>CM072338.1:3375000-13375000 GCA_036874045.1 Cymodocea nodosa | reverse complement strand
GGGGGATATCCAACAATAAGGAGTAAGGATTTTTAGTTCTATTTTCTACCATTTCTCCTTACTTGCTCCTACCCGGTTGTTCTTTACTTTATCTTTAATATGCACCTCTGATCTTGTATTTTCTAAGAAACATTTAAGGATTTTTAGTTCCATTTTCTACCATTTCTCCTTACTTGCTCCTACCCGGTTGTTCTTTACTTTATCTTTAATATGCACCTCTGATCTTGTATTTTCTAAGAAACATTTTTATTTATGATATCTAATTGTTCCCAGTCCCTTTAGACTTTCCTGTCCTCAATTGAGCTTTTTCAGAAGGAGGGAGGTTAGAAATGTTCTAGTGGTAAGGAAAAAAAAATTTTCTTTTATATTTGAGAATGTTGTTGAGACATTCCTTTACTTTATTGGTATGTCACACTAACACCGGAATTCAACCATTTTTTGGCTGAATTTCATCAAACACTAACCCCTTCTTATGGTCTAGTTTATGGGGTGTCATATTTGTGCATACACTATATGTTCATATACATCCTTGTTTTGGTTCTTCACGGAGTTTTTCATATACATAAACGTTACTTATGGGTTGTTTTCACTTTGATTACTTCATGCTTGCATATGCATAGAGGTGATTCATTCATATATGTCCTTGATCTGGTCTGTACGACCAGATTTTCCTACATGCATGTTATTTCCTTCACGTTACTTGTCTGTTTGAGGGGGGGCCCAGTTTGCATTTGTTTAACATTGCTTTGGTCTTGCTTGTATGTGTTTCTGGTCTGGTTTTTTTACATACGGTTTTCCATACATGCCTGATAATTCCTTCACGTTATCTGTTCGTTTATGAGGCGCCGGGCATCACCGATTGCTTTTGTCTATCGTTGCTTCTACTTTATTTATTCATATATGCCTCTGGTCTTGCATGCATCTTACATGTTTCATGTCACTAGCTTATTTGTCGTTCGTTTGATTTCCTTTGACAAGTTTTAGCTTCTGCCCTGTCTTTGCTTGGCTTTGTTTTATCTGGTTATTTGGCATCTTCTCCGTGCTGCATTTGTCCTATGTCCCTACCCTTCTGTCGGGTCTTCGACAGCAGCTCTAGCTTAGTTGCAGGATCACTGGCTGCAGATGTAGGTGGTGAAGGTGGCCAAATTGATTACCCTCTCGAGTTTTCACCTTTGATGTCTAGTGGCCTTCAATCTTGGAATCACTTAAAGAGACCCCTATCTCACTTCCATTTTGGTGGGGTGAGGTTCACTATTAGAATAATTATATATATCCTTAAAATATAAGTACATACATTAAACATGTTATCCGATCTACTAACTTTTAAATATAAGAGAGACCCAATCATTCATTATTCCTTTCATTCTAAATTTCATTCATTATTCATCTCATACCTTGCACTTCATTCTATCATATGTGAGCAAGGAAATTTATAGAGGCTTACCCAAATCCATCATTACAATTTTCTTGAAAAATTCACCAAACCTTTCTTCTTCATAATCCAAGGAGCCTTCATCACAGTCTAGTAATACAAAGTTTTTAATTAAACTTACAGCCATGAAGAGTTTTTGGCAAATGCTTTAGACCAAGAACCATGACAAATATATATAATTGGATGATTAAGTTCCTCAAATCATATCATGCCACTCAATAGAACTTAAACATTCCTCCTTAGCACCTTTCCATTATGAAGAGTCAATAACAAAGAAAGTCCACTTCAATTGAAAGAACTTTTTTATTCAAATATCCAAAGTTAAATTATCATTTTGCGTTAATACCCTGTATGTTGAATTACAAGTAGCAACTTTTGAATTAAAGCAAGCTTAGGTACCCAGTGTTGGTCCCCTAATGTGCAGCAGAACTTGGCATGGACCCAACGTGCCTTCAACAAGAAGGCGGGGAAGTACGATAGGTGGCAATAGAGGCATTTAGAGGGTAGAAGGGGAGTTGGAAATGCCTACAGAATAGAACAAAGGTGAAGCTAGACCTTGCTTTTTGCTGCATAACATGTAACATGAGGAAGGAGGAAATTAATCGAAGCCAACTCTTAAGATAGCTAACGACCTGATGGACCACTTTTCGTAAAAGGATAATGTAATAAAATAAAGATAATAATGCCATTTTATAAAGAGTTAACGACCAGACAACATCGTTGTATTTTATTTGACTTGCGTACATCTAAGAAAATTTTGTACATTATAAAAGATATTATAGAAATATTTAATATAAAAAAGATATTTACATAAAATAATTTTTTAATGAGGATATAATAACCAAAAAAAAACATTAATAGCTGAATTGTACAGGAGATGGCCATCAATGCAAGATACAGGATAAGTGGCTTGTGAAGGAGGAAGGTACTGGGAGAAGCTAAGAATAGCTAGAAGTATTGCCATAATCAAAAAAATTACCATTATTCAACTTCTCAATGAAAACCTCTCATCGAAGATTCAAGAGTCAACCAACACCAGGGTGTCAAAACCTGCTGGTTATAATAAAAACTAACATTTTCTTTTCACCCATGTTCGGTAAGGATATTTTTACCGCAACGTACCATCCCACTTTTGACATAATTTCAAGGATTTCCGTTTTTAACTTCATTTTTCAAGAGAATCATATTCAAAAGAGCTTTATCATATTCAGAATCTACAAATCCTTCAAGCCAACTTTTACAAAATATGTCAAACTAGCTTTTACTACCTTCGGGATGGTAGTTTAAAATGAAAAGAGTAAGCTTGCATTTATAAAACAAACCCTAAAAGAAGCTAAGCAACATGTTTAACTTTCATGAAAGAGAAAATATACAGATATAAAAAAACAAGAAATTCCATCAAACGAGAAGATAATAAAGAAATAAGTGTAGTCAAAGGTGAATAAATCTATTTTTGCATATAACTTCTCAAAAGAATAAACATACAAGGCTCACCATCTCTCTCTAATATGCAGAGCATACATGGCACGCCAAAGTATCAACAAAGCCTGACCGGTTTGCCACAAAGTGCCCCCAACTCTTCTTGCAAAATTTGTAACAAGTGCGCTTTAGTTCTTCTGTAAACCCATGTACGACTCGTACTATCCCAATCAAATCTGGACGGCCCACTGAGAGAAAGTCAATTTTAGTCAAAATTCAAACAACAAAATAGTGAGCCGTGTTATTTTATTAGGACAAAATTAAATGGAAGAGAGCTGATGTATTTTCAGAAAGAATTAGGGCAGTGTATCTTACCATCTATTGGCTCATTCAAATCCTTCCGATGGGAAATTGGCAATTGAACTAAACATAGGTGTCTGTTAGGAACCTACCAATGCTTCATTATAAAGATTTCCAATCCCTTGATTATAAATGTCCCTTTAATATTGCAATAGTGAATAAAGTAGTGTCCAATATTGGAAAAACTATGGCGTATAGTTTCTCTCTCAAACATATTTTTAGTTCAAAAATAGAAAAAGGGTTGATTAATACTACCAAAATGTAATGGACACTTTCTGGAACTACTTTCGCCGGAGAAAGTTTCTTCTCATGAGAATCATGTTCCACCTCTCCATTATATTGCATTAGGGTAATAGTTGTCACATCAAGGATTACTCAAAGATTACAGTTTATGCAGAAACCTGGTTTGTTCGTATCTTCAATTTGTTTTGATTCAGCACCTCCTTTACAATATCAATGAAGAGGTTCACTATCCAAAATATGATTACATAAATCCTTGAAAAATAAACACTTCTACAATTTATGAATTCTAGATTGCAATCATTATTTTATGGACCACTCAATGCACACGAGTATTTCAGGGTTTTGATCCCAGTTAGGGTTCCAGATTAGGTTCAACGAAGATACATTCAGTGGAGCACACTCTTGACAAACTAGCAAAAATGCCACATGGTTTAGAAATGAGTTTAGTATTCAAAAGATTTGTGAAAACATGGAGACAGCAACAAGTAATTTCTGTGAAGCATGGATACCAATTCAGGATTCTGATACAACACAACATGGATTCAGGAATTCTGCAATTTTCTAAAACTTAGGATATAAATCAGTAGGGATGAGACATTAAATTACTAAGTAATAATAAATAAATAATCAAAAAAGTAAAAATTGCAACAAACTTACAAAAAGTTAATAAAAACATCATACAACATATATAAAATAAATATTCAGACTCAAAGAAATAAAAAATAAAGATTCATTGAAATGAAGACCTCAAGTTCACATAAAACAAAATACAGTAATGAATGTGAGGATGACTACGAGATGAATTGTTGGGCAAATGTGGTCATCGGTGGTGGGTACACCATGGCCAGAGGAGAGTTGGATAGCAATGAGAAGCCAAAAGAAGAGGCCTCTACCTCCTTCAATTGCCAATAGAGAGACTTGTGACAATGACGAAGGAAAGAAAATACAATGATCTTGGGAAGTACACAAGCAAGAAAGTTGTGGCCTAAAATGTTTTGGTTTGGGGCATTGGAGGGTAAGGGAAGAATTACAATCTAAGGTGGAACCCATCAATCCTTCAAAGACAAGATGAAGTATCCCAAGGCTTCGTTGGGCTCTAAGGTGGAATGAACCCAATTTATCTGCATTGTTGCTTTAAGATGGAGCAAATGGTACAAACAATGGGCAATGTGTTCGTCATGTCCTGGATTGGTAGGCATTCTATAGGTAATGGGCAATGTGGGAGATGTGTTAATTTGGGATGGGTTCTACAAGGTGGAAGGCATAGTCTAATCAGGCTGAAGGTCAGGCTGTGCTACTTCTTGCTGATGGTGGGATTAAGGAAGAGTTCGTTGGCCTCCATAATGAATGAGTGTTATGTTATACAATTTGACTCAATGGTGGTAGAGATGTTGCATTCTTTGTCACTAATGCTACTAGAATTTCCTTATCCATCAAATTTTAGGAAGAATTTTAGTTTGTTCCACTAGCTAGAATGTAGTCAACTTTAAATGTAATTTATGTTCCTCTCTTCTTAAATTATGTGTTTGCAATTGAATATAGGTTTTGTCCAATGCATTCACATTCATAAGTGCCCTTATTCATAAAAGGGCATGATGATTGAATGCAAAAACCATTTTGGATTAAAGCGATCAAACCATAAGAGAAGACAACAACAACAATTCAAGCCATAATCACTCTTTGTGGGGTTGACAACATGAATCCTTTTTTATCAAATATTTCTATTTATTGTCAAGTCTTTAGTTAAATTACATAAATTTAAAAACCATAAGTGGTGACAACTTACAAAATCCTAAAAGCTCATGGGGCTATGCTGAAGATAAGATTCGGTTTCCTTCTTCATGTTTATTACCATAGTTGAATCCATCATGGTACCTCTCATACCCACCATTGAAAAAAGCAAAAAATGAATGAGCAATGTCTTAAAAACTGAAATTAATCCATGTAACATATTAACATAACAAAAAATTGTCAATAAAACAAACTAGATCCACCAAAAGATCTGTCAAAATCACCTAGGCACAGTGTATATGGCTGTGTTTGTTTAAATTTATCAAAAAAACAGTTTAAATGAACTTGAAAATTTGATTAGGTCTGGTGCTTTAGTATTGGTATTATTAAGCCCAGTATTAGTATTGGTTTGAACTTTGATCAGCCTCTCTCAGATTGGGCTAAGCAAATTTCCATCTTTTGGGGGGAAACTAACTTTTTTGTACTTTCCAACCTGTTGATGCTTTATCTCTCCCTCTTCAGAATTCCTATAAATGTGGTTTTTTGAGCAATAAGCAAGGCAAAATACCACAAAATCATAAAAAGAGTACAAAGTAATAGCTCACCAAGAAGACAAGCTAGATGATGAAAGACACGAAAAACAACCAAGCAAAATAGAAAATATATAAAAATAGTAGTACAGGAGATACAACAATAAAAACACAACCAAACTCTAGCCAGCCAGCTGGCCTAATTCTACCAAGATATCTGCAGCCACTCTCAAAGACACCTCAGCAACATGACACTACGTGCCCCAAAAGTCCTAGTGTCCAACAAGTCAGAACCTCAACAATCTGCTCTGGCCATACATGGAATAGGCAAACTACACGTGAAAAACATACTCTTATTCTTCTCTGACCACCTGAGCTACCAACAAGGAAGTGGAAGAAACTCCCAAATCCTGTGTCTTCACCCATGCAAAGAGGATCCCAACTGCCAAACCACACATAATTCAGCAAAATGCACAACTCAAGGTCAAGAAGGTCCCACCACAAAATTCAATCAGACAGCAATCTTCAGGCACTCAAAGGGTAAATGTCTCTCCACTGTTACCACTACATCCACATAGAAAGTGCACATACTTGCCAGCCAACATCCTTTGCTCTATAAACCACCTCAGTCAGAGCTACCTCATGAGTTCAACCAACCAAACATCTGAACTTATGTGGATGCCAAGATTCTCCAAATATGCAGAGCTTCTGAATACCACTGTAACAAAAGATGCTGTAGAGAGAAGCCACTGAAAAAGTATTCTACCTACCCCCACTCCAACTAAAAATGTTGGAGATTCCCATAGAAGCTTTACACCTATCGAGTATGATAAAGAGAGAAGGAAAGTATAACTTTAAAACTTAGTATTCTTAACATTTTGATGGAAAGGAATATTCCAAACCAATCTTGTCAGATGACTTACCCAACACTCATAAACCTTACAATCAGGCAAGCAGCAAAGCTTGGGAAATGAAACCATTAAAGAAATTCACTCATTGATGCACCTCCCACTTTAAAAATTCACCAACCTTCCATCCCTCAGCCTCCCCTGCAACACCCCCCCCAAACTAGATCACCTCATACACCTTGACAACACCCAACCAAACACTCCTCACCTCTCTCTCCTTGGACTGAGATTCTCCAAGTGAAGACAGCCACCAGGACATTTAGCATGGATAATCTTCTACCACAGCACACATCCAAACCCCCCACACTGTACTAGATGCCTAACCATTTCCTTAAAAGAGCTAGATTGAAGGTATGAAGGTCACAAATGCCTAAACGGCCCTCTTCTCTAGGCCACTAAACTCTGGAACAAGTGACAAGAGGATAATCTCAATTGTTCTCTTTCTTCCCACCAACCACAGGAATTGCCACATAAGCACATCCAACTTGCCACTCACCTCAATCGGGATCCTAAAGGTAGAGTTGTAGTAGGTAGGCACATTAGATAAATGGGAAGACAACAAAGTTAGTTTACCACCACAATAAATGGACACTTTCAAATCAAATAGTCTTCATTCCAACTTCGATTACTAGATTCCAATTAGAGTATCTAAGAGACCTAAACCTCTAAGGGGAGTTCCTGTCAATGTGGCTAGATGACTTGAAGGCATCGTACAATAATTCCTTTGGAAAGGAGGATGTAAATTGCAACACTTTGGCCTCCAACTAGTTTCATAGGAAAAGGTTTGCAGATAAATGTAGAAATGTGGGTTGTGCTTGCATAGCTTTTGTTGCTTAAATTTAATTTTCTTAAAAAAAAGTGATTATGACACTTAGGTGGGATTTGTGTACTTGGAATTAGATGGAAATGAATTTGAATTTCGTCTAATTCTAAAACAATGAGCATTTGTGCATTTAGAATTTTAATTCCAAAAAGAAATAAAATTCTGTATTGCAATGTAAACATAAGAACATGAATTCTCATACAAAAAGATGCAAAATTCATTTTCGCCTCAAGAAATTCTCTCGTACCCCTCAATTATTGATAAATGATATATGAACATTTAATAATATAATTATATGACATATCAATTGATTAATGTAATAAATTTACTAATTAATTATATTTTTACTAACTACTTGAATTATTTAATTAAATAATTACTTAATCAATCAATTAATTAAAGACAATTATATTACATTATTATCATATACAAATATAAAATTCTATTTCTATCCAATTCTATTCTATGCACAAATACCTGAATTTTAATTTTTGTCTAATTCCTAAATACACACAAACACTCATTTCAAATTATATTTCCGTCTAATTTTGTAAAATTCAAATTCCATTAGAATTTTAATTCTACAGAATTTCAATTCTAAGTAGACAAATAGGCTCTTAGGCAAAGTTAAAGAAGGTCATCAAGGTCTATGAGCAATTAAGGGAGTGAATAAAGAATAACCAGTTTCCAAAGGGATATCGAAAGTTGAGGGATTGCCAACTATGATACTCGATAAGTAATAGGTAATGGTTTTGATGTGATAGATGGATTGATAGCATCCCCCTTAACAAGTAGTTCTTGACCTTAGTTCCCTTTGAAACTATCACTTAAATGAGTGTATTTGATAATTTTGACCATTCTAAAATAAGGATACCATGGGATATTTGCTTTAAAAAGAACTTCAATGATACTATGGGATATTTGTTGGATTACCTAACTGGAAGCCCATTTTTCATGGTTTGGGTTTATGTTATTCTACATATGACTTGTGCAAGCCACCTTTTTTGGAAAAGAGAAGGAAGACTCTTATTAAATAAGATCAACCAGACTTGCAAAGTTAAGAAAAAGTGAGAAGAAAAAGAACAAAGCACAATGAAGAATATGAGTAAATGTCACGAACAACCCACATGTTTTCCTCCCAATTTTATTGAGTTTTCTCTTGTTGCTTCTCAAAAAAAAGATTTGAGTCATTTATATGTGTGTATCTTCACTAATTTAGTTAACTTTCTGGTAAACAAAACAACATAAACAAATCTCTAGAAATGGAAATTACTTGAATTGTAAAAATCTGTTATATATAAATTCTAATAGAAAGAAATGATATCAGGGGACTCCAATTAATTGGCAACTAATTAAAAAAATGCAGGTTAAGTACAATCTGTGTTTGGTAGTTAAATGCGATCATCAAAGAAGCACAATATTCTTTACAAGCAAGTAGTAAGTACCTCACAGGTGAAGACAACCAGATTTGCCTGTTGGGAGTTTGCTTGTTTATCACATAAGTTCCCAAATCTCCAAGCTTTATGGTCAACACTTGATTCTAATAGAGAATATATTATTTATTTTGAAGTCCAAACCAATTACCACTCAAAGATAAATTACAGAAATATAATCTAATAAAGAATAGAAAAGGTTATCAATAGTCCTTACCCCATAATCAATATCAAAACCATCAAGTTGGATTTCATCACCATACTCCTGCAATTCATTGAACAAGCTCACTCTTTCTTAACACAAGTGGGAAAAACGTGAAATATTTTATTTTTAAAACAAATAACATTTCTTAAAAAGATATTAGAATAAAAAATAATACTAGAGTAAAAGAAGAAAGAGAGAATAAATTTGTTGAACATCAATGGAAAGCATATGAAAATTTTCACATGATTATTGAAATTAGCATAGTCATCAAGGCAAGTAGCCTTATCAACTTGAACTATCAGTCCAAGTTATGCAAGGGATTCACTTTGGCAAGTCTCCAAAAATTGGATTCAATCTCGATCCCTTAGTTCGCATCAATATGTTTTGATTGTCTCATCACCCAAATCATCTTGGTAGCCTTATTGAATTTTGATACTTTTTACAATACTTGTGTTATCTTTTAATGTTTTATTTTCCTCTGATGTTCTATACTTTTATTTTCTATTTTGATTCCTTAACATCATTTTCTTCCTTTTCTTCTTGAGCCCTATTTTTATGTCCTTTTCATCTCTTGTTGGTGTTTAGTTCTTGACTCTCTTATTATTTTCCCTTTTGTCCTTTTTACAAACACATGAGTTTATGTTTTCTCATTCCCAAACACATAGAATTTTATTTTTTTCAAGAAAAACACACAAACAAATAATGGTATATACTTAGTGTACATAAATTGTGTGTACACGGTTGCCAACATATGCTTTAGGATGAGCTTTATAAGTGAGCCAAAATAGATATTAGCATATGATTGTGGATGGAGATTTTAATATTACAAGGTTCTAGGTTTAGGGGAAACATTCACTTGGTCCAACTTCTTAGCAAGGAATAAAACTTTGCTTTCATGTTGGATTTTAGTTTGATGGAAAAAGGAAATGCATTGAACTTCAATGAAAATTTTAATAGAAGTCTAACAAAATCACAAGTCCACAAAAAAAGTCTAAAAAATACAAATTTCAATATGAAATTTTAAGACAAATAAAAAAAAATACACATCTAGTAATAATAAAAATATTTTTTTAACCATTTATGAAATTAAAAATACATTATACTACATATTTAAAATTTTTGAATATGATAAAAAGACAGTATATTATTAGAAAAAATGTTTTTAACATTGAAAAAAGAATACAATCCTTAGTACAGTTTAATACCAAGCGGAATGCTTGACTAGTTTAAAAATCCCCTTGGCCTTGTTCTTCTCCTTGTGCATCTATGAGTTTCATGTTGTATTTGATACTCCTAAATAACATAAATTTGTCATAACATATGAGTATAATAGTTTTGTATTTGATGATATATCCAAGGTATTCATGTGAACACAAATTAATGAGAATGTTCATAGCCAGGTACTGTCCAATTAATGCAAAGGGGCATTTGGAGCCAGATATGATGGTTGAGGCAGATATGCTTGTGAAGTTGAATACATAGGCTAAGATAGATATTCAGGCTGGGGTTCATAAGGAGGCTAATGGAAGGCTTGGGAAGCATGCCACTGAATGGCATGTAATTAGTTTGGAATAAAATTTCATCATCCATTTGTCCATCTTGATTTCTATGCCTTGTGTAATGTCAAAGGAATGTATGGATTTTGTGACTGAGTTGAAAATTAGTCTATCATTTAATAACTACCTAAATTAAATCTAAATGTAAACATCTATTGTATGGATTTTGTGATATTAAAACAAACAAGGTTGTAGGCAAACAAGTCCATGTTGTTGCACTGTGCACATCTTTATTTGACTCAAGATGGCAACTTAAGTCTAGAGATCAGGTTCCAATCTTTATAACTGCCAAAATATTTACAATGTGCAAGTTGAAGATTCTTATCGTATTGATATTTTGAGGTTAAAAAATATGCTATAAAATAATTATATACGAATTACTAAGGAATTCAACAACCACATTTAACTTGAATTCAATGTATGTATTAATGTCTTACCAACTTCATGCAAAAGGTGAAGAAGCATTTGCATCTGTCTTTTCTCGATGATGTTCAGATATCCTTCAGAGTTTTCTCTTGTCACATCTAAAATTGCACCTTTCATTAAGTACATTGTCTCATGTATAAAACCAGTCATAGATTTCTTATCTCCGTCCACTAAATGAAGAACCTTTGTGATAGGTTTCATGATGTTGACAAACTTCCTAGCATCCTCTCAAGAGGAATGGCTGTTAATGAGTTGTCAACTTCCTACCAAGTGGTGACTTATTATCATGGCATCTGTACATCTCAGAAAATACATGCTCCAATCTAGCTCCCTTGTCAATTATAGACTGAAATGCAACATACTTTGTTGCAAACCCAGTGACTAATGATGGCAGCATATTCCACTCTGCCTCTAGTTGTGATACAATCAAGAGGATAAACTATATCCTAAGAATCAACAAGGATAGGAGAAATGAGCACCTTGCCTTGGTTCTTCACTGAACAATATGCTCCAAAATCTCTCATCTCTCCTTATTTGTTCTACTTTCTTCCCTTTTACCATTTCAATAAGTCCCTTATTTGCTCTTGACCCTAACAAAGACATTTCAAGTACTTGGAAACATTGTTGCATCCAATAGTCAAATGTTGCTGCAATCTGATAACACCATCATTAATTGTCTTCTTTCTGAAGTACTTACATACTGTATGTTGTATGTTGTTGATTGGATAATCATCCATCAATCTAAGGTCTTCACTTCTATCAGCTTTCTCAATATCTCCCTACAAGATTCTCGAGATTGATTTGAGTCTAATGAAGACATGATCTTATTTGAAAATCTGAAATCATGACATAAACAAATCAAATTATTTGTCATCCCATCAAATATGTTGAAAATTTTGTTGGAATTGGAAAAATAAAAGATCAGTAAGAAAATATACAAAAAAGCAAAAATCATTGATCTATTCATTTAATCTTCACTTATACAAAAAATCTGCTGGAACAGGAAAAAAATATACAAAATCAGCATGAAAATATATAAAAAAACCTTAGATCTATGCATGTAATCTACCAAAACAGCAAGGAAATAAGTAAAATATGCTTAAAGACAACAAAAGCAGTAAAATAAATCAGTAATAATAAAATCATGACATTTAGAAAGCATTCTAACTTGGAGTGAGGTGTTGTTTTCAATCCAACGGCTGATTAGAGTTCTCTGACAAGAGATGAAGGCACATCCAGCAAAGAAAATGAAGAAATAGTGAAGAATCAACTCTAGAAAGATCCTAGGCGTGTAAGAAAAAAGAGAGTTGGAAGAAGGTTTCTGCAGTGCTAGAATGGGAGGAAAAGCCATGCATTATAAAGAGGAGCTACAGGTAAATGGGCACTACATGCAAATGTCGGCTGAAATTTCATTGTTGTCAATAACATGAGGATCCACCAACACAAAAATACATCTCCACTACATGCTGACACTAACTGAAATTTCATTAACATGTCCAGACATCCACTGAAATACAAGTGGATGCCATTTTGCCTAAAAGAAAATTCATTCAACAACACATGTCAATATTGGATACCATGCTTCTGGGCAAACCCTTGATTGTATTTCATATTTTTGTTGGACCTAAATGGGATGATGTGTGTCTAAGTTCATTTTCTTGGAATCTCTCAAGAATAACCTCTGATCGTGTCCCTTGATCCTCATGGTGAATAATGACACCAACTAGGTGTCCAAACCATTTCAATTTGTCCTTTTCTAGCTAGGCATGGACACATTTGATCAAAAGTTGTGTGGTTGGTGCAGTCTATGATTGCTGATACTGGTCATGGATTCTTACATTGATCTGTATCATTGAAATTTCAATGATACATATCAGTTTTTTGAAGGATCAATCCAGTATCAAAGGTGATATCAGAAGTGGACCTAGATCGATTGAAATATCAACTTGTATTGTTGTTATTGGTTCAATACCTACATTTTTAAGCGTTAGAAGATGCATTTCGTCAGATATGGACAAAATTTTGGTTGATCCACCGAAACACCTCAAAAAGTAGATTTGCTACTCAATATTGGTTTGTTCTTATGAATCAAAGTTTCCAACAATAATTTTTAACATCAAGATCTTCTTCAAGGTTGTCAAAAGATATAATTTTGAAGCTTTCCCTCTTATTCAATGTTAGATTACACCTATTTACCTTAGATCTAAGATGATTTTGCTTAGTTTTATAACTTTTTGTAATTTTTGATTTTTTACAGATTATTTTCCTTTCAATAATTTTGATTTTTTTCAGATTATTTTCCTTTCTATAATTTTGATTTTTTCTATTAGAGAAAATAATTTATTAGGAATTTAGGTGTTTGTGGATTTAGTCCTACATTGGTGAAATTGTATTTGTGTAACATTTATATATCTTTTCTACTTCCATTAATTTCTTTGTTTCAACATAATATCAAAGCTTAGGTCTTGAGAACCATAAAATGTGAAATCTAGATAAGAAGAAGGGAAACTCTAGTCACTACCCTCCTAGCCACCACCAACCATCACCACCCTTCCCCTACATCAACCACCTAGCTTTTCTGCCACCACTAGCTGTTGCCACCCTTATCCTACACCAACCACCTACTTTTTTTGCCATCATCACACCTTAGGCTGACCACCCTTCTCTCCTATGTCCAAACCCTTCTCCCTATCCTCTAATCTCTTCAAATGTCCTACACCAAATACTAGACCTAAAAGTAAAGCCCTAACCCTAAGACCTATGCCCAATAATTGATGTGTAGAACCACTTCTTGTCCATGGCCATCCCCATCCTCCCCATCCTTAATACGACCATCTTCACTCATCATAGCCACAAGTCCCCCTCCAACTATGCCATGCTAAAGAGTAGTGGGGTGACCACCTTGTCTTCAACAACATCACCACTAACATCGACCATACTTATGACTACTACATCAAAGCTTTTGCTAGCTCATCTCTTGTGCTTGCACATGGCCACAAAATCAAATCCATACCCTTTTACTCCTATTGGCTCTTTATTACTTGTTGATATTAGGGAGAAAAGAAAAGGTGCATTCATCGTTCAACTAAGGTACATATATATATATATACCTACATTAAATGGATCCTTAAATGAATCCACCCAATAACTCAATAATCACTCCCCCTCAAGCTAGAAGATATATATTTATCATACCCAGCTTGTTACAAATATGTTCAAAAACACTCAGAGGTAAACCTTTGGTTAACACATCCGCCAACTCTTCGAATGATAGAGTATATGGTGTAAAGATAATCCCTTTTAACACTAGATCTTTGATGTAATGGCAATTAATTTCAATATGTTTTGTTCTTTCATGATAGATTTCATTCCTTGCAATATAGATTGCTGCCTGATTATCACAATACATAGGCATGGCCTTCTTCACGGCACACCAAACTCCATAAGCAATGATCTAATCCACATCATTTCACACCTAGTCTCTCTTATCGATCGATACTTTGCTTTTGCACTGGAACATGAGACTACATTCTGCTTCTTACTCCTCCAAGTGACAAGATTACCACCAAAATAAGTGAGATATCTAGATGTAGATTTTCTGTCCCTCTTGTACCCTGCAAAGCCAAAATCAAAAAAGACTTCAACCTCTGTGCCCATTTGCCTTGTACAATAGCCCTTTTCCTGGAGTTGCTTTAGCATATGCAAGAACCCTTTGAACTCTCATCCAATGAACCTTGCGGGGTTCATGCATGAATTGACTAAGAAGGCCCATAGTATAGGTAATATCAGGTCGAGTAACTGTAAGATAGATGAGTTTTCCAACTAATCGACGATACTGAGTAGAGTCCTCAAGTAAGTCTGAGGTTGAGTCCCAAAACTGAGGAGAGGTCTCAATAGGTGTATCAGCTGGCTTGCAACCCAAGTATCTTGTCTCCTCAAGGAGATCTAGGACATACTTCCTTTGAGACAACACCATCTTGTCTTTAGAATATGCAAACTCAATATCCAAGAAGTAATCAGGTCATCCCAGATCTTTTGTTTGAAATACTCTAGCAAGGTGATCCTTGGTGCGCCCAATGCCAACAGTATCACTTCTTGTAAGAAGTATGTCATCAACATAAACAGCTAAAATAACATATCCACGAGTGGACTGTTAGATGAAAATAGAGTGATCAACCACACATTGATGGAAACCATCATTGAACATGACTTGGTTAAACTTGTCAAACTACACTCGTGGGCTTTGCTTGAGCCCATAGATAGCCTTTTTCAAATGACATACCCAATGCTCCCCTTGAGCAACATAGCCTGGTGGTTGTGCCATATAGACCTCTTCTGCAAGATCACCGTAGAGAAAAACATTCTTAACATTCAACTTATGTAGCTACTAGTGTTGATTGATAGTAAAAGAAATAAGTACTCTGATGGAGTTTAGAAGAGCAACCGGTGAGAAGGTCTCAGCATAATCAATGTCATATTCTTGAGTAAAACCCCAAGCAATTAACTGGGTTTTGTACTTGTCAACTGCCCCATCTGGTTTGTATTTCACAGTGAAAATCCACTTATAGGAGACAATATTAGCATCAACAAGGTAGAGAACCAACTCTCATGTGCCACAAGATTACAAGACATCCATCTCGTCATCCATAGCAGATTTCCAATGTGGTAGTTGTAATGCCTTTTGATAATTCCTTGGAAGTGATTCAGAAGAGATTGCCACAGCAAAGGCATGACAAGAAGAGGATAAATGATCATATGAAACAAATCGAGAAATAGGGTGTTGGGTACATGAACGTATACCCTTTCAAAGGGCAATAGGGAGATCATCACAAGTATGAGGAGTCTCACCAACCTCACCAATGTTGATAGAGGGTGTCGGATCTGTATCGGGGGTCTCGTTTGGTTGAGCATAAGAGTGAGCTGAAGGTGATCGTCCACGCCTATGATACACCTGTAACGGTTGACTAATAACCCTTTCGGAATCAGTAGCTGAATCATTGTGGGCATCATCAACAGAGGAAGTGGGCATTATGGTGCCCTCCATGGAAAGAGGAGCAACTTGTCATATGTTGTGTAGCACCTGAATCAACTATCTAAGGGTTATCCCTCCTAACTACCATAGGATCCCCTCTACTCTCCTGGGGGGGAGGTTCCCATTCATCGTCTTTATCCTAATTAGGAGTTGTTTGGGCTGACCCCTAGGGTGTTTGGTTGTGTTGCCTATGTCTATGACTTGCGTCCTGGCTTAGATAAACTCGATGCCCGAGCCATCAAGTGTATTTTTGTGGGCTATTCGAAAACTCAAAAAGGGTATCGATGTTTTCACCCTCCTTCTTTAAATGTCTGTTTCTAAATATTTATGGTCTAATGCGGTGCTTACTGCTACTTACCTTATCAACATGATATTAGAAAAGCAAACGTGTTAGGGAGCCTCCACCACCACCACTAGTGCTATCTGCCATTGTCACTGCCGCCACCGGTCGCCGCTGCCATCGTCATGTTGAGCACCTTCTTCTAGCCTTTAGTTTTTTTCCTTTTTTTTCTGTACCCACGGATGCATTGATTTGTAGGTAGTTCTCTCCTTCTTGCAAATCGACGATTGCTAAATCCGGCTCCTCTACCGTGGCTTCCACATTTTTCTCCTTGCCGCGTGCATGGCCATGCATGGTTCTCCCCTTCTTCCGGTGGTCTACTAGAAATAGGCTTGCTTGCGAGACGAGCTCCTTCACCTGGCACGCACAGAAATCAGGATCGACATCCTCATACAACCAGACAAGTGTGGTCTCCTTGCCTTCTATGGTCAAGCTATCGGTGGTCTCGGTGTAGAGCTTCATCATAGGCTCAGCTACCTACTTCCAGTTTCTTAAAAAAAATAAAAAAAAAAAATAAAAACTGATCTCCATGGAAGACAACTCAATTTCTACAGGTAGGTCTATTCCAAGAATTCATTCTAGGGACTCTGGAGTCCGGTCATTGTTTGGCACAACCATTTGGTTGAATGATCACAACTATCTTATGTGGTCCAAGAGTTTTTTTTACCTTTGTGGTTACCCACCGGAAAAGCAAACATTTGATACATTCACCACCTCCTATGACTAATGATATCTTTGAAGATTGGTTTGCTGATGACTCTGCTGTTGTTACCTAGCTTGAAAACAGCATGGAGCCGCGTATTGCGCAAGGAGTTATGATGCTTTGACCAGCCAAAGTGATTTGGGACACTCTCAAACAGATGTATGCCGAGGAAACCAACATTCTGCTGGTCTATGAAATTTATGAGCACTTGTTTACCATGAAGATGGGAACTCAGTCATTGCAGGAGTATTATGGTCATCTGCGCTCTTTATTTGAAGAACTCACTCTTTATCGCCTGTTACTACAGATCCTACTACCTTGCGTCAGTATCAGAATGACTTGGAGGTTGTAGTTTTTTTGTCTAGTCTCCCACCTAAACTTGCATCTCAGGTTTGTGGCCATATTCTTAGGGGCGAGGTTACGCCTGATCTTGGCGCTACCTTTGCTCGAGTCCTACACATCTCGAAAAGGGCTCCTACTATTACTCCTACTGGCCTAGATACTACTGCCCTAGCTGCTCATGGGTCAACAAATAGCCGACGAGGATGATCTAATAACATTTTAGGGAAACGTCGGACCCTGTGTCCACATTGTGGAAAGACCAACCACAGGGCTAACAAATGTTGGGAAAAGTTTGGCAAACTAGCATGGGCTTGTGCTACTCTTGACTCACCTTCACCTAGGCCTTCCACTTCCTCTCAGACAGTGACTATCACTGAGGTAGACTATGATCGGCTAATACAATTACAGGTTGCCACTTGCCCCTACTGCATTGGCATCCACCTCAGGTATGGGAATGACTGTGGTATTTAGGAGGGATAACCCTTGGATAGTTGATTTAGGTGCTATACAGCATATAACAAGTTGCTCCACCCTTTTCACTTGTTTACATCATATACAAAACCTCTAGAGTGTTACCATTGCCGATGGTCACTCTTGCTGAGCTTCCAGGAGAGGGACTGTCCAAGCCACCTCCAATATTCGACTTGAGAACACCCTTCTTGTTCTTGAACTTACTATTAACCTATTTTCTATTAGTGCTATTACTATTCAACTTTCATGCTCTGATACCATGTTGATATTAGGGAGAAAAGAAAAGGTACATTCATCGTTCAACTAAGGTACATATATATATATATATACCTACATTAAATGGATCCTTAAATGGATCCACCCAATAACCCAATAATCACATTACTATAAAGAGGCAAGCATCTCCTATGTCATTACCATGTCATCTTTACCTCCCCTTCCATGTTGATTGCATCCATTAGGGTTGAAGAAGGTAGCAATTGAAAAAAAAGAGAGAAAATTTGGCATGTTAATGATAAAGAAAAAAATAAAAAGGGGAGAGAAAGAAAAGGAAAAAAAAGGAGAGGGAGATAGAAGAAAAAATGAACAAAATTTTTTATGTAAATTATGTTAAAAATTGGTGGAGGTTAAAAAAAAAGGAAAAAAAGGAGAACAATAGAATAAAGAAAGGAAAACAAGATAGGAACTCAATGTTTAATATTTCATTATCAACTTCCAACTAAATTAGTTATACTTTCTCATGATGTTGTAGTAATATTACTTCATCAAAGTTGTTTCTCATCTACAAGCTCAGCCTTAATGTTAGATGATGTTGTTTCATCACTTTTATTAGATTGTTAATGATGATTGTATTAGTATTTGTGAAAGTGTGTGTGTAAGCCTCGTAGCATATGCAGATATTCGTATGTTAACTAAGTCTAAAGATGTCAACAACAGATTAATATTTATACCTATTAAAGTGTAGTCAAGTAGGGTTTAACCATTTTTTGTGCTTACACAACATTACTACCTATCAATGTTGCTACTTCTATCATAACATTTATTTTAGTTAGTTTTTTCTTTTTATGTATATCTTTGTTTAGTTTATTACAAATTATTTATGTATAAGTTTATTGAAAATTGAATTCTTTAAGTTAAAAAAAGTGTTAGAGAAAATAACATATTAGGATTTTGGGTGTGTATGGGTTTAATCTTACATTAGTAGAATTATGTTATGTTTGCCTCTCTTACATATCTTTTATATATAGAGAGATCTCTATCTTTGCTAATGTATCTTTTTCTACTTATACCTATTCCTTTATTTTCAAATATTTATCATTGAGATTTAATGGATTTAACCCATGATATGTAATATCTAAGGTTATTTAAGCCAAATAGGTATTTTTTGTTACAATCTTAATTTTTATATGGATTTTCAGAAATTTTGAAGTTTTAGGTGAAATTCATTACATATTATCAATGTTAGGTAAGCTTATATCATAGTATTATTTTGTTATTTACATGCTTTCTTTTATTTTTCATTAATTTACAGAATTTTCACTTTTTTTTGTAATATCCATTTTGTTGTTAATGACTTGAGTTAACCAAAGACCCATGTTAATGGCTGAAATTAATTAGCCAGAATTTGAAAGGACATCAGGAGCCGAACAGCCAAAATCTAAAGAGTTTCTTGGCAGAATTTGAAAGGCCTATTTTGAATGGCCATTAAAGGGCCACTTATGTTTTGTAATAGGCTTAATGCCTATATAAGGGAGGTTTGTCCCTCCCATTAGAAGTGTATCTCTTTTGTAATCTGCCTAGTGCCTTGGTGAAATCACCACCCACCTCCTCACTTGTAGGCGTACCCAACTATTGGGAAACCACGAAAATTTGGTTGTCTTCTTTGTGTGATTGTCTTATTCTTCTCCCTCCTTAGTTCAACATAATAAAGTGGTATCAAAGTGAGCTTCCAAAGAAGTGTGAGCAATCCATCTATTTGTTTGTTGCCACCTCTAGTCTTTCACGTGTGTTACTATTTTTGCCAACAACTTATCATGTCTTCACATAATGTGAAGATTAATAAGTTCAATGGTAAAAATAGTTTTAGGTTGTGGCAGATTAAGATACATGTCCTCTTGAAGCAGCAAGGGATTTGGACGCCATTACAAAACCCAAAACCAAAAGATTTGGATGATGCGACACTAGCATCTCATGAAGAAAAAGCCCACTCCACCATTTTATTGTGCTTATCGAATGAAGTCATCATAGAAGTAGCCGAAGAAACCACTACTACTGGCCTTTGGCTAAAACTGGAGAGTTTGTATATGATCAAGTCTCTCACCAACAAACTCCTATTAAAGCAACGACTTTTCTCTCTTCACATGAAGGAAGGTATGCCCCTCAAACAACATTTGGACCATCTGAATTCCCTTCTTCTTGAGTTAAGAAATATTAATGTTAGGATTGAAGATGAGGACACAGCACTTTTATTGCTCGTTTCTCTACCTTAATCGTTTGAAAATTTTGTTCAATCATTCGTTGTGGGGAAGGAATCCATTACTCTAGAAGAAGTTTGGTCTAGTTTGCATTCACGCGAGTTTAGACATATGACCAGCAATGGTAGGGGTGAGAATGAGGCTTCTAGACTGACAACTATTGATCATCAAGGATGCTCAGACAAGAAGAACCAGAAACAATCCAGCAAAAGAAAATCCAAAGGAAAATACCCAAACCCCAAGGATGTTTGCAATTATTGCAAGGAGAAAGAGCATTAGAAGTTGAACTGTCCCAAACTCAAGTCCAAATCTGCTCAAACTACCACTACAACCTAAGAAGAATCCTCTTCAAAAGTAGATTTTACTCTTACAACATCTTCCAGTACTTCCCCAACAAAAAGCTAGATTTTAGATTCTGGTGCCTCTCATCACATGTCCTATTCTAGAGAATTGTTTGGCACATATACATTTATCTCAAATGAAAGTTATGTGGTGTTGGCTGATAATAGTCTTTGTAGGATGATTGGTGTTAGAAATATTAAACTCCGAATGTTTGATGGGATTGTACGTACACTAGAAGGAGTGTGGCACATCGCACAGTTGGGAAAGAACCTGATTTCTCTCATAACGTTGGATAATAAGGGATTCAGGTACACTGGAGAAGAAGACATCTTAAAGGTCTCCAAAGGCTCATTGGTGGTGATGAAAGGGGTCAAACAAGGATCCCTATACATATTGCAAGGATCGATTATCACAATTCTTGTAGTAAATACATCCATTGCAACATAGGTTGATGAAATAGAACGGTAGCATATGCAACTTGGTCATCTTGGGTAAAAAGGAATGCTTCAACTTAGCAAATAAGGGTTGTTATGAGGCCACAAGGTAACCAATTTTAGTTTATGTGAGCATTGTATTTTCGGGAAACAAAAAAGGGTGCAATTTGGTCAAGGAGAGCATTCTTTTAAGAAAGTTCTTGACTATGTTCATGCTAATTGTTAGGGCCCTTCCTAACAACCTTCCTTAACCAGGTTAAGATACTTTCTCAACATCATTGATGATTATTCAAGAATGAATTGGATCTATATGATGAAGAACAAGGGAGATGCCTTCAAATTCTTTAAAGAGTGGAAAACTCATGTTGAAACACAAACTGAAAAGAAGTAAAATATCTCTGAACTAATAATGGATTGGAATTCTGCTCAAATGAATTCAACCAATTTTGTAGGGACGAATGTATCACTCGACATAAAACTGTGAAGCACACACCACAACAAAATGGTGTGGCAAAAAGGCTCAATCGCACCTTACTTGAAAAATCAAGGTGCATGCTCTCAAATGTAGGACTGACGAAGATGTTTTAGGTTGAAACGATTAACACAACCTCTTATTTGACCAACAGAAGTCCCTACAACGGCATTGGCAATCATATTCCCTTTAAGGTATGGTCTAGTTAGCCAACCAACTATGGAAAATTAAAAATCTTTGGGTGCACTGTTTATTACCATGTTAACAATAGTAAATTGGAGCCAAGAGCCAAGAAGGGGTTGTATGTAGGATACGGTAGTGGCATAAAAGACTACAGGATCTAGGATTCTCTGTCATGCAAGGTAATACATAGCAGGGACGTAACCTTTGACAAAAATTCAGTTATTCGTTAGACGAGAGTGTCCAATTCAGAAGAAGAAGCTGATAATCCATCTATGGAAGATCCTAGTCAACTATCAGACCAAGATAGTTTTAAATCAACCTCACAAAACATTGATCTTGCTACAGTTCCTGAAGATGCATCTACTGTAGAGGATCATCAGAATGAAGAGATTGTTGTTGATCATCAAAATGAAGAAATTATTGTTCCTCCAAAATTTAGGTTTATTGCTCTGGAACATCCTTGCAGACAGATCAATCCTCTTAAGAAATTTGGCTTTAGGAGTATGGTGGCATATGCTTTGCAAACAACGGAAGATATAGAACTTGAAGAAGAAGATCTAGTCAGTTACCAAGAAGCTAATCAAAGACCAAATGTTGCATGGTGGGTTGCTGCCATGCAGGAAGAAATTTAGTCTCTTTCTAAAAACAGGACATGTGATTTGGTCAAGTCTCCTAAAGACTGAAAAATAGTAGGCTGCAAATGGATCTTCAAAAGTAAGATCGAAAGTGTTGAAAGCAATCCAATTCGTTACAAGGCAAGGCTTGTAGCTAAAGGATATAGTTAGACTGAAGGTATTGATTATAATGAGGTATTTGCTCCAATAGTTAGACATACCCTTATCAAAATTCTCTTAGCTATTGTAATAGGCTTAATGCCTATATAAGGGAGGTTTGTCCCTCCTATTAGAAGTGTACCTCTTTTGTAATCTGCTTGGTGCCTTAGTGAAATCACCACCCACCTCCTCACCTATGGATGTACGCAACTATTGGGGAACTACGAAAATTTGATTGTCTTCTTTGTGTGATTGTCTCATTCTTCTCCCTCTTTCTTAGTTCAGCATAACACATTTCTACTTTTATTTATAAAAGAAATGTAGTAGAGTTGCCTCATGTTCTGTTAGATTTAAGGTTTCCATTACTACATGCAGATTTTTGTAGATTTTAGATGGTTTTTATCAGAATTTCAGGGTTTTTTTTAATGAAATACATGTAATTAACTAATTATGTGATCATGTACATGTTTTCTATCTTTAGGTTTAAATATGTCAAGCTCTCCTTGTTCCGTGCCATCAATGGAAGCGATGGTGATCAACAAGTTGACGAAAGGTTAAATAACCTAAGAAGGTTGTATGGATTTCTTAGTGGTAATGATAGAAGGCAGACATACTGCAAGTACCGTAGGAAAAGATGAGTGGTGGTGGAGTGACTTAATTGAAACAATATTTTGCAAGTGGTTGCAGTAATTAAAGTTGTTGGAATGAAATATCCTACATCGGAAAATAGTGTGGGAAAACTTAAACTTATAATGTGGTATCTTATTCTCTCACAACCAATTAATTTTAAATGAACTTTTAACACAATATTAGAACAGATGTGTGTACATCACCCGTAAGACACTTGTAGGCTAAAAGAGAACATCATAAGTGAAGAGTGTTGAAATGAAATATCTTTCCCACATCAAAAATTGATGTAGCAATATCTAACCTTATAATGTGATTGATGTCTTATTCTCTCATTATCAATTAATTTTAATATGAACTGTCAACAAAAGTATTGATATCATAGCAAGGATTGATTCTTCAAAAGCAGGAAACATATTAAGGATTGCAAATACAATACTTTTATGGAAATGGCCAAAAAACTTTAAATTTCAACTTGAAACTCAAAATAAAGTAAGCTATAATAAGTATATAAAAATACCTAAACAAATTTTCTACACAATTATCATGCATAAAATTTCAATTAGATAGAGATACAATTATTGTATGCATGAGAAAATACTTAAATCGTACAAAAATAACAAAAAAATAGTCTATAATGTCAAATGATTTCAAATATAATCAAATAAAATACCAAGATCAATTTCAAGTTGAATGCTTTAAAGGGTCATAGCCTTGCCTTTATTACATTAGATATTCTCAAACCATTTGGTTGCACATCATTTGCTTCCTTTACACCACATAATAGTTCCATGTCATTTGAGTGACATAATCAATATGATACCCCTTAACCTATTGGTAATATTGTAAATTAGGCATATGTACGAAATATCCCATTTATGGGAAAGATGAAGTATCATGATGATATCTTCAAGTTCTTCCAAGGAAAGAGATGGTCATTGAGTTATGTGATTATAGTCTTGTCTTTATTATGTTTGGTGTTCTCTTAATAGTTAGAAAGGGTTGTACACTCCATAATTGAATCTTACATCTCATTCACTATGCTAACTTGACTTGGTTCATGTGATGATAATGGATTTGTTCATGTACAATCAAAGTACTAGTTAGGTTATGTGATTTTTTATAAGTGAACATATGAAGAGATTGACTTTAAGGTTGACAATGAGGTTTAGGATCATTCATTTGTAAACCACTAAAAAATTGTGACAAAAATGAATTGAATTCCCCTCCTCCTATTGCCTCTTACTAAGTATCATTAGTAATTCTTATCTTTTCTTTGTGCAATGATATGGTAATGTTTCGTAATTATGATCTTGATCCTTAGTGGCATAGGTAAAATCTTCTCTCCCATAAATAGACAGAGTAACCTCTAAGTCAATCTAAGGAATATTATTGCTACTACCACCACTACTACTATCATCACCATTACTGTTATTATTGTTATCATCATCTAGAATTGTGCGGGATCATCATTAAAGTGTACATTTAACTTTAAGCTTGGATTTCTTTCAACACCATAAGATTATAAAGAGTGTACTTATCAATATTGATACCTAAGTTCTCTACAATTTGTTGGTTTGACCTCTAACACTCATCAAGAATTGATCTGTTACTCTCCTATCCATTCTGTAATAGAATCTTCATCACTCAAATTTTTATATATGAAAGCAACATTAATTGGATCTAACTTATTGTAATCTTCTCCATCAATTATACTTCATTTGAAGTCTCATATTGTAGTGAACAAAGATCATATTATTCAACCTCTACAATCTTTGTCAAACTAGGAGTGTCCATCCCATGGATCACCCAAAATTCAGCTGGAAAACAAAAATAAAATTAAATATTAATAACATAATACATCCATTAAAAAATTACAATATTTCAAATAAAGATACAATCATTACTCAAAAATAAGTACTTACTAAGAGTTAGTTTTTATAACATGAATAACTCCAACGTGTATAAAACCACCCAAATAGTTTTTTTTATATCTCACTCAAGTCTTGTACTAGAGTTTTGATATGTGGCTTGATTTTATTGATGACAATCTTTCATGAAGTGATGAGAAAAACATAGGCAACAAGCTATTGGTCAAAATAAAACTATTGATTCAAATAGAATGGTGCATATGAAGCAAAAGGCAATAGAATATAAAACATTTAAGATAAAATTGTGATTACATGTATAGATAAATAATTGCATGCCTACTTCATGTAATAGATGGAGAAACATCTTGAACCATTTTTCTTTAATAATATCAAAGCATGTTTTTGTGCTTCAAGGTACCAAGTCACATATTGTATCTCTTCTCAAATTCATAACTTTATATAAGAAACCTATCATCCCCATCAACCAATCTTAAAACCTTAGAAATAAGCCTCATAATCATAACACATTTTCTAGCATTCTCTCAAAATGTGTGATTATTCATGATTGATCTGACCCTCCTACCAATTAGGCTCTCATTTTTTGAATGTCTATACTACAACTTAGAATTAAAGATGACTGAATCTAGCCTTCTTGTCAAACTAATTCGTGGTTGGAAAACCTTATCTCACTAATGAGATATTTAGCATGAAGGAGAAGATGCAACTAGACAACACCAGCCAACCAGCTAGGCTAGTAGAAAATGCCACCAGGAATGTCAACCAACTTATCTAGGATGTTGATAAACTTATCGACCAGCTTTCTTGTCAAACATTTCTTTTACGGGCAAATTCTATTTCCCTTCACATCTGCATGCCTTCTTTATCTCTTTCTACCTACAAAGTAAACTGTTTACTGGCATATTCTGGTTCTCTACACATCTCCAAGCTTCCTTATCTCTTTCTACATACACGTAACAAAGGAAGAGCACTGCACAAAGAAAAGATCGTATTTTTAATAAACAGAAATACATCCGACTTACCTCAATCTTTTCATGCAATCCCTCAATCGTGTCATCCGCCAATTTGTGGTATTCCTCCTCCTTCAGAACCAAACTGCGTTATCTCGCATTTCATGATAAAACGGTCACATATTGACGTCAAACAAAATCCACATTCCAACCCCCAAAACACGAAGCTAACCTGTAATCGATTTTGGCTGGGCTGTCACTGACATGGGACGAGGAGAAGAAAACCCTAGGAACAGCAACTGCACTCGGCGGCTTGGGAGGAATGGAGTACGAGCCTGAGGAAGACGGAGGAGGGGATGAGACTAGTAGTGGCGGTGTAGAAGGGTGAGGGGAGGACGAAACCAGCCGGAGTTGGACGAAGAGAAACCTCCGGACTGGGAGCAGCTTTGAGACGACGGAAGAAAAGCAGGCCATCGGCGCGGGCGTGGTAGGGTGGGCGAGGGGTCCGAACAAAAGTAGCCTGGACCTCACTGAAAAATTTACCGTCGGTCGATATTTCAATTTTATTCTTGTAAATCAATTTGTGCTCTGTTCGTTACCCAAACAACTGTGGATTTTTTTTTTCTCTAAATCCGATGCATCAATTTATTTACCGGATCTTTTGGAGCAGACATCATCAAGTAAAATATTCGAGACATACAATTAAATGCCTCAAAATGAATGATTGATTTTGATAACTTACTCTTTATTTACACTTCCTGCGTGAAGTAACCAGATCTTGCTAGTGAACTTGATGACTCGTGAGATCTTATCACATTTGAAACGACGAGGTGAAGTGTTGGGATCTGTAATCGACCAAACGAGGACAAGCTGGTACACATGAATGCAACAATTCTCTTTTCTTGTGACACAATCACAATCCAAGACCATTAAAGTTCGAACCATTAATTTAAAGTTATATGAATTATTTTATCAATACCTTCGTAAATTAAAATAAATTATTTTATTTATAAGTTAAAATTATATTATAACATGTTATGATATAAATATTATATTAGATATTTTTATATTTTATTTATATAATTATATTAAAATATTTAAATTTTTAAATTCATCTACAAAATCATCTTATCGTTATTATTTATAAATGCAAGCAAACTCCTACGTACATTAAAATTTTTAGAATATCATCTTTTAACTTTATTCTTCTATTGTCTAATATATTATTGTTAATACTAAATATTTATTCACATGCTACAAAATAATATCAAAGTTTATTATAAAAATCAATAATATCTTACCTAGTAGTATTTATAGAAACATTATTGATAGTAATATTAATCTTATTAATTTATAGAAATATTATTGAGCATTATGAATCTTATTAATTTATAGAAATATTATTGAGCATTATGTGGATGATTTATTCTTCTAATTTCTATTAATCTTTTTTGTAAAACCTAATTACCATCAATAAAATATACACTAACAATAATATTAATTAGCATGTAGTAATATATGCTAATAGTAATAAAATATACACTAAAAGTAATAAAATATGCTCTAACAGTAATATTAATTAGTTTCATTCAAAGTTTATTATAAAGATCAATAATATCTTACATAATAGTATTTATAGATATATTTTTAAATTGACAGTAATAATCCTATTAATTGATATAGTAATATCAATCCTATTTATAGAAACATTATTGAGCATTATGTGGATAATTTACTCTACATTACAAATGTTATAATAAATCTTTCTTAATGTAATGTCATCATTTATGTCTTTTATCTTTATCATAAAGCAAATTTTTCTCTAGATTTAGTAGTAGTGCTTAAAGATACTCTAACTTCCATGAATTGGGAGTACCGATGTTTTAATTTAAATGTTGAAAAATTATCATTATCAATGTTATTGAACTTTAACTTATTAAAGTTGTGCATCATTTTGGTAAATAGAAGTTAAGAGTTAGAGATATTTGATAGTTAAAACTTGAAAAAAATTAATAACTTTGTATGCTTTTTGAAAAAGAAATAGAGAATTAAATGAGTTGTGAAGAAAATTCTAACACTCTTCTCCTATCATAGATTTTTCATATTTTCTTTTCATCTACCTCTCCTCCTCTCTCTCTCTTTCAACATTGCAAATAAAATTGAACGTTGCATTTTGCAATGTTAAGCCTATGAGTGTCTTACAAGTTAGCTTGTGGGTCAAAAATTTGGGAATTGTTAAGTTGACATGGCCTACTTTTTTGAGCCAAGCTAACACTTTACAAGCCAAGCTAGGCCAACCCATGCCTACTTGATCCATTTGACATGTATATGAACAAAAGGTCAGATGTGAGGCACATACTACATGTTAAGGAGAAACATTTATTGATGTTAGTTATTAATATTAGTAACAATGGTTACAATGTAATCTATAATTAACTTGGTGGAAACTAATTACATTGGAACTCATGTCATGTGTTGCATTTAAGACTCCCTTTGTTTAATAAAGGAAGTCAAGAAAGATTTAGGCCCTCCATAGGACTCTAGAACCTTACATTTGTATCTTTTTTGTCCACCTTGCGTAAGTACTAATAATAATGTCAAACAAAATGAGATCATAGGTGAGGAGTGCTTGGTTTTTGGATTGCTCAAGATACGAAGCAATTCTTGAATGAGACTTAAATTAATTAAATTCATTTGTTTAATTTACTACAAGTGCACAATATCTATTGTAGAAATATGTAAGTACAAGTCAACCATAGAGAGTGATTAGAATTAGTTTTTAGGTTACTTTTAGTTAGTGCTGTATTTTACTAATTAATTTCTCTCTCTTTGTTGAGTTATTACTTAACTCAATGAACAAGTTCATGGACTTAAACTCATTTCTGTTGTTTGCACTTAAATTTGGCTAACCATTAGGTGATCTCAAGAATGCAAACAATTTACTTTATACCCTATGATTGCTACTTATCTCAAATTGAATAATGAATAAATTTAACATCCAAATGATCTCAACATCAATCGTTCAATATACGATTTCAAAGATTAAAACTAACATGTTTCAAAATAAAAGAACATACAAGTTCATACTAATATGAACTCATTAAGATGCATGATAATGAAAGTATTTTAGAGATATTTTCTAGATTTCTAGATATAATAAATTCTTTAAAATGCTTAGAAAAAAAAATTGAACAAAAGGATTTGATGAGAACAATTCTCAGATCCTTAAGTTCAAAATGATCTCAAAAAGTGACTTAAATTAAGAAATCAAGAGACTTAAATGTTTATACTATTGATAAACTCATAGGAAACTTAACTATTCATGAAATTCAATTAAATGATTTCTTGAGTCATAACAAATTAAAATTGAAAAAAGAAATTACCTTTAAAATAAATTCAGATTCTAATATAATAACTGATAAATATGAAGACTTGATTTTGCTGACTAAAAAATTCAAGAAAGTATGAAAAGCTAGGAGACAACAAAAGAATAGAAATGACAAGCCCTTAGCATCAAAATCTCTGAATAAAAATGAATCTTCAACTAGAAAATATGTCTGCTATAATTGTAAGAAACCAAAATATCTTTCTTCTGATTATCCTATGAGGAAAATAAAAAACAAAGTAGGACAAATTAGAAAAAGAAAACTTAGAAAACTCAGAAGAAGTTTTACAAGAAAAAACTTTGAAAGTCACCTAGGATGGCATATCAGATAAGTTTGAATCTAAGTAATCATCATTAAAGTCCTCACATTTAGAAAAAGAATAAGAGTTAGAAGATGTTGCCAACATGTGCTTCATGATAGATGAGTTTTAGGTATATTTTGATCTGAAACTCATGAAGATTTAGATTTTGATGAATTATTATGTGTTTACAATGCATTATTGCATAAACTTAAAGTTTGTAAATTGAAAAATAAGAATATTAGAAATTCTTTGTCTATTGTGGAAGAAGAAAATTGTTTTCTATCTATAACTTTAGATAAGTTTAATTGTGATAATGAAAAATATGTTGTAGATTTCTATAGCTTGAAAATAAGTGAATTTGTTTTGCATGAAGAAATACAAAATATAAATGTTGAAAAATTGAAGATAGAATTTGAAAATGAAAAATTAAGAGAAAATATAGATGATATTGTTCGGTTTGTTTTGTTTACTTTTATGTGTAAATTTTCATTAAGTCGTAAACAAATAATTTTCACACAAATTAGATATTAAGTCCAATTTTGTTTTAACTATAAGTGCATAGTGTTTATTATATTTGTGTACAAGTATAGGTTGATCCGATAGAGACTAAGTTAAACATTTTTTTGTACGATTTTGATTTTTACAGCCACAGGTTTGTGTGTTAAATTACACATTCTGTTAACTTACTACTAATTCAACAAACTTAGTTCGTGGAACTATAGTTAACTCAATAGATTATTCTTGAGGACTTAAGTTAACTCCACGAGCTTAGTTTGTAACTTCCAATTAAATGTTGTTATTCACAGAGGAATTCGACCATCTATTGGGTGGTTCCATAGAATGTAAATAACATTAATTAAGCTTTTAATATTAGTTTATACGATGTTTATCATTAATCAAGACTAACATTCAGATATTTCAAACAATAACTATTAAGATTTTTAGTATTCTATACGAATCAATTTAAGTAATCAATAAAACTATTTACTATTTTTTAAATCAACTAAACATAAAACATTCACAATACTGACGATAATAATATTAAACTATTTACTATTTTTTAAATCAACTAAACATAAAACATTCACAATACTGACGATAATAATATTAATCTCGATACAAAATAAACAATACAACACATAAATGCTAACTACAAACATAGATAATTAGTTTTGTTTTGATATGTTCTTGAAGATGAACGAAAGGTGAAATGTAAAAATTCTCTATGAACTTCCATCACTACATGCGACGTGATTACACCACTAAAAACTTAATCACTTATAGTCACGCCTCCTCTCCCTATAAAATCACAAATCGAGACTTGTAAGTTGATCTCTTTTTTAGTTTATTAGCATCAACCCAAAACCAAGGCTAAAAGCTTTACAATCTCTTGAGAGATGAGTCTGTACTTGGTGAAAATGATTTTCCTTACTACAACATGATCACTTCTTATAGTAGTTGTTAGTCACCGTGTTTAGCTTGGAATCGACCTAACATCTGAAAAGTACCCTCACAAACCTTCGATGGTTGGTAATTTGTGAGGGTGTTGTAGAGCTTCAGAGAACTACCAATGCTGCCTACAGTTAGCGTAGTTCTCTACTACTTTCTTCGTTTTTCTCTTCTTTTTATATTTCTTTAAGTAGTAATTGTTTTTGCTTAAATGATCAATTGAATTTCCTTCATTCATATCAACGATAATGATTTCTTCTTCATTCCATGAGTTAAATCCTACATGATACGTGCAATCGTGGTTTTTCTTTAAATTTATTATTTTTGCAACTACTCACAGTGGAATATTAGAAAATAACTGGTCCGTGGAGTTAGTATAACTCAACGGACTTATTTTGTTGACTTAACTATTACTCAATGGCTTTGATATGAAATAATATAAAACATGTGCAATAAAGAAATAACTTATAATTTAAAACAACTTTTCTATGGTAAAAGGATTTTTCAAATACTTACAAACTGTAAATATCTGATGCTTATGTGCATTTTAGATAGTTAGCATCTAACTTTCCAAAGGATAACTTAAGTTATGTTTTAAGGTCACGACATGTGTCTCCTAGTTTTTACACCTTGAAACTTGTAACTCAACGGACTTACTTCATTGAGTTAACTATAACTCAACGAGTTGCTACTGTGCACCTATACATGATATATATAAATAAAATAGATTATGCTTAAATACCATAAAACAACATCTATATCAGGTTTTCAATCTTTTAGAAATGATATTTAATTACATTAATTCCTTGAAATTATGCACATTCTTTGATTAAGGCATATAATCATGCAATTGTAACATAATGACTTAATTCTCATATAATAAGCTAAATATTATGCAATTAACCATTAGTTAACCATTAATATTATGCATTTTTTTATTCTAAACACTTCTCCTATACCTAACTTTTGCTAGTCCCTTAGCAAACTAATAAGCTCTAATTAATTGGTCTTTCTAAAGTGCTAGAACTATTTCTTCTATTCATAAATCAATATTCCTTATGAAAAATATTTCTTCATTTTGTATCTTCAGAATACTAAGATTAGATTAATATAAAGATATTATCTATAACTTAGTAATCTAATTTGACATTGTTTTTCCTCCTCCACCTGCAAATATATTTCCAAAATACGTAAATTACATACAAAAATATACTAGCATCAAATAGGTGGTAGTTAAACCATTAATTTTTCAAACATTTGTTATCTTGAATTTTCCAATATGATATCTGGAATAAATTTCAACTACATACGAATCAAAACAAAATTCAACTTAATATGATTAAAATAAAAATAATAATAAATTGTATATCAGATAAACAACTTCAAAAGTCTAATCTAAATTCACACTTCAATAGTCATAATAACAAAAAATATACTTGATTAAAAGATATCTGTAATTTTAAAATACTTTCATCTTTTCAGAATAGTATATGCATATTTTTACTTTAAAAGTTAATTTGAAAAGTTTGAATCATACAAGAGCTTTCTAGTATATCCATGTATCACACTTTCAATTAGCAATCCTAGATTTGATCAGGATCTTAGGTTGTCAGATTTAAAAAATCCTTTATTAGGTCAACAATCCTTACATACTTATATGTTAAGTACAAAAGACTCGTAATCAAACAAATCAATAAACTTTCAAAGTTTTTCTCTTTATCTTCATTTTTTTCTTTTCAACACAATGTATATATGTATTTTATTAATATGGATTGAATAAAACATAAATCTCATATAATTCTACTTCTACAATCTATTGAAAAATATAAATCCATATCAATAAGCTCATACTTTTTCTATAGTTTAATATGATTTACACTTAAATCATTCTACAAGTTTAATAAACCAAAATAAAGGTATCCTTGATCATATGCATTTCATTTAATCCAAAAATCAACATTTCAGCTTTTTTAAGATTTCAAATAATTTTCTAACTTTTAGGTAAGCATTCTGATTTCCTTTAAAATCGTAAAACTATTAAACTCATAAAATTTAGTAAAAACATAAAATACTATGTCAGATTTGTATTAATAGTAAAGTATTGTATCATCTTCTCTAAGATTCTAAATATAACATTCAGGTAATTACAAAAAAAAAAAATTTATTACAATTTCAACTATTGGAAGGTTTCAAAAAAAATTTGGATAATTACTACAAAATGCATAAAAATTTATCAAATTATATAGAAATTTGCAGTATAATCCTAATTCCTACAATTAACAAGATTACTTAGATTTTAATCTAATTACCTCTCCCCTATATCTATGTTTTACATTATCCTCAATGTAAAAGATTTATAGTAAATTCAGTATATACTAGCAGGCATGGTAAACTATTTCGTTAACTTAGCAACTAAGTTCGTTGAGTTAGTGAATAACTCCATGAACTATGCATGACTATAAATTCAAGATAAGTAATTAGTCACATATTTTATTCTTTTGTATTTCCATTAATATCTTCTGACTTTTGATTCTGAAAAACTTTTCATTCACAAATAAAAGTAAAACATATAACAAAATAACAACTAACAATAGAACATATCTTGTTAAATATGTGTCTTGTGTGGAACCCAAACTCCTACACCATTGGTGACTCACAAGCAAGCCAGTTAGTTTCCTAGAACAGATATTAACAAACTAGATTGATATTTTCTTTTACTTTTACTTCTTAAAATAAATGTAGAACACACAAAACATTAAAAATGCAAAATCACAATTTAAGAATGTTGAGTATTTTGTTTTGATGATGTGTGCTAAATGAAAGTAATCATATTTGCTTAATTACTATTGCTTGTGAAAAGAAATTAAAAACATCAATTAATACAGAAAAAGCTTACTGATATAATATTTGTCTGTATTGGATCTAAAATTATACTAAGTTAATAACTAGTCGTTCATTGCATTAATTTCTCATTTAACTAAATGTTAAGTTAACGTGTGTTTTTATTGAAAAGCATGATATGTTTTAAAGTTATATCTTCCGTATCATGAATAGTGCACGTTTAGACAACTCGTTAAGTTAGAGTATTATTTGTATAGAGATCACGTGAGAACTCGTTAAGTTAGAGGCTTAAAGGTTAAAATAGGTCACGTGAGAACTTATTAAGTTAGTGAGTAAAAGAAGAAATGAACTCGTTGTGTTAGTGTTATGCAGAAATAGGAAAAGTAAACTTTTAGATAGTTAACGTTTCATTTTTGTCAAAGAGTTATGTTAAAAACTCGTATAGTTAAGTTATCTACACGTGTGTTTTTAATGTTTTAAGTTGTCACGTGTTTTCTATGTACGTTTGGTAATGAAAATCGAAGACATAGATAACTGTTTGAGTTTTTATATGCATAGATAGATAACTGTTCAAGTTTTTATACACATGGATAGATAACTGTTCGAGTTTTATAAAATGACTAATAGACACGTGGTGAATTAAAGGTTACGAATGTTATATTGTATCACGTGAGGTGCACATGTTTAACTCGTTAAGTTAACATAACTAAACATGTTGAGTTGCTATATTGAACACTAAGGCAACGCGTTAGGTTAGCGTTATAAAACTTAAGTTGTTATTTTTGCATGTGATAAAATTCTTATTATAAAAACATTTGTTTATTACTGGTTCGTTGAGTTATCTATAACACAACGGAGAATGTTCGTTGAGTTATCGTAACACCACAGAGATGGTTTGTTGAGTTAGTGTAACACCACAGACTTAGTTTGTTGAGTTAGCTACAGTACTTGTCATGTGAGTTGGCACATGAGGAACTCGTTAAGTTAGAAACGTTAAGTTATATATCTACCTGTGTTACTCATTTAGTTAACATTAAAGTAACGACTTCTTATTACACATGATGAAAGATTTTGGATGAGAAAGTTTATTTTGCAGGAAATTTTTTAGAGATTCAAGATTGATGATTAAAGAAAATTTGAAATGTAAACGTGGGTCAGAACGTGTGTATTTCGATGAAGGAAAAAGAAAAAACGTGAAGAATTGGAAGACTAATAGTGATTAAACGAGGAGGATATGCATGAAATGAAGATACAGTATAAAAGACATTGAATTCTTGTTGATTAGTTATCCCTGCACACCAAATGAAAATCTTTTTAGGGATTAAAAACACCTCTTCGGGGAAAAGCTCTCAAGTGGAAGAAAATTTAGTGAAGTAGAAAAAGGTGAGATATATGTCACTAAAGATTTGAAGTATCAGACGGAAGAAAATTCAGTGAAGTAGAAAATGTCAGATTTATGTCACTGAAGATTTAAAGTATTAGAAGAAAGCAAATTCGGTGAAGTAGAGAAAGAATAGATATTCGTCATTGAAGAATTGCTGAAGAAGAAAAAAAAGAAGAAGAAGAAAGATCTCAAATAGGGAGAAATGTTTTAAATTCCGCAAATTAGTTTTCTCTATTTGTAGTTATGAAATTGTTTAGATGAAACATGGTATCGATATATAATTGCATCTACAATTTCTGAGGAGAGTTGAATTGTATATTGTAATTAAAACCTTGAATAAAAATGATTTTATGAAAACGGTGTCTTGACTTGTTTTTGAGTTTTAAAGTTTCAATTATAATCAAAAATGTTGAAAAACACAATTCACCCCCCTCTTGTATAGCAATACAATCCTACAATTGGTATTAGAGCTTTGTTAATAATCTTTGATATAAAATCGATACCAACTTATTTAATATCATTGCTTATTCTACCTTCCTTGTTTTTAAACAGAAATTAATATCTGAACATACGTTTAACTTTCTTGATTTAAGGCTCAAGTTGTTTTAAAGTTTTAAACTGTTTAAAATCAAATAGGTTGAAAATTCTAAGGTAAGATGGCTACTAGAAATGATAATTTTTCTTTGTATGTAGGCCAAAATCTTAATCGTCCCCCTTTATTTGATGAAATACATTTTGAATATTGGAAATATAGGATGACAGTTTTTCTTCAAAGTATAAATCATAAGTTGTGGTTTATGATTTCTAAACCATATACTTCATTAACTATTCATTATAATACTTGGACAATTACTGAAAAAGAAAATGAAACTCTAAATGCTAAGGGCTTAAATATTTTATTTTGTGCATTGAGTTATGAATAGTTCAGTAAAGTGTCGGCATATAAATCTGCTTTTGAGGTATGGTATGCATTAGAAGTTTCACATGAATGTACTTCTCAAGTTAAAGAGACTAAGATAAACATGTTAATTCATAAGTATGAACTCTTTAAGATGCATGAAGACGAAAGTATTTCTAAGATGTTTTCTAGATTTCTTGATATCATAAACTCTTTAAAATGCTTAAGAAAGAATTTTGAACAGAAGGATTTGGTGAGGAAAATTCTCAAATCCCTAAGTTCTAAATGGTCTCAAAAAGTAACATCAATTGAGGAATCACGAGATTTAAATGTTTATACCATGAATAAACTTATAGGAAATTTAACAGCTTATGAAATTCAATTAAATGAATCACTAAGTCACAACAAACTAAAAATGAAGAAAGAAATAGTCTTCAAAATTAATTCAGATTCTGATATATCTACTGATTTTGAGGATGTTTTGATTTTACTAACTAGGAAATTCAAGAAAGCATGGAAAGCTAGGAAACAGCAAATGAACAAAAACGATAAACCCTCAACGTCAAAATCACTAAATGATAAGAATTCTTCATCTAGAAAGTATGTATGTTACAACTGTAAGAAACCTAGACATCTTTCTCCAAATTGTCCTATAAGGAAAAATGAAAAGCATAATAGGACAAATCAGAAGAAGACAGCTTAGAAAACTCAGGAAAAGTTTTACAAGAAAAATGCTTTAAAGGTCACTTGGGATGACACGTCTGAAAAGTCTGAATTTGAGGAATCATCATTAAAATCTTCACATTCAGAAGAAGAACAAGAGTTAGAAGACGTTGCTCATGTGTGCTTCATGACAGATGAGTCTGAGGTAATATCTGATTCTTAAAGTCATTTAGATTTTAACTTTGATGAATTATTATGTGCTTATCATGCATTATTACAAAAACTTAAAGTTTGTAAACTGGAAAATAAGAATATCAGAAACTCTTTCTCCATTGTGGAAGAAGAAAATTGTTTCCTGTCTACTACTTTAGAAAAGTTTAAATGTGATAATGAAAATCATGCTAGAGATTTGTATAAATTTAGATTTAATGAATGTGTCTTGCATGAACAAATACAGAATACAAATGTTGAAAAATTAAAGATAGAATCTAAAAATGAAATATTGAGAAACAATATAAATGATCTTGAGGTAGAGATTGATAAATTAAAAATGAGAGGGCTAGATTTAAATTCTACCATTGAGAAATGAAATTTAAGTCAAACTAAGTTAGACAAACTAACTAGTACCCCTGTAGTGTCATATAAATTTGGCTTAGGATTTGATTATCTTGAATATCCTGAATCTCAAGCCAATAAAGGATTTGTTAGTTGTAGTTCAAGTAAATTTAAGACTAAAATTCCTTTTATCATGAAATAAGGTAATAAATATGTAGAAGTAGGTACTTTAAGGGATGAATCATGCAGTAATAATATAAATCAATGTGATTTGTCTAAATGTACTTCTAACATGACTATTAATGTTTCTAAAAATCTTTTTTCTTGTTTTGGAAATTTAGTTTCTAATGCTTCAAAAATATCAGACAATTGTAGTAAACTGAAAATTCAGAAACCTAAGCATGTAATTCAAAACACTAGTATTAGACTAATTACTGGTTCTACATGTTCTTTGTCTAAAAATTCTTGTGTAGAAAAAGATTTTGAATGTATTGAAAATTCAAATACAAGTACAAAATCTTGGTATGAACTTACTGAAATGTATGAGCATGACCAAAATAAATTAACATCTGATAAAAATAAGTTTGGTCTTGGTTATACTACATCTGAAAATAAAAAGAATGATTATAAGAGCAATAATGCTATAAGTAAGTACGATGCTAATGATAAGTCAATAGTACTTACAACTAATAAGAATGTAAATGATAATGTTAAACTATTTTTAAACAAAAAGAAGAAATATGCGTTTAATGAACTTGGTCCTCAACAGCATTGGGTACCAAGAAAAAGTTTTTTTAATTTGTTTTGCAAGAAAAAGTTTTCACATGACCGGACAGAAAAGTCTACTAAAAAATTTTACAAATACCACGAAAGGAAGTGTAACATTTGGAAACAAAAGCAAGGATAAAATCATAGGTATGGATAATGTTCAAATAACTCTAACTTGTGTTATTTCGAATGTAGTATATGTAGAAAACTTAGGATTTAATTTGCTGAGTGTTATAAAACTAATTGAGAATGGATATTATATAGTGTTTGAAGATAATGTATGCAAAATTATTGATAAAAATATGGATGAACTTAAGTTTATTACTAAAAGAAAAGGTTCTATATGTATTTTATCTTTACCTTCTAGTGTAGTTGATTTAAATTCATGTTTGGTAGCTGAAACTAGTGATGCATATCTATGACATAGAAGGATCGGGCATATAAATATAAAATTGTTACATAAACTGTTTAGAAAACATTTAGTGAGAGGTTTACCAAAGATTAAATACTCAAAGGACTTTATGTGTGATACATGTGAGTTAGGTAAACTTCACAAAAACTCTTTTAAATCCAAAACTGATATATCAAGCAAGAGAGTCTTAGAACTTATACATATGGATCTATTTGGACCAACAAGAATCATGAGTCTTGGTGGTAAATAGTATGTATTTGTTTTAGTAGATGACTTCTCTAGATACACTTGGGTATATTTTCTAGCATCTAAGACATAAGTTTTTGAAAAGTTTAAAATGCTTTGCAATCTTGTTCAAAATGAACAAAGTGTCTTTGTTCAAAAACTTAGGAGTGATCATGGTACTGAATTTGATAATGATCAAATGGATAATTATTGTAAAGATCATGGCATTGATCATAGATTTTCTTTTCCAAGAGCACCATCTCAAAATGGTGTTGTTGAGAGAAATAATAGATCACTTTAGGAAATGGTCAGAACTATGTTGAATGAACATAATTTACCTCAAAATCTTTGGGCTGAAGTAGTGAATACAGCTTGTTATGTTATTAACAAAAGTCACTTAAGACCTCGTGTTAATAAAACTCCTTTTGAAATTATGTTTAATAGGGTTTCAAAAATTTCCTATATGAAACCATTTGGCTACAAGTGTTTTATTCTTAATACTAAGGATAAAAGGGATAAATTTCAAGCCAAAGCGGATGAAGGAATTTTTATAGGTTACTCTACTAGAAGTAAAGCCTATAGAGTATATAACAAAACTTCTATAACTATTGAAGAAACCCTCCATGTAAGCTTCAATGAAAATTCTTTTAGAGAATCTCAATCTAAAGCTAATAATGATGATATGATTAATTTCCCAAAAGAGTTAGAGATCAATAAAGAGGTTGAAGATTTATTTGAGAAAATAAAAAATATGAACTTAAATTATCAAACTAATGATGAAAGTGATGGACCTTCAGATGTTAATCAGAATATTGAGGAAAATCAGAGAAATTAGCGTTATTCTTCATCACATCCCATTACTCAGGTCATTGGTAATATTAATGAGGGAGTTAAAACTAGAGCTTTAGTAAATTTAAGTAGTATGTGTATGTTTGTTTCTATGGTGAAACCAATGAATATAAAAGAAGCATTATCTGATGAAAATTGGATAGTGGCAATGCAAGAAGAACTAAATCAATTCATTAGAAATGATGTTTGGGAATTATTCTCTCCACTAGAAAATCAGTCCATAATAGATACAAAGTGGATCTTTAAAAACAAAACTAATGAAACTGGTCAAGTTATAAGAAACAAAGCTAGATTAGTTGCACAAGGGTATACATAGGAAGAAGGACTAGATTATGATGAAACATTTGCTTATATGGCTAGGTTAGAAAGTATTAAAATATTATTGGCCTATGCTTGTTATATGGATTTTAAATTATATCAAATGGAAAAGTGCATTTCTAAATGGTTTAGTTAATGAAGAAGTCTATGCAAAACAACCACCTGGATTTGAAGATATTAAAAATCCTGACTTTGTGTATAAATTGAAGAAATCCTTATATAGTTTGAAGCAAGCACCTAGATCATGGTATGAAAGGTTATCTACTTTTTTAATAGAACAAGGTTATATCATGGGAAAAGTAGATCATACTCAATTTATCAAGAGAGATGGTAAAGATCAGATTGCTATTCAAATATATGTTGATATAATCTTTGGAGCAACCTCTGATGATAAAAATATTTTCTAAAGAGATGACTAGTCAGTTTGAAATGAGTATGATAGGAGAACTTTCATATTTTCTAGGACTTCAAATTAAGCAAATGGATAAAGGTATATTTTTATAGAAAGCTTTATTGTAAATATGTCTCTTGCTTTATATACTATGTAATCATCTTTTTGATTAATGACAAAAAGGGGGAGAAATGTAAAATGTTAAAAAGATTCAAAAGAAGAAGATGATTATGATATTAATTGCATATATTATAAAGGGAGATAATATTTAAGTGGTTATGATAAATGATAATGTAATCTGAAAGATACTTATGTAATTATTGACATCTGAAAGTTTTATTTTTGAGAGGTGAAATTCACACAAACAATAGAAATAAGCTTAAGTGAACTTAAGTCAACAAACTTATTTGTTGAATTAAAAATTAACCCAACGAAGGTGCTTTGTTGAGTTAAATATATTTCATAATTGATTTAATATGGTTTTGTCATCATCAAAAAGGGGGAGATTGTTGAGTATTTTGTTTTGATGATGTGTGCTGAATGAAAGTAATCATATTTGCTCAATTACTATTGCTTGTGAAAAGAAATTAAAAACATCAATTAATACAGAAAAAGCTTACTGATATAATACTTATTTGTATTGGATTTGAAATTATACTAAGTTAATAACTAGTCGTTTCGTTGCATTAATTTCTCATTTAACTAAACGTTAAGTTAATGTGTTTTTATTGAAAAGCATGATATGCTTTAAAGTTATATCTTCTGTATCATGAATAGTGCACGTTTAGACAACTCGTTAAGTTAGAGTATTATTTGTATAGAGATCACGTGAGAACTCGTTAAGTTAGAGGCTTAAAGGTTAAAATAGGTCATGTGAGAACTCGTTAAGTTAGTGAGTAAAAGAAGTGACAAATTTGTTGTGTTAGTGTTATGCAAAAATAGGAAAAGTAAACTTTTGGATAGTTAATGTTTCATTTTTGTCGAAGAGTTATGTTAAAAACTCATATAGTTAAGTTATCTACACGTGTGTTTTTAATGTTTTATGTTGTCACATGTTTTCCATATGCGTTTGGTAATGAAAATCGAAGAGTTAGATAACTGTTCGAGTTTTTATATGCATAGATAGATAACTATTCGAGTTTTTATATGCATGGATAGATAACTGTTCGAGTTTTATAAAATGACTAACAGACACGTGGTGAATTAAAGGTTACGAATGTTATATTATATCACGTGAGGTGTACATGTTTAACTCGTTAAGTTAACATAACTAAACGCGTTGAGTTGCTATATTGAACACTAAGGCAACATGATAGGTTAGCGTTATAAAACTTAAGTTGTTATTTTTGCACGTAATAAAATTCTTATTATAAAAACATTTGTTTATTACTGGTTCGTTGAGTTATCTATAACACAACAGAGATGGTTCGTTGAGTTATCGTAACACCACAGAGATGGTTCGTTGAGTTAGCGTAATACCACAGACTTAGTTCGTTGAGTTAGCTACAGTACTTGTCACATGAGGAACTCGTTAAGTTAGAAACGTTAAGTTATATATCTACCTGTGTTAATCGTTTAGTTAACATTAAAGTAACGACTTCTTATTACACTTGATGAAAGATTTTGGACGAAAAAGTTTATTTTGTAGGAAATTTTTCAGAGATCTAGAATTGATGATTAAAGAAAATTCAAAATGTAAACGTGGGTCAGAACGTGTGTATTTCGATGAAGGAAAAAGAAAAGATGTAAAGAAGTGGAAGACTGATAGTGATTAAACATGGAGGATATGCATGAAATGAATATACAATATAAAAGGCATAGAATTCTCGTTGATCAGTTATCCCTACACTCCAAATAAAAAATCTTTTTAGGAATCAAAAACACCTCTTTGGGGAAAAGCTCTTAGGTGTAAGAAAATTCAGTGAAGCAAAAAAAGGTGAGATATATGTCACTAAAGATTTGAAGTATCACATGGAAGAAAATTCAGTGAAGCAAAAAAGGTCAGATTTATCTCACTGAAGATTTAAAGTATCAGAAGAAAGCAAATTCGGTGAAGTAGAGAAAGAATAGATATTCGTCATTGAAGAATTAATGAAGAAGAAAGAGAAGAAGAAGAAGAAAGATCTCAAATAAGGAGAAATGTTTTAAATTCTGTAAATTAGTTTTCTCTGTTTGTAGTTATGAAATTGTTTGGATGAAACATGGTATCGATATATAATTGCATCTACAATTTCTGAGGAGAATTGAATTGTATATTGTAATTGAAACTTTGAATAAAAATGATTTTATGAAAACAGTGTCTTGACTTGTTTTTGAGTTTTAAAGTTTCAATTATAATCGAAAACGTTGAAAAACACAATTCACCCCTCTCTTGTGTAGCCATACGATCCTTCAAGAAAGAACATGACTGAAAAGTAGTGACAAATGAAGTAAACTTGTCAGTCCAAGCAAAAACTTTAGGCATAATTCTTCTTGTCATTAATTCTGTTTTAATACAATCTACTTTCCTTTTTAATTTATAAGCTTGCAATATGTTATCGACACTAAATATGAGTATATTACCATTAATGAATTGAAATGCAGAAAGAGATCCTGTTCTCATCCAAGATAGTGTAGTTGTTTCTATTTCCACATATATTTCAATATATTCCTCTTCCCACTTTCATTCATTCTAATCATTCACAATCCATATTTGAAATTTCATTAGTTCATCCCACCATCTTATTAGACATAAAGTAGGATCATCAGATTCATTATACCATACTCCTAAGTGAATTTTATCATGTTTTGCAAATGGTGGTTTAGCTATAGCTTTAGGTATAGGTAATATTTCTATATATTCATCATAACTATCTATGCTTACTATGTATAGATTAGATCTAAATGCAACTGATATATCTGTGACTAGATATATATATCCATCAAGTATCACATGTATATGTTAACTAATGCTTTCTCTCCTAGATATACCATAATATTTTCATTCTAAGACCTATTCATAAAATTATACACACTTAAACATAATCCTTCATCCCAATTTCCAATTGGTCTCCAATAAAATAATTTTTCAAGAATAGTCAAATTCTTAACAAAAAATGTTAAAGTTGATTCACAATTTTTAGTTGGTACTTCAAACCTATTAAGTTTTCCTATATTCCATTCTTCTCTAGTGATAGTATTTCTAATAAAAATATCAGGTAACAGAATAGCATACCTTGATTTGGTTCTATTTACGATCAATCCTTCATCTATTCCTATAATATGATCTATTTCTTCTAATGTATTTGGTGAAATTCTAGTAGTTTCTTCTATATTCAGGTATTCATAACTAATTGTACTATAATTGAATGACTTCCATAAAACTTCATCTCTATTATTGCTCATCTTTGTAGCTTGTAGTCCATAAAAATATTTTTCTCTAACACATTCCTTAATTTGTCTTAACACACAACACAATCTGCACAGATCTTTAGTTGATAAAATACTCAATATTTCTTTTAGTGCATCCAATAGTAATTCTATTAATTTCATCTATTGTGATTCTGTATTCATCAACATAAAACAAAATTTAAAAGAGATAAAATTAACATAGCTACTTACATATACCTTTGTCGAGTTAAGTTGTAACTCAACAAATTAAGTTCGTTGAGTTAAGTAATAACTCTATGGTACAACTAACTATAACTAAAACTTCTATTTTATTTCTATGTTTTCTTTTTCTATATATATCCATTACATTTTCTTTTCTATGTTTTTTTTACTTACTATATTATACATAGTTGATAATAATTGTGTTGTCTCATTCAACTTCCCTCCCATAAGAGGTATCAATTTTATTAACAGTTCTATTCAAAGGGTTAGGTACTACTTGAATTAGCAGACCTCTTGTAGGTCTAACTTCTATTGATTCCTTCTATCTAGGGGGTATATTTCTATTCATATTCTGATTTTGAATGGTAGCATTTCCAAACACATGATCTAGATGATTGTTTAATTATTGAATTATTTTTTCTAATTTCTTTATTCTAGATCCTTGTTTAATTAATATTTCATAACTTGCATTTTTATTATCTATATTTTCTCCTCCCCGGAAATTGTTATTTCTCCAAGACAAATTCGGGTGATTTCTCCAATTAGGGTTATAAGAATTTCTAAAATTATCTTTTTGGTTTCTAGCATAGCATAAATAACATCTAAGTTATTAATATTTACATTTTTTTCTACTAGTTTTTAATTTAATGATAACTCTTCTATTTTCTTTGTTAACTCAATTAATTTAACTTCAAGCATAGTGTTCGAATCTATTTCATGCATTCCCCTTGGCAATATCTTTTTATTTGTAATAGCTTCAATCGAGTTTTCCCATTGAGTAGTTCTTTTTGTAAAGTTTTCTAAATAAGCCTACACTTCTTCACTACATAGTTTCAAAAATTCTTTCTAACAAGTAGATTCTAATAAACATTTAGTTAAAATATCTATACCCTCATAAATTATACCTATTAATTGTGCTTTACTCATTACATGATGTGGACATTGAGTTAATAAATCTTTAAATTATTCAAAATATTTCTAGAATGATTCTCCTTGTTTTTGGCTACACATTAATATTTGCTTTTTCTTTTTAATTATTTGATGTGTTGGATAATATTTTTCTAGAAAAATAGAGTAAAATTCAGTCCATCTAGAAATTGAATCAGGTAACAGAGTATATAATCATCTTTTAGATGTGTATTTTAAAGTAAAAGGAATATATCTAAGTTTAATAGCATCAATACTCATGTTCGACATTTTCATCATTTGACAAACTTCATTAAATTCTCTAAAGAAATAATAAGTGTCTTCTCTTTCTAATCCATGAAAGTGTAATAATTGACTAATATAATTAGATTTCAGTTCAAACCTATCTCCCTCAAAGTTTGGTAATCGAATACATGAAAGTTTATCAACTAGTTTAGGATATAGAATTTCCCTTAATGGTTTTTCTATTAGAGCAGTTGTAGGATCGAATGGCTCACAAGAGGGGGGTGAATTGTGTTTTTCAACATTTTTAATTATAATTGAAACGTCAAACTTAAAAACAAGTCAACACACTATTTTAATCAAATCATTTTATTCAAGGTTTCAATTACAATATACAATTCAATTCTCCTTAGAAATTGTAGATGCAATTATATCACGATACCATATTTCATCTAATCAATTTCATAACTACAAATAAAGAAAACTAATTTGTGAAATTTAAAACATTTCTCGTTGTTTGAGATTTTTCTTCTTCTTCTTCTTCTTTTGCAAATCTTTAGTGACTAATATCTGACTTTCTCTGCTTCACTGAATTTGCTTTCTTTTAATTCTTTAATTCTTTATATCTAACTTTCTCTTCTTCACCAAAATTTCTATTTGAGAGCTTTTCCCAAGAGAGGTGTTTGATCCTTGAAAATATATTTCATTTGGTGTGCAAGGATAATTGATCAATGAGAATTCTATGCCTTTTATACTGTATCTTCATTTCATGCATATCTTCTACATTTAATCACAATCAGTTTTCCACTCTTCACGTCTTCTCTTTTTCTTTCAGCGAAATACACACGTTCTGATCCACATTTTCCTCTCGAATTTTTTTTAATCATCAATTCTAGATCTCTGAAAAATTTCCTGCAAAATAACCTTTTTTGTCTAAAATTTTTCATTAAATGTAATAACAAGTCGTTGTGATAATGTTAATTAAACGAGTAAAACAAGTAGATTTATAACTTAACGTATCTAACTTAAAAAGTTCATCATATACCAATTCACGTGACAAGTATTGTAGTTAACTTAACAAACTAAGTCTATGGTGTTACGCTAACTCAACAAACAAGCTTAACTTGTCTTTCAGAAGGTTAGATGCTAACTCACCGAAAAGTGTTTAAGTATTAGATAGTTATGTTTTCAAAGTATCCGAAATACTCTTTGATAACTTAACTATCCAGTAATAAATAAATGTTTTAAACAATAAAGTATTTAACATGTGCAAGAATAATAACTTTAAGTTTATAACGCTAACCCAATGCGTTGCCTTAGTATTCAATACAATAACTCAATGCGTGCAGTTATGTTAACTTAACAAGTTAAATATGTGCAACTGACGTGATACAATATAACATTTGTAAACTTTAATTCACCACGTGCATAATACTAACTTAACGAGTTCGTCTCTTCACTTTAACACTATCTTCATTAATTCAACGAGTTCTCATGTGACCTATTTTAACCTTTAAGCCTATAACTCAATGAGTTCTTACGTGACCTTTTTACAAATAAAGAACTAACTCAACAAGTTGTCTTAACATGCACTGTACATGATACAGAAATATAACTCTAAAACATATCATGCTTTACAATAAAAACACATGTTTACTTAATGCTTAGTTAAATGAAAAGTTAGTATAACTTAACAACTAGTTATTTAACTTAGTTTAATTTCAAATCCATTACAAACAAGTATTTATATCAATAAACTTTTTCTATATTAATTGATGTTCTTAATTTACTTTCACAAACAATAGTAATTGAGTAAATATAATTACATTCGTTTAGCACACATCATCAAAACAAAATACTTAACAAGAGCCATATCTTCGTCCTCTTTTAAAGAAAGGTTAGCTACACTCCTAAGGATTTTGTTAAAGTTCATTATCGTTTAGTATTAGGAGAATGAATCCATGTACTCATAAACTCTTAACATATAGTAAATTACAGAAAATTAATTACATATCAGTCTAAAGCTTTGCTTTAAATAAATAGTTATTGACAAATGAAGTTAAATTAGTTGCTTCTCCTTCTAGTTATCCCCAACGAGTTCTCTTGTCTTTACTCAATTGCTAGTAACTAGTAAATAACATTTTGTTCTGTATTTATAATGCACGTCTATAATGTAGATCAATCTCATTACAAGAACGTGTTTTGTAATGTGTGGTATGATTCCTATTTTTATGGATACGTGTTCCACTTCTAATTTTTAAATTTTAGAAACCACTAAACCCACGAAGTCTCGTTCATGGAGAAAAGAATAATCATTTAGCTAACTCCCTAAACTAACTTCGTTGAGTTACAGTTAACTCAACGGAGTGACCTTAGTTACTGTTTCTAACTTAATGTACTAACCTCATTGAGTTATAGCTAACTCAACAGACTAGCTTCAGGCTTTTATTTGCTAACTTCATGAACTAACTTCGTTGAGTTATAGTTAACTCAAAGGAGTGACCTTATATTTTATTACTGACTTTGTGAATTTAAGGTTAACTCCACAAACTAACTTCGTTGAGTTAACACTTAGTAAATTTTCCTAAGAAACTTACTTTCATATTAACTTTTATATTTCCTTTATTGCATATTATAATCTTAAATATAGTTAAATACATAGAATTAATGTAGTGTTCCAATTTAAATTCATTAAATCCAAACATTATATGCATTTTAACTTATAGATCTTTTCTTGTTTTTGTAGAAAATGGAATTTTTGTAATCTATAAACATATTTAGGTGTTTCTTAAATAATCATGTCTTTAAGCACATCTTTCATTCCATTTCTTTTAAAACAGTCCTATAATGCTTGAAACAGATATACATTCAAAATTTATCTTTAATACAGTTCAAAATTAAATCATTCATTCATAAACATACGAATTCAGAAGCATATTGCTTTTCAAACATTCATATATATATATCTAGTTTTCAATTACATACATTATGATATATTTTTTTTACAAGTAGATGAATAATACATTTAATTTTTATTCCTTAATTCATTTACTTCCTTCTAGAACTTTTCTAGTTGTTGTTCTAATTGATTTATACAATTCAAAGCTCCTATAAATTCTCTAGAAGTTCTTGTAATCTTAGCAACAGCAGCAGAAACATAATTTCTGTATTCTTTCATTGAAATGCCCTTGGATCTCATCTTTTTTGATGTCTATTTCATGAAATCAACAACTTCCACCATCAGTAGTGGAATCAAATCTTCATAAAATAATTTCTTCTTTACTACTTTGAACTTGGAAATTATTACTTTTGACCAATTTACTTGAATTCTTTTGATAACTACATATGTTGCCCACTTAACGAATTTACTCAGTTCAATGTCATGGTATTGTCTTTGATAAACAGTCTTCACTAGTATAGTTGCCACCATGCGTGCCTTCCCATTTAAATACTTCATTCTATTAAGTATTGTCACACAAGGGTCACTCGTTATGCATTGTTTAATTTCCTGTTCAGTCCACTTTACAATAGTTGTTTCTTCCAAAATTTCTATTCCTACATTCCTCAATCTGAATATATCATGGAGAAGCTCTGGTGTTATTAGTATCTCAACTTCCTCCACATTTGAAATTAAAGCTCCTTTTACTTCCCTCAAATTGGCATAAAAACTAGGCACTAGGATTTCATAAATTATAGAACAGTACACAATTCTTCCTCAATTCTTTATGAGATTGACCTGTACTTGCATACAAATACAATATACACTGTGCACTTGCAGTTAAAATACAAATTGGAATTAATATCTAATTTGTGTGAAAGATGGTTTGTTGAATTCTAAAAAGGAATTAATGATAAGCATAAAGATAAATTAACTAAGTTACAAACAGAAGTTAACAAGTTTTCTAGCGTCATTGCCGGAGAACTAAATAACTTCTCTAGTGCCGCCTAAAAATCCAATCAATAACTATACAAAATGCACATATGAAAAACTTTTTCATCAAAAATAAAATTCATTAGAACTACATTGAATACATTTTTTTACATATTATCCTTCTCCCACAAGGAATACATATTTCTTTCACGCATTACATCAACTACTATTTTCCTTCATTCCATGCTCAGATTAGCAGAACAATTTTCATTATCTTCTCCAACATTGTTAACAAATTCTTCATTCAATACAACATTTTCTTCACATAATTCATTTGCTAAATCTTGTAGTAAGTCTTCTCGATCTACTCTTCAAATGAAATTATGGACAAAAAAACATGCTAAAACAATTTTAGCTTGTGTTTCAAATGGATATAGTATGTAACCTCGTAAAATTGCAAACTTGTGCTTGATCACACCAAATGTACGTTCTATAACATTTCTCAATTGAGAATGTCTATAATTGAAATTCTCTACCATATTACCTGGAACTCAATTTCGATCATATTCTAATAGATAATATCGTACACCTCAAAATGGAGAAATAAATTCTAAACGATTTGGGAATCCTACTTCTACTAGATAATACTTACCTACACAATATACATAACATTTAGCACTTTCTATTATTTACATTTATGTAAACAAATAATGTGAATGAAAGTAATGTCATACTAGGTGGTACTTCAAGCCCATGTGGTCGAGAAGTTTCATCTTATAGTATCCTTACATCTACAATTGATCCTTCTCAACTAGTAATTACATACGTGATTTCCATGTCAAAATTACAAGCTACTAATACATTTTGTGTTAATTCTCCTTTCCTATTCCTATATTTAGCAATTTCTTATCCATAAATTGTGGCATTGACATGTGTACCATCGATAGCACCAATGCAATCCTATATTGAGAACATGTAAAAAATGTATTGTCAAACATCTATGCAAAATACATTTAATGAAATAGAAGAACAACATAGTTTAATTCACATTTTACCTTAACTTTTTCAATGAGTTCTGATTTCTTGTCCTTCTCATCATTTTCTACAATCTTTGCCATACTTTTACTCAGTTAATTCATTGATATGGTAATTAATTGAGATGATTCAACATTTGGTCGGATTCTTTTCCTTGAGTTCCTACCAACATTTTCACCTATATAAGGGCTCGACATATGTTCATCCTCTCTATTATCAAGAAGTATTGGAGGAACTTGAGTACTAAATATAGGGAAGGTGTCCATAGGTTCTTGGGGTTGCACATATTGTGACTCTGTGAAATCTAAGGGAACTTGACTATTTACTCCAATTGCCATATTTCCATCAAACATTGTATATAAATCATCATATATTGTACATGACTTTCCCCAATATGCTTTACATTCTTAATGTTGCTATAAGAAATAAATGAAGGAATTACTTAATATATGAAAGTTTAAAGAAATAAATCAATACCATCAAATAAAATAGCATACCTTCACAAATTCATCCCAAATTTCTTTGGGAATGTCAATATGTCTATGGATGTAGTCCCACCCCCATCCACTTTGTTTGGAAATTTTTGAATAATTTTTATACATTGTCCTCCATGTTTTCATTTTACTTTTTACATGTTTTTTCTCAACATTGGCATTAGTTTTATCATTGTATTTAGCAATTACTTTTTCTCATGTCTCAGCTTTTATATTCTCATCATGTACTTTAGCATTTCCTTGTCTTATTTCTAATGCTAAGATACCTAAAAAAATTTCATCTTGTCTAATGCTCTAGTTTTCTTTTTCTTAGAAGTCATATTCTTGTATTATGCTCATTAACAAATCTAGAAATTATAAAAAAAAATTTATTTCAAGTAGAATTCAATAGAATTTTTTTTTGCCTAGATACTTTTGAAAATAACTAGAATATTCCTTTGCCACATAAAAGCATGTCACATTATGCCTTCAGAAAATTAAGATACCAAAAGACTGCACAATAAGAATGTGGTAGACAAACATCTCATACTGTTTGGAAAATTTCTAGTAATATACGTCACCAAATGCAAATATCCTTGATAACCATGGCACATGTAAACTATGCTACTAGTTAGGCAAAATATGGTATGATATGCAAATAGAAAGAAATAGTAAGATTATGAGCAAACAACGAGTAAGATTAGGATAACCATGATGCTTAAGAACATAACTAGAAAATTTTGATATCTATCGGAAGAAATTTAAGTACAATAAGAGAACTACCATCCGAGGAATTCATCCCCTATTGAATTGAACACACATTCCCAACACCGATGGTAGCAAAAACTAGACAAATAAAATATCAAAAGGATCCTACAAGTCATCCATTAGCATGTGCATTACAAGGAGGAAGAAAATACAAAACGATTGAATAACTAGAATATTTCTATAATGTGGCAACTAGAACAATGCATCTCATAGTATTGAAAAATGCAAGATGAAAGAAACATTGGTTAGTTAGTCTGATATGTCTACAAAACAACAATTACAATGGGAAGAGTAGAGAGCACCTACAGATTGTGACGATTCATTCCCTCTTTTGAGACGATTGGTTCACGATTAGACAACGGAGGAAGGCAAGTGTGCTTCGATCGATTAGGTCACTAGACCAAGGAAGGAGACACACGATGTTGCTCGCACCAATAGAAGCAAGTGGAGAAAGAGCTACCGCAAGCGATAAAAGTCAATGGAAGGAGGAAGACACCAACAACATGTGTAGAGGGAAGGTTAGGATCAAGGGCATTGACAACGCCTACAGATAGAAGGTCGAGATCAAGGGTGTGGTGATCTCTGAAGCTTTCCCCTTGTTTCAAACCTACAGGCAAGTGTGCTACAATCAATTAGGTCACTAGGCCAAGGAAAGAGATGCATGACGTTGCTTGCACCAACGAAAGCAAATGGAGAAAGAGCTATTGCAAGCGATAGAAGCCGACGAAAGGAGGAAGATGTCGACAACATGTGTAGAGGGAAGGTCAGGATCGAGGGCATTGACAACACCTATAGATGGAAGGTCAAGATCGAGGGCGAGGTAATCTCTAAAGCTTTCCCCTTGTTTCGGACCTAAGGGGTCGACAAGGTTGAGAGAATAATTTGAACATTTTGGGAAATCATGGGAAAAGATTTCCCAAGGTTTCTATGATGCACAAACACAAGAAACCATGGGAAACCTTTTCCTAATGTTTCTTGTAAGCACAAACCCCCCTAAGTTTATAGACATAAATTAGGGAGCGAAACACATGTAATTTATGTAAAAGTTTTTGTCATTATCAAAAAGGAGGAGATTGAAAAGACCTCTATATTTTGATAATGTAAAAATCTATGTGATCAGACATTTGTATTTCACAAGCCAATCAGACGAATGATGCATAAGATAATTAAAAGAATTCTAGAAACAACTCATTAAGTTTTAGGTTTAAATCTTTTAGAACTCGTTGAGTTATAGTTTTAAAGGTAGTAGATTAACTCGTTGAGTTATAGGATTAAAGCTTTCAGAATTCGTTGAGTTGTAGTTTTAAAGGTAGCAAACAAACTCATTGAGTTATAGGATTAAAACTTTTAGAACTTATTGAGTTACACTATTAAAGGTAGTAAAAGAACTCATTGAGTTACAGGCTTGAAGGCAACACAACTCATTGAGTTAGCATAACTCAATGTGTACATAAAAAGTCAAATAGACTTGACGTGTACAACTCGTTAAGTTAGTGAAATCTCATGTGCACAACTCATTGAGTTAATGAGTAAAGAGAAAAACAACTCGTTAAGTTATCGAGTAAAAGGATCAAAAAAATAATGCATAATATAGGTATCATTCAAATGCATCATAAAGTAATAAGATTAAGAGTGCGTACCTTACTTGACGAAAAAAAAAAAAACTACTAAACTAATAAACATATCAAAATTGAAAAAAAAATATATAAAGCACACAAACAACAAAATTAAATTATTTATTTATAATAATTTATTTATTTTTAATAATTATATTTTTATTTTATTATTATAATTATTACTAGTTATCTGTAATGACATGCAAAACTATTTTAATGAGCAAACATAAGTAATTCAAGTACTTAGGTCTTTAGTAATACTAACAATTTGCAATATAATAAAAGAATTGAAAAGCAATCATTTTTAATTCCACTTAAGATCTAATTTTCCTTAACTCATTCAATCACATGATCCTACTTTCATCCCAATATGATCAGCATAAAAACACAATGTATTTTATCAACAAAACATCAACTTCATCCAAAGTTTTAAATACAACAAGCACACACAAGATTACATAAATTAAATTGTGCTACTATAAATTCATATAACTTGGAAATTCACATATAAATACTCATTTGAAAGGTAATTACTTTTAGTTTTCATGAAAAATCAGTGACAAAAATATTCAAAACTGAAGTATCATGAAAATCATGTATAAATTTAGAGAACTCAAAATTCATAATTTGTAGAATATCTCATTTTAGAAAACTTCTCCAAAAATATACACAAATCCAAATGTAGTAGATAAATACTTGTTAGAAAGATAATTTCATCTAGTTTCTAAAAAAATCACTAAATTGAATTTTGAGTACTCAAGAAACAGATATTTTTAAAAATCATCAAAAGAAAACTGTTTAGAAATCTGTAAAACATCCCTATATTCTACAATTTTTATCTTGTAACATACTAATCAGAATTTTATGCATAAGTACTCAAAATAAATCTCATAAATCAAGTATTATATGAAAAAAGTATAAAAATGAGTTCCAATCTCATGCACATCAAAATTCACATTACTGGACAAGAAGATTCCGTCTCTAATAGTTTTGTACACAAAGAGTGTTATTTCTCCATTAATTTTCTTATCAAGAATGGATATGATAATTCAAACATGCGACAAGTTATTTAGATATCAAGGGAATGAACATATAGACCAGCCAATCCATATATTCATTTCCTTCCAAACAAACAAGAAAAAATAATAACTAATACAAAAACAACAAAAATAGAATGATATAAAGGATATTAATGTTAGGATCGTATGGCTCACCAAAGGGGAGGTGAATGGTGTGTGTGTGTAATTTTCACTTCTTTTTATTCTTAATTGGTTGATTCAACTTATTAGTATGCTTAATTAATATATATGCAAGCAAAGCAGTAAAGAGAAATGAATACAAGGAAATTTTAGGTGGTTCACCAACTTGGCTAGTCCACCCTAAAGATTCACTTGGACTTCACTAAGTATTTAAATACATACAACACTTGCTTTCAGGTTGAAGTAAGAATTAACACTTGAGCTTTCAAGTAGAAGCTCAGCAACCAACCTTTCTTCGAGCTTTCAAATCCAAGCTCTTAACCAACAATGAGTTTTTAGGTAGAAACTCATGAACCAACAGCTTTAAACTTTAAACCAGAGTTTGAGCGTAGGGAGCTTTTGTGCTGCAGTAAGCTTAAGAATATTTTTCTTCTATATTTGCAGATTAAGTGTGTTACTGGAACTTTTGAGTAGCTCACAATATTTGATAATTGTTGTTTTAATCTTCTCTTTACTTATCATATTTATACCAAGAGGTATAACGATCATATTCACTTCTAACAGATGTTTTCTACTGTACTTACTATGTAGTTAGTCCCAAAATAGTAAGTTACCGATCTGTATACTGTCCAACTTGTAACCTTCTAATTCCCTTTGATTTTCGGATGATTAACTGTGTAACTCTTCGAAGGATGTCCGTAACTCATTGAAAATCCACTTATGTCCTTTTGTCTATGTCTTAAGTTTAGATACTTGCAACGGTAACTTACCGAATCATTTTTAACTATTGGATAGTTAGTTACAGTAACTCTCTGATTTCTTTCAAAGCTTCCAACTATAGTTATTCTATTTCAACACGTGCATAACAAGATGACTTAAGTTTCAAATAGTTCATTCTATAATCTTCTGAAACATCCTGTTTTTTAGATAGTTAACTTTCCTAACTTTTTCAAAGACTTTTAAATTTTTGATTGGATTTCTGCACGTGTGTATTTGAATAACTTAAGTTTTTGAATAGTTAGATATGTAACTTTTCGAAACTTCTCAATTTTCGGATAGTTAGTTTTTCTAACCTATCGAAAGTCCTTTTAAGCCTTTGTCTACTATAAGTTCAATTTCTACACATGCATTTTCTTCTGACTTAATTGTCCAGATAGTTGTTCCAAATAACTTTCCGATTTGCCTATATTTTTAGATAGTTACCAATTTAATCTTTCCAAAAACTTGAACAGTTGTCTTTCTCTATTTCTGACTTTCATCATGTGCATATTAAATGACTTAACTTATCGGATAGTTAAATTTTCTAACTCATTGATTTCCTTGGATTTTTGGATAGTTAGTTGTCCTAACTCTCCAAAGAATTCAGATCTTTTGTTTAACATTCCGAAGACCTTCTTATTTTTGGATAGTTAACCTTGTAACTTTTCGAAGAGCTTGCTTGCTGCCTTTAAGTGATCTTTCGGATATTTAGGCATTTATACTTCTGAAAATTTGCTTCTTTCGGATACTTAGACTGATAACTGTCCGATGTTCCTATATCTCTATAGCAGTAATTTTTGAACTACCTGTATCTGTTTATCTACCTTCTGATCTTTGGTATGTTGAACTATCTTGTGATATCTATGAAATACAATTTGTTTCCTTACATAGGTTTTTACATTATCAAAATACAAGGATTCTAACAATCTCCTTCTTTTTGATAATGACAAAATCCTTTACAATAAATTACATGTATTTCACTCCCTAGTTTATTTCTATACATTTAGTTATACATAAAATAAGTAAACTTGAATTCTAGAGTTACATGATTTATAGAAAATAAGTAAAACATGATTTACAGGGAGTACAGAAAACTAAAGTAAATATCTCCCCCTGTCTATGTGTTGGGAATTCTCTCCCTGCATTCTATGTAATTTCTCTTTATACTTCTCCCCCTTTTTGTCATTAGATAAAAGGAGATCTCTATTTCTGATACCATAACTTCTATAGACATAATCGTCTCCCCTTTTACTCTTGAGTTAGATAGATCTTCTCTTGTTAATCCCTTCTATTTCCTAACTTGCTCTTCCCCTTAGAGGATGCACACTTTAAAATCTTGTAAGAGTACATGTTAGTAGAAAACAAGCTCTCATATGGTAAGCTTGAGGGGTAATAAACATAAATCCAATATGAATGCATTATAAGTCATGTATAGAACATATGCCTAAATTTCTTCTAATATGATTAAATGTTGATTCATTTAATGGTTTTGTGAAAATGTCTGTAAGTTGATTTTCTGTTGGAACAAACTTAAGTGAGATGTGCCCTTTTTCCACATGATCTCTCAAAAAATGATGTCTGATCTCTATATGCTTGGCTCTAGAGTGAAGTACTGTATTCTTCAATAAGCTTATTGCATTACTGTTATCACAATATATCTCTGTATTCTAAATTTTCAATCTTTAATATGCTAAAGTTTGCTACATTTATAAAATTTGAGTACGACATAGACCTGCTGCAATATATTCTGCCTCAGTAGTGGATAATGTAATACAGTTTTGTTTCCTATTGAACCATGAAATTAAAGAATTTCCAAGTAGTTGGCATGTGCCTCTTGTGCTTTTTCTGTTTGATCTACAACCTACATAATCTACATCACTAAAACCTGCTAAAGTTAGACTACTATCAGTTGAGTAATATAATCTAAAATCTTTAGTGCCTTGTAAATACTTGAAGATTCTTTTGACTGATTTCAGATGAGATTCTTTTAGTGATGCTTGAAATCTAGCACACAAGCATACACTAAACATGATATCTGGCCTACTTGCTAATAAATACAATAGAGATCCAATCATGCCTCTATATTTCTTTTGATCTATTGCAATACTTAAGTCATCATTTTCAAGTTAAGTATTTGAACTCATTGGTGTCTTTGCAGATTTGATATTTTTAAAGCCAAATTTCTTTAAAGTATCTTTGTAGTATTTTTCCTAATTAACAAAGATGCCATTTTTCACTTGATGGATTTGTAGTCCTAAGAAAAACTTCAACTCTCCCATCATGCTCATTTCAAATTTATTTTTCATCAAATTCTGAAAGTCATAACATAGTTTTTCTGATGTAGCCCTAAACACAATATCATCAACATAGATTTGAATAATCAACATGTGCAAATCAAAAGTTTTAATAAACAAGTGTTGTCCACTTTGCCTATGATAAAATCATTATCAGTTAAGAACTTTTTCAATTTTTCATATCATGCCCTGGGTGCCTATTTCAGACCATATAAAGCTTTGTTTAATCTGTAGACATGATCTGAATTTACTTCATCTTCAAATCTAGGGGGTTGCTTGACAAATACTTCTTCATGTATTTCTCCATTCAGGAATGCACTCTTTACATCCATTTGAAATAGTTTTATTCTCATACTGCTTGCAAAAGCAAACAACATTTTGATAGCTTTCATTCTAGCTACAAGTGCAAAAGTTTCTTCATAATCAATGCCTTCTTGCTGATTATATCCTTATGCAACTAATCGAGCTTTATTTCTGAGTATGTTTCCTTCTTCATTAAATTTATTTCTGAAAATCCATTCAGTTCCAATGATGGATTTTCCTACAGGTTTCTTCACTAATTCTCAGACATTATTTTTCTAGAACTGATTTAATTCTTCCTGCATAGCCATTGTCTAGTAATTATCCTTACAAGCTTCATCCACTAATTTTGGCTCAATTTCTGACACAAATGCATAATAATTGCAAATATCTTGTGTCTTGCTTCTTGTCTGTACTCTTTTGGTTATATTTCCAATTATTTGTTCCGTGAGATGGTCTGATTTGAATTTCCAACTATTTTGATTCTGATTTGAAGCTTGGGATCTGAATTTTTGCTTGCAATTATCTTTTTCATATTTTTCATTTTCACTCTCACTGTCAATCTTCAAATTTTTGAAATTCTGTATCAATTATTCATCAAACTGAACATTTATACTTTCTTCTACTCTTCTATCTTTAGCAAAATATACTCTATATGCTTTGTTTTTAGAGGAATATCCAACTAGTATGGCAGGTTCAGATTTTAAATTAAACTTGTTTTTAACATCTCTAGTATTTAAGACATAACATTTGCATTCGAATGTCTTGAAATATCCAACATTTGGTGTCTTATCATACCAAAGTTCAAATGGTGTCCTATTCAGTATAGATCTGATATGAGTTCTGTTGGAGATGTAACAAGCTGTACTAACAGCTTCAACTCACAAAAATTTTAGTAGGTCAGTAGCATTTAACATAGTTCTAGTCATTTCTTGCAATGTTCTATTCTTTCTTTCCACAACTCCATTTTGAGCTGGAGTTTTAAGGCAAGAGAATTCAAGTAAGATTCCAAAGGTATTATAATGATTTTTGAATTCATAATTTTCTAATTCTCCTCCATGATCACTTCTGATTTTCTTCATTGTCAATTTCTTCTGATTTTGAACTCTTGTGTTGAAATTTCTGAATTCATTGCATGTCTTATTTTTATGTGCCAAAAATATTACCCAAGTTAATCTAGAGAAATCATTTATGTAGGATCGTATGGCTACACAAGAGAAGGGTGAATTGTGTTTTTCAACATTCTCAATTATAATTGAAACTTCAAAATTAAAAACAAGTCGAGACACTATTTTCATAAAATCATTTTTATTCAAGGTTTCAATTAAAATATACAATTCAATTCTCCTCAAAAATTGTAGATGCAATTATATATTGATACCATGTTTCATCTATATAATTTCATAACTACAAACAAAGAAAACTAATATGCGGAATTTAAAACATTTCTCCCTATTTGAGATCTTTCTTCTTCTTCTTCTTCTTTTTTTCTTCTTTAGCAATTCTTCAGTGACGAATATCTAACTTTCTCTGCTTCACCGAATTTACTTTCTCCTGATACTTTAGATCTTTAGTGACATAAATTTAACCGTTTCTACTTCACTGAATTTTCTTCCATCTAAGAGTTTTTCCTCGAAAGGTGTTTTTGAACCTTAAAAAGATATTCCTTTGGTGTGCAGGGATAACTGATCAACGAGAATTTTATGCCTTTTATACTGTATCTTCACTTCATGCATATCCTCCACGTTTAATCACTACTAGTTTTCCACTTCTTCACGTTTTCTCTTTTTCCTTCATCAAAATACATACATTCTGACCCACGTTTACATTTTAAATTTTCTTTAATCATCAATCTTGGATCTCTGAAAAATTTCTTGCAAAATAAGCTTTCTCGTCCAAAATTTTTCATTAAGTGTAATAAGAAGTCATTACTTTAATGTTAACTAAACAAGTAAAAGAAGTAGATATATAACTTAACATTTCTAACTTAACGAGTTCCTAATGTGCCAACTCACGTGATAAGTACTGTAGCTAACTCAACAAACTAAGTCTGTGGTGTTATGCTAACTCAACGAACAAGCTTCATGCTATTACGATACCTCAACGAACCAACTCCATTATGTTACAGATAACTCAACGAACCAGTAATAAATAAACATTTTTATAAAAAGAATTTTACCACGTGCAATAATAACAACTTAAGTTTATAACGCTAATCTAACGTGTTGCCTTAGTGTTCAATATAGCAACTCAACACGTGCAGTTATGTTAACTTAACGAGTTAAACCTGTGTAACTCAGGTGATACAGTTATGTTAATTGAGCTGTTATTATATTGTCACTCTTGACCAGATTGCTATAAAAAGCTGCAATAAGCTCTTTGTATTGTTTCCATTTTCTTCCAACTGGCAAGAATTGAATTAGTCCTTGAAACTCAAATAGATCTCTTATTTCCATCAAATTTATGAACTTTATTGGACGAGCATGCAAAATCTAACATGTAATCAGATTATTGTATTTCTACACTACTTCCTTAGATCTAAAATGAATTGACTTACCTTGAATTTGTAATACTCTATATAAAGAAGGTGATACCTAAAGCCTTGATTTAGAATTTAATTCATCTTCAAGAACCTCTTCTTCAAAATGAATGTCATGTTGTTCCTCTGAGAAATTATTTTCTTGAAGCTGCGTATGTAAGCTTGATTCTCCAACTTCAATAGTGTAAGGAACATTTTCAATATGCTCAACATTCATTTGTTTAGTCTCTATAGAATGTTTAGAGTTCAATTTTTCCACAAATTCTACAGCTTGTGTATCTGTCTGTAATTGTTCATTTTGTTCAACAGATATCTCCATTGATACATGCTGTGAATTCTTAAACTTTGCTTCTATAGATTCTAAAGAAGGTTGTTTGACATTAAGCTCTTTTGGAGTCTTATCTTTTTTAATATCTACTACTCTAGACAATTCAACCTGTGAACTAATTACTGCCTCAACATTTTCAATTATATTTGCAATAACTTATTCTATGTCAGTTTCCTAATGCTTTGATTGTTCAATTTTTGCATCATTAGGGCTTGAACTAACAGAAAAACTTGAACTCATATTTGACTTGGATTTCTTTTCAAGTTTTCTAGTAAGAGAAAATAAAGTCTCATTATCTTCATCAGTTTCAGTATGCTCGAAACTAATGAGTTTTTCAGATGCACTAAAAGGAACAATGTCTAGACATACATTGTCCTTTGGAAATAAAAGCTCATCTAATTTCTCTTTTCCAGCAGACTTTGTTTCCTTAGACATAATTTTCCTGACTTTTCTTATTCTATAACAAGTCAGTCTATGTTCTTCAAGTATTGTTGTTTTCTTTTGAAATTGTTCTATGAAAGTTTTCTGGTTCAATTCTTCTAAGGCACTTTCTATTGCTATTGCCTTCCAAAGTCCTTCAACTTTTCTGTTATCCACAACAATATTTGTTTATTTTTCTTTTGAATACAAAGGAGTAGGAATAGCAGATTCATGTTCTTCCTCAAATGCATGTAGTCGTGTACCACTTATAGGGGTTTGAGGAATTCTAGTTGATAAACCTACACCTTTTTCCATATATTTAGCATACTATTTCAAAAATGCAATTTTGGCACACTTCATTCTATATTCTCTGTCAAATTTGCTTCTAATACCCATGTATTTTATACTTTCATCCGTATTATGAAGTTCTAGTCTAACTTCATTCAGTATTCCTTTAGGAAAGAAGTATTCACTATAAATATTTGCTTACCTTTTGTCAACTTGAAGTATTTTCTTAAACTAAGCTCGTGGAACTTCATCAATGTCTATTTCTTTTCCTTTTTCATCTCCGTTGCTTTTGCCTTTTCCTTTGCCACAACCTTTGTAGAACTTAGAGGCCATCGTCGTAAGATGTAACAACAACAAGCGGGAAAGATTTTCAGACAAAGTTTACGAATAACCTAAGTGCCCGTGTAATAAGTGTTTAAATAGGGTTTTAGGCGATTAACTCAACTAATATAAAAGTTAGGTTTGGATTTTAAATGAATATTGAATATAGTTTATTCAATCAAGGTACTCAAAATATTTAAGCATAACTCATTGAGTTAACTAGCCTAACGAGTAAAACATTGTCTAGAGGCAATGTTACACGTTACCTTACATAACATAACGTTTAGTTAGTACACTTTACCAAACACAAGTTTCGGATGCTTTCAACTAAAGCCTTGTGAAGACAACACACAAGCTATAGTTAACATATATAAAACATCATCTTGAGAGCATTGTAAACTATTCTAATATTTTTTTTATGAATCTAAAAATAGTTTGTTTGTCTTTTAAATTGTTTCATCAAGATCTTTAGAGGATTAAAATTAGATTAACCAAGATTTATATTCTGAATTATATTAATCTGTTTTGGACATTGTTATTCCTCCCCCTACAAATATACTTCAAATATATTCAATAACATACAAAATATACTTGTATAAAAATAGATGTTAATTATAACTATACTTTAAAATTTTCTTTTCAGAAGATTTCTGTCATCCTGAATTCATCAAAAATGATTTCAAGAATCAACTCCAATAGTATATGAATCAAAACATAACTTTAAACTTAATATGATTAACTCAAGGAGAATAAAATAATGTATCTCAAATAAACATTTTCAAAAGTACTAATGTTGATTCAATAAATCAACAATCATATTGGTAGAAACTATATTCGATTAGTTGTATTTCTTCTTTTTGTTTAAAAATAGTTTAACATTATCATTTACATTCTTATTAGTTGTAAGTACTAATGATTTATCATTAATATCATACTTACTTATAGCATTATTGCTCTTATAATCATTCTTTTTGTTTTCAGATGTAGTATAACCAAGACCAAACCGATTTTTATCAGATGTTAATTTATTTTGGTCATGCTCATACATTTCAGTAAGTTCAAACCAAGATTTTGTACTTGTATTTGAATTGTCAGTACATACAAAATCTTTTTCTGTACAAGAATTTTCAAGCAAAGAACATGCAGAATGAGTAATTGGTCTAACACTAGTGTTTTGAATTTCATGCTCAGATTTTTGAATTTTCAGTTTACTACAATTGTTTGACATTTTTGAAACATTAGTGACTGAATTTCCAAAACAAGAAACGAGATTTTTAGAAACATTAATAGTCATGTTAGAAGTACATTTAGATAAATCATATTGGTTTATATTATTATTGCATGATTCATCCCTTGAAGTATCTACTTCTACATATTTATTACCTTCTTTCATGATAAAAGGAATTTTAGTCTTAGATTTACTTGAACTGCAACTAATAAATTCTTTCTTGGCTTGAGATTCAGGATATTCAAGATAATTAAATCCTAAGCTAAATTTATATGACAACGCATGGGTACTAGTTTGTTTTTCTAACTTAGTTTGAATGAAATTCCATTTCTCAATGGTGGAATTTAAATCTAGCTCTCTCATTTTTAATCTATCAATTTCTAACTCAAGATCATTTATGCTGTTTTTCAACATTTCATTTTCAGATTCTATCTTTAATTTTTCAACATTTGTATTATGTATTTGTTCATATAAGACACATTCATTAAATATAAATTTATGCAAATCTCTAGCATGTTTTTCATTATCACATTTAAACTTTTCTAAAGTAGTAGATAGTAAACAATTTTCTTCTTCCAAAATGGACAAAGAGTTTCTAATATTCTTATTTTCCAATTTACAAATTTTAAGTTTTTGTAATAATGCATGATAAGCACATAATAATTCATCAAAGTTAAAATCTGAATGACTTTTAGGATCAGATATTACCTCAGACTCATTTGTCATGAAGCACACATGAGCAACGTCTTCTAACTCTTGTTCTTCTTCTTAATGTGAAGATTTTGATGATGATTCCTCAGATTCGAACTCTTTTGACGTGTCATCCCAAGTGACCTTCAAAGCCTTTTTCTTGTAAAACTTTTTTTGAGATTTCTGAGCCATCTTCTGTTGATTTGTCCTACTATACTTTTCATTTTTCCTTATAAGACAATTTGGAGAAAGATATCTAGGTTTCTTGCAGTTGTAACATACATACTTTCTAGATGAAAAATTCTTGTCATTCAGTGATTTTAACGTTGAGGGTTTATCATTTCTGTTCCTTTGTTGTTTCCTAGCTTTCCATGCTTTCTTGAATTTCCTAGTCAGCAAAATCAAATCCTCGTCAGAATCAGTAGATATTTCAGAATCTGAATTAATTTCGAAGGCTATTTCTTTCTTCGGTTTTAATTTGTTGTGACTCAGTGAATCATTTAATTGAACTTCATAAGCAGTTAAGTTTCCTATAAGTTTATTTATGGTATAAACATTTAAATCTCGTGATTCCTCAATTGATGTGACTTTCTGAGACCATTTAGAACTTAGGGATCTGAGAATTTTCCTCACCAAATCCTTCTATTCAAAATTCTTTCATATGCATTTTAAAGAGTTTATAATATCAAGGAATCTAGAAAACATCTCGAAAATACTTTCGTATTCATGCATCTTAAAGAGTTCATACTTATAAATTAACATCTTAATCTTAGTCTCTTTAACTTGAGAAGTACCTTCATGTGAAACTTCTAATGCATGCCACACCTCATAAGTAGATTTATATGCCGATACTTTACTGAACTATTCATAACTCATTGCACAAAATAAGATATTTAAGCCCTTAGCATTTAAAGTTTCATTTTCTTTTTTAGTAATTGTCCAAGTATTATAAGGAGTAGATAACAGAGTATATGGTTTAGAAATCATGAACCACAACTTATGATCTATACTTTGAAGAAAAATTGTCATCCTATATTTCTAATATTCAAAATGTATTCCATCAAATAAAGGAGGACAATTAAGATTTTGACAATCATACAAAGAAAAATTACCATTTCCAGTAGCCATACCTTAGATTTTTCAACCTATTTGATTTTAAACAGTTTAAAAACTTTAAAACAACTTGAGCCTTAAATCAAGAAAGTTAAGAGTATGCTCAAATATTAAAACAAGGAAGGCAGAATAAGCAATGATATTAAATAAGTTGATATCGATTTTATATCAAATATTATTAACCTCGCTCTGATACCACTTGTAGGATCGTATGGCTACACAAGAGGAGGGTGAATTGTGTTTTTCAACATTCTCGATTATAATTGAAACTTCAAAATTAAAAACAAGTCGAGACACTGTTTTCATAAAATCATTTTTATTCAAGGTTTCAATTACAATATACAATTCAATTCTCCTCAGAAATTGTAGATATAATTATATATCGATACCATGTTTCATCTATACAATTTCATAACTACAAACCGAGAAAATTAATTTGTAGAATTTAAAACATTTCTCCCTATTTGAGATCTTTCTTCTTCTTCTTCTTTTTCTTCTTCAGCAATTCTTTAGTGACAAATATTTGACTTTCTTTGCTTCACCGAATTTGCTTTCTCTTGATACTTCAGATCTTTAGTGACATAAATCTGATCGTTTCTGCTTCACTGAATTTTCTTCCATTTGAGAGCTTTTCCCCGAAAGGTGTTTTTGATCCTTGAAAAGATATTTCGTTTGGTGTGCAGGGATAACTAATCAACAAGAATTCTATGCCTTTTATACTGTATCTTCACTTCATGCATATCCTCCATGTTTAATCACTATCAGTTTTCCACTTCTTCACGTCTTCTCTTTTTCCTTCATCGAAATACACACGTTTTGACCCACGTTTACATTTTGAATTTTCTTTAATCATCAATCCTAGATCTTTGAAAAATTTCCTACAAAATAAACTTTCTTGTCCAAAATTTTTCATCAAGTATAACAAGAAGTAATTACTTTAAATGTTAATTAAACAAGTAAAACAAGTAGATATATAACTTAACGTTTCTAACTCAACAAGTTCCTCATGTGCCAACTCATGTGACAAGTACTTTAGCTAACTCAACAAACTAAGTCTGTGGTGTTATGCTAACTCAACAAACAAGCTTCATAGTGTTATGATACCTCAACGAACCAACTCCGTTGTATTACAGATAACTCAATGAACCAGTAATAAACAAATGTTTTTATAATAAGAATTTTACCACATGCAATAATAACAACTTAAGTTTATAACATTAACCTAACGCATTGCCTTAATGTTCAATATAGCAACTCAACGCGTGTAGTTATGTTAATTTAACGAGTTAAACATGTGCAACTCAAATGATACAATATAACATTCGTAACCTTTAATTTCACCACGTGTACAACACTAACTTAACGAGTTCGTCTCTTCTTTTACTTACTAACTTAACGAGTTCTCACGTGACCTATTTTAACCTTTAAGCCTCTAACTTAATGAGTTCTCATGTGACCTCTATACGAATGAAACTCTAACTTAACGAGTTGTCTAAACATGCACTATTCATGATACAGAAAATATAACTTTAAAACATATCATGCTTTTCAATAAAAACACATGTTAACTTAACATTTAGTTAAATGAGAAATTAATGCAACGAAACGACTAGTTATTTAACTTAATATAATTTCAAATCCAATACAAACAAGTATTTATATCAATAAACTTTTTCTGTATTAATTGATGTTCTTAATTTCTTTTCACAAGCAATAGTAATTGAGCAAATATGATTACTTTCATTTAGCACACATCATCAAAACAAAATACTCAACAATTTACAATAACAAGTGTATATTTTCAACCTCCAAGACTTGATATTTAAGTTGGACCAAAAAGATCCAGATGTAATAGTTGTAAAGGCTTTCTAGTGGAAATCTCATTTTTGCTCTATAATGAATTTCTTTTCTACTTGCCTAACATACATTCACTACACACCTTGTCTTTCTTGAATTTAAGTTTGGTTAGTCCCCTGACTAGATCATTTTTGGATAACTTTCTAAGGATTTTCATACTGACATGTCTAAGTCTTTTATGCCACAACCAGTCATCTTCACTAAATGCTACCAAACAAGAATTATTTGCAAAATTTTCACATGGAAAGTTTAGTGTATATATTGAACTATTTCTAAAACCAGTAAATTTTATTTCATTTGTAGCTTGATCAGTGATGTAACAATTTTCAGTAGGAAATGAAACATTATATCCTTTATTACGCAATTGTCTTACACTTAATAAGTTTTGTTTTAGTCCATTAACATGTAAGACATTCTCAATTCTACCATTTTCAAATGTAATATTTTCTATTGTAGTAATTTTACATTTTTCGTTATTACCAAACTTAACAGATCCTGAATTTAAACTTTTAACTAAATCAAGAAATCTTCCCTTACCTGTCATATGCTTTGAGCAACCACTATCTACAATCCATTTTGTTGTTCATGCTTGAAACTCTTTGTTATCCTGCAATTTATATTGAAATTAAGGCTTTTGGTATCTAAATCTTCTTGGGTCTAGTAGAGTTAGTACTTAAAATATTGAATTTATTACCTCTTGGCACCCACATATGACCTGATCTTTTTTTGATAGCAAATACAGTAGTGTCATCTCTATATGATCGAATCATGCCACCACAATAAGGTACTTCCTATGGTGTAGCATACCCTAGGCCAAATTTAATTCCATTTTGTCATTGAGATCCTATAATTTTATCTAGCCCTTTTTGACCTTGTGTAAACTTGCAAATAGTGCTTTTTAGATTAGAGATTTCAGCTATCAAATTTTTATTTTCTTCTCTTAATTCACAGTTATCACAACTATATTTATCCATTTTAGTTTTTAAGTTTCTATTTTCAACAAGAGCTTTTTTTAACTCAACAAAAAAAACTTCTAAACAATTATTCAAACTTTTAATCTCTTTCTTATATTCTTTACATTTAACATGTAGACTATCTACTGTACAAAGTAGACTATTTAAATCTAAGTCATTTTGCTCATTTTTTGAACAATAAGGAGAAGTGGAGTATACCTCTTGTGCTGCAAAGCACACGTTGGTTGCAGCTTCATCTTCAGAATCTGAAGAACCTATCTCGCAAGTCAAGAATTGTAATATGATCTCCTCTTCAGCATACTGGCATCAACCTGAAACCAAGGCTAGAAGCCTTACGATCTCCTGAGATATGAGTCAGTGCTTGGTGAAAATGACTTCCCTTCCCACGATGCGATTACTCCTCACAGTGGTTGTCAAGCACCGTCTTTGGCTCGAAATCGACCTGACATCAGGAAAGTACCCTCACAGACCTTCGATGGTTGGTGATTATGGTGATGTTGGTGAATTGTTGTTGATAGTGTGGATGCTTTAGTGAACTTCCGACGCTGCCTACAGTTAGCGCGGTCCTCCACCTCTACACACACTACCAAACACCGCCAACCACACCTTCTTCGTTTCTTCTTTTATATTTCTTTAGTAGTAACTGCTTCTACTTAGATGATCGGTGGGATTTCCTTCATTCATATCAACGATGGTGATTTCTTCTTCCTTCCACGTGTGAATTCCTGCGTGATACTTGCAATCATGATTTTCCTTCGAATGTCTTGTTTCTGTAACCGCTATAGTGCATATTAGAAAATAAATGGTTCGTCGAGTTACAGATAACTCAATGAACTTACTTTATTGATTTAACTATAAAGCACGTGCAATAAAGAAATAAGCTACTAACATAACGCGTTACCTTAGTGTGTATTCATGTAACTCAACGCGTACAGTTATGCTAAGTTAACGAGTTAAACATGTGCATCTCACGTGATATAATAAAGCATTTAAATTCAACACATGCATAAATCTAACTTAACAGGTTCAGATATTTCGGACACTTAAGACCTAACTATCCGATGCCTAGATGCATTTCGAATAGTTAACAGATAACTTATCGAAAATCCACTTAAGTTATGCATTATGGTTTCGACACGTGTACTCCAGGAAATAATAAAATATTCTTCTATCATTAAAAACATAACTGTCCGGTGCATGCAATGTAACTCTCCGAAATAATAGAAAATTCAGATACTTAAGAATTTCAAAGCCTGTAATTTACCGACAGTTCAGAAATATACTAAATTAACATTAATTCCCTGAAATTATGCAGATTCCTTCATTAATGCTTATAACAGTGCAATTATAACATAATGGCTTAATTCTCATATGATAAGCTAAATATTATGTAATTAACCATCATTTAACCGTTAATATTATACACTTTTTCATTCTAAACACTTCCCCCATACTTAAATTTTGCTAGTCCTTTAGCAAACTAAGATCTAACTAGTTGGTCTTTCTAAAGTGCCAGAATTAATTCTTCACTTCGTTCTTCTTAAGAATAATAAATTATATTACTATATAGATATTCTGTATTTTTCAGTAATCTATTTTAACTTTGTTTTCTCCTCTTCAACCTGCAAATATATTTAGAACATATGTAAATTACATACAAAATATATCAGCATCACATAGGTGTTAATTATACAATCATTTTTTCTTCTTTTCAGCATCTGTCATCCTAAATTTTCCAATATGATTTCTAGAATAAATTTCAACTACATACAAATCAAAACACAATCCAATTCAATATGATTAAGACAAGTAGAATAAAGAATTGTATCTCAAATAAACAACTTCAAAAGTCTGTTCTAGATTCATACTTCAGCAATTTTAGATAACAGACATTATACTCGATTCAAAAGATATCTATATTTCACAAAACACTTGTATCTTTTCAAAACAGTATATGCATATTTGTACTTTAAAAGTTAATTTGACAAGCTTAAATCATATAAGAGCTTTCTACTGTACCCATGTATCGAGCTTTCAGTCACAATCCCAGATCTGATCAGGATCTTAGGTTGCCAGATTTAAAGAATCTGTTTCAGGTCAACAATCCTTGCATACCTATTTGCTCAAGTACAAAAGGCTCGTGATCAAATAAGTCAATAAACTCTCAAAGTTTTTCTCTTTTTTTTCTTTTTTTTCTTGACAATATTCACAAACACAGTATATGTATGTATTTTTTTCATATAGATGTAATAAAACACAAATCTTATATAGTTCTGCTTCTATTATTTACTGAAAATATGAATCCATATCAATAAGCTCATACTTTTTCTGTAGTTTAATAAGATCTACACATAAATAATTCTATAAGTTTAATCAATCAAATTAAATGTATCCTTGATCACATGTATTTCATTTAATCCAAAAATCAACATTTCAGCTCTTTTAGGATTTCAGATAATTTACTGAATTTCAGTTAAGCATTCTGATTTCTTTTTAAAATCATGAAACTATTAAACTCATAAAATTCAACAAAAACATAAGATACTATATCTATATTTGTATGAATAGTAAAATTCTGTAGCATCTTATATAACATTCAAGCAGTTATAGTTCTTAAAATTTTACAGTTTCAATTATCAGATAGTTACAGCAAATTCATAAAAAAAAAATTTTAATTTCCACATACTTTTTACAGTACCATTCTAATTGTTCTAACTAACAAAATTGCATGGCTGTTACTTTAATTACCTCCCCCCATACCTACATTTTGCATTGTCCTCAATGTAAAAGATTTTACGATAAATACAATAATTGTAGCAAGCATGAATATTGTTTCGTTGACTTAGCTCCTAACTCAACGAACTTAATTCATTGAGTTAATGAAGAACTCCACGAACTAAGTTTAAATGTAAATTCAGGATAAGTAATCAATTACATACCTTGTCCTTTGGTGTCTCCTTCAATATCTTTCGATTTTTTATTCTGAAAAACTTTTCATTCACAAATAAAAGTAGAATATATAACAACATAACAAAACCTAACTTGTTAAATCAATGTCTTGTGTGGAACCTAGGCTCCCATGCCTTTGGTGGCTCACAAGCAAGTCAATTGGTTTCCTAGAACAAATACTAACAAACTGAATTGATATTTTATTATTTTTTCTTTCTTTCTTATAAAATAAAACTAAAACTAGAATTTTTCTTTTCTTTTTCTTTTTCTAAATTAAGGATAATTTTCCTGGTGAACAATTAGTGACCATCAACACGATACCTTGGTATGCAAATATAGTTAATTACGTAGTTACTAGTTTAACACCTAAGGATTGGAATAGACAGGATAAGAAATTGTTCTTTTCAAGAGTAAAATATTACTATTGGGAAGACCCATACTTATTTAAGAAATGTCCTGATCTGGTTTTAAGGAGGTGTGTTCCAGAAACTAAATATTAGAGCATATTATCTTTCTACCATGATCAAGCATGTGGAGGGCATTTTGGTTCAGGGAAAACTGCTGCTAAAATTATGCAATGTGGATTTTATTGGCCAACATTATTCAAAGATGCTCATAAATATTGCTTAAGTTGTTTAAAATGTCAACAAATAGGAAGAATATCAAAGAGGAATATGCTGCCTCTTAATCCTATTATTGATATTGAAATCTTTGATGTGTGGGGAATAGATTTTATGGGTCAATTTCCTATGTCTAATCAATTTAATTATATATTGTTGAGGGTGGATTATGTATCTAAATGGATAGAAGCTATTCCTACAAAAACTAATGACAACAAAGTGGTAATACATTTTATAAGAACCAATATAATTGCCAAATTTGGAATACCTAAAGCTATATCAGTGATAGAGGAACTCATTTCTGTAATAGAAGTTTTGAAACCTTAATGAAGAAATATGGAGTAAACCACAAAATTGCAATATCATATCATCCACAAACAAGTGGACAAGTAGAAAGTGCAAACAAACAAATTAAGTTAATCTTAGAAAAAGTAGTAAATCCTACTAGAACAGATTGGGCTAATAGATTGATAGATGTACTTTGGGCTTATAGAACTGCTTATAAGACAAGCTTAGATATGTCACCTTTTAGGCTAGTATATGGAAAAAGTTGTCATTTACCAGTTGAAATTGAACATAAAGTTTATTGGACATTAAAAACTCTGAACACTAATTTAAATCAAGCTACTGAAAATAGAAAAATACAATTGATTGAATCAGAAGAAATTAGGAAATGAAGCTTATTCAAAAACTGTAAGAGAAAACGAGAAAATGAAGTTTTGGCATGATAGGACAAGAAATATATCTTTAGATGACTAGACTCCATAACCATCTAGGAAAATTAAGATTTAGATGGGCAGGGTCTTACATAGTTCGAAATATTTATCCTTATAGAGCTATTGAAATTGAAAATCCTAAAAATCGGAATATATTTAAAGTAAATGGACAAAGACTTAGACATATTTTGAAAATACCAAAAGTTCCTTTGGAATTATAGAAGAAGTAAGAGTAGAAGATTACTCGAGCTTTACTTAGTAAGAAACTTTCTAAGTATATAAAAAAAAAAACCTTATTTAAATATAATCACGGTTAAATCGAAAGGGATTATCGGTTTTACCGAAACATATTTTAAAAAGAAAAAAATTGTTGCGATTCAACCGATATGATCCATCAGTCTGACCGAAACACAAAAACATAAAAAAATATATATATTATATTTAGTTTAATGTCAGTGTTACCGAAGTATAGTATTAGTTCAACCGAAAGAAAATATATATATATATATTTAATTTAGGTTCAACCGAGGAATATAATGGTTTGACTGAAAAATTTTAAATGTTGGAAAATTAAGAATCAGCTAGATCAGAAATTCTTCAGTCTTGATCGAAGTAAAAATTATTATTATATGCATTTTTATTAGATATAACTTTACGGGAAGTCCGTTGAGTTACACTTAACTCAACGAACTTACTCCGTTGAGTCTAGGATAAGTTAACAAATTTACCCCGTTGAGTTAACTCTAACTCAACGAAGTATTGTAGTTAAGTCCACAGACTAAGTCTGTGGAGTTAACCGTAATTCCATGGATGAGAGAGCGAGAGTTTTACATGGGAAGTGACGCGATTGCTCACCTAAACTTAGGGCTTATTTATACTAAACTTTGGGTTTGGGGGCATTATCCACAAAATCATTTAGAACTTAGAATAGTAGAGATCAGAGTGATGTCATTCTGTTGGTAACTCCACGATGAGGAAGATGACACCCGAGTTCTAGGAAAATGTAGTTGACACGTCAAAATTTCTTAAAGAATTGAAGGAATGCACACAAGGTAGAAAATCAAGAATACGATGAGGGAAAAAGAGCTACAAAAGGTAGAATCTGACCTTTTCTACTAGAGAAAAGTGTTAGTAGATTTGGGTATACAAATACCTCAGATTATGGAAACAAGAATAAAAGTTGCTATGAAAGTTGTTGTAAGTAGAGAGAGAAGAATCAGGCCAAATAACGAAGTTGCCCTAGAACTAATCTAATGTAAGTCCCGACTCTGGTTCAAAATGCGCATAAGTAAACGGGCTTAGTGGGCAATCTAGGAGTAATAAAGGAAAGAAAATGAAGAATAAGCAATTGAAGAACAAGAGGAGTCAACTGCTGAAAGACTTGTTCCTAAGGAACAGTAGCCAGGACCTTTAGTTCCACCACTAAGGCCGTTAGAATGAGCAACAATTTTGGGGCCTTCTACTGAGGAAGAAATAAAAGAATTTCAAGAATTGATTCAAATTGGAAAAGACCAAGGAAAACCAAAAGAATTAGTAGTAGCTATAGCATATCTGGTGTTTGATGCACGGTGCAAAAAGATGGTTGTAGAAAAGTTGAAAGCCCAATATAAAATTAAAGTGGAACAGCATCAAGAAGCTACTACTAGACCTACTACAAGAGGAGCTGAAGCTGGTCCTTTGAGACAAGTAATTATGGAAAGAGTTAAACAGTAAGAGCTAGTACCTATGGCTCAAAGGCCTACAGAGCCTATTTTTATAAATTTAATCTCAGAAGAAGAAGAGGAAGACTAGGCATAATTAATCAGAAGAAGGAAAGGAAAAGAGATCTGAACATCAAAAAGAGATTAAATCTGAGATGCAAATATCAGTAGGGCTTGTAGAGCCGAGTTTTATAAATCTGCTATCCGATTCTGAGAAGGGGTAGGAGCAACAGTAACAAGAGCAAAGAGAAGAAGAAAATCAGGTTGAAACTAGTCTGCAGCCTATATAAGTAGAAGACACAGAAATTAGGGCAGAAGCTAATTTGCTCGTAACTCCATCCCAATCTGCCACAGAATCAGAAAGAACAGTGACAATGCACATTGGTAGTCAGGAGGAAGAAGAAAAAAAAGAAAATGAACAAGAAGCTGAACAATTACATATGGAAAGAGATGACTCGATAGATTCCATTGAAGAGCAAAGAACTATTCAGCAAATTTTGGACAGAATTCAAGACAGAGTGGAGAGTTTTGCTGGCTCACCACCACAGACAAAAGTAGAAGCAAAAATGCAGGAATCTTCGGAGCATTTTCAGCAAATTCAAGTTCAGCACATGGAAGAGAAAGTTCAAGAACAAATCCCTCTAGAGCAACAAATTCACATTCCTAACCCGACTGAAACAATAGTTTTGAATGAAGTACACTTTTGGAGTTAAAAAGCATATAATAAATACCAAGAGATTAGGAGTTATGATATCCTTTATAGTAGACCAGTAAATTGGGACGGGATGCAAGAAATTAAGGATTTATTTGAGTTCCAAGGTCTACTGCAGTTTATTTCTCAAGAAAGAGGGTATGCAGCATATGAGAATCTAGTGCCCTGCTTTTATGCAAACTTAAGAGAAGGAGAAAGAGGATTAATTTTTAACGTGGAGCAAGCTGATGTACAAATAACACTAGAGCTTCTCCATAGCATTTTAAGATTGAAGAATGAAGGAGTAGAAATTTTAGAAAGCACAACTGTAGTCGAGTGGACAGAACAGATCATAACGGATTGTTTAGCTATCAATTCTAGTGTGCCATTATTAAATAGACTGAAGCACCTAAACAGATCATAACAGATTGTTTAGCATAGAAATTATGCTGCTGCAGAGATTGCTGAACCTTTTGAAGGAATTACAAGAGCAGTCGAAAGGATAAACCAATTAGAGCAACAATTAGAAAAACTCCAGAATGAAGTAGATGAACATAGGAAAAAAGATTAAATTGTATTGTTCGTCTACTTGTATATATTTGTATGAAAAATATCTGATTGATTGTAATGTAAACTATCCATATAAATGAATGTATGTTTTTCAGATGTGTTTACATTTATGTTTGAGAAAGATGTAATGGATGAATTATCTTGAATATTATATAATTTTTTGAACAAGATGCAATACTGTTTAAAATATATACAAATTTGCTAAATGACAGGATTAAATGCAAGATAGCTGGTTAATGCCTGAAAATATATGCATGCTGCATAGTAAAATATAAATTCTGCATAACAGGTAATGAATTGTAAGTTAAATATTTTTATAATATTCAGATTCAAATGAGTTTTAAATTAGAACATTTCATTAATGACATGTATTTAACTTTATTTAAGTTAACAAGATGTAGGAGAATATATATATATATATATATATATATATATATATATAAGAGTTAATACGAGAAGTAAGTTTTTAGAAGTTGCTAAGTGTTAACTCAACGAAGTAAGTTCGTTGAGTTAACCTTAACTCCACGAGGTCAATAATATAATATAAGGTCACTTCGTTGAGTTATCTGTAACTCAACGAAGTTAGTCCGTGGAGTTAGCAATAGGAACCGAAGCTAGTCTATTAAGTTAACTATAACTCAACGAGGTTAGTTCATGGATTAAGCTAAATAGTTATTCTTTTAGCCACAAACGAAACTTCGTGGGTTTAGCGGTTACTAAAATTTGAAATTAGAAGGGGCACACGTACCCATAAAAATAGGAACCACACTATACGCTATAAGACACGTTCTTGCAACAAGATTCATTTGCTTTATGGACATGCATTATAAATATAGAACATAATGTTATTTACGAGTTACCAGCACTTGGGGAAGAAAAGGAAATTCGTTGGGGAACTAGAAGGAGAAGCAACTAATTTAACTTCATCCGTCAATAACTATTTATTAAATATAAAGCTTCAGACTAGTATGTAATTAATCTTCTGATATTTTACTTTGTGTTAAGAGTTTATGAGCACATGGATTTGTTCTCCTAGCACTAAACGATTAGTAAGAACACCTACACAGGATTATTCAACATAAAGACGTACTGAAATATTTTCTGAATTAGACTTTAACGAAATCCTTAAGGGTGTAGCTAACCTTTCTTTAAAAGAGAACAAAGATATGGCTACTCCAGTAGAGAAACCATTAGGGGAAATTCTGTATCCTGAATTAGTTGATGAACATTCATGTATTCGATTACCAAATTTTGAGGGAGATAGGTTTGAACTAAAATATAATTATATTAGTCAATTGCCACATTTTCATGGATTAGAAAGAGAGGATGCTTATTATTTCCTTAGAGAATTTAACGAAGTTTGTCAAATGATGAAAATGTCGAATATGAGTATTGATGCTATTAAACTTAGATATATCCCTTTTACTTTAAAAGACACAACTAAGAGATAGTTATATACTCTATCGCCTGATTCAATTTCTACATGGACTGAATTTTACTCTATTTTTTGGAAAAATATTATCCAACACATCAAACGATTAAAAAGAAGAAGGAAATATTAATGTGTAGCCAAAAACAAGGAGAATCATTTTGGAAATATTTTGAAAGATTTAAAGATTTACTAACTCAATGTCCATATCATGCAATGAGTAAAGCACAATTAATATGTATAATTTATGAAGCCATAGATGTTTCAACAAAATCTTTATTAGAATCTATTTGTCAAAATAGATTTTTAAAACTATGTAGTGAAGAAGCATGGGCATATTTAGAAAACTTTGCAAAAAGAACTACACAGTGGGAAAACTCAATTGAAACTATTACAGATAAAAGAATATTGCCAAGGGAAATGCATGAAACAGATTCAAGCACTATGCTTGAAGTTAAATTAACTGAATTAACAAAGAAAATAGAAGAGTTATCATTAAATCGAAAGCTAGCAGAAAAGAATGCAAACGTTAATGATTTAAATATTATTTATGCTAGAAACTAGAAAGATAACTTTGGAAATTCTTATAACCCTAATTAGAGAAATCACCCGAATTTATCTTGGAGAAACAATAATTTCTAGGGAGGAGAAAATATAAATGACAAAAATATAAGTTATGAAGCTTTAATTGAACAAGGATCTAGAATAGAGAAATTAGAAAAGATAATCCAACAATTAAACAATCGTCTGGATCTTGTATATGGAAATGTAGTAATTCAAAATCAAAATATAAATAGAAATACACCCCCTAGACAGAAAGAATCAATGGAAGTTAGACCTACTAGAGGATTGCCAATGCAAGCAATACCTAATCCTATCAACACAATTGTTAATGAAATTGATACGTCCTTTAGGAGGGTAACTGAATGAAATAGTATAACTGAAGTAACTATGTATAATATAGTAAGTAGAAAAATATAAAAAAGAAAAAAAATGTAAGTTTAATTATAGTTAGTAGTATCGTAGAGTTATTACTTAACTAAACGAACTTAGTCCATTAAGTTATGACCTAACTCCACAAGAGTGTGAAGTAGCTATTTTAATTTTGTCTCTACTAATTATTGTTTATGTTATACAGAATCACAACAGATGGAATTGATGAAATTACCACTGGATGCACTAAGGGAAGTAATTATATACAGAACCAAACCAAGGTATACAATTCTGTTACCTGACATTTTGATTAGAAATCCTATCAGAAGAGAAGAATGGAATATAGGAAGGCCTAATAGATATGAAGTACCAATTGAAAATAGTGGGTCAACTTTAATATTTTCTGATAAAAATTCAACCATTCCAGAAAAATTATATTATTAGAGATCAATTGAAAATTTGGATGAAGATTTATGCTTAAGCGTGTATAATTTTCTGAATAGATCTTCGACTGAAAATACTATGATATATCTAGGACAGAAAGCATTAATTAACAACATGCATGTCATACTTGATAGATATATATATCTAATCATAGATATATCAGTTGCATTTAGATCTGATTTATACATAGTAAGCATAGACAGTTATGATGATTTTATAGAAATATTACCTATACCTAGTGATATAGCTAAATCACCATCTTTAGAATATAATCAAATTCAATTAGGAATGTGGTATAATGAATATGATGATCCTACTTTATGTCTGATAAGATGGTGAGATGAATTGAAGAAATTTCAAATATGGATTATGAAAGACCTAAATGAATGGAAGTGAAGAAGAATATATTGAAAAGATGTAGAAATAGAAACAACTACATTATCTTAGAACAGAAGAGGATCCCTTTATGCATTTCATTTCATTGATGGTAATAAACTTATATTTAGTATTGATAACATACTGCAAGTTTACAAGCTAAAAAGGAAAGCAAATTGCATTAAAATAGAATTAATAGTAAAAAGAATTATGCCTAAAAAGTTTGCATGGACTGACACGTTTATTCCATTTGTTACTACTTTTCAATCATGTTTTTAAACTATGATTCTATGCTTTTAATGTTATGTGTATTCTGCATTTTTTTTAGAAAAAGAAAAGAAAAATTTTAGTTTTACTTTTATTCTATAAAAAAAAAAAGAGAAAAATAAAATATCAATCTAGTTTGTTGGTATCTATTCTGGGAAACCAATTAGCTTGCTTGTGAGCCACCAAAGGCATAGGAGCATGGGTTCCACATAAGACACAAATTTAACAATTTAAGTTATATATTTTACTTTTATTTGTGAATGAAAAATTTTTCAGAATAAAAAATCGGAAGATATTGAAGGAGAAGGTATGTAATTGATTACTTATCTTGAATTTACATTTCAACTAAGTTCGTTGAGTTAGATGCTAAGTCAACAAAACAATATTCATGCTTGCTACAATTACTGTATTTATTGTAAAATCTTTTACATTAAGGACAATTCAAAATGTAGGTATGGAGGGAGGTAATTAAAGTAACAACCATGTAATTTTGTTAATTAGAGGAATTAGAATGGTACTGCAAAAGTTTTGTGGAAATTAAAATTTTTTTTTATTATAAATTTGCTGTAACTATCCGGTAATTGAAATTGTAAAATTTTTAAGAATTGTAACTACTTGAATGTTATATAAGATGCTATAGAATTTTACTATTCATACAAATCTAAATATAGTATCTTATGTTTTTGTTGAATTTTATGAGTTTAACAGTTTCATGATTTTAAAAAGAAATTAGATTGCTTAACTGAAACTTAGTAAATTATCTGAAATCCTAGAAGAGTTGAAATGTTGATTTTTAGATTAAATGAAATACATATGATCAAGGATATATTTAATTTGATTGATTAAACTTGTAGAATGATTTATGTGTAGATCTTATTAAACTACAAAAAAAGTATGAGCTTATTGATATGGATTCATATTTTCAGTAAATAATAGAAGTAGGACTATATGAGATTTGTGTTTTATTGCATCTATATTAATGAAATACGTATATATATTGTGAAATAAGTTTTTGATTTTAATTAAAACATACTCTATTTTTCCTCTAGGGTATCTTATACTTCTGTCAGCTAATTGAATAACAGTCCTAGTAGGGATTAAGTCTTCTAATCCTAAGGATGCAAATATATCACTTGGTATAACATTTATACTTGCACCTAGGTCTATTAAGGTTCTTTCTAGAATGGCATTTCCTATGGTGGATGATATAGCAGAAACTTCAAGATCAGATAACTTTTTAGGAATTTGTGGTAGAAATAGGGAACTACTTTGCTCAGCTAAAAAGACTTTCCTTAAAGTTTTTCACTCTCTTTTCTTAGTACACCAATCCTTAAGAAATTTAGCACAATGTGTCATTTTCTGCAATAAATCTAACAAAGGAATGTTAACTTATACTTTTTCAAAAATTTCTCTAATTTTTTCTTATTTTTCAGGAAATGTTTGTTGTAATCTTTTAGGATACGAAGCTAATGATTGTGATTTAAAAGATTCTTTTTCTTTCATTTGATTTGTTTGATCATTTTTAGTCTCATTTTCATATTCAGATTTTTCTTCATTGATTTCTATATTTTCAGATATTACATTTTCATTATTATTTTGATTTTTATTCTTATCCACCTTCATATTATTTTTGTTTTGAATTCTTGATGGTATATCAGTTCCAAATCTTAATGTTATACATACATCTTCCAGATTTTCGTTACTTTCTTGATGTTCTTGTATATCATTTTCGTGATTATGATCTTCAACTATTTTTAATTTTAAATTGCATTCTTGAAATTCTATTGCATTGGTATTTTCTTTTGTTTGTATGTCTTGCAAATTATGCAGATCTGTAACATTAAAATTTTCATTTGTGTTGTCCTATTGCATTACTTGAAATTTCATTGTAAACTCATCCAATGCTTTTAGTTTTCTTTCTAGATCATCTAATCTCATTGGATTCAATTTTTGACCAATTTTCATTATGGTTTTTTCAGTTTCGTAAATGATATCAATTTTAGGTTCTGAATATGCTTCCTTATAGTTTAATTGGTTGACTTCTTGTTGCTGACACAAATTGTTCCAGTTTATCCATGTTTTGCTCTAAGCTACGCTCCAGTCTATCATACCTATCCCAAACTTCTTTGTCTCTCAACATGTTACACATTCTAAGTTGACCATTAATTGGGTAAACCATAGGATTCTCATACTCAAATCTATTATAATGAAGATAATTCATTTGTTGTTCATGTGATCTAACCATCTACAATTGTCTCAGTTTCAAATAATTAGAAATGTTGTGACCTTCCAAATTGTAGAATTCACATATGCTAACTATAGGTTTCAGAAATCTTTGAGCATAAGCATATGCCATATTCTCAATTATAGAAGAAAACACACAACACTCATCTTGCTATTAAAACAAAATAGCACTTACATTTGCTTAGCTTCTCAATCCCCAACAACAACGCTAGAAAACTTGTTTATTGGTTTGTGAAAGGTTAGATCAGACAATTGGTTTAATTTGTCTTTAGGCTTAAATCAATAATTACTTTTAGAAGTAATCTAACAAACTTTCACACAAATTAGATATTAATTCCAATTTGTATTTTAACTTCAAGTGCATAGTGTATATTGTATTTGTGTGCAAGTACAGGTCGATCCCATAGAGATTGAGTAAGAATTGTGTACTGTTCTGGTTTTAATAATGAAATTAATGTGTTCAGTAAGCACTCCGTTGAGTTATAGTTAACATAACGGACCAACTTCGTGGAGTTATGGCTAACTTAACGGACTAACCTGTGAACTTGAGTTAACTCCACGAGCCTATCTTTCCAGTTTAATACTACTATTTACAAAGGAATTCAGCCAACCATTGGGCGGTTCCACAGATTGTAAATAGCATCAATTAAGCTCTTTAATGCTAATTAATATTAAATTTATCATTAAACAATACTAACATTCAGATATTTCAAACAGTAACTATTAAAATCTTTAAGTATCTAGAATGAATCAGTTTCAGTAAACTGTAAAACTATTTTCTATTTTCTGAATCAAACAAACATAAAGCATTCACAATACTAACAATGATAACATTAATCACGATACAAAACAAATAATACAACACTTAAATACTAAATGTAAACATAGATAAGTTGTTGTTTTTGGTATTTTTTTGTTTTGATATGTTCATGAAAATGGGCGAAAGATGAAATGTAAAAAATCTATATCGACAATAAATACTTTCATCACTACATGCGACGCGGTTACACCACTGAAAACTTAATCACTTACAATCCTGTCTCCTCTCCCTATAGAATCACGAGTCTAGAATTGCAAGATGATCTCCTCTTCAGCATACTGGCATCAACCTGAAACCAAGGCTAGAAGCTTTACGATCTCCTGAGATATGAGTCGGTGCTTGGTGAAAATGGCTTCCCTTCCCGTGACGTGATCACTCCTCACAATGGTTGTTAGGCACCGTGTTTGGCTTAGAATTGACCCGACATCAGGAAAGTACCCTCACAAACCTTCAATGGTTGGTGATTATGGTGATATTGGTGATGTTGGTGAATTGTTGGTGATGGTGTGGATGCTTTAGTGAACTTCCGACATTGCCTGTAGTTAGCGCAGTCCCCCACCTCTATACACACTGCCAAACACCACCAACCACACCTTCTTCATTTTTTCTCCTCTTCTTTTATATTTCTTCAGTAGTAACTACTTCTACTTAGATGATCGGTTAGATTTCCTTCATTCATATCAACGATGGTGATTTCTTCTTCCTTCCACGAGTGAATTCTTGCATGATACGTGCAATCGTGGTTTTCCTTCGAATGTCTTGCTTCTATAACCGCTACAATGACATATTCAAAAATAAACGGTTTGTAGAGTTGCAGATAACTCAACGAACTTACTTCGTTGATTTAACTATAAAACACATGCAATAAAGAAATAAGCTGCTAACATAACACGTTACCTTAATGTGTATTCATGTAACTCAACGCGTACAGTTATGCTAACTTAACGAGTTAAACATGTGCATCTCATGTGACATAATAAAGCATTTAAATTCAACACATGCATAAATCTAACTTAACAAGTTCAGATATTTTGAATACTTAAGAACCTAACTATTCGATGCCTAGATGCATTTCGAATAGTTAATAGATAACTTACCGAAAATCCACTTAAGTCATACATTATAGTTTCGACATGTGTACTCTAGGAAATAATAAAATATTATTCTATTGTTAAAAACATAATTGTCTAGTGCATGCAATATAACTCTCTAAAATAACAGAAAATTTAGATACTTAAGTATTTCAAAGCCTGTAATTTACCGATAGTTCAGAAATGTACTAAATTAACATTAATTCCCTGAAATTATGCAGATTCCTTCATTAATGCTTATAATAGTGCAAATATAACATAATAGCTTAATTCTCATATGATAAGCTAAATATTATACAATTAACCATCATTTAACCGTTAATATTATGCACTTTTTCATTCTAAATAAGCTACAACCAAGAAACTCTAATGGTTGGTGCTTACTTTGACCTAAAAGCATGTGTGTAAGTGGTTAATCACTTAGTGAAGCCCAAATAATGTCTTGAGGGTGGACTAATCGTTAGTGGTGAACCTCCTAAAATTTTCTTGTGTACTTTTTATTATATACTTTAGTTTCTTTATATTAGCTATTTAAGAATCATTAAAATTAACATAGCATACTTATTCACAATCTTACAATTAAGTTAAATTGATTGTAAAAGTAACATACTCACCGTTCACCCTCTCTTTGGTAAGTCCATACAATCCTAATAATTAATTCTTTCAAATTAAGCATGTTAATCAACTTAATCTTAACGTTATGTATATGTAACATAATGACTTAATTCTCATCTAATAAGCCAATTGATATGCCATTAACCACTCATTAGACTCTAGTATTATGCATTTTTTTATTCTAAACACTCAACCTCATTCCACCTTGCCCAAAATCACTCGACCTTGGTTGACTTCACTCAACCTCGGTCAACCTCTATCAACTATAAGAGCTTACTGTTGATTGCAAGATCTCACTCAACCTTCGTCAACAGCTCGACCTCTATAAAACATATTTTAGTATGTTTTTTATCATTTTTAGGTTGCTGTTCAATTTGTGTTTGTGCTGTGTTGATTGTTATAGTTTATTTCAATAGAATTTGTTGTTGTTTGTATTAGACCAATTGAGTTCTTATTTAAAACATAGTAGAAAATGAGTTACTTTAATTTCTATTGTGGTTATGGTTGTATTTTGGATTAGCTTTCGTTGAATATTGATAAATCATTAATATAAATTTTGTAAATTTCAATTGAGAAGATTCACTTCTATTTAGTTAGAAAGGAGGTGATTTTGTGCATAAAACCAAGCAAAGATGTGATGTTTGAATTCAATTGAAGTTTGCTTGAATTTATAATAATTTCAACGTGAGCATTGATGAACTAATGCTACAAGTTTCTTGTTTATTGATTTTAGCTAGCAAATAGTGTTTGGTGCAAATTTTTCTTCATGTTATTGCAATTTAGTGAATCCAAAAATTTTTGGTTGGGTTAGCTACAACTTCTAAGTGAAACTAGATAAATATTTTATTTGAACTTATGGCATATACTATTTAAGTTTTATGTTAGTGATTCTACATTATTCCTCATGTGAAGGCTTGTTATTTCATCCCATCATTAGGTGGTTAAATTAGTTTTGCATTAGTAGTGTTGTTGAGATTTGTATTAGTTGAGAAAGTTGTGTGAGATGTGTTGTCCAAGCTTTATAAGTAACTTGTCAACTATTACAACAACATGAGTAGTTATTGAAGCTTGTTTTCATTTTGTTATTGAAATTCCAAATGCATTTTCATGTTTATTTTCATATGAATACTCCATCAAATTGTTTTTAATTTAAGCTTATTTTGTATGTTGCGAATTTATATTTATATAGTGAACTTTATTTATATTTTTGATGTTAGTTTTTAATTTTGAAATGTTATGGTTTGTGATATGTTATGTTCAAATTGATAACAGAGAAATAACTTTTTTTTCAATTTATTTATGATATTATTAATAAATAAAAATAAGAAGAATTGATATCTTTTTTTTAAATATAAGTGTTATGAAGTGAAGGAATAGAGTAAATAAAAAGTAAATAAAAAATATTTATTAGAGTATTTTAATTAAAAAATATATTAGTAACAAATTATTAGACCAATACTATAGCATTCTTTAATTATTACTGTATACACCATTTAGTAATAGTTATGTTACTTTTTCTATATTATAGCCATCAATATATGTGTTGTATAATGATCGTTGTGAATGCTGTCACTATTTCTATGTTATAACTATTACTATATGTATTTTTTTTGTTTTTTGAAACCTCCTTATGTATTTCTTTCTTTATTTTTATTATTCCCTTTAATTATTTTTTTCCCTTTTTTATTTTTTTAATTTGCTTTAGATATCTATATTTTAATTATGACTAAAATGTTTAATTTCATTTTAGATGTTATAATTAAAATGTTATATTTTGTATCTAAAGGTACTTAATTATTAAGACATTTTACTTTTTGTATTCCATATTTAAATTTTTATACTTTAAACTTTTATGTTTTTATCTAAAGTATTCAATTTCAAACTTAGTTATAATTATATTAGTTTTTTAATCAAAAATATTTCAATTTTCTTTTATATATATTTTTTAAAGATTATACAGCATTTAATTTTTTTAAGGCATCTGATTTAGCTGAATTAAAATTTAGTTAGATCAAATGTCTTCTTCAGTTAGATTGAAATAAAATTTTGGTTAGATCGAACTTTAATTATTATCTTATTATATACATTTTTTATTTGTTTACTTTTTTACCTTAGATATTATACCTTATGTCTTAAATTTAAGGTATAATAGATTTTCTTAGATTTCATGCATTTATGTACAATTTTTTAGAAAAGTAGAATTTAAAAATCTTTTAGATATAATTAATATAGAAGATGATAGATGTGCAAGAAAAAATGACTTATATAAAGAAGAAGATGACTTATTTAAAAGAAAAGAATGTAAAGAAGATGATGTAATGATAATTTTACTTTCACTTTTAAATCTTATAGAAGAAAAAAAGTATAAAGTAATGTAATTATTGGAGATTGAATAAAAAAGAAATTAACTTAGGTGTTTATGAAATAACATGATAACTTCATAGTTGAAATTTAACTTAAAATGATGCGTTATTTTTTTTGCACTAGGGTGTTTATCATAAGAACTTTACTAATTTCATTTGTCTTCTATATAATAATAGATAATTTTAATTTGATATGTTTTTTTCCTTTATAATAGTTATGGTATGAACAAACTTAATTAATTTCATATATTCCATTCTTTATGTATTATGTCTATTGTTGTTATGTTTTATATATCTTATTATTCATATGCTCATATTATCTACATGTATAGATGCATGACCAAAAAGCTATGAAGTTTTCTACATTGATTATTAATAAGGCGGAAAAACAAAGAAAGAAAAAAAAAAGTTGATAATGGCAACATAACAATTCCTATGTGGAATTACTTCAAATGGAATTAAAGCATCTATTGCTTGTATATATAATAGGAAAGGAACAGAGTATATATAAAGATTACTAGATCTTTCATTATTATATCAAATATACAATTAGAAGAAAATTTATCAAATAAGTCAATATGTTTTCTTTGAATTTTACAATTTATTAAGAAATATAAAAGTAATATCAAATAATAAAAATATGACTGTAGAAGAAAAACTTGTAATTTTTTTATTGTAGTTAGACAAAATTAGAGATACGAAGTAACTAAGGAGCATTTTCATCGCTTAGTATGGACTGTTAGTTTATCATTAAGTGAAATGATTAACGTTATATTAAAAATAGTTGATATGTTTTTAATTAAATATGATTTAGCTACACATACTCAAATTTAGAAAGGCTTAAATGTTTATCTATACTTTAAGGTAAATACTTCACCCTTTATTTTACAAAGGTTTATTTAATGCTATTCATTTACATTATAAGTGTATTTGTTTTTGTCATAAATAAGATTGTATAGGTGTTATGAATGATATACATATTAAACTTACAATTTATGGAAGAGAGAATACATGATTTAGGAACAAGAAATGTGAATTGTCATAAAATATTTTGGTTACTTGTAATTTTGATATGAAATTTACTTATGTTTTTAGTAGATGAGAAGGATCAATTATTAATGCTCGACTCCTTGAAAATGTAATAAGTTAATCTAATGGTTTAGTTGTTCAACCAAGTATAATACTTGTCTATATAAGTTTCACTTGTTAAGTAAAATTTAATTTAATTCAATTGTTATTCAATTACATATAGGTAAATTTTACTTAGTTGATGTTGAATTTCTAAATAGGCTTGAGTTTATATGTTCATTTCTAGGTATTTGATATCATTTGTTAGAATATGAAACAAAATGATAACCAACTAATATAGTTGAAAGTTTTAACTATAGATATTTGCAATTGAAGATAGTAATTGAATGCATGTCTAGAGTAGTCAAACATCAATTTGCACTATTATAAAGATTTTTTTTTTTCTTTTAGAACATAAGGAAAAGTTATTTTAGCATATTTTTTAGTTCACAATTTCATTCAAAAAGTAGATAGAACAAAGTTACTTTAAGATCTTGAGGACAAACTACAAGAATTTTAAAATAATGTAGTATTACAAGACTTTGCAAATATGGAACAACAAAAAGATATAATTAATATTATTATCAATAGTGCTCAAGGATGAAGGACGAAAACCAACTCCCACACATTTTTTAAAGATGATTTCATCACTCTATACATTCCACCCATTTATTGTACACTTTTTACCTTCAATAGTTGACATCCACCTCTCCTCTTTTCAACCACAAAGGGATGAAGAATCACCATAGGAGCTCTCAAATAGGTCAATAGTAAGGGAATTCATTTCAACCAAGGAACACATAAAGGGCAGTAAGAGGTGACCTTCATGGGAAAAGTGGGGTGCATGAGTTGTTATCCAAGTAGTTTTGCATGCTAGAGCAAATTTATTGAAGTGTGGTTACATCAAAATTAGCATCCGAAAGTCGTTTCTTCATTCCTAAGTTGAGAGAGTATGAATTTCTACCATTTTATCCACTACAGCGAGGGATCATTTAGTTTATATCTAGCTTTTATCATTAAAATCTAAAAAATACTCATAAGGTCTGTTAGTGCACACCATAAAATTTAGACGAAAAGTTCAAAAGGAAAAGAAATGGAATGTCAAAATTCCCGTATAGGTTTAGTGTATCTACCAAAAAGTTTAGAAAGTTAGAATTCCCATGAGGGTTTAATGCACATCAAAATATTCAAAAATTGAAAAAGCAATGAAATAAATTTTAAACACTACCTAAAATTGTGTAATTAATACATCAATCTGAAACTCTAATTATATAAATATTATATTGTAAGTATTTAATTTAATTAAATTACTTAATTTAATTAATTTTTTAGTCTAAAGGTACAAAGTATTCAAAATATTACAACATGAATGTAAAAAATAGTCCAAAGATACAAAGTATTCTACTTATTAGAACATCAATATAATAAATAATCCAAAGATAGAATATAAATGGACTTAAATAGTCCATCTATTTCACATTGTCATCATCATATTTTCATGCATCTTATCAGCTACTTTTTTTCCTTATTCTCAACTCATTTCAACCTATGAATGTCCATCTATATGTACTTCTCCTATTAGTTGTATATCATTAGTAATATTTAATTCTTCTAACTCATCTTGCAAATCTTCAAGTAATGAAGGAGGTAAATCAGAATCAATGTCCATTGTTTTCTAAGTGATAGTTAAAGTGTTTAATTCCACGTCCTATGTGTTTGTTACAACCTTTACCTCATCACCTTGTTTAGCCATATTCCTAGTGGCCATACTATCTTCAAATATTTGTTGCAATTGCTCAAATATCAAGTATGGTTTGCCTTTGTTTAGCCATATTTGCTTTCACACTCTAGATGTGCTTATAAAAAGAAAATTGTAGTCAAAATGGAAAAAGATAAAGATTATAATATTTTTCAAGTCATAAGCAAACTAACCTTAACGAACTCCTTCCAAATCTCATCATCAATGTCAATATAGCCCTAGAGGAAATTTCAACCTCTTCCACTCTAGTTGGCAATTTTGGAGTAATTCTGATACATTTGTCGCCAAGTTTTTAAGCAACTTTCTACATTTTTCCTTGTGATATCTATATTTCTTTTAATATTATATTTTTCAATTACTTCATCCCAAGTACTACCTTTGATTTTTTCATCATGAATTTTCTTATTTCCTTCATTTAATACTTCTGTTAAAATATCTAAAAAATATGCATCTACGCGAGAATATCACATGAGATGCACATGTTTAACTCGTTAAGTTAGCATAACTATACGCGTTGAGTTACATGAATATACACTAAGGTAACACGTTATGTTAGCAGCTTATTTCTTTATTGCATGTATTTAATAGTTAAATTTATTTTCTAAAATGCCACTATAGCGATTGTAGGAATAGACAGTTGGAAGAGAAAAACCACGTTTGCATGTATTGCGTAGGGAAAGAAATCATCGTTGTTGATACAAATGAAGGAAATCCAACCGACCATTCAAGCAGAAGTAGTTACTACAGAAGAAATATAAAAGAAAAGAAGAAAAAAAGAAGAGGTGTGATCGATGGGCAGACAGTGTGTGTAGAGGAGGATGAGCGTCGCAATTCTTCGAAGTTCCACACTAACAATCATCATCACCACAATCATCACTACCATAATCACCAACCATCGGAGGTCTGTGAGGATACTTGCCTGATGTCGGGTCGATTCCGAGCCAAACACAGTGTCTGACAACCACTGTGAGGAGTGATTGCATCGCGGGAAGGGAAGCCATTTTCACTAAGCGCCGACTCATATTTCAGGAGATCGTAAAGCTTTTAGCTTTGGCTTCGGGTTGATGCCTGTATGCTGAAGAGAAGATCATCTTGCAATTCTGGACTTGCGATTCTATAGGGAGAGGAGACAGAATTGTAAGTGGTTTAATTTTCAATGGTGTAATTGCGTTACAAGTAGTGTCGGAAGTATTTACTGTCAAGTGAGATTACTTTACATTTCACATTTCGCCCATTTCCATGTTCATATTAAAACAAAAATACCAAAAACAATTTATCTATGTTTGTATGTTGTATTTGAGTGTTGTATTGTTTGTGTTGTATCGTGATTAATGTATCTTTGTCAATGTTGAGATTGTTTTATGTTTATTTTAGTTTTACAATTACTGAAATCGGTTTGTACAAAAGACTTAAAGATTTTAATGGTTACTGTTTGAATTATCTGAATGTTAGTATTGCTTAATGATAAATTCAATGTTAACTAACATTAAAGACCTTAATTGATGTTATTTACAATCTATGGAATCGCCCAATGGTTGGCCGAATTCCTTTGTAAATAGCAATATTAAAAAGAAAAGATAGGCTCGTGGAGTTAACTGTAATTCAATAGAGAGCTTATTGAAAATATAAATTTGATTATAAACAAACAAATAGTTCTAAAATTTGTTAGCAATTCCCTATGGGATCGAATTGTACTTACACACTGATACAACAAACACTGTGCACTTGTAGTTAAAGTACAAATTGGAATTTGTTGAGTATTTTTGTTTTGATGATGTGTGCTGAATGAAAATAATCATATTTGCTCAATTACTATTGCTTGTGAAAAGAAATTAAAATCATCAATTAATACAGAAAAAGCTTACTGATATAAATACTTGTCTGTATTGGATCTGAAGTTAATATCTAGTCATTTCGTTGCATTAATTTCTCATTTAGCTAAACGTTAAGTTAACGTGTGTTTTTATTGAAAAGCATGATATGTTTTAATGTTATATCTTATGTATCATGAACAGGGTACGTTTAGACAACTCGTTAAGTTAGAGTTTTGTTTGTATAGAGGTCACGTAAGAACTTGTTAAGTTAGAAGCTTAAAGGTTAAAATAGGTCACGTGATAACTCATTAAGTTAGTGAGTAAAAGAAGAGACGAACTCATTAACTTAGTGTTATACATGTGTTGAAATTATAAGTTACGAATGTTGTATTGTATCACGTGAGGTGCACATGTTTAACTCGTTAAATTAGCATAACTAAACACGTTGAGTTGCTATATTGAACACTAAGGCAACGCGTTAGGTTAGCGCTATAAACTTAAGTTGTTATTTTTGCACGTGGTAAAATTCTTATTATAAAAACATTTGTTTATTACTGGTTCGTTGAGTTATCATAACACAATGGAGATGATTCGTTGAGTTATCATAACACAACAGAGATGGTTCGTTGAGATAGCATAATACCAAAGACTTAGTTCGTTGAGTTAGCTACAGTACTTGTCACGTGAAATGGCACATGAGGAACTCGTTAAGTTAGAAACGTTAAGTTATATATATATATGTGTTACTCATTTAGTTAACATTAAAGTAACGACTTCTTATTACACTAATGAAAAACTTTTGGACGAGAAAGTTTATTTTGTAGGAAATTTTTTAGAGATCCAAGACTGATGATTAAAGAAAATTCAAAATATAAACGTGGGTTAGAACGTGTGTGTTTCGATGAAGAAAAAAGAAAAAACGTGGAGAAGTGGAAAACTAGTGGTGGTTAAACGTGAAGGATATACATGAAATGAATATACAGTATAAAAGGCATAGAATTCTCGTTGATCAATTTATCCTTGCACACAAAACAAAAAATCTTTTCAAGGATCAAACCATCCTTGCACACCAAAAGAAAAATCTTTTTCAGGGATCAAAAACACCTCTTCTCAGGGAAAATCTCTCAAGTGGAAGAAAGTTCAGTGAAGCATAAAAAGGTAAGATTTTCGTCACTAAAGATTTGAAGTATCAGAAGAAAGCAAATTCGATGAAGCATGAAAAGACAAGATATTCGTCACTGAAGAATTGCTGAAGAAGAAAAAGAAGAAGAAGAAAGATCTCAAACAGGGAGAAAAGTTTTAAATTCCGCAAATTAGTTTTCTCTATTTGTAGTTATGAAATTGTTTAGATGATACATGGTATCGAAATATAATTGCATCTACAATTTCTGAGGAGAATTGAATTGTATATTGTAATTGAAACCTTGAATAAAAATGATTTTATGAAAACAATGTCTCGACTTGTTTTTGAATTTTAAAGTTTCAATTATATTTCAGAAAATATTAAAGATACACAATTCACCCCCCTCTTGTGTAGCCATACGATCCTACAGAATTAATATCTAAATTGTATTAAAGGTTGTTTGTTTACTTCTAAAAGTAAGAATAGACATAAAGATAAATTAACTAAGTAAAAATAGAAGTAACAAATCCAAGTTTTTCTAGTGTAGTGTTGGGAAAACACAAACACATAGTATCTTATGCAGCAGTTTAGATATTACTTAGATATTTATGATAAGTATATAATATCTATGAGGTGAACAACATCATCAACAAAATTTATCTTTTTGTGGAGTTTAAGCATTTTACACATCACATAGCCTACAAATACCAAAATTTAATCTTATGTTGCAGAATGTATTTTCATCTAGTGATTTTGTAAATATATCAGCTAATTGATTTTTACTAGACACAAATTCTAATTTAATTTTTCCTTTAATTACATTATCTCTTAGAAAATGATGTCTAACCTCTATATGTTTTGCTCTAAAATGCAATACAGGATTTTTGGAAAGATTTATTGCAGAATTACTGTCACAATAAATCTAAATTGTAACATAAGATAATCCAAAATCTTCTAAAATTTGCCTTATCCATAGAATTTGAGTGCAACATGTTTAGAATGAAAAAGTGCATATTATTAACGGTTAAATGATGGTTAATTGCATAATATTTAGCTTATCGTATGAGAATTAAGCCATTATGTTGTAATTACACTCTTATATGCTTTAATTGAAGAATCTACTTAATTTTGGGGAATTAATGTTAATTTAGTACATTTCTGAACTGTCAGTAAGTTGCAGGCTATGAAATTCTTAAGTATCTGAATTTTCTGATATTTCAGACAATTATGTTTAACATACCGAACATATTTGGATAGTTATGTTTAACAGACTGAGTATGTATCGGATAGTTATGTTTAAATTGCCGAACAGTTATGCTTTGAGAGAATAGTTTATTATTTCCTGAAGTACACGTGTCGAAACCATAATGCATGACTTAAGTGAACTTTCGGTGAGTTATCTCTAACTATCTGAAATTGCAGCTGGGCATTGGATAGTTATGTATGTAACTCTCCGAAATCTCTTTTTATTTATAAAATAGCTGTGGACATGTGTCATGTTCTAGGAAAGTGACTTAAGTGAATTTTCGGTGAGTTATCTGTAACTATCCGAAATGCATCTGAGCATCGGATAGTTATCTCCGTAACTCTCCGAAATGTTATTTTATGATTAAAACTACTGCTGACACGTGTCGAGATCTAGTAGATTTACTTAAGTTATATATCGGTGAGTTATCTGTAACTATCCGAAATGCATCTAAGCATCGGATAGTTAAGTTTATAAGTATCCGAAATGCACCTGAGCATCGGATAGTTAGATTTATGCACTTGTTGAATTTAAATGCTTTAGAATATCACATGAGATGCACATGTTTAACTCGTTAAGTTAGCATAACTGTACGCGTTGAGTTACATGAATATACACAAAGGTAACGCGTTATGTTAGCGGCTTATTTCTTTATTGCATATATTTCATAGTTATTTTCTAAAATGCCACTATAGCAGTTGCAGGAATAGATAGTTGGAAGAGAAAAACCACGTTTGCACGTATCGCGTAGGGAAAGAAATCATCGCTGTTGATACGAATGAAGGAAATCCAACCGACCATTCAAGCAGAAGCAGTTACTACTGAAGAAATATAAAAGAAAAGAAGAAAAAGAAGAAGAGTGTGATCGATAGGTGATCGATGGGCAGACAGTGTGTGTAGAGGAGGATGAGCGTCGCAATTCTCTAAAGTACCACACCAACAATCATTATCACCACAATCACCACCACCACACCATAATCACCAACCATCGGAGGTCTGTGAGGATACTTACCTGATGTCGGGTCGATTCCGAGCCAAACATAGTGCCTGACAACCACTGTGAGGAGTGATCACGTCGCGGGAAGGGAAGCCATTTTCACCAAGCGCCGACTCATATTTCAGGAGATCGTAAAGCTTTTAGCCTTAGCTTCGGGTTGATGCCTGTATGCTGAAGAGGAGATCATCTTGCAATTCTGGACTCGCGATTCTATAGGGAGAGGAGACAAAATTGTAAGTGGTTTAATTTTTAGTGGTGTAATCGCATTGCAAGTAGTGTCAGAAGTATTTACTGTCAAGTGAGATTACTTTACATTTCACCTTTCGCTCATTTCCATGTTCACATCAAAACAAAAATACCAAAAATAATTTATCTTTGTTTGTATTTTGTATTTAAGTGTTGTATTGTTTGTGTTGTATCGTGATTAATGTTATCTGTATCAGTTTGGTGATTATTTTATGTTAGTTTTAATTTTACAGTTTACTGAAATTCGTTCATTCAGAAGACTTAAAGATTTTAATGGTTACTGTTTGAATCATCTGAATGATAGTATTGCTTAATGATAAATCCAATGTTAATTAGCATTAAAGAGCTTAATTGATGTTATTTACAATCTATGGAATCGCCCAATGGTTGGCCGGATTCCTTTGTAAAATAGTAGTATTATAAAGAAGAGATAGGCTCGTGGAGTTAACTTAAGTCCACAAGGATAGTCCATTGAGTTAGCCATAACTTAACGAACTTTGCCCGTTGAGTTAACTGTAATTCAACGGAGTGCTTATTGAATATAAATTTGAATTGTCAATAATCAAATAGTTCTTAAATTCGTTTGCAATTCCCTGTGGGATCGACCTGTACTTGCACACTGATACAATAGACACTGTGCACTTGCAGTTAAAGTACAAATTGGAATTAATATCTAAATTGTATTAAAGGTTGTTTGTTTACTTCTAAAAAGGAAAGAATAGGCATAAAGATAAATTAATTAAGTAAAACAGAAGTAACAAATCCAAGTTTTTCTAATGTAGTGTTGGGAAAATGCAAACAAGTTTTATGGCGCCGTTGTCGGGGACTTGAATTGACTTGAATTGAATTGAATTGAGTTGAATTGAATTGAATTAATATAAGCAACTGTTAGAGCTGTTTAGTTTTAATAGCTAGAGTTGTGTGTTTTCTTCTGTAATTGAGAATATGGCATATGCTTATGCTCAAAGATTTCTGAAACCTGTAATTAGCATATGTGAATTCTACAATTCTGAAGGACACGACATTTTTGACTGTTTGAAACTGAGACGTTTACAGATGGTTAGATCCCATGAACAGCAAATGAATTATCCTCAATATAATAGAGTTGAGTATGAGAATCCTATAGTTTACCCAACTGATGGTCAGTATAGAATGTGTTATATGATGAGAGACACTGAAGTTTGGGATATGTATGATAGACTAGAGCATAGTATAGAGCAAAACCTGGATAAATTGGAATACTTTATGTGTCAGCAACAAGAAGTCAACCAATTAAATTATAAGGAATCATATTCAGAACCTAAAAAGGATATAATTTACGAAACTGAAAAAACCACAATGAAAATTGATCAAAAATTGAATGCAATGAAATTGGATGATCTGGAAAGAAAATTAAAAGCATTAGACGAATATACAATGAAAATACAAGTTATGCAACAGGACAATGAAGATTATAATGTTATAAACTTGCATAATTTGCAAAATATACAGCTAATAGAAAATACTAATGCAAGAGAATTTAAAGAATGCACTTTAAAACTAAAAACAATTGAAGATCATGATCACAGAAATGATATACAAAAACATCATGAGAGTAACGAAAATTTGGAAGATGTATGTATAACATTAAGATCTGGAACTAATATACCACCAAGAACACAAAATGAAAATGATATGAAGGTGGATAAGAGTAAAAATCAAAATGATAATGAAAATGTAATAGCTAAAAATCTAGAAATCACTGAAGAACAATCTGAATCTGCTAATGAAGCTAAAAATGATCAAACAAATCAACTGAAAGAAAAAGAGTCTTTGAAATCAAAATCTTTAGCACCCTATCCTGAAAGATTACAACAAACAATACCTGAAAAACAAGAGAAAATGAGAGAAATTTTTGAAAAAGTACAAGTTAACATTCCTTTGTTTGATCTATTGCATAAAATGCCACATTGTGCTAAATTTCTTAAGGATTGGTGTACTAAGAAAAGAGAGTGAAAAATTCTTAAAAATGTCTTTTTAGCTGAGCAAAGTAGTTCCTTATTTCTGCCACAAATTCCTAAAAAGTTATCTGATCTTGGAATCCCTGTTATATCATGCACCATAGGAAATACCATTCTAGAAAGAACCTTAATAGACTTAGGTGTAGGTATAAATGTTATGCCAAGTGATATATTTGCATCCTTAGGATTAGAAGGCTTAAGTCCTACTAGTACGATTATTCAATTAGCTAATAGAAGTATAAGATACCCTAGAGGAAAAATAGAGGATGTCTTAATTAAAATCAAGAATTTTATATATCCTATTGATATTGTAATTTTGGATTCCCAACAAATTAAGCATAAAAATAGTGATACATCTTTAATTTTGGGAAGACCATTTTTAACAACATCAGGGGCTGTTATAAATTGTAAAACTGGAGTAATGAAGTTTGCATATGGTAATGAGGATACTCAATTAAATATTTTCAAACCAGAAAGGTTTGAAGAGTTAGAAATGTCTTTATATACCATAGACTTTTTAGAGGATGAAGGAGATATGTTAGATGATGTGATTCAAGAAGAATTAAATAGGCAAATCAATTCTGAAATTTTAAAAGAAAATGAAAGCAAAAATATAGAAAGAGTTCGGGAAGAAATTAATTTAAAAAATGATGATGTTCAATTAGGAGCTCTAGCTTCTGATGGATAGCATTTAGAATTAAAACCTTTACCTCCTGAATTAACCTATATATTTCTGGAAGATAAACGAACTTGTCCAATCATTATTACTTCAGATTTAAAAGAGGATCAAATAGCTAAATTAAAAGGTGTAGTAAAAGTTATAAAGAAGCAATAGGATGGACTATGACTGATATAAAAGGGTTAAGTTCAACTTTATGCTGTCATCACATATATTTAAAAGAGAATGCTAAACCTGTTAGAATTCCTGAGAGGAGATTAAATCCAAACCTTAAATAAATAGTCAGGAAAGAAATAGTTAAATGGTTAGATAATGACATAATTTATCTGATTTATGATAGCTCATGGGTTAGTCCAATCCATGTAGTTCCCAAGAACTCAGGATTAATAGTTATTAGGAATGAAAGTCAAGACTTGATACCTACTAGAATTCAATCAGGCTGGAGAGTATGTATAGACTATAGAAAGCTAAATGCTATGACTAGGAAAGATCATTTTCTGTTAACTTTTATAGATCAAATGCTGGAAAGATTAGCAGGGCAAGAATATTTTTGTTTCCTAGATGGGTATTCAGGATATAATCAAATTCGAGTAGCATTAAAGGATCAAGAGAAAACAACTTTCACCTGTCCTAATGGAACTTATGTTTTTAAGAGAATGCCATTCAGATTATGCAATGCACCAACTACTTTTCAAAGATGTATGCAGGGCATATTTACTAGAATGACTGAAGACTTTTTAGAAATATTTATCGATGATTTTACTGTATATGGCAACTCACATGAAGTCTGTTTAAACAATTTAAACTTAATATTAAAACACTGTGTGGAAAAAAATCTGGTTTTAAATTGGGAAAATGTTCATGGTTAAACAAGGAATAGTCTTAGGGCATGTCATTTCTAAGAAAGGGTAGAAGTAGATAAAGCTAAAATAGAAGTAATTTCTAATCTACTAGAACCTAAATCAGTGAAAGATATTAGATCATTTCTAGGACATGTTGGTTTTTATAGAAGATTTATTAAAGACTTTAGCAAGATAGCTAGACCTTTAACTAATCTATTAAAAGATGTCTCATTTAACTTTGATAAAAATTGCAAGGAAGCATTTTTCAAACTTAAAACTAGTTTAATTTCAACTCCTATAATTCAAGCACCTGATTGGAACCATCCATTTGAATTAATGTGCGATGCTTCTGATTTTGTTGTAGGAGCAGTATTGGGACAAAAAATAGAAAAGTCTCCTAGAGTGATTCATTATGCAAGCAAAACCTTAAATGATGCTCAAGTTAATTACACAACTATTGAAAAAGAATTATTAGCTGTTGTGTTTGCTTTAGAAAAGTTTAGATTATATCTGATTGGAGCAAAAGTAATAGTATACACGGATCATTCAGCTTTAAAACATCTACTAAAGAAAAAAGAAACTAAACCTAGACTGATCTGATGGATATTATTATTACAAGAATTTGATCTATAAATTAAAGATAAAAAAGGTTGTGAGAATGTAGTACTAGATCATTTATCAAGATTACAAATAGAAAAATCAAATATAGAAATTAAGGATAATTTTCCTGATGAACAATTAATGATCATTAACACAATACCTTGGTATGTAGACATAGTTAATTATTTAGTTACGGGTCTAACACCTAAGGATTGGAATAGACAGGATAAGAAATTATTTTTCTCAAGAGTAAAATATTACTATTAGGAAGACCCATACTTATTTAAGAAATGTCCTAATCTGGTTTTAAGGAGGTGTGTTCCAGAAACTGAATATCCGAGCATATTGTCTTTCTGTCATGACCAAGCTTGTGGAGGGTATTTTGGTTCAGGGAAAACTACTGCAAAAATTCTGCAATGTAGGTTTTATTGGCCAACACTATTCAAAGATGCTCATAAATATTGCTTAAGTTGTTTAATATGTCAACAAATAGGAAGAATATCAAAGAGGAATATGATGTCTCTTAATCCTATTGTTGAGGTTGAAATCTTTGATGTGTGGGGAATAGATTTTATAGGTCCATTTCCTATGTCTAATCAATTTAATTACATATTGTTGGGGGTGGATTATGTATCAAAATAGATAGAAACTATTCCTACAAAAACTAATGACAATAAAGTGGTAATTCAATTTATAAGAACAAATATATTTGCCAGATTTGGAATACCTAAAGCTATTATCAGTGATAGAGGAACTCATTTTTGTAATAGAAGTTTTGAAGCCTTAATGAAGAAATATGGAGTAAACCACAAAATTGCAACATCATATCATCCGCAAACAAGTGGACAAGTAGAAAGTGCAAACAAACAAATTAAATTAATCTTAGAAAAAGTAGTAAATCCTACAAGAACAGATTGGGCTAATAGATTGATAGATGCATTTTGGGCTTATAGAACTGCTTATAAAACGAGCTTGGGTATGTCACCTTTTAGGCTAGTATATGGAAAAAGTTGTCATTTACCAGCTGAAATAGAACATAAAGCTTATTGGGCATTAAAAACTCTGGACACTAATTTTAATCAAGCTGTTGAAAATAGAAAAATGCAATTAATTGAATTAGAAGAATTTAGAAATGAAGCTTATTCAAAGACTGTAAGAGAAAAAGAAAAGATTAAATTTTGGCATGATAGAAAAATTATTCCTAAAAGCTTTGAAATAGGATAAGAAGTATATCTTTATATGGCTAGACTCCATGACCATCTAGGAAAATTAAAATCTAGATGAGCAGGACCTTACATAGTTCGAAATATTTATCCTTATGGAGCTATTGAAATTGAAAATCCTAAAAATCAGAATATATTTAAAGTAAATGGACAAAGACTGAAACCTATTCTGAAAACACCAAAAAGCTCCTTTGGAATTATAGAAGAAGTTAGAGTAGAAGACTACTCGAGATTTACTTAGTTAGAAATCAAATGTTATGTTTAAATAAAATAAAATAAAATAATTCGTTGCGGTTCAACCGACCAGATCCATTGGTTTGATTGGAACATAAAAATATGTATATTAATTTTCAAAAAAATGTTGGTTTTACCGAAACATAGTATCGATTAAACCGAAAAAAAAAAATAAAACAGAAAAATTATTCTCTGTAATATTTTTATTATATTTGCTTGTACGGGGAGTCCGTTGAGTTATGCTTAACTCAACGAGCTTACTCCGTTGAGTCTTGAGTTAGTCAATAAGCTTATTTGGTTGAGTTAACTGTAACTCAATGGAGTACTGTAGCTAAGACCACAAATAAAATAGTAATAGTTGGTTCAAGAAATGACCTGATTACCCGCCTAAACTTAGGGCTTATTTAAAATAAAACCTAGGGTTTTAGGGGCATTATCCGGTAAATCATTAAGAATCTAAAACAGTAGAAATCAGAGCGATTCCGTGTTATTGTGTAACTCCACGATGAGGAAGATGAAGCCTAAATTCTCAGAAGAGGCAGTGGACACTGCATAATTTCTAAAGGAATTTGAAGAATGGCACACGCGGCAAAAGATCAAAAATACAACAAGAGAGAAAGAGCTACAAAAGGTAGAATCAGAACTCTTTAACTTGAGAAAATTTTTGGTTGAGTTAGAAATACAGATACCACAGATAATGGAGACACGAATTAGAGTAGCAACTCAAATTGCATTAAGTAAAGAAAGAAAGACACGGCCAAACAATGAAGTAGCCCTAGAATTAGTCCAACGTAAGTCCCGGCTCTGGTTGAAAAGACGAATCTGTAGACGAGCTAAATGGGTGATCTGGGAGCAAGCAAGGAAAGAAAATGAAGAAGAGACAACTAAAGGACAAGAGGAGCCGACTACTGAAAGACCTGTTCTTGAGGAGCAGCAGTTAGGACCTTCAGTTCCACCATTTAAGCCGTTGGCACGAGCAGAAATGATGGGGCCTTCGATTGAAGAAGAAATAAGAGAATTTGCAAAACTGGTTCAAGTTGGGAAGAACCAAGGAGAATCAAAAGATTTGGCAGTGGCCAAAGCACACCTAGTGTTTGATGCACTGTACAAAAAGAGGGCTGTAGAAAAGTTGAAAGCCTAATATAAAATCAAAGTGGAACAGCATCAAGAAGCTACTACCAAACCTGCTGCAAAAGGAGATGAAGCTGGTCCTTCGAGACCAGTAGTTATAGAAAAAATTAAACAGGAAGAGCTAGTACCTCTAGCTTGAAGGCCTGCAGAGCCTATTTTTGTGGATTTAATTTCATAAGATGAAGAGGAAGAACAGACACAACTAATCAGAAAAAGGAAAAGAAAAGAAAAAGTGCCTGAATATGAAGAAATTAAATTTGAGGTACCAATTTTTACAGGGCCTGTAGAGCAAATTTTTATTAACCTGCTATCCGATTCTGAGGAGGTGCAGGAGCTGCAGCAACAGGAGCAAAGACAAGAAGAAAATCAGGCTGAAATTAGTCTATAGCCTATACAAGAAGAAACAGAAATTAGGGCAGAAACTGAATTGCCCATGACTCCATCCCAATCTGTTACAAAATCAGAAAGAACAGTAACAGAACAGATTGGTAGTCAGGAGGAGCAAGAAAGAGCAGAAAATGAAGAGGCTGAAAGAAGCTATTTGGACAAAAATAATTTCACAAATTCCATTAAAGAGCAAAAAACTCTTCAGCAAATTATGGAAAGAATTCAAGACAAAGTGGAGAGTTCTACCAGCTCACCGCCATAGACAAAAGCAGAAGCAAAAATCCAGGAATCTGAAGAGGATATCCAAATGCAGCCTATGCTAGAGGAAGATTAAGAACAAACCCCTCTAGAGCAACAAAGTCACCTTCCTTATCCGACAAAAACAACAATTTTGAATGAAGTACACTTTTGTAGTTAGGAAGCTTATATTAAATATCAAGAAATAAGGGGTTACGATATTATTTACAATAGACCAGTGAATTGGGATGGAATGCAAGAATTCAAAGAATTATTTGAATTCCAAGGTCTACTACAATTTATATCTCAAGAAAGAGGGCATGCAGTATATGAGAATTTTGTTTTTATGCAAATTTAAGAGAAGGAGAAGGATGATTAATTTCAAACGTGGAGGAAGCTAATGTACAGATAACACCAGAGCTCCTCCACAACATTTTTGGTTTGAAGAATGAAGGAATAAAAATTTTGGAAGATACAACTGCAGTCGAGTGGACAGAACAACAAATTAAGGATTGTTTGGCTATTAATCCTGGTGTGCCATTATTGAATAGATTGAAACTTTTAAATGGTAAAGCACACATGGTAGCCAACATTTTGATTAAGAATGTCTACCAACGACAATGCCATGACATAGAATTAAGTCAATTTGTCAAATGGGCTACGTTTGCAGTTGTAAATAAGATCCAAATAAATTGGTTTGCAGTTTTTATCTCAAAGTTGAAAACAGTGAAGAAGAAATTATTTTATGGAGATTTGATTCCACTATTGATGGTGGACTGTATTGATTTCACGAAATGGACATAAAAAAGGATCAGATCTAGAACCATTTCAGTGAAAGAATACAGAAATTTTGTAGCTGCAGAACTAGCTGTACCTTCTGGAGTAATTTCTAGAGCAATAGAAAGAATTAATCAATTAGAGCAGCAATTAGAAAAACTCCAGAAGGAAGTAGATGAACTTAGGAATAGAGATTAAAGTGTATTGTTCGTCTACTTGTGTGAAATTGTATGAAATTGTATGATGTACTTATAATGTAATTGATTCATATTAATGAATATAATTTTTCAAATGCAATTTTCATACGTGTTTTGGATGTGAGAATGAATGAAATTTATTGAATAATATGAATATTGTGAAACTTTATGAATGAATATGTAACAGATTTACAATTTGTTGAATGACAGGATAACTGCTTAAAAATTTCTGCATATTATAAGGTAAAATGTAAATTCTGCATAACATAAAATGACCTATAAGTTAAATCTTTATTTAAGGTAGATTTAAATGAATTTTAATCAAAATGATGCATTAATGACATAGATTTAACTTTATTTCAATTAGCATAATGTAGAGAAATTTTTATAAGAATAGAGACACTTACAAGAGTAAAACTTAGAGGTTGCTAAGTGTTAATTCAATGAAGTAAGTTCGTTGAGTTAACCGTAACTCCACGAGGTTAGTATTATAATTAAAGTCACTCCGTTGAGTTATCTGTAACTCAACGAAATTAGTCTGTGGAGTTAGCAATAGTAACCGATTGTATTTCGTTGAGTTATCTGTAACTCAACGAGGTTAGTTCGTGGATTAAGCAGAACAGTTATTCTTTTAACTACGAACGAAACTTCGTCGGTTTAGTGGTTACCAAAATTTGAAATGAGTAGTGGTACACGTACCCATAAAAACAGGAACCACGATGCACATTGCAAGACACGTTCTTGCAACGAGAATTATTCACTTTATGGATGCGTAGTATATATATGAAACAGAATGTTATTTACGAGTTACCAGCACTTTTAAAAGAAAAGAGAAGGCGTTGGAGGACCTAGAAGGAGAAGCAGCTAATTCAACTTCATCCGACAACGAATATTTATTGAATGGAAAGCTTTAGACTAGTATGTAATTAATCTTCTATTATTTATTTATGAGCACATGGATCCGTTCTCCTAGCACTAAATGATTAGTAAGAATACCTACCCAAGAATATTCAACATAGAGGCGTACTGAAAAATTTTCTAAACTGAACTTTAACGAAATTCTTTGGGGTGTATCTAACCTTTCTTTTAAAGAGAACGTAGAAATCACTGCTCTAGTAGAAAAACCATTAGGAGAGATTCTATATCCTGAATTAGTTGATGTACCTTCATGTATTCGATTGCCAAACTTTGAGGGAGATAGGTTTGAACTGAAATCTAATTATATTAGTTAATTACCACATTTTCATGGATTAGAAAGAGAGGATGCCTATTATTTCCTTAGAGAATTTAACGAAGTTTGTCAAATGATAAAAATGCCGAACATGAGTATAGATGCTATTAAACTTAGATATATCCCTTTTTCTTTAAAAGACATAGCTAAGAGATGGTTATATACTCTATCGCCTGATTCAATTTCTACATGGACTGAATTTTGCTCTATTTTTCTGAAAAAATATTATCCAACACATCAAACGATTAAAAAGAAGAAAGAAATATTAATGTGTAGCCAAAAACAAGGTGAATCATTTTGGAAATATTTTGAAAGATTTAAAGATTTATTGACTCAATGTCCACATCATGCAATGAGTAAGGTACAATTAATAGGTATAATTTATGAAGGCATAGATGTTTCAACAAAATCTTTATTAGAATCTACTTGTCAAAATGGATTTTTAAAGTTTTGCAGTGAAGAAGCATGGGTATATTTAGAAAACTTTGCAAAAACAACTACACAGTGGGAAAACTCAGTTGAGGCTATTGCAGATAAAAAAATATTGCCAAAAAGAATGCATGAAATAGATTCAAGTACTATGCTTGAAGTGAAGTTAAATAAATTAACAAAGAAAATAGAAGAGTTATCACTAAATCAAAAGCTAGCAGAAAAGAATGCAAACATAAATGACTTAGATATTATTTATGCTAGAAACCGGAGAGATAACTTGGGAAATTCTTATCATCCTAATTGGAGAAATCACCCAAATTTATCTTGGAGAAACAACAATTTCCAGGGAGGAGAAAATACCAATGAGAAGGACATAAGTTATGATGTATTAATTGAACAAGGATCTAGAATAGAGAAATTAGAAAAGATAATCCAATAATTAAACAATCGTCTAGATTTTGTATTTGGAAATGTTGCAATTCAAAATTAGAATAGAAATTTACCACTTAGACAGAAGGAACCAATGGAAGTTAGACCTACTAGAGGATTGCCAATACAAGCAATACATAACCCTATCAATAGATCTGTTAATGAAATTGAAACCTCTTTTGGGAGGGTAGCTGAATGAAGCAGCATATCTAAAGCAACTATCTGTATGTATATATGTTTTTATTTATAGTTAATTGTAGAGTTAATTTTTAACTTAACGAACTTAGTCCATTGAGTTATGCCTTAACTTCACGAGGGTGTGCAGTAGTTATGTTAATTTTTGTCTCTACTAAATTTTTGTTTGTATTATACAGAATCGACAAATGGAATTGATGCAATTACCGTTGGATGTACTAAGGGAAGTACTGAGTAATTTATCAGCTAAAGATCTGTACAGGCTGTGTTGTGTATCAAAGGAAATTAAAGACTATATTGAAGAAAAATATTTTAAGGAACTACAAGCTACAAAAATGACTAAAATTAGAGATGGATTCATATGGAGGTCATTTAATCGTAGTTCAAATACCCATGAATATCTTGTTATGGAAGAAACTACTAGAATTCCACCCAATACATTGGAAGGAATAAATCATATTATGGGGATAGATGAAGGATTAATCATATACAGTATGAAACCAAGGTATGCAAGTTTATTATTACCTAATATTTTGATAAGAAATCCTATAACAGGAGAAGAATGGAATATAGGAAGACTTAATAAATTTGAAGTACCAATTGTGAATTGTGGATCGACTTTAATTTTTTCTGATAAAAATTCTGCAATTCCTGAAAAATTATATTATTGGAGACCTACAGGAAATTGGGGTGAAGATTTACGCTTAAGTGTGTATAACTTTCTGAATAGATCTTGGAATGAAAATATTATGATATATCTAGGACAAAAATCATTAATTAACCAAACACATGTCATACTTGATGGATATATATATCTTGTCACAGATATATCAGTTGCATTTAGATCTGATTTATACATAGTGAGCATAGACAGTTATAATGATTATATAGAAATTTTACCTATACCGAGTGATATAGATAAACCACCATCTAAAAAATTTAATAAAATTCAAATAGGAATGTGGTATAATGAAGAAGATGATCCTACTTTATGTTTGATAAGATGGTGAGATGAACTGATGAAATTTCAAATATGGAGTATGAAAGACATAAATGAATGGAAGTGGGAAGAGGAATATATTGAAATAGAGCTAGAAATAGAAACTACTACATTACCCTAGAATCAAGAAGGATCCCTTTCTGCATTTCATATCATTAATGGTAATACACTAGTATTTGGAATTTATAATATATTACACGTTTACAAATTAACAAGGAACAAGAACTACATTAAAACAAAATTAATAGCAAGAAGAACTATGCCTAAAAAGTTTGCTTGGACGGATACATTTATTTCATTTGTTCCTACTTTTCAATGATGTTCTTAAGCTGTGATTTTGTGTGTTTAATGTTGTATGTATTCTGCATTTATTTATTTAAAAAAAAAAAAAGAATTTTGAAGTTTTCATGATTGTTTTATATAAAAAAAAAAACAAAATATCAATCCAGTTTGTTGGTATCTATTCTGGGAAACCAACTAGCTTGCTTGTGAGCCATTAGAGGCATAGGAGCTTGGGTTCCACACAAGACATTGAATTATCAATATCTATTAAATGTTATTTTGTTATATATTTTGTGTTTATCTGTGAATGAAAAGTTTTTCAGAATCAAAAATCGGAATATGTAGAACGAGATACAAATGGAACAAGGTATGTAACCAATTACTTATCTTGACTTTTAAATCAACAAAACTGTATTCATGTCTGCTACAATTAATGTACTTATTGTCAGATCTTTTACATTGAGGACAATGCAAAATGTAGGTATGGGGGGGAAGGTAATTAAAGTAACACCCATGTAAGTTTGTTAATTAAATGAATTAAAATGATATTGCAAAGTTGTGGAAATTGAAAATTTTTATGAACTTGTTGTAACTATCTGATAATTGAGACTGTAATTTTTTATAAATTGCTTGAATGTTATATTTAGAAGGCTATATAAGATGCTATTGAATTTACTATTTATGCAAATCTAGATATAGTATCTTATGTTTTTTCTTCTGAATTTCATGAATTTAACAATTTCACGATTTTAAAATGAAATCAGAATGCTTAATGAAAAATCAGTAAATTATCTAAAATCCTGAAAGAGTTGAGATGTGAATTCTAGATTAAATGAAACACATATGATTAGAGATACATTTAATTTGACTAATTGAATTTGTAGAATGATTTATGTGTAGATCTTATTAAACTATAGATAAAGTATGAGCTTATTGTTATGGATTCATATTTTTAGTAAATGATAGAAGTAGGACTATATGAGATTGGAGTTTTATTGCATTTGTATTAATGAAATATGTACATATATAGTATGTGATTAATGTTTTGTTTTGTGGTAGAAAAAAAAAAAAAAAAAAGAGAGGAAAATTTTGAGAGTTTATTGTAAGGATTATTGACCTAAAAAATAACTCTTAAAATCTAGCAACCTAAGATCTTGATCAGATCTGGGATTGTTGATTGAAAACTCATTACATGGGTACATTAGAAAGCTCTTGTATGATTCAAGCTTGTCAAATTAACTTTTAAAGTAAAAAAAAAAAAAACATATACTGTTATGAAAAGATAAAGTGTTTTGTGAAATACAGATATCTTATGAATTGAGTATATTTTCTATTATCTAGAATTGTTGAAATATGAATCTGGAATTGACTTTTGAAGTTGTTTAATGGAGATACAATTCTTTATTATACTTGTCTTAATCAAATTGAATTAGATTGTACTTTGATTCGTATGTTGTTGAAATTTTTTCTAGACATTTTATTGGAAAATTTAGGATAATAGATGACGAAAAACAAACGATAATATAATTAACACCTATGTGATGATGATATATTTTGTATGTAATTTACATATATTTTAAGTATATTTGCAGGTTGATTATTGAAACATACAGAATATATATTCTTATGCTAAATAGAAGAAAAAAAGGGGAGAAGAATTAATTCTAGCACTTTTTGAAAGACCAATTAATTAGATCTTAGTTTGCTAAGGGACTAGCAAAATTTAGGTACGGGGGAAGTGTTTAGAATGAAAAAGTGCATATTATTAACGATTAAATGATGGTTAATTGCATAATATTTAGCTTATCATATGAGAATTAAGCCATTATGTTGTAATTGCATTGTTATATGCTTTAATTGAAGAATCTACTTAATTTTGGGGAATTAATGTTAATTTAGTACATTTCTGAACTGTTGGTAAGTTATAGGCTATGAAATTCTTAAGTATCCGAATTTTCTGATATTTCGGATAGTTATGTTTAACATATCGAATATATTTGGATAGTTATGTCTAACAGATTGAGTATGTATCGGATAGTTATGTTTAAATTGCCGAACAGTTATGCTTTGAGAGAATAGTTTATTATTTCCTGAAGTACACGTGTCGAAACTATAATGCATAACTTAAGTAAACTTTCGGTGAGTTATCTCTAACTATCCGAAATTGTAGCTGAGCATCGGACAGTTATGTATGTAACTCTCTGAAATCTCTTTTTATTTATAAAATAGATGTGTACACGTGTCATGTTCTAGGAAAGTGACTTAAGTGAATTTTCGGTGAGTTATCTATCTACGAAAGACCTTCACAAGAATTGGAGGAATTGTACGGTGGTGGCCAAGAGCATTTAGCAACGTTAAGAAGAGAGTAGAGTGAGAGTTAAAAGAAGTTTAAGGTACTTTTAGACCAGTAGGTCGTTAGTTAGATGGGGTTTTAAGGAAAGAGGAGGTTGGAGTTCAACACAACATAGATGGGGAATTATTAGAGATCATGAGGGGAGGTTGGCAACTAACTGCTATGGAAGGACTTGTCCCCTCTTTGTGGAAGCATACGGTAGCTTTGTTTGATGGCCTGGATCTTTGAACTATTATTTCAGAATTGTTGGTATTCTCTCTGATCTCAAACGTAGGTGATTGTTGTGATTTGATGGGGGCTGTAACCTAAAATGTGACGTAAGAAGATCTCCACCCTGTGACTGTGAGACGAGAAGACAGGAGGGGGATTTCTAGAAAAAATAAAAATGTTGGAAATTCATTTATATGAAAAAGAAGAAGAGGGGAATACCTGGAATCCAATGATGTAAAGATCGAAACCAAACCCATAGAATAAAAAAAATACGGCGAGCATGTACGCGGATGACGTGTCATTTGGAGATCGAGAGGGGGAAGAGAAGAGAAGAGAAGAGAAGGGAAACAAAGGAGACTGCGAGAGTGAGCGCAGCCGGCGGCAGCCAGAGAGAGAGCAGTGGTATCTGTGAGACCACCACCAACCCTTCTCTTCGCTGGGGACGAACCGAGCGCCGCAAAACACGCTTTCGCAAGCCTCTTTTTAGTTGGCTGCCCTGCTCGTGGCACTTCTTCTTCTTGTTCTCTTTTCGTCTCTGCTAGGGTTTTTGCCCAGATCCCACCCTCGGACATCCCACGGTCGCCGCATTGACTTACGTGGTGGTTGCTCTTGTTCCCTATGGATGCCTTTATGCTCCGTTAGACGATAGATGTATCTCTGAGCAACACCCTCCTTATCGTCCACTCTCGCCGTTTACTCTTGGGTAGAGGAGAAAAGAGCAGCGGCATCCCCATGGCCAAGACCAAGCCTGGGAAGAAGGACCTTGATTCCTACACCATCAAGGGAACCAACAAGGTTGTCAGAGGTATTTGCAATGCCTGCGTTGCTCCTAGCAGATTAAGTGTGAAATGCATGAATTGCCACTTTTCATTACGAATGAACTTTGGTGTTTTTGTATAGCCGGGGATTGTGTTCTGATGCGCCCCTTCGATTCCAACAAACCCTCTTATGTCGCACGAGTTGAGAAGATCGAGGTTGATCACCGGAATAATGTCAAAGTCAAGGTTCGGTGGTACTATCGTCCCGAGGAGTCCATTGGTGGTCGTAGGCAGTTTCATGGAGCCAAGGAGCTTTTCCTCTCTGATCACTATGACATGCAGAGTGCCCACACCATCGAGGGAAAGTGCATAGTCCACTCGTTCAAGAACTACACGAAGCTGGAGAATGTTGGTGCCGAGGACTACTTTTGCCGCTTTGAGTATAAGGCTTCTACGGGTGGCTTCACTCCTGATCGTGTGGCAGTGTATGCTGTGTCTTCTTTGGTTTTTTCTGTTTCCACTACTGTTCAGTTGACACTCTCCATCGAGCTCTTATCTTGAGTTTGTCTTTTTTTCCAACAACTTAGTCCTTGGACCTGATAATGTTCCTTGTGTTCTTGAAGGTATTGCAAGTGTGAGATGCCCTACAACCCCGATGACCTCATGGTTCAGTGTGAAGGGTGCAAGGATTGGTACTGAATCAAACAAAAATGTTAACTTATTTTAGTCCAATCTTGGGTCTTGATTGCTTGCAATCTCATTATTGAAGGAAAAACATAGTTCATTCTTTAATTTCTCCAAAATTTAACGACAATTTTTTGTTTCCAGAATATGGCATACTCAGTTGCACATATGCTTTTATGCCAGGATTTTTGTCGGGTATACAAATGTACCTGGAAACTTCCATATATAATAATTAGATTTTTAATGGAAACAACGTATTTCTCATCTTCTCCATATCTGCAAATTTTCTGACCATAGTTATGAAGACGTCAAGACTCCTAGGCATTAACTTGGGGAGGCTTTAATGCATAAGCATCTGGGTGATCACCTAGATAAGGTCTATGAAACATAAGAAAATTAAAAAATCAGAGGTTTTTTCTTACATATTTTGTCATTATTTGCCATTCGTGGTGCATATATTTATTTTTAATTACTGGAAATCTGTAAAATACAAAAAATGTGTAAATAATGATATTTTTAAATATTTAAAAATAATTATTTGGAAAAAATTGCATGGCTCAGCATTACACTGCCATTACAACACCTTTCCTTCATATCACAACTTGGAACTTGGGCCATGATTGTGCCACTTTCTTTTCTGGTATCAAAATTAATTCAATTCACTAATATATGACATAAATATAAAACGTATGTATACTTTTGTTTTATTATATTATTGTTTGCGAATTAAATATAACCAAATAGCATTGGGTTACTCTTATTTATGGTTATCATGGTGTCCATCTGCAAGCCTGGGATACTTTATGGCTATGGATAGAGGTTTGAAAATTTGGATACCATGTAGAAACTGTATTCATATTTCTTTTAATAATGAGAAGTAGAAATGGGATAAATAATATACAAATAGGAAATTGCTAACTATATTTTCCAAGAAAGTACACCAATTGGGTACAAGAGGGAGCTGATATAAAAGTAGTTACAAATGTTTGGCAGCTCCTTTTTCCTTATTTTGGCTAGACAAAAAAATGCCTCTATACGGCCAAGACCATCAAATAGAAACAAAAAAATTTTATATAGGAAGCAAGACCTTTCATCTTTAGAGCTAGCTCTAACTTTGCCAACAAAAATCAACTAATGACCTATTAATGTAAAAATTATCAAGATCTACTAAAAATAAATAGTTAACAGATACAAATAATTAGAGATACATCAAACAATTGACTGAGTGGTAGAACCTTGACAAAATGTTAATGTTGCTTCACTGTGTTCTTGAGATTAAACTCCTACTTTTTCTAGTGATCATCATATCTTCAATCAGCACTAGAGGCGGGCTTTTTTGATTGGACCCTCCTTAAACCATGTTATTAAGATGGGTGCCTAGGTTCTTGGGTAATTAAACACCCAATGCTTTTTTTGATAACCAGATCTTTTGCCTTATCCAATAATTATACTAACAATGATTCATTATATATTTGTTTTTGAAGTGTTTTTGGTTATATTGGTTAATTGAATATTTTGTTTTGATTAGTGAATGTTGTTGACTTTTGTCTAAAGTTGATTTATGAACATTGAATATTGTGTTTAATTTATTTTTTGTTTAAATATTGTGTTTTACATCCTCACAATGTCAATTGATGTTTTCTTAAGATTAAAGTGTGTATATACTTTTTTTGAGTAAGAGTAGGATGATTCTCATTGATCAATAACTATCACCCAAAAGGACTGCTAAAATATAAACATCAAAAACCCTTCCTAACTGCTTAGTTAAGGACCCTATCCGATTCCCAATCAAGAAATCAATAAAATGAGACATTGTCACAAGGTCTGGTATCTTATTCTGGAAGACAGCACATTATGACACTTCCAAATTCTCCACAATACAGCATGAAGAATCAGAACCTGTACTTGTTTGCATCTGCCCCATTTGCCTTTCATGTCTGTAACCAGCTTCTTTAAAAAAAAATCTCCTTAATGCAGTTGATATTATTTTTGGCTGATATTACTGCCTTTTGAGCTATGGCAACCCTCAATGAAACCCATCTTTTTGTGCTGTTTCTTCCATTGGACTTTGGTCAATGACACGTGGTGGTTTGAGATGTAAATCAAAAAATTGCTGAAAAAATGGAAACTTGCTTTAAATGGGGAGAGGGGAAAGATATTGTGAGATTAAAGTTGACAATTTTTAACAAAATGTGTTAATTCATCATGTTAACATGCTAGATAAATGGATTTAGGTTTACAATAAAATGGATTAAGTACCCTATCTCCCATGCCCAATCAAGAAATCAATGAAATGAGGCTTTATCACAAGGTCTGGTTTCTTATTCTGGAAGGCAGCACATTACGATGCTTCCAAATTCTCCATGGTACAGCATGAAGAATCAGAACCTGTACTTGTTTGCATCTGCCCCATTTGCCTTTCATGTCTGTAAGCAGCTTCTTTAAAAAAGAATCTCCTTAATGCAGTTGATATTACTGCCTTTTGAGCTATGGCAATCCTCAATGAAACCCATCTTTTTTTGCTGTTTCTTCTATTGGACTTTGGTCAATGACACATGGTGGTTCAAGATGTAAATTGAAAAATCGCTGTAAAAAGTGAAAAAAAATGCAAACTTACTTAGATGTGGAGAGGGGAAAGATATTGTGAGATTAAAGTTGACAATTTTTAACGCAAGGTGCTAATTCAACATGTTAACATGCTAGATAAATGGATTTAGGTTTACAGTGAAATGGGTTTAGGTTATAAATGTGTTGACATGCTGAACATGTTTAATAAATGGGTGGTATACATGTTTACATCCTAGCACATGTACAATTCATTTACAACCTATTTATGCCAATCCTAATTTTTAAAATATTTATTCCTTGCTTGTTATGTTAACGGATTATTATCATGAATTAGACATATTTTAAAATTTTAAATGTTATTACTATGTTTGGATTATTTTTATATTTTTTAAATGGTATGCTTTAGCCTAAAATATGAAAATATAGACTAATCCTTGTCATAAGTTAATTGTGTCAATCGTGTTGTGCCAATCTGTTTAAGATTTGACATATTTAATAAACAGATTAAGCATGTTGTGTCATGTGACTCATGCCAACCTTTTTGTTTTGCACTATATTTAGATTGGGATTTTCTTTACCATTTATTAATCATGTCATATTAGGGTGTAATCATGTTGTATCAATGGGTTTAAGCCATTTACAACTTGTCCATTTGTTTTGCTACCCTTGTTCAAATAGCTAGGATTCCAACAAGCAATCACAAATTCTAGCAAAAAATTGGAAGCTCCAGCAAGGTATATGGAAACACTAGCAATGGACAAGTGTTAAAAGGAGGAGGAAACCAAAAGAGAAGAGGAAAAATGAGACGGTTTAATAGAAATGAGAAGGGGAAAAATCACAATATCAATGGTTCGTAGTGATATGCCATTCTACATGGGGCCTTATAGGTTAAAAATTGCAAATATCAACTAACATGATGAATGCCAATATTTGTCCAACATTGCTAGTTCACCACTAAGGGGGGGTTTGTGCCACTCAAAATCTTAGGAATTTCAGGAAAAAGAAAGTGAGGAAAGTAGTAGGGGTGTTTGTGCTTGTCTAGAATCTTGGGAAAGTTTAAAAACTTTTCATCATATTAAAGAAAAAACTGTTGTAGGATTCTGACCTCTCTCCCTTTGATTTCCAGGAAACTCAAGCTTCTCGCACCTGATGTTGCCTACGAGTTTCGTCGAGCACACAACACTGCTCTCATCCTCTCCCTCTATGGGATCTCACCATTGGAAGCATGTGATTGAGTTCTACATCAATCGGTAGACCTTCCATGGGTTTGAGAATGAAACTTTCTACATGGAAGACACCCTTTCCTCACTACTCAACCCGTCCACCAACCACCATGACTGCTTCTCCTAGTTCATGTCAATGTTGTCCATGGACACTTCAAAGCTCCTCAACATGCTTCCGACCTGTAGCTTTGGCAACTGGGCGACCAAGATGTATCGCTCCATCGTCGGTGATGGTTCGAGGGTGGGTGATTTGTTTGGGTAGTTCTTGAGTCTAGCGAAGGTGGTGTGGTTGCTGCACCTTCTAGCATTTACAATAGATTTGATGTCGACCCATTTCGAGGCAAGGGTCGAGGCAGAGTTTGATGGAGATCACATGGAGGGACCCCACAATCATTTTCTTCTTTCCGCCCTTAAGCCCTTTGTTTTCGATTGTCTAAGGATTTCAAGGGATAGGAAGAAGAAGAAGAAGAAGAGGGGAAGAAGAAAAGATGAAAAAGAAAAAAAAAGAAAAAAGAAAAGAAAAGAAAGAGAAATAGGAAAATAAATATTTATTTTTATTTGAGATTAATGCATGATTATAGTATTATATGTATTTTATATTTATAAGTACATGCAAATTAGTATTTATTGTACACTTATATTGATTATTGCATAATCATGCACTTATACAAATATTTGTGACATTGTATAATTTAAAGGATGGTGCATATTTATTGATATTACAATATTTATAAGAAATTCATAATTATTATACATAATATGAATATGTGTTAATAACTAACAAAGACACAACTGGTTCTAGGAATTTTGACTTTCTTGACTTTATGTTACGTGCACAAACATCTCAGTGTTTCCTGATATTTTGGACTTTCCATTTTTCAGGATTTTGGACTTTCTGTTTCTTCTATTTCTGATTTTTTTAATGTACACATATAGGTCTTAAGGGGGTGATTATGGTTAGGAAACCAAAATAATGAAAAATATGTAGTTAATAGGAAATCAAAAGAATATAAGTTCATGAGATTTTATTTTCCATTTGACTTTAATAAGGCATTTAGACATACTTTGGAGAGGAAAGAAAAATATTTTCCTTACAAATGTTACCTTGGTGGATGGAAAAAGTAATCAACCTATGTAAAGCTTGTGGTTGCAACCATTCAATCTAAGGAATTTACTTTTCAATGAAAAATGGGCACAAACACACTGGTTGTAAGCTTAGTTTTTGGTCAAAAGAAAATTATTTTACTTTCTATTGGTTTCCTTTGGTTTCTAGGTGCACAACCCCCCTCCCACACATAAAACATGTGGATTGATATTTATCTTAGATGATGGGGAAAAACCTCTTTTGATACCCATATTTAAGAATAAGAGGGACATATAAAATTGTGATAATTATCATAATATTAAGTTAATGAGTTGTACCATGAAGCTATGAAAAAATGTAATTGAATAAAGACTAAAAGGGTGTTTTTGTTAGTGGAAGTTGGTGGGAAGGAAAGTGATCAAATTAGTTTCCACCATTTTTCTAGGTTTTGTGAACTATGGGTGGAAAGGATAGTGATTCATTCATCTTTGATGTATAAAAGGGAAAGTGAGGAAACGTTCCCTCCTCCCCTTGTGTGAAAGGGATGGAAACTGTGGATTTCTTGTCCTCCCGACTTCCTTGAGCTATTGACCTCTCGGTTCCAACCTCCTAGAGTTTGTAGCTTTAAGGTTGTCAAACATCATCTAGTAAATGTATGATAAAAGACTAGAGATAGGTAAAAGGTGAACATGAGGTGCACAAAGGAAGAAGGTGATAAATGGGATGTGGAAGGGTATTTCAACCATTGGCCATAGACATTGACTACAATTAGATTGCTTGTGAAATCCACTGTATAAGCTCTGGGATTGCAGAAGTTTAGAAGGTTGCGAGAGATTGCTTGAAGATAAGTTGAGTTGTAGGTTGATTTTGGTATATTGTTTTTGTACATGGTATGCTGAAAGGTTCTAGCCTTACCTTTTTTATAAATAGTATACCAAATTTGGAAATAACTCAATATACCTGTATATAAAATGATATGTCAATTTCTAATTGCTTAAGTTTGAAATAGGCACAAACAGATGGAAAAACCTTCACTTTTTGAATGTACAAACACCCTCAAGACTAAAATCACAAAATATCTATTTGGATTTATATTAGGTAGGACAACAATGGAAGCTATTTATTTACTTAGGCAATTGATAGAAAATTTTAAAGTTAAGAAAAAAGATCTTCATATAGTTTTCATTGATTTAGAGAAAGTTTATAATATAATACCTAGAAACCTATTGTGATAAGTATTGGAAAGAAAAGAAATACTTATAGGATATATTTGATACTATAAGGGACATGTATGAAGGGGTAGTTACTAGTGTTAAAACTATAAAAAGAGAAATTAAGGAATTTCCAGTAGACATAAGTTTATATCAATGATTCTCTTTAAGTTTATACCTATTTATCTTAGTTATAGCTGAAATAATTAAGAAAATTTAAGGAGAAATACCTTGATATATGTTATTTGTTGATGACAGTTTTATTTGATGAAAGTAAGTTAGAAATTGGTTCTAAATTAGATTTATGAAGAGATACCCTAGAGTCTAAAAGATTTAAATTGAGTAGGTCCAAAAATGAATATATGGAATGTAAATTCAACAAAAATACCTTAGTATATGTTATTTGTTGATGACAGTTTTGGTCGACGAAAGTGAGACATGAATTAATTCTAAATTAGAATTATAGAGAGATACCTTGGAGTCTAAAGGATTGAGATTGAGTGGGTTAAAAATCAAATATATTGGAGAATATATTCATCAAAATAGGAATAATGATAAAGGTATACAATTAGATGGCTATGAGATTCATAAAAGTATAATTTTTAAATACTTAGGATTTATAATTAGTAATGGAAAAATTATAGATGTTATTCATAAAATTAGAGTGGATGAAATGTAGAAATGCTTTTGAATTGTTATGTGATAAGTGGATATCTTTAAAATTTAAAGGAAAATTCTGTAAAATTGTTATTCACTTAAGTTATGCTTTATGATTTTGAATACTAGGCTGTAAAGCATGATCATGTGTAAAGAGTTAATAGAGATGAGATGATTTTTTCTCTTTAATCAATATTGTATCAAAGCTTAGGTGAGAGCCCTAGATCCCCCCTCTTAAATCTTAGTTGCCTCCTTTAGCCACCTTCAGCTATTAGAATAGGGGCACACCACCGCCAGATCTTCCACCTTACCTCCTCCAAAAAAGACCCTAACAATAGTTGACATCTACTCTCTCCAAGCCACCTTTAACCACTGTAATAGGGGCATACCGCCACTAGATTGCCAACCTCTCCTCCAAAAAAAAGAAATTGTAACAGTCATTGATGTTTCCTCTCTCCTAGCAGCCTAGTCGGTGGTTCCTTCCTCCAGGCCATCACACCTAGTTCCTCTCCTCTACTATCAGCTTCCTCTTGTGTCGGCCACCATTCCTACAACCATTGGGCAGGTTGGCTACCTCTTCCTCTGCTGTTGGTTGGTCTGCCTGGCTGTACTGCTGACTTAAAGATTATGTTTTAGGTTGCTCTACTTGCATTTGTCTTCTTGAGGGTGGAAACTAGTTGTCCACTTGGTCTACTGCTTTCAAGACACTTCTAGGTCATCAAGTGATCATCTTTTTGCTGTTTGGTCAAGAGTTTTTGCCCAAGACTGCTCAGACATTCATGATCGAGATACATGGATGGCGGTGAATCTTTGGTCAAAAACATTGGCACCATTGAGAAGTTGGACAGTAAACGTTATTTGATGCAGTTTCAGAATTTTTAGACCTTCATAGCTGCACATTAAAAAATGAAACATCTTACTCAACCTTCACTTGAAAGGATGGTTTGTATGATGATTGATATGTTGTGACTCAACTAAAGTCTCATATATGGCAAACATGGAATTGAATGTTGCTTGGGGTGTGATGATGCTTCAACTTGCAAGGGACATTTTGAATATCTTCAAGTACATATACATGTGGAAAGAAGAATATTTCTTGTGTGTTTGATATTTATGAGTAGCTTTTTGCACTACACATGGCAGATCGTTCAGTTTAGGATTATTTTATTACACTTTGTGCAATTGTATAGTTTAATATGTATTAGCTACTGATGTCAGCACTCTATGTTGTTATCAAGAAGAACTTGTAGTTGTTGTGTGTATCTCTAACTTGAATCTAGAGCTCTCTTTTCAGATTTTAGGATAGATTTTTTAACTAGACTCTTTTCCAGATCTTGAGACTGTTTTCTCGAAGGTATTGTGGATCTTCATTGGGTTTCTTGCACACACTTTAGATCAATCTACTATGGTTGCTACTTGAGGACATGGTTGTGGCATTGGTTGAATAGGTCATAAATGATGTCAATTGTGTGAGCATTGTGTTTAAACCAACCACAAATAAAATTATTGCTGGGAAAAGTTTGTAAAATTAGTATAAGCATAGTTCTCCACAAAGACATAGGGTAACTTTATTGCTAGTTCCTCTGCAAATTTAACTTTTCATGTTCTTTTTACTAAGTACCATGATGACACTATCTCAAGATGAGTACATGTAATTTCTCCAATTTTGAGAATGTTAGACCTTTGTCTTTTGTATCGCATATGTTAGGTACATGTGATCTATTAACCTGATTATCCTAGTTCTTCATTCTATTACTATAGTTAGTGATTATGCATGTCATGTATAAAGACAAGGTAGTGTTTATGCTAAATTGTAAATTAAGACAAGATTTTTTATGTATTTGGTTTTCTTGTTAGTCATTTTTCCATTAGTGTCATTACTAAACAACTACATTATTTAATAATCTTCTTCCCTTTTCATTATACCCTCTAGGATTTGTAAATGAGAAAGTGTTGGTTTGGGGTGCCAACAAGGAAAACAAGTTTTCACAGTGAGCCTCCCATGCAACCCTTGATGAGCAGTTGCAGCCTAAACCATGACGATAGTTAGCTTGCTTGTAGCTAGGTCATTTATGTCACATTGCTTCTGGAGCCATCAGAGCCACTTGAGCTTTTTGACAAGCAACTGCTGCATAACATTGCAGTAGTGGCTTGCTAGCTTGTGGCTAGTTGTTGTGACTTGGAAGGTGGGTCGTATGACCCCTCAATGGTGGAGAATCTAAGGGAAGGACCTAGGGGTTTGAACTCCTCGCCATTTGGAGAGGAGGTAGGCTGATAGGAGGAGTTTCCTCTTCTTGAGGGGCATAACTTACTCTCACCCATTTAGTTTTGCAGTAGACAGTAGGCCAGGACTTTTGTGATGTAGAACAAACCTTTGAATATGTTGACTAGTGGAATAGTTCATCCATCCTTTGTAGTGGCAAGTAGTGAGTATCACATTTTGCCTAAATTTCTAAATGTTCCCACCCACCCTGTTTCCATTGAGGATGGTGAGTCATTCGAGTCAACAAAGAAGAGCTTCACTAGTTGGCAGCTTCTTTAAAGTGGATGATTGTAGGGAAATTCATGGGTTGTCAGCCATCCATGATGTCCATTTTGAACCATTTGAAGAACTCTCTGCAAACACAAGATTGATTCTTTCTAGCAGTGGTGGATGCTTGTTATGTCTTCATTAGGCTTTTGAACAAGGGTGACTTCATTAAAGCTTACTCTAATGGGGTTGGGTCATTAAAGGCAAAAGAATGCTTGTCTCAAGGTGATCTTGTAATTTTTCACTAGGATCGGGGTCAAAGTGGGCACTAGTTTGGGTATGCTTTTCAAAACTTCAAGCCTACCTTCATGTGCTTGGAGCGATCCAATCTATTGTAGGGTCATTGGAAAGGTTTCTGTGTGCCCACACTGATGTGCACAAGTTCATTAGACTGGGGCTTGCCTATGCTTGTGTTAAGATGGACTTATCAAAAGAACTCCCAAAGAAGATCAAAATTTTTTGTGAGATTTTGAATTCTACCAACTGGTCATATATATCAATGGAGAACCCAAGATTTGCAAACATTGCTGGGTGAAAGGGCATTCAGAAGATAACTATAGAAGAACCATGGACAAGCAATCTCTAGAAAATGGAGCTGCACAAAGATAGAGGGATCTAGGAATCTAGGAAGCCCCTCCCAACCACAATGTCTCTAATGGGGAAAGTCAGCCCCAGGAACCTAGCTAGAAGTTGGTAAGAAAGTGATGGAAATGGAAGCTTGAAAGTACTAAATCCCTAGAGGCGTACAACACTCCAAGACAGGAAGAGGTTGTTGTTGTAGTTGCGTCTGGGAACTCTAGCTAGAAGTTGTTAGCCTTGAACCTTGTGAATTCTGAAAGCATAGAGGTCATTATAGACTTTATAGTTCTAGCCCACCTTGTTGTGAATAATCATAGATAGGGAGGTATGAAGGATGTGTTGGAAGGTTCTGCCCTAATGTCATTCAGCTAGTGGAAGGGGGAACACCCTTTCAGTTCACTTCCATAGCACCCACTATAAGGAGATTGTAGTGGAGAAAGGCCTTAGTTAGTGCAGACCCCAAAATGGTTGAGAGGTTTGAAGAGCAACCTATTTTTGTGGAGATGTAGTCAGATTTTGAGTCCTTGTAGGTCTCTCAGCTGTAAAGAGACATTCCCGAAGACCCTCTAGAATTTAGATAATTAGTGGTGATGTATAACTCCAATGGGGAAAGGAGGAAAAAGGACTGCAATGTCTGATTGGCAGTGAAGACCTATAACTGTAGAGGGTGGGCCAGGAATGATACCCTAATAGCAAAGTACCATTCACCCTTGCATGGTCAAGGGGAAGAAGGCCACACCAAAGGGAACAATAGGGGTTTTTTTGCCTTCATTCATTTATCTTCATGGCTTGTCTCATTTGGAATAGTAGAGGCTTTGCCAACACGACCACCTCAAGTTACATCAGGAATCTAGTATGTAAGGAAAATCTTCGATTAGTTTTTTCGTTGGAGCCTTTTTCAGCAAGTGAAGTCCCTTAATAAATACCTCAGCCTCCTGGGTTTGGACAAATAGTGGGTCAACTCTATTTTGGGTAAAATTTGGCTATTGTGGAAGGATAGCCTCCCTTGTAGATGCATACATGAGTGTGGTCAAGCCTCAACTCTTTGTTTAAACCTTGGTGATGATGGAGAGATCATATTTATTATCGTCTATGCAACTTCCACTAAGGAAGGATGCATGTGTGTATGACAATATTTATCTGATATGGGCTGAACTTATTCTACTTGCCCTTAGCCATTAAGAGGTGACTTTAATTCAATCAGATGTACTAAGGAAAATATCAATGCATTGGGTTTTGATTAAGGTGGAGCGGATGAATTCAACCATTTCATTCTTACAAACAACATGCTAGAACCCTTGCACACAATGGACCTTCTGTTGTGGTGCAATAATTAGATTGTTGATAGCCAGACTTACATAAGACTTGATAGGATTCTTGTAAACAGTTGGATGCTTAACCTTAAATTGTTGTTGGTTGAGTATTTACCTCAGAGTGATTTTGATCATGCTCCCTTGTTGGTTAAGGAGCCAACTGTTCATCTTTGAGGTCCTACTCCTTTTAGGTTTCAAAACATGTGGTTGATGCACGAAGACTTCATAGAGGTTTTAGCCCAAGCCTAGGGGATTATCAAGTGTGCCTACTTGATTGAAAGAGTTAGTAGATGCTTGTGCCATTTGAAGAAAGTTTTCAAAGGCTAAAATGAATCTAATTTTGGGAACATTAACCTCTTTTATGATATGTTGGTCTCTGAAATTGCTAGGTTGGAGTTGATGGTGAACTAGTAGCAGGGAAGATGGAGTTTGATTGAATCAGTTGTGGGGAGAGTTTATTGATGTAAAGCGACACAAAGAGGTCTTCTTAGCTTAGAAAGTGAAGGTGAAATGGTTGTAGGCAGGTGATTGCAATACTAAATATTTTCACATAGTTATTAATCATAGAAAGTAGGGAGATTTATTTATGAGTCTTCTAGCAAATTAATATTTGGGAACTTTATGAGTAGCATTTGCCAGGTTGGAATGGACTTATTCAAAAGGTTGTATTCCTCAGAAGTTACTGAATGATTTTTCAGCTAGTTTTTTCAAGGATTGTTGGGATATTGTTCAAAAGGATGTTAATGAAACAATTCAGGCAGTTTTTGAAGCTTGACCTCTCAATCGGGCTTGGAAGGTGACTTTCCTAGCTCTAATCCCTAAGAAGGAGAAGCCTAATGATTTCCATGAATATAGACCAATTAGTTTGTGCAATGTGGTCTACAAGATCTTAGCTAAAGTTTTGGCCTTCAGGCTTACTCCATTGCTCTAGAAGCTCAACTCTCACCATCAAAGAGCTTTTGTTGCTAGCCAAACTATCTTTGACAACATCAATCTTGTCCATGAGTTAGTCTAGAGAATTGATAAAAGAGGGAGAGGTGACAATCTCATTCTCAACATTGATATGGAAAAAAAAATGATAGATTGGAGTGGCCTTTCCTTGTGAGTGTCCTATGAAAGTATGGTTTCTGCAATAGATGGATAAATATCATTTAAGGGTGCATTGAATTCAACAACTTTGTTGTGCTCATTGATGAGTCTCTCACAGATTTGTTGTGTTGTGATGTTATAGGAGATCTGGAAGGAAAGGTGTGAGGTCAAGATGAGGCTGAGAAAGGGCAACTTTAGGAACATTCTTTGTAGGGCCTCTATGGGGATCAAGAAGATTATTCATAATACTCATTTACCTATTACCATGCCCACATGTGATTGGAAGATCCTAGCAAAATTAAATGTTTAATGTGTCTAGTTGAGGTGGGGCTCATTGGAGTGGTATGCTTGGGAGCCTCCTAGCCAAGGGTACTTGAAGCTCAATATTGATGGTGCTTCTTCTGCCTCTTTATCAGTGGACGGTAGCGACCTTATTAGGAATGATCAAGTAAATGTTGTCATGTCATTCTGTAGCTTCTACTAAGGCCTACTATTGATAGCTGCTGAGCTTAGGATAATTCTTGATGACATTAAACTTTACAAGGACATGGGGGTGGATCTTAAAATTGTTATTTGTAGAGTTTGATTCAAAGCAAGTTATCCAAATATTACTAGGAGATTGCTCTTGTTGGCAAGCTCATTCCTTTTGAGATCAACTAGAGGACCTCATGAGTTAAGTGAAGTCTGTCTATCATGTCTTTAGGAAAGTGAATGGGATTGCAGTTGCCTTAGCCAAAGAAGCTCTGGAATATAGGTCAATGAAAATCTATAAGTTGCATGCTAATCTTCCTTACTCAATTGATAGCCTTATCACTTGGGAAGCTAACCACCAAGCTAGCATTGAGCTAATTTAGTGGTTGTATGTAGCTGATGTTTTTATTTAGGGGTAAAGTCCCCCCTTCCCTTGTACTCTTTTTGGTTGTGTAGGTCCTCACCCCATGAATATATCAGGGGTTTGTACCAAAAAATTAGGCAAACAAACTTACTTGCTAATTTGAGATATGGTACATTGAGTTTTGTATTGCTTACATCCACTATAGAACCATCTTTTTTGTGACATCTTTCACTAGGTCATCCATTGTATTAGAAACTTTAGTAGTCTCTTACTCTCTTTTGTGGATCTTAATGTTGCCTTTTCAATGCAACCTTGTTAATTGGGTAAACATCAGTGTGCCACCTTTTGTAGTCTTCGTCTTGTCAAGAGTTAGTACATTGTATTGGTTGAGATCCTACAAAGACCTTATTAGTATCAAGTTACAAGTATTATATCGTATTCATTGATGATTTCTTGTATCTCTTAGGTATTATTGCTTGAGGATTGAATTTGTATTTTGGATAATTCTAAAAAAAATTGCAAAAATAATGAATTAATTTTCTATTAGCTCCAAAATTCTTTGTATTGATAATGTATTGAAAGTTGTTGAATTGCTTGTCAATAGTACTATGAGTCTTTAGACATCATCCATCAAACTACTTGTCTTCACACATCTCAATGAAATAGCATTATAGAGTATATTCATCAATAGATCCTTGATGTTGCTTAGACACTTATGCTTAAGATGAATGTATGTAAATACTTGTGGTTTGATGTTCTTATTAGCTTCTTATCAACAAAATGTTGACCACTCAAGGTTACAGCTAGTTAGAAATGTCAACGACCTTGCACTTCTAGAGAACTTTTATATATAATCATCACTTCATGAAGAAGCTTTTTTTTTGGTGAGATCAAGCAATCATTCCCATTTCTAGTGTGATTGGTGGTTGCATAAGGGTGTTCTATCAAAGTTGTTTTCTATCATATTTGCCCCCTCAAGAGTTCCATGGGTTGCTATAGCTAAAGTCTGCAGGGGAGATGAGGAAGGATGGAATTTGAATCTTAAATGTTTGAAGGATGATGAAATCAACGAAGACAACAAATATTTTCTGTAGATCTACTGCATAAACTGTCAATCTATGATACAAATTGCTTGTGAGATGATGTAGATACGTTCATTTCTGATAGGTCTTAGGTTTCTTGTTAGTTTGTCTATGCTGTCATCTTTATTGCCAACAACCTTTTATGAGGGCATCAAGCACACAAAGGTAGATTGTTATTATGTTTGGAACATTGTGGAGTTATCCTTACACTATAAACTCAATCTTCTTATCAACTTGCAGATATTTTCATTATGAGATTCGTGTTGGGTCTTATGATTATTTTTGTATGAAGTTGGACATGATAGATATACATACTCCAACTTAAAAGGGAGTGTTAGCTTTGTCTTATGTTCTTTTTATATAGGTATGATGGGTTATGGAAGATCCAGTTAATCCCCCTAATCTAACCTTTATATATGTGCAATCATCATTAGCAGTAGAGATGATGTGATTTTCACCCTCTAATCAACACCATATATCTTTTCTCTTTTAAAGTCAATTTTGAAAAACATAAACCTGGATATACTAAAATTCAAAAAAATATTTTCCATAACAAAACATATGTTAGTCATTGATCTTGTTTTTATGTACTTTCTTCAATTTTCTTTTGTTTATTAATAAGTAATATGTTGAATGATGATCTTTGTAGTGTTCTGAATATATAATGCATTATGCATGTAGCCAATATCAATTTTCAGAAATTCTAGTTTGTGGAGATTTTAATATCCATTGGCTATTGCTTAAGAGCAATTGATCAAGCACTATAATCTGATGGTTCTCAACGATACAGCTATTTCCATGTAGTGGAAGTTTGTTTTTGCGGTATTGTTTTGTTCATTGGACAAACTAAAGGTGTTATAGCTTTGTCTTATTAATGATAGTAAACAGTTGAAAGTAGGCTATCTTGGTAATGGATGTCAAATCACAATGTTCTTGCAAAACCTACAATTTGAGTTTCTTCTTAGCACTATGTTTATGATGTCAAAAATCTTTTCCTCAACTTTCCAATGAGTAAACGTGTCTGTTAGCATCTAATTATTTTCTATTTTGACAGGTTTCACCCTTCTTGTGTGGACATGACCATTGAGCAAGCAAAAAAATTAGATCATTTTCTTTGTTCAGAGTGTTCATCTGATGATGATGTCAAAAGACCACTCAACTCCTTTTCGGTCTCACCAACTATGGAACCCAGAGTGAGTGTTCTTGTGGTTATAACCTTCTGTTTGGAAAATCAGTTTAAAAAGGATTAATCATTAGATTATTTTGATCAATATCCATACAATTGGTGAATTCAAATAATCAAATTGATCACACAAGTAATCACTTACTTAGTTTTGCAATTAGATAATTTAATTGTTGATTTGCAAATTACCATCCTTACAAACTCTTATGATTAGCACATTCTTATTTTCAAACTCGTTGATCTTGTTCCTCTGAAGATGGTACTAGATAGACATGCCAAATTGAGTAGAACATAGAAGGCCAAGGGTAAGCAGAGAAGGGTGGAAGGTGTGAGACCAGTGGTCTTTTGCCATGATTCTTCTATTGGCTTATGTAATTTTGTGCCACCTTCCTGCCATTTATGAATCAAACCCACCTTGTCTACATAATACCACATTATCTCTATGGCAACTATTGTTTGCCTACCTTGCCCCATACATTGGTGTCATGCATGGGCGAATATAGGGACTTGTAGAGGGCCATTCCAATATTGAAGTTATAGTTGTTATTGTTAGTGAAGTTAACCAATGGCAGGTCTTCCCAACTTCCTTTAAAATACAAAAGAAGTTGTTATTGTTGGGCCAAGGCTCAAGGCATATTTTCCAAGTCTAATTAGTATGCTTCCTGTGATGATTGTAGTCGAGATGATTCCTCTGAGCATTTTAGTGCATTACATGGCTTAATTGATGAGTTGAACCTTTATTAGTTGTCGACTTTAGATATTTCTACTTTTCAATGTTATTAAGAGGAACTAACTGTTCTTGTGTACTTAGCTAGTTTTAATCTTGAGATTGTGTTCTAGTTACGTATTCATATTTTGGGAGTTGAGACAATGCTTGATTTAGATGAGACCTTTGCCTGTGCCATGCATCTCTTCATTCAATTTCCTTTGTCAATAGTTGATTAATTTGTGCTTGTGACCTCTTCCTCTTGCAGTTGTGGTTGTGGAGGGGGAGGGCGTATTGGTTGAGGTAGACAAGTAGTGGTCGAGGAATATTGAAGCATATCATTATAGAAGACTTGGACTTCACTTTGAACAATGCTAGAACAAGTTTGGGGAGCCTTTGTAGGCTAATGTGGTTACAATCACACCTCAAAAGGTTGCAACATCTCCACCTACTACCACTGTTACCATCTCATAGGCAAATTACAAGTGTCTTCTTTAGGCCCTGAGAATCGATTCCACAACTATGAGTGCTTAGATCTCCTCTTCCTATCTAGGTATTGAAAATGTTGTTGCCTTGATAGCCTCTTGTAATAGTTCCTAGATTATAAACTAGTGCATCCTCCCACATCTCAAGTACATCCACCTTATTTGAGTGTCTTATCTCCCTTTCAAATAAAACTAATGTTACCATTACAAATGACCCATTATGCTTTGTTCCTAGTCAAGAGTATGTTCAGGCCTCTAACTAAATCAAGCTAAACAATGTCTTATATGTACCTGATTTTTCTTTCAATCTCTTATTTATAAGTGCTATTTTTGTTGAATTGAAATCTTCAATAACCTTCTTTCTCTTCCATTGTATCTTTCAAGACTTGTAGATGAGAAGAAGGATTGGATTGGGTCGTAGAAGAAGTAATGATGTATATCAATTGGTCTTTGATTATATACCTTGGAGATTATTGGTCTACGTGACAACTTCAGATTCCTCTATTTTGTGATACTATCGCTTTGATCACTCATCTTACACAAAGTTATGTCAAACCCTTTTTTGGATTTCTATCTCTCCTTTTGTTTGGGCCATGTTAGGTCAAGAAGCATACTTGTGTTACTTTTAAGTAGTTGCATCTTATCACTTTTATTAGTATGTTTGATTTAGTTCATTGTAATATTTAAAGTTTTAGTCATACTATTTTTGTTGGTGGTCTCAAGTACTATATATATAGTTTTTGTTAATGATTGCTCTCATATTGAGTTTATTTGCTTAAAGATTGTCACAGTGTGCTTAATGTATTTAAATCTTTTATTAAAAAATATAAAATCATTTCTTTGTCTAAAAATTTTGCATATTGATAATGCTCTTGAATTTATGCAAAATAAGTTTCAATCTCTTTGTTTCTCCTTGAGGATTTGACATCAAATCATTTGTCCTCATACATCTTAGTAAAATGAGGTAATTAAATACAAACATCATCACATTCTCAATGTTGTTTGCATTATTATGCTACAAATGCATGTTCCTAAATATTTGTGGTCTAATGTCGTCCTCATAACTTCATTTTTGATTAATTGAATGCCTTCAACCTCTTTAGGTGGTGATGTTCTCATTCATTATCTTTATCTCTTCCTTTGACACTTCATATTTTAAGGTGTGTTGCTTTCGTTTAAGATCTCTCTTTGGATTTAGACAAGTCTTCGTATGCTATCAAGTGTATATTTGTTGGCTACTCTCGTATGTAAAAAATATATCATCCTTTTCATCCTCTTAGTTGTTGGCATTATGCATTTGCAAATGTCACCTTTTTTGAGCCTAACTTCTTTCAATATGGTGATGGGGTTGAACCCTTTAAGGAACCTTTGTCCACCCCTCTTCTTGGTCCTATTCTGCTAGAGTTAGATTCACCTTTACCTATCATACAAATTGAAAGAAATTTTGGTTTTGATGTTGTTACACAATAGCCCTTGCAAGTCTATAGTTGTTGACCACGACCGCCTATCAATGATCTAACACAACCAACTCTGTCTCAATTGTATCTCCTCTTGCTATTACTTCACCTGACCTGCCTATCACCTTGCATAAGGGAACTTGTACTTGTACCCAACATCCTATGTCTCAAACTATTTCTTATGTCAATCTTGATGATACCTTTCGTAGATTTGCCCTCTCCATCTCTACAAAGTCTTTACCTAGTAACTTCCAAGAGGCTCTTTAGATTCTACATTAGAAGACAACTGATGAGGAAATGACTGCATTTTGCACTTGTCACACTTGAGATCTTGTTCCTTGTCTTATAAGGGTGCATGGAGTCTCTTGTTGTTGGGTATGTACTATCAAACACAAACTACATGGCATAGTCATTCAGTACAAAGCTCGTGATTTTTCACAAATGTATGGAGTTGACTATTTTGAGACTTTTTCTTTGATTGCCCACCTAAACAATATTGTACTTCTCTCCCTTGTGATTATTCTTGCAATTTTTTCAACTTGATGTGAAGAATATCTTTTTATATGGTGACCTTGATGAATAAGTACTGCTAAAACAACCTTTAGATTATGTTGCTTAAGGAGAAACTCATGTTTACATGCTTAGGAAAGTTATTTATAGTCTTAAACAAAGTTTTAAAGCTTGGTTTGAGAAGTTCAATAAAGTTGTTTATAGCGACGGATTTTGGAGTACGGTAGATCATTCTATTTTTGTAAAGCATACCTTTAGGAGACATGCCATACTAGCAATCTATGTTGATGACATATTGTTGACCAGTGATGATGTTGCATGTATTACTAAGGTAAAATAGTTTTTGAATACATACTTTGCCACCAAAGATATGGGAAAACTAAGGTATTTCTTGGGAGTTAAATTTGCATGGCTTCAATGGAAAGTTATCTTTGTCACAAAGGAAATATGCTTTGCATTTACTCAAAGAGATTGGCCTAGAAGGATGCAAACTAGAAGACACCCTGGTTAAGCATAATCCGGCATTTTGAGATGAGCACTCCTTTATTAGAGGATGTTGATAGATACAAGAGGTTGGTGGGCAAGCTTATATATTTGATTGTCACAAGACTTAACATTATGTTTGGTGTGAACTTGCTTAGTTAGTTTATGCGTGAACCTCATGATGTACACTAGTAGGGAGCCCTTTGAATTCTAGCTTTTGTTAAATAAGCTCTAAGAAAGGGTCTCCTTATGAGAAGTACAATCACTTAAGAATAGAAGGGTTCTTTGATATAAAGTTGACAGGAAATCAATCTCAGGTTATTGCACATATTTTGGTGGGAATTTGGTATCTTGGCGAAGTAAAAAGTAGAATGTTATATTAAAGTATAATGTTGAAGTAGAATATAGAGTTATGGCTCAAACATGTGAAATGATGTGGCTGAAATCATTGCTCCAAGAACTTGGGTTTGTTGTCAAGTTGCCCATGTCAATGTATTGTGATGATTAGATAATAATATACAATGTTGGCAATTCAATATTCTATGAGAGAACCAAATATATTGAAGTTGATTGTCATTTTATCAAAGACAATGTGACGTGGAGAATCATTTCTACTCCCTATACTCGATCAGAGGACCAATTTGTAGATATACTTACAAAGGGCCTTGGTATGATGCTTTTTAAAAGTCTATGTAAAAAGTTCAATATGTTAAATATATATGCTTCAGCTTGAGGGGAGTATTAGAAGAGGTTTTAATGTAATGGGTATCCATTTAAGTCTTAAATGGATATCCGATTATATTCTCATATATATATATGTACTCATTTATCCTATTTTGTGTCAACATACAACTTTTCCCTCTTCTCTTTCAACTAACATCTTCGTGCTTCTATGGTAAATTGAATAGTAGGACTTGTGTTACTTCAATCAATAACTTCCCAACTTCCTCTTGCTAAGTAAAACTCTAGGTCATACCTTACTATATCCTTCAAGTCAATCAAAAAGTGGAAATTCTCTTCTTTTGGTCCACTTTCCACATCTTATCTTGGGTGAACTCAATCACACATCAGAGTAAAACAATTCTTTCTAATGTTTGGAGCACATTTTGAGGCTCACCACCAATGCACTAGTGTAGTTCCAGCTCTGCCTACCAGATCCCTTTGGTGTGAGATTCTTACTATATCCTTCGAGTCAATCAAGAAGTGGAGCTTCTCTTCTTTTGGTCCACTATCCACACCATATCTTTTGTGAACTCATCACACATCAGAGCATAACAATTCTCTCTAAAGTTTGGGACACATTGTGAGGTTCACCACCAATGCACTAAGGGAGTCCCAGCTCTGCCTCCTAGATGCGTTTGGTGCAAGCTTGCACCAAACCTTTCATTTCTAGATCATCAGGTAAGAATGTGAGTTCGTTAATTTAGTGCATAAATCATGACATTTGCCTTTTCTCTACATGATAGGTTAAAGAGAAATCATAGTCATCAACTATGGGTCATGTCATGTATCTTTGTCACAAAAATTTCAATTCAGGGTCTTTTTTGATATTTAAGGTTGTGTCAATCCTGCTTCCTAGTGGTCTATTTCTCTGCACTCTTTTTTCTCTTACAATTTGACCTCTATAAATGCCCAAGCATGTTGTAGCATGAGCTTTGATCTCAGTTTAGTTCTTTGAGATTTATGTGGATGCCTCCAAAGTAGAAGCTATAGTATATCTTTGTTCATTTCACTGTTAGACATTTTATTTTTAGAAACTGAACTGTTGTTTTTCATTCATTGCGTAAGCTCATTTTTACATTAACCCTTGTCTGTTGGAAATTATAATTTGTGGGTGTAAACATGCATTTCGAATATTCTACCTATGCAGCTTTCCATTTTTCCCATGGAGAAATTCGTTTTAATAAACCCTGGTTCTCTTTGTAGGTGGAACCTAAACGGCAGAAAAAGTAATCATGGATTTTGGGCATGGTAAGTTATGCTTTTTCTTGCACTTCATCTTTTTATTCGTGGTTATTTAGGGTTTGTACAGTTCAGAAAACGGATTCCATGCACTTCTGGAAGTACTCTAATGTAATATATCCAATATATATATGTCCTTGGGATGTATTCGGTATGAGTGCAGTTGTACGAGCGTAGGAAACCTTTAAAATTGGATGTGGACTTCAGTTTCTGTTTTCAACGCTACATATCATACCTGAAGATTTTATATTCTCATATATATGTTGTGTGCTTCTTGCAAAGCCATGTAACACAGGTTGTTTATGCTGTACATAGGGAATGTTATGGCTTATTTTTGTTTGGATCGGTTTTGAGACGCTATATCTATGGAAATCTAGACCAGAAGGGAGATCATTTTCTCACGAGAAGGGGGTTCGTTTTCTCACCAGTTGATACATCGCGAAGAGGGAAAAATTTCACCAGTGTTCAACATCATTTTCGTGTTTTTTTGCTGATGTTTGGCCGACCAATTTAGAAGCTGTGGTCCATTTTTTTGATGTTATTTTCACTTTATACTAATGTTGCCATTTCCTTTTCAAACTTGGTGACCAGCTCTAGAGGAAGAAGTTATTTGCCTCGTTCATATACTGGGAAATTGTGATTTGTTTTTGTTTTTACCGTGTTAGGGATTGGGTTGTTTGTATTCCTATGAGAAACTTTACTTTCCCACATAAATGTAAATGATTCAAGTGCCGCTATCAAAATAAAGTTTTTTCCTAGATAGTCAATCATCGGAAACTCACAGAATTGCCACCAAGGTCTTCTGCCTGTCTAAGGAGATCTATGCACATAGTTTTTATATAGAAATTCATATTTAGCATTTCAACCGTAATTAAGTTATTAATTTTTTCTATTCATTTGAGGATGTGCCACAAGTGGTAGAGTATTTTTTTGACGTTTTTCAGCGAATTTTTCTCTTCTTTTACACTTACAAATGGGCATCTGCAAAATGCCTTTTGTAAAATGTGTTTTTTTGGCGGGACCGTTCCTACTACAAGTATGTTCTTTATTTTGATCTTTTCTTTCCTTGATAAATTCTCTCCTTTTCTTCAAGTCTGTTTTCTCTTTTAATTTTCGTAACATGTAGGTCTGGAGTTTCGAACAACTTTGAGTTAAGTTTCAGTGGAAACCCCATGGGGATGGTAAAGTAAGTTTGGCGGCAAGGAAAAGCTCCCTGTGTAATGAAAGTCAAAGCGTCTTGGGCAGGTGCTGTTATTATCATACATGATACTAAATAATGTAGCAACGTTTGAATATCATTTGAACAGTTGGACGACATAAGCCTGAAAACTTTTGGGCACCGCCGATTGCAAGAGACTATTATTGCTTATCATGAACCCAAGGGTGCAGAATTTGGCGACTTGCACTATGATTTCTTGAACAGAAGTTAAAACCATGGAAAACATGTTGCAGAGCGCTATCAAGATAAACGTTGCAGGTAAAATTCCATTATCCATTGGGGCATTTCATATGGGAATGGATATGACGCCGGGCGTTGGGAACTATTGTGGTGATTCCTGGTCACGAAATTTTGACAAAATCAGTGCGTCTCTCTCGCATGTAGCCTAAACTACGGTTTTAGCTTTTTATTTTTTTTGTTTTGTTTTTGATAATGGTAGTAGTGGTTTTGCAGCATTTGAATTTCAGTGAGAGTTACGAATAATCAATCGAGTTATTAAACAAAGGCAAGAAGGTTGGGAGTATGTTGTTAGATCAGTACATAAAATGAATACAATTTGCTTGAAATATCATCATTCATCCCAATCGCTCCGTTTTTCGTTCGGATAAACGGTGCAATAATGGATGATTTGCTGCTTACAACTAATTAATTGGGATCGTTCGGGATTCTAAGCAATAAGCCAAACCACATGAAGGTGGCTGATGGGAGCATCTTTAGGGTGCCCTAAATTAATAGAGAGAGAGCTCATATGATCATATGATATGGTTACTTTTGACTGCAGGCTTGAATCTTAACAAGCAGATTGTCGTTGGACCAATACGACAGATTCTAGTATTTTTTTATTTGTATGTATTTCTCGTTCGTAGTAATTTGCTTGCTTTGGAAAATGTTCTAGTTTTGACTAGTCAGTTGGGTTGGGCAAATTGCGTCATACAATCATTAATCAGCATGATCTTTTAGGTTACATTGGGTGGTTGTTTTAATTGGGTGATCGTATCATACTACTTGTTACATTGTTTTTTTTTTTTTGAAGCTTCTTTTTTAGAAGGTTTGACTGACCTTCAACGAAATAAGTTTAAAATTTTTTAATCCTTGTCTTTCCAATCTTTTAAATAACAGTCATTAACTCTTTCAAATTACACCTAATTCCACCAACGGTTTCAAAATGGCGCCTCATTTTTTATACATGTCTTCTTACGATCGTCTCCTGATTCTCTAAGTTTCAACTCTCTATTTTCGATTATTTCAATCTCTTTACAGATTTTTCAATTCTCTCTCTGCTCTCTTTTATAATTCTTTACTTTCATAATTTTCAATTCTTTCAATATCTTTATAGGTTTTAAGACTCTTTTAAGGTAAAAGAGAGGAGAAGATTTGAAATCACCATCTAGTCTAATTCTAAGGGTAAATTAAAAAAAAACTTGTATACAAATGTAAATGACAGACTTGTAAGGTTATGATTTATGAACTTAAAAGTTAGGACAAATGCTCTGGACGTGCAAAGGAAAGTTGTCGATGAGGAGGTTTTATTCTAAGGTTTAGTGTGTGTGTTAAGTGCAAGCCTAAATGTAAAAGAAGAGAAGAGATGAGATGGATGGGTTCGTGAGGTCTATATAAGATGAAATAAAATAAGGGTGAAATGAAAGGAAATAATAGCCTATAAAGATTAGAAGAGGGAAAAGTCATGTAATAATTTCTCATTCATTTGCAGGGAAAATATTTTTAGTTCTCTTAAATGTGACTTCCCATATTACATGTGTATGGTTTTAAGTTAACAGGCAAACAAGACAAAACAAAAAAATAATGATTAACAAGGCAGGATGTATGATGCATGAATGGATGCAAGAGAAATAAAGACAGCCAAATTAGCTAAAATTGATTAGTAGTGTCTTTTAATTATAAATTGGGGATGGGCCTTCATGAAATCTGCAAGTGGCCCAGAGTGGTTGGTTGGCGTTTTTATTGTCGAGTGAATAATGCAAGCCCATATGAGATGAAGATATGAGAGGTGGATGTGAGGTAAGCCCATGGGACTTTGAATGAAGAGATGAGAGGAAGGAATATGCATGATTTTAACTTATATGCAATTGGAGTCAACATAAATATGCATCCTAATTGGAAGAAAAGAGGATTTTATGAAAGTCCTTAATGGAAGAAGAGAGAGATGAAATAAAGAGGGGATGAATTTAGATTGGAAAGGAAGATAGATAAGGAGTCTACATGCATCTAAATCAAGTCCACAAAAGGTGGAAGCATGATTAACTAAACATATTTAAATATGCATTATGAATAAGGCCCCAAATTAAGTGAGAAATCCTAAAAGCATGGATCAGCATGAAATGATTTTCAAAAAAAAGTTCTTAAATATGAGTTAATATGGAATGATATGTAAGAATATGCAAGAAAATAAATTAATATGAAAATTGAATTAATGCGAAATGGTGTGAAACTACACATGAACATGAATCAACGTGTGATTATATGTAAAAAATGTGCATAGAAATAAGTTAATATGGGATGCTACGACATGCAATGAAAATGAATTAACATGGCATGATATGAAAAATTCATGAATTAATATAGATAGGTTTATAGGGAGGACATGGATATGAATGAAGGTATGCTTATACGGCAATGTATGCATGTGTGTATACGTGAAGTGCATATATGGTAAGTGTGCATGTATAGTATGAGTGCATGCCTACGAGTATGGATGGATTGTTGACATTAAGTTATGAAAGGACAAGGCATTTATGGAAGAATGAAACATGAAGGCATATGAAAATGAGGAATGTATACGTAGGATTGATGAAATTTGTGTGCACTTGTGAATGAAATATGGGGTGTAAGGATGCGCCCCGGGAAAGAGCAGAACCATATGAAATAAAATAGATGCATAAAAGGAAATAAAGTGTGTCATGCGTGGAACAAAATTGGTACAAAAAATAAAGTATGAAATTATATGGATGCATGTAATTAACATAAAGTGTTTTGTTAAGTGCGTTGCATGAAATAAAATGGCTTGCATAAAATAAGGAGGTCAAATAAAACGTTATACGTGAGTTGGGTGCACGAAAAAAAGGAAAATGATACATAAGTGAATATTTGACTCAGGTATGGGGTGATGTGATCACGGAATAAAAAGGATGGATGCATTTGGTGGTGGTGCAGCTTCTTGACTCTAAGAATTTGGAAGTTTAGATTTAAGAGTTTAAAAAGAAAATTATTTTCGAACGTCGAAGTGAGCAAAAAATCAACATATATGAATAAATTATCGATGGTAAACAACATATTTGCAACAAATATGAACATAAATAAATAAGTAAAGGTTAATGAGAAGAAGGTTTTAGGTGAGTGAGCGGAGGGGTTGGTGTAGGAAATAATCTTGGGAAAAGGAAATCAAGGGATGTGAAGTGTAAAAATTAGGGATTAGGGTTGAATTGAACCTTCCCTGATGTAAATAATTTACGATTTTATTTGCCTCTTTTCGAATTTCTCCACCCTCCTGGTGGCGTTCGACACCATTCCATTCCAGTCACTCGACACCTGCGACAATCACTCCCCCCCACCCCCCTTCCAACGCCACCGAAACCTGCCCACAAGCAGTGTGGTGTCATCGGCATCTCCGACAATACCACTAGCAACTTGTTTGCATCATCACCTTCGATCGACGACGGCTTCTTTGGTACGTCCCTTGTTGTTGTTGCCCTTCTCATGTTTTTTTATTAAAATTGATCGACAGTAAGCAATTCATATGCCGTATGTTAAAGGAAACCCCCTTTGTCCATTGTGTAGAAGTGAATCGATCGCCCTAGATGAGCACTTGTGAGTGTACTAGCCGTTGTCGTCCTTGAAGGAAAGAACGTGAATGTTATTCGAGGGAAAAAAAAGCCTTGCAAGATGATAACTTGTTTGTTTGTCCATTCAACGTGAGTCACGAGTCATTCCAGGCTCGCCATGCCAATCTGTCTTATGCCTCGGTCCATTGAGAGTGTGTAGAAGAGAACTGGTAACCTGAAACAAGTACTCAAGAGTGTACTACCGAGACAAGAAATAGACAACTTGATCATGCTATCCTGTCTATTTCTTACTTCTTCAAACGTCAAATGCTGCAAAAAGCCTTGTTCATTATGCGGGAAAGCCGTGTTAGATACAGCATACCCAAAGTAAGGGGGGGGGGGGGGGGGGGGGGGGGGGGGGGGGGGGGGGAGCCTGTCCAACCTGAATAAAGAACCATAGAAAATTGTTGTTTTACAGGTGCCTAGGCGATGCAATAATCTTCTAATAATCATGGTAAGACGATAAAGACATAAATAAGAAGTGGAGGGAAACTCTAGGGGAGCATTTGAAGTTCCAACGTTTCATTTTTCAATATGTTCACTAGGGGGAGGTGCTGCGGCATCATCTGGAATTCTCCATCCAAGACACATTTCTGGTTGCCAAGAATTGGAAGATGTGAAGTGCTCAAAGGACCACAACATAAGAAAGCTCCTTTTAAAAAATGGCAATTTCGTAGCCCTGGGCTTTTTTATTGATATAGCAACTCCACAGATCCCTTTTGTCTTGTACTCAACATGCACTACCGAAGAAATGTCATTTTGCATCTGTTTAATAAAACACTGACTAACTTGCAAACTACGAAAGAATAATTGTGTGCAAAATAGTTGCAAGAATAGCAAAAACAAAGACAAAGAGGAAACAAATTGGATATCCCTCAACTTATTAGTTGACAATTTTTTTAAAATCACCACTTGTAGTAACACATTGTCGCATGCATAAGATCGATCCCTTTTGTTTATCTAATATGATGGTGCATTATGTCTTTTAAGAGAAAATATGTGTTGTTCAAATTTAGAATGTAGTACCATTTGAGTAAAACATATAACTTGTTATGCTATACTATTTGGATAATATTAAAATAACACTTTTTCTTAATATAAATATAACTACTCTTAAAAGGGCAAAGAGTAAAAGAGGATGAAGTTATATGAGTTGGAATGTAAAAGTAAATACCTTTTTTTTGATATCTTAACTAAGGTATTAAATGAAGGAAACAAAAAAAATTTACGATAAAAAGATAAAATAAAACACTTGGTACGAAGTCACGGAGAAATACAATAGAAAAAGAAATGAAAACATCACTATAAAAAATGTAAAGAGCTGCATTAAAACTTGGTGACAAATGTATTGAAATTATATTAAAATTGCAAAACAAAGTAAATAGGGTTAGAACTTCATATATGGTCACATTAACATACTCAACGAGATATAGAATGACTTTGTTAAGGTTAGATTCTTTATATCTTCTTTTACACATGTCAAACTTTATAAAATATCAATTCTAATTAAAAGTTGTTATTTTTTTATAGTCACACTTAGAGTATAATGGATGTAATGGAAAATTAACTAATGGAGATGTGATTAGGCAAAATGCTGATAATATCATAGAGGAAATACAAGTTGTATCTAATATACAAGATGTTGACTTGGGCACCCTTAACAACACTCAAATAATAATGGACATAGATTTTAACTTATTGCATAATTTAGAAAATAGTACATGGGTTCCAAATGAGAGGAGAAAAAGGAAAAAGTGATCACAATCTTATATGGAATCTCAATAAATGACACTAATATAGGTATACATAATGAATATTTAAGAGACATGGTTTCCATGCAAAAGAATATGATTGATATTTAGTAGTAGATGTTAACGTGTACATTGAAGTCCACACACTATTTGGACAACGTAATTGCGACATTATTTGAAATTAAAGACCTTTCTACCATCAAGCAATATAAAACTATAGAGTTATTCCAAAGGCTAGAAATGAATCAAATATTCTTAAGTCTATAAAAAGAAATGTGACATAGATGGTTAAGTTTCACTTAGAATATGATACTTGTGTAAACTAAATGTTTAAATTTTATGATGTTATATGTTTGTGTAGACATACCATTTAAATGTTATGATATTATATATTTGTATGGACTAAATGTTTAAATGTTTTGTTTGGTTTTTGTGTTTATGTAAGGATAGTATTATGTTATATTTAAGAGAATGTGGAATGACTTTTTATTATTTGTTTGTTATTAAAATGTGAAATGAATTTAAGTTATATGTTTGTATGCAAATTGTTGCATTATTTGGCATATTTATGTGAATTGAATTTGTGTTATATTTTTGTGTGTAAAATTTGTCCAATTTTGCTAGAATATATTATGATAACTTTGTTAATTTTGGTAGAATATGTATTAATGAATTCTATTGAAATGTTTTTGAATAAAATGTTTCCTAATATTGTTGATAATGTATTAATATTAATTAATGAAGAAGAGGAAGAAGTTAGAAAGAGGTGAAGACATTTACTTTCTTTGTGGAATCTCTTAATAGAGATGATAAGTATATCAAGTTTGCTTTCAAGGGTTTGTTTGTACCTTTATAATTTGAATTCTATAGAATTTAACGAAAAGAATTTAAAATTCAAATGTTTGTGTACATTTAGGAATTTAATAGAAATTGAAATTCATGTATTTGTGCACATGAAAAAATTGAATGAAATTAAATAGATTTGATTTTTAATGAAGTTAAGTAATGAATTGAATATTTATTAGTGAAAATAAAATTAATTACTTACAATAATCAATTAACATATTATTAAATTAAATATTTATATATCATTTATCAATTAATTAAGTATATCATTATTCCATTTAAATCATCCATGTATTCCATATAAAATTAGATCATCTATGTATTCCACTTAAATCAAAATTTACAAAAATAGAATATCTTAGTTGTACTACATGTTTGAAACAACAAAAAGTAAATTACATTATCAAATTCTATATTCTATTTGAAACAACAAAAAATATATTACAATAAATATGCTCATTGTGATATTTGTAATGATCTCATTCATGATCATCTCACATTACATTCATGATATTTTCACCAAATTTATCTACAATTTCTTTCCTTTACTCTTGTGTATTATTCCCAATAGCATTAACTATTTCATATTGTCCTACATTTGTAGAGTATTGAACTTGTACATCATGTTCATCTTTATTTAGACTTCAAAGTTTACAATTTTTATATGTTAATTTATGCATTTTATAGATTATAATTACAATTATATGAGATTTAATGAAGAATGTATGATAATTGTGAAATTAAGGTTTACATATTGTAAATGGTTAAATAATGCATAAATTGATATATGATAGTTATTATATAAAGTATGTTTCATGGAAAGATATCTTACATGATTTTATAAGAAGAATTGATGACATTGCAAATTTTATTATTAAAGCAAAGTTCAAGAAGGAAGAAAGATGAGAAGAATTAATTTTAAAGGTTAAGTAGAAAGTCATATAGTTAAGATTAAGTGTATAAAAAGTCGAAGAGTTATTGTTAAAAAACTCGTATAATTATAATTTATGCACGTGTGTTTTAAAAGTTATAAGTTTTCACGTGTTTTTCATATGCAGCTTTGAAAAACTAAAAGAGTTATGATAATTGTTTGACTTTTATATATAGAGAATGGATAATTGTTCGAGTTTTACCTACAAATATAGATAACTATTCAAGTTTTATAAAGTACCTAATGTTATAAGAATTGTAGATCACATATTTTGCAAGTGACAAAATTCGAAGGGTTATGCAATAATTGTTCGAGTTTTCATAAGTGTTATAGGATAACTATTTGACAAAGATGATGACTTATAGGAAAAATTAACATATCTCCAGAAGCTTATTCTCATTAGATCTGCAACAAAGAAAAGATTGCATGAGACAATGTGGAAATATACATGATAGTTTCTAAGGAGTAACATTGAAAGATGTATTCTTATTCTAAAAGATGCAATAAATGACATGGCAAAGAGCATGGACTAAAATGGAGAAAATACAATAGGTTCATTAAGAAATTTGGTTACAATGCATCCTTATGAGACATCTGATTGTCGATATAAATATAATTTTATGTTCTTCTTTTAGCCTCTCTTCTCCTCATTTTGTCTAACAAATTTCACTTCATTTTCTTTTTATTGCATCCATTCATTTCATCTAAGAAGGAAGTGATGTCCCTTCTTCTTCTTCTATTCCCTTGTTCATCCATTTGAAACCTCCTTGCCTGAGCATATTCTTGAAGGGTGGAAATTAGAAAATTGGTCATTTCATCTTCTTCACTTGGTGAAAGAGTTGTGGAAGTGACACCTCTTGGTAGTCTCATTCGATTGAAGGAGTATATCATTTGAGAAGTGGTATACTTAGAGTAAATATATGAAGTATCTGCTCCTGAACAATTCTTGAAAGAAGGAATTCATGTGGAGAAAATAAGTGTTCATTTCATTTTCATTTTTATTTGTAATGTATATGTTGTGAATGTTTGTATGAATGTTTCTATGTTTGTATATGTTATATGTTGGCCTTGAAAAATTAAAGAGATACAGGTTAATGCTTGTTTGTGTGTCAGTTATGTGTAATAGTGTTGTGTATTTCACCCATAAAAATTAGAATAATTTTCAATTAAACCAATAAACTTTAGAATACTTTTCAACTATCAAATTTTAATGTTAAAAGTATAATGATACTTCTTAAGACTAAGTAAAAACTAACATAGAAAACTAACTCCCTTTAATTTTACAAATTTTTCTAGAAATTGCAATAGGAGTTCCTAAATTCAATTAAGTAAATTTAAATTAAAAGTTATAAATCATTTTCCCTTGAATTTTAGGAATAATTAAGAAATTTACTTAAGACCTTATAAGATTGCACTTAATTTAAAAATAAAATTTTGTAAATAATTTACCTTTTCCCTAGGGACAAATTTGTACTTGTATGCTACTACTTTGGATGTCATGTACTTGCAATAAAATTATGAAACATAGAGAACAATCTTCTTGTAGTTCATCTTGACATAAGTTTGTTCTATTTGCTTTACAAATGAAATTGTGAACTAAAAAACATGCTAGCATTATTTTTACTTGAGTTGTGAAAGGGAATGACATATATCCTCATAATATTGTAAAACAATATTTGACTACTCCAAACATATGTTCAATTACTATCTTCAACTGTGAATGCCTATAATTGAAGTTTTCTACTATATTAATTGATTGTCAATTTCCTTCATATTCTGATAAGTGATATCAAACACCTCAAAATAAACATATAAACTCAGGCCTATTTGGAAATCCAACATCAACTAAGTAAAATTTACCTACATGTATTTGAACATCTTTTGAAATAAATTCAATTTTGATTGATAAGTGAAATAAAGGTAAATCATAAGTACTATATCTCATGGCACTTGTAAACCATTACATTAAGTTGTCACATCTTGAAGGAGTCGAGTATTAGTAGTTAAGTCTTTCCATCCACTAAGAACATAGGTAAATTTCATATCAAAATTGTATGTAGCCAATATGTTTTGTGACAATTCACTTTTTCTATTCCTAAATTAGGCATTCTCCTTTCCATAAATTGTAGTTTTAATATGTGTACCATTAATAACACCTATACAATCCTACTCATGTCAAAAATAAATTCAATTAATATATAAATGAATACATCAAATATCAAAATTATTGTAAAGATTGAAATGTGTACTTTGAAGTATGGATAAACATTGACATCATTCTAAATTTGACTATGTATAGTAACTTCATGTTTAGTTAAAAGCATATCACCTATTTTTAATATAGTATTTACTATTTCATTGAAACATATACTATCAGTCTATGTTGAGTGATGAAAATGCTCTCTGATTACTCCATACCTTTGATTTTGTTCAACTATGACTAAAAAAATAGCAAGTTTCTCCTCTACAATTATACTTCTACTATCTAATATTACTTTCATATTTCTTAATGATCCATAAAATTGTGAAAAAACATTTTGGCTCATTCAATAATTTTTTCTGTAATTGTATGCTTGATATGGTGATAATGGATCTAACAATCTTTGTATATATTTTTCTCCTTCCATATTATATATGCGAGTGGTGGATGCTTGAATCCCATTTGTAGCAATTCCACATAAAAATTATCATGTTGCCAATTTAGCTTTTCTTTTTTTTTTCCTTCGTTCTTTGTCCTCATTAATAATGGACATAGAGGTCTTCATAAATTCTAGTGCTTGCATCTATACACATCATACTAATTATGACTTAATAAATAAAACATAACAAAAACATACAATTAAATCAAAAAATAAACAACACATACATTAACAAAATGTTCACAACATTTTTCATAACATTTAAAGGATAACACAAGTGGAATAAAATTCAAACATGTCCAACATAAGTGACAAAGTTCATATGGGAAAAGCACATCATTTCAAATTAAACTTTAGCCATGAAGTTCTCATGTTTGGTGGTAGATGTCTAAATTGATTCTTCTTTGATTCTATCTCCAATAATTGCATTGCCTTTCGTTTCTCTTCTTTTGTAAGATCTGTAAGTGAAAGTAAAATAGTTAAAACATCATCTTCTTCATGATCTTTTTTCTCTAATAATTTCATCTTTCTCTCCATGTATGTTAATTTTCTTTCTTTAATACGTTGTGTAAATGTCATCTTCTCTTGTTTTATACATTCTGTAAAAGTCATCTTCTATTGTTCCATATGTTCTATGAAAGTCATCTTTTCCTTTTGGATCAATATTATGTTTTCTTATAGTTGTATGACATGCTCTATATATACCATTTTCCTTGTATTTTCTTCTATATCCTCACTAAAATAGTTCATAAGTGATACACCAACATCTTTCATTGTAGTTGTCATAAGTTATTGTGATTTAACATGTGGATGTGAACATTTTCCTTTCCTACATGAGTCTACATCATTCAAACTAGGAAAAGGAGCTTGAGTAGGAGAATGATCTTGAGTTTTAGCCTCAAATTCTATAGCATTTTGTGTAAGATATATTACGTTTGTATTTTCATTCAAGTTTACAACTACTCTCAGATTTATTGTACTCATTTTAATTGAGTTTGTTGCAAGATTTTCTTTAAATATCATCTGAAGTTGGTCATATATAGGGTATACCCTTGTCCTTGTATTGTGTTTACTCTAGATGAATCTATTAGAAAAATATATATTAATACAAATTATAAGCTAATCAAATGTTAAATTTAATTTTGAAAAAATTCAACTAACTGTAGTAAAAACATCCCAAACTTCTTTTAAGATGTCAATATGTCCATGAATGTAGTTTCATCCCCAACTACTTTGTGCATCAATCTTAGTATAAATCTTGTACATATGTTACAATATTTTCATTCGACTATTGATATTTTTCTTTTAGATGTTGCCTCATGTTTCTTTATTATAATTGTTGATTTACTTTTAGCCAAGTATCAACCTATATCTTTCCCTCAAGAATTTTACTATTTCCCTCCTTAATAGCGTCACACAACTTGTTAATATCATCTTATCTGCTTAAACACTTCAACTAAAGTAAGAATTTCCATTACCTTTTTAATTTTTCATTTCCTATTAAGGCACATATTGACATAATATACTAATGTTGTGATGAAAATTTAGGAACAAGGTAAAGTTGATAAGTAACATTAATAAGAATAAAATCATGTTTCACATGTCATCCTAGATTAGCCAAATGAGCCAAAATCTTATTTCACATATAAACATAATATAAAATGCATCATAACATAGAAATGCACATTTCAACAAAATATAAAATTTAAGAAACTAGTGCTCAAAAGAAAGCCTAGTGTTTAAGACTTTTTTGTATTTTAATTCATAACTGCAAGTGCATGGTATCAACAATAGTATATTATGCAAGTACGAGTTGATCCATAGAGATTGAGAATTACTAATTTCTTACTTAGCTAATTAACTTGTTCCTTTATCTTTAGTTACTAAATCTAAATCCTAATTTTAATTGGAATTATAATGGATTTTTAGTGAATTTCTAGATTATTCTCTAAAAACCTAGAAATTAATGCATACATCCAATTAATCCTATCTATTTGCTTTTAAATCTTTAACTACTTACACTATAACTTAATTACTTTTATTGATCTACTTTTAATTCTTACTAAAATGAAAGGAATACACGTACATTCACCATAAAAATGTACATAACATCACAAATAACAAGTCACATTAATAATCAACACATACATGTATAGTTTTGTCTTTTCACATAAGAACATAGGTTTTTCTTATAACAAAATAATTCAAGCAAATGTAATAACATAGATCTTCACGTCTTTGATAGATTAAACATAGGAGAACATAATAAAAAGAAGAAAAAGGGAGATGAATACCTAATTTTCTAAGAAAATACTTCACCCTTCGAAACTAGCTTAGGTTGAAGATGTCTTTAACCTTTACTCCAATTCTTCACTTTGTCAAGGTAAGGAACTTTGGCTTCAACTCTTGAATTCCCTCCAAATGCTTGTCATCACATCAGATATCCTCCAAGGATTGAAGTTGAGGAGCAGTTGACTTCAAGAATTACTTTCCTTCAAGAATACTCTTAGGTAGAGAAGATTTTGCAAGGAAGAAAAAGGGAGGAGGAAGAAGAAGAGAGGGGCATCACTTCTCTCTTGGGAAGAAATGAGTGTGTGTGGGGGGTAGGAGAGGAGAAGAGAATGGAGTGGAATGGAGAGGACGAAATTGAGGGAGAGAGAGAAATTTGAAGAAGATAAAGCTGTATTTATAATGATCAAATGTCTCGTAAGGATGCATTGCAACCAAATTTCTTAATCAACCTATTGTATTTCTCTATTTTAATCTAGGATCTTTGTTATGTCATCATTGCATCCTTTGGAATGGGAATACGTCTTTTAATGTCATTCCTTCTTAGAAACTGTTATCAAGTATATTTCCATGTTGTCTCATGCAATCTTTCTTCTTCTATTCATTGCAAATCTAACGAAAATAATCTTCTAGAGATGTATTTAATTTTTTTTTCATAACTTGCCATCTTTGTAGAATAGTTATCTTATAACACTTATGAAAACTCGAACAGTTATCTTATAACTCTTTTAGTTTTGTCACCTGCAAAACATGTGATCTAAAATTTTATAACATTAGGCCCTTTTACAAAATTCGAATAGTTATTCATTACTATATATAAAACTTGAACAATTATCATAACTCTTCTAGTTTTGTCACTTGCAAAACACGTGATCTAAAACATTAGTTCATTTACAAAACTCGAATAGTTATCCATTATTATACATAAAACTCGAACAGTTATCATAACTTTTTTAGTTTTGTCACCTACAGAACACATGATCTAAAACATTAGTCTCTTTATAAAACTCGAACAATTATCCATTACTATACATAAAACTCAAACAGTTATCATAACTCTTCTAGTTTTTCAAAGCTACACATGAAAAACACGTGAAAACTTATAACTTTTAAAACATATGTGCATAAATCATAACTATACGAGTTTTTTAACAACTCTTCGACTTTTTATACACTTAATTTTAACTATATGACTTTTTACTTAACCTTTAAAATTAATTCTTCTCATCTTTCTTCCTTCTTGAACTCTACTTTAAGAATGAAATTTGTAATGTCTTCAATTCTTCCTATAAAATTATATAAGATATCTCTCTATGAAGCATATTTTATATAATAATTATCATATATCAATTTATGCATTATTTAACCATTTAAAACATATAAAACCTTAAAATCACAATTATCATACATTCTTCATTAAATCACATATAATTGCAATTATAATCTATAAAATGCATAAATTATCATATAAAAAATGTAAACTTTGAAGTCTAAACACCTAGGTTGCCAATTAAAAAGTAAAGTTGATTGCTTATTGATGATGATATTTCAAATAACATAAGTAACATAAACAAATGATTAATTAAATAAGTTGTATTTCATAAATGATTAGTTAAACAAATTTGACATCTCCAAATAAGTTGTATTTCATAAATAACAGGAGCTTTTGATATTTTTAGTTTAGAACACTCATTCCAAAAAATGTTGGAGTTTTTCATCTATTTGGTAATGGTTTTTTAACAAAATAGTCTATTTGAGGAATGCAACGTTTTTGGGTTGTAAATCAAGCGGATGTATGAATATAGTTTGGGTTAAAACAAAATATCACAAATCAATAAGAAAAAAGAGAGAGAATGTGTTCCACAAATTAATTGTATTGATTAAGAATCACCTAATTAGCATCCAAACTTTATTCAAAAGCACACAACTTCAACATAACTAAAGCAAAAGTTGATTAAGAATCACCAAATTAACATCCAAACTTTATTTAGAAGAAATATAGAAGAAGTAGGAATACCTTCAACAATTGAGTGGACGACAAGGTGGAGTGTCAAGCAACCTAGGTAGGAGTTTTGGGTTGACATAGGTAGATGAATGTCAAAAGAAAGTTAGGGAAATTGACTAGTAGAATGCTCAATTTGTTGGGTACCAACGATGGGTGACCATAGGGAGACAAGCATAGTAGACAAACACAAGTGAATGAAGGTAGGCAGATGAGTGCAACGAACGAGCATAAGTGGACAAGCATGATAGATGAGTGCAACAGACGAGCATAGGTGAATGAGCATGGTAGATGAGTACAATGGACTATCAAGCAAGTGTGGGGAGATGAGTGATGAGTGAGGGGTAGTAGACGAGTACGACAGATGAGTGCATGCAAATGAGCACGGCAGACGAGCACAACAGACTATCAAGTGAGCATAGGGAGACAAGCATTGAGCATCAGGCATTGGGAGAAGGTCTGAGAAATTGAATTTAGACCTCTTGGGTTGAGAATTCATTTTCCCAACCTTTACATATGTTTAGAATTCATTTTCTTAAGAAAAATGAATTTTAAAGTGCATAAACACTCCAACACCTAGAATCTAATAGAAAATATTTTCAATTCTGCCAGATTATGAATACACAAACCTCACTCAAATAATACAAATCATATTTATAGTAAAGAAAGAGTAGATTACATAAAAAGATTGTTAGATTCGTTACTACTACGTCAAGTTTATATTTGTCAAAAAATTTATAGAGTAAGTCAATGTATTTTTCTTAGCTTTGATAATTTAATGAGAAATAAATGAGTGACAAGAGATATCAGCAATGTGGAGGAAAAATTTACCTTATTCCTTTAACAATTAAGCAAAATTAATGGTACGAAGTAATTATAGAGGGATTTAGTCATTCAATTTGGATAGTTAGTAAATACTTCTATAAAGTATTGACTGCTATATTGTGGTTAAATCATGTACTTATTGCAATACTTTCATCATCAACATTGAGTTGAATTTGAAATGATCCAAATGCATACTCATATTTTAAGATATTTATTCATTTTAGTACTTTCTCTTTTAGTTATTTTTAATAATATTAAAATTTATTTAATATTTATAAAATTGCATTGATGCTATAGATGGTATACATATCAAAACAATAATTTATGGAAAAAAAAATAGTATGGTTTAAGAATAAGAAAAGAGAATTGTTTGAATATGATAACATGTAATTTGATATGAAATTTACATATATTTTAAGTAATTGAGAGAGATCAGTGGTAGATGTTCATATCCTTTAAGACATGATAAGTAGATCTAATGACTTTTGAATTCTATTAAGTAAATGTCTTACATATATTTGAGAATTATAATTACATTATTACACTAATATTAATTTATAGTAAGTTTTACTTAGTAAATATTAGATATCTCAATTGATCAAAATTTATTTATCTATTTCGAAGTATACAATATCATTTATTTAATTATAATAATGATAAACTTCTTAGTAATATTATAAAAAACTTTAACTATAGAAATTTACAAATAAGGATAATGATTGAGTGGACATTTGGAGTTGTATTTATTAAACATATGAGAAATTGATCTTTGGTTGAGGGTGTAGAGCACCTAACACTTTCTTTACATATAATCGAAAAATTTACTTAATCACTAATTAGGTCCACTAACATTATCTCTTTTTTTTAGGGTACAAATATCACTTGTATGCATCATATTACACAACATTTTAGAGTTTTCCTAGTTTACACTTCTAATAGATTAAATAGTGACTTTGACTCCTTTCTTGGAGACATGAAATCCTCAAGAGTCAAGTTAAGTGTTAGTCAATTTACTCTATCATAGCAATGTGACATGTATACATTGGTACTTTTGTAATTTAGCCCGTACATAGTTTTTTTCTCCAATATTTTAAAATTTACATAGAAACTTACATGTCATAATATATTTTAATATATATATATACCATGTATTAATTCAAAATCAACTTCTTTCTCCCTCTTTTTTATCTTATTTCTTCTTTCTAAATAAACAAACACTTAAGAAGGTTTGTGTCACTTAGAAAGTTAGAAATTGGAAAACTTTGAAGTTTTCTCATCTTTTTAGGATTTATGTCGTACAAGAAAATTAAGAATTTATTTTAACTTTCCTATATATAAAAAATTAAAGATTCCAAGTATTCAGACTTCTGTCTATTTGAAAGTTAGGAAAGTAGTATAAGAATTATCATTGTTTAATTAATTATTTAAAATTAATTATAATTAAAATATATATTGTTAATATAATTAAAGTATAATATATTAATATAATATATTATTTTATTTAATTAAAGTATTATATTATTTTAATTATTACTTTATATAATGTATTATTGTTTTAATTAAAATTACTTTGTATATACTTTAATATAATATATTATTTTATTATTGATAATATAATTAAAGTATATATTGTTAATATTTTTTATTTAATTACTTATTTTAATATTATTTTATTAATAATAAAATATTAATTATTTGTACTATTATTTAATTTTATTTTATAATATTTAAATTATAAATATTATTTTATTTAATTAATATTATAATATTAAATTTTCAAAAACTATATAATTTTCTTAATTTTTCGTCGATAACACCATTACTTTTAAATTTTTTATTTTTTTAACTTTTTAAGTGTCACACACGAATCCTTAAAATATACGTATTTCCTCAAAAGATGCCCAGCTCTCGCAAATGCAATGCTAATAATCACATCGGAAGTCAGTATTCGTTGGCGAACAACGATGCTGATCGGTCAACAAGAAGCCGACGATCTTGGTAAGAAAGATTTCCATGCCGATATCGAAGAAGAGGACAGTTCGAACGTGCGTTTCCGTAAGGATTAGGATTTTAAGTTAAGCTCGTGTACGGTTGCGTTGGAGGAAAATAGATAGAGGGTCATGCCTATTCAATGCCTTCTCCTAACCTCATTCAATGGTTTGTTTGTCTTGCTCACCACTTGTCAGGATGTCTACCTATCCTAACTTTATTACAAACATCGATTTACAGATGATAGAATACAATAAAATTGAAATTAAGAAGGTAGTTATTCTTGTCTGCGCCTAATCTAACGGCAAAATAGATAGAACAATACCAAAAAAAAGATTCCATAAAACAACTACACAGAAAGATCGAAGTCACTTCAACTACACTGAAAAAGTCCTAAAATATAAAAAATTAGACACGTAAAGTATCTAATACTTTTCTTATGTGTAACTAAAATACTTATCTAAATTCTCTGGTTAAATTTTACAAACTTCTTTACTTTACTTCACAAACTTAAGACGTTTAAAAACATATGTGCAGATAACTATAATTATATAAGTTTTTAATATAACTTTTTGACTTATTCGAAATGTTAATCATAATTATATGATTTTTCAAAACTTGTTAACGTTTAACTATATGATTAAGAAAAAAACTTATACTTTGACTTATTTAAATATATTTTCAGATTAAATAAAATACTCATTATCAAAACAAAAATTCCTAACAATCTTTTTATTTTTAATGATGATAAAATCTAATAAGTTTAACATCTAAAAAATCATATCTCTCTCTTTTTATCATTAAACAAAAACATAAAATCATGTGAGGGATAGGAAAAGATAAAACTTTAAAAACATACTAAGTATAAAGTCCATAAAATAGATATTCATTGAAAACTCCAAACGTGGATTTACAAATATTGTTTCATCAAATACAACATTCAAGCATAAAAGTAGTTATTACAAACTTTCGTTCAACAAATTATATAAGATTTTTCATTCAGTACATAATTTTACATAGCAATTCTAATTTCTATGTCTTTGCAATATGTCTAATAGAGTTTTTGAAATTTTTTAGGCAATTTCAACTCTAACTCTATTGACTTGATCAATAATGTCTTGATCTAAATTATCTGATTTGATATGTGGTTGTTGTGGCTAGTTTGAAAAATTAATTGGATCTAGAATCTGATATTGTTGTTGTTGTTATTCTTCCTGATGATGTTAAGCCTATCATTGTTGTACTTGAGGTAAATCAATAGTCTGATATTTTTGAAGTTCTTTTGTAGAGAAAAATCTAGACTTAATCTTTTTCTATGGCTAAAGTGTTAGATCTATATGACTTATCATAATTTTCAATATAACATCTCCATAAAATAGTTTACTCTATAAATTTAAAATATAATAAATGAAAATATCATACTAATTTACCTAAATGTGATTAATGATAGCAAATGTGACATATAAACATCTGTCAACTTCTACTTCATGACCAAATTTTTGAAAAATCAAGGTGTGTATCACTTTTGTAATAAATCTTACTTGACCATGTAAGTCATTCAATAGACTGAGTTCACTATTGGGATTAGGATTCTTTGTTAATTGTTGTATGTTCCATCTAAGTTGATATACCTGTTGTCTTTCTAAAAGTTTAACTTCTTCATTTTTTAGCCCTAATACTTGATATAATAAATCAGGACTTAAGTGTATATCTAAATTCTATATAATGGAAATAAGAATTTCATTTACAATCGTCAAGTTAGCATTAAAGTAACTAATAACATCTTTACTGTTTAGATGACTTAGTTGTTGTGGAAGTAATGTCAATAACCCTTGAAATTAAAACATTTCTTTGATATTTTCCATCCCTTCAAACTTGATAGGTCATGCAAAAAAAATAGTAAAATTCTTATAATTTATTCCTTTCATAATAAGAGTGATCTTTAAACCACCATAAAGTACCATCTTCCGAATCCTACTCAGGGTTTGGAATTCTCCTATTATGTTAGTCTTTTGATCTAGGACTTTCAACATTGTTAGAAAATACATTTTCTTCATTAGCAGCATCATTATCAGAATTTTCAAAACCATCAGTAGTATCAAAATTTTTTGAGTAAAATTCTGAAATATCAGCAACTATCATATCTAATTTTTCAATAGTTGAATTTTCTTCTATATATTCTTCAATAGATATAATTGCATCCAACAACTATCTCAAGATATTAATTTGCTTAAAACCAATTTCTAGTTGATTAATAACATGTATTTCAGGAGCTATATCTTCAATCAAGACATTAGTAAAATTATTTTCTAATTGTAATATACTTCTATTTTGCCAAATATATACATTTACCAACTAAAAAGAAATAATTCTCAATAGCCATAACCGATAATTTACAAAATTATGTAAGCAACATAAAAATAGAGTATTGTTCTATGACACTATAAGGAATGATATCTGTACATTCTTCGTTAGATAGTATATCCTCAAAATCAATAGATTCAGTATCTATATCATTAAAAATATCTTCAAAATCAGGAATTTCTATATTATATTGATCATTATTATTCTCATTTTTTGAAAATGCTGATTGTTTATTTTCAAATAAATTTATAGTAGTAGTAGCATGTCTTAGAAAATTGTCCATCATATTGAATGAAACATTATAAATCAAAGTGATACAATACCTAAAAGTATAAGCTTGCAGTCCAAGATATGTCAAGTCTTTTGGTATTCCATCAATTATTCTTTCTCTAGCAGTTGCAATTAAACATAGTCTTCCATTTCAAATAGACTCCTCTCTTTGCTGCAATATTCTTCTTTCTCTTGCAACTAGTCCTAAATTTTCAATCTTTCTTCTTTTCTAGCTATATGTCTACATTTTTTCTTCAAAAGGTAGTTGCTTTTGTGTTTCTCTAATTTCTTTAGTGAGCAACACCTAGAGTTGAGATGGTCATTCACCATCATGTTTTTCTTTCAATAATACAGAATACCTTTGTAAGGCATCTACTTTTGCCATTTTTAATTGATAGGTTTTCTCACCTTCACTACGGAAGCCCATTTTCCATATTATTCTTCTCTATTCATTTATATGTCATTTTATTTCATCTAACACAACTAATGGAAAATAAAATTTTGAATATAAATCATGTAGTTTAGTGTTTGCTTTAGCATTTAGTTGCTCCCATTTCTTTCCATAAAATTTAATGGACTATATCAATGCTTTCTTTGATACTCGTTCAGAAACACTAACAACCTCAATATTTGGTTATAAATTTCTTTTCCACAAATTTAAAGATGAAAGTTTTGTTTGTTTAGCTTTAAAAATTGTCTCTACAGGTTTTCTTATAAATTTCCAACAATAGTTTTTCTTATCTTAGACTATTTTACATATATCTTGTAAAATTTCAGGTGGAAATGTGTATCGGTGTAAATGTCTTATATCTAACTTTCAATGTTCTTTAATTCTATCTCCTATTAGGATTGAATGGATCACTAGAGAGGGGGTGAATGAAGATCTATGCTAAATTAAAATATTTCTAACTTATATGAGTGTTCAATATGTATAAGTATTAAACTAATAAATAAAACATGCACAATGAAAAAGAAACATAAGAACACAAAGAGTTTTTAGGTGGTTCACCAACTTAGCTAGTCCACCCCTAAAGATCACTTTGGCTTCACTAAGTGTTCAAATACTTACATATAATTGTTTTCAAGTTGAAGCAAAAACCAATCCCTTAAGCTTTCAGGTTGAAGTTCAGCAACCAACCTTGTGAGACTTTTAGGTCAAATTCATGAACCAACACCTTAAAGCTTCAGGTCAAAGCTTAGCAACCAACAATTCACAAGCTTTCAGGTCGAAGCTCTACAACCAACTTTATGTAACTTTCAAGTTGAAGCCACAAACCAAAGATCTTTCTCAGATCTGACTTTCAGTGCACGAAGAGCTTTGATAATCTTCTTGCTTTTTCAATCAATTCTCTGTAATATGTATTCTGAATTATATTTCTTGCAGTGGTAGATGATCTGCAATGTTTTCTCTTTATCTCTTTTTCGTTGAATGATCTGGTTATATTTATATCTGTAATTCCAACAATCATATTATCTTCAATGATATCAATCTTCTATACTTGATCTTCAATGTTATTCAACCTGTTGTACTTACTGATTTGCAAGTCCTAAGAATGGAAAATTACCATTCATCGATTGTTAAGGATTCTGATTGTCGCTTTATTAAACTCAAATGACTTTCCAAGAAACTCAAACAAGTAGATGTTTAGAATGAAAAAGTACATAATATTAGTAGTTAATAAATGGTTAATTGCATAATATTTAGCTTATCATATAAGAATTAAGCCAATATGTCATAATTATATGATTACATGCCTTAATTACAGAATATGCATAATTTCAATGAATTAGCATTAATTAAATATCATTTCTGAAAGATTGAAAGCCTAGTACATGTGATTTTATAAAAGTTTACGAACTCTCGTAAAGTTACTAAAGTAAGTTTACATAGCATCGTAAAGTTAGGAATTATTTCATACATCAACTTTTAAATGATTAATAATTACTTCTTTTACACATTAAATATTATAAAAATATTTATTTTATTAAATTGTAGAGTTGAATGAGTCTGTTGAGTTATAGTTAAGTCAATGGAGTAAGTCCGTTGAGTTACACTAACTCCATAGACTAGTTATTTTCTAATATTCAACTGTGAGCAGTTGTAGGGAAAGGAAATTCAAAGGAAACCATGTCATACAAATCATGCCATGATCTAAATTATGAATAGAAGAAGTAATCTCTACTGTTAATATGAGAGAAGTAGATTCAACTAGTCATTTAGGCAGAAGCAATTATTATTGAAAGAAATATAAAAGGAAAAGAGAAAAAACGAAGTGTGTGTGGAGAACCATACTAACTATAGTAAACATCAGACATTCCTTGAAGCTCTACCACCACTAACAGCAATCACCACCAACCATTAGAGGTCTGTGAGGATACTTTCCAGATGTCGGGTCGATTCCAAGCTAAACATGGTGACTGACAACCATTGTGAGGAGTGATCACATCATAGGAAGGAAAGTCATTTTCACCAAGCACCGAATCATCTCTTAGGAGACAGTAAAACTTTTAGCTTTGGTTTCGGGTTGATGCTGCTATACTGAAGAGGAGATCAACTTACAAAAGTCTCGATTCACGATTCTATAGGGAGAGAAATGTGTGACAGTAAGTTATTAAGTTTTCAGTGGTGTAATCACATCGCATGTAGTGACGATAGTTTTTACTATCAATAGAGAATTTTATCTTTCACCTTTCATTCATCTTGAGGAACAGAAAACAAAAACTCATTATCTATTTTTATGGTTATTAAATCTATGTTGTATCATTTGTTTTTGTTAGGGCAAGTAGTACAGGTGTGGAGTATGCCACAAGAAGTTTAGGTTTAGTCGGAAGCTTGTTAACAATAAGTATCCGGCAGATTTATATTTTCGATAGGTTATCAAGCCTAAGTATCCGAAAATAAAGTTTCAGTCGGAGGCTTTGAGCTAACTATCCAAAAGTCAGAAGATTTCAGAGAGTTACTAGCTATAACCATCTGGAATGACTTAAATGACACTTATGTGTATGATCAGACAATTAAGAAGCCAAGTATCCGAAAAGTAGTGACTTAAGTGGATCTTCGAATAGTTAAGCAGTAACTATCCGAAAAATCATAGGTTTTCGGAAGGTTACAACTACAACCTTCCAAAATGACTGAAGAGACACCTACATGAGTTTTCGAATAGTTAAGATAGTAAGTATCCGAAAGGCATGCAGTTTTCGGAGAGTTAACAGTAGAACCTTTCGAAAGGACAGAAAGAGAGAAGTGGGTTTTTGGATAGTTAAGTCTGTAACTATCTAAAATACTGAATCTCTCCAAATAGTTAGCCTGTTACAGTACCGCCCGTTACAATAAATGAAGAAAGAAGAATTTCTTTGGATAGTTAAGACTGTAACTATCCGAAGTGTTGCAATTTTCGGAAAGTTAGGAAGATAAGGCTCTGAAATTGAGAGTTCCTTCTCTGAAGCATTATTTCTCTACTGTAATGGCTTGAATGTAATTAAAGGTTTATATACTACCTAACTTAGGGTTATTTATGATATTGTAAAACATTGCGGTTGATTGTGCCGAAGCTTATAGTAAAACCCTCAACTCTCCGTGGACGTAGGCAGTTGCTGAACCACGTAAATCCTTGTCTTTAGTGTTATTTCTTCCTCTTTCTCTTCACTTCCAGTTTCGGTGAGTTAAGAGGTGAGTGTTTTAGAATCGTGCCATAGAAAGTTGATTGAACGATCGATTTTAATCGTAACAATTTTGTATTGTTGTTATTATCAGTAATGTTAGTATTATTAGTATTGTTGAATGTTTGATGTTTATTTCATTCCAAAAAATAGAAAATCATATTACAGATTACTGAAACTAATTTGTAATCAATTCTGAAATCCTGATTGATATATTTAATGTTTGAAATATTTAAATGTTAGTACTGATTAATGATAAATATAGTATAAACTAACATTAAAAGCTTAATTGATGTTGTTTACATTTTGTGGAACCACCTAATGGATGACTATATTCCTTTTTGGATAGTAATTTTAATTTGAAGTTACTAGTGAGGCTTATTTAGTTAACTTAATTCTATGAGGATAGTCATTGAGATAATTGTAACTCAACAAACTTCATTCGTTGAGTTAGCAATAAGTCAACAGAGTGAGTAATTCAGAACACAAAAACCTCTAATTGTAAAAATTTAAATAGTCTGAAATTTTTACTCATTCTCTATGGGATCGATTTGTACTTACACACTTACGTAATAGACACTATGCACTTGCAGTTAATTATGAAATAGATTTAATATCCTATTCATGAAAATTTATTTGTTTACTTCTAAAAGAAAATATAAACATATATTTAAATAAGAATAAACAAACCGAACAAGTTTTCTAACGTTGTTGCTAGGAAATGAAAAGCTAAAAAAATCGTAGTAACTATTTTGTTTTTGTTTAGAATGAAAAAATGCATAATATTAATGGTTAATGAATAGTTAATTACATAATATTTAGCTTATCATATGACAATTAAACCATTATGTTATAATTGTACGATTATATGCCTTAATTAAAGAATATACATAATTTTATGGAATTAACATTAATTAAATATCATTTCTGAAAGATTGAAACCCTAGTTTACATGTGGTTTTATAGTGTTTAGAATGAAAAAGTGCATAATATTAACAGTTAAATGATGGTTAATTGCATAATATTTAGCTTATCATATGAGAATTAAGTCATTATGTTATAATTGCACTATTATATGCTTTAATGAAAGAATCTACATAAATTCAGGAAATTAATGTTAATTAAGTACATTTCTAAACTGTCGGTAAGTTGTAGGTTTTTAATTCTTAAGTATCCAAATTTTCTATTATTTCGGAGAGTTATATTGCATGTACTGGACATTTATGTTTTAAACGATAGAAGAATATTTTATTATTTCTTGGAGTACACGTGTTGTAATCTTAATGCATGACTTAAGTGAATTTTTGGTAAGTTATCTAATAACTATCCGAAATGTGTTTGAGCATCAGATAGTTAAGTTTGCAACTATTCAAAATGTCTTTTTATTATAAAACTGCCTAAGTACACGTGCCGCATTTTGGAAACTTGACTTAAGTTATCTTTTAGAAGGTTAGGTGCTAACTATCTAAAATGCATATAAGTTTCGGATACTTATAGTTGTAAATATCTAAAACATCTGAACTCGTTATTTCTTTAGTGCACGTATTTTATAGTTAAATCAACGAAGTAAGTCCATTGAGTTAGTTGTAACTCCACAGACCATTTATTTTCTAATGTACCACTATAGTAGTTGTAGAAATAGGAAATTCGAAGGAAAGTCACGATTGCAAATATCATGTAGGAATTCACTTGTGAAATGAAGAAGAAATCACCATCGTTGATATGAATGAAGGAAATCCAACCGATCTTCTAAGTAAAAGTAGTTACTACTAAAAGAAATATAAAAGAAGAGGAGAAAGATGAAGAAAAAGTGTGTGTGTGTAGAGTGGAGAACCACGCTAACTACAGGAAGCATTGGAAATTTCTTAAAGCTCCACACCACCACCAAAATCACCAACCATTGGAGGTTTGTGAGGATACTTTCCTAATGTTAGGTCGATTCCGAGCCAAACACGGTGACTAACAACCATTGTGAGGAGTGATCATGTCGCGAGAAGGGAAGCCATTTTCACTAAGCACCGACTCATATCTCAAATGTAGATTCTGCAATTTGGAAGGGCATGACATTATTGATTGTTTAAAACTAAGACGATTGTAGATCATTAGATCAAATGGGCAACAAATGAATTATATCCAAGACAATAGAACTAAGTATGAAAATCCTATAGTTTACCCAACCAATAGTCAATTTAGGACAAGTAATATGTTGAGAGACAAGGAAGTTTGAGATAGGTATGACAAACTTGAACAAAGTTTAGAAAAAAACCTAAACAAATTGGAAGAATACATGTATTATCAACAAGAAGTCAACCAAATAAACTATAAGGAAAATTATTCAGAACCTAAAATCGATATCAGCTATGAAACTGAGAAAACCATAAGAAAATTGATCAAAAACTAAATGCAATGAGATTAGATGATCTAGAAAGAAAACTAAATGCATTGGATGAATTTACAATGAAATTACAAGTAATTCAAGATAAAAATGAAAACACAAATTATAATACAAATGTCAAAAGTGTGCATAATTTACAAAACATAAAGATAAATGAAATTACCAATGAAATAGGAATTGAGAAATGTAATCCAACTGAAGAATATATAGAAACAATCATGTTAGGACCTAATGGCTTACCAAAGGGGGGGTGAATGGTAAGATTTAATTTCTTAAGTGTAATTTCAGGATTTACAATGAATGGCTTGTTGTTAAATTTAGTAATCATAAAATGATTTTTCTAGTGCAAACACAAATAAAAAAGAGATAATGCATACAGAGGTTTTAGGTGGTTTACCACTAATAGCTAGTCCACCCTTAAGGGATACTTGGGCTTCACTAAACTTTCAGCACTTACAATCACTTGCTTTAAGGTCAAAGCAAGAACCAACCAATCAATCTTTGAGCTTTCAAATCGTAGCTCCAACCAATCTATCTCTGAAGTTTTTTAGTTGGGAAACTTTAACAACCACTAGCTTGAGGAGATCAGAGTTTGTTTGCGTAGATTTGAGTTTGAATTTTGCTGAAGATTTGATCTTGAATCTATTCAACTATATCTGTGGAGCTCAATATATAGATATGTATTTTTCAATGCTATCTAACTTTCTTGTTTGTTGTTTATATTTATAACATCAAGCATAACGATCATATTCCTTTCTAATGAATGTATTCTACTGTACTTACTGAATTAGCAGGTCCAAATTTGATAAGTTATCGTTTAGGAAGGTGTTTCAAGATAACCTTCCGATTTCCTTTGACTTTCAGATGGTTAGTTGTATAACTCTTCGAAGGATGTCCGTAACTCATTGAAAATCTACTTAAGTCCTTTTGTCTGTCTTAAGTTTGAATACTTGCAGTTGTAACTTACCGAATCATTTTTAACTATCAGATAGTTAGCTACAGTAACTCTCCAATTTCCTTCAAAGCTTCCAACTGTAGTTATTCTATTTCGGCATGTGCATAATAAGATGACTTAAGTTTCAGATAGTTCATTTTGTAACCTTTCGAAACATCCTATTTTTCGAATAGTTAACTTTCCGAAAGTCTTTTAAGCTTCTGATTGGATTTTTGCATGTATGTATTTGAATACCTTAAGTTTCGAATAGTTCATTTTGTAACCTTCCAAAACTTCTCAATTTTCGAATAGTTAGCTTTTCTAACTTACCAAAAGTCCTTTTAAGCCTTTGTCTACTATAAATTCAATTTCTATACGTGCACATTCTTCTGACTTAACTATCCAGATAGTTGTTCTAGATAACTTTCTAATTTGCCTGTATTTTCAGATAGTTACCAATTTAACTTTCCGAAAACTTGAACAGTTGTTTTTCTCTACTTTTGACTTTCATCACACACGTATTAAATGACTTAACTTATCAAATAGTTAGATTTTCTATCTCACCAATTTCCTTGGATTTTCGGATAGTTAGCTATCTTAAATCTTCGAAGAATTCAAACCTTTTATCTAATATTCTGAAGACCTTATTTTTGAATAGTTATCCCTGTAACTTTCCAAAGAGCTTGCTTGCTGCCTTTAAGTGGTCTTTCGGATACTTAGGCATCTAACCTTCTAAAAATCTGCTTCTTCCAGATACTTAGACTGATAACTGTTTGATCTTTCTGATTTCATCTATCAACTTTGAATGATCTGTTTGTGACTGACTTTAACTATTTATCTATTGATCTATGAAATACAAAAAATTATTCCTCACATTAATTTTTGCATTATCAAAATCTAAAGGTCCTTTCAATCTCTCCCTTTTTGATAATGACAAAAACCTTACAATATTTTACATGTATTTCTCTCCCTATATAACTATACAAATAAACTCACAAAGAAGGAATAAGATACTAAATTTGAATTTGCTCCCCCTATTTTTTTGAGTTTACTCCTATTTTAATGTTGCCTGCTGAAATAATATTGTATGTTTTTCTCCACCTATTTTACCATTTGTCAAAAGTTCTATAACTAGCTTTGTAGAGCAATTATAGCTGGATAGTTCGTGGCTATCCTAAAATTAGTTAAGTTACTACAAGAGAAAATGTTAGTAGAACAAGCTCCTAGTTGTGAGCTTGGAGAGTAATTATTAAGTTATAAATCATACAAAGAACAAATCTCTAAGTTTCATCTAATATGATTAAATGTAGATTCAGATAATGGTTTAGTGAAAATATCTGCTAATTGTTCTTTAGTAAAGATATATTCTAAAAAAATATGATCTTTTTCAAAATGGTCTCTTAGAAAGTGGTGCTTAATTTCAATATGTTTTGCTCTTGAGTGTAGGACTGTATTTTTGGAGAGATTTATGGTATTGCTATTGTCATAGTAAATAATTGTATTCTGAAATTTAAGTTTATAATCTACTAGTGTTTGTTGCATCCATAGAATTTGAGCACAACATAAACCTGCTACAATATATTCTACTTTAGTGGTAGATAAAGCTATGGAGTTCTATTTTCTGTTAAACCATGATACTAAGGAGTGACCAAGCAGTTGACAAGTGCCACTTGTGCTTTTCTTGTCTGACTTGCATCCTACAAAATCTACCTCACTATAACCATTTAACATCAACGAATTTTGTGAGGAGTAAAATAAACTAAAATATTTTTACCCTGTAAGTACTTAAAGATTCGTTTAACTGCTTTTAAATGTGATGCTTTAGGAGAGGCTTGATATCTTGCACATGCACATACACTAAACATTATGTCTAGTTTTCTAGCTATTAAATAAAGAAGTGATCCAATCATGCCTCTATATATTTTTTAATCTACAAAAGTACTAGAAATATCTTTATCAAGTTTTTCATTTGAGTTCATAGGTGTGTGAGCCTTTTTGGATTTATCCATACCAAATTTTAAGAGAATCTCTTTGCAGAATTTTTCTTGATTCAAAAAAATTTCATGTTGTAATTGATGAATTTGTAATCATAGGAAGAATTTTAATTCTCCCATAAGACTCATTTCAAATTCATTCTGCATTAAAATCTGAAAGTCATGACATAATTTCTCATTTGTTGCACCAAAAATAATATCAACATAAATCTAAATGATCAACATATGAGAATTTTCTAACTTGATAAAAAGAGTGTTATCTGCAGTTTCTATATTAAACTAATTTTCAAAAAGGAAACCCTTCAACTTATCATACCATGCACGTGATGGTTACTTTAGACTATAAAGAACTTTATTCAGTTTATAGGCATTGTTTGGTCTTTCTTCATCTTCAAAACCTAGTGGCTGTTCTACATATACTTCTTCTTGTAAAATGTCATTTAGAGATGCACTTTTAACATCCATTTGATAGAGCTTTATTTTCATACTACTTGCAAAGGCGAGCATCATTCTAATTACTTCAAGTTTTGCAACAGGTGCAAAAGTTTCTTCATAATCGATTCCTTCCTCCTGGTTGTATCCTTAAGTAATAAGTCTAGTTTTGTTTCTGATAATACTATCATTATTATCTAATTTATTCTTAAACACCCATCTAGTTCCAATAATTGATTTTTTAATGGGCACATCTAGTTCCAATAATTGATTTTTCAGTAGGCCTTTCAATTAAATTTCAGACTTCATTTTTCTTGAACTGATTCAATTCCTCTTGCATGGCCATAATCCAGTATTCATCATTACAAGCTTCTTCAACTATTGTAGGCTCAAGTTTAGATACAAATGCACCATAATTACAAATATTCTGAATTTTGCTCCTTGTTTGAACACCTTGATTTATATTTCCAATAATTTGTACAATGGGATGTCTAGATTTTGTCTTCCATGCTTTTCCGTCACAGTAGGTGTAGACACTACTGTGCTCTCTTTTTTCTATAATGATTTCTAATTTTCTAAATCACTTTCACTCTCACTGTCTATTTTCAGTTGCTTTAATTTTCCTATTAGGTATTTGTCAAATGATATATTTATTGATTCTTCTACTCTTCTTTCATATTCAAAATAGGCCATGTAAGCCTTGCTTCTTGAAGAGTATCCAACTAGTAGAGCTGGATCAGATTTTGCATCGAATTTGTCTTTTTGATCTCTTGTATTAAGCACAAAACATCTTGATCCAAAAATTTTGAAGTGACCAACATTTAGTATTTTACCATACCATAATTCAAATGCTATCTTATGCAATATAGGTCTGAGATGAGTTCTATTTATTGTATGACATGCAATATTCACAGCTTCAACCTATAGAAATTTTGGTAGATTAGATGCATTAAGTATTTTTCTTGCCATTTCTTATATTGATTTATTTTTCCTTTCTACTACTCCATTTTAGGTAGGAGTTCTTGAGCACGAATACTCATGTAATATACCAAATGAATTGTATAAATCTTCAAAGTTAGTATTTTCAAATTCACCTCCATGATCACTTTTGATCTTTTTCACAATTAGTTCTTTCTCATTTTGAATTCTAATGCAGAGATGTTTGAATTCAGTACATGCTTCATTCTTGTGTACTAAGAAACTAACCTAGGTGAATCTTGTATAATCATCAACCACAACTAAGGTATATTTTTTTCCTCCTAAACTAGTTGTCTGAGTAGGACCAAAAAGATCTAAATGTAGTAATTCTAGTGACTGACTTGTGGCAATATCTTCAATACTTTTAAACACTGATTTCTTTTGTTTTCCAATCGTACAGTCACTACATAATTTATCCTTTTTGAATTTGAGTTTGGGCACACCTCTAACAAGATTATGTTTAATCAACTTTCTTAAGGTTCTCATATTTACATAATTTAGTCTCCTATGTCATAACCATTCATCTTCACTAGAAGCAATTAAGCATGCATCACTAGTCATATTTTCTGATGAAAATTCTAATGAATAAATTGAATTATCTCTATATCCAGTAAATTTAATCTCAAGTGTATCTTGCTGTAATATAAAATAGTTCTCAACAGTAAATAATAGATTGTAACCTTTGTCACATAATTGACCTATACTTAATAGATTTTGTTTTAAACCATTTAAATGCAAGACATTTTCTATTTTCCCATTTTTAGATGTAACATTTCCTATAATAGTAATTTTACATTTTTCATTAATACCAAACTTAACTGATATTGAATTTATGGACTTAATAAATTTCAGAAATCTTTTCTTACCTGTCATATGTTTTGAGCATCTACTATCAATGATCCACTTTAACATTTGAACTTCTTTGTCCTTGCAGTCTTACAAATTACGTTGAAATTAAAGCTTTTGGTACCCATATTTTCTTGGGTCCATCAATGTTAGTCCTTAGCATATTAAATTTGATGTCTCTTAGCAGCCATATATGAGTAGATCTTCTTTTAATGACAAAAATAGTTGTGCCATCTCTATAAGATCTAATTTTTCCACCGTAGTAGGGAGTTTCCTGTGGTACAGCATACCCTAGGCGAAATTTACTTATTCTTGTTCTTTGAGATATTATGATTTTATTTAAAATGTTTTCACCTTTAGTGAACTTACATACAGTGTTTTTCAAATCAGTAATTTCAGATAATAAATTTTTGTTTTCTTCTTTTAAATCAAAATTTCTACAACTACAATTATCAAGTTTTGTTTTTAATTCCCTATTATCAATTAAGGTTTTTTCTAATTCAGCAAATGCATCCTTGTTTAGAATGAAAAAGTACATAATATTAAGGGTTAAATGATGGTTAATTACATAATATTTAGCTCATCATATAAGAATTAAGCCATTATGTTATAATTACACTGTTATATGCTTTAATGAAAGAATCTACATAATTTCAGGGAATTAATGTTAATTTAGTATATTTTTGAACTGTCGATGAATTGCAGGCTGTGAAATTCTTAAGTATCTGAATTTTCTATTATTTCGGAGAGTTATATTGCATGTACCAGACAGTTATGTTTTTAACGATAGAAGAATATTTTATTACTTCCTAGAGTACACATGTTGAAACCTTAATGCATAACTTAAGTGGATTTTCGGTAAGTTATCTGTTAACTATCCGAAATGCGTCTAGGCATCGGATAGTTAGGTTCGTAAGTGTCTGAAATATCTGAACTTGTTAAGTTAGAATTATGCACGTATTGAATTTAAATGCTTTAGTATATCATGTGAGATGCACATGTTTAACTCGTTAAGTTAGCATAATTGTACGCGTTTAGTTACATGAATATACACTAAGGTAACACGTTATGTCAGCAGCTTATTTCTTTGTTGCACGTGTATTGTAGTTATATCAACGAAGTAAGTCCGTTGAGTTATTTGTAACTCCACAGACCATTTATTTTCAAATATGCCATTGTAGCGGTTACAGAAATAGGACATTTGAAGGAAAACCACGATTGCACGTATCACACAGGAATTCACTCGTGGAAGGAAGAAGAGATCACCATCGTTGATATGAATAAAGGAAATCCAACCGATCATCTAAGTAGAAGTAGTTACTACTGAAGAAATATAAAAGAAGAGGAGAAAAAATGAAGAAAGTGTGGTTGACAGTGTGGCAGAGGTGGAGGACAACACTAACTACAAGTAGCGTCGGAAGTTCACTGAAGCTCCACACCATCACCAAAATCACCAACATCACCATAATTACCAACCATCGGAGGTCCGAGCCAAACATGGTGCTTGACAACCATTGTGAGGAGTGATCGCGTCGCGGGAAAGGAAGCCATTTTCACCAAACACTGACTCATATCTCAAGAGATCATAAAGCTTCTATCCTTGGTTTCAGGTTGATGCCAGTATGCTGAAGAGGAGATCATCTTGCAATTCTGGACTCGTGATTCTATAGGGAGAGGAGCTAGGATTGTAAGTGATTAATTTTTCAATGGTGTAATCCTGTCGTATGTAGTGACGGAAAATTTTACTATCGATAGAGATTTTTACATTTCACCTTTCATTCATCTTCATGAATATATCAAAACAAAAATACCAAAAACAACAACTTATCTGTGCAGAAATAGGGAACTTGGTCTGTTGTGTTAACTGTAACTCAACAGAGTGCTTACTGAACACATAAACTCCAATATAAAAATCAGAACAGAACACAATTCTTACTCAATCTCTTTGGGATCGACCTGTACTTGCACACAAATACAATATACACTATGCACTTGTAGTTAAAATAAAAATTGGAATTAATATCTAATTTGTGTGAAAGGTTGTTTGTTTACTTCTAAAAGTAATTATTGATATAAGCATCAAAACAAATTAAACAAGTTTAAAAACAGAAGTTAACAACCCCAAACCAAATTTCTGATCTAACCTTTCACACCAATAACAAGTTTTCTAGCACCATTGCTAGGGATTGAGAAGCTAAGCAACTGTGAGTGCTGTTTTGTTTTAATAGCAAGAGGAGTGTTGTGCATTTTCTTCTATAATTGAGAATATGGCATATACTTATGCTTAAAGATTTCTGAAACCTGTAGTTAGCATATGTGAATTCTGCAATTTAGAAGGTCACGACATTTCTGATTGTTTGAAACCGAGATGATTGCAGATAGTTAGATCACATGAACAACAAGTGAATTATCTCCACTATAATAGATCTGAGTATGAGAATCCTATAGTTTACTCAACTAATGGTTAGCTTAGAATGTGTAATATGTTGAGAGACAAGGAAGTTTGGGATATGTATGACAGACTGGAGCATAGTTTAAAGCAAAACATGGACAAACTAGAACAATATATGTGTCAACAACAAGAAGTCAACCAATTAAACTATAAGGAAGCATATTTAGAACCTAAAATTGATATCATTTACGAAACTGAAAAAAACATAATGAAAATTGATCAAAAATTGAATGTAATGAGATTAGATGATCTGCAAAGAAAACTAAAAGCATTGGATGAATTTATAAAGAAATTACAAGCTATGCAACATGAAAACACAAATGAAAACTTTAATATTACAGATCTGCATAATTTGCAAGACATACAAACAAAAGAAAATACCAATGCAATAGAATTTAAAGAATGCAATTTAAAACTAAAAACAGTTGAAGATTATAATCACAAAATTGATATATAAGAGCATCAAGAAAGTAACGAAAATCTGGAAGATGTATGTCTAACATTAAGATCTGGAACTGATATACCACTAAGAATTCAAAACGAAAATAATATGAAGGTGGATAATAGCAAAAATCAAAATGATAATGAAAATGTAATATCTGAAAATATAGAAATCAATGAATAAAAATCTGAATCTGAAAATGAGACTAAAAATGATCAAACAAATCAAATAAAAGAAAAAAATCTTTTAAATCACAATCATTAGCACCTTATTCTAAAAGATTACAACAAACATTTCCTAAAAAATAAGAAAAAATTAGATAAATTTTTGAAAAAGTACAAGTTAACATTCCTTTATTAGACTTATTGCATAAAATGTCACATTATGCTAAATTTCTTAAGGATTGGTGTACTAAGAAAAGAGAGCGAAAAGTTTTAAGGAAAGTCTTTTTAGCTGAGCAAAGTAGTTCCCTATTTCTGCCACAAATTCTTAAAAAGTTATCTGATCCTAAAATTCCTGTTATATCATGCACCATAGGAAATATCATTCTAGAAAGAACCTTAATAGACCTAGGTGCAGGTATAAATGTTATGTCAAGTGATATATTTGAATCGTTAGGATTAGAAGGCTTAATTCCTACTATGACTGTTATTCAATTAGTTGACAGAAGTATAAAATACCCTAGAGGAAAAATAGAAGATGTCTTAATTAAAATCAAAAACTTCATATATCCTATTGATATTGTAATTTTGGATTCCCAACAAATTAAGCATCAAAATCATGATACATCTTTAATCTTGAGAATGCCATTCTTAGCACCATCAAGGGCTGTTATCAATTGTAAAACTGGAGTAATGAAGTTAGCATATGGTAATGAGGATACTCAATTAAACATTTTCAAACCAGAAAAGTTTGAGGAGTTAGAATGTCCTTACATACTATAGACTTTTTAGAGAATGAAGGAGATATGCTAGATGATGTGATTCAAGAAGAATTAAATAAACAACTAAATTCTGAAATTTTAGAAGAAAGTGAAAGCATAAATATAGAAGGAGATCAGGAAGAAATTAATTTAGAAAATGATGATGTTCAATTAGGAGCTCTAACTTCTGATGGGCAACATTTAGAATTAAAACCTTTACCTCCTGAATTAATCTATATATTTTTGGAAGAAAAATGAACATGTTCAATCATTATTGCTTTAGATTTAAAAGAGGATTAAATTGCTAAATTAAAAGATGTAGTAAAAACTTATAAAGAAGCAATAGGCTAGACTATGACTGATATAAAAGGGTTAAGTGTAACTTTATGTTGTCACCACATATATTTAGGAGAGAATGCTAAACCTGTTAGAATTCCTAAGAGAAGATTAAATCCAAACCTTAAAAAAGTAATTAGGAAGGAAATAGTGAAATGGTTAAATAATGACATAATTTATCTGATTTCTGATAGCCCATGGGTTAGTCCAATCCATGTAGTTCCCAAGAAATCAGGATTAACAGTTATTAGGAATGAAAGTCAAGACTTGATACCTACTAGAATTCAATCAGGTTAGAGAGTGTGTATAGATTATAGAAAGCTAAATGCTGTGGCTAGGAAAGATCATTTTCCCTTACCTTTTATAGATCAAATGCTAGAAAATTTAGCAAGGCAAGAATATTTTTGTTTCCTAGACAGGTATTCAGGATATAATCAAGTCCTAGTAGCATTAGAATATCAAGAGAAAACAATTTTCACCTGTCCTAATGGAACTTATGCTTTTAAGAGAATGTCATTCGGATTATGCAATGCATCAGTCACCTTTCAAAGGTGTATGTAGGGCATATTCACTAGAAAGACTGAAGATTTTTTAGAAATATTTATGGATGATTTTACTATTTATGAAACTTCATATGAAGTGTGTTTAAATAATTTAGACCAAGTATTAAAACGCTGTGTGGAAAAAAGTCTGGTTCTAAATTGGGAAAAATGTCACTTCATGGTTAAATAAGGAATAGTCTTGAGACATATTGTTTCAAAGAAAGGGTTGGAAGTAGATAAAGCTAAAATAGAAGTAATTTCTAATCTACCAGAACCTAAATCAGTAAAAGATATTAGATCATTTCTAAGACATGCTGGATTTTATAGAAGATTTATTAAAGACTTTAGCAAAATAGCTAGACCTTTAACTAATCTATTAAAAGATGTCTGTTTAGAATGAAAAAATGCATAATATTAATGGTTAAATGATGGTTAATTGCATAATATTTAGCTTATCATATGAGAATTAAGCCATTATGTTATAATTGCACTGTTATATGCTTTAATGAAAGAATCTGCTTAATTTCGGGGAATTAATGTTAATTTAGTGCATTTTTGAACTGTCATTAAATTGCAGGCTGTGAAATTCTTAAGTATTCAAATTTTCTGTTATTTCAAACAGTTATGTTTAATGTACTAGATAGTTATGCTTAATGTACCGAAGAGTTATGTTTAAATTACTGAACAATTATGTTTTAAAAGAATATTTTATTATTTCCTAAAGTACACATGTCGAAACCTTATTGCGTGACTTAAGTGAACTTTCGGTGAGTTATCTCTAAGTATCCGAAATTACAGCTGGACATTGGATAGTTAAATTTATGCACGTGTTTTATAGTTAAATAAATGAAACAAGTCCGTTGAGTTATCTATAACTCCACAGACCATTTATTTTCTAATATGCCACTATAGCAGTTACAGAAATAGGTCACTTGGAAGAAAAAAACCACGATCGCACGTATCACGTAGGAATTCACTCGTCAAAGGGAGAAGAAATCATCGTCATTGATATGAATGAAGGAAATCCAACCGACCATTCAAGTAGTAGTTACCACTCAAGAAATATAAAAGAAAAGAAGAAAAAGAAGTAAAGGGTGGTGGCTGATGGGTGTGGTCAGTGTGTGTAGAGGAGGATCACCAAGCTTTCTACAGGCAACGTCGGCAATTCTCTAAAGTACCACACCAACCATCTCCACCACCACCATAATCACTAACCATTAGAGGTCTGTGAGGATACTTTCCTGATGTCGGGTCGATTCCGAGCCAAACATAGTGCCAAACAACCATTGTGAGGAGTGATCGCGTCGCGGGAAGGGAAGCCATTTTCACCAAGCACCGACTCATATCTCAAGAGATCATAAAGCTTCTAGCCTTGGCTTCGGGTTAATGCCTGTATGTTGAAGAGGAGATCATCTTGCAATTCTGGACTCACGATTCTATAGGGAGAGGAGACAGAATTGTAAGTGGTTTAATTTTCAGTGGTGTAATCGCATCGCATGTAGTGACGGAAGTATTTAATGTCAACTGAGATTACTTTACATTTCACCTTTCACCCATTTCCATGCTCATATCAAAACAAAAATACCAAAAACAACTTATTTGTGTTTATATTTTGTATTTGAGTGTTGTATTGTTTCTTTTGTATCGTGATTAATGTTATCTTTGTTAGTGTTGTGATTGTTTTATGTTTGTTTTAGTTTTACAGTTTACTGAAATTGGTTCGTTCAAAAGACTTAAAGATTTTAATAGTTATTGTTTGAATTATCTGAATGTTAATATTACCTAATGATAAATCCAGTGTTTACTAACATTAAAGAGCTTAATTGATGTTATTTACAATCTCTGGAACCGCCCAATAGTTGGTCAAATTCCTCTGTAAATAGCAGTATTAAATAGGAAAGGCAGGCTCGTGGAGTTAACTTAAGTCCACGAGGTTAGTCTGTTGAGTTAGTCATAACTCAACGAATTCGTTGAGTTAACTGTAACTCAACGGAGAGCTTATTGAATATATAAATTTGATTGTTAAAAACAGAACAGTTCGCAATTCTTAAGCAATTCCCTATGGGATCGACCTGTACTTGCACATTAATATAATAGACACTGTGCACTTGCAGTTAAAATACAAATTGGAATTAATATCTAATTTGTGTGAAAGGTTGTTTGTTTACTTCTAAAAAGGAATAAGCATAAAGATAAACTAACTAAGTAAAGATAGAAGTTAACAAATCCAAGTTTTTCTGGTGCGTTGCTGGGTAACCAAATAAGTTTTTTGGTGCCATGCTGGAGATCCAAACAATGTCCCATTTAACTTTGATAAAAATTACAAAGAAGCATTTTTCAAACTTAAAACTAGCTTAATTTCAACTCTTATAATTCAAGCACCTGATTGGAGCCATCCATTTGAATTAATGTGCGATGCATCTAATTTTGCTATAGGAGCAGTGTTGGGATAGAAGATAGAAAAATCTCCTAGAATGATTCATTATGCAAGTAAAATCTTAAATGATGCTCAAGTTAATTACACAACTACTGAAAAAGAGTTGTTAGTTGTTGTGTTTGCCTTAGAAAATTTTAGATCATATTTGATTGGAGCTAAAGTGATAGTATACATGGATCATTCAGCTTTAAAACACCTAATTGCAAAGAAAGAGACTAAACCTAGATTGATCTGATAGATATTATTATTACAAGAATTTGATCTAGAAATTAAAGATAGAAAAGGTTGTGAGAATGTAGTAGCAGATCATTTATCAAGATTACAAATAGAAAAGTCAAATATTGAAATTAAGGATAATTTTCCTGATGAACAATTAATGACCATCAACACAATGCCTTGGTATGCAGACATAGTTAATTACTTAGTTACTAGTTTAACATCTAAGGATTGGAATAGACAGGATAAGAAATTGTTTTCTTCAAGAGTAAAATATTACTATTGGGAAGACCCATATTTATTTAAGAAATGTCTTGATCTGGTTTTAAGGAGCTATGTTTCAGAAACTGAATATCAGAGCATATTGTCTTTCTACCATGACCAAGCATGTAGAGGGCATTTTGGTTAAGGGAAAACTGCTGCTAAAATTCTACAATGTAGATTTTATTGGTCAGCGCTATTCAAAGATGCTCATAAATATTGCTTAAGTTGTTTAAAATGTCAACAAATAGGAAGAATATCAAAGAGGAATATGATGTTTCTTAATCCTATTGTTGAGGTTGAAATCTTTGATGTGTGGGGAATAGATTTTATGGGTCCATTTCCTATGTCTAATCAATTTAATTATGTATTATTGGGGGTGGATTATGTATCTAAATGGATAGAAGCTATTCCTACAAAAACTAAAGACAATAAAGTGGTAATACATTTTATAAGAACTAATATAATTGCTAGATTTGGAATACCTAAAGCTATTATTAGTGATAGAGGAACTTATTTCTATGATAGAAATTTTGAAGCCTTAATGAAGAAATATGGAGTAAATCACAAAATTGCAACATCATATCATCTTCAAAGAAGTGGACAAGTAGAAAGTGCAAACAAACAAATTAAGTTAATCTTAGAAAAAGTAGTAAATCCTACTAGAAAAGATTGGGCTAATAGATTCATAAATGCACTTTAGGTTTATAGAACTGCTTATAAGACAGTTTAGGTATGTCACCTTTTAGGCTAGTATATGAAAAAAGTTGTCATTTACCAACTGAAATTGAACATAAAGCTTATTGGGCATTAAAAACTCTAAACACTAATTTAAATCAAGTTGCTGAGAATAGAAAAATACAGTTAATTGAATTAGAAGAATTTAGGAATGAAGCTTATTTGAAAACTGTAAGAGAAAAAGAGAAAATGAAGTTCTGGCATGACAAGAAAATTATTCCAAAAACCTTTGAAATAGGACAAAAAGTATATCTTTACATGACTAGACTCCATAACCATCTAGGAAAATTAAGATCTACATGGGCAAGACCTTATATAATTTGAAATATTTATTCCTATAGAGTTATTGAAATTGAAAATCCTAAAAATCAAAATATATTTAAAGTAAATGGACAAAGACTTAGACCTATTTTGAAGATACCAAAAAGTTCTTTTGAAATTATAAAAGAAGTAAGAATAGAGGACTACTCGAACTTTACTTAGTGTTTAAAAAAATAATAATAATAATAAATAAAACCTTATTTAAACATAGTCATGGTTTAACCAAAAGGAATTATCGGTTTTACTGAAACATATTTTAAAAGAAAAAAAATCGTTATGGTTCAACCAATAGGGTCCATCGGTCCGACCGGAATATAAAAATATAAAAAATCTATATATTATATTTAGTATAGTGTCGGTGTTGCCGAAGTATAGTATCGGTTCAACTGATAAAGAAAAAAAAAATAAAGAAAATATTTTTGATTCAACCGAGGAATATAACAGTTTGACCAAAATTTTAAAATGTTAAAAAATTAAGAGTTGGTTAAACCAAAAATTCTTCGGTCTTGACCAAAGTAAAAATTATTATTATAAGTATTTTTATTAGATATAACTTTACGGAAAGTCTGTTGAGTTACACTTAACTCAATGAACTTACTCCATTGAGTCTAGGATAAGTTAACGAACTCACCTTATTGAGTTAACTATAACTCATAACTCAACGGAGTATTGTAGTTAAGTCCACGGACTAAGTTCGTGGAGTTAACCGTAATTCCACGGAGAGGTAAATGAGAGAGCGAGAGTTTTACGTGGGAAATGACCCGATTACCCGTTTAAACTTAGGGCTTATTTATACTAAACTTAGGGTTTGGGGGCATTATCCATAGAATCATTTAGAACTTAGAACAGTAGAGATCAAGGTGATTCTGTTCCATTTCATAACTCCACGATGAGAAAGATAACACCAGAATTCTAGGAGGATGTTGTTGACACGTTAGAATTTCTTAAAGATTCAAAAGAATAACATACAAGTTAGAAGATCAGAAATACGACGAGGGAAAAAGAGCTACAAAAGGTAGAATCTGACATTTTCTACTAGAGGAAAGTGTTAGTAGATTTAGGTATACAAATACCTTAGATTATGGAAACGAGAATCAAAGTGGCTACAGAAGTTGTTGTAAATAGAGAAAGACGAATCAGGCCAAATAACAAAGTTGCCCTAGAATTGATCCAACGTAAGTCCCAACTCTGGTTCAAAACACGCATAGGTAGATGGGCTCAACGGGCAATCTGGGAGCAACAAAGGAAAGGAAATGAAGAACAGGCAACTGAAGAATAAGAGGAACCAACTATTAAAAGACCTGTCCCTGAGGAACAACAGCTCGGACCTTCAGTTCCACCACCAAGGCTGTTAGAAAGAGCAGCAATTTTGGGGCCTTCTACTGAGGAAGAATTAAGAGAATTTCAAGAACTGGTTCAAATTGGAAAAGACCAAGGAGAACTAGAAGAGTTGGCAGCAGTTATAGCACATCTAGTGTTTGATGCACATTGCAAAAAGAAGGCTGTAGAAAAGTTGAAGGCCCAATACAAAATTAAAGTTGAACAGCATCAAGATGCCACTGCCATACCTATTATAAGAGGAGCTAAAGTTGGTCTTGCGAGACCAACAATTATAGAAAAAGTTAAATAGGAAGAGCTTGTACTTGTGGCTCAAAGGTCTACAAAGCCTATTTTTGTAGATTTAATCTCAGAAGAAGAAGAGGAAGACCAGACACAATTAATCAAAAGAAGGAAAGGAAAAGAGATAGTGCCTAAACATCAAGAAAAGATTAAATCTAAGATGCAAATATCTGTAGGGCTTGCAGAGCAAATTTTTGTAAACCTACTATCTGATTCTAAGGAGTAGGAGTAGCAACAGCAAGAGCAAAGAGAAGAAGAAAAATAGGCTAAAACTAATCTGCAGCATGTACAAACAAAACAAACAGAAATTAGGGCAGAAGCTGATTTGCCCGTAAGTCCATCACAATCTACCATAGAATTAGAAAGAACAGTGACAATATAGATTGGTAGTTAGGAGGAAGAGGAAAAAGAAGAAACTGAACAAGAAGCTGAACAAGTACATATAGAACAAGAAAGAAATGACTCGATAGATTCCACTGAAAAGTAAGAAACTCTTCAACAAATTTTGGAAAGAATTCAAGATAAAGTGGAGAGTTCTGCCGGCTCACTACCACAGACAGAAGTAAAAGCAAAAATATAGGAATCTCAAGAGCATTTTCAGTCTATTCAAGTTCAGCACATGGAAGAGGAAGTTCAAGAACAAACCCCTCTAAAGCAACAAATTCAAATTCCTGACCCGACTGAAGCAACAGTTTTGAATGAAGTACACTTTTGGAATCAAGAAGTATATAATAAATATCAAGAGATTAGGGGTTATGATATCATATACAATAGACTAGTAAATTGGGATGGGATGCAAGAAATTAAGGATTTATTTGAGTTCCAAGGTCTACTACAGTTTATTTCTCAACAGAGAAGGCATATAGTATATAAGAATCTAGTGCCCGACTTCTATGCAAATTTAAGAGGAGAAAGTGGATTAATTTCCAACGTAGAGCAAGCTGATGTACAGATAACACCAGAGCTTCTCCACAACATTTTAAGACTGAAGAATGAAGGAAAAGAAATTCTGGAAAGTACAACTGCAGTCAAGTGGATAGAACAAATAATAAAGGATTGTTTAGCTATCAATCCTAGTGTGCCATTATTAAATAGATTGAAGCACTTAAATGGTAAAGTACACATGATAGCTAACATTTTGATTAAGAATGTCTACCAACGATAAGACCATGATATAGAACTGAGTTAATTTGTCAAATGGGCCACGTAAGCAATTGTGAACAGAATTCAAATTAATTGGTCTATAGTTTTTATCTCCAAACTAAGAGTAGTAAAGAAGAAACTATTTTATGGAGATTTGATTTCACTACTGATGGTGGACTGTATTGACTTCACGAAATGGACATCTAAAAGGATAAAATCAAGAGCCATTTCAGTGAAGGAATATAGAAACTACAATTATGCTGCTGTTGAGATTCCTAAACCTTCTAGAGGCATTACAGGAGTTGTAGAAAGGATAAACCAAGTAGAACAACAATTAGAAAAGCTCCAAAAGGAAGTAGATGAACTTAGGAGAAAAGATTAAATTGTATTGTTCGTCTACTTGTACTTATATTTATGTGAAAAATATCTAATTGATTGTAATGTAAATTATTCATATAAATGAATGTATGTTTTTCCGATATTTTTGCATTAGTATTGGAGAATGATGTAATGGATGAACTATCTTGAATATTATATAACTATTTGAACAATGTGCAAGACTGTTTAAAAGATTTCTAATGCAAGATAGCTGGTTAATGCTTGAAAATATCTACATGCTGCAAAGTAAAATGTAAATTCTACATAACATGAAATGAACTACAAGTTAAATATACATATCATGATCAGATTTAAATGTGTTTTAATTAGAACACTACAGTAATGACATGTATTTAACTTTATTTAAGTTGACAAAATGTAGGAGAGAAAAAAATATAGAAGTTAATACAAGGAGTAAGTTTTAGAAATTTGCTAAGTGTTAACTCAACGAAGTAAGTTTGTAAGTTTGTTGAGTTAACATTAACTCCAATAGGTCAATAATATAATATAAGGTCACTCCCTTGAGTTATCTATAACTCAACGAAGTTAGTCCGTGGAGTTAGCAACAATAACCGAAGCTAGTCTATTGAGTTAACTATAACTCAACGAGGTTAGTTCGTGGATTAATCTAAACAGTTATTCTTTTAGTCACGAACGAAACTTTGTGGGTTTAATAATTACTGAAATTTAAAATTAGAAGTGGAACACATACCCATAAAAATAGGAACCACATTGCACGTTACAAGACATGTTCTAGCAACGAGATTCATTTGCTATATAGACGTGCATTATAAATATAGAACAGAATGTTATTTACTATTTACCAGCACTTTTGGAAGAAAAGGAAATTCGTTGGGGAACTGGAAGGAGAAGTAGTTGATTCAACTTCATCCGTCAACAACTATTTACTAAATATAAAGCTTTAGCTTGGTATGTAATTAATCTTCTACTATTTTACTTTATGTTAAGAGTTTATGAGCACATGGATTCGTTCTCTTAGCACTAAGCAATTAGTAAGAACACCTACACAGGATTACTCAACACAGAGACGTACTGAAAAATTTTCTGAATCGGACTTTAACGAAATCCTTAGGGGTGTAGCTAACCTTTCTTTAAAAGAGAACGAGGATATGGCTGCTCCAATAGAAAAACCATTAGGGGAAATTCTGTATCTTGAATTAGTTGATGAACCTTCATATATTCGATTGCCAAACTTTGAGGGGGATAGGTTTGAACTAAAATCTAATTATATTAATCAATTGCCACATTTTCATGAATTGGAAAGAGAGGATGCCTATTATTTCCTTAGAGAATTTAACGAAGTTTGTCAAATGATGAAAATGCCAAACATGAGTATAGATGCTATTAAACTTAGATATATCCTTTTTACTTTAAAAGACACAGCTAAGAGATGGTTATATACTCTATCGCCTTATTCAATTTCTACATGGACTAAATTTTGCTCTATTTTTTTGGAAAAATATTATCCAACACATTAAACGATTAAAAAGAAAAATGAAATATTAATGTGTAGCCAAAAACATAGAGAATCATTCTAGAAATATTTTCAAAGATTTAAAGATTTACTAACTCAATGTCCACATCAAGCAATTAGTAAAGCACAATTAATAGGTATAATTTATGAAGGCATAGATGTTTCAACGAAATCTTTATTAGAATCTATGGATTTTTAAAACTATGTAGTGAGGAGCATGAGCATATTTAGAAAACTTTGCAAAAAGAACTACATAGTGGGAAAACTCGGTTGAAGCTATTACAAATAAAAGAATATTACCAAGGGGAATGCATGAAATAGATTCATTAATATATTTCTAATTCCACCTAATACATTAGAAGGAATAGATCATATTATTGGGATGGATGAAGGATTAATTATATACAGAACCAAACTAAGGTATGCAATCTGTTACCCGACATTTTGATTAGAAATCTTATCACAAGAGAAGAATAGAATATAGGAAGGCCTAATATATTTGAAGTACCAACTTAAAATTGTGGGTCAGCTTTAGTATTTTCTGATAAAAATTCGGCCATTCCTAAAAAATTTTATTACTAGAGACCAACTAGAAATTGGGATGAAGATTTATTCTGAAGTGTGTATAATTTTCTAAATAGATCTTGGACTGAAAATACTATGATATATCTAGGATAAAAAGCATTACTTAATAGCATGCATGTCATACTTGATGGATAGATATATCTAGTCACAAATATATCAGTTGCATTTAGATCTAATTTATACATAGTAAGCATAGATAGTTATGATGATGATTTTATAGAAATATTAACTATACCAAGTGATATAGCTAAACCATCATCTACAGAATATGATAAAATTCAATTAGGAATGTGGTATAATGAATATGATGATCCTACTTTATGTCTGTTAAGATGGTGGGATGAATTGAGGAAATTTCAAATATGGATTATGAAAGACCTAAATGAATGGAAGTGGGAAGAAGAATATATTAAAATAGATGTAGAAATTGAAATAGCAACATTATCTTGGAACAGAAGAGGATTGTTTGGATCTCCAACACGGCACCAGAAAAACTTGATTGGTTACCCAGCAATGCACTAGAAAAACTTGGATTTGTTAACTTCTGTTTTTACTTAGTTAATTTATCTTTATGCCTATTCCTTTTTAGAAGTAAACAAACAATCTTTCACACAAATTAGATATTAATTCCAATTTGTATTTTAACTACAAGTGCATAGTGTCTATTGTATTAGTGTGCAAGTACAAGTCGATCCCATAGGGAATTGCTTAAGAATTGCGAACTGTTTCGTTTTTAACAATCAAATTTATATATTCAATAAGTTCTCCGTTGAGTTACAGTTAACTCAACAAACTAAGTTCGTTGAGTTATGGCTAACTCAATAGACTAACCTCGTGAGTTTAAGTTAACTCCACGAGCCTGCCTTTCCTATTTAATACTGTTATTTACAGAGGAATTCGACCAACCATTGGGCGGTTCCACAGATTGTAAATAACATCAATTAAGTTCTTTAATGTTAGTAAATACTGGATTTATCATTACGCAATACTAACATTCAGATAATTCAAACAATAACCATTAAAATCTTTAAGTCTTTTGAACGAACCAATTTCAGTAAACTGTAAAACTAAAACAAACATAAAACAATCACAACACTAACAAAAATAACATTAATCACGATACAAAACAAACAATACAACACTCAAATAAAAAATATAAACACAAATAAGTTGTTTTTGGTATTTTTGTTTTGATATGAGCATGGAAATGGGCGAAAAGTGAAATGTAAAGTAATCTCAGTCGATAGTAAATACTTCTGTCACTACATGCGACGCGATTACACCATTAAAAATTAAACCACTTACAATTCTATCTTCTCTCCCTATAGAATTGCGAGTCTAGAATTGCAAGATGATCTCCTCTTCAATATACAAACATCAACCCGAAGCCAAGGCTAGAAGCTTTACGATCTCTTGAGATATGAGTCGGCGCTTGGTGAAAATGACTTCCCTTCTCGCAACGTGATCACTCCTCACAATGGTTGTTAGGCACTATGTTTGGCTCGGAATCGACCTGACATTAGGAAAGTATCCTCACAAACCTCTGATGGTTGGTGATTATGGTGGTGGTGGTGGAGATGGTTGGTGTGGTACTTTAGAGAATTGCCGATGCTGCTTGTAGAAAGCTCGGTGATCCTCCTCTGCACACACTGGCCACACCCATCGGCCACACACTACTACTTTTTCTTCTTTTCTTTTATATTTCTTCAGTGGTAACTACTTCTGCTTGAATGGTCGATTGGATTTCCTTCATTCATATCAACGACGGTGATTTCTTCTCCCTTCGACTAGTGAATTCCTGCGTGATACGTGTGATCGTGATTTTTTTCTTCCAACTGTCTTGTTTCTACAACCGCTACAGTGGCATATTAGAAAATAAGTGGTCTATGGAGTTACAGATAACTCGATGGACTTGCTTCATTGATTTAATTATAAAACATGTGCATAAATTTAACTATCCGATGCTCAGGTGCATTTCGGATACTTACAAACTTAACTATCTGATGCCCAGATGCATTTCAGATAGTTACAGACTTAACTATCCAATGCTCAGATGCATTTCGAATAGTTACAGATAACTCACCGATATATAACTTAAGTCAATCTTCTAGATCACGACACGTGTCATCAATAGTTTTATAATAAAGAAATATTTTGGAGAGTTACTAGTCTAACTATCCGATGCCTAGATGCATTTCAGATAGTTAGAGATAACTCACTAAAAATCCACTTAAGTCATTCTCTTAGAACATGACACGTGTCCACAGCTATTTTATAATAAAAGGAGATTTCGGAGAGTTACACATATAACTATCTGATGCCCAGCTGCAATTTCGGATACTTAGAGATAACTCACTAAAAGTCCACTTAAGTCATGCATTATGATTTCGACACGTGTACTTTAGGAAATAATAAAATATTCTTTTAAAACATAACTGTTCAGTAATTTAAACATAACTCTTCGGTACATTAAGCATAACTATTCGGTACGTTAAACATAACTGTTCGAAATAACAGAAAATTTGGATACTTAAGAATTTCACAGCCTGCAATTTACTGATAGTTCAGAAACGTACTAAATTAACATTAATTCCCTGAAATTAAGCAAATTCTTTCATTAAAGCATATAACAATGCAATTATAACATAATGGCTTAATTCTCAAATGATAAGCTAAATATTATGCAATTAACCATCTTTTAACCATTAATATTATGCACTTTTTCATTCTAAACAAGGATCACTTTCTGCATTTCATTTCATTAATGGTAATACACTTATATTTAGTATTGATAACATACTACAAGTTTACAAGCTAAAAAGTAAAATGGACTACATTAAAACAGAATTAATAGCAAGAAGAATTATGCCTAAAAAGTTTGCATGGACTGACACGTTTATTCCATTTGTTACTACTTTTTAATCATGTTCTTAAATTATAATTCTGTGTTTTTAATGTTGTGTGTATTTTGCATTTATTTTTTAGAAAAAAAAAACAAAAAAAATAAAATATCAATCTAGTTTGTTGGTATCTGTTCTTGGAAACCAACTAGCTTGCTTGTGAGCCACCAAAGGCATAGGAGCTTGGGTTCTACACAAGACACTAATTTAACAATTTATGTTTTGTTACTTTATTATATATTCTACTTTTATGTGTGAATGAAAAGTTTTTCAAAATCAAAAATCGGAAGATATGAAGGAGATACAAGAGGACAAGGTATGTAATTGATTATTTATCCCGAATTTACATTTAAACTTAGTTTGTGGAGTTATTCATTAACTCAAAGAATTAAGTTCGTTGAGTTAGGTGCTAAGTCAACGAAACAATATTCATGCTTGCTACAATTACTATATTTATCGTAAAATCTTTTACATTGAAGACAATGCAAAATATAAGTATAGGGGGAAGGTAATTAAAGTAACAACCATGAAATTTTGTTAATTAGAAGAATTAGAATGGTACTGCAGAAGTTCTATGAAAATTGAAAAAAAAAAATTTATGAATTTGCTGTAACTATTCGATAATTGAAACTGTAAAATTTTTAAGAATTGTAACTACTTGAATGTTATATAAGATGCTACATAATTTTACTTTTCATACAAATCTAGATATAGTATCTTATGTTTTTGCTGAATTTTATGAGTTTAATAGTTCCACGATTTTAAAAAGAAATCAGAATGCTTAATTGAAACTTAGTAAATTATCTGAAATCCTAGAAGAGATAAAATGTTGATTCTTAGATTAAATGAAATACATATGATCAAGGATACATTTAATTTGATTGATTAAACTTGTAGAATGATTTATGTGTAGATCTTATTAAACTACAGAAAAAGTATGAGCTTATTGATATGGATTCATATTTTCAGTAAATAATAGAAGTAGGACTATATGAGATTTGTGTTTTATTGCATTTGTATTAATGAAATACATATATATATTGTGTTGAAAAAATAAATAAATAAATAAATTTTAAGAGTTTATTGACTTGTTTGATCACGAGCCTTTTGTACTTAAGCAGATAGATATGTAAGGATTGTTGACCTGAAAATGACTCTTTAAATCTGGCAACCTGAAATCCTGATCAAATCTGGGATTGTTGACTAAAAGCTCGATACATAGGTATACTAGAAAACTCTTGTATGATTCAAGCTTTTCAAATTAACTTTTAAAGTACAAATATGCATATACTATTCTGAAAAGATAAAAGTGTTTTGTGAAATATAGATATCTTTTGAATCGAGTATATTTTCTGTTATCTAAGATTGCTGAAGTATGAATCTAGAATAGACTTTCGAAATTGTTGATTTGAGATACAATTCTTTATTCTACTTATTTTAATCATATTGAATTGGATTGTGTTTTGATTCATATGTAGTTGAAATTTATTCTGGAAATCACATTGGAAAATTCAAGATGACAGATGCTGAAAAGAAGAAAAAATGATAATATAATTAATACTTATGTGATGCTAATATATTTTGTATTTAATTTACATATGTTTTAAATATATTTGCAGGTTGAAGAGGAGAAAACAATATTAAAATAGGTTACTGAAAAATACAGAATATCTATATAGTAATCTAAATTATGTATTCTGAAGAAGAACGAAGTGAAGAATTAATTCTAGCACTTTAGAAAGACCAACTAGTTAGATCTTAGTTTGCTAAGGGACTAGCAAAATTTAAGTATGGGGGAAGTGTTTAGAATGAAAAAGTGCATAATATTAAGGTTAAATGATGGTTAATTGCATAATATTTAGCTTATCATATAAGAATTAAGCCATTATGTTATAATTACATTGTTATATGCTTTAATGAAAGAATCTGCATACTTTCAGGAAATTAATGTTAATTTAGTATATTTTTGAACTGTCGATGAATTGCAAGTTGTGAAATTCTTAAGTATCCAAATTTATGTTATTTCGAAGAGTTATATTACGTGTACCGGACAGTTATCTTTTTAACGATAGAAGAATATTTTATTATTTCTTGGAATACACATGTTGAAACCTTAATACATGACTTAAGTGGATTTTCGGTAAGTTATCTGTTAACTATCCGAAATGCATCTAGACATCGGATAGTTAGGTTCATAAGTGTCCGAAATATCTGAACTTGTTAAGTTAGAATTATGCATGTGTTGAATTTAAATGCATGTCCTCCACCTCTACACATGTTTAACTCGTTAAGTTATCATAATTGTACGTGTTGAGTTACATAAATACACATTAAGGTAACGCGTTATATTAGTAGCTTATTTCTTTATTGCGCGTGTTTTATAGTTAAATCAACGAAGTAAGTCTGTTGAGTTATCTGTAACTCCACGGACCATTTATTTTCTAATATGCCACTATAGCGATTACATAAATAAGACATTCGAAGGAAAACCACGATTGCACGTATCACGTAGGAATTCACTCGTGGAAGGAAGAAGAAATCACCATCGTTGATATGAATGAAGGAAATCCAATTAATCATCTAAGCAGAAGCAGTTACTACTGAAGAAATATAAAAGAAGAGGAGAAAAAACGAAGAAAGTGTGGTTGGCAGTGTGTGCAGAGGTGGAGGACCGCGCTAACTACAAGCAGCGTCAGAAGTTCACTAAAGCTTCACACCATCACCAAAATCACTAACATCACCAACATCACCAACCATCGGAGGTCTATAAGGATACTTTCCTAATGTCGAGTCGATTCCAAGCCAAACACGGTGTTTGATAACCACTGTGAGGAGTGATCGCATCATAGGAAGGGAAGCCATTTTCACCAAACACTGACTCATATCTCAGGAGATCTTAAAGCTTCTAGCCTTGGTTTCGAGTTGATGCCAGTATGCTGAAGAAGAGATCATCTTGCAATTCTAGACTCACGATTCTATAGGAAGAGGAGGTTGGATTGTAAGTGATTAAGTTTTCAGTGGTGTAATCACGTCGCTTGTAGTGACGGAAGTTTTTACTGTCGATAGAGAATTTTACATTTCACCTTTCATTCATCTTCATGAACATATCAAAACAAAAATACCAAAAACAACAACTTATCTGTGTTTATATTTAGTATTTAAGTGTTGTATTGTTTGTTTTGTATCGTGAGTAATGTTATCATTGTCAGTATTGTGAATGTTTTATGTTTGTTTGATTTAGAAAATAGAAAATAGTTTTACAATTTACTGAAATTGATTCGTTCCAAATACTTAAAAATTTTAATGGTTACTATTTGAAATATCTAAATGTTAGTGTTGCTTAATGATAAATCTAATATTAACTAGCATTAAAGAGCTTAATTGATGTTATTTACAATCTATGGAACCGCCCAATGGTTGGCCGAATTCCTCTGTAAATAGTAGTATTTAACTGGAAAGATAAGCTCGTGGAGTTAACTTAAGTCCACGAGGTTAGTCCATTGAGTTAGTCATAACTCCACGAAGTTGGTCCGTTGTGTTAACTGTAACTCAATGGAGTGCTTACTGAACACATAAACTCCAATATAAAAATCAAAACAGTACACAATTATTACTCAATCTCTGTGGGATCGATCTGTACTTGTATACAAATACAATATACACTGTGCACTTGTAGTTAAAATACAAATTAGAATTAATATCTAATTTGTGTGAATGGTTTTTTGTTTACTTCTAAAAGTAATTATTGATATAAGAATCAAGACAAATTAAACAAGTTTAAAAACAGAAGTTAACAACCCCAACCAAATTTCTAATCTAACCTTTCACACCAATACAATCCTCTAGACAGAAATTCAGACTCTTCATTTCTTTCTTATAGTTTTTACATTTTACATATAAATTATCTACTGTATAGAGAAGACTATCTACATATAAATCATTATTTTCCTTTTCTGAACAATAAGGGGATGTATAGCATACCTCTTGCGCAACAAAGTACACGTTTGTAGAGGCATCTTCCGTTGAGTCTGATGAGCTGCTAGATGAGTTGCTGGATGAGTTGTTGTCATCCTATGTGGCTTTTAAGGCTATTTTCTTGCTATTCTTCTTCTTTCATTTTTGTTTGTCCACCTCTTTCTAGAAGGGACAATAGAGTTGGATGTGTCCCAATTTTTTGCACTTGTAACATGTGAGGACTTTTAATCTTGAGAAGCTAGTTTTGCCTCCTTGTCTCATCATTTTTCTGAAATTCCTAGCCAACAATAACATTCCATCTTCATCCGAGCTCGGTTATTCTTCTTGTTATGCGAAGAGAAGTGCGGAAAGGGAGAAGTTTTGACTCGTGGAGAAGAAAGAAGAAGACAAATGGGAAAAATGTGTGAAACAACTGCAAAAACACCAAGGTTTAACGTGGTTCCCCAATTGGGTACGTCCACGGATGGAGCTCAACTGTATGATTCTCTCTAGGTGATCACAAAGGGATACAAGATTCATCATCATCTAAAAGCACACGTTGGGGGTCTATTTATAACATTTGTGTACCCCTAAGTGGTTAAGGACAAAACTACCCCTATGTGTAACAAACTAATTCAAGACACATAATAACATTTCTATTGAGAGAAAAGCTAGTTCTTTCTTTTTCTCAACCTCTCTTTTAGTGGCTCCATTCTCTTCCTTCCATTCCTTCATCTAGACTTCATGAGTAAGAATATTTCTCAGCAGATCTACTATTGAATAATTGTTTAATCCTTTGAATCTTGTATGGAAGTAGACTTCTATTTCCATTCAACTGTCAGGCTTCTTAAAATCTTCTGTACCTGCTCATGATTAGAAAAATTCCTTCCAATGCCTCTTAGTTCATTCACAATTTTAGCAAACCTTGAAAACATTTCAGTAATATTTTCTTTTTCAAGCATTTTAAATAATTCATGCTTTCTTAATAAAATGTTGATTTTAGTATCTTTCACTTGACTGGTTCCTTCATGTGTAATTTGAAAGGTCTTCCAAGTCCCATGAGAAGACTTACATGTAGATATTTTATTATACTGTTCACTAGTTAGTGTACAGTAAATAGAATTTAGCTCACGAGTATCCATCTAAATGATTTTTTCATCCTCCTCAGTCTAGTCTCTTTCATGACTGATTGGAAGTGGTGTACCATGTATAACCATCCTCCAAAGTTTCACATCAATGCTCTTGAGAAAACACTCCATCCTATTTTTCTAGTAACTATAATTGCTACCATCAAAGAGGGGAGGTTGATGGATATTCTGTCTCTTTGTAGTGTAGAAAGCCATGATCTCAGATGGTTAAATCTATTAATGAGATCAACCTGCTCTAATACCAATTGTTAGGACCTAATGGCTTACCAAAGGAGAGGTGAATGGTAAGATTTAATTTCTTAAGTGCAATTTTAGGATTTTATAATGAATGACTTGTTGTCAGTTAAATTTAGTAAGCATAAAACGATTTTTCCAATGCAAACACAAATTAAAAAGAGATAATGCACATAGAGATTTTAGGTGGTTCACCACTAATGACTAGTCTACCCCCAAGGGATACTTGGGTTTCACTAAACTTTCAGCATTTACAATCACTTGCTTTAAGGTTAAAGCAAAAACTAACAAATCTTCTTAGTTTTTGGATAGTTAGCTTTTTTAACTTACCGAAAATCCTTTTAAGCCTTTGTTTGCTATAAATTCAATTTCTGCATGTGCATATTCTTCTGACTTAACTGTCTAGATAGTTGTTCCAAATAACTTTTCGATTTGCATGTATTTTCAGATAGTTACCAATTTAACTTTCTAAAAACTTAAACAGTTGTCTTTTTGTACTTCTAACTTTCGTCACGTGTGTATTAAATAACTTAACTTATCGGATAGTTAGATTTTCTAACTCACCGATTTCCTTAGATTTTCAAATACTTAGCTGTCCTAACTCTTCGAAGAATTCAAACCTTTTATCTAACATTCTAAATACCTTCTTATTTTCAAATAGTTAACCTTGTAACTTTTCGAAGAGCTTGCTTGTTGCCTTTAAGTAGTCTTTCAAATACTTAGGCATTTAACTTTCCGAAAATCTGCTTCTTCTAGATACTTAGACTGGTAACTATCCAATCCTTCTGATTTCAGCTATCAACTTTGAATGATTTGTTTGTGACTGACTTTAACTGCTTATCTGTTAATCTATAAAATACAAAAGATTATTCCTCACATTGATTTTTGCATTATCAAAATCTAAAGTTCCTTTCAAATCAATGATCAAAATCATAAAAAAGAAATAGTAATACAAGAATATCATGAAATTGCTGAAAATATGGAAGATGTTTATGTAACATTAAGATCTAGAACTTATGTGCCACTAAGAATTCAAAAAGAAAGCAAGATAAAGCTAAGTAAGAGCAATCTTCAAAATGAAAATGAACACATAATACCGGAAAATATAGAAATCAATGAAGAAAAATCTAAATTTGAAAATTTAACTGTAAATGACCAAAAGAAAGAAATGGATTAAAAAGAATCTGAAGCTAATCATAAGGAAAAGAATCTTTTAAATCACAATCATTAGTACCCTATCTTGAAAGATTAAAACAAACATTTCCTGAAAAATAAGAAAAAATTTGAGAAATTATTGAAAAGTACAAGTTAATATTTCTTTATTAGATTTATTATAGAAAATACCACCTTATGCTAAATTTCTTAAGGATTGGTATACTAAGAAAAAGGAGAGAAAAGTGCTAAGAAAAGTCTTTTTAACAAAACAAAGTAGTTCTCTGTTTTTACCACAAATTCCTAAAAAGTTATCTGATCTAAGAATCTTTATTATATCATGGATAATAGGTAATACAACCTTGGAAAGAACCTTAATAGACCTAGGTGTAGGTATAAACATTATGCCAAGTGATATATTTGAATCCCTGGGATTAAAAGGCTTAAACCCTACTAGTATTGTCATTTAATTAGCAGATAAAAGTATAAAATACACTAGAGGAAAAATCGAAGATGTCCTAATTAAAGTGAAGAGCTTCATTTATCTTGTTGATATTGTTGTTTTAAATTCCCAAAAAATTAAGCATCAAAACATGATATATTTTTAATTTTGGGAATGTCATTTCTAGCAACTTTGAAGGCTATTATAAACTGTAAAAATAGGATAATGAAATTAACATATGATAATGAAGATATTCAACTAAATATTTTTAACCTTAAAAGTGATGAAGAGTTAGAAATATCCTTATATGCTATAAACTTTCTAGAGGATAAAGGAGACATGTTAAACGATGTGATTCAAGAAAAATTAAATAGACAATTAAGTGGGGTTTGTGCACTCAAAACCTAACAGAATTGAAAATTTTTTCCGTTAGATTCCAAGTGATGAGGTGTTTGTGTATTTTGAAATTCAAATTCCTTAAGAAATTTATTTATATGTAAAGATTGGAAAAATGAATTCCTAACCTAGAACATCGGAATTCAATTTCCTAAACATTTTATTTATTTATTTTAAAGATTTGGTTGAACCGAATGAAAGAGAATTTTTTTTATTGTAATTTTGGTCAAATCAAAGAAATAATTTGGTTTGTCCGTGACGCCTCCTCTATATATAATTTTTAATATTATTACTATTATATTTTTTTAACCTATTTTTTTCTTTTTAGCATCATTTGTAAGTTTCACCTAATTTTAATTAAATAAGGAGTTAAATATGCATATCTAGTTTTAACAAATGATATATACAAATCAAATTTAATATATTGTTTTAAAAACTTATTATAAAATTGTTATGATTATCTACGATGAAAATAAATTTCATAAAACCAAAAGTGACGACTTAAGATGTAACATTATGATTCATTAAAGGGTAAGACAACATTTTGAAAATAAATTTGATAGGTTATTTTTAATTAAGTACTCATATCAAAAGATGTGAATATCTACATTGACATTTTTTTTCCAATTATAAAAATACTTAAATTCATTTTTTCGTAGACATTCATGGTATTTTTATTATGAATGCTCAAAATAACATATCAAATTTAATTTTGATATATCAAATAACAAGATTAAATATATGACTTGTAAAGAAAATAATGCCAAAATCAAAAGCAAAAAAGCAAAATAAAACAATGTAATTCAAATGGGGGCAAAATGTTAAACAAAATCGGTATGCCATTTTCAATTATAGGAAAAATTACTATAAGCACTAAAATTAACATTTTCTTAAAATACTTTTAGATTTTTCAAAATATCTTACATATAATAGTTATTTTTTGAGTTCAACATGTCATTGTTGTAGTCCTATTTGTAAGATTTCTCTAAGTAATCATTTAATTGAGATGTATTTCAACTTAGATATTCTTAAATTTTTTATCTAAGTTGTAACTTCATTCAAAAACCTTTCTTTTAACTTCGATATTCCTATACATAAAAGTTACAATTCGATTTAATTTTTTCTTTTAACTTAGATATTTTTATGTTTTATCTAAGTTATAATTTAACTTAATTAACTTAATCTTGTCCTTTTAACTCACTCTTTGGTTAATTACATTTTTACTAATTAATTTAATTCGTTACTTTATTAAAAATTAATTCTGTTTAATTTTGTCATGTGCACAAACACCTAATTTCAATTTCCATCAAATTCCAGAATATACACAAACACTTGGATTTCGAATTCTTTCCATCAGATTCTGTAGAATTCAAATTCTGTGGAATTCAAATTCTAAGTGCATAAACAAACCCTAATTAAATACTAAAGATCTAGAAGGAAGTGCAAATATAGATAGAGACTTAAGCATAAAAGTAGGAGTTCAAGAAGAATTTAATATTGAAGACGAAAATGTTAAATTAGAAATTCTAGCTTCTGATGGTCAACACCTAGATTTAAAATCATTACCTCCTAAATTGATCTATCAAATTCTAGAAGAAGAACAAACTTGTCCAATAATTATAGCATCAAATTTAAATGAAAATCAAATATCTAAATTAAAAGATGTAGTAAAGAAATATAAAGAAGCAATAGGTTGGACTATGGTTGACATAAAAGGGTTAAGTTCAACTATTTGCCGTCATCATATATATTTAGAAGAAAATGCTAAACCAATTAGAATTCTTGAAAGAAGATTAAATCCAAACCTTAAAGAAGTAGTTAAGAAGGAAATTGTGAAATGGTTAGTTAATAACATAATATATCCGATTTGTGACACCTTATGGGTTAGTTCAATCCATGTGGTTCATAAAAAGTAGAGTTAACTATTATTAGAAATGAAAGTCAAGACTTGATACTCACTAAAATTCAATCAGACTAGATAGTGTGTATAGATTATAGGAAGTTGAATGTTGCGACTAGGAAAGATCATTTCTCCTTGTCTTTTGTAGATCAAATGTTGAAAAATTAGCAAGGTAGGAGTATTTTTGTTTCCTAGACGAGTATTCAGGATATAACCAATTGCTAGTAGCATTAGAGGATCGAGAGAAAACAACTTTCACATGTCTTAATGGAACTTATGCTTTTAAAAGGATATCATTCGGATTATGCAATACACTAGTCACTTTTCAAAGGTGTATGCAAGGTATTTTTACTAAAATGATTGAAGATTTTTTGGAAATATTTATGGATGATTTTATAGTATATGGAACTTCATTTGAAGTATGTTTGAATAATTTAGAACTAGTATTAAAATGTTGTGTTGAAAAGAATCTGGTTCTAAATTGGGAAAAATTTCACTTCATGGTGAAACAAAAAATAGTTTTCAGACATGTTTCAATAAAAGGACTAGAGGTAGACAAAGCTAAGATAAAAGTAATTTCTAATCTACTAAAACCTAAATCAGTAAAAGATGTTAGATTATTCCAAAGACATGCAAGATTTCATAGCAGATTTATCAAAGATTTTAGTAAATTAGCTAGACCTTTAACTAATTTATTAAAAGATATTCCATTTAACTTTGATAGAAATTGCAAAGAAGCCTTCTTTAAGCTTAAAACTAACTTAATTACAACTCCTATAATATAAGCACCTAATTGATTATCTACGATAAAAATAAATTTTCATTAAACCAAAAGTGACAACCTAAGATGTAACATTATGATTCAATAAAGGGTAAGAAAACATTTTGAAAATAAATTTGGTAGGTTATTTTTAATTAAGTACTCATATCAAAAGATGCAAATATCTACATTGACTTTTTTTTTCCAATTATAAAAATACTTAAATTCATTTTTTCATAGACATTCATGGTATTTTTATTATGAATGCTCAAAATAATATATCAAATTTAATTTTGATATATCAATTAACAAGATTAAATATATGATTTATAAAGAAAATAATGCCAAAATCAAACGTAAAAAAGCAAAATAAAACAACGTAATTCAAATGGGGGCAAAATGTTATACAAAATTGATATGCCATTTTCAAATATAGGAAAAATTACTATTAGTACTAAAATTAACATTTTCTTAAAATACTTTTAGATTTTTCAAAATATCTTACATATAATAGTTATTTTTTGTGTTCAACATGTCATTGTTGTAATCCTATTTGTAAGATTTCTCTAAGTAATCATTTAATTGAGATGTATTTCAACTTAGATATTCTTAAATTTTTTATCTAAGTTGTAACTTCATTCAAAAACCTTTCTTTTAACTTTGATATTCCTATACATAAAAGTTACAATTCGATTTAATTTTTTCTTTTAACTTAGATATTTTTATGTTTTATCTAAGTTATAATTTAATTTAATTAACCTAATCTTGTCCTTTTAACTCATTCTTTGGTTAATTACATTTTTACTAATTAATTTAATTCGTTACTTTATTAAAAATTAATTCTGTTTAATTTTGTCATGTGCACAAACACCTAATTTCAATTTCCATCAAATTCCAGAATGTACACAAACACCTGGATTTCGAATTCTCTCCATTAGATTATGTAGAATTCACATTCTGTGGAATTCAAATTCTAAGTGCATAAACAGACCTTAATTAAATACTAAAGATCTAGAAGGAAGTGCAAATATAGATAGAGACTGAAGCATAAAAGTAGGAGTTCAAGAAGAATTTAATATTGAAGACGAAAATGTTAAATTAGAAGTTCTAGCTTCTGATGGTCAACACCTAGATTTAAAATCATTACCTCCTGAATTGGTCTATCAAATTCTAGAAGAAGAACGAACTTGTCCAATAATTATAGCATCAGATTTAAAGGAAAATCAAATATCTAAATTAAAAGATGTAGTAAAGAAATATAAAGAAGCAATAGGTTGGACTATGGCTAACATAAAAGGGTTAAGTTCAACTATTTGCTGTCATCATATATATTTAGAAGAAAATGCTAAACCAATTAGAATTCTTGAAAGAAGATTAAATCCAAACTTTAAAGTAGTTAAGAAGGAAATTGTGAAATGGTTAGATAATAACATAATATATCTGATTTGTGACACCTTATGGGTTAGTTCAATCCATGTGGTTCATAAAAAGTAGAGTTAACTATTATTAGAAATGAAAGTCAAGACTTGATACCCACTAAAATTCAATCAGACTAGATAGTGTGTATAGATTATAGGAAGTTGAATGTTGCGACTAGGAAAGATCATTTCTCCTTGTCTTTTGTAGATCAAATGTTGAAAAATTAGCAAGGTAGGAGTATTTTTGTTTCCTAGACGAGTATTCAGGATATAACCAATTGCTAGTAGCATTAGAGGATCGAGAGAAAACAACTTTCACATGTCTTAATGGAACTTATGCTTTTAAAAGGATATCATTCGGATTATGCAATACACTAGTCACTTTTCAAAGGTGTATGTAAGGTATTTTTACTAAAATGATTGAAATTTTTTGGAAATATTTATGGATGATTTTATAGTATATGGAACTTCATTTGAAGTATGTTTGAATAATTTAAAACTAGTATTAAAGTGTTGTGTTGAAAAGAATCTGGTTCTAAATTGGGAAAAATGTCACTTCATGGTGAAACAAAAAATAGTTTTCAGACATGTTTCAATAAAAGGACTAGAGGTAGACAAAGCTAAGATAGAAGTAATTTCTAATCTACTAAAACCTAAATCAATAAAAGATGTTAGATTATTCCAAAGACATGCAAGATTTCATAGCAGATTTATCAAAGATTTTAGTAAATTAGCTAGACCTTTAACTAATTTATTAAAAGATATTCCATTTAACTTTGATAGAAATTGCAAAGAAGCCTTCTTTAAGCTCAAAACTAACTTAATTACAACTCCTATAATATAAGCACCTAATTGATTATCTACGATAAAAATAAATTTTCATTAAACCAAAAGTGACGACCTAAGATGTAACATTATGATTCAATAAAGGGTAAGAAAACATTTTGAAAATAAATTTGGTAGGTTATTTTTAATTAAGTACTCATATCAAAAGATGCAAATATCTACATTGACTTTTTTTTTCCAATTATAAAAATACTTAAATTCATTTTTTCATAGACATTCATGGTATTTTTATTATGAATGCTCAAAATAATATATCAAATTTAATTTTGATATATCAATTAACAAGATTAAATATATGATTTATAAAAAAAATAATGCCAAAATCAAACGTAAAAAAGCAAAATAAAACAACGTAATTCAAATGGGGGCAAAATGTTATACAAAATTGATATGCCATTTTCAAATATAGGAAAAATTACTATAAGTACTAAAATTAACATTTTCTTAAAATACTTTTAGATTTTTCAAAATATCTTACATATAATAGTTATTTTTTGAGTTCAACGTGTCATTGTTGTAGTCGTATTTGTAAGATTTCTCTAAGTAATCATTTAATTGAGATGTATTTCAACTTAGATATTCTTAAATTTTTTATCTAAGTTGTAACTTCATTCAAAAACCTTTCTTTTAACTTCGATATTCCTATACATAAAAGTTACAATTCGATTTAATTTTTTCTTTTAACTTAGATATTTTTATGTTTTATCTAAGTTATAATTTAATTTAATTAACTTAATCTTGTCCTTTTAACTCATTCTTTGGTTAATTACATTTTTACTAATTAATTTAATTCGTTACTTTATTAAAAATTAATTCTATTTAATTTTGTCATGTGCACAAACACCTAATTTCAATTTCCATCAAATTCCAGAATGTACACAAACACTTGGATTTCGAATTCTCTCCATTAGATTCTGTAGAATTCACATTCTATGGAATTCAAATTCTAAGAGCATAAACAGACCCTAATTAAATACTAAAGATCTAGAAGGAAGTGCGAATATAGATAGAGAATGAAACATAAAAGTAGGAGTTCAAGAAGAATTTAATATTGAAGACGAAAATGTTAAATTAGAAGTTCTAGATTCTGATGGTCAACACCTAGATTTAAAATCATTACCTCCTGAATTGGTCTATCAAATTCTAGAAGAAGAACGAACTTGTCCAATAATTATAGCATCAGATTTAAAGGAAAATCAAATATCTAAATTAAAAGATGTAGTAAAGAAATATAAAGAAGCAATAGGTTGGACTATAGCTAACATAAAAGGGTTAAGTTCAACTATTTGCTGTCATCATATATATTTAGAAGAAAATGCTAAACCAATTAGAATTCTTGAAAGATGATTAAATCCAAACCTTAAAGTAGTTAAGAAGGAAATTGTGAAATGGTTAGATAATAACATAATATATCCGATTTGTGACAGCTTATGGGTTAGTTCAATCCATGTAGTTCCTAAAAAGTAGAGTTAACTATTATTAGAAATGAAAGTCAAGACTTGATACCCACTAGAATTCAATCAGACTGGATAGTGTGTATAGATTATAGGAAGTTGAATGTTGTGACTAGGAAAGATCATTTCTCCTTGTCTTTTATAGATCAAATGTTAGAAAAATTAGCAAGGTAGGAGTATTTTTGTTTCCAAGACAAGTATTCAGGATATAACCAAGTTCTAGTAGCATTAGAGGATCGAGAGAAAACAACTTTCACATGTCTTAATGGAACTTATGCTTTTAAAAGGATATCATTCGGATTATGCAATACACTAGTCACTTTTCAAAGGTGTATGCAAGGTATTTTTACTAGAATGATTGAAGATTTTTTGGAAATATTCATGGATGATTTTATAGTATATGGAACTTCATTTGAAGTATGTTTGAATAATTTAGAACTAGTATTAAAATGTTGTGTAGAAAAGAATCATACAATAGGTATGGGGGGAGGTAATTAAAGTAACAGCCGTGTAAGTTTGATAATTAAAGGAATTAGAATGGTACTACAAAGTTTTGTGGAAATTGAAAATTTTTATGAATTTGTTGTAACTATCCAATAATTGTGACTATAAATTTTTGTAAGAACTATAACTACTTAATGTTATATAAGATGCTATAGAATTTACTATTTATGCAAATCTAGATATATTATCTTATGTTGTTGCTGAATTTTATGAGTTTAACAATTTCATGATTTTAAAATGAAATCAAAATGCTTAACTGAAACTTAGTAAATTATCTAAAGTCCTAAAAGAGCTGAAATGTTGATTTTTAGATTAAATGAAACACATATGATCAAAGATACATTTAATTTGACTGATTAAACTTGTAGAATGATTTATGTGTAGATCTTATTAAACTACAGAAAAAAGTATGAGCTTATTGATATGGATTCATATTTTTAGTAAATAGTAGAAGTAGAACTATATGAGATTTGTTTTTTATTGCATTTGTATTAATGAAATACGTATATATACTATGTTGAAAAGAAGAAAAAAAAGAAGAGAGAAAAACTTTGAGAGTTTATTGACTTGTTTGATCACGAGCCTTTTGTACTTGAATAGATAGGTATGTAAGGATTGTTGACTTGAAAAATGACTCTTTAAATCTAGCAACATAAGATCCTGATCAGATCTGGGATTGTTGACTGAAAGCTCGATACATAGGTACACTAGGAACCTCTTGTACGATTCAAGCTTATCAAATTAACTTTTAAAGTACAAATATATATATACTGTTCTGAAAAGATACAAGTGTTTTGTGAAATACAGATATCTTTTGAATCGAGTATATTTTCTGTTATCTAAAATTGCTGAAATATGAATCTAGAATAAACTTTTGAAGTTATTTATTTGAGATACAATTCTTTATTCTACTTGTCTTAATCATATTGAATTGGATTGTGTTTTGATTCGTATGTTGTTGAAATTTATTCTGGAAATCTTATTGGAAAATTCAAGATGATAGATGATGAAAAGTAGAACAAATGATAATATAATTAACACCTATGTGATGCTGATATATTTTGTATGTAATTTACATATATTCTAAGTATATTTGCAAGTTGTAGAGGAGAAAACAATGTTAAAACAGATTACTGAAACATACAGAATATCTATATAATAATATAAGTTCTTATGTTAAAAAGAAGAACAAAAGGAAGAATTCTAGCACTTTAGAAAGACCAATTAATTAGATCTTAGTTTGCTAAGGGACTAGCAAAATTTAAGTATGGGGGAAGTGTTTAGAATGAAAAAGTGTATAATATTAATAGTTAAATGATGGTTAATTGCATAATATTTAGCTTATCATATGAGAATTAAGTCATTATGTTATAATTGCACTATTATATGCTTTAATGAAAGAATCTGCATAATTTCAGGGAATTAATGTTAATTTAGTGCATTTCTGAACTGTCATTAAATTACAGGTTGTGAAATTCTTAAGTATCCAAATTTTCTGTTATTTCGGAGAGTTATGTGTAATGTATTGGACAGTTATATTTTAAAGAATATTTTATTATTTCTTGAAGTACACGTGTCGAAACCATAATGCATGACTTAAGTGGATTTTCGGTAAGTTATCTGTTAACTATTTGAAATGCATCTAGGCATCAGATAGTTAGGTTTTTAAGTATCCGAAATATTTGTAATCGTTAAGTTAGAATTATGCACGTATTGAATTTAAATGCTTTAGTATATCACGTGAGATGCACATGTTTAACTTGTTAAGTTAGCATAACTGTACACGTTAAGTTACATGAATACACACTAAGGTAACGCATTATGTTAGCAGCTTATTTCTTTATTGCACGTGTTTTATAGTTAAATCAACGAAGTAAGTCTGTTGAGTTATCTGTAACTCCATGGACCATTTATTTTCTAATATGCTACTATAGCGGTTACAGAAACAAGACATTCGAAGGAAAACCACGATTGCACGTATCATGTAGGAATTCACTCGTGGAAGGGAGAAGAAATCACCATTGTTGATATGAATGAAGGAAATCCAACCAATCATCTAAGCAGAAGCAATTACCACTAAAGAAATATAAAAGAAAAGGAGAAAAGATGAATAAGTGTGTGTGTGGAGGAGGACAAATCGAGCTATCTGCAAGCAACGTCGAAAGTTCCCTGAAGTTCCACACCAACCATCACCACCACCACCATAATCACCAATCATCAGAGGTTTGTGAGGATACTTTCCTGATGTCGGGTCGATTCTGAGCCAAACACGGTGCCTAATAACCACTGTGAGGAGTGATCGTGTTGCGAGAAGGGAAGCCATTTTCACCAAGCACCGACTCATATCTCAGGAGATCGTAAAACTTCTTGCCTTGGTTTCGAGTTGATGCTAGTATACTGAAGAGGAGATCATCTTGCAATTCTGGACTCGCGATTCTATAGGGAGAGGAAGCAAAATTGTAAGTGATTAAGTTTTCAATGGTGTAATCATGTAGCATGTAGTGACGAAAGTATTTACTGTTGATAGAGAATTTTTATATTTCACCTTTCACCCATTTTCATGAACATCTCAAAACAAAAATACCAAAAACAACAACTTATCTGTGTTTGTATTTTGTATTTAAGTGTTGTATTGTTTGTTTTGTATCGTGATTAAAGTTATCATTGTCAGTATTGTGAATGTTTTATATTTGTTTGATTCAGAAAATAGATAATAGTTTTACAGTTTACTGAAATTGATTTGTTCAAAATACTTAAAGATTTTAATGATTACTGTTTGAAATATTTAAATGTTAGTATGGTTTAATGATAAATCTAATGTTCACTAACATTAAAGAACTTAATTGATGTTATTTACAATCTGTGGAACTACCTAATGGTTGGTCGAATTCCTCTATAAATAGTAGTATTAAACTGGAAAGATAGGCTCGTAGAGTTAACTTAAGTCCACGAGATTAGTCCGTTGTGTTAACTATAACTCAACGGAGTGATTACTGAACACATTAAGTATAATAAAAAATAGAACAGTACACAATTCTCAATCAATTCTCTGTGGGATCGACTTGTACTTGCACACAAATACAATATACACTGTACACTTGTAGTTAAAATACAAATTGGAATTAATATCTAATTTGTGTGAAAGGTTGTTTGTTTACTTCTAAAAAGAAATTATTGATATAAACATAAGGATAAAAACCAAGTAAAAACAGAAGTTAACAAATGCAAGTTTTCTGGTGATGTTACCTATGAACTAAATAAGTTCTCTAGTGTCGCCTAAAGCTAACCCAAACACATGTTGAAGAGAAAATTTTATTTTCTGCATAACAGTAAATAGGCTATGAATTGAATATATACACACGTATATTTGAAATTAACTGAGTTTGATTGAGTAAAACATCTAAGTATTGAATTAATTGTAGGAATGATGTATTTAATTATTATGATAGTGATTTTTCCTTTATCAACACGAATTAATTGCATGAATGACTATGTATTTAACTATATTCACATTAATAATATACAACAAAGAAAGATAGAAGTTAATATGAGAAATAGGTTTCTTAGGAAAATTTGCCTAAGTATTAACTCAACGAAGTTAGTCTGTTCAGTTAACATTAACTTCACAAACATTAATAGAATATAAAATCACTTCGTTGAATTATCTATAACTCAACGAAGTTAGTTTGTAGAGTTAGCAAATAAAAGCTTAGCTAGTCCGTTGAGTTAACTGTAACTCAATGATGTTAGTTTGTTAAGTTAGGAATAGTAACTGAGGTCACTCCATTTAACTATCTATAACTCAATGAAATTAGTTTGTGGAGTTAGCTAAACAATTATTCTTACCTCCACGAACAAGACTTCATGTGTTTAGCGGTTACTGTAATCTAAATTTAAAAAGTAGAGCATGTAAGCATAAATATAGAAACCATACTACATGTTATAAGACACGTTCTTGCAATGAGATGTATCTGTAATATGGGCGTGCATTATAAAAGTAAAATAGAATGTTATTTATTGGTTACTAATATTAAGTGAAGAGAAGAGAACTCATTGGGGAACTAGAAGGAGAAGCAACTGATTCAACTTTATCCGTCAACAACTTCTTACATTATCAAAGTAAAACATTAGATTGAATCACAACAAATGGAAATTATGGAATTGTCACTAAATGCACTAAGGGAAGTATTAAATTATCTATCAGTTAAATATTTGTGCAGTTTGTGTTGTGTTTCAAAGTAAATTAAAGAATGTATCATAGAAAGATACTTTCATAGATTATAAGCTTCTAAGATTACCAATATTAGAGATGGGTTTTTATTGATGTTATTCAATCATAGTACAATCAGTTATGAATATCTGAATATAGAAGAAATTATTGGAATTCCACCTAATATAGTAGAAGGAATAGATCTTATTATAGGAATTGATGAAGGATTGATCATATATAGAACTAAATCAAGGTATGTTATTCTATTACTTAATATTTTTATTAGAAATTCTATCACTAGAGAAGAATGGAATATAAGAAGACCTAATATGTTTAAAGTACCAACTGAAAATTCTAGGGCAGCATTAACATATTCTGATTGGAATTCTACGATTCCTAACAAAGTATTTTACTAGAGACCAATTGGAAATTGGGATAAAGGATTATGTCTAAATGTTTACAATTTTAAGAATAGATATTGGAATGAAAACACTATAGTATATCTGGGAGATAGAACATTAGTTAACAATACTCGTGTAATACTTGATGGTTATATATATCTAGTCATGGATGTATTAATTGCATTTAGATCTAATCTATACATAGTGAGCATAGATAGTTATGATGAATTTATAGAAATATTACCTATACCTTAGGTTATAATTGAACCACCATCCATAGAATATAATAAAATTCAACTTGGATTATAGTATAGTGAATCTGATGATCCTACTTTATGTCTAGTAAGATGGTGGGACGACCTTATGAAATTTCAAATATAGATAGTGGGAGACTTGAATGAATGGAAATGGAAAGATGAGTACATTGAAGTATTTATGGAAATAGAAACATCTACATCATCATGGTCAAGGAAAGGAGCTCTATCTACATTTCATTTCATTAATGGTAATACTCTCATATTTAGTATTGATAACATATTGCAAATTTACAAATTAAAAAGATAAGCAAATTTCATAGAAGAAAAAATTAACAGCAAGGAGAATAATATCTAAAGGTCTTGCTTGGACTAACACGTTCATTCCATTTGTCACTACTTTTCAGTCATATTCTTAAACTGTGATTTTGTAATAGTCATTTAATGTTTCGTATATTCTACATTCATATAAAAAAAGAGAGATTTTTTTTCTACAGGTATGTTTTATTTATCTTACAAGAAAAATAAAAATATCAATCCAGTTTGTTGGTATCTATTCTGAGAAACCAACTAGCTTGCTTGTAAGCCACCAAAGGCATAGAAGCCTAGGTTCCACACATTGCACATATATAACAATATATTTTTTACTTTTATTTGTTATTTTGTTATATGTTTTACTTTTATTTGTGAATGAAAGACTTTTCATCGAAAGATATTAATAGAGTTACAAGCGAACAAGGTATGTTGATTAATTACTTATCCTAAAGTTACATTCATGTGCAGTTCGTTGAGTTATGAACTAACTCAACAAACTAAGTTTGTTGATTTAAATATTAAGTCCACAAAATTGTTTATCATGCTTACTATTATATTGTATTTTTGTTAATCTTTTACATTGAGGGCAATGCAAAATGTAGGTATGGGGAAGAGGTAATTAGATTAAAATCGAATTAAATCTTGTCATTTGTAGGAATTAGGATTGTTTTGCAAATTTTCTATAGAATCTAAAAAAAAATTTATTAATTTTGCTGCAACCTTTCAAAGGTTTACTAAAACTATTCGAAAATTTATTTGAAACCTTCCGAAAACTATATACCTAGGTTACTGCAAAGGATACAATATATTGATAGTAAAGCTTTATAGTATCTTATGCTTTTATTGAATTTTATGAGTTTAACAGTTTTAAAATTTTTAATGGAAATTAGTATGCATAATAGAAACTCAGAATTTATTTGAAATCTTGAAAAGTTGAATTGTTGATTTTTAGATTAAATGAAATGCATATGATCAAGGATAAATTTAACTTGATTGATTAAATTTGTAGAATGATTTATATGTAAATCATATTGAACTATAGTGAAAAGTATGAGTCTATTGAGATTGATTCATATTTTTAGTAAATCGTAGAAGCAAGATTATATAAGATTTGTGCTTTATTGAATTTGTATTAATAAAATACACATATACTGTGTTGAAAAGAATAAAAGAGGCTTATAAAGTAAAGATATTTGAGAGTTTATTGATCTATTTGATCACGAGCTTTTTGTACTTGAGCATATAGGTATGCAAAGATTATCGACTTGATAAAGGACTCTTTAAATCTAGCAACCTAAGGTCTTGACAAAACTTGGGATTGTTGACTGAAAACTCGTTACATTGGTATATTAGAAAGCTCTTGTATGATTTAAGCTTTTCAAATTAACTTTTAAAGTAAAAATATACATATACTATTCTGAAAAGATGAAAGTGTTTCATTAAAAGTACAAATATCTTTGAATCAGGTATGGTTTCTTTCTTTTTAACTATTGATGTTTGAATCTAGATTAGACTTTTGAAGTTGTTTATTTGAGATACACTTCATTATTCTTTTTGTTTTAATCATATTAAGTTTAAAGTTGTGTTTTGATTCATATGCAGTTGAAATTTATTCTAGAAATCATACTAGATAAATTTAAGATAACAAATGTTTCTAAGAGAGAAAATTGACAATATAGTATAGTTATCATCTATATTATACAAGTATATTTTGTATGAAGTTGATTATTTCTAAAGTATATTTAGGAGGAGAGGAAAAATAGTGTTAACACAAATTGACAATTTTTCAAAAATATAAATAGATGTTAATCTGAGTTTAATCTCTTGAAGATCTAAAGTGAATAGATATTTTCAAAAATAAGGTGCAGATTTATAAAGGAAAGAAATAGTCCTATCACTCCATAAAGATTAATTTAAGACCAATTTTTTAAATCATAGTAAGTTTACTAAGGAACTAGTAAAATGTAAGTATAGAGGAAGTGTTTAGAATGAAAAAATGCATAATATTAGTGGTTAATGAATGGTTCATTGCATAGTATTTAGTTTATTATATGTAAATTAAGTCATTATGTTATAAATATACAATTATATACCTTAATTAAAGAATATGCATAATTTCAAAGAATTAGCATTAATTAAGTATTATTTCTAAAATATTGAAAGCCTAGTTTACTTGTGGTTTTGTAGAAGTTTACAAAACATCGTAATATTACTATGATAAGTTTATGGAACCTAGTAAAGTTATAGAACCTCAACTTTTGAATGATTAAGAATCACTTCTTTTACATATTAAATGCTAAATATTATAAAAGTATTTATTTTATTAAACTATAGAACTGAACGACTCTGTTGAGTTAAGCTTAACTCAATAAGGTCAGTTCGTTGAGTTAGAGTTAAGTCAACGAAGTAAGTCTGTTATAATCTAATATTCAACTAAGTAGTTGTAGGAAAAGGAAATTCGAAGGAAACCACGTTGCACAAATCACGTTATGATCTAAATCGCAGACAAAAGAAGTAATCACTATCGTTAATACGAAGGAAGGAGATCCAACTAGTTATTTAGGCAGAAGCAGTTATTACTGAAAGAAATATAAAAGGAAAAGAAAAGAATGAAGAAAAGTATGTGTGGAGAACTACGCTAACTACAACAAGCATCGAACATTCCTTAAAGCTCCAACCACCACCAATACCACCATCCATCGGAGGTTTGTAAGGATACTTTCCAAATGTCGAGTCGATTCTGAGCCAAATACGGTAAGTAACAACTACTATGAAGAGTCATCGTGTCACAAGAAGGGAAGTCATTTTCACTAAGCACTGAATCATCTCTCAAGAGACATTAAAACTTCTAATGTTGGTTTCAAGTTGATGTCACTATACTAAAGAGGATATCAACTTACAAAAGTCTAGGTTCACAATCTAATAAGGAGAGAAGTGCTTGATAGTAAGTGATTAAGTTTTCAGTGGTGTAATCATGTTACATGTAGAGATAGAAGTTTCTTACTATTGATAGAAAATTTTACATTTCACCTTTCATTCATCTTTAGGAATAGAAAATAAAAATAAAACTTATTATATGTTTTTGTGTTTATCAAATCTGTATTGTATCATTTGTTTTGTATTGTCAATATTATTAGTATTCTTAAATGTTCTATGTCTATTTCATTCTAGTGAATAGAAAATCATATTACTGATTACTAAAACTAGTTAGTATTAAATCTTGAATGCTAGCATTAATAAATGATGATTATAATATAAACTAGCATTAGAAGCTTAATTGATGTTGTTTATATTCTGTGAAATTGCCCAATGGATGGTCTTATTCCTTTGTAGACAACAATTTTAATTTGAAGTTACTAAGAAGATTCATTGAGTTAATCTTGTTCGGTTTATTTTATTTACTTACATGTGTATATTTACTTAAAAACTTTGTTTGGGTGAATTTTGTTTGCTTTAATTATATATTAATAATTTCTTTTAGAAATAAACAAATAATTTTCACAAATTAGATATTAAATCTAATTTGTTTTTAACTGCAATTGCACAATGTCTATTGTATTTGTGTGCAAGTACAGATCGAACCCATAAAGATTGAGTAAAAATTATGTACTATTTTGATTTTTATAACTAGAGTTTTATATGTGTTAAATTACACACTCCGTTGACTTACTGCTAACTCAATAGACTTAGTTCGTGGAGTAATAATTAACTCAATAAACTATCTTCGTGGACTTAAGTTAACTCCACGAGCCTAACTGATAATTTCCAATTAAATTTTACTATTCACAGAGGAATTCGATCATCCATTGGGTACTTCCACAAAATGTAAATAACATCAATTAAATTTTTTAATGTTAGTTTATAAGGTATTTATCATTAATCAACACTAACATTCAGATATTCCAAATAATAACCATTAAGATTTTGGGTATTTTATACGAACCAATTTCAGTAACCAATAAAACTATTTTCTATTTTCTAAATCAAATAAACACAAAACATTCATAATCCTAACAATAATAACATTGATCATGATATAAAACAAACAATACAACACATAAATGCTAACTATAAACACAAATAATTAGTTTTTATTTTTGTTGTTTTTGTTTTGATATGTTCTTGAAGATGAACAAAAGGTGAAATGTAGAAATTCTTTATTGACAATAAAAACTTTTGTCACTACATGCAATGCGACTACACCACTAAAAACTTAATCACTTACAGTCACGCCTCCTTTTCCTATAGAATCACGAACCAAGACTTATAAGTTAATCTCCTCTTCAATATATTGGCATCAATTCGAAACCAAGGCTAGAAGCTTTATGATCTCCTAAGAGATGAGTTAGTGTTTGGTGAAAATGACTTCCCTTCTTGCGACGCAATCACTCCTCATAGTGGTTGTTAGTCACCATGTTTGGCTTAGAATCGACCCAACATCTAGAAAGTATCCTCATAGACCTTTGATAATTGGTGATTGCGGTAGTGTTGTGGAGCTTCAAAGAACTACCAACGCTTCTTATAGTTAGCACGATTCTCCACCCCCTTCTTCATTCTTCTCCTCTTCTTTTATATTTCTTTCAATAGTAACTGTTTTTGCCTAAATGATCGGTTGGATTTCCTTCATTCGTATCAACGATGATGATTTCTTCTTCGTTCCGCAATTTAAATCCTACGTGATACGTGCAATCGTGGTTTTCCTTTGAATTTCCTATTTCTGCAACTGCTTCACATTAAATATTAGAAAATAACTAGTCCGTGGAGTTAGTGTAACTCAACGGACTTACTCTATTGACTTAATTGTTAACTCAATAAACTTCCCTCAAGTAAAGCTTAACTCAACAGACTTAATATAAAATAATAATATAAAACATGTGCAACTCACGTGACATAAGGAAATACTTATAATTTAAAAAAAAAATAATTTTTCGGATACTTACAAACTATAAGTATCCGAAACTTATATGCATTTTGGATAGTTAGCATCCAACCTTCTAAATGATAACTTAAGTCATGTTTTAAGGTCATGACACGTGTCCTACTAGAAACAAATATCACATTTAAATTCAACATGTGCATACTCCTAACTTAACGAGTTTTTATACTTTTAAACCTGTAACTTAATGATCTTACCTCGTTGAGTTAATTGTAACTCAATGAGTTGTTACCATGCACTTGTACATGATATATATATATACAAATAAAACATGCTTAACACTATAAAACCACACTTAAATCAAGTTTTCAATCTTCTAGAAATGATATTTAATTAACGTTAATTCCTTGAAATTATACACATTCTGTACTTAAGGCATATAATTGTGCAATTGTAATATAATAGTTTAATTCTCATATGATAAGCTAAATATTATGCAATTAATCATTAATATTATGCACTTTTTCATTCTAAATAAACCTTAACTCCATGAAGATAGTTTGTTGAGATAATTATAACTCAACGAATTAAGTCCATTGAGTTAACTGTAAATCAACGAAATGAGTAATTTGAATATAACTCCTAGCTAAGAAAATGTAAATAGTAGGAAATTTTAATTATTCTCTATGGAATCAACTTGTACTTGCACACTTATGCGATAGACACTATACACTTGTAGTTAATGAAATGAATAGATTTACTGAACTTAAATCTTATTCGTGAAAATTGCTTGTTTACTTAAAGAATTATTAGATATACATATATTTAAGTAAATAAGAACAAAGAACACAAGTGCATAATGTTAATTGTAAAAGTGTGCAAGAATAGGTCAAACCATATAGAGTGATTAGAATTAGTTTCTAGGTTACTTTTAAATGAGTGTAGTATTTTACTAAATAAGCCTCTCACATCATTGAGTTAAGTAATAACTCAACGGATAATCCTTATTAAGTCATAGATAACTCAACGAACAAATTTGTAGACTTATGCTTACTATAGTTGTTCACACCTAAATTCAACCAACCATTCAATGCTCCTAAAGAATGCAAACAACACATTGTTAGGACCTTTGTATTTTGATAATGCAAAAACCTATGTAAGGGAACAAATTGTATTTCACAGATTAGACAGTTCAGCAAAAGATCAAAAGGCAAATAAGTCAATATAGATTGTTCGGAAATTGCTGCAAGAGATAAATAGGAAATCAGAAGGTTACCAGGGTTAAGTATTCAGAAGAAATAAATCTTCAGTGAGTTACCAGGCTTAAGTATCCAATAAGTTAGTTTAAGTAGTAGAAATACCATCTGACGGTTAGAAAGTTAACTATCTAAAAATACAAGGACTTCGGAGAGTTTTAAAGATAGTTGGTTGTATAATCAAAGAGTTAAGGCACTAACTATCTGGAAGTTCAAGGATATTGGAAAGTTAGGAAGGCTAACTATCCGAAACTTAAATCATTCAATTTCTCACGTGTAGAAATCCATATAGAAGCTTAAAAGGATTTTTTGGAGAGTTAGAAAACTAACTATCTGAAAAAAAAAAAGGTTTCGAAAGGTTACAGATTTAACTATCTGAAACTTAAATCACCCTATTATGCACGTGTAGAAATAAGAAGATAGCAGTTGAAAGCTTAGAAGAAGAATTGGAAGGTTACTATAGCTAACTATTTGAAAGTTGAAGATTTTTGGTAGGTTAACATCCATAACCATTCGAAGTTAAGACACTTCATGTATGACTTAAAATCTCATGTGACATAGACAAAAGGGTTTAAGTGGATTTTCGGTGAGTTACGTTTATTCTTCGAAGAGTTACATAGCTAATTATCTAAAAATCAAAGGGAATCGGAAGGTTACAAGCTAGATAGTATACAGAATGGTAACTTACTATTTTTGGGACTGACTATACAGTAAGTACAGTAGAAAACATTCGTTAAAAGTGAATATGATCATTATACCTCTTGGTATAAATATGAGAAGTAAAGGAAAGATTATAACAATGATTATCAAATATTGTGAGCTACTTAAAAATTACAGCAACACTCTCAAGTCTGTAAAATACAAAAATATTCTTAAGTTCACTACAACACAAAAGCTCCCTGTGCTCAAACTCTATTTCAAAGTTTAAAGCTGTTGGTTTGTGAGTTTCAACCTGAAAACTCACTATTGATTAAGAGTTTGTACCTGAAAGCTCGAAGAAAGGTTGGTTGCTAAGCTTCAACCTGAAAGCTCAAGTGTTGGTTCTTGCTTCAACCTGAAAGCAAGTGTTATAAGTATTCATATACTTAGTGAAACCTAAGTGAATCTTAGGGGTGGACTAGCCAAGTTGGTGAACCACCTAAAAATCTTCTTGTGTTCATTACTATTTACTATTTTGCATACATATCGATTAATTTAGCTCACAAATAAATTAAATTAATAAATTAAGTTCCAAAAGAAGTCAAATTTACACACACACACCATTCACCCCCCTTCTGGTGAGCCTATCGATCCTAACAATTGGTATCAAACCCTGGTTAATCCATTTAAAGATTTAACCATCTAGATTAATGGCACAATTTGCTAAGGGGCAAAACATCCACAAACCTCCTCTATTCGATGGTTCCAACTATAATTATTGGAAGAATAGAATGGAATGTTTCCATAGGAGTTCTGATGTAAAACTCTGGAAGATTGTCGTTCTTGGAACTATACTTCCTACCAATAATGTTATAGACTAGACTAAGGAGGATAAGAGAATCATCTAGTTGGATGCTCGATGGTTGAATGCTATATACTATATACTAACAGTTAAACAATATAATAAAGTTTCTGCATGTAAATCTACACATAAAGCTTGGAAAATCCTTCAAGTTACACATGAAGGTACAAGCTAAGTAAAGGACACAAAAATCAGCATTATGTTGAGAAAACTAAAATTATTTAAAATGAATGATAATGAAAGCATAACTAAAATTTTTTCAAGATTTACTAAGATTATTAACAGTCTTAAAGGCTTGGGAAAGGAATTCTCTTCACATGAATAAAAGATTCTGAGAAGTTTAATTGTTGAGTGGAAACAAAAATCCACCTCCATTCAAGACTACAAAGACCTCAACAACTACACTATTGAAGAGCTGTTGGGCAATCTACCAGCCCACGGGGTTCAGTTGAAAGACTGGAAGGAATATGAGGGAACTATTGAAAAGAAAGCTGAGAAGAAAAAGGAAATTGTATTTCCTTCAATAGAAGAAGCTCTGAGTTCAGATGATGATGAGATTATACTATTGGCAAAGAATTTTAGAAAATTCATGAAGAAAAATAATAAGATCAGCTCCTCCAAAAGAACAATCCCTACATGCTTTAAATGCAAAAGGCAATGGCATATATAGACCTTCTGTCCATTATAGACAAAAGAGGATCAGACGGATAAAAAGAAAAGATGGAAAAACAAAAAGAAAATAGCTCTTAAAGCTACTTGGGATGATAGTATCTCCTCAAACAGTTCTTCAGATTCTAAAGATGAAGTTGCAGCTAACGTGTGCTTTGCAGCACAAGAGGTATGCTCCACTTCTCCTTATTGTTTAGAAAATGAGCATGATGATTTAGTTGTAAATAGTCTTCTGTGTATAATAGATAGTTTATATGTTAAATGTAGAGAATATAAGAAAGATATTAAAAGTTTGAATATTTGTTTAGAAGATTCTTTTGTTGAGTTAGAAAAAGCTCTTATTAAAAATAGAAATTTGAAAACTAACATGGATAAATATAGTTGTGATAACTATGAGTTAAGAAAAGAAAATAAAAATTTATTAACTAAAATCTCTAATCTGAAAAGTACCATTTGCAAATTTACACAAGGTCAAAAAGGGCTAGATAAAATTATAGGATCTCAATGACCAAATGGAATTAAATTTGGCCTAGGGTATGTTACACCACAGGAAGTACTTTATTATGGTGGCATGATTCGATCATATAGAGATGACATTACTGTATTTGCTATCAGAAGAAGATTGGGTCATATGTGGTTGTCAAGAGGCAATAAATTTAATGTTTTAAGGACTAACTCTATTGGACCTAAGAAGATTTGGATACCAAAAGCCTTAATTTCAGTATAAATTACAGGATAACAAGGAGCTTCAAGCACGTACAACAAAATGGATTGTGGACAGTGGATGCTCAGAGCATATGATAGGTAAGAAAAAATTTCTTGGCTTAGTTAAATGCTTAAGTTTAGGATCTGTTAAATTTCATAATAACAAAAGTTTCTTTGGGCTGAAGCTGTTGGTACAGCTTGTCACATCTCCAATAGAACTCATATCAGATCTATGCAAAATAAGACACCATTTGAAGTTTGGTTTGATAAGACACCAAATATTGGATATTTTAAGACATTCAGATGTAAATGCTTTATTTTAAACACTAGAGTTGCTAAAGACAAGTTTGATTCAAAATCTAAACCTACCATACTAGTTGGATATTCTTCTAGAAGCAAAGCATATAGAGTATATTTTGCTAAAGACAAAAGAATAAAGGAAAGTATGAATGTTCAGTTTGATGAAGATTTGATATAAAATTTCAAAAATTTGAAGATTGATAGTGAAAGTGAAAATGAAAATTATGAAAAAGATAATAGCAAGCAAAAATTCAAAACTCAAGCATCAAATCAAAATCAAAACAGTTGGAAATTCAAATCAGACCATCCCATGGAACAAATAATTGGAAATATAACCAAAGGGGTACAGACTAGAAGCAAAACACAAGATATTTGCAATTATTATGCATTTGTGTCAAAAATTAAGCCAAAATCAGTAGATGAAGCTTGTAAGGATAATTACTAGACAATAGCTATGTTGGAAGAATTAAATCAGTTCTAGAAAAATAATGTCTAGGAATTAGTGAAGAAACCTGTAGGAAAATCCATCATTGGGACTAAATGGATTTTCAGAAATAAATTAGATGAAGAGAGAAACATATTCAGAAATAAAGCAAAATCCATCATTTTGATAATGCAAAAACCTATGTGAGGGAACAAATTGTATTTCACATATTAGATAGTTCAGCAAAAGATCAAAAGGCAGATAAGTCAATACATATAGTTCAGAAATTGCTGTAAGAGATAAATAGGAAATCGAAAGGTTACAAGGGTTAAGTATCTGGAAGAAATAAATCTTCGATGAGTTACTAAGCTTAAGTATCCGATAAGTTAATTTAAGCAGCAAAAACACCATCAGATGGTTAGAAAGTTAACTATCTGAAAATACAAGGACTTCGAAGAGTTTTAAAGATAGCTAGTTGAATAATCAAAGAGTTAAGGTGCTAACTATCCGAAAGTTCAAGGATATCGAAAAGTTAAGAAGGCTAACTATCTGAAACTTAAGTCATTCAATTTCCCATGTGTAGAAATCCAGACAGAAGCTTAAAAGGATTTTTTGGAGAGTTAGAAAACTAACTATTTGAAAAACAAAAGGCTTTAGAAGGTTACAGATTTAACTATCTGAAACTTAAGTTGCCCTATTATGCATATGCAGAAATAAGAAGACAGCAATCAGAAGCTTAGAAGAAGAATCAGAAGGTTACTGTAGCTAACTATCCAAAAGTTGAAGATTTTCGGTAGGTTAACATCTATAATCATCCGAACTCAAGACACTTCATGTGTATGACTTAAAATCTCAAGTGACATAGACAAAATAGCTTAAGTGGATTTTCGGTGAGTTACGGTTATTCTTCAGAGAGTTACACAGCTAACCATCCAAAAATCAAAGGGAATTGGAAGGTTACAAGCTAGATAGTATACAGAATGGTAACTTACTATTTTTAGGACTGACTACATAGTAAGTACAGTAGAAACATCCGTTAGAAGTAAAATATGAGAAGTAAAGGAAAGATTATAACAACGATTATCAAATATTGTGAGCTACTTAGAAATTCTAGCAACACTCTCAAGTCTATAAAATATAGAAATATTCTCAAGTTCATTATAGCACAAAAGCTCCTTGCGCTCAAACTCTATTTCAAAGTTTAAAGCTGTTGGTTTGTGAGTTTCAACCTGAAAACTCACTGTTAGTTAAGAGCTTGTACCTAAAAGTTTGAAGAAATGTTGGTTGCTAAGCTTCAACCTGAAAGCTCAAGTGTTGGTTCTTACTTTAACTTGAAAGCAAGTGTTGTAAGTATTCATATGCTTAGTGAAGTTTAAGTGAATCTTAGGGGTGGACTAGCCAAGTTGGTGAATCACCTAAAAATCTTCTTGTGTTCATTACTATTTACTATTTTGCATATCGATTAATTTGGCTCACACATAAATTGAATCAATAAATTAAGTTCTAAAAGAAGTCAAATTTACACACACACACCATTCACTCCCCCTTTGGTGAGCATATCGATCCTAACACACACCTTATGCTATCTAATTGCTACTTATCTCATATTAACAATGAATAGATTTAACATCCAAATGATCTTAAATAATAATCAGTCAAGACACGATTTCAGAGATTTAAAACTAACTGATTTCAAAATAAAGTCATACAGTTTTATACCGGAATGAAAAGTAAATACACAATAATTGACAATTACAAATAAACAATACATACATAAACAAAACATAGTATATATGTAAATGTAAACATTTATGTTAATGTTCCTTAAGGGAGACGATAGATGAATAAAAATACTCTCTACTGAAAATCAAAAACCTCCAACACTATATGCGATGTGGGTACACCTCTAAAAATTTAATCACTTACTATCAAACACTCCTCTTCCTACTGGATTGTGAACCTAGACCTTTGTAAGGTGATCTCTTCTTCAGCAAATCGACATCAACCCGACACCAAGGTTGAAAGCTTTAATCATCTTCTAAAAGATGAATCAGTATTTGATGAAGAAATATTTCCTTCCTATGATACGGTTACTCCTCCGTAGTAGTTGTTAGTCACCATGATTTGATTGAAATCGACCCTACTTTGGAAATTATCTCCATAGACCTTCAATGAATGGTGAGTGGCAATAAAAGAAGGATATCTTAAGGAATGTCTGACACTCTTTGTAGTGAGCATGTTTTCCCCCCCTCTTCTTGATTTTTTTCAATCCTTTTATATTTCTTTTCAATAACAACTACTAGCACACAAAAAACTGGCTATATTCTTCTTTCCTATGCATCAATGACTGTAATTGGTTCTTCATTCTACGATAGAGATCATGGATGTGAATCATGCAACGTAGTTTTTCAATGCAATTCCTGTAATTGCTGATCATCACATATTAGATACAATAATTGGTCCATGTAGTTAACATAATTCAACAGATTAATTCCATTAGATTAATTCCATTAGATTAATTGCTAACTCAACAGACTGAATCTGTTGAGTTACGCAATAACTCCATAGATTCAGTTTGTTCTTGTAGTTCAATACAATAAACATAAAATAGAGCAATTTATGTAACTACTACTTAGGTGTAAACAACATTTAATAATATGTATAAGAGAGATTTTTGCAATAATTCCAAAATGATACTTAGTTAACATTAATTCATTTAAATTATGCATATTTTTCAATTAAGCCACAAATTTGAGTAAATGTAACATACTGGCCTAATTCCTATCTGATAAGTTAAAAGCATGCCATTAACCGTTCATTAAGCCTTAACATTATGCACTTTTTCACTCTTAATAAATCTTATTTATTTTGTTTCTAAATACCCACTATGTACCAATCAATGATTGATTTTCAAGTAGTGAAACTAGATCTCATACATCATTTCTAATGAATTGATTAAGTTCATGTTGCATAGCTTCAAACTAGAATTCATCAAATAATGCATCATCAATAGTTTTAGGCTCCACAAAAACAAAAACATGTTCTGCATATAGATTAAATGAGGATCTGGTATGAACACCCTCATTTATATCTCCTATAACCTGATCTATAAGGTGAGATGAAGAGTAACACCAAGACTTAGTTCTTTCATCAAGTAATGCATCATCTTCAACCTCATCAACAATATTTTCATTAATTTTAAGTATAATTTCTAGCTAAATAGGTTCATCATGACTATCCTCATGAAATTGATTTAAGTTTAGATAAGAATTTTCATTAAATTTAACATGCAAAGATTCTTGAATTGTTTTTGTTGATTTATTATAAATCCTATAGGCTTTACTCCTAGATGAATAACCAACAAAATTTCCTTCGTCTAATTTGGCTTTAAACTTATCTCTTTTTTCACTAGTATTCAAAATATAACATTTACAACTAAATGCTTTCATATTCAAAATTTTAAGAATCTTGCCAAACCAAATTTCAAAAGGGGTTTTATCTAATATTAGCTTTAGGTGAACCCTATTAATGATATAACATGTAATATTAACTACTTCAACTCAAAATTTCTATAAAATCCTATTTTCATGTATCATGGTTTTTGCCATTTCTTAGAATAACCTATTCTTTCTCTCAACAATATTATTTTGTGATAGTAGTCTTGGAAAAGAATATCTATGATCAATTTTAAGACTTTGACAATAATTATTTATTTGACTATTGTTAAATTTGGTACCATGATCACTTCTTAATTTTTATATAGTCAAACTTTTTTCATTTTGTATTTTATTGTAGAAATTCTTAAAGAATTCAAATACTTCAATTTTGCTAAATAGAAAATATACCTAAGTAAATTGTGAAAAATCATCAACTAGGACAAAAATATATCTTTTTCCTCCTAAACTTTAAATACTAGTTGGTCTAAATAAATTTATATGTATTAATTCTAATACTTTTTTGTTTGTTACCTCATTTAAGAATTTAAAAGAAGTTTTTCATTGTTTACCTAGTTTACATATATCACACAAATTTCTTAGAATATTTAATTTTAGCTAAACCTCTAACAAGTTTTTTTTTAGACAACCTATTTAATAACTTCATATAAACAAAGCAAGCAAAGTATGATTTAAATGCAAGTTGATTCAAGAAATGTAGAATGGACACGTCCATTCATATCCTCCCAAGAAGTTATTTTAGTGAATTTTAACATTATGTTAATTGATTATCACTTGTATAATGCAAAGCCTAGTGATAATCTAAATAATTAAGGAATTATGGAATTCCACCCTAGAAGATAAGAAAGGAAACAAAAGTGTATATGTGACCTTAGTTCTATATAAAGTGTCAAATGTCATCTTATAACTTAGCTTGGTTAAGGGAGATGACCTTAATGCAATCTATGTCCTTGGACTTATGATTTTATTAACTTCGAAGATGAGAAATAGTTTAGAAATATGTCTATCCTGCTATGATTTTATTAAACTTCTATATGTTATATTTTAAAATTAGTTGACGAGATAACATGAAGTATCATTGAAAGTGCACAATGATAAGTTGCACGTGTAATTTCACTCTCAAGCCCAACCACTTGTGATAAAAGTTGATAAAACGACGAAGTTATGGAAATGACAAGTATATATATCAATTAAAATGATGATGTATGCGACTTCACGTTTAAGTTCGACTGTATACGTAAAAAGCAAAATAACATCAAAACCTATATTTAAAATTCTAAGTCATGCTATTTTATTTGAATTAGTTGTGATTTGATTATAGTCTGTATGTTATCTAATACAAATCTAAAATGATTGCTGAGCAAAAGTGCTTTCACAAGTAACAATGTGAACGACATATGCATACAGAATATTGCAAAGTAATCGAGAAAATTAATGTAATCAGACACAAATTGATAAACAAACATATCAATCAAACATTATGTTATAATCACTCAAGTAAATGCATTCACACATTGCATTCAAATTTTGGTAAAATATGGAAAGTTACCTTTGAATTAATTAAAGCGCCTACAAAAACGTCCTAACTTTAAAACTCAAAGTAAAATATATATTAATTAGAAAATTATGAAATCATTTTTGAATTGAAGTATTTTAAGTCTACAATCTAAGAAAAATATATAGTAAAAGCGTCTGAGTAGTTAAGGGATGCAAATAATGTAAAGAAATAGGAGATGCAAGATAGATCTACAGTAATATCTGTTAATTAATGCAGAATTCAAAAAATCATAGAGAAATATGTATATTGATCGAAGTGACATAATTCAAAATGTATTAGGAACCTTCATGAATATAGTTTTAGGGGTGAAACAAAATAGTTTAGGTTCATTTATGTCACAACTACCACTATAGGTCTGGCGTGCTTGCTTTAGGATAAAAGACTTATTTATAGTTAACGTTGAATTCAAAAATTCAAATTTCCCTTACCACTTAATAGAATGATGTGATTCTAACTTGCAAATGAGAGATTGACAAGTTAGCTTACACATTTGAAAGTCCACAAATGGTAAAGATATGATCAAAAGCAAAGTACTATTAAGACAATAGATAAAAAAATAGAAAGACATAATTCACTTTGAAAAATCATTACTCTTAGCATATAAATCGAAATAACATGATATAACATGTGTTTGAAAGCTTAGTGAATGCACTATAATAGAAAAATGTCGAAGGCTACAGTAGATCTTGAGCTCTTGTTGGTTGACTATTTACGCAGAAGATGTGGCTAAGTTGGTTGTTGATCATGCTAGAGGGTTCGAAGGTTGTAATTTGTTGGATTCGCTTGATTAATCTAGGACTATTGGATCTTGATGATTAGGTATAATTTGAGCTATTTGATGCACTTTGGATGATAAAATCCTGAATGTTAATCCTTGATCTAATTTGAGCCGTTGGATTAAAAATAGAAAAATAATCTACCATTAGATAAAAAGTAGAAAAAATGTCAACTATTATATGAGATTTGATTTAAACCATTGGATAAAATCTGGATGATCTAACGTAGACTATTGGATCCAAAGATATGATCTAGATAGTTAAATCAAATCTAGATGACAAAATCTATAGTATTAAATCAGATGACATAACAAAATATGAATCGTTGGATCTGATCTAAGGACAAACACAATGATATGACAATGTTAATGTGGCACTAACATAGAACTACCATTTGTTAACATTTAGTTGGTTGAAAATGTTGACACAAAATGGTTGGTCAATAGAAAGACTTCACATGGCATATATGTAGTGATGATGTAGCATGCTTATGTGATATACTCATTGTCACATGCCAATACCTAATTGGTCTAAGATGTTAACACTCAAAATAACTCACACATATGAGGGATGTCATGTGATGATGATGTAGATGCCACATGGCTAATGATGTTACTCTCCAAAAAATGAGATTTCACAAGTGCATTTAGTGGGGATTGAGCTCAAGAGGAAAGTTTTACTACTAGGGTATTAGCCACAATTGTGTATTTTTCTTTATTTATTGGTAATAAGTTTCTTAAACCCAACTAAATGGTGATGAACCTTGAGCTTGAAAAATGAAGAAAATCAGCATTTGAGTTCAAATAAAGAGAAAATTAGGTTTTTAGGCCTAGATGAAGACAATTATGAGCCATGGAGCCCACAACAGAGGGTGATAAGCTATAGGGTTGGTGCCTTAAAGTTGTTTTAGGACTTTTGAGCCCAAGCAAAGAGTGACAGGCCCTCAAGCCTAGAAAAATAAGAAAATGAGTTTTTAATCTCAAAAGAGAGGGAAATGGACCATGGAACTCAAATAAAGGAGTGAGAGGGCGTAAGGGCCAACATAAGGAGATAAATGAGTTTGTGAAAAGAAAATACCCATTGTTTTAAGGTGGGATAAGATTAGAGAGAGAATAACAAAATTACGTAACCATCAACTTTAACTTTTTTTGTTATTACTATCATTCATTTTTTCTAATAAATCTTTACATTTTGTCTTCTTTAAAATAACTTTTGTCTTTAAAACTTAAAATAAAATATAATACCTATCAACTCAAATAGGTGGATGTATTTTTTACAAACATCATTTTCAAATTCTTATGTGATCTCTCTCTTAAAGTGATTATTATTAGGATTGAATGGCACACTAAAGGAGGGGTGAATAGTATTCTATCAAGATTTAATTGCTTTTAAGAGTATTTCATTCACTATTTCTAGAAGGACACATGTTATATCCTTAATATATGACTTAAGTTGTCCTTTAGAAGGTTTTGAATGAAACCTATGATGGTGACTACATCTGCTAGCATGTGATGTTTGGACATAGAATTGAGTCTATCTGAAATGCTTTTAAGCATTGGAGAGTTACATTTTGCAAGTATCTAAAATACCCCTTCACTATCAGATAGTTTGTTTTAAAGGATTATTTATCTTCTGCTATTATTTATAGAAGAACACATGTATTAATTTGAACACATAACTTAAGCTATTCTTTAGAATGTTTTATTTTAAACTATTCGAAACGTTTTTGAGCATTAGAAGGTTTCGACTCTAAGTCTTCAATTTTCTGAAAGTATCCTATGATTTTGAAATTAAGAATCTACTACTATTATATGTTAACTTACTGTTTGGCAAGATATCATTTTAATTGTAGATCTAATTTGATATTTATTAATCATTACTGGAAACGGATTATGCACAAGGAATCTAACAAATTTAGAGTATTTTCTAAATAAAGAATTCTTGGAGGAAAATAGAAAAACCAAATTTACAAATTACATAATATAGAAAGAACAGACAAAACACATAGTAGGAGAAAAAGATTTTTCACAACTCTGCAAACAATTGAAAGATCTTTCTACAACATCTATTGAAGATCCAACCTTGTAGACTAATCCAAATTTCTCCCTAAGCTTTAGCAATCAATTTCATTACAGGAGTTTTTCTATTGTGTGTTTTGAATTAATTTGAGTCATAAACTCCTAAGCTTAATCTTGTCTCTTAAACTTTTGAAAAACCCTAGCTCACAAGGGTGTTGTGAGTGAACCTTCATAAGGTCGGGGCCTTGGTGAAGAGAGTGAAGTGTGAGATTTCACTTACTCAAGATTGGAATCTTGAGTATATAAAGTTGGTGTTTTGTGTAAGGTTGTTGTTGAGCCTAAAAAATAACATTTGTAGAGTTGTTGTTTAGCTCATGAAAAGCAACATTTATAAGGTTGTTGCTTAGCCTGCAAAAGTAACTTAACTAAGGTTCATGCTTAGCCTTAAAAATACTTAGTGAATTCTCAAGGTTGGTGCATTGAGGAATGGACTACGCATTTTTGGGGAACCACTATAAAATTTTCTATGTTCCTTTGGTTACTATATTGTATTTATTGTGTTTGAATTATTTTAATTAGGGTTAACTAGTGTAAATTGTTTTAGAATATTTAAAAGTAACTAAATCTTGATAGGACACTATTCCTTTAGTGTGTCATTTGATCTTAACAAGTGGTATCAAAGTAGGTTATCTCTATGATAAATTTAACCAATTTGAGATTAATAGCATATGGTCAATATATTCACAGACCACCACTGTTTGATGGTAATAATTATAGATTTTAGAAAAATAAGATAAATATTTTTTTAGATCAACTACAACTAAGAATTTATTCTATAACAAATATAAGAATATGAAAATAGCTTACAATAGACTTATTGACTTTAAGGGAATGGAAACCATCCATAGTCTACTTAATTTTAAAGAAATTGTAGGTCTTATTCCTACCACATTTGAATTATCAGTGTTTGAAAACCTAATTCCTCTTTTTTATACAAATCTTGAGATTTATCCAAACTATATTTGATTACACTTGAAAAATCAAATCATTAGAATTGATGAAGAATTTTTACAGAGATTGTTTGGATTACCATGTACTAAAATTGATATCTCACCCTCTACTCCAGAATTGGGATGGAAATAGGAAGAGATAAATAAACTAATTGGCGAATCTCTAAATAAAAAGTTTAAATTGGTAAGGCAAGTTAATCTTCATGGTATGGCTCGAATGATAACCACCATATTGTCTTGCACTATTTTTTAAAAGAAAGGACATGTAGATGAATTAGAAAGAAAAGTATACCAAACCACTTATGTTATGATAATTGATATTAAAATTAATTGGGCAAAAGTGGTGATTGCTTAGATTTCTCACCTGCAAAGCTTTATGTTTTATAGAGACCACATTTTTAATTTGATAGTTAGATATTTTGATTTGTCTAGCAGACCTTTAAAGCTTTTAAAGAGAAAATCTCTGAAATTAAAAGATCTTTAGAGAATGTCATTAACAGGCCTTATAGAGGTTCCTCCACCTATTCAACCCATTGAGCCTTAGATTCCACCTCCTTCTGAATCGTCTCCACCAGGACAAGAACTTACTTTTCCTTTAGTTTATAATTTAACCACTCTCTTACATCAAAATGAGCTTTTACTTTAGCATAATCAAATGCTATTGGATCAAGTTACTCATTTGGAATAAGTTTTAAGAGAGAAGGATGCAATTATTCAAGACTTATTGAATAGATTATCATTTGAAAATAGTTTTGTGTAAAATGTTTGAATTTTTTTTTCATATTTCATACAACATGTATCAACTTATTTCTATTGAAATAAAATCTTGATTTCCACTGCTTTGATTGTTTCTCCCACTTTGCAATTCACTTTTTAATTATGATAAAGGGAGAGAATAATCCTACTGAATGTTTTGTCATCATCAAAAAGAGGGAAATTGTTAGTTTATTATTTTATAGGTTTAATTTTGATGATGAAAAATTGAGTGCTTAATATTAGATCATATGTTGTCAACACTCATTTTAATATATTTGTGATTGCCTAACTATTTTTATTTAGTAAACCTTCGAAAATAGGTTTCATAAGGTTTTAATTATTCTTAGGTACATTATCGAAGAGTTCCATTGAAAGTCATTGGAGATTTAGGTAAATCAAATAATTTTATTTTTACACTATATGTTTGAAGAGTTTCCTTTGAAACTATCTGAAAATCTTTTAACTATCGGTGAGTTTCATATTTCTTACATTCAGATTGTTTTATTTTTTGAAAGTATCTGAAATATGTTTTATTATAAAAGGTTTCATTTTATGTACTAGATAGTTTCATTTTTAAATGCTTTAAGAGTATTTCACTCGTTATTTCCAAAAAGATACGTGTCATAACCTTAATACATGACTTAAGTTGTCCTTTAGAATACCCCTATTTTTAAGCATCAAAGAATTATATTCTACAAGTATCTAAAATACCCCTTCACCATTAGATAGTTTGTTTTAAAGGATTATTTATTTTTTACTACTATTTATAGAAGGACACGTGTCTTAATTTGAACGTATAACTTAAGTTGTCATTCAGAATGTTTTGTTTTAAACTATTCAAAACATTTTTGAGCATCGGAAGGTTTCGACTCTAAGTCTTTGATTTTCTAAAAGTATCCGATGATTTTGAAATTAAGAATCTGCTACTGTTATATTTTAACTTATTGTTTTGACAATATATTATTTTGCTTGCAAATCTGATTTGATATTTATTGATCATTACTGGAAATAGATTGACACACAAGGAATCTCACAATTACTCTATTGCACTTTAACATATGGAATGGTTTGTTACATTAAATTCTATAATTTAATATCTATGATACAAACTAGGTGCTCCTTACATGTCATGTCCTTATGAAGTAGCATCAACATTAATTCAATCACATGTGTGAGATTCAATATATACTTTCACAATATAGAAATGTGAAATATATCATGTACCCTAGTCAAGGTAGAGATGTCAATGGGGTAGGCTAGGTCGACTTGGCTTGAAAAGTGTTAGCATGTTTGGGCTACTGGTCGAGTTAGGTTGGCTCGAAAAAACTAAAAAAATTTTCGAGACAACCTTGGCTAACTTGTGGGCCTCACTTTTTAAAGTTTTTAATTTTTTTTAAAACTTTTTTTAAACCTTTAGTTGGATCAAATTTTTTTAAATTTTTTAATCATCGATTGAATTGAATTTGTACTTTGGTCTAATTAAAGTTTTTAAATTTTGGTTTAACTTTTAAGCTTTGATTTGACTAAAGTTTTTAATTTTATTTTAATCATCACTTTAGTTTAATTGAAGTTTTTAAATTTTGTTTTAAACTTAGATCTAAGGTCCAATCAAAGTCTTTTAATTTTTTTAAATTTTGTTTTAAGCTTAGGTTGATAATAAGATAGAAGTTGAAGTTATTTATTTATTTTTTATATTTTTTTTAATTTTATATTAAAAAATACAATGTTACTCATGATTCATCACATTATTTTATTTATAAATACATAAATATCAAACATAAATCATCATTCATCATTCATTACATTAACATTAATATTAAAACATCAACTCATCATTCATGATCCATCAATATATTCAAATACAAGCTATAAAGTTAAAATAATTATTTATTTCTAAATTAAAATTAAAATATATATTATTTTACATCAAATATTTTTACATTTAATATACATAATTACATTTAAATATTTAAATTTACAAATTTATCTATAAATTCATCTTACTATTGTTATTTACGAATATAAGCAAGTTCTTGATCTTTAACACATATTAATACTTTTAAAATATCATCTTTTAATATTATTTTTCTATCATTTAATATATTATTATTAATATTAAATATTTGTTCATATATTATAAAAGAAGTTAGAATTATTAATAAATCTCTAACCATTAATATATAGGTGCGACCATAAGAAAGACTTAGTTTTTAATTCCAAACTTTTAATGTTAGTATAACTTTTCTACTTACGATAGATTGATCTAAGTTGTTCTCTAAGCAATTATATCTTTTTCATCGTGTATATGTGTGTACAATTTTATACCTAACTAATCTCAAAAATTATTTTCTTAACTCATCTCAACCAACAGGAGTTTCGTATTTTATACTCTAGAGGATTTTATACGAAGCTATTTGTACATTGGCCTAGTAATTATTATTACAGGCAACTTTTACTAGAATGAAATAATTTAAGATTCACGAAAACTATTACATAGACATACAATATATCATTGGGAATCTAAATGGTACACCTTAATTGATCATTTATTTGAAAATAAAACATAATGTTGAATTGCAATCGAGTTTTTAAAAGCCTAGCGAAAGTTTTTCTAAAATTTTGAGATAAATCTTAGGTCTTAATATAAGGTAATAATCGAAGGCACATCATATAACCTGATAATACCTTCTATTGAATAAATAAATATTTTGACGGATTCATTTTTTTGACTAATTTTAAATACACAAGTGAATCTTAAAAATTATTTTCTTTCATTTTCTTCTACGTAGAAATAATTTATTAAAATCAAATATTAATCGAATCCATTATTTTTTCTTCGTTCCTTAGTATAAATATGACATATAAGAAAAAAAAGTAACAAACAAATAATTTATTAATTTTCAAAAACATGTAAATAAAAATCGTTTTATTTATTTCTTTCTTCGGTTCTTGTCTGATTCCTGCGAGAGGTAAGACATCATGTTCCGAATTAAAACCGAGGTAGTTTTTCTTTCATCAATTTGCATATTTTATTTACGCATTTTTACGATGTAACGTTGTAACAGACATGATTTCCTCTTCTCTTTATAATTAATTAATTAATAATTGATTGTTTATAATAAGTGTATAAAAAAAACCAGTTCCACCAGATTTCTCCACTTTTTCCCACCCCAATTTCTGCCCCTTCCCATCGGTCATTGTTCGTTCGATCGTACTTGCCGTCTCCTCGGATTTTGGAACGTCCGACCGGCAAATCCCTAGATCTACTGTTCCGTGTCCAGGCACAAATCCCTTCGACCATCCAGATCTCGTCCGAGCAGGAGGGCGCGAAAAGGAGAGGAGATCCAGATCATACCGAGGTGGTGGGGGGCGGAGCCGACGTCATGGAGGCCATCGACGAGTTGATTCAGCTCTCCGACTCTATGCTGCAGGCCCAGGCCCTTCTCGCAGACGAGGACGTCGACGACCAGATCCCGTCCAGGAGGAATTCTACTTTCCTCAACGTCGCTGCACTCGGCAATGTTGTAAGTTTCTACTCCTTTTCTTACCTCCCCGTTGCATTTTTCCTTTTTCTAAAGTTGTTGATCGAGCGGCAGATTAAATTGGCAGTTTAAATTTATAAAATGCTGTGTTTTTATTGTATGTATTTCTCAAGGAAAATAACTTTGTAAAGCTGTTACATTCACGTAATTCCGATATTTTCGGCTCCTAGTATAAATTCAAATGTTAGTTTTGTTTGTACGGATCCATTAAAAACCTGATCCGTCAGATATATGTCATTTGACGTTAGATTCATGCGTAGTAATCATTGCTTTGCTTTCAGGGTGCTGGAAAATCGGCTGTGTTGAACAGTTTGATCGGCCATCCCGTCTTAGTATGCTCAACTGCGAAATGATTATTTCTATTGTGTATGTAGCCTTTTTCTTTTCCAGTTTTTGACATCAGGACAATGTTGTACGCGTAGCCTACAGGAGAAAATGGTGCAACACGAGCACCAATCAGTATTGATTTACTTCGGGATTCTTCTTTGAGCAGCAGGTCCATTATATTGCAAATAGACAACAAATCTCAGCAAGTGTCGGCAAGTGAGTTAATTTCTTTTCTTCTTTCTCTGTACCAAAGCATGGATGGGAACTTTCTTGATTTTCCACATAACCTAACACTGCTTGAAACTCTTTGTTGGGATTTCTCTTACAAAGGTGGTTGTTCCATTTTAGTTGTGGACTGCCATCCCTAAATTTAAATTATTGCACTACAGGCGCTCTTAGGCATTCTCTCCAGGACAGGCTAAGCAAGGGTTCAGGATTCCATGGTTCTGGGAAGGGTCGTGCAGATGAGATATATTTGAAGTTGCGAACTAATACAGGTTTACCTTTGTGCTATTTCTCATATATTTTTGATGTTATGCACTAGCGTAAGTTTTCCTTTACGCTATTATGAAGTAGCATGGATTTTGCATGTGCTGCCATTCCAATGTGTTTTCCAGGGTGTATCACTTAGCTTCCAAAAATTTAGAAATATTATTAAATCCTGAAAGGGAAACATAAGAACAACATACTATTTTCTTTTCATCATTTTGTAAATGATTAGTGGAATTTATTATTTGAGAAAGGTAGAACATCCAACAGCCTTTGAAGCTTGCAGGTTGAAAGACTTCCGTGCATTTATTATGGTGCTTGTGGAAAACTGTATGGAAGAAATGCTGAAATAAATTTTACATGAAGATATCTTATCATCTTTCAATGACATTTAATAGACAGTGAATCTTTACATGTTCCCTAATTTTTCGTCAAGCCACACCATGATCAATAGTAAAATTGATTCTCATAATCATGATAAGGTAAAACATGAAAATATGCTGAAATAGGAGGAAAACAGACAAGATACTCAACAGTAAATGGGAAGATATTTTTCAGTGTCATATGATAAACAAGCTTGGGTAGCAATGAAAAGATATAAACTATAGTTATTTTAAAAGAATTAGTAGTCTAGAAGTAGAGGATGCCCTTATGAAAATGAAATGTGAGAAAATTATTAGACCAGATGATATCCTTATTGAAGTTGTGGAGGTGTATAGGTGAAGTAGAGATTAAGTGGTTAACTAAACTTTTTAATATAATTTGAAAGATAGGAAGATGCAAGTTGATTGGAGAAAGAGTTCTTTAATACTTATTTTTAAGAATGAGAGAGATGTAGAATTGTGGTAACTATTATGGTATTAAGTTAATGAGGCACACTATGAAATTGTGGGGAAGGATAATTGGGCAAAGATTAAGGCATATAATTAAAATCACTGAAAATCAATTGGAGTTTATGTTGTGTGGTTAAACAATGAAAGCTATTCATTTACTTAGACAACTAGTAGAAAATTTTAGAGTTTAGAAAAATGACCTCCATATGGTTTTCATTGATTTAGAGAAAAACTTACGATGGAGTATTGAGAAACCTATTGTGGTGGGTGTTAAAAAGAAAAGGAGTACTAATAAGATATATTAATATCATAAAGGACATGCATGACCAAGTAGTTACTAGTGTTAAAACTATAGGAGGAGAAACTAGAGAATTTTCTATAGACATAGGTTTACACCAAGGAAATTTAAGGAGAAATATCCTATCTGTGCTATTTGTTGATGATAGTTTTAATTGATGGAAGTAAGTCAATAGTTAGTTCTAAATTAGAATTATGGAGACACACTCTAAAGAATTTAGATTGAGCAGGTTAAAAACTAAATATATGGAATATAGCTTCAGCAAAAATAGGAATGTATATACTTAAATGGCCACGAGATTCATAAAAACAATACTTTTAAATACTTAGAATCTATAATTAGTAGCAATGATGAAATTATAAAAGATGTTATTCATAGGATTAAAGTAATATGAATGAAGTGGAGAAATGTTTTTGGTGTATCTTGTGATTCGAGGATACCTTCAAAATTAAAAGAAAAATTCAATAAAACTACCATTTGTCTAGCTATATTTTATTACTTAGAATGTTGGACTATAAAGCATGAGCATATGCAAAAAGTAAGTATTACCAAGATACATATCCTTAGATAGATGAGTGGGAATACTATTAGGTAAAAAAAGATTCTATTAAGAATAGAGTTGGAGTTGCACTTATTGAAGATAAGATAAAAGAAAATCAACTTAGGTGGTATGGATGCATCCTTAGGAGACTAAAGAATGCACAATTACAAGAGGAGAATTAATTAGTATAGAAGGAATTAAAAGTAGAGGTAGACCTAAATTTACTTGGTTAGTAATTGTCAGAAAATATTTAAATTTATGTAATTTAATCTAAGATTTGTCAATAGATAGAAATACTTGGAAGAGAAGGATTTGTGTTGTTGACCTCACATAGTGGGATTATAGCTTAGATTTCTATTGTTATATGATAGACAAGCTCAATGTATTCCCTAGTTTTTCAATAGATAACAACATGATCAGAAGTAGCTGACATTAATTCTTGTATTTTATTGTTTCTTTGTGGCAGATGACTAATTTATATTGAAAAATCCTGATATTATATATTGAACATACCTGTTTCACACATTGAGCAGCTCATCTGTTCAATTTAGGTATATATTAGTATCACAAAGTAACATCTTTATCTCTAGGAAACATGAACAAACACAACAGCAGCATCAGTCTAACTGTATTTCTAGTATGCGGCTAGCAATATGTTCATGAATAAAGTACACGTAAGTCACAATCCAAGATGGTTGATGCAACAATTACTTGGTGCTCTTGTTTGACCATTCTTGATATATTTCAGATTTCTTGTCTAACATTCATAGTTTTCATTAAACCATAGAAGAAAGTATTTACTGAAGTGTCAAAGATGTCTTGCCATGTCAAAGATGTTTCAGTCAGTTTTCTTCTATTGACAACCATTTCAATATATTTTTCTTCTATTTTAGATATTTGTATTTTCACCTAACTGCTTAATCAATTTTTAGCTAAAAAGTTAGTATCTCACTTTCTATATTTCAAAACCTATTATTACTACTTCATGGAGACTACTCACAAAAAACTATTACTACATGGAAACATTTGTTCAAATAATTATTTTATGTACCACATTTTCTCCAAGGCTTTTATGCCCATATGTTCAATGTTACTTCCCTCATCTTTGTGACTGTGCTACATATCTGGACATTTTTATTAGATGATGCAGTCTACAAATTATTCTAGAGTCTCTAGTTACCTAATTGCTGAGAAATCGCTGAGAAATCATTTGAATTGTTGATTGTTTTACTTTTGTTTATGTTTCTCATTCAGCTCCTCCTTTGAAGCTGATTGATCTTCCTGGACTAGACCAAAGGGCAATGGATGAGTCAGTGGTCAGTGACTTTTGTATTTTTGAAATCACTCATAAATCTAATTTCTTCCTGTGCATATTCTGCATTTCCTCTACCTTTTTGTTGAATTTGGGTGCTTAGTTACACCTAAATTTTTGTCAACAACTTTTTCCTCTTCTTTTTTTAAGTGTCTAATTTTAATGTACTGTGATAATTCTAATGTTATATTTTGTTGTCACAGGTCAATGACTATGCTGCACATAATGATGCTATACTGTTGGTTGTATTACCTGCTGCCCAGGCATCTGAGGTTTCCTCGTCTCGGGCCCTTAGATTGGCTAAGGAATTTGATGCAGATGGTCTGTTCTGGTTATCACTTATCCTTGTACTTATGATTTTCATTATAATCCATTTCTTGATCCATGCTTTTGACTATTTTGATCCTTGTCAATGTTTTGAACTCCTATTTACTGTTTCAAAAATGAAAACAAAAGACTATTTAAATTCTTTTTAAATTGTTTGGCTATCAACTATTAAGTTTTTTTTGAAGGAAACAAAAAATGATTTCTTCATTTTTGGCTATTTAAGCAGCTTTTGAGTAAAAAATGGAGAAAACAAAACCATGAATGGGTCACTTGTCTACCAGATATCCAATAAGAAAAATGATATTAGGACATTGTTTCTTTACTTGTTGATTTATTGTTATCCAAAATATTTTATTATTAGATAACTGCTTTATTGTTAATATTTTTGCTATTTATCCTAGATATTTGGTTGTATTTTTTAATTTAGTGGCTTATGATTGAATGATCATTATACATATTCAAGATATTATTCTTTAAACTATTTATAAATGATGGAATCAAATTTCTATCCAACTAGCTTGATAATTATGATCACATATATGTAAGTGAATTTTATCTATTTATTTTTAATTTATACCTTTTTTAAAAAACTCATCTTTTAAAAACAAACATTATACCCATTGAAAATTGAATTCTTTTTCAAATGGGGGTTTAAATGGGCTTTTTTTAAAAGTAGTGTAAATAGGAAATGAATAACTATAAATATATTTACAAATATTCATGAATCACAATCATCTAAATAATTCAGTGAAATAAATTATAATTCATTACATGTAATATAATTTCAAACATATTTATTAAGATGCCAGGGTACCCTGGTATTGGGTTCTAGGGTACCTAGGCACTCATTTATTTAATTACTTATTTTGTTGAGATTTAGATGTATATATAATATTTTTATAAAAATGATATGAAATCTTAACATTATTTGATCCTAAGTGACATTGAAATATATAAATAATTATATACATACATATCATCCATAAACATACACATGATTTAAATAAATTTCAAACATCAAATTTAACATGTAAATTTTGAAGTTCTAACCACAAACATAAACATGAAATATAGCATAATAATGTTGTGGTGTCTTGCACTTGGTGATGTCTAAGAGCCTGAAAATTGAGAATATCATTTCATCAGCTTTCATCATCTAAAAATTCATCAAGATCCCCTCCAAAGTGAAGATTCTTAATTTCTCATCATCTTGAAATTTTTCTTCCTATTGCTTCTCCTCAAGTACATTCTCTGACTTTTTCTACGTCCACTACCACAAGTTGTGGTAAAACATATGCAGTAGCTACACAAAATTCAATAACATGAAAAATTTCATTATATTTAACTAATTATAAAAAAACAGTAATTAAAATTTAGTCATTTATAACAAGATCCACAACACAAAAATTTAATTACACGCAATCATGCAATCAACATAGTGACATATGGCTATACATAAAAAACCAACAATCAAGTGATGAAAAAGTCAACAATTAATCAAGTAATCAAGATGTCTTGACAACTAAAATGTATCGTAATCCATTAAAAAAACTACTCAAAAAATCATTATGCAAATATATTCAACTAAAAAGACACTAGAAATCCACCAAAATCCAGTATTATTTTAAAATTAAAAAAAGAAGAGATTGTGTGATTTCTTACTTTACTGGGAAGAAATTTACCCACTGGAGAGCTGTCAGAGTCAGAATCACTGAAAGACACTGTCAGAAAAGACTGCCAACATGATTAGAAGGGCTGCTGGAGTGTTTGGAACAAGTTGCAGGAGGTGCAGCAGTTCATATCAACAAAGTAGTCTGCTGTAGTTGTCAGAGCTGTCAGAGGTTGTAGATGTCGTTGGTAACAGCTTCTTCCATAGCAGCAGCCCTTGTTGTCATGTTCTAGGTTTTATAGGTTTTTCTCCTAGGAAAACCCTACACATTACATTACTCTGAGTTAGATCTTTAATGGGATCCGCCAAAGATCCACATAAACAATTAGGCAGTAAATGGCCTAGTGGCTTATTATACTTGGGTGTCGCCTAGGCACTTGCCTTAATAAGTATGATTTCAGAAACATATTTTTATCATGTGTAATGATCACGTAGGAATAAATACATAAGTCAAAGACATGTACAAATATATAAAATGTATCATTAAAGTTATAAACAATAAAATGAGTATCAAAATGGTGAAATTATATCACTGAAAATATCTCAAACAATGTAATCTAAAAAACAAAAATGGCCATCTTTGGGTAGGGAAATGGGAAAAACATCCATTTAAATGGAAAAATGACCCTTTTCCAAGCTGTTTTCCCCTGTTTTTGCAAAAAATGACAGATTTGGATGGAAAAACATTTAAACGATGTTTAGATGGTTGTGAGGAAATGTGGACATCCAACTCACAACTAGTGGGCCTTTATATTAATTCATATTTTATTTCGTATTTAGTTTATGTGGGACTATTCTAACCCTTCCCTTGCGATTTTTTTAGGTCCTATAAGTGTTTTTTTTAGTGAATAAATGTGCTTAGATCCACTAGAATTTTCTGCTTTGATACTATGAAGTAATGTGAGCATCTAATTCAAAACTAATTGGTTGAGTAGAGAGGTCCTTTGTATCAATTCATATTTTATTTTATAGTTAGTCCATATGGGACTATTTAACAGGTTGTTTTTTACATTTTTACAACAATGAAAATGTTTTTATCTTCAATCCATGTGATATCCACTTTCCCTTTTGGAATCATTGTTTTTATATGTTTCTTTTTTGAGAGGAAATTAGGGTATATCTCATTAATAATATCAACTTGCTGTTTCTTCGTCTTGTAATTTCAAGTATAAATACCATCTCTCTTTCCAATTCTAGGTACTCGAACTGTTGGAGTGATTAGTAAAATTGATCAAGCTGCTGGGGATCAAAAGGCCCTTGGTGCTGTTCAAGCAATTCTAACGAATCAGGGACCACCAAAAGCATCTGATATTCCTTGGGTTGCCCTTATTGGTCAGTCTGTTTCTATTGCTTCAGCACAATCTGGATCTGTTGGTGAAAATTCACTTGAAACTGCATGGCGTGCTGAAAGTGAAAGCCTTAGGTCCATACTTACTAGTGCCCCTCAAGGAAAGTTGGGTAGAATTGCATTGGTGGACACTTTGGCACAGCAAATTCGTAAACGAATGAAAGTTAGGCTACCAAATCTGCTATCTGGGTAATTCCCTTTGCTTTCTTGTAATTGTTAAAGTTGTTTAATTTCTGGGTGGTTCTCATATTTAAATCATTCTCTGTAAATTCTTGAATATTCAAAGTTTCAAAACATTCCCTTACCTTAAATATTCTTTTTTCACTCCAAGTATTAACTCAGCCTTAATTCAAATAGACCTGGAGTGAAAAAGGAAAATGTACAGAACTACAGATGGACTATTTCTCATTGTTGAAACCTGAAGGTGAAAATGGTGAGTCCAAATTGGGAAGCTGGGAGATGTTTTTTTTTGAGAAGCACTAGAGATGATCATATAATTTTTTGATGATCTCTTCTCCATAAATAGATAGGGATATATGGGTGCCCTCAGATCAATTAGGTGTGCAATCTAACTACATCTTCTAACCATGCAAAGGAGAATTATAATCAAGTTCAAATGTGTAATACATCCTGTTAAATCAGATCATACTTGCTAATCGCACAATATAATGCCAATTGTAAAGAACTAAGCATAGGCACAGATTTAGTGGGAACGTTTGCATCTGCTGTGTTAAATTGGATGGTTAGGGTGATCATATTGCTAATGACATATTCCAATGTTTTATGAGAAATGGAAAATGGACATCCTGCAGATTGAAGATTTAACTTTTGTTACATTGTTTCAAAAAATGCAAAATTTACATTATGGATTGTAGAATGGACATTACATAATGAAATTCACCTTTTTTCCTTTTCTCTTTTCTGTGTATTGCACCTTAGTACCATGTCTTTTTCAGTTTTAGCTTTTGTTTTTTTGTGGGTTTAAATAATATTCTTTTTTGGAGTACTCGAAAAGATTATATATATTGACACAAATTCGTGTACACACACATGCATCTTAGTATCTGAATGTTAATTGAGAATGCAATTTTTATTCCTTTCATTGTATTTGTCAGGTTGCAAGGTAAGTCACAAATTGTTCAAGAGGAGTTAGTGAAGCTTGGTGAACAAATGGTGCATAGCTCTGAGGGGACTAGGGCTATTGCTTTGGAACTTTGTAGAGAATTCGAGGACAAGTTCCTTCAGCATATTGCCACCGGTGAGGTAATGTCATTCTTTTCAGAAATTCTTTGCTCTAGTTTTTGTCTGCTAACAAAACTTAAATTAAGCTTTATTTATATATTTGATTGACAAAACATGGTTATTGCATTGCCTAAGCCAAGCATGGGGTTTAGCTTGACAAGACTTTGGGTAATTGGATTCAATTCAGTGATTGTCTTGAGTCCCCTTGACACACATTGGTTTTTTTCTTCTCAATCACCTAGGCTGCCTTATTGGAATGTGGTAGTACTTCTTGGCATATTCTTTTTGTCTTTTGGTGTTTTGTTTTTCTATCACTTCTCTTTTCTTGTGTTTCTCTACCATTTTATCCTCTTCTGTCTCTTCTTGATGCCTATCTTTTGTCATTCTTCTCCCTTTTTCCCTTTTTTGTCTTCATCTTCTCTTTTTTCTCCATTCTTCATAAAAATACATCAAGTTCATGTTTTCTTATTCTTGAACATAGAAAAATTTTCCTATTTTCGTTTCTTTTCATATTTTTATCTACATACATACAAAAAAACTATATATACTACTAAACTTCTTTTAATTTTATTAAAAGTTTTTAATTTTTGATATTGTATGGTATAACTTTAATTTAAGATATGCCTAATTTGTAAAATAGTAAGACTAATTTATAGAAATAGCAATACTATAATATAACAATTGGGGGTCTACTACCATTGAGATAGATTGGGACTCTAGTAGATTTGCTTTTGTGCAAGGCTCAAATGACAAATGGCCAAGATCAAGAAATGGGAAGTGGAAGAGTTAGGCAACATTGATAGGGAAATCATTCTTTTGGACCATTGCTTGATTGGGTGAGTGGCCATGCTACATTGGGCCCTTGCATATAGAATGGCTAGGGAGTAGTTGAAATTGGAGCTTGGTCACCACATTGAAGATCAAATATGGAATGGAGGTAGAAATCTCATGCTATTTAGCTGAAAACTGGTAAGGATTACTTCCTTTTCCACAGGATGGTTGACATTATTGGTACCAAAAAGAATGCCAACCATATGTAGGTTGGTAGTTGTGATTCATGTTTCTCTCTGTTCATGAAGGAGGGGATGCATGAAGGTTGAGTGATTTTTGTTTTTGTAGTACAAAATCAAGCTTTGCCCTGTTTTTCCTTAAGGAGTCTGGGTTTTGGCAAATCAGTGACGCAAAATAGCAGGCACTGGAGGTTGAATTCGTAAAGGATGAAGTTGAGAATGCAGTGTTTACGATGACTGATATCTATCTTTAATTATGTGAACATCTGCTATAATTTCTCTATTGCATATTATTATAGATACCAAATATTTAAATTTCTTATTCGTAGGGATCACATGATCATTCAATTTTATGTTCTTACCATTGTTGCAAATCATTTCTGAACTTACACTCATTATACTTGATATTCTTAGTCTGGATCATTTGGATTTCAAATGATGTCTCCATAATTATAGTTAACTAATTTTTATCTTAATTTCATCAACTAGGACTATATCATTAGTAAACAACATATTCTAAGCTATTTTTCCTTGAATATCTATAGTTATTTTGTTCATGATCGATATAAATAGAAAAGGACTTAGAGTTGAGTCTTGTTGTAAATGCATGTTTATTGGCAATTCTTTTGTCTCACTTCCAATAGGTTTTACATTAATTAGTAGTTTATCATATATCTATTTGATAATATCAATATAACTGAGGATATTTCTTTTCTTTTTAATGCTAACCACAATAGGTTTCAATTTTTTTAGATTAATGACTGCCATATAAGGTTTTTTTCTTAATTATAAACTTAATCTTTTCAATTAATCTTAAGTAGGTTAAAGTTTCCATTGTAAATTTGCCTGACATAAATCTAAATTGATTTTCAATGATTATGATTATATGTATTAACCTTTATTCTATTATTCTTTTCAAAGTTACATTGTATGATTCATTGATGTAATACCTTAATAATTATATAATTTTGGATGCTACCCTTATCCTTGAATATTGCTATTAAAGTACTCTTTCTCTATTCAATTGACAACTTCTTAGGTAGCATTTGGCTATGATTCTGGAAGCCTAAAATCTTCTAAAATTGTGATTCTCTATGCATATCTTGAGTTAGGCAAAATCCCTAGATTATGGAGTACTATTGTAAATTGTGTTTGGAAACTAAAATGGAAGGGCTGATTTTGAAATGAAGTTCTAGCCCATAACACCATATTGTCTGTTTTGAATATGTCAGTCATTCTTATCCACCACTTAAGGGCCTATTCGTAAAAAGGGACTCTCCAAAATCACATAGAATCAGTGAGAAACAGCCATTTTGTCAGTTTTCCAATTTTGGCAAAAGTTACATGGAAACACCATTGAGCATCAGTGAGATTCTCCCTCAAAATTTGTCATGTTGATACCGTTCAGGTAAGAATTTAGATGGAATCCTAAAATTGGAGAATTGAGGTACCTAGAATTGTACCCAAATGCTACCTAAGTGTTAAAAGTATATCAAAAATTTAACTATACAATTTTGAATGTTACACTTATGCTTGAATATGGTTATTAAAGTACCCTTTCTCTATTCAATTGACATCTTCTTAGTCTTTAAAATTATAGCAAAAATTTTAGTTAACCACCTAATTCTTATTTCACCCATGCATTTCCATGTCTTAATAGGAAATTAGGAATTCTATCAGGTCAACTACCTAATTCTTACTTCACCTATGCATTTCCAAGTCTCATTAGGAAATTAGGAATTCTATTACGTCTAATAGCTTTTTCACATTTCATGTTCTACTAGCTTCTTTTAGCTTGCATATTCCAATTCTTTTAAAATAGTTATATCTTTTATTATTAGGGTGATAACCTAAACTTCTTATTAGAATTATTTTTGTTAGCATCATTAATCTTCAATTTTATTATCAAAATTATGTACTATGTAGTTCTATGAAAAATGAAGAATAAGTCATAATGTGCATGCCCCATCAATAAAATGCATAATGAAGAGTGATAATAATATTATATTGGCTAAATAGTAAATATAAGTAACAATTCTAAATTAGATTTTAAGTATTTGAATACACACAAAAATTAAGTAAACATGATTACATGTGATTAGAGTCTTTGGAGGAGTGGCTTGATTAGGATTGAGATACTTTTTAAAAAGGAATTGGGCATAAAGGATTGAGAATAAATGATGTATTAAGGTTATATGGGTATTGTGGATTTAGTGCCATATTAGTTAAATTTGGTCTGTACTCTTTATGTAGTCTTTATATTATAGAAGTCTTATCTTTGCTAATAGAATCACTCTGCTACAATTCTTTTCTTTTGTTCTAACATGGTATTAAAGCTTAGGTTTTGAAAATTCAAAAGTGTGGGAAATTTAGGTACACAGGGGGCAAACCTTAGTCACACTCTCTCTTCAACCACCATTGCTATTGCTAGCTCCATTCTCATCTTTCTTGTGACCCTCCTCCTAACCACCACACCACCATCAAGCCCTTTGTAAGTTGTTGATGCCTCTTACATCAGTCACCCTTATCTCTTCCTTGGTCCAGGTTTCTCTCCTTATCTTCTCCCTACCCTAAATCCACCATCACCCATTGTCTACACCATCATCCATTGCTTGCACTACCTCTCTTTATCTCCTCCATCACCTCTTTCTTTCCCTTTCTTCTTCTTTTCCTTTGTTTTCCACCTTAATTGTTATGCTTCAAAAAATTAAGAAATACTAATCATTATAATATTAAAAAGGAAATTCATGTTAAAATTAAAAATAGAACATGAAAAACTTCTTTCTCTAATATTATAAAGCTATGTATTTGCGAAAAGAGGTTTAACAACTAATAAGCAAAATAACAACGACAACAACTAAATTAGGTTGAAGTCATCCAGCCCTAACCAACAATCACAAATTCACAGTTCCACATAAGTCCACACGTCCATAAATAAATAGTCATATACACAACCACAATAAAAACTTCCCCATGATTTAGTCATTCACACATAAATGTATTAATCTCTCATAAAGATACAATAATAATCAAAATGATTGAATAGTGCATGCTTCCATAGCTCAATTGTAATTCTAATATAATATGAGCTAATTATGCAACAATCACTAATAATCACAATGATATTGCACTAATCGACATGAAAATCATGTAGTCATTTACATTATGCAATACTCAACAATATTATGATGGTAATTAGTGTTATCATGTAATAACCAAAGCTATTTTGCAATAATGAATGATATTATGCAATAGTCAATGACATTATGCAGTCATCATCAATAAATATGCAATAATCCTTAAAAATTGCTATTTTTGGAGTAATTGAGTCTCCCCACTACACCCACCAACATACCATCACCACTTACCATTCCTTTGCTCAACCATTTTCTCTCTCTTCATGATGGGTTTCTAAGATTTGTGGAGGTTTCTTATTGCTGTTCATCTACTGGGGAACATAATATGTAGATCTAGGAGGCAATGACAAGCATGAGGAACATGGAACAAGATCACCAGTGTTGTCATCTCTGTTGTCAACAAAATTGTGGGAGACATTGCCACTGCCTTCATTTTTGTAACCTTCTCTCTCTACCATTTTGGCCTGATGATCCCCCCATTGCAAGCCTCTCATCTGCCTTATCATCACCCTAACAAGTTTGTGATGTCCATGCTATTGACATGCTAAAGTTGCTAGCATTGTAGTTTTGTGTAGGAGAGAGGAAGAATCACCATTGTTGCAGAAGAAGAATTGAGAAGAAGATTGTTGAGCACATGATGCTAAAAGAAAGAGAAAACGAAAAAAATGATAGAGAAGAAGGGTGGAAAGAAAAAGAGAAAGGGCAGAAAAAAAGAAAGAAAAGGGGGGGGAAAGGAGGGTAGAGAGAAGAAAAAAATGGAGAATATGTTTTTTAACAAAGGTGGAAGTAAAAAAATGCAAAAAATAAAAAAAATCTTGAGGGTAGATCATGTTTATCTACCTACTTTCTATGAATGAATAGACTACATTTGTCTATCTTTTCTATTGTCTTGGATTGTATCATTCAATGATTATTCTACTATCGTCTAAGGTATAGTTTTTAGAATATTTCCTTTTGTTACCACTATTGCTACAACAATTGGTTAATCTTCTACTATTTGAGATATAGTTCTCAAATTATTGCCATTTGTTGCCACTACTGGTACAACAATTGCTTTTATATGTCTCTCTATGTATTTGCTATGTTTAAGTTTGCTGAGTTATTATTATGTTTGTTATGTTATCGAGTCTGTTGTAAGCTACATGCTCTAGTTGGAGGGAGAGCTTGAGAATAAATGGTGTATTAGGGTTATATGGGTATTGTGAGTTTAGTTCTGCATTAGTTAAATTTGGTTTGTACTCTTTATGCAAACTCTATGTATGTATTTTTTATCTTTGCATAATAGAATCATTCTAATTTGACTCATTTCTTGTGTTCCAACAAAGATAAAATGCCTAACTTTGGTATGATGCCTTGGCACCTAACCAAGCGATAAATATTCTTTTATCTGTTCAAGTTTCATGTGTATGTTTGATTCAACATAAATCATTGTTTTCTTCATAGATGTACTGAGCAGTCACCTAATTGTTTATTCTCCTAAATGATTTACAGGGTGGTGGCTGGAAAGTAGTTGCAAGCTTCGAAGGGAATTTTCCCAATAGAATCAAGCAGCTTCCTTTAGATAGACACTTTGACATTAACAATGTTAAACGGGTAAATATTTAACAATGTTAAATGGGTAAATATTTCCTATTTTTTATTTCTTTATGGTCTTTTATATTCTTTAATTTTATTATTATTTTATGCATGTACATAGGTTGTACTGGAAGCTGATGGTTACCAGCCATATTTGATCTCTCCCGAAAAAGGTTTGAGATCTCTAATAAAGGGGGTATTGGAGCTAGCTAAAGAGCCATCCCGCCTTTGTGTAGATGAGGTAATCACTCCTTTGATTACTTTCCATGAAGATTTTGATTTTGTGGTTTGTAAATGCTTAAAAAGTAAGATCTTTTTGCATTTACTATTTTTCTTAGATGTCCTCTGTCTTGGTCCTTTTTGTGTCATTGGATCACCCACAGAAAGAGTGCAGATGGATTATCATGTTTATAGGAATTGATTTCTTTTGTACATTCTTATTTTTATTTTCCATTTTGTACTGATCATAGCAATGTTTAAATACAGAGATAGCCTCCCCAGGGATTGAGGTTTTTCTATTTTTTTGGGAAAATGAGAATATGGAAGCACTTTTAAAGTAATGAAGTCAAAACTGAAAGAAAAAGTAACTTGACATGCATGCTACCAATAATGCTAATCATATTACTTAATATATAAATTTACATTCAAACAAGTGATTTAGTTCAACATGTCTTGAATATGCATGATTATTATTCTACCTAGAGTTGTTCCGTTTGAAAACATTGATTAAATAGCTAAATTAGTAACAAGCTGAATCAAACATCAAACAACCAAATGCCTTAGCTATTCAGTTATGTTGATCGTAACATCATTGTGTCCTACCATGAAAACTCCACCTAGAAAAACGTTATATTATAAAAAAAATCATTTCTAGGATAAGTGGCCATTGTGCCCTTTTTTGATCTATTTGAACAGGCATCTAAAATCAATCCCTTTTAAGTGTTTTACAAGTGCAGAATAAAATGGTTTCAACTAAAAAACGTTTAACAAAAATGAAAAGACTTACATAATTTTTTTTGGAATAGTTGCTTGTAATATGGTCTGATCTATTCTTTTTTATGTTGAGTTGATATTGCACAATTTTCCATATGTGAGTTGACCATAACACACTATATTTCATCAAACCCTTTTCAAATATTCAGTTTATTCATCATGTCTTCAAGTATATAATTTTTTCATCATTCAATTTATGCTGTATACCTACATTCATGAGAAAAGTCTTAAATCCTTCTTTATGCAGCTTAGATAAGAAATCCATGCTATATATAAAATTTTATGATGGTTGTAACAGCTTCAAATCATTTAGGCAGGTTGTGTTTTCTGAGATCTAACATGTGACTTGGTGCTCATACGTTTCTGGATATTACAGGTACATCGAGTACTGCTGGATATTGTCTCAGCTTCTGCAAATGCCACACCTGGTCTTGGGAGATATCCTCCTTTCAAGCGTGAGGTAATTCTGATCTACAATTGAGTGCATTTTCAAAATTACCTGGTCTATGAGAAAATTTTGGTCTGCAACATTACAAGGACTTGCTTTATTTCTTGAGTCAAGGTTGTGTCAATTGCATCTGCTGCTCTGGATGGATTTAGGAATGAAGCCAAAAAGATGGTTGTTGCTTTAGTTGACATGGAGCGTGCTTTTGTTCCTCCCCAACACTTCATCCGTTTGGTACAGAGGAGGTATTCTACCTAATAACAGTTACACATACTACAGTGGTTGTTTTGAGCTTCAAATACGTAATCCAGCATTTCCACTATTATCATTGTTTTTATTATAATTAGTTAACATGATCATGCATATAGTTCTTCAATTGGTTTGAAGCTTTTTTTTAAAATTTTGCTCTCTTGTTGATGTGTTGTATCATTGTCCATATATAATGACATCATTGTCAATCTTAATGTTTCATTGGACTACTTTTTTTGGGCAGCCATAACAAGAATTTTAGAGCTTATCGATAATGTAGCCACCCGAAGAATGAAGAAAGTTGTTGCAAGGAAAGAAAGGATAAAAGGGGAAAGAGTAAAGAAAAACATGAAAAGCAGAAGTTTGCCAAGTTGTGCTTATAAATAAACAAGAATACCCAATCTAGCACTAATATTGGCATCAATTTGTAGTACAATGGAGTGAAAAGGAACTTTTGTTAATATTTTTAAATGTCTCTCTTCCACTTCCTTTATTGAGGCATTTTCTTGAAAAAATTTCTTGATTCTTTTTAAACATGAAATGATATGTGCATGCATTATCTATACTTTCTTTTGCCACCTAATTATGTACCATACACTAAAGTGTTGCAACTGCAAGCTCATTTGCAACCTAATAAAGGAACCTCATTATATATGATTCTTGGGAGTCATTTTTGTTGAAGACCAAGATTTGAAGGAGGAAATTCTCAACTTGCAAGGGGAATGTTTGCTAGGTTGCAAGTTGTGTTTTGAAATTTGGAACTAAAGCATTAGTTCAGCCACTCTTGAATAATGGGTGGACTATCAGGTCTCCCTATCCATGCCAGGGATGAATGCTCATTGAGGATCAGTGCAGATATTTTTGAGGGTTATTGTGGTTTCTCATAGGTCAACAAGGGATTATGGATGTTGATGTTGGTCTTGGTCTAGGAGATAGGATGGCAGAAAATGTTGGGAAGTTATGGGATATCTGATACTTGATCTCAATAATGGTGGTGGGGGCATGGTATAATAGCTACTCTTACATCAACGAGAGGGGTTGATATATAGGTTTGATGGGGGTAGACCTGAGGGTTGTTGCAATGGAGTCATTAGGTTGTTGTGGTTGTCATTGTGTTTGATTGACAAACCTAGATGGGATGATGTAGCATCAAAGTGGTGGGGGGCTTATGATGACAGTCTAAACTAGCTTGGGGTGAATTGGATTGAGGAGAATTATTTGAATCAAATTAGCACTCAATTGTGGGAAGATGAATTGGTTCCATGTTGTTTAAAATCAACCGATTTGACATTGATCATGCAGTTAGGTTTATGATGGAATTAGAGGGCCAAGATTATAAGTTAGGTAATTGTGGATCACTTAATCCTCTTTCTTTGAAATGATTGATTGTTGATTAAAGGGCCCATGATTATTTGGGAATCATTGGTATGGATGGAGGGATGTGATCTTTGGTTCCCAAAGCACATGACATCACTAGGATTGTTGTAATTTCTCTAGAGGCAATGAATCTACAGGTGGGGGCAACCTTTTCTCTGGTGTGACCTTCATTAGGGGTGTTATTTCATTATAACAGTGAATTGAAACTTCCTTTTGTGTTGTTTAGAAAGGCTCTTTTGATAATGTTGACTCCTAAATAGTGAATACATTGGTGTATTTATATGGGCTTCGTTAGAGGTTATAGTATTGATTCATGGGGTATTGGTGGATCTTGTGGAGGAAGTAGGTGCTTCAAGTCTTCCAATGTTATTCTAAGAGGTTGAGATGGAGAATCAGATGTTGTCATCAGATCATTGGTAAGGATCATAGTAGATGAGTTGAAAGCAATCATTTGGTGGGGAGAATGACCTTGGATTATGATGGTTGACTACAAATGAAATAGATTGAGAATTTGCAAGGAGCAAGCAATTAAGTTCTCTAAGGATCTTAGCTATAGCTATCCTCTCCTTAGCTTCTACCAACTTTCATGCAATGTCCTTTATCTCCTTTCCCCTTTTTTGTTTCTCCACATTTTTAACATATTGCAAGGATGAAAGGTTTAGGTTTGGCTACTTATAAAAGTAGGAATGTAATATGGGAGAGATGATAGGTTGGATTGAGGAGCATTTTAAGGAAAGGGGAGGGTTATATGATAAGGGTGATATTGGTCATGGGAGTGCTAGGTTGAATGGGTTGATGAAGGTATATATAGTTGCAAATGCAAGAGGTCAATGAGTGCTATTGACATTGCTCTAGATCTAATTGTTATATACATAAGATTAGATGAGTACAATGGGGAATATGACAAGATGTTTGGTTTCCAGGGATTATGAAATATGGGTAGTTTGAAAAATACTTAGTGGACAAGAGGAGGCTTATTATTTAGATAGGAATATCTATAGATAGTTGGGCTCTATTAATTATGTGGGGGGGGGTATGTGATGTGGGTGGCGTTGGGAATGGGAGTGCTAGGTTTAATGGGTTGATGAAGGTATATAGTTGTAGACAAGGTTTTAAAAATTAAGATGAATTGGCAAAATTTTGCCCTCAGTTTTCATTTTTATCGATCTTGATATCCCATATAGTGATGGATTCTTCATTGAAGCTTTTATCAACAGCTGAAGGCTTCATTGAAAGGTGGTTTCATCACTGTTAAGTTGAGTAATCCATTAGGATTTTTAGGTGAAAGGGAAGTCTAGGAGGGATAATGAGGATGAAGGGGAGAGCGTGAATTGGTGAAGCATGTGAGAGGACAAGGGAAAAAAGAATGTTTTATGCATGTGACTACTGTATCTCTATTTAATTGATATTTTATATATGATAATGCCTTAGAAAATTTATGCAGGTGTTTTTTATGTTTATCATTAGCTTATTTTTTCTTATCTCTAAGTTTCAAGTTGAAATTTAAAGTTTTTTGATCGTTTCCACAAAAGTATTCTATTTCCATAGATATGATCCTCAATCGTCAATATGTTTTCATTTTTTCGAAGAACTAATCTCTGGTACGATATTGATATTTGAAACCTTGGTTGTAGATGTAAAAGGTTGGTTGAGATTGTTGACCTTGTTTTGAATCCAATTGCTACATATATATGATAAGATGAGTACATTGGGGAGTATGACATGATGATTGGCTATTGTGTGCATGGGTTTTGGGGGGAAATGACAGTTGGATTTGCTATTGTGTTAGTTCCATGCACTTCTTGGTTTTAGTTAATGAATACATAGGATATTACTTTGGGTGTTTGCATGGATTGAGATAGGGTTGTTTTCTATCATTGCTTCTCTTCAATCTAGTGGCAGAGGAATCAATAGAATGTGTATTATTGTAAGCTAATATGGTAGACTTTCTAGTTTTAGACTTCGACAAGGTTTAGATAGCATTTCTTGCCTACATTGTAAATTTGCACTCATTTTTTTTGATGTATCTACTATGTAGGTGATGAACTTCATGTGCTTATTGGGGTACTTAGATGTGGTAATTAGGCTTAGTGCTTATTTCCATAAGTCCATAACATGTATCTATTGTAAGACATGTTTTGACCAGGTTAGTAGGTTTGTTTGGTTGGAGGACCTTGGATTCTCAAATCAAGTATCTTTGCTTGTCACTTGGAGTCAAGGCAATGACGAGCAAAGATTGAGTCCTTGTGATTGATAGGTTTGGGTGAAGCTGGTTGGAAGACATCTTGTTTGTTGTAGGGAGTTAAGCCAACATTGCTGCTAGTTGTTTAGTCAAACTTGCCAGTTTATTATATCTCCATGTTTAAAGGTCTCTAACAGGTTAGAAGGGATTGTGTGTAAGTTCTTGTGGGTAGGAGAGAAGAGGTGATTGCAGAGAGTATCACTTAGTTGATCAGTCTATGGTCCTGAGACTTAGACTTTAAGGCAGTTTAGGCATTTGAGACCTTCATAAATTCAACGTATTGTTGCTTAGGTAATGGTTGTGGTACTTCTGGAGGGGGGGGTGGGGTGGGAGGGGTGTGAATGGAAGGTGGTGTTGTGGCAGGTCATACAGGCAAAGTGGTATATAGGAGTAGATTGGGCTATGGCTACTTAAGGGTGTGAGGGGTGTTAGAGAGATTTGGAAGGGGGTTTTGGAGGTAGCAGAGGTGGTTCAACTGGGGTGTTCTTGGAGAATTGGTGATAGGAAGTGGGCACGTTTTTGGGACTATCAGTTGTTAGGTGTCACTTCTCTAAGTGTATCCTTCTCAAACTTTTCTAGAATTGCAATCACAAGAACTGTGTTCCATCAGATAGGGTTGGTATGAGATATCCCTTTCTAGTGGATGTTAGTGATTTTGAGTTTTTGGATTACACCTGCTTGCTCTCTTTGTTGTATTTTGCAGTTCCGAAGGGGCTTCACTTTGAGTTGGTTCCAAATGAAGAGTATACCAAATACATCATCATTAGTTAACCTAGTCAATCTAATTGACTATTTTGAATAAAAACCATCTTATTTTAATTGAAAATAATATGATATTAAGATCTTAACTGAAAGCCATCTAATTATAATAAAAAAATAGATTTTAAGGAAAAACAACATGAAAAGCCATAAACATGTGAACTCATAATGAAAAATAAAATATTAACCTAAAAACTGGTGTAGGTGGCTGTCCAAGGCTCACTAGAGGTGACGGAGGGTCATTGTAGCTTCTATAGGGCTCACCAATGGTGCTAGAAGGTCTTTGGAGCTTCTACAGGCCTCACTGGAGGTGCTAGAGTGTGTTGGAGATGTTAAGAGGGCCATTGAAAATGATGCAGTCCTTGTCAGAGATGCTAAAGGGTTGTTGCAGGTGGTTGGAGTGTCTCCAGAAGTGGTGTGGCTTTGTGGAGACACTAGATGTTGCCAAGAGTGGTTGGTGGGTCACTGGAATCATGGTTATCAGTAGGAAGCAGGGTAGAGAGAAGAAGAGAGAAAACCTAGGGTTTGCTCTTTTAAAACCCTTATATAATAAAAATTAATTTTATAGATTTATATATGGATCTTTATTAGGTTCCAATGATCCATAAAAAAAAAACGTAATGCCTAATAGTTCTTAAGCGATGCCTAGATTTAACACCTATCCATTTGTCTAGTCCTCCTCACTTGTCTTTCTTTCATTTTGTTGGAACCTCACCTCATAAATAGATTGGGAACTTTTGTGAGAAAAACAACACCTAGCATGTGTCTAGGCGAGCTAAGTGCTTAGTGCCCATCAGGCCTAGGCACGTCAGTGTCTGGATGCCTAGGAGTGCCAAAGTGTCTAGGTGGGTGCCTTGATAACCATGGTGTCAATACCTCATTGTGGCTGGTGATATTGTATTGATGCCTCAACGATGTAATAATTTTCTGTGATGATTCTGCATTTATGATTTCCATCATTATGACCACACTGTTAATGATCGATGACAACATTGATGGCTCATTAGTAGTTGACATCGTGGTGTTGTTGCCTTATTGGTGGTTGATGATGCGTTGGCAATTGTTGATGACATATTGGAATTTTCTTGATGCCTTGTCTTTGGTTTACGACATTTGTTGATGCTTCCATTCTAATGCTAAATAATACAATTGATGGTGCTACCAGCAATGTTAGGTGATGACATTCAAAGATGTTGTATTCTTGCATTCTTAATGATGATGTTCAATGGTGGAGGCGATGGTTAACATTGCCAGGACAATGTACCAATTATAGATTCATCTACATATAGTCACAACTCACAAGTGATATTCTTACTTTTTCTAATGTGTGACCAACACATCATTATTTTGTATTTTTGCCAGAATCCCATGAAAGATACTTAACTAAGGAGGCTCAATGCAATATTTGAGTGCCATTGTATGGTTCCTTGCAAGGAGACCTTACTTAAAACCACTCTTATTCACTATGATGAGTGATTAAGCAAGGAAACAATAGTCACCACATTGATTTCTTATGTACGCCTATCAAAAGCATATTACACTTTTTGAAGATGTTGTCTTGACCAAAACAATGTGAGCGCTAAGTACAGGCATCACTCTTTTCTAGACAATATCAACAAAATCCTCTGTAGCATAGTTATTAAGATGCCAAGGCATAAAGCTTTGGTGCCAATTAAAAAAAATTTAAAAAAAAATTCAATTTTTTATTATTAATGTTATAAATTACCAAAGCAATGTGAGACAATTATGCAAGGTAAGGGGTCCTCCCTTGAGGACAACTGGGGAGATAGGCTTCAATAAGTTGCATGCTTTTTCCATATGTGTCAGTCCTCTCTCTTCTCACTTTGAATGCCTTGACCACCTTATTGAAGAGGCAACATTTTCCTATTTTTCTAGTGATTTTAATACTCTAATGATCCTCTGGTGAGCCGTCTTATTTTCTAGTTGCCCTTCTTTGGTTCCAACTTGTCAATCTATCTGATGGACTCAATATATTAAATTTTTCCTATCCTTTTGTTTTTATTTTCTTAATCTTCTAGAGATTTTTTTTCTTGAATAGATGTTATGTAAGGTTGATGCTATTTTATTAATGAGAACTGCCTTATTTACCTTTTAAAAAAAATTCTATTTTCTGATTTTTGAATCTTCAAGACTTCAACTATCTAAAATAGAAGAAGAAAGAGCTTTAGTCTCTTATCTATCTGTTTATCTAGACTCTAGTTTCCTGTAGTATCTAGACTAGTACACTAGTACCTTAGTTTTTCTAAACTTATGCTTGAAATTTGATGTTCTTATATTAGTGGTTTAATGATAAGTAAACTTTGAATATAGTTGATATTTGACTGAGATACATTACCTATTATCTTTATTTTATTGATTTACATTACAATGCTTGTATATTTCTTTGTTTTATTCAGATTTGGTTTAATTATTTATGCATTATGTGATTGGATGCTTATTATTATTATTTATTTATTTATTTTAAATTTCATAAATCACTGCCTTACATCAATTGGGTGGTGCCTCACCTATTGCCTCAAGTTTTTTGGGTTCATGTTGCCTTGACATCACCTTTCGCCATGGTAATTGCTATTGATGTGCTTTTAACTCAACTAATACCTGAATAACATTTACGTACATATTGAATAACAACTAATAATAATATAATAAAAGTAAAATTAGCATGATAACAGAAATTGCCCACATATTATCATCTAAACATATTTAAACATCATATTTTGAAATTTAAGAAAAAAAAAACACTTAAATACATCGATCTTTGTTAGATCTGATCCTAAGAATCTGATTAAAATAAGTTAAAGCTGATAAGGTGATGCATGTAAACACCTGGGCATATCATGTTTGGGCATCTATGTGGTGGTCACCTTAATACTATGTTTTATAGGTCTCAGCTTGACAAGATAGTAAGATACTACTAGACTTTTCACCCTAGGCTTGAGTGGATTACCAACCAGAGCAATCTAAAAATCTGTATTGGTTTCTCTCCACTTTTTCCCTCTAATTCAAGAAATAAAATTTGAAACCATTGAGAAAATACTCTTTCATTAACATGGGTTCTTTTATGCTTTGAGAAGATTGAAGAAAGATCCTTCAATTCATTTTTGTTGAGCAAAGGATCTTTGCAACTTTTCTCTTCAGGAACTTGACATGTGCACATGTTTGTATCTTATGATGAGCCTCTATGTGCAGGATTATGCACAAGCTTTTTTTGAGATTAGGGTGTTAAACTCATTGTGGCTTGGTTTATTGTCTATTACAGAACCATATATTTGAGCACCTGCTTTGCCAATGACCTTTGCCAAAGTATTTCAATTATGAAGTCTTCTCTTGGTGAAACTAACCCTTGACATTGCTTTCCATCGTGACATTGTCCACCATGGTTTTGACTCTACCAAGTGGATGAATGACACCTGAGCCTGTTGTCTGCTTTCCAACTGGCAAGATCCTGCCATCTCCAGCCAAGTTGATTTGAGGTTTTGTTCCAGTGTTCTTGACGCAGAAAAATGACAATTCAATCGCCTTATTGGCCACTAAGCCTGATTGTCTCCTATGCTTGGTGTTTATCTAAGAATCTTATCTTTCTATGATGAGTTGATGACTAGTCCTAAGCACTTGCAAACCATCTGTAACCAGTTCTTGATTGTGTATGATGAATTTCATCTGAAGGACTTTCATTTTGAACAAAAATACAAATTTTTGCATTTTCGTCAGGATGGATAGACAGAGACGTGAAGAAGAGTTGAAGAATCGATCATCTAAGAAAGGTTCTGAGGCAGAGCATGGCTTACTAAATCGGGTGAGTTACTATTCTTATTTGATTGTAGTTAATATGTGATTGTTAACTGCATATCAAGTTTATATGGATACTATTTGCTCGTATGCCTTGACAAGTTTTTGCATTGCTCATATTTCAATTAAGCCTTTTCTCCATTCTTTCTTCATATCAGGCCAGCAGCCCTCAAACAGGATCCCAGCAGGCTAGTGGAAGCTTGAAATCAATGAAAGACAAGTCCAATCAACAAGAAAAAGATGCCAAGGAGGCCTCTGCACTGCAAACTGTTGGGCCCAGTGGTGAAATAACAGCAGGTCTTTTGCATATTATTACATTCTTTCGTTGGTGCTTGCAAGATGCTCAATTTTACATGTATTTGCACATTTTATAATTTAATTAAATTTCATTAACAAGATTGAAAATCTGTGATTTCTAATTCTTTGTAGGTTGGTTATCGAAGAAAAGTGCAAAAACAAATGGTTGGAGCAAGAGATGGTTTGTTTTAAATGAAAAAAGTGGAAAAGTTAGTTCTTCAAATATTTTTGTGTTTTCTCTTTATTTACTGATTTTTAACTATATTTACTTGGAATCACAGCTTGAAATCTACTGTGAATGAAACAGACCTTTACTTCTTTTTTGGGTAACAATTACTTAATAATTTTTTTTTTTTCTGATCTATCTTTTTGGTACATCTTTTCTTGGATGTATTAATATTTATTATTAAGAACCCGTTCTATTTAGGGGCAGGCACCCTCAAAAAAGTGAGTACAGGGAAGAGGTACTACAGAGCAAAGAGAGGGTAGCATAGGAGCTAGATCGGTATGAGATTCAGCAGACCCAGGGTATCCATCCTAAAGATCATTTAGGAAGTTAAAGGGAGATCAGCTGCATTCCTGAAGAGAGTTCTCTGGGTGCTGCCCAAGGTAACCTTAGCTAGGGAATCCACAAGTGCATTGACCCCTCTAGGAACATGACAAATGGAACGAGCTTGGTTGGTAAGACTCATGATGGCTGGCCACATTCTTGTATCTTGTCCGGAAACACAAAGATCTTGCTGAAGGCAATGGACTAGATGTCTTGAGTCTAATTCAATTTCAACGAGGCTGACGTTGAGACTGAGATATTTATAAAGTTGCATGCCACTAAGCAAAGCATTTAATTCTGCCACCAGAGGGTCCAAGAGACCATATGGCTCAAGGTAGGTGAAAATCAGATCACCTTTAGAGTTCTTGATAGCTCTGCCTCCTGTTGCATGGCCGTCCAGGTTGATCACCCCATTTGAGTTAAGTTTGTACCTTTGCTGACCTGGTTTGAACCACATTATCTTTGAAGAGTAGGTTTGCCTATCTTAAGGTGCTTGAAGCCCAACCTTTGAAGACACTGTTCTTCTGATGTTTGACATATCTGCCGAATGAAGGTTTTGGCAAAGTTCTCCATAGCCCAGACCATTCTATGCTTTATGTTTAAAAAGGAGCCATTGTGATTCTCATAAAAGGATTGGCAATTCTTTGTTCAACACTCCCATAATATGTTAGCTATGAAGAATTTAAGAGTGTTTCTATAGTGGGATTTAGTTTTTCAGTAGAAATAATGTTGGATAAGTGTTGCCACTGGTGTTGATTAGACATGTTCAAGCCTAGCTTTTCATTGGTCAATCTACATAAGGTAGCCCACTCACTATGAAAGAAAAGGTGCTGTATGGTGTCCTCTTGGGGTAGAATTTTGCAACACATGCAATGAGAGGTTAACTAAAAACCTTTCTTCCTTTCATTGGATTCGGTAGGGAGAATATCCTGGAAGAATCACCAAAGGAAAAAGGAGATATGAGTGGGTAGGAATTTGTTCTAGATACCGATGTTCCATCTACTAATTTGACCCTTCTTTTTGATGAATTCCCAAGCTGATTTGACTGAAATGTTACCACAAATAGAGCTAATCCATCTGAAATCATCTTCCTCATCCGAGAGCCTATTGAAGTTGTTGCATATCTCATGGAGCAGATTATTCGGAAGATTGATGCAAAATCTAGCAACGATAGTTCGCTTGCAGCCTTTGCAACTAAGATTCTTGTCCCACAGAGGGGGTGATAAAATTTTCAATAGGTCTAGTTGGCAGCCAGTTGTCCCTCCAGAAATTTGTGTTTCCTTTACCTCCTGTCCAATTGGTTGAGTGAGTTATATGGTCCCAAGCACTGCAAATGGACTTCCACCTGGTAGGCATAAAGTTGGTCTGTTTGTAGAAAGGTAGGCCATACTTTTTAAAGGTCTCTTCTGCCCAAAGTGATTTTTTCTTAATCAGTCTTCAGGCCAATTTCATCCTAAGGGCAGTCATCATTCTTTAAGGTTATGGATATTGAGACCTCCTTCAAAAATAGGTTTAGAAATGGTGCTCCATTTGGCCCAATGGGCCTTGCTATCACCCTAGAGAAAATTAGCAAATAGGGATTGCACTTTATTCAAAACCCCTAAAGGAATATCAAAAGCGCTCATTAGGTGAATAGGGAGGCTGGAAAGCACATGTCTCAAGAGGGTGATTAGAGCTCTAGATGAGAGTAGTTTGTTTTTCCATCTTGCAATTTTGCTTTGAATTTTTTGCGCTAAACCTTCAGAATAGAGGTTTTTGGTTCTTCCCCAAAAAAGATTGCAACCTAAGTAGCGGAATGAAAGGTCTCTTTGAAAATTAATGATCTCTTGGATCATGTTTGCTCTGGTATTTGAATTCTTCTTTGAAGCAACAAAGAAGCTTTTGGTAGGGTTCACCTTCTACCTTGAGAAGTTTTGATATTCTTGAAGATGGTGGACCTCCTTTAGGCTATTTTTCTGTCCATTAAGAAAAAGAATGGTATTGTCTATGTAAAGGAGGTGTGACACTAGGGGGATTCCTCGACCTGCATAATATGGAGTGATCTAATAACTATCTAGTAAGTGGTTCAGACCATGACAGAAGATCTCTTTTGTGATAATGAACAAATATGGAAAAAGGGAATCTCCTTGCCAAAGATCTTTGGAGGTGGTGAAGAAACTAGAGGACTTGCCGTTGATGACCACCGAGAAGTTGTTATGCTCTACACATTTTCAAAAAAGCATGATGCTCTAATTAGAGAAACCAAATTTCTTTATGATACTCCAAACAACTTTTCATTCTATTCCGTCAAAGGCTTTTTTGATATCTAAGTTGAGGATGATATTTCCTCCTCTCAAACTATTGTCTATATTTTGGGCCAACTCTTGAGCAAGAGCAATGTTGTCTATAATATTACGGTCCTCTACAAATGCAGCTTGGCAATGATCATGTATCCAACATTGCAGAGGTTTATTGGGTGAAAATCCTTGAAGCTCATTGGGCTATCAATTTTTGGAATCAAGGAGAGAAATGTGGCTTTCTAGGAGATGTCTAGATTTCCTCCATTGAAGAAGAGACAAATAGCTTGAATGAGGTTCGAGGCAATTAGGTCCCAGAAGGTTTGGAAGAAGTCTGTTGTGAATCCATCTAGCCTTGGAGCGTGATCCCCAACATCCTTGATTTCCTTGTCTGATGGGACTGAGCAAGTTAGAGAGTTATCATCCTGGCTAACAACTTTTGTAATAGTTTGTAAGAGGGTAGATGTAGTTTGACAACCTTTGAACTTAAGAAGAGTTGCATAGAACTCTTTCTTTACCTCAGAGACATCTTCCATGGAATTGAATTGAGTGTGAGCCATTATGCCTCCATACCAGTTGACATTTCTTCTTTGGTTGATCACCTTGTGGAAACAAGCAGAGTTTCTATCCTCTATGGTTAGCCACCTGATCCGTGCTTTTTGGGCAAGGAATATTTCTCTTTGCGCTACATGTTTAGCATACTCATTCTTCATGTGATCTAAATGTTGGTTGGTGGTTCTCCTCATTCCAGCAATTTTGAAGGTCAAACTCAATATTGGAGATATCCCTCAACAACCTTTCTTTCTCTTGATCTATATTTCCTGCTTGTTCCAAGCCTTAAGGTGGGATTTAAGGACAACTTTCTACTCATCCTAGTGATAGGGCAAGGCTCCTGAATACAAACCCCAAAGGTTGGCTACAATATTTTGGAAGTGGGCACCACATTCTCTGGTAACGCAAGGGGGAAGCTCCAGTTCAATTGCTCTTAGTAAGAGAGATAATCATAGGGGAATGATTGGATTGGACTCAAGGGGAGTACTCAACGGAGATGTTCCAGAGGTCACTGTTGATATTGCTCATGAGGAGCCTATCTAGCTTCCTATATTGCTGTCTTGGGCCATGTTGATTGTTGCAGCAAGAGAGGGAATCTCCAATGAAAGAAGGTTCCTCAAGTCTAATGTCATGAATCAGATCATTGAAGTCCATAGAGCTTGGAATGTTGGGGATTTCTGACCACGTTGAAATCCTTGCCAATCCACCAAGGACCCTTAGGGAATCAGTGTTGCAAAGTTTGAATGTCATCCCAGAGGTGATGCCTACTGTTGGCATTGCAGGAAGCATAGCAAGTAGTAAAAAGGAGCTTATCTCCTTCCAGAAATAGGAGACAGCAGGTTGTGGACTGAACTGTCTTGTTGATGAGAGACATGGAGGTATTGGCTGACCAGAATAGATAAATCTTCCTGGAGGCTCTGTTGGTGTGTCAGTAAGGGAGGTTGATGAAATCAGCTACTTGTTATCCACTCTTCGGGCCAGAGAAGTGTTCCAAGGCTGCTACACTTTGGATTATTTCCTTGAGGTGAGATTTGGAGGCCCTTGTTAGCAAGACCGCAACAATTCTAGATTATTAGCTTCATGGGGACAGAATTGGAGAAGGGGAGCAACCATAAAGGCTGCTACGTTCTAATACTTGAAGGAAGATCCTCCTCCTTACTTACATCAGAACTGGGATAAGTGTCTGTGGATTGCTTCTTGGTGGTGGAAAACTTTAAGTGTCGTTTGTGGGATCACTGCCTTGCATAAGTTTTCTGGATCCTGTGGCACATATCATCCTGCAAGTGGTGGTCTAATCCTTGATCAAATTCAACATCCACCAGAATTGAATGAGCTCTGTGTTCAAGGTCATGGACTGACCCATCCTCATTTATATTGCCAAGTGCCACCTGTTCTTCATCAGAGGCTCCTTCAATCATATCAGCCCATTTAACTTTTGGTGGGTTAAATGTCTCTGGAGGAACAACATTTGGAGCTTGTGAAGTAGGTTCCTCTGCAGAAGTGGGGTTGAGGTCAGCTTGGGTGGTACCATGAGAATGCTTTGTGGGTTGATCATTAATAAGGCATGAGGGCTATCTGGTTTTTCTTCTTCTTTCATCTAACTTGAGTGCAGTTTTCATCTGGGGATGCCAGGAAGGATGTGCCAAGGCAGAAGGAGCTTGTCTAGTTCCAAGCAACGGGGATGAGGGCCTTCTATTTGTATCATTATTAGCAGGGGTCTTAGAACCTACTTGATGGCCAATCTTGAGGTAGCTTGAACAGAACTTCGATTCCTTAGGCTTGTATTCCACAGGTTGGAGTATCAGTTCATCTCCATTCTAGATTTTCAACATCCTAGGTAGTGGTTTTGAGAGATCCATCTCGATGCTAATGGCAGTAAGACCTAGTCTTGTGAATTGCTGCACATCTTGGTGCATGCATAGGAATTGACCTAGCATACCAGTGATAGATTTAATTGTGTCAGGGGATTGAAGGCGAGCTCTGGGTTTAAGTAGATATACCCAGATTGAAGCCCATGAGGATTCGGGTGTATTTACACCTATTACCAAGTACTTACTCCTGTAAGAACTCTGGAGTTAACTGTGTTTAGGCAGGAACAGAACCAAGATGGGTGACCATCTTGGAAGTTCTTGTGCAATGTCTATAGGTAGTAGTGTTGGCTCTACTCAAGCGTTGACAAGTTGTAAGTGTATGCATCACTTACCTAATTCACGTGCCAACATTGCAGGCCTTGTCTTAGTCAGTAATCTCAATTGAATTGGTGGATGAGGTCACTTAAGGTATCCCCAATTAGTTGAGAATCTCTATAGGACAAAGTGTGTAATACTTGGAGAAATCTATCATGTTAGGGTTTAATAAGGCCTCTTACAAGCTCTCGCCTCTTTGGATACTCTTGATGTACCAGGCTGTTTGAGTGTCTATTGAGACTCACTTGTTATCACCTCCATGGATACTTCTGAAGGATCAAAAAAAAAAAAAGCCCATGAGAATTCCAGTCCTAGAGAGAAAGAGGGAGACCAATGAGTGACCAACATCCTCTTCCCCTTGATTAGCCAATGATCCTTGACTTAAGCCTAGATGAAATCATCCTATCTTTGAAGTGGATGAGGATGTAGTGATTGTTGATGGCAACAGGAAAGAAATCCTCTTTGAGTTGAATAGCCTTCTTCATTTCCTTTTGGATGTCTGAAAGGCTTGGCCGTTGGGAACTGAATATTCCGAAGAGAATGCAGCTAAAGGCTTTAGCCATCTGTGAGATCTCCACTAGATAAAGAGGTCAGTACAAGCTCTTTGTTTTCTAGGGAGGGAGCACAAACCAGAATATCTAGAAACTTAGGTGGGGTGAGAGTTTTGGAAGTGGACAGGAGGGTGGAGAGGATTGGCAGACGTCATCGACTCCATCTTTGTCCTTAGAGGGAAGGAGTTGGAAGGGGGAGAGACCCCTCTGAGGAGGCTTGTGGCGATAGGAGAGTGTTGGTTGCCACCCTAGGAGAACATTATTTGGTAAAAGGTGATGATGCGAGGACTAATGTTGGGATCAATAGAGGGATGTATATGCATGTTCTAGGTATTTTGTTATTCTTGTGTTCTAATAATTAACAACTAAAGTCACAAGTGAAGGATAGAATAACTTCCAAAATAATTTTGTAACATTTTATAAATAAAAAAAGGCATGGTAAAAAATAAAATAAAATGTAAAAAAATTAACAATTGTCTAATAAAATCATGGTTACAACTTATAGCCTGCAACTATCAAGCTATTAAAATATAATAACAATTTAAGTTATAATCCCACTACGTAGAGTCAGCCAATCAAGCCATTAAAATAAATGTAAAAATTCAGTACTGAGAATTTCAAAGAAAATTTATAATCAAGTGAAGAAAACTAAAACCAACAATCAATCAACAATATGCCTCATCCAACATAATCCAAAAAAAAATGAAAATCATCAATCATTAACAGTATTCAAAACAAAAACAAATTAATGAATCATCATCCATTTTAAACAAGTTATTCAAAAGACTATTCAATATTAAAAAAAAACTTTAATAAATGAAATATAACTATAAACAACCATCAATAAGAAATATGTATATGGAAAAATCTGAATGTTATCCATATGGTCATCCTTTTATAGTGGAATTGAGGTTTTGATTGTTATTGTTGTAACGAATTATGGCTATCAATAGTTTGATTTATTATTTTATGTTAATGATAAATGAGATAGTTGATTAAGTACAAGGATTGCGTTATGTTTCTTTCAGAGTAATGTTAAGATGTGCTTTTCTTGTGCTACTTGAGCTCATATAGACTTGGGTTCTTCATAGAAGATCAAAATGATTTTGGTCTTTATGTTTGAATTATGTTGTTCTAGACATATTTGAATTATATCATAATTAGAAATGTGTGAAAGATTTGTGTTTTGTTCTATGAAAGCAGTGAAATATTCATTTTTAGTTAAATTTATGTCATAATTATTCCATCTATCATTAATTCACTGTTCACTCATCCATTTTTTGTTGGTGTTCAATAATCCACTGACTTTGATAGTGTTATTGGGCACATTTCAGCTTGGATACACCAAGAAGCAAGAGGAAAGACATTTTCGTGGTGTTATTACTTTAGAGGTAAATTATTGTGTTTTCTTTTACTTTATTGGTGCGGCTATAGAATAATGTAAGCCCAATCTTTGATGTAAGCTCAATTTTATATTTTCACAAGGATTGCACAATATAATCAAATAACAAAAAAAATGTTTAAAATTTATTTTGTATGGTCATGGGGAGCACCTTCAAGCAGTACTGTTGAAACCAGGCTCTCATTCTCATTCATAGGTATTTGAGATTGTCATTGATCAATAAAAAATATTTGAATAGTCATTTAAAGGACTGCCATGTATCTATGCTTATCACTTTATATTACTTTTTCAAATGAAGAGGATACATATTATGTTGTGGGTCATGTAAAAAGTTTGTTATGCTATCTTGCTTCAAATGCCAAATGGAAATACTTTTAAATTTCATGTCGTCTCTAATTACATATTACATTATTAACTGATTTTCACATTTACGTTCTTGTAAATATGAGTAAATTTCTTACATATTTTCTTTTTATCTTTTAAGTAAAAATAGTTCAGATATGTTGCTCTTATATTTTTGGATGAATTCTTTAATTCAACTTTATCTTTTATAATAATCATCCAGGAATGCAATATAGAAGAACCTTCTGACGAAGATGATCCTCCATCTAAAAGCTCAAAAAAGGCAAACGGACCAGATTCTGGAAAAGCAAGTAATCTCGTATTCAAGATAACCAGCAAGGTTCCATATAAAACTGTCTTGAAAGGTAATTTTGTCAAGTGGTTCATTTTGTCAATGCCTTGCCTGCATTTCCTATGTTCTTTATATTGAACCTATATTATGTTTATTTCTTTTTTACATAATGTCGTTGGATTAATTCATTGATTGTTTTATTTTATTTATTTGTTTTTTCAGCAAATAGTGCTGTCCTATTGAAGGCAGACAGTATGGCCGACAAGGTTGAGTGGATGAACAAGCTTAAAAATGTTATACAGCCTTCAAAAGGTGGTCAATTGAAAGGTTCTATGTCATCGGAAGTGGGCAACTCCATGAGGCAAAGCCATTCTGATGGGTCTCTTGTAAGTTCCTTATGAATAAGCTATTCTTGCAATTTCTACTATGTCAAAAAACAACAGATATTGTCATGCCTGATAAAAGAAAGATACGTGAGAGTAATGATTTTAACATCTGCAACTAAATGCTACATTAGTTAGAAGTGCTTCATCTATATAAATGTCTTAATATATTTTATATTAAAAATTATTAAAAGGCTAATTTTGTCTTATAAAATAACCAATCTTGAACATGCCTCTTTTATCATATTTTTTAAGGATACAATGGTTAGAAGACCTGCTGATCCTGAAGAAGAGCTTAGGTGGATGTCTCAAGAAGTTCGTGGTTATGTAGAGGCGGTCTTAAACAGTCTTGCCGCTAATGTTCCTAAGGTAATATTAGTGGTCCATTACACCCATCATACAATAGATTACATTTCTAGATAAGAATAAATAACATTTTGTAGATCTTGTCAAACAGGCTGTTGTACTCTGCCAAGTAGAAAAAGCAAAGGAAGATATGCTAAATCAACTATACAGCTCTGTAAGGTTGGTCTTCTTATCTACAAATATTTAGAGTAAATTTATAATGCCAATATGAAAGTTTTTATTGTTCTCTTCCTTTTTTTCGGAATAGTTTTTTCTTTTTTCCTTTTCTTACGCAGTCCTCTTTTATTTATGGTACTAAACTTCTATATATGTTGACAAAATGACAAATGTGATATTTATCATTGCTGCAACTTACAATATGTGTTTCTTATTTCAATAGTGTTGTGCATGTTGAGAAATTGGTAGTAAACTTCTACATGTGTTAATAAAATGTCAAACGTGAAATATTTATTATATCTGCAACTAACAATATATGTGTTTCTTGTTTTGATCTTGTGCCGTGCATGTTGAGAAATTGGTCAAATTTGCCAAGCATTCAACACATGAAAAACTCTTGTTGATTGTCACAATCAATTTTGATGTTGACATAGCTTCATTTTGTTCATTTTGCTTATCGTCTTTGTTGCTACCATCTTCTCCAACTACTCTTGAAGTGGTGTTTAATTCTCACATTCCATTGACTGTTGGATCGATCATACAGACCATTTTAGCTTTGTAAACGATTACTGTTGGATTGAGATTGTTTAAGAGAGAGGGTGAATTAAGTGGTATATCTTCTTTTTAAACTAGTTATAGTTTGTGGAGATTAAAAACTATTTTTAGAAAATATTTCAATAATCACAAAACAGTGATGAACACAAATTTATAGTGGTTCCTCAAGTCAGTATGTCTACTTTTTGAGTTTTACTCAAGTATCCACTATCTAGTTCACTCCACAACCTAGTGTTATAATTTTGTTTTACTTAATTCGGGATCGACTATAGCTTAAGGATAAATACTATACTGCAAAGTAATAGGGCACTAATTCTGTTCAGTTCACCTAAACATCATAAACTAACAAGACACAATACTTGTTGCGTTTGTATAGGTACTACAAAGGAACCTTCCTTTAGTGTTTAAACACCATGAACTAATGAAAACACTCTTCTGTTAAGTTTGTCCTTCACTTACACCTCAAGTGAAATAAATTTTTAGAAAAACTTTAAAATACAGGAGAAAAACTTCAACAAATCAAAACATATGAAAAATGCTCATTTTTCTTAAAATGATTGAAGCTCGACCAAGTTGGAAAAACCTAATTTTGAATGACTTGAATCTTCATGCTTTTCTAAGGATTGATTAGCTATACTCTCAATTAGCAGCTCTTGTGCGAATATTTCAGTGTTGTGTTTTCTGGTGTTATGTATATCATTCACCTCAGTACTTGTACATATTTATAATCATACATACATACATGACCGAATGCACATTCAATCCACAAACTCTAGTTCTTCAACGACAATTGTGGAAAACGTGGGTTGGATTTCACTCTTCCATTATCACTGAAAATCTTGTTTGATTTGAATTATAATTTTAAACAGCACGTTCTTTTAATTCGTTGCAACTTTTAATTTGTTCAACCTCAAACTCTTGCAACATTTCTTATTATATTATTCTTGTAATAAAATATAAAATGAATTTTTCTTGCAAAACTAACTTTAGTAAAATTTGTTAGATAACCTGCAACAATAATCATAAGGTTATAAAAATAAAGTTCAACAAGAAATAGAATATTGCATCTATTATGTTTAAACATAACAAATTTACTTTGTTACGTTTGGACATGTTGCCTTTTTAATACAATAGTATTCATATGCATAAAAATTAAACACAACAAACTAACTTCGTTGAGTTTACGTAAAGTTTACAAGTACATGTTTATGTGTGCAAATGTTAAACATAACAAACTAATTTCATTAAGTTTACGTAAATAATATGAGTACACATAAATGTGTAAAGGATAAACACAACAGACTAATTTTGTTGAGTTTATATAAACACTATGAACATCTCATAAAATTTACAAGTTTAAATACAACGAACTAATCTCATTAGATTTACATGAATGTCATAGACTCCTCGTGAAGATTTCAAGTTTAAATACAATGAACTAATTCTATTAGGTTTACATAAATCTTAATGAGTCAACGTGAAATTCACATAATACTTAAACACAATGAATTAATTCTATTAAGTTTATGTAAATATCACGAACCTTCATGAAGTTTACTTAAATCTTATGAACTTATTTCATTGGATTTGCACTTGAAAATTTTCATGCAGTTGTATTAGAGTTTTTTTAATTTTAGTTTAAGTCTTATATAGATTTAAAATAATAATCATTATCAAAATATAATATCCTTAACAATCACCTTCTTTTATGTCTATAATGCTTGTCTTCAAGGTTGATTATTTGCTTCTAACATATGGGAAAAAATCTGAATCAAATGTAACAAAAATGCTGGTTCTTTCCCGTATGTTAGTGACAAGTACTCCACTTTGAACTAACAACGTTAAGGGAAAAACTGTGTACTCCAGCTTTTAGAAGACACCATGTTTTTTCCACATGCTGGATTTAACTAGTTGTTGCCCAACAACCTCTTAGGGGTCTCTTTGGGCCTTGCAGCCACCACATTAGGATTTCTCCTTTCACCAAGAAGAAGAAGAAGAAAGTTGAATATTGGATTTTCAATTTTACTATTAATGGTATGTGTTTCATTCATACTTACTGAGGTATTCCCTTGGATGACGCCAGTGCCATAACTAATGGTTTTTCCCTTATCTGAAATCTAGTCAAATTTGTCCAATCTCTCCAACCTCATGTAATTATGTTTGTGATTTTTTTAATGTATTCTACACATTTAAATCTGAATTTCTAATTTTTACTTATATTCTGCATATAACCTTCTTATGACTCTTTATGATGCATTTTATTGACAAAATCCATGCATCATTATTTTTTTTTATAGTACATAATACATATTTTTCAGTAATTAATAACTGATGTTTTTAATATGGTAATGGTCCAAGGGCCAAGCTAGAAAATAATTTTATTGAAAAGAGCGGAGTTGCACTTATTGAAGATAAGAAAAAATTGGTTTAGGTGATTTGATCATATCATTAGATCAAAGAATGTAATAGTTGGGAGAGGAGAATTCATTAATACAGAAAAATTAAAATTAGAGGTAGACCTAAAACTACTTGGTTAGAAATTGTAAGAAAAGATTTTAGTTTATGTAGTTTAACTGAAAATTTGACAATAGAAAGAAATACTTGAAAGAAAAAAATTCATGTGGTAAACCTTATATAATGAGATTATGACTTAGATTGTTGTTTTATACATATAGAGAGAGAATGTTTTAAAACATTGATATGATTCTCATTATAACTTTTATTGATAAAATCCATATCTCATGTCTTTCTTTTCATTATATTACATAATTTAGTAATTAGTGTCCAACTTATAGAATTCTATATATATTCAGTACATTTTATATCATTGTTGTATTGCATGTATGTATGAAATCCAGAATTTTTATATTCAATATTAAAAATGTCGCCTAAAATGCACCCAATGTTTATGTGCCTTGACACTTTGATTAGTATGGGTTCTTTATGTTGTGATGCATCTCATGCTAAGTGACAAATGCTCAAGTAAAAAAAGTAAAAAAAAAGAAAAGAAAATTCATGTAACTTAACCCCTTATATTTCTCTTGATTTCTCTCTTTATTTAGTGATGTATTGAATAGATGATGGGAAAGGATTAATGTTATTAAGCTCACATGATGAGATTAAGACATTATTCGATTGTTGTTGCTGTCTCCCTTAGATTTTCTTTTTAGATGTTACTGAATTACCATTTAAATAAAGAGCATTAATTGCTAGATAAAAATAGTATTTTTAGGAAATTAAAATTTTATTGTCTTTCTCAATCTGGCGTCTCTCCCTTTTTATTCCTAGATATTACTAAAAATATTTTAGTTAGATTTAGGGCAGTTCAAAAACTATCGGATCATTTTTCCATTCATAATAACATATATATATAATACATATATGTGGGGTAACAATTTACCCGATTACAAGATTAATACATTAACACTCCTCACGTTGGAGAGTATAGATTGTACAATCCAATTGTGTTACAAAAATGAGTGTAATTTCTAATTGGCAAGGCTTTAGTGAAAGTATCTGCTAGTTGATGTGAGGAGGAAACAAAAGGACAAGTGATGATGTTATCAAATAGAAGTTGTTGTATATAATAATAATCCACTTTTATGTATTTGGTTCTTTCTTGGAAAGTTTCGTTACTTGCAATGTAGATAGTTGCTTGATTATCACAATGCATTGACATAAGAGTGGGAACCTAAATTCTCAGTTGAAGTAAGAAGTTACGTATTTAGACAATTTCCTTCCCCATGTTTGACATTCCTCTATATTCAAACTTTGTATTGAAGCAAGATACGACATTCTACTTCTTACTTTTCCAAATGACAAGGTTACCACCAAGATAGGTGCAATAGTCAGATGTAGATTTCCTATCATCTTTGTTACCCACACAACTTACATTAGAATAAGCAATAACATTTAGATGATGATTATTAGAATATATCAATCATTTGTGAGGACATTGTTTGATGTAAGCCAACATCTTAAGAGTTCCCTACCAATGAACCATGCAGGGAGTTTACATAAATTGACTCAAGAGACCAACAACATAGGATAAATCAGGTCGAGTGATGGTAAGATAATTTAGTTTGCCAATCATGCACTTGCTCTTTTTTGGATCTGTTAGAAGTTTAGAGTCCTCCCAAAATGGGGGATTGAGTATTATAGGTGTAGATTTAGGTTTGCATTTCAGCATACCAACTTCTTGGAGAAGATCTAGAGCATATTTTTTTCTAAGACAATGCAAGTTTGCCTTTAGCATAAGCAAACTCAATGTTCAAGAAGTATCTTGGTTGACCCATATCTCAGAGAACAAAGGTTTTATTGAGAAGCTTTGAGTTTCCATAATACCCTTTAGTGTCATTACCAATGAATATGATATCATCCACAAACTACAAGAACTGTAGTACCTATTGTTTATTTGTGTATGAAAATGGAACTATCAACTACACACTTTTGAAATCCATGTGTAAGCATAATAGAATTAAGCTTGGCGAACCATGCTCGTGGACTTTGTTTTAGACTATAGATGGACTTGCGTAGTCAGTAGACTAAGTTCTTCCCTTGAGTGACATACCTAGGTGGTTGTTCTATAAAAAACCTCTTCTTAGAGATTGCCATATAAGAAAATATTCTTGACATCAAGTTCAAAGAGAGACCAAGAATTGATAACTACTAGAGAGAGCAAAATCTGAATAGAATTGAGGCAAGTCATAAGGGAAAAGGTAACATAATAGTTCACACCATAGGTTTGGGAAAAATCACACAGCAACCAAATGAACTTTGTCACTCCAAAGATCCATTGGAATTGTACTTATTGGTGAAGACTCATCGACAACTGACAATAGGAGCATCGCGAGGCTAGGGAACAAGATCCCATGTTTTCTAATTAAGTAAAGTTTACATTTTAACATCCATAGTATGCTTCCAAGGAGGAAAGGTAAGTGCTATCTCATATCGATAAAGAATCAATTTAGAGGGTATAGCAAGAGCATGAAAGACAATATAGTTAGAAATGAGATGAGTAGTGCAAGAGCGAGTATCTTTGCTGAGAGCAATGGATATGTTTGATGGTGGAGAATCTGCTTGTAGAGAGGAAATAGCAGGTGAAGACACATGAGATGGAGCATGCTGTAGCGTTGATATACTTGTAAAGGAGGCATTGTAGTAGAATTATCCTCTTGAAGAATGTCTGGAGGGACTTGTGTAGGTTGAGAGATGACTACTGAAGGAACCACTAGAATAGGGAGGACATCCAACAAGGATAGGGAGGACTTGGGTGTGTCCTTAGGATGGGAAAAATAGGAAACATTCTCTTGAAAAATGGCATCAACAGACACCAAATAACAACAGGTAGGAGGATAAGAACAACGATATCCTTTTTGATTGCGAGGATATCCAACAAAGATACATTTAACAGACTTAGGAGAAAGTTTGTCAAGATCAAGCGTTAAATTCTTCACAAAGGCAATACACTCAAATACCTTGGAGGGAGGGAAAGAGCTTCTTTTTGGGAAAAGACGACTAAGAGGAGTAACTCCCCCTAAAGGTGAAGAGGGCATGTGGTTGATAAGATAAGCTATCATGGTAACAACATCAAACTATAGAAATTTTGGCACATGCATCTCAACTAATAGTGTACGAGTATTATCAAAGATATAATGGTGTTTACGCTCAGCCACACTATTTTGTTGAGATGTATGAGCATAAGTGGTCTGATGTGATGTAGAACATCATGGTTAGAACAAAAGAAGCAACACTGGATTGAGTAAATTCCAAGGTGTTATCTATACGAAACACTTTAGGAGTAACTCCAAATTGAGTATTGATTTTATTAAAAAACATAGTGATAACATTGAGAACAAATTGATGATCTCTTAACAAATATGGCTATGATGCATAAGAGAAATCATCAACAAACACAATGTAATATCTATATCTAGATAATGATGCGATCTAAGAGGGTCCCTAAATATCATAATGAACAATGTCAAAAAGCTTAAGACTCGACGTCAACTCACAAATCAGAAGGGTAACATGAAAATGCTTACCTAAAATATATGACTGACAACTAAATGTATCAATTGAAGTCTACAGAAGAATTTCTTGAAGTTTTTGATGCGACAGATGACTAAGATGACGATGCCAGAGGAGAGAGGACTGAGAGGACTGATTAGGAGTCACCATAGCAACTAGTCCTTGAGGTATATCATCACGAATAAGGGTATAAACATCATTACTCTACTTATGACCTACATCAATCCTCTTCCCTATCTATAGATCCTAGAAAATACAATGGAATGGGAAAATTTTTAAAGAACAATAAAGTTATTTGGTAATCTTACTAATGGATAATAAATTTATTGGAAATTCAAGTATATAAAGAACATGATCAATGACAATATTTTGAGTGATGGAGGCTGTTGAATGGAAGAAGAATGACCAAAAGAAAAATCTTATTTTCTTTGATGCAAAGTAGGTATTTATACAAGACCATAAATGGATATCCATTTATCACATAAATGGAATCCATAGAAATAACATAACTAGTATAAGTTGTAACACTCCTCAAGTTGAACTATATATATTAGTGAGACTTAGCTTGTTACAAAAATCTTCTAATACCCTAATACTTAAACCTTTAGTTAGAACATTTGCCAGTTGATCTTTTGACTGAATGAATGGTGTGGTTATGACTCTTCTTAAGACATTCTTTCGGATGAAATAACAATCGACTTTCACATGTTTAGTCCTTTCATGAAATGTGGGATTGCTAGCAACATATATAGCAAATTGATTATCATAATTTAGGAGCATATGTCCAATCTCTTCCACTTGCAATTCATGTGCTAAGGCCTTCGACCAAATGAGCTCAAAAGTAGCATTTGACAAGGCTCGATACTTAGCTTCAGCACTAGATTTAGAGACAACATTTTGCTTCTTACTGTGCTATGTAATCAAATTTCCTCTAAGAAATGATAGATATCTTGAGGTTAACTTTTTGAAACTACGATTATCGACGTACTTGACATCAGTGAATCCTTTAATGTGTAAGTGTCCATGTTTCTTGTAAAGAAGACCTTGTCCAGGGGCTTTCTTGATATAAGATAAGACTCTGATAGCTCCCTATTAGTGAATCTCACGTGGAGTATGCATAAATTGACTAAGAAGATTGACAACATATGAGATGTCTAACCTAGTGATCGTCAAGTATATCAGTTTCCTAATAAGTCTTCTATATTGCTTAAGCTGACCATATAATGAGGTATTTTCACCTTAGAAGGCATGGTTTAACTCAATAGGAGTGTTTTCTGATTTACACCCTTCAAGCTCTGTTTCTTTTAGAAGGTCAAGAGCATACTTTCTCTATGACAAGGAAAGACGCCCCTTGGAGAAAGCAAACTCAATACCCAAGAAGTATCTCGATGTGCCCATATCCTTGGTAGCAAAGTTCTGACGAAGAAAACGTTTTGTCTCATCAATACCCTCTTGATCACTTTTTGTTAGTAACATATCAACATATACAGCAAGAACAATGATACCCCGTGATGTATGCTTGATAAAGAGTGAGTGGTCAACTTGACAACTATCAAAGCCTACACTTCACATAACACTATTGAATTTTTCAAATCATGCTTTGGGACTCTATTTGAGTCCATAAATAGCTTTGTTTAGAGAGTATACTTGAGTCTCCCCTTGAACAACATACCTAGGCGATTGTTTCATGAATACCTGTGCATCCAAATTCCCATAAAGAAAGGCATTGTTGACATCTAGCTGTATTAAGTATCAAGATTGATTTACTGCCATAGAGAAGAGAACCCGTATAGAGTCAAGTCGAGCCATAGGAGAGAGTTTCAAAGTAGTCTACTCTATATTCTTGAGAGAAGCCTCGAGCAATTAGTTGAACTTTGTACTTGTCCACCATCTCATTCATCTTTCTTTTGATGGTGAAAACCCAACGACAGGAGACAACATTCACCTGTTCAAGACATAGAACCAAATCTTAGGTGCCACGTGATAACAAGGCATCCATCTCTTCATCCATTGTCTGCTTCCAATGAGAAACCTGTAGAGCTTTTGTATAATTCCTGGGTAAAGTCTCAATAGAAATAGCAAGGGCAAAATTATGAAAGGTAGGGTTAAGATTATCATAGGAAATAAAATTGGATAATGGATAAAAGGTACAAGACTAAGTCTCCTTGTAGAGGGCGATTGATAAGTTGTCGGTATCTGGTGTGGAAGAGAGCTCACATGTGGGTGTAGAGGTAGGTTCGGACGTATCGACAATCTCACGTGGAGGTGATCACAGTCGATGACTATATACCTGAAGTGGCTGTTAAGGATGTACTTGTCTTTGTTCAGATTCAGGTTCATCAACCAGCATAGGAGAATAGGGAGAGATTTCGACCAAGCCTAAAATAATGTTACATTCTTGACAATCAATAGGGGTTGAAGGCAACTCAGTTTGATCACTAAAATAAGATTGAGATACAAAAAAAATGACATCTATGGAGGTGTAATATCTTTTTAAGGGAGGATGATACAGATGATACATTTTTTGAGTACAGAAATATCCAACAAAGACACATTTGAAAGCCTGGAGAGATGATTTATCGAGACCCAGGAATAAGTCGAGTAAAAGCGACACATCCAAAAATCCTAGGAGATATAGAAAATAGCTCTTTGTTGGGATAAAGACAATGTAAGGGAACAACTCCCCCCAAGGGAGTAAATGACATCCTATTAATAAGGTATGTAGTGGTGAAAATGGCATCAAACCATATGTATTTTGGAACTTTGATTTCACATATGAGTGTCTGTGTCACATCAAGAATGTGCCTATGTTTGCATTCAACAACATTATTTTGTTGAGAGATATGTGGATAGGTGGTTTGATGCAAAATCCCTGAAAAAGAGCAAATAGACTGAAAAGAGGTTTGCACAAATTCAAGAGCATTATTAGTACACATAATTTTAGGACAAATAGAAAATTGATTTTGTATTTCAGTAAGAAATTCATTGAACACATTGACAACACTGTGATGATCTTTTAACTAATAGACCCACAAAACACAAGAATAATCATCAATAAACACAACATAATACTCGTGACCTTTGATAGAAGAAATCTAGCTAGGCCCCTAAACATCACAATGAACTAAGTCGAACTTATTACACGAAGAGGAAAGACGAAGATGGTTGAAGGTAGCACGTGTATGCTTACCCAACTGACAAGACTCACAATCAAAGGAAGAAATAGAAGCCAAGGAAGAGTTTTACGTAGTTTTTCAAGAGACGAATGTCCTAAACAACAATGCTAGATCAACAAAGAGTTTGCATTGGACATGCACGCAACCAATCCACAAGGAACATAATCGTGGACCCGCAGATACACTCCATTGGGTTGCTTATGCCCTAAACCAATCATTGGACTCGTTTACAAGTTCTGAAAGGTACAATGAAAAGGATAGAAGGTAACTTTACAAGATAGTTGAATAGTAATGACATTTATGGATAATAAGTTGAAAGAGAAACCTAGAACATAAAGGATATTGTTCAGTCGAATCTGGGAGGAGGCGTGGATTTCTTCATGACCAAATATAGGACATGAACGACCATCAACAATAGTCACAAAAGATTTATTTTGCAAGGACATCAACCAATCAAAAAGGTTAGAATTATCTGAGATGTGGGATGAGGCGTCAGAGTCTATTATCTAAGAATCATCATTTGAAGCAACTAAGGCATTGGAAGTACCTGCATCAAGATGAGAGGATGTGGCCTATGCCCTCATGGCAATGGAACTAGCTCCATGTGACTGAACAAGACGATTGTAATCAACCTGTGAGATGGTGACAGTAAGTTTAGAAGTACCAGATGGACCAGCCATGCTAGTCCTACTAGAAGAAGATGTAAGATGTGCTAGTGGAGGCTTGAGATGAGGGAACTTGTCCCAACATTTCTCAGATCGATGTCCTAGCTTGCCACACCATTTGACATTTTGGGTGTTGATGATCACCATGTACCCTAGAACTTTGGCCACACTCCCTATTGTCAAATGTAACAAAGGCAGTCTGATCAGTAACAGGTTGAGAAGAAGACGGAGTAGAAATTCATAGAGCTTTGGCAAAAGTCTCATGGAGATTAGGCATGACATCTGCACTTAAAATAGGACCACAAATTTGAGGGGCAACTTCAAGGTTCAGACTGGCGAGATAAAATATGACAAGTTCCTCTCGGTATTGGAGAAAAGTGGACACATCTGTGGTGGGAGGTTGATATACATTAAACTCATTTATTAGTCTTCGAAAAATACTATAATGTTCTTAACAGGTTCGCTCTCCTTGTTGGAGATGAAATAAGTCATCATAAATCTGAAACACTTGGAAATATTTTTCTCATGACCATACATCTGTCTAAGAGTAACCCACATCTCATGAGTCGGGTGAAGCATAGATGCGCCTCGAGCCACGAAAGGTTCCATGTTGGACAACATCCAAGAGATGATTGTAGCATCATCAGCATACCAATCTTTATAACTTGGGTCCTTGACATCTAGTGGCATTGAGTGTAAATGATGTTCTTGACAGTGTCCAATGACAATGGTTTCAAAACTTTGAGCTCACAACATATAGTTGGACTCATTTAGTCATTCAGAGACACTTGGAAAATGCCTAACAAGGAGCAAAACAGACTAACTTCCCGAATAAGAATTGGATTGTCCAAATGTAGTCATTTTTTTTTCTTGAATGGAAGAAACCAGATGGGACTACCTAGATGGATGGAGGTCGATTGGACAGGATTGTCTGAGAGGAGTCGACGGACTACCGTAGACTAGAGGAGATGGTTGCGTCCTTTGCACGTCAGAGATTGAACCATGGTCATGTCCTTTGTTCACAGTTGATTGGACAAGAGACAATCGACAGGAGACGGACAGAACTATTTGATAAGAGTCGACGAACTACAGGAGACGGTTGCATCCTTCGCACACTAGAGATCGAACCATGGTCGCATCCTTCATTTGCAGTTGACAAAGAAGCAGATGAGACTGTCTACATTAATCAGGTATGGCTGAGCTACAGGAGACGGCCAGGTGGCATTGATGGCCAGTCCGATGCCAATTGGCAACAACAATGTCTTCGTGTGGAGGACCTACAGGTAGGGGTTGTCGGCAACGGTGGGTGATGAGTGGTGGTTGGTGGGTAGAGATGACTTGCTTGTCGCATGGAGGACAAGCGGTTGGAGGGGGAAAAAAAAAGGAAAAAAACCTTGGTGCTCTAATACCAAGTTGAATGGAAGAAAAATGACCAAAAGAAAAATCTTGTTTTCATTAATGCAAAGTAGGTATTTATACAAGACCATAAATGGATATCCATTTATCATATAAATGGATCCATAAGAATAACATAAGATAACTAATATAAGCTGTAACAGAGGCAATGCCCTTGCTAGAAATAGAGCAACTACGACCATCGACTAAGGCAATAGAACCAATATTAGGTATGTTAAGCAAATGACTAAACAAATCTTGATTTCTTGAAATGTGGTTAGAAGCCCTTAAATTGATAATCCATGTAGTAGTATGAGAGGACTTAGAGAATGCAAAATTACTAGGAGAATGTGATTGGCATATGCTTCACTATGTTGTTGTGTACGATAAATCATTAATTCATCATAATCAACTTGAAATATCTGAATGGATCCTAAAGTAGTTAAGGTAGGAGGCTTTGGCACTAAAGGAAGAACAACATGAGCAGAAGCATATAGTAGAGTAGCTAGACACCCAAACTTGTCCCAACAACAATTGGAGGGATGATTCTTGCATCTGCAATGTGCACAAGGCTGTCTTGGTAGATGTCATCTGCCAGATTTTCCCTTTCCATATCCAGTTGGGAAGGTCTTTCCTTTTGTAGCCATAACAAAGGTGGAAGCATCTTGTGGAATAGAAGCATGATGTGCAATAAGAGTGGTAGTAGTGATGCGTAAAACTTTGTTTAACGTAGTCTATAGAGAAGATAACACGTTTACAGCAAGGATTTGACTACATATTTGTGTTTGAAATTTTTGATTTTAAACTAGCCAACAGTAAGACAACCCCAAGTTCTTCTTTATATTGGTATTATATTGCTAAATCATGTGCAAAAGGTTGATATACATTTAGTTCATCCAACAGTTTACAGAGCTGATTATAAAAAGAATGAACTGTGCCATTTCCCTGTTTATGAGTAAACAAAGTTTTATAAATTTCACAAACTTTGAAAATGTTCTATTCTTTTCCATATGTAGTTTGGAGATTTTCCCATATTTTTCCCATATGTGTCGAGTAGGGCGGACGGACACAAGCAAACCCATAAGTTATGTTTTCTTCACAACTGTTGAATAGCCAGGACACCAATGCAGCATCTGTAGCTCTCCAGGTTGCATAACCTTTAGATTTAATGTCTAGGGGTCTTGATAAAGGTAAGCTTCACGCATTTGTGATATAACAAATTCTTCAAATGCAGGAGCCTATTGGTGGTAATTCTGTTCAATCAGTTTAACTCCTATAACGATAAGCTTGGAAATGTTATAATGTTCTGAAGATGTCGCCATGGAGTTCACTGCCAAAGGGGAAACTGTAGTTACTGTTCCTTATGCTAAAGGGGAAACTGAAGTTACTGTTCTTTTTTATCAACTGTAAGTTTTGACAAGGAGAGGAGAACCCTATTGATAGGTTGTTCTAATGAGTACTGTGCAACTGGTTTCGTGGTGCAATGGTAGCACGTCTAACTCCAGATCAGAAGGTTGTGGAGGTGAGATCATCAATAGTGGGTCCTATATGGAGAAGGGCATGTGGTAGACTCAGGTGTCGAAACTTGGCATCATCATTTTTGACGATGTCTTATGTGGGCTCGGTCATTGACTCACACAGGTGGCATGGGAGAGAATGAAATGATGAAAGGGATGAGCTGGAGAGGGCTCAATCAGGCGGTCATTGACTCACACAGGTGGCATGAGAGAGAATGCAACGATGAAAGGGATGAGCTGGAGAGGGCTCAATCAGGTGATGTTGACAAGTAGTAGCAATGACGGACGAGTAATGATTCCGAGGAAGACGTGGTGGAGGATTATACATAGGCTTTGATACCAAGTTAGATTTAGGGCAGTCCAAAAACTATTGGATCATTTTCTCCATTCATAATAACATATATATATATAATACATATATTTGGGGTAAATGGATCATGGTCCATTTACTTGATTACAAGATCAGTACATTAACAATTTTCAATTAAATATTGAACGCTGGAAAAAGAGAATGTCTTGAGGAAATTAATTTCTTTCTCATCTCTTTTCAATTTTGTAAATATTAGAAATCAGACATTGGATTGAAAATTAAAACTTTTTCTTGAAAAATGGCCATTCCAATGTGCATTTTTGAAAAAAATATAAACAAAAAATGAATAAATATATTTACAAATATATATATGTATACAATCATCAAAATAATTGAATAAAATAAATTGTAATTCAATTACATCAATACAATTTCAAAAACATATTTTTATGTGTAAATTGTTACTCAAGAATAAATACTTAAATTTAAAATATAAATAAATATATAAAAAGTACAACTAAAGTTATAAACAACAAAATAAATAACAGAACGGTGAAATGAAAACAACTCAAAGGATGAAGTCTAAAAAATAAAAAAGGCCATTTAAATGGCAAAAAATGGAGAATATGGCCATTTTAGCTCAGAAAAACAGGAAAATGGCTGTTTAAATGGAAAACATCCTTTTTCCCAATCGCTTTTTCCATTTTTTCAAAAAATGAAACTGATTGAGTCAAAAAATGTTTAAACAGTGTTTAAATGGTTTTTTTCCCTTTTTGACAACAATGCACTTATCTATTTCCCAAGCTTAATTTTTACACATTTTATGTATATTTTTCCAATTTCAGGGATTTTTACACATCTTTCGCATTATTATATTTGTACCTTAGGATGATTGTTTCTCTAAAATGCATCCCATGTTAGTTTCACAAGATACTGTTGTTAACCACTGTTGGCAAATGGAGTATTTTTTTTTTCTTTTGAGAAAATGGTAGGAGGATTACTATTGATAATTAACAAGGATTGCAAAAAAAAAAAATTATTAATTCCTTTATTATCTTATGCATAATTTGTAAATTATGCAAGTTGAGTTGATTAGCATATGTTGTCAGTTCTCAAAGCACAGGAAGGATTGAAGAACTTCTCTTAGAGGACCAGAATGTTAAACGAAGGCGGGAGCGTTGCCAGAAACAGTCATCTGTTCTTTCTAAACTTACGCGACAGCTCAGCATCCACGACAATCGAACAGCTGCAGCCGCCAGCTGGTCTAATGAAGGACCTGGTTCTGGTATGTATATCTTACAATATTATGTTCATTTGCTTTAAGAAGCTATAATAATTGATGAAAGTGTTTTATGTTTATGGATCGATAGACGTCCATATTACATGTGTCTGATACATCTTAATTTCATATATACTCTTGCAATCCCCTTTATTTTCACGTATCTTACATAATTTCAATGTCATTCACGCTTCAAGTATCTGGTCTTTACATTGAGAAAGTGAAAAAAATAATGTTTTATAAAAACTTTGAAATCTGCATCAGGAGGGTAAGAGTTATAAAACAAAAGGCCTTTCTCCACCTTGACATTCATATGAAATGATTAAGCATTACTATTGGATGTCTACATATAAGTTAAGGGGGTATATATGAAAATATGATGCTTATATTGGAATTTATGAAAATATGCATGATGCCAAGGGGGTGTGCATGTGAAGAACCCATTTCTATCATGGTTCCTAATTGTAATACTACATGCGTTTTTTATCTCACATAATGGGTTTGCTGATGTTATCAAATATATATATATATTAAATGGAATTGCATTTGTGCTACTTAGGATTGGTGGGTTCGGACTCAGTTTTTGAGTCAATAGGACCTTTTTATTCCCTAAAGTTCTTTTTATTTTACATCGTGGTTTCAATGGGACAGTTTACATCAACATATTTCCTTGTTTCATCATCGGACCAAGTTTGGAATAAAAAAAACCAATGATTTGAATATTGTTTGTAACTTATTAAGAGTTATAATACCTAGAAATTTTACAAGATAATGAATAAGGGAATTTATGCTCTAAGAAATTTTTACGAACACATTCCAAATATTCAGAGAATTAAAATGCCTTTAAACCTATTTCATTCTATTATGAAATGTTTTAAGAGTTACCATATTTTGATTGGATTTTCTCACTGGAATTTCTGAACTTCTATTGTGCAGATAGTAGCCCTAGAACACCCAAACCTCATGCATCGGGTGATGACTGGAGATCTGCCTTTGATGCAGCAGCCAATGGACCAATTGACCATCCTGGTGATTCAAGGTTTTCCAGTCCTCACCATGGCCACAGCCGGAGGTCAAGTGATCCAGCACAGAATGGAGAAGCATATCCTGGACCAAATTTAGGCAGCCGTCGGACGCCAAACCGTTTGCCTCCACCTCCGCCACAGAGAGGTGGATCAGCATATTGATAAGGAAAACGAAAATCATTTATGTTCTCTTTATTCTTGTGGGATTGGTCCAAGATGCATTGGCATTTTGATGAGCTTTTTCTGGTAGAAGTGGTAGGTATGTATCTGAGACTTACAGATTGCAGCATTGAAGTGTATATCCATATCTATTTTTGTCTCTTGGCAGTGATTTCAACGTTGCTTGAAATCTATCAAGTTGGCCCAGTGTGGGCGTCGATGCCATTTGTTTTGTTTAGTATTTTCTTTGACGCTTGAATTTCTTCCTTACATAGCTTGATATATCGCCAGGTCATGTCATATCGTGGACTGTTTTCCCAACATAGCAAGGGTTTCCTCGGTTGACTATATTCTTAATTGAATTATACTTCTCGGGTTGACTATAAGGTTTGAAATTTGATTATATGAAACTAGGTAGTTCTGGATATCTTTCAACTAATAAGTATAAACTTAAATGATAAAGTTGATTCTTTATATAATCATGATTAGTTTATGTTTGGCTTGTAATGTAATTTAATTATATTACACGTAAGATTTTTATGAACGACTCTCTCTCTCTCATGGTATTTCATACAATCAAACTTGAATAAACAAATTCTTATCAATCACATAGTTAAGAGAGATAATATTAACAATTACATAATAATATGTAACAACTGCTCTCGTCTTTGTCATTACCATTCTTAAGTATTTGTTTAAAGATCCAACTTCTGTACGATATTCAACTTGTGTGATTTTGAAGTATGGCTTTCCACCAAGTGTTCTTACACTATTTTATGATTTTGTCGAAGTCTATTATAATAATTTAGGCATAAACACTTTATCTATCATTTAAGAGATTGATGGATTTTGATAAACTTAATAAATTCTTTAAAAAGTAGTCAAATTTTTCAATGGTCCTTGCAAACAATAGTAGGTGCCAAAACAAAGATGAGAAGAGGGAGTGAAGATTAATTGCAAATTAATAAGGAAAAGATAAGATCAAGAGGCTTACCTTCTAGAGCTTTAAATGACGGTAAGGAGGATGAGCTTCTATGAAGTGCTCCAATGACTTCGGTTGAGAAGAGGTGCAAGAGACACTGGAAGAGTCTCAACTGCAAGAGAATGGACGGTGGACGGTGCATGTCAAGGAGACACTGCAAGTGATGGAAAGAAACGGAACACCCCAAGAAAGGAGGGAAAAGTGTAGGAGAGAAAAGGGAAGAATTAATACAATAAAAAAATATTTTAAGGAATAATGTTATTTCTTTAGAAAGTAAAGACGAAACAGTTTATATTTATAAAAATGCGAAAGCGTAATTGTGGGCACTCTTTGTGATATGTGTTAATTGACCGGCAACGATCAGTTAACGAAATCGTGTTGTCCATCGATGGGGAAGGATGTGTTCCATTGGCTTCGTTCATGTCACACTGGCATGTTCCAGTGTTGCACGATGCATTCCAACTTCCAGGTTAGGGTTATAGTTGAAAATGATGGTTTAACCTATATTACGGTTATATTTCCTGTTAAAAATCAAGTTTTAGATTTTAAAACGGTCTAAGATACATTTTAATATAACGTAGGTTACATTTTACAACAACGGAGGTTAAGTTTTAATATGAATTGAGTTAAAATTCCAGAACATGCCGCAAAGTTTTAATTTTTAAATAATCTAAGTTACATTTTAATAAAAATTGGTTTAAAATTCTAGAAAATGTTGCAAACAACATTAAAAATTGGGTTTTTAATTTTTAAGTAGTTTAGGTTATGCTTTGATACAATATAAGTTACCTTTTACGATAATTCAAATTACATTTTAATACAAATCAATTTAAAATTCCAAAAAAAGCTGCAAACATGGTTAAAAATCAGGTTTTAAAGTTGAGATGAGATGTTGAGGATGCACAGACATGATGAGGTGAAGCTGAAGAAGATGACTGCTCAAGATTATCTCCCATTAACTGTTAATGTTCGAGTACATATTTATATTGAATACATATTGATTGTGCAGTAAACAGTGTTGACTGCAAAGACATTCAAGACTATACTTTTTCAATGTAACATCAAATATATTGAATAATAACCTAGATTTTATTGAATACTGACTTGAAATATATTGAATAATAACTTAGATTTTATTAAAATGAAACTTGAATTATATTAAATAATAACTTGGATTTTATTGAAATGAAACCTCAATTTTATTCAAAAATAACTTGGTTTGTATTAGAACGTAACCTAGTTTTTATTAGAATGTAACATGATTTATATTGAAATGTAATCTTATTTTTATTGAGATGTGTATGTAACCGGTTTGTATTAAAATTTAACTTGAAATATATTGAATTGTAACCTAATTTTATTGAAAGATAACCTCAAATATATTGAACACTAAATTGGATTTTATTGAAATGAAACTTCAAATATTTTGAAAAATAAACTAAAATTTATTTAAACGTAACTTAAAATATATTGAATAATAACCTGATTTTTATCGAAATGTAACTTAAATTTTATTGAAAAATAACCTATTTTATATTAAAATTTAACTTCTTTCGTATTGAAATATAATCTCATTTATAATTTGATTATGTAATCTGATTATTTATATTGAATAATCTCATTTGTATTGAAATTAACCTCATTTATATTGAAACTTGAAAGAAACACATGCACGTCTCCGTAAGTGCTAATCCTTTCCTTCCTTTTTTACGCCGATGGACATGTGACATTACCAACAATTTGGAAGACATAAAAGAACGAAATAGAAGAGAACAGGTTCGATGTTTGAGAGAGGAAAATGTTATAAGATATTCAAACCACACCAATGACCCAAAATTATATCCAATGGCAAGATTATGGATCAAATTGTTTAAATGCTAATTTTCATGCCAAATTGATAAGTGGCACCCCTCTAGGACACCACGCAGTAGGGATGTGTCAAGTAGACATGTTTGGCAAATTTCAGTGTAATTAACAAGATTTTAGTCTTGATTTGTTGGAATAATCACCCATTTTTTCACATTGGTTTGGATATATTTAGGGATGTTTAAAAACCCTATTGACCATTTTAATCTCTCTCAATCCCCACAATTGGATTGCTTTATTAAGAATCCCTTGGTCATAATTAACTTGTAGATAAATGAAACACATTTGAGAAGATACAACCATCATAGCATGAATGTTTCTTTAATTGATTAAATAATCTAAATAAAACCTGACAACCTAAGACTATGACAGCTCATATTGGAGAGGGAAAACTAGAATATGAATATTAAAATAATAGATAAACATGAGGAAGTGATCAAACTCATTTGAATGAATAATAAAGCATAGTTGAGGTAAATACAATATCCATCAATCCCAAAGAGATACATGAGATTTCATTTTATTCTTTTAGTAGATTCCATTCATTCATACTCTTCGTTGCTAGAAAAATACTAAAAATCAAGTTTAACGTTATATGGTTATAGAGAGTGTTAGTTGGACCTTCACCACCACCACTACTATTCTCTCTTCTACAAGGTGGCCATAGAAAAGAAGGAAATAAGTCACCACTTAGTCTAATTCAATGGTAAATTAGAAAAAAATTATGTACATGTGCATAGTGATTCTTAAATATAGGATAAGGTTAAGATTTGTGATCTTGAAATCCAATAAGTGTTTCAGGTATACATGAGAAGTGTATTAAACACTCTGTATGTCTAAATTACTCATTCTTTTGATTATCCCCATAAAATTAAATTACTATAGATGTCTATGATAAGTGGTTAGTATAAACTAAAGCTAAATGTGCAATGCAAGCTTATGTGTGCAAATAAGATAAGATGAGAACAATGGATCTACATAATCCCTATGAGACAAATTAAGTAAAAGAGTAGATAAGTAAAAGCTTGTAAAGGCTAAAAGAGGAAGAGAGTCTTGTAAACTTCCCATTCAAGTGTAGATTGATGGGAAGAAAATCTAATTATTTCTATAAGTGGCTTAGCCATAGTATAATTGTAATTAAGTTAGTCTAAGCAAACTAGAGCATAAATGCAAGTATACACAAGCATGTCCATGGATGTATATAAGTATATGAGTGCATAGAGAATGTATAAGTAAACAGAAAAGCATGCATAAGTAGATGATGTACAAATGTATGAAGAACATATAAGTGCTTGAAGCATGCATGCAGGTGCATAAGTGTGTGTGTGAGGACATGTGTGAGCATGCATGCACTGAGATGAGATGTAAGGCACATGACATTAAACATGAAGCATGAGGCATAATGCATGACATAAGTATATGCATAGATGCATGCATGCGCGTACATGTAGGTGTGTATGAGCATATGCAAGTGTGCATGAGTAAATGAGTATGCACGTGTGCATGTGTGTACGTGAGCATGTGAGTATACATGGATGAGTAACATATAAGTATAAATGAGTGGCATGTAAGTGTGCATGAGTAAATGACATATTAGTATGAGTGAGTGTCACGTAAGTGTGAATAAGTAGCATGTTAGTATGAATGAGTGCATGCAAGTGTGAACGAGTAGCATGTAAGTATGATGCATGAGTACAATACATGAGGTATGATGCATGATGTGAGTATAATTATGTGTGTATGTGCAGGAGTGTGCATAGATAAGTATGGATGTAAGTGCATATGCATGAATGAATAGATGAGCATATGTGGGTGCATACGAGTGTGAATTAAACTTAAATGATGCATGAAATGAGAGTACATATGGGTAGGAGTTATGCATGCTTATGTGTGCATGTAAGTACATAAATCATACTTATATGATGCATGATATGAGAGTACATGTAGGCAAGAGTTATGGATGTATATGTGAGTCTATGAGTGCATAATTGAATGTGTACTTTGATAAGAGTTTATATCAATGAATATGGTTTGCGTGTGCATAAGTGAGTGTATGAGTACATGATTGAATGCATACTTAAGGCTTGTTAGTGCACACCAAAAAGTTCAAACAGAAAGGAAATGAAAACTTCAGAAGGAAAAGAAATGTAATGTTTGGAATGTCAGAATTTTAATAGAGATTTAGTGCACCTATCAAAAAGTTCAGAAAGTTAAAATTTCCATAAAGGTTTAGTGCGCATCAGAATGTTCAGAAATTAAAAAAATAATGAAATAAATTGTAAACACTACCTAAAATTGTATAATTGATACATTAATCTGAAATTCCAATTAAACAAATATTATTATTATTATATTGTAAGCTTTTGCATTCCAACTAATGTAACTTCTAACTCTACCTGTCCTTCCCCTATCAAGAGTACTCATTTTCTACACAAACACGATTTCAACTACAATAAAACATATGGAATAACAACAATAATAAAAATATTCATATGCATTTACAAATACCATTACTTTCACATTTTTATCAAAATCATATAAGAGAATTGCAAAAGTAAAAACAAAATGTCACCACCATTTTATGAAGTGAATACCATACTACCTTCAAACATTGATTATAATGCATAGATAATGTCATGACTTTAAATTATCATTTCAAAATAACAATGCTTGGGGACGTGAATCCTTCATTACCAAACAACACTCAAAATCCGTGTATAAAACTAAATAACTATGTTTAAATGATATGAGACTATTATTCCTCCACAATTTTTAGTGCAACATGAAGCCTTAATAAGTGAATAATAAGAACAAAATGAGACTAACACTTGTTCACACAACTACATGAATAAGTATTTCGTGCCCTTTCAAAATTGACATGCTCACTCCACAATTGTGTAGGTTAAGATACAATAATGAAATAGTCAATCTAATTGAAAATATGTAAACAATTTCTTTCAAAAGTTTTCCATCATTATAGTCCAAAATCATGTATAATTATATTGTACTCTTTGAATTCACATAGGGGAAGTTCCTTAAGATTATTTTTTTCATCTAATAAAATTCAACAACATAAGCATCATGCATTAAAAACATTTTTCTACTTGAGTGTCATCATAAAGACCAAATGTACCTTATTATACTTAGCAAGCAATTCAAAAGCAATGTGGTTAGCAAAATCTTCAAACCACTTGCACATAAGAAATCCAAAGTTTCATAATTTCTCGAAGCCAACCCTTGATCATTTCTTAGTGTGGAAATGGTGCTATGTGGAAATGGTGCGAAAATGGTGTGTGTGAGGAAGAAAAATACCCATAGATGTTGTGATAGGGTCGATCGCAAGGGCGATGTTGCGCAAGGGATCAATCATGTTATGTGAGGGATCGGCAGTGTTGCACGAGGGCGGTGCTGCGTGAGTGTGGTGCTACGCGAGGACGTTTTGGTGGTCTACGTGAGGAGGTTTCGACGATGCTGTGTGAGGGTGGTGCTATGTGAGGGTGGTGTTGCGCGAGGAGATTTCGATATGAGGAGGTTCCAACATGAGGTTGGTCTTCCACAAGGGAAGTGTTGCACAAGGAGGTTCCAACAGTGTTGTGCACAAGAGGTTATGTGAGGGCAAGCACGAGGGTGACAAATTTTTACATGCATGAGGTGGGAAAGCTTTCAACGGAAATGGAAAATGAAGCTTTTATATGGACAGAAATTAGTGGAATTCCTTTTTCGTCAATTGGTGTGCACACTAACGACTTACAAAAGGAAAGTCTAAACTTTCCTTTCCTTTCCACGAATTCCTATGTGCACTAACCCCCCCTTAGGTAGGGATCTATATAGATGATTGAGCATGATATGTGGGTACATAAGTGAGTGTATAAGTTCATGATTGAGTGTGTGAAATGTGGATGAATAGGGGCAAGAACTACAACATGTATAAGTGAAGTGTAGTGGTATGTAGTGTGTGAGCATGGGTGTAGGATGCATACAATCGTGATATATGATTGCAATATGATTTTAGCATACATGGATTATGAATGAAAGTACTAAGTGAGTGAGAATTAGGGTGTAAAGTGCAACATACATTTCAGCATGTATAAGTGATGAATGATTGACCAATAAACATGAATATAGGTATGAAAGATGTATGCAAACATGACATGAGTTGCAAAATGTACTCATGAATGAATGAAAGGCACATGGTATGAAGATTTGAATGAATGAATAAAAACATGGCATGAACTATAACATATATTAGGGTATGAATGAATGACTAAATGAATGCATATGTGAATATAGAATGCATGCAAGTGTGCAATTGATTTCAGCTTGAATGAGTAACGAATGGTGCATGTATGAATGTATAATTGATTTTAGCATGAATATATGATGAATGGTGCATATATGAATTCATCATTGGTTTTAGCATGAATAATGGATGAATGAGGGGTATGGAAATATATAATCAAAAGGATGATGTGTGAGTGTGAGCATGGCAAGGATTATGAATGCAATATAACATTGATTTTAGCATACATGTATGGTGAAAGATTGAGCTACATGAGTGTGAATGCAGGAGTAAAGTATGTGTAGTGAGTGTTGAAGTTTGTAGTGTGATTAAACATGGGAAAATGCATGAAATGTACATAGAAATGTAAGATGCGTGAAATGATATACAAATGACTAGCACATATAATTGATGGCAACATGAATTAATGATGAATGAAGTATATGGAGAAAAGGACATTTGCATGGATGAATGAGGGGCATGGAAATATATAATCAAAAGGATGGTGTGTGAGTGTGAGCATGGCAAAGATTATGATTGCAAATATAACATTGATTTTAGCAAAAATGTATGGTGAAAAATTGAGCTACATGAGTGTGAATGCAGGAGTAAAGTATGTGTAGTGAGTGTTGAAGTTTGTAGTGTGACTAAACAAGGGAAAATGCATGAAATGTACATAGAAATGTAAGATGCATGAAATGATATACAAATGACAAGTGCATATAATTGATGGCAACATGAATAAATGATGAATGAAGTATATGGAGAAGAGGACATTTGCATGGATGAATAAGGATGAGATTGAGTGAATTACATGAGCACATGCAATTATGTGTATACATGAAATATTGAAGCATGGGATTAGTATGAATGAATATGACATATCCTTGAATGAAGCATGGATGAATGCATTACATGTAACTATAGAATTATGCATCATATTAGTTATGTGCAATACAAAGATATATAAAGCATGAATGAATAGTGAATGTGCACATGGAAGAACACGTGAATTATGATGTATGGATAAAACTATACAATCGTATTATAAATGAACTAGAAGTAATTGTAAATGACTAAATATATATGAGTGTGCAAATGTGTGTTTAAGTGAACATGAGGATAAACCACAAAAAATTCTCGCTAAAACACCAAAAATGCACCTTAAAATTGAAAGAACTTTCATATTTTGATAATACAAAAGCTTATGTAAGAGTGATTTGTATTTCACAGGTGCAAAGAAAAGCCAAGTAAACAGTTTCAGGTAAGGTAGATTTCATGTTGTAATACAACTGAAGAAATTGGAAACTTAAAGTCTCAATTGTCTATGGTAGTAAAGAAGGACAAAGAGTTACAAGTTTAACTATTTGGAGATTCCTTAAAAAGGAACAAAAAGTTAAAAGTTAATTCTCCAAAAATATTTGAAGAATAAAAAAGTTATAATTAAATTGTTTGGAAATACTTGCAGATAAATGGAAAGTTAAAGGTTTAGTTGTCTAAAGAAATTTATAAAAAAATTTGTGATGTTTATGTAAACTCAATGAAATAAGTCTATTTGGCTTATGTAAACTATATGAGGAATTTATGGTGCTTATGTAGACTCAACGAATTTGAATTGCATACACGTTTGAATTTTATGAGGACAAACTAAATAAAACAAGTCTGTTAGGTTTATACAAACTCTACAATAAGTTCATAACATTTATGTAAACTCAACAAAATAAGTTTGTTGTGTTTACTATTTATGCTCATAGGCATTATTAATAGAAAAAGAAGATAAGTCACAATGCAATAGAATAAGTTTGTTAGGTTTATGCAAACTTTATGAAGAATTCATGATATTTCTGTAAACTCAATGGAATAAGTTTGTTATGTTTACCATCTAAGCTTTTGGATGCTATTGACTAAAAAATGTAATAGGCTTAAACACAATGGAGTAAGTTTGTTATGTTTGAACAAACTCTAAGGACATACAATATTTTAGTCAATTGAAGATTATTTCCATAGATCATCTAATTGTTTGGGTAACAATTACTTTCTATTTTTAGGACTATCAAATTCAACAAGGATGACAAACTTATAGTTTTTAGAGATTAGCTAAACATTGTGATTGAAGATATTTAATAAGAAACATAATGTGAAAAAAGAGAGAACAAAATTTACAAAATACTAAGAACATTTCTAAGAAGACATCAATGTTGATTTTCAACATCTTAGAAGATCAAGATCAAAAGTTCTATGATGCTCTCTACACACTCAAAATTTGATTTAACAAGAATTGTTAGTTTGTGGCTTTGACCTAAAAGTTTTACATTATTAATTCATAACTTCGATATGAAAGTTTCACACTATTGGTTTATGGCTTCGACTTAAAAGTCTCAATTGCTATTGATTCTTAGCTTTGACTTGAAAGTCTTAATTGTAGTTGGTTTAGAGCTTTAACTTAAAAGCTTTTGATTAATTAGTTTAGAACTTTAACTTGAAAGCTTCTTAGTGGTTAATTCTAGCTTTGACTATAAAGTTAATGACTATAAGTTGTGATATAGTAAAATCCAAGTTATATTTAAGGGTAGACTAACCGTTAAGGGTAAACCACCTAAAAATCATATTTTGTTCTTATTTTATTTTCTACTGTACATATTTAAATTTATTCTATTGTAGTGATTAAATTTAATTACCTTGTTAATTAAGTAGAAATTGATTAAAAACTAAAAAACATCATTCACCTCCTTCTAGTGAAACCACGGTCCTACTAATAACATCTTTACAACTACAAACCTTAAAAGACATACAAAAAATAAATGAATAGTGAAAAGAGATGGTCAACTGAACACCCAACCTTTCCAAAATTAAACACCAATTTAGGCATCATTGATGCCTAGTTTGGCAAGATGTACTAGTCCAAGCTTCCCCTAATGCTTAGTTTGATGAGAGAATGCCAATCAGAAGTTGCTAAAACTTCTATCCAATAGAAAATGGTGCTAATTGACAAGCTACTAGAGCATCTCATTTAACAATGATTAGGAAGTAAAAACCAATGGGCAAGGTTTATGCACAAAATCAACCTTTCAATCAAAGGATCAAGATGTTGATTTTGTGGGGAAATTAGATTTCTAAAGAGAATTAGTGATCCGATTTCACAAAAATGAGTAAAAAATTGATGATTCAATAGAAAACAAATGGGTAATTAAGGTGTAATTCTAATGATCAAAGAATTTTGGGGGTTTTCTAATTTAACATGTGAAATCCAAAAGTAACCATAAAAAAATAAAATTGAGATTTACTAGAGCCCAATTGTAGCCTCTAATTAATAAATAAAAAAACACAATTTGAGGGGAACATTATTAGTCACTAAAAAATAGGGAGCTTGCCAAAGCTTCCCACAAAGGGTTTATAGATGGTGTCAAAGTCCTAAAGATGAGATAAAGAGACTTGTGAGGATCTTTTGAAGCTTTAAGGGTGGTTTCAATAGTGGTTAATTGAGGTGCAAGGATAGTAGCAATTGGAGGTCATTACCAAAAGCTAGGGAAGATGATTGGTCAAGTGATGTGAATCAATGATTTGAGGGTGCAATGATGTAGTTTAAAGGTCAATCATTCAAAGCAAGCCAAAAAGGAGTGAAGATGAAGAGTAGTAGAGCATTAATAGGTCACTAGAGTTTAGAGATAGCCATCAAAGGTTGTTGGAGCCAAGGAAGATGACCTTTAAAGTAGCATGAAATAGGGTTTTGATGGTGTGAAATTGAAGTTTGGAGCCTAGTCATTCACAAGGGAGAATCTTTGAATGATTTAGGGTTGCTAGAGTTTGGAGATAGCTATTGAAGATTGTCAAAGTTGAGGAAGATGGCCTTTGAAGTCACATGAAATAGGGTTTTGATAGTGCAAAATTGAAATTAAAAGCTTACTTGTTTACTAGAGTGTTTAATCAAGTGCCTTTAGTGCCTCAAAATGGTGGATTCAAAGGCTTCAAGTAGAGCTCATCAATGGAAAATGATGATAATGATGGTTGGGGTTGTAGATGGTGGCAACAACGTAGTTTTTATAGGAAATCTTTATGAAATGAGACAAGGTAGAAAATGATGGAGTTTGTTGAGGATTTTATTGAGGTTGTAGGGATGTGGGTGACATTGTAGTGAGTTCATTTGGTTTCTAGTAGTAGCTTTGGCAAGTGGCAACAATGGCAAGCAGTGGATAAAGTGACTAAGCAAGGTAGATTGGTTAGGCATAGTATAGTGAATCGAGTGGACACAAGTACGTAGGACAAAATGTGTGGGCTAGTTTGAGCAAACTCAAGTTCAATCATAAGTTGGCTAAGTGTGGGTTTGATTGAATGGCTAGAATTAGTTAGATCAATTAGATGACTAAGATTGAATGCAGATAGGGTGGCTAGGATGGAGCAAATTAAGTAGTGTGGTGTATAGATGATATTTGTGTACATTTTTATATGATAATTCATGCATTCTATGTCTTGAAACTCAAATTATATGCACTTATATAAGAAAATACATGTTAATCATATTTTTATGACATTGCATGAATATGTGCACAAATGCACCCCTTTAATACAATTTTCACAAAACATACTATATGTTCACATGCTTGAATGTATGATTTAATAATTCTTAGGCCAAGAAAGAGATTTTAAAGGTCATCAAAGTATTGAAATAATTTGATATCGCCACATATTTTACACACTATGGTTATGAACTTGTGGACATTAAATGCAATAATGTAACATTGGTTATGAATGATTTTAAATACATGTTACTAATTGATTCATTCATGGATGAACTTACATTTCACATTTGTAAACATGCTAAAATGAATGTTACATACCTTCAAAATAAATATATTTCAAGTTCATAACTAAAGTTATTTTTGGCATGTATTACTAACATTACATGCATGACTTAAATGAATTTGATTATAGGTGAATGAGGGCCCTTAGATCAAGCCTTAGGATCATCAATCCTTAATAATCAAAATCTCTATAAATAGGCCTTGTATCCCACAAGTTCTTCCCTCTCTCCCAACTCCAATTTTCAAAATTCCCTTTGGTGCTCCAAGCAAGGTGAAGGAAGAGCTCTCCCTCTTGGTGTCCTCTCCTCCAAACTTCCCTTGAAGGTAAGTTCTTCATCTTCTTGTCTTCTCCAATACTTCATCTGGCATTCTTCATCTTGAGGAAGAGAATTGTTGCTACAAATCCCCTCTTGTTGGTGTTGAATCCATGGATGAAGCTCCATTAGAGATCCACTTGAAGGTGTGGAAACTTGCTTCCAAGCGAGCTCTCCAATTGTCTTCCTAGTTTATTGCATTCTCTTCAGTGTTGGACCTCCAATCCATGGAGAGAATAAGCTACCAAAGACGTGGATGATTGTTGGAGAAGGTGGTCATCTCAAGTGGTTGAAGCAAGGAGTTAACATCTCTTGAGTTCAAGCACTTGAAGTTGTAATTTCAAGGTAATAGGAGTAGGCATTTGAGTGGAGATGGAGTTGTAATTTTAATTTTAGTAATATATGTTTGTGAATTTGTATTGTTTGTGTTGTCCACATGTTTTCCCTTTGTTATAATGTTGAATTCTTGTGTTGATTTCAATGTTCTTAAATTCTAAGTTTAGTTTAAGTTTTTACCTTCTATGTGTTTGATTTTATGCTTCTTGGTGTGGAATTTTCGTAATTGTTGTTCCTCTAACTTTAACATAGTTTAAATGTTTTTTACTTAACTCTAACTTCCTAATTTACTTGGATTTGATTGTATATAGCTTGTACTTAGTAGATTAGAGCATACATGGATTTAGATGTATGGTTATAAGTCCATGTATGCTAGTTTTGTAGTAAAATTAATAGTTTGATGTAGTATAATTTTATTTTCTATTTTTGTAATGTAATAATTATTGTGTATTGCATTCTCTTAAGTGATGGATAGAGGGGGACATGAATGAGATTTCTCATTATTGATTCAACTCTATATGAAGTCATTTCTAACATATACATGATTGTTAAGGCAAACATGTGATGAGAATGCATTTACACAAGGCATATCTATAAACTCTAGTGAATTTAAGTCTTAGTTGATTGAGCTAATTGAGTGTGACCTAGGTTAATTAAGTGTGAATACTATGCAATTAGTCTCAAACTAGATCGATTAGATGTATATCTAATTAATTGGGCACAAATTGATTTGATTGGGTCCAAACCAAATCAAATAGGTTTGAGGCAAATTGATTTGTTTCAAGGCAAAACAATTGTGTTTGGACCAAATTAGCTAGAAATGTGTCAAATTAATCCAATTTGAGCCAAATTGCAAAAAAAGCCAAAAATGGTAAGAAAATGTGTAGCTAACTAGAGAAAACATAGGAAATGTATCTCAACGATCAATAATTCAATATTAGGCCTTGGAATAGGGACATCAAGAAAAGTAATTTCAATGATTATCCCTTAACCTAGTTCTAGTGGATATTTGTCTTGATAATTGCATAAACTCAACCTTATTTCCTATGTTGACTTGATGAAACGTTCAAAATCTATTTGTATTTCCATTAGTGAGGCTTCTCATGCTACTTGGAACATTTATTGGCCACTAATAAATCGATTCATCTTTTGTCAAGGAAAATTCTTTAGTTTTCTCCCTCATTATACTTAATATACTCATTAAGGATGACAAAACACTTCAATAAACAACTAATAAACATCTAAGAAAACAAATTGTTGGTGCACAATACACCATATAGAAATGAACGTCCAATTAAAATTTCAATCCCCTCTATAGAAGGGACTAGAGATTATCCTAGTAACACATCCAAACATTCAAGTTAGACAACCAAGAAAGCTTTTGACATCCCAAAGCTTGATGGATGGCTATTCAATTGGACGTCTAATGAAGTTGCATAAAATGAAGATTGCTGGTGTAAGTCTTTAAGATGATGTGCATCCAATACCCTTGATTTGGTCTCTAGAGTGTGGAGTAGACAACCCAGTACAAGACATTTGGTCTCATTTTATTGATGACAAATACAGACACTAGCCTCTATACAACATGATTATAATGCTAATTGCACTTTCAACCCATCAAAACCTTCGAGAATGTCATTTATTCACCCTAAAATTGACGAGAAAATATACCTAGAACCTAAAATCATGTTTCCATGCATTCAAACCATAATTAACACAAAATCTACCAATCATTGCATTAGGAAAACTCAAGGCATGCGGAACTCCTTTTATTCTCAAAATATGTATGATTAAAACTACTTATTGCAAGAAGATTAACACACCAACCTAACAACATTATTTATCTATAAAAAGATGATTTTCATTCATTCAACAAGACATTCCAAATCTATATGTACCCAAGAAACCCTAGGCACCAACCTAATAAAATTCACTCTTACCTTTGATATGAACCTCCATTGGCTTCTCTTCTCAGCCCTTGGTCATCACTCATCCAACATTGCTCTTCACCAAGAGCTGCCAACTCCTCATTCACCATCCAATGGGAGGGATACAAGATTGAGAACTTGGTGGAAAGAAGATGAAAGAAGTCATTGAAAATGTTTGAAGCCATATGTGAGAAAAAAGGAGTCATTTTGAGTGTCCTTTTATGGTAAAAAAAGCCTGACATGCACTCCTCGTAAATCTTTTATAATGTACAACCGTATTCCCAATTTGGATATTTGTTCGTGCATTACCAAAATAACTCCCTAGATCAATTACGTTTACACTATAACCCTTGATCCAGACATCCACTTGGGTTGATTACATGGCATCATTGTAACTTCAGCAATACAACGCAAAACCCCATCAATACACATCATGAGACTCCACATTAATCATCATAAGAACAGCTTCATTAAGGTTCATTAACTTGTTCGTAAATAACATTAACCATGAAAATAATAGCCACAACTCAATAAAATTTAAGAAAAGAATCCAAGGCAACACAGTAAATCATAGAAGATATCAATTAGTCATCTGATAAGACAAGAATCCCTTTTATTATACGGTTCTGAGTTTTTAAATCTTGGTTCCACCCTTTACATTTGTTGGACTGAAATCTACAGGAGAAAACTTTGTAGTTATTCCTACAAAGACAAAATGTGACATACATTTCCACACACGTAAAGAAAATATATTCATGATAGACAAAGGAAAGGTTGAAAAAGAAAATATGAAAAAGAAGTGAAAACTCTCCGCGTCAAGCCAAGTAAAGTCTGTCTTCCAAATTTCTTTATCACCGCACTCCCAAAGGAGAAATGGCTAGTTAAATTGCTAGTAATTTTCACTGCAACAGATGCTTGATGTAATCTTGAATATGGAAAAAAAATCAGCATCTAAGTTTTCTTCATCTCTATTCGTCTTGGCACATGCATTCCCGACATCTTGGGTGTCTATAAATACTCCTTGCCGTTGGCCTCTCAATAATCCTCTTGTTTTGCCTGATAGCCTTTCTTACTCTTTTCTCAAATATTCGCCACTCTATTGAGGCATTCTTTGCAAAAATGCTAGCTAATCTTCGCTTGTTTGGACGTATAGTGGGAAGTCTCCCACCACCATAATACATACGATAACCTGAAACCAAAGCTGAAAACTGGCTTCCAGAATCGGTCATCGCAAATGCATCAGCGGCTGCACAGGCAATAAAATCTAGCGCCGCCAACTGCACAAAAGGTGGAAGACCATCAATTTGAAATATACACACTCCACAAGTGCAGTTGTGCTTGAGATCAGTTTGAAGACCATAAATTTGAAGCACCGTAACTTGGATTTGGAGACTTGGTAATTTTCTGTAGGATCCGATTCAACTTTGGCATGACATTAAATAATTAATATATTTAAATGTAAATAGTTAAAGATTTAAAATAATTTATTAAATTGCATGCAATGATAAAGTTAATTAGTTACTCAATGAATTAAGAAAAATTGAGAATACCGAGTCCTATTTAACAAAGTATTTTGCCATCAAAGACATAGCAAACCTAGATAGTGAATGAATAGTGAATTGCATACACATTTGGATTTTATGACGACAAACTAAATAAAATAAGTCTATTAGGTTTATACAAACTCTGCAATAAGTTCATAACATTTAAGTAAATTCAACTAAATAAGTTCGTTATGTTTACTATTTATATTCGTAGGCATTATTGACCAAAAAAGAAGATAAGTCACAATGTAGTAGAATAAGTTTGTTAGGTTTATGCAAACTTTACGAAGAATTCATGATATTTATGTAAACTCAATGGAATAAATTCGTTGTATTATGTAAATTAATTATTTACAAATAAATATAAATTTTAATTCTATCATATATATAAACATTTAAATTTTAATTTTCATTAAATTCCTAAACATGTAAAAATATTTGAATTTCAAATTCTATTTCCATCCAATTCTTTAAAATTCTAATTTCGTCAAATTAAATTCTAAGTGTACAAACAAGTCCTTAATCTTATTTTATCACATCCCTAATCATGATTATAAGGAGTCTTCTAATGTTTTACTTGTTCTGTAATTTATAGCTAACTTAAACATATAAGATATGGATTGATCATAAAAATTGTAAAAAATCATTAAAAGCAATATAATCCTCACATTTAAATGATAAGAAACAGAAAAAATATTTAAAAAAAAAAAATAGAATACTCAGCTAGCTTGTAAAAAACAGGGAAATTATATGAAATCATGAATAATTAAAACGACTATAAAAACATATAGAAATAGGGAAAAGCTTGGAATAGATGCTTAGAAAATTCATGTAGCTTATTTCTTTTTGCAATTTGCAAAATTTATATATCCATTTCTATTTAATTCTGCATTTTTTTCTGGATTTCCATTGACACTTCCACCAAGGTCCACATGTTTCTCATTTTCATCTGGCTGAAGTTTAAGATGCAACAGATGTTTAATCCTCTGACTGTTGCACCAAAGCTCAACAGCTACAAATATAAGAAAGAAAGCACATATGAAGTACCTGGGATGTGTGGTTCATAAATTGATTGATTTCATGTGGAGAAAGAAGTGTCTCTTTTGTTACTATGTTTGGATACAGGCTTTGCAAAGTAGCCATTCTCAACTTTCCACCATACACGTGGGCACCAGCAATATAAATCAGATTTCTGCGCTTGAATCCAAGAGAAGCAATCATAAGTATTGCTTCTTCAGGAGTGAGTGGGCACTGGCCTTCAGACCGCAACTCTGCAGCAGAAGGCATCCTGAAAATGTAACAAAACTATATAAAACAAGTTGAAGTTGAGAGAGAAGATTCATCCACTCATCTTTAACCAAAATGTCCTACATAACACACGGCCACCACATTTTAGGTGAGATGAGATAGAAACTAATACAAGACTTTGATTAAGATCCAACTGAGCTAAAAGATACATTTGGTGTTAACGACAGTATTTCTAAGTATTCATACTAATTTTTTATTTTTATGAGTGTATATATAGATATATTAGGGTTTTTTTGAAAAGTAGATATATTAAGGGTTAAATTTTGTACTGTGTAACAGCAAAAAAACAATTTTTTTATTTTGAAATGTTTTTGGGGGCATCGCTAAACTATTGTAGTGTTACTGACACTATTTAATCTTTAGTCAATCCCAGAAACCAGGAGTAGTGCATGGTTTGTGCTGTTGCATTCTTATACATTGATTAGGGCATAAAAGTATCTCAAATGAGGGAAATATTTAAGTCAGTCATATATATGTAAAATTATAAAAGGCCTTTTTATAGCGTTATAAAAGAAAATATGAACTGTTTGCGAATGCATAAATACGCATGCTTATGGAATTATCTTTGTAAAGAATACTTTATGCACCTACAACTACACTAAATATAGTTATCCTGTGGTGTGACTGCAACAAATCTTTATCATGATTTTTCTTAATCTTAGTTTATTTTAAATGTCTATTTATTTATTTTGGTCAGGTTTCTTACCTAGCAGACATGAGCATATCTGAAGACTCCTACAAGGAAAAAAAATCCAAATATAATAAAGAGCATACCTTACAGTCTTCTTTAGCTGAGTCAGTGCTGGAAAATGTAACACTCTGTATGCTTCCAGCTCCTCTTCTTCTTCTCTACCACCACCAAAGTAACATAACGAATAGGCAGCCATGTCAATCTCAAACCTCAGATGAACGGCTAGATATCTAGAATATTTTACATGATGAACATCATTTCCATTGAATAGTGAGGAATATTGACCAAACAAATTATGTTCAAGCACTCCTGAATGCAGTGCATGCCTGCGCATTCTGTGCACAAGCAAAGCACCAGCTTTTTGTACTTTATCAACAAATCGCAAAGCATGAAAGTTACATCTGCAACGAAGTCTCTAGAAACAAAATATTTATTAGGTAATAGAAACAGCACTGAAAAGAAACCACAGGCTAAATAAGGTAGCAAGAAAGAGTCACTTTGATGTCAAAACACAAACTTTGTTCTTACACTCTCTTGGTTCCTTTAATATTCCAAAGAGCATAGTACTTCTAGATGTACAAAATTATAGTACAAGGAACACAAGTTCAATTTGTGTCAGTAAGTAGAAGCCAAAATGTGCCCAAAAAATTTTGACATATTAGAGTAAGGAATATAATTTAGGTATTATATCAAGGATTTGTGGGGATTATGAAAATACAAGAGATAGGTAGAAGTGAAATGATTTTACTATGATAACATAAGGCCTATATATATAGAAATTACATAAAAAAGCAAACGTACCATAAGTAACGTAAGACTAAACTTACAACTGGGATCCATATGAGCATTCATTTATTCATAACTCTAACTATATCCCTCAAGCTGAAACATCCAGCTTGCAGCAAATTCAATAACCCAACAAGCTCAATAACAATTCAAGAAATATAACATAAAATAAGAAATACATAAAGGAATGTAAGAAACCAATTGTTGTAGTAAAAGTAATAGCAAAAGGTAATAGTAAACCTCTAACCGTATGGAGGCAGTAGTAATAAAGAACCTCTAACCATATGAAGGCAATAATAGTAGAATAATCTAAGATAAATATAGGAACAACTAATCTCAGATAGTAGTAACCATCGATGATACAATTGAAGGTAATAAAATAGATAGAAAAATGTAGTCTATCCTTAAAAAGCATGTAAATAGAAACAATCCACCTCAAGATTTTTTTTAATTTTTTTTTCTTTTTTTATGTTTTATATTCCACCATATTTTTAAAAACATAATTTTTTACTTTCATACTTTGTTTTCTCTCCCCCTCCCTTTTTTTTCCTTTTTCTTTCTCTCCCTTTTTCTTTCCTTTTTTTTATTCTTCCTCTTTATTTTCTTTACTTTTCTCTTTCCTCTCTTTCGATGGATGGTATATGATGAAGTGGCAGCAAGAAGCAAATCAAGAGCGACCATCATCAGTAGGAAGTAGGTCTTCATGAGAATAGGAGATCAAGAGGTTCCAACTTTTCTTTGACTGATGATGAAGGAGAAGAGGAAAATGGTGCTTGACAACCTAGAGGCTTCTCCCTGTTTCAGTTTTTTCTCCAAGGAATGGATAACGACAAAATGGTAGAATGCAATGGCTAGCAGCGGCAAGAAAAACCTTGGAGTCCTAAAACATGGGCTGTTCAGACATGAGGGGCCAGCTGTACCAGTGACACCAATAGTTCCAGAGGTAGGGAGGGTGGAAGAATTCAGTCCTGGAAGGACTGCAGGAGGGGTCCTAGCTGGAGATACAGCCCTTCCTGGACTGTCAGTTTCTGCAAATGGTGCAGTAGTTGACCGTTGGCTAGGAGAGTTGGATGCTTCTTGTTGGTGATGCTGCCAATCCTATTCAGAATGGTTGTTGAGGCAAAAAAGTAAAGGAAGATGGAGAGGAGGGAAATAAGGGTGGTAGAAGAAAAAACAGCCAGTGGTTGAGGTGGCAACTGCCTAGATAGGTACCAATGGTGGAGATGGATGGTAGTTTGAGATTATTTATGTCGATTTGCCAAGTAGGCATTATTAATGTTAATTTGGTAAAGTTGTGAAAGCATGAAGGGTTAGATTATAAACTCCCCTAGGTCTTTCTTTATCCATGTAAATGAATGTTCTAGTTCTACCTGCTTTCTTCATGAGATCACATCAATGACCCGTCCCATGTTTGTTTCTTGATATTTCAATTTTCTATCTTATTACTCATTAGTTAAAAACTTATTACTTATTTACAGAAGCGATTCCTTTTTAATAATTATAGTAGATAGAAGAAGGGGTTAGCTAGAAAGAGCCAAGAGATTAAAAGTAATAAGTGCTATTAGCAACAGAATCCATAGAGACATGGATAAACTAGATCTGGCAATGTATATCCACTGGCCTTTTATCACTTCTAGTTAAGTTAAAGAGGCCAGCCTAACCAACACCAGTAGTCAGAGAGCATCACCATAGGAGAACCAACTACACGGAGAAAGAAAGACCTAGGGGTGAGGTTCGTTGAAGATTCTTGATGGTCACATTCCTTTCTTTTCATGGTCTCTTCAAAGAAAAAATGAAGTCGTCGGATTGGAGTAAAGTAGGGAAATCTCTCTTAGGTGTCACTCTTGCCAGCTTTTTGTCCAGGATGTCTCGTTCTAGGTTTCACCTTCTCTATCGTGGTTCTGTCCCTTTCTTCTTGACAAGAAATATAGGCCCACCTGGCATGTAGTAATGGTAAATTCCACCATCCACTTTGCGTAATAGGGAAACCTAGTCTTCATTCGCTCACACTAAAAGCAGTGAATTCGATTGGTGAATGCCACTAGTTGAGGCTTCTCTTTCATTGCAAAAGTCTGAATTAAAACCCCATATCGATACGGCCCATCATTAATGATGAATGTTCAAAAAGAGTCAATAAGTACAGCTCACGCAGCCCTCTCATGCTTGAGAACATACTTTCCCTTTCTCTCCCTTTTCGAAAGAAAGAGGATTGGCTACACATCTAACCCTCCCTAAAAAGATGCTATCTATGGGTTTTGTGCCTCACCCTATCTAGCTAGTGGAGTGGTTCTAACACTCCTTCTGCCTGTATAGTCTTTTCCTTTACTATCTATGGGAACCCTTTCTTTGTGGTCACATTGACCTGACCCCCCAATCCCCCCTACAACCCCCAAACCAAATTCGCAAAATAAATTGCTCCGGGAACTCTTCTCTTTCCGATGGCCTAAAAAGAGACCTTCACAGCCGAGTTGGTCCCCTGATGCACCCTTGACCATATGGGACCTAAAAACTTGCTTTGCTTGACAATTGAAAATCTCTCTTTACAAGGAAGAAGACAGAGAGCAATCATGCTACCTAGACTTAGGGAAGTGAACTCTCCCCTCTCCTTAAATATAGCTTGTGAGTTGAGTTCCTCCCCTCAAGCTAAGGCCTACTAGGCTTTTATGGGAATAAGCGGAATCTGTAGTTGAAGTAGCAACATCACGTCCCCTTTTCATTCCCCTATTCAAGAAACTACTGCAATAAGTACGAAAAGACATGGCCTTCCCATGCAGATACTTGACATGTTCCCCCTCTTTTAAGTCCATCACAAGGGAAACAAAAGCCAAGATTGGCTTTATCAGGTATCAAATGTGAACTACGAGCAAATAGGACACCCTTCAGTAGTATCAATATAGTCACATGGATCGTAAATGCATGAATGTGGTGTACCAAAAAGTCGATGATTCCTAATGGAATAGGTAACAAAGCAACTTTCCCGCCTACTGCTACTAATTCACCACCTCCCCAAGTTAAACTGGTACTTGCTGTTGTACTAAGTGCTAAAGCATGAGTGTTTTGTACCTATTGAGCAAAGATAGGTTGTAATTGTATAATGGTATCTGAAAACATATCTTGAGGATGTCTTAAAGCACACATGGTATCATTATGAATATACAAGTCGAAACTGTGAAAGCCTAGAAATATACATGCCTAGTTGAGAAGTGAATAAAGCTTTTTCCACATTTTGGAAAGGTCAGACTTATTTGTCCTCTTGAATCTGAGTGTCGGTGCTCGTTTTAAATAAGATATGGTAAAGCATCCTCTCCAAGGGTTGTCATTAAAAGATAAATTCTTGTAGCCCCGAATAGCAATCTCCCTAGCTAGAATCTTCTTATCTTATTAGAATTCAGTTAGCTTGAAACCTTTATTATAATAGGCAAGTGGCTTCCTCTCAAAGAAAGTCTATTCACCAAATAAAGTAAGGGATTGCATACATTGAGAGATAGGACCTCTTTTAGACTTAATCACACCACTTGCTGCTTTAAAACTCAAGACAGGCGAAGAAAAAAAAGCCCGCACCTTTTGATCAATATTCGCATTTGTTGGGCTTCCCTCTTCTGGATTGAATGTGATGAGATAGATCTGTTGGATCATCAGAGTGGGACCTAGTAGCTTTAGTTTGCAACTCTCAATAAGTAGGGTTTCAATCGTACTACTACTGTGAGGGGCAGTTTACTCACTCAAGAGGATCATCATTGGCTTGACAAGTTGGGGATGCTTCTTCTTAACTGCTTTCATCCTGCTTTCTATTCTAACATCTTTCTATGCCACGGGGAACTACTTCAATAACAACCTACCACGGTTAGGGTTTTATTTTTCTCGCTCCAGGAATTCCACTCAATTGCTCCATCATTTTCAAAATGAGAGACAAGCCAATCCAAGCAAACTGCTTTCATTAGTTTCCGAAGAATAAGAGGACGTAGTTCGATCCTACCAAACCATCTTTACAGATACCCAAAAAGGCTAGCCTTCTCACTTTCTTTCTCGTCAAGAGGAGAGGGGATTTCAATCAAATAGGGTGCTCATACCTTGCGCTGGCGCGTCTAATGCTGTCAGAAATTGTTTGCATGTTTTCGTAGATCATCTTTTGTCTTCTTCCCTCCCTGGCTTTATCCAAGTGTAATGTCTTACTTGATTATCGAACGGGGGCTACCCATGCCTACTTTCTTATGTTGTGATGTAGGTACCCTCCTTTCTTTCTTGTCTTGCATCATCGTTTCCTATGTTGTGATGTAGGTACCCTCCTTTCTTTCTTGTCTTGCATCATCATTCTCTCACTTGTAAGAAGTTTTCACTTGCAGATAGTTTTCTGAAAGGATATAGTAAGCTAGTCATGGTAGATCAATTAGGTAAAGCAAGTCAAATTTCGTCTATGTGTAATGAAAAGCGGTAGCATGCGCTTCTTCACCTCTCTTTATTGTTTGTTTGTTCAAGCATCATGTGCAAAGGTCAAAATGCTATCAACATCGGGTCTCAAAAAAGCTAGTCAGTCCATTCAGTTGTACTACTACCATGGAAGGGTAGGTATAGGACTACCAAATAAACTAACTAGAAGAGGGGTAGTGCTATGGACAGGTAAAGCCACTCTATCCATTTACACGAGAAAGCACTCACTCGAAGAAGGATAGGTAGTTTAAAGCAGTTGCACAAGCCTTAAGTCTTTTGTTGTAGTTGAAGGCAAAGGCACTAAGATCAGTTCAAGATGAAAGGTCCGCTTAAAGATCGTATTCAATTCTCATTAAATGGGTTTAGTATCATCTATCAAAGTTGAAGTTAAGGCCATGGGAAAATGACATAACAAGATTTTACTTAGTCAACCTACTTCTAATTATGGTCAAAAGCCCTTGGGACAATTAGAGTTACTGCCAACACTGGCTTGTGACCTACTGAACTGAGCATTAAGTCTAGTTAGAGATGGAAGAAAATTGGATCCCTAGACAAAAGGATTTTTTTAAGCATGACATTAATCAAAGAAAGCATCAGGTAAGGAAAAGAATGATCCAATCTATGCTGGTAAGGGACTAACCGCTTCGCTCTTTTTGGACATGAGAATAAGAGTAAGGGTCAGCAAAGGTAGGAAAGCAATCTTAAGAGAGGGGAAAGACAATGAGGCTTAGAGAGGTGGTAGTGAACCAAGCTAACTTTCTAGCAAAGGGCTTAAAGCCTGATGCTTATGGTTGCAATTACGGATCGAAGAATGGCCGTTAGTGACATAGTGCTTTGTTTTGAAGTTCACCCTTGGTTTGGAAGTGAGAAAGACCTTAGAAAGCGAGATGCTTTATTTTGTTACGAAAAAGGGAGCTGACTCGACTTGATTGAGACCCCGAAGGCAACGCATCAAGGGAAGTGTGTATAAGCCACCCATGAAAGCCAAGGAAGTAGAGAGGCTAAGCCAATAGTTGCATATGCTTTTAGTCGAATATATTGGTTGTACTCCATAGGGTTACCGAGGAATCGGATTCAATCCATATAAATCTACCTGAACCAATCTCACCAAGAATCACATTTGAAATGAGAATTTCCAATGTTCTTCTTGGTGAGATTGGCCTTAAAAGGTCAATTGCAAAAGCGTAAAGCCTTATGCTATCATAAAAATGAAAAATCAAGAACCAACAACAAGCAAGCAAGAAAATGGATGCAACAATCAACCCCCGTTAACACTTCTATTTATTCTATTTACTTACTAAAACTACCCTTCCCGATGATTGGACACTTCAACAAAACAAACAAAAGAAGGTCGATATTTCATTACTACAACTTGAGCAGATGAGCAAGAGATGGAAGCAAAATAAGCTCCCGATCCTTCAATTAGAAAGAAGCTTTTCATTTATGCAAAGGAGGGATCCGTTCTTGTTTTTTTCTCTGATGATGAAGATAATAGCTCTTGTTCAGCTCAAGGGTAGGCGAGCAAAGTGAAGATTGTAGGCTTTCCTTCCATTTTAGGAACTAATTACTTAAATCGGCTTGGCATAGAAGAATCAAAACTAAACTCGATCAATCTCTTAGGCTGCTTTCTAGTGCTAGTTGACTCTCCCAAGTACCTGTAATTGTGATCCGTTTGCTAGAACCAAGGGGTCTTTCTGTGGAAACCTTCACAAGCAATCGTTGTTTTTTAATGGTTTTTCCACTTCTCACAACAGCTCTTTTCCACATCTCTGGATATCTAGTGCCAAATATTTGCCTCTTTCCTTATTTCTTTGATAATAGAATTGGCGGTATATATGGCATCGATTATACAAGTTCATGAAGAGGGTTGGAATTATTATAGCAGGGAGAGCGACTCGATCAAAAAAAAAGGGTAGCCCCACAAGACCCCCCTCGAAAAGTCCCCCTCAATGAATTCCCGAGCAATGATCAACCAACATATGTGATTCATTCCTGTACAACTCTTAAAACAAACATAGAAGACATAGAAAGCTCCTTTGCACAATGATACATCCAGCAAGTGTTGGTGAAGAATGCAAGCAAAGCAAGAGCTCAGGCATTTTTCTATTCCATCAAGCAAGAGAAAGAAAGTTGAGAAAGTGACAGAAAGAAAGAGAGTTATGGAATTTCTAGGATTATAATATGGTCCTATTGATTCAATCTTTATGCTTGACATGGAACTCTTGTTTTGAGTAAAAAGGAGAGTTATGGCCCACATTGCATTCACAGGTAAATTTCCCTCTACGGTGTGGGGTGTGGAAAGCACTATAAGTTAGTTTACTTCTTGCCCAAAGGTAGTCTAGCTCACCCGTGGACTATAATTAGGGAATAGATTCTATGAGTTGAGATCTAGTTAAGATAAGGGGCATTTCTAGCATGGAAAATCCCTATTCTTATTGAATGGTTAAAATAACTAGTTGAACATACCTATTCTTTTCAAGAATAGCCTCCTCTTATAGCTTACCCAGAAAGGTGAAGATGGATTTGATAAAAATTGGATTGGTCCTCCAGCCTTTAAGGTTTGGAAAGCCTACTTCAAAGCACACACATAGATCATCCTACAAAGTAGTTCCCCAACAATGCAATTTGGCTTTTTTGATTTTCTCACCAACCACAATGATATATCAGCCAGTGATCAAACTACAAGCTAATAGCGCACGAAGGCACCTTGCCTCCGCTTGCTACAAGAAAACGAAGAGCTATCTATTAGCTCCGACTTGATAGCCTCCCTTCTGCTTGCATGGTTGCTCGCTTCCAAAGCCCTAAGCAATAGGTCCCATACTTTCCTGTCCTGAACTAGCACACAAACTAGTGGCTTGACTTTAGCTACAGGGGCAATTTCACCGACCTAACAGCCAATAAACTACAGCTGGAATCAGGTTATCCTATTTATTTCCACTTCCTTATAGGCACTTGATGAAAGCTTTGGAATGGCATCTCACTTACTTCACACTTCAGGACCTTTTTCAAATAGGCCTTTTCACTTTAGCAAATAGTCTATTGGATAGAATGGGGAGAGCTCATTGGTTGGGTCTTTGCTAATCAAAGGCTTAACTTCCAATTTAGCTATTGAACTTCTCTGCTCTGGTTTGGACATTGGAATCGAAGCAAATCATCCAAACTATAGCAGCTACTTACCTTTTAGTAGATTGTGGAGGTCAGCCTTATGCTTCTTCTTATTATCTGATATTAGAAGATCGACTACCTTACTAGATGCAATTCCTTTATCTGACATTGAGGGGCATCCTCATCAGTTGTAGAAAGATTCTCTCTGGAGTCAGAGAAGTTCTCTTTACTACATTCTCAGTGTTCACTTTGCTCTTCTAGCCTTAGTCTTGTGCTAGTGCATGGCTGACTCAAGCTAACAAAGGACTTGGTTCAGGTGCCATATGCTTTAGATGCGCTGGCTAGGTAGCTTCTCACCGTGACAAGTGGTAGCGAAGCAGTGGAGAGTAGCCTTTATTGGAGGAAGTCCTCATGGCAAGCGCATATGAGGTGGCTAATCTAGACCAGGTTCAAGGAGTCCCAAGCAGAAGAGGAGAAAGGGAATAGACATCATTCCTCCTATTTCAAGTGAAAGAGGGCCGACTGAGACTTGAACCTAGGAAAATGGACTAGCTTTCGATGAAAGTAGAGAATCACTAATCGAGAGGAGCTCAATTTCTTATTGACTGGGAGGGTATGTACCAGCAAACTCAATTCCCTTTCTCTGGGGGAAGAGTTTCATCTAAAATTCTACTATCAAATATCCAGAAGGAGGGAAATTAGATAATCGTGTTTAGGAACAAGAGAGAAGTTTCTAGCAAAAAATGTCAGGAGAAAAGGTCTCTTTGAGGAGTCTTTCCTGCTAATGAGTACCAAAAAGCCTTATCATCCTATTTATATACAGTAAAAAGTAAAATATGTAATCTTTTTTTGCTTTCAGGTTAGATTTTTATAAAAAAGATACAAATATTCAAAATAATACTTTTAAATATACAGTAAAAAATCTAGTATATAACAGACTTCTTATAACTGCAGTTACCATATTGTACACAACTATAAATCTATAGATACATAAAAAATTGAAATAAATTATATAAAAATTACAAACCAGGAGCCTAGGCACCGCCCTAGCACCTTAAAAACAATGATTGCAACAATTGATCAGATCACAGGGGTCCACTGGACCTAGCAGCTTGGAAAATGCATTGTTTGTTTTATTGCCAAACACTTAGGGTAAAGAAAATGTACTAGAAGCACCCACCATAAATCTTCTTCAACCACCACCCAACTACATTCATCTGTCTCTTGCAGAGAGCATCACATCTGACAAGTCAGTCTATTGTGAAACCCAGCAGAAAGCCAATAAATTCATCAGGTATCAGGACAACCAATTTCAGCTTCAAACCCACACATCCTCTGAACCCCCATGTACTTGCACTGTGATGCAGCTGACACTCCTGTGACCAATGCAATAACAAATGCAGGAAACATCTCGCTACACATTGTTGCTTGATAATTGACATTCAGACAATCTAAACACCAGTTTTTTTTTTCATTGAACATTTGTACATGCCAGTAGATCGTGAATCACTGAACTTCCACTGTCTTTAGGAAAAACAAGAAATATATCTGATAAAATAAAGGCATTCTTTCCAAAAATATGTTAGTTTGTTTAGGATATTTAGGAATATCAAAATTCAAGCCTAAAAGAATGAAGTAATCATAAAAAATTGCAAGGAAATATACCGCTAAGTACATGTCATCAATGTCTCGGTTTTTTAATTTACCTGCAACTTGAATGGTACTGGATCAGAAGCTAGGCGGTTTCCAAACCCCACAAAATGTACAACTCTATTTTTTAGTAGAATAGGAAGAATTTTTTTCAAAAAGAAGCTTGGCTTGGCTTCTTTCATGACATGAGAATCATTCATCTGCATGATAAATATAAATATCATCAAGCCAATTCCATTTCCATAAGCTACTTAAAAATCATATTCCTAAATATGAAAATATGAAATACAAGAGATGCATACAAGACTACCAACTGCTTCTAGGTCTAGCGATTGCAGCTCCAAGGGTAGCTCCTTAACAATTCGCACATCATCCTTCAAATAATTGATAAAGTAATCTTCCTGATATATATCACCAAACTGGCTGAGAAATTACAGAGATTATGTTATTTTATTCATAAAAGTTCTATAGGAAAAGAAATAAAACTTCGGTAGCATCCAGCATGACATCTACTAGTGACTAAAAAGTGGGAAATTGCACAATGGTAGCTCCTTCACAATTCGCACATCAGGCTCCAAATAATTATTAATGTAATCTTCCTGATATATATCACCAAACTGGCTGAGAAATTACAGAGATTAAGTTTGTTATTTTATTCATAAATGTTCTAAACGAAAAATAAAACTTCAGTAGCATCTAGCATGGCAACAGTTATTAGTTACAACATATCTATAACAGGGGGAAATTGCACAAAGAAATCATCAAAATTCATTGAATTAGGTTGTGATGGCTTTCTAAACAATAAGTGTTTGGTTTAAATAAAATCACGAGAAAGTTTCACATTTTGGTGATATAAAAAAATTGTGAGAGATGTGCCAAGCCACAAAAATGAAGTTTTTCTTTGTGCATTCATCTTTTCTCAAATCCTCTAGGAGCAAGGTATTTATTGGTCATATCTACATATATATGCCATGGCAAAGTACTGTCAACGACACATTTTTCCTTCATAGACATTGCATAAGGAGAAATTCACCGATGTTGCACTTTAATAAAAGATCTCATTTTAAGCTGGTAGGTGCCATCCCTATGTTAATGCTTAATAAGATTTTTGTCACCTTTATTTGAAGGACATGGTAACAGGAGATGGTAAATTTTGTTCCTTAACTACAACTCCAGGAGGTGTGGTGTGGTACTAGGAGCCTCCATGGATGAAGAATTAGTTGGTGGATCTTACATAAAAATATTGACATTGACATGGCTTGACAAAAATATATAAGTATTTGATAGATTCATATTGGATGTTTTATTTTTAAGTCTCATCATTAGATCAAAGGGTACATAGATATTCATTTACATTAGAGTTTCCATTACTCTTTATATATGTCTCAAAACCTTGGTTAACCAATAATATCATTTTATCTATTCTCCTCCACAAGATACCAAAGCATGTTACGATCAAAATACACATCTCCTGGAGGGTAAAACACAAGAATCAAAAGCTATTTTGATTAACCAATTAATTATATATGAAAGTAAAGTAAACACAATATAAAAGCAAAACAAAAATAAACAAGAGCAAAGGTAAGTACAAACCATAGGAACACACAAAATTTATGTTCACCCCAAAGTTCAAGACTACATCCATTCTCCAAGCACCCTTCTCAAGTGTTCCATTAACTAGTGTTGTTTTCAAGCCACACTCTGCCAATGAACCCTTGGCCAAGACTACCAAGTCTGCTTCCTCACAACTCAATAAACTCTCATTACAAACTAAGGAGCCCTTGCCATAACCTGATGAGTTGAGGTTTTCACCTTTACAACTGCGAAATAACCACATCCCAAAGATTTCTCTCTTTCTAATGTTTGAAACGAATGCAAAGAATGCTTAAAATCCATTTTGAATGAGAGAAGTTTAGAGAATTTGAATTCAAAGCACAAGAGATGTTGGAAGTGATAGAGGGACTGTCTCACTTCTAATCAGGTCCTATTTAAGAGTTATCAAGGGTAACTGTCAAATTGAAATAGTTAAGATTAGAATTAGGGAAAGAGAAAGATACTAATCTCCATTAACGGTATGGCTTAAATACAAGGTAAATGGGTATATAGATCTTAAGATCCAATTACCCGAATACTACAATAATCCTCTTTAACTCTCCCCCTCAAGCTGGAGTGTATAGATTGTACACTCCAAGCTTGTTACAAAGTTTGAGTAAATGGACCAACATTGAGAGCTTTGGTGAAAACATTAGCTATTTGTTGAGAGGATGGTGTATAAGGCATGCATATTGTTCCATTGAGCATAAGCTAACAAATATAATGACAATCTACTTCTATATGCTTTGTTTATTCATAAAAGGTTTCATTGCTAGCAATGAAGACAGTTGTTTGATTATCCTAATGCATGAGTATGACAATTGGAACTTCAATTCCTAATTAGTCAGTAAATTCTTTATCCAAACAATTTCTTTACCTATATTGGACATTCCCCAATACTCTAACTCTACACTCAAACAAGAAACAACATTTTGCTTCGTACCTCCTCTATGTGATAATATTGCCTCCAAGAAAGGTACAATAGTGCTCGGTGTCAATCTCCCGAAGATGTGAATGGAAGTCAAGTGAACTAGTGAACAAGGTCAAGATTCTACAACTGACAGTGTCTGGTGAATGGCTGAATCCCAAGCACTATGCGAACAACATCGAGGTTCATTCTACTGGTACAGTAGCCTAAAGGTCAAGAAGACGAGCACTTGGTAGCCACAACGAGCAATCTAATTGGAGCCTAATTCTCACACGCCACCACACGATGATTCATTCACAAAACCTACCTGGCAGTTGCCACCACAAGACAGAGAGGGCCGATCAACTAACTCAAGCATCGACCTAGCCCATCGCCGCTACATGCAGTGATGACACAATTGAGGATTAGAGGACTGTTGTGACCCTTAAAACCCTAGAAGAACAAAGATTGATGAATGAGGAAGTATCATTGGAAGAAGACAAGAGCAGGTGCTAACGAGGAAAGGTTTTGTTGGAGACAAAGAAGGTGGTTTCCCTAATTCTAGATTTAGACGCTCTGATACCAAGTTAAGATTAGAATTAGCGAAAGAGAAAGATACTAATCTCCATTAATGATAAGCCTTAAATACAAGGTAAATGGGTATATGGATCTTAAGATCCATTTACCCGAATACAACAATAATCCTCTTTAACAGAAACATTACTGTTTTTAATATAATCAGTATCTCGATGATCGTGTGTCTCTTACAAAGAATCTTGTTATATTTGATTTGATTCATTGTGATGTTTAAGGTTTAAGTCGGGTAACTTCCTTAAAAGATTATCGGTATTATCTTGTGTTAGTTGATGATTTGTCTCGTGTCTGTTGGGTGTACTTGTTAAAGGACAGAAAATCTATTGTTACTTCTATTGAAAATTTTATTTGTAAAATTAATACTCAATTTTCTGTGACTCCAAAATGTCTTCAAACTGATAACGCCCTTGAGTTTGTGAGCTCTCATTTTCAAAACCTCTCCCTTTCCAAGGGGATCCTTCACCAAACTACATGTCCTCACACCTCCCAACAAAATGGGGTGGCTGAGGGGAAACATCGTCATTTACTAGATGTCATGCGGACTCTTCTGATTCACATGAACGTTCCTAAGTATTTCTAAAGTGATGTTGTTCTTACAACCACCTACCTTATCAATAGGATGTCTTCTCCCTTTGGAGAGAAGGTTCCTCTACACCGCTTCTATCTTGATGGGGAATTGTTTCACCTCATTCCTAGAGTGTTTGGATGCACAGTTTATGTTCAAGATCTAAGTCCAAGGCTAGACAAGTTTGATGCTCGTGCCCTCAAGTGTGTGTTTGTCGAGTACTCTAGGACACAAAAGGGGTATAGATATTATCACCCTCCTACAAGACGGTACTTCACTTCCTTTGATGTCACCTTTTCGGAGAATCAGCCCTATTTTTCGCAATAGGTTGATTCTATTAAGTCTAACACCACTAGTCCTCTATTACCCTACCTCACTCCTAATAACAGACATGTGGAGGAGACCCCCGACATAGCTGGGGTGAACAATGTAGTTGCAGACATACCTATGCAAGTGTATCAAAGGCGACAACGACCCAAGACTGTCTCTGTGGCTCTACTAAGGACCGCCTTAGATGCAGATCCTACAACCACCTCAGATGAATTACCGATTGCTCTTCGCAAAGGTATACACTCTTGCACACAACACCCCATCTCCTAATTTATTTTTTATGATCACCTTACCTCCTCCTACCGCAATTTTTCTCTATCATGTCTGAGGGTGTACCTAAGACATATCAGGAAGCTTTACAATGTCCTTGGAAACAAGCCATGGATCAGGAGATGCAAGCCTTATGGTCACAAGGTATGTGGGAGTTGATTCCTTGTCCTACTGATGCCAATCTAATATCTTGTAAATGGGTTTTTACTATGAAGTTCAAACCAAATGGTACGATGGAGTGACACAAGGCACGACTTGTGACTAAGGACTTCACCCAAGAATATGGGGTTGATTATGCAGAAACTTTCTTTCCAGTGACTCGCCTCAATTCTATTAGAGTATTACTATCTATAACTATTAACAAGGATTGGGAGTTTCACCAGCTTGATGTAAAGAATACTTTCCTATATGGAGATTTAGCTGAAGAGGTGTATATGACACAACCCCTAGGGTATACCAGGCAGGGAGGTCAGATGATGTGTAGATTGAAAAAAGTAATTTATGGACTAAAGCAGAGTTCACGAGCTTGGTTTGAGAGGCTTAGTGGTGTCTTGTTCAGTGGTGGTTTCCAGAGATGTGCAGTTGATCATTCAATGTTCATTCGTAAGTCTACACGAGGATACACTGTTCTAGCAATGTATGTTGATGATATTCTTCTCATAGGTAATGATCAGGAGGGGATTATCAAAACCAAGGAACATTTAGGCACGGTCTTTGAAACAAAAGACCTAGGGCATCTAGGGTACCTTTTGGGAGTGGAGTTTGCATACTCTAAGGGGAGGATGATGTTGTCACAAAGGAAATATGCTCTTGATTTGTTGACAGAAACAGAGATGTTGGGGTGCAAATCAGAGGCTACACCTATTGAGCAAAGCCCCCCTTTCTAGGATTCATTATCAGAAGAAATGTCAAATCCTATGAGCTATCGCAGATTAGTAGGTAAACTCATTTATCTCATTGTTACCAGGCCTGACATTGCATATACAATGGGACTACTTAGTCAATTTATGCACTAGCCTAGAAGTGTACATTGACAGGAAGCTCTGCGTGTGCTTACGTACATTAATGGAACTCCAAGGAAGGGTCTATTGTATCAGCATTGTGAACATTTACAGGTTGAAACCTTCTCAGATGATGACTTTGCTAGAGACAAAGGAGATAGGAAGTCCACCTTTGGATATCTAACTTATGTGAGGGGGAACTTGGTCACCTGGAGGAGCAAGAAGCAAAGTGTGGTCTTCTACTCTAGCACTGAGGCTGAGTATAGAGCCATGAAGTTCACAGAATGTGAGATGGTGTGGCTCAATTCCTTTTAGGGGAACTTAAGGTGACGGTTGATGGAGCGATGACTATGTACTGTGACAATCAATTTACCATATATATTGCCAAAAATGAGACATTTCATGAGCGTACGAAGCACATTGAGATTGATTATCACTATATGAGGAATTCGATCACTAGAGGAGTTGTTCATACTCCACATATCCCCTCTTCTAAAAAACGGACTAATATTCTAACCAAGGTTTTGAGTCACAAAACTTTCAATTATCTATGTAACAAGCTAGGTCTAGTTAACATATACTCTCTAGCTTGAAGGAGAGTGTTAATGTTGTGTTTGTTGTTATTCGGATAAATGGATCCTTATGTGGATCCTACCCTATATATATATCTTGTATCCCTTCTTCCTTAGACATAATATACAAAACTCTTCTTCTCCACCTTTCACAAACATCTTTCTTTGTGGTGAGCTAGGAAAGAATGTTTATATGATTATACCTCTTGGGTTGACTACTAAGGAGGAGAGCTCTAACAAAGTTTATAAATTAAAAAAATTATTGTATGATTTAAAACAACCATCAAAGAATTGGTTTTCTAAACTTTCTAGCAGCCTTATTCATACTAGCTATGCTTAAAGCAACTCTAATGATTCCCTTTTTGTCTCCAATAAGGGTAATATTCATGTTGTTATTTTAGTTTATATTGATGACATTTTAATTGCCAGTAATGATATTCATACTATAAAAAATTTAATAACTTATCTTGATCAATAATTTGCTATCAAAGATTTAGGTAAGCATAAATATTTCCTTAGCCTTAAGGTTGCTACATCCAAAATTGGCATCAATATATGTCAAAGAAAATATACTTTAGATCTACTTAATGAAATCAATTTTACAAGTGTTAAGCCTTCTAGTGATCCTCTTGAAAAAAATTTAAACTTGGATTATACCGATAATCATCTTCTACAGGATCCTAGTTAATACAAAAGAATCATAGGCAAACTTATTTACTTGAATATCACTAGACCTAACATTTGTTATGTCATCAATCATCTTAGTTAATTTTCTTTCAAACTTTATATTGGAGAATCTCTAATCTCCTTTTTGCATTGACATATCATGTACAAATTACAATTTACATATATAATAAAATAAAATATCAAAATTTATCATTAAAATAAAATTACAATTTATCATTTGTTATTACATATATAATTTATAGTAATGTTGGACCACTATAACAACTAGGTGATCCTAAGGTATATATTACAGACTATACACTATTTTACACTTTCCCTCAAGTTAGAGCATGTATATCAAATATACCCAGCTTGTTATATAAAATATCAAAATTTCCATTCTCGAAGCTTTTGGTGAAAGCATCTACAAATTGATCTGTAAAATGGGTGAAAGAAGTTGAGATGACCTTTTCAACACATTATCTCTATTAAAATGACAATCAACCTTAATGTATTTTATCCTCTCATGAAAAATAGAATTATTAGCAATGTCAATTACAGTTTGATTGTCACAATACATAGACATGAAGGTTTGAACTTTCACTCTCAATTTATGAAGTAAGATCTTTAGCTAAATCATCTTGGAATTAGCTTTAGACATAACCTAATACTTTACCTCTGCACTTGACTTTGACATAATATTCTGTTTTTTACTACATCAGGTCATTAGGTTTCCTCCTAAATAGATATAGTAGTCTAAGGTAGATTTTTTGTTAAACCTATCTCCTGCATACCTTACATCTCAATAGGCTTCTACTCGTAAGTAGCCATGATTTTTGTAGAAAAGACCTTTGTTAAAAGCCTTCTTTAGATAAGTTAGAACTCTGATAGCCCATTGCCAATGGACAACTCTTGGTATATGCATGAATTGACTTAGAAGGTTTACATTGAAAGTAATATCAGATCTTCTAACAATCAAATATATAAGTTTTCCCACAAGACACCTATATTTTCCTGAGGATTCAAAAAGTGGAAATATATCATCATAAAAAGAATGATTTTGCTCTATAGGAGTTGTCTCTGGTTTGCATCCTTTATTATCAATTTCTTTCAACATGTCTAGTACATATTTCTACTATGAGAGAGATAGTTGCCCTTTTGAGTAGGCAAACCCAACTTCTAAGAAATATCGAGGACTGTCCAAATCCTTTGTAGTAAAGTCTTGGCTAAAAAACATTTTTATATCATCAATACCTTGTTGATCATCACCAATGAGTAACGTATTATCAACATAAACTACAAGAATGATGGTACCTTGAAAGGTCATCTTGATAAACATAGAATGATAAACACAATAGCTTTTAAGACAGCACTCCACATAACACTATTAAAGTTGGCAAACTAGGCTTTAAGGCTTTGTTTAAGACCATAAAGTATTTTGTTTAACCTACATGCATATGACTTCCCCAGAGTAACATAATCAAAAGGTTGCTCTATAAATACCTATTCTTCTAGATCTCTATATAAGAAGACATTCTTGATATCAAACTAGCAAACTGACCAAGAATGACTAACAACAAGAGATAGGAGAACACAAACAATGTCAAACCAAGCAACTAGAGAAAATGTTTCTAAGTAGTCAATCTTATATTCCTGAGAGAACCCGCGAACCACTAGATGAGCTTTGTATCTATCAATAAAGTCATCAGGACGATATTTAATGGTGAAGACCTATTGGCAAAAGACCACATTTTTGTCATTAAGGTAGGAAACCAGATCCCAAGTGCCATGAGAAAGGAATGTCTATATCTCCTCATCCATAGTTGTCTTCTAGTGAGGAATATGGAGAGCCTAATGATGATCCTTGGGAATTGACTCTACAAAGAGAGAAAAGGCAAAACTATGAAAGGTGGAATCAAAGTTAACATAGGATATTACATTAGATAAGGGTGTTAGGTGCAAGTACGGGTGCCCTTGCAAAGGGCAATGGGGCGATCATCAGGTGGAGATGTGTAGCGGACATTGCAACTAGAGTTAGAGGATTGAGACAAGGCATCTGGAGCTTGTCATGATTGTCAAGTGTAAACCTGCAAGGGAGGAGTAGGGGTGGCATGCAACACCAAAGTTTCCTCTGACACAACATTTGGTTCACCATTAGCAGGAAGAGGGCAAAGGACAAGAGTGTCAAAACCTTCACCAGAGGTAGGATTAGTGTCAAGATAATAGCACCGAAACTCAAAAAAGGTAACATTTACAAAGGTGTAGTATTTGCAAGTGAGGGGTCAGTAGAGGCAATAATCTTTTTGAGAACGAGGATATCCAACAAACATATACTTGAAGGTGTGAAAAGAGAGTTTGTCAATACTAAGAGAAATATCCTAAACAAGCGCAACACACTCGAAGACCATGGAAGGTAATGAGAACAATTCCCAATCCAAGTAGAGGCAACTAAGGGGAATTGCACCACCCAAGGGGAAAGAAGACATCATATTGATAAGGTAGACAACAATAAGAATAACACCAAACCAAAAATGTTTAGAAACTTGAGCATGCAACATGAGGGTGCGAGTAACATCAAGAATATAGCAATGTTTGTACTTCGCAACCCTATTCTGTGCGAAGGTATGAAGACACATGGTTTGATGTAGAATGTCATATGAAAAGCAAAAAACCTGAAATTCAAACTACACAAACTTCAAAGCATTATCTGTACACAAAATTTTTGGACAAACACCAAACTACTTTTTAATTTCAACCGAAAAGGTTTAAAGTACATCAACAATAGTACAATGATTTTTAAGCAAATACACCTAAGAGACGAGAGTAATCATTGACAAATATTATATAATAGTAGTGACCACTAATAGACTCGACACGACTAAGACCCCAAATATCACAATAAAGTAAATAACATGGGTGTACTTCCCAAACTAGCATGACTCACATTAAAAGGGAGACATAGAAGTCTATGGAAGGGCTTAACGAAACTTGTCCCAAGAGGGGTGACATAAGTAGTAAAGCTAGAGGAGGGAGGATTCTATGTCCGTCATGCAAGCAACCAAACCTTGAGGAATGCAATCATGAGTCAGAATGTAGACATTGTTGTCGTACTTATACCCCAAACCAATCCTCCAACATATCTGCAAGTCCTAAAAGGTACAATAAAACAGGAAAAAAGTTATAGAATAAGATAATTATTTAGTAATGACACTAATGGATAAAATGTTAAATGAGACATCAGGGACATATAAGACATTAGTTAACCATATCTGAGAGGAGGCTTAGACCTCTCCCTTACTAGATACAGAGTAGGATCGACCATCTACAATAGTAACAGTGAATTGATCAGGAAGATGAGATAATCAATCAAAAAAGAGCAAAATACCTGATATATAGGAAGAAACTCCAAAGTCAATTACTCAAGGATCACCGCTTGAGGCAATAAATGTAGTGCTAGTATAAGTACCTAAGTGAGAAAAGGAGGCATGGGCACTCATAGCACTAGAATATAATCATTGAGACTGAAGAAGACAATCATAATCTATCTATGAAAGGGTGACTATGGGTCCTCCTAAAGCCTCAACAACGGTGAGAATAACAAACTTGATGGAAATGTTAGCCATCACTAGGGGTTTTCCTCCCTTGTCATAACACTTCTCTAATCTATGATCAAATCTACTGTACCACTAGCATTTTGGGCGTTGTCGATCACCTCCACATACTAGGCAACTTTTTCCCCTACTTCTTGAAGCTATGAGAGCAAACTATTGGCTAACGGAATTGCCAGATGAAGGTGTAGAGATGCATAGAGCACAGGAGAAAGTCTCCTCTAAATTAGGCATTGACTCAGCATCGAAAATAGATCCACGGATTTAGGATGCAATCTCTAACTTGACACTAGCCAGATAGCTAACCACGGTAAGCTCCTCGTGGTATTGGTGAAATGTGGTCAAATCTGTAGTAAGAGGCTAATAACAGTTGAGTTCATAAAGTAAGTCACAAAAGACACTATAATGTTCCTAACATGTTTGATCACCTTGCTTCAAGCTGAAAATCTACTTATATACTTGAAAAACCTTTGAAATGTTTTTTATCATGACCATAGATTTTTCAAAGACTATCCTAAATGCGCTTGGCAAGGCATAACATGACCACTCCTCGTGCAATGGTTGGCTTCATATTTGAGAGCATCCAAGAAACAAAAACTGCATCGTCTACCTTCCAATCTTTATAGGTGTAGTCCTTGGCATCTAGTGGCAAGTTGTATAGATGTTCTTCTCAATGGTAACCCTTAAAGATGGTCTTAAAGCTTTGAGCCCATAAAAGGTAGTTCAATCCATTAAGTTTTTCCATGATTCCAAGGAAGTTCTTGCTGAACAAGTCTTGTGAAGTCATCATCAAAGAAGGAGACTCTCAATAGTAGAGAGAAGGGTCACACACCACTTGGAGATGAACAGCACACATGGTGGACAGATGCACACTACTAGGAGATGAGGGGCTTGTCAACAGACACAGACAAGTGGAAACACAGGACACACTCATGGACAAGGCATAGATTGGACACATGGTCCTTCTCAGACTAGCATGGACACACAGAACTGACAGTTGAAAGTCCACGGAGAGTACCCAGCTTCAACTGACGAAGCAAGCAGTATTGTCGAACAAGCCCTTCAACTTTTAGATGACTAAACAGTTGTGTCAAATGAGCAGGATGGCTACAAATTATAGGAAGGCAGCCAACGACAAAAACTAGGACGAGGGAGGAGGATAGAACCATATGGCTCCGATACTGAATTGGAGAATCCCTAATCCCCTTTTTGCATTGACATATCATGTTCAAATTACAATTTACATATATATACAGTAATGTTGGACCACTATAACAACTAAGTGATCCTAAGGTGTATACTGCAGACTACACACTATTTTACACCTTATAAAAAATATTTAGATGCTACTTTAAAGGTTATTAGATATCTAAAATCAATCCTGACCAAGGCATTACATATTTCAAAGATAATGAATTGCATCTTAAAAGTTATTGTGACAATGATTGAAGAAGTTAAACAATTACTAGAAAGTTCACTTTAGGTTATGTCATCTACCTTGGTAAATCTCTATCTCTTGGAAAACTAACAAGCTATGAACTATCTCCAAATTTTCTACTAAAGCAGAATACAAAACTCTAACTACTCCTACTTGTGAAATCACTTAACATATCCTTTGCCTGATTTAGGAATTCAACAATATAGACCTATGGAACTCTTTTGCAACAACAAGGTTGCACATCACATTAATGCAAACCTAGTCTTTCATAAGAAAACAAAGCATAGTGAGCTAGATTATCACGTCATCTAGGAGAAGATTCAAGAAGGCCTAACCAAAACAAGTTATGTCAAAGAGGAAGACCAAGTTACTTATATTTTAACAAAACCCTTCCATAAATCAAGGCACAATGAATTATTAAGTTGGGCACCAAGGACATTCATGCCAACATGAAGGGGGAGGCTAAATTACTGGTTTATTTTTTGGGTTTTGTCCTTTGTCAAAGTTTGTTGTATCTTGTTGAAACAAATGAAATGATGGAAGTGAATCACTACATTAACAAAATACAAGACCTCTTATATAGAGGTTACAAGGAAAGACACAACTTATAACACACCTAATAACTCTACACATTGAGAATATCAAGAGTCACACATTTATTACATTACACTTAATACCTATTTACTCACACATTTAACACTCCCCCTCAATTTGGAGCATCCAACTTGAACTAGACTCATAAGTAAAACTAGAACAAAATAATGAAAAAGTCACAAGGAGATACATAATAGACAAATAAAATGCAAGAAGTGATCAAACCCTAGCCAATCACACACATGCATGCACACATTATCAATCATCCAAGAGAGATGTGGATTGTTAACTTGAGGTATTCCACAAACCCCAATGGTATTTTACTAGAGGTCATTCCACAAACCTCAAAAATACCTTGTGGAGCTACTTGCTACAACATCGAGGCACACAAGAGTTACTTCAAGATTGATAAAATACTAACAAGTTCTTTTTTTTTGTCCAGTATTTTTTTTTCCTTGTCCTTTTCCTTTATTTCAACTTTTTTTTTTGTCTTTTCTTTTTTGTGCTTCCACCAAATTTTTTTTTTTTATCAATGTCCTCTTCACCTTCTCCTCTCCCTCTATTTTCCTCCCCCTTTCTTTATATCTAATTTTTGTTTCTTTTCTTTCTTTTCTCCTTTCTCCTCTCTCAACAAAATGGTTTGCATCTAGCTATTTATCTTTTGCCAAACTTCGTTCTTTTTGTATGCAAGAGAGAGAGACAAGGGGAAGAAGAGGTTGACTTCGAAGGAGGAGGGTATGGTTAGACAATCATTTCACGGTCACCACTACTAACCCTAGCGGTAGCTCCATTGGCAATCTCACAAGCTCTCATTGAGGCTTTGCTTCTACAACTGCCCCACACTCTTACATTCACCTATTGTTGTTTATTTCTAGAGGAGGACCTCCCAACATTGCTTCTAGTGACAAGGTAAGGAGAGGAGACGAAACCTTTAAGGAGAGCAGTTTGTCCAATTGTGACCTTATGTAAGAAGAAGGGAAGAAAGAGGAAAAGGAGAGGAGAAGAAACAAAATCTGCATCCATCCAATTGTGACCCTACGTAAGAAGGGAAGAAATAGGAAAAGGAGAGGAGATGAAACAAAATTTGCATCCATGACCTCCACACAAACGCCATCATCCTCGTGACCTTATCTAACGGGAGAATATCAGCCCCAACACTTGTAGGGCCACATCATCCCACATCCAAGACATATATGGCTAAACGACATGAACCGCTCGCTCCTCTAAGAGTGAGATGACAAGGACCAAGAAGACGAAGGATGGTCAACAACTAGAATGGATTGGAGAAGAAGAGTGGATTGTTGGTCTCTCTTGTTAGATAGATGGAGACTAATGGCCAACGTGGATGGTTGTTGGCAAAGGCTGCCTAAAAGAAAATCAGAAAACCTAGGGCTCTAATACCATGTCAAAACAAATGAAATAGTGGAAGTGAATCACTACATTAACAAAATACAAGACCTTTTATATAGAGGTTATTAGGAAAGACAACTTACAACACACCTAATAACTCTAATACATTGAAAATGTCAAGAGTCGCACATTTATTACACTATACCTAATACCTATTTACTCACACATTTAACATATTTCAAGGAGAAGTAGCAATATTTTCCCAAAACGTTTGACTACCATTGTACATTGTATTTATTCTTAGAACTCTAATGTTTGTGGTTGGTTTTCCTGCTTACATTATCACCCCCTTTGTGCTCACCACCTTTCATTAGCCCTCATCACTTGCCTATTTTATTGATTGTCTAGACAAAATCAACATAGTCTTGAGCCATAAAGCACAAGATTTTTTACCCCATTCAATCTCTCAAGATGTGAAACTGACAGAATAATTCAACCTTCAAGCCTCAATTTCTCTCCTGACATTCTACTGTCCAATATCCACACTGGCACAGTCTCCATATCATCTAGTTTAGCAATTTGAGAACTCAAATATGAAGTTGCCCTATCATTGTTCCAACCTCGTTTGATTCCCATCTCTTCAGCCACCTAAGTTTAGTGTAGAAGTGACAAGGCCCCAACCATGACCAAAGTTTTCTTTACCCCATTCTCCATCCATCCACCAATTCCTAAGCCTATCCATGAAAGCATTAAACCCAAAATGGGCACCACTAAATTTGAAGGGTCTAGGATCTCAATCCACCTGAGCATTAGTGTCTAATAGTAAGGACATATGATCAAAGGTAACTCAAGAAATCACCTTCACCTTCGTCAAAAACCAAGCATCCAACCAAATCTAACACCCAAAAATTTTATCCAATTTTCTTAGGCAGGGCTGGTCCAGCATATCAAACCATGTGAAGGGCCCTCCATCCATGTCAACCATGGTCCAACAAGCTCCTGAATGACACTAAATTGGGATGAGCACTGCAGAAGACACCTTCAGTTGCTGTTACAGTCTTCTGCAGATAAGATAGCATTGAAATCATCTGCCACAACCAATGGAGACAACACATTATCTAAATGACTCAGCATGTCCCAAAAAGCTGTCTGTCTGGCCTATTTACATGACCCATAAATATTAAACACAGTGAAAGTCATTGAAGACTGAAGAAATTTAAAGTGGACAACCACACTGAACACAAACTCCAAACTCTGAATTAGAGTCAATTTTTATGCACCTCAAAAGATTGCAAGTCCTCCAGCAGACCCAAGATAGCCTTGATCACCTGATTCTGGAGATGACTGCCCACTATAGAATGACATAAGGCAATCGTCCAAAGATAGTTTGGTTTCCTGCAGATCTGGTTTTGCCCTTAGAATCACTAATTTCACCATAGTTCTCTTATTCCTATTGTTAAGCTCCCTGACAACAAAAAATGATTTACATTGGAAACACTTAAAATCTCAATAAACCCAATACACCCATACAAACACCTACAGAATAGGCTTTCACCTAGACACCAGGTATTCCCTTACCAAGTGTGCATCCACACCTACAAGGAAACCAAATATCTGCCCATAGTCTACAATATACTGATCTGACCATATGAAGCCTCCAAAATGGCCTGGACTTGAACAGATGTTTGAATCCCTTTTCCTAAATCTGCAACAGTACACCTTCAGAGTACTTGATAATTCATCACCATCCTGAACACCCCCTTCCTGGCCCAGCTCAGGATTCCTCTCCTCCCTAAGTAGCCAAAACCCCTATCCCATAGCACTGTCCTTTCCCAGGCCTGATCTAACTATTGCTTGCATTGAAACCGGAGAAAGGAAGGAAGGGTAACAATATGTTGGTGGAAGTTGGCTTGAGGTATATCAAACACTGGGATGTCAACCTTCAGAAAAATCACTGGGATGTCAGCCGTACCCATGCCTTTAGACGAACTTGCCTGCCCTGCCTCATTATCTCTGAGTTCCTCTACTTTCTCACCAAAAAAATAACCAAGCCAGCACCCAGTGAATACTCTACTGGGTTGAAGCAAGGGTCACAATCTGCAATTGACCCATCAATCCACTGCCCCCCCTTCCCAGCACTGTCCAGACTAAAGGCTTGCTGATCTCACCTGGACCTCCTCTTCATTGTGCAGCCTTTGTGCCAAGCCAACTGCATCCTCTATCAGCATCAGAAATCACTTTGTTGGAGTCACACAAGCCAGGACAACATTGGCCAACAAACACTCCAACAACCCTGATACCAAATGTTGACCACATTTCTGTGCCATTGTAGGATGGGCAAAGAAGACACCTCATGAATCTCCATTTAAGACAAAACACTGATTTGGGTTGAAATCTTCCCTGTCCCTGCCCCACATTAATATCAGTTCAGGTACCAGCCGGTCCACATTGGCAAATTGCCAGTCAGCGTCCCCCATATCCATTGCATTAATTCTCCCGCCTTCCATGCACAGCATCCTTTCAGTTCCTAGTGCAGACCACTCAATCTTCCCATATCTCTTATAACCATTGTATTAAGGCAATGAAGATTTTTGTCACTACCAACTCAACCCATTCTTCAAAAAATAAACATATAAACAAAACCTACAAAACTGTATCCGTGAAATGTGTAGTCATGAAATACAACATTTACATCAATTATCATCCATTACAATTATAACTGGTAATAAGGGCACCATATAAGATATAAGAAAATCTCATATCCAAGGAAAGAAAGTTAATTGTAGTTCTGGATCAACTAGTTACCTTCTGTCTTTCCAAACATTGTTGTACTGAAATTTTGGAATTACAAGAGTTGCATTAAGTAACTGGGTGACAGCAACAGCATTACAAATCTGCAGCAGCCAAGTGAAGAATATAAATATTGAAAAGTAAACATATTACAAGAGTTGCATTAAGTAACCCATTGACAGCAACTGCATGACAAATCTGCACCAAATAAAGATTATATATTTTTCATGAGAAACATACTTTCTTTAGAACATAAGAAACATTTTTCAACGATAATTCACTTTCTTGATTTTTTGCACAACTGAAAAGGTTGCATATTGCACCCTTATTTATTAATGGTATATGTTACATTCCATAAACCATCAACACACTTCTATAAAAAGATGCAGGTCATCTGGGGGATTTGGGCTCTCCAGATGCTACAAATAGGAAGGAAAAGAAAAGAAAAAACATCAAGCTTCAGAAATTTGCAGTGGCCTCTCTCTTATGGGAATGTTTTAAACATAGATGTAAAATTATCTATGATGGATCACTGGAGACCTTCGTGGCTATTAAACAACAAGTGAATGGTAGCTTGCATATTTTTGAAAAGACGTCCCAGATTTTCAGGCATGAAGAACAGGTGTGAGAACACCAGGGGGGATTAGGTGAGTGTGACCTGAACATCAGAAGATAAAGTTAAACATGGATGAGCCATGCAATGCTCATCAAGGGACTGGGGGTGCAAATTTAAGGACATCTTCAGGTGATATAGTTGCTGCTTGCAGTACTTTTTTTGAATTGTGTGCATTGCAAGAGGGCCTCATTTTAAATGTGAAACAATAGCTTAATCTGAAAGAAGTGGAAGTTGAGGTAGATTCTCATATCATCTACAAGGCAATGAGGGAGGAGAGGCATCCAAGCCTCAAAGGGCATTGCTTCAGGTTTGAGCTCTTACAATTGATTAAACAAGCAGCATTTCTTTCTCATGTTTATAGAGAGGGGGGGGGGGGGGGGGGGGGGAGCATTATTGTGCATACATGGTGAAGGAAAGGAAAGTGCCAATATTCCCAGGTATAAAAACAAATTTTTTCATTACCACCAGAGCCTTCTCTATCTCCTCCCTTCTGAAAATCTAGACCCAATGCTCTCAACTTCCACTATCTGTCCTCCTAACTGCTTGAGCAAATGAAACTTCTTTCAAGTGATGTTTCAAGTGTCAAACATCCCTGTCCTTCCGATCTCCTTCGTTTCAAGCTCCTTCCCAAATGAAGCTTCCCCTAGTGAGAATCTCAAAAACCTCAACCCAATCCTCCCAACTTCCATTGTTTGTCCTCTTGGCTGCTCAAGCAAACGAAACTTCCCCTAATGAAAACCTCAAAAATCTCAACCCAATCCTCCCAACTTTCGTTGTTTGTCCTCCCGACTACTCAAGCGAACAAAGCTCCTTTTAGGCAACATTCCAAGCATTGAACATCCCTGTCCTCTCAATCTCCTTCGTTTCAAACTCCTTCCCAAATGAAACTCCCCTCGGTGAGAATCTTTTGCGTCAAAAATACATGTCCTCCCAATCTCCTTTGCACTCGAACAAAGCTCATTGTCAATGCTCGCCTAGGGTACAACGAGCCCAAATAGTCATCTCGATCGAGCCCAAACCCTTAATCGAAGCCCTTGTCGACAATCCTCTAAATCGCTTGTGCAAGTACCCTATTCCAAATGCCTTTGCTCTCATTTACTTGTTACTCTTGCTTATTTCTGTGCTTAATGGTTATCGCTTATTTTAGCTTACTTTCACTTGTTGCTTATGTATCTATGTTTAATGTATTCGTGATTTCAAATTCAATTGTGGGAAGAAGACTTGGATCAAAGCAACAACCACTTTACTATTAGCTCTTCAAGGTATAATGTGAATGGGGTGAACAATTTTGTATATACTTACTAACATTTTAATTGCAACATTAGTTTGGGTGTGATTTAGGATAGTTTTCTTATGTAATGGTAAATTCTAGACCTTTAAATGTAAGGCTTAGTTCAATTATGTTTATTTACATTAATTTCCTTGTGTCCTTAATGATTTCAGTTCATGTCGATGATTCTTGTGTTTGTGAATATGTGGATGCTTGTTTATACATGTGAATATGAGTGTATGTTAAGTGTATGGGCGTTGCTGGAATTCTCGATATAAATAATTTTCTTTCAGTAATAGATGAATGTTTTCCAGCAGTTTTGTATGTGATTTTCACCTAATTTTTGTAGGTTCTAACGTATAGGAAGTGTTAGAATAGTTCTTTAATTTTTTGGAATGTTTTCATGTGATTTGCAGATTTATTAATGGAGGTCAACTGCTACGAATTGCAGTTTTACACTCTGGTTTCAGCTGAGTTTGAATGAAATCTGATACTTATTGACAATACGAATTTGCTATTTATGATTTTTCCATATTAGAGTGTTAAAATATATGCGTACCTTGAGATGCTCTTAAACTTGTCTAGGTCTCCTCCTAGATCTGAATCAGTAAAACATATTAATACGGTTGATCTCCCCCTATAGCACAAATCGAATTCAAAGGTATTCTTGAAATATCGTAGTATCCACTTCACGATGTGCAATGTTCTACACCCGAATTTACCATAAACTTATTTACAACTCCCATTGCATGCGCTATATCAGGTCAGGTACAAGTTATGGCATACATCAAACTTTCTACGACTGTAGGAAACTTGAGACATTTCTTCCCATTCTGTCTTAGTCTCTAGCAATTGATTCCACGATAGTTTAAAGTGGGCTTCGAGCAACAACTTCATCTTTCGCTCAATTGTTATGTTGAACCGCTCTAATACATTTTCTAGATACTTCTTCTGACTCAACCTCAATGTATCGACCTTCTTGTTCTGAATAATCCTCATTCTGAAGATCAATCTAGCTTCGACCATGTCTTTCATGTTGAACTTCCAATGGAGCTGAACTTTCAACTTCTAAATCTCCTCTATGCTCGAGCTTGCAATGAGCATGTCAACTACGTAGATCAGAAGAATGACATAGCAATCATTTAGATGTCTTATGTAACAATAGTATAGTCTATATTACACCTATTGAAACTTAAGGCACAGATAAAGCTATAGAACTTGTACCACTACATGAGTGTTTGCTTCAAACCATATAAACTTATCTGCAATCTACAAACCAGTTTTTTCTTCTTACTAGTTTCCGCAAATCGTTGTAGCTACTACATGCAAAATCTCTGTCTAACTCACCATGAAGAAAACGGTCTTTACATCAATTTGTTCTAAGAACAAATCTTCAGTTGCCACTATGCTTAGGACAGATCTCATTGTGATCATCTTGACTATTGGAGAAAATACTTCCGAGTAGTCTACATCCTAGACTTACTAGTATCAATTGACAACAAGTCTGGTCTTCTATCTTTTGCTGTCATTCGATTGTTTCTTCAACTGGAACATCTATTTGTTGTCAAGTATTTTCTTGTCTTTCAATAATAGAGTTAGCTTCCATATTTGGTTCTTATTTAAGGATTTCATTTCTTCTTTCATAACTATCTCCTACTGATTTGCGTCTTTCTCTCGTACAACTTCTTGATAAATTCCTAGCTCATCATCATCTGTCAACAGTAGGTAATTGAAAGATAGCATGAATCTATCTAGAGATTTGAAAATTCTTGTAGATCTCCTTGGCTAAGGATTGACCACTAGCTCCTCAATCTTCTCCTCCTGAGTTGGCTAATTTGCTCCTAACTCATCCTGAAAATCTTCGATAATCTCAACATTCATCCTAACGTTGTCTTCAGTTTCCAATTCTTTATCTGCGAAAATCTAGTTCCTTCCACCTAGAATCTGGTCTTACTTTACAGGTAGCTTGGTGCGTCCACCTGAACTTTGTTCTACTTCTATGGATTTCCATTCTAGAGTTCCTAGGATCTGCATGCCTTCTACCAACATCCAAGTGACTTCTCCTAGATCTTGATTTTCCATCGCACATTTGTACTTGTACAAGTGCTTCCTTTCAAATAGGATATTTCTTGCTCAGACCACCTTGATTTCATCATCCTAAAACCTATAGTTAAGATAATTCTATCTGTATCCTATGAAGTAGTACTTTCTAAATTTCAAGTCCAGTTTATTTCTATTGTCCTCATTGACATGAACATAAGATAAACACCTTCAAGTGAGATAAGCTAACCTTCTTCTCACTCCACAAATCTTCCAGAATCCGGAAGCCGAAGTGGGACTGAAGGTCCCTAATTGATCAAGTAAGCCACCATGTTGATGACTTCCGCCCAAAACGATTTCAAAAAGTCAACATGTAGTCTCATGCACCTAACTTTCTCGTTTAACATCTGATTCATTCTCTCGATAAGCTCATTCTGTTGTGGGGTTCCAAGTACCGTTCAGACTCTCCTAATCATTTCCAACTCGTAGAATTTGATGAATTTTCTTTTGTCATACTCGCCACCATTGTCTAATCTGATGCACTTTATCTTCCTCCCTATTTAGTTTACCACTTCTACTTTCCATCTTCTGAAAGCTTAAAGGACCTTTAACTTGTGTTAAGGAAGTGAACTCAAACCTTCCGAATGTTGTCATGAATGATCGTGAGAAAATATTAGGATCCACCTATAGAGCTAACAGGAGCTGGCTCCCACACATTTGTGTGAACCAGGTTCAATTTACTCGATTTTGACTCATGTACTACCTATAAGAAGCTTATACACTTCTGCTTTCCCAAGATGCAGTTCTCACAAATATTCAAGCTGACGTCCTTCAACCTTGAAATTCTACTGTTAGCTACCAGTATCTTCAACCCTTTCTTGCTCGTGTCCCAATCTACAATGTCACTGATCAAACTCTTCTATGGCAATAACTGCTACAAACAATTGGTCCACCACTCCATTTGTCATCAAGTATAGGTTTTCGAACTTTTGGTCAAAGGCTACTATCCAGACACTCTTGGTTACTGTCCACCTATCAGTTTCAAACCCGACATGGTGGATCCTCCTAGTCGAGCTGGCTTACAAAAATCAGGTTCTTAGTCTAACCTAGAAAATACCTTACATCTTGAAGTCTCTACAATCCCTACCTCATTTGGATCTAGACTTCACCTTATCCAAGCACGTTCAAACTCGAATTCTTAGCGAAATACCTTTTGTACCAGTCTTGCACGATACCTATGTAACAACTCCTTTTGATGTGTCGTGTGGAAGACACCCCAGAGTCCATCACCCACATGTCAACTAGACTGTCGACACAACAAATCAATGTATCATCTGAACCATCTACTAAAGCGTTTACTTCTACTCATCTATCGATTTTCGCCTTCTCCTTTCTGGGTTCCAAACACTACAATCAGAAATGCCCGAACTTCTCGCAGTTCCAATACTACACATCTGGTCAACTTCTACTTTACCCTAGGATTTATGCCGATTCTTCCCAGAACCCTGACCTCTAGATTGGCTTCGCTTATAACTCTCCACGCTGAATGTTGAAGTCGACGTCTCACCATTGTTCTAAAAAATATCTTCATTCCGTATCAAGTCAGTGATCTAGCTCATGTCCAACCTTTCATGCCCCAACAAGTTACAGAAGTCACCACTACTAATCAACTCAATGGTAAGCTTAACAGTAATATCAACGCTCGAGCCTTGTTATCGAACATGATCTTTACTAAGTCCAACTAAGTCAGTAACGTATTCAGCTTGTTCACATGATCGATTGTCAGTGCACATTCCCACATCTTCAGGTTAAAAACATGATGCATAAGGAAAACCTTATTCGATATCGTCAACTTTTCGTAGGTGTTGAACAGGACTTTCATAACACCTGTTGTTGTCACCTCCTTGGTAATATTGAATAGCATGTTCCTTACCAGTAACAATCATATTTGAAAGGGCCTCTATATTTTAATAATGTAAAAACCTATGTAAGGAGCCTTTTACATTTCACAAATACAGTTCAAGAGTCAAAGCCGAAACAAAGTTCAAATAGGCTAGACGAATACTGTACAAGAAAATCAGAAAAACTCCAGAATAAATCATTGAGTTACAGGTCAATTGAAAGGTTTCAAGTTAAACTGTCCAAAATATAAATTACAAAATAGCTACAAGATAGATAAAACAATCGGAAAGTTTTAAGTAGGAAATCGAATAGTTTTAAATTGTATCGGAATGTTTCAAATAAAACAGTCTGAAAGATAGACAATTTTGGAGGGTTTCAAAGTAAACAATCTAAATCGAAGTAACATCACGTGCCGAACTTAAGAGATCACACGGAAGAACTCGTTGAGTTATAAGTTTAAAAGCTAAAGAAGTCGTTGAATTAAAATAATTCAATGTGCAAATACAGGAGGAACAACTTGTTGAGTTATAAACTTAAAAGATAGTGCAACTTGTAGAGTTAGCACAACTCAACGTTAAAAGGTCGAATAGAACTCACGTGCACAACTTATTAAGTTAGTTAAATCTCATGTGTACAACTTATTGAGTTACAAACTTAAAAGACAATGCAACTCATTGAGTTAGTACAACTCAACGTTAAAAGGCCGAACAAAACTCACATGCACAACTCGTTAAGTTAGTTAAATCTCACGTGCACAACTCATTGAGTTAACGAGTAAAAGGAAGAATAACTCATTAAGCTAATGAAGAAAAGGGAAAAATAGCTCATTAAGTTAGTAACAACTTGAGAAGGAAATAATGAAGGACTAGCATCATGTATACAACAAGGAAATTCACGTAACAGAACTCGTTGAGTTAGCACAACTTAATATATACTTACAAAAGTCAAAGAAGAACAACTCATTAAGTTAGTAATAACTTAACTACCTAAAAAAAGATTGACATAAAACTATTGACAAGTTATCAAACGGTAACTTACTACTTATAGGACTATCAGAAGATTAAGTACAATAGATTAGTATCGTTGAAAGGAAATATGATTGTTGTTATTATAAATATAAATATAACCAAATCATTGAACAAAAAATAAGAGAGATATACATTACAAATCATCTATCATTACAAAAGAGAGTATAATTCAGATCACATACAACAAAGAATAGATTGAAAGTTGAAATTACAAGAAAATCATCAAAGTTCTCTATGCACTAAAAGTCTGATCCAAAAAGAATCATTGGTTCATGACTTCAACCAAAAAACTACACACAATGTTGGTTTGAGTTTCGACCTAAAAACTCAAGAGATTGGTTGTAGAGCTTCAACCTGAAAGCTTATAGATTGTTGGTTGCAGAGCTTTGACTTGAAAACTCGTGAATTGTAGGTTGGAGCTTCGACCTAAAAGTTCGAGTAAATGGTTGGTTCTTGCTTTGACTTAAAAGCAAGGGTATGTAAGTGTGTGAATACTTAGTAAAACTCAAGTGATTCTTAAGGATGGACTAGTCGAGTTAGTGAATTACCTAAAATCTCTTTGTGTTCTTATCTTTCTTTTCTGTTGTATATGATTTAATTATCAATTTAACACTTGTACATATTGAACACTCATATAAGTTAGAAATAATTTTAATTAGACATAGATCTTCATTCACCCTCACTCTAGTGATCTATTCTGTCCTAACAATTAATATCAAAGCTGGTTAATCTCGTTACATAGATTTAATCATTTAAGATCATGACATCACTTTATAAAGAGGGTTAGAATATCCATCATCTTTCCTTGTTTGATGGTATAAATTATAGTTACTGGAAAAATAGAATGAAATATTTCCTCAGTAGCTCAGATGTGAGACTCTAGAAAGTGGTGATTCGTGAAACACTCCTTCCAACAAATCATGAGAATGATTGGACTAAGGAAGATAAGAGAATCATTTAGATGGATGCTTGTAAGTTAAATATCATTTACTGTGCATTAACTCCTAATTTATTTAACAAAGTCTTTGCCTACATCTGCTCATGAAACTTGGAATACACTTTAAATGACTTTTGAAGGTACCAACCAAGTGAAAGATACTAAAATTAGAATTTTACTCAAAAAGTATAAATTATTTAAAATGCTTGATAATAAATCTATCACTAACATGTTTTTAAGATTTACTAAGATTATAAATGACTTAAGAGGTTTGGGAAAAGAAGTTTCTGTCCATGAACAGGTGTAGAAAATTCTCAAAAGTTTAATAATGAAATTGAAACAAAAATCCACATTAATATAAGATTCCAAATATCTCAACACCTACTCAGTAAAAGATCTGATGAGCAATCTACTAGCCTATGAAGTTCAAATGAAAGAATGGAAAGATGAGAAAGTGTTGAAAAGAAAACAGAAAAGAAAAAAGAGCCTAGCATTTTCGTCAACTCAGGAACTTCAAAATTTAAATGAAAATGAAGTTATACTATTGGCAAAGAATTTCAAAAAATAGATGAAGAAAAGAAGCAAAGTCAGTACATCAAAAAGCATGGTTCCAATATGCTTTAAATGCAAAAAACAAGGACATATACAACCTCATTATCCATTGCAACTAGAAGAAGATATGTAAGAAATAAAGAAGAAGAAGAATTACAAAAAGAAAATGATATTGAAAATTACTTAAGATGATAACAGTTCATCTAACAACTCATCTAGTTCAGATGAAGATATATCAGTTGACGTGTACTATACAACATAAGAGATATGTTCTACTTCATCTCAATGTGATTCTAATATAGACAATGATAATTTAAATGTAAATATTCTTTTGTCTACTATAGATAGTCTATATGTTAAACACAAAAATTATAAAAGGAAAATTAAACATTTGATTGTATGTTTAAAAGATGCACATGTTGAACTTGAAAAATTACATATTAATAATAGAAATTGCAAAACCAAAATGGATAATTATAATTGTAAAAATGATGAAATGATAGGTGAAAATTAGAATCTAAAATCTAAAATTACTGATTTAAAAAATACTGTGTAAAAATTTACCAATGGATAAAATAGTTTAAATAAAATTATTGGTTCACAAAGATATAGTTCAAATAGATTTGACCTAGGATATGCTACTCCACAAAAATTATCTTACTATGATGAAGTTATCTGATCTTATAGAGATGGTATTACTGTATTTACCATCAAAAGAAGACCTAGACCAATGTGACTGCCAAAAAGTAATAAATTAAATATTTTCAAGACTAACACTTCTGAACCTAAGAAGGTATGGGTACCAAAATATATTTCTTCTATTTGAATTGCAGGATTATGATAGTCAAGGGATGCAATTAGTTTACAGTTTTAAATCATTCTCTGCACTTGACCAAAATCTAAAGATTCGTGGAATATACATGTTAGAAAAATTAAACATTCAGGAATCATTAAAGAGAGCAACACCCAGATTACAGTCTCAAATTGTCTTTTGCACATAATTGAAAGAACCTCTTGAAATAAGAATTTAAAGGAAGCTAAGCAGTTGGAAATCAGAAGTTGAACACTTATGAATCATTCATGAAGTTTTGAAATTAACAATTGATATCATAAGTAACATTAAAGATTGAATCATGTTCTTCAAAGGAAATAAAATTTGCATAAGCTAGGATAAATGAAATTTTGCAAAATAAGTGCAATAAATTTATTTGAAAGGAAGAACACATAAATACGGAGAGAGCTTATTGTTCAGAATCAAAAGGAAATTCAGGATGAAGTTCGAAAGTTTGTAAATTCAAGTACAAGGAGAGAAAATTACAAACTATTTAGAATTAGAAAATGTCCATATAGACAAGAGAGCACTTAAATAGGGGAAGAGCCTATAGTTTGAAATGACAAATAGAGAACCTCTATCATATAAATAGGAGGAGAGCATATGGCTGCAACTATATAATAACTAAATTATTATCAATTGGTATTTTAACTATATCAGGTCGAGAACTTTCCGGTCCAAAAGCTCTCACTCTTCCTATTCTATCTTCTTTGATTTTCTACCAGACAACGATATGTAAAGGTCTTTTTAATACAAGCAATCCTCCATCTGCATCCACTAAAAATCAAAATATTTACCATCGAACTTTTCTACATTGAACTTCCTTTTCCAATTATCTTCCTTAGATTCAGACCTTCTTTGCCTTGGAATTCGAACCAACTATTGCTTTCTTTGACTGTTGTAGAGGTTCACCCACAACTCGGATAACCATCCCCCTACACCTACAATTTGTTACCATTAGAATCCTCTATCGTGTGTTTACTTAAAATCTATGCTTTGATACTAGTTGTTGAGAAAGGAAGTGAACTTTCCTTTCTCCTTCGACTGCCTACCCCATCTCTATATTCAACAATCCTATCGGATAAGGGCCTACAACCAATCATTGCATAGGGAGATCTCTCACTCTCGGCTAGCAATGCTTGGAAGAAGAAGAAAAAAAAAAATGAACACTCACAAGATTTAATATGGTTCAGCAACTGCCTACGTCCACAGGTATCCTAGCTCTTGGAATGCTTATTTCAACACACATAAACTTATGCAGGTATATCCCTATTTATAGAAAAATGTACAAACCCTAAGTACAACAATTACAAGTTCTACCCTCTCATCTTCTGCCAGATAGTAGTTGGGTTCCAATACATACTTCTAAAAGCTCCCTTAACTACACCCACTAATCGACTGGGAAGTCAACCTCTTTGGTATTTGACTAAAGAACCAATTTTTAGGTGAAACTCCCGAACACTCCAACTAAGGTCCCGACTTCTACCATTTTGTCGTTGTCTGCGTTCTAAAGACTATCTCCACACATCTACCTTAACAATACAAATCCTAAATAAAAACTTGATCTTCACAATTGGTCTTTTCCCTTTGGATGAAGTTTAGAAATTTAGTCCAAGTCACAAAAAGAGTAATCCTCAAGCTCCATATTTTACAGGTGGATGGTGTTCCCCATTTATCCCTAACTTCCAAGTGCCTCTAACCATGGTGGTGTATAAGGTTAATTTATACATATTTATATGATATTAATTATGTATTTTGTGTTACATTGAATATTAATATGGTTAGTTTATATGAACTTTCAATTTATATGATCATCTACAAATTTTATTGAAAAATACCTAAATGATTGATTTTATTGTGAAATGAAATTATTTTATGCTGATGGATAAGTAATGAAAATTATTTTCTAGAAGTTAAATTAGAACTCATGAATATCATATTAATAATAGAAATATTTGAAAGAAAATTTAATGAGTACATGAATTGACTAAAGTTGAATATGGTTTAAATGCTTGGAAGCATGAGCATGAATTTACACTTGCATTGCTAATGCTTTATTTGATTTAATGTTATATTTTCTTTAGTTATATGTTTGCAGTTCGTGTAAGAGGGAAAATACAATTTTTCCCACTTATTATAAAAGACTATTTTTTTAGAGTTGAGAGATATCCATTAACTTGTTCCCTTAGGCACCATAACAAGTGGCTATCATTCTCCTCTACTCCTCACGTATGAGGTCGCTTGTATAGATGTAGTGGACTTTTGGCTCTTCTCCTCGCACGAGTACGTAAACATTGCGAGTATGCAAATGGACATGATGAGTATGCAAATGTGCAAGTACGCAAATGAGCATGACAAGTATGTGAACGTGCATTGCTATAAGCATGGATGTGATCTGGTAGGTGTGTGGTTGTAAATGTGGAGAAAGAAAGAAGAATAAGGCAACGTTACGATTCTTCGTTGTAAGACAATCAATGTGTTGTCATGTTTTGGAGTGGCACTTTTCTTGGTGACAAGTGACGAATAGTAAGTAGTCTTATATCAAATGTGAATGACAAGTGATGAAGATCAGATCACATACAAAAAGAAAAGTACAAGAGTTTAAGGTATTATTCATTAAAAGGATAGATCATTATGTTATAATATAGAGTCTTACATTTAAAGTTAGTGAGAGTCTTGCATGTAGGATAATTTTAATTAACATTGTAATCTTTTATTTTTATTTGAATTACAATCAATCATCGAACCCCAATTATATATTATCCTTTTAAATATTTTTAGTGTTCATTTATGTGCTATTTTGATGAATTCAGTTGTGTAAATCATAAGCTCTCCGTAAATTAAATTCATACTCACACTAACTATTATTACCATTGTGCATTTGTGGTTAAAATACAGATAAGTTTTTTACACCGTTGTTGGAGAGCTTAGGGAATTTTCACAATGAATTTTTCTGCTACTATTATTTCACAATGAATTTTTCTTGTTACTATTATTTCTGCTACAACTATTACTACATTTTGTAATTACTATTGTTAAGTTTTTTTTTATATTTTTTCATGAATCTATTTTGTTTGTTATGTTTAACTTTGTTGAGATGTTATTAAGTCTACTGCAAGTTAAATGCTCCTGTTTGAGGGGAAGTGATAGAGTATATTAATAAATTAGATTAAGTTTTATATGTGTGAGTGTAGTTTTACATTTTTATATAACCTCTATATATAGAGACCTTTATATTTTCCAATGAATATTCCATTTCCACCATTTCCTATATTCCTCACAATCAAGATCCAAAGCTTCATGATCATGTTGGTCTAGAAACCACCTTTCCCTAGAAATTGATGCTTCATCCAACAGTTCATAATATTCAAATAATGTCCTAATTTGCTAGGCAGACAAGGAAATAGCCCCCATTATTCTTCCAGAAGTGGAATCTCCTAAAAGAAAATCATGTAACTTGTTCCACTTCTACTATGTAACCTTTATTTATAAATGTTTAGTATAAGAATCTTCCACATGTCCTAGTTTTCACTATTTTCATGATCAATTTTTTTCATAATGTTGATTTTTTATCTAATAAGAATTGACATTTTCTCTCCCAATAAATTATATTTTATGCCAAAGATACCACATGTAGTGGTGAAAACAATGTTAGAGGAAACGATGGTTTGCATAACTCCTAGTTAATTTTACAACAACGTGAAAATAAAAATGCCATGTTAGAAAAGATACAAGTTTGCCGAAAAAAATTAAATACTTACAGCCACTCGTTGCTGGTTGATACCACCATTTGCTGTGACAATAATATAGCCAAGATTTGTTCCTGGAACATTAGAGATGGATTTAAAGTAATGAATAGATAAATTAGTCAATATTCCAAGCAGGAAATCTAGCCAATACCAAGTTTAGGAATGAGCTTTTTTCTGAATACTGTGGAATCTACAAAAGAATGAATGCAAGATGTGAAAAGTATAAAAGGAAATGATTATTCAATGACATGTGATAAAACTTAATGCAACCTATGTTTTTGATAGTAAACTGTGTAGTAATCCTTTTTTGAGCTGTAAAAGCTACACTTAAAAGGGGAAAACAGAACACAAACAATGTTATTATGGCACCAAGGCATTGACCTTGGGTGCCTAGGTGACACGCGAAGGCTTCAATTTTTTTTCATATTAAACAGTAAAAACGCACATATATTTCTGGTATTATACATTTAAAATGCATATAACTCATGTCAGAAAACTGCTAGTTTTTAACTTTCAGATTTGCAGCATACATAATTACAGTATAAAGAGAGATACCAAGGAATTAATAACATTATCTTAGGCATTGAACTTAATAAACAACAAAGGCATTTCTAATGGGTCATGGAAAAATTAAGCAACATCAAAGCTAATTTAACATTTAACAAGAGCAAAGTCATATGTTAAACTCTAACAAGAAATCAAGAATTTATCATTCAACTAAGCTTGAAAAAAGCATATTTCTTTAAAAAGTCTTTCATTCGTTATCCACATCATCTAAGGAATCATTGAAAGAATTTAAAAATTAAGATTTGTACATCCTCCCATTTTTCTTCTTCCTTTTGAGATTCTTCCCATTATTCTTCATCTTCTTTCACAATGGATACTTTGTCTTTGCATTCCTTACACAGGTTATGATATTTTGCACACATGCCCTTGGATGTCCATGTCCACATCCTCTTGTTGTTGAAATTAAAGTTGATTTCGTGAGCTTTATTCTTCCAATTCATTCCAAGTTGGACTCAAAAGCTCCTATAGTTACATCATCATGTGCCCATGTGAATCCATCTTCTCCATAGTCCATACACAAATTCATTTGTTTCCTATCGTATTCCCATGATCCATTCACTATTATAACTTGGCTATTTATCACAAATTGGATCAAAGTTTTCATCATTGTTTTGTATGCATCTTATTTGAAATCTTTGATAAAGACATTTGTGGTAGTTGACAAAGACAAATTTATCAAATCCATCACCCTCAATGGGGTTCCTCCCTTCAATGTGAAAGTAGTATAAGATGAAAATAAACATACAAGCAAATAGTAAATTGTTAAACTAAATGCAATATGTCAATATCTTAAACACTTAAATTAAATAACATTTACACAAAAACAGTTTGTGAAATCAAATGTACTCTAATTTCTCTCATACTACAATTACAAACCATGCAACATGATACAAGTATGTGAATTGCAATCTTCCAAATCCAGTAAATAACGGACTCCATATGAGTCCCATGAAGAAACTAAAACAAATATTAAAAATAGTAATACGATATTAAAATTTTCAGTAATTGAATATTTAAAAAAATTTATTAAAAAAATTGTATGCTTAACACACTATTATTTCTCTCTATCAATTTTTCCCAACTAGCGCATAATAGGTTGAATTGTCCATGCACACCTACATTTTCTTTGCAGATATATTCCATTCTTGTAGAATCAACTGCAACAAATAATCTAGGTTTTTTTCATGTCAAGAAGAATTAATTAAATAAAGATAAAATATGCTTTTTGGACAGTTGGCCAAGAACATCAACAAATTTCTTTATTTTTTAGTCCACCATCTGACTTGAGTTTCTTCAAATGCATCTCTTCTTCAAATTTGCATGAGCTTTCTAGTGGCATGATAAGGAGGCTTGTATCCTCTCCGATAATGAATGATGGCCACACATAAAACTTCAAGCACCACTTTGTCAACGAAATTAAATGGAAACCCACTTTCATAGAATATACAAAAGAATAACTCATCAATCACCATTCTTTCTTCAAATTCTTGTCTCTTGAAGTGGCCTTTGAAGACAATTCCCATTTCTCTCTTCTTTCTCTGACAAATGCATAAAGATTTTCCATGCACATCACATCAAGTGGCCCTTTTATTATCTAATCATTCCACTTCCACTACTTGTTGGTAGTACTAATATCTTGTTTGACTATTTGAAATTGTGGTTGCTTGATCAAGGTTGTGGTTTCCAACATTTCCAACAGAGTTTTTCATTTCTTTGTATGCTTTTGGCACATTTTCAGACATCTGCATAGCCTCCAATGAGATGTTCTCCATGTCATTTAATCCAACTCTAAGTCTTTTTCCCACGTAACAAACATTGTCCCATATTTTTGTCATTAAGATCCACCCACGATGCATACTTCTAGCTAGGACTACTACACTTAGTTTGTCTCGCTAGATTTCATGCTAAAAATGGATCAATAGATGAGTGCACTTAGATTTCGATCATTCAAAAATAGTGCTAAGATGGTGCAGAATTCTAAATGATCTCTTGTGATGACATCCTATTAAAAAATGAAATTATTAGATAACTCTAAAAGTCTGAAATTATATGATGTTCACAAGAAATCCAGAAACAACAACAAATAAGAAAAAACTAAAACCAGGAACATGAAATAAGTTCAAATACATTAAGGAGACCAAACACAAAAACCGTGTGTGACATTCAGATTTCAGAAAAATAAAGTAATACTCAGAAAGAACAAACAACAGTTAAGAAAATGAACAGCAATCAGAGAAAATTTTCAAGAGTAAAAAAAATCCTAGGATGAAAAATGAATGATATTCAGATTTCAGAAAACAGAGACAGGCCAGATTAGGTATTTCAGAAAAAATAAAAATATTAAGTATACTATGTTATTTATAACTATCATAACAAAAATTTACAGAGACATCAACATCATCATTTGCAAACAAAAATGGACATTTAAACAATTTGCACAGGTTAAACAATTAAGAATCACAATAAAACTAAAAGATGAACTGAAATAAGAGAAAATTTTGAAACAAAGAAAATCGTTAGTTGAAAAATGAATATTATTCAGATTTCATGAAAAAAAGGTACAGATCGGTTCTGGAATTTTCAGGAAAATTTAAAAAATACAGAGTTCACGTTATTTATCACAAACATAAAAATTATGTATGGAGACATGAACATTATTATTTACACTAAAAAACATATATTTGCATAACATCAAGGATTAAAAAATTGATCTGGATTGATTTTTCAAAAGGCCGATATCAATACATCCTATATTTCTAGTATTGCAAGGGATCAATCAATCCATCCAGCAGGATCATCATCAGATTGCAAGATTGTCGAATTTAAGAAACATTTTGAATGACTTAAGCTTGGATTGGCCAATCTGTACAAAGGATCAAACAATTCAACAAAGGCTTCTCTATCAAAGTATCATGTCATCACCTCCAACCTTGACCTCTAAAGCATCTTCCACTAACCACTAAAGCCTCCATTGAAGCTTCCACCACTCTACAGACCACCAAAACCCATTAGGGTTTTCAATGGGAGGGATAGGTGAAGAAAAAGAAAGAAGAGGAAGAGGGTGAGTCACACACGTGGGAAGGGGAGGAAGGAGAGAGAGAAAAAAGAAAAGAATAAAAAGAGAGAATAAAAAAATACAAAAATTAGATAAAAATTATATTTAAAAAATAGTGAAAGTATTAAAAAATCACAAAAAATTTTCGTTTTTCCTTTAAAAATTATGTTTACTTATAAATAACATTTTTCTTCTATTCTCACAAACAATATTATCTTTTTTTATTTAATTCACATGAGATTTTAAAAAGATATTAACTACATTATATGAATAAAAATTTATAATTTACCTTCAAATCTTATAATCAATAAAATTTTTAATCATAGAGATTATAGAGAAGGGAAAGAAAGAAAGAAAAAGAAGAGAAGGGAAGAGAGAAGAAAAGATGAAAACAATTATTACATAAAAAATGATGGAAGTATTAAAAAGATTACAAAAAATCCTAATATTTTTTTAAAAATTATGTTTGATTATGAATAACATTCCTCTTCTACCAATCTATTATATTTTCACAAACTTTATTTTTCATTTTTTTAATTAATTCATGAAAGTCTTTTTAAAAGATATTAACTACATTATAGGAATAAAAATTTATAATTTACTCTAAAATATCAATAAAATTTTTAAGATTATGAAAATTCTCTCTTACTATGTATAATCTTATTAATTTTTATTTCATGTATGAATTATAACATAAATTCTATTTAAATGTAACTTAATAAATATTGAACTATAATTTGGATTTTATTGAAATGTAACTTGAATTTTTAATCATTTTTCATTATGATTTTCTTTCAATTATTTATATATGATTTAGGACTTTTCTCATGTATGTGACTACTATATCTCTATTGAATTGATATTTTATACATGATAATTATCTAAAAAATTTATCTATATGTTTTTATATACTTATCATAACTTGTTTTATCTTATCCATAAGTTTTAAGTTGAAATTTGAAATTTTTTGGCTGTTTCCATAAAAGTATTGTGTTTCCATTAATACAATCATTGATCCTCAATATATTTCCTTTTTTCCAAAAACTGATCTTCAATACGATACTGAAATTTGAATCCTTGCACAACATGCATAAAATTAAACAAAAAATGAACATGACAAATAAAAAGAGAAAAAACCATAACCGAAAAAAAGGATTTACCTTTGAAAGAGAGGTGGTAAAGGACAAAATAAAGTAAAGACAAAGGACATCACCATCAGTCACTACAGAATCCAGAAATCCCAACAACAACAACCTTTCATGCTAGAAAGCCTGTCATCACCCACTGCCGATGCCAGAACTACTGCAGGAGACATCACCAAAAACAGGGAAGATACCATAGATGCACACCAATGACGAGTCACAGAAGACACCAGAAAGCTAAGAGAAGAGAAGTTGATGGAGAGATCAGGGTTGTGGATGTAGAAAAAAGCAAGTTCAAACCTCATATCCATGTTGGATCTGACAGAAGATCCATTTAATTCAAATAAACCAAGGTGAACCAAACAAGGTAAGCCCAAGTCATGCTTACAAACCTAAAAGCCTACCTTAACAAACTAGAAAAATAGAAGAAGGTTCAAATTAAAAGACAAGGGTAACTATGAAAGCACAAAAATAGAGAAAACAAAACAATAGAAAATATCTACATCATGCTATCAGCAAATAACTCAATGAAGGTGCAATCAAACACAGCCACATGGAAAGCACACCATCAGATTCTTCCTTGATAGCAACATCCAATACCAATCCCAATACATTCATTCGATCACCGTTAAGAAAATAAATTAATTCCACCAATCCCAATACCAAATAACATTGTTGTGAGAGACTCCTCTGGTCCTTTCCAGCCAACAAGACCACCAGGTAGAAAGCAACAACAGAAGCCGATCAACTTTTCCAAACAATGTAACAAAATCTATCTACTGAATTTACACATACAATTCCACAAATAATATCAGTCATCCAAATATCAAACATGCCTTTTTAAGTGCCAAATCCATCAAAATTTCTCTCTAGGATGATAGTTACCTGATGTTCAGAAGGGCCTATCTGTTCAGAAGACCACACATGTTAACTTGAAATCAACATGATAGAGCACCAAATAAAAAAATCAAATAAAAAAAACCATTCATGGACAGCTAGACCACTTCCAAGCATGGAAATCCATGTCAACATGTGTCATCAATGTATAAATGATGTGCTAGAGTCTCCAGTGGCTAACAAAAATAGGTGGATGTTGGTTTTGCAGGATGTCAACACCACATCAATGTCAACATGTAGTGTTGATGAAAGTTAGTGAATTTTATACTTAAGCTGGTACATGTCAACCGACATGTCAATATTCTCTTTTTCATTTGCACACATTTACCCCATCTTTCCTCTCTCCTTCACTTTTCCTCTTCACATATCCAAATAGTTTCCATATTTTTTCATTTGTTTAAATAGGTTTTCCATTTGTTTGTATGTATCTAAAGTTTATTCTGGCAAGAAGTCCATCATCACCAAAGGGTTTTCCTTTTTTCACTAATTTTCAGAACATAATTACAGTATTTTAAACACTCCCTTATATTTTGTAACAGGTTAAGGCCTTGGCGGTGTCCAGCAGCCCAAATTAGTGTAACCAGTCCATTTAGAGTCTGGAGGGGTTATCTTTGTGTGTTTCTTGTGAATATATGCGTTGTTGGAGATGGCTACTTCTCAAACTGTAGCACCTTACCAATATTTTCACCTTTCTTTGCTGATTTCACCATTGATCTACACTACTGTCGGTGTTATAAGCACTCAGTCCTCGCACAGGCTCCTCTCCCATTGCATATTTTGATATGTTAGTTTCAAAGGACGTTGTGTTTTTAATGTTGAAAATGTTTAAAAGTTAAATTTAGTTACTTCCAAATGTCCATCATAAATTACTTTGACTTGTCCTAAAACTTTACACTGAAATTCATAGTTTTGGCCATTTTTGAGGACTTCCATAATTATTCACAAACTTCCACCAACATTTCCACATAAGTCTGACATGTTGGCTTTTCATCATGAAGTCCAACACAAAATTGCTGTTGATAATTAGACTCCAAATTTCAACAAAAGATACCACAATAAGAACAAAGAAGGGAAGAACCTTGAGAATCTAGGATCGCAAGCTGTTAATAACATCAACACATTCAATATTAGAAAGTACCCTTGAAAATGAATGTCTGGAACTGGCCCTACCACAACATGCTCATAACATTCAGAGACACATCAAAAGGTAGATAGACAAATGGACAAAGACTAGATAAGGATATTTTCGTAGCCATGGAGATGACACTAATCCTCCCAAAACTTAAATAATTCCCTTCCCCCACTGTCAACATCAACCCATATTTTCCCTCCTATGAGACATGTGAAACCATTCTGCACACTATGTAACCACACCCTAAGAGCCAAATTATCAATGCAGAGCCTCTCACCACCAGTCCATCGTCCTAAAACCACCTTCCAGCACAGACCAGCTCCAAAGTCAACCCTCCCCCAATCTTTAAGGACCACAAACCAACAATCATATCTACTCTTTGAGAAACTAGTAACTTTGAAATCATTACCAATGATCAGATTTTTTTTTGACAATAGATCCCCGATCTATTTAAGGGGTGGGGTCCCAAAAACAAAAAGATACATCACGAAAACAGAAAAAGCTTCAAGCTTCCTACAGCTAGGGATGCCCCATTTGTCCAATTGCACATTACACCTAAACATCTTGGGATAATTCATCAAGGTGGTAAAGAAGAACCCTCTTTTCGGAAGTGAAAGCCTCTGTCGAAAGACTATCCACAACCCATTTACTTCCCTATAAACATGAATCATTGAGCCGACCTTAGACAATAACCTGAGGAGGTCATATCAGAAAGGAATAAGTTGATAGACAGGACATATCTGATTATGGATGGAGTTGAGAACCTGAAGAGAATCAACCTCTACATCTGTTAAAAACCTTATAAGTTCCTTATTACTCAACCAAAAATCAAAGATGTTGTGAAATACACAAAACGTAGATATTAATGGAATACTTAGTTTAATTTTATGTGATCTGAATTTTAAGAAATACGAGTTACAGACCGAACAAAATATTTTCATATTCAATTTTGCACCTTATTAAGTCTAAACTCGAAAATGATATCAAATCTTTTCAGAATATTATAAAATTTTAGAGAGTTCAAAACATAATTATCATGGCAAGATTGTGAAATTTTTTAGAATTTTGAGCAAGCAAATAAGTTCCAAATTGAATATCAATTCTCGGGTTAAGCACAGAACAGAAAAAATGTGGATTTACGAACAAACATGCAAGATCTTCATCATACATAAATTTTTTCACACATAACACAATAAGATTTCTTCATTGGAGCATCCATAGACATCAATACATGATAATAAAGCATCAAGCACTTCTGTTTTTATGATTTTAACAAAGAAATAACACTATTTCTCAAATATAAAAGATTAAACACATAAAAATATGAATCTGCCTACTATAATCATTTTGATACAATAAAACTTGAAGAAGCTTACATCTAAATACGTAAATCTATTGTAAACTTAAAGATAAACATAGATCTAAAGTATAGGAAGACATAGAGTGAAGAAATGATGAAGGAAAATGCTCACAACAAGGAGGAAACGCAGCTGCCTTTGCTTGTACGTGAGAGATGAAGGAGTTTTGATGGAGGACAACTTATGAGATGATCTTTAAGGATGAATCCGACTTGGAAAGATGGAGGAATGGCTATTGGTCTTCTTCCTTTCTTCAAGATCATGAACTTCTCCTTTAAAAGTGAGAGAGACGACATGTGAAGGAGGTAGAGGCGAGTGGATCCAAGGGAGTAAGAGAGAGGTGCCCTAATACGTGTACCACTCCTTTTATAAGGAATTATTTCCATGTTGGGAGATCAATCCTTAATCCAACAATTAGGATTAAATCTCACTTGATCTTCCTCATTTAATCTTCAATTCCCTTGATTTTTCATTAAATTATAATCTCTTCGTAACAATAAACTCAAAATATCAAATCATACATAAAATTCGTAAAAGATGCATGATTAAAATAATTTTCTACTTTAAGTTGTAAAAAATAGAGTTTGGTTATGAATTAGTTAAATATTGAAATAAATGTATAATATGACTTTAATAAGTCTCATAAATCTATTTAACCAATAAAAACTTACAAAAATATGTAATATTTTAGTCCAAACAAAATCTCTCATACTTAAACTTTACTCGTCCCGAGTAAAAATAACAATTTGAAATCAAAAACTTAAAATCACATAAAAAATTATTCAATTCACTTGTCACTATTAAACTCGTTAGACACAGTGGCTCAAACTAACATCACTCTCTCTCACAATATCCTCCAAATTCAATAAGCTTATACTACTGCAATGAAGAGTCACCTGTCTACAAGAACTATTTTGCATTGATCAAAAGAATTCACACCCTCACTACTAAAGAAAAAAATTTCATTGCACACAGTATAATAATGAATAAAATGAAAGAAATATGAAGTATTGACTAACTTCTTCCCTTCAAATGAGATAAATTGGAAAATGCCTAGAATGAATAATCAAAGTATTAACAACATATCGTACTAATCATCCCACACACAAGAAAATAAAAGAGAAAACTAGACACTCGAGAAAGCTCACTACTTCTTCACATCTCATATGATTTTGAGACTCCTTTTTTCTACATTGAAAACTCTTATTCTTCTTCTCTTTCTTTCATTTTTTCATTCATTTTTTTTTCTTTTGTTTTTGTTTCTTCTTTTTAACAATGACAACAACAAAAATTTAATGCTATAAATCACCTTATTTCATCCACAAGCCTAAACTCATACCAAGAAACTCCTTAGCACGCCAAATGTGATAACTTAGGTGTTTTCCTAAACATATCCTTCAAAATCTCGTAGAAGTTTGAAAAGATCCTAAACAACTCACCAATGGTCAAGTCATGAATAACCCGATTGTGGTGGCGCTCAACTTAAGGATCACTTATAAAAGATATATAAAGATAACAAGGTGTTAGTCCAAGTGACCAGGAAAATTCAACTCAAAACACAAATAACTTAAACTCATCTAGTTTGGAAAACATCACTATTAAATCCTATACTTTTTAGTCTTGGAGTCTCACCACTCAAAAGGAAATGAGGTTGTCCTATAAAATCTAATAATGACAACTGAATAGACAATCTCATCAAATGTGTTTTTCAAGTAAAAATAAAAACAAGCATCTAAAAATGCTCTAATAGATAGAAATTTTCAAATTTTTAAAATATAAGTCTATCAATAAAATAAAATTTACCTCCCCCCCTCATATTTAAATTTGACATTGTCCTCGATGTAATAATAAATAAGGTATAAAAAGATCATACCAGATCAATGTAACATAAATCCAACCTTATTCTGTACCTAAGATACCTTAGTCAATCTAATCAATAAAACGTAGAATTTCTGCATCTATCTTCTTTTGTGATTTCATGCTTGTCATCTTCGACGCTTTGTCTATGTCTGTCCTATCAAAATAACAAATATAATCATTTTCATAGCGTTTTTCGGAGATAAGCACAAACTTCTCTATTACAACGTTGGAACTCCCTACACTTGCTGTGATAATAGGAGTTTTTCTTTTCTCTATCCATGTTGTTGATTGTGCTTGCTATTTTATCTTCCCCTTTGATTGATAATTCTTCCAAGCCTTTGTAGTCTTCATGTGTTAAACCTGTGAAAAACTACTATAATAGCTATGTGGGGATAAACAATAGTTATGATAAAACAATAATAATTATTTAAGCACATGAAATAATAGACATGAATTTCAACAGTAAAATAATAAGTATAACAATAATAGACATGAAATAATCTCCCACATAATAAAATAAAAGCACACTAAGTTTAGCATCCACTATTGTGCCAATATCAATATTATGCATTCCTCAAGATACTTGAGACCTATCCTAGTTTAGAACTCCAAAATACTCTCACTAGGTAGTTCTCTTAGCAAAATCATCCAAAAATTGCCACACATCATTGCTATTTAATTTTAGAAATTTATTTTGACAAGTTGACTCAAGCAAAGTCTTCGTGACAACATCAACACCTTCATAAACAATGCCCACTAGCTGTGCCTTACTAAAGTCATGGTATAGGCATTTTGTGAGCAAATCACGAAACCTCTCAAAGTATCTTCAAAATGATTTACCAAGTTTCTGATGGTAAAATTAGATTTCTCTTTTCTTCTTAATAGTGAGGTGTATTGGATAATACTTCTTTAAAAACAAAGAACAAAACTTGCTCTAAGAGTCAATTGTGTCTGACGCTAAAGACTAAAGCCATCTCTTCGCTGCCTCTTTGAATGCAAAAGGAATGTACCTTAGCTTAACTGCCTTAAGACTCATATAGGGCACCTTCATCATTTCATGTGCATAAAAAAGAGAAAGGGAAGGCCAAAGAAGTGTCGTAAATGCCAACTTATGCTGAACGCAATGGGATTGGTCATGCTATTGATGTGTGTTCAACAATTCATGGTGTCAACTCTATTCAAGATATTAATGTTATGTTTTACAAAGGATAGAATGAAAATTATGGCACCGGTTATAACCTAAGTTGGAGACATCATCCAAACTTTTCCTAGAAAGATAACAATTTTAATACATCTACATCTACTCCTCGAGACTAACCAAATAATGGTACACCTAATCGTCAACCATTTCAGGAGCCTTCTAGATTAAATAACTTGGAAAGGCAAATGGCTGATATGCATAAGAGTATTGAGTTGTTAGTGAGGTAACCTCCTTAGCTTGTGCAGCAAGCCCTAACCTTAGATGTTGAAGGAGCAATTAGGACTCTGTAGCAGCAGATGCAAGGTATGACTCAAATGGTTGCCAATAAGCCTAGAGGTGAATTGCTAAGCCAGCCTGTCTCTAACCCCCATAGTCACCCTAGGCCTGGACCTAGTGAAGGTGCCTGAGAAAGAGCTTAGTTGGAACTATGTCCTCACAGTTTGGTGGTATCTGTTCTAATAAACCACCTAGCTTACTTATGAGCTACCTCAGGTGTGAGAACCTAAGAATAAGCACAAACACTATCTTAGTTTAGTTTGGTAGGAAGTTTTTCTTTTATGTTGTTTATTTTTCTTCTCTGTTGGCATTATGAGAGTGTGCTTTTATTTTATTATGTAAAGGATTATTTCATATCTATTATTATTATAATTGTTACTTTATTACTGAAATTTATGTCTATTATTTCATATGCTTAAATAATTATTATTGTTTTATCATAACTGTTGTTTATCCTCACATAACTATTATAGTAGTTTTTCACAAGTTTAACACATGGAGACTACAAAAGTTAAGAATAACTATCAATCAAAGGGAAAGACAAAGCAACAAGCACAATTAACAAAAGCAACATAGATAGAGAAAGGAAAAGCTTCTATCATTACAACAAGCGTAGGGAGTTCCAACGTTATAATAAAGAAGTTTGTGCTTACCTCCGAGAAATGCTATGAAGATGATTACATTTGTTACTTTGATAGGATAGACACAAATGAAGTGTCGAAGATGACAAGCGTAAAACCAAGAAAGAAAATAGATGCGAAAATTCTACGTTTTATTGATTAGATTGATCAAGGCATCTCAAGTACAGAATAAGGTTGGATATTATATTACATCAATCTGGTATGACCTTTTTACACCGTATTTATTATTACATTGAGGACAATGTCAAATTTAAATATAAGGGAGGGAGGTAAATTTCATTTCATTGATAGGCTTATATTTTAAAAATTTGAAAATTTCTATCTATTAGAGCATGTTTAGATACATGATTTTATTTTATTTTTATTTGAAAAACACACTTAATGAGATTGTCTATTCAGTTGTTACTATTAGATTTTATAGGACAACCTCATTTTCTTTTGAGTGGTAAAACTCCAAGACCAAAAAACACAGGATCTAATAGTGATGTTCTCCAAATTAGATGAGTTTAAGCTATTTGTGTTTTGAGTTGAGTCTTCTTGGTCACTTGGACTAACATCTTTTTATTTTTATACATCTTTTATGAGTGATCCTTAAGTTGAGCGTTACCACAATCGAATTATTCATTACTTGACCTTTTGTGAGTTATTTAGGATCCTCCCAAACTTCTACAAGATTTTGAAAGATATGTTTAGGAAAACACCTAAGTTATCACATTTGGCGTACTAAGGAGTTTCTTAGGATGGGTTTAAACTTGTGGATGAAATAAGGTGACTTATAGTATTAAAAAAAATTTATTGTCATTGTTAAAAAAAAGAAATAAAAACAAAAGAAAAAAGAATGAATGAAAAAAATGAAAGAAAGAGAAGACGAATAAGGGTTTTTAATGTAGAAAAAATAGGAGTTCAAAATCATATGAGATGTGAGGAAGTATTGGACTTTCTCGAGTGTCTAGTTTTCTCTTTTATTTTCTTAAGTGTGGGATGATTAGCACGCTATGTTGTTAATACTTTAGTTGTTCATTCTAAGTATTTTCCAACTTATCTCATTTGAAGGGAAGGAATTAGTCACTACCCCATATTTCTTTTATTTTATCCATTGTCATACTGTGTGCAATGAAATTTTTTTCTTGAGCAGTGAGAGTGTAAATTCTTTTGATCAAAGTAAAATAGTTCTTGTGGATAGGTGATTCCTCGTTCTAGTAGTATAAGCTTATTGAATCTAGAGGAAAGAGTGATGTTAGTTTGAGCCACTGTATCCAATCAATTTAATAGTGACAAGTAAACTAAATAATTTTTTGTGTGATTTCAAGTTTTTGATTTCAAATTGTTGTTTTTACTCGAGACAAGTAAAGGTTAAGCATGGGAGATTTTGTTTGGACTAAAATATTGCATATTTTTATAGATTTTTATTAGTTAAATAGATTTATATGGGACTTATTAAAGTCATATTATGCATTTATTTCAATATTTAACTAATTTATAACCAAACTCTATTTTTTACAACTCAAAGTAGAAAATTATTTCAATCATGCATCTTTTACAAATTTTATGTATGATTTGATATTTTGATGTGTTTATTGTTATAAAGAGATTATAATTCAATGGAAAATCAAGGGAATTAAAGATTAAATGGGGAAGATCAAGTGAGATTTAAACCCAATGTTGGATCAAGGATTGATCTCCCAACATGGAAATAACTCCTTATAAAAGGAGTGGTACACGTATTAGGGCACCTCTCTCTTGATCCCTTGGATCCACACACCTCCACCTCCTTCACAAGCTGTCTCCCTCACTTCCAAAAGAGAAGTTCATGATCTTGAAGAAAGGAAGAAGACCAACAATCATTCCTCCATCCTTCCAACTTGGATTCATCCTCAAAGATCATCTCACAAGTCGCCCTCCATCAAAACTCCTTCATCCCTCACATACAAGCAAAGGCAGCTATATTTCCTCCTTGTTGTGAGCATTTTCCTCCATCATTTCTTTACTCCACGTCTTCCTATACTTCAGATCTATGTTTATCTTTAAGTTTACAATAGATTTACATATTTAGATGTAAACTTCTTCAAGTTTTATTATATCAAAATGAATATAGTAGGCAAATTCGTATTTTTATGTGTTTAATCTTTTATATCCAAGAAACCATGTTATTTCTTTGTTAAAATCATAAAAACAAAAGTGTTTGATGCTCTATTATCATGTATTGATGTCTATGGATGCTCCAATGAAGAAATCTTATTGTGTTATGTGTGAAAAAATTCGTGTATGATGAAGATCTTGCATGTTTGTTCACAGATCCGCATTTCTTTTGTTCTATGCTTAACCAGAGAATTGATATTCAATTTGGAACTTATTTGCTTGCTAAAAAATTTTGAAAAATTCCATAATCATGCCATTATAAGTATGTTTTAACTCTCTAAAATTTCATAACATTCTGAAAAGATTTGATACCATTTTCGAGTTCAAACTTAATAAGGTGTAGAATTAAATTTGAGAATATTTTGTCTTGTCTGTACCTCATATTGCTTAAAATTCAAATCACATAAAATTAAACTAAGTATTCCATTAATATCTACATTTTGTATATTTTACAACACCTCTGATTTTTGTATTTTTGATTAAGTAATAAGGAACTTATAAGGTTTTTAAGACACGGATGTTAATAGATAGAATTTTCTGATTTTCTGCATCATTTTCAATTTCCGAATTTTCTGTCATAGCATTTGTGTGTTTTTAAGTATACAAATTTTTCTATAAAGTCTGCATTAATATATCTGATTGAAATTAAATTTTCAATCTAATCTGTTGGTTGGTTGATAAATTAAAATTCTATGGATCATTTATGTTGCCTAATCCATATTTGGAAAGTGTCAACTTGCAATTTTCATATGGTTAAAATCTTAGATTATCCTCATTTCCTTGTAGATCAACACGTACTTGTCGATATACTTCATTAGACGTTATGCACTTGCGGTCTTATAAATTTAAAACTTCTAAAAACCCAAACAAAACTAATAGTGTATCATCCCATAAAATCCAGATTTTACCAATAAGGGATGCAAACCCCCCACCAACAAAGTTAACAAATTTCAAAACATCACCAACCACATCCAAAGAAAGAAATGGATCTAAAATAACAACCATATGCACTTTATTCTCATTGATCAACTATTTGAGTTGTCTTCTCATGGCCTTGTTATGTAAACCACGACAATTCCACACTAGGATATTAATCATTATGATAGGGAAGGAAGAGAGAAAACCTCAATTTTGTTCACCTAGAGGTGAAATAGAGATTAGACAACCCTCCTGCACCTAGGAGGCCCTCACCTTTGATTGCTTCAGCCTGTATTTAGACTCTACCTAGGTTACCCTCTAAAGAGAGTACTATTTGGTGAATTTTGATACTTGTCTTTTTTTCATCTTTAGTAGACTCAAATCATTAGCATGTTAAGGAGAGTCTAGAGGTTTCTCATGCTCAATATTAGTTTCACACTCTATCTAAGAGTCCACTTTAACTTCCCCCTTCCTCCTATTCAAAGTCCACATATTGAACAACAAGAGATTCCAAGGAGATGAGCTAGTTAGATATCTCAACAATGTTCTTAGCTTGGTTTGGATTACTAAACTACAGGCCATCAATCAAGAAACTAGTGCCACTATTCCCCACACTGACATCTCCTAATTGAAGGTTAACACAGATATTGCCCTCTAAGTTAACTTGGTTTGTGCCTTCCCCTTTTAGGGAAGAAGAATTCAGCTCCACCATTTTCAAAGTATCTTTATTTTGAGAGTCTTGTAAAGAGTTTTCAACCTGTTGGGGTTTCTTGTTCTTCTTTTGGTTGACCTTAGTCCACCCTCCTTTCTTCTTATATTTGTCATCCAACCTCCCATCTACAACCCAAGAAGCATTGCATGTCCCCTTAAGATGGATGCCAATTTTAGGCTCCATCGGAACACCATCCAAAGCCCATCTATAAGAAGCTTCAACATATCCTATGTTGAAGCATTTGTTGTAGAATTTGAGTTCCTCTTTTTCATATAGAATAAGTTATTCTATCATTTCCGACCCATTGAAATTTTTCATCAACTGGGGCAAAGGTTTCGACAAATCCATTTCAACACAAATGATAGTCAAACCAGGTCTTGTGAAATTTGTGACATCATGATAAAGACATAGAAAACGCCCTATCATACTTGCAATTGATTCTAGGATCGTCAGTGCCTACAAGTGAATATGCAATTTGGGTAAGTACACTTAAACAAGAGCCTAGGAAGATTCCAAGCCTAAAATGAAAGACAACAACCACCAGAAGATGGTTATGTGTCTACTTTTCACAAACCAAGCATGTTTTGTGTAGGTCTTGATAAAATCCTCATGATACTAGAATCTAATTAGCATATATCAAGAAACCACAACAATTAGGAAGAATGGTTTTTTAAAGGGGATTGCTTTCTTCATAACTTTAAATATATTCATTATCTAAGGTCATTTGATACTAAACTTGCCTACTAATGTCCACTAGAAGGCATTAAAGAGAGAGGTCACCTTCTTTAAACAGATTTGCAAGACCCTTCATCATTGAGGGTAATAGGAGCTTAGACCAAAACTAGAGGGAACCTAGGGGGGGACGAGGGATTCTTGAATCTTAAAGGCAAACGAGGACCTAGGCAGTTGTTCAAGAGCAACTCTTTTTCTCATGTCCACAAAAACTATATAGGAGCCCAATAAGTCAAACTATAAACCCACAACAGCAACGAAAGACCTCAAACTCCATCAAACGCCTTGAGGGAAATGAGGCTAGTTGATGACAACGAGGAAACCATCACAAGCCAAGCCCCCCCAACCTTCAATGAGGAAGGGGGACATAAGGATAGTTGTTGACACACAACACACCATAGTCACCCATGACAAAAGGTTTGAAATACTTTAAAGTGTGTCTTCTCATCTACTCAAAATCTAGACATGTTAGCCACTCCCATCTCTACAATAGAATTTTTCCTTTGCAATGAAATAAGTAGTTCAAGCACAAGTTCATTTGCAATGAAATCACCATGTTCATTGGCATTCAAAAATGTAGCAATAAATTTAGATGCACCCTATAGAAGTCTTAAACACTATTTATTGGAACAAGTTCCCAAACAAATCATGGTAGACTTCAACATCAATACATCTAGCCATGTTTCTAATAGACTAAAACAGACATCACCATAGTCATTAATGCACTCAGGTGACTAGCTAGGATTCCTTTGGTATTGGGCACTAGGTGCCCATACAAATATTCTTTTCTCATTTTTTATGCATATATTATATTATATTTGTAAATATATAATAATAATTATGTATATTTTAGCACTACTATTACTTAAATAAACTAGAAATACATAAATAATCGTAAGATAACATCAAAGTACAAAGTGTAATAATACTAATATGTATATTTCAGAAATGTGTATGATTATATGCTTCAATAATATTCTATTAAAAATATATATCTAAATTTTTTGCATTGACTATTTTTATTGTTCAAGTATTGTTTGTACTTTTTTTGCTAAACCATAAAGCAAGTACAATACATAAGACAATCCAGCCTAACAAAGCAAAAATAAGGAATTCATTGCCTTTCTTATTAACATACTCTTGGAAGGAGTAGAAAGTACAAGGGTAGAAAGGATATAGTGAAATATAACATCCAAATTAGAAAAACAAATTAGAAGAAGAAATAGAGATAATAATTGACTTACCAATAGGCCCTAAACTTTGTTTCTCAGCACAGGGAGTCCAAGCAGCTGCAGCATCCTTAGGTTCCTTCCATAGGTCATGGGGCTCAGGTTTACTGTTTCCCTTGGATGCAATAACAAAGAACAAAATTTCAATAAGACTACAAGAAAAGTAGTTGACAGGTGTCTTTGAATAGCATACATAAGCATGCAAGGACATGTCTCACCTCTGCCAATGCATGAGCTGCCAAAGCCAACAATCTATCATACATTAATATAGGAGAGCCTGCACTTCTATGATATTTCTTCCTCCCTTCCTGCAATTATTGGTATAAAAAGAATAAATAATGGGTGGCTCCCTTCCTTTTAAAATTCAGTTAAATAAAGGGAGATTTGCTTCCTTTTTAAATCCAGTTGTTACATAGCTTGGCTCTTTTCCAAAGGCCAAAATTATTCTCCTTTTAAAAAAATTTCAATCAACTCTTATCAATTAATAAGTTTCCTCTAGTTAAAAGGGGAAATCAAGCTGACCAGTCCCTAAAGAAATGAAAGAAAGAAAGAAACCTTTAAAAAGGAATGCTAGTGAAGGAATCTTAAGAAAATTGTTTCTATCATTTAAATTGTTGCAACTTCTACTCCACTCTTAATAAAATTGTTTTTTAATTTATCCCCTATAATATTATTACTAATCTATCTAAACATACATGCATCTCAACAACACTAACATTTTCATATGATCATGTTTTATAGTCTAGCATTCTGAATCATAAAGTATATATTAGAGTTAATGTTATATTGTAAGGAATATTTGGGTTATTAGACCACTTGTTGTATCCAATTAAGTCACCACTATTTATGTGTAACCATAACATTCTAATGTAACTTTTTGCCCCATTTTTCGTTGAGCGGCTCTTTTGCCAACATAGTATCAAAGCCACTCAAACCCTAGCTCCACTGCCTATCTCACCTTTCTCACTACCACCCGCTAACCACCTACCCTTGTTTCTCAGTCTATTCCTTCTTACGTTGATGCTCTATCATCAAAGCTAGCCTTTAGGTACTTGTTTATAATGTCATGGTGAGTTAGTGCATCCAAACCCTAACCTTCTTTTGCAATTGTGTCTACCATGAATTGTATATATTAGCCATTGGTTGCATTGACAAGAATTATATTGTAAAACATGGATTTGGACACTACACTACCAACTTTCTCTTGTTCATTTTCCACACCCCTATAAGTGTATGCTAATTTGTATTGTCTCTCCTTCTAATTACCATATCAAGATTATTGAACCATTGGTTGTACATCCTAAAAACTTTTGTAATTCCTTTTCCCTTTATTGATGCATGTTCTCCAGTATCACTATCATTTCCGTGCTTGTAACAATGTGATTATGTCACTCTCTTCCACACCATATTCCATTGTTCTTGTTGAGATAACATAATAACATTCCTACACTACTCTCTCACTCCCCTCCCCTTGCAATCTAAAAGATAGACAACATCATTTCAATTTACATTGTTGACAAAAATAGCCCCAAAATATCTAAGAATTACTTCCATGCACTACTCTTGTCCAACTAATATCTCCTTAAACCTCTCATCTCTTTTAGACATCTCAATCTATTTTGCCTTCATGCCCTTCAACAATTCCCACATATGATCTCAGAGCAATGCAAAAGCATTCCTTGTACATCATGACATTACTATAATCACCCATAAGATGCTAGTTAAATTGAGTCACACCACCATCAGCCATCCTTTTGCTATAGTACTTATATTAAATCTTCCTTCTATCATTATCCACAAGATATTCATACAACCATTCCAAGTTATCTAACCTTTCACCAACTTGTTGGTCACTCTTACTTCCACTATGTTAAGCATGGAATGAAAGAGAGATCGGCACATTTAAGCCTGAAATAATAACAAATAATGTGTTGAACACAAGAGATAGATGGAAGCATACTAATTTTCACTATGAAAATATAAGTTCTCTATATATAGAGGCTACATGAAGAAGATAAACACATCATAAACAATGTAGAACTAAACCCACAACACAAATAACCTTAATGCATTATTTATTCTCATAGTTCCCCTCAAGCTAGAGCATCCAATTTGCAACAAACTTAATAACAACTCAACAAACATAATAGGAAAAAACAAATATATAGAGAAATATAAAAAACCAATTGCTATAGCAAAAGTAACAATAACAAATAATAACCTAAAAATTATATCTTAGACAATAGAATAACCATCAAATATAATCCAAGACAAAAAACCAATTGTTGTAGCAACAACTACAAGCAATAATCTAAGAATTATATATCAAATAGTAGTAGAAAAAACATTGGATACAATTTAAGATGGTAAACAGATAGACAAATAAGGTCTATCCTCAGAAAGTAGGTAGATAGATGTAATTTACCCTCAATATTTTTTTGAATTTTTTTTCTTTTTGCTATAATTCCACCAATTTTTTTGACCCTTTTTATCTCCCTTTTCATCATAGTCTCACATGCTCAACACCCTTCTTGATTCTTCTTCTTCTTCTTTTAAATTTTTTTCTTTTTCTCTCTTTTTTTTTCCTTTCTCTTTCCTTTTCTTTTCTTCTTTCCTTTTTCTATTTCTTTTCTTTTGCTTGTCTTCCCCTTCTTCCCAATTCTTCTTCTATGTCTATCTCTCTTTTTTTACATTTTTTTCTTTCTTCTTCTCTCTCCCTTTTCCTCCTTTTTCTTTTCTTTCATTTCTCTTCTTCTCCCCCTTCAACTGCAACTCATATCTCCCCATCTACAACCATAATGGATGGAGGAGAGTGATGGTCTCTAAACCTCTCATGACGGTCATCATAGTGCTTGGGGCAAGGAGAAGGGTTGCCATTGTAGCTATAGCACATAAGGCTGCAAACTAGTCGAGCTTGAGGGTGAGCCAGTGCCATAGCTTCTTACAATACAAATTGATTAATGTGTTGTACCATTCCACAAATTCCAACCAGGCATTGCTTTGCAACATGAGGTACTAGAGCACTCCCACCATGGATGACAAATGGGGCAACTCACCCTGATGTCAATGAAAGACAAAGTTGAGACAAAAGAGGAGATAGGATTGATGCAGATCCAAACCTAGAAAAGAGTACTCTTGCTTCTATATGCTTGGGGTGAAGAGGAGACAAGAGAGAAACCTGGATGATTTGGCAGGAGAAAGGGGAGATTGGCTGCCAATAGGAACATCAGATAATATTGCGGCCTCATGAGGAGCTATCTACAATGCAACCTTAAGAATAAGGTTGGTCATCAAGGAAGGAGTGAGGATAAGACCAACTGATTGTTACACCACCTGAAGAACTGGGAACTATTAAGGCTGCATACATATATGGGTAATTAACATATTAGGTTTGCTTTTATGCACCATGTTGAAGGCAAGGATATGCCCATTTCCCTTACTTAAACCTTGCATGCAATCAAAAAGATGTATCCAATTGCAGCACACCATCCTCCTTCATCTCCCTCTCCCTTTAGATTCTTCTCCCTGCCTTTTACCCTCCTCTATTGCGTTATTTGCCCTTCTCCTTCCGACTCCTAGCCTCTCACCTCCCTACAATAAACTCACTTCATCAAAGCTCCTTCAACATAAGTCAATGACAGCAAGGCAGACATTGAAAACAAGTGCCGGCAAACTCGTCCTGGTACTTTTTCATTACCCCTTCCCTTTCTTTTGTTCCCTTTTTTTTCAATTATTGGTTGTTCATCTTGATTGCACACTTGTGAATGATATGCATTTTTCAAGATGAGAATCAGCCTAATTTTCTCTGCAAAAAGAAAATATCACCAATTATGTAATAGTTTTGACAATGACCTGCCTACCTTTCTCGGTGAAAGGAAACCATTCAAATTTTCTTATTTTTTTAGTGCTTCAAAAAACGGATCTTACTCCCTTCAAACCGAGCAAGAACGTCAATAGAATAACAATAATAAACACAAACAGGCATTCTTATAGCAAAAGGCAACCGGGCCAAAAGAAGAACACAAGCCTATGGTACAAGGGAAGCACCTCTAGCACTATCTGCGATGAAGAAAGTTTGATCGTTGCATTGGAGGACGAGGAGTAAGTAGAGTGGGAGGCCTTGGTGAAACCATCCTGAAGGCTCGAAAAAAACCATATGTTGACCAGAAACAGCAACAATACCGACACAGCAATCCCTGACGCCCCAGAAACCCATGTCTTCCTTCTCCGCCTCCTGCCAACCATTGTCGCCGTTCCCCAGTGGCAGGAGCTCTTGTGCTGCTTCGAATACCTGTGCCTGAGAGCGCGTCGATCCCCCTTCTTGCCAGCAAAATCCTCGTCCGTTTACGGTACGGAACTCCTTCAGAACCGCCGCCGCCGCCGCCGCCACCACAGCCGCCCCGATGAGGGAGGACCGGAGGGATGGGTGGGACGAGGCGAGGAACGAGTGGGGTTGCTCCGGGTGGGGCCGCTGTGTCCAACCTCGAGGGGTGATAGGATAGGGCTAATTTTTTAAAATATGAATTGTTTTAAAAAAATTTCAAACTAGTCTTACGGCAAGAGTATCTGACGAAGTAGTTTATTATTTATTGAAATAGTTTATTATTTCAAGCTGTTAACTATTTCTTTTGACTTGTATTTAGAAGTTAAATTTCGATAATTCCCTTTATCATCACATCTTGCTTCTCTTCAGACTACGTCTTCGCTGCTTTTTAAGTTGAATCTAAGGACATATTTATTTATATGATATATAATATATATGATTATATTGAGATATTCTTAAAATGCACTTTCGTTCCATAATTGAAAACTGGTAAAAGATGAACAAGAAGAAATAAGTACACACAAATCATAGGGAATTTTTATATGATTTGGTAATAGCTTATGTCTACAAACAATATTAGTTTACATTACAGACATCATTATATATTTATAAAAGATATTAAAACATTTACAATTGCCATTTTACACTATCTATATTATTTAAAAAATTCAGCTAACGTCATCAAAATTTTCTCTCACACAATTAAAAGTTTAAAACTCGTCTGTGTTACGTCATAAAATACAGAAACGGACGAAATAAAAAGTTAAGAAATATAGAAATTAAAAAGTCAAGAAATTTAGAAAACGAAAAATCAAGAAAGTAAAATTTCATGTTATTTATATTACAGTCAGAAAATTAAGAAAATTATATAATTTAGGTTTTCGATTAATAAATTAAATTATAATATTAGTATTATTAACCTCATGATAAATCATGAACTATCAAAATTAAACTATAATACATATTTGAAATTAAAATAATAATTCAAATACAAATTCATACATCCAAATATTTAAAATGTATCAAAATAAACTCCTTAATTAAGAAATTACAAAATATTATTCATTTCTTAATAATGACAATGTAAAATCAAACAATTTTATCTATACATAAAATTTTAGAAGAATCCAACATCCAAATTATATTACATTAATATGTTTCATTAATTTCAATTTTACAATAACTACAAGTACACGGTGACAATAATAGCTAACATATGAGTACGGGTTGAACCTTAAAGAGCAAGGCACAATTATTTCTAAACTTCCTTGAAAACTTGACCAATCTACACAAAGAAAGAGGGTTAGATGCTAACTCACTACAAAAAAAACTATACAAATCTCCACTTATACTTCACTTCAACGAAGACACAATCCATGGAGTGACCAATTCAAACCATGGACGTCCTCCTTCAACTATAATGAAGCTACGAAATGGAAATGACACTAGAAGATTCTACTATTACTATCTACTACTCTAGCACTACTTATGATACTAACATTAAAACGTTAACTACATCTATGTTGTAACTAGCTACTCTATGGTTTAGATATCAACCACAACAAGGATGGAAATCATCAAGCATCATAAGCAAACGAAATTTGCAACTATAACTAAACCAACTTAGATAGCTAAATGGAAGAACAGTTTCACAAACACCTTGAGTGCATACACAAACATAAACACACCCATGCACTCAAACAGAAATTACAACACCAGCATCACGTTCAAACAACTCAAAGGTACTAAACAACACAGAAACAAACACAAACTTAAATGTTCGTTCCATTTCCCCTCTCATACCTTGAAGCTCTCCACCAAGCAAGTTCAATGCGAAGGTCGTCAATCATTGGCTTTCAACAAGCTTGATGGACGTCCTTCACCTCTTCAGCAACTAGATCATAGTCTCTAGGATATTTCTCCATGTTGTAGCCATCACTAGAGGGAGAGCTTTGCAGCAAGGTCGTCTCCACGCTCAAGCTTTACTAGAGAAGAGAAGAGCTCACCAATTACAAGAAGAAGGAACTCCCAAGAGGGTTGCAGTACACATCTCTCCTTAGTGATTGCAGCAAGGCCAACTCCACACTCCAACCAACACTAGAGAAGAGAGCTTTGCAGCAAGGTCTTCTCCACGCACAAGCCTTCACCGGAATTAGGAACCCAAGCCAAGAGGAAAGCATCCACCACCACCAAAGAGGAAGTAGACGAGTAGAGGAAGGAGGAGAGCCACCATCGTCCAAGAGGAGGCTCAAAATGGAAGAAGTCGTAAAGAGGAGAGAGAGATTTTGGTGATATCGCCTTTTATAAAGTTTGTCGTAGATCTAAATTTGGATCTAAAGAAGGTGATGATCCCAATGTTGATCCAAGGGTCTTCATTTTTCCTTCACTCCTATAATCAAATACTTCAATAATTTGTTAGCCATAAGCAATTGTGTGACATTTATTTTCATGGCAATAACATACCCAACCTATGGTAATTGTTGTACATCGAAAATAACAATTGCACATGTATATCACTATACTAGTCATTGTAGTTGTAACATAGGCAATTGCCATAATCATTAATTGCAACCTATAACAAAACATTCAATTGTGATATGCATGCCAACGAAATAATATAAACTATATGCATTTGACATGAAGAACGTTAATCTCTCTTGATTGCACATGTAATATAGATATTCATGTAGAAAGCATTAATACATGCAAGATTTACAAATGTGCCCTTCTCAATCAAATATTATACATCTTGACAAATATGATTGACATCTCCACAACTCTCATTCTCAAAACTAAAAAATAACCAAAACTTATAATATCTAATCATGTGAAATATTTACAACATCCAATGAGTGACAACTATAATTGAGGCATAATTTATGCACTTAATAATCATCAATTCATGCAAATTCATATAAATGTGATTGGCATATAATCTCATGTATAAATGCATATTTTCTACAACTAAAGCCATAATATACATGAGTTATCATGTATGAAAGTGCACAAATTAATACCATGCACAAATGATGACCTAACTTAGCAAAATTGAAATTCATGTGAAGGACTCTTGTTCGATCAAACCAATGAAGAGTCCAATTTCACTAGACAAGAGTCCAATCACACTAAACAATAGTTCATTCTGATTGGACAAAAACATCTAATGTAACTATTGATGAGACAGAAGATCCTAACCGAAGACAAGGATGAGAGATCTTAAAGATGATAAGGAGGAGGATGTAACAAGAGGAGGATGCCAGCACAACAAAGACAATGCGAAGGAGGATGTAAGTGCAAATGAAGGTTCTAAATGCAAGAACTTTCTGAACATGAGATAAACTTTTAGACCAAGAGAGGTTTGAAAGTTAGAAAATACCTTCCTTTTATAGGTGAGAAAGTTGAGAATAAAGTTAGGAAAATTTTTCAATCTTTTAATTTCCTAATTTTCCTAGTATCACAAAATCTCCACCTTAATCTACACTTGTGGGTCTCATGTACTTTCGAAGTTCTATCCTCCTATGCTTTGAAATTTAGTAGATTAGACCCCATATGGTATCGAAATATCACAAACCTTCCAACTACTATTCATCAAAATAATACTAACCTTCTAATATATAATGTCAAAAACATGATAACATTTTGATCCATAGTGCTAAGATATTGTACACATTCCAATCTACAATTCAAGTTTCTTTCAATCCCTTCAAATTACCTTAGTTGAGTTTGACTTTGACTACTTGAATCTTCCACCTAGATAACTTTCACCTTAGATGTCTTGAAGTTCAATCTCTAATGTCTTGATACATAATAATTTATCTTCACACACAATATAGTGTTCCTTTAAAGTTATTACTTTAAAAATCTTCTTAAATGTATAGTATGTAGAGTGGGTGAGTTACTTTATATACTATACATTGTTCTTTCATTTATCACAAAAGTTAAGGCATCTATGGATTCAAAAGTAAGGTTTGTGTACAAGAGAAAGTAAGTTATGGATTCAAAAGGAATGTTTATGTACGAGAAAAAGTGAAAAAAGAAAAAGAAAAAGGAAAGTAACGCATAATAAGAAAATAATAATAATCTATTTACATCTAATAAAAATTGACAGAAAATTTTTGTCACTTTCCATCGTATATAATACATCAATTTCTAGGAAAATGTCGGACACCATCGAGCTTTCACACCTTCAACCTCGCGAAAGTGTTGGAAATATCTGTCACTCTCTCGTCCGTCTGTGAAAGTCCGTTAGTCGCGACCTTCGACAACAGCTCTCTCGCCCGTCCGTGAAAGCCCTATCGTCAGTCGCGACCTTCGACGGTAGCTCTCTCGCCCGTCCATGAAAGCCCTATTGTCAATCTCGAGGAAGCCTTTGTCTATTGAAAGGTATGAAGTTATTGGTTTTGATTCGTCAACGTATCCATCTCCCTCGATCACCGCAAGCCTCCACCATTGATTCGTCCTTGCATTCGTCCTATGCTATGTCCATCTGCATTCATTTGTTTAGTCGCCATCCTCGTCGCAAGCATCCTCTCCAAATGCACTTGTGTGTGGAGGATTGGAATTAGTGATGGAAATCTTTCTTTTCATCTGGAGCGGTTACCATTTTAGCTTGTGATGCCAAGATGCCTCCCAACCTTGATTTACTAAAATATGATTCAATTTATTGATGGATGCGTTGACGATGAATTTAATTGATGTGTGATAGATCTATTTACTAGGAAGGTAAGGCAGGGAAGGAAAGAAGGATAGATCTACAATGGCATGGTTGACGACAATGTCTCCAATCTCCCATTTGGTGCAGTGGCTAAAGGACAACAACCACCTCCATTTCTCTGTCACAAAGAAAAAATAGTGCCAGACTTGGTCATGATTTATGTGGTTTGAAAGTCTTGGTTGTTTAAAAAAATGTGATTTAGCAAGCGTTCGATTTGGAAGTTTTATGTGCATGATAGATTTTATTTGATCGTTATGAATGCCTAACAAAACTTTAAGATGCCAAAAAGCATAAAATTATCATTGAGTTGATAGGCTTTTGTTGTTGATATGCACAAAATATATTGGAACATGAATGAGTGGTGCTTAATCTTAAGTTTATGATTGTTGTTGTCTTTGTTCACTAATATAGAGTTTTTTTTATGGTGTGGAATATCATTTTCCATTGTATTATTTTTACATTGTTGACGTATAGACTTGCTATCACACGAGAAACTTGGGTTATTTGATATTTAAATCTACATTTAAACTACATTGGGATGTCGTTGCAACTACTAATCTATTCAATTGCTCATTGTCGAAAATGGATAGCAGTTACATTGTTGTCAATTTGCCATATCATTGATTATATTTTTAAGGTTTCATTGTGTCTTTCCAAGTTTCTTTGGAGTTATGTGCTGAATGATAATAATGTGTTGAATGTTTATAAGTTATGCAAGTATGAAAGTAGATTAATAAAACATACTGTTTTTTCATTTTCATTTGTAGTTGTTTTTTTTTTTTCTTATATCATATTAGTCAATCATGTTTACCACAAGAAAAGGTGAAGAGTGAAGTTACACAAGTTGGAGTGCTGCAACTGATGAACAAATTTTGAATATATTGTGTGAAAAGTTGAATGAAGGTAATGGGAGAACTATAAATGGAAAAATAAGAATTGATACATAGGATAAAGTTATTGACGAATTTAATGAGAAGATAGGAAAGAGCATGATAAGGAAAAATATAGATAGTCGCATGAAGACCTAGCGGCTAATGTACAAAAACTACAAAAAAATTTCAAGTCAAAGTGGATGGGGTTGGGATTATGTAAATGGATATACTGATATACTTGAAGAAATCTGGGTAGAATTTATTAAGGTAAGAAATTTACCAACTCCTAGTTATTGACTTCATTTAACTTTAATTTTGATAAATTCATCTTTTTAATTGCAGAAATATCCTGATTATAGGCAGTGTAAAGGAAGACCTTGCCCTATTTTTAAGCAACTACAAATTCTTTTTGAACATAGCATTCCATTTGATTCTTAAGTAAGGCAGCCTGAGGATTGTAAACAACAACAAAAAGAAGATGACACACATGTTTCTTTAAATAATGAGAATGACACACTTCCTCTAGTATTTGATGGAGTTGTAGAATGACACACTTCCTCCAGTATTTGATGGAGTTGTAGATGAAGAGGTTCATCTAATGCAGACACATTCACCATTAATCAATGCCTCTACAATAGATACTTCTAAGAAGGGAAGGAGACCTTGGCCACATGCAAAGTCCCAAGAAGTAATATCCAACACAGTTGAAGATATGGCAGATGCTTTTAGAGATTATTTTGAAAAAGATGATTGTAGGGACTCACGTAGATTAGAAATTATGGATGAATTATGTGTAGTGAAAAAAGAAAGATTACAAATGAAGCATATGAAAGAAAGGAAAACAGAAGATGCGATGAACATAGTATTCTCATTATATGAGCTTAATGATGAAGAACAATTTCAAGCAACCAGATTATTACAAAGTATTGAAATGCTCAATCAATTTTTAGCTATACCAGATGACAAGAAAGTAGTATGGTTGAGGTTTTATCTATGCTAATGTATTTAAACAATTATGTTATATTAATGGTTGTTATGTTGTTGGTAGTTATCATATTGTGATAAACTTTTATATTGATGGTCGTTATATTGTTGGTAGTTATGATATTGTGATAAACTTTTTTATTGTTGGTTTTATGTTGTTGGCCTTTATATTGTATGAGACATTGTATTACTAATGCAACTAATGTACATGTTTTTTTTATAGGTGATTATTTAGGAATGAATTCAAAGAAAAAGACCCACAAGTTGAGGCTGCCATTAGAACAAGAGAATGAAAGAGTAAGGAAAAAAAGAAAGAAAATGATTTTAGCATAGATTTTTTTTAGTATAATTATATGTTATTCTAGCATTAGTTCAACAATTACAGATCGCATATATAGTAAGGAAGGGGTAGATTATATTAGAAGATTGTTGGATTCAAATTTACCAAATAAAGTATATAATTGTAGAAAAATATATCGTATGAGTCAGTCTATATTTCTACAATTTTGTGATTTATTGATAAAGGAAGGACTAGTACATGATGGTAATAACACCATTGTGGAGGAAAATTTAGCAGTATTTTTTGTAAAAGTTGGTCAAAATCAAATATATGGAGTACAACTTAAGTGTGTTTTTTTTATAAGTAACAAGCAATTTCACAAATAAAATTTAATTTCAGTAACTTAATTCGTTAAATTGACTACAAATGCATAGCATCTATTGTATAAGTGTGTAAGAACATGTTGAACCCATAAGGAATGGTTGAAATTTGACTCTTTAAATTTTTCATGGCAAGAGTTTAGCGTAAGGTACTAATCTGCTCACTCTGTTGATTTATTATTAACTCAACGGACTAAATTCATAGAGTTACAATTAACTTAATAAACTATCCTCGTTGAGTTATAGTTAACTCAATGAGCTATTTAGTAACTTCCTATTAATATTACTAATTGTAGAAGAATACGACCATCCATTGAACGATTTCATACATTATAAACATCTTTTACACTCTTCAAATGTTATTTTTTATTAGATTTATCATTAATTAATTCTAGTATTCAAATACTCCAAACGGTAAATAAATCAATCAAGATTTCAAAGATTTATACTAACTATTTTCAATATTAAATCATACAATTCTATATTAACTAAAATATGATAAACACAAAACATTTAAACAGATAATACAAATACATACGATACAAACACAAATCTTGATAAACAAAATGATGTAAATGTAAACATATATTGGTTTTTATTCCTCAAGATGGATGATTCATGATAGGTAAAATTCTCTATTGATAATAAAAGAAATTTTCGTCACTACATGTAATGCGATTATACCTCTGAAAACTTAATCATTTACTATTAAGTGTTCCTCTCCTTATTAAATTACAAACCTAGACTTTTGTAAGTTGATCTCCTCTTCAGCATAGCAGCATCAACCTAAAACTAAGGCTAAAAGTTTTACTGAAGAGATGATTCAATGTTTGGTGAAAATGTCAGTCCTTCCTGTGACGTGATTATTCCTCATAGTAGTTGTCAGTCATCGTGTTTTACTCAGAATCAACCCAACATCTGAAAAGTTTCCTCATAGACCTCTAATGAATGGTGATAATGGTGGAAGCTCAAGGAGCGTCCAACGCTTTCTATAGTAAGTGTGTTTCTCCCCCCTTTTCTTCATTCTTTCTTCTTTCCTTTTATATTTCTTTCTCGAAATAACTACTTCCACCTAAATCACTAGTTGGATTTCCTTCATTCATATTAACGATGATAATTACTTCTTCATTTCATGATTGAGATTATGGTGTAGTTCGTGTAACGTAGTTTCCTTTACATTTTCTACAATTACTCACAATTGAACATTAGAAAATAACTAGTTTATAAAGTTAGTGTAACTCAATGGACTTACTCTGTTAACTTAACTATTAACTCAGTGGACCGACCTCGTTGAGTTATAGCTTAACTCAATAGGCTCATTCAATTCTGCAATTTAATAAAATAATTACATATATAACATTTAACACTTAATATATAAAAGAAGTAATTTCTAATTCATTCATAAATGATACTTAATTAACCACTAATTCCTTTAAATTATGCATATTCTTTAATTAAGACTTATAATTATATAAATATAATATAATAGCTTAATTCTCATATGATAAGTTAAATACTATGCAATTCATCATTCATTAACCACTAATATTATGTATAATTTCATTCTAAACAAGTAACAAGAGAAAGATTTCATTGTTCAAGTTACACTATCAGTCATGTATTCAATAAGATGTTAAATGCTATAATTGGTTTAAGTGGAAAACTTTTAGTTAAACATTTGTCATCAACACATAGATGAACTTGTAATAATTCAAATGTCTTCCTATACTTTAAGGCAACATACTCTTACCATTTGTTATTGTTTCTTACAACATTGATATTATTTTATATAATGTTTCTCGTTTATTTGTTAACAAGATTATATTAGTGCAATAGATGGTACACATATTAAAGCAACCATTTATGGAGAAGAAACATCACCCTTTAGGAATAGAAATGGTGAATTATCACAAAATGTATCGGTGGCTTGTAATGTTGATATGAAGTTTGTTTATATTCTTGTTAGATGGGAAGGATCTACTGCTGATGCTAGAGTTCTTCAAGATGCAATCTCTCAACCTAATGGATTTCAAGTTCCAACTAGTAAGTATTTTTGATATGGAATTTAGCTGGTCATTTATTTTATCTTTAGACTAATATTTGTTTCAATGTAGGTAAATTCTACTTGATAGATGCTAGTTTTCCAATTTGACTAGAATTTATCTACCCATTTAGAGGTGTTAGATATTATTTATCAAATTATGATATGTCTCAACTTCCAACAAATGCCACAAAGAATTTCAATTATAGGCATTCACAATTAAGAATGGCGATTTAACGTACATTTGGTGTTGTGAAACATTGTTTTGCAATTTTACATGGTTATAAGTCGTTTCCATTTGAAACTCAGGTGAAAATTGTACATGCATGTTTTATACTACATAATTTTATTCATAAAGCAGATAGAAAAGATTCACTTGAAGATCCTCATGATGAGTTGGAAGAATTTCAAGATTTTGATGATGCACAAACATATGAAGGTATAGACCGAGAAGTTAAAAGAGTAATTGCAACAAGATTAACTCAACAACAGAAGAAACAAATAGTTGATAATATGCGTAATAAGATGATGTTATCTATGTAGGAAGAACGTAATGTATGATGTATTATTATAAAGGATGTAAACATTTTTAATTTTTCTATAAACTTGATATATCTACAAATATTTTTATATTATTCATTCATATTTTATTACATTCTATTACTTTTTCACTTTCTATTACTTTCTAGTATTTTATGTTACTTTCTAGTTAGTGCACAAACACCACAAATTTCTAGCGACTTTCTGCAACTTTTTTTTATGTTACTTTCTAAAACTTTCCAACATTTTCTTTCTATCACTTTCTGTTACTTTGTAGGTGTACAAACAGGCACAAAGGCTTCATGGTCATCATCCCATCTCCCTCCTCATCAAGAATGGATCCCTCTTGAAGAAACAAGGATGCACAATCCCTTGGATTTGCTCAATCAATGATGTTAGAGTTAAGGCATCTATGTCAACATGGATGCCTATAGTTGTGATGTGAATTGACTTTGTAAAGATTGTATCTATTGTACCACTTTGTTGATAGCCTTTAAGTGCATTTGCTTGCACCCACTCTAGCACAAGTTACCCTCTAACATCGGAGTCATTGCATTGATTACTAAACACAAGGGTGTCTCATAATATAAAGAGTAGAGTTTTCATATCATGTACTATTCATGCAAGTTATTTTCCAAAGTAGAGCAAATACTGCACCTCACCTACTTTATGCAAAAGTTACAACTCCAAAGGGAAAAAAATATGTTTGCCTCACTCTACTTTGACCTACATTGTTTGTTCTACATGATCATCACTTGCTTTTACCAAAGTTTAAGTTCTACACATAAAGTTTGGAGGTTGATATAAGATTAATCATTTGTTTAGTTGATCTTTAAAAGGATTTAACCATCTTAAAGATCAATGACTTCATGTTTAGAATGAAAAAGTGTATAAAATTAAGAGTTAAATGATAGTTAATTGCATAATATTTAACTTATCATATGAGAATTAAGTCATTATATTATTATAATTGCACTGTTATATACTTTAAGAAAAGAATCTGCATAATTTCAAGGAATTAACGTTAATTAAGTATATTTTTACACTATCGGTGAGTTACAAGCTTTTTAATTCTTAAGTATCTGAATTATCTGTTATTTCAGAGAATTATATTTCATATACCAAATAGTTATATTTTAAATGTTAAAAGAATATTTTATTATTTCCTAGAGTACACGTGTTGAAACATTAATGCATAATTTAAGTAGATTTTTGGTAAGTTAGACATTAACTATCTGAAATGCATTTGAGCATAAGATAGTTAGGTTTGCAAGTATTCGTAATATCTTTTTATCATAAAACTACTTGAGGACACGTGTCACGATCTAGAAACTTAACTTAAGTTATCTTTCAGAAGGTTAAGTGTTAACTATCTGAAATGCATATAAGTTTCGAATACTTATAGTTATAACTATTTGAAACATCTAAGCTCATTAGATTAACATAACTATACATGTTGAGTTACTTGAATATACATTAAGGTAATACATTGTGTTAATATTATAAGCTTATAAGTTATTTCTTTATTGTATGTGTGTTTTAGTTAAGTCAACGAAGTAAGTCTGTTGAATTACATTAATTCCACAGACCATTTATTTTCTAACATGCCACTGTAGTAGTTGCAAAAACAAGAAATTCGAAGGAAAATCATGATTGCATGTATCAAGCAAGAATTAACTCATGGAATGAAAAAGAAACCATTATCGTTGATACGAATGAAGAAAATCCAACCAATTATTTAAGTAGAAACAATTACTATTGAAAGAAATATAAAAGAAGAGGAGAAAAGTTGTGTATAGGTGTGTGGAGGACTGCACTAACTATAAGAAGCGTTGGAAGTTCCCTGAAGCTCCACAACACCATTAAAATCACCAACCATCGGAGGTTTGCGATGATACTTTCTAGATGTCGAGTCGATTCTAAGTTAAACACAGTGATTGACAACCATTGTGAGGAGTGATCGCATCGTAGGAAGGAAAGTCATTTTCACCAAGTACCGACTCATATCTCAGGAGATGGTAAAACTTCTAGCCTTGGTTTTGAGTTGATGTTAGTATACTGAAGAGGAGATTAACTTACAAGTCTTGGTTCACAATTCTATAGAAAGAGGATGCAAGATTGTAAGTGATTAAGTTTTCAGTAGTGTAATCACGTTACATGTAGTGACGGAAGTTTTTACTATCAATAGATATTTTTACATTTCACCTTTCATTCATTTTCAAGAACATATCAAAACAAAAATACCAAAAATAACAAATTATCTGTGTTTACATTTAGTATTAAAGTGTTGTATTGTTTATTTTGTATCGTGATTAATATTATCATTATTAGTATTGTGAATGTTTTATGTTTGTTTGATTCAGAAAATATAAAATAGTTTTATTGTTTACTGAAATTGATTCGTGTAGGATACTTAAAAATCTTAATAGTTACTGTTTGAAATATCTAAATGTTAGTTTTGTTTAATGACAAATCTCAAGTTAACTAACACTAAAAAACTTAATTGATGTTATTTACATTCTATAGAACTACTTAATGGATGGTCGAATTTCTCTGTGAATAACAGTATTTAACTGAAAAAGTTGGCTCGTAGAGTTAACTTAAGTTCACGAGGTTAGTCTGTTGAGTTAGTTATAATTTCATGAATTAAATTCGTTAAGTTAACTATAACTCAATGAAGTGCTTAATTGAATATATACAAACTCTGACATAAAAATTAAAATAATACATAATTCTTACTCAATCTATGTGGAATCGACCTTGCACACAAATATAATATATACTATGCACTTGCAGTTAAAAATATAAATTGGACTTAATATCTAATTTATGTGAAAAATTGTTTATTTACTTCTAAAATTTATTAATATAAGCATAAAAATAAACCTAAACAAGTTTCTTATTTAACTTTCCAACAACAAGACACTTCACATTTTAATTTAAAGAGATAAGATATAACTAGACCATTTTCTTTAATGAATTTAATTATGATTATTAGAAATATAGAATGATTGTATTTCTTAAATCCTTTAATTTTGATTTACGTATTATAGTTATAAATGGTAGATTCAATTGCAATAAGTCATATGATCATGGGAACGAAGAAGACAAAAAATTGCTTCTTTAAATCAATGGCTTCACACTCTAGTTTAGAGAGATAAGATATAACTAGACCATCTTTGTTTGATGAATTTAATTATGATTATTAGAAATATAAAATGATTATATTTCTTAAATCCTTTTATTTTAATTTATGTATTATAATTATAAATGGTAGACTCAATTGCAATAAGTCATATGAGGATTAGAATGAAGAAGACAAAAAAAATGCTTCTTTAGATGTCATGGGATTAAATATTTTTTATTGTTTTATAAATCAAGATATGTTTAACTTTATTTCCAATTGTATAACTACTATTATTATGATAGACTAATTGTTAAGATATATATCTATATCAAGCACATGTATGTTTCATTGAAACCATGTATGTATCATTCATAAGGTATAATTTATTTCAATGTATATTATAGGTGTAAAGTAGGTCAAGCCAACTTGGTCCAATTTAATTACTTCTAAGCCAACTTGATTACAGGTATGATGTCTTTATGGGCGCTCACAATTAAATAGATAACTTACAACCACAGTTCTAAACTTCAATCTAGATTATCGTTGATCCACATCAGTTTTCAACTTTCTCGATACGAAATTCAGCTACATACGGACAATCTGTCGCCCAAGATATCAAGAAGATGTAGTGTTACTAAAATACAAGATGTAAAGAAGTCCATTCATTATTCAGTATAAGATGAAATGACAAAATTATTGTTGAATATCTGACTTGAATTCTTGTAAGAGTATTTTGGTCATTTGACCAGTTGTATTGTCCATGCTATTTAAGCATGGACCTAGGGCACCCATGAGGGTTGCTGATCCTTTTGTACTCCATTTGATATAAAGAACTTGAACTCTCTCCATTCGTGGACGTACCCAAGTTGGGGAACCACGTAAATTTGGGATTTGTGTACTTGCTTCTCCATCTCTTCTTCCTCTTCTTTAGCATAACAATTTGTATCAAAGTTGAGGGTTCTTTTGAGGATCATCTTAAGTTTTTTGGAAGAGAAAAAAAGAAGATAGGATTTGGAGAAGATTGCTAGAAGGCCAGCAGCCGTCGAAGCTAGTCTCGCCCGTGCGTCTGTCTGCACGTTCGTTCCTACGCGTGATTTCTACACATCCGTCTGCGTGAGATCGTCAGCGCACGTCGTCTGCGCAACAGCCTATGCGTGACTTCAGCGCATCGTTAGCATGCATTGTCAACATGTGTTTGCTTGGTGCGTCGTCTGGAAGTCATCTACTTGCGCGTCTGTTTGCGTGTGTGCGTCAGTGTTCGTTTGCTTGCACATTTGCTTCCGGTGTAGTCCTAGTCTACCATGTGTGCATATGCCTGCATGTCGTCTACGCATCTGTTCCTCCGCACGACTGCCATCTGTGTGATTGCCATCCGTGCGACAACCGTCCACACGTTTGTTCTCTCACGCAACTGCCACACTACGTGATCTTCTTCGCACGTTGTCCATCGTGGTCTATTCACTTGTCTGACCTCGCACAACTATCTATGTGTGCTCGTCTGTGCGCTCGAGAGCTTCATCAGTGCTCTCCATTGGCATATTCGATCTATTTGAAGGTAAACAGTGAATTCGTACAGGAATTTACACATTTTTTCTGATGTCAACACCGGCTTTGAAAGTGGAAAAGTTTAATGGCAAAAACAGCTTCAGCCTTTGGCAAATAAAAATGAGGGCTTTGTTGAAGCAATAGGGTATTTGGACTCCCTTAAACAAAGAGTCGTCTATAGATAAAAAATCTACTGAATATGAACAACAAGAAGAGAAAGCTCACTCTACTATTTTGCTATGTCTATCTGATGAAGTTATTATTAAAGTTGCTGATGAGACCATAACTTCTAGATTGTGGAACAAGTTGGAGACATTGTACATGACAAAATCTCTTACCAATAAATTATTACTCAAGCAGAGGTTGTTCTTTTTGAAAATAAAGGAAGGCACACCGTTTAAGCAGCATTTGGATCAGTTAAACACTATTCTTATGGAGCTATGCAATATTGGTGTGACTGTTAAAGATGAGGATGCAACTCTCATTTTGCTTGTTTCACTTCCATTGTCATTTGAAAATTTTATACAATCTTTTGTAGTTGGCAGATACACAATCACATTGGAGGAAGTGAGGTTCATCCTTCACTCAAGAGAACTTAGGCACATGGTTACACATGGGAGCAATGATGCAAGTGCATCTGGGTTGACTGCACATCATGGAGATAGTAGGGGACATCAATAGAAACAAAACAGCAATAACAGGCATAGAGGAAAGTGTAAATCAAAAGGCAAGTACTCGAAGGATATTTGCAACTATTGCAAAGAAAAAGGACACTGGAAAGTAAATTGTCCTAAATTGAAATCCAAAGTGAGTGCGTCAGCAGCTGAAAAAGAAGATTCAATGTCAGAAGGTGATTTCTCTTTGACTACTTGTTGTAGTGCATATACAGATCAGCATTGGATCTTAAACTTTGGAGCATCTCATCATATGACTCCCAATAGGGAGTATTTCTACACTTATCAAACTGTTAATGGAGGACAAGTTAGATTAGCAAATGATGATGTTTGCCTTAGAGTTGGCATTGGTACAATTAGATTCAAGATGCATGATGGCACGGTGAGAATTCTTGAAGATGTATGGCATGTGCCCAAGTTAGGCAAAAGCTTGATATCCCTGATGGCACTTGATTCCAAGGGTTTCAAGTATTCAGGAGGAAGAGGCAAATTGTTGGTCTCAAAATGCTCATTGGTAGTAATGAAAGGAATCAAAAATGGGCCTCTATACATTTTGCAAGGTTCTCCAGTTGTAGGTGATGCTGCCGCAGCTATGAGTGATCAGCAAACCACTTCTGCAATTTGGCACTTAAGAATGGGTCATTTGGGGCAAAGAGGAATGTAGAAACTTAGCAATTTAGGCAGACTTAACAGACACAAATTCATTGATGTAGAGTTGTGCAAACATTGCATCTATGGAAAGCAAAAACGTGTGCAGTTTGGAACAGCAGAGCATACCACTCAAGAGGCATTAGATTATATTCACGTAGATTGTTGGGGACTTTCTCAACAACCCTCTCTTGTAAATTCTAGATATTTCCTTTCTTTAGTGGATGACTATTCACATATGACATAGGTTTTCATTTTGAAACATAAAGGTGAGGCTTTCAAGAGCTTTAAGCAGTGAAAGACTCAAGTTGAAAATCAAGTTGGTAGGAAGGTGAAATATTTGAGAACTGACAATGGTTTGGAATTTTGCTCTCATGAGTTTGATAACTTTTGTAAAGAAGTGAGTATTACAAGACACTACACAGTTAGAGACACTCCACAACAAAATGGAGTAGCAAAACGTCTGAACTGCACGTTGTTGGAGAAAGCAAAGTGCAAGCTTTCTCATGCTGGATTGGAGAAGAAATTTTGGGCTGAGGCTGTTAACACAGCATCTTATCTTATCAACAGATCACCCTCCAGTGGTATAGGAGACAAGATACTTTATGAAGTGTAGATGAATAGGGCTGCAAATTATTTCAAATTAAAGATTTTTGGTTGTACAGCATTTTATCATGTAGATAATGATAAGTTAGAGTCACGTGCTAGAAAGGGCATCTTTGTTGGATATGGTATGAGAGTCAAATGGTACAAAATCTTTGATACCGAAACAAGAAAAGTAATTCACAGTCATGATGTCATTTTTGATGAGGCCACTTTGATACAAAATGAAGAGTTGCCCATAGTGTCAGAAGAATCCAACACTCTTGAGCAGGTGGAGTTTGACTTGTCACAATAGAATGTTCTAGAACAAATAGCTTTAAATAAAGATCAACATTTAGACCTAGATGAAAATGCAGATCAACCTGAGGAGGAATCACAAGAGAGATGTGTTGCTAGAGACAGACCTAGAAGGGTTCCTCAATGCCCGTAGAAGTATGATTTTAGCAATATGATTGCTTTTGCCTTAGGCTACAAGTAAGGTGGAGGAAGTTATTGATCCTCCAACATATGATGCTACTATGAAAGATTCAGATGCTGCTCATTGGATGAAAGCTATCTAAGAGGAGCTTCAGTCCCTTCAGAAAAATCAAACATGGGATTTAGTGAAGCATCCAAAAGATAAGAATGTTGTAGATTGCAAGTGAGTGTTTAAAAGAAAAGTTGGAACACAAGGCAATCTTGGGACACAATTTAAGGTAAGGTTTGTGGCTAAAGGCTATTCTCAACAGGAAGGCATTGATTACAATAAAGTATTTGCACCAGTTGTTAGACACATGTCCATCAGAGTTCTTTTGGCTATTGTTGCAATGAAGAACTTAAAGCTTGAATAGCTTGACATGAAGACAACCTTCCTACATAGTGACTTAGAAGAAGAAATATAGATGGAACAGCCAATTGGTTTTGTGAAGAAAGAGAGATCATATTTGGTTTGTAAGCTTAAGAAGTCCTTGTATGGACTCAAGTAATCTTCAAGACAATGGTATAAAAGATTTGATTCTTTTATTAGCAAAGTTGGTTTTCTACGTAGCTCTTTTGACTCATGTGTATATATCAAACACTTAAATAATGATGCACATGTATACTTGCTCTTGTATGTTGATGATATCTTAATTGCATCCAAAGATATCATTGTTATATAGGATTTGAAAAATACCTTAAAGTCTGAATTTGCAATGAAAGACTTAGGTGCTGCAGGCAAGATCCTAGGGATGGAAATACATCGTGACAGAAGTGTTTGAAAGTTATTTCTTCATCAACACAGCTATGTGCAAAAGATCTTGAATAGATTTGGAATGGCTTCTAGTAAAATCATTGGAACACCCTATGACAGAAATCTTATCTTCAGCCATGATACCTCAAACACAATCAGAAATGGAATACATGTAGTATGTTCCTTACTCCCAGGCTGTTGGGAGCTTGATGTATGCAATGGTATGTACTCGCCCAGATTTGGCCTATCCTCTTAGTGTGGTAAGCAAATTTATGTCAAATCCAGGGAAGGTCCATTGGTAGGTTGTAAAGAGAATTTTCAGATGCTTAAAAGGAACTCCAGATGTTGGGCTAATATATAGTGTCAAACAAAGTTACAGTATGACAAGATATTCAGATTCAGATTTTGCTGGAGATGTTGATCAGAGGAGATCCTTAACAAGATATGTTTTTACAGTAGCAGGTTCAGTTGTCAGTTGGAAATCTACACTTCAGCTTACGATTTTGCTCTCCACTACTGAGGCTGAGTACATGACAATGACTGAAACTGCAAAGGAAGGAATCTAGCTAAAATGGCTACTTGGAGACTTTGGATTACAAGTTGACAGAGTTGATATCTTTTGTGACAGTCTTAGTGTCATTTATTTGGCAAAGGATAATGTGTTTCATGATCGTACAAAACACATTGATGTCAGATATCACTTTCTTAGAAGTGAATATAAAATAAAGATTTTGAAGATCAACACCAAAGACAATCCAACTGATATGTTCACGAAAGGGGTGATTGAGAGTAAGTTCAAGTATTGTCTTGACTTGCTCAACATATATGGATGTTGTTGACCCTTCGTGGGTCATTGTGATGGAGAGCTTTGCTCAAGGTGAAGTTATAATTCAAGTCAAGGTGGAGATTGTTGAATATCTGACTTGAATTCTTGTAAGGTATTTTGGTCATTTGACTAGTTGTATTGTCCATGTTATTTAAGTATGGACCTAGGGCACCCATGAGGGCTGCTGATCCTTTTGTACTCCATTTGATATAGAGAACTTGAACTCTCTCCATCCGTAGACGTACTCAAGTTAGGAAATCACATAAATTTGAGATTTGTGTGCTTGCTTCTCCATCTCTTCTTACTCTTCTTTAGCAACAACTATAATAAATGGAATATAGCACCCATAAATTAATCTCTACTTTTGTCATAATCTGAAACAGGCTTGAAAGATCTTCCCATATGGGTCATTCAGAAAATTCATCAAAATTCAGTTAACCACAACATTCAATATCGAAACACATTTTGAACTGGAGTAAAGAACAATCAGCCAGACAATTCATTAATGAGATTGGAGTCTACCATCTCAGAAAGTGAACGCCCTACAGCTACAGGTAGTCTCAAAGCTACACTACCAGAGAATGGTGCCAACGCCCCCACTTGGTCCTCTTCATTATCAGATGTATCTTAAATCAACTTGATACCACCCTCCCTCACACTATCGATCACAGCTTTCACTTTACCATGGTACCTTTGGTCCCTGTTGAGATGAACCATGACAGCTGGTATACCCTTCTTAAGAAGCCGCTCTGCAAGGATTCCCCCGATCGTACCTGCAGCTGCCACATCTCGAGTATTCTCCATGTTCGGCCTTAGCAGCTTCTCCTGCGAGCTTGCAGCGGCAGCAACAGTAGCTGTCGGGGTGTGGACAACCTGTGCATGGACAAACTTGTTGGTGAAGTGCAGTTTCAAAACGTATGGCTTGAGGTACTTGACGAGTCTGGGCGGCCTCACTGGAGCAGGAATCACCATACTTGTGAGCGCTCTGTGAAGATCATGTCACAATGTTGGAATGCATAAATAAAATTTCCAATAATCACCTTCTCATATTTTATCATTAAATTTGAAATGCACCCTGATCTATGTACCACATTAGGACACTTATGAAGGTATCACTTTTGCATTTTTTTTGAATATCTATTATGCTCTGTTATTGTATACAAGACTCCTATTTTGGATGATCAAAGGAAAATGGACCCAATCAAAACCATACATGATACTTCAGACGCAAGTAATTTCACAAGTGTATTGCTGAATTGAAAAACATTTAAAATATTCACCAATAATAGGCATTTAAACTTTCTATGAGCAAGAGCAATATCCATCAATATAGGTCAGCCTTCTCCTCCTTTATTTATTTTCATCCAAGGAGCTTTCCTTGTCTTGTGTCACTTCAATATGGTCTCATGAATTTTAGGAATCACCCAACCAATCTAGTAATCTACTGAACTAATTGTTCTTTGAAAAGGTTGATCGAGTAGAAGTAACGACTGCTAAGTGAAAAGATGAAGAAAACCCACTTCAAGATTAGGTTTATCCTAGTTTTTTCACTCACTAAAAATTGAAATGAATGGAATTATAATCAGAACTCATGCAAAAAGTATTTACTCCCAAAAGAATGATTTCTCAACAAAAACTTAAAAATTAAACACTAACTTGATAAAAGCAGTATTTTTTTGTTTTTTTCAATGTGCTTTTCTGGAAATCAGGTGTATTTGTCAACTAGCTTTGTCATACATTTGTTTTGAAGGTATCTTTCTATATTCTTTTTCTTTCCACGTGCTTTTATACTCAAGGAATCAATTCTAAATTCATTTAGTTATGCCAAACTACAGAAGCTAAGACATCTAGAAATGGAGCGAATGTTGTGATATGGTTACCCAAAGAAGAGTTCTTCTACCTAATGATTCTTAAACAAATAATGGCCAACCACATTTGATATCTATACTTAATAGGTAGAGTAAAACCAGAACCAACACCTTGTGGGTTTTAATTGTCGAATTCAACTTTTCCAATTTATAGTGCTTATTCTATAACTATTTTGTGCAAGCTATCTTTTTTTTTGCAGAGAATCCATGGTTTGATTCATTGGTATTCAATGCCTCCATATGTGAGTAAAATTTCATCCGTGACCTGCACTGCTGTAATCTTCTAATGTACAAAGGAATGCACAACCAACCCTTGGCAAGGTTGTTCTAATATCTTGATTGAAGGACAAAGAAAGAAACAATAACCATTGTTTTAAATGTTAGGTCGATCTGACTCAATTCATTGACACCTCTAACAAACACCCCCCCAGGTATTAAGATAAATCTATAGTAAAGTCCGGAAGAGTAAGAAGAGAAATAGAGATTGGTAAGAAGTCAAGGAAGAAGATCGACAAAGAGATTTTGAGGAGACTTTTCTCTAAGTGAAGTTAGGTACCCCAAGCCAACCTTGATTAAGCTCATAATGTAAGCATTTTTCATGAATATCATCCGAGATACCTACTTTACTACTTATTTTACATATTTTTGAGATTAATCTAGGTATATTGATGGACATAAATTTTCGGCCCTGTCTAATGTGAAACACCTAGAATGTACAAATATTTTGGAATTTAATTGTGTGCCTTTTTATCCCGTACTATGTACTCTATGGTATGGAAACTTGTGATTGTCATATGATATTGTTTCCTTGTCGAGATTTTCAGCTTACCTTCCCTCAAGAGAAATAATGTTAAAGGATATGCCAATCTGATGTTTTTCTTGTGGCGAATTCTCGTTAGTATTGTGTGCTTCAATGTGTAAAAAAATAATTTGTTTTACAATTAAAGATGTCAAAATAAAAATTAATCATAAATTAACTTACCATAGAAGTTACTAAAAAGGCATTTTCTAGACATTTAGAAAAACATTTTCCGATATTCAATCCCAGCTTTTATGGAACATATCTCAAACTACACAATGCACATTTCGTTCATTTAGTTTGAAATAAAGTGATATGACCTATTACATCAATAGAAACCCTGTCTGCCAGTAATTAAAAAAATTCTACCAATAATTGTATTTAAAATAAAAATTACTTCTTTCTCTCGAGCAAAAGGTCATCATATTGCTGTTCAAACTTCAGAATCATAAATGGACGCTTCATTATAAATATGAATCACATCATTTACTTAGCAGTTATTGACGTCTTTCAATAATAAAAACGTAATTTTCACTAGTACCACAAAATAATTTTAGAACATTAAAATTACGTGATTTACACTCATTTCCCTCATAACATGTACCCTAGGGATCATTTGTGAACAACAAAAATTAAGCCGTATGACAGGACGGATATCAGCTTGATTTTTCAGTAATAACTGCCACAAGTTCTTCTTGAGCTATCTCTAAGGCATTTGGAAGGTTTTCCGGTTCCCTCCCACCAGCTTGGGCAAAGTTAGGCTTGCCACCGCCTCCACCACCACAAATTTTTGCTATCGCTCCTACAAATTTCCCAGCTTGTAGTCCAAGCCCAACAATTCCAGGACTAAATGCAGCCACGAGGCTCACCTTACCATCACCTGGAGAAGAGCCCAAAACCACAGCCACAGGATCATCAAGTGAACTCACAAGATACTCTGCAGCATTCTTCAGTGATTCGGCATCCATATCATCCATATTCTCAACTATAACCCTGCAAGGTGACAAAATCATGAATGATACATGTTCTCTCATACAATGGTAAAACAGAAGAGCTTGATATTACCTGATACTAGATCTTCCCACTAATAACTCTTTGCCTACCAGAGCTGCTGCTTTCTGCATTGATAGTTTAGATCGAAGATTTGTTACCATATTTCTTGCCGTTCTTAGCTCCTCAATAATATTTTCGACCCTAGTGGTTGTTTCTTCAGCTTTCACCTTGCAATTGAGAAGCATCGCCAGAAATTAGCTCAAGAAAAGGAAAACTAGTATTCTTTTGAAACCAAACAGAATAACAAATAGACCATGATCGTCAGACATCAAAGGGGAATTATTACCTTGAGCAGCGAAGAAAGATTCTTCATATGGTTATCCCTAGCTTTGATGTATTCAATAAATGCTTCACCAGCAACAGCTTCAATACGTCTGATTCCAGATGCAATAGCTTGTTCTGAAGTTATTTTGAATCCACGAAGTTCCAAAGTACAATTAACATGTGTTCCACCACATAATTCCATTGACACATCAGGGACCTCGACAACTCTTACCTACAAAATCAGGAGCTAGCATAGAATAAATAGACACTTCCTTTTAAGAAAATGTGATAAAAGAGGCATTCAATGTAGCATCTTTACTTGGTCAATCTTTCTTAGTATCTATCAAAAATAGGATCCAAAATACAAACAAATGCAACAAGCAATAACAGCAACAATAATTCAAGTCATAATTCCACTACATGAGATTAGGTACATGAACCATCTTCTTCAATGTATTTCTATGATCAAATCTCCAGTTAAATTACCTAAATTTAAATTTTTCTCACAATTTCTAACCAAATTATTTTAGGTTTTCCCTTAATTCTTTTGCACTAATTAATTCTTCCATCCCAATTGATATATTCTTTAGTCTCCTAGGATAAGACCAAACTACTTAAATCAATTTTTTCTTGTCTTATCTTTAATTAGTGCAACTCTTACTCTATCCTTAATAAAATTATTTTTAGTACATCTCTTGTAGTATTATCACTTATCTATTTAAATATGTATTTCAACAATATTAACTTTTTTCATACGGCATGTTTTACAGCCTAGTATTCTGAGTTATAAAATATAGTATTCTCACATTTTATTTTCTTAATGATTTCTTCTACCTCCAAACTATTAATTCTTCTAAAATAACTATGATTTATATCCTTTGTATTGCTACCCAAAGTTTGCATGTAAGGATTTTTTATGGTAAATTCGTCAAAAAGTTTACTAAAATACCTACACCATCTATCTTTTATTTTATATTGTTTTACTAAAACTCTACCATCTCCATCTTTAATATACTTGAATAAAATCTCTAGATTTTCTTTCTCCAACATTAGATAATTTCTATATTCTATTTTCTCCTTGTTTTATGTTTAAATTATCATATAATTCCTTATAGGCCTTAATTTTAACTTTACCAATAATTTTCTTAACATTCTTCTTTGTTAACTTATAATTATCTAAATTTTCCTCATTTTTACATTTATGATAAGTTTTATAGCATTCTTTTTTTCCTTTTATTATCTTTTGTACATCTTCATTCCACCAACTTTCCTTACAAGTAGTCATTTCATTCTTAAATGCAACACATGTTTACAAAAATAAATATCTGCTTGTGAATTTTTTATCAGGATACTATTATGAATGTGAGTCCTAGTGCAATGACGAAGTTATTTCATTGTGACCTAAACGTCAGAGGTTCAACTGTTGAAAAGCAATCTCTCCGCTTATGGAGATATAAGGTTGTGTACAATTAGATCATCACAAGACTCCACATTAATAGAAGCCTCATGCGTTGAATTTATCATTTTTTATGATATAATATGATAAATAAAAAAATAAAGTTCCAAAAAAATGTGATAAATAATTTGCAGTTAGTACAAAAAACTATAAATCCACCATGGACATGGTAAACATAAACCATTCTCTTTGTTAGGTAAACATGATTTCAGCATTCATGAAATAGTAAATTTCAACTACTGCTTAAAAAATGACTAGTATGTACTATGATTTGTTGAATTCGTCAAGGCAAATAGTTCAAGATTATAAACCTGTTCTCCATATTTTTCACCGAACATTGCAATTGCACCAGCCTTTTTAGCGTCAGATAAAGGCATCACTTTTGTTTGAAGCTGCGTCCCATCACCAATCCAACTATTAACTAATGTTTCAATTTCCATCAACTCATTTACAGTCAGAGAGCGATGAAAATTGAAATCAAATCGTAGACGATTAAAATCCACCAATGAACCTGCTTGTGATGTTTCCTGCCCAATGACATTCTTAAGTGCAGCTTGTAGCATATGTGTTGCAGTGTGATGAACCTGCAGAACATAATAACGTTTTACCAAAGTCATATTGTCTTTATTGTGCAACAATAGGGCACTAGTATGTCAGAAATGAAGTTGTCAATTGCAAATGGAAAAATAACTAAAAGATGCCTCCAGATATACATATGCAATCCACAAGGAAAGTGAATTTTTTATCCTGATCAGTTTTGCTGCTAAATGAAATTCGACAAAAGTAGACCACTTATTCTAATTGCCAGCTAATGAAAGCTAAATACTAAAATACAATGAAAAATCCAAAGAAGAGGAAAAAAATTATTCAACATGAAAAGCATTTAGATACTGGTTTTCTTATTGAAAAACAAAAGTTTCACTAATTGGATTATCGACAGAAAAATAGCAGTTGATAAATCAACAAAATAAGCTCATTATACCTTTGCCCGTTGCCGCAATTTTGGATCAACAGCAGCGTCAACCTCCCAACCAACCTTAACTATTCCTTTCTTAACAGTGCCTTTGTGAACAAAGATGTCTCCAAGTGTTTTCTTGACATCCTTAATCTCAACGATAGCTCTTTGTTCATATTTAGCAGCTTCATAAGCATATAGGAAACCATTATCTCCTATTTGTCCACCGGATTCTGCATAAAAGGGTGTCCTATTTAGCAAAATCTCTACATCACTGCCATCTGAAGCTTGTGTCACAGGTTGCCCGTTGATCACCATTCCACTAATCACAGCACTAGACAAAAGGGTCTCATATCCGAGAAATTCCGTACTAGAGATACTCTCGGCAAGCACAGATTCATTTTCAACTGAAATTTTGGCAAAATTATGAGCAGCTTGAGACTGACGCCTTTGGTTTTCCATTTCAGAGTTAAAGCCATTCATGTCAATGCATATTCCTCGCTCTTCTGCCACTTCAGTTGTTATTTCTATAGGGAAACCATATGTGTCATAGAGAAGAAATGCATCTTTTCCACAAAGACAAGGTTTGCTTGTACTTCCATTTTTAGAAGCACTTAAGAGTGCATTAGCTAGCAACTGATCCAAAAGTTTCTCTCCTCTCTCCAAAGTCTTCACAAACCGAAGTTCCTCTCTTGTAAGTTCATCAAGTATGCACTGCTTTCTTGATTTCACATCAGGGTTAATATGAGTACTTAGTGCTATGACTGTCTCTGCAAGCTTAGGCAAAATTGCTTTTTCTGAATCAACACGTTCTATACCTAGCAATCTACTGGTGCGCACAATCCTTCTTATAAGCCTTCGAACCACATAGCCTCTACCAATGTTTGATGGCATGACACCGTCGGAAATGAGAAAGACAACTGCACGCATGTGGTCACCAATGACCTAAACAACACAGGATTCAAGCAAATTAGATGCCTTAAATTGAATAAAGTCTAAAAATGCATCAAAAGGATCTAAGGAACAAAGCACTTGTTTCACACTTTCAGATTTGTCTTTGTGAAATCGTCAGCTTCAGCATATGATACCATAGCCATTTTTGAGGCCTTCTCAATAATAGGATAGATCAAATCAGTTTCATAATTGTTGGGAACCTGTATAAGTACACAAAGTTGATATCAAGTTGATTGTATAATATTTAACAAACTATAAAAACTAAAGAAAAAAATGATAAGCAAATAATTTACATTAGGACATTTCTGCTTGAAATTAAGTCAACATAATAAAATGCAATGTGCCTCAAAATTACCAAAACTTCTAACTAGCAGGCAATGCATGAAACTACAAATGTAATAACAGGTTCACACAGTAGAAAAGAATAAGAGATTATATTGATAAGTGATTACATCCAAGTGAATATAACAATACCTTACACTATCACTTTGTTTCCCAAGTATGGTAGGATTAAGACATTGATGATTATCGTATATACCTTACTGAATTATTGACCTCATATAGTGTGAGCATTTGGTTGGGTATTTTCTACCAACAATAATATGATCGTGAATTTGGGTGCAACCATGACAACTACAAAACAAGGAAGATTATTAAGGCATGAAAGTGCCTAGGCAATAAGCTTGGGTATCGAGGCACCTATTTAAATATTCATTCACTCAGATTCTGAAAATGCTGCCTCGATTCAGTCACTCAGTTTGTCCTGTTTATCTAAAAGGCAAAGTATTCATCTCAAACAAAAGCATAATAAGATTAAAAATGACACTGAGTCCTCTCACAATGTTAGTCTCACACTTCAATAATCTGCATTTGATTAGTCTTTTGTCTCTTAATGGATATTTTATTCTGGAATTACCGTGAATTGGTTAATAGACCAACTCAAACTTTCATCAAAAGTTTTATCAAGAAACATCATCTGGAAGCTATATTCATCTTTGAACACTTCATGTCTACCGAAGATTCTCAGAAATTTGCCAGACAGTTTGAATTAAAATCATTATTATGGAAATTCCAAGATTTGTACTTTTTGATCGGATAATTTTGAACTTCAAATCTAGGATACTCATCCTCAAGTTCTCACTTACGAGGCAATAAACACTCCCTATAAAAATCTATTTATCTTAGTTATCTATGCTTCATGCAATCAGAGTACCTGACATCAACTATAGAATCAATTATCAAAGTTAAATTCTCTAGTAGACAACTTGCCTTGGATTCTGGGAGGTCATTTCAATGTTGTCCGGAAATTTGATGAAGTTCAAAATATTTTACATATTCATATGTCTGCAATTCAAGAATTTAATAATTTTATAAATCAAAACCAACTTATGGAGTCAAACCATTTGGAGATTATTTTTCTTAATGCAATAATCGGGTTGGTAGTGACTAGAAATAAGCCAAACTTGACAGAATTTTGATTAATGCTTCTTTGTCTATGCAATTAAAGGAAGAAATCTCTTATGGCAACCAGATATATTCCAATCATACTTATATTCTTATTTGTTAACATATGATGATATTTCTTCAATCGTTGTCGAAGTCTGGAACAATATTCATTTTCAAAATCCTATTACCAATTTCAATTCCAAACTCAAGCTACTCAAGGCTACCTTAAAGAATTTGAACAGAACTAAAGTTGGCAATATTTTTTCGAAAGGGTAGAACATTCTAGATAAGATTCACTCTCTTGAACAAGATTTTCAGAAAAATCCCTCTCACTGTACTTTAGACAAGACAACCAAGCTACATCAACTCAAAGCAGATTTGCACACTAATAATAATCATCAATTTCTCTTTCTTCAGCAAGTATCTCATATTAATTGGTTGGTTGATATGGATCGGAATTCAAAGTTCTTTCATCAAATTATCAAGCGCTGAGATACCAAAAATCATTTTAAAGCTATGATTAGAGATAGTCCTGGTCTATGTACCACAGAACAGTTGAAAACCAAAAGCAAGGAATATTTTGATGAAATGTTAAATTCGGAACCATCTCAAATGGATAATAATCTACTAGAGAACATTCCCAATATCTTGACCAAAAATCACAATAGACAATTATGGAAGATTTCATCTATCACTGAAGTAAAAAATGTTGTATTTTCTCTTCTCAACAATAAAACTCCTAAACCAGATGGTTTCACAGCAAAATTTTTTACTCACTTCTAGGATATTATCAGTACTGATTTTTGTGTGGCAATTTAGGAATTCTTCATTGGTGTCAAACTCAATAACAAATGAAAAGCAACTTTTATTTCATTAATTCCTAAAAGAAAACCTACCAATTTTGCAGATTTTTGTCTTATTAGTTTACACAACACTTCATATAAATGTATTTCGAAAATCATAACCAATTGAATTTTTGCTATTATTCCAAAGCTTATTTCTCAAACTTAATCAGCCTTCATTAAGAAAAGAAGTATTTTTGATAATATCTCTCTTACTCAAGAATTAATTCAGTATATTGATCAAGATTATCGGGGAGGAAATCTTATTTTGAAACTGAATATGTAAAAAGCTTTTGACAGAATGGAATGATCTGCTATATTCTATACTCTCATAATAGAATGGTCTGCTATATTCCATACTCTCATAATAGAATGGTCTGCTATATTCCATACTCTCAAGGCTTTTAGTTTTGATTCTAAAATTATTGAGATAATCTCCAACTGTATATCTAATAATCCTACATCAGTTCTAGTTCATGGAGCTCCTTCTTAAGTTTTTTATCCTTCTCAAGGTTTATGCCAAGGTGATCTTCTCTCACCTTTACCATTTATCCTAACTGAAGAATTGCCATGCAGAGTTTTTCTTAAAATGCAAATAGCTCCAGATTATATTCCATACAAATGCCAAAGTCGACATTAGAAAATTTCACATCTTTATACAGACGATGCTCTTCTGTTCCTTAATGGTCAGAGATCTATGATAGATAAAGTGCACTTTATTTTACAACAATATGAAATCTTCACAAGGTAGACAATCAATTACGGGAAAAGCAATTTTATTGTATCAAGGAAAAGTCCATCGCATCGTATTTGTAGTATTTCAGAAATACTTGGTTGTACTCAAGGTACCTGGCCCCTCACTTATTTGAGTTGCCCTATCTTTAAAGGTCAACCTAAACAAAAATATTTTCAATATCTTATCAACAAAATTCAGAATAAAATAGTTGGATGGAAAGTAATATTTCTTAGTCAAGAAAGCAGATTAATACTTATTAAGCATGTTCTCAACTCAATTCCTATTCATACAATTACTACAATTCCTCTCTCCTTTGGAATCATCAACAAATTAAATTTCATTTGTACTTGATTTTTCTAGTCAAGAGACAATAGCTTGAAGAATTTCCATTGACTTTCATGGAATAAAATTACGAGGCCTACTATCGAGAGAGGACTTGACATCAAAAATCTTCAGGATCAACTCACGGCATTCAGATTAAAACAAATCAACAAAATCCTTTTAAACAAAGGTATATGGGTTGAAGCAGTTAATGCAATTTATGGTTTTATAGATCAAATTGCAACACAATATAAAGATAATAATATAGGAAAAGCACTGGGATGGACTTGAAGAAATTATCAACATTTAATGACTGAATCAAGTTTTAGTCAACAAAAATTCTCCATCAAAATAACTTGGAATTTAGTCAAAAATCAATATCAACAAAACAACAATCTCATAGGTTATTGGTCTAAATTGATCCTTACGAAAATTTCTATATTCATCTAGAAACTGCATAAAAAGATTCTTCCTCTTGATGACATCCATTCTTCAAAAGGTTTTCATCTTCCTTCTATTTGCAATTTTTGCAGAAACTTCTCAGAATCAATCTAGCATACTTTTTATGAATGTTTGTTTATTCTAGAAATGGTTAATTGGCTAAATAGACTAATCAACCTAGATATTATCAGCAATTAGCAAGAATGAAGCAATCACAAAAAATTTTCTTAGAAAAAATCTTCTCAGATTCTTACAAATATCTAGCAACTTATTCTCTCCGATGCATTTAGAAACATAGATGCAGTATTATTTTCCTTAACAAAAAGCTAAATATTTCAGATTTGATCTCTCAGCTTATTCACTTTATTCAGATATTCAATATTATCAAACAATAGCACTAAAGTTGACCTAAGTATCTATATCGAGGTTTTATTACCTTTCCATCAGAATTTTTTCTCTACTATTAGTTTCACTGAAAAATCCCATCGCCCTGCAATCAAGTGCTTTATATCAGTCATCTCTATATTTTGAATTTCGTGCTTTCTAACACAGTTCTCTCTGTCAAAATTCAATATTTCTAGTCTAACCGACTCCTATTCGGTATTACCACCCCATAAAATGCAATCATTTTTCTCTAACCCTATTGAATTGAGAATATGATCAGACTGTTTCCTTTATTCGATCATATCGAATTTCTCTGTGGTCGAACAATTTCTCTCTAACAGGCAGGGATTTAGATTTTTATCGGTTAAACCAAATAGGTTCCGATCATATGGTTTCCAGATAATTTGGATTTCACCGTATTTATCATGGTTAGACCAATTTCTCTTTGATAGGTCTAACACCGAAACGATTGGTCCAACTCTAAAAATTTTTCGATTTAATTGTGATTTTTTCAGTTATATCGATCAGGTTTCGATCATCATCTTATTTTAGCTGGTTAAGGATTCAGATTTCTTCAGTTCAACCGTGATTTTTTTGGTTATACCGAAAAGGTTTCGGATCATCTCGGTTTCACCGTCTTTATTACGGTTAGACCAATTTCTCTCTAACAAGTTTGACACTGAAATGACCAACCCAGCTTTAGAATTTCTTCAATTTAACTGTGGTTTTCTCCGGTTAAACCGACATTTTCCCTAGTTCAATTTTACAACTTTTTCCTTCTTGATCATACATTTATTCCTTTTAATAGGTGTAATACTATTATTTCCTTGTTTGTTCTCTATGTGAGATAGACTTCAGCTAATGTACTTTTTTCAAGATCCTAGCAAGTCTATTCCTTGATGAATTTAAAGGATAGGTTTTAAATATATATATATATATATATTCATTATTAAATTTTTATTCATATATTATATATTTATAAATATTATTAACTTTCAAATTCATATATAATGCTAAGGTAACATTTAAATATTAAGTGTAACAATACTAATATGAATATTTTAGTAATATGAATTATTCTTTATTTCAATATATGTAATTAGTTGTGCAATTAGGTTTAGGGTTTGGAGAAGGTGGATTAAAGAAGAAGATTTTATTTGCATTCCACTAAACAAGAGAATAAATAAGATCCATTTACCATACACTTTATATTCTCTCACACTCCCCCTCAAGCTAGAGAATGGAAGTTATACATTCCTAGTTTGGTACATAATTGAATAAAGGTATTAGTAGTAAGGGCTTGTTGAAAAAATGGAGTAAATGAAGTGTAAATAATCTCATCGAGAAGAAGTTATCAAATATAATGACAATCCACTTCAATATATTTGATCCTTTTGTGGAACGTTTCATTAATGTAAATGACGACTTGATTGTCACAGTACATGGGTATGGGTGTAGGAACATTCATGCCAAGTTCCTTCAAGAAATTATATATCTATACAATTTCCTGTCTTGTATTCCTCATGCCTCTATATTCTAATTTATAACTGAAGGTAGACACAAGATTTTGTTTTTTATTGTGTCAAGTGGCAAGATTTCCTCCAAAATAGGTGCAATACACAAATGTTGATTTCCTATCCACCTTATCCCCAACATAATTAGCATTTTAATAAGTCATCACATTTAAATGTTGATTGTTGGTGTAAATTAATCTTTTTCCTAGATTATTCTTAAGTATGCAATAACATGCAAGACTCTTTTCCAATGAACCAATCTTGGTTCTTGCATGAATTGGTTCAATAATCCCATGGAGAATGAGATATTTAGCTTGGTAACAGTAAGGTAAATTAATTTACTGATCAACCAACGATAACTACTAGGATCAACCATAACTTTAGTAGTATCATCCCAAAATGGTGGATTCCTCTCTATAGGATTTTGTTTTAGCTTGCATCCAAGCATACCAATTTCCTTAAGGAGATCAAAAGCATACTTTTTTTGAGATAAGGTAAGTTTTCCTTTTGTATATGTAAACTTAATTCCAATGAAATATCTAGGTTTGCTCATGTCACAAAGAGAAAATTATTTACAAGGAAGGCCTTGGTAGATGCAATGTCTGTCATATCATCTCCTATAATATGGTTAGATGTCCTAGAATCGATTATCTAAGTTGCATTAGAAATAGATGTGGGTAATGTAGAATTATTAGACTAAATAATATGGTTGGCCACTACCTCACTTTATTGTTGTGCCCTATAGATTATTAATTCAGCATAATCTACTTAAGACATCTACAAAACAACACTAGAATTTTAGCTATTAGGGGGGGTTAGTGCCTGACGGAATTCAGCTGACGGAAAGGAAAATTATTGAATTCCATCAGAATGCTGTTAGTGTGCATTACACTTGACGGAAAGGAAAGTCGGATTTTACCGTTGTATAAAATCCAAAAATTTCCTTTACCGTCAGAAAATTTCCGATCGCCCCCATTCAGAAAATTTTTCTCCCTCTCTCGTGCCTGACGGAATTCGTAAGATTGATAAGGAAGATTTACTTGAGGACCTGCTAGATGAGTTGGAAGAGTTAAATATTATTGATGACATACAACCAATGAGAGAGATACATATAGAAAGCAATGCCCAAGTTCGAATGACTCAAGAACAAAGAAAAGAAATGGCAGATAAGATGCGAGAAGATATGATGATGGCAATGTGGGATGGAAGAACTAGATGATATTATTTCGTATTGTAATATTTCAATTAAGATGTATTTGTATTTTTCAAATATTAGTTGTAATAAACTTTTGTCAGAATTTCCATCAGAATTTTCCGTCCTGCACTAAACCCCTCTCAGAATTTTCCTTTTCCTTTCCGTTACAAATTTTCCATTTCATTTCCGTCAGAATTTTCCTTTTCATTTCCGTCAGAATTTTCCGTCATGCACTAACACGCCCTTAGTAGTATGAGAGGATGGTTGGGTAGTCACAACATTGGTATAGGCAAGAGGAGCAACTAGTCATCCAAATTTATCCCAACATCGTTCTACAAGTAATTTTTTCTTCCACAATGAATGCATGGTAGTCATAGAGGACCACGTCCCCTTGATTTTTTTTATTACATCCTCTAAAACAACCTTGTCCACTTGAGGTAACAGCAAAGGCTAAGACTTCTTAGGAGTCAAGTGAAATTATAGCTATAGACTCGGATGCAATAGCAACTTAAAGAACCTTGCTAAAAGTTGCTTGAAGGGATGACAATGCGTTAATAGCAAGGATTTGACCTTTGACCTGCATGGAAAGTTCAAGATGAAGGCCAGCAAGAAACAATGCTACTCTAAGCTCCTCATTATAGTACCTTTGTGTGGGAATATCAGGAGTTGAGAGTCAATATAAATCTAACTAGTAGTTGGGAGTTGATATGCATCTAACTCATCAAGAAGACCTTTGAGCTAACTAAAAAAGGTATGAACAATCTCATCCCCCTATTTGTGTGTGAAGAGTCTTATAGACTTCACACACCTACAAAATGTTCTATTCATTTCTATAGGTTGTACAAAGGTTCTCTCAAATACAACAAGCAAGATAAACTCACACAAAGCTTCACACAATATACTCTTCTACACTGTTGAAGAGCTAAGAGATACCGACAACATCGAATGCTCTCCAGGTTACATATATGTCAAATTTGTCATCTAATAGGTTCTCAAAGAGATGATGTTCCTTCATTTGTGAAATCATGAATGTTTTAAAGGTTGGTACCCACAGGTGGTAATTTCACTCATTGAGCTTAGCATCAGTCACCATGAGTTTTCTGAAAAACACATCCGATGATGTAGGCATTGTCATGCTATTCACACACCTACAATCCAAGCCGATGCAACTAGTCGAAGGCTACACCCTAACATTGCACTTGCAACAGCTTTAGACGTGGCTACTTGAAGGTTGCACTTTGATGCTTCAAACGATGACAGCAGTTCAGATGGCAAGTTTCAACTTGATGGTTGTGGCTTGGACATGCTACTGTGTTTGTATAAAAAAGAGAGAAGAAACAGCTAACATTGGATTAACATTTAATGACCTAATGCTTTGATACCATGTGTAATTAGGTTTAGGGTTTGGAGAAGGTGGATTAGAGAAGGAAGAAGATTTTATTTGCATTCCACTAAACAAGAGAATAAATACAAAAGATAAATGGGTAAATGGATCCTACCATAGACTTTATATTCTCTCATATAATAATTATATATATATTAGTAGTATTCCATCTGATTACTCCTAGATATAGATTTTGATATTATAAATAGAGTAAAACTACAAAAGGTGAGAATAACATTATCTATAGAGGATGAGAGGTGCAAAATCTTTTACCTTTCTATCGTAGGAAGATCAATGTTAATGGTAGGCTAATGAGTTGTATGATTAGCAGTCATGCTCAAGGTAAAGGGTCCCACAAAAGGTCAAAGTAGTTGCTTGTGACATTGATATAACTACAATGGGTGTTATTCCAAGTTGTCATGAACATACAAGTTAGTCTCTACAGGCACAATGGTCTAATGATTCTCCTCTAATTAAACAAGGACAAGTAAAGGTATGGAAGTTGCTTGATTGAAATTAAAAAAGAAAGATTGTGACTAAAAAAAGGTTACATCAACAAATATATAATACTTGTGACTCTAAGGATGAAACAATCTATACCTTTTTTGTGTATGTAAATAACCAACAAATATACATTTAATGGACCTGAGAAATAATTTGTCCAAAACAAAAGAAAGATCCTTTATAAGAGCAACACTACCAAAGACTCTAGAAGGTAAACAAAATAATTCAGATTTTAATCGAAGGTAATGAAAAAAGACTTCTCCACCTAAAGATGTTGAAGACATCATACATTCAAAAAAGAGGTAATAAGAATAATATCAATTTGACGGCAGGCAAAGAGATCGGTAGAGAAAGCTTGAGTTAGGTTATGGAAAAGGGATCTTTCATTACTTCCATCGACTAAGTACAAGAATAGGATACATACTCAATGAACATGGTTAAATGGATATCCATTTAACCTAATTGGATTTCACACAAGTACAACTTATATGTCTACTAACACTCCCCCTCAAGTTGGAGTATACATGTCCAACTTGTTACAAAGTTTTTCAAAAACTCCTATACTCAACTCTTTGGTGAGAATAGTAGTAACTTGATCTTCAAAGTAAATGAAGGAAGTGGAGATAACTCCTTTTGCACATTGTCACAGATGAAATGACAATCAACTTCAATATATTTGGTACTTTCATGAAATGTAGAGTTGCTAGCTAGATAGATGACTACTTGATTATCATAATACATTAGAGTAGTTACTTCAATAACAAGCTCAAACAACAAAACCTTAAGCCATATTAATTCTGAAGTGGAATTGGACATGCTCCTATATTCAACTTCTACACTTGACGTAGAGATAACATTTTGCTTCTTGCTTCTCTAAGTGACGAAATTTCCCTTAAAATAAGTTAGGTATCTAGAGGTAGACTTCCTATTGGTTTTGTCTCCTACATAACATGCATCTGAATAACCTATTATATTTAGGTATCTATGTCTTTTGTATAAAATACCTTTGCCAAGTGCATGTTTAATATAAGCTAAAATTCACAGGACTCTCAACCAATGGGTTTCTCTAGGAGCATGCATGAATTGATTAAGTAGATTTACAGCATAACTAATATCTGGTCTAGTAACTGTCAAGTATATGAGTTTCCCAACAAGCCTTCTATATCTTCCAAGATCTTTATAAAAAGGAGAATCTTCATTCCATAGGGAGTGATTTTGCTCTATTGGAGTGAGCTCAGATTTACAACCTTCAAGATCAATTTCTTTTAACAAGTCAATGGCATATTTTCTTTAAGGCAAAGATAGACTACCCTTAGAGTAGGCAAACTCAATGCCTAGGAAATATCTTGGAGTCTCCATATCTCTAATAGTAAAGTTGCAGCGAAGGAAGCCCTTGGTTTCTTCAATGCCTCGAAAATTATCATCAATAAGTAACATATCATCAACATAAACTACCAATATGACAATTCCTCTAAAGGAATGTTTAATGAACACGGAGTAATTCACTCTACAACTGTTAAAATTAGCACTCCACATAATTCTGTTGAATTTTTCAAACCAAGTATTTAGACTTTGCTTGAGTCTATAAATAGCTTTGTGAAAAGAACAGGCATGAGTCTCTCCCTGAGCAACACACTCTAGAGGTTACTCTATGAAGACCTACTTTTCTAAGTCACCATAGAGGAAGACATTCTCGACATCAAGCTAAATGAGGGGCTTGTTGTGATTTATTGCCATAGAGAGAATGACCCAAATAGAGTCCAGGCGAGCAACTAGTGAGAACATCTCAAAGTAATCAACACCATATTCTTGAGAGAAACCACAGGCTACAAGTCGAGCATGATAGCGGTCTATAAAGCCATTTAGATGCCATTTGATCATGAAAACTCATCTATAGGTGATTATATTAACACTTTCAAGACAAGAAACTAATTCCCAAGTACCACGAGGTAATAGAACATTCATCTCCTCATCTAAAGCTACCTTCAAATGTAAAAGTTGAAGAGCTTCATGGCAATCCCTAGAAATAGAAATGGCTAAGGCAAAGCTACGAAAGGATTCAATCAGGTTAATATATGAGATGACATTGGATAATGAGTATTAGGTGCATGGGCGGGTTCCTTTGTGGAGAGCAATGAGAGTATCACCTTGAGTAAGATGATTGGAGAACTTGTCTTTAGGAGAGGATGATCCAAGCATAGGCATGTGGCATAGGCACCTATTGTAAACCTGCAATGGTTGTGGTGCCTAACTATCTTGCACTGAGCCTTAGGGAGGAGGCATACTCAAGGCAGGAAAAGGGCTCTCTAAGGGCATTAGACTAGGAATGGGAGTAGACAGGTGGTTCTTAGTGGCCTCAAGAGTAAAAGCATCTCCAAAGTAGGACTGGAACTCAAAGAAGGTAACGTCCATAGATGTATAGTATTTCTAAGTAGGTGGATCATACAAGTGATAACTCTTTTGGATGCAGGAGTATCAAATAAACAAACATTTGATGGCCTTAGGGGAAAGTTTGTCTAAACCAAGAGTGAAGTCTTGAACAAAGGCAATACAACCAAAAACTTTGGGAGGAATGAAGAAAAGCTTGTGTTCTGGATAAAAGCATTGAAAAGGAGCAACACCCCTCAAAAGAGAAGAAGGCATTCTGTTTATGAGATAAACAGCGTTAAAAATGACATTGAACCAAAGATATTTTGGAACCTGCATGTGAAGTATAATAGTGTGAGCAAGATCAAGAATATAATAGTGTTTTCGCTCTGCAACTCTATTTTGCTAAGAAGTATAAAGACAAGTGATTTGGTGGATAATGCCAAGCAATGAACAAATAGATTGAAAATCAGTCTAAACAAATTCAAGTGCATTATCAGTACACAAAATCTTTGGAGAAACAAAGAACTGGTTTTGTAATTCAGCAAGAAAATTTTAAGTACATCAATGACTTCCCAACAATTTTTCAACAAATACACCCATAAGACACGAGAGAAATCATCCACAAAAATGATGTAATACTTGTGACCACCATAGGAGGTGACCCGACTCAGGCTCCAAACATCATAATGAATAAGTTCAAACATACTAGATGAAGATATTAAACTCAAACACTTAAAAGAAGCATATGTGTGTTTCCCTAGTTGACAAGACTTACAATCATATAGAGAGATGGATGTCCAAGGAAGCATTTAATAGAGCTTGTTGTAGGAAGGATGACCCAACCAAGAATGTCATAAGATAGAGGAATCAATGCTAGATAATGCAACTAGTAGATCATGAGAAATACCATCACGGACCAACAGGTAAGCTACAATAGATGATGCTCTACACCCTAAATCAACCCTCTGCTCCATCTACAAGTCCTGAAAGGTATAATGAAAAGGAAAGAAGACTACGAAACACTATAATTAGATGGTGATAATACTAATGGATAAGAGGATAAAAGAGAGATTAAGAACATAAAGAACATTATTTAGCCGTATTTAGGAGGAGAGTTGAATTTCTCCTTGACCAAATACAAGACATGAACGACCATCAATGATGGTGACCAATGATTTGTTAGTCATATGGGATAGACAATCAAAAAGAGCTTGTGTACCTGAGATGTGGGACGAGGCTTCAAAGTCTATAATCTAAGAGTCATCTTTTGAAGCTAACAAAGCAATCGTACCTAAATGAGAAGGAACAATTTGAACACTCATGGCAGTAGGTACAACACCCTCACTCTGAAAAGAGGAATCATAGTTTGCCACCAGAGCAAAAACAATGGAGGTCATTGAGTAATTCTTCTCTACAAGAGGGATTTCTAAGTTGATGTAAACAAATTGAGTGGACTTTAAGTGGAGAAATTTTTCCCAAGACCTTTCTAACTTATGTCCCAATTTACCACACCATTGACATTTAGGACATGGGCGATCTCTACACCTTCCTTCCAGTTTTCCACAACCACGACTTCCAGATGCAACAAAGGCTAAAATGTCGGTGCTCAATGAGGCAATTGCTGAAATGACTTGTGTGGAGATACACACAACCTTTGCAAATGTTTCGGCCAAGTTATGCATTTTGTCTACTCCTAAGACCAATCTTCGAATTTGAGTAGCAATTTTCAAATTGAGACTAGCTAGATAAATCGTCACAGCCAATTCTTCCCTATATCATTTGAAAGTAAAGATATCGAAAGTAGGAGGTTGGTAAATATCTAATTCATTCATCAATCCTCAGAATGTGCTATAATTCTCTTGACTACTTCATTTGCCTTGTTTGATTTAAAACAAATTTTCATAAACCTAAAAGATTTTTAATACATTTTTCTCATATCCGAAGGTTTGATGCAAGTTGTACCAAATTTCTTTAGCTATCTTCATCATTGTTTAGTTTCATACTAGAAATCATCCAAGAATAGATTGTAACATCATCAACCACCTAATTTCTATAATCGCTATCCTTGGATTCTAGAGGAGGAAGAGACAAGTGACGTTCTTGGCGATGAGCAATGACAATGCATTCGAAGCTTTAGGCCCAAAAGAGATAATTAGGACCATTTAATTTCTCAAAAATTCCAAGAAAACTCCTTATTAGTAGCTCTCCACTTCTAGAGCTCGAAGCCATAAGATATTGATTGAAAAAAAAGCAGCTTGAGAATTGACGATTAACAAAAATGAAAAAAAACAAGTCTATTCTAGGGTTATTTTAGACTTCTCAAGTCAACCACCTTTAAACAAATTCCACATTAGCCAAATCACATGTTAGCCTACAAAGGAAAAAAGATAGGAGAGTGATTGAGGATTCACACACCAATTGACCTGATAGTTACACTGGCAGATACTAAACTATCTAGCAAGTTGACGATGGAAGGTCAAGGCGATAACAAAGTACAATCATCATCAAAGGAAAAGATTGGTGTCATCAACTTGATAATGGGTGACCGACATCGATGATAGATGATGTCGACCACGGAATGGCTAGCCTAGGATCCTTGACAGATGATGCGATAAAGATAGCAACCAACGAAAGGTGAAAGAGGAAGGAAGGACCGACAAAGCTTTGATACCAAGTTCAACAACAGGTAGAGAGATCAACAGAGAAAGCTTGAGTTAGGCTATGGAAAAGGGATTCTTCATTATTTTTGTCGACTGAGCATAGGAACAGGATACATACTCAACGAACATGGTTAAATGGATATCTGTTTAACCTAATTGGATCCCACACAAGTACAACTTATATGTCTAACCAAAGATAGCCAAGGACTTTCATTTGTAATATAATGGTACTCGCAACATCTAAGGTGTATTGATGTTTCCTTTCTACCACACTATTCTATTAGAAAATGTAGAGACATGTGGTTGATGTAAAATCCTGAAAGATGTACAAATAGATTGAAATTCATATTGTACAAACTCAAGAGCATTGTTAATACACAAAACTTTAAAAGACTCACATTCTTAATGGTAGCATAGAGGTGCTTACTAAGCTAAAAAGACTCACATTCAAACAAAGCAATTGAAATCTATGGAAAAGTTTTAAGAAACTTCCTATATGATAAATGACTCAACCAATAGTGTCATAAGATTGACGACTCTATTATAAACACTAAGACTAACAATTCACAAGGTACATTATCATGAACAATTAGGTACACCCCTTCACCTTCTTACACTTTAAACCAATTCTCTTTCTTGTCTATAGATTTTAAAAAGTATAATGAAAAGAAAAGCTACAAAACATATTAATTAAGTTATGATAACACTAATGGATAATAAATTTACAAGTAAATCAAGTACATATATGACTTTATTCAACCTAATCTAATAAAAGCCTTGAACAATCACACATCCAAATACAAGACATGAACAACCATCAATAATGATAATAAAAGATATATTAGGAATGGTAGAAAGGAGATCAAAAAAGTTACATATACTTGACATATAGGAAGAGACACCCAAGTCTATAATCTATGAATCATCTCTAGAAGCAAACATAGCAATAAGGGTACTAGTACTTTTTTTTCCTTTCTTTTTTATTGTGATCCTCCTTAGACACTTAAACAGGTACTAGTACTTAGAATAGATTTAAAAACATAAGTACTCATGGCAACGAAATCAATGACCTACAACTATATGAACCACTTATAGTCTACTTGAGAGATGGTCATAATAAAAGCAATGATGGAAATGGTGTTAACTATTGATTAAGATTTAATAGAAGCATTAACTTACTATGGTTTGTCAAACTTGCCTCAACATTTGTCCAAGAGATGACTAGTCCTACCACAATGCTAATAGTTACTATCGTGACATCATTTACAATCTCTCCCTCCATGTCCATGTTCTCATAAGGATGAGGTGACTAAAGCAGACTAATCAGCGAGGGAAAAGACAATAGTTGTAGAGATTCTCATGACTTTTACAAAAGTTTTCTTAAGATCAAGCATTATCTTCACTCCAAGTACTTGATGATGAATCTAGGATGAGATCTTAATATTCAAACCTGATAGGTAGGTTGCCACAACCAACTCTTCACAATATTGACAGATCTTGTAAATGCCATTAGTAGGAGGTTGATACATGCCTAGCTCATTAATGAGACCATGAAGAGCCTAATAGGGTTTCTAGCAAAACTTATCTCCCTACTTAAGAGAAAATTTGCTCATAAGCTTGGAAAGTCATAGAGATATTTTTCTCATATCCATGCCTTATTTGTTGAACACATTATTGTCATTCCATGGGTAACATTTGGCTTCATACTCATGAAATGATGGCAACATCATTTGCAACCCAATTAGAATATGTAGAATCCTTGAAGTCCAAAGGATCATTGGTGAGATGTTTCTGTTTGCAATGGGCAATGATAATGGTCTTAAAGCTCTATGCCCATAAGATGTAATTCTTCCCATTCTTAGATATGTCGACCAAAAACTTGACTAAAGACTTACATGTAGCCATGAATGTAGGTATGATCACAATGATGAAATAAAACTACAGTATTGATAGGTTAATGAAGAAGGCAAGAGATGTGGAAGAAACTACCAAACACTACCACATACAATCCAAAGGCATAAACAATGTGTTGATGATGATTGCCTACACACAAATTGTTAAGATCTTGTGATAGCCTTAAAACATGTCCATGATCAACAACTGTGATTACCTATGCCATTGATCACACAAAACAAACAAGACAAATGACCTAGGACATCATCCTAAGGTGGAGTTGTCATCTAGGTTGAACAAGGCCTACAGCAAAGGTTCCTAGGGTCATGGTGTGGGGAAGGAGAAGTAGAAGAGAAAGGGAACCTAGAGGAGGATGTAGAAAGTAGGGAGGAGCTGCAAAGGTGAGTGGCAATAATAGGAAGGGATGGCCAATGATAAGAGAGAGAGTAGAGAGAAGGTAGGTAGTGACTATTGGTGGCCTAAGGTTTCAACCTAGACTATGATATTATATTGAAATACAGGGATGGTTGGAAGTTCTTATTCTCTTAGGACAACAAATAACATCTATAAACAAAGATTGCAAGGGTTACTACGTACATGATAACCGATGTAGGACTAAACCAACTTACATAGACTCTAAAAATAGCAAATTCACAAATAGTTCAATGATTAAGCATGGCCATGCAAAAATATTCCTAATTTTCAATTACACAAGGTAGGGAATTCCAAGATAAGGGGACAAGTGAAGATGACTCTCTTCATCTCCCATGTCTTTCATTGATTGGTCAACACTCTTGATAATTCTCTAAAATTCACATGAGAAGGGAGATTCAACAAAAGTATAATGAATTTTGTAGGTCTACTTTCAATGGCCTAGCTTAAGGGTTAAGACATGTTGGTTTTGGGCTCCTAGTTTATGGCTGCATTTGGGTAGGATTTTGGACACTTATTTGTCAATTTTTGACATAGTTCTAAAACCCTACCTAAAAAAGTGTGGAAAGATAGATTCTAAACAAAAACATACTAATTTTTCATAGTACTCTTTTCCCTAATGTTGAGTTGTTTACCATTTCTTCTAAAGCATTTGGTTATGTTGTCTTTATGCATGATAACTTTAATCTTGACAAGTTTACCCTTAGAGTCATTAAATGTATCTTTGTTAGATATTCTCAAACATAGAAAAGATATTGATGCTATCATCTATCAACATAAAGATATTTTGTATCAGCTAATGTTACATTCTTTGAGTTTGTTTCCTTCTTTCACAATCAAAATTAGGTGTTTGATGGCAAGTCTATTCCTTTGCTAATGTCAATTGAAATGCCTATGGTAGGATGAAACTCAAGACCAAATAAACAACTCATCTCACCTCCTTTACAAGCATACCATTAAAGACGAGAGGTACACCTTGAGTCACAACCATCTTCCCTTCTTGATGTAGGTTTTCCTAATCCACTAAAGCCTTTTAAAATTTCTATAGCTCTTTAAACTTCTTATAGCCCTTCAAAAAAGTAGAGGTACTTGTACTATCTATTTTATCTTTAATTTTGTTTCTTACCACTACCTAGATTCTACCTTTCTTAACTTTTCCCTATCCCCTTTATCTAAGCCTACTCTTACAAATGCTTATGAGGCTTTATGAGTTCTCCACTAAAAGGCAGCTATGAATGATGAGATTTCCACTCTTACTACAATAATTACTATAGTTCCTACCTGCATAATGATTACTACAAATATTTAATTCCACTTTAACTATTTTACCTAATGCAAACTATGCATCTTGTATGCTCTAGTCTAAGGGGCATTGTTTGGGCAAATGATGTAATAAATGGATCTTTATATAGATCCATAATTAGGGGGTAAGGATAATAGACGCATTAGAAGTTGTATATATTATCTCTGTGACCACTATTTATAAGGGGATCATTTCCTACAAGTGATAACAGTCTCCCTTACCTCTCAACAAAGAATAATTTTAGCAAGAGCAACTAGATAAACTCCCTATGAGTCTGGTCTCTAATCATGGATGTAAGATTGCATACAATTGAACCCTCAGATCCTACATTGAGGAGAGTTTCATGGACTGAATTTGTCCTTTCACAGAGGTTGCATTGTCTTCTTAGTCATTTAAATGCATGTGTAGGAAAACATACAAGCAAGTAGAGGAACGGCATGATAATGGAAACATGCAGTGTTATTGAAAAAGCCAGTTCTTTTGGAATTCATATAGGGTGAATAATTGAGGCTTCTTTTCTAGTGTAAAAATATAAATCAAACTTCATTTCCAACTTCTAAGATCATCAGTGATAATTAAACTCTGACAAAATTAAGCTACAACCACCTGCAACCTGTCCATGCTCAAGCCTAGCATAAGCTATTGAATAGAAGCAAATAGAAGCTTTCTGACATGTCTTAATTTTTCAACCAGAATAATAGAATGTGCACCTTCCATGAGAGATGAGCCACTGTTTTCTTTTTACAAGGATAAGTTGACACAATGATCCTTGAATCTTGATCATTTTATCATAAGAACTTGCTTACATGGACAATTACAATCATATGAAATTGAAAGTCAAACAACAGCCAATACCTTAATCTCACAATATGAGGCTGATCACATGAATCTTTTTTCTGTGTATTCATATCCTAACTAAACTTTCATTGAAATGTGTTACTTCAAATGAAATTGATAGTATCAATAATGGGATAATACAATTGGTTCACTCTATTATGAGAGAAGGTCTTAGGTTTGAAATAGGAAAAAACAACACTATTATCAAAAAAATGAAATTGATAATCATTTAGAAAAAAATTAAAAGGGATAAGACAACTTTCCATAATGTACCTTCTGTAGTATCCGTGCCATGCGCTCAAGACCCATTCCAGTATCAATATTCTTCTGTTTCAAAGGTTCAAGGGAACCATCATCTTTCTTGTTATACTCCATAAATACCAAATTGTAAAACTCTATGAACCTTTCATCATCAGACAAATCCTGCAGGTGCTATTAATTAGTACTTCGAAACTCAAAAAGTTGGTACTTGAAAAGGAAACAGAGTATGTGCTGCAACCAAGGCAATAAAATTACGCACAGTGTCTGAATAGCCTCTCTCAGGATGAAAATCATAATATATTTCAGAGCAAGGACCACAAGGTCCTGTCACTCCACTGCTCCAGAAATTATCTTCGACACCCATCCTCTTTATTCTCTCCTTAGGTACACCAACCTGCCATTTTTTTGAAATAAGTGCAAATACCTTAATGATCCAAGGCTTAAGAACAGATGGACTGATAAGAAATGATTCTAGAGAAAATGTAGTTTCTAATTAATACATAAACCATTATAGAAACAAAAAACGGATTACAATGTCAACTTGAGAAATATTCAAATATCACTTCTTGTGAAAACAAAATCCATGCCTCAGTTCCATAATTTTTGGGTTTGTGGCATGACATACCTACTGTTATCACTTATTTTAATAGGAAAAGGAAAAAACTAAGGTCCATGTAAACAAACAAAAGGCATGCATGTTATCCCTTCTTTCTAAAGCCTGCTTTACAGTATTTTCAGAGATTGGAGTTGGATCTACTAAATGTTACCACAGATATTTGACATTTAAGAACTCAATAATTAAATAAAACACCAGTGAGAATTGTATTTAAAATTGGTATTGTATAGAGTTTAAATCCAATGAAAAAGTGTGTCAAGTATCACTGGAACTATCAATTGATCAAAAACTTGAATTTTGATTAGAAAATTCAGGATAACGTAAAGTAAATTATAACAAACATATGAAACCATTTAGATTTTATTTTAAGAATTTAATATAATTAAAATGCCATATACAATTAATTTCAATGTTTGGGTGCATGGAAAAACTTTGACAATGAAGAATAGTTTTCCAAAATGGTGTTTCATGTTTGAGTTGAAACACCAAAAAATTAATAAAGTTGATTATGTTAAAATGTTGAAGCTGTAGTGAATATAACCCTATCTATGGAGGGTACCTCTACACACTGTCCCAAACCCACGTAAAAAAGGAAGGTTGATGTTAGATTGACAGCCAACCATAAAAAACTCATTAATCCAATGTGAAGATGCATACTAAATATAAATTATCGGAGTATAACTGTCTTATGAAGCATTATGCTGAATTGCAAGTGCAATGAAAGGAAAACTAAAGGGAAATATCACAAATCCTGAATATAATTTTTTAAAGCTAGAGCCTTGCATTGACAATTTCATGCCTGAATGTAATTGAAAATAAGCAAATGTTCTTATACTTTTGTGATTAGAGAAGGATTAGGGTGAGAAAAAACTATCATTAACTAGAGTAAAGGATTACATATATATAAAGATTAGTTGAAGAAATGGATCTTAACCTAATTACCCCAAACAACACACAACCTACACTCTCCTTTAAGTTAGAAGATATATATTAATCAAACCCAACTTGTTACAAAGATGATCAAATACACCATGATCTAAGTCTTTAGTAAGAATATCAGCTAATTATTCAAATGATAAAGAGTAGTAATCAGCCATTTCACTACTAAATTCTGAAAGTAGTGGCATTCTATCTCAATGTGTTTAGTGCATTCATAAAAAGGTTCATTCTTTGCATTGTGTATAGCCACTCGATTATCACAATGCATGATTATAGGTACTTCAACTTCAATTTCAAACTTGCTAAAAAGGGTTATAAGTCATATCATCTCACAAGTTGTTTGCATCATTGATTTGTATTCTACCTTTGCATTGAAAAGAAAGACAACATTCTGTTTTTTACCATGCTATATGACTAAATTGTCTCTAATATATGTGCAATAACCTAATCTAGATTTCTTGTCTCCTTTATCACTATCGTATCTTGCATTAGAGAATGTCTCTACTTTTAAGTGTCCATGCTCTTTATACATTAATCTTTTCTTAGGTGTCCTTTCTATATAGGTAAGTACCTATTATGATATTATCCAATGGACCTATCTGAAATCATGCATGAATTGACTCAACAATCCTATAGTATATGTTATATCTATTATAGTAATAGTGAGATATGTCAACTTCCCAATCAATCTTCTGTACTGATTTGCATTATCAGGTTTCTCAGAAGACTTGTCTCATAAAGGAGGATTAGGCTTTATATGAATCACTTTAGCCTTACAGTCAAGATAACATGTTTCTTGTAGTAGATCCATTGTATATTTTTGTTACAACAACATCATCTTCCTTTAGAATATGTAAACTCAATTCCAAAGAAATAGCCTAGTAATCCATATCTTTTGCAACAAAGAACTAATGGACATAAACTTTAATTTTTGCAATTTTAGCTTGATCACTACTTGTAAGGATAATGTCATCAACATATATTACCAAGATGACACATCTCATAGCTATCTTCTATATGAAAACTGAGTGATCAACTATACAAAATTGAAAGCTACTATTTAGCACTACTTATTTGAATTTTTCAAACTATATATGTTGACTTTATTTGAGGTCATAAATAGCTTTCTTTAACTTGCATACCACATTCTCTTCCTAAGCAACATATCTAAGAAGTTACTCCATAAAAAAACATATTTTTGATATCAAGCCGATGTAGTTACAAGCCAAAGTTAACTGTAATAGACAACAAGACATGAATAGGGTTAAGTCTAGCAACAAAGGAGAAATCTTTACATAATCAACGTCATAGGTTTGAGTGAAACCACAAGTGACAAGACATGCTTTATATCTCTCCATCGATCCATCTAATTTATACTTGATAGTGAAAATTCATTGGCAAAAAACCACTAGTAGAACAAGGATATAACTCCCAAGTATCACATGACTACAAAACTACCACTTCTTCATCCATAACATCTTTTCAACATAGTAACTATAAAACATCTTGAGAAGTTTGTGGTATAGATTCAAAAGAAACTGCAAGAACAAAATTGCAACAACAAATGCTAAGGCAATCATAAAAAATAAAGGTGATTAGTACAAGTTCTTGTACCTTTCCATAAGACAATAGATAGGTTTAAGTCACTAGTGGATAGATCAGGATCTATATTTGAAGTAGTTTGTTCGGTTAATGGAAGGGATAAGTGTCATCAACATTGTTGATACATCTACAATGGACAAGTTGAACCATTTCTCCACTACTAGTGTTATTACCTATAGAACAAGGAGTTGGATCCTATTCCTCACTACAAGGTTCATCTCTGGAAAAAACCATACATCAAGAGAGATAAATGGGAACAAGAACACCATCCATAAGTTCAAAATTTTCAAAAAAATGGGATAGCAACTTAAAAAAGGTAATATCAACTAAGACAAAATATTTGTGTAAGAGGATGAAAACATTGATATTCTTTTTGAGTCCTAGAATAGTCAACAAAGACACTTGAAAGCCTAAGCAAAAAGCCTATCCAAATGAGGAGAGAGATTCTACACAAATGTAACACACCTAAATACTCTTGGAGATAAGGTAAAAAGTTTCACATTGAAACTAAGGCAACAAAGAAGAGTCTCACCTCCAAGAGGTGTAGATGATATAGGATTCATCAAGTAAGATGTAGTGAAAACAACATCAAACCAAAGATATTTTGAAGCCTTTATTTAGCAAAAAAAGAGTTCTAATGATATCCAAAATATGATGGTATTTACATTCAACCACCCTTCTTTACTAAGAAGTGTGAAAGCAAGTAGTTTGATAAATCATACCAAGGGAAGCACAAAATTCTAAAGTATTATTAGTATGTAAATATTTTAGAGTAACAAAATATTGATTTTTTATTTCAGCAAAAAAATTTTGAACGATAGTAAGGATGCTCTAACAATCCTTGAGGAGATAAATCTATAACACTCTAAAATAATCATCAACAAATACAATATAATATTGATATTTTGATATAGATATAACACGACTAGGACTTTAAACATTATAATGAACTAAATCAAGAATACTACTACTAGAAGCAAACTGAAAACAACAAAAGCTGATACAACTATATTTGCCTAATTGACAAGACTCATACTCAAACAAATGAATGGAAATCTATGATAATGTCAACTTTTGTTTCTCCATAAAAGGGTAACTAAGTTAGGAGTGCCATAGGAAAGATGACTCTATAGTAGGTAGCAAGACAACTAAGTTACGCAATGGTATATCACAAATTAGAGCATACACGCCATCATCTCATTTACGATCCAAACCAATTCTCTTTTCTATTTGCAAGTCCTAAAAGATACAATAAAATAGGAAAAAGGTTACAAAACTTAAAAGATGCACAATAATAACACTAATAAATAAAAGATTCATAGGAAATTCAAGAACATAAAAGATTTGATTAAGTCTAATTCAAGACATGGCATGAATACTGCCTTGACTAGAAACTTGATATGATTGTCCATCAACTACAACAACACTCTTAAGGTTTGGAAGATAGTATAAACAAGTAAAAAGGTCAATATTATTTGTCATGTGATGGGTTGTTCTTGAATCTATATTCTAAAAACTTCTACCCTTAGCTATCATAGTTATATTCATACCTGAAATGAACATTACTGTAGTAGTGACAAAAGAGTTAATAGTTTGTAACTACAAAAAGTGCTCATAGACTACTTATAAGATAGTCATCTCAGCAGAATCTGTTGTTGATAATGCACATTTAAAGACATCAACCATGTCTATAACCATGCAAGCCCAAGCAAGAAGTTTGTATTTCTCCTAACATCACTCATGATGATGATTTGTTTAACCACAATGCAGACAAGGAATATGTTTCTTCTCATCAGTTTGTCTACCTTTATTATTCCCCCTAGGCATTGGACCACCATTTCCTATGGACCCTTAACAACCATAACAATAGTTTTCTCATTTTGAGAACTATTTGCAGAGGTCCTGAGAACCCAAGTAAAAATAGTGGGTAGGTTTGAAGTGGCCTCCTCACCAAGTATTTATCTCTAGACCTATGACATCAAATCAAATTGTCAAAGGTTGCATTAAAGATATTTTGTTGGCTATCCTTATTAATGGGGCAACCATGTCTTACTTCAGATCATCAAGGGACTTGCACCAAGGTGACCCCATCTCTCCTTGTTTGTTTATCATTGTGAAAGAATTATTTTGCAGGACTCTTGATCAAGTTATAGAATGAGTTTGATTTCATTCCATATTTTGCTGACCACCATGCAAATTGTATCTCTCACCTGTAATATGTAGATGATACCATTCTATTCTTAAATGGAAGAAAAAGACCTTAGACAATCAAAAGAAAACTCCAAATAGTTGAGAGAAAGGCTCCAATGACCAACAAAAGACTTAAAGAATCAATGGAAAATTCAGACAACCAATTCCAAAATTCAACTGTTGGATGAATTAATATTATATCCGTCAGATGTAAGGGTTAAGGGACATGTCATATATGCACATAAACCTCAAAAGGAGAGCTGTCATATTAGGAAGTCCTTGACAAATTATGAACGTGACTTCATGCCAAAAAGTTTGCCATTTTTCAAAACATGCCAGCAAACTTAGAAGATGTGCTTGTTGAAACGTTCAATCTAACCACAACCCAAATATAAGCATCATAAGGTGTATGAATACTTGTTAAAAAGAAGACTTCAAAAGGAAGTCATAAGGTGTATGAGTACTTAAAAAGAAAACTTCAAGAAGAAGGGTAGGAGCACAACAGAAACTTGAGTGTGTATGTGTGTTTTTAGGATTTTGATATTTTCAAGATCTTGTGTTTTCATTGGATCAAGAAATGAAGGAAATTTTGAAATACTTAGCATATTTCAGGAATGGGTAACATCATTGACTTCAGTTGAGAATTGAATGTGAAAAAGAAGAAATATTATTAGGGTAGAAGATAGATAGATATACAGGAGTAAATGGATCTTTAAAGATCCATATACACAAGGATCCATATAACAAATAACATAACTTCTAACACTCCCCTTCAAGTTGAGCGGCATAAATATCGGTAAGGTTCAGCTTGTTACAAAATTGTTTTAGAGTCCTATTGCTAAGAGCCTTTGTTAGGACATCCGCCAGCTGATCTTTGGAGTGAATGAACGACGTAGTGATGACCTGTTATTGAACATTGTCCCTAATGAAATGACAATCAACCTCTACATGCTTTGTTTTCTCATGAAAAGTGGGATTGTTGACAATATGAATGGCAACTTGATTATCACAGTAAAGCGGCATAGGTCCAATTGACTCAATTTGTAGTTCTTGAGCCAATGCCTTCAACCAAATGAATTCAGAGGTGGCATTGGACATAGCGCGGTACTCAGCTTCTGCACTTGACTTGGAGATTACATTTTATTTTTTACTACGCCAAGTAACTAGGTTTCCTCCAATGAAGGATAGATAGTCTAATGTTGATTTTCTGTCATACTTATCACTAGCATATCCTACATCAGAAAAACCTTGAATCTGTAGATGTCCATGTTTTTGATAAAGTAGTCCACATCCAGGTTTTCCTTTGATATAAGAAAGTACCCTGATGACCCATTTCCAATGAGCATCACGAAGAGCATGCATAAATTGGCTCAGAAGGTGGACAACATATGATATATCTGGTCTAGTGACTGTTAGATATATAAGTTTCTCAACAAGTCTCTTGTACTGTTCTGGTTGCCCATAGACTAGAGTCGTGTCATCCCACAAGGCATGATTAAGCTCAATTGGGGTGCTCTCAGGTTTACACCCCTCAATCCCTGTTTCTTTCAGGAGGTTAAGTACATACTTCCTTTGAGACAAAGAGAGTTGTCCCTTAGAGTAGGCAAATTCAATGCCCAGGAAGTACCTAGGAGTGCCCATATCTTTAGTTGCGAAGTGCTGTCGTAGGAAACATTTGGTATCTTCAATGTCAACTTGATCACTCCTAGTTAGGAGCATATCATCAACATAAACTGCAAGGATAATAATGCCACTAGATGTATGTTTGATGAAAAGAGAATGATCTACACGACAGTTGGCGAAACCTCCAGTCCACATCACCCTACTAAACTTCTCAAACCAAGCTTTGAGACTTTATTTGAGACCATAAATAGCTTTGTGAAGAGAACACACTGTAGGCTTCCCCTGAACAACATAGTCAGGTGGTTGTTCCATAAATACCTGTTCTTCCAAATCACCATAGAGAAAAGCATTCTTGACATCAAGCTGAGTAAGAGTCCATGACTGATTGACAACCATGGAAAGAAGAACCCGAATAGAATCCAACCAAGCAACAAGCGAAAAAGTTTCAGCATAATCCACTCCATACTCTTGAAAGAAACCACAAGCAACCAAGCGAGCCTTGTATCGCTCGATGGTGCCATCAACCTTCCGTTTGATGGTAAAAACTCACCGACAAGACACTACATTGGCTCGTTCAGGACGAGGAATCAGCTCTCAAGTGCTACAAGAGTAGGGCATCCATCTCCTCATCCATGGCTTTCTTCCAGTTAGGTACCTGCATAGCTTCAGATGCATTCCTAGGTATAGACTTAGAGGAAATGGCAAGTGCAAAGTCACGAAAAATAGGGGTAAGGTTTTTATAAGAGACAAAATGAGATATAGGATATAAAGTACAGGATCTTGTGCCTTTGCGAAAGGCAATAGGTAAAATACCATTATCATCGGAGATGGAATCCTCACATTCAGGTGCGAAGGGGGCAGGGGTAACAGCAACAGCAGGTGGAGACAAGCGTGGTCTGCGACTATAAACTTGTAGAGGTCGATGAGTGTGTGACTGTCCCTGATCAGATTCCTGTAACACAGTAGAAGTGGGAATAGCAGGGAGAGGTTCTAAATGAAAAGATGACGACTCAGAAGGGGTGGAGCCATCAAAGAAATGGTGAGACTCAAAAAAGGTGACATCCATGGTAGTATAATACTTCTTTGTAGAAGGATGATACAATCGATATCCCTTCTGAGTTCGAGAATAACCAACAAAAACACATTTAAAAGCTCGAGGAGAGAGTTTATCAAGAGAATGAGAGAGATCCTGAACAAAAGCAACACAACCAAACACCTTAGGAGGGATAGAAAACAATTCTTTATCTAGATAGAGCCAATTAAGAGGAATTGCTCCCCCCAGAGGAGTGGAAGACATCCGGTTAATGAGATAAGTGGCAGTGAGGATGGCATCAGACCAAAGATATTTAGGAACAGTGGTAGTACACATGAGTGTCCGAGCTACATCCAAAATATGACGATACTTGCGTTCGGCAACTCCATTTTGTTGGAATGTATGGGGGCAGGTAGTTTGATGTTGAATACCAGAAGATAAACAAATAGATTGAAAGGAGTTTTGCATAAATTCAATAGCATTATCAGTGCGCACAATTTTGGGGCAAACATCAAACTGATTTTGAATTTCATTTAGAAATTGCTGAAAACATTTACAACACATTGACGATCTTTTAACAAGTAGACCCAAGACACACGAGAATAATCATCAACAAAAACAATGTAGTATTTGTGTCCTTGGACAAAAGAAACACGACTAGGACCCCAAATATCACAATATACTAGATCAAACTTGTTTAAAGACGACGACAGACTAAGACTCGAGAAAGTAGAACGTGTGTGCTTACCTAATTAACAGGACTCACAATCAAAAGAGGTAATGGATATCTAGGGGAGAGCTTGTCGGAGTTTCTCTAGAGATAGGTGCCCAAGGCGACAGTGCCAAGTGTAGGAGGAATCTGTACTGGACATGCACGCAATTAATCCACGAGAAATACAATCACGGACCAACATATATGCTCAATTTGACTACTTATGCCCTAAATCAATCCTCCAACCCGTCTGCAAGTCCTAAAAAATACAATGAAAAGGATAGAAAGTGACTTTGCATGATAATTGAACGGTAATGACACTAATGGATAATAAATTAAATGAAAATTCAGGAACATAAAAGACATTGCTCAGTCTAATCTGAGTGGAGGCTTGAATATCTCCATATGCAGATACAGAGTATGAACGGCCATCAGCTATAGTAACAGAGGATTTGCTTGGCATTGATATTAGGCGTTCAAAAAGGGTAGAAGTACCTAATAGGTATGATGAGGCACCCGAGTCTATAATCCAAGAAGTATCAGATGAAGCAGACTAAACAGGAGAAGTACCTGATGGATGATGAGAGATAGTAGCTTGTGCACTCATAACCTGTGAAGACATGATTCCCTGAGACTGAACAAGATGATTGTAGACAGCTTGAGAAATAACAATGGTGGGCTCAGATGTCTCATTTCCTATGTTCCGTCCAGAAGAAGATGCAATATGATCTTGTACGGGCTTGAGATGTGGGAATTTATCCCAACACCTATCAGAACGATGTCCTTGCCTTCCACACTATTGACATTTGGTACGTAGGCGTTCTTCATGCCTCCTAGTACCACAATTCCCCCCTTTGACATTAGGAGCCACAAGTGCAGTCTGATCTGTAACAGGAGAGGCTATAGACGAAGAAGTAGAGATCTGTAAGGCCTTGGCAAAAGTCTCATAAAAATCAGACATAGTATCTACGCCCAGAACAGGACCATATAGCTGAGATGACACTTTTGGGTTCAAACTGACTAAGTAAAAGCTGACGGCAAGCTCTTCTCTGTATCGAAGGAATGTAGAGATATCTGTGGTAGGTGGCTGATACACATTCAACTCATTGATCAAACCCCTAAAGATGCTATAGTGTTCTTGGCAAGATTTTTCCCCCTATCTAAGATGAAACAAGTCATCATATAGTTGGAAGATTTTTAAGACATTTTTCTCATGTCCATACATGCGTTTTAATGTAATTCATATCTCATGTGTTGGTCTAAGCATGGAAACTCCACGAGCAATAGAAGGTTTCATACTTGATAGCATCCAAGAGATGATGGCAACGTCATCTGCATACCAATCTTAGTAACTAGTATCTTTGATATCTGGAAGTGGTGAATGTAGATGATGCTCTTACCGATAGCCTATGACAATAATTTCAAAACTTTGTGTCCATAGCATATAATTGGAGCCATTTAGGCGTTCGGGCACACCCATAAATTGTCTGATAAGAAGTGGAGTCGAAGAACTACCTAAAGCAGCCATAGAGATCAACACTGATCTTAAAAGTTTGAAAACACTAGAGACAAAGACTTGGACAGGACAATCCAAGATAGGATTTTTTTTTTTTTTTTTTATAAGAGAGAGACACATACAATCTGAATGATCTCCTTCAAGCCACAGGTTATGAGCGATCTCGTAGTAGCAGCAGAAGCAATAATCCCATGGGACAATGTTCACGTCGGGTTCACCAAAGTTAACTACGATATTCAATCCGCAGGTGGTCGATGCTTTGGACAGTGGCAGTACAGTGAGTTGAAGAACAGGGGAAGAAGCTTCTCCTTCCGGAACAAGGGGAAAAGTTTCAACCTGGCCTCCTTTGAGGACGTCTCCTTCCTCTCCTTCAGCTCGAGCTACAGCGAGCGCGACGACTGCGACAGTGGACTCGTACTCCCGCTACCTCCACACACGGGCTTCCAGAAGGAGAGGGCGGAGTAGAAGTCCTGGTCTAGCTGGGAAGGAGCTTGCCAAAGGAGCTTGGGCAAAGGGGGAATTGATTGGGTCCGACACCGTCTTGATGGGAAGGTTCGATCAACAGACCTTCAAGGACACCGACGACGTAATGCATGGACGCGAGTGACTGCAACAACAACGGGCGTTCCGCTGCTGCTCTACGTCGATCTCAAGATCGGAACTACTGGTCTACTTGTTTGTGACCAGTCCAACGACTCATCGAGCCCTTGTCTCGACTGATTCACGCGAACCTGGCGTGAAGATGGCGGTGGAGGACCTAACCTCCACGCTCTAATACCAAGTTGAGAATTGAATGTGAAAAAGAAGGAATATTATTAGGGTAGAAGATAGATAGATATACAGGAGTAAATGAATCTTTAAAGATCCATATACACAAGGATCCATATAACAAATAACATAACTTCTAACATCTTCAAATCAAGAACTCTATCAATATGTAGGTCTGACTTTGAAGAGAATATTTTGATTCCGCAACTTCCACTTTAGGACCATTTGAAATCCTTGCAAAAATTTAAAGGATGTATTCAATTACCTCATTGTGCCATATTGAAAATGTCTCATCATCATCTTCAAAGATGCTAATCCATAAGTTCTCTGATGGTATATTGAACCTGTTTAAACACAGAATGACATCAAAAGAAGGAAATAAAGCTACCCTTAACAAGAAATCAGCTCTAAAGATCTCTGTGTGAAGCACACTAGTATAAAACATTATTGTTTATTTTCATACTTAAAAGAATCAGCTCTACTTCATGATTACATATGCTCTAAAATTCACAAAAGAAAATGATCAAAGGTAACCCTCAAGAAAAATGGGAAATTGTGTGCACAGTGCCATAATATATTGTTCGAATTATTCAGATGGACAAACTGTAGTTTTTGTATTTCAAAATTAGCATATGTAGTCTTATAACATATATTCTATGGGTAGTTCATGTGAATTATGATGTTGCCCAGAAGTTGGACGTGCAAATTTTTTCTAGTCTAGGATGAGCATTTATCTAGCATGTACATTGGCTAAATGCCCAAAACAACAGTTTAGGACCAAAACAACTGTATTGGCCGAACAGTTTGTCCCAGCATACTGTCCAACCTGTGAACTAGAGAGGTTTTATGACTAATCCAGTTCTAGATTTCTTTAGTGAAGTTCTAACTCCAATATTCTTGTACTGTTCCTCATGATGCAGGCAATTGATAGGAAACATAGAAAGTCAGATACTGCCATAAATGATTTTTCTTCACTTTGTGATTTTCAGTTGTATAATAGGGAAGAACAAGCAACCCAACCATACTGTGAACCCAATTTGAAAACCCTATATTTGATTATTTAATTGATTGTAGTCATGGAAGTTAGATGAAATCAAATTGGTCTTATTGAGAGGATTTATTGCAATATGCAATGGCAAATGTACATTAAATTTTAATTAATTGCAATCAAACAAGGATGTCTTTCATAGAATTTGAATTTGAATCTAAGAAGTGATTAAATATTACTATACATGCCAAGGGCATTTTGGGGCTTTAACTAAGAGCCAGTCAATGGCCTTGTGGTGGCTTTATTTGATAATATAGATAAAAGTAATCATCATAGAATTTTGATTCTAAGATGCCCTTGCACTAAGCAATGTACTAAGTCTTCTACCATTACATGAAAAAGCAATAGAAATTGATTGTTCATAAAATTGTAATAAAATACATGTGTGTAGGCACACATGCATGCACATGCACATGCACATGCTCTAATGCATATATAGGATAAAGGAATTTAGCTTTGATTCTTTAGAAAATTGAAGGCCTATAGGTAGGTGCCATGTCTCAATAGATAGCATAAATTTACCAATCTAGAATTCATGGCCCTCAGCAATAAAGTTTTATTCATACTCCTTGGTGGTGAGTTCCCATGCCCACTTAATTGCATCTCTCTTGAAGTAATCACCAAAGCTGAAGTTTCCAAGCATCTCAAATAATGTATGATGTCTAGAAGTCTTTCCTACATTTTCCACATCATTTGTTCGAATACAACGTTGAGCAGTTGTTGCCCGAGCAACAAGTCTAGGTTCCTGAAAAGTATAGCATAAAATTGATGAGTTGTTTGGAGTGGTAGACAATGATTGTCAAACGTTCCCATACAGTTCCCTAAACTGAAAAAGAGTGATTTTGCTCTCCAAGGAATCGGCTTGTTTGGAGTGCCACTTCCACCCCTAGTATGTTACCACTTCTAAACATAATAAATCCACCAATAGGAACACCAATATGAGAACCCGACAAGGATTGGCTCACATGAACTACTCATGTGTCTAAGTAATACAACATAATATCTGGATGCCTTATTGGCATATTGACTTGCAATATTTTGGTATGAAACAAAGTGCAGATCAGTCTCATTCATGTGATTCAAGGTTTTGTCAACATAAGTTGTGTAAAAATGTCAGATTTACTCACCTTTCCAAGAAATATGGGCTTAAATTGAAGCATTCCAGCAATTGTTAGCAAGACCGTAGGATCATCTGGCACAAGTGAAGCACTAGGCAGTATCTTATGGCCACGTGTAGCATAAAAGTCAAGGAAACGTTTGCGTATTTCATTTCCACTCATATACTTGATCTCAGATGACTCTTCTGCAATCTCTGTGGTCCTCAGCTGCACTGCTGCTACAAGAACAATAAAAAGATTTTAATCAACAAGATAAAACCGTTGTGACTTATGATTTTCAGGATGTTGTCACCATAAGGTCATCCTCATAAACTAACAGCTCTAAAGTTTTGCAACCTCACTTCAGACTCTAAAAATACGAGTTGTGTACTCAAAAAATGGTAAACGTTTATTTCTTCAATGAAAAAGAAGAATCTGGAAGCAGTGGCAACTGATGTAAGAATCTTATAGTTACAACTTACAAGAGATCAAAGAATATTGTGGTCTGGGATGTATAATTCAGAAGAGAATTCAAAGATAATGAACCCAACGTGTTAATTTAGTTGTTGGACATGGTGAAAAGAGAAAGTAATTGCAAGACCCAGGTTGTAGGACATGCAAGAATCTTAACTCAGGCTACTGTACTGCATTATTTTTTTTATTGAACCATCTAAACGTTGTTCATAGGACAATAACACATCCCATGTGCTATGATTCTTGGCGCTTCCCTTATAAGTCATTCTTCCTTATATTTCCCTTATCCTTCATAAGCAAAATTGACATCATTGTGTCTCACGGCTTCTGTTCTTTACCACCGACAAGTCAAGAAAGCAACACCATAGCGTGAAGCTGGACACGGACTTAGTTGGATTCCGCAAGAACTTGAGCAAATTGAAATCGATAAAACAAATGAAAGGGAAACAGAAGCTTTCAGAAACGACGAATTGCTATAAAAAAAAAAAAAGTGCGAGAACAGCACAGCAGAAGAACAAGCAGACGGCGAGGAAACAAGGACGTCTGAGGAAGAAAGCTAAGTTCAGGTCAGAGCACCTGGGACGGCACGGGAACCACGCCTCGACGCCAATGTAGTGGCGGCCCCCCCGGGAGAGCGCTTGAGTCGAGCAAGGAATCCAGCATAAGAAGTGGATGAGGAGGACGAGGACGAGGACGAGGAGGAGGGAAGACGAGGAACTTGCTTCGGGGAAGTGAAGCTCAAAGGGAGCAGCACCTCCATTGAAGCCACGAAAGGAGAGTACACGCTACACAGTGTGACGCCACTGGTGGATTGAGCAGGAGCGGATATAAATACCCCGTTGTTATACTTCCTGTAAGCCACAGATTTGTGTGGGTTTACCCTCACGGCGAGTCGCCGAATCGTGTGGTCGTTAAAATGGTTGTTCTCGCTCAATCCGAGTACCGTGCATTGGAAATATTGTTTCAATAACCATCTTTCTTATTTATATTATCCAAAACCATTTGTACCAACGTATGGTTTGATGGTAAGACCTTCTCGTCACCGGGAAATATGCGGTTAATTCTTAAATATTTAAAAATAATAAAAAAAATTAATTGTACTAGGTTTTGAATGAAGGTCAATTTTTCAAAATACTAATTTTTATAATCTCATAAAGTGAGCTCACTGTCGTAAAAATATTTTAAAAATAGACAAAACTAATGTTCGGAGGCGTTAACATATTTTTCATTTGTTGATATAATTTGATGGCTAAACTGTATTTTCAAAGTTAGGTATGAACTGGATATAGAATTTTTCTTAAATAAATCTTCCTTACTCCTTAGTCCTCAGTCCTACTTATATTTTCGAAACCTATTTAGAAAAGAAACCATAAATAACCATACGATCTCGTTCCTTTTCAATTAAAATGAAATAATATGATCAACCTTACAAAAATGCAAGATCCAAAACTTATTACGATGTTAATAAATTTAACAACACCGTAATAGTCGGAAACACTAAATAAGAAGATGAACTGGACAATAACGACATTAACCATAACAATAATATTCCAACGACATATATAACAACACCAAATAACGAACTAATCGAAGAATAACAAATGAAAACAACCGGATGGCTAATTCTGACACCCTTTCACAAGTTTGACATGCAAGTTGTTAGAGACCTTTTTTGCCGTAAAATTAAGGTAACGTTTATTAAAAAATGAATTTAACAAGAGGTAAATAAACTTAAATCATTGGTAAAAATGAAAAGACCAACCGATCACTTTTTTCTTTTATAAATCATAAAAATTCACAAAGCTATATCTATATCACAAACATTTTTCTACTTTCACATCGATCGACACATACATTTCCACAACCACAAAACAATTTACAATCATACATTCATTTTCAGCAAAAATAAGTCATGTAACCTATCAACAAAATTCTAACATGATCTCTCTAACTCATGCATCATCCACTGTTCAACAAGAAAACCTAAAAAAGGCAACTAAAATGAGTGAGTTAATGTCCAATAAGTGATTCATCCTTAAACCAATAAAATTACATAAGTAGAAATGTGCTACACATGAAAAATTTATAAACCATAATATACATATGATATAGTAAAATTTGAAATCTTTCAATTTATAAAATAAACCAAAGAGACTAGGCCAACAAAATATATATATATATATATATATATTTTTTTTCTTATCATTTGATTAGTTACGACTGCATATTTTCTCCTGTAACAAAATCAAGTATCTACATATTTTTTACTATAGCAAGGTCAAGTGTGATTGCATATTTTTCTTTACAACAAGGTTAAGTAGTCACATACCATCCTATGACTAGAACTTAAATATCTCAAATTATCCTGAGATGAGTTAAATGCATCCTATCTCAAATCATGTACACAATACCATAGTATCATGCTCCAACGACTAGATTTTGTAGCTAATTTAGTTGATTTAACTTATAACTAAATCAATTTAAACATGTATAACAAGATAACTATTAGTCAAGCAAATTCTCAATCAACACTATTTCACAATAATCTCCATTCATAGACTTCAACAATAATATATAGAAATCAACATGGGATATAGTGCATAAAAAAATTATAATATGCAATAACAACAAAATCAAGATGATCTATAATAATCAACACAAACATGTAGAAAGAATAGTATTAACAAGAAATGATTAACGTGTGCAATAACCCATAACAATCAATAAGCTTACTAGTTATGATTAAACTCCTCTAGGTCACAATTTTTAAGTTCTCTATAGCATTTAAACATTTATTAACATAAATATGCACAAAACCTCGATACTAACCTTAACAAGCAAAAATCTAATCACATTATATGGAAATCAACAAATGCTTGTATAAATACCTCTTTTGTTGATTAAATAGGGAGGAAGAAACACTTACCACAAAAATCCCCAAACTACCCTTTTTCCCTTTTCTGATTTTTTTCTTCTTCTTTTTTTTCTCACTAATTCTACCTATCGATCTCTAAGGAAGACACATATTGTTGTCTCATACACTTGTTAGAGATGCCACACATGTAGGTATGCACCTACTTTCAATGACATCTAACCACTACCACTCGCACCAAGAAATGATCACCGCTTGCACTTATAAAGTTGCTCAAATGCACTTTCAGGCACACACGCGTTGAGATCTTCAAAAGCTCCCACTGCTCACACACCATCGATCAAACTCACCTACCACTCATCCGATCATCAAACTCCCATCATCAATTGCTAGGGATTTGGTCGAAAGGCTGACGAGGAAAGGGATCAAAGGTGAAGATGAAAATTAGAATTACTTTCCCCCTTTTCATAACAATAATGTAAAAAGACCAAAATGCCCTCCATTTTCCATGAAATTTACATTGGGCCCTTATATTTTTTTTGAACAAATTGAAAATCCACTACTTATAATGTCACATTTTCAAATGAGGTCACAACAAATACCATAAAATTAAAAGAATGGATGAACTTCTTCCTTTTAATTTTACAAGGCAACACTTGCTAAAAAAGGTGAATTTAACAATAAAAGATCAAAATAAATTCAAATCTCAACAAAACAAACTAGATAAACAAAATTCAAACTTAAAATAGTGGAAAAACCAATAGATCACCTTTTAGGCAAAATATGGTTCAACAATCTACAAAACTACCAATGTTATAGTTTTTATCTTGCTCTCACATGCACCACAATTATCACATTTACAAAAGAATTTATATGCACATAATCATTCATTCATTTATAATTAAAAATCCAGCAACCTATCAAACAATGTACTAATGTGACCTTTTTGACTCACACACCACCTACTGCTCAATTGGATGGTCTAAAAAAAAGATAACCAAAATAAGTGAATTAACACCTAGTAAGTAATTCATCCTCAAACCAATAAAATTAAATAAGTAAGAATGTGCTATAGATAGAAAATTATAAATCATATTATGCACATAGTACAAAACAAAATTAGCAATTCATCAATTTAGCAAAATAAACAAATGAGACTAAGTCAACAAACACCTCTTTTATTTTCTTTTTTATTTAATTAGCTACAACTGTATATTCCCTCCTATAGCAGAGTCAAGTATGACTATATATTTTCCCTACAGTAGGGTCAAGTAATCATATACTATCTTGTGACTGGACTTCGGATACCTTAAGTTACCTTAAAATGGGTCAAACGTATCTTATCTCAAATCATATATATAATATCACAATATCATGCCCTCATAGTTGAGTTTCATAACTAAAATAGTTGATTTATCTTTATTTATAACTATACCTAATAAGTTGGCCATTAGTCAAAACAAATTTACAGTCTACACCATTAAACAATCATCCCTAATAATAAGCGTTAGCATAATTATGACATACTCAGCATGACATATAGTACATAAATCAATATACCATGCATTAACAACTATATTATCCAATTAATCAAAATGATCTATGATAATCAACATCACCATGTGTCAACCATCAATAATATGTCATGCTCACCAACCAATGTACATTAATAGTCAAATAGGGGATTTATGCAATCACTATCCATTAACTCACACCAAAGGTCATTTATAAGTACTAACACAATATATTATACCATGAATTATCACCATTACATAGTAATCACACACCACAAGCATTAACAATGAATACTCGGTGATCAACATGGTTAAAAAATGCGTAAAGTACTAGATTATACATCAACAATTAGGATATCCACGAGATCAGGAAGATCTGCCCTAATTACACTAACATGTAATATTTATAGTTATTATGTCATAACTTCTAGGAGCATGCATCGATTTCTACACTATAATCTCCTACAACAAGGGCCAACAGTAAATATACCGCAATCAACATAAATATATAACATTCATAGCTATTATGCAACCATTTATAAAATATGCATCCACGGTCGAACAAAGGAAATCAAGATTTTATCTACCACCAAATCAAGCATTAATAACTCATTTTAATTTAGTTATACAGAGCAAGGATCAATTGCAAAAGTTAGGGAGGAAAATCCTCAAATCACCATTTTTCCCCTTTTCTCCTTCTTTTTTTTTCATTGATTCCACTCGTCGATCACACCACTGAGGGAGATTTGCGTCGCTACCTCTCACATTTGGTCGATACTACTAATTTCACAGTTTTTATTTTTATTATTATTTAACTAATATTATGTATTTTGATGATTATATTCTTATTATTTATATTTAAATAAATATGATATATCAAAACATTAAAATATTATGTAAATAACTTTTTTGATATAGCTCGGTCTAATTTGAAATTTGACTTTGATCTAAAGTGTCAATTAGGTCAGGCCATTATGGGTTAGCCTTATATAACTCAATTTTTTAATACATAATGATCATTATTTATAAGATTATGGTAATATAGCACATAATAAGATTAATGTTTCAATATGTAAGTTTATTAAATTGACGATACATACTAATAAAAATTTATAATTTATTATATAAATATTTAATCAATAATACATTATTTATTTATAATACATTAACATTAAATAAATAAATAATACAATATAATTATAAGTTGTATCAATGTTAACATTAATAAATGCATTATAAGTTAACATTATAACAACATAACAAATAATCATAATGTATAATAAATATAAATACGTTAAAGTTTTCTAATAAATAATAACTTATTATAATCACAAAAGAACAAAAATAATTAATGTAATAGAATGACAATAATTAATAATCATAATGTTAAATAAATAACAGTGAAAGAAAGAATCTAAACAAGAATGACAACTGTATATGTAAAATTACATCAAATGTATTTAGATAAAACATATCTAAAGATTTATGAGAGAGTTGAAAAAGCTAAATTTTTAATTTTTTTTACTTTAATTTAAAATCAAAAATATAAATATAAAAAATAATAAACTTCGATTGGACTGAAGTTAAGATTCGGTCCAATCGAAGAAAAAATAAAACACTTCAATTGGACCAAAGATTATCTTCGATCAGACCAAAGAAAAATAATAATAAAATGTTTAAAAAAATCATCAACTTCGATTGGACCGAAGTTGAGCTTCAGTTAGACCAAGAAAGAAATAAATAAATTAAAATTTTGGTTAGACTTAAGTAAAGATACGGCCATACTGTTAAAAAAATAAAAAACTAAAAACAATTCAGTCGAAACGAAGCCTAACTTCGGTCGGACCGAAGTTTTTGATTTTTTTAAACATTTTCTTATTATTTTTCTTCGATTTAACCCAACTTCAGTCCGACCGAAGTTTTTGATTTTTTTAAACATTCTATTATTATTTTTCTTCAATCCAACCTAGCTTTGGTCTGACCGAAGTTGAGTTTCGATCAGACCAAAGTTTTTGATTTTTTTAAATATTTTATTATTATTTTTCTTCGGTCTGACCTGACTTCGGTCCGATCGAAGTTTATTATTTTTTTATTTTATTCGTTTATCTAATCGTATCTCAACTTCGGTTAGACCAAAGTTTTTTTTATTTTTTATTGGTCTAACCGAATCTCACCTTCGATCAGACCGATATTTTTTATTCTTGGTATTTTTTCCTTCGGTTTGACCAAAACTTAAATTCAGTTGGACCGATATTTTTTATTTTTTACATTTTTCATTTTATTCATTGGTTTAACCATATCTCAACTCTAGTTAGACTTGACCGAAGTTTTTTTTATTTATTGAGTCATTAGTCTAATCGAAAATATAGGCTTCAGTTAGAGCGAAGTTTTTTATTTTTAGTATTTTTTCCTTTGGTTTGATCAAAGCTTAAATTCAGTTAGATTAACATTTTTTATTTTTTACATTTTCTATTTTAAATTAAAATAAAAAAATTACAACGTTATTCAATAATCAATTCATCATTCAAACACATTAATAAATTTATAAATATATGAACATCAAACATAAGTCTTCATTCATGAATCATTCAAACGCAAGTAATAAAGTTGAAATAATTAAAGTTAAAACATTAAAGTCTTCTAATAGTAGAAATGTCTTGAAAATATTAAAGTCTTCTAATTTTTAGATGTTCATGCATGTAACTAAAAGTATTCATATCGTCTTCGTTCTCTTCCAATTCATGAAGGTCATTTCTAGTCATTGGACCTTCACTGAATCTGGTTATATCTTTAGAAAGCTTTCTCGAGTGACTTGTTTCGCAAACTTCAACATGGCATACACTCATATTTATGTGTCTTCCATAAATCCAATCTCTTTAAGCTTATTGATGCATTGAGGATAATCATACATTTATTTACGTTCTTCAAATTTCAAAATGATTGACTCTAATGAATCAATTCGATCATTTAGGCTTGCAACATGTTGATGTCTTCTACCTGTAGAAGATGTAGTGGATGTTAACGTTGGTGTACTTCCAACAATGGGTGTGTTGATGTCCGCTTCCACATTCAAATCCTCTATAGATATCTGCTCACTACTTTGGGATGGATTTACTTCAGAGCTTGGGATATAAACAGACTCACCTACTACAACAATGCCATCAAAAAGTCTCTCCAACTCGCCAACAAATTTTATACCTCGATAGCGAAATTTCTCACAATTTGGTTCAACCTATATGTATCAAACAAAATTATCAAATAAGTTGGTGAATAATGAAATAAAATAAAATTATCAAACAAAATTATCAAATAAGTTGGTGAATAATGAAATAAAATAAAATTATCAAACAAAATTATTATAGAACAATTACATACCTTTTGAAAATTTTCCCACCATGTGTCATCTGCACCTTCCCAAGTATTGGTTGTAGGATTCCATCCGATACTTATTTGAGAACCAATTGTTTTCCACAATTGTCAATCCTTCCTCAATTTTTCTAATTTATTCTTTAAGTGTGATCTTGTTCGCCTCATTCCTATCCTCTCCAATAATTTTTGTTCTCATAAGTCATATCCTTTTGCATCCAAGTGTGTACCAAGTTTGTGTCCCAAGTCAGTAAGCTCTATGCAAATATCTAGCAATGTAGAAACTAGATCATCTTCCCATGCTATTCTAGGAGCGCTTGTCTTTGGGACACGTTTTGATGTTTGCTCTCCCCTTAAGAGATTCACATACATTTTGTTAGCAAACATTAGAGAAGTCCAACAATAACAAATAACATTCAAACACTGAAAACATTTAAGCAATAGAAATGACATTCAATAATGGAATAATAACAATACAGACCAATTTATACTACAAATCATATTTGAACAATAAAGATAACATTTAAATAATAGAAATAACAAAACAATGGAATAAAATGTTTGAAATTTGAGTTATCAAATAAATCATTCATTTTGCATTATTAGATCCTTAATGTTGTCATGCAGAGTATCCATGTCCAACTCGTCTAACATAACAGGAACTTCATAGTTGGTACTTGTTAACATTTCTTGATCATGAACTTCAACATATTCTTCATCTTGATAATGCTTCTTGATCCATTATAGACTTCTGATCAATTATGAAGTTGTGTAAGACCATGCAAGCGACCACTAACTTTACTTGAATAGTGTATGGAAATGGCGGCATATGATTCAAAATGTGTCACCTCCTCTTCAATACTCCAAATGCACGCTCAACAACATTCTTCAAAGAAGAATGTAAATAATTGAAATGCTCCTCTACACCGTGTGGTTGTGAGGATTGGAATTCTAGTAAGTGATATCTAGTGATCCTATATGGTGCAAGAAAACTAACTACATTTGGATATCCAGAGTCAACCAAGTAGTACTTACTTATAAATTTGACAACAATATTAGTTCAAAAATATGTTCAAGGTAGACTTACAATGTTCTTAATAAATTGAAAATATAGTACCTAGATTAGAAAATTTGTGACGTGGATCAGACATTGCATGCTTAAGTACTCGACAATCATGTGCAATGCCCTCCCACTTGGTTGATACAAAAATGAATCGCATGTTGAAGTCACATACGCCCAATACATTTTGAGTTGTCTGCTTGCCATGTCTACCACATCTAAATGAGATTTGTTTATTTTTCCTAACAACACAATGAACATGTGTACCATCAAGCGCTCTTATTGCATCTTCGAAATATGGCATAAATCTAGGGTTGTCCTTAAGAAATTGTAGTGTTTCATTAAAAGATTCCTTAGGTTGAATAACCTCAGGTGCCCATAATAGTAACGCATCTAAAACTTTATGAACATATTTACTAATTGTTTCCCTCGAATGTTGTTGGTAATTTTGTAGTACTATATTTTTATGTCCATGCCCAACTGTTTGCAAAAAAATCTTCACTTGCTCCTCAACAGTAACCCACCTTCCATTCTCCAAAAGATTTTTCCTCCTCAATATTTGACACAAAGTGATAAAAGTGGATGGGATCATACGACACATGTCAAAACAAACCCTCTAATGTCTTCCTAACATGTTGTCAATAACATCTTTTCCAAAATAAGGTATGTTATGCACTCGTTGCCTTTTAGTTGAATTATAAGTTTACAACAATTGTATTATGTATGCATAAAACAATAGAAGTAACTCAAAAATTTCCTTAACTTCAAGTTCCATCAAATCACCAGTTTTTAAAAATTTCTCCATTGTACTGAACAAATGTGAAATAGGATAGTGTAAGTTTAGATATAATTGCATGAAACAAACACAAAATGATTTCGAATAAAAACTATTCAAATAAACTAGTGATTGAAAACATTCAAATAAAAATAATCATGATTCATATGACTCCCATCAATAAAAATATAGTTTCCATATTCATTTAATAAAAATAAGGAAACAACATAACTCAAAATTTTACAAGTTGCAGAGATTTATTATCCAATCTATAGACTTTTTTTTCTACTACTACTACTACTACTACTACTACTATTTCTTCTTATTGTCTAAAATATTTCTCCTCTCAAGTGAAGGAGAAAAAGCTAAAAAAAAAAAGCTCAAGGTTGCACAGAAGACAAAAGAAATCACTAAAATTAACAGCAATCATATACGATGGTCGTAGATCATATTAGGAGAAAGTCCTCTAACTAGGAAAAATATTTTCTAAGTAAATCACTTAATCATTCACAAGCAGTATTACAAATATCAAAAGGAGTCAACATGGTTGTTCCAATAAAAACATTAAAACACCTCTAACTTGAAATCTTCGTAACTCCCTCAATATTAAGTAAAATCCAACAAAACCAACAGCTACTAATGGATATTTGGTTGATCTTTCAAGAAAATTTCATAAATTGAAAATCATAATTCTATCATTTTTAGATACTTTTATGATAGTAAATGAATCTTTACATTTGCCAATAAATATGATGTTGAAAATATTAAAGAAATCACTAAAATTAACAGCAATCATATACGATCAACTGTAGATTAAATCCTCTACTAACCCTTACATATGCATATGAAAACATATGAAAATAATGCACTAAAATTGTAGGAAAAAATAGAAAAATAACTACAATGATAAAACTGCATGAACCCACTTAATAGGAGAAAGCTAAAATATACTTTTGTCGCAGATCGACAAAAGAAGTTTTTAAAATATAGTTTCATCGCAAATCGACAAAAAAAACTTCAAATAAACGATGGTCGCAGATCGACAAAAGAAGCTTCAAATATATGATGGTCACAGATCTACAAAAGAAAAAATCAGATCGATAGAGATTGACGAAGGTGAAAGAAGAGCTTACTACATTGCAAATCGACGGAGGCGCTGCTTAGGGTGAAAGTCGTGGATGTGTTGTTTAAGGTTGTGGAGGTGACGAGGGTATTCTGGAATTTTGATCGACAACGCCTTGTTGAAGTTGGGAAAATACAATGCCTAAAAATATGCTTTGTTGGTTGTCGTTGTAGCTCCAATGCTTCTGGCGTCGATAAAGAGCTCGACTATTTATTTAAAACACACACTTGACACACATTTCAATGCAGAGGCGCGCTCCAACTCATCTACCAAACGCATCCTAAGTTGCCGCGTGTGGAAGAGGAGAGTCGAAGGTGATCTAAAATCCAATTATTTCCCCCTCTTTTCATAACCATAGTGCAAAAAGACCAAAATGCCCTCCATTTTCCACAAAATTTTCCATAAGCCCTTACATATAATATTATCGCTTGTTTATTGGCACATCAAGATATAGAATTTAGATTTAGAAAACTCACCAAAGAAGCATCGGTCAAAGGAAAAATCTGTATAATTTGCATCATTGAAAGCAATTAACGTTAGTGAAACAAGTGTACATGTTAAAGATTCACGAAATCCAATGAGATCATCTAATGGTGTGTCATCATCTTTGTCGAGTTTAGAAACTTATGCGATCGATTCAACTGGTTTGCAACGTTAAAGATTGGTTATATGAAGCAAATTATTAATACAATGAGAATGATTTAGAATTAAAGAATTGCCGTCTTGTTTAGAGAAACCCAAAAAATAAAACAAAATCTCTGAATCTGTAAGCTTAAACTTGGAATTGCATTAAATTTTGTATAAGAGCAAAATCAGAACTTATTATAAGAATGTCATTTATATATACATGAAAATGAGGGTATTACCTTAGATGATAAATAAAAAGAAAAGGATCTGATGTGGACCTGACAAATCCTATTTCATATAAAAAACCAAAGCAAGTTTGTCATACCGAGCTTACCGAAGATTATAAATAGTTTCAATAATTTCACAAACATAATTTGAGTAAATTTTGTCTTTATAATTGACTGTCACATGTAAATAGTATCGTTGAAGTTTCCGAGTGCACATTCCATGTCAAACAGTCTAGGTTATCATTTCTAACAGATAGCAATAGATAAATTTACTTTATTTGTAATATGTTTAATCATAAAACTAGAAATTTCAAAAAGATCACCTGAATATTGAAGATGATCTTTAACGATCAATCTGACTTTATACCTATTTATCAAGTTATCACAATTTTTTTAGCTTATACACCTGATGAGATCATGAAACATCAAAAATATTACTGTCATGCATAATATTATCACTATGGGCATCATTAATATTAATATTAACATCTTCAGAAGAAGATGAATCGTCCCTATTGAGAACATCATCATTTACAGGAACAAAGAATTTACCTGCAGAAGGAACCAGGGGATGGAAGCCGAGAAATTTTTGTGTTGCTGACGTTATCGAAAGAGGTGTTGATCTTGTCTTTTATTTTCAATATCATGATCTGGAAAAATATTATAAAAAAAAAGAATCAACATTACAACATGACATTAACAAGGGAGTCTGTGGGAATTTGAATTTCAATCGTGTATAAAGATTGGAAAAATAAATTTTCACATTTTTCAAAAAGATTGTTCGATGTTCACACTTATCTGTTAATATTTTGTTAATTATTATTATTACATGAAGTATATATTGTTAATATTTTTTATTTAATTAATTATTTTAATATTTTTTATTAAAAATAAAATATTAATTATTTTATTATTATTAATATTATTTAATTTATAATATTAAAATCATAAATATTATTTAATTTAATTATTATTATTATTATATTATTTAATATATAATATCAAATTTTCAAAAACTATATAATTTTCCTAACTTTCTATGGTTAGCACAAACAAAGTCTTAAAAGTCATTTATGACTAATAGAATGTTCAGAATTATATTTTTTTATAATCAAAGTATTTCAATAATTATTTATTATTTACTTTCATTTATTCACTTCATAATAATTATATTTTTAATTACATTACGAGTAATATAGAATTTATAATTAACATTTTGTTATTTTAAACATGTATTATAACTAAAAAGTTATCAATTTTTGTAATTTTTGATTTATTTTATATAATGATATACTTAATTAATTGATAAATGATATATAAATATTTAATTTAATAATATATTCATTTATTAACGTAAGTAATTCATTTCTTGATTAATTACATTTTCACTAATTACTTTAATTCATTACTTAACTTTATTAAAATCAATTATGTTCAATTTAATTCAATTCTGTTATGTGCATAAACACCTAAATTTCAATTTCTGTCAAATTCCTAAACGTACACAAACACCTAGATTTTAAATTATTTTCATTAAATTCTGTAGAATTCAAATTCCGTTAGAATTCAAATTCTACGGAATTAAAATTCTAAGTGTACAAACAAACCTTAAATAAGGATTTGCACGTTAGAAATCTGATGCAAATGAAATTTATTTTCTCAACCTAAGATATTACAATCTTTTGGAATTCTATGGATCACACATCTTGCTTATCATCACACGTCTTGCATGTCTTTGCTAGTCAAGCTCTATAAGAATCTCTACTTCATGTCGAGCTCATGTGTCTCACTTTATTCATCTTGCTTATACGTTAAGCTTCGTAGATAGGAACCTTTGTTCTACATCAAGCTCACACATCTCAATGGCTCATTTCTCATAGAAACCTTGAAAGCTTTGATATTCTAAATGAAAGTAATCTTTTGAGCTTGTCCATCATTTTCTTCATTTTTCTCACCCTATTTTCTAAGGTTTATTTTTCATGGGGTATGTAAGTGAGATATTTTGATTTGATTTGTTAACATTCTTCCTTATCATAGTGATTTTGAATGTTGAAGATCGACTGTCAAATTCCTATTTTACCTAAATGTTGCAATTTCTACAAATGTGAGGCATTTGATCGATTATTGAGTTGATATATCACTATTTATATGTTTTATGCAAATGCTGTCACTAATTGCAACTACTTCTCTTTTGATTAACTAAGATCTGATTTTATTATTTTATAATTTCAACTAAAATATTCTACTTTTGAAAGAATACATGGATTTAAATATATACTTATATTTTTGCATATACTTGATTTTGATAAATGATATATACTTAATTAATTGATAAATGATATATAAAGATCTAATTTTATAACATGTTAATTGATTAATGTGATTAATTAACTTATTGATTAATTAATTCAATTCATAAAGTAAATACTTTATTAAAAATCAATTTCAATCGATTCTATTTAATTCTATTATTTTCATCAAATTATTAAATGTATACAAATACTTAAATTTTATTTTTATCAAATTTCGTAGAATTTAAATTTTATTAGAATTCAAATTTCATCATATTTAACTTTAAATTAAGATATCGGCTATGTATATATTTTTGATAGTAATGTTATCGATTTATGTTTAAATGTGTTTTAGGTAAATGGATGAAATAGACTTTCGACCTGGTTGAATGATTTGTATAATTTTAAATTATTGATTAATCAAATTTACCATGGGTAGTTAATAGTCAATCATTAGTCAAACCAACCCTTTTAGCTAACCATTTATTTACCAGGTTAGGTTCGATAATACTCATTCTGATCTTATCCATAATTTTAATCTGATATGGTAAAAAGCAGCATTTTAATGATATCTTATAGATAATTTTGCAAATCTGTTAGAAATATTTGAATTCTTAAACTAACTTTAATGGAAAATTCTCTAAGAACGAGTGTAGAATTTGAGGATCGACCATGAAATTTAGGATTGTTATGAAGTCATTAAAAAAAATACACATTTATCGAAATACTTTCTTCAAACGACAAATGTTATATTTAATTGACGTTTTCGTTGTTGTCACTTTAACCTACGTATAAAATGACTAAAATATCTTCTTCTTTTTCCCCTTAATTTTCTGTTATTTTATATATTTTTCTTTAGATTTTAGAAGAAATTTGTGTTAATTAAAAAGTCTGAAAAGGAATTCTTAAAAGTTAGGGTGATCGCGCAAAAGCTTAAAAGATAAATTTAAACTGTTTTCGTATAAATAGTTAAGGAGGTGAGGATTTTTGACTTATTTTCTTTGAAAATCTTTTCCATCATCGTGCATTTCTTCCGTTGCTAATTTTTTACTCTAATGCTTATTATTCTTGAAATTTATTTATCATTCGTCTTCGTCTAACGTCCACATTCATTTGTAAGTTATTCTTGTCATGTTTCATCACCTACTACATTCACTTCTCTCACTTCGTTTAACTCTTCTTTAATAGCCAACACTTTTAAGTCATTAGCAAATTTTATCCATCGTGTGCTACTCATTCTCTCCGCCCACCTTACTCATTTTCCTTTCTCCTTTGTATTAGTTCCTTATTTGATATTTTCTATTCTTGTATATTACAAACTTTCCTTCACATTATATTTTGTTTGATCATTATTCTTTTTCTATTCAGTTCCTCCCTTCCTTTGATTAGCAATTAGAGGAGACGAGTAAATTTTTTTATTAAAACTAAATTTAAACATACTGATTAAGCATATAAAACAAAATTTAATAAAAATGATCTTCAACAAATAAAAAATTTAATATTGATAGTTTGCACGCTTGTATTTAATTTATATATTTTATTAATAAAAAGTTTGATATTTACATTTGATGTTAATATTAAAATTTATTGATATTAATATTTAATACTTTATTTAAAAAATAAATTTATGATTTATTTTTATTTAAAATTTTTGACTTTTGCAAAAAAAAAATTTTATTTTTTTATAACATTTTGTACTTTTCCTTTCCCAATATATATATTTTATTGCTTGACTTTTTATTGTACAGAATGATGACCCGTGTACAAAGATAGTTTAAGTAAATGATAGATTAATAGACGAAAAAGAGATCAACAAAGATTAAGTCAACGTAAGTAATAAATTAATGGACAAAAATGATGAATCACGCAAAAATACATTAAATAGAGATTAAGTCATCATTATTATTATTATTATTTTTGAAAAGTAAGTCATTGTTATTAACTACAGTAGTATTTTGTATGCATTAGGTAATAATATAAGTGAGCACACGATCGGACACAAAAAATCCTTAAGAAATAAGTAACCTCTAGGAATAATAACAGCAATTGACCATCAAGCGTGGTTTCGGAGATATAACGCGACATGGTTGCAAAAATGTGTTGGAATTTTTATCCCAAGTGTAAAAATACTCCGATCTCCGTCCACCAGGGCTACCGAAGTTCCATCCACCTCGCCATCTTATCTCTGATCTGCTCCCATCCCAATGCTGCCGACTGCATCCAAAGGCCGTACGGCTTCTCACGCCCGGCCCGCTTCCACCATCTCGCACTACCTTCGCAGAATAATCAAGGTATCTATCTCGTGATCGATCTGCCAATCTTGTAAGAGATGCCTTACGTCCGATACCTGTGCCACAATTATTGGAAACAAGAGAAAATAATGCTACGCTGGATTTACCGATTTAGGTTTTGCCTGCTTTATTTATCTCTCTAGCGATAGTCTGGAGATCATAAGTTGAACAGGCAACACTCGGTTTTGAGGATTCTATCCTTCTTTTGTCTAGATAATCCAGAATGCTCATCATCGTTTTGCTTTAAATCTCCATCTAACATCATTTCTTGTTTAACAGAAGAGATATGATTTGGTTGTTTAGTGGAATCCGCTTATACAATCTTTAATATTTTTCCGAGTACTATCATTTTAATGCTAGTTTTTTTTTATTTTATTTTAAGAAAAGTAGGGTGAGTCTCATCAGTCAAGTAAGATAATCCAAGGGCAAGACCTCCAGGAACAGAGGTCAAAAGGCAAAGACAGAAAGAAAAGGAAAAATGTACGTTAGTAAAACTACAACTCAAGAAAGAACTTTTTCCCAAGCACTGAAGGAGTGGTCAACCAAAACCACAGTCACCTCCATAGAAGTAAGTGCTTTATGGAAAATAACAAAATTCCGTTTTGGTTAAATGGACCTGAAGATGCTATGTATCATGATGACTAGTCTGTGCTTGTTTCTCGAGAGTTATCCCTTGATAATCCTGTTTGTGGCCTCATTGAGTTCCTCAATGGAATTAAAATGCACACCCGCAAACACCGCCCTAGGGTTGAGACAGCTTTAAGCAGCCCTCGCCACCCAACAGCCACAAAATAAGTGCTCCACGTTCTCAGTTTGGTCCAAGAATAGACACATCTAACATTAGCAATATTTGCCAGTTTACTAATCTTCTTCTTGGTCAGCATTCTCCCGTGCATAACAATCCACAGGAAAGCTTTAATTTTAAGTGGAATATGAGTCTTCCAAACTAGTTTAAGGCTTTCCTGTCTACGTGTGCCATGCTCACAGAGAAAGTGCCATCTCTATAGCATGCCCAGAGCATTGAATCATCATACATGGAAGGAGCATTAACCCTAAAATGCAACTCAAGCAGATTAGGCACTTGATAAATCTCATCATTTTTAAGTGGAAATTCCAAGTCCAAAAGTTATCATATTTGCCAAAATCCCTTGCAATACCTTGCTTACAAGAAGTTATTAGGGAGAGCTTTGAAAATCTCTCCTCTAGAGTAGACTTGCAATTTCTAATTCACTTGTCCTTCAAAACAGGATTTTATCCCCTCTATGGAGCTTAAGTTTGGTACTTTGAATGAAGAAAGCATTCTGCAGAAGAACACTTTTCCAAAAGAGATTCTACCGTTATTTAGAAGAGAGTCTTTTTCATAGCAACTCAAGATAAATCTTGCCCAAGTGTTATCCCATCAGTCTTCCACCTCCATCAGGTGAGGCCCATGATTAGTCTCCCTATTATCAGGCTAAAACATTTTCTTGAATTTAGATTCAAGTGACACCCCTAGGAATTTGAAAAATTGACATGTGAAAGATAGGTATGCCAGTAAGAATGCTTTGAAGCAAGGTAATTCTACCATTGAGTAACTCCATCAATTAGAAATCTTCAATTACCAACTCTAGGCTTCTTGGTTGTTAAGGGAAAACCAAATATTGGCACCTCTTTTTGGACTTTACAATTTAGTACAATAAATTGGGTCAACAACTATGGCTCAACATTGACTTCCATTAGAGAGTTCTTTGAAAAATTAATGGATAAGCTTGAAATCATCTTGAATATCCTTAATAGCAACTTAGCATTCCCAACTTGCCCAACACCTCCCTTAAGAAAGAGGAGGGTATTGTTGGCATATTGTAGGATAGAAATGGGACATTGAAGTTTAGTAACATTTTAGCATTTCAATCTTTCTCCACTAATTGCACTGTAGCACATAAATGGGAAAACATTAACAGTCAAATTGAACAAGGGAGAGAGAGGATCCCCTTGTTGCACTCCTCTCCCAAAAGGAAGAAAAATCTTTAGATCTATCATTAATCAACATGGATCCCTTAGCTGAATGTAGAATGGATATCTGCTATCCCATAGCTTGTTCATTCTTGTTGAGGAGTTGTTAAGTAGAGGCCTTTAGACAAATCCATCCTTTCAATACAGAACGATAGGTTAGTGATATTCCATGTATTATATGTAGATATTGTCCTCCTTTTCCTTAATGGGTGGAAGCAATCTATTCAAATAACTATGGACTTCTTGGAGTGCTACCAAAAGGCCACAGGATTAAAAATCAACAATCAGAAGAGCTCTTTCATTGCCCCCAAGAATATGCCTCAACATAGGATTATAGGAGTGAGATGATAAAAAGTATCACAGGTTTCAAGTGAGGGTGCCTTTCTTTTAAATATTCAGGGTGCTAAATTTATAGAGGAAGGACAAAGAAGTAGTACTTTGAAGACATGGTAAGATCTAAAACAAGCTAGTAGGTTGAAAAATGAAACTTTTGAGTGTGGGGGTTTGCTTAAGTCTCTTCAAGCATGTGTTGACTTGCATTCCTATTCACATAATGAGTATCTATGATGTTCCAAAAGGTATTCTTGATAAGATCCAAAGCATCCTTAAAACCTTTTTGTTGGGAGCTACTCAAGATAAGCAGACACTTTGGTCTAGAGGTTGACATCAAAAGATACTCTTCTATCCAACTTAGTGTTACATTCACATGGAAGATCAGATGAATCTTATACCAATGATAAAGAAGTAATACATTGGAGGAATCTCTGGAAAGCTTGGATGGAAGTTAGCAATAACCTTCATTGGTGTGAGGGTCTAGGCAACATCAATTTTTTGCATGGCAAGTGGCTTCTTAGTGGTAGTCTTTCAGAGCAGATGTAACCTCAAGAGGGGTGGGAGAGTCTAGCTGTGGTAGATTTGGCTAATAATGTGAATCTTCTTAGAGAACTACAACTTTCTTAGGATGTTTGAGAAGATACCCAACTTATGTTTGCAAGGGTCAATGAGAAAGAAGACAACTATAAGTGGCCATGAACTCTTGATGATGAGGTGATGGTCGAAGCAGTTTGGGAGGTAATTAGGAAGAAGCAAGATCTAATGCCTTGGTCTAAAGGGACATGTGATAAGTGTATCCATTCAAAAATTTCCTTTTTCCTTTCAAAACTACTGTAGAATGGTCTTTCTACTGAGGACAATATAAGGAGATGTTACAGATGGTAGACCTCTTGCTGGGGCCAGATTGTAAATTTGGTCAATCAAGTTTGCTCTATCAGTTACATTTATAGGGAAGGCAACACTATAGTGGATCTGTTGGCTAAAGATGGAGCTCATTGAAAGGCTTCTAAAACCTATGGAAATTTCAGGGACCTCCCTAGAAAAGTTAAAGGTGCTTGGAGGTTGGATAAGTGGGGAATCCTATCCACTTGCAATGTATGGAACTAGTAGTTTATCACTCTAGTTCAACGTGGGTTTTCTCTTTCCTCTTTTAAATGTGGGGCTTAGGTCTAGTCTTCCCTTTGTAATCTCTTTTTTTGTGGGCCCTCACCTCATAAATAGATTAGGATGTTTTATTAAAAAAAAGTTACATCAACCAGTATAGAAATTCTTTGGTTAGAGTTCATTGTAAGAAGCAAGAGATGTTGGGGAAGTTGAAGATAGATAAGCAAGTTTTATAGGGGCATAATAGTGATACAATGTGCTGGATTTTCAGTGGATGTGCATCTTATTCCCCATAAAGAGGTAGGAATATATAATGTGGTTCTTGGGTGACAATGGTTGTCTACACTGTCCTTGTTGATGTGTTTTCTAAATGAAAGGTAGATGCCTTAGGCTCTCAGCTAGAGAATTCTAATTATCTTGTTTCATTCTTTCTATTGGCCAACTTCTAATATCCAAATTGTAAGTTGTGGTTCTAAGTGTTGTATTATGGGCCTCTCTTAGTTAACTTTTTTACTAAACATATTTTTACCTGTTAAATACTTAGTTAATGCATGTAGGAATTAAACAAATTTCATGTTTCTTCTCTAATAAAATTGTTTTATTGTAGTGGCAACAAATGGATGTTGAGTATACGTTTTGGCAAATGCTTCACCTATGCACCTCACCAAAAGTCGTGTAAGTATTCTTAATTGTATGATGCTTATATGTCTTTTCAAAACACAAAATGCATTAAATTGAAATGAAGAAGGTAACTTGTGCACTAAGGTTGTAGCATAATATGCTTTACTTCAGTGTTACATGAAATATCTACCAATTATGATTCTTACATGTGTTGAAGGTTTTAGAGCATCTTTTGATTAAATTATGCATTTTTTTTCTAATTGAAAGTTGTTTTGTGTTAGGATTAGTGGAAATGATGTGTATTATTGATTAATGACCAAAGGGAGTAGGAGTAACATGTATAAGGTTTACTAAATATCCAACCTATATGGATGTCTAATAAACCAATAGCCACAACTAACTAATAGGACTATAAAGATAACATACATGCAATTGTAGTACTTTCCCTTATGATGGAGCATATACATTAAATCATACCTAATTTAGAACAAAGAGTCTTAAACATCCCAATGCTTAAGCCTTTAGTAAATATATTTGTCAACTGCCACTAGCTATATGGTGTAAAAATCACCTTTCAACAATTATTACCACATATTGTACAGAATGATGGTCAACATCAATGTGCTTCATATGCTTGTTGAAAATGGTGTTATAAAGATGTCTGTTACATACTTTGTTTAAGGTGGTGCCATCTTCCTCTTGGCCTGTGTAAACATGATCCTTAGAAAGTATTGTGACTTGCCCATAACTTGACAAAATGTATTTTAAGATGATTCTTGGTTTCATTGATGTTTGCAAAAGTCATTTCTAAGCAATATATCTCAGTAGAAGAAATTGGATTGCGGCCATTGATAATCTTTTTGTAGAAGGCTACCTAACCATTGATTCAAAAATGGTTTTTGTAATGAAGAGTGAGATGGGTAGGAGGGATGAATGATTCAAAAGTAACAGAGAGTAAGAGGTTAAAGGAATTTCATATCCTAGCAAAGGAGAATAGAGCCAAACATCCTTTGTGTTTACTTTTGTTGAGGACAATGATGAAGACATTAGCTGCTCACTTGATATGGTGAGTGGAGAAGAACAACAATTTTATAGAGAGGTAGTGATGTGGTCTAAAAAAGAATAGAGGTAGAGAGAGCAATTTAAACCCTTACATGATTTAGGATCCAAATAGTTTGAGAAGGATAGTACATTTGGTGCACATGCATCATCTATTTCAAGGTGAATAGGAATTGCAGACATGTTTAGAATATACATTCAAAGATTTGATTGTTTGGAAGAAGCAAATTTGAGAGGAGACAAACATAAACAAAGAATATTGAAGAAGATGTGGACAAAAATGTTAGAGAAAAAGTTGGAGTTGCTATATCAAAATTCATGTTTTACAATGCCATTCCTGTAAATGTAGCAAAAGGAGAATCCAATTCGTTTTTGTCAAAAATCTTTGAAAGTATACAAATGAGTGATTTTGAATGTCATTCTCTACCTTATAGTTAAGATCTTTATATGTATAGTTCTTATGAAGGATCACATGACCTATCTGATCACTACTTCAATGGTGCATAAATATGTCATCATCACATTAGTCAAGCCATTATAATTCAAGTCAACATGATAAAAGACATGTAGGATTGATTTATGGACAGTATAATCCATTTTGACTTTAGAAATGGAACAAAGGTGAGACTTTAGTAACAAACCTCCTTCCCTAAACAAACTTGATGCCACGATACTTTATCATTTCCCATGAATTAGATATCTTATTACATGTGCCTAATTCTAAATATTATTAATGGATTGTAGAGTACTGTACAAGTTATGCCACTCAAATGCAATTATGTGGTGTTGAGTGAACAATTGGTGCACAATCCAATGTTTCAAAATTATCTAGTGCAATGAGGATATGGACCATATGGATATGGTTATGACCTTCTAAGGCATTCAACTTGGAATTGATATTTGTATGATTTCATTATATTTTAAATCATTTGACATTATGTGTTATTTTTTTGTTATTTCTATATGATTTAAGTTTTCTCTTCTTTGAGTATATAAGTTAGTTTAGTTTTATGTTGTAGGTGAGTTTAGTTCCATGTTAGTTAGAGTTGTTTTATCTTTTGTATGTAACCTCTTATATAAAGACTTTATTTGCTTATGAATGAATACATAACTTCCACCTTACTTTTTGAGTTTCAATATAATATTAGAGTTTTAGGTTTTGAGAGTTCAAAATATGTAAGATTTAGGTGGGAGGAGGGAAAACCTGAATGTCATCCTCCTCATTTCCAACCACTATTGTTGGTGGGGTTCCCATTGAAGTTGCCACCATTCCTTATCTTTGTGGCTTACAACATTGAAGTCCTCTTTTGTCTTCTCATTCCTTGATTACCTTGAAGTCCCTCCTCTCTATTGTCCCCTTTTGCCTCTTCCTCTTTGTCAACATCTATTGGACATATGAAACTTGTTTGTCTTTCTTAAATTAGATCACTTGCACCCTATTGGAGCACCTTCAACACTAGAATTCTACCATGTAATCCTAGTGCAACATCACTCGTTGCCACACATCTTCTCCTTTATGTCGTCTTTTCCAATCATCGTCTATGTGTATTGTTCATGTGCACCTCCATCTTCCTCATCTCTACTATGCTACTCACCTTACAAAGAAGGTAGAGGTTAGGGCAAGTATGAGATTAACTACTTCCTCCTCAATCATAAGATTGTTACAAGTATGAGAAGATTGTTACAATTAAGAAGGAAAACGTAAGGCTTTCAACTATTAGGAATAGCCAAGGCATCCATTCAGGCTTGTCTTCGGGCTTCCACTGTAAGGCTTTCAGCAATGTGCTGCACTTGGTGACCAAAATATGTTAGGAAACTTTGCCTCCAACAATCTACCAGCTGCCACATAATTTACCATATTGTCAATTACAATTTGGAGCACATATTTTGCTCCAACCATGTCAACCATTTCCTTCAAAAACTTGAAAGTATTCTCTATCCTAATCACATCACTTGCATCGATGGACTTCAAGAAGACTTTCCTTTGGATAATAGACCAAAAAATTGATGAGATTTTTGTTGCTTCATCTACTATAATTGTGTACTTGGTCTTTGTTAAGATTTATTCAACACTTTCCTCGTGCTTGTGATGAGCCCTTAAGTTGACAAGTGTCCTTTCATTGTCTAGGCAAGGTGCTGAAGTCAACAAGTGACTTATAAACGTGTATGAGGTTCTGATACTCTGATATTATGTTAAGATTCAACTTAAAATTATATGACAATGAGTGAAGAGTCAATCAAGTTATAAGGTCTAAGGCTTCCACATTCTTTCCAACGTGGGATTATCCAATAGTCTCTTTTCATGTTTGCTTGAATGTGTCTACATACAACATTACATCTTACTTAGTGGTAACTAACAAATTTAATCTCGTAATGATAACTAGGAGCCTTATACCCTCCTTGACGTATTCTTGGTTCTACATCCAATATTTGTTGAAACAAGGTGAATTACTCTCCTAATGGATGGTTGTGAGCAATGATTAAAAAGTTGATCCAGAATGGATTTTCAGATTAACAATATAGAAATAGTATGTATTTTGAGTATTGTTTAGGTTCGAATGATCCTTCCTTTAGGGTTGTCATTTTATTGGGTTGTTGAAACTGGAGATGTTTTTAAGTTATGAAAGGTTAGATCAGTCGATGCATGCATTAGATTGATTGATCCACTGAAACTTTTTCCTTTGTGTTATCGCCTCTATCACATTGTAGCCTCTGTAGTTGGTTGCTGAAGCTTCTATTGCTCTTTAGATCACCAAAATCCCTTAGGGTTTTCAGTAGGTGTGTGGGTGAATAAGAGGAAGAAGAAAGAAGAAAAGGGAGGGAGTGAGTCACACACACGTGAGAAGAAAAGAAAAAAAATAACACATAAAAAATAAAATTTAAAAAATGGTGAAAGTATTAAAAAATCACAAAAAAGTTTCATATTTTTAATTTTTTAAAAAAATTATGTTTTCTTATAAATAACATTTTTCTTCTACCTATTCTCACGAACTTTATTATCTATTTTTTAAATTAAAGATATTAACTACGTTATATGAATAAAAAGTTATAATTTAACCTAAAATCTTATAATCAATAAAATTTTTAATTATGAAGATTATAGAGAAGGGAAAGGAAAAAAGAAAAAGGAGAGAATGGAACAGAGAAGAAAAAATGAAAAAAATTATTACATAAAAAATAATGGAAGTATTAAAAAATCAAAACAACCTTGGTTGTGAACTATTTAAATTTAAATCTAATATTTAAATTCTTGGTTGTGAACTAGGAGTGACTTGTGGTGTGAACAATGAATTGACAACCTTTACCTTCCCAAGTGATGCCTTTGGTATCTTAGAAGGTCTACTACCACCGCTTTCATCAATCACAATTACTTTACCTTTTTTTCCACCATCATTAGCAGTCAATGGTCTTTTACTTTTAATTCTTTTTTCATCTATCTGTTGCGAATTTTGTCGCATCTGAAACTTGACATCAAATAGGACTTTCTTGTATGCTGTTGCATTTCCTGGTTTTCCTGCCAAGTGCTGCTTCACTCCATCGATTCCATCGCCACCCATTTTTTTTTGATGATACAATTATGTAAAAACTCTTTTCATAAGAACAATTATCCTAACCAAGATCAGTCCTCCCATGAGTTGAGTGAGCAATGGATTCTTGTCCAGGTGATGACATATTCACTACCATAGTTTCACAAATGTTTCAAATAAAATAAAAAAATTTGTAAAAAAAAATCAATGAAATGTAGAGAAATCTCATATTTCAAATAATTTCAGATTTAATTATTTTAATAAACTAAATATCATGTAAATGATATGTAGGTATGATTCTTATTTAAAAAATAATGTTGAACAGTGGTCTGATTAAAGGTGTTCAATACAAAATATACATGAACAGTGGTCTCATAAGTTGTGAAAAAAATCATGTAAAACATAAGTTACATAACCCAGAAAAAGGCAAAAAGAATCAAAACACCAAACCCAACAAAAAAATTCAGTATATTACAAAATTAAATAACCTACCCTAATCTACAGAAACAGAGAAATTACAGGCTGATGACGGTGGTAGCAGTGATGGCAGTGGTAGTGAGTGGTGACAGCCGTAGTGACCTGCAGCAGTCGTGGCAATGACAGTAGTGGGGTTGTTGGCACTTGGTGGAAGTCTGGAAGATGCGTGACATGCATGAATAGCTGGTCAAGCCACCAGTTCATTGGGTCAACCAGTTGAACTGGCAAAGCAGTCCAACCATAGACCTCAGACATGACAGACCTGCCAGTTCCCAACCTGACAGTTGAACTGGCAAGCCCAGTTTGGGTAAACAGTGCTAAAATCACTCCTATGCAATGCAAACCACTACTTTTTTCTCAATAAGTGTTATGAAGGTGATATTTGTCATGTACATGCTACTATGAACTTCCTTGTAGGATTTCAGGAGGTAAATTTAATTTATTATAAAATGAAATGCCGATAAAAATCCCTGAAACATTAAATTTAGTGTTTCATATGTTAAATTAATCAAGCATAAGACAAATTTTCTTGGAAGCTAGTAAAATTTTATGGACTGAATTAAATTTACTTGCTTGTGCACCATACACAAAGTAAATCGTAGAAAACAAAATATTATCATTAATTAAATTTACTTCCTTGTATAACATACATAAAGAAAATAGTGGAGTTATTAAGTCCATGCTGTGTTCCTGTCTACTTGATTAGTGAGGAATGAGATCATATTTCAAAACAAAACCCCCGTGTTCTGGATATTTTGCATCAGATGGATTTTCCATACAGGGAGTGTGTGAGGGCTTTCTGTAGTTTTATTTTGAATACATGTTTAGGTATCTAGTATCTGACTCTTTTGTAATCCTTAGGGTGATATTTATTTATTGATGAGAATCATTCTAGCCACTTTTCAAAATAATACACCTGGAAAGATAGCAGGCACATCATCATTATTTTCTTTTGATTTCATCATGTGTGAACTTACTGTTCATCACATTAGCTTGGTGAGATTTTTGATTTCAAATTCATTGTTCATAGACAGACTGCATTTGCATCAAGTTGTTGATGTCTAACAATGAATATTGGAGGCCTTGATTATATCTTGGTGTGAGATGTATACACCATGTAGGATACCTAGAAAATTATTCAACGCACTTGAAGTCTTGAAGTTCAAAAACATTTGATTCAAGGCAGTCCCCTTTACAAGTTGTCTGATGCATCTAGAATTAATCTATCTTACTGCTTTTTCTGTTTAAGCATGTCACTTCAGGCTGCTAGGACCATCTTAAGCCTAAATTTTTCCAAAATTTTGTTTGTTCCAAAGACCTGTAAAGTTGTTTTTCTTCTTCCATCTTCTTTTCTTTGGCAATTTACAATACAATACAACTTAGTTATTTGTTATACCAGATCATTTTTCACTCAAACAATGTTTATGCTGCAGTCCTGTTTTACAATACAATATTTTCTTATTTTCTCTATTCTGTTTTGCATGTTGCGTTAAAATTGAGGGCAGGTACCAGCACACAAAGTACCATAAACGTAAGTGAGATCCATTGATTGCCAATGGCATGGTCTATTTGTTTGCTGATGCTTTGGTTTTATCATCATATTAGATAAATATTTAATATCCACATTAATTCTTACCCTTGCTGTATTTTGCTGTTTGTGTATTTGACTGTGAGATATTGGCTTGATAATTATTAAGATTCTAAGAACATCAATCATGGCAAGGTGATGAATTAAGTTTGACTTTGGTCGGTAAGCAAAATGTGCAGAGGACAAGTTCTATTGCTTAGTTTAGTAATTTGGTGGCAAAAGATAGCAAATTTAAATGATGGATTTCACACAAAAGCCAATCATTGATTTTTTTCTTCCCAAACAAGGCTTTCGAATCTTGGTATACTTAGGGCCGGTTTTTACATTTAGAATCTGTTAGAAATGAATTTGTCAAAAATGAATTTTTAGAATTTTTTAGAATCAAAAGTCTACATGTTCGGAACGTGACAGAATTCATATAAAGTATATTGAAATAGTTAAATAAAGTAATAATATATGTAAACTTATATAGTAAATTTGAGTGTCTAAGGAGGATCACAAAAAAAAAAAAAAACTTATATAGTAAAATGTTAATGTACAAACTTTATAAGTAAACTAATAATATATAATTTACAATAATTAAATATATTAATATATGATTGATAATGTTGAATGAGTAAATAAATTAAATTGCACAAATGTTATCAACGATGGAACTTAGATCATAAAAATGTGGTGATAACATTTTCATATAAAAAGATAATGATAAGTTGAAATATATCATCATTTTTGCAAACACAAATAAAATTGACATTGCTAAAAAGTTTTATTACAAGTTTGATAAATTTGATATAAATTTCGAGCATCCCACATAGACTTTATGATGTTTTCATGTATTTTATCTGCTATTTATTTTCTTTCTTTTTGAGTAGTTATAAAATAACAAATTAATGTAGTAAAAATATAATCTATCAACCTCAATAAATTCATTTTTTGCTTTAAGTAGAATATCTATGTCTATTAACATAGTTCCAACTTTAACTGATTTGACTCATAATTTTTGTACTGAGTTTTTTAGGTTTTCATGCAACTATCAACGTATTTCTTTTCCAATTTCAATTCTGCTTTCTTATTATATTCATTTATCACAAATCGCCAAATTTCAGTTCTAATTTTACCATTTGGCCTTAGTGATGAGCCCTCAGAAGCAACTAGAGGGAAAACCAACTAAAAAAAACACTCTAAGGATAATACATCAAAACATTTGCATTCAAATCTCTTAAGAATAGTATGGCCAAGTGCAAACATCAACACATTCTTGATGTTATTTGGGCCATTATGATTTAAATGAGCGTGGAGCCAAAAAATGCTCATCTTTTGCAATTATATTGTGGGTATCAATACACAATTGTCTCCATTGATTGACCACATTTTAGCTATGGATACAAATCCAACACCACTAGCATTAGATTTCATTGAGTTTCCTATTGCCTTTTGAAAGGGTTAATGAACCTGCATACTATATCATATTTTCCATTTTGTCTCCTATGAGCATTTATCCCAAACCTTTTGGTTATATTCATAGGAGATCAAGGAATGCATCGGTTAGGAGAGGAGAGGAGATTTAATTAGTGCAAAAGAAATTTAAACAAGTAGAGATAAGCTTAAAATTACTTAGGAACTGTAAGAAAATATTTAAATTTATGTTATTTAACTAAAGAATTGACAATAAATAAAAATATTTAGAAGGAAAAGATTTGTGGCTGACCCTAGGGAATTATGTCTTGAATTGTTATTATTGTATATTAATACTGTGGAAAAATAGTAGTATATAAATAATATATAAAAAGTAAAATCTCCTTAAAAATATAAGTATATTTAAATTGAAAAATGTAAATAGATACATAAAAAGTAAAATGTATGAAATTATAAACAACAAAAATAGTAACAAAAGAGTGAAATTATATCAATGAAAACAAGCTAAAACATGGGTTAAATGGGGAAAAATGGCTATTTTTCTTAGGAAAGTGGGAAATGAGCAGCCGTTTAAATGGAAAAACACCATTTCAAAATTGTTTACTCCATTTTCCAAAAAATTGAAATGAATTTTTATGAAAAACATTGACATTTAAATGATTGCTTTCTCTCTTGTTTTAAGACTGATGTAATCACACTCAACATGATGCACATCTTATTATTTTTTTGATCTCACTTGGTAGTAGAACTCTTGGTCAAAACTTTATAATCCAAAAATAACAAAAACGAAGTCACTGACAGCCAGAGCAAAACCCTAATAACACAATGAAAACAAAAAAGAAGGAAGTTGCTGCTGGAGGCTGGACAGCCACCGTCGCTGCCCTCCTGGTAAAACAGTTGCCTGCCAAGCAGCTGCCATACCTATTTTGGCCTCTCCTCACTTGCCTCTGCCACTTCTCTTGCTAGAGTCATTGTCAGCATGCACTCAGCATTGCTGGTTCTTCCTGGTGTGGTCGACAGCATCAACAGCCATGCTCATTGATTCCCCTAATAATGTAGGATGCCACAAAGTTTTTCTTCCTGTTGTTTTGTTGACTTGTGTTGTTCACATGTATTGTGTCCCTGGTTCATCTTGCATGTCTGAGTGGTTTTTTGTGTGGTGTTGGTGCTATTGTTCATATCTGCAGTTTATCTGTGTAAATCAAACCATGTTCTTGTGGTTCTGTGCCTGTCTGTTGCTGATAGATGGCATCTTGCCAAACTTTGGTGAAGTATCTCAGTGGTACTTTTAAAGGATTGAATGTGAAGAATTATTTATCGCAATCACAAAGTTTTGAGTTGTTTGTCACCATACATAATAAGATAAATCTTATACATACTCCTCCCAATGTTGATGATTGTGCCATTATTGCGTGACAAATAGAGTTAGCATTGCTCGTGATGTTATAGTGGTTGGACTTCCTAAGAGAATATAGGATAGATTGAAGACAACTTATGGGCATGAAAAGAACTGTTTATGGGATCCATATGGAGACTTTTCTGCTTAAGACTATTTCACTACTCTCTAAGGACTTTTGTGTGAACATGAGATTTACTACTCATTCCTTGCTGAATTTCAACATTTACAATTTCACTGCTATCCTCTTTTTGGTGTAGTAGAATTTTAGGGTGAAAAGTCTTATGTCTATTCATTGATACACTAAGTATAAATACAAAGGTCTATGGGTAAATGGATCACAAAGGTCTGTGGGTAAATGGATCATCCATTTACCCAAATATATTTTCCTTCCACTTAATACTTGCTCTCAGGCTGGAGTGTAGAGGTTAAACAATCCCAACTTGTTGCAAAAGGTAGTAAAGAGGCCAATGGAAAGAGCCTTGGTGAAGATATTAGCAACTTGTTGAGGTGACTATGTGTAAGGAGTGCAAATGGTTCCATTGAGTATTAGTTACCGAACATAATAATAGTCTACCTCGATGTGCTTGGTTTTTTTATGAAATGTTTCATTACTTGTAATATATATAACAATTTGATTGCTATAGTGAATTAGAATAGAAGTGGGAATAGTAACTCCTAACTTCATTAACAAATTTAGGATCCACACAATCTCGTGTTTGGCATTACACATCCTCCTGTATTTTGATTCTACATTAGAGGTAGGCACAACATTTTGTTTCTTACTATACTAGGTGATGAGATTTTAACTGAGATATGAACAAAATCCCAATGTAGACTTTCTATCAACCTTGTCACTTGCATAACTAGCATTAGAGTATGCAATTCAATTTAGATGATGATAATTTGAATAGATCAATCCTTTCCCAAGACACTACTTTATATAGACTATAACTCGTGAGACATCATATTAATGAACAAGTCTGGGTTCTTACATAAATTGACTCAATAATTTCACAGTAAATGTTATATTAAGAAATGTAATAGTGACATAAATAAACTTATCAATTGGAGATGTCAAATGGGTTGGGCCATCGTAGGTTGGCCTAACCCAACCTGACTTGTTTTAAAAACCCAAGGTTATAGAAATTTTTAATATTAGCCTATGGGCTGAATGTTTGGAAAAATGTTCGAAAAAAATGAACGTTCGTTAATGGATAATGTTTTCAAATGTTTTTTAATGTTTGTAAAAAATGAACATTTGTTAATAGATAGTATTAGAGGGAGAGGGAGAGGAAAATAGAGAGAGAGAAGAAGATGTAAAACTCTATAAATAGGAAAGAATGTTAAAATTTTTTTCACAACTCATATTCATTCAGTCTTCTCTCTTTCTTTCACAAAATATATAAAGTTTTCAAGTTTTAGACTTTCAGACTTTAACTTTCTAATTTCTTTAACTCTCAACTCAACTTCTATCATTTGTTTGCAAAAATGACACACAACTTTAATAAGTTCATTTTCAATAACGTTGTCGCAACTAATTTTACAACATTTCAACAGGAATAATAACACTCTTAGTTTCAAAACCATAGAAGGTGGAACATCTTCAAGTGCTATTGTTAAATCAAAAAGAAGATCTAATTTATAGTCTAAGTTTATAATAAAGATGAAAAATATGAGAGACAATATTGTGATAGAGAATATCTATTACAACATTTACAATGTAGACTTCTCTTGCAAAGGTTCAGTACAAGTCATTTATTTAAATATTTAGTTAAATGCTCATCTAAAAATATTGAAAAAAATAAAAGAATTCAAATACAAATTAATTTTAACATTGAAGGTAATATAACATAATGATATTATGATCCTAGGAATGTTAGAAAACTACATGTTAAATTTATTGTTGTTCAAAATTTATTTATTAATTTGGTAGTAGTCAATATTTTCAAGATTATATTTCACAAGCTTATTGTCTACAATTTAAAATTTTTTTTAGAAATACGACTAAACAAGATATTATTGAACTTTATAATAAACTTAGAATGAAATTAATTAGTATAATATGTTTTATTAATATATCTATAAAATGTACATTTGATATTTGAGAGAGTAAAATTAAAATAGGATATATTACTATTACTACACATTTTATTGATGATAATTAAGTTTTATAAAAAAGATTAATAAGATTTGGAAGAATAAATTATCTACATAATGTTCAAAATATTTTTCTACTATTATGAAAATTTTTGAATTTTATGGAATTAAAGAAAAAGTATGTAGTAGTACATTTGATAATATATTTAGTAATAATGTGACTAACCTTATGTTTAAAAATAGATTAACTTCGTCAAATGGTTTTGATTTATTTCACCATATATGTATATGTCATATAATTAATATTATAGTTTAAGTAGGTGTTGAAGAAATAAAACCTTTTGTAGAAGATATTAGAACTACATTAGCTTACATTTTAATTAGTGATATACGTTAACAAGAATTTAATTATGTATGTGATTCTTTTGATTTACTATATAAGACATTTACAATGAGTGTTCTTCATAGGTGGAATACATTATATTTAATATTAAATAATTATTTACCTTATAATGATAGAATTGATGATAGTACAACACCATTAGATGAAAATGATTTTACAATAGTTAATTATTTTATTGAATTTTTAAAACCATATTATAATGCAACCGAATATTTATCAGAAATATATTATTCTACCTCTATTTATGCAATGCACCATTTATATAATATTGCAATAATTTTTAATAATTATGGTAATTATCTATTTTTCACACTTATAATTTTAAAAATGGAAGAAAATTTTTGTAAGTATTGGAATAATATACCTTTTTTATATACATTAAGTATTTGTTTAGATCTTAGAATTAAAATAAAAGTTGTTAAAAAATTAATAATTATAATATAAAATTGTTTAAATGTAAAACTTAATGTAATAATTGAAAATATAGAAGAAAATTTAAACATGTTTGATTTATATGTTACCAAATATGATTCACGACAAGCACAAAATACATCTTATTTACCACAACCATCATCATCATCATTAGTTTATGATTTTAGTATATTTGTTGATGATTATAATGATTTTAGCATAACAAATAGGTAAAAATTAATTAATTTTAATAATACTAGTTATAATTATTTAGTAAGAGATAATTTTAATTTTCTAGATTTTGATGTAATTAATTGGTGGAAAACACAAAACATATATTTCCTATTTTATCTTTAATGACTAAAGATTTACTAATAATTCTATCTTCTTTTGTAGGATATGAATAGACATTTAATATTAGTGGTAATATATTAGATTATAGAAGAACAAAGTTAAAAGATGATATTTTAAAAACTTTAATGTATGCTAAAGACTAAGAGTTTGCTTGTGTTCGTGGACAACAACAAGATGACTTTACAGATGAATTTGTAAATTTATATATTTGAATGTAATTATGTAAAGTAAATGTAAAAATATTTGGTGTAATTACAAGTACAATGTAATTTTAATTTCAATTCAAAAATAAAATATTTCAACTTTATGACTTATGTTTGAATGTGTTGATGAATGATGAGTGATGAATCATTAATGATGACTTGATGTCTTGATCTTGATATTAATGTGTTGATGTATAATGTACTTTTAAATAAAATAATTTATTCCTTTTATGTTGATTTATTCAAATATTATGATTTTACTTACGGAGTTTAAGTGTTTAATACTGTAGGAAAGGTTTATATTTAAGAGGAGGGGTGAATTAAGTATGTCACAAATTTTCTTATTTTTCAGTCTCTTTTTAAATCTAATAAATACAGAAATGAAACAGAGATTAAATCACACAGACTATTTATAGTGGTTCCCTTCAACTAGAGTACGTCCACTCCTTGAGTCCTTACTCAAGAATAGACTTTCCTCAGGAGTTTTTGGTTCATTCAAAATCCAGTGTATTACAACTTTACTTAAAAGAAAAATCAACTTGACTAGACACCAATTTTCTGTCAAGTTATCTCTTTAATTGTACAAACCCTTGTATAGTTATCGTGCTAACTATACGAACTCTCGTATAACTATCTGTACAACTTTACAGACTCCTGTAAAGTTACATGAAATTCTTTTGATAAAATTTTCAGAGTTTCCTCTACAATACCTCTTGTGGATAAGTTCTTTTTTTAATTTATGATATAATGCAAAGAGGAATTAATCTAGTAAGCATAAACGTAATAAAAATTTTCCTCTTGTAGATATGACAACACTTAAATTTTCAGGTAATAGCTTTGTTGCTATGAAGTTTCTTTGAATGATTTTCAACTCTCGTTTTTCAAGAATCTTCAAAACTTTTAAGAATTTTTCTCTTTGGAGTTACTGTCGAAAAGAACTCACTTCTAACTTTGATTTTACTTAATTTATATTACATAAAGAACTCTAACTGATTACATATGATCCTACATATATGTTCTTTCTTTTTCAAATTTCCTATAACTACTTACCATGTGAATAATAGAAAAATAACTAGCTTGTGGAGTTAGTGTAACTTAACGGACTTATTCCGTAGACTTAATTGTAACTTAACGAACTTACTTCATTGAGTTAAGTTTTACTTAACGGACTCGTTCGGTTCTAGACTTTTTTGAACCATGATCTTCAATCTTGACTTTGTTAAATCGATATCTGATTGTCATCTATAAATATTTGACTGAGTCTTTAGAAATATGGTAGAATGTATGTGAGTACGTGTGTGACACGTGTTATCTATAAAATAAATAAGTTTGCAACAAACTTTGATATAAAACTATAATAATTAAATAAATCAATTAAAGTCATAACATTACGACCTTTCGTAAAGTTATATTCATAACGCACATTTGTAAACTTATTCCTATAACTTTACAGACTCTTACATGCTGACATGTGTAACGCACAATTGTTTATCTTTGACAAATTGTGTATACTAAACTTATAACTTTACAAATCTTTTAAGAGATAACCTTACGGAGGTCCGTCAAGTTATCCTTATAACTTTATGGATTCTATATATTATAAGTTTATGAAGATCCATAACGTTAAAGTCATAACTTTACGAGTTTAAGATTCATAACTTATATATATATATGTAATTTTATAACTTCATGAATGTTCGTAAAGTTATCCTTATAACTTTATGAGTCTCTATAAAATTATATACTTAGATAAATTTTAAAGTTATAAACCAATGTTATGAATCAGATAAGTTTACGATTGTCCGTAAAGTTAATTATATAACTTTACAACTATTTGTAAACTTATGGACTAAAATAATATTTTGAAGTTCCATTTTACATAATTGAAGTATAAATCATTTTGTCAATCATCAAAATATAAACATATTAATGGATAAGAACATTATCCCTAACAAATACTTTAACATTTGGAAGAAAATAAAAAAATTCAAGAAATGATTAAATGAGGAATCAGAATGTTATGAAGAATCGGAACCATGAAAGTGCAGAATGTTGCTTTAATCGCTTGAAAATCCACCGCTTGGTCTGTACATATCTCGATTCATGAAATAACAAAGTTTGCATTTTTTATTTTTTTATTTTTTAACTTAATGTTGTCTAATGTTTGAGTTCGGCTCATTCGGGAATCAATTGGACTGAAATAGCTTGAACTTGAGAGTTGGGATTCTTAAGAGTCTTGAGAATCTTCGGTCAAACGTTATAAAAAAAAATGTATTTTTTAAATTTTATATCAAAAAAGCTACAAATCTTCGATCAAATTAAAGATCATCTTTGATTCGATAGAATTTTTTTTATATAAATATATAAAAAAAAGTTACAAATCTTTAGTCAAATTAAAGATCATCTTTGGTTCGATCCAATTTTTTTATATAAATATATAAAAAAAAAGTTACAAATCTTTAGTTCGATTTAAGATTAGTTACTTTTATTTTATTTTATATTTTTATTCTTTGGTCTGATGATCATCTTTGGTATGATTGAAGAATATAAATATAAAATAGAAAAAGTTACAAATCTTCAATATATTTATTTAAATTCTTTAATTTTCAACTTCTTAGATATATATATTTTTTAAGTATCTAAAATATTTTAATTCTCTATTTTGACTTTTGATAGTATATATTATATAATTTATATATAACAATAATAAGCTAAAAATAATCAATAAATAAAAATATAAATTCCATAGGTATAAATAAAAATATAAATAATAAATTCCATAGGTGGCTTGCAGGTTGACCTAGGCTTGACCCATTGACACTTATATTGTCGATAAGGCGGTGAAATTTTCCAACATCCTCGAAGGACTTTGTTTCCTTATCCCAGAAAGGAGGATTTAGGCCTATAGGGGTCTTTATTGGCTTGCACCCAAGTATACTTGTCTCCTTGAGGAAATCTATAACATATTTCTTCTATTATAGTGAAATTTTCCCTAGAGTATAGACAAACTTAATGTCAAGGAAGAATCTTGGTTTGCCTATGTCTTGAAGTACAAATTCCTTGTGTAGAAAGACTTCAGTATCAAACATGTCATCTTTATCATTCTTAGTCAGCAAAATATCATCCACATATATAGCCATAATAGTGTTGTTAGAAGATCGTCGTTGAATAAAAATAAAGCTATCAATAGTACATTTCTTGAACTCATGTGCTAGCATGGCGGAACTAAGCTTGGCAAACTAGGCTCAAGGGTTTTGTTCAGTCCATAGATAGCTTTCTAGAGATGATAGACCTTGTTCTCTCCTTAAGCAACATACCTTAAAGGTTGCTTTATAAAAATTTCTTCCTTGAGGTCACCATAAAGGAAGACATTTTTGACATCAAACTGTGAGAGAGATCAAGATTTGAAGATGACTAGGGTAAGTATGATATAGATAGAGTTGAGACGGACAATCAATGAGAAGGTATCATGATAATTGATTCCTTAAGTTTGTGTAAACCCACGAGCAACAAGTCGAATTTTGTGTTGCTCAATGGTGCCATCCAACTTGTATTCATTGGTGAGAATCCAACTGTAGCTAACCATAAGAGTATGTGGAGGACAAGTGACAAGGTCTCAAGTTCCTTAATTCAATAATGCTCGTATTTCAACATCCATAGCATACTTCCAAGTAGGAAGAATTAGTGCTTTCTCAAAATTCTTAGGTATGGACTTAAAAGTAATGTTGATGTTGGTAGGAGATAAATAATTGTAAGGGATGAAGATGGAAATAAAATGAGTAGTACAAGAACGTATACTTTTCTGAAGCGTAATAGGTAAATCAAGGGTTGTTGGATTTGCAAGAGGAGATGAAGATGGAGTGGTAGCCATTGTCGAAACGTAGGTGTGTGATGTCGTCGTTAATGATATACTTGCAAGGAGGGAGACTGTGGAGGCGCCTTAAATGAAGTTTGTTGTGAAGCTACTTCTAATGATGGCAATGGCCCAAAATAGGAAGTAATATCCATAAGTAAATGAACTGTTGTGGGGGGAGGCAAGGAAAAGGGATGACAAGAGTAGGAGGAAAAAAATAAGGAATATTTTCCTAAAAAATGACATCAACAGACATTAAATAAGGAGAATGAAAGCAACAATAATCCTTTTGAGACTAACAACCTGTTTGTGCATGTTTCTTGTTGGAAAATGAAATGACAGAAAATGTTTGAAATTGTGAGAAATGGAAACGACAAGACATGACAAAAAATATAAAGTTGTTTGTGTACATATGAGAAATGACGAAAATTCTAAAGGAGGGTTTGTGTACTTGGGAAACCTTGAGAAAAGAATGGAAGGGAAAAAGTTTTCCAAGGTTAACCCATTTGTGCACATAGGAAATCAAAAGTTTTGTGCAATTACAGGAAATGACAGAAAATGTATTATTTAATTATTTTTAAAATATTAAATAATAAATTAAAATAATAAATTAAAATAATAAATTAACAAAAGTTACAACCAACTTGGAAAGTAATATTTTAAATAATATAATATATATTAACAATTTATTAAATATAGATGTAACATGTAAAATAACTTACTAAAAGATAACAGGAAGGCAACTTCATGTGACATCAAAACATTTAAATTTTGAAATGAAGAATAAGTACATGTAAAATAATTACATGCAAACGTATAAGCAACAAGGATTGACTAAAATGCCAACTAGTAATAGATGGAAAACAACTACAGATTCATTTGATAATGATTTTTTTAATCAAATGTATGAAAATATGCTACCACTTTTTCAAAAGTTGCAAAAGTGAGCATTTTCCATTCAGCATAAGTTACAAATGCTCCATCAGTCTTACAAGTGAACAATTAAAATTTACAATGATGAATAATTAAGTAGATGTAACCAAGCCCTGCAAGCATATCAATAATGAAGAACAACTAGAATTCACATGAGAAAAACTAAAATTTATAATTAAGATAAACTAAATGTAAAAATTTGTGAGTGCCTTCTCAAGTAGTTCTTGGATATATACAAAGAGCATTTCTACAGACCTTCATTTCCATCTGATAAGCATTTGCCTTGATAAGCATTTCCACCTAAAGTGAATGAGAATTTCATTTCCAAAGGAATGGTGTGCCAAACAATGAAATAAAGTGATCCTCTTGAATTCCATTTCATTTCATTCTTTATTCTATTCTTATTTACCAATTGCTATGTTAGAATAACTGCGAAATATAATTTTGGTTTTCCAACAGAAAACATTTTGAAACCACACAAGGCAAAATTCCATGCATAACTTTCTGGTCGTACTTTACTTTGTTGCTTCCTAGACACTAGTTTTAGATAGACCATTGTTATTAAACATATTTATAGCATATTTATAACAAGTTCTACCATATTTACAGCAACAAAAATTCTACACTACAACTGAATGTTATTTAGTTTTAGATAGACCATTGTTATCAAACACTCTTGCTATCTACTATTAATTCTTCTATCCATGATATGCACTAAATAAATTCTGTGGTCTTCAAATTTCGAAATCCATGATGCTTATCATTTGCTATTTACGTGCTATATGTATTGCTCCATTTTATTCAACTTGGATTGTGTTATGCCATAGTTATTTAGGTGAGTACCTAAAGTTTTCATGCATGATTCAGTCACACCTAGATTGCTCACCTCACTTCCTCTTAGTTAGGCTTTTATTGGATTTTTTTAGTTGTATGAGTGTGACTGTGTTTTTAAGGATTTACATTGTAAAAAGCTTAGATATATAATTCTTAATAGAATATTACTGAAAGATACATAATTATTAAAACATATAATGATACATATTTCCAAAATATCTGCATTAGTACTATTACAAAAATTGTTACCATGAATCCATCAACATGTTACCAATATATTATTGAAAGATACACAAAAATTTTATAGAGTCTACCAATATTGGGGTGACGAGGAGGAGGCTTGGGGCAACAAAGAAGTTGTTAGAGTCGAGTTATGAAAATGTCAACAATTTCGGATCGACGCTCAACAATGACAACACTTGGGGCGACAAGGCTTTGACGATGAGCTTGGGTTAACAATGCTTAGGGTGATGATGATTGCAATGATGATGGTGGTTGAATGATTGAACATAGGCAATGATGATTGTGATGATGTAGGAAATCGAATGAGTGAGATGGGGAAAATGGACTTTCTAGATGTTGTAGAGGGGGGAGATGGGAAATGAAAAATTTTAGGTTATTTATATAAGGGAAATGGGGGAAAATGATTTTTGCCCATTTCCCTTGTGTATAAATAGGGGTGACCATGGGAAATGGTTTTCCCTCGTTTCTTCTCTCTCCATTTCTCATGGTTACTTATATGTACAAATCCCCTAGAGGATACTCAACAAAAGTACACTTGATGGACTTGGGTGACAATTTATCAAGATTGAGAGATAAGTTTTTCACAAAGGTAGTACAACCAAAGACCTTAGTAAGGAAATTAACTTTTTATTGGGAGAAAGATGTCGTGAGGGAATGACACCACCAAGAGGAGAAGAGGGCATGTGATTTATCAAATAAGTAGCGGTAGAGACATCTGACCACAAGTAAGAAGGGACATACATCTCAACTAATAATGTGCCAACAACATCCAAAATATGGTGATATTTACGTTCTGCAACATCATTTTGTTGAGATGTACATGCACAAGTGGTTTGATGTAGAGTGCCACAATCAATGCAAAAAGAGGTAACAGAAGATTTAGTAAACTTAAAAGTATTATCAATGTGAAATACTTTAGGAACAAGGCCAAATTGAGTTTGAATTTCATTAAAGAACTATTTAATAACATCAATGACCAATTGATGATCTTTCAATAGATATAACCATGAAGTACAAGAGAAATCATCGACAAAAACAATATGGTAACGATAGCCTAATAAAGATGCGACTCGAGAGGGTCCCCATACATCTTAATGAATGATATCAAATGGCTTGAGAGTCAATGTTAACTCATGACTATTAAAGGTAGTATAAAAATATTTATCCAAAATACAAGACTAACAACTAAAAAAATTGATAGTGATCCATGGCAAAGCCGCTTGTAGCTTACAATGCGATAGATGCCCTAGACAACGATGCCAAAGGAGAGACGAATCATCAAAAGTGACAACAATAGCAAGTCCTTGAGGTATGTCTTCTTTAATAGGTATATAGACACCTTATCCCTATTCATGGCCTAAACCAATCCTTTTCCCCATTTGTAAATCTTGAAAAGTACAATGAAAGGGGAAGAATTTTGCAGAACAATAAAACTTCTTGATAACCTTACTAATAGACAACAAATTTATGAGAAAATCAAGAATATAAAGGACATAATCAAGGGTGATATCTAAATTGATAGTAGTAGCACCCTCACCTGCAACAAAACAACTACAACCGTTAGCTAAAGCTATGGAATTTAGATTAGATAACTGGGTTAGGTAGGTAAATAAACTTTGGTTGCCAATAATGTGGTCAGATGCGCTTGAGTCAATAATCCAAGTAAAATTTTGAGATGTATGAAATGCGTGGTTACTTGAAGAGAGGACATGAATTACCATAGTGTCATTGGATTGTTGTGCCTGTAGTATCATCAATTTATCATAATCAACTTGTGACATCTAAATCATATCGGATGTAGTGGGAGGAGCAATGATCAAGGAATCTACACAAACAACATTGGCAAAGGATGGTGGGGTAGGTGGACACCCAAATTTGTCCCAGCATTTTTTTTTGAAGGATGATTGGTGTGTCCACAGTGTGCATTAGGGGCTCTAGAATTGTTCTATACACCTCTAGAGTGATTTCTAGGCTTACTTCGGCCACAATTAGAGGAATTTCCTTGTGTCTAGTCATAATAGCAAGCGTAGATGGGGTAACAGGAGTGGTAGATGGTGAAACACATGTATTAGTAGTGAGATGAAGAACTTGACTAAAGGTAAAGTATAAAGAAGGAATGGTATCGATGACAAGAATTTGTCCTTGAATTTGAGAGGCCTACTCTAGATTCAAGCCAGCAATAAATAGAGCCATAGAGAGCTCTTGGCAATAATGACACAAGGTGACGAGGTTTGCCATGTAAGATTGGTAGTCCTTCAACTCTTGTAAGAGGGCACATAACTTAGAATAGTAGGCCTAAAGGGAGGAATCACATTGATGATGATGAAACAACTGCTTATATACCTCAAAAACCTTGGAGATATTGTTGTCCTATGGGTGGCACATAGAATGTTCTACATACATTTGGCAGGGTGAATTTGAGCTATACTAGGAATAATATGCTCATCCACGCTATTCAACATCTAGGTGATGATTGCATGATCTGTAGCACACCAAATAGGATAATCAATGGCGTCTTCAATAGGAGGGGGGTTCGGTGAGATACTACTCCCTCATGTTGTAGATGCAAAACATCTCGAATGCAAGCACCCAGGTGTGATAATTATTCTTTGTAAGCTTTACGCTTGTAATAGTTAGTTGATTGAGCAAGGGAAATTTAGGGTGGTCGTTGGAACCAGAAGTAGAAGTCCTAATGAGGTTCCCAAAGACATTGGAAGGAATACTAGACGAGGAGGAACCAACCATTGTAGTTCATGGATGAAACAAGAGATGGAGGAAGGTTGCGGGCTTTTACTAGGAGCCACTTACCTAGACTTCGAGACGTTGGGATGATGCTACCTATGAGGAGAGAAGCCAATGCACATAATGTGATGAGTGGGCAGCACCGGTTGTGAGAGAGGTTAGAGTGGAATTTTAGGGTGGCAAAAGGAGGGCTAGTGAGGTGGGGGATGAGGATTGAGTGCTCTGATACCAAGTAGAATTTTAGGGTGAAAAGTTTTACTTCTATTCATTGATACTTAAGTATAAATACAAAGGTCTATGGGTAAATGGATCATCCATTTACCCAAATACATTTTCCTTCCACTTAATAGGTGTTATCGTCAACCTCAGTGCTGCAACAACACCCTGCCACCTGGTTGCAAAAATCATTGTCATTCAGCCATTCAGTCTCTATTCTGGATGGGACACAAGTTTTGTCAAGTTAACTAATAGAGGGAAGTGATCTGAGCAAGATCAGGTAAGTGATCTCAGCAAGGTCTTGGAAGTGATCTCAGCAAGGTCTTGGAAGTCCAGCAACTTTGACAAATGGGTGTTATGCTTCCCATTCATTATCAATTAGAATTTTGCTTAGAACCCAACTCTATTCACCCAAAAAGATCCAACCCTTTTCTCCTCGTGCAGCATACCATTATGTCCTCTGTCCAGCACATTGCCAACCTCTCATTGTCCAGACACTGGTGGATCAGAGGGTGTGTAGAGAATTTTCTTCACTGGTTCCTCAGAACCTGTAACCAAGGCTCTGTTATCCCTGGGGAACTTCATGGGCTCAACATTTCCATTTCTGAGTTGCCATAGTTTTCCTTCCCATGATCTTCCTAAATCCCAGCTGATTCATCCCATGCCAGGCTGATGACCTCTGATTCATTTCCATCTCCTAAAACACCTTCACTTTGACTTTTGAAGCTTCCAGGTTTCTCATAGAAGCAGTGTATCAGCTGATCTCTAGTATACCAAAGGCGATGGGAAATTATGAGAAAGGTTCTACCACCTATAGATCTAATGACACTCCCAAGAACTCAACTTCAATTTGATTTTTGGACTTGGTTCCTCATGTTCTCAGCTTACAATGTGATCTTGATATGAGATCTTCTCTTGTCTGGAAGAATGGTAGAGGTGATATTGGCTTTGGTCAGCTAGCTGGCTCTCATGGGGGATTCTGGTTGATCAAGTCTCTTCAGCTGTCGGTACAAAAGCTTACGGTGAGAAAGGTGGCAGAGGATAACTGTCTCTTGGGGTATCTAGACCTTTCTCGTAACCTCCTTTAAGTGCTTATCTCTGAGCTTCAAAGAATCAATGATGCGGATGACTCTTTCTCTTGGTGTTGGAATACCAATGGGGATTTTTCTATTAAATCAGCTAGGGAGCTAATTAGATCTAAAGCAGATACAAAAAGATGGGGGCGGAATATTTGGAGTAAGTTCGTGATTTGTATTCTGGTTAATCTTATCTGATTAGATTTAACTTTACCCTACACTCACTCTCTTACTTCTCCATTCCTTTCTCTTTTGTCTATTGAATTTCTAGCTAGCTTGTGCTTTCTGTTCTTTGTTGTCTACTCCCTATCAGCTGGCATTCTCTTTGCCTACTCGCTACCAAATGTTCTTTCCTTTGTAAGTTAAACAAGAATTTTGCTTAACAGTTTCTGCCATATGCCTACCCATGTTCTATTGAACCAAATATATTTTTTCCTTGTTCCTATCTATTATATGCTTGAAATCATTTTGTTTTGTTAACTTATTCATTATTGCCACCCATTCTGTTGATGTACCTTTTTCTATTTTCTGAATAGTATTGGATTGGTAGACAATAATTAATCCAAGCTTCTAAGAAAAAAAATTCTGAAAATTTCTCTCTTTACACAGTTTTTTTTTGTAATGAAACAAACTGACATTTAATTTCTTTTCTCCATTTACTCAGAAACAAAAAATCAGTGGGCACGTGATGATCCTGCTTTTGTGGTAATCATCACATTATTTCTTATAGTTGCCACTTCGGCATATTGTGTGGGGTAAGTTTATCTTAAACTTGATTGTTCTGAAGCTGGTACTGATGATAAACATTATAATTATTTTCAAATACCATGTGTTTTTTGGCCTGGTAGCTCTTTATCTTCTGTTGTTTGAATATTATTGTATTTTGGTGGCATTGATCCGTGAGACATTAGTGTTGGCATCGAGATATCTTTAAGCCATGTTTCCCTTGAACATTGTCTCTATGCAATCTCCCCCACTTCCATAAACCATCCCGTTTCTAACTCTTCCTGAGATCTTCATTCCACTTCTTATCAGGTAAAAGAGCAGACCATTCCACTCTGTCAGCCGGTAGAAACATTCACTTCTAAAAATATTCACTAAATCTTCCCTCTTCCACGGCAACATAATCTATGGATTCATAAATCCTTTGTTGGATACAACAACAATTCGAGACATAATCATAGTATATGAGGTTAGTCATATGAATTCTTTTCTTCTAAGTATTTTTATTTATTATCAAATCTTTAGTCAAATTACATAAATTTAATTTTTTTCTTATAATTCTTAACTAAGTAGTTTTAGACTTACATCTAATTCTTTTAATTTTTACACTAATTTATTCTCCTCTCTTACTTGGTGCATTTCTTGATCTCTTAAGAATATGATAAAACCTTTTATAAGCTAATTTTCTCTTATCTTCGATAGTTGCAACTCCTACTTTATTCTTAATAAATTTGTTTATCTTATTTCTTATAATAGTACTACTCATCTATGTATATGTATCTCAGTAATACTAATTTTTGCATATAGTCATGGGTTTCTTTTTAATTTTAAAGATATCCTTCTATCACATTGCACTCCAAAAGTATTTCTTTATTTCATCCATCTTGCTTTAATTATTGACATACTCAATTTAAATCGTTTGGACTCTAAAGTATCTGTTCATAATTCTAATTTAAAACTAATTTTTGACCTACTTTTATCAACTATAATTATGTCATTTGTAAATAGTTTACATCAGAATATTATTCCTTTTCTTTTCTAAAACTCACTACATTAGGTTACTAGGTGTTTTATTATAAGTCTTTTCTAAATCAAGAAAAACCATATGAAGGTCCTTTTCTCAACTCTAAAATTTTTTATTAGTTGTTAAATGAATAGCTTCCATTGTTGATTTATCCAACATAAATTTAAATTAATTTTCTTGGATTTTAGTTACATGCCTTAGTCTTTGTTTTATTACCCATTCTCATAATTTTATAATATGACTTCTTAATTTAATACTATGCTGATTATTACATTTTTATAAACAAAATTCTCTGTTTGATAAATGAGGTAAAAATCTATAAACAAAATCTCACCACTGAAAGTCTGAAAGAACTTAGATTGCAGAATAAAAGGAACAAAAGGGTTTGCTCTGAAATCCTTTCTTGAGAGGTAACCCTAAGATGAGATATCCTTAAATGATTACTCTCAAACAAAAGAAAAAGATTCTGGTGAATAGCTAGGTGCCTAGAGACAATAAGAACATAAATAATGAAAGACTCAGTGAGTTGAAATAGCATAAATCTGTGGCTTGGAATCCCTCTTTCCTTGCATTTGGCTATATTCCTATGTTTCTGGTAGGAATTTCTAGAGGATCTTGAAAGTGATGGAAAACATGAAGTTGCATCAAACACTTTTCAAGCACATCTCTTGCACAATGGTATTATTGGACAAATTCTTGATGGAGCTGCCTTTCAATCATCTAAGATCTAATTTGCAAGTTTATTATACTTCAACATGGTTGAGTGCTATTTTTAAAAGGCCTTGGTTCTCATATGCATCTGGAAGAAGCTCATCTCTTTTTAGATTGTTTTCCTGACTTCATTTGCGTACAAGCTCATCCTTGAGTTCATTCCATTCTTTTCATGCATATAGATAATATTCATACACTTGGGTTTTTGCCACAAGTAATACCTGATAGTGATCTAAAATTTCCAGGGTAATTATTTTCTTTCTTGTTAACCAGTGAAGTGAAAATCATTTAATAAAAATCAACTTTTGCCTTTAAAGCATTTATTTATTGAAAATTTCTCTCTAATTGATTAATGAGATGGCATTATATTTAAGTATATTAGACCCTAAACTGAGCAGTTGGTGGGATATGAAAGTGATCTAATAGTTTTATAAGATGAAGCTATACCTGTTGATGATCTAAAATTTCCAGGGTAATTGTTTCCTATCTTGTGAACAATGAAGTGAAAATTTTCTAACAAAAATCAACTTTTGTCTCTGAAGAATTTATCATTGAATATTTCTCCCTGATTATTGAATAAGATTGCATTATATTTAAATAAATTAGACCCTAAAGTGAGCAGTTAGTGGGATATTAAAGTGATCTAATAGCTTTATAAGATGATATCCTTTGAAAATTTCTCCGAATATGAACTCATGTATTTTTCTATCTAGGAAAGTTCAAGCATTATTAACTTGATATCGTTTTTCTTCTTTCCATAGGTACAGCAAGAACTTAACACATGCCCTTTTCACAGTTGTTTCTGTTGTTATTTTCCATTTCCTAGTGACTGGAGTAATTTTGGCAACATTTTGTTGGTAAGAATTTCATATTGATTTGTACTATTTAGGAAATAAAGTATTGCTGATATCTTGGTTTGCCTTGAATATGTAAGATTATGCTTTCTTGTTTGACAACTTCAATGTTTTTTGAGCATGCCATAGAGAAAGTTGCTTTTGCACATAAACTTCAATGTTCACCAAATCAAATCATTGTAGAAAATGTACTTTGATGTGATGTCTAAGCTGCAGCCAAAATGCCCTTGGCATGTTAAGAGATAAACGATCTCTGTTATCTTGTTTCTATTTTTAGTTGTTAAAAAGGTTAAACATAGAATAGAAGCATTGGTGAGAAGAAGAGTTTATTATTATTATTTTCTTTTTTTTGTGGGGGGTGGGGAGGGGAGGGGTGGTGGGTGTTACAATGATGGTAAGACTCCAAAAGAAAACAAGAAACACAAACAGGTTTCAAAAAATATAATTGAGAGAAGATAATTGTTCCCAACTACCAATAAAAGAAATAAGAACCAAGAATAGATGGGCATATTACAGTCAAATATGAATCCATTGGTAATCCATGCAACACTTCATGTTAGTTCAGCGAAAATAGGAAAAGTATCAAGTGGAAGTATATGTGGAAAGAGTAAATTTATGTGTTGATGCTGGGCAGGCCTTTGGCACTTCCATTGCTTGAGTGCATTGCCAATGGTTCTTATTGTATATATTCAATAGGGAAATTGTGAAGAAATTTTTTGGACACATGGAATTAGCTATACATTTTGTTTTCCTTCCATTTTGTTTTATGCATCTCTTTTCTTTTCATAAACAATGGTCATTATTTGCTTATTTGTTATTTATGTTGATTGGGTATAGATACAGTGTTTAGGGCATGAATATACATCAAAATTTCAAATTAAAGTAGTTACATGTCATGAACATGTGTACAACTAATTTTTGAAATATATATTGTAGTCACTACTCACTAGAGAGGTTTTCATAAGATAATTAAAAGTGTGCTTGTGTGTACCCTTCTGTGTGTGTGTCATATGTGCCATACTTGTGCACCCTATATCCCTTTTAATCAGTATTGTACCAGTGATAGGTATCAGGGTATGGGTGCTTGTCTGGTACAGGTATTTGGGTAGCATAGTAGATTATAATAGAATGTCTCTTCTTGTTACACTGAGAAGCTGCCAATTTGTGTTAACATAGATACTTCTTTTTTGTATTCACGAGTTGCATAAATTTGAACTTAATTTTATAATTTGTTGCACTTGACAAATCCTTTTTACCTTTTTATACTGGTTGCATTTTTATTTACTGTTGAAAATTCTCATTAAATTCATTTCATGGTTATTGTATTTATTTGTATTTTTTGGCCACTTTCATAGTACAATAATATATTTACCTTGTGAATTGTAATACGCTATGCACCTTAAACTGGTTGATTAGAATTAATTTCTGCAAAATTTATGATTCAGGTTTATGACAAATTCTTATCTTCGTGAGGAAGCACCGAACAGTCATGTAGTTGAACAGCGAGTTGAATGGTATGTCTTGGCGAAGTTCTGTTCTAAAAAATTCCAATTAGTAAGCCAATATCTTTCAATGCCGTTTCACTAATGCAAGCATCAAGCATCTTAGAATCCTGTATGACAAAAGTTTATTGATCTTATCGGTTGAGGTTTGAATTTTGTCAACCACATCTTCCTAATTCACTCTTTAGCATGCATTTCACATTGAGGTTTGAATTTATTTTTTAGCAGTAAAAAGGTCATACTAAACCAATGAAAGAGTCCAAAACAAAAGGAAGAGAAATTCCATTGAGAAGACTGGGTCTATAACACAAAAATAGAAATTGAAACAAGAAAGAAACGGAAAAATGTGCCAAACGACCACATTACACTCTAAACACTTAGTGGGCCATAATTAGAGAAAGTAACAACAAAAATGCAGCTTTGCCCTTAACCTCTGACTCTGTCACAGCCAAGCAAAAAGCCTTTTTTGTAAAGAACAAGGAAAATTCTTATAAGCTAAAGAATATCTGGAGATATAAGAGATTGATCCAGAGGATCAATCAAATGAAAATGGAAAGTAGCCTATCTCAAGTTGTAGACGGAAGCCGAGGTGTTAAATCCCAAGGCCTTCTACAAAATATCATCCCATGGCCCCTAGAATTTTAAAAAAAGACTTCATTACGAGTAAACCATGTGCTCCAGCATATGTCATGCATTGCCAGCAGAAGTCTGTGCTTCACTTGGGGGAATTTTTCCCTGATAAAGTTGCACGTGCAGTTTAATAAATCAGAACGAGATTTGATTGAGAGAACAATTTAAACCCTCTTATGATACTTCAGGATTTAGAAACTTTGAGAAGAGGAGTTGTATGTGCACTGCCTATTTCAAGAGGAAAGAGAACTGTAGGTATGTTTAGAACATATATACAAAAGTTTGACCGTTCAGACCAGTTAGTTGCGAGACAAACATAAGTAAGGAAAATTGAATGGAATGAAGACAAACATTGGAGAAAAGTTGTAATTGCTATATTAATGTTTGTAGACATTTCACTTCAAGATTTAATGTTAGTCAATGTCACTAGTTGTCAGATTGCATTTTCCATATTGTTCGTGTTTGTCCACCCCTATTGTGCACTCATGTTTCCCTTTTGATTTGTTAAATTACTGTCATAATCATACCCCGTAATCACATTTTTTTCTCCTAAATCCCATACTTTATTTTCTTTCCACAACCATTTATTTACCTCCTCCCTTAGCTAATTCATTTTCCTCACTTTATTTAATCCTTTTGTAACTGAAACTTTGAAATTCCCATCTAGATCGGGCATCCTTGATAGCATTGGAGATTAATGTTGCTCGTGGCGTCATGATGTTGCACCCAATGAAAAAGATTTAAGACACTCAAGTAGATGTATGGTCATGAAAAAAATATTGCCAGAGTATATCTGATTTATGAATAGATTTTCTCCTTGCATATGGGTGATCAGCCCATTCAAGAACACTTTGCTACTCTTGGGTGCACTATTATGCGATAATACGGAGATGATCTTGCAATTGCCATTTACCTCTCCAGCCTAACTATAAAACTTGCCTCTCAAGTTCTGTTTATGTCTACATAATCTACCCAATATCACTTATATAGCCATTGTCAATGATGGTCTTGTCCTATTTTTGGAGAGTTATTATCTAGTCCTTTAAAATTAGGCTTGACAAAGTCCTCTATTTACCTGATTTTCCAGTAAACCTATCATCCATTTGTGCTATTATTGTTCAACTTTCTTGTGTAGTTATTGTTTTTCTCTTTTCATTGCACCTTTAAGATTTACAACGATAATTGGGATTAGTTTGGGTAATAAGCAAGATGATGGTGTGTACCTCTTGGTTCATGATAAGTTGCTACATGGACTTGCTCACTACTTTGAAGTCATTTATCATGTGGTATTATTGGTTTGGACAGCTATGGTACTAAAAATTTCATCAAACTCTTCCTTGGGTCATCTATCATTACTTTTTAAGCTGGAGCATCTAGCATGCAACAAACTTGGTAACAGCTTAACAAATTTAAACATAACAGGAAATATAGAAAAATATAAAAAACCAATTGTTGTAGCATTAGTAGTGGCAAAAGGCAGTAGTAGTTGTAGTAAAAGTAGTAGCAATAGACAGTAGTAGTTATTGTAGCAGAAGTAATAGTAATAGAAATAATTTGGGATAAGTCTATGAAGAACTATATCTTAGACAGTAAATAAAATAGTCATTGGATGATATAATCTAAAATGGTAGAATAAATAGACAAATGTAATTTATTTTCGAAAGTAGGTAGACATGATTTAACCCTAAGAAATTTTTTGTGAAATTTTTTCTCATTTTTTAACATACTTCCACCATTTTTTAACCTTTTATTACACAATTTTCTCTCTCCTTTCATTTTTTTGCTCTCCCCTTTTTCTTTCTCCCTCCATTTTTTCCCTTTTTTCTTTTCTCTTTCTCTCCCCTTTTTTCTTTCTTTTTTAACTTTTTCTCTCACATTTCTTTCTTTCCTCTCTTCTCTTTCATTTGTTTGCTACCATTAATGAATGGCATACAAGGTGGTGGTGAGAAGTAGGCTTAAGAGTGAATCAATTCAATATGGTGGCCATTTAAAGGACAAGAGATGGATCGTCAAAGGTGATAAAGGTGGAGGTGATGGTGTTGGAGATGCTTGCCTCTCTATAATAATGAAGAGATAGGAGTAAAAGGTGATGGATTTGATATGGTGGTTGTGTGTAGTCACAAGAGATAGATCGATGATGACAACACGATTGATGCCCATGACTTGATGACATCATTGGTGGTGGTGAAGAAGAAATCTTGGACCCTTATTGATGATAATGTTTATGACAAGGAGGAAGGTAGGTTTTCTCCTCTTGTTTTGTTAACAACAACAAGATTGATAGTGTTGGTGGTAGTGATGGCTTGAATAGGGTTGATGATAGTGGTGGTTGAGAGAAGGGGTGGTAGTTTGAGTTTTCCTCCTTCCTATCTAGATCTTTCATACTTTTTCAACTCTTAAAACCTAAGTTTTGATATCATATGTGAATATAAAAAATATGTGCAAGAGGAATAAAGAATGATCTAATTAACAAACATAAGATTTTTATATATAATGACTACACAAAGAGGACAAATACAACTTAAGTAATGTCAAAAAAAACCTACACATAACCTTTAATTCTAATGCATTAATATTTTCTAGGACTCATTTGTGCATCTAGAAAGTATCAGAAAGAAAGATTTAGAAAGTTATAGAAAGTGACAGAAAAGAAAGTTATAGAAAGTGACAGAAAAGAAAGTTATAGAAAGTCAATAGAAATATAGGTGTCTGTACGTAGTAAAGAATATGACAAATAACAACAAAAAGTAACAGAATATGAATTTAATAAAATACAATTGTTCAACACTTGTGACATGTTTATAGATAAAATATAATTTTTACAATAAAAGATGTTGAAATATGATTTTTATGATTTATGATGATAAAATATGGTTTTTATCATAAAATATGATTTTTAAGATAGAAGATGATAAAATATGATTTTTAAGATAAAAGATGATAAAATATGATTTTAAAGATAAAAGATGACAAAATATGATTTTTAAGATAAAAGATGATAAAATATGATTTATGGTGATAATATATGATTTTTAAGATATAAGGTGATAAAATATGATTTATGATGATAATATATGATTTTTAAGATAAAAGATGATAAAATATGATTTATGATGATAATATATGATTTTTATAATAAAAGATAATAAAATATGATTTTTATGATAAAAGATCATAAAATATGAATTTTATGATTTATAATGATAAAATATGATTTTTATAATTTATGATGAAAATATATGATTCATAAGGAAATTAAAAGAAAACTTTTGTTTAACATATAATAAGGATGAGCCACCACTTTTTGACTCTTTCATATCTTTTAAGGTTGAAAAGGAGGTACGAAGAAAAATCTTTCTCAAAAAAGTTAAAGCGTAAAGTTTGTCAAACTTTTCTTTACTTTCTATCATGCATAAATATCCTATATTTTGTCTTAACTTTTTGTTACTTTCTTTTTTGTCATTTTCTATCACTTTTCGTTGTACCCAAATCCTTTCTTAATGGAAGTCAACACTAATTTTTAAGGGTATGTTTGTGCACTTAGAATTTGAGTTCTGCAGAATTTGAATTCTAACGGAATTTGAATTTTACAGAATTTGATGAAAATAATATAAAATCTAAGTGTTTGTGTACGTTAAGAAATTTGACAGAAATTGAAATTTAGGTGTTTGTGCATATGATAGAATTGAAGGGAATTGAACATAATTGATTTTTAATAAAGTTAAGTAATGAATTAAAGTAATTAGTGAAAATGTAATTAATCAAGAAATGAATTACTCTCATTAATAAATGAATATATTATTAAATTAAATGTTTATATATCATTTATCAATTAATTAAGTATATCATTATATAAAATAAATAAAAAATTACAAAAATTGATAACTTTTTAGTTATAATACATGTTTAAAACAACAAAAGGTTAATTATAAATTCTATATTCCTTGTAATGTAATAATAAATAACTTTTTTAAAAATATAATTATTATGAAGTGAATAAATGAAAGTAAATAATAAATAATTATTGAAATACTTTGATTATAAAAAAATATAATTCTAAACATTTTATTAGTCATAAATGACTTTTAAGACTTTGTTTGTGTTAGTCACAGAAAGTTAGGAAAATTATATAGTTTTTGAAATTTTGATATTATATATTAAATAATATAATAAAATAAAATAAAATAATAATAATAATAAAATTAAATAATAATAATAATAATAATAATAAAATAGTTAATATTTTATTTTTAATAAAAAATATTAAAATAATTAAATAAATAAAAAATATTAACAATATATACTTCAACATGCGAGGGTGAGCGTCAAGTGATCTTTTGGAAAATGAATTCCGACCTTTTAGGTTGGGAATTCATTTTTCCAAACTTTACATATGATTGGAATTCAAATTTATTGTGAATTTGAATTCCAAAATGCACAAACACCTCATGACTCGAAATCTAACAGAAAATTTTTTCAATTCCGTCAGATTTTAAGTGCACAAACCTCCCCTAATGAGACAACAATAGATGCAAACTTGTTGGAGAAGAAAAATAAGAAGAGGGGAGAGAAATAAGTTAAAAAAAGAAATGAAAGGTGAAGATATGTTTTTGGACAAAGATTATATTTACCACATGTTGACTAACATATGTTTTCATAGCACAAAAAAAGTCAAATTTCCATGCTCTTTTTTCTTATTTGGGACCTGTTTGTGCATCTAGAATTTGAATTTCGCAGAATTTGATGGAAATAATTCAAAATTTAGGTGTTTGTGCACGTTTAGGAATTTGACATAAATTGAAATTTAGGTATTTGTACACATGATAGAATTGAAGTGAATTGAACATAATTGATTTTTAATAAAGTTAAGTAATGAATTAAAATAATTAATGAAAATATAATTAATCAAGAAATAAATTACTCTCATTAATAAATGAACATATTATTAAATTAAATATTTATATATCATTTATCAATTAATTAAGTATATCATTATATAAAATAAATAAAAAATTACAAAAATTGATAACTTTTTAGTTATAATACATGTTTAAAACAACAAAAGGTTAATTATAAATTCTATATTTCTTGTAATGTAATAATAAATAACTTTTTTTAGAATATAATTATTATGAAGTAAATAAATGAAAGTAAATAATAAATAATTATTGAAATACTTTGGTTATAAAAAAATATAATTCTAAACATTCTATTAGTCATAAATGACTTTTAAAACTTCGTTTGTGTTAGCCACATAAAGTTAGGAAAATTATATAGTTTTTGAAATTTTGATATTATATATTAAATAATATAATATAATAAAATAAAATAAAAATAATAATTAAATTAAATAATATTTATGATTTTAATATTATAAAATTAAATAATATTAATAATAATAAAATAATTAATATTTTATTTTTAATAAAAATAATATTAAAACAATTAATTAAATAAAAAATATTAACAATATATACTTCAATAGGCGAGGGTGAACGTCGAGTGATCTTTTGAAAAATGAATTCCGACGTTTTAGGTTGGAAATTCATTTTTTCAACCTTTACATATGATTGAAATTCAAATTTCTTGTGAATTTGAATTTCAAAATGCACAAACACCTCATGATTCGGAATTTGACGGAAAAAATTTTCAATTCCGTTAGATTCTGAGTGTACAAACCCCTCCCTTGATGTAAAAGAGCCTACCAAAATATTCCCCCATTCACACTTAATTAAACTATTCCTACATGTATGTCATGCATCATTCCATAGTTTTTCATTATAAAATTCATGTATATGTAAATCTACATTGCTATGGGTGTGTACTTTGCAAGATTGAGTGCCTCATTTGCCAAATAGTTCTCTTGTTTGAGCTCATCATTGAGTTCCATCCTCCACCATAGAACTCTTGAAGAAACCCTAGATAAATATTTGTATGAGACAAGAAAATAAAGCTTAACTACTTGCTGTCTTTTCATCCTTCACATGCCTCCATATCTTTTGGTCATCCGTTGAGCATGTAAGGATCAATGATATTGTCTCTTGGTTATCCTTTTGGCATGGTTTTTGCTTGTTGGCCTTCTCTCCTCTATTCAATTGGAGACTCCTAAGATGGTAGGGGAAAATCTTTAAGTGTTCTTGTATTTTCAAATTAGATGAACTTAATGGTAAATGTTTAACATCTAATTGAAATCCACTCATCTATAAACCTGCTTGTGTACATTTTCTATTGGAAAAGGAAATGATGGAAAATGAAGATGATAAGACATAATAGGAAATACAATATTGTTTGTGTATCAGAAGGAAATAATGGAAAATTGAATTTGAGGTGTTTATGTAGTTACAAGAAATGATAGGAAATTAAAAATATAATACTTTTATTTAGAAAGTAATTAATAAATTAGATGATTTAAAAAAAAAAAAATATTTCAAGTAGATTATTTTAAAATTAATTTTTTCTAAATAAATTATATAAAAAAATAAAATTTCATAAAGGAAAGACATAACATGTTGATAAATAGAATGTAATATCAACAACATTGTTTATCACAATACAATATCTTTTTGTACCAATACAACATTGTTCATGAATATTTTCGGAACATGCTGCTATATTGTACATTTGATAAATTAAGATAAACTAATTTACATATTCTCCTTCATTGCCTTTTGAAAAATCGTCTTCCTTCCTCCATGTCTATATGGAAGATGGTTATCTGCCAATATGATGATTTAAAATATCATATCCAATAACCAATCAATATAATATTCAAAAATATATCAACCAATGTACAAAACTAATATAATAACCAATATGATGATCTACACTCTGGATGTTATTACAACAAACATTTTAAAATAAAAGTATCTTACATGTTGAATATAATGTGAAAATTATGTTACAATTGAAATGAATAAAGTTAAGACAACATTTAACCTTCACAAGCAAAACCAAATGACTTAATGAATAAACAAAACTAATCTAACACAGTTATTTATGTAAGAAGTTCAAAAGTTATATACAAATATTTATGTAAAACAGTCCCTTCCCCCCTCTTCAATCAATCAGATGAAACCAATTATCTTCAATGCAACCAATTATCTACAAATTGGTAGACCGTTTGGTGAAAACAGTTGTTCAAATGCATGAGACAGAAAATAAAAAAGATTTAATTATTAACCTACTCAATTCCTAATTAACCCAATTAATGGTTGACTGATGAGGTTCCCCTCTTTAATCAGATAGACGTGCGTGAATGGGTGTGGAGGATGTGTCGACATGTAAAAGGGGGGAAAGGGCTTTGGGGTTGGTGATAGGGGAGCCATTGTAGAGGAGGAAGAGATGCATGAGGAAGGTTGAATCGAGGTTGTAGCATCAGAGGGAGTTGAACATCGTTGGTGAATTGAAGATCTCGGTGGATGTCATTGATAAAATTAGGGTTGTCAGGGACACTCGTTTTCTGTCATTTTGAAGGGGGGGGGGTTGGGAAACAAGTGTCTCCTTTGGTATTTATATGGGGGAGACGATGGGAAATCATCTCCTTTTATTTTCTCATGCACAAATACAAAACAGGGGGGGAAATAATTTCCCTCCATGTCCTTTCCCCTCATTTTCTCCATTACTGGCATGCACAAACCCCCATCAATGATCAAATAATGTCCAATAAGCCTAGCATCCAACAAATCTTCAAATTATTGGAGAATCTCTTATATGAACTATACGATAAGATTATGCTATAGTATTAGTTATGAGAGTATAAGAGATAAGTGAAAGTGAAACATGATTTTATAAGTAAACACAAGACTTCTATATGTAATACAACTTAAATATTGTGGGATTAAATCCACACATCACATTTAACCTTAATACATTAATATTCTCCAACACTCCCTTTCAAGCTTGAACATCTAAACTCAAAAACAATTCAGACATAATAGATACATAGAGAGATCTAAAATCAGTTTCTGTAACGATAGTAGTAGTAAAAAACAAAAGAATTGTAGCAGAAATAGTAAACAATAAAAGTTACTATACTAGTAGCAGCAATAGGAGTACATGAAATAAGCCTAAGAATATCTTTAGACAATAGTAGAATAACCATCAAATGATATAACTTGAAGTAGTAGAATAGATAGACGGATGTGGTTTATTGTTAAAAAGTAGATAGATGCCATCTACCATCAGTTTTCTTTTTGAATTTTGTCTTCTTTTTATATACTTCCACCATTTTTTACCTTTTTATGCAATTTTTTCTTCTCTCTCTCTATTTTTTTTTATTTTTTTGCTTTCTCTTTTCCTTTATTTACATGTGCTTCACTATCTCCTCCCTTGATTTTTTTTTCCTTTTTTTCTTTTCTTTCCCCTCTTCTCCTTCCCCTTTGTTTCTGTCTACAACACATTTGTCTCCCCCTTTGCAACTCAAATGGGTGCAAAGCGGCAATAAACACGATGAAATATCTTGAATTGCAACTCTCGTGTTGCAAGTGTGCAGCATAGGTGCGCACATTAGTAGTGGTGAAGTCCAACTCCCTCCATCTCTTGTCGTATAGACTCTTCAAGACTAAGTGGATGACCTTCCTTTGGAATCAATGGTGACAAGAATCATGTGGGAGTGGTTGTCTATTGGACAAGGGAAAATGAGAGTCGAGCCGGTGGTGGGAGAGAGGCTTGTAGGCACTAGCAACAGTGGTAAATTCAGTTGTTGTAGGGGAAATGTGGTGATGGGGAGGGAATCTTGGACTTCTATTGATGGCAATGAGAGAGGGTTGTGAAACCCCTGTTACTGGGTTGTAGTAAGGAGGAAGCTCCATTTCTCCCCTTATTAAGTTGATGATGGCAGGACAGAAGACAAAATTGAATATTTGGACAGTCAACATAGGCGAAGGGTGGCAACAAGCTTTGGTGCAAAAAATTGAAAAAAATAGGGGGAACGGAAAAAAGGGTTGGTGAAGAGAGGGTGGTCAGTGTGAGGTGGCAGCAATTGCTAGTGCTGGTGGTGACAACTTGAATAAGGCAGATGACAGTGGTGGTTGAGAGGAGAGGTGGTGGCTAGTGTTTCCCTTATCTTTACCTAGATTTTTCATATTTTTTGAACTCTCAAAAACTAGGTACTAATATTTTGTAAAAGTCTAACTCAAAACTAATTGTGATAAGTAAAGGAAATTAACATATATAAACTTAGGTTCAATTTTCACTTAAATAATGTAAGACTATTTCTAACACTCTTCTTTATGACTTATTTGTATGCCTACATGTATTAACGAGTGGATGTACTTGAATTTGGTTTTGATATCATATAAGAATGCAAAAGATAAGTGAAAGTAGAATATGATTTCATAAGCAAACATAATGCCTTTGTATATGAAGGCTACACAAAGAATGCATACAACTTAAACAATGTGAGACTAAATCCATGCATAACATTTAATCCTAATACATATTCTCTAACAGATAACTTATGTCATCTAATTCCCTAAACATGCCTAGCAAGCCAACTCCTCAAGTCATCTCTAGTCTCTTGTGTCATATTGTAACGAAACAGTCGACTCTTCACATCCAATACACAACCACAGACCTACCATACCAGCCTTATCTCAAATGCTTCATGTCCCCAACTTAAACATTCCATAACTCAATTCTAGCATCCAAATGCCTCTGCTTAGGACAAAGAAGCATCTAGGTCAATGCATCAAGGATTAAAGGTACAACTTACTCTCTCATCCAATGTACTAGTCTACTTCTTGAGGAAGAGTGTGTTTGTTTGGCTTGAGTAGATGGGCACCTCCCACCTTTTTCCTTATAGGTAATGCTGATTGGATCTGAGAGGCTCATGATTTTGGTCGAAACCCTCCCTTTGCCTTATTTGTCATGCTCTAGGAGTATGGCAACTCAAGTACTTGTCTTATTAATGGTGTTGATCTAAAATCGATGAGAGGGTAGAAGGATAGGAGAAGAAAATGGAATGGAAGAGACTTCCCATCAAATAGGGAGTTTTATAATTGGAAACACATACAGGAAAGTTCTGGACATCTGAATTCTGTTCTGCATATACTATTTAAAACACTCACATAAAATAATTGATTTCTAATAACCGCCACACTAGGTTGTGGCCTAAGAACATGGTTCTCCACGTACACACACATGCCGTAAATAAAACATCAAAATAAAATACATTAAAACACACTAATTTACATCTCTGAAGTAGTTACAACATACTCCTCCTTGCTTTAGAGACTCTGGACTCTAAGTTGTAGCCTAACAAGTTGAAAATGCTCCATTGGCAATGCTTTGGTAAATATATTTGGTAAATATATCAGATAGCTGATTCTCTAACCTGCAGCAAACAAGACTAACTTCACTAGAATTTTGCATCTCCCTTAAAGAGTATAGCTTAATATTGAAATGTTTGGTTTTCCCATGGAAAATCAAATTATGTGAAATAGCAATAGTAGCCTGATTATCCACAAAGATTTGAGTCGCTTTGTCTTGATGTAAATGTAGATCAAATAAAATTTTCCTCAAACAAACAGCTTGCTTGACAGCAGTATTGGTTGCAATAATTTTTGCCTGGGCAGTAGATTGCACTACAATCTCCTGTTTCTTTTAATTCCATGAAAAGAAATTTTTTTCAATACCAAAGCAATAACCGGAAGTACTCCTTAGATCTATTGATCCTGCCAAATCACTGTTAAGAGTGGCCCAGCAGTATTGGCGATTCTGTCTTCTCAAATCTAAGCCCAAAATTCTTGTGTGCCTTTAAGATATCTCACAACTCTCTTAGTAGCAATCCAATGATCTTTGTTTGAACAATGCATAAACCTTGATAAAATTCCAGCAGTAAATTGAATATCTAGTATTGTTGTAGTTAAATACATAATGCAACTAACCAAACTTCTATAAAGTTTTTCATCAACTTTTTCTGTTGATGACCTTGTAGACAATTTATCTTTAAGACTGCATGTTGTAGATGCAAGATTGCAATCAGATAAGTTAAACTTGTAAAGGAGGTCCTTCACATATTTTTGCTGTGAAACAGTGATTCCTGAATCCCTTTACAAGATTTCAAGCCCCAAAAAATAGGTCATAAGACCTAGATTTTTCATTTCAAAAGTATTCATAATTTGCCTTTTGAAATCTGCAATAAGATTAATGTGACTACCCATAATTAATAAATCATCAATGTACAGAGAAACAATCAACAGTTCCTTTTTATCCTTTTTACATATAGTGTAGCTTCAGATAGGCTTCTTTCAAATCCAATTTGCACTAAAAATGAGTGTATTTTTCTGTACCAAGTTTTAGGAGCTTGTTTAATACCATACAGTACTTCTTTGAGCTTGTACACTTTATTTATTCCATTCTAGACTTCAAAACCTATTGGTTGTTAGAAACGAATGGCTTCACTAGAGGGAGGGGTGAATGGTGAACAGAGTGTAATTTAACCTATTTTTAACTTTACTGACTAATTTGATTAATCTGAATACACAAGAACTAATAAGATAAAAATAATATGCACAGTGAAAATAAAAGTAATAAACACGAGAATTTTAGGTGGTTCACCAACTCGGCTAGTCTACCCCCAAGGGTCACTTAGGCTTCACTAAGTGTTTCAACCAACACTTACACACTTGCTTTCAGGTCGAAACAAGAACCAACCACACAGAAGTTTTCAGGTACAAACTCCAGAAAACCAACACTCAGAAGTTTTCAGGTATAAACTCCAGAAAACCAACCTCTTGAGTTTTCAGGTCGAAACTCAAACCAACAACAGAATGTAGTTTTCAGGTTGAAGCCACGAACCAAATGATCCTTCTTGGATCAAACTTTCAACATGTGGAGAGTTTTAAGAATCTTCTTGTAAATCCAGCTTTCAATCGATTCTTTGTTGAACTTAATTTGAGCTTTCTTCTATATCAGTAATTGATCTGCAATGTATACTGTATCTCTGTATGTATATGAGCAAAAACTATCTAAATCCGTTGTCTGTATCTTGTATATATACCTGATACCTGATATGTACAACGATTATATTTTCTTCCAATGGATGTATTTTACTGTACTTGATTAGGATCAAGTCCCAATACGGCAAGTGACCGTTCAGAAAAACGTTTCAAGTCAACTTACTGATTTTCCTGTTCTTTCGGATAGTTAGCTATGCAACTCTCCGAAGAGTAACTGTAACTCATCGAAAGATCACTTATCCTTTACTGTCAGGTAGGATTCCAGAATATTTAAATGTGAGTTGTCATTAAATCGGATACTTATAACTGTAACTCACCGAACAGTTATATATATGTTAGATAGTTTGTCTCTGTCAACTTTTCGATTGCTTTAATTTAGCACGTGCATAAATGGTTGACTTAAGTTTCGGAAGGTTATCCCTGTAACTCATCGAAATGCTTCAGGATTTCGGATAGTTATCTTTCTAACTCTCTGAAAACTTATTTGCACTTCTTTCTAGAATTCTGCACGTGGGAAATTCACTGACTTAAGTTTCAGAAGGTTAAACTGTAACTCATCGAAAACTCTTTTGAAATTTCGGATAGTTATCTTTCTAACTCTCCGAAAACCCATTTGAGCATCTGTTTGGAATTCTGCATGTGGGAAATTCAATGGCTTAAGTTTTGGATAGTTAAACTGTAACTCATTGAAACTCTTGAAATTTCAAATAGTTATCTTTCTAACTCTTCGATTTTCCCTTTTAAGCTTTCAATTGACAGCTTCTCCATTTTGCATGTGCATAATAAAATGACTTAAGTTCCGGAAAGTTATGCCTGTAACTTACTGAAAAACTCAAATAGTTATCTAACTCTCCGAAAAGAAAACTCAGATAGTTATCTAACTCTCCGACAAGTCTTTTAAGCTTCCGTTCTGTATTTCTACACGTGGTTTATTGAATGACTTAACTTTCGGATAGTTATACCTGTAACTCTCCGAAAAGTCCTTTAAGCTTCCGGATAGTTATCTCCTTAACTATCCGATCATTCAATCCCTTTAACTGTCTGATTAAATAACTCTCTGAATGCTTTGTAAAATCGGATAGTTATTCTTTTAACTGTCCGATAGCATTGCTGCTGCTTTAAACTTGCTCTTCGGATACTTAGATCTGTAACTGTTCGATTTTGCTGAATCTCTATAGCGGTATCTTCTAGAACTTTCTCCATCTGTTCGTCTGCTTTCTGATCTTTTGCTTAGCTAACATATCTGTGAAATATAATTTGATTTCCTCACATAGGTTTTTGTATTATCAAAATACTAGGGTCTTAACAAATGTGACTACCTATAATTAATAAATCATCAATGTACAGAGAAACAATCAACAGTTCCTTTTTATCCTTTTTTACATATAGTGTAGCTTCAGATAGGCTTCTTTCAAATCCAATTTGCACTAAAAATGAGTGTATTTTGGTGTACCAAGTTTTAGGAGCTTGTTTAATACCATACAGTGCTTCTTTGAGCTTGTACACTTTATTTATTCCATTCTAGACTTCAAAACCTATTGGTTGTTGCACATAAACATTTTCTTTTAAGTCGTCATTCAGAAATGCTGTCTTGACATCTAAATGATGTATACTCCAATTAAATTGAGCAGTCAATGCTAATGATAATCTTATTGTTTCCAAACGAGCTACTGGTACAAACATATGAGTATAATCTATGGCAAACTCTTGTGAATAGCCTTTTATGACCAAACGAGCCTTATACTTAGATATAATTCCATCTGGATTTAATTTCACTCTAAATACCCATTTGACACCAATTACTTTTTGATGTTCTGGAGGATTTACAAGCTTCCATGTTCCTGTATTTTGAATCATCATGAATTCTTCCTCCATCGCCTTCTTCCAATTTGTATTCTCTAGGGCTTCATTCACTGTTTCAGGTTCTACATGAGCCATATTAGACCTTTGATAAATTTTAGTTGGAGGTCTTGTACCCCTAATGGGTTTTGTGATCTATTAATTCTTCCTCTGTCAATTCTGGTGCTTCTTCATCTGAAGTAGGACTATAAGCCTCCTTGTTATAAGTAATTTTCTTGGACTGTGAAGTTGGATCTTCTTGCTGCAATTTTCAATTCCACCCAGCAGATTCATCAAATTTAATGCAGGTAGAAATAATCACCTTTGAAGTTTGAGGTTGATACACCCTGTAAGCTTTTGAGTTGGTGCTATAACCAATTAAAATCCCAGGAGTAGCCTTAGGATCCAATTTGTCACGTCTAAATTGAGGTATTTGTGAATAACAAATACACTCAAATACTTTTAAGTGATTAAGGGCAAGTTTGTAACTAAACTAAACTTCAAATGAAGTTCTATTCTTAAGACTCCTTGTTGGCAATCTATTTTGAATATAAACTAAAGTATTACATGCTTCAACTCAGAATTATTTTGGAAGACTTTTCTCATGCAATAAACATCTAGGCATATCTAATATAGATCGATTTTTCCTTTGACTTACACCATTTTGCTGAGTGGTGTAAGGTGTTGTAAATTGTTGATGAATCCTTGCTTTCAAACAAATGTTGCTGAATTCATTGCAAGTGTACTCCTCGCCATTATCTGACCTGAACATTTTAGTTCTTGGATTGGATTGGATTGATTTTCAATCTATATCTTGAATGACCAAAAAATTTTGGGTTCTTCAGATTTGAATTTTACAAAATATATCTACCACATTCTAGAATAATAATCAATAAATATAATATAATAGATGCTCCTATTCAAAGGAGTGCTCATGGGACCAACTATATTAGAATGAATTAATTGAAACCTATATCTTGCTCTCCAAGTTGAAGAAACAAATCTGCACCTGCATTGTTTGCCTACTTGATAGGTGCCACAATTTGACATATGATTGGTGAAGGTAGGGAGTCCTTCACACATCCTAGATTTTCTTAACATTGCATTCTGTCAAAGCTGCAATGACCCAATCTTCTATGCCAGAGGGTAGTTAAATCAGCAGAAATAGTATAGACTGCGGTACAATCTTCATCTATATTAGGATGAAAAGTTCTGCTAATCATTTGAATTGTAAATAGTGGTTGTTCAGAAGCATCATATATAGAGCAGTGTTTGTTTTCAAATACCAGTTTAATATTTTTTTCCATTAATTGTCCAACACTGATTAGGTTTAGTGCAAGTTCTGGTACATAAAGAACTTCATGCAAAAGTCTTCCTCCTCCATTTGTAGGGATTACAACAGTACCCTTTCTTGCAGCAGTAATAACGCTGCCACCTCCAATCTTCACCTTAGTCAAGGGAGTTGGAATAAGCTCCTTGAACAACCTCCTATCATAGGACATGTGGTTTGTACAACCACTGTCTAGAAGCCAATGAGTAGCTTCACATAAATTTCCTTGATCAGAAACGACAAAAAGTTGTTCTTCATTTTCATGGTCATTTTGTTGTCCCCTTGCATCATTCTTCTGATTTTTTGGCTTGCAAACAACAGCTTCATGAACATTTTGTTCACATTTGGTGCATTTAGCATTTGGATGTCTCCAACATTTTCATGGCGGAAGTCCTTTGTTTCCACAGTGTTTACATGGTGAAATTTTTTTTTTCTGTAAGTTCTGTTTTGACTTTTGATGAGAATTTCCATGATGTTCAGCTTGTGAATCATCACTTCCTTAACTTGCCTTTTTCTTCCCCTTTTTTCAGAGGCACTAAGTGTGCTTTTCACCACTAATGCACCTTCTGAAGTCCTTTCCTAGTGCATTAACCGCCTCTGTTCTTGGGCTTGCAGTGCATTAATCAACTTTGTTAAAGTAATATGCAAAAGATCTTGTGCATTTTCCAAGGTGGTGATGGAGGCCTCATATTTTTCGAGTATAGAAACTATAAAGTTTTTCTACTATACAAGAATCAGTAAATTGTGCACTTAGAAGATGTACCTTGTTGGCTATTCCAATAAATTTGTTGGAACTTTTGAATTAGAGTCCCTCATTTTGAGCAACTCAAATTCTCGCACCAAGTTGAGTATCTTCATCGATTTGCTCGGGCCTAGTGAACTCTACGTGCAAAAAATCCCAAATATACTTGGCTGAAGGAAGAGCCATCACTCTAGTGAAAATAGTGAAGGATACAGCAAAAAACAGTGTTGCCTTTATGCAAGATCCCCGAGTTTTCTTCTCCTTGTATGCCTTCATCTGTGCCATTGTTGGGTTGGCCGACAATGGAGGTACTTCATAATCCTCAACGACAGCCTCCCATAAATCTTCACCCTCTAAATAAACCTGCATTCAAATGACCCAATGTTGGTAATTGTCATCATTGAATGCAGAAGGTGCAAGTTGCATGAAGCTTGTGTTGGATTTCATGAACCTGACTTTGATACCAAATTTGTTGATCAAAAATTAATGTGGGCAGAAGGATAGGAGAAGAAAATGGAATGGAAGAGATTTCCTAGCAAACAGAGAGTTTTATAACTGAAAACACATACAGAAAAGTTTTGGACATCTGAATAAAATAACTAAAAAACTATTTTACATACACTATTTAAAAAACTCATAAAATAACTAATTTCTAATAACCGCCACATTAGGTTGTGGCCTAAGAATGTGGTTCTCTTCAGGTACACACACATGCTGTAAATAAAACATCAAAATAAAACGCATTAAAACACACTAATTCACATCTCTGAGGCAGTTACAACAAATGGGGTGCTTACCGCCATTGGTTACTCCTTTCTTTGGGAGGGATGTGGCTTTGATTTTCATTTTAAAAATCTATGTGAAAGGGAAAAGAATCCTTTTTAAGGGGCATTCTTTTTTTATTATTAAAACCCCCACCTGCAGGGACCCAAACAGATTTTTTCTGGGGTGTTCAAACATCTGTGATGTTGGTGCTTACAATACCTCCTAGTTGAAAGAGTGTGCTATATCCTTGTGGCTTCTTGATCTTTGGTGTGTAAACAGCTTTGTTCTAGTAAGATGTTTTGTTGGTAGAAAGAGGTCTTTAGGTGGCATAACTCTTGGTTGAGTTGCACAAAGATGAGAACAATCCTTAGCAGACCAAACTTGTTCGTAGGTTAAAGCTTTTTCATATTGTAATACATTATGTGCATCACTCTGGCTGTGTGGAAACAATTTGGATTCCTTGACGGGGAAGCTAGGGCTTACAATTTTGCTAAGGTTGATTATGGGCCTCAACTTCATTATGAGAGAGATTCAGATAAATGAAAGGGACTGGCGAAAATTCATTATGTTGATAAGCTGTCTCAGGGAAGCCTGAGGCTGATGTCATTCATGTGGAGAAAGGACAGCTGCTGCTGGATCAGAAAGGTTCGGGATTGGGTTGTATTGCAATAGAAATCATCAAGTTTTTGGTTTCTTTTCAATGAATTATTCTTAATTACTAATATCTCAAAAATGTCGTAAATAAGTTGGAGCAGCATCAGTCTCATCCAACATAATTTTATGTACTTGAGATTTTATGGGCAAAAATGTTGATTGAGCAAGTTATTAATTTGTAAATATTCTAAGTTGCCTCTTGTGTAGGCTCTATGCTTTTGACGTGCACTGCAACTCTTTCTTCCCTGCTTTCATTGTGCTTTATGGTAAGTAAATTCTCAAACCGTAGATAAAATGGGTATTATTTTTGTGCCTCTTGATTTATCATGTATGCGATTACCCTCTGAAGCATATTACGTTATTACTAACAATCTGCTATTCTCTGTTCCAGTGGTTCAGTATTTTGTTTCACCCATAATGGTGGCACATGGTTTATTTCCTATTCTGCTTTCAAATTTTCTCTTCATGGTGGCCATATGTTACTACAACTATCTGAATTTCCTGGGTTATGATGGTATATAACTGCACTCTATGCATATTTGAAACGGTCATAAGCTTTTGAAATGTTGATATTAAATCGATCGTTTCTTATTCACACAGTATTGCCTTTCTTGGACAAGACTACGTTTTTCTTGTATCCTATTGGATTCATGATGATCCTTTCCCCCCTATGTATGTACATCTCTTTCTCAAGCATTCTCAAGCACCATGTTTTTGTCTATAGTTTGTAGCCTACTGCAACATAATCTCTGTCGCCTGATTTCCTGCAGTGGTCCTTGTTGGCTTCAATCCAACAAGATATTTCATGAACTTGTATTTCGCCCTAGGACATGATTAGAGAATTGAAGGTGAAGAGTGACAATGGATGCTGAGAATCAATGTATCGAGACTGATAGACGATTAAATTCACGCAGTTGGAACTCTTTATAATCTACGGTACGAAGGTGAAGGACCAGCTAGCCTGTTGCTGTTTTCTTTGAAAGCGTCGATGGTGATGTTTGGTTCAAGAAAACATGTTGATGATACAGATGGAGCTTCATGAAACATTAGCTTCTATTGCTTTGTCAGATAGATGAAAAATGCTTTAAGGGCCTTTGCCAGTAAATTGCTCAAACATGACACCTACATTTCTTTATGTGGAGCTGTTATTTTTTTCTGCCCATGCACAGCTGAAACGTCGTCTTTTTATAACTTTAACCTTCATTATTTAAATTAAAATGATTTTTCTCTGCAATCAACGACGGTGGTATATCGATTATCGAAAAACTAAGACGGTATATTGTCGCTTCTTTGAAGAAACGATACGGTAATTCACATTTATTGCGTTTCGTTTTTTTTTTTTTCCTTTTTCTTTAGAAATGCCAGCGCTGCTGGTCAAAATCGAGTCATGTACGTTAAGTCAAAGTGGCGCGATCGCGAGTTAGACGGTAATCTCTTACGAATGATGGTTAGTCTTCTTTCCATGGTAATTATTAACGTTGACATCTAGTTTGAATTCAAGCTTACAAGATCGATCCAAAAGGAGCCGAGGACGATTGACACGGGCATGCGAGCATAATAGGTACAGAAAAAGAAAGATTTGCTTGCATGGCATCATAGTCGACAATTGTATTTTAACATCTATTTAAATTATTATTTGTGTGCGAAAATAGACTTTTTCACCGAACTTCCACTCATTGAATTATTCCTCCTCTCCCTTCACACGAAGAGTGACCAAAGTAGGCACTTGTAAGTACGATGGAGAAATGCGTCGCAGGTGGTAACTCTTAAGATTTGGATGGAAGAAAAAGATAATGGAAGTCACTTGGTCATTTGGAATATAAGGTAAAATAACAATCCAAGGTTAAGTTACAAATTATAATAGACATGGTATTTTAGAAGAGGATACCCATAAATAGGTATTTTACAGCCTTGTGATAATACTTTTATAATGAAAAATAAAATTCTTCCATAATATCATAACTCATAAAATATTATACATAAGCATAACTTGTATAAAACCTGTGAGTATCGAATGATACACTAGAGATGGAGGTGAATAGTATCTTAGTAAATCTAATTACTTTTAAAAATATTCTCAGAATCAATTGACATTAGTAGACCTTGGTCTTAATTAATTTAGAAATCAAATCACAGTTACTTTACACCTAAAATAATATAGAAAATTTTATAGTGGTTCCTCAAAAACAGTTAGTCCACTTTTCAAAGCCTCAATTTTGAAAATTCATTAAGTGTTTTTCAGGTTAAACACAAACCTAAATTATGTTACTTTTACAAGTTGAGCAACAACTTTGCAAATGTTATTTTTCTTAAGTTCAACAATCTTACACAAAACATCAACCTTGTACTCTCAAGACCCTAATTTTAAGTAAGTGAAGTCACATACTTCACTCTTTTCACCATGGTCCCAATCTTATGAAAGTACACTTACAACACACTTGTGAGTTAGGGTTTTCAGAAGTTTTAAAAGAATTTTCCAATACAGGAGTACAAGACTCAAAAAGATTAAAACAGACTACAGAAAACTCCTTATAAGGATGTTGAATGTTGAAACACTTTAAGAGAAATTTGGATGATTCTACATGAATGAGTCTTCAATAATTGCTGGAGATTAGATTTTTTAGTTCTTCAGAAATTTTTTCTTTAGTAAACTTTGAACTCGATCCTTTGTTGAGATGCTTTAGTAGTTCACAAAAATCTATCTTTTTCTCTTACTTCTCTCTTTTTCTTTTTTCTATATCATCTCTGTATTCTAGTTTTTCAATTCTTCTTCAAGTATCTTTTTCAATAATTTCATATATATTTGTTACATTCCATGTGTAGTAGATAATTACCAAGCATGAATGGTAATCTTTTAAATTAGATCTATAGTAAAAATGATATCTTTTCAAAACAGTAATATATTATATAATAGTTTGTCAATTTCATAGAAATAACAGGTTCAGACATATCATAGGCTTTTAGAAAAATATATAAGACCTTTTAGATATTTCATGGAAAAATGGAACCTTTCATTTGAAACATTCTAAAGAACACAACTTAAGTTATGCGTTAAAATTGTGACATGCGTCTTATAAATAGAATAACAAATGCAACTTTTAAAACGTTTCAATGAGACCTTCCAATATTTAAATGTGAAACCTTCCAATTCAGTAACGCATTTTAGTGACTTTCACAAATACAACACTCCAAAAAACTTAAAAATCGAAACTCCTTGATAAAGAAATTATAGTTTAGTGACTTTTAGATAAAACCCATCAAAACATCTTAGAAGATAAAACCTATTGATATAGTAAATAATTTTTGAATACTTTTAGATAAAAGTCTCCGAAAAGAAGTTTAGAGGGTGAAACCTATCGATTTTAGTTTAAGTTTCAGTGACTTTTAATAGAAGTCTTCAATTCTAAACTTTTGAGAAAATGAAACCATTTGAAGCCCATTTTCAGAGGTTTGTAGGAATATTTCTAGATAAACCAACTAGGAAAAAATTGTATAGTTAAAATAGATCTTTAACCACTTCTCTAACAATGTTGTCCTAGGTTTTTCATCATCATAATTCAACTTGTAAATAAAGAATTAAGAAAACCTGGCACTACTTTTTTGAAATCCTATTGGGAAGAAACTTTGATCCACGATTCCCAAAATACTAGAATAATGAAGTTATTTGTACATTACTAATTAGAAAATTTGATATTCACTTGAGACAAGTCAAAGTATCTCCATGGATCTATCACCACATACAATTCTCACAACTAGTTCTCAATAGTGATAGTGGGAATTTGAGATAGTTTGAGCCACTTTAATAGATTGAACTTCTTGGATGATTCTAACCAGCCATATATAGATGTAGTTGTTAGGAAAACTGTTCTTATCGTTAAGTATGTTTATATTTTGATGATTAACAAAATGATTGATACTTCAATTATGTAAATTGATGAACTATTGTAAACTTATATAGTTAACTGAATGGGCAATCGTAAAACTTATATGATTCATAACACTAGATTATAACTTTGGATTTTATCTGTATATATATAAGTTATGAGTACTTTAGCTCGTAAAGTTATGAGCTTAACTTTACAGATTTTCGTAAAGTTATGATATATATAATCTGTATAGTTATAAGGATAACTTGACAGACCTCCGTAAGGTTATATCTTAAGGGGTTCGTAAAAGTTATAAGTCAAGTATTCATAGATCATCAAAGATAAAGAAATATACTTTACATGCGTCAGCTTATAAGAGTCTATAAATTTATGGGATAAGTTTATGGAGGTTCGTAATGTTCTACTATGTATAAGTCCATAAAGTTAAGGGGTTAAGTTTATGGAGGGTCGTAATGTTATGACTTTGATGGAATTATTTAACTGTTATATTTTTATTTAATCAAAGTTTATTGTAGGATTATTTATTTTGTAGATGACATGTGGCATACACGTTCCACCATATTTCTAAAGATTTAAAATATTTACAAATGGCGCTCAAAGATTGATTTGACAAAGTTAAGATTAATGATCATGGTTTGAAAAAGTCTTAAACTGAACGAGTCCATTGAGTAAAGCTTAACTCCATAGAGTAAGTCCGTTGAGTTATAGTTAAGTTCACGAGGTGAGTTTGTTGAGTTACAGTTAAGTCTACGAGGTGGGTCTGTTGAGTTACAGTTAAGTCCATAGAGTAAGTTTGTTGAGTTACACTAACTCCATGAACTAGTTATTTATTTACGATCACGAAGTAAGTAGTTTTAGAAAATCTAAAAGAGGAAGATTGTGTGTAATCAGTTAGATTTTCTCAAGTATTATAAATTGAGTAAAATTGAAGTTAGAAGTGGGTTCCCTTTTGGCAGAAATTGAAACTCCAAAAAGAAAGTGCCTAGAAGTCTTGAAGATATTTGGAGAATGAAAGCTAAAAGTCATTAGAAGGAACTCTGTGGCAACAAAGCCATTACTTGAAGATTCAAGAGTTTCCATATCTACAAGAGGAAAGTTTGTATTATGTTTATGCTTTCATGATTAATTCCTCTTTGTGCTATAACGTAAATTGAACAAGAGAACCTATCAACAAGGGGTGTTGTGGAGGAAACTCTAAAAGATGTTCTTTCAGAAGAGTTTTAATGAACTTTACGGTAGTCTGTAAAGTCGTGTAGATAACTATGCAAGAGTTAGTATAGTTAGCATACTAACTGTACGGAAGTTCGTATAGTTGGAGGAAGAACTTAACAGAGGATCAATTTTAGTCAAGTTGAGTTTGCTTTGTGTAAAGCAATAGTACACTGGGTTTTGAGTGAACCAAAAACTCCTAAGGATAGTGATTTCTTGAGTAGAGACTTAAGGAGTGGACATACCTTGGTTGAGGGGAACCACTATAAACTGTTTATGTATTTTAATCTCTATTTAAATTTTCACATAACCTAGATTTAAAGTAAAAAAGAAAAAAAAATGTAATTTGTAGTATACTTAATTTACCCTCCTCTTAAGTATAAACCTTTCCTAACTAGTGATATCAGATTTGACAAACAAGTGGTATCAAAGCTTGGTTAATTGTAATCTTATCATTTTTTTACTAGGAAAGAAATTTTTAAATCTAGTTTTTTAAGATTAAAATGGCAAGTTTTGGAAGTGAAGGATATAGTTTTCACAGGCCACCTTCGTTTGATGGAACAAAGTACACTTTTTGGAAACAGAGAATAACTGTTTTCATTTAGTCAATAGATTTTGAACTATGGAATGTTTTTATTGAAAAAGTTTCTGAATTAAATAGGCCACATAATCTTTGGACAGATGAAGAAAAGAAATTGCAATAATTAAATGTTAAAGGCATGAATATTCTATTTTGTGCATTATCATATGAGTAGTTTAATAAAGTTTCATCATATACGTCTACATTTGAAATATGATGTACAATAGAAATTTCAAATGAGGAACTAATTAAGTTAAGGAATCTAAAATAAATTTGCTTGTACATCAGTATGAATTGTTTATGATGCATGAGAATGAAAATATTTTTGATATGTTTACTAGATTCCTTACTATAGTTAATGATTTAAGAGCACTTAGTTGAGAATGCCTAAGAGAAGATCTTGTGAGGAAAATTCTGAGATCCTTAACTTCAGAATGGAAATGGAAAGCAACAACAATTGAAGAAGCAAAGGATTGGTCAACATATACTATGGATGAATTGATTGAAAATCTCTCTGCTTATGAGGTTAAGCTTAAAGCTGATCATGTCTCTAGAGAAAAGAATTTGAAGAAGAAAGAAATTACATTTCAGTTAACTTCTGATACAAAAAGTAATTCTAATTCTGATTCAGATATTGTTCTTTTATCTAGAAAAATCAAGAAAGCCTGGAGAAAAAGAAAAGACTAGAAGAGACCTGAATCATCAAGAAAAGGAAAAGAAAAGATTGAAGTTCCTATTTGTTATAAATGTAACCAAAATGGACACTTCAGATTTAATTGTCTCTCTAGGTCAAAGGAGGAAATGAAATCTGATAAGAAGTTAAAGGAAAAGAAAAGTAAATCCAAGCCTAAGGTTAAAACTACAAAGAAAGGATTTAAGAAGAAGGTTTTGCAAGTAATGTTTGATGATGAGAACTTCTCAGATTGTGAAGAAATATTAGATTCTTCCAGCTCAAGCTCAAGCTTAGATTCAGATACAGAATTAGCCAACCTTTCAAATGTAGCTTTCATGGCATCCATGTTTGAGGAAATTTTTTTTGAACATGAAGAAAATATTTCTGATGACAATGTAGATACTAGACTTCTTCATGAATATAATAGATTAGCATTAAAATTTCAAAAGCTAAAATTAAAAGAAAAATCTTATAAATCTTATATTTCTAAGTTAGAAGAATTAATCAAATCTCTACATGATCAATCTGATGAGTTAAATATGGAATAAAACAACAAGTTTCTAAAAATGAAAATCTGAATGTTTCTATAATTGAATTGTATAGAGATGTTAAAAAGTTTTCTTTTGAGTTAGATTTAATTTCTGGATTATATAAGGAAACTACGTTTGAAATTATGAATCTAAAATTAGAAAATAAAAATCTTGAAGAAAAATTAGTTGAGGTTGATTAGAATTTGACAAAATGAGTTACTGGTAAGATAACACTAGATAAATTAGAAAGAACCTAGTTTCTTGTTAAAAGTAAAAATGGATTAGGTTTTGATCCTTATGCAAGTACTTTTGAAAATTTAAATACTAAATATGTTAGACCTGAAGATGCTAAAATGGATTCTTTTAAATCTAAAAAGAAATTTTATAATTTCAAGAAGTCTAGTTCTTATAGTAAGTGAAAATAGAAGTATTCAATATTCTGGTTATCATAAAAATTATAAGAAAAAGTTAAATTACCTTAGGAATACAAAAATTATGGTTAAGGCTTATTATAAAAAGAAAAATAATTTTAGTAACCCAGAACCAAAATTAATTTGTAAGAAAGAGATTAAAACTATTCAAAAATAGGTTCCTAAGGATAGTAATATTATTTAAATACATAGTTCTTTTGATGTTTCTAGATCCAAACAAATATGGGTTCCAAGAAATGTAATTTTACACTTTTTATAGGTGAAAAAGTTGAAATGGGTGATGGACATTGGAGCCTCAAGTCATATGACAAGAAGAATGTTAGGACCGTAAGGCTTCACCTGAGGGGAGGTGAATGATGTCTATGTGTAGTTTTAAAACTTTTTACTAACTTTACTAACTAATTTGATTAGTTAGTTTGCACAAGTACTAAACAGATATATAAAACATGCACAACGAAAATATAAATAAGAAACACAAGAGAATTTTAGGTGGTTCACTAACTCGACTAGTCCACCCCCAAGGATCACTTGGGCTTCACTAAGTGTCTCAACACTTACATACATTTGCTTTTAGGTTGAAGCAAGAACCAACCATTAACTTGAGCTTTCTAGTCGTAGCTCTAACCAACCACATAGAAGTTTTCAGGTATAAACTTTAGTAAACCAACCTTTTGAGTTTTCAGGTCGAAACTCAAACCAACAACTTGAGTGAAGCTTTAAGGTAGAAGCCACAAACCAAATGATCCTTCTTGGATCAGACTTTCAACACTTGGAGAGCTTTAAGAATCTTCTTGTATATCCAGCTTTCAATTGATTCTTTGTAGTAGTTAATCTGAATTAAGCTTTCTTCTATAATAGTAATTGATATGCAATGTATACTATATCTTTGTATGTGATTGTATCTGTAATCTCACTTGTTAGCTCTATTGAATATTGAATGATCTATCTGTATTTATGCTTGAATATCCAATGATCATATTTTCTCTTCAACGGATTTATTCTGCTGTACTTGCTGAGTTTACAGGTCTAAATATGGTAAGTTACTGTTTGGAAGGGTGTTTCAAGATAACCTTCTGATTTTCTCAAACTTTCGGATAGTTATCTGTGTAACTTTTCGAAGGATGTTCGTAACTCATTGAAAAACCACTTAAGTCCTTTTGTCACGTGAGATTTTAAATTGTACACGTGAGGTGTCATAAGTTCGAATACTTGTAACTATAACTCACCGAAACGTTCTTAACTTTCGGATAGTTAGCTACAGTAACTCTCCGATTTTTCTTTTGAAGCTTCCGACTGCTATCTTCTTAATTCTGCACATGGGTAATTGAGTGACTTAAGTTTTAGATAGTTAGATTTACAACCTTTCGAAACTTCTTATTTTTCGGATAGTTAGCTTTCCTAACTTACTGAAAAATCCTTTAAGCTTCCATTTACTAATTTAATTTCTGCACGTGCATATTTGAATGACTTAACTATTCTGATAGTTAACTTTTCTATCTTTCTGATATCCTTGGTCTTTCGGATAGTTAGCTCCTTAACTTTCCGATTTTCCATATAGTCATCTTTCTAACTTTTCAAAAGAATTCCTACTGCTTTAAACTACCTTTTGGATACTTAGCTGAGAACTGACCGAACTTCTTGGCTTTCTCTTTCAACTATGAATGAACTGCTTATAATGTGATATCTTCTAGATTCCTTGTGCAGCATTCGCTTGGTCTATTTGGCTACAATTTGCTTTGACTTTTCCATCCATATTTGTTCATCCTGCAACCTGTGAAATACATATACTTTTCTCATGGATGTTTGCATTATCAAAATATAGAGGTCCTTTCAAAGAAAATGATTACTTGAAGATATTCAAGAGTGTAGACAAAGAAATGTTACATTTGAAAATTTAGAGAAAAGTAAAATTCTTAGTGTTGGCAAGGTTAGAGTTACTGACTTTATAATCATTTCAGATGTTTTGCTCGTTGATAACTTGAGTTTTAATCTTATTAGTGTAAATCAATTACAAGACAAATGACATAAAGTTATCTTTGAAAATGATAAATGCCTTATTGTTGATAACTATTCTAATTCTGTTAAATTTAAAGCAAAGAGAAAAGGATTGATAACTATCCTGAAATTACCTTTTGGTGCTTTAGATAACAAGTCATGTTTAATTGCAAAATTTGAAGATGCATGGCTATGACATAGAAGGTTAGGACATGCTAATATGAAATTATTACATAAATTAGCAAAGCATGAACTTGCTAAAGGTTTACCAAAATTAAAATTTTCAAAAGATTATGTTTGTGATGCATGTGAATTAGGTAAACAACATAAAACTTCTTTTAAATTAGTAAATCAAGTATCTAGTAAGAGAGTTTTAGAATTAATACATATGGACTTATTTGGACCAACTAGATCTAAAAGCCTAGGTGGAAGAAGATATGTACTTATCTTAGTTGATGATTATTCTCGATTTACTTGGGTTTATTTTCTAGCACAAAAATCAGATGTTTTCAATGTATTCAAAGTCTTTTGCAGTAAAGTTCAAAATGAAAAAGACTTACAGATTAAGAAAATTAGAAGTGATCATGGAACAGAATTTGAAAATTCTAAGATAGAAAAATTTTGTGAGGACTTAGGCATAGATCATAAGTATTCATTTCCTAGTGCCCCCTCTCAAAATGGTGTTGTTGAAAGAAAGAATCGATCACTTCAGGAAATGACTAGGACCATGATTAATGAGAATAATCTACCTCATTTTCTTTGGGCAGAAGTAGTAAATATAACATATTATGTAATTAATAGAGTACATTTAAGACCATTTTTGAGTAAAACACCATTTGAAATCTAGCATGAAAGAGTTCCTAATATTTCTTATATGAAACCATTTGGTTGTAGATGCTTTATTTTAGATACTAAGGGAAACAAAGATAATTTTCATGCTAAATCAAACAAAGGTATCTTTGTTGGATATTCACTAAGAAGTAAAGCATATAGGGTATTTCTGAGGATACTAAAACCATAGAGGAAACTCTTCATGTGGTGTTTGATGAAACATATGATGAAATTTTGGACCAGGTTGATAAAAATATCTCAAAAGATGAATTACAACTTGTGATTATTCTTGAAAAAGAAAATGTGCGAGGTGAAGAAGTTCATAAAAAGAAAAACTAGAGGTACTCATCTAGTCATCCACCTGAATTAATTATAAGTGACTCTAATCAAGGTGAAATGACTAAGTCTAGGATAAATATTGTTGGTGCTTATGTGTTTATTTCTCAGATTGAACCTAAAGATGTTTCTAACGCATTAGAAACTCTTTAAGATATTTGAAGATGAAAGTATTTTTGAGATGTTTTTCAAATTCCTAGATATCATAAATTCTTTAAAATGCTTAGGAAAGAATTTTTAATAGAAGGATTTGATGAGAAAAATTCTCATATTCCTAAGTTCTAAATGGTCTTAGAAAGTGACATCAATTGAGGAATCATGAGACTTAAATGCTTATACTATAAATGAACTTATAGGAAATTTAACTACTTATGAAGTTCAATTAAATGATTCACTAAGTCACAACAAATTAAAAATGAAAAAACAAATAGTCTTCGAAATTAATTCAGATTTTGAAATATTATATTATTCTGATAAGGATTTAATTTTATTGATTAAGAAATTCAAGAAAGCCTGGAAAGTTAGGACACACCAAAGGAACAGAAATGACAAATCCTCAACATCAAAGTTTTTGAATGAAAAGAATTCTTCATCTAGAAAGTATGTATGTTACAATTGTAAGAAACCTGGACATCTTTCTCCAGATTGTCCTATAAGGAAAAATGAAAATCAAAGTAGGACAAATAAGAAGAATGAGGTTTAGAAAATTCAAAAAAAGTTTTATAAGAAAAAGGCTTTGAAAGTTACTTGGGATGACAAGTTAGAAGAGTTTGAATTTGAGGAATCATTATCAAAATCTTCACATTCAGAAGAAGAACAAGAGTCAGAAGACGTTGCTCATGTGTGCTTCATGGAAGATGAGTCTAAGGTAATATTTGATTCTAAAAGTCATTTAGATTTTAACTTTAATGAATTATTGTGTGCTTATCATGTATTATTACAAAAACTTAAAGCTTGTAAACTGGAAAATAAGAATATTAGAAATTTTTTGTCTATTATTGAAGAAGAAAAGTGTTTCCTGTTTACAACTTTAGAAAAGTTTAAATGTGATAATGAAAATCATGCTGTAGACATGCATAAATTTAGATTTAATGAATGCGTCTTGCATGAACAAATACAAAATATAAATGCTAAAAAATTAAAGATAGAATCTAAAAATGAAAAATTGAGAATTAATATAAATGATCATGAGTTAGAGATTGAGAAACTAAAAATGAGAGAACTGGAGTTAAATTCCACCATTGAGAAATGAAATTTAAGTCAAACTAAGTTAGACAAGCTAACTGGTACCCCTGTAGTGTCATATAAATTTGGCTTAGGATTTGATTATCCTGAATATTCTGAATCTCAAGCCAACAAAAGATTTATTAGTTGTAGTTCAAGTAAAACTAAGACCAAAATTTCTTTTATTACGAAACAAGGTAATAAATATGTAGAAGCAGGTACTTCAATGGATGAATCATGTAGTAATAATATAAATTAAAGTGATTTATTTAAATGTACTTCTAACATGACTATTAATGTTTCTAAAAATCTTGTTTCTTGTTCTAGAAATTCAGTTACTAATATTACTCAAATTTCAGATACTTGTAGTAAACTGGAAATTTAGAAACTTGAGTATGAAATTCAAAATACTGGTATTAGACCCATTACTGGTTTTGCATATTCTTTATCTGAAAATTCATGTATAGAAAAAGATTTTGTATGTACTAAAAATTTAAATACAAGTACAAAATCTTGGTACGATCTTACTAAAATGTATGAGCATGACCAAAATAAAGTAACATCTAATAAAAATTGGTTTGGTCTTGGTTATACTACATCTGAAAAAAAAAGAATATTAATAAGAGCAATAATCCTATAAGTGAGTATGAAGCTAATGATAAATCAGTAGTATTTACAACTACTAAGAGTATAAATAATAATGTTAGACTATTTCTAAACAACAAGAAGAAATATGCTTTTAATGTACTTGGTCCTCAAAGACATTGGGTACCAAGAAACATTTCTTTTTAATTTGTTTTGCAAGAGAAAACAACATCAAAATGAATTTTGGATAGTTGAGCATCAAGTCACATGACTGGATAGAAAAAAAGCCTACTGAAAAATTTTACAAATACCAAGAAAGGAAGTGTAACATTTGGAAATAAAAGCAAAGATAAAATCAAAGGTATAAGCATTGTTCAAATAACTCCTACTTGTGTTATTTCGAATGTACTATATGTAGAAAACTTAGGATTTAATTTGCTAAGTGTTATTAAACTAATTGATAATGGATACTATATACTGTTTGAAGATAATGTGTATAAAATTATTGATAAAATTACAGATGAACTTAAGTTTATTGCTAAAAGAAAAGATTTTGTGTGTATTTTATTTTTACCTTCTAGTGTAGTTGATTTAAATTCATGTATGCTAGCTGAAACTAGTGATGCATATCTTTGGCATAGAAGGATTGGGCATATAAATATGAAATTGTTGTGTAAATTATTTAGTAAAAATTTAGTGAAAGGTTTACCAAAGATTAAATACTCAAAGGATTTTATGTGTGATGCATGTGAGTTAGGTAAACTTTATAAAAACTCTTTTAAATTCAAAAATGATATATCAAGCAAGAGAGTCTTAGAACTTATGCATATGGATCTATTTGGACCAATAAGAATCATGAGTCTTGGTGGTAAACGGTATGTATTTGTTTTAATAGATGACTTCTCTAGATATACTTGGGTATAGTTTCTAACATCTAAGATAGAAGTTATTGAAAAGTTTGAAATGTTTTGCAACCTTGTTCAAAATGAACAAAGTGTCTCTGTTTAAAAACTTAAGAGTGATCATGATACTTAATTTGAAAATGATCAAATGGATAACTACTGTAAAGATTATGACATTGATCATAGATATTCTTTTCTTAAAGCACCTTCTTAAAATGGTGTTGTTGAGAGAAAGAATCAACCACTTCAGGAAATGGCCAGAACTATGTTAAATAAATATAATTTACCTCAAAATATTTAGGTTGAAGCAGTTAATACAACTTGTTATACTATTAACAAAAGTCACTTAAGACCTCTTGTTAATAAAATTCCTTTTGAAATTATGTATGATAGGGTTCTAAAAATTTCTTATATGAAACCATTTGGTTGTACGTCTTTTATTCTTAACACTAAGGATAAAAGGGATAAATTTCAAGCCAAAGCAGATCAAAGAATTTTTGTAGGTTACTCTACTAGAAGTAAAGCCTATAGAGTTTATAATAAGACTTCTAGAACCATTGAAGAAACCTTTCATGTGAGCTTTAACAAAAATTCTTTTAGAGAATCAAAATCTAAAGTTGATAATGATGATATGATTAATTTTTGAAAAGAATTAGAGATTAATGGAGAAAATGAAGATTTATCTAAGAAAATCAAAAATATGAACTTAAATGATCAAACTGATGATCAAAGTGATGTACTTTCAGATGTTGATGAGAATATTGAGGAAAATCATAAAAGTTGGTGTTATTTTTCATTACATCCCATCACTCAAGTCATTGATAATATTAATGTGGGAGTTAAAACAATAGCTTCAATAAATTTGAATAGTATGTGTATGTTTATTTTTACGGTGGAACCAAAGAATATAGAGGAAGCCTTATCCGATGAAAATTGGATATTAGTAATGCAATATTAACTAAATCAATTCATGTAGGATCATCTGTATCACAAGAGGGGGGGTGAATTGTGTCTTTAGTAATTAAATACTAACAGATAAAACAAGAGCACAAAACACTCGTAAATGAAATTCTATTCTTTTATTTCAAGATAGAATTTACAATATCTTTTCAGCTCAATTCCCTTCTTGACAGTTTTGATACAGAAATGTTCGATATACAATTCAAATAGAAAAACAAAGCTCTTATTCAAAACTAATTTTGAATTATATAAAACTTGATCTTTATGCACACAGTTTCTTTCTCTCTCTTTGCTCAGCTTCTGTATTTCTTCTTCTCTAGTTGTCGAATTTCCCTACTTCTTACGTTTGCAGCTCCTTTTCTGAAATTGCTTGGAATTTCGAACTTTTTCTGATGTTGGAGAATTTTTCAGAATATGAATATTCAAACTTAACTTTTCAGTTAGAAATCCAGATTGAATATTCAGACTTGGTTTTCGAGATTGGGATCCCCCGTTGTAATGTAGCTCGTACTCTCTATTTGTAGTCGAACTCTATTGTCTTTCACGTTCAACATGTTCATCCACTTAATCCACAACCCATAATCCACGTACTAATTTTCTCTTTAATCCAAATTACTTTCTATTTGAATTTCCACGATCTCCACTTTGTAGATTCATCGAAGCTTTATCTTCCTGTAGTCTTGTAGAATATCTTCTAAGTCTTCGATTTAGTCGAACAGTTATCCTTTAAGTCTTGTAAAAACTCACTTATCCTTTAACTCTTCGAGTTTTTGCACCTGCAAAACACGTGACTAAACAAAGAAACTTATTTGTTTGTTAGTCCTTTTATAAAACTCGAACAGTTATCTATCCATGCGTATAAAAACTCGAACAGTTATCTAACTATTTGATTTTTCATTACCAAAACGCACATGGAAAACACGTGACAACTTAAAACATTAAAAACATACGTGCAGATAACCTTAACTATACGAGTTTTTAACATAAAGTATTTGACAAAAACGAAATGTTAACTATCTGAAAGTTTAACTATTGCAAATCTAACTCTTCAGAAATCTTTAATTTATCCGACATAAAAATGAAACTTTCCGATAATCTGTTGACTATTATACTTAGAGAATATTATGTAGACTTATTTAAATACGATAATAAAGCATATGTCATCAAAATTAAATACCTAACAATCTCCCCCTTTTTGATGATGTCAAAACCTAATAAGTCACATAATTTATATCTCCCCCTTTTTGGCATTATAAAAAAGTAAACAAACTATTTTCTCCCCTTTTAGGAAGTTAAGTAAGTTAAATGTAAGGAAGGAAATCTTACTAAGTATATATTAATCAAAACGATAGTTTCAAACATACATAGAATTTTTGGATTAAGCATAAACTGTTTAAACATAAACTGTGAAAAATAATCACGTAACATTAAAATTGCAGTAAATAGTTTACATAATATTTTTGGTAACAAATTACAATACATAAATCATGTAACACATAATTTGTATAATCACAAGCCTCTTTGTCTTCGAAAAATACTGATTAGAGTGTCTGAAATTTGCTTTACAATTTCTGTACTTACTCTGTTTATCTGATCAATTACTGCTTGATCTAAATTAGTTTGTGAAACTTGTGATTGTTGCTGTAAAAATTCAGTATGGATGTCTGTGTGTATACCTGTATTTATATCTGTATGTTGCTGTTGTTGTTCTGAAAATTGTGTTGATTGTTGCTGTTGTGACTGTGTTTGCCTATCCTGTTGTTGTTGTTGTCGAACTACAAGTGTATCTGCTTTTTGGTATTTTTGGAGTTCCTTTGCAGAGAAAGATCTTGATTTTAATCTTTTCTATGGCCAAGGTGTAATATCTATTTGACTTGCCACAATTCTCAAAATCGTATCACCATAAAATAATTTACTCTACAAATGTAAGATATGAGAAATAAAAATATCATATCAGTTCACCTGTATATGGTTAATTAATGCATATGTAGCATAAAGACAAGATCTGCCAACTTCTGCCCCATGACCAAACCTCTAAAACAATGTAGCATGCAATATTTTTGCAATAAAACGTGCTTGGCCATTTAAGTCATTTAGTAATCTCAATGGTTTGTTGGCAGTTGGATCTTTGGCTAAAGTTTGAATGTCCCATCCTAAATGATAAACCTGTTTTCTTTCTGATAATTTAACTCCTTCATTTTTCAGACCAAGTACTTGATAAAGTAAATCTAGAGTTAAATATAAGTCATTTTCTTGTATATTAGAAACATGAATACCTTCTTTCACTATTAAGTTTGAATAAAAACAACTGATGAGTTCAGGTATAACTAGATGGCTTGGCTGTTGTGGAAGTAGAGTCAACAAGCCTTGAAATTCAAACAGTTCTCGTATGTGTGCTATCCCTTCAAACTTAACTGGTCTTGAATATAAAACTGTAAAAGTTTTATATGTTTGAAATTTGTCATAACAGGAATTATTTCTGAACCATAATAATGTATTTTCATCTAAACTCTGTTCAAGATTAGGTATTTTCCTGTCATGATGTTCTGATCTGGGACTTGTTTCAATATTATCAGCATCATCTATATTTTCAGATCTTTCAGAATTGGTGGAATTTCTATCAAAATTAGTATAAATGTCTGAAATATCTGTTATTGTCGTATCAATAAGCTGCTGAAATTCTTCTGTTTGTTCTTCTGGAAACATTTCAATAGCAACAATATCTGTATCAATCTGTCTATCAGCAATATGTATGTCTATAATTGATCTATACAACAATTGTCTCTGTATGAAAGAATGTTCTATATCTGTTTGTATAATAGAATCATCCTGTATTTCTGAAATTTCTATGCTTGAGACATAGGCAGTTTGATATTCAATCTGTAACTGTGTATGTTGTTGATTATATACATTTATCAACAAGTATATTATATACTGTAACAGACATAACCATATGTATTAAGTATAGTATAAGCAACTGTACCAAAATTCAAAAGTCTCTGTTTGAGATACAGTAAGAGGAAGAATATCTGTATATTCCTCTTCAGATGAAATATCTTCAAAATTCATAAACTCAGTGTCTATGTTATCAAAAATATCATCAAATTGGATATCATCTGTATATGTATTATCAAAATTTCCTACATTCTCTTTTTCCGTAGGAAAAGAATGTGTGCTTGCAGCATTGTGTGAAAAACTATCCATTGTCTGAAAAGATACGTTATGCACTAATGTGACACAATACCTTAGAGTATATGCTTGTAATCCAATATTGGTCACATCTGCTGGGATTCCTGACACAAATGTCTGTCCAGCCTCTGCAATGAAGCATAGTTTTCCATTTTTCAATGATTATTCGTTTTGCTACATTATTCCTTCTACACCTGCAGTTAGTCCAAAATATTCTAATGTCTTTTTCTTTTTCCAACTATATGTCTGCAGTGTTTCTTGTTGTTCAGGAGGTTCTAAAATTTCCTTAATTTCTCATGTTAAAGGCACCTGGGGTCTTGATGGTCCTTCACCATGATGCCTAGGTGGTAATAATGGAATATAGAGTTTTAAGCTCTCCACCTCTACCATTTTTAGTTGATAAACTCCCTGTCCTTCACTTCGAAGGCCTATTTTGTAATGGCAGTTTTCTGTTCATCTATATACTATTTAATATCATCTAAAATAGCTAGGAGAAAATAATGTTGGGAATATAATGTTTCTAATTCCCTATTTGCATTTTCTATCATTGGTCCCCATTTCTTTCCGTAGTAAGTGATAGACTATACCGATGTCTCTTGTACATGTCCAGAACTTACAACCGCAGGGTTAGGCAAGCAAGCCAGTTGGTTTCCCAGAACAGATACTAACAAACTAGATTGATATTTTGTTTTTTTCTTTTATAAAATAAAATGAAAACTAAATTTTTTTTCTTTTTCTTTTAAAAAAAATAAAAATGCAGAATACACACAACATTAAACACACAAAATCACAGCTTAAGAACATGATTGAAAAGTAGAAACAAATGGAATAAACATGTCAGTTCAAGCAAACTTTTTAGGCATAATTCTTCTTGCTATTAATTCTGTTTTAATGCAGTTCTTGTTCCTTCTTAATTTGTAAACATGTAATATATTATAAATTCTAAATACAAGTGTATTACCATTAATGATATGAAATGCAGAAAGGGATCCTTTTCAGTTCCAGGGTAATGTAGCACTTTCTATTTCTACATCTATTTCAATATACTCCTCTTCCCACTTCCATTCATTTATGTCTTTCATAATCCATATTTGAAATTTCATCAGTTCATCCTACCATCTTATCAAAGATAAAGTAGGATCATCATATTCATTATACCACATCCCTATTTGAATTTTATCAAATTCTGCAGATGGTGGCTTAGCTATTTCTCTCGGTATAGTTAATATTTCTATAAAATCATCATAATTGTCTATGCTCACTATGTATAAATCAGATCCAAATGCTATTGATATATCTGTGACTGGATATACATATCCATCAAGTATGACATGCATGCTGTTAATAAATGATTTCTGTCCTAGATATATCATAGTATTTTAAGTCCACGATCTTTTTAGAAAATTATACAAATTTAAGCATAAATCTTCATCCCAATTTCCTGTAGGTCTCCAATAATATAATTTTTCAGGAATGGTCGAATTTTTATCAGAAAATATTAAAGCTGACCCACAATTTACAGTTGGTAATTCATATCTATTTGGTCTTCCTATATTCCATTCTTCTCTTGTTATAGGATTTTTTATCAAAATATTAGGTAATAGACTTGCATACCTTAGTCTGGTTCTGTATATGATTAATCCTTCATCCATCCCCATAACATGATCTACTCCTTCTAATGTATTGGGTGGAATTCCAATAGTTTCTTCCATATTCAGATATTCATGGGTAATTGAACTACGATTAAATGACTTCCATATGAATCCATCTCTAATCTTAGTCATTTTTGCAGCTTGTAGTCCGTGAAAATATTTTTCTTCAATACAGTCTTTAATTTCCTTTGATACACAACATAGCCTTCACAGATCTTTAGCTGACAAGTAACTCAGTACTTCCCTTAGTGCATCCAACGGTAATTGCATCAATTCCATTTGTTGATTCTGTATAACAAAAATAAAAATTTAGTAGAGACAAAAATTTAATATAACTACTGCACACCCTCATGGAGTTAAGGTATAACTCAACAGACTAAGTTCGTTGAGTTAAGGACTAACTCTACGATACTACTAACTATAACTTATATATATATATACATATAGATATATAGCTATTTCAGTTATACTGCTTCATTCAACTATCCTCCTAGAAGAGGTATCAATTTCATTAACAGTTCTATTGACAGGGGTAGGTACTGCTTGCATTGGCAATCCTCTAATCGGTCTAACTTCTATTGATTCCTTTTGTCTAAGTGGTATATTTCTATTCTGATTTTGAATTGCAGTATTTCCAAATACAAAATCCAGACGATTGTTTAATTGTTGGATTATCTTTTCTAATTTCTCTATTCTAGATCCTTGTTTCAGTAATGCTTCATAACTTATATTCTTCTCATTTAAATTTTCTCCTCCCTGGAAATTGTTTCTCCAAGATAGATTCGGGTGATTTCTCCAATTAGGATTATAAGAATTTCCAAAGTTATCTTTTTGATTTCTAGCATAAATAATATCTAGATCATTAATGTTTGCATTCTTTTCTACTAGCTTTTGATTTAATGATAACTCTTCTATTTTCTTTGTTAATTCAGTTAATTTTACCTCAAGCATAGTACTTGAATCTACTTCATGCATTCTTCTTGGCAATATTCTTTTATCTACAATAGCTTCAGCCGAGTTTTCCCACTATGTAGTTCTTTTTACAAAGTTTTCTAAATATGCCCTTGCTTCTTCACTACATAATTTCAAAAATCCATTTTGACAAGTAGATTCTAATAAAGATTTTGTTGAAACATCTATGCCTTCATAAATTATACCTATTAATTGTGCTTTACTCATTGCATGATGTAGACATTGAGTCAGTAAATTTTTAAATCTTTCAAAATATTTCCAGAATGATTCACCCTATTTCTGGCTACACATTAATATTTCCTTTTTCTTTTTAATCATTTGATGTGTTGGATAATATTTCTCTAGAAAAACAGAACAAAATTCAGTCTATGCAGAAATTGAATTAGGCGATAAAGTATATAACCATCTCTTAGCTGTATCTTTTAAAGCAAAAGGGATATATCTAAGTTTAATAGCATCTATACTCATGTTCGGCATTTTCATCATTTGACAAACTTCATTAAATTCTCTAAGGAAATAATAGGCATCCTCTCTTTCTAATCCATGAAAATGTGGCAATTGACTAATATAATTAGATTTCAGTTCAAACCTATCTCCCTCAAAGTTTGGCAATCGAATACATGAAGGTTCATCAACTAATTCCGGATACAGAATTTCTCCTAATGGTTTTTCTACTGGAGCAGCCTTCTCTACGTTCTCTTTTAAAGAAATGTTAGCTACACCCCAAAGAATTTTGTTAAAGTCCAATTCAGAAAATGTTTCAATGTGCCTTTGTGTCGAATATCCTTGGGTAGGTGTTCTTACTAATCGATTAGTGCTCAGAGAACGAGTCCATGTGCTCATAAATAAATAGCAGAAGATTAATTACATACCAGTTTGAAGCTTTCTATTTAGTAAATATTTGTTGACAGATGAAGTAGAATCAGCTAGTTCTTCTTCTAGCTCCTCCAACGCTTTTCTCTTTTCTTTTAAAAGTGCTGGTAACTCGTAAATAACATTTTGTTTTATGTATATAATGCACATCCATAAAGTGAATAAATCTCATTGCAAGAACGTGTCTTGCAACGTGCGACGTGGTTCCTATTTTTATGGGTACGTGTACCACTATTAATTTCAAATTTTGGTAACCGCTAAATCGACGAAGTTTCGTTCGTGGTTAAAAGAATAATTGTTTTGCTTAATCCACGAACTAACCTCGTTGAGTTACAGATAACTTAATGGAACAATGTCGGTTACTGTTGCTAACTCCATGGACTAACTTCGTTGAGTTACAGATAACTCAACGGAGTGATCTTATATTATATTATTGACCTCGTGGAGTTAAGGTTAACTTAACGGACTAACTTCGTTGAGTTAACACTTAGCAACTTCTAAGTTTACTCCTCATATTAACTTCTAAATATAAAAATTTTTCTGCATTCTGCTAACTGAAATAAAGTTAAATCTATGTCATCAATGCATCATTCTAATCAAAATTCGTTTAAATCTGAATATTATATATATATTTAACTTGCAGGTCATTTTTTGTCATGTAGAATTTACATTTTACCTTGTAATATGCAGATATTTTCCAGATTCTATTTTTTCTGTCATTCAACAAACTGTAAATCTGTCAAGCATTCATTCATAATGTTCCACAAATTATATAACATTTAGTATAGTCCAATCATTTCACATTCGAAACACACATGAAAAGTATATCTGAAAATTTATATTCATTCATATAAATCAATTTACATTATAATCAAATCAGATATTTTTCATACAATTTTATGCAAGTAGACGAACAATACAATTTAGCCTCTATTCCTAAGTTCATCTACTTCCTTTTGGAGTTTTTCTAATTGTTGCTATAATTGATTAATTCTCTCTACAACCCCTGTAATGCCTTTCGAAGGTGCAGCAATTTCTGCAACTACAAAATTTATGTACTCTTTCACTGAAATGGTTCTTGATTTGATCCTTTTTTATGCCCATTTAGTGAAATCAATACAGTCTACCATCAGTAGTGGAATCAAATCTCCATAAAACAACTTTTTCTTTACTGTTCTAAGCTTGGAGATAAAAACTGTAGACCAATTTATTGGAATTCTATTTACAACTGCAAACGTGGCCCATTTGACAAATTGACTCAGTTTTATGTCATGGCCTTGTCGTTGATAGACATTCTTAATCAAAATGTTGGCTATCATGTGTGCTTTACCATTTAAATGCTTCAGTCTATTTAATAAAGGCACACCAGGATTGATAGCCAAACTGTCCTTGATTTCCTGTTCTGTCCATTCAACAGTAGTTGTACTTTCTAATATTTCCTATCCTTCATTCTTCAATCCAAAAATGTTGAGGAGAAGCTCTGGTGTTATCTGTACATTAGCTTCCTCCACGTTGGAAATTAATTTCCCTTCTTCTCTTAAATTGGCATAAAAACAAGGCACTAGATTTTCATATACTACATACCCTCTTTCTTGAGAAATAAAATTCAGTAGACCTTGGAATTCAAATAATTCTTTGATTTCTTGCATTCCATCCCAATTTACTGGTCTACTATATATAATATCATAGCCCCTAATTTCTTGGTATTTAGTATAAGCTTCTTGACTCCAAAAATGTACTTCATTTAAAATTGTTGCTTTAGTTGGGTCAGGACTTTGCATTTGTTGCTCTAGAGGAGTTTGCTCTTGATCTTCTTCCTCCATGTGCTACACTTGGACATGTTCTGCAGATTCCTGAATTTTTTCTTGTGCTTTTGTCTGTGGTGGTGAGCCGGCAGAACTCTCCACTCTGTCTTGAATTCTTTCCATAAATTGCTGAAGAGTTTCTTGCTCTTCAGTGGAATCTGCAAAGTCATTTTTGTCCAAATAGCTTCGTTCAGCTTCTTCATTTTCTATTCTTTCTTCTTCCTCCTGACTACCAATCTACATTGTAACTGTTCTTTCTGATTCTGTGGCAAATTGGGATGGAGTCACAGGCAATTCAGTTTCTGCCCTAATTTCTGTTTCTTCTTCTTGTACAGGCTGCAGACTAATTGCAGCCTGTTTTTCTTCTTTTCTTTGCTCCTGCTCCTACTCCTCCTCAGAATCGAATAGCAGGTTTATAAAAATTGGCTCCATAGGCCCTTTTGATATTGGTGTTTCAAATTTAATCTCTTTTTGACACTCAGGCACTATCTCTTTTCCTTTCCTTCGTGTAATTAATTGTATCTGGTCTTCCTCTTCTTCTTTTGAGATTAAATCTAAAAATAAAGGCTCTGCACGCCTTTGAGTCAGAGGTACTAGCTCTTCCTGTTTAATTCTTTCAATATTTGCTGGTCTCGAGGGACCAACTTCAACTTCTTTTGTAGCAAATCTGATAGTAGTTCTAGTAGTAGCTTCTTGATGCTGTTCCACTTTAATTTTATATTGGGCTTTCAATTTTTCTGTAGCCCTCTTTTTGCACCGTGCATCAAACACCAGATGTGCTATAGCTATTGCCAATTCTTCTGGTTCTCCTTGGTCTTTTCCTATTTGAACCAGTTCTTGAAATTCTCTTCTTTCTTCTTTAGTAGAAGGCCCCAAAATTTCTAACCTGAATGGTGGAACTAAAGGTCCTGGCTGCTATTCCTCAGGAATAGGTCTTTCAGCAATCGGCTCCTCTTGTTCTTCCTCAGCTTGTTGTTGTCGCCTTATTTCACCCATTGCGCAACCAGCAATGCGTTTTTTGAATCATAATCTGGCCTTGCGCTAGATTAGCTCTAGAGCTACTTCATTGTTCGACCTGATTTTTCTTTCTTTACTAACTGCAATTTCTGTTGCTACTCTGATTCGTGTCTCCATTATCTGAGGTATTTGTATACCACAATCTACTAACATTCTTCTTAATCTAAAAAGTTCGGATTCTACCTTCTGTAACTCTTTTTCTCTTGTCATATTCCGAATCTTTTGCTGCGTGTGACATTCCTCTGATTCCTTCAGAAATTGTGATGTGTCAATTGCATCTTCCCAGAACTCAGGTGTCATCTTCCTCATCGTGGAGTTACACAACAACACGAATCGCTCTGATTTCTACTATTCTAAATTCTAAATGGTTTGCCGGATAATGCCCCCAAAACCCTAGGTTTTAGTTTAAATAAACCCTAAGTTTAGGCAGGTAATCGGGTAATTTCCTGAACCAACTATTACTCTCTCATCTACGGTCTTAGCTACAATACTCAAGACTCAACGGAGTAAGCTCGTTGAGTTAAGCGTAACTCAACAGACTTCTCGTACAGACAGATATAATAAAAAAAAAAAACTTAAGATAATACTTTTTCTGTTTTTACCGATTTAACCGATATTATGTTTCGGTCAGACCTAATTTTTTCTCGGTTGAACCGATACTATGTTTCGGTAAAACCAAAATTTTTTTTTTTGAAAATTAATATACATATTTTTATGTTCTGGTCATACCGATGGATCCGGTCGGTTGAACTGCAACGATTTTTATATTTTAAAATTTTTTTTTTTAATGTTTTTTTTTTTTATATATCAACATAAAAATTGATTTCTTACTAAGTAAAGCTCGAGTAGTCCTCTACTCTGACTTCTTCTATAATTCCAAATGAGCTTTTTGGTATTTTCAGAATAGGTTTAAATCTTTGTCTATTTACTTTAAATATATTTTGATTTTTAGGGTTTTCAATCTCAATAGCTCCATAGGGATAAATATTTCAAACTATGTAAGGTCCTACCCATCTAGATCTTAATTTTCTTTGATGGTTATGGAGTCTAGCCATATACAGATATACCTCTTGTCCTATTTCAAAGCTTTTTGGAATAATTTTCCTATCATGCCAGAATTTCATTTTCTCTTTTTCTCTTACAGTCTTCGAATAAGCTTCATTTCTAAATTCTTCTAATACAATTAGTTGCATTTTTCTATTTTCAGAAGCTTGAATTAAATTAGTATTCATAGTTTTTAATGCCCAATAAACTTTATGTTCTATTTCAGCAGGTATATGTATGAAAATTGCATCTGAAAAATTATATTCATTAATATGAATCAATTACATTACAAGTACATCATACAATTTCATATAATTTTACACAAGTAGACGAACAATACAATTTAATCTCTATGCCTAAGTTCATCTACTTCCTTCTGGAGTTTTTCTAATTACTGCTCTAATTGATTTATCCTCTCTACTGCTCCTGCAATTTCTCCAAAAGGTAAAGCTAATTCTGCATCTACAAAATTTCTGTATTCCTTCACTGAAATGGTTCTAGATCTTATCCTTTTTTATGTCCATTTAGTGAAATCAATACTATCCACCATCAGTAGTGGAATCAAATCTCCATAAAATAATTTCTTCTTTACTGTTTTCAGCTTGGAGATAAAAACTGCAAACCAATTTATTTGGATCTTATTTACAACTGCATACGTGGCCCATTTGACAAATTGACTTAATTCTATGTCATGGCCATATCGTTGATAGACATTCTTAATCAGAATGTTAGCTACCATGTGTGCTTTACCATTTAAATGCTTCAATCTGTTTAATAATGGCACACCATGATTGATAGCTAAACAATCCTTAATTTGCTGCTCAGTCCATTCAACTGCAGTTGTATCCTCCAAAATTTTTGTTCCTTCATTCTTTAAACCAAATATGTTGTGGAGAAGCTCTGGTGTTATCTGTACATCAGCTTCCTCCACGTTTGAAATTAATTCTCCTTCTCCTTCTCTTAAATTTGCATATAAATAGGACACTAAATTCTTATATACTGCATGCCCTCTATCTTGAGATATAAATTGCAGTAGACCTTGGAATTCAAATAGATCTTTGATTTCTTGCATTCCATCCCAATTTACTGGTTTACTGTAAATAATATCGTAACCCCTTATTTCTTGGTATTTGATATAAGCTTCCCGACTACAAAAATGTACTTCATTCAAAATTGTTGTTTCAGTCGGGTCAGGAAGGTGACTTTGTTTCTTCAGAGGGGTTTGCTCTTGCTCTTCCTCTTGCATAGGCTGCATTTGGACATTCTCTTCAGATTCCTGAATTTTTGCTTTTGCTTCTGTCTATGGTGGTGAACTGGCAGAACTCTCCACTCTGTCTTGAATTCTTTCCATAATTTGCTGAAGAGTTTCTTGCTCTTTAGTGGAATCTGTGAAATTATTTTTGTCCAAATGGCTTCTTTCAGCTTCTTCATTTTCTACTCTTTCTTCTTCCTCCTGACTACCAATCTGTTCTGTTACTGTTCTTTCTGATTCTGTAACAGATTGGGATGGAGTCACGGGCAATTCAGTTTCTGCCCTAATTTCTGTTTCTTCTTGTACAGGCTGCAAACTAATTTCAGCATGATTTTTTTCTTTTCTTTGCTCCTCCTGCTCCTCCTCAGATTGGGATAGCAGGTTAATAAAAATTTGCTCCACAGGCCCTGTAAAAATTGGTACTTCAGATTTAATTTCTTTATAATCAGGCACTTTTTCTTTTTCTTTCTTTTTTCTGATTAGTTGTGCCTGTTCTTCCTCTTCATCTTCTGAAATTAAATCTACAAAAGTAGGCTCTGCAGGCTTTCGAACCACAGGTACTGGCTCTTCCTGTTTAATTCTTCCAATAATTGCTGGTCTCGAAGGACCAGCTTCAGCTTCTTTTGCAGCATCTCTAACAGTAGTTCTAGCAGTAGCTTCTTGATGCTGTTCCACTTTAATTTTATATTGGGCTTTCAACTTTTCTGCAGCCCTCTTTTTGTACAGTGCATCAAACACCAGATGTGCTTTAGCCACTACCAAATCTTCTGATTCTCCTTGGTTTTTTCCAACTTGAACCAGTTCTGCAAATTCTCTTATTTCTTCTTCAGTTGAAGGTCCCATCATTTCTGCTCGTGTCAATGGCTTAAATGGTGGAACTGAAGGTCTAGACTACTGCTCCTCAGGAACAGGTCTTTCAGCAGTTGGTTCCTCCAGTTCTTCAGTTGCCTCTTCATTTGCTTTCCTTTCTTGCTCCCAGATCACCCGTTTAGCTTATCTACAGATTCATCTTTTGAACCAGAGTCGGGTCTTATGCTGGATTAATTCTAGGGCAACTTCATTACTTGGCTTTATTTGTATTTCCTTACTTACAACTATTTCTGTTGCTATTCTAATTCGTGTTTCCATTATTTGAGGTATTCGTATATCCATATCTACTAAATCTCTTCTCAACTGGAAAAGTTCTGATTCTACCTTCTGTAGCTCTTTCTCTCTTGTCGTATTTCTCATCTTCTGCCGCGTGTGCCACTCTTCTGATTCCTTCAGAAATTCTGATGTATCAACAACATCTTCCCAGAATTCAGGCATCATCTTCATCATTGTGGAGTTACACAACAGCACGTAATCGCTCTGATTTCTACTATTCTAGATTCTAAATGATTTGTCGGATAATGCCCCTAAAACCCTAGGTTTTAGTTTAAATAAGCACTAAGTTTAGGCGGGTAATCGAGTCATTTCCCGAACCAATTATTACTATTTTATCCGCGGTCTTAGCTACAGTACTCCGTTGTGTTACAGGTAACTCAACAGAATAAGCTCGTTGACTAACTCAAGACTTAATGGAGTAAGCTCGTTGAGTTAAGCGTAACTCAACGGACTCCCCCGTACAAGCAAATATAATAATAAAAATATTACAGAGAATAGTTTTTCTGTTTTTTTCTTTTTTTTATAGGTTTAACCGAAACTATGCTTTGGTCGGACCTAAATATTTTTTTATTTTTTTATCTTTCTTTCGGTTGAACCGATACAATGTTTCGATAAAACAAATTTTTTTTTCTAAAATTAATATACAATTTTTTCTCAGTTTAACCGATATTATGCTTCGGTAAAACCAATATTTTTTTAATGTTCCGGTCATACCGATGCTACGCTTCGGTCAGACCTAAATATTTTTTAATTTTTCGGTCATACCGATGGATCCAGTCGGTTGAACCGCAACTATTTTTATGTTTTATATATATTTTTAATGTTTTATATATATATATATATATATATATATATAAACATAAAAATTGATTTCTTATTAAGTAAAACTCGAGTAGTCCTCTACTCTGATTTCTTCTATAATTCCAAAGGAGCTTTTTGGTGTTTTCAGAATAGGTTTAAGTCTTTGTCCATTTACTTTAAATATATTCTGATTTTTAGGATTTTCAATTTCAATAGCTTCATAAGGATAAACATTTCGAACTATGTAAGGTCCTGCCCATCTAGATCTTAATTTTCCTAGATGGTTATGGAGTCTAGCCATATAAAGATATACCTCTTGTCCTATTTCAAAGTTTTTAGGAATAATTTTTCTATCATGCCAGAATTTCATTTTCTTTTTTTCTCTTACAGTCTTTGAATAATCTTCATTTCTAAATTCTTCTAATTCAATTAGTTGCATTTTCCTATTTTCAACAGCTTGATTTAAATTAGTGTTCAAAGTTTTTAATGCCCAATAAGCTTTATGTTCTATTTCAGCAGGTAAATGACAACTTTTTCCATATACTAGCCTAAAAGGTGACATACCTAAGCTCGTTTTATAAGCAGTTCTATAAGTCCAAAGTGCATCAATCAATCTATTAGCCCAATCTGTTCTAGTAGGATTTACTACTTTTTCCAAGATTAATTTAATTTGTTTGTTTGCACTTTCTACTTGTCCACTTGTTTGCGGATGATATGATGTTGCAATTTTGTGATTTACTCCATATTTCTTCATTAAGGCTTCAAAACTTCTATTACAGAAATGAGTTACTCTATCACTGATAATAGCTTTAGGTATTCCAAATCTGGCAAATATATTTGTTCTTATAAATTGTATTACCACTTTGTTATCGTTAGTTTTTGTAGGAATAGCTTCTATCCATTTAAATACATAATCCACTCCCAACAATATGTAATTAAATTGATTAGATATAGGAAATGGACCCATAAAATCTATTCCCCACACATCAAAGATTTCAACTTCAACAATAGGATTAAGAGGCATCATATTCCTCTTTGATATTCTTCCTATTTGTTGACATCTTAAACAACTTAAGCAATATTTATGAGCATCTTTGAATAGTGTTGGCCAATAAAACCCACATTGCAGAATTTTTGTAGCAGTTTTCCTGAACCAAAATGTCCTCCACAAGCTTGGTCATGACAGAAAGACAATATGCTCGAATATTCAGTTTTTGGAACACACCTCCTTAAAACCAGATCAGGACATTTCTTAAATAAGTAAGGGTCTTCCCAATAGTAATATTTTACTCTTGAGAAAAACAATTTCTTATCCTGTCTATTCCAATCCTTAGGTGTTAAACCAGTAACTAAGTAATTAACTATGTCTGCATACCAAGGCATTTTGTTGATGGTCATTAATTGTTCATCAGGAAAATTATCCTTAATTTCAATATTTGATTTTTCTATTTATAATCTTGATAAATGATCTACTACTACATTCTCACAACCTTTTTTATCTTTAATTTCTAGATCGAATTCTTGCAATAATAATATCCATCGGATCAATCTAGGTTTAGTTTCTTTTTTCTTTATTAGATGTTTTAGAGCTGAATGATCTGTGTATACTATTACTTTAGCTCTAATCAAATATGATCTAAAATTTTCTAAAGCAAACACAACAGCTAATAATTCTTTTTCAGTAGTTGTGTAATTAACTTGAGCATCATTTATGGTTTTGCTTGCATAATGAATCACTCTAGGAGATTTTTCTATTTTCTGTCCTAACACTGCTCCTACAGCAAAATCAGAAGCATCGCACATTAATTCAAATGGATGGTTCCAATTAGGTGCTTGAATTGTAGGAGTTGAAATTAAGCTAGTCGTAAGTCTAAAAAATGCTTCCTTGCAATTTTTATCAAAGTTAAATGAAACATCTTTTAATAGATTATTTAAAGGTCTAGCTATCTTGCTAAAGTCTTTAATAAATCTTCTATAAAAACCAACATGTCCTAGAAATGATCTAATATCTTTTACTGATTTAGGTTCTGGTAGATTAGAAATTACTTCTATTTTAGCTTTATCTACTTCCAACCCTTTTTTAGAAACAACATGCCCTAAGACTATTCCTTGTTTAACCATGAAGTGACATTTTTCCCAATTTAAAACCAGATTTTTTTCCACATAGCGTTTTAATATTTGGTCTAAATTGCTTAAACACACTTCATATGAGTTGCCATATACAGTAAAATCATCCATAAATATTTCTAAAAATTCATCAGTCATTCCAGTAAATATGCCCTACACACACCTTTGAAAGGTAGCTAGTGCATTGCATAATCCGAATGGCATTCTTTTAAAAGCATAAGTTCCATTAGGACAGGTGAAAGTTGTTTTCTCTTGATCCTCTAATGCTACTGGAATTTGATTATACCCTGAATACCCGTCTAGGAAACAAAAATATTCTTGCCCTGCTAATCTTTCCAGCATTTGATCTATAAAAGGTAAGGGAAAATGATCTTTCCTAGTCACAACATTCAGCTTTCTATAGTCTATACATACTCTCCAGCCTGATTGAATTTTAGTTGGTATCAAGTCTTGACTTTCATTCCTAATAACTGTTAATCCTGATTTCTTGGGAACTACATGGATTGGACTAACCCACGAGCTATCAGAAATCGGATATATTATATCATTATCTAACCATTTAACTATTTCCTTCCTGATTAATTCCTTAAGGTTTGGATTTAATCTCCTCTCAGGAATTCTAACAGGTTTAGCATTCTCTTCTAAATATATGTGGTGACAGCATAAAGTTGAACTTAACCCTTTTATATCAGTCATAGTCCATCCTATTGCTTCTTTATAACTTTTTATTACCTCTTTTAATTTAGCTATTTGATCCTCTTTCAAATCTGAAGTAATAATGATTGGACAGGTCCGTTTATCTTCTAGAAATATATAGGTTAATTCAAGAGGTAAATGTTTTAATTCTAAATGCTGCCCATTAGAAGCTAGAGCTCCTAATTGAACATCATCATTTTTTAAATTAATTTCTTCCTGATCTCCTTCTATATTTATGCTTTCACTTTCTTCTAAAGTTTCAGAATTGATTTGCCTATTTAATTCTTCTTGAATCACATCATCTAACATATCTCCTTCATCCTCTAAAAAGTCTATGGTATGTAAGGACATTTCTAACTCCTCAAACCTTTCTGGTTTGAAAATATTTAATTGAGTATCCTCATTACCATATGCTAACTTCATTACTCCAGTTTTACAATTTATAACAGCCCCTGATGTTGTTAAAAATGGCATTCTCAAAATTAAAGATGTATCACTATTTTTATGCTTAATTTGTTGGGAATCCAAAATTACAATATCAATAGGATATATAAAATTCCTGATTTTAATTAAGACATCATCTATTTTTCCTCTAGGGTATCTTATACTTCTATCAGCCAATTGAATAACCGTACTAGTAGGAGTTAAGCCTTCTAATCCTAAGGATGCAAATATATCACTTGGCATAACATTTATACCTGCACCTAAGTCTATTAAGGTTCTTTCTAGAATGGTATTTCCTATGGTGCATGATATAACATGGATTCCAGGATCAGATAACTTTTTAGGAATTTGTGGTAGAAATAGGTAACTACTTTGCAGAAATGTCAAACAATCAGAAATGTCGTGTCCTTCAGAATTGCCCTTACATACCATAGACTCAATTTCAGAAATCAGAAATGTCGTGTCCTTCAGAATTGTCCTTACATACCATAAACAATCAGAAATCTCAATTTCAAACAATCAGAAATGTCGTGTCCTTCAGAATTGCAGAATTCACATATGCTAATTAAAGGTTTCAGAAATCTTTGAGCATAAGCATATGCCATATTCTCAATTATAGAAGAAAACACACAACTCTGACTATTAAAATGAAACAGCTCTAATAGTTGCTTATATCTATTCATTTCAGTTCAATTCAATTCAATTCCCCAGCAACGGCGCCATAAAACTTGTTCGTGTTTTCCCAACATTACACTAGAAAAACTTGGATTTGTTACTTCTATTTTTAATTAGTTAATTTATCTTTATGCCTATTCTTTCTTTTAGAAGTAAACAAACAACCTTTAATACAATTTAGATATTAATTCCAATTTGTACTTTAACTGCAAGTGCACAGTGTCTATTGTATCAGTGTGCAAGTATAGGTCGATCCCATAGGGAATTGCTGACGAATTTAAGAAATGTTTGATTGTGAACAATTCAAATTTATATTCAATAAGCACTCCGTTGAGTTACAGTTAACTCAACGGACTAAGTTCGTTGAGTTATGGATAACTCAACGGACTATCCTCATGGACTTAAGTTAACTCCACGAGCCTGTCTCTTCTTTATAATATTGCTAATTACAGAGGAATTCGGTCAACCATTGGGCGATTCCATAGATTGTAAATAACATCAATTAAGCTTTTTAATGCTAGTTAACATTGGATTTATCATTATGCAATACTAACATTCAGATGATTCAAACAGTAACCATTAAAATCTTTAAGTTGTTTTGTACGAACCAATTTCAGTAAACTGTAAAATTAAAACGAACATAAAACAATCATAAAATTGATACAGATAACATTAATCACGATACAACACAAACAATACAACACTCAAATACAACATACAAACAAAGATAAATTGTTTTTGGTATTTTTGTTTTGATGTAATGGGCGAAAGGTGAAATGTAAAGTAATTTCACTTGACAGTAAATACTTCCGACACTACTTGCAACGCGATTACACCACTGAAAATTGAACCACTTACAATTCTGTCTCCTCTCCCTATAGAATCGCGGGCTTAGAATTGCAAGATGATCTCCTCTTCAGCATACAGGCATCAACCTGAAGCCAAGGCTAAAAGCTTTACGATCTCCTGAAATATGAGTCGGCGCTTGGTGAAAATGTCTTCCCTTCCCACGACGCGATCACTCCTCACAATGGTTGTCAGGCACTGTGTTCCGATGATTGGTGATTATGGTGGTGATACGATTGTTGGTGTGATACTTCGAAGAATCGCCGATACTGTCTGCAGAAAGCTCGGTGCTCCTCCTCTGTATACACTAGCTGTCCATCGATCACACCCTTTTTTTTTTCTTCTTTTCTTTTATATTTCTTCAATGGTAACTGCTTCTACTTGAATGGTCGGTTGGATTTCCTTCCTTCAGATCAACGACAATGATTTCTTTCTCCCTACGCAATTGAATTCCTACGTGATATGTGCAAACGTGGTTTTTCCTTCCAATTGTCTGTTCCTGCAACCGCTACAATGGCATATTAGAAAATATATAGTCCGTGGAGTTACAGATAACTCAACGGACTTCCTTCGTTGATTTAACTATAAAACACGTGCAAAAATAACAACTTAAGTTTATAACGCTAACCTAACGCATTGCCTTAGTGTATTTTCATGTAACTCAACGCGTGCAGTTATACTAACTTAACGAGTTATAACGTAAGTAAATCTACCAGCTCTCAACACGTGTCAGCAGTAGTTTAAACATAAAATAACATTCCGGAGAGTTACAGGTATAACTATCCGATGCTCAGATGCATTTTCGGATACTTAAGAATTTCACAGCCTGTAATTTACCGACAGTTCATAAATGTACTAAATTAACATTAATTCCCCAAAATTAAGCAGATTCTTCAATTAAAGTATATAACAGTGCAATTATAACATAATGGCTTAATTCTCATATGATAAGCTAAATATTATGCAATTAACCATCATTTAACCGTTAATAATATGCACTTTTTCATTCTAAACAGGACATTTCTTAAATAAGTATGGGTCTTCCCAATAGTAATATTTTACTCTTGAGAAAAACAATTTCTTATCCTGTCTATTCCAATCCTTAGGTGTTAAACCAGTTACTAAGTAATTAACTATGTCTGTATACCAAGGCATTGTGTTGATGGTCATTAGTTGTTCATCAGGAAAATTATCTTTAATTTCAATATTTGATTTTTCTATTTGTAATCTTGATAAATGATATGCTACTACATTCTCACATCCTTTTTTATCTTTAATTTCTAGATCAAATTCTTGTAATAATAATATCCATCAGATCAATCTAGGCTTCGTTTCTTTTTTATTTATTAAGTGTTTTAAAGCTGCATGATCCGTGTATACTATTACTTTAGCTCCAATCATATAGGATCTAAACTTTTCTAAGGCAAACACAACAGCTAATAGTTCTTTTTCAGTAGTTGTGTAATTAACTTGAGCATCATTTTAATATTTGGTCTAAATTGTTTGAACACACTTCATATGAAGTGTCATAAACAGTAAAATCATCCATAAATATTTTAAAAGAATCTTCAGTCATTCCAGTAAATATGCCCTGCATACACCTTTGAAAGGTAGCTGGTGCATTGCATAATCCGAATGGCATTCTCTTAAAAGCATAAGTTCCATTAGGACAGGTGAAAGTTGTTTTCTCTTGATCGTTTAGTGCTACTGGAATTTGATTATAACCTGAATACCCGTCTAGGAAACAAAAATATTCTTGCCCTGCTAATCTTTCTAGCATTTGATCTATAAAAGGTAAGGGAAAATGATCTTTCTTAGTCACTGCATTCAGCTTTCTATAGTTTATACATACTCTCCAGCTTGACTGAATTCTAGTAGGTATCAAGTTTTGACTTTCATTCCTAATAACTGTTAATCTTGATTTCTTAGGAACTACATGGATTGGGCTAACCCATGAGCTATTAGAAATCAGATAAATTATGTCATTATCTAACCATTTCACTATTTCCTTCCTGACTACTTCTTTAAGGTTTGGATTTAATCTCCTCTCAGGAATTCTAACAAGTTTAGCATTCTCTTCTAAATATATGTGGTGACAGCATAAAGTTGAATTTAACCCTTTTATATCAATCATAGTCCATCCTATTACTTCTTTATAACTTTTTACTACATCTTTTAATTTAACTATTTGATCCTCTTTTAAATCTGAAGCAATAATGATTGGACAGGTTCGTTTCTCTTCCAGAAATATATAGGTTAATTCAAGAGGTAAAGGTTTTAATTATAAATATTGCCCATTAGAAGCAAGAGCTCCTAATTGAACATCATCATTTTCTAAATTAATTTCTTCCAGATCTCCTTCTATATTTATGCTTTCACTTTCCTCTAAAGTTTCAGAATTGATTTGTCTATTTAATTCTTCTTGAATCACATCATCTAACATATCTCCTTCATCTTCTAAAAAGTCTATGGTATGTAAGGACATTTCTAATTCCTCAAACCTTTCTAGTTTGAAAATATTTAAGTGAGTATTCTCATTACCATATGCTAACTTCATTATTCCAGTTTTACAATTTATAACAGCTCCTGATGTTGCTAAAAATGGCCTTCCCAAAATTAAAGATGTATCACTATTTTTATACTTAATTTGTTGGGAATCCAAAATTACAATATCAATAGGATATATAAAGTTTTTGATTTTAATTAAGACATCCTCTATTTTTCCTCTAGGGTATCTTATACTTCTATCATCTAATTGAATAATCGTACTAGTAGGAGTTAAGCCTTCTAATCCTAAGGATGCAAATATATCACTTGACATAACATTTATATCTGCACCTAAGTCTATTAAGGTTCTTTCTAGAATGGTATTTCCTATGGTGCATGATATAACAAGGATTCCAAGATCAGATAACTTTTTAGGAATTTGTGGCAGAAATAGGGAACTACTTTGCTCAGCTAAAAAGACCTTTTTAAGAACTTTTTGCTCTCCTTTCTTAGTACACCAATCCTTCATAAATTTAGCACAAGGTGGCATTTTCTGCAATAGATCTAACAAAGGAATGTTAACTTGTACTTTTTCAAAAATTTCTTTGATTTTTTCTTGTTTTTCAGGTATTGTTTGTTGTAATCTTTTAGGATAGGGTGCTAAAGATTGTGATTTAAAAGATTCTTTTTCTTTCAGTTGATTTGCTTGATCATTTTTAGCTTCATTAGCAGATTTAGATTGTTCTTCAGTGATTTCTAGATTTTCAGCTATTACATTTTCATTATCGTTTTGATTTTTACTCTTATCCACCTTTATATTATTTTTATTTTGAGTTCTTGGTGGTATATCAGTTCCAGATCTTAATGTTACACAAACATCTTCCAGATTTTCTTTACTCTCATGACGTTTTTGTATATCATTTTCGTGATTATGATCTTCAATTGTTTTTAGTTTTAAAGTGCATTCTTTAAATTCTCTTGCATTAATAGTTTCTGTTTGTTGTATATTTTGCAAATTATGCAGATCTATAACATTATAATTTTCATTATCCTATTGCATAACTTGTATTTTCATTTGTATATTCGTCCAATGCTTTTAATTTTCTTTCTAGATCATCTAATCTCATTACATTCAATTTTTGATCAATTTTCATTATGGTTTTTTCAGTTTCGTACATTATATCCATTTTAGGTTCTAAATATGCTTCCTTATAGTTTAATTGGTTGACTTCTTATTGCTAACACATAAAGTATTCTAGTTTGTCTAGGTTTTGCTCTATACTATGCTCTAGTCTATCATACCTATCCCAAACTTCCGTGTCTCTCAACATATTACACATTCTATATTGACCATCAGTTGAGTAAACTATAGGATTCTCATACTTGGCTCTATTATATTGAGGATAATTCATTTGTTGTTCATGGGATTTAGTCATCTGCAAACGTCTCAGTTTCAATCAGTCAGAAATGTCGTATCCTTCAGAATTGCAGAACTCACATATGCTAACTACAGGTTTCAGAAATCTTTGAGCATAAGCATATGCCATATTCTCAATTACAGAAGAAAATACATGACACTTTGGCTATTAAAACAAAATAGCTCTAACAGTTGGTTACATTAATTCCCCAGCAACGGCGCCATAAAACTTGTTCAGTTACCTAGCACGACACTAGAAAACTTGTTTGGATCTCCAGCAACGCACTAGAAAAACTATGATTTGTTAACTTCTATTTTTACTTAGTTAATTTATCTTTATGCTTATTCTTTTTTTAGAAGTAAACAAACAACCTTTCACACAAATTAGATATTAATTCTAATTTGTATTTTAACTGCAAGTGCACGGTGTATATTGTATTAGTGTGCAAGTACAAGTCGATCCCATAGGGAATTGCTTAAGAATTGAGAACTGTTCCGTTTTTTTAACAATCAAATTTATATATTCAATAAGCTCTCCGTTGAATTACAGTTAACTCAACGGACAACGTTCGTTGAGTTATGGCTAACTCAACGGACTAACCTCGTGGACTTAAGTTAATTCCACGAGCCTGTATTTCCTATTTAATATTGCTATTTATAGAGGAATTCGGCCAACCATTGGGGGGTTCCACAAATTGTAAATAACATCAATTAAGCTCTTTATTGTTAGTAAAGACTAGATTTATCATTAGGCAATACTAACATTCAGATAATTCAAACAATAATCATTAAAATCTTTTAGGCTTTTGAACGAACCAATTTCAGTAAACTATGGAACTAAAACAAGCATAAAACAATCACAACACTAACAAAGATAACATTAATCACGATACAACACAAATAGTACAACACTCAAATACAAAATACAAACATAGATAAGTTGTTTTTGGTATTTTTGTTTTAATGTAAACATGGAAATGGGTGAAAGGTGAAATGTAAAGTAATCTCAGTCAAAAGTAAATACCTCCGTCACTACATACGACGCGATTACACCTTTGAAAATTAAACCACTTACAATCCTGTCTCCTCTCCCTATAGAATCGCAAGTCCAGAATTGCAAGATGATCTCCTCTTCAGCATACAGGCATCAACCCGAAGTCAAGGCTAGAAGTTTTACGATCTCTTGAGATATGAGTCGGCGCTTGGTGAAAATGGCTTCCCTTCCCGCGATGTGATCACTCCTCACAATTGTTGTTAGGCACTGTGTTTGGCTTGGAATCGACCCGACATTAGGAAAGTATCCTCACAGACCTCTGATGGTTAGTGATTATGGTGGTGGTGATGACGGTTGGTGTGGTACTTCAAAGAATTGCCGAAGCTATCTGTAGAAAGTTCGGTGCTCCTCCTCTATACACACTGGCCATACCCATCGATCACACACCTTTTACTTCTTTTTCTTCTTTTCTTTTATATTTCTTCAGTGGTAATTGCTTCTGCTTCAATGGTCAGTTGGATTTCCTTCATTCATATCAACGACGATGATTTCTTCTCCCTTCGACGAGTGAATTCCTGTGTGATATGTGCAATCGTGGTTTTTCCTTCCAATCCGAAATGCACCTGAGCATCGGATAGTTAAGTTTGTAAGTATCTGAAATGCACCTGAGCATTGGATAGTTAAATTTATGCACGTGTTGAATTTAAATGCTTTAGTATATTATGTGAGATGCATATGTTTAACTTGTTAAGTTAGCATAACTGTACATGTTGAGTTACATGAATACACACTAAGGTAATGCGTTATGTTAGCGGCTTATTTCTTTATTGCATGTGTTTTATAGTTAAATCAACGAGGTAAGTCCGTTGAGTTATCTGTAACTCCACAGACTATTTATTTTCTAATATGCCACTGTAGCGGTTGTAGAAATAGGACAGTTGGAAGGAAAAACCACAATTGCACATATCACACAGGAATTCACTCGTCGAAGGGAGAAGAAATCATCGTCGTTGATATGAATGAAGGAAATCCAACTGACCATTGAAGCAGAAGCAATTACCACTGCCATACCCATCGATCACACACCTTTTACTTCTTTTTCTTCTTTTCTTTTATATTTCTTCAGTGGTAATTGCTTCTGCTTCAATGGTCAGTTGGATTTCCTTCATTCATATCAACGACGATGATTTCTTCTCCCTTCGACGAGTGAATTCCTGTGTGATATGTGCAATCGTGGTTTTTCCTTCCAACTGTCCTATTTCTACAACCGCTACAGTGGCATATTAGAAAATAAATAGTCTGTGGAGTTACAGATAACTCAACGGACTTACCTCGTTGATTTAACTATAAAACACATGCAATAAAGAAATAAGCCGCTAACATAACGCATTACCTTAGTGTGTATTCATGTAACTCAACATGTACAGTTATGCTAACTTAACAAGTTAAACATATGCATCTCACATAATATACTAAAGCATTTAAATTCAACACGTGCATAAATTTAACTATCCGATGCTCAGGTGCATTTCAGATACTTACAAACTTAACTATCCGATGCTCAGGTGCATTTCGGATAGTTATAGATAACTCATCGATATATATCTTAAGTAAATCTACCAGATCTCGATACGTGTCATCAGCAGTTTAATAATAAAAGAAACATTTTGGAGAGTTACAGGTCTAACTATTCGATGCTCAGATGCATTTCAGATAGTTGTAGATAACTCACCGAAAATCCACTTAAGTCACTTTCCCAGAACATGACACATGTCTACAACTATTTTATAAATAAAAGGAGATTTTAGAGAGTTACACATATAACTATCCGATGCTCAACTGCAATTTCGGATAATTATAGATAACTCACCGAAAGTTTACTTAAGTCATGCATTATGGTTTCGACACGTGCACTTCAAGAAATAATAAACTATTCTTTTAAAACATAACTGTTTGGCAGTTTAAAACATAACTATCCGATACATGTTTGGTATGTTAAACATAACTGTCCGAAATATCAGAAAATTTGGATACTTAAGAATTTCACAGCCTGCAACTTACCGACAGTTCAGAAATGTACTTAATTACATTAATTCCCCAAAATTAAGCAGATTCTTTAATTAAAGCATATAATAGTGCAATTATAACATAATGGCTTAATTCTCATATGATAAGCTAAATATTATGCAATTAACCATCATTTAACCGTTAATATTATGCACTTTTTCATTCTAAACAAGGTTCTAAAATTGTCTTAATTTCTCTTGTTAAAGGCACCTAGGGTCTTGATGGTCCTTCACCATGATGCCTAGGTGGTAATAATGGAATATAGAGTTTTAAGCTCTCCACCTCTACCATTTTGAGTTGATAGACTCTTTGTCCTTCACTTTGAAGGCCCATTTTGCTAATGGCAGTTTTCTGTTCATCTATATACTGTTTAATATCATCTAAAACTGTTGGGGGAAAATAATGTTGGGAATACAAGGATTGTAATTCCCTGTTTGTATTTTTGATCATTGGTCCCCACTTCTTTCCATAATAAGTGATAGATTATACCGATGTCTCTAGTACATGTCTAGAACTTACAACCGCAGGGTTAGGTTGTAAATTTCTTTTCCATAAATGCAATGTAGAAAGTTCAGTCTGTTTTAGTCTAAACTGTGTTTCAACATAATTTCGAATAAATTTCCAACAAAAATTTTTCTCATCTTGAACAGCTTTTCTTATTTCGTGTAGTATTTCATTTGAAAAAGTGTACCTAGAGTAGATGTTGTTAATTTCACTTTGTATTTTCTGAATTTCTAGCTCTCTTTTCTGCACTTTTGTCATTCTACCACGTCCTCTTCTACTTCCTGACATTGTCGATTAATCTTTGCTTTGCACTGTAGATCTTAGTGGAAGTAAAGATTGTGAAGCTAGGGTTTTATCAAGGTAGAAACACGAAAGGTTGTTAGTAAAACATTTATAACTCTTCGAGTGTAGAAATGGATAAATGGATTCAATCATTCAAATCATAAATATAAGATCCGTTACTGTTAAATAAATCGAGTGCTTGTAATAACTGTACAAGTTTTACAACCAACAATTGTAGAATACTTATCGTAACTGTTCATATAAAGAAAATAACTTCAGGCTAAGTGAAAAGTGAGAAAACTCGAAGACTTATGATAACTTTTCGAGTTTCTCAAAGGAATAGGTGTGAAAAGTCGAAGAGTTAAACATAACTGTTCGAGTTTTCAACTGAGACATTATAAAACAATGAAATTCAACATGTGCACAATTTTAACTTAAGGTGTTCAAAAAGTTTCGGAGACTTATAAACCTAACTATCCGATGCTCAGGTGCATTTCGGAGAGTTACAGATAACCTTTCGAAAGATAACTTAAGTCAATCTTCCAGATCACGACATGTGTACTTAAGTAGTTTTATAATAAAAAGATGTTTCGTATAGTTATAAATCTAACTTTTCGATGCCCAAACGCATTTCGGAGAGTTACAGATAACTTACTGAAAATCCACTTAAGTCATGCATTATGGTTTCAACACGTGTTCTTCAGGAAATAATAAAATAGTCTATTGAACGTTTTAAAACACGACTGTCCGATACTTGCAATATAACTTGTCGAAACATTAGAGAATTCAGATACTTAAGAAGTAAAACACCTGCAAGTCACCAACAATTCAGAAATGTACTTAATTAAAGTGTATTTCCTAAAATTTATGCAGATTCTTTCATGAAAACATATAATAGTTCATAAGAGATGAATTATTATACGAGAAATTGCTCTCCCTACATAAATGTAGTGTAAAGAATCTATGGCGTACTTAATCTGGGTTGCCAAGCCCTAAGCAGATTTGGCTTTAAATGGTCAAATAGCTTACTTAAAGAGGATGGTAAGCCTTAAATAGATTTGAGTCTCTCTCTCTCTTTTTTTAATTTAATTTGAATTAAATACAGAAATAAGTAGTAGAGTTAACAATTTAGACTTTCTTGCTTTTATCTTATTTAGTTTACAAAAGATAATTCATAGAGATATACCTTCAGAACCTTAAAATAATTCAATAATGAATACACAAACTTAAGACAATAAATATCGTACATTTTGTGTAAAGAGTAGATAATAACAAAAAAATAACAAAGATTATATACACAGATTATAACAGGATTGTTATAACACCTTGAAAGATAAATTAAGCTTGAGTACATTGCCCCCTTCTTCTTTTTTTGTTTATATTCATATATATATATTATGTATTACCTCCTACAATATCATCTTTTTACGTGATCACAATCCCTTGCTTAGGGGAAAGATAACTAGTTACTCAATGACAAGTGAGAACAGGTAATAATAAATTTTTTTTTTTAAAAAAAATAATCTAAATTACTTGCAAAATGAGTTTTCAGTCAGCACATCCCAAACCAGTTGGTTTAAGTGACTAGGGTTTAAGATCCCCCAATGGACTTAATTACTCAAGTAATTACAGACAAAAAAACTAATAAAAAACAAAACAAGATAGTAAATTAAATTAGAGGCAACCGCAAGACTTAATTTTTCTAATAGAATGTTAATAACTTTCCTTTAATAAAAAGTACATACTTTCTATGTATTTTCCTGTTAAAATATCTGTAATAGCATAGACATAAGTAACAAAAATATAGTTGACACTCATACTGAATCAATTTAACTATCCTTAAGTAATCTTTTCTGAATTTTTCTTAAATAAATTGACTTCAATAAAAATCAGAATTCATAAATTCTTAACTACCAGAAAATTGTAATTTGAACAAGACCATTTAAATATTGCATACCTCATTTCTTATAAATTGATTTAGCTCATCTTGCATAGCTAAATACCAAAATTCATCTTCTAAGGCATCTTCAATTTTCTTAGGTTCTAGCAAAGAAACAAATAAATAAGCACCACAGATGTTGACTACAGATGACTGAGTCCTAACTCCTTGATTAGGATCGCCTATTATCTAATCAATAGGATGAGATGAAGCATAATGCCAATTTCTATGTTGTTTCACATTTTCTATAGGTATGACATTATTTTCTTCTAAATCTTCATCATTTAAGTTTATATTTCTTATTCCATCAAATAATCTCTAAATTTCTCTATCAACATCATTTGGTACCAATTTTGGGAATTTCTAAATCAAAGTTTTTAGCATGTCTAAAATCCAAATGAGAATTTTCATGAAATTTCACGTGCAGGGTTTCCTCAATGGTTTTTGTTGATTTATTATAAACTCTATATGCTTTACTTCTAATGGAATAACCAACAAAAATACCTTCATCCGATTTGGCTTTAAATTTGTCTCTTTGTTCCTTAGTGTTTAAAATAAAACACTTACAGCCAAAGGGTTTTAAATAACTTATTTTAGGAACCTTGTTATACCATATCTCATAAGGAGTTTTATCTAAAATTGGTCTTAGATGTACTCTATTTATAACATACCATGTTGTATGAACTGCTTTTTGCTTAGAGAAATAGGGGTAACTTATTCTCATTTAACATGGTTCTGGACATTTCTTGAAGTGATTTGTTTTTACGTTCTACTATCCCATTTTGTGAAGGAGCTCTTGGAAATGAGTACTTATGATCTATGCCTAATTCTTTACAAAAGGTGTCCATTTGATCATTATCAAATTTTGTACCATGATCACTCTTAAGTTTTTGAATTTTAACATTTTTCTCATTCTGAACTGTAGGATCGTATGGCTACACAAGAGGGGGGTGAATTGTATATTTTTAATATTTTCTAAAATATAATTGAAACTTTAAAACTCAAAAACAAGTCGAGACATTGTTTTCATAAAATCATTTTTATTCAAGGTTTCAATTACAATATACAATTCAATTCTCCTCAGAAATTGCATATGCAATTATAACTCGATATCATGTATCATCTAAACAATTTCATAACTACAAATAGAGAAAACTAATTTGCGGAATTTAAAACTTTTCTCCTTGTTTGAGATCTTTCTTCTTCTTTTTCTTCTTCAGCAATTCTTCAGTGACGAATATCTTGTCTTTCTCTGCTTCACCGAATTTGCTTTCTTCTGATACTTTAAATCTTCAATGACATAAATAATACCTTTTTCTGCTTCATTGAATTTTCTTCCACTTGAGACTTCAAATCTTCAACGACATAAATTTAACCTTTTTTGCTTCATTGAATTTTCTTCCACCTAAGACTTTTAATCTTCAACGACATAAATTTAACCTTTTTTTCTTCACTGAATTTTCCACTTGAGAGATTTTCCTCGAAGAGGTGTTTTTGATCCCTAAAAAATATTTTTCTTTTGTTGTGCAGGGATAGTTTGATCCTTGAAAAGATTTTTCTTTTTATGTGCAACGATTGTTTGATCAACGAGAATTCTATGCCTTTTATACTATATCTTCATTTCATGCATATCCTTCACGTTTAACCACTACCAGTTTTCCACTTCTTCACGTCTTTTCTTTTTCCTTCATTGAAATACACACGTTCCGACTCACGTTTACATTTCGAATTTTCTTTAATCATCAGTCTTGGATCTTTGAAAAATTTCCTACAAAATAAACTTTCTCGTCCAAAGAATTTTCCATCAAGTGTAATAAGAAGTCGTTACTTTAATGTTAACTAAATGAGTAATACAAGTATATATAACTTAACATTTCTAACTTAACGAGTTCCTCATGTGCCATTTCACGTGACAAGTACTGTAGCTAACTCACCAAACCAGCTTAACCTTTCTTTCGGAAGGTTAAACAATAACTCACCGAAAACAGTTTAAGTTTCGGATAGTTACGGTTGTAAGTCTCCGAAAAACTCTTTTTACCATAAAACTAGTGAGACACGTGTCAAGACCTGAAAACATGACTTAAGTTACCATTTGGATAGTTACGATTGTAAGTCTCTGAAAAAACTTTAACTCACTGATTTAGTAATAAACAAATGTTTTTATAATAAGAATTTTACCACGTGCAAAAATAATAACTTAAGTTTATAATGCTAACCTAACGCATTGCCTTAGTGTTCAATATAGCAACTCAATGCATTTAGTTATGCTAACTTAACGAGTTAAACATGTGCACCTCACGTGATACAATACAACATTCATAACTTATAATTTCACCACGTGTATAACACTAACTTAACGAGTTCGTCTCTTCTTTTACTCACTAACTTAATGAGTTCTCACGTGACCTATTTTAACCTTTAAGCCTCTAACTTAACGAGTTGTCTAAACGTGCACTGTTCATGATACAGAAGATATAAATTTAAAACATATCATGCTTTTCAATAAAAACACACGTTAACTTAACGTTTAGTTAAATGAGAAATTAATGCAATGAAACGACTAGTTATTAACTTCAGATTCAATAAAGACAAGTATTTATGTCAGTAAGCTTTTTATGTATTAATTGATGATTTTAATTTCTTTTCACAAGCAATAGTAATAAGTAAATATGATTATTTTCATTCAGCACACATCATCAAAACAAAATACTCAACATGAACTTTATTACAGAATATCTTAAATATTTCAAAAACTTCAGTTTTATTAGCTAGAAAATAAACCTAAGTAAACCTAGAATAGTCATCAACTAGTACAAAAGTATAATGTTTACCTCCTAGACTAGTAGTCCTAGTAAGTCCAAATAAATCCATATGCACTAGTTCTAATACTCTTTTGCTTGCTATTTCATTTAAACTTTTAAAGGATGTTTTATATAATTTACCTAGTTGACATGCATCACACATAAACTCTTTCGAGTACTTAATACTAGGTAAACCTCTAACTAGATTCTTTTTAGACAGCTTTTGTAATAATTTTAAGTTTGAGTGTCCTAGCCTTCTATGCCATAAAATGACTTCATCTGATTTTGCAATTTAGCAAGCATTGTCTTTAATAATATCAGAAGGCAAATTTAGAATACAAACATATCCTTTCTTGTATGTAGTGTATAAAATTTCGTTTGTAGACATGTTCATAATTTTACGGGAATCTTTTTCAAAAATTACTCTGTAAATCTTCATTAAAACAAGAACACTCAATAAATTAAAACCTAAGTTTTCCACTAATAAGACATCATTTATAAAGCATTTCTTAGTTACCTGAACCTTGCCAAACCCAAGGATATTTGTTTTGCTTTTACTTCTAAAGGTAACTTGTCCGTTCTTGGTCTTCTGTAAGTAATCGTATATCTCCAGTCATGTGGCTGGATGCTCCACTGTCCATTATCCATTTTCCATAAAGCATACATTTGCCATATTTTCTTCTGAATCTAATGTTGATGAGGATTCGTTGTCTAATGTTGAATCCTTTGTTTCTTCACTTTGTGAAGTTGAAGAGTCATCCCATGTCACTTTAAGCACCCTTCTCTTTCTGAATTTCTTATTCCTGAAATTCCTCCTTGAATTCTTCTTATCTTTGTTGAGAGGACAATCAGTTTGAAAGTGACCTGGCTTGTTGCACTTGTAACATATACTTTTGTCTTCCGTGAATGACTTCTTCTCCATATCTCTAGATGTCTTTGCTGACCTGAAGTTCCTGCGTTTCTTCAACAGATTTCTAAATTTTCTAGTCAACAACAGTAAATCATCGTTAGAATCACTAGTGACTTCTAAGACTTTATCATCCTCAAAAGCTAGATCCCTTCTAAGATTTTTCCCTTTTGGATCTAAATGTTGTACTTCATAGGCTATCAAATTTCCTATGAGATCATCAAGAGTATATGTATTTAAGTCTTTAGACTCTTCAATAGATGTTGTCTTTTGAGCCCAAATTTTAGTTAAAGATCTAAGGATCTTTCTTACTAAGTCTTTTTCCTCGAATTTCTTACCTAAATATTTTAATAAATTTACAATCTCAAGAAAACGGGAAAACATGTCAGAGATACATTCATTTTCGTGCATTTTAAAAAGCTCATATTTATGTACTAACATATTGATCTTAGATTCCTTGACCTGATTAGTACCTTCGTTGGCAACTTCTAATGCATGCCATATCTCATATGCAATTTGATATGCAAAAACTTTATTAAATTGATCATGAGATAAAGCACAAAACAAGATGTTTAAACCTTTAGCATTCAGTGTCATTCGCTCCTTTTCATCAAAAGTCCAAGCATTATAGGGAGTCGTAACTAACATTATAGGATCGCTAATTATATGCCATAATTTGAAATCAATTAACTGAAAGAATACTTTCATCCTATATTTCTAGTAGCCATAATTGCTACCTTCGAACATAGGAGGACGATTAGTGGTCTATCATTCAGTCATAACTAAGATTTTAGAATTGTCCATTTTAAACAGATGATCCGAAGTAAATGACAGGAAAAACCGATTCCTAAATAAAGAAATGAAGGCTTTTCGAATGCTTTAAATAGTTTAAGTGCACTGATACTAGTTGTAGCAGAGCGTAGTAAATCAAAAAGAATAAGTGAAAAATAGAAGCTCTGATACCAATTGTAGGATCGTTTGTATCACAAGAAGGGGAGTGAATTGTGTCTTTAGTAATTAAATACTAGCGGATAAAACAAGAGCACAAAACACTCGTAAATGAAATTCTATTCTTTTATTTCAAGACAGAATTTACAATATCTTTAAGCTCAATTCCCTTCTTGACGGTTTTGATATAGAAATGTTCGATATACAATTCGAATATAACAATAAAGCTCTTATTGAAAACTAATTTTGAATTGTATAAAACCTGATCTTTCTTTGTCTTTGCTCAGCTTTTGTATCTCTTCTTCTTCAGTTGTCGAATTTCCAGACTTCTTACGTTTGCAGCTCCTTTTTTGAAATTACTTGGAATTTCGAACTTCTTCTGATGTTGGAGAATTTTTCAGAATATGAATATTCAAACTTAACTTTTCAGTTAGAGATCCAGATTGAATATTCAGACTTGGTTTTCGAGATTGGGATCTCTTGTTGTAATGTAGCTCGTACTCTCTATTTGTAGTCGAACTTTATTGTCTTTCACGTTCAGCATGTTCATCCACTTAATCCACAATCCATAATCCACGTACTAATTTTCTCTTTAATCCAAATTACTTTCTATTTGAATTTCCACTATCTCCACTTCGTAGATTCACCGAAGCTTTATCTTCATGGAGTCTTGTAGAATATCTTCTAAGTTTTCGATTTAGTCGAATAGTTATCCTTTAAGTCCTGTAAAAACTCGAAGTTTTATCCTTTAACTCTTCAAGTTTTTGCACCTGCAAAACACGTGACTAAACAAAGAAACTTATCTGTTCGTTAGTCCTTTTATAAAACTCGAACAGTTATCTATCCATGTGTATAAAAACTCAAACAGTTATCTAACTATTCAATTTTTCATTACCGAACACACATGGAAAACACGTGACAACTTAAAACATTAAAAACACACGTGTAGATAACCTTAACTATACAAGTTTTTAACATAAAGTATTCGATAAAAACGAAACGTTAACTATCCGAAACGTTAACTATCCAAAAGTTTAACTATTGCAAATCTAACTCTTCGAAAATCTTTAATTTATCCGACATAAAAATGAAACTTTCCGATAATCTGTTAACTATTATACTTAGAGAAATATACTTAGAGAATATTATGTAGACTTATTTAAATACGTTAATAAAGCATATATCATCAAAATTAAATACCTAACACAACAGCATCAAGAAGTAGTTGCAACACCAATTGCAAGAGAGGAAGTTGAGGTTGGTCCTTCGAGACCAGTAAATATAGAGCAAGCAGTAAAACAAGAAGAGCTAGTACCTATGGCTCGAGTTCCTAAAGAGCCTCTTTTTGTTGATTTGTTATTTGAAGAAGAAGAAGAAAAAGAGCATGCACAATTGTTAAGAAGAAGAAAAGGAAAAGAAATAGTGCTTGAGGCTCAAGAAGAAATTAAATCTAAGCCTATAGTATTTGCAATAGGATATAATGAGTTCCAAGAAATAAAATCTCTTCTTAACTGTTTTGCAGGTATACAAATCAAAAGGGATAATGCACAGTGGAACGTCTAGTCACATGACTAGAGATATACGATTACTTACAGAAGTAACAAAGACCAAGAATGGACAAGTTACCTTTGGAAATAAAAGAAAAACAAATATCCTTAGGTCTAGCAAGGTTCAGGTAACTGAAAAATATTTTATAAATAATGTCTTATTAGTGGAAAACTTAGGTTTTAATTTATTGAGTGTTCTTGTTTTAATGAAGTTTTACAAAGTAATTTTTGAAAAAGATTCCTATAAAATTATGGACATGTCTACAAATGAAATTTTATTCACTACATATAAGAAAGGATTCATTTGTATTCTGAATTTGCCTTCTGATATTATTAAAGACAATGCTTGCTTAATTGCAAAATCAGATGAAGTTATTTTATTGCATAGAAGGCTAGGACACTCAAACTTAAAATTATTACAAAAGCTGTCTAAAAAGAATCTAGTTAGAGGTTTACCTAATATTAAGTACTCGAAAGAGTTTATGTGTGATGTATGTTAACTAGGTAAATTATATAAAACATCCTTTAAAAGTTTAAATGAAATAACAAGCAAAAGAGTATTAGAACTAGTGCATATGGATTTATTTGGACCTACTAGGACTACTAGTCTAGGAGGTAAACATTATACTTTTGTACTAGTTGATGACTATTCTAGGTTTACTTAGGTTTATTTTCTAGCTAATAAAACTGAAGTTTTTGAAATATTTAAGATATTCTATAATAAAGTTCAGAATGAAAAAATGTTAAAATTCAAAAACTTAGGAGTGATCATGGTACAAAATTTGATAATGTTCAAATGGACACCTTTTGTGAAAAATTAGGCGTAGATCATAAGTACTCATTTCCAAGAGCTCCTTCACAAAATGGGTTAGTAGAACGTAAAAATAGATCACTTCAAGAAATGTCCAGAACCATGTTAAATGAAAATAAGTTACTCCTATCTCTCTCGGCAGAAGTAGTTCATATAGTATGTTATGTTATAAATAGAATACATCTAAGACCAATTTTGGATAAAACTCCTTATGAGATTTGGTATAATAGGGTTCCTAAAATAAGTTATTTAAAACCCTTTGGCTACAAGTGTTTTATTTTAAACACTAAGGAATGTAAAGACAAATTTAGAGCTAAATCTGATGAGGGTATTTTTGTTGGTTATTCCATTAGAAGTAAAGCATATAGAGTATATAATAAATCAAGAAAAACCATTGAGGAAACCCTACATGTGAAATTTCATGAAAATTCTCATTTGGATTTTAGACATGCTAAAAACTTTGATTTAGAAATTCCCAAAATTGGTACCAAATGATGTTGACAGAGAAATTGAGAGATTATTTGATGGAATAAGAAATATAAACTTAAATGATGAAGATTTAGAAGAAAATAATGTCATACCTATAGAAAATGTGGAACAACATAGAAATTGACATTATGCTTCATCTCATCCTATTGATCAGATAATAGGCGATCCTAATCAAGGAGTTAAGACTAGGTCATCAATAGTCAACATTTGTGGTGCTTATTCATTTGTTTCCTTATTAGAACCTAAGAAAATTGAAGATGCCTTAGAAGATGAATTTTGGTATTTAGCTATGCAAGATGAGCTAAATCAATTTATAAGAAATGAGGTATGGGATCTAGTTCCACCACCTGAAAATCAATCCATAATAGGAACAAGGTGGGTATTTAGAAACAAAGTAAATCAGGATGGACATATAGTTAAAAATAAAGCTAGGTTAGTTGCTCAAGGTTACAAGCAAGAGAAAGGAATTGACTATGATAAAGCATTTGCTCCTGTTGCTAGACTAGAATCAATATGAATTTTGTTAGCATATGCTTGTTATATGGATTTCAAATTATATCAAATGGATGTTAAAAGTATTTTTTTAAATGGATATATAAAAGAAGAAGTTTATGTAAAACAACCTCTAGGTTTTGAGGATTCAAAACATCTCGAGTATGTTTATAAGCTTAAAAGGGCATTATATGGCCTTAAACAAGCCCCTAAGTCTTGGTATGAAAGATTATCTAAATTTCTTATGGAAAAAGGGTATTCTATGGGAAAGGCAGATCACACTCTTTTTATCAAGAAGGTTGAAAAGGATATATTGGTAGTTCAAATTTATGTAGATGACATTATATTTGGAGTAACAAATGATAAATTAGTTAAGTCTTTTTTGAATGACATGACTAATCAATTTGAGATGAGTACGATGGGTGAACTATCATTTTTTTTAGGCTTACAAATTAAGCAGTTAGAATAGAGTACTTTTATTTCATAAGAAAAATATACTCGAGATTTATTAAAGAGGTTTGGATTAGATAACACTAAAACAAAGAATACACCAATGAGTACTATCACTAAGTTGGATAAAGATGACTTTGGAAAAACTGTAGATACAAAACAATATGGAAATATGATTGGTTCGTTACTTAATTTCACAGCTAGCCAACCAGATATTATGTTTAGTATGTGTACTTGTGCTAGATATCAATCTAATCCTAAAGAATCGCGCCTACTTGCTGTTAAACGAATTTTTAAATATCTATTCGGAACCATCAATTTCGGATTGTTTTACTTTAAATATAGTTCTTTAAATTTAATAGGTTATAATGATGTTGATTTCGTAGGATGTAAGTCTGAAAGAAAAAGCATTAGTGGCACTTGTCAATTATTAGGAAATTCTTTGTGTCATGGTTTAGCAAAAAGGAAAATTGTGTAACATTATCTACAACTGAAGCTGAATATATAGTTGCTGCACTTCGCTGTGCTCAAATTCTGTGGATTAGACAAACTTTAAAAGATTTTAATTTAACCTATAAACCAACTAAGATTTTCTGTGATAGTGGTTTTGCAATAAGTTTGTCTAAAAATCCTATCTTACATTCATGAGCTAAACATATAGAAGTTCGACATCATTTTCTAAGGGATAATGTTATAAAAGGAAAAATAGTATTAAAATTTGTTCCTACCATAGAATAATTAGCAAATCTATTTACAAAACCCTTAGACGAGAATACATTTTTAAAATTACGATTAGAACTTAGTATTTGTAGGTTATTTGATGTTTAAATTATCTTGTTCATTACATAATATTTTGGTTTATTACAAAGTAGCTTTAGAATTTAATTTCTTTATTAAAAAAAAAAAACTCAAAATATCTATTTTAGAATTATTATTTACTAGTAGTTAAGAATTTATGAAATTCTGATTTTTATTGAAGTCAATTTATTTAAGAAAAATTCAGAAAAGGTTACTTAAGGAAAGTTGATTTAATTCAATGAGTACCAATTGTATTTTTGTTACTTATGTATATGCCATTATAGAGATTTTAACTAGAAAATACATAGAAAATATGTACTGTTTATTAAAGGAAAGTTATTAACATATTGTTAGAAAAATTAAGTCTTGCGATTGCCTCTTATTCAATTTACTGTATTGTTTTATTGTTTGTCTGCAATTACTTGAGTAATTAAGTCTGTTGGGGGATCTTAAACCCTAGTCACTTGAACCAACTAGTTTGGGATGTGCTAACTGAAAACTCATTTTAGAAGTAATTCAGATTCTATTTTTTTTTAAAAAAAGGTTACTTGTTCTCACTTATCATTGAGTAACTGGTTATCTTTCTCCTAAGTAAGGGATTGTGATCATGTAAAAAGATGATATTATGGGAGGTAATACATAAAATATATAAAAAAAAAGGGGGGCAATTTACTCAAGCTTAGTTTATTTTATAGGTGTTATAACAATTCTGCCATAATCTATGCATATAATCTTTATTATTTTTCTTTGTTATTATCTATTCTTTACACATAATGTAAAACATTTATTTTCTTAAGTTCGTGTACTCATTATTGAATTCTTTTAAATTACCTGAAGGTATATCTCTATGAATTTTCTTTTGCAAACTGAATAAAATAAAAGTTAGAAAGTCAAAATTGTTAAATCTACTACTTATTTCTATATTTAAATTTAAAAAAAAAGACTCAAATCTATTTGGGGCTTAGCAACCTAGTTTAAATATGCCATTTTGAACTTAAATAACAAATTTATTTAGGGCTTGGCAACTCACTTAAGTCAGTTAATTTTGAACTTAAATGATGAATCTATTTGGGGCTTGGCAACCCAGTTTAAGTATGTCATTTTGAACTTAAATGACATCTATTTAAGGCTTAGCAACCCACTTAAGTTAGATAATTTTGAACTTAAATGACAAATCTATTTGAGATTTGGCAACCTAGTTTAAGTATGCCATAGTTTCTCTTGACTACATTTATGTAGGGAGAGCAAACAATGACAAACAATGGTAAATTTAATCAAATGCAAAAATACTAGAACTTATACTGACAAAAAGTTAGACTCATTCAATTAGTTTAACATACAGTTATGTATTTCACTTGAATTCAGCTATTTTATCTCACATATCAATAACTAACCATCCGAGTTTTTCGTATTGTTATGTTTTACTCTTCTACAAACTCAAATAGTTAGATTTCTCTCTGAGTTTTTGTTTTAAATTCTTATATTTTATCCTTTTAAGAAACTCAAACAGTTATGCTTAAGTCTTCAACTTTTTCGCATATCCATCTAAGAAACTTGAACTGTTAACTTAATGTTATTATATTTTTATGAAAGACTTAAAATATGGCAATAACTATTCTAATTTGTCATATAGTTATGTGCTTTACTGCTCATAAAACTTGAATAGTTATCATAAGTATTTGAGTTTTCTCTTTTTTACTTAGCTAGTAGTTATTTTCCTTACACAAATAGTTACGCTAAGTCTTCTACTTTTATAGGTGGTAAAACTCATACAGTTATTGTAAGTATTTGAGTTATTTATTAGTAACGAATCTTATATTTATGACTTCAATGATTGAATCTATTTATTCGTTTATAAACTCAAAGAGTTATAAATGTTTTACTGACAACCTTTCGTATTTCTACCTTGGTAAAACCCTAGTTTCACAATCTTTACTTCCACTAAGTTCTATAGTGAACAACGAAGATTAATTGACAATGTCAGGACGTGGATGAGGATGTGGTAGAATGATAAAAGTGTAGAAAAGAGAGATGGAACTTCAAAAGATAGAAAGTGAGATCAACGACATTTACTCAAGGTATACTTTTTCTAATGAAGTACTACATGAAATTCGAAAAGCTGTTTAAGACGAGAAAAATTTCTATTAGAAAATTATTAGAAACTATGCTGAGACATAGTTTAGACTAAAACAAACTGAACTATCTACATTACAAATGTGGAAAAGAACATTACAATCTAACTCTGAGGTTGTTACACATTTTGGACAAGTACCTGAAAAATCGATACAATCTATTACTTATTATGGAAAGAAATGGGGACCAATGATAGAAAATGACAATAGGAAATTAGAATCTTTGTATTCCCAACATTATTTTCCCTTGGCTGTTTTAGACAAAATTCAAAAGTTTATTAATGAATAGAAAACTGCTATTTATGTTAGGAATTTTGTTTTGATGATATATGCTTTATTAAAGTTTTTAAATAAGTCTAAATAATATTCTCTAAGTATAATAGTTAACAGATTATCGGAAAGTTTCATTTTTATGTCGAATAAGTTAAAGATTTCCGAAGAGTTAGATTTTCGATAGTTAAACTTTTGGATAGTTAACGTTTCATTTTTTTTGAATAGTTTATGTTAAAAACTCGTATAGTTAAGTTATCTGCACGTGTGTTTTTAATGTTTTAAGTTATCACGTGTTTTCCATGTGCGTTCGGTAATGAAAATCGAATAGTTAGATAACTGTTCGAGTTTTTATACGCATGGATAGATAAGTCTTCGAGTTTTATAAAATGACTAACAAATAGATAAGTTTGCTATGTTTAGTCACGTGTTTTGCATGTGCAAAAACTCGAAGAGTTATAGATAAGTATTTGAGTTTTTATAGGACTTAAAGGATAAGTGTTCGACTAAATCGAATACTTAGAAGATATTCTATAAGACTCCAAGAAGATAAAGTCTAAGTGAATCTACGAGTGGAGATCGTGGAAATTCAAAATTATAGTGGAGAAAGTGGAAACTCAAAAAGATAGTAATTTGGATTAAAGAAAAAATTAGTACGTGGATTGTGGATTAAGTGGATAAACATGTTGAACGTGAGAACATAGTTCGACTACTAATAGAGAGTACGAGCTACATTATAATAGAGGATCCCAATCTCAAAAACTAAGTCTGAATATTCAATCTAGATCCCTAACTGAAAAGTTAAGTTTGAATATTTATATTCTGAAAAATTCTCTAACATCAGAAGAAGTTCGAAATTCCAAGTAATTTCAGAAAAGGAGCTGCAAACGCAAGAAGTCTGGAAATTCGACAACTAGAGAAGAAGAGATACAGAAGCTAAGCAAAGAGAAAGAAAGAAGCTATGTGCATAAAGATCAGGTTTTATACAATTCAAAATTAATTTTAAATAAGAGCTTTGTTTTTCTATTTGAATTGTATATCGAACATTAATGTATCAAAACTTTCAAGAAGGGAATTGAGCGGAAAAGATATAGTAAATTCTGTCTTTACATAAAGAATAGAATTTCATTTACGAGTGTTTTGTACTCTTATTTTATCCGCTAGTATTTTAATTACTAAAGACACAATTCACCCCCCCTCTTGTGATACAAACGATCCTATAATTTGGAAAATGGGCCTTCAAAGTGAAGGACAAAAAGTTTATCAACTAAAAATGGCAGAGGTTGAGAGCTTAAAACTCTATATTCCATTATTGCAACCTAAGCATCATGGTGAAGGACCGTCAAGACCATAGGTGCCTTTAATAGGAGAAATTAAGAAAACATTAGAACCTCCTGAACAACCTGAAACACTATAGACATATAGTTGGAAAAAGAAGAAGACATTAGAATATTTTGGACTGATTGTAGGTGTACAAGGCATATTGTAGCAAAGAGAAGAATCATTGAAAAATGGAAAACTATGTTCCATTGCACAAGTTGGATAGGATTTTATTTCAGGAATCCCAACAGATGTGACAAATATTGGATTACAAGCATACACTTTAAGGTATTGTGTCACATTAGTGCATAATGTTTCTTTTAATACAATGGATAGTTTTTCACATCATGCTACAAGCCAACATTCTTTTCCTATGAAAAGAGAATATGTAGGAAATTTTGATAATATATATACAGATGATATCAATTTTGATGACATAGACTTTGAGTCTATGAATTTTGAAGATATTTCATTTGAAGAGGAATGTACAGATATTTTTCCTCTTACTGTATCTCGAATAGAGATTTTTGATTTTTGGTATAGTTGCTTATACTACATTTTATACATGTGGTTATGTCTATTACAATATATAGTATATTTGTTGATAAATGTATATAATCAACAAACTACACAGTTACAAATAGAATATGACATTGCTAATGTCTCAATTATAGAAATTTTAGAATTACAGAATGACTCTATTACACAAACAGATATAGAACATTCTTTCATACAGAGACAATTGTTGTACAGACCAATTATAGAAATAAATGTTGCTGACAGATAAAGGAGTACACAGACTATTGATACTAATATACATATATCAGTTACTGATATGTTTCACGAAGATCAAACAGAGGAAACCCAGCAGATTATTGATACGACAATAACAAATATTTTAAACATTTATACTAGCTTTGATAGAAATTCCACCAGTTTTGGAAGATTTGAAATATAGATGTTGCTGATAATATTGAAACAAATCCCAGGTCAGAAAATCATGACAAGAAAATACCTAATCTTAAATAGAATTTAGATGACAATACATTACTATGGTTCAAAAATAGCTCCTGTTATGAAAAATTTCAAACATATAAAACTTTTACAGTATTATATTCAAGACCAGTTAAGTTTGAAGGGATGGCACATATACAAGAAATGTTTGAATTTCAAGGCTTGTTGACTCTGCTTCCACAACATTCAGGTCATCTTGTTATACCAGAACTTGTAAGTTATTTCTACTCAAACTTAACAGTGGAAGAATGTATTACTGTTTCAAATATACAAGAATTCGATATATATTTTACTCCAAAATTACTTTATCAAGTACTTGGTTTGAGAAATGGAGTTAAATTATTAGAAAGAAAATAACTTTATCAATTGAGATGAGACATTAAAAGTTTAGCCAAAGATCTGACAACCAACAATCAAATGAGATTACTAAATGATTTAAATGGCCAAGCACGTTTTATTGTAAAAATACTACATGCTTCACTATTTCAGAGGTTTGTTCATGGTGCAGAGGTTGGCAGATGATGTCTTTATGCTACATATGCGTTGATTAACCATATACAGGTGAATTGATATGATATTTTTGTTTATCATATTTTAAACTTGCAGAGTAAATTATTTTATGGTGATATACTTTTAAGAATTATGGCAAGTCAAACAGATATTACACCTTGGTCATAGAAAAAATTAAAGTCAAGATCTTTCTCTACAAAAGAACTACAAAAATACTAGGAAACAAATACACCTGTAATTTGACAGCAAAAACAACAACAAGATCAGCAAACTCAATCACAACAACAACAATAATAGTTGACATAGTTTTTAGAACTCCATATAATACATGAACAACATACAGGTATACATATAGATATAAATACAAATATATATATAGATACACATACAGATTTACATATAGACATAAATATAGAATTTTTACAACAACTGTCACAAGTTTCACATTTAGATTTAGATCAAGCAATAATTGATCAGATCAATAGAGTAACTATAGAAATTGCAAGGAAAATTTCAGATACTCTGCTAAATATATTTTGAAGACAAAGAGGCTTGTAATAATACAAATTATGTATTGCATGATTTAGTCATTGTAATTTGTTATTGAAAATTACTTATGTAAGGAAATTACATTATATAAACTGTTTACTGCATTTAATGTCATACACTTATTTTTGATAATTTTTGTTTCAAACAGTTTTATTTAAACAGTTTATTCTTATCTACGAAAGTTATGCATATTTCAAAAATTTCTTTTTGAACGATATATACTTAGCAAATTTTTCTTCCTTACATTTTATTTACTTTTTTTATAATGCCAAAAAGGGGGAGAAGATAGATTATTTGACTTATTAGGTTTTGACATTATCAAAAAGGGGGAGATTGTTAGGAATTTTGTTTTGATGATAAATACTTTATTAATATTTTTAAATAAGTCTAAATAATATTTTCTAAGTATAATAGTCACGTAATTAAATGTTGACAAGTTATCGAAAAGTTTCATTTAAAATTTTGAATAGTTAACTTTTGGATAATTAAAGTTTTCGGATAGTTAGATTTTCAGATAGTTAACATTTCAATTTAGTTGAAGAGTTATGTTAAAAAACTCGTATAGTTAAGTTATCTACACGTGTGTTTTTAATGTTTTAAGTTGTCACATGTTTTCCATGTGCGTTCGGTAATAAAAATCAAAGAGTTAGATAACTATTTAAGTTTTTATACGCATGGATAGATAATTGTTCAAGTTTTATAAAATGACTAATGAGCAGATAAGTTTTCTTTGTTCAGTCATGTGTTTTGTAGGTGCAAAAACTCGAAGAGTTACAGATAAGTGTTTGAGTTTTTACAGGACTTAAAGGATAAGTGTTCGACTAAAGTGATGACTTAGAAGATATTCTACAAATCTCCACGAAGATAAAGTTTCAGTGAATCTACGAGTGGAAATCATGGAAATTCAAAATGATAGTGGAGAAAGTGGAAATTTCAAAATGATAGTGGACATAGTGGAAATTCAAAAAGATAGTAGAGATCGTGGATAATTTGAATTTGAAATTAGTACGTGGATTATGGATTATAGATTAAGTGGATGAACATGTTGAACGTGAAGTCAAAGTTCAACTACTAAAAATAGAGGGTACGAGCTGCATTACGATTATCTTGATCCCAATCACAAATTGAAAGATCAAGTCTGAATATTCAATCCCAAATCTTAAATATCAAATTTGAATATTCAATTGCATATCAAATCCAAAAAAATTCTCCAACATCAGAAGAAGTTTGGAATTCCAAGCAATTTCAAAAACGTAAGAAGTCTGGAAATTCGACAATTGGAGAAGAAGAGATACAGAAGCTGAGCAAAAAGAAGGAAAGGAGCTACGTGCATAAAAATCAAGTTTTATACAATTCGAAATTAGCTTTGAATAAGGACTTCATTTTCTATTTGAATTGTATATCGGACATTACTGTATTAAAATCGATAAGAAGGGAATTGAGCTGAAAAGATAGTGTAAATTCTTTATTTAAAGTTTATAAAAAATAGAATTTTATTTATGAGTGTTTTGTGCTCTTGTTTTATCTGCTGGTAATTTTAATTATTAAAGACATAATTCACCCTCCCTGGCATTATGTTCATGGTCATTAACTGTTCATTAGGAAAATTATCATTAATTTCAATATTTGATTTTTCTATTTGTAATCTTGATAAATGATCTGCTATTACATTCTCACAACCTTTTTTATCTTTAATTTCTAGATCAAATTCTTGTAATAATAATATCCATCGAATCAATCTAGGTTTAGTCTCTTTCTTTGCTATTAGGTGTTTTAAAGCTGAATGATCCGTGTAGACTATCACTTTAGCTCCAATCAGATATGATCTAAACTTTTCTAAGGCAAACACAACAGCTAACAACTCTTTTTCAGTAGTTGTATAATTAACTTTCAGCTAATCACTCTAGGAGATTTTTCTATCTTCTATCCTAGCACTACTCCTACAGCAAAATCAGATGTATCGCACATTAATTCAAATGGATGACTCCAATCAAGTGCTTGTATTATAGGAGTTGAAATTAAGCTAGTCTTGAGCTTGAAAAATACTTCTTCGCAATTTTTATCAAAGTTAAATGGGACATCTTTTAATGGATTAGTTAAAGGTCTAGTTATTTTGCTAAAATCTTTAATAAATCTTCTATAAAATCTAGCATATCCTAGAAATGATCTAATATCTTTTACTGATTTAGGTTCTAGTAGATTAGAAATTACTTCTATTTTAACTTTATCTACTTCCAATCCTTTCTTTGAAACATGTCCCAAGACTATTCCTTATTTAACCATGAAGTGACATTTTTCCCAATTTAGAACTAGACTTTTTTCCACACAGCATTTTAATACTTGGTCTAAATTATTTAAACATACTTCATATAAAGTTCCATAAACAGTAAAATCATCCATAAATATTTCTAAAAAATCTTCAGTTATTCTAGTGAATATGCCCTACATACACCTTTGAAAGGTGACTGGTGCATTGCATAATCCGAATGGCATTCTCTTAAAAGCATAAGTTCCATTAGAACAGGTGAAAGTTGTTTTCTCTTGATCCTCTAATACTACAGGAACTTGGTTATATCTTGAATACCTGTCTAGAAAACAAAAATATTCTTGCCCTGCTAATTTCTCTAGCATTTGATCTATGAAAGGTAAGGGAAAATAATCTTTCTTAGTCACAGCATTCAGCTTTCTATAGTCTATACACACTCTCTAGCCTGATTGAATTCTAGTAGGTATCAAGTCCTCACTTTCATTCCTAATAACTGTTAATCCTAATTTCTTGGGAACTACATGGATTGGACTAACCCATGAGCTATCAGAAATCAGATAAATTATGTCATTATCTAACCATTTCACTATTTCTTTCCTGACTACTTCTTTAAGGTTTGGATTTAATCTCCTCTCAGGAATTCTAATTGGTTTAGCATTCTCTTCTAAATATATGTGGTGACAACATAAAGTTGCACTTAACCCTTTTATATCAGTCATAGTCCATCCTATTGTCTCTTTATAAATTTTTACATCTTTTAATTTAGAAATTTGATCATCTTTTAAATCTGAAGCAATAATGATTGGACATGTTCGTTTTTCTTCCAGAAACATATAGGCTAATTCAAGAGGTAAAAGTTTTAAATCTAAATGTTGCCCATCAAAAGCTAGAGCTCCTAATTGAACATTTTCATTTTCAATATTAATCTCTTCTTGATCTTCTACATTTATGCTTTCACTTTCTTCTAAAGTTTTAAAATTTAGTTGACTATTTAATTCTTCTTGAATCACATCATCTAACATATCTCCTTCATCCTCTAAAATGTCTATAGTATGTAAGGACATTTCTAACTCCTCAAACTTTTCTAGTTTGAAAATGTTTAATTGAGTATCCTCATTATCATATGCTAACTTCATTACTCCAGTTTTACAATTTATAACAACCATTGATGTTGCTAAGAATGGCCTTCCCAAAATTAAAGGTGTATCATGATTTTGATGCTTAATTTGTTGGAAATCTAAAATCACAATATCAATAGGATATATGAAGTTTTTGATTTTAATTAGGACATCCTCTATTTTTCCTCTAGAGTATCTTATACTTCTATCAACTAATTGAATAATAGTCCTAGTAGGGATTAAGCATTCTAATCCTAAGGATGCAAATATATCAATTGCCATAACATTTATACATGCACCTAGGTTTATTAAGGTTCTTTCTAGAATAGTATTTCCTATGGTGCATGATATAACAAGAATTCCAAGATTAGATAACTTTGTAGGAATTTGTGGCAGAAATAGGGAACTACTTTGCTTAACTAAAAAGACTTTCCTTAAAACTTTTTGCTCTCTTTTCTTAGTACACCAATCCTTAAGAAATTTAGCACAAGGTGACATTTTCTGCAATAAGTCTAATAAAGGAATGTTAACTTGTACTTTTTCAAAAATTACTCTAATTTTTTCTTATTTTTCAAGAAATATTTGTTGTAATATTTTAGGATAGGGTGCTAATGATTGTGATTTAAAAGATTCTTTATCTTTCATTTCATCTATTTGATAATTTTTAGTCTCATTTTCAGATTTAGATTTTTCTTCATTGATTTCTAAATTTTTAGATATTACATTTTCATTATCATTTTGATTTTTGTTCTTATCTATCTTCATGTTACTTTCTTTTTGAATTCTTGGTGGTATATTAGTTTCAGATCTTAATGTTATACATACATCTTCTAGATTTTCATTACTTTCATAATGTTCTTATATTTCATTTTCGTGATTATGATCTTCAACTGTTTTTAGTTTTAAATTGCATTTTTTAAATTCTACTACATTGGTATTTTCTTTTATCTATATATCTTGCAAATTATGCAAATCTGTAACATTAAAGTTTTCATTTGTGTTTTCTTGTTGCATAACTTGTAATTTCATTGTAAATTCATCCAATGCTTTTAATTTTCTTTCCAAATCATCTAATCTCATTGCATTCAATTTTTGATCAATTTTCATTATGATTTTTTTAGTTTTGTAAATGATATCAATTTTAGGTTCTGTATATTCTTCCTTATAGTTTAATTGGTTGACTTCTTGTTGTTGCCACATGTATTTTTCCAGTCTATCCATGTTTTGCTCTAAACTACGCTCCAGTTTGTCATACCAATCTCAAACTTCCTTGTCTCTTAACATATTACACATTCTAAACTGACCATTAGTTGGGTAAACTATAGGATTCTCATACTCAGCTCTATTATATTGAATATAATTCATTTGTTGTTCATGTGATCTAAGCATCTGCAATTGTCTCAGTTTCAAACAATCAGAGATGTTGTGACCTTCTAAATTGCAGAATTCACATATGCTAACTACAAGTTTCAGAAATCTTTGAGCATAAGCATATGTCATATTCTCAATTATAAAATAAAACACACAACACTCTCTCTGCTATTAAAACAAAACAACACTCACAATTGCTTAGCTTCTCAATCTCTGGCAACGGCATTAGAAAAACTTGTATTGGATTTGTAACTTCTATTTGTTAAGCGGCACTAGAAGACTTGTTTAATTTGTTTTTATGCTTATATAAATAATTACTTTTAGAAGTAAATAAACAAACTTTCACACAAATTAGATATTAATTCTAATTTGTATTTTAACTACAAGTGCACAATGTATATTGTATTTGTTTGCAAGTATAGGTCAATCTTACAAAGATTGAGTAAGAATTGTGTACTATTTCTATTTTTATATTAGAGTTTATATGTGTTCAGTTAAGCACTCTGTTGAGTTACAGTTAACACAACGGACTTAGTTCGTGGAGTTATGGCTAACTCAACGAAATGACCTCGTGGACTTAAGTTAACTCTACGAGCCTATCTTTCTAGTTAAATACTACTATTTACAAAGGAATTTGGCCAACCATTGGGCGGTTCCACAGAATGTAAATAACATCAATTAAACTCTTTAATGTTAGTTAATATTAGATTTATTATTAAGCAACACTAACATTCAGATATTTCAAACAGTAACCATTAAAATCTTTAAGTATTTGGAACGAATCAATTTTAGTAAATAATAAAACTATTTTCTATTTTCTGAATCAAACAAACATAAAACATTCACAATACTGACAATGATAACATTAATCACGATACAAAACAAACAATACAACACTCTAATACTAAATGTAAACACAGATAAGTTGTTTTTGTTTTGATATGTTCCTAAAGATGAATGAAAGGTGAAATGTAAAAATCTCTATCGATAGTAAAAACTTTTGTCACTACATGCGACGCGATTACACCATTGAAAATTTAATCACTTACAATCTTGCCTCCTCTCCCTATAAAATCGCAAATCAAGAATTATAAGATGACCTCCTCTTCAACATACTGGTATCAACTTGAAACCAAGGCTAGAAGCTTTACGATCTCCTAAGATATGAGTCGATGCTTGGTGAAAATGGTTTCCCTTCCCGCGACGCAATCACTCCTCACAATGGTTGTCAGTCACCATGTTTGGCTTGGAATCGACCTGACATCAGGAAAGTATCCTCACAAACCTCTAATTGTTAGTGATTTTGGTGGTGGTGTTGAGCTTGAGGGAACTTTCGACACTTCCTGTAGTTAACGCGGTTCTCCACCTCTACACACACTTTCTTCGTCTTTCTCCTCTTCTTTTATATTTCTTTCTGTAATAACTGCTTCTACTTAGATGATTAGTTGGATTTCCTTCATTCATATCAACGATGGTGATTTCTTTTTCATTCCACAGGTGAATTCCTACGTGATACGTGTAATCATGGTTTTCCTTCGAATGTCCTGGTTCTACAACTACTACAGTGGCATATTAGAAAATAAATGGTCCATGGAGTTACAGATAACTCAACGGACTTACTTTGTTGATTTAACTATAAAACACGTGCAATAAAGAAATAACAAGTTTAGATGTTTCAGATACTTACAAACTTTAATTATCCGATGCTCAAATGCATTTCAAATAGTTACCAAATAACTTATCGAAAATTCACTTAAGTCATACATTATGGTTTCAACACGTATATTCTAGGAAATAATAAAATATTCTTTTATCGTTAAAAATATAACTGTCTAGTACATGCAATATAACTCTCCGAAAAAGGTACATTTACAACTATTACCAAGCACCCACTCCTATAAGAACTCTAGAGTTAACTATGTTTAGGTAGGAGCAAAATCAATATGGGTGACTATCTGAGAAGTTCTCGTGCAATGCCTATGGGCAATAGTGTTGGCTTTGCTCAAGCATTGGCAAGTTGTAGATATGTGCATCATTTACCCAATTTACATGCCAACATTACGGGTCTTGCCTCAGTCAGTAAACTCAATCGAGTTGGTGGATGGGGCCACTTAGGGTACCCCCAACTAGTTGGGAATCTCTACGGGACAAAGTACACGATACTTGGAGAAATCTACCATGTTGGGGCCTAACAAGGTCTCTTAAAAGCTTTTGCCTCCTTGGATACTCCTAGTGTATACCTTTGAGTGTCCATTGAGACTCACACGTTATCACCTCCATGGATACTCCTAGAGGATAAAAAATATATATATTAAAAAAGAAAAAACTCTCCGAAATAACAGAAAATTCGGATACTTAGGAATTTCAAAGCTGCAACTTACCAATAATTCAGAAATATGCTTAATTAACGTTAATTCCTTGAAATTATGCAGATTCTTTCATTAAAGCAGATTCTTTCATTAAAGTATATAATAGTGCAATTATAACATAATGGCTTAATTCTCAGATAATAAGCTAAAATTATGCAATTACTCATCATTTAACCGTTAATATTATGTACTTTTTTCATTCTAAACAACGAACTAAAAATTATTGGTCAATAGAGATGTTTTCTTTTGTGAAAATATTTTTTCTTATAAGGGGAAATCAATTGATCATCCTAGAGAGTTTGTTCCCATCTCCATTTCTGTGGACAATAATATGGGCATCGTTGGTTAAAAAAAGGGCATTGTTGAATACAATTTGAACAAACATCAATAATTACATTTTTGCTGATAATGAGAGCAGAGATCAGTCCCCTCTTATAACTTTTAGATGATTTGATAGAAACCCTAGATTTCCCAGCATGTTCAAGGATTTTATTTGTCCCACCATGAATAGGACCCATAGTACAAGATTGTCCTTGCACAATTACATATTCTATAAGAACATCTCATCCAAACACTCTACCTTTCCTTGGGATGATTAATAGTGAAAGAGGGCCTACATCTTTTAGAGAAGCCAAGGAAGATTCTAAATGGGTTAAAGCCATGGAGAGAGAATTAGAGGGGCTCTTCCTAAATATGGAACTTGAAAATTTGTTGATTTACCTAAAAGGAAAAAACTCATAGATAGTAAATAGGTTTACAAGATTAAATAAAAGGAAGATGGATCCATTGACAAGTACATGGTTAGATTTGTTGGAAAAAATTATAATAAATAAGAAGGTGTCGATTACCATGAGATTTTTGTACTTAGCACCGAAATGTCCACCCTCAAGACTACTTTGGTCATTGTTGCTTGGTACAGGTGGGAGCTTCAATAACCTGATGCCACCAATGCATTTTTGCATGGTGTCCTACGAGAGGACGTTTATATGGATCTACCACTTGACTTTATTGGTGAGGAAGAGCAAGGCAATAAGGTTTGCATGCTTGAAAAACCCTTGTATGGTTTAAAATAAGCCTTCAAGAATTGGTTCTCTAAGCTCTCCAATTATGCAATTAAGGCTCGACTTAAGCATGGAAAATTTGATTATTCCCTTTTTGTTCTCAAAATTGGATGTAGCCAAATTGTTGCCCTTATTTACGTTGATGATACACTTATTCCCAGTAACGATGTTGGTGCCATACACGAACTTAAAATTTATCTTAGTCTACATTTTTGCTTTAAAAGATCTTAGGAGATTGAAATATTTTCTTGGGCTAAAATTTGTCATGTCTCTTTAAACATCTGCCAACACAAATATGCACTAGAACTTGAAGAAATTGGTTTAATGGGAGCTAAACCTTATAGCACTCCCATTGAAAATTATCTCAATCTTGAGTACTCCAGTTAAAATAGGTTGCATGATCCCAACAAATACTAAAGAATTATTGGTAAGCTGATTTATTTAATTGTTACTAGACCTAATATTTCTTATGCTATTCATCACTTGAGACATTTCATGTCTAATCCTTATAAAGAACATTATGAAGTTGTTTTAAGAGTTGTTAGATATACTAAAAATAATCCAAGATAGGGAGTTACTTTTTATAGAGAAAATAGTTGTCTTAAATATTATTGTGATGTTGATTGGAGTAGCTACACCATTGCCAAAAGATCTATTACTAGGTTTGTTGTCTACCTAGGCAACTACTCTCTTATTATTTGGAAAACCAAGAAGCAGCATATGGCATCTTGGTCTTCTCCGAAAGTAGAATACAGGTCTAAGGTTGCCTCCACCTGTGAATTAACTTGGCTAAAGTGTCTACTTTTTGATTCAGGTATTGAACCAAAGAAGACCATTGTAATTTACTGTGACAATAAGGTCGTCCAACATATTGCAACAAATCTTATCTTCCACATCGAGTTGGGACTGTCACTTGATACATGAAAAAATTCAATTCAAGAGGCACTACTCATGCCAATTTTGATGAACAGACTGTCATTGTTGTGCCAACTTGAGGTGGAATGTTAGAGTTTCCATTTTATTCTTTTCACACTTTCATTTCTTTAGTGTGTTCTCTAATATTTTTGTGCCTCATTGGACGAACATGATCAGTTCCTTGGGTCCATTTATAATTTTCTTGTTTGCCCTATTTCTCTGGAATGAAGAACATTTTTCCGTTTCTCCTTTCTACCCTTGATTCGCCTGTTGATCTTTCACTTGTGCTTCGACCTTGCGATCCTCTCACATCTTGTTTCCTCTTGTAAGATCGATAAGCGACATTGAATCTAACAAAGTTCTCCATGGAGGTCAAAGGCTCTCCACATGTTCTTATTGAGCTCTTGAATTAGACCAACATTATGGTTGAGGTTGATAGGGATCTTGGATTCTAGGTTCTAATTGAAATCACACTGATTACTAAATGGTTCTGATCATCACAAAAGAACTTCCAGCATATTTGGACACTGTTGCCAATTTTAAGGCCCGCAAATGCATCCCCTTCCATGCAATTATCCTTTTTGGTTGGTTCCTTATAAGCCTAATGTGACTTAGTGTCAGTTGATCAATCAATCAAAGAGGAAGAGAATTAGATCATTACCATCCAAATCATACTACATTAATAATCAAGTTGCACACGCCATCCAGTTGAATGAAGAACGAGATAGAAAATCTAACCCTAGAGGACAGATAAGTACTTGTTTGACGAAAAAGAAATTCTGACAAAGAAAATTGAAAAATGAAAAATTGAAATGGAAATATTGTCATTGTGGGTGGTTGTCACATGCATTAGAAAATATAAGCTCTAAAATGGAGGATCTTCTACCATTCAAATTTTTTGAATCCTTTGTGTGAGAAAAATAACAATATGATTCGTGCAATCTATTGATTTAATGACATAAAATTTAAATCAAAATGATCAATCTATCTTCAAAACACAAAGGATTTACATTAGTTTGGCCACTACCTATGTTCAATTCTCCACACCACTACCTCAAGAGTTCCGCTGCACTATTTAAGAGAGCTTGGTAAAAATACAATATATATATCACTTAAGAAAGCGCTCATGAAATGGAAACATGTGCATGGATGTGGCCCGAAAATGGGCATTTGCTCGGATGTCTGATAGTTCCTTTGAAACTATAAACGGACATCAACCTGGATTACTGGTGATCCTTCCATCCATAAGTCCATCAGTAGCATACCATCTCCAAAAGTCCACTTGGACATCCACTCGTAACTCTGCTTTCTCCAGCAATTCTGCTTGGATGATCACAAGCGTTTTCCAAAATTCTTTTATCAAATTTCTCTTGTGAAAAAACTCTCCATGGCTCGCAATATATATCACTAAAGAAAACACCTACAAAATGGACAGACACATTAAAACACAACATTGTTGCCTAGAAATGGATGTCTGATAATTTCTTCTGGAGAAGAAATGGACGTCTACTCCGACGTCCACAAGGTCATCAACAAGACACCAGTGCTAGACGTGCAATCTTCAAGGAATTGTCTCCTGCGCTAACAACGGACGTCCACTGGTTGTTTTATCTCCTACAAGAATCACATGTACTTTCCAGAATTTAAAGATCCTAACGTTTTCTAATTAACAACACATTTGTAATTCAGATTTCAAAAACTGTTTTAAATTAAAAAACTTTCTAAAAAAGATGCACGATTACATAAATTCTATAATTTATTTATTTAAATAATTAATTAAGATAGGTTTTAGTATCCAAAAAAATCATGGAACCTTCAAGATTAAAGGTCTTGGTAGTGATGAGAGCAACAAATGCCACTTGCTGCTACTTAATTAGACCAATGCAATTAGTTCACGACTATAAAATGTCAAATAAAGCCATTTCTCTCTCTCTCTCTCTCTCTATTTATATAGTTATGTTACCTCAACAAGGCCAAATTCAAAAACCGAAAGCAACCTTTCTTAACACTGTCATTTTTAACAAAAACTAAAAAAACAAAACTCTAGCAATTACCTCATTCTGAAAACCATCTTGTGTCCACACTATTCCCCTCCCTTTCATATCTGTGCCCCCTTCACTTTTCGTGTTGCTCACTTCTCCCTCCACTAAATCAGGCTTAAATGTTCAACTGACTTGATGGAAGTCCTTAAAATGAGATCCAAACTTATCTGATAAATACCTATTTATATATATATAAACACAACAATGAGAACCAAACTGTATTTCACCATTGCATTGTTGAAAGGGCTTCAATTCACTGAACTAATATTGGCGTAAACCATCCTGTAAACGGAATTTACTTCTCTGGTGGTTGACAGAGCTGTTTCTCGGCGTAGTACAGAAGCCTCCTTAACCTCATTAGCATATCACAATGGAAAGGCAGTGCAGTACGTCTTTCTGTATAAACTGGACTAACCGTCAACCAAGAAAGTGAATGGAGTTCTGCGGCAACTGACTCTAGAACCATATGTTTCTCTAGTTCGTATTCTCTACAATTTACATCAGAAGCTAAACTTTTAACTTGTTTAATGCTGCTACTTCCTCCAGCACAAACTTTCTCATGAGAATTGAGGGCAATACCTCCATAATGGTCTATGAGTGTAACTGAAAGAATTGATGGCCACTCTTCATTGGTGTTCATTGTTGGATCTTTCCGGACACTACTCACTGCCTTTGATATTACATACCCGGTTGATAGTGGAATTGCAGAACCCTTACTGTGCAGCAAATGAGCCAGGGGTGGACTCTCAGATGTTAGGCATGCTGGGAGCTGTAGGGGCAATGGAGGGAGATAAGTGACGCTAGGGTAAGGGACGAATATGTAGGATGATGAGGTTGTTCTGGGAGATTTTATTGGTGTAAAACCATCTAAATAACTTGAAGAGATTGAACTGCTGCTTGCTTGAGTTCCACCACCTGCAACATAACAAGCAATTATACATTTTTAGCAACCTCATCACATGCAACATGAAACAACTGTAAAGATTAAAATAAATGCTCATATCGCCCATTCAAGCTCAGAAAGCCACTTAAAGCTATGAGACAAAGCATTACACAGAAATCACTAGACATCTTTGAGAGACAAAGCAAGATATTATTTGTGAAGATTATTATTCATCATCAAGACACCTAGAAAACATTAAAAAATTAAGAAAAACCATGAATTACTGTGGTTTTCTTGCTATTATACATATTTCTATAAAAATATGCTAAATAAATAGACAAAAACTTTTATATCTTATGTAAGAATATGGATTATCCAAAATTGCAATAATTATCAAAATATTAATTTATGACTCATGATAGAATTTTGGAAAAATGATTCAGAAAAAATTAATTGCAAAAATTTAATTGGAATTTCTGCCTGATAGATTAACAATACAAGCCATTTATATACTAAAACTATCAGAAAAGTTCAATTTTTTTGAAAAAGGGCGTTCATATTATTTTTGTTGATTTAAATAACACATGACAGAATACGTACATAATTATTATGTAGGATGTAAAGAAGAAAAGGAGTGCACACACAAAAAATATGTATGGCAAAGTAGTGAATAGTGTTAAAATTATAAGAGAAGATATAAAACAATTCCTAATAGCCATAGGTTCCAAAGTTGAACTCTTAAGCCCTTACCTTTCAAGAAAGTTTATTAATGGAATTACCAAAGAAATTAAGGAAGAAAAACCTTGATATATGTTATTCAATAGAATCAGTAGTCTCAATTCATGACAGCAGAAATTATTCTAAATTAGAATTATAGAGAACACATAATGGTTCGTTAGAGATTGACTAAGTATGATCAAAATTGTTTGTACATTTTAATTATTATTATTTCACAAATACAGTCCGTGTAGATCTGTTGCAACCAGGCTAAAATCAGACCATAACTTTTCGTTTGATCTACAGTTGTCTTCCACATCACATCAGACTTGGAGAAAAATTTGAGTACTACAGTGAAACTCAAATGAAAAACACTTTCTTGTGGACTCATCTTTGAGACATTCATTGACACCCATCATAAGATTTGACACCTTATTCTTTACCACTCAAAAAATATTACCTAAGGATTGTTTTATTAATAATCAAGTTGTTATCTCTTGATTTGTGAATAGTATTGTTGGAACACAAGGATAAGTGGAAGTCGTATTTGCATTAGGACAACATAAGACTTCTATAAATAGAGGCTACAAAGAGTGAATACATATATAATAACCAATGCAGGATTAACTCACAACACTACTTGGATCCATATAATGATCCATTTATTCATAGACTTTAACACTTCCCCTTAAGTTAAAGCATATATATCAAACATGTCCAACTTGGTCTAAAAATTTTCAAACACACCTATGCCTAAGCCATTAGTGAAAATGCCAACAAATTGATTTGAAGATTGAGTGTAAGTATATATATAGAAGTTACGGTGTCTTTCATCACCATATCTTGAAAAAAATGATAATCAACTTCTATGTGCTTTATTTGTTCATTAAAGGTAGGATTGTTGATTATGAAGATTGCAATCTAATTCTTACAATAAATAGCTATAGCAATCTAATTCTTACAATAAATAGCTATAGGAATGTAAATAGTAAATCTGAATTCTTGTACCAAATGGAGAATAACTACCAAGAAGAATTGTTCAAGCTTCAATGAGGTAAGGTCACAAAATATTTTGGAGAGTTTGATTCCTTGTTAATGTGTGAAGCTTGCCAACCCTAGTTTTGTGCTTGGATTGCAGGAACACATCCGAAAAAATGTAGATGCCTCCAACTATCGAATTTGGCCATGGCTGTCTCTTTAGGCTGACTTCAAGAATCTCACATGGAAGTGAGAAAGAAAAGGGGAATTCCCAGGTTGAAGAAGGGAATTGTAGGATTGAGGCAGAAAGGAGGTATCCAGATGAACTCTTGAGGTGGGGGCAGCACAAAGGAGCCACAAATTGCTCAGATAACTCCAGCAGAAAAGCAACGATGAGAAGTATTATCTAAAGAAGCTAAAGAAACAGGAGAAGAAAAAGAGGATAATTAGGAACATGTAGATAAAGGTTTTACAAAAGGAGAAGAGGTGAAAGATGTTGGAAACAAGAAGTAGAGGCATATTTGTGTTGGGTTAAGTGGTACAGGTGTGGAGTATGCTATAGGATGCACCACCACCAATCGAAAGGTTTTCAATTGAAACATTTTGACAAATAGAAGCTTTCAGAAGGTTTCAGTCTGAACCTTTCAAACAATAGTTAGAAGCTTTTGGAAGGTTCTAGTCTAAACCTTCCGAACGATAGGAGTTTTCAGAAGATTACAACCAAAACATTCTGAAATGAAGTTTAAGTAGGTCTAGGTGTCTTCGAATGATTACACCTAAAAGTATCCGAAATCTGGAGCGATTCAGATAGTTTAAAGTGGAAGGCGACAATTTGCACAAAACTTAAAGGACATTTGAAAGGTTTCAAATTGAACCTTCCAAAATATCTACTCTTTCGGAGAGTTTTACTAGAAGACCTAGATAAAGTATCTGATGGCTTTGACAGGAGCAGAGAAGGCTTCTTCGGAAGATTAAGACCAAAAGGTTCCAAAATGTTACAGCTTTTGGAAGGTTTTGCTGAAAGGCTCTGAAAAAGAGTCTTTTTGTTTTAGAGGGTTCCTATATTGATTTAATAGCTCTATTATAATTAAGGCTAATTAATCCTAGGTTTTGAATAATATATAAGCCTTGATGAAGTTGTAAAATTTACGATTGATTATGTCGAAACTTAAAGAAAATATCAGACACCCCATGAACGTAGGTTATTGATGAATCACGTAAATCTCTGTATTCTCGACTGTGTTTATTTCTTCTTGTTCATTCTCTTCTTCTAGAATCATATTAGTGATCCTATAATGAGGTCAATCCAAAGATCAACAACTGGTATCAGAGTAAATGTTCGGATTGACAGTATGACAAATGATAGGAAGCTTAAGATTGAGAAGTTTGATGAAAAAGATTTCAAATATTGAAGGTCTTAGATAGAAGATTGTTTGTATCAGAATGATCTTTTCATCAACTTCTGTTCGAAAGAAAATCAGAGAAAATGGATCAAGATGAATGGGAGTTGTTGGATAGGAAAGCGTTAGGACTCGTCAAGTTATCCTGGCAAGGAACATTCACACAAACGTTGTCAAAGAGAAAATAGCAGTTGAATTGATGAAAGTGTTGTCCAACATGTATGAAAAGTTGTCAGCTGCTAACAAGGTATTTCTCATGCATAGATTATTCAATCTGAAAATGCATGAAAGTAGTAATGTAATAAACCACGTTAATGAGTTAAATACTATATTGAATCAGTTGCATTCAGTAGATATAGTATTTGATGATGAAGTTAGGACTTTGATTTTATTATCCTCGTTACCAAAAAGTTGGTCTCCAATCGTGACTGATGTAAGTAGTTCACGAAGTCATGACAAGCTCAAAATGAGTGACATCCGAGATTTAATTTTAAGTGAAAATATTCATAAAAAAAGTGAATTGTCAACCTCAGCTTCTACCCTTAATATTGAAAATAGAAAGAGAAGTAAATCAAAACAATTTAAATCTAGTAGAAGATCAAAGTCTAAAGGTATCAGTAAAGTAAGGTCAGACATTAAGTATTGAAATTGTGACCAACGGAGACACTTCAAGTCATAATGCAAGGCTCCCAAGAAAGACAACAAAGGAAAGGAATCTAAATGAGTAAGTGTAAATGTTGTCTCTTATGATTCAGATGATATCCTAATATACTATATTGATAGTTCCATTAACTTGTAGGTATTAGACTTAAGAGCTTCATTCCACACTACCTATAAGAAGGATTTGTTGCACAATTATCATTCAACTCCTGTAAAGAAGGTGTACATTGCTAATACTAGTTTAGATGTGTTGGAAAGAGATAAGGTACACATAAAAATAAAGCAAGGGTTATGAAAATAGCATGAAGTCAGATATGTCTATGATCTTGCAAAGTAATTGATTTCCATAAGTTCTCTAGATAATGATAGTTACTACATTAACTTTAGTGCGAGCAAATGGAAAGTAACCAAAGGTGTAAGAGTTGTTGCCCCAAGACAGAAGATTGACACCTTATATTTTGTTGAAGTAATTATTGTAATGGGTAAATGGATCTTGCAAGATCCATTTACCATTTCCTATCTTAATATAAGTTGTGTTAGGGATTATTTCCCTAACACATGATTTTTCCTCCCAACTGAACTTGGTATCAGAGCACGGTCCTACGCACGTCGTTGCGGTTCGTCCACCGTGGTGCACGTCCATCACTGCAGTCCAGTCCACGTTCCACCGTGCACGACCACCGCATTCCAGTGCGTGGTTCATCCGTCTTTGCTGCCGCGTGTCAGTCCTGCGCGTGACGTCCCACGATTGTTCCGTCCGCGTCTACCACTAACGTACCGCAGGATCCTATGGCCAGACGCAACTATGGAATTCTACGGCCAGACGCACTGTTGACATTCCACGGGATTCTGCATGTCAATCCCTTCTCCAACGCCTTCTTCAGCGCCGCCTTTCTTTCAAGCTCCCTCCACTTCTTATGACTCCAACCCCGACAAAATAGAGCAAGCAGACGAGCTTTATCCTGACCTCCTCATTGGCCATGTCTAGAGTGAAGCTGACAAGAGGGGAATAGCTGATGGAAGGGCGTCGTCGTGTAGACCACAGTGAAACTAACGAGAAGGGAGTTTGACCAGACCGGAGCCGCAAACGATTCTATTGACCGGAGCCGCAACCGCAACCGGTTCCATGTTGAGGTGAAGCCCGTCAGCCATTTGACCTCTTGAGGATGCACCCCCTCAGTTCGGTGCCAAGCTTCCAACGCCTAAGTTGGTCAGACCTCGCTGGAAATCTCTAGTCTTCCGCTGCTGCTACAGTATGGCTGGGTATAATTCATTTCCCAATAAGTTGTGTGTTACTGGAGTCAAATTGAATGATAACAACTATCATCAATGGGCTCCAACCTTTGAGACCTTTGTAGTCTCACAGATGAAAGAACATCATCTATTTGATAAACCACCAGATGTCAAGGCTGAGAACTATGCTGCTTGGAGGGTTGTAGATGCCGCAGTAGTTTCCTGGTTGTTGAATAGTGTAGAGGACAGCATCCATCAGAGTTATGCGCTGGTCCGATCGGCGAGCCGTATATGGTCCAGTCTTCAAGTTACGTATGGCAATGAACACAATGTTTCCCGTGTATGTGAGCTATAGGAAAATGTATTCAATGACAAACAAGGTCCACAGGAGACCCCTCATGCCTTCTTCAACAGACTCAAATGTTTGAAGGAGGAAATTGACGTATATCAACCTCCTAATGGAGATATTGCTACACAAAGAAGTTATAAGGAGGAAATTTTTGTGGCTCGGTTGCTAGCTGGATTGCAACCAGCTTTGGCCAATCAGATTTGGGGACAGGTGCTTGCTACTGATGCTCTTCCCTCCTTCCAACAGACCTTTAATAAGGTCTTAAGAGTCTATACAACCACTATTGGGGTCTCACCGACTGACCAACAGTCCAGTTCAGAAGGATCAGCACTTGCCGTGCGGGCTAGCAGCACAAGATTGGGCTGGAATCTGGTAGGAAAGCTTGGACAAACCTAATTTTTCGTAGGGCAGGCCTCTAGGGGGCGAGGAAAACAGGCCAATAGGGCCCCTCGACAGCCTTGCATTCATTGTAGACTCAAAAACCATCCCCTCCGACAAGTGCTGGGACAAGTTCAGGCAACCTCCAGCCCCACCAGCCTTGGCACATGCTGTGACGGCCCTTTTAGAGTTTGCCACTCCATCTCCTAGGACCGTCTCTCAAGAGGAGATCAAGATCTCTCAAGCAGAGTATGAGGAGCTTATGATCTATAGGGCACAACAAGCAAGTGAGGCTATGGCCAACCATGTTATCTCCTCAGGTAATTCCTCCACCTCAATATCTGATTCAAACAATGTATGGGTTATCGATTCCAGAGCATCTAACCATATTGCAGGAGATTCCTCCTTGCTTACTCGCCTCATTGAGCTTCCTAGCATCTCCTCAGGTAATTCCTCCACCTCAATATCTGATTCAAACAATGTATGGGTTATCGATTCCAGAGCATCTAACCATATTGCAGGAGATTCCTCCTTGTTTACTCGCCTCATTGAGCTTCCTAGCATCTCCTCAGTTGTTTTAGCCAATGGCCGTAGTTGCTCTGTTATTGATGAAGGCACTACACCCATCAATTCTAATATCACCCTTGACCACGTTATTCTTGTACCCGAATTTCTTGTTAATTTACTTTCCATAAGCAAAATTACCAAACAACTCTTCTGCTTTGTTACCTTCTTTCCCTTTCATTGCACCTTTCAGGATTTGCAGATGGGGAGGAGGATTGGTGTGGGCCATGAGCATGGGCATGATGTTTATGTTCTTGCACGCAACGAGATTCCTTGGGGGTTGATAGCTACTTGCAGTTCGAATACTTCTGCTATCTTATGGCACAAGCGTTTAGGGCATCCGTCTCATCAGAAACTTCGTGCTACTTTGCCCTGGGTATCTCTTGAGTCTTTTTAGTGTGAGTCATGTATCCTTGGGAAACATGCGCGGAGCACGTTTCTCAGTCGTGAGTTGGCGTCGGCTCCCAAGCCTTTTGATGTTATTCACTATGATGTCTGAGGACCTGCACAGGTCGCGTCTGTTTCTGATTTTAAATATTATATTGTCTTTGTTGATTTTTCTCGTACCAGTTGGCTTTATTTAATGAAAAATCAATCTTATGTGGTTGATATCATCACTACCTTTATGAATGAAATTCAAACTCAGCATGGTCTTACTCTTTAAATTTTTCGGACTGACAACGCACTTGAATTCACTCAAGAGGCCATATCTTTCCTCTGTGCTTCTCGAGGCATTCTCCATCAGACCACATATGCTCATACCTCCCAGTAGAATGGGGTGTCTGAGCAAAAACATCGTCATATTTTGGATGTAACTCGGTCTCTCATGGTTACCATGAATGTGCCTCGCGTCTTCTAGTCGGATGTCATCTCTACTACAGTCTACTTGATCAACCACCTCCCATCCACTCCTTTAGGGGGTGTCATTCCCCTTGGACGGCTCTTCCTTGATCAGGAGTTTTTTCCTCTTCAGCCTAGAGTTTTTAGGTGTACAGCGTTTGTCAAGAATCTCTCCCTTGATCTTGACAAGCTTGCACCTCGCTCTGTTAGATGTGTCCTTGGGTATCTTTGTCATCAAAAAGGTTACCGCTGTTATTATCCTCCCTCACGTCGTTACCTTGTCTTTGTCGATGTGCAGTTTCTGGAGGATGTCTCCTTCTTTGACTGTCCCTCATTCGATCTCTTAGAGTCTAGTGTGGAGCCTAGTGATATCCCTTCACCAGCTTCTTCACTGCCTAGTTCACTACCTTGCCCTGAGCTTCTTCTAGTCGTGCCTCCCATTACTGACATGCAGGTTACTGACCACTCCTTCTCTGAGGTATCTTCGTTTGCATAGACATCATCGCCGCCGACGTGCTTCGGTGACATCATCACCTTTGGCTTCCCTACCTACAGATAATCTTCCTATTGCCCTTCGGAAAGATACTCGTTCTTCTACACTTCATCCTATTGCTCTTTTTGTCTCTCATGACCTTTATTCTCTTGCGGTTGTCTCCGCATCTTTACCTGCTCATTGTTTGGATGCGCTTACCCTTCCACCATGGAATCAAGCCATGAATGTTGAGATGCAGGCATTACTTGGACGAGGGACATGGGAGCTTGTGGATCGTCCGTGTCAATCGCCCGTAGTGAACTGTCAATGAGTGTTCTACAAATTCCGACCAAATAGGTCTATGGCACGTCACAAGGCTAGATTAGTGGCCCGTGGTTTTTCTCAGACATATGGGATTGACTACAATGACACTTTCTCTCTAGTTACTCGACTCAGTTTCATTCGTCTGCTGTTATCCTTGGCTGTCAACCGATCCTGGTCGCTCACTCAACTTAATGTTCACAATGCCTTCCTTTATGGTGACCTACAGGAGGAGATTTTCATGGAGCAACCTCTTGGGTTTGTAGCTCAGGAGGAGACGGACAAGGTATGTCGCCTGAAAAAGGCAATATATGGACTAAAACAGAGCCCCTGAGCGTGGTTGGCCAAGCTTAGCACTGTGCTTCTTTCTCAGGAATTCAACAAGTGTGCTGTAAATAGCTCTGTTTTCATGAAGTGTAGCTCACAAGGCATTGTGATACTTGCCGCTTATGTGGATGACATTCTGCTTACTAATGATGACACGGCTGGCATCATTTGCACCAAGGAAGAGCTGAGAAAGGTATTTACCCTTCGTGACATGGGACACCTACGTTTCTTCCTAGGTATAGAGTTCTCCTATGCCAAGGATAGGATTGTCTTATCTCAAAGGAAATACGTGCTGGACATACTCAAGGAGACAGGGATGTTGGGCTGCAAACCTACTACAACTCCTATGGAACAGAATCCAGGTTTTTGGCATACTCATATAGATCTCCTAGAAGATGCCACTCGATATAGGAGGCTGATTGGCAAGTTAATTCACTTGACAGTTACCAGGCCTGACATTTCCTTTGCAATTGGTCTCCTTAGTCAATTTATGCAGCATCCCCGACAGGTGCATTAGCAAGGAGCGCTTCGAGTTCTAGCCTATATTAAAAGATATCCAGGAAAGGGTCTAATCTACTCAAACAACCATCATCTAGAGCTGATGGCATACTCAGACGCTAGTTACGCAAGAGATAGAGGAGACAGGAAGTCCACAAACGGCTATTGCACCTTCCTTGGGGGAAATCTTGTCACGTGGTGCAGCAAGTAGCAGAATATTATATCTACATCCAGTGCAGAATCAGAATACAGAGGCATGGCTCATGCAGGAAAGGAAGTAGTATGGATCAAGAATTTTTTAGACCAGCTTGGGGTAAAGCTTTCAACTCCAATATCACTCTTTTGTGACAATCAAGCTGCCATTTACATAGCAAGCAATGAGATCTTCTATGAGCGTACAAAGCACATAGATGTGGACTACCACTATATCCGTCAATTGCTACTAATGGGAGTAATCTCTACACCTTATACCAAGTCCTCAGATCAGCTTGCAGATATTTTCACCAAGCCTCTTAGTGTTGGTCCTTTTAATGATCTTTGTAACAAGCTTGGAGTATTGAACTTGTTCTCTCTAGCTTGAGGACGAGTGTTGAAGTAATTATTACCATTTCCTATCTTAATATAAGTTGTGTTAGGGATTATTTCCCTAACACATGATTTTTCCTCCCAACTGAACTTATTTAACATCAAAACAAGATGACTTCATTACAACAGTAACACTGAAGACATTGCATTATGGCATAAGAAGTTGGGACACCTCAATGAAAAGAGACTGAAAGTACTAGTGGCAGGTGGAAAGATCTCTAAGTTGAAGAATGTTAATTTAAGAGTATGTAAGGACTGCATAGAGGGAAAGCAGAAGAGAGTCAACTTTGTCAAGACTCCTCATGATCTAAAGTCACAAAAATTGAAATTAATTCACACGGATGTATAGGGGCCTATCCTTGTTAGTTCCTTAGGAGGTGTCCTTTACTATGTCACATTCATTGATGATAATACTAGAAAGGTGTGAATTTATTTTCTCAAACAGAAGTCTGAAGTTTTCCAAGTCTTCAAAAAATAGAAAGCAAAAGTGGAAAATCAGTGTAAAAGAAAATTAAAATCCATCAGGTCAAATAATGAAGAAGAATATGATAGTCATGAATTTAAAATCTACTGTAAAGAGCAAGAAATCAGAAGGCTTATAAGTAGGACTCCATAGTAAAATGGTGTTGCTAAGAGAATGAATAAGACCTTTAAATAAACAGACTAAATGCATGAGATTACATGCAGGTTTTCCTAAAGCATTCTAGGTAGAAGCTATCAATACAACTACTTATTTGATAAATAGAGGATCATCTGTTCCAATGGGATTTAAAAACCTTAAAGAATTGTAGACTAGCAAAGAGGTTAACTATACTCACCTAAAGGTCTTTGGATTTATATCATTTGTCCACTTAAGTAGTGACAAAAGAGACAAGTTGGATTCAAAATCACAAAAATATTTTTTCATTAGCTATGGCAAGGATTATTTTGGTTACAGATTCTAGGTGGAAAAAATCAAAAAAATAATCTGTACAAAAGATGTCAACTTCATTGAATCTAAAATATATAAGCACAGAGAAAGTGCAGTTGAATAACAGTTAGAGTTTTAATCTGAAAGTAGTGCTGAAATCAACCTAAATAATGATGTTAAACAACTTCAGAAGAAACTTATAGAAGAAATTCAATTTCCAAAAGTTGAACAAAAGCAGTTAGACAACTAGAAGGAGGAGGTTGTCATTAGATAACCTAGAAGATCTGGAAAGGTCTTCAGACCTCTTGAAAGGTATATACCATCATTTAATTATCTGTTGCTAACAAACGATGGTGAACCAGAAATATATCAAGAAGATATCTGTGCAAATGATGCACAAAAATGGAAGTTAGCAATAAAAGAGGAACTAAGGTCTTTTGAAATAAATAAAACTTAAAAACTAACTCTATTGTCAGAAGAGAAGAAAACCTTAGGAAACAAGTGGGTGTTCAGGCTGAAAAACAATCAGATAATAGCAAGAAATATAAAGTCAGACTTGTTGTTAAGGGCTTCTAGCAAATTCAAGACATAGATTATACTGAAGTTTTTCACTTGTGAAAATGACTACTATAAGTATAGTCTTAAGTATATTACTACAGAAAACTTATTTTTAGAACAAATGGATGTAAAAATGACATTTCTATATGGTGATTTTGAGGAAGAACTTTACATGATGCAGTCAAAAAGATTTACAGTAACTAACAAGAAGGTAAAGACAGTGTGCAGATTACTGAAGAGTCTGTATGGTTTGAAGCAAACACCAAAATAATGATACAAAAAATTCGATAACTTCATCTATATCTTAGGCTTCAAGAGATGTGATACAGATTACTACTGCTACATTAAAATTTTTGATGACTATTATATCATTCTATTAATTTATGTAGATGATATGTTAATTACTTATTTAAGTATGAAACAGATTAAGTAATTAAAGAGACAATTGTCAAAAGAATTTGACATGAAGGATTTAGGAAAAATAAAGTAAATTTTGGACATGAGAATCATCTAAGATAGAATGGCTGATACACTGAGACTAAATCAGAAGTACTTAGAAAATGTACTTAGAAGATTTAATATCTCAAATGAGAGAAAGACCGAATTGCCTCTTAAACCTCAATTCAAGTTGTCTAAAGATCAATCTCCTAAGACTGAAGAAAAAAAAACTAAAATATCTAAGATTTCATATACTTCAGCAGTAGGAAGTCTTATGTATACCATGATATCTACTAGACCAGATATATCCTATGTAGTGAGAGTTATTAGCAAACACATAGCAAATCTAGGAGCTAAGCATTGATCTGTTGTACTATAGACACTTAGATATCTCAGATATTCCCTAAACATTGATCTGAACTTAAGAAATGACCAATTGAATTGATTAACTATTGTGATGCTGATTTGAGAGGGGAGATGGACAAAAGTAGTACTTAAGGTTATGTATTTTACATAGGAAGTACTATAGTAAGCTAGAGGTCCAAGCTATAAAGTATTATTGTACTTTCAACTACAAAAGCTGAATATGTTATAATTATAGAGGCAGGTAAAGAAAAAATTTGGTTAAAGAATGTACTAATTTAGGACACAGAGAAAAAAGAAGCATTCTATTTTGTGACAGTCAAAATGCTATCTAGCTAAAAACCCTAAATTTTATTCAAAGTCCAAGCATATGAGAATAAGGTTTCATTTCATAAGAGAAGAGAGAGTAGAATAGATTAAATCTGCAAAAGATTGCTAATGTTGAAAATGCTACAGATATGTTAACTAAGGTCCTAAATCTACAAAAATTAAGGTTGTATATAGCCTTAATTGGTCTCCTAGAAAACTGATAAAAGGGAGATATAGTATGATGTTTTTTAAGCTGTAGTTGTAAGACTAATTAGAGCCAAGAGTACAAAAATTTTTCAACTAATCTCTATGTTAGACTCTAAGTGAGAGATTATTAGGTTAAGTGGTATAGGTGTGAAGTATGCCACAAGATGCACCACTACTAGTCGGAAGGTTTTCAATTGAAATGTTCTGACAGATAGGTGCTTTCAAAAGGTTTCAATTTGAACCTTTCAAACAACAATTAGAAGGTTTCAGTTTAAACCTTCCAAACAATACGAGTTTTTAAAAGGTTACAGCTAGAACATTTCGAAATGAAGTTTAAGTGGGTCTAGGTGTCTTTGAATGATTACACCTAAAAGTATCTGAAATCTGGAGCAGTTTAGATAGTTTAAAGTGGAAGGTATCAATTCACACAGAACTTAAATGACGTTCGGAAGGTTTCAAATTGAACCTTCCAAAATACCTACTCTTTCAGAGAGTTTCACTGGAAGACCCAGATAAAGTATCTGACAACTTTGACAGGTGCAGAGAGGGCTTCTTCGAAAGGTTAAGACCAAAAGGTTCTAAAATGTTGTAGCTTTCAGAAGATTTTGCTAAAAAACTCCGAAAAAGAGTTTTTGTTTCAGAGGGTTCCTGTATTGATTTAATGGCTCTATTGTAATTAAGGCTTATTAATCCTAGATTTTGGACAATATATAAGTCTTGATGAAGTTGTAAAATTTATGGTTGATTGTGCCAAAATTTATAGAAAACATCAGACACCTCGTAGACATAAGCTATTGCTAAACTACATAAATCTCTATGTTCTCAATTGTATGTTTATTTCTTCTTGTTCATTCTCTTCTTCCAGAATCGTGCTAATGATCCTACAAGGAGGTCCGTCCGAAGATCAACAATTTGCACAAAGGCAGATTGAAATCTGTTATAGCTAAGCAGAGAACATTAAAGAAGGAAAATGAGATTCTTGTTGATAGGTTGGATCAAGATGTGGTAGTAGAGGTTGTTAAGAAGAAGCCAGTTTCATTGCTAAAGGAGAACATAGCAAATTTTGTAGTTGTCCCTTCTGGACAGCTGCACCTAATTTTTAAGGGAAAAGTCTAGAAGCATGATCATCCTCTTTCAAATTATATTATAGAAGAGGGGGATGCTTTGTGCAGCCCGTCCAAAATCAAACTATATCTAGCTCAAGGGAAATCAAAGATACTAGAATGCGAGGAATTGAAGCAAAGGTTGCAATGTGTGCTCAGCCAATGAACAAGATTGTTCTGGGTGTGGTTGACTTCAAGTTAACAGGAAGACTGTGCAATGGTGTTGTAGCTACAGACTTAGTTTTGACTGTGACTCATGCTACAAAAGCGTGGTGTTGATGGGAATAAGGTAGGTCAGATTCCAATTTTCATTTCGTCAAAAGGGTTCCTCCTGTGCTTGTTCCTTCACTATTGGAGACTCTTATTAAGCAGAAAGAGAATCAAGTTCAAGATGATAGTATTTGGAACTTATCCATGGATGGCAATACCTATTTTGGGCTTGTTGGGGATGATGTTGTGCCCTATGTTATGCCATTTATTAAAGGTAATATATCTAATCCTGAATGACACAGGGGAGAGGTAGCTACTTTTGCCTTTGGGTCTATTATCAAAGGTGCATCAGTTAAAAAAATTGGGTCTGCTGATTGGGGTTAGAAATTTGTCTCAAGATTCTATAGAGTTGTTTGGTTGCTGTAAATGGAGTGAAAACTCACAGAGGATACTAATTCGCAAATTTGAGAGGGCACTCAAGTCAATCGGAGTTATAACAGGGGATAATAAGAATTCTACTGAGTCAATTTGCCAAGAAAGAGGGACATTTAAGCTTGATGAAGATAACATTAGGAGGTGTCTTACAGGAAAAGAGTTATTGTCATCTCAAGACAGAAAGGTTCAACTAATAAAACCTGAAGGGCTTCTTTCCTCAAGAACAGAGTCAATCTATGAACAAGAAATAGTAAAATTTCTCAACGAAGAGAGGACTGTGGTTGCAAAGGAAGCTTCTGACATGGTTTTGGCTAATGAAAAATTCAGTACAATAGTTGCAACTATTGAGGAAGCTACGTCTCAATGTGAGGCTGCAGATGGCACATTGTCACCAAAGAGAGAAGCAAGAAGGGAAAGCTGAAAGCTACAGGGCTAACCATGCAACCATGGTGAAGATCTGGGACCCACTCTTTGTTAGCAATTTTTGGAAGGAATTGTTTTAACTGCAAGAAAATATTAGCAGGGCACAAGACAGAATGAAGATGTTGGTGTACTGCCAATATAGCATCAGTTTCAGATCATCACAAGAACTGGCAGAATGTTTCCATGGTCCTTTTTAGCTGCACAGAAGAGTAGGGCCAATGAAGACAGTGACAAGTCCACAATTGCCAGTTACACATCCAGTTATCAACGGGGAACCATATAAAATATTGAAGTAGCACATGGATAAGCAGGGAAATGCAACAGTCACATGGGTGCTAGTGCAATGGACTAGTGAAGATGAGACATCGGCAACATGGGAAGACTATTACAAGTTGCTTAGTTTCCCAACCTTGAGGACAAGGTCTCCTTTCCCAAAGGGGGCAACGTAATAAAACTATTCCTTTTGTCCAGTTGCCCGATGGTCTTTACTGGCAGTCTGGTTAATGATGTCCGATTGTCTGGGTTAGTGCATCTGGCTGTTCAGGGTAAGTGTGTCTGGCTGTCCGGAGTAGTGTGCCCAGCTGTCCAGGGTAGTGTGTCCGGTTGTCCAAGTTCAGTGGTATTGTTGTCCAGTTGTTTATAACAGAAGGCTAGAGTTTTCAAGATGTATGTTATAATTGTATTGTGTTGTGTTGAACACTTGGAGAGAGCTAACCTCTTGAATAGTAGCATCTATTTGTATTTTCCTGCCATCTCATTCTATATCCACTGCAGTTGATTATTTCCATCATCTTGTGGATTGATCTGTGCTATGAAGGAAGATTTGTTACATGAGAGGATCGCAAGAAGCTATGAGAGACAGTCTGATGTGGCACTGGAAAAAATTCTGGAAAACTACTGAAACTGCTGAAAAAGCTGAAGAAAATGCTAGACAGCTATGGACTACATTGTGTGTATTTGGATATCTATTTAAATGGATATTTACCCACCATACAACATAACACTTGCATATATATCTATCATATCTAACAATTTCAAAATAAAATGAAAAAAGGAAATTTGAATGCAGAAAAGTTGAAAAAATAGTGAGAAGTCCTTAATTTAAATATTTATTAGGAAATTTTAAGTACTTCTATATTAGTATATTTCAGACATTCACTATAAATTTATAAGTATCATTTTTTGATACAAACCTAGAAAATGAACAAAGAACTAAGAAAGCCATATATGTATATTGCTCATTTAGTTCCTCCTACATCATCAAATTGAAATTCCTACCTTTAAAATTACTACCTTTTACATACTTTCATGGACTTCACTATACTTATCATGTTTCTTCGATACGAATGTCCAATAAGTTGTCCATTCTCAACGGAGAGATCACCAAACAAGCATCTAGAACCATGTTCACAATGCATCCAGAAGTGATAATTGCAAAATCCAAAAACTCATAACTAATGAATGTATAACAAACCTGAAAAAGCAGAATCTCCAGGGAGTATAAGATGCAATGAATGGTCAACTGATACTCCTACAAGACTTATACTCTGAACCAACTGACAAAACCCACGTGAACCATCTGAACTTTGACCTGATGGAATGGCTTTCTTTATATTTGTTGACCCTAAGGCACCTTTCATATAGCTGGATGATTTTGCATGATAACTGTACATGGAGGTTGTGGGAGGAGGTATTGTCCTTTCTTGAACTAAACTGATATCTTGCTGCTGTAATGATGCACCATTATTGCTAAAGGAAGCACCAAATACAGACCTCCTTAACTGCAGCGGCCATTTTCTAACTTCATTTCCACCAACAAAGTAAATAGCTTTTTGCCATTCTGTTAAATTACAGAAAGAGAAGGTTTCATTATTTGAAATTGTGTGACATAAGAAAAGAAGAAAATACTCAATTTGTACTGATACCTTGACACTCAAGCTCAAAGAAGCATCCAATACGTGTGATGATGATGTCCCTTGCCCTAACAATCCCAGAATCAGAGGAACATGATAATATCTGGCACCCTTGGTGCAAAATTTGAACAAAAAGGCTTTGAAGAACTTTTGTGTCCTGGCGACAGCTAATACCACCAAATGGAAATATTTGGCTGTCAAGTAGTTCCCCTCTTGAATCAGTCCAAATGCACATCAACCAGCGCCAGTCTTCTGTCCAACCATAACAACAATGAAGACTAGGCACCTTTTGTTCATATTCTGATCCATCAAGAGAGCTTGTGCCAACATCTGCAGCTCCTGATGTTGAGGCTTGTGTAAAGCCACTACCAGTATCATCAACTAAGGACCTTGAATTAGAAAAGTTTGAAGTTGTATTATTAAATCCAACAAAAGAGTTTCCACACTCTGATGTCCCACGTTCAGCCAATACAAAAAGTGGCTCAAACATGCATCTTACATCCTCTTGTGAACAAAATTCAGGTGACCTATTCGGGTCACAGTTCAGACCTGTTCTTAAAGACTGCCAAGAGCTATCCCATGCTCCAGACCTTAATGTGGAGTCTAGTTCGGTCTCACGTGTAAGTCCTGTAGCTGAAGCAGAAATTCGTGGAGCTAAACAATCCTTCCAAAGTCCTTGAGTTGATGAACCAACATGCATTGTTGTTGAATGGGACTTCCCTAAGGAAGATAATGATGGAATCAATTCATTGTTAGAGAAGGATCGGACGATTCGCCTAGCCTTATTGTAGACTGTGAATGCAAGGTCCTTCAAAATAGCAAGATCATTTCTTGGTTTATTGATTCTTAGCAACAAATCAACACCCACTATTTGCAAAACAAGTTTAGGCATACTAAATCCTGTAAGCATTACAATATTTGATACCAAAGCTTCATCACTAGCTGTAGCACTACTCAGAGCTTTTGAAACCTGAGAATATAACAAAGACCGTCTATCTTTAACAGAAGCATGAACTGCTGATCCAAGTGAAGCACAAGATTCAACCAATGTTTGGAGGACTGCGGTAGTTTCCAAGAAGGGACAGATAACATACACTGCCTGCATTAATCATCAAAATCAAGAGCTTTTACTGTAACAAAAAAAAATCTGCATAAATCAATGAAAATAAACAATTCCAATATTTTTATTGTTTAGTAAGAATTTTCTTTTGAATAAAGAATTTCAACATTTTCTGTGAGAAATGTAAGATAGGGTACTGAGCTTAATAATTTAAAATATTTACTTCTAAATTTGAAATAATTATATTTAAATTATATTTACTTATATTTACATATAAACGTCTAGAAATAATTATATTTAAATTGTAGGCATTTATAACATTAAAAATGACACATACAAATGAAATTAAAGTGCAGAAATACAAGGAATTATCACAAATTGAAAATCAATGTAAAAATAAATAAATATCACAATACTTAATTATTAACTACAACACCATTGTATACAAGTATAATTAGGAGGGATACAAGTAAAATCAGCTAATCATCTTTAATAATTGAGAAAACTTCAAAGAAGATCAGCAAAGAATATAAAAATTATATTTCTAACTTGTTATTGAATTCAAAATTTTTTATTTATAAAATATTGTGATTCTCTAAAATAATAATCACAAATTACCGATGAGAAGAGGAAGAGTCCTTTTGTTGGTGGTTTCTTGTTGTGTTGGTGTTGGTAGCCTGAGTTCTGTAGTTGGAATGGAGTCATTGGCAGTCATAATGGATAAACGTTGATCAGATAATTTTTTTACTTGTTTTTGGATAAGTTAGAGTTAAATGGGAAAGAAAGGAGGAAGCTGGATAGAGAAGAAAGACTGACCTAACCAAATTTACATGTTGGACCAACAATGGATCATGCTGATTGACAAGGGTAACAAGCTAAAAGATACTCCATGTCAATCACCATGACATGCAGATTCAACATTTCAACGACATTCTCACCAAAATACTGACATTTCAAATATACACCTATATGTCAAATCCCTTAACTATGAAACCAACACATCAATAAATTTTACAAACATCCCTTGAAGTTAGACCCCATGAGACAATCAAGCATTACTAGAAGATTCTAACATGATGACCAATTTTCCAATGATTGCAATGTTATCTAGTAAATTACCAACAACATGAAAGACAATAGTCTCCACTGCCATGTTCCTCAGTCCCAACAAGATCTAGGACACTTTAATGGAGATAGTCGGAAAACCCTGGAATCTCTTATCTATATCTTCAAGAATGTACAATCTGTGTTTTAGATACATATATAATAAGGTGGACCACCATAGTAACTAGTATTCCTTAAGAAACAAGATAAGTCTACACTATTACTATACTATTTAATACTCCCCCTCAAGTTAGAGCATATATATCAAACATACCTAACTTATTACAAAAGGTGTCAAAATTCTCATTCCCAAGACCTTTGATGAAGACATTTGCAAGTTGATCTATAGAACAAATGAAAAGAGTAGAGATGACCTACTTTAACACATTATCTCTACTGAAATAACAATCAACCTCAATATATTTTGTCTTTTCATAAAAAATAAGATTGTTGACAATATAGATGGTAGTTTGATTATCACAATGCATAGGCATGGAAGTTTGAACTTCCACACCTAACTCATAAAGTAGGGTCTTAACCAAATCATCTCAGATGTAGTTTGAGACAACCTAATATTCTGCTTTTGCATTTGACTTTAATACGATATTTTACTTTTTACTATGTCATGTCACTATATTGCCTCCCAAGTAGGTGCAGTTGTCTAAGGTAGATTTTCTGTCTAATCTATCTCCTGTGTACCCTACATCTAAATAGACTTCGACACAAATGATTGTGGTTCTTGTACAATAGCCCCTTTCCAGGAGCCTTCTTCAAGTAAATTAGAACTCTGATAGTTCCTTAATAATGAACAACTCTTAGTGCATGCATAAACTGACTTAAGAGGTTTATTGTGAACATAATATCCAATCTGGTGATAGTGAGATATATGAGTTTGCCTACTAGACGTCTATACTTCCTTAGGTCTTCAAATAGAGAAGTGTTATCATGAAAGGAGTGACTTTGCTTTATAGGAGTTGCCTCTGGTTTACATCCTTTAATGCCAATTTCCTTCAACATGTTAAGAACATATTTTCTCTAAGAAAGAGACAATCTCCCTTTTGAGTAAGCAAATTCAACTCCTAAGAAATAACAAAGAGTGCCTAGATCCTTTGTAGCAAAGTGCTGATTCAAAAACTGTTTTGTATCATCAATGCCTTGGATATCATCATTAGTGAGTAGCATATCATCAACATAGATTGCAAGAATGATAGTACTTCAAGAGGTCTTCTTGAGAAACACAAAATGATCAACTCAACAACTTGCAAAACCAACACTCTACATAATACTGTTGAATTTGACAAACCACACTTCAGGACTTTGCTTAAGCTCATAAAGAATTTTGTTCAACCAGCAAACCTATGACTCTCCCTAAGCAACATACTCAAAAGGTTGCTTCAAAAAGACCTACTCATCAAGATCATCATATAAAAATGCATTTTTAACATTAACTTAGCGAACAAACCAAGAGCGAGTGACTGCTAGAGATAGGAGAACTCGGACAAAATCCATTCAGGCAATTGAAGAGAATGTCTCAGAGTAGTCAATGTCATACTTCTAAGAGAAACTATGAGCTACAAGTCAAGCTTTGTAACGATTAATGGATCCATCTAAACATTGTTTGATAGTAAAGTCACATCAACAAGAAACCACATTAGCATCAACCAAGCAAGAAACTAAATCACAAGCACCACAAGAAAGAAGAGCTTCCATTTCCTCGTCCATAGCCACCTTCCAAGGTAGGAGTTGAAGGGTTTCACGATAATCTTTAGGAATTGATGAAATGTGCGATAAGGCAAATCCATGAAATGTAGGAGTAAGATTAGTATAAGAAAGGACACCTAAAAGAAGGTGTTGGGTGCAAGTGCAGGTACCCTTGTGATGTGCAATGGGATAGTTATCATCGATAGGGGTAGAGTAGATAGTGTATTGGGTGTAGAGGAGGTAGGTAGAGCAACTAGAGCACCTTGTGATTGTCAAGTGTAGACCTATAGGAGAGGAGTAGAGGGAGCATGCATAATAGAAGAATCCTCAAGCACTTCATCAGATACACTAAAGACAGGAAGAGAAAAGGGAGAACTCCTTATATCAATGAACTCAATGCCAAGAAAGTAGGCTTGAGACTCAAAAAAGGTGACATCCATGAAGATGTAGTACTTGCAAGTGAGAGGGTGGTAAAGGTAGTACCCTTTTGAGAACAAAGATACCCAACAAAGAGACACTTAAGCACTTGGGGAGAGAGTTTGTCAAGACTAAGGAAAAGATCTTAAACAAACGTAACACACCCAAACACATAGGTAGGGTAAGGAAAACAACTTTCTATCTAGAAAGAGACAACATCACCCAAGGGAGAGGCCAGCATCTAGTTGATGAGATAAACAATAGTGAAAATGACATCAGACCAAAGGTATTTAGGAATATAAGCATGCAAAAGGAGAGTGTGAGTGACATCAAGAACGTGTTGATGTTTACACTCAATAACCCCATTTTACATGGAGGTATATGGACATGTGGTTTGATGAAGGATACCGAAAGAAGAATAGATAGTTTGAAAATCAGATTGCATAAATTCCAAAGCATATCTATAAGCAAAATTTTGGAAAGACCAAATTGATTTTTTATTTCCACTAGAAATGCTTGAAGTACATCAACAATAATTCTACGATTTTTAAGAAGATATGCCCACGACACACGAGAATAGTCATCAAAAAATATGATGTAATAGTGATGACCACCAATAGACTTAACATGACTTAAACCCCAAATATCACAATCTAGTAACTCAAAAGAACTAGATATAGAAGACAGACTCAACTACTTACGGAGAGCTTGAGTGTGTTTCCCAAGTTGACACGACTCACATTGAAAAGACGACACGGAAGTCCATAGGGTGTTTGATGAAGCTTTTCCCAAGATGAGTGACCTAAACGATAACTAAAGGAGAGAAGAATCTATGTCTATCATGCATGCAACCAAATCTTGAGGGATGCGATCATGAGCGAGAATGTAAACGTTATTACTGTGCTTACAGCCTAAGCCAATCCTCTAATCCATCTACAAGTCCTAAAAAGTATAATAAAAAGGGAAAAATGTTACAAAAAAGGATAATTGTTCAGTAATGGCACTAATAGATAAAAGATTAAATGATAGGTTGGGAACGTAGAGCACATTGTGTAAATAAATCTGAGAGGAAGCTTGGACCTCCTCTTTACCAAAAATAGAATAGGAGCAACCATCAGCAATAGTAATAGTGGATTGATCAGAAAGGTGTGGAAGGCAATCAAAAAGGGGTGAGGTACCTGATATGTGAGAGGAAATTCTAGAGTCAATTACCCATAATGTATTTCCTGAAGTAAGGAAGGTGGTACTAGTATTAGTACCTAAATCAAGAGACGAGGCTTGAGTGCTCATAACACTAGAGTTTAATCTTTGTGACCAAAGAAATCACTCATAATCAGCATGTGAAAGAGTGATGGTAAGTCCACTAGAGGTATCACCAAGAGATTGAATGATTGATTCTATACTAAGGTTAGCAATGGATGGAGGTTTTCCCCACTTGTCATAACACTTCTTAGACCTATGCCCTAATCTGCCACACCATTGATACTACAGACATAATTGATCATTGCCGTCATGTCTTGAACAACCTCTCCCCTTATGTCTTAAAGAGACAAGGACCAACTATAAAGTAATGGAGTAACCAGAAGTGGGTGTAGAGACACGCAAGGCTTGAGAGGTCTCCTCCAACTCAAGCATAAGGTTAGCACTAAGAACAGAACCTCGAATCTATGAGGCAACATCAGGGTTTGCATTTGCAAGAAAGCCTACAACAAGTTCCTCGTAGTATTGGTGAAAGGTGGCTAAGTCCGTAGTTTGCAGTTGATAGCAGTTCAATTCATCAAACAATCCACGAAGAGTACTATAATGCTCTTGACAAGTTTCTTCTCCTTGTTTCAAGTTAAAGATTTGCTCATAAACCTAAAAGACCTTGGAGATATTCTTGTCATGACTAGGTCTTCTTAAGACTATCCCAAATTCGCTTAGCTAGATGTAACATAGCGACACCTCAAACAATGATAGACTCCATAGAGGAGAGCTTCCAAGAAACAATGATAGCGTCATCTGCTTTCCAATCCTTGAATGTGTCATCTTTAGCATCTAGTGAAAGATTGTACAAATAGTCTTCCCTACAATAACCTTCAAGTATGGTCTCAAACCCTTGGGCCCATAGTAGATAATTTTGGCCATTAAGTTTTTCAGTGAGTCTTTGAAAAGTTTTACTAGAAAAATCTCTTAAAGCCATGAGGAGAATAGTTAAAAGGTTTACTAAAAAAAAAGGTGTTGTGAAGTTCAAGAGGATCAACAAATAGTGGCTAGAATGGGAGTCTTCACAAGTGGGACACTTCAAGGAGTTATGATCTTCATTGCAAGTGAGAATTGACAAATAGAGGAATTGGTGGCAAGCAAACAAGCATAGGTGGATAGACAATGGCGAGAGGAAGAGACAGTAGTAGATGAGTGAGCATAGCCAGACACGCATAGACGATATGCATGAGTGGAGGAACCAATGGATAGATGACGACAACTTAGGGTTGGGAAGATTCATGAGCAAAGAAGCTAACGAACAAACAACAATGACCTAGGGCTTAAAGGACTCACAAGCAAATCATAGACAAATGCATGCGACTATGCCAATGGAGGATCACTCGCAAATGGATTGGCAAATCGTGAACAAACACACATGACTTTGCTAGTGGAGGATCCTACCTTGAATGAATGGGTGGTGGAGGGGGGTTTTTTGGCTTGCTCTAATACCAAGTCAGAAAACCCTGGAATCTCTTATCTATGTCTTCAGAAATGTACAATCCGTGTGTTTTACATACATATACAATGAGGTGGACCACCATAGCAACTAGTGTTCCTTAAGAAACAAGATAAGTCTACACTATTACTACACTACTTAAAAGGGACATATGGCCATGAGAATAAATATGCCAACAAAAAAGGACACACGTTATCCAGTGGTTTGCCAATAACATGAAAGAGAAGATAGTCCCAAATGTCATGTTTCTTATTCCTAAGAGGAAGATTTGGGCACACTTGGAGGTGCACGGACATGAGAACACATCCTGCATATTTGAGATTTACATACAAGCAGTTCTCCATTTGAAAAGCAATCACTCAATCCAAGAATTCTACAACTTGCTTTGCATCTGATGGATGAACTGAATTTACATTAGCCAACAACCCTTCATATCATAAGGTTTTGCTAGTTGCAAAGTTCTAATCTAGACCCCATCCTGAGTTTTTCTTCTCTAAGTTCATGGACAGGCATACTGTGAGGGTTATCTCACTCCCTGCATTCATCACATTGTACAAATCTCTATAGGAATGCCTATTACCACCTCAAACCACCAGACCAAGGTTGAGGATGTAGTAGACACCTAGATGGTAACAAGAGGAAATTATGGAAATAGAAATTGTTAAAAATGTGATCAGAGTAATCAGACTAACAGCACTTCTAAGAAAAACTAGAAAAGTTTGGAAAACATGTAGTTGACACTTTTGAGAGAGCAAGCTTTGTGTCCATGTCTTCATCCGATGTTAGTTCTCTGTCACAAGCTTCCAAGCAACTATGATGTGTATTTAGCCTCTAAGGACAATTCCTCAATTGTAGATTCAGGACTCTACCACATATGTCAGGTACTAGAGATCTCTTTGCTTGTCATTGTCCATTGGCATTCACTATCCCCAGTCAATGGTAACAAATTTCTTGTGGTTACTGAAAGTGTTGCTTAACTCTCTTCAAAATTGTCACTTGACAAAATCCTTTATATTATTGGTCTTGTCTATAAACGCTATTACAAAAAACATTCAAGACTCATTCCAATAGATGACTCAAGCTCAGATGATGGCAATTTTTAAGATGGTATGAAAAAAAAGGGAATGAAATTAGTCAAGTCCACATACATCTCAGTCCAGAAAAAGGGATACTTGTTGAACAAAAAGATCACAAGTGAGAGTGTCAGATATATTGGTAACAATAAGAAACATCAATTTACTTATATAAACTTCACTGATAGTCAATTGATTTTGAATTAAATATTCACATCTCAAATAAAAAAGCAATGTGACTCTTCAGGGACTCAATCCAGCATTAACTGTTACAATTTACATGTTTTAAACATGCTCAGCAAATTTTCTTGCTTCGACATTAATGCTGAGACAAAAATAATTATTTAAAATATACAACTAAAGCATGATCAAAACTTTTATCCAACAGTAAACAGCAGAATAAAAAGCATTTCACAGAATATCTGGAAAAAAAATGCTTTTAGCAAAACTAAAAGAAGGAACAAAATGTTCTCAAAGTTTATACCACACAAGGCACATTATTTCCATCCTTCTGATGCGCAGCAGAATGTAAACCAAACTTAAGAATCTTTAGAACACTAGATAGAGAAAGAAGGAAGCCCTTCAGGTCCCAGCTTTTTGATAAAGCCAGTAGGTAGTCACCCACAGCACCAACACCTGATGTACAAGCCGATCCTGTTTTTAGTGCTGATGGACAATCAACAGGGACGATTCCAGAAGAACTCCATTTTTTTGATACTATGTCAATTTGGCTGCTCATTGGATGAGGTGAATGGCTTCCTAATTTGCAAGATTCATAAACTGCCAAAAATAAAAATGATTAAAAATTAACACTAAGAACCAATTTCACAATTAGTCAGAAATACAAGATATGGTGAAAGAGATTATTATATTGATAGGTAAATATAAGGCCTCTTTATATAAAGGCTACACAAGGAACATCAAACAATTTAAACAATGTGAGACTAAATTCACTTACATACTCTAATACTCCCTATAGCATCCAACTCGAAATAAACACACTAGCAAAACTAGAACAAAATAAACAAAGAGATAAATAATGAATAAATAGAAATAATGTTGTCTAAGACAAATGATCAAACCTTAGTTCATTACAAAGAAAATTTGTACACATACATTATCAACTATCCAATAAAAATGTGAATTGTTAATTTTGAGGTATCCACCAAATCCTAATTCTACTAGTATGGATTGTTCATTATGATATTCCACAATACCCTAAATTTACTAGTTTAATTGGAGATTGATGATGAAGTATTAAAGTTTTTTTTTGTCCTTTTCTTTTGTCTCTCTTTTTTTTTTTACTTCCACCTTTTTTTTCTTCTCCTCTCCCCATTTTTTTTCTTCCTTTTTTCTTTTTCTTCTCTTTCCTTTCTCCTTCCTCTCCTTGACTTCTCCTGATATTTCTATGTCCATCCATTTGCAACCCTAATGGATGTAAGTAGTGGTGGATGGCAATGAAGGAGAAGAAGTGACAATGATGAAAAGAAACTAATGATGACATGTGTGTGTTTGAGAGACAACATGTAAGAGATAACATGTGCAAGAAGAGAGACGTGTGAGAAAAGGTTGAACAACAAAGGCAAACAACAAAATTGTGCAAAGAAGATGCAGAGAGAAAATGTCGGTAGGAACAACATACACAAAAGGGCCAATGCCTCACAAAGGAGTCATCTTCAACACATGTGTAGGGGGAAACACACACACATGATGTGCAGAGGAGTTTCCAATGACAAACAGTAATGAAGGAGGAGAGAGTTTTTCTAAAGGGTGGAGGTGGGGCAAAAAGGAGTAGGCCACTAGAAGTATAGTAAGGAGGGAGGAAGGTGATGACTAGGGTTTCCCTCCTCCCTATCTAAATCTTTTACCCAAATAGACTTTCAAAACTTGAACTCTGATATCATGTAAAAACATAAGATATGGTAGAAGAGATTGTTATATTGATAAGTAAATTTAAGACCTCTTTACATAAAGACTACATAAGGAACACCAAAAAATTTTAAACAATGTAAGACTAAATCCACTTACATACTCTAACAAAACTCATCAATCAATTGTTACAATGGTTCAAAACTTTATCAACGGCTAAAATGATAGGTAAATCAGATTGGTGATCAATGGATAAATACTATAGAAGTAAGCAATAAAATATGACATGGTAGTTCCTCCTCAACAACCCCAATTAGTGAGATACAATGAAATGCTGAATGAATAAAATATCACATTTTACATATAAATACTCTAAATGGAAAAGTAAGTTTTCACTAATTTATTAGATTTTAGCTTTTTGTCGAGTAAATTTTTAAAATATCTAAACAATGTGGAATGTTGTTCACACTCAATAATGAAATATAAACCACAGCAGTTTGCCAACATCTAAATCTTTCAAGTACAATATGATCAAGATTTATAAGGTGTAATACATGTTTATATGTCTGATAATTGATTTAATATATAGAATTCACACAATACTCTTTAAATTTATGAGGTATAATTGTAACATTTTATTATGACATCAAATAGAGAATGGCTAAAATTAAGTTATAGCAAAAGCTACTCAACGTAAGAAGATAAATTGAATTTTCTACTGTATCAAGGAAAAGATTAAAAGATATTTATCAATGGAATGTGGCTTTGTAGGTGGCAAAGGAGATTGAAAATTTACTTTTAGATACTACACCAATGGTGAAGTGAAACCTTGACACTTAGTTAAGCAAAAAGCAAACTGTTGCATCAAGATCTAACACAAAAGTCCGATATTGAGCCAAGGCATAAATTGTGAGATAATATGGATACACTCACTTTTGATTTTTGGTTTTTGAATGGTGAGCCCATGCTCATATATTGTGATAATCAAACCACTGTCTTCATTGCAGATGATCTAACACTTTATCAAGATAGATCATAGATTGTCATTATATTCAAAATGTCCTTAGGAAGAAAATTATCTCCACTCTGCACACTCACTCTTCTAATTAGCTTGCAGATATTTTACTAAGAAATTAGGTATTGGATTTTATGATTATCTTTGTAACAAGCTAGACATGTAAGATATATATGCACTAGCTAAAGAAAGTGTTAGATTAATAATTTCTAATCTTATATGGGTTGATAAGTTGTTGGAGACCCATTTAATTCAAGTCCTAATCACTCAAATATAAACACTTATGTACTTTGTTAATGTTAACCGCACATTTTTCTCTCCTCTCATTGGTTCACTAGAATGGAGCCCTATATGTCCTAGCTTACATCAAAGTTGTTTTAATGAAAAATCTCATTAAATTACTTAGGGACTAAAGCCTATTTAAATTCTAGATATGTAGGAAGCATAGGAGACAGGAAGTTTACTGTGAACTTTCCAGACATATCGAAGACAACTTGATCACTTAATAAACTAAAAAGTAAAATGTTGTATTTAGATCCAAGGTTGAGGTACAGTATTAATCCATAGCCAAATAATTTGTAAGATGTGAATTAACTCACTTCCAAAAGAGCTTGGTTACTCTATTGAGACTCTCATGGCTGTATCATGAAAATCAAATAGTTATCTTCATCAACAATCATCCCACTTCTACAAGCATAAAAACAACATCAAGGTAGATTATCACTATGTACAAAATATGGTGACGAGAGGTGGCATTTTAATACCTTGCACTTAGTATTAAAGCAGATAGTGGATATCTTCACCAAAAGATTTGGGTGTTTGATTTTATACTTGAAACTGTATGTCCCAAATTGAACATGATTGATACACTCTTTAGCTTAAGAGGAAATATCAGAGTAGTATATTAACAAATATATTAGAGTCTTATTAAGTTGTTAGTCCTATTTGGGTTATTGGATTTCTATATATGTTGGGTATCTAGTAAACCCTATAAATATGTGATCACTTGGTTGTCAGGAAGTAATCACCAATAGTCTCATTCACACAAATCTAAGAGGCTTATATGGGTGCCATTCATATGAAGATGATCTAGAGACTCAAGTTTGATGATAACATTTGCTCTAAATTTAATCAGGCGGCTGCGACATAACAATGTTAATTCTGGAGGTGACAATTTCTGCTGGCTAGAAGGCTATTTTGCTAGCTTGGAATAAGGTATGTTCATTGGCCAAATGGACAGGAGGCAAAGGAGAGATTAATTTTTAAAGAAGTTGGTGGTTGGATAGGGGCAAACTGGTAGACATCACTGTTGAAGTGCACCCAGATCCTGTATCCATTGTAGCTGTGCATGGAGATCCTAGCCATCTAAATTCCTTCTTGCTACCAGATGATCTTGTCCATGAAATTAATGATAAGCTCAGAAGCATTAATGAAGTTGATGACTCATTTAAATGGATGTGGGATAAAAAAGGTATTATATCAGTGAAATCAACTTGGGAAACTACAAGGGCCAAGAAAGATCCTAAGAACCCTAGAATTTGGAAGTCCTTTTTGCCTACCAAAATCTCTTTCTTCTTGTGGAGATGGTTCCATAATGCTCTTCCTACTGAAGCATGCGAAAAGGTGGGGTTACTCAGTCTCAATGTGTGTTTGCTGCAAAACCATAAAAGATATAGTCATTTGATCATACCTCTTTTGGTAGTGATTGGGCCCATTTGGCCAGAAGTTGGTTTTGTAGACTATTTCACCTGAGCCTACACAACCAAAGGGATTAACAAAACTAGATATTGAAGGTCTTACAAAAGCAGAGCAGGTCCAAGATGTACAGATTTCAAAAATTTGCCATGGCTAGTCTATTATGGGAATTTTGGAAGGAAAGATGTAGAATAATCTATGATGGGAAATCAACCTCATTTGAGGATATTAAGAAGAATGTTTTCAACAGCCTCTATGAATTTACCATGCCTATAGGCTGGCAGAGTTTTCCACAGGTTGGGAATAGATCAGTTGGATTAGATGAAGCCAAGTCCTGAAAAGCTGAAATTGAATTCAGATGGTGCCTGCAGCTGTAATCATACTAGGGCAGGAGGTGCGATCCTCCATAATGCAACTGGGGACAAGATTATGGCTACTGCTACTACAGGCATTGCAGTAGCACCTTGGCTGAATTGAAAGCCCTCTACAATGGGTTGCGCCTTTGCCTAGAACATCAAATCCAGCTCCAATTGGTCAAGGTTGAGATCGACTCCTTCCTCATCTACAAAGCAGTATTGAACCAAGAATGCCCAATCTTCCAACCTGTGAATTTCTAGCTTGACCTAATACGCATGCTATCTTTGATTGACTCAATTTCCCATGTTTATAGAGAAGCTAATAGTGTTGTAGATAGCCTTGCTAAGGAGGGTCTAACACTACACCATAAGGTCACCTTTAAACATATTGAAGACCTTCTGAAGGATACTAAAAGTCAAATGTTGCTTGATAAATGGAATATTCCATTCCTTGCTGTAGGTGAACTTTTCTTTTTTTTCGTATTGTGTTATTTTGTTTTCTTTCCCTTCTATGACTGTCCTTTTGTTGTAATCACTTAAGTTTTCTGGGTCCCCACCTCATCAATAGAATGGGGGTCTTAATCAAATATATGTATATATATGCCTACCAATTTGGGGTTCAACAGTATCTATTTACATATAGTCTTTCATTATATGTAGAGGATATTTCTTGGTTTAGAACTCATAATAGATAAACTTGTGTCAAGGATCACCCTCTCAAACATTATCCTCAACAAAATGTGAGACCACCAAAACAAAAAGAATGAACTAATGGAAATCTTCACCAAACCACATCCCTTGGACTTTTACTAATGGAGTTGGTTCTCATGGGTGTATAAACTGAAGGTAAGTATCACTCCCTCCCATAACAATTGCTGGGTTTTCTCAAAAAAGACATCCATCTACTGCAGTCGATAATGATTTCATTGGTTTGAAGACATGAATGTCTCCCGATGTACACAGCAGATGCAAGCATACAGTTTTAGGTTCTTAGTTCTTACTTTAGTTTCCCAGCACATTCCACATTTTACACATGTTGATACTTGATACCACACTCGTAAGGATTACAGCAATTGAATTCAAAACTCTTCCAAAAATTGGAATACCATATTTCTTACACATTAAATTTTTCTTAAATAACTTTTCACAAGTGTCACCGGCAAAACAAGAGACATCACTCTTCTGTCATGATAATAGAAATCTATAGCTTTGTAAACTTTATACAAAATTTGAAAAAATCATTTTCAAGTAAACTATTTTGATTTCTTATTTTTTAAATGACTGAATAAATGGTAATCACCCTTTTAAATGTGAAAATAACGTTTATATGATTTGTTGAGTACACACTACATAATATTTACAACTATTGTTGAAAATGTAATCACACTAACAAAAAGAACAAACATAAAGCATAAATGACAAATAAGGAGAAAATGTAACATATTTTAAAAGCATATTATTAAAGAGAGAAACTAAAGTAAATCCATTTCTCAAATAATAAACAATGTGAAAGGATGTCTACTATGATCCAAGTTGTAGCTAGATACCACAATGCCCTTGTATGGGTACAAGTACCAGCATTGGCATGGCTAATGGTGCAAGTACAACAAATTTTTAAGTTTGGTGACACATATAGGTTTGAGTATCACTTAAAATGACACAAATACATGAGAAAGATAGAAGTACAGCTAATCATATACAGAGAAAGAGATTGACTATTAGTTATTTCACAATCAACATTACCTTTAAGAAAGAAAAAATACAGCATTTCCTTTGAGAAAGATATAAATACATCTTAGACTATTAATTTGCCCTAGCAGAAAACCAAAAACTAAATTTGGCAATACAACACTAGAATGTGTATGGACATGTATCTTACCCATATCCATATCATACTGCATTGCCATGAGAACAAGTAACTGGTACACATACTTGGGTATCATAGATATAGGTCACAAAAATATGTAATGATGGCTCAAGTCATAATTAATACAAGAAGCAACGGTTTCAAAGTGTAGCACAGGTATGGTACCAATATGATATGGAGGCACGTAAGCAACCTAAGGCATTGGGATATCATAGGCTAGGTATACCAAGTTTTTTTCTTGGTATCAGAAAATCTCTGCAACACAGAGTAGTAACATGTTTTGCACAAGATTTGGACTATATATTTTTTAATGAATCTCAATCATCTTTATTTTATAATGTATTCAATAAAAGGTAATTACATATTTATATGTGCAAAATTCTAAGAAGCCCTTTCATTACTTCAGTAGTATTGGAAAATTTTCATGCCAACATCAAACAAATATTGTAATGACCATATTTGAAAGAAACATATGAGAGATGTTAGATATAGGGCCATATATATATTGTTCTTTGTAATTGGGTTATTGGATATCCATTAACTCATGGATACTCCACCCAATACATATTCTCTTGTAGCCCTATTTTGAGAGTGATGCCATTTTTCTATTCTCTAACAAGAGGAATAGAGGAAAAACAAGAAATATTAGAAAACCCAAGGGAAGATTTGTGGTAAGAAGAGCAAAAATGCTATTTATTAAATGCTAAATAAGAATGGTTGAATTCCCAAATCCAACTAGGAATAGGACCGGAAAAGTAAACAGTCTAACCTGTTCCAAATTGTTGGAAAAAGTCAGCTGCGGCAGAGGTAAGAAGATCAATATCCGGGCATACAGCATAATATGTAATCTGCAACAAAAAGAAGACAGAAAGATGCAAAATTCCAGCATCATCGTCTACAAAATATGTAACACAATGTAATACAGGCTTCTCAATGATGTGTAAATGCAAATAAGAAAAGAAAATGTACTGTGATGTGCACAGGATCATATGAAAAGAAAATGCACTGCAATGTATATAGAGACCTATGAGAAACTCACAGGTTTTGGTAGTGCATAGGGTTCAAGTGGACCCTTTTCCCAAAGTTGAAGAGCGCTTGCTGAAGTTTTCAGCCAATCATCCTGATACCTATGAAAAAAGTCTTATGGTTACGATGCAATGAATGATTACATGGAAAAAAAAATACTAGCAAGTTCCTTATTAGTCAAAGGAATACCCAACAAGTAGAGCAGGTAATGGAAGAGCTGAAATAGTAGATCTAAAACGAGAACCGCTCGCCTGTTGCTCCACTTCATGATTTGATCGTCTTTGAGATGAATCATCAATTCGACTCCCATCTATGACATAAGCTACCTAATCTGTAAGAGGCATTAGAATATTCTAATGATGCGGTAAAAGTTATACCTTTGAGAGAAGATATGCCACTAACTAAAGCTGTGGATGGGCTGATTGGATCTCCAGCAAAGGTAGTTGTACTTGAGGAATCACTTGCTTCACTTGTATGAAATTCAGCAGAAACAATATCACCAGTAAAGGTAGCATCATTGGATTGGCTGTGGCCCTTGCACCAATCAGTCATAGACAAAGGTCCATCCAAATTCCCAAAAGCCGTTTTCAAAGACACTTTTATGTCAGATAAAAGCAAGCTAATGACTGAAGATACACTAACCTGTAGTAGAAAATAAAAGACATATTTCAAACATGTTCTGAAAATAGGAAGAGGGTAGAAGGATAATGCTATGAATGAAACACTCAACCACTAAGACGTGTATAGTAATGTACAGGTTTCATAGACTTTACATGCATGCAGAATGTTCTGTTCTATAAGCTATACGACAGTCTACAACTAGTGCTATTAACATGTTAGACAAGGTGAATCAGAAGCCACAACAAAATGCTAAATCTAAAGAAAACGAAAATAAATGAAATATATAAAAAATAATAAAAGAAAATTCTTAATGAATAAAATTAAATAACTCTTAAAAATTGTATTGCAGGCCCCGATGCATGGAACAATTGCACTAACAATACCAACATGGGAAGTCTGTAATCTATCATTGTACTTAGCTGCCTAATTTGCTAGTTTTTTATTTTGCAATGTCACTAAATCCTGCACAATGTTTTTAAGAAGCAAACTAGTAGATTCCATCATGAGCTTTACTTCTTAGTTACTGATTTTGTGAGTTATAACACATTACATAATCAAAAAGCAGGCAAGGAATATTTAACGAGCAATATGAAAAAATTGATGCTACCATTTTCTGGCACCATATACCAATTAAGTGTGAAAATAGTAAATAAACATACAAGCATACACTTAGATATCAATTCACTATTAAACTTGAAGCTTACATCACCAGAGAGCGGATCAATTAAGTCAACACCAGCAATATCCACAGAGTGGCAAGATGCCAAAAGACCACCACAGCCAGCATGAACATTTGAAGGCCCACAAGCAAATCCACGGCGGATTTGCTCCTGCAATGTGAGCCAGTAATAAGGTCCATCTCCATCACATGCATCTAGAGAAATATCAACAAAGGATGTAGACTGCTGAACTAATAAAGCCATAGCATCAACCAGTTCCTGAAGAGATTGCCTTTGGTCATTGATAGGCAAGTCTTCCTCAATGAGGCAACTGTTTGAAAAAGATGAATTCTCAAGGTTCATGGTATTTGAAGGCATTGCAGTTTTCGGAGCTCCAACAGCACGCCAAACACCAACCTGTGAAGCTACAGGACGGTCCAGCACTGCATCCATATCACCAGCTATTCGGACAGGTACTGAATCTTTCTTCTTGGATATATACCTATTAGAAAGCACATTTTCTGTGAGGTATGTATTACTCAAGGCCTGATCAGATATTATTCGACCAGCAAGCATATTGGCTGCCAAAGGGACTTGATTGTTGCAAGTTAATAGTATGTGCCTTATCCTACACATGGCAGCCTGGAACATGCTACATTCAACTTCAGTGGCAAGAACTGTCTTTAAAGAGAAAAGAAGACGACTTGCTTCCAAGAAATTTTCTTTCTCCTTGATCAATGAATTTTTTGAAGTTGGTATAGTGCTTCCAGCGAGAAAAGATACTGAATCATCCCTATGAGAGCTTGACTCTTCATTTCGAAGTGTATTCTTAATATTATTCTTCCGACCTTCAACATGATTATAATACTTCAGGGAATTAATCGAGCTCATAACATGATCCCCACAAGAAAGCATTGTTCCAGCAGATAGTTCAGTTTTCTCTTCTGATGACCCCACCAGTGGAGAAGAAGGTGGATTTGCACTGTATGTATATGACAATATACTTGAAGGACTTTCAACTCTTTTGCATTTTGGTAGATATGGGCTTCTGAAAATTGATGTAGAAAACTCACTTCTGGATGCTTTAACTGCTGAATATTCTGATGCCAAAGTTATAATTGCTTCAGCTTTCATCACATAATCATACTTACGTGATGATGAAGCTATAGAGTAGCCAGGAACAGCTGATGGCCTTGCATCCTTAGTAGGATCCATATTACTATCAAGAAGCTCATTATTAAGTGCTGAAGAATGCTGCATAAATTCTTCAAAATGTGGTAATGCTGATCCAGACAAAGGGGTCTTGTCCGATGCATCAGCCCCTCCCACAATTTGGTTGTCACTGATGTCCCCACAATCAGCAACTGAAAAAACATGAGCCTGTGATTCAGCAGTACCTGGGGGCTACACAAACAATTTTAGTTACAAGAGAAATGCTTTCTTGATCATTCCATTAAACAAAACTCAAATAAGGGAAAAAAATTCATCCATATGGTACAAAGAAAAAAAATTATATAATGAATGTGAAAATACAAGACATAAGTGAAAGTGGAATACGTTATTAGTAAACATAAGACCTTTATATATAAAGACTACATAAAAGATATAGCCCTTGATCCCAATACATTAATATTTTCTAACACTCCCCCTTAAGCTAGAGTATCCAGCTTACAATATACTAAATAATAATTCAGCAAACTTAAACATAATAGAAAATAACAAATACATAGAAGAACATAAAAAACCAATTGTTATAACAGTAGTAGCAACAGGTAGTACTTACTATAATAAAAGTAGCAGCAATAAGCAGTAGTAGTTACTATAGTAGTTGTTAAAAGTTGCAGCAATAGAAATAATCTAAGTCTATGAAAAACCATATCTTAAGCAGTAATAGAATAACCATTAGATGATATAATCTGAAGCACTAAAACAGATAGACAAATATGGTTTATCCTTAGCAAGCAAATAGATAGATGTGATCTACCCTTAGAAATTTTCTTTTTTTGTATTTTTTTCTTTTTTATATATACTTCCACCACTTTTTTTTACTTCTTTTATGCAAATTTTTCTTGCATTTTTTTGTCCCCTCTTCTCCTTCCTTCCCTTCACGATGCTTCTTCTACAATGCATCCATCTACAATCTTGATGGGTGCAAGCTCATCGTTTGGGCATCCATGATGCTTGAATAGTAGCTACATCATATTGGACATGTTTAAGCCACTAGAGATCCTCAATGATCAGTGACCATTCAATTCTTCGTACAAAGAAAGGAACATTATGAAGTACAATCAATAGGGATTGCCATGTTGTAAATGCCATTAGTGATGTGAAAGGAAAAAATTTGGCCAGAAATTCAAATACATCTGGGTTCACTTCTTCTCATAAGTGGGGTGATGAGGTCAAAAAGGAAGACCCTAACTAACCCCAACCTTGACTTGTCCTTTTTGTTCTTGTTTCGGTCTTCCTTAGACCTGGTTTTTCTTTTTTGGACTTTTTTTTTGTGCTGGCAGTGAACTCCAACCAAGTTGTAGCTTCATAAATGTGGTTTTTATTTTAATCTAATCTCTTTACAGAAAAAAGGAAGCAAACACCTAGTTGGTGCTCTACCAATTAGGGCTCACAAATGATATATGAGCTTCACAATCCCATGCATCAATATAGGACGGTAGTAGCTTTGGCATAATCATTGCAAGTGTCATTGGTAGTGGTTGTCACAACAATTGCCAGGAGGGATGATGCGGTAGTGGGAGATCTCAATGGCAGCAGAGAACTCAAGGATGGGATTGGCAGCAATGATGAGAGAGGATTATGAAACCCCTATTGATGATGGCTGTAGTGGGTAGGGAGCTAGGGTTTCTCCCTTGTTTTGTTAACAATGGAAGTACTAGTGAGTGGAGTGGGAAAGAAAGTGGAGAGAGATCTGAAAAGATCCTAGGATAGGGAACAAGGGCAAAGAGAGGGGTGGTGACTGTTGGCAATGACAATGGCCTAGATAGGGCCAACAATGGAAGTGGTTGGGAGAAGGGTAATGGCTAGGGTTTGCCTCCTTATTTGAATCTTTGACACTTTTACTCAAAACCTAAGCTCTTAATACCATGTGAGAATACAAGATATAGGTGGAGGTGGAATATGACAATAGTAAATATAAGGTCTCTATCTACAGAGGCCAAATAAAAGAGAAAATAATTTAGATTGTTAGAATATAAAAGATTAGTGGAAGTAGAATGATACTATTAGCACAGAAAAAGTCTATATATAGAGACTACATAAGAAAGATAAACATGACTTAACTAACGTAGGACTAAACTCAGAATACACAAATAACCCTAATATATCTTCTTCTTTTTAAAAAAAAAGGAAACCCTATCTATATTCGGGGTAGGGACTGAAATAAGAGGAAAAATCAAACATTGCCAAACAAAAGGAAAGGAGACTTAAGGGGTTCTGCTAGGAATCCCTAAGCTATCTAAAAGTCTTTATTTGTGAGTTTCTCTAGGAAGAGTTGAGACTAGTCTGAAGAGGCACCTTTGGTCGCAATTAAAATCTATCTTGGCCAACATGTCTGCAAGGCAATTGACTTCCCTATGCACAGGTTTAAGGAAGTAGACTTGGTTGACTTGATCCTTTAGCTTGGACCAGAGTGGTAGTGTCTGACCAGAGATGCATTGATTGTTCTGCAACCCCTCAACTAATCAGCCCATAGGCCTCTTGGAAGCAGCAATCATCTCTCCCTTGTAGTTGCAAATGATGTCTCTGCCTGAAGCTTTGTCATCTTTGTTCACCACACCATCAGTATTAATCTTGAGTCTCACGTGAAGGGCTTTCTCCCAAGTAAACCATCTAATCTGTTAGAGCCTAGCTTCAAAATTCCTAAAACAGAATTTTGATAGTAATAAGGTCTCTTCCGGACAGCATCTAACCTTGAGAATGGTTCTATGAAAAGGTAACTAAGGAGGAATCTATTTCAGCTTTAATGTTGGTGAAGGATCCTCTACCATTCTCATAGATCGAGAAACAACATTCCATCTAATATTTCCAAAGAATGTTTAACTACCAAGAATTTCAGTGTTTTTAACTAAGCTTTTCCTAAAAAGGGTGTTTTATACAAAGTGTTTCCACTCAAACTGGTTTCTCAGATTAAGGACAAGTTTCCTATTTATCCAAAGTCTACAATGAATTGCCCATTCACCTTCAAAGCAAAGGTGTTGTCCTGAGTATTCCTAGGCTTGAATTCTGCAGCATTTGCATCTTGAAGCCATTTGATAACCTGTTCTTTTGATGTTGGCTTCAGTTGAGAGGATGGAGTGAAACAAACACTAACGGAAGAAGGAGATCCTAATGAGAATTGGTCCAAATACCTACATTCCATTGGCACAGACTGTTCCTTTTTTCAATAGCTTCTCAAGTTGTTTTGACTAAGAGCTTCCCATCAAAAAATCCAAACCAACTGAATTGATTCAACAAAGTTGTAAAAGGAGTGATGTGTTTATGAGCCTTGTCCCTAATATGGCTAGAGAGCGAGACCTCGTTTAGTGAGTGGCAATTAGCTGTAGCCTCAACAACAATCAAAAGCTCTAGCCCTACTTTCACATGCATAGAACTTGAGATCGGACAAGAGGGAAGTCATCAATCATGCCAAAAGTTGATGCTACCTTTCCCCCATTTCAACTAGTTAATCAAGGTATGTACCTCCAAGTGCTGCAAAGTGATTTACATCTGGCTGCCTCATTTCAAGCCTGATTATTAAAATGAAGATCAAATTTATTGGTGATGAGTTCAGCCCACAAAGATTTAGATTTGATAAGCCTCCATGTCATTTTCATTCTCATCACCAGCATAAATTCTTTGAGATCTCTCGTTCCCAAATAGCCTTCTTCTAATGGTTTAATAACACTACTTCATTTAATCCAATAAGTATTACCTTCCCTCCAAAGGAAATTGGCAAATATGGATTGAATCCTAGCAAAAATTTAGATCGGGATGTTGAAAGCACTCGTAAGGTGGACAGGGAGACTGGAGAGGATGTGTTTAATCAATATAATTCTAGCCCTTAGGGAGAGAAGTTTACTCTTCCAACCTGTCAGTTTACTTTAGATCTTTTGCTCTAAGCCCTCAAAATAAATGTTACTGGCTCTCCCTTAGAATATTCGGCAACCTAAGTAACAGAAGGGGCGTCTCCCAACTAGAAACCCATGATTTCGCAGATCATAGCAGCTCTTTGGTTAAATATAGTCATTAGTGTCACCAAAAAAATTTTACTTGTGTTTACTTTCTATCTCAAGAAGCATTGATACTCTCAAAGGAGGTCCATAACATTTCTAATACCATTTTTTCATCCATTTACAAAAAGAATGCCATCATCAGTGTAGAGAAGATGGGATACACTTGCATTGACTCTGCCTGCATTATAGGAGATGAGCTTGTTTGAGAAGATTAAGTTCTGTAGGCCACAAGCAAGTACTTCTATAATAATAAAGAGATAAGGTGAGAGATCATCTTGCTGTAGTCTTCTTGAAGGTTTGAAAAAACTTCTACTCTTCTCATTAATCACCGTTGAGAAATTATTGTGTTCTATGCATTTCTTGAGCATCACTATGTAAGCCAAGGAAAAACTAAATTTGATCATGACTTCCTAGATGACCTCTCACTCAAGCCAATCAAAGTTCTTTTCCATATCAAGAAAGTTGACGATGATTTTTCCCCCTCTAAAATCATTATCTATATTTTGAGTTAATTCCTAAGTCAAAGCTATATTGTACATAATACTTTGTTTTACCATAAATACTCCCTGTAAAGGCCTATCTATGCACTTAGAATTCAATCTGATAGAATTAAAATTCTAACAAAATTAGAATTCTATAAAATTAAATAAAAATAGAATTTAAAATTCAAGTGTTTGTATATATTCAAGAATTTAATGAAAATTAAAACTCAGATGTTCGTACATATAATAGAATTAAAATTTATATTTGTTTATGATAATAAAGTAATAAAATTATTTATAATTAATTCATTGTTAAGTACTTAATTAATGAATTAAATTAGTTAGTAAAAATGTAATTAATTAATTACATTAATCAATTAACATGTTATATAATGATATAATTAGATCTTTATATATAATTTATCAATAATCTTATGTAACAAATATTAATAACAAAATATATCACTAGCAATAATAAAAAATAACACTATTTTTAGACTAATTAGTAGAAAAACTTACTGTAAAGGCTAAATCTAACAAAAACCCTCAAAATCTCTTCAAACATGAGCTACAAAGATTCCGACGGAAATTATTTGCAGAAGTATTTAGGTCTACATTTCATTTCCATTGGATTGTAAAAGAGTGGAATTTAATTTTCAATAAAAAGTATTTACAGAAGATGTACAAATATCTCTACCTCAGAATTAGATGGAAATTATTTTCATTTCCATCCAATTTCGAATGCACAAACCCCCACCAAGGGAGAAATTATTTTCAATAGGAGCCTCAATATTCTTTTAGAAATTATTTTAAGAGAATTTTGTATCTAGCATTGCAAAGACTATTTGTTTAAAGCCCTGGAAATCTTTGGGATCCCCTCTTTTGGGGATCAAAGCTAGGAAGGTGGCCTTCTAGGAGTTATCTAAGGTGTTCCTCTAGAAGAAATGTTGAACAGCCTAGATCAAGTCATCTGTGATAATATCTTAACAAGTGTAGAAGAAAGCAACAATGAAGCCATCAAAGCCAAGGGCATGATTTTTATCAATGGAGAAAGTAGTCTCTTTGATTTCCTCTACATCTAAATTGTTACATAAGAGGTCATTGTCTTCAGCAGTAATGAACATAGGAATGTTACAGAGAAAGGGTCTTGTATTCTGAGAGCCTTCCATTTTAACGTGTAGCAAAAAATTCCTTTCCACATTCACACACTTCATCCAATGAGTTGAAACTATTGTTTGTCATTAATACCCCTAACCAATTGAAGTGTTTTCTTCTATTGATGATCCTATGGAAGTAGGCCCCTTCAGCAAGTCATTTGATATGAGCTTTTTGAGAAAGGAAAATATCCTTTTAATGGTTTTTCATAACCAACGAAGTCTTCAACTATTCTAGTTGTCAGAAGGCTCCTTCGTACTAGTTAATTTGAAGCTCACATTTAAGGCCTTCAATTTCCCATGACAATTGATCTTTGGCTTGATTTATATTCCTAAATTTATGCTCGTTCCATTTTTTGAGGTGAGTCTTTAGGGCAGAAAGCTTTTTGCTAATTCTTTTTATGGGGCAATGAGTGTGTATGCTGTTCCAAATGTGTGAAACTTCTTACCTAAAATCCTTATGCATTGTCTACATTCTTTGGAAACAAAATAGGGCAGCTCCTGACCAATTATCTATTGTGAGAGATAGCATAAACAAGGAATGATTTAAAGCTAGAACATCATTTACTCTTATGCTTCCTTACAAACTAGAACATCTAATTTGTAACATATTCCAAAACATAACAGAATCAATAACTCAACAAACTTAAAATAGCAAATACATAGAGAGACAAAAAAATTTATTGCAACAATAATAGCACCAAAAAATAGTGATCTAAGAACCATATCTCAAATAGTAATAAATTAGCCATCAAATACAATCCAAAGCAAGAAATCAATTGTTGCAATGGTAGAAGTAGAAAAAGGCAGTAATCAAGGAACTATATCTCAAACAGTAATAGATTAACCATAAAATACAATCCAAAATAGTAAAACAAATAGAAAAATGTAGTCTACACTCAAAAAGCAAGTAGCTATGATCTACCCACAACAATTCTTTAAAAAAACTTTCATCAGTTTTCACTTTTTTTATGCATTTTTCACTTTTTACTTTTCTTTTTTTCCCTTTTCTTATCCTTTTTACTCTTTTTATAATTTCATATGCTCAACACCCTTCTTCTCAATTCTTCTTCTTCCCCCTTTTTCTTCTTTTTTTTCCCTCTCTTTACTCATTTCTCTCTCTCTCTCTCTCTCTTTTCCTTTTTCTTACATTTCTTTTCTTTTCCTTCTATTAGATTGTAAATCTGTAAATTTCTCATTTTGTTAGAGACCTTTCTATAAATATCCCACCTCATTGTCTAAATACTATACATTCGATCAATAAAGTGATTATTGGTGATTATTGCGGATTATTCTCTTAACTTGATATCAAAACTCTCGTAATCCTTAATCCTCATCGACGAATCTCTTCATCAGCAACTATCAAGGTTTGCCACATTGTCGTCGTCTCTCCTTCTCTTGGTTGCCACTCTCCTCACATAGGTTTCTCCTGCCATCTCCTCTTCTACATGCAATGCCTTCCACTTGCTACGTACACAACAACCTTTGTTCCTCCACATGCAACATCCTTTGTTCCCTTCACCAACACTAAGTGATTAGTGGTCACAAATCATGGACTAGCTTGACAAGCATTGCCACAATGGCCAAGCCAAGTAGCCATTCCCTCTAATCACACACGCAATCATCTTCTTGTCAGCAGTCATCATCTATGCATAGGAATCAATTGATAGCAATTAGGAAGTTGTTCGTCTATCCATCCACCCTTTCTTAGGAAAGAGGGAATCGACAATAGCTAGTCAAGTGGTTGTCTCTCTCCTCTGTTGTCCATCTATTCCAAAAAGTTCATTTTTTTTCAATGTTCGGGTGTTGTACATTGTGCACCTCCATCGCATAAAAGGTGCATTGGAAAGAAATGTCAAACCCTCCATTGGCTCAAACATTCTTCCAATGCTAAGAGATGATGTCTTCTAACTCACTTGTCAAAAATCTCCACTATATATCCGAAAAGCTCAATGGAAAGAACTATCTTTTGTGGGCTAACAACTTCAAGACTTTTCTTATTGCTAATCGATGTTTGTGGCATGTGACACAATCTCCACTAGATATCAAAGACATCGACTATGAAGACTGGTATGTGGCCGATGTTGCAGTAATCTCATGACTAACGAATAGTATAAAGCCAATGACTTCTCAAAGCATGGCAATGCTCTCACCAACAAAGACAATTTGGGATACCCTACAATTGACATATGAATGCAACAAGAATGTATTGTGTGTCTTTGAAGTATACAAACTCATCTTCAATAGAAGACAAGGAGGACGACTTATCCAACATCACTTCTTAGATTTCAAGCTCTAACTTAGGAGTTTGAAGTACTTCAATCAATCATTTCTAAGGTGTAGACACTTCACTACCATCGTAAAGAACTATATGTGGTGACCTTCCTTCATAGTCTAGACTCTGACATTACAAACAAGATTCGAGCACAAATATTAGGTGAAGACATTGTCTTGGACTTGCCAACTACCTTTGTCAAAACACTGAAAATCTCCTCATGCTAATGAGGGAGTAGTGAACAATCTATAATGACCGCTTGCTTTGTACCATCTCAGGAAATTGATCAACAGGTTCCAACTCCAATTCGTGCCAATAAGGGAGGACAACAAATTTCTGTCATGTATACACTATGGTAAAATGAATCATCTATCAAAGAAATGTTGAAATAAGTTCGGCAAACCTAGCACTACTTGTATGACTACGGAAATATCTGATACTATTTCGGCTTCCATAGTGAACATATCCTTTGAAGAGTATACTAAGTTACTTTAACTAAAGGAACAACACATGGTTGCATCCTTAGGTACTGTTGCTCACTTAGTCTCTCATAATGAGTCTTAGGTAATTGATTCTAAAGACTCCTCATATACGACAAGTAGATCACACGTTTTAAAACATTTTTCACCTACCACCTCAATTAGTTCTATTTAGATGGCAAATGGGCACATATGTTCTGTTTCTAGACAAGGTAATGCTCATGTAACTCTTGACCTTATTTTCCAAGATGTTTTATATAATCCAAATTTTCCTTTGAATCTTCTATCCATTAATAGTATTACTAAACAATTATCATGCTTAGTTACTTTCTTTCCTTTTCATTGTACTTTTCAAGACTTACAAATGGGGAGAAGACTTAGTTTGGGTCAAAGAACTCTACCAAAAGTATATACATTGGTCAAAAATGTGGTACCCTATGGTCTTTCTTACATTATGTCAGATCCATCTATTGTTTGGCATTATTGATTGAGACATCTCTCTCATCAAAAGCTTTAGCAATCTTTGCCATGGTGTTCAGTTTCTTGTTTTGATTATAAGTCATGTTAGTTAGGTAAGCACCATCATGCTATCTATCATCAATTTTGTTTGTTGTCTAGTTCAAGTCATTTCTATTTGGTTCATTGTGATGTCTAAAGACCAATTAGAATCTCACCTATTTCTTGATGACTACTCCCGTGTCAATTGAGTTTATTTACTAAAAGACAAATCATATATTTTGGATGTTATCAAAAGCTATTTCAACGAAATTCGCAATCATTATTCTGTTGTTTCCAAATTCTTTCGCACTAACAATGCTTTAGAATTTCAATAAAATGCTCTTCAACATTTTTGTGAATCTCTTGGGATTGTTCATCAAACCACATGTGCACATACCTTACAACAAAATAGAGTAGCAAAATACAAACATAACAAATATGATGGCATATTCCAAGATTAAAAATCTATATCACTTTACAAAATATTTGTTTACACTGTTTGGAAAATTTCTTTCAAACCTATTTTCTTCTTCTTTGCCATCCATAGATGTAAAGTGGATATCTGAAGGCCCACATGAGTACGCAAGTGTAAATTAGGAAGACTACAGGGATTGATGGATTTTTAATAAATACAGTAACTTTGATCAGAACGCATATCTGTGATTGATATGCTATTTCTGATCATGCTATTAAGATATTGTGTTGCAAGTAAAATGTATCTTGGAATTTTTTTTCTAAAATATTTATTCAGCCTGAATCAGTGTTTACGTTAAAAATTAGTGACAGACATATTACCAGGTTAAGCTACAACTATAAGACACAAGTTTCTGATTATCAAACTACAACTCTTCAGGTCCCAAAGTTCTATATTTGAAATCCAAGGTTGACTTTCTATGGAATCTTGTGTTTGCAATTATAATCTCCTTCCTATTTTCTAGTAAGTCCAGTAAAAAACAAAAGAAACATTAGAAACATTCAAGGAAGATGAATATTAAATATGTAATACCTCCCCAAGGTCCAAAAGGTCATCTTCAAAAAAGTCTGCAAATCCTCCAAATTCAGAAATAAGGTCATCAATACTTATGGCACTGCCATTGCTTCTATTCGTAAAATCCCAAAAAGATCCACACTGAGCTTCTCCAAATCCAGGAATCAGTGGACTATTTGTTCCAACAACATTGTAGTTAGATTTACATGAATCTTGGACAATTCCACTTGCAACATTGCCTCTTCCTATTGATTCGGTTGTGCCTGTCAGTGATCGTTTAGTCCCCTACATAAAATATCAAATGCATTTAGCTGTAGTGAATCAAGCAAATGAATAATAAAATATCAACTCACTTAGGGTTGATGCCATACAAGAAAAGCGGGGAAATTAGGTGAAATATTTCTTGAAAATAAAAGCTAGCATGCATTTCATTTGCCAGTAAATTTTCATATAGTGATCTGTATATTGACAAAAAAGAAGAAGAATATATCATGTGTTTGCAAACTATATAACTAGATTTTGCACATCAGCAAGGACATCAATCAATTCAAGACTTGCACACTGCTAGTTGAGTCAGACCATTAATAGTTGAAGTTTCCAACATATGGGGCTATCTGAAAGGCATGTGGCAGTAAAATCTCTTCACGCTTTAACATGACCATAATGTATAGTACATTTAAATCTTAATTAAAACAAGAGGGCAGTTTTTCTGTAGGTGCCTACAAGAAAATTCCTGTAGTTTATAGGTTTATAGGAAGGGACAAGGAGGTGGGGTCCACTTTAAAAAAAAAAAGAATAATTGACATTAAATCTCAGTCATTCAATTGTTGGCACCTACAAGAAAATTCTTGTAGGCACCAACATCTCCATTTTTCTGTTAAAACAAAAAACGTAACATCTGAAATTAAGTTAAGTCACATAGAACAACAAAAAACAGCCTACAAAACGAAAAGAAAGCATGTAAGAGAAGAACAAAAACAAAAGAAATAATTGAATAAAATACAAAATAAAAAATGAAGAAAAACATTTACAAAGTACAACATACAAAGTGATAAATAAAACCTACAGAAGGCAACAATATAAGATATGGATCAGCTATAAAACACAAAGTTATAAAGCAGAAGGTAAGGTGTGTAACCATCCAACCATAGAAAGCACTCAAGTACCAAATGCAGGTAGGCTGCTTCGACACCTACCTTAATTATTATTTGTTTATTTACAGGTTTAATTTTGATGATCAAAAACTGAGGTAAATATTATTAAGCAAATATTTTACAACTTACTTTTAATTCTACTATTATTGTCTAGTTGTTTTATTCAAAATTATTACTGCAAACCTTTAAAAATAAGTTTCAAAATGTTCCATTTCTCTTAAGGTATAAAATCAAGAATTTCACTAAAAGTCACTGAAATCTCAGGTTAATCGGAAGGTTTCAATTTTATATTTCATTTTCGGATGATTTCATTTGAAAGTATCTGAAATACATTTTAATTGTCAATGAGTTTCAATTTTTAAGTTTTCGGAATATTTATCTTTTAAAAGTCACTGAAATGCCTTTCAGAATCGAAGGGTTTTATAGTTATATCAGATGGTTTCATTTGAAACATTTAAAAAGTGTTTTGTTTTACTGTTTATAGGACACGTGTCATGCACTTAACGTATAACTTAAGTTTTATCTTTCAGAATGTTTCAGCTGAAAGGTTTTGATTTTTCTTGATAATATATGAAATGCTTCTTCTGTTTTTCTGAAAGTATCTGATATGCATTAACTTAGTATTTATGCTACTGTTATACGATATATTACTATTTTAGAAAGATATTATTCTTATTACAGATCTGATTTGAAAATTACTAATTATGTCTGGAAATTAATTGCTGCACATAGAATCTGACGAATTTAAAGTAATTGCCTAATAAAGAAGAATAGAAAACCAGATTACAGAATAGATAAGAGAGAAAAGAGAAAATTTTGAAACTACTAAAGCATTTTTTTTGGAAAATATCAAGTTCAAGCATACTAAAGAATTTTTCTAAAGAACTAAAAGACTTTTTCTCCAACAACTATTGAAGATTCAATCATACAGATTCATTTGGGTTTCTCCTGAAGCTTTCAGCCATCAACATTCATATAGAGAGTTTTCTGTTGTTTGTTTTATCATTTTGAGTCTTGTACTTCTGTACAAAAAATTCTTTTTCAATTGTCTAAAAACCCTAACTCACAAGAATGTTGTAAGTATACCTTGATAAGGTCAAAGCCTTGATGAAGAGAGTGTAGTGTATGACTTTACTTACTCAAAATTAAGGTCTTAAATACACAAGGTTGGTGTTTTATACAGGATTGTTGTTAAGCTCGAGAAAAATAACATTTATAAGGTTGTTACTCAACCTACAAAAACAACAAAACTAAGGTTTGTACTTAACCTTAAAAAACATTTAGTAAATTCTCAAAGTTGAGATCTTAAAAAGTAAACTACCTATTTGAGGAACTACTATAAATTTCTTGTATTCCTTTATTGTGTGTGATTGTTTACTAATTTCTAAATCAACTTAATTAAGGTTAATTAGTGTCAACTGCTTTTGAAATATTTAAAAACAATTAAAATTTGTTAGGACACTATTCACCTTCCCTTCTAATGTGTATTCGATCCTCACAAGTGATATTAGAGCAATGTTATCTCTATAATAGATTTGATTAATCTGAGATCAATGATAAAAGATTAACATGTTCACAGACCACCTTTATTTGATAGTAATAACTACGGTTGTTGGAAAAATAAAATGATTAATTTCCTTAAATCTATGGATGTCAACGTTTAGAGAGTAGTTGTACATGGGATACAACTATCAACCATCTTAGAGAACATGTGGTCTGATGAAGATCAAAAAATATTTTAAACAGATGCTAAATGAATGAATGCACTGACTTGTACACTGACTACTGAGATATATAACAAGATTTCTGCATGTTCTACTATATATGAAGTTTGGCATGCACTAGAAATCACTTATGAAGGCACAAATAAAGTTAAGAACACCAAGATTAACATACTTCTAAGAAAGTATAAAATGCTTAAGATAAAAGAGAATGAGAGCATCACTGACCTCATATCTTGATTTATTGAAATTATAAATGACTTGAAGAACATTGGAAAAGAATTTCATAGGAAAGAACCAGTCATTAAATTCCTAAGAAGTTTGAATAAAAATTGGAAGGCCAATGCTACATCTCTACAAGATTTCAAGGACATGAGGACTTTTGGATTGGAAGATTTCACTAGCAATCTATTAGCCAATTAGACTTAATTAAATGATTAAAAGGAAGAGGAAGGAGAATCCTCAAAGAAAATTAAGAAGAAAAAGGAGTTTGCTCTAAAAGTTCAATAACCTATTGAAGAACCTATTGAAAATTTTTCTGACGAGCTTGTTTGTGTTATCTGGAAATACAAAAAATTTTAAAAGAAAGGAAAAGTCAATGGCAAAAGCAAATAATCAGATTCTAAGTGTTTCAATTGCAATAAATTTGGACATTTTCAGAATCAATGTACCTTTTAAAAGAATGATGAGAAAAAAAATTTTAACAAGAAGAAATTCTATGGAAAGAAGAAATATAATTAGAGAAAATATGGCTCAAAAAAGAATAAAGCATTTTAAGTCACTTGAGAAGATTCTACTGCCACTAAAGTCTCTAAAGATATCAACATTGAAGGATCACAAACTGAATCTAAAACTGAGAAATTAGCTAACGTGTTTCATGGCTAAAAGAGATGAGGTATTCTCTGACTCTAAAATTGTTGATACATTTAGTTCTAATAATGATCCAGATGTATTTGATATTAAATAAGAAGACTATAATGGATTACTTGAAGAATTAAAGAGCCGTTAGTCTAAAAAATACTACCCTAAAGAGAATATTATCAAATAGCAATAAATTGATTACAAAATTAGAAAAAGAAAATGCTGAATTAAAATCTGAAAATTCTGCACTTAAGAAGAATAAATCTGTTGCTTTTGATTCTAATATGCATGATAAGATTTTTGAACTTGAAAATGATAATTCAAAACTTGCAAAAGAAGTGGAAAATTAGTCTCTAGGTAATAAAAATTAATAGAATGAAATTTTTTAGTTAAATAACAAACTTAGAAATTATCGTGAGGAAAAATCCATTCTAAAAACTAAAATAGATCAATTGGAAAGAGAAATAGGTGAACTAAAATATAAATTAGGAGTTTTTACTAAAGGAGATAAGAAATTAACTATCATAAATAGCTATAAAATTTTTGATGATAGAACTACTATAAGTTATAACTATCAACTACCAAAAACCTATGTTCCTGTTAATTTCTCAAATAGTTATAGAATAGATTATAGAAATGGCTATTTAAAAATTATTAATAAAGAAAAAGTTATTTATGAGCTAAAAAACATTCTAAAACTCAAAATAATAATTGAATATACAAATAAAATAGATTTAAAACTTTTTCTATTGATGAGAATGAACCCAAGAAAGTTTAGGTACCAAAGTAAGAAATAATGACAATTCTTACAGGTCAAAAATAAAAGATTACGATAAATAATGAACAGTGGTGCATCAAAACATATGATGATAGAACTAGTATAAGTTATAACTATCAACCACAAAAAACCTATGTTTCTGTTAATTTCTTAAATAGTTATAGAATAGATTATAGAAATGGCTATTTAAAAACTATTAATAAAGAAAAAGTTATTTATGTGCTAAAAAAAATTCTAAAACTCAAAATAATACTTGAATATACAAACAAAATAGATTTAAAATTTTTTCAATTGACGAGAATGAACACAAGAAAATTTGGATACCAAAGTAAGAGATCATGACAATTCTTACAGGTCAAAACTAAAAGATTACGATAAATAATGGACATTGGTGCATCAAAACATATAATAAGAGACAAAACTATCCTAAAATATCTGAAGAAAATAGATAGAGGAAATGTAAGATATGGAAATGATCATAAAGGTAAAATTGTTGAAATTGATTCAATATATGTCAATGATAAAATGAATATTGATAATGTTTTATTAATTGAAAATTTAGAACATAATTTAATTAGCATTTTTGAATTATAAAATAAAGGCTATATGGATTTGTTTAAATCAAATAAATATTTAATTATTAATGAAAAATCAAATGAAGTTAAATTTATTGTTCAAAGGAAGAATAATGTGTGTTTTCTAAATTTACCTGATGATGTATCTTCTACTAATTCCAGTTTAATTAATAGTAATTTAGATAATGCATGACTATGACATCGTAAATTAGGTCATATTAATATGAAGTGGTTAGATAAATTAGTTAAGAAAAACTTAATTCAAGGATTACCTAGAACGAGATATAAAAAAGATAAAATTTGTGATGCTTGTAAGCTAAGAAAGTAGAGAAAGAGTTCTTTTAAGTCTCGTAGGAAAATTATCTCTGAAAGAATCCTAAAATTAATTCACATAGATTTGTTTGGTCCTACTAGAATTAAAAGTTTAAGTGGAAAGAAATATATATTTGTTCTAGTAAATGATTTCTCAAGATATATCCAAATATATATATATCCAAATATATATTTATTCTAGTAGATGATTTCTCAAGATATATTTGAATAATTTTCTTGAAACATAAAAGTAAAGTATTTAAGGTGTTCAAAAATTTTCTGAATTTAATACCGAAAGAGAAGCAATTGAAAATTCAAAAAATTAAGAGTGTTCATATAGGAAAATTTGAAAATTGGATAAAGATGAATCAAGAAAAACTGTTAATATTACAAAATATAGAGGAATGATAGGTTCCCTTCTTACTTAACAGTTTCTAGACCTGATATTATGTTTAATGTCTATGCCTATGCTAAATTTCAAACTCAACCTAAGGAATCTCATTTGACTATAGTAAAGAAAATAATGAAATATTTACAAGAGACATTAAATTTTGGTCAAATGTATTTCAAGAATAGCAGTCTGAATTTAATTAGATATAGTGATGCTAATAATGTCGAATACAAGTCAAACATAAAAAGTACTAGCAAAATTTGTCAACTATTTAGCAATTCATTAATTTCATGTTCAGCAAGAAGTAAAATTGTATTGCATTATCTACAACTAAAGTAGAATATGTTCTTACTACCTTATGTGGTGCACAAATTTTATAGATGAGGCAAATTATGAAAGATTATGGAATTAAGTATGAAATATCTCCTATTAGCTAGATATTAATAGTGCAATAAATCTTTCTAAAAATTCTATTCTACACCTTCGAGCAAAACATATTAAGATTAGACATCATTTCTTAAGAAATAATGTTATCAAGGAAAATATTAAACTAAATTCTGTTCCTACTCATAAGCAATTGACAGATATTTTCTCAAAACCTCTTAAAGAAAAATAATTTATAAAATTAAGAAAAGACTTACAAATATGTTGCTAAAATGATTTCTAATATTCTTCTACTATATTTTCTTAATCATTTTGTTTCATTTACTATTTTCTTTTCAATTACTTTTAGTTGATTTGTTTCTTTCCTTCTCTATAATTTTTCAAGGAAAATAGAAAAATAGAAAATAACATCTGAATTGGTGTGTTAATATTTTTTTTTACTAAGTTTATATTCTAGAATAGTTTCATATCAATATTAAAAAAAATTAACTATTCCACAAAATTACTAAAGTTTAAAGCTCCACAAATAAAATAACGCCCACATGAAACTTAGTATGAGGATCTAAATTTGAAAAATAACTAAGTTACCTTACTAATTCAGTAATTATTTTCTTCAAAACTAGACTTGATGTTTCCTAGTTAGAAATTTAGAAAAGTCTAGTATGTTAGGGTGAAAAACAAAGAAAAGTAACTGGAAACAATAATACTCAAGATATTTTGTCTAACATTGTCTTTATGTATTTAACTTTTTATGTATCTTCTTCATTTTTACAGATACCTATACTATAAAAGTTATGAAATAAAAAATAAAAAATCCAAGACTCTTAACTGTGTTGTACTGAAAAACAATCAATCTCTATTCTCACTTCTTTTTCCTCTATTATCTACATGATAGACATTGTTAAGAAAAAATATATATTGGGATTGCTTTATGGAAATTTTAAATTGGCATGAGAGAACATATTGGATGACTTTGAATTTTCTATACTAAAAACTTTAAGTCATACCATTGAAGTTTATAAGAACTGGTTATTAAGGTGGATAAAGTGAAATCTAGGATTAAGTCTTCACAATAAGTGGAATGTGCAATTTAAACTAAATGTGAAAACTTGAAAGCTTCAGTAACCTTACACTAAATTCAATTTTTTTTAAAAACGTACTTATATACAAACTATCATGCTCTACAATAAGAACAAATTCTATATCTATTGATTTTTATGTTTTTAGATTTTTTTTTGAGCTTTTAAACAAGGAGAGTTTATCATTTCTTTTTTCATGATGTTCTTGATTTTTAACATTTTAAGGCTTATTAATTTAAATCATAAGGCACATATTTAGGGGGAGCTTAATTCTTTTTTAGAAAGTCTACAATTTTTGGCTACAAATATTTTTTGGAATAATTTTTACTATCTTTGGATAGTTTACTTAGAATTGCCTTCGGAGAGTTTCAGTTATGCTAGTAGAAGTCCTTCAGAACGTTTCACTAAAACATTCTGAAATTTTACCTATTTTCGGTAGATTTCAATTTTCTTTGTCTCTAAAGCTCCTATCGGAACGTTTCATTGAAACATTCCGATATTGTATGATTTTTAGTAGGTTTCACTTGAAACTTATCATTTCTGGAACCATTCATTCAAGTGCCTTCAAAGGATTTTGACTTCTTTTCTACTCAATCCTATCGATCTTCAAACATTTCTCTGATTCTTTCGCATCATCTTCAACTTCTCTCAATGGCTCTTCTATGCTGGATATTGGGCTTGTCCATGAGTGACAAAGAAAGAACTGTTGAGCATCTAGAAAAAGAACTCCATGAAGGTATGACAAATCTTCCTCCTATTCAAGTTCAACACATTATTTTTGCTAGAAAGGATGTAGAAATGGTAGAATCTATTTATGAAGCATCCAACATTAATGCACGCTTGCTCGGATTAGAACGCCAAATTATTCTTCTTAGACAAGTGTGTAACGATAATCAAACAAAGAGCAATTGTAACCCTAAGAGAACCAAATTGAAAGCATCGAAAAAGTACAAACAACAGACTTTTGATGATCACACTATCAAGAAAGGAAAATTTGTGATTGAGAAATTGAAACAAAAAGTTTGAATAGATGTTAAACCTAGATTTTCAAAAGCATCTTCTTCGAATGATGAGGAACTACATACAGTCAAGGTTAATTCTTTAAAACCAAAGTTTAGAACTGTATATGAAGCTTACATTCTACAATTTTTGTCAAATAATCTCAATCCTAGGGCAACTGAGAAACAGGCATTGAAAATGATCCTTGAGCTGTAAAACAAACTAATTTTGAGGAGGAAATAGACTTTAGAAAACAAATTATGTCAACAATCAAGCATTAAGTTAATTGAACCATCTAAACCTTCCTGTTACCACATAGCTTCTAAGATGGAAGGCAAGAGAAAAGCCCTAATAGAACCTGAATTTTTCCTTCTCAAGAGGAGAGTTGATTTTTGACATGTGGCTAGGAGACCCTACTTCCATATTCCTAAATAGATCACTGACTAGTTATATCAGATTACTCTTAATCCTACACCACTGAAAGCTACCCTAATTTACAATAGAAAAAGAAAAAAAAACTCTTTCTTCCCACCCAAGATTTAAGAGTAATACCTCTACTACATCAAGAATTGGCACCAACACAAAAACTTCTGTTTTCACTGATACAGCACCAACTAATGTCATTCCTCCACAAATAGAAGACTGTCCTCCCAAGGACAATTCTGAAAATCAAGTGTCTAAGGAGCCATCTCCACCAAATGTAGCAAGTCCTCCCAAGGAAAATTCCTTAAAACATGTGTCGAAAGAGTCTCTATCACAGAAATCTCCAATAATCCCTTTAGATGAATACTATTTCAGATCAACTTCAACTAGGAATTTATTTTACAACAAATTTTAGAAAATGCTTATTGAATACAGCAAACTTGTAGATTTTAATTGGTATGGAAAGTATTCAACGTCTGCTGCAATTTCAAGGAGTATTAGACTTCGTTCCTACAATTTCTAGGTTGTCAGTTGTTGAAGACCTAATTCCTCTTTTTTATACTAATCTTAAGATTTTTTCAAACTTCCTACAATTGCATTTGGAGAATCAAATTGTTAGAATTGATGAAGAATTTTTACAACAATCATTTGGAATATTATGTACTAGTATTGATATTTCTCTTTCCACTACTGCTTTGGCCTGAAAAGAAGAAGATATAAATCAACTACTCTGTAAATCTCAAGATAAAAAGTTTAAATTGATTAAACAAGTTGATCTTCATGATCTGGCTAAAATGATAGCCATCATTTTTGACTTGCCTATTTTTTCAAAAGAGAAGACATGTAAATGAATTAGAACGAAAAGTATATCAAGTCACTTATGTTGTAATGGTTGATATTAAAGTAAATTGAGCAAAAGTAGTAATTGCTTAGATTTCTCATCTGTAGAGTTTTTTATATTATAGAAATTTGGTTTTCAAGTTGATGACTCAATATTTCAATTTGTCAGGCAAGCCTTTTAAATCTGTTAGGACCAAATTTCTGAAATTCAAAGATTTGCAGAAAATGTCCCTATAAGATCCTATAAATGTGCCAAACCTATAACACCTCCTAAGCCACAACTTCATTCTGTTGCTGAGTAGCCTTCCAACAATAGTATACCATCTTCTTAGCCTGTAGACAGTTCTATTTCTCTCCTACATCAAAATGAGCAACTACTTAGATATAATTAATTGTTATTAGACCAAATTGCTCATTTAGAAGAAACTTTAAGAGAGAATGATACTTTAATTCAAGAACTTATGCAACGATTGTCTACTAATTTTTTATTCTATTTAATTGTTTGAACTTATGTATTTACTTCTACATCATGTATGTTTCCACTTTATTTGTAATAAAATTTTGATTATATACCATTCTAAATATTCTTTGCAATACTTTTATTTATGACAAAGGGAGAGAATATTTATATCGAATGTTTCATCATCATAAAAAAAGAGAGATTATTATTTCTTCATTTATAGGTACAATTTTGATGATGAAAAACTAAGGTAAATATTATTAGACAAATGTTTCAGAACTTACTTTTAATTCTATTATTATTGCCTAGTTTTTTACTCGAATTTATTACTACAAACCTTTAAAAATAAGTTTCGAAATGTTTCATTTCTCTTAAGGTATAAAATCAAAGAGTTTCACTGAAAGTCACTAAAATCTCAAATTAGTCGGAAGGTTTCAATTTTACACTCCATTTTCAAATGATTTCATTTGAAAGTATCTAAAATACATTTTAACTATCGATGACTTTTAATTTTTAAGTTTTTGGAATATTTATCTTTTGAAAGTCATTGAAATGTCATTCAGAATCGGACAGTTTCACAGTTATATCAGATAGTTTCATTTGAAACATTTAAAGAGTATTTTGTTTTATTGTTTATAGGACATGTGTTATGCACTTAACACAGCTTAAGTTTTGTCTTTCAAAATGTTTCAGCTGAAAGATTCTGATTTTTCTTGAAAATATGTGAAATGTTTCTTCTATTTTTCTGAAAGTATTTAATGTGTCTTAACTTGATATTTCTACTACTATTATACAATATTACTATTTTGGAAAGATATTATTCTTATTGTAGATCTGATTTGAAAATTACCAATTATGCCTGGAAATTAATTGCTGCACATGAAATCTATCAAATTTAGAGTAATTGCCCAATAAAGAAAATCAAAGAAGAATAGAAAACCAAATTACAAAATAGAGAGAAAAGAGAAGATTTTGAAACCACTAAAGCATTTTTTTTTAGGAAAAGATCGAGTTCAAGCATACTACAAGAATTTTTCTGAAGAACTGAAAGACCTTATGCAACTATTGAAGATTCAATCATGCAGATTTATCTAGATTTCTCTTGAAGTTTTCAATCATCAACATTCATACAGGGAGTTTTTTGTTGTTTGTTTTAATCATTTTGAGTCTTGTATTCCTATGTTGAAAATTCTTTTCAATCGTCTAAAAACTCTAACTCACAGGAGTGTTGTAAGTATACATTCACAAGGTCAGAACCTTGATGAAAAAAGTGAAGTGAGTGACTTCATTTACTCAAAATTAGAATCTTAAGTACACAAGGTTGGTACTTTGTATAAGGTTGTTGTTAAGCTCAGGAAAAATAACATCTATAAGGTTGTAGTTCAGCCTACAAAAGCAACAAGACTAAGGTTTGTACTTAACCTTAAAAAATACTTAGTGAATTCTCAAAGTTGAGATCTTAAAGAATAAACTACCTATTTAAGGAATCACTATAAATTTCTTGTATTCCTTTATTATGTGTGATTGATTAAGGTTAATTAGTGTCAACTGCTTCTAAAATATTTCAAAGTAATTAAAATTTACTAAGATACTATTCACCCACCCTTAGTGTGTCATTCAATCTTCATATTAATAATAATGAACTTGACATTGCTTTTAAGATTAAGGTCAAATATTTGATAGTGACATTCTTCAAACATTGTCAATGACCTCCCCCATGTTTGGACAATATCCACATGTATGCCTGTCTTATATAAACCAATCTGACTTAGAAGTGGTATATGGGAGTATGGCACTAATGGTGCAACCGAAAAATGCAACACAAAAATAAATGTCCAAACATGTTCAGGAAGCCAAAGTGAGTTCAACACAGAATTGTAGGATAATGCTCATGTGGCTGATATAGACAGTTTTGAGAATGAGGATGATAAATAAGTTCTTTCAACCCAACCTACATCATCAAGTATGCCAATATTGTTTGTCTCTCACTAAATGAAGGTTGTCAGGTATGTTCAAATTGAGATTTAACTATGTTTTTTCATCCTGATTGTGTTAGTATTTCTATACCCTAAATCATTGATACAAATGGAACTCATTCCTGTATGACCCATCTACATATTAATCTTCCTTCTGTGAGACAAATTAAGAAATATTTCCAACATGTTAATAGTTTTATTACTTTTTGTTTTCTAATGCAATATCTATGGACTGGAAGACATTCATTTGGGATCTGAAGAGCATTACATGCATCACCTTTTACATTTGTTCTCTTAAAACCTTTCTACTTGTGGATTGTGACATTGTCACTTGGAGCTATGGAAATCCATGTCAACATGTGTTGCTGGCATATCAGCAACATGTGTGAAAATCCCCAAGGGCTGACACAACAAATGGAGGGATGTTGGTTTTGCAAGGTGCTGGAGCTATGTTAACACAATGTTAGTGCCAACATGTTGTATAGGTAGAAGTTAGTGAATTTTAAATAGGCATTTAGTACACAAGTTGTGTTTTCTCCCTACTTCACCTGCACACACCCATCACATCTTTTCTCCTCACCTTTTCTAATTTTTTTCTCCAACTATCCATTGTTGGTAATGCATTTTACCTTGCCAGAGCCTTCTTTCATCAGAATTTGTGCTTCACTGTTGGGATCTATGTTCTCTTAATGGAATATTTTCCTATCTCACTATGCAAGTAAGTTTCCATTTTACACTCTTCTAAGTGGTTTTTTGCAATTTGTATATGTAGATTTATGGTTCCAATTTTTAGTTAATTGTGTCAGTTGATAGTAGGTATTACTAGGGGAGAGTTAAATTTTTGTATTATTGAATGGTTGTGTAAGAACATCTTTGGAGAGCCCACTACCTCTTGGAGAACCCTAGCTTTCTTCTTTCCACCAAACTTCCCATGATTTACCACCATAGATTCCAGGTACTCTCAGCATTACACATGCCAGAGCATCCATCCAGAAGATCTGAGTGTTACAGTTAGTATCAGAGCTAAGAGATCAAAGGGACTGGTACGGTGGGGACAGAAATGGGCAGCAATGGAGAGACTCAAGCGGAGACCAACACATCTGTTGTCAAACTTATTCAAAGACTCAACATGAAGATGAAGGCGCAACTATCTTATTTGGTGGCACTTATTCAAAGACTCGACATGAAGATGAAGGCACGACAATCTTATTTGGTGGCAGCTATAGGGGCAAATGCAACAGCATAGACTAGGGCTTCAACCACCATCCAGGGTGTGAGTGAAAATCCAAATAAACAACAGGGGCATGATCCAGGTAGACCTCTTCCCAACCTAAAACAAGATTTCCTAGTGTTTGACAAGGGAGACAATCAATAGGATGGAACCACACAGTTGAAAAATTACTTGCGTACAACCAATTAGACTTGGAGGATTGGGTTATGGTAGCTTCAATTAATTTGTGTGGGGTTGCATCCCACTGGTTTAAGGCATATACTACAGGTCAAGTGAGAGTTGAATGGGGTGAATTTGTTGAAGGGCTTCTCTCGTGCTTTAGTGAGAGTCCACTGTGCAACTATCAAGAGGAATTATTAGCAAGTTGGGGCAGTGGCGTACCTGAGAGAGTTCATCAGCCTTTCTACCTAGGTGAGGAGCTTGACAAAGGAAAGCGTCATTGACTATTTAGTAGGTGGATTAGAGGAGTATATTTGTTATGATGTGAAATGCTTCCAACCAAGGATCTTCAGACAACAATCTCCATAACTAAGCTGCAGGAATCACAGAGAATGTGGAAAGAAGGGTCAATGAGAACAGCCGAAGTGCTGAACAGGGGTGAAAAAAGTCCTACAACATGGGAACTTTCAAAGGGAATTTCCAAGAGAAACAGTGGGCCACAACAAGTTGGTCACCTAGTGGAATCCACAAAAACAGGACCCAAGAAGCACCAATAACCACTAATACTCATAGCAGCTGGTTGGGAGGTGCTGGAGTTCAATCAAAAGGGATGCAAGTGATGAAAATTACTCAGAAACAAATCTCTATGCTGGTTGCAACAGGCTGAAACAGAGGATGAGGAAGATCAAGGTGAAGAAGAAAATAAACTGACCAGTGGAGACCATCCACAGAATTTACTCCATGCTTTGACTAGAGAAGGACACCCCAATACAATTAAATTACAAATGAGGTGTGCTGGCAAGGAGATTACAGTAATGGGGGATGCTGGGAGTACCCATAATTTTATCTATAAGAATTGTCTCAAGGTATCAAAACTGCCAATGAACATGAGGAAAGGACTGTGTCTTCAATTGGCTTCAGGGCAGTTCGTAAAGTGTGATGGGTTTAGTCCCAATGCTAGGTTGAGGTGGAAGGGCTCAGCTTGGATTTGAATGTGGTACCTTTGGGGAGCAATGACATTATTATAGGAGTCCAATGGCTGAGATCATATTGAACTTCGAAGAAATGACAAGCAAGTTCAATTACAATGGCAGGACAGTGTCCTGAAAAGGGAAACCACCTCAAGAAATCAGTGTAGTGGGGGTAGATGAGATTGCCAGAGACACCAAATGGATCACTTACATGGCATTGGTGCAAGGGAAGGAATTTAAGGGGGATGAATCCAACAAGAATGAAACATAATGGGCACCCAGAAATTCTGGCCTTGTTGCAGAATTATCGGGAAGTCTTTGCCGAACCTAAAAGGGTACCAACAGCCAGATCTTGAGAGCATCAAATACTGCTTAAGGAAAATAGTGAACCATACTCTCATCACAAAGAGAGAAAATTACTTATCTGCACAACAAATCAGACCTAGCATCAGTGAATTTGCATCTCTTGTGTTGTCGATTAAGAAAGATGATATGGTGAATGTGTATAGATTAGAGGAAGTTAAATAAAAAAGCTGTCAAGGATAAATGTCCTATGCCTATCATTGATGAACTCTTGGATGGGTTGGGTCAGACTAAAATACAAATGATGGAAGGGGATATCCACAAGATAGTTTTTAGGACTCACAATGGACATTATGAATCTGTCATGATACCTTTCGGGTTGTATAATGCCCTAATGACTTTACAAGCAATCACGAATGACTTGTTTGGACCTCATTTGCAGCAATTTGACTTTTTTGACGAAATCTTAGTTTGCAGTGCCACTTATGAAGATTGCTTATATCACCTAGAGGAGGTTTTGTAAATTTTGAGCAGTAAAAAATTTGGACCTTGTATTTAGGAGGAAAGGTTCAATTGACGACCTGCAAGAAATGTCAACAGTGAACTCTTCATGGTAGTGTTTCATGATTACAACGTCAATAGCAAACAGTTGGTACACCTCCAACTCATCCAATAAGGACTGGAGATGACTATAATAGGCCTGAACAGTATTGTCACCCTATTTATGGGTGAACATAAGCTCATACACCTCACTGACCCTAGAAATGTTTTGATTATTCCCATATGTTGTATGAAGAATGTCCCAAACACATTTGGCCAATCAAAGATTGGAGATACTATGAGCTATATGGTCGTCTACATTGTTAGGAATCTAAGATATCACCATGCAATCAGTGGTATACCAGTTGAAGTAGTTGGACACATTCACATCCAATGGGTCTTTTGTGATGTCATTCACACAGGTGAGCCACCAAAAACGTCTCCAATGCACTTGCCCAGTGAAGGTAATTTGAGTCATTGAGTTACACACCAATGGCAGTGAACTTTGCCATCAAAGAATCTTTGGGTGCTACCATATTGTCAATGAACATGAGATAGATAGAGAGATGGGAGGATTGTTTGTCAGGTATCTGCCCAAAAAACTTGGTTGCAAGCAGGCAACAAACATTAGTGCATCCACACAAAGGCAAAAAATCCTCCAACACAGCAGAAGAGAGAAGAATACAGGGTGGGAGGGAGTGGCAGCCAAACCAAGAAGCTTAGAAAAGGTTGGCGTCTGATACCATGTTGATTAAGGTAAAAAGGGGATCAGGGTTTTCCATTAACATAAAAAAAGTATAAATATAGGATTAATATGGATCCTTAACCTTACAATATCCAAATACCCGTTTACATATATATACATAACTATAACGTGCATTTTACAACATGCCAAGAACATGTTTGGTTGATGACAAATCTACAATACCAAAGCATCAACTATAATAAAAGTCAATGGTAACAACAATAAAATGGTGGTTTGGCTAATGTATGTGCAGCTTATAAACTACATCCATGAGATTAGAAAAAAGCAAGCTTGCTACCTTTAAAAAAACTTCATTTGAATAGCATATTTCCTTTAAGATGACACCAAAATTACATAACAGAATAATTTATCCATTTGTAAGCTTCTGTAGAAGAAAGATTAAAGAACATGCAAGGTAACAAAAGATGATAAATTGTTGATCTATTTAACATTTGAATTGTGAAAATAGCTTATTGCTTGAGTTTAATACCATTCTATATAATCAAAAAGCAAAAACACCCGCAAACCACATAGGAAAGGATTTAAGAAGACTATAACAACCTAAAGGAAATAGCACATGCTATATAAGAGAACATGGTACCCGTTTGGAATCTTCATTCTCATGCTGATCATTGGAGCAAAAACCAGACATGCTAGAGTTGAAAGAATCCACGTTGGCTTCAAATTCATCTGTTGTCACAGCATCATCATCGCTTTCACTTGAAGTGCTACTTGTGCTGCTCATATTACTACTGTTAGTATTACACTTGTTACCATGCACGTACATAGAATCAACCAGAAGATTATCAGGAAGCCTCATGTCACCTTTCCCTCCAAATCCCAAACTATATGTTGAAAAGAAAAACAAAAAAAGGGAAGAATCAACAAATGTGAGCTTGGAAGAGATGTGCATAGTGTTATTGGAAAAATTATCACTTAAAAATGCAATGAAATGCATGAGAAAAACAATCAGTTAGATAATAACTTAAATTGTCATAGCAACAAATGGACATTTTTACAATCCAATGGAAATAGTAATTTACCATTTTTGTACCAACAAGGAATATTTAGTAAAACATAATTCAATGAGGGCCAAAGCCCGCATGGGTGTTTGTGCATGCATATATTTGAGTGTGTGTGTATTTATGTGTGCATGAATGTGGGATGCGTGTGTTTGGTGTGTTTGTGCATCCATGTGCAAGTGTGTGGGCGTGTATGTGTACAGGTATGCTTATGTGTGATGTTTTAATAATTAAGACTACAATCTCTATAACAAAATAGCAATCTTGTGATATATTGATCAGTAAAAGGTAATTGTTGTGATTTATTTCTTCATAATAAAGTAACCGTTTTGGTTGAAATAGCATGTCTTAAAAGAAATATGGAAATCTGACCGACCAATGGGTGATAAATGATGAACCAGAAATGTTCCATGAGGGAGCCACACTAGATATAGCCATTCTCGAAGTAGAAAGCCATAGTCTGCAAATCAAGTAAAGACGATATAAGAGGCAAAAATTATTATAATAGAAAATGGAAGAAAAACTGCAACTACCTTTTTAAAGAAGATTTGGCAAATGTTTTGTATAAGATTGGAACCAAAACCATTTCGACTGGGAATAAAAAAGTCTTTTCAAGAATTGAGAATTGGTCAGTAGATCCATGGTTTTCCTTTCCTCTTTCTTCAGCAACTGCAGTAGCATTTTCCATATCAAGTGGCGATATAATCTCATCAGGGCTGGACTTTGAATGTGAAATCTTCTCACTACCACAAGAAGGGCAGCCGATGGCAACTTCTACATAACAGTTTTGCCCTTGTAACTGGCAACCAGGAGATGCAGATGCCATACTAAATAGGGTGCTACCAGTTGAAATGTTTCTGTGTTTATTCAGTAAGAATCAATAACAGAAATAACCGAAGATATCTGTCAAGTTCCTCTTTCTTGGGAGTAAAAGAAACCAATTATATAAATAAAAAATAAACAGGATGTAACAAAAAAACTCTATAATCATAAATGCAGCTATACAATAATATTGTACATCATATCATGCAACCACACTAGTTCCATTTTAAAGTGTTCAGGAAATGAAAACTGGAGATGCACAAGAAACAAAACCACAACCACGGCACTGGTGAGGCAGCAACAATAGCAAGGAGATCTATCAGTTCAGCCAAGGAACCATTTGCACCTATTAGGGAACTAAAGGAAATTGAATTTGATTTTCTTTTAACTCATTTCTTTGAACTTATTCATGCTAGCAAAAGCCACATGCAAGACTAGATGTTTTAATCCTTTTAAGCCATAAAGCCTCCAAAAAGAGAGAAAGGAACAACAGTTGAGGTCACTGCACCTTCCCACTAGCACATGTCAGCAACTAAACCTCCAAAAGAGTCATCTAATGCCACAACAGCCAAACATGGTAAGCACTCCAAATCACTTACGTCCACCAACTTCCCTAAGTCAAGCAACCAAGCCATTCATCTTGACTACTTGCTTCCATTTCCTCTTAGGTGACCACATGCCAAATCCACTTGTCCAACAAAGCTAGAGTTCATGGAATCAAAACTTCAAAGAATAAGACCTCAATTTGGTCTACAAACCTTACACCATGCCACCAAGTAAGCTCAAAAGGATTCTCCTTCCAACCACCTTTCCACAAAAACAGAAATTCTAATCTTCAAGATCCTTGGCAATATTGACTAGGATTTTAAATAAGGAATGAAAGTAAACTTGCAGATTGAACAGAACTAAGGAGATTAATCCAAGTTTCTCCCCAAATTACAGAAATCTGCCTATTCAACCACAAGGTGCTACTCAAATCTGTTAATCACCAGCTATCAATCGGTAGCACCCTGCCTATAGAGACAAGAAATGGGTGGAAGTAGATTGTTCACTAACCACTGTAAGTTCTCTATATGTAAATACTAAAAAGGACGGTAAATACATCACAAGCAATGCAAGACTATTACCTAGAAGACAATATATTATAAACCTAATACCCTTCAACACTCCCTTTCAAGTTGGATTATCAAAGACATCCAACTTACAACAGACTCAAACATAATTTAAGGAAATACATAAGGTTACGTTATGTTACATTTTTTCTTATTTTACTTTTAACATGTTACTATTACAAGATTATTGACCTTACTTTTCAAATTACCCATGTTACTTTTATAATCCAATTTACTGTTTAAGGATTATTTTAGCCATGTTATCTTTATATATATGCCTATGTTACGGTTATAATTTATTATTACGAATTAGAAAATATTACTTTAATCAAATTTTCCATATTATTTTTTTGGAATTGTCAATTATCCATGCTCTTATTATAACACAAAATATGATTCTACCTTTTCCAATTCCCAAAGCCTTTCTTCTTTCATTCTTCCTATGTTACTTTACAACCTCTGTCCATATTACTTCACAAATTTACACATATTACTTTGCATATTTATATTATTTTACATTCCATGTTTCTTATATAACTTATTGTTACAAATTTACCTTTATTATTTCTACAAAGTTCCCATATTGCTTTTATAGGTATTCTCAGTTGTCCATGCTCTAATCATCAAAGACAAAATATGATTTTGCGTTTTTAAATTCCATTAATAGACCCAAAACATTCTCTTCCTCCACTTTTACCCATGGAGTTCAACATCAACGTGTCAACAAAATTTTGCTGACACATGTTGGAAACTAGTATTGTCAATAATAAAAAATGCATGTGTCAAGTTTCCCTGGACATTGGGTGGCATGTTGATGTAATGTCCAGCCCATGTTGAGCATCAATTGACATTGTGCAATCATTGTGCACCTTTCTGACCCATATGGATTGACATGATCCACATGCTGAACCAACATGTGAGGAAACTAAAAAGGGTGGACAGAAGTTCCACCTATTTACCCTCATTTCTCTCATTCTCTACTAATTCCTCTCTTTTTCTCATGTATGAAACATCATAGCCATTTTTGTTCATTGAAAAAGCTTGGAAGCTCACCAAAGTTCTTCTACAGCAACCTCCACTGTTTTCCACAATTTTTCAAGTAAATCTATCAATATTTTCCTAGATATATCTTGAAAATATGCATTTCTCCCTAGATCTAGGTTCTGAATATATTTACTCCATTCCCCATGAACTTTCTTTTTTATTTTCAGCATTTCTTTGCAAAATTCAGAGGTTTTTTATAACATATAATGTTAGATCTACCTTGGAAACATGGATCTCTTTAGACCTAGCTTCCAAGTATATTAATTTCTATTTTCTGCGAATTGCATTTATCTGCAGTGTTATTTTTTGAATTTCAGAAGTTTTTTACAACATATCATGTTACATCTAACATGGAATATGCATTTCTCGCTAGATATAGGTTCCAGATATATTTCTCTATATTTCCACGACTTTTTTTATTTTCAGAGGTTTTTTTTTTTTGAATTTCAGAGGTTTTCCATATAATCTTAGATCTATCTTGAAAATACACATTTCTCCCTAGATAAAGGTTTCAAATATTTATTTCTATTTTCACTAATTTTATTTTCAGTGTTTATTTTTGAATTTCAAAGGTCATCTTCTCATTAGAATAATGGAGAGCTGATACTTCAGCTCAAATGAGGAAGGCCAGAGTCCAAAATTGCAGGAGTGGAGTTGAATGCTAAGGAACACATGAGCTCTTTGAACCACACACGAGGAAGATCTTGGGCTAAGTGGCAATACTGACAATAGTGATCCCGTAGGAGGAAATGATTCAAATTCTTCATGTTAAAGTCAAGGGTAGCGTAGTCATTTTCACCTATATTGTATTTCATTTAGTTCTCTCTAACCCTAAACTCCATCGATCAATACAATCCTCCTTCTCCATCTCCACCTCCTTCCTCTCATCACCTCCAACAGCTCATCACCAACGTCACCTCAAGATCTGATTTCCATTTGACTTGATACCTGTAAAGAGTAAAATTGTGCTACTTTATATAGTATTATTCATACTTCTTAAGGCTTAAATAATACAAAATGCATATTTATAACTGAAAGACCATCACTTTGGCATTAATATGATTATGCTTGAATATGTACTTAAATGACTTAAACTTGCACAATTTAACCTTTTATTTGATTTTTAGTTAAATGACCAATGGAAATGACTAGACTTATTACTAGAAGCATAGTTATTGTATCTTTAATTGTTATTATCTTATTGTTATCTTTTAATTTGTTTGTTTAAGTTTTGTAGGTGAATAAAAAGAGGATTTTTAAAAAGGCCACAAGGGCATGTAAATGAAAAAAAGGACTTCAAAGGGTGACTTGAGAAGACCAACCCAAAATCCTAAACCCTCCTCTATTTATGTGGTCAGCCTCCAACTCTGCAAGGTGTCTTCTGTGAATCCTAGGAATGAGCTCCCCTCTTCTCCAACCACACAAGGGAGCTTGGAGGACAACCTTTCTTGATTCTTGGAGGAAGCTTGGAGCTAGAGAAGGAGAGTGGACATCTAGCCGCTTCTTCTTCCTTCTTCTTCTTGGGGTGTTTGAAGGGAGATAATCTACACCCCACGTTCCTTTGTAGTGGCCTAAAGAGGAGGTGTTTCCAGACATGTCTTGCTGTGTGGCCACTCTTCCTCAAGGTTGGTGACAGCAATTCTTGGAGGAGGATGTGTGAACTCCATGTGGGAAGAAATCAAGGAGTGTTAGGGCTAGAAATTTTGTGCTTATGTGCAACTGAAGGAGAATCCACTCTTTTGAAGAGGAGTGACAGCCTAATTTAAGCTTTTGCAATAGACGTGTAGCATCTTCTCCAACAAAGACCTTAGATCCAAAACATGGATAGAGCTTAAGGTACATAGGTGAGAAGATCAACTTTGTCTATATGTGTTTTGTTTTGTTTGTGTTCTTATGTGTGTTTTCATATTATTCTTGATTGAATGTTTGTAATCTTCTGTTTTTATTAATGAAACTTCATTTTTGATGATGGAAATGATTTGATTTCATGTTTATATTATGAATGGTTGAAAATAGTTGTGAATGGCCTATACAAAATTCCATTTTCTCTGTTTTCAGATTTAGGGTTTATTTGCTTTGTTCATATCTCGAGTTTTACCCAATAACTTTCATTGATTCTTGAGTCATTCTTGTAGAGGAAGAAAAAGACGAATCTTTCTATACCATTATTTTATTTTTCTAAGCATGTTTGTGTCAATTACCTAATTTTATACGAGAGTCGTGCAATTAGTTCAAAATTACATTCTCAGACAATAGCTTTTCGAAAATAGTAAAGACGATTTCTCCTTATTTACAATGTATTTTTAAGATCTATAAATTGGGTTTATTAGATTAATGAGTCTATTTTCATTCAACAGTGATTTCATAAAATTTCGTGAACAACTGATAAAGTTCTTGAGTTTTTACTATGAGTGCCTATTTTGCGACATTTCAAGACTGTTTTGCGCACCTCACTAGGGCTTAATGTTATTTTTAACTAAGATCGATTTAGAGTCTAAAACCACTACATATTTTTAGATGACTTAAAACCCTTTCCAAAACATAATTTTGTATGACTTTTCAGTGCCTAGTTTGGGAAAAATCATTATTATAAGTAGAGCTCTTTTTTTGTGATTTCAAATTATAGAGGTTGTATTTGCTTTGTATAGTCTTTAATGAGATTGAAAAATAATTGATTTTTTTTCTTTGTAGAAGTGTACACTCAACTTAGGTTAGTGATTTTAATAGGTTTTTAGCGTAGTCTAGAAGTATATAATAGTTGTAAAGATACATGTAAAGATATAAAATCTGAAATTAATATTTTATCCAAACTCTTTGTGGATCGACCTGCACTTGCATTGCTTACTATGATAGGTACTGTGTGCTTGCAGTTATAAATATAAAATTTAAATTTTTTTCTTATATTAATTGAACAACAACAAAATACCCTACAATACCAAAGCTATAGTCTTCATACATATCAGTCATCTACCATCACTAAGTTCTACCACTAAAGGTGTTCATTAGATGTTCCCATCTAATGGACTAACAAATGTTTGTCTATTAGGCCATCACCCTACAACCGATCTCTCCAAATGCAACTTCTGCCCTACATCATTCTTCAAAGATGTATCTAGGTATGTGACACATAAAGCTTTTGGCTCATAGGATGCACACTTGTGGAGTCTTTGCTTCAACCTACACACCACATAGCTCTTCACCCTTTTCTATGTTCTTAGTCCATGAGATGAACACCAATTAGGAGCTCCTATTCAGTTAACAATCTAGCTGGTTTTTCTAAAATTCTTTTCCAATAGCCAACAACATCTTGTTTGGACTAGTTTATTGCTATTCCACCTCAACCCTCCTTGTAATCTTATAGAGGGTGTAGATTTGTGAACAATATCAACCCTCTTTTATCCTATTTGTGATATCTTGTGTTGTTGACTACAATAGAATCCTTAAATGGACTCACCAAAAATCTAAGCAAGACATCACGAAAACTGAATAAAAAGAATTATATCCAATGAGCACAAAGCTTTAAGAAGTTCCAAGTTGCTCGTTGACAAATTCACCACATTACACAACCTCCATCAAATAACAAACACATTAGTTATGACGAATGGTTTATTGCTAATGCAGCAATAATTTTTTGGATGCTAAATAGCATTGAACCTAAAGTGACAAGTACTATGACCTTACTTTAACCAGCCAAGAGAATATGAGACACATTATAGTTAATATATGAAAATGAAAAGAACATTAGTTGAATACTTGAAATTTATGAACAATTACTTACTAGTCGTCAAAGAGAAAGAACAACATAGGAGTTGTAAAGCATAAATTTGTGCATTTTATTATATGTATTTTCATGCATTACTAACTCTTCATAAATGTATTTTACATGAATTATACATAAATTGCATGTATTATCATTTATAAGGGTATGTTGGAAATTAGTACTTAAAAGAGTAATTTAACTTATATATTACATAAGGCTTTTTCCATAAATAGACTTTATGTGATTCATGTAGGAATTTAATGTTTTATTATCTACAAAGGTTAAAAGTATTAAAAGTGATCAAAAGAATTATTTCATGGTGAAATTAACATTTTATTTGATGCATGAAGATAAGAATTTATTTTACTAAATACACAATTTTATGCATATGCATATTCTCATTTATTGGACATCATCTCAATATATTTTTATTGGTAATATTAAAGAATATGCATTGATCTTAATTGTTAAGGGGATTTGATATGTTAATTTAATTGCAACTATATCTTTATTTGATTTGAATTAATTATATATTAGATAGATATTTTTGTAGGAATGTTCATGTAAATTACCTCTAAATCCCTAAATCTTAATATAAAAACACTCCCAAAATCTCATAAGGCATTGGCTTTCTCTTCTGCTGCAAACATGTCGTCCACTCCACCTTCTCCATTCAACGAACATCTGCCCCGCTCTCTATCGTTGCATCCTACCACTGATGACGTGGAAAATAAATCCACAGTCATCAATGATTGTGGGAAGGTGCAATACGTGTCCAATGGATGTTGCATCCATGTGTGAGGGTGTTGCATCCAATGGATGGTGGTGTGCCACTTGGAGAAGGTGACTCCAGTGGACGCATGTGTATGGTGATGACGGCAACCTTAGTTACATCTAGGTATATTTCACTTGAAACTTATTTAGATGTTAATCGTTATTTTATTTTACTTTATTTTATTTTTGTGCTATGATTATTGTTCATTAATTGCACATGTATTTTATCATGAAAAATGTAATCAATTGTAGTGAACCCTTGACCCCAATGGTAAGAAGCTCATTTTAAGTGAAGTTGGGTTGGACAAGAACATTTGTCACTTATTCAATGTGTTGTCGTTAATGCAAGAAAGACAGAAAGGGTTTATCCCTCCTCCCTTTGGTATTAACACTTTCATACATGGATAGAGTCTATGAATGTAAATGCAAATCTAAGTGGTTAGTGTTCTGCAGGTCTTCTAATTTTTGTTTCTTGGGTCACCCCTTCAATGAGTCTTCAAGACGAGGAGAATGGCTAGAAGGAATCATCTCATCTCTGGTCTTGGGTGTAGCTTGCATGGAGGATGTCTACCTAAAGGTTCAAGGAGTAAACAGTGGGCCTCTAGACCCCATCATGATTAGACAACAAGAGCAATGTCCCTATATAATCCAAGTGAAAGCCAAGGAATTTGACAAGGCCAATAAGAATAAGACTTACCTTTTATTTTCAATTTACCTCAGCTTACTTATCAACCTTATTACCAGCCACAATCATCTTATCAGCCAACCCACCAAGAAGAGATCAACTACATGTCAACAGTTCTGACTCAAGAATATCTGACCATAGATTTTCTACTCAATTTGCCACTAAGCCAATAACATATACATATTATGGAGTATCAAAATTATTATACCTATATGTCAAAGGAGGATTACGTATACAAGAGAGAGTGTATGATGGGAGCAGCGACATATGAACAACAATATGAATGAGCAAGTAATTATAGTTCTAGTTATTGAAGTAAAGGTTAATTTTCTGGTAATTCAAAACATTTTCATTGTATTTCAAATAGTTTATTATACACCAATATAATAGTCTCTTACTATAATGCATTTTCAATTCCATTAAAAATGTGGAAAAATGTTTTAATTATTCCTAGATGTGTATTTTTAACTACATTAGTTTGTCCTCAAATTTCATGGTAAAATTCATAATTTTTGGTCAATTCTTGTGGACTTCCATGACTTGACCAAACTTCCATCAACATTTCCAGTAAAAGTCCAACACCGTTCCTTTTCCATCAAATACCTGACATGAAACCAATGTTGACTGCTTTGCCCACAACACAACATTAAATAACAACTAAACTGTAACGATTATTTTAATCCAACCTATGAAAATGTTGAACCTAATGTGGTGATTTAGATTTCTACAACACCTTGGAGCATCCCACATCTAAACATGCCTATCCTATCAGTTGAAGCTGCTGGACACCAGAAACACCCTGCTGTGATACATACTCCAGAATGGGCATCATCATCATCCAAATAGATCATCATCAACTAGAAGAGACAAAAGAACTTCCACCTCTTCACAAACAGGAGAATATACGTCAAAATATGGGTCTTGAATTCTTGGTTAGTTATTAGATACTAAACTAATTTTTCTTTTATTTAAAATACATTGACTTTGGATAATCAAAAGAGTCACGATAAGGCCATAATACCATCACTATTAGTAACAAACTTAGCAAATTCAGTCACACGGAAAGCTCTGTTGGCCTATTGAAAGAAAGGATTGATAATAAAAATTCAGTATCCAAATATTTAAAGGAGAGACATATGGAGGAGATTTAAGAGACGTCACACCCATGCCAATCCATTTAGGCTGGCATCAAAACCAAAAGGATGAAAAGCTTAATGTTGAAAGTCTACCTCGAAAATACTTGTTTCACAATATCACTTGGACAACATCCAGTAAGTCTTCCTCGCATTCCATTGGTTGCAACAATAACTGCCACAAAGCCCAATAAAGGCAATATACAACTTATAGTTCCAGAACACGGTGTTATGGCTTGTAATATAAAAGAACAAAATCCAAAATATATGCAGATTCCAAACATAATAAATAACAGTAATAAATGAATTACAATGAAATCACACAATACAAGAAATATAAAAACCACAAGATTAAACGGAAGTAGTTTGTTTGCAGAGGAAACCTTCACTTAAAATGTACCACAAGGTATGTTTGGGTAATTTCACATTGGAAAAAGCAGGAATAGAATATGAACTTGTATAGGCACAAAAGAAAAATGATCATAAGTGTGTATTGAGGATAAACATCACATTTATATAGAATCATCGAAGATTACCTAAATCCCCTTTCCTAACAGTGCAGTGTAGATTGTTGACACCCAAACCCCTTTCATAACAAGCAAGCAGACCCCAGTTGAACAGGTGAAATCTCCTACTATCATCATGCCCCTACCAAAGTCATCTCCTAAAAATCCTTTCAAGCATCTTGATGACACTCCCTTAGGGAGTGGAAATACCAACATATATAAAATGGCAATGCTGTTAATGACACTCTTCAAAAGAGTTACCCTTCCCCCAAAACTTAGCAATCTGGAAGACTCCAATCTTCTACAGATCTTATCCACCAAACACCTCCAATCAGAAGCTCTTAGTATCTTCTACATAAAGAATAGGCCAAGATAGTTCAGATGTAAGCTTCTGGCCAATGACACAGCGAAGACAATAACATCCTAACCTCATTGAAATCCACATTTACCCCCAGCATTGAACTCTTACTGAAGTTCACATTGATCCTCAAAATTAGTGCAAAAGTGTGGAGGATGAAATCAATTTTATGCACTTAGCCCTGTGTTCCCTCAGAGAAGATTAACATATCATTTGAGTATTGCAGAATGGTCACCTGTACGTTATCCTTCCCACTGCCCACCCTTTGAACCAACCAGCTGACATAACTCGATGACACATATAAGTCACCATGTTAACCCCAAGATTAAAATTAAAAAAAATAAAATGGGGAAAGAAGATCTCCCTAACCCCCCTCCCAAAGTGAAAGGAACTCACCTAGCCATTGACTAAAACAGCCCCTTTGGAAGACTAAGATATTCGTGACCTAAGCAATCCACTTATTCACCAAAGCTTCAACACATTCAGAATAAAGCACCAGTCAATACTATGAAAGGCCTTCCTGAAATCAACCTTACACAGAAGACCACTAAGCTGAATAGTCATAATCTGTAATCAATACCTTAGCAGCAATGAATTCATCTACCAAACTTCTACCGGGAAGAAAAGCCATCTGTGAAGAGTGTATCAGCTTGTGAATCACACATAGAAGTCTATTAGTAAAAACTTTTGTGACAATCTTTAAGGGTGTGTTCATCAAGATGATTGTTGTGAAATCATTACCATCTTCAGAATGTTATTGGTAATCAAGAAGATAAATAACTTACTGATTGCTTCCAGGTTTGAACCGCTAACTGACAGTTCCCACATCTCCACCAAGATCTAGACTTCTGGATATACACATTCAAAAAAAAACAGACTCCTATTATGAGCATGGAATTCAACATTGACACATGTCAGCAAAATTTCACCATGTGTCAGAAACTAACCTAGTAAACATGACATATGCATGTGTCGAGTGTTACTAGACATTGGGTCACATATTGGCAACATGTTGGTTCCATGTAAAGTGTCAATTGACAAAGTCCAATCACTGTACACCTTTTGAGTTTTGACTATGTTAATTGGCATGGTCCACATGTCAACCCAACATGCAAGGAAAGATTCCTAAGGGAGGTGGATGAAAATTCCACCTACTTCCTCTCATTTCTCTCCTCCATTTCTTTGCTACTTCCACTCTTTTCTCTTGCAAGAAACGTCACCACCATTTTTGTTTTCCAGAAAAAGTTTGGAAGCTTATTGGGAGGTGCAAAAGCTCGCCAAACTTGTACTACAGCAACCACCTCTATTTTCCACAAAACTTTCAGGTAGACCAATGAATAATTTCCTAGATCTATCTTGAAAATATGCATTTATCCCTAGAACTAGGTTCCAAATATATTTATCTCTATTTTCCATGACTTTATTTATTTTCACTTCTTTCTTTTTTGAATTTCAAAGGTTTTTTATAACATATAATCTTAAATCTATCATGAAAATATGCATTTCTCCCAAGATATGGGTTCCAAATATATTTCTATATATTTTCCACGAATGTTTTATTTCCAGTGTTTTTCTGAATTTCAGAAGTCTTTATGACATATAATGTTAGATCTATCATGGAAATTGCATTTCTCATTAGATATAGATTCCAGATATATTTCCCCCCATTTCCATGAATTTTTTATTTTCAGTATTTATTTTTGAATTTTAAAGGTTATCTTCTTACTGGAATAATAATAAAATACTTTATTTTCAGGTTAGAAAATGTCTTCTTCAAGCAGATTGCAAGGTTGTTCAAGCCAAGATAATCAACAACTTGGAAGGTCTGAGGATCCCAAATGGATGCACAAATTTCCCATCAATAACAATAGACAACACACACAAAGTGCAAATACTACGAGAAGAAGTCCATAAGTGGAGGTGTAACAAGGTTCAAACAACATCTTGCAAGCGGGTACACTAACAAAGTGCCCTTCTTGTCTACACTTATCACGAGCAAATGAGTAAGACTTCGAAAGAAACCAAAACAATACAAAGCACAGGGCAAAAAGAAATGAACAATTCAAGAGCATTCTTTTTGGCAATGGAGCATGATCATGAGCCACTAAGAAAGAACCTATCCCCATAGATAGGGATCATGAGGGTGATGACATTCCATATATTCCTGATATAAGGACTATTGAAGAAAGAGAGTGTGTGAGTGAGTGAGTGAGTGAGTGAGAGAGAAGTGTATCCTGCCGTTATCAAACAACCCAAGGAAAATAGTTAGCAATGTGAGTGGGCAAAATGCTTCATACAGAGAGCTCTACTGTGAAGTGGGAGGAGGAAAGAGAATTTCTGGAATGTATAGAACATTCAGCCAACTTGACAATCCTAATGTATCTGTTAATGCAAAAGACAAAGTCAAAGACCATAAAAAGAATGTTTGAAAATGTAAGAGGGAGTGTACATAGAAGTTTAACAAAATTCATATTCTTCAATGTCATCCCACCCAATACTACTAAAAGTCATTATCTTTGATATATGTTGGAGCATTAGCACATGAAAAACAAAGCAAGACACTTGGTATTAAGCTAAAATTTACTTACCATTATTTTTCTGGTAATTCAAACCATTTTTATTGCATTTTAAGTAGTATATTGTACTTCAATACACTAGTTTCTTGGTATAATGCATTTTTAATTCCATAAAAATGTAGCAAAATGTTTTAGTTATTCTTAGATATATATTTTTGATTTATCTTATCTTAAGATTTCATGGTGAAATTCATAGTTGTTGGATAGTTTTGTCAACCTCCGTGACTTGCTTCCACCAACATTTCCAACAAAACCTGATATGTTTCCCCTTTCTGTGACTTTGTCCAACCAAAGTCCAACACAAAACCAATGATGAATTCCTTGAGTAGAATTTAGGACAGTCAGGGAGTATGGAACATGGTGGTTAAGGAGATCAAGGTGGTGTAGGCAAAAGTGAAGGATGGGGAGTGGGCCATCTTTTGGTTAGAATGGCAGGTGACTGGGTGGGTGAATGTGTACGCCATCCTTTCCCAGCATGTACAATATTGCCTCCAAAGAAAATGGTAGGGTTTATAACTGTTCTGTACTCCAACAAAGGACTAATTTCAGATATCACTTTCCATCAGGATCTTAGTGGCATACAATTTACAAATTTTACTTGTCTACTCATTACGTTATATGCTGTAGATTCTAAGATACTGACCTATACATGATAATCCATTATGGTAGTGTCCACACAGGTTTCACTAGATTCATCTAGAATTCGGTGAAATCTCTGAAGGTACAATTTTCTTTGCATGGTTGATGATGCAATGCAATGGGTAGTTTTCATTGATACAAAAGTATTGGCATATGACCGGTCATTTTTCATTTTGCATATGTGAGGTTGAATCACTGCAAAATATTTTCTTTGACTGCCTTGAGATGGCTGGTTAGTGGACAATGCTAGTGGATCTTCCCACTGTAGCTTTGGAGTGTAGGGGCATTTGGGAGATGTAGAGGTTAAGCCCCTCTCTTCAAGGCTGTAGAGTGCTGATGTGGACTTTGCACCTACTTGCTTCAAGGTGATTCAGGTGGCTGGAAAGGAATAGAAAGATTTCCCATGCAGTGGTGTGACTGTTTCAGAGTGCAATGGCAGGTTCGGGAGGCTCTTTTTAGTTGCCGTGTGGCTAAAAAATCATGAGATTGTGGATTTTATTGTCTGTCTTATTAGCTTAATTTCTTTCTTGGCAATGAATTAGCTTGTACTAACAATGCTAGTTTCTTTTTCATTTGGTAGGAGAGTCTTTGTTGTTTTCCTTTCTCTTGTTTGTGTAATGAGAGAATAGACCATCCATTAGTCTGAGTGCAAGTTTCAGTAGTCCAAGTGCATTGTCTGGTGGTTCAGGTGCACCATCTAGTAGTCTGGTGAAGCACTTGGACTCCAACACCAGCGGTCCAATTAATAGTGTTCAACTATCTAGGTCAGTGGTGTCTAGCCACCTAGGTTGGTAGTGTTCAATTGTTTGGTTGTCTTTACCAACAGCCTGATTTAGTGGGGTTGTGTGGCTAGTTGTATTTAAGGGGAGTATAAGGTTTTGTAATGTTATGATTATATCATGTTGAACTTTAGAAGACCACTACATCTCCAATTGTAGCAAAACCCTAGTGGGTGATTGTGCACCCAGAAATTATAAGAAATGAAATGGTGGGAAACAATTCCCCACCATTTCCTTGTATTTGTGCTGACGGAGACGTGGGAAATCATTTCCCACCATCTCTGTTGTATATAAACTCTCCCCTAAACACTTTCCTTACTCCCCCCCTACAAAATAATGAGAAAAATCCTCATGACTCTACTCATGCTTTCCATCTCCGTCATCCACCCATGCTTCATGTCTTTGCCATTCACCCTTGTTTGTGTCTCCAATGTCCAATTGTGCTTTGCAACAAGACTTTCATGTCATCCTTCTCCGCCTCCTTCCATCCAACTATATTTCCTCCTTCAATGAGAAAAACCCTCATGACCAAAGCCTTGTAGCCCTCATGTGAGAAAAACTCTTGCAGCTTCCACCTCCTTTAATGGTTGATCCTTCCATGGTTTCATCATCGCCTCCTTTCATGCTTTCCTTCTCATGGAAGTTACTCAAGTGTTACAGGCCACAAAAGCCATAAACAGCAATGTGCAAATTGTAGCAAAGCAGATTATCAAGTAATCCCAAGAACAGAATTCTGAAGTCTATCTCTTTACTGTGTGAGCTCTCTATAATGTTCTTGATTTTTCCCAAAACAATTGTGAAAACAAAATGGAAAGAAATTATATTATGAAGGGTATAAGTGAGGTTGTTGTTGCTAAAGAATTGAGCATTAGTCAAATGAGGAGTTGGTTGCCCTTCAAGCCATCCATTGAATTTTGGAGTTCTATTTGTGATGCCAAGTTCAAGAGGAATATGGAGGTGATGGTGGGTCACCTTCCAATTTTCATTTCATCAAAAAGGTTCTTCCTGTACTTGTTCCTTCAATATTGGAGACACTTTTTAAGTAGAAAGAGGATCAAGTTCAAGATGATAGTGTCTGGATCTTGTTCATGGTTGGTAGTACCTACCACATTTCAAGACTCTACAGAGTTATTACGTTAATTGGTGGAATAACAACTTGCAAAGGATTTCAACTTCCAAATTTGACAAGACACGCAAGTCAAAGGGAGCTGTGGAAAAATTATTAGAGAGAACCACACATCTTCAGTTGCATGGTTTTGTTGTGTTATCAGATGATATGACAAAGAATTGTATTCTAGAAATGCTTCATGCAAAGTCATCAAATGTTTTGCATTTTTGGGGGTTTGCATCTAAAGAATAATCTGCATGGGGAGGAGGTTCTCAAAGGAATTGAAGATTGCAAGGTAGTTGATACTTGTGTTATAATTACAATAGGAGATAATAATAATACTGTTGAATCAATTTGTCAAGAAGTAGGCCTGTTTGAGCCTGATGGAGATATCAATAGGAGGTGTCTTGCTGGAAAAGAGTTCATGTCATTTCAAGAAAGAAAAGTTTAACCAAGACAACCTAGAGATCTTTTTTCCTCAAGAGTTGAGTCAATCTACAAACAAGAAATAGTAAAATTGCTCAAAGAGGGGATTGAGGTTGCAAAGGAAGCTCCTGACATGGCTTTGGCTGATGATAAATTCATTATAATAGTTGTAGATATTGGTGAAAGAAGATCACCATATAACAATATGAAAGTTGTCATAAGGTAATATGATCTCAACTATTAGTGAAGTTGCTTCTCAACATGAGGTTGCAGATGGGACATTTCTCACCAAAGAGGAAAGGAAGCAGCATGAAGGGAAAGCTGAAAACTACAAGGCTCACAACTATGTAACTATGGTGGAGATATGGAGTACAAGGGAGTTAATACAATGGACACATGAAAACAAAACTTCAGCCACTTGAGAGGATTATTACAAACTGCTAGTGCAATTTCCAGACCATGAGGATAAGGTTGCATTTGAGGAAGGAGGAGATGTAACAGGACAATAGATCATCTGGTAGTCCAAGTGCAAGTTTCCGTAGTCTAGGTGCATCATCTGTTAGTTTCGATATATCCTATGAGTACTTTCTTTCTTAAATTCACTATAATAGATATTTAAGTACTCTATAATAAGCTTTTTCTAAATTCATGAAAACCCTTTTTTAACTAATAAATTTTCTATTAGTTGTCTAAATAAATGAAGAGCTTTTATTGTTGACCTACTCAGCAATTAATTTTCTGCAATTTTAATTACATGCCTTAGTCTTTACTTAATTACCTTCCTTTATAATTTCATAGTATGACTCATTAACTTAATTCTATGATAATTATATAATTCTAGATATCTTCTTTATTCTTCAATATAAGTATTAAAGAGCTCTTTCACTATTTATCTAGCATCTTTTGTCATTACAATTATTAGGATTTATGTTATGTTATACATGGGTATTCAAGTAAACAGATCTGTATGGAAGTGACTCCTATATATAAACCTTGTAATGTGAATAATCATTTACTGCCTCCACATGGTACCAGAGCACTAGGAAAAATCCTAGGCTGCAGCCACACCACTGCAATATGTTTTCTACCCTCCCACCACCCAATCTCCTACCAAACACCATCATAACCATTATTAGACTCGTCACCACCACTAGCCTCTTCTATAGGCAACTTGCACACCAATCACTATCAATAGCTTTTATCCTTCACCTGTCACTATTAACAAGACTTCCTTGATAGCTGTAGAAGTCTCTACCACCTTCTCTAATTTTGATACAAGCTTGAAAAACCCTTAAACTCTCCTCAATCACTTTTAGGGTTTCTGAAATACTCTTAAGTAACAATCCACTTCTACTACTTGGAACCTTTCACATCCATGGAGCCTACCAAAGAGACTTGGATGAAAAACCATCTTCTTGGTATTGACTTTATTCCACACTTACAATTCACCTTCTCCAAAGTCTTGCACATCTCAATAGCTACACCTACTAATATGATACAGTAGGTGATGTTGCTGTCCATGGGTGTTGGATGTGGAGACTAAGGCAATAATACCTCACATACTCAAGAACAATCAAGGAGATGAAACTAAGCTCCATCTAAACACTATGGCAAGCGAAATCATTCTTTTAACAAATGTTGAGAAAAGTTTGGATGATCTCCATCAATTAATTTTGCCTCCTCAAATGTTGCCTCCACATCAAATGCACTTCCTCTACAGCATATGGTTACCATCTCTCAATCAAACTATAACGAGCTTTTTCAACTTTGAACTACTAAGATCTCTACTTCCAAGGTTGCTCTTGCCATTTCCTCAAGTATAAATCCTCTATAGATCTATTTGTGCATGTTGGAAAATTCAAAAATAAAAGAAACGAAAAGTCCAAAATCCTAAGAAATAAAAAGTTCAGAATCTTAAAAAAAACTAAAGTGGTTGTGTATGTAATGGAAAGTTAAGATTCTTAGAGCCATTTGTGTATAACAGAATATTCAAAATTGGATTTTCTTTTTTAATCAAAGTACTTCAATAATTATTTGTTTTTTACTTCTTATTTACTTCAATAATTGGTATTACATAGTGCCATAAATGATAGTCACTGCCCTTGGAGAGGACATTGTTAAGGATAACTAGACATCTCAACTGAATAATCTATAAGAAAAAACTAATAATGTAGGCAAACTTTTTACATCCCTAGACACATTCGAACACAACAACTTTTAGATGCAAATTTGTTTTATCATCAAAAGAAAGTTTTAGTTTTATTACAAGACAGATATTATCATGGTGATGCCATAAAAGGTTATAACAAATGTTTTTTTGTTTCTTAAAATTAGGATCATGATGAAATAGTACATTATACAATTTAAATTTATCTTTCTCCATGCCAATGTTTTATCTCAGAAGCAATTTGATGATTTCAATAGACATTCATTGAAAGCATTGAGTTGGTCATTCAGATCATCACAACTAATCTCCATTAATTCTAGTGATCTAAAAATAATATTTAAGATGATGTTTCGAAATCACAACAATCAAGCCAAAGTAATAGTAGCAATTATCATCCATGTATTATAAAAATTGTGCATCGGAAACAAAGACTCTACACAGCAACTTATCTCCATAGGTGATCTTTTAGACAACAACAAAAAAAAAGTTATCCATAATCATACCATGAAAACTTAATATTCTCTCTATCGTTAAGAACTAATTGTTTTGACTTCCTTATTAAATTTTGTCACCATCTATGTGTTTGTTCTAAAAAAACACAATGCATCTATAAAACTATATATTCTAGTCATCAAACCTAAGTGTGGAGGTTTAATTTGTTTTATCTAGCAAATTAAAAAAAGCAAGCACACACATGTACACTTTAGACCAACCAAAAAAAAAAAATCCCCCAAAGAGAATACCTAAGGAATCAACAAGTGGGGGAGGCATTCCTAGAGAGGGTGAGGCAGTAGAGGGAAGGATGACGAGAGGATTTGGTGGTTGCGATTCAAACTGGGGCACAACGAAGGAGAATCAATCTACCACATGCCAGGTCGCAGTTGAGCATTGATGGAAGAGGGAGCATCATCAGTCACAGAGGAGGGAGCATCGAGGTCGCAAAGGAGGGAGTGTTGAGGTCACGAGGAAGGGGGGTTTCTCAGATTTTCAATGGGAAGGGGTCAGAATCCTTTGAATTCATCCCCTTTTATATGATGGAAATATTTTCAAAATTTTCCTAGGATTCCTAAGGGCACAAACACCCTTAATACTTTCTTTTTCCACCAATTCTCAAGAATCCTAGAGGCACAAACCCCCCCCTATAGGTCACTTCTCATAATTTATGGAACATAAATTCCAATGCATCCAATCACATGTCAAGAACTAAGACCCTTTTATCCCACCTATCAAAGTTACCAAAGATTCCTTCTAGTACTCTTTTTGATGGATAAAGTTGTATACCCTCTAGTGAAGGCATTATTCATGCCACTTCATAACTTCTACTTCAAATAAATTTTTACATTCTTGACTGTCCATTAATGTCATTATCATATAGTTCTTTTGTTCTATTACCTTCTTTCTTTTTCATTGTACCTTTCAAGAATTGTCAACAAAAACGACGATTAATTTAGACAATGAACATTAATGAAATGTTCATATGCAGGCCCAAGATAATATCCCTCATGAACTAGCTTTCATTGCAAAATTCTAGTAAATCTTCCTTTTTGTGGCATTGCAAACTTGATCATCCTTCAAGTTGTAAACTTTAAGAATTTAGTGCTTGGTTTACTATGAGCAAGGATTAAAAAATAATCCAAATTGGATTTTCAGATTAACAATACTAAAATAGTATGTATTTTGAATATCATTAGGGTTCAAACTATCATTCCTTCAAGATTGTCATCTTTTTGTGAAGTTGTTGGAACCAATGATGTTTCTACACTACGAAAGATCAAATCAGTCAATTCATGTGTTGAATCAATCAATCAATGGAGCTTTCTCTGTCACATCATCACCTTTATTATATCATTGCCTCCATTGCTAACTATCAAAACTTCCACCTCTTTCCAGACCATCAAAACCCAATAGGGTTTTCAATGGGTGGGATGAGAAACTAAAAAAAGAAAGAAGAAAAGTGAAGGAGTGAGCTACATATGTGAGAAGAAAAGAAAAAAAGTGAAGGGAGGAGAAGACAAAGAGAAAGAAGAAAAAGAAAAAAGAAAAAAGAGAAAAAATAGAAAAAAAAGAAAAGAGAAGAAAGAAGAAGAAAATTAAAAATATTACATAAAATTTATATTTAAAAATGGTAAAAGTATCAAAAAAATTATTTTTTCTATTTTTTTTAAATTAATATTTACTTATAAAAAACATTTTTCTTATGCCTACCTCTTGTATTCTCACAAACTTTATTATCCATTTTTTAAATTAATTTACAATATATTTTAAAAAATATATTAACTATATTATAGGAATAAAAATTTATAATTTATCTAAAATCTTAGAGTTGATAAAAATTTTAATCATAGAGATTATATAGAAGGGAAAGGAAAAAAGAAAAATAAGAGACTCAAAGAGAAAAAAATGAAAAAAAATTATTGCATAAAAAATGATGAAAGTATTAAAAAACCACAAAAATCCTGATTTTTTTTGTTTACTTATGAATAGCATTCCTCTACTACCTATCTCTTGTATTCTCACAAACTTTATTATCCATTTTTTAAATTAATTTACATGATATTTTTAAAAAGATGTTAAATATATTATAGGAATAAAAATTTATAATTTACTCTTAAATCTTATAATTGATAAAATTTTTAATTCTGGAGATTATGAAAATTCTTTAGCATTATGCATAATCATATTAATTTGTGTTTCAATATGAATTGTAACCTAAATTCTATTTAAATGTAATTTAATAAAAATTGAACTGTAATCATTTGAAATCTAAACTAATTTTTTATTCATTTGTTATTATGAGTTGTTTTTCAATTATTTGTATATGATTTAAAAAATTTCTCATGTATGTGACTACTATATCTCTATTTAATTTATATTTTATTCATGACAATTGCCTAAAAAATTTATCTAGGTTTTTTTATATGCTTAATGTAACTTATTTTATCTTATCTTTAAGTTTCAAGTCAAAATTTGCAATTTTTAACTGTTTTCACAAAAGTATTATATTTCCACCAATACAATCATTGATCTTTGATACATTTTCCTTTTTTGAAGAATCAATTCTCAATACGATACCAATATTAGAATCCTTGACTATAAGTCCTGTTAGGTTTGAGTTATATCACTTAGGTAAGTAGTTTAAGACTACCTATAAGAGTTGTGATTTGTCTTTTAGTGAGAGTCCATTAGAGTTGGTTCATTGTGATATTTGAGATCAGCTCATATTTCACCTATTTCTAGTTTTCATTACCATATTGTCTTCGTTAATGGTTTTCCTAGAATTTCTTCAATCTATTTGTTAAAAGATTAACATATTTTTGATGTTATTCAAAAATTTTACAATGAAATAATATATCAAATTACTATTACTCCTAAAAACTTTTGTACTAATAATGTCTTTGAAATTGTTCAAATGATGTTAAACTATTTTGTGAAAATTATGAGATCATTCACCAAACCACTTGTACACACACATCTCAACAAAATGCTAGTACTAAGCAAAAATATTATCAACTCCTAAATGTTACTTGCATCCTTATGATTGAAATGTAAATTCTCAAATATTTGTGGCCAAATACTATTCTTACCACTTCCTATCTTATCAACCATATGTTGTCTTACCCATTAGGGAGAGAAATCTCATTTTGTCACCTCTACCCTCAACATGATTTGTTTTCTCTTCCCCCCAGAGTTTGACTATACTGTATTTGTTAAAGATCTGACTCCAAGTCTTGATAAACTTTTTCTTATTTAATCAAATGTGCCTTTGTTGATTACTTTTGTACTCAAAAAAGATATTGTTGTTATCATCCTCTTACACATCACTACTATATCTCAACTAATGTAAATTTCTTGGCAAATACACCTTATTTTGGTATATCTAAGTCTTCATCTAGTACTAATTCTCAACCATAGCCTCTTTATATCAATCCTGCTACTTTACCCATAAGAGAAGAACTATCACCAATTGTATTACCCAAACAAGTACATCCATTAAGTTTATCAACATTAGCGACCAATTGCAACACCTACCATAACTACCATACTAACCTCCTTACCAAATGCAAATCCTACCACCTTAAATCTTGATATATCTATTGCACATCATAAAAGTAAATAAACTACCACTACCTATCCTCTTTTCCATTTTATTTCTTATGATTCTCTTAACTTTACCTTTCGCCAATTTACCCTTTCCTTGTCATCAAAATCTACTCCCATGAATTATGAAGAAGTGTTAACTCTTCTACATTAGAAGTATGCTATGAATGATAAAATGCAACAAGCATTGAATATTAAGGGCACGTGGGAACTAGTGACTTGTCCCAAAGATGCTTCAATGGTCAATTGTATATGAGTATTCACCATTAAATGTAAACTTGATGGTTCCATGGAATGATACAAAACTTGCCTAGCTATTTGTGGGTTTACACAGACTTATAACATTGACCATGTAGAGACTTTCCCTCCAATTGCTTATTTCAACTTTATTTGAGTTATTCTATTGATTGCAATGAGTAACTCTTGGTCATTTTAATAGTTGGATGTCTAACATACTTTTTTATATAATGATCTTAAAGAAAAGGTTTTCATGGAGTAACCTCCAAAATGCATTGCTTTAAGGAGAGACCATTGTATGCTTACTTAGAAAAACTATTTATGAACTTAAATAGAACCTACAAGCATAGTTTAACAAGTTCAAATCAATTATAATATGGTAGGGATTCAGATGGTGTACAATGGATCACTTAGTTTTCATCAAAAAGATTTCGACAAGAAATATTATACTAACAATATATGTATATGGTATTTGTTGACAAGTAGTAATATGACTAACGTTAAGGTGACAAAGTAGTACTTAACACAACTTATTGTTATTAAAGATATGGAAAAATTGAAATATTTCTTAGACATTAAGTTTGTATATTTAAGAGATCAAATGGTTCTTTCACAAAAGAAGAATGCCCTTGATTTGCTAAAGGAAACTAGGCTCCTAGGGTGCAAATCTAAACAAACTCTTATTGAATGGATTTTCTGGGCCCTTCAAAGATGTTGGAAGATATCACTGATTGATTGAAGAGCTAATCTACCTTACTATTACTTGTTCAAATATCTCCTATGCATGAACTAAAAAAGGTTCATTGCTATGATACTACAAGAGTTCTTACCTATGTGAAAGGCAAACCAGGTAAAGGACTAATTTACTCCAAACATAGACACTTGGATATTGAAGCCTACCAAGATTCAAGATATGTACGTAAAAACAAATTTACCATTCATCAAGATGATAAGTTAATACACAACAGTAAACCAAAACTTCCATATATGTGAGGTATGGAGAGCATATAATTGTATAAGCCTTAACTACAATGGAAAGGTTCATAGGATACAAACACAACCTTAAGGTCATAGTAGAAGTCAACACATGGCAAGGTAAATAAAAATTGGAATGGAAAAAATAAAATAACAATACTTTAGTCAAAACTGTAGTTATTATATTTGTGAAAATGAAAATGAAAACAGAACTGAAACAAGACGGTCAGTTAATGTTTTCAGAAAGCAAACACAAACCAGGAAGACCTTCTTGAATAGTATGACAAGATGAATGTGCTAATACTCCTTCCAAATCCTTATTGGAAAGTGCTCGAACATTCCTGAAACAAGATACAAATTTCATATAAATTGTACTTATCTAAAATGAAATAAATATAGAGAACATATATGGCATACTTCACAGAGAATATTGCATGCACATATAGTGCTTCTTCAGATGCTGAAAAGACAAATTCCAAAGCCAGTTGTGGACTCCTATAAAGAAAAAAGAGTCAGTAATCTATATATAATTATGAAGCCCGGAACCAACATGAGTCGATCCATTCAATAAGATAGAATATATTTGCCCATAGAAAAATAATGAGTTAGGAATGAAAGGATAAGAATAAATTCATAGACAAAACAGAAGACTAATAAGACACTAAGCTAGAACAGTATTGAATGAAAACGAGTTATCAAAAACTATTCTACTAAGTCTTCACATAGATTTGTAGTGGATTATCTGGACACGTAAAAGAAGGGAAAGAAAAGTTAACAATACAATTAATCAAATAGAATAAAAATGACATTGATGAATTTTGTAATCGCAGTATCCCACAATGCAAGGTCAACAACAAGAATCATTTCCTTCTAAGTATCACCATCCATCTCAAAATTTTCTATTAGATTATGGAATTTTAAATGTTTATCATTATTTTTAATCAAGTAATTTTGGTCTTCTTGTACCTCTACTAGTCTGCCTAAATTTACAAATTTTCCTAATAGATACATCAATAGACCTTCTACAAATGTGACAAATCTAATATGATTTTTTTCATTATTTTATTCTCAATCGCTGGCTACATTATCGTAAGAAATGATAAAAAAAATAGGCGGGATCTTCATTTCACGAAGAACTTGAACAATACTGAAATTGCTGGTTTTGTTAGCCTCTCTTCTATTCTTCATTGTTATGACTCTCCTCTGTTATCTACATGTACTCGTATGACTGGAGATGAGTGAAGAATGAGGCAATTTCAGTGCACTTTATCTGCCACATACTTCCCTATGGTGGAAGGAAATGTGTCCAGGTTATCCATTCCTCATGCTTTTTGGTGACAATTGTGACTGGAAAGGAATAACAGAACCTTCTGAGGGGTCTATAATGACAAATTCAGGTCTGTTGTCTTCCTTCAAGATGCTAGAGGGTAGCTGCAAATATTATGGGTGAGGCAGATTTGGCTAGAAAAGGTTGCTACACTGCAGGTACTTTCCAGTGCACTTTGGTCAGAAGGTTTAGTACAGCAAGACCAGAAATGGCCAAGATTCTCAATACTATGAAATGGGCACTCCCTTTCAAAGAAGCCTTCTTTCTGGTGCCAATTGATTTCAGGTATGTCCTTATTCAATTTCTCAATCGAGAGGATTTTATCAAACCTTATGTGTGCTAGGTATGGAGACAGATTATCGTGAGGCAATACATCGAAGATCGGATTTCTAGATATCTAAGGTAAAAGATGTCAAGGGTGAAAGATCCAAGTAGTCAAAGATGAAACCTAACTAAGGCAACCCAAAGGAATCAGAAAAAACGCAAGCTACAGACCAAAAAGTGTATAGTACCCCAACACTGTATATCGAAAGGTTAGCAATATTTTGATAAATAGTAACCAAAAAGTTAATGATTATTCTAATTAATAGTAACCAGAAGGTTAGTGATATTCTAATACTATGTGGAGACCAGTCTACTAGAGTTTAAGATGTGAGAAGACTGGAATTCTAATGACACTGTAGATTAAAATTTTCGATAGTGTGTAGGGCTCGTAGTCCACTAAGGCAAACTCCAATCATTGAGATGAAGCTTTTGATAACATCATCAAAAATTTTGACTACATGTAGACTCTGGCATGTGCAGTATTTTGATACTACAAGTGGATATTATTTCAATAATCATGTAAAGGCATTATTGTAATTATGACTTGTCCTAATGTCTCCAATAAATACGTAACAATATCTATAACTTGATGTCGCCGAACCTAATAAAAATAGAACTAGTATGGCTTATAAACATAGGTTGTTGTCAAACCACATAAAATTCTAGTGTTATTGTTTTCATTTCTTTTTTCACCATTCTTCTCAAAGGCAACCATAGTGAGTGAGTACTTCTAATGTTGCTGTGAGAGTAACACTAATATCTACCGATCCTTAACAACTAGTATCAAAGTTGCTAGTTTGTAGAGAGTACAGTTAAAGAAATAAAGTAGAAGTGATGATTAAAGATGGAAAGATCAAGATAAAAAGGTTTGATGGCAAAAACTTCAATTTCTAGAAGATGTAAGTGTAGGATTACTTGCACTAGAAGAAGCTACACAAATCACTTCCAAGAAGGAAACTAGAAAGGATGAGCCAAAATGAGTGAGAGTTGTTAAATCATCACGTGTTAAATCTGATCCAACTGACCTTAACAAGGAATGTTACTTTCAACTGGATAACGAAGGTTACTTCACCAACTTTGGAAGTGATCAATAGAAAATAACTAAAGATGCCTTGGTGGTAGCCCAAAGCAAAAAGGTTAACACCCTATATATGGCATCTAATCAGAAGGATATCATACCTACAAAAAATTATTCTAATGATTCAAGTTTGTAGCATACAAGGTTTGGCCACAAGTGAGAAGGGGTTGAAGATGATAGTGTCAAAGGAAAGAATCCTGAATTTAAAATTCTTTCATTTAGGATTTTATAAATATTATGTTCATGAGAAGTAGAAGAGAGTAAACTTCTTAAAGACAATCAAGGCACCGAAGTCTAAGAAGTTGAAGCTAATTCATACTAACATATAGGGATAGCCCTTATGAAATTTTTTAGAAGTTCAAGGTATTATATAACATTCATTGATGATTATACTAAGAATGTGTAAATTTATTTTTTAAAGTAAATGTCTGACGTTTTTACCATCTTCAAGAAGTGGAAGGTGGAAGTGGAGAATCAAACAAGGTAAAAAATCAAATGTGTAAAATTAAACAATGGCAATGAATATAATAGCAAAGAGTTTAAGTCTTTCCATAAAAAAAATAATATCTACATGATGAAGACTGTAGTTGGAAATTTCCAACAGAATGGTGTTGCAAAAAAGATAAATCATACCCTAAATGAGAGAGCTAAGAGTATGAAATTGCATGTTGGCTTGCCCGAGAAGCTTTAGACAGATAAGATCAACATAGTAGGATATCTAAACAATAAAGGGTCTTCTATCTCCTTAGGATTTAAGATCCCTGAAGAAAAGTGAATAGGAAAAAGAGTGAATTATGCCAGCCTGAAGATCTATGAGTGTGTCATATATACACATTGATGTTGAAAAATAAAGACAAGCTAGATCCTAAAGTCAAAAAGTACTATTTCATTGGCTATAAGTTGGATTATTTTGGTCATCCATTCTAAAATGACCACAATAGGAAAATATTGAGAAAGAAGAATATCACATTTAATGAGTCTACTATATATGGAGATAGAGATGGAGTTAAGATTGGTAACATTACTAAACAACCATAGAAAGATCATGAGGTTGAGTTCGATGACATCAATGATGAAGATGTCAACAAGAAGGTAGCAAAGATTCTGAAAACTAAAAAGCCTAAGAGTGATCTCATTCTACAAGTGAAATGATCCACTAGAGTCTCAATACCTCCTCAATGTTTTGTATCATCATTCAACTACCTACTATTAACAGATAGTGATGAGTTAGAGCATTGCAGTAAGATTATACAGATAGGGCATTCAACACAATGGAAGTCTACTATGAGAGACGAGATGAAATCTCTAAAGAAAAATGAGGCATAGGAGCTAACTTAGTTACCAAAAGGAAAGAAGACACTCTAGGATAAGTAGGTGTACCAAATCAAAGAGAAACCAAATGAGTCTAAAAGATATAAGATAAGATTGATTGTGATGAATTTTCAATAATTAGAAAAAATTGACTACTTAGAAGTGTTTTCTCTAGCAATTAAGATAACCATCATCAGAATCATGCAAAGCATTATTGCAACAGAGGATCTACATCTGAAGTAGCTAAATGTAAAGACAATTTTTCTCTATGATGATTTAGAAAAGGATATTGATATACAACTTAAAGGTTCAAGGCTTGTAGGAAGGAAGACTTAGTATGCAAACTTTGAAAGAATCTATATAGTCTAAAGTAGGTACCTAAATAGTGATACAAGAAGTTCAATAACTTCATTCATAGTCAATTTTAAGAGGTGTGACATGGATTTCTATTGTTGCCTAAAGAATTTTAGTGATAGTTATATCATCCTACTACTATATATGGATAATATGCTTCTTGTTGGCTCAAGTATAACAAGGATTAGAGAGTTAAAGAGACAATTGTCAAAGGTGTTTAACATGAAGTATTTAGGTGAAGTAAAATAGATTCTAGGGATGAGGACTTATAGGTACCAAGTTGTTGTAATGTTAATCTTGTCTCAAGAGAAACATATTGAAAAAGTAATTAACAAGTTCAATCTTGGTGATTTCAAGTCAATCTCAACAACATTGGGAAGTCACTTCAAGTTAAGTAAGGATCAATTGCCAATAGCAAAAAAGGACAAGGACTATATGTCTAGAATATCATATACATCTGTAGACGAAAGCATAATGTATGCAATGGTATGTATCAAACTGAATATAACTCCTACAATGAGAGTTGTGAGCAAATTTATGTAAAACCTAGGTTAGGAGCATTGGAAAGCTATAAAGTGGGTTCTATGCTATTTAAAGGGTACTTCAACTGTGGGATTATACTTCAAGAAAGGCAAAGTTATGTTGTAAGGTTATTGTGATGTATACTTGAGAGATGACTTAGATAGAAACAAGAGCACATCAGGATATGTATTTATCCTAGAAGATACAGCTATCAGTTGGATGTCAAGACTGTAAAGAAATGTCTCTTTATCAACTACAAAGGCAGAGTATGTGGCAATTTCAAAAGTTGTCAAAGAGATGATTTGGCTAAAGAACTTTTTGAAGGAACCAAACAAGGAATTGAGTTACAATGAACTACTTAGTGACAGTCAAAGTACAATTTACCTTGCAAGGAATCTTGTGTATCATTCTAGATCCAAACACATTAAGATGAAATATCATTTCATCAAGAAGTTACTTGAAAAAGGTACATTAATACTAAAGAATATAGCATGTCAGAAGAACTCATCTGATATAATAATAAAGAATGAACCACTCAAAAGTTAAGACTATATATGACCTTAGTTGGCCTTTGAAAGACATAAATAGAGGAGGCAGGGTATTGGTAAAAAAGTTATAAAGGAAATGGTGAAACCTCAAAAATCAGTCTCCAAGTAAAAGATTACTAGGTATGGAGGTAGATTATCATGAGACAAGGTATCGAAGATTGAATTTCTAGACATCTAAGGTGGACGATGTCAAAGGTGGAAGATCTGAGCAGTCAAAGACAAACCTAACTAAGGTAGTTTGAAGTAATTAAAAGAAACCTGCACTACAAACAAAAAAGTGTACAATGTCTTAATACTGTGGATTGAAAGATTACAATGTTTTTGACATTATACATCAGAAGATTAGTGATATTCTAATGAACAGTAACTAAAAGGTTAGCAATTATTCTAATAACAGTAACCAAAAGATTAGTAATATTTTGATACTATGTGGGGCCTAGTCTACTAGAGTTCAAAATGCAGGAAGACTAGAATTTCGATAACATTGTAAATCAAAATTACTGATGGTGTGTAGGGCCTGTAGTCCACTAAGGCAAGCTCTAATCATTGGGACGAACATTTCGATGATGTAATCAAAATTTCTAGCTATGTAGACTTTGATGACATGTGTAGTATTTCAATACTACAAATAGGTGTTATTACGATAATCATGTAAGGGCATTATTGTAATTATGAATTGTCCTAATGTCTCCTATAAATAAGTAACAATGTCTGTAACTTGATGTCGCCATAACTAGTGAAACAAAACTAATGTCATCTATAGACCAGGTTGTTGTTGAATCACATAAAATCTTGATGTTCTTACTTCTATTTCTTCTTCCACTATTTTTCTCGAGAACAACCATGGTGAATGAGTGCTTCCACAATTGGTGTGAGAGTGACACCAACATCCACCAATCCTTAACAATGTGAAGCATGCTTGGATGTTTAAAGGGAAGAGAATGGTGGTGTCTAGATGGTCTCCTTCGTTCTCTCTTGGATATGAATCCCCTTGGTCTCTTGTTTGGATTTTTCTACCTAAACTTCATGAGCATCTATAAGCACCACATATCATCAAGCCAATAGCTGGCATGCTTGATCGATATCTTTGTGTCTACAATGATGTCCAAAGATTCACTAGACCAAGTGTAACATCCATTTGTGTAAAAATGGATTTGTCAAAACCTCTCCCCACTCAAGGGAAAATTTAGACAAGGAAGACTTGAGATCTGCTGATAGTCACCCAGCCCAAGCCTCTAATGTGAGATGCCAAAATTTCACTGAACAAATTGATAACAAGGCAAAATAAGAATGAAGAATGGGTGCAGTTCAAGAAGAAGTCTCAAAGGAAAGTATCTAACCCAGCTCAGAAATCACAACAGAATGAAAATATAACTCTGAAGGAACAACACATGCATCAGCAGGAAAAGACCACTCCTAATGTGAACAACTGCAGGGAGGAGAATGATTGATTCCCTTGGCCAGAAAGAAAATGCTGCAGGTTAGATGAGTAAGGGTTGTGGTGGAGGAAGATGAGGATGCCCTCAAGCTGTCACGTATAAGATCAGATCTAGGCTTGGTAATGATTTTGTTTCCACTTCCGTTTATGCTGCCTGTAATAGGGTGGAAAGGAGAAAACTTTGGGCTGAACTTGCTTCTGTGAAAGCTATAGACCTATGGTAGGTGAGGATCCTTGGATGGTGGGAGGGGGATTTAATGTGGTCCAATCTGTGGAGGAAGCTGCTAATTACAGCAATATTCATTTTGGCAGTATGGAGGAGTTTAATAATTGTATAAATGACTTAAAGAAGGTGATAGAAATTCCAAATATTTCTACATGGTTATTAATAGGAGATAGAGGCTAAACAGTTTTGCCAATATGCTGGCCAGGAGTGAATTTAATAACTCATGGGAAACACTCCAACGGAAAGGTGATAAAGATAACTCCCTTCTGCCGAAGGTATTAAATGCACTATTTTCAGGATGGATAAAGATAACTCCCATGATCTGGAAGGTTTCTCTGCTGAATTTTTTCAGCACTGCTGGAATACCATCCAGAAAGATGTAGTAAGTGTTATTCAGTATTTTTTTGGTGGGGAGAAACTTGATAAAGGCTGGAAGGCTACCTTTATTGTGTTTATTCTTAAATGTGAAAATCCTGAATCTTTCAAAGATTTTCAGCCTATCAGCTTATGTCATGTTAGATATAAAACTATTACTAAGATTTTAGCTAATAGAATTTCCAATGTCCTTGGAAAATTTGTTTCTGATACCCAAAGTGCCTTTCTGAAAGGTAGAAGCATTTTTGACAATATTATACTCATCCAACAGATGATTCAATGAATTAATAAAGGCTATTGGGGATGCAATGTACTGCTGAATTTAGATAAAGAAAAGACTTACGATAGGACTGGAATGAGATTCTCTTTATGCAGTTTTGGCAAAATTCAATTTTTCCTCTAAGTTCATCGATTTGATCAAGGAGTGCATTGAGGATAATTATTTTTCTGTTCTGTTCAATGGTGTCCCAACTGATTTTTTTCAGGCATCTAGAAGGCTGCAACAGAGAGATCCACTTTCACCAAGTCTATTTATCATTTTGGAGAAGGTCCTGTGTAGAGGCTTTTACATGTTTGATTGAGAAGAAACTCATTATCCCTTACCATTTAAGGTTGTGAGAATTTAGTATTAACTAACCTCTTATATGCAGATGAAACCATTCTCTTTCTGAATGGTAGGAAAGGTAGTCTCCAAGCGGCTATGACTTTTTATACTCTTCCTATTGCCACCCAACTTTTCTACAACTTGATCAATGTGGCATCTACAGTTATAGACAGGGCTAGTCCTCTCCTTTGTTTTGTTTCTTTGCTTTTGTATGCTTGTTTCCTTTTGTGGGGTTTTGGCCTATTCCCCCCTACTTTGTAGCTTTTGGTTTTTGGGCCCCCATCCCATAAATAGATCAGGGAGTTTCTAAAAAGAACAAAAGTTTGAACTTCTCAAGATTCCAAACTGTCCTGTCTGATTCTCTGATAGTTGTCCTCACCTCTAACAGAAGATTTAAGAGAGCTAACATCTCATCCTCCTTTTGATTCCTTCTAAGCTGCAGATTCCAGGACCAATCCTTGCCATTACAATACCCCATTCAGCAATAGAAGCCTGTTTTGAATGCACCAACTGATTTAACATAGGAAAGCTCGAGGCTAGGCTATTTTTAGTGCATCAACAATTCCTCAAAACCTAATTTGACAACCATCACCCAATTCAAAAGATATTACCCCTCAAATCAACCTTTCATAGACAAAACAAACCACCAAATATTGGAAGAGCTCAGATCAGTACCCCTTTGCAAATCATATCACTATCAAATTCCCTGGCCTATTAATAAGGTGGGGGCCCTAACAAAAGGATTACAATTGGGGACAAAGCACCCTAAGAACAAGGATAGAAAACCCAACACAAGGAACAAAAAATACCTTGGCCCTCAAAACATTATTGCCTCCTGCCACTGGGGGCACCAACTTGTCCAGCTACCATTGTCGACATGACTCCATCAGAAGATCCATTGCACAGCTAAAGAGTTTTCTTTGACCACCATTAAGCCCCTATTTGGCTAAGGAATTTGCCACCCGATTGGCCTCATGAAACACATGTTGGAAAGAGTGTGCTTGCCTAACAAGCTCACAAAGATTAGGCCAAGGGCAAGGCCTATCCCAAAATATATTGATTATTCTAAAAATGACCAAAGAGAGAGAAATCAATCTCAATCTCTGGGAGCTCCATATTGAAACCCAAGTCCCAACAAATATTGAGTGCACCAAACAGATCCTGTAGCTCTGCCATCATCACACTAGTTGCCTATAAGATTCATGGAAGGCAGCCAAAACCTCACCTTCAACATCTTGGATAATTCCTCCTCTTGCCCCAAAACCATTGACAATAACTAGACCATCCATGTTAAGCTTGACTCTCAATTGTAAGGGTTTTTCCCAAGCAACCCAATGAACCATCAGCTCTCTAGCTTCCAAGTTCTTAAAGCCAAGATGCTTTAGCATCAGCACCTCCTCCAACCGACATCTCATTCTGCTAAACATGCAAGGAAAGGTGTCCAAGGTAGACTCAAACCTAGCTTTGATTTTTTTGAAAGAGCCTTTGCTATTCTCATACACCACAAAGCATCTCACTTCTAGCACTCCCATAGAACATCAACCACAAAGAACTTCAAAGCATTATTCAAAAATGCCTTGCTTTACCGAAACAAAGAGCATTGGACAAAGCACTTCCAATCAAGCTAGTTTTACAAGTTATGACCCGATTTTCTACAATCCCATATTCCACACAAAATCACTCATTCTCCTTCACAACAAAGGTGGTGGGTAGGATCCTTTTGCTGCCAAAATGTGCAACATTTATAGCACAATACCAATTAAAGACCTTTCTTTTAAGCATTAACCTCCCTCAAGAGAATAGAGTAAAGTAATCTCCATGGTAAGAAAGAAATTCTAGATGGTATAAATTTGTTCTATAAGCCCCCATTCCACTGAATGGGCTCTCTCTTCTTCGTAATGATTTCCCATGCTATTTTGACCATAAAATCTCCATGTGAGGACCAATTCCATCTAAAGTCATCACCAATGTCAGCAAGCAGACTAAGGTTGTAGTGGATTTCCTGAATGATGCTATTGAGGATAGGGATTTATTCAAAAACACTAACATCAAATACTACCACAACCATTATAAAATCATCAAGGCCTATCATGGTATTTGTAAGCTCTGAGATAATTCTCAAAAGAATCCACCAATCTTTTTAGAAGCTAATATTACCCCTTCTTCCAAGCCATCTAGCAAATCAAATCATTTGACTCCAATCAATGGAAAACATAGCTTCCTTAATCTCCTCTCCCTCAAGGATCAATGGAAATCATAGCTTCCTTAATCTCCTCTCCCTCAAGGATGCAACATAAACCAAGTTCTCACCAATCACCTTAGGGATGTTTTGGAGAAGTGTATCCACATATTGAGATCCTTTCAATAAGAGCACTCTAGCCTAAAGTTCTGTGTCACAATGTCTAATGCCAATTGCAAAAACAAGCCTTATTAAACAATTCCAAATTTATAACATTCAGTCCTCCATGGTATTTAAGCTAGCAAATAAAATCCCAATTGATTAAAGGGATTAACCCACTCTCCTTGAAGTTTTTTTTTTAGTGCAGAAACCTTATTCTATTAATAGGGTAGGGACCCAATTAGCAAAAGCATTACATCATAAAATAAAGCAAATAACAAAACATTAAGTGAAAAACCCCTAAGTGAATCTAAAGCTCAAGATTCCTAGTGTGTCAAGGAGGGATTTGTGCAACTGGTAAATAATGGCATATAAAGAGAAAGGAAATCGTGGGAAAAGTTTTCCTATCATTCTCTATGTTTGTGCTAATAGAAATAGAGAAAGATGATTTCTCATCATTTCTTTTCATATTAAAGAAAACATTTTCCATCATTTCCCACCTCACCCTTTCGAAAATGACAAAAAAGATACAAACTTGTAATATAATAAATAATATATAATTATAATAAATTAAAATATAGTAATTATAATAATAAATAACATATTATAATTATAATAGAATAAAATAAATAATAACATTAATGTAATATCAAAAAGTATGATTATAATAATAAATAAATAATAACATATTATAATTATAATAGATTAAAATAAAAAATAATGTTGAAGAATGATACTAAATTATAATACATTAAAGTATAATAACGTTAATGTTATAAGAATAAATAATACATTAACATATTTAGCAACTTAATAATATGTTAAATAAGTAACATTAATTCCAAGACAACTTAATAATATTAAATAATACATTAACATATTATTTCTGAAAAAATTTAGATTGTAATGAACAGTATTATTTATGTTAATTACAAACATATTATTTCACATGTTATATCTGTATTTAATGAAATGCTAATATATAATATAATATTTCAAAATATTACTTTTTAAATATAATATTTTTTAATTTTTTATTTAATTTTTAAAAAATTATTAACTTTTTAATTTCCTATCATTTTTGTCAAATTGATAGTAACTTTTGTTAATTTATTATTTAATATTTTAAAAATTATTAATACATTTTTTATCATTTCCTACAACTATACAAATGCCTCATTTTTTGCTTTCTTATCATTTCCTGCAATTATATAAATGCCTCATTTTTTACTTTCTGATCATTTCCTCTAGTGCACAAACAACTTTATATTTCTTACCATGTACTATCATTTCCATTTTCCACAATTTCTCATTGTTTTATTTCCTTATAGGAAATGCGCACAAATGAGCTCTAAGGTGTCATTACTAGCGAACTTCACAAGGGAGCTCAACCACATGTTTGAAGAGATGTCTTTAAGTATAGCTAAGACCCTTCTTTACTAATTTGTTAGCATTAACCTATTGGAATCTCGAGGAATATACTGCAAGGAGTGAATCCTAGTGACCTTATTAATAAGGATAGGCTAGGAATTGATTGTTTGACCTGAGATGCAATTGTTATCGTGAAGAGCCTCAACAAGAGTAAGGGAGTCAATTTCAACCTCTAGATGTTCAAGATTGATACTCATCTCAACTCACATAAGTAATCCATTGATCATGAGCAAAAGCTCAACCATCACAACATTAAAGCATCCATAGGGTTCCATGAAAGTTGCTTGCATGTCACCTTGATAATTCCTAAGAATAACACTTCTAGCCCCCTTCCCTTCCCATCTGCATCAACAGCTCCATCAATGTTTAGTTTCAGCTTAGGATGATTAGGTTTTCCCCAAGCAAACCAATTAGCAAGAGGGCATCGAGCTTTCAAAGATTTGAATCCAATCCACTTAAGGAAGAGTAGCTCTTCCAAGCAGCATTTAACTTTGTTGTAGGTCTTAGCAAAAGTGTCCAAGGAGGGGTCCACCCAAGCACTGATGTTTGCAAAAGACTCCTTGATCTTCGTGTACACTGTTGTACAGCACTCTTTCCAACATTCCCAAAGGGTGGTAGCAACTACAAATTCTTGAGTATTTTTGGAGAAACATTTGCGTTTGCAAAATAAGGTATAGTAGACAAACTGCTTCTAATCATCCTAATTTTTGAGATTGAGAACTAGCTTCCTGTTGAACCAAAATTTGGATTGGGTAGCCCATTCTCCTTTAAAACAAAGATGGTGGTTTGAGTGCTCTTGAGGTTGAAATTTGCAACATTTGCATCTAGATGCTAACTGATAACCTTTGTATTTTTCATTCATTTCAATAAGGAAAGCTAAATGAAAAGTCTCCATAGAAAAAAGCATATCTTGGTAAGTATCAATTCCAAATTCCTTCACTCTCCTTGAAGTTTCCTTTACAAAGAAAGCTTCAAAATTTCTTTTCCAAGAGACCAATCACGTCCTTCAAAAGGTGGAAAATTAACATATAAAAAAGAAGGATGATTCCTAATACACTCTTCAACATCAGCCACTCACAAAAATTGATGCAACATCCCTTCCACTCCACCAACTTCTTCTCAATCTTCACACCAATAATGCCAATCTGCATTTTTAGGCTTCTTGGTCAACTAAGACCTAGTTTTTGCTATTCTCCATCCTTGCCACAATCTTGAGTCACTAGCACAATCCCACATAAAAACCAGTGCATAACACCTAAGTTATAGATAAATGGTGATAGTGGCCTCCCTATCAAACACCCTCTTAAAGCTAAAGAAGCCTCTCAAGTGACCATTAATAAGAATGGAACCTTTAACCGAAGAAAGAATACTTTTGATCTGCTCGAATATAAGAAATGGGTGGAAGTTGTATTTCATTCATAAGTAAATAAAGTCTACATATAGAGATTATATAAAAAGAACAAATACACCATAAATAACGTAAGACTAAACTCACTTACAACATAAAACCTTAATAATACATTATTTACTCTCACACTCTCCCATAAACTGAAGCATCTAACTTATATTAAACTCAATAACACAACAGACTCAATAACAACTCAACAAGCATAACAAGAAATAACAAATATATAGAAAAATATAAAAACCAATTGTTGTAACAGAAGTAGCTACAACAATAATCTAAGAAATTATTTTAGAGAGTAGAATAACCATCAAATATATTCCAAGATATCAATTGCTATAGTAATAGGCAATAATTTAAGAATTATATCTCTAACATTAGTAGAATAACTACTGGATATAATTTGAGGCAATAAAGAGATAGACAAATATGTTTTTTTTTTTTTAATCTTTTTTTTACTTCCATCATATCTTTTTCTTTTCTTCCCCTTTTTCTTTTTTCCCCTCTTTCCTCCTTTTTTCTCCTTCCTTTTTTTCCTTCTCTTCTCCTTCACCTTTTTTCCCATTCCTTCTTTCCATTTTTTTCTTTATTTGTCCATCTCCCCCTCTACAACCCTAATGGATGTAGGCAATGAAGAAGATAGTGAAACCAACAAGGAAGAAAGAGAAAAGAGGGCCTCTATTGGTGAAAACTACTAACAACCCTAGTCAAAAGCAAACCAAACGTCAACAAAAGATCTAGTAATGGGTAATACAAGTAGATGGCCGTCATCATTCTTTACTAACAACAAACATGAATAAGAGAAGGAGATCAAGTGTAGATGGGGATCAAAATTGTCATTGTTGTGATCCTCATCAAGATGGGAGGAGGCAAAGGAGTTAGAGTGTGAGCCTACTACAATAGGCAAGGAGTGGGAATGAAGTCGATAGTCAAGCAAGCCTAGTGAACCCACTATTAAAGGGCCTAAAGGATAGTGCCAAACTAACAAAGGGGAGGTTAAAGCAAAACTAGGGGAATAACACATGGGAAGAATAGGAGAAGCCAACTGGCACAAGAAAAGGACATAGTGATGGTAGTTGAGAGAGAGGAGAGTGACTACTAGAGTTTCCCTCCTACTTGCTAATCTTTCATAGTTTAGGACTCTTAAAACTTAAGCTTTCATACCATATTGAAATATAAGAAATGAGTAAAAGTTGTACATTATTCATAAGCAAAAAAGACCTCTATATATAAAGATTACATAAAAAAAGAAAATATCATAAGCAATGTAGGATTAAACCCACTTACAACACAAAACCCTAATATATTTTTTACTCACATGGTCCATTCAATCCATTTTGATAGGAAATCAAATAGGTAAAGCAAATGCAAAAGAAATCTTCAATTTAAGTTGTTAAAAGCTATTTTGAAGCCCATCTTGAATACCAATCCCTACTTCCTCAAGTGCCAATGATCCTCAATGCACTCTTTAGCCATGATGAAGCTATCATGCAAGCATCTTCCTAGAAGAAATGCTATTTGAACTAGATAGATCAGGTTGCTAATGATTGATAGCAATCTATTGATTAAGATCTTCATTAAAAATCTTCATACTCATATTCATCAAGTTAATCAATCCAAAATCACCAATCTTTTCAGCTCTCATCTTCTTTAGAATCAAAAAAATGAAACTATGGTTGCTGGGCTCATCTCTCTAAAGCTCTCCACTTTCAACCACCTAGCCTTAATTCTAAAGGAACCTTGTCTCCTCTCCTCTTTCAGGTCCATGAGAAGTAAGGCATGATCTAAACCAATTCTAGCCAATCCACTTACATGAGTTGCTAAGAAATAATCCTCTCAATCCCTATCTATCAAAAATCTATCAATTCTAAATTGTATGTGAACTATTGAAAAATAATTCACTCAATCCCCATCTACAAAAAATATATCAATCCTTTGAAAAGATAATCCCAAGTGAAAGAATGACCTTCAATTGACAAGTCAAGAAGTTGATTTGAATCAATCCAAGGAAAAAAACCCTGGTATCTTTAATAAAATTTCCACTAGTAAATTTCTCCAAAGGCTCCTTAACACAATCAAAGCCATGCATAACAAGCACAACAAGCTCCACTTGTACCTGATACTCCTCATCTCTACCTAACATCTTCTCTTGCCTTCTCAATCCTGCAATGCATACACCACTAAGCACACCTAACTCTACCATGCTCTTCATTTCTAAAGAATACCAAGATAGAGTGCTCCAATAATTCCAACTAAGTGCTTAAGAAAAATTTATTCCTCCAAGCCAACAAAATCCCCTAGAAGCCCTACCAAAGCTTTGAAAGTATACTTGTCAAGTTGGTCATTGCATATCCTCCTAAACTTTTAAGGCCTCCATCATAGGCTATGTTCTTATCTATATATCTCTAATCTATTTATGGGGCAGAAAACCAAAAAAAGAAAGAGATACAAGGGAGAGGACTAGACCAAAGCCCCCACAAAGCAAAAAATAGAGACAAAATGCAAAGGAAATAAGGGAGATGTCATCCTAACAATGAAAGACAATCAAATATCTTAGTGCCATCAGAAAGGAAAGCAGTAATCACACATCTGAAGACTAGCCATATGCCATTTGTCTAAGTTCCATGTTCCTCTCACCTTTATAGGGAGCTCCATTATGTTTTGGTAATGATTTTTCTTTGCACAACTACCCCCTCTTTGGCAAGGAGGTCAACCACCTTATTACTTTCCCTATAAACATGATTCAAAAAGTGTACTTGTTGAATCAGATGAATGAGATGATCCCACAAGAGAAAAGCTTGTCATCTATGACAATATCTGTTCTTGATTATATCAACCACTGCCTTTGAATCTGTTTCAACTTCAAGCTTCATCAACTCTATTTGGTGTTAAGTGAAAAGAATCAGCCCCTCATATATAGCTCTAATATCTACCGCCTCTGTCTAGCACCCTTCATAAGCATTAGAGAAAGCCATTAGCATTTCCCTACTATCATTTCTGATTATGCCACCCCCCACCTTTTATTCTTCCTTGAGTATGACCTTCTATTTCCATACTTAACATTGCATTTTTCTTTTCAAATTTCCCACGACATCTTTGCACAAAATACTTTTTTAAAGTCTATGGCACAGCACGGATTTAGCTGTGATCACATAACTCTTCTTTTTGTTAATTCTCTACCATGGCCTATTGATATTCCCACTAATCTTTTCTGGCCATTAAGAAATAACAAGACATCATCAGCATATAAGACATGAATAACAGCAAGGTCAATAGATCCCACATTATATGGGGTAATTTGATTGTTCAGCAAGAGCTAACTAACACCTCTCCTCAGAATTTCCTCTATTAAGATGAAGAGACGAGGGGATAATGGATCACCTTGCCTATGGCCTCTGGTAGCTTAAAAAAAAGATAGAGTCACCATTCATCAACACCCCAAAGCTATTTCTCCAATGTAGCTTTTGACAAGATCAATCCACCTTTCACTAAAACCATATTTCTTAAGATCATATACACCATTCAATTCAATTATATGTTTTTTCCATGTCCAGATTCAAAATAATATTTCCTCCACTGGATCTTTTATCGATTCTTTGTACCAATTCCTATATGATGGCAATGTTTTCAAAAATAATACACCTTTCCATGAAAGCTCCTTGGGCATCTGATATCAGTTTTATCAGAAAACTGGCCTGCTTGTTTGCCATGATTTTGACAAAAATTTTGTTGTTGCATAAACTAATTGATCTAAAGCCATTGAAGTCTTGCAAGACATTCTTTCTTGGGAACGAGAGGCAAAAAAGTTGTCTTTCGAGCTCTATTCATTTTCTTGCCTTCAAAAATTGCTTATGGCATGTCCCAAATCTTTTTCAACTATATCCCAACAGTGCTTATAGAACTCTGACATGAAACCATCCAAGTCTGGTTCATGGACACCTTCCATAGACATAACTACTTCTCTAATTTCCTCCATCTAAGGACTTTTGCAATCATTTCATTGTCTTGATGAGTCACAACATTTAGATCACATTTAATACGTAATAGTTCCTCCATTCTACAACCTTCTGATGTAAGTTCTTGGAAATAATCCCTACCTTGCTGTTTAATCTCTTTGTAACAGAACAAGGGTGAACCGACCAGTCCACTGTTAATTCTGCCTTGTTTCAGTTTTGTATTTCCAGTTTAGTGTGGTATTTGTAAGGGAATAACCCAAAAACCCTAGTAGGAAAAATCTTGTAATCATGACTAATACTTGGAGAGCCACTACCTCTTGAAAATAGCAAATCCTATCCTTCTATTTCAGATATTTCACCTTTGATTTGAAGTTTGCCCAGCATTATGAGTGTCGGACTGTGCATCCAAGCTAGGATCCCCTGCACTCTTCTATGGAGTTGTTGAAATTTTCATTAGTCATCTAAGGCTATCTTTGGAAAAGCAAAAGCATTTCAACCGTAGCTTTTTAAGAAAGCATTTTTTTCAAAAACATGTTTCTAAATATGCCTAGCAGTTGTAGCTTTTTAAGAAATACAGCTTCTATGTTTCAATTTAAATTCAATGCTTTTCAAAAAGTTGACAGGAGTCAAATTATGGAAAATCTATAAAAATATTACCTTAAGTAAAGATTTTCAAGTTCAAACCATCATGAATTAATAATTGTGCTACGGTAATGTCAAAAACATAACAATGTCATTATTTACTATAATAATTAAAATGAGTATGGATTTAAAAACACATTTACATAAAAAGATAATAAGATAGTAATTGAAACAAAAGGTACATATCAACTACTAACTTCATATGGTATGGGAATCATAAGCCTCGTTTGGCTCAAATTCATAGTAGCCGAGATTATGGTAAATTAGGATAATGGAGAAAATGACAATCTTGAGATTCATGAGAACAATTGAAAATATTATTTGTCTGAGATTTATGAAATATGCATTCACATTTATAAAATCTACATAGGCACATTATCCAATGGCATAAAATTTGACATAAATATGTAAATAAGTCTCAATGCTGATTATTGAATTTATGAAAAACAGTTCAAAGACACTGTGCAAAATCTAGGAGATTTATCGATAAATCTATCATGTCAACATTGTATAATTCAGATTTATCCATAAATCTTATAATTGATAAACTGGCCTCGACAAATCTGAAACAAATGAGACCATAGCTATTAAGGTCGTGCCTAGGTGTCAAGCACGAAATGCTCATGCCTAGAAGAACACTTCACCTTTAATTTTTGAACAGTAAAACCATGTGCAATGAGTTTTCCCTTTAAAAATTTTCTCAATCATTGAACCTACTGAAATTTCAACTCTAAAGCACCCTTATTTTACGTTTTTTGATCCTTGACAATGAATATTGATGCACTATAGATGTACATATAAAAGCATGTCTGAAAGTAAAACATGTATAAGATTATCTAAGCAAGTATTTCACACACATACATATAATATATGTGCATGTGTACATATAAATATATATATATATATATATGAAATAGGAAAATTCAACTAATTTGAACACCTAGGAAGAAATAGGAAAAAAGTGTGTGTAAGAGATGATGGCAGAACTGAAAGATTATGAAATATACAAATTACAAAACAAATACATATATAAATGGATTGCACAAACATGCCCAACTACTAACCAGTGGCTTTTTCCAACTGTTGAAAATGAATGGCATTTCATGAATACATCTCCAAACCGCACATAAGAAAATCCTCTTAGTGTTCTGTAATACAAAAGTGATTATGCAAATAATAACAGGTGTGGAAGGAATTAAGAAATAGAAAAAATTTTAAACAAAAAGTAACTAAGAAACCTTTCTATACGATTTCTTAATGCCTGAGATAAGGCTACAGCAACTTCTTCTGAATCTCCAGGAGCTGACCAAATTCCACTTCCTCCACCTTAAATTATAAACAAAATAGGTAAGTATTCATTAGAAACAGAAGTTACAGAAGCATAAAATAGATAAGGAACTGCATAGTAGGAGTCCAAATTTTTTCCTAAAATACCCATGGAACAGAAATTGTAGAACACCAATTATGACTTGGGAAGTACCTTTCAGTCTAGTCAATGAAGCCTTAGCAGTGTCAACAACCGATGTGTGGCGTCCAGGAAGAAAGAGCCAAAGCTTTATCTTTTCATCTACACATACGAAACACTTGTGAACATCTTAGGATAGTACACTAATAACATGGGCAAGAACGATAGTACAGAACATTTACCAGGGTTATGCACACCCTGAGATGGATCCCAGGGGCCAACAAAAGAATTGGTCCATGCTGTAAGAAAACCTTCATTTTGCAAGTTCAAGTGAGCTGAAAGCACAGAAAATGTAGCAGCATCCTTTTGCTCTCCCTTCAAACTGGAAAAATATGGAAGCCACGTAAGACACACTTGCAAGTCTTTCTCAATTAAATTGGCAATTTCATAGAAGAAATACCTTTTGTCAGATACTGTTGTTGGATCAGATTCACATGGGACAAACTGAAACCAAGAAATCAAATTAAGCTCCCCCTACACAAAATTTAAAAGAAAAATGATGTCAAGTACAATAGTATTTATTGCAGATGCTGCAACTAGTTCGGCTGGTGGTAATCATATATTTGTAGGTTAGTGTATCCATATAGCTCAATAATCAAAGGATAAAGGATTATTTCTTTCATGGTGCCCTTTTAGTTGGTGGGTACGTAGATGGATTACTATAAAGGTTGTACAGGATCCTTTATCAATACACACAAGAGAAGATCTTCTACAAGCTATTCTACCCTTGGTGAAAGCCAAGATCACTGCAACCAATCACATACCGTTTGTTGTGCAAGCTATTTTTGAACTATTTGTTTGGTGAGGAAGGAAACTCTCTTTCAAAAGTGTAAAAGGGTTTAGGCAAACTCCCTTTCAATACACACAAGTGTAGGTGGCCACTTAACACTCATCAAGCATGTCCTCACTTACATTCCCATTCACACTATGAGTATCCTTGATGTCCCTAAAGGTGCACTTGATAAGATCCAATGAATTCTTGAAAATTTTCTGTGAGGAGGAACTCAACACCAGTGGAGAACAGATTTGGTGAGCTGGGACAAGATTACCAAACCAATTCCTAAAGGGTGCTAGAGAGTTTCAGACCCCGAAGAACTCATGCTGGCTCTCAAGATGAAATTGGCCTAGGGGCAGGCAATGAAAAGACTCCCTTCTCTCCAACTTAATGTTACACACTCATGGAAGATTGGACAAGTCTGATAGGAATAACAGAGAATTGGTCCATTGGAGGAATTTCCAGAAAGCTTAAAAATAAGTCAGCAATCACCTCTATTGAAACACAAGAGATAGGTGGAAGTTCTTGGTCTCTATTTAGAAACCATTTGTTCATGGACTAATATTTTTCATCAAGTTAAAACATCCAGTTTGTAATAGACTCATACACAAATAATTTATAACAAGCTAAATAAGGAGATATATGACAAATAGACATTAACTAGAAGTAGCAACAATGTTATACAAGGAAGAAAAATGGTCAAACCCTAGTTGCCACACTTTAACAAATGTAAACACTGATACATTGTTGATATCATTAGACTTAGTCAACATATGAACACCCATACATACTAAATAGTTAATTCGTTGTTGATATTATTAAACTCAATCAAGTAGTTTGCTACAATAGATACATCAAAATGTTTACTAAAATACCTAGTATTTCATTTTCTTTTACTAAAACTCTCTCATCTTTGTCTTTAATACACTTGACTTAAATATCTAGATTTTCTTTCTTTAGCCACAGTCAATTTATATATTTTATTTTCTCCTAGTTTTATGTTTAATTTATCATATGATTCCCTATAGACCTATTTTTAACTTCACTAACATTTTTCATAGCATTCCTTTTTGCTAGCTTATACTTCTTTAAATATTCCTCGTTTCTACATTTATCATAGGTTTTATGATATCCTTTATTTTCTTTTATTATCTTTTGTGCATTTCATTTCACCACCAACTTTTTTCACCTAGTTAAGTTATCCCACAATACTCTATTAAAATTTCCCTAGCAATTTTTTTAATACAAAGTATTCATTTCATTCCAAAGTTGATTTACCCTACATCTAGCTTCCAATTCTTCCTTTTAACAAGTTATCTCTAAATATCATTTTCTTTTCACTTTTTAGATTCCACCACCTAATTCTTGCATATTTGAAAATATAAAAAAATATTTTAGTAATCATTATTATATTATTTAGATAATTAATAAGTTGAATTAAACATATTTATTTGACATGATTACAATTTTTGTACATATAATGATATCAATATATTTTTTAACAAAAATGTATTGTTGGGATGGTGGTTAGAACTTTCATAAGGTTAACAAATATCCATATTCAGAAAAATCTAAATTCAAATCCAAACTTGATCCAATTTTCATACCTATATTGCATTCCTACTCAAAACTACCTCAATAATAGCTTCATGTAAGAGGCCTATTAATTCAATTGCCACAAATTACACAACATGGAACAAATTATTCATGGCATTTCCCATCTAAATCACATTTACTCAATGTTTTAGGATTTATCTATTGTGTATCTCAATCTCATAATTGTTTTTACAGATATTGTTAGGTTTTTGTTCTTTTAATGACTCATACTATACTAACAAACTAGAAATATAGACAGTCAAAAGATTAGAATAATTATTCAATATGAGAATTGATGGGTTTAGAAACCAGACAATAATTTTATAATGCTGATTTCAGATGAAATAAGACTAACTTCAGATTAGCCAGAAGACATAGCATGCATCTAAGACATGAAAAAACAAGTAGCTTTGATTCTTAGATGTCAAAATAGACAATGGTGAGAAAAGATCAATACAATTCTAAAGACGTTTGTCCACATTGTTCAGACCAAGTGTTGCACCAGAAAAAAAATTCCCACAATCAAGAATTCCAGCGATCAGTCACCAATTTGTCCTGCAAAAATAGTAGACAGCTGCTCAAACATGTTTAAACAAAATGGAGTTGCATGATAAATGATGAACAAAGGTAAAATTTAAACCAATATAGAACCATAAGTCCTTGAAAGCAAAATTAACAAGCGTAAGCCACAAAGAGCAAGATGATGATGATGACAATGAAGTCCTTGCAGAAGAATTGGAATAGCGTAAATTGGTGCGAGAGCACTCACCGTCCTGGAGACCGAGGTAAGATTCAAGCTGCCTCTTCCGGTTGAGGATACTGTGAGGTTTCTAGGGTTTACAAAAACCGAAGGAGAACAAGGAAGGGGGTTTGGAGATGGAGGAAAGCTGCGGAGGAGCGAACACCCGATTTGCTGGTACAAATCAAACAGTTCCCTCCAGCAGTAGAGAGTTTTTTTATTGGTTAGACACCAGGAATCGGATTAGCGCATTAGACAACAAATTGGGGACGCGAGTGGTGCGAGCAAGAGACCATGAAAAAGTTCGACTGCTGAGAAAAGCCGGTAATAATATCCAACCGCTGCGAAATGGACGGCGGGACGGTCGGGGAGATGGAAGAAAGCTGCGGAGGAGCGCACACCGGAATTCCTGGCACAAATCAAACGTTTCCCTCCAGCAGTGGAGAGCTTTTTCATCGATTAGAGACAGGAGTTGAATGAGCGCATTTGACAACGAATTGGGCACGCGAATGGTATGGTCCGAGCAAGAGACCATGGAAAGTTCGACTGCTGTGACTGCGAAAAGCCCGGTTGATACTTCTTCACGCATATGATATATTTAATAATTTTTTAATAAAAAAATTTAAATGTTATTTGTTTCAACTTCAAACGAAAATAATTTTAGGCTAGTTTGTATTGTATTTTGTTACGGATCTTACGTTTTCACGATGATAAGTAGTATTTTAATCATAGTATAACTTAGAAACCAATGCTAAACGAATTGTCTTTATAATCTATCTATAAATAAATAAGTGTAAATCTAACCAAATAAGTTCATAAAATTTTCATAAACTCAACGAAGGTTTATAATGTTTACTTAAACATAACAAAGATAGTTTGTTGTGTTTAGATTTTATAAGATTCTTAGTTAGTTCATAATATTTGTGTAAATTTAATGGAATTAATTCATTGTATTTAGACAAAACTATTATAATAAAATCTATGGTATTCACATAAACCCATTAGAATTAGTTTATTGTGTTTAGATTTTAAACTTTATGAGGTGTTTATGGTGTTTATGTAAATTCAATGAAATTAGTTCATCCTATTTATCTTTATGTATTTGTATGTGTGCTCAAGATGTGTATGATCGTAAGTATCACAATAAAGATGGTGAATTGTGTCTTTAAAAAATTAATTAAAACTTCTAAAATATTAAATAATAGTATAAATTCACACACAAATTTTATATGTAAAAACTTTATTAAATTGATCATGAGATAAAGCACAAAACAATAAATTTAAACCTATAGCATTAAATCTCAATTGCTCATTTTCAATAAAAGTTTATGTATCGAAGGGAGATGTAACTAATACTATAAAATTGCTAATTATGTGCCAAATTTAAAGTTTATAGATTGAAAGAATATTTGCATCTTATATTTCTAATAGTCATAGTTATTACCTTTAAATATAAGAGGATGTGCAATGTTGACTCCCATGCCTCAGCCAGTTTGCCAACTTCCAAAGCCCCAACATCGACTAAGTAGTCGATTTCTAAACAAAAGCATGACAACCGAGGATCCTAACCAGTTTTAGAGGCAAAGTTGTGACCTGATGTATCCCTCAGGTCTAGGGCCCATGATTGACCTAGCAAGCTGTTGGGTGGTGTTTGGGTTTTCCCAACACTATACTAGAAAAACTTGGATTTGTTACTTATGTTTTTACTTAATTAATTTAGTTTTATGCCTATTCTCTCTTTTAGAAGTAAACAAACAACCTTTAATACAATTTAGATATTAATTTCAATTTGTACTTTAACTGCAAGTGCACAGTATCTATTATATCAGTGTGCAAGTACAAGTCGATCCCACAAGAAATTGCTGACAAACTTGAGAACTGTTCGTTTGTTAAAAATCAAATTTATATATTCAATAAGCTTTCCGTTGAATTACAGCTAACTCAACGGACTAAGTTTATTAAGTTATGGATAACTCAACGAACTAACCTCGTGTACTTAAGTTAACTCCACGAGCTTGTCTTTTCTTTTTAATACTACTATTTACAGAGGAATTCAGCCAACCATTGGGCGATTCCACAGATTGTAAATAACATCAATTAAGCTCTTTAATGTTAGTTAACATTGGATTTATCATTGAGCAATACTAACATTCAGATAATTCAAATAGTAACCATTAAAATATTTACGTCTTTTGAACAAACTAATTTCAGTAAACTGTAATACTAAAATAAAAATAAAACAATCACAATATTGACAAAGATAACATTAATCACAATACAACACAAACAATACAATACTCAAATACAACATACAAACATAGATAAATTGTTTTTGGTATTTTTGTTTTAATATGAACATGGAAATGGGAGACAGGTGAAATGTAAAGTAATCTCACTTGACAGTAAATACTTTTGACACTACTTGTAACGCGATTACACCACTGAAAATTAAACCACTTACAATCCTGTATCCTCTCCCTATAGAATCGCGAGTCCAGAATTGCAAGATGATCTCCTCTTCAGCATACAAGCATCAACCCGAAGCCAAGGCTAAAAGTTTTACAATCTCTAGAAATATGAGTCGACGCTTAGTAAAAATGGCTTCCATTCCCGCAACGTGATCACTCCTCACAATGGTTGTCAAGCACTATGTTTGGCTCGGAATCGACTTGACATCAGGCAAGTATCTTCACAGACCTCCGATGGTTGGTGATTATGGTGGTGATGATGATGATTGGTGTGATACTTCAGAGAATTACATCGCCGATCCTCCTCTACACACTGTTCGCCCATCGATCACACACTTCTTCTTCTTTTCTTCTTTTCTTTTATATTTCTTTAGTAGTAACTGCTTCTGCTTGAATGGTCGATTGGATTTCCTTCATTTGTATCAACGATGATGATTTCTTTCCCTGCACGATACATGCAAACGTGATTTTTCTCTTCCAACTGTCTATTCCTACAACCACTACAGTGGCATATTAGAAAATATATAGTCCGTGGAGTTACAGATAACCCAACGGACTTTCTTCATTGATTTAACTATAAAACACGTGCATAAATTTAACTATCTGATGCTCAGGTGCATTTCGGATACTTATAAACTTAATTATCCGATGCTCAGATGCATTTCGAATACTTATAAACTTAATTATCCGATGCTCAGATGCATTTCAAATAGTTACAAATAACTCATCGATATATAACTTAAGTAAATCTACCAGATCTCAACACGTGTCAGCAGTAGTTTAATCATAAAATAACATTTCGGAGAGTTATAGGTCTAACTATCCGATGCTCAAATGCATTTCGGATAGTTACAGCTAACTCACCGAAAATCTACTTAAGTCAATTTCCCAGAACATGACACGTGTCCTCAGCTATTTTACAAATAAAAAGAGATTTCGGAGAGTTACAGGGATAACTATCTGATGCCCAGCTGCAATTTCGGATAGTTATAAATAACTCACTGAAAGTTCACTTAAGTCATTCATTATGGTTTCGACACGTGTATTTCAGGAAATAATAAAATATTCTCTCAAAACATAACTGTTCAGCAATTTAAACATAACTATCTAATACATGTTCAATCTGTTAAACATAACTGTCCGAATATGTTCGGTATGCTAAACATAATTGTCCGAAAATATCAGAAAATTCGGATACTTAAGAATTTCACAGCTTGCAACTTACCGACAGTTCATAAATGTACTAAATTAACATTAATTCCCCCAAATTAAGCAGATTCTTCAATTAAAGCATATAACAGTGCAATTATAACTTAATGGCTTAATTCTTATATGATAAGCTAAATATTATGCAATTAACCATCATTTAACCGTTAATAATATGCACTTTTTCATTCTAAACAGGTGGCTAAACGGTCACAATGACAATGTGCCAAGTACCTACACTCAGCAAATCAGTTGGACATACCTCTTTCCCCCATACCAGCCTATCATGTCAATTTTAGATGAATCATTAGGTATTTGCACGTTGGTATCTAAAAAGGTTAATGGTATTTGTCTATTTGCTAGAAGGGACCCATTGGACTCAAGAACATTCTCCAAGTGGCAATACAACCAAGCTATGCAATAAGCGTCTAGAGTGGTCCCTCCTACTCCATTTAAGGAGACCTTCTTGAGGATGGAAACCAACACATGTTAAGCCTGGTAATCCAATTCTGATTGAGCATCAAACAAGGCAAGTATTTATATTGGTGAGCTTTCATTGCATCAAGGATCATTAATCAAGATCAACATCAGCAGAGATCAATCATTAGAGACCAAGAATCCTTGCAACAAGTCCCAGCCAACCAACTGAAGCACCCCTTGGCCACCTTCCATCATAGGTGAGCTCCTGCTCCTAGTATTGGCATCTTCCTTAGGTGAGGACATGAATGTGCACCCCTAGGGAATGTTTGTCTTCCCGTCTCTCCTTTACATGAGGATTTTAGATTATTTTGCGTTAGTCTCGCGTTTTGCGATCTCTTCTCGATTAATGTCAAGTGACCTAAGCTAGGGTGACTTACTCCCTCGATGAATCCTTCGAAGTCAAGCTATGACCCTAAGGACTATCACTTCCTCCTTAATCCCAGCTAAGCAATTGAGTTGAGTGTCATGCCCCCTTGATAGAGCCTTCAAGGTTGAGCTGTGTTTATAGTGGTAGTCCATCTTCTTTCTAGTTTTAAAGATTTCAATGGATGCATGTTTTGCATAAGCGTTTACCTTGTTTTCCACGCTTGCTTTCTCATCTACTTAGAGGTCAATAATGTCCTAGCAAGTTTTTATTACTTTTAAAAAATTTGGAAGCAGTTAACACTAGTAAATCCTAATTAAAATAATTCAATAACAATAACAAGCACACAAAATAAAAGGAGATAGAAAATTTTATAGTGGTTCCCCAAAACGAGTAGCCCATACCTCAAGATACTAACCTTGAGAATTCACTATGTGTTTTTAAAGCTAACCACAAACCTAAGTCAAGTTACTTTTACAAGCTAAGCGACAATCTTTACAAGTGTTGTTTTTCTTGGGCTCAACAACTAACTACACAAATGTTGTTTTTCAAGCTAAACAACAACCTTACACAAAGCATCAACTTTGTGTACTCAAAACCTCAATTTTGAGTAAGTGAAGTCTTACACTTCACTCTCTTCACCAAGGCCTCAACTTTGTTAAGGTTTACTCACAACACCCTTGTGAGTTAGAGTTTTTTAGAAATTCAAGAAATAGATTTAACACAAGAGTTCACGACTCAAATTGATTAAAAACATACTACAGAAAAACTCCCTATTTGAAATGTTGATGATTGAATCTTTAGGAGCATTTCGGATGAATCTACATGACTTGATCTTTAATGATTGCTATAGAAAAATCTCTTCTATTATTCAAGGGTTGCAAAATATAAGCTTTTTCTCCTTGTGTGTTTTCTCTATATATTTTCTATGTATTTTCTCTATATTTCTATATTCTCTTATTTAGATTTTCATTCTTCTTTGAATTCCTTAATTTGGAAATCACTCGAAATCTATCAAATTGTTTTTGCATCAATCAATGTCCAATTGTAATTTGTAATATTCAAATCAGATCTACAATCAGAATAGTATCTTACCAAAACAATGAGATATCATAAAATAGTAGCAAAAATTTCAAGTTATAGATCATTGTTTAGAATGAAAAATACATTATATTAATTGTTAAGTAATGGTTAATTGCATAATATTTAGTTTATCATATGAGAATTAAGTCATTATGTTATAATTGCATGATTATATGTTTTAATTACAAAATGTCCATAATTTCAAAGAATTAATGTTAAATAAATATCATTTTTGAAATATTGAAAACCTAATTTAAATGTGGTTTTATAGTATTAAGTATGATCTCTTTCATTTGTATATATATGTATCATGTACAGGTGCATGGTAACAACTCATTAAGTTACAATTAACTCAACAAGGTAAGTCCATCGAGTTACAATTAAGTCAATGGAGTAAGTTCATTGAGCTATACTAACTCCACAGATCAATTATTTACTAATATTTAATGTGAAGTAGTTATAGAAATAAGAAATTCGAAGAAAAACTACGATCGCACGTAGCATGCAAGATTTAACTCGTGGAATGAAGAAGAAATCACTATCGTTGATACGAATAAAGGAAATTCAACCGATTATTTAGGTGGAAGCAGTTACCACTAAAAGAAATATAAAAAGAAAAGAGAAAAAACGAAGAAGAGTGTGGAGAACTACGCTAACTATAGGAAGCGTCGGTAGCTCCTTGAAGCTTCACAACACCACCATCAATTACCAACAATCGAAGGTCTGTAAGGATACTTTCTGGATGTTAGGTCGATTCCAAGTCATAGACGATGATTGACAACAACTGTGACGAGTAATTGCATCGTAGGAAGGGAAGTCATTTTCACTAAGCATTGAATCATCTCTCAAGAGATAATAAAGCTTCTAGCCTTGGTTTTGGGTTGATGTCAATATACTAAAGAGGAGATCAACCAATGAGTCTCGGTTTACGATTCTATAGAGAGAGGGACGCGTGACTGTAAGTGATTAAGTTTTCAGTAGTGTAAACATGTCACATGTAGTGGCAAAAGCTTTTACTATCAATAGAGAATTTTTACAATTCACTTTTCGTTCATCTTCAACAACATATCAAAACAAAAACAATAAAAACAAAACTAATTATCTATTTTTATAGTTAGCATTTATGCATTGTATTGTTTGTTTTATATCTTGAGTAATGTTATTATAGTCAGTATTGTGAATATTTTGTGTTTATTTGATTTAGAAAATACAAAATTGTATTATTGATTATTGAAATTGGTTCGTACAAAATACCCAAATCTTAATGATTACTATTTGAAATATCAAAATGTTAGTGCTGATTAATGATAAATACTAGATAAACTAACATTAAAAGACTAATGGATGTTATTTATATTCTGTAGAACTACCCAATAGATGGTTGAATTTCTTAGTGAATAACAAAATTTAATTGAAAATTACTAGTGAGGCTCGTGGAGTTAGCTTAAGTCCATAAGAATAATCTGTTGAGTTAATTGTAACTCCACGAACTAAGTCCATTGAATTAGCAGTAAGTCAACAAAGTGAGTAGTTTAACATACATAAACCTATGGCTGTAAAAATCAAAATAGTACGTAATTTTTACCTAGTCTCTATGGGATTGAATCTACTTGCACATTTATGCAATAGACACTACGCACTTACAATTAAAAATAAATTAGATTTAATATCTAATTTGTGAAAATTATTTGTTTACTTTTGAAATAAATTATTAATAGATGATTAAAACAAACAAAATTCAATCAAACAAATTTTTTAGCATTGTTGCCAGAACTAAAAAGCTAAGCAACTATAGTGTTGTTTTGTTTTCATAGCATAAGGAGTATTGTGTGTTTTTATCATTGAGAATATGACATATATTTATGATCAAAGATTACTAAAACCTTTAGTTAGATATGTGAATTCTACAATTTAGAAGGTCATGACATTGATGAATATTAGAAATTGAGACGATTGAAGATGGTTAAATCACATGAATAATAAATGAATTATATTTAATATAACAGAACTAAGTATGAGAATCTTACAGTTTACCTAACCAATAGTTAATTTAGAATAAGTATTATATCGAGAGACAAGGAAGTTAGGGATATGTATGATAGACTTGAGCATAGTTTAGAATAAAACTTAGACAAACTGGAACAATACATTTATCATCAACAATAAATCAACCAAATAAACTATAAGGAAAATTATTTAGAACCTAAAATCAATATCTTCCACGACACTAAGAAAACCATAATGAAAATTGATTAAAAATTGAATGTAATGAGATTAGATGATTTGGAAAGGAAGCTAAAGGTACTAGATGAATTTACAATGAAATTCCAAGTTACGCAACTTGAGAACACAAATGGAAATTTTAATATTGAAGATCTACATAATTTGTAAAACATAAAGATAAAAGAAAATACCAATGAAATAGGAATTGAGAAATGTAATTTAACGGAAGAAAAATTGGAAACAGTTCAAGATAAAAATCATAAAAACGAAATAGTAATACAATAACATCATGAAAGTAATGAAAATCTAGAAGATGTATATATAACATTAAGATCTGGAACTTATGTGCCACTAAGAATTCAAAAATGAAACAAAATAGAGGTAAGTAAGAATGAAATTCAAAATGAATACGTAATACCTGAAAACTTAGAAATTAATGAAGAAAAATCTGAATTTTAAAATGAAACTAGAAATGACCAAAAGAAGGAAATGAAAGAAAAAGAATATTTTAAATCACAATTATTTGTGCCTTATCTTAAAAGATTAAAACAAACATTTCCTAAAAAAAAGAAAAAATAAGAGAAATTTTTGAAAAAGTATAGGTTAACATTCCTTTGTTAAATTTATTGCAAAAAATATCACATTATGCTAAATTTCGTAAGGATTGGTGTACTAAGAAAATAGAGCAAAAAGTGTTAAGAAAAGTCTTTTTAGTTGGGCAAAGTAGTTCTCTATTTCTGCCACAAATTTCTAAAAAGTTATCTGATCTAGGAATCTCTATTATATCATGCACAATAGGTAATACAACTTTGGAAAGAACCTTAACAAACCTAAGTGCAGGTATAAATGTTATGCTTAGTGATATCTTTGCATTCTTAGGATTAGAATGTTTAATCCCTACTAGGACTATCATTCAATTAATAGATAAAAGTATAAGATACCCTAGAGGAAAAATAGAAGATGTCTTAATTAAAGTATAGAACTTCATCTATCTTGTTGATATTGTTGTTTTGGATTTCCAACAAATTAAACATCAAAATCATGATACATCTTTAATTTTGGGAAGACCATTTCTAGCAACATCAAGGGCTATTATAAACTGTAAAAATAAAATGATGAAATTAGCATATGGTAACGAGAATACTCAATTAAATATTTTCAAACCAAAAAGGGACGAAGAGTTAGAAATGTTGTTACATATTGTAGACTTTCAAGAGGATGAAGTAGACATGTTAGAAGATGTGATTCAAGAAGAATTAAATAGGTAAATAGAAACTAAAAATTTAGAAGTAAGTGAAAATATAAATGAAAACTTAAACATAGACATAGAAGGAGACCAAGAAGAATTTAATATGGAAGACGAAAATGTTAAATTAGGAGCTCTAGCTTCTGATGGTCAACACTTAGATTTAAAACATTTACCTCCTGAATTGATTTATATATTTCTAGAAGAAAAAGAGACTTGTCTAATCATTATTGCATCATATTTAAAAGAAGATCAAATATCTAAATTAAAAGATGTAGTAAAGACATATAAAGAAGTAATAAGATGGACTACAGCTGACATAAAAGGGTTAAATTCTACTATATGTCATCATCATATATATTTAGAAGAGAATGCTAAACTAGTTAGAATTCCTGAAAGGAGATTAAATCCAAATCTTAAAGAAGTAGTTAGGAAAGAAATTGTGAAATGATTAGATAATGACATAATATATCTAATTTCTGACAACTCATGGGTTAGTCTAATCCATGTAGTTCCTAAGAAATCAAGATTAATTGTTATTAGGAATGAAAGTCAAGACTTGATACCTACTAGAATTCAATAGGCTAAAGAGTGTGTATACACTATAGAAATTTGAATGTTGTGACTAGGAAATATCATTTTTCCTCACCTTTTATAGATCAAATGTTAAAGAAATTAGCAAGGCAAGAATATTATTATTTTGCTCAAAATATTATTGTCATCGTGTTTTGCTCAGAATCGATCTGACATTCGGAAAGTATCTTCACAGACCTCCGATGGTTGGTGATTATGGTGGTGTTGTGGAGCTTCAGGGAACTTCTGATACTTCCTATAGTTAGCGCGATTCTCCACGTTCACACCCTTCGTCTTTCTCCTATTCTTTTCATATTTCTTTCAGTAGTAACTACTTCTGCCTAAATGATCGATTGAATTTTCTTCATTTGTATCAACGATGGTGATTTCTTCTTCATTCCAAGAGTTAATTCCTTCATGATACGTGCAATCATAGTTTTCCTTCGAATTTCCTATTTCTACAATTGTTAACAGTGACATATTAGAAAATAACTGACCTGTGGAGTTAGTGTAACTCAACGGACTTACTTTGTTGACTTAACTATAAAACATATGCAATAAAAAAATAACTTATAAACTTATAACACTAACACAACGTGTTTCCTTTGTGTATATTCAAGTAACTCAACACGTATAGTTATGCAAACTTAATGAGTTAAACATGTGCAGCTCATGTGACATAATAAAACATTTAAATTCAACATGTTCATAATTCTAACTTTACGATGGTAAAAAGACTTTTTAGATAGTTACGAACTGAAACTATTCGAATTTATATGCATTTTGGATAGTTGTCTTCTAACCTTCTAAAAGATAGCTTACATCATGTATTTAGGTTTCAACATGTCTTTCTTGAAATAAAAATAAAATACTCTTTAAGCGTTCAAAACACAACTGTTTGGCAAATAAACTATAACTCTCCGAAATAACAAACATTTCAGATACTAAGGAATTAAAAAGCCTATAACTCACTAATAGTTCACAAATATATTTAATTAATGCTAATTTACTAGAATTATGCAGATTCTTTCGTTAAGGCATATAATCATGCAATTATACCATAATGGCTTAATTCTCACATGATAAGCTAAATATTATGCAATTAATCATTATTTAACAATTAATAGTATGCACTTTTACGTTCTAAACACTTCCTCCATACTTAACTTTTGCTAGTCCCTTAGCAAACTAATATAATCTAGTTAGCAAATCTTTCTAAAGTGCTAGAACTATTTCTTTTTTTCATAAATCAATATTCCTTATGAAAAGTATTTCTTCATCTTGTATCTTCAAAATACTAAAATTAGATTAATATTAAGATATTCTGTGCAAATTAGTAATCTAATTTAATATTTTTCTTCCTCCTCATCCTACAAATATATTTCAAAAATACTTAAATTACATACAAAATATACTAGCATAAAATAGATGGTAGTTATACTATCAATTTTTTTCAAACATCTATTATCCTAAATTTTCCAATATGATTTCAAGAATAAATTTCAATTGCATATGAATCAAAACACAATTCAACTTAATATGATTAAAACAAGAAGAATAATGAATTGTATCTCAAATAAACAATTTCAAAAGTCAAATTTAGATTCAATATCAGTAGTCATAAAGAACATAAACCATATTTGATTCAAAAGATATCTGTACTTTTAACAAAACAATTTCATCTTTACAGAACAGTATATGTATATTTTTACTTTAAAAGTTAATTTGAAAGGGTTGAATCATACAATAGCTTTCTAGTATACCCAGGTATCGAGCTTTCAGTCAATAATCTCAAATCTCATCAAGACCTTAGGATGCTAGATTTAAAGAGTCCTTTCTCAAGTCAATCCTTAAATACTTATATACTCAAGTAGAAAAGACTCATGATCAAACTATTCAATAAACTCTCAAAACTTTTCACTTTATCCTCTTTTTTTCTTCACATCATAGTATATATGTATTTCATTAATATAGATTTATTAAAGTACAAATCTCATATAATCCTACTTCTACAATCTATTGAAAAATATGAATCTACATTAATAAGCTCATACTTTTTACTGTAGTTTAATATAATTTACACATAAATCATTCTACAAGTTTAATCAATCAAATTAAATGTATCATTGACCATATACATTTCATTTAATCTAAAAATCAATAGTTCAACTCTTTCAGGATTTCAGATAATTTTCTAAATTTCAGTTAAGCATTTTGATTTCCCTTTAAAATTGTAAAACTATTAAACTCAAAAAATTCAATAAAAATAGAAGATAATCCATAATGTAAATATATTTTTACTAAGATATCTTATCTTATGTAATATTCTAAATATAATTTTTAGATAGTTATAGTTGTTAAAATTTTTTTTACAGATTCAGCTATCGAAAGGTTTCAAATAATTTCTAGATAGTTATAATGAATTTTCGAAAGGTTGCAGAAAAATTCATAAAAAAATTTATTAGATTCTACAGAAATTTATAGAATAATCTTAATTCCTATAATTGATAGGATTACTTTACTTTTAATCCAATTATCTCTCTCTCATACCTACATTTTGCATTGTCCTCAATGTAAAAGACTTACAGAAAATACGGTATATGATAGCAAACATGTTAAACTATTTCGTTAACTTATCACCTAAATCAACGAACTTAGTTCGTTGAGTTACTGAATAACTCCATGAATTGTACATGTATATAAATTCAGGATAAGTAATTAATTAAAATACCTTGTTCGTTTATGTCTCTATTAATATCTTCTAACTTTTGATTCTAAAAAACTTTTCATTCACAAATAAAAGTAAAACATATAAGAAAATAACAAATAACTGTTAGGATCGATAGACTCACGAGAGGGGGGGTGAATGGTCAAAGTGCGTAAGTTTTTAAATCTTTTAACTTTGAATCGATTGATTCAACAAAAGTGAGATGAGATGAATTAAATGAAAGCAAAACAGTAAGTGGAAAATAACACACAGTAAATTTCTTAGTGGCTTACCAACTTGACTAGTCCACCCCCAAGATACACTTGGGCTTCACTAAGTATTCAAATACTTATAACACTTGCTTTCAGGTTGAAGCAAGAACCAAGACTTAGAGCTTTCAGGTATAAGCTCAATAGCCAACCTTTCTTTGTTGAGCTTTCAGGTTGAAGCTCTCAACCAACAATGAGTTTTCAAGTAAAAACACACGAACCAACAGCTTTAAGTCTTTCTATCAAAGTTTTGGCACATAGAGCTTTTTTTGTAGTGAAACTTTTGAGTATGCTTGACTGTTTACAGACTTGAGAGTGTAACTAGAATTTGTGTAGCTCACTGTATATTGTATGATCGTTATCTCTGTGTGATATTCTCTTAAACTTTTCATATTTATACCAAAAGGTATAACGATCACATTTTTCTTTCAACGGATGTATTCTACTGTACTTGCTAAATAATTAGACTTAAATATGATAAGTTACCGTTCTATCTGATGTTTAGTAAGTAACCTTCCAATTTCCTTTAACGTTCGAATGGTTATGTGAATAACTCACCGAAGAGCGTCCATAACTTACTGATTCTTTACTTACATCCTGTTATCTATGTCACGTGAGGATTTTAAGTTGCTCACGTGAAATGTCAAGTGATCGAAGACTTATAGTTTTAACTCATCGAAAAACTCTTAACTTTCGGAAAGTTAACTACAGTAACTCTCCGATTTTTCTTTTAAACTTCTGACTGCTATCTCTTTAATTCTGCACGTGCATAAAAGAATAACTTAAGTTTTGGATAGTTAGAAATGTAACTCATCGAAACTTCCTGTTTTTCGGATAGTTATCTTTTTAACTCTCTAAAAACTCATTTGAGCTTCTGTCTGGATTTCTGCAAATGGGATATTCAATGACTTAAGTTTCGGATAGTTAAACTATAACTCACCGAAACTCTTTTGAAATTTCAGATGGTTATCTAACTCTCTGATTTTTCCTTTTAAGCTTTTAACCACCGTCTTCTCCATTCTACACGTGCGTAATATGATAACTTAAGTTCTGGAAAGTTATACCTGTAACTCACCGAAAAAGTCAGATAGTTATCTTCCTAACTCTCCGAAAAATCCTTTAAGCTTCTGTTCTGGAATTCTTCATGTGGTAAATTGAATGACTTAAGTTTCGGATAGTTATACTTGTAACTTACCGAAGAAGTTGGATAGTTATCTTTCTAACTCTCCGAAAAGTCTTTTAAGCTTTCAGATAGTTAACTCCTTAACTTTCCAATCATTCAATCTTTCTTAACTGTCCGATCATTTAACTCTCCGAAAAATCCTTTAAGCTTTCAGATAGTTAACTCCTTAGCTTTTCGATCATTCATTCTTTTTTAAATGTCCGATAGAGTTGCTACTGTTCTAAACTTGCTCTTCGGATACCTTGATCTATAACTGTCTGATTTTCTATAGCAGCATATTCTGGGATTAACTGCAACCTGTTTACTACTTAGAATTGTCTGTCTTCTGATCTTTTGCTATACTGACTTATCTGTGAAATATGTTTCCTCACATAGGTTTTGCATTATCAAAATACTCGGGTTCTAATAATAATAATAAAACATATATTGTTAAATATATGCATTGTGTGGAACCCAGGTTCCTACACCTTTGGTCGCTCACAAGCAAGCTAGTTGGTTTCTCGGAATAGATACCAACAAACTAGATTGATATTTTTGTTTTTTTTTCCTTGTAAGATAAATAAAACATAAACTAAAATTTCTCTTTTGTCTTTTTTTTCTTCTATACATTAAAAACAAAATATGCAGAACACACAAAACATTAAAAATATAAGATCATAGTTTAAGTACAAGGCTAAAAAATAATGACAAATGGAATGAACATGTCAGTCCAAGCAAAACCTATAGGTATTATTCTCCTTGTTGTTAATTCTATTTTAATGTGATTTGTTTGTCTTTTTAATTTATAAACTTGCAATATGTTATCAATACTAAAGATGAGTGTATTACAATTAATGAAATGAAATGCAAAAAGGGATCCTCTTCTTGACCATGATGATGTAAGTGTTTCTATTTTCACATACATTTCAATGTACTCATCTTCCCATTTCCATTCATTCAGGTCTTTCATTATCCATATTTGAAATTTCACCAAGTCATCCCACTATCTTACTAAACATAAAGTAGGATTATTAGATTCACTATACCATATTCCTAGTTAAATTTTATCATATTCTACGGATGGTGGTTCAGCTATAACTTGAGGTAAATGTAATATTTCTATAAAGTTAGTGTTTAGAATGAAAAAGTGCATATTATTAACGGTTAAATGATGGTTAATTGCATAATATTTAGCTTATCATATGAGAATTAAGCCATTATATCATAATTGCACTACTACATGCTTTAATTAAAGAATCTACTTAATTTTGGTGAATTAATGTTAATTTAGTATATTTCTGAACTGTCGATAAGTTGCAGGCTGTGAAATCCTTTAGTATCCAAATTTTCTGATATTTCGGACAATTATGTTTAACATACCGAACATATTTCAGATAGTTATGTTTAACATACTGAACATGTATCGGATAGTTATGTTTAAATTGTCGAATAGTTATGTTTTAAAATAATACCTTATTATTTCCTGAAGTACACATGTTTAAACCATAATGCATGTCTTAAGTGAACTTTCGGTGACTTATCTATAACTATCCGAAATTGCAGCTAGGCATCGGATAGTTATAAGTGTAACTCTCCGAAATCTGCTTTTATTTATAAAATAGCTGTGGACACATGTCATGTTCTGGGAAAGTCACATAAGTGGATTTTCGGTGAGTTATCTATAGCTATCTAAAATGCATTTGAGCATCGAATAGTTAGACATGTAACTCTATGAAATGTTTCTTTTATTATTAAACTGCTGATGACACATGTCGAGATCTGGTAGATTTACTTAAATTATATATAGTTAAGTTTGTAACTATCTGAAATGCATCTGAGCATCGGATAGTTAAGTTTGTAAGTATCCAAAATGCACCTGAGCATCAGATAGTTAAATTTATGCATGTGTTTTATAGTTAAATCAACGAGGTAAGTCCGTTGAGTTAACTGCAACTCTACGGACTATTTATTTTCTAATATGCCACTCTAGCGGTTGCAAAAACAGGACAGTTGGAAGGAAAAACCACGATTGCACGTATTGCGCATGGAGAAGAAATCATCGTCGTTGATATGAATGGAGGAAATCCAATCGACCATTCAAGCAGAAGCAGTTATCATTGAAGAAATATAAAAGAAAAAAAGAGGAAAAAAAGAAGTGTGATCGATGCATATGGCTAGTGTGTATAGAGGAGCAGCACCGAGCTTTCTACAAACAGTGTCGGCAATTCTCTGAAGTACCACACCAACCATTATCACCACCACCACATCATCACCACCATAATCACCAACCATCGGAGGTCTGTCAGGATACTTTCCAGATGTTAGGTCGATTCCGAGCCAAACATAGTGCCTAACAACCACTGTGAGGAGTGATCGCGTCGCAGGAAGGGAAGCCATTTTCACCAAGCACTGACTCATATTTCAGGAAATCGTAAAGCTTCTAGCCTTGGTTTCGGGTTGATGCCTGTATACTGAAGAGGAGATTATCTTGTAATTCTGGACTCGCGATTCTATAGGGAGAGGAGACAGAATTGTAAGTGGTTTAATTTTCAGTGGTGTATTCGCATTGCATGTAGTGACAGAAGTATTTACTGTCGACTAAGATTACTTTACATTTCACCTTTCGCCCATTTCCATGTTCATATTAAAACAAAAATACCAAAAATAACTTATTTGTGTTTCTATTTTTTATTTGAATGTTGTATTGTTTGTGTTGTATCGTGATTAATGTTATCTTTATTAGTGTTGTGATTGTTTTATGTTTGTTTTAGTTTTACAGTTTACTGAAATTGGTTCGTTCAAAAGACTTAAAGATTTTAATGGTTACTATTTGAATTATCTGAATGTTAGTATTGCTTAATGATAAATCCAATATTTACAAACATTAAAGAGCTTAATTGATGTTATTTACAATCTATGGAACCACTTAATAGTTGGCCGAATTCCTCTGTAAATAGTAGTATTAAATAGGAAATGCAGGCTCGTGGAGTTAACTTAAATCCACTATGTTAGTTCGTTGAGTTAACTTTAATTCAACGGAGAGCTTATTGAATATATAAATTTGATTGTTAAAAACGGAACAGTTCTCAATTCTTAAGCAATTCCCTATGGGATCGACCTATACTTGCACATTAATACAATAGACACTGTGCACTTGCAGTTAAAATACAAATTGGAATTAATATCTAATTTGTGTGAAAGGTTGTTTGTTTACTTCTAGAAAAAAAGAATAGGCATAAAGATAAATTAACTAAGTAAAAACAGAAGTTAACAAATCCAAGTTTTTCTGATGCGTTGCTGGAGATCCAAACAAGTTTTCTAGTGTCATGCTAGCTAAGCAAACAAGTTTTATGGCGCCGTTGCTAGGGAATTAATATAAGCAACTGTTAGAGCTATTTTGTTTTAATAGCTAAAGTGTTGTATGTTTTCTTCTGTAATTGAAAATATGACATATGCTTATACTCAAAGATTTCTCAAACCTGTAGTTAGCATATGTGAATTTTACAATTCTGAAAGTCACGACATTTCTGACTGTTTGAAACTAAGACGTTTGCAGATGGTTAGACCTCATGAACAACAAATGAATTATCCTCAATATAATAGAGCCGACTATGAGAATCCTATAGTTTACCTTACTGATGGTCAGTATAGAATGTGTAATATGTTGAGAGACATAGAAGTTTAGGATAGGTATGACGGACTGGAGCGTAGTATAGAGCAAAACCTGGACAAACTAGAATACTTTATGTGTCAGTAATAAGAAGTCAACCAATTAAACTATAAAGAAGCATATTCAGAACCTAAAATGGATATAATTTACGAAACTGAAAAAACCATAATGAAAATTGATCAAAAATTGAATGCAATGAGATTAGATGATCTGGAAAGAAAATTAAAAGCATTAGATGAACTTATAATGAAAATACAAGTTATGCAATAGGACAATGAAAATTATAATGTTATAGATTTGCATAATTTACAAAATATATAGCAAACAAAAAATTCTAATGCAATAGAATTTAAAGAATGCACTTTAAAACTAGAAACAATTGAAGATCATAATCACGAAAATGATATACAAAAACATCATGAGAGTAACGAAAATCTGAAAGATGTTTGTGTAACATTAAGATCTGAAACTGATATACTACCAAGAACTTAAAATGCAAATGATATGAAGGTGGATAAGAGTAAAAATCAAAATGATAATGAAAATGTAATAGCTGAAAATCTAGAAATCACTAAAGAACAATCTGAATCTGCTAATGAAGCTAAAAATGATCAAACAAATCAACTGAAAGAAAAAGAATCTTTCAAATCACAATCCTTAGCACCCTATCCTAAAAGATTACAACAAAAAATACCTGAAAGCAAGAAAAAATTAGAGAAATTTTTGAAAAAGTACAAGTTAACATTCCTTTGTTAGATCTATTGTAGAAAATGCCACCTTGTGCTAAAATTCTGATGGATTGGTGTACTAAGAAAAGAGAGCGACAAGTTCTTAGAAAAGTCTTTTTAGCTGAGCAAAGTAGTTTCCTATTTCTGACACAAATTCCTAAAAAGTTATCTCATCCTAGAATCTCTGTTATATCATGCACCATAGGAAATACCATACTAGAAAGAACCTTAATAGACTTAGGTGCAGATATAAATGTTATGCCAAGTGATATATTTGCATCCTTTGGATTAGAAAGCTTAACTCCTACTAGTACAGTTATTCAATTAGTTAATAGAAGTATATGATACCCTAGAGGAAAAATAGAGGATGTCTTAATTAAAATCAAAAATTTTATATATCCTATTGCTATTGTAATTTTGGATTCCTAACAAATTCAACATAGAAATAGTGATACATTTTTAATTTTGGGAAGGCCATTTTTAGCAACATTAGGGGCTGTTATAAATTGTAAAACTGGAGAAATGAAGTTAGCATATGGTAATAAGGATACTTAATTAAAGATTTTCAAACCAGAAAGGGAAATGAAGTTAGCATATGGAGCAGTTACTACTGAAGAAATATAAAAGAAAAGAAGAAAAAAAGAAGAAGTGTGTGATCGGTGTGTGATCGATGGGCGGATAGTGTATGTAGAGGAGGATCAGCGACACAATTCTTTGAAGTACCACACCAACAATCATCATCACCACCATAATAACCAACTATCGGAGGTCTGTGAGAATACTTGCCTGATGTCGGGTCGATTCTGAACTAAACGCAGTGCCTGACAAACACTATGAGGAGTGATCGCGTCGTAGGAAGGGAAGCCATTTTCACCAAGCGTCGACTCATATTTCAGGAGATTGTAAAGTTTTTAGCCTTGGCTTCGGGTTGATGCCTATATGTTGCGGAAGAGATCATCTTGCAATTCTGAACTCGCGATTCTATAGGGAGAGGAGATAAGATTGTAAGTGATTTAATTTTCAGTGGTGTAATCGCGTTGCAAGTAGTGTCGGAGGTATTTACTGTCAAGTGAGATTACTTTACATTTCACCTATCGCCCATTTCCATGTTGATATTAAAACAAAAATACCAAAAACAATTTATCTATGTTTGTATGTTGTATTTGAGTGTTGTATCGTAATTAATGTTATCTATGTTAGTGTTGTGATTGTTTTATGTTTACTTTAGTTTTACAGTTTACTGAAATTGGTTCGTTCAAAAGACTTAAAGATTTTAATGGTTACTATTTGAATTATCTGAATGTTAGTATTGCTCAATGATAAATCCAATGTTAACTAACATTAAAGAGCTTAATTGATGTTATTTACAATCTGTGGAATCGCCCAATGGTTGGCCAAATTCCTTTGTAAATAGCAGTATTAAAAAGAAAAGGTAGGCTCGTAGAGTTAACTTAAGTCCATGAGGTTAGTCCGTTGAGTTATCCATAACTCAACGAACTTAGTCCGTTAAGTTAGCTGTAATTCAACGGAGAGCTTATTGAATATTTAAATTTGATTTTTTTTAACAAACGAACGGTTCTCAAATTCGTCAACAATTCCCAGTGGGATCGACCTGTACTTGCATACTGATACAATAGACACTGTGCACTTGTAGTTAAAGTATAAATTGGAATTAATATCTAAATTGTATTAAAGGTTGTTTGTTTACTTCTAAAAGAAAGAATAGGCATAAAGATAAATTAACTAAGTAAAAACAGAAGTAGCAAATCGAAGTTTTTCTAGTGTAGTACTGGGAAAACCCAAACATTTCCTAAATGGGTATTCAGGTTATAATCTAATTCCAGTAGCATTAGAGGATCAAGAGAAAACAACTTTCACCTATCCTAATGGAACTTATGCTTTTAAGAGAATGCCATTCGGATTATGCAATGCACTAGCTACCTTTCAAAGGTGTATGCAAGGCATATTTATTGGAATGACTGAAGATTTTTTAGAAATATTTATGGATGATTTTACTATATATGGCAACTCATATGAAGTTTGTTTAAGCTATTTAGACCAAATATTAAAATGGTGTGTGGAAAAAATCTGATTTTGAATTGGGAAAAATGTCACTTCATGGTTAAACAAGGAATAGTCTTAGGGCATGTTGTTTCTAAGAAAGTGTTGGAAGTAGATAATGCTAAGAAAGAAGTAATTTCTAATCTACCAGAACCTAAATGAGTAAAAGATATTAGATCATTTCTAGGATATGCTGGTTTTTATAGAAGATTTATTAAAGACTTTAGCAAAATAGCTAGACCTTTAACTAATCTATTAAAAGATGTCTCATTCAACTTTGATAAAAATTGTATGGAAGCATTTTTCAGACTTAAAACTAGCTTAATTTCAACTCCTATAAATCAAGCACCTGATTGGAGCCATCCATTTGAATTAATGTGCGATGCATCTGATTTTGATGTAGGAGCAGTGTTAGGACAAAAGATAGAAAAATCTCCTAGAGTGATTCATTATGCAAGCAAACCTTAAATGATGCTCAAGTAAATTACACAACTACTGAAAAGGAACTATTAGCTGTTGTGTTTGCCTTAGAAAAGTTTAGATCATATTTGATTGGAGCTAAAGTAATAGTATACACGGATCATGCAGCTTTAAAACATCTAATAATAAAAAAAGAAACTAAGCCTAGATTGATTCGATGGATATTATTATTACAAGAATTTGGTATAGAAATTAAAGATAAAAATGGTTGTGAGAATGTAGTAGCAGATCATTTATCAAGATTACAAATAGAAAAATTAAATATTGAAATTAAGGATAATTTTCCTGATGAACAATTAATGACCATCAACACAATACCATGGTATGCAGACATAGTTAATTACTTAGTTACTGGTTTAACACCTAAGGATTGGAATAGACAGGATAAGAAATTATTTTTCTCAAGAGTAAAATATTACTATTGGGAAGACTCATGCTTATTTAAGAAATGTCCTCGTCTGGTTTTAAGAAGGTGTGTTCTAGAAACTGAATATTAGAGTATATTTTCTTTCTGTCATGACCAAGCTTATGGAGGGCATTTTGGTTCAAGGAAAATTGCTGCAAAAATTCTTCAATGTGGATTTTATTGGCCAACACTATTCAAAGATGCTCATAAATATCGCTTAAGTTGTTTAAGATGTCAACAAATAGGAAGAATATCAAAGAGGAATATGATGCCTCTTAATTCTATTGTTGAGGTTGAAATCTTTGATGTGTGGGGAATAGATTTTATGGGTCCATTTCCTATGTCTAATCAATTTAATTACATATTGTTGGGGGTGGATTATGTATCTAAATGGATAGAAGTTATTCCTACAAAAACTAATGACAACAAAGTGGTAATACAATTTATAAGAACCAATATATTTGCCAGATTTAGAATACCTAAAGTTATTATCAGTGATAGAGAAACTCGTTTCTGTAATAGAAGTTTTGAAGCCTTAATGAAGAAATATGGAGTAAACCACAAAATTGCAACATCATATCATTCGCAAACAAGTGGACAAGTAGAAAGTGCTAACAAACAAATTAAGTTAATCTTAGAAAAAGTAGTAAATCCTACTAGAACAGATTGGGCTAATAGATTGATAGATGCACTTTGGGCTTATAGAACTGCTTATAAAACAAGCTTAGGTATGTCACCTTTTAGGCTACTATATGGAAAAAGTTGTCATTTACCTACTGAAATAAAACATAAAGCTTATTGGACATTAAAAACTCTGAATACTAATTTAAATCAAGCTTCTAAAAATAGAAAAATGCAACTAATTGAATTAAAAGAATTTAGAAATGAAGCTTATTTGAAGACTGTAAGAGAAAAGGAGGAAATGAAATTTTGGCATGATAGGAAAATTATTCAAAAAAGCTTTGAAATAGGACAAGAAGTATATCTTTACATGGCCTGACTCCATAACCATCCAGGAAAATTAAGATCTAGATGGGCAGGACCTTACATAGTTTGAAATATTTATCCTTATGGAGCTATTGAGATTGAAAATCCTAAAAATCAGAGTATATTTAAAGTAAATGGACAAAGACTTAGACCTATTCTGAAAATACCAAAAAGCTTCTTTGGAATTATAGAAGAAGTCAGAGTAGAAAACTACTCAAGCTTTTCTTAGTAGGAAATCAGTTTTTATTTTATTTTTCATATAAAAAAAAGTTATTATTATAAAATATAAAAATCGTTGCAGTTCAACCGACCGGATCCATCAGTATGACCGGAACGTAAAATATCGATATTTAATTTTCAAAAATTTTTTTGGTTTGATTGAAACATAGTATCAATTCAACTAGAAAAAAATTACGTTTGACCGAAACATAGTATCGGTTCAACCGAAAAAAAATTAGGACTGACCGAAACATAGTATCGGTTAAACCGATAAAAGCAAAAAAGAAAAAAAAAAATATTATCTTAAGTATTTTTTATTTTATTATATCTGTTTGTATAGGAAGTCCGTTAAGTTACGCTTAACTCAACGAGCTTACTCCGTTGAGTCTTGAGTTAGTCAACGAGCTTATTTAGAACTCAACGGAGTACTGTAGCTACGACTACGGATGAGAGAGCGATATTTGGTTTGGGAAATGACCTGTTTACCTGCCTAAACTTAGGGCTTATTTATCTTAAACCTAGGGTTTTGGGGGTGTTACCTAGTAGATCATTTAGAACTTAGTACAGTAGAGATCGGAGTGACTCTGTACCGTTGTGTAATTCCACGATGAGGAAGATGACACCCAAGTTCTTGGAAGATGCTATTGACACATCAGAATTTCTGAAAGAGTCAGAGGAATGGCACACACGACAAAAAATCAGAAATACGACAAGAGAAAAAGAGTTACAGAAGGTAGAATGTGAACTTTTCAACTTGAGAAGAGTTTTAGTAGATTTGGGTATACAAATACCTCAAATAATGAAAACAAGAATAAAGGTTGCTACGAAAATTGTTGTAAGCAAGGAAAGAAAAATGAGGCCAAACAACGAAGTTGCCCTAGAATTAATCCAACATAAGTCTCGGCTTTGGTTCAAAAGACGAATCTGTAGACGAGCTAAATGGGCGATCTGGGAGCAAGAAAGGAAAGAAAATGAAGAAGAGGCAACTGAAGGATAAGACGAGTCGACTACTGAAAGACCTGTTCTTGAGGAACAGCAGCCAGGACCTTCAATTCCACCATTTAAGCCGTTGACAAGAGCAGAAATGTTGGGGCCTTCAACTGAAGAAGAATTAAAAGAATTCCAAGGACTAGTTCAAGTTGGAAAAAACTATGGAGAACTAAAAGATTTAGAAGTAGCCAAAGCATATCTAGTGTTTGATGCACTACGCAATAAGAGGGCTATAGAAAAATTGCAAGCCCAATATAAAATTAAAGTGGAACATCATCAAGAAGCTACTGCTAGAACTACTATCAAACCTGCTGCAAAAGGAGATGAAGCTGGTTCTTCGAGGCCAATAATTATAGAAAAAGTCAAATAGGAAGAGCTAGTACCTATGGCTCAAAGGCGTGCAGAGCCTTTCTTTTTGAATTTAATTTCAGAAGAAGAAGAGGAAGACCAGACACAATTAATCACACGAAGGAAAGGAAAAGATATTGTGCTTGAGTGTCAAAAAGAGATTAAATCTGAAGCATCAATAGCAATAGGGTCTATGGAGGCAATTTTTATAAACCTGCTATCCGAATCTAAGGAGGAGTAGGGGCAGCAGTAGCAAGAGCAAAGAGAAGAAGAAAAACAGGTTGAAATTAGTCTACAACCTGTACAAGAAGAAGAAACAGAAATCAGGGCAGAAACTGAATTGCCCGTGACTTCATCCCAATCTGCCATAGAATCAGAAAGAAGAATAACAATGCAGATTGGTAGTCAGGAGGAAGAAGAAAAAACCGAAAATGAAGAAGAAGCTCAACAAAGCCATTTGGACAAAAATGACTTTACAGATTCCACTAAAGAGCAAGAAACTCTTCAGCGATTTATGGAAAGAATTTAAGACAGAGTAGAGAGTTCTGCCGGCTCACCACCATAGACAAAAGTAGAAGCAAAAATTTCGAAATCTGTAGAATATGATCAAGTGTAGCCTATGGTAGAGGAAGATCAAGAACAAACCCCTCTAGAACAACAAAGTCACATTCCTGACCCGACTAAAACAACAGTTCTAAATGAAATATATTTTTAGAGTTAGGAAGCTTATACTAAATACCAAGAAATTAGGGGTTATGATATCATTTACAGTAGACTAGTAAATTGGGACGGAATGCAAGAAATCAAAGAATTATTTGAATTCCAAGGTGTATTGAATTTTATTTCTCAAGAAAGAGGACATGCAATATATGAGAATCTAGTGCCCTACTTTTATGCAAACTTAAGAGAAGGAGAAGGAGGATTAATTTCCAACGTGGAGGAAGCTAATGTATAGATAACACCAAAGCTTCTCCACAACATTTTTGGATTGAAGAATGAAGGACAAGAAATATTAGAAAGTACAACTGTCGTTGGTTTCAGGTTGATGCCTGTATGCTGAAGAGGAGATTATCTTGCAATTCTAGACTCGCGATTCGATAGGGAGAAGAGACAGAATTGTAAGTGGTTTAATTTTCAGTGGTGTAATCGCATCGCATGTAGTGAAAGAAGTATTTACTGTCGACTAAGATTACTTTACATTTCACCTTTCGCCCATTTCTATGTTCATATTAAAACAAAAATACCAAAAACAACTTATCTGTGTTTGTATTTTCTATTTGAGTATTGTATTGTTTGTGTTGTATCATGATTAATGTTATCTTTGTCAGTGTTGTGATTGTTTTATGTTTGTTTTAGTTTTAGAGTTTACTGAAATTGGTTCGTTAAAAAGACTTAAAGATTTTAATGGTTACTGTTTGAAGTATCTGAATGTTAGTATTGCCTAATGATAAATCCAATATTTACTAACATTAAAGAGCTTAATTGATGTTATATAGAATCTGTGGAACTACCCAATGGTTGGCCGAATTCCTCTGTAAATAGCAGTACTAAATAGGAAATGCAGGCTCGTGGAGTTAGCTTAAGTCCACGATGTTAGTTCGTTGAGTTAACTGTAATTCAATGGAGAGCTTATTGAATATATAAATTTGATTGTTAAAAACAGAACAGTTCTCCATTCTTAAGCAATTCACTATGGGATCGACCTATACTTTCACACTAATACAATAGACACTATGCACTTGCAATTAAAATATAAATTAGAATTAATATCTAATTTGTGTGAAAGGTTGTTTGTTTACTTCTAGAAAAAAAAGAATAGGCATAAAGATAAATTAACTAAGTAAAAACAGAAGTTAACAAATTCAAGTTTTTCTGGTGCGTTGCTGGAGATCCAAACAAGTTTTCTGATGTCGTGCTAGCCAAACGAGCAGTCATCATAACTATTTATACTCACTATGTATAAATTAGATCTAAATGCAATTAATATATCCATGACAGTTGAGTGATTTAGTCATTCATGTTGGAATGTTAGCAAATAATTTAATGAAGTATTAAACACAATTTTAGGTAATGTTTTACAATTTATTTCAATTAAAACCCTAAATATATTGGTTCAATCATTGATTATAAATTATTATTATTATATTAATGTTTAAAATGGTAATTTAGTTTATATGTATAATATAAACAAAAAAAATATAACATAAATTAATAATATAATAAAAAATATGAATATATTAAAACAAAAATAATAATAATATAATATAATAAAACAAAAAAATGAATATATTAAATTAAGTAATTAAATTAAATTAAATACTAAAAATATAATATATATTTAAAGTATTAGTTGAACCAAAACATGATCAATTAAACCAATTCAAAAACATCATAAAAAAATACTAATTTATTGAGATTTCGTTTCAAATAATTAAATATCAGTTGAATTGAGTGATACTTTCAATCAATTGAAGATATATATAGAATAATATATATATATATTTAAAATATCAGTTGAACCACAAGGAAATCAGTTCAACCAATTCAAAAACATCATAAAAAAATATCAATTTATTGAGATTTCAATTCAACCAATTAAATATTAGTTGAACTAAGTAATACTTTTAAGCAATTCAAGATATATATAAAACAATAAATATATATTTAAACTATTGGTTGAATAGATAGGAAATTGGTTCAACCAATTCAAAAACATCATAAAAAAATACAAATTTATTGAGATAACTATTCAATCGATTAATATATATATATATATAACATAAATTATCGGTTGAACCGAAAGATCATCGACTCAATCGTTTCTAATATTAATAAATAGTAATAATTTATAGGTTCAACCAATATATTTTTGGTTCAACCATTCTCCAATAAATAAATATGTAAATAATAATAATATATTAGTAAATATTTTATTTTTCTACTCAACCAAGACATTCCTGGCCAATTTAAGTAAATATACATATATATATTAACATAATAATGGTATACAATAGATTAATATTGATATAACATGTTTAAATTATTTTTTAAAAATTATAAATACACATAAAATAAAATAAAATAAATATAATTATATAAAAAAATTTAAGAAAAAGAGAGAATAATATTATAAATATATATATTCAAGAAATAATAATAATAATAATAATAATATTCAATTAAAATTACAAAAAAAAAAATAGGATGTAGAATTTTAATGCTAAAGGTATGCTTATCTTTTATGGACCTTTTGCATTTTGATGATTGTTATTCTATATTGAGCCACTATATTTCCTAATGTACAATATTTTTACATTTAATGTACATAATTATATTTGAACATGAAATGAATTAATATTATTTTCAATTCATTAATATTATTTTTATTTTTAAATATTAAATTACAGATTGATGTTTTAATTACTCAATTTTAGCTAGTGTTTTACAATTTATTTCATTGCTTTTTCAATTTCTGAATATTTTGGCAAGCACTGAAATCCCATGGGAATTGTAACTTTCTGAACTTTCCAGTAAGTGCACTAAACCCGTACGAAAATTTTGACATTCCAGACATTCCATTTCTTTTTCGTCAGAATTTTCCAATGTCCACTAGATAGGCCCTTAATCTTAATGTTTGATTTTTCTATATGTGATATTGACAAATGATCTACTATTACATTTTCACATCCCTTTTTATCTTTAATTTCTAAATCAAATTGTTACAATAATAATATCTACTATATCAGTCTCAGTTTAGTTTCTTTCTTTGCTATTAAATACTTTAGAGTTGAATGATTCATATATATTATCACTTTAGTTCCTATTAAGTATGATCTAAATTTTTCTAAGGCAAACACAACAGCTAATAATTCTTTTTCAGTAGTTGCGTAATTAACTTGAGCATCATTTAGAGTCTTGCTTGCATAATGAATTACTATAGGAGATTTTTCTATCTTTTGTGCCAACACTGCTCTTACAGCAAAATCAGATGCATCACATATTAACTGAAATGGATAGCTCCAATTAGGTGCTTGTATTATAGGAGTAGTAATTAAATTAGTTTTAAGCTTATAAAAGGCTTCTTTACAATTTCTATCAAAGTTAAATGAAATATCTTTTAATAAATTCGTTAAAGGTCTAGCTATTTTACTAAAGTCTTTAATAAATCTCCTATAAAATCCTACATATCCTAGAAATGATCTAATATCTTTTACTGACTTAGATTCTAGTAGGTTAGAAATTATTTCTATCTTAGCTTTATCTATTTTCAGTCCTTTTATTGAAACAATATGTCCTAAGACTATTCCTTGTTTTATCATGAAGTGACATTTTTCCTAGTTTAGAACTAGATTCTTTTCAACATTGTGTTTTAATACTTGATTTAAATTGTTTAAACATACTTCAAATGAAGTTTCATATACTATAAAATCATTCATAAATATTTCCAAAAAATCTTTAGTCATTCTAGTGAATATGCCTTGCATACACATTTGTAAGGTGGCAAGTGTATTGCATAATCTAAATGACATCTTTTTAAAAGCATAAGTTTCATTAAAACATGTGAAAGTTGTCTTCTCTTGATCCTCTAATGTTACATCCTAAATACCCGTCTAGGAAACAAAAATTCTTTTTCCCTACTAATTTTTCTAACATTTGATCTATAAAAAGCAATGGAAAATGATTTTTCCTAGTCACAACATTCAACTTCTTATAATCTATACATACTCTCTATCTTGATTAAATTCTAGTAGGTATCAAGTCTTAACTTTCATTTCTGATAACAGTTAACATTGATTTCTTAAGAACTACATGGATTAGACTAACCCATAAGCTATTAGAAATCAGATATATTATGTCATTATCTAACCATTTCATAATTTCCTTCTTAACTACATCTTTAAGGTTTGGATTTAATTTTCTTTCAAAAATTCTAACTGGTTTTGCATTATCTTCTAAATATATATGATGACGACATATAGTAGAACTTAACCCTTTTATGTCAGCTATAGTCTATCCTATTGCTTCTTTATATGTCTTTACAACATCTTTTAATTTTGATATTTGATATTCTTTTAAATTTGATGCAATAATGATTGGACAAGTCTGCTCTTCATCTAGAAATATATAGGTCAATTTAGGAGGTAAATGTTTTATATCTAAGTATTGACCATCAAAAGCTAGAGCTCCTAATTTAACATTTTCTTCTTCCATATTAAACTCTTTCTGGTCTCTATCTACTTCTATGTTTAGGTCTCCATCTATATTTTCACTTCCTTTTAGTATCTAATTGCCTATTTAATTCTTCTTAAATCACATCTTCTAACATGTCTCCTTCATCCTCTTGAAAGTCTACAATATGTAAGGACATTTCTAACTCTTCATCACCTTATAGTTTGAAAATATTTAATTGAGTATCCTCATTACCATAAACTAATTTCATCATTCCATTTTTAAAGTTTATAATAGTCTTTGATGTTGCTAGAAATGGCCTTCCCAAAATTCAAGATGTATCATGATTCTGATATTTAATTTGTTGGGAAACCAAAACAACAATATTAATAAGATAGATGAAGTTCTTTACTTTAATCTAGACATCTTCTTTTTTCCCTCTAGGGTATTGTTTAGAATGAAGAAGTGCATAATATTAACGATTAAATGATGGTTAATTGCATAATATTTAACTTATCATATGAGAATTAAGTCATTATGTTACAATTGCACTGTTATAAGCTTTAATTAAAGAATCTATTTAATTTCGTGGAATTAATGTTAATTTAGTACATTTCTGAATTGTCGGTAAATTGCAGACTATGAAATTCTTAAGTATCCGAATTTTTTGTTATTTCGGACAGTTATGTTTAACGTACCGAGTTATGTTTAAATGGCTGAACAGTTATGTTTTAAAAGAATATTTTATTATTTCTTGAAGTACACGTGTCGAAACCATAATGCATGACTTAAGTGAACTTTCGGTGAGTTATCTCTAACTATCCAAAATTGCACCTGGTCATCGGATAGTTATATGTGTAACTCCCTGAAATCTCCTTTTATTTATAAAATAGCTGTGGACACCTGTCATGTTCTAAGAGAATGACTTAAGTGGATTTTCAGTGAGTTATCTCTAACTATCCGAAATGCATCTAGGCATCAGATTGCTAGACTAGTAACTCTCTGAAATGTTTCTTTTATTATAAAACTACTAATGACACATGTCGAGATCTGGAAGATTGACTTAAGTTATATATCGGTGAGTTATCTGTAACTATCCGAAATGCATCTGAGCATTAGATAGTTAAGTTTGTAAGTATCCGAAATGCACCTGAGCATTGGATAGTTAAGTTTATGCACATGTTTTATAGTTAAATCAACGAAGAAAGTCCGTTGAGTTATCTGTAACTCCATAGACTATTTATTTTCTAATATGCCACTATAGCGGTTGTAGAAATAGGACAGTTAGAAGGAAAAATCACGATCGCACGTATTACGCAGGGAGAAGAAATCATCGTCGTTGATATGAATGAAGGAAATTCAACCGATCATTCAAGCAGAAGTAGTTACCACTGAAGAAATATAAAAGAAAAAAAGCAGCGGTGTAATCGATGGGTATGGCTAGTGTGTGTAGAGGAGGATCACCATCGGCAATTCTCTAAAGTATCACACCAACCATTTTCACCACCACCATAATCACCAACCATCAAAGGTCTGTGAGGATACTTTCCTGATGTCGGGTCGATTCTGAGCCAAACACAGTGCTTGACAACCACTGTGAGGAGTGATCACGTCGAGAGAAGGGAAGCCATTTTCACTAAGTGCCAACTTATATCTCAAGAGATCTTAAAGCTTCTAGCCTTGGTTTCGGGTTGATGCCTGTATACTGAAGAGTAGATCATTTTGCAATTCTGGACTCGTGATTCCATAGGGAGAGGAGACAGAATTGTAAGTGGTTTAATTTTCAATGGTGTAATCGTGTCGCATGTAGTGACAGAAGTATTTACTGTTGACTGAGATTACTTTACATTTCACCTTTCGCCCATTTCCATGTTCATATCAAAACAAAAATACCAAAAACAACTTATCTGTGTTTATATTTTGTATTTGTGTGTTGTATTGTTTGTTTTGTATCGTGATTAATGTTATCTTTGTCAGTGCTGTGATTGTTTTATGTTTGTTTTAGTTTTATAGTTTACTGAAATTGGTTCGTTCAAAAGACTTTAATGGTTACTATTTGAATTATCTGAATGTTAGTATTGTCTAATGATAAATCCAGTGTTTACTAATATTAAAGAGCTTAATTAATATTATTTACAATCTATGAAACCGCCCAATGGTTGGCCTAATTCCTCTGTAAATAGCAGTATTAAATAGGAAAGACAGGTTCGTGGAGTTAACTTAAGTCCACGAGGTTTGTCCATTGAGTTAGCCATAATTTAACGAACTTTGTAAATTTTCTGGTGTCCATTGAATATATAAATCTGATTGTTAAAAATGGAACAGCTCTCAATTCTTAGGCAATTCCCTGTGGGTTCGACCTATACTTGCATACTAATACAATAGACACTGTGCACTTGCAGTTAAAATACAAATTTGAATTAATATCTAATTTGTGTGAAAGGTTGTTTGTTTACTTCTAAAAAAGGAATAGTCATAAAGATAAAATTAACTAAGTAAAAATAGAAGTTAACAAATCAAAGTTTTTTTGGTGCGTTGCTGGAGATCTAAACAAGTTTTCTGGTGTTGTGCTAGGTAACCAAACAAGTATCTTATACTTTTATTTGTTAATTGAATGACAATCCTAGTAGGGATTAAACCTTTTAATCCAAGGGATACAGAGATCTCATGAGACATAGCATTTATACCTGCACCTAAGCCTATTAAGGTTCTTTCCAAAATTGTATTACCTATTGTGCATGATATAGTAGGGATTCCTAGATCAGATAACTTTTTAAGAATTTATGATATAAATAGAAAACTACTTTGTTCAACTAAAAAGACTTTTCTTAATACTTTTCATTCCCTTTTCTTGATATACCAATCCTTAAGAATTTTAGCATAAGTTAGTATTTTCTACAATAAATCTAACAAAAGAATGTTAACTTGTACTTTTTCAAAATTTCTTGAATTTTCTCTTGTTTTTCAAGTAAGGTTCGTTTTAATCTTTTATGATAGGGTGTTAATGATTGTGATTTGAAAGATTTTTTTTCTTTCATTTCTTTCTTTTGGTCATTTACAATTTCATTTTTAGATTCAGATTTTTCTTCATTTTTTTCTAAGTTCTTAGGTATTACGTGTTCATTTTAATTTTGAAATTTTTTCTTACTTCGCTCCACTTTGTTTTCTTTTTTAATTCTTGGTGATATGTAAGTTCCAAATCTTAATGTTATGCAAACATCTTCTAGATTTTTAGCATTTTATGATGTTCTTGTATTATCGTTTCTTTCTTATGATTTTAATATTTAATTATTTTTATATATTCTTCAGTTGTATTACTTTTCTCACTTCCTATTCCATAGGTAATTTCTTTTATCTTTGTGTTTTGTAAATTTTGCACACTTTCGACATTGAACTTATCATTTGTGTTCTCATTTTTATCTTGCATAACTTGTAATTTCATTGTAAATTCATCTAGTGTCTTTAACTTTCTTTTCAAATCATCTAATCTCATTGCATTCAATTTTTGATCAATTATTATTATTATTTTCTCAGTTTCATAGATGACGTCGATTTTAGGTTCTGGATAATTTTTTTTATAGTTTATTTAGTTGATTTCTTGCTGATAATATATGTATTGTTCCAATTTATCTAGGTTTTTTTCTAAACTACGTTCAAGTTTGTCATACCGATCTCAAACTTCCCTATTTGTCGACATATCACTTGTTCTCAATTGACAATTGGTTGGGTAAACTATAAAATTTTCATACTCAGTTCTATCGCATTGGATATAGTTCATTTGTTGCTCATTTGATCTAACCATCTTAAATAATATACATGGCCAAACAAAATTTATTGCAAAAATACTACATACTTTTATTTTTCAGAAGTTTGGTGACAAAGTTGAAGTAGACAAATGTTATTTGTATATAACATATGTCGTTATAAGCCACATTTAGGTGAATTGGTATGATGTTTTCATTAATAATATTTTGAATTTGTAGAATAAATTATTTTATGATGATGCTATATTAAGAATTGTGGCAAGTCAGATAGATATAACATCTTAGCTATAGAAAAAAATAAAATCTAGATATTTCTTTACAAGGAACTTTAGAAATACCGAACCACTAATTTACTAGATATATAATAAAGGCACACACAACAGCAACAAGAATCACAACAAAAGCAACAATAGGGACAACAACAAAAACAATAGCAAGAACAGAAACAACAATAACAGTGACAACATCAATAATGCCAAAAAGAAAGTCAAATATCAATAAATTTTACAAATCAGTCACAACAACCTCTACAAGTCAGAACCATAGATTTAGATCAAGAAATCATTGATCAAGTTTTTTAAGTATTTTGTTTTGATGATATGTACTAAACAAATGTAATCATATTTACCCAATTACTATTATTTTTGAAAGTAAATTAAGAACATCAATTAACATAGAAAAAGTTTACTATTATAAATACTTGTCTATAATAGATCTAAAATTATGTTAAGTTAAATGGCTAATTGTTAAGTTATACTAACTTTTCATTTAACTAAATGTTAAGTTAACGTGTGTTTTTATTGTAAAACATGATATATTTTAAAGTTATATTTCTGTATCATATACAATACACAATAAGACAACTCATTGAGTTAGTGCTTTATTTGTAAAAAGGGTCACGTGAGAACTCGTTGAGTTATAAGCTTAAAGGTTAAAATAAGTCACATGAGAATTCGTTGAGTTAGTAAACAAAACATTAAAGTGGAGAGATGAACTCGTTAAGTTAGTATTATGCACGTGTTGAAATTAAAGTTTACAAATGTTATATTGTATCACGTGAGTTACACATGTTTAATTGGTTAAGTTAACATAATTGCGCATGTTGAGTTGCTATATTGAACACTAAGGCAACGCGTTAGGTTAGTATTTAGAATGAAAAAGTGCATAATATTAATGATTAAATGATGGTTAATTGCATAATATTTTGCTTATCATATGAGAATTAAGCTATTATGTTATAATTGCACTATTATATGCTTTAATGAAAGAATCTGCATAATTTTAAGGAATTAGTGTTAATTAAGTACATTTCTGAAATGTTGATGAATTACAGGTTTTTAATTCTTAAGTATCCAAATTGTCTGTTATTTCGGAGAGTTATATTGCATGTACGAAACAGTTATGTTTTAAATGCTTAAAGAATATTTTATTATTTCATGGAGTACACGTGTTGAAACCTTAATGCATGACTTAAGTGAATTTTCAGTAAGTTATCTACTAACTATCCAAAATGTATTTAAGCATTGGATATTTAGGTTTGTAAGTATCTGAATTATCTAAACTTATTAAGTTAAAATTATGCGCGTGTTGAATTTAAATGGTTTATTATGTCGCGTGAGCTGCATATGTTGAACTTGAATAGTGAGCATAACTATACATGTAGAGTTACTTGAATATACATTAAGGTAACACATTATGTTAGTGTTATAAGCTTATAAGTTATTTCTTTATTGCCCGTGTTTTATAGTTAAGTTAGCGAAGTAAGTCTATTGAGTTACACTAACTCCATAGACCATTTATTTTCTAATATGCTACTGTAGAATTTGGAGAAACAGGAAATTCGGAGGAAAACCACGATTGCACGTATCACGTAGGAATTCACTTGTGGAATGAAGAAGAAATCAACATTGTTGATATGAATAAAGGAAATCCAACCGATCATTTAAGCATAAACAATTACTATTGAAAGAAATATAAAAGAAGTGGAGAAAGACGAAGAAAAAGGTGTGTGGGAGAGAGGTGGAGAACCACACTAACTTTAGGAAGTGTCGGAAGTTCCCTAAAGCTCCACACCACCACCAAAATCACCAACCGTCGAAGGTTTGTGAGGATACTTTCTAGATGTCGAGTTGATTCTGAGCCAAACATGGTGACTGACAGCCATTGTAAGGAGTGATCGCATCGTAGGAAGGAAAGTCATTTTCACCAAGCACCAATTCATATCTCAAGAGATCGTAATCGCGTCGCATGTAGTGACAAAAGTTTTTACTATCGATAGAGATTTTTACATTTCACCTTTCGCTCATCTTCAAGAACATATTAAAACAAAAATACCAAAAATAACTAATTATCTGTGTTTACATTTGGTATTAAAGTGTTGTATTGTTTGTTTTGTAATGTGATTAATGTTATCATTGTCATTATTGTGAATGTTTTATGCTTGTTTGATTCAAAAAATATAAAATAATTTTAGTGTTTACTGAAATTGATTCGTCCCGAATACTTAAAATTTTTAATGATTACTATTTAAAATATCTGAATGTTAGTGTTGCTTAATGATAAATCTCATATTAACTAACATTAAAGAGTTTAATTGATGTTATTTACATTCTGTGGAGTCGCCCAATGGTTGGCCGAATTCTTTGTAAATTGCAGTATTTAATTAGAAAGGTAAGCTTGTAGAGTTAACTTTAGTTTACGAGGTTAGTCTGTTGAGTTAATCACAACTCCACAAACTAAGTCTGTTGAGTTAACTATAACTCAACAGAGTGCTTAATTGAATACATATAAATTTCATATAAAATAGAAATAGTACACAATTCTTACTCAATCTTTGTGGTATCGACCTGTACTTGCACACAAATACAATATACATTGTGTACTTGCAGTTAAAATACAAATTGGACTTAATATCTAATTTGTGTAAAAGGTTGTTTATTTACTTCTAAAAGAATTTATTAATATAAGCATAAAAACAAATCAAACAAGTTTCTGATTTAACTTTTCACACCTAAAATGTTAGCGTTATAAACTTAAAGTTATTATTCTTGCACATGGTAAATACTTTATTGTTTAAACATTTATTACTGGTTCAATGAGTTATTAGAGGATTTTTGGATACTTGCAAGCGTAACTATTTGAAACTCAAACTCATTTCAGTAAGTTAGCATCTAACCTTCCAAAAGATAACTTAAGTCACGTTTTTAGGTCACAACACGTGTCTCACTAGTTTTTATGGTAAAAAGGTATTTCAGATACTTTGAAAATTTAACTATCTGATACTTAAACACTTTTCGGTGAGTTAGCATTTAACCTTTCAAAAGACAGGTTAAGTTGGTTCGTTGAGTTAATTGTAACACCATGAACTTAGTTCGTTGAGTTAGCTATAATACTTGTCACATGATTCGGCACATGATGAACTCATTAAGTTAGATACGTTAAGTTATAAATCTACTTGTTTTACTCATTTAGTTAGCATTAACACAATGACTTCTTATTACATTTATGAAAATTTTGGATGAGAAAGTTTACTTTATAAGAAATTTTTCAAAGATTTAGGATTGATGATTAAAGAAAATTTTAGAGAAAAATGAGGGTTAGAACGTATGTATTTCGATGAAGGAAAAAGAGAAAACGTGAAGAGTGGAAAACTGATTATGGTTAAACATGGAGGATATGCATGAAATGAAGATACAATATAAAAGGCATAGAATTCTCGTTGATCAATTATTCCTGCACACCAAACAAAATATATTTTTAAGGATCAAAACACCTCTATGGGGAAAAGCTCTCAAATAGAAGAAAATTTGGTGAATAAGAGAAAGTGAAATATATGTCATTGAAGAATCAGAAGAAAGTAAATTTGATGAAGTAGAGAAAATTAGATATTAGTCACTGAAGATATGTAGAAGAAGAAGAAGATGAAGAAAAATCTCAAATAGGGAGAAATGTTTTAAATTCTGTAAATTAGTTTTCTTTGTTTGTAGTTATGAAATTGATTAGATGAAACATAGTATCGTTATATAATTACATCTACAATTTCTAAGGAGAATTGATTTGTATATTCTAATTGAAACCTTGAATAAAATGATTTAATTAAAATAGTGTCTCGATTTGTTTTTAATATTAAAAAACACAATTCACCCTCTCTTGTGTAGCCATTCGATCCTACAAAGTTAGCAAAGTTGGTGTCGAAATAGCTCAAAATATTTTAGAAACTCTATTAGATATTTTAAGTAGACATAGAGACTTGTGATTGATGCATGACAAATTATGTATTAATAGAAACATTTTTGTAATTCGTTGAAAAAAAAAATGTAATAACTATTTTATGATTCATTATTGTATTTATTGAAATAGTTTTGTATATTCATGTTTTTGAGTTTTCAATGAAAATCAGTTTTTTCAAAGTTTTATGATTTATAAATTTTTATACTTAGCATGTTTTATCCCTTACATGATTTTATGATTTTTTGTTTAATGACAAAAAGTAGGAGAATGATTTTTTTGAAAGTTAGACTTATTAGATTTTATCATCATCAAAAAGAAAGAGATTTTTATGAATTTTGTTTTAATGATATGTATTTTATTATGTCTAAATAAGTCTAAGTTTTTACTTTAGTCGTATAGTTAGCTGTTAACAAGTTTTGAAAAGTCGTATAGTTATGGTTAACATTTTGAGACAATCGAAGAGTTATATTGAAAACTCATGTAATTATACTTGTTTATACATATGTTTTTAATGTCTTAAGTTTTCACATGTTTTCCATATGCATTCTTTAAAGAAAATCAAAAAGTTAGATAATTATTCAAGTTTTATAAGTGACAAACATGACTATAAGTTTTTTATTCTTAGTCACGTGCTTTGTAGGTAGAAAACTTAAAGAGTTACAAGTGTTAAAATATTTAACTAAAGCGGTAACTTAGGAGATAAATTCTACAATTCTCTAAAAAGAGCATTCTAGATAGATCTATGATAGGAGAACGTGAAATTTCAAAAAGAACATGGTGTATATGGATATTTTGAAATTCAATAAAACATGAGATCATGAATTATGGATTAAGTAGATGAACGTGTTGAATGTGAAATTTCAATTTGACTACTATAAATAAATGGTATGAGTTGTACTTTAGATATCCCATATGATATAAAGGAATCCCAATAAAAACAAGGGAAGAACTATCTTAGAGTAATCCCATAGATTCCAAGTCAAGAGTTAAATAAAGGAGTATAGAGATATAGAAGTAAAGCATTCAAGAATATTCAAAGCTACGTGCAAAGCTCAAGTTTGAAAGTTAGATTCACTCAAGGTTAGAATAAGATAAAATAAGTTTTGAATGTTAATTTTTGTAAAGTGGAATTTGTATCTAAATTGACAAGTATAGAATTCGTACATAAAAATCTGTAAATTACTGCTTTTTGAATAAAGTTGTGATTTACAAAATTTATGTGAATTTATGTTCCTGTTTTATCTACTAGAATAATTATTAATTTTTAAATACACAATTCACCCCCTCTATTGTGATACATTACAATCATATAATGATCTCACATCGTTTTGAATTTCGAAATGACCATGTTCATTATGTTCTTACATGATTCTCATGTTCTCTTATCGTAGATTCATCGAGAATACACTTCTAGAGAATTATAGAGTTTTCTACCTATGTTGTTGTTTAATTCGAATAGTTAACTTGTAATACCTATAAAAACTTAAACATTTATTTGATAACACTTTGAGTTTTTCACTTGCAAGACATGTGATTAGAAAAACAACTCATCATAAGGTTAGTCACTCATAAAACTCAAACAGTTATCTGAATTCATACATAAAAACTCTAACTGTTATCCTAACTTTTCGATTCTTTAAAACATGTGCATGAAAAACATGTGAGAAACTTAGATCATTTAAAAACACTTGTGCAAATAACTATAATTATACAAGTTTTTAAAATAACTCTTCGACTTACTCAAAACATTAACCATAACTACACGACTTTTCCAAAATAAGTTAACACCAAACTATATGACTAAAATAAAGACTTAGACTTATTTATACCTATTTTTAGACTAAGTAAAGTATTCATCATCAAAACAAAAATTTCTAACATTAAGTAACCCTTGAAAGTCAAACAAACTTTTAATTGAATTTAGACAGCAAACTTAACTAGTCGATTGTAAATGTTCTCCATATCTTGATATTTTTGGAATAGTTTTCTAGCATTATCATATCTAATAATTGGTACAATGCTAGTAGAGGTTGGAATATTTAAGCCTTTTACTCCTTCCTTAGGAAGTTCAATGTTGACTTTGGCTAGTGTGTTACTCTTGTTGACCTTAGGAAGTGAATGCTTTAGTGTACTTATGTTGTTTAGAATGAAAAAGTACATAATATTAATGGTTAAATAATTATTAATTACATAATATTTAGCTTATTATATGAAAATTAAACCATTATGTTACAATTGCATGATTGTATGCCTTAATCACAGAATGTGCATAATTTCAAGAAATTAACATTAATTTAATATCATTTTTGAAAGATTGGAAACCTAATTTTAGTGTGATTTTATAGTATTATGCATGACCTGTTTTGTTTGTATATATATATATCATGTATAGGTGCATGGTACAACTCATTGAGTTACAGGTTTAAAGGTGTAAAAACTAGTTAAGTTAAGAGTATGCACATGTTGAATTTAAATGTGATATTTGTTTCCAATAGGTCACGTGTCGTGGCCTTAAAACATGACTTAAGTTATTATTCAAAAAGTTGTATGCTAACTATCTGAAATGCATATAAGTATCGGATACTTACAGTTTGTAAGTATCCAAAAAATCCTTTTTCCATCGAAAAGTTGTTTTAAATATTTTATTATATCATGTGAGTTGCACATGTTTTATATTTTTATTTTATATTGAGTTCATTGAGTTAAGCTTTACTCAATGTAGGAAGTCTATTGAGTTAATAGTTAAGTCAACAGAATAAGTCCGTAGAGCTACACTAAATCCATAGACTAGCTATTTTCTAATATTTAATATGAAGTAGTTGTAGGAAGAGGAAATTCGAAAGAAAACCATATTTGCATGTGTTACACAAGATTTAAATCACGAAATGAAGAAGAAATCATCATCGTTGATATAAATGAAAGAAATCCAACCGATCATTTAGGCGAAGGTAGTTACTATTGAAATAAATATAAAAAGAATAGGAGAAGAACGAAGAAGGGGTTGGAGACCCACACTAACTGTAAAAAGCGTTAGTAGTTCCTTGAAACTCTACAACATCACCACCAATTGTCAACCATCAGAGATCTATGAGGATATTTTATAGATGTTGGGTTGATTCCAAACTAAATATGGTGACTAACAACCACTATGAGGAGTGATCGCGTCGTAGGAAGGAAAACCATTTTCACTAAGCATCAAATCATTTCTTAGGAGATCGTAAAGTTGCTAGCCTTGGATTCGGGTTGATGCTAATATACTAAAGAGGAGATCAATTTACAAGTCTCGGTTTATGATTTTATAGGGAGAGGAGGCGTGACTATAAGTGATTAAGTTTTTAGTAATGTAATTGTGTCGTATGTAGTGATAGAAGTTTTTATTATCAATAGAGAATTTCTAGATTTCACCCTTCGTTCATCTTCAGGAACATATCAAAACAAAAAAACAACAAAAATAAAACTAATTATCTGTGTTTATAGTTAGCATTTATATGTTGTATTGTGTGTTTTGTATCATGATTAATGTTATTATTATCAGTATTGTGAATGTTTCGTGTTTATTTGATTCAAAAAATAGATAAATAGTTTTATTGATTACTGAAATTGGTTCATATAAAATACCTAAAATCGTAATGGTTACTGTTTGAAATATCTGAATATTAGTATTGATTAATAATAAATATTGTATAAACTAACATTAAAAAACTTAATTGATGTTATTTATATTCTATGGAATTGCTCAATAGATGGCCGAATTTCTTTGTGAATAGCAAAATTTAATTGGAAATTACTAGTTAGGCTTGTGGAGTTAACTTAAGTCCATGAAGATAATCTGTTAAGTTAACTATAACTTTACAAACTAAGTTTGTTGAGTTAACAGTAAGTTAACAGAGCGCATAATTTAACACACAAAACTTTGGTTGTAAAAATCAAAATAGTATACAATTTTTACTCAATTTCTGTAAAATCGACCTATACTTGCACATAAATACAATAAACATTGTGCACTTGCAGTTAAAAATAAATTAGATTTAATATCTAATTTGTAAAAGTTATTTGTTTACTTTTAAAAGAAATTATTGATATATAATTAAAGCAAATGAAATTCATCGAAACAAGTGTCTTTGACTATTTGTGACATATTGTATTTTTGATAAAACATATTGTATAATTGTAGGAATTTCTAAAGGTGCAAGTTCCACAACCTTTAAAATGATAAAGAGGAAAATGATTAGTATCCAAAAGATCCTCTTTCTAGGTGTGCTTAGGTTCCAGTTGATGCTTTTCAATCAAACTTGTTGGTGCTTGTTCTATTGGAATTTTTTGTTCTAATGTAACCGAAACTTCTTTTTGAATATAAGCAATAGGCAATTGTTCTTGTTCTATCAAATTGCAAAATTGAGGTTCATGTACATGTGATTTGGATTAAAAACTTTTAGCATATAAGGGTTTTTGAAATAGTATTATGTAAGTTGTTTTGTGGAAGGGGCATCCTTAGTTAAAATACCTGTCTTTCCCTTCAACAACTTGTGGAATAGGTGGAGGAGAAGATGATAATTGTTTAGCTCTAAGTTCAATAAGCCACTTTTTGGTAACTATTATACCTTCTTTCTTACTATGACCACTCTATATTAAGATTGCCAGATTATATTTAAACTATTCTATTTTTTCCACACTCAAAGGTTCAAGAAAAGTAAAAGATGGAAGATATTCTTTTGAATCTATGGGTAGAGTATTAGTACTTGATTTTGTTGTAGGTATATTTATGATATAATTCTAAAGTTAACAATTTTTCTGTTATCTAAATTTTGCCAATTGGACATTTGGCTTACGTCCACCAAATAAAATAGGTTTGACATTGGCTTCTTTGCATCTTTCTTTAAGTTTTTGATTTTGTTGCTTAGACGAAATAGTCATTATGGTCAAGTCTTTTACCTTACGAATGAGGACTTGAAGTTCTTCCTTCTTTGAAAACTTACCATAGCCATGTCTACATTCTCGTTTAGAAGTCTCTATGAGTGACAAACTAAAGAGGGTTGACTATTGAGTATTGCTAAAGATTGCATAAAACTAGAAGGTTTGTAGGTAATGGCACAAAATATCCATTGATAGGGAAAATGGGGCAACCTTACTAGACAATATAAATCTTTTATAAAAAGATAATTAGGTTATCAAGTTATAAAAATGGATGGTTGGCTAAACCATCCCAGAAATTTCGACAAGTTTATCCAAACTAACCAAAAGTGTGGCAAAAGGTTTACTCAAAGTATACAATAGTAATTTATACAAATCAATGTAATTATAATCTTTTCTTTTAAGTGAGGATATAGGTTTAATCTAGTTCTCCCCTTATTTGTTTATGAAAAGAGAAGGGTTGTAGAAAAAATAAATTAATATATATATATATATATATAATATAATTATGTTTGGATTTTAGTATATAAGAAATTTTTTTTTTCAAAATTTTTGCAACTAATTATGAGAATCAAAAAATTAATTCAGAGAAACAAAGATACGTAGACAATAGAAAGTACTCAAGTATTAAAAATTTGTAATGCTAATTAAACCTCTTTTTTTTTTAATTTTAAATCTAGTCAATTAGTATGTGATTTTCTAATATATTGATTCTTTGGTTGTTCTTATTATAAGTTGGAAAGTTTTTTCACTTAATGTTGAAGATTTAGTTCTATTCTTCATTCTACCTTTCAAGAAAGGTTAATTCTATCATATTGTGTAAGTCAAAGTAATTCCTTACCAAGAAATTTTAGATCTACCTTTAGCACCTACTATGAAGTTACTAATTATATATATATAAGTTTATTTAGTAAATGATACTTATTAAATCAATTTTATAAATAAATCTTCTTGTACTCTTAGGCTTTCTTGCATACCTGTAAAAGAATTTTAGGTTTGTGAATCCCAAACCAATTAGTCTTGGGTCACTAGGTGCTAAAACGATTTCCTATATTATTAGACTTTCTTTGTTATCCCTCTAATATGGGCCAATAACTCCCAAATAAAGTGATTTTATGGCATTAAGTGTGAAAACACCCCTTAGGACTTAATTACTTGAATAACTAAAGCCAAAATAATAGGAATTTCATTACTTTTGAAAGCATAAACTAGATTGCTCATTTAATTTATTTTTATTATTTTTTAAAAACACATAGCGATTTAGGACTATTAGTTCCTCGCTATCTCTGGATCAGAATTAACTATGTATGTGTAAAAATGTAGAAAGTAACTTTCCTTAAGATGTAGGTAGTTTTCAAATTTATGATTTGGTTAAGCTTTCATGTAACTTTTCCTTCTATAAGTTTAGACTTATGATTAATCTTATGTAGACCATAAGTTACTTATGATTGGATATGAGATTTAGATTTTTTGTTAATATTTATAAAATTTTCTAATTTTTATAAAGTTTTGATTTCCTTTTTTTAATTTTATGAAAAATAGGAATAACAAAGATAGTCTAAATATAGGAAAAGGTATAAAAATATGAGAATGTATGTTTAAATATCATCTAAGCCACAAATCCCTAAATCTCTACTTAGTTTTATAAATTACTTTTCATTTAAAACCACACAAGAGGAAATTCCAAGAGGAAACATGTGAAACCACACGAATGAAAATAAAACTTCCACTACAAATAATTCAAATCACATTGAAACAACTACCTATATTAACACATAAAAAAATAAAAAAATAAAATACTAATCCTAAATCAGTGCTTCAAGTCAACTTTAACAATTAAATGAAACTTACACTAATGCACAATACAAAATTATGAATAACCCTTATTTCTAGACAAATTCTATAGCTATATTTTCTCCTTCCAAAATTCATAAAGCATGATCTATAACTCCAAAAATCTTAGGTAAATAGTTACTGGAAAACCTAGGAAGAACATTAAATCTAAAAATTGATAACAACCAATTTCACGATGGAAGTTAATGAAGTAGTGTAAAAATATTTCCAAATTTGCAAACAACAAATAATTCCAAATTTTAAAATTCATTAATCAAGATTCGTAACTCTGAGATTGGCAGCCAAGTTAACGTTGGAAAGCTCTAAAAATGGTCTAATAAGGAAAATTATTCAAATTGGAAATGATCGTATAAATTCGTAGCAGAAAATCTTGGAAGAAGAATACGAAGAACACATTGTTCTTCAAAGACTGAAATCACCATTTGAATTCAAAAATTTGTAACTCACATTTTATAGTACCAAATTTCATAAAACTAGTCTTAATAATGAGCTCGTGAAGTGTACTCTTAGACAAAAATATCAAATGCTGATCTCACAAACTCAATACATTGTAAAAATAAGAAATCAAAAATCAGTACACTTGTAAAATCCTTGTGCACATAGAAATCATCATTGACTTTAAAAATTCACAACTCTCTCCTTGCAGATTAAAATGCAATAAAAACTAGTGTCGGCAACGAACTTTCGAAACGATCTTTTAAGATCACAACAATCAGAGATTTACATACATGTAGATACATCAACTTTTGAAACTTATGTCTACTATTTTTGGTTTTAATCTTCCTGCTCGTGTTGGAAAAGCTCTCGGTAGAATTAGGAAGCACTTCTTCTAGGGTAACCTTGAAAGGCACTTCTATGTATCAACGTTATAATTGGAAAAAGGATTTACTGGCAGAGAAAGCTTAGAGGATTTGGTACCATCAACATTAAAACTTTTGGCATTGCTTTAAAACATAATAAAATAGCCCTCTCTATTGAGAATTTCGAAAGCCAGATTTATGCGTACAGGTGTGAACTCCTTTTCAAATAAGTTAGCACAAAAGGCTTCATCAATTCAGAAAATTGTCGTTGACCCACACCCTATCATTTTTGAACACACTAAATCAACTCTTTTTTATGAAAACACTTGGTTGGAAGGTCAAAAATTAGAGTAAACGTTTCTTGACATCGTGAATTTTCAGGCTTTTTTTATCTTTACAACGATGACAATGGTCGTACTAACTTGTTAAGGTCATGCATGGGGACGTTGAATAGGTTTGCATGGCTGAACGTGAGACCCTACGTAGGACACAATCAACGAGAGAGGAATATGCGAACTGCTTCATCGAGGTGTTGATGATGCGACGAGGGTGGGGGGACAATATGTGTGTAGATGAGGGCTGAGATTATTATCTCAACCCTTCTTCCTTCGTAAAGGATGTTCACAACATTTATATCTTTTTCCCAAAAAAATACAGATTTATAAATTTAGGCCTAAACTTAGGGTAGGGGTGTTAATGGGTCATGCCTCGTGTTTGGCACGACGTGGCATGCTCAATTTTGGACTTATTAGGGTAGTTGTGAAGTGACGACTTATTTTTATTATGTTGTCAGGTTGACCATGTTAAGTTTATGTTAGATCGTATATTTTTTTCGACACATCGAATTGTAAAATCAGTTTGTCGAACCTGGAAAATGACATATATTTCATGCGAATGACATATTATTTTGTAGAATGATATATTGAATTTACAAAAAATTTAATCGTGTCATGTTATGTATTGATTGTAACGTGAACTATTTAAGTATGGGATCAGGTAATCTTTTATTAAATTTTTAAGGTAAATTTTCTCAAATCATAATTTTTATAAAATCAGATTTTGAAATGAGTGACTCAAAGCATATGACAGTACCTAAATTTTGAGCCGGCACGGTTTGAGTGCCACCCAGTTTACAACTGTATATAAACACCACAGATCGCGTCTTCGGCCGACCCGAGGAGAGCACTTAGTTGGGCGATCACCTTCCCGCTGTTCATCTTCATCTGGAAAAAGGCGGGAGGTGGGCTTCTCGGAGCAGCAGAAGCTACACGAGACGGGATGGAACCTTCATCGAGAATGCGGAAGCAGGTGAAAAGGAATGAGATCTGGCTTATCGTCCTCGGGATCTTCCTCCATGCCCTTTATATGCTCAGCATCTTCGACATCTACTTCAAGACCCCTATCGTCCACGGGATGGATCCCGTTCCCCAGCGCATCGCCTCTCCCGCCAAGCGCCTCGTGCTCCTCATCGGTAAATGGAGCTGCAACTCGTTCAATATACTTGATGCATGTAATACCTGCAGCTGCCGTTTTGAGGGAAGAGTGTGGATCCTTGTTTTGTAGCTGATGGCTTACGAGCCGACAAGTTCTTCCTACCTGATGATGGAGGCCGTTTCAGGGCACCCTTTCTAAGGAGTGTGATTAAGGAGAAGGGTCGATGGGGGATATCTCATGCTCGTCCGCCCACGGAGTCAAGACCCGGGCATGTCGCAATAATTGCTGGCTTTTATGAAGATCCTAGTGCCGTTACAAAAGGTTATTTTTCTTAGTTATCTGGTACACTTGTATCGTACTCATGCATTGTATATGATATTTCTGTATCGCCAATGTGTGCCTCTTTTTCAGTTTATCATGATGAATTCGATGTTTTTTTAAAAATTATTGGTAGTGCTTTTGCCTGAGTTTGAAGTTTGGATCTCTTTCCTCACTTTGGAACAGCTACACTATTCCATTGTTGATATGGGTTAGATGTAAGTTACATAATAATTATAGGAGTCCTTGAGAACTTGTTAAAGGGTTTTGCAAAAACGTGGAAACACGTAGGTTAAAACATTGATTAAAGATGTGGAAGCTAGAGGAATTGGACAAGTGGGATGTGCGTGCTTCAAGGTTGAGTCGATTGATTGAAGACCTGTACTGGAAGGAAGAAGTGGATGGTGGCCTAACAGAAAGTGACAGGAAAAAAAAAGTAAAATAGGAAAAAATGGTAATCATAAAAATATAAATAAAATAAAATAAGTAACCTTTGTTAAGAGTTTAACATAGGTAAAACATGAAACAATATGGTTAACCTTTCTCTCCTTTTTCTTCTTCGTTGCTTCGTTCCCTCTTGTTGTTGCACTTTCTCTATCCTTCTTGTGCTCCAAGGAGAGTGGGGAGTGTGTTTTTGTACATGTGACAAGAGAGGTAATAATCGTTGGGGGAGAATGAAAATTTTCTCACATGGGTGTGCTTGTATGCCAACTTGACATTGTTTTTACCAACTAATCATCCCATTAACTCAATCTCTCCTTAACTTTTGTCAGTAACTCAATCTCATTGACTATGTCATCTCTCTCTTTCCACAATTAGACCAAATTCTCTCTCTCTAAGTAATTCTCTTAATTCAAATCATAATTGTTCTTCTCCCAATCTCTTCCCTTTTTTTAAATCTTAAATTTAAATCTAAATTATATTTCTTTTTATTTTCAATTAGAAGTTTAACAAATCCTTTATTAGCAATAGCTCATTAGTTATTATGGTGGGGTTTGTACATTTAGAATTGGACAGAAATAAATTTGAATTCTGATCAATTTCGAATAAAAGATGTTTATGCATTTGGAATTTCAGTTTTGGAAAGAAATGAAATTTTGGATTACAATGTAAATACGAGAATGTGAATTCTCACCTAGAGAAATTGAATTCTGTCTCGAAATTTTTTTATATGTCCTTTAATTATTGATAAATGATATATGAACATTTAATAATATAATTATATAACATGTCAATTGATTAATGTAATAAATAAATAAATAAATTATATTTTAATAATTACTTAAATTATTTAATTAAATAATTACTTAATCAATTAAATGATTAATTAAAAATAATTATATTATATTATTATTATACATAAATATAAAATTCTAATTTTATAAAATTCCATATTATGCATAGATACTTGAATTTCAATTTTGATCGAATTACTGAACATGTACACACACTTGTATTTTAAATTTTATTTTCGTCAAATTCTGTAAAATTTTAATTCTATTAGAATTTCGATTTTACAGAATTTTAATTCTATGTGCACAAGTAGACCCTAAAATTCTCAATAATTTGCCACATAAAATCTATGTAGTTTCTGATTAGTTCCTTAATCATTGTGCTTAAATTATAATTCTTTAGTTGTTGTCATATATGCATATTGTTGCCTGTTTAGCTTATTGTAGGTTTTCAAATTAATATTTGTGTTTTCATGTTCATTAATATTAGCATATGTTACTAATAAATCCTTCTCAAGTACTTGTTTGATATCTGTAAGCTTTTCATCTCTCTTGTCAGGTGCATTTATTTTTGATTTTGTTGTTCTTGGAATGAGGGAGATTAATTCCATTATTTGATATGCTATAAAAAGTGATTGCTAATTATTTTGCTTCAACTGTATCCATATAGTATTGTTAGGATTGAATATTAGCATATTCAACTTTGACTTGCTAGAAAGCATATTAACATTGATTTGCAGGGTGGAAGGCCAATCCTGTTGAGTTTGATTCTGTCTTCAATCGGAGCCTGCACACATTTGCTTTTGGCAGCCCAGACATAGTTCCTATTTTTTGTAGTGCTCTTCCACACTGCACTTGGAATAGTTATCCTCATGAGTTCGAAGACTTTGCAGCTGGTTAGATTCATCCAGAACATTTTTTGCTCTATGGAATTTTTCTTTGAGTTATATATTTTGTTCTATTGATGACTGTATACACCATGTTCTCAAAACTCAAAACATACAGGTTTTTGTTGGTCCAAAATAAAACTAGTTACAAATATTAGTAATATTGGCACTCTAGGGAGTACAAGGAAACTTCAATTTGAATTGCTCAATAGAAAATTGATCCACTTTTTATGCATATTATGTAAACTCCAAATGTTCATTATGGTTTCAATCTTAGAAAGCTAGTGCCATATATTTTGAACAAGTTAAATGTCATATATGTTTTGATATCACATTTGCTACAGTACTTTATATTTGTTTTTAGTATTCTGCATGATATCAAAGCCATAGTGAGTATAATTTGGATAGAGTTGTACTAGGACAGTGTATAGCACAGTTGTATCTACTAGTAAAATATTCTGTTGTTGTATTTAAATAAAATTCATTGAATGTGCTATATAGCTTAAATTGTGAGATCAAGGTAGTCGTGTCATCTACCATTAACATTTGGAACAACTTTATCCACTACTCTTCACCATTGTCTTATGTGCAAGGGGGAATACCATTATGAAACGGTAAGATGACACTTTCTTTACAAAGACTTTGAAGTGTTTTGTCATTAGAGGGATAATTTTATCTGGATGGCCAAGTAGAATAAATTTTACTTATGGTGACTATAAGTGTTAATTATTTGATGGTTTCTACTTGTTTACTTGTTTGATGGTTTGGAGGTTTTGAATAATAGTGGGTGAATTAGAAATATCAAATTCTATTATAGTGGGTGAATTTTGGGTAATAGGGAAGGCACAAATAAAAATGGGGGAGTACCATGTCTTTTTGGTAATATTTGGATGCTGTTAGGTGGGTTGGAGTTTTCAAATAGCTTAAAAAAAAAGAGATTGTTGTATAATGGAATCATTTATTTTACCTAATGGTTTCATTTACGAATGAGTATTTCCGTAGCGATTTTACATCATTTTATTTTTGCATTTTCATATAATCATATTGTATACACTGGCATCTTGGATGATGCTTATCTTTTACGAGAATTGATCTCTCCTTTCCTTCATAATACAATATGTTGTTGCAAAAGGCAATTGTAAATGGTTTATTTTAGATAAGGAACTTCACTTTGATTTCAGTTCTTTCATAAAACTATGTAATTCTTACCTCATTTAAATCTATGCATACCACCTATCATCCTAAAAAAACATTTGTACATCTTGTTGGAATACAATAAATTGGTGGAAGTAGAATGTTATTCATAAGTAAACATAAAGCCTCTATATTATAGAGGTGCATAGCAAATACAAAAAAGTTTTAACCAATGTGGGGTTAAACCCACAATACCCATATAACCATAATACATCATTTATTCTTACACTCCCTTCAACTTGATAACAATTCAACAAATATAACAAAAGATAATAAATACATAGAAAAATACAAAAAAATTCAATTGTTGTAGTAAAAGTAGTAGTAACAAGTAGTTATCCGAGAATTATATTTTAAAAAGTAGTATATTAACCATCAGATATAATCTGAGGTAGGAAGTCAATTGCTGTACCAAAAGTGGTAGTAAAAGATAGTGATTTGAGAATTATATCTCAAATATTAGTAGATCAACCATAATGATACAATTTGAGGTAATAGAGAAGATAGACAAATGTAGTTTGTTTGCAAAAATCAGGTAGATAGATTTGTGTTCGTGAATTTTAAGTTTTAAAATTTATGACTACAAGTGCACAACGTCTATTGAAGTATCAACAAGTACGGGTCGATCTATAAAGAAATGAGGATTAAATTTAGATTCTAGGTTCACTTCAACTATCTCACAAAAATACTACAAGGCTCGATAACAATTCATGGATATAATAAACAATTAAGAATTTGAGCACAACAACAATAGTTTTAATGTAAACAAAATGATGCATATTAGATTTCAACATTCATGTTTGAAATACAATAATTAAAATAAGTATTAACAAAAATACTACTTAAATAACATGAAAACATAGATATATATTTTTGTTGTTTGTTGTTGAATAACTACATATAATATAGGGTCGATCTCTCTAAATGGATGGAAATATGATGGGATAGTTTCACGTCTTATACTAGAACACCCAAAAATGTTGGAGACGACTAGTTATGTAAGTGACTACACCCTTAGTAAGATATTTCTGCAACAATCCTTGTAAGTCATGATGGTGCACCTCTTGATCAAGCTGTGCAAGTCACCATACTTTGTGAATACAAGTAACCACCACTAGAAATATCTTCCTTGCTGTCAATCCTAAATGAAAGTCTTCAAAAACTCTCTTGGATCTTGGTTCAGATGTGGTTGGAGGTGAGGATGAGTGATTAGGGTTGGAGGCTATAAGATTGGAGTGAGTGAATGATGAGATGAGTGAGAGATCCCTTTCTCATTTGCCTTAACTTGCTTTTTTATCCTCTCTTCCAAAAATCGTAGATTACACTCCATCTTCATTCTTGATCATTTCACTTGATGTGGTAAGGTTGTAATTGCTGCATTAAGGGCTGAAATCAATGAGTTAACAATTGGTTTTCTTTTTGTAAAAAGATGAATCTACATGGATGTCTAGCTTGTTCCTTGTTTTTCTCTTTTTCTTTCTTTGGTTTGGTTGATGTGTAAATTGCATTACCATCCTTGAAGTTCTTGCAATTCTTATTCACTTTTGACAAATAATCATAACATATATTTATATAATGAATGTAGCTAAATTGATAAAGACGAAAAAAATGCATTCTGCAAGTATCGTGGAGTTTACTCTTACTTTATTGAGTTTGGACTTTGTTTTTTAAATCAATATTGTTTACGTGCAAAAATATGGCAAACACAATATTAGTCTATTGTGTTTACGCAAATGCTACGAACACTTGTATATATAAAAATGGTAAATACAATAGACTAATTTTGTTGTATTTACATAAACATCATGAACTTCTGTATATAAAAAAACGTAAATATAACGAACTAACTTCATTGTGTTTACATAAATAATATGAACTTTTGTAGCATTTTTCATAACATTTAAGTACAATGAATTAACTCTGTTATGTTTATCTAAACATCGTGAACTTTCGTAAAATTTACATAAACATTACAAATTTATTTCATCGAGTTTAGAAAATATTATACATTCTTGATTTTTTCCACACATCACCACTTTCATTTACTTTCTTCTATTTCATTAACATATAAACTTATTCCTCAAATATCATGGCTTTATCATTACAATAATCAAGAATTACTCACAATGTCATGGATTACAGCATATAATTGCATGCTATGTATAGGAAATAAAACTATCATGCAAAATTCATCCAAAATAACTCTTATTTCATGCAATTTTTATAGTTCATATGGATTTCCTTACTCAATAAGAAATCTCACTAATTTCATGTAAATAATAAAAATTAACTTGCATTTGACAATAAATATTTAATAAAAATATACACAATGTCATTCTAAACAATGTGATCTACCTTTATGATTTTTTTTTTCAAATTTCATTATTTTTTTACAATTTTCTCTCTCTTTCCTAATTATTTCTCCTTTTTTGTCTTTTCTTCTTCTTCTTCTTCTTTTATTATCCCTCTCTCCCTCCTTTTTTTTATTTTCTTTTTTTTCCTTATTTTCCTATTTCTCTTTGCTTTTTCTTTTTTTCTCTTTTCTTTTCCTTTCTTCTATCCCCTTCATGGTTCTTCTTTTGAAAATCATCCTATGAAAGGATGTAGTTGTGACTGGCCTACAACAAAAGTTGGTACATTGGTGGGAGCTTGGGCAATAAGATGACGTAGTGGTGGTTGAGCACTTTGACATCAATGATCTTGTTGAAGACAAGGAGGAGAATAGAGTTTGAGAAGTAGTTGATTGTGATAGTGCAATGACATCGAAAGTGAGGGAAAGAAAAAACCAAAGAAGCTTCGATGGTAGTTGCATCTATGAGAGCAATAGATTCGATAGATAGAAGTGTTGGTGACACTCTAGAATGGACATAGAATAGACACTAGGGTGTTGGGATTGTGCAAGAGAGTAGGGAGTGAATGTGTCAAGAGGGCTTGGAAGCTTTTGTAGGAGAAGAAGAGAGGAGTTATGACAGTGAGGGATAGGACTAGAGGAATTGTTGTAGTAGATGTAGGGGGGCTAGTGACAATTGGTGGTGGTGATAGTGGTTGGGAAAAGGGTGACAATTAGGGTTTTCTTCCTCTCTACCTAGATTTCTATTGAGAATTATGTTTTGATGATGTGTGTAAAACGTTAAATAATAATATTTAATCAATTAAATTTGTTATTTAAGAAGTTAAATTAAAGATATCGATTTATACAAAAAATATTTTAAAGTTATATATTTGTCTGTATTGGATTTGGAAATGTGCTAAGTTATATAACATGCCATTGAGTTATATTGACTTTTTATACAACTTGTCGTTGAGTTAATGTGGTTTTATAATGTTAAATATAATATATTTTAATTTTATATGTTTGTATCATGTACTATATATGTAAATAAATTCGTTGAGTTAATTCAACGTTATGTTACAAGATCATGTGAGCAACTCGTTAAGTTAGTAGTACTTTTGTTACAAAGTTACTTGAGTAACTCATTGAGTTAGTAACGAAATGTTGAGTTGTATGAAATAACTTATTGAGTTAATATTTTGTACGTGTTGAATTTTAACTTTATAAATGTTATAAAAATTTTAAATTTTGCATTTTTGTTTTCTCTGTTATTTTAAGTTAGAGTGAATTGATAAAAGTGTGTATTGATTGTTGAATTATTGTAATTATAGAATTTTAGAGGATTATTGAATCGTGATTGAGACTTTGTAGATACAATATTTGAATAAACTATTATTACAAATTATTTATGTTAGAGTTTTAATTATTGTTTAAATTTCTGAAAAATACAATTCACCCCTTTCTTGTGTAGCTTTCGGTCCTTTTCAATTTCTCATATTTTTGAACTCTCAAAACCTAAACTTTGATATTTTATTAGAATACAAGAAATGGGTGAAAGTGGGATATTATTTATAAATAAGCATAAAACCTTTATATAAAGACTACATAAAAGATACCAAAAAACTTGAGCTAATTTGGGACTAAATGTATAAAACCCATGTAATCCTAATACATCATTTATTCTTGCACATTTGATGCTTATGGCACATAAACTACAACAATCTTGTTCATGCTTGGTGAATCAAGAAGTGTAATGGCATACAATTCATGACATAATTTTGAAGTTATGAAGTTTTGAAGTAATTTTGAAGTTTTGACATAATATAGAAGTTTTGAAAAATACAAATGTTTTAAGGACAATCCATGACATGACAATAAGGTTGTTTTATGTCTTGGAAGTCACATCTTAGGAAACCATCTCTTCACTCATATTCTATATTGGTAGGGGGGCCATGTAGATTAGGTTTGTTCTTTTCTTGTAAAAGTTACAATTTATTGATATGTGAGATGTTCAAATTGATGCTCTTAATTGATGCAAGTAATGCATTGTTCTTCCTTGTCAATCCATAGGAGTGTTATGATAAGATTATTCACCACTATTGTAGGGAGGATGGAATAACCCTCTAATACAAGCCCAGTGAGGATTTTAACATGTGGACTGCAACATCTGATGGCTTGTGGGAGGATATCTTGTATCAAGCTACTGCATTATATAATGTGAGGTGCTTGTCATAAGGAGAAGGGGTTGATGGTTGTAGAAGTGGCCACAATGGAAAGAAAATGAAATTGTAGGCAATTAATGTCCAAATCTCTTTTGGTGGCTAGCTGCCTAGGTGGGTGCCTCATATCTATGGTTTGTGGTGATCTCCAAGACACGAGGTCATAATTGGTGTTCCTCCTAGGGATGCTCATCTCAAAGGTTGGATTGTAATAGGGAGATTTACAACTAGGAAATTGACGTTGGTCTATATTATCAACCTTGGAACCCTTTTTGGAAAAATACTTAAACAGGAATAGAGATTTAAGGTTAGCCATTTTGGTGAAGGTGGCATGAGTGTGTGTTACGACAGGGGAAATAGGTGTGTAACCTCAGAGAGGATTGGTTAGAGGTGAAGGTTAGAATGTGTACCTTTTAGTCACTGTAGTATTTGATTGTGTATGCATTACGTGCTGTCATGTATATATTTTTTTTCACTTGGCTTGTGTAGGATGTAGTACTAAAGATAAATTGTATGTCAATTTCTAATGAAAGCCTATGTCACATATATATCCTTGAGTTTTTTTTTGGCTTGTGTAGCATGTGATACAAATGATACATAAATTGTATATTAATTTCTAATGAAAGCCTATGGCATAGATGATTCACAAGAAGTTAGCCTTGTTGTAGTTATAGTTTTTTGATTGATCTAAAATTGTTTAATGCGGAGAGATACTTTTTAGTCTTGTGGTCTCAATTGTTTAAAAAAGCATGTAGGTAAGCCTTTAGAAATATTATATTTATATTGTGCAAATCAACTTACAGACTTGATATTGCAGATGCTTCTTTTCTGGATCAGTGGTCTTTTGATCAACTTTACAGCCTTCTTAATCGATCTCATAGTGATCCCATGTTGAAGGAGTTGCTCATGCAGGACAATCTTGTAATATTTTTGCATCTGTTAGGGTGTGACACAAATGGGCATGCACATCGGCCATACTCTTCCATTTACTTGAACAACGTTAATGTTGTTGATCATATTGCTGAAGGTGTTTATAACCTCCTTGAGAGCTACTATAATGATAATCAGACAGCTTATGTTTTTACAGCTGACCATGGAATGAGTGACAAAGGTTGAGATGTCTCTTACTTGTCAGTTCCTGTTAGACCTTTCTTGCATCATCTAGACCTCATGAATTATTTAGTTGCATACTCTAGTATTGTTTAGTCTGGACTCTTCTGTTTTTCTCATCTATATCTCAATTCCAGTATTTCATGATGGTGAAGCTTGTCATGCAGTCAGAGTTCATTACTGAACTGTTTTTCTGTTAGGTAGTCATGGGGATGGGCATCCTACGAACACAGATACCCCACTTGTAACTTGGGGTGCTGGTATACAGAGTCCTAGGTGGCTGCTCCATGAAAGTTACTTTGATGATGGCTTTCGTTTTGTTGATGAGCATGGACATGACATGCAAACACCTACTGAATGGGATCTCAAGAACATTGAAAGAATAGATGTAAATCAAGCTGACATAGCACCCTTAATGGTATAACATAATCTACTTGTTGACTTTCATTCTGCATCAATCTACTTAATATGTATGTCTCTGCTTTTATATAATCTAACTTGCTTGTAAAATTTCATAGACGACTCTTCTTGGTTTGCCCTGCCCAGTTAATTCTGTGGGAAATTTACCCTTGAGCTACCTCAAATTAACAAAGGTTAGTTTTGTTGTTTTATATCACATTAGTTTTTGTTGGATCTGTAATAAGAAACAGCGAGGATATGAAGTAAGAAATTGTGAGGCTTCATTCTCTACAGTGAAATCATTAGAGGTTACTCATTATCATACTATTTAGGCATTCGGGTTAGTGCTATGTTTGCTCATTGTTCTCACTATATAGAAACAAGAAGTTGAAGCAGACCTGGCAAATACTAAGCAAATTCTGAAGCAGTTTCTCCACAAGTCTTGTATCCTTTACAGAAAACATGTTTCTGAATACTGCTTGATGTTTCTGGTGATGATTCCTCATTTCCCTTGGCTCACATCTGTTTTTCCAATACTTTATTGCACACAAAAGATTGGCTAGTTGTATTAATGATCAAAGTGAAATTTGTTCCTTTGTAATATTGGATTGCATTTTGTGCTTAAGGTTAGATGATGCCTTGAGAAGACAAAGCTGAAGTACGTACAATATTTTTTCTAGAAAAATCTAATTCAGCATTGGTGCAGAGAAGTTCTGATAAATGCCACAAGTCTACATATCAGTTTTCAATTATTTTCTGTAAGCTTGTCCAAAAAATAAAAAAGAAAGAATGTTAAAATTTATCACTTATGTAGGAATGATGAAAATCTTAAAAAATATGAATTAGCAACAAAGGAGGTGAAGAAAATAATTACTGAATTTAAATATAAAGTTTGTTATAAGTTGTGTGATAGATCGAGCATAGAGTATGAGGAAAGGGTTATTTATAAACATAAAATAGTGAGAGAGAAGGAACTAGAAATTAGAGCCAAAGGAAGTGAACTGATACTGAAAATAAATCCTTTTGGGAGATAATGAAATAAAAAATTGATGGTATAGATACTTTGATAATTTTTTCAATGAAACCATAGAAAATTCAAATTTCACTGGTTACTTTGTCCCACTAAAATGTAGTTATTTTAAAAGAATTAGAATATCTAAAATAAAAAATTCATAAAAATGGAAATCCTGAAAAACCATTGAATTTGATGGTATCTCTATTAAGGTTTGGAAATGAATGAATGAAGTTGGGCTTAAGTTAACTCAATGTTTAAAATTTAGTACAATTAAAAGGCAAAAAAATGATAAGTTGACGGTCAAGGAACACATTGGTACCTTTATTAAGAATAATGGGTGATCCAAAATTTAGAAAACTTTGATTTATTAGGTTAATCAGTGATAAATGATAATGTAATTTTAGGGAAAATGGTTAAATAAAGGAAGATATGAAACTACAATAATAGAAAATCTGTGAGAGAATAATGTATTAGAGTTTTGTGTTGTAAGTGAGTTTAGTCTTACATGCTTATGGTGTTTTTTTCTCCTCTATGTAACCTCTATGTAGAGGTCTTGTCTACTTATGAATTGTAATACAATTTTCACATCATTTCTTTTGTTTCAATATGATATTAGAGTTTTAAGTTTTGAGTGTTCAAAAATATTAAGATTTTGGTGGGAGGAGGGAAACCCTATTCATTAATCTCCTCCCTCCTAGCCACTACCATCAGTAATCCCTATTGAAGTTGCCATCATTCCTTATCTTTGTCTTCTCTCTTCTTACAATGCCCCTCCTGTTCTCTCTTCAAAAATAGAAAAATCTCTTCTCCTTCTTTATTGAGTAGTTTGACTTCCTCTTTATCTCCAACATGCAAGTGCCAAATCTCCTTCTCACATGCACCAGTACCACATGATGTCCAGTCCTTCAATAAGAAGACAATGGAAGAAAAAAGAAAATGGAAAAAAATTATTACATAAAAAATGACAAGTATTAAAAAGTTACAAAAATCCTGATATTTTTTAATTTTTTTATGTTTGTTTATGAATAACATTCCTCTTCTACCTATCTATTATATTTTCACAGACTTTATTTTTCATTTTTTTAATTAATTCATACAAGATTTTTTTACAGATATTAATTATATTATAGGAATAAAATTTATAATTTTCTTTAAAATCTTATAGTTAAAATTTTTAATTTTGGAAATTCTTAAGTACTATACATATTCTTATTAATTTGTGTTTCAATATGAATTGTAACTTAAATTCTATTTAAATTTAACTTAATAAATATTAAACTATAATTTAGATTTTATTGAAATCTAACCTGAATTTTTAATGATTTGTTATTATGATTTTTTTTTCAATTATTTATATATGATTTAAAACTTTTCTCATGCATATGACTACTATATCTCCATCTAATTTATATTTTATTCATGATAATTGCCTAAAAAATTTATCTAAGTATTTTTATGTGCTTATCATAACTTATTTTATCTTATCCTCAAGTTTTAAGTTGAAATTTGAAATTTTTAACTATTTCCACATTTCCATTTTTTGAAAGACTGATATTTGATATAATACCAATATTTGAAACCTTGGTTTGGAGGCCATCAAAGTGAGAGAGAGTCAGTCTCAATCTCAATGAGCTTCAAATTGAAACCAATGTTTCTATAGATAATGAGGCCACTTAGCATAGCTAGGAGTTCTGCCATTGCCATACTTAGTTGACCATAGGGTTCTAGAAAGGTTCCCATCACCTTCCCTTGATTATCCTAAACGATTCTTCCTCTTGTTGCATATCCATTTATGTTAACCACACCATTCGTGTTGAGTTTGATATGTGAGTGAGAGAGTTTTTTGCAAGCAATCCATTGGACCTTCAATTGTTTGACTTCCCAAACTTTAAAGTCAAGCCTCAAAAGTAAAGACATCTCTTCTGAATGATATTTCACTTTGGCATATGACCTAGTAACAGTTTCAAGAGAGGATTCAACTTTGGCTGTGATATTTGCAAAGGGTCCCTTGCTATTCTCATAGGCTACAGAACATCTTTCCTTTTAACATTCCTAAAAAGTATTGACTGTGAAGTATTTCAAGGTATTTCTCAAAAGAGATTTTCGAAGTAAAGAATATTGGACAAATTGCTTCCAATCAAGTTGGTTTTGCAAGTTGAGGCTAAGTTTTTTGCTCACCTATATTTAACACAGAATCATCCATTCTCCATCAAAGCAGAGATGGTGTTTGGAGTTTACTTGCTGTTGAAATCTACAACATTTGCCAATTGAAACCTCCTTTTTGGGCATTTTCTTTTATCAGGAGTATAGAGTAGAATAATCACTAGAGGAGGGAGATTTTGGTAGATATGAATTTATTCCATATACCTTCATTCCACTTTGCTGGCCTATTCCTCTTCTTGATGGTGTCTCATGCAGATTTGACTGAGAGATCTCCATTTGATGACCTACTTCATCTAAAATCATCATTTGAGTCCATGACGAGGCCAAGATTGTTGTGGATCTTGTCAATGTTGTTGGAGAGATGAAGTTGGTCAAGCATATTGAGATTGGATGTTTACTTCAACAATTGTCATGTGTTCCAAGTCCTCCTAGCATTCGTGAATTTTGATATGGTACTTGAGGGGAGCCATTGGTCTTGCTAAAAATTAATGTTGGCCTTTCCCCCAAACTATCTGGCAGACTAGGTTATGTGATGTTAGACAACACAAAAATATTTCCATTTACTTAGTTCATTCCAAATCTATTAGTTAATGGGGTATCTATATTTAGTTAAAATGACTTCAGCCTAAAAAGTTTTTTTTAATCAACCTCCAGACTATTTTCATTCTTAGAGTCATTGTGAGTTCTTTAATGTCCCTTATGCTCAATCCGCTTTCATCCATTGGCTTAGTGATATTGCTCCATTTGATTCAATGAACTTTCTCCTTATTGGAATTTAGCAAACATGAACTACACCCTGTCAATGGAACCCCATTAAGATATTGAAGGCACTCATAAGATGAATAGGCAAGTTGAAGAGAATGTGTTCCAAAAGAGTGATATTAGCCCCAAGGGAAAGAAGCTTCTTTTCCATCTTGCTAGTTTGTTTTGCACCTTTTGCATAAGATCTTCAAAATAGATGTGTTTAGCTCTACCTTTGAAAATTGGGCAACCTAAATAGTGAAAGGGAAATTCTCCTTGGTGAAAACTTATGAGGTCTTGAATCATACTTGCCTTTTGGTTGTATAGGCTCTTGGGAGTGGCAAAGAAGCTTTTGTTCAGATTGATTCTTTGCCTTGAGAATTTTTGATAATTTTGAAGAAGGTGCAATACCTTCTTGATTCTGTTCTTTCAACTGTTCAAAAATAGAATTGCATCATTTGCATATAAGAGGTGGGAGATCCAAGTATTTCCTTTGCCAACATTTTAAGGAGTGGTTTAGTTAATAGATGGTAACTTTAGAAGTCCTTTGCTAAAAATTTCTTCTATGATGATGAAAAGATAGGGTGAGAGGGGGTCATCTTGATGGAAACCTCTCAAGGCTTCGAAAAACTTTGTGGATCTACCATTAATCACCATTGAGAAATTGTTATGTTTAATGCATCTGTTGATTAGGTCTATGCTCCTTGTAGAAAAACCAAACTTGGCCATGACTTACCAAATGGTTTCTCATTCTATTTTGTTGAACATCTTTTCCATATGTAGATTGAGAATAATATTTCCTCCTCTAAAACCATGGTCAATATTCTAAGATAATTTTTAAGCAAGGGCTGCATTGTCAATGATATTCTTTCCTTCTACAAAAGCTCCTTGCAAATGAAAGATCATCTCAAAAAGCTTTTTGGATAGGATTTTAGATATAACTTTGTATTTGACATTGCAAAAGTTGATGATTCTGAAATGTCTAAAATCTCTTGGATCTTCACTTTTAGGTATTAATGAGAGATATGTGACCTTCCAGGAATCATCTAATCGACCACTCTTAAAGAAACATTGAATGGCTTGAGTCAAATCCTTAGCAATATTCTAGCAGGATCTAAAAAAATCAATTGTGAATTCGTTTGGGCTTGGGGTGTGGCCATTGTCAACAAAGAACACCACCTCTTTAATATTGTCCTCATCTGGGATGCCATATAACAATGAGTTGTCTTCATCATTAATCACGTCTGAAATAGTATAGAGGAGAAAACTTGCATCTTGAGATTCTAATTAGAGGAGTTCTAAGGAAATCCCTCCTATGTGTACAAACTTCCTCTATTGAGCTGAAATTGTTGTTGACCATTAAGGCACTGAACCAGTTTGTGTCTCCTTTGATTGATGACTTTATGGAAGTATGCAAAATTTCTATCTCCCTTTGCAAGCCGTTTGGTGCAAGCCTTTTGAGTTAGAAAAATGTTTTTCTGTTGATTGCAATTGACAAGGGTAGTTTTTAGGTGCTCTAATTGGGAGAAAGCATGTTCACTCCAATATGATTGTAGCTTAGCTTCTACAAGTCCAATCTTTTATACCAATTGCTCCCTAGTTTGATCAACATTTCCAAACATTTATTTATTCCAACTTTTAAGATGGACCTTAAAAGTGAAAAGTTTTTTGCTCAATCTTCTGATGGGATATTGATCATATGTAATATGCCAAATGGTTGAAACCTCTTTTTCAAAGTCTTTGTGTAGTGTCTACATCATTTGAAAATGGAAAGGAGAAGTGTCAGCCCATCAATTTGTAGTGAATGGAAGTATCATAGGGGAGTGATTAGAGTGGATTCAGGGTTTTTATTCCACTATGAGTTTCCAATGATTTTTGCCCATATTGTTCATTAGAATCTTATCCAATCTTCTATATTGTCTACCTTGACTTTTTTGGTTGTTACATTAGGAGAAGCGGCCACCAAGGAAAGTGAGCTTCTCCAACCTAATGTCATAAATCAATTCATTGGAGTCCCTTATGGTTGCTTGGTTTAGAGTGCCATTGAGACAACTCTCCTCCATTTTTGACTACATTGAAGTTTCTGCCTAAGATCTAGGGTGTCTCAAGAAAATATCCATTAACAAGATGAAGCTCCTCCCACAAGTGACGCCAAGTGCTTACATTGCAAGAAGTATAGACTGCAGAGAAAAGAAGTTTTCCCCTTTTGGGAGAGAAATCTAATAGGTGGATAGTTGATTAGTTGCATTTGGATGCTAGTTTGGGAGTCAAACAAAGTCCACAATTTGTTGACCACCATTTCAGAGCAATGAATGACTCTACCCACTTCCACAGGGAGGACACCCCAAAACCATTTCTAAAGAAGGAAGGAAATTTTTGATGGGATATAGGACTTCCATATTCCTTCATTTCAGTTCATTCTTACCCTCGGATTCTTGATGAGTTCGTAGGTAGAGGTAGTGCCAAGATTGCCATTCTTACGGGCCATCCAAATGAACTTGTCTTTCTCCAAGGTGATGCTGTTGAGATTTTTCTGAATATTAGCCAATAGATCCTGTAAAGGTGTAAAATAGAGAGTAGCATCCATATTTTCTTTGAGAGTTGCAATGGATCATTTATTTATTGTGGGATCAGGAGCATCAATGTGACTAGATGAGAGTCACCTATCAGCCCAAGGGTTGATAAGCCCTTGCCCACCAATCCAATGAGCATGCCAGCGGACTGAATTCCAAGCTTGTTTCAGTCTCAGATAGGATTTGGAAGCTTTAATTGGGTATTTAGATGAAAGGCTGCCAAATCATTTGGTAACATATTCTAATCACAGGTCATCCCCATGTTGAGTATGCTAGGCCAATTTCATTTTGGGGGCTTTCATCACATCTTTGAAGCTGTGTATCCCGAGACCACCTTTAGGAATAGGCTTGGTAAGTTTATCCTAGTTGAGTAAATGTTGGTGCTTATGCTCTTGATTGTTGCACTAGAGGAATTTGATGCATATGAATGAATGACTCTAGAATGATACTTCATTATGGTAAATTTCTTCCTTGAGAAAGGATCAGGGGGCCTTGTTCCCAAGACTCCTGTAGTTTCAGATGAGGATCTTCATGGGAAAAGGGAGCCTCCAGGTGACCTCCATGGAATTATAAAATGGATTGAGTTTTATTCTTATAATCTACTTACGATTAATCTCATTCAAGAACGATTCTCATGGATGTAAATGGTTTTTCAAAATTGTGGAATGATGGTTACCTTGTGTTTTTGGTAATACAGTAGAAAGGACAACTGATGGTTATCTTGTAAAATGTGTATAATGCCAATTATGCCTTACCAAACGTATCCTTGGTTTCTATTTTTTTTCTCCTTCTATTGTGGATGGATTTTGCTAGAATTGTCTCATATTGGAAATGGGAATGGAACATGTGCGATTAGTGTAACATTAGACCTCTATATTCATCATCAATTAGTTTTAAGTTGGGTGTCTACATATGTGCATGATATTAGAAACTATTACGGTCTTTTGGGCCTAAGACACCATACATTGATTTGATTCAAAAATAACGGCACTTGTAGGACTTTTGATGATAAAACCCTTGATCTATTTAAGGGGCAGGGACCCATAACAACTAGGGAAAGAAAATAGTAGCAAAAAGTTATATCATTCTATAACTAGGAATGTTCCATTTATCTAGAAGAACTTGGTATTTTACATTCTTAGTGAAGTTGTCCATCCTAAAGAAGATGTTACGAGCCTTTGATCTCAGGGCTTCTTTAGCTAGACTGTTGGTTGCTCCATTAGCTTCTCTACAGATATGGAGACAAGATCCAACCTCTATTAACATGTTCAGTAAGTCACACCAAAAATGTATGGTTTAAATGATTGGACATATTTTCTCATTTACAATTGTATAAATTTGAAATGAATCAATTTCCACATCAATAATATTAGGGGAAACCTTTCTAGCTCTGTATATCTTTAATCCATCGTAGAGGGCTTTGAGTTCTACAAGGATACTGTTGGTGTTGTTGCAGAAGTCATTGTAGCTAGGATTAAGTCTCCATTTACATTACATAGTATGCCTCCTCTTGCTTGAAGTTGAGTCATACAAGTCTCATCTGTATCTAATTTCAATCTGCCCGTTTGGAGTTTTAGCTATTTTATCTATCTGGCTTGGTTTATATCACCATGAGAGTCATTTAACCTATAAGCCTTTCTAAAGTTGTCTAAGTAGTTTGAGACCTACCTCTTTATTTCAGCAAAGGAGGCATTCTTGTCTTTATACAAAATTTTATGCTTATGCTTTCAGAATTCTTACAATAGGTTGGCGGTGGCAAATTTCTAATAACATGGCCATTTTCTTTTACTTTGACTTTGTAAGATTCATTCCTTCCATGCTTCCTGATTAGAAAGATTTAGGTGAAAAATGTGGTAGAATTAGCTTCTAGCGAGGTGTGCCTAGTCACTTTCAAGGCCTGTGTGGTTAAAACAATCAACATTCTTGAATTAGTTACAACAGGTACACGTTGAAGCTATGGAGCTATGGAAGTTCGTTTTTATTTGCATTCTCCTTTATAGGAAGAGTATTGTTAAACCATCTCCACAGGGAGACAGAAATTTTAGTAGGGATGCATGACTTCCAAATGCCTAGGTTCCAATTCTTGATATTTGGACCTTGCGTGAGAGGCTTCCCAAGTGGTCTTTACAGAGATGTTGCCACTCTTTTCCCAAATCCACTGGTACTGATCGTCTTCCCCACCCAAGAGTTGAAATCTAGTATGGATTTCCTGGAGGATTTGAATTAAAAGTTGGAGAGAGTCTAATGTATCTTTGCTATGGGCTAATTCTGCAATGGCGATCTGATATGGTGTGGTGATAGGCACAAGATTTGCAAGCTGACCTCAATTCAGCCACCATCCCTTCCAAAAATCCACTTCGCCTCTACCACCCTTCCATTTGGCTAGAAGAGTTACCTTGTACCAAGCTGAATTGGAAGTTTTCCAATTCTTCTTTTGATTGTTTTTCTTCGTTGTTTTCCATGGTTCTCCAATTCTCACCTCACTCTGATATCAGATGAGACATCTAAGCTTGGTTGTCGACTGGGCAGCATTTGTAACATTAGGAAAATCAGAAATTTATGGTGTTGGTTGATGGAAAATGAATTGAGATAGATGAAAACTAGGGTTTCACAAGGCTGCATTTGGGAGGCAGCTCTCTCCACAAGTGTCTTCACATACAATCATGCTGAAATTAGCTATTCCCCTAATCTACTTTTAATTACTACCACTATCCTATGTTATTGGACTCTGGACTTCCCAGTCGTTGGGTTGGGTTGGCCCAGCATACTTGTTGCAAAGAGCTAATTCTAGACATGAGTTCATTTGAAATATAGGGTTGGAATATCTTCAATTGAGGTTAAAATGTGGAAATCACATAGAAGATAGACATCCTTAAGAAAACTCATAGCTGTGGGTGAAAGTAAAGGAGGCAGAGAACAACTTATGAGTATTGATAGGAATCAATGGTTAGTTATTTCTTAAAAATTGTTTACTTATTTGCTGTATGTTTGCCATGCTCAAATTTTTATTTGATTTTTGTTTTCCATATTCACTACTTTTGGCTACAGGATAAGACTTAAGAGTAACATTTATTCAATTGTGATTTAGAGGTTACAGGCACAAAATCAATCTAATGAGATTGGCCTTTCAGTTTTGAGATTGATATTTTCTGTTCTTTTCTACATTGACTGCCATACATGCATCATTTGTGTTTGAAAACAGTTAATGCTTTTTTTTTGTGTTTCATGGAGATATGTACATTGCCACACATTCACTTAATATATTATCTATTTGGTTGTCATTGATTCCCTAACTAAACGTGTAGATCTAAAGCAGGAGAACTCCTTGCACTTCAAGGCCTTCAAGCCGTTGGAAAAATATTCTTCCATCTTAAATCAAATTGAAGATTTGATACTGGCACATGAATATGAAGCTGCACTGAAACTCTCCCAAAATCTCAGACACTTGTCTTTGTCAGGCTTACATTACTTTCAGACCTACGATTGGTTTACTTTGATGGCCACCGTCACACTTGGATATATTGGCTGGATTGTTAATCTAGTTGTTCATGTTTTGCAGTCTTATACCAATTTGAATTTTGACATTTTATCGAAGAAAGATAATTTGACTCATCTCCAAAGCATCAAAAATAAAGTATGATGGGTTCAGATTGATTTTCAAATTCTATTTTTGTTGCAGTTTTTGCACACTATACTCTATTTTCCTTATTTTCTGTAAAGTGCACTATTTAATTCTAGATTCATATTGATTTCATTTACTATTAGAACAACAAACAATCTGAATCATAATCTTATCATGTGAGGTTGACCACATGAATCTGTTTCTTTTCTATTAATGCCCTGATATTTCACTGGCTTACATTTACCTTACGTGATGATAGAAACATGAACCTTCTTCTTCCTCCTTAACAAACCAACTAATGAGATTCTTCCTGAGTTTTGTTTCTTCAATCATTGTCTACCTTTAGTCTGTAGTATAAGGAGCTTGTGTCAATCATTGAGAGGATCAATGTTTCAGTCAACTTTTGAAGCCATACTAAATTAGTTAGTGTGTATGTCAATAAGAAAGCATTCCATATAATTGAAACAACAAGAATTGATTTGTCAATCTTATTTATTTCTATTAAAGTTCATCTCAAAACTAATTAGTAGTAAGAAAATTGTGTACATTGATGTAAGTATCTAGTTCAACCACATTATCACTGATGTGAGTCTTTATACTCTACTACTTTCTTGCATTTGTGGTGCTCTCCTTAGCCTAAAAGTGTCTTAGAGTAATGTGTACAAATTAGATTTTAATATCATGTTAAAATTTATCTTAAAATCAATTGATTGTAAGAAAATTGTGCACATTGATATAAGTCCTTAGCTCAACCACATCATTACTGATATGGGACTTTATGGTCCAACAATATCCATTTTGTTGATTGTGATGTTTAGATAGATCTAGGCATTTGGTAACTTTTTACTTATTAGTATTTGATGTTTTATTGTTCTAATAGTCAATTGGGTTATTGGATCGTGTATAGATCTATTTATCTTACATTGTTTATTTATGGCTTGTGCTTTGACCTTAGTTCATGGAACTAGAGCGTACTAGAAGCCATGGCCATGTCCTCTTATAGCCATCATCACCACCATGAGGCAATCTATCATTTGTCATTTTTTGTCAACTCTCAACTCACTGTGATTGTTGTTCAGCTTTGTATAAGTTGCCAACTTTTCTGATGTCATTTGTTTGCATCAACAATAGCTAGTTCTTGTGAAGCACAAACATACCTACAAACATAAGACAATACTGTATAGATGTTAGTCACAAATTCTAAAAGATAAGAGGTCGATTGTCAAGGCACTTGATTGTATCCATATGGATACATGTATATCCATATCCATGCACTTCTAATAAGATGCTTTCTTAATATCACTTTTTTTCCAACAATAGTCCCCTTGAATAGAAAGCCAATGACATCACTACCTTTTCTTAATATATGTTAATAATTCTTTTAAATGATTGGAAATGAATACAAATATCCTAAAGAATTTTCTCATAAACCAAAAATGTTATTCATAACAATAATTTCTTTTGAAATATGAATGTCCAACTCAAAACTAATTATCAATGAATGAAAAAGTCTTTTTCTATATTAACTCATTCTTCATCTTTTAATTAGTCCATGTTGCCCACTTTGTTTGTTAAAGAGTGTATTGAGTTTTTACTACTGTTACTCTCTCATACAAGGGTAAGAAAAGAAAAAAAGAAATGAGTTGTCATTTAGTCTAATTCAAGGATAAACTAGAAAAATTTATATACTAATGCTAGTATAACTCTTTAAGTGTCAACATAAAGCCAAGGTTTGCAAACTAAAGGTCTAGATAAATTCCCTAAGTACGCATGGGAAAGACATTAGGTAACCCACACATTCAAATTACTCGATCTCTTGGTTATCCTCATTGGTTAAGTGCTATAAGTGTTTAAGATGGATGACTTATGCAAACTAGGGTTTGAGTGTAGTGTATTGAGATGCTTTTTGTTAATTAGATCCAATTGTAAACCTTTTGTTTAACCATTGTATTTTTTTAGTGTTGCTTTCCTCAACAGTTTTACATTATTAAAAGCAACTTAGAAATATTGTCCTAATACTAACCTCTCTCAAATAATCACTTGGACTCCTAGGCCTTTGGACTAACTACAAATTTTTCCATAACTCAAAATTTCCCTTTAAACACTTAATGGAGCTCACTTGGGCCCATTAAGACCCACCGACACTTAACAAAATCTACCTAAGTACCTTGGAATTCTCACCTTTATCCCAACCTTGGGCCCTATAAATTCAGGTTAGATAGTCTTTGATTGGCTTGAACTTGATCTTGTGAAGATTATTTACCTAGGACCTTGACCAATATTGTATAAAAGTGCCCTTGAAGACCTTCCTACCCTAGGCATAGACTTTTGGTTTGGATCTAGGCATGGAATCTTGGTGTGGGTATCATGCATGGTCCCCTGATAGAACATTTGAGTTCCTAAGTTATTGGCTTGAAGACCTTCCTACACTAGGCATGGGCTTTTGGTATGCACAGACTTTTGATTTGCCTGGATAGCTCTGGTAGTAAGGGAGGGTCTGTGTAGATAGTATTTGAAATAAGAGTAGAACTAGAGGCCTTGAAGGCATATGCTGGCCTTGATGGAACATTTGCCTTGGTGCACAGGGCTTCTAGATAGCAGAGTGATTTGCCACTTGTCATGAATGAGCCAGAGATATGTATGAAATTATATTGCTATGTTTGTAGAAGCGTTTGAACATCGGGGAGGGTTGGTTGATGCATCATATGCCAAACTCCCTGAAGGCTAATAAAGAGTGGAGAAAAGGATAATTGATAACTTTATTGTGATGATAAAGACAATAAGATTTTCTTATTAATCTTAGTTGCATCCTTTTGGTAGAGTTTGTAAAGCCTTTGCTTAGGAGTTAAGGGATGGCTTGTGCTTAGTTGTGCTGTGGAGTTTGCTACCATTGAATTCGTATCTATATCCGTGTCACTCTTCTTGGAGCAAGTGGTTGCCAAGGCTCATCTTCTATTCAGGGAGTGTGTGTGTAATGTGCTGGAATTAACATTTCCATCTTGAGGATTGATGGTAATGGTCTTTGTATCTTATTGTAGGTGATATGAAGGATTAAGCTTGGGGTCATTGATGCTAAAGGTTGTTGTGGCATGTGCATACCAACATTCAGAGCATCGGCCTGATTCAATAATATCTCTTGAAATATGATAGGGCAGGTGCTAGCTAGAATAAAATATATGCCTCAATTTCTATTTATTGTGCCTATTTCCATGTAATGCCTCCAAATTGCTTAAGGAGTTGTTCCTATGCTTCAGGATATTAGATCATGGCCTCATGAAGGTTGGATGAGGATCGACCCTCATTGGAGAGATAGGGATGCTGCCTATGCTTAAGTGGCTATGGAACCTGTGATGCTATAGCCGAGTTGTTGGGATGATAGTTATAGGACCTCTGCTAGTATGTGTTGAGAAAAGAAAATGATATGCACCCTTGTTGATAAGTGTCAACTGTTGTAAAGCCTTTGATAGTGTGATTGAATTGTTGGGATGGTAACTAGGTGAGCCCTGGAGTAGAGACAGTTGCCACTATGAATAAGGCAAGGATAACCTTTTCCATTAATGGGAAAAGTGATGTTGGATCCACGTTGGGCTTTTATCATACCATGAAACTGTTTGCAGTGGTTGGATGAATCCCATTCAAGGCTTTAATGCCAAAACAAAATGTCTCCTCCACATATTCCTATGGTTGGATGCCTAGAAACCTTGGCCTGTGTTACGTTTGCTAGTTTACTACCACCAGTGTTTGGGTGTTCCTGTTGTAAAGATCTTTTGACAGCAATATCGAAAGGAGATGAGGTGCAGGAGAATCAACCCATGCGGTTTGGTGATCAGAGTGGCTCTTGGGGTTGTAGGAATAGATTACTGTGGTAATTTACATATATACCAGTGCATGGAGTGGCTCTAGCATGATGTTTGTCTACCCTAGTGACCCATTATTCAGAAAGGTATCTTGCTTTTGTTGCTGGTTGCTAAGAGGTTTTTATCTAGTGTCAACATAGTTTATGTCATTGTTAATGTTGATGGCCTTGCCTAACATTGATCTATCACATTAGAGATATATCCCATGGAACTCCTTTCTTTGAGCAGCACTGTGTAAGTCATTTAATTGACTCTGTGGCTTGAATCTTCATTAGCAGCATGTAAACAATGTTATTCCAAACTTCCATGACCTTTCTTTTTGGTTATTTTTTTATACTTAATTAGACTGCTTTTCTAAGGTAAATTTGCCTTTAAGTTGAGTTTGTGGTTGTGATTATTTTGAAGTGTGAAGTCAAAGTTGTAAATCTTGTCAGTTGAGACCCAACTCTCTTTAATTTGTAAATTGCATCATCTTGTTTAACATTAAGATAATTTATAAATATAACTACTATTAGTGATGGCCCTACAAGGTGTTCTGTTCAATTTGTTCATCTTTCTAAAATCTTCCAACATCAATTCAATGCGATGAGCTGCAAGTAGACTCCAAGAAAGATGGGTCATTTGGTTTTCAACAACTTAATCATATACATTCAAATTTAGAATTTTGTCCTTTGAAGTAAACTATAATTAAATGTATCAGTAGAGTGTAGCTCAAGTGTGACTTGCCTTTATAGATAAAAGTATTGCTTGAAACAACTTGAAAAACATTTTCTTCTGAAACATTGAAAATAACTCAGGCAACTGAAAATTTTTTCTCTTGTTATCACATATGACGAAGCAATGCATCTCATGAAAAATTATCTTGCTTGGACAATTCACTAAGAAGTTTTCAAATATTGTCCTTCATGTCAGTTCATCCATTATCTGTCAATTTGTCCATCCTTGATGTGCTCATGAACCTTAGAAGGATTCCTAGTATATTCCAATTCCACTTTGAGATGAGGAACTTTCAATTCATGGTGGCCTGAAGGATTCAAGCTCATGCCAAATTTTCCAACATCACAATGTAGGCCTCATCACATTTATTATTCAACAGTATATTGTCTTCGTAAAACCATTAGGCTATTGCATATTTACATCCCTCCTTATGTAGATTTCACTCATTTTAGATTTCTTCATCTTCAATATTCTTCCTCATGTTGCCCATTTTTGATCTACAACAAATTATCAGTCAAGTAGAGTTCATTTCTTTGGTGTTTATTTTGTCAAATGTTTTTCTGTTTTTGTTAGTCGCCTAATTTCTAATGGGTTGACCATGAGACTACCCTTTCTTCTCTGTCTACGTAGTTTTCTTCGTGCTCCATTGTTTCATCACCAAGATGACATGATCCACTGATTGTTGCTTCAAAAGTCCCCATTTCTGATGATTTTGTGCAAACCTATACCCTCAATTATTCTTGAATATCCTTTGGGACTATTCTAGATATCATGATTTTCACAGCCCTTCCACAAAATAGCAGATAGTGTTTGAACAGCTGCATTTCCTTCAGGAAAAATTCTTTCCACATTTGGTGGCTTTGATGAAACGAAGGAGAGTATTACAAGGCATCAAAGGATGGTGCAGACCTTTCGCCATGAGCCATTTGATTCACGGAAGTTTATCTGACCCCAAATATATCCTATAAAGTCAGTCACAATCATTAAGAGGAATATTGCAACTCTGAGACATTAACTAATTCTGACATCACTGCCACATCATTCATTTTAACTTTCAGAGAAAGTTGTCCATATTGATTTAGTTTTCTCCCTTTATTTGTATTTATCAATATTTTTGTACCTTTCTTATCATTGTGGTATTTTTCTTTCTACTTTTTCAAGTTCTATTTATTTTCTCAAAGAAAAAGTACAATATATAAACTGTCTAGACAGTCAAAAGTATCTAGTTCATTGCTTTCAATTTAGTGATTTCTTTTGATATCTAGTAAGATTCGTCATTGATTATATGGTAGACTAAACAAACTTTATTATTAAATTTTATCTAGCATTGTCGTATTGACTTTCAATTCTTAGTTGTTTACCAATTAAGATGCCAAGCATGGGTGCTGCCTCATTCACTTGTTCCCTGGCCTTGGGCACTTTGCCACACATTTCCTTGTGTATGTAATACATCTGTATTATAAAACGTCATTCTAATTTTTATTTTTGTAGGAAATCTTATTTGTTTTAAAAACCTTGTTTTGGACAACCAATACCTTAGTCCCATTAAGTAGGATTGGTCGTTGCCCACATGAATGTTTTCTTTCCATTTATTCCTATCCATCACTAAATTTCCCATTAAATTTTGTAATTTTGAACTTGTTTAATTACTTTTAACCAAGTAATTTTGGTCTTAAGATTTTTTGTATGCACTTGTTTTTTGTTACATCAAGTTATCATGTATGTAACTTTGTAGCACATATTATATCTTTATTGAATTATCAGGGGTATAAACATTTACAAATTGATATTTACTTTTTATTATGGTTGACTTATGCCTTGCAAGCATCTATCTAGCTATTAGATCTTGAAGGATACCACGATCACTTCATCATTTCGTTCTTGTCATGTACTATATGGTTCTCATAGTTGTTTTTTGCAGGTATATCTAATGGGCTGCTTGTTGATGGGCTTGTTTTCAGTTATATTATTTTTGGAGAAGTCCCCATTTCTTTACCATACATATCTAACAATGACAGTGTTTCTATGGGCACGTATCTTTAGTCAGTTTTTGGTGATAAAAGTGATGTGGTACCACATAATTCGAAAGAAATCACATTCTCTTCTTATCCTAACTGCCACGTGCATTGTGTCATTGGCAATTCTTGAAATGTTGGTATGTTGGAAAATAACTTTTTACATTCCATGAGGTTTTGGGTGTAGTTTTTAAATAGATCCTCTCCTTGTAGGTATCGAGCTTCTCAGACAGGAGGCTTTATACTTGGTTTTTTGTCTTTGTGGGGTTACTTGGTGCATCATTTCTTTATGCATCATTTCCTCGGAGGTCCCTGATGGCAATTTTTGTGTGGATGGCCTGTTGGTTTCTTTCTATCTTCACCCTGATGCCTGCAGAGATTCCTGACAACAACCTCCTAGTGTAATCCTCCTTTCTTGTGTATTGTTATATATTTGCAGTATCTACATTTTCCATGTTTGCTGCCCAAAGTATGATCTTCAACTTTCATTTCATTATTGATTGGGAATATTTCCTTTTTCAAGAAGGTTCCTTCTTCTATTCCATTGTTAAGGGTTCTAACGTTTTGGTTTTTTCTTATTTTGACTTGGTACTCCAGTGTCCAATTACTAAAAATGATAGGGTAAAATTCTGTTTGCATAGAATGGTTTTTCATATGATAATCGGGAATGATATTGTATATTTATACTAGACTTTTTTGGGCTAAAAAAGAGAAATTTTATTAATAAAAAGGTATTTACAAATGTGATGTGGACTCAACAATATCCAATATTAAGCTAGCCTGAAAAACTCATCAAATATACATGCCATAGGTAAAAATTGTGAGGAGAAAAGTTTAACCACTACTTGGGTAATTTGTTTGGCACGCAAAATCTCTCAAGTTTACAAAGAACGGGAGACTATAAAGTATCAAACAACCAATATAAAGAGAACCTGACTGATGGCACCTTCTTTAGCTTTAAAATTTAACCATATTGGCTTCATTGTAGCAACGAATGATGGAAGCATAATAGCTGCACTTGATATCTCCAGGATGCTTCCTGCAGTGTCATTTGATCTTCATCTTGCCATTCATCATTGTTGATTGTGAGAAAAATGGTGTCATTCACTAACAAGAGGATTCGTATGTATATAGACTTTAATGATACCTTGGGATAAATGAATATCTATTTAACCCATAACAAGACTAAGGTGTTTGTGCATTAGGAAAATGAGGAATGTGGGGGAAAATTTGGAAAATGAAGAAAAGTAATTTTCTTTTCATTATTTTCCTAGCATTTGTGCTTATGACTAAATTTAGGTGTTTATATATTTGAAATAATTTAAAGAAAATTAAAGAATTTTTAACTTGAATATTTGTTTAAGTATCATAATTAATGTTTTAGTTATAAATTATAAAATTCATAAAAATTTTAAAAGTTGGAATTAAGATTTATATATAATTTTAATTATTCAAAATTAATCTAGATATTAATGTATATATATATGTTATGTTACAACCTATGTAATTGGGTATACGGATTCTTGTATGGATCCTTCTCCTTATATATATATATATGTAACCTACCCTTGTATTAAATACATAGAATGAAAAATCAAACTTTCCACAGTATCAGAGCTAGGGCAACAAGAATCCTCCATATGTGTGCTCATAGAAAGGAACGTATTACGTGTGGAGATACACTGTGCGCTCGCGACTTGCACCATCGCATATGTGTGATTGCGCGCTCTCGACGAACGAACTCAAGGCAGACGAACTTGCAAGTTTGGCCGCATACACGTGATCGTGTGCTTGTGACCAGGCGATAGGAGATCCCGACGGATGAACTTACGACTAGTGCCGTCTGTGGGAATGACGACTAAAGCTCCAGTGAACGCATGCATCCGGCAATTGGAGTTCGCAACGGACGAACAAGCGAACAATTGGTGTGGACTTGCGATCGACCAGCAACCTCGTGATAGGCAGTTGACATGGATGGCCGATGTGTACTCGCAAGTGACCAGCGAACTTGTGACAGACAAGATGTCCGGTAGATGCTTTCTTAGGTCTCCACCATGTATGGTGTAACAAGGAGGTTGTTAGGTCAATGTTGGTGTAGACGGTGGTTGTTGAATCTATCAGTGTTACAAATAACGACTGTTGAACCTGTTAATGTTGTCTTAATAGAAGTTTTGATGGCTTTTAGAGAGACAACAATAAGACAACTGTCTGGAACAACAGTCAAGCTCAATGAACTCAACTACCACACATGGTCGTTAAACTTTCTCACATTTGTGGCAGCACAGAGGAAGAGTAAACACCTCACCCAACCGCCTTTAGATGTCAAGAATGGTGCGTATGATAATTGGTTTGCTGATGATGTTGTTGTTATTACTTGGTTGGAAAATAGTACGGAGCCATCTGTTGCTAAGGGCATGATGATGTTATGCTCTGCAGAACTTATATGAGACACTTTAAAGTAAATGTATGTTGAGGAAAGAAACATTTTAAGAGTTTATGAGATCTATGAGCAGATATTTACTCTTAAAATGTCGGGGCAATCAATACAAGAATATTATGGGACTATGAGGTCCTTATTTGAGGATGTTGAATATCTGACTTGAATTCTTGTAAGGGTATTTTGGTCATTTAACCAATTGTATTGTCCATGCTATTTAAGCATGGACCTAGGGCACCTGTTTGTGATGCTAATCCTTTTGTACTCCATTTGAAATAGAGAACTCTCTCCATTCGTGGACGTACCCAAGTTGGGGAACCACGTACATTTGGGATTTGTGAGCTTGCTTCTCCATCTCTTATTCCTCTTCTTTAGCATAACAATTCGTATCAGAGCATAGGGTTCTTTTAAGGATCATCTTAAGGCTTTGGAAGAGAAAAAGAAGATTGGATTGGAGAAGTCTGTCGAAAGACCAGCAGTCGTCGTCGCTAGTCCCTCACGTGCATAGTCTGCGCGCGTTCGTCCCTGCATGTTTGTCCGCACGTTTGTCCCTGCATGCGAATTCTGTGCATCCGTCTGTGCGAGTTTGTCTACGTGCGTTGCCTGCGCATCAACCTGTGCGTGACTTCAATGCATCGTTTGCGTGCATTGTCCACGTGCGTTTGCCTCCGTGCGTTGTCTGGAAGTCATCTACCTGCGCGTCTGTTTGTGTGCGTGCATCCGTGTTCATCCGCTCGCTCATCTGCTTCCACGTCGCCTTCGTCTCCCGCGTGCGCATCTGCCTGCGTGCAACTTTAGCGAGCCGTCCATGTGTTTGTTTCCCTCATGCGACTGCCGTCGCATCTGTTCTCTTGTGTGACTACTGCACCTCTTGATCTTCTTCGTGCGTCTGTCCACACGTTCGAGCCCGCACAACTGACTGTGCGTGCTCGTTTGTGCGCTCGAGAGCTTCATCTGTGCTCTTCGTTGGCATATCCATTGTCTGTTTGAAGGTGAACAATTCATTCGTACAGGATTGATACAATTCTGATGTCAACACCGACTTTGAAAGTGGAAAAGTTTAATGGCAAAAACAGTTTCAGCCTTTGACAAATAAAAATGAGGACTTTGTTGAAGCAACAGGGTGTTTGGACTCCCTTAAACAAGGAGTCGTCTATGGATAAAAAATCTGTAGAGTATGAACAACAAGAAGAGAAAGCCCACTTTACTATTTTGTTATGCCTATCTGATGATGTTATCATTGAAGTTGCTGATGAGACCACAACTTCTGGGTTGTGGAACAAGTTGGAGACGTTGTATATGACAAAATCCCTTACCAATAAATTATTGCTCAAGCAGAGGTTCTCTTTGAGGATGAAGGAAGGTACACTATTGAAGCAACATTTGGATCAGTTAAATACTATTCTTATGGAGCTACGCAATATTGGTGTGACTATTAAAGATGAGGATGCAGCCTTCATTTTGCTTGTTTCACTTCCATTGTCATTTGATAATTTTGTGCAGTCTTTTGTGATTGGCAGAGACATAATCACATTGGAGGAAGTGAAGTCCAACCTTCACTCAAGGGAACTTAAGCATATGGTTACATATGGGAGTAATGACGCAAGTGCATCTGGGTTGATAATAGAGGACGTCAATAGAAACAAAACAACAATAACAGTTATAGAGGGAGTAAATCCAAAGGTAGGTACTCCAAGGACACTTGCAACTATTACAAGGAAAAGGGACACTGGAAAGTAAATTGTCCCAAATTGAAATCCAAAGGGAGTGTGACAGTAGATGAAAAAGAAGATTCAACGTTAGAAGGTGACTTCTCTTTGATTGTTTGTTGTAGTGGATATACAGATTAGCATTGGATCTTAAACTCTGAAGCATTTCATCATATGACTCCCAATAGGGAGTATTTCCACATTTACTAGATTGTTAATGGAGGGCAAGTTAGATTAGTAAATGATGATATTTGCCTTAGAGTTGACATTGGTACAATTAGATTCAAGATGCATGATGGCACGGTGAGAATTCTTGATGATGTATGACATGTGCCCAAGCTGAGTAAGAGCTTGATATCCTTGATGGCGCATGATTCTAAGGGTTTTGTTGAATATCTGACTTGAATTAGTGTAAGGGTATTTTGGTCATTTGACCAATTGTATTGTCCATGCTATTTAAGCATAGACTTAGGGCACCCATTTGGTGTTGCTGATTCTTCGTACTCCATTTGAAGAAGAGAACTACAACTCTCTCCATCTGTGGACGTACTCAAGTTGGGGAACCACATAAATTTGGCATTGTGTGCATATTTCTCCATCTCTTCTTTAGCACAACAATTGGTATCAGAGTTAGGGTTTCTTTGGAAGAGAAAAGAAAGACTATTTTTTGGGAGAAATCTGTCGAAAGATCAACAACCTCCTGCGCACGTTCGTCACAGCATCCGTCCACGCGTGTTGCTGTGCTTCGTCCCTGTGTGCGCCTTCACCACATTCGTTTGCGTGAGATTGTCTGCGAGCGCCATTTGCACAACTGTCTGCACGCGTACGTTTGTGTGTTTGCCTGCGCGCGTACGTCTGCGCATCTGTCTACAAGCGTGCGTTTGTCACTACGTTTGTCTGCACGTCTGCTCACTCGTGCATCTGCTTTCGCAACCTTCGACAACTGCCTGCTCGACAGTCGCTCGTTCGACTGTCGATCGTGCGTTCGCATGTCTACTCACTCGTGCATTTGCTTCCGCAACCTCCAACAGCTGCCTGCTCGACAGCCGCCTGTTCGACTGTCGTTCGTGCGTCCGCGCGTCTGCTCACTCGCGCATTTGCTTTCGCCTGCCATTTGCGTGACTGCACATTTGCTTTTGCCTGCCTTTCGAGCGCCTACTCGCCTGCCGTTTGCGCGACTATCGCTTGCTAGACTACCGTTCGTACGCCTACTCGCTTGCCGTCTACGAGCGACTACTGTCTCTCATGTGTTTGCCAGCAACTGCCGTCTACGTATCTGCACTCTCGCATGTCTACCTCACCGTGTGATCCTTCTTCGCGTGTTGTACAATGTGGTCTGTCCACTTGTATGACGCACAACAGTTTGTGCGTGCAAGTCAATCCACAAGAGAGACTTTTCAGTACACTAGGTTGGCATATTCGATCTGTTTGAAGGTAAACAGTTATTTTGCATAGAATTTACACATTTTTTGTGATGTCAACACCAGCTTTGAAAGTTGAAAAGTTTAATGGCAAAAACAGTTTCAACCTTTGGCAAATAAAAATAAGGGTTTTATTGAAGCAACAAGACATGTGGACTTCCTTAAACAAGGAGTCGACTATGGATAAAAAATCTGCAGAGTATGAACAACAAGAAGAGAAGGCTCACTCTACTATTTTGCTATGCCTATCTGATAAAGTTATTATTGAAGTTACTGATGAGACCACAACTTCTGGACTGTGGAATAAGTTGGAGACACTGTACATGACAAAATCCCTTACCAATAAATTATTGCTCAAGCAGAGATTGTTATCTTTAAAAATGAAGGAAAGTATACCGTTGAAGCAATATTTGGATCTGTTAAACACTATTCTTATGGAGCTACGCAATATTGGTGTGACTGTTGAAGATGAGGATGTCGCTTTCATTTTGGTAGTCTCACTTCCACTGTCATTTGAAAATTTTGTGTAGTCCTTTGTAGTTGGCAGAGACACAATTACATTAAAGGAAATGATGTCCAGTCTTCACTCAAGAGAACTTAGACACATGGTTACACATGGGAGCAATGATGCAAGTGCATTTGGGTTGACTGTGCATCAGGGAGATAGTAGGAGACGTTAACAGAAACAAAATAGCAATAATAGGCATAGAGGAAGGAGTAAATCGAAAGGCAAGTATTCCAAGGATACTTGCAACTATTGCAAAGGAAAGGGACACTGAAAAGTAAATTGTCCCAAATTGAAATCCAAAGGGAGTGCGTCAGTAGCTGAAAAAGAAGATTCACCGTCTGAAGGTGATTTCTTTTTGAATGTTTGCTGTAGTGCATATACAGATCGACATTAGATCTTAGACTCTGGAGCATCTCATTATATGACTCCCAATAAGGAGTATTTCTATACTTATTAGACTGTTAATGGAGGACAAGTTAGATTAGTAAATGATGATGTTTGTGTAAGAGTTGACATTGGTACAATTAGATTCAAGATGCATGATGGTACGGTGAGAATCCTTGAAGATGTATGGTATGTGCCCAAGTTGGGCAAAAGCTTGATATCCTTGATGACACTTGATTCCAAGGGTTTCAAGTATTCAGGAGGAGGCAAACTGTTGGTCTCAAAAGGCTCATTGGTAGTGGTGAAAGGAGTCAAAAATGGGTCTCTATACATTCTTCAAGATTCTCTAGTTGTAGGAGATGCTGCTGTAGCTATAAGTGATCAGCAAATCACTTCTGCAATTTGGTACTCAAGAATGAGTCATTTTGGGGCAGAGAGGAATGTAGAAGCTCAGTAGTTTAGGCAGATTGAATGGGCACAAATTCATTGAAGTAGAATTGTGTAAACATTGCATCTATAGAAAGCAAAAACGTGTGCAGTTTGGAATAGCAGAGCTTACCACTCAAGGGGCATTAGATTATGTCCACGCAGATTGCTGGCTAGAAATAGTATTTTTGTTGGATATGGTATGGGAGTCAAAGGGTACAGAATCTTTGACAGCGAGACAAAAAAAGTAATTCACAGTCGTGATGTCACTTTTGATGAGGCCACTTTGATACAAAATGAAGAGTTGCCAATAGTGTTAGAAGAATCCATCACCCCTGAGCAGGTGGGGTTTGACTTGACACAACAGAATGTCCTAGAACAAATAGCTTCAGATATAGATCAGCATTTGGACTCAGATGAAATTGCAGATCAACTTGAAGAGGAATTACAAGAGAGATGGGTTGCTAGAGACAAACCTAGAAGGATTCGTTAACGCCCGTAGAAGTATGGTTTTAGCAATATGATTGTTTTTGCCTTGTAGGCTGCAAGTGAGGTGGAGGAAGCTATTGATCCTCTAACATATGATGATGCTATGAAGGATTCAGATGCTGCTCATTGGATGGAAGCTGTGCAAGAGGAGCTTCAGTCCTTTCAGAAAAATCAAACATGAGATTTAGTGAAGTGCCTAAAAGATAAGAATGTTGTAGATTGCAAGTGGGTGTTTAAAAGAAAAATTGGAATACAAGGCAATCTTGGGACACAATTCAAGGCAAGATTGGTGGCAAAAGGCTATTCTCAACAGGAAGACATTGATTACAATGAAGTATTTGCACTAGTCGTTAGACACTCGTCTATCAGAGTTCTTTTGGCTATTATTGCAACAAAGAACTTAGAACTTGAACAGCTTGACGTGAAGACAACCTTTCTACATGGTGATTTAGAAGAAGAAATATGGATGGAACAGCCAATTGATTTTGCAAAGAAAGGGAGATCAGATTTGGTTTGTAAGCTTAAGAGGTCCTTGTTTGGACTAAAGCAATCTCCAAGACAATGATATAAAAGATTTGATTCTTTTATTACCAAAGTTGATTTCCTACGTAGTTCTTTTGACTCATGTGTGTATATCAAACACTTAAATCATGACATACATGTATACTTGCTCTTGTATGTTGATAATATCTTAATTGCATCTAAAGATATCAATATTATATAGGATTTGAAGAATACCTTGTAGTCTGAATTTGCAATGAAAGACTTTGGAGCTGCAGGCAAGATCCTAAGGATGGAGATACATCGTGATAGAAGTTCTGGAAAGCTGTTTCTTCATCAACACAGCTATGTGTAGAAGATCTAGAATAGATTTGTAATGGCTTCTAGTAAAGCCATTGGAACATCCTATGACAGGAATCTTTGATTATCTTCAGCTATGACACCTCAAACACAATCAGAAATGGAATACATGCAGTACATTCCTTACTCCCAGGTTGTTGGGAGCTTGATGTATGTAATGGTATGTACTCGCCCAGATTTGGCCTATCTTCTTAGTGTGGTAAGCAGATTCATGTCAAATTCAGGAAAGATCCATTGGTAGGGTGTCAAGAGAATTTTCAGATACTTGAAAGGAACTCCAAATGTTGGATTGATATATGGTGTCAAACAAAGTTTCAGTATGGCAAAATATTCAGATTCAGACTTTACTGGAGATGTTGATCAGGAGATCTTTAACAAGATATGTTTTTATAGTGGCAGGTTCAGTTGTCAGTTGGAAATCTATACTTCAGCCTATAGTTTTACTCTCCACTTCCGAGGTTGAGTACATGGCAATGACTGAAGCTGCAAAGGAAGGAATCTGGTTAAAAGAGCTACTTGGAGACTTTGGATTACAAGTTGACAGAGTTGATATCTTCTGCGACAATCTTAGTGCCATTTGTTTGACAAAAGACAATGTGTTTCATGATCGTACAAAACACATTGATGTCAGATATCACTTTCTTAGAGGTGAAGACAAAATAAAAATTTTGAAGATCAACACCAAAGACAATCCAGCTGATATGTTCACGAAAGGGGTGATTGAGAGTAAGTTCAAGCATTGTCTTGACTTGCTCAACATATATGGATGCTGTTGACCCTTCATGGGTCATTGTGATGGAGAGCTTTGCTCAAGTTGGAGTTATAATTCAAGTCAAGGTGGAGATTGTTGAATATCTGACTTGAATTAGTGTAAGGGTATTTTGGTCATTTGACCAATTGTATTGTCCATGCTATTTAAGCATGGACTTAGGGCACCCATTTGGTGTTGCTGATTCTTTGTACTCCATTTGAAGAAGAGAACTACAACTCTCTCCATCCATGGACGTACCTGAGTTGGAGAACCACGTAAATTTGCCATTGTGTGTATATTTCTCCATCTCTTCTTTAGCACAACAGGTTTCAAGTATTCAGGTGGAGGAGGCAAACTGTTGGTCTCAAAAGGCTCATTGATAGTGATGAAAGGAGTAAAAAATGAGCCTTTATATATTCTGCAAGGTTCCCCAGTTGTAGGTGATGTTGCCGCAGCTATAAGTGATCAACAAACCACTTTTGCAATTTGGCACTCAAGAATGGGTCATTTGGGTCGAGAGGAATGCAGAAACTCAGCAGTTTGGACAGACTGAACGGGTACAAATTCATTGATGTAGAGTTGTGCAAACATTGTATCTATGGAAATCAAAAACGTGTATAGTTTGAAACAATAGAGCATACTACTCAAGGGACATTAGATTATGTCCACGCAGATTGTTAGAGACCTTCTTAACAATCCTCCCTTGCAGGTTCTTTGACTATTCACGTATGACATGGTTTTCATTTTGAAACATAAAGGTGAGGCTTTCAAGAGCTTTAAGTAGTGGAAGACTCAAGTTGAAAATCAAGTTGGTAGGAAGGTGAAATACTTGAGAACTGACAATGATTTGGAATTCTACTCCCATGAGTTTGATAACTTTTGTAAAGAAGTGGGTATCACAAGACACTACACAGTTAGAGGCATTCCACAATAAAATGGAGTTGCAGAACGTCTGAACCGCACGTTGTTGGAGAAAGCAAGGTGCATGCTTTCTCATGCCAGATTGGAAAAGAAATTTTGGGCTGAAGCTGTTAACACAACCTCTTATCTTGTCAACAGATCACCTTCCAGTGATATAGGAGACAAGATACCTTATGAAGTGTGGATGAATAGGGTTGTAAATTATTCCAAATTAAAGATTTTTGGTTGTTCAACATATTATCATGTACATAATGGTAAGTTAGAGCTACGTGCTAGAAATGACATCTTTGTTGGATATGGTATGGGAGTCAAATGATACAGAATCTTTGATAACGAAACAAGAAATGTAATTCACAATCGTGATGTCACTTTTGATGAGGCCACTTTGATACAAAATGAAGAGTTGCCCATAGTGTCAGAAGAATGCAGCACTCTTGAGTAGGTAGAGTTTGACTTATTACAACAGTATGTCCTAGAACAAATAACTTCAGGTGAAGATCAATATTTGGACTTAGATGAAAATGTAGATCAACCTAAGGAGGAATCATAAGAGAGATGTGTTGCTAGAAATAGACCTAGGAGGGTTCCTCAACGCCTGTAGAAGTATGGTTTCAGCAATATGATTGCTTATGCTTTGCAGGCTGTAAGTGAGGTGGAGGAAGCTATTGATCCTCCAACATATGATGCTGTTATGAAGGATTCAGATACTACTTATTAGATGGAAGCTATGCAAAAGGAGCTTCAATCCCTTCAGAAAAATCAAACATGGGATTTAGTGAAGCGTCCAAAAAATAAGAATGTTGATTGCAAGTGGGTGTTCAAAAGAAAAGTTGGAACACAAGGCAATCTTAGGGCACAATTCAAAGCAAGATTGGTGGCAAAAGGCTATTCTCAATAGGAAGACATTGATTTCAATGAAGTATTTGCACCAGTCGTTAGACACACGTCCATCAGAGTTCTTTTGGCTATTGTTGCAACGAAGAACTTAGAGTTTGAACAACTTGACGTGAAGATAGCCTTTCTACATGGTTACTTAGAAGAAGAAATATGGATGGAACAACCAATTGGTTTTGTAAAGAAAGGGAGAATAGATTTGGTTTGCAAGCTTAAGAAGTCCTTGTATGTACTCAAGTAATCTTCAAGACAATGGTATAAAAGATTTGATTCTTTTATTACCAAAGTTGGTTTTCTATGCAGCTCCTTTGATTTATGTGTGTATATCAAATACTTAAATAATGATACACATGTATACTTAATTTTGTATGTTGATTATATCTTAATTGCAGCTAAAGATATCTATGTTATACAGGATTTGAAAAATACCTTGAAGTCTGAATTTGCAATGAAAGACTTAGGTACTGCAGGCAAGATCCTAGGTATGGAGATACAACGTGACAGAAGTGTTGGAAAATTGTTTCTTCATCAACACAACTATATGTAGAAGATCTTGAATAGATTTGGAATGACTTCTAGTAAAGCCATTGGAACACCCTATGATAGGAATCTTCGACTATCTTCAACCATAACACCTCAAGCATAATCAGAAATGGAATGCATGCAGCGCGTTCCTTACTTCTAGGCTATTGGGAGCTTGATGTATGAAATGGAATGTACTCGCCCAGATTTGGCCTATCCTCTTAGTGTGGTAAGTAGATTTATGTCAAATCTAGGGAAATATCATTGGTAGGCTGTAAAGAGAAGTTTTAGATATTTGAAGGGAACTCCAGATGTTGGGCTGATATATGGTGTCAAACAGAGTTGCAGTATGGCAGGATATGCAGATTCAGATTTTGCTGAAGATGTTGATCAGAGGAGGTCCTTAACATATATTTTTACAGTAGCAGGTTTAGTTGTTAGTTGGAAATCTACACTTCAGCCTACAGTTTCGCTCTCTACTACCGAGGCTGAGTACATGGCAATGACTGAAGCTGCAAAGGAATGAATCTGGCTAGAAGGGCTACTTGGAGACTTTGGATTGTAAGTTGACAGAGTTGTTATCTTCTGCGATAGTCTTAGTGCCATTTGTTTGGCAAAGTACAATGTGTTTTATGATTGTACAAAACACATTGATGTTAGATATCACTTTCTTAGAAGTGAAGACAAAATAAAGATCTTGAAAATCAACACCAAAGACAATCCAGCTGATATGTTCACAAAAGGGGTGATTGAGGGTAAGTTCAAGTATTGTCTTGACTTGCTCAACATATATGGATGCTGCTGACCCTTCGTGGGTCATTGTGATGGAGAGCTTTGCTTAAGGTGGAGTTTATAATTCAAGTGAAGGTGGAGATTGTTGAATATTTGACTTGAATTCTTGTAGGGGTATTTTGGTCATTTGACCAATTGTATTGTCCATGCTATTTAAGCATAGACCTAGGGCACTCATTTGTGATGTTGATCCTTTTGTACTCCATTTGAAATAGAGAACTCTCTCCATCTGTGGATGTACCCAAGTTGGGGATCCACGTACATTTGGGATTTGCGAGCTTGCTTCTCCATCTCTTCTTCCTCTTCTTTAGCATAACAGAGGAATTGAACATTCTTCAACCACTTACTACTGATCTTGTGACCCTACAGAGGTATCGGAATGACTTACAGGTGACTACTTTCCTGGCTGGTCTTCCACTAGACTTAGTGTCTCAGGTCTGCGGGCACCTTCTGGGAGGAGATACTATGTCAGATTTAGGAACTGCATTTGCTAGAGTTCTACGCATCTCCAAAGCAAGCAATGTTATAAGTGTGGAAACACAGGAGATATCAGACTTAGCTGTTAGATACTTTCAGAACAGGCATGATAGTCGTCCTAATCCTGGGACTGGTAGACGTAGGATCCCTTGTTCCCACTACAGGAAAACAAACCATAGATCGGAGAAGTGTTGGGAGAAGTTCGGGAAGCCTACTTGGGCTTGGGCTATGAAAGAAACAAATGATACATCGGGTGCTACTTCAGAGGCATCAATTGTGACTATTACTCAACAAGAGCATGAGAACCTGAAGTGGGCATAGGGATTCAGCACCCTAGCCGTTGCATTCCTAGCTTCTACCTCTGGCATGACTATGTCTACGAGTGAGACTCAATCCTAGATTGTTGACTCAGGTGCATCTCAGTATATGATAGAAAGTCTTACTCTTTTCTCTCGCTTACAGAAAATTACAAACCTACACAGTATCACCATTGTCGATGGACGATCATATCTGATATCAGGATGTGGCACAATTGATGTCACCTCTGATATCTGACTTGAAAACACTTTATATGTTCCCTAACTCTTTGCTAATCTTTTATCTATTAGTTCCATTACAACCCAATTATTCTATTGTGTGACTTTCTTTCCATTTCACTGTACCTTTCAAGATTTGTAGACGAGGAGGAGAATTAGTTTGGGCTATAAAAGAAGCTCTGGGAAGTATGTCCTTGTTTGTGATACTCCTTCTAGTGGACTTGCAGCTTTATCATCATCTATTGCTATGTCTTCTCTCCTTTGGCACCATCGGTTGGGGTATCCTTCGGCTTACAAGCTTTAGTAGGTGTTGCCTTGGGTTACTTTACCAAATTTTGAATGTGAATCTTGTCAACTAAGGAAACACAGTTGGTCTATTTATCCTCGTATATTTCTTCCTAAGAGTAGTACTATGTTTGACTTGGTTCATTGTGATGTGTGGGGTCCTAGTCGTGTTATCTCACCACATGGTTTTCGTTATTATCTTGTTCTTGTGGATGATTTCTCGAGGGCTTGTTAGGTGTATTTGCTGAAAGATAGACAATATTGTAACCTCTATTGAAAACTTTGTTAACGAAATCAAGACCTAATTTTCTATTACTCCTAAGTGTCTTTTGTACTGATAATGCACTAGAATTTGTTAGTAATATATTTCAGAGTTTCTGTTTGTCTCAGGGAATTTTTCATCAGACGACATATCCTTTGTTGAGTATTTTATTTTGATGATATATGATAAACGGATATAATTATATTTACTCAATTACTGTTTGTGAAAGTAAATTAAGAACATCAATTAATACAGAAAAAATTTAATGTTATAAATACTTTTCTATAATAGATTTAAGATTATGTTAAGTTGAATAACTAGTCGTTAAGTTATACTAATTTTTCATTTAACTAAATGTTAAGTTAACGTGTATTTTTATTGTAAAGCATGATATGTTTTAAAGTTATATTTTTTGTATCATGTACAATGCACGTTAAAGATAACTTGTTAAGTTAGTGAGTTATCTGTATAAGGGTCATGTGAGAACTCGTTGAGTTATAGGCTTAAAGTTTAAAATAGGTCACGTGAGAATTCGTTAAGAAGTGGGTAAAAGAGTAATAGGAAGAGATGAACTTGTTAAGTTAGTATTGTACATGTGGCGAAGTTAAAGTTTACAAATGTTATATTGTATCATGTGAGTTGCACATGTTTAACTCGTTAAGTTAACATAACTGCATACGTTGAGTTGCTATATTGAACATTAAGGCAACACGTTAGGTTAGTGTTATAAACTTAAAGTTAGTATTATTGCACGTGGTAAAATTTTTATTATAAAAATATTTGTTTATTTCTGTTTCATTGTGTTATTTGTAACACAATGGAGTTGGTTCGTTGAGTTAGCGTAATAGCACGAAGCTGGTTCATTGAATTAGCGTAACACTACAGACTTAGTTCATTGAGTTAGCTACATTACTTGTCACGTGATTTGACATATGATGAACTCGTTGAGTTAGATACATTAAGTTATAAATATACTTGTTTTAATCGTTTAGTTAACATTAATATGACTTGTTATTACACTTGATAAAAAATTTTGGACGAGAAAATTTATTTTTTAGGAAATTTTTCAGAGATTCAGAATTGATGATTAAAGAAAATTCGAAAGGAAAAAAGTGAGTTAAAATGTGTGTATTTCGATGAAAGAAAAATAAAAAACGTGAAGAGTGGAAAACTGATAGTGATTAAACGTAGAGGATATGCATGAAGTGAATATATAGTATAAAAGGTATAGAATTTTCGTTGATCAATTATTCCTACACACCAAATGAAGTATATTTTCAGAGATCAAAACACCTATTCAGGGAAAAACTCTCAGATAGAAGAAAATTCAGTGAAGCAGAGAAAGTCAGATATATGTCACTGAAGATTTGAAGAAGAATAAAGCAAATTCAGTGAAGCAGAGAATGTTAGATATATGTCATTGAAGATTTGATGAAAAAGAAAATAAATTCAGTGAAGTAGAGAAAGTTAAATATATGTCACTGAAGATTTGAAGAAGAAAAAAGTGAATTCGAAAGTTAGATATATGTCACTGAAGATTTGAAGAAGAAAAAAGCGAATTCGGTGAAGTAGAGAAAGTTAGATATTTGTCATTAAAGAATTGTAGAAGAAAGAAGAAAAATCTCAAACAGGAAGAAATATTCCAAATTTCGTAAATTAGTTTTTTCTGTTTGTAGTTATGAAATTTGTTAGATGAAATATGGTATCGTTATATAATTGTATCTACAATTTCTAAGGAGAATTGAATTGTATATTGTAATCGAAACCTTGAATAAAATGATTTGATTAAAATAGTGTCTTGACTTGTTTTTAATTTTGAAGTTTCAATTATTTGTTGAAAATATTGAAAAACACAATTCACCCCTCTTGTGTTGTCATTCGATCCTACATCCTTACACCTCCTAATAGAACGAGGTTACAGAGAGAATGCATCGTCATCTTCTGGATATCACTAGGACTCTTCTTTTTTACATGAAAGTCCCTAAGTATCTTTGGTCTGATGTTGTCCTGATTGCTGCTTATCTTATTAACAAGATGCATTCTTCCCCGTTAGGGGGAGAGATTCTCATTTTTTGCCTTTTCCCTTCTAAAGAATTGTTTGGTCTCGTCCCTAGAGTATTTGGGTGCACTGCCTATGTCCATGATCTTAGTCTTGATTGAGATAAACTTGATGCTCGTGTTATCAAGTGTGTGTTTGTAGGGTATTCTCGTATCCAGAAAGGTTATAGGTGTTACTATCCTCCAATAAAATGCTACTACATATCTGTTGATGTTACCTTCAATGTAGATGAACCTTATTTCTTTGATAATATTGGTCAATCTAATCCTTATCTCTTTTGCCTCTTGTCAATCAAAGTGAGTTTTTTGGTTTAGGATCTCCAAGAGGATGGAGGTTTAAAGTCCTTTACTACTGATGAGGATGACCACGTGAATGAGGAAAGACCATTACAGATATATTACAGGAGACGATGTTCCCAAGTTGATTCCATGACCACTACAAGGATCTCCTCGGATGCAGATTCCTCTACTAACCATCTTTAATAGCCACCAGCCAACTCTGATGATCTTCCTATTGTTATTCAAAAAGGTAATTGCACTTGCACACAATACCCTATTGTTAACTTTGTTTCTTATGACCACCTTAGTCCTTGTTGTACCTTTGCTTTAGCTGTCATGCTTGAGAATGTACCAACGACATATCAGGAAGCTTTACAAAGTCCTACATGGAAGCATGCCATGAATCAAGAAATAGAAGCTCTATGGTCATGTGGCACTTAGGAGCTAGTTCCTTGTCCAACTGAAGCAAATCTTGTCTCTTGCAAATGAGTATTCACAGTGAAATACAAACCAGATGGCTTAGTAGAAAGACACAAGGCACGGTTAGTGGTATGGGGATTTACACAGGAATATAGGGTTGATTATGCTGAAACTTTTTCTCCTGTCGCCTATCTTAATTTTATCAAAGTGCTTCTGTCTATAACAGTTAACTAACAGTGGGAACTTCATCAACTTGATATCAAAAATGCCTTTCTATGGTGATCTGGCAAAAGAGGTGTATATGACACAACTTATTGGATATGTCACCTAAGGGGGATAGTTGGATTGAAACAAAGTCCCCAAGTTTGGTTTGACAGATTGAGAGGAGTATTGGTTGTTGGAGGATTCAAGAGATGTGCCGTTGATCATTCTGTATTTATTCGTAGTTCTGATCGAGGCTATACCATTCTAACTATATATGTTGATGACATTTTACTTACTGGTAGTGACAGTGAAGGGATTACCAAGACCAAGGAATATCTTGTCAAGACATTTGAAACAAAGGATCTGGGAAAACCAAGATATTTTCTTGGGATTGAATTTGCTTACTCCAAGCACAGAGTGATGTTATCTCAACAGAAATATGGTCACGTGGCGTAGCAAGAAATAAAATGTAGTGTCAATTTATACATCAGTCTAGAATTGTACATTGAATAGGAGTTCAACAGGTACTTGCTTACATTAAAAACACATTTGGTAGAGGCCTACTTTATCAAGCTCATGGTCACCTCAATGTTAAGGCCTTCTCAGATTCCAACTATGCTCGTGATAAGGGGGACAGGAAGTCTACCTTAGGTTACCTTACCTTTGTAGGGAGTAATCTTGTAACTTGGCGAAACAAGAAGTAAAATGTAGTCTGTTGCTCAAGTGTAGAAATAGAGTATAGATCGATGGTTGAGATAAGTAGAGAACTATCCTAGCTAAAAGCCCTATTGTAGGAGTTCAATATAATTGTTCAAGAAGTAATACCCATGTATTGTGACAACCAAATAGTGATTCATATAGTCAAGAAAGAGATGTTCCATGAATGTACAAAGCACATTAAGATTAACTGTTACCATTTTTGTGTTTTAGTAATCGAAAGGATCATTTCCACCCCATATGTTTCATCGTCACAAGAGCTTGTAGATATTCTTACAAAGGGGTTGAGTGAGTTGTAATGCTTTTGAAGTCATTTGTACCAAGCTTGGAATGAAAAATATATACATTCCAGCTTGAGGGGGAGTGTGGTATTCTATGTTAGGATCTATTTGTATGCATCATATTTAAACCCTTGTAGTCACTATTTTTCCCAATTAATAAAGGATTAGGGTTATTTTGTACAGTATGAATTAGTATATCATTAGTGAATTGGCATATTGTTAGGATGCAAGCATTGGGTGGTGGGAGGGGAGAGGATGAATCATGAGAGGTTGAATTTCCGTCAAAGTTGGACAAGGTGTGGAAAATGCCAAGTATACTTCCTTTATACTTAGGAGAATGTTAGAATTCAATTTTGGCATTTTCAAGATGTACAATCACGTTGAAAATGCCAAAATTGAATTTTGATATTTTTAATGTCATAAACAAGGCCTAAATGGACTTTAGGATTAATATAATTTAACACTTTCCCTTAAGATAGAGTATATATATTAATCTTGTTTAAGTTAGTATAAAGAGTTTTTAAAACCCCAACACTTAGTCCTTGGGTGGAAGTCAAGAGGGAAACTGTTTTTCATTCTACACTAAGAAAGTACAAGATACATACATACATATATATACATAGAGAGAGAGAGAGTAAAGTGGAGCTGGTGGTACTTGTAGCCCACATTGCAGGTATCTTACTGTTTAGAATGAAATTATGTATAATATTAGTGGTTAATGAATAGTTAATTGCATAATATTAGCTTCGTGATGTTACAGTTAACTCAACGAACTAACTTCGTTGTGTTACTGATAACTCAACAAACTAATAATAAATAAATATTTTAAACAATAAAGTATTTACCATGTGCAATAATAACAACTTTAAGTTTATAACACTAATTTAACGCGTTACCTTAATGTTCAATATAGCAACTTAACACGTGTAGTTAATGTAGTTATGTTAACTTAATGAGTTAAACATATGCAACTTACGTGATACAATATAACATTCGTAAACTTTAATTTTACCACGTGCACAATATTAACTTAACTAGTTCGTCTTTTTATTTTAACATTTTGTTTACTAACTTAACGAGTTCTCACGTGATCTATTTTAACCTTTAAGCTTATAATTCAACGAGTTCTCACGTGACATTTATATAAATAACTCACTAACTTAATGAGTTGTCTTAACGTGCATTGTATATTATATATAAAATATAACTTTAAAACATATCATGCTTTACAATAAAAACACACGTTAACATTTAGTTAAATGAAAAGTTAGTATAACATAACGACTAGTTATTTATCTTAGTATAATCTCAGATCTATTACAGATAAATATTTATAACAGTAAATTTTTTCTGTATTAATTGATATTCTTAATTTATTTTCACAAATAATAGTAATTAAGTAAATATAATTACATTCGTTTAGCACACATCATTAAAACAAAATACTCAAAAACTTTATTCTTTCATGAAAAGTAGGATTGTTGACAATGTAAATGGTGGCTTGATTATCACAATATGTAGACATGAGAATTTGAACTTCTACCCTTAACTCATGAAGTAAGGTCTTTGGCCAAATCATTTCAGATAGTATTCTACCTCTACACTTGATTTTGACACAGTATTTTACTTGTTATTGTGCCATGTCATCAGGTTTCCTCTCAAATATGTGTAGTAGCCTGAGGTGGATTTTCTGTCTAGTTTATCTCTTGCATACCTTGCATCTAAATATACTTCAACACATAGATGATCGAGGTTCTTGTATAGTAAACATTTTCCAAGGGTCTTCTTTAAGTATGTAAGAACTCTAATAGCTCCCTACCAATGAATAACTCTTGGTGTATATATAAATTAGCTTAAAAAATTTATTGTGAACATGATATCTGGTTTGGTAATAGTGAGATATATGAGCTTGCTTATTAGACATTTGTACTTTCCTAAGTCTTCAAATAGTAGAGAGGTGTTATCATGAAAGAAATGACTCTACTCTATACGAGTTGCCTTTAGTTTGTATTCCTTAAGCTTAGTCTCCTTTAACATGCCAAAAATGTACTTTCTTTATGAAAGATACAATCTCCCTTTTGAGTAAGTGAATTCAACTCCTAAGAAATATTAAGTAGTGCCTAGATTCTTTATAGTAAAATGCTGGCTCAAGAACTGTTTTGTATCATCAATACTTTGTAGATTATCAATTAAATTTTTTAATGTTAGTTAATGCTGGTTCAATACTTTGTATAATGTAAATGACATCAATTAAACTTTTTAATGTTAGTTAATCTGATATTTGTCATTAAGCAACATTAACATTCAGATATTTCAAATAATAATCATTAAGATTTTTAGTATTCTATACGAATCAATTTCAGTAAACAATAAAATTATTTTCTCTTTTCTGGATTAAACAAACATAAAACATTCATATTATTGACAATGATAACATTATTCATGATACAAAACAAACAATATAACACTTTAATACTAAATGTAAACACAGATAATTAATTATTTTTAGTATTTTTGTTTTGATATATTCCTGAAGATGAGTGAAAGGTGAAATATAAGAATTTCTTTCGACAGTAAGAACTTTCATCACTACATGCGACACGATTACACCACTGAAAACTTAATCACTTACAGTCTTGCCTACTCTCCCTATAGAATCGTGAACCAAAACTTGTAAGTTGATCTCTTCTTCAGTATACTGACATCAACTCGAAATCAAGGCTAGAAGCTTTACGATCTCCTGAGATATGAGTCGGTGTTTGGTGAAAATGATTTTCCTTCTTGTGACGCGATCATTCCTCATAGTGGTTGCCAGTCACCGTGTTTGGCTCGGAATCGACTCGACATATGGAAAGTATCCTCACAGACCTCTGATGGTTAGTGATTTTGGTGGCGACGTAGAGCTTTAGGGAACTTCCGATGCTTTTTGCAATTAGCACGGTTCTCCGCATGTTTCCTTCGTCTTTCTACTCTTCTTTTATATTTCTTTCAGTAATAATTATTTTTTCTTAAATGATCGGTTGGATTTCATTCATTCATTTCTATGATAGTGATTTCTTCTTCATCCCACGAGTAAATTCCTACGTGATATATATAATTGTGGTTTTCCTTCGAATTTCCTATTTTTACAGCTGTTACAGTTGCATGTTAGAAAATAAATGATTTGTGGAGTTAGTGTAACTCAACAAACTTTATTAATTTAACTATAAAACACGTACAATAAAGAAATAACTTATAAGCTTATAACACTAACACAATGCGTTACCTTAGTGTATATTGAAGCAACTTAATGCGTATAGTTATGCTAACTTAACGAGTTAAATATGTGCAGCTCACGTAACATAATAAAACATTTAATTTAACACGTGCATACTTCTAACTTAACGAGTTCAGATATACAACTTACAGTTTTTACTCGCTAACTCAACGAATTCTTACGTGATCTTTTTACACTTGTAACTTAATGAGTTGACACGTGATCTTTTTACACTTTTAAATTTGTAACTTAATGAGTTGGCATGTGATCTTTCAATAAAAAGAATATTAACTAAACGAGTTGTTACTGTGCACTTGTATATAATATAAATATGTGTAAATAAAATAGATCATGCTTAATATTATAAAACCATACTTAAATCAGATTTTCAGATCACGACATGTGTTTTTAACAAGTTTTATGGTAAAAAGATATTTTAGATACTTGCAAATCTAACTATCTAATACTCAGACACATTTCAGATATCAGATAACTTACTGAAAATCTACTTAAGTCTTGTATTAAAGTTACAACACGTGTACTCCAGGAAATAATAAAATATTCTTTAAACGTTTAAAATATAACTGTTCGGTACATAAAATGTAACTCTCTGAAATAACAAACAATTCAAATACTTAAGAATGTAACTCATCGATAGTTTAGAAATGTACTTAATTAACACTAATTCCCTGAAATTATGTAGATTCCTCCGTTAAGGTATATAATAGTGCAATTATAACATAATGATTTAATTCTCATATGATAAGTTAAATATTATGCAATTAACCATCATTTAACCCTTAATATTATGCAATTTTTCATTCTAAACACACACTCTCCAGCCTGATTAAATTTTAGTTGGTATCAAGTCCTGACTTTCATTTCTAATAACTGTTATTCCTTATTTCTTGGGAACTACATAGATTAAACTAACTCATGAGCTATTAGAAATAGGATATGCTATATCATTATTTAACCATTTCACTATTTCCTTTCTGACAACTTTAAAGTTTGGATTTAATCTATTCTCAAGAATTCTAACTGACTTAGCATTCTCTTCTAAATATATGTGGCGACAACATAAAGTTGCACTTAACCTTTTTATATCAGCCATAGTCCATCCTATTGTCTCTTTATAAGTTTTTACTACATTTTTTAATTTAGAAATTTGATCTTCTTTTAAATCTGAAGCAATAATGAGTGGACATTTTCGTTTTTCTTCCAAAAATATATAGGTTAATTCAAGAGGTAAAAGTTTTAAATCTAAATGTTGACCATCAGAAGTTAGAACGCCTAATTTAACATTTTCATCTTCAATATTAACCTTTTCTTGTCCTCCTTTTACATCTATGTTCTCACTTATTTCTAAAGTTTCAGAATTTAATTGCTTATTTAATTCTTCTTGAATCACATCATCTAACATATCTCCTTCATCTTCTAAAAAGTTTATAGTGTGTAAGGACATTTCTAACTTCTCAAACTTTTCTACTTTAAAAATGTTTAATTCAGTATCCTCATTACTATATGTTAATTTTATTACTCTAGTTTTATAATTTATAATAGTTCCTAATGTTGCTAAAAATGACTTTCCCAAAGTTAAAGATGTATCACGATCTGATGTTTAATTTGTTGGGAATCTAAAATCACAATATTAATAGGATATATGAAGTTCTTGATTTTAATTAGGACATCTTCTATTTTTCCTTTATACTTCTATCTGCTAATTGAATGACACTCTTAGTAGGGATTAAGCCTTCTAATCTTAAGGATGCAAATATATTATTAGACATAACATTTATACCTGCACGTAGGTCTATTAAGGTTCTTTCCAGAATAGTATTTCTTATGGTGCATGATATAACAGAGATTAGATAATTTTTTAGGAATTTGTAGCAAAAATAGAGAACTACTTTGCTCAGCTAGAAAGATTTTTCTTAAAATTTTTCACTTTCTTTTCTTAGTATACCAATCCTTAAGAAAATTTAGCATAAGGTGACATTTTTTGCAATAAGTCTAATAAAGAAATGCTAACTTATACTTTTTCAAAAATTTTTCTAATTTTTTCTTATTTTTCAAGAAATGTTTGTTGTAATATTTCAAGATAGGGTGCTAATGATTGCGATTTACAAAATTCATTTTCTTTCATTTCATTCTTTTGATCATTTTTAATTTCATTATCAGATTCAGATTTTTCTTTATTGATTTTTAAGTTTTTAGATATTACATTTTCATTATTATTTAGACTTTTGTTCTTATCTACCTTCATATTACTTTCTTTTTGAATTCTTAGTGGTATATTAGTTCTAGATCTTAATGTTATACATACATCTTTCAGATTTTCATTATTTTCATGATGTTCTTGTATTTCATTTTTATGATTTTGATCTTCAATTGTTTTCACTGTTAATTTACATTCTTTAAATTCTATTTCTTTGGTATTTTCTTTTGTCTGTATGTTTTACAAATTATGCAAATCTTCAACATTAAAGTTTTCATTTGTGCTTTCCTGTTGCATAACTTGAAATTTCATTGCTAATTCATCTAATACTTTTAGCTTTCTTTACTAATCATCTAGTCTCATTGCATTCAATTTTTGATTAATTTTTATTATGGTTTTTTATGTTTTATATATGATATAGATTTTAGGTTTTGAATATTCTTCCCTATAATTTAATTGATTGACTTCTTGTTGCTAACACATGTATTGTTCTAGTTTGTCCATGTTTTGCTTTAAACTACGTTCAAGTCTGTTGTATTTATCTCAAACTTTATTATCTCTCAACATATTAATTATTCTAAATTGACCATTAGTTGGGTAAATTATAAGATTTTCATACTCAACTTTATTATATTGAATATAATTTATTTGTTGTTAATGTGATATAACCATCTGCAATCGTTTCAATTTTAAACAATTAGAAATGTCATAATCTTCCAAATTGTAGAATTCATATATACTAACTACAAGTTTTTGAAATCTTTGAGTATAAGCATATGTCATATTCTCAATTATATAATAAAAATACACAACAGTTACAGTTGCTAGCTTCTCAATCCCCGACAACAACGTTAGAAAAACTTGTTTGGTGTGAAAAGTTAAATAAGAAAACTTGTCTATTTGTTTTTATCATTATATTAATAAGTTCTTTCAGAATTAAACAAATAACTTTTCACATAAATTAGATATTAAACCCATTTTGTATTTTTAATTGTAAGTGTACAGTGTATATTATATTTGTGTGCAAGTACAGGTCGATCCTACAGAGATTGAGTAGGAATTATGTATTATTTTGATTTTTATATTGGAGTTTATATATGTTCAGTTAAACACTTCGTTGAGTTATAGTTAACTTAACAGACTTAGTTCGTGGAGTTATAGTTAACTCAACAGACTAACCTCGTGAACTTAAGTTAATTCTATGAGTTTACCTTTCCAGTTAAATACTGTTATTCACAGAAGAATTCGACCATCTATTAGGCGATTCCACAGAATGTAAATAACATTAATTAAACTTTTTAATATTAGTTAATCTGAGATTTGTCATTAAGCAATAATAACATTCAAATATTTCAAACAGTAACTATTAAGATTTGTAGTATTCTGTACGAATTAATTTTAGTAAACTATAAAACTATTTTCTAAATCAAACAAACATAAAACATTCACATTAATGATAATGATAACATTAATCACGATACAAAACAAACAATATAACTCTTTAATACTAAATGTAAACATAGATAATTAGTTATTTTTGGTATTTTTATTTTGATATGTTCTTGAAGATGAGCGAAATGTGTAATGTAAAAATTTCTATCGATAGTAAGAACTTAGGTTCTATGGTGGAAAGCCTTTGTCTTCTACCTTCTAGTCTTTGTATGTATCATCTTTAGCATTTGGTGGGGGATTGTGCAACTAATCTTCCCCAAGTATAGTTTCAAAGCCTTAAGCATACAATAGATAATTTGGGCCATTAAGTTTCTTGGTTAGTCCATGGAAGGTTTTATATGATAGGTCTTGAGAGCTCATCTTGTACAACAAGTTGAGAAGCCCAAGTCTATTGTTGTGACATTAGCTGTAGACAAAATGATAAACAGTGCACTATTGAACTTCCTTGTTCATGATTTGAGAGTGATAGAGAGATGACGACAACACGGTTCGACTGACTTTGAAGAGTGGTGTGTACACGAGAAGGAAGATTGTTGTAGATAGACACACGTGATGGGAGGGAACTCACATAGTTGATCACCTAATGTGTAGATTGGCATAGACTTGGCTTGCAATTGGTGAGGACGAAGTTGGAGGAGGGAAGGTCACAGATAGACATGTGCGATCAGACGTCTCACAGACAACTTGCAAGTAGGGAGGAGGCAGATGTAGTTGATGAGTCGACGTGTAGACTTGCTTGGATGGGAGAATCAGTGGGTTCTTTGATACCAAATTGAAGCCCTTGATTCTCCTTTTGTTATTTCACCAAGTGTATGTACAAATGATGTATTTTACACATATATACAAGAGGGATGGACCACCATAACAAGTAATCCCTAGGGTACATAATATGACTACACTAAATAATGTGTAAAAAGGCTCATGAATCTTTAATCTAGAAACTATTTGAGGTGGACAATAGGACAATCACACCTAAGCTGGAAGAATGTAAAATAGTGGTTGTAATACCAATGGCTTGTGAAGGAATTGCTCATAATCCACTTGGGAGATGGTAGCATTTTTCTTGATATTGGGGGTGGAAATCTAGATGAGTATATTGTAGAATAGTTATGTGTTGATATTGATGAGTACATGAGTTCCTTTTTAGTCTTATTATGTTGGAGTAAGTCCAAGTACAAACTTTGACGACAATTTTATGTAGTTCCAAATAATGATGGTGGTGATAATAGTGGTGGTGGTAGTAGTGGTAATATTTCTCAATTTGAGAGTCGAATGCCATTCAGTCCATTCATAGGAGAGGAGCTTTTCACTTATATTACTCATGATTAAGATCATGGAGGCAAACCCTCTTACAGACATAATTACGAAGTCAACATGGTGAAGTAGGTGTAAGATCCAATTATGGAGCACACAACCCTTTCCAACAATACAAGAGAACTGGCACAGTGAGAAGATTATAATGGCATGACTCCATGGAAACCTCCTTCCTCAGAAGAACCTAACATTGTGATAGTACATCATTTTCGACAGATGGGATATCTTGTACTTGTTTTTGATTTGAATATTATTAGTGGTTTTTAGAGTATCTCTTGAGTTATACCACTCAAATGCCATGGAGTCGTTACATGGTGTGGAGGGTACAAATGATGTCCAACAAAGACATTGATACAACTCTTTAAGACATTCAACTTGGAATTGTTCTTGGTATGATTTTAAATCATTTGACATTATAGGCTATTTTTCTGTTATTTCTACAATTCATCAATGATAGTTGTTTTCATAAAAGTATTGTATTTCTATTAATATGATCCTTGATTCTCAATATGCTTTCTTTTTCTAGGGACTAATTCTTGATATGATATTGATACTAACTTACCCACACTGACTTATAATCCTCATTATGATGGAAAACATTACTGGAGACAAGAAAAGCCATGTATCATTTTCATCCTTAATGACATGACGAGTGAATTGATCATTCCTACATTTTCAATTGCAGAATCTCCAGTGGTGCTGTTATTGTCCTCATTGGATTTGCTTCCAGATGGTTTGAATCAAATGCTGCTCAGGATAAAATTTCATCCTGCATCGTTCCCAATGATAAAAGGGGCTCTGTGATACCCAATCTCTTTTATTTTCAAGTAATTGCACAAAACTTGAAGAACTTGGTTCTGGTCACATCAATGAAAAGCATTACTCTTATCACTTTCAATTAAGCACCAAAATTTGGTTGCTGTTTTGGTTCAGGTTCTCTTGGTTTGTTTATCATCAATAATGGTGTGGCTCTCCACTTCTCACAGAACTCAGAAGAAACAACTACTTGCCATGCATCAGATAATTAATTGGTCCTTAGCTGGTAATACTGTTGTTTTCTTTTCATCCTTTTTATTCTATCCATTTCTCTATTCAATAAAATATCAACTTTACTGCTAGAAGAGAATTTCTGTTCGTGACTATTTCAGACATTTGTGATGAAAATAGAAATATTTACATGTTTAGTCTTGTCAAGAGGCTGTAATTTGGAAGCCATGAAAAGGTGTTTTCTTTTCATTTTTAGTTCTATTCTTTTAGTAAATCTAGATAGCTGATGATTTGTATGAATCTGAATATATGAATCAGAGGAAACGTGAATGTTCACATCATGATGTGTGTAATGATTCATGAGTCATTTATCATTGTAAACATAGAACACCAATGATTCTACTGGCTAATGCAGTTTTTCTTGTTAGTGAAAGTGAATGATAAATATTTGTCTCATATAATTATATTTGGTAACAGATATTGACAGAGTAATCTCTTAATTTTAAATTTGAACTTGCCTAACATGTCTGTATATTATCTTGACCGAGATAAAAATGTTTTCTGATAGGTACTTCAATGGTCTTGCCATTGTTTTCACGTAACAGCCTCTTGGCACGACTCACTTCCATCTTTTTGGGCTTTGCTACACCTTTCCTACTACTATCAATTGGGTAAATCTTTTATCATTTCTCTTTTGATAGATAGATCAGAAACTTATTTGTAAATGTTTCACTAACATGTTTCTGTTCATTCATTTTTTACAATTTTATCCAGTTATGAAGCAGTCTTTTATGGTGCACTTGCACTTGTTCTTATGGGATGGATTTTGGTCGAATGTGCAATCTTATATCTTCTTAAATCCAGAAGATTTTCTGCTCAAATGGAGGACATGCATGGTGAAAGAAGTTTGCAGCTTGCTGATCTAAGAGTGGCCTTGATTTTTGTATGCTACTTCTTCAACTAGTATCAATTATCTTTTGATCAATTTGTTTGTTGACAATATTTACGTTAGATTTGCATTTTATATCAGACATAGTTGCCTGTGGCTATGAGTCGGTATATGACATTTTTCTTGAGAAAAACCCTCTCAGATCTTGGGCAGGGACTCAAGATCAAAGATTACATGTGGGTAGGATTAGACTTGTGCCCCACCAACAGTAGAAAAGATGTGTCTATTTTTACCGTACGAAATCTATATCTATGCTGATCTTCATACCTATAAGTCTTTGTACTCCTTGCTATTGATCTTGACCAAGGACAAACGTTTTCTATGTTTTCCTTTTCCCTAAACATTTAAGGGTTAGCTCTTGGGTTGATTTGACTCCTACAAATGGTTGACCACTACTTTCTCAAATTGAACCCTCCTGGTCCTCGTTAGGTTTTCCTTTGATTTAGTAGCTTAGCACCTTTCAATTGTTGGGAACGAGAAATCTTATAATAGGGATAAGGAGTTTTCTCTTGCTTAGCCACATCGCGCATGTGGCAATCCCCATCTATCTAGTACCATTGCTCCCTTGGCTTCTCTAGGTATATATGATGCATGCCTATATATCAGTTTCCTTCTGCTTTGACACAGCTTTGGGCATCTGCAACCTGGTTACCTTCTCTGTACACGTGTCACTAATCTCACCTTCCTAACCTTTTGTGTTAAGTGACTTTAAAAGTTGTGCACCTGCCAATTGTTGTAGCTCCATTTCCTCAGCATATCCACTGCCACCTTTGAGTCTAACTCCACTTGAACTTCTTCAAGGTTTATGTGTGGGCCCACACATAATTTCAAACCATCATAAACTACCTTTGGTTCCACCACAGTGATAGAATATTTACTATATGAGTTGGAGAAAGCACCGATCCTCTTACCCAGGTGGTTCTATGTTTAAGAAGAGAAAGCTGATCAAAGAAGTCAAAAATTCATTGTGGCAAGCCTCCTGTGGTGGGAATGTTGGAATGGAAGGTGTGATATTTTTCAGGGCAACAATAAAACATCATTTACAACTATTCAGGAAAGGGTTAAGCAAAGCTTCAAAACCTTCTAACTAGCTTTTGACTGGAATGCTAATCAAAATAATACAAGATGGGTGGTATGGTCTAAACCTAGACAAGGTCGATGGAAACTTAATGTGGATGGAGCTGGTGATATCTCTCATACTTCTAATGGGGGAATCTGTAGAAATCAAGCCAGAGGGTTCTGTGTGGCATTCTATGGATATTATGGAAGAGGAGATAGCCTTGTCACAGAAGCTCGATTTCTTTGGGAAGGTCTCCAACTTTGTAAAGAATGTTAGATAATTTGAAGTAGAGATGAAGACTAATTCAATTTTGTTACACCAGGTCATTGTGGTCAACCAGTGTCCAAAGGCAATTTGTATCTGGTTTTGGGACATGCTTTTGGAGATATCCACTTGCTTTTATAACCAAGATTTATAGAGAAGGAAATTGGGTGGCAGATTCCTTGGCAGAAGAAGGTAGAGTCGGTATGGGAAGGAAAATAATCAAAGATTTCCTATATCTCCCTGTGGACTCGAGAAGCCACATTCTCCTTGATCAATGGAACATTCCTAGCTGCCATGCTTCTTAAGCTGTTGTTTTTGTGTTTTCCCTGTTGAGCTCCCTTGTTTCCTGTTGATGTTCTTGTAACCTATTTTAGCTTCTTGGAGCTGCCCCATTATATCAGGGATTTTTTTCTTTTAAAAGTGCCCTTCTTTTCTAGTTGCCCCTCCCTTCTCAGCCTGAAAATATTTGTAAACTACTTCCCTCACCATTGGACCTAATCTTCTTAGAAAAAGATGTGCTCTGCTGTTTTACACTTCTTGTCTACTCTAAAGAAATTGTAGAGGAGTCCATTGTAATACCCTTCTTCATAATGTTGTCGTCTACATTAGAGCAGATGTGCTCTGCTGTTCCACATTAGTTGTCACAAAAGAAAGGGATTTTGAAGGAGATGAACTGATTCCAAAGACCTATAGCCCCTTCCACCAACTTCCCTTTTTTCTGTATGCTTCCCATGTTGTTTTCACTGTAATTTCACAATCATTAGTAAGCATCCATTTTCTTTTATCTGGTCCTAATTCATATATTTCCATAGCAGTTTTACAATTCTTGACCGTTTGATGCAGCAAGAGTTTATCATTGTTTTTCCTGCCTTTAAGTATGTCCGCCACTAAACATTGTTCATTCTGAATTGCACTCTATCTTGATCAGCAATGCATCCAACTGGCATCCATTTATCTCTCTAAAAGTTGGTTTTTCTTTCTCTAATTGTCTATATCATACTCCTTTTAACCTCCTCCCAAGCCCTTCTAGGATTTCTTCATTGCATTGGGTTTTTGTTGTTTCTGTATGTTTGCTCCAAGTTTCCATGTAATAATTAATTGAGCCCATATACTTTTTCCTCTCCATGATACTCCAAGCTATCTTCATTCTTATAGCCATCATCATGTCTTTTAAATTCCTTATGTTCAACCCTCCAGTTACAAGCTTAGTCACCTTGTTCCATTTAATCTAATGTGTCTTATTGTTATCATTGTTTCTTGCCCACAAAAAGTCGGCCATGATCTGGTGGATTTTGATGATAGTTCCTTGAGAAATGTTGAACACACCATTGCATGTATAAGGGTACTATAGGGTATGTGTTTAAGCAATATAATTCTCCCTCCAAGTGATAGTAGTTGACTCTTCCATTCTACAAGTTTCTCTTTGATCTTTTAGACAACCCCTTCAAAATGGAGGTGCTTAGCTTTCCTTTTGAGAAGGGTGCATTCGAGATATCCATGGAATTTTATCTCTCTAAAAACCTGTTAGGCTTTCAATCAATCTTCTCATCTTTTGTGGCATTCTTTTAGTAGCTATAAAATAGTTTTTCTTAGCATTGATTCTTTGACCAGATGCTTCTTGGTACTCTCTTGAAAATTTCATTAAATTCTTCACTGATTTTCTTCCTCCATTTAGAAAGAGTATAATGTCATTAGCATGCATGTAATGGGAAATTGTTTGGCACTACTAATGTTATGTGGGTAATCTTTCCTTGTTGGATCATCCTTTGGAGATCTCGACTTAGCAACTCCTTAGCTATGATGAATAGACTAAGGGAAAGAGGATCACATTACCTTAGTCCTCTGTTAGTCGTAAAAAATGGAGTTAATTCTTCATTTATTAGTATTAGAAATTGTTGTTATATTCCATAGTTATTTGGGTAAATTGGTATGTAAAAATGATCTCCATTTATAAGCCTTATAAACCTTAAAATGTGAAATGATCTTTTTCTTTTCTCTCATCTACATGGTATTTGAGCTCTAGGGGAAACCTTAGCTTCTGCCACCTACCTCTACCACCCTAGCACCTGCCAACTAGAACCCTAACCATGGCCACCACCTTTGCTACCCTAGCACCTTAATTTTGTTGCTGGTGCCACTAGCTACCTTTGCTGGTGGCTCATGCGCCAACTACAGCCTATGGCTCGTAGTTTGGCCTTATGCCTCTCCCAGGAGCTTCTCTTAGCTTTGTCTCATGATGATATAGCCTTAAAGCTCCTTTAACTTTCTATCACTGTTAGGGTTTGTGGAATACCCTAAGTAAGAATCCACCTCTAACTCTTGGCACCCTTTCACATGCATGGAACCTATAAACAACACTTGAACAAAAAGCCTCATTGCTATTGATGTAAAGCTTAACACCAACAACTACCTATTATGGTTAGCACTTTTCAAACCTTTTTGGTAGCCTATATGAACACCACATTCTAGAGGACCCTTTGAATGTCAAGGACACTAACTACACTTAATGGTATGCAGTAAATTGTGTTGTAATCTCTTGAATTGTTAATAGTGTAGAGGAACAACTTGTCCAAAACATATCTTGGATTCAACTTGCAAAAAGAGTTTAGGACTACTAGCAGTCATTCACTCATCGTCAAGGGGAGCATTTTGTTCATGACTACTACAACACTTTATGGGCTTTACTAGACAAGCTTGAGGTGTATCAATCATTTGTTGTTGATATTCTCACCATGAAGTGCTATAGGGAGGAACTTACATTTGCCATTTTTCTTGTGGGTTTTAACATTGATTTAGCCACTTAGATTCATGACCATGTTCTTGGTGTGGAGTCCGTTTCATCCTTATAGTCTAGCTTCTCTAGAGTCTTGCACATCTCAATTGTTACACTCACTAGTATGGAAGGGTAGGTGACATTGCTGTCCATTGGTGTTGGATGTGGAGGTTGAGGCAATACCTTACATGATCAGGGATGGTCAAGATGAAATTGCAAACATTTTTATAAAGGGTTGAATGTTAATATCTTGAAAGAATTATATAACAAGCTGAGAATGCATAATCTATAGCTTTGGTTTTTTTTTTTTATAATGTCCCCAATCTATTTATGGGGTGGGTGCCCAACTTGAAAAAGAAATATTATCTAGTGATAAATTAAAATTCCTGGGATTACAAAAACCTTGATGGCCTAAGAGTACCTTCTGTAAGAGAACGACCCTTGGGTATCCACACGATTTTGCAATTTTATGCATACTCTTTGTTGTAAACCTTGCTTAGCAAGCAAGTCAGCTAGATCTATGGTTTTAGCTTGAGGGAGAGTGCTAGGAATTATTGTTATGTTTCATGAATATTTGGGTAATTTTTTTTTAAGGAAAACCCCCCATCTATTTATAGGGTGGGGATTCAATGGAAAATGAGACAAATTTAGAATGAGGGGGACTAGACTAAAATCTCACTCAAACATAGGAATGATAAAACAAGAGGAATACCCAGAGAGATGGGATACCCCACCTATCCAAAAGACTTTGAGATCTAATAACATGCACCCATTCATCTTTAGAAATCACAGCTTTTGTCTTGTTTGGTAGCCCTAGCTTTGCCAGCAAATCTGTTAACAAATTGCTTTGCCTAAACCCAAATCTAAATCCTCCACTACTCTTAATAGAGCTAATGATAAAATTCCACTTAGGAAGTCCATCAACGCAAGGACAGCAACCCTCTTTGATAGCGTCAAACAAAATTTTGGAGTCTACTTCAACTACTACATCTACTAGATTCATGTGAAGATCATAACATAGAGATAAATCATCAAATAGAACAACTCCACCATAATGACCTCCAACAAGCCTTAAAAATTATAGAAAACAGCCAACCACTTGACCAAAATTATTTCAAAGTATAGCCCCACCTACACTATCATTATTATAACTCACCACACCATCAACATTAAGTTTCCATTTTCCATGGGGTGGCGGATGCTATCTAGTCCATTTAGTCCTATATAGTATACCTTCATCATTCAAATTGTTGGCTTTCTTGCAATGGAAAATAGAATTATTGGTATTTTGCTTTATATCATTGAAGCTTGGATCCCAACCTCTTAAGATGATAGAGCATCTAGCTTTCCAACACTCTTAGAGAATTGAGGCAGCCACAAATTTACACAATTTGCAAGAATAATCCTTACCATTAACTTTCAAAGCATCTAAAATCTATCATCTCTAGCTCGTCACTTTGTAAAGTTGAAGATTAAAAAACTTATTGCACTAGAACCTACATAAGAAAGCTCATTTTCCCTCAAAAAAAGATGTTTGGAAGTAATCCTTCTCTTTAGAGAAATTGCAATAAGGACACATAGGGGCCAAACAATATCCTTTTTTCTTAAAATCTTCCTTCATTGGTAATACTCCCTAAATCCATTTCCACAAGAAAAATGAGATCTTTGTGGGAATATAAGATTTCCAAATATCCCGATGCCAACTGACTTTGTTGCCTCCTCTCCTAATAAGCTCCTAAGTCATAGCAATATTAAGTTTCCCATAACTACATCCAACCCACAAGAATTGAACCTTATCTTTTGATAACTACATCCAACCCATCTAACATTTCTTTATTAAGTTGAGAAGAGATATCAAGAGTACCACAAGATTGGATGTAGTCTTTTAACTCAGCTAAGGTAAATCATGCCTAAGATGGATTTGGCAAGTCAAGCAAACCACAATCAAGCCATTTGTCTAGCTAGGGATTGATGAGACCATATCAACACACCCACTGAGCTTGTTTACCAACAATCTTCCAATCTTTCTGCAAACTTTGCCACAATTTTGAATCACTTTGATTTTGGGCTCAAATAAATAAACACCCAAGCACTTGAGAAGGGTAATTTGCCCAAATGTTATGAGAGTGTTAAAGTCTCCAAGCCATCTTCATGTGAAAGTGCAATCATATGTGCTAAAAAGGTGGATGAAAATGCTAGAGGGAACATGCTTAAGTTTAATAATCCTCTCACTTGGATTGAGCTCTTTAAACTTCCATGCTGTAACTTTGTTTTGAATCCTCTGAATCATGTCTTGGAAATAAATAATCTTGGTTCTACCGTTAAAGATAGGGCAACCCAAATATCATAGAGATCCTGCTCTTTGGACTATGATTTAAGGGTAAAGATTAATCCATTGGCCCATAGATTCTTGGTAAAGAATAAGGACATGCATAATTTTTTGAATGTTGTTTTCTTCCCATTTAAGAATAGGATAGTGTCATCTATATACAAAAGGTGAGAGATACACATAGCATGTTGACCAAGAAAATAAGGAATGAAATCACATTGATGTTGCAACTTGATCAACACCTTATAAAGCAATTCTTCTGCAATAATAAACAAACAAGAAGAAATAGGATCACCCTAGTGCAAACCCCTCAATGATCAAAAGAAAGATGTGGTCACTCCATTTTTAAGGATAGCCAATGGGAAGTCTTCAATTCAGCCTTTTATTAGCTCATTGCAGTTGCTCAAGATTTTGAACTTATTAAAAATAGTATAAAGAGAGTCACACTCTAACCAATCATAAGCTTTCTTCATATCTAAATTAAGATTGAGATTTCCTTTCTTGGATCCTTTATCAATTCTCTACATTAGTTCTTGTGTTAAAGTAATATTATCAAAAATGCTACGACCGTTGACAAAAGAACCTTAAGAGTAAGAAATTAATTTATCTAGAAAACCTCCCAACCTATCAGTTAAAATTTTAGAAATAACCTTATACCTCACATTACATTAACTAATCGATTGAAAATCCTTGAATTCAATAAGGTTTGGCTTTTTAGGGTATAAAAGGGTGGCTTTCCAAGATTGATCAAGAGGCTTGCCATTAAAGAATGCAAAGATAGCTTCCACCAAATCATTTGCAATAATACTCCAACAAACCTGATAAAAAGTCATTGAAAAACCATTAGGACCTGGTGCATTATCCTTTTCCATAGTCATAATGGCTTCTTTAATTTCAACTCTAGAAGGCATAGAACAAAAAACCTGGTTATCTAGATCAGAGTAGGTAATAGGAATTAGTTGAAGTTCATGACTTATGCAATGAGCTTCCGATGTCAATAAGTTGGAAAAAAAAAACAACTGCATTATCTTTGATTTCCTACAAAGTCTTGGGGCAATCAGGATTGCTAGTCATTTGCTTAAAAGGACTATCCTTTTGTGCCTACTAAAAACGAAATGGAAGAAATGGATGTCATAATTTCCTTCCTTAAGCTACTTCATCCTCACTTTCTAGGCAAGAAATATGCTCCTCTGTCTATCATTTGTTGCTAGTTGGGTTTTGCACCTCTTTAGTTGGAGAGCTTTTTGTTCCAGTTGTGTTGTAGGCTCATATGAAGATTTTGGATCTTATGAACAAGCCTCTCCTTTTAGCAAAAATATTGCCAAAGGTCCCTTTATTCTAGACTTTAAGACTTTTCTTTAGCTTTTACAATTTATAACTGAAATTTTTTATTAGACAACTTGCAAACCCAACTTAAAGAGAATATGCAAAAAGCTCTCAACTATAGATTTATTTGGACCTACCAGGACTAATTGATGATTATTTTAGGTTTACTTGAGTTTATTTTTTAACTAATAAAATTGAAATTTTTAAAATATTTAAAGTATTTTGTAATAAAGTTCAGAATGAGTAAAAGGTTAAAATTCAAAAACTTAGGAGTGATCATGATACAGAATTTGATAATGATTAACTAGCTCAAATCAAAGGTCAGATTCTAAACGGTGATTCAGTCCCCTCCCTTTTGACAATGCTCAATCGAGCTCTTCAGGTTTACCTAGGTGCATCATCCTCTGTTGGTGAACTTGTAGCTCTCTTTAGTGGTGATCCTCATGGAGACACATCAACTAGAGGATATGGTCAATTTAGGGGCCACTTCAAGGTCTTGTGTATGCACTATGGTCGTTGTGAACATCCTTCATAGAAGTGTTGGGTGAAATTTGGTCGTTTGGTATAGCTTGCCACATTTGTTGCCCTTGCTACTGAAGTCACCTTTGTTCTAGACAAATCTACCTTAAAGATAATGCTACTTTCCTAACACAACTATGATGAGTATCTGACTCTCAAGGCAAATCAGTCTTTTACTACCATCACTTTTGATGCTACACATGCCTTCTTCTCTAGTATGATTTCCTTCAATCTTATGCCACAAAATTCTTGAGTTATTGATTCTTGTGCCTTATGCCATATGTTTGGTACTAAATCCATTTTTACACACCTTTTTGAACTTTCCAGTCTTAGATTGGTTGCTATTGTAGACAGTCGAAATTACATTATTCATAGTGAATGTAGTATTAATGCCACCACCCAGCTCATCCTTGATAAAGTCTTTTATATATCTAAATTTTCTATCAATTTGTTGTCCATTAGTGTTGTGTAGGGGAAAAAGAGAAACGACAGAAACTAATCACACAAAACCAAGATTTACGTGGTTCTCCAACTTGGGTACGTCCACGGATGGAGGGATTTGGTTTTCTTATTCAAATGGAGTACAAAAGAAATCAGCCACCCTTATGGGTGTTCTAGGTCCATGCTTAAATAGTATGGACAATACAATTGGTCAAATGATCAAAATACCCTTACACTAATTCAAGTCATATATTCAACAATCTCCACCTTGACTTGAATTATATCTCCACCTTGAGCAAAGCTCTCCATCACAATGACCCACGAAGGGTCAGTAGCATCCATATATGTTGAGCAAGTCAAGACAATGCTTGAACTTACTCTCAATCACCCTTTTTGTGAACATATCAGTTGGATTGTCTTTGGTGTTGATCTTCAAAATCTTTATTCTGTCTTCATTTTTAAGAAAGTGATATCTGACATTAATGTGTTTTATACGATCATGAAACACATTATCTTTTGCCAAACAAATAGCATTGTGACTGTCGCAGAAGATATCAGCTCTGTCGACTTGTAATCCAAAGTCTCCTAGTAACCCTTTTAGCCAGATTCCTTCCTTTGCAGCTTCAGTCATTGTCATGTACTCAACCTCGATAGTGGATAGCAAAATCGTAGGCTGAAGTGTAGATTTCCAATTGACAACTGAACCTGCCATTGTAAAAACATATCTTGTTAAAGATCTTCTCTGGTTAACATCTCCAGCAAAGTTTGAATCTGAATATCTTGCCATATTGCAGCTTTGTTTAACACCATATATCAGTCCAACATCTGAAGTTCCTTTCAAGTATCTGAAAATCCTTTTTACAGCCTGCCAATGGATCTTCCCTGGATTTGACATAAATCTACTTACCACATTAAGAGGATAGGCCAAATCTAGGCAAGTACATACCATTGCATACATCAAGCTCCCAACAGCCTGGGAGTAAGGAACACGCTGCATGTATTCCTTTTCTAATTGTGTTTGAGGTGTCATAGTTGAAGATAATCGGAGATTCCTGTCATAGGGTGTTCCAATAACTTTACTAGAAGTCATTCCAAATCTATTCAAGATCTTTTGTACATAGCTGTGTTGATAGAGAAACTGCTTTCTAGCACTTCTATCACGATGTATCTACATCCCTAAGATTTTGCCTGCTGCTTCTAAGTCTTTCATTGCAAATTCAGATTTCAAGGTATTCTTTAAATTCTGTATAACATTGATATCTTTGGATGCTATTAAGATATCATTAACATACAAGAGCAAGTATACATGTGTGTCATGATTTAAGTGTTTGATATACACACATGAGTCAAAAGAGCTACGTAGAAAACCAACTTTAGTAATAAAAGAATCAAATCTTAAGTCCATACAAGGACTTCTTAAGCTTGCAGACCAAATCTAATCTCCCTTTCTTTGCAAAACCAATTGGCTGTTCTATCCATATTTCTTCTTCTAAATTACCATGTAGAAAGGCTGTTTTCACGTCAAGCTGTTCAAGTTCTAAGTTCTTTGTTGCAACAATGGCCAAAAGGACTCTAATAGACGTGTGTATGACGACTAGTGCAAATACTTCATTGTAATCAATGTCTTCCTGCTGAGAATAGCCTTTTGCCACCAGTCTTGCCTTGAATTGTGTCCTGAGATTGCCTTGTGTTCTAACTTTTCTTTTCAACACCCACTTGCAATCTACAACATTCTTATCTTTTGGGCGCTTCACTAAATCCCATGTCTGATTTTTCTGAAGGGACTAAAGTTCCTCTTGCATAGCTTCCATCCAATGAGCAGCATCTGAATCCTTCATAGCAGCATTATATGTTGGAGGATCAATAACTTCCTCCAGCTCACTTGCAGCCTGCAAGGCAAAAACAATCATATTACTAAAACCATACTTCTACGGTTGTTGAGGAACCTTTCTAGGTCTGTTTCTAGCAACACATCTCTCTTGTGATTCCTCTTCAGGTTGATCTGCATTTTCATCTGAGTCCAAATGCTGGTCTTTATCTGAAGCTGTTTGTTCTAGGACAATCTGACGTGATAAGTCAAACTCCACCTGCTCAAGAGTGCTGGATTCTTCTGACACTATTGGCAACTCCATTTTGCATCAAAATGGCCTCATCAAAAGTAACATCACGACTGTGAATTATTTTTCTTGTCTCACTGTCAAAGATTCTGTAACCTTTGACTCCAATGCCATATCCAACAAAAATGCCTTTTCTGGCACGTGGTTCTAACTTGTCATTATCTACATGATAGTATGTTGTACAACCAAAAATCTTCAATTTGGAGTAATTTGTAGCCTTATTCATCCACACTTTATAAGATATCTTGTCACCTATACCACTGGAGGGAGATTTGTTGACAAGATAAGATGTTGTGTTCACAGCCTCAGCCCAAAATTTCTTCTCTAAACTGGCATGAGAAAGCATGCACCTTGCTTTTTCCAACAACGTGCGGTTCAGGCGTTCTGCTACTCCATTTTGTTGTGAAGTGCCTCTAACTGTGTAGTGTCTTATGATACCAACTTCTTTACAAAAGTTGTCAAATTCATGAGAGCAAAATTCCAAACCATTGTCAGCTCTCAAATATTTCACCTTCCTACCAACTTGGTTTTCAACTTGAGTCTTCCACTGTTTAAAGCTCTTGAAAACTTCACTTTTATGTTTCAAAATGAAAACCCATGTTATACGTGAATAGTCATCCACTATAGAAAGGAAATATCTGGAACCTGCTAGGGAAGGTTGTTGAGAAGGTCCCCAATAGTCTGCGTAGACATAATCTAATGCCTCTTGGGTGGTATGCTCTGTTGTTCTAAACTACACACGTTTTTGCTTTCCATAAATGCAATGTTTGCACAATTCTACATCAATGAATTTGTGCCCATTCAGTCTGCCCAAACTGCTGAGTTTTTGCATTCCTCTTTGCCCTAGATGACCCATTCTTGAATGCCAAATTGCAGAAGTGGTTTGCTGATCACTCATAGCTACAGCAGCATCTACTACAACTAGAGAACCTTGCAGAATGTATAGATGCCCATTTTTTACTCCTTTCATCACTACCAATGAACCTTTTGAGACCAATAGTTTACCTCCTCCTGAATACTTGAAACCCTTGGAATCAAGTGCCATCAAGGATATCAAGCTTTTGCCCAGCTTGGGCACATGCCATACATCTTCAAAGATTCTCACCGTGCCATCATGCATCTTGAATCTAATTGTACCAATGCCAGCTCTTAGACAAACATCATCATTGGCTAATCTAACTTGTCCTCCATGAACAATCTGATAAGTATAAAAATACTCCCTATTGGGAGTCATATGATGAGATGCTCCAGAGTCTAAGATCCAATGCTGATCTATATATGCACTACAACAAACAGTCAAAGAAAAATCACCTTCAGATGCTGAATCTTCTTTTTCAGCTATTGATGCACTCTCTTTGGATTTCAATTTAGGATAATTTACCTTCCAATGTCTCTTTTCTTTACAATAATTGCAAGTATCTTTAGAGTACTTGCCTCTAGATTTACTTCTTCCTCTATGCCTGTTATTGTTGTTTTGTTTCTATTGACGTTCCCTACTATCTCCTTGATGAACGGACAAACCAGATGCACTTGCATCATTGCTCCCATGTGTAACCATGTGCCTGAGTTCTCTTGAATGAAGACTGGACTTCACTTCCTCTAATGTAATAGTGTCTCTGCCAACTATAAAGGACTGCACAAAATTTTCAAATGACAGTGGAAGTGAAACTAGTAAAATGAGAGCAACATCCTCATCTTCAACAGTCACACCAATGTTGCGTAGCTCCATAAGAATAGTGTTTAACTGATCCAAATATTGCTTCAACGGTGTACCTTCCTTCATTTTTAAAGAGAATAACTTCTGCTTGAGCAATAATTTATTTGTAAGGGATTTTGTCATGTACAGAGTTTCCAACTTGTTCCACAACCCAGAAGCTGTGGTCTCATCAGCAACTTCAATAATGACTTCATCTGATAGACATAGTAAAATAGTGGAGTGAGCCTTTTCTTCTTGTTGTTCATATTCTATAAATTTTTTATCCATAGTTGACTCCTTATTTAAAGGTGTCTAAATGTCCTGTTGCTTCAACAAAGCCCTCATTTTTATTTGCCAAAGGTTGAAACTATTTTTGCCATTAAACTTATCCACTTTCAAAGCCGGTGTTGACATCACAAAAAGTGTAAATTCTATGCAAAAAATCATTGTTTATCTTCAAAAAACATACCAAAAAAGGGTCAACCTTGTGTACTGACTTGTACGCAGTGTTGTGTGTCGGATTGAAGATACCACTGTGGACAACGCACGAAGAGAGCAGATGCACGATTGGCAGTCTCACAGATGGCAGGCGAGCAGACATGCGAGCGGTAGAGAAGCAAGCAGTAGTTACACGGGCGCAGACAGGAGTTGTGAGAGCGTTGGCAGAGGCAGACGCAGTCGTGCGGGTGCTGGCGGAGGCAGACGCAGTCGTGCGTCGTGCGGTTGCTGGCGGGGGCAGACGCAGTCGTGTAGTTGCTGACGGAGGCTGACGCAGTCGCGCGGTTGCTGACGGAGGCTGACACAGTCGGGCGGGTGCTGACTTTCAGACGAACGCGCGTAGACAGATGCACGTAGGCAAACGTGCAGATGTACTCGCGTAGATAGTCTCACGCGGACGGATGCTAAGTGACGAACGTGCGGACGGGCGACTGCTGGAGATGGGGAGAGCAGATGCGTGTGTGTGCAAACATGCGGTTGGCAACTGCTGTTCTTTTGACTGATTTTCTCTCAAAAATAATCTCTCGTTTCTCTTCCAAAGAAACCCTAGCGTTGATACCAATTGTTGTGCAGGGGAAAAAGAGAAACGATAGAAACTAATCACACAAAACCAAGATTTACATGGTTCCCCAACTTGGGTACGTCCACGGATGGAGGGATTTGATTTTCTTATTCAAATGAAGTACAAAAGAAATCAGCCACACTCATGGGTGCCTTAGGTCCATGCTTAAATAGTATGGACAATACAATTGGTCAAATGAACAAAATACCCTTACACTAATTCAAGTCATATATTCAACAAGTGTTATTACTAAACAACTTTACTGTTATATTTTTTCTTTCCCTTTCATTGCACTTTTTAGGACTTGTAGATGGAGAGGAGGATTTGTTTAGGCCATGATCAAGATTATAGAGTTTATGTGATAGCCAAGGATGACATACCTCGAAAGCTAGTTGCTATCACAACTTCTGGTGACTCTTTCTTACTTTGGCATTGGTGTCTCAGGCATCCCTCACTTAATAAACTTCACACCACACTTCCTTGGATCTCGGTGTCTTTTGTTTCTTGTGAGTCTTATGTCTTGAATAAGCACTTTTGTGCTATCTATAGGAGTTGTGAATTGTTGTTGTTGTCCACTTTCCAACCACCTATGACCTAGTTATTACATTGTCTTTGTTGAGAAATACTCTCAAGTTTTTTAGGTGTATCTCTTGAAAGATCAGAAGCATATTGTTGATATAATCACTACCTTCTTTAATGAAATTCATAATCAATTTTCAATTACCCCAAAAATATTTCATATTGATAATGCATTGGAATTCTTACAAAACATTGTTCAATCTCTTTACTCAACTTGTGATATTTTACATCAAACTACTTGTCCTCACACATCTTAGTAAAATGGTATTGTCAAGCGTAAACATTATCATCTTTTTGATGTTATCACACACTCTTATTTGAGATGTGCGTTCCACAATATTTGTGGAATGATGTCCTTCTTATTGCTACTTATCTCATCAATCACATGTCCTCTTCAATTCTTGAAGGGCAAATCCCCTTTCGCCATTTGTTCCCTAACAAGGAGTTGTTCTCTTTACTTCCATGTGTTTTTAGGTGTACTATCTTTGTCAAAGACCTTTTTTGTAGTTTAGACTAGTTCGCCCTTTGTTCTATTAAGTGTGTGTTTGTTGAGTACTCCCATACTTAATAGAGATATCTTTGTTTTCATCTTCCATCTTACCATTATTTCACATTAGCTGATCTCCATTTCATAGAAGATGTTACTTTAGTAAGGTTCACTCTTTGTCTCCTCATGGTCCTCTTTCATGTCCATTGAGTGTAGTTCCTTCCACTATCCCTTCGACCATTTTTCCTTAGTTGTTAGAAATTGTACCAGCTGCTCATCCCTTGTAGGTTTATCAACGACAAAAGCACACTTAAGTGACTCTTTTAGTGGTTGATGATTTGCCCTCCTCCCTCTTGCTTGCAATTTCGCAACCCTTTGATTTTGATCTTCCCATTGTCCATCACAAAGGTACACATACCACCACTGCTCATCTTATTTCTAACTTTGTTTCCTATGATACCCTTAGTTCCTCTCATCATCAGTTTGCCCTCTCTTTATTTTTGGAATCAATACCTAAGGATTTTTGTGTGGCATTTACCTTTTATCATTGGAAGTATGCTATGGATGAAAAAATGTAAGCATTAGTTCGTCGTGGTGTATAGGAGTTGATTCTTTGGCCAATCGATACATCAGTTGTTGGTTGTTGTTTGGTTTTAACTATCAAACAAAAACTTAATGGTATTGTTGATTGATACAAGGCTCAGTTGTTTGCTCATGATTTCACTTAAATGTATGAGGTTGACTATGGTGAAATTTTCTCACCAGCTGCCCTCCTTAATTCCATTTATATATAGCTCTCTATTGTAGTTAATTAGGGGTAGAGTCTTTCTCACCTAAATGTTAGCAATGTCTTCTTGTATGATGATCTTGATGAGAAAGTTTTTATGAAGCAACCTCTTGGGCTTATTGCTCATAGGAAGAATACAATCTACTTTCTCAAGAAGGTTATCTATGAACTTAAGTAAAGTCAAAGGGCATGGTTTGCCAAGTTGAATTTTGTAATGCTACAACACAATTTTAAGAATTGTGTGGTGGATCTGTCTATTTTTGTTTACAAAAGTTCTAATGGTTATGTAATCTTAGCAGTGTATATTGATGACATTATAATGACAGATAGTGATGTGGTAGGGATTCACAGAACAAAAAGCAACATTTTGTTATCAAGGACTTGGGCAAACCAAAGTACTTCCTCAGAATAGAATTTGCATACAAAATGATTAGATGCTTTTCACACAAAGAAAATGTGCTTTTGATTTGTTGGAGGAGGTAGGTATGTTAGGATGCAAACCAAAATCTACCCTAGTTGAGGTGAATCCACCATTCTATGATAGTGATTCTGAAGTTTATCCAAATGTAGGACGATATTGAAAACTTTTGGACAACTTATCTACCTCATTGTTACTAGGTCTAATATTGCTTACATTGTTGGTGTCCTTAATCAATTTATGAAGGAACCTAGATAGGTGCATTTGAATGGTGCTATATGATTAATATCCTACATCAAAGGATCCCCAAGAACAAGATTAGTCTACTTTAAACATGGATATCTCCATGTTAAGGTGTATTCAGATTCAAGATTGGGTAATGATACTAAAAGGAGATCTACTTTTGGATATTGTACTTATGTTGGTGACAACCTAGTCACATGGAGTAAAAAGCAAAGTGTTCCCTAAGTCTAGTGATGAAGTTGAACTTAGATCCATGTCTCAAACTACTAGTGAGATGGTATGGATCAAACATTTATTATTTGAATGGGGCATCAATGTTTCTCAACCTATGAATATGGTTTGTAATAATCAGGTTGCTATTTACATTGTAAATAATGAATATTATCGGTAATGTTCAAAGCACATTGAAATTGATTGCTATTATATGCTAGACCTAGTTGAACGTGGTATTATCTCTCTCCCCTTCACTAGATTAAAAGATGAAGTTGCAAACATTTTCACCAAAGCTCTATGGATTGGTCTATTCAACAATATGTGTAACAAGTTGGGTCTTCTAAATATATATACTTTAATTTGAGGGGGAGTGTTAGAATGTAATTATTGTAATTAGGCTATTAGAGTGTTAGCCCATTAGGCCTATGTAAAATGTCTATATATTTGTATAGTTCTTCCTGGAATAATACATACCATCATTCCCTAATTACATTCTTAACACAATCAAGGCAGATCATTAACAATTAAGTTAACCATTATAAGTTGGGGCGAAAGCTTTCTTCTGTCAACCATTGTCAACCATTCTGCATGCTACATAAGTAGGTGTGATCATATATTCATTACCATAGTGATCCTTCACCCTATAAATAATGACCTGCTCATGAGTATCAATGACTTGAACCTGAATTTTTTCTGTCCAAAAAATCCAGATTCTTATATCACTGCTGAATTTTTTTTTTAAGGAGATAGACAAAGCAACAGAGGCACCATCTTTAGGCGCAATAAATGCCTTAAAGATGGCACAAAAATGAATATTGTACTTTTGAATAAAATCTTTTAGATGCTTTGTTACCAAAACTTCTGCAGTTCCAGAAAATCATGTTAATCATTGATAATGTAAGATAAAAAAGGGGCGAAGGAATGTTTAAAACTGCCAACAATCTTCAGGCCTCTCCAAAGGAGGGGACAAAGCCTTAAAAGGGTTCTGAATTCTAGACTTTCTACGCTCACCATCAGAAGTATAACCTCAAATGGAATCAATGGGATTTAGGTTATGTTCAAGTTTGGATTCATTACCACTATTATGGCCAGTCTCCTCATTCTGTTTGTACACAAAAGCATCTACACCACCCTCAAAAGTCTCAGCATTGGCCTGATCAGTCAAAGTGTGAATATCTATATGAACATCATCAATAGGTTGTTGACTACATGTTGAACCATTTAGGGTCTGAGTCTCAATAGCTAGAGCTAATTGCTGCAAACTTGTGTCCTCCCTCTACCCCAAGAAGAGTAATCCTTAGCTTTCTTCCTCCTTTCTACTTGCACCTGCACAGATTTGTTCTTCCCTCCACCATTAAAGGTTGTATGATCCAAAGTCTGCTTGTTTTGTTGGGAATTTCTATCACAAGACATTGAATCCGAATGTCAATCACCATGTGGTTTGCCATAAACCCTCTAGCAATCTATTTCAAAGTGCCCAATCTTACAACAAACTTTGCAAAATTTTTGTTCAAAAGGATATTCCACTGGTTGAGTTATGATTCCTTTTCATTTTTAATGATAATCAATCTTAGAAGAGACTTGGAAAGATCCATCTCCACTCAAATGGTCATGACTCCAAGTCAGGTAAAATGCTTAACATCATTATGCATGCAAATGAATTTACCAAGCAGAGAAGCAATAGAGTTTACCACACACGAAGCTTGGAGATGAACATGAAACTTAGGGAGATGTACCCATAGAGGAGCCCAAGTGGACTCAAGCCCTAGGGAAGAGGACAAGGACCATTTGAACACCATCATTTCCTTTCCTTGAATTTGCCATGACTCTTTAACCAATGCACGAATGAAGTCCTTGTTTAGAAACCACATTAGAATGTATCTCAAATCCACTACTGAAGGGAAGAACTCTTCTTGGAACTGTAGAGCTTTCTTCATAGAATCATGGATAGCTTGCAATTCTAGCCTTTTGCTAAAAAAACGCCTGACATGCATCCACTAGAATAGGGCTACCTGCATGTCAACCTCCTTGTTAAACACAATACAAGGCTTCCCAGTGATCACCAATGGTTGATAAATAGGGATGTCTGGAAAAGCCAAAGGAACCAAAGTATCCTTTATTATAGACGCAAAGGACTTGCAGCTTGAATCTTTGCTCCAAGTTTGCAGATTCACAAAATGAGGGGAAAAACTTAGATTAGCCTCCATATCCTTCAAAGGACCCTTACTTGTCATGGCACAAGAAGAAAGGCCTCCAAAGGAAACCTAAAAGCTACCTTAGGACTGCCACTAGGAAGAGCCATAACCCTAGATACTCAGCAAGGGCTTTAAAGAAGAGAAAGTCACCTAAAGAAATCGTAGAAAGCAGCCCTAAGGGTCACTGCCCAGGGACAGCAAACCTAGGGAGCCACCTAGGGTGAAAACTCATGACACTGTGAGAACACATGATGTGATCAGTGGTGATCGATGTGACATGCAACTTGCAACCAGGAGATGTTGAATATTTGGGTAAATTGATATGTAAGGGAGTGATTCCCATATATGAGCCTTGTAAATGAAGCAATCTTTCTCTTTTCTCTTCTCCACAATTAGAATGGAAAAGTGGTATCCTTTGGTGCAAGTTTGAATCATATCAACCCATCTCTTTTGAAATCTAATTCTTCTTAACACCTCATGTGGAAAAGCCTATTCTACTCTATCATATGCTTTCTCCATGTTTAGGTTGATAATAATGTTACTTTCATCTCTTCCTTTATCAATTTTTTGCACCATTTCCCGAGTCACTTTTTGTCCATGATTTTGTAAATCAATCTTCCTCTAACAAGTGACCCTTACTTTGAAGGGATTATTTTCTTGAGAATTGGATGTGCCCTTTTAGCAATAATTTTTGCAATTACTTTGTACAACACATTGCATAAATTGATATGCTTGAAATTGTTGAAGTCATTAAGGTTTTCTTTCTTTGGTATCTCTAACATGTCCATAGAGACTGGCTTTCATTACAACACTCTAGTGGTGAAGAGGGGAGAATATTTAGAGTCTCCACTTAATTGAGGCATGAAAGAATTTGGAATCAATAGTCTAAGATTTCCTTTGTGTCTTAGTATTGCAGAACTATTTAGTTCAGCATGAACATGCATGCTTATGCCATTATAGTTTGACAGAACTTTTTCTTTATTGTCTGTTTCATTTCTTCTTGCATTACCTTTTTAATTGCCTTGTTGTAAAATTACATTTTCAGTTACGTTGATTTAGGGGACTTACTTACTGACAACTTTTGTATGATTATGCTGTATAGATGGTCTTGTTTAATGTTGCATTCTTTGGAACCGGTAATTTTGCTAGCATTGCAAGCTTTGAGATTTCTTCTGTTTACAGATTCATCACAATTTTTAATGTAAGTGGCCCTATAGTTTGGATTTGATTTATTATTATTTCCTTCTTGGTTTCTATTAATATCAACTTTTTACTTTTTTGTTGCAGCCATTTCTCATGACTTCATTGCTTATGTTCAAGTTGTTTATTCCATTCATGCTTGTTATGTAAGTTAAAATTTATCTTCACTTTTATGATTTCTTAATATCGATATTTGTTAGACATGAAAATTGTAATGATATTCGAAAAGTAGAGTTAAGAATGGATATGAATATACTAAATGAATGATCCTTATCAAATAATGTTGTGATTTCAAAAGTCAACTGTTCCCTTCTTGTAACTTGGATGTTGCAGCTTGGCTTGGCTTGGGTTCTTTGAGGTCAGCTTGACTCAATAGGACCTGGTGGCAATGGGGTTTCCTCTCCCTCTTGTAAGAAAACCTAAACCTAGGGGAGGGGGCAACATGGTTGAGGATGATCCTCCCATGCCTTAATTCAGTAATGGGACAGGATTGGATCAGGTTTTAGGCAGAGTAACAATGGTTAGTTCATGCATACCTTGGGTCCTTGTTTAGGGAGTGGGCCAATAATACCCTCATCCATTGGGATGATGTTACGTATGTTGTGGCCATTCATACTTTTTTTTTATTATAGAAGCATTAAAATATTTCTCATGGACCTAATGGGATATATGATCCAGTGAAAACTAATGATATATCCCCATTCTGTTAAGGATGGGGGCCCTATCAAAAAGTTGTTACAAGTGTGGGAGGGTATGCACTCCAGCATAAGGTTGTACAACATAGAACAAAACAAAAACTATAGCCACGGACAACTAGGGGTATTTAGAGCATCCATTCAAGCTTGCCTTTGGGCTTCGACCAAGTGGTCATCAGCATCATTGTAAACTCTATTATGTCCTGTGAGACCCATCTTAGCAAGTTTATCTACAATCCTGTTAGATTCTCAAGGGATTGGAAGGAATAGGTGAGCCACAACCACCAATGAAGATCAATCCAACCCGACATAGTTTGGCCCTCTACACAATCATTACTTTTGATCCCATTGTAAATATAGAGAGTTAATTTCCACTTCTAGTGTCTCTAGAGGAAGATTCAAGTCTCTACATAGTGTTAGGCCATCCAACAAAGTGTGAAATTCTACCTTGAAGATGTTAGAACATTCATAGAATCTGTGGAAGGCATGAGAGTACCATTATCATCCTAGATCATGTCACCCCTTATTGCATATCCTTCTAGATTAATTGCTCCATCTATGTTTAATTTAAACCTAATAGGTGTAGGTTTCTCCCAAGCAATCTACTTAGAAGATGGTGGGGTGTTCTCCATGAGCTTGAAGCCCAATTGCTGCAGCATCTGGCTTTCCTTTGGCTTATGAGGAGTCTTACTAAAAGGGTGAACAAATGTGTTCATAATACCTTTGACCTTCTCTTGGATTCTATTGAAGGAACCTTTCTTGTTCTTATAAATTGTTGAACACCATTCCTTCCAGCATTCCCATAGAATGTTTGCCACCAAGAATTTTTTCCCATTAAACAATAGGGTCTTTGCTTGTTTGGGTCAAAGTGTGTAGGGCATACCATTTCCAATCACCTTGGTTGCATAGCTTTAGGCCCAATTTCCTATTGATCTAGAATTTACTAAGGATAGCCTAGTCACCTTCAAAACAAAGGTATTGAGAGGAGTCTTCTACTTGTGCAAATCTATGGCTCTTGCAACATGAAACTAGACAGTTTACTCTGCTTTTGGCATTCACCTCTGTTGGAAGAGTTGAGTGGAAAAATTTCTAGAGAAAGAAGATCTTGAAAGGAATGAATTTGTTCCATAGGCCTTCATTCCAACTAATGGTGTGTACCCTTTTCCTAGATATTTCCCACGTCGTCTTAGTTAATAGGGACCAGTCAGAAGATAGCTCCCAGTAGAAGGCATCATAATTTTTGATATTCTGTAAGTTGTGATGGATCTCCTGTACGGTGCTAGGCAGAAGGGAATTTGCTCCAGAATGTCAGCATTAGCTGCCACATCAGCCACTATAAGATCCTCTATACTTGCTATTCAATCCATTAGAGATGAGATAGCATCAGAAAGAAGCCAACACTTCCTCTACAAGTTGATATCGCCTTGACCTCCCAGCCACCTTGCAGAAGGAGCAACTTGTCTCCAAACTGCATGAAGGTTTAACCATCTGACAGTTCTGAGCGGACTTGCTTGCTAAAGGGGTACCCATATTTGGTTGAGATGATCTTTGCCCAAAGTGACATTTTGGTGACTAACCTCCAAGCCATTTTCATGTGCAATGCGAACAGCTCCCTAAGATCTCTTACACCCAAACCACCTTCGTTCAAAGGTTTGGTGATTCTTGTCCATTGCATCCAGTGGGCCTTACCTTCACCCCAAAGAAACTTAACAAATAAAGAGTGCAATCTATTAAAGATTCCAATCAAGATAGCATAACACTCATCGTGTGAATTGGTAAGTTGGAGAGAACACACTTCAACAGTGTGATTCTTTTGGAGAGAGCAATTTACTTTTCCACATTGTTAGTTTACCATTCACTTTTTGCACAAGATTATCAAAGTAGATGTATTTTGCTCTCCCTTTGAAGATTGAGCATCCCAAATAACAAAAAGGGAAGTCACCTCTCATGTATCCAATGATGCCTTCGATCATTTTCACTTTATGATCAAGGAGATTTTTGGGAGCCAAGAAACAACTTTTCCAGATATTAATCTTTTGGCCAGAGAATGGCTGATAGTCTGTCAAGAATGTCCTCACCTCCTCTATGCTTCTCTTGCAACCATTCAAGAAGAGAATGACATTGTCTACATTTAGCAGATAAGTGACAAGTGCAAACCCTCTACCATAATTCAAAGGAATGATCCAATTGTTGTTCACCAGTTTTTGCAATCCCTTGATAAGGATCTCCTCTGCTATGTTGATGAGATATGGTGATAACAGGTCTCCCTTCTTGAGGCCTTTAGATGTTTTAAAGAACCTGGTGGAACTGTCTTGTATTATTACTGAAAAGTTGGTATTATTCAATACAGCCTTGGAGCAAGTGAATGCTCTTATCCATGAAGTCAAAGTGTGAGAGAACCTAAACTATGGCTGGCCATTGAAGCATGTCAAAGGCTTTCTTCATGTAAATGTTGTAGATTAAGTTACCTCCTCTATGACCCTTGTCAATATGCTGGACAAACTCTTGTGTGAGGGCTACATTGTCGAAGATGCTTCTATCATCTACAAAGGTGTGGCCATTCATACTTGCTGTACATAAGGAATTGCATGCTATCAGGGTTCCTAGCTATAGAATCTATTTGTGTACCTAGAAGGTAATGGAAAGGAACAAAAAGAAATATTTAGAAAGTCTGTAGAAATATAGGTATTTGTGTATAACAAGGAATGTAACAAAAAGTAATAGAATATAGATTTAATAAAATATAATTTTTACAATAAAAGATGAAATATGACTTTTATGATTTACGATAAAATATGATTTTTATCATAAAATATAAATTTTATGATTTATAATGGTAAAATATGATTTTTAAGATAGAAGATGATAATATATGATTTTTATGCTAAAAGATGATAAAATATGATTGTTATGATTTATGGTGATAAAATATGATTTTTATGATTTATGATAATAAAATATGATTTTTAAGATAAAAGATGATAAAATATAATTTTTATGATTTATGATGATAAAATATGATTTTTAAGATAAAAGATGCTAAAATATGATTTTTATGATTTATGATAATAACATAGATTCATAAGAAAATTTTTTACTTTACATATGATAAAGATGAGTCATTACTTTTCAACTCTTTCACATTTCTCAAGGTTGGAAAGAAGGTACGAAGAGAAATCTTTCTTGGAAAAGTTAGAATGAAAAGTTTATTAAACTTTTCTCTACTTTTTGTCACACACAAATCACTTACGTTTTGTCTTAACTTTTTGTTACTTTCTTTTTCATCTTTTTCAATCATTTTTCATCATGTACAAATTCTCCTTCAGTTAACATGAGATGAAATCATTAATCCTTACCATTTGAAATAGAATTTAGAGAGCTTGGCAGGTAGTGTAGTAACACTTTACATTTATTGGTAAGTGATGAGATGATGCTCAAGACAGTATTTTGTGTTGGGTTATATATTGCATGTTTTATATGCATATGGATCATTGGATATGTATTTGTTGGATATTTTTAACCAATCCTGTATATGTAAACCTCATAAGCAATAATACTTTCTGCTCTTTCCTTACAACATGGTGCTAGAACTCGAGGGTTAGATTGAAACATAAAAAGGGAGACATCAGCTCCTGCCATGACTGCCACTTGCAGAAGCCATTGCCTCAATCTGAAGATGGTTGTCTTTTCTTACAGTATTAACCAATCCTTTGGTGCTAGGTCTATATGGGCTCCCATTGTTAAGTCATGGTGAAGTACTTGAGTTGTTCTTGTCAATTTTGTTTGTTTTCTCCTCCCATGGAGTTATTCTGTTTTGCTTTATTTCTTTTAGTCTTGTCTAATCTTGATTTATCTTCTGGATAAACTTGCATTTATTTTCCTTATTTATATTATGCTTTGCTTGCTTACTGCCAAAATAACAATATGTTCTGCTTAATAAGACAATGTGCTTTATGTATTAACTTGTAACATTTGTATCTAATTGGAATTATAGTCCTTTGATATTAAAAGCTCTTTTGTTACCCTTTTATTTTATAATTATAATTTAATTATTTTCCTTTCTCTATTTCTTGTCTAATTCAACTATTCTAATGCAGTTGTGTGTTTAGTGCACTCACTAAATTACTCCAACTTCCGAGGATAGGGTGCTATTTTGTGGTGATAATATTTTCAGATGTAATGACAATTCACTTCTTTTTCCTGGTAAGTTTAAATGCCTATAAATTTGAGTATTTTGTAATGATGTGTTTGTATTGTTTTCTTGGTGGTGATTTATTTTATATATATAGATAGATTGCGTGTATGTGTATGTGTGTGATATGCAAATGGCCTAGGTCAATTTTGAAAGATATTTTAGATAGAGGTATACTTTGGAAAACATTTTTTATTTTATTTCTCAAAAAATTCATTGTAGATAGAGTGTAGAAATATATGGGTGTGCCAGTGCATGTATAGTTATTAAGGTGGATAACGACTCCCAGGTGCTTCTTTAAATACTAATTTTTACCTTTTAATGCATATATTATGTATGCATTTATAAATATTTATTAGTATGTAACTATAGTTTTAGTTCTATTATTTCCTAATTAACATTCAAATACATAAATAATTATAAGATAACATAAAGAGATTGTAATAATGCTAATATTATATTTCAGTGATATATGCGATTATATATTTTAATTGTGTTATATGGGTATTGCATTGTGAGTTTAGTCTCACATTGCTTAAGTATTATGTTTCTTCTATGTAATCTCTACATGTAAAGATCTTATTTACTTAAGTTGTGTTTGTTTCAGCTTAAAAGTATAATAACTCTAGTCAAGAGTGATATTGTAGTTGTAACTAACTTTTGCTAACTCCAACAAAGAAGAGTAGAAATTCAGGAGTGATGTTTGTTTGTTATAGTACTGTATAGATTTTTATATTTGTCCTTTAGTCATTTTTTAAGAAAATAAGTAATGTAATGAATATTTAGTGTGTTGCAAATTGTTTTTATTGATATTGTAATATTAAAAATTATATAAAATAATACAATAGACATTAAAAATAATAATTTATGTTGTAAAATTATTTTTTCAAGTTATATGACATAATTTTTAATATCATAAATTACTTTTATTAAAATTTATACTTTTTAATTGTAATTATAATTTTATATCTCAAGCAAGAGTTATTATTACAAAGTAGGACTTTTTGTGTCGTGTGAGTGACTCCTTTACTTAGGCACAGGTGAAATTGTGTCTTGTCTGAGGATCATCCAAGTATAAAACTTGGGATTTAGGAGCGGATTGGAACCAAACATGCTAAAGCAGCATAGATGTATTTGTTTCATCTTGTTTTATGCCTAACTCCTAGAACAGGTTGGAGCTAGGAGTAAGGTGAAACAAACACACCTTTATTCAACTTCCACCTAATTTCTTATCTTTTAACATGATTTCAAGAACTTACTATGTTGAGAGTTTAATAGTGTGAAAACTTTATGTAGGCAGAGGGAAATCTTAACCATTACCCTCCTTCCTCCCTACTATTACCATTGGCAGTCTGTTGAAGTCATCACCCTCTTGTTCACTCATTATCCTTTTCTCTCCTCTCTCACCCTTTGGTTGTTTTGGCTACGTGAGATTGATCTTTCTCCAATATACCACTGTCTGAATTGCAGCCACCAAGTTTGCTTCCTACCATCCTTCCCTTGCTCTCCCATTGCTAGAACACCTCTACGACCTCTCTTGCAGCTAGTAAAACTCTTCTCTCACCAAAAACCCTAGTGGCATCCATCTCTCCCATCATATCCTCTTGAATAAGTGACTTCTACAACTCTGACCACATCCTTTTGAACAAGTGACTTCTCCTACAACTTCACTTTCCCTTCTTCACATCGTCTAATTTCTTCCCATTGTTGTCATCTCTTCTCCTTTGCCACCATCTATTGTCTCTTGCAACTATTAGGGTTGCAAATGGATGAACACAAAAGAAAGTATTAGGAGAAGCCAAGAAGGAGAAGGAAAGAGGGAAGAAAGAAAAGAAAAAAAAGGGGGAAGAAAGAAAAGAAAAAAAAGGAGGGAAGAAAGAAAGAAAGAAAAAAAGGGAGAAAAGGAAGAAAAAAGGAGAAAAGGAAAAGAAAAGGGAGAAGAAAAAGGAAAGGAGGAGGATAGGAAAAAGAGAAAAAAAGTTGAAAAAATATGGTGGAAGTAAAAAAATAGGAAAAAAAAAGAGACAAAAAAGGACAAAAAAAAAAACTTCATTATCAATCTCTAATTAAACTAATATTTGGAGTTGTGGATCCTTCAAAATTAACAATCCACATCTTTATTGGGTGATTGATAATGTTTATATGTGTGAGTTTTTTTTAATGTGTTCAACTAGATTTGATTATTTTTCTTAGTTGCACAATGTTACTTCTACTTATCTACTATGTATCTCCTTATATCTTTATGTTTATTTTATTCTAATTTTACTTATGTCTAAGTTTATTCCAAGTTGAATGCTCCCAACTTGAGAGTATATGAGTATTATATTATAAGTGAATTTAGTTTCACATTATTTAAGTCTTATGTGCCTCTTCTATGCAGTCTCTATATATAGAGACTCTATTTACGTATGAATGACATTCAACTTCTACTTCATTTCTTATCTTTTAACAAATTGTATTCCAATGAAAATTTTATTTAGGTCTTTTTCAAGGAAAAATGTCTATCCTTTAACCCCTCTCTGAGTTGGATGGGAATAATCCAGACCAGCAAAATATGATTGGCCTGCTCACCTATCAATCAGCACATGCCACAGAATGTGCTAGAAATTTCTTTTACCGAGGATATGAGTTCATGGATATCTTAACAAGCTGGAGGTTTATGTATATCTCCTGGGAACTGCTAGTCTGATTGAAGTCTGATCTAGGTTTTGTATCTTCTCTGCAATTCTCATGACACTGATAATTTCGTAGTGATGTCCGCAGGATTACCTTGTGGATGTGGGTTGCAGTATGTATCTTTATCCTAACTCTGGAAATCAATATGGGATGGATTTGCTTCTATAGTGCAATGCCATAAAAGAAAAATAGACATGAAATTATGGTAAAGAGAAAAGAAAGAATAAAAATAAGGCTACAAAATTTTTTAGTTTAGGTCCACCTACTATGTTTGAAACAAAAGGGAATGGATAACCTACAGTTCTCCAAGTAATTTCAACTCAGCTTTTGTCCAGCTATCATATGCTATAATGCTTTAGCACAATCCTAATGTTTATGGATCAGGTGGGATGCATTATGAGAAACTCAGTCCAATTTGCATTTGTAGTTGATAGGATCAACAGTTTCTCTAGAGAGTGGGTAAATAGAGAAGATGAGTAAAATTGAATTCAAGTTTAATGTGGTTAACCTTGAAAATTATGAGTTAAGTAAATTTAAGTATACTAAAAAGGAGGTAGAGAAACAATGAATAGAGACATACAAAATTTATATTAGTTCACCCAATTAGGCTACGTCTACCCTTTAAGATATTTTTTTCTTGAGCCTATCCACTAACCCTTGGTGTTTTCCTAGACTTACATTACAACCCTCTTATAACTTGAGACAAATACCTTAACTCATACAATTTGTTTTCTACCTTTGAGGATCATCCTCACAGCTCAAAGATCTGAGCTTCATGTCAAAATCTTAGCTTTACAACCTTGAAGTGCTTTCCTTGTCAGATCTCCTTAAGATGATGTAATTGATGTGCAATATTAGCTCACATGAATGCAAGTAAGCTAGGAGAATGAGAAATTAAAATGGATGTGAGAGAATGTTACCAAGAAGCATTAGTGTTCAAAGTTTTTACGTTAATAGCATACCTATATTTATAAATGGACCATGATAAATGACCGAATAACTTTTACAAAATTTTTCCAAGATTTGATAGAATCAGTTAACCAGGACGAAGCTGGTTGACTGTTTTGCCTAATAGTCGAATGGTACTCAGTTGATCAATCATAGTAGATTTTATATACTAAGTTATGAAGTATAAATAAATGATAATCCTCATACATAAATGTAGGTGATATTGGTTAACTGGTATTAGGTGGTTGACTAAATCTCTATAAACTTCTAAATGCATGCTTATGAATTTATAATGATTTTTATGCACACTGAGCATGTAATTCTACCTTGGTAATTTAGTTAACCATTTGGAGACAGCTGACCAATCCTGAACTTAAGCAGACTTTGTTTCCTTGAATTCTTGATGACTTAAGTTCCTACTCTGAACTAAGAGCTAGAGGAAAGCTACAAGAACATTCATAACACAAAAACTAAATAGCTAATAATCTTCACTTGAAGTGCCTGAACTAATCTTCATGTTCTTCAACATTCTTCACTTGATGTGACCTTCTTTACTAGTCTCTTGATGTAGCCACACCTCTTGAGCTTACCTTCCTTTTCTCCTTTCCTTGATTGTTTTCCTAGATTTGCTTATTTTTCTTGACTAGGTTTTGTAATCATCAAAACTAGTACAAGGTGTAACTAATAGCAATCGCATATTTGAGTCTTGAGGCAATATCTCAATCTCTCTATCAAGTGTGGTAATGTTGCATACAAATCCAACCTTCTCAGTTTATATTTTTGGAATCTTCATGCACTGAACACCATTTATTTATTGTTCCATGTCTACTTTATGGTATTCATGACTATGTCCTATCATTTTTTTACCCTTGCATTTCCTTGTACATGAGTTATCAATGCACATCATTTTTACAGAACTTGTTCCTTTGTAACTTGCATTTTGAAACATCTGAAGCCACTAAAGATCTACATATGAATTTCAATATTTGTAGTGCTTGTTTATGACCAAATTTCTCTTGGCAGTTCAGATGACGAATCACATTTCTGAGGTTCTTACACCACTACTTGTAGCTTTATTGAGTAGCTTAAAAATGCTGATATGCAGGGAACCAATCTTTCTTGATTGATGACTCACCATCTTCTAGTTCGAAACTAAATTTTTGAGTGGCCCTCCTCTCCAAAGCTGGTTTTCATCTCTCAATATTGTTCCACCTACTTCATGAATTGATTATCCTATTGCAAACAAAACTCAGAAATTGGTTTTATAAGGTTTTTGTTGTTAATGTCTTAGATTAGTATTGCTTTATTTTATTATTGGTTGATGGGTTACTGAATATACATTTAATCTAAATCTTAATTACCCTTTATATACTCTTGTAATCTCCCTTAGTAATGTTATTAAATTAGTATTATGTTATTACAGTATTAGGGTTAAGGTTTAGGGTTTATATGGATGGATGAATTATTGAATATCCATTTAATCTAATCCTTAATTTCCCTATGTATACTTTCATAATTTTCCTTAGTGATGTTAATTCATCATATTTCCTTTCCTTTCATGATGCCAAACTCATAACTAGATTCTTCTTGTCTGTTAAATATTACAAATATTGTGAAGGTGACAATGAAAACATGTGATGATTAATAAAACTATTACTAAATTTATTTATTTTTTTGAGAAGAGTCATGTTATTTGACACCTCTTTTCATAATTCTCAAATGAGAATTTTGGTAATAATATACAACATTTTTTATATTTAGTCCCACCATTTGGCCTGTTGGGATGGGATATTTTGCTAGTAGATTCTTGCATTATTTTTTTGATATTTGATTGTGTTTTGTCTGAACTTCAGCCCAAGACATTTTTCCGTCACAAGCTTTATAAGAGAAAACCAAGTTATCCATTGTTGGTTGATTCTTGCGTCATGCCTTTAATTCAATGTGATGTGGCACAATTGAATGTTGATTTTTAAATTCTCTATCATGAATGGAATAGGAATTTGTTATAATCTAATTTATTATTAGTCATGATATGTTAAAATAATACCAGCATCTTGATGCAAATGTATTAAATGCTGATTTTTAAAATTGTCTTGAGTGGAATGAGAATCACTTATCATCTGATTTATTATTTTTCTTGAAGTGTGAAAAGCTCCGAAGAAATATGTTGCAAAGTTATCTTAGCTGTTTTTGGAGTTTTAATTGGTTTTTTATGTAAATTGTATTAAATGCTGAATTCTTTTAAATAATTCGATATTTTTGTTGGGAATGGGGTAAGAATTTTATATCACATGGTGTAACTGAGAGGAAATTACAAAAATGTCATCTTTAATAAGAATTTGATGTTTTAAATGGCTTCCTTGGGAATAGCTATTAAGTTCTTTCTTTTAAAAAGTATTCCTTTGTCATAAATGCAATATGAATTACATAGTCTTGTTTAGCATTTAACTATTGTCAAAAACACAAATTTATGTCACAAACTCATCTTTGCTTTCCATTTTTCACTGGCTCTGCAGGTTCGTAATACTGGGAGTTGGATGGAAATAGGTAACAGCATCAGCCATTTCGGTATCATGAGTGCTCAAGTTGTTTTTCTATTGCTACTTTTTGCCATCACTAACGTCTACACGAAAAGTATAAAAGTTGGCCAAATTCAATCATCACAAAAATTTATTTGAAATGCTCTTGTACACTGAAAAATTAACGTCTTCTTTGAGTGCCTTATGTCACTGAATCATTATTTAATGCCGTGGCAAATACAAAAATTATTTGCCATCACGGTTAACTTTACAGTGAAGCAGACTTCCGCAAGTTCTTGATATTGATGTAAATGAAGACTATGTTACTGCATCTGGTATATTGAAATGAAATCAGTTCTGGAATGGAATGGAATTGCAGTATCGATAGAATAAATGGAAATGGAACAGTGCTATATTCCATTCCTTTGTTTAGTGAATTGGGTAGAACTATTATTCATGTCCCATTCCATTGTTGGGTACGTATTGGATGAGTTGGAATGAAATGACGTTTTTCTACTTTTATAGGAGGATAATGAACGATTAAAATAGAGTAGTTGAAGTGTGGGCTTCAGAGTTTAGCAGCCGTAGTTGGTTATTGTTAATTTATAACCATATGGTTAAGGGATACGTGAATGTTGTTAACCACTTCAATGGTATTGTACATGAATTTTTTAAAATTCGTGAAGGTGTACATGTATTCTATGAAACTCTTAATGGGGTTATACATGTAAAAACCTCTTGAAATGTTGGTGCATGACTTTTTGAATCTCATCTTTATTTGGAAGCAAGTTTTCTTTAGTTAACTTGGGCAACTTTGGTAATCCATAAAGGGGCCAGTTGAGAACTTAAATATCTAGCTAGACAATTGTCGATGATGTACGTATCTACCATCTATAGCTTGGGCGACGGAACAGGAAACACACAAAATGGCTTTGTTAATTTCTTTTGCCTTGTGACAAAAATTATGCTTCAGGAGCACAACCAGGAGAGAATTGATTGCTCTTTTGTCTGATGAAACTTCTCTAGGAAAATGATGTCGCCTTCGTATCCAGGTGTTACCTAAGCATCATCTTTTGGTGCATTGTATGTGCATTCAACGTATATTACCTCTAGCAATGATGTAAAATATGTTAAATCATAAAAATGTTGCATAACGTATTTAATACGTATTAAAATTAAAAATCGCAATTAATCTCAAACGTCTGATGAACCAGATTGCTCGGATTCTCTTCACTTGGGTCAAAACGAAACAATGGTTCTTCTTTTTACTTCAGCTACTCGATTGTAACAAGCCTGATGTCGGCTGTTTAATTCCCCACCCCTTCCCATGCTCACTTAAACCCTACTCACACGCTCATTTTGTTCCCCTGCGTCGCTTTCCCTTAATTCCCCAGGGCTTTCACAAGTGTACCGGTTAGAGCCTCATCCCATCCGAACTTGAGCTCTCAACCTCTCTTGTAAGCTCAGTCGTTGTAGAATCTCTCAACGTTTGACCTCTAGCTTCAGCGTGACATCTCCTTGCATGTATTCCCTGACACACAATGGGGCCTATCTTTTCCTTTCCTTCATGGCCTAACGATATTTAGTTTGGTCTATCATATTTTATTTATTTTCTTGACATGCATGGCTTATGTTATATATGTTTACTTGATTTGTCTCTATTCCGTCTTTTATGTCATTTTAGCTTTGTTTGTGCATGTTTCTTGTTAGTAAATGAAACTGGCGAAAAATACTTGAAATAGTGGAAAATATAAATGACAATACATGATAATAAAAATAAGGTTATTTGTGCACACATGAGAAATGACCGGAAATAACGAAAATTCTGAGGTATTTGTGTAGCTATAGGAAATAACATAACAGAAAATGCATTATTTAATAATTTATAAAATATTTAGTACTTTATAGAATTCAATATTAATTTATAAAAATCATGTAAAGTAAAGTAATGTCACGTTTAGGTGAAACTAGGTAAAGTAATCTCCATCCTAAAATATTTAAACAAAAATTTGGATTATTTTGTTTGTTTTGATAGATTCATGGTGTTTCTCCTGATATTTCTATTCATAGTCGCAACATTCTCTATGTTCTTTGAACTGAAGCTACTAAATAAACCAATATTTAGAGTCTGTAGTTGTAAGTTCTGTAGTCTTAATCAAGGTGGGGGTGACGTAGAGGGGTCTTGCCTAAGGATGGTTTGGAGAGAAAGGTTAGATTGCAATGCCATTATAAGTTTGCAAAAATAATAAAAGTCCACAACTCAAAACTATTAATTTTTCCATAAAATGTAGGTTAAGCTAAGGTAACCAAATAATATGCAACTATAAACGATTTATTTTAATTTTTGAACATTTTTTACAACTGGAAACATACCATACATCGACACTGATAACTCAGAACTACAAAACTGAAATACATTCTTCAAAGAGGATCTTCAAAATAGAATGATAGAGTATAACATTCTTCAAAGAGGAGTAATAATATGACATAAATACTTAGAAATCCATTCTTCGTAATTGAATTGCCACAGGGATCGATGGGTTCAACAAATCAATCGGTATACTGAACTACAAAGCTACGTTGGTAGAGAGATGAGATCTACCACCGACGGATCGACGATTTCACATAGGTTCAGGCGACAGTGACGATCTTGGTGACGAGAACGACTGTTTTTTTCACTCATGTACTCATGTCCAATTCACACATGCACATTCTTACTTAAATCCATGCACATGCTAGTTCATGCATACTTACACTCATAACTTGCCTAAATTAACTTAACCACACTTGCACCATGACTAGGCCACTTATAAAAGCACTTAGATCTCCTTCCCACGCTTAAATGGAGAATTTACACGACTATCTCTTCCTTTCTAGCATTCACAAGTCTTTACTTCACATCTCTTATTTTCTTTTTCATTTACTTTGTCTCATGTGGATCATTTAGATCCACTCTCCTCAGTTTATATTGTTTTACACTTAGACCTTTACTTAGCAAACACTTAACCTTAAATTAGCTATACATTTCAAACACTTATAACAACTTTGCCTTACAAGAATAACCAAAAAGTTAAGTAATTCAAATGTTTGAAGTACCTAACATCTTCCTCATGTATATTCAGAGTACTTATCCAAACTTCTAGATTGCATATTTTAATTTTATTTATCATTTAAGGGTCACTTTGCATTTATATATAGGTTTTTCCTAATTTATCTTTGAATTAAATTAGGTGGTGACTTATTTTCTTCTCCTTTTTTTACTCTTTTGTAAAAAAGAGAGAGAAGTAGTGGTGGAGACTAGGTCATTACTCTATAATGTAAAAAAATATTGTTGCACCAGCATTTACTAAGTAAAATTTATTTATACAAAATTTTATATTAGTACAATAAAAACTACTTAATAAATTTTTTATCATGTTTGACTACCCGATTAATAACATATCAAGTAGAACTCAAAGGTCATTAGGTTAAGTTATTGCATCTTAAAAAACTCAAATATCAATTGCAAAATATTCTCATTTACTAAAAGTATAAATAAATTTCTTATCAAAATTACAAATTTTCAATACATTTGGTGACAATTTACTTTTCTTATTTTTAAACTGTACCATTTCTTCTATATAAATATATGCATTTACATGTTTGTCATGGATTGCATTTCGTTAAAAACACTATTAACAATCCAAGTTAAACAATAAAGATGTTCTTTTGTTATTCTATATACATTTAACTGTGCCTAACTATAATAAGAAGCATTGTAAAAAAATTTTCTACCATGATATTCTAATCATTTCTTGTTAGTCTTTTCTTTCTCAATAAATTACAGAACTTTAAGAAAATATGTTAATTCATTTGATAAATTCTTCTATAATTGTATGTTTGATTTGATTAAAAAAATCTAATAATCTTCTTGTGTGATCCTTTTTTTTTCTCCAAAAGTAGATAATTTTCTCTACACTAGGTGGCTCCTTAAATTCATTCTATGCGAATTCAGTGGCACCACAGCAGAAAGTCCTACTACAACAATGTTTTGGTAGTTAAACCACTCTAGCTTTTAAAGTCGTTCTTTCCTGTGGACTCATTTTGTTGTTTCATGTTCACGTGCGTGCCGTTTTGTGTTACCCCATCCTTACATGTGAATACAATGATTATCTTAATCCTTAGATGACATTTTCAAAAGATGAAAATTTTATTTTTTTCATTTAACAATTTTATTCCAAACTAACATTTTTAAGCTGATGCATAAAAATAAATCAGCATATGAATAATGCATTTGGCAATGATTATGGAAGATCATTATCATATTACCCTACATTAGATCAAATAATCATTACCAAATATCTACTAAGACCATGTTAATGAATCGATCACGGTCTTGAGAAAACAATATGATGGGAAATTAAATGTCTGAAACGGCAAAATTGTTGAATGGCCCAGTTGTGTATACGTTTTTTTCAAGAAACATAAAACAAAGTGGCCATGAGAATTCCACGCACATATTGCTTGGCAACTAAAAATTTATCATTTTCCAGAAATGTGAAGATGAGCATCGTCTTAAAAGCCGAAAATAAAATAAGGACGTTATGTCCCAGCTTAAAGATATTGCATATCAAAGAATAACTCAAGGAGGTGACGCCAACGTATGTGGCGCCTTTCGCTCATTCTTTCGGTTCATTACCTCTGTTTCCAAAAATTGGGGAGCTCATAATCCAGCAAAACCACATCAAAGAGAGAGTGATATAGCAGCAGATCTTAGCTTTGCACCATCCTCATCCCACCTTGAGTGTGGAGCAGCAGCACCGGCTATGAATGCCTACAATACACAACTCAATGATCAAAATAAGCATTTTTATAATGGTAGTGTTTTTAAGTTATGTTTAAATTCTGAGAAAAAAAAGAATAACATTATTCCTAACCAAGTTTTAAGATACATTTAATATTGATTTTGAAAGGTCCAATTTTGTGATTCTAATTTTTTGTTAGAATCAATCCTAAAAGTCTGTTTATGTATGACAAAAAGTAAAAAAGAAGTTAAGTTAGAAAAAATATTATTTTTGCACATCACAAAAAATTAGGAAAGTCTAACTTTCTCCTATTAAGAGTTTTTTGTACACATCATAGAAAATCAAGAAAAGTAGAAAAGAAAAAGAAATTTTACGTGGATAGATATAAAATTTGTCCATATAAAAAATTTCAAACATTACAATAAATCTTTAGAACATAGCACAAAACATTACAATAAGTCTTCATAAGTAGGAATACAAGTTTATAAAATTTTTATACAAAAAATTTCAAATGATTCAAAAGTTGTTCATCCCCATAAATATCATAATATCTTCACACACTTTATCTACTAATTTCTTTTTTATTCTTGACTCATTTCAACGATATTATTTATATTTGAATGTACTTTCGGAAACTTTGACTTCATCTGGAATATCAACTTCAACCAACTTATTCTGAAGATCTTCAAGTAAACATCATTAAAATGACAGATTTTGGTAGAATTTATTCGATTCTGTGCAATTATTTGTAGTTAATGTTCTGAGAATCTGGAAATCAACATTTTCATCCATTCCAAGATTTTGCATCGAATTTTGAATTTCTGTGAATGTTGTGTCTATCCAAAATCAGACATTTTATTTTCCTACCTAAACCTTTAGTGAACAGTACATACAATCCATAGATTTTAAGAAACTTAAATTATGTACAAAATTTCAACTTTTCATAAATCTGAGCCATTAAAATTGTAACTAGACATTACCGTACTCAAAAACAACTAGGATGCAAGAAAGCATTTCATACATAGTTAAGCTACCTTTCCACTGTTAACAGCAGCCATAAATGCCACACGTTGGTCATCAATACCAAATTCGTAATAGTAGTATGTCCTGCATAAAATAGAGCTGATAAATACAATGTTTCCTCACAAAGGATTTCTGAACAAACTAAAAAAACTTAGACCATTTTATCAATAAAAATACTAAAATCACCAAACCTACAATTTCAGTAGTGTACTGTTCCTTACCTGATGTTGTCATCTTCCTTGATTTTTATGGTACGTGCAGAATACAAGTTTGCACCACCTACGAATGAAACAATTTTAGTTTTTAGTAGGAAGCAGTAAAATAACATCAACGCATTTAATGTATATGTATATCATATTCTCATGTCAGAAATGAAAACAATGTCCTGTGAGAAAGCAAATGAACTGAAACATACATGTTTTCCTTTCCATAATCCAATTGAAATTCCTTATTTATAAACATCCAAATAAATAGAAAAGCAACTTGCATCGAAAACTTTATTGGTGGACAAGTGCATTGTAATGACAAAATCATTGATTCCAATACATTTGAATAGCATATAAAAAGATCTTGAGTGCAAGAAAGATGGGCAGACATGCTTGACAAAGAGAATGAAAGTAAAATAAGAAAGAGTCATTTATAAAAATAAACCCCTGATTTTTTAAAATCTAATCTTTCACACAGACGATTGGAAGGTGGAAGATCTTTGAACCGAATATTTACCAGGTACAAAGATTTTTGCTGCAGTTTTTAAAGAGCCTAGATCAGTAACATCTTTTGCCTGTCCAAGTGAAATAATATGTCAGAACGATCTGATGCCATCCAAACAATAAACTCACTAGACCACTAGAAGCAGCATTATAAAAAAACAAAGCTAACCTGGTAAAGAATATACACATGAAATATTAGAAGAATATCACAATGTTTTGGAGCGTTTACAGAGATATAAGGTCAATACAGAATGTGGATACACAAATAATGGTAAGATAGAAACAAAGGATAAAAAGGTAAAACCAGTGCATGAGGTTCTCACCATTTTGAAGATGGGGGGCAGTCTAATTATATGCAATCTACATTCTATAAACGAAGAGACCATTTCCTAGAATTTGGACACATGATCTCCATGTCACAATAAAGTAAACCTTATCATCACATTAGGTCAATCCTCAGAAAATAGAAGCAAAAAGGATTTAAAATAATAGAGGAAAAAGCAGTATTTATACTCTCATAAGTTGAAACATCATGATCAAACACTTTTTTTAGCACCATCATGATCAAATACATTAATTATGATAAAAAAGAAAATCTTGAATTCTTTCACGACCACAATCTTGTCAGCAAATAAGGGATCAAAATCTTACTTAAATTATCTTTGAGAGGATTACAACAATATTATATACAAAAGGCTGGCAAAAAATATGATATACTCCCATTGTAAGATTATGGCATGAGTTATTATTGAAGATTCCATAGATAGAAATATATAGAAGAAAGGGATTCAAGTGTCTAATCCTACATAGTAAGATTATGGCATGAGTTACTATTGTTGTAAGCTAAAACAAACCCTTCCACTTTTAAGAAAATAAGCTGTCGACAAGAACAACAACATGATCATGACTTTAAAATAGAAAATCATTAGAAAGTTGAACAAACTTTAACTAATGCCTATCTCAATTAAGGAGCACTAATTGTCTACCAAGAGGAAAGAATGCTATTGAATTGAACCAGTTTAATTAGGCATTGCATCAACTGTACCGGCATAACCAAGAGTTTACTTTTGCACCAAATCAACTTCCTATATCAAGGTACTAAGATTAAGCTTCCTCTTTGAGTGATAAATATACTACTTTAATTGCAATAATATATTAATATTGAAGGTTAATCTATTAAAAAAATACTGATATTGAAGGTTGGAAACTTTCTATTTTCCTCTCAATCTCTCGTGGTGCAAAATAATTTTCTAATTTCACTATATCTTGACAAGTCTATTTAATGTAAAGGCGAATATGCTGTCTATGATGGTTTCAGATATCATGTAAAGCTTGGGTCTCCATGTATGCCTAATTTCCTAACATTTGTCTAAATAAAGTAAGAGAAAATTAGCTTAAGTAGCTTAGTCACATCTTTAAGAGGCCAAAGAATGCACTAATTAAGAAAGAAGAATTAATTAGTATAGAAAAAATTAAAAGAAAGTTCAAAATTACTTGATTAGGAATTGTGAGAAAATATTTAAATTTATATCATTTCATTGAAGATTTAACCATAGATAAAAATATATAGAAGAAAAGGATTCATATGGCCAACCACATATAATGGGATTACGGCACAAACTGTTTTTTTATTGTTAGATTCATTTATATACTTAGATAAGATACTTTAGGTGAAGGACATTGGACTATCCTTTCTAAAAGGAGACAAGACAACTCCCAAACCAAATGAGCATGATGGCTTCAACACTATAAGTAATAAACTAGTTTAAGAGTACGACCAAACAAAATTCTGGTGAAAATAATGGTGCTGGTCCTCAGTGTAGAAAGAATGACATTAGATGAGTACAAAGTACAGACCTCAAGGAAAGTAATCTTCAGTTGATTGGTTGGACGAATAACCACACTCACAACTTCTGATCTACAGCAAAGAAAAAACCAAAGTTTGCATATAAAATATATAATTATAGAAGCAAACCCATTAGAATGAAAACCATAAGAAATATTCAAATCTTTTTAGTTGCAACATGTTATGCATAAATAACAAAAATATATAGTATACTCATATTTTCTAAGTGAAAAGAAAATAACCATTTCCAAGAAGCTTTATCTTCTACCGTTAATATAAAAATCCAGGCTAGACATGGAAAAAATTGATAGTGAATATCTATTTTGATAATTAATATACATGAAAGCTTACCCATCAGGTGATGCAAAACGAGCTGCAAATTTCTTGGGCTTCACCTTATCCCCATAAAGTGACAGTCCAGCATTGTAATCCTATAAACAGAAACAACTGGATGAAGACAATACAATCAAGGGATTTTTGCTTTCATACACTTACAAAAGTTAGAGCTTGCAAGACATCTTGCAATGGAACCAAGTTTCAATACTTTCAAGGCATCTTGCAATGAATAGAGAGAGGTGGCAAATTGGAAAACTAGATAACATTGAGGAAATTAGCAAAAGAATACACCCTGAAGGATAAGATAACATCCACCTACCTGTCCTGATACTCTTTGGTCAAATCAACTGCACGTGAAATTATGTTGTTCAAATCTTTTGCTAGTTAATTTTTATTTCTATAGAGGTCTTGATGGTATAACAATAAAGCTACCATTCTATTACTAATAACATAAACTTTCATGAAGGCACCAAGCATTTTAAAGTATACTATCACTATAAATATGACATGCTGGTAAGAAGACTTAACTACTTCTTACACACAATCTTCAAAAGAATTGGCAGATGTATTTGCCAAATATTTGGTTGCAGTCACTTGCAACAAGTATGAAAAATATGAATACTCTTAGTCTCTAGCTTGAGAAGGTTAGTGATGTTACAACTACACCTATTATGTGGATTACGCATTAATTGCATAGGATATTGAATGTCCATATATTAGGCTATAACTCTAGAGACCATGTAATTTTCTCCTATCAATAAGCAAGCCCATTCTCTTTCTCTAATCTCAGTCTCTCATGTATAATACATGTTCTTGCAATCAAAATGGTGAAGAAACTGTCAATCCAGCAGCACATTATAGCAAAAATCTCTATAACTCACTCCCTCCCTCTAAATTTGAAACCGAACCTTTTCGGCATCATGATATATTTTTTCTTACAATATTTTTAAAAAAAGAGAGGTAAAAATTATGTTCCCAAAACAAAAGCATCGAAGAAGTTCAATCCAATTGCAACTCGGACCTCTGGCTCCATGACATCCTCGAAGAGAGGCGGGACGCGGATGGAGAACCCATTACCAAAGTACTGGAACCAGGACTTGGTGTTCAAAATCCCAGGAAACACCAGTTTGTTAGAAGTAGGAGTGGCAGCAGCAGCAGGATTGGAGCCAGGCACGTCTGCAGAAGATTCCAAAGCGGAGGACTTGGAAAGAGCTAGGGCTTGGGTCAAGGAGGCGTAGGAGATAACGGAGGCTACGTTGAGCAGGAGCTTCCTCTTGGTGGAGGGGGCGAGGAGTGATGCGACTCTGGTGGTGGAACGGGAGGACGGGGTGACTCTAGGGTTCTGCGGAGGCGCAGGGGTGGTGGCAGTGGCGACGGTGAAGCAGAGGGAGAAGGCGACGGCCATGCGATCGAGGGGTGGCGACGGCTCGCTCCTCCGATTTCCACCGCCACCATGGCAAATGGTGTTGCGACCACGGAGCCCGGGAAGACGGAAGCGGGATGGATGGTGTGCTCCTTTCGTTACAACGAAGAAGGGTGTTTTCGACATTTCACTTATTTATTTTTTATTCGGTTGATCAATTTGAACCGCTCCTGATCGGTCGGTTACATTTCAATGCGCTTTTCGATTTCTTTTTCCTAAAAGGTAAATATATCAAAGTTAGATAAAATCCCGGTCTCGTCATCCTCTCTCGATCGAAATCCCTAAAAAAATAAGATAAACCACCCTTAACCTTGTAAGAGAGGAAATTACTTGCAACATTATTAGCAGATTCAAATGAGGAAGATGGAAACTCAAATCTAAATCACGAAAATACCCTCACCACCTCATGGAAGCAGGAAAAAAAAAAAAGGCAAATAAAATTATCCAACCAGAAGCTAAAACGTTATCCAACGAATCCCCACCACCCAAGCCCAGATCCACTTGCTCGGCCGGCGGACCCACAAAAGAAGCTGCGCTGCCCAGGAAGAAGAGGAGATGCAAGCAAGCCAGCGGCACGCCTTGCCTCTCTCCTCCACGCTTCCCACCGCCGATGGAGACCATCCTCTCCCCCATGGCCTTCTCCATCCCCATCCCCAAGCCCAAGCCCCACCACTCCCTCTCCCTCCCCAGCCCCACCGTCTCCGCCGTCCTCGGAAAGCCCTCCGCCACCTCCTCCTCCTCCTCCTCTTCTGCCGCCACCACCACCACCTGGGCCACCAGGATACAGCAGGGGCTGGCCACCGTCGCCCTGTCGATGGCGGTGAACTTCTGCCCGGTGGTGGATAAGTTGGCCCTCGCCTCCGAGTTCGACGTGCTTAGCGACGGCCCGCCCAAGGAGTCCTACGTGGTGGATGACGCCGGCGTGCTCAGCAGGGTCACTAAGTCCGACCTCAAGGCCTTGCTCTCCGATTTGGAGGCCAGGAAGAACATCAGGCTCAACTTCATCACCCTCAGGAAGCTCACGGTTAGCGTTTTTTCTTTCTTTGGTAATTTCGAGTTGCCTGAATCGAGAATGTGAAGCAGGAAAACGAATGTAGAGCACCGAATAAGAAGGTTTTAAAGGTTTTTTGTTTTGTTTTGTTTTGTGATAATGGTAGTGATTTTTGCATTCACCAACATTCAAAGGTCGGTGAGAACCAATGAGAGTAATGCTGAATCGTGCGTCTTCAGTGTAAGTTAGGTTTTACTGAAACCATGTGCACTCTCAATACCATGTGCAGTCTCAATTGCAAGTGAGACACCGAAGACAAAGTTAAAGGAAGTCATTGCCTTTCATGCTCTTTTACCTTCTTCAGCTTAAACCATTCCAAGGTTTTGTGTCCTCAAGACAATTAGGAACGTACATTTATTTGTCTTGGAAACATCCTTCAACCGATGAACAACATGATTTTCAGAGCAAGGCAGACGCTTTTGAGTACGCTGACCAAGTACTGGAGCGGTGGTATCCAACCATTGAAGAAGGTGGCAACAAAGGGATCGTCGTGCTCGTTACCAGCCAAAAGGAAGGTGCCATAACTGGAGGACCACGGTTTGTCCAGTCGGTAGGAGAAACTGTACTTGATTCCACCGTCTCAGAGAATCTACCTGGTAACACAATCTTCATGCATGAAATCTGTGAAATTCTGTTCTGCGCTTTTTAAGTTTCAGCTTAGGAGTGATGAGCCTTAGCTACTTAATAAGACTAACTTTCAGAAAGCGGTGAAATTAAAAATGGTAGTTGATGAACATATACAATGGAAGGTTGAAAGCTCGAAGATCATCCAAGTGCCTGAGAAAATTGATTGCTTCTCTTTGGATTGCAGTTTTGGCCACTGATGAAAAGTATAATGAGGCCGTGTTAAGCAGCGCAAAGCGCCTGGTTGCTGCTATAGATGGTTTGCCAGACACTGGTGGCCCTAAGTTCAAAGACAGCAAGCGTGAGTCAAACTTCAAATCAAGGGGAGAGACCGAAGAGAAACGTGGGCAGTTCACGCTGGTCGTCGGTGGCCTGCTAGTGATCGCCTTTGTGGTACCCATGGCTCAATATTATGCCTACATTTCCAAGAAGTAGCTTTTGTATGTTGCAGGATCTGTGCAAGTTTTTGCACAGAGAAAATGAATCCTGTTACTTCTTTTCTGTCCAATGCTCATGCTCTCATGGTTACTGTGTTCAAGGACTGCATCAAATATCTTGTAATTAATGGAAAATAATTTTTGGAAATATATATCAAACTTCACGTTGAACAAAAGTGTTTTTTGGCCAATAAATGCAGCACAAATTTTCATCCGTGCAATCTGCAGATTCCAATTGCAGGATTTTCATTGTTCAAGTCGCCAATAAAGGTTTTTTTGACAATGATGGTATTGTTGCTTAGGATTTAATGCACACACTCAAGCACTGCAGTGTTTGAAGAGGCAATCTCTCATGTACCCACATCGACAGAGCCACAAGACCTAAAAGGAGCCACAGGGATTTCCAGGGTCTTGTAAAAATTAATATTATCTGCCTCCGATTTCTCTGTATGTATTTAAAAAAGTCAAATCAATAACGGCATCCTGTGCGTCCCTTGCAATCGGCTTCCAGTATATCAATTTGCTTATAAATGATGTAAATGACAACAATACCTACTTTAACGATCAACCCAAACAATTTCTCCAGTGATGTGTCATAATGCAATGTACTAAAAGCCATCATGCCTTGATGAACAGATTAATGTGCGTTGCGCACATCATGCTTTGACTATTATTTTATTGCAGCCTCTTCAATTGAAGTTATTTGATCAACTCCTGAATGTATTTGCCTTCGCTGGGTTATATTTCACTTACAAAATAACCAAGAAAAAACGAAGATGATAGTTAATATTGTGCTCGTATAATCCTATAACCTTCCCAAACAGAATCCTTGAGCTGAGTGCAATGAACTGAAGACAAACAGCATTATTTAATACTTTTCAACAAATGATGATCAATGGCCTATTGACGCTTATCTAACGAAGAGATTCAACCCATCTAGCAAAACGACCATGAATATGTCATTTTTAGAACCTTGAAAAAATGGTCCAAGTAAGTTTTCTGATTATTTACAATAACGTTGATGCATAATTGCATATCCAAGCAAGTTTTCTTTTCTTGTTCTCTTATTCTCTATCTATGATCAGAACTTCTTCTCAGATTAACTTCGTGACATGTTACATAGAAAACTGGTTGTCCAATGCTGCGTCTGAGATGCTCTGTTTATACATGTCCAGTTTTTTCATGCAACATTTGTACATATCAATGTAGGGAGCATTTGTCATTAGCCTATCATATGAAAGAACAGAGTGGATTACGGTCTACCTTGCACTTTCATCAAGCACAAACTATTGATGTAATTACGTAAACAAACATCTAAAAGATAAAGAACCAATTGCATATTCTGCCGCATTGATCAAAATCTCATATTATCATTGAAAAACTTGGCATTAGCCTACAAGTTACACTATCAATCTATCCTCCATAATGGGAGAGGCTGTCATCTGGCTTATAAATACCGAATCACAAAAACAAAACAATTTTGAAAGAGAAATAAACACGAGAGAAACAAAAGTGAGTAACAAAACCTCTTCTCTAACTTGGGCATTAGCCTACTACTAGTTACACCATCAATTTATCCTCCACAATGGTATAGGCAATCACCTGGCTTATAAATGCCGAATCACTAAACCAAAACAGATGTGTACGAGAGATGAAATGAGAAAAAGCAAAAGACCAGCTAAACCTCTTCTCTAACCTTCCTCTTTTTCTTCTTGTGATGATGCTCCTCTGAAAGTCCACCTTCTTCGAGCACTCCATCTTCGGCATTCTTTCTTTTGTTCTTCTTCTTCTTCTTTTGAACCTCGACTTCCCTAACTTCTACACCCAATCCATCCTCTTCGACACTCTCCCTCCTCTTTTTATGTTGCGTATCACTTGTCTCTTCCTCTTCGTATCCCCCTCCATCCAACATCGTCGTCTTCCTTGTCTTCTTGTGACTCTTCCTGCTGTTTTTTTCACTCTCATCTTTAACAACCCCATTCGCAAGAACCTCTTTTTCCACCTCAAATTCAACTTCCTCTTCGCTCATACTTTTGTTGTTCTTCTTCTTCTTCTTCTTCTTCTTCTCCACTTCCCTCTCATCAATTTGGTTCATTTCCACCACTTCAGTCTTCTTCTTCTTCCTATTCGTCTCTGTCACATCATCAACAACCACACGTGTCTCCCTCCCGTGCCTTATATCACTGTGGAACTCCACGAGCTCGTCGAATGCCGCCGATGCCCGCCTCACGTACGCCAGCATTTCTTCGTCGGCCCCATTATCTGACGCGAGGAACTTCTTCAGCGCCGTCGCCGCCTTCGAGAGTGGCATCGGCCTCCACGAGACGACGCTGCCGGTGACTGGCTTCATCGCTGCCCGTTCCAATGCAGCGTTTAGGGTTTCGCCTTCCGCGTTCCGCTGAAGAGCGACGGCCGACGGCCCTTTCCTCGCAAAGAGAAGAACAAAAAATTAATCTATTAAAGCACATATATGGAGGACGGCACGCGAATATAATGTGAAATTATGAATAATATTTCTTATAAGGAAAAAAAAAAAGGGGAAAACTGTATGCAACGTAGTTAATCAAATTTTAATATTTAAATTTCTTATTAATTTCAAAATATAAAAAACGCAGCATATATGATCTTCAGATTTATTTTAAGAAATGTAGAATTGAATTTGACATTCAGACCAAGATGTTACAATTATTATAGGAAAAATGTTTGTGCAAGTTTTTTTTTTTTTCAACTTCACCTATCATGTATTTACCAAAAAAAACTTCGCCTAAGTTGGTTTTACGTGGGCAATATTGTTTGCATAACATAAATTATTGGTTTTATTAAAGGGTACAAAACTAAACACATTTCACCTAAATTGTTTTAGAAAAGGGACTCCAGGAGAAGGCGAAATCGACGTTAAAGGATCTTTCCTTGACGATGTCTCATTCTTCTTCGTACATGATCATTCTAAGGGTACTGTACGGTATTTAGACTACAAATTTTTGCGTATTACGTATTGCATGTATGCAACATAATTTTTTCATATCCACTAATGTATGTAAAAGAGAATAGGCTTAAGATGTATAAAATTAATGATTAAAAATATTCTCTACTGATTTCCTGTTTCATACGACTTATTCTTATATTTTTTTATTTTTCATACTTATGATTTTCATTTTCTAAGTGTCTAACGATCATCGATCGATCTACCAAGTCAAGAGGACATGCTGGATCTAACAACTAAAGAAACCACATCTCTCGATTTATAATCAAAACAACAAAAACTTAAATTCTTGGTGGTGTGTATATATAGAGTTCACTACTAACTGTTGTTGTTGCGGTCGAGGTGATGCCAATTTATAATCATATTCTTTTCCGGAGAGTATCCGCTGCAGCCGGAGTGCAATGCGTTGCTCTCCCATGGGACGTATGAACTGCTAGGACCCAAAACCCCAAGAGTCAATAGAAAATCGAGCAACTGACCTGTAATAGATCAATTTATCATTGTGTTCTCTTGGAGAAATTTATCAGCGTCAGATCAGACTTAACAGTCAAACCACTAATTTCGTCAAGAAGAGAACGGCAAGTGATCCAAATTCTGTCAAAATTTAGTTGACTACAATCAATTCAATTTTCAGTCAATCATACTTGTGCATTTAAATATTTCCATGGTACGACAAGGTTCTTTCTGGAAAAGATTGAGGAACTCTTGGAATTTCAAGGAGAACGATTTGAACTGTGAGATGAATCATGAAAGAAATTTCACCGTTTCTATTCTCGCGTGAGTCTCAGGTCAAATGGTATCTCACCTTTTGAAGTCGGTCTTAATGACAACTCCGTTCGAGTCTTTGCACCGCTCGTGATATTGGTTCTTGAAAATATTGTAAGCAAATGAAAATAGCTTCCTGCCAATCAGAGGAAGGGAAAGTTTATTTTATAACAGACAAAAATTGACGGCAATAATGATAAGTTGAATATGGGCACCTCAGTACGTATTGTTCTACTTCCTTGATTTGGACATGTATTCAAGTAGTCATTGAATATTTCATTCACGTCCTTGCCCTGACGAAGAAAAAAAGATTATCAAGGAAACTGAAACTGGTCCATATACGCCACACGTAACACGGCACATTCACAGCATTATTCGTTACTGGGCTACTACAATTAACATATTGATTGATTATTGCACTGCTATAGCCTGGTCACTCAGTGGCCTATGCTTAAAAATAATGTTAGCTTCAGTAACTGCAGTCAAAATCTGCAGCTTTATTGAAGTGGAGAGAAGCAACAGCTACAGGGTTCAATATGGAAAATAATAATAAGAAGAAGAAATCCGAAACCCTGAAGAACGATCATATAAACAGCTTAAGGAAAAAAAGGTGAAAGAATGGAATACAAAAACGGGATAAACTGGATGCATATGATGTGGTTGAATACGAAACTCAAGAAGGATAGAATATAATGGCTAGATAAACCAACTACAGTGCCCCAAGGCACATCGAAAAGGACAGATGCATGTGTGGCTGGCTCACACATAACAATACCTTTGAAAGTAATAGAAAAACATGTACCTTCAACTTATTATCCTTTTCAATGCTCTCTTCCAAACCTTCTAGCCCACCAAAAGCTATCAATAGGTGCCTGCAAGTTAATGTCTATTCTTTAAGGGCTTTTCATAAAAGTATTTAAGCTGTTAATATTCTAATAGATTTAAATAGTGGCTCTAAGATCACAATAACCAAAACCTAAAAGTTTGTTTATCTAATTGGTTACAAAGAAGAGTACAGCTTGTTGAGAATGACATTTTTTTCTCAAGCTCATGTATCACCAATACTGTGAAGGCTTAGATATGCAAATTTAAGCATTTTAGAAAAATGCTTACCTAAAGTTGGGTATATCAAGCTCTGAAGAATTGACAGCACGTCCATGCTCTGATGTTCCAATAGTTTGGTCATATCCACCCTGTACTTAAATGTTATAATTAAGCATGTCTCATGTTTAACTCAGTTTATTTGAACTAGAAGTATGGCTTAAGTACCTTGTAAGGAGATTCTGTAAATACAGAACTAATTCTTGAAGCATATCGAACTTTATATCCCCAGTATGATCCTGTTTCTTCTCTTGAAACAACCGTTTTTGGAGAATCTAGATGCAAGTACTTGTGCTCATCAGAACATATACAATGGGAAAATGCAAAGAAAATTTGACTTTATCTGATTTGTATTTCAGCAAATAGAATGACACAAACCTGGAAAGATAAAAAACAAATTTTAGGCAAAGTTATCAGACATTGGAAAAGAAAATTTCCCTGTGATTTTATATCTCAACTGCCTTTTAATTACATAATAGGTGTTCTTAAATGCATACTCCTCAATACCAATTTGCATCAAGGAGGGATGGATAGATAAAAATATTGGAACGCAGTTAATGATATGTTAAGAAAAAAACAATGATAAAGTTAAACTTGTTTCCTCTATATTGTTTTCCATAGCCTAGGAAAAAAGTTACCAAATCATTTAAGATCTATCACTTCTTTCACCTGTTGTGATGGCATGAGACTATGACTAGCAAAAGAAGATGGTAATTAATAGATTATCCTTGGATTTGTTTTGTAACATTGACCTTTCTTATGAAATAACTACGCCCACTCAATATTTATGCAGAAAAATCGTAAACATTGACATCAAGGCTAGAACCTTAGAGGATATTCTGAACTCTGGATGTTCAAAAGCTTGGGCATTTTTCCTTTTTTTATTCTAGCTGGTGCATGAGACTTCCACTGAACTAAGGTTTGAGAAGGATCAATTTCTGTGCAGCCTTACCTTCATTGATGGAAAGGCTATTTCCAAGATTCAATCTCAGCCTTCTAGGTTAAGGTATCTCAAATCTAAATCATAATTTGAATTGAAAGTGAAAGTAGCCCAGGCAAGGGTGAATCTCAGATCATGCCATATATTGAAATGTGCAAGAGCAATTCCAATGCTATCAAAAGCACTCTGATTTAATTAATTTTAAGTAGGCATACCCATTGTTTTCAATGTGAAGTGAAAAGGCATTGTAATATGAAGGTCGTAGTTAGATATAGTATGAAACTCTGGATTTTCGAAAATTTTGGCATTTTGTCCTTTGTTATTCTGCCGAGTGCATGAGACTCTCATGCATCATCATTACCTTCATGGATGAAAACAATATTTCCAAGATTCAAATTCATGGCCTTCTAGGTTAAGGCAGTTTAAATTTAAATCATGTAAATTGTAAAGGACATGAGGACATCAACTTCCATTGAATCCCAGTTCATGCTGCACTATGTTGGAATGTGCAAGAGCAAACCAAATTTTATCAAGTTTAGGGGATACCCATTTTTGCCAACCCCACATGTTAAAATTATAACTCATATTGTTGTTGTAACTTGTAAGGGATACCCATTTTTCAATGAAAAGTTAAAATGCATTGTAATATGGAAAGTAGTAGTTATATATTTACCAAGGTTGCCAAGCATTGGTGAGATGCAATTATTGTGAGATACAACTAACCATTTATCAACAATCAGACAAAAGCTTACTTGGTGTGAAGTGTTAGTTATTCTATCCATGTATCCATTTATGAGGTAAATGGATATCCATGTAACCTAGGGTATATATATACCCTTGTAATCACCATTTTAATATAGACAATAATCACTTTCTCAAGATGGTATCAAAGCCCTAAACTCGGTCTTAGGGTTTTTAGATCCTTCCACCTCATGTACTTATGCTTGCTACACGACCCTCAATCTTCACTCAAGTCGTCATAGCCTTCCATCGTCACTGCATCCTTTGGAACACTTTGGAGTACTCTGTTTGTTATGATCACATGAAGACCCTTAAGTTGAGGGTGTTGTTCTTTCCCCTTCAGTTACATCTTCCGTCAACGTCAGAGTGGTCGCTAATGTTGATCATCATCTCTGACTGCATGTAAGTGGTCATCTTCCTCCGACGCATCATTGGGAGTTGTGATAGTTCAATCCAACTCTTGTCAACCTATGCTTGCTCAGCCAATCTAATTCAAGCTCTTGTCAACTTGTGTCATTGGTGGTCTTTTGTCAATTGATAAGAATGTCCAAGGTTCAACAATCCAAATCAACTGATTTCAACTTTATCGGCTATCAGTATTTTCATCTCAAAAAAAAAAAAGAATTCAAGAGACGTGGTTGCTATTTAGTTATTACAATGTGAAAAATGGCTTTCGACTCCAATTCAACAAAAGGTGACTTCTTCCTTAAAAACTTTCTTGATGTCACTAATGGGATTTAGTTCATTGTCTTGTGGAAGGAAATGTTGTTTCTTGTAGATGAGTTTTTACTATTAAGCGACGTATGATGAAACTGTGGACGGATACAATACTTGATTGGTCGCTTGTGATTTCTCTCAAGAATATGGGGTTGACTACTCCGATACATTCTCCCCAATAGCTCACCTTGATTTCATTCGTGTTCTTCTTGCTTTAGCAATCAAATAGTCATGATCCCTAACTTAGTTAGATGTCAGAAACATATTTTTTTATGGAAATTTGGATGAACAAGTTTTTATGAAGCAACCTCTAAGTTATGTTATTTAAGAAGAGTCCACAATGTATTTACCCAATAAGACTATCTATAGTATGAAACAAAGTCCAAAAGTGTGATTTGAAAATTTCAATAGTGTCATGTGGAGTGAAGGTTTTGACAACTACAAAGTCGATCACTTTCTCTTTATAAAGTATACTCTACGTGATGTTGTTATTCTAGCTATTTATGTGAATGATATGCTTTTAACAGGAAGTGATGGTCAAGGAATCGAAGAAACTAAACGTCATTCGCCAACATTTTGCTACCAAGGATATGGGGACCCAAGGTATTCCTTAAGGGTGAAGTTCACATATTCCAAAGGAAATTTGTCATTGTCCTAAAAGAAATATGCATTAGATCTATTGTGCAAGACTGATCTTGAGGGTTGTAAACCTGAAAGTACTCCTATTGAATAGCTTCACTCATTCTGGGATGAAGATTCACCATTGTTTGAGAATCCAGGACAATACAAAAAGTTCATTGGAAAACTCATATACTTAACAGTAACCAAACCTAATATATGTTATGCAGTTAGTCATCTCAATCAGTTCATGCATACTCCCAAGATGGTTCACTAATAAGGAGCAATTCATGTACTATCTTACATCAAGAAAGCTCTAAGTAAAGGTCTTCTATACAAGAAGAATGATCATCTTAGAGTTAAAGGATACTTTGATGTTGGCTATGCCGATGACAAAAGTGATAGAAAGTCCACCTCTAGCTACTTGACCTTTCTTGAAGGTAATCTAATCACATGGTGGAGTAAAAAGCAAAATGTGGTCTCTAAGTCCAATGCAGAAGCCAAATATCGTGTCATGTCCAATGCTACCTCTGAATTAATATGGTTGAAGGCTCTTCTTCAAGATATGAGGGTTGATGTTAGTAGTCTCATGCCTATGCATTGTGATAACTAAGTTGTAATCTACATAGCAAGTAATCCAGCAAGTAATCCTACCTTCTATAAGAGAACCAAGCATGTTGAAGTCAACTATCACTTTATCAGAAACAATGTTTTGTGAAAAATTATATCTACTCTCTATACTTGCTTTGAAGATCAATTAGACGATGTCCTTACCAAGGGTTTTGGAGTTAGAATGTTTGAAAACTTTTGTAACAAGTTAAACTTATGTGATATATATAGTCCAGCTTGAGGGAGAGTGTTAGAGTTATTTTATCCATGTATCTATTTATGAGATCCATTTATGAGGTAAAAGGATATCCATGTAACCTAGGATATATATATACCCTTGTAATCACCATTTTAATATAGACAATAATCATTTTCTCAAGATGAAGAAAATACAAAAAGAGGTCTAGAGACAGTCCAATTGTACCCAGTCATACTTCTATAAATAAAGAGGTTGTTTCCTAAGATTTGAATCTGGGTCATACTGCCTTTCAGATCACAATGGAAAAACTACTGTTACACCAAGACTCATCCTCACTCATGGTAAATGCAACAATTGAATCTAAAAAAACTCTAACTTGTCATGGTAGATGTTAATGAATTAAGCAGAAGAGAACAAGAGATCCCACAAACAACTGTATGTAAACTGAGTATATTACCATCATTATGAAAATCAAAGTATTAACCTGAGTCCAGAACATGATTACTTCCCATAGCCACAGTGACTCTAGTTCCAGGTTCAAGAACTTGATCAACCCAAATGTTCTGCAAAAATAACATGAAATCATAGTCATTTCCCATAGGTCCTACCATTTATAAATAGAAACAAGATGTCACAATCTACATTCAGAATCCCTATGCATATGAAAACCTATCACCACATGTCTTTGATGTAACTGCAAAACCTATTCATTTGACTGCATCCCTATACTCCAGTAATAAAGACATTTTCATACCCCCTAAAGATATCTAATATATATTTGATATCTATTTGACCACAAGAAAACTTATTATCATGACTATTGAAAAATAAGGCTGACTGAACAAAATAAATGGATTAGTAACACAATCAACAACTAGAGTATTGACTGAGTCAAATTGAAATATTGGTTGATCAATCATGTAATAACTAATAAATGATTAGCATCTTGATCAAAGGAACATGTTATCTTCTAAATCTTGAATATAAGCACAAAACATATTGCCCCATAAAAGACTGACAAGTGATAGGCACATACGTATCCATATCTATCAAGCTACAATTGAGAATCTCTTCTAATCTCAGAAACTTAAATAGTAGCAAGCATCCAACCAATACATGTTTGAATACAGCAGCATGATGGGAGATTAATAGGTGGGCGTAAAATGAATACTGGTTTACTGGTGATAAAAAAAAAAGGCATATACTTAGTGTGGAAGATTGAGTTTCTCAATTTTATCACTAGTGATTTGGTAAATATTCACACCTTATATAATCCAACATTAACAAGTGTTCCCTTCGAATTTGAAAGTCCACCTTCCAGTGTGATGCCTGCATAAAAAAGGTCCAGCAACTCAATAAAAGGAGTAAGTTGTTGAACAAGGTGGATTGACAAAATCAAGAAGAATAGGATTTTTTTTCCCATCTAATAAATTAAAGAACACCCCCCTCCCCCACACACACACCATGTTATTACATATACTTAAGAACAAGACAGAAGAGTATCCATTCTTAGTTCAAGTGCTGAGAAAACTTTTTGTGGAAGAAATCAATACATAATTAAAGACAAAAGTGACAAGACAATAATACACCTTCTCGGAAGGGAGACCAATCATGCTTGCGAACATGATGAGGTGCATCAAGCGGAGGCAACAAACCCTATAATATGCACAAAATAAATAAGGAGGTGAGGAGCAATGAAACTACACTGAAGTCTTGCAAAATATATTCATCATGGAAAAATCGGTTTTCCCACCACAAATGTCAAACTTTTATGCATGGGAAAGAGACTTCTTCGTAGGTATTGTGGTGTCTCTAGGTACTGCAAAATCCTCACTAGAAATTGAGCTCCAGTTTCATCATTTTCTACAGTGGCAGTAGTGGAATCCTCCAGTGATGCAACATTGTTGTCAAATACAATTACCTGTTTTAAAAGACAAAAAATCCTCTTTGATAAGTTTTACCAGTTCATACACAAAGCCCTAGATTATATTGATTCATCAACCACCAATGATAATTCTAAGGAAGATATCACCATGTCTGTCATTCTTGTGCCCCCAAAAATTAGAAGGCAACTATCACTTTCCCTTATAAAGGGGAAGTGAATATAGAAACAGTGAAATGATAGATAGCTTTGTCACTAGACTGGGAAGCAGGACTGATACAGAGAAGCCAGCATCTGACTCCAACATTGAATCAATCACAACTCAGTAGGCTACTATACAGAAATCATTGTGCACTTGTACTTGGAACAATAGTTATCATTTTTCTTCTCTGACTAGAATGATGAGTCATTTTTCAGATGGTAGTACCTCTGCTACAGGGAATAAATTTAATATATGGTACAAGCTTACCCTAAATAAATATATATATATATTTTTGGTTGGGGGGAAGGGGATGGAGAGGAAGGGTTTGGGGCACTACAATATTTAGATATTAATACGAAATCAAATAGTTAGAGAAGATACAAAAGTGGCTAGATGTCTAAGGGGATTGAAATGTATGCTGTTTGTGATATTCAACTCTATCTGTAAAAAAGATCAATTAAGCCTAAATGCTCTTTACTCTAGATTCACAATTTGGATAAATGGGCCAGAGGATCCTCAGTCAGAAACTTAACATTTCGTATGCCCCACTGACCAAAACCAAAAACATAAGATGAAGCAGTCTGTCTAAAACTATTGATTGGATTTTATGTTCTTATAGCTAGAAAAATATAGATTCTTCTCTTATGAGTCATATGAATCAAATAAATTTTCTTATCACACCATAAAGAGCCCACAAGAAAGAGCATGTTCTTCCACATCCATGTTGTGGTTAGTTTGTTAAAAAAATACAGCCTTTTTGTTTCAGTTTGAAACTCTCCGCCATAATGTCATTAGCTAACGCTTCACCAGTACCAAACAACTGCCTTGGTGAGAATAATTTCTGCATCCTCAGAATCTCTGACATTTGACTTCGTCCATGGTATCTCCTGATCGAACACCGTGTCTGATTGAAGATTGTAGTTCTAATTACTGCCCTTTGGAGCGAATGCACCACCCATGACTTAAATCATGCTGCATAAAATTTACCACTTCTGTCTGCAACGTCGAGTGTTCCTAAGCATCCCTCCAGATCATAACAGCATCATATAAAGGCAGGATCTATTCTATTGCATTAATTACCACGTTACAGCGGTACTTTTGGCGTTCAAAGCATTCAACAATCCTACAAAGCTAAAATTCTTAAAAAGAGTTCTATATTATAAAGGAAACTCTAGAAAAGGGAAGATGCGAAATCCAAGGCCAAGTCGCCATGAACAACGTAATACTGCAACCATCGAGACAAATCGTACCTCATCGATCCGGAAGATAGTTAAAGCCCGAGCAATCCGACCCGCCAGCTACAGAAAAAGAACCGAACAGAAACACACGCGATGACGTTGAAGAAAAGGAAGAACATCAAATCCAAGAAAAAGAACATCAGCATTTGCGCCGGCGGTGGACGACTACCTACATGTGTGGCAAGCTGGGGGGACTGCGCGTTGTCAATTATGGAGCCAGCAATGGCGACGCTCACGGTAGGGACGATCTTCGCCTCCTTCCCGTCCTCCACCTTGCGTTCCGGCTTCTTCGACCTTTTCCTTTCCTTCTTCCTCTCATCCTTCTCTCCTTTCCTCTGCTTCTTCCGCTTCTCCTCCACCTCCTCCTCCCTAAGTTGACGGTGGCTTCCCTTCCCGTTCACCTCTCTGCCCATCGTGCTTCCCCTTCTCATTTCCTTTCCTTCCCTTAAATAATAATAATCATAAATAAAAATGAACCGTCGTTTTTTCTGAAGGTTGAGAATACCGAAATTAAAACCCTCATCAATCGAACCTCGTATGAATAGACTCATGCGTCATATAAGTCGACTAAAACAGGAATAGACGTTTAAAGGCAACAAACGCAAAAATAATCACGAGTCAGAAGTTAAAGCAAACAATAAAGACGAAAGATTTAATTTTATTTGTCTAGTTCTACGTCGAAGGGTTCTAAGTTTAGGAATAAGATTTAAGTTGCGTTTGTTGGAGAGAGCAATTAGTTGATGATCTCAAGTATATTAGATTTTATTTATTTTGAAGAAAAGATTTTTCGCTAATAACAAGATAAAAGTCAGAATACTTAAAAATTTATATTCTATTTGCACCACCTAAAAAGTTAAAAATTAAAAAATTGTAAAAGTTTGCTTAACTTATCAGGTTCCTATAGATTTCAAGTTTTCAAATTTTCCTTAGTTCGAAAGTTAAGAAATTAGTATAAGAACTATTCTTGTTTAATTAATTATTTTATTATTTAAAATTAATTATAATTAAAGTATATATTATTAATATAATATATTGTTTTATTTAAATAAAGTATATTAATTAAAGTATTATATTATTTTAATTATTACTTTGTAATATATTTTGTATAATATATTATTGTTTTAATTAAAATTACTTTGTATATATTTTAATATAATTAAAGTGTATTAATATAATATATTATTTTACTATTGTTAATATAATTAAAATATATATTGTTAATATTTTTATTTAATATTATTTCATTAATAATAAAATATTAAATTGTTTAAATATTAATTAATTATTAATAAAATATTAATTATTTTATTATTGTTAATATTATTTAATTTTATTTTATAATATTAAAATCAAAAATATTTTGTACTTAATTTATATTATTATTTTATTATATAAATATTATAATATTATTTAATATATATTATTAAAATTTCAAGAACTATATAATTTTTCTAACTTTCTATCAATGACACAAACACTTTCAAATTTTATTTTCTAACTTTTTAATTCCTAATTTTTCTGATTCTTAAATTTTTTGATTTTATATTTTTTTACTTTTTTAACTTTCTAGGTAGTACAAATAGATATTTAAAGTTAAAATATTAATAAGGTTGGTCCCTGTCTTTAAGGCAAATTTTCTAAGTAAAGAATAAGAATGTTTTGTTCTTCACATCCAAAGAGGAGGCAATACCTCAAAATAAACTCCCCACTTAGGTTGATTATAGAAGAAGTTTATTTTAAGTTTAGAAAAAAATTTGGTAATAACAAAAGATTCCTTTCAAGTTTATTATGTTGGGCTCACTAGGTTTGATCAATATAATTGTATCATCTACATATTGGATATTCATATTGAATCAAGCCATTATCTGAATGTAAACCGAGTATACAACTAAGGAAGAAAAAAACTAGGAGCAATGATAACAGATCACCTTATCTAAGACCATTGGAAGTTGTTTAAAAAATACTTTCAATAGATGTGTGTGCATGTGTATGTGGATACGTAAATATGCATGAGTAGATGAGGCACTAAGGTGTGATGTGTTGACATAAAAGAGTGGTATTTGTAGATTAGGTGAAATAAACAGGTGAATATATGACATGTGACATGAATAGATGTTGAGTATTTTGTTTTGATGATGTATGCTAAATGAATGTAATCATATTTACTCAATTACTATTATTTATAAAAGTAAATTAAGAACATCAATTAATACAGAAAAACTTTAATGATATAAATACTTGTCTGTATTGGATATAAAATTATGTTATGTTAAATAACTAGTCATTAAATTATATTAACTTTTCATTTAACTAAACGTTAAGTTAACGTGTGTTTTTATTGTAAAACATGATATATTTTAAAGTTACATTTTTTATATCATATACAGTGTACATTAAAACAACTCATTGAGTTAGTACTTTATTTGTATAAAGGTCACGTGAGAACTCGTTGAGTTATAGGCTTAAATGTTAAAATATATCATGTGAGAACTCGTTAAGTTAGTGAACAAAAGATTAAAATGAAGAGACGAACTCGTTAAGTTAGTATTATGCACATGATGAAATTCAAATTTACAAATGTTATATTGTATCACGTGAGTTGCATATATTTAACTCGATAAGTTAACATAACTATACACGTTAAGTTGCTATATTGAACATTAGCGCAACGCGTTAGGTTAGCGTTATAAACTTAAAGTTATTATTATTACACGTGGTAAATACTTTATTGTTTAAAACATTTATTTACTAATTTGGTAAGTTATCAAAGGTTTTTCGAAGACTTATAACCATAACTATTCGAAACTCAAATTGTTTTTGGTGAGTTAGCATTTAACCTTTCGAAAGATAAGTTAAGCTGGTTCATTGAGTTAATTGTAACACAATGGAGTTAATTCGTTGAGTTAACTGTAACACCACGAAGTTGGTTCATTGAGTTAGCGTAACACCACAGACTTAGTTCGTTGAGTTAACTACAATACATGTCACATGATTTGGCATATAATGAACTTGCTAAGTTAGATATGTTAAAATATAAATCTACTTATTTTACTCGTTTAGTTAACATTAATACAACAACTTGTTATTATACTTGATAAAAAATTTTGGACAAGAAAGTTTATTTTGCAGGAAAATTTTCAAGGATCTAGGATTGATGATTAAAGAAAATTCGAAGAGGAAAATGTGGGTCAGAACGTGTATATTTCGATGAAGGAAAAAGAGAAGACGTGAAAAGTGGAAAACTGATTATGGTTAAACGTGGATGATATATATGAAATGAAGATACAATATAAAATGCATAAAATTCACGTTGATCAATTATCCCTACACATTAAATGAAATATATTTTCAAGGATCAAAACACCTCTCTAGGGAAAAGCTCTTAGATAGAAGAAAATTTAGTAAAGAAGAGAAAGTCCAATATATATCACTGAAGATTTGAAGAATTAGAAGAAAGCAAATTCAGTAAAACAAAGAAAGTCAGATATTTGTCACTGAAGAATTACAAAAGAAGAAGAAAAAAAAAACTCAAATAGGGAGAAATGCTTTAAATTCTACAAATTAGTTTTCTCTGTTTGTAGTTATGAAATTGATTAGATGAAACATGATATCATTATATAATTGTATCTACAATTTCTAATGAGAATTGAATTGTATCTTGTAATTGAAAACTTGAATAAAATGATTTAATTAAAACAATGCATTGACTTGTTTTTAATTTTGAAATTTTAATTATAACAGAAAATGTTGAAAAATACAATTCACTCCCCTCTTGTGTAGCCATTTGATCCTACAATAGAGTGTGTGCATTGAAGGGTAAGTGTACATGATTAATTAGCCATGATAGTGCATGATTAATTAACATGATAATAGATGATTAATTAATATGATTATGCATGATTAATTACATGATAATGGATGATTAATTAAAACAAAATACTAGATTCCTAAAGATAATCATTATAGAAGTATTAAAACTAACAAAATTAGACTCAAACGGATATGAGTACTAAAGCAAATGATCTTAACTTATCTTGTAGGTGAAAACTAAAGCTTCAAAATAGGTAATGGATAATAAAGCTTCAAGACATATGACTAAATATAGATCTATCTTATCAAATGTAAATAAAATCAATGGAGGAACTATCAAATTTGAGAATAATGAAAATGTATTATTGTAGGAGTAGGATCTGTTATTATTCTAAATAAAATTGTCATTACCAATATCTTACTTGTTTCTAGTTTAAAACATAATTTGATTAGTACGTCTTAGTTAATTGATAATGGCTACATTGTTTTATTTAAATTTGATAAATACCTAGTTATCGATGAAAGCTTAAATGAAATTAAATTTATTATCTATAGAAAAGGAGATGCATGTTTTCTAAGCCTTCTTGAAGATGTTCTTAATTTTGATTCTTGCCTTGTTATTGTGAATGTAATGTTTGGTCTTGACATAAAAGACTAAAACACACTAATATGAAATAATTGAATAAGTTATCTAGAAAGAACTTGGTAGAAAGTTTGTTTAGAATTAATTTTAGTAAGGACAAGACATGTAGAGCTTGTGAATTAGGAAAATAGAAGAAGAATTCTTTTAAATTTGGAAGAACATTGGTTACTAAGAGAATTTTGGAATTAATTTACATAGATTTATTTAGACCAATAAGGATTGCAAGCATTGGAGGAAAGTACTATGTTCTAGTGTTAGTAGATGATTACTCTAGATATACTTGAGTAATGTTTTTTACTCATAAAAATGTAGTTGTAGATGAATTTAGAAACTTCTACAAGAAAATTCAAAATGAGAAGGAATTAAGCATATAAAGAATCAAAAGTGATTATGGAGGAGAATTTAAAGATAAAGAGATGGACAAATTCAGTGAAAAAATTAGAATACATCATAGATATTTATTTCTTACAACCTCTTCACAAAATAGAGTTGTAGAAAAGAAAAATAGATTTCTTTAAGAAATGACCAAAACTATACTCAATGAATGTAATACTACATATTATTTTTGGACAGAAACTGTAAACACTACTTGTTATGTGTTAAATAGAATCTCTATCAGAAGTATTTTAGAGAAAACTTTTTATGAGATCTAGAATGGAAGAATACCTAAAATATCTTACTTTAAGAGTTTTGGATGTTTTTGCTATATTTTAAATGCTAAGGATAACAAAGATAAATTTGAAACTATCTAATGAAAGAATTTTTCTTGGTTATTCCTAAAGAAGCAAGACATATAGGGTATTCAATAATACTAGTAAATCTGTCAAAGAATCAATGCATATTACCTTTGATAAAACTTCATTGGATATTCCTATTGAAGTGAATGAAGTAATTTAAAATTTTGATAGTGAGGAAGAGATCATGTAGGAAGAACCATAAGAAAATATTCCTTCCACTAGTCAAACTAGATTTCACCTAAATCACTCAAAAGAACTAATCATTGAGATATTCACAAGGGTATATATAGACCAAGAATAAATTGATCTAGGTCTTATGTATTTTTCTTAGAAATTGAACCCAAAAATGTAAATGTAGTAAATGATGAATTATGGATTAATGCAATGCAAGAAGAACTGAATTAATTTAGAAGAAATAAAGTTTAGGATCTTGTACCTAAGCCTGATGGACATTCCATAATTGGTACAAAATGAGTTTTCAAGAATAAATCAAATGAATTTGGAAGAGTAGTGAGAAATAAGGTTAGACTAGTTGCTCAAGAGTTTAACTAGGAAGAAGGGATACACTTTGATGAAACCTTTACACTTGTAGCAATGTTAGAATCAATCAAAATGTTATTAGTCTTTGTTGCACATATGAATTTTAAGTTATATCAAATGGATGTCAAAAGTGCATTTTTGAAAGGATCAATTATAAGAGAAGTATATGACCTAGATTTGAAGATTCACATTATTTAGACCATGTATTTAAATTGAAGAAAGCCTTGTATAGATTAAAACAAGTATCAAAAGCTTGGTATGAGAGACTTAGAGATTTTTTATTGGATAATTATTTTTCTATGGGACAAGCAGATAACACCTTATTCATAAAGAAGAACAAAAATGATTTACTACTAGTTCAAATTTATGTGAATGACATAATATTTGGCTCAACAAAAGAAAACTGGTGCAAGAAGTTTGTAGAAATTATGAAGAGCCAATTTGAAATAAGCATGATATAAGAAAAATATCATGATTTAGTGGAACCTATCAACTTCTTGGTACATCCTTAGTCTCATGATTTAGTAAGAAGCATAACTATGTTGCATTATCTACTACAAAAGTAGAATATTTAGTAGTTGCATTATGTTGTGCTCAAATACTATAGATGAGACAGATCATGAAAGATTTCGGACTTAATTTTAAGGAAATAGTTATTAACTATGATAATAGTGTTAGGACCTGATGGCTTACTAGAGAGGGGAGGTGAATGGTAATAATTTGTTACTTAGCAAATTAATGGTTGATTGATATAGAGAAATAGCAAGCATAGAATAAAAGGAAAGCACACAAGATTTTTTAGGTGGTTCACCTCTAACGGCTAGTCCACCCCCAAGGGATACTTGGGCTTCACTAAACTTTATCAAACTTACAAACACTTGCTTTAAGGTCAAAGCAAGAACCAACCAATCTGATTGAGCTTTCAGGTCATAGCTCCAACCAATCTTTCTCTGAAGTTTTGATCCATGTACTTCAGTAAACACTATCTTGAATGTATTAGAGTTGAGTGCGTGATGAGCTTCTAAATTTGAGTTTGTATATGTTGATGATGATTTGATCTTAAAGACTTTCTTCTATTGAGCTTGGTGTAAATATTTGTATGAGCAAAAAACTATCTAACTTTGTTGTTTGGTGCTTGTATATATACCATTATGTATAACGATCATATTTTCTCCCAACGGATGTATTCTGCTGTACTTGGTAATATTTCAAACCTAAATATAGTAAGTTACCGTTCAGGGAGGTATTTCAAGATATCCTTTTGATTTCCTAGGTTTTTTGGAGGCTTAACCATGTAACTCTTCGAAAAATACTTGTAACTTATCGAAAAGTCACTTAAGTCTTTCTGCCATGTAGGATTTTAGATCGTACATATGAGTTGTCATTTGATCAGATACTTGCAGCTTGTAACTTACCGAACTATTCTTTAATTGTCGGATAGTTAACTTCAGTAACCCTCCAAAATCCTTCTTTAAGTTTTCGACTGCCTTCCTATTTCAGCACGTGCATAATAGAATAACTTAAGTTTCAGATGGTTATACTTGTAACTCACCAAAACTCTTTAAATTTCGGATAGTTAGCTTTAGTAACTTTCTGATTCTTCTTTTAAGCTTCTGTTTGGATTTCTACACGTGGGAAATTCAATGACTTAAGTTTCAGATAGTTAGCTGCAGTAACTTTTCGATTCTTTATACATCTATCTTTCTAACTCTCTGAAAGCCTTCTACTTTCGGATACTTGTTCTTCTAACTTTTCAATAGTATTGCTACTACTTTATACTACTTTTCGGATACTTAGACTAGTAACTCACCGAAACTATATCTCTTTTGGATAGTTAAGCTTGGTAACCTTCTGAAATCCTTTTTATCACTTGCAGCACACTTTGAACTATCTATATCAACTTCTGCTCTCTTGTTGAACTGTTAAGTCTGAGAAATACAATTTGATTCCTCTCATTGATTTTTGCATTATCAAAATCTAGAGGTCCTTTCAAATAGCAGTGAAAAAGAAAAATTATTTTAAAGTTATTGAGTAATCGGGTCAGTTTTTCCTTAGATGAGGGATTGTGATTGCATAAAAAAGTAATTTTGAACAAAAAAAATGAAAAGGAAATAAAGAAAAAGAAAAATATATATATATGAAAAGAGACGTGTACTTAGGGTAATTGTTAGGAATTTTGTTTTGATGATGTGTATTTTACTAAGTCTAAATAAGTTTAAGTATATGGTTTTATCTCAATCACATAGTTAGACATTAATGACTTTTGAAAAGTCATATAGTTATTGTTAATGTTTTGAGTTAGTTGAAAAGTTATGTTAAAAACTCATATAGTTATAGTTATCTACACGTGTGTTTTTAAAGTCTTAAGTTTTCACCTGTTTTCCATGTACGTTCATTTATAGAAAAGTCGAAGAGCTAGATAACTATTCATGTTTTTATGCATGGATTAGATAACTATTCGATTTTTTTAAAGTAACTAACGTAAAGTTAAGTTTTTCTATTATAGTTACATATTTTGTAAGTGGAAAGCTCAAAGAGTTATAAATAAGTATTTGAGTTTTTATAAGTATTAAGAGATAAGTGTTTGAATAAAATGATGACTTAGGAGATAAATTCTATAGTTCTTTAGAAAGAGCATTCTTAATGGATTTACAATAGGAGAATGGGAAAATTGAAAAAGAATGTGGTGAACATGGATATTTCAAATTTGAAAAGAACATGAGATCATGGATTATTGATTAAGTGAATGAACGTGCTGAACGAGAAACTTCAGTTTAACTGCTATAAATAAAGGGTATGAGCTGTACTTCAGTTATCCCAACAAATACAGAGATATCTCAAATTATATAGAGAAATCCAAATTGATACAAAGATATCCCAAGCGATATAGAGATATCCCAAACTATACAAAGAAATCCAAATCGATATAGAGATATCCCATCTAAAACAAAGAAATCTCACCAAATACAAAGGAAAGAGCTATCTTAAAGTAATCCAAGAGATTCTAAGTCAAGAATAAAAAGGAGTGAAAAGATGTAGAAGTAGAGCAAATTCGAGAAGATTCAAAAGTTGCGTGCAAAGCTCAAGTTTGAAATTCAAATTTACTCAAGGTTAGAATAAGATCAATCATTTTTCTAGTGTAAATTTATATAAAAGGAAATTTTATATTAGAACCAACAAGTAGGGAAAGTGTGCTTAAAAAGTTTGTAAATAAATTTCATACCCAAAGATGCAAAGATATAATTGAAAAATAAAGAGAAAGAAAAGAGAAAATAGAACCCAATTCCACTAGTTTGGCTTGTACACTTTCAAGTTTTGCTTAGGATGATCTTAAGGGTCCCTTCAAGCCTCACTTTCAAGCACCCTTGCATGTCCAAGAGTCAAGAGCACCCCTTGATAGCAACCTTCAAGAAAATGCTCCTTAAAAGGATGTCCCTAATAGCCCTCTTGCTCAGATGCACCTCTAAGAATGTCACACTGAAGCACCTAGTTCTTGTCTTTGCCTTGATACTTGAATGCTCCACATTCTTAGATGTTAACCACCTTCAAGACTTGCTCAAGATGGGCAGCCACACCTTTGTGAGAATGGGAGGGATAAATTCTATAAAGAAATTGGAATAGATCATAGATATTCATTTCTTAGAGTATCTTCACAAAATGGAGTTGTAGAAAAGAAAAATAGATCTTTTTAAGAAATGGCTAGAATCAAGCTCAATGATTATAACACTACATATTATTTTTGGATAGAAGTTGTAAACACTACTTGCTATGTGTTAAATAGAATCTCTATCAGAAGTATTTTAAAGAAAACCCCTTATGAGATTTGCAATTGAAGAATACCTAAAATATCTTACTTTTAAGAGTTTTAGATGTTCTTGTTATATTTTAAACTCTAAGGATAGTAAAGATAAATTTGAAGCCAAGTCTGATGAAGGAATTTTTCTTGACTATTCCTAAAGGAGCAAGGCATATAGAGTATTCAACAAGACTTGTAAATCTATTGAAGAATCAATGTATATTACCTTTGATGAAACTTCATTGGATATTCCTATTGAAATGAATGAAGTAATTCAAAATTCTAATAGTGAGGAAGAGATTATGTAGGAAGAACCACAAGAAAATATTCCTTCTACTAATCAAACTAGATTTCACCCAAATCACCTAAAAGAACTAATCATTGGAGATATTCACAAGGGTATATAGACTAGATTAAGAATAAATTTATCTAAGTGTTATGCATTTATCTCAGAAATTGAACCTAAAAATGTAAATGAAGTAGTAAATGATGAATTTTGGATTAATGTAATGCAAAAAGAACTAAACCAATTTAGAAAAAATGAAGTTTAGGATCTTGTACCTAAGCCTAATGGACATTCCATAATTCGTACAAATGAGTTTTCAAGAATAAATTAGATGAATCTAGAAGGGTAGTGAGAAATAAGACTAGACTAGTTGTTTAAAGGTATAACTAGTAAGAAGGGATAGACTTTGATGAAACCTTTTATTAAGAATTATATTTTGATGATGTATGCAAAATGTTAATTAAATCATATTTAATCAATTAATTTTGTTATTTAAAATATACATTTAAAATCATAATTATTTCTCCCTTTTTGTCATTAATCAAAAAGATGATTACAAAGTATTAAAATGAGAAACAAGTATGTACAACTAAATTATCTGTAAACTTTAATAAGAATTGAAACACATTTACAGTAAAATGTATTGTTCAACAGTCAATCAATAGATACAAACATTACATTTTGTATTCAAAACATAAGTAAACAGATAAATGACAGTACATTTATCTATTCCCCCTAATAATATTGCCTATGACATTATAAATCTTATCTCCTAAATGCCTAATATCATTTTTGATGTCATTCAGTACTACATCTAAGTCAAGAGGTAGTTTGGGTTGTTGTTGTACTTGATATGAATAATTTTGCTATTCTTGTTGTTGAAAATCAGTTGTTGTTGTTGTTACTTCGATTGGTATTTTTGCAAATCTTTAATACTAAATGCTCTCATGGCTTTATCTTTAGAGGACTAGTTAGATAAATTTAGTTGACTTGCAATAAGTCAACATAGAACATCACCAAAAAGTAACTTTAAACTTATATGTTGTAGTTGATATGTGAAAACATCAAACCAATTTATTTGTATTCTGTTTAATATGCCATAAGTTGCATACAAACAATTTCTACTTACTTCCAGATTATGTCCAACTCTTTGAAATAAATTTGCATGCAGAATATTTGCAATAAACCTCTTCGGCATTCAGATTTTCCATTAATCTCATTTCTGAATATACATCTGGAATCTGTGATAAAGACTGAATGTTTCATTCTAATTGTCTAACTATGTCAAATATGTTGGTAACAACAACTTCATTCTGTAATTTCAAAACTTCAAAAATTAATTCAAGAGATAAAGTAAACTCTTGTTTAGTTATTTGAATTTTCAAAAGATTTTCATCTTGTACCAGATTGCTGTAAAAAGCTGCGATAAGCTCTTTATATTGTTTCCATTTCATTCCAACTGATAAGAATTGTTTTAAGCTTTGAAACTCAAACAGATCTTTAATTTTCATTAAACTTTTAAACTTTATTGGTCTAGCATGCAGAATTTGATATGTAATCAAACTATTGTATTTCTACAATGCTTCCTCAGATTTAAAATAAATTGAATTACCTTGAATGTGTAGGGTCCTATGTTCAAAAGGTGATACCTAAAGCCTTGATTCAGAATTTAATTTTTCTTCAAGAATCTCTTCTTCAAAATGAATGTCATTTTGTTCCTTTGTCAGAATATTTTCTTGAAGTTGCTTAGGTAAGCTTGATTCTTCAGCTTTAGTAGTGTAAGGAATATTTTCAATATCTGCAATATCCGTAAATTCAGTTTCTACAGAATGTTCAGAGTTTAAAATTTTTCATAAATTCAACAGCTCATGTATCTATTTGTAATTGTTCATTGTCTTCAATAGATATGTTCATGTCTACATGCCGTGAATTCTCAAACCTTGTTTCTATAGATTCTAAAATAAGCTGATCAACTTTAGGCTCTTGTGGAGTTTTATCTTGTTCAACAATAACTACTCTAGACAATTCAACCTTTGAACTAGTTACTACCTTAATATTTTCAAGCACTTCTGTAATAACTTGTTCAATTTTGTTTGCTTGATGCTTTGATAGTTCAATTTCCTTATCATCAAGGCTTGATTCTATAGAGAAACTTGGACTAATTTGTTGCTTTGATCTCTTTTCAAGTTTTCTAGAAAATGATAATAATATTTCATTATCATCGTTAGTTTCAATGTGTTTTGAATTGATCACATTGTCAAATGTAATGTAAGGTACAATGTCTACACATACATTGTCCTTCGGAATTAAATCCTTATCTGATTTTTCTTTTTCAAAAAAAATTGTTTTCTTAAAAATAATTTCCTTTTGTTTCATTGTTCTAACTCTTTTTCTTTCATAATAAGTCAGCTATTCTTTTACTTGAATTATTATTGTTTTCTTATGAATTTGTTCTAAAAAGGTTTTCTGTTTTAGTTCTTTTAAAGCACTTTCTATAGCTATTGCTTTTCAAAGACCTTCAACTTTTTCTTGATCTACAACAATATTTGTCTATTTTTCCTTTGTAAATAAAGTAGTAGGTATAGTAGATGTATAGATGATATTTGTGCACATTTTTATATGATAATCCATGCATTCTATGTCTTGAAACTCAAGTTATATGCACTTATACAAGAAAATACATGTTAATCACATTTTTATGACATTGCATGAATATGTGCACAAATGCACCCCATTAATGCAATTTTCATGAAACATACTAGATGTTCATATGCTTGAATGTATGATTTAATAATTCTTAGGCCAAGAAAGAAATTTTAAAGGTCATCAAGGTATTGAAATAATTTGATATGGCCACATATATTTTACACACTATGGTTATGAACTTGTGGACATTAAATGCAATAATGTGACATTGGCTATGAATGATTTTAAATACATGTTACTAATTGATTCATTCATGGATGAACTTACATTTCACATTTGTAAACATGTTAAAACGAATGTTACATACCTTAGAAATAAATATATTTTAAGTTCATAACTAGAGTTATTTTTGGCATGTATTACTAACATTACATGCATGACTTAAATGGAATTTGTTATAGGTGAATGTTGGCCCTTGGATCAAGCTTTGGGATCATCAACTCTTGGATGATCAAAAATCTCTATAAATAGGCCTTGTATCCCACAATTTCTCTCCCCTCTCCAACTCCAAAATTCGGAATCCCCCTTGGTGCTCCAAGCAAGGAGGTGAAGGAGCTTCACTCATGGTGATTTCTCTTCCAAATGACTCTTGGAGGTAGGTCTCTCCCTTCCCTTGTTCTCTCCACTTCCTTCTTCGACGTTCTTCACCATTAGGGAGGTTGAATTGCTGCTGCAATTACTCCTTGAGGTGTTGAATCCGTGGAGGAGAGGAGCATTGGAGAGACAAGTAGAGGTGTAGTGAAGTATCTTCAAGAGTGCACTCCCTTGTTCTACACGTTGCTGCATTCCTTCCGGTGTTGGACCTCTAATCCGTGGAAGGAACAAGTTGCATTAGGTGTGGAGAATTGGTGGAGAAGGTAGACATCTTTGGTGGCTGAAGCAAGGAGATGACGTCCCTTGTGGAAAGACCATTGGAGATGTGGGCTTAAGGTGAGGAGATGGACTGAGTTGAGATAGAGTTGTTTGTATTTCCTGTTTTGATGTTGTATGGTTGTTATGTGTTCATTCTATGTTTTCCACGTATTTCCCTTTATTGTAATGTTGAATTCTTGTTGTTATATCAATGTTTTTCAATTCTAAGTTTAGTTTGAGTTTTGTGCCCTTTATGTGTTTGATTTTATGTTTCCTTGTATGGATTCTTCTTAAATGTTTGTTCCTCTAACTCTAATATAGTTTAGACGTTTTTTACTTAACTTTAACCTCCTGATTTACTTGGTTTTGATTATATATAGCTTATACTTAATAGATTAGAGCATACATGGATGTAGATGTATGGTTATAAGTCCATGTATGCTAGTTTTATAGTAGAATTGGTAGTTTGATGTAGTGTAATTTTATTTTCTATGTTTGTAGTTTAATAATTATTGTGTGATGCTTTCTCGTAAGTGATGGATAGAGAGGGACATGTATGAGGTTTCTCATTACTGATTCAACTCTATATGAAGTCATTTCTAACATTCACATGATTGTTAAGGCAAACATGTGATGAGAATGCATGTACACAAGGCATATCTATAAACTCTAGTGAATTTTGTATTTAATTGCTGATCCCTGTGGACTCGACCCATTCTTGCATGTTTTCTATAATTGACTCCGTGCGCTTGCGGTTATAAATATTAAACTCGGTTGTGTGTTAATTTCCTAACATGTAAACCCCGAACACGTTTTTGGCGCCATTGCCAAGGATCGTGCCAATTTTTTGTTTGAAATTTTCTAGAGTTTTTGATATGTTTCTTCTTTTGGAATTCTGATTTCAAAGTGTTTTGATGTAATAATGGTGTATTAATATGTCTTGATGCTTTGATTTCATGAATATAATGTCATATGCTTTATTTGATTTAAGTTTCTTATGACATTTGTGGACTACATGTTAGTAGCAGAATTTTCAGAGTTCTGAATTTTTCATCTCTGTTCCACGTGAATCTGCTACCAAAGAGCTTTTCAATGTAATGAGTTTATATTTTTCCATGGAAGAAGGTTTCCTTAGCTTTCCAGATTGTGTTTAAACACTGGAATTGGAGTTTTAGATATTTTTTTATGAATTTTTGAAGTTCAGGTTGTTTTCAGATTACAGAACACGTTTTTCAGAAAATTTTTGAGGTATTGTTGATTCTGCTGTGATTGGAGTTTATGAAACGTTGGTTTGATATTTTTACTTGAAATTATGTAAGTTAAGCTTTCCTACGAGTATTTGCAAGTTAAATTTGGAGTAGGAATGATAGGTTCATTAATTCTTGAGATACAGGGTATGATGTAGAGCAATTTCCAGAATTCTGTCAGTTATATGCTTTTTATTTGGAAGTGCTTGCATATTCACTGCATATTTTGTTTTAGTAGATATTTTTGTTGAAATCCTTGATGAATTAGCTTTCCAAGCCATATTTGCATGCTCAATTCTGATGTGTATACATTTCTGAGTGAATTGTTTAGTTTTGTTATGCTTAAACTACAATAGTGAGTGATGCAATTACAATGATTGTAGTTATTTTATTATGTGCTGATTGCTAATTGTTCTTAATTGAAGATCTTAATAAAGCACCTTGTAGGTTAGCCTGAGATTAAGATTTTGATCTGATTATGGATAATAATTTCAATTACCATAGTTCATATGATGCTTCATTTATGGCATTTTGTGCTAAATGTGGTTTAAATGATCATATTCTTGAGGATTGTCCTTTTTACATGTTAGATGATGATTTTAAAGTGTATAAGCATCTTGATTTATCCATATAAGAAAATGAGAATTTGAACTTTAATGTACAAGCATTGCATGCTAAATTTCCTACTGATAATATTTACAATGCAAATTTTAATGATGTAATTACTAATGGTGATGATAATGATGGTTATGGTGCTAATGTTGAGCTCAATAGAGCTATTGAAGAGGCCAAAATATTTCATGATAAGCATATCTTGAGGAGAGAATTTGTGATAGCCCAAAAGGTTCTATTATATAATTCAAGATTGCACATTTTTCCTGGGAAGTTTAGATCCCGATGGACTCGACCTTATCGTTAAGAAAGTTTATCTCTATGGTGTAGTAGATATAGAAAATATGAAAAGGAGGGATATTTTTAAGGTTCATGGTCATCGATTGAAATTATTTTTATCTGATAAGAAGACTTATAGTGGTGAAGAGATTACTTTAGATGAATCTTCTTATACTTGAGCTAGGTTTGAATGCTAAGTATTTTTAGCTCATCCTCTATTAGTAGTTTTATTTTTCTTGTTTTTTGTGTAGTGTGTTTGTAGTTTTATTCTTATTTTTTTTACTTTTTCCACTTCTAGTTGATGTTCTTTTCTTTGTTTTGCTATTTTTTTGTTTGTCTTTTTACATTTCCTTTCATAGAATTGTTTGATGTGTTTGTTCATGTTTTCAGTTACGAATTCTTACTACAACATAGGTATACATTTCATTCTCCTTATATATTTTCGTGCTTAGAATGTCCTTTTTCATATTAAGTTATGAATATAATATAGTAAGTATAAATATATATATATATATAAAGAAAAAATATATATAAGTTTAATTATAGTTAGTAATGTCGTAGAGTTATTACTTAACTCGTTAAGTTAGTGTTATACACGTGGTGAAATTATAAGTTACGAATGTTATATTGTATCACGTGAGATGCACATGTTTAACTCATTAATTAAAAGTCTATTCATGCTCGTTTTGTGTTGCTTGTTGTTTTTGTTTTGTTGTTGCTTCACAAGTTGGCCAATTTCATACTTACGAGTACATGGGGGACAATGTACAAGATAGGTATGGGGGGGTGGCTATGAAGTGTATTTTGCATTTTCTGATTGACAATATTCCTATTAACATACTACTTAATCTCCATTGTTTGTTCTTAGGAATGTTATTAGTCGCATCTTTTGTCAATTCATTTTTTTTTGTGTTTGGTGTCTTTTGTTGGCATACCTAAGGTCTTAATTAATGAAGTGCTTATTTAAGGTTTATTAGTTGAACCTTAGAGGTAACACTAATAGGATAATACCCTTGAACCTAAAGATAAGAACTTAAGAGTAAATTCAATTTTCATTCATATGTTTATTATATATAGGTATTGCACAACCACGAGGCCTTAACTAAAAAAGAACATAACTAACTTATTCCTTTTTGAAGTGAAACTTAAGTAATAGTCTAAAGTACTATCCAATGGGTTGTCTCTCGAGAAGGGTACCAAAAAGAGAATAAGGTGATTGCCCGTTCTTACAAAGGACACTTAGTAGCTAGGTATGGAGGCTAAGCAACCTCTTAATATTCGCGTAGAACCGTGTGTCCGAGTAGGAGGTAATCTTAAGGGTAGATGTAGGTAGAAAGTTAAAAAAAAGAAAAAGAAAAAGAAAAAAAAAGCAAGTTATAAAAGAAAAAAAGAGAAAGAAAAAAGGGAAAAGAGAAAAAAAGAAGAAAAGAAAAAGAAAAAAAAAGAGAGGAATAAAATAAAAGAGACAATGTACTTGAGGATAGACTTTTGAAGATTATGTAAGTAACATGGATGGAGTGAGTAGGTTATTATGTGAATTTTTAGTTTTGGCCATTTCACTTACACTTATATATGTATGTACTTATTTTCTTAGGATGAAATGAGAATGAGCAATTAAGTTTAAACCTAAAAGGATAAGGGTGTTGGAATAAAGGTGAAGCCAAAAAGGTTAAACTAGAAACTTTGTAAGTAACTTCATGCATGTTTAAGTAATCTTGTGTAGGACCGTATGGCTACACAAGAGGGGGGTGAATTGTGTTTTTCAATATTTTCGAATATAATTGAAACTTTAAAACTCAAAAATAAGTCGAGACATTGTTTTCATAAAATCATTTTTATTCAAGGTTTCAATTACAATATACAATTTAATTCTCCTCAAAAATTGTAGATGCAATTATATCTCGATACCATGTATCATCTAAACAATTTCATAACTACAAACAGAGAAAACTAATTTGCAGAATTTAAAACATTACTCCTTGTTTGAGATCTTTCTTCTTCTTCTTCTTTTTCTTCTTCAGCAATTCTTCAGTGACGAATATCTTGTCTTTTTATGCTTTACCGAATTTTCTTTCTTCTGATACTTTAAATCTTCAGTGACGTAAATTTGACCTTTTCTGCTTCATTGAATTTGCTTCCACCTGAGAGATTTTCCCTAAAGAGGTGTTTTTGATCCTTGAAAAGATTTTTTGTTTGATGTGTAGGGATAATTTGATCAACGAGAATTCTATGCCTTTTATACTATATCTTCATTTCATGCATATCCTTCACGTTTAATCACTACCAATTTTCCACTTCTTCACGTCTTTTTTTTTTCCTTCATCGAAATATACACGTTCTGACCCATGTTTACATTTCGAATTTTCTTTAATCATCAATCCTGGATCTCTGAAAAATTTCCTGCAAAATAAACTTTCTCATCCAAAATTTTTCATCAAGTATAATAAGAAGTCGTTACTTTAATGTTAACTAAACGAGTAACACAAGTATATATATAACTTAACGTTTTCAACTTAACGAGTTTCTCATGTGCCAATTCACGTGATAAGTATTGTAGCTAACTCAATGAACTAACTTCGTTGTGTTATAGATAACTCAACGAACTATCTCTGTTGTGTTACAATAACTTAACAAACCAGTAATATACAAATGTTTTTATAATAAGAATTTTACCACATGCAAAAAATAACAACTTAAGTTTATAACGCTAACCTAATGCGTTGTGTTTAGAATGAAAAAGTGCATAATATTAACGGTTAAATGATGGTTAATTGCATAATATTTAGCTTATCATATGAGAATTAAGCTATTTTGTTATAAGTGCACTGTTATATGCTTTAATGAAAGAATCTGCTTAATTTCGGGGAATTAATATTAATTTAGTGCATTTCTGAACTGTTAGTAAATTGTAGGCTGTGAAATTCTTAAGTATCAGAATTTTTTGTTATTTCGGACAGTTATGTTTAACGTATTGAACAACTATGCTTAATGTATCGAAGAGTTATGTTTAAATTACCGAACAATTATGTTTTAAAAGAATATTTTATTATTTCCTGAAGTACACGTGTCGAAACCATAATGCATGACTTAAGTGGACTTTCGGTGAGTTATCTCTAACTATCCGAAATTGCAGCTGGGCATCAGATAGTTATATGTGTAACTCTCCGAAATCTCTTTTTATTATAAAACTGCTGATGACACGTGTCATGTTCTAGAAGAATGACTTAAGTGGATTTTCGGTGAGTTATCTCTAACTATTCGAAATGCATCTAGGCATCGGATAGTTAGACTTGTAACTCTCCGAAATATTTCTTTATTATAAAACTGCTGATGACACGTGTCGTGATATGGAAGATTGACTTAAGTTATATATCGGTGAGTTATCTGTAACTATCCGAAATGCATTTAGGCATCAGATAGTTAAGTTTGTAAGTATCCGAAATGCATCAGATAGCTTACTGATATAAATACTTGTCTGTATTGGATCTGAAGTTAATAACTAGTCGTTTCGTTGCATTAATTTCTCATTTAGCTAAACGTTAAGTTAACGTATGTTTTTATTGAAAAGCATGATATGTTTTAATGTTATATCTTCTGTATCATGAACAGTGCACGTTAAGACAACACGTTAAACAATGTCTCGACTTGTTTTTGAGTTTTAAAGTTTCAATTATATTTCAGAAAATATTAAAAATACACAATTCACCCCCCTCTTGTGTAGCCATACGATCCTACAATAAGTATGGGTCTTCCTAATAGTAATATTCTACTCTTGAAAAGAACAATTTCATATCCTATCTATTTCAATCCTTAGGTGTTAAACCAGTAACTAAGTAATTAACTATGTTTGCATACTAAGGCATTGTGTTGATAGTCATTAATTGTTTACCAGGAAAATTATTCTTAATTTCAATATTTGATTTTTCTATTTGTAATCTTGATATATGATCTGCTACTACATTCTCACAACCTTTTTTATCTTTAATTTCTAGATCAAATTCTTGTAATAATAATATCCATTGGATCAATCTTGGTTTAGTCTCTTTCTTTGCTATTAGGTGTTTTAGAGCTGAATGATCCATGTATACTATCACTTTAGCTCCAATCAAATATGATCTAAACTTTTCTAAGACAAACACAACAGTTAACAGTTCTTTTTCAGTAGTTGTATAATTAACCTGAGCATCATTTAATGTTTTGCTTACATAATGAATCACTCTAGGAGATTTTTCTATCTTCAGTCCCAACACTACTCCTATAGTAAAATTAGATGCATCGCACATTAATTCAAATGGATGGCTCCAATCAAGTGCTTGTATTATAGGAATTGAAATTAAGCTAGTTTTAAGCTTGAAAAATGCTTCTTTGCAATTTTTATCAAAGTTGAATGAGACATATTTTAATAGATTAGTTAAAGGTCTAGCTATTTTGCTAAAATCTTTAATAAATCTTCTATAAAATCCAGCATGTCCTAGAAATGATCTAATATCTTTTACTGATTTAGGTTCTGATATATTAGAAATTACTTCTATTTTAGCTTTATCTACTTCAACCCTTTCTTTGAAACAACATGTCCTAAGATTATTCCTTGTTTAACTATGAAGTGACATTTTTCCTAATTTAGAACTAGACTTTTTTCCACACAGCATTTTAATACTTGGTCTAAATTGTTTAAACACACCTCATATGAAGTTCCATATACAGTAAAATCATCCATAAATATTTCTAAAAAATCTTTAGTCATTCTAGTGAATATGCCCTACATACACCTTTGAAAAGTGGCTAATGCATTGCATAATCCGAATGACATTCTCTTAAAAGCATAAGTTCCATTAGGACAGGTGAAAGTTATTTTCTCTTGATCCTCTAATGCTATTAGCACTTGGTTATATCCTAAATACCCGTCTAGGAAACAAAAATATTCTTGGTCTGCTAATTTCTCTAGTATTTGATCTATGAAAGGTAAGGGAAAATAATCTTTCCTAGTCATAGCATTCAGCTTTCTATAGTCTATGCACACTCTCCAACCTGATTGAATTCTAGTAGGTATCAAGTTCTGACTTTCATTCCTAATAACTGTTAATCTTGGTTTTTTGGGAACTACATGGATTGGACTAACCCATGAGCTATCAGAAATTGGATAAATTATGTCATTATCTAACCATTTCACTATTTCCTTCTTGACTACTTCTTTAAGGTTTGGATTTAATCTCCTCCCAGGAATTCTAACTGGTTTAGCATTCTCTTCTAAATATATGTGGTGACAGCATAAAGTTGCACTTAACCATTTTATATCAGTCATAGTCCATCCTATAGCCTCTTTATAAGTTTTTTCTATATCTTTTAATTTAGAAATTTGATCCTCTTTTAAATCTGAAGCAATAATGATTGGACATGTTTGTCTTTCTTCCAGAAATATATAGATTAATTCAGGAGGTAAAGGTTTTAAATCTAAATGTTGACCATTAGAAGCTAGAGCTCCTAATTGAACATTTTCATTTTCAATATAAATCTCTTCTTGATCTCTTTCTATCTCTATGCTTTCACTTACTTCTAAAGTTTCAGAATTTAGTTGCCTATTTAGTTCTTCTTAAATCACATCATCTAGCATATCTCCTTCATCCTCTAAAAAGTTTATAGTATGTAAGGACATTTCTAACTCCTCAAACTTTTTTGGTTTGAAAATGTTTAATTGAGTATCCTCATTACCATATGCTAACTTCATTACTCTAGTTTGACAATTTATAACAGCCCTTGATGTTGCTAAGAATGGTCTTCCCAAAATTAAAGATGTATCACGATTTTGATGCTTAATTTGTTGGGAATCCAAAATCACAATATCAATAGGATATATGAAGTTTTTAATTTTAATTAGGACATCCTCTATTTTTCCTCTAGGGTATCTTATACTTCTATCAGCTAATTGAATAACAGTCCTAGTAGGGATTAAGCCTTCTAATCCTAAGGATGCAAATATATCACTCGGCATAACATTTATACCTGCACCTAAGTCTATTAAGGTTCTTTCTAGAATGGTATTTCCTATGGTACATGATATAATAGGAATTCCAAGAACAAATAACTTTTTAGGAATTTGTGGCAAAAATAAAGAAGTACTTTGCTTAGCTAAAAAGACTTTCCTTAAAACTTTTTGCTTTCTTTTCTTAGTACACCAATCCTTAAGAAATTTAGCACAATGTAGCATTTTTTACAATAAGTCTAACAAATGAATGTTAACTTGTACTTTTTCAAAAATTTCTCTTATTTTTTCTTATTTTTCAGGAAATGTTTGTTGTAATCTTTCAGGATAGGGTACTAATAATTGTGATTTACAAGATTCTTTTTCTTTCATTTGATTTCATTGATCATTTTTAGTCTCATTTTCAGATTCAGATTTTTCTACATTGATTTCTACGTTTTCAGATATTACATTTTCATTATCATTTTGATTTTTGTTCTTATCCACCTTCATGTTACTTTCTTTTTGAATTCTTGGTAGTATATCAGTTCCAGATCTTAATGTAATACATACATCTTCCAAATTTTCATTACTTTCATGATGTTCTTGTATTTCATTTTCGTGATTATGATCTTCAATTGTTTTTAGTTTTAAATTGCATTCTTTAAATTCTATTGCATTGGTATTTTCTTTTGTCTGTATGTCTTACAAATTATGCAAATCTATAACATTAAAGTTTTCATTTGTGTTTTCCTATTGCATAACTTGTAATTTCATTGTAAATTCATCCAATGCTTTTAGTTTTCTTTCCAGATTATCTAATCTTATTGCATTCAATTTTTAATCAAGTTTCATTATGGTTTTTTCAATTTCGTATATAATATCAATTTTAGGTTTTGTATATTCTTCCCTATAGTTTAACTGGTTGACTTCTTGTTGCTAACACATATATTATTCTAGTTTATCCATGTTTTGCTGTAAGCTTCGCTCTAGTTTGTCATACCTATCTCAAACTTCCTTGTTTCTCAACATATTACAAATTCTAAACTAACCATTAGTTGGGTAAACTATAGGATTCTCATACTCAGCTCTATTATATTGAATATAATTCATTTGTTGTTCATGTGCTCTAACCATCAGCAGTCATCTCAATTTCAAATAATCAGAAATGTCGTGACCTTCTAAATTGTAGAATTCACATATGCTAACTACAGGTTTTAGAAATCTTTGAGCATAAGCATATGCCATATTCTCAATTATAAAATAAAACACACAACACTCCCTTTGCTATTAAAACAAAACAGCGCTAACAGTTACTTAGCTTCTCAATCCCTAGCAACGGCACTAGAAAAACTTGTTTAAGGTTGTTAAGTTAAATCTTAAACTTGTTTAATTTGTTTTTATGCTTATATAAATAATTACTTTTAGAAGTAAACAAACAACCTTTCACACAAATTAGATATTAATTCCAATTTATATTTTAACTACAAGTGCACAATGTATATTGTATTTGTGTGCAAGTACAAGTCGATCCCATAGAGATTGAGCAAGAATTGTGTACTGTTTCAATTTTTATATTGGAGTTTATATGTATTCAGTAAGCACTCCGTTGAGTTACAATTAACATAATGGACCTAGTTTTTGGAGTTATGGTTAACTCAACGAACTGACCTCATGGACTTAAGTTAACTCCACGAGCCTACCTTTCTAGTTAAATACTACTATTTACAGAGGAATTCGGCCAACCATTGGGCGGTTCCATAGAATGTAAATAACATCAATTAAGCTCTTTAATGTTAGTTAATATTAGATTTATCATTAAGCAACACTAACATTCAGATAATTCAAACAGTAACCATTAAAATCTTTAAGTATTTGGAACGAATCAATTTTAGTAAACAATAAAATTATTTTCTATTTTCTGAATCAAACAAACATAAAACATTCACAATACTGACAATGATAACATTAATCACGATACAAAACAAACAATACAACACATTAATACTAAATGTAAACATAGATAATTTATTATTTTTAGTACTTTTGTTTTGATATGTTTCTAAAGATGAGCGAAAGGTGAAATGTAAAAATCTCTATCAATAGTAAAACCTTCTGTCACTACATGCGACGCGATTACACCACTAAAAACTTAATCACTTATAATCTTGCCTCCTCTCCCTATAAAATCGCAAATCCAAAATTGTAAGATGATCTCCTCGTCAGTATACTGGCATCAACCCAAAACTAAAGCTAGAAGTTTTACGATCTCTTGAGATATGAGACGGTGCTTAGTGAAAATGGCTTCCCTTCCCGCGACATGATCACTCCTCACAGTGGTTGTCAGTCACTGTGTTTGGCTCAGACTCGACCTAACATCAGGAAAGTATCCTCACAAACCTCCGATGGTTGGTGATTTTAGTGGTGGTGTAGAGCGTCAGGGAATTTCTGATGTTTCCTGTAGTTAGTGTGGTTCTCCACCTCTACACACACTTTCTTCGTCTTTCTCTTCTTCTTTTATATTTCTTTCTGTAGTAACTGCTTCTGCTTAGATGATCGGTTGGATTTCCTTCATTCATATCAACGATGGTGATTTCTTCTTCATTCCACGAGTGAATTCTTGTGTGATATGTGTAATCATGGTTTTCCATCAAATTTCTTATTTCTACAACTACTATAGTGGCATATTACAAAATAGATGGTCCGTGGAGTTACAGATAACTCAACGGACTTACTTCCTTGATTTAACTATAAGACACATGCAATAAAGAAATAACTTATAAGCTAATAACACAACGCGTTACCTTAGTGTATATTCAAGTAACTCAATGCGTATAGTTATGCTAACTTAATGAGTTCAACATGTGCAGCTCACATGATATACTAAAGCATTTAAATTCAACACGTGTATAATTCTAACTTAACGAGTTTAGATATACAACTTACAGTTTTTACTCACTAACTCAACGAGTTGTTACTACGTACCTTTTACATCTTTAAGCCTTTAACTCAACAAGTTGTTACTGTGTACCTGAATATTCTTTTAGCATTTAAAACATAACTATCCGATACTTTAAATATAACTCTTTGAAATAACAGAAAATTCGAATACTTAGGAATTTCAAAGCCTGTAATTCACCAATAGTTTAGAAATGTACTTAATTAACGTTAATTCTCTAAAATTATGCAGATTCTTTCATTAAAGCATATAACAGTGCAATTATAACATAATGGCTTAATTCTCAGATGATAAGCTAAATATTATGCAATTAACCATCATTTAACCGTTAATATTATGCACTTTTTCATTCTAAACAACAGTATTTGCCAACCTCTGCACCATGACCAAACATCTAAAATAGTGAAGCATGCAATATTTTTGCAATAAAACGTGCTTGACCATTTAAATCATTTAGTAATCTCATTTGATTGTTGGTAGTTGGATCTTTGGCTAAACTTTTAATGTCCAATCTCAATTGATAAACCTATTTTCTTTCTAATAATTTAACTCCTTCATTTTTCAGTCCAAGTACTTGATAAAGTATTTCTAGAGTTAAATATATATCTAATTCTTGTATATTTGAAATAGGAATATCATATTCTACTATTAAGTTTGAGTAAAAACAACTTACAATTTCTAGTATAACAAGATAGCCTAGGTGTTGTGGAAGTAGAGTCAACAAGCCTTGAAATTCAAACATTTCTTTTATGTTTGCCATTCCTTTAAACTTAACTGGTCTTAAATATAAAACTATGAAAGTTTTATATGTTTGAAATTTTTTATAACAGGATCTATTTCTAAACCATAATAATGAATTTTCTTCTAAATTTTGTTTAGGATTAGGTATTTTCCTGTCATGTTTTTCTAACCTTAGACTTGTTTCAATGTTATCAGCAGCATCTTCTTGTTCAGATCTGTCAAAACTAGAGAAGTTTCTATCAAAACTTGTAAAAATGTTTAAAGAATCTAGTATGGTTTTATGAATAATATATTGAGTTGCTTTTGTTTGATCTTCTTCAAACAAATCAGCAACTAACTGTTAGGACCTTAAGGCTTACTAGAGGGGGGTGAATGGTAATAATTCGTTTCTTAATCTTTTAGAAGTAGTTTAATGTAAAGAGATAGCAAGCACACAATAAAAGAATTCACACAGAGATTTTTAGGTGGTTCACCACTAACAGCTAGTCCACCCCCAAGGGATACTTGGGCTTCACTAAACTCTTGCAAACTTACAATCACTTGCTTTAAGGTTTAAGCAAGAACCAACCAACCATTCACTTGAGCTTCCTTGTCGAAGCTTCAATCAATCCTTTCTCTGAAGTTTTGATCCATGTACTTCAGTAAACACTAGCTTGTGAGCAATAGAGTTGAGTACATGATGAGCTTCTGAAATTCAGTCTGTAAATGTTGAAGATGATTTGATCTCTAAAGCTTTTCTTCTGTTGAGCTTGGTGTAAGTATGTATATGAGCAAAAAATTATCTAAATCTGTTGTCTGTATCTTGTATATATACCAAACATGTGTAACGATCATATTTTCTTCCAACGAATGTATTCTATTGTACTTGATTAGACTTCAGTCCCAAATATGGTAAGTTACCATTCAGAAAGTTATTTCAAGATGTCCTTCCGATTTTCTTAACCTTTTCGGATAGTTAGCTGTGTAACTCTTCGAAGAGTATCTGTAACTCACCGAAAGATCACTTAAACCTTTCTGTCATGTAGGATTCCAAAATATATACTGCGAACTGTCATTCGATCGAATACTTATAACTGTAACTTACCAAACAGTTATTTAACTGTTGGATAGTTGGCTACAGTAACTTTCCGTTAACTTTCCGATTGCTTTAATTCAGCACGTGCATAAAAGACTGACTTAAGTTTCGGATGGTTATCCCTGTAACTCACCGAAACGCTTCAGTATTTTGGATAGTTATCTTTCTAACTCTCCGAAAACTTATTTGAGCTTCTCTCTAGAATTCTACACGTGAGAAATTCAATGACTTAAGTTTCAGATAGTTAAACTATAACTCACCGAAACTCTCTTTGAGATTTCAGATAGTTATCTAACTCTCCGATTTTTCCTTTAAGGTTTTGACTACTGGCTTCTCCATTCTGCACATGCGTAATAGGATGACTTAAGTTCTAGAAAGTGATACCTGTAACTCACCGAAAAACTCAAATAGTTATCTAACTCTTCGAAAAGAAAACTCGGATAGTTATCTAACTCTCCAACAAGTCCTTTAAGCTTCCGTTCTGTATTTCTACACGTGATTAATTTGAATGACTTAACTTTCGGATAGTTATACCTGTAACTCTCCGAAAAGTCCTTTAAGCTTCCGGATAGTTAACTCCTTAACTATCTGATCATTCAATCCTTTCTTAACTGTTCGATTTTCTATAGCAGCACACTCTGAGATTTACTACAACCTGTTTGCTGCTTCGATTTGTTTGTCTTCTAATCTTTTTGCTGTACTGACTAAACTTGATAAATACAATTCAAAACTTTACATTGATTTTTGCATTATCAAAATCTAGAGGTCCTTTCACTAACATGTTTATATCATTATCAACAGTCAATGTAGTATGTTCTATATCAACAACATGTATTTCTATAAGTGATCTATTAAACAACTGTCTTTATATAAATAAATGTTCTATATCTGTCTCTGTAATAGAATCATTCTGTAATTTTGAAAGTTCTATACTTAAGTACAACTGTTCAAGTTTCTTAAAAGGATAAAATATAAGAATTTAAAACAAAAACTTAGGGAGAAATCTAACTATTCGAGTTTGTAGAAGAGTAAAACATAACAATACAAAAAACTTAGATGGTTAGTTATCTATATGTGAGATAAAATATCAGATATCAAATGAAATACATAACTATATGTTAAACTAACTTAATGAGTCTAACTTTTTATTAGTATAAGTTCTAGAATATTTGCATTTAATTAAATTTACCATTGTTTGTCATTGTTTACTCCCCCTACATAAATGTACTAAAGAGAAACTATGACGTACTTAATATTAGGTTGCCAAGTCCTAAAAGATTTGTCATTTAAGTTCAAAATGACATAATTAAACTAGGTTGCCAAGCCCCAAATAGATTTGTCATTTAAGTTCAAAATGGCATTCTTAAACTAGGTTGTTAAGTCCCAAATAGATTTGTCATTTAAGTTTAAAATAGCGTACTTAAACTGGGTTGCCAAGTCCTAAATAGATTTGAATCTCTCTATTTATTTATTATTATTTTTTAAAATTTAAATATATAAATAGGTAGTAGATTTAACAATTTAGACTTTCTGACTTTTATTTTATTCAATTTACAAAAGAAAATTCATAGAGATATACCTTCAGGTAACTTAAAAGAATTCAATAATGAGTACACAAACTTAAGAAAATAAATACATTACATTATGTGTAAAGAATAGATAATAATAAAGAAAAATAACAAAGATTATATGCACAGATTATGGTAGAATTGTTATAACACTTGTAAAATAAACTAAGCTTGACTACATTACTCCCTTTTTTTTTATATATTTTATGTATTACCTCCCACAATGTCATCTTTTTACGTGATCACAATCCCTTGCTTAGGGGAAATATAACCAGTTACTCAATGATAAATGAGAACACGTAACCTTTTTTTTTAAAAAAAAAGAAGAATCTAAATTACTTGTAAAATGAGTTTTCAATCAGCACATCCCAAACCAGTTGGTTCAAGCGACTAAAGTTTAAGATCCCCCAACAGACTTAATTACTCAAGTAATTGCAGACAAATAATAAAACAAGACAATAAATTGAATAAGAGGTAACCGCAAAACTTAATTTTTCTAATAGTATGTTAATAACTTTCCTTTAATAAATAGTACATATTTTCTATGTATTTTCCAATTAAAATCTCTCTAATGGTGTATACATAAGTAACAAAAATATAGTTGTTACTCATTGAATTAAATCAACTTTACTTAAGTAATCTTTTCTGAATTTTTCTTAAATAAATTGACTTCAATAAAAATCAAAATTTCATAAATTCTTAACTACCAATAAATAATAATTCTAAAATAGATATATTTTTTTTAAAAAAATAAAGAAATTAAATTCTAAAGCTACTTTGTAACAAACCAAAATATTATGTAATAAATAGGACAATTTAAACATTAAATAACCTATAGATACCAAGTTTTAATTGTAATTTTGAAAAGGTATTCTCATCTAAGGGTTTTGTAAATAGATCTACTAATTGTTCTATAGTAGGAACAAAATTTAATACTATTTTTCCTTTTATAACATTATCCCTTAGAAAATGATGTCGAACTTCTATATGTTTAGCTCATGAATGTAAGACAGGATTTTTAGATAAACTTATTGTAGAACTACTACCACAAAAAATCTTAGTTGGTCCATAGGCTAAATTAAAATCTTTTAAAGTTTGTTTGATCCACAGGATTTGAGCACAACAAAGTGCAATAGCTATATATTCAGCTTTAGTTGTAGATAATGTTACACAATTTTACTTTTTGCTAAACGATGACACTAAAGAATTTCCTAATAATTGACAAGTGTCACTAGTGCTTTTTCTTTCAGACTTACATCCTAGGAAATTAGCATCACTATAACCTATTAAATTTAAAGAACTATGTTTAAAGTAAAACAATTTGAAATTAATGGTTCCTAATAGATATTTAAAAATTCATTTAACAGCAAGTAGGTGTGATTCTTTAGGATTAGATTGATATCTAGCATAAGTACACACACTAAACATGATATCTAGTCGGCTAGCTGTTAAATAAAGTAATGAATCAATCATACTTCTATATTATTTTATATCTACAGTTTTTCCAGAGTCATCTTTATCCAACTTAATGATAACACTCATTGGTGTATTCTTCATTTTAGTGTTGTCTAATCCAAACCTCTTTAATAAATCTCGAGTATATTTTTCTTGTGAAATAAAAGTACCCTGTTCTAACTACTTAATTTGTAAGCCTAGAAAAATGATAGTTTACCCATCACACTCATTTCAAATTGATTAGTCATGTCTTTCGAAAAAGACTCAACTAATTTATCATTTGTTGCTCTAAATATAATGTCATCTACATAAATTTGAACTACTAATATATTTTTTTCGACCTTCTTGATAAAAAGAGTGTGATCTGCCTTTCCCATAGAATACCCTTTTTCTATAAGAAATTGAGATAATCTCTCATACCAAGACCTAGGGGCTTGTTTAAGGCCATATAGTGCCCTTTTAAGCTTGTAAACATACTCAAGATGTTTTAAATCTTCAAAACCTAGAGGTTGTTTTACATAAACTTCTTCTTTTATATATCTATTTAAAAAAGTAGTCTTAACATCCATTTAATATAATTTGAAATCCATGTAACAAGCATATGCTAACAAAATTCGTATTGATTTTAGTCTAACAACGGGAGTAAATGTTTCATCATAGTCAATTCCTTCCTCTTGCTTGTAACCTTGAGCAACTAACCTAGCTTTATTTTTAACTATATGTCCATCCTGATCTACTTTGTTTCTGATACCCACCTTGTTCCTCTTACAGACTGATTTTCAAGTGGTGGAACTAGATCCCATACCTCATTTCTTATAAATTAATTTAGCTCATCTTGCATAGCTAAATACCAAAATTCATCTTCTAAGGCATCTTCAATTTTCTTAGGTTCTAGTAAGGAAACAAATGAATAAGCACCACAAATGTTGACCACTGATGATATAGTCCTAACTCCTTGATTAGGATCGCCTATTATCTGATCAATAGGATGAGATGAAGTATAACGCTAATTTCTATGTTGTTCCACATTTTCTATAGGTATGACATTATTTTCTTCTAAATCTTCATCATTTAAGTTTATATTTCTTATTCCATCAGATAATCTTTCAATTTCTCTATCAACATCATTTGATACCATTTCTAGGAGAATTTTTGAATCAAAGTTTTCAACATGTCTAAAATCTGAATGAGAATTTTCATGAAATTTCACATGTAAGGTTTCCTCAATGGTTTTTGTTGATTTATTATATACTCTATATGCCTTACTTCTAATAGAATAACCAACAAAAATACCCTCATCTAATTTGACTCTAAATTTGTCACTACATTCCTTAGTGTTTAAAATAAAACACTTGCAGCCAAAGGGTTTTAAATAACTTATTTTGGGAACCCTATTATACCATATCTCATAAAGAGTTTTATCCAAAATTGGACTTAGATGTACTCTATTTATAACATAACATGTTGTATGAACTACTTCTACCTAGAGAAATAGGGGTAACTTATTTTCATTTAACATGGTTCTAGACATTTCCTGAAGTGATTTGTTTTTACATTCTACTATCCCATTTTATGAAGGAGCTCTTGGAAATAAGTACTTATGATCTATGCCTAATTCTTCAAAAAGGTGTCCATTTGATCATTATCAAATTCTGTACCATGATCACTCCTAAGTTTTTGAATTTTAACATTTTGCTCATTCTGAAATTTATTATAGAATATCTTAAATATTTCAAAAACTTCAATTTTATTAGCTAGAAAATAAACCCAAGTAAACCTAGAATAGTCATCAACTAGTACAAAAACATAATGTTTATCTCCTAGACTGGTTGTCCTAGTAGGTCCAAAGAAATCCATATGTACTAGTTCTAATACTCTTTTGCTTGTTATTTCATTTAAACTTTTAAAGAATGTTTTATGTAATTTACCTAGTTGACATGCATCACACATAAACTCTTTCGAGTATTTAATACTAGATAAACCTCTAACTAGATTCTTTTTAGACAATTTTTGTAATAATTTTAAGTTTGAGTGTCCTAGCCTTCTATGCCATAAAATAACTTCATCCGATTTTGCAATTAAGCAAACATTATCTTTAATAATATCAGAAGGAAAATTTAGAATACAAATAGATCCTTTCTTATATGTAGTGAATAAAATTTCGTTTGTAGACATGTTAATAATTTTATAGGAATCTTTTTCAAAAATTAATCTATAAAACTTCATTAAAACAAGAACACTCAATAAATTAAAACCTAAGTTTTCCACTAATAAGACATCATTTATAAAACATTTTTCAATTACCTGAACCTTGCCAAACTTAAGGATATTTGTTTTGCTTTTATTTCCAAAAGTAACTTATTCGTTCTTGGTCTTTGTTACTTCTGTAAGTAATTGTATATCTCTAGTCATGTGGTTAGATGCTCCACTAGCAATTATCCATTTTGATTTGTGTACCTGCAAAATAGTTAAGAAGAGATTTTATTTCTTGGAACCCATTTCTGAGTAGGTCCAAGAATTTTAGAGAGAGTCATATCAAAATAATCAATATTTTTAAACTTCAACTTATCTATTTTTTGATAATTATTCTTGCATTTATTTCTCTTAGTATTGTAATTATCAGAACATTTATCTTTATGTAAACTAGAGTTGAAATTTTCATTTCTGACATTATTTGATTATTGATCTCAATATCTGATATTTTTTAAATATGAAGAAAACTGATCAAAAATATTAAAATCCTCAAATGACTTAGCCTGATTTTTTTGAAAATTTCTTTTGAAATTCTTGCATCGTGTGCTATGCTGCATTTTATCAATTTGCACATATTTATCTCCCTTTTTAATCACACATGGAATAGTTTTTCTTTTACTATTCTTAGTACTAGAAATAAAGATATTATTTTAAGTAGTACCTCTTAGGAACGAATGGCTTCACTAGAGGGGGGGTGAATGGAGAATAGTGTGAATTTAAGCCTATTTTTCACTTTACTAACTAATTTGATTAATCAGTTTGCACAATCAATAATCAAATAAAAATATCATGCACAGCGGAAATAAAGGTAAGAAACACAAGAGAATTTTAGGTGGTTCACCAACACAGCTAATCCACCCCTAATGGTCACTTGGGCTTCACTAAGTGTCTCAACACTTAAACACTTGCTTTCAAGTCGAAGCACGAACCAACCACACAGAAGTTTTCAAGTATAAACTCTAGAAGACCAACACTTAGAAGTTTTCAGCTATAAACTCCAGAAAACCAACACTTAGAAGTTTTCAGGTATAAACTCCAGAAAACCAACACTCAGAAGTTTTCAGGTATAAACTCTAGAAAACCAACCTCTTGAGTTTTCAGGTCGAAACTCAAACCAACAACTGAATGTAGCTTTTAGGTTGAAGCCACGAACCAAATGATCCATCTTGGATTAGACTTTCAACACATGGAGAGCTTTAAGAATCTTCTTGTAAATCCAGCTTTCGATCGATTCTTTGTTGAACTGAATTTGAGCTTTCCTCTATATCAGTAATTGATCTGCAATGTGTACCGTATTTCTATATGTAGTGGTATTTGAAATCTCACACTTTTTGCTCTACTAAATATTGAATGATCTGTCTGTATTTATGCTTGAATATCCAACAATCATATTTTCTCCTCAACAAATGTATTCTGCTGTACTTGATTTGACTTCAATCCCAAATATGGTAAGTTACTATTCTGTCTAATGTTCAGTAAGTAATCTTCCAATAATTTTTGACTTTCGGATGGTTATATAAATAACTTGCCGAAATGCATCCATAACTTACCGATTCTTTACTCATATCCTGTTATCTATGTCACATGAGGATTTTAAGTTGCTCACATGAAATGTCAAGTGTTTGGAGACTTGTATATTAACTTACCGAAAAGAGCTCCTAACTTTCAGATAGTTAACGATTGTAACTCTCCGAAATTTCTTTTAAGTCTCCGACAACTGTCTCTTTAATTCTGCACGTGTATAAAAGAATAACTTAAGTTTCGGATAGTTAAGAATGTAACTCACCGAAACTTTTCATTTTTCGGATAGTTATCTTTCTAACTCTCCAAAAAGTCATTTAAGCTTCTGTTTGGAATTCTGCACGTGGGAAATTCAATAACTTAAGTTCCAGATAGTTAAACTATAACTCACCAAAACTCTCTTGAAATTTCGGATAGTTATCTTTCTAACTCTCCAAAAACTTATATGAGCTTCTGTTTGGAATTATACATGTGGGAAATTCAATAACTTAAGTTCCGGATAGTTAAACTATAACTCACCGAAACTCTCTTGAAATTTCGGATAGTTATATTTCTAACTCTCCGAAAACTTATATGAGCTTCTGTCTGGAATTCTGCACGTGGCAAATTCAATGACTTAAGTTTCAGATAGTTAGCCTTTCTAACTTTCCGATTTTCCTTTTGCTTTCGGATAGTTAACTCCTTAACTCTCCGATCATTCAACCAACTACCTTTCATAACTCTCCGAAAGCTTTATAATTTTGGATAGTTATTCTTCTAACTGTCCGATTTTCCTGTAGCTCTATCAATATCTTCTGGAACTTTCTCCATCTGTTCGTTTACTTTCTGATCTTTTGCTAAGCTATCATATCTGTGAAATACAATTTGGTTTCCTCACATAGGTTTTTGCATTATCAAAATACTAGGGTCCTAATAATCTCCTCCTTTTTGATAATGACAAAATCCTTTACATTAAATTACATGTATTTCACTCCCTAGATTGTTGCTATACATTCAATCACATAGAAACTAAGTAAAGCAAAGATTTACAATGAATATAATACAATGAAGTTAAATTCTCACCTTATCTGTGTGCTGGGAATGCTCCCCTTACCTTCTATGTAATTTTCTATATTCTTCTCCCCCTTTTTGTCATTAGATAAAAGGAGTTCCACAATTTTCTTTTGCTGAATTTTCTTCTCCCTTTTTTGTTATTAAATTTGTATCTGATGATATACCAATTTTCTGATCTCTATAATCCTATCAGATATCAAGTTGTGAAAAGAATCAAATGCATCAATATCTTCAAATACCAATTTTTGATTTTCCATCAAATGTAGATTGTTGATGTGTAGATCTCAATTGTTGAGATATTTTCATCATTGTAGTCTATTTTCTTCTTTTCCTTTGATGTTGTGTTGCTTTTCTTCTTTCTTATTCGAGCACATTATCAATTGAAGTGTCAATTTCCTTAATCCTTGTCTGATGCCAGTTGTTGACATTCTATCATCTGAGAAGTCAGTAATTGCTCTCCTGATTTGTGATATTTCTTCCTTTGTTTTTGTGTAATTACTGCATCATCTGTAAAAACTGAAAACAGTGAAATGCCAATAGTTAATGTAGTAATTTATAAATATGTAGTTAATATTTGTAATTTCTACCACATGCTCTCCCCCTATCTGTATGGAGGTTCTCTGATTTATAATAGCAAGTTATAGGCTCTCCCCCTATATGCATTCCCTCTTTATACACTTTTATTTTGTACTAAACTAACATTCTGAATTCTCTTCATATAGTAGGTTCTCCCCCTACTTATATGTTTTTCCTTGCAGACAAATTTGTTGCACCTGTTCTACAAAATGAATGTCATATATGATACCAATTGAACTAAATACCAATTGTTAATCAAAAATATCATAAAAGATTTTCAATCAATTTGCTTCTGACTCCAATTCGTTTATATTCTCTTGGATCTTTGTTTCAAGTGGTTCTTCTATTTGCAAAAGATAATTTGAAGACTGTAATCTGTCTACTACAGATTTTGGTTGTCCTTTGATGAATCTAATTTCCCTGCATTTGTAGTCATTCAACTTGGCTCGTGCAAGCCTTGTTTCCTTTAAAGAACATGATTCAATCATTGATACTACTTTTGATGCCAATTGTTAATTTCAGAATATCATAACTGATTCTTAACTGATTGCCTTCTGATTACCAACTATTTAGCTTCTTAAACTCTCTCTTCAATAGATTCCTTCAAAACATATGCAGAGAGCAATTTGTGATTGTAGTTTGGTTGCTACAGATTTTGCTCTCCTTGAGCATTAAGATTTTAGGCACAATTTCCACTTAGTCTAAGTGAGCACTTTCTACCAATTTATGGTGCCTCTTGTAATACCAAATTTTTATTGTCATAACTGGTTTGGAGCTATAGATCAACTACTCCCCCTAAACCATATAATCCTGCAATTCAAATAGAAATAGATTTTGGAACCCATACTTTCTTGGGTCCATAAATGTTAGTCTTGACAATATTTAGTTTATTGCCTTTTGGCAGCCACATTGAACAAGATCTTCTTTTGATGGCAAACACTGTTGTACCATTTCTATAAGATCAGATAACACCACCACAGTAGGGTATTTCCTGTAGAGTAGCATACCCTAGGCCAAGTTTATTAGAACTGTATCTTTAAGAACCAATGATTTGATCTAATCCTTTCTATCCATTGGTAAATTTATGCATAGTATTTTTCAGATAAGTGATTTCAGATTTTAATTTTTCCTTTTCATTTATCAGTTCATCATTATAGCATTTCCTATCTTCAACATGTAGATTTTCAAGTTTAGTATGTACTTCTTTTAAACATGTAGTTAAATGCTTAATTTCCTTTTTATACTTTTTGCATTTAACATATAAACTCTCAACAGTAGACAAAAGAATATTTACATCTAGATTATCATTGTCTACATCAAAATCACTTTGAGATGAAGTGGAACATACCTCTTGTGCTGTATAGCACACGTTTACAGGTACCTCTTCATTTGAACTGGATGAGCTACTAGAAGAACTACTGTCATCCCAAGTAGCTTTCAATGCCATTTTCTTTTTGTAGCTCCTCTTCTTCTTCTTCATTTCTTTTTATTCTTCTTGTTGTAGTGGACAATCAGGTTGTATATGTCCCTGCTTCTTGCATTTAAAGCATATTGGTGCATTACTTTTTGATGTGCTGGTTTGTTTCTTTTTCTTCATCCATTTTCTGAACTTTCTAGCCAATAGCACAACTTCATCATCATCCAAGCTTTGAAGTTCCTGTGGAAAGGCTAGTTCTTTCTTTGTTTCTGTTTTCTTTTTAGTACTACCTTCCTCATCTTTCCATTCTTTCATTTGAACTTCATGAGCTAATAGATTGCCCATTAGATCCTCTACTGAGTATTTATTGAGGTCTTTGGAATCTTGTATTGATGTGGACTTTTGCTTCCACTCCATAGTTAAGCTTCTAAGGATTTTCTGCACCTATTCACGGACAGAAAATTCCTTTCCCAAACCTCTTAAGCCATTAATAATCTTAGTGAATCTTGAAAACATATCAGTGATAGTTTCATCATCAAGCATTTTAAATAATTCAAGCTTTCTAAGTAAAATGTTGATTTTAGTGTCTTTCACTTGGCTTGTTCCTTCAAAGGTTATTTGAAGAGTGTTCCAAGCCTCGTGAGCAGATTTACAAGCTGAAACTTTATTATATTGTTCAGTAGATAAGGCACAATAGATAATATTCAACCCTCAAGCATCCATTTGGATGATTCTTTCATCCTCCTCAGTCTAGTCATCCTCATGACTAGGTGGAATAGGTGTTCCTAGAACAACCATTTTCCATAACCTCACATCTGAGCTTCTGAGGAAACACTCCATCTTGTTTTTCCAGTAATTATAGTTAATACCATCAAACAAGGGAGGATGATGGATGTTCTGACCCTCTCTAAATCTATAAAAAGAGATCAACCAGCTCTGATACCAATTGTTAGGAACGAATGGCTTCACTAGAGGGGGGTGAATGGAGAACAATGTGAATTTAAGCCTATTTTTCACTTTACTAACTAATTTGATTAATCAGTTTGCACAAGTAATAATCAGATAAAAATATCATGCATAGCGGAAATAAAGGTAAGAAACACAAAAGAATTTTAGGTGGTTCACCAAATCGGCTAGTCTACCCCCAATGTTCACTTGGGCTTCACTAAGTGTCTCAACACTTACACACTTGCTTTCAGGTTGAAGCAAGAACTAACCACATAGAAGTTTTCAGGTATAAACTCCAGAAAACCAACACTCAAAAGTTTTCAGGTATAAACTCCAGAAAACTAACCTCTTGAGTTTTCAGGTCGAAACTCAAACCAACAACTGAATGTAGCTTTCAGTTTGAAGCCACGAACCAAATGATCCTTCTTGGATCAAACTTTCAGCACATGGAGAGCTTTAAGAATCTTCTTGTAAATCCAGCTTTCAATCGATTCTTTGTTGAACTGAATTTGAGCTTTCTTCTATATCAGTAATTGATTTGTAATGTGTACTGTATTTCTATATGTAGTGGTATCTGAAATCTCACACTTTTTGCTCTACTAAATATTGAATGATCTGTCTATATTTATGCTTGAATATCCAACGATCATATTTTCTCCTCAACGAATGTATTCTGCTATACTTGATTTGACTTCAATCCCAAATATGATAAGTTATCATTCTATCTGATGTTCAGTAAGTAACCTTCCGATAATTTTTGACTTTTGGATGGTTATATAAATAATTTGCCAATTCTTTACTCATATCCTGTTATCTATGTCACGTGAGGATTTTAAGTTGCTCACGTGAAATGTCAAGTGTTTGGAGACTTGTATATTAACTCACCGAAAAGAGCTCTTAACTTTCAGATAGTTAACTACTGTAACTTTCCGAAATTTCTTTTAAGTCTCCGACAGCTATCTCTTCAATTCTGCACATGCATAAAAGAATAACTTAAGTTTCGGATAGTTAAGAATGTAACTCACCGAAACTTCCCATTTTTCGAATAGTTATCTTTCTAACTCTCCGAAAACCCATTTGAGCTTCTGTTTGGAATTCTGTACGTAGGAAATTCAATAACTTAAGATTCAGATAGTTAAACTATAACTCACCAAAACTCTCTTGAAATTTCGGATAGTTATCTTCCTAACTCTCCGAAAACTTATATGAGCTTCTGTTTGGAATTCTACACGTGGGAAATTTAATAACTTAAGTTTCAGATAGTTAAATTGTAACTCACCGAAACTCTCTTGAAATTTCGGATAGTTATCTTTCTAATTCTCCGAAAACTTATATGAGCTTCTGTCTGGAATTCTGCACGTGGCAAATTCAATGAGTTAAGTTTCAAATAGTTAGCCTTTCTAACTTTCCGATTTTCCTTTTGCTTTCGGATAGTTAACTCCTTAACTCTCCAATCATTCAACCAACTGCCTTTCATAACTCTCCGAAAGCTTTATAATTTCGGATAGTTATTCTTCTAACTGTCCAATTTTCCTGTAGCTCTATAGTAGTATCTTCTAGAACTTTCTCCATCTGTTCGTCTACTTTCTGATCTTTTGCTGAGCTATCATATCTGTGAAATACAATTTGGTTTCCTCACATAGGTTTTTGCATTATCAAAATACTAGGGTCCTAACAGTACCATCATGCAATATATAATTTTCAAAAGATGCATCATGTAAACCAATACCATATTTTTCTACATTTGATATTTTACTACTAAGTTCATTTGTTATAGTTTGACTATTATTCCATTTACTTAATGTAGCATTTTAATCGCAAACCTTAATCTTTAACATATAAATTTCTAAATTAAATTAGTATTTGTTAGTTTCAATATTTCAACTTCATAGATCATTTTCTTTTTATCAGTAATTAAATTTTCACAATTAGCATGTAATTTTTTTTCTATTGCAGTAAACTTTAAAATTTTCTTGTGCATGCTTTTGATTTTCTTCTTTAAATTTATTCAACGTAGAGTTTAGAAAATCAATCTTATTTTCAAATTCATCTAGCATTTTCCTAGTATTTTTTCCTTCTATTTTTACTTTCTTATATTTTTTAGCTAGTTTATTGTATTCAACAAGTAATCTATCAAAACTAGCATTTTGATCAAAAGATACCTCTCTAGATTTCGCCATGAAGCATACGTTTGCTAGATTTTCTTCTGAATCTGATTTTGATGATGATTCATTGTTTGATGTTGAATCCTTTGTTTCTTCACTTTGTGAAGTTGAAAAGTCATCCCATGTCACTTTAAGTGACATTCTCTTTCTGAATTTCTTATTCTTGAAATTCCTCCTCAAATTTTTCTTATCTTTGTTGAGAGGACAATCAATTTGAAAGTGACCCGGCCTGTTGCACTTGTAGCGTATGATTTTGTCCTTCATAAATGACTTCTTCTCCATATCTCCAGATGTCTTTGCTAACTTGAAGTTCTTGCATTTCTTCAACAGATTTCTAAATTTTCTAGTCAACGATAGTAAGTCATCATCAAAATCACTAATGACTTTTGAGACTTTATTAGCCTCAAAAGCCAAATCCCTTCTAGGATTCTTCCCTTTTGGATCTAAATGTTGTACCTCATAGGCTGTCAAATTACCTATGAGATCATTGAGAGTATATGTATTTAAATCTTTGGACTCTTCAATTGATGTTCTCTTTTGAGCCCAAATTTTAATTAAAGATCTAAGGATCTTTCTTACCAAGTCTTTTTTCTTGAATTTCTTGCCTAAAGATTTTAATGAATTTACAATCTCAAGAAAATGGGAAAACATATCAGAGATACATTCATTTTCGTGCATTTTAAAAATCTCATATTTATGTACTAACATATTAATATTAGATTTCTTGACCTGGTTAGTACCTTCGTTGGCCACTTCTAATGCATGTCATATCTCATATGCAGTTTGATATGTAGAAACTTTGTTAAATTGATCATGAGATAAAGCACATAACAGGATGTTTAAACCTTTAGCATTCAGTGTCATTTGCTTCTTTTCATTAAAAGTCTAAGTATCATATAGAGTCGTAACTAACACTATAGGATTGCTAATTATATGTCATAATTTGAAATCAATTAACTAAAAGAATACTTTTATCCTATATTTCCAGTAGCTATAATTGCTACATTCGAATATAGGAGGATGATTAGTGGTCTATCCTTAAGTCATCACTAAGATTTCTATATTATCCATTTTAAACAGATGATCCTAAGTAAATGATAGGAAAAACTAATTCCTAAATAGAGAAATGAAAGCTCTTAACTATGCTCTGATACCAATTGTAGGATCGTTATATCATAAGAAGGGGGTGAATTGCGTCTTTAGTAATTAAATTACCAGTGGATGAAACAAGAGTACAAAACACTTGTAAATAAAATTCTATTCTTTATAAACTTTAAAGAAAGAATTTTTTCAGCTCAATTCCCTTCTTGTCGGTTTTGATACAGTAAGGTCTGATATACAATTCAAATAGAAACTGAAGTTCTTATTCTAAGCTAATTTTGAATTGTATAAAACCTGATATTTATGCACGTAGCTCATTTTCCTTCTTTTTGCTCAGCTTTTGTATCTCTTCTTCTCTAGTTGTTGAATTTCCAGACTTCTTGCATTTGCAACTCCTTTTTTTGAAATTGCTTGGAATTCCAAACTTCTTTTGATGTTGGAGAATTTTTCTAAATTTGATATGTAGTTGAATATTCAAATTTGATATTTGATATTGGGATTGAATATTTAGACTTGGTCTTTCAGTTTGTGAATGGGGATTGGGATGATCGTAATGCAGCTCGTACCCTCTATTTTTAGTAGTTGAACTCTGACTTCACATTTAGCATGTTCATCCACTTAATCCATAATCTACATACTAATTTCGAATTCAAATTATCCACGATTTCCACTATCTTTTTGAATTTCCACTTTCTCCACTATTATTTTGAAATTTCCATTTTCTCCACTATCATTTTAAATTTCCACGATTTCCACTTGTAGATTCGCTAAAACTTTATCTTCCTGGAGATTTGTAGAATATCTTCTAAGTCACCACTTTAGTCGAACACTTATCCTTTAAGTCTTGTAAAAACTCGAACACTTATCTGTAACTCTTTGAGTTTTTGCACTTGCAAAACATATGATTAAATAAAGAAAACTTATCTATTCGTTAGTCATTTTATAAAACTCAAACAGTTATCTATCCATGCATATAAAAACTCGAACAATTATCTAACTATTCGATTTTCATTACCAAACGCACATGGAAAACATATGACAACTTAAAACATTAAAAACACACGTGTAGATAACTTAACTATACGAGTTTTTAACATAACTCTTTGATTAAATCGAAATGTTAACTATCCGAAAATTTTAACTATTCGAAAACTTTAACTATTTAAAAATCTAAATGAAACTTTTCGATAACTTATCAATATTTAATTACGTGACTATTATACTTAGAAAATATTATTTAGACTTATTTATAAACTTTAATAAAGCATTTTTCATCAAAACAAAATTCTTAACACATTTCATACTATTGCTCCAAATCACACATTAGGTAATAGTTGGTCTATAGAGTTAGTATAACTCAATGGACTTACTCTATTGACTTAACTACTAACTCAACGAATTGACCTCATTGTAACTCAATGGACTCGCTAGTTCTATAGTGTAATGAAGTAATTCGTATACAACAATTAACATTTAATAGTATGCAAAAGAAATAATTTTTAATCATTCATAAATGATACTTAATTAGTGTTAATTCCTTCAAATTATGCATGTTCTTCAATTAAGTCTTATAATTGTGTAAATGTAGTATAATGGCTTAATTCTCATATGATAAGCTAAATATTATACCATTAACTATTCATTAACTACAAATATTATGTATAATTTTATTCTAAATGCTTAGTTTGTTGAGTTAAGTAATAACTCAACAAAGTGAGAGGTTTTATTAGTAAAATACTACATCCATTTCAAAGCACCTTAGAAGGTAATTCTAATCACTCCCCGTGGCTAAACCTGTTCTTACACACTTTTTACAACTGACACTATGTACTTGTAGTAAATTAAATGAATGGATTTACTAGATTAAAATCTTGTTTGAGAATTGCTTGTTTCCTTAGAAAAACTAGTTTAAGCTGACAAGATAATTAGTACCTTTATTGGCAACTTCTATTGCATGTCATACTTCATGTGTAGTTTGATATGTAGATACTTTATTAAATTGATCATGAAATAAAACACAAAACAAAATGTTTAAACTTTTAGCATTTAGTGTATTTCGCTCCTTTTCATTAAAAGTCCATGTATCATATGGAGTTGTAACTAACACTATAGGATTGTTAATTATGTACCATAATTCAAATTTTTTGATTGAAAGAATACTTTCATCCTATATTTCTAGTAACCATAATTGCTACCTTCAAATATAAGAGGATGAGTAGTAGTTTGTCCTTTAGTAATTACTAGGATTTCATTATTTGAAATACTAGTCATTTAAAACAGAGAATAAATAGAAGATCCTAACTTATAAAAGGAAAAACTAATTCATATAAGCTCTGATACCAATTGTTGGACCGTAGTATTACAAAAGGAGGGGTAAATTGTGTCTCTATAATTTTAAATTCTAGCAAATAAAACAAGAATACAAAACACTCACTATTTGTAATTCTAGCCTTTTTATTGATAAATACAATCATTTACAACACAATTCTTTTCTTGTTGATTTTGATACAATTTAATCCGAGATACAATTTAATATAAAATAAACCTTATTCTAACCTTGATTGAATTGTATTTTTCAAACTTGAGCTTCTGTACGTAGCTTCTGATTCTTTTGACTCTTTGCTCTACTTCTGTATCTCCTTACTTCTTTCTTCGAATCTCTAAAACTTCTTTAAGATAGTTTTTTCTTTGTATTTGCTAGTATGTATAGGTTGGATATCTCTTTCTCTTGGTTGGGACTCTTCTATTTGATGTAGGGATAAATGAAGTGTAGCTTGTACCCTTTATTTATAGTAGTAGAACTATAATTTCACGTTCAGCATGTTTATCTACTTAATCCATAATTCATGATCTCTTGTATTAATTCAAATTTAAATTATCCACATCCTCCACTGTCTTTTTGAATTTCCATGATCTCAATTTTCTTTTTGAATTTCCACGATCTTTTATTGTAGAATAATCGAAAATCTTCTTTCTAGAGAACTATAGAATATATCTTCTAAGTCAATGCTTTAGTCAAACACTTATCCTTTAAAACTATAAAAATTTGAACACTTATTTGTAACTTTGAATTTTTCACCTGTAAACACACGTAACTGAAACAAATATACTTAACATTTTGTTAGTCATATAAAAGAACATGAACTATGTGTAAAAATTTGAACAGTTATCTAACTCTTTGGTTTTGCTTTTCCGAACGTACATGAAAAATATGTGAATGTAGGATCGTATGGCTACACAAGAGGGGGGTGAATTGTATATTTTTAATATTTTCTGAAATATAATTGAAACTTTAAAACACAAAAACAAGTCGAGACATTGTTTTCATAAAATCATTTTTATTCAAAGTTTCAATTAAAATATACAATTCAATTCTTCTCAGAAATTGTAGATGCAATAATATATCGATACCATGTATCATCTAAACAATTTCATAACTACAAATAGAGAAAACTAATTTGCGAAATTTAAAACATTTCTCCCTGTTTGAGATCTTTCTTCTTCTTCTTTTTCTTCTTCAGCAATTTTTCAATGACGAATATCTTGTCTTTCTCTGCTTCACCGAATTTGCTTTCTTCTGATACTTTAAATCTTCAGTGACATAAATAATATCTGGTTCTGCTTCACTGAATTTTCTTCCACTTGATACTTCAAATCTTCAACGACATAAATTTGACCTTTTCTACTTCATTGAACTTTCTTCCACTTGAGAGTTTTTCCCCGAAGATGTGTTTTTGATCCCTGAAAAATATTTTTCTTTTGGTGTGCAGGGATAGTTTGATCTTTGAAAAGATTTTTCTTTTTGTGTGCAAGGATGGATTGATCATCGAGAATTCTATGCCTTTTATACTGTATCTTCATTTCATGCATATCCTTTACGTTTAATCACTACTAGTTTTCCACTTCTCCACGTCTTTTCTTTTTTCCTTCATCGAAACACACATATTCTGACCCACGTTTATATTTCAAATTTTCTTTAATCATCAGTCCTAGATCTCTAAAAAATTTCCTACAAAATAAACTTTCTCGTCCAAAATCTTTCATCAAGCGTAATAAGAAGTCGTTACTTTAATGTTAACTAAATGAGTAACACAAGTATATAAATATAACTTAGCGTTTCTAACTTAACGAGTTCCTCATGTGCCATTTCACGTGACAAGTACTGTAGCTAACTCAACGAACTAAATCTGTGGTGTTACGCTAACTCAACGAACAAGCTTAACCTTTCTTTCGGAAGGTTAAACGATAACTCACCGAAAATAGTTTAAGTTTCGGATAGTTACGATTGTAAGTCACCGAAAAACTCTTTATACCATAAAACTAGTGAGACACGTGTCAAGACCTGAAAACATGACTTAAGTTACCTTTCAGATAGTTATGACTGTAAGTCTTTGAAAAACTTTAACTCACCGATTCAGTAATAAACAAATGTTTTTATAATAAGAATTTTACCACGTGCAAAAATAATAACTTAAGTTTATAACGCTAACCTAACGCGTTGCCTTAGTGTTCAATATAGCAACTCAACGTGTTTAGTTATGTTAACTTAACGAGTTAAACATGTGCACCTCACATGATACAATACAACATTTGTAACTTATAATTTCACCACGTGTAGAACACTAACTTAACGAGTTTGTCTCTTCTTTTACTCACTAACTTAACAAGTTATCACGTGACCTATTTTAACCTTTAAGCCTCTAACTTAACGAGTTCTCACGTGACCTCTATACAAACAAAACTCTAACTTAACGAGTTGTCTAAACGTGCAATGATCATGATACAGAAGATATAACTTTAAAACATATCATGTTTTTCAATAAAAACACAGGTTAACTTAACGTTTAGTTAAATGAGAAATTAATGCAACGAAACTACTAGTTAATAACTTCAGATCTAATACAGACAAGTATTTATGCCAGTAAGCTTTTTCTATATTAATTGATAATTTTAATTTCTTTTCACAAGCAATAGTAATTGAGCAAATATGATTATTTTCATTCAGCACACATCATCAAAACAAAATACTCAACAATCTCCCCCTTTTTGATGATGACAAAATCATATTAAATCAATTATGAAATATGTTTAACTCAACAAAGCACCTTCATTGGGTTAACTTTTAATTCAACAAACTTTTTTGTTGACTTAAGTTCACTTAAGCTTATTTCTATTGTTTGTGTAAATTTTACCTTTCAGAACTAAAACTCTCAGATGTCAATAATTATATATGTATCAGTTTTCTATTTATCATCTGTCAGAAACCATTTAAATATTATCTTCCTTTATAATATATGCAATTAAGATCATAATCATCTTTTTATAATATTTCTCCCCCTTTTTGTCATTAATCAAAAAGATAATTACAGAGAATATATATATATATGTATAAGAGATATATTTACAACAACTCTTTCTGTAAACAAGAATAATAATTGAACACATTTACAAAAAAAATGTATTGTTCAATGAATCAAACAAGTAATACAAACATTACATTTTGTATTCAGAAACAAACAAAAACAGTTATCGACCCCTCCTAAGTATATCACTTATAGCATTATATATTTTATCTCCTAGATGTCTAATATCATTTCTGATGTCGTTAAGCACTACATCTAAGTCAGGAGGTAGCTGGGTTTGCTGTTCTACTTGAACTGAATAACTTTGTTGTTGTTGTTGTATATGGTCTGTACAATTAGGTTGTTGTTGTTGTTGTCGTTGAGGTTTATGCATGGCCTGGAATTTTTGCAAATCTTTAACACTAAATGCTCTCATGCCTTTAGTTTCAGAGGGCCAGTCGGATAAATTGAATTGGCTTGCAAGGATTCTATATACAGCATCACCATAAAATAACTTTGAACTCATATGTTGTAGTTGAGAAGTAAAAACATCAAACCAATTGATTTGAATTCTATTCAGCAGGCCATAAGTTGCATATAAACAGCTTCTACTAACTTCCAAATTGTGTCCAACTCTTTGAAATAAATTTGCATGCAATATATTTGCAATAAACCTTGCCTCTGCATTTAGATTTTCCATTAATCACATTTCAAAATATACATCTGGAATTTTTGATAAAGACTGAATGTTCCATTCCAATTGTCTAATCATATCAAATCTATTTGTAACAACAACACCTTCATTCTTTAATCCCAAAACTTCAAAAATTAACTCAGGAGACAATATAAACTCCTGTTGATTTATTTGAGTTTTCAGAAAATTTCCATTCTTGACCAGATTGCTATAAAAAGCTGCAATAAGCTCTCTGTATTGCTTCCATTTCGTTCCTACTGGCAAGAATTGAATGAGGCCTTGAAACTCAAATAGATCTTTTATTACCATCAAACTTCTAAACTTTATTGGACGAGCATGCAGAATTTGACATGTAATCAAATTATAGTATTTCTGCAATGCTTCTTCAAATCTAAAATGAATTGAATTACCTTGAATTCGTAATACTATACACAAAGAAGGTGATACCTGAAGCTGTGATTCAGAGTTTAATTCATCTTCAGGAACCTCTTCTTCAAAATGAATGTCATGTTGTTCCTTTTCCAAAATATTATCTTGAAGCTGCTTAGGTAAGCTTGATTCTTCAGCTTCAACTATGTTAGGAACATCTCCAATATGCTCAACATTCATCTATTCAGTCTCTATAGAATCTTTAGAGTTCAATTTTTCCACAAATTCTACAATTGGTGTATTTGTCTGTAATTGTTCATTTTGTTCAACAGATATTTCCATTGAGTCATGCTGTGAATTCTCAGACTCTACTTCTATAGATTTTGAAGAAGGCTACTTGACTTTTAGCTCTTCTAGAGTCTTAACATTTTCAATATCTGCTACTCCAGACAATTCAGCCTGTGAACTAGTTACTGCCTCAACATTGTCAATTATATCTGCAATAACTTGTTCAATGTCGGGTGCCTGATGCTTTGATTTGTTAATTTCTGTATCATTAGGACTTGCACTAATAGAAAAACTTAAGCTCATATTTGACTTGTATTTCTTCTCAAGCTTTCTAGCAAGGGAAAATAAAGTCTCATTATCTTCATCAGTTTTAGTGTGTTCGGAACTGGTGAGTTTATCAGATGCACAATAAGGTACAATGTCTAGACATACATTGTCCTTTGGAAATAAATTTTCATCTGATTTTCCTTTTTCAATAGACTTTGTTTCCTTAAACATAATTTTTCTGACTTTTCTTCTTCTATAACATTTCTGTTTCTCTTCAAGTATTGCTGTTTTCTTTTCAACTTGCTCCATAAAAGTTTTCTACTTTAATTCTTCTAAGGCACTCTCAATTGCTACGGCCTTTCGAAGACTATCAACTTTTGTTTTGTCTACAACAATACTTGATTCTACTTGTTTTGAACATAAAGGGGTAGGGATATCTGATTCATGCGCTTCCTTAAATGCATGTATTCTAGTACCGTTTATTGGTATTTGAGGAGTTCTAGTTGAAGAACCTACACATTTTTCCAAATAATTTGCATACTGCTCGAGAAATGCAATCTCAGCACATTTCATTCTATATTCTCTATTAAATTTACTACGAATACCCATGTATGTAATATTTGCATTAGTATTTTGGAGTTCTTGTCTAATTTCATTCAGTATGCCTTTAGGAAAGAAATATTCACTATAAATTTCTGCTAACCTTTTGTCTACTCGAAATATTTTCTTTAACCAAGTACGTGGAACTTCATCATTCTCTATTTCTTTTCCTGTTGCATTTCCTCTGCTTTTGTGTAAGATCGTATAGCTACACAAGAGGGGGGTGAATTGTGTATTTTTAATATTTTCTGAAATATAATTGAAACTTTAAAACTCAAAAACAAGTCGAGACATTGTTTTCATAAAATCATTTTTATTCAAGGTTTCAATTACAATATACAATTCAATTCTCCTCAAAAATTGTAGATGCAATTATATTTCGATACCATGTACCATCTAAACAATTTCATAACTACAAATAGAGAAAACTAATTTACGGAATTTAAAACTTTTGTCCCTGTTTGAGATCTTTCTTCTTCTTCTTTTTCTTCTTCAACAATTCTTTAGTGACGAATATCTTGTCTTTTCATGCTTCACCGAATTTGCTTTCTTCTAATACTTCAAATCTTCAGTGACGAAAATCTTACCTTTTTATGCTTCACTGAACTTTCTTCCTTCTGATACTTCAAATCTTCAGTGACGAAAATCTTACCTTTTTATGCTTCACTGAACTTTCTTCCACTTGAGAGATTTTCCCTGAGAAGGTGTTTTTGATCCCTAAAAAAGATTTTTCTTTTGGTGTGCAGGGATGGCTTGATCCTTGAAAAGATTTTTCTTTTTGTGTGCAAGGATAAATTGATCCACAAGAATTCTATGCCTTTTATATTGTATCTTCATTTCATGCATATCCTTCACGTTTAACTACCACCAGTTTTCCACTTCTCCATGTCTTTTCTTTTTCCTTCATCGAAACACACACGTTCTAACCCACGTTTATATTTCGAATTTTCTTTAATCATCAGTCCTGGATCTCTGAAAAATTTCCTGCAAAATAAACTTTCTCATCCAAAAGTTTTTCATCAGTGTAATAAGAAGTCGTTACTTTAATGTTAACTAAACGAGTAACACAAGTATATATATAACTTAACGTTTTTAACTTAACGAGTTCCTCATGTGCCATTTCACGTGACAAGTACTGTAGCTAACTCAACGAACTAAGTCTATGGTGTTATGCTAATTCAACGAACCATCTCCGTTGTGTTATGATAACTCAACGAACCATCTCCGTTGTTTTATGATAACTCAATGAACCAGTAATAAACAAATGTTTTTATAATAAGAATTTTACCACGTGCAAAAATAACAACTTAAGTTTATAACGCTAACCTAACGCGTTGCCTTAGTGTTCAATATAGCAAGTCAACGCGTTTAGTTATGTTAACTTAACGAGTTAAACATGTGCACCTCACGTGATACAATACAACATTCGTAACTTATAATTTCACCACGTGTATAACACTAACTTAACGAGTTCGTCTCTTCTTTTACTCACTAACTTAACGAGTTATCACGTGACCTATTTTAACCTTTAAGCCTCTAACTTAACGAGTTTTCACGTAACCTCTATACAAACAAAACTCTAAGTTAACGAGTTGTCTAAACGTGCACTATTCATGATACAGAAGATATAACATTAAAACATATCATGCTTTTCAATAAAAACACACATTAACTTAACGTTTAGCTAAATGAGAAATTAATGCAACGAAATGACTAGTTATTAACTTCAGATCCAGTACAGACAAGTATTTATATCAGTAAGTTTTTTCTGTATTAATTGATGATTTTAATTTCTTTTCACAAGCAATAGTAATTGAGGAAATATGATTATTTTCATTCAGCACACATCATCAAAACAAAAATACTCAACATTTTGCATTTTCCTCTGCCACGACTTTTGTAGAACTTGGAGACCATCGTCGTAGGTTGTAACAGCAACAAGCGGAAAAAATTTTCTTGACAAAGTTTACAAATAACCTAAGTGCCCGTGTAGTAAGTGTTTAAATAGGGTTTTAGGTGAATAACTCAACGTGAAGAGAAGTCGGGTTTAGATATTAAATAAATATTGAATAAAGTTTATTAAATCAAGGTACCCGAAATATTCAAGTATAACTCATTGAGTTAACTAATCTAACGAGTAAAACACTGTCTAGAGACAGTTTTACACATTACTGTATCTAACATAACGTCTAGTTAGTACACTTAAACAAGTTTCGGATGCTTCCAACTGAAACGTTCCAAAAACAACACACATGCTAAACTTAACATTATCTTGAGAACATTTTAAACTATTCGAACATTTTTGTCCTTGGAATCTAAAATAGTTTGTTTGTCTTTTTAAATTATTTCATCAAGATTTTAAGAGGACATTAATTCAGATTAACCAAGATTTGTATTTTGAATTATATTAATTTATTTTTGACATTGTTAATCCTCCCCCTACAAATATACTTCAAATATATTCAATCAAAATACAAAATATACTTGTAGTGATAATAGATGTTAAGTATAACTATACTTTAAATTTTCTTTTCAGAAACTTCCGTAATTCTGACATCATCAAAAATGATTTCCAAAATCAATTCCTACTGTATATGAATCAAAACACAACTTTGAACTCAATATGATTAATTCAAGGAGAACAAAAGAATGTATCTCAAATAAATGTTTTCAAAAGTACTAATGTTGATTCAATAAATCAGTAGTCATATTGGTAGAAACTATAAGTGATTCAAAGATATCTGTAATTAATGAAACAATTGTTTTTGTACTATAAACTAAAGTGCAGATTTTTATTTTTTATTTTTTTCAAAATAGTAAATTTTCATAATTTTCTTTAAAAGTTAGTTTGAAAAGCTTGAATCATACAAGAGCTTTTTAATGTACCCGTGTAATGAGCTTTCAGTCAACAATCCCAAATCTGATCAGGACCTTAGGTTACCAGATTTAAAGAATCCTTTTTCAAGACAACAATCCTTACATACCTATTTGCTCAAGTACAATAGACTCGGGATCAAACTAATCAATAAACTCTTAAAGATTTTCACTTTGTAAGCATTTTTCATTTTAAGCACAGTATATATGTATTCCATTAATACAGATGCAATAAAACACAAATCTCATACAATTTTTACTTCTATGATTGTATTGAGAACATGAATCAGTTTCAATAAGCTTATACTTTTGATTAACAGTTTAAGATGCGTTACATATAACTTATTCTACAAGTTTAATCAATTAAGTCAAATTTATGCATGATCATATGCATTTTCCTTGATTCAAAGAAAACATTTAATCAAAATTTCAGAATGTCAGAAGTATTTAATGTTTTTCATTTACACTTCCATTTAAAATCGTAAAAACCATTGAAATTGATAAACTACTTAAAATCAATAAGATACTACTATGATTTTACAATAAATACATAGTATCTTAAGCAGCAGTTTAGATATTACTTTAGATATTTATGATAAGTATATAATATCTATGAGGTGAACAACATCATCAATACTATTTATCTTTTTATGTGGAGTTTAAGCATTTTACACATCACATAGCCTACAAATACCTAAATTTAATCTAATGTTGCAGAATGTATTTTCGTCTAGAGGTTTTGTAAATATATCAGCTAATTGATTTTTACTAGACACAAATTCTAATTTAATTTTTCCTTTATTTACGTTATCTCTTAGAAAATGATGTCTAACCTCTATATGCTTTGCTCTAGAATGTAATACAAGATTTTTGGAAAGATTTATTGCAGAACTACTGTCACAATAAATCTCAGTTGTATCATAAGATAATCCAAAATCTTCTAAAGTTTGCCTTATCCACAGAATCTGAGTGCAACACAGTGCAGCAGCAACATATTCAGCTTCTATAGTAGAAAGTGCTACATAGTTTTGCTTTTTACTAAACCATGACACCAAATTATTTCCCAATAATTGACATGTGCCACTGGTACTCTTTCTATCAGATTTAGATCCTGCATAATCAGCATTAGTATATCCTATAAGATCTATTGAACTATCCTTAGAATAATACAGTCTGAAATTTTTAGTTCCTTGTATATATCTAAATATTCTTTTAACTGCAATTAAGTGTGATTCTTTAGGATTAGATTGAAATCTAGCACAAACACACACAACAAATATAATATCAGGTCTACTAGCAGTCAAATAAAGTAAAGAACCAATCATACTTCTGTATTTTCTTTGATCTATGGATTTTCCTATGTCATTAATATCTAACTTTAAAGAAGTACTCATAGGAGTTCCTCAAATCCTTGTATCATTAAAATTAAATTTCTTAAGCATTTCATCTGCATATTTTTCCTGATTTAAAAATATACCTTTATCCATTTGCTTAATTTGAAGTCCTAGAAAATATGAAAGTTCTCCTATCATACTCATTTCAAACTGATTAGTCATCTCTTCAAAGAATATTTTTATCAACTTATTAGAGGTTGCTCCAAAGATTATATCATCCACGTATATTTGAACAACAATCTGATCTTTACCATATCTCTTAATAAATAGAGTATGATCCACTTTTCCCATGATATAGCCTTTTTCTATTAAAAAAGTAGACAATCTTTCATACCATAATCTAGGTGCTTGCTTCAAACCATATAAGGCTTTCTTCAATTTATATACAAAGTCAGGATTTTTAATATCTTCAAATCCAGGTGGTTGTTTTACATAGACTTCTTCATTAATTAAACCATTTAGAAATGCACTCTTTACATCCATTTGAAATAAGTTAAAATCTATATAACAAGCATAGGCCAATAATATTCTAATACTTTCTAACCTAACCATAGGAGCAAATGTTTCATCATAATCTAATCCTTCCTCCTGTGTATACCCTTGTGCAACTAATCTAGCTTTATTCCTTATAATTTGACTAGTTTTGTTAGTTTTGTTTCTAAAGATCCACTTTGTATATATTATGGACTGATTTTCTGGTAGAGAGACTAATTCCCATACATCATTTCTGATGAATTGATTTAGTTCTTCTTGCATTGCCACTATCCAATTTTCATCAGATAATGCTTCTTGTATATTCCTTAGTTCCACCATAGAAATAAACATACACATACTATTTAAATTTACTGAAGCTCTAGTTTTAACTCCCTCATTAATATTACCAATGACTTGAGTAATGGGATGTGATGAAGAATTACACCAATTTCTCTGATTTTCCTCAATATTCTCATCAACATTTGAAGGTACATCACTTTCATCATTAGTTTGATCATTTAAGTTCATATTTTTGATTTTCTCAGATAAATCATCAATCTCTCTATTGATCTCTAACTCTTTTGGAAGATTGATCAAATCATCATTATCAACTCTAGATTGAGATTCTCTGAAAGAATTTTCATTGAAGCTTACATGGAGGGTTTCTTCAATAGTCCAAGAAGTCTTATTATATACTCTATAGGCTTTACTTCTAATAGAGTAACCTACAAAAATTCCTTCATCCGATTTGGCTTGAAATTTATCCCTTTTATCCTTAGTATTAAGAACAAAACACTTGCAGCCAAATGGTTTCATATAGGAAATTTTTGGAACCCTATTAAACATAATTTCAAAAGGAGTTTTATTAACATGAGGTCTTAAATGACTTCTGTTAATAACATAACAAGCTGTATTTACTACTTCAGCCCAAAGATTTTGAGGTAACTTATGTTCATTCAACATAGTTCTAGCCATTTCCTAAAGTGATCTATTCTTTCTCTCGACAACACCATTTTGACACGGTGCTCTTGGAAAAGAAAATCTATGATCAATGCCATGCTCATTACAATAATTATCCATTTGATCATTATCAAATTCAGTTCCATGATCACTCCTAAGTTTTTGAATAGAGACACTCTATTCATTTTGAACAAAATTGCAAAACATTTTAAACTTTTCAAAAACTTTTGTCTTAGATGTTAGAAAATATACCCAAGTATATCTAGAGAAGTCAACTACTAAAACAAATACATACCGTTTACCACCAAGACTTATGATTCTTGTTGGTCTAAATAGATCCATATGTATAAGTTCTAAGACTTTCTTGCTTGAAATATCAGTTTTGGATTTAAAAGAGTTTTTATGAAGTTTACCTAACTCACATGCATTACACATAAAGTCCTTTGAGTATTTAATCTTTGGTAAACCTCTCACTAAATGTTTTTTTGATAGTATATGTAACATTTCATATTTATGTGCCCAATCCTTCTATGCCACAGATATGCATCACTAGTTTCAGTTAGCAAACATGAATTTAAATCAACTACACCAAAAGGTAAAGATAAAATACATACAAAACCTTTTCTTTTAGCAATAAACTTAATTTCATCTGTATTTTTATCAATTATTTTACATACATTATCTTCAAACACTACATAATATCAATTTTCAATTAGTTTCATGACACTCAGCAAATTAAATACTAGGTTTTCTACATATAATACATTCGAAATAACACAAGTAGGAGTTATTTGAACATTGCCCATACCTATGATTTTATCTTTACTTTTGTTTCCAAATGTTACACTTCCTTTCATGGTATTTGTAAAATTTTGTAGTAGACTTTTCTATCCGGTCATGTGACTTGACGCTCCACTGTCCAAGATCCATTTTGATGTTGTTTCCTCCTACAATACAAATTAAGAAAAACTTTTTCTTGGTACCTAATGTTGTTGAGGACCAAGTTCATTAAACGCATATTTCTTTTTTTTATTTAAAAATAGTTTAACATTATCATTTATATTCTTATTAGTTTTAAGTACTATTGATTTATCATTAGCTTCATACTCACATATAGCATTATTGCTCTTATAATCATTGTTTTTATTTTCAGATGTAGTATAACCAAGACCAAACTAATTTTTATCAAATTTTAATTTATTTTGGTCATGCTCATACATTTCAGTAAGTTCATACCAAGATTTTGTACTTGTATTTGAATTTTCAGTGCATACAAAATCTTTTTTTGCATACAAATTTTCAGATTTATCACATGCAAAATGAGTAATTGGTCTAATACTAGTGTATTGAATTACATGCTCAGGTTTCTGAATTTTAAATTTACTACAATTGTTTGAAATTTTAGAAACATTAGAAACTGAATTTCCAAAACAAGAAACAATATTTTTAGAAACATTTATAGTCATGTTAGAAGTACAATTTGACAAATCACATTGATTTATATTATTACTACATGATTCATCACTTGAAGTACCTACTTCTACATATTTATTACCTTGTTTCATAATAAAAGAAATTTTAGTCTTAGATTTACTTGAACTGCAACTAATAAATCCTTTATTGACTTGAGATTCAGGATAATCAAATCCTAAGCCAAATTTATAAGACACTACAGGGGTACTAGTTAGTTTGTCTAACTTAGTTTGACTTAAATTCCATTTTTCAATGGTAGAATTTAAATCTAGCTCTCTCAGTTTTAATTTATCTATCTCTAATTCAAGTTCATTTATATTGTTTCTCAACATTTCATTTTCAGATTCTATCTTTAATTTTTCAGCATTTATATTCTGTATTTGTTCATGCAAGATACATTCATTAAATCTAAATTTTTGCAAATCTCTAGTATGATTGTCATTATCACATTTAAACTTTTCTAAAGTAGTAGACAGGAAACAATTTTCTTCTTCCATAATGGATGAAGATTTTCTAATATTCTTATTTTCTAGTTTACATACTTTAAGTTTTGGAATAATGCATGATAAGCACATAATAATTCATCAAAGTTGAAATCTGAATGACTTTCAGGATCAGATATTACCTCAGACTCATCTGCCATGAAGCACACATGAGCAACGTCTTCTAACTCTTGTTCTCCTTCTGAATGTGAAAATTTTGATGCTAATTCCTTAGATTCAGACTCTTCAGACGTGTCATCCCAAGTGACCTTCAAAGCCTTTTTCTTGTAAAACTTTTTCTGAGTTTTCTGAGCTGTCTTCTTCTAATTTGTCCTACTTTGCTTTTCATTTTTCCTCATAGGATAGTCTAGAGAAAGATGTCCAGGTTTCTTATAGTTGTAACATACATACTTTCTAGATGAAGAATTCTTATCATTTAGTGATTTTGACGTTGAGGGTTTATCATTTTTGTTCCTTTGCTGTTTACTAGCTTTCCATGCTTTCTTGAATTTCCTAGTCAGCAAAATCAAATCCTCGTCAGAATTAGTAGATATATCAGAATCTGAATTAATTTTGAAGGTTATTTATTTCTTCATTTTTAGTTTATTATGACTTAGTGATTCATTTAATTGAGCTCATAAGCTGTTAAGTTTCCTATAAGTTCATTCATAGTATAAACATTTAAATCTCGTGATTCCTCAATTGATGTTACTTTTTGAGACCATTTAGAACTTAGGGATCTAAGAATTTTCCTCACCAAAATCCTTCTATTCAAAATTCTTTCCTAAGCATTTTAAAGAGTTTATGATATCAAGAAATCTGGAAAACATCTCAAAAATACTTTCGTCTTCATGCATCTTAAAGAGTTCATGTTAGTACCCGAGTATTTTGATAATGCAAAACCTATGTGAGGAAACATATTATATTTCACAGTTAAGTCTTACTGCATTAGATCAGAAGGCTGTTAGAACTATTTCCAGGCAGATGAAAAGATCAAGAAGGTTCTAGATGAACAGATCAAGAAGATTCAGCAAAATCGGACAGTTATAGGTCTAAGTATCTGAAGAGCAAGTTTAAAGCAGCAACAATGCTATCGGACAGTTAAAAGAATAACTATCCGATTTTACAAAGCCTTTGAAGAGTTATTTAATCAGACAGTTAAAGGGATTGAATGATCGGATAGTTAAGGAGATAACTATCTAGAAGCTTAAAGGACTTTTTGGAGAGTTACAGGTATAACTATCCGAAAGTTAAGTCATTCAATAAACCACGTGCAGAAATACAGAATGGAAGCTTAAAAGACTTGTCAGAGAGTTAGATAACTATCTGAGTTTTTTTTTCGGAGAGTTAGATAACTATTCGAGTTTTTTGGCAAGTTACAGGCATAACTTTTCGAAACTTAAGTCATTTTATTACGCAAGTGCAAAATGGAGAAAGCCGGTAGTTGAAAGTTTAAATGGGAAAATCGAAGAGTTAGGATAACTATCCGAAATTTAAAAGAAAGTTTCGGTAAGTTACAGTTTAACTATCCGAAACTTAAGTCAGTGAATTTCCCACGTGCAAAAATCCAGACAGATGCTCAAAGAGGTTTTCAGAGAGTTAGAATGATAGCTATCTGAAATTTCAAAAGAGTTTTAGTGAGTTACAGTTTAACCATCCGAAACTTAAGTCATTGAATTTCCCACGTGCAGAATTCCAAACAATGGCTCAAATAAGTTTTTGGAGAGTTAGAAAAATAACTATCCGAAATTCTTCGAATTTCGGTGAGTTACAGGATAACCTTCTGAAATTTAAGTCAGTCTTTTATGCACGTGCTAAATTAAATCAGAAAGTTGACAAAGTCAAGTATATAACTGTTCGGTGAGTTAAAGTTATAAGTATCCGATTGGATGACAGCTCACATTTAAATATTCTAGAACACTACCTGGTAGTAAAGGATAAATGATCTTTCGGTAAGTTACAATTACTCCTCAAAGAGTTACATAGCTAACTATCCGAAAGAACAGGAAAATCGGTAAGTTGACTTGAAACGTTTTTCTGAACGGTCACTTACTGTATTGGGACTTGATCCTAATCAAGTACAGTAGAATACATCCATTGGAGGAAAATATGATCGTTGTACATATCAAGTATATATTCAAAATACAGACAACGAATATACGGAAGAGATATACAGTGAGCTACACTCGAATTCCATTTACACTCAAGTCTGCAAACAGTGAAGAATTTTCAGAAGATCCATTGCAGAAAAAGCTCTTGCACCAAAACTCTGATTGAAGGTTTAAAGCTGTTGGTTCGTGGCTTCAACCTGAAAGCTACATACAGTGTTGGTTTGAGTTTCGACCTGAAAACTCTAGAGGTTGGTTTACTGAAGTTTTTACCTGAAAACTTCTGTGTAGTTGGTTCTTGCTTTGACTTGAAAGCAAGTGTATAAGTGTTGATACACTTAGTGAAGCCCAAGTGAACCTTAGGAGTGGACTAGCCAAATTGGTGAACCACCTAAAAATTTGCTGTGTATTTCTTATCTCTGTTATTTTGCATTAAATTTGTTTCATCTCATTTCATTTTTGTTGAATCATTCGATTCAACATTAAAAGAATTTTAAAAATACACACTTTCACCATTCACCCCCCCCTCTGGTGAGTCTATCGATCCTAACAATTGGTATCAGAGCAAGGTTAATCCTTCATAAGATTTAACCATTTGGATTTGTGGCTCAATTTGCTAAGGGACAAAACATCCACAGACCTCCTCTATTCGATGGTTCCAATTATAACTATTGGAAGAATAGAATGGAGTGCTTCTTTAGGAGTTTAGATGTTAAACTCTGGAAGACTGTTGTTCTTGGAACTACACTTCCAACCAGTGATATTTCAAACTAGTCTGAGGAGGATGAGAAGATCATCTAGCTAGATGCTAGAGGGCTGAATGCCATTTATTGTGCACTAACTACTGATCAATATAATAAGGTATCTGCATGTAAATCTGCTCATGAGGCTTGGAAAATCCTTCAAGTTACTCATGAAGGTACAAACCAAGTTAAGGATACAAAAATCAGTATTCTTTTGAGAAAACTAGAACTGTTTAGAATGAATGATAATGAAAACATAACTGAAATGTTTTCTAGATTTACTGAAATCATTAACAGTCTGAAAGGCTTGGGAAAGGAGTTCTCTTCACGTGAACAAGTATAGAAGATCCTGAGGAGTTTAACTGTTGAGTGGAAACAAAAGTCCACGTCTATTCAAGATTCCAAGGATCTCAACAACTACACAGTTGAAGAACTGTTGGGCAATCTTCTGGCCCACGAAGCTCAGATGAAGGACTGGAAAGAGCAAGAAGGAACTGTTGAAAAGAAAGCTGAAAAGAAAAAGGAAATAACATTTCCATCTATAGAAGAAGTTCCTAGCTCAGATGATGATGAGATTATGTTGCTGGCAAGAAATTTTAGAAAATTCATGAAGAAAAAGAACAAGCCCAACTACTCTAAAAGAACTGTTCCTACATGTTTCAAATATAAAAGGCAAGGGCACATATAGACCTTCTGTCCATTTCAGACAGAAGAGGATCAAGGAGATAAGAAGAAGAGATTGAAAGACAAAAAGAAAATGGCTCTCAAAGCTACGTGGGATGACAGTAGCTCTTCAAGCTGTTCATCAGAGTCTAAAGAAGAAGCTACAGCAAATGTTTGTTTTGCAGCACAAGAGGTATGCTCTACTTCCTCTAGTTCAGAAAATGAGCATGATGATCTAGACATAAGTAGTCTTTTATCTACTGTAGATAATTTATATGTGAAGTGTAGAGATTTTAAGAAAGAAATTAAAAGATTAAATCAGTGCTTAGAAAATTCATTTGCTGAATTAGAATCAACTATAGTTGAAAATAGGAATCTAAAATCAAATTTAGATAAGTATAGTTGTGATAACTGTAAATTAAAAGATGAAAATAAAATTCTATCAACTACTATATCAGATTTGAAAAATACTGTATGTAAATTTACTCAAGGACAAAAAGGATTAAATAGAATAATAGGATCTCAACGATCAAATGGGAATAAATATGGCCTAGGGTATGCTACACCACAGGAAATACCTTATTGTGGTGGAGTGATTTGATCTTATAGAGATGGCACCACTATGTTTGCCATCAAATGAAGATCAAGTCATATGTGGCTGCCAAGAGGCAATAGATTTAATGTTTTAAGGACTAACTCCTTTGGACCCAAGAAGATTTGGGTACCAAAAGCTTTAATTTCAGTATGATTTGCAGGGTGACAAAGAGTTTCAAGCATGTTCAACTAAATGGATTGGGACAGTGGATGCTCAAAGCACATGACAGGTAAGAAAAGCTTTTTTGACTCAGTTAAAAACTTAAGTTCAAGATCTATTAAGCTTGGAAATAATGAAAAATGTAAAATAACTGCAATAGGGAATATTACATCTGAAAATGGTATAATTGAGAATGTCTTGCATGTAAATGGATTAAAACAAAATTTGTTAAGTGTAGGACAATTATGTGATAAAGGCTATACTGTTTCTTTTAATGCTAAAAACTACTACATTATTGATCCCACCACAAATGAAACAAAATTTACTAGTATTAGAAATTGCTCAATATATACATTAAACTTTCCATGTGAAAATTCTGCAAGCAATTCCTGTTTGGTAGCAACTGGTGAAGACGATTGGGTGTGACATAGAAGACTTGGTCACATTAGCATGAAGAATATCAGAAAACTATCTACGACTGATCTTGTTAGGGGTCTGCCTAAACTCACATTTAAGAAGGATAGAGTGTGCAATGAGTGTATGCTAGGGAAGCAGAAGAGAACTGCTCATCACAGCAAAAGTGTTGTTTCCACCAAAAGGCCATTAGAACTGCTACATCTAGATTTGTTTGGTCCTTCTCAAGTATCAAATCTAGGGGGTCGAAAATATACCTTTGTTATTGTTGATGACTTCTCTAGATTAACTTGGGTAATATTTTTGACACATAAAAATGAAACTTGCAATGAGTTCAGGAATTTCTACATAAGAGTTCATAATTAGAAGAAACTAACAGTGAAGAAAATTAGAAGTGATCATGGAGGTGAATTTGAAAACTATGATTTTGAAAACCTCTGCAATTCATTTGGAATTTTGCATGAATTCTCTTGTCCTAGAACTCCTACTCAAAATGGAGTTGTGGAAAGAAAAAATAGGACATTACAAGAAATGGCTAGAACTATATTAAGTGCCACGAATCTACCTAAATTTCTCTAGGCAGAAGCTATAGGAACAACTTGTCACATTTCCAACAGAACTCACATTAAATCCATATTAAATAAGACACCCTTTGAAATTTGGTTCGATAAAACTCCAAATGTGGGCTATTTTAATACATTTGGATGCAAATGTTATGTCTTAAATACAGGAAATGCTAAAGACAAGTTTGATGCTAAGTCTGAACCTGCCATACTTGTTGGTTACTCCTCAAGAAGCAAAGCTTACAGAGTATATTTTGCTAAAGATAGAAGAGTGGAGGAAAGTATAAATGTTCAATTTGATGAAGATCTGTTCCAGAATTTTAAAAAGCTGAAGATTAATGATGATAGTGAAAATGAAGACTTTGAAGATGATAAAAGCAAGCAGAATACCAATTCACAAGTGTTAGATCAGAATCTCAACCTAGATATCAAAATCATAACAGTTGGAAGTTTAGATTTGATCATCCTAAAGAATAAATTATTGAAAATATATCCAAAGGAGTATAAACCAAAAGCAAAGCACAAGATATCTGTAATTTTTGTGCATTTGTGTCAAAAATAGAGCCAAAACTAGTAGATGAAGTCTGTAAGGATACCTACTAGACAATGGCCATGCAGGAAGAATTAAATCAGTTCCAGAAAAACAATGTGTGGGAACTAATAGAAAAACCTACAGAAAAATCCATCATTAGAACTAAATGGATTTTCAAAAACAAATTAGATGAAGATGGTAACATTCTAAGAAATAAAGCTCGATTAGTTGCACAAGGCTACAATCAGCAGGAAGGTATTGACTATGAAGAAACTTTTGCTCCTGTAGCCAGGATTGAAGCTATCAGAATGTTGCTTGCTTTTGCAAGTAGTATGAAGATAAGATTGTTTCAAATGGATGTGAAAAGTGCCTTCTTAAATGGAGAAATTCAAGAAGAAGTGTTTGTTAAACAACCTCCTGGATTTGAAAATGAATTCAAGCTAGATCATGTCTACAAGCTGAGAAAGGCTCTATATGGTTTGAAACAGGCACCTAGAGCTTGGTATGAGAAATTAAAAAGATTTTTAATTAAAAACAATTTTTCTATAGGCAAAGTGGATAGCACTTTGTTTATCAAAACTTTTGATGTGCACATGTTGATTGTACAGATATATGTTGATGATATAGTTTTTGGAACCACTTTAGAAGATCTCTGTCATGAATTTCAGAATTTGATGAAAAATAAATTCGAAATGAGCGTGATGGGAGAATTGAAGTTTTTCTTGGGATTACAGATTCATCAAATGCATAATGGTATCTTTGTCAACCAAGAAAAATACTACAAAGAGATGTTGAAGAAATTTGGTTATGAAAACATCAAATCCGCAAATACTCCAATGAGCTCAAGCATTAAAATAGAAATGAATGATTCAAGTGTTGTAGTAGATCAAAGACAATATAGAGGTATGATTGGATCCCTGTTATATCTTTCAGCTAGCAGGCCAAATATTATGTTTAGTGTATACTTGTGTGCTAGATTTCAATCATCACCAAAGGAATCACATTTGAAATTAGTCAAAAGAATTTTCAGATATCTACAAGAAACAAAAGATTTCAGATTATTCTAGTCAACTGACAGTAGTTTAATTTTAACAGTCTATAGTGATGCAGATTATGTGGGGAGCAGATCTGATAGAAAAAGCACCAGTGGTATTTGTCAATTACTTGGATGTTCTTTATCTCATGGTTCAGTAGGAAAAAAAATTGCATAGCTTTATCAACTACTGAAGCCGAGTATATTGCAGTTGGATTGTGCTGTGCACAAATCCTTTAAATGCAGCAAACTCTAGCAGATTATAGACTGAAAATTCAGAATTCAATCATATTTTGTGATAATAGCAGTGCAATCAATTTATCTAAGAATACAGTACTTCATTCCAGAGCCAAGCATATCGAGATCAGATATCATTTTCTAAGAGATCATGTGGAGAAAGGAAACATTTCACTTAAGTTTGTGCCAATAGAAAATCAACTTGCAGATATTTTCACCAAACCTTTAAATGAATCAACTTTCAATCATATTAGACGAAATCTAGGAATATGTTCTTTACAAGATCTTTAAATATTTTATTCATCAAGCTCACAATATGGGAGCTTGTTTTTCTGCTAACCTACTCGTGCAGGTTATATCAGTTTTACAGAGAATCAGTTTTTTAGTCCTCACCTTTTTATATAATGACAAAAAGGGGGAGAAGGATTTGGAAATTTGTCAAGTATATGGTCACTCACAGTTTTTCCAGCAAGAATTAAAAGAGAAAAACTCAGCACACAGATAGGGGGAGAAGTCTACTCAAAGTCAGGGGGAGGAATCCCTCATTGTCAGTATAGTTTTGTTAATTTCCTGTTTTATGTTTCTCTATGTGACTAAATGTATAGAAATACACTAGGGAGTGAAATACAGGTAAATAATTGTAAATGTTTTTGTCATTATCAAAAAGGGGGAGATTGTTAGTACCCGAGTATTTTGATAATGCAAAACTTATGTGAGGAAATATATTGTATTTCACAGTTAAGTCTTACTGCATTAGATCAGAAAGTTGTTAGAACTATTTCCAAGCAGATGAAAAGATCAAGAAGGTTCCAGATGAACAGATCAAGAAGATTCAGCAAAATCGAACAGTTACAGGTCTAAGTATCCGAAGAGCAAGTTTAAAGCAGCAGCAATGCTATCGGACAGTTAAAAGAATAACTATCCGATTTTACAAAGCCTTCGGAGAGTTATTTAATCAGATAGTTAAAGGGATTGAATGATCGGATAGTTAAGGAGATAACTATCCGGAAGCTTAAAGGACTTTTCGAAGAGTTACAGGTATAACTATCCGAAAGTTAAATTATTCAATAAACCACGTGCAGAAATACAGAACGAAAGCTTAAAAGACTTGTTGAAGAGCTAGATAACTATTCGAGTTTTTCGGTAAGTTACAGGCATAACTTTTCGGAACTTAAGTCATTTTATTACGCACGTGCAAAATGGAGAAAGTCGACAGTTGAAAGTTTAAATGGGAAAATCGGAGAGTTAGGATAACTATCCGAAATTTAAAAGAAAGTTTCAGTAAGTTACAGTTTAACTATCTGAAACTTAAGTCAGTGAATTTTCCACGTGTAGAAATCCAGACAGATGCTTAAAGAGGTTTTCAGAGAGTTAGAAGGATAACTATCTGAAATTTCAAAAGAGTTTCAGTGAGTTACAGTTTAACCATCCGAAACTTAAGTCATCGAATTTCCCACGTGCAGAATTCCAGACAGTGGCTCAAATAAGTTTTCGGAGAGTTAGAAAAATAACTATCCGAAATCCTGAAGAATTTCTGTGAGTTACAGGATAACCTTCCGAAATTTAAGTCAGTCTTTTATGCACGTGCTAAATTAAATCGGAAAGTTGACAGAGTTAAGTATATAACTGTTCGGTGAGTTACAGTTATAAGTATCCGATTGGATGACAGCTCATATTTAAATATTTTGGAATACTACCTGGTAGTAAAGGATAAGTGATCTTTCAGTGAATTACAATTACTCCTCAGAGAGTTACATAGCTAACTATCCGAAAGAACAGGAAAATTGGTAAGTTGACTTGAAACGTTTTTCTGAATAGTCACTTGCCGTATTGGGACTTGATCCTAATCAAGTACAGTAGAATACATCCGTTAGAGGAAAATATGATCGTTGTACATATCAAGTATATATTCAAAATATAGATAACAAATATACGGAAGAGATATATAGTGAGCTATACTCGAATTCCATTTACACTCAAGTCTGCAAATAGTGAAGAATTTTCAGAAGATCCATTGCAGAAAAAGCTCTTGCGCCAAAACTCTGATTGAAGGTTTAAAGTTGTTGGTTCGTGGCTTCAACCTGAAAGCTACATACAGTGTTGGTTTGAGTTTCGACCTGAAAACTCTAGAGGTTGGTTTACTGAAGTTTTTACCTGAAAACTTCTGTGTAGTTGGTTCTTGCTTTGACTTGAAAGCAAGTGTGTAAGTGTTGATACACTTAGTGAAGCCCAAGTGAACCTTGGGGGTGGACTAGCCAAATTGGGGAACCACCTAAAAATTTACTGTGTGTTTCTTATCTCTGTTATTTTGCATTAAATTTGTTTCATCTCACTTCATTTTTGTTGAATCATTCAATTCAACATTAAAAGAATTTTAGAAATACACACTTTCACCATTCACCCCCCCCTCTGGTGAGCCTATCGATCCTAACAGTTCATACTTATGAATCAACATATTTATTTTAGTCTCTTTAACTTAAGAAGTACCTTCATGTGAAACTTGTAATGCATGCCACACCTCATAAGCAGATTTATATGCCGACACTTTACTGAACTGTTCATAACTTAATGCACAAAATAAAATATTTAAGCCATTAGCATTCAGAGTTTCATTTTCTTTTTCATTAATTGTCCAAGTATTATAAGGGATAGTTAACAGAGTATATGGTTTAGAATTCATGAACCATAACTTATGATCTATACTTTGAAGAAAAATAGTCATCCTATATTTCCAATATTCAAAATGTATTCCATCAAATAAAGGAGGACAATTAAGATTTTGGCATTCATATAAACAAAAATTACCATTTTCAGTAGCCATCTTACCTTAGATTTTTCAACCTATTTGATTTTAAACAGTCTAAAAACTTTAAAACAACTTAAGCCTTAAATCAAGAAAGTTAACCATATGCTCAGATATTAATTTCTGTTTACAAACAAAGAAGGTAGAATAAGCAATGATATTAAATAAGTTAGTATCGATTTTATATCAAAGATTATTAACAAAGCTCTGATACCACTTGTAGGATCATATGGCTACACAAGAGAGGGATGAATTGTGTATTTCTAATATTTTCTAAAATATAATTGAAACTTTAAAACACAAAAACAAGTTGAGACATTGTTTTCATAAAATCATTTTTATTCAAGGTTTCAATTATAATATACAATTCAATTCTTCTCAGAAATTGTAGATGCAATTATATCTCGATACCATGTATCATCTAAATAATTTCATAACTACAAATAGAGAAAACTAATTTACGGAATTTAAAACATTTCTCCCTGTTTGAGATCTTTCTTCTTCTTCTTTTTCTTCTTCAGCAATTTTTCAGTGACGAATATCTTGTCTTTCTCTATTTCACCGAATTTACTTTCTTCTGATACTTTAAATCTTTAGTGACATAAATAATACCTGGTTCTGCTTCACTGAATTTTCTTCCACTTGATACTTCAAATCTTCAGCAACATAAATTTGACCTTTTCTACTTCATTGAACTTTCTTCCACTTGAGAGATTTTCCCCGAGGAGGTGTTTTTGATCCCTGAAAAAGATTTTTCTTTTGGTGTGCAGGGATAGTTTGATCATTGAAAAGATTTTTCTTTTTGTGTGCAAGGATGGATTGATCACCGAGAATTCTATGCCTTTTATACTATATCTTCATTTCATGCATATCCTTCACGTTTAATCACTACCAATTTTCCACTTCTCCACGTCTTTTCTTTTTCCTTCATCAAAACACACGTTCTGACCCACGTTTATATTTTGAATTTTCTCAATCATTAGTCCTGGATCTCTGAAAAATTTCCTGCAAAATAAACTTTCTCGTCCAAAATCTTTCATCAAGCATAATAAGAAGTCGTTGCTTTAATGTTAACTAAACGAGTAACACAAGTATATAAATATAACTTAGCGTTTCTAACTTAACGAGTTCCTCATGTGCCATTTCACGTGACAAGTACTATAGCTAACTCAACGAACTAAATCCGTGGTGTTACGCTATCTCAACGAACCAGCTTAACCTTTCTTTCGGAAGGTTAAACGATAACTCACCGAAAATAGTTTAAGTTTCGGATAGTTACGGTTGTAAGTCATCGAAAAACTCTTTATACCATAAAACTAGTGAGACACGTGTCAAGACCTGAAAACATGACTTAAGTTACCTATCAGATAGTTACGACTATAAGTCTTTGAAAAACTTTAACTCACCGATTCAGTAATAAACAAATGTTTTTATAATAAGAATTTTACCACGTGCAAAAATAACAACTTAAGTTTATAATGCTAACCTAACGCATTGCCTTAGTGTTCAATATAGCAACTCAATGCATTTAGTTATGTTAACTTAACGAGTTAAACATGTGCACCTCACGTGATACAATACAACATTTGTAACTTATAATTTCACCACGTGTATAACACTAACTTAACGAGTTCGTCTCTTCTTTTACTCACTAACTTAACGAGTTATCACGTGACCTATTTTAACCTTTAAGCCTCTAACTTAACGAGTTCTCACGTGACCTCTATACAAACAAAACTCTAACTTAATGAGTTGTCTAAACGTGCACTGTTCATGATATAGAAGATATAACTTTAAAACATATCATGCTTTTCAATAAAAACACACGTTAACTTAATGTTTAGTTAAATGAGAAATTAATGCAACGAAATGACTAATTAATAACTTTAGATCCAATATAGACAAGTATTTTTGCCAGTAAGCTTTTTCTGTATTAATTGATGATTTTAATTTCTTTTCACAAGCAATAGTAATTGAGTAAATATGATTATTTTCATTCAGCACACATCATCAAAACAAAATACTCAATAGTGAAAACTTAAAACGTTAAAAGTATATGCGTAGATAACTTAACTATACGAGTTTTTAACATAATTCTTCGACTAACTCGAAATGTTAACTTATAACTATACAACTTTTCAAAATATGTTAACACCTAGCTATGCGATTGATATACTTAGAATTTATTAAACTTATTTATAGACTTAATAAAATATTCATCATCAAAAGAAAATTCCTAACATCACCCCTAATGACTAGTCTACCCCTAAGTCACACCTTATGCTTCATTATCAAATTTACTTACACACTTACTTTCAAATCGAAGCAACAACCAACTATTTACTTGAACTTTCAAGTCAAAGCTCCAACTCACAACACTTGAAGTTTTCTAGTATAAACTTCAATAAATCAACCAACTTGACTTTGATCAAAGTTTACACATGGAGAGCTTGCAACACTTAAAATTAGCTTTTGCTGAATTCTACATAATACTTGAAAATATCTCGTGAATTACTATTCTCTTGATTTCTCACTATTTTCTTGTAGAATTGCTCTCTTTGTAAGTATGTAATCGTTGTCTTGTTATAGTCATTGATCCCTCTTTATACTAAGGAATGCAACAATTAAATTTCTTCCAACATTATGCAACCTAATGTACTTATTGATTTGTCAATCTTAAAAATGATAAGTTACCATTGATCAATTATTAAGCATCTTCTAAATTCGATATTCTTTCTAGTCAATAAGTTATTACTAACTTAACGAGTTGTTTTATCTTGTCTATACATTGAGGGATAACTCAACGAGTTGTGCATGTGATACTTGCTAACTTAACAAGTTGTGCATGTGAGATCGATTCTGTCTTGTTTTTGTAATTACATGTTAAGTTATGCTAACTCAATGAGTTGTACTACCTTATAAGCTTGTAAATACATGTTGAGTTACCTAACTCAATGAGTTTTTCCTTCTATTCTATCTTTGTGATATTTTAAGTTGGCTACATGTGCTTTTTGCTAACTCAACAAATTGTGTTGCCTTGTAAAACTTGTAAATACATGTTGAGTTACTTAATGAGTTCTTCCTTTTGTTTTTACACATTAAGTTACCTAACTCAATGAGTTATTCCTTAATTTAATGAATTCTTCCAAAGTATCATTTAACTAACTTTGCAACATTTGTTTGGCTTATCTTCTATTTGGCTTGTGCATCTATGCTAGTAAAATACCAAAGCTCTTCACATAGGTTTTTACATTATCAAAATATAGAGGTCTTTTTATTCTTATATGACAATAATAATAATAATAATAATAATAATCAATGTCTTAATCCTACCTTATAAAATGAAATCTTCTCTCTTTATTTACCTCCATCCATCATTATATTCTTTGGTAGATTATGCATGTTCAAATTTTTTATTATTTTTATACATGCAATTTTAGTTCACTTACAACCTTTTTAGCTTCATCTAAATTTATTAATTCTGTGCTCTTTATAGGCGTGCCAATAGGTTTTCCTTGTGCTTTCAAAATAAACATTTTTCTTCAACATTATCATACAACCTAAAATGATCTCTCATTTTTCAACTAAAACTAGTACTACTTTAATTTAGATGAATACATTTCTTAATTTTAAATGGGTTTTTTAACTTAAATTAAATGTTGATGGTTCTTTAGAATGTTTTTTCAAACTGACTCTACATATGTATATGTTCTCCTTGATTGCATTTGTTCTTGTTGATTTGTCACTACTAATCATTTTTGTAAATCATAGTGTATGCATCATTTCTATAGATTTGTGATATATATGTTGTTTTGAAATATGTGTTTTGTTATATTTTTGTTTCTTATATGATATTAGTCAACCATGTCTACCACAAGAAAAGGGGGAGGACAACGTTATATAAGTTTGACGAACAAATTTTAAATATATTGTGTGAAAAGTTGAATGAAGGTAATTGAAGAACTATAGATGGGAAAATATGAGCTAATATATGGGATAAAGTTATTGAAGAATATAATGAAAAGACAAGAAATACCATGATAAGGAAAAATGTAAATAGTCACATGAAGACCTAACAACTAATGTACAAAAAATACAAAAAAATTTTAAGTCAAAGTGGATGAAGTTAGGATTATGTAAATGGGTAAGCTAATATACTTGAAGAAATCTAGAGAGACTTTGTTGAGTTAAGAAATTTATCAACTTTTATTTGTTGACTTTAATTTAATAAATTCATCTTTTCAATGTAGAAACATCCTAATTGTAAGTAGTATAAAGGAAGACTTTACTTGAGTAACTACAAATTATTTTTAAACACAATATTATATCTGATTTTCAAGTGAGTTTACCAAATCAAATTAGGCATATAATTGTAAGAAAATATATTGTGTATGAGTGAGTTTGTATTTATATAATTTTGTACTTTATCGAGAAATGAAAGAATAGTACGTGATGGTAATAACATTATTATAAAAGAGAAATTGATTATATTTTTGATAATAATTGATCAAAATTAAAGATATAGAATAACAAGAAAAAGATATTATCGTTCTAAGTTACATTGTTAGTCATGTATTCTATTTAGTTGAAAATTTTAAATGTTACTATGATATGTTAAATGTATTTCTATTTTATTTGTAAAAATTACAGAGAAGATTTATTTAAAGATCTTAATAATACACAGGGTCGAATTTGAAGATCTTAACGATACACAAGGCCGATGTTGATCTGCGGAGAAAAGTTGAGATGGTAAGGGCGTTGAACTGTCTTTTCCTGTTCATGACTTTCACCTCCTTTCCAGAAACTCAACCCTCTTCCCCCAAATCTTTTATGGATCTTCCATCAACGTTGGACAAGTAGGATGGAGGATAATTTAGAAATCCATAGGCCGTGGCCAGAGTCCACTCATGTTGTGTGTCAACGCGCAAACTTCATGTGAGAGTCGACCCAACACGACCCCACCCAACCATGCCGGCAGGGTTGGGCTTGTCCCGTCCCGTTTGGCACATCTGACACAGTCTGACTTCACCGCCAAGTAATTTAACGCAGTCTCATTTCACCGTAACACAATCCAACCTAGACCACTTCACGATTCGGTCAAACCTTGATAGGACCCAATTGACACCGTTACGACCACCCTAACCCCCATCCCCTTCACGATTCGGAAGCAGCAGCGGCAACCGCCGGAAGGAGAAGAGAATTCATAAGCGGAGGATGCACAGGGACGTCTCCAGCTGCAACACCGACAACTACGGCATCGCCGAGTACTGGGACTCCCGCTACCTCGAGGATGGTGCCGCCGCCTCCTTCGATTGGTACCAGCGCTACTCCGCCCTCCGCCCCTTCATCCGCAAGTTCGTCCCCTCATCCTCCCGCGTCCTCATGGTCGGATGCGGCAACGCAGGTACGCACTTGTATTACTAAAACGCGTAAGAACTTGCTTGGATTGCCGGTGCTTGCTTCCTTGGTACGGCTCCTCTCTTTGTTAACATTTCTGTTCTTGTATTACTGCTCTTGAGTCTGGAGAATTTTCGTAGCTCAAATTGCATCTAGAGTTGACCAATTAGAAGGGCTTGGGATTACAGAAAACGAGTTTTTGTTATCTAGTTAGTACTTGAGACGTGACGTTTGGTATCAGGTTTCAAATGGTAGAGTGGTAGGTATTGAAATCTTCGAGAAAACCACATGATTCAAGGAAAGAAGAGACAAAGCACGGCTAACGCAGTGAAGGAACGAGAGCCGCACTGAAGTTTGAGGTTTATAGCAGAGAAAAAAAGATTTCACCGGTTTCACGTTTAGGATTAAGATATTGTATAGAAGGGAAAAATATATCTGAACCATCCATTCTAACAAATTTGGCCCATTCAATGAAAACTAATATCTAACGGTCAAAACTACAATGAACTATCAAAATTTTATCATCTCCCCTCAAGTTAGTATGTATATGTCTGAAATGTTCAACTTGCTCAGGAGATTTTTGAAGATGTTTTTGGCAAATGATTTAGTAAAAAGATCTCTCCACTCCTCACAAATTTCATCTTTCACAATAGAAGATATATTAACCATAAGGAAGTTGTAAGTTCAACAGTGATACCTAAATCAAATAGAAGATATATTAACCACATGATTTCACAAGTTGCTACAGCCATAGCTCTGTGTTCTTCTTTTACAGAAAGTCTAGAGATGGTGTGTTACTTTTTAGTTTTCCATGAAATTAAGGAATTTTCTAACAATACAACAGTTAATTAACAAGGTATAGAAGATAATAGGGAGAAGGATTATTGATACTATTGCAAAACCCCTCTACTTATAGAGAGGGGAGAGGTAAAATAATGGTATGGCTATTAAGAGCATTAATCCAATAGTCATAACCAGAATACCCAAATAGGAAAGATTATTGTATGACAACGCAACATTCCCCCTCAAGCTAGATGAGGAGAGAAAATGTCTATTAGTCTAAGCTTGTTCTAACAATTGGTGAAAGGTCCCACATGAAGTCCCTTTATGAAGATATCTGTAGCTTGTTCAAAGGAAGGTGTAAATGGAGTTGAGATAATGTCCCTTTCAATTAGATCTCAAATGTAATAACAATCAACTTCAATGTGTTTCGAGCATTCATGAAAGATATCATAATTTGCTATATAAATAGTTGTCTGATCATGTCAATGCATGACCATTGGAGAATTAACTTCATTGCCAAGTTGAGATAGTAAGGAACGAATCCAAATTAACTCACTACTGGTTTGTGACATGCCTCTAAATTCAACCTCGACACTTGATTTTGATACCACATTTTGTTTCTTGCTTCTTTAAGTGACTAAGTTGCCTCCAACATAAGTGCAATATCTTGAAATAGATTGCCTATCTCCTTTGTCTCTGGCATAGCTAGAGTTTGAGTAAGCTTCCACCTTTAAATGTCCATGGTTAGAGTATAGAAGATCCTTTCTAGGACAACCTTTGATGTATACTACAATTCGAAGAGCAACTTGTCAATGAATTAGTTGAGGAGTCTGCATAAATTGATTGAGAAGACCAACAACATAAGAAATATCTGGTCAAGTTATGGTAAGGTAGATTAGCTTTCCAATTAATCTTGTATATTCTTTGACATCTTTGTAGATTTCAAAAGAAGTATCCCAAAGAGGAGCATTTAGATCACAAGGAGTTGATTCTGGTTTGCACCCTAGTAGCCTTATATCCTTTAGGAGATCCATAGTATATTTTCTTTGAGAAAGAGATATTTTATCCTTAAGCAAATTCAATTCCAAGAAAATATCTGGGTTTCCTCATGTCTCAAATAACAAGTTGAGTTGGTAAGAGTTGTTTGATGGATTGAATCCCAACTATGTCATCATCTATAAGAAGAATATCATCAACATAAACTGCAAAGATAGTATATCCTGTGGATTTTTTTTGGATGAATATAGATCTATCAACAATACATTTTTGAAATCCATGAGAAAACATGATAGAGCTAAGTTTAGCAAACCAAGCATGAGGGCTTTGCTTGACTTCGTAGATGGACTTCCATAGTCTGCAAACATGTGACTTTCCCTGAGCAATGTAGCTTGGAGGTTGCTCCATATAGACTTCCTCTTGTAGGTCACCTTATAAAAGGTATTACGAACGTCAAGTTGAGTCATTTCCCAAGAGTGATGAACTGCTAAAGCCAAAATGATCCGAATAGAGCTCATTTAAGCTACGACAGAGAAAGTCTTTGAATAATCTATGTCGTAGGTCTGTGTGAAATCACAAGCAACAAGGTGAGCCTTGTATCGATCAACAAAGCCATCAGGTTTATGTTTAATTATGAAGACCCATCGACAACCCACAACCAGAGTATTGGTGGGTCAAGAAACTAGTTCCCTGTAATGCTTGCATTTCAACATCTATAACTTCCTTCCAAGAAGGCATGGTAAGCACTTCATGATAATTCTTAGGTATAGATTCTTAGAGAAGTGCCACAACAAATTGTTTGTAATAAAGGGATAAATTATCGTAACATAATTGGAAATAGGATAAGGGGTAGTAATGCATTTACCTTTGTGAAGAACGATAAGTAAATCTAGGTTAGTTGGAATTGGATCAAAGGAGGAGGATGGATTAGGTAAACCTAATGGTTTGGGGCATGACCATCAATGATAAACCTACAGCTGGTGTTGAGGTGGTTCTGGAAGAGAATGTTCTAAAGCAGAAGGTAGAGTAGGAAGAGGTAAAGGAGACGATGATGAGTTTATGAGGATAGCGTTAGGGGTGGAAGAAGATGAGAAATAAGGGTTATCTTCTTGAAAAACAATGTCTGCAAAGATAAAGTAATGTCGTGTGGGAGGGTGAAAGTAGTGATACCCCTTTTGATTCCTAAGATATCCAACAGAGACACATTTTAGAGATTGGGTAGATAGTTTATCCAAACCAGGAGTGAGATTCTTAATGAAAGTTGTACATCCAAAAACTTTAGGTAGAAGGGGGAATAAGTTCATGTTTAGTGAAAGTCACTAAACAGGAATACAACCTCTTAAAAGGAATGATGACATTCGATTGATAAGTAAGGAGGCAATAGCAACTGCATCCGACCATAAGTATGTAGGCATATTCATCTCAATTAACAAAGTGCAAGCAACATTTAAGATATAATGATGTTTGTGTTCTGCAACTCTATTTTGTTGAAAAGTATGTGCACAAGTAGTATGATGTAAAATGTTATGATTGGCACAAAAAGAACTTATTTCAGTTTGAAAAAATTCAAGAGTATTGTCTGTTTGAAAGACTTTAGGAGTAGAAGCATATTGAGTTTGAATTTCATGGAAGAACATTTGAATGATATTGATAATGTTTTGACGATTTTTTAAGAGATACAATCAAAATACTTTAGAATAATTATCAACAAAGACAATGTAATAATGAAAGCCAAAAATAGATGTGATCCTTGAGGGTCCTTAAATATCACAATGGACAATATCAAAAAGCTAAAGAGCAATAAATAATTCTTGACTCTTATAGATAGCATGAAATTGCTTACCTATAATGTGAGACTGACATAAAACAAGGGAAATAGAAAACCATGGAAGAGCATCTCGAAGCTTATAATGAGATGAATGCCCAATATCACTAGAGTTATCCATCATAGCTAAGCTTTTTAGTATATCATTATTGGCCAAGATGTAGACACCATATCCCCGTTCATGGCACAAATCAATCTTCTTACCTATCTACAAATCCTAAAAGGTACAATAAAAGGGAAAATAGGTGCATAAGCAATGAAGTTGCTTGGTAATGACACTTATAGATAATAAATTAACAAGGAATTTTGGAACATAAAGAACATGGTCAAGACTTATAGAAGAGGTAACAAGTGTTGTTCCTTCATTGGAAACAAGACAATGATATCCATTGGCAATAGACATAGATTTAATATTAGATAGCCTTTTAAGATGGGAAAATAATGAAATGTTATATTACCTATTACATAATTGGAGGCATCAAAATCTATAATCCAAGTGTTATCATGAAGGGATGTATGAAAAGTAATATTACCAAAACTAGTTGATGAGTGAACTAAGTTGAAAAAGGCCTCCCTCCCAACTGTTTGTAGATCATGAAACTATAGGAGTTGTTGATAATGTTCATGAGATAAATTGATCATTTAGGGCTTAGAGGATCCTCCCGAAGGCAGATTACTATTAGCAGATACTTTATTAGCAAAAGATGGCAAGGTAGAGGGGCACCCAAACTTTTCCTAGCAACATTTGGAGGGATGGTTGGTCCATCCACAATGAATACAAGCAGTTTTAAAGGTACCACTAGATTTACCTTTACCCTTCCCTTTTCCTTGAGAACCAGAGTTGTTAGATTGAGGGATAGCAAGAGTAGAGGCGTCATGTGAAATAGAAGTAGTTATGGAGATTCAGAGAGCCTGATTGAAAGTTTGCTCTAGAGTGGGTAACGTGTTTGCAACCAAAATTTGTCCACAAAGTTGTTGACTGATATTTGACCATAGACTAGCCAAGAAAAGAGTGATTCCAAGTTCTTGGAAGTGACAATGAGTTTGAAGGTCAACCACATATGGTTGATAGATCTCATGTTCTTTAAGGAGACCTTGCAAATGTGAGAAGAAAAATTGAACAAATTTGTTGCCCTATCGAATAGAAAATAGTTGTTCATAGACTTCACATACCTTGGAAATATTTTGCTCATTCCCATATATGGCATGAAGAGATTGTGACATCCTTTTAGCAAGATAGAGGTGGGATATACTCCATGCAAAGGATTCATGAATAGATTACAACATCCAAGATACAACAACAATGTCAACAACTTTCCAAATGGCGAAGGAGGTGTGCTTATCATCCAACAAATCTTTGTACTAGTACTTCTCTCACATCTAGAATTCAATAAAGGTTTCAAAAGCAAGAGCCCACACATGATAGTTTGTTTTAGTTAACTTCATACTAGTAGGTGCTACCTTTGAGAGCCAAGAATCCCTAGCCGCAAAAGAAGCCATCATGAGGTTGACAAATAGGTGATGCCAAGAGATATAGCAATGGCAGATAAGAATAGAGGAGGATTAGAAGAGAAGTCTTCTAATCAAGTGACAAAGAACCAACAAATATCCTTCACACTAATGGGAAATTAAAGGAGTTGCATAGACTGAATCATTATCATCTCAAGAGAAGAGTGCATGAGGATTGGAAGTGGCTTGCAAGATCAAGGAGCTGTCGGCGCATGCATGCGTGCCATCTGTAGGAATAGGAAGGAGAGGTTGAGTTGACGTGTGCTATTCATAGGAATAGGAAGGAGAGGTTAGGTCGATGTGTGCCTTCTCTAACGCACATTGTCAACACATCGAGCAATAGAGAGGTTGTATCGGCAACGGCTAACGTGAGTGTTTTACCTCATGTGAGTGTTAGCACAAGAAGATGAGGATAAAACATGAGCATAAAAAAAAAAAACCCAAAACTTTTGATACCAAGTTCAATAACAAGGTATAGAAGATAATAGGGAGAAGGATTATCAATACTCTGGGTATAAGTTGAGAATGTATCAAGTATCTAGTCTTGCCCAACAAAAGTTGATCTCCCGATTGCCACAAGACTTGTTACAGCTATATGACCGTCAGCACAAAGCAACGATACAATTAAATGATAATCCTATTGAACTAACTAGAAAATTAAACCAAACCAAATCCGTAAGAATGCAAGAAAAACAGTAAATCGATCATCTAAAGATTGTCTTACTGCTAGGAATCATATAGAAGGGCAAACAATCTACAAGGATATATGTAAAAAAGAAAAGTAGGCAAATGAATAGCAAGTAAACTGCCATGGCTCATGTAACATAATGAAATGGCTGAGGAAATAATATAACTTTGCAAGAATGTGTGCAAAGAAAATGTTGAATAATTGAATGATATGAGAACTACATAAACCTACAAGGATACATGTCAAAAATTCACAATAAATGATAAAGCGATGAATCAACTGTAAGGACATACGTAGAGAAATAATGCAGTGATTGAAATAACATATATTTACAAGGATGCATGTAGATATGTAGCCTAAATAATAAAACCATGAAAAGACTGTAGCGAAGCATTGTAAAGAAATAAAATAGTAATTGAAATAATGCAAATCTACGAGGATGTATACAGATATGTAGAATAAATGCTAAAATGATGAATAACTTGTAGGGATATATGTGGAAAGAAAAAGGTAGATAAAATAACGTCTATCTGCAAGGATGCATGCAGATATGTAGACTAAATAATAAAACCAAGAATAAACTATAGACAAGCATGTAGAGAAATAAAATAGTAACTGAAAGAATGCAAATCTACAAGGATGCATGCAGATATACAAAATAAACAATAAAATGATGCATGCACTGTAAGGATACATGCAAAGAAGAAAGATTAAATGCTCAAATGATAAAGATGTTATAGTGATTCATATAGCAACAAGTAATAGGCAATTAAATATAATGGATTTACAAGAATCCATGTAGAACCAACTATGATAAGGGATAAGTAATAGAAGTTGTTGCAAGGACGCATGCAGTAAAGGTAATGCAATTTAAACCTGTAAGGATGAAATGCAGAAACAAGAACCAACTGCAAGGATGCATGTAGAATGACCAGTAAAATGACTAAAGCAAAACCATATATAAGAATACATGTAGTATAACATGAGATGCTAAAATCTGCAAAGGTGCATACAAATTCACAAGTACAAATAATGAGATGGTTAAAGTTAAAATCGAATCTATAAGGATACATGCAGATTCAAAATAGACAATAAAACAATAAATGTGTTGTAGAGAGGAATGCAAAGAAGCAAAATGGCTATTGAAACAATGCACATTTGCAAGGATGCATGCAAATGTGTGGAATAAATGTTAAAATGATGAGTGCCAAGAAATAAAACAACAATTAAAATATCACAAATCTGTAAAGATATATGCAGATATGCAAAAATGTCATGAAATTACAATAAGGTTAAATGAAGCAAGAAAAAAAAAACGTTTAGCAAAAATACATATTGTTGAAATGAATGTAGGAATTAAAAATCAAAAAAGAAAAGTAAATTGCAAACATTTCAAAGAAATAAGACAAGAGAGTAATCAGTAAAGATTCATGCTAAAAATGATAGATGTTAGAATTAAATGTCTTAAGGAAATTAAACTACGAATACATCAAAAAATAGGTCAAAAGATGTTTGACAGAAATTCTTGTTATTTTAGAACAAATGTAAGAATTAAATGATATATGAAAGTGAGTTATGAACATGTCAAAATATAAATCAAAAGATGTTTAGGGAACAAAAATCTTGTAAGAAATAGTTGTGAAAATTAAATGACATAAGGTGAACAAATTGCAAGCATATTAAAAATAATAATAAAAATACATTCTGTTGAGATTTAAGATATTCTGAAATAGATGCATGAATGAAAACAGTCATAAGGAAATTGAATCCAAAACTTGTTGAAATGCTAATTCAAAAATTCCAAACCATAACAAAAAGTCCATAAGAAAATGTAATGCTACATTAAGAAAAATCATGTTGGAGTAACAAGTTCCAAATTTAAAGGAGCAATTGTCATATGTAAAATAGAGTTTGCTTAGATCATTTTCTTTCTTCCTTCTTACTTGAAAGTTTGGATGCCTTGTGCTCACTTCAAGACTACCTTATACCACCATATAAATTGGAATGTCTGGTGTTATAACATCGGACAAAATAGAATGTACGGTAGTCTTCCACCATACAAATAAAACTTAGGAAAAAATAATCGTTAGACAAAATGGGTGAGATGTATGGCGGCTACCAGCATACAAATTGAAATGTTTGATGTTGTGTCATCAGATAAACTAGAATATACAGTGGCCTTCCATCATATAAATGAGACTTAGGAAAAAAGATGATAGTTGAATTTTAATTAGAAGCCTGAATATGAGATGACAACAAGCAATCTGAAGTTCAATAGAGTTAATAAGCCAAAAGAGAATCACATCATTAGATCTGACCCATAGTTGACACTTCTCTGAATCTTGGACAAGGTCAGGAGGGCTTTGAGATCCCATCAATGAAACTGATATTTTCTTAGCTCAGATGGTTATCTTAACATCTCTACTCCAGCTTCCATAATCATCCACATTCAGGGGCTTTGCCATGAGTGACACACCTGGACAATAGCTAGCATGTAAATAGGAAGGGCTTGAGAGGTACTTGTGTAGTTCCATGTCATCCACTAGTGCAATACGTGAATGAAGCCATAGGTCCAGAGAAAAATCAAGCAAGATGATGGAAGCTCAAGGCAAGCCAAGCACTCATGGTTCTAACCATAAAAAAAGGAAAGAATCAGAACTAATGAGAAAAAAGATTGAGTAAAAAATAAAATGAAACAAAGTGAATGAAATCATCCAAGTTTGTGCAGATCTGAGGGGATTTCAACAAGTAGAGGATGATCACTGCTATAACTACAAACACTAGATTGTAAACCCTGCTCCAATGCCATTTTGAAATCTTCAAGAATCACATGATTCAAGGAAACCAGAGACAAAACACAATGCGGCAATGAAGGAACAAGAGCTGCAGCTGGTGATCATAGTTTAGCAGAGAAAAATGATTCCATTGGTTTCACATTTTGTGCTGCAAGGCTTTATACAAGGGAAGAATATATCCGGACTGTTCATTGTAACAAATCTGGTCCCTTCAATGAAAACTAATATCTAACAGTCAAAACTACAATAAGCAATTGAAATTTTATAAGTAGCTTTTATATTTTTGTGCTAAATCTCTACTGGTGTTGTTCAAGGAGCAATCAAGTGACCTCAAATAAGGTGTCCTTTATAATGATCAACTAGGTTGATATTTATAATATTTTATATGGAAAAATAGATATTTGAAAACATGCTTAATTTCTGTTAGGTGTCTTGGAAATGTCCAAGATAAAAGATGATCAAAATATCACCCTTCATTTGCTACTGAAAGACATGGGAGATCATATCTAATAAACATCCAAACATGTGAAACAAAATGATACATTTGTACCATATTGTCTGGTGCATTTTCTTTCTAGCTGACCATAAACTCAAGAATGAAGATGATAAATTATAGTAAAATTAATTAATTCATTAGTCAAATAACATACGCATTATGTCAACCAATGAGTATAGCTGTATAGGTACCAATATTATGAATCTAGCTGCTCTTATTTAAGCTTTCAATTTCTCTTGTTCTGTGTGATGTTGGCTCTGCTATTGGAGCTCCTCGTTTTTCTCCTTTGGTGTACCTTCTTGGGGCTCCTTTTATATTTTTTGTGTATTTTGTTTTTATTTAATAATATTTTCCTCCTACCACTAAAAAAACTTTTCAATTTTATTTAGATTTAAGTTTCTAGTTCAGCCAGTAAGTGCAATGCATGTGTAATGACTTTCATCAAAACTGCTAACTTGGATGCCAAGCAAATTTGTCATGGAACTATCTTTATTTGGTTCAATAAGCATGTGGGGAGGCAAACTGGGACTATTGCATTGTCCTTGGATTCTTTTTGGTTTTTCAAACTACTTAATGTGGCACATTTTGTAAAATGTGTTCAATTCTTCATGGCTCAAGCATCAGCTGATGCATAAATCACAAACCACAGCACATATTTACTAGGGATGCAATAATTCAGTGTGTTCATACAAGTTATATGTCTCAGCTATATGCAGCAGTGTAACTCAGTAATGTTGTTTGTTTTCATCTGATGGAATTTTTGGTTAAACCTTTTACTGGCATGTTAAGCAATTAGTATTTGAAATCAATATTCTGCAGTTATATCGGAAGACATGGTGGAAGATGGCTACGGGGATATCATGAACATAGATATTTCATCTGTTGCAATTGATATGATGAAAAAGAAATACTCACATGTTCCTCAGCTAAAGTGTATGGTTAATGCCATAGAGATCCCCATTTTTGTCTTTTTTATTGTTATTGGGAATATTATGAAGTTACTTGTATACATTTATAGACATGCAGATGGATGTAAGGGATATGAGCTACTTCTTAGATGAGTCTTTTGACAGTGTCATTGATAAAGGTACTTATCATATCCTTTTCCTATTTCTTTTGGTTTACGCTATAGGGTGGTCTTTATTGTGTGTAGCAGTTTTCAATTAGTGCTTAAATATTTAGATAATTTTATTTATGTGCTAATTTAATGTTTTTTATTTCTGATATAGGAACTTTGGATTCTTTGATGGTAAGTCCTGTATTCTGTTATATTCATGACTTCCACATTTTTCCGCTAGGCCTGTTCTGACCTTCTTGTTATGATTTTGGATGTTTAGTGTGGCATCAATGCTCCAATTAGTGCTTTTCAAATGCTCGAGGAAGTGAGCAGGTTTAGGCTTAATCACTCAAGGAGTTGCATCTGAATTGCAAACACGTATATTATTGGAGGATCCTCCTTGATCCACTCTTATATTAATTTAAAGCCCACCATGGTATCTAATAATAACTCTTTCTTTCTTGAGTGCAGGGTCCTTAGACCTGGAGGAGTATATATCTTGGTACAAACTATTAAAAATTACATATATTGATGGTACCTTTGGACTTTTGATAATTGGAATTTTCCTTTTTGTTTGATACAATTGACTTTTGTTAAATGCAGATAACATATGGTGACCCTTCAGTACGCATTCATCATCTCAACCATACAGGATCCAATTGGAAAGTTATATTGTATATCTTACGTTAGTAAAGAAAATACCCTTTTTTGTCTTGGATTTTATAGTGTAGTTACTTGAAAAATAATATGTCATAATCCTTGCATTCATATAGTTTATCTTCTTTCCTGTTCATCTTGAATTCTGCTAGAGGTTGATTTGTTTTTTTATTGTTCTTATCTTTATTCTTTGAAACTGTGCTTGTCCTAAGCTTGACAAGTAAAGGAGGATTGACATTAAATTGCCCTGTCAAACCAAAATAACTACACAGCTTATTGTTGACCCCAAATAGTGGGATTGAGGCATTGATTTATTGATTGTTGTTTTATCCTTATATTCTGGGCTTTACTTCAGAATTTTCTGAAATAAAAAATTCTTAAAAGAACCAGAACAAGATTAAACAAAAAGCAAATAAGATTCTTAATAAAATTTCTGGAAGGGAATCAATTACCACCCATGATGATTTCTAGATTTCCAAGTTTTGAGAAGATGCAATGATTTCTTTCCACCATCTGGTTCACCAAATGATATTCGAACTTTATAAGTGGTACCCAAGTCCTATGGCTCTCCCTGTAAAAGCCCCAAGAACATGCCACAAACATCATAGAAAGTATCCAACTAGTTGACATGAATCCTATCAAGGAAGCTACCCAAGCAATAAAAGTGATCATCTTGGCATAATAACCTCCATAGTAAAGGTGGCTGGAGTGCTCAGAAGCCAAGTGATGAAAGCTCATGTCCTAACAATCATCCTTTTTCTGAGAGAAAATTAAATAAAATTTAGCAAAAAAGGACCATGGTCTCTAGAAAATAGACACCAAGCCCATTTCCTAACAGGGTTCAAAGCCCCGATTTCCTTCCACCCAAGCTGAGGTGGTTCCCCAATAGATGACTTCTTCAAAATGGAAGCATAACTACTAAGACACAGGATTGACATAATCCATAGATTTAATGGAACCAATGTGATAATGATTAGACGTTCACCAGAGTAAAGGAGCAATAGTTCAATTAGATATTTAGATCACTTAACATTGAAACTTCATGAAAGGAGCACACGGTACTTTATAGGAAAAGCCTCAAACTAGCGGTCAAGGTGACTTGTCATGCTGGTGACGAAATTCACCTCTGTGCCCACATCATTTATTGAATATTTCCTGAAACTAAATCTCAACCTTTAATCAATTCAAATTTGTAAAAAATTATTTTTTTATACCATTACATGATACACAGGATTCAAGTAAGATATAAGGTATTGATAGATGGAGATGGATATATGCTGGAATTGTCTCTGTTGCATCCTACGGAGATCTGAAACAATGTCATACAATAAAAGTAGTTTATTGAGTGTGTCAAGAAGATTGCCTATACGTTATCACTCAAAAGAATAGTCTTTAATTTTGATATACACTAATCATTTGAAGAACTATAATGTAAGGTACATATTGAAAATATGATTTCTTACAAGATTTATTGCATAGGTAGGTGGTAAATAGAGGATCATTACTGGGGGATTTTATTTTTCTAATACAGTTTAGTGCATTTTCTATAAAAATTGATCTTCTATGCAGCCAGACCAGGATTCCAAAAAGATGGAGCTTGCAGTTCATCATCAAGGTCATTTTTGGAACCTGTTCCTCTTACTGAACATGGTTTGCTTCCATCAGATTTTGTTCTTGAAGATCCAGATTCGCACTACATCTATGTATGCAAGAAGATCAAGGATCAATAAATGTTACTACCACTGCATATGCATCTTCGGATTGACTTCATATACACTAATATCATTGTTTGCTGAAACTCTTAGAACGATAGTGGGAAACTAGGATTTCCCAATTTTGATGCCTGCTTTCGAAGAATTTCAGCTGGAAGGATTTCACTGAATAAGTGTGCTTGGCTTGATTATCAGTAATCTTGACAACCTTGTATATTACTGGAGTATTATTGGGCAAGTGTTTATAATACTTACTGTTGCTCTCTCGTTAAAACTACAAGATGGGTATTAACATGAATGTTTTGGGTCTTTTAAGAAAAAAAGAAACTTGAATATTCTGGGTCTTGACATTCATGATGGAATAAAATATTTCGTACTATTTGTTGTATCTTTACTTCATTTTTTTGCTTGTCAACAGTGACTTTGCTATCGGCGCTTTGATGATTTTTCTTCGGCTCAAATACGTATTTCACAGAATAACAGAACTCTGTTCTGCTTTGAAATATTCAAGACAACTGCATCATGCTTCCAGCAGACTTCTCATTCAGAGTACAGGAAAAATGTATCTGGAGGTAACTCTAGAATTGCCACTTAGAGGCATTTCTTATTTTTAAAGTTTTTATTTCAAATTTAATTTTAAGACTAACTAATCTATGGTATAATCTACTGTTTATTAAAGTTTTAACTTAATTTGAGTTATATTTGTTAAGATTCTTTTATTACAATATCAATGATAGAAATTTCACAAAACCTTGTTGCTTGTAAAAACTTCAGATCAAGGATCGATATTTATCAAAGTAAAAATTTCATCATGTATTTATAACCACCCAACAACCCTCATTTATTTATGAAGGGATAAGAGTGCTTTTAAGAATCTTATCCTGTTTAGAATATTCGGATTCAAATTGCTGAGAGAATACTTGATTAAAAAACTAGACGTGTTTCACCCCATGAAAATCTTCAGTCCATCCATATATAGCTCTTACAGAAAAAAAAAGAATGTAGAAACAAAAAAAAAGATATGTGGCAAAAACAGACCCTATAAAAGTGTTTTTGTTCGTGTTGCTTGTTTGATGTGATAGTTTATAGCTATGGTCCTCTTGCAGTTGATTTTTCCTGTATAAATAATAAATCTGTAGGTGATAGTATCAGGCATGTTACGAAGAACTGGACCTGGATATTGCAGTAATCTTAATCCTAGGAAGTGAATCGAGTTCACTTTGGATGAAATCGAAGCTTTGATTTCTCTCCAGATCATCCAACCCTTTGTTTTGTAACCAACCCTGAGCGCTGCCAATCATGAATAAACCACCTATATCTTTCTTTTTTTGTCTTTGCTTGCCTTTTATCGATCTGGTAATAACTTGCAAACATTACAGATGACAATGCCATTAACAGACGTACGAAGTATACACAAGACATCCTGCAGTTTCAAGGAAAACGTGAATGACCAATGCGTCCTTAATCACTTGGAAACAAAGTTCAATCAAATAGGAGGTTAAAAATCACGACTGAAGTGTAGTCGAAGGCATCCTCCTCCGCGATCTTAAGCAGAGGAGCAACAAAAAAATATATAGATATATATATATATATGTGAACGGAGATTCTTGTCGCTACAGGATTGGCATTAGCTAAAAGATGATATTTACAGATGACCAATAGAAATAGATATCTAGGAAGGAATAGCAATGCTTCAACGTCCATTCTTCCTCTGAAGCCATGGTAATGGAAAAATACCTTCAGGGCCAAAATTAAAATTTGCCTTTCGTCAGCATAGTTTTCCCACTCTCTTGAGATTTGCTTTACTTGGTAGACCTGGAGGGGAGACGGTGGCGCATACGAATCTGGTGGCTTCTCTTCTCCATCGAGAAGTTGCCTGTAACATTCACTGCCAATATCACTTCCTTGTCCTTGATATCTTCATACCGTGAACTCTGCAGAATTCCATCAACAGGCTCATCTGCGGTGGGTAGCTCGTCAAGGCACAGCATGACTTCCATGGCTTCGCCTGCTTTGATCACACCAAGCTTAGGAGTGACCTGAAAATTGTACAACATTAATGAAAATACCTCATGGTGAGAGAAAATAATGGTTAGAGAACACTGTGGAATAGTCATTAGAAAGCTTAAGCAGAATCACAATCTCCCATTTTTGAAACAAATCTTCATTGCACTGGTCGAGTTTCACTCCATCTCGATCATTGCCATCAAATTATTTGAGATATCACTCAACTAACTAAATATGTATAGAAATGGTAAAATAAATTATTTATATCTAATAATCAAACAATGTGATTTAATTACTTTACATTGAGATATACGGTTAACCAAATAAGGCCAAAGTTGAAACACAGGCAGGAGAAAAGATTACTGATTACCGAAAGCCAACGAGGAAAACCAGAGCCGCCTCTTGGGTGTGGCTCGGTAACGATGCCATCTTCCTTGATCATTGACACCCCATCACAGCTGATCTCAACAATGGCTTTGTCCTTATCGCATTTATTGGTGATAGTGAAGATGGAGGTTTCTTGATGTTGTAGTGTTATGCTATTTGTGCTCACAGTGGTTTCCGGAATGGTGCAATTTTCTTCCAGCAAAGATCTGATCTTCTCATTTGACAAGAGTATTCTTCCAAACTCCTGTCTTCTCACAGTCTTGTCAATGCGTGCAACGTCAACAGCCAATAGGCACCTGACAGGCTTGTGATCGCTGTCTGTTACATCCATGCAAGCATCGTACCTGATGAAATTGCAAGATGATGTGCTAAATGAATTGCAGAAGAGTGGTAAGCATGTCACATAAAAGTCAATGGGACTCACTGCAAGATTGATGAAACCATCGGGCATTCTAAGGAGCATTCTTGCAATGAGATGGAACGGTTGTCACGGTATAATATTCTGTCACACCATGCAGGGATGCGCTTCTTTTCACCAGAATCATACCCTATGAGGATATTAGACATCATCTCAAGTCAATGCAGCTAAATTTGCATGATATTGAAACCAAGAAAGAATCCTAAAATATCCATCTCTTAAAATGAAAAAGGCAATTTGGAAATTTAATCTACTTTTGAAAAGTGACGGTATATGCGGTCATTTTTGTTGGCGTCTATGTGTATGAAACCAAATAATGGCAAAAAGTACTGGTGCAGTTACTACCCCAAGCCCAAGATAAAACAGTAGAACGACGGACATGAGAAAGACTCTGAAATTTCAGGTAAATCTATTCATTGCAAATTTATTATAATTTGCCAGACGTTAAGTGAATGATGATGGAAAAGCAGTGTACTGAACATTCTTTGTTGGGTAGCAACAGCCGATAGCAGATGTTTTCCATGGCACTGGGAATCCAGTTGTTTGTAAGTTGTGTTGCCGATCTATAAAAGCATATTCATCCTGAGAATTTCTAATCATTTCCAAGAGGAATCAAACTTTACCGAACAGAAGCATCAATTTAAAAAGAACCTTAGGCTCGATGGATAATGTCTACGTGACAGATGACAAGTCTCAAAGATGACAATATGTGTGCAGATTGTTGAGAAAGAAAGCTTTTGAGGTCAATTTCACAGTGGTTATGATGTATAAATAGGTGATGAATTGTTTTCAAGAGACATCAAAAACAGCAGGAATTGGAAAAAAAATTTGTGGAACAATTTCCTAAGAATATTTATTGCATGGGAAAAGTTAGAAAACAGATGAATCCTCTGGTGGAATGGCATGTTGTCATAGTTATTTCTAAACGGTGGAACAGCAAGCACATGAATCCTCCTTCATAGTTGTGGTACCTGATAAACCTACACGATGTCTTTCAAACTTGTATGTAGGAGGGAACCTTATAAGCCCTTCACGCATTCCTTGGAATACTTTCCCAGCCTTCATTTCTTCTCGAAGCTGATCCTTCTCTCTCAACCAATCAAAGCATCTCTGAGAGACAAAATCCCTTGCCTCATCGTAAGAAATCCCGTGAAGGCGGTAATTGAAGTCGCCAAGAAATATTATCATGTCTGCCTCAGCTAATTCAGGTGTCCCATCGTCAGATTGAATTCCACCAGCCTGCCATTCGATGTCACATGGAAGAAATTGACGATGAGATGAACAACAATTGGAGAGAGACGATGTTGTCTTACAGGTCACACACTACATACATTTGGTCCACGATTCACTTGGACAGCAGAAGATGATGAACCAGCTGCAGTGGAAGAAACAACAGAAACATGAGAATCTTATTTTCTTCTGACAGACTTTTCGGCTGCCACGTGGAAGAAACTATTCGATAGGAACGTTCTCTACTCAAAACGAACCAGTTATGAGTGAGTTCCATCGGTATCTTGACAAAAGTCCGTCTCTTCTTCGAATATATATGGTTATTTAGAAAACATACCTCCGCAAGCATGATGCCCATTAGATGGCCGGCTAAAAGACATCGTTCTAAAGATGTGATCAAAGTCGGCATTTCGCTTGTTAACAGCTTCCAGGTGTGCAGCAAAATGACAGTTGGCAAAACAAACTATTCGTCCGTAGATCCTCATCCTCAAGCCAACTCCTCCCTGAGAACAATGCACGGCACACCTTTTCAAAACGATGGATTGTCGTGGTTCAGCTCATGAGGTATGGATCTTCCTATCTACGACACTAGTATAATAATGCACGCACGCATTGCCTCTTTTTAGTTTTATATCATGTGCCCTGCCGATATCTGCCATGGAGGACAAACTAAACTATCCATACCAGTTTGCAGAACTTCAGAATAGCCACGTTTCGACAGACTTGAGCTATTCATACCAGTTTGCAAAACTTGGGAATTGGTACTCAAATCATATGCATACCTTGTTGCCTATGGCACGTCCAAAGCCACATGCCACAGCTGCAGCATCAACATCGCCAATATGTTTTCTGAGACTTTTTCTGGCCCTGAGTATTTATTATCATCGATTATGATCCCTAACAAGGTCAGAATTTTTCTGGGTAGCGGTGCATAAAGGGAAAAACTTCTTTACCATGCGGAAATAAGCAATCCTGCCAACTGCCTTGAGCCAACACGCTCAAAGGCTGCTCCTTCATCCAAGGTCTTCCCTATGTCATCCAACCACATGTGCCCATTTGCACTCCCCTCAAGTCCTACCTGAACACAATTTTGAACATGTTCTTGTTTCACTACCATCTGAAAAAGATTACAAATAAAAAATATAAAACATAAAAAACTTACAGTCTCCTTGGCCGCCGCCATGGCTAGAAAGCCAGCTCCCATCTCGATTTCCTGCAATCCAACGACGACTATGTCGGCCTCCGACGCCGCACCGCCCAGCCATGACGCCAGCGAATCATGAGCAGCTCGCTCTTGGCCGACGTTCCAGGTCCCGACCAATATCTTGAAACTCTCGAACCTGGTGTACATTTGGTCCTTGCCGGTCACCTCCGATCTCAGGACGCCGTCCAGTGGCCCGGGTGAGGTGAGGTGCCATCCCCGTATGCCGCCGTGTTTGGCCAGGGTGAAGACGAAACCACCGCCCACGGCCATCTTCATGACGGGGCTGCTGTGGGCGGCCCACCCCCCGAGGAGGTTCCCCTCGAGGTCCAGCATCTGGACGTCGCCGCTGGCGTAGCCCACCCAGAGGCGCGTGCCGTAGGTGCAGAGCGACACGACGGAGGACGAGTGGTGCTGGAGCTCGTGGATTCTGTTGCCGTTGTCGTCCCACTGCACCAGCGCGCCGTTGGCGCACCCCGTCCACACCATGCCATCCGTGGATACGGTCATCGCCTCCGTCCTGCGGTTGTCTTCTCCGAAGGCTCCCTTCGTGGCCACTCTACGGACGGCGTCGGCGGCGCCCATGAGGGCGTTGCGTGACCTCTGGAAGAAGCCGACGGAGCCTTGGGACTTGTCCTTCTTGGACGTGGAGCCGTGCTTCGCCTTCAACGTCTCTTCCTCCAGGTTGAGCTCGACGTCGACCCTGTTCTCGACGTGGCCGTCGATGTTGAACACCTTGAGCAGCTCCTTGGTGTGGGAATTCCTAGGGATGGACGGATCGATCGATGCATCAGTCGGGAAATGGAAACCCAACCAAACCCAGAAAGAGAAGGTCCACGCACCACAGCGCGAAGGAGGAGGATCCGCCGCTCCAGACCTTGGAACTGGAGTTGTCGGACAGGAGGAACCTCACGTCGGCCGACGGCAAGGAGCAGACGCCACCCACGGTGACGAGGCTCCTGAGATCCACGTACGACCTCTCCACCAGCAGCGCCGCCATGTGCCTCTCTTCCGTTTTCAGCGACAGCGATTTCTGGATGGATTCCCACGGCCACGACTTGATGGCCCCTCCTTCCGACCCCGCCCAAAGATCGCCTGCCGCATTCATTTTCAAGCCGATGATGCCATCGAATTAGGAATTGTCGTCCCTATCGAACTGAGAATTGCGTATTGCTTACCGTCGGATGTGAACGTCATGCATAGGATGGGACCACGGTGGGCTTGCCAAGAGAGGCCTTCCTTGAACCCGCCGGCGCCGCCTCCGCTATTACCACCTCCGGTGTTGTTGTTGCTTGGAGCACTGGCGTACTGTCCATTGTCTCTGTCCAGGCTCCCTCTTTTCCGTGCTCCGTCCATCTTCCACGACCTGATCTTCCCGTCCTTGTGTCCGCTCCACACCAACCGGCTGCCTACGTCTACCACCAAGCATAGCGCCGCGGGAGTACGGTACGACTCATGGAAAGGCGCAGCCTCCTCGTCACCACCTCTGCCCACCGCCGCCCCGTTCACCTCGTCCACTCCCTTGAACACCTCCTCCAAGTACCACACCCTCACACCACACTCCACCCCGGCCCATACCTGCTCGCAGCCGCAGGCGATCGTCCTCAGGAAGGTCCCCACCTGCGTCTCCCGGAGGGGGTGCGGCCTCAGCTCCAGGGACGGTGGGCAGCCGGTTTGCAGTGCCCCGCGCACCGGGACCTTGAAGATCCCCTGCGCCCCGCCGCTCCCCATGAATTCCGGCAAAGCATTTGGATTCGTCAGCGTGGGCCCCGTGATCTTTCCGTCCTCCGCGACGTTGCCACTGCCACCGGCGCCGGGGACGGACGCCGACATGATGCGCTCGAGCGACAGATAGGCCGTGGGACATCCGAAGCTGAGCTGGTGGTGCTGGGGAGGGAGGTGCCGGTGGCGGCGGAGGGCTTCTTCCGGTAAGGAAGTGCTGTGCTGGTAGAAGATGTGGTGGTGGCCGTCGTCAGTGGCGGCGAAATCCTCCTCGTCGAGGCTGTGGTTGCGGGGCATGCCGGCCTTTCTCCGGGGCCCGTGGTAGGTGGCGTCGCCGTCGAGAGGCTGGCTGTAGGACATGGGCTTCTTGCGGGACGACTGGGGCAAGGTGGCGTCCTTGGGGAGGAGGTCACTGGTGGTGGTGTCCTCGTCGTCGACCATGGCTGGAGGTGAGAAGACGGACGATCGATGTGGTGGGTATGGGGGGGGGGGGGGGGGTGGGAATGGAGGCGATGTGGGATGGGAAGCGGAGGAGTCGGGGAGGAATGGTGTGATGCGACGGAGATGGCGGCGGATGGGAGGGAGCCCGCATCTCCGCCTGGCGCCATTCGCGGCTTCGCGACACACGCGTCGGCCAAGCCGTGGGACGAACACGACGCGGGACGTGGAAGGCTCTCGCGCGTTGAATTATTACGTACGTACCTCAATTAATATTCATGCATTCTTTCTTTTTATTTTTAAAAGTTTACGATATATATATATTAGAATGTTATACTAATATTATTATGTCTATTATTGATTTTATCTTAATTAATATCCTCATTATTTCAAAATTGTAGGCGTGATCCCATATCGATCTGGTTTATATAATTAGATGTACTACGACTTCTTGGATGGTTAATTATTTCGGGAGAGAGATGCATGCTTATTAACTGGAGCAATAATGTCCACAAAGCCCGAACTCCTTCAACCCTAACTAACACATATATGTATGTCTTCCTTGTGATTAATGTGCCCTTACACAAATATAGACAGAATTCAATTGTGTGATTAAGGTTTCAAATTTTTTGTCTTCTAAAGTCACACAACGGTTATTTGAATTTTCAATTCATTGCATTGTTTAGACTTAGTAGGAATTTTTGTCAGTAGAATATAAATGTAAATGATAGTCTCTTTCATTAAACGTGTCTAAGGATAATAACACGAGGGTAAATCCTAAAAGCAAGAGCATTACATAAACGATTTCCACATTTCACCTAATGTTAAATATTTGCTCTCTCCCTTCAAGTCTTCAATCTATCTTCAATTTTCATTTGCTACATCTCTGCCGTCATTCTTAAAGTCTTCCAGCATCTTTTTTAAGTGTTCATCAACCTTCTTCCTTGCGTTCTCTTCTTCTACACACTTTGTACCCCTGCAAAGATTTATTAAGCTTTGTAAATCATCAAAATCAAAAAGGACACTTCTCAACAGGATGAGTTGAAAAATAGATTACAAATACCGATTATGACATCGTAAGTAAATAAAGAAGTTAAAAATCATTAAAGGTACTAGGAGAGAAGATTGTGGTTAACAAAAGTGATTAGGATAATCTATTTTTAAATCTAAGATTTATAATAATTTATGTAAAAGTTGAAGGGGGGAAGATTTATGTATGTATATACCAGAGAAGTCATGTTGGAGACATTTGATGAAATTATAACAATACAGACAAGATCAGCATAACTTCAAAGTAACGATGACATACAAGAATGACTAGTATTGCGAGTTAATTGCCCTTGTCGTGAAAGCATCTGCGCATCATTTGATGTCTTGTACAATGGGTCATTAACCATATCAAATGCTTCTACATAGCTGATTCTCATTTCCGTGAAGTCATCATGCAGACGCGCCCAAGTGATCTTCTATAGATAAATCAACATCCTCCATCTTAGCGTCATCATTAATGTTGTCTTCCTTATTCTACACAACTTTCGATCTTCCACCTCTTCTTTCTCCACCCAATTTCTCCTCTCCTTTCTCGTTGCTCATTTCGATCAAGCCTTCACAGCATTGCTATTAGATACTACTAGATAGAAGCCGTTTAGTACAATCGTACACATACTACAAAGTTTCCTCCACACAAAAGACGTAGGAAGCGGACAACATGAACTTTATAACATCTCATTCCATCACACTGGCGAAGTTTATAAGAGATCGATCATATGAGCCAAGCACCTATGGAGATTAGACATGTTTTAACCTACCACTCTCCAATTTTGTCGAGGTGTTGCAAATATGCCACCCTACGACGAATACTCTAGTCCTAGAAACACGTCCCTTATCTTAGGTTTCAATGAGTAGCAGTACAATTCATCCTCAAGTTTCTTTAAGAAAAGAGAGATCTAGTTCAAACTTAAAGAAAATCGTTGGCAATAATATTATAATATAGTTAACCTTTCACTTCATAATGAGAGAATTTCTTGGATACAAAATCAGGCAAAAAACTACCATTATAAATAAAAAATTCAAGGAAAAACATTTTTTCCTTCACCAAACGAGAATAAGTGGTAGTCCCGCGTCTCCCTTTTTTTTTTTCTTTTTGACTATGAAGATAAATATCATCCCGCGTCTCCTGTTGATTTCTAATGTATGGTCTGCCTGTCTATGTTGATACTGCACAAGCATTGTTAGTGAAGCAGTTGGTAACTGGAATGACTGCATTATGCAGACGTGCATGGAACATCGTCAACTGTTGGTGATGCATTTCCTTCTGCCGGAATTAGGTGCTCCACTTTTGACGGTTTCTTCTCGGTAGGCGTCTCAACCTTCAGTGGCCTATTTGGTTGGATTTTATCAGCTTCTGCAGGAGGGATTTCAAACTGCAAAAAACTTTTTTTGAGAAAATCATTTCAATTTTGTAAAAGCATGGGGTTGAGCAAAAGTAAGCATAAGCAATTGATAACCCATATTAAGCAATAGCAACTTTAATCCCCCCATATTAAGAAATGATTTCATTAAGAATAGAGGACTTGCACTGATTGAATATAAGATAAGAGAAAATTAACTTAAATAGATTAATTGTGTTAGGAAATCAAGAAATGCATTGGTTAAGAGTGAAGAATTAATTAGTGGAAAAGAAATTAAAAGTATGAGATAAACCTAAAATTAGTTGGTTAAGAATTATAAGAAAATATTTAAATTTATTGTCTTCCTCCTGCCCCTTCCTCAATTTTCTTCCCTCTCTCTCTATGGGACAACAACTAATTACTATATTAGTTTCATTAATGTTATTTTGGTTAAGTTGCTAAGGTTAGTTTTCTTGTTATCTTTTAACACAAAGCATTGGAATAAATAATGTTCCCTATCTCGATCCTAGTAATTGACAGAGAATTCTCCATCTATCTTATATTGTTACAGTTCAGAACAACGAAGATTCAATATTTCATATACACCTATCCAATGTTCACACAATACAAGGGGTATAAATATACGTTAAGATACATGGATATCCATTTAGCATGTAAACAAATCTAAAGAAAAGGGAATAACTCTTAACATTCCTCCTTAAGTTGAACTATGTATAAAATATCAATCATATTCAGCTTGTTACAAAATTTTTCAAACACTCCAACACCTAAACCTTTGGTGAGAATACCGACAAGTTGATTTTCAAACCAAGTGTAAGGGGTTGATATAATGTTCCTCAATACATTGTTTCTAATAAAATAATAGTTGACTTCCATATATTTGGTCTTCTCATAAAATGTTGGATTGTAGATAATGTATATTGCAGCTTGATTATCGCAATGCATGGGTATGAGACTACTAACATCAACTCTTAAGTCTTGTGGTAAGACCTTTAGTCATATTAACAAAAGTAGCATTAGACATAACACGATATTCAACTTCGATACTAGATTTTAATATACATTTTGTTTCTTGCTTCGTTAAGTAATTAGATTTCCTTCAAAGAATGTTAAATATAAATAATTATGAAAATATGATACAATAGTAATTGATTAAATATAATTACTTACGTTTTACACACATCATCAACACATAATACTTAACAATCTCTTTCTTTTTAATGATGACAAAACTATATTAAATCAATTATGAAATATGTTTAACTCAACGAAATACCTTTGTTAGGTTAAATTTTAATTCAACAAACAAATTTGTCGACTTAAATTTACTTAAACTTATTTCTAGTGTTTGTATTTATACTCTTAGAAATTATCTCCTAGAAGTAATAATTTCAGCAAACAACATATTTAACAACTTTATCTCCTCTTATCTCCTCTTTTAATCAAAAATTTTAAATCTATAATCATTTTCCTATTTTTGTCATTAATCAAAAAAATGATTATAAAGTATTAAAATGAGAAACAGGTATTTACAACATAATTCTCTGTAAACTTTGATAAAACATAAAACACATTTATAGAAAATGTATTATTCAAACATTGAATCAATAAATACAAATATTACATTTGTATTCTAATAATAAGTATAGCAGACAAATGATAATACATTCATCTATTTATCTTAAGAATATCTCCTATAGCATTACATATTTTATCTTTTAGATGTCTAATATCATTTAATACTGCATCTAAGTCAAGAGGTAACTCAGGTTGCTGTTGTACTTGATCTAAATATGTTTGTTGTTATTGCTATTGTTGTTCAAGTGATTATTACTGCTGTTGTATTTGGTATTTTTGCAAATCTTTAATACTGAATGCTCTCATGTCCTTTATTTTAGATAATCATTTAGATAAATTTAATTGACTTACAATTAGTCAACATATAGTATCACCATAAAGTAACTTTGAACTTATATGTTGTAGTTGATAAGTGAAAATATTAAACCAATTAATTTAAATTTTGTTAAGTATGTCATAAGTTATATAAACAACTTTTACTTATTTCTAAATTATGTTCAACTTTCTAAAATAAATTTGCATGTAGAATATTTACAATAAACCTTGCTTCCACATTTAGATTTTTCATTAATCTCATTTTAGAATATACATTTGAAATTTATGATAAAGACTTAACGTCTCATTCTAGTTATCTAACTATGTCAAATCTATTTGTAACAACACTTTCATTCCTTAAGCTTAAAACTTCAAAAATCAATTCAGAAGATAAAGTAAACTCTTATTGACTTATTTAAATTTTCAAAAGATTTTCATTCTATACTAGATTACTGTAAAAAATTACAATAAACTCTTTGTATTGTTTCCATCTCGTTCCAACTGGTAAAAATTGTATTAGGTCTTGAAACTCAAATAAATCTTTGATGTCTATTAAATTTTTAAATTTAATAAGCTTAGTATGTAAAATTTGACATGAAATCAAACTATTGTATTTCTATAATACTTCATTAAATCTAAAATAAATCAAATTATCTTGAATATTTAGTGTTATATATTCAAAAGGTGATACCTAAAGTCTAGATTTTAAATTTAATTCATCTTCTGAAATCACTTCTTCAAAATAAATGTTATTTTGTTTCTTTACCCAAATATTCTCTTGAAACTGTTTAGGTAAGTTTGATTCTTCAACTTTAACACTGTAAGAAACATTATCAATATCTGCAACATCTATTAATTCAATTTTTGTAGATTATTCAAAATTTAAATTTTCCACAAATTCAACAACCCTTGTATCTATTTGTATATTTTCATTTTTTTCAACAGATATTTTCATGTGTTCATGTTGTAAATTCTTAAATTCTATATCTATAGATTTTGAAATAGACTGATTAACATTAAACTCTTCTAGAGTCTTTTCTTTTTCAATAACCTTTACTTCAGACAATCTAACCTCTGAACTAGTTACTGCTTCAATATTTTCAAGTACTTCTGCAATAATTTGTTCAATATCTTCTGCCTAATACTCTCATTATTCAGTTTTCTTATCATCAGGACTTGATTTAATAGAAAAAATTGAACTAATTTGTTGCTTTTGTTTTGTTCCAAGTTTTCTAGAATATGATAATAAAATTTCATTATCACTATCAATTTCAATATGTTTTGAATTAATCAACTTTTAAAATACATTCTAAGGTACAATGTCTAAACATACATTGTCTTTTGAAATTAAATCCTCATCTGATTTTCCTTTGTCAAATAAATTTGTTTCCATAGAAACAATTTCCTTTTGCTTCACTTTTCTAACTCTTTTTCTTTTGTAACAAGTCATCTACTCTTCATCTTGTATTATTGCTTTTTTTTATGTATTTGTTCTAAAAATGTTTTCTATTTTAATTCTTCAAAAGCATTCTCTATTGCTATTGCTTTTCTGAGTCTTTCAACTTTTTCTTGATTAACAATAATATTCTTCTATTTTTCCTTTGAAAACAATGAACTAGGTATAGTAGATTCATGTTTTTCCTTAAATGATTTAAGTTGTGTTCCATTTATTGGTGTTTAATGAACTTACGCTTTTTTCCAAGTATTTAACATATTGTTCCAGAAATATTATCTCAACACATTTCATACGATATTCTCTATTAAATTTGCTTCTTATACTTATGAAATTTATACTTTCAATAGTATGTTTCAGTTCCAAATGAACTTCATCAAGTATTTCTTCTGAAAAAAGAAATTTACTATAAATTTTTGCTAACCTTCTATCAATCTGAAGTATTTTCTTAAATCATGAATGTGAAACTTCATCTTTATCTATCTATTTGTCTCGTTCGTTTCTTCTGCCTTTTCCTCTACCTTTATTACGTCATTTATAGAACTTTGAATACATCGTCGTAGTGATTACAAAAACAACCAAGCGAGAAAGATTTTCAAAAAGATTTTACAAGATAACCTAAGTTTCTATGTAATAAGTATTTAAATAGGATATTTGAAACTATAATTTAACGAGACTTTTAGTCAGATTTGGGTTTTAAATCCATATTGAATAAACTTTATTCAATCAAGGTACCCGAACATAAATCTGATTTGGCAACATGTTTACTTTAAACTCATCTACCATGAAGCACACGTTGGCAACATCTTCTGCCTCTTATTCTTTTTCTAAATGTAAAGATCTTGATGATGATTCCTTAGATTCAAACTATTCTAACATGTCATCCCAAGTGACTTTTAAAGTTTCTTTTTTGTAAAACTTTTCCAAATTTTCTAAATCTGATTTGTATTACTTTATTTTTCATTTTTCCTTATAAAACAATCTAGAGAAAGATGTCTAAGTTTCTTACAATTATAATATACATACTTTTTGAATAAAGAAACTTTTTCATTCAAAGATTTTAATGTTGAGAGTTTTTCATTTCTATTCCCTTGCTATCTCCTAACTTTCTATACTTTTTAAATTTTCTAATCAGCAAAATCAAGTCCTCATCAGAATTAGTTAAAATATCAAAATCTGAATTAATTTTGAAGATAATTTCTTTCTTCAATTTTAATTTATTATAACTTAAGTAATCATTTAATTAAACTTCATAAGCAATCAAATTTCCTATAAATTCATTTATAGTATAAATATTTAAATCTCGTGATTCTTTAATTAAAATTACTTTCTGAGATCATTTAAAACTTAGAGATCTGAGAATTTTTCTCATCAAATCCTTTTATTCAAAATTCTTGTCTAAATATTTTAACGAATTTATTATATCTAGAAATCTAGAAAATATTTTAGAAATTCTTTCATTATTATCATGCATCTTAAAGAGTTTATACTTATGAATTAACATATTAATCTTAGTCTTTTTAACTTAAAAATTATCTTTATAATTTAACTTCTAATACATGTTATATGCTAACATTTTACTTCATGATCATAACTTAAAACATAAAATAAGATATTTAAGTTTTTTGCATTTAAAGTTTTATTTTCTTTTTCAGTAAGTATTATAAATAGTTAATGGAGTATATAGTTTAGAAATTATAAATCATAACTTATGATCTATACTTTGAAGAAAAATTGTCATCTTATATTTCTAATATTTAAAATATATTCCATCAGATAAAAGACAGTTAAATTCTAGTCTTTATGATTTAAGAGTAGTCACACATACAACTATATTTGTATTTAATTGACATTTTATATATGATAATTATAAAATTTATCTAATTTTTTTTTTATGTTTATCATAACTTCTTTTATCTTATTTCTAAGTTTTAAGTTGAAATTTTAAATTTTTTAGTTGTTTTCATAAAAATATTGTCTTTCTATCAATACAATCTTCAATACATTTCTTTTTTTCACAGGATCGATCTTTGATATGATATTGACATTTAAATCTTTAATCGCATGTTCACGTTACACCATCTACAAATTGCACACACTTTAGGAACTAACATATACATCCAACATATTTATTAAGAAATGATAAGTGAAGTCTGGATAAGGCCATTGGATATTTTGAAAATATATTTATGAGTAAGGCATTGGATATTGATATGATATTTATGCGTAAGGATGTTCAGGAAAACTGGTTTGAGAACATTTGAGCGTAGAAATAATGCAGGACCGTGCAGATCATACTACCTTATAACTGCATCCTGAAACACACGCGTGAAAGCATTCCTGTAAACAGAGGACTAAAATAAATATGGACAGAAAATGGAAGAAACAACTGTCATAAAATACATGTACTTTTTGCAATTCAGTAATATGTTGATTCCACATTTACTGAGGAAGATGCAATTATATAAGAAAAAAACTAACTTTAAAATAGCAACTAAATGTTGCTCTGTTAACCCACAAAGATATGTAATATGCACAGTATTTACCCATTAAACTGTAATGCTAACGTCATAGATTCAGCACAGAGAGTTTGAAGAATAAATATTGGCATGATAGCTTGGTAAACTTTTGATTTATTTCTTTGAGCGATAATGCAGAAAAAAACATTAAGCCAAACAACTGTATAGAAAAGAGCCTATCAGCAATAGGCATGGAATACAAAACATAAGGAGACAAGACCAGCATAGCCATGATAGGAAAGACAACTATAGTGCATGGGTAAAAAGCAAGAACCCCAAGTATGACTGTTTGACATTGAAATATGGATGTATTTATGAAATATTTTGCATAAATTGCACTTAATTAGTGAAGTATTTAGACGGATTTAAATAGAATTATCAATTAACTACAATTTGGGAGCTTAATTATAAAAATGCATAAAATGGGAAGATTTTAATGAAAAGATATACATATATATATATAGTGATTATGTTAGATATGGTTGTAGGAGTCCATTGGAAGGTATGATTTATCAATTTTATCTTCTTAATTTATTTCTTACATATATAGTGTCTTCCATTAGTTATGTAAATTGTAGAAACTTAAGCAACATAGATGTAAAAATTACCAACACTATGCATATAAGGGTCCATTTGTGTATGTCGAAAAGTTCAAAAATAAAAAAAATGAAAAGTTCAAAATGGTCAAAAATGAAAAGTTTAGAATTTCAAAAAAAATTGAAGTGTTTATGAATGTAAAGGAAAGTCAAGAAAGTTAAAATTTCCAAATCCATTTGTGTCTAACAAAATGTTGAAAATTTGATTATTTTCATTTTTAATCAAAGTAGTTCAATAATTATTAGTTATTTACTATTTACTTTCATTTCTTCATTTTATAATAATTTTATTTTCATTTTTGTTATTTCCACCTTTACCTCACGGAGCCACTAAATCAATGTAGGCAATCACATACCACTCATTTGTTGGTTCCAAGGGCCTACTAAGGAGCATAAACTCTAGGATCTACTAGGGCACGTGCTTGAGGTAAATGTAGGAGGAACCCAAGAAGAGGAGCTTTCGAGTGGCATCGTAGTGATGGGCAGCGTCAATGACGTTAGTCTAAATCTGAAGGTTGATGGTGATGAAGTTGATAGGGAAGTTGGAATTGTTGTGGATTCCACCTACCTTGGTGGCACATAAGATAATGTAGGCTAGTAGGTCAAAGGCAAAGAAGGTCTTGATGTTAGCCTGACTAGTGAGGTCAAGATCTTATGACGATGTTTGTCTACTCGAGGGAGACAAGCTTTTAGTGGACAGCTATGCCAACGAGGCCATAGTGACCAACGACAAAGGTAACAAGTGGAAGTTGTAGGTGAAGGTTGCGAGCAAATGAGGGTTCTCAGATTTCTCTAGGAGGGGTGAGAATCCCTAAAATCTAAGGATATTTATACCTTAGAATCTTAAGATGGATTTTCCAAAAATTTGATCATGCACAAATGACCTATTAACATTTCCAACATTCCATTTCCTAAAATTTCTAAGACACACAAACCCCCCCCTAAGTCTCATTGGAAAAACCCTAGGATGTCATGGAGGACACAAGCTACTCACAATGAGATGGAACCAACCTCCTCTTCCTTCACCATCTCATTCTCTCGCAAAAGTTGGCAGCTGCACATCTTGAGAGGATCATCCTTGGTGTGTTGATGGCTGGAAGATGACTTCTTAACGTGGTGGACTGCAGATAGAACTGAGGGCACATTTGTGCATGGCTGCTACAAAGTTGCACCTAAGCTGAAAGCAATCATGATCTTTTGGACACATGCTGGACTCAATGACATCACAAAGCTGTTGAGGACGAGCTAGACCAGGTGTGGCTGCAACTGTGCAGAGATCCGGAAGTGTACTGTTTGTGGACTAGTGGAGAAGAATTCTGTTTTTCATTTATCTTTCAGTTATTTCCCATTATCTTGTTCAGTCGTTTTATGTGGGATTGTTATCAATAATATTACTTGTTTGTGTGCTGTTTTAGATGTTATTTTCATTTAAAACTTTTGTAAAAGCATTAGTATCTAATAGATATATGTTTGGGTTCATGTAATATAGATCAGTAATTCCGTTGTCTTTTGTGCAAATTGTATTATCTTGTGGATTTGCATTAGTTCAAGGTCTGATTTAGTAGAATAAGTACTTTTTAGCATCATTTCAGAGTAATTTTCAGTGAAGGGTGTGTGCAGATTTTCTGGGTTCTTCGCAATCTGAATTTTCTAAGATTTTCTGCAGGTTTTTAGGTTGATATAGATAAATCTATGTCCATTAGGTGTGATTCATGATCATGATTTAGGATTATAAGTTTTGCATTTAAGTTGCATGTGTAGTCTATTAGTAGGTAGTTCATGGCATAGTAAGCATCTAGAGTTCTGCATTCATATTTAGGATCTAGGTTAATAGAGTGCATTTCTTTCACTATAGTGTTTTCTTTAATACTCCTTTTGTTGCATTTTAACGTGTGTTGTTTTATGCTAGTGTCTTTAGTAGTTTAAATCCTAAATTCTCAGGTATAATTCTCGTCTCCTTATGAACACAATTCGTACTTACCAGTATTACTACAATTCACACTGTATGCTTGTAGTTTAAATATTAAAACCCCATATAATGACCACATCAACAAACAATCAAACTAATGCAGGAATGCATAACCAAATCTGAATCAGTATCACATGCAGAAGGATTAGACCATTCAATCACCATCAGACCACATCAACACAGTTGAAACTAGAGCACCTATCACCATGAAACATCCTTTCATTCCTTGCCAACCATCTAGTTCATCATGTAGCATAAGGGATCATTTCTCAGACGACCCTTCTACTTCCACTCTCCTAGAAAGCCATCCATTCTTGCAAAAAATATCAAATGAGTGAATAGAATCCCACCCTGACCCAAGTCATTTTTTGCACCAGCTTTCCACATCTGCACATTAGAAGAAAAGATTCCAGAATCACTCAGTGTCGGAACAACAAAAAGAAGCAATTGCTTGCGAGTTGCCATCCTTGCTTTTAAAGAGCTTCAGCTAAAATGCCCCTATGCCACACCAACCATGCAAAGAACTGAACTTTGGAGGGAACTCTATCATTCCATAGCTATTTGTGACTTCTAATCTGAGTCGACAACATGCAGGATTTTGAAAACAAAACACACTGTCATTGCCACCTACAAGAATCTAGGCGGAGGGAATGTTACCAAACTACCGGTCTTATGGGAGGCCAATAATCACATCAGAGAAGACAACACTTGATGTAGGTTGATAGCTCTCTCCCCTAATAAGCTAACTTTTGAGGTGGATTCTCTAAAACTATAACAAATGGAATCAAAACCAACAGGATCCAAACCAAATTTTGGAAGGGGCAACTTAAAGGCCATGTGATGTGGTATAAATTGTCATAGTTGGCCACCGAGGGCCTACTCACCGAAAGAGGCAACCTAAGAGCCATAAGGTGGTGGCACATAAATGTCCAACGTGGGCCACCAACAAAGATGTCAGTGTAAAAAGTATGGTGGGATTGTTGTCAGACTATTGGTTTTATGAGGGGTCAATAGTCCTATATTAGGGAAAATGACACTTGATGTAGGTTGATATAGCCTAGTCTCACCCCTTAATAAATTAACTTTTGAGGTGAGTTCTCCTAGACTATAATAGGAAATGCAATAAGATTTCTATTACACCCCAATCACAATTACCAGATAAAAGGGTGTCTAATGTGGCCAAAAGGATTATCCACATCAGAGAAGATCAGTCGGGTGGGGTCCCAATCTAATTAGGATTGGCATATGTCCTGCAAAAGAGTCTTCAACTCTAGCTATGTTTGTTCGTTTGATGTTTATGTCAATTGTTGTGTGGGTCATGTTAGTAGTGTGCGTCCCCACTTGTGTTGTCCTAAACTCATACAAATATGTTTATGTAGCTTATGGTTGCCAAGATGGTTGATCAAAAGGCTCGTAGCTCTTCTTTGATCATTGTCCCTATTACTGCCATCTAACAATTCCATATCCCTATTTAACCTCTCTTACTTATGGAATGTATTATTAATTAGAGTCTCTTGTTGAGCTCCACTTAGGGATCTGGTTAAAGATTCATTTAGTTCCATATGTATTTATTTATAATTCATTGTCTTTAGTGAAATTTAATCTTTTCCTTTTCTCTAATCTCACATGGTATCAAAGCATCTCACCTAACCTTAACCCCAATCACCCATTCACCCTTCAACCATCATTGTCTGTCTCACCATCCACTATTGTTCAACCACCGATAGAGTGTCTTCCAATGCACTAATGCTATTGTTTCTGTCAAAGAAAACATTGCTACTGTAAACAACACTGATGGACCACCTCCTGCATGTCACACCCATGAACAAGCTTTGCTCCTTTTGGAAAAGTCATCTCCTCTACATGAACGCTTTTTGCTCTTGCCAAGTTCATCTCTTGACCCTGTGACCCACGATAGGATTGTCATCTATTGCTTGTGACCCATGATAGGGTTGTCATCTGTTGCTTGTGTTTAGGGCAACCTTGTGATGCTGGTGTGTCAATGAGGCTAGACAGGAAATCTACCCACATCAAGGTTTATTGCTGCTGCTGTCTTTCACACTAGGGTTGAAATTTTCACTCAACTTGCACCACAATAGGTGCCATTGAATCAGAACCAAATCTCCTTTTTGTAATAGTAGTAGCCTTTGTTGAAACTCAATTATGGTCCACAAAGAATATGTAGTATGTCAATTAACTAATACCATAAAAAAATTGAATGAGAAAAACTACCTATTACGGTAGAAAAGATTCCAAACGTTTATTACAATCCAGAGAAAGGTTCATCATCTAACAAAACCCCTGCTAGATGTAAAGGATGTTGCATATGATGACTAATATTCAGATGATTTTGTAGGTGGTTACATGATTGAAGAATGGTATAGAGACCAATATAGCTTGCAAAGTCATGATGCTACTTTCAGCCAAAGTTATCTAGGACACCTTTCATCAAATATAGGGCCATGAGAAGAACATTGCTTGAGTGTATGACATTTATAAACAGATTTTCAATTTATGCATGGTCAGAAAATTTATACTAGAGTACCTTGGCACACTAAGGTCTTGTTTGAAGAGCTAGACATGTATCAACCAATTACCTCTAATGTTGCTACAATGAGATAGTATCCTAATGATCAAATTGTTGCTATATTTTGTTTGATCCTTTGAAAGATTTGGCATCTTAGGTTCGTGGTTAGATACTTGTTAGCAACACTATTGATCTTGCAACCACATTTGCACATTTTTTTAATATATTCACAACTAGTATTCAAACTAAATTTCTAACTATTGTTAGGGTGAATAGTATAAGTGTGGAGTATGCCGTAATATGTTCAGGTTCAATCGAAAGCTTGTCAATTGTAAGTCTCCGGCAGATTAATATTTTCGAAAGGTTATCAGATTAAAGTATTCGAAAATAACAGAACAGTCAAAATGTCTTAAGCTAATTATCCGAGAGTTAGAAGATTTCAGAAGATTACAAGTTAAACTATCCGAAATAATTTAGAAGACACTTAAGTGGATGTTCGGATAGTTAAGAAACTAAGTATCTGGAAGACAGAGACTTAAGTAGATCTTCAGATAATTAGGTAGTAACTATCCGAAAGTCATGAATTTTTCAGAAGGTTACAACTACAACCTTCCGAAATGACTGAAAAGATACTTAAGTGGGTTTTCGGATAGTTAAGATAGTAACTATCTGAAAGACAAGTAATTTTCGAAAAGTTACCGGCAAAACTTTCTGAATGGATTGAAAGAAACATAAGTGGGTTTTCAAACAATTAAGTCTGTAACTATTCAAAAGACCGAATCTCTCTAAACAATTAACTTGCTACAATATTGTCCATTACGACAAATAAAGAAAAGAATTTTCTTTAGATAGTTAAGCTCTGTAACTATCCAAAGTGTTACAGATTTCGGAAAGATAGGAAGATAAGACTCTGAAATTGAGAGTTCTTTCTTCGAAGTATTTTCTCTCTACTGTAATGGCTCAAGTATAATTAAAGATTTATTAACCCTAGGTTAGGTAGTATATAAACTTTTATGATGTTATAAAACATTGTAATTGATTGTGCCAAAGTTCATAGAAGAATCTCAACTCTTCGTAGACTTAGGCTGTTATCGAATCACGTAAATCCTGTATCTTCAGTATTCTTTCTTCCTCTTTCTCTTCACTTCCTAGTTTCTGTAAGTTTAAAGGTGAGTGTTTTCAGAATCATGTCATAGTGTGTTGACTGAACGATTGGGTTTAATAACAATAACTAGTATCAGAGCCGAAGGTTTTTCAGTTTAACAGAATGACAGACGATAGAAAATTCAAGATCAAGAAGTTTGATGGAAAAAATTTCAAATACTAAAGGTCTCAGATAGAATACTATTTGTATCAGAATGATCTTCATCAACCTCTGTTCAGAAGAAAACTAGAGAAGATAGATCAGAAAGAGTAGAAGTTGTTGAACAAGAAAGCACTAGGTCTCGTCAAGTTCTCATTGGCAAGGAATGTTCATTCGAATGTTGACAAGGAGAAAACAACAATTGAATTGATGAAAACACTGTCCAACATGTATGAGAAGCCATCAACCGCTAATAAGGTATTTCTCATGTGTAGATTATTCAATCTAAAAATGTATGAAAGTGGAAATGTTACAGACCACGTTAATAAGTTAAATACTATTTTAAATCAACTGCATTCAGTAGATATAGTATTTGATGATGAAATCAAGGTTTTGATTTTATTATCCTCAATACCAGAAAGTTGGTCTCTTGTTGTGACTGGTGTAAGTAATTTACTAGGTCATGAAAAGCTCAAAATGAGTGAGATTCGGGATTTAATTTTGAGAAAGGATATTCGTAGAAAAAGTAAATTGTCAACTTCAACTTCTACCATTAGTGTTGAAAGTAAAGGGAGAAATAAATCAAAACAATTTAAATCCAAAGGAAGGTCAAAGTCCAAAGATACTAGTAAAGTGATATCAAACATTAAATATTGGAATTGTAATCAATGGGGACACTTCAAGTCACAGTATAAAAAAGACAAGAAAGAGCAAGAGCAAATGTTGTCTCCTACAATTCAGATGATGCCCTAATATGCTGTGTAGACAGTTCCATTGACTCATGGATACTAAACTCAGGAGCTTCATTCCACACTACCTATAAAAAAGATTTGTTGCACAATTATTATGCAACTCCTGTGAAGAAAGTGTACTTAGCTAACAACACGAGCTTGGATGTGTTAGAAAAAAGAGAGGTACACATTAAAACAAAACAAGGGATATGAAAATTATAAGAAGTCAGATATGCTCCTAATATTGCAAAGTAATTAATTTCCATAAGTTCCTTAGACAATGATGATTACCAGATTACTTTTGGTGTGAGCAAATGAAAGGTAACAAAAGATGCAAGAATTGTTGCCTTAGGATAGAAAACTGACACTTTATATTTGACATTAAATCAAGATGACTCTATTACAACAGTTACTGATACTGAAGATACTAACTTATAGCATAAAAGATTGAGACACCTCAGTAAGAATGGACTAAAGATTTTAGTGGCAGAAGAGAAAATTCCTAAACTGAAGAATGTCAATTTAAGGATATGTGAGGACTGCATTGAGGGAAAGCAAAAGAGAGCTTTGCCAAAACTCCTTATGATCCAAAGCTACAGAAATTAGAGCTGGTTCACTCAAATGTGTGGGAGCCTACCTTTATCAATTCTTTAGGAGATGCTCTTTATTATGTCACCTTCATTGATGATAGTATCAAAAAGGTATGAATTTACTTTTTGAAATAAAAGTCTAAAGTTTTTCAAGTCTTCAAGAAATGGAAGGCAGAAGTAGAAAATCAGAGTGGAAGAAAAATCAAATCCATCAGGTCAGACAATGAAGGAGAATATGACAACTATGAATTCAAAGTCTACTATGAAGAGCAAAGAATTAGAAGGTAGAGGACTATAGTTGGAACTTCACAACAAAATGGAGTTGCTGAAAAAATGAACAAAACCTTAAATGAACGGACAAGATGCATGAGACTACATGCAGATTTTCCCAAGACATTCTGAGTAGAAGCTGTCAATAAAGTTGCTTATCTAATAAATAGAAGATCATCTGTCCCAATAAAATTCAAAAATCTTAAAGAATTGTAGATTGGAAAAGAGGTCAACTATGCTCACTTGAAAGTCTTTGGATCCAAATCATTTATCCACTTGAACAGTGACAAAAAGGACAAGTTAGATTCAAAATCACAGAAATGTTATTTCATTAGCTATAGTAAGGATTATTTTGATTACAAATTCTAAGTAGGTGAAACCAAGAAAATAATCTGTATAAAAGATTCACCTTTATTGAATCTAAGATGTACAAGCATAGAAAAAGTGCAAGTGAATAGCAATCAGAGTTTCAATCTGAAAGTACTGCTGAGATCAGTCTAGATAATAATGTTGAACAACTTCAGAAGAAACTTGTAGAAGAAATTCAACTTCTAGAAGTTGAACAACATGAACATCTAAATAATCAAGAAGATGAAGTTGTCACTAGACAACTTAGAAAATCTGGAAGGATTTTTAGACCACCAGAAAGGTATGTACCATCAATTAATTATTTGTTATTGATAGATGATGGTAAACCTGAAACATATCAAAAAGTAATCTATGCAAGTGATGCACATAAATGAGAGTTAGCAATGAAAGAAGAAATGAAGTCTCTAGAAAAAAATAAAACTTAGGAGCTAATTTCATTGCTAGAAGGAAAGAAAATCCTAAGAAACAAGTAGGTGTTCAGAATGAAAGAACTAGATGGCAGCAAGAAATATAAAGTCAGACTTATAGTTAAGAATTTTCAACAAATTCAAGATATAAACTATACTGAAGTATTCTCTTCAGTTGTGAAAATGAATACTATAAGAATAGTCTTAAGTATTGTTGGTACAAAAGATTTGTTCTTGGAATAAATGGATGTAAAGACATCATTCTTATATAGAGATTTGCAAGAAGAACTTTACATGATGCAGCTAGAGGGATTTGCAGTAACTAACAAGAAAAGAAAAACAATATGTAGATTGTTGAAAAGTCTGTATGGTTTGAAGCAAACACTAAGACAATGGTATAAGAGATTTGATACCTTTATCTGTACCTTAGGCTTCAAAAGATGCGATACAAACTATTGCTGCTACATAAAATTATTTAATGATTGTTTCATTATTCTACTGATTTATGTAGATGATATGTTAATTATTTGTTTAAGTATAAAACAGATTAAGCAATTAAAGAGACAACTGTCAAAAGAATTTGACATAAAGGATATGGAAGAAGCCAAACAAATCTTAGGTATGAGAATCATCTAAGATAGAATGACAAACACATTAAGATTAAATTAGAAGTACTTAGAAAAGGTACTTAGGAGGTTTAACATCTCAAATGAGAAGAAAACTGAACTCCCTCTTAGATCCCATTTCAAGTTGTCGAAATATCAGTCAGCTAAGACTGAAGAAGAAAGGACAAAAATGTCCAAAATACTATATACTTTAATAGTGGAAAGTCTTATGTATGTCATGATATGCGCAAAACCTGATATATCTCATGCAGTGGGAGTAGTAAGTAGATGCATGGCAGATCCAGGAGTTGAGTATTGGTCTGCTGTACTATGGATACTCAGATATTTCCTAGATGTATATCTAAACTTCAAAAAAGGATCGGTTGAATTAATTGGCTACTGTGACGCTGACTTAGGAAGAAAGTTGGATAAAAGCAGAAGTACTTTAAGCTATATTTTCTACATAGGAAGTATTGCAATAAACTAGAGATCCAAGCTGCAAAGTATTGTTGCACTCTCGACCACAGAAGCTAAATATGTTGCAGTTGCAGAGGCAATTAAAAAAAGAATCTAGCTAGAGAATGTACTAGCCGAACTAGGGCACAAAAAAAAAAAAATTCTATTCTGTGACAATCAAAGTGCCATTTATTTAGTTGAAAATCCAAAATTTCATTCAAAGTCCAAGTATACGAGAATGAGGTTTCATTTCATAAGGGAAGAGATAGAGCAGAATAGGTTAGATCTGCAGAAGATTGTTGATGCTAAAAATGCTACAAATATGTTAACTAAAGTTCTGAATCTACAGAAATTAAGGTTTTATATGGCCTTAATTGGTCTCCTAAATAATTAAGAAAAGGAGACGTGGAGTTGATATTCTATTTAAGGTACTGTTGCAAATAATCTATAAGTCAAGAGTAGAGATTTTTTTTTTATTATCATTGTGTCAAACTCCAAGTGGGAGATTGTTAGGGCGAGTAGTACAGGTGTAGAGTATGCCACAATATGTCTAGGTTCAATCAGAAGCTTGTCAATTGTAAGTCTCTGGTAGATTAATATTTTCGAAATGTTATCAGGTTGAAGTATCCGAAAATAATAGTCGGAAGGTCTTAAACTAACTATCCAAAAGTTAAGAGATTTTGAAATATTACAGGTTGAATCATCCGAAATGACTTAGAAGACACTTAAGTGGATGTTCGATAGTTAAAAAACTAAGTATCCGAAAGTCAGGGACTTAAGTGGATGTTCAGATAGTTAAAAAACTAAGTATCTGAAAGATAGGGACTTAAGTGGATCTTCAGATAGTTAAATAATAACTATCTGAAAGTCATGAGTTTTTCGAAAGGTTATAGTTATAACCTTCTGAAGTGACACTTAAGTAGGTTTTCGGATAGTTAAGACAGTAACTATCTAAAAGATAAGTAATTTTTGGAAAGTTACTGGTAGAACCTTCCGAATGAACTAAGAGAGACGTAAGTGGATTTTCAAACAGTTAAGTCTGTAACTATCCGAAAGATCGAATCTCTTCAGACAATTAGTTTGCTACAATACCACCTGTTACAACAAATAAAGAAAAAAGAATTTTCTTCAAATAGTTAAACTTTGTAACTATCCGAAGTGTTCCTTCTTTAAAACATTTTCTCTCTACTGTAATAGCTCAAGTGTAATTAAAGGTTTATTAACCTTAGGTTGAGTAGTATATAAACATTTATGATGTTATAAAACATTACGATTGATTATGTCGAAGCTCATAGAAGAATCTCAACTCTCCGTAGACATAGACTATTGCCGAACCACGTAAATCATGTCTTCAATGTTCTTTCTTCCTTTTTCTCTTCACTTCCTAGTTTCTATGAGTTTAGAGGTGAGTGTTTTCAGAATCATGCTATAATATGTTGACTGAACGATCAGGTTTAATAACAACTATGACTGCAACACAACCACCAAGAGGTCACAATGCCAAAGGATGATGTTCTGATGGCAAGTGTTGCATTTCTTGTCCTCCTTGTTGTAGAACAAATCATAAGTCTAAACAATACTGGAAGAAGTTTAGGTGACCTGTGTGGGCTTATGTCACTATTAAGCCTACAAATCCATCCACACCAACAATTCTTGAAAGCTCAACTAAGGTGACCATCTCTCAAACTAACTATGAATGATTCTTGCAATTACAAGTCATCAACTCCTCAACTACCACCACATTAGTTTTCACTTTAGGTATAAGTATGGTCATGGTAGTTAGAAATAATAGTTCTTGGATTATAAACTTAGGAGTTTTCCATCATATGACAAGTAGTGTCTACCTCTTTAATTGTTTACATTGTCTACCTAATTTATTCACATCAACATAAGTGCACAAAAATCTTCCCAAGGCTCCAACAATAGACTAGATAGCTCCAAGAGCCTATAGGTGAGCTCATAGTTTTAGAAAGCCAACCCACATTGAAGCCTATTCAAACTCCAATGTTAGTGAAAATTAGACACATATTAGACACATTTCTTCCAAGGAGACACTATATTTCTACTGATGTCACATTTTTCAAGTCATAGTCTTTACTTTACTACAACAAATGCACTTAGACACTAGTGAGATGTTTCTGCATTGGATGTTCACCTCCATGGGTAGAGCATTTTGGTGGTCTCCATAGAAAAAAGGAAATTTTGATGGAGATATAGCTTTTCTTGAAACCACTATTTTAAGTAGCATGCTCTCTCCTCCCAAGCAAATTTAATGGAGAGATCCCCTTCCTTGGACCACATCCAATTAAAAGGGACTCATTGATCTCCAAGATATTCATTAGCTTATCTTTTATTTTGCCTTTAATATATTGGAAATGGTAGAAGTTCTAAAATGTTTTCATCTTTGTGCACATCTACCATTGTTAGCCTGTCTTTGTATTATAGAATAATCATGAATTCTGCCAAAGGACCACATTCAATCCACCAATTAATCCAGAAGTTTATAAGACCCTTACCACCCTCCCATCTGGCAAGTCTAGCAACTTTATCCTAAGATTGTTTGAATTTTCTCCACCCTTTGTCAATGACATAAGAGTGGCTTATTTCTAGTATGTTTCCATGGATAACATTCCATCCTTGACCAAATATTCCAATGGTATATGATTCTCCACATCATTTTCATGTGTAGGGCACCCATAACCTCCCTCTTCAAGCAGCTCGATAATATTGTCCTAGATAACCCAAAGTCTCTTAATCTTGTTTCCTAAGCTAACCCATAAGAAGTTTGCACAAAGTCATTGAATTTTGTCCAAAATCTCAACCAAAAGATCATATACATTAAGCAAAATCATGGGAATGCTAGATAGTACATGCTTGACAAGTGTGATCTTACCACTTGAGGATAAAATCATGGCCTTCCATCCTACTATCTTTCTATGAAATTTTTGTAGAAGCCCATCAAAATATATAGCTTTGTCTTTCCCTTTAAAGATAGGGCAACCTAGACAAACAAAGGGGATACTTCCTTGTTTGAATCTTATGACCTCAATGATCATTTATACAGGAATACTAGAACTATTTTTGGATACAAGGAGAACTTTTATCTTCATTCACCTCCTGACCTAAGAAAATTTGATATCTTTCTATGAAATTTTTGTAGAAGCCCATCAAAATATATAGCTTTGTCTTTCCCTTTAAAGATAAGGCAACCTAGACAAACAAAGGGGAGATTTCCTTGTTTGAATCTTATGACCTCTATGATCATTTATATCTGAATACTAGAGCTATTTTTGGATACAAGGAGATAACTTTTATCTTCATTCACCTCCTGACGTAAGAAATTTTGATATTGGCCTAGAAGATCCATCAAATAAAAAATTTATGCATATGATGTGAAATAAATAAAAAATTTACTCACCGATAGTTGAAAAAAAAAATTTCTTTTCTACTACTACAAAAGCCTTATGCATCAATAATGCTCTTGAGTTTGTTCAACAAGATATGCAAAATATTTGTACCCATTTGAGATTATTCATCAAATCATTTGTCTACACATTTCTCAATAAAAAGGTATGGTCAAACATAAACATCAACATATCCTTGACATTACTTGTACACTTATGATTCAAATGAATGTTCCCAAGCATTTTTTGTCAAATGTTCTCCCCGTTGTGTTTTCCATCAATTGCATGTCATCCACCCCTTTAGGTGGTAGCATTCTGATTCTTGGTCTTCTTCTTGAATCTAATCTTCTCTTGTTACCTCTTCAAGTTTTTAGATGTATTGCTTTTATACAGAATCTATTCCTAAGTCTAGATGAGTTATCCCCCTATTTATTAAATGTATTTTCGTTGATTATCCTTAAAATTAAAAGGAATATCACATTTATCATCCCTCGACCTATAAGTACTCTGCATTTGCAGATGTTACTTTTTTTGAAACTCAATCATATTTTCAAAATCCTTCATCTACTTCTTGTGTCTTACTTCTCTCTCCTATCTTTTTGCATGATACTAATCAACAAACTATGTCAATTACTATAAGATTTTCATGTCAATAACCATTACAAGTATATAGTTGTCGTCAGAGGCCACCTCAACCACCTAAGGACCTGTCTTCCTCTGATTCACTTGCAAATCTAGCACTTACTCAACTCATATTAGATTTAGATTTACCTATTACTCTCCAAAAGGGAAATTGAACTTGCACCTCACATCCTTTATCATAGTTTACTTCTTATAATAACCTCTCTCCTACTTTTCGTAGTTTTATTGTATCAATTTCCTCAAAAATCTCTACTCAAAATTTATCATGAAATCTTACAACAACCCCATTAGAAGGTAGTCAAGGATGAGAAAATCAAAGTGCTACACTCACATAACATGTGAGATTTAGTTCCTCAACTTAATTAAACAAACATAGTCTCTTATCAATGAGCCTATACTATAAAGTACATATTAGATAAGACAATTGATCACTACAAAACTTACCTATACTATAAAGTACATATTAGATAAGACAATTGATCACTACAAAACTTACATTTTTGCACACAAGTTCTCTCAGGCATATAGTGTTGATTATGCTAAGACTTTCTCTCATGTGGTATGCTTTAATTCCATTCAGATTGTCCTTTCTATTGCTACTAATCAATTTTGATCTATGTTTCAATTGAATGTAAAGAATGTTTTTTTATATGATGATCTTTCTAAGAAGGTATTTATAGAGCAATCTTTAAAGTATGTCGCTTAGGGAGTCTTAAGTATGTTTTCTTAGAAAGGTAATTTATAAACTAAAATAAAGTTCCAAAGTGTGTTGAGGAAATATTTTTCAATTAATTTTGATGATGCAAAACTTAATGATAAATATAAATTTGCATAGTATGTTCTTGCAAGAGCTTTACAAGAGTGTAGGGGTTTATGTGAATAAGGGTATCTTATGAAAAAATGCAGCAACATATCAAGATCAAAAAGAGAACCTATAGCTAGCAAGAATGCTAACAAGCTCAAACATGTACATGAAAATGAAGATTGAAGAACAAAAGAAAACTTGAAGAAGCAAAGAAAAAAGAATGAAGAAAGAAGGCATTGAGTGCTATTTGTATAATATGTAAAGTTTTTTTCGTAATATTCTTGCTCTCTAGAAGTCAACTTATTTGGAACCTCAACAAGGCATTTCTTAAGGAAGAAGCAAATCTTTGGGAAAATCTTCGTTTAGGATGTAGAACCCTTAATAGAAAACTCAGAAAATTCAATTAGAAGAACACATAAGAGCCACAATAACTGTGTTGTTACAGTTAAATTAATTAAATTCACACTGTCACTCCTAAAAAGTATGTCTTCATTCTATTATAGGAGGTTAAATTAATTAAGTGCAAATCAGAATCTATACCTATTAAGTGAAGTCCTGACATTCTAAGATAATTCGTCAACATCATTAGATGACCCAACAAGATATCAACAGATGATTGGTAAGCTAATATATCTGACAGTCACTCAACTTGACATGGCTGATGTCATTAATTTACCAAGTCAATTTATGTAGAAATCAAAAAATGTTCATTAGCAAGGCACTCTAAGAGTTCTTGCATAAATAAAAAAAATTCTATGCAAAGGTCTTATTTATTAGAAGCATAATCACCTACAAATTAAAAGCTACTCTGATTCAAGTCACCCAAGCAATAAAACTAACAAAAAGTCTTCTTCAATTTTCTATACTTATTGAGAGATAATTTAATAACATAACACAGTAAGAAACAAAACATTGTATCTAAATCCAGTACAAAGTAGATTATTGATCTATAGTGCAAACTGCTTGTGAAATAATGTAGATTAAAAATCTACTGCAAGAGCTTGACTTCAGTGTTAATTCTTCTATGACTATGCATTATGATAATCAAACTACTACATACATTACTAATAATCAAACTTTTCATGAGAGAACAAAGCACATAAACATTAGCAGATTCATCAAAGATTTAATTATGAAAGGATCCATTGTTACTCCCTACACTTGATCCTTAGATCAATTAGCAGATATCTTCATTAAAGAATTGAATGTAAGGGTATTTAAAAATCTATGTTATAAACTAAACATATTTGATATCTGGTCTATCCTACATATATCCTTTTGTAACTCTAATGAGAAATCAAGTACACACACTCTTTCTTGTGTAATAAAACATTATCATTTTCATAATTAATAAAACAGAATGAATGTAAGTCACTATATAGATTAAATGAAAATAACTAATGACTGAACTTTATGGAAATGAAACCTGAATTTATTTACAAAATAACTTAAATTTTAATGTATTTTCAGTAAATTTTTTTGTAACTTGGATTTTCAATTACATTGTATTGAAATGCTCAATGAAAATAAGTAAACTTCACAGAAAATAACTAATATTTATTAAAAATAGTAACATTTCAGAAAATAACCAAAATTTACCCAAAAAATATTAATATTTAATGAAAATTACTAATATTCATTGAAAATCATTAATATTTACTGAAATTCAATAATATTTATGCTTATTCTTTAATATATTGACTGACTTATGAAAAATTACTGATATTCATAAAAATTTCACTGAAAATTAGGAAAAAAAACTTAAAATATCACAATAACAACTTAGATTCACTTTAAATAAAAGAAATGAGATGGAAAAAGAAATTTACGTTAAGAAATGGTTGTATAATATAAATGAAGTGAAGATCTAGTGAACGAAAAGGACCCTTTGTCCCCTTCACGTGAAGGGGCAATCAGCCATTGGTGCACAAGGAGAAACACAACTTCAACAAATACTTCAATGGCCAGTGGACACTTTGGCAGTCAATATAGGCAGTCAGCAAAGAACCCATCATTGAATCAGTCATTCGACAAATCAATGAATTCATCCTCCAATTGGAAAAAAGCTTTGTTGGATCAAATGATTCATCGATCCAACACTAATCCCTAACGATGGATCACTCAAGCCACCATATTTTCAAGAATACATCAGGTGTCAGAATTGAAAACTGAAATCCAAGATAGATCAATGGCATTTCACCAATCTGTCTCGACTTTTTAATCCATGGAACCACCATTTTAAATCTTTTCATTTTTTTAGGTTCAGTTACAGTGGAAAACAAACCTTTCTCCACCATAACTGAAAAAAGAAAAGTCCATTGTACCAAAAAATGCCTTTTTCTTCTATTGAAATATGGGGTTTTCCTAATTTTGCCTTAATAACAAATTTTCTCTATGTCATTAGCAAGCTAATCATTAAATATTGGTGGTTATTTGATTTTAAAAAGACCAAACTGGTATAAGGAATCAGAACTGGATCTTAATTTGCTATAAGGAATCAGAATTTGTAAATTTTTTGTTATAAATAGACCTAACTGGTCGGTAAATCTTACCTTTCAAAAAAATTGCCGGTAGGTACATCCATACAAGCAGAAAATGTTAGGAAAATTGCAAAAAAAGGACAGCCAACATAACGAGACTGACCACAGAATAATTTTCAGCTCCAGGAGAGCGATCAATATAAGCACTCCATTTTTGGTCCTTCAATACTGGATCTTTGAAACATATCTCATTACACTCTTCCAAGCCTAATGTTGAACAACAAAGCGCATCACAAACAAAACACAAATATATATAATTATCAATGAACCAGAATATATATTTTTTAGAAAAAGACTATTCTTGCATTATCTGGCTAACAATGAATTTATATCTGGCTAATAAAAATCACATATTCTACAAGAACAAACACAAATTTATTACAAAACTGGTAAAGTGATACCTACCGAAAAAACTTCATAAAAAGGATGCACATCACAAATACGTATGCAAAGCAATGACTAGAAAACTTGGTTCCCATTCCTGCATTGAGAGAAGTATCGCAGGCCTAACTCAAACTCCTAACCTGTGGGCACTTAGCTATTCCCTCCATGAACTAAGTTAATTTTCAACATTCACTGGCAAATTGTTAATAGGTGGAAATGAGGAAGAAAAAAGTGGAATTCACTCAAACACTAATAAATGGGCAACTTTGGAATGATCACATCCATGTGGACTCACCCCTACAATGTTTACAATGTTTGGTCCTTACATTATTTAGGCCCATTTACAATGTTTGGTCCTTACATTATTTAGACCCTCCTACACACAAATCTAATGATCACTTATTTTGTTAACATGTTGTTACATGATCAACCAATTATATAAAAGACACAAACTAGTATACATTGTCAGCACCTATAAATACATTGTCATCTCTTACAAGTTGGCAATTTGCAGGTGCTTTGCTCAACAAACACATGAAAACAAGAAAAATTTATGACACCTGTTGAGTTTAGGGCTTAATTGCCTCGTTAGGGTTTTCATTGCACTAATAAACATATAAGTATATGACTAAATGGATCCTTAAGATCCAATTACCCATTTATATTATTTACATAACTTGAACAGTCCTCAAGCTGAGCAATATAAATCAAACAAACCTGGCTTGTTTCATAGATCTTTAAAAGTACTAGAGCAAAGGCCCTGTGTGAAAATATCTATAAGTTGTTAGGAAGATATAGTGTATAGAGTACTAATGATTCCCCTTTCTACAAACTCTCAAAGATAATAGAAATCAACTTCAATATGCTTAATATGTTCATAAAAGGTATGATTGCTAACAATATAGATAACAATTTGATTATCACAATAATAATCATTAGTATTAGAATTGTAAACCTAAAATCTATTAAGAAAGATTTCAACCACATCATCTCACTAGTTATCCAAGACATTGACTTATATTCAACTTCGATATTTAACTTTAATACAACATTTTATTTCTTACTCCTCTAAGTAACTAGATTGCCTCCTAGGAAGGTGAATCTTGTAACTCCTTGATCACCTGCATAACCTAAATATAAATAGGTCATGTTTGGCCTTTAAAAGTGCATATTTTTATATGTTATTTTATGTATTATTGTACTTCACAAAAGTTTTTTTTTGGTTATTTTCATAGGATTTTAAGTGAATTACTTCCGAAGGCTAAAAATGGAAAGAAGTATTAAAAAAGGAAAGGAATTCTATGAAGTCCTAGCTGATCACCCCATTAGAATTAAGGAGTTATAGAAGTGGTGATACATGAGGATAATAAGTTGGAAGTTCAAGAAAATTATGACAAGGATTGGAAAACAGAGTTTGCATGTCTAAGGACAGAAAAGGAAAGATGAAAAAAGGAGAAGAAAAAATTGAAGATGCAACAAAACTATTCTCATTCAAGATGCAACAATATCAAGAAACCAAGAGATAAAGAAGTAAAAAAATGAAATGAAGAAAGGAGAAGGAAATGCAAGTATAGAAACAATCTACTGATTTGGTGAACAGCATACTGCTTTGACATCAAGGGCATTTTAGGAAAAGTGGAAATGCATGTAAGCTTACAATACAAAAGGAAATTAAAAAAACCCTATGAGGAGATGAGTATAAAAGGACTAGCTGGGCTCTTGAGCTCTCTTGCTCACAATGGACTATAGCAACTGACTTCACCTTGTTCTCCTTTTGCTGATGTGCTGATTTCATGGAGGGGCTCCCTAATGGGTTGACAGCAAGAACAACTTGTGCTCACGTGAGAAGGCTTCATTGAAGGTGGAGTGGAACAGTGGCTTGTGCGATGAAAGCAATTCACTAGTTTCCCTTTAGTTGACCTAGTGCACAGGTGGATGGTTGTTCTGATGGTGTGACTGCATCACTCCTCACTTCTCCGAGAATTCTTCATCAAGGCAGGAAGAAGTCCTGAAAACTTCACATCTTTACCCTGTTTTGATTATCTTTTATATGTATTAAGTGAAAATCATGAAAATTGCATATGTTCTTGGGTTATAAGTACTGTTGTTATTTATGTAATCCATTTTGTAGTAGATATTTGATTTCAGTAGCAAGTAGTTTGATAATTTCATAGATCCAATACTGAAGGAAGTTTTAACTTTAATTTCATAGATCTATATGTTGGAGTTTTTGTGGGTTCTCGATGAATGCAACCCCTATATTGAGTCTATCTTGTTTTCGATTATGTTTGTTTTGATTTGTTGCGTGTTAGGAGTTTGTAGATAGTTGATTTTAATGTACTTTCATTAGGTTTTACAAGTTTGATATAATTTTAGATATTTAGAAGATGTGTGTAAATTTTATGAATGGCCACTTGCAGATTTTGAGCTTTGAGTTTTAGTGCAGGACTGTTTATAAAATCATGTGCCCATTTTATTCCAAAGTTATTTAGATTAATGGGTTTGAGTTTTGATTAGTTCTCTTACAAATTGATATATGATATATTACTGTTTTAGAAAGATATCAATGTACTACAGGTCTGATTTGAAAGATTACTACCTATGTTTGGTAATTAGTGGTAGCACATGAAAATTAACAAATATAGATGAAATTGTCGTATAAAGCATGGTTGAAGAAGAATTAAAACTAGAATAAAGAGATGGTACAAAAAAGAAGAGAAAGAGAGAGAATGACAGATCTTTGATGAATTACTGAAGCTTATCAAAAAGAGATCAAGCTCTCAAGCTTACTAAAGGAGATTACTGAAGAATTGAAAGAACTGATCTGCAGCAATTTTTGAAGAATTATTTATGTAGAATCATCCAGATTCTTCTTGAAATCTTTCAACTTACAACATTCTTACAGGAAGATTTCTATAATCTATTTTAATCTTTTTACGTCTTGTACTCTTATGTTGAAAAGTTATTTTTTAAACTTCAAATAATCACTGTTTTAATATTAACTCACAGGAATGTTGTGACTATACCTTCACAAGATTAGAACCTTGATGAAGAGAGTGAAGTGTGTAACTATATTTACTCAATATTAAGGTCTTGAATGTATAAGAATGGTATTTTGTGTAGGGTTGTTAAGTCCAAGAAAAATAATATTTGTAAGGTTATTATTCAACCTGTAAAAGTAACATAACTCAAGTTTATACTTAACATAAAAAGTACTTAATGAATTCTTAATGTTAAGGTCTTGAAGAGTGGACTATCTATTTTAGGGAACTACTATAAAATCTACTGTATTCTTTCTTTGTGTGATTGTTTACTATTTTATGAATCAATTTAATTTAGATTTATTAGTGCCAACTGCTTCCAAATTTTTTAAAAACAATTAGATTTGCTAGGACATTATTCACTTTTCCTTTAATATATCATTCGATCCTTACAAGTGGTACCAAAGTCTAATTATCTTTATGATAGATTTAACTAATTTGATATTAATAGCAGATGGTCAACATATACACAAACTACCTCTATTTGATAGAAATAACTATAGATTCTAGAAAAATAAAATACTAAATTTTCTTAAATTTATGGATGTGAAAGTATAAAGAACAGTTGTTCATGGGATACAATGAAAATGACAAGAAAATCTAAACAGATACTAAAGGAATGAATGTTCTAACTTGTGCTCTCACTACTAAAATATATAACAAAATATTTGCATGCTCTACCACACATGAGACTTAGTGTATACTAAAGGCAACTTATGAAGATACTAATGAAATTAAAGATACCAAAATCAACATACTGTTAAGAAAATATGTATGTAATCACTTCTCTAATATGTTGTCTTAGGATTTTCATCATCAAAATTTAACTTGAAAACAAGGAACTGAAAATGTCCCTATTTTTGATGATAACAAAACTCTCAATATATATAAGAAGATTTCTATCTTATTCTCCTCCTTTGTCATAATTAAAAAGGAAATCTGGAAAGTAAATAAAATACAGTAGAAGACAAGACAGAGTTGCCAAGTTGATGGACAGAGTTGACAAATAGGACAAGACAAAGCTGCCATCTTCGACATGTGCAAGCAACGGACATCTTCAAAACGACGAACAAGTTCATTCGCGTGGAGACTTCTGATTCTGTCGAGCATTGCAAGGCATGGTAAGAACAAGTGGAGCACACAGCGAGAGCGAGCGGAGCGGATGAGCACAGATGGTAGTCACAGGTAGTGACATACACAAGCATGCTGCGTGTATGTGTAGGTTCTACGAGTTGCACGTGCGTCTGTCAAGAGCCATCCGCGTGCATCCATCAACCTACGTTTACATGCGGGTTCTACACGTTGGATGCACGTCTGTTAGGGGCTGTCCACTCACATCCGTCGACCTCTGCTTTGATGCCAAGTTGAAGTTGATGATGAAGAAGATAGAGGAAGCAAGAGAGGAAGAAGAGGAAGAAGGAGAAGAAAGGAGAAGAAGAATAACCCTATTCCATACAAGAGGTTTTCTGCCTTCATTTACCATTTTTAAAGGGGTTACACTCTTATATATTTACATAGAGATAAATAGATCCATAAATGGATCCTCACAATGTTAGATATCTAACACTACTTAACTAGTTTGAATTTTCTATCTAAACTTCTACAAATTAACTAATTCATCTCTTCCTCTCTCTAACCCAAAGTAGTAGGAGAAAAGAAAATATCAATTCCACCATATGGGAGTCCAAAGGTAGACTGCAGGAACTCCCCATCAATTGTAAGGATCTTATTTTCAAAATGTAATTTGAGAACTCCTAAAAAAATCTCAATATTAACATAAAATAGAGGAATTAAATCCTTAAACATAGATAGTCCAGAATTTATAGGAATTAAATCCAAAATTCCTTGAAAATTCAGCAGATGATGAATGGTTTCCATTTCATTTCCATTTTATTAAAATCTACTAGTCTGCTATATGCCAGTTGCATTTATTATAAAATAAATCTCTAGCTACATTTAATCTAAAAAAATAATCATCTAAAGAGATTATTTGAGACTATTATGAGGGTTCCACCTTGGACAAACGAGCATCAAGGACTTGCTCGGGAGGAACATCTTTAGGTGAAGGAATTTCTTTTATTGTCGGTGGAACTTCTTCAGTAGTAGGGGGAACTGCTGCAATTGTAGAATGAACTTTTGCCTTAGGTTCTTCAATAGTAGGAGTATCAATCTGTATACTAATTATTGGTATAAGAGGTTTACCCATGAACCTTAGATGGGTAGAGAGAGTTTTCTTTCATCTTTGATACATCAATGTGACTTTCAGTGGATGAGCAAAAATGGATAGTATAAGATTTGGTAGAGGCAGAATAAGAGTTTTAGGACCAAAAGCAGTTTGAAACAAAAATCCAATAATTACTTCAAGAACACTTAAGAAGAGCCTCCTAGAAACATGTTTAAAATCTACTCCCCTCTTGGGAAGGAAAAATTCAAGTGCCAATAGAATTTTGCCTTTTCCTTCAATTCCAATATCTGTGTGATAGTATGAAAGTTCAGATGGCTTATTTAATTTAATTCTTGGTTGATGGCATAGTTTGGGTTTTAAAGTTTCTTTTCTTCTCAAAATTAGTTGATTTTATAGATTAAGAGTCATTCTTAATGCTTGTTTCTTAATTTCTCTTGGACTGTGATTATTAGCCAAAAATTGTTACTGATAAGCATCATAAACAACTTAAAACTGTGGCTCTAAAGATTCAACCTTAACCACATGCAACTCTTCATCATCTGAAGAAGAAAGTACTCTTTGTGGTGTAGGGTTGATAGTTTTTACCCTACCTTGTTGTAATTTCTCAAACAATACTTTACTTAATCTTCTTATATTGTTCTTGATTTTCATATCTTTTGAGAAATCTTTTTCAAAATCATAAGGCATATATTTAAGGGGAGATTAATCTTCATTCAGAGGATCTGTAGCTTTGGTTTTGGAAATTTGGTGCATTTCAATTGTCTTAGGATAGTTTGAAAAATTAGAATTGGTTTCAGAGGATTTCAATTTTTCCAATTGAAACCTATCGAAACATTTCATTGAAATAGTCCAAAATAATCTTTTTTTTTATAGGTTTTAATTTTTTTTCTAGTAGAACCCTATCAAAACATTTCATTGAAACATTCTAAAATAGTTTGATTTTCGGTCAATTTCCCTTGAAATCTATCAGCTCTAAAACCTTCCATTCTTTTAAGTGTTATCAGAGTGTTTCGACTCCATTTCATTTCTCAATCCTTCCAATATTCGAATCCTACACTAGTTCCTTCGCACCACCATCAACAATCCTCAATGGCTCTTCCAAGTTGGTTAAAGAACATGTCTATGGAAGAAAATCATGTTGTAGAGTGGCTAGAGAAAGAAATTCAAAAATGTATGATTGATGTTCCTCCTACACAAGTTCAACATATTCTTACTATTGGAGAAGACGTCAAGTCTGTTGAGTCTGTTTTTGGGGTGTCAGACCTTGACGCACAATTGATGAGCTTAGAGAGGCAATCTATATTGGTTCGACAAGCTAGTCGATTTCATCATCCATCATCTGGAAGCAAATGTCACTCTAGAAAATCAAGGCATACTAGAAAGAGAGTTGACAAAGGACATAGTCAAAAGGGAACATCATCCACTGATGATTTTCAACAAATGAAGAAAAGGAAAGTATTGTTTAAGAAATTACAACAAGGTAAGGTAAAGATTGTCAACCCTACACCACAAGTACTTTCTTCTTCTGATGATGATGAGTTGCATATGGTTAACGTTGAATCTTTAGAGCCATAGTTTCGAATTGTTTAACAACAATTTTTGGCCAATAATCACAGTCCAAGGGAAATTAAGAAACAAACATTAAGAATAGCTCTTAACCTACAAAATCAACTAATTTTGATAAGAAAAGAAGTTTTATAACATAAATTGTATCACAGTTGTATATTTTTTTCTATAATATATGTATACATACTTCTATTTGCATTGTTTTTTGTTCTACTACATTTTATTTACTTTCCAGATTTCCTTTTTAATTATGACAAAGGAGGAGAATAAAGTAGAAACATTCTTATATATATTGAATTTTGTCATCATAAAAAATGAGATTGTTAGTTCCTTATTTTCAAGTTAAATTTTGATGATGAAAAACCTAGGACAACACTATTAGAGAAGTGATTACATACATATTTTAATTTTACAATTTTAGCTTAACTAGTTTCTCTAGAGGTTTACCTATAAACCTCCGAAAATGAGTTTCAGATGATTTTATATTCTCTAAGGATAAGAATTGGAGACTTCTATTGAAAGTCACCAAAATATAAGCCTAAATCAGTAGGTTCATCTTCTAAGGCTTTTCGGAGACTTTTATTTGAAAGTCACCGAAAGTTATTTACTATATCAATAGATTTCATTTTCTACTGACTTTCAAGGTTTTTGTATTCTATTGAAAAGTCACCGAAATATTATACTTAATTGATAGGTTTCTCATTCAAATATCGAATGGTTTCATTGAAACATGTAAAGGCTACTTTTGTTATTCTGTTTATAGGACACGTGTCACAATTTTAATGCATAACTTAAGTTATGTTCTTCGGAAGGTTTCAGACAAAAGATTCTGTTTTTCCTTGAGTTGTCATAATTTTGATATATTACTGTTTTAGAAAGATATTAATGAATTGCAGGTCTGATTTGAAAGATTACCACCTATGTTTGGTAATTAGTGGCAGTACATGAAAATTAACAAATATAGATGAAAAAGTCAAATAAACCACGATCAAAGAAGAATTAAAACTAGAATAAAGAGATGATACAAAAAACAAGAAAAAGAGAGAATGATAGATCTTTGGTGAATTACTGAAGCATATCAAAAAGGGATCAAGCTCTCAAAGCTTACTAAAGGAGATTATTGAAGAATTGAAAGAACTGGTCTACAACAATTTCTAAAGAATCATTCATGTAGAATCATTCAGATTCTTCCTAAAATCTTTCAACTTAAAGCATTCTTATAGGGAGATTTCTGTAGTTTATTTTAATCTTTTTGAGTCTTATACTCCTATGCTGAAAAGTTATTTTTTGAACTTCAAATAACCTTAATAAGGGTGTTGTAAGTATACATTCATAATGTCAAGGCTTTGATGAAGAAAATAAAATATATAACTTCACTTACTCAAGATTAAGATCTTAAGTACATGAGATTAGTGTTTTGTGCAAGGTTGTTGAACCTGAGAAAAACAACATTTGTAATGTTATTACTCAGCCTTTAAAAACAACATAACTCAGGTTTATACTTAACATATACTTAATGAATTCTCAATGTCGAGACCTTGAAAAGTGAACTACTTGTTTTGGAGAACTACTATAAAATCTTCTATGTTCTTTCTTTGTATAATTGTTTATTATTTTATGAATCAATTTAATTAGAGCTTATTAGTGTCAACTACTTTCGAGTTTTTAAAAGCAATTAGATTTGCTAAGACATTATTCATCCTCCTTCTAGTATGTTATTCAATCTTCACACCTATGAGTATCCAAGAGGTTGATTTGGCTCTTGATTCTACCTCTAGCTACTCTAGTAGTGAGCTTACTCCCTATGAGGAATCGAAATTGTTAGTTCATTATTTTATAACTTAATTTTGATGATGAAAAATATGTGATTAATATTTCTAAAATAATTTTCACAGTCATTCTATTGAAACTGAAATTATCTAACTGCTATATATCTAAAAATCTTTTGAAAATAAATTTCAGAAGATTTTCATTTTTGTCAAGTGGCTAATCAGAGAGTTACACTACAAGTCAACCGCACAAAATAGGTAAATTGGATGGTTAACTTTTTTCTTTGGTTGATCAGAGAGTTATTTCTATAACTATCCAAAAAGAATTTCTCTTCGGTGAGTTAAGTTCTTCTCTATTTGGATGGTTTGATTTCAAAGTATTCGAAATGTCTTTAGTTTCAAATAGTTAAGTTTTTAAGTTTCAGATAGTTAGCCATCTTCTATTTTAATATATTTTCAGTTACTTTCTTTTGAAAGACACGTGTGTTATGTATTTAAATTAAAACACGTGTACTTTTGAAATAGTAATATAAAACATTTAAAAATAAACTATCTGATGGAGAAAACGTGTTTTAGATGCTTACAAAAAAGAACTCTCCGATTCTTAAGGAATTTCAGATAGTTACATATGTAAGCTTCCGAAAAGTCAATTAAGTCAAGAAAAACATTAAAAATTAACTATCCAAAGGTTAAAATAGATTTCAAATACATATAAAATGTAACTCTCCGATTCTTAAGGATTTTCAGATAGTTACAACATAACTCTCTAAAAAGTCACTTAAGAAATATTTAGAATATAAGCAGAAAATCAAAAAAAATAGAAGCTCCCTTTGTTTTAATGAGAAAAAAAATGAACACATAAGAAAAATGGTGTTTTTTTTTTTTTTTTTCTGTTGAGTTGCTGTAGAATAAAAAGAACGTTAAGGATATATATATATATAAATATATAAAAAAAATATTGAAGTCTTTTTAATTGTTAAATTTTTCATGTGTATTATGTTTTTATTTTTGTAAAGATTACTGAAGAAGTCAAGTCCCCACAGTTAAGTTAAATAACACACTTCACTTAACATAAAGACTTGATCCTATGATTCACCTTATTAACCTTAATAACCAATTTTCATAAACTACAATGCTACAACTTAATGCTTTAGAATAGAAAAATTTAGAATTATTTAATATGCTCTCTCCATCTAATTTGAAAATTCTATGAAGCAACCCCAAAGTATATTTTTTCTTAACAATATCTGTTATGTAGATAACTAAGAGGAAAAGAAGAAACTTGGAGAAATATGTATCTGTCAGTATTACATAACCATAATCAAGGTTTTTCGTCTCTTTTTTTTTTATTGCAGTTGGTTGCTCTTTGCAACTACATTCCTTTTTTTTTTGGCAAACATGTTGAAAGTACTGAAAATAAAAGAGTGTAGAAAGTTAAAAGCATTTGGACAAAATCAAGTTAAATATCTTTTCCTTGCTTCCAACCACTTTTCCTTGTTTTTCACCCTAACATATTAAATTCCTCTAAATTATCTAATCATGTAACATTCAGTCTAGCAAAAAGAAATACAATCACTGAATCAATAAGATAACTTAGCTATTTTTTGGATTTAAATTCTCATTCTAAGTGTCATGTGGGCTATTCTATTTGTGAAGCTTTAACCTTCAGTAATTTTTGTTTTTAATAATTTTTTTTTTTATTTTGAAAGAGAAAAATAAGTAAACAAAAATAAGAATGCAGTAATTATTCTCAAAAATAGCTAAATTAAAGTAAATCATCAAAATAACTCAAAATGAAATAGTAGTAGAAATAAGATGGTGTAGAATTCATTTTGAATGTAAAAGATGAAAGATAGAATGCAATGATTAGAAATCATTAAGACAGTATATTCTTAAATCTCTTCTCAATTTAATGAACTGTTTTTCTTTAAGAGGTTTTGTGAAAATATCTGTCAACTACTCATGAATAGAAACAAAATTCAACTTAATATTATCCTTCATAACATTATCTCTCAAAAAATGGTGTCTTCTCTCAAAATATTTTGTCCGAGAGTACAATACAGGATTATTTGACAAATTAATTGTACTGTTACTGTCACAATTAATGAGAGTTTTTCCATAAATACTTTCATAATTTTTCATAGTTTGTTTCATTCAGAGAATTTGTGTACAACATAAAACAACAGCAACATATTCAACTTCAGTAGTTGATAAAGCAACACAATTCTGCTTCTTACTGAACCAAGAAATTAATGAATTGTCAAATAGTTGACAAGTTCTACTAGTACTCATCCTATCAGATTTGCATCCAACATAATCAGTATCACTGTACCCAATTAGATCCAAATTGCTATCCTTGAAATACATTAAACTAAAATTTGAAATTTCTTGCAAGTATTTCCTTATCCTTTTAATTGCAAATAGGTGAGATTCTTTTGGTTGAGCTTGAAAACGAACACAAACACAAACACTAAACATGATATCAGGTCTAGAAATTGTTAAATAAAGAGGGAACCTATCATTCCTCTATATTTTGTAATATCAATAGCTAGTCCAAATTCATCTTTATCTAATTTAATTGATGAACTCATAAAAGTGCTTGAGGACTTGTAGTTACTCATTCCAAATTTTTCTAAAAATTATTTTGTATATTTTTCTTGATACATAAAAATTTCTTTCTCAACTTGTTTAATCTGCAATCCTAAAAAGAATGTCAGCTCACTTATTAAACTCGTCTCAAACTGATTCTTCATCTGTTATACAAACTTATTACTTAAATCTTCATTAATTGCTCTAAAAATGATATCATCTATATAAATCTGAACAACTAACAGACCTAGATAATTTTTCTTAAAGAATAAGGTATTATCAACCTTACCAATAGAAAAATCATCTAACAAAAAAGATTTCAGTCTATCATACCAAGCTCTCGAAGCTTATTTCAAACCATACAAGGCCTTCTTCAGTTTTAAAATATGCTCAGGATAAACTGCAACATCAAAACCAAGGGGTTGCCTAACATATACTTTCTCTTTAATGAAACCATTTAGAAATGCATTTTTAACATCTATTTAATATAGTTTAAAATTCATATGAACAGCAAAAGTTAAAAATATTCTAATTAATTCTAATCTAGCTATAGGAGCAAAAGTTTCTTCAAAATCTGTTCCCTCTTACTGATTATACCATTGGGCTACTAATTTAGCCTTATTTTTAATTACATGCCTTAATTCATCAGATTTATTCTTAAATACCTATTTAGTACCTATAATTGAATGATCTTGGGGTTTAAGAACTAAATCTCATACATTATTTCTTCTAAACTGATTAAGTTCTTCCTGTATGGCACTAATCCAAAATTCATCATGTAATGCCTCATCAATATTTTTAGGTTCTATTTCAAATAGAAATGCATAACACCAGGATACATTAATACTAGATCTTATTTGAACACCTTTTGAAATATCATCAATAATAAACTCCTTAAGGTGTTGAGGTAAAAATTTATGAAACATAGAGTTATCATTTCTTTCTTGACTCATGGTACTAGATTCTCTAATATTTAATTCATCACATTTATCTTCAGAGTACCAATAATTTCTCTTGAATTACTACTTGGCTCTTCATAAAAATTTACATGCATTGATTCTTCAACAACCAAGGAAATTTTATTATAAACTCTATAAGCCTTACTTCTTGAGAAATATCTTAAAAATATATATTTTTATCAGATTTTGCTTCAAATTTATCTTTATTCTCCTTTGTATTCAAAATAAAACATTTAGATCCAAAAGCTTTAAAATAATGAACTTTAAGAATTTTTCCTATCCATAGTTCAAATGAAGTCTTATTTAATTCTCTTCTTAAGGTTACTCTATTTAAAATATAACATGCAGTACTAACTACCTCAGTCTAAAAATAATAAACAACCTTATTTTCATTCAACATAGTCCTAGCTATTTCTTGAAAATATCTATTATTTCTCTCTACAACTCCATTCTGAGAAAGACTCTAGGAAAGGCAAATCTATGTTCTATTCCTAGAACTTGACAAAGTTTTTCCATATTTTCATTTTCAAATTCCCTTCTATAATTACTTTTAATTTTCTAAACTTTTAATTGCTTTTCATTTTAAATCAAATTCAGAAAAATTTTAAACTCCTCAAATACTTCACTCTTATATCTTAGAAATATTACCCAAGTATATCTTGAAAAATCATCAACTAGAACAAATACATCTCTTTCCATTTAAACTTTTAATCCTAGTAGAGCCAAATAAATCCATGTGAATTAATTCTCAAATTCTTCTAGATATAATTTGCTTACCTGATTTAAAAGAATTCTTCTTTTGTTTTCTTAATTCACATACATCACAAATTTTATCCTTTTTAAATCTTAAATTGGGTAAACCATCTACTAGGTTCTTTTTAGATAACTTATCTAGCTGCTTCATATGAATATGACCTAGTCTACGATGCCATAATCATGTATTGTCTAAATTATTTACAATTAAACAAGAATCAGTAATAGAAACATCATCAAGTAAATTTAAAAAACAGACATCATTCCTTCTACGAGCAGTAAATTTAACTTTAGAATTTTCATTAATAACTAAACATTTCTTAGATTTAAATAAAACCATATAACCTTTATCTTCTAACTATGTAATACTAATTAAATTGTGCTCTAAATTTTCAACTAACAAAATAATATCTATAATCATTTTATCATTTACATAAATAGATCCGATGTCAATAATTTTACCTTTCTAATCATTACCAAATCTAACATTTTCTTCATCAATCTTCTTTAGGTCTTTTAGAACAGATTTATTTCTAGTTATATACTTTAAGGCACCACTGTCCATCACCCACCGTGATCTTTTAGTTTTAACCTACAAAAACAGTCATAGTCACATCCTTTGATACCCATATTTTCTTGGGTTCATTTCTATCAGTGGAGAAAATTTGAAATCTATTTTGTTTTGAAATCCATGTATTATTTCAATTAGCAGAATTTCTTTTTAACACATAGATAACTTTTTCTTTATTAATAGTTTTCAAATAGCTATTTTTATAGTCCATTTTATAACTGTTTGAAAAATTAACAAAAACATAGGTTTTTAGTGGTTCATAATTAAAACCTACACCAGTTCTACCATCAAAGACTTTGTAACTATTTATAATATTGGTCAGTTTCTTATCTCTCTTAGTAAAAGCTCCTAGTTTAAACTTTAGTCTACCAATTTCTTATTCTAATTTATCTATATCAGAATTAGAACTAGATTTTTCTATACATTGGTTTTTAAGTTTTTCATTTAGTCCTACAGTTTTATCTTATAGCTTTTTGTTTTTTAAAAATTTATCTTTTAGTTCTTTAATAAGTTCTGAGTTGTATTTTTCAAGTTCAAAAATTTTATCATGCATATCAAAACTATCAACAACAAATTTATTTTTCTTTAATACAGAATTTTCAATTTTTAGTGTAGTAATTTCCTTTTCTAACTTAGCAGTAGTTTTATTACTATTAGATAATTTTCTTTTTAAAGTAGAATTTTCTAGACTAACATTTTTCAGTTCATCTAATAATTCATTATAATCATCTTGATTTATATTAGACACATCAGAATCATTATCAAAAATTATTTCATCAGCTATTTTAGAATCAGAATGTACCTCGTCAATTTTAGCCATAAAGCAAACATTAGCTAGTTCTTCAAACTCAAATTCAATCTATGTACCATCAGTGTTGGTACCTTCAGATGCTTTAGATTCTGTAGAGTCATCCCAAGTAACTTGGAATGTTTTCTTCTTTCTTTGATTGAATTTTCTCTGATGAAACTTCTGTTTCCCATGAGATTTCTTTTTGTTAAAGTTCTTTCTTTCATCCTTCCTTTGATATGTGCATTAGCTCTGAAAATGCCCATATCTATTGCAATTGAAGTATTTTATAGCAGATTGCTTCCTTTTGTTGTGGTTTTTTCCTTTCTTCTAGAATTTTCTATATTTTCTGATAATATAAGTAATTCTTCTAAAAGCTCATTTATAAGCTCCTCAAATGGTTGTTGAGCCTTCAGTACTAGTTTCTTCTTCTTTTCAACCTTCATTGATGTTTCTCCTTCCTCTTCTTTCTAGTCTTTTAGTTGTGTCTCATAGGCTAACAGATTGCTAATGAAATCTTTCAATCTTAAAGTGAGGTAACCTTAACTTTCCAATCTTTATTCAGACTTCTCAATACTTTGATAACCTATTCTTTCATAGGAAATTCTTTCCCAAGATTCTTCAATCCATTTATAATCTCAATAAAACGAGATATGAGATCAGTGATTATTCTCTTTCATTTTGAATATTTCATATTTTCTTAGTAGGATACTTATTTTTGTATCCTTCACCTCATTAGTTTCCTCACAAGTAATCTCTAATGCACGCTAAGCTTTATGTGCAATAGAATATGCAGAAATCTTATAGTAGATATCAACTGTAATTGCACAAGTTAGTGCATTCATTCCTTTTGCATCAATTTATATTTTCTTCTCGTCTTCATCAGTCCACGTATCTTCAGTAACATTTAGAAGTTGTATTTCACAAACCACTATTCTTCATATCTTCACATTTATAGATTTTAAAAAATTAATTATCTTGTTTTTCCAGAAATCATAATTATTATCATCAAAGAGTGAAGATTGGTGTACATACTAACCCTCTACTATTGATCTCAGATTGATTAAATCTATTACAGAGATAACTAAGCTTAGATACCACTTGATGGGATCGAATGACACACTAAAGGAGGGTGATAGTGTCCTAATCAAATTTATGTTGTTTTTAGATTTTTAGAAGTTGTTGACATTAATGAATCTTAATTAATTAATTAAGTAAAATGCAAAGCAGAAGTAAATGATACAAAGGATTCTATAGTGGTTCCCCAAACTAGGTAGTCCACTTCTCAAGGTCATAACCTCAAGAATTCCATTAAGTGCTTTTAAGACTAAGCATAAACCTTAAACAAGTTACTTTTGTAAGTTAAGCAATAACTTTACAGATGTTTTTATAGACTGAACAAAAACCTCACACAAAGTACCAACTTTGTGTATTCATTACTTTAATCTTGAGCAAGTGAAGTATCACACTTCACTCTCATCACCAAGGCCCTGACCTTGTAAAAGTATATTCACAACACCTACATGAGTTAGGATTTTCAAACACAATGAAAAAACAATTTTAATACAGCAGTTACAGGCTCAAAATGATTAAAACACACAACACAAAGACAACTCCTGTGAGAAGTTGTTTGATGAAGCTCTAGGAGAAATCCTGATTGATCTGCAGGCTTTAATTTTTAGTACTTTGATGTAGACAAATCTTCAGAGTGTTTACAAGATTGCTGAAAAATCAATTTCTCCTTCTGTGTGTTGAAAATTAATGTGCTCTTTATGTTTTCTGTTTTCTGCAAATCCATTTCTATTCTTCCTTCAAAATTTGCTTATATGGAAAGGATTTTGAAAATGATGAGATTCCTTGTACAGTAATCCATTTGCAACAATGTTCAATCATAGTTAATTTCATATCTGCCATCAAGAAATATCTTACCAAAATAGTTAGTCAATAAATAGCAGTTGCAGATTCTGTAAAAATAAAATCTTCAAAGGTTTTTAGAAAATCGAAGACTTAAAAAGATAACCTGTCGAAACTCAAAAATATTTTGGATAAATAAAGCTAACATTCTTAAATGCCACTTAAGTTCAATCATAGTTAATTTAATATCTGCAATCAAGAGATATCTTACTAAAACAGTTAATCATAAATAGCAGTTGTAGATTCTGTAAAAATAAAATCATCGAAGATTTTTAGAAAATCAGAGACTTAGAAAGATAATCTGCTAAAACTCAAAAACATTTTGGATAGATAAAGCTAACGTTCTAAAAGACTACTTAAGTCATGCATTTAAATTAAAACACATGTCTTTCTGAAACAGTAGCATAAAATATTTAAAAATAAACTATCTGATGGAAAAAATGTGTTTCAGATGTTTACAAAAGATAACTCTCTGATTCTTAAGGAATTTCGGATAGTTACATACGTAACCTTCCGAAAAGTCACTTAAGTCAGGAAAAGCATTAAAAATTAACTATCCGAATGTTAAAACAGATTTTGAATACTTATAGAAAGTAACTCTCCGATTCTTAAGGGTTTTTGGATAGTTACAACATAACCTTCTAAAAAGCTACTTAAGTCATACAATAAAGGCATGACACATGTCCTTCAAAAGAAAGTAACTTAAAATACATTAAAACAGAAGACGGCTAACTATCCAGAACTTAAAAACTTAACTATCCGAAACCAAAGACATTTCGGATACTTAGAAATCAAACCATTCGAATAAAGAAGAGCTTAACTCACCGAAGAGAAATTCTTTTCGAATAGTTACAGAAATAACTCTCCGATCAACCAAGGAAAAGAGTTAATCATCTGATTTACCTATTTTATGCGGTGATTTACAGTGTAACTCTCCGATCAACCAAGGAAAAGAGTTAATCATCTGATTTACCTATTTTATGCGGTGATTTACAGTGTAACTCTCCGATCAGCCACTTGACAAAAATGGAAACCTTCCGAAATTTATTTTCAAAAGATTTCTAGATATATAGTAGTTAGATAATTTTAGTTTCAATAGAATGACTGCGAAAATTATTTTAAGAATATTAACCACATGTTTTTCATCATCAAAATTAACTTATAAAATAATGAACTAACAATTTCTCCATTTTTTATGATGACAAAACTGTAAACATATGCATTCTCCTCCTTTGTCAGAATTAAAAAGTAGAGAAACAATATTTAAAAAGACAGCATACAAGTTAAAAATATGATTTTCATTGAATTTTGAAAAAGAGAAGTACATGAGTAAACAAAATAAATGAAAACAGGATACAAAACTAATGATCAGTTGACCATTTATGTAATAGTTCTTGAATTAAGGCATCTCTCTCTCAAAAGTTGTTCTAGATGAGTTATTTGATCCAAAAACATCTGATTATGCTAAAATAGAAATTCATTCTGTTGCAAGAAGGTGACAGAACTATCAACTGCAGGAGTTGGATTTTCTTGATAAGGTGGAGATGATGCACAAAGAGGACTCCGATGTGTAGATGATTGAAAAGGAGTAGGCACCTCTGTAGGATCTATAAAAGACAATCTCTGAAGATCCTTTAACTGTAGTGTTCTTTTAATCAGTTTAAGAGGTTTGCCCGACAAGTCAATATATCTAGCAATCAGATTATAAATGAAGTCTTCATAAAACAAAAAACTTTACAGATGAGATATCTGAGCAATAATTATTTTTACCCAGTTAACTTTTATACCAGCCATCACAGCATATGTGGCTTGATAAACTTTTTTTTCCAATTCATCTGCATGACCTTGTTTTTAAAATATAGAACAAGACAGAATGGTGGCAATCATCCGAGCCAAACCATGAAGATCTGCTTGCTTAACTAATTTGAAATGTTTATCAGGAAATTTTTCAATCAATTTATTCATTTCATGTTCCTACCAACTTAGTTCTGATGAAGAGAGGAAAAGATTTATACCAATAGACAGTGTTCCTAAAAGATTCTCCAAAAAGTCTTCATCAATACTTATTGTTTGGTGGGCAAGTGCAATAGGAAATAATAAGGAAAAATCTCAATATTAGAGTAGAAAAGGGGAATTAGGTCTTCAAAAACTGATAATCTAGATGAAGTAGAAATAATACCTAAAAGCCCTTGATGATTGAGTAGACTGCGAATTGTATCCATTCCTTGAAAATTGACAGGTCTGGTGTAAATAATTTTCATACCCTTGTATTTATTGTAAAATAGATCTTTAGCTGTAGTAAATTTGAAATAATATTCATCTGTAAGGATTGCTAAAGAAGAATTTAATTGTACCTCCAGATCTTCATTTGCTATAGAGTGTACAGGTGGTGAAGGTAAAAGTGAGGACTCTTCTTTATTTTCAAAAACATTATCTATAATTCTAGGATGGGAAGAGAATGTTTTCTTTCTTTCTCCTAGAGTAGATAAACTGAGGTTTGGTAGCATCTGTTGAAGTAACTTGAACAACAGACAGCAGAAACTGAGAAGATGTAGAAATCATACGAGTTGGACCAAAAGCAATTTGATATAAGGTATCAATACTGATTTCAGGGATTGTAAGATAAGTTCTCCCAAATATATGCCTAAAATCAAATCCTTTCTTAAGCAGAAAAAATTCAGGTTTAGCCATTGATTTGTTCTTATGTGACATGTCAAAAAAATCATGGCAGCAAGTAGGTTCTAAGGGTTCTTAAATTTTTATGCTAAGTTGCTCACTGAGTCTATTGAATAAAACTTGATTTCTCCTCCTTAATAATGTATCATGTAATTATAAGGTCATATGCAATACACGTTTCTCAAAAACCTTAGTATCCACAGAAGTACTCAAAAATTGACTGACATAAGCCTCATAAACTGATTTAAATTGAGGTTCTAAGGAATTAACTTTAACAAAAAATATTTCTTTATCATCCAAGGAAGAATCTTTAGAAACCCTAAAAGGAACATAAAGTGTCTTACTACTTTGAGATGATTATGTAGACTTGGTCTTCTGTTTCTTATTGTCATTTGAAGGGTTGGTTGATGCTCTCTTCGAAGCTCGCTTCTTAGTTTTCAATGTATTCCTATTATTGTCAGATAAACGTATTGAACGAAATTTTTGAAGAACCAATAGTTGTTTTTCCAAATTGAGTAACCGAGTAATAATGTTTGAAGTGCCATAGGCTAATTCAATATCCTTAACTTCTTCTCAAATAAAAAGAATCATTTGAACTTTTCTAGAAGAGAGATCTACCATACCTATTTGAAGTTCTTGTTCCATGAGTTAAATTTGTTGTTCTTGTTCTTGCTGAGAAAGATCAGAAAATCGTCTAGACTTAGCCATTCAAGAAGATTGGAGATGGCATGAAAAGAAGCAGACAAAAGGTTTGAGTATCGGAAGGTCGAGATAGAGTGAGAAGATAACTCTCTGAAAGCACATAAATATTGAAAAATTTTAAAAATCGGTGAGTTAGAATCCTAACTTATCGAAAGAAAAAAAATTTCGAATAGTTATAAGACTAACTATCCAAAAAGAAACTGAAGGAACAAACTAATTCTCCGATGACTACAGAGACTCTTCCAAGTAAACTAATTTCTCCCCCTAAATATGTGCCAACTAAATTAAGATAATAGAAATGAAAATAGAGAAAATCAGGAAAATCAAAAAATATTGAAATACTTACAAGGAACTTCAAATTTTAGTTTAATGTATTTCAAGGATAGCAGTTTGAATCTAATTGGATATAGTGATGCTGATTATGTTAGATGCAAATCTGATAGAAAGAGTACTAATGAAACTTACCAACTGTTTGGCAGTTCATTAATTTCTTGATTCAGTAAGAAACATAATTATGGTTTACATGAAAAATTTAACAATAAAAAAAACTTCAATATTTTTTATATATATTTATATATATATATATATATCCTTAATGTTCTTTCTGTTCTACAATACCTCAATAGAAAATATAATAATAATAAAACACCATTTTTCTTATGTGTTCATTTTTTTTCTCATTAAAATAGGGGGAGCTTCTATTTTTTTTTATTTTCCTGATTTTCTCTATTTTCATCTCTATTATCTTAATTTGATTGGCACATATTTAGGGGGAGAAATTAGTTTACTTGGAAGAGTCTCTACAGTCATCAAAGAATTAGTCTGTTCCTTTAGTTTCTTTTTAGACAGTTAGCCCTAAAACTATCCGAAAATTCTTTTCTTTCGATAAGTTAAGACTCTAACTCAACGATTTCTGTAACTTTCCGATATTTATGTGCTTTCAGAGAGTTATCTTCTCACTCTGTCTCGACCTTTCAATACTCAAACCCTTTGTGTACTCCTTTTTGCGACATCTCTAATCTTCCTGAATGACTAAATCTAGACGATTTTCTGATCTTTCTCTATAAGAACAAGAACAATTGATTCAACTCATGGAATAAGAACTTCAAACAGGTATGGTAGATCTCTCTCTTAGAAAAATTCAAATGATTCTTTCTGCCAGAGAAGAAGTTGAAGATATTGAATCAGTCTATGACACTTCAGACATTGTCACTCACTTACTCTGTTTGGAAAAACAACTCTTGGTTCTTCAAAAATTTCGTTTAGTACGTTCATCTGACAATAATAGGAAAACATTGAAAACTAATAAGTGAGTCTCGAAGAGAACATCAACCAACCCTTCAAATGACAATAAGAAACAAAAGACCAAGTCTACACGATCATCCTAGTGTAGTAAGACACATTTTGTTCCTTCTAAGGTTTCTAATGATTCTTCCTTGGATGATGAAAAAATATTTTCTGCTAAAGTTAATTCCTTATAACCTCAATTTAAATCAGTTTATGAGGCTTATGTCAATTAATTTTTGAGTACATCTATGGATACTAGGACTTTTGAGAAACATGTATTGCATATGGCCTTACAGTTACAAGATACATTATTAAAGAAGAGAAATCAGATTTTACTCAATAGACTCAATGAGCAACCTAGCATAAAAATTTAAAAACCCTCAGAACCTACTTGCTGCCATGATTTTTCTGACATGACACATAAGAACAAATTAGTGGTTAAACCTGAATTTTTTTTGCTTAAGAAAGGGGTTGATTTTAGGCATATATTTGGGAGAACTTATCCTACAATCTCTAAAATCAGTATTAGTACCCTATACCAAATTGCTTCTGGTCTAACTCGTATGATTTCTACATATTCTCAGTTTCTACTGTCTGCTTCTCAAGTTACTTCAACAAATGCTACTAAACCTCAATTTACCTACTCTAAGAGAAGAAAGAAAATCCTCTCTTCCCATCCTAGATTTGTAGACAATGTTTCTAAAAATAAAAAAAAGTCTTCACCTCCACCTCCACCACTTGTACACTCTATAGTAAATGAAGATCCGAAGGTACAATCAAATTCTTCTTCAGCAATCCCTGCAGATGAATATTATTTCAGATCTACTACAGTTAGAGATCTGTTCTATAATAAATACAAGGGCATAAAAATTATTTACAGCAGACCTATCAATTTTCAAGGAATGGATACAATTCACAATTTGCTCACTCATCAAGGGCTTTTAGGTTTTATTTCTACTTCATCTGAATTATCAATTTTTGAAGACCTAATTCCCCTTTTCTACTCTAATATTGAGATTTCTGCCTTATTATTTCCTATTGCACTTGCTCAACCAAACAATAAGGATTGATGAAAACTTTTTGAAGAACCTTTTTGGAATACCGTCTATTGGTATAAATCTTTTCCTCTTTTCATTAGAATTGGGTTGGCAAGAATACGAAATGAATAAATTAATTGGAAAATTTCTTGATAAACATTTCAAATTAGTTAAACAAGCAGATTTTCATGGTTTAGCTCAAATGATTGCCACCATTCTGTCTTACTCTATATTTCGAAAACAAGGTCATGCAGATGAACTGAAAAGAAAAGTTTACCAAGTCACGTATGCTATGATGGCTGGTATAAAAGTTACCTAAGCAAAAATAATTATTACTCAGATATCTCATCTACAAAGTTTTTTGTTTTATAGAGACTTTATTTACAATCTGATAACCAGATATGCTAACTTGTCGGACAAACCTTTCAAAATGATTAAAAGAATAATACTACAATTAAAAGATCTTCAAAGATTGTCATCTACAAATCCTACAGAGGTGCGTACTCCTTTTCAACCATTTGCACATTAGAGTCCTCCTCGTGCATCATCTCCACCTCCTCAAGAAAATCCAACTCCTATAGTTGACAGTTTTGTCACCCTCTTACAACAAAATGAGCTTCTGCTTTAGTATAATCGGATGCTTTTGGATCAAATAGCTCATCTAGAACAACTTTTGAGAGAGAGGGATGCCTTAATTTAAGAACTATTACATAAACGATCAACTAATCATTAGCTCTGTATTCTGTTTTCATTTATTCTGTTTATTCATGTACTTCCCTTTTTCAAAATTCAATGAAAATCACATTTTTGACTTGTATGTTATCTCCTTAAATATTGTTTCTCCACTTTTTAATTCTAACAAAGAGAGAGAATGCATATGTTTACAGTTTTGTCATCAAGAGAGAGATTGTTAGTTCATTATTTTATAAATTAATTTTGATGATGAAAAACATGTGGTTAATATTCCTAAAATAATTTTTGTAGTAATTTTATTGAAATTGAAATTATCTAACTGCTATATATCTAGAAATCTTTTGAAAATAGATTTCAGAAGGTTTCCATTTTTGTCAAGTGACTGATCAGAGAGTTACACTACAAGTCACCGCACAAAACATGTAAATCAGATGATTAACTCTTTTCCTTGGTTGATCGAAGAGTTATTTCTATAACTATCTGAAAAAAATTTCTCTTCAATGAGTTAAGCTCTTCTCTATTCGGATGGTTTGATTTCTAAGTATCCGAAATATCTTTGGTTTCAGATAGTTAAGTTTTTAAGTTTCAGATAGTTAGTCGTGTTCTGTTTTAATGTATTTTCAGTACTTTCTTTTGAAGGACACATGTCATACCCTTATCGCATGACTTAAGTGACTTTTCAAAAAGTTATGTTAAAACTATCTAAAAACCCTTAAAAATCGGAGAGTTACCTTCTGTAAGTATCCAAAATCTGTTTTAACCTTCGGATAGTTAATTTTTGATATTTTTCCTGACTTAAGTGACTTTTCGGAAGGTTACGTATGTAACTATCCGAAATTCCTTAAGAATCAAAGAATTATCTTTTGTAAGCATCCGAAACACATTTTCTCCATCAAATAGTTTATTTTTAAATGTTTTATGCTACTGTTTCAGAAGGATACGTGTTTTAATTTAAATGCATGACTTAAGTGGTCTTTCAAAACATTAGCTCTATCTGTCCGAAATAATTTTGAGTTTTGACAAATTATCTTTCTAAGTCTTCAATTTTTTAAAAACCTCTGAAGATTTTATTTTTACAAAATCTGCAACTGCTATTTATTGACTAACTGTTTTGGCAAAATATCTATTGATTACAAATCTCAAATTAACTATGATTGAACATTGCTGGAAATAGATTACTGTACAAAAAATCTAACCATTTTCAAAATTCTTTCCATATAAGCAAATTTTGAAGAAAGAATAGAAAGGGATTTGCAGAAAATAGAAAGCATAGAGAACACACTGATTTTCAGCACACAAAAGGAAAAATTGATTTTTCAGCAATCCTGCAAACACTCTAAAGATTCATCTACATCAAAGCATTGAAGATTAAAGTCTATAGATCAATCAAGATTTCTCTTAGAGCTTCATCAAACAACTTCCCACAGAAGTTGTCTTTATGTTGTGTGTTTTAATTATTTTGAGTCTATGACTCTTACATTAAAATTATTTTCTCATTGTGATTGAAAATCCTAACTCACGAGAGTATTGTGAGTATATCTTCACAAGGTTGAGGCCTTGGTGAAGAGAGTGAAGTGTGATACTTCACTTGCTCAAGATTAAGGTCTTGAGTATATAAAATTGGTACTTTGTGTAAGGTTTTTATTCAGCCTATAAAAACATTTATAAGATTGTTGCTTAGCCTGCAAAAGTAACTTGTTTAAGATTTGTGTTTAACCTTAAAAGCACTTAGTGGAATTCTCGAGGTTTTGACCTTGAGGAGTGGACTACCCAGTTTAGGGAATCACTATAAAATCATTTGTGTCATTTACTTTCTGCTTTGCATTTTACTTAATCAATTAATTAAGGTTCATTAGTGTCAACAACTTTTGAAAATCTAAAAGCAACATAAATTTGATTAAGACACTATTCACCCCCTCTAGTGTATTATTCGATCCCATCAGAAAGTTGTAAATTATACCTATGAAGTCACTACAACTCATCCATTGCAAGTCTATCAAAGGCAAGGGTGTGCTACCATCCCTCCTATGGTGCATCTAATTCCCTCATCAGAAGCAGATCCTTCTCCTAACTCCATATTAGATGACTTGCTTCTAACCTTAAAGAAAGGCATTCGTACTTGCATTCACCATTCTATTGTCAATTTTGTTGCCTATGACCATTTTACTCCATCTTGTCATACCTTTGTATTGGCTTTCTCTTTTGAATCTCCTCTAAGGAATTATTAGAAGACATTATAGCTACCATATTGAAAGGCAACAATGAATGATGAAATAGATGCACTTACCACTCGTGGCACATAAGAGTTGGTGTCCTATCCTACTAGAGTAAACATAATCAGTTGTAAGTGGGTCTTCACCATCAACTATAATCTCAATACCTCGATTGCTTGTCACAAGACTCATCTAGTGGCACATGCTTTCACTTAGACATATGAAGTTAATTATGTTGAAACCTTCTCGCCTGTTGCCTAACTAAACTCTATTTTGGTACTTTTATCTATGGTTGTTAATAAGAGTTAGGTGTTTCATTAGCTACATGTTAATAATGTCTTTCTCTATGGAGACTTGTCTAAAGAAGCCTATATAGAGCAACTACTTAGGTATGTTGCTTAAAGGGAGGTGCAAGTGTGTAAGCTAAGAAAGGCTATCTATGAGTTGCAACAGAGTTTAAGGATTTGGTTTGAGAAGTTCAATCATGTGGCGCTAGGAGCTAATTTTTACAAATGTGTAGTGGATCATTTAGTTTTTATTCAATATACATCTTAAGGATGCATTTTTCTTGTAGTGTATGTTGATAATATTCTTCTTATCAATAGTAACATCAAGAAGATTACCAAGATCAAAGTGTATCTTCAATCACACTTTGCCATCAAGGAAATGGGGAAACTTGGTTACTTTTTTAGTATTGAGTTTGCCTACTCTTCAAGTAAAATGGTTTTATCACAGAAGAAGTACACTTTGGATTTGTTATCTGAAGCTAGCTATCTTGGTTGTAAACTAGAAAACACTTTAACTAAGTTGAATCCACCCTTTTGAGACAAAGAATCCTAACTTCTCACTAACTTAGACCAATATAGGAGGCTTGTGAGGAAGCTCATATACTTAAAGATCACCAAACCTGATATAGCATACAGTATTGGATTATTGAGTCAGTTCATCTATGAGCCTAGAGAAATGCATTGGATTGGCATTCAACTAATACTTTACTATCTAAAAAGGTCGCCAAGAAAGAGACTAATATACAAGGCAAATGAACATCTATGAATTGAAGTCTTCTCTAACTCTAGATGGCCAGGAGACAAGAGTGATTGAAAATTCACTTCTAGATACCTCACTTATGTTGGCAAAAATTTGGTTACCTAGTGAAGTAAGAAGCAAAACGGGGTGTCAAGGTCAAATACAGAGCTTGAATATAGATCTATAGTAGATACTACATGTGAAATGATGTGGCTCCGCTTACTCTTAAACAAGCTTAAGATCATGACTCAAGAACTCATGTCTATGTATTGTGATAATCAAGTGATTATCTATATAACTTAAAATGAAACCTTTCAAAAGAGAACAAAGCACATTGAAATTGACTATCATTATATACATGATCTTGTATAGAAAGGGATTCTTGTTACTTCCTACACTCCCTCTTCCAAAGAGTTGGCTAACATTCTCACAAAAGCATTACCCTATTGTATATTTAAGGATCTTTGTAGTAAGTTAGGTATGATTGATATACACCATCTAACTTAAGGAGAAATGTTGAGTTAGATGTATGTTAGTGTTTTATAAGTGGATAAACGAATCTATATATCATTTGTATGTATATATATATATATGTTCACTATGTAACTAGCATACATCTACTTAATTCCCAAAACCAACTTTCACAATAAGAAGCAAAATGCCAATTAACTATCATTAGTCATGGGTTTAAGTTTTTTAATGTAATTTCCAATTAACAAGTTTTATTCCATATCTATTAAATATAACTTTTTAATATTTAATATAATTTTAAAGACAAAAAAGATGTTAGATGAATAGAGAAAGAGTTCTTTAATACCTATATTTAAGAAAAAGGGATACATATAAATTGTAATAATTAACAACATATTAAGTTAATAAGTCATACCATAAAATTATGAAAAGAGATAACTAAACACAATGTAAGACATATAACTAAAATTATGTTTGTTTGGTAATAGAGCCACTCTCATAATGTAAGTAGTGTATGTGTCACTTCCTACAACAAACACAAGTGCTCTATATAGTCGAAGGAGTGGATCACCCACTCTAGTTACCATTCATCAAAGATGAAAATGAGAGCAAGTCAAGAGTAGTATGCATATAACTTCAAGTAGGAGTTCTCCAATCCCATCTTTAAAAGACTTATTTATTCATGCTAGAATGAGACCAATGATTCCATGAGGAGAAAATGTATAGGGGAGAGATACAAGGAAAGAAGGTGGGCAAAAGTGGGGAAGTGACTATTACTATTAATGTTGCTGACAATGGAGGAGAACCAACTAGCCTCTTTGTTACTTGTTCCATCAAGAATGCCACAACTTCCAATCTAGGTCTATCCTCCACTTAGTTTAAGAGCTCAAGCAATGAGGCTTTCTCCCAACATAATCACAAACCAATAGTGACATGTCACTACCAACTATATGTGTTAGAACAAGGTTTGCCCCTAGTTTCTCGAGCGGTTGGGTTCTTCAATGGTTTCATGGGTGGCAACCCTCTACTCCCTCCTCCTTTGTCCTTTACATTAAGGAGCATCTATAGGTGTATGCAAGGATGGATCAAGAAAATGGTATCCCTACTCTCAATTTTTTTTGCCTATAAACAAATGTTGTGTCATCCACCTTAGTCACTATTCCACATTATGCTCTTCAGTCACTACTACAATGACAATCCAAAGTAGAGTGATCTCCACTCCCTACAAACAAATGTGACTATGAAAAATCAATTTAGATTTATGTTAAGTAGGTTAATATTGAAAGTTATTCAATTACTTAGATAATTAACAAAATATTTTAGAATTAAGAAAAGGATCTTCATATGGTTTTCATTTTTTAATAAGGAAAACTCTCAATTTATTTATGAGGTAGGAACCCAATGGAAAAAGGAAACAAATATAAAGTGAAGGAGACTAAACCAAAACCTCACTCAAACAAAAAATCATTAAAGCAAAGGAAAACATAACACAAAAGAGCTACAAAACTCAAGGAGTGGCAATACCCCATCTATCTAATATAGCATTTAAGATCTAAAATCGATGGCCATTCATCTTCATAAATTACAACTTTCCTCTTATACCACAAACTGAGCTTGGCTAGCAAATCTACTAACAAGTTGCTTTGTCTAAACCCAAATTGAAATCTCCAAAATTGTTAACAAAGCTAATTATAAAATTCCAATTAGGCAATCCATCAATATGAAGACAACAACCTTGTTTTATAACATCAAAAAAAATCTTCCACTTCAACTTCCACATCCATAAGATTCAAGCAAAGAGCAAAGTATAAAGATAAACCATTGAACAAAGCAAGAAATTCCATTATAGTGACCTCCACCAAGCTATAGTAATTATAGAGAGTAGCAACTACTTGACCAAGTTCATTTCGAAGTACAACCCCACCCTCTCCATCTTTGTTACAACCCACCACACCATTAATATTAAGTTTTCATTTTCCATGGTAAAAAGGATACCACCTAATCCATTTAGTCTTACTTAGAATACCTTCATCATTCAAATTGTGGACCTTCTTAAAAAGGATAATAGAATTGTTGATATTCTACTTTATAACATTGAAGCCAACGTTACAACCCCCTAAAAAGATAGTACACCTACCCTTCCAACACTCTTAAAGGGCAACCACAAATTTACAAAATTTGCAAGAATAGTCTTTACCATTAGCCTTTAAAGCATCCAAAACTCAATGCCTCCAACTTCTCACATTGCACATCTGAAGATCGAATAGTTTATTGTATTAGGACTTACATAAAATAACTCATTCTCTCTCAAAGAAAAGATGTTGAGAAGTGTTCTCTCCTTTAGAAAAATTGCAACAAACACTCGTAAAGGCTAAACAATATCTTCTCTTCCTAAAATCCTCTTTTGTTAGTAAGACTCCTTAAAACCATTTCCAAAGGAAAAAAGAAATCTTTATGAGGATATAAATTTTCCAAATGCCCCAATTCCAATTGACTTTGTTACCTCTACTCTTAATAAGCTCCCAAGCATAGATATGGTAAGATTCCCACCAGATAATGTCATCCCCTTCCAAAATTTCTATATTAGGCTGAGGAAAAATATCAAGAGTACCTTCATTTCAAAAATAATCCTTCAACTCAGTTAAGGTGAACCATGCCAAAGAAGAATTTGACAGGTCAATCAAACCATAATCAAGTTATCTATCTAACCAAAGGTTAAAAGAGACCAATGCCTCTCACCCACCAGACTTATCTCCCAATAATCCACCAAGCATTTTGCAAACTCTACCACAACCTCAAAACATTCCAATTGTAGGCCATATCAAGTGAATACTAAAAGACTTGAGACAAGTAATCCACTTAAATGTTATGAGAGTGTTGGAATCTCCAAGTCATCTTCATGCAAAAGCAATCATAACCTCTTTCATATGGTTTCCATTAATTTAGAAAAATCTTATGATAAAGTACCTAAAAACCTAATGTGGTCATTTTAAAGAGAAAAGAAGTACACACCGGATATATTATAAAGAACATGAATAAAAGAGTAATTACTAATGTTAAAACTATAAAAGGAAAAGCTAAGAAATTTCCATTAGACATAAACCTTACACCAAGGGTCCTTTCTAAGTCCATATATGTTCATCTTGATTATAAACAAAATGACTAAGGAAATTCAAGGAGAAATACCTTAGTATATGTTATTTGTGGATGACATAATTTTAGTTAATGAAAGTAAGTCTGAATTTAGTTTTAAATTAGAATTATATAGAAATATTTTAGAGTCCAAATAATTTAGATTGAGTAAATCAAAAACTAAATATATAGAATATAGGTTCAATGAAATCAAAATAATGATAAAGGTATATATTTAAATGACTGAGATTTATAAAAGTAAGAGTTTTAAATACTTAGCATCTATAATAAGTAATAATAGTGAAATTATAGAGAATATTATTCATAGGATTAAAGTAGGATGGATGAAGTAAAGAAATAATTTTGGAGTGTTATATGATAGAAGGATACCCTTAAAATTAAAAGGAAAATTCTATAAAACTACTATTTTCCTAGCTATACTTTATAGCTTATAATGACAAGCTATAAAGTATGACCAAAAGCAAAAAATTAGTGTTGCTGAATATATATACAAAAAGTAAAGAAAGATCTAAAACTACTTGGTTAGGAATTGTAAAAAACAATTTAAATTTATATAATTTAACAAAAGATTTAATCATAGATAGAAATACATAAAAAAAGATTCATGTAATCAATCCCAAATAGTGGGATTATAGCTCAAACTCTTGTTGTTATTGTATACAAAAATATGATAAAAAATGATAAAGGTGATAACAAGATTATCTAACATGAAAAATGACAACCAAGGAATTCAACTTTCATTTTGTATCAAACTTTGGATAGTTGAAAAATTAATACACATTGATAAAATTTTGTTACATCAAAGTTATGTCAGTAGAAATATGGAAAAGAAAAACACCTTTTATTAATAAATTACTATATTGACATTAATTTTGATGTCATTTCGACAAATCAAAAAATCAACACATGTTGGTGAAATTTTGTCATTGTCAATGTTTGATTCCATGTACACATGTCACAGAGTTCTTGTCACCTTACTTTCTCTTTGGTAATACTATCAAAAATTTAGTATAAATCAATTTTTACAATATTTTTCAAAAATCAGCAATTGAATAATGTTTCCCAATGGTATAATAGAAAATATAAATATACGTGTTTGTATTTGATCACTGAAAATATTAAACTACTTGAATAAAAGAAATTATGATTTAAATGCATGCAATGTTTTTTGAGCAACATCAAGCACGTGTAATATAATTTAAAGAAAGAAACCCTACTTAATTATCACTCAATCACAAGTCATCAAATAAAAAATAAGAAATATAACTAAAATATTAAACTATAAACTATGTACCTAGATAATAAAATCCCTTCAATAACAAACCAACTCAAAATATGATTTAATAACAAGTCTAAAAGCATGTTCAAACAGCCAAAAGTGAAATATGACCATCATTACTAAACAATTCACATCCAAAGATATTTAAGTGGTATTTGCCTGTTTGAATAACATTTCTCCAATTTTTAAAACACTAGTATCTTTCTTTTTTAAGTAGTAATTTGAACATCCTTACTGCATTTAAAATTTTCTTCTTTGAACAAACATTTCTCCTGAATTTAAAATACTAATACCTTTCTTTTTATTGGTTTTTTAATAAATAAACCTTGTAAAAATATACTTGGTTATAAACTAGCTAGACACAAAAGCATGACAATGATGATCTTTTTTATTTTTTGTAAGTGTGAAAAGTATAAACTAGAAAATAATCTAAATTTGTAACAAGACAAGGTGCTATTTTCATTGCCTTAGCAATTGATCAAATAGGCAACTAGATCTCAAATAAAACATACAAAGAAACACAAGAAAATCAGTTGAAAATATTATTCATATATAACTTTCTTTTTTGAATGGCAAAATGAATATATATAATTCCCACTGCATTCAAAATTTTATATGATGTTAATACATAAACTTTGGATAATTATGCAAGTTATAAATTAGCTGTACAAGCACGTTAATACTGATCATTTTCTATTTTAGTATTGTTTGCAGCTTGATGAGTATACAAAGAAACACAATAAAGTCAGTTTAAAATATTATTGGTATATAACTTTCTTTTTTGAATGGTAAAATGAATATATATTATCCCCACTGCATTCAAAATTTTATATGATGTTAATAAATAAACTTTGGATAATTATGCACGTTATAAATTAGCTGTACAAGCACGTTAATACTGATCATTTTCTATTTTAGTATTGTTTGCAACTTAATGAGTATAAACTAGAAAATAATACAAATTTGGTATTATACCAAGATACTATTTTCATTGCCTTGGCAATTAATACAATAGACAACTTGATATCAAATAAAGCAAAGAAACACAAAGAAAGTGCAAAATACTTACATTCATCCCAGGAATCTCCATTAGCATCACATCCTTTCTTGCAAAAAACTCGCCCTGCAAAAATCAGGTAACAATTACAAATACAAACAATCTGCTACTGCAAAATATTTCAAATTTTCCTTTAACACAAGTGTGTGTCTTGTACCATAATAACAAAAACCCGTGTTATAATCCCTCCACATGAGATTGACCATATTAATTTTTTTCTTCCAAATATTCATATGGTAAAATCTTCAATTAAATTACATAAATTTAAATTTTTTCTCACACTTCCTAACCAAGTAATTTTAGAACTTCTTCTACTTTTAGTTTTTTCTACATTATTAATTTTTCTCTCCTAACTAGTACATCCTTTGACCTCCTAAGTATATGATCAAATTACCTCAACTAATTTTCTTTTATTTTATCTTCAATTAGTGTAACCTTTACTCTATTCCTTATAAAATCGTTTTTTTTTAACTTAACCCTTATAGTATTACCACTTATCCATTTAAGTATTTATATCTCCACAACACTAACCTTTTTATAAATGATAATTCTAAATCATAAAGTATAACCAAACGAATAACAGTTTTATACAATTTTCCTTTTAATTTTAAAGATATCTTCCAATCACAAAATACCTTAGATGCATTTCTCCACTTTATTTACCCTACTTTAATATTATGAATAATATTCTCTATAATTTTTCCATTGCTACCTATTATAAGTATTTAAAAGTTTTACTTTTATGAATTTTGGCCATCTAATTGTATATCTTCATCATTATTCCTATTTTTGTTAAACTTAAATTTCATATATTTAGTTTTTAACCTATTCAATCTAAATCCCTTGGACTTTAAAAGTATTTCCCTATAATTCTAATTTAAAATTAATTCTTGTATTACTAGTATTAATCAAAATTTTAATCAATAAATAGCATAAACCAAGATGTTTCTCCTTAAATTTCTTTAGTTATTTTATCCATAACTAAAACAAACAGGTAGAGAATTAAAGAGAATCTTTATTGTAAACCTATGTTTATTGAAAATTAATTAGTTTCTCCTTTTATGGTTTCAACACTGATAACTGATCTTTCACTCATGTCCTTTATAATATTAATATATCCTATAGGTACATATCCTGTGTCATGATACATATAAAAAAATTACATAAAGGATCATAGAAATCTTAAACATATAGTCCTTTCTAGTAAATATATAATGTCCTCTTTTTGCCGCAGAAGAGGTAGGAGGCTGTAATATTTCAGCCGCCTCTTTTTGCGGTCTTTTTGTTGGCTGATTTAGAACACTGCATCACATTTTAATTAAGACCCGTATTTTGAGTGTTGGTCAATATAAAGATTTTGTAGTGGATATCTTTATCTTTGCTAAAAAAAATGGTAAACGTATAATGTCCTCCTAATAAAGTAACCGAAGGTTTTTTCCCAATATTATCCAGTAAAATACAACCAACCAAACATAATAACAATTTCCTAACTCAAAATGACTTTAGTGAAGGTGATGTTTGGCATGTGGAAACCAACATGTCAATAATTCTATCTCACTAATATCAGTTATAATCCAACAAATCTTTTTTAAAAGGCTTAATCCAACAACTTCAAATATGCACAAATGCAAATACAATGGAGGATACGATGCATGCTATCAAATGAGAATACACACTAATTGGTTGTAACAGCTTGGAGGATACTTCCCTACAAGGGGGAGACATCAAACTGGAGAAAAGCTAAAGGGAGCCACAATCACCACCTACAAGGCACCATAATAATTTTCACACCCAAAAAATGTTTATAGTTTGCAAGTTGTGCAGGACAAGACCACCTTCCAATCTAAGCTGACAAGCCATGTGGTAAGGCATGAAAGCAATCTCAATTGTAGAGGAGCATAGAGATCCATTCCAAAGAAACTTATCTTGTGTTAACTAACCAATGACAACCATGGTTGTCAATTTCACCTTATCCACTATTTGTCTTGTTAGATTGGATATCTTTATGTATTTGTGTATTATATTATATGTAGGTAAATGAATATCCATTTAGAAGGCATCCATATAGTCACTATATAAACTCTTGTATCTCTCCTTTGAGGGTTTAATGCCATTTTTCTCATTCATCTAACATGATACCAAAGCCCAAAGGAAAATCCTAGGGTTTCAATATACTCACTATATAAATTTATACTCACTATCACATTACATAGTTTAGAATAAAACCATAAAGTATTAAAACTTACTGTAACAAGCTAACAATTAAACACAAACTTAAGATGATGGTGAACAAGGTGGAGAAAAATGTACAAAATAATTTTTAACCTCATCATGGTGACTTTGAAAAGTAGTCATGAACTATTACTTGGATTCTCAAAGATAGGAATGCATTCTTTTTGTATCTTCATGCATTCTTCAAATTTGTCCTTTATGATAGTCAAAGTGAGATGACACTTGATCTTTCCAAAGCCTATGCCACTATTCACTTTTCTTTTATTTGGAGTTGCAAGTTTGTTGAGTCATAGATGTGGGCCAACTCCTTACTTTGAACACATTCTTCATCTTCTTCTTCCTCACTAGGAATTCTATCATTTAGGTTGAAATTGGTCGTTCCATCATGTGCTTCACCCATTTTTACATTTCTTAATAATAAACAAGTGGTGTTCACTACCTCTACCCAAAGATATTTGGGTAATCCATTCTCACTCAACATGGTCCTCCCCATTTTTTGTAAAGTTTTATTTTTCTCTTAACTACTTCATTTTGAAAATAGGCCCTAGGAAATCAAAAATTATGGTTATACCCATTTTTCTCACAAAATGTTTTAAATTCTTCATTCTCAAATTCATCACCATGATCACTATTAATTTTAATAATCCTAAAATCTTTTGCAATTTCAACTTTCTTGCATAATTTTCTAAATTTACTAATAACTTAATTTTTGTTTACAAGAAAAACCACCCAAGTAAATTTAGAATAATTATCAATAATAATAAACACATATCCTTTATCACCAAAATTTAATGTTCCAATGGTCTAAATAAATTTAGGTAGGAAAAAGGAAAACACTAATCACCACCTCCCTCCCAACCACGATTGTCACTAACCCCTATCTAGGTTGCCACCACTAGCACTAATGGTCCTTTTTTGTCTATTCAATCCACTATCTATCATCCCACCCCACCTACTAGTCTTATCATTAAAAAAAAAAAAAAAAAAACAAAGGGAGAAACCCTATTCCCTCCCACAGTCAACACTCCTCCTCTTGTATTTTTCTCCTACTAATCAACCTAGTCCACCACCACTAAGGCCTCCAAACACCTTTCCCATCATTAGCTCCTATTTTCCTTTGTCCTCTTGCATTGCTTAGTTTTTCTTCTATCACCACCCCTTTATGTTGTTCACCCCTCTCTCCCCACCAACCCTTTTTTCATTCCCCCCTTTTTCCTTCTATTTTTCACACCAAGGCCCATCACCATCAAGGATCCTTTCAAAGTCTTATGAGATGCTAAGCCATTAAGGATGAGATGGGATGCATGGTGTAATCTCCAAATGAATTATCACAAGCATTGCTCCCAATGTCATCACTAATGGAGTCAACCTTGCTCACAACCTTCAAATTGCACCAACAATTCACCACAAGATGCATTGTGTTAGCTCTCTTTAGGATGAACTCAACAATTGGATACTTGTTGACTACTAATGCTCACCATGATGTCGTTCAAGCATTCATCATCATTTGCACCCATTAAGGTTGCAAAGGAGAAGGCAAACAAACAAAGAAGTGTGGCATGTGAATTTCAAAAAAAAAGGAAAGTAAAAAGGGAGAAAAAAAGGGGAGAGAGAGAAGGAAAAATGAAAAAAATTATATTACATAAAAATATTATGTTCAAAAAAAATGGTGGAAGTCAAAAAAAAGAATAAAAAGAGAAAAAAAAAAGGCAAAAAAGATGTGTTTAATACTTCATTATCAATGTCCAATCAAATGAGTTGTATTTTTCTCATATGAGTCTTGACATCATACCAATGTTGCTCGTCAAAGTTATTTGTCCCATACAAGATTAGTCTTGATGTTGGATAGTGTCATCCTACCACTTTTATTTGATAATTGATGATAGTTATATTAGTATTTGGAGAAGCATGTATGTAAGCCTCTTGGTATGTATATGTATCATCTGCTACATCTAATAATGTTAACAACAAATCAACCTCTTAGTATGTGTAAGAGTTTGCATGTTGATTAAGTCTAATGATGTTAACAACATATTAGTATTTACACTTGTTAAAGTGTAGTTAACTAAAGTTTGATTATTTTTCTTACTTATACAACATTACCATTACTTCTAGTTAGTGTTTCTTTGTTATATATTTTCTTATTTAGTATCTTTTAAATTATTTATGTATGAGTCTATTACAAGTTGAATGTTCCAACCTGAGGGGAAGTATTAGAGTCTATGAATAAATGAATCCTTATATGAATCTCAAGTGGTATTATATATTATAAGTGGGTTTAATCTTACATTGGTTGTCATGCATATATCCACTCTTTGTAATCTTTACAAACAGAAGTCTTATATTATTACAGTGAAAGCAATTTAATTCCAACTATATTCCTTTCTTACAAAAATCTTAATTTATATAATTATTGGAATTTAAATCATTTACCTCATGTTGCAAGCCCATAAAGCACATATGAGTAACTTCTCCATCACTTGATTTTTCTTCATTTGATGAACTTTTGGAAGAATCATCCCATGTATCTTTAAGTGTATTTTCCTTTTTGTATCTCTACTTTTCCTTTTTGTCTTTAGCTTCTTTCTTTGATTCCTTTATCTTAAGTAATGGACAACTTTTTTGTATATACCTTAGCTTGTTACATTCATTACATACTAATTTCTCTTCCTTTTACTTGTTTTTGTTTTCCTTACTCCATTTTCTTCTTGGCCTTCATTCAAAAATTTCTTGAATTTTTTTTGCAAGCAAGGCCACACTTTCATCTACTTCTTCACTTGAATCTTCAGGCTTGATTTCCACATTGAAGTTGATCTTCTTCTTCATTGTACTTGATTTCTTCCTTTGGTTCCCTTTATCTTTAAGTATGACTTCATAGGCAAAAAGGTTACCCATAAACTCTTCCAAAGTATATGTTAACAAGTCTTTCACTTTCTCAATTGCAATTCTCTTTTGCAATCATTCAAGTGTAAGAGATCTAAGAATTTTTCTAACAATACTGCTTGGCTCATATTTCCTTTCAAGAGCTTCAAGATTGTTAATGATATCACAAAATCTAGTAAAAATGTCACTAATATTTTCATTTGATACTAATTTCTAATTTCAAAATGTCATTAATATTTCTTAATATCCTAAGCTTCAAGCATATTAATTCTAATTTCCTTCACTTGATTGATACCTTCATGTTTAACTCATGCCCTTCAAAAGATCCAATAGATAATGGCAAATTTTCTGTGAGGAGGAACTTAGGACAAACAAAGGAGCCATTAGCTGAGTTGGGATAAAGTCATCTAACCTCTACAAGAGGAAGGTTTGGGCATTAGGGGCTTGAAGGAGCTAATGGTGGCTTTCAAGATGTAAATGGCATAGAGGTTGATGATAACAAAATCCCTTTGGCCAGTCTGATGATCTTTATTCATGGGTGGCTTGATTTCAACTACAAAAATAACAAGGAGCCTACCAAATAAAAAAATCTAAGGAAAGCTTGTGGACAAATTGAAAAATGTTTGGCATGGTGGCAAGGGAAAGGAAATGCCAATTTCTGGCATGGTAGATGGATTCCTAGTGGCATCCTAGTAAATTTGTATGGCATAGGAGGAACAAAGGAACAATTGACCATTGTGGATGTTAGAAGGAATAAAGAGATTTTGAAGGAGATGCACCTACTTGCCACCCTTCAAGAGGAGATTCTCTACTTTGGAAAACATAAATGAAGAAGATGGCACATATGGATGGATATGGATGACAAAAACAACAAAGTTACAATCAAACAGCTTGAAAGGCTACAAGGACAAAGCACAGGATGCCAGCTTGGAATAAAGGAATATGACACAGAACCATTCCTACCAAGATCTCTTTCTTCCTTAGAAACTCTAGATGAAAGGTCTTCCAACAAATGAGAATGTAAAAAAATAAGGAATTCAATTGGCCTCCACTTGTTACTGCACCAACAATAAAGATATAGAATCACACTGTCACCTCTTCTACAAAAGTGAATGGGCCAACAATTACCAGAGGGGTCTAATTAACCAATATCTCCAGGTGCAAGGAAAAAATAATGGTGTTACAACCTTGGGTAACATTGTATGTGCTTACTTTGGGAACCACAAAAGGAACAATATAATGTCAAGTATGAGAACAATAAGGGCTCTTTCACTAACATCAAGAAAAGAGTGGAACAAGCTATATGCACCTTTTTAAGATCAACCAATGAGTTGTCTTACAAAAATAAAAAAGAGATGAGGGTCCTCAAGAAGAATGGCTTAAAGGGAAACCCAAAGTACTTGTGGGTAAGGTGGAGGAAACCAGCAAAAAATCATCTAAAGCTCAATACAAATGGGACTTAGATAGCTGGCTACCAGGCAAGAGGAAGCAGCATACTCAAAGACAAGTAAGGGAAGCTTATGGCAACATTCACTAGTAAGTAAGAAGCCCCCTCATGAATTATGGTAGAGATTAAAGCCCTTCATGAAGGCCTTCTAATGTGTTGGAAGCTACAGGTAAATCTTGAAGCAGGAAGGTAGATGTAGCAATTGGCAAGCAAACTCCATTTGGGATCATATGGTCTTTTTGATTTAGAAAATTAACTCTCTAAAGTACACCATCAAGGAAGGCATAATGTGATTGATCCTTTGGCCAAATGCAATGTCAAAGGAAGAGGCAGTAAGGTTTTCTATAAGGTAGCAGATTTATTGGTAAAAATGAGGGAAACTTGGGTGTTGGATAAATGGGAGATCCCTAGTGCAAGGAAGCAATCATGGTAGGGAGTTTTTGTCCTAAGTTTGTTTATCTTTTTCTATGATGTACTTTATGATGAGGCATTGGCCTAATCCTCTTTATTTGTAGCTATGTTTACTTTGAACTCCTGTCTTATAAATAGATTGAATCTTTTGTTTAAAAAAAGGAATGTTCATGTCCCTAGCTTTTAGACCTTCTTTCTTTTTCTCCTCATCCAACCATTCCTTGAAAGGTTTAATACAAAGTGTGTACCTATTGACAGCAGCCTAAGTTTAAACTCAATGAATTTAAGAAAGATTTTCAATAAGAATAATTAGATCCAATTGAAGATCCATTTAATTAAGATATTGTGAGGCAAGCCCCCAAGGTAATGGTCACCAAGTCATGATTGGGCACCTAGGTACCACCTTAAAAAGTATGGCAAAAAGCGTGGCCACCTTGACTAAGACCTTGACCACACTCAAAGATCTTTTTGCACATTTATGAACAAAGACAAAAAGCTTGACCACACTCAAACTAGACTCATTATATGGTGTTAAAGCCCATGCACTAAATGGCTTCCTCTAAATAGTGCAACTATTGCTAATCAATGCTTTTTCTATATCAACCTTGAGGAGGAGATTAAGATCTGAAATGTATAATTGATTCCAAACATTCATGTGCATACAAGATGTCGTTAAGGATGTAATGCTCTCAAACGAAGGTTGATTGAAAAGGATTGATGAGATTGGACACAAAGGATATGAGCCTTTTAACAAGATATTTTTTATTATTTTTGCAGAAATAATTAAGAAGACTCATAAGACAAAACAATTGACATTGATGGTCTTTACCTTCTTGATGATTAAGTTGACAAAAAATGACATTTTTCACCCTAATGACACTAACATTGTTATGGAAGTTATAAATAATGGACAATACACAATCCTTACAAAGATTTCAAAAACTTTGGAAAAAGAATATTGGAAATCCATTAGGATTGAAAGCTTTGTTCCCAATCATCATAAAGAATGGCTTGGAAGTCACTAATAATGAAGGAATACTCAAAGAATGAGATATCCTTACTAACGATACAACCATGTCCAATGCAACTCATGTCAAGCCACATCACTCTTTTTGATGGAGATGATATGAGAAGAAGGATTTAGGGTCTGTCTTACTAGTTTTGATGACACAATCCACTACTTCAGAAACAAAAGAAAACAATCATTTAAGTCATTAAATATTTTTGTCCATCAATCATTATGTCTTTCTTAAAGAAATGAAAAATGGAGTAGAAATAGTTGTTTTTCCAATGTTTGTCCTTTAAACAATGGTGAATCTTAATGCAACATTAAGGTTACCCTATTGTGACCTAAACATCATGGATTTGAATCTTAGGAAACCTCTCTAATTTACGTAGGTGAGGTTGTATACAATTTGACACTTTCAATACCCTACATTGGAGGGAGCCTCGTGCACTGAGTTTTCCCTCTTTTACCATTTAGATGGTTGTTTTCATTTGAAAAGGGGAAAATGGATGGAAATGGGAAAAAAGAGATTATAAATCTAACACTTATTCACTCGATAGTTGATACCCAAATAAGAAAATTGACGTTGGGGTATTACTTGTGGACATATTATTGGTAGTACTTTGTTCCTGTTATTAATAAATAGACTTTTTTCTAAATCATAACTGGGCAAATATTTGGAAAAAAGTCCTGAAGCAATTGACATGACAATTAAATAGAAGTTCAGCATACAGTAGATAGTGCATTGCCATGACAATACCATTTTCAGTTTCAAGAATCTTCTCAAATTTGAATTTAGTGAGTTTCCATCTCCGCCAGAAATCAAGATTTTTTCTGAGCGGCTCAAGATTGTTACGTTTACATTACATCCAGATAAAATGCACCCCTCACGGGGCCGATAAAATCCAATGTCGAAACAAGAAAGCAAGAAAATCATCAATTTTCACGTACCAGAAAAAAGAAAAAAAAAAGGGCGGTCCGTAAAACAAAGCATTAAAACGTAGATTTAATCAAACGAAATGGGAGGTCAAGTGGGAAAATCTCCATACATGGGATCTGCATAAGAGCGGCGTACTTCTTGGTGCAGTGCTTCCCACAGGGGGAGCACCATTGCTCTGGAATCATCTATCTGCAGCTTCCTCCTCCTCCTCTTCTTCTACTTCGTCTTCGGAGACGAATCGAATTACATGGACCTGTTCCTATTTGCCTTGCATGCGAACATCCGATTGGTGTGGATAGGACGCAGACGACACCAGACACTTGCTAGGAGAATGTGAAGCCAACGGGGAAGGAGCCGTGACGGCCTTCTCTCTCCCGATGAGGTGGTCCGTGGACCCGGAGGACTGCTGGTACGATCGTCTCGTCTGGGGCAAGAGACAAGCGACGAACCTGCCTTTATATTTGGGGCCTCGCGCACTTGTGGTATTGCGTCTGGTATGCCGTCGATACGAATGTCCTTCTACCGTTACAAACTAGCTTCCGAGAAATAGTTAATTATATTGACTAAAGGTAAGGTAATGATATTTATAATCTTTCTTAATGTTGGAATCTGTGGCACCTGAAAAACTTGTTATTATCGAAAAGGTTTAGTTAAGACTATTATTGATATTTGTAATCTACCTCGAATCTTTGTGTTTATAAGCAGAGCTTTTAATTCTCGCCGTAACCACATGCGAAGTTGGAAATCACGGCAGATTTTATTATCAGATAATTAAGAAACATAATAAATTTTTAATTAAATCAAATGACTACTGATGAATTGATCATTGATTTATTAATTTTTGTTAAATTCCAATCCTTGATTTTAAACAAAGATAACAACAAAGATAAATCGAATCTCATTTGATTTAGATGTTAAAAGGGTTTTATCATGCGTAATACGGATTATACATATCGTGCCGGACAACTAATATCAGATAAATAGATTTAGGTACTCTTACGAGTACCACCTATAATTCAGTTTGATTCTTCTTCTTTTTAATTGATAATTGGTACTATTATACATGAAAGTATGAATGTAATCAACTTAGATAGGTAAAGTTGTTACAGTGACAATCTATTGGATCCTAGAGTTTCTCTTTTTCATGATGTGTTTGAAGATGTTTGCGAAATACATTTGGAAAGAGAGAGAGAGAGAGAGAAATGCTAACTAGATCAATATACAGATGAAGAAATTAGTTTGCTGATCAAAATATGTCCTAATTCCTCAAAGAATAATCTTCTGACATTAGTAAATGATATGTCGATTTACACTCAATGATCATTATCTCCCAAAAGAGTATGTCGATACCAAAAATCAATATACCAAGTCAAGAGTTTACCTGTACTTCTTATCTGGAAATCGACACTTTGTTTGAAATGAATGAAAAATGGTTAATCGAAATCTAAAAATTAAGCTTGGTGTGAGATGCATGGTCGTGAGTGCATGCTATATCACTTAGAGGTGCAACATTTAACGTAGAAATCATACATGACGTAAATAAGCATTCAAGGTAACTAAAGGTGCAGAGAGTTACATGGCACAGGTGACAATAAATAAACATGCAACCACGTACATGCATTCACAACAAGAACAATCACATTCCCCCACACCTCTCCGTCATCCAACCACCTCCAAGGGAGCAAATTATCTCCTTTCTTCCCTTAAGACAGCAACTACCTTCCTTCTTCTTCCGAAGATCAACATCTTGATGAAGATCCAACCTTGGTGACTGCAAGAGAGGTCTGAGTGGTGGTGGCTTGGGAGCAAGATTCTTGGCTGGAAACAAGGGTGAGGCGTGTGTAAGGGCATTGGAGACATGAAGGCATCAAGATCTTTCAAGGTTGGTGGCTCTTCTCCTCTCTTCTCCTTCCAAGTGCTTGTTTTGTGGCTTTTCCACGTCCATATCTTGCTGGTGGGCTTGGAGTTGAACATTCCTTGCAAGGACGGGCTAGGGTTTGGTGGGAAAATGACGTTTCTTGGTGGGTTTTGGGTGAGTTTCATGCTCTAAGTGAGAATTAAGGTCAAAACCCCTAGTTTTCTTTATGTATCTTAGCATAGCTTGTGTTTAGTTTTGAATCTTTTGTATTTTCTGTTAATTTCAGTAAGAATTCACTCTCCTTTGAGAGGGCTTTTCATGTCAAAGGGTTGATTGTTCATAATTTATACATTTTGAGTTGAATAGAGCATGTGTATGACAATTTAAAACTTGTAATATGTATATATGTATATAACTTTGCTACGTATAAGCTGAATGAAGTTTTTCAAAAGTTTTAAAAATGTTTTAATGTTGAAAACAGGTGAGATCATATGTCTTATATAGAATTTTAAGTTTTAAAATTTATAACCATAAGTACACAATGTTTAATAAAATATGAATTAATCCATAAAAAGATGAGAATTAAAATTAGATTTCAAGTTCAATTTAATTAACTTCTAATTATGCAACTTAAGGAGAATAATCAAGTAATTATGTATCTAAGATATATTAAGTATCTTAATAATAATTTCTATCTTAAATTATCGGCTACCAAATCATATATTATTAACATTCAAGTGATCTAATTAATTTGCTCAAATAATTACTTAAACACTTAAGAGCAATATTCAATCAATCAATTTTCTTTTCAATTAAATCATACAATTTTCGGTTCTCATACTTATGATATTCTAGATTTTAGCTAAATTTGTAAAATTCATACCTTTTAAACTACTCAAATAAAAATTATATAAAAATACTCATTGAAAAGCTCTTGAAAGTACTAAAAGATGGAAGTGAAAAATGAAAAAATAACTCTCCCAAACAATAATGACAAACCACGAAAATTTTAGCTTAATTTGTAAAATTTGTATCACCCAACTCACACATTAAAAAATTATGATTTAATACTTGTTGGAAAGCCAATTAAGTTCTCTAATTGTATAAAATAATTTCAAAATAAATCTTTAAGTTAATTACTTGCAAATCTTGAAATAAAAGGAAGTTGCCATAGGAAAACAATAATGTACTTTTCAATTTAAAATTTTGAATCTCCCTCAATTCTTAATGAAATTTCGCGAAACTAGATGCTATTGAAAGCTAATAGAAGATCCTTCATGGAAAATAATCATAAACTAGAAATCTCACATATCATTGAACATGAAATAATCCAATTTCAAAGCATAAATCAATCATAAAAAACTATTTGAAACACCCACAAAGTATACTACTAAAATCACTTGATAAAAATCCTAAAATTGCTACAAAAATTCAACTAAAATCAATAATCAATTCTTAAATCAATCCTACCAAGAAACACAAAAAATTAGGAGTAGAAACCACCAAAATCATATGATTAATAAACTCCAAATCTAGCAGAAAGTTAGAAAAATAATGTAGAAAATGCAGATTGATATTCTGCTCTTCCAAAATTCATAATTTCTTTAATTCTCAATGAAATGCAATGAAATCAATGACAATTGAAAGATAATTTATAGATCTTTCAAGGAAAAATCAAAAACTAGAAAACCACAATGCAAAATTAATTACATAAAACATTTAATTCATCGAAAACAGATATTATAAAAATAGAGCATCAACTTACAATTCTGCACTCTACAACCTACTAAAAATATTACTAAAATAACGATTAAACCTATCCATAAAGGATGTTGTGGAAGAAACTCTAGAAGATGTTATTTCAAAAGAGTTTTAGGTAACTTTACAATAGCACGTAAAGTTGTATAGATAACTATACGAGGGTTAGTATAGTTAGTATGGTAACTATACGATGGTACGTACACTTAAAGGGAGAACTTGACGAAGGATTGGTGCTTGTTAAGTTGATTTGGCTTTGAGTAAAACTGTAGTACATCAAGTTTTGAGTGAATCAAAAACTCCTAAAGATGGTGAATTCTTGAGTAGAAATCACTATAAATTGTCCATGTGTTTTAATCTCTATTTTATTTCCGCGTTACCTAGATTTAAAAAGGGACCAAAAATACTACAAAATTTGCAGTATACTTAATTCACCACCTCTTAAGTATAAACATTTTCTAACAAGTGGTATTAGAGCTTTGATAGATCATTTTTTCTACTAGGAAAGACATTTTTAAATTTAGATTTTTGAGATTAAAATGGCAAGTTTTGGAAGTGAAGGATATAGTTTTCATGAGCCACTTTTGTTCAATGGAACAAAGTACACTTATTGGAAATAGAGAATGACTATTTTCATTTAGTCAATAGACTTTGAACTATGGAATGTGTTTATCAAAAAAGTTCCTATATTAAATAGGCTATATAATCTTTGGATAGATAAAGATAAGAAACTACAATAATCAAATGTTAAAAATATGAATATTCTGTTTTGTGTATTATCATATAAGTAGTTTAATAAAGTCTCATCATATACGTCTGCATTTGAAATATGACATGCATTACAAATTAGAAATGAGGGAATAAACCAAGTTAAGGAATCTAAAATAAATTTACTTGTATATCAGTATGAACTATTTATGATGCATGAAAATGAAACTATTTCTGATATGTTTATTAGATTTCTTACCATAGTTAATGGTTTAAGAGCATTTGGTCAAGAATGTTCAGGAGAAGATATTATAAGGAAAATTCTGAGATCCTTGACTTTAGAGTGGAAATGGAAAACAATGACAATTGAAGAAGTTAAGGATTTGTCAACATATACCATGGATGAATTAATAAGAAACCTCTCTGCATATGAAGTTAAACTTAAAGCTGAACTTGTCCCTAGAGAAAAGAATCAAAAGAAGAAAGAAATTGCATTTCAGGTATCTTCTGATATAGAAAGTAATTCTAATTCTGATTTAGACATTGTTCTTTTAGCTAGGAAATTCAAGAAAGCTTGGAGAAAAAGGAAATATATAAAGAGAATTGAATCTTCAAGGAATAGAAAAGAAAAGATTGATGTTCCTATTTCTTATAAATGTAACAAAAAGGGACACTTTAGATTTAATTATCCCTTAAGGTTAAAGGAGGAAAAGAAATCTGATAAGAAGTTTAAGGAAAAGAAGAATAAATCCAAGTCTAAATTTAAATTTGCAAAGAAAGGATTTAAGAAGAAGGCTTTGCAAGCAATATTTGATGATGAAAGTTCTTCAGATGATGATGAAATATCAAATTCTTCTAGCTCAAGCTCAAGTTTAGACATAGATAAAGAATTAGCAAATCTTACTAATGTAGCCTTCATGGCATCCATGTCTAAGGTAAAATTTTTTAATCATGAAGAAGATAGTTCTGATGAAAATGTAGAAACTAGACTTCTTCATAAATATAATAGATTAGCTTCAAAATTTTAGAAGTTAAAATTGAAAAAAAAGATCTTATAAATTTTAGATTTCTAAATTAGAAGAATTAAATAAATCTCTACATGATCAATCAAATGAGTTAAATCTGGAATTTAAGAAACAAGTTGCTAAAATAAAAATCTGAATGTTTTTATTAATGAATTATCTACAACTGTTGAAAAGTTTTCTTTTGAGTTAAATTTAATTTTTGAATTTTACAAAGAAACCACATCTAAAATTGTCAATCTAAAATTAGAAAATAAGAATCTTGAAGAAAAATTAGTTAATGCTAATAAAAATCTGATAAAATAGGTAACTGGTAAGACAACACTAGATAAACTAGAAAGAACCCAGTTTCTTGTTAAAAATAAAACTAGATTAGGTTTTGATTATCATCACAATACTATTGAACATCCAAAAACAAAATCTATTAGATTTGAAAATATGAAAATAATTAATTATAAATCATAAAAGAAATCTTATAATTTCAAGAAGTTTAGTTCTTATGGTAAGTTTGAAAATAGAAGATTTAATTACTATGGTTACTATAAAAATTATAAGAAACAGTTAAACAACCCAAATAATAAAAATCATATGTTTAAGACTTACTATAAAAAGAAAATTAATTTTAGTAACTCAAAAATAAAATTAATTTGGAAGAAAATGATTAAAACTATTCAAAAATTGGTTCCTAAGGATAATAGTATTATTTCAGTGTGTAGTTCTTCTAACGTTTTTGGACCCAAATAGATTTGGGTTCCAAGAAATGTGATTTTACCTTTTTTGTAGGTGATAAAGTCGAAATAGGTGATGGACAATGGAGTTTCAAGTTATATGACAAGTAGAAAAGAATTACTTAAAGATATTCAAGAGTGAATATAAGGAACTGTTACATTTGGAAATTTAGAGGAAAGTAAAATACTTGGTGTTAGCAAAGTTAGAGTTACTAACTCCATAATTATATCAAATATTCTATTAGTTGATAATTTGGGTTTTAATCTTATCAATGTAAATCAATTACAAGATAAATGATATAAAGTTATCTTCGAAAATAATAAATGTCTTATTGTTGAAAATTAATCTAATTCTATTAAATTTAAGGCAAAAAGAAAAGGATCAGTAACTATCCTGAAACTACCTTTTGGTACTCTAGATAAAAAGTTATGTTTAATTGCTAAATCTAAAGATGCATGACTATGACATAGAAGGTTAGGACATTCTAATATGAGATTATTACGTAAATTAGCAAAACATGAACTTGTTAAGCGTTTCCCTAAATTAAAATTTTCAAAAGATCATGTTTGTAGTGCATGTGAGTTAGGTAAACAACACAAAACTTCTTTTAAATTAGTTAATCAAGTATCTAGTAAGAGAGGTCTAGAATTAGTACATATGAACTTATTTGAACCAACTAGAAAGGATATGCACTTATCTTAGTTGATGATTATTCTTGATTAACATAGGTTTATTTTCTAGCACATAAATCTGATGTGTTTGATATGTTTAAAGTCTTTTGCAATAAAGTTCAAAACAAAAAAGAATTACATATTAAGAAAATTAGAAGTGATCATGGAATAGAATTTGAAAATTCTGAAATGTATAAATTTTGTGAGAACTTAGGCATAAATCATAGGTATTCATTTCTAAGAGCCCTCTCTCAAAATGGAGTTGTTGAAAGAAAGAATCAATTACTTCAGGAAATGGCTAGGTGTAGACACCTAAATCTCAACCCTCTCTTAGGAACTACATTTTTCACCGTTGCAAATTGTTTAGAATGAAAAAGTGCATATTATTAACGGTTAAATGATGGTTAATTGCATAATATTTAGCTTATCATATGAAAATTAAGCCATTATGTTATAATTGCACTGTTATATGCTTTAATTAAAGAATCTACTTAATTTTAGGGAATTAATGTCAATTTAGTACATTTCTGAACTGTCGGTAAGTTGCAGGCTGTGAAATAAGTATCTGAATTTTCTGATAATTCGGACAGTTATGTTTAACATACCGAACATATTCGAACAGTTATGTTTAACATACCGAACATATTCAGACAGTTATGTTTAACAGACCGAACATGTCGGATAGTTATGTTTTGAAAGAATATTTTATTATTTCCTGAAGTACACATGTCGAAACCATAATGCATAACTTAAGTGAACTTTCGGTGAGTTATCTATAACTATCCGAAATTGCAGCTGGACATCAGATAGTTATATGTGTAACCCTCCGAAATCTCTCTTTTTTTATTTATAAAATAGCTGAGGACACATGTCATGTTCTAGTAAAGTGACTTAAGTGGACTTTTGGTGAGTTAGCTGTAACTATCCGAAATGCATTCGAGCATCGGATAGTTAGACCTGTAACTCTCCGAAATGTTTCTTTTATTATTAAACTACTGCTGACACGTGTCGAGATCTGGTAGATTTACTTAAGTTATATATCGGTGAGTTATTTGTAACTATCCGAAATGCATCTAAGCATCGGATAGTTAAGTTTATAAGTATCTGAAATGCACCTAAGCATCGGATAGTTAAATTTATGCACATGTTTTATAGTTAAATCAATGAAGAAAGTCTGTTGAGTTATCTGTAACTCCATAGACTATTTATTTTCTAATATGCCACTGTAGCGGTTGTAGAAATAGGACAGTTGAAAGAAAAACCACGACTACACGTATCGCGTAGGGAGAAGAAAGCATCGCCGTTGATATGAATGAAGGAAATCCAACCGACCATTCATGCAGAAGTAGTTACTACTGAAGAAATATAAAAGAAAAGAAGAAAAGTGTGTGTGTGATCGATGGATGACCAGTGTGTATAGAGGAGGAGCATCGAGCTTTCTACAGGCAGTATTAGCAATTCTCCAAAGTACCACACCAACCATTGTTACCACCACCATATCCACCATAATAACCAACTATCGGAGGTCTGTGAGAATACTTTCTTGATGTCGGGTCGATTCCTAGCCAAACACAGTGCTTGACAACCACTGTGAGGAGTGATCGCGTCGCGGGAAGGGAAGCCATTTTCACCAAGCGTCAACTCATATTTCAGGAGATTGTAAAACTTTTAGCCTTGGCTTCGGGTTGATGCCTGTATGTTGAAGAGGAGATCATCTTGCAATTCTGGACTCGCGATTCTATAGGGAGAGGAGACAAAATTGTAAGTGGTTTAATTTTTAGTGGTGTAATCGCATTGCAAGTAGTGTCGGAAGTATTTACTATTGAGTGAGATTACTTTACATTTCACCTTTCGCTCATTTCCATGTTCATGTTAAAACAAAAATATCAAAAACAATTTATCTATGTTTGTATGTTATATTTGAGTGTTGTATTGTTTGTGTTGTATCATGATTAATGTTATCTTTGTCAGTGCTGTGATTGTTTTATGTTGTTTTAGTTTTACAGTTTACTGAAATTGGTTCGTTCAAAAGACTTAAAGATTTTAATAGTTACTGTTTGAATTATCTAAATGTTAGTATTGTTTAATGATAAATCCAATGTTAACTAACATTAAAGAGCTTAATTGATGTTATTTACAATTTGTGGAACCGCCCAATGGTTGGTCGAATTCCTCTATAAATAGCAGTATTAAAAAGAAAAGACAAACTCGTGGAGTTAACTTAAGTCCACGAGGTTAGTCCGTTGAGTCAACCATAACTCAACGAACTTTGTCCGTTGAGTTAACTGTAATTCAACGGAGGGCTTATAGAAGATACAAATTTGATTGTTAACAAACAAACAGTTCTCAAATTCTTCAGCAATTCCTTGTAGGATCGACCTGTACTTGCACACTAATACAATAGACACTATGCACTTGCAATTAAAGTACAAATTGGAATTAATATCTAAATTGTATTAAAGGTTGTTTATTTACCTCTAAAAGAAAGAATAGGCATAAAGATAAATTAACTAAGTAAAAACAAAAGTAACAAATCCAAGTTTTTCTAGTATAGTGCTGGGAAAACACAAACACAAACCCCCAAAGTGTACACTACCATTGCACTTATGCAATTGTGCATCTTTGTCATCTAGAGTAGTGCTAGATGGCCTTGACCCTTGTCTAGGTATGTAACTACTACCGATCTCCTAGTGGAGTTTCCCTTGTCCAGCCTTATAGTTAGGGCCTCCTTGTCCTCGATTGATCGATCCTTTGGTCGAATCGTCAATCAGAGCTTTTGATTGTCTGAATTAGCTTTGGACAATCTAGGCTGTCCATTTGACCCCTATCTTGATCGACACATCTCGAGATGTCAAATCGGTCATTTGATCACATATTCATGATCAAAGCACCTTGGATTGTATAGATACACTATTTGATCGATGTTGACACATGTCGATCGCCTAGTTTTTCCCTAGACGATCGTGGCCGTCTATATAAGGTGTTTTGACTTTGAATCCATCTCATTTGCCATCGGGTACTTCAAATCATCTAGATATGATCAATGCCCCTCAGGTCGACCGATCCTTCAATTGGATCGTCAATCACACCCTTGATCTTCCTAGATTAACTCTAGGGAATCCTAGCCCTCCATTTGGGTAAGGAATGAGAATCTCACTCATTTGGCTAACGATCAAGAAATCCGATCATAGGATGAGGCTCATCTCCTCCTCAATTGATCAACCCTTTAATCGGATCGTCAATTAAGTCTCCAGATTGTTTGAGATTAGCTTGGACAATCTAGGCCGTCCATTTGAAGATTCAACTTCTCAAGGCCATTTTGGCATCCTACAAGTCAAATTTCCCAAAACGAAGGTTAGATTTGGACTCAGAATACCCAAATTACCTAGGGAGCACCCTTACCCATTTTTGGCCATGTGGCACAATTGCCATGTGTTGCCCTCTCACGCTACCATGTGGTAATTGACATTTAAGCACCTTGACCATGTAAACCAATCATGTGGTAACACCTCACCCGACAGGTGGGGCACCTATTGGGATTGTTATCTATCGTCCTTTCTTCCCTTAACACATGTCAAGGGCGAGGCTCATAGATTTTGTCTATTTTCGCCTACGTGGCGAATCCGACGGACCTCAATTGGACTCAGATCTGGGAAGATTTGGATCCGAGGTTAGATTTTACAAAACCCGACCTTCTTTAAGGTAGGCGGCCATCGCTCCCTACGTTTTCCAGCACCCATCTTTCAGCTCCAATGACCTGCTCCCAACACTCAACGCCAGCTTCGAGGTTCTCGCCGTTGTCAAAGTGACTCCAAAGACCTCCGCTCAACACCGACAACTACCAAGTTGCCTCAACATGCATGTAGTCACTACACCGCCACTTGTCGTCTTGATTGCTCCCTACATTTTTTGGCCAGCCCGCATTTCATTCCTTTACACAAGTAGCTTCTCGAACCTTGTAATCTATGTTTTGAAGCTTCCGCATTTGCTATCTAGCATTGTTTACCGTGGTTGCGTGTTGTTTTCGGGTTGGACAGTGACTACACTATCGACCTCCTTTCTTGCCCGAGCTCCCTCTAGTCGTTCCCCCTAACTCGACCTTCTTAGTTCGAGATCTCGATGCACCTGAGTTTGGGAGGACGTACCTTGATGATGCCAACCATCATCAAGGTGCGAGACCCTTCGTTTCCCTTCCCTAGCTCGTTGGTGAAGGTGCCATCATCGGAGATGACAATTGACTCCATCACGAGTTTCACATCTACCGGAGCTGCTTTGCGACCGTTTGATCTCACATTGATGAGATACGGTCCGTTTGATTATGACGGTTAATTCTAGGCTATTTGATCCTTTCCTTTTAAGTTGAGTGTGATCCAACCGTTGGATCTAGTCGGGGTGGATCCACGCTGTTCAATCAGATTTAAGATCTAATTGATCTTGGTTGTCTGCTTGAGATCAAGATGTTTGATCTTGGTCGCTGGATCGATTTGATGAGGACCGTCAAATCTAGATCCAAGAGTTCTTCGAGTCGTCCAGTCCTAACCGTTAGATTCAGATCTAATAATCTTACCACGAGCTCTGCTATTGGTGATGCGCACTCTATTGCACCGATGCAGCCTACTGTGCCACCACTCCGTCGCTCGCCGCTTGCCGCTCCATTGCCTTCACCGCAAGCCTCCCGTCACTTCAATGCGAACAAAGCAGGCTTCTAGCCGCCCCATCATGCCAACTCATGTGCTTTTTAGGCGCGTTGTCACATCATCGTTCTAACACGACATCGCACGTTCGCAGCTGTGATCGTGCCTAGTGTCTCCATCGCACTTCGCCGCCAGGCCTTTGTCGGCACCCCACACATGTCGACATCGGTGGTTAGGGGCGAGAGGACCGCAAATCTCAATCTTGAGATTTGAGTATCACCAAAGAGGATGACGCACCCGTCGTCCCTCTAGTAGTGTTTAGAATTAAAAAGTGCATAATATTAACAGTTAAATGATGGTTAATTGCATAATATTTAGCTTATCATATAAGAATTAAGACATTATGTTATAATTGCATTGTTATATGCTTTAATGAAAGAATCTACATAATTTTAGGATATTAACGTTAATTAAGTTCATTTCTGAACTATTGGTAAGTTGTAGGTTTTTAATTTTTAAGTATCTAAATTTTCTATTATTTCAGATATTATATTGCATGTACTAGACAGTTATGTTTTAAATGCTTAAAGAATATTTTATTATTTCTTGGAGTACACGTGTTGTAACCATAATGCATGACTTAAGTGAATTTTCGGTAAGTTATCTAGTAACTATCCAAAATGCATTTGGGCATCAGACAATTAGGTTCATAAGTATCTGAAATATCTAAACTTGTATAGTTTAGTTATCTACACGTGTGTTTTTAATGTTTTAAGTTGTCACGTGTTTTCCATGTGCATTTGTTAATGAAAATTGAAGAGTTAGATAATTGTTCGAATTTTTATATGCATGGATAGATAACTGTTCGAGTTTTATAAAATGACTAATGAATAGATAAGTTTTCTATGTTCAGTCACGTATTTTACAATTGCAAAAACTCGAAGAGTTATAGATAAGTGTTCGAGTTTTTACAGGACTTAAAGGATAAGTGTTCGACTAAAACGAAGACTAATATGTCAGTATAGTAGTTGCAGAAACAGGACATTCAAAGGAAAACCACGATTACACGTATCACGTATGAATTCACTCGTGGAATGAAGAAGAAATCACCATCGTTGATATGAATGAAGGAAATCTAATCGATCATCTAAGTAGAAGTAGTTACTACAGAAGAAATATAAAAGAAGAGAAAAAAGATGAAGAAAGTGTGTGTGTAGAGGTGGAGAACCACGCTAACTACAGGAAGCGTTGGAAGTTCCCTGAAGCTCCACACCACCACCAAAATCACCAACTATCGGAGGTCTGTGAGAATACTTTCCTAATGTCGGGTCGATTCTAAGCCAAACATGGTTCTTGACAACCACTGTGAGGAGTGATTACGTCACGGGAAGGGAAGCCATTTTCACTAAGCACTGACTCATATCTTAGGAGATCGTAAAGCTTCTAGCATTGGTTTCGGGTTGATGCTAGCATGTTGAAGAGGAGATCATCTTACAATTCTGGACTCGCGATTCTATAGGGAGAAGAGGCAGGATTGTAAGTGATTAAGTTTTCAGTGGTGTAATCGCATCATATGTAGTGATAGAAGTTTTTATTATCAATAGAGATTTTTACATTTCACCCTTCATTCATCTTCAGGAACATATTGAAACAAAAATACCAAAAACAACAAATTATCTGTGTTTACATTTAGTATTAAAGTGTTGTAGTGTTTGTTTTGTATCGTGATTAATGTTATCATTGTTAGTATTGTGAATGTTTTATGTTTGTTTGATTTAGAAAAATAGAAAATAGTTTTACCATTTACTGAACTTGAGTTGTTCTAAATACTTAAAGGTTTTAATGGTTAATGTTTGAAATATCTGAATGTTAGTATTGCTTAATGATAAATCTAATATTAATTAACATTAAAGAGCTTAATTAATATTAATCACAAGAAAAGAATGGAATATAGGAAGGCCTAATAGATATGAAGTACCAATTGAAAATTGTGGGTCAGCTTTAAAATTTTCTGATAAAAATTCGACCATTCCTGAAAAATTGTATTACTAGAGACCAACTGGAAAATGGGATGAAAATTTATGTTTAAGTGTGTATAATTTTCTGAATAGATCTTGGACTGAAAATACTATGATATATCTAGGACATAAAGCATTAATTAACAACATACATGTCATACTTGATGGATATATATATCTAGTCACACATATATCAGTTGCATTTAGATCTGATTTATACATAGTAAGCATAGATAGTTATGATGATGACTTTATAGAAATATTACCTATATCGAGTGATATAGCTAAACAACCATCTTCAGAATATGATAAAATTCAATTAGGAATGTGGTATAATGAATATGATGATCCTACTTTATGTTTGATAAGATGGTGGGATGAATTGAGGAAATTTCAAATATGGATTATGAGAGACCTAAATGAATGGAAGTGGGAAGAGGAATATATTGAAATATATGTAGAAATAGAAACAATTACATTATCTTGGAACAGAAAAGGATCTCTTTCTGCATTTCATTTCATTAATGGTAATACACTTATATTTAGTATTGATAACATACTACAAGTTTACAAGTTAAAAAGGAAAACAGACTACATTAAAACAGAATTATAGTAAGAAGGATTATGCCTAAAAAGTTTGCTTGGACTATCATGTTTATTCCGTTTGTTACTACTTTTCAATCATGTTCTTAAACTGTGATTCTGTGCTATTAATGTTGTATGTATTCTACATTTATTTTAAGAAAAAAAGAGAGAAAAAAATTTGAGTTTTAATTTTATTTTATAAGAAAAGAAAAATAAAATATCAATCTAGTTTGTTGGTATCTGTTCTGGGAAACCAACTGGTTTACTTGTGAGCCACCAAAGGCATAGGAGCCTAGGTTCCATACAAGACACTGAATTAACAATTTATGTTTTTTTATTTTGTTATATATTATGCTTTTATTTGTGAATGAAAAGTTTTTCAGAATAAAAAATCAGAAGATATTGAAGGAGATACAAAAGAACAAGGTATGTAAGTGATTACTTATCTTGAATTTACAATTAAACTTAGTTCGTGGAGTTATTCATTAACTCAATGAATTAAGTTCGTTGAGTTAGGTGCTAAATCAACAAAATAATATTCATGCCTACTAACATTTACTATATTTACTGTAGAATCTTTTACATTGAGGATAATGCAAAATGTAGGTATGGGAGGGAGGTAATTAGATTAACAGCCAAGTAATTTTGTTAATTAGAGGAATTAGAATGGTGCTGCAAAGTTTTGTAGAAATTGAAATTTTTATGAATTTGCTGTAACTATCCGATAATTGAGACTATCAAATTTTTAAGAATTGTAACTGCTTGAATGTTATATTTACAATCTTATATAAGATGCTACAAAATTTTACTATTCATACAAATCTAGATATAGTATCTTATGTTTTTGTTGAATTTTATGAGTTTAACAGTTTCACGATTTTAAAAGGAAATCAGAATGCTTAATTGAAACTCAATAGATTATCTGAAATCCTAAAAGAGCTGAAATGTTGATTTTTGGATTAAATGAAATACATAGGATCAAGGATACATTTAATTTGATTGATTAAACTTGTAGAATGATTTATGTGTAGATCTTATTAAACATATTTACTGTAGAATCTTGGATTAAATGAAAAAGTATGAGCTTATTGATATGGATTCATATTTTCAGTGAATAATAGAAGCAGGACTATATGAGATTTTTGTTTTATTGCATCTATATTTATGAAATATGTATATATACTATGTTGAGAAGAAAAAAAAAGAGGAAAAAAAGAGAAAAACGTTGAGAGTTTATTGATTTGTTTGATCACGAGCCTTTTGTACTTGAGCAGATAGGTATGTAAGGATTGTTGACCTAAAAAAGAACTCTTTAAATCTAGCAACCTAAGATCTTGATCAGATCTGGGATTGTTAACTGAAAGCTCGATACATGAGTACACTAGAAAGCTCTTGTATGATTTAAGCTTTTCAAATTAACTTTTAAAGTACAAATATGCATATACTGTTCTGGAAAGATAAAAGTATTTTGTGAAATACAAATATCTTTTTAATCGAGTATATTTTCTGTTATCTAAGATTATTGAAGTATGAATCTAGAATAGACTTTTGAAGTTGTTTATCTAAGATACAATTCTTTATTCTATTTGTTGTAATCATATTGAATTGGATTGTGTTTTGATTCGTATGTAGTTGAAATTTATTTTGAAAATCGTATTGGAAAATTCAGGATAACAGATGTTGGAAAAGAAGAAAAAAATGATAATATACTTACCACCTATGTGATGCTAATATATTTTATATGTAATTTACATATGTTTTAAATATATTTGCAGGTTGAAGAGGTGAAAACAATGTTAAAATAGATTGCTAAAAATACAGAATATTTATATAGTACTCTAATTTATGTATTCTGAAGATACAAAAAGAAGAATTAATTCTAGCATTGTAGAAAGACCAACTAGTTAGATCTTAGTAGTTTGCTAAGGGATTAGCAAAATTTAAGTATGGGGGAAGTGTTTAGAATTAAAAAGTGCATAATATTAACGGTTAAATGATGGTTAATTGTATAATATTTAGCTTATCATATAAGAATTAAGCCATTATGTTATAATTGCACTATTATATGCTTTAATGAAAGAATCTGTATAATTTCAGGATACTAACGTTAATTAAGTACATTTCTGAACTATCGGTAAGTTGCAGGTTTTTAATTCTTAAGTATCCAAATTTTCTGTTATTTCGAAGAGTTATATTGCATGTACTAGACAATTATGTTTTAAATGCTTAAAGAATATTTTATTATTTCCTAGAGTACACGTGTTGTAACCATAATGCATGACTTAAGTGAATTTTCGGTAAGTTATTTGGTAACTATCCAAAATGCATCTAGGCATCAGACAGTTAGGTTCGTAAGTATCTGAAATATCTAAACTCGTATAGTTAAGTTATCTGCATATGTGTTTTTAATGTTTTAAGTTGTCATGTGTTTTCCATGTGTGTTCGTTAATAAAAATCAAAGAGTTACATAACTGTTCGAGTTTTTATATGCATGGATAGATAACTGTTTGAGTTTTATAAAATAATTAACAAACATATAAGTTTTCTATGTTCAGTCACATATTTTGCAGATGCATGTTGTAGATGAAACAGATTGTTCAGTTAACCTTCTATGGCACGATACTGAAACACTCAGCTCTAAACTCACTAAAGCTAGGAGTGAAGAGTAAGAGAAGAAATAATACAGAGAAGAAATAGGATTTACGTGGTTAAGCAATAGCCTACGTCCACGAAGAGTTGAGGGTTCCTTTATGAGCTTCGGCACAATCAACCGTAATGTTTTACAACATCATAAAGGTTTATATACTACCCAACTTAGGGTTTATAAACCTTTAATTACATACAAGCCATTATAGTAGAGAAACAATGCTTCAAAGAAGGGACTCTTAATTTCAAAGCCTTATCTTCTTATCTTTCTGAAATCTGCAACATTTTGGATAGTGTAGGATCGTATGGCTACACAAGAGGGGGGTGAATTGTGTTTTTCAATATTTTCGATTATAATTGAAACTTTAAAACTCAAGAACAAGTCAAGACATTATTTTCATAAAATCATTTTTATTCAAGGTTTCAATTACAATATACAATTCAATTCTCCTTAGAAATTGTAGATGCAATTATATCTCGATGCCATGTATTATCTAAACAATTTCATAACTACAAATAGAGAAAACTAATTTGTGGAATTTAAAACATTTCTCTTTGTTTGAGATCTTTCTTCTTCAACAATTCTTTAGTGACGAATATTTTGTCTTTTTATGCTTCACTGAATTTACTTTTTTCTGATACTTCAAATCTTTAGTGACGTAAATCTTACCTTTTTATACTTCACTGAATTTTCTTCCACTTGAGAGATTTTCCCCGAAGAGGTGTTTTTGATCCTCGAAAATATTTTTCTTTTGGTGTGCAGGGATAGTTTGATCCTTGAAAAGATTTTTCGTTTTATGTGCAAGGATAATTTGATCAACGAGAATTCTATGCCTTTTATACTATATCTTCATTTCATACATATCCTCCACATTTAATCACTACCAGTTTTCCACTTCTCCACGTCTTTTCTTTTTCTTTCATCGAAATACACACGTTTTGACCCACGCTTACATTTCAAATTTTCTTTAATCATCAGTCTTGGATCTCTGAAAAATTTCCTGCAAAATAAACTTTCTCGTCCAAAATTTTTTCATCAGTGTAATAAGAAGTCGTTACTTTAATGTTAACTAAATGAGTAACACAAGTATATATATAACTTAATGTTTCTAACTTAACGAGTTTCTCATGTGCCAACTCACGTGACAAGTACTGTAGCTAACTCAACGAACTATCTCTATGGTGTTACGCTAACTCAACGAACCATCTCCGTGGTGTTACGATAACTCAACGAACCATCTCCGTTGTGTTACGATAACTCAACGAACCAGTAATATACAAATGTTTTTATAATAAGAATTTTACCACGTGCAAAAATAATAACTTAAGTTTATAACGCTAAACTAATGTGTTGCCTTAGTGTTCAATATAGCAAGTCAACGCGTTTAGTTATGTTAACTTAACGAGTTAAACATGTGCACCTCACGTGATACAATACAACATTCATAACTTATAATTTCACCACGTGTATAACACTAACTTAACGAGTTCGTCTCTTCTTTTACTCACTAACTTAATGAGTTCTCACGTGACCTATTTTAACCTTTAAGCCTCTAACTTAACGAGTTCTCACGTGATCTCTATATAAACAAAACTCTAATTTAACGAGTTGTCTTAACGTGCACTGTAAATGATACAGAAAATATAACTTTAAAACTTATCATGCTTTTCAATAAAAACACATGTTAACTTAACGTTTAGTTAAATGAGAAATTAATGCAACAAAATGACTAGTTATTAACTTAGTATAATTTCAGATCCAATACACACAAGTATTTATATCAGTAAACTTTTTCTATAGTAATTGATGATTTTAATTTCTTTTCACAAGCAATAGTAATTGAGTAAATATGATTATTTTCATTTAGTACACATCATCAAAACAAAATACTCAACAATCTCTCCCTTTTTGATGATGACAAAACCATATTAAATCAATTATGAAATATATTTAACTCAACAAAGCACCTTCGTTGGGTTAACTTTTCATTCAACAAACAAGTTTGTTGACTTAAGTTCACTTAAGCTTATTTCTATTGTTTGTGTAAATTTCACCTCTCAAAACTAAAACTTTCAGATGTCAATAATTATACAAGTATCATTTCTCTACCTTTCATTATATAATTTAATAACCATATAATTTACTTTCAGATTACAATAACCATATAAATATCATCTCCCTTTATATTATATGCAATTTCAATCATAATCATCTTTTTATAATATTTCTCCCCCTTTTTGTCATTAATCAAAAAGATAATTATAGAGAATATATATATAGTAAGAGATATATTTACAACAAAGCTTTCTGTAAACAATAATAAGAATTGAATACATTTACAAAAACATGTATTGTTTAATGAATCAAACTATGAATACAAACATTACATTTTGTATTCAGAAACAAACAAAAACAGTTATCGACCCTTCCTAAGTATATCACTTATAGCATTACAAATTTTATCTCCTAGATGCCTAATGTCATTTCTGATGTCGTTAAGCACTGCATCTAAGTCAGGAGGTATCTGGGTTTGCTGTTCTGCTTGAACTGAATAACTTTATTGTTGTTGTTGTATATGGTCCGTACAATCAGGTTGTTGTTGTTGTTATCGTTGAGGTTTATGCATGACCTAGAATCGTTGCAAATCTTTTACACTAAATGCACACATGCCTTTAGTTTCAGAGGACCAGTCGGATAAATTCAATTGGCTTGCAAGGATTCTACATACAGCATCACCATAAAATAACTTTGAACTCATATGCTATAGTTGAGAAATAAAAACATCAAACCAATTGATTTGAATTCTATTCAGCAGACCATAAGTTGCATATAAACAGCTTCTGCTGACTTCCAAATTGTGTCCAACTCTCTGAAATAAATTTGCATGCAATATATTTGCAATGAACCTTGCCTCTACATTCAGATTTTCCATTAATCCCATTTCAGAATATACATCTGGAATTTTTGATAAAGACTGAATGTTCCATTCTAGTTGTCTAATCATGTTAAATCTATTTGTAACAACAACACCTTCATTCTTTAATCCCAAAACTTCAAAAATGAACTCAAGAGACAATATAAACTCCTGTTGATTTATTTGAGTTTTCAGAAAATTTCCATTCTTGACCAGATTGCTAAAAAAAGCTGCAATAAGCTTTGTGTATTGCTTCTATTTCGTTCCAACTGGCAAGAATTGAATGAGTCTTTGATACTCAAATAGATCTCTTATTGCCATCAAATTTCAGAATTTTATTGGTTGAGCATGCAGAATCTGACATGTAATTAGATGATTATATTTCTACAATGCTCTTTTGGATCTAAAATGAATTGAATTTCCTTGAATTTCTAATACTGTACACAAAGAAGGTGATACCTAAAGTTGTGATTCTAAATTTATTTCATCTTCAGGAATCTCTTCTGCAAAATGAATGTCATTTTGTTCCTTTGTCAAAATATTAACTTGAAGCTGCTCAGGTAAGCTTGATTCTTCAGCTTCAATAGTGTTAGGAATATTTTCAATATGCTCAACATTCATTGCATCAGTCTCTATAGAATGATCAAAGTTCAATTTTTCCATAAATTCTACAGCTGGTGTATCTGTCTGTAATTGTTCATTTTATTCAACAGATATTTCCATTAATACATGCTGTGAATTCTCAAACTTTGCTTCTATAGATTCTGAAGAAGGCTGGTTAACTTTTAGCTCTTTTGGAGGCTTAACATTTTCAATATCTACTACTCTAGACAATTCAGCTTGTGAACTAGTTAATGCCTCAACATTGTCAATTATATCTGCAATAACTTATTCAATGTTAGGTGCCTGATGCTTTGATTTTTCAATTTTTGCATCATCAGGACTTGAACTAATAGAAAAACTTGAGTTCATAATTGACTTGAATTTCTTCTCAAGTTTTCTAGCAAGAGAAAATAAAGTCTCATTATCATCATCAGTTTCAGTATGCTCAGAACTAATAAGTTTATGAGATGCACAATAAGGTACAATGTCTAGACATACATTGTCCTTTGGAAATAAATTTTCATCTGATTTTCCTTTTTCAATAGACTTTGTCTTTAAAGACATAATTTTTCTGATTTTCCTTCTACTATAAAATTTCTGTTTCTCCTCTTCAAGTATTGCTGTTTTCTTTTCAAATTGCTCTATAAAAGTTCTCTGCTTTAATTCTTCAAAAGCACTTTCTATAGCTATAGCCTTTCGAAGATTGTCAACTTTTCTTTTATCTACAACAATATGTGATTCTACTTGTTTTGAATATAAAGGAGTAGGGATAGCTGATTCATGCTCTTCCTCAAATGCATGTAGTCTTGTACCGTTTATTGGTATTTGAGGAGTTCTAGTTGAAGTACCTACACCTTTTTCTAAATATTTTGCATACTGCTCGAGAAATGCAATTTTAGCACATTTCATTCTGTATTCTTTATCAAATTTACTACGAATACCCATGTATGTAATATTTGCATCAGTATGTTGAAGTTCTTGTCTAACTTCATCTAATATACCCTGAGGAAAGAAGTAATCTCTATAAATTTCTGCTAACCTTTTGTCCACTCGAAATATTTTCTTGAACCAAGTGCGTAGAACTTCATCATTCTCTATTTCTTTTCCTTTTGCATCTCCTCTACTTTTGCCTTTTCCTTTGCCACGACCTTTGTAGAACTTGAAGACCATCGTCGCAGGTTGTAACAGCAACAAGCGGGAAAGATTTTCTTGACAAAGTTTACAAATATCCTAAGTGCCTGTGTAATAAGTGTTTAAATAGGGTTTTAGGTGCATAACTCAACGTGAAGAGAAGTCGGGTTTAGATATTAAATACATATTGAATAAAGTTTATTCAATCAAGGTACCCGAAATATTCAAGTATAACTCGTTGAGTTAACTATCCTAATGAGTAAAACGCTATCTAGAGGCAGTTTTACACGTTACCTTATCTAACATAACGTTTAGTTAGTACACTTAAAATAATATTCGGATGCTTCCAACTAAAACGTTCTGAACACATCACAATAGCTAAACCTTATCATTTTCTTGAGAACATTGTAAACTATTCTAACAATCCTGTCCTTTGAATTTAAAATAGTTTGTTTGACTTTTTAAATTATTTCATCAAGCTTTTAAGAGGACATTAATTTAGATTAACCAAGATTTGTATTTTGAATTATATTAATATGTTTTTGGACATTGTTAATCCTCCCCCTACAAATATACTTCTTATATATTCAATAACATACAAAATATACTTGTATAATAATAGATGTTAAGTATAACTATATTTTTAAATTTTCTTTTCAGAAACTTCCGTTATTCTAACTTTATCAAAAATGATTTCCAAAATCAATTCCTACTGTATATGAATTAAAACATAACTTTGAACTCAATATGATTAATTCAAGGAGAATAAAGGAATGTATCTCAAATAAACGTTTTCAAAAGTACTAATGTTGATTCAATAACCTAGTAGTCATATTGGTAGAAACTATATTTGATTCAAAGATATCTGTAATTAATGAAACACCTTTTTTTTTTTTTTTGAAAGTTAGTTTGAAAAGCTTGAATCATACAAGAGCTTTCTAATGTACCCGTGTAATGAGCTTTTAGTCAACAATCCCAGATCTGATCAAGACCTTAGGTTGCCAGATTTAAAGAATCCTTTTTCAAGATAACAATCCTTACAAACCTATCTGCTCAAGTACAAAAGGCTCATGATCAAACTGATTAATAAACTCTCAAAGATTTTCACTTTGTAAGCACTTTTCATTTTAAGCATAGTATATATGTATTCCATTAATACAGATCCAATAAAACACAAATCTCATACAATTTTTACTTCTATGATTTTACTGAGAATATGAATCAGTTTCAATAAGCTTATACTTTTAATTAACAGTTTAAGATGAGTTACATATAACTTATTCTACAAGTTCAATCAATTAAGTCAAATTTATGCATGATCATATGCACTTTCCTTGATTCAAAGAAAACATTTAATCAAAATTTCAGAATGTCAGAAGTATTTAATGTTTTTCATTTACACTTCCACTTAAAATCGTAAAAACCATTAAAATTGATAAACTACTTAAAATCAATAAGATATTACTATGATTTTACAATAAATACATAGTATCTTAAGCAGCAGTTTAGATATTACTTTAGAATTTATGATAAGTATATAATATCTATGAGGTGAACAATATCATCAATAATATTTATCTTTTTATGTGGAGTTTAAGCATTTTACACATCACATAGCCTACAAATACCCAAATTTAATCTAATGTTGCAGAATGTATTTTCATCTAGAGGTTTTTTAAATATATCAGCTAATTGATTTTTACTAGACACAAATTCTAATTTAATTTTTCCTTTAATTACATTATCTCTTAGAAAATGATGTCTAACCTCTATATGCTTTGCACTAGAATGTAATATAGGATTTTTGAAAAGATTTATTGTAGAATTACTGTCACAATAAATCTCAGTTGTATCATAAGATAATCCAAAATCTTCTAAAGTTTGCCTTATCCACAGAATCTGAGTGCAACACAGTGCAGCAACAACATATTCAGCTTCGGTAGTAGAAAGTGCTACACAGTTTTGCTTTTTACTAAATCATAACACCAAATTATTTTCCAATAATTAACATGTGCCACTAGTACTCTTCCTATTAGATTTAGATCCTGCATAATCAGCATCAGTATATCCTATAAGATCTATTGAACTATCCTTAGAATAATATAGTTCGAAATGCTTAGTTCCTTGTATATATCTAAATATTCTTTCAACTACAATTGAGTGTGATTCTTTAGGATTAGATTGAAATCTAGCACAAACACACACAACAAACATAATATCAGGTCTACTAGCAGTCAAATAAAGTAAAAAACCAATCATACTTCTGTATTTTCTTTGATCTATTGATTTTCCTATGTCATCAATATCTAACTTTAATGAAGTACTCATAGGAGTTCCTCGAATCCTTGTATCATTAAAATTAAATTTCTTAAGCATTTCATCTGCATATTTTTCCTGATTTAAAAATATACCTTTATCCATTTGCTTAATTTGAAGTCCTAGAAAATATGAAAGTTCTCCTATCATACTCATTTCAAACTGATTAGTCATTTCTTCAGAGAATATTTCTATCAACTTATCAGAGGTTCCTCTAAAGATTATATCATCCACGTATATTTGAACAACAATTTGATCTTTACCATCTCTCTTCATAAATAGAGTATGATCGACTTTTCCCATGATATAGCATTTTTCTATTAAAAAAGTAGACAATCTTTCATACCATGATCTAGGTGCTTGCTTTAAACCATATAAGGCTTTCTTCAATTTATACACAAAGTCAGGATTTTTAATATCTTCAAATCCAGGTGGTTGTTTTACATAGACTTCTTCATTAATTAAACCATTTAGAAATGCACTCTTTACATCCATTTGATATAATTTAAAATCCATATAACAAGCATAGGCCAATAATATTCTAATACTTTCTAACCTAGCCACAGGAGCAAATGTTTCATCATAATATAGTCATTCTTCCTATGTATACCTTTGTGCAACTAATCTAGCTTTGTTCCTTATAACTTGACCAGTTTTGTTTCTAAAGATCCACTTTGTACCTCTTATGGACTGATTTTCTAGTGGAGAGACTAATTCTCAAACATCATTTCTAATGAATTGATTTAGTTCTTCTTGCATTGCCACTATCCAATTTCCATCAGATAATGCTTCTTGTATATTCCTTGGTTCCACTATAGAAACAAACATACACATACTATTTAAATTTACTGAAGCTCTAGTCTTAACTCCCTCATTAATATTACCAATGACTTGAGTAATGAGATGTGATGAAGAATCACGCCAATTTCTCTGATTTTCCTCAATATTATCATCAACATCTGAAGGTCCATCACTTTCATCATTAGTTTGATCATTTAAGTTCATATTTTTGATTTTCTTAGATAAATCTTCAATCTCTCTATTGATCTCTAACTCTTTTGGGAAATTGATCATATTATCATTATCAGGTTTAGATTGAGATTCTCTAAAAGAATTTTCATTGAAGCTTACATGGAGGGTTTTTTCAATAGTTCTAGAAGTCTTATTATATACTCTATAGGCTTTACTTCTAGTAGAGTAACCTACAAAATTTCCTTCTTTCGCTTTGGCTTGAAATTTATCCCTTTTATCCTTAGTATTAAGAATAAAACACTTGTAGCCAAATGGTTTCATATAGGAAATTTTTGGAACCCTATTAAACATAATTTCAAAAAGAGTTTTATTAACACGAGGTCTTAAATGACTTCTATTAATAATATAACAAGCTGTATTCATTGCTTCAGCCCAAAGATTTTGAGGTAACTTATGTTCATTCAACATAGTTCTGGCCATCTCTTGAAGTGATCTATTCTTTCTCTCAACAATACCATTTTGACACGGTGCTCTTGGAAAAGAAAATTTGTGATCAATGCCATGATTATTACAATAATTATCCATTTGATCATTTTCAAATTCAGTACTATGATCACTCCTGAGTTTTTGAATAGAGACACTTTGTTCATTTTGAACAAAATTGCAAAACATTTTAAATTTTTCAAAAACTTCTGTCTTAGATGCTAGAAAATATACCCAAGTATATCTAGAGAAGTCATCTACTAAAACAAATACATACCGTTTACCACTAAGACTCATGATTCTTGTTGGTCCAAATAGATCCATATGTATAAATTTTAAGAGTCTCTTGCTTGAAATATCAGTTTTGGATTTAAAAGAGTTTTTATGAAGTTTGCCAAACTCACATGCATCACACATAAAGTCCTTTGAGTATTTAATCTTTGGTAAACCTCTCACTAAATGTTTTCTAGATAGTTTATGTAACAATTTCATATTTATATGCCTAATCCTTCTATGCCACAGATATGCATCACTAGTTTCAACTAGCAAACATGAATTTAAATCAACTGCACATCAGAAGGTAAAGTTAAAATACATACAGAACCTTTTCTTTTAGCAATAAACTTAATTTCATCTATATTTTTATCAATAATTTTGCATACTTTTTCTTCAAACACTACATAATATCCATTTTCAATCAGTTTTATAACACTTAGCAAATTAAATCCTAGGTTTTCTACATATAGTACATTCGAAATAACACAAGTCCGAGTTATTTGAACATTACCCATACCTATGATTTTATCTTTGCTTTTGTTTCCAAATGTTACACTCCCTTTCATGGTATTTGTAAAATTTTGTAATAGACTTTTCTGTCTAGTCGTGTGACTTGACGCTCCATTGTCCAAGATCCATTTTGATGTTGTTTCCTCCTGCAACACAAATTAAGAAAATCTTTTTCTTGGTACCCAATGTTGTTGAGGACCAAGTTCATTAAACGCATATTTCTTCTTTTTGTTTAAAAATAGTTTAACATTATCATTTACATTCTTATTAGTTGTAAGTACTATAGACTTATTTTTAACATCATACTTACTTATAGCATTATTGCTCTTATAATCATTCTTTTTGTTTTCAGATGTCGTATAACCAAGACCAAACCAATTTTTATCAGATGTTAATTTATTTTGGTCATGCTCATACATTTTAGTAAGTTCATACCAAGATTTTGTACTAGTATTAACATTTTCCGTACGTACAAAATCTTTTTCTACACAAGAATTTTCAGATTTATCACATGCAGAATGAGTAATTGGTCTAACACCAGTGTTTTGAATTACATGCTTGGGTTTCAGTTTACTACAATTGTTTGAAATTTTAGGGACATTAGAAACTGAATTTCCAGAATAAGAAACAAGATTTTTAGAAACATTAATAGTCATGTTAGAAGTACAATTTGACAAATCACATTGATTTTTATTATTACTACATGATTCATCCCTTGAAGTACCTACTTCTACATATTTATTACTTTGTTTCATGATAAAAGGAATTTTAGTTTTAGATTTACTTGAACTACAACTAACAAATCTTTTATTGGCTTGAGATTTAGGATATTCAGGATAATCAAATCCTAAGCTAAATTTATATGACACCACAAGGGTACTAGTTAGTTTGTCTAACTTAGTTTGACTTAAATTCTATTTCTCAATGGTAGAATTTAAATCTAGCTCTCTCAGTTTTAATTTATCTATCTCTAATTCAAGTTCATTTATATTGTTTCTCAACATTTCATTTTCAGATTCTATCTTTAATTTTTCAACATTTGTATTCTGTATTTGTTCATGCAAGACACATTCATTAAATCTAAATTTATGCAAATCTCTAGCATGATTTTCATTATCACATTTAAACTTTTCTAAAGTAGTAGATAGTAAACTATTTTCTTCTTCCACAATGGCTAAAGAGTTTCTAATATTCTTATTTTCCAGTTTACAAACTTTAAGTTTTTGTAATAATGCACGATAAGTATATAATAATTCAACAAAGTTAAAATCTGAATGACTTTCAGGATTAGATATTACCTCAGACTCATCTGCCATAAAGCACACATGAGTAACGTCTTCTAACTCTTGTTCTCCTTCTGAATGTGAAGATTTTGATGATGATTCCTCAGATTCAGACTCTTCAGACGTGTCATCCCAAGTGACCTTCAAAGCCTTTTTCTTGTAAAACTTTTTCTGAGTTTTCTGAGCCGTCTTCTTTTGATTTGTCCTACTTTACTTTTCATTTTTCCTTATAGGACAATCTCGAGAAAGATGTCCAGGTTTCTTATAGTTGTAACATACATACTTTCTGGATGAAGAATTCTTGTCATTTAGTGATTTTGACGTTAAGAGTTTGTCATTTCTGTTCCTTTGCTGTTTCCTAGCTTTCCATGCTTTTTTGAATTTCCTAGTCAGCAAAATCAAATCTTCGTCAAAATCAGTAGATATATCAGAATCTGAATTAATTTCGAAGGCTATTTCTTTCTTCATTTTTGGTTTGTTATGACTTAGTGATTCATTTAATTGAACTTCATAAGCTGTTAAGTTTCCTATAAGTTCATTCATGGTATAAACATTTAAATCTCATGATTCCTCTATTGATGTTACTTTCTAAGACCATTTAGAACTTAGGGATTTGAGAATTTTCCTCACCAAATCCTTCTGTTCAAAATTCTTTCCTAAGCATTTTAAAGAGTTTATGATATCAAGAAATCTGGAAAACATCTCAGAAATACTTTCATCTTCATGCATCTTAAAGAGTTCATATTTATGAATTAACATGTTTATTTTAGTCTCTTTAACTTGAGAAGTACCTTCATGTGAAACTTCTAATGCATGCCACACCTCATAAGCAGATTTATATGTCGACACTTTACTGAACTGCTCATAACTCAATGCACAAAATAAAATATTTAAGCCCTTAGCATTCAGAGTTTCATTTTCTTTTTTAGTAATTATCCAAGTATTATAAGGGGTAGATAACAGAGTATATGGTTTAGAAATCATGAACCACAACTTATGATCTATACTTTGAAGAAAAATAGTCATCCTATATTTCCAATATTCAAAATGTATTCCATCAAATAAAGGAGGACGATTAAGATTTTGGCCTTCATATAAAGAAAAATTATCATTTCCAGTAGCCATCTTATCTTAGATTTTGGTCTTCAACCTATTTGATTTTAAACAGTCTAAAAACTTTAAAACAACTTGAGCCTTAAATCAAGAAAGTTAAACGTATGCTTAGATATTAATGTTTGTTTAAAAACAAGGAAGGCAGAATAAGCAATGATATTAAATAAGTTGGTATTGATTTTATATCAAAGATTATTAACAAAGCTCTAATACAACTTGTAGGATCGTATGGCTACACAAGAGGGGGGTGAATTGTGTTTTTCAATATTTTCGAATATAATTGAAACTTTAAAACTCAAAAACAAGTCAAGACATTGTTTTCATAAAAACATTTTTATTCAAGGTTTCAATTACAATATGCAATTCAATTCTCCTTAGAAATTGTAGATGCAATTATATCTCGATACCATGTATCATCTAAACAATTTCATAACTACAAACAGAGAAAACTAATTTGCGGAATTTAAAACATTTCTCCCCGTTTGAGATCTTTCTTCTTCTTCTTCTTCTTTCTTCTTTAGCAATTCTTTAGAGACAAATATCTTGTCTTTTATGCTTCACTGAATTTGCTTTCTTCTGATACTTCAAATCTTCAGTGACGTAAATCTTATCTTTTTATGCTTCACTGAATTTTCTTCCACTTGAGAGATTTTCCCCGAAGAGGTGTTTTTGATCCTTGAAAAGATTTTTCTTTTAGTGTGCAGGGATAGTTTGATCATTGAAAAGATTTTTCATTTTATGTGCAAGGATAATTTGATCAACGAGAATTCTATGCTTTTTATACTGTATCTTCATTTCATGCATATCCTCCACGTTTAATTACTACCAGTTTTCCACTTCTCCACGTCTTTTCTTTTTCCTTCATCGAAATACACACGTTTTGACCCACGTTTACATTTCAAATTTTCTTTAATCATCAATCTTGGATCTCTAAAAAATTTCCTACAAAATAAACTTTCTCGTCCAAAAATTTTTCATCAGTGTAATAAGAAGTAATTACTTTAATGTTAACTAAATGAGTAACACAAGTATATATATAACTTAACGTTTCTAACTTAACGAGTTTCTCATGTGCCAACTCATGTGACAAGTACTATAGCTAACTCAACGAACCATCTTCGTGGTGTTACGCTAACTCAACGAACCATCTCCGTGGTGTTACGATAACTCAACGAACCATCTCCGTTGTGTTACAATAACTCAATGAACCAATAATATACAAATATTTTTATAATAAGAATTTTACCACATGCAAAAATAACAACTTAAGTTTATAACGCTGTTAGGTATTTAATTTTGATGATATATGCTTTATTAACGTATTTAAATAAGTCTACATAATATTCTCTAAGTATAATAGTTAACAGATTATCGGAAAGTTTCATTTTTATGTCGGATAAATTAAAGATTTCCGAAGAGCTAGATTTGCAATAGTTAAACTTTCGGATAGTTAACATTTTAGATAGTTAAACTTTCGGATAGTTAACGTTTCGTTTTTGTCGAATACTTTATGTTAAAAACTCGTATTGTTAAGTTATCTACATGTGTGTTTTTAATGTTTTAAGTTGTCACATGTTTTCCATGTGCGTTCGGTAATGAAAAATCGAATAGTTAGATAACTGTTCGAGTTTTTATACGCATGGATAGATAACTGTTCGAGTTTTATAAAAGGACTAACGAACAGATAAATTTCTTTGTTTAGTCACGTGTTTTGTAGGTGTAAAAACTCGAAGAGTTAAAGGATAAATGTTTGAGTTTTTACAGGAGTTAAAGGATAAATGTTTGACTAAATCGAAGACTTAGAAGATATTCTACAAGACTCTAGGAAGATAAAGTTTCGATGTATCTATGAGTGGAGATCGTGGAAACTCAAAATGTTAGTGAAGTAAGTGGAAATTTAAATAGAAAGTAATTTGGATTAAAGAGAAAATTAGTACGTGGATTATGGATTAAGTGGATGAACATGCTAAACGTGAAAGACAACAGAGTTCGACTACTAATAGAGAGTACGAGCTACATTATAATAGAGGATCCCAATCTCAAAAAAAACCAAGTCTGAATATTCAATCTGGATCTCTAACTAAAAAGTTAAGTTTGAATATTCATATTCTGAAAAGTTCTCCAACATCAGAAGAAGTTCAAAATTCCAAGCAATTTTAGAAAAGGAGCTGCAAAAAGTTTGGAAATTTGACAACTGGAGAAGAAGAGATACAAAAGCTGAGCAAAGAGAAAGAAAAGAGCTGTGTGCAGAAAGATCAGGTTTTATACAATTCAAAATTAGTTTTGAAAAAGAGCTTTGTTTTCCTATTTGAATTGTATATCAAAAATTACTATATCAAAACCATCAAGAAGGGAATTGAGCTGAAAAGATATTGTAAATTCTGTCTTGAAATAAAAGATTAGAATTTCATTTACGAGTGTTTTGTGCTCTTGTTTTATTCGCTAGTTTAATTACTAAAGACACAATTCACCCCCCCCTCTTGTGATACAGACGATCCTACAAATGCTATACCCCGTCAATATAGCAAGTCAACGCGTTTAGTTATGTTAACTTAACGAGTTAAACATGTGCACCTCACATGATACAATATAACATTCGTAACTTATAATTTCACCACGTGTATAACACTAACTTAACGAGTTCATCTCTTATTTTACTCACTAACTTAACGAGTTCTCACGTGACCTATTTTAACCTTTAAGCCTCTAACTTAACGAGTTCTCACGTGATCTCTATACAAATAAAACTCTAACTTAACGAGTTGTCTTAACATGCATTGTACATGATACAAAAAATATAACTTTAAAACATATCATGCTTTTCAATAAAAACACATGTTAACTTAACGTTTAGTTAAATGAGAAATTAATGCAACGAAACGACTAGTTATTAACTTAGTATAATTTCAAATCCAATACAGACAAGTATTTATATCAATAAACTTTTTCTGTATTAATTGATGATTTTAATTTCTTTTCACAAGCAATAGTAATTGAGCAAATATGATTATTTTCATTTAGCACACATCATCAAAACAAAATACTCAACAGATAGTTACAGACTTAACTATCCGAAGAGAATATTCTTTCTGAATGGGCGGTACTATACCAGGCTAACTGTCTAGAGAGATTCGACATTTTGGACAGTTACTAACTTAACTGTCTGAAAAGTCACTTACTTCTCTCTCTTTGTCCTTTCGGAAGGTTCTGCTGATAACTCTCCAAAAACTGCATGTTTTTCGGATAGTTACATCTTAACTATCTGAAAACTCACTTATGTGTCTTTTCAGGCATTTTGGAAGGTTCTGCCGATAACCTTTCAAAAACTTATGAACTTCGGATAGTTACTGCCTAACTATTCGAAGATCCACTTAAGTCACTGCTTTCCGGATACTTGGCTTCTTAACTATTCGAAGATCCACTTAAGTGTCTGACTTTTAGATACTTAGCTTCATAACTGTTCGAACGTCCACTTAAGTGTCCTTTAAGTCATTTCGGATAGTTTCAGCCAATAACTCTTCAAAATCTTCTGACTTTCGGATAGTTAACTCAAAGCCTCTGACTGAACCTTTATTTCTGGATACTTAGGTCTGCAACCTACCAAAAATATAAAACTGCCGGATACTTACTATTAACAAGCTTCTGATTGAACTTAGACTTCTTGTGGCATACTCCACTCCTGTAATACTTGCCCTAACAGTGCAAAAACTTGAAGTGTTACAGATAAGTGCTTGAGTTTTTACAGAACTTAAAGGATAAGTGTTCGACTAAAATGAAGACTAATATGCCATTGTAGTAGTTGTAGAAACAAGACATTTGAAGGAAAACCATGATTGCACATATCACATAGGAATTCACTCGTGGAATGAAGAAGAAATCACCATCGTTGATAGGAATGAAGGAAATCCAACCGATCATCTAAGTAGAAGCAGTTACTATAAAAGAAATATAAAAGAATAGAAAAAAGACGAAGAAAGTGTGTGTGTAGAGGTGGAGAACCGCGCTAACTATAGGAAGCATCGGAAGTTCCCTGAAGCTCCACACCACCACCAAAATCACCAACCATTGGAGGTCTGTGAGGATACTTTCTTGATGTCAAGTCGATTCTGAGCCAAACACGGTGCCTGACAACCATTGTGAGGAGTGATCGCGTCGCGGGAAGGGAAGCCATTTTCACCAAGTACCGACTCATATCTTAGGAGATCGTAAAGCTTCTAGCCTTGGTTTCGGGTTGATGCTAGTATGCTGAAAAGGAGATCATCTTACAATTCTGGACTCACAATTCTTTAGGGAGAGGAGGCAGGATTGTAAGTGATTAAGTTTCCAATGGTGTAATCACATCATAGTGATAGAAGTTTTTATTGTCGATAGAGATTTTTACATTTCACCTTTCATTCATCTTCAGGAACATATCAAAACAAAAATACCAAAAACAACAAATTATCTGTGTTTACATTTAGTATTAAAGTGTTGTAGTGCTTGCTTTGTATCGTGATTAATGTTATCATTGTCAGTATTGTGAATGTTTTATGTTTGTTTGATTTAGAAAAATAGAAAATAGTTTTACCGTTTATTGAACTTGAGTTGTTCCAGATACTTAAAGGTTTTAATGGTTACTATTTGAAATATCTTAATGTTAGTATTGCTTAATGATAAATCTAATATTAACTAACATTAAAGAGCTTAATTAATGTTATTTACAATTTGTGGAACCGCTTAATAGTTGGCCGAATTCCTTTGTAATTAACAATATTCAACTGGAAAAATAGGCACGTAGAGTTAACTTAAGTCCACGGACTAAGTCCGTTGAGTTAGTCATAACTCCACGAACTAAGTCCATTGAGTTAACCTTAACTCAACGAAGTGCTTAACTAAACACATATAAACTCCAATATAAAAATCGGAACAGTACACAATTCTTACTCAATCTCTATGGGATCAACCTGTACTTGCACACAAACACAATATACGCTGTGCACTTGCAGTTAAAATATAAATTGGAATTAATGTCTAATTTGTGTGAAAGGTTGTTTGTTTACTTCTAAAAGAAATTACTAATATAAGCAAGTTTAAGATTTAACTTTTCACAACCAAACAGATGTTAACAAATCAATACAGGTAGCTTGTAAGGAAATTTGTTGTATTTAGAATTAAAACATGAAAATCCCAAATTTTACATTTATAAACCGCAAGCACACGGTACCTATTGTATTAAGCATATGCAAGAGTGGGTCAATCCACAAGGAGCTTGTCTTAAACAAATTTAAGGAAATAAATGCATAGCAAAATATTCACATCACTAAGGCCTTGATAAAACTTTAATTACAAATTAATAGGTAATAATTACATAAATACAATAAAGAGTTCAAATATCGCCTAAAATCCAATAAGCTCCCAAGGTTAAACCTTAGGAAACTCAAGAAAATTAATGAGTTTCGTCTCTGAAATTATAGAAATTTAGCCCAACTTCTAACTCTCCTTACATCCAACCTAGACATTTCGAGTTATCTTCGAAATGCTAGTAATTTCATGGACTAAATCATTATAAAACTCTAGAAGTGTTGGATTTACTAACAAGGCACATAACCGTTCTATAAACTTTCCAGAAACGTACCTTTGGTACAAAAATCATATCTTGGTCAAAACTCCATGAAATCCTACAAAATCAAAGGGCTTTGAACAAAGACTTATACTACTAATATGGAAAATTGACAGAAAGGCTTTCCATAAAGTTTACAGTGTGGGAAACACTCAAGCGTCGAGCACTAAAACTGGCATTCGAATAGGAATTCAAAACTACTACGACCTTTGAAAGAAAAAATCAAAAACCAACAAAATACATTCTAGAAAAATACAAAATTTACATAACTATAATCTACATGAAATTTCTTACAAAATAGAATCAAGAAACACTAAAAAACTCTATGGAAAACATCTTCTAAGAAAGGAATAAAGTAGGGTAGGATTTTGTTTAGCTAGAATCCAGAACTACAAAAATCCACTCCCTTCCTAACTTTTTCTCTGAAATCACAGAAAATATCTCTAATTATAATAATAATTTCTCCCAAAATAGGCACTAAAAAATAATGTAGAAATATGCACCGGAAAGGGTTTCAAGTTATCTAAAAGGACATAGTGATTATATAGTATAAATCGTCCTCAATTGAAAATAACATTAAGCCCTAGTGAGGTGTGCAAAACGATCTTAAAATAATGCAAAACGTGCACTCACAATAAAAACTCGAGAACTTTATCAATTCTTCATGAAAGTTTATGAAATCACCGCTGAATGAAAGTAGACATGTTTTTGCTTGGAGAGGAGAAGACAAGACCTAATTTGGGTTGTCCTTCCCTTTAAATAGACTTGGTAGTTGATCTCTTCCTTGGTAGATCCAATAGTTGAGATTCATCCACCTTATTTCCTTTAGATAACCTTTAAACTTAAGCAAACAAATTAAAATATAACAAGAAGAAAACATCTAAGTAAATAATCACTATTCATTCCCATGATCATTAAGTCAATAATCACTATTCATTCCCATGCTAAGTTGTGCAAATTTAAGTCATTAAATCCCATAATCATGCATACTCATGTAAATGCCTACGTGATGATATTTCAATTATAATCATGCATTATTTAACATTTAAGTCATAAGAAGTATAAATAATATCACATAAAAATGCACAATTTTACTCCTTACATAGCTCTCCTGGTCATTTGATCTTTGATAATCGAGAATATCTCAACCATACGTGTGTCCTTGAAGGAGTGCAGATCTAGGTAAACTTAAAGTTTACCTGGATTTGGGTCGATGGATTAAACCCGAGTTACCGATTAGAACGATTAACCTAGGATTAATCTGAGCCTCCGACCTAGATTAACCAGTTATAGTTGGTTAATCCAAGTCGAGTGACTGTCTAGGCCGATTAATGTAGCTGGTTTAGAGGCTGACATCAACATGTCGTCTGTTAACATCACTATGTCATTTGTTAATGTCAACTTTCTATGTGCTGACATCAACACTACTTGAATTGGTTCAATTCATGCACAACCCTCAAAGGGGGCCCTATCACTTTTCCATGTGATACCTTAGAGGGGGAATATTACCTGTTTGGGTGTATTCCAAATTGTTTTTACCTCAAGGGTGGTCCCCTTTATACATTTTGTATAAAGCCCCTAAGGACAATTTTATCTTAGACCTTTTTACCCCTTGGGGTAGTCCAACCACAATATTGACTTGTGGTACCCTAAGGGGGATGTCAAGTCTATGACTTTGATATCCAAGACCCGTCATGCATATTTTCTACATAATATTAAGGGTTAAATGATGGTTAATTGCATAATATTTAGCTTATCATAGGAGAATTAAGTCATTATGTTATAATTGCACTATTATATGTCTTAATGAAAGAATCTGCATAATTTCAAGGAATTAGCGTTAATTAAGTACATTTCTGCATTGTCGGTGAGTTATAGGCTTTGAAATTCCTAAGTATTTGAATTGTCTCTTATTTCAGAGAGTTATATTTTATGTACCGGATAGTTATGTTTTAAACGCTTAAAGAATATTTTATTATTTCTTGAAGTACACGTGTTGAAACCTTAATGCATGACTTAAGTGGATTTTCGGTAAGTTATCTGGTAACTATTTGAAATGTGTCTAAGCATTAGATAGTTAAGTTTGCAAGTATCCGAAATATCTTTTTATCATAAAACTGCTTGAGGACACATGTTGCGCTCTGGAAACTTGACTTAAGTTATCTTTTGGAAGGTTAGATGCTAACTATCTGAAATGCATATAAGTTTCGGATACTTATAGTTATAACTATCCGAAACATCTCAACTCGTTAAGTTAAAATTATGCACGTGTTGAAATTAAATGCTTTATTATGTCACATGAGTTACACATGTTGAACTCAAATAGTTAACATAACTATACGCGTAGAGTTACATGAATATGCACTAAGGTAATGCATTGTGTTAGTGTTATAGGCTTATAAATTATTTCTTTATTGCACATGTTTTATAGATAAGTCAATGAAGTAAGTCTTTTGAGTTACATTAACTCCATAGACCATTTATTTTCTAACATGCCACTGTTTAGAATGAAAAAGTGCATAATATTAAGGGTTAAATGATGGTTAATTGCATAATATTTAGCTTATCATATGAAAATTAAGTCATTATGTTATAATTGCACTATTATATGCTTTAAAGAGTACCCATGTATCAAGCTTTCAATCATTAGCAACAATCAAATCTGAACATATAATGTCTATAGTAGGGCATAAAGAGCCCATTTTTGTGGATTTATTATCTGAAGAAGAAGAAGAAGAGCAAGAGTAAACAAAAGAAGGAAAATAGGCTGAAATTAGTCTACAGCTTGAAGAATTAGAAACTAAAGTTAGAGTAGAAAATACCGTACTTGTAACTCCATCCCAATCTACCGCAGAATCAAAAAGAACAGTAACAATGTAGATTGGTAGTGAGGAGGAAGAAGAAAGAGAAGAAGCTGAGTAGGAAGTTGAATAGGAAGAAAAGAATTCAACAAATTCCTCTAAAGAGAATGAAACTCTTCAACAACTTATGGAGAAAATACAAGACAAAAGTGTGGAAAGTTCTGCAGGCTCTCCACCACATTTCAGAACTAAAAGACAAGAATCTCTGAATTATTTTCAGCAACAAGTGCAACAACAAGCTCAGTAACTTGAAGAAGAAGTTCAAGAACAAACCCCTCTAGAGCAACAATTCTAAATTCCTAACCCTACAGAAGCAACTATTCTGAATGAAATTCATTTCTAAAGTTAGGAAGTATATAACAAGTATCAAGAGATAAAGGGGTATGATATTATTTATAGTAGGATAGTAGACTAGACTAAAATAGAGGAAATTAAAGAATTATTTGAATTCCAAGACCTACTGTAATTTATTCCGAGAGCAAAAGGGTATGTAGTTTATGAAAATTTCGTGCCTTGTTTTTATGCAAATTTAAGAGAGGAAGATGGAAAATTAATTGCAAACGTGGAAGAAGTTAATATTCAGAAAACAATTGAGCTTCTCCAAAACATTTTTGGATTAAAAAATAAAGGAATTGAAATTCTACAAGAAACAATTTTAGTGAAATGGACTGAATAGGAAGTTAAGCAGTGTATAGCTAATGACTCTTGTTTAGAATGAAAAAGTACATAATATTAATAGTTAAATGATGGTTAATTGCATAATATTTAGCTTATCATATGAGAATTAAGCCATTATATTATAATTGCACTATTATATGCCTTAATGAAAAAATTTGCATAATTTCAAGGAATTAGCATTAATTAAGTATATTTCTGAACAGTCGGTGAATTATAGGTTTTTAATTCCTAAGTATTCAAATTGTCTGTTATTTCGGAGAGTTATATTGCATGTACTATACAATTATGTTTTAAACACTTAAAGAATATTTTATTATTTCCTGGAGTTCACGTGTTGTAACCTTAAAATATGACTTAAGTAGATTTTTGGTAAGTTATCTGCTAACTATCCGAAATGCATTTGAGCATTAGATAGGTTTGTAAGTATCTAAAATATTTGAACTCGTTAAGTTAGAATTATGCACGTGTTGAATTTAAATACTTTATTATGTCATGTGAGTTGCACATGTATAACTCATTAAGTTAGCATAACTATACGCATTAAGTTATTTGAATATACACTAAAGTAACGTGTTGTGTTAATATTATAAGCTTATAAGTTATTTCTTTATTGCACATGTTTTATAGTTAAATCAATGAAGTGAGTCATATAGAAGTAGGATTATATGAGATTTATGTTTTACTGCATCTGTATTAGTGAAGTATGTATATATACTGTGTTGAAAAGAAAAAGAAAAAGAAGAAGAAAAACTTTAAGAGTTTATTGACTTATTTGATCACGAGCCTTTTGTACTTGAGTAGATAGATATATAAGGATTGTTGACCTGAAAAAAGACTCTTTAAATTAGGCAACTTAAGATCCTGATTAGATCTAGGATTGTTTATTAAAAGCTCAATACATGGGTACACTAGAAAGCTTTTGTATGATTCAAGCTTTTCAAATTAACTTTTAAAGTACAAATATGCATATACTATTCTAGAAAGATAAAAGTGTTTTGTGAAATACAAATATCTTTTGAATCGAGTATATTTTCTATTATCTAAGATTACTGAAGTATGAATCTAGATTAGACTTTTGAAGTTGTTTATGTGAGATACAATTCATTATTCTTCTTGTTTTAATCATATTGAGTTGGATTGTGTTTTGATTCGTATGTAGTTGAAATTTATTCTGGAAATCATATTGGAAAATTCAAGATGACAGATGTTTAAGAAAAAAATGATAATATAATTACCACCTATATGATACTAATATATTTTGTATGTAATTAACATAGGTCTTAAATATATTTGCAGGTTGAAGAGGAGAAAACAATGTTAAAATAGATTACTGAATTAATACGAAATATCTTTACATTAATCTAATCTATGTATTTTGAAGATACAAAATGAAGAATTAGTTCTAGCACTTTAGAAAGACCAACTAGTTAGATCTTAGTAGTTTGCTAAGGGACTAGCAAAAATTTAAGTATGGAGGAAGTGTTCAGAATGAAAAAGTGCATAATATTAACAATTAAATGATGGTTAATTGCATAATATTTAGCTTTTCATATGAGAATTATGTCATTATGTTATAATTACATTGTTATATGCTTTAATGAAAGAATCTGCATAATTTCAGGAAATTAGCGTGAATTAAGTACATTTCTGAACTGTCGGTGAATTACAGGCTTTTTAATTTCTAAGTATCCGAATTTTCTGTTATTTCGGAGAGTTACATTTAATGTACCAGACAGTTGTGTTTTAAACGCTAAAAGAATATTCAAGTGCATAGTAACAACTCATTGAGTTAGTGTTCTTTTTGTTGAAAGATCATGTGCCAACTCATTAAGTTACAAGTTTAAAGGTGTAAAACGATCACGTGAGAACTTATTGAGTTAGTGAGTAAAAACTGTAAATTGTATATCTGAACTCGTTAAGTTAGGTTTATGCATGTGTTAAATTTAAATGCTTTATTATGTCATGTGAGTTGCACATGTATAACTTGTTAAGTCAGCATAACTATACGCATTGAGTTACTTGAATATACACTATGGTAATGCATTGTGTTAGTGTTATAAGCTTATAACTTATTTCTTTATTGCACATGTTTAATAGTTAAATCAACGAAGTAAGTCTATTGAGTTACGCTAACTCTACAGACCATTTATTTTCTAATATGCCATTGTAGCAATTGTAGAAACAGGGAATTCGAAGAAAAACCATGATTGCATGTATCACGCAGGAATTCACTCGTGGAATGAAGAAGAAATCACCATCGCTGATATGAATGAAGGAAATCCAACCGATCATTTAAGTAGAAGTAGTTATTACTAAAAGAAAGATAAAAGAAGAGAAAAAAGATGAAGAAGTGTGTGTGTGTAGGTGGAGAATCACGCTAACTACAGGAAGCGTTGGAAGTTCCCTAAAGCTCCACACCACCACCAAAATCATCAACTATCGGAGATCTGTGAGGATACTTTTTGGATGTCGGGTCGATTCCAAGTCAAATACAATGACTGACAACCTTTATGAGGGGTGATCACGTCACAGTAAGGGAAGTCATTTTCACTAAGCATCGACTCATATCTCAGGAGATCGTAAATCTTCTAGCTTCTTACCTGTACTTGCACACAAATACAATATACACTGTGCACTTTTAGTTAAAATATAAATTAGACTTAATATCTAATTTGTGTGAAAGGTTGTTTGCTTACTTCTAAGAGAATTTATTAATACAGGCATAAAAAAATCAAAGTTTATGATGTGACTTAACAACCCCAAACAGTCTTTCATAATCTATATTTGAAATTCCATCAATTCATCCCATCATCTTATCAAATATAAAGTAGGATCATCATGTTCATTATACCATACTCCTAATTGAATTTTATCATGTTCTACAGACGATGGTTTAGCTATATCACTAGGTACATGCAATATTTCTATAATGTCATCATCATAACTATCTATGCTTACTATGTATAAATCAGATCTAAATGCAACTGATATATCTATGACTAGATATATATATCCATCAAGTATGACATGTATGTTGTTAATTAATACTTTCTGTCCTAGATATATCATAGTATTTTCAGTCCAAGATCTATTCAGAAAATTATACACACTTAAACATATATCCTCATCCCAATTTCCAGTTAGTCTCTAGTAAAACAATTTTTCAAGAATTGTCAAATTTTTATTAGAAAATGTTAAAGCTAACCCACAATTTTCAATTGGTACTTCAAATCTATTAGGTATTCCTATATTCCATTCTTCTCTAATGATAGGATTTCTAATCAAAATATCGGGTAACAAAATTGCATACATTGGTTTGGTTCTATAAATAATCAATCCTTTATCTATCCCCATTATATGATTTATTCCTTCTAATGTATTAGGTGAAATTCCAGCAGTTTCTTCCATATTCAGATATTCATAGCTGATTGAACTACGATTAAATGACTTTCATAAAAATCTATCTCTAATATTAGTCATCTTTGTAGCTTGTAGTCCATGAAAATATTTTTCTCTGACACATTCTTTAATTTCTTTTGACACAACACAATCTGCACAAATCTTTAGCTGATAAGTTACTTAGTACTTCCCTTAGTACATTTAGTGGTAATTTCATCAATTCCATCTGTTGTGATTCTATATAACATAAATAAATTTTAATAGAGATAAAATTAACATAGCTACTTACATATCCTCGTGGAGTTAGGTCATAACTCAATGGACTAAGTTCGTTGAGTTAAGAAATAACTCTATGATACTACTTACTATAATTAAACTTACATTTTTTTCTTTTTATATTTTGCTACTTACTATATTATACATAGTTAGTTCAATCATACTACTTCATTAAGCTTCCCTCCCAAAGGAGGTATCAATTTTATTAACAGTTCTATTGATAAGGTTAGGTACTACTTGCATTGGCAATCCTCCAGTAGGTTTAACTTTTATTGATTCCTTCTATCTAGGGGGTATATTTCTATTCATATTTTGATTTTGAATGGTAGTATTTCCAAATACATGATTTAGACGATTGTTTAATTGTTGAATTATCTTTTCTAACTTCTTTATTCTAGATCCTTGTTCAATTAATGTTTCATAACTTATATTTTTGTCATTTATATTTTCTCCTCCTTGGAAATTGTTATTTCTCCAAGATAGGTTCGAGTGATTTCTCCAATTAGGGTTATAAGAATTGCCAAAGTTATCTTTCTAGTTTCTAGCATAAATAATATCTAAGTCCTTAATATTTGCATTCTTTTCTACTAGTTTTTGATTTAATGATAACTCTTCTATTTTCTTTGTTAACTCAGTTAATTTAACTTCAAGCATAATGCTTAAATCTATTTCATGCATTCCCCTTGGCAATATTCTTTTATTTGTAATAGCTTTAGCCGAGTTTTCCCACTAAGCATTTCTTTTTGCAAAGTTTTCTAAGTACACCCATGCTTCTTCACTACACAGTTTTAAAAATCCATTATGACAAGTAGATTCTAATAAAGATTTAGTTGAAACATCTATGTCTTCATAAATTATATCTATTAATTGTGCTTTACTCATTGCATGATGTGGACATTGAGTTAATAAATCTTTAAATAGTTCAAAATATTTCCAAAATGATTCTTCCTATTTTTGGCTACACATTAATATTTCCTTTTTCTTTTTAATCATTTGATGTGTTGGATAATATTTTTCTAGAAAAATAAAGAAAAATTCAGTCCATGCAGAAATTGAATCAGGCGACAAAGTATATAATCATCTCTTAGCTATGTCTTTTAAAGCAAAAGGAATATATCTAAGTTTAATAGCATCAATACTCATGTTCGGCATTTTCATCATTTGACAAACTTCGTTAAATTCTGTAAGGAAATAATAGACATCTTCTCTTTCTAATCCATGAAAGTGTGGCAATTGACTAATATAATTAGATTTCAGTTCAAACCTATCTCCCTCAATGTTTGGCAATTGAATACATGAATGTTCATCAACTAGTTCAGGATACAGAATTTCCCCTAATGGTTTTTCTACTGGACCAACCATATCTTCATTCTCTTTTAAAGAAAGATTAGCTACACCCCTAAGGATTTCGTTAAAGTCCAATTTAGAAAATATTTCAATATGCTTCTGTGTTGAATAATCCTATGTAGGTGTTCTTACTAATTGTTTGGTGCTAGGAGAACGAGTCCATGTGCTCATAAACTCCTAACATAAAGTAAAATAGTAGAAGATTAATTACATATCAGTCTGATGCTTTGTTTTCAATAAATAGTTGTTGACAGATGAAGTTGAATCGATTGCTTCTCCTTCTAGTTCTCCCAACGAATTTTCTTTACTTTCCTCAAGTGCTGCTAACTAGTAAATAACATTTTGTTCTATATTTATAATGCACGTTCATAAGGCAAATGAATCTCATTGCAAGAACGTGTCTTGTAACGTGTAGTATGGTTCCTATTTTTATAGATATGTGTTCCACTTTTAATTTCAAATTTCAGTAACCGCTAAACCCACAAAGTTTTGTTCATGGCTAAAAGAATAACCATTCAGCTTAATCCACAAACTAACCTTGTTGAGTTACAAATAACTCCACAGACTAGCTTCGGTTACTATTTGCTAACTCAATGAACTAGCTTCGTCACCCATTTGCTAACTCCACAAACTAACTTCGTTGAGTTACAAATAACTCAATGGAGTGACCTTATATTTTCTTATTGACCTCATGGAGTTAAGGTTAACTCAACGGACTTACTTTGTTGAGTTAACACTTAGCAAATTTTTCTAAAAACTTACTCCTTATGTTAACTTCTATATTTTTTTTCTCCTGCATTCATCAACTTAAATAAAGTTAAATACATTTCATTAATGTAGTGTTCTAATTTAAACTCATTTAAATCTGAACATTATATGCATATTTAATTTACAATTCATTTCCTATTATGCAGAATTTACATTTTACTTTTCAGTGTACAAATATGTTCAAATATTATCCAATCATTGTGCATTTAACCATGTCATTCATAAAATTTTAAAACTTTAACAAATTCCTGCAAAGCCTTATATAAATAGATATATAATATTCATCTTCAATATAGTTCTCAATTAAATCATTCATTCACAATTACACAAATTCAGAAACATCTGATGTTCAAACATTCATATATATATCGTTTACAATACATACAATCAAACATTTTTTAGTACAAGTAGATGAATAATACATTTTAATCTTTCTTCCTAAGTTCATCTACTTCCTTCTAGAGCTTTTCTAATTGTTGTTCTAACTGATTTATACACTCTACAGCTCTTGTAAAATCTCTAGAAGGTCTAGCAATCGAAACAACAACTGCAACATTATAATTTCTATATTCCTTCATTGAAATAGCTCTAGATCTTATCCTCTTGGATACCCATTTCGTGAAGTCAATACTATCTACCATCAATAGTGGAATCAGATCTTCATAGAATAATTTTTTCTGTGCTGCTCTCAACTTGGAGATAAAAACTGCAGACTAGTTTACTTTAATCTTGTTTACAACTACATATGTGGCCCATTTAACAAACTGACTTAATTCTATATCATGACCTTATCGTTGGTAGACATTTTTAATCGAAATGTTAGCTACCAATTGTGCTTTACCATTTAAGTACTTCAATCTGTTTAATAATGGCACACCAGGATTGATAGCTAAATAGTCTTTTATTTCTTGTTCTGTCCACTCGACTACAGTTGTGCTCTCCAAAATTTCTTTTCCTTCATTCCTTAATTCAAAAATATTGTGGAGAAGCTTTGGTGTTATCAGTACATCAGCTTGCTCCACATTGGAAATTAATCCTCTTTCCTCATCTCTTAAATTTGTATAAAAACAAGGCACTAGATTTTCATATATTGCATGCCCTTTCTACTGAGAAATAAATTACAGTAGACCTTGGAACTCAAATAATTCTTTAATGTCCTCCATGGTGTCCTAGTTTACTGGTCTACTATATATAATATCAAACCCCTTTATCTCTTCATATTTATTCATTGCTTCTTGACTCCAAAAACATGTCATTCAGAACTTGCTGTTGGGAAGGGTCAAGAATTTGAATTTGTTCCTCTATTGGGGTTTGTTCTTGAATTTCTACTTCTTCCTTAAAATGTTGAACTTGTGTTTGTTGAAAATGATCTAGAGATTCTTGTATTCTTGTTTCTACTTCTGTCTCTGGTGGAGAGCCGACATAACTCTCCACTCTTTTTCCTTTTACTCTTTCAATAATTTGCTGAAGAGTCTCTCCCTCTTTAGTGGAATCTGTTGAGTCATTTCCTTTTTGTTCAGTATGTTCTTGTTCAGCTTCTTCTATTTTGTCTTCCTCCTAACTACCAATCTGCATTGTTACTGTTCTTTCTCAATCATTAATATAATGGGATGGAGTCCCAAGCAAATCAACTTCTGCCCTAATTATTTCTTCTATTTGTGTAGGTTATAGGCTAATTTCAACCTATTTTTCTTCTTTTCTTTGCTCTTGTTGTTGCTATTGCTCTTGCTCATCCTTAGATTCAGATAGCAGATTAACAAAAATGGGCTCTTTAGGCCCTACTAATAGTATAAGCTCAAGTTTAATTTCTGCTTGAGCTTCAAACACTATCTCTTTTCCTTTTCTTCTAATTAGTTGTGTCTGTTCTTCCTCTTCCTCTAAGACTAAGTCTACAAAACTGGACTCTCTAAGCCCTCGAGCCACAAGTACTGGCTCTTCCTGTTTCATTATTACTAGTCTGGAAGGACCAACTTCAGTTTCTCTTGTAGCTCACTAGCTGCTTCAGAATGTTGTTCCACTTTAATTTTATACTAGGCCTTCAACTTATCTTTGACCCTTTTCTTGTAGAGTGCATCATATAGTAGATGCGTCTTTGCCACAGTTATATCTTTAGAATTTCCTTGGCTCTTGGCAACTTTAACAAGCTCTACGAATTCTCTCCATTCCTTTGGCTCGATGGTGCCAAAAATGCAGCTCTTTCTAACGGCCTTGGCAATGGAATGGATGGTCTTGGTTGTTGTTCCTCAGTAATAGGTTTTTTAGTAGTCGGCTCTTCATCTGTAGGTTCTTTAGCTACTTTCCATTGTTGCTCCTTGATTTCCTACCAGGTATGTCCAACAATATGTCTTACAAACCACAATCGTGACTTGTGCTGGATCAACTCTAGAGCAACCTCATTATTTGGTCTAATTCTCCTTTCTCTATTTACAACCACTTCTGTTGCTACTTTGATTCTCGTTTCTACAATCTGAGGTATTCTAATATCTAAATCAACCAAAACTTTTCTCTAGTAGAAAATATCAGATTCTACCTTTTGTAAAGTTATAACTAATAAAAATACTACTAATAATAATTTTAAATTTGGTCAAGAACGAAGAATTTCTGGTCTGACCGACTCTTAATTTTTCAACATTTTACAATTTCGGTCAAACCATTATATTTCCTCGATTGAACTGAAATTAAATACTTCTTTTTTTTCTACCGGTTGAACCGATACCATGCTTTGGTAAAATCGACACTTTTACTCAATATAATATATATATATTTATGTTTTTATGTTTGGATCAAACCGGTGGATCCTTTCGATGTGGCCGTAACAATTTGTTTTCTTCTATACGGTTCGATAAAACTAATAATTTCTTTCGGTTGAACTGTGACTATATTTAAATAAGTTTTTTTTTTACATATATATATCTATTTCTTACTTAATAAAGCTCGAGTAGTCCTCTACTCTTACTTCTTCTATAATTCTAAAGGAACTTTTTGGAATTTTCAGAATAGATCTAAGTCTTTGTCCATTTATTTTAAATATATTATGATTTTTAGGATTTTAAATTTCAATTGCTCCATAGGGATAAATATTTCAAATTATATAAGGCCCTACCCATCTAGATCTCAATTTTTCTAGATGGTTATAAAGTCTAGTCATGTAAAGATATACTTCTTGTCCTATTTCAAAAGTTTGTGGAATAATTTTCTTGTCATACTAGAACTTCATTTTCTCTTTTTCTTTTACAATTTTCAAATAAGCTTCATTCCTAAATTCTTCTCATTCAATTAATTACATTTTTCTGTTTTCAACAACTTAATTTAAATTAGTGTTCAAAGTTTTTAATGCCCAATAAGCTTTATGTTCAATTTTAGCTGGTAAATGACAACTTTTTCCACATACTAGTCTAAAAGGTGACATACCTAAGCTTGTCTTATAAGCAGTTCTATAAGCCCAAAGTGCATCTATTAATCTATTAACCCAACCTTTTCTAGTAAGATTTATTACTTTTTCTAAGATTAACTTAATTTGTTTGTTTGCACTTTCTACTTGTCCACTTGTTTGCGGATGATATGATATTGCAATTTTGTGATTTACTCCATATTTCTTCATTAAGGCTTCAAAACTTCTATTACAAAAATGAGTTCCTCTATCACTAATAATAGCTTTAGGTATTCCAAATCTGGCAATTATATTAGTTCTTATAAAATGTATTATCATTTTATTGTCATTAGTTTTTGTAGGAATAGCTTCTACCCATTTAGATACATAATCCACCCTTAACAATATATAATTAAATTAATTAGACATAGGAAATTGACCTATAAAATCTATTTCCTACACATCAAAGATTTCAACCTCAATAATAGGATTCAAAGGCATCATATTTCTCTTTGATATCCTTCCTATTTGTTGACATTTTAAACAACTTAAGCAGTATTTATAAGCATCTTTGAATAGTGTTGGCCAATAAAATCCACATTGTAGAATTTTGACAACAATTTTCCCTAAACCAAAATGTCCTCCACATGCTTGGTCATGGCAGAAAGACAATATGCTCTGATATTTAGTTTCTAGAACACACATCCTTAAAACCAGATCAGGACATTTCTTAAATAAGTTGGGTCTTCCAAATAATAATATTTTACTCTTAAAAAGAATAATTTCTTATTCTGTCTATTCCAATCCTTAGGTGTTAAACTAGTAACTAAGTAATTAACTATGTTTGCATACCAAGACATTGTGTTTATGATCATTAATTGTTCATCAGAAAAATTATCCTTAATTTCAATGTTTGACTTTTCTATTTGTAATCTTGATAAATGATTTGCTACTACATTCTCACAACCTTTTTGATCCTTAATTTCTAAATCAAATTCTTGCAATAACAATATCTATTGGATCAATCTAGGTTTAGTCTCTTTCTTTGCTATTAGGTGTTTTAAAGCTGAATGATCTATGTATACTATCACTTTAGCTCCAATCAAATATGATCTAAACTTTTCTAAGGCAAACACCACAACTAATAGTTTTTTTTCAGTAGTTGTATAGTTAACTTGAGCATCATTTAAAGTTTTGCTTGCATAATGAATCACTTTAGAAGATTTTTCTATCTTCTATCCCAACACTGCCCCTATAGCAAAATCAGATGCATCGCACATTAATTCAAATGAATGGTTCCAATTATGTGCTTGTATTATAGGAGTTGAAATTAAGCTAGTTTTAAGCTTGAAAAATGCTTCTTTGCAATTTTTATCAAAGTTGAATGGGACATCTTTTAATAGATTAGTTAAAGGTCTAGCTATTTTGCTAAAATCTTTAATAAATCTTCTATAAAATTCTGCATGTCCTAGAAATGATTTAATATCTTTTAATGATTTAGGTTCTGGTAGATTAGAAATTACTTCTATTTTAGCTTTATCTACTTCCAACACTTATACATATGGATCTATTTGGACCAACAATAATCATGAGTCTTGGTGGTAAACGGTATGTATTTGTTTTAATAGATGACTTCTCTAAATACACTTGGGTATATTTTTTAGCATCTAAGATAGATGTTTTTGAAAAATTTAAAATGTTTTGCAATCTTGTTCAAAATGAACAAAGTGTCTCTGTTCAAAAACTTAGGAGTGATCATGGTACTGAATTTGAAAATGATCAAATGGATAATTACTGTATAGATCATGGCATTGATCATAAATTTTCTTTTCCAAAAGTACCATCTCAAAATGGTGTTGTTGAGAGAAAAAATATATCACTTCAGGAAATGGTCAGAACTATGTTAAATGAACATAATTTACCTCAAAATCTTTAGGCTGAAGTAGTAAATATAGCGTGTTATATTATTAATAGAAGTCACCTAAGACCTCTTGTTAATAAAACTCCTTTTGAAATTATGTTTGATAGAGTTCCAAAAATTTTCTATATGAAACCATTTGGCTACAAGTGTTTTATTCTTAATACCAAGGATAAACAGGATAAATTTCAAGCCAAAGCGGATGAAGGAATTTTTGTAAGTTACTCTACTAGAAGTAAAGCCTATAGAGTATATAACAAGACTTCTAGAACTATTGAAGAAACCCTTCATGTAAGCTTCAATGAAAATTCTATAGGATCGTCTGTATCACAAGAGAGGGGGTGAATTGTGTCTTTAGTAATTAAAATACCAACAGATAAAACAAGAGCACAAAACACTCATAAATGAAATTCTATTCTTTATGTAAAGATAGAATTTACAATATCTTTTCAGCTCAATTCCCTTCTTGAAGGTTTTGATACAGTAATGTTCGATATACAATTCAAATAGAAAAATAAAGCTCTTATTCAAAACTAATTTTGAATTGTATAAAACCTGATCTTTATGCACACAGCTTCTTTCCTTCTCTTTGCTCATCTTTTGTATCTCTTCTTCTCTAGTTGTCGAATTTCTAGACTTCTTACGTTTGTAGCTCCTTTTCTGAAATTACTTGGAATTTCAAACTTCTTCTAATGTTGGAGAACTTTTCAGAATATGAATATTCAAACTTAACTTTTCAGTTAGGGATCCAAATTGAATATTCAGACTTGGTTTTTGAGATTGGGATCCTCTATTGTAATGTAGCTTGTACTCTCTATTAGTAGTCAAACTCTATTGTCTTTCATGTTTAGCATGTTCATCCACTTAATCCATAATCCATAATCCATGTACTAATTTTTTTCTTTAATCTAAATTACTATCTTTTTGAGTTTCCACTTTCTCCATTATAATTTTGAGTTTCCATGATCTCCACTCGTAGATTCACCGAAACTTTATCTTCCTAGTGTCTTGAAGAATATCTTCTAAGTCTTCGATTTAGTCGAACACTTATCCTTTAAGTCTTGTAAAAACTCGAACACTTATCTGTAACTCTTCTAGTTTTTGCACCTACAAAACACGTGAGTAAACATAGCAAACTTATCTATTCGTTAGTCATTTTATAAAACTCGAAAACTTATCTATCCATGCGTATAAAAACTAGAACAGTTATCTAACTATTCGATTTCATTACCGAACGCACATGGAAAACACGTGACAACTTAAAACATTAAAAACACACGTGTAGATAACTTAACTATACGAGTTTTTAATATAAACTATTCGACAAAAACGAAACGTTAACTATCCAAAAGTTTAACTATCGAAAATCTAACTCTTCAGAAAACTTTAACTTATCCGACATAAAAATGAAACTTTCCGATAATCTGTTAACTATTATACTTAGAGAATATTATTTAGACTTATTTAAAAACTTTAATAAAGCATATATCATCAAAACAAAATTCCTAACAAATTCTTTTAGAGAATCTTAATCTAAAGTTGATAATGATGATATGATCAATTTCCCAAAAGAATTAGAGATCAATAAAGAGATTGAAGATTTATCTGAGAAAATCAAAAATATGAACTTAAATGATCAAACTAATGATGAAAGTGATGTACCTTCATATGTTGATGAGAATATTGAGGAAAATCAGAGTAATTGGCGTTATTCTTCATCACATCCCATCACTCAAGTCATTGGTAATATTAATGAGGGAGTTAAAAGTAAAGCTTCAGTAAATGTAAATAGTATATGTATGTTTGTTTCTATGGTAGAACCAAAAAATATAGATGAAGCATTATCTGATGAAAATTGGATAGTAGCAATGCAAGAAGAACTAAATCAATTCATTAGAAATGATGTTTGGGAATTAGTTTCTCTACTAGAAAATCAATCTGTAATAGGTACAAAGTAGATCTTTAGAAACAAAACTAACGAGACTGGTCAAGTTATAAAGAACAAAGCTAAATTAGTTGCATAAGGGTATACATAGGAAGAAGGAATAGATTATGATGAAACATTTGCTCCTGTGGCTAGGTTAGAAGGTATTAGAATATTATTGGATTAATTAATGAAGAAGTTTATGTAAAACAACCACTTGGATTTGAATATTTGAATAATCCTGACTGTGTATAAACTGAAGAAAGCCTTATATGGTTTGAAGTAGACACTTAGATCGTAGTATGAAAGATTATCTACTTTTTTAATAGAACAATGTTATAACATGGGAAAAGTAGATCATACTCTATTTATCAAGAGAGATGATAAAGATCAGATTGTTGTTCAAATATATGTGCATGATATAATCTTTGGATCAACTTCTGATAAACTGATAAAAATATTTTCTGAAGAGATGACTAGTCTGTTTGAAATGAGTATGATAGGAGAACTTTCATATTTTCTAGGACTTCAAATTAAGCAAGTGGATAAAGGTATATTTTTAAATTAGGAAAAATATGCAGATGAAATGCTTAAGAAATCTAACTTTAGTGATATAAGGATTCGAGAAACTCCTATGAGTACTTCTTTAAAGTTAGATATTGATGACATAGGAAAATCAATAGTTCAAAGAAAATACAGAAGTATGATTGGTTCTTTACTTTATTTGACTACTAGTAGACTTGATATTATGTTTGCTATGTGTGCCTGTGCTAGATTTCAATCTAATCCTAAAGAATCACACTCAATTGCTATTAAAAGAATATTTAGATATATACAAGGAACTAAAAATTTTGGACTATATTATTCTAAGGGTAGTTCAATAAATCTTATAGGATATACTGATGTTGATTATGCAGGATCTAAATATGATAGAAAAAGTACTCGTGGCACATGTCAATTATTGGGAAATAATTTGGTGTCATGGTTTAGTAAAAAGCAAAATTATGTTGCACTTTCAACTACAGAAGTTGAATATGTTGCTGCTGCATTGTGTTGCACTCAGATTCTGTGGATAAGACAAACTTTAGAAGATTTTGGATTATCTTATGATATAATTGAGATTTATTATGACAGTAGTTCTATAATAAATCTTTCCAAAAATCTTGTGTTACATTCTAGAGAAAAGCATATAGTGGTTAGACATCATTTTCTAAGAGATAACGTAATTAAAGGAAAAATTAAATTAGGATTTGTGTCTAGTAAAAATCAATTAGATGATATATTTACAAAACCTCTAGATGAAAATACATTCTGCAACATAAGATTAAAGTTGGGTATTTGTAGGCTATTGATGTGTAAAATGCTTAAACTCCACACAAAAAGATGAATATTGTTGATGATGTTGTTTACCTCATAAATATTATATACTTATTATAAATATCTGAGTAATATTTATTTTGCTGCATAAGATACTATGTATTTATTGTAATATTATAGTAGTATCTTATTGATTTTAAGTATTTTGTCAAGTTTAATGGTTTTCAAAATTTTAAGTGGAAGTGTAAATGAAAAACATTAAATACCTCTAAAATCCTGAAATTTTGATTAAATGTTTTCTTTGGATCAATGAAAGTGCATATGATTATGCATGAATTTGACTTGATTGATTAAACTTGCAGAATAATTTATATGTAAATCATCTTAAACTACTAATCAAAAGTATGAGCTTATTGACAGTGATTCATATTTTCAGTAAAATCATAGACGTAAAAATTGTATGAGATTTGTGTTTATTGCATTTATATTAATGAGATACATATATACTATGCTTAAAATGAAAAGTGCTTACAAAGTAAAAATATTTGAGAGTTTATTGACTAGTTTGATCACGAGCCTTTTGTACTTTAGCAGATAGGTATGTAAGGATTGTTGTTCTGAAAAAAGACTCTTTAAATCTAGCAACCTAAGGTCCTGATCAGACTTGAGATTGTTGACTAAAAGCTCATTACATGGGTACATTAGAAAGCTCTTATATGATTCAAGCTTTTCAAACTAACTTTTAAAGAAAATTATCAATATTTACTATTTTGAAAAGATAAAGTTGTTTCATTAAATATAGATATCTTTGAATCAAATATAGTTTCCACCAATATGACTGCTAATTTATTGAATCAACTTTAGTACTTCTGAAAATGTTTATTTGAGATACATTCCTTTATTCTTCTTTTGTTAATCATATTAAGTTTAAAGTTATGTTTTGATTCATATACGGTTGGAGTTGATTCTTGAAATCATTTTTTGATGAATTCAGGATAACGGAAGTTTCTAAAAAGAAAATTTAAAGTGTAGCTATAATTAACATATATTTTATACAAATATATTTTGTATGTTATTGAATATATTTGAAGTATATTTGTAGGGAGAGGAATTACAATGTCCAAAACAGATTAATATAATTCAGAATATAAATCTTGGTTAATCTGAGTTTAGTCCTCTTAAGATCTTGATGAAACAATTTAAAAGACAAATAAACTATTTTAGATTCATAAAAAGAGAATATTAGAATAGTTTACAATGTTCTCGAGATGATGTTATATATGTTAAGTTTTTAAGCTTGTGTGTTGTTCAAAAGGTTTCAGTAGAAAGCATCCGAAACTTGTTTGTTTTTGGTAAAGTATACTAATTGAACGTTATGTTATATAAGGTAACGTGTAAAATTGCCTCTAGACAACGTTTTACTCGTTAGGTTAGTTAACTCAACTCGTTATGCTTAAATATTTCGGGTATCTCGATTGAATAAACTTTATTCAATATTCTTTTCAAATCCAAACCCAACTACTACACGTTGAGTTAGTCACCTGAAACCCTATTTAAACACTTATTACACGGGCACTTAGGTTATTTGTAAACTTTGTCTAAAAATCTTTTCCGCTTGTTGCTGTTACATCCTGCAACGATGGTCTCCAAGTTCTACGAAGGTCGTGGCAAAGGAAAAGGCAAAGGAAGAGGAGATGGAAAAGGAAAAGAAATAGATACTGATGAAGTTCCACGAGCTTGGTTTAAGAAAATACTTCAAGTGGACAAAAGGTTAGCAAAAATTTATAGTGAATACTTTTTTCCTGAAGGCATACTAAATGAGGTTAGACTAGAACTTCAGAATATAGATGAAAGTATTAAATATATGGGCATTCGAAGCAAATTTGATAGAGAATACAAAATGAAATGTGCGGAAATAGCATTTTTAGGACAATATGCTAAATATTTGGAAAAAGGTGTAGGTACATCCAGTAGAATTCCTCAAACACCCATAAATGGTACAAGACTACATGCATTTGAGGAAGAACATGTTAGGACCCTAGTATTTTGATAATGCAAAATCCTATGTGAGGAAACAATTTGTATTTCACAGATTTGACAGTTCAGTAGAAGAGTAGAAGGCAGATAAGTCATTACAGATAGTTTAGTATGTACTGCAAGAGATAAACATGATTTCGAAAGGTTACCAGACTTAACCATCCGGAAGAGATAAATTTTCGATGAGTTATCAGGCTTAAGTATCTGAAGTGTCAGTATCAAGTAGTAAAAAGTTTCTCGGACAGTTAGAAGGCTAACTATCCAAAAATGCAAGGTCATCGGAGAGTTTGAAAAATAACTGATTGGATGATCGGAGAGTTACAGACTTAATTATCCAAAAATTCAAGGAAATTGGAAAGTTAGGAAAGCTAACTATCCGAAACTTAAGTCATTGAATTTCCCACGTGTAGAAATCCAAACAGAAGCTCAAATGATTTTTCTGTAAGTTAGGAAAGCTAACTATCCGAAAAATAAGAAGTTTTGGAAGGTTGCAGATCTAACTATCCAAAACTTAAGTTAATCATTTGCCCATGTGCAGAATTAAGAAGACAGCAGTCGAAAGCTTTAAAAGTAGAATCGGAGAGTTACTGTAGGTAACTATCTGAAAGTCAAGAACTTTTCGGTAAGTTAAAATTACAAGTTTCCAAACTCATGACACCTCACATGAAAAACTTAAATTCTCACGTGACACAGACAACAGGATGTAAGTGGAGTTTCGGTGAGTTACACATATAACCATCCGAAAATCAAAGGGAATCAAAAGGTTACTTACTGAACATCAGACAGAATGGTAACTTACTATTTTTGGGACTGTCTACATATCTAGTACAGTAGAAAACATCCGTTGGAAGTAAATATGATCCTTATACCTCTTAGTATATATATAAGAAGTAAAGGGAAGATCAAGACAATGATCATATCATACTGTGAGCTACACAAAAATTCTAGATACACTCTCAAGTCTGAACATTCAAGAATACTCTTAAAGATTCACTACAGTAGAAAAGCTCCCTATGCTTAAACTCTGATAAAAAGTTCAAAGTTGTTGGTTCATGAGTTTCAACCTGAAAACTCATTGTTGGTTAGAACTTGTACTTGAAAGCTCGAAGAAAGGTTGGTTGCTGAGCTTCAACCTGAAAGCTCAAGGGTTGGTTCTTGCTTCTACTTGAAAGCAAGTGTTGTAAGTTTTTATACTTAGTGAAGCCCAAGTGAACCTTGGGGTGGACTAGCCAAGTTGGTGAACCACCTAAAAATTGTATTGTGTTTCTTTTTATCTACTGTTTTGCATTCAGTTAAAATATTTCAACTCACTAACATTTAGAATTAGTCAATTTTGTTTAAAAGAAGTAATATTTACACAACTTCACTATTCACCCCTCTCTAGTGAGCCTATCAATCCTAACAATTGGTATCAAAGCAAGGTTAATCCATTGCAAGATTTAACTATCTGGATTTATGGCTCAATTTGCTGAGGGACAAAACATCCACAGACCTCCTCTATTCGATGGTTCCAATTATAATTATAAGAAGAATAGAATGGAGTGTTTCCTTAGGAGTTCTGATGTAAAACTATAGAAGATTGTTATTCTTGGAACTACACTTCTAGCCAGTAATGTTATGGACTGGTCTGAGGAGGATGAGAGAATCATCTAGTTGGATGCTAGAGGGCTGAATGTTATATACTACGCACTAACTGCTGAATAATATAACAAAGTTTCTACATGTAAGTCTGCACATGAGGCCTGGAAAATCCTTCAAGTTACTCATGAAGGTACAAGCCAAGTAAAAGACACAAAAATTAGCATTCTATTAAGAAAACTAGAATTGTTTAAAATGTATGAAATTGAAAACATAACTGAAATATTTTCAAGATTTATTGAAATAATTAATAGTCTAAAAAGCCTAGGAAAGGAATTTTCCTCTCGTGAACATGTGCAAAAGATCCTAAGAAGCTTAACTGTCAAGTGAAAATAGAAATCCACCTCCATTCAAGATTCTAAGGATCTCAACAACTATACTGTTGAAGAACTGCTGGGCAATCTTCTAGCTCACGAGGTTCAAATGAAGGACTAAAAGGAAGAAGAGGGAGCTATTGAAAAGAAAGCTGAGAAGAAAAGTAAATAACATTTCCTTCAACAGAAAAAGCTCCAAGCTCAAATGAGGATGAGATTATTCTGCTTGCAAGGAATTTTAGGAAATTCATGAAGAAGAGCAATAAGACCAGCTCATCAAAAAGAACAATCCCCACTTGCTTCAAATGCAAAAGGCAAGGACACATACAAACCTTTTTTCCGTTGCAAACAGAAGAAGATCAATCAGATAGGAAGAAAAGATGGAAAAACAAAAAGAAAATGGCTCTCAAAGCTACTTGGGATGATAGTAGCTCATCAAATAGTTCTTCAGACTCTGGAAGTGAAGTTGCAGCCAATGTGTACTTTGCAGCTCAAGAGGTATGCTCCACTTCTTCTAGTTCAGGAAATGAGCATGATGAATTAGATATTAATAGTCTTCTGTGTACTGTAGATAACCTATATGTTAAATGTAGAGAAAACAAGAAAGAAATGAAAAGACTAAATGCTTGTTCAGAAGATTCTTTTGTTGATTTAGAAATTGCTCTAGTGGAAAATAGAAACTTGAAAACTAACTTGGACAAATATAGCTATGATAACTGTGAATTAAAAGAAGAAAATAATAAGTTATTAACTAAAATCTCTGATCTAAAAGAACTCATCTGCAAATTCACTCAAGGTCAGAAAGGACTAGATAAAATAATAGGAACTCAACATCCAAATGGAACTAAATTTGGCCTAGGATATGCTACACCACAAGAAGTACCTTATTGTGATGGAATGATTCGGTCATATAGAGATGGCACCACTGTTTTTGCTATCAGAAGAAGATTGAGTCATATGTGGCTGCCAAGAGGCAACAAATTTAATGTTTTAAGGACTAACTCTACTAGACCCAAGAAGATTTGGGTACCAAAAGCTTTAATTTCAGTATAAATTACAGAATAATAAGGAGCTTGAAGCACGAACAACAAAATGGATTGTGGATAGTGGATGCTCTAAGCACATGATAGGTAAGAAAAGTTTTCTTGATTCTATTAAAAGCATAAGTTCAGGATCTGTTAGATTTGGAAATAATGAAAAATGTAAAATTACTGCATTAGGAAATATAACTTCTGAAAATGGTAAAATTGAGAATGTCTTGTATGTTAATGGTTTAAAACAAAATTTGTTAAGTATAGGACAACTCTATGATAAAGGATATACTATCTCTTTTAATACTGAAAATTGTTATATTATAGATCCAGCTACAAATGAAATAAAATTTACAAGAGTTAGAAATTGCTCAATTTATACAGTAAACTTTCTATGTGAAAATTCTACAAGTAATTCCTGTTTGGTAGCATCTAGTGAAGATGACTGGTTATGGCATAAAAGGCTTGGTCATGTTAGTATGAAGACTCTCAGAAAATTATCCAAGAATGATCTAGTCAGGGGACTACCCAAACTTGAGTTCAAAAAGGATAGGGTGTGTAGTGACTGTATGTTAGGCAAGTAGAAGAGAACGTCTCTTCATAGCACAAATGAGATCACCGCCAAAAGGCCTATGGAACTCTTACATCTAGATCTTTTTGGCCCAACTCAAGTATCAAGTCTTGGGGGTCGAAAATATACCTTTGTTATTGTTGATGATTTCTCTAGATAAACTTGGGTAATATTTTTGACACATAAAAATGAGACATGCAATGAATTCAGAAACTTCTTCATAAGAGTTCAAAATCAGAAGGAATTGAGTGTGAAGAAAAACAGAAATGATCATGGAGGAGAATTTGAGAACTATGAATTCAAAAATCTTTGCAATTCATTTGGAATCTTACATGAATTCTCTTGCCTAAGAACTCCAGCTCAACATGGAGTAGTGGAAAGGAAGAATAGAACATTGCAAGAAATGGCTAGAACTATGTTGAATGCCACTGATCATCCAGAAGCAAAGCTTATAGAGTATACTTTGTTAAAGACAAAAGAGTAGAAGAAAGCATAAACGTTCAGTTTGATGAAGAATTGATACAGAATTTTAGAAATTTGAAGATTGATAGTGAAAGTGATAATGAAAATTTTGAAAAAGATAATTGCAAGCAGAAACTCAAATCCCAAGCTTCAAATCAGAATCATAACAGTTGGAAGTTCAAATCTGATCACCCCATGGAACAAATAATTGGAAATATAACCAAAGGGGTACAAACTAGAAGCAAAGCACAAGATATTTGCAATTATTGTGCATTTGTGTCAGAAATAGAGCCAAAATTAGTAAATGAAGCCTGTAAGGATATTTATTGGATAATGGCTATGCAGGAAGAATTAAATCAGTTCCAGAAAAACAATGTTTGAGAATTAGTGGAAAAACCTGCAGGAAAATCTATCATTGGAACTAAATGGATTTTCAAAAACAAATTAGATGAAAAAGGAAACATACTTAGAAATTGTTGAGTATTTTTGTTTTGATGATGTGTGCTGAATGAAAATAATCATATTTGCTCAATTACTATTGCCTGTGAAAAGAAATTAAAATCATCAATTAATACAGAAAAAGCTTACTGATATAAATACTTGTCTGTATTGGATCTGAAGTTAATAACTAATCGTTTCGTTGCATTAATTTCTCATTTAACTAAATGTTAAGTTAACGTGTGTTTTTATTGAAAAGCATGATATGTTTTAAAGTTATCTTCTGTATCATGAACAGTGCACATTTAGACAACTCGTTAAGTTAGAGTTTTGTTTGTATAGAGGTCACGTGAGAACTCGTTAAGTTAGAGGCTTAAAGGTTAAAATAGGTCACATGATAACTCGTTAAGTTAGAGGCTTAAAGGTTAAAATAGGACATGTGATAACTCGTTAAGTTAGTGAGTAAAAGAAGAGACGAACCCGTTAAGTTAGTGTTATACACGTGGTGAAATTATAAGTTACGAATGTTGTATTGTATCACGTGAGGTGCACATGTTTAACTCGTTAAGTTAACATAACCAAATGCGTTGAGTTGCTATATTGAACACTAAGACAATGCGTTAGGTTAGCGTTATAAACTTAAGTTGTTATTTTTGCACGTGGTAAAATTCTTATTATAAAAACATTTGTTTATTACTGAATCGGTGAGTTAAAGTTTTTCAGAGACTTACAGTCATAACTATCCGAAAGGTAACTTAAGTCATGTTTTCAGGTCTTGACACGTGTCTCACTAGTTTTATAATATAAAGAGTTTTTCGGTGACTTACATCCGTAACTATCCGAAACTTAAACTGTTTTCGATGAGTTATCGATTAACCTTCCGAAAGAAAGGTTAAGCTGGTTCGTTGAGTTAGCATAACACCACAGACTTAGTTCGTTGAGTTAGCTACAGTACTTGTCACGTGAAATGGCACATGAAGAACTTGTTAAGTTAGAAACGTTAAGTTATATATATATACTTGTGTTACTTGTTTAGTTAACATTAAAGTAACGACTTCTTATTACACTAATGAAAAATTTTTGGACGAGACAGTTTATTTTGCAGGAAATTTTTTAGAGATCCAGGACTGATGATCAAAGAAAATTCAAAATATAAACGTTAGTTGGAACGTGTGTGTTTCGATGAAGGAAAAAAAAAGACATGAAGAAGTGGAAAACTGGTAGTGATTAAACGTGGAGGATATGCATGAAATGAAGATACAGTATAAAAGACATAGAGTTCTCGTTGATCAAACCATCCTTGCACACAAAATGAAAAATCTTTTCAAGGATCAAACCATTCCTGCACACCAAAAGAAAAATCTTTTTCAAGGATCAAAAACACCTCGTTGGGCAAAATCTCTCAAGTGGAAGAAAATTCACTGAAGCATAAAAAGGTAAGATTTTCGTCATTGAATATTTGAAGTATCAGAAGAAAGCAAATTCGGTGAAGTAGAGAAAGACAAGATATTTGTCACTGAAGAATTGCTAAAGAAGAAAAAGAAGAAGAAGAAAGATCTCAAATAGGGAGAAATGTTTTAAATTCCGCAAATTTGTAATCTCTATTTGTAGTTATGAAATTGTTTAGATGATACATGGTATCGAGATATAATTGCATCTACAATTTCTAAGGAGAATTGAATTGTATATTGTAATTGAAACCTTGAATAAAAATGATTTTATGAAAACAATGTCTCGACTTATTTTTGAGTTTTAAAGTTTCAATTATATTTCAAAAAATATTAAAGATACACAATTCACCTTCCTCTTGTGTAGTCATACGATCATTCAAGTGGTATCAGAGCTTTGTTAATAATCCTTGATATAAAATCTATACCAACTTATTTAATATCATTGCTTATTTTACCTTCCTTGTTTTTAAACAGAAATTAATATCTGAGCATACGTTTAACTTTCTTGATTTAAGGCTCAAGTTGTTTTAAAGCTTTTAGATTGTTTAAAATTAAATAGGTTGAAAAATTTAAGGTAAGATGGCTACTGGAAATGGTAATTTTTCTTTATATGAAGGCCAAAATCTTAATCGTCCTCCTTTATTTGATGGAATACATTTTGAATATTGGAAATATAGGATGACTGTTTTTCTTCAAAGTATAGATCATAAGTTGTGGTTCATGATTTCTAAACCATATACTCCGTTAACTACTCATTATAATACTTGGACAATTACTGAAAAAGAAAATAAAACTCTGAATGCTAAGGGCTTAAATATTTTATTTTGTGCATTGAGTTATGAATAGTTCAGTAAAGTGTTGGCATATAAATCTACTTATGAGGTGTGACATGCATTAGAAGTTTCACATGAATGTACTTCTCAAGTTAAAGAGACAAAAATAAACATGTTGATTCATAAGTATGAACTCTTTAAGATGCATGAAGACGAAAATGTTTCTGAGATATTTTCCAAATTTCTTGATATCATAAACGCTTTAAAATGTTTAGGAAAGAATTTTGAACAAAAGGATTTGGTGAGGAAAATTCTCAGATCCCTAAGTTCTAAATGGTCTCAGAAAGTAACATCAATTGAGGAATCATGAGATTTAAATGTTTATACTATGAATGAACTTATAGGAAATTTAACAGTTTATGAAGTTCAATTAAATGAATCACTAAGTCACAACAAACTAAAAATGAAGAAAGAAATAGCCTTCAAAATTAATTCAGATTCTGAAATATCTACTGATTCTGACGAGGATTTGATTTTGCTGACTAGGAAATTTAGGAAAGCATGGAAAGCTAGGAAACAACAAAGGAACAAAAATGATAAACCCTCAACGTCAAAATCACTAAATGACAAGAATTCTTCATCCAGAAAGTATGTATGTTACAACTGTAAGAAACCTGGACATCTTTCTCCAGATTGTCCTATAAGGAAAAATGAAAAGCAAAGTAGGACAAATCAGAAGAAGACTGCTCAAAAAACTCAGAAAAATTTTTACAAGAAAAAGGCTTTGAAGGTCACTTGGGATGACACGTCTGAAGAGTCTGAATCTAAGGTATCAGCATCAAAATCTTCACATTCAGAAGGAGAACAAGAGTTAGAAGACGTTGCTCATGTGTGCATCATCATAGATGAGTCTGAGGTAATATCTGATCCTGAAAGTCATTCAGATTTCAACTTTGATGAATTATTATGTGCTTATCATGCATTATTACAAAAACTTAAAGTATGTAAACTGGAAAATAAGAATATTAGAAAATCTTCATCCATTATGGAAGAAGAAAATTGTTTCCTGTCTACTACTTTAGAAAAGTTTAAATGTGATAATGAAAATCATGCTAGAGATTTGCAAAAATTTAGATTTAATGAATGTATCTTGCATGAACAAATACAAAATATAAATGCTGAAAAATTAAAGATAGAATCTGAAAATGAAATGTTGAGAAACAATATAAATGAACTTGAATTAGAGATAGATAAATTAAAACTAAGAGGGCAAGATTTAAATTCTACCATTGAGAAATGGAATTTAAGTCAATCTAAGTTAGACAAACTAACTAGTACCCCTGCGGTGTCTTATAAATTTGGCTTAGGATTTGATTATCCTAAATATCCTGAATCTCAAGCCAATAAAGGATTTATTAGTTGCAGTTCAAGTAAATCTAAGACTAAAATTCCTTTTATTATGAAACAAGGTAATAAATATGTAGAAGTAGGTACTTCAAGGGATGAATCATGCAGTAATAATATAAATTAATGTGATTTGTCAAATTGTACTTCTAACATGACTATAAATGTTTCTAAAAATCTTGTTTCCTGTTTTGGAAATTCAGTTTCTAATGTTTCTAAAATTTCAGACAATTGTAGTAAACTGAAAATTCAGAAACCTGAGCATGTAATTCAATACATTGGTATTAGACCAATTACTCATTCTGCATGTGATAAAACTAAAAATTCTTGTGCAGAAAAAGATTTTGTATGTATGGAAAATTTTAATACAAGTACAAAATCTTGGTATAAACTTACTGAAATGTATAAGCATGACCAAAATAAATTAACATATGATAAAAATCTGTTTAGTCTTGATTATACTACATCTGAAAACAAAAAGAATGATTGTAAAAGCAATAATGCTATATGTGAGTATGAAGCTAACGATAAATCAATAGTACTTACAACTAATAAGAATATAAATGATAATGTTAAACTATTTTTAAACAAAAAGAAGAAATATGCGTTTAATGAACTTGGTCCTCAACAACATTGGGTACCAAGAAAAAGTTTTTCTTAATTTGTGTTGTAGGAGGAAACAACATCAAAATGGATCTTGGATAGTGGAGCGTCAAGTCACATGACCGGACAGAAAAGTCTATTACAAAATTTTACAAATACCATGAAAGGAAGTGTAACATTTGGAAACAAAAGCAAAGATAAAATCATAGGTATGGGCAATGTTCAAATAACTCCTACTTGTGTTATTTCGAATGTACTATATGTAGAAAACCTAGGATTTAATTTGCTAAGTGTCATAAAACTAACTGAAAATGGATATTATGTAGTGTTTGAAGATAATGTATGCAAAATAATTGATAAAAATACAGATGAAATTAAGTTTATTGCTAAAAGAAAAGGTTCTGTATGTATTTTATCTTTACCTTCTGAGGCAGTTGATTTAAATTCATGTTTGCTAACTGAAACTAGTGATGCATATCTATGGCATAGAAGGATTGGGCATATAAATATGAAACTGTTACATAAACTATCTAGAAAATATTTACTGAGAGGTTTACCAAAGATTAAATACTCAAAGGACTTTATGTGTGATGCATGTGAGTTAGGTAAACTTCACAAAAACTCTTTTAAATCCAAAATTGATATTTCAAGCAAGAGAGTCTTAGAACTTATACATATGGATCTATTTGGACCAATAAGAATCATGAGTCTTGGTGGTAAACGGTATGTATTTGTTTGAGTAGATGACTTCTCTAGATACACTTGGGTATATTTTCTAGCATCTAAGATAGAAGTTTTTGAAAAATTTAAAATGTTTTGCAATTTTGTTCAAAATGAGCAGAGTGTCTCTATTCAAAAACTTAGGAGTGATCATGGAATTGAATTTGATAATGATCAAATGGATAACTATTGTAATGAGTATGACATTGATCATAGATTTTCTTTTCCAAGAGTACCGTGTCAAAATGGTGTTGTTGAGAGAAAGAATAGATCACTTCAAGAAATGGCCAAAACTATGTTGAATGAACATAAGTTACCTCAAGATCTTTGGGCTGAAGTAGTAAATATAGCTTGTTATGTTATTAACAGAAATCATTTAAGACCTCATGTTAATAAAACTCCTTTTGAAATTATGTTTAATAGGGTTCCAAAAATTTCCTATTTGAAACCATTTGGCTGCAAATGTTTTATTCTTAATACTAAGGATAAAAGGGATAAATTTCAAGCCAAATCGGATGAAGGAATTTTTATAGGTTACTCTACTAGAAGTAAAGCCTATAGAGTATATAACAAGACTTCTAGGACTATTGAAGAAACCCTCCATGTAAGCTTCAATGAAAATTCTCTTAGAGAATCTCAATCTAAAGCTGATAATGATGATTTGATTAATCTTCCAAAAGAGTTAGAGATCAATAAAGAGATTGATGATTTATCTGAGAAAATAAAAAATATGAACTTAGATGATCAAACTAATGATGAAAGTGATGGACTTTCAGATGTTGAAGAGAATATTGAGGAAAATCAGAGAAATTGGCGTTATTCTTCATCACATCTCATTACTCAAGTCATTGGTAATATTAATGAGGGAGTTAAAACTAGAGCTTTAGTAAATTTAAATAGTATGTGTATGTTTGTTTCTATGGTGGAACCAAGGAATATATAAGAAGCATTATCTAATGAAAATTGGATAGTGGCAATGCAAGAAGAACTAAATCAATTCATCAGAAATGATGTATGGGAATTAGTCTCTCCACTAGAAAATCAGTCCATAATAGGTACAAAGTGGATCTTTAGAAACAAAACTAATGAAGCTGGTCAAGTTATAAGGAATAAAGCTAGATTAGTTGCACAAGGGTATACACAGGAAGAATGATTAGATTACGATGAAACATTTGCTCCTGTGGCTAGGTTAGAAAGTATTAGAATATTATTGGCCTATGCTTTTTATATGGATTTTAAATTATATCAAATGGATGTAAAGAGTGCATTTCTAAATGGTTTAATTAATGAAGAAGTCTATGTAAAACAACCACCTAGATTTGAAGATATTAAAAATTCTAACTTTGTGTATAAATTGAAGAAAGCCTTATATGGTTTGAAGCAAACACCTAGATCATGGTATGAAAGATTGTCTACTCTTTTAATAGAAAAAGACTATATCATGGGAAAAGTGGATCATACTCTATTTATTAAGAGAGATGGTAAAGGTCAGATTGTTGTTCAAATATACGTGGATGATATAATCTTTGGAGCAACCTCTGATAAGTTGATAGAAATATTCTCTAAAGAGATGACTAATCAGTTTGAAATGAGTATGATATGAGAACTTTCATATTTTCTAAGACTTGAAATTAAGCAAATGGATAAAGGTATATTTTTAAATCAGGAAAAATATGTAGATGAAATGCTTAAGAAATTTAATTTTAATGATACAAGGATTCGAGGAACTCCTATGAGTACTACTTTAAAGTTAGATATTGATGACATAGGAAAATCTATAAATCAAAGAAAATACAGAAGTATGATTAGTTCTTTACTTTATTTGACTGCTAGTAGACCTGATATTATGTTTGCTGTGTGTGTTTGTGCTAGATTTCAATCTAATCCTAAGGAATCACACTTAATTGCAGTTAAAAGAATATTTAGACATATACAAGGAACTAAAAATTTTGGACTGTATTATTCTAAGGATAGTTCAATAGATCTTATAGGATATACTGATGCTGATTATGCAGGATCTAAATCTGATAGAAAGAGTACTAGTGGCACATGTTAATTATTGGGAAATAATTTGGTGTCATGGTTTAGTAAAAAGCAAAACTGTGTAGCACTTTCTACTACAGAAGCTGAATATGTTGCTGTTGCACTGTGTTGCACTCAGATTCTATGGATAAGGCAAACTTTAGAAGATTTTGGATTATCTTATAATACAACTTAGATTTATTGTGACAGTAGTTCTGCAATAAATCTTTCCAAAAATCCTATATTACATTCAAGAGCAGAACATATAGAGGTTAGACATCATTTTCTAAGAGATAACGTAATTAAAGGAAAAATTAAATTAAAATTTGTGTCTAGTAAAAATCAATTAGGTGATATTTACAAAACCTCTAGCCGAAAATACATTCTGCAACATTAGATTAAATTTAGGTATTTGTAGGTTATGTGATGTGTAAAATGCTTAAACTCCACATAAAAAGATAAATATTATTGATGATGTTGTTCACCTCATAGATATTATATACTTAATATAAATATCTAAAGTAATATCTAAACTGTTGCTTAAGATACTATGTATTTATTGTAAAATTATAGTAGTATCTTATTGATTTTAAGTAGTTTATCAATTTTAATGGTTTTTAAGATTTTAAGTGGAAATGTAAATGAAAAACATTAAATCCTTATGACATTCTGAAATTTTGATTAAATGTTTTCTTTGAATCAAGGAAAATGCATATGATCATGCATAAATTTGACTTAATTGATTAAACTTGTAGAATAAGTTATATGTAACTCATCTTAAACTGTTAATCAAAAGTATAAGCTTATTAAAATTGATTCATATTCTCAATACAATCATAGAAGTAAAAATTGTATGAAATTTGTGTTTTATTGCATCTGTATTAATGGAATACATATATACTGTGGTTAAAATGAAAAGTACTTACAAAGTGAAAATCTTTGAGAGTTTATTGATCAGTTTGATCACGAGCCTTTTGTACTTTAGCAGATAGGTATGTAAGGATTGTTGTCTTGAAAAAGGATTCTTTAAATCTGGCAACCTAAGGTCCTGATCAGATTTGGGATTGTTGACTGAAAGCTCATTACATGGGTACATTAGAAAGCTCTTGTATGATTCAAGCTTTTCAAACTAACTTTTAAAGAATATTATCAATATTTACTATTTTGAAAAGAAAAAGTTGTTTCATTAATTACAGATATCTTTAAATCGCATATAGTTTCTACCAATATGACTACTGATTTATTGAATCAACATTAGTACTTTTGAAAACGTTTATTTGAGATACATTCTTTTATTCTCCTTGAATTAATCACATTGAGTTCAAAGTTGTGTTTTGATTCATATACAGTAGGAATTGATTCTGGAAATCATTTTTGATGATGTTAGGATAACAGAAGTCTCTAAAAAGAAAATTTAAAAGTATAATTATACTTAACATCTATTGTCACTACAAGTATATTTTGTATTTTGATTGAATATATTTGAAGTATATTTGTAGGGGGAGGATTAACATTGTCGAAAATAGATTAATATAATTTAGAATACAAATCTTAGTTAATCTAAATTAATGTCTTCTTAAAATCTTGATGAAATAATTTAAAAAGACAAATAAACTATTTTAGATTCAAAGGAAAAAATGTTCAAATAGTTTACAATGTTCTCAAGATAATGTTAAGTTTAGCATGTGTGTTGTTTTCGGAACGTTTTAGTTGGAAGCATCCAAAAATTGTACTAACTAGACGTTATGTTAGATAAGGTAACGTGTAAAAATGCCTCTAGACAGCGTTTTACTCGTTAGGTTAGTTAACTCAACGAGTTATACTTGAATATTTCGGGTACCTTAATTGAATAAACTTTATTCAATAATTATTTAATTTCTAAACCCGACTTCTCTTCACGCTGAGTTATACACCTAAAAACCCTATTTAAACACTTATTACATGGGCACTTAGGTTATTTGTAAACTTTGTCAAGAAAATCTTTCCCGCTTGTTGCTGTTACAACCTGCGATGATGGTCTCCAAGTTCTACAAAGGTCGTGGCAGAGGAAAAGGAAAAAGTAGAGGAGATGCAAAAGGAAAAGAAATAGAGAATGATGAAGTTCCATGTACTTGGTTCAAGAAAATATTTCGAGTGGACAAAAGGTTAGCAGAAATTTATAGTGAATATTTCTTTCCTGAAGATATACGAAATGAAGTTAGACAAGAACTCTAAAATACTGATGCTAGTATTACATACATGGGGATTTGAAGTAAATTTGATAGAGAATACAGAATGAAATGTGCTGAGATTGCATTTTTGGAACAGTATGCAAAATATTTGGAAAAAGGTATAGGTTCATCAAATAGAACTCCTCAAACTCCTATAAATGGTACAAGACTACATGCATTTGAGGAAGAGCATGAATCAGCTATCCTTACTCCTTTATATTCAAAACAAGTAGAATCAGATATTGCTGTAGACAAAACAAAAGTTGATAGTCTTCGAAAGGCCGTTGCAATAGAAAGTGCCTTAGAAGAATTAAAGTAGAAAAATTTTATGGAGCAATTTGAAAAGAAAACAGCAATACTTAAAAAGGAGAAACAGAAATGTTATAGAAGAAGAAAAGTCAGAAAAATTATGTCTAAGGAAACAAAGTCTATTGAAAAAGGAAAATCAGATGAAAATTTATTTCCAAAGGACAATGTATGTCTAGACATTGTATCTTATTGTGCATCTGATAAACTCATCAGTTCTGAGTATACTGAAACTGATGAAGATAATGAGACTTTATTTTCCCTTGCTAGAAAACTTGAGAAGAAATCCAAGTCAAATATGAGCTCAAGTTTTTCTATTAGTACAAGTGCTGATGATGTAGACATTGACAAATCAAAGCATCAGGCATCTGCCATCAAACAAGTTATTGCAAATATAATTGACAATATTGAAGCAGTAACTAGTTCACAGGCTGAATTGTCTGGAGTAGTAGATATTGAAATTGTTAAGACTCTAGAAGAGCTAAAAGTTAATCAGCCTTCTACGGAATCTATAGAAGTAGAGTCTGAGAATTCACAGCATAAATCAATGGAATTATCTGTTGAACAAAATGAACAATTACAGACAGATACACCGACTGTAGAATTTGTGGAGAAATTGAACTCTGAACATTCTATAGAGACTGAACAAATAAATGTTGAGCATATTGACAATGTTCCTAACACTGTTGAAGCTGAAGAATCAAGCTTACCTGAGCAGCTTCAAGATAATATTTTGGAAGAGGAACAACATGACATTCATTTTGAAGAAGAGGTTCCTGAAGATGAATTAAACTCTGAATCACGGCTTTAGGTATCACCTTCTTTGTGTACAATATTAAACATTCAAGGTAATGCAATTCATTTTAGATCTGAAGAAGCATTGCAGAAATACAATAATCTTATTACATGTCAGATTCTGCATGCTCGTCCAATAAAATTCAGAAATTTGATGGAAATAAGAGATTTGTTTGAATTTCAAGGCCTCATTAAATTCTTGCTAGTAGGAACGAAATGGAAGCAATACACAGAGCTTATTGCAGCTTTTTATAGCAATTTGGTCAAGAATGGAAATTTTCTGAAAACTCAAATAAATGAATAAGAGTTTATATGGTCTCCTGAGTTAATTTTTGAAGTTTTAGGATTAAAGACTGAAGGTGTTGTTGTTACCAACAGATTTGACATGGTAAGACAATTGGAATGGAACATTCAGTCTTTATCAAAAATTCCAAATGTATATTCTGAAACGAGATTAATGGAAAATCTGAATGCAGAGGCAAGGTTTATTGCAAATATATTGCATGCAAATTTATTTCAAAGAGTTGGACACAATTTGGAAGTCAGCAGAAGCTGTTTATATGCAACTTATGGCCTACTAAATAGAATTCAAATAAATTGGTTTGAGGTATTTATGTCTCAACTACGGCATATGAGTTCAAAGTTATTTTATGGTGATGCTGTATGTAGAATCCTTGCAAGCCAATTGACTTTATCCGACTAGCCCTTTGAAACTAAAGGCATGAGAACATTTAGTGTCAAAGATTTGCAAAAATTCTAGGCCTTGCATAAACCTCAACGACAACAACAACAACAACTGATACAGACCATATACAACAACAACTGATACAGACCATATACAACAACAACAACAAAGTTATTCAGTTCAAGCAGAATAGTAAACCCAGCTACCTCCTGACTTAGATGCAGTGTTTAACGACATCAGAAATGATATTAGGCATGTAGGAGATAAAATATGTAATGCTATAAGTGATATACTTAAGAGGGGTCGATAACTGTTTTTGTTTGTTTCTGAATACAAAATGTAATGTTTGTATTACTTGTTTGATTGATTGAATAATACATTTTTCTGTAAATGTGTTCAATTATTATTCTTGTTTACAGAAAGAGTTGTTGTAATTATATCTCTTATATATATATATATTCTCTGTAATTATCTTTTTGATTAATGACAAAAAGGGGGAGAAATATTATAAAAAGATGATTATGATCTTAATTGTATATATATATTATAAAAGGAGATGCTATTTAATGGTTATTGTAATCTGATAGATGATAATTAGAAAACTGATACTTATATAATTATTGACATCTGAGTGTTTTAGTTCTGAGAAAATATTATAAAAAGATGATTATGATCTTAATTGCATATATATATTATAAAAGGAGATGCTATTTAATGGTTATTGTAATCTAACAGATGATAATTTGAAAACTGATACTTATATAATTATTGACATCTGAGAGTTTTAGTTCTGAGAGGTAAAATTTACACAAACAATAGAAATAAGCTTAAGTGAACTTAAGTCAAGAAACAAGTTTGTTGAATTAAAAGTTAACCCAACGAAGGTGCTTTGTTGAGTTAAACATATTTCATAATTGATTTAATATGGTTTTGTCATCATCAAAAAGGGAGAGATTGTTTAGTATTTTTGTTTTGATGATGTGTGCTGAATGAAAATAATCATATTTGCTCAATTACTATTGCTTGTGAAAAGAAATTAAAATCATCAATTAATATAGAAAAAACTTACTGATATAAATACTTGTTTGTATTGGATCTAAAGTTAATAACTAGTCATTTCGTTGCATTAATTTCTCATTTAACTAAACGTTAAGTTAACGTGTGTTTTTATTGAGAAGCATGATATGTTTTAAAGTTATATCTTCTGTATCATGAATAGTGCACGTTTAGACAACTCGTTAAGTTAGAGTTTTGTTTGTATAGAGGTCACGTGAGAACTCGTTAAGTTAGAGGCTTAAAGGTTAAAATAGGTCACGTGATAACTCGTTAAGTTAGTGAGTAAAAGAAGAGACGAACTCGTTGAGTTAGTGTTATACACGTGGTGAAATTATAAGTTACGAATGTTGTATTGTATCACATGAGATGCACATGTTTAACTCGTTAAGTTAACATAACTAAACGCATTGAGTTGCTATATTGAACACTAAGGCAACGCATTAGGTTAGCGTTATAAACTTAAGTTGTTATTTTTGCACGTGGTAAAATTCTTATTATAAAAACATTTGTTTATTACTGAATCGGTGAGTTAAAGTTTTTCGGAGACTTACAATCGTAACTATCCGAAAGGTAACTTAAGTCATGTTTTCAGGTCTTGACATGTGTCTCACTAGTTTTATAATATAAAGAGTTTTTCGATGACTTACATTCGTAACTATCCGAAACTTAAACTGTTTTCGGTGAGTTATCGATTAACCTTCCGAAAGAAAGGTTAAGCTGATTCGTTGAGTTAGCATAACACCACAGACTTAGTTCATTGAGTTAGCTACAGTACTTGTCATGTGAAATGGCACATGAGGAACTTGTTAAGTTAGAAACGTTAAGTTATATATATATACTTGTGTTACTCGTTTAGTTAACATTAAAGTAACGACTTCTTATTACACTGTTGAAAAATTTTTGGAGATCAATGGAAATTTTTTAGAGATCTAGGACTGATGATTAAAGAAAATTTGAAATATAAACGTGGGTTGGAATGTGTGTGTTTTGATGAAGGAAGAAGAAAAGACGTGAAGAAGTGGAAAACCGGTAGTGATTAAACGTGGAGGATATGCATGAAATGAAGATACAGTATAAAAGGCATAGAGTTCTCGTTGATCAAACCATCCTTGCACACAAAATGAAAAATCTTTTTAAGGATCAAACCATTCTTGCACACCAAAAGAAAAATCTTTTTCAGGGATCAAAAACACCTCTTCGGGCAAAATCTCTCAAGTGAAAGAAAATTAAGTGAAGCATAAAAAGGTAAGATTTTCGTCACTGAAGATTTGAAGTATCAGAAGAAAGCAAATTCGGTGAAGTAGAGAAAGACAAGATATTCGTCACTGAAGAATTGCTAAAGAAGAAAAAGAAGAAGAAGAAAGATCTTAAGTAGGGAGAAATGTTTTAAATTTCGCAAATTAGTTTTCTCTATTTGTAGTTATGAAATTATTTAGATGATACATGGTATCGAGATATAATTACATCTACAATTTTTGAGGAGAATTGAATTGTATATTGTAATTGAAACCTTGAATAAAAATGATTTTATGAAAACAATGTCTCGACTTGTTTTTGAGTTTTAAAGTTTCAATTATATTTCAGAAAATATTAAAGATACACAATTCACCCCCCTCTTGTGTAGCCATTCGATCCTACAGAAATAAAGCTTGACTAGTTGCACAAGGTTATAATCAGCAAGAAGGTATTGACTATGAAGAAACTTTTGCACCTGTAGCCAAAATAGAAGCTATCAGAATGTTGCTTGCTTTTGCAAGTAGTATGAGAATAAAATTGTTTCAGATGGATGTGAAAAGTGCTTTTTTGAATGGAGAAATTCATGAAGAAGTATTTGTTAAACAACCTCCCAAATTTGAAGATGAAGTCAAGCTAGATCATGTCTACAAACTAAAAAAGGCTTTATATGGTCTGAAATAGGCACCTAGGGCATGGTATGAGAAATTGAAAAAGTTCTTAACTGAAAATAATTTCTCTATAGGCAAAGTGGACAACACTTTGTTTATCAAAACTTTTGATTTGCACATTTTGATAGTTCAAATATATGTTGATGATATAGTTTTTGGAGCTACATTAGAAAAACTATGTCATGGATTTCAAAATTTGATGAAAAATAAATTTGAAATGAGCATGATGGGAGAGTTGAAGTTTTTCTTAGGTTTACAGATCCGCCAAGTACAAAATGACATCTTTGTCAACCAAGAAAAATACTGCAAAGAGATGTTAATGAAATTTGGCTTTGGAAACATCAAATCTGCAAACACACCAATGAGTTCAAGCACTAAACTAGAAATTGATGACTCAAGTATTACAGTAGATCAAAAGAAATATAGAGGCATGATTGGATCTCTATTGTATCTTTCAGCAAGTAGGCCAGATATCATGTTCAGTGTATGTTTGTGTGCTAGATTTCAAGCATCACCAAGGGAATCTCATCTGAAATCAGTTAAAAGAATTTTCAAATATCTACAAGGCACTAAAGATTTCGGATTATACTACTCAGCTGATAGCAGTCTAACGTTAACAAGCTATAGTGATGAAGATTATGCAAGCAGGAGATCTGACAGAAAAAGTACTAGTGGCACATGCCAACTACTTGGAAATTCATTAATTTCATGGTTTAGTAGGAAACAAAATTGTATTGCATTATCTACTATTGAAGTTGAATATATTGCAGCAGGTCTGTGTTGTGCTCAAATTCTTTGGATGTAGCAAACTTTAGCAGACTACAAACTGAAAATTTAGAATACAGTTATATTTTGTGATAACAGTAGTGCAATAAGCTTATCTAAGAATACAGTACTTTATTCTAGAGCCAAACATATTGAGATCATACATCATTTTTTGAGAGATCATGTGGAAAAAGGGAATATCTCACTCAAGTTTGTTTCAACAGAAAATCAACTTACAGATATTTTCACAAAACCTCTAAATGAATCAACCTTTAATCATATTAGAAGAAATCTAGGCATATGGTCATTGCATGATCTTTAAATGCTTTCATCAATTATTCCTCAAGCTCACACCATATGGGAGCTTACTTTTTGCTAACATGTACGCATGCAGGACCTATCAGATATCAATTTTACAAGTCACCTTTTTATATAATGACAAAAAGGGGGAGAAGTATAAAGAGAATTACATGGCAGTTTAAAGGATAGTACATGAAAAGGGAAAAGTATATCAGGAAGGAAATCAGTTAAGAGGAAGAAGTATAAAAGGGGAGAAAATCCCAGCACACAGATAGGGGGAGAAGAATATGAAAATTACAGTATTTCCAGCATATAGTTAGTGGGAGGAATTAACTCCATTATATTGTATTCACTATATACTTAGTTTCTATGTGACTGAATGCATAGAAATAATCTAGGGAGTGAAATACATGTAATTAAATGTAAAGGATTTTGTCATTATCAAAAAGGGGGAGATTGTTAGGACCCTAGTATTTTGATAATGCAAAACCTTATGTGAGGAAACACTTTGTATTTCACATATTTGACAATTCAGTAGAAGAGTAGAAGGCAGATAAGCCATTACAGATAGTTTAGTATGTACTGCAAGAGATAAACAGGATTTTAGAAGGTTACCAGATTTAACCATCTGGAAGAGATAAATTTTCGATGAGTTATCAGGCTTAAGTATCCGAAGTGTCAGTATCAAGCAGCAAAAAGTTTATCGAACAGTTAGAAGACTAACTATTTAAAAATACAAGGCCATTAGAGAGTTTGAAAAATAGTTGACTAGATGATTAGAGAGTTACAGACTTAACTATCCAAAAATTCAAGGAAATCGGAAAGTTAGGAAAGCTAACTATCCGAAACTTAAGTCATTGAATTTGCCACGTGCAGAAATCCAAACAGAAGCTCAAAGAATTTTTTGGTAAGTTAGGAAAGCTAACTATCTGAAAAATAAGAAGTTTTGGAAGGTTGCAGATCTAACTATCCAAAACTTAAGTTAATCATTTGCCCACGTGCAGAATTAAGAAGATAGCAGTCGAAAGCTTTAAAAGTAGAATCGGAGAGTTAGTGTAGCTAACTATCTGAAAGTCAAGAACTTTTCGGTAAGTTAAAATTACAAGTTTTCGAACTCATGACACCTCACGTGAACAACTTAAATTCTCACGTGACATAGACAACAAGATGTAAGTGGAGTTTCGGTGAGTTATAGATGTTCTTTGGTGAGTTACACATATAATCATTCGAAAATCAAAGGGAATTAGAAAGTGCCTTAGAAGAATTAAACCAGAAAACTTTTATGCAACAATTTCACAAGAAAATAGTAATACTTGAAGAAGAGAGACTGACTTGTTATAGACGACGAAAAGTTAGAAAAATTATGTCTAAGGAAACAAAGTCTGATGCAAAAGGAAAATCAGATGAGCATTTATCTTCAAAGGAAAATGTATGTCTAGACATTATTCCTTTCAGTGCATCTGATAAAATCATCAGTTCTGAGCATACTGAAACTAATGATGATAATAAAACTTTATTTTCTCTAGTTAGAAAACTTGAAAAGAAATCCAAGTCAAATATGAGTTCAAGCCCTGATGATGCAGAAATTGAAAAATCAGAGCATCAGGCAACTGATATTGAACAAGTTATTGCAGATGTACTTGAAAATATTGATGCAATAATAAGTTCAGAGGTTGAATTGTCTAGAGTAGAGGATATTGAACAAGATAAGACTCCAGAAGAGCGTAATGTCAACCAGCCTACTTTAGAATCTATAGAACCAAAGTTTGAGAATTCACAACATGTACAAATGGAAATATTTGTTGCAGAAATTGAACAATTACAAACAGATACACAGGCTGAGGAATTTGTGGAAAAATTGAACTCTGACCATTCTATAGAGATTGAACCAATGAATGTAGAGCATATTGAAAATGTTCCTAACACTATTGAAGCTGAAGAATCAAGTTTACCTGAGCAACTTCAAGATAATATTTTGACAAAGGAACAAAATGACATTCATTTTGTAGAAGAGATTCCTGAAGATGAAATAAATTCAGAATCACAGCTTCAGGTATCAACTTCTTTGTATAGAACAATAAATATTCAAGGAAATTCAATTCATTTTAGATCTAAGGAAGTATTGCAGAAATACAATAATTTGATTACTTGTCAGATTCTGCATGCTCGTCTAATAAAATTTAGAAATTTGATGGAAATAAGAGATCTATTTGAGTTTCAAGGCTTAATAAAATTTTTACCGGTTGGAACAAATTAGAAGCAATACAAAGAGCTTATTACAACTTTTTACAGCAATCTAGTAATGAATGACTTACCGAACCTTCACTTACATCCTGTTGTATGTGTCATGTGAGGATTTTAAGTTGCTCATGTGAGGTGTCAAGTGATCGAAGACTTGTAGTTTTAACTTACCGAAAAACTCTTGACTTCCAAATAGTTAACTACAGTAACTCTCCGATTTTTCTTTTAAGCTTCTGACTGCTGTCTCTTTAATTCTGTACATGCGTAATAGGATAACTTAAGTTCTAGATGGTTATACCTGTAACTCACCGAAATTCTTCAAATTTCGGATAGTTATCTTTCTAACTCTCCGAAAGGTCTTTTAAGCTTCTGTACTAGATTCCTGTACGTGGTTAATTGAATGACTTAAGTTTCGGATAGTTAACCTTTCTAATTTTTTGATTTTCCTTGAGTTTTCGGATAGTTAACTCCTTAACTTTTCGATCATTCAACCTACTTCCTTTCACAACTCTCCGAAGGTTTTATGATTTTGGATAATTATTCTTCTAACTATTTGACAGTGTTGCTGCTGCTTTAAATTAACTCTTCGGATACTTAATTCTGTAACTCATCGAAGATTAACTTTCTTTCGGATACATAAGCATGGAACTGTCCGATTTGCTGTAGCATTATAGTAGCACATTCTGAAATTAACTGCAACTTGCTTGTCTGCCTTTTGATCTTTTGCAACACTAACTTATCTGTGAAATACAATATGTTTCCTCACATAGGTTTTTGCATTATCAAAATACTCAGGTCCTAAGACTATCTGCAATCATCTTAGTTTCAAACAATTAGAAATGTCTTGACCTTCCAAATTGTAGAATTCACATATGTTAACTATAGGTTTCAAAAATCTTTGAGCATAAGCATATGCCATTTCTCAATTATATAAAACACACAACACTCCTTTTGATATTAAAACAAAATAGCACTCACAGTTACTTAGCTTCTCAATCCCTAGCAACGGCGCTAGAAAACTTGTTTGGTTGTGAAAAGTTAAATCAGAACTTGTTTATTTAGAGAATTTGTTTGATTTGTTGTTATGCATATATTAATAAATTCTTTTATGGTAAACAAACAACTTTTCACACAAATTAGATATTAAGTCCAATTTGTATTTTAACTACAAGTGCATAGTGTATATTGTATTTGTGTGCAAGTATAAGTCGATCTCATAGAGATTGAGTAAGAATTGTGTATTATTTTGATTTTTATATTCGAGTTTATATGTATTCAATTAAGCTCTCCGTTGATTTACAATTAACTCAATAGACTTTGTTTGTGGAGTTACGGTTAACTCAACGGACTATCCTCGTGGACTTAAGTTAACTCTACGAGCCTACCTTTCCAATTAAATGCTACTATTCACAAAGGAATTCGACCATCCATTAGGCAGTTCCATAGAATGTAAATAACATCAATTAAGCTTTTTAATGTTAGTTAATCTGAGATTTATCATTAATCAACACTAACATTTAGATATTTCAAATAGTAACCATTAAGATTTTTCAATATTCTATACGAATTAATTTTAGTAAACAATAAAAATATTTTCTATTTTCTGAATCAAACAAACATTCACAAACACTAACAATGATAACATTAATCATGATACAGACAAACAACACAACACATCAATACTAAATATAAATTCAGATAATTAGTTTTTTTTGGTTTGATATGTTCCTAAAGATGAATGAAATGTGAAATGTAAAGATTCTCTATTGACAGTAAGAACTTCTGTCACTACATGTGACACGATTACACTACTGAAAACTTAATCACTTACAGTCTTGCCTCCTCTCCCTATAGAATCGCGAACCAAGACTTGTAAGTTGATCTCCTCTTCAGTATATTGGCATCAACCTGAAACTAAGGCTAGAAGCTTTACTATCTCTTGAGATATGAGTCGATGCTTGGTAAAAACAGATTCCCTTCCTGCGACGTGATCACTCCTAATAGTGGTTGTCAGTCACTGTGTTTGACTCAGAATCAACCCAACATATAGAAAGTATTCTCGCAGACCTCTGATGGTTGGTGATTTTTGGTGGTGTTGTGGAGTTTCAGGGAACTTCTAACGCTTCCTGTAATTAGTGTGGTCCTCCACCTTCATACACTCACTTCATCTTTCTCTTCTTCTTTTATATTCTTTTAGTAATAAATGTTTCTACCTATATGATCGGTTGGATTTCCTTCATTCGTATCAATGACGGTGATTTCTTTTTCATTCCACGAGTTAATTCCTATGTGATACGTGCAATCATGGTTTTCCTTTGTATTTCCTATTTCTATAATTGCTATAGTGGCATGTTAGAAAATAAGTGGTTCATGGAGTTAGTATAACTCAACGGATTTACTTCGTTGACTTATCTATAAAACACGTGTAGTAAAAGAATAACTTATAAGCTTATGTTAGGTATTTAATTTTGATGATATATGCTTTATTAACATATTTAAATAAGTCTACATAATATTCTCTAAGTATAATAGTTAACAGATTATCGGAAAGTTTCATTTTTATGTTAGATAAATTAATGATTTCCGAAGAGCTAGATTTGCAATAGTTAAACTTTCGGATAGTTAACATTTCATTTTTGTCGAATACTTTATGTTAAAAACTCGTATAGTTAAGTTATTTGCATGTGTGTTTTTAATGTTTTAAGTTGTCACGTGTTTTTCATGTGCGTTTGGTAATGAAAAATCGAATAGTTAGATAACTGTTTGAGTTTTTATACGCATGGATAGATAACTGTTCGAGTTTTATAAAAGGACTAACGAACAGATATGTTTCCTTGTTTAGTCATGTGTTTTGCAGGTGTAAAAACTCGAAGAGTTAAAGGATAAATGTTCGACTAAATCAAAGACTTAGAAGATATTCTACAAGACTCCAGAAAGATAAAGTTTCGATGTATCTACGAGTGGAGATCGTGGAAACTCAAAATGTTAGTGAAGAAAGTTGAAATTTAAATAGAAAGTAATTTAGATTAAAGAGAAAATTAATACGTGGATTATGGATTATGGATTGTGGATCAAGTGGATGAACATGCTGAACGTGAAAGACAACAGAGTTCTACTACTAATAGAGAGTACGAGCTACATTACAACAGAGGATCCCAATCTCAAAAAAAAAACCAAGTCTGAATATTCAATTTGGATCCCTAATTGAAAAGTTAAGTTTGAATATTCATATTCTGAAAAGTTCTCCTACATTAGAAGAAGTTTGAAATTCCAAGCAATTTTAGAAAAGGAGATGCAAATGCAAGAAGTTTGGAAATTCGACAACTAGAGAAGAAGAGATACAAAAGTTGAGCAAAGAGAAAGAAAAGAGCTGTGTGCATAAAGATCAGGTTTTATACAATTCAAAATTAGTTTTGAAAAAGAGCTTTGTTTTTCTATTTGAATTGTATATCAAAAATTACTGTATCAAAACTATCAAGAAGTGAATTGAGCTGAAAAGATATTGTAAATTCTGTCTTGAAATAAAAGAATAGAATTTCATTTACAAGTGTTTTGTGCTCTTGTTTTATCTACTAGTTTAGTTACTAAAGACATAATTCACCCCCCCTCTTGTGATACAGACAATCCTACAGCTTATAACACTAACACAATGTGTTACCTTAGTGTATATTCAAGTAATTCAACACGTATAATTATGTTAACTTAACGAGTTAAACATGTGCAGCTCACATGACATAATAAAACATTTAAATTCAACACATGCATAATTCTAACTTAACAAATTTAGATATTTCGAATAGTTACAAACTATAAGTATCCAAAACTTACATGCATTTCGGATAGTTAGCATCTAACTTACTGAAAATCCACTTAAGCCATGTATTAATGTTACAACATGTGTCCTACATGAAATAATAAAGAATTTTTTTAAGCATTCAAAACATAACTATCTAGTACATGAAATGTAACTCTTTGAAATAACAGACATTTTAGATACTTAAGAATTACAAAGCCTGTAACTCACTAATAGTACAAAAATATACTTAATTAACACCAATTCCTTGAAATTATACAAATTCTTTCATTAAAGCATATAATAGTGCAATTATAACATAATAGCTTAATTCTCATAAAATAAGCTAAATATAATACAATTAACTATTATTTAACTATTAATATTATGCACTTTTTCATTCTAAACAGATACCACTTGATAGGATCGAATGGCACACTAGAGGGGGGTGAATAGTGTCTTAATTAGATTTAAATTACTTTTAAGTTTTTCAAAGGTAGTTGATACTAATGAACCCTAATTGATTGATTTATAATTATAATGTAGTGTAGAAAGTAAATAACACAAGAGAATTTATAGCGATTTCTCAAAATGGATAGTCCAATCCTCAAGGCCACAACCTTGAGAATTTCACTAAGTGTTTTTAAAGCTAAGCACAAACCTTAAATAAGTTACTTTTAAGTTTTTCAAAGGTAGTTGATACTAATGAACCCTGATTGATTGATTTATAATTATAATGTAGTGTAGAAAGTAAATAACACAAGAGAATTTATAGCAATTTCTCAAAATGGATAGTCCAGTCCTCAAGGCCACAACCTTGAGAATTTCACTAAATGTTTTTAAGGCTAAGCACAAACCTTAAATAAGTTACTTTTATAGGCTAAGCAACAACCTTACAGATGTTGTTTTTCCTAAGCTTAAGAGAAACCCTATAGATATTTTTATAGGTTGAACAATAACCTTACACAAAGCACTAATTTTGTGTACTCAAGACCCTAATCTTGAACAAGTGAAGTCTTACACTTCACTCTCTTCACCAAGACCCTAACCTTGTGAAGTTACACTCACAACACCCTTGTGTGTTAAGGTTTTTCAAACAAATGACAAAAATAGTTTAAGTACAGGAGTCACTAACTCAAAATGATTAAAACACACAACACAAAAATAACTCCTATGAAGAGTTGATTGTTAAAGGTCTAGGAGACATACTGATTGATCTGTAGGCTTTGATCTTCAGTGATTTGTTGTAGATGAATCTTCAAGATATTTGCAAGACTACTGAAATCAATTTCTCCTTCTATGTACTAAGAAAATTTTGTGTTATGCGATTTGTTGTTTTTGATACTGTTTTTCTATTTCCTTTAAGATTTCTATTTCTAGAAAAAACTTTGAAATGGTTAAATTCCTTATGCGTCAATCTATTTCCAGTAATGTTCAATCACCATTAAATCGGATCTACAATCAAATAATATCTTGCCAAAATAATAAGTCTATGATAGTAGTAGTAGATTCTATAAAAATTCTATCTTCGAAAACTTTCAAAAAATTGGAGACTTAGAAAACTAACCTTCCAAAATTTAGAAGCATTTCGGATAGTTAAACCAAACCTACCGAAGATCCATTTAAGTTATGTGTTAAAATTAAGACACATGTCCTTCAGTGAATAGTAGCATAAAAACTTTAAACACAACTATCTAATGGTGAAATAAAGTTTCGAATACTTACATATGATAACTCTTCGATGCTTAAAGCATTTCGAATAGTTATAATCGTAACTTTCCAAAAGATAACTTAAGTCATGCATTGAGAGCATGCCACATGTCCTTCTGAAATAGTAACCAAAAAAGCATTTAAAACATGAAAAAGCTAACTGTTTAGAGCTTAAAACTTAACTATCCAAAAATAGAGACATTTTGGATACTTATGAATAGAAACCATCCAAATAGGAGAATAACTTACCTCACCGATAGATAAATATTTTTGGATAGTTACAAAGTTAATTCTCTGATCATATAGAAGAACAAGCTAACTATCCGATTTACTTGGATTATTAGTGACTTCTAGTGGTAACTCTTCGATCTATTACTTAAGGAAAAATGAAACCTTCCGATACCAATTTTTAGAAGATTTTTTAATATAAAGTAGGTAGATAATTTAAATTTAAATATTATGAAGCTAAGAGCATTTGATTTAATATTAAATATCAAGTTTTTCATCATCAAAATTAACTTGTAAATAATGAATTAACACATGATACAAATATATAATATTAAAACATATCATACTTTACAATAAAAACACATGTTAACTTAACATTTAGTTATATGAAAAGTTATTATAACTTAACGACTAGTTATTTAACTTAGCATAATTCCAAATTCATTACAAACAAGTATATAACATTAAACATTTTTTGTATTAATTATTGTTCTTAATTTACTTTCATAAACAATAAACTTAATTATTCAAATATGATTACTTACATTTTGCACATATTATTAAAACATAATACTTAACATAGATTTATTGGGGTTAGTATTTACTTGTAGGAATTTTACTTGAATGTTTTTATTTACAATGCTTGGAATTATTCAACTCTTGCATGGAATTGATTAAACGAATGTCTATTTATGAATGTTTGATTTTCATGTATGTATATGATTGTTTTTAGGTTTTTCAATTCTTTGGTGTGATGTGAATAAATGTGGGTGTGAATCTTATCATTTGAATATGGATTTATTGTTTACCCAAGTTCCTTATGGATCAACTTGTATTTACATGCTACCTACAATAGGCACCATGTGCTTGTAGAGTTTATAAATTTAAAACACATAGATGTTTAAAATGTCAACATTTAACTCTATACAAAAATACCCACTATTTGTAATTCTAAACTTTTTATTAATAAAGTAAGAAGTTACAATCATTTACAACATAATACCTAACTTGCCAATTTTGATATAATTTCTGAGTTACAATTTAATATGAAATAATATTTATCTTATTCTGACCTTAATTGAATTGTATATTCAAACTTGAACTTTTACACGTAACTTTTTGATTCTTCTGAAAATTATTACTTAACTTTTGTATCTCTTTGCTTCTTTCTTCAAATCTCCAAGACTTCTTCCATAGCTATTTCTCTGATTTTACTTGGGATTCAATAAGATAGGATTTCTCTTTAAAACTTTAGGATATATTTTTAGGATATAATTTCAAAATATCTCTCTATTTTGTATAGGAAAATAATTTTAGAATATCTCTCTATTTTGTGTAAAAATAAATGAAGTGTAGCTCATACTATTTATATTTATAGTAATAGAACTATGATTTTACATTCATTATGTTCATCTACTTACTTCATAATTCATTTCAATGTTATTATCGTTATTTATTTTATTGTTACTATTATTGTTAATTTATAGCTAATGATATTTATTATATTTTTTGTATTATTTGATAATTATTATTAATATTTATGTTGTTATTGATCATAAAAATCTTTATTAGCAATATAGTTAATTTTAACATAGGTAATACAATTTATATCAACGTCAGTAATAATGATAATATTATTTCTAATTATCGCTATTATTATTAATAATGTTGTACTAATATTATCTTTTGTTGTCAACAACTAATATTAGGATTTTTTAGTTAGAAATAAAATGTATTTTTGTTAAAAAATAATAACTACCACTACAAGTATTAGTTTTATTATTATTGATGCGTATGATAATGTTTACATAGACGTTTTTTATTAATATTTTCACCAAAGCAGATTTGTTTTAAAACATTGGAGGAAGGGACGTTTTTGTTCGGAAGGTTGTGGCGGACGACGAACCTAAACTCAGGTGCCCCAGCTCCGACATCTAAACTCTAAACTTCTTTTCCGGGTCCTCCCTTGAACCGATATAAGGGCATTGGAAGCCTTCACCGAACCAACCTCTTGTGCCAGTCTTCTGAGACACCATCCGGCCATGGATGACGACTGGGTCGGCAGTGGCGGCTTGTTCTCTGTAGAAGAGGAGACAACCAAATCAAGAAGGGACGTCTGTTTGGAAGGCTGTGGCAGACCACGAACCACCTGCATCTGCCGTCTCCTCCCTCCACAGCCCATCCCAACCACAACCCAAATCCTAATCCTACGCCACCCCCACGAGATCCGCCAGAAGCTCTCCACCGTCGCTGCCCTCACCAAGTCCCTCCTCCACTGCCACGCCATCTCCGGCCGTCGCCTCCAACTCGGCTCCTCCCCTCTCCTTGACTCCCTATACCACAACCCCACAAGCACCAACATCACCACTCTCTTCCTTTTCCCCACTCTCGGTTCCTCCTCCTCCCCCTCCAAAGACCTCCGTGAGATGAAGGGCTCTCCCAACGTCTTGCTGGTCGTGTTCGACGGGACGTGGAAGCACGCCAGGGAGATGGTGGCGGCAAGCTTGCCTTTCCTGGGGATGTTTGCAAGGCAGGTCTTTGTCGGAAGCGGCGTCGACGTTGAGGTGGAGGGGGAGAGCATGCACGAGTCGGGATTGATGATGCGGAAGGAGCCGTTTAAAGGATGCATGAGCACGATGGAAGCTGTAGCAAGGGCGTTGGGGATTCTTGAGGCGCCGGAAGAGAGAGGGAAGGAGGTGGAGGAGAGGTTGCTCGGCGTATTAAGAGGGATGGTGGGGTTGCAGAGTTGCCACCTTAAAGCTGTGCGACCTCGGGTTCGAAAGAAGAAGGAGAAGAAGAGGGAAAAAGACGTGACCATTGACGCATAAAGAGAAGAGCGCTTATAAGTTTTCTGGTGTGGTCCTCTTTCCCCTATTTCTGCGGGAAAGCCGAGCATGAGTTGTCTGGAAAGTGTTTGTTAAAATGTCGAACTGCCGTTGAGGATTCTTCTGGAAACAGTTTCTTGAACTCGTGGAAAAATCTTCGATCTTTGCGATGGAAGGTCTTGCATTGGTAGTAGCTCTTTCGAATCATGAACATCCAAATTCATTGTAGTTATTTTCCATTCCCCGAGCTCACGATTTCATGTCTAACCTTAGTAATTCTTAATCTTTTCTTTTTACATTTTATTTAGTTCAGTTTTTTTGAAATGTTAGACAATTGCAACAGCAAAGAGGCAACCTTTATATACAGATGTATTGTAAAAAAATGTTTGCGCCAAGGCACCATGAATGTAGCGGGAAAGAGGATTTAGATTCTCCTTAAAACATAAGGTTTGGGTTCACTTAAAAATACTTAAAACAATTCACAACTCCATAAAAAAACCTTAAGATACACTCTTGAGTCACTGTTAGGAGCCTTCAGATACCTGTTATTAAGCAAGGATTAAAACACATCAAATCAATTACAAATGTAAAACTGCGATCATACACACATTTCACTTTATTATTCTTCCCTAAGTTTACATTAAAAAGAGGAATTTTCTTTATTAACCTAACAAAGTTTATCGAATAATATTGGAGACATGCAATATGCATTCAAATTACACTTTCATGGCATGAAAGATCAAGAGAAGTTTAGGCAAATCATAACATCACATGTTAATTCTAAAGTACTTCAACTCCACTCTAGAAATAAGATTTTAACTACACATTAAAATCACATGTTATTCTTGTTGTACTTTTTGTTGTTATTGTTATTACTATTCTTGTTGTTGCTATTGTTATCTACGTTGTATTTAAGGTAAGTTTGTAACCTAGTACTTTTGAAGTTTCTTTGAAGAGAAAAAACTTGATTTTATCTTTTTCTATGGTTAAAATATAATATCTATTTGATTTGTCATAATTCTTAATATTACTTTACCAAAAAATAACTTATTTTGTAAATTCAAAATATAATAAATAAAGATGCTATATTAGTTGACATGAATATGACTTATCAAAACATAAGTTGCATAGAGACGACATTTGTCAATTTCAACTCAATGACTAAACTTTTGAAAAATGAGAGCATGTAATATTTTTGCAATAAATCTTGTCTAAGCATGTAAATCATTTAAAAATTGAAGTTCACTGTTGGCAACAGAATTCTTTGCCAATTGTTGTATGTCTCATTTTAGTTGATATATCTATCATTTTTTTGATAACTTAACTCATTTATTCTTCAATCCTAATACTTTATATAAAAGTTCAAGAGTTAACTGAATATCTGAATATTATGTATTAGAGATAGGAATATTGTCTACAATTATTAAGTTAAATAAAAGTAACTAATAATCTATTGAAGGTTTAAATGACTTGGTTGTTGTGGTAATAGTGTCAACAACCATTAAAATTGAAATATCTCTCTTATGTTTGTCATTCATTCAAATTTAACTAGTCATGCATATAAAATAGTAAAAATTTTATAATGAATCTGATGATTCTACTTTATGTCTAGTAAGATAGTAGGATGAATTGATAAAATTTCAAATATGGATTATAAAAAACCTGAATGAATGGAAGTGAGAAGAGAAATATATTGAAATATGTGGAAATAGAAACAACTACATTATCTTGGACGAAAAGAGAATCCCTTTCTGCATTTCATTTCATAAATGATAATATTCTCATATTTGATGTTGATAACATACTACAAGTTTATAAATTAAAAAGTAAAGTAGACTGCATTGAAATAGAATTAATAGTAAGGAGAATTATGCCTAAAGGTTTTACTTGGACTAACACATTTATTCTATTTGTCACTACTTTTCAGTCATGTTCTTAAACTATGATTTTGTATTTTTAATGTTTTGTATATTTTACATTTATTTTAAGAAAAAAAAAGGAAGAAAAAAATTTAATTTATGTTTTATTTATCTTACAAGAAAAACAAAATATCAATCTAATTTGTTGGTATCTGTTTTGAGAAACCAATTAGCTTGCTTGTGAGCTACCAAAGATGTAGGAGCCTAGGTTCCATACAAAGTATATATTTAACAATATATGTTTTATTGTTAGTTGTTATTTTATTATATGTTTTATTTTTATTTGTAAATGAAAAGTTTTTTAGAATCAAAAGTTGGAAGATATTAATGGCGATACAAAAGAACAATATATGTGATTAATTACTTATCTTAAATTTATATTCATACACAGTTCGTGGAGTTATTCATTAACTCAACGAACTTAGTTTGTTAAGTTAGGTGCTAAGTTAACGAAATAGTTTATCATGTTTGTTGTCATATACTGTATTTTATGTAAATATTTTACATTGAGGACAATGTAAAATGTAGATATAGAAGAGAGGTAATTAGATTAAAATTGAAGTAATCTTGTTAATTGTATAGGATTGTTATGTAAATTTCTATAGAATCTGATAAATTTTTTTTTATGAATTTTGTTGTAACTTTTCGAAAATTCATTGTAACTATCTGAAAATTATTTGAAACCTTTCGATAGCTCAATTTGGTAATTTTTTTATATCAATTATAAGATATCTCAGTAAACATATATTTACATATATGGATTATCTTATATTTTTACTAAATTTTATGAGTTTAACAATTTTACAATTTTAAAGGGAACTCAAAATGCTTAACCAAAATTCAGAAAATTGTCTAAAATCTTGAAAGAGTTGAAATATTGATTTTTGGATTAAATGAAATGCATATGATCAATGATACATTTAATTTGATTGATTAAATTTGTAGAATGATTTATGTGTAAATCATATTAAACTATAGAAAAAGTATGAGCTTATTGATATAGATTCATATTTTTTAGTAGATTGTAGAAAAAGGATTATATGAGATTTATGCTTTATTACATCTGTATTAATGAAATACATATATATATTGTGTTGAAAAGAAAAAAATGAGGATAAAGTGAAAAACCTTGAGAGTTTATTGATTTGTTTGATTATGAGCCTTTTGTACTTGAGCATATAAGTATGTAAGGATTGTTGACTTGAGAAATGATTCTTTAAATTTGGCAACCTAAGGTCTTAATCAAATATGAGATTGTTGACTAAAAGCTCGATACATGAGTACATTAGAAAGCTCTTGTATGATTCAAGTTTTTCAAATTAAATTTTAAAGTAAAAAATATACATATACTATTCTAAAAAGATGAAAGTGTTTTATTAAAAATACAGATATCTTTCAATCGAGTATGTTCTTTGTTATTTATGACTACTGAAGTGTGAATCTAGATTAGACTTTTGAAGTTGTTTATTTGAGATACAATTCATGATTCTTCTTGTTTTAATCATATCAAGTTGAGTTGTGTTTTGATTTGTATGTAGTTGAAATTTATTTTGAAAATCATATTGGGAAATTCAAGATAATAGATGTTTGAAAAAAAATTGATAATATAACTACCACCTATTTTAAGCTAATATATTTTGTATGTAATTTACATATTTTTGAAATATATTTGCAAGTTAGAGAGGAAAAGCAGTGTTAAATTAGATTACTCAATTATAGAGAATATCTTTATATTAATCTAATCGTAGTATTCTGAAGATATAAAAGGAAGAAATATTTTTCATAAGGAATATTGAGTTATGAATAAAAGAAATAGTTCTAACATTTTAGAAAGACCAATTAATTAGACCTTATTAGCTTGCTAAGGGACTAGCAAAAGTTAGGTATAGGGGAAGTGTTTAGAATAAAAAAGTACATAATATTAATAGTTAATTGCATAATATTTAGCTTATCATATGTGAATTAAGTCATTATGTTATAATTGCACGATTACATGCCTTAATTAAAGAATATGCATAAATTCAAGGAATTAACGTTAATTAAATATCATTTCTAAAAGATTGGAAACCTGATTTAAGTGTGGTTTTATAGTATTAAGCATAATCTGTTTTATTTGTATATATATATATCATGTATAGATGTACAATAACAACTTGTTGAGTTATAGTTAACTCAACGAGGTAAGTTCATTGAGTTACAGGTTTAAAGGTGTAAAAACTCGTTAAGTTATTATTATGCACGTGTTGAATTTAAATGTTTTATTATATCACGTGAGTTGCACATGCTTAACTCGTTAAGTTAGCATAACTATACGCATTGAGTTACTTGATTACATACTAAGGTAATGCGTTATATTAGTGTTATAAGCTTTTAACTTATTTCTTTATTATATGTGATATTTGTTTCCAATAGGACATGTGTCGTGACATTAAAATATGACTTAAGTTATCCTTCAGAAGGTTGGATGCTAGCTATCCGAAATTCATATAAACATTGGATACTTATGGTTGGTAAGTATCTAAAAAATCCTTTTTCCATCGGAAAGTTGTTTTAAATTATAAGTTATTTCTTTATTTGCATATGTTTTATATTATTATTTATATCAAGTCCATTGAGTTAAGCTTTACTCAACGAGGAAAGTTCGTTGAGTTAACAGTTAAGTCAATGGAGTAAGTCCATTGAGTTACACTAACTCTACAGACCGGTTATTTTCTAATATTTAATGTGAAGCAATTGTAGAAACAAGAAATTTGAAGGAAAACCATGATTGCACGTATCACGTAGAATTTAAATCGTGAAATGAAGAAGAAATCACTATTGTTGATATGAATGAAGGAAATCCAACCAATCATTTAAGCAAAGGTAGTTACTACTAAAAGAAATATAAAAAGAAGAGGAGAAGAACGAAGAAGGGAGTGAAGACCCATGCTAACTGTAGGAAGCGTTGGTAGTTCCTTAAAGCTCCACAACACCTGTTTGGGTTGTTAAGTTAAATCTTAAACTTATTTAATTTGTTTTTAGGCTTATATCAATAATTACTTTTAGAAGTAAACAAACAACCTTTCACATAAATTAGATATTAATTCCAATTTGTATTTTTAACTGCAAGTGCACAATGTATATTGTATTTGTTGAGCTATATTTTTAGCTCAAGCTTTACTACAAGTGCATAGTTCCTTTGATGTACATGGCAAATACAGGTCATTCTTCCACAAGGATTGTGTTTATGACTTAATCAATTATTACTCAACTTGTTCTACTCCGTTGAGTCTTGAGTTAGTCAACGAGCTTATTCTGTTGAGTTAACTGTAACTCAACGGAGTACTGTAGCTAAGATCACGGATAAAATAGTAATAGTTGGTTTGGGAAATGACCTGATTACCCGCCTAAACTTAGGGCTTATTTAAACTAAAACCTAGGGTTTTGGGGGCATTATCCGGCAAATCATTTAGAATCTAGAACAGTAGAAATCAGAGCGATTCCGTGCTATTGTGTAACTCCACGATGAGGAAGATGACGCCTGAATTCTGAGAAAAGGTAGTGGACACCGCACAGTTTCTGAAGGAATCTGAAGAATGGCACACAAGGCAGAAGATCAGAAATACGAGAGAAAAAGAGTTACAGAAGGTAGAATCAGAACTCTTTAACTTGAGAAGAATTTTGGTTGAATTAGAAATACAGATACCACAAATAATGGAGACACGAATTAGAGTGGCAACTGAAATTGCATTAAGTAAAGAAAGAAAAATCCGGCCAAACAATGAAGTAGCCCTAGAGCTAATTCAACGTAAAGCCAGATTGTGGTTTAAGAAACGTATTGCTGGACGAGGAAGCTGGGAAATATGGCGGTAGGAACAACAAGAGGCAACTGAAGGACAAGAAGAGCCGACTACTGAAAGACCTGTTCCTGAGGAACAACAGTTTGGACCTTCAGTTCCACCATTTAAGCCGTTGGCATGAGCAGAAATGATGGGGCCTTCGACTGAAGAAGAAATAAGAGAATTTGCAGAACTGGTTCAAGTTGGGAAGAATCAAGGAGAATTAGAAGATTTGGCAGTGGCCAAAGCACACCTAGTGTTTGATGCACTTTACAAAAAGAGGGCTGCAGAAAAGTTGAAAGCCTAATATAAAATCAAATTGAAACAACATCACGAAGCTACTGCCAGAACTACTACCAAACCTGCTGCAAAAGGAGATGAAGCTGGTCCTTCGAGACTAGTAATTATAGGAAAAGTTAAACAGGAAGAGCTAGTACTTGTGGCTCGAAGGCCTACAGAGCCTATTTTTGTAGATTTAATTTCAGAAGATGAAGAGGAAGAACAGTCACAACTAATCAGAAAAAAGAAAGGAAAAGAAAAAGTGCCTGAATTTGAGGAAATTAAATCTGAAGTACTAATTTTTACAGGGCCTGTGGAGCAGATTTTTATTAACCTGCTATCCGATTCTGAGGAGGAGCAGGAGGAGCAAAGAAAAGAAAAAAATCAGGCTGAAATTAGTCTGCAGCCCGTACAAGAAGAAACAGAAATTAGGGTAGAAACTGAATTGCGCGTGTCTCCATCGCAATCTGTTACAGAATCAGAAAGAACAGTAACAGAACAGATTGGTAGTCAGGAGGAGCAAGAAAGTGAAGAAAATGAAGAGGCTAAAAGAAGCCATTTGGACAAAAATAATTTCACAGATTCCATTGAAGAACAAGAAACTCTTCAGCAATTTATGGAGAAAATTCAAGACAGAGTGGAGAGTTCTGCCGGCTCACCACCACAGATAGAAGCAAAAGCAAAAATTCAGGAATTTGAAGTGAATGTCCAAATGCAGCCTATGCTAGAGGAAGAGCAAGAGCAAACCCCTTAGGAGCAACAAAGTCACCTTCCTGACCCGACTGAAACAACAATTTTGAATGAAGTATATTTTTGTAGTCAGGAAGATTATACCAAATACCAAGAAATAAGGGGTTATGATATTATTTACAGTAGACCAGTAAATTGGGATGGAATGCAAGAAATCAAAGAATTATTTGAATTCCAAGGTCTACTGCAATTTATATCTCAAGACAGAGGGCATGCAGTATATGAAAATTTAGTGCCCTGTTTCTATGCAAATTTGAGAGAAAGAGAAGGAGGATTAATTTCAAACGTGAAGGAAGCTGATGTACAGATAACACCAGAGCTTCTCCACAACATATTTGGGTTGAAGAATGAAGGAATAAAAATTTTGGAAGATACAACTGACGTCGAGTGGACTGAACAGAAAATCAAGGATTGTTTAGCTATCAATCTTGATGTGCTATTATTAAACAGATTGAAGCATTTAAATGGTAAAACACATATGGTAGCTAACATTCTGATTAAGAATGTCTATCAACGACAGGACCATGACATAGAATTAAGTCAATTTGTCAAATGTGCCACATATGCAGTTGTAAATAAGATCCAAATAAATTGGTCTGCAGTTTTTATCTCCAAGTTGAAAATAGTGAAGAAGAAATTATTTTATGGAGATTTGATTCCACTGCTGATGGTGGACTGTATCGATTTCACTAAATGGACATAAAAAAGGATTAGATCAAGAACCATTTTAGTGAAAGAATACAGGAATTTTGTAGCTGCAGAACTAGCTGTACCTTCTGGAGGAATTACAGGAGCAGTAGAGAGGATTAATCAATTAGAACTTCAATTAGAAAAACTCCAGAAGGAAGTAGATGAACTTAGGCATAGAGATTAAATGGTATTGTTCGTCTACTTATGTAAAACTGTATGAAATTGTATGATGTACTTTTAATGTAATTGATTCATATTAATGAATGTAAATTTTTCGAATGCAATTCTCATACGTGTTTTGAATGTGAAATGAATGGAAATTATTGAATATTATGTTATTGTGAAACTTTATGAATGAATATGTAACAGATTTATAATTTGCTGAATGATAGGATAATTGCTTAAAAATTTCTACATGTTATAGGGTAAAATGTAAATTCTACATAACATAAAATGACCTACAAGTTAAATCATTATATAAGATTTAGATTTAAATGAATTTTAATCAAAATGATGCATTAATGACATAGATTTAACTTTATTTCAGTTAGCAGAATAAACAAAGAAAAAAAAAAAACAGATAGGAACTTACGAGAGTAAAACTTAGTTGTTGCTAAGTGTTAACTCAACGAAGTAAGTCCGTTGAGTTAACCGTAACTCCACGAGGTCAGTAATATAATATAAGTCACTCTGTTGAGTTATCTGTAACTCAACGAAGTTAGTCCGTGGAGTTAGCAACAGTAATCGACTGTATTCTGTTGAGTTTTTTGTAACTCAACGAGGTTAGTTCGTGGATTAAGCAGAATGGTTATTCTTTTAACCAAAATTTGAAATTAGTAGTGGTACACGTACCCATATAAACAGGAACCACGATGCATATTGCAAGACACGTTCTTGCAGCGAGATTTATTCACTTTATGGATGCGCAGTATATATATAAAACAGAATGTTATTTACGAGTTACTAGCACTTTTAAAAGAAAGGAGAAGGCGTTGGAGGAACTGGAAGGAGAAGTAGATGATTCAACTTCATCCGACAACAAATATTTATAGAATGGAAAGCTTCAGACTAGTATGTAATTAATCTTCTACTATTTATTTATAAGCACATGGACTCGTTCTCTAAGCACTAAACGATTAGTAAGAACACCTATCTAGGAATTTTCATTGTAGAGGAGTACTAAAAAATTTTCTGAACTGAACTTTAACGAAATTCTTTGGGGTGTAGCTAACCTTTCTTTAAAAGAGAACGTAGAGATGGCTGCTCCAGTAGAAAAACCATTAGGAGAGATTCTGTATCCTGAATTAATTGATGAACCTTCATGTATTCGATTACCAAACTTTGAGGGAGATAGGTTTGAACTGAAATCTAATTATATTAGTCAATTGCCACATTTTCATGGATTAGAAAGAGAGGATGCCTATTATTTCCTTAGAGAATTTAATGAAGTTTGTCAAATGATGAAAATGCCGAACATGAGTATAGATGCTATTAAACTTAAATATATCCCTTTTTCTTTAAAAGACACAGCTAAGAGATGGTTATATACTCTATCGCCTGATTCAATTTCTACATGGATTGAATTTTGCTCTGTTTTTCTAGAAAAATATTAACCAACACATCAAACGATTAAAAAGAAGAAAAAAATATTAATGTGTAGCCAAAAACAGGGTGAATCATTCTGGAAATATTTTGAAAGATTTAAAGATTTACTGACTCAATGTCCACATCATGCAATGAGTAAAGCACAATTAACAGGTATAATTTATGAAGGCATAGATGTTTCAACGAAATCTTTATTAGAATCTACTTGTCAAAATGGATTTTTAAAATTATGTAGTGTAGAAGCATGGGTATATTTAGAAAATTTTGCAAGAAGAACTGCATAGTGGGAAAATTCGGCTGAAACTATTGTAGATAAAAAAATATTGCCAAGAGGAATGCATGAAATAGATTCCAATACTATGCTTGAGGTGAAATTAAATGAATTAACAAAGAAAATAGAAGAGTTATCATTAAATCAAAAGCTAGCAGAAAAGAATGCAAACATAAATGACTTAGATATTATTTATGCTAGAAAACAGAGAGATAACTTGGGAAATTCTTATCATCCTAATTGGAGAAATCACCCGAATTTATCTTGGAGAAACAACAATTTCCAGGGAGGAGAAAATATAAATGAGAAAAACATAAGTTATGAAGTATTAATTGAACAAGGAGCTAGAATAGAAAAATTAGAAAAGATAATACAACAAGTAAACAATTGTCTAGAATTTATATTTGGAAATACTGCAATTCAAAATCAGAATAGAAATATATCACTTAGACAGAAGGAACCAATGGAAGTTAGATCTACTAGAGGATTGCCAATACAAGCTATACCTAATCTTGTCAATAAAACGGTTAATGAAATTGATACCTCTTCTAGGAGGGGAGCTGAATGAAGCAGCATATCTAAACCAACTATCTGTATGTATATATGTTTTTTTTAATTTTTAGTTAATAGTATCGTAGAGTTAATTTTTAACTCAACGAACTTAGTCCGTTGAGTTATGCCTTAACTCCACGAGGGTGTGCAGTAGTTAGGTTAATTTTTGTCTTTGCTAAATTTTTGTTTATGTTTTACAGAATCGACAAATGGAATTGATGCAATTACCAATGGATGCACTAAGGGAAGTACTAAGTAACATGTCAGCTAAAGATCTGTGCAGGTTGCGTTGTGTATCAAAGGAAATTAAAGACTGTATTGAAGAAAAATATTTTCTAGGACTACAAGCTGCAAAAATGACTAAGATTAGAGATGGATTCATATGGAGATCATTTAATCGTAGTTCAAATACCCATGAATATCTGGCTATGGAAGAAACTACTAGAATTCCACCCAATGCATTAGAAGGAATAAATCATATTATGGGGATAGATGAAGGATTAATCATATACAAGACGAGACCAAGGTATGCAAGTTTATTATTACCTGATATTTTGATAAGAAATCCTATAACAGGAGAAGAATGGAATATAGGAAGACCTAATAGATTTGAAGCACCAATTGTAAATTGTGGGTCAGCTTTGATATTTTCTGATAAAAATTCTGCAATTCCTGAAAAATTATATTATTGGAGACCTACAGGAAATTGGGGTGAAGATTTACGCTTAAGTGTGTATAATTTTCTAAACATATCTTGGAATGAAAATATTATGATATATCTAGGACAGAAATCATTAATTAACCAAACACATGTCATGCTTGATGGATATATATATCTAGTCACGGAGATATCATTAGCATATAGATTTGATTTATACATAGTGAGCATAGACAGTTATGATGAATATATAGAAATTTTACCTGTACCGAGTATAATAGCTAAACCACCATCTGTAGAATTTAATGAAATTCAAATAGGAATGTGGTATAATGAAGAAGATGATCCTACTTTATGTCTGATAAGATGGTGGGATGAACTGATGAAATTTCAAATATGGATTATGGAAGACATGAATGAAAGGAAGTGGGAAGAGGAGTATATTGAAATAGATGTAGAAATAGAAACTACTACATTACCCTAGAACCAAAAAGGATCCCTTTCTGCATTACATATCATTAATGGTAGTACACTCGTATTTGAAATCTATAATATATTGCATGTTTATAAATTAAAAAGGAACAAGAATTGCATTAAAATAGTAAGAAGAACTATGCCTAAAAAGTTTGCTTGGACTGATACATTTATTTCAATTGTTTCTACTTTTCAATCATGTTCTTAAGCTATGATTTTATGTGTTTAATGTTATGTATTCTGCATTTTAAAAAAAAAAAAAAATTGAAGTTTTCATGTTCATTTTATAAAAAAAAAAAACAAATAAAACAAAATATTAATCTAGTTTGTTGGTATCTGTTCTAGGAAACCAACTGGCTTGCTTGTGAGCCACCAAAGGCATAGGAGCCTAGGTTTCACACAAGACACTGATTTATTAATATCTGTTAAATGTTATTTTGTTTTATATTTTGCTTTTATCTGTGAATGAAAAGTTTTTCAGAATAAAAAATCGGAATATGTAGAAGGAGATACAAATGAAACAAGGTATGTAACTAATTACTCATCTTGAATTTTAAATCAAGCAAAACTGTATTCATGCCTTCTACAATTACTGTACTTATTGTGAACTCTTTTTACATTGAGGACAATGCAAAATGTAGGTATGGGGGGAGGTAATCAAAGTAACATCCATGTAAGTTTGTTAATTAAAGAAATTAAAATAGTACTGCAAAGTTTTGAGGAAATTGAAAATTTTATGAACTTGCTGTAACTATTCGATAAATGAGACTATAAAATTTTTATAAACTACTTGACTGTTATATTTAGAAGGCTATGTAAGATGCTATTGAATTTATTATTTATGCAAATCTAGATATAGTATCTTATGTTTTTCTGAATTTCATGAGTTTAACAGTTTCACGATTTTAAAATGAAATCAGAATGCTTAATGAAAAAATCAGAAAATTATCTGAAGTCCTGAAAGAGCTGAGATGTGAATTCTAGATTAAATAAAACACATATGATTAAAGATACATTTAATTTGACTGATTGAACTTGTAGAATGATTTGTGTAGATCTTATTAAACTACAGAAAAAGTATGAGCTTATTGAGATGGATTTATATTTTCAGTAAATGATAGAAGTAGAACTATATGAGATTGGTGTTTTATTGCATCTGTATTAATGAAATATATACATATATAGTATGTGATTAATGTTTTGTTTTGTGTTTGTAGTTTTGATTGAAAGAAAAATAAAAAAATAAAAATAATTTTTTTTTTTAGAGTTTATTGACTTGTTTGATCACGCGTCTTTTGTACTTGAGCAGATAGGTATGTAAGGATTGTTGACCTAAAAAGGACTCTTAAAATCTGGCAACCTAAGATCTTGATCAGATCTAAGATTGTTGATTGAAAGCTCGTTACATAGTTACATTAGAAAGCTCTTGTATGATTCAAGCTTGTCAAATTAACTTTTAAAGTACGAAAAAAAAAAAAATATATACATATACTGTTCTGAAAAGATACAAGTATTTTGTGAAATACAGATATCTTATGAATCGAGTATATTTTCTGTTATCTAGAATTGCCAAAATATGACTCTGGAATTGACTTTTGAAGTTGTTTAATGGAGATACAATTCTTTGTTCTACTTATCTTAATCAGATTGAATTAGATTGTACTCTAATTCGTATGTTGTTGAAATTTCTTCTAGAAATCTTATTGGAAAATTCAGGATGACAGATGATGAAAAGAAGAACAAACGATAATATAATTAACACCTATATGATGATAATATACTTGGTATGTAATTTACATATATTTTAAGTATATTTGCAGGTTGATTACTGAAACATACAGAATATATTTTTATGCTAAATAGAAGAAAAACAAAAGGGGAAGAATTAATTCTAGCACTTTTAAAGACCAATTAATTAGATCTTAGTTTGCTAAGGGACTAGCAAAATTTAGGTATGGGGGAAGTGTTTAGAATGAAAAAGTGCATATTATTAACGGTTAAATGATGGTTAATTACATAATATTTAGCTTATCATATAAGAATTAAGCCATTATGTTTTAATTGCACTGTTATATGCTTTAATTGAAGAATTTGCTTAATTTAGGGGAATTAATGTTAATTTAGTACATTTATGAACTGTCGGTAAGTTGTAGGCTATGAAATTCTTAAGTATCCGAATATTCTGATATTGCGGATAGTTATGTTTAACATACCGAATATGTATCGGATAGTTATGTTTAAATTGCCAAATAGTTATGTTTTGAGAGAATATTTTATTATTTCCTGAAGTACATGTGTCGAAACCATAATGAATGACTTAAGTGGATTTTCGGTGAGTTATCTATAACTATCCGAAATTGCAGCTAGGTGTTTAGAATGAAAAAGTGCATATTATTAACGGTTAAATGATGGTTAATTGCATAATATTTAGCTTATCATATGAGAATTAAGCCATTATGTTATAATTGCACTGTTATATGCTTTAATTGAAGAATCTGCTTAATTTTGGGGAATTAATGTTAATTTAGTACATTTATGAACTGTGGGTAAGTTGCAGGCTGTGAAATTCTTAAGTATCTGAAAATGCATCTGAGCATCGGATAGTTAGACCTGTAACTCTCCGAAATCTCTTTTTATGATTAAACTGCTGCTGACACGTGTCGAGATCTGGTAGATTTACTTAAGTTATAACTCATTAAGTTAGCATAACTGTACGCGTTGAGTTGCTACATTGAACAATAAGGCAACGCGTTAGGTTAGCGTTATAAACTTAAGTTGTTATTTTTGCACGTGTTTTATAGTTAAATCAACAAAGAAAGTCTATTGAGTTATCTGTAACTTCACGGACTATATATTTTCTAAAATGCCACTATAGCGGTTGTAGGAACAGACAGTAGGAAGGAAAAACCACGTTTGCATGTATCACGCAGGAATTCAACTGCGTAGGGAGAAGGAAATCATCGCCATTGATCTGAAGGAAGGAAATCCAACCGACCATTCAAGTAGAAGCAGTTACTACTAAAGAAATATAAAAGAAAAGAAGAAAAAAAGAAGAAGTGTGTGATCGATGGACGGCCAGTGTATATAGAGGAGGAGCACCGAGCTTTTTGCAGACAGTATCGGCGATTCTCCGAAGTATCACACCAACCATCATTATCACCACCATAATCACCAATCATTGGAGGTCTGTGAGGATACTTGCCTAATGTCGGGTCGATTCCGAGCCAAACACAGTGCCTGACAACCATTGTGAGGAGTGATCGCGTCGTAGGAAGGGAAGACATTTTCACCAAGCGCCGACTCATATTTCAGGAGATCGTAAAGCTTTTAGCCTTGGCTTCGGGTTGATGCCTGTATACTAAAGAGGAGATCATCTTGCAATTCTAGACTCGCGATTCTATTGGGAGAGGAGATAGAATTGTAAGTGGTTTAATTTTCAGTGGTGTAATCACGTTGCAAGTAGTGTCGAAAGTATTTACTGTCAAGTGAGATTACTTTACATTTCACCTTTCGCCCATTTTCATGTTCACATCAAAACAAAAATACCAAAAACAATTTATCTTTGTTTGTATGTTGTATTTGAGTGTTGTATTATTTGTGTTGTATCGTGATTAATGTTATCTGTATCAGTTTTATGATTGTTTTATGTTAGTTTTAATTTTACAGTTTACTGAAATTGGTTCGTACAAAAAAACTTAAAGATTTTAATGGTTACTGTTTGAATCATCTGAATGTTAGTATTGCTTAATGATAAATCCAATGTTAACTAGCATTAAAAAGCTTAATTGATGTTATTTACAATCTGTGGAATCGCCCAATGGTTGGCCGAATTCCTTTGTAAATAGCAGTATTATAAAGAAGAGACAGGCTTGTGGAGTTAACTTAAGTCCACGAGGATAGTCCGTTGAGTTAGCCATAACTCAACGAACTTAGTCCGTTGAGTTAACTGTAACTCAATGGAGTGCTTATTGAATATAAATTTGAATTGTTCATAATCAAACATTTCTTAAATTCGATAGCAATTCCCTGTGGGATCGACCTGTACTTGCACACTGATACAATAGACACTGTGCACTTGCAGTTAAAGTACAAATTGGAATTAATATCTAAATTGTTTTAAAGGTTGTTTGTTTACTTCTAAAAGAAAGAATAGGCATAAAGATAAATTAACTAAGTAAAAATAGAAGTAACAAATCTAAGTTTTTCTAGTGAAGTGTTGGGAAAGCCAAACAAGTTTTATGGCGCCATTGCTAGGGAATTGAATTGAATTGAGTCGAAGTGAATTGAATTGAATTGAATAGATATAAGCAACTGTTCGAGCTGTTTCATTTTAATAGCTAGAGTTGTGTGTTTTCTTCTATAATTGAGAATATGGCATATGCTTATGCTCAAAGATTTTTGAAACCTTTAATTAGCATATGTGAATTCTGCAATTCTGAAGGACACGACATTTCTGATTGTTTGAAATTGAGATATTTACAGATTGTTAGATCCCATGAACAACAAATGAATTATCCTCAATATAATAGAGTCGAGTATGAGAATCCTATAGTTTACCCAACTGATGGTCAGTATAGAATGTGTAATATGATGAGAGACACTGAAGTTTGGAATAGCTGTGACAGACTAGAGCATAGTATAGAGCAAAATCTGGACAAACTAGAATACTTTGTGTGTCAACAACAAGAAGTCAACCGATTAAACTATAAGGAGGCATATTCAGAACCTAAATAGGATATCATTTACAAAACTTAGAAAGCCATAAAGAAAATTGATCAAAAATTGAATGCAATGAAATTAGATGATCTGGAAACAAAATTAAAAGCATTAGACAAAAATGCAATGAAAATACAAGTTTTGCAATAGGACAATGAAAATTATAATGTTATAAACCTACACAACTTGCAAAATATACAACAAACAGAAAACACCAATGTAAGAGAATTTAAACAATGCACTTTAAAACTAAAAACAATTGAAGATCATAATAATGAAAATGATATACAAAAACATCATGAAAGTAACGAAAATCTAGAAGATGTATGTGTAACATTAAGATCTGGAACTGATATACCACCAAGAATTTAAAATGAAAATGATATGAAGGTGGACAAGAGTAAAAATCAAAATGATAATGAAAATGTAATAGCTGAAAATCTAGAAATCACTGAAGAACAATCTGAATCTGCAATTGAAGCTAAAAATGATCAAACAAATCAACTGAAAGAAAAAGAGTCTTTGAAATTAAAATCTTTAGCACCCTATCCTAAAATATTACAACAAACAATTCATGAAAAACTAGAAAAAATCAGAGAAATTTTTGAAAAAGTACAAGTTAACATTCCTTTGTTAGATCTATTGCAGAATATGCGACCTTGTGCTAAATTTCTGAAGGATTGGTGTACTAAGAAAAGAGAGCGAAAAGTTCTTAGAAATGTCTTTTTAGCTGAGCAAAGTAGTTCCCTATTTCTGCCACAAATTCCTAAAAAGTTATCTGATCCTGGAATCCCTGTTACATCATGCACCAGAGGAAATACCATTCTAGAAAGAACCTTAATAAACTTAGGTGCAGGTATAAATGTTATGCCAAGTGATATATTTGCATCCTTAGGATTAGAAGACTTAACTCCTACTAGTACGGTTATTCAATTAGTTGATAGAAGTATAAGATACCTTAGAGGAAAAATAGAGGATGTCTTAATTAAAATCAAGAATTTTATATATCCTATTGATATTGTAATTTTGGATTCCCAACAAATTAAGCATAAAAATAGTGATACATCTTTAATTTTGGGAAGGCCATTTTTAGCAACATCAGGGGCTGTTATAAATTGTAAAACTGGAGTAATGAAGTTAGCATATGGTAATGAAGATACTCAATTAAATATTTTCAAACTAGAAGGGTTTGAGGAGTTAGAAATGTCCTTACATACCATAGACTTTTTAGAGGATGAAGGAGATATGTTAGATGATGTGATTCAAGAAGAATTAAATAGGCAAATCAATTCTGAAACTTTAGAAGAAAGTGAAAGCATAAATATAGAAGGAGATCAGGAAGAAATTAATTTAAAAAATGATGATGTTCAATTAGGAGCTCTAGCTTCTGATGGGCAGCATTTAGAATTAAAACCTTTACCTCCTGAATTAACCTATATATTTTTGGAAGATAAACGGACCTGTCCAATCATTATTGCTTTAGATTTAAAAGAAGATCAAATAGCTAAATTAAAAGATGTAGTAAAAAGTTATAAAGAAGCAATAGGATGGACTATGACTGATATAAAAGGGTTAAGTTCAACTTTATGCTGTCACCACATATATTTAGAAAAGAATGCTAAACCTGTTAGAATTCCTGAGAGGATATTAAATCCAAACCTTAAAGAAGTAGTCAGGAAGGAAATAGTTAAATAGTTAGATAATGATATAATTTATCCGATTTCTGATAGCTCGTGGGTTAGTCCAATCCATGTAGTTCCCAAGAAATCAAGATTAACAATTATTAGGAATGAAAGTCAAGACTTGATACCTACTAGAATTCAATCAGGCTGAAGAGTATGTATAGACTATAGAAAGCTGAATGCTGTGACTAGGAAAGATCATTTTCCCTTACCTTTTATAGATCAAATGCTGGAAAGATTAGTAGAGCAAGAATATTTTTGTTTCCTAGATGGGTATTCAGGGTATAATCAAAATCCAGTAACATTAGAGGATCAAGAGAAAACAACTTTCACCTGTCCTAATGGAACTTATGCTTTTAAAAGAATGCCATTCGGATTATGCAATCCGCCAGCTATCTTTCAAAGGTGTGTGTAGGGCATATTTACTGGAATGATTGAAGAATTTTTAGAAATATTTATGGATGATTTTACTATATATGGTAACTCATATGAAGTGTGTTTAAGCAATTTAGACCAAATATTAAAACGCTGTGTGAAAAAAAATTTGGTTTTAAATTGGGAAAAATGTCACTTCATGGTTAAACAAAGAATAGTCTTAGGGCATGTTGTTTCTAAAAAAGGGTTGGAAGTAGATAAAGCTAAAATAGAAGTAATTTCTAATCTACCAGAACCTAAATCAGTAAAAGATATTAGGTCATTTCTAGGACATGCTGGTTTTTATAGAAGATTTATTAAAGACTTTAGCAAGATAGCTAGACCTTTAAATAATCTATTAAAAGATGTTCCATTTAACTTTGATAAAAATTGCAAGGAAGCATTTTTCAGACTTAAGACTAGCTTAATTTCAACTCCTATAATTCAAGCACCTAATTGGAACCATCCATTTGAATTAATGTGCGATGCTTTTGATTTTGCGGTAGGAGCAATGTTAGGACAGAAGATAGAAAAATCTCCTAGAGTGATTCATTATGCAAGCAAAACCTTAAATGATGCTCAAGTTAATTACACAACTACTGAAAAAGAATTATTAGCTGTTGTGTTTGCTTTAGAAAAGTTTAGATCATATTTGATTGGAGCTAAAGTAATAGTATACACGGATCATTCAGCTCTAAAACATCTAATAAAGAAAAAAGAAACTAAACCTAGATTGATCCGATGGATATTATTATTGCAAGAATTTGATCTAGAAATTAAAGATAAAAAAGGTTGTGAGAATGTAGTAGCAGATCATTTATCAAGATTACAAATAGCAAAATCAAATATTGAAATTAAGGATAATTTTCCTGATGAACAATTAATGACCATCAACACAATGCCTTGGTTTGCAGACATAGTTAATTACTTAGTTACTGGTTTAATGCCTAAGGATTGGAATAGACAGGATAAGAAATTGTTTTTCTCAAGAGTAAAATATTACTATTGGGAAGACCCATACTTATTTAAGAAATGTCCTAATCTAGTTTTAAGGAGGTGTGTTCCAGAAACTGAATATTCGAGCATATTGTCTTTCTGTCATGACCAAGCTTGTGGAGGACATTTTGGTTCAGGGAAAACTGCTGCAAAAATTCTGCATTGTGGGTTTTATTGGCCAACACTATTCAAAGATGCTCATAAATATTGCTTAAGTTGTTTAAGATGTCAAAAAATAGGAAGAATATCAAAGAGGAATATGATGCCTCTTAATCCTATTATTGAGGTTGAAATCTTTGATGTGTGGGGAATAGATTTTATGGGTCCATTTCCTATGTCTAATCAATTTAATTACATATTGTTGGTGGTGGATTATGTATCTAAATGGATAGAAGCTATTCCTACAAAAACTAATGATAACAAAGTGGTAATACAATTTATAAGAACAAATATATTTGCTAGATTTGGAATACCTAAAGCTATTATCAATGATAGAGGAACTCATTTCTGTAATAGAAGTTTTGAAGCCTTAATGAAGAAATATGGAGTAAACCACAAAATTGCAACATCATATCATTTGCAAACAAGTGGACAAGTAGAAAGTGCAAACAAACAAATTAAATTAATCTTGGAAAAAGTAGTAAATCCTACTAGAATAGATTGGGCTAATAGATTGATAGATGCACTTTGGGCTTATAGAACTGCTTATAAAACGAGCTTAGGTATGCCACCTTTTAGGCTAGTATATGGAAAAAGTTGTCATTTACCTGTTGAAATAGAACATAAAGCTTATTGGGCATTAAAAACTCTGAACACTAATTTAAATCAAGCTGCTGAAAATAGGAAAATGCAACTAATTGAATTAGAAGAATTTAGAAATGAAGCTTATTCGAAGATTGTAAGAGAGAAAGAGAAAATTAAATTCTGGCATGATAGAAAAATTATTCCTAAAAGCTTTGAAATAGGACAAGAAGTATATCTTTATATGGCTAGACTCCATAACCATCCAAGAAAATTAAGATCTAGATGGGCAGGACCTTACATAATTAGAAATGTTTATCCTTATGGAGCTATTGAAATTGAAAATCCTAAAAATCAGAATATATTTAAAGTAAATGGACAAAGACTTAAACCTATTCTGAAAACACTAAAAAACTCCTTTGAAATTATAGAAGAAGTCAGAGTAGAGGACTACTTGAGCTTTACTTAGTAAGAAATCAGTTTTTATGTTTATATATATATATATATATATATATAAACATTAAAAATATATATAAAACATAAAAATAGTTGCGGTTCAATCGATTGGATCCATCGGTATGATCGGAACATAAAAAAAATTGTATATTAATTGTCAGAAAAAATATTAGTTTTACCGAAACATTGTATCGGTTCAACCGAAAGAAAAATAAAAAAATAAAAAATAGTTAGGTCTGATCGATGCATAGTATCGATTAAACTGGAAAAAAAATTGTATATTAATTTTCAGAAAAAATATTGGTTTTACCGAAACATAGTATCGGTTCAGTCGAAAGAAAAATAAAAAAATAAAAATATTTAGGTCTGACCGAAGCATAGTATCGGTTAAACCAGAAAAAAAATTGTATATTAATTTTCAAAAAAAAAATATTAGTTTTACCGAAACATAGTATCGGTTCAACCAAAAGAAATAAAATAAAATAAAAAATATTTAAGTCTGATCGAAGCATAATATCGGTTAAACCGGTAAAAAATTAGAAAAACTATTCTCTGTAATATTTTTATTATTATAATTGCTTGTACGGGGAGTTCGTTGAGTTACGCTTAACTCAACGAGCTTACTCCGTTGAGTCTTGAGTTAGTCAACGAGCTTATTCCGTTGAGTTAATTGTAACTCAACGGAGTACTATAGCTAAGACCTAAAATTAGAAAAACTCCAAAAGGAAGTAGATGAATTTTGGCATAGAGATTAAATTGTATTGTTCGTCTACTTGTGTAAAATTGTATGAAATTGTATGATGTACTTGCCATGTAATTGATTCATATTAATGAATATAATTTTTCAGATGCAATTTTCATACGTATTTGGATGTGAAATGAATGGAATTTATTGAATATTATGTAATTTGTGGAACTTTATGAATATGTAACAGATTTACAATTTGATGAATGATAGGATAATTGCTTAAAAATTTCTACATGTTATAAGGTAAAATGTAAATTCTGCATAACGTAAAATGACCTGCAAGTTAAATCTTTATATAATGTTCAGATTTAAATATATTTTAATCAAAATGAGGCATTAATGACATAGATTTAACTTTATTACAATTAGCAGAATGAAAAACAAAGAAAAAAAAATAGAATAGAAAACTTACAAGAGTGAAACTTAGAAGTTGTCAAGTGTTAACTCAATGAAGTAAGTCCGTTGAGTTAACCGTAACTCCACGAGGTCAGTAATATAATATAAGGTCACTCCGTTGAGTTATCTGTAACTCAACGAAGTTAGTCCATGGAGTTAGCAACAGCAATTGACTGTGTTCTGTTGAGTAATCTATAACTCAACGAGGTTAGTTCGTGGATTAAGCAGAACAGTTATTCTTCTAACCACGAACGAAACTTCGTCGGTTTAGCGGTTACCTAAATTTGAAATTAGTAGTGGTACACGTACCCATAAAAATAGGAACCACGATGCACGTTGCAAGACACGCTCTTGCAACGAGATTTATTCACTTTATGGATGCACAGTATATATATGAAACAGAATGTTATTTATGAGTTACCAGCACTTTTAAAAGAAAGGAGAAAGCGTTGGAGGAACTGGAAGGAGAAGCAGCTGATTCAACCTTCATCTGACAACAAATATTTATAGAATGGAAAACTTCAGACTGGTATGTAATTAATCTTCTGCTATTTATTTATGAGCACATGGACTCGTTCTCTAAGCACTAAACAATTAGTAAGAACACCTATCCAGGAATTTTCATTGTAGAGGAGTACTGAAAAATTTTCTAAACTGAACTTTAACGAAATTCTTTGGGGTGTAGCTAACCTTTCTTTAAAAGAGAACGTAGAGATGGCTGCTCCAATAGAAAAATCATTAGGAGAGATTCTATATCCTGAATTAATTGATGAACCTTCATGTATTCGATTGCCAAACTTTGAGGGAGATAGGTTTGAACTGAAATCTAATTATATTAGTCAATTGCCACATTTTCATGGATTAGAAAGAGAGGATGCCTATTATTTCCTTAGAGAATTTAACGAAGTTTGTCAAATGATGAGAATGCCGAACATGAGTATAGATGCTATTAAACTTAAATATATCCCTTTTGCTTTAAAAGATACAACTAAGAGATGGTTATATACTCTATTGCCTGATTCAATTTCTACATGGACTGAATTTTGCTCTGTTTTTTTGGAAAAATATTATCCAACACATCAAACAATTAAAAAGAAGAAAGAAATATTAATGTGTAGCCAAAAACAAGGTGAATCATTCTGGAAATATTTTGAAAGATTTAAAGATTTACTGACTCAATGTCCACATCATGCAATGAGTAAAGCATAATTAATAGGTATAATTTATGAAGGCATAGATGTTTCAACGAAATCTTTATTAGAATCTACTTGTCAAAATGGATTTTTAAAATTATGTAGTGAAGAAGCATGGGCATATTTAGAAAATTTTGCAAAAAGAACTGCATAGTGGGAAAATTCGGCTGAAGATATTGCAGATAAAAGATTATTGCCAAGAGGAATGCATGAAATAGATTCCAATACTATGCTTGAGGTGAAATTAAATGAATTAACAAAGAAAATAGAAGAGTTATCATTAAATCAAAAGCTAGCAGAAAAGAATACAAACATAAATGACTTAGATATTATTTATGCTAGAAACCAGAGAGATAACTTGGGAAATTCTTATCATCCTAATTGGAGAAATCACCCGAATTTATCTTGGAGAAACAACTGTAGGATCGTATGGCTACAGAAGAGGGGGGTGAATTGTGTATTTTTAATATTTTCTGAAATATAATTGAAACTTTAATACTCAAAAACAAGTCGAGACATTGTTTTCATAAAATCATTTTTATTCAAGGTTTCAATTACAATATACAATTCAATTCTCCTCAGAAATTGTAGATGCAATTATATTTCGATACCATGTATCATCTAAACAATTTCATAACTACAAACAGAGAAAACTAATTTGTGGAATTTAAAACTTTTCTCCCTGTTTGAGATCTTTCTTCTTCTTCTTTTTCTTCTTCAGCAATTCTTCAGTGATGAATATCTTGTCTTTTCATGCTTCATCGAATTTGCTTTCTTCTGATACTTCAAATCTTCAGCGACATAAATCTGACATTTTCTGCTTCACTGAACTTTCTTCCACTTGAGAGATTTTCCCCGAGAAGGTGTTTTTGATCCCTGAAAAAGATTTTTCTTTTGGTGTGCAGGGATGGTTTGATCCTTGAAAAGATTTTTCTTTTTGTGTGCAAGGATAAATTGATCAACGAGAATTCTATGTCTTTTATACTGTATCTTCATTTCATGCATATCCTTCAAGTTTAACCACTACCAGTTTTCCACTTCTCCACGTCTTTTCTTTTTCCTTCATCGAAATACACATGTTTTAACCCACGTTTATATTTCGAATTTTCTTTAATCATCAGTCCTGGATGTTTAAAAAATTTCCTGAAAATAAACTTTCTCGTCCAAAAAATTTTCATCAGTGTAATAAGAAGTCGTTACTTTAATGTTAACTAAACGAGTAACACAAGTATATATATATAACATAACGTTTTTAACTTAACGAGTTCACCATGTGCTATTTCACGTGACAAGTACTGTAGCTAACTCAACGAACTAAGTTTGTGGTGTTATGCTATCTCAACGAACCATCTCCGTTGTGTTATGATAACTCAACAAACTAGTAATAAACAAATGTTTCTATAATAAGAATTTTACCACGTGCAAAAATAACAACTTAAGTTTATAACGCTAACCTAATGTGTTGCCTTAGTGTTCAATATAACAACTCAATGCGTTTAGTTATGTTAACTTATCGAGTTAAACATGTGTACCTCACGTGATACAATACAACATTTGTAACATATAATTTCACCACGTGTATAACACTAACTTAACGAGTTCGTCTCTTCTTTTACTCACTAACTTAACAAGTTATCATGTGACCTATTTTAACCTTTAAGCCTCTAACTTAACGAGTTCTCACGTGACCTCTATACAAACAAAACTCTAACTTAATGAGTTGTCTAAACGTGCACTGTTCATGATACAGAAGATATAACATTAAAACATATCATGCTTTTCAATAAAAACACACGTTAACTTAACGTTTAGCTAAATGAGAAATTAATGCAACGAAATGACTAGTTATTAACTTCAGATCCAATACAGACAAATATTTATATCAGTAAGCTTTTTCTGTATTAATTGATGATTTTAATTTCTTTTTACAAGCAATAGTAATTGAGCAAATATGATTATTTTCATTCAGCACACATCATCAAAACAAAAATACTCAACAACAACAATTTCCAGGGAGGAGAAAATATAAATGAGAAAAACATAAGTTATGAAGTATTAATTGAACAAAGAGCTAGAATAGAGAAATTAGAAAAGATAATCCAACAAGTAAACAATCGTCTAGAATTTATATTTGGAAATGCTGCAAATCAAAATCAGAATAAAAATATATCACTTAGACAGAAGGAACCAATGGAAGTTAGACCTACTAGAGGATTGCCAATACAAGCTATACTTAATCCTGTCAATAGAACGGTTAATGAAATTGATACCTCTTCTAGGAGGGCAGCTGAATGAAGCAGCATATCTGAAGCAACTATCTGTATGTGTATATGTTTTTATTTTTAGTTAATAGTATCGTAGAGTTAATTTTTAACTCAACGAACTTAGTCAATTGAGTTATGCCTTAACTCCACGAGGGTGTGCAGTAGTTATGTTAATTTTTGTCTCTAGTAAATTTTTATTTGTGTTTTACAGAATCGACAAATGGAATTGATGCAATTACTAATGGATGCACTAAGGGAAGTACTAAGTAACTTGTCAACTAAAGATTTGTGCAAGCTGTGTTGTGTATCAAAGGAAATTAAAGACTGTATTGAAGAAAAATATTTTCAAGGACTACAAGCTGCAAAAATGACTAAGATTAGAGATGGATTCATATGGAGGTCATTTAATTGTAGTTCAAATACCCATGAATATCTGGCTATGGAAGAAACTATTGGAATTCCACCCAATGCATTAGAAGGAATGAGTCATATTATGGGGATAGATGAAGGATTAATCATATACAAGACGAGACCAAGGTATGCAAGTTTATCATTACTTGATATTTTGATATGAAATCCTATAACAGGAGAAGAATGGAATATAGGAAGACCTAATATATTTGAAGTACCAACTGAAAATTGTGGGTCAGCTTTAATATTTTCTGATAAAAATTTTGCAATTCCTGAAAAATTATATTATTGGAGACCTACAGGAAATTGGGGTGAAGATTTACGCTTAAGTGTGTATAATTTTCTAAACAGATCTTGGAATGAAAACATTATAATATATCTAGGACAGAAATCATTAATTAACCAAACACATGTCATACTTGATGGATACATCTATTTAGTCACGAAGATATCATTAGCATATGGATCTAATTTATACATAGTGAGCATAGACAGTTATGATGATTATATAGAAATTTTACCTGTACTGAGTGAAATAGCTAAACCACCATCTGCAGAATTTAATGAAATTCAAATAGGAATGTGGTATAATGAAGAAGATGATCCTACTTTATGTCAGATAAGATGGTGGGATGAACTGATGAAATTTCAAATATGGATTATGGAAGACATGAATGAATGGAAGTGGGAAGAGGAGTATATTGAAATAGATGTAGAAATAGAAACGGCTACATTACCTTGGAACCAAAAAGGATCCCTTTCTGCATTGCATATCATTAATGGTAATATACTCATATTTGGAATTTATAATATATTGCATGTTTACAAATTAAAAAGGAACAAGAACTGCATTAAAACAGAATTAATAGCAAGAAGAACTATGCCTAAAAAGTTTACTTGGACTGATACATTTATTCCATTTGTTTCTACTTTTCAATCATGTTCTTAAGCTGTGATTTTGTGTGTTTAATGTTGTGTATTCTGCATTTATTTTTAGAAAGAAAAAAAAAAGAATTTTGAAGTTTTCATGTTCATTTTATAAAAAAAACAAAAAAAAACAAAAAAAAAAATCAATCCAGTTTGTTGGTATCTATTCTAGGAAACCAACTCGCTTGCTTGTGAGCCACCAAAGGCATAGGAGCCTAGGTTCCACACAAGACACTAATTTATTAATATCTGTTAAATGTTATTTCGTTTTATATTCTGTGTTTATCTGGGAATGAAAAGTTTTTCAGAATCAAAAATCGAAATATGCAGAAAGAGATACAAATGGAACAAGGTATGTAACCAATTACTTATCTTGAATTTTAAATCAAACAAAACTTTATTCATGCCTGCTACAATTACTGTACTTATTGTAAAATCTTTTACATTGAGGACAATGCAAAATGTAGGTATGGGGGGGAGGTAATTAAAGTAACAACCATGTAAGTTTGTTAATTAAAGGAATTAAAATGGTACTGCAAAGTTTTGAGGAAATTGAAAATTTTTATGAACTTGCTGTAACTATCCGATAATTGAGACTATAAAATTTTTATAAACTGCTTGAATGTTATATTTAGAAGGCTATAGAAGATGCTATAGAATTTATTATTTATGTAAATCTAGATATAGTATCTTATGATTTTTCTGAATTTCATGAGTTTAACAGTTTCACGATTTTAAAATGAAATCAGAATATTTAATGCTTAATCAGAAAATTATCTGAAGTCCTGAAGGAGCTGAGATGTGAATTCTAGATTAAATGAGACACATATGATGAAAGATACATTTACTTTGACTGATTGAACTTGTAGAATGATTTATGTGTAGATCTTATTAAACTACAAATAAAGTATGAGCTTATTATTATGGATTCATATTTTTAGTAAATGATAGAAGCAGGATTATATGAGATTGGTGTTTTACTGCATCTATATTAATGAAATACGTGCATATACAGTATGTGATTAATGCTTCGTTTTGTGTGTGCATTTATTTTTAGAAAAAAAAAAAGAAAAAAAGAAAAAGAAAAAAAAAACTTTGAGAGTTTATTGACTTGTTTGATCACGAGCCTTTTGTACTTGAGCAGATAGGTATGTAAGGATTGTTGACCTAAAAAAGGACTCTGAAAATCTGGCAACCTAAGATCCTGATCAGATCTGGGATTGTTGACTGAAAGCTCGTTACATGGGTACATTAGAAATCTCTTGTATGATTCAAGCTTGTCAAATTAACTTTTAAAGTACACAAAAAAAAGGAAAGAAAAAAACATATACTATTCTGAAAAGATACAAGTGTTTTGTGAAATATAGATATCTTATGAATTGAGTATATTGTCTGTTATCTAGAATTGCTGAAATATGAATCTGGAATTGACTTTTGAAGTTGTTTAATGGAAATACAATTCTTTATTCTACTTGTCTTAATCAGATTGAATTGGATTGTACTTTGATTCGTATGTTGCTGAAATTTCTTCTAGAAAAACTTATTGGAAAATTCAGGATAACAGATGATGAAAAGAAGAACAAACGATAATATAATTAACACTTATATGAAGATGATATACTTTGTATGTAATTTACATATATTCTAAATATCTTTGCAGGTTGATTACTGAAACATACAGAATATATGTTTATGCTGAACAAAAGAAAAAAAAAATAAAAGGGGAAGAATTAATTCTAGCACTTTTTGAAAGACCAATTAATTAGATCTTAGTTTGCTAAGGGACTAGCAAAATTTAGGTATGGGGGAAGTGTTTAGAATGAAAAAGTGCATATTATTAACGATTAAATGATGGTTAATTACATAATATTTAGCTTATCATATGAGAATTAAGCCATTATGTTATAATTACACTGTTATATGCTTTAATTGAAGAATCTGCTTAATTTTGGGGAATTAATGTTAATTTAGTACATTTATGAACTGTCGGTAAGTTGCAGGTTGTGAAATTCTTAAGTATCTGAAAATGCATCTGAGCAACGGATAGTTAGACCTGTAACTCTCCGAAATCTCTTTTTATGATTAAACTACTGCTGACACGTGTCGAGATCTGATAGATTTACTTAAGTTATAACTCGTTAAGTTAGCATAACTGTACGCGTTGAGTTGCTACATTGAACAATAAGGCAACGCGTTAGGTTAGCGTTATAAACTTAAGTTGTTATTTTTGCACGTGTTTTATAGTTAAATCAACGAAGAAAGTCCGTTGAATTATCTGTAACTCTACGGACTATATATTTTCTAAAATGCCACTATAGCGGTTGCAGGAACAGACAGTTGGAAGGAAAAACCACGTTTGCATGTATCATGCAGGAATTCAATCGCGTAGGGAGAAAGAAATCATCGCCGTTGATCTGAAGGAAGGAAATCCAACCTACCATTCAAGCAGAAGCAGTTACTACTGAAGAAATATAAAAGAAAAGAAGAAAAAAAGAAGAAGTGTGTGATCGATGGACGACAAGTGTATATAGAGGAGGAGCACCGAGCTTTCTACAGATAGTATCGGCGATTCTCTGAAGTATCACACCAACCATCGTTATCACCACCATAATCACCAATCATCGGAGGTCTGTGAGGATACTTGCCTGTTGTCGGGTCGATTCCGAGCCAAACACAGTGCCTAACAACCACTGTGAGGAGTGATCGCGTCGCGGGAAGGGAAGACATTTTCACCAAGCGCCGACTCATATTTTAGGAGATCGTAAAGCTTTTAGCCTTTGCTTCGGGTTGATGCCTGTATGCTGAAGAGGAGATCATCTTGCAATTCTGTACTCGCGATTCTATAGGGAGAGGAGACAGAATTGTAAGTGGTTTAATTTTCAATGGTGTAATCGCGTTGCAAGTAGTGTCGGAAGTATTTACTGTCAAGTGAGATTACTTTACATTTCACCTTTCGCCTATTTCCATGTTCACATCAAAACAAAAATACCAAAAACAATTTATCTTTGTTTGTATGTTGTATTTGAGTGTTGTATTGTTTGTGTTGTATCGTGATTAATGTTATCTGTATCAGTTTTATGATTGTTTTGTGTTAGTTTTAATTTTACAGTTTACTAAAATTGGTTCGTACAAAAAAACTTAAAGATTTTAATGGTTACTATTTGAATCATCTGAATGTGAGTATTGCTTAATGATAAATCCAATGTTAACTAGCATTAAAAAGCTTAATTAATGTTATTTACAATCTATGGAATCGCCCAATGGTTGGCCAAATTCCTTTGTAAATAGCAGTATTATAAAGAAGAGATAGACTTGTGGAGTTAACTTAAGTCCACGAGGATAGTCCGTTGAGTTAGCCATAAATTTGAATTGTTCACAATCAAACATTTCTTAAATTCGTCAGCAATTCCCTATGGGATCGACTTGTACTTGCACATTGATACAATAGACACTGTGCACTTGCAGTTAAAGTACAAATTGGAATTAATATCTAAATTGTATTAAAGGTTGTTTGTTTACTTCTAAAAGAAAGAATAGGCGTAAAGATAAATTAACTAAGTAAAAATAGAAGTAACAAATCCAAGTTTTTCTAGTGAAGTGCTGGGAAAGCGAAACACTGGGCATCAGATAGTTATCCCTGTAACTCTCCGAAATGTCTTTTTACTTAAATAGCTGAGGACACGTGTCATGTTCTGAGAAATTGTCTTATGTGGATTTTCGGTGAGTTAGTTGTAACTATCCGAAATGCATCTGAGCATCGGATAGTTAGACCTGTAACTCTCCGAAATGTTATTTTATGATTAAACTACTGCTGACACGTGTTGAGATTTGGTAGATTTACTTAAGTTATATATCGGTGAGTATTTGTAACTATCCGAAATGCATCTGAGCATCTGATAGTTAAGTTTATAAGTATCCGAAATGCACCTGAGCATCAGATAGTTAAATTTATGCACGTGTTTTATAGTTAAATCAACGAAGAAAGTCTGTTGGGTTATCTATAACTCCACGGACTATATATTTTCTAATATGCCACTGTAGCGGTTGGAGGAACAAACAGTTGGAGGAGAAAAACCACATTTGCACGTATCGTGCAGGAAAAGAAATCATCACCGTTAATACGAATGAAGGAAATCCAATCGACCATTCAAGCAGAAGCAGTTACTACTGAAGAAATATAAAAGAAAAGAAGAAAAAATAGAAGGGGGTGTGATCGATGGACGGACAGTGTGTGTAGAGGAGGATCGGCGTCGCAATTCTTTGAAGTACCACACCAACCATCATCATCACCATCATCACCACCATAATCACCAACCATCGGAGGTCTATGAGGATACTTGCCTAATGTCAGGTCGATTCCGAGCCAAACATAGTGCCTGACAACCACTATGAGGAGTGATCGCGTCGCTGGAAGGGAAGCCATTTTCACCAAGTGCCGACTCATATTTCAGGAGATCGTAAAGCTTTTAGCCTTGGCTTTAGGTTGATGCCTGTATGTTGAGGACGAGATCATCTTGCAATTCTGGACTCGCGATTCTATAGGGAGAGGAGACAGGATTGTAAGTGATTTAATTTTCAGTGGTGTAATCGTGTTGCAAGTAGTGTCGAAAGTATTTACTGTCAAGTGAGATTACTTTACATTTCACCTATCGCCCATTTCCATGTTCATATTAAAACAAAAATGCCAAAAACAATTTATCTATGTTTGTATGTTGTATTTGAGTGTTGTATTGTTTGTGTTGTATCGTGATTAATATTATCTTTGTCAGTGTTGTGATTGTTTTATGTTTATTTTAGTTTTACAGTTTACTGAAATTGGTTCGTTCAAAAGACTTAAAGATTTTAATGGTTATTGTTTGAATTATCTGAATGTTAGTATTGCTCAATGATAAATCCAATGTTAACTAACATTAAAGAGCTTAATTGATGTTATTTACAATCTGTGGAATCGCCCAATGGTTGGCCGAATTCCTTTGTAAATAGCAATATTAAAAAGAAAAGTTAGGCTCGTGGAGTTAACTTAAGTCCACGAGGTTAGTCCGTTGAGTTAGCCATAACTCAACAAACTTAGTCCGTTGTGTTAACTATAAATCAACAGAGAGCTTATTGAATATATAAATTTGATTTTTAACAAATGAACAGTTCTCAAGTTCGTCTGCAATTCCCTGTGGGATCGACTTGTACTTACACACTAATACAATAGATACTGTGCACTTGCAGTTAAAAATTGGAATTAATATCTAAATTGTATTAAAGGTTGTTTGTTTACTTCTAAAAGAGAGAATAGGCATAAAGATAAATTAACTAAGTAAAAACAGAAGTAACAAATCCAAGTTTTTCTAGTGTATTGCTGGAAAAATCCAAACAAATACAAATTACACACAACATTAAAAGTACAAAATCACAATTTAAGAACATGATTGAAAAGTAGTAACAAATGAAATAAACGTGTTAGTCCAAGCAAACTTTTTAGGCATAATTCTTCTTGCTATTAATTCTATTTTAATGTAGTTTGCTTTCCTTTTTCTTTTAATCAGTTGATGTGTTGGATAATATTTTTCCAAAAAAACAGGGTAAAATTCAATCCATGTAGAAATTGAATCAGGCGACAGAGTATATAACCGTCTCTTAGCTGTGTTTTAAAGCAAAATGGATATATCTAAGTTTAATAGCATCAATACTCATGTTCGGCATTTTCATCATTTGACAAACTTTGTTAAATTCTCTAAGGAAATAATAGGTATTTTCTCTTTCTAATCCATGAAAGAATGGCAATTAACTAATATAATTAGACTTCAGTTCAAACTGTTAGGACCTTAAGGCTTACCAGAGGGGGGGTGAATGGTAAAAATTCGTTTCTTAACCTTTTAGAGGTAGTTTAATGTAAAGTTATAGCAAGCATACAATAAAGGAAATCATATAGAGATTTTTAGGTGGTTCACCACTAACGACTAGTCCACCCCTAAGGGATACTTGGGCTTCACTAAACTCTTGCAAACTTACAATCACTTGCTTTGAGGTTTAAGCAAGAATCAACTAACCATTCACTTGAGCTTCCTTGTCGAAGCTTCAATCAATCCTTTCTCTAAAGTTTTAATCCGTGTACTTCAATAAACACTATCTTGTGAACAACAGAGTTGAATGCGTGATGAACTTTTGAAATTTGGTCTGTAAGTGTTGAAGATGATTTGATCTCTAAAGCTTTTCTTCTGTTGAGCTTGGTGTAAGTATATGTATGAGCAAAATGCTACTTAAATCTGTTGTCTGTATCTTGTATATATACCTGACATGTGTAACGATCATATTCTCTTCCAACAGATGTATTCTACTGTACTTGATTAGACTCCAGTCCCAACTACAGTAAGTTACCATTCAGAAAGTTATTTCAAGATGTCTTACCGATTTTCCTAACCTTTCGGATAGTTAGCTACGTAACTCTCCAAAGAATATCTGTAACTCACCGAAAGATCACTTAAACCTTTCTGCCATGTAGGATTCTAGAATATATACCGTAAGCTGGCATTCAATCGGATACTTATAACTATAACTTACCGAACAATTATTTAACTATCGGATAGTTAGCTACAGTAACTCTACGTTAACTTTCCGATTACTTCAATTCAACACGTGCATAAAAGATTGAATTAAGTTTCGGATGGTTATCCTTGTAACTCACTGAAACGCTTCAGGATTTCGGATAGTTATCTTTCTAACTCTCTGAAAATATATTTGAGCTTCTTTCTGGAATTCTGCACATGGGAAATTCAATGACTTAAGTTTTGGATAGTTAAATTGTAACTTACCGAAACTCTCTTTGAGATTTCGGATAGTTATCTAACTCTCCGATTTTTCCTTTAAGCTTTTGACTGTCGACTTCTCTATTCTGCATGTGCGTAATAGAATGACTTAAGTTTCAAAAAGTTATACTTGTAACTTACCAAAAAACTCGAATAGTTATCTAACTCTCCGAAAAGAAAACTCAGATAGTTATCTAACTCTCCGACAAGTCCTTTAAGCTTCCGTTCTGTATTTCTGCACGTGATTTATTAAATGACTTAACTTTCGAATAGTTATACCTATAACTCTCTGAAAAGTCCTTTAAGCTTTCGAAAAGTTAACTCCTTAACTATCCGATCATTCAATCTTCCTTATCCTAAGAAATACAATTCTTAACTGTCTGATTTTCTGCAGCAGCAACCAACTGGTTTGGGATGTGCTGACTGAAAACTCATTTTACAAGTAATTCAGATTATATTTTAAAAAAAAAAAATTTACCTGTTCTCACTTATCATTGAGTAACTAGTTATCTTTCCCTTAAGCAAAGGATTGTGATCACATAAAAAGATGATATTGTGGGAGGTAATACATAAAGTATATATATATATATATGCATATAAACATAAAAAAAAAAGGGGTAATGTGCTCAAGCTTAATTTATTTTACAGGTGTTATAACAATCCTGTCATAATCTGTGCATATAATCCTTGTTATTTCTCCTTGTTATTATCTATTCTTTACACATAATGTACTGTATTTATTTTCTTAAGTTCGTGCACTCTCTATTGAATTCTCTTAACTTACCTGAAGGTATATCTCTATGAATCTTCTTTTGTAAACTCAATAAGATAAAAGTCAGAAAGTCTAAATTGTTAAATCTACTATTTATTTTTTTATTTAATTAAAAAAAATGAAAGACTCAAATCTATTTAGGGCTTCGCAACCCATTTTAAGTACGCTAGATTTTGAACTTAAATGACAAATCTATTTGGGGCTTGGCAACCCAATTTAAGTACACCATAGATTCTTTACACTACATTTATGTAGGGGGAGCAATTTCTCATATAATAATTCAACCATTATGAACTATTATATGCTTTCATGAAAGAATCTGCAAAATCTTAGGAAATTAACATTAATTAAGTACATTTTTGAACTGTCGGTGAAATACAATTTTTTTTAAATTCTTGAGTATCCGAATTTTCTGTTATTTCAGAAGGTTATATTATCTATACTGGATAGTTATGTTTTAACCGATTAAAAGAATATTTTATTATTTCTTGAAGTACACGTGTTGAAGCCGACATGCATATCTTAAGTAAATGTTCAGTAAGTTATCTGGTAACTCTTCGAAATGCATCTAAGCATCAGATAGTTATTTTTATAAGTATCCAAAAATATTTGAACTCCTTAAGTTAGAATTATGCACGTGTTGAATTTCATTGCTTTATGTCAAGTTCAAACTCGAACAGTTATGCTTAAGTCTTCGACTTTTACGCATATCTATCCGAGAAACTTGAACAGTTAACTTACTCTTATTATATTTTTCTGAAAGACTTAAATTCTGACAATAACTATTCTCGTTTGTCGTATAGTTATGTGCTTTACTGCTCACAAAACTTGAATAGTTATCATAAGTCTTCGAGTTTTCTCACTATTCACTTAGCCAAAAGTTATTTTCTTTATACGAACAGTTACGCTAAGTATTCTGCTTTTGTCGATTGTAAAACTCGTATGGTTATTGTAAGCATTCGAGTCATTTATCAGTAACGGATCATATATTTATAATTTTAATGATTGAATCCGATTATCCGTTTATAAACTCGAAGAGTTATAAATGTTATACTAACAACCTTTTGTATTTCTATCTTAGTGAAACCCTAGTTTCACACTCTTTACTTCCACTAAGTTCTATAGTACACAACGAAGATTAATCGACAATGTCAGGACGTGGTAGAATGACAAAAGTGTAGAAAAGAGAGATGGAACTTTAGAAAATAGAAAGTGAAATCAATGACATCTACTCAAGGTACACTTTTTCTAATGAAGTACTACATGAAATTAGAAAAGCTGTTCAAGAAGAGAAAAATTTCTATTGGAAGTTTGTTTGTAATTATGTTGAAACATAGTTTAGACTAAAACAGATCGAACTTTCTGCATTGCAACTATGGAAATGAACTTTACAACCTAACCTTGTGGTTGTTACAAGTTTAGGACATGTACTTAACAAATCAGTACAGTCTATCACTTATTATGGAAAGAAATGAGGACCAATGATATAAAATGCCAATAGGGAATTAGAATCTTTGTATTCCCAACATTATTTTCCCCTAGCTGTTTTAGATGACATTCAACAATTTATTGATGAATAGAAAATTGCCATTTAGAAAATGGCCTTCAAAGTGAAGGACAAAAGTTTATCAATTAAAAATGGCAGAGGTTGAGAGCTTAAAACTCTATATTCCATTATTACCACCTAGGCATCATGGTGAAGGACCATCAAAACCACAGGTACCTTTAACAAGAGAAATTAAGAAAACTTTAGAACCTCTTGAACAACAAGAAACACTGCAAACATATAGTCGGAAAAAGAAGAAGACATTTGACTATTTTGGACTAACTACAGGTGTGCAAGGTATATTGCAGCAAAGAGAACAATCATTGACAAATGGAAAACTATGTTCCATTGCAGAAGCTGGACAGACTTTTGTGTCAGGAATCCTAGCAGATGTGACAAATATCAAATTACAAGCATACACTCTAAGGTATTGTGTCACATTATTACATAATGTTTCTTTTAATACAATGGACAGTTTTTCACATCATGCTGCAAGCTCACATTCTTTTCCTATGGAAAGAGAAAATGTAGGAAATTGTGATGATATTTATACAGATGATATCAATTTTGATGATATTTTTGATGACATAGACATTGAGTCTATGAATTTTGAAGATATTTCATCTGAAGAAGAATGTACAGATATTCTTCCTCTTACTGTATCTCGAACAGAGACTTTTGATTTTTGGTATAGTTGCTTATACTACAGTTTATACATATGGTTATGTCTGTTACAGTATATAGTATATTTGTTGATAAATGTATATAATCAACAAAATACACAGTTACAAATAGAATATCATATTGCCAATGTCTCACATATACAAATTTCAGAAATACAGGATGATTCTATTATATAGACAGATATAGAACATTCTTTGATATAGAGACAGTTGTTGTATAGATCAATAATAAACATAAATGTTGCTGATAAACATATTACTACAGAGACTATTGCTACTGAAATGTTTGCAGAAGATCAAACAAGAGAATTTCAGTAGATTATTGATACGACAATACTAGATACTTCAAACATTTAAATAGTTTTGATGGCAATTCCACCAGTTCTAAAAGATCTGAAAATTCAGATGCTGCTGATAATGTTGAAACAAGTCCCAGATCAGAACATCATGACAGGAAAATACCTAATCCTGAACAGAATTTAGATGATAATACATTATTATGGTTTAGAAATAATTCTTATTATGAAAAATTTTAGACATATAAACTTTTACAGTTTTATATTCAAGACCAATTAAGTTTGAAGGGATGGCACATATACGAGAAATGTTTGACTATCAAGACTTGTTGACTTTGCTTCCACAATAGCCTGGTCATCTAGTTATACCAAAACTTATAAGTTGTTTTTACTCAAACTTAACAGTGGAAGAAGGTATTCCTGTTTCCAATATACCAGACTACGACATATATTTAACTCCAAATTTACTTTATCAAGTACTTGGTCTGAAAAATGAAGGAGTTAAATTATCAGAAAGAAAATAGGTTTATCAGTTGGGATGGGACATTAAAAGCTTAGCAAATGATTCGATTGCCAACAATCCAATGAGATTACTAAATGATTTAAATGGCCAAGCACATTTTATTGCAAAAATACTGCATGCTTCAATATTTCAGAGGTTTGGTCGTGGTGTAGAAGTTGACAGATGTTGTCTTTATGCTACATATGCATTAATTAATCATATACAGGTGAACTGGTATGATATTTTTGTTTCTCATATCTTACATTTGCAGAGTAAATTATTTTATGGTGATACGATTATGAGAATTGTGGCAAGTCAAATAGATATTACACATTGGCCATAGAAAAAATTAAAATCAAGATCTTTCTCTACAAAGGAACTACAGAAATACCAGGAAACAGATGCACCTGAAATATGACAGCAACAACAACAATAGGATCGACACACTCAGTCACAACAGCAACAATCAACACAATTTTCAGAACAACAGCAACATACAGATATACATACAGGTATATATATAGATACACATATAGGTATAAATATAGACATACATACTGAATTTTTACAACAACCATCACAAGTTTCACATAATGATTTAGATCAAGCAGTGATTGATTAGATAAACAGAGTAAGTACAGAAATTGCAAAGCAAATTTCAGATACTTTGATCAGTATTTTTCGAAGACAAAGAGGCTTGTGATTATACAAATTATGTATTGCATTATTTATTTATTGTAATTTGTTACCAAAAATTATGTAAACTATCTACTGCAATTAATGCTCATATCATTGTTTTTGATAGTTTATGCTTAATCCACGAAATTTATACATATTTGAGAATATCTTTTTGACTAATATCTACTCAGCAAGGTTTTCTTCCTTACATTTACATAGTTTAATTACTAAATGGGGAGAAGGTAGATTATTTACTTTTTTATAATGCCAAAAAGGGAGAGATTATTTGAGACTTATTAGGTTTTGACATCATCAAAAAGGGGGAGATTGTTAGGAATTTTGTTTTGATGATGTATGCTTTACTAATGTTTTTAAAATAAGTCTAAATAATATTCTCTAAGTATAATTATCACGTAAACTAAATGTTAACAAATTATCGAAAAGTTTCATTTTTTATTTCGGATAGTTAACTTTCGGATAGTTAAGCTTTTGGATAGTTAAAGTTTTCGAATAGTAAGATTTTCAGATAGTTAAACTTTTAGATAGTTAATGTTTCATTTTTGTCGAATAGTTATGTTAAAAACTCGTACAGTTAAGTTATTTGCACGTGTTTTTAATGTTTTAAGTTGTCACGTGTTTTCGGTGAAATGTGGAAATTCTCTATTGATAGTAAAAACTTCCATCACTACATGCAATGCGATTACACCATTGAAAACTTAATCACTTATAGTCATGCCTCCTCTCCCTATAGAATCGCTAATTGAGACTTGTAAGTTGATCTCCTATTCAGTATATTGGCATCAACTCGAAACCAAGGCTAGAAGCTTTCTGATCTCTTGAGATATGATTCGGTGTTTGGTGAAAATAACTTCTCTTCTTACAACGTGATCACTCCTTACAGTGATTGTCAATCACCGTGTTTGGCTTGGAATCTACCTGACATTTGGAAAGTATCCTCACAGATCTCTGATAGATGGTGATTGGTAGTGTTGTGGAGCATCAAGGAACTACCAACGCTTCCTATAGTTAGCACATTTCTCCACACCCTTCCTTCGTTCTTCTCCTCTTCTTTTTATATTTCTTCGATAGTAACTACCTCCGCCTAAATGATTGGTTGGATTTCCTTCATTCATATCAACGATGGTGATTTCTTCTTCATTCTACGATTTAACTCCTATGTAATACGTGTAATCATGGTTTTCCTATTTTTGCAACTACTTCATATGAAATAACTAGTCCGTAGAGTTAGTGTAACTCAACGGAGTTACTCCGTTGACTTAACTATTAACTCAATGGACTTCCCTTGTTGAGTAAAGCTTAACTCAATGGAGATATATCTATATATAAATAATATTTATGCCATGTGTCGTAAAGAAATAACTTATAATATTAAAACAACTAACCGATGGAAAAAGGGTATTTCGAATACTTGCAAACATAACCATTTGACGCTTAGACGCATTTTGAATAGTTACTATCTAAACTTTCCATAGAACGACTTAAGTCATGTATTAATATTACAACATGTGTCCTTCTTGAAACAATAATAAAATACTCTTTAAGCATTTAAAACAAAACTGTCCAGTACGTAAAATAAAACTTTCTGAAACAACAGACATTTCGGATACTTCAGAAATCAAACAACCTAAAACTCATCGATAGTTCAAAAATATACTTAATTAACGCTAATTCCCTAAAGTTATGCAAATTCCTTTCATTAAAGCCTATAATCGTGCAATAGTAACATAATGGCTTAATTCTCATATGATAAGCTAAATATTATGCAATTAACCATTATTTAACTATTAATATTATACACTTTTTCATTCTAAACACTTCCCCCATACCTAACTTTTGCTAGTCCCTTAGCAAACTAATAAGGTCTAATTAATTAGTCTTTTTAAAGTACTAGAATTATTTCTTTTCTTCATAACTCAGTATTCCTTATGAAAAATATTTATTCATCTTGTATCTTCATAATACTAAGATTAGATAAATATAAAGATATTCTCCATAATTTAGTAATCTAATTTAACATTGTTTTTCCTCTCCAACCTACAAATATATTTCAAAAATACGTAAATTACATACAAAATATGTTAGTTCATTTATTTTATCAGTTAATTTTGATGATGAAAAACGTGTGGTTTAATTATTTGTGCCATGTGTTAGATGTCTTTTTACTCAAATGAATTTTGGCTAACTGCTTTGTTCTCAAAATCTTTTAAATTAGATTTCGGTAGGTTATTTTGTCTATAGTGTTTTGATCGAAGAGTTATTTTATAAGTCACCGAACAGAACAGGACAAATCGGATGGTTAAGTCTCTCTCTTGGCTTTTTAGATAGTTATATTAGTAACTATTTGAAAAGTATTTATCTTCGGTAAGTTAAGTCTTTTTATGTCCGGATATGATTTTTATGGTAAGTCTCCGAAATCCCTTTGGTTTCGAATAGTTAATGTTTTTATTCCGGAGAGTTAGCTGTTTCTTTATTTTTAATATATTTTCGGTTACTTTCTTCTGAAGGACACGTGTTAGTCTCTCATCGCTTGACTTAAGTGACTTTTCGGAAGGTTACGATGTAACTATCCGAAAACTCTTAAGAATCGGAGAGTTATTTACAGTAAGTATCTAAAAACTGTTTTAAGCTTCGGATGGTTAAGTTTTCTTTTATTTTTTGACTTAAGTGACTTTTCGAAAGGTTACCTATGTAACTATCTGAAATAACTTAAGGATCGGAGAGTTATCTTTTTAAGTATCCGAAACATGTCCACTCTATCGGATAGTTTATTTTTTAATATTTTATAATGCAGTTTCTGAAGGACACGAGTTTCATTTTTAATACATGACTTAAGTGGTCTTTCGATAAGTTAGTTCTAACTATCCGAAATGATTTTGAGTTTCAGCAAGTTATCTGTTTAAGTCTCCAATTTTCTGAAAGCCTTCGAAGATTTTATTTTTACAGAAACTGCAACTAGTATTAATTGACTAATCTTTATGGCAAGATATCTTTTGATTGCAGATCTCAACTTTATTATGATTGAAGGTTGTCGGAAATGAATTCCTACATAAGGCATTTGACCATTTCAGAATTCTTTCCACTTATGCAAATCTCGAAGGAAAAATAAAAAGGATTTTTGTAGAAAACAAAAAGACAGAATTTTTCAACATTTGACAGTAGAATTTGTCTGTTCAATAATTTTACAAACACCTTGAAGATTCGTCTGCAACAAAGTCCAGAAGATCATCAGCTGCAGATTCATCAAGAAATCTCCTCAAAGCTTCTGTGTCAACTCTTCATAGGAGTTGATCTAGTGTTGTGTGTCATTTTCATTTTGAGTCAGTGACTCTTGTTTTAAATTGTATTCTCATTTACTTGAAAACCTTAACTCACAAGGGTGTTGTGAGTATACCTTCACAAGGTCGAGGCCTTGGTGAAGAGAGTGAAGTGTGGTACTTCACTTGCTCAAGATTGGGGTCTTGAGTACACAAAGTTAGTGCTTTGTGTGAGGTTTTTGTTCAACCTGTAAAAACATCTGTAAGGTTGTTGCTTAGCTTGTAAAAGCAATTGGTTTAAGGTTTGTGCTGAGCCTTAAAAACACTTAGTGGAATTCTCGAGGTTGTGGCCTTAAGGAGTGGACTACCCAATTTGGGGAACTACTATAAATCTCTTGTGTTCTTTACTTTTTGCACTACTAGTTTTTAATTCTAAAATCAATTAATCAGGGTTCATTAGTGTCAACAACTTCCGAAATTTTTAAAAGCAAAATAAACTTTATTAGGACACTATTCACCCCCCCTCTAGTGTGCCATTTGATCCTTTCAAGTGGTATCAAAGCGTGGTTATCTTTGTAATAGATTTAATCAATCTGAGATCAACGGCAGAGGGTCAACATGTACACTAACCTCCACTGTTTGATGGCAATAACTATGGTTTTTGGAAAAATAAAATGACTAACTTTTTGAAATCCATGGATGTGAAGGTATGGAGAGCAGTGGTTCGTGGTATACAACTTCCAAATGTTCTTGAAGACATGTGGAATGATGAAGATGAGAAGAAAATACAAATGGATGCAAGAGGAATGAATGCACTAACTTGTGCAATCACAACTGATATATACAACAAGATCTCTGCTTGTTCTTCTGCACATGAAGCTTGGCGTGCATTAGAAATTACATATGAAGGAACAAATGAGGTGAAGGATACAAAAATAAGTATTCTATTGAGGAAATATGAAATGTTTAAAATGAAAGAGAATGAGAGTATCACTGATCTCATTTCTCGTTTCATTGAGATAATAAATGGACTGAAGAATCTCGGGAAAGAATTTCCCATGAAAGAATAGGTTATCAAAGTATTGAGAAGCCTGAATAAAGATTGGAAAGCTAAGGCTACCTCCCTACAAGATTCAAAGGATATGAGGACTTTCACTCTTGAACATCTCACTAGTAATCTGTTAGCCTATGAGACTCAACTGAAGGATTGGAAAGAAGAGGAAGGAGAAATCTCAAGGAAAGTTGAAAAGAAAAAGGAACTTGCATTGAAAGCTCAACAGTCATCTAAGGAATCTGTTAATGAGTTTTCAAAAGAATTGACTTGTGTTATCAGAAAATACAGAAAATTCTGGAAGAAAGGAAGAAGTCATGATAAAGGGAAACAATCGGCTACAAAATGCTTCAACTACAACAAATTTGGGCATTTTCAGAGTCAATGCACATATCAAAAGAAGGATGAAAGAAAGAACTTTAACAAGAAGAAATCTCATGGAAAACAGAAATTTCATCAGAAAAGATTTAATCAAGGAAAGAAGAAAGCATTCCAAGTTACTTGGGATGATTCTACAGAATTTGAGGTATCTAAAGGTACCAGTATTGAAGGTACACAGACTGAGTCCGAGTTTGAAGAGCTAGCCAATGTCTATTTTATGGCTAACACCAATGAGGTACATTCTGACTCAAATATAGCTGATGAAATGATTTCTGATAATGATTCTGATGTATCAGATATAAATCAAGATGATTATAATGAATTATTGGAAGAACTGAAAAATGTTAGTTTGGAAAATTCTATGTTAAAAAGGAAATTATCGAATAGTAATAAAACTGCTGCTAAGTTAGAAAAGGAAATTTCCACATTAAAAACTGAAAATTCTACATTAAAGAAAAATAAATTTGTTGCTGATAGTTTTGATATGCATGATAAAATTTCTGAACTTGAAAAATATAATTCAGAACTTATTAAAGAACTAAATGATAGATTTTTGGAAAAAAAAAGGCTACAAGTTGAATCTAAAAAATTAAATGAAAAACTTAAAAATCGGTGTGTGGAAAATTCTAGTTCTAATACTGATATAGAAAAGTTAGAATAATAAATTGGTAGACTGAAATTTAAACTAGGAGCATTTACTAAAGGAGATAAAAAACTGACGAATATTATTAATAGTTATAAAGTCTTTGGTGATAGAATTGGTATAGGTTTCAACTATGAACCACCAAAAACATATGCTTTTGTTAACTTTTCAAATAACTATAAAATGGATTATGGAAATGGCTATTTGAAAATAATTAATAAAGAGAATATTATCTATGTGTTAAAAAGAAATACTATTAATCGAAATAACACATGGATTTCAAAACAAAATAGATTTCAAATATTTTCCATTGACAAAAATGGACCCAAGAAAATATGAGTACCAAAGGATGAGATTATGACTATCCTTGCAGGTCAAAACTAAAAGATCATGATGGGTAATGGACAGTGGTGCTTCAAAGCATATGACTGGAGATAAATCTGTCCTAAAAGACCTGAAGATGATGAATGGAGGAAATGTCAGATTTGGCAATGATCAAAAAGGTAAGATTATTCGTATCGGATCTGTCTATGTAAATGGTAAAATGGTTATAGATAATGTCTTACTAGTTGAAAATTTAGAGTATAATTTAATTAGTATTACTCAGTTAGAAGATAATGGTTATATGGTTTTGTTTAAATCTAAGAAATGCCTTAGTTATTGATGAAAACTCTAATGAAGTTAAATTTACAGCTCATAGAAGAAATGATGTATGTTTTCTTAATTTACCTGATGATGTTTCTTCAATTGATTCCTGTTTAATTGCAAATAATTTAGACAATGTATGGTTATGGCATCGTAGACTAGGTCATATTCATATGAAGTAGCTAGATAAGTTAGCTAAGAAGAACCTAGTAGATGGTTTACCAAATTTGAAATTTAAAAAGGATAAAATTTGTGATGATGTGAATTGGGAAAATAGAAGAAGAGTTCTTTTAAATTAGGAAAGCAAATTATATCAAGAAGAATATTGGAATTAATTCACATGGATTTATTTGGCCCTACTAGAATAGAAAGTTTAGGTGGTAAGAGATATGTATTTGTTCTAGTTGATGATTTTTCAAGATATACTTGGGTAATATTTCTTAGACATAAGAGTGAAGTATTTGAGGAGTTTAAAATGTTTCTTAATTTGGTTCAAAATGAAAAGCAATTGAAAGTTCAGAAAATTAAGAGTGATCATGGAGGTGAATTTGAAAATGAAAATATGGAAAAACTTTGCCAAGATCTTGGAATAGAACATAGATTTGCCTTTCGTAGAGCCCCTTCTCAGAATGGAGTTGTAGAGAGAAAGAATAGATCTCTTCAAGAAATGGCTAGAACTATGCTGAATGAAAACAAGGTTGCTTATTATTTTTGGGCTGAGGTAGTTAGTATTGCATGTTATATTTTAAATAGAGTAACCGTAAGAAGAGATTTGAATAAGACTCCTTTTGAACTATGGATGGGAAGAATTCCTAAAGTTCATTATTTTAAAGCTTTTGGATCTAAATGTTTTATTCTGAATACAAAGGAGAATAAAGATAAATTTGAAGCAAAATTTGATGAAGGAATATTTTTGGGATATTCTTCTAAAAGTAAAGCATATAGAATTTATAACAAAATTTCTTTGGTTATGGAAGAATCTATGCATGTAAATTTTGATGAAGAGCCAAGTAATGTTTCAAAAGAAAATATTGATACTTTAGATTATGATTGTGATGAACCAAATATTGTGGAATCTAGTCCCATAGGTTAAGAAAGAAATGATAATCCTTTGACTCATAAATTTTTGCCTCAACACCCTAAGGAGTTTACTATTGGTGATATCTCTAAAGGTCTGCAAACAAGATCTGGGATTAATGTTTTTGGGTGTTATGCATTTCTATCTGTAATAGAACCTAAAAACATTGATGAGGCATTAAATGATGAATTTTGGATTAGTGCCATGCAGGAAGAACTTAATCAATTTAGAAGAAATGAAGTTTAGGACTTAGTTCCTAAACCTCTAGATCATTCAATTATTGGCACTAAATGGATTTTTAAGAATAAATCTAATGAATCAGGACAAGTAATTAGAAATAAGGCTAGACTAGTAGCTCAAGGGTATAACTAACAAGAGGGAATAGATTTTGAAGAAACCTTTGCACCTGTAGCTAGATTAGAATCTATTAGAATTTTTCTAGCTTTTGTTGCTCATATGAATTTTAAACTATATCAAATGGATGTTAAAAGTGCATTTTTAAATGGTTTCATTAAAGAAGAAGTTTTTGTTAGGCAACCACCTAGTTTTGTTGATGTTGATTTTCCTAAGCATGTTTACAAATTGATGAAGGCCTTGTATGGGTTGAAACAAGCTCTAAGAGCTTGGTATGATAGACTGAAATCTTTTCTGTTAGATAATGGTTTTTCTATTGGTAAGGTTGACAATACCTTATTCTTTAAGAAAAATCATCTAGGTTTGTTAGTTGTTCAGATTATGTAGATGATATCATTTTTGGAGCAACTAATGAGATTTTAAGTAATAACTTTGCAGATCAGATGAAAAATCAGTTTGAGATGAGTTTAATGGGTGAGTTGACTTTCTTTCTGGGATTGCAGATTAAACAAGTTGAAAAAGGAATTTTTGTATATCAAGAGAAACATACAAAGCAACTTTTAGAAAAAATTGGAATGAGTAACTGCAAGTCATCAGGCACTCCTATGAGTTCATCAATTAAATTGGATAAAGATGAATCTGGACCAGCTGTTGATATTACTAAATATAGAGGAATGATAGGTTCTCTTCTTTATTTAACTACATCCAGACCTGATATCATGTTTAGTGTTTGTGCTTGTGCTCGTTTTCAAGCTCAACCAAAAGAATCTCACCTATCTGTAGTTAAAAGGATAATGAAATACCTACAAGGAACTTCAAATTTTGGTTTAATGTATTTCAAAGATAGCAGTTTGGATTTAATTGGATACAGTGATGCTGATTATGCTGGATGCAAATCTGATAGAAAGAGTACTAGCAGAACTTGCCAACTATTTGGCAGTTCATTAATTTCATGGTTTAGTAAGAAGCAGAATTGTGTTGCCCTATCAACTACTGAAGTTGAATATGTTGTGCACAAATTCTTTGGATGAAACAAACTATGAAAGATTATGGAATTACATATGGAAAAACTCCTATTAATTGTGACAACAATAGTGCAATAAGTTTGTCAAAGAACCCTGTGTTGCACTCTCGGGCAAAACATATTGAGATAAGACACCATTTTTTGAGAGATAATATTATGAAGGATAACATCGAGCTGAATTTTGTTTCTACTCATGAGTAGTTGGCAAATATTTTCACTAAGCCTCTTGAAGAAAAACAGTTTATCAAATTGTGAAGAGATTTAGGAATATGCTGCCTAAATGATTTTTAGCTTTACCTACTATCTTTTATCTTCTATTTCTTTTATATTTTCTTCACCATGTCATTTTCTATTATCTGTTTTGATTATATTGAGTTATTTTGATAATCTATTCTAGTTTAATCCTTATGTTGAGTTATTTCTTGAGCATATTTACAAAATTTTTTCAAATCTTAAAGCAACAACAAAACTGTCAACTATCTTCATGAGATTTTCTACTGAGTTTATAAGTTACAATGATTTCTTACATCTATATTAAAATCAACTTAGATTAATTCAACAAAATTATTGAAGGCTTCTGCTCCACAAATAGAATAATGCCCACATGACACTTAGAATGGGGATCTAAATCCGAAAAATAGCCAAGTTACCTTAATTAATTCAGTAATTGTATGCCTATTTGCTAGACTGAATGTTTCTTGATTAGAAAACTTAGAGGTGTTGTAAGGGTGAAAAAATAAGGAAAAGTGGTTGGAAGCAATAAGACTCAAGATATTTACCCTACCCTTGTCCAAATGTTTTTAACTTTCTACACTTTCCCATTTTCAGTACTGTCAAAGTGATTTCCATTATCAAAAAAGAAGAAGAAAAAAAGGAATGTTTGTTGCAAAGAGTAACCAACACCAATATTGCTTAAAAAAAAAAAAATTCTCTAATTATGGCTATGCAGTACTAACAGTTTCATAATTCTCCAAGATCTTCTTTTTCTCTTAGTTAATTACATAACAAAGATGGTTAAGGGAAAATATACCTTGGGGTTGCTTCATGGAAATTTCAAACTGGCTGGAGAGAACATATTAAATGTATCTGAATTTTTCTATTCTAAAAACATTAAGTTCTAGCACTGAAGTTTATAAAAATTGATTTCTTTAAGGTTAATAAGGTGAACCATAGGATCAAGTCCTTATGCTACATGAAATGTGTTATTTATCTTAATGTGGAGCCTTTAATAATTCAGTAATTCTCTAACAATTAAAATTTAAATAAAAAAAAAAAATATATAAAATAAAAACATTATAAAAATACAAATACTTCAACCAAAATCTTTTTGATTTCTTTTATTCATATATTTAGGGGGAGTTTATTCTTTTTGCTATGTCTGATTTTCTCAATTTTAATTTTTTTTAGTCAGCATATTTTTAGGGGGAGTTATTTTCTTTACCTAGGGGTGTTAGTAGTCATCGGAGAGTTAGTTTCTTTGTATTAAGGGTTTTTCGGACAGTTACGTTGTAACTATCTGAAAACTTCTTAGTTTTCGGCAAGTTACTGTCTTGTGCCTTATTTCTTTTTCAGATAGTTATCTTGTAACTATTCAAAAATTCTTTTCGAAGGGTTATCTTCTCACTTTGTCTTAACCTTCTAACTCTCAAATCCTTTGTCTGTTTCATCCCTTTTTTGCGTCTTCTCCTTCATGGCTTCATCTGGTCGTTTCTCTGCCCTCTCTCTACAAGAGCAAGAACAGTGAATTCACAAAATGGAACAGGATCTCCAGACAGGTATGGAGACTCTTTCTCCTGAACAAGTTCAACAAATTATTTCTGTTGGAGAAGAGGTTATAGATATCGAGTCAGTCTATGGCACTTCAGAAATAGTTACTTGGTTATTATGTTTGGAAAAACAATTGTCTGTTCCTTGTAAATTTTGTCCTATTTCCACTGGTGCTAAAAGTAGAAAACAGTTGAAAACCAAGAAGCATTCCTCGAGAAAATACATCAAAACTTCCATTGGTCATAAGAAACTAAAGACCTCTTCTACTCGTGATTCACAAACCAATAAAACAGATTGTGTTGATTCTAGGGTTTCTAAGGACTCTTCTTCGGATGATGAAGACATATTTACTACCAAAGTGAACTCCTTAGAACCTCAATTTAAATCTATTTATGAGGCTTATGTTAGCCAATTTTTGAATGCTTCTAAGGATTCTAGGGCATTTGAAAAATGAGTACTGCATATGGCCCTACATTTACAAGATACTCTAGTTAGGAGGAGAACTCAAGCATTATTGCATAAACCTAGTGAGCAACCAGGAATTAAGATTCAAGAGCCTACAGAGCTTGCTTGTTTTCATGATTTTTCTGATTTGGCAGAGAAGAAGAAATCATTGGCTGAATTTGCATTCTTTTTGCCACAGAAAGGGATTGATTTCAGGCATGTGGCTGGCCGTTCATATCCTCTAATTCTTGAGTTATGTATTGGAATTCTACACCAAATTGCTCTTGGTCCTTCCCATTTGATCTCCTTAGCTAGTCAAATTTTGCCTACAGTTGTCTCCTCTCCCCTTCCATCTACTTCATTTTCTTATTCTAGGAGAAGAAAGAAAACCCTTTCTTCTCATCCAAGTTTTGCTCAATCTTTGCTTGTTCATAGAGAAGAATTCACACCTCCTCCTCCTTCATCTGATGTCGAATCTCATCTAATTCCTTCACCTCACACTCAAATGGTGATACGAGGATTGTATGAAGATTCAGGTTTTGTCTCTGCTCCTCAATCTCCTCCTCCTTCTGCAAAACCTCCCATAGATGAAGATTTAGAGGTTAAAGTTCATTTTTCTTCAAACATCCCTTCAGATATATATTATTTCAGATCCTTTGCAACTAGGGATTTGTTTTTTAATAAATATTAGGGTATGAAGATTATTTACAACAGACCTATAAATTTTAAAGGAATAGATTCGATTCATAGTTTGCTAATTCATCAAGGGCTTTTAGGTCCAATTTCTACCCCATCAGGGTTATCTGTTTTTGAAGATCTAATTCCTCTTTTCTACTCCAACCTTGAGATTTTTCCTCATTTTTGTCTCCTGCTGCACCTTCAAAATCAAACAATAAGACTTGATGGAGAATTTTTGGAGAATCTGTTTGGCATACCATCTTCTGGTATAAATATTGCTCTTTCTCCATCAAAGCTTGGGTGGCAGGAATTTGAGATGAATAAATTGATTGGAAACTCTTCTAACAAAAAATTCAAGTTAGTAAAGACTGCACATCTAAATGGTTTGGCCCGGATGATTGCTACAATTCTGTCTTCCTTTGTATTTTGGAAGATTGGTCATGTAGATGAATTGGAAAGGAAAGTCTACCAAGCCACTTATGTTGTGATGGCTGGTATCAAGGTTAACTGGGCAAAAGTTATTATTTCTTAGATTTCTCATCTGCAAAGTTTTCTGTATTATGGAGATTTTATTTATCATCTGATGGCCAAATACATTGATTTATTTGACAAGCCTCTGAAATCCATTAAAAGAAGAGTATTACAACTTAAGGATCTTTAGAGAATGTCATCTTCTGATCCAGTTGAGTTGCCCTCTCATTTTCAACCATTTGCAACTCAGAATTCACCTTCTCTGTCTATAGAACATCCACCTCCTACTGTACCTCTTTCTACAGAAACTCCTCCTACAACACCTCCTCCAGCTCTAGTAGCTTCATTTTCAGCAGTTGACAGTTTTGAGACCCTCCTCAAATAGAATGAGCTTCTTCTTTAGCATAATCAGATGCTTTTGGATCAAGTGGCTCATTTAGAACAACTTCTGAGAGGGAGGGATACCTTAATTCAAGAATTGTTACAGAAAAGTCAACTAATACTTAATTTGGTTGTTTTTGTTTCCTTTGATGTAATTTTCAATTTTTTTTATGTATCCTTATTGTTCTTACTCTTGAATCAATAAAATTACATTTTTCTTTATCTCCGAGTATTCTTCATTTAACTGTCTCCACTTTTTTAATTTTGACAAAGGGGGAGAATATATCTATTTACAGTTTTGTCATCATCAAAAAGGAGGATATTGTTAGTTCATTTATTTTATTAGTTAATTTTGATGATGAAAAACGTGTGGTTTAATTATTTGTGCCATGTGTTAGATGTCTTTTTACTCAAATGAATTTTGGCTAACTACTTTGTTCTCAAAATCTTGTAAATTAGATTTCGGCAAGTTATTTTGTTTACAATGTTTTGATCGGAGAGTTATTTTATAAGTCACCGAACAGAATAGGACAAATTGGATGGTTAAGTCTCTCTCTTGGCTTTTTAGAAAGTTATATCAATAACTATCCGAAAAGTATTTATCTTTGGTAAGTTAAGTCTTTTTATGTCCGGATATGATTTTTATGGTAAGTCTCCGAAATCCCTTTGGTTTCGGATAGTTAATTTTTTTATTCCGGAGAGTTAACTATTTCTTTGTTTTTAATATATTTTCGGTTACTTTCTTTTGAAGGACACATGTTAGTCTCTCATCGCTTGACTTAAGTGACTTTTTGGAAGGTTAGGATGTAACTATCCGAAAACTCTTAAGAATTAGAGAGTTATCTTCAGTAAGTATCTGAAAATTGTTTTAAGCTTCGGATGGTTAAGTTTTCTTTTATTTTCTGACTTAAGTGACTTTTCGGAAGGTTACCTGTGTAACTATTTGAAATGACTTAAGAATCGGAGAGTTATCTTTTTAAGTATCCCAAACATGTCCTCTCTATCGGATAATTTATTTTTTAATATTTTATAACGCCATTTCTAAAGGACACGTGTTTCATTTTTAATACATGACTTAAGTGGTCTTTTGGTAAGTTAGTTCTAACTATCCGAAATGATTTTGAGTTTTGGCAGGTTATCTGTTTAAGTCTCTGATTTACTGAAAGCCTTCGAAGATTTTATTTTTACAGAAACTGCAACTAGTATTAATTGACTAATCTTTGTAGCAAGATATCTTTTGATTGTAGATCTCAACTTTATTATGATTGAAGGTTGTCAAAAATGAATTCCTACATAAGGCATCTGACCATTTCAGAATTCTTTCCACTTATGCAAATCTTGAAGTAAAAATAAAAAGGATTTTTGCAGAAAATAAAAAGACACACACAGAATTTTTCAACACTCGACTGGAGAATTTGTCTGTTCAATAATTTTACAAACACCTTGAAGATTCGTCTGCAACAAAGTCTAGAAGATCATCAACTGCAGATTCATCAAGAAATCTCCTTAGAGCTTCTATGTCAACTCTTCATAGGAGTTGATCTAGTATTGTGTGTCATTTTCATTTTGAGTCAGTGACTCCTGTTTTAAATTGTATTCTTGTTTACTTGAAAACCTTAACTCACAAGGGTGTTGTGAGTATACCTTCACAAGGTCAGGGCCTTGGTGAAGAGAGTGAAGTGTGGTACTTCACTTGCTCAAGATTAGGGTCTTGAGTACATAAAGTTGGTGCTTTGTGTGAGGTTTTTGTTCAGCTTGTAAAAACATTTGTAAGGTTGTTGCTTAGCTTGCAAAAGTAACTGGTTTAAGGTTTGTGTTGAGCTTTAAAAGTACTTAGTGGAATTCTCGAGGTTGTGGCCTTGAGGAGTGGACTACCCAGTTTGGGGAACCACTATAAATCTCTTGTGTTCTTTACTTTTTTCACTGCTAGTTTTTAATTCTAAAATCAATTAATCAAGGTTCATTAGTGTCAACAGCTTCTGAAATTTTTAAAAGCAAAATAAACTTTATTAGGACACTATTCACCCCCCTCTAGTGTGCCATTCGATCCTTTCAAAATATACGGGCATCAAATTGGTGGTAGTTATACTATCAATTTTTTCAAACATCTGTTATCTTGAATTTTTCAATATGATTTCTAGAATAAAGTTTAACTGCATATGAATCAAAACACAACTCAACTTGATATGATTAAAACAAGAAGAATCATCAATTATATCTTAAATAAACAACTTCAAAAGTCTAATCTAGATTCACACTTTAGTATTCATAAATAACAGAGAATATACTTGATTCAAAAGATATCTGTACTTTTAATAAAACACTTTCATCTTTTTAGAATAGTATATGTATATTTTTACTTTAAAAGTTAATTTGAGAAGCTTGAATCATACAAGAGCTTTCTAATGTACCTATGTATCGAGCTTTTAGTCAACAATCCCAAATTTGATTAGGACCTTAGGTTGCTAGATTTAAAGAGTCATTTTTTTGGTTAACAATCCTTACATACCTATATGCTCAAGTACAAAAGGTTCGTGATCAAAAAATTCAATAAACTCTTAAAGTTTTTCACTTTATTATTATTATTTTTTTTCAACATAGTATATATATGTATTTCATTAATACCAATGCAATAAAGCACAAATCTCATATAATCCTACTTCTACAATTTACTAAAAAATATGAATCCATATCAATAAGCTCATACTTTTTCTATAGTTTAATATGATTTACACATAAATCATTTTACAAGTTTAATTAATTAAATAAAATATATCCTTGATCATATGCATTTCATTCAATCCAAAAATCAACATTTCAGCTCTTTAAGGATTATAGACAATTTTCTAAATTTTAGTTAAACATTTTAATTTCCCTTTAAAATCATAAAACTGTTAAACTCATAAAATTTAGTAAAAACATAAGATACTCTACCAGATTTATATTAATGGTAAAGTATTGTAGTATCTTCTATAAGATTCTAAATATAACATTCAGGTAGTTACAACTATCAAAATTTTTTTTTTATAGTTTTAGCTATCAGAAGGTTTTAGAAATTTTTTTGGATAATTACAATGATATTTCGGATAGTTACAATAAAATGCATAAAAATTTTATCATATTCTACAAAAATTTGCAGAACAATCCTAATTCCTACAATTGACAAGATTACTTCAATTTTAATCTAATTACCTCTCTTCCATACTTACATTTTGCATTGTCCTCAATGTAAAAGATTTACAAGAAATATAGTAAATGTTAGTAGACATGATAAACTATTTCATTAACTTATCACTTAACTCAACGAATTAAGTTCGTTAAGTTAATGAATAACTCTATGAATTTTGTATGAATATAAATTTAAGATAAGTAATTAATCACATACCTTGTTCTTTTGTATCTCCATTAATATCTTCCAACTTTTGATTCTAAAAAACTTTTCATTCACACATAAAAGTAAAGCATATAACAAAATAACAATTAATGATAAAACATATATTGTTAAATATGTGCCTTGTGTGGAACCCAAGCTTCAATGCCTTTGGTGGCTCACAAGTAAGCCAGTTGGTTTCTCAGAATAGATACCAACAAACTGGATTGATATTTTATTTTATTTTTTCTTGTAAGATAAATAAAACATAAACTAAAATTTTTATTTCTTTTTTCTTAAAATAAATGTAGAATGCACAAAACATTAAAAATAAAAAAATCACAATTTAAGAACATGATTGAAAAGTAGTGACAAATGGAATAAACGTGTCAGTCTAAGCAAAACTTTTAAGCATTATTCTTCTTACTATTAATTCTATTTTAATGTAGTCTGCTTTCCTTTTTAACTTATAAACTTGTAGTATGTTATCAATACTAAATATGAGAGTATTACCATTTATGAAATGAAATGCATAAAGGTATCCTCTTCTCATCAAAGATAATGTAGTTGTTTTTATTTCCACATATATTTCAATATATTCTTCTTCCCACTTCCATTCATTCAGGTCTTTCATAATCTATATTTGAAATTTCATCAATTCATTCCACCATCTTACTAGATATAAAGTAGGATCATCAGATTCATTATACCATACTCCTAATTGAAATTTATCATTTTCTGTAGATGGTGGTTCAACTATAGCTTGAGCTATAAGTAATATTTCTATAAATTCATCATAACTGTCTATGCTCACTTTATATAAATTAGATCTAAATGCAACTGATATATCTATGACTAGATATATATATCCATCAAGTATCACATGAGTGTTGTTAACTGATGCTTTTTCTCTTAGATATACCATAATATTTTTATTTGAAGACCTATTCATAAACTTATACACACTTAAACATAGTCCTTCATCCCAATTTCCAGTTTGTCTCCAATAAAATAATTTTTCAAGAATAGTCAAATCCTTATTAGAAAATGTTAATGATGTCCCACAATTTTCAAATGGTACTTCAAACATATTAGGTCTTCCTATATTTCATTCTTCTCTAGTGATAGGATTTCTAATAAAAATATCAGGTAATAGAATAGCATACCTTGGTTTGGTTCTATATACGATTAATCCTTCATCTATTCCTATAATATAATCTATTGCTTCTAATGAATTGGGTGGAATTCCAGCAATTTTTTCTATGTTCAGATATTCATAACTGATTGAACTATGATTGAATGACTTCCATAAAACTCCATCTCTAATATTAATCATCTTCGCAGCTTGTAGTCCATGAAAATATTTTTCTCTAACACATTTTGTAATTTATCTTGACACACAACGCAATCTACATAGATCTTTAGCTGATAAATTACTTAATACTTCTCTCAATGCATCAATTAGTAATTCCATCAATTCTATCTATTGTGATTCTATATTTAGCAACATAAAACAAAATTTAAAAGAGATAAAATTAATATAGCTACTTACATATCCCTCCGTAGAGTTAGGTCGTAACTCAACAAACTAAGTTTGTTGAGTTAAGTAATAACTCTATGGTACTACTAACTATAACTAAAACTTCCATTTTTTCTATGTTTTCTTTTCTATATATATCTATTTTCTCTTTAGTGTTTTTTTCTTACTTACTATATTATACATAGTTGCTAATAATTGTGTTGCTTGATTCAGTTTCCCTCCCATAGGAGGTATTGTTTAGAATAAAAAAGTGTATAATATTAACGGTTAAATAATGATTAATTGCATTATATTTAGCTCATCATATGAGAATTAAGCCATTATATTATAATTGCATGATTATATGCCTTAATGAAAGAATCTACATAATTTCAGGGAATTAGCGTTAATTAAGTATATTTTTGAATTGTCAGCGAGTTATAAACTTTTTAATTCCTAAGTATCCGAAATGTCTGTTATTTCAGAGAGTTACATTTCATGTACCAAACAGTTATGTTTTGAATTCTTAAAGAATATTTTATTATTTCAAGTAAGACATGTGTCGTGATCTAGAAACTTGACTTAAGTTATCTTTCGAAAGGTTAGGTGCTAACTATCCAAAATGCATAGAAGTTTCAGATACTTATAGTTTGTAACTATCCGAAAAGTCTTTTTACCATTGTAAGTTAGGATTATGTATGTGTGAATTTAAATGTTTTATTATGTCATTTGAGCTACACATGTTTAACTTATTAAGTTAGCATAACTATACATGTTGAATTACTTGAATATACACTAAGGAAATGCGTTGTGTTAGTGTTATAAGCTTATAAGTTATTTCTTTATTTCATGTGATATATTATTATTATTTTATCAAATCTATTGAGTTAAGCTTTACTCAACGAAGGAAGTTCGTTGAGTTAACAGTTAAGTTGATGAAGTAAGTCCATTGAGTTACACTAACTCCACGGACCAGTTATTTTCTAACATACCACTATTAGTAGTTGTAGAAATAGGAAATTCGAAGGAAAACCACGATTGCACGTATCACACAGGAATTAACTTGTGGAATAAAGAAGAAATCACCATTGTTGATACGAATGAAGGAAATCTAATTGATGATTTAGGCAGAAGTAGTTACTACTAAAAGAAATATAAAAAGAAGAGGAGAAAGATGAAGAAAGGTGTGTGAAGGTGGAGAACCCTGCTAATTGCAGGAAGCATAAGAAGTTCTCTAAAGCTTCACAACACCACCACAATCACCAACCATCGAAGGTTTGTGAAGATACTTTTCAAATGTTAGGTCGATTTCGAACCAAACATAGTGACTGACAACCATTGTGAGGAATGATCATGTCGTAGGAAGGATAACCATTTTCACCAAGCAAAATATATTTTCAGGGATCAAAACACCTCTCCGGGGAAAAGCTCTTAGATAGAAGAAACTTTGCTAAAGAAGAGAAAGTCAGATATATGTCACTGAAGATTTGAAGAATCAGAAGAAAGCAAATTCAGTGAAGTAGAGAAAGTTAGATATTTGTCACTAAAGAATTGTAGAAGAAGAAGAAGAAAAATTTCAAACGGGGAGAAATGTTTTAAATTTCACAAATTAGTTTTCTCTATTTGTAATTATGAAATTGATTAGATGAAACATGGTATCATTATATAATTGCATCTACAATTTTTGAGGAGAATTGAATTGTATATTGTAATTGAAACCTTGAATAAAATGATTTGATTAAAACAGTGTCTCGACTTGTTTTTAATTTTGAAGTTTCAATGATGATTGAAAATGTTGAAAAACACAATTCACCCCTCTCTTATGTAGCCATTTGATCCTACACCTATATATTTCTAGAAGAAAAATGAACATGTCCAATCATTATTGCATCAGATTTAAAGGAGAATCAAATATCTAAATTAAAAGATGTAGTAAAAACATATAAAGAAGCAATAGAATGGACTATGGTTGATATAAAAGGGTTAAGTGCAACTTTATGCTATCACCATATATATTTAGAAGAGAATGCTGAACTAGTTAGAATTCTTAAGGGGAGATTAAATCTAAACTTTAAAGAAGTAGTTAGGAAGGAAATAGTGAAGTGGTTAGATAATGACATAATTTATCTAATTTTTGACAGGTCATGGGTTAGTCCAATCCATGTAGTTCTTAAGAAATCAAGATTAACAGTTATTAAGAATGAAAGTTAAGATTAGATACCTACTAGAATTCAATCTGGCTGGAGAGTGTGTATAGACTATAAAAAGCTAAATGTTGTGACTAGGAAAGATCATTTTCTCTTACCTTTTTAGATCAAATGCTAGAGAAATTAGTAGGGAAAGAATATTTTTGTTTCTTAGATGGGTATTCAGGATATAACCAAGTTGTAGTAACATTAGAGGATCAAGAGAAAACAACTTTCATATGTCCTAATGGAATTTATGCTTTTAAGAGGTTGCCATTAGGATTATGCAATATACTAGCCACCTTTCAAAGGTGTATGTAGGGCATATTCACTAGAATGACTAAAGATTTTCTAGAAATATTTATGGATGATTTTACTGTATATGGAACTTCATATAAAGTGTGTTTAAATAATTTAGACTAAGTATTAAAACGTTGTGTGGGAAAAAATCTAGTTCTAAATTCGGAAAAATATCACTTCATGGTTAAACAAGGAATAATCTTAGGACATGTTTCAATGAAAGGGCTGGAAGTAGATAAAGCTAAGATAGAAGTAATTTCTAATCTACTAAAACCTAAATCAGTAAAAGATATTAGATCATTTCTAGGACATGCAGGATTTTATAGGAGATTTATTAAAGATTTTAGCAAAATAGCTAGACCTTTAACTAATCTATTAAAAGATATTTCATTTAACTTTGATAAGAATTGCAAAGAAGCCTTTTTCAAGCTTAAAACTAGCTTAATTTCAACTTTTATAATACAAGCACCTAATTGGAGCTATCCATTTCAATTAATGTGTGATGCATCTAATTTTGCTGTAGAAGTAGTGTTGGGATAAAAGATAGAAAAATCTCCTAGAGTGATTCATTATGCAAGCAAACTCTAAATGATGCTCAAGGTAATTATATAACTATTGAAAAGGAATTATTAGCTGTTGTGTTTGGCTTAGAAAAGTTTAGATCATATCTGATAGAAGCTATAGTGATAGTATACATGGATCATTCAACTTTAAAACACCTAATAGCAAAGAAAGAGACTAAACCTAGGTTGATCTGGTGGATATTGTTACTACAAGAATTTGATTTAGAAATTAAAGACAAAAAAGGATGTGAGAATGTAGTAGTAGACCATTTATCAAGATTACAAATAGAAAAATCAAATATTGAAATTAAGGATAATTTTCTTGATAAACAATTAATGACCATAAACACAATGCCTTAGTATGTAGACATAGTTAACTACTTAGTTACAGGTTTAACACTTAAAGATTGGAATAGACAAGATAAGAAATTGTTCTTTCCAAGAGTGAAATATTACTATTGGGAAGACCCATACTTATTTAAGTAATGTCCTTATCTAGTTTTAAGGAGGTGTGCTCTAGAAACTGAATATTAGAGCATATTGTCTTTCTGCCATGACTAAGCATGTGGAGGAGATTTTGGTTCAAGGAAAACTGCTGCCAAAATTCTGCAATGTGGATTCTATTGGCCAACACTATTCAAAGATACTCACAAATTTTGCTTAAGTTGTTTAAGATGTCAACAAATAGGAAGAATATCGAAGAGGAATATGATGCCTTTGAACCCTATTATTGAGGTTGAAATCTTTGATGTGTGGGGAATAGATTTTATAGGTCTATTTCCTACGTCTAATCAATTTAATTATATATTGTTGGAGGTGGATTATGTATCTAAAATGATAGAAGCTTTTCCTACAAAAATTAATGACAACAAAGTAGTAATACATTTTACAAGAACTAATATAATTGCTAGATTTAGAATACCTAAAGCTATTATTAGTGATAGAGGAATTCATTTCTATAATAAAAGTTTTGAAGCCTTAATGAAGAAATATGGAGTAAATCACAAAATAGCAAATCATATCATCTGCAAACAAGTAGACAAGTAGAAAGTGCAAACAAACAAATTAAGTCAATCTTAGAAAAAGTAGTAAACCCTATTAGAAAAGATTGTGTTAATAGACTAATAGATGCACTCTAGGCTTATAGAACTGCTTATAAAATAAGCTTAGGTATGTCACCTTTTAGGATAGTATATGGAAAAAGTTACCATTTATTAGCTGAAATTGAACATAAAGCTTATTGAGCATTAAAAACTTTAAACATTAATTTAAATCAAGTTGCTAAAAATAGAAAAATATAATTAATTGAATTAGAAGAATTTAGGAATGAAGCTTATTCGAAAACTGTAATAGAAAAAGAGAAAATAAAGTTTTGGCATGACAAGAAAATTATTCCAAAAACTTTTGAAATAGGACAAAAAGTATATCTTTACATGACTAGACTTCATAACCATCTAGGAAAATTAAGATCTAGATGGCTAGGACTTTACATAATTCAAAATATTTATTCTTATGGAGCTATTGAAATTGAAAATCCTAAAAATTAGAATATATTTAAAGTAAATGGATAAAGACTTAGACCTACTTTAAAATTTCCAAAAAGTTCCTTTGGAATTATAGAAGAAGTAAGATTAGAGGACTACTCGAGTCCTATTAAGTAAAAATATATGTTAATATATATATATATATATATATATAAATCATTATTATTATTTTAATATGGTAACGGTTTAATCAAAAGAAATTATTAGTTTTATCGAAGTAGGAAATTAAAAGAAAAATTTTGTAATGGTCACATCGAAAGGATCCATCGGTTTGACTGAAACTAAAAAAAAAAAAAGAGAAAAATTTTATATATTAAGTAAAAGTGTCAATTTGATCGAAATATGGTATCAGTTCAATTGAGTTTAAAAATTTTTTAATTTCGATTCGACTAAGGATGTACAATAGTTTGACTAAAGTTAAGAAAATAGTAAAATTAATAGTTAGTTAGACCAGAGATTCTTCGATCTTGACCAAATAAAAATTATTATTATAATTATTTTTATTAGTTATAACTTTACAGGAAGTCTATTGAGTTAAACTTAACTCAACGAATTTACTCCATTGAGTCTAGGATAAGTTAATGAACTTACTCTGTTGAGTTAAATGTAACTCAACAGAGTACTTAAGGTAAGTCCACAAATTTAGTTTGTGGAGTTAATTGTAACTCTATGGAGTAGTATGTGTTAGTAGCGATAGATTACATGGGAAATGTCCTGATTATTTGCCAAAAACTTAAGGCTTATTTAGACAAACTTAGGATTTGGGGGCATTATCCACAGAAATCATTTAGAACTTAGAACAGTAAAGATTAGAGTCGTTCTGTTCCATGCAGTTACACCATGAAGACCAAGATGATGCAAGATTTCTAGGATTCGATTGACACTACAAGATTTCTAAGAGAGTCGGAGGAATGGCATTCAAGGTAAAAAATTAGAAATACTACTAGGGAGAAACAACTAGAAAATGTAGAGGCCACCCTCTTCTTTTTTACGAAAGTTTTGGTAGATTTGAATGTAAGAATACTTGCAATAATGGAGACTAGAATACGAGTAGCTACTAAAACTAATGTAAATAGAGAGAGAAAAATCAGGCCAAATAATGAGGTTGCCCTAGAACTCATAAGGAGGAAGTCACAACTGTGATTCATACGTAGTATAGTGGCACATGCAAGAATATAACGAGAAGAGCAACAATGAAGAGAACAAGTTGAAGTGTCTAAAGAAGAAGAGTAGCAGTTGGGACCTTCATATCAACAACAACAAAGAGAGCAAGCTGAAGTAGAACAACAACTTAGACCTTCAATTCTACCACCTAGACCACTAGAAAGGGTAGTATTCATGAACCCATCTACTGAAGAAGAATTAAAAGAATTTGAAGAATTAGTTCGATTTGGGAAAAGCCAAGGAGAATCAGAAGACATGGTAGTAGTCAAAGCACACTTTGTGTTTGATGCACTTTAGAAGAGAAGGGCTGAAGAAAAGTTGAAGGCCCAATATAAAATTAAAGTTGAAAAACATCAAGAAGTAGTTGTCATACCAATTGCAAGAGAATATGAGACTAGTCCTTTAAGACTAGCAAATATAAAAGAAGTAAAACAAGAAGAGCCAGAACCTGTGGCTTCAGGGCTTGAAGAGCCTATTTTTGTTGATTTGATATCTAAAGAAGAAGAAGATCAGACACAACTATTTAGAAGAAGAAAAGGAAAAGAAAAAGTGCTTGAGACTAAAGAGAAAGAAATAAAATCTAAACCTATAGTACCAATAGTAGGGCATAAAGAGTCCATTTTTGTAGATTTATTGTCAAAAGAAGAAGAAAATCAAGAGTAAGAGCAAATAAAAGAAAAACAAGCTGATGAAGAGCTGTAGCTTGAAGAAACTGAAGTAAGGGCAGAATATGTTGTGCCCAAGACTCCATCCCAATCTGCCACTGAATCAATTAATGCAATAACAATGTAGATTGGTAGTGAGGAGGAAGAAGAAAGGGAAGAAGCTGAGTAGGAAGCTGAACAGAAAGAAAAGAATTTGATAGATCTTTGAAGAGAATGAAACTCATTAGCAATTAATGGAGAAGTTACAAGATAAAAGTGTGGAAAGTTCTGTAGTGTTAAGTATTTTGTTTTGATGATGTGTGCTAAATGAAAATAATCATATTTGCTCAATTACTATTGCTTGTGAAAAGACATTAAAATCATCAATTAATATAGAAAAAGTTTACTGATATAAATACTTGTTTGTATTAGATCTGAAATTATGCTAAGTTAATAACTAGTCGTTTCGTTGCATTAATTTCTCATTTAACTAAACGTTAAGTTAACGTGTGTTTTTTTTATTAAAAAGCATGATATGTTTTAAAGTTATATTTTCTGTATCATGTACAGTGCACGTTTAGACAACTCGTTAAGTTAGAGGCTTAAAGGTTAAATTAGGTCACGTGAGAACTCGTTAAGTTAGTGAGTAAAAGTTTAGACAACTCGTTAAGTTAGTGTTATACACGTGGAGAAATTATAAGTTACGAATGTTATATTGTATCGTGTGAGGTGCACATGTTTAACTCGTTAAGTTAACATAACTAAACACGTTGAGTTGCTATATTGAACACTAAGGCAATGCGTTAGGTTAGCGTTATAAACTTAAGTTGTGATTTTTTGCACGTGGTAAAATTCTTATTATAAAAACATTTGTATATTACTGGTTCGTTGAGTTATCGTAACACAACGGAGATGGTTTGTTGAGTTAGCGTAACACCACGTACTTAGTTCGTTAAGTTAGCTACAGTACTAGTCACGTGAATTGGCACATGAGGAACTCGTAAAGTTAGAATCGTTAAGTTATATATATACTTATGTTACTCGTTTAGTTAACATTAAAGTAACGACTTCTTATTATACTGATGAAAAATTTTGGACGAGAAAGTTTATTTTGCAGGAAATTTTTCAGAGAACTAAGACTGATGATTAAAGAAAATTCAAAATGTAAACATGGGTCAGAACGTGTGTATTTCGATGAAGGAAAAAGAAAAGACGTGGAGAAGTGGAAAACTGGTAGTGATTAAACGTGGAGGATATGCATGAAATGAAGATACAGTATAAAAGGCATAGAATTCTCGTTGATAAAATTATCCTTGCATACAAAACGAAAAATCTTTTCAGGGATCAAAAACACCTCTTCGAGGAAAATCTCTTAGGTGGAAGAAAATTCAGTGAAGCATAAAAAGGTAAGATTTACATCATTAAAGATTTGAAGTATCAGAAGAAAGCAAATTCGTTGAAGCATAAAAAGACAAGATATTCGTCATTGAAGAATTGCTGAAGAAGAAAGAAGAAGAAGAAGAAGAAAGATCTCAAACAGGGAGAAATGTTTTAAATTCCGTAAATTAGTTTTCTCTATTTGTAGTTATGAAATTGTTTAGATGATACATGGTATCGAGATATAATTGCATCTACAATTTCTGAGTAGAATTAAATTGTATATTGTAATTGAAACCTTGAATAAAAATGATTTTATGAAAACTGTGTCTCAAATTATTTTTGAGTTTTGAAGTTTCAATTATAGTCGAAAATATTGAAAAACACAATTCACCCCCCTCTTGTGTAGCCATACGATCCTACATGTAGGCTCTCCACCACAATTAAGAACTAAAAGGCAGGAATCTCTGGATTATTTTCAGTAGCAAGTATAACAAGTTTAGCAACTTGAAAAAGAAATTGAAGAACAAACCTCTCTAGAGCAACAAATCCAAATTCCTAACCTGTCTGAAGCAACAATTCTAAATAAAGTTCACTTTTGGAGTCAAGAAGCATCTAATAAATATCAAGAAATAAAGGGGTATGATATCATTTACAGTAGGCCAATAGACTAGACTAGAATGGAGGACATTAGAGACTTATTTGAATTCTAGGGCCTATTGAATATAATTCCAAAGCAAAAAGTGTTAGGACCCTTATATTTTGATAATGCAAAGACCTGTGTGAAGAAACAAATTGTATTTTATAGATAAGACAGTTCAGCAAAAGCTCAAAAGGTAGATAAGTCGATATAGATAGTTTAGAAATTACTGCAAGAGATAAACAGGAAAAAAAGGTTACTAGACTTAAGTATCCAGAAGAAATAAATATTTGGTGAATTACAGGCTTAAGTATCCAATGAGTTAGTTTAAGTAGCAGAAACAACATCAGATGGTTAGAAAATTAACTATCCGAAAATACAAGGACTTTGGAGAGTTTTAAAGATAGCTAGTTGAATGATCAGAGAGTTAAGGCGCTAACTATCTGGAAGTTCAAGGAAATCAGAAAGTTAGGAAAGCTAACTATTCGAAACTTAAGTCATTCAATTCCCACGTGTAGAAATCCAAATAGAAGCTTAAAAGGATTTTTCAAAGAGTTAGAAAGCTAACTATCTGAAAAATAAAAGGTTTCAAAAGGTTACAAATTTAACTATCCAAAACTTAAGTCACCCTATTATGCACGTGCAGAAATAAGAAGACAGCAATCGGAAGCTTAGAAGAAGAATCGAGAGGTTACTATAGCTAACTATCTGAAAGTTGAAGATTTTTGGTAGGTTAACATCCATAACCATCCGAACTTAAGACACTTCACGTGTATGACTTAAAATCCCACGTGACATAGACAAAAGGACTTAAGTGGATTTTCGATGAGTTACAGTTATCTTTCAGAGAGTTACAAAGCTAAACATCTCAAAATTAAAGGGAATCGAAAGGTTACAAGCTGGACAGTATACATAACGGTAACTTACTATTTTTGGGACTAACTACATAGTAAGTATAGCAGAAAACATCCATTAGAAGTGATCATTATACCTCTTGGTATAAATATGATAAGTAAAGGAAAGATTAAAATAACAATTATCAAATATTGTGAGCTACTCAGAAATTCCAGCAACACACTCAAGTCTACAAAATACAGAAATATTCTCAAGTTCACTACAGCACAAACGCTCCCTACGCTCAAACTTTGTTTCAAAGTTTAAAGTTGTTGGTTCGTGAGTTTCAACCTAAAAACTCATTGTTGGTTAAGAGCTTATACCTAAAAGCTTGAAGAAAGGTTGGTTGTTAAGCTTTAACCTAAAAGCTCAAGTGTTGGTTCTTACTTCAACTTGAAAGTAAGTGTTGTAAGTATTCATATACTTAGTGAAGCCCGAGTGAATCTTGGGGGTGGACTAGCCAAGTTGGTGAACCACCTAAAAATCTTCCTGTGTTCATTTTTATTTACTATTTTGCATGCATATCGATTAATTTAACTCAGATAAATTGAATCAACAAATTAATTTATAAAAGAAGTCAAATTTACACACACATACCATTCACCCCCCCTTTGGTGAGCCTGTCGATCCTAACAATTGGTATCAGAGCTTGGTTAATCCATTTAAAGATTTAATCATTTGGATTAATGGCACAATTTGCTGAGGGGCAAAATATCCATAGATCTCCTCTATTCGATGGTTCCAACTATAATTATTAGAATAATAGAATGGAGTGTTTCCTTAGGAGTTCTAATGTAAAACTCTAGAAGATTGTCGTTCTTGGAACTACACTTCCTACTAGTAATGTTATGGACTAGACTAAGGAGGATGAGAGAATCATCTAGTTGGATGCCCGAGGGTTGAATGTTATATACTGTGCACTAACAAATGAACAGTATAATGAAGTTTCTACATGTAAATCTACACATGAAGCTTGGAAAATCCTTCAAGTTATACACGAAGGTGCAAGCCAGGTAAAGGACATAAAAATCAGCATTTTATTGAGAAAACTAGAATTATTTAAAATGAATGATAATGAAAGCATAACTAAAATGTTTTCAAGATTTACTAAGATTATTAATAGTCTTAAAGGCTTGGGAAAGGAATTCTCTTCACGTGAACAAGTACAAAAGATTTTGAGAAGTTTAACTATTAAGTGGAAATAAAAATCCACCTCCATTCAAGATTCCAAGGACCTCAACAACTATACCGTTGAAGAGCTGTTGGACAATCTATTGACCCACGAGGTTCAGATGAAAGACTAGAAGAAATAGGAGGGAATTATTGAAAAGAAAGTTGAGAAGAAAAAGGAAATTGCATTTCCTTCAATAAAAGAAGCTTTGAGCTCAAATGATGATGAGATTATGCTATTGGCATGGAATTTCAAAAAATTCATGAAGAAAAACAATAAGACTAGCTCCTCCAAAAGAACAATCCCTACATGCTTTAAATGTAAAAGGCAAGGGCATATACAGACCTTCTGTCCATTACAGACAAAAGAGGATTAGACGGATAAGAAGACAAGATGGAAGAACAAAAAGAAAATGGCTCTTAAAGCTACTTGGGATGATAGTAGCTCCTTTGACAATTCTTCAAATTCTGAAGATGAAGCTACAGCCAACGTATGCTTTGCAGCACAAGAGGTATGCTCCACTTCTTCTTATTGTTTAGAAAATGAGCATGATGACTTAGATGTAAATAGTCTTCTGTGTACAGTAGATAGTCTATATGTTAAATGTAGAGAATATAAGAAAGAGATTAAAAGATTCTTTTGTTGAGTTAGAAAAAGCTCTAGTTGAAAATAGAAATTTGAAAATTAACATGGATAAATATAGTTGTGATAACTATGAGTTAAGAGAAGAAAAAAAAAATTTATTAACTGAAATCTCTGATCTGAAAAGTACTATTTGCAAATTTACACAAGGTTAAAAAGGACTAGATAAAATCATAGGATCTCAACGACCAAATGGAATTAAATTTGGCTTAGGGTATGCTACACTATAGGAAGTACCTTATTATGGTGGCATGATTCGATCATATAGAGATGACACTACTATATTTGCTATCAGAAGAAGATCGGGTCATATGTGGCTGCCAAGAGGCAATAAATTTAATGTTTTAAGGACTAACTCTGCTGGACCCAAGAAGATTTGGATACCAAAAGCCTTAATTTCAGTATAAATTGTAGGATAACAAGGAGCTTCAAGCACGAACAACAAAGTGGATTGTGGACAGTGGATGCTCAAAACATATGACAAGTAAGAAAAAATTTCTTGATTCAGTTAAATGCTTAAGTTCAGGATTTTTTAAATTTGGTAATAACGAAAAATGTAAAATTACTGCAATAGGAAATATAACATCTGAAAATGGTAGAATTGAGAATGTCTTGCATGTTAATGGACTAAAACAAAACTTATTAAGTGTGGGACAATTGTGTGATAAAGGTTATAATGTTTCATTTACTGTTGAAAATTATTACATCACTGAACAAGCTACAAATGAAATAAAATTTATTGGTTTTAGAAATTGTTCAATATATACACTAAACTTTCCATGTGAAAATTCTACAAGTAATTCTTGTTTGGTAGCATCTAGTGAAGATGATTGGTTGTGGCATAAAAGACTTGGCCATGTCAGTATGAAGATTCTTAGAAAGTTATCCAAAAATGATCTAGTCAAGGGACTGCTCAAACTTAAATTCAAGAAAGACAAGGTGTGTAGTGACTGTATGTTAGGCAAGCAGAAGAGAACTTCTTTACATAGAAAAAATGAGATTACCAACAAAAAGCCACTAGAACTTTTACATTTGGATCTTTTTAGCCCAACTCAAATATCAAGTCTTGGGGTTCGAAAATATACTCTTGTTATTATAGATGATTTCTCTAGATTAACTTGGGTAATGTTTTTGGCACATAAAAATGAGACATACAATGAATTTAAAATTTTTTGCATAAGAGTTCAAAATTAGAAGGAACCAAAAGTGAAGAAAATCAGAAGTGACCATGGAGGAGAATTTGAAAATTATGAATTCGAAAATCTTTGCAATACTTTTAGAATCTTACATGAATTCTCTTGCCCTAGAACTCCATCTCAAAATGGAGTTGTGGAAGGAAAGAATAGAACATTGCAAGAAATGGCTAGAACTATGTTGAATGCCATTGATCTACCAAAATTTCTTTGGGCTGAAGCTATTGGTACAACTTGTCACATCTCCAATAGAACTCATATCAGATCTATGCAGAATAAGACACCATTTGAACTTTGGTTTGATAAGACATCAAATGTTGGATATTTTAAGACATTCGGATGCAAATGTTTTGTCTTAAACACTAGAGATGCTAAAGACAAGTTTGATTCAAAATCTGAACTTGCCATACTAGTTGGATACTTGACTAGAAGCAAAGCTTATAGAGTATACTTTGCTAAAGACAGAAGAGTAGAGGAAAGTATAAATGTTCAATTTGATGAAAATTTGATACAGAATTTCAGAAATTTGAAGATTGACAAATAGTGTGAAAATGAAATTATGAAAAAGATAACTACAAGCAGAAATTTAGATCCCAAGCATAAAATTAGAATAGTTGGAAATTCAAATCAGACCATCCCATAGAACAAATAATTGGAAATATAACCAAAGGGGTACATGGTACAGACTAGAAGCAAAACATAAGATATTTACAATTATTATGCATTTGTGTCAAAATTTGAGCCAAAATCAGTAGATGAAGCTTGTAAGGATAATTACTAGATAATGGCTATGCAAGAAAAATTAAACCAGTTCTAGAAAAATAATATTTGGGAATTAGTGAAGAAACCTATAGGAAAATCCATCATTGAGACAAAATGGATTTTCAGAAATAAATTGGATGAAGAAGGAAACATGCTGAGAAATAAAGCTCAATTGGTTGCACAATGATATAATCAGCAAGAAGGCATTGATTATGAAGAAACTTTTGCACCTGTAGCTAGAATTGAAGCTGTCAGAATGTTGCTTGCTTTTGCAAGTAGTATGAGAATAAAACTATTTTAAATGAATGTAAAGAGTGCATTTTTGAATGGAGAAATACAAGACGTATTTGTCAAGCAACCCTCCAAATTTGAAGATGAAGTCAATTCAGATCATGTCTACAAATTAAACAAAGCTTTATATGGCCTAAAACAGGCACCTAGGACATGGTATGAAAAATTGAAAAAGTTCTTTACTAATAATGATTTCATCATAGGCAAAGTGGACAACACTTTGTTTATTAAAACTTTTGATTTACACATGTTGATTGTTCAAATCTATGTTGATGATATTGTTTTTGGAGCTACATCAGAAAAACTATGTCATGAATATCAAAATTTGATGAAAAATAAATTTGAAATGAGCATGATGGGAGAGTTGAAGTTTTTCTTAGGATTATAGATCCATCAAGTGAAAAATGGCATCTTTGTTAATCAGGAAAAATACTGCAAAGAAACTCTGAAGAAATTTGGTTTTGAGAACATCAAATCTGAAAACACACCATTGAGTTCAAATACTAAACTTGAAAATGATGACGTAAGTGTTGTAGTAGATCAAAAGAAATACAAAGGTATGATTAGATCTCTGTTGTGCCTATCAGCAAGTAGGCTAGATATCATGTTCAGTGTATACTTGTGTGCTAGATTTCAAGCATCACCAAAAGAATCTCATCTGAAATCAATCAAAAGAATCTTCAAGTATTTAGAAGGCACTAAAGATTTCAAATTATATTACTCAACTAATAATAGTCTAACTTTAACAAGTTATAGTGATGTAGATTATGTAAGCAGTAGATCAGATAGAAAAAGCACAAGTGGCACATGTCATCTACTTGGAAATTCTTTAATTTTTTGGTTCAGTAGAAAATAAAACTGTATTGCATTATCCACTATTGAGACAGAATATATTGCAGTAGGTCTATGTTGTGCTCAAATTTTATGGATACAGCAAACTTTAGCAGATTACAGACTGAAAATTCAAAATACAGATATACATTGTGATAATAGTAGTGTAATAAGCTTATCCAAGAATACAGTACTTTATTCCAGAGCCAAGCATATCGAGATCAGACATCATTTCTTGAGAGATCATATGGAAAAAGGGCACATCTCACTTAAGTTTGTTCCAATAGAAAATCAACTTGTAGATATTTTCACAAAACCATTAAATGAATCAACATTTAATCATATTAAAAGAAATCTAGGCATATGTTCTATGCATGACTTATAATGCATTCATATTGGATTTATGTTTATTACCCCTCAAGCTCACCATATGGGAGCTTGTTTTCTGCTAACGTGTACTCATGTAGGACTTTAAAGTATACACCATCTCAGGGGAAGAACAAGTTAGGAAATAGAAAGGATCAACAGAAGAAGATCTGTTCAACTCAGAATTAAAAAGGGAGAAATTTTTTTTTCTTTCCTACAAGATTTATGATATCAGCAATTATAGAAATCTCCTTTTATTAGATATCAGATATCAGAAATTACAAATATTAGAGATCTCCTTTTATTTAATGACAAAAAGGGAGAGAAGTATAAAAAGAAATTACATGGAAGGCAGGGGGAGAATTCCCAACACATAGATAGGGGGAGATATTTTTCTAAATCGTGTTTTACTTGTTTTCTATAAACTCTAGAAATCTATTTTACTTGTTTTTTGTGTGAATAAATGTATAGAAACAAGCTAGGGAGTGAAATACATGTAAGTAAATGTAAATGATTTTGTCATTATCAAAAAGGAGGAGATTGTTAGGACCCTTATATTTTGATAATGCAAAAACCTGTGTGAGGAAATAAATTGTATTTCATAGATAAGACAGTTCAACAAAAGCTTAGAAGGTAGATAAGTCGATATAGATAGTTCAAAAATTGCTGCAAGAGATAAACAGGAAATCGAAATGTTATTAGGCTTAAGTAACCGGAAGAAATAAATCTTCGGTGAATTACAAGCTTAAGTATCCAATGAGTCAGTTTAAGCACCAGAAACACCATCGGATGGTTAGAAAATTAACTATATGAAAATACAAGGACTTTGGAGAGTTTTAAAGATAATTGGTTGAATGATCGGAGAGTTAAGGTGCTAACTATCTAGAAGTTCAAGGAAATCGAAAAGTTAGGAAAGCTAACTATCCAAAACTTAAGTCATTTAATTTCCTACGTGTAGAAATCTAGATAGAAGCTTAAAAGGATTTTTCGAAGAGTTAGAAAGCTAACTATCTGAAAAACAAAAGGTTTTGGAAGGTTACATATTTAACTATCTGAAATGTCAAGTATTTTGTTTTGATGATATGTGATAAACAGATATAATCATATTTACTCAATTACTATTGTTTGTGAAAGTAATTTAAGAACATCAATTAATATAGAAAAAGTTTACTGATATAAATATTTGTCTGTAATGGATCTGAAATTATACTATTAAATAATTAGTTGTTACGTTATACAAACTTATCATTTAACTAAATGTTAAGTTAACGTGTGTTTTTATCGCAAAGCATGATATATTTTAAAGTTATATCTTCTGTATCATGAATAGTGCATGTTTAAACAACTCGTCAAGTTAGAGTGTTATTTGTATAGAGGTCACGTGAGAACTTGTTGAGTTAGAGGCTTAAAGGTTAAAATAGGTTACGTGAGAACTCGTTAAGTTAGTGAGTAAAAGAAGAGATGAACTCGTTAAGTTAGTGTTATACACATGGTGAAATTAAATGTTACGAATGTTATATTGTATCACATGAGGTGCACATGTTTAATTTGTTAAGTTAATATAACTAAACAAGTTGAGTTGCTATATTGAACACTAAGGCAACGCGTTAGGTTAGTGTTATAAACTTAAGTTGTTATTTTTGCACGTGGTAAAATTCTTATTATAAAAACATTTGTTTATTACTAGTTCATTGAGTTATTTGTAACACAACGAAGTTGGTTCGTTGAGTTATCGTAACACCACGAAGTTGGTCCATTGAGTTAGCTACAGTACTTGTCATGTGAGTTGGCATATGAAGAACTCATTAAGTTAGAAACGTTAAGTTATATATTTACTTGTGTTACTCATTTAGTTAACATCAAAGTAACGACTTATTATTACACTAATGAAAAATTTTGGACGAGAAAGTTTATTTTGCAGGAAATTTTTCAGAGATCTAGGATTGATGCTTAAAGAAAATTCGAAATGTAAATGTAGGTCAGAACGTGTGTATTTCGATGAAGGAAAAAGAGAAGACGTGAAGAAGTGAAAAACTGGTAGTGATTAAACGTGAAGGATATGCATGAAATGAAGATACCGTATAAAAGGCATAGAATTCTCATTGATCAACTATCCTTGCACACTAAATGAAAAATCTTTTCAGGGATCAAAAACACCTCTTTAGGGAAAAGCTCTTAGGTGGAAGAAAATTCAGTGAAGTAGAAAAGGTCAGATTTATGTCACTGAAGATCTGAAGTATCAGAAGAAAGCAAATTCGGTTAAGTAGAGAATGATGAGATATTTGTCACTAAAGAATTGCTGAAGAAGAAAAAGAAGAAGAAGAAGAAAGATCTCAAATAGGGAGAAACGTTTTAAATTCCGCACATTAGTTTTCTCTATTTGTAGTTATGAAATTGTATAGATGAAACATGGTATCGATATATAATTGCATCTACAATTTCTAAGGAGAATTGAATTGTATATTGTAATTGAAACCTTGAATAAAAATGATTGTATGAAAATAGTGTCTCAACTTGTTTTTGAGTTTTGAAGTTTCAATTATAATCGAAAAAAATTGAAAAATACAATTCACCCCCCCTCTTGTGTAGCCATATGATCCTACATGAAACTTAAGTCACCCTATTATGCACGTGTAGAAATAAGAAGACAGTAGTCAGAAGCTTAGAAGAAGAATCAGGAGGTTACTGTAGCTAACTATCCAAAAGTTGAAGATTTTTGGTAGGTTAACATCTATAATCATCCGAACTTAAGACACTTCACATGTATGACTTAAAATCCCACGTGACACAGACAAAAGGACTTAAGTTGATTTTCAGTGAGTTATGGTTATCCTTCAGAGGGTTACACAGCTAACCATCTGAAAATCAAAGGGAATCAAAAGGTTACAAGCTAGACAATATATTGTAATGCTTTTATGTGTTGTTAAATTAAACAGTAAAAGTGTAAATTTTACATTTATAATCGCAAGCGCATGGTGCCCATTGTAATAAGTATGTGCAAGTACAGGTCGAATCCACAAGGAGTTTGTTTTAAATAATTTTATTAAAATGATTGTTTGATAAAACATCCATACCATTAAATCCATAATTAAAACTCTAATTACGTGCAATTAAGTTACAATTTACATAAATACAATAAAGATTTCAAAGATAGCATAAAATTTGTTAATTCCTAGAGCTAATAGCTAGGAAACTCAAGAAAATCTTAAGTTCATGTTTTTGGAATCACAGAAATTAGTCTGAATTCTAACTCTTTTTCCTTCCAACCTGGACATTGAAAAATCTAGAGAAAATATTGGTTGGAAAGGTCATCAAGTTATCTTTAAAATGGTAGTAATTTCTAGGACTAACTCACTCTAGGTTGTTGCCAAAGTCGGATTCACAAACAATGCGCAAAACAATTCTGAAAACTTTCCAAAAATGCACTATTGGTGTAAAAATCATAACTCAATCAAATCTTCATGAAACACCATGAAATCAATACGCCTTGAAAGATAATTGTTTTTCTAATCAGAAAATTTATAGAAAAACATTTTGAAATGTACAAAGGCAAGGCAACACGAAGGCGTTAAGCACAATTTCTATCACTCGACCAGTAAAACAGAGTGGATGCTACCTTCGAAAGAATAATCAAAAAATTAAAGAAATACATTCTAAAAAATTCCAACAACACTACATACGTATTGTACACTTAAAGTACTTATAAAACAAGCTATAACACAACATATAACTCAGAGAAAGCAAGTCGTACAACATATAACAAAATGGAACATGCATTGGAATTTACAACAAATAGGATATACATGCATTGACAAGGGTTAAGAGTTAGTTTTATGCACAACATTCACACATTCACATGAAGTAACCATTTTCTATGAAATATATTGTAAAACGACTAATATTCTTAAACAAAATCATCATTTAAATAACATACTACATGTGCACATAACAAATGAATTAAAAACCTAAATACTCATAGACATATGATATGAAAATTTGATATTCAAGTATGAGGATATCTCCCTTCTCTTTTACCTTTAATTCATCCACTTCTCTTCAAGCATTTGATCTCTATTTGATGATGAACCACTTTGTCCACTCCCCTACAAGGATGTCATCACTTGCAAGTCACGTCCAAAGGGAACTGCCTATGTTTACTTTGGAGAAAATGGGTTGCACGTCCTCAATCCACTTCCAAGATATATGGATTTGTTGGCTTTCATCTTCAACTTTGATGCTTTCTAATTACCTCACCCTGAAGATCACGTCCCAAGCTCTTCTAATGCTGCACACATGCCTCCAATACCACCAAATTCACCCATGGAGATCCTTCCGTATGTTGGCTTGGAGTGGAGAAAAGGAGGTCATCTAAGATGAGGGGGAAGATGCATAAGCTCACCAATCTTGGAGGAAAACTCTTCGAAAATCTTGGGTGGAAGAGGATGGACAAAAATTGGAGTTGGAGTTCTTACCCTTGCATGGAGGAGAAAGAGGAGGATTATCTTTCCTTTGGCTAGCCATCTTCTTTTACTTTCCATTGTCATCCATCTATGGAAATATTTCAAACTCCTTCCAATTGAGACCTTCTAATTTAGGCAAGTTTTAATCATTGATTGATTGATGGATGGATTGATTTGGAGTTTGAATTGGATGACCATGAGTTGTTGATATCCCATGATTTAATCCAAGGGTCCATGTCCTCACCTATTGTCAACAACTCAAACATAACATTAAATGCATATGCACATTACATAAATTCCTACTAGATTATAAAGCAAAAAATTAAATGTGCATAATATATGGCTTGCTCAATTGAGGATTATTTGATTTCATATCTTAATGATAATTCTTTTAAGATATGCATGAAATCAATATATAAATTACTTATATCTACACATGGGCTAATTGACTAGGTGTTAATTTAATAAAGGATAAATTTGTGCATTATTGACTATTTAATCCCTAATTCATGCATATGTCTAAAAATATGATTTGCATGTATTCCACATTAGAACATATATATTTGCACTTTATAATCCTTAACATGCATGAATTAACATATATAAAATGCACAAATTGATACTTTATATATATAGAATGGTAACTTATTATTTTTGGGACTGACTACATAGTAAGTACAGTAGAAAACATCCGTTAAAAGTGAATTTGATCGTTATACCTCTTGGTATAAATATGATAAGTAAAGGAAAGATTAAAACAATGATTATCAAATATTGTGAGCTACTCAAAAATTCCAGCAACACTCTCAAGTCTGCAAAATACAGAAATATTCTCAAGTTCATTGTAGCACAAAAGCTTCCTGCTCTCAAACTCTATTTCAAAGTTTAAAGTTGTTGGTTCGTGAGTTTCAACCTGAAAACTCATTGTTGGTTAAGAGCTTGTACTTGAAAGCTCAAAGAAAGGTTAGTTGCTGAGCTTCAACTTGAAAGCTCAAGTGTTGGTTCTTGCTTCAACTAGAAAGCAAGTGTTGTAAGTATTCATATACTTAGTGAAGCCCAAGTGAATCTTGGGACTAGACTAGCCAAGTTGGTGAACCACCTAAAATGTTTTTGTGTTCATTTCTATTTACTATTTTGCATGCATATCGATTAATTTAACTCACAGATAAATTGAATCAACAAATTAAGTTATAAAAGTAGTCAAATTTACACACACACACCATTCAACCCCCCTCTAGTGAGCCTATCGATCCTAACAAAAAGGGCATGCAGTTTATGAGAATTTAGTGCCATATTTTTAGGCAAATCTGAGGGAAGAAGAAGGAAATTTAATTGCAAACGTGGAGAAAGTTAATATTTAGATAACACCTGAGCTTCTCCACAACATATTTGGATTAAAGAATGAAAGAATTAAAATTCTAGAAGAAACAACTACAGTGGAGTGGACTGAACAGGAAATTAAGCAGTGCATAACTAGTGACCATTATGTGCCATTACTTAATAGAATGAAGTACTTAAATGGAAAGGCATACATGGTGGCAACTATACTAGTAACAATTATTTATTAAAGACAAGACTACAACATTGAACTTAGTCAATTTGTCAAGTGGGCCACATATGTAGTTGTAAATAGAATTCAAGTAAATTGGTACAAAGTATTCATCTCCAAGCTCAAAACAATAAAGAAAAAATTATTTTATGGAGATTTGATTCCATTATTGATGGTGGAAGGAATAGACTTCACGAAATAGACATCTAAAATGATGAGATCTAGGACCATTTCTGTGAAGGAATATAGAAATTATGTTTCTACTATTGTTGCTGAGAGTGTAGGACCTTTTGGAGAATTTACAAGAGCTATGAATCATATAAATCAATTAGACCAACAACTAAAAAAGCTCTAGAAGGAAGTAGATGAATTAAGGAATAGGGATTAAATCTATTATTCATCTACTTGTATTGAAAAATATCTGATTGTATGTAATTGTAAACAATTTATATATATGAATGTTTGAACATCAAGATGTTTCTGAATTAATGTTTGTGAGTGAATGATTTAAGGTTGTATTGAAATTCTAATCTATCTATTTATTTAAAGCTTTGTAGGACAAGTTTTAAAATTTTATGAATGATGTGGTTAAATGCACGATGATTTGATAATAACTGAATATATTTGCATATTAATAAGTAAAATGTAATTTCTATATAACAGGAAATGAACTGTAAGTTAAATATGCATATAATGCTCAGAATTTAAATGAGTTTAAATTGGAACATTGCATTAAGGTAATGTATTTAACTTTATTTAAGTTGATAAAATGTAGGAAACAAATATAGAAGTTAATATGAGAAGTAAGTTTCTTAAGAAAATTTGCTAAGTGTTAACTCAACGAAGTTAGTTTGTGGAGTTAACCTTAACTCCATAAAGTCAATAATAAAATATAAGGTCACTCCGTTGAGTTATTTATAACTCAACAAAGTTAGTTTATGGAGTTAGCAAATAGAAGCCAAAGCTAGTCCATTAAGTTAGCTGTAACTCAATGAGGTTAGTTCGTTAAGTTAGGAATAGTAGTTGAGGTTACTCCGTTGAGTTATCTGTAACTCAAGGAAGTTTTCTCCATGAACGAGACTTCATGGGTTTAGCAGTTGCTAAAATTTAAAAATTAGAAGTGGAACACGTATCTATAAAAATAGGAACCATACCGTATGTTATAAGACACATTCTTGCAACGAGATTCATCTGCATTATGGACGTGCATTATAAATACAAAATAAAATGTTATTTATTGGTTACCAGTAATTGAGAAGAGGAAAGAGAATTCGTTGGGGGAACTGGAAGGAGAAGCAGTTGATTCAACTTCATCTGCCAACAACTATTTATTTAGAACAATGCTTTAGATTAGTATGTAATTAATCTTCTGCATTTTACTTTATGTTAAGAGTTTATGAGCACATGGACTTGTTCTCCTAGCACTAAATGATTAGTAAGAACACCTACATAGGATTATTCAATATAGAGGCATATTGAAATATTTTCTGAATTGAACTTTAATGAAATCCTTAGGGGTGTAGCTAATTTCTTTAAAGGAGAATGAAGAAATGGCTACTCCAGTAGAAGAATCATTAGGGAAAATTCTGTATCCTGAATTAGTTCATGAACCTTCATGTATTCGATTGCCAAACTTTGAGGGAGATAGGTTTGAATTGAAATCTAATTATATTATTCAATTACCATACTTTCATGGATTAGAAAAAGGAGATGCCTATTATTTCCTTAGAGAATTTAAGGAAGTTTGTCAAATGATGAAAATGCCGAACATGAGTACTGATGCTATTAAACTTAGATATATTCCTTTTGCTTTAAAAGACAAAACTAAGAGATGGTTATATACTTTATCACCCGATTCAATTTCTGCATGAATTGAATTTTACTCTATTTTTCTAGAAAAATACTATCCAGCACATCAAACGATTAAAAAGAAAAAAGAAATATTAATGTGTAGCCAAAAATAGGGAGAATCATTCTAGAAATATTTTGAATGATTTAAAGATTTATTGACTTAATGTCCACATCATGCAATGAGTAAAACACAATTAATAGGTATAATTTATGAAGGCATAGATGTTTCAAGTAAATATTTATTAGAATCTACTTGTCAGAATGAATTTTTGAAACTATATAGTGAAGAAGCATGGGCATACTTAGAAAACTTTGCAAAAGAACTACTTAGTGGAAAAACTCAGTTGAAGCTATTACAGATAAAAGAATATTACCAAGGGGAATGCATGAAATAGATTCAAACATTATGTTTGAAGTTAAATTAACTAAGTTAACGAAGAAAATAGAGGAGTTATCATTGAATCAAAAACTAGCAGAAAAGAATGCAAATAATAATGACTTAGATATTATTTATGCTAGAAACTAGAAAGATAACTTTGGTAATTTTTATAACCCTAATTGGAGAAATCACTCGAATTTATCTTGGAGAAATAACAATTTCTAGGGAGGAGAAAAGATAAATGACAAAAACATAAGTTATGAAGCATTAATTGAACAAGGATCTAGAATAGTGAAATTAAAAAAGATAATTCAACAATTAAACAATCATCTAGATCATGTATTTGGAAGTGCTGCTAATCAAAATATGAATAGAAGTATACCCTCTAGACAGAAGGAATCAATAGAAGTTAGACCTACTAGATCACTACTAATGCAAGCAATACCTAACCCTTTGAACAGAACTATTAATGAAATTGATACCTCTTATGGGAGGAAAGCTGAATGAACCAACACAATTATTAGCCACTATGTATAATATAGTAAGTAGAAAAATATAGAAAAAAGAAAACATAAAAAATGAAAGTTTAATTATAGTTAGTAGTATCGTAGAGTTATTACTTAACTCAACGAACTTAGTCCATTGAGTTATGACCTAACTCCATGGAAGTATATGTAAGTAGCTATGTTAATTTTATCTCTATTTAAATTTTGTTTATGTTGTTGAAATACAAAATCACAATGGATGGAATTGAAGGAATTACCATTGGATGCATTGAGAGAAGTATTAAGTAACTTATCAGCTAAAGATCTATGTAGATTGTGTTGTGTGTCACAACAAATTAAAGAATGTATCATAGAAAAGTATTTTCATGACTACAAGCTACAAAGAGGATGAATATTAGAGATGGATTTTTATGAAAGTCATTTAATCGTAGTTCAATCAATTATGAATATCTAAACATAGAAGAAATGTTGGAATTCCACCCAATATATTAGAAGGAATAGATCATATTATGGGAATAGATGAAAGATTGATTGTTTATAGAACCAAACCAAGGTATGATATTCTGTTACCTGATATTTTGATTAGAAATCCTATTACTAGAGAAGAATGGAATATAGGAATCCTATTATTAGAGAAGAATGGAATACAAGAAGGCCTAATAGGTTTGAAGTACCAACTGAAAATTGTGGGTCATCTTTAACATTTTCTACTACAAATTCGACTATTCCTAAAAATTTATATCACTAGAGACCAACTGGAAATTGGGATGAAGATCTATGTTGAAGTGTGTACAATTTTCTAAATAGATATTGGAATGAAAATATTATGATATATCTAGGAGATAAAACATTAGTTAATAATATGCATGTCATACTTGATGGTTATATATATCTAGTCACGGATATATTAGTTGCATTTAGATCTGATTTATACATAGTAAGCATAGACAATTATGATGATGACTTTATAGAAATATTACCTATACCTAATGATATAGCTAAACCACCATCTACCGAACATAATAAAATTCAATTAGGAGTATAATATAATGAATATGATGATCCTATTTTATGTCTAGTAAGATGGTGGGATGAACTGATGAAATTTTAAATATGAATTATGAAAGATTTGAATGAATGGAAGTGAGAAGAGGAATATATTGAAACATATGTAGAAATAGAAACAACTACATTATCTTGGAATAGAAAAGGATCCCTTTTTGCATTTCAATTCATTAATGGTAATACACTAGTATTTAGTATTGACAACATACTGCAAGTTTACAAGTTAAAAAAGAAAAGCAGATTGCATTAAAACAGAATTAATAGCAAGAAGAATTATGCCTAAAGGTTTTGCTTGGATTGACACGTTTATTCCATTTGTCACTACTTTTCAATCATGTTCTTAAATTGTGATTTTGTATTTTTAATGTTGTGTGTATTCTGCATTTATTTTTAAAAAAAAAAACTTTAGTTTTTGTTTTGTTTATCTTACAAGAAAAAAAAAGGAAAAATAAAATATCAATCTAGTTTGTTGGTATCTATTCTAAGAAACCAACTGGCTTGCTTGTGAGCCACCAAAGGCATAAGAGCCTTGGTTCCACACAAGGCACTGATTTAACAATTTATGTTTTGTTGTTAGTTGTTATTTGTTATATATTTTACTTTTATTTGTGAATGGAAATATTTTTGGAATCAAAAGTTGGAAGATATTAATGGAGATACAAAAGAACAAGGTATGTTATTGATTACTTATTTTGAATTTACATTCATGCATAATTCGTAGAGTTATTCATTAACTCAATGAATTAAGTTCGTTGAGTTAGGTGTTAAGTCAATGAAACATTATTCATGCTTGCTAACATTTACTGTATTTTCTATAAATCTTTTACATCGAGGACAATGCAAAATGTAGGTATAGGGGGGAGATAATTAGATTAAAATCCAAGTAATCTTGTTAATTAGAAGAATTAGGATTGTGCTATAAAGTTCTATGGATACTAGAAACATTTTTATAAATTTTCCTGTAACTTTTCAAAATTTCCTATAACTATCTGAAAAATTATGATAACTATTCGAAAACTATCTGAAACCTTCTAATAGTTGAAACTATAATTTTTTTTTTTTGAGAATTGTAACTACTTGAATGTTATATTTAGAATCTTATATAAGATATTACAAAATTTTATTATTAATACAAATCTAGGTATAGTATCTTATGTTTTTATTGAATTTTAGGAATTTAATAATTTCACTATTTTAAAAAGAAATTAGAATGCTTAACTGAAACTCAAGAAATTATCTAAAATCTAGAAAGAGTTGAAATGTTGATTTTTGGGTTAAATGAAATAGTGTAGGATTGTATGGCTACACAAGAGGGGGGTGAATTGTGTATTTTTAATATTTTTTGAAATATAATTGAAACTTTAAAACTCAAAAACAAGTCGAGACAGTGTTTTCATAAAATCATTTTTATTCAAGGTTTCAATTACAATATACAATTCAATTCTCCTCAGAAATTGTAGATGCAATTATATTTTGATACCATGTTTCATCTATACAATTTCACAACTACAAACAGAGAAAATTAATTTACGGAATTTAAAACATTTTTCCCTATTTGAGATCTTTCTTCTTCTTCTTCTTTTTTCTTCTTCAGTAATTCTTCAGTGACAAATATCTTGTCTTTTTATGCTTCACCGAATTTGCTTTCTTCTGATACTTCAAATCTTCAGTGACGAAAATCTTACATTTTTATGCTTCACTGAATTTTCTTCCACTTGAGAGATTTTGCCCGAAGAGGTGTTTTTGATCCCTGAAAAAGATTTTTCTTTTGGTGTGCAGGGATGGTTTGATCCTTGAAAAAATTTTTCTTTTTGTGTGCAAGGATGGTTTGATCCTTGAAAAGATTTTTCTTTTTGTGTGCAAGGATAATTTGATCAACGAGAATTCTATGCCTTTTATACTCTATCTTCATTTCATGCATATCCTTCACGTTTAACCACTACCAGTTTTCCACTTCTCCACATCTTTTCTTTTTCCTTCATCGAAACACACACGTTCCAACCCACGTTTATATTTCGAATTTTCTTTAATCATCAGTCCTGGATCTCTGAAAAATTTCCTGCAAAATAAACTTTCTCGTCTAAAAATTTTTCATCAGTGTAATAAGAAGTCGTTACTTTAATGTTAACTAAACGAGTAACACAAGTATATATATATAACTTAACATTTCTAACTTAACGAGTTCCTCATGTGCCATTTCACGTGACAAGTACTGTAGCTAACTCAACGAACTAAGTCCATAGTGTTATGCTATCTCAACGAACCATCTCCGTTGTGTTATGATAACTCAACGAGCCAGCTTAACCTTTCTTTCGAAAGGTTAAACGATAACTCACCGAAAACAGTTTAAGTTTTGGATAGTTACAGATGTAAGTCACCGAAAAACTCTTTATAATATAAAACTAGTGAGACACGTGTCAAGACCTGAAAACATGACTTAAGTTACCTTTCGAATAGTTATGACTGTAAGTCTCCGAAAAAACTTTAACTCACCGATTCAGTAATAAACAAATGTTTTTATAATAAGAATTTTACCATGTGCAAAAATAACAACTTAAGTTTATAATGCTAACCTAACGCGTTGCCTTAGTGTTCAATATAGCAACTCAACGCGTTTAGTTATGTTAACTTAACGAGTTAAACATGTGCACCTCACGTGATACAATACAACATTCGTAACCTATAATTTCACCATGTGTATAACACTAACTTAACGAGTTTGTCTCTTCTTTTACTCACTAACTTAACGAGTTATCACGTGACCTATTTTAACCTTTAAGTCTCTAACTTAACAAGTTCTCACGTGACCTCTATACAAACAAAACTCTAACTTAACGAGTTGTCTAAACGTGCACTGTTCATGATACAGAAGATATAACTTTAAAACATATCATGCTTTTCAATAAAACCACACGTTAACTTAACGTTTAGCTAAATGAGAAATTAATGCAACGAAGATATAACTTAACGTTAACAAAACCATATTAAATCAATTATGAAATATGTTTAACTCAACAAAGCACCTTCATTGGGTTAACTTTTAATTCAACAAACTTGTTTGTTGATTTAAGTTCACTTAAGCTTATTTCTATTGTTTGTGTAAATTTTACCTCTTAGAACTAAAACATCTCAGATGTCAATAATTATATAAGTATCAGTTTTCTAATTATCATCTATCAGATTACAATAACCATTAAATAGCATCTCCTTTTATAATATATATATGCAATTAAGATCATAATCATTTTTTTATAATATTTCTCCTCCTTTTTGTCATTAATCAAAAAGATAATTACAGAGAATATATATACATATATAAGAGAATTACAACAACAATTTCTGTAAACAAGAATAATAATTGAACACATTTACAGAAAAATGTATTGTTCAATGAATCAAACAAGTAATACAAACATTACATTTTGTATTCAGAAACAAACAAAAATAGTTATCGACCCCTCCTAAGTATATCACTTATAGCATTACATATTTTATCTCCTAGATGCCTAATATCATTTCTGATGTCGTTAAACACTGCATCTAAGTCAGGAGGTAGCTGGGTTTGCTGTTCTGCTTGAACTGAAAAACTTTGTTGTTGTTGTTGTATATGATCTGTATCAGGTTGTTGTTGTTGTCGTTGAGGTTTATGCATGGCTTGGAATTTTTGCAAATCTTTGACACTAAATGCTCTCATGCCTTTAGTTTCAGAGGGCTAGTCGGATAAAGTCAATTGGCTTGCAAGGATTCTACATACAACATCACCATAAAATAACTTTGAACTCATATGCTGTAGTTGAGACATAAATACATCAAACCAATTTATTTGAATTCTATTCAGCAGGCCATAAGTTGCATATAAACAGCTTCTGCTGACTTCCAAATTGTGTCCAACTCTCTGAAATAAATTTGCATGCAATATATTTGCAATAAATCTTGCCTCTGCATTCAGATTTTCCATTAATCTCATTTCAGAATATACATCTGGAATTTTTGATAAAGACTGAATGTTCCATTCGAGTTGTCTTATCATGTCAAATCTGTTGGTAACAACAACACCTTCATTCTTTAATCCTAAAACTTCAAAAATTAACTCAGGAGACAATATAAACTCCTGTTCATTTATTTGAGTTTTCAGAAAATTTCCATTCTTGACCAAATTGCTATAAAAAACTGCAATAAGCTCTATGTATTGCTTCCATTTCGTTCCAACTAGCAAGAATTTAATGAGGCCTTGAAACTCAAACAGATCTCTTATTTCCATCGAATTTCTGAATTTTATTGGACGAGCATGCAGAATCTGACATGTAATCAGATTATTATATTTCTGCAATGCTTCTTCAGATCTAAAATGAATTGCATTACCTTGAATTTTTAATATTGTATACAAAGAAGGTGATACCTGAAGTCGTGATTCAGAGTTTAATTCATCTTCAGGAACCTCTTCTTCAAAATGAATGTCATGTTGTTCCTCTTCCAAAATATTATCTTGAAGCTGCTCAGGTAAGCTTGATTCTTCAGCTTCAATAGTGTTAGGAACATTGTCAATATGCTCAACATTGATCTGTTCAGTCTCTATAGAATGTTCAAAGTTCAATTTTTCCACAAATTCTACAACCGATATATCTGTCAGTAATTGTTCATTTTGTTCAACAGATAATTCCATTGATTCATGCTGTGAATTCTCAAACTCTACTTCTATAGATTTTGTAGAAGGCTGGTTAACTTTTAACTTTTCTAGAGTCTTAACATTTTCAATATCTGCTACTCCAGACAATTCAGCCTGTGAACTAGTTACTGCTTCAACATTGTCAATTATATCTGCAATAACTTGTTCAATGTCAAGTGCCTGATGCTCTGATTTGTCAATTTCTGCATCATCAGGACTTGTACTAATAGAAAAACTTGAGCTCATATTTGACTTGGATTTCTTCTCAAGTTTTCTAGTTAGAGAAAATAAAGTCTCGTTATCTTCATCAGTTTTAGTATGCTTGGAACTGATGAGTTTATCAGATGCACAATAAGGTACAATGTCTAGACATACATTGTCCTTTGGAAATAAATTTTCATCTGATTTTCCTTTTTCATTAGACTTTGTTTTCTTAGACATAATTTTTCTAACTTTCCTTCTTCTATAACATTTCTATTTCTCTTTTTCAAGTATTGCTGTTTTCTTTTCAAATTGCTTCATAAAAGTTTTCTACTTTAATTCTTCTAAGGCACTTTCTATTGCAACGGCATTTCGAAGACTGTCAACTTTTGTTTTGTCTACAGCAATATCTGATTCTACTTGTTTGGAATATAAAGGAGTAGGGATAGCTGATTCATACTCTTCCTCAAATGCATGTAGTCTTGTATCGTTTGTAGGAGTTTGAGGAGTTCTGTTTGATGAACCTACACCATTTTCCAAATATTTTGCATACTATTCTAAAAATGCAATCTCAGCATATTTCATTCTGTATTCTCTATCATATTTACTTCGAATACCCATGTATGTAATACTTTCATTAGTGTTTTGAAGTTCTTGTCTAACTTCATCTAATATACCTTGAGGAAAGAAGTAATCTTTATAAATTTTAGCTAACCTTCTATCCACTCGAAGTATTTTCTTGAACCAAGTATGTGGAACTTCATCATTCTCTATTTCTTTTCCTTTTGCATCTCCTCTACTTTTTCCTTTTCCTCTGCCACGACCTTTGTAGAACTTGGAGACCATCATCGCAGGTTGTAACAGCAACAAGCGGGAAAGATTTTCTTGACAAAGTTTACAAATAACCTAAGTGCCCATGTAATAAGTGTTTAAATAGGGTTTTTAGGTGTATAACTCAACGTGAAGAGAAGTCGGGTTTAGAAATTAAATAATTATTGAATAAAGTTTATTCAATTAAGGTACCCGAAATATTCAAGTATAACTCGTTCAGTTAACTAACCTAACGAGTAAAATGCTGTCTAGAGGCATTTTTACACGTTACCTTATCTAACATAATGTCTAGTTAGTATACGAAACAATTTTCAGATGCTTCCAACTGAAACGTTCCGAAAACAACACAAATGCTAAACTTAACATTATCTTGAGAACATTGTAAACTATTTGAACATTTTGTCTTTTGAATCTAAAATAGTTTATTTGTCTGTTTAAATTATTTCATCAAGATTTTAAGAGGACATTAATTCAGATTAACTAAGATTTTTATTCTAAATTATATTAATCTATTTTCGACATTGTTAATCCTCCCCCTACAAATATACTTCAAATATATTCAATCAACATACAAAATATACTTGTAGTGACAATAGATGTTAAGTATAACTATACTTTTTAATTTTCTTTTCAGAGACATCCGTTATCCTGACATCATCAAAAATGATTTCCAGAATCAATTCCTATTGTATATGAATCAAAACACAACTTTGAAGTCAATGTGATTAATTCAAGGAGAATAAAAGAATGTATCTCAAATAAATGTTTTCAAAAGTACTAATGTTGATTCAATAAATCAGTAGTCATATTGGTAGAAACTATATGCGATTCAAAGATATCTGTAATTAATGAAACAAGATTTTTTTTTTTCAAAATAGTGAATATTGATAATTTTCTTTAAAAGTTAGTTTGAAAAGCTTGAATCATACAAGAGCTTTCTAATGTACCTGTGTAATGAGCTTTCAATCAACAATCCCAGATCTGATCAAGACCTTAGGTCGCTAGATTTAAAGAATCCTTTTTCAATACAACAATCCTTACATACCTATCTACTCAAGTACAAAAGACTCGTGATCAAACTGATCAATAAACTCTCAAAGATTTTCACTTTGTAAGCACTTTTCATTTTAAGCACAGTATATATGTATTCCATTAATAGAGATGCAATAAAACACAAATCTCATACAATTTTTACTTCTATGATTGTACTGAGAATATGAATCAGTTTCAATAAGCTTATACTTTTGATTAACAGTTTAAGATGAGTTACATATAACTTATTCTACAAGTTTAATCAATTAAGTCAAATTTATGCATGATCATATGCATTTTCCTTGATTCAAAGAAACATTTAATCAAAATTTTAGAATGTCAGAAGTATTTAATGTTTTTCATTTACACTTCCACTTAAAATTGTAAAAACCATTAAAATTGATAAACTACTTAAAATCAATAAGATACTACTATGATTTTACAATAAATACATAGTATCTTAAGTAGCAGTTTAGATATTACTTTAGATATTTATAATAAGTATATAATATCTATGAGGTGAACAACATCATCAATAATATTTATCTTTTTATGTGGAGTTTAAGCATTTTACACATCACATAGCCTACAAATACCTAAATTTAATCTAATGTTGTAGAATGTATTTTCGTCTAGAGGTTTTGTAAATATATTAGCTAATTGATTTTTACTAGACACAAATTCTAATTTAATTTTTCCTTTAATTACGTTATCTCTTAGAAAATGATGTCTAACCTCTATATGCTTTGCTCTTGAATGTAATACAGGATTTTTGGAAAGATTTATTGCAGAACTACTGTCACAATAAATCTTAGTTGTATCATAAGATAATCCAAAATCTTCTAAAGTTTGCCTTATCCACAGAATCTGAATGCAACACAGTACAGCAGCAACATATTCAGCTTCTGTAGTAGAAAATGCTACATAGTTTTGCTTTTTACTAAACCATGATACCAAATTATTTCCCAATAATTGACATGTGCCACTGGTACTCTTTCTATCAGATTTAGATCCTACATAATCAGCATCAGTATATCCTATAAGATCTATTGAACTATCCTTAGAATAATACAGTCCAAAATTTTTAGTTCCGTATATATATCTAAATATTCGTTTAACTGCAATTAAGTGCGATTCTTTAGGATTAGATTGAAATCTAGCACAAACACACATAGCAAACATAATATCAGGTCTACTAGCAGTCAAATAAAGTAAGAACCAATCATACTTTTGTATTTTCTTTGATCTATAGATTTTCCTGTCATCAATATCTAACTTTAAAGTAGTACTCATAGGAGTTCCTCGAATCTTTGTATCATTAAAATTAAATTTCTTAAGCATTTCATCTGCATATTTTTCTTGATTTAAAAATATACCTTTATCCATTTGCTTAATTTGAAGTCCTAGAAAATATGAAAGTTCTCCTATCATACTCATTTCAAACTGATTAGTCATCTCTTTAGAGAATATTTCTATCAACTTATGAGATATTGCTCCAAAGATTATATCATCCACGTATATTCGAACAACAATCTGCTCTTTACCATCTCTCTTAATAAATAGTGTATGAGCCACTTTTCCCATGATATAGCCTTTTTCTATTAAAAAAGTAGGCAATCTTTCATACCATGATCTAGGTGTTTGCTTCAAACCAAATAAGGCTTTCTTCAATTTATACACAAAGTCAGGATTTTTAATATCTTCAAATCCAGGTGGTTGTTTTACATAGACTTCTTCATTAATTAAACCATTTAGAAATGCACTCTTTACATCCATTTGATATAATTTAAAATCCATATAACAAGCATAGGCCAATAATATTCTAATACTTTCTAACCTAGCCACAGGAGCAAATGTTTCATCATAATCTAATCCTTCTTCCTGTGTATACCCTTGTGCAAGTAATCTAGCTTTATTCCTTATAATTTGACTAGTTTCGTTAGTTTTGTTTCTAAAGATCCACTTTGTACCTATTATGGACTGATTTTCTAGTGGAGAAACTAATTCCCATACATCACTTCTGATGAATTGATTTAGTTCTTCTTGCATTGCCACTATCCAACTTTCATCAGATAATGCTTCTTGTATATTCCTTGGTTCCTCCATAGAAACAAACATACACATACTATTTAAATTTACTGAAGCTCTAGTTTTAACTCCCTCATTAATATCACCAATGACTTGAGTAATGGGATGTGATGAAGAATAACGCCAATTTCTCTGATTTTCCTCAATATTCTCATCAACATCTGAAAGTCCATCACTTTCATCCTTAGTTTGATCATTGAAGTTCATATTTTTGATTTTCTCAGATAAATCATCAATCTCTCTATTGATCTCTAACTCATTTGGAAAATTGATCATATCATCATTATCAGCTTTAGATTGAGGTTCTCTAAGAGAAATTTCATTGAAGCTTACATGGAGTGTTTCTTCAATGGTCCTAGAAGTCTTGTTATATCCTCTATAGGCTTTACTTCTAGTAGAGTAACCTACAAAAATTCCTTCATCCGATTTGGCTTGAAATTTATCCCTTTTATCTTTAGTATTAAGAATAAAACACTTGCAGCCTAATAGTTTCATATAGGAAATTTTTGGAACCCTATTAAACATAATTTTAAAAGGAGTTTTATTAACATGAGGTCTTAAATGACTTCTGTTAATAACATAACAAGCTGTATTTACTGCTTCAGCCCAAAGATTTTGAAGTAACTTATGTTCATTCAACATAGTTCTGGTCATTTCTTGAAGTGATCTATTCTTTCTCTCAACAACACCATTTTGACACGGTGCTCTTGGAAAAGAAAATCTATGATCAATGCCATGCTCATTGCAATAGTTATCCATTTGATCATTATCAAATTCAGTTCCATGATCACTCCTAAGTTTTTGAATAGAGACACTCTGCTCATTTTGAACAAAATTGCAAAACATTTTAAAGTTTTCAAAAACTTCTGTCTTAGATGCTAGAAAATATACCCAAGTGTATCTAGAGAAGTCATCTACTAAAACAAATACATACTGTTTACCACCAAGACTCATGATTCTTGTTGGTCCAAATAGATCCATATGTATAAGTTCTAAGACTCTCTTGCTTGAAATATCAGTTTTGGATTTAAAAGAGTTTTTGTGAAGTTTACCTAACTCACATGCATCACACATAAAGTTCTTTGAGTATTTAATCTTTGGTAAACTTCTCACTAAATGTTTTCTAGATAGTTTATGTAACAGTTTCATATTTATATGCCCAATCCTTCTATGTCATAAGCTAGCAAACATGAATTTAAATCAACTACACCAGAAGGTAAAGATAAAATACATACAGAACCTTTTCTTTTAGCAATAAACTTAATTTCATCTGTATTTTTATCAATTATTTTGCATACATTATCTTCAAACACTACATAATATCCATTTTCAGTTAGTTTTATGACACTCAGCAAATTAAATCCTAGGTTTTCTACATATAGTACATTCGAAATAACACAAGTAGGAGTTATTTGAACATTGCCCATACCTATGATTTTATCTTTGCTTTTGTTTCCAAATATTACACTTCCTTTCATGGTATTTGTAAAATTTTGTAATAGACTTTTCTGTCTGGTCATGTGACTTGACGCTCCACTGTCCAAGATCCATTTTGATGTTGTTTCCTCTTGCAACACAAATTAAGAAAAACTTTTTCTTGGTACCTAATGTTGTTGAGGACCAAGTTCATTAAACGCATATTTCTTCTTTTTGTTTAAAAATAGTTTAACATTATCATTTATATTCTTATTAGTTGTAAGTACTATTGATTTATCATTAGCTTCATACTCACATATAGCATTATTACTTTTACAATCATTCTTTTTGTTTTCAGATGTAGTATAATCAAGACCAAACAGATTTTTATCAAATGTTAATTTATTTTGGTCATGCTTATACATTTCAGTAAGTTCATACCAAGATTTTGTACTTGTATTAACATTTTCCAGTACATACAAAATCTTTTTCTGCACAAGAATTTTTAGTTTTATCACATATAGAATGAGTAATTGGTCTAATACTAGTGTATTGAATTACATGCTCAGGTTTCTGAATTTTCAGTTTACTACAATTGTCTTAAATTTTAGAAACATTAGAAACTGAATTTCCAAAAACAAGAAACAAGATTTTTAGAAACATTTATAGTCATGTTAGAAGTACAATTTGACAAATCACATTGATTTATATTATTATTGCACGATTCATCCCTTGAAGTACCTACTTCTACATATTTATTACCTTGTTTCATAATAAAAGGAATTTTAGTCTTAGATTTACTTGAACTGCAACTAATAAATCCTTTATTAACTTGAGATTCAGGATATTTAGGATAATCAAATCCTAAGCCAAATTTATAAGACACCGCAGGGGTATTAGTTAGTTTGTCTAACTTAGTTTGACTTAAATTCCACTTCTCAATGGTAGAATTTAAATCTTGCTCTCTCAGTTTTAATTTATCTATCTCTAATTCAAGTTCATTTATATTGTTTCTCAACATTTCATTTTCACATTCTATCTTTAATTTTTCAGCATTTATATTCTGTATTTGTTCATGCAAGATACATTCATTAAATCTAAATTTTTGCAAATCTCTAGCATGATTTTCATTATCACATTTAAACTTTTCTAATGTAGTAGACAGGAAACAATTTTCTTCTTCCATAATGGATGAAGATTTTCTAATATTCTTATTTTCCAATTTACATACTTTAAGTTTTTGTAATAATGCATGATAAGCACATAATAATTCATCAAAGTTGAAATCTGAATGACTTTCAGGATCAGATATTACCTCAGACTCATCTGCCATGAAGCACACATGAGCAACGTCTTCTAACTCTTGTTCTCCTTCTGAATGTGAAGATTTTGATGCTGATTCCTTAGATTCAAACTCTTCGGACGTGTCATCCCAAGTGACCTTCAAAGCCTTTTTCTTGTAAAACTTTTTCTGAGTTTTCTGAGCCGTCTTCTTCTGATTTGTCCTACTTTGCTTTTCATTTTTCCTCATAGGACAATCTAGAGAAAGATGTCCAGGTTTCTTACAGTTGTAACATACATACTTTCTGAATCAAGAATTCTTGTCATTCAGTGATTTTGACATTGAGGGTTTATTATTTTTGTTCCTTTGCTGTTTCCTAGCTTTCCATGCTTTCTTGAATTTCCTAGTCAGCAAAATCAAATCCTCATCAGAATCAATAGATATATCAGAATCTGAATTAATTTTGAAGGTTATTTCTTTCTTCATTTTTAGTTTGTTGTGACTCAATGATTCATTTAATTGAACTTCATAAGCTGTTAAATTTCTTATAAGTTCATTCATAGTATAAACATTTAAATCTCGTGATTCCTCAATTGATGTTACTTTTTGAGACCATTTAGAACTTAGGGATCTGAGAATTTTCCTCACCAAATCCTTCTATTCAAAATTCTTTCCTAAACATTTTAAAGAGTTTATGATATCAAGAAATTTGGAAAACATCTCAGAAATATTTTCGTCTACATGCATCATAAAGAGTTCATACTTATGAATCAACATGTTTATTTTAGTCTCTTTAAGTTGAGAAGTACCTTCATGTGAAACTTCTAATGCATGCCACACCTCATAAGCAGATTTATATGCCGACACTTTACTGAACTGTTTATAACTCAATGCACAAAATAAAATATTTAAGCTCTTAGCATTCAGAGTTTCATTTTCTTTTTCAGTAATTGTCCAAGTATTATAAGGAGTAGTTAACAGAGTATATGGTTTAGAAATCATGAACCACAACTTATGATCTATACTTTGAAGAAAAGCAGTCATCCTATATTTCCAATATTCAAAATGTATTCCATCAAATAAAGGAGGACGATTAAGATTTTGGCCTTCATATAAAGAAAAATTACCATTTCCAGTAGCCATCTTACCTTAGATTTTTCAACCTATTTGATTTTAAACAGTCTAAAAGCTTTAAAACAACTTGAGCCTTAAATCAAGAAAGTTAAACTTATGCTCAAATATTAATTTCTGTTTAAGAACAAGGAAGGTAGAATAAGCAATGATATTAAATAAGTTGGTATAGATTTTATATCAAAGATTATTAACAAAGCTTTGATACCACTTGTAGGATTATATGGCTACACAAGAGGGGGGTGAATTGTGTATTTTTAATATTTTTTGAAATATAATTGAAACTTTAAAACTCAAAAACAAGTCGAGACAGTGTTTTCATAAAATCATTTTTATTCAAGGTTTCAATTACAATATACAATTCAATTCTCCTCAGAAATTGTAGATGCAATTATATTTCGATACCATGTTTCATCTATACAATTTCACAACTACAAATAGAGAAAATTAATTTACGGAATTTAAAACATTTTTCCCTATTTGAGATCTTTCTTCTTCTTCTTCTTTTTTCTTCTTCAGTAATTCTTCAGTGACAAATATCTTGTCTTTTTATGCTTCACCGAATTTGCTTTCTTCTGATACTTCAAATCTTCAGTGACGAAAATCTTACATTTTTATGCTTCACTTAATTTTCTTCCACTTGAGAGATTTTGCCCAAAGAGGTGTTTTTGATCCCTGAAAAAGATTTTTCTTTTGGTGTGCAGGGATGGTTTGATCCTTGAAAAGATTTTTCTTTTTGTGTGCAAGGATGGTTTGATCCTTGAAAAGATTTTTCTTTTTGTGTGCAAGGATAATTTGATCAACGAGAATTCTATGCCTTTTATACTGTATCTTCATTTCATGTATATCCTTCACGTTTAACCACTACCAGTTTTCCACTTCTCCATGTCTTTTCTTTTTCCTTCATCGAAACACACACGTTCCAACCCACGTTTATATTTCGAATTTTCTTTAATCATCAGTCCTGGATCTCTGAAAAATTTCTTGCAAAATAAACTTTCTCGTCCAAAAATTTTTCATCAGTGTAATAAGAAGTCATTACTTTAATGTTAACTAAACGAGTAACACAAGTATATATATATAACTTAACGTTTCTAACTTAACGAGTTCCTCATGTGCCATTTCACGTGACAAGTACTGTAGCTAACTCAACGAACTAAGTCCATAGTGTTATGCTATCTCAACGAACCATCTCCGTTGTGTTATGATAACTCAACGAGCCAGCTTAACCTTTCTTTCGAAAGGTTAAACGATAACTCATCGAAAATAGTTTAAGTTTCGGATAGTTATGGATGTAAGTCACCGAAAAACTCTTTATAATATAAAACTAGTGAGACACGTGTCAAGACCTGAAAACATGACTTAAGTTACCTTTCGAATAGTTATGACTGTAAGTCTCCGAAAAAACTTTAACTCACCGATTCAATAATAAACAAATGTTTTTATAATAAGAATTTTACCACGTGCAAAAATAACAACTTAAGTTTATAACGCTAACCTAACGCGTTGCCTTAGTGTTCAATATAGCAACTCAACGCGTTTAGTTATGTTAACTTAACGAGTTAAATGTGTGCACCTCACGTGATACAATACAACATTCGTAACTTATAATTTCACCACGTGTATAACACTAACTTAACGAGTTCGTCTCTTCTTTTACTCATTAACTTAACGAATTATCACGTGACCTATTTTAACCTTTAAGCCTCTAACTTAACAAGTTCTCACGTGACCTCTATACAAACAAAACTCTAACTTAACGAGTTGTCTAAACGTGCACTGTTCATGATACAGAAGATATAACTTTAAAACATATCATGCTTTTCAATAAAACTACACGTTAACTTAACGTTTAGCTAGATGAGAAATTAATGCAACGAAACAACTAGTTGTTAACTTCAGATCCAATACAGACAAGTATTTATATCAGTAAGCTTTTTCTCTATTAATTGATGATTTTAATTTCTTTTCACAAGCAATAGTAATTGAGCAAATATGATTATTTTCATTCAACACACATCATCAAAACAAAAATACTCAACAATCTCCCCCTTTTTGATGATGACAAAACCATATTAAATCAATTATGAAATATGTTTAACTCAACAAAGCACCTTCATTGGGTTAACTTTTAATTCAACAAACTTGTTTGTTGACTTAAGTTCACTTAAGCTTATTTCTATTGCTTATCATTGAACAAATACATATGATCAATGATACATTTAATTTGATTGATTAAACTTGTAGAATGATTTATATGTAAATCTTATTAAATTACATAAAAAGTATGAGCTTATTTATATGAATTCATAATTTTCAATAGATTGTAGAAGCAGGATTATATGAGATTTGTATTTTATTGCATCTGTATTAATGAAATACATATATATACTGTGTTGAAAGGAAAAAAAAGGAGAAAAGAGAAAAACTTTGAGAGTTATTGACTTGTTTGATCACAAGCATTTTGTACTTGAGTAGATAGGTATATAAAGATTGTTGACCTAAAAAAGGACTCTTTAAATTTGGCAACCTAAGATCCTGATCAGATCTGGGATTGTTGACTAAAAGCTTGATACATGGGTACACTAGAAAGGTCTTATATCATTCAAGCTTTTCAACTTAACTTTTAAAGTAAAAATATGCATATACTATTTTGAAGAAATGAAAGTATTTTATTAAAATATAGATATCTTTTGAATCGAGTATATTCTCTATTATTTATGATTATTGAAATATGAATCTACAATTAGACTTTTGAAGTTGTTTATTTGAGATACAATTCATTATTCTTCTTGTTTTAATCATATTGAGTTGAATTGTATTTTGATTTGTATGTAGTTGAAATTTTTTCTAGAAATCATATTTGAAAATTCAGGATAATAGATGTTTGAAAAAATTGATAATATAACTACCACCTATTTGATGCTAGTAGATTTTGTATGTAAGTTACATATTTTTGAAATATATTTGCAAGTTAGAGAGGAAAAACAATGTTAAATTAGATTACTAAGTTATATAGAATATCTTTATATTAATCTAATCTTAGTATTCTGAAGATACAAAATGAAGAAATATTTTTCATAAGGAATACTGATTTATGAAGCTAAGAAATAGTTCTAGTACTTTAGAAAGACTTGTTAACTAGATCATATTAGTTTGCTAAGAGACTAGCAAAAGTTAAGTATGGGAGAAGTGTTTAGAATGAAAAAGTGCATAATATTAACAGTTAAATAATGGTTAATTGCATTATATTTAGCTTATCATATGAGAATTAAGTCATTATGTTATAATTGCACAATTATATGCTTTAATGAAAGAATTTACATAATTTTAGGGAATTAGCGTTAATTAAGTATATTTTTGAATTGTCGATGAGTTATAGGCATTTTAATTCCTAAGTATCCAAAATGTCTATTATTTCAAAGAGTTACATTTCATGTACCGGACAATTATGCTTTGAATGCTTAAAGGATATTTTATTATTTCAAGTAGGACACGTGTCAAGATCTAGAAACTTGACTTAAGTTATCTTTTGGAAGGTTAGGTGCTAACTATCCAAAATGCATATAAGTTTCGGATACTTATAGTTCGTAACTATCCAAAAAGTCTTTTTACCATCGTAAGTTAGGATTATGCACGTGTGAATTTAAATATTTTATTATTTCACATGAGTTGCATATGTTTAACTCATTAAGTTAGTATAACTATATGCATTGAGTTACTTGAATATACACTAAGGTAACGTGTTGTGTTAGTGTTATAAGCTTATAAGTTATTTCGTTATTTTACATGATATATTATTATTATTTTATCAAGTTCGTTGAGTTAAGCTTTACTCAACGAGAGAAGTCCATTGAGTTAATAGTTAAGTCAACGGAGAAAGTCTATTGAGTTACAATAACTCCATGGATCAGTTACTTTCTAACATGCCTTTGTTAGTAGTTGCAAAAACAGAAAATTCAAAGGAAAACCATAATTACATGTATCACATAGGAATTAACTCATGGAATGAAGAATAAATCACCATTGTTGATACAAATGAAGGAAATCCAACTGATCATTTAGGCAGAAGTAGTTACTACTAAAAGAAATATAAAAAGAAGAGGAGAAAGATGAAGAAAGGTGTGTGTGAAGATGGAGAACTGTGCTAACTGTAGGAAGTGTCGGAAGTTCCCTAAAGCTCCACAACACCACCATAATCACCAACCATCGGAGGTTTATGAGGATACTTTTTAGATGTTGGGTCGATTCTGAGTCAAACACAGTGATTGACAACCATTGTGAGGAGTGATCATGTCACAGGAAGGAAAACCATTTTCACCAAGCACCCACTCACATCTTAGGATATTATAAAACTTTTAGCCTTGGTTTCAGGTTGATGCTAATTTACTAAAGAGGAGATCAACTTACAAGTCTTGGTTCGTAGTTCTATAGGGAGAGGAGGTGTGACTGTAAGTGATTAAGTTTCAATGGTGTAATCGCGTCGCATGTAGTGACAAAAGTTCTTACTATTGATAAAGAATTTTTACATTTCACCTTTCGTTCATCTTTAGGAACATATCAAAATAAAAATACCAAAAAATAATTATCTATGTTTATAGTAGTATTTATGTATTGTATTGTTTGTTTTGTATCGTGATTAATGTTATTATTGTCAGTATTGTGAATGTTTCGTATTTATTTGATTCAGAAAATAGAAAATAGTTTTATTGACTACTAAAATTAATTCATACAAAATACTAAAAAACTATTAATGGTTACTATTTGAAATATCTGAATGTTAGTGTTGATTAAGGATAAATCTCAGATTAACTAACATTAAAAAGTTTAATTGATGTTATTTACATTCTGTGGAACTGCCCAATGAATGACCGAATTCCTCTATGAATAGCAACATTTAATTGAAAATTACTAGGTAGGCTCGTGGAGTTAACTTAAGTCCATGAGGGTAGTCCATTGAGTTAATTGTAACTCCGCAAACTAAGTCCATTGAGTTAATTGTAAATCAACGGTGAACTTAATTGAACATATATAAAACTCTAGTTATAAAAATCAAAATAGTACATAATTCTTACTCAATCTCTATGGGATCAACCTGTACTTGCACACAAATACAATAGACATTGTGCACTTGCAGTTAAAATACAAATTGGACTTAATAGTTAATTTGTGTGAAAAGTTATTTGTTTACTCTAAAAAGAATTTATTAGTATAAGCATAAAAACAAATCAAACAAGTTTTTCGAATATACAAGTTTTCTAATTTAACTTTTCACAACTAATCAAGTATCAATTTCATTAATAGTTCTGTTCAAAGGATTTGGTATTGCTTGAATTGGCAGTCCTCCTATAGGTCTAACTTCTATTGATTCCTTCTATCTAGAAAGTGTATTTCTAGTTATGTTTTAATTCTAAATGGCAGCATTTCCAAACACATGATTTAGACAATTTTTTAATTGTTGAATTATTTTTTCTAATTTCTCTATTCTAGATCATTATTTAATTTGTTAGGATCGATAGACTCACCAAAGGAGGGGTGAATGGTGAATGTGTGTAATTTTTAAAAACTTTTGATTGTTGAATCGAATGATTCAATAGAAATGAAATGAGATGAATCTAAAAGAATGCAAAGCAGTAAAGAAAAGTAACACAACAAATTTTAGGTGGTTCACCAACTTGGCTAGTCCACCCCCAAGATTCACTTGGGCTCTACTAAGTGTTTCAACACTTACACACTTGCTTTCAGGTCAAAGCAAGAACTAACTACATAGAAGTTTTCAGGTATAAACTTCAGTAAACCAACATCTAGAGTTTTCAGGTCAAAACTCAAACCAACAACTGAAGGTAGCTTTTAGGTTGAAGCTACGAACCAACAGCTTGAGTCTTTCAATCAGAGTTTTGGTGCATAGAGCTTTTTCTACAGTAGATCTTTAGAATATGCTTCATTGTTTGCAGACTTGAGTGTGATTGGAATTGGAGTGTAGCTCACTATATATGGTATATACGTTATCTCTCTGTATTTTCCTCTCTTAAACATCTTGTATTTATACCAAAGGTATAACGATCATATTTTTCTTTCAACGGATGTATTCTGTTGTACTTGGTAAATAATCAGACCTAAATATGGTAAGTTACCGTTCTGTCTGATGTTCAGTAAGTAACCTTCCAAAAATCTCAGGCTTTCGGATGGTTATAAAAATAACTTACCGATTTATCACTCATATTCTGTTATCTGAGTCACGTGAAGATTTTAAGTTTCTCACATGTAATGTCAAGTGTTCAGAGACTTGTATTTAACTTACCAAAAAGAGCTCTTGTCTTTTGGATAGTTAACTACTGTAACTCTCTAAACTTTCTTTTAAGTCTCCGACAACTGTCCCTTTAAATCTACACATGCATAAAAGCGTAACTTAAGTTTCGGATAGTTAAGAGAGTAACTCATTGAAACTTCCTATTTTTTGGATAGTTATCTTTCTAACTCTCTGAAAACCCATTTGAGCATCTGTCTGGAATTCTGCACGTGGGAAATTCAATGACTTAAGTTTCAGATGGTTATCCTATAACTTACCGAAACTCTCTTGAGATTTCGGATAGTTATCTTTCTAACTCTCCGAAAACTTAAATGATCTTCTTTTTGGAATTTTGCACGTGGCAATTTCAATAACTTAAGTTTCAGATAATTAAACTGTAACGTACCGAAACTCTCTTGAAATTTCGGATAGTTATATAACTCTCCGATTTTCCCTTTTTAAGCTTTCAACTGTCGGCTTCTCCATTTTGCATGTGCGTAATAAGATGACTTAAGTTTCGAAAAGTTATACCTATAACTCTCCGAAAAACTCGAATAGTTATCTAACTCTCCGAAAAGTCCTTTAAGATTCTGTTTTGTATTTCTGCATGTGGTTAATTGAATGACTTAAGTTTTGGATAGTTAGCCTTTCTAACTCTCCGATTTTTCTTTTTCTTTCGGATAGTTAACTCTTTAACTCTCCGAACATTCAACCAACTTAACTGTCTGATTAAATAACTCTTCGAAGGCTTTGTAAAATCGGATAGTTATCCTTCTAACTGTTCGATGGACTTGCTGCTATTTTACTCTTCGAATACTTGGACCTGTAACTATCCGATTTTCTTGTAACTTTAAAGCAATATCATTTGGAACTTTCTCCATCTGTTCATCTGCTTGGAATTTGTTCTATCTGCCTTTTGATCTAATGCTGCACTGACTTAACTATGAAATATAATATGTTTCCTCACATAGGTTTTGCATTATCAAAATACTTGGGTTCTAACATAATTAATGTTTCATAACTTGAATTCCTATCGTTTATATTTTCTCCTCCTTGGAAATTGTTATTTCTCCAAGATAAATTCAAGTGATTTCTCCAATTAGGGTTATAAGAATTACCAAAGTTATCTTTTGAGTTTCTAGCATATATAACATCTAATTCATTCATAGTTGCATTCTTTTCTGCTAGTTTTTGATTTAATGACAATTCTTCTATTTTCTTTATTAATTTAGTTAATTTAACTTTAAACATAGTGCTTAAATCTATTTCATGCATTCCCCTTGGCAATATTTTCTTATCTGTAATAACTTTAGTCGAGTTTTCTCATTGAATAGTTCTTTTTGCAAAGTTTTCTAAATAAGCCCAAGCTTCTTCACTACACAGTTTTAAAAATCTATTCTAATAAGTAGATTCTAATAAAGATTTAGTTAAAACATCTATACTTTCATCAATTATACCTATTAATTGTGCTTTACTCATTGCATGATGTGGGCATTGAGTCAATAAATCTTTAAATCATTCAAAATATTTTCAAAATGATTCTCCTTGTTTTTGGCTACATGTTAATATTTCCTTTTTCTTTTTAATCGTTTGATGTGTTGGATAATATTTTTCTAAAAAAATAGAGTAAAATTCAGTCCATGTAGAAATTGAATTAAGTGATAGAGTATATAACTATATCTTAGCTAGCAAAAAGGATATATCTAGGTTTGATAGCATCAATACTCATGTTTGGCATTTTCATCATTTGGCAAACTTCATTAAATTCTCTAAGAAAATAATAGGCATCTTCTTTTTCTAATCCATGAAAGTGTGGTAATTGACTAATATAATTAGATTTTAGTTCAAACCTATCTCACTTAAAGTTTGGTAGTCGAATACATGAAAGTTCACCAACTAGTTCAAGATATAGAATTTCCTCTAATGATTTTTTTGCTGAAGCAGCTATGTTTTTGTTCTCTTTTAATGAAAGGTTAGCTACACCCCTAAGAATTTTGTTAAAGTCTATTTCAGAAAATATTTTAGTACGCCTCTATGTTAAATAATCTTGTGTAGCTGTTCTTACTAATCGTTTAGTATTAGGAGAACGAGTCCATGTGCTCATAAACTCTTTAACATATAGTAAATTGTAGAAAATTAATTACATACCAGTTTGATGCTTTGCTCTAAATAAATAGTTGTTGACGGATGAAGTTGTATCAGCTGCTTCTCCTTCTAGTTCCCCCAACAAATTATCTTGTCTTTTCACAATTGCTGGTAACTAGTAAATAACATTTTGTTCTTGTATTTATAATACACATCCATATTGCAGATGAATCTCGTTGTAAGAACATATCTTGTAACGTGCGATATGGTTCCTATTTTTATGGATACATGCTCCACTTCTATTTTTTTTAAATTTTAGTATCCACTAAACCTAAGAAGTCTCGTTCGTGGAGAAAAGAATAACCGTTCATCTAACTCCATGGACTAACTTCATTGAGTTACAATTAACTTAATGGAGTGACCTTGGTTACTATTCCTAACTTAACAAACTAACCTTGTTGAGTTACAGCTAACTCAATAGGCTAGCTTTAGGCTTCTATTTGCTAACTCCATGGACTAACTTCGTTGAGTTAACATTTAGCAAATTTTCCTAAGAAACTTACTTCTCATATTAACTTCTATATTTCTTTTCCTACATATTATCAACTTAAATATAGTTAAATACATAGAATTAATGTAGTGTTTAGATTCAAATTCATTAAATACGAACGTTATATGTATTTTTACTCACAGTTAATTTCCTATTATGCAGAAAATAGAGTTTCTACCATCTGTAAACATATTCAAGTGTTTCTTAAATAATCGTGCCTTTAAGCACATCTTCATATAATTTTAAACAGTCTATAATGTTTCAAACAAATATATGTATTCAAAGTTTCCTTCAATACAGCTCTGAATTAAATCATTCATTCACAAGTATTCAAATTTAGAAGCATATTACTTTTTAAACATTCGTATATATAAATTGTTTTCAATTACATATAATTTGATATTTTTCAATACAAGTAGATGAATAATACATTTTAGTCTCTATTCCTTTATTCATCTATTTCCTTCTAGAGCTTTTCTAATTACTGTTCTATTTAATATATACGTTCTTGAAGGATCGAATAGCTACACAAGAGGGGGGTGAATTGTGTTTTTCAATGTATTTAAGTATAATTGAAACTTCAAAATTAAAAACAAGTTGAGACACTATTTTAATCAAATCATTTTATTCAAGGTTTCAATTACAATATACAATTCAATTCTCCTCAGAAATTGTAGATGCAATGATATAACGATACCATGTTTCATCTAATCAATTTCATGACTACCAATAGATAAAACTAATTTACGGAATTTAAAACATTTCTCATTATTTGAGATTTTTCTTCTTCTTCTTCTGCAATTCTTTAGTGACAAATATCTGACTTTCTCTACTTCATCGAATTTGCTTTCTTCTAATTCTTCAAATCTTTAGTGACATATATCTGACTTTCTCTTCTTCATTGAATTTTCTTCTATCTGAGAACTTTTCCTTGGAGAGGTGTTTTGTTCACTAAAAATATTTTTTGTTTGGTGTGTAGGGATAATTGATCAATGAGAATTCTGTGTCTTTTATACTATATCTTCATTTCATGCATATCCTCCACGTTTAATCACAATTAGTCTTTCACTTTTCACATCTTCTCTTTTTCCTTCATTGAAATACACATGTTTTGACCCACGTTTTCCTTTCAAATTTTCTTTAATCATCAATCTTGGATCTCTAAAAAATTTCCTGTAAAATAAACGTTCTTGTCCAAAAATTTTTATCAAGTGTAATAATAAGTTGTTGTGTTAATGTTAACTAAATGAGTAAAACAAGTAGATTTATAACTTAATGTATCTAACTTAACGAGTTCATCATGTGCCAAATCATGTGACAAGTACTGTAGCTAACTCAGCGAACTAAGTTTGTGGTGTTGTGCTAACTCAACGAACCAACTTAACCTTTCTTTCGGAAGGTTAAATGCTAACTCACCGAAAATAATTTAAGTATTGGATAGTTAAGTTTTCTAAGTATCCAAAAATCTGATAACTCACCGATCCAGTAATAAACAAATGTTTTTACAATGAAGTATTTACCACGTGTAATAATAATAACTTCAAGTTTATAATGTTAACCTAATGCGTTGCCTTAGTGTTCAATATAGCAACTCAGCACGTTTAGTTATGTTAACAAGTTAAACATGTGCAACTCACATGATACAATATAACATTCGTAAACTTTAATTTCACCACATGCATAATACTAACTTAACGAGTTCATCTCTTCATTTTAACATTTTGCTTACTAACTTAACGATTTCTCACGTGACCTAATTTAACCTTTAAGCCTATAACTCAATGAGTTCTTATGTGACCTTTATACAAATAACGCACTAACTCAACGAGTTATCTTAACGTGCACTATACATGATATAGAAAATATAACTTTAAAACATATCATGCTTTACAATAAAAACACATCTTAACTTAACGTTTAGTTAAATGAAAAGTTAGTATAACTTAACGACTAGTTATTTAACTTAGCATAATTTCAGATCCATTACAGACAAGTATTTATATTAGTAAACTTTTCCTGTATTAATTGATGTTCTAAATTTACTTTCACAAACAATATTAATTGAGTAAATATGATTACATTCGTTTAGCACACATCATCAAAACAAAATACTCAACAGTTCCATAACTCTTGTAACTTCTCCAAAGGATCCTATAATCTTAGCAGCAACATCAGTAGCATAACTTCTATAATCCTTCATTGAAATGACCTTGGATCTCATCCTTTTTGATGTCCATTTCGTGAAATTAATAGCTTCCACCATCAATAGTGGAATCAGATCATAAAATAATTTCTTCTTTATTGCTTTGAGCTTGGTGTTAGGAATTTTGTTTTGATGATATATGCTTTATTAAAGTTTTTAAATAAGTCTAAATAATATTCTCTAAGTATAATTGTCACATAATTAAATGTTAATAGGTTATTGGAAAGTTTCATTTCAAATTTCAGATAGTTACATTTTCAAATAGTTAAAGTTTTCAGATAGTTAGCATTTCATAGTTAAACTTTCAGATAGTTAACATTTCATTTTTGTCGAATAGTTATGTTAAAAACTCGTATAGTTAAGTTATCTACACGTGTGTTTTTAATGTTTTAAGTTGTCACATGTTTTCCATGTGTGTTTGGTAATGAAAATCGAATAGTTAGATAACTGTTCAAGTTTTTATATGCATGGATAGATAACTGTTCAAGTTTTATAAAATGACTAACGAACAGATAAGTTTTCTATGTTTAGTCACATGTTTTGTAGGTGCAAAAACTCAAAGAGTTACAAATAAGTGTTTGAGTTTTTACAGAACTTAAAGGATAAGTGTTTGACTAAATCGAAGAGTTAGAAGATATTCTACAAGACTCTAGGAAGATAAAGTTTCGGTGAATCTACAAGTGGAGATCGTGGAAATTCAAAAAGATAGTAATTTGGATTAAAGAAAAAATTAGTATGTGGATTATGGATTAAGTGGATGAACATGCTAACGTGAAGACATAGTTCGATTACAAATAAAGAGTACGAACTACATTACAATTAAGAATCCCAATCTCAAAAATGAAGTCTGAATATTCAATTCAGATTCCTAACTGAAAAGTTAAGTTTGAATATTCATATCCAAAAAAGTTCTCCAACATCAGAAGAAGTTCGAAATTCCAAGCAATTTTAGAAAAAGAGCTGCAAACGCAAGAAGTCTAGAAATTCGACAACTAGAGAAGAAGAGATACAAAAGCTGAGTAAAAAGAAGGAAAAGAGCTGTGTGCATAAAGATCAGGTTTTATACAATTCAAAATTAGTTTTTAATAAGGACTTCATTTTTCTATTTGAATTGTATATCAGACATTATTGTATCAAAACCGTCAAGAAGGGAATTGAGCTGAAAAGATATTGTAAATTCTGTCTTTAAAGTTTATAAAGAATAGAATTTTATTTACGAGTGTTTTGTGCTCATGTTTTATCCGCTGGTAATTTAATTACTAAAGACACAATTCACCTCCCCTCTTGTGATACAACGATCCTACACTTGGAGATTATTACTTTTGACTAATTCACTTGAATTCTATTGACAATTACATATGTGGCTCATTTTACAAACTGACTTAGTTCTATATCATGGCTTTGTCTTTGATAAATAGTCTTCACTAGTATAGTTACCACCATTTGTGCCTTTCCATTTAAGTACTTCATTCTGTTAAGTAATATCACACGAGGGTTGTTTAGAATGAAAAAGTACATGATATTAACGGTTAAATAATGGTTAATTACATTATATTTAGCTTATCATATGAGAATTAAGCCATTATGTTATAATTGCACTATTATATGCTTTAATGAAAGAATCTACATAATTTCAAGGAATTAGTGTTAATTAAGTATATTTTTGCACTATCGATGAGTTATAGGCTTTGTAATTCTTAAGTATTCAAAATGTCTATTATTTCAAAGAGTTACATTTCATGTGTCGAACAGTTATGTTTTGAATGCTTAAAAAGAATACTTTACTTCATGAAAGACATGTGCTGTTACCTTAATATATGACTTAAGTTATCTTTCAGTAAGTTAAACGATAACTATTCGAAATGTGTCTAAGCATCAGATAGTTAGGTTTGCAAGTATCTGAAATGCTCATTTTATCGTATAAATTATTGAGGACACATGTCGTGATCTGGAAACTTGACACAAGTTATCATTCGGTAAGTTAGGTGCTAACTATCCAAAAGGCATGTAAGTTTCAGATACTTATAGTTGTAAGTATTTGAAATATCCTCTTTATTCGTAATGTAGAATTACACACATCTAAATTTAAGTGTTTTATGTCACGTGAGCTGCACATGTTTATCTTGTTAAGTTAGCATAACTATACGTGTTGAGTTACTTGAATATATACTAAGGTAACGTGTTGTGTTAGTGTTATAAGCTTATAAGTTATTCCTTTATTGCATATGTTTTATAGTTAAGCCAACGAAGTAAGTCTGTTGAGTTACACTAACTCCACAGACCACTTATTTTCTAACATGCCACTATAGTAGTTGCAAAAATAGGAAATACGAAGGAAAACTACGATTGCACATATCATGCAGGAATTAACTCATGGAATGAAGAAGAAATCACCATCGTTGATATAAATGAAGGAAATCCAATCGATCATATAGGTAGAAACAATTATTACTGAAAGAAATATAAAAAAAGAGGAGAAAGACGAAGAAGAGTGTGTGAAGGTGGAGGACCGCGCTAATTGTAGGAAGGATCAGAAGTTTCCTAAAGCTCCACAACACCACCAAAAATCACCAACCAACCATTGGAGGTCTGTGAGGATACTTTCTAGATGTCAAGTTGATTTCGAGCCAAACATGGTGATTGACAACCATTGTGAAGAGTGATCACATCGCAAGAAGGGAAGCCATTTTCACCAAGCACCAACTCATATCTCAAGAGATAGTGAAGGTTCCAGCCTTGGTTTGAGGTTGATGCCAATATACTAAAGAGGATATCAACTTACAAGTCTTGATTCACAATTCTATAGGGAGAGGAGGCGAGATTGTAAGTGATTAAGTTTTCAGTGGCGTAATCATGTTGCATGTAGTGAGGAAAGTTCTTACTGTCAATAGAGAATCTTTACATTTCACCTTTCATTCATCTTTAGGAACATATCATACCAAAAATACCAAAAAACTAATTATCTGTATTTAAGTTTAGTATTTATGTGTTGTGTAGTTTGTTTGTATCGTAATTAATGTTATCATTAATACAGATGCAATAAAGCACAAATCTCATACAATTTTTACTTTTATGATTTTACTGAAAATATGAATCAATTTCAATAAGCTTATACTTTTGATTAGTAGTTTAATATGATTTATATTTAAATTATTCTACAAGTTTAACCAATCAAGTCAAACTCATTCTTGATCATATGCACTTTCATTGATCCAAAGAAAACACTTAATCAAAATTTTAGGATTTCAAAGGAATTTAATGTTTTTCATTAACATTTCCACTTAAAATTTGAAAAACCATTAAACTTGGAAAAAAATAAGTAAAATCAATAAGATACTATAATAATCTTATCATAAATACATAGTATCTTATGTAGCAGTTTAAATATTACTTAGATATTTATGATAAGTATATAATATCTATGAGGTAAACAACAACATTAACAATATTTATTTTTTATGGAGTTTAAGCATTTTATACATCACATAGCCTACAAATACTTAAATTTAATCTTATGTTGTAGAATGTATTTTCATCTAGAGGTTTTGTAAATATATCAGTTAATTGATTTTTTTTGTAGGATCGTATGGCTACACAAGAGGGGGGTGAATTGTGTTTTTCAACATTTTCGTTTATAATTGAAACTTCAATAATTAAAAACAAGTCGAGACACTATTTTCATAAAATCATTTTTATTCAAGGTTTCAATTACAATATACAATTCAATTCTCCTCAGAAATTGTAGATACAATTATATATCGATACCATGTTTCATCTATACAATTTCATAACTACAAATAGAGAAAACTAATTTGCGAAATTTAAAACATTTCTCCCTGTTTGAGATCTTTCTTCTTCTTCTTCTTTTTCTTCTTCAGGAATTCTTCAGTGACAAATATCTAGTCTTTCTCTACTTCACTGAATTTGCTTTCTCCTGATACTTCAAATCTTCAGTGACATAAATTTGACCTTTTTTGCTTCACTGAATTTTCTTCCACCTAAGAGCTTTTCCTCGAAGAAGTGTTTTTGATGATCCTTGAAAAGATTTTTCTTTTGGTGTGCAGGGATAACTGATCAACGAGAATTTTATGCCTTTTATACTGTATCTTCACTTCATGCATATCCTCCACGTTTAATCACTATTAGTCTTCCACTTCTTCACATCTTTTGTTTTTCCTTCATCGAAATACACACGTTCTGACCCACATCTACATTTCAAATTTTCTTTAACCATCAATCCTGGATTTTTGAAAAATTTCCTACAAAATAAACTTTCTCGTCCAAAATTTTTCATCAAGTGTAATAAGTAGTCGTTACTTTAATGTTAACTAAATGAGTAACACAAGTATATATATAACTTAACATTTCTAACTTAACGAGTTCCTCATGTGCCAATTCACGTGACAAGTACTGTAGCTAACTCAACGAACTAAGTTCGTGGTGTTACACTAACTCAACGAACCATCTCCATGGTGTTATAGATAACTCAATGAACCAATAACAAACAAATGTTTTTATAATAAGAATTTTACCACGTGCAAAAATAACAACTTAAGTTTTATAACGCTAACCTAACGTGTTGCCTTAGTGTTCAATATAGCAACTCAACGCGTTTAGTTATGTTAACTTAAGGAGTTAAACATGTGTACCTCACGTGATACAATATAACATTCGTAACTTATAATTTCACCACATGTACAACACTAACTTAATGAGTTCGTCTCTTCTTTTACTCACTAACTTAATGAGTCCTCACGTGACCTCTATACAAATAACACTCTAACTTAACGAGTTGTCTAAATGTGCACTGTACATGATACAGAAGATATAACTTTAAAATATATCATGTTTTTCAATAAAAACACACGTTAACTTAACGTTTAATTAAATGAGAAATTAATGCAATGAAACGACTACTTATTAACTTAGTATAATCTTAGATCTAATATAGACAAGTATTTATATTAGTAAACTTTTTCTGTATTAACTGATGTTTTTAATTTCTTTTCATAAGCAATAGTAATTGAGCAAATATGATTACTTTCATTTAACACACATCATCAAAACAAAATACTTAACAATCTCCCCCTTTTTGATGATGACAAAAACCATATTAAATCAATTATGAAATATATTTAACTCAACAAAGCACTTTCGTTGGGTTAACTTTTAATTCAACAAACACGTTTGTTGACTTAAGTTCACTTAAGCTTATTTCTATTGTTTGTGTAAATTTCACCTCTCAGAAATAAAACTTTCAGATGTCAATAATTACACAAGTATCATTTATCTTCCTTTCATTATATAATTTAATAACCATATAATTTTCTTTCAGATTACATTATCATCTGTTAGATTACAATAACCACTTAAATATCATCTCCCTTTATACTATATGTAATTAAAATCATAATCATCTTCTTTTATAACATTTCTCCCCCTTTTTTGTCATTAATCAAAAAGATAATTACACAAAATATATATATATATAGTAAGAGATATATTTACAACAACGCTTTCTGTAAACAATAATAAGAATTGTAAACATTTACGGAAAAATGTATTGTTCAATGAATCAAACAATAAATACAAACATTGCATTTTGTATTCAGTTACAAGTAAACAAACAGTTATCTATTCCTCCTAGGTATATCACTTATAGCATTACATATTTTATCTCTTAGATGCCTAATATTGTTTCTGATGTCGTTAAGCACTGCATCTAAGTTAGGAGGTAGTTAGGGTTGCTGTTCTTCTTGAACTAAATAACTTGGTTGTTGTTGTTGTTGTTGAGGTTGATGCATGGCCTGAAATTTTTGCAAATCTTTTACACTAAAAGCTCTCATGCCTTTAGTTTCAGAGGGCTAGTCGGATAAATTCAATTGGCTTGCAAGGAGTCTACATACAACATCACTATAAAATAACTTTGAACTCATATGCTATAGTTGAGAAGTGAAAACATCAAACCAATTGATTTGAATTCTATTCAGCAGGCCATAAGTTACATATAAATAGCTTCTGCTAACTTCCATGTTGTGTTCGAATCTCTGAAATAAATTGACATGCAATATATTTGCAATAAACCTTGCCTCAACATTCAGATTTTCCATTAATCTCATTTTTGTATATACATCTGGAATTTTTGATAAAGACTGAATGTTCCATTCCAATTGTCTAATCATGTCAAATCTGTTTGTAACAACAACACCTTCATTCTTTAATCCCAAAATTTCAAAAATTAACTTAGGAGACAATATGAACTCCTGTTGATTTATTTGAGTTTTCAGCATATGTTCATTCTTGACCAGATTGCTATAAAAAGCTGCAATAAACTCTGTGTATTGCTTCCATTTTGTTCCAACTGGCAAGAATTGAATGAGTCCTTGATACTCAAATAGATCTTTTATTTCCATCAAATTTCTGAATTTTATTGGTAGAGCATGCAGAATCTGACATGTAATCAGATTATTGTATTTCTGCAATGCTTCTTCAGATCTAAAATGAATTGAATTACCTTGAATTTTTAATACTGTACACATAGAAGGTGATACCTGAAGCCTTGATTCAGAGTTTAATTCATCTTCATGAACCTCTTCTTCAAAATGAATGTCATGTTGTTCCTTTGTGAAAATATTTTCTTGAAGCTGCGTATGTAAGCTTGATTTTTCAACTTCAACAATGTAAGGAACATCTTCATTATGCTCAACATTCATTTGTTCAGTCTCTATAGAATGATTAGAGTTCAATTTTTCCACAAATTCTATAGCCAGTATATCTATCTGTAATTGTTCATTTTGTTCAACAAATATCTCCATTGATACATGCTGTGAATTCTTAGACTTTACTTTTATAGATTCTGAAGAAGGCTGGTTGACATTTAACTCTTCTGGAGTTTTAACTTTTTCAATATCTGCTACTCCAGACAATTCAGCCTGTGAACTAGTTACTGCTTCAACATTGTCAATTATATCTACAATAACTTGTTCAATGTCAGGTGCCTAATGCTCTAATTTGTCAATTTCTTCATCATCAGGACTTGTACTAATAGAAAAACTTGAGCTCATATTTGACTTGGATTTCTTCTCAAGTTTTCTAGCAAGGGAAAATAAAGTCTCATTATTTTTATCAGTTTCAGTATGTTCGGAACTGATGAGTTTATCAGATGCACTATAAGGTACAATGTCTAGACATACATTGTCCTTTGGAAATAAATGCTCATCTGATTTTCCTTTTTCAATAGAGTTTGTTTCCTTAGACATAATTTTTCTGATTTTTCTTCTTCTATAACAAGTCAATCTCTCTTCTTCAAGTATTGCTATTTTCTTTCGAAATTGTTCCATAAAAGTTTTCTGTTTTAATTCTTCGAAGGCACTTTCTATTGCTACAGCCTTTTGAAGTCCTTCAACTTTTCTTTTATCCATAGCAATAGTTGGTTGTATTTCTTTTGAATACAAAGGAGTAGGTATAGTAGATTCATGTTCTTCCTCAAATGGATGTAGTCGTGTACCACTTATAGGAGTTTGAGGAATTTTATTTGATGACCCTACACCTTTTTCCATATATTTTGCATACTGTTCCAAAAATGCAATTTCAGCACATTTCATACGGTATTCTCTATCATATTTACTTCGAATCCTCATGTATGTAATACTGGCATCAATATTATGAAGCTCTAATCTAACTTCATTCAGTATACCTTTAGGAAAGAAGTATTCATTGTAAATTTTTCCTAACCTTTTGTCGACTTGAATTATTTTCTTAAACCAAGTGTGTGGAACTTCATCATTATCTCTTTCTTTTCCTTTTGCATCTCCTCTACTTTTGCCTTTTCCTCTGTCACGACCTTTGTAGAAATTGGAGACCATCGTCGCAGGTTGTAACAGCAACAAGTGGGAAAGATTTTTAGACAAAGGTTTACGAATAACCTAAGTGCCCGTGTAATAAGTGTTTAAATAGGGTTTTAGGTGACTAACACAACGTGTATAGAAGTTGGGTTTGAATTTTAAATAAATATTGAATAAAATTTATTCAATCAAGGTACCCGAAATATTTAGGCATAACTCGTTGAGTTAACTAACCTAACAAGTAAAACGCTGTTTAGAGGCAGTTTTACACATTACCTTATATAACATGACATTCAGTTAGTACACTTTAACAAAATTTCGGATGGTTTCTACTGAAACTTTTCGAAGTCAACACACAAGCTATAATTAACATATATATAAAGCATCTTGAGAACATTGTAACCTATTCTAATATTCCTTTTATGAATCTAAAATAGTTTGTTTGTCTTTTAAATTATTTCATCAAGATCTTAAGAGGACTTAAATTTAGATTAACCAAGATTTGTATTCTTAATTATATTAATCTGTTTTGGACATTGTTAATCCTCCCCCTACAAATATACTTCAAATATATTCAATAACATACAAAATATACTTGTATAACAATAGATGTTAGGTATAACTATACTTTAAATTTTCTTTTCAGAAACGTCCGTTATCCTAAATTCATCAAGAATGATTTCCAGAATCAATTTCCACTGTATATGAATCAAAACACAACTTTGAACTTAATATGATTAATTCAAGGAGAATAAAAGAATGTATCTCAAATAAACTTTGTCAAAAGTACTAATTTTGATTCAATAAATCAATAGTCATATTTGTAGAAACTATATTCGATTCAAAGATACCTGTAATTAATGAAAAAACATTTTCTTTTCCACACAGTAAATATTGATAATTTTCTTTAAAAGTTAGTTTGAAAAGCTTGAATCATACAAGAGCTTTCTAATGTACCCGTCTAATGAGCATTCAGTCAATAATTCCAGATTTGATCAGGACCTTAGGTTGCTAGATTTAAAGAATCATTTTTGAGGACAACAATCCTTACATACCTATCTACTCAAGTACAAAAGGCTCGTGATCAAACTGATCAATAAACTCTCAAAGATTTTCACTTTGTAAGAACTTTTCATTTTAAGCACAATATATATGTATTCCATTAATACAGATGCAATAAAACACAAATCTCACACAATTTTTACGTCTATGATTTTACTGAAAATATAAATCAATTTCAATAAGCTCATACTTTTGATTAATAATTTAAGATGATTTACATATAACTTATTCTACAAGCTTAATCAATCAAGTCAAATTTATGTATGATCATATGCACTTTCCTCAATTCAAAGAAAACACTTAATCAAAATTTCAAAATTTCAGAAGTATTTAATGATTTTCATTTACACTTCCACTTAAAATCGTGAAAACCATTAAAATTGATAACCTACTTAAAATCAATAAGATACTACTATGATTTTACAATAAATACATAGTATCTTAAGTAGTAGTTTAGATATTACTTAGATATTTATGATAAGTATATAATATTTATTAGGTGACCAACATCATCGACAATATTTATCTTTTTATGTAGAGTTTAAGCATTTTACACATCACATAGCCTACAAATACCTAAATTTAACCTGATGTTATAGAATATATTTTCGTCTAGAGGTTTTGTAAATATATCAACTAATTGATTTTTATTAGACACAAATTCTAATTTAATTTTTCCTTTAATTATGTTATCTCTTAGAAAATGATGTCTAACTTCTATATGCTTTGCTCTAGAATGTAATATAAGATTTTTGGAAAGATTTATTGCAGAACTATTGTCACAATAAATCTCAGTTGTATTATAAGATAATCCAAAATCTTTTAAAGTTTGCATTATCCACAGAATTTGAGTGCAACACAATGCAGCAGCAACATATTCAGCTTTTGTAGTAGAAAGTGCTACACAGTTTTGCTTTTTACTAAACCATGACACCAAATTATTTTCCAATAATTGACATGTGCCACTAGTACTCTTTCTATTAGATTTAGATCCTTCGTAATCAGCATCAGTATATCCTATAAGATCTATTGAACTATCCTTAGAATAATACAGTTTGAAATTTTTAGTTCCTTGTATATATCTAAATATTCTTTTAACTACAATTGAGTGTGATTCTTTAGGATTAGATTGAAATCTAGCACAAGCACACACAGCAAACATAATATCAGGTCTACTAGTAGTTGAATAAAGTAAAGAACTAATCATACTTCTGTATTTTCTTTGATCTATTGATTTTCCTATGTCATCAATATCTAACTTTAAAGAAGTACTCATAGGAGTTCCTCGAATCCTTGCATCATTAAAATTAAATTTCTTAAGCATTTCATCTGCATATTTTTCTTGATTTAAAAATATACCTTTATCCATTTGCTTAATTTGAAGTCCTAGAAAATATGAAAGTTCTCCTATCATACTCATTTCAAACTAATTAGTCATCTCTTCAGAAAATATTTTTATCAGTTTATCAGAGTTTGCTCCAAAGATTATATCATCCACATATATTTGAACAACAATCTGATCTTTACCATCTCTCTTGATAAATAGAGTATGATCTACTTTTCCCATGATATAACCTTGTTCTATTAAAAAATTAGATAATCTTTCATACCATGATCTAGGTGTTTGCTTCAAACCATATAGGGCTTTCTTAAATTTATGCACAAAGTCAGGATTTTTAATATCTTCAAATCCAGGTGGTTGTTTTACATAGACTTCTTCATTAATTAAACCATTTAGAAATGCACTGTTGACATCCATTTGATATAGTTTAAAATCAATATAACAAGCATAGACCAATAATATTCTAATACTTTCTAACCTAGCTACAAGAGCAAATGTTTCATCATAATTTAGTCTTTCTTCCTATGTATATCCTTGTGCAACTAATCTAGCTCTGTTCCTTATAACTTGACCGGTTTCATTAGTTTTGTTTCTAAAGATCCATTTTGTACTTATTATGGACTGATTTTCTAGTGGAGAGACTAATTCCCAAACATCATTTCTAATGAATTGATTTAGTTCTTCTTGCATTGCACTATCCAATTTTTATCAGATAATGCTTCTTCTATATTCTTCGGTTCCACCATAGAAACAAACATACACATACTATTTAAATTTATTGAAGCTCTAGTTTTAACTCCCTCATTAATATTACCAATGACTTGAGTAATGGGATGTGATGAAGAATAACGCCAATTTCTCTGATTTTCCTTAATATTCTCATCAACATCTAAAGGTCCATCACTTTCATCATTAGTTTGATCATTTAAGTTCATATTTTGATTTTCTTAGATAAATTTTCAATCTCTCTATTGATCTCTAAATCTTTTGGGAAATTGATCATATCATCATTATCAGCTTTAGATTGAGATTCTCTAAAAGAATTTTCATTGAAGCTTACATGGAGGGTTTCTTCAATAGTTTTAGAAGTCTTGTTATATATTCTATAGGCTTTACTTCTAGTAGAGTAACCTAAAAAAATTCCTTCATCCGCTTTGGCTTGAAATTTATCCCTTTTATCTTTAGTATTAAGAATAAAACACTTGCAGCCAAATGGTTTCATATAGGAAATTTATGGAACCCTATCAAACATAATTTCAAAAGGAGTTTTATTAACATGAGGTCTTAAATGACTTCTGTTAATAATATAACAAGCTGTATTCACTACTTTAGCCCAAAGATTTTGAGATAAATTATGTTCATTTAACATAGTTTTGGCCATTTCCTCAAATGATCTATTCTTTCTCTCAACAACACCATTTTGAGATGGTGCTCTTGGAAAAGAAAATCTGTGATCAATGCCATGATCTTTACAATAATTATCCATTTGATCATTATCAAATTTCGTACCATGATTACTCCTAAGTTTTTGAACAAAGACACTTTGTTCATTTTGAACAAGATTGCAAAACATTTTAAACTTTTCAAAAACTTCTATCTTAGATGCTAGAAAATATACCCAAGTATATCTAGAGAAGTCATCTACGAAAACAAATACATACCGTTTACCACCAAGACTCATGATTCTTGTTGGTCCAAATAGATTCATATGTATAAGTTCTTGATATATCAGTTTTGGATTTAAAAGAGTTTTTGTGAAGTTTACCTAACTCACATGCATCACACATAAAGTCCTTTGAGTATTTAATCTTTGGTAAACCTCTTACTAAATGCTTTCTAGATAGTTTATGTAACAATTTCATATTTATATGCTTGATCCTTCTATGCCACAGATATGCATCACTAGTTTCAACTAGCAAACATGAATTTAAATCAACTGTACTAGAAGGTAAAGATAAAATACATATACAACCTTTTCTTTTAGCAATAAACTTAAGTTCATCTGTATTTTTATTAATAATTTTGCATACATTATCTTCAAACACTACATAATATCCATTTTCAGTTAGTTTATAACACTCAGCAAATTAAATCCTAGGTTTTCTACATATAGTACATTCGAAATAACACAAGTTAGAGTTATTTGAACATTGCCCATACCTATGATTTTATCTTTGCTTTTGTTTCCAAATGTTACACTTCCTTTTGTGGTATTTGTAAAATTTTTTAGTAGACTTTTTTGTCCGGTTAGGTGACTTGATGCTCCACTGTCCAAGATCCATTTTGATGTTGTTTCCTCCTACAAAACAAATTAAGAAAAAAATTTTCTTAGTACCCAATGTTGTTGAGGACCAAGTTCATTAAACGCATATTTCTTCTTTTTGTTTAAAAATAGTTTAACATTATCATTTACATTCTTATTAGTTGTAAGTACTATAGACTTATCATTAGTATCATACTTACTTATAACATTATTGCTCTTATAATCATTCTTTTTGTTTTCAGATGTAGTATAATCAAGACCAAACCAATTTTTATCAGATGTTAATTTATTTTGGTCATGCTCATACATTTCAGTAAGTTCATACCAAGATTTTGTACTTATATTTGAATTTTTAGTGTATACAAAATCTTTTTCTACACAAGAATTTCCAGATTTATCACATGCAGAAAGAGTAATTGGTCTAACACCAGTGTTTTGAATTACATGCTCAGGTTTCTGAATTTTCAGTTTACTACAATTGTCTGAAATTTTAGAAACATTAGAAACTGAATTTCCAGAACAAGAAATAAGATTTTTAAAAACATTAATAGTCATGTTAGAAGTACATTTAGACAAATCACATTGATTTATATTATTACTACATGATTCATCCCTTGAATTACCTACTTCTACGTATTTATTACCTTGTTTCATGATAAAAGGAATTTTAGTCTTAGATTTACTTGAACTGCAACTAATAAATCCTTTATTGGCTTGAGATTCAGGATATTCAGGATAATCAAATCCTAAGCCAAATTTATATGACACCATAGGGGTACTAGTTAGTTTGTCTAACTTAGTTTGACTTAAATTTCATTTCTCAATGGTAGAATTTAAATCTAGCTCTCTCATTTTTAATTTATCAATATCTGCCTTAAGATCATTTATATTGTTTCTCAACATTTCATTTTCAGATTCTATCTTTAATTTTTCAGCATTTGTATTCTGTATTTGTTCATGCAAGACACATTCACTATATCTAAATTTATGCAAATCTCTAGCATGATTTTCATTATCACATTTAAACTTTTCTAAAGTAGTAGACAGGAAACAATTTTCTTCTTCCACAATGGACAAAGAGTTTTTGATATTCTTATTTTCCAATTTACAAACTTTAAGTTTTTGTAATAAAGCATGATAAGCACATAATAATTCATCAAAGTTAAAATCTGAATGACTTTTAGGATCAAATATTACCTTAGACTCATCTGCCATGAAGCACACATGAGCAACGTCTTCTAACTCTTGTTCTCCTTCTGAATGTGAAGATTTTGATGATAATTCTTCAGATTCATACTCTTCAGACGTGTCATCCCAAGTGACCTTCAAATCCTTTTTCTTGTAAAACTTTTTTTGAGTTTTCTGAGCCATCTTCTTCTGATTTGTCCTACTATGCTTTTCATTTTTCCTTATAGGACAATCTAGAGAAAGATGTCCAGGTTTCTTACAGTTGTAACATACACACTTTCTAGATGAAGAATTCTTGTCATTTAGTGATTTTGACGTTGAGGGTTTATCATTTCTATTCCTTTATTGTTTCCTAGCTTTCCATGCTTTCTTGAATTTCCTAGTCAGCAAAATCAAATCCTCGTCAGAATCAGTAGATATATCAGAATCTAAATTAATTTCGAAGGCTATTTATTTCTTCATTTTTAGTTTGTTTTGACTCAGTGATTCATTTAATTTAACTTCATAAGCAGTTAAGTTTCCTATTAGTTCGTTCATGGTATAAACATTTAAATCTCGTGATTCCTCAATTGATGTTACTTTCTGAGGCCATTTAGAACTTAGGGATCTAAGAATTTTCCTCACCAAATCTTTTTGATCAAAATTCTTTTCTAAGCATTTTAAAGAGTTTATGATATCAAGGAATCTAGAAAACATCTCAGAAATACTTTCATCTTCATGCATCTTAAAGAGTTTATACTTATGAATCAACATGTTTATTTTAGTCTCTTTAACTTTAGAAGTACCTTCATATGAAACTTCTAATGCATGCCACACCTTATAAGCCGATTTATATGCCGACACTTTACTGAATTGTTCATAACTCAATGCACAAAATAAAATTTTTAAGCCCTTAGCATTCAGAGTTTCATTTTCTTTTTCAGTAATTGTCCAAGTATTATAAGGGGTAGTTAACGAAGTATATGATTTAAAAATCATGAACCACAACTTATGATCTATACTTTGAAGAAAGGCTATCATCTTGTATTTCCAATATTCAAAATGTATTCTATCAAATAAAGGAGGACGATTAAGATTTTGACCTTCATATAAAGAAAAATTACCATTTCCAGTAGCCATCTTACCTTATATTTTTCAACTTATTTGATTTTAAATAGTTTAAAACTTTAAAACACCTTGAGCCTTAAATCAAGATGGTTAAATGTATGCTCAGATACTAATTTATGTTTAAAAACAAGGAAGGCAGAATAAGCAACGATATTAAATAAGTTAGTATCGATTTTATATCAAAGATTATTTTCAAAGCTCTGATACCACTTGTAGGATCATATGGCTACACAAGAGGGGGGTGAATTGTGTTTTTCAACATTTTTGTTTATAATTGAAACTTCAATAATTAAAAACAAGTCGAGACATTGTTTTCATAAAATCATTTTTATTCAAGGTTTCAATTACAATATACAATTCAATTCTCCTCAAAAATTGTAGATGCAATTATATATCGATACCGTGTTTCATCTATACAATTTCATAACTACAAATAGAGAAAACTAATTTGTAGAATTTAAAATATTTCTCCCTATTTGAGATCTTTCTTCTTCTTCTTTTTCTTCTTCAGCAATTCTTTAGTGACAAATATCTAGTCTTTCTTTGCTTCACTGAATTTGCTTTCTCCTGATACTTCAAATCTTCAATGACATAAATTTGACCTTTTCTGCTTCACTAAATTTTCTTCCACCTGAGAGTTTTCCCCATAGAGGTGTTTTTGATGGTCCCTGAAAAGATTTTTCTTTTGGTGTACAGGGATAACTGATCAATGAGAATTCTATGCCTTTTCTACTATATTTTCACTTCATGCATATCCTCCACGTTTAATCACTATTAGTTTTCCACTTCTTCACGTCTTTTCTTTTTCCTTCATCGAAATACACACGTTTTGACCCACGTTTACATTTCGAATTTTCTTTAACCATCAATCCTGGATTTCTGAAAAATTTCCTACAAAATAAACTTTCTCGTCCAAAATTTTTCATCAAGTGTAATAAGTAGTCGTTACTTTAATGTTAACTAAATGAGTAACACAAGTATATATATAACTTAACATTTCTAACTTAACGAGTTCCTCATGTGCCAATTCACGTGACAAGTATTGTAGCTAACTCAACGAACTAAGTTCGTGGTGTTACACTAACTCAACGAACCATCTCTATGGTGTTATAGATAACTCAATGAACCAATAACAAACAAATGTTTTTATAATAAGAATTTTACCACGTGCAAAAATAACAACTTAAGTTTTATAACGCTAACCTAATGCGTTGCCTTAGTGTTCAATATAGCAACTCAACGCGTTTAGTTATGTTAACTTAACGAGTTAAACATGTGCACCTCACGTGATACAATATAACATTCGTAACTTATAATTTTACCACGTGTACAACACTAACTTAACGAGTTCGTCTCTTCTTTTACTCACTAACTTAATGAGTTCTCACGTGACCTATTTTAACCTTTAAGCCTCTAACTTAACGAGTTCTCACGTGACCTCTATACAAATAACACTCTAACTTAACGAGTTGTCTAAACGTGCACTATACATGATACAAAATATATAACTTTAAAATATATCATGCTTTTCAATAAAAACACACGTTAACTTAACGTTTAGTTAAATGAGAAATTAATGCAATGAAACGACTAGTTATTAACTTAGTATAATCTCAGATCCAATACAGACAAGTATTTATTTCAGTAAACTTTTTCTATATTAATTGATGTTTTTTATTTCTTTTCACAAGCAATAGTTATTGAGCAAATATGATTACTTTCATTTAGCACACATCATCAAAACAAAATACTCAACATTTTTAGTAGACACAAATCCTAATTTAATTTTTCTTTAATTTCGTTATCGCTTAGAAAATGATGTCTAACCTCTATATGCTTCGCTCTAGAATGTAATACAGGATTTTTGGAAAGATTTATTGCAGATTACAATAAATTTCAATTGTATCATAAGATAATCCAAAATCTTCTATAGTTTGCCTTATCCACAAAATCTGAGTGCAACACAATGTAGCAGCAACATCTTTAGTTTCAGTGGTTATAATTGTACTGTTATATGCTTTAATGAAAGAATCTACATAATTTTAGGGAATTAATGTTAATTAAGTACATTTCTGAACTATCGGTGAGTTATAGGCTTTTAATTCCTAAGTCTCCGAATTGTTTGTTATTTTAGAGAGTTGCATTTCATGTACTGGACAGTTATGTTTTAACCGCTTAAAGAATATTTTATTATCTTTTAGAGTACACGTGTTGTAACCTTAATGCATGACTTAAGTGAATTTTCAGTAAGTTATTTGTTAACTATTCGAAATGCATCTAAGCATTGGATAGTTAGGTTCGTAAGTATCCGAAATATTTGAACTCGTTAAGCTAGATTTATGCACGTGTTGAATTTAAATACTTTATTATGTCATGTGAGCTGCACATGTATAACTCGTTAAGTTAGCATAACTATATGCGTTGAGTTACTTGAATAGACACTAAGGTGACACATTGTATTAGTGTTATAAGCTTATAAGTTATTTCTTTATTTGCACGTATTTTATAGTTAAATTAATGAAGTAAGTCTGTTGAGTTACACTAACTCCATAGACTATTTATTTTCTAATATGCCACTGTAGTAGTTGTAGAAATAGGAAATTCAAAGGAAAACCATGATTGCACGTATCACGTAGAAATTCACTTATAGAATGAAGAGGAAATCACCATCGTTGATATGAATGAAGGAAATCCAATCGATCATTTAAGTAGAAGCAATTATTACTGAAAGAAATATAAAAGAAGAGGAGAAAGACGAAGAAGTGTGTGTGTGTAGGTGGAGAACCACGCTAACTGTAGGAAGCGTCGGAAGTTTCTTGAAGCTCCACATCGCCACCAAAATCGCCAACCATTGGAGGTCTATGAGGATACTTTCCAGATGTTAGGTCAATTCCGAGCCAAACACAATGATTGATAACCACTATGAGGAGTGATCGCATCGCAGGAAGGGAAGCCATTTTTACCAAGCATCGACTCACATCTCAGGAGATCGTAAAGCTTCTAGCCTTGGTTTTGGGTTGATGATAGTATCCTAAAGAGGAGATCATCTTACAATTCTTGATTCACAATTCTATAGGGAGAGGAAACAAGATTGTAAGTGATTCAGTTTTCAATAGTGTAATCGCGTCGCATGTAGTGACGGAAGTTTTTACTGTCGATAGAGATTTTTACATTTCACCTTTCGCTCATCTTCAAGAACATATCAAAACAAAAATACCAAAAATAACAAATTATCTGTGTTTACATTTAGTATTAAAGTGTTGTATTGTTTGTTTTGTATCGTGATTAATGTTATCATTGTCAATATTGTGAATGTTTTATGTTTGTTTGATTCAAAAAATAGAAAATGGTTTTATAGTTTACTGAAATTGTTTTGTCCTAGATACTTAAAGATTTTAATGGTTACTATTTGAAATATTTGAATGTTAGTGTTGCTTAATGACAAATCTAATATTAACTAACATTAAAGAGCTTAATTGATGTTATTTACATTCTGTGGAACCGCCCAATGGTTGGCCGAATTCCTCTGTAAATAGCAGTATTTAACTGGAAAGATAGGCTTGTGGAGTTAACTTAAGTCTACAAGGTTAGTTTGTTGAGTTAACCATAACTCCATGAACTAAGTCCGTTGTATTAACTATAACTCAACGGAGTGCTTAACTGAACACATATAAATTCCAATATAAAAATTAGAATAGTACACAATTCTTACTTAATCTCTATGGGATCGACCTATACTTGCACATAAATACAATATACACTATGCACTTACAGTTTAAAATACAAATTGGACTTAATATCTAATTTGTGTGAAAGGTTGTTTGTTTACTTCTAAGAGAATTTATTAATATAGGCATAAAAAAATCAAACAAGTTTATGATGTGACTTAACGAACCCAAACAAGTTTTCTAGCACCGTTACCGGAGATTGAGAAGCTAAGCAACTATGAGTGCTATTTTGTTTTAATAGCAGAAAGAGTGTTGTGTGTTTTGTTTTATAATTGAGAATATGGCATATGCTTATGCTTAAAGATTTCTAAAACCTGTAGTTAGCATATGTGAATTCTGCAATTTGGAAGGTCGATGACATCTTTGATTGTTTGAAATTGAGACAATTGCAGATGGTTAGATCACATGAACAATAAATTAATTATATTCAATATAATAGAGCTAAGTATGAGAATCCTATAGTTTACCCAACTAGTGGTTAGTTTAAATGTGTAATATGTTGAGAGATAAGGAAGTTTGGGATAGGTATGATAGATTGGAGCGTAGCTTAGAGCAAAACATGGACAAACTAGAACAATACATGTATCAGCAACAAGAAGTTAACCAATTAAATTATAGAAAAGAATATTTAGAACCTAAAATTGATATCATATACGAAATTGAAAAAATCATAATGAAAATTGATCAAAAATTGAATGCAATGAGATTAGATGATCTGGAAAGAAAATTAAAAGCATTGGAAGAATTTACAATGAAATTACAAGTTATGCAACAGGAAAACATAAATGAAAACTTTAATGTTACAGAAGTGCATAATTTGCAAGACATTCAGACAAAAGAAAATGTTGAGTATTTTTGTTTTGATGATGTGTGCTGAATGAAAATAATCATATTTGCTCAATTACTATTGCTTGTGAAAAGAAATTAAAATCATCAATTAATACAGAAAAAGCTTACTGATATAAATACCTGTCTGTATTGGATCTGAAGTTAATAACTAGTCGTTTCGTTGCATTAATTTCTCATTTAGCTAAATGTTAAGTTAACGTGTGTTTTTATTGAAAAGCAAGATATGTTTTAATGTTATATCTTCTGTATCATGAACAGTGCACGTTTAGACAACTCGTTAAGTTAGAGTTTTGTTTGTATAGAGGTCACGTGAGAACTCGTTAAGTTAGAGGCTTAAAGGTTAAAATAGGTCACGTGATAACTCGTTAAGTTAGTGAGTAAAAGAAGAGACGAACTCATTAAGTTAGTGTTATACACGTGGTGAAATTATAAGTTACGAATGTTGTATTGTATCACGTGAGGTGCACATGTTTAACTCGTTAAGTTAACATAACTAAACGCGTTGAGTTGCTATATTGAACACTAAGGCAACGCGTTAGGTTAGCGTTATAAACTTAAGTTGTTATTTTTGCACGTGATAAAATTCTTATTATAAAAACATTTGTTTATTACTGGTTCGTTGAGTTATCATAAAAAAACAGAGATGGTTCGTTGAGTTATCATAACACAACGGAGATGGTTCGTTGAATTAGCATAACACCACAGACTTAGTTCGTTGAGTTAGCTATAGTACTTGTCACGTGAAATGGCACATGAGGAACTCGTTAAGTTAGAAACATTAAGTTATATATATACTTGTGTTACTGGTTTAGTTAACATTAAAGTAACGACTTCTTATTACACTGATGAAAAACTTTTGGACGAGAAAGTTTATTTTACAAGAAATTTTTCAGAGATCCAGGACTGATGATTAAAGAAAATTCGAAATATAAAGGAGGACGATTAAGATTTTGGCCTTCATATAAAGAAAAATGTATCATAGTTAACTAAATCAAAAGTCAAATGACATTGAAGGAGATACAAAAGAATAAGGTATGTAATTGATTATTTATCTTGAATTTACATTTAAACTCAATTCGTGGAGTATAAATTAAAGATTTTCGAAGAGTTAGATTTTAGATAGTTAAACTTTCAAAGATTTTCACTTTGTAAGCACTTTTCATTTTAAGCACAGTATATATGCATTCCATCAATACAGATGCAATAAAACACAAATCTCATACAATTTTTACTTCTATGATTGCACTAATATTTTGATTTTTATTAAGAAAATAAACAAAATTTTTAAAAATAAATAAATAAATCTGATTTGATGGTACTTTAGGTAGAATATTGCAAACGTGATTAATTGTTTTTTTTTGGATGACGGTGATGTTTCTCCATTTTCCAAAACGAGAATGATTAATTATAGACCGTGCAAATTTTTAACGCCACAGACATGAGACTGCGATAATTAAACAATAACATCGATAATGATTTTTGAGATGTAAATTAGCACAGAAAATGTTAAGATTACTAAGAAAAAACAACAATCGGAGAGAAAAGTAGATTAAACCTCAACATCCAATTACCAGTTGCCACATGATTGTAATAATCCAACACGAGGGGATGTCAGCCCTCATTTATATCGTGTCTGACCAGATTTATATTAGTCATGTCAAGAGAACTAATGAGGTTATTTAGGCCGGTCTCAGAAAGTAACATCAATTAAGGAATCACGAGATTTAAATGTTTATTCTATGAATGAACTTATAGGAAATTTAACAGCTTATGAAGTTCAATTAAATGAATCACTAAGTCACAACAAACTAAAAATGAAGAAAGAAATAGCCTTCGAAATTAATTCAGATTCTGATATATCTACTGATTCTGACGAGGATTTGATTTTGCTGACTAGGAAATTCAAGAAAGCATGGAAAGCTAGGAAACAGCAAAGGAACAAAAATGATAAACCCTCAACGTCAAAATCATTGAATGACAAGAATTCTTCATCCAGAAAGTATGTATGTTACAACTGTAAGAAACCTGGGCATCTTTCTCCAGATTGTCCTATGAGGAAAAATGAAAAGCAAAGTAGGACAAATCAAAAGAAGACGGCTCAGAAAACTCCGAAAAAGGCTTTGAAGGTCACTTGGGATGACACGTCTGAAGAGTCTGAATCTGAGGAATCAGCATCAAAATCTTCACATTCAGAAGGAGAACAAGAGTTAGAAGACGTTGCTCATGTGTGCTTCATGGCAGATGAGTATGAGGAGGAAACAACATCAAAATGGATCTTGGACAGTGGAGCGTCAAGTCACATGACCAGACAAAAAAGTCTATTACAAAATTTTACAAATACCATGAAAGGAAGTGTAACATTTGGAAACAAAAGCAAAGATAAAATCATAGGTATGGGCAATGTTCAAATAACTCCTACTTGTGTTATTTCGAATGTACTATATGCATTTAAGACAAAAGTTTTTAAAAAATTAAAATGTTTTGCAATTTTGTTCAAAATGAGCAAAGTGTCTCTATTTAAAAACTTAGGAGTGATCATGGAACTGAATTTGATAATGATCAAATGGATAACTATTGTAATGAGCATGGCATTGATCATAGATTTTCTTTTCCAAGAGCACCATGTCAAAACGGTGTTGTTGAGAGAAAGAATAGATCACTTCCAGAAATGGCTAGAACTATGTTGAATGAACATAAGTTACCTCAAAATCTTTGGGCTGAAGCAGTAAATACAGCTTGTTATGTTATTAACAGAAGTCATTTAAGACCTCATGTTAATAAAACTCCTTTTGAAATTATGTTTAATAGAGTTCCAAAAATTTCCTATATGAAACCATTTGGCTGCAATTGTTTTATTCTTAATACTAAGGATAAAAGGGATAAATTTCAAGCCAAATAGAATGAAGGAATTTTTGTAGGTTACTCTGCTAGAAGTAAAGCCTATAGAGTATATAACAAGACTTCTAGGACTATTGAAGAAACCCTCCATGTAAGCTTCAACGAAAATTCTCTTAGAGAATCTCAATCTAAAGCTGATAATGATGATATGATCAATTTTCTAAATGAGTTAGAGATCAATAGAGAGATTGATAATTTATCTGAGAAAATCAAAAATATGAACTTATATGATCAAACTAATGATGAAAGTGATGGACTTTCAGATGTTGATGAGAATATTGAGGAAAATCAGAGAAATTGGCGTTATTCTTCATCACATCTCATTACTCAAGTCATTGGTAATATTAATGAGGGAGTTAAAACTAGAGCTTCAGTAAATTTAAATAGTATGTGTATGTTTGTTTCTATGGTGGAACCAAGGAATATTCAAGAAGCATTATCTGATGAAAATTGGATAGTGGCAATGCAAGAAGAACTAAATCAATTCATCAGAAATGATGTATGGGAATTAGTCTCTCCACCAGAAAATCTAACAGGTACAAAGTGGATCTTTAGAAACAAAACTAACGAAACTGGTCAAATTATAAGGAATAAAGCTAGATTAGTTGCACAAGGGTATACACAGGAAGAAGGATTAGATTATGATGAAACATTTGCTCCTGTGGCTAGGTTAGAAAGTATTAGAATATTATTGGCCTATGCTTGTTATATGGATTTTAAATTATATCAAATGGATGTAAAGAGTGCATTTCTAAATGGTTTAATTAATGAAGAAGTCTATGTAAAACAACCACTTAGATTTGAAGATATTAAAAATCCTGACTTTGTGTATAAATTGAAGAAAGCCTTATATGGTTTGAAGCAAGCACCTAGATCATGGTATGAAAGATTGTCTACTTTTTTAATAGAAAAAGGCTATATCATGGGAAAAGTGGATCATACTCTATTTATTAAGAGAGATGGTAAAGATTAGATTGTTGTTCAAATATACGTGGATGATATAATCTTTGGAGCAACCTCTGATAAGTTGATAGAAAAATTCTCTAAAGAGATGTTTAATCAGTTTGAAATGAGTATGATAGGAGAACTTTCATATTTTCTAGGACTTCAAATTAAGCAAATGGATAAAGGTATATTTTTAAATCAGGAAAAATATGTAGATGAAATGCTTAAGAAATTTAATTTTAATGATACAAGGATTCGAGGAACTCCTATGAGTACTACTTTAAAGTTAGATATTGATGACATAGGAAAATCTATAGATCAAAGAAAATACAGAAGTATGATTGGTTCTTTACTTTATTTGACTGCTAGTAGACCTGATATTATGTTTGCTGTGTGTGTTTGTGCTAGATTTCAATCTAATCCTAAGGAATCACACTTAATTGCAGTTAAAAGAATATTTAGATATATACAAGGAACTAAAAATTTCATACTGTATTATTCTAAGGATAATTGAATAGATCTTATAGGATATACTGATGCTAATTATGTAGGATCTAAATCTGATAGAAAGAGTACCAGTGGCACATGTCAATTATTGGGAAATAATTTGGTGTCATGGTTTAATAAAAAGCAAAACTGTGTAGCACTTTCTACTACAGAAGCTGAATATGTTGCTGCTGCACTGTGTTGCACTCAGATTCTGTGGATAAGGCAAACTTTAGAAGATTTTGGATTATCTTATGATACAACTGAGATTTATTGTGACAGTAGTTCTGTAATAAATCTTTCCAAAAATCCTGTATTACATTCAAGAGCAAAGCATATAGAGGTTAGACATCATTTTCTGAGAGATAACGTAATTAAAGGAAAAATTAAATTAGAATTTGTGTCTAGTAAAAATCAATTAGCTGATATATTTACAAAACCTCTAGACGAAAATACATTCTGCAACATTAGATTAAATTTAGGTATTTGTAGGCTATGTGATGTGTAAAATGCTTAAACTCCACATAAAAAGATAAATATTATTGATGATGTCGTTCACCTCATAGATATTATATACTTATTATAAATATCTAAAGTAATATCTAAACTGCTGCTTAAGATACTATGTATTTATTGTAAAATCATAGTAGTATCTTATTGATTTTAAGTAGTTTATCAATTTTAATGGTTTTTACGATTTTAAGTGGAAGTGTAAATGAAAAACATTAAATACTTCTGACATTCTGAAATTTTGATTAAATGTTTTCTTTGAATCAAGGAAAATGCATATGATCATGCATAAATTTGACTTAATTGATTAAACTTGTAGAATAAGTTATATGTAACTCATCTTAAACTGCTAATCAAAAGTATAAGCTTATTGAAACTGATTCATATTCTCAATATAATCATAGAAGTAAAAATTGTATGAGATTTGTGTTTTATTGTATCTGTATTAATGGAATACATATATACTGTGCTTAAAATGAAAAGTGCTTACAAAGTGAAAATCTTTGAGAGTTTATTGATCAGTTTGATCACGAGCCTTTTGTACTTGAGCAGATAGGTATGTAAGGATTGTTGTCCTGAAAAAGGATTCTTTAAATCTGGCAACCTAAGGTCCTGATCAGATCTGGGATTGTTGATTGAAAGCTCATTACATGGGTACATTAGAAAGCTCTTGTATGATTCAAGCTTTTCAAACTAACTTTTAAAGAAAATTATCAATATTTACTGTTTTGAAAAGAAAAAGTTGTTTCATTAATTACAGATATCTTTGAATCGCATATAGTTTATACCAATACGACTACTGATTTATTGAATCAACATTAGTACTTTTGAAAATGTTTATTTGAGATACATTCTTTTATTCTCCTTTAATTAATCGAATTGAGTTCAAAGTTGTGTTTTTGATTCATATACAGTAGAAATTGATTCTGGAAATCATTTTTGATGATGTCAGGATAACGGAAGTCTCTGAAAAGAAAATGTAAAAGTATAGTTATACTTAACATCTATTGTCACTACAAGTATATTTTGTATTTTAATTGAATATATTTGAAGTATATTTGTAGGGGGAGCATTAACAATGTCAAAAACAGATTAATATAATTTAAAATACAAATCTTAGTTAATCTAAATTAATGTCCTCTTAAAATCTTGATGAAATAATTTAAAAAGACAAATAAACTATTCTAGATTCAAATGACAAACTGTTCAAATAGTTTACAATGTTCTCAAGATAATGTTAAGTTTAGCATATGTGTTGTTTTCGGAAGATTTTAGTTGGAAGCATTTGAAACTTGTTTAAGTGTATTAACTAGACGTTATATTAGATAAGGTAACGTGTAAAACTGCCTCTAGACAGCATTTTACTCGTTAGGTTAGTTAACTCAACGAGTTATACTTGAATATTTCGGGTACCTTGATTGAATAAACTTTATTCAATATTTATTTAATTTCTAAACCCGACTTATCTTCACGTTGAGTTATACGCCTAAAAACCTTATTTAAACACTTATAACACGGGGACTTAGGTTATTTGTAAACTTTGTCAAGAAAATCTTTCCCACTTGTTGCTGTTACAACCTGCGACGATGGTCTCCAAGTTCTACAAAGGTCGTGGCAGAGGAAAAGGCAAAAGTAGAAGAGATGCAAAAGGAAAAGAAATAGAGAATGTTGAAGTTCCACGTATTTGGTTCAAGACAATATTTCGAGTGGACAAAAGGTTAGAAGAACTTTGTAGAGATTACTACTTTTCTCAGGATATATTAGATGAAGTTAGACAAGAACTTCAACATACTGATGCAAGTATTACATACATGGGTATTCGAAGTAAATATGATAGAGAATACAGAATGAAATGTGCTGAGATTGCATTTTTGGAACAGTATACAGAATATTTGGAAAAAGGTGTAGGTTCATCAAATAGAACTCCTCAAACTCCTATAAACGGTACAAGACTACATGCATTTGAGGAAGAGTATGAATCAGCTATCCCTACTCCTTTATATTCAAAACAAGTAGAATCAGATATTGCTGTAGACAAAACAAAAGTTGATAGTCTTCGAAAGGCCGTTGCAATAGAAAGTGCCTTAGAAGAATTAAAGCAGAAAACTTTTATGGAGCAATTTGAAAAGAAAACAGCAATACTTGAAGAGGAGAAACAGAAATGTTATAGAAGAAGAAAAATTAGAAAAATTATGTCTAAGGAAACAAAATCTATTGGAAAAGGACAATCAAATGAAAATTTATTTCCAAAGGATAATGTATGTCTAGACATTGTACCTTATTGTGCATCTGATAAACTCATCAGTTCCGAACACACTGAAACTGATGAAGATAATGAGACTTTATTTTCCCTTGCTAGAAAGCTTGAGAAGAAATACAAGTCAAATATGAGCTCAAGTTTTTCTATTAATACAAGTCCTGATAATGCAGAAATTGACAAATCAGAGCATTAGGCACCTGGCATTGAACAAGTTATTGCAGATATAATTGACAATGTTGAGGCAGTAACTAGTTCAGAGCCTGAATTGTCTGGAGTAGCAGATATTGAAATTGTTAAGACTCTAGAAGAGCTAAAAGTTAACCAGCCTTCTACAGAATCTATAGAAGTAGAGTCTGAGAATTCACAGCATGAATCAATGGAAATATCTGTTGAACAAAATGAACAATTACAGACAGATACACCGGCTGTAGAATTTGTGGAAAAATTGTACTTTGAACATTCTATAGAGACTAAACAGATGAATGTTGAGCATATTGACAATGTTCCTAACACTGTTGAAGCTAGAGAATCAAGCATACCTGAGCAGCTTCAAGATAATATTTTGGAAGAGGAACAACATGACATTCATTTTGAAGAAGAGGTTCCTAAAGATGAATTAAACTCTAAATCACGGCTTCAAGTATCACCTTCTTTGTGTACAATGTTAAACATTCAAGGTAATACAATTCATTTTAGATCTGAAGAAGCATTGCAGAAATACAATAATCTGATTACATGTCAGATTCTGCATGCTCGTCCAATAAAATTCAAAAATTTGATGGACATAAGAGATCTGTTTGAGTTTCAAGGGCTCATTAAATTCTTGCCAGTTGGAACGAAATGGAAGCAATACACAGAGCTTATTGCAGCTTTTTATAGCAATCTGGTCAAGAATGAAAATTTTCTGAAGACTCAAATAAATGAACAGGAGTTTATATTGTCTCCTGAGTTAATTTTTGAAGTTTTGGGATTAAAGAATGAAGGTGTTGTTGTTACAAACAGATTTGACATGATAAGACAACTGGAATGGAACATTCAGTCTTTATCAAAAATTCCAGATGTATATTCTGAAATGAGATTAATGGAAAATCTGAATGCAGAGGCAAGGTTTATTGCAAATATATTGCATGCAAATTTATTTCAGAGAGTTGGACACAATATGGAAGTCAGCAGAAGTTGTTTATATGGAACTTATAGCTTGCTGAATAGGATTCAAATCAATTGGTTTGATGTTTTCACTTCTCAACTACGGCATATGAGTTCAAAGTTATTTTATGGTGATGCTGTATGTAGACTCATTGCAAGCTAATTAAATTTATCTGACTAGCCCTCTGAAACTAAAGGCATGAGAGCATTTAGTGTCAAAGATTTGCAAAAATTTCAGGCCATGCATAAACCTCAACGACAACAACAACAACCTGATACAAACCATATACAACATCAACAACAACAACAAAGTTATTCAGTTCAAGCAGAACAGCAAACCCAGCTACCTCCTGACTTAGATGCAGTGCTTAACAACATCAGAAATGATATTAGGCATCTAGGAGATAAAATATGTAATGCTATAAGTGATATACTTAGGAGGGGTCGCTAACTGTTTTTGTTTGTTTCTGAATACAAAATGTAATGTTTGTATTACTTGTTTGATTCATTGAACAATACATTTTTCTGTAAATATCTTCAATTATTATTCTTGTTTACAGAAAGAGTTGTTGTAATTGTAATTCTCTTATATATGTATATATATTTTTTGTAATTATCTTTTTGATTAATGACAAAAAGGGGGAGAAATATTATAAAAAGATGATTATGATCTTAATTGCATATATATATTATAAAAGGAGATGCTATTTAAATGGTTATTGTAATCTGACAAATGATAATTACAAAACTGATACTTATATAATTATTGACATTTGAGAGTTTTAGTTCTGAGAGGTAAAATTTACACAAACAATAGAAATAAGCTTAAGTGAACTTAAGTCAACAAACAAGTTTGTTGAATTAAAAGTTAACCCAACGAAGGTGCTTTGTTGAGTTATACATATTTCATAATTGATTTAATATGGTTTTGTCATCATCAAAAAGGGGGAGATTGTTGTGTATTTTTGTTTTGATGATGTGTGTTGAATGAAAATAATCATATTTGCTCAATTACTATTGCTTGTGAAAAGAAATTAAAATCATCAATTAATACAGAAAAAGCTTACTGATATAAATACTTGTCTGTATTGGATCTGAAGTTAATAACTAGTCGTTTCGTTGCATTAATTTCTCATTTAGCTAAACGTTAAGTTAATGTGTGTTTTTATTGAAAAGCATGATATGTTTTAATGTTATATCTTCTGTATCATGAATAGTGCACGTTTAGACAACTCGTTAAGTTAGAGTTTTGTTTGTATAGAGGTCACGTGAGAACTCGTTAAGTTAGAGGCTTAAAGGTTAAAATAGGTCACGTGATAACTTGTTAAGTTAGTGAGTAAAAGAAGAGACGAACTCGTTAAGTTAGTGTTATACACATGGTGAAATTATAAGTTACGAATGTTGTATTGTATCACGTGAGGTGCACATGTTTAACTCATTAAGTAAACATAACTAAACGCGTTGAGTTGCTATATTGAATACTAAGGCAACGCGTTAGGTTAGCGTTATAAACTTAAGTTGTTATTTTTGCACGTGGTAAAATTCTTATTATAAAAACATTTGTTTATTACTGGTTCATTGAGTTATCATAAAACAACAGAGATGGTTCGTTGAGTTATCATAACACAACGGAGATGGTTCGTTGAATTAGCATAACACCACGGTCTTAGTTCGTTGAGTTAGCTACAGTACTTGTCACGTGAAATGGCACATGAGGAACTCGTTAAGTTAGAAACATTAAGTTATATATATACTTGTGTTACTCGTTTAGTTAACATTAAAGTAATGACTTCTTATTACACAGATGAAAAACTTTTGGACGAGAAAGTTTATTTTGCAGGAAATTTTTCAGAGATCCAAGACTGATGATTAAAGAAAATTCGAAATATAAACGTGGGTTAGAACGTGTGTGTTTCGATGAAGGAAAAAGAAAAGACATGGAGAAGTGGAAAACTGGTGGTGGTTAAACGTGAAGGATATGCATGAAATGAAGATACAGTATAAAAGGCATAGAATTCTCGTTGATCAATTTATCCTTGCACACAAAATGAAAAAATTTTTCAAGGATCAAACCATCCCTGCACACCAAAAGAAAAATCTTTTTCAGGGATCAAAAACACCTTCTCGGGGAAAATCTCTCAAGTGGAAGAAAGTTCAGTGAAGTATAAAAAAGTAAGATTTTCGTCACTGAAGATTTGAAGTATCAGAAGGAAGAAAGTTCAGTGAAGCATAAAAAGGTAAGATTTTCGTCACTGAAGATTTGAAGTATCAAAAGAAAGCAAATTCGGTGAAGCATGAAAAGACAAGATATTCATCACTGAAGAATTACTGAAGAAGAAAAAGAAGAAGAAGAAAGATCTCAAATAGGGAGAAAAGTTTTAAATTTCGCAAATTAGTTTTCTCTGTTTGTAGTTATGAAATTGTTTAGATGATACATGGTATCGAAATATAATTGCATCTACAATTTCTAAGGAGAATTGAATTGTATATTGTAATTGAAACCTTGAATAAAAATGATTTTATGAAAACAATGTCTTGATTTGTTTTTGAGTTTTAAAGTTTCAATTGTATTTCAGAAAATATTAAAAATACACAATTCACCCCCCTCTTGTGTAGCCATACGATCCTATAGAAAATACCAATGTAATAGAATTTAAAGAATGTAATTTAAAACTGAAAACAATAATGAAAACTTTAATGTTACAGAAGTGCATAATTTGCAAGACATTCAGACAAAAGAAAATACCAGTGTAATAGAATTTAAAGAATGTAATTTAAAACTGAAAACAATTGAAGATCATAATCATGAAAATGAAATACAAGAACATCATGAAAGTAATGAAAATCTGGAAGATGTATGTATAACATTAAGATCTAGGACTGATATACCATCAAGAATTCAAAGAGAAAGTAATATGAAGGTGCATAAGAACAAAATTCAAAATGATAATGAAAATGTAATATCTAAAAACTTAGAAATCAATGAAGAAAAATCTGAATCTGAAAATGAGATTAAAAATGATCAAATGAAAGAAAAAGAATCTCATAAATCACAATCATTAGCACCCTATCTTGAAAGATTACAACAAACATTTCCTACAAAATAAGAAATTTTTTTGAAAAAGTACAACTTAACATTCCTTTGTCAGACTTATTGCAAAAAATGGCACATTGTGCTAAATTTCTTAAGGATTGGTGTACTAAGAAAAGAGAGTTAAGGATTGGTTTTAAGAAAAGTCTTTTGAGTTGAGAAAAGTAGTTTCCTATTTTTGCCACAAATTCCTAAAAAGTTATCTGATCTTGGAATTCCTGTTATATCATGCATCATAGGAAATACCATTCTAGAAAGAACCTTAATAGACCTAGGTGCAGGTATAAATGTTATGCCTAGTGATATATTTGCATCCTTAGGATTAGAAGGCTTAATCCCTACTAGGACAGTCATTCAATTAGTTGATAGAAGTATAAGATGCCCTGGAGGAAAAATAGAAGATGTTCTAATTAAAATCAAAAATTTCATATATCCCATTGATATTGTGATTTTGGATTCCCAACAAATTAAGCATCAGAATCATGATACATCTTTAATTTTGGGAAGACCATTCTTAGCAACATCAGGAGTTGTTATAAATTGTAAAATTGGTGTGATGAAGTTAGCTTATGGTAATGAGGATACTTAATTAAACATTTTCAAACTTGAAAAGATTAAGGAGTTAGAAATGTCCTTACATATAATAGACTTTTTAGAGGATGAAGGAGATATGCTAGATGATGTGATTCAAGAAGAATTAAATAGGCAACTAGATTCTAAAACATTAGAAGTAAGTGAAAGCATAGATGTAGAAGGAGATCAAGAAGAGTTTAATATTGAAGATGAAAATGTTCAATTAGGAGCTCTAGCTTCTGATGGTCAACATTTAGATTTGAAACCTTTACCTCCTGAATTAACCTATATATTTCTGGAAGAAAAATGAACATGTCCAATCATTATTGCTTCAGATTTAAAAGAGGATCAAATTTCTAAATTAAAAGATGTAGTAAAAACTTATAAAGAAGCAATAAGATAGACTATGGCTGATATAAAAGGGTTAAGTGCAACATTATGCTGTCACCATATATATTTAGAAGAGAATGCTAAACTTGTTAGAATTCTTGAGAGGAGATTAAATCCAAGCCTTAAAGAAGTAGTTAGGAAGGAAATAGTGAAATTGTTAGATAATGACATAATTTATCCGATTTTTGATAGCTCGTGGGTTAGTCCAATCCATGTTGTTCCCAAGAAATCAGGATTGACAGTTATTAGGAATAAAAGTCAAGACTTGATACCTACTAGAATTCAATCAGGCTAGAGAGTGCGTATAGACTATAGAAAACTGAATGCTCTTACTAGGAAAGATCATTTTCCCTTACCTTTTGATAGACCAAATGTTGGAGGAATTAGCAGGGTAAGAATATTTTTGTTTCCTAAACAATTATTTAGGATATAACCAAGTTCTAGTAGCATTAGAGGATCAAGAGAAAACAACTTTCACACGTCCTAATGGAACTTATGCTTTTAAAAGAATGTCATTAAGATTATGCAATGCACCAACTACCTTTCAAAGGTGTATGTAGGGCATATTCACTAGAATGGCTGAATATTTTTTAGAAATATTTATGGATGATTTTACTATATGTGGAACTTTATATGAAGTGTGTTTAAACAATTTAGACCAAGTATTAAAACGCTGTGTGGAAAAAAATCTAGTTCTAAATTGGGAAAAATGTCACTTCATGGTTAAACAAGGAATCATCTTGGGATATGTTGTTTCAAAGAAAGGATTGGAAGTAGATAACGCTAAAATAGAAGTAATTTCTAATCTATCAGAACCTAAATCAATAAAAGATATTAGATCATTTCTAGGACATGTTGGATTTTATAGAAGATTCATTAAAGATTTTAGCAAAATAGCTAGACCTTTAACTAGTCTATTAAAAGATGTCCCATTCAACTTTGATAAAAATTGCAAAGAAGCATTTTTCAAGCTTAAAACTAGCTTAATTTCAACTCCAATAATACAAGTACCTAATTGGAGCCATAAATTTGAATTAATGTGAGATGCATCTAATTTTGCTGTAGGAGTAGTGTTGGGACAGAAGATAGAAAAATCTCCTAGAGTGATTCATTATGCAAGAAAAGCTTTAAATGATGCTTAAATTAATTATACAACTATTGAAAAAGAACTGTTAGCTATTGTGTTTGCCTTAGAAAAGTTTAGATCATATCTGATTGGAGCTAAAGTGATAGTATACACGGATCATTCAACTTTAAAACACCTAATAGCAAAGAAAGAGACTAATCCTAAATTGATCTGTTGGATATTATTATTACAAGAATTTGATCTAGAAATTAAAGATAAAAAAAGTTGTGAGAATGTAGTAGTAGATCATTTATCAAGATTACAAATAGAAAAATCAAACATTAAAATTAAGGATAATTTTCCTAATGAACAATTAATGACCATCAACACAATACCTTGGTATGTAGACAGTTAATTACTTGGTTACTGGTTTAACACCTAAAGATTGGAATAAATAGGATAAGAAATTGTTTTTTTCAAGAGTAAAATATTACTATTGGGAAGACCCATACTTATTTAAAAAATGTCCTAATTTGGTTTTAAGGAGGTGTGTTTCAGAAACTGAATATCAAAGCATATTGTCTTTTTATCATGACCAAGCAAGTGGAGGGCATTTTGGTTCAGGGAGAACTGCTACTAAAATTCTATAAAGTGGATTTTATTGGCCAACACTATTCAAACATGCTTATAAATATTGCTTAAGTTGTTTAAGATGTCAACAAATAGGAAGAATATCAAAGATGAATATGATGCCTCTAAACCTTATTGTTGAAGTTGAAATCTTTGATGTGTGGGAATAGATTTTATGGGTCTATTTCCTATGTCTAATCAATTTAATTATATATTGTTAGGAGTGGTGTTAGGAATTTTGTTTTGATGATATATGCTTTATTAAAGTTTTTAAATAAGTCTAAATAATATTCTTTAAGTATATTTCTCTAAGTATAATAGTTAACAGATTATCAAAAAGTTTCATTTTTATGTCGGATAAGTTAAAGATTTCCGAAGAGTTAGATTTTCGATAGTTAAACTTTCGGATAGTTAACGTTTCATTTTTGTTGAATAGTTTATGTTAAAAATTCGTATAGTTAAGTTATCTACACGTGTGTTTTTAATGTTTTAAGTTGTCATGTGTTTTTTATGTGCGTTCGGTAATGAAAATCGAATAGTTAGATAACTGTTCGAGTTTTTATACGCATGGATAGATAAGTCTTCGAATTTTATAAAATGACTAATGAACAGATAAGTTTGCTATGTTTAGTCACGTGTTTTACAGGTGCAAAAACTCAAAGAGTTACAGATAAGTATTCGAGTTTTTACAGGACTTAAAGGATAAGTGTTCGACCTAATCGAAGACTTAGAAGATATTCTACAAAACTCTAGGAAGATAAAGTCCCGGTGAATCTATGAGTGAAGATCGTGGAAATTCAAAATGATAGTGGAGAAAGTGAAAACTCAAAAAGATAGTAATTTGGATTAAAGAAAAAATTAGTATGTGGATTCTAGATTAAGTGGATGATATGCTGAACGTGAAGACAGAGTTCGATTACTAATAGAGAGTACAAGCTACATTACAATAGAGGATCCCAATCTCAAAAACCAAGTTTGAATATTCAATCTAGATCCCTAACTGAAAAGTTAAGTTTGAATATTCATATTCCAAAAAAATTCTCCAACATCAGAAGAAGTTCGAAATTCCAAGTAATTTTAGAAAAGGAGTTGCAAACGTAAGAAGTCTGGAAATTCGACAACTAGAGAAGAAGAGATACAGAAGCTGAGCAAAGAGAAGGAAAGAAGTTGTGTGCATAAAGATTAGGTTTTATATAATTCGAAATTAGTTTTGAATAAGAGCTTTATTTTTCTATTTGAATTGTATATTGAACATTACTGTATCAAAACTTTCAAGAAGGGAATTGAGCTGAAAAGATATTGTAAATTTTGTCTTTAAAGATTATAAAGAATAGAATTTCGTTTACGAGTGTTTTGTGCTCTTGTTTTATCTGCTGGTATTTTAATTACTAAAGACACAATTCACCCCCCCTCTTGTGATATATACGATCCTACAAGTGGATTATGTATCTAAATGGATAGAATCTATTCCTACAAAAACTAATGACAACAAAGTGGTAATACATTTTATAAGAACTAATATAATTGCTAGATTTGGAATACCTAAAGCTATTATTAGTGATAGAGGAACTCATTTCTGTAATAGAAGTTTTGAAGTCTTAATGAAGAAATATGGAGTAAATCACAAAATTGCAACATCATATCATCTGCAAACAAGTGGACAAGTAGAAAGTGTAAACGAACAAATTAAGTTAATATTATAAAAAGTAGTAAATCCTACTAGAACAGATTGAGCTAATAGATTAATAGATGCACTTTGGGCTTATAGAATTGCTTATAAGACAAGCTTAGGTATGTCACCTTTTAGACTAGTATATGGGAAAAGTTGCCATTTACCAATTGAAATTGAACATAAAGCTTATTGGGCATTAAAAACACTAAACACTAATTTAAATCAAGCTGCTGAAAGTAGAAAAATGCAATTGATTGAATTAGAAGAATTTAGGAATGAAGTTTATTTGAAAATTGTAAAAGAAAAAGAGAAAATGAAGTTCTAGTATGACAAGAAAATTATTCCAAAAAGTTTTAAAATAGGCCAAGAAGTATATCTTTACATGACTAGACTTCATAACTGTATTGTTATGAAAAGTTAAATCATAAACTTGTTTAATTTGTTTTTATGCTTATATCAATAATTACTTTTAGAAGTAAACAAATAACCTTTCACACAAATTAGATATTAAATACAATTTGTATTTTAAATTGCAAGTGCATAGTGTATATTGTATTTGTGTGCAAGTACAGGTCAATCCTTCAAAGATTGAGTAAGAATTGTATACTGTTTTGATTTTTATATTGGAGTTTATATGCGTTTAGTCAAGCACTCTGTTGAGTTATAGTTAACACAATGGACTTAGTTCATGGAGTTATAGTTAACTCAACGAACTAACCTCATGGACTTAAGTTAACTCCACAAGCGTACCTTTCCAGTTAAATACTGTTATTTACAGAGGAATTCGGCCAACTATTGGGCGGTTCCACAGAATATAAATAACATCAATTAAGCTCTTTAATATTAATTAATATTAGATTTATCATTAAATAACACTAACATTCAGATATTTCAAATAGTAACCATTAAAATCTTTAAGTATCTGGGACGATTCAATTTCAATAAATCGTAAAACTATTTTCTATTTTCTGAGTCAAACAAACATAAAACATTCAAAATACTGACAATGATAATATTAATCACGATACAAAGCAAACAATACAATACTTTAATACTAAATGTAAACACATATAATTTGTTGTTTTCGGTATTTTTGTTTTGATATGTTCCTGAAGATGAATGAAAGGTGAAATGTAAAAATCTTTATTGATAGTAAAACCTTCCGTCACTATATGTGACACGATTACACCATTGAAAACTTAATCACTTACAATCTTGCCTTCTCTCCCTATAGAATCGTGTATCAAGAATTGTAAGATGATCTCCTTTTTAGCATACTGGCATCAACTCGAAATCAAGGCTAGAAGCTTTACGATCTCCTAAGATATGAGTCGATGCTTGGTGAAAATGGCTTCCCTTCTTGCGACACGATCACTCCTCACAGTAGTTGTCAGGCACCGTGTTTGGCTCAGAATCGACCTGACATTTGGAAAGTATCCTCACAGACCTCTGATGGTTGGTGATTTTGGTAGTGGTGTGGGGCTTTAGGGAACTTCTAATGCTTCCTGTAGTTAGCGTAGTTCTCTACCTCTACACACACATCTTTTCTTCATCTTTCTCCTCTTCTTTTATATTTGTTTCCATAGTAACTGCTTCTGCTTAGAAGATCGGTTGGATTTCATTCATTCATATCAATGATGGTGATTTCTTCTTCATTCCATGAGTGAATTCCTGTGTGATATGTGCAATCGTGGTTTTCCTTCGAATTTCCTGTTTCTGCTATAGTGGCATATTAGAAAATAAATGGTCCATGGAGTTAATGTAATTCAACAGACTTACTTCATTGATTTAACTATAAAACACGTGCAATAAAGAAATAACTTATAAGCTTATAACATTAACACAATGTATAACCTTAGTGTATATTCAAGTAACTCAATGCGTATAGTTATGCTAACTTAATGAGTTATACATGTGCAGTTCACGTGTTATACTAAAGCATTTAATTTCAACACGTGCATAATTCTAACTTAACGAGTTCAAACATTTCGGATACTTGTGAACCTAACTATCCGATGCTCAAATGCATTTCGGATAGTTACCAGATAACTTACCAAACATTCACTTAAGTCATGCATTATGGTTACAACATGCATACTCCAAGAAATAACAAAATATTCTTTAAGCATTTAAAACATAACTGTCCAGTACTCTCCAAAATAACAGAAAATTCGGATACTTAAGAATTAAAAACCTGCAACTTACCGACAATTCAGAAATGTATTTAATTAATGCTAATTCCTTGAAATTATGCAGATTCTTTCATTAAAACATATAACAGTGCAATTATAACATAATAGCTTAATTCTCATATGATAAGCTAATTATTCTGCAATTAACCATCATTTAACCATTAATATTATACACTTTTTCATTTTAAACACTTCCCCTATACTTAAATTTTGCTAGCCCCTTAGCAAACTACTAAGATCTAATAGTTGGTCTTTCCACAGTGCTAAAATTAATTCTTCCTTTTTTCCTTTTCAAAATACATAAATTAAATTAATGTAAAGATATTCTGTATTAATTCAGTAATCTAATTTAACATTGTTTTCTCTTCTTCAACCTACAAATATATTTAAAACATATGTAAATTACATACAAAATATATTAGCATCACATAGGTAGTAATTATATTATCATTTTTTCTTCTTTTCAACATCTATTATCTCAAATTTTCTAATATGATTTCTAGAATAAATTTCAACTAAATACGAATCAAAACACAATCCAACTCAATATGATTAAAACAAGTAGAATAATGAATTGTATCTCAAATAAACAACTTCAAAAGTCTAATCTAGATTCATACTTCAGCAATCTTAAATAATAGAAAATATACTTGATTCAAAAGATATCTGTATTTCACAAAACACTTTTATCTTTTAAGAACAGTATATGCATATTTGTACTTTAAAAGTTAATTTGAAAAGCTTGAATCATACAAGAGCTTTCTAGTGTACCCATGTATCGAGCTTTCAGTCAACAATCCCAAATCTGATCAGGATCTTAGGTTGCCAGATTCAAAGAGTCCCTTTTTCAGGTCAACAATCCTTACATACCTATATGCTCAAGTACAAAAGGCTCGTGATCAAACAAGTCAATAAACTCTCTAAGTTTTTCTCTTTTTGTTTTCTTTTTCTTTTCAACACAGTATATATTCGTATTTCATTAATACAGATGCTATAAAACCCAAATCTCATATAATCCTACTTCTATAATTTACTAAAAATATGAATCCATATCAATAAGCTCATACTTTTTCTGTAGTTTAATAAAGTTTACACATAAATCATTCTACAAGTTTAATCAATCAAATTAAATGTATTTTTGATCATATGCATCTCATTTAATCCAAAAATCAACAATTCAGCTCTTTCAGGATTTCAAATCTTTTACTGAATTTCAGTTAGGCATTCTGATTTTTTTTTAAATTGTGAAACTATTAAACTCATAAAATTCAGTAAAAACATAAGATACTATATCCAGATTTGTATAATAGTAAAATTTGTAGCATCTTATATATGATTCTAAATATAACATTCAAGTAGTTATAGTATTTTTTTTTTTACAGTTTCAATTATCGGATAGCTATTGGAAATTTCAGTTAGTTATAGTAAATTCATAAAAAATTTTCAATTTCCACAAAGTTTTGTAGCACCATCTAAGTTCCTCTAATTAACAAAATTACTTGGATTTAATCTAATTACCTCCCCTTCATACTTACATTTTGCATTGTCCTCAATGTAAAAGTTTACAGTAAATACAGTAAATGTTAGCAGACATGAATATTGTTTCGTTGACTTAGCACTTAACTCAAGGAACTTAATTTGTTGAGTTAATGAATAACTCCACGAATTGAGTTTAAATGTAAATCCAGGATAAGTAATCAATTACATACATTATTCTTTTGTATCTCCTTCAACATCTTCTGACTTTTGATTCTAAAAAACTTTTCATTCACAAATAAAATCAGAATATATAACAAAATAACAAAACATAAATTGTTAATTCAATGTCTTGTGTGGAACCCAGGCTCTTATGCTTTTGGTGGCTCTCAAGCAAGCTAGTTGGTTTCCCAGAATAGCTACCAACAAATTGGATTGATATTTTGTTTATTTTTTTTTCTTTTTTTTTTCTAAATATAAATGCAGAATACACACAACATTAAGAGAACAAAATCACAACTTAAGAACATGATTGAAAAGTTGTGACAAATGGAATAAATGTGTCAATCTAAGCAAACTTTTTAGGCATAATTCTTCTTACTATTAATTTTGTTTTAATGCAGTCTACTTTCCTTTTTAATTTGTAAACTTGCAGTATGTTATCAATACTAATTATAAGTGTATTTCCATTAATGAATCTCCGAGAGTGATTCATTATGCAAGAAAAACCTTAAATGATGCTTAAGTTAATTATACAACTACTGAAAAAGAACTATTAGCTATTATGTTTGCCTTAGAAAAGTTTAGATCATATCTGATTGAAGCTAAAGTGGTAGTATACACGAATCATTCAGCTTTAAAACATCTAATAGGAAAGAAAGAGACTAAACCTAGATTAATCCGATGGATATTATTATTACAAGAATTTGATCTAGAAATTAAAGATAAAAAATGTTGTGAGAATGTAGTAGTAGATCACTTATCAAGGTTACAAATAGAAAAATCAAATATTGAAATTAAGGATAATTTTCTTGATGAACAATTAATGACCATCAATACAATGACTTGGTATGTAGACATAGTTACTGGTTTAACACCTAAGGATTGGAATAGATAGGATAAGAAATTGTTCTTTTCAAGAGTAAAATATTACTATTGGGAAGACCCATACTTATTTAAGAAATGTCCTGATTTGGTTTTAAGGATGTGTGTTCCAAAAACTGAATATTAGAGCATATTGTCTTTCTGCCATGACTAAGCATGTTGAGGGCATTTTGGTTCAGGGAAAACTACTACCAAAATTCTGCAATGTAGATTTTATTGGCCAACACTATTCAAAGATGCTCATAAATATTGCTTAAGTTATTTAAGATGTCAACAAATAGGAAGAATATCAAAAAGGAATATGATGCCTCTTAATCCTATTGTTGATGTTGAAATCTTTGATGTGTGGGGAATAGATTTTATGGGTCCATTTCCTATGTCTAATCAATTTAATTATATATTGTTGGGGGTGGATTATGTATCTAAGTGGATAGATGCTATTCCTACAAAAACCGATGACAACAAAGTGGTAAAACATTTTATAAGAACTAATATAATTGCTAGATTTGGAATACCTAAAGCTATTATCAGTGATAGAGGAACTCATTTCTGCAATAGAAGTTTTGAAGCCTTAATGAAGAAATATGGAGTAAATCACAAAATTGCAACATCATATCATCCGCAAACAAGTGGACAAGTAGAAAGTGCAAACAAATAAATTAAGTTAATCTTAAAAAAAGTAGTAAATCCTATTAGAAAATATTGGGCTAATAGATTAATAGATGCACTTTGGGCTTGTAGAACTGCTTATAAGACAAGCTTAGGTATTTCACCTTTTAGGCTAGTATATGGAAAAAGTTGTCATTTTCCAACTGAAATTGAACATAAAGCTTATTGGGCATTAAAAACTCTGAACACTAATTTAAATCAAGCTGCTGAAAATAAGAAAATGCAATTGATTGAATTAGAAGAATTTAGGAATGAAGCTTATTTGAAGACTTTAAGAGAAAAAGAGAAAATGAAGTTCTAACATGACAAGAAAATTATTCCAAAAACCTTTGAAATAGGACAAGAAGTATATCTTTACATATCTAGACTCCATAACCATCTAGGGAAATTAAGATCTAGATAGGCAGGACCTTATATAGTTTGAAATATTTATTCTTATGGAGCTATTGAAATTGAAAATACTAAAAATCAGAATATATTTAAGGTAAATGGACAAATACTTAGACCTATTTTGAGGATACCAAAAAGTTCTTTTGGAATTATAGAAGAAGTAAGAGTAGAGGACTACTTGAGCTTTACTTAGTAAGAAATTTTCTAAGTATATATAGTATTAAAAAAAAAAACATTATTTAAACATAGTCACGATTCAATAGAAAGGAATTATCGGTTTGACCAAAATATATTTTAAAAGAAAAAAAATCATTGTCGTTCAACCAATAGGATCCATCAATCTAGCCAAAACATAAAAATATAAAAAAATACTATATATTATTAAGTGAAAATGTCGGTGTTACCGAAGCATAGTATTGGTTCTACTAGAAGAAAAAATATATACAGAATCTAATTTTGGTTCAACCGAGGAATATAACAGTTTGATCGAAAATTCTAAAATGTTGAAAAAATTAAGAGTCGATTAGACCAGAAATTCTTTGGTCTAGACCGAAATAAAAATTATTATTATAAGTATTTTTATTAATTATAACTTTACGGAAAGTCCGTTGAGTTATGCTTAACTCAACGAACTTACTCTGTTGAGTCTAGGATTAGTCAATGAACTTACCTTGTTGAGATAACTATAACTCAATGGAGTACTATAGTTAAGTCCAAGGACTTAGTCCGAGGAGTTAACCATAATTCCACGGAGAGATAGATGAGAGAGCGACAGTTTGCATGGGAAAATGACCCGATTACCCGCCTAAACTTAGGGCTTATTTATATTAAAACTTAGGATTTGGGGGCATTATCCATAGAATCATTTAGAACTTAGACTAGTGGAGATCAGAGCGATTCCGTTCCATTTCGTAACTCCATGATGACAAAGATGACACTAGAATTCTAGGAGGACGCAGTTGACATGTCAGAATTTCTTAAAGAATCAAAAGAATGGCACAAAAGGAAAAAGATCAGAAATACGAGGGAAAAAGAGCTACAAAAGGTAGAATCTAACCTTTTCTACTGGAGAAGAGTTTTAGTAGATTTAGGCAAAAAAATACCATAGATTATGGAAACGAGAATCAAAGTAGCAATGGAAGTTGCTGTAAATAGAGAAAGATGAATCAGGCTAAATAATGAAGTTGCCCTAGAATTGATCCAATGTAAGTCTTGACTCTGGTTCAAAAGACACATAGGTAGACAAGCTCAATGGGCAATCAGGGAGCAACACAGGAAAGGAAATGAAGAGCAAGCAACTGAAGAACAACAGGAATCGACTGTTGAAAGACTTGTCTCTAAGGAACAACAACTAGGACCATCCATTCCACTACCAAGGCCGTTAGAAAGAGCAGCATTTTTGGGGCCATCTACGCTAGAAGAATGGAAAGAATTTGTAGAGCTGGTGAAAGTTGCTAAGAGCCAAGGAAATTTTGAAGATATGGCTATGGCAAAATCTCATTTACTTTATAATGCACTTGATAGGAAAAGGGCCAAAGAAAAGTTGAAGACCCAATACAAATTTAAGTTGAATAGCATCAAGAAGCAGCTAGATCAAGTGCTGTAAGAGAAGCTGAAGCTGGTCCTTTGAGACTAGCAATTATAGAAAAAGTTAAACAGGAAGAGTTAGTACTTATGGCTCGAGGGCCTATAGAGCCTATTTTTGTAGATTTAATCTCAGAAGAAGAAGAGGAAGATCAAGCATAGTTAATTAGAAGAAGGAAAGGAAAAGAGATAGTGCCTGAACATCAAGACGAGATTAAATCTGAAATGCAAATATCAATAGGGCCTATAGAGAAAATTTTTGTAAACTTGCTATCCGATTTTGAGGAGTAGGAGCAACAGCAGCAACAGCAAGAGCAAAGAGGAGAAGGAAAACAAGTTGAAATTAATCTATAGCTTGTACAAATAGTGACTCCATCCCAATCTGCCGCAGGATCAGAAAGAATAGTGATAATGCAGATTGGTAGTCAGGAGGAAGAAGAAAGAGAAGAAGTTGAACAAGTACTCATTGAATAAGAAAGGAATGATTCGATAGATTCTACTGAAGAGGGAGAAACTCTTCAGCAATTAATTGAAAGAATTCAAGATAGATTGGAGAGTTCTACCGGCTCTCAACCATAGACAAAAGTAGAAGCAAAAATGTAGGAATCTCTAGAGCATTGCTAGCCAATTCAAGTTCAGCACATGGAAGAGGAAATTCAAGAACAAACCCCTCTAGAGCAACAAATTCAAATTCCTGATTTGACTGAAGCAACAGTTTTAAATGAAGTACACTTTTGGAGTCAAGAAGCATATAATAAATATCAAGAGATTAGGGGTTATGATATCATATACAGTAGATTAGTAAACTAGGACGGTATGCAAGAAATTAAGGATTTATTTGAGTTCTAGGGTCTACTGCAATTTATTTCTCAGTAGAGAGGGCATGCAGTATATGAAAATCTAGTGCCCTACTTCTATGCCAATTTGAGAGACGAAGAATGTGGATTAATTTCCAACATGGAGCAAGCTGATGTACAAATAACACCAAAGCTTCTCCACAACATTTTAGGATTGAGAAATGAAGGGAAAGAAATTATGGAAAGCACAACTACCGTTGAGTGGACAGAATAGGAAATTAATGATGGTTTAGTTATCAATCCTAGTGTGCCATTATTAAATAGACTGAAGCACTTAAATGGTAAAGCACACATAATAGCTAACATTTTGATTAAAAATGTCTACCAACGACAAGGCCATGATATTGAATTAAGTTAGTTTGTCAAATGGGCCACATATGTAGTTGTGAATAAGATTCAAGTTAATTGGTCTGTAATTTTTATCTCCAAACTGAGAGCAATAAAGAAGAAATTATTTTATGGAGATTTGATTCCACTACTAATGGTGGATAATATTGATTTCACGAAATGGACATTCAAAAGGATAAGATCTAGAGCTATTTCAGTGAAAGAATACAGAAATTATACTACAGCTACTGAAGTATCTAGACCTTCTAGAGGCATTATTGGAGCTGTAGAGAGGATAAATCAATTAGAGCAACAATTAGAAAAACTCTAGAAAGAAGTAGATGAACTTAGGAAGAAAGATTAAATTGTATTGTTCATCTACTTATACTTATATTTGTACGGAAAATATCTAACTGAATGTAAATGTAAATTATTCATATAAATGAATGAATGTTATTTAGATGTTTCTACATTCGTGTTTGAGAATGAATGATGTAATGGATGAACTATCTTGAATATTATATAACTATTTAAACAATGTGCAAGGTTGTTTAAAAGATTTACAAATTTTTTGAATGACATGATTAAATACACGATGTTTGGTTAATGTTGAATATATCTACATGTTGAAAAGTAAAATGTAAATTCTGCATAATAAGAAATGAACTGCAAGTTAAATATGCATATAATGTTTAGATTTAAATGACTTTTATTTAGAACACTACAGTAATGACATGTATTTAACTTTATTTAAGTTGACAAAATGTAGGAGAGAAAATATAGAAGTTAATATGAGGAGTAAGTTTAGAAAATTTCCTAAGTATTAACTCAACGAAGTAAGTCCATTGAGTTAACCTTAACTCCACGAGGTCAATAATAAAATATAAGGTCACTCCATTGAGTTAACTGTAACTCAACGAGGTTAGTTTGTGGATTAAGCTGAACGGTTATTTTTTTTAGCCACGAACGAAACTTCGTAGGTTTAGCAGTTACTAAAATTTAAAATTAGAAGTGAAACACGTATCCATAAAAATAGGAACCACACTACACATTACAAGACACGTTCTTGCAACGAGATTCATTTTCTTTATGGATGTGCATTATAAATAGAGAACAGAATGTTATTTACAAGTTACTAGCACTTAAGGGTAGGAAAGAAAATTCGTTGGGGAACTAGAAGGAGAAGTAGCTGATTCAACTTCATCCATCAACAACTATTTACTGAATACAAAGCTTTAGACTGGTATGTAATTAATCTTCTGTTATTTTACTTTATGTAAGAGTTTATGAGCACATGGATTCATTCTGCTAGTACTAAACGATTAATAAGAACACCTACATAGGATTATTCAACACAGAGGCATACTGAAATATTTTCTGAATTAGACTTTAACGAAATCCTTAGATGTGTAGCTAACATTTCTCTAAAAGAGAATGAAGATATGGCTGCTCCAGTAGAAAAATCATTTTCAATTGATCCTTAGAGGAAATTTTGTATCCTGAATTAGTTGATGAACCTTCAAGCATTCGATTGCCAAACTTTGAGAGAGATAAGTTTGAATTGAAATCTAATTATATTAGTCAATTGCCACATTTTCATGGATTAGAAAGAGAGGATGCCTATTATTTCCTTAGAGAATTTAACGAAGTTTGTCAAATGATGAAAATGTCAAACATGAGTATTGATGCTATTAAACTTAGATATATCCCTTTTGATTTAAAAGACATAGCTAAGAGATAGTTATATACTCTATCGCCTAATTCAATTTCTGCATGGACTGAATTTTGCTCTATTTTTCTAAAAAAATATTATCCAACTCATCAAATGATTAAAAAGAAAAAGGAAATATTAATGTGTAGCCAAAAACAGGGAGAATCATTTTGGAAATATTTTGAAAGATTTAAAGATTTACTGACTCAATGTCCACATCATGTAATGAGTTAAGCACAATTAATAGGTATAATTTATGAAGGCATAGATGTTTCAACGAAATTTTTATTAGAATCTACTTGTCAGAATGGATTTTTAAAACTATGTAGTGAAGAAGTATGGGCATACTTAGAAAACTTTGCAAAAAGAACTACATAGTGGGAAAACTCAGTTGAAGCTATTACAAATAAAAGAATATTGCCAAGGGGAATGCATGAAATAGATTCAAGCACTATGCTTGAAGTTAAATTAACTAAATTAACAAAGAAAATAGAAGAGTTATCATTAAATCAGAAGCTAGTAGAAAAGAATGCAAATGTTAATGACTTAGATATTATTTATGCTAGAAACCAAAAAGATAACTTTGGAAATTCTTATAACCCTAATTGGAGAAATCACCCGAATCTATCTTGGAGAAACAACAATTTCCAGGGAGGAGAAAATATAAATGACAAAAATATAAGTTATGAAGCATTAATTGAACAAGGATCTAGAATAGAGAAATTAGAAAAGATAATTCAACAATTAAATAATCGTTTAGATCTTGTATTTGGAAACATTGTCATTCAAAATCAAAATATGAATAGAAATATACCCCCTAGACAGAAGGAATCAATGGAAGTTAGACCTACTGGAGGATTGCCAATGCAAGCAGTACCTAACCTTGTCAACATAATTGTTAATGAAATTGATACCTCCTATGGGAGGGAAGTTGAATGAAGTAGTATAACTAAAGTAACTATGTATAATATAGGAAGTAGAAAAAAATATAAAAAGAAAAAAAATGTGTGAGTTTAATTATAGTTAGTAATATCGTAGAGTTATTACTTAACTCAATGAACTTAGTTCGTTGAGTTATGACCTAACTCCACGAGGGTAAGTAAGTAGCTATGTTAATTTTGTCTCTATTAATTTTTGTTTATGTTATATAGAATCACAACAGATGGAATTGATGAAATTACCACTAGATGCACTAAGGGAATTACTGAGTAACCTTTCAGCTAAAGATCTGTGCAGATTGTGTTGTGTATCGACAGAAATTAAAGACTGTATTAGAGAAAAATATTTTCATAGACTACAAGCTACAAAAATGATTAAGATTAGAGATGGATTTTTATGGAAGTCATTTAATCGTAGTTCAATCAACTATGAATATTTGAATATGGAAGAAACTATTGGAATTCTACCCAATACATTAGAAGGAATAGATCATATTATGGGGATAGGCGAAGGATTAATTATATATAGAACCAAACCAAGCTATGCAATTCTGTTACCTGATATTTTGATTAGAAATCCTATCACTAGAGAAGAATAGAATATAGGAAGGCCTAATAGATATGAAGTACCAACTGAAAATTGTGGGTCAACTTTAACATTTTCTGATAAAAATTTGACTATTCCTAGAAAATTGTATTACTAGAGACAACTGGAAATTGGGATAAAGATTTATGCTTAAGTGTGTATAATTTTCTGAATAGATCTTGGATTGAAAATACTATGATATATCTAGGACAGAAAGTATTAATTAAAAACATACATATCATACTTGATGGATATATATATCTAGTCACAGATATATCAGTTGCATTTAGATCTGATTTATACATAGTAAGCATAGATAGTTATGATGATGACTTTATAGAAATATTACCTATACTGAGTGATATAGCTAAACCACCGTCTTCAGAATATGATAAAATTCAATTAGGAATGTGGTATAATGAATATGATGATCCTACTTTATGTCTAATAAGATGGTGGGATGAATTGAGGAAATTTCAAATATGGATTATGAAAGACTTAAATGAATGGAAGTGGGAAGAGGATTATATTGAAATAGATGTAGAAATAGAAATAGCTACATTATCTTGGAACAGAAGAGGATCCCTTTTTGCATTTCAATTCATTAATGGAAATACACTTATATTTAGTATTAATAACATACTACAAGTTTACAAGTTAAAAAGGAAAATGGACTACATTAAAATAGAATTAATAGCAAGAAGGATTATGCCTAAAAAGTTTGCTTGGACTGACACATTTATTCCATTTGTTACTACTTTTCAATCATGTTCTTAAAGTGTGATTCTGTGTTTTTCATGTTGTGTGAATTCTGCATTTATTTTGAGAAAAGAAAAAGAAAAGAAAAATTTTAGTTTTAGTTTTATTTTATAAAAAAAGAAAAAAAAATAGAAAGAAAAAAAAACAAAATATCAATCTAGTTTGTTAGTATCTGTTCTGGAAAACCAACTAGCTTGCTTGTGAGCCACCAAAGGCATAGGAGCTTGGGTTCCACACAAGACACTACATTAACAATTTATGTTTTGTTACTTTGTTCTGCTTTTATTTGTGAATGAAAAGTTTTTTAGAATAAAAAATCGGAGGATATTGAAGGAGACACAAAAGAATAAGGTATGTAATTGATTATCTATCTTGAAATTACATTTAAACTCAGTTCGTGGAGTTATTCATTAACTCAACGAATTAAGTTCGTTGAGTTAGGTGTTAAGTCAACAAAACAATATTCGTACATGCTAACATTTATTGAATTTACTGTAAAATCTTTTACATTGAGGACAATGCAAAATGTAGGTATGGGGGGGAGGTAATTAGATTAACAGCCATATAATTTTGTTAATTATAGGAATTAGAATGGTATAGAAAATAGTTTAAGTTTCGGATAGTTACGGATGTAAGTCACCGAAAAACTCTTTATAATATAAAACTAGTGAGACAGGTGTCAAGACCTGAAAACATGACTTAAGTTACCTTCCAGATAGTTACGACTGTAAGTCTCCGAAAAAACATTAACTCACCGATTCAGTAATAAACAAATGTTTTCATAATAAGAATTTTACCACGTGCAAAAATAACAACTTAAGTTTATAACGCTAACCTAACGCATTGCCTTAGTGTTCAATATAGCAACTCAACGCGTTTAGTTATGTTAACTTAACGAGTTAAACATGTGCACCTCACGTGATACAATACAACATTCGTAACTTATAATTTCACCACGTGTATAACACTAACTTAACGAGTTCGTCTCTTCTTTTACTCACTAACTTAACGAGTTATCATGTGACCTATTTTAACCTTTAAGCCTCTAACTTAAGGAGTTCTCACGTGACCTCTATACAAACAAAACTCTAACTTAACAAGTTGTCTAAACGTGCACTGTTCATGATACAGAAGATATAACTTTAAAACATATCTTGCTTTTCAATAAAGCCACACGTTAACTTAACGTTTAGCTAAATGAGAAATTAATGCAACGAAAGGACTAGTTATTCACTTCAGATCCAATACAGACAAGTATTTATATCAGTAAGCTTTTTCTGTATTAATTGATGATTTTAATTTCTTTTCATAAGCAATAGTAATTGAGCAAATATAATTATTTTCATTCAGCACACATCATCAAAACAAAAATACTCAACAATCTCCCCCTTTTTGATGATGACAAAACCATATTAAATCAATTATGAAATATGTTTAACTCAACAAAGCACCTTCGTTGGGTTAACTTTTAATTCAACAAACTTATTTGTTGACTTAAGTTCACTTAAGCTTATTTCTATTGTTTGTGTAAATTTTACCTCTCAGAACTAAAACTTCTCAAATGTCAATAATTATATAAGTATCAGTTTTCTAATTATCATCTGTCAGATTACAATAACCATTAAATAGCATCTCCTTTTATAATATATATATGCAATTAAGATTATAATCATCTTTTTATAATATTTCTCCCCTTTTTTGTCATTAATCAAAAAGATAATTACAGAGAATATATATACATATATAAGAGAATTACAACAACGATTTATGTAAACAAGAATAATAATTGAACACATTTACAGAAAAATGTATTGTTCAATGAATCAAAAAGTAATACAAACATTACATTTTGTATTCAGAAACAAACAAAAACAGTTATCGACCCCTCCTAAGTATATCACTTATAGCATTACATATTTTATCTCCTAGATGCCTAATATCATTTCTGATGTCATTAAACACTGCATCTAAGTCAGGAGGTAGCTGGGTTTGCTATTCTTCTTAAATTGAACAACTTTGTTGTTGTTGTTGTATATGGTCTGTATCAGGTTGTTGTTGTTGTTGTCGTTGAGGTTTACGCATGGCCTGGAATTTTTGCAAATCTTTGACACTAAATGCTCTCATGCCTTTAGTTTCAGAGGGCTAGTCGGATAAAGTCAATTGGCTTGCAAGGATTCTACATACAACATCACCATAAAATAACTTTGAACTCATATGCTGTAGTTCAGACATAAATACATCAAACCAATTTATTTGAATTCTATTCAACAAGCCATAAGTTGCATATAAATAGCTTCTGCTGACTTCCAAATTGTGTCCAACTCTCTAAAATAAATTTGCATGCAATATAATTGCAATAAACCTCGCCTCTGCATTCAGATTTTCCATTAATCTCATTTCAGAATATACATCTGGAATTTTTGATAAAGACTGAATGTTCCATTCCAGTTGTCTTATCATGTCAAATTTGTTGGTAACAACAACACCTTCATTCTTTAATCCTAAAACTTCAAAAATTAACTCAAGAGACAATATAAACTCCTGTTCATTTATTTGAGTTTTCAGAAACTTTCCATTCTTGACTAGATTGCTATAAAAAGCTGCAATAAGCTCTGTGTATTGCTTCCATTTCGTTCCTACTAGCAAGAATTTAATGAGGCCTTGAAACTCAAACAGATCTCTTATTTCCATCAAATTTCTGAATTTTATTGGACGAGCATGCATAATCTAACATGTAATCAGATTATTGTATTTCTGCAATGCTTCTTCAGATCTAAAATGAATTGCATTACCTTGAATTTTTAATATTGTATACAAAGAAGGTGATACCTAAAGCCGTGATTCAAAGTTTAATTCATCTTCAGGAACCTCTTCTTCAAAATGAATGTCATGTTGTTACTCTTCCAAAATATTATCTTGAAGCTGCTCAGGTAAGCTTGATTCTTCAGCTTCAACAGTGTTAGGAACATTGTCAATATGCTCAACATTCATCTATTCAGTCTCTATAGAATGTTCAGAGTTCAATTTTTCCACAAATTCTACAACCGATATATCTGTCAGTAATTGTTCATTTTGTTCAACAGATAATTCCATTGATTCATGCTGTGAATTCTCAGACTTTGCTTCTATAGATTTTGTAGAAGGCTGGTTAACTTTTAGCTCTTCTGAAGTCTTACCATTTTCAATATCTGCTACTCTAGACAATTCAGCTTGTGAACTAGTTACTACTTCAACATTGTCAATTATATTTGCAATAACTTGTTCAATGTCAGGTGCCTGATGTTCTGATTTGTAAATTTCTACATCATCAGGATTTGTACTAATAGAAAAACTTGAGCTCATATTTGACTTGGATTTCTTCTTAAGTTTTCTAGCTAGAGAAAATAAAGTCTTGTTATCTTCATTAGTTTCAGTATGCTCGGAACTGATGAGTTTATCAGATGCATAATAAGGTACAATGTCTAGACATACATTGTCCTTTGGAAATAAATTTTCATCTAATTTTCCTTTTTCAATAGACTTTGTTTTCTTAGACATAATTTTTCTGACTTTCCTTCTTCTATAACATTTCTGTTTCTCTTTTTCAAGTATTGCTGTTTTCTTTTCAAATTGCTCCATAAAAGTTTTTTGCTTTAATTCTTCTAAGGCACTTTCTATTGCAATGGCCTTTCGAAGACTGTCAACTTTTGTTTTGTCTACAGCAATATCTGATTCTACTTGTTTTGAATATAAAGGAGTAGGGATAGCTGATTCGTACTCTTCCTCAAATGCATGTAGTCTTGTACCGTTTATAGGAGTTTGAGGAGTTCTATTTGATGAACCTACACCATTTTCCAAATATTTTGCATACTGTTCTTGAAATGCAATCCCTTACAAATATACTTCAAATATATTCAATCAACATACAAAATATACTTGTAGTGACAATAGATGTTAAGTATAACTATACTTTTTAAATTTTCTTTTCAGAGACTTCCGTTATCCTGACATCATCAAAAATGATTTCCAGAATCAATTCCTACTGTATATGAATCAAAAACACAACTTTGAACTCAATGTGATTAATTCAAGGAGAATAAAAGAATGTATCTCAAATAAACATTTTCAAAAGTACTAATGTTGATTCAATAAATCAGTAGTCATATTGGTAGAAACTATATGCGATTCAAAGATATCTGTAATTAATGAAACAACATTCTTTTCTTTTTTTTTTCAAAATAGTGAATATTGATAATTTTCTTTAAAAGTTAGTTTGAAAAGCTTGAATCATATAAGAGTTTTCTAATGTACCTGTGTAATGAGCTTTTAGTCAACAATCCTAGATCTGATCAGGACCTTAGGTTGCCAGATTTAAAGAATCCTTTTTTAGGACAACAATCCTTACATACCTATTTGCTCAAGTACAAAAGGCTCGTGATCAAACTGATCAATAAACTCTCAAAGATTTTCACTTTGTAAGCACTTTTCATTTTAAGCACAGTATATATGTATTCCATTAATACAGATGCAATAAAACACAAATCTCATACAATTTTTACTTCTATGATTGTACTGAGAATATGAATCAGTTTCAATAAGCTTATACTTTTGATTAACATTTTAAGATGAGTTACATATAACTTATTCTACAAGTTTAATCAATTAAGTTAAATTTATACATGATCATATGCATTTTCCTTGATTCAAAGAAAACATTTAATCAAAATTTTAGAATGTCAAAAGTATTTAATGTTTTTCATCTACACTTCCACTTAAAATCGTAAAAACCATTAAAATCAATAAGATACCACTATGATTTTACAATAAATACATAATATCTTAAGCAGCAGTTTAGATATTACTTTAGATATTTATAATAAGTATATAATGTCTATGAGGTGAACAACATCATCAATAATATTTATCTTTTTATGTGGAGTTTAAGCATTTTACACATCACATAGCCTACAAATACCTAAATTTAATCTAATGTTGCAGAATGTATTTTCATCTAGAGGTTTTGTAAATATATCAGCTAATTAATTTTTACTAGACACAATCTAATTTAATTTTTCCTTTAATTACGTTATCTCTTAGAAAATGATGTCTAACCTCTATATGCTTTGCTCTTGAATGTAATACAAGATTTTTGAAAAGATTTATTGCAGAACTACTGTCACAATAAATCTTAGTTGTATCATAAGATAATCCAAAATCTTCTAAAGTTTGCCTTATCCACAGAATCTAAGTGTAACACAGTGCAACAGCAACATATTCAGCTTCTATAGTAGAAAGTGCTACACAGTTTTGCTTTTTACTAAACCATGACACCAAATTATTTCCCAATAATTGACATGTGCCACTGGTACTCTTTCTATCAGATTTAGATCCTACATAATCAGCATCAGTATATCCTATAAGATCTATTGAACTATCCTTAGAATAATACAGTTTGAAATTTTTAGTTCCTTGTATATATCTAAATATTCTTTTAACTGCTATTAAGTGTGATTCCTTAGGATTAGATTGAAATCTAGCACAAACACACAGCAAACATAATATCAGGTCTACTAGCAGTCAAATAAAGTAAAGAACCAATCATACTTCTGTATTTTCTTTGATCTATAGATTTTCCTATGTCATCAATATCTAACTTTAAAGTAGTACTCATAGGAGTTCCTCGAATCCTTGTATCATTAAAATTAAATTTCTTAAGCATTTCATCTACATATTTTTCCTGATTTAAAAATATACCTTTATCCATTTGCTTAATTTGAAGTCCTAGAAAATATGAAAGTTCTCCTATCATACTCATTTCAAACTGATTAGTCATCTCTTTAGAGAATATTTCTATCAACTTATCAGAGGTTGCTCCAAAGATTATATTATCCACGTATATTTAAATAACAATTTGATCTTTACCATCTCTCTTAATAAATAGAGTATGATCCACTTTTCCCATGATATAGCCTTTTTCTATTAAAAAAGTAGACAATCTTTCATACCATGATCTAGGTGCTTGCTTCAAACCATATAATGCTTTCTTCAATTTATACACAAAGTCAGGATTTTTAATATCTTCAAATCTAGGTGGTTGTTTTACATAGACTTCTTCATTAAGTAAACCATTTAGAAATGCACTCTTTACATCCATTTGATATAATTTAAAATCCATATAACAAGCATAGGCCAATAATATTCTAATACTTTCTAACCTAGCCATAGGAGCAAATGTTTCATCATAATCTAATCCTTCTTCCTGTGTATACCATTGTGCAACTAATCTAGCTTTATTCCTTATAATTTGACCAGTTTCGTTAGTTTTGTTTCTAAAGATCCACTTTGTACCTGTTAGATTTTCTGGTGGAGAGACTAATTCCCATACATCATTTCTAATGAATTGATTTAGTTCTTGCATTGCCACTATCCAATTTTCATCAGATAATACTTCTTATATATTCCTTGGTTCCACCATAGAAACAAACATACACATACTATTTAAATTTACTGAAGCTCTAGTTTTAACTCCCTCATTAATATCACCAATGACTTGAGTAATGGGATGTGATGAAGAATAACGCCAATTTCTCTGATTTTCCTCAATATTCTCATCAACATCTGAAAGTCCATCACTTTCATCATTAGTTTGATAATTAAGTTCATATTTTTGATTTTCTCAAATAAATCATCAATCTCTCTATTGATCTCTAACTCATTTGGAAAATTGATCATATCATCATTATCAACTTTAGATTGAGATTCTCTAAGAGAATTTTCATTGAAGCTTACATGGAGGGTTTCTTCAATGGTCCTAGAAGTCTTGTTATATACTCTATAGGCTTTACTTCTAGTAGAGTAACCTACAAAAATTCCTTCATCCGATTTGGCTTGAAATTTATCCCTTTTATCCTTAGTATTAAGAATAAAATACTTGCAGCCAAATGGTTTCATATAGGAAATTTTTGGAACCCTATTAAACATAATTTCAAAAGGAGTTTTATTAACATGAGGTCTTAAATGACTTCTGTTAATAACATAACAAGCTGTATTTACTACTTCAGCCCAAAGATTTTGAGGTAACTTATGTTCATTCAACATAGTTCTGGCCATTTCTTGAAGTGATCTATTCTTTCTCTCAACAACACCATTTTGACACGGTGCTCTTGGAAAAGAAAATCTGTGATCAATGTCATGCTCATTACAATAGTTATCCATTTGATCATTATCAAATTCAGTTCCATGATCACTCCTAAGTTTTTGAATAGAGACACTCTGCTCATTTTGAACAAAATTGCAAAACATTTTAAATTTTTGAAAAAGTTTTGTCTTAGATGCTAGAAAATATACCCAAGTGTATCTAGAGAAGTCATCTATTAAAACAAATACATACCGTTTACCACCAAGACTCATGATTCTTGTTGGTCCAAATAGATCCATATGTATAAGTTCTAAGACTCTCTTGCTTGAAATATCAGTTTTGGATTTAAAAGTGTTTTTGTGAAGTTTACCTAACTCACATGCATCACAGATAAAGTTCTTTGAGTATTTAATCTTTGGTAAACCTCTCACTAAATGTTTTCTAGATAGTTTATGTAATAGTTTCATATTTATATGCCCAATCCTTCTATGCCATAGATATGCATCACTAGTTTTAGCTAGCAAACATGAATTTAAATCAACTACACCAGAAGGTAAAGATAAAATACATACAGAGTCTTTTCTTTTAGCAATAAACTTAATTTCATCTGTATTTTTATCAATTATTTTGCATACATTATTTTCAAACACTACATAATATCCATTTTCAGTTAGTTTTATGACACTCAGAAAATTAAATCCTAGGTTTTCTACATATAGTACATTCGAAATAACACAAGTAGGAGTTATTTGAACATTGCCCATACTTATGATTTTATCTTTGCTTTTGTTTCCAAATGTTACACTTCCTTTCATGGTATTTGTAAAATTTTGTAATAGACTTTTTTGTCCAATCATGTGACTTGACGCTCCACTATTCAAGATCCATTTTGATGTTGTTTCCTCTTGCAACACAAATTAAGAAAAACTTTTTCTTGGTACCCAATGTTGTTGATGACCAAGTTCATCAAACGCATATTTCTTCTTTTTGTTTAAAAATAGTTTAACATTATCATTTATATTCTTATTAGTTGTAAGTACTATTGATTTATCATTAGCTTCATACTCACATATAGCATTATTACTTTTACAATCATTCGTTTTGTTTTCAGATGTATAATTAAGACCAAACAGATTTTTATCAGATGTTAATTTATTTTGGTCATGATTATACATTTCAGTAAGTTCATACCAAGATTTTGTACTTGTATTAACATTTTCCGTACATACAAAATCTTTTTCTACACAAGAATTTTTAGTTTTATCACATGCAGAATGAGTAATTGGTCTAATACCAGTGTATTGAATTACATGCTCAGGCTTCTGAATTTTCAATTCACTACAATTGTCTGAAATTTTAGAAACATTAGAAATTGAATTTCCAGAACAAGAAACAAGATTTTTAGAAACATTTATAGTCATGTTAGAAGTACAATTTGACAAATCACATTGATTTATATTATTACTACATGATTCATCCTTTGAAGTACCTACTTCTACATATTTATTACCTTGTTTCATAATAAAAGGAATTTTAGTCTTAGATTTACTTGAACTGCAACTAATAAATCCTCTATTGGCTTGAGATTCAGGATATTCAGGATAATCAAATCCTAAGCCAAATTTATAAGACACCGTAGGGGTACTAGTTAGTTTTTCTAACTTAGTTTGACTTAAATTCCATTTCTCAATAGTAGAATTTAAATCTTGCTCTCTCAGTTTTAATTTATCTATCTCTAATTCAAGTTCATTTATATTGTTTCTCAACATTTCATTTTCAAATTCTATCTTTAATTTTTCAGCATTTATATTCTGTATTTGTTCATGCAAGATACATTCATTAAATCTAAATTTTTGCAAATCTCTAGCATGATTTTCATTATCACATTTAAACTTTTCTAATGTAGTAGATAGGAAATAATTTTCTTCTTCCATAATGGATGAAGATTTTCTAATATTCTTATTTTCCAGTTTACATACTTTAAGTTTTTGTAATAATGCATGATAAGCACATAATAATTCATCAAAGTTGAAATCTGAATGACTTTCAGGATCAGATATTACTTCACACTCATCTGCCATGAAGCACACATGAGCAACGTCTTCTAACTCTTATTCTCCTTCTGAATGTGAAGATTTTGATGCTGATTCCTCAAACTCAAACTCTTTAGACGTGTCATCCAAAGTGACCTTCAAAGTCTTTTTCTTGTAAAACTTTTTCTAAGTTTTTTGAGCCGTCTTCTTCTGATTTGTCCTACTTTGCTTTTCATTTTTCCTCATAGGACAATCTGGAGAAAGATGTCTAGGTTTCTTACAGTTGTAACATACATACTTTCTGGATGAAGAATTCTTGTCATTTAGTGATTTTGACGTTGAGGGTTTATCATTTTTGTTCCTTTACTATTTTCTAGCTTTCCATGCTTTCTTGAATTTCCTAGTCACCAAAATCAAATCCTCATCAGAATCAGTAGATATATCAGAATCTGAATTAATTTCGAATGCTATTTCTTTCTTCATTTTTAGTTTGTTGTGACTCAGTGATTCATTTAATTGAACTTCATAAGCTGTTAAATTTCCTATAAGTTCATTCATAGTATAAACATTTAAATCTCGTGATTCCTTAATTGATGTTACTTTCTGAGACCATTTAGAACTTAGGGATCTGAGAATTTTCCTCACCAAATCCTTCTGTTCAAAATTCTTTCCTAAACATTTTAAAGAGTTTATGATATCAAGAAATCTGTAAAACATCTCAGAAATATTTTCATCTTCATGCATCTTAAAGAGTTCATGCTTATGAATCAACATGTTTATTTTGGTCTCTTTAACTTCGGAAGTACCTTCATGTGAAACTTCTAATGCATGCCACACCTCATAAGCAGATTTATATGCCGACACTTTACTGAACTGTTCATAACTCAATGCACAAAATAAAATATTTAAGCCCTTAGCATATAGAGTTTCTTTTTCTTTTTCAGTAATTGTCCAAGTGTTATAAGGAGTAGTTAACAAAGTATATGGTTTAGAAATCATGAACCACAACTTATGATCTATACTTTGAAGAAAAACAGTCATCCTATATTTCCAATATTCAAAATGTATTCCATCAAATAAAGGAGGACGATTAAGATTTTGGCCTTCATATAAAGAAAAATTAGCATTTCTAGTAGCCATCTTACCTTAGATTTTTCAACCTATTTGATTTTAAATAGTCTAAAAACTTTAAAACAACTTGAGCCTTAAATCAAAAAAGTTAAATGTATGCTAAGATATTAATTTCTGTTTAAAAACAAGGAAGGTAGAATAAGTAATGATATTAAATAAGTTGGTATAGATTTTATATCAAAGATTATTAACAAAGCTCTGATACCACTTGTAGGATCGTATGGCTACACAAGAGGGGGTGAATTGTGTATTTTTAATATTTTTTGAAATATAATTGAAACTTTAAAACTCAAAAACAAGTCGAGATAGTGTTTTCATAAAATCATTTTTATTCAAGGTTTCAATTACAATATACAATTCAATTCTCCTTAGAAATTGTAGATGCAATTATATTTCGATACCATGTTTCATCTATACAATTTCACAACTACAAACAGAGAAAACTAATTTGCAGAATTTAAAACATTTCTCCCTGTTTGAGATCTTTCTTCTTCTTCTTCTTCTTTCTTCTTCAGTAATTCTTCAGTGACGAATATCTTGTCTTTTTATGCTTCACTGAATTTTCTTTCTTCTGATACTTCAAATCTTCAGTGACGAAAATCTTACCTTTTTATGCTTCATTGAACTTTCTTTCACTTGAGAGATTTTTCCCGAAGAGGTGTTTTTGATCCCTAAAAAAGATTTTTCTTTTGGTGTGCAGGGATGGTTTGATCCTTGAAAAGATTTTTCTTTTTGTGTGCAAGGATGGTTTGATCAACGAGAACTCTATGCCTTTTATATTGTATCTTCATTTCATGCATATCCTCCACGTTTAATCACAACCAGTTTTCCACTTCTCTATGTCTTTTCTTTTTCCTTCATCGAAACACACACGTTCCAACCCACGTTTATATTTCGAATTTCCTTTAATCATCAGTCTTGGATCTCTGAAAAATTTCCTGCAAAATAAACTTTCTCGTCCAAAAATTTTTCATCAGTGTAATAAGAAGTCGTTACTTTAATGTTAACTAAACGAGTAACACAAGTATATATATATAACTTAACATTTCTAACTTAACGAGTTCACCATGTGCCATTTCACGTGATAAGTACTATAGCTAACTCAACGAACTAAGTCTGTGGTATTATGCTATCTCAACGAACCATCTACGTTGTGTTATGATAACTCAACGAACCAGCTTAACCTTTCCTTCGGAAGGTTAAATGATAACTCACTGAAAATAGTTTAAGTTTCGGATAGTTACAGATGTAAGTCACCGAAAAACTCTTTATAATATAAAACTAGTGAGACACGTGTCAAGACCTGAAAACATGACTTAAGTTACCTTTCGGATAGTTACGATTGTAAGTCTCCGAAAAAACTTTAACTCACCGATTCAGTAATAAACAAATGTTTTTATAATAAGAATTTTACAACGTGCAATAATAACAACTTAAGTTTATAACGCTAACCTAACGCGTTGCCTTAGTGTTCAATATAGCAACTCAACGCGTTTAGTTATGTTAACTTAACGAGTTAAACATGTGCACCTCACGTGATACAATACAACATTCGTAACTTATAATTTCACCACGTGTATAACACTAACTTAACAAGTTCGTCTCTTCTTTTACTCACTAACTTAACGAGTTATCACGTGACCTATTTTAACCTTTAAGCCTCTAACTTAATGAGTTCTCACGTGACCTCTATACAAACAAAACTCTAACTTAACGAGTTGTCTAAACGTGCACTATTCATGATACAGAAGATATAACTTTAAAACATATCATGCTTTTCAATAAAACCACATGTTAACTTAACGTTTAGTTAAATGAGAAATTAATGCAATGAAACGACTAGTTATTAACTTCAGATCCAATACAGACAAGTATTTATATCAGTAAGCTTTTTCTGTATTAATTGATGATTTTAATTTCTTTTCACAAGCAATAGTAATTGAGCAAATATGATTATTTTCATTCAGCACACATCATCAAAACAAAAATACTCAACAGCAGGATTATATGAGATTTGTGTTTTATTGCATCTATATTAATGAAATACGTATATATACTGTGTTGAAAAGAAAAAAAAAAGAGAAAAAAAAACTTTGAGAGTTTATTGACTTGTTTAATCACGAGCCTTTTGTACTTGAGTAGATAAGTATGTAAGGATTGTTGACCTCAAAAAGGACTCTTTAAATCTGGCAACCTAAGATCCTAATCAGATCTAGGATTGTTGACTGAAAGCTTGATACATGGGTACACTAGAAAGCTCTTGTATGATTCCAGTTTTTAAAATTAACTTTTAAAGTACAAATATGCATATACCGTTCTAAAAAGATAGAAGTGTTTTGTGAAATATAGAAATCTTTTGAATCGAGTATATTTTATGTTATCTAAGGTTGCTAAAGTATGAATCTAGATTAGACTTTTGAAGTTCTTTATCTGAGATACAATTCTTTATTCTACTTATTTTAATCATATTGAATTGGATTGTGTTTTGATTCGTATGTAGTTGAAATTTATTCTAGAAATCATATTGGAAAATTCAAGATAACAGATGTTTGAAAAGAAGAAAAAAGATAATATAATTAACACCTATATGATGCTGATATATTTTGTATGTAATTTACATATGTTTTAAATAGGATAGTTAAGGAGTTAACTATCTGGAAGCTTAAAGGACTTTTCGGAGAGTTACAGGTATAACTATCCAAAAGTTAAGTCATTCAATAAACCACGTGCAGAAATATTGAACGGAAGCTTAAAGGACTTGTTGGAGAGTTAGATAACTATCCGAGTTTTCTTTTCGGAGAGTTAGATAACTATTCGAGTTTTTCGGTAAGTTACAGGTATAACTTTCCAGAACTTAAGTCATTGAATTTCCCATGTGCAGGATTCCAGAAAGAAGTGCAAATAAGTTTTCGGAGAGTTAGAAAGTTAACTATCAGAAATCCTGAAGCGTTTCGGTGAGTTACAAGGATAACCATCCGAAACTTAAGTCATTGAATTTCCCCCATGCAGAATTCCAGATAGAAGTGCAAATAAGTTTTCGGAGAGTTAGAAAGATAACTATCCGAAATACTGAAGCGTTTCAGTGAGTTACAGGGATAACCATCCGAAACTTAAGTCAACCTTTATACACATGCTGAATTAAAGCATTCGGAAAGTTAATAGAGACAAACTATCTGATAGGTATATAACTGTTTAGTGAGTTACAGTTATAAGTATCCGATTGAATGACAACTCACATTAAATATTCTGGAATCCTACCTAGCAGTAAAGTTTAAGTGATCTTTCGGTGAGTTACAGATACTCTTCGGAGAGTTGCACAGCTAACTATCTGAAATGATAGGAAAATCAGTAAGATATCTTGAAACGATTTTCTGAACGGTAACTTACCGTATTGGGACTAGAGTCTAATCAAGTACAGTAGAATACATCCGTTGGAAGAAAATATGATCATTGTACATATCAGGTATATATACAAAATATAGACAACGAATTTAGGTAGCGTTTTGCTCATACCTATACTTACACCAAGCTCAATAGAACAAAAGCTTTAGAGATCAAATCATCTTCAACATTTGCAGATCAAATTGCAGAAGTTCATCACGCATTCAACTCTGTTGTTCACAAGATAGTGTTTACTGAAATACACGGATTAAAACTTCAGTGAAAGGATTGATTGAAGCTTCGACAAGGAAGCTCAAGTGAATGGTTAGTTGGTTCTTGCTTAAACCTTAAAGCAAGTGATTGTAAGTTTGCAAGAGTTTAGTGAAGCCCAAGTATCCCTTGGGGGTGGACTAGCCGTTAGTGGTGAATCACCTAAAAATCTCTATGTGATTTCCTTATTGTATGCTTGCTATCAATTTACATTAAACTACCTCTAAATTGTTAAGAAATAAATTTTTACCATTCACCCCCCCTCTGGTAAGCCTTAAGGTCCTAACAATTGGTATCAGAGCAAGGTTGATTTCGTTAATAGATTTAACCATCTGAGATCATGGCTTTCCACACTGTAGAGTGTCAGAATATCCATCAACCTCCCCTCTTTGATGGTAGCGATTATAGCTACTAGAAAAATAGGATGGAGTACTTTCTCAAGAGTATAGATGTGAAGCTTTGGAGAATGGTTGTATATGGTACACCAACTCCAATCAATCATGAAAGTGACTGGACTGAGGAGGATGAAAGAATCATCTAGATGGATGCTCGTGGGCTTAATTCCATTTACTATGCACTAACTAGTGAATAGTATAATAAAATATCTGCTTGTAAATTCTCCCATGAAGCTTGGAAGATCCTTCAAATTACATATGAAGGAACCAACCAAGTTAAAGATACTAAAATCAACATTTTGTTAAGAAAATATGAATTATTCAAAATGCTTGAAAAAGAAAAGTATCACTGAAATGTTTTCTAGATTCACAAAAATTGTGAATGAACTAAGAGGCCTTGGGAGGAGTTTTTCTAATCGTGAACAGGTACAAAAGATCCTAAGGAGCCTGACAATCGAATGGAAGCAGAAGTCTACTTCCATACAGGATTCAAAGGATCTGAATAACTATTCAGTTGAAGATCTGTTGGGAAACCTTCTAGCTCATGAAGTCCAAATGAAGGAATGGAAAGAAGAAGAAGAGTCACTAAAAGAAAAGCAGAGAAAAAGAAAGAACTAGCTTTTCCCTCAACAGAAGATCAACTAAGCTCAGATGAGGATGAAGTGTTACTGTTGGCCAGGAACTTCAGAAGGATGATGAGACAAGGAGGCAAAGCCAGCTCCTCAAAATCAAAAGTCCCTACATGCTACAAGTGCAAGAAACTAAGACACATTCAACTTTACTGTCCTTTTCAATAGGAGGAGGACAAACAAAAATGGAAAAGGAAGAATAAGAAGAAAATGGCATTGAAAGCCACTTGGGATGACAGCAGTTCATCCAACAGCTCATCAGACTCAAATGAGGAGGCATCTGCAAACATGTGCTTTGCTGCACAAGAGGTATGCTCTACATCTCCCTATTGCTCGGAAAAAGAAAATGATGATGTAGATATAGATAGTCTTCTCTGTACAGTAGATAACTTATATATAAAATATAAGAAGTACAAGAAAGAATTAAAGAGTTTAAACTCCTATCTAGAAGATGTTTTTGCTGAACTAGAAAAAGCCTTAGTTGATAATAGGGAATTAAAGACTAAAATGGATAACTATAGATGTAAAAATTTTGATCTGAAAGAAGAAAATAAAAATCTGTTATCTGAAGTTACTGATTTAAAGAAAATTGTATGTAAATTTACTAAAGGTGAAAATAGCTTAAACAAAATAATAGGATCTCAAAGAATAGGAGGAAGCAAATTTGGCCTAGGGTATGCTGTACCATAGGAAATCCCTTATTGTGGTGAAAAAATTAGATCTTATAAAGATGGCACAACTGTGTTTGTCATTAAGAAGAGATCTACGTCTATATGGCTACCAAAAGGCAATAGGTTTAGAATACAGAGGACTAACAGTGATGGACCCAAGAAGATATGGGTACCAAAAGTCTTAATTTCAACATGACTTGTAGGACTACATGGACAAGAAAGCTCAAACGTCCAAGTGGATCATTGACAGTGGTTGCTCAAAGTATATGACAAGTAAGAAAAGACTTCTGGAATCTATTAAATCAATAAATTCAGGATCTGTTAAGTTTGGTAACAATGAAAAATGTAGAATTACTGCCATAGGAAATGTTGCATCTGAAAATGGAAAAATAGAAAATATTCTTCATGTAAATGGTTTAAAACAAAATCTACTAAGTGTAGGTCAATTATGTGACAAAGGTTACAATATACTTTTTACTACAGAAAACTATTTTATATTACAACAGGATACACATGAAATTAAATTTACTAGATATAGAAATAATTCAATTTATACTTTGGAATTTCCATATGATATTATATTTAGTGATGCATGTTTAGTTTCTTCTAATGAAGATGAATGGTTATGGCATAAAAGTTTAAATCATGCAAACATAAGACTTATAAGAAAATTGACCAAACATGATCTTGTTAGAGGTGTGCCTAAGCTCAAATTCAAGAGAGATAAATTATGTAGTGACTGTACAATTGGAAAACAAAAGAAATCAGCACACAAGAGTATTGAAGACATTGCCACACGTCAACCATTGGATCTATTGCATATGGGCTTGTTTGGTCCTACATAGAGAACCAGTTTAGGAGGAAGAAAATATACCTTAGTGGTAGTTGATGATTATACAAGATTCACTTGGGTTATTTTCTTAACACACAAGAATGAAGCCTATGATGAATTCAAACATCTCTGCATTAGAATTCAAAATGAAAAAGAATCAACCGTGAAGAAGATCAGAAGTGATCATGGAGGTGAATTTGAAGAATTATGCAATTCTTTTGGCATACTGCACGAATTCTCATGTCCAAGAACTCTTGCTCAGAATGGAGTTGTAGAGAGGAAGAATAGATCAGTACAAGAAATGGCAAGGACAATTCTTAATGCATCTGATCTAGTAAAGTCTCTATGGGCTGAAGTTGTAAATGCTACATGTTATTCAATAAACAGAACTCATCTTAGACCTATCCTACATAAGACTCCTTTTGAACTATGGTATGGTAAAATACCAAATGTTGGATATTTTAAGGTCTTCGGATCAAGATGTTTTGTGCTTAATACAAAGGATCAAAAGGACAAATTTGATGCAAAATCTGATCCTACTTTACTTGTTGGATACTCTTCAAGAAGCAAGGCCTACAAGGTCTATTTTGAACATGAAAGAAGAGTAGAAGAGTCAATAAACGTATTCTTTGATGAAGATATGGTAGGAAAATTGAAGAGGCTAGCAATAGACAGTGAAAGTGAAAGTGAAGTAACAAATCAGAAAATTCTTCAGAAAAAGGATAGTTCATCACTGCCTACATCTACTGAGACAGAAAAAGCATGGAAGACAAAGTCTGAACATCCCATTGGGCAACTTATTGGGAATATAAATCAAGGTGTTCAAACAAGAAGCAAAATTCAAAATATTTGTAATTATTGTGCTTTTGTGTCTGAACTTGAATCTTCAACAGTTGAAGATGCTTGCAATGATGAATACTGGATCATGGCCATGCAAGAGGAACTAAATCAGTTCAAGAAAAATGAATTCTGGAACTTGATTGAAAGGCCCATCGAAAAATCAATTATTGGTACTAAATGGGTGTTTAAGAACAAACTTGACAATAATGGTAGTATTATCAGAAATAAAGCTAGACTTGTTCCTCAGGGATACAACCAACAGGAAGGAATCGACTATGAAGAAACTTTTGCACCTGTTGCAAGACTCAAAGCAATTAGAATGTTACTTGCCTTGGCAAGCAGTATGAAAATCAAGCTTTATCAGATGGATGTTAAAAGTGCATTTCTTAATGACATTCTGCAAGAAGAAGTATATGTAGAACAGCCACCAGGTTTTGAAGATGAAGAAAATCCAAACCATGTATACAAACTGAATAAAGCTCTCTATGATTTGAAGCAAGCACCACGTGCATGGTATGATAAACTAAAGAGTTTCCTTCTTGAGAATCAGTTTAACATAGGAACTACAGACAACACCCTATTCATCAAATCTAAAAACTCTCATATGTTGATTATTCAAATCTACGTGGATGATATCATTTTTGGTGCCACACATGAGAAACTATGTCATGATTTTCAAATCTTAATGAAGAATGAATTTGAGATGAGTCTTACGGGAGAATTAAAATTCTTTCTAGGATTACAGATTCATCAACTTCGGCATGGTATTTTCCTGAATCAAGAGAAATTTTGCAAAGAGATTCTCTTAAATTTTGGTATGGATAAATCCAAAGCAACAGGTACTCCTATGAACTCAAATGAAAAACTTGATAAGGACATTTCTGGCATTCCAGTGGATCAAAAGAAATACAGAGGTATGATTGGATCACTTCTGTATCTAACAGCTAGTAGACCAGATATAATGTTTAGTGTTTGTACTTGTGCAAGATATCAAGCCTCTCCAAAAGCATCACACTTAAAATTAGTTAAACGTATATTTAAATATCTACAGGGTACCAAAGAGTTTGGCTTATTTTATTCTTCACAGAATCAATTGATTTTAGCAGGATACAGTGATGCAGATTATGCAGGATGCAAATCAGATCAAAAAAGTACTAGTGGGACATGTTAGTTGCTTGGTAATTCACTTGTTTCTTGGTTCAGCAGGAAACAAAACTCTATAGCTCTATCCACCACTGAAGCTGAATATATGGTAGTAGGCCTATGTTGTGCACAGATCTTATGGATGCAACAAACACTGGTAGATTATAAGCTAAATTTTCAGAATACCATTATTTACTGTGATAGCACCAGTGCCATCAATCTCTCCAAAAACACAGTTCTACACTCTAGAGCAAAACATATCGAGATTAGGCACCACTTTTTAAGAGACCATGTTGAAAAAGGTCATATTTCCTTAGAATATGTCTCTACTAAAGAACAACTTGCAGATATCTTCACCAAACCATTATCTAAAGCTGCATTTAATCATATTAGACGAAATTTAGGGATTTGTTTTTTATATGATTTATAATTTCATATCTGCTCTCCAAGCTCACCACTAGGAGCTTGTTTTACTAACTTCTCTATTTTGTAGCAACTTAGACATTTTGATACTCAACTATAATTGCTCCACCAACTCAGTATCTGTCTTCTCACTTCTTTTTGATAATTGGCAAAAAAGGGGGAGAAATATCATAGTTTGGTAAGCAAAGTTGCAGTAAAGTAGAGGGAGAAATTCAAGGGGAGTGGTTTCAGAAAATCAGGGGGAATCTTTAAATTTACATTATTCTACTTTCCTTGTGTGCTTTTCTGTATAGATATATAGAGAGAGAAATACATGTAATACATTGTAAGGTTTTTGCCATTATCAAAAAGGGGGAGATTGAAAGGACCTCTAGATTTTGATAATGCAAAAAATCAATGTAAGGTTTTGAATTGTGTTTATCAAGATTAGTCTGTACAGCAAAAAGATCAGAAGACAAACAAATCAAAGCAGCAAACAGGTGGCAGTAAATCTCAGAATATGCTGCTGTAGAAAATTGAACAATTAAGAGGTGTAATTCTTAGGTTAAGTGGGATTGAATGATCGGATAGTTAAGGAGTTAACTATCCGGAAGCTTAAAGGACTTTTCGAAGAGTTACAAGTATAACTATTTGAAAGTTAAGTCATTCAATAAACCACGTGTAGAAATATTGAACGGAAGCTTAAAGGACTTGTCGGAGAGTTAGATAACTATCCGAGTTTTCTTTTCGGAGAGTTAGATAACTATTCGAGTTTTTCGGTAAGTTACAAGTATAACTTAAGTCATTGAATTTCCCACGTGCAGAATTGCAGAAAGAAGTGCAAATAAGTTTTCGGAGAGTTAGAAAGTTAACTATCCGAAATCTTGAAGTGTTTCGGTGAGTTACAAGGATAACCATCCAAAACTTAAGTCATGGAATTTCCCACGTGTAGAATTCCAGAAAGAAGTGCAAATAAGTTTTTAGAGAGTTAGAAAGATAACTATCCGAAATCCTGAAGCGTTTCGGTGAGTTACGGGGATAACCATCCGAAACTTAAGTCAACCTTTATGCACGTGCTGAATTAAAGCAATCGGAAAGTTAACAGAGACAAACTATCTGATAGGTATATAACTGTTTAGTGAGTTATAGTTATAAGTATCCGATTGAATGACAGCTCACAGTAAATATTTTGGAATCCTACCTGGTAGTAAAGTTTAAGTGATCTTTCGGTGAGTTACAGATACTCTTCGGAGAGTTGCACAGCTAACTATCCGAAAGGATAGGAAAATCGGTAAGATATCTTGAAACGATTTTCTGAACGGTAACTTACCGTATTGGGACTAGAGTCTAATCAAGTACAGTAGAATACATCCGTTGGAAGAAAATATGATCGTTGTACATATCAGGTATATATACAAAATATAGACAACGGATTTAGGTAGCATTTTGCTCATACCTATACTTACACCAAGCTCAACAGAACAAAAGCTTTAGAGATCAAATCATCTTCAACATTTGTAGATCAAATTGCAGAAGTTCATCACGCATTCAACTCTGTTGTTCACAAGATAGTGTTTAATGAAGTACACGGATTAAAACTTCAGTGAAAGGATTGATTGAAGCTTTGACAATGAAGCTCAAGTGAATGGTTAGTTGGTTCTTGCTTAAACCTTAAAGCAAGTGATTGTAAGTTTGCAAGAGTTTAGTGAAGCCCAAGTATCCCTTGGGGGTGGACTAGCCGTTAGTGGTGAACCACCTAAAAATCTCTATGTGATTTCCTTATTGTATGCTTGCTATCACTTTACATTAAACTACCTCTAAATTGTTAAGAAACAAATTTTTACCATTCACCCCTCCTTTGGTAAGCCTTAAGGTCCTAACAAGTTTTAACTAAAATGTTTGCCACCATTTGTGCTTTCCCATTTAAATACTTCAGTTTGTTCAGTAATGGCACACTAGGGTCGATGGCTAAACATTGCTTGATTGCTTGTTCTATCCGTTCAGTTGCAGTTGTATTTTCTAGGATTTCAATGCCATCATTTTTCAATCCAAAAATGTTGTGGAGAATCTCTACTGTTATCTGTACATCAGCTTGCTCCACGTTAGAAATTAAAATTTCTTCTTCCTCTCTCAAGTTTGCATAAAAATAGGGCACTAAATTTTTGTATACAACATGCCCTTTTTCTTTTGAAATAAAGTTCAGTAGGCCCTGAAATTCAAATAATTCTTTAATCTCCTCCATTCCAGTCCAATCTACTGGCCTATTGTAAATAACATCATACCCCTTTATCTCTTGATATTTGTTGTATGCTTCCTAACTCTAAAAGTATACTTCATTTAGAACTGTTGCTTTAGCTAGGTCAGGAATTTGAATTTGTTGCTCTTGAGGGGCTTGTTCTTGGATTTCTTCTTCAATATGTTGAACTTGAGTTTGTTGGAAATAATCTGGAGACTCCTACATTTCAGCCTCTCTTTCTATCTGTGGTGGAGAGCTGGCAGAACTCTCCACTCTATCTTGAATTTTCAATTAATTACTGAAGGGTCTCTCCCTCTTCAGTGGAATCTGTCGAGATATTTCCTTCTTGTTCCTGGTGCTTTTGTTTAGCTTCTTGTTCAGTTTCTTCTCTTTCTTCTTCCTTCTAACTACCAATCTACATTATCACTGTTCTTTCTAATTCCATGGCAGATTAGGATGGAGTCACAAGCAAATCAACTTTTTCCCTAATTTCAGTTTCTTCTATTTGTACAGGCTACAAACTAATTTTAGCCTATTTTCCTTCTTCACGTTGCTCTTGCTGCTGTTGCTCTTGCTCCTCCTCTGATTCAGATAGCAGGTTAACAAAAATGAGCTCTATAGGCCCTTCTGATATTTTAAGCTCAGGTTTAATCTCTATAGGAGCTTTAGGCACTATCTCTTTTCCTTTCCTTCTAAATAGTTGTGCTTGGTCTTCCTCTTCCTCCTCTGAGATTAAATCTATGAAAATAGGCTCTATAGGCCCTCAAGCCACAGGTACTGGCTCTTCCTATTTTACTTCTTCTAATATTATTAGTCTCAAAGGACTAGCTTCAGTTTCTTTTGTAGCCATTGATCTAGGTGCTTCCAAATGTTACTCTACTTTAATTTTATATTGGACCCTCAACTTTTCTTCAGCCTACCTTTTCTTTATGGCATCATATAGAATATGTGCCTTGACTATAGCCATTTCTTCATTATCTCCTTGGTCTTTTGCTGTTTTGACCAAGCTTGCAAACTCCATGTCTTCTTCAATTCTCGGCCAAGCAAAAGTTACTTGTTTTAATGGTTCTGTTGGTGGAACTGAAGGTCCTGGCAACTGTTCCTCAGTAACTGGTTTTTCAGCAGCTTGCTCTTCAACTGCAAGTTCTTCAATTGCTTTCTATTGTTGCCACCAAATTACACCCGTTGCACAACTAGCAATTTCTTGCAAAAACCATAATCTGGACTTGCATTGGATTAACTCTAGGGCAACTTCATTGTTTGGCCTGATTTTTCTTTCTTTATCCACAACAACTTTTGTTGCTACTTTAATCCTCATTTCTACAATCTAAGGTATTTTTATATCTAAATCTACTAAAACTTTTCTCTAGTAGAAGATGTCAGATTCTACCTTTTGTAGTTCTTTCTCCCGTGTTGTGTTCCTGATCTTTTGTCTTGTATGCCATTCTTCTGATTCTTTGAGAAATCTTGTGGTGTCAACTTCCTCCCAGAACTCTGGCATCATCTTGTCTTCATGGTGTGACGGAACGGAACAAAATCATTTTGATATCTACTGTTCTAAGTTCTAAATGATTCTATAGATGATGCCCCCAAATCCTAAGTCTTAGTATAAATAAACTCTAAGTTTTAGGCGGGTAATCGGGTCATTTTCTCGCACAAACTCTCGCTCTCTCACTCACTTCTCTATGGAATTACGATTAACTCCACAGACTAAACTACAGTACTTCGTTGAGCTACAGTTAACTCAACGAAGTAAGCTCGTTAACTTATCATAGACTCAATGGAGTAAGTTCATTGAGTTAAGCGTAACTCAACGAACTTCCTGTAAAGTTATAACTAATAAAAATACTTATAATAATAATTTTTACTTTGGTCAAGACCGAAGAATTTCTGGTTTGATTAACTCTTAATTTTTCAATATTTTAGAATTTCGGTCAAACAGTTATATTCCTTGGTTGAATTGAAATTAAATTTTTTTTTTTTTACCAGTTGAACTAATACTATCTTCTGTAAAATCAACATTTTACTCAATATAATATATAGATTTTTTTATGTTTTGGTCAGATCGATGGATCTTGTCGGTTGAACCGTAAAAAATTTTTCTTTTAATATATGTTTTAGTAAAATCGATAATTTGTTTCGATTGAACCATGACTATATTTAAATAATATTTTTTTTTTACAAAACTAAGATAATTTCTTACTAAGTAAAGCATGGGTAGTCCTCTACTCTTACTTTTTCTATAATTCCAAATGAACTTTTTGGAATCTTCAGAATAGGTCTAAGTTTTTGTCCATTTACTTTAAATATATTCTGATTTTTAGGATTTTCAATTTCAATAGCTCCATAGGAATAAATATTTTGAATTATGTAAGGTCCTACCCATCTAGATTTTAATTTTCTTAGATGATTATGGAGTCTTGTCATGTAAAGATAATTTTCTTGTCCCATCTAGATCTAATTTTCTTATCCTCATCAACTAGAATTCCTCAATCACCCATAAACGGTACAAGATTACATGCATTTGAGGAAGAACATGAATCTACTATTCCTACTCCTTTGTATTCAAAAGAAAAACAAACAAATATTGTTGTGGATAAAAGAAAAGTTGAAGGACTTTGAAAGGCAGTATCAATAGAAAGTGCCTTAGAAGAATTAAACTAGAAAACTTTTATGGAAAAAATTCAGAAGAAAACATCAATACTTGAAGATGAGAAATTCAGTTGTTATAGAAGACGAAAAATCAAGAAAATTATGTCCAAGGAAACAAAGTTTGCTGGAAAAGAAAAATTAGATGAGCATTTATTTCCAAAGGACAATGTATGTCTAGACATTGTTCCTTTTTGGTGCATCTAAAAAACTCATCAGTTCCAAGCATACTGAAACTGATGAAGATAATGAGACTTTATTTTCTCTTACTAGAAAACTTGAAAAGAAATCCGAGTCAAATATAAGTTCAAGTTTTTCTATTAGTTCAAGCCCTGATGATGTAGCAATTGAATAATTAGAGCATCAGGCAACTGACATAGAACAAGTTATTGCAGATATAATTGAAAATGTTAAGGCAGTAACTAGTTCACAAGATGAATTGTCTGGAGTAGTGCATATTGAAAAAGTTAAGACTCCAAAAGAGCTTAATGTTAATCAGCCTTCTTTAGAATCTATAGAACCAGAGTCTAAGAATTCGTAGCATGTATTAATGGAGATATCTTTTGAACAAAATGAATAATTACAGACAAATACACCGGCTGTAGAATTTTTGGAACAATTGAACTCTAACCATTCTATGGAGACTAAACAGATGAATGTTGAGCATATTGAAGATGTTCCTTACACTGTTGAAGCTAGACAATCAAGCTTACATATGTAGCTTCAAGAAAATATTTTTATAGAGGAACAACATGACATTCATTTTGAAGAAGAGGTTCCTGAAGATGAATTAAATTCTGTATCAAGGCTTCAGGTATCACCTTCTTTGTATAATATATTACATATTCAAGGTAATTCAATTCATTTTAGATCTGAGGAAGCATTGCAGAAATTCAATAATCTGATTACATGTCAGATTCTACATGCTCGTCCAATAAAGTTCAGAAATTTGATAGAAATAAGAGATCTATTTGAGTTTCAAGGCTTAATTAAATTCTTGCCAGTTGAAACAAAATGGAAACAATATAAAGAGCTTATTGTAGCCTTTTATAGTAATCTAGTCAAGAATGACAATATACTGACAACTCAAATACATCAACTGGAGTTCACATTGTCTCCTGAATTAATTTTTGAAGTGTTGGGATTAAAGAATGAAGGTGTTGTTGTTACAAATAGATTTAACATGGTCAGACAGCTAAAATGGGGCATTCACTCGCTATCAAAGATTCCAGATGTATATAGTGAAATGAGGTTAATGGAAAATCTGAATGCAGAGGCAATGCTTATTGCAAATATCCTGCATACCAATTTATTTCAGAGAGTCAGACACAATATGGAAGTCAGTAGAAGTTATTTACATGCAACTTATGGTCTGCTGAATAGAATTCAAATCAATTGGTTTGATGTTTTCATTTCTCAACTACAACATATAAGTTCAAAGTTATTTTTTAGTGATGTCGTATGTAGACTTCTTGCAAACCAATTCAATTTATCCAACTGACCCTTTAAAACTAAAGGCATGAGAGCTTTTAATGTAAAAGATTTGCGAAGATTCCAAACCATGCATCAACCTCAACCTCATCAACAACAACAAATAGAATGTACAGAACAGATATAATCACCTATAAAACCAAGTTATTCAATTTGAGCAGAACAACAACCCTAGCTACCTCCTTCCCTAGATGGTGTGCTTAACGAAATCAGAAATGATATTAGGCATCTAGGAGATAAAATATGTAATGCTATTAGTGATATCCTTAGGAGGAATAGATAAATGTCAAGTCATTTGTCTGTTTGTTTGTACCTAAATACAAATTGTAATGTTTGTATTTATTGTTTGATTATTTGCACAATACATTTTTTGTAAATGGTTCAATTCTTATTTATGTTTACAAAAAGTTGAGCTGTATATACTTATCTCTCAATTTATATACTGTGTAATCATCTTTTTGATTAATGACAAAAAGGGGGAGATGATTATAAATTCAAAAGAAGAAGAAGATTATGATTTTAATTGCATATATTATAAAGGAAGATGATATTTAAGTGGTTATTGTAATCTGCTAGATGATAATGTAATCTGAAAGATAATTATATGGTTATTAAAATCTAAAAGATACTTATGTAATTATTGACATCTGAAAGTTTTATTTCTGAGAGATGAATTTTACACAAATAATAGAAATAAGCTTAAGTGAACTTAAGTCAACAAACTTGTTTGTTGAATTAAAAATTTAAGCCAATGAAGGTGCTTTGTTGAGTTATATATATTTCATAATTAATTCAATATGGTTTTGTCATCATCAAAAAGGGGGAGATTGTTGAGTATTTTGTTTTGATGATGTGTGTTGAATAAAAGTAATCATATTTGTTCAATTACTATTGCTTGTGAAAGGAAATTAAGAACATCAATTAATACAAAAAAGTTTACTGATATAAATACTTGTCTGTATTAGATGTGAAATTATACTAAGTTAAATAACTAGTCGTTTCATTGCAGTAATTTCTCATTTAACTAAACGTTAGTTAACATGTTATTGAAAAACATGATATGCTTTAAAGTTATATTTTCTATATCATGAACAATGTACGTTTAGACAACTCGTTAAGTTAAAGGCTTAAAGGTTAAAATAGGTCACGTGAGAACTCGTTAAGTTAGAGGCTTAAAGGTTAAAATAGGTCACATGAGAACTCGTTAAGTTAGTGAGTAAAAGAAGAGACGAACTCATTAAGTTAGTGTTGTACACATGGTGAAATTAAAGGTTATGAATGTTATATTGTATCACGTGAGGTGCACATGTTTAACTTGTTAAGTTAACATAACTACATGCGTTGAATTGCTATATTGAACACTAAGGCAATGCACTAGGTTAGCGTTATAAAACTTAAGTTGTTATTATTGTACGTGGTAAAATTCTTATTATAAAATAATTGTTTATCACTAGTTCGCTGAGTTATTTGTAACACAACGGAGTTGGTTCGTTGAGTTATCATAACACCACAAAGCTGGTTCATTGAGTTAACGTAACACCACAGACTTAGTTCATTGAGTTAGCTACAGTACTTGTCACATGAGTTGGCATATGAGGAACTCGTTAAGTTAAAAATGTTAAGTTATATATCTACTTGTTTTTCTCGTTTAGTTAACATTAAAGTAACGACTTCTTATTACACTTGATGAAAAATTTTAGACAAGAAACTTTATTTTGCAGGAAATTTTTCAGAGATCTAGGATTGATGATTAAAGAAAATTTGAAATGTAAATGTGGGTCAGAACGTGTGTATTTCGATGAAAGAAAAAGAAAAGACATGAAGAAATGGAAAACTGGTAGTGATTAAACGTGGAGGATATCCATGAAATGAAGATATAGTATAAAAGGCATAGAATTCTCATTGATTAGTTATCCCTGCATACCAAACGAAATATCTTTTCAAGGATCAAAAACATCTTTCTAGGAAAAGTTCTCAGATGGAAAAAATTCAGTAAAGCAGAAAAGCTCAGATTTATGTCACTAAAGATCTGAAGTATCAGAAGAAAGTAAATTTGGTGAAGCAAAGAAAGACAAGATATTCGTCACTGAAGAATTGCTGAAGAAGAAAAAGAAGAAAAAGAAGAAGAAAAAGAAAGATCTTAAACAGGGAGAAATGTTTTAAATTCTGCATATTAGTTTTCTCTATTTGTAGTTATGAAATTGTATAGATGAAACATGGTATCGATATATAATTACATCTACAATTTCTGAGGAAAATTGAATTCTATATTGTAATTGAAACCTTGAATAGAAATGATTTTATGAAAATAGTGTCTCGACTTGTTTTAATTTTGAAGTTTCAATTATAATCGAAAATGTTGAAAAACACAATTCACCCCCCTCTTGTGTAGCCATATGATCCTACAGTAAATTATCTAAAATCTTAAAAGAGTTGAAATGTTGATTTTTGGATTAAATGAAATACATATGATCAAGGATATAATTAATTTGATTGATTAAACTTGTAGAATGATTTATGTGTAAATCTTATTAAACTACAGAAAAAGTATGAGCTTATTGATATGGATTCATATTTTTAGTAAATAATAGAAGTAGGACTATATGAGATTTGTGTTTTATTACATCTATATTAATGAAATACGTATATATATTGTGTTGAAAAGAAAAAAAGAGGAAAAAAAGAGAAAAACTTTGAGAGTTTATTGACTTGTTTGATCACGAGCCTTTTGTACTTGAGCAGATAGGTATGTAAGGATTGTTGACCTAAAAAAGGACTCTTTAAATCTAGCAACCTAAGATCCTGATTAGATTTGGGATTGTTGATTGAAAGCTCGATACATAGGTACACTAGAAAGCTCTTATATGATTCAAGCTTTTCAAATTAACTTTTAAAGTACAAATATGCATATACTGCTCTGAAAAGATAAAAGTGTTTTGTGAAATACAAATATCTTTTGAATCGAGTATATTTGCTGTTATCTAAGATTACTAAAGTATGAATCTAGAATAAACTTTTGAAGTTGTTTATTTGAGATACAATTCATTATTCTACTTGTTTTAATCACATTGAATTGGATTGTGTTTTGATTCGTATGTAGTTGAAATTTATTTTAGAAATCATATTGAAAAATTCAAGATAACAGATGTTTGAAAAGAAGAAAAAAATGATAATATAATTAACACCTATGTAATGCTAATATATTTTGTATGTAATTTACATATGTTTTAAATATATTTGCAGGTTGAAGATGAGAAAACAATGTTAAAATAGATTACTGGAAAATATAGAATATCTATATAGTAATCTAATTTATGTATTCTAAAGAAACAAAATGAAGAATTAATTCTAGTAACTTTAGAAAGATCAACTAGTTAGATCTTAGTTTGCTAAGGGACTAGCAAAATTTAAGTATAGGGGAAGTGTTTAGAATGAAAAAGTGCATAATATTAAGGGTTAAATGATGGTTAATTGCATAATATTTAGCTTATCATATAAGAATTAAGCCATTATGTTATAATTGCACTATTATATGCTTTAATGAAGGAATCTGCATAATTTCAAAAAATTAGCGTGAATTAAGTACATTTCTAAATTGTCGGTAAGTTGCAAGTTTTTAATTCTTAAGTATCCAAATTTTCTATTATTTCGGAGAGTTATATTGCATGTATTGGACAGTAACAACTCGTTGAGTTAGTGTTCCTTTTGTTGAAAGATCACGTGCCAACTCGTTGAGTTACAAGTTTAAAGGTATAAAAAGATCACGTGAGAACTCGTTGAGTTAGCGAGTGAAAGCCGTAAGTTATATATCTAAACTCGTTAAGTTAGATTATGTACATGTTGAATTTAAATGCTTTATTATGTCACATGAGCTGCACATGTATAACTTATTAAGTTAGCATAACTATACGTGTTGAGTTACTTGAATATCTACTAAGGTAATGCATTGTGTTAGTGTTATAAGCTTATAAATTATTTCTTTATTGCATATGTTTTATAGTTAAATCAACGAAGTAAGTCTGTTGAGTTATTTGTAACTCCATGGACCATTTATTTTCTAGTATGCCACTGTAGTAGTTGTAGAAATAGGAAATTCAAAGGAAAACCACGATTACACGTATCACGCAGGAATTCACTCGTAGAATGAAGAAGAAATCACCATTGTTGATATGAATGAAGGAAATCTAACTAATCATCTAAGCAGAAGCAGTTACTACAGAAAGAAATATAAAAGAAGAGGAGAAAGATGAAGAAAGTGTGTGTGTAGAGGTGGAGAACCGTGCTAACTACAAGAAGTGTTGGAAGTTTCCTGAAGCTCCACACTACCACCAAAATCACCAACCATTGGAGGTCTGTGAGGATACTTTCTTGATGTTGGGTCGATTCTGAGCCAAACACGGTGACTAACAACTACTGTGAGGAGTGATCGCGTCGTGGGAAGGGAAGCCATTTTCACCAAGCACCAACTCATATCTCAGGAGATTGTAAAGCTTCTAACCTTGGTTTCAAGTTGATGCTAGTATGCTGAAGAGGAGATCATCTTACAATTCTTGATTCACGATTCTATAGGGAAAGGAGGCAAGATTGTAAGTGATTAAGTTTTCAATGGTGTAATCATGTCGCATGTAGTGATGGAAGTTTTTATTATCGATAGAGATTTTTACATTTCACCTTTCATTCATCTTTAGGAACATATCAAAACAAAAATACCAAAAACAACAAATTATCTATGTTTACATTTAGTATTAGAGTGTTGTATTGTTTGTTTTGTATCATGATTAATGTTATCATTGTTAGTATTGTAAATGTTTTATGTTTGTTTGATTTAGAAAATAGAAAATAGTTTTATTGTTTACTGAAATTGATTTGTTCTAGATACTTAAAGATTTTAATGGTTATTGTTTGAAATATCTGAATGTTAGTGTTGCTTAATGATAAATCTAATATTAACTAACATTAAAGAGCTTAATAGATGTTATTTACAATCTATGGAACCGCCCAATGATTTGTTGAATTCCTCTATAAATAGCAATATTTAACTGGAAAGATAGGCTCATGGAGTTAACTTAAGTCCACGGGGTTAGTCCATTGAGTTAGCCATAACTCCACGAACTAAGTCTGTTGTGTTAACTGTAACTCAACGAAGTGCTTAATTGAACACATATAAACTCCAATATAAAAATCAGAATAGTACACAATTCTTACTCAATCTTTGTGAGATCGACTTGTACTGCACACAAATACAATATACATTGTGCACTTGTAGTTAAAATATAAATTGGAATTAATCTCTAATTTGTGTGAAAGGTTGTTTGTTACTTCTAAAAGTAATTATTGATATAAGCATAAAAGCAAATTAAAAAAGTCTTTTGGTGCCGCTTAACAAATAGAAGTTAACAAACCAATACATCGTTCAAAAAGACATTTTTAAACATGCATAACGTTCGTGGATAAGAATAAACTATTTAAATAAAATTGTTTGAAACAAAAATTGTCAAAAACAAGTATATGATCATTAAATGCAGTAAACAGTTGACATAATGCGATTGCTTTATATAAGTAATTTTTGGCAACAAATTACAATAAATAAATCATGTAATACATAATTTGTATAATCACAAGCCTCTTTGTCTTCGAAAAATATCTGAAATTTGCCTTGTAATTTCTGTACTTACTCTATTTATCTGATCAATTATTGCTTGATCTAAATCAGTTTGTGAAACTTGTGACGGTTGTTGTAAAAATTCAGTATGTATGTTTGTATGTGTATCTGTAGGTATACTTGTATTTGTATCTATATGTATACCTGTATTTGTATCTATATGTTGCTGTTGTTTTGAAAACTATGTCGGCTGTTGTTGTTGGTCCTGTGAATGAGTTTGTCGATCTTGTTGTTGTTGTTGAATGACAAGTGTATCTACTTCTTGGTATTTTTGGAGTTCCTTTGCAGAGAAAGATTTTGACTTCAATCTTTTTTGTGGTCAAGGTGTAATATCTGTTTGACTTGCCACAATTCTCAAAAGTGTATCACCATAAAATAATTTACTTTGCAAGTTTAAGATATGAGAAACAAAAATATCATATCAGTTCACCTGTATATGGTTAATTAATGCATATGTAGCATAAAGACAACATCTGCCAACCTCTACACCATGACCAAACCTCTGAAAGAGTGAAGCATGCTGTATTTTTGCAATAAAACATGCTTGGCCATTTAAATCATTTAGTAATCGCATGAGATTGTTGGCAATCGGATCTTTGGCTAAACATGTAATGTTCCATCCCAACTAATAAACCTGTTTTCTTTCTGATAATTTAAGTCTTTCATTTTTCAGACCAAGTACTTGATAAAGTAATTCTGGAGTTAAATATATATCGTAATCTTGTATATTGGAAATAGGAATATCTTCTTCCACTATTAAGTTTGAGTAAAAACAACTTATAAGTTCTGGAATAACAAGATGGCCTGGCTGTTGTGGAAGTAGAGTCAACAAGCCTTGAAATTCAAATATTTCTCATATATGTGACATCCCTTCAAACTTAACTGGTCTTGAATATAAAACTGTAAAAGTTTTATATGTTTAAAATTTTTCATAATAGGAACAATTTTTGAACCATAACAATGTATTTTTGTTTAAATTCTGTTCAGGATTAGGTATTTTCCTGTCATGATGTTTTGATGTGGGACTTGTTTCAAAATTATCAGTAGCATCTATATTTTCAGATCTTTCAGAACTGGTGGAATTTCTATCAAAGCTAGTATAAATGTCTAAAATATCTGTGATAGTCGTAGCAATAATCTACTGAATTTCCTTTGTGTGATCTGCTTGAAACATATCAGTATCAACAATCTTTGTACTATTCTATCTATCAACAACATTGATTTCTATAATTGGTCTATACAACAACTGTCTCGGTATGAAAGAATGCTCTATATCTGTCTATGTAATAGTCATTCTATAATTCTAAAATTTCTATAAGTGAGACATGATCAGTGTCATATTCTATTTGTAACTATGTAGTTTGTTGATTATATACAATTATCAACAAATATACCTGATACTATAACAGACATAACCACATGTATAGAATGTAATATAAGCAACTATACCAAAAATCAAAAGTCTCTATCTGAGATACAGTAAGAGGAAAAATATCTGTACATTTCTCTTTAGATGAAATATCTTCAAAATTCATAGACTTAGTGTCTATGTCATCAAAAATGTCATCAAAATTGATATCATCTGTAAATGTATCATCAAAATTTCCTACATGTTCTCTTTCCATGGGAAAAGAATGTTGGCTTGCAACTTGATGTGAAAAACTATCCATTGTATTAAAAGAAACATTATGCACTAATGTGACACAATACCTTAGAGTGTATGCTTGTAATCTGATATCAGTCACATCTGCTGGGATTCCTGAAATAGAATCTTATCTATTAGGATCGATAGACTCACTAGAGGGAGGGTGAATGGTGAAGGTGTGTAAGTTTTAAGTCTTTTAAGTTAGAATCGAATGATTCAACAAAACAGTGAGATTAAATGAATTAAATGTAAACAAACCAATAAAAAGAAATCAACACACAACAAATTTTAGGTGGTTCACCAACTTGGCTAGTCCACCCCCAAGATACACTTGGGCTTCACTAAGTATTCAAATACTTATAACACTTGCTTTCAGGTTGAAACAAGAACCAACACTTAAAGCTTTCAAGTATAAGCTCAATAACCAACCTTCCTTTCTTGAACTTTCAAGTTGAAGCTCTCAACCAACAATGAGTCTTTAGGTTAAAACTCAAAAACCAACAGCTTTGAATTTTTCTATCAGAGTTTTAGCACACGGAGCTTTTCTGTAGTGAATCTTCAATAGTATACTTGACTGTTTGCAGAGTTGAGAGTGTATCTGGAATTATGTGTAGCTCACTGTATAATGTATGATCGTTATCTCTATCTAATCTTCTCTTAAACTTCTCATATTTATACCAAAAGGTATAACGATCACATTTTTCTTCCAATAGATGTATTCTGCAGTACTTGCTAAATAATCAGACCTAAATATGGTAAGTTACCTTCTGTCTGATGTTCATTAAGTAACCTTCCGATTTCCTTTGATTTTTAGATGGTTATATGAATAACTCATCGAAGAGTGTCTATAACTTACCAAACCTTCACTTACATCCTGTTGTCTATGTCATGTGAGGATTTTAAGTTGCTTACGTGAGATGTCAAGTGATCAGAGACTTATAGTTTTAACCTTACCGAAAAACTCTTGACTTCCAGATAGTTAACTACAATAACTCTTCGATTTTTCTTTAAGCTTCCAACTACTGTCTCTTTAATTCTACACATGCATAATAGGATAACTTAAGTTTTGGATGGTTATACCTGTAACTCACCGAAATCCTTCAAATTTCGGATAGTTATCTTTCTAACTCTCTGAAAAGTCTTTTAAGCTTCTGTTCTAGATTTCTGCACGTGGTTAATTGAATGACTTAAGTTACGGATAGTTAGCCTTTCTAACTTTTCGATTTTCCTTAAGCTTTCGGATAGTTAACTCCTTAACTTTCCGATCATTCAACCAATTGCCTTTCACAACTCTCCGAAGGCTTTATGATTTCAGATAGTTATTCTTCTAACTATCCGACAATGTTGTTGTTGCTTTAAATTAATTCTTTGGATACTTAAGTCTAACTCACCGAAGATTAACTTTCTTCTGGATACATAAGTCTAGAACTGTTCAATTTTCTATAGCTTTATAGCAACATATTCTGGAATTAACTGCAACTTGTTTGTATGCCTTTTGATCTTTTGCTGCATTGACTTATTTATGAAAAATAATATGTTTCCTCACATAGGTTTTGCATTATCAAAATACTTGGGTTCTAACAATCTCCTCCTTTTGATAATGACAAAATCCTTCACATTTATTTACATGTATTTCACTCCTTAGATTATTTCTATACATTTAGTCACACAGAAACCAAGTAAAACAAGGATTTACAATGAATATACTATAGTGGTAAGATTCCTCCCCTTGACTTTGTGTTGTCTTCTCCCCCTATCTGTGTGCTGAGTTTTTCTTCCCCCTTTTAATACTTCTCTTTCTATCTGTGTTGGAAATACTGTAAGTTTCCATATTCTTTTCTAATTTCCATATTCTACTCTCCCTTTTTGTCATTATAAAAAGTTGACAACTGTAAAACTAATATCTAATATGTCCTGCACGAGTACAAGTTAGCAGAAAGCAAGCTCCCATATGGTGAGCTTGAGGAAGAATGAATAAAAGCATTTAAAGATCTTGTAATGAACATATGCCTAGATTTCTTCTAATATGATTAAAAGTTGATTCATTTAAAGGTTTGGTGAAAATGTCTGCAAGTTGATTTTCTATTGGCATAAACTTAAGTGAGATGTTCCCTTTTTGCACATGATCTCTCAGAAAATGATGTCTGATCTCGATATGCTTGGCTCTGGAATGAAGTATTGTATTCTTATATAAACTAATTGCACTGTTGTTATCACAAAATATGATTGTATTCTGAATTTTTAGTCTATAGTCTGCTAAAGTTTGCTGCATCCAAAGAATTTGAGCACAACACAGACCTGCTACAATATATTCAACTTCAGTAGTAGATAATGCAATACAGTTTTGTTTCCTACTGAACCAGGAGATTAATGAATTTCCAAGTAGTTGGTATGTGCCACTTGTGCTCTTTCTATTAGATCTCCTACCTGCATAATCTGCATCACTATAGCCTGATAACATTAAGCTGTTATTAGCTGAGTAGTATAATCCGAAATCTTTAGTACCTTGTAGATATTTGAAAATTCTTTTTACTGATTTCAGATGACATTCCTTTGGTGATGCTTGAAATCTAGCACACAAGCATACACTAAACATGATATCTGGCCTACTTGCTGAAAGATACAATAGAGATCCAATCATGCCTCTATATTTCTTTTGATCTACTGCAATACTTGAGTCATTGATTTCTAGTTTTGTACTTGAACTCATTGGAGTATTTGCAGATTTAATGTTTTCATAGTCAAATTTCTTTAACATCTCTTTGCAGTATTTCTCTTGGTTGATAAAGATACCATTTTGTACTTGATGGATTTGTAAACCTAAGAAAAACTTCAATTCTCCCATCATGCTCATTTCAAATTTATTTTTCATCAAATTTTGAAATCCATGACAGAGTTTTTCTGATGTAGCTCCAAAAACTATATCATCAACATATATCTATATGATCAAAATGTGCAACTCAATAGTTTTGATAAACAAAGTGCTGTCCACTTTGCCTATAGAGAAGTCATTTTCAGTTAAGAATTTTTTCAGTTTCTCATACCATGCCCTAGGTGTCCATTTCTGACCATATAAAGCTTTGTTTAATTTGAAGACATGATCTAGCTTGACCTCATCTTCAAATCCGAGAGGTTGTTTAACAAAAATTTCTTCCTGAATTTCTCCATTCAAAAAGGCACTTTTTACATCCATCTGATTAATGTATAAATAGAATAGTTTCTAAAACCAGTAAATTTTACTTCATTTGTTACCAGATCAATAATGTAACAGTTTTCAACAGTAAAGGAAACTGTATAACCTTTATCACATAATTGTCCTACACTAAATAAGTTTTGTTTAAATCCATTGGCATGCAAGACATTTTCAATTATGCCATTTTCTGATGTGATATTTCCTATAGCAGTAATTTTACACTTTTCATTATTTCCAAATTTAACAAATCCTGAATTTAAACTTTGAACAGAATCAAGAAATCTTTTCTTACCTGTCATGTGCTTTGAGCATCCACTGTCCACAATTCATTTTGTTGTACGTGCTTGGAGCTCCTTGTCATCCTGCAATTTATACTAAAATTAAGGCTTTTGGTACCTAAATCTTCTTGGGTCCAGTAGTGTTAGTCCTTAAAACATTAAATCTATTGCCTCTTGGCAGCCACATATGACCTGATCTTCATTTGACGGCAAACACAATGGTGCTATCTCTGTATGATCGAATCATTCCACCACTGTAAGGTACTTCCTGTGGTGTAGCATACCCTAGGCCATATTTACTTCCATTAGGTCATTGAGATCCTATAATTTTATTTAGTCCTTTTTGACTTTGAGTAAATTTACGTATGGTATTTTTCAGATTAGATATTGTGGTTAATAAGTTTTTATTTTCTTCTTTCAATTTACAGTTATCACAACTATATTTATCCAAGTTAGATTTCAAATTTCTATTATCAATTACAACTGTTTCTAATTCAACAAAAGAGTCTTCTAAGCAATTATTTAACCTTTTAATTTCTTTCTTAAATTGTCTACATTTAACATAGAGATTATCTATAGTAGACAGAAGACTATTAATATCTATTTCATCATGCTCATCTTCTGAGCTAGAAGAAGAAGTGGAACACACCTCTTGAGCTGTAAAGCACACATTTGCTACAGCTTCATCTTCAGAATCAGATGAACTACTTGATGAGCTACTATCATCCCATGTAGCTTTGAGTGCCATCTTTTTTTTGTCCTTCCATCTCTTCTTCTTATCTGCCTAATCCTCTTCTGTCTGAAATGGATAGAAAGTTTGTATGTATCCTTGCCTTTTGCATTTGAAGCATATAGGGACAGTTCTTTTGGAGGAGCTGGTCTTATTCTTTTTCTTCATGAACTTTCTGAAGTTCCTTGCCAGCAACATGATCTCATCATCATCTGAGCTTGGAGCTTCTTCTGTTGAAGGAAATGCTATTTCCTTTTTCTTCTCAGCTTTCTTTTCAATAGCTCATTCTTGCTCTTTCCAGTCCTTCATTTGAACTTCGTGGGCCAGAAGATTGCCCAACAGTTCTTCAACTGTATAATTGTTGAGATCCTTGGAATCTTGGATAGATGTGGATTTCTGTTTCCACTCAACAGTTAAGCTCCTCAAGATCTTCTGTACTTGTTCACAAGAAGAAAATTCCTTTCCCAGGCCTTTTAGACTATTAATAATTTCAATGAATCTTGAAAACATTTCAGTTATGTTTTCATTATCATCCATTTTAAACAATTCTAATTTTCTCAACAGAATATTGATTTTAGTATCCTTTACTTGACTTGTACCTTCGTGAGTAACTTGAAGGATTTTCCAAGCCTCATGTGCAGGCTTACATGTAGATACTTTATTATATTGTTCAGTAGTTAGTGCATAATATATGGCATTCAGCCCTCTAGCATCCAACTGGATGATTCTCTCATCCTCCTCAGACCAATTCATAACATCACTAGTTGGAAGTATAGTTCCAAGAACAACAATCTTTCAGAGTTTTACATCAGAACTCCCAAGGAAACACTCCATTCTATTTTTCCAATAATTATAGTTGGAACCATCGAATAGAGGAGGTCTATGGATGTTTTGTCCCTTAACAAATTTAGCCATAAATCCAGATGGTTAAATCTTATAACGGATTAACCAAGCTCTGATACCAATTGTTAGGATCAATAGACTCACCAAAGGGGGGGTGAATGGTGAAGGTGTGTAAGTTTTAATTCTTTTAAGTTAGAATCGAATGATTTAACAAAACAGTGATATTAAATGAATTAAATGTAAACAAACCAATAAAAAGAAATCAACACACAGCAAATTTTAGGTGGTTCACCAACTTGGCTAGTCCACCCCCAAGATACACTTGGGCTTCACTAAGTATTCAAATACTTACAACACTTGCTCTCAGGTTGAAGCAAGAACCAACACTTAAAGCTTTCAAGTATAAGCTCAATAACCAACCTTCCTTTCTCGAGCTTTCAAGTTGAAGCTCTCAACCAACAATGAGTTTTCAGGTTGAAATTCACGAACCAACAGCTTTGAATTTTTCTATCAGAGTTTTGGCACACGAAGCTTTTCTACAGTGAATCTTCAATAGTATACTTGACTATTTACAAAGTTAGGAGTGTATCTGGAATTATGTGTAGCTCACTATATAATGTATGATCGTTATCTCTATCTAATCTTCTCTTAAACTTCTCGTATTTATACCAAAAGGTATAATGATCACATTTTTCTTCCAACGGATGTATTCTACTATACTTGCTAAATAATCAGACCTAAATATGGTAAGTTACCATTCTATCTGATGTTTAGTAAGTAACCTTCCGATTTCCTTTGATTTTTGGATGGTTATATGAATAACTCACCGAAGAGCGTCTATAACTTACCGAACCTTCACTTACATCCTATTGTTTGTGTCACGTGAGGATTTTAAGTTGCTCATGTGAGATGTCAAGTGATCGGAGACTTATAGTTTTAAACTTACTGAAAAACTCTTGACTTCCAGATAGTTAACTACAGTAACTCTCCGATTTTTCTTTAAGCTTTCGACTATTGTCTCTTTAATTTTGCACGTCTGTAATATGATAACTTAAGTTCTGAATGGTTATACCTATAACTCACCGAAATCTTTCAAATTTTGGATAGTTATCTTTTTAACTCTCTGAAAAGTCTTTTAAGCTTCTATTCTGAATTTCTGTACATGGTTAATTGAATGACTTAACTTTCGGATAGTTAGCCTTTCTAACTTTCAGATTTTCCTTGAGCTTTTGGATAGTTAACTCCTTAACTTTCCAATCATTCAACCAACTACCTTTCACAACTCTCCGAAGGCTTTATGATTTCGGATAGTTATTCTTCTAACTATTTGACAATGTTGCTGTTGTTTTAAATTAATTCTTCGGATACTTAAGTTTGTAACTCACCGAAGATTAACTTTCTTCCAGATACATAAGCTTGGAACTGTCTGATTTTCTGTAGCTTTATACCAACATTTTTTGGAATTAATTGCAACTTGTTTGTCTACCTTCTGATCTTTTGCTGCACTGACTTATCTGTGAAAAATAATATGTTTCCTCACATAGGTTTTGCATTATCAAAATACTCGGGTTCTAACACTATCTAGCTTGTGCAATGGAACATAGTTTTCCATTTTTCAACAATTCTTCTCTTTGCTGCAATATGCTTTGTACACCTACAGTTAATCCAAAATATTCTAATGTTTTCTTCTTTTTCTGACTATATGTCTACAGTGTTTCTGGTTGTTCAGGAGGTTCTAAAGTTTTCTTAATTTCTCTTGTTAAAGGTACTTGTGGTCTTGATGGTCCTTCACCATGATGCTTAGGTGGCAATAATGGAATATAGAGTTTTAAGCTCTCAACCTCTACCATTTTTAGTTGATAAACTTTTTGTCCTTCACTGTAAAGGCCCATTTTCCAAATGGCATTTTTCTATTCATTAATAAATTGTTGAATGTCATCTAAAATAGCTGGGGGAAAATAATGTTGGGAATACAAAGATTCTAATTCCCTGTTGGCATTTTCTATCATTGGTCCTCATTTCTTTCCATAATAAGTAATAGAGTGTATTGATTTTTCAAGTACTTGTCTAGAACTTGTAACAACCTCAGGGTTAGGTTGTAAAGTTCGTTTCCACATTTGTAATGTAGAAAGTTCAGTCTGTTTTAGTCTAAACGTTGTCTCAACATAGTTTCTAATAAATTTCCAATAGAAATTTTTCTCGTCTTGAACAACTTTTCTAATTTCATGTAATACTTCATTAGAAAAAGTATACCTTGAGTAAATGTCGTTGATCTCGTTTTCTATCTTTTGGAGTTCCATCTCTCTTTTCTACACTTTTGTCATTCTACCACGTCCTCGTCCATGTCTTGACATTATTGATTAATCTTCATTGTTCACTATAGAACTTAGTGGAAGTAAAGATTGTGAAACTAGGGTTTTACCAAGGTAGAAACACGAAAGGTTGTTAGTAAAACATTTATAACTCTTCGAGTTTATAAATGGATAAACAGATTCAATCATTGAAATCATAAATATAAGATCCATTACTGATAAATAACTCAAATACTTACAATAATTGTACAAGTTTTACAATCACAAAAGTAGAAGATTTAGCGTAACTGTTCGTGTAAAGAAAAGAACTGCAGGCTAAGTAAAAAATTGTTATGATAACTATACGAGTTTTATGAGAAGTAAAACACATAAGTATACAACAAACTAGAATAGTTATTATCATATTTTAAGTCTTTTAGAAAAATATAATAATATTGAGTTAACTGTTCGAGTTTCTTGGATGGATATGCGAAAAAGTCGAAGACTTAAGCATAATTGTTTGAGTTTCAACATGTGACATAATAAAGCATTTAAATTCAACACGTGCATAATTCTAACTTAATGAGTTCAGATATTTTTGAATACTTACAAACCTAACTATTTGATACTCAGATGCATTTCGGATAATTACCAGATAACTTATCGAACATTCACTTAAGTCATGCATTAAGGTTGCAACACGTGTTCTCTAGGAAATAATAAAATATTCTTTAGTCATTTAAAACATAGCTGTCCGGTACATGCAATATAACTTTCTAAAATAATAGAAAATTCAGATACTTAAGAAATGAGAAGCCTGTAATGCACTGACAGTTCAGAAATGTTAATTTCCTAAAATTATGTAGATTCTTCCATTAAAGCATATAATAGTGCAATTTTAACATAATGGTTTAATATTCATATGAGAAATTGCTCCCCCTATATAAATGTAGTCTAGAGAATCTATGGCATACTTAAACTAGGTTGCCAAGTCTTAATAGATTTGTTATTTAAGTTTAAAATTAATTGACTTAAGTTGGTTGCTAAGCCTTAAATAGATTTGTCATTTAAGTTCAAAATCTAGCGTACTTAAACTAGGTTGCCAAGCCCCAATAGATTTGAGTCTCTCTATAATTTTTTTTTTTGTAAATTTAAGTACAAAAATAAGTAGTAGATTTAACAATTTAGACTTTCTGACTTTTATTTCATTTAGTTTACAAAAGAAAATTCATAGAGATATACCTTTAGGTAACTTAAAAGAATTCAATAATGAGTACACGAACTTAAAAAAATAAATACATTACATTATGTGTAAAAAATAGATAATAACAAAGATTATATGCATAGATTATGGCAAAATTATTATAATACTTGTAAAATAAATTAAGCTTGAGTACATTGCCCCCTTATTATTATTATTATATATATATATATTATGTGTTACCTCCCACAATATCATCTTTTTATTAGAATACAATCCCTTGCTTAAGAGAAAGATAGCCATTTACTTAATGACAAGTGAGAATAGGTAACCTTTTTTTTTTTTAAATAGAATTTGAATTACTTGTAAAATGAGTTTTCAGTTAACACATCCCAAACCAGTTGGTTCAAATGACTAGGGTTTAAGATCCCTCAACGGACTTAATTACTCAAGCAATTGCAGACAAACAATAGGACAAGATAGTAAATTGAATAAGAGGCAACCGCAAGACTTAATTTTTCTAACAGTATGTTAATAACTTTCCTTTAATAAATGGTAAATATTTTCTATGTATTTTCTAGTTAAAATCTCTATAATGACGTATACATAAGTAACAAAAATATAGTTGGCATTCATATTGAATTAAATCAACTTCCCTTAAGTAACTTTTTCTGAATTTTTCTTAAATAAATTGACTTCAATAAAAATTAGAATTTCATAAATTCTTAACTACTAGTAAACAGTAATTCTAAAATAAATATTTTGAGTTTTTTTTTAAAAAAAAAGAAATTTAAATTCTAAAACTACTTTGTAACAAACCAAAATATTATGTAATGAATAGGACAAATTAAACATTTGATAACCTATAGATACCAAATTCTAATTGTAATTTTAAAAAGGTATTCTCATCTAAGGGTTTTGTAAACAGATCTACTAATTGTTTTGTGGTAGGAACAAAATTTAATACTATTTTTCCTTTTATAACATTATTCCTTAGAAAATGATGTCGAACTTCTATATGTTTAGCTCGTGAATGTAAGATAGGATTTTTAGACAAACTTATTGCAGAACTACTATCATAGAAAATCTTAGTTAGTTCATAGGCTAAATTAAAATCTTTTAAAGTTTGTCTGATCCACAAGATTTGAGCACAGCAAAGTGCAGCAGCTATATATTCAGCTTCAGTTGTAGATAATGCTACATAATTTGCTTTTTGCTAAACCATGACATTAAAGAATTTCCTAATAATTGACATGTGCCACTATTGCTTTTCTTTCAGACTTACATTCTGCGAAATCAGCATCACTATAACCTATTAAATTTAGAGAATTGTGTTTAAAGTAAAACAATCCGAAATTGATGGTTCCTAATAGATATGTAAAAATTTGTTTAACAACAAGTAGGTGTGATTCTTTAGGATTAGATTGATATCTAGCACAAGTACACACACTAAACATAATATCTGGTCGGCTAGCTATTAAATAAAGTAACGAACCAATCATACTTCTATATTGTTTTATATCTACAATTTTTCTAGAGTCATCTTTATCCAACTTAGTGATAGTACTCATTGGTGTATTCTTTGTTTTGGTGTTGTCTAACCCAAACCTCTTTAATAAATCTTGAGTATATTTTTCTTATGAAATAAAAGTACCTTGATTTAACTGCTTAATTTGTAAGCCTAGAAAAAATGATAGTTCACCCATCATACTCATTTCAAATTGATTAGTCATGTCTTTCGAAAAAGACTCAACTAATTTATCATTTGTTGCTCCAAATATGATGTCATCTACATAGATTTGAACTACCAATATATCTTTTTCAGCCTTCTTAAGAAAAAGAGTGTGATCTGCCTTTCCCATAGAGTACCATTTTTCCATAAGAAATTTAGATAATCTCTCGTACGAAGACCTAGGGGCTTGTTTAAGGCTATATAGTACCTTTTTAAGCTTGTAAACATACTCAGGATGTTTTGAATATTCAAAACCTAGAGGTTGTTTTACATAAACTTCTTCTTTTATATATCCATTTAAAAAAGCAGTCTTAACATCTATTTGATATAATTTGAAATCCATGTAACAAGTATATGCTAACAAAATTCATATTGATTCTAGTCTAGCAACAGGAGCAAATGTTTCATCATAGTCAATTCCTTCCTCTTGCTTGTAACCTTGAGCAACTAACCTATCTTTATTTTTAACTATATGTCTATCCTGATCTACTTTGTTTCTAAATACCCACCTTGTTCCTATTATAGATTGATTTTCAAGTGGTGGAACTAGATCCCATACCTCATTTCTTATAAATTGATTTAGCTCATCTTGCATAGCTAAATACCAAAATTCATCTTCTAAGGCATCTTCAATTTTCTTAGGTTCTAGTAAGGAAACAAATGAGTAAGCACCACAAATGTTGACTACTGATGACCTAGTCCTAACTCCTTGATTAGGATCGCCTATTATCTGATCAATAGGATGAGATGAAGCATAACACCAATTTCTATGTTGTTCCACATTTTCTATAAGTATAACATTATTTTCTTCTAAATCTTCATCATTTAAGTTTATATTTCTTATTCTGTCAAATAATCTCTCAATTTCTCTATCAACATCATTTGGTACCATTTCTGAATCAAAGTTTTCAACATGTCTAAAATCCAAATGAGAATTTTCATGAAATTTCACATGTTGGGTTTCTTCAATGATTTTTGTTGATTTGTTATATACTCTATATGCCTTACTTCTAATGGAATAACCAAAAAAAATACCCTCATCTGATTTGGCTCTAAATTTGTCTCTTCGTTCCTTAGTGTTTAGAATAAAACACTTGCAGTCAAAGGGTTTTAAATAACTTATTTTGGGAACCCTGTTATGTTAGGGCAAGTAGTACAGGTGTGGAGTATGCCACAAGTGTTAGAATTAAAACTGATCGTTCAGTCAACTTTTTATCGTACGATTTAAAAACACTCACCTCTAAACTCACTGAAACTGGAAGTGAAGAGTAAAAGGAAGAAATAACACAATGAAGACATAGGATTTACGTGGTTTAGCAATAGCCTACGTCTATGAAGAGTTGAGGGTTCTTCTATGAGCTTCAGCACAATCAACCGCAATGTTTTACAACATCATAAAGGTTTATATACTACCCAACTTAGGGTTTATAAACCTTTAATTACATACAAGCCATTACAGTAGAGAAATAAAGTTTCAGAGGAGGGACTCTCAATTTCGGAGCCTTATCTTCTTATTTTTCTGAAATCTACAACATTTCGGATAGTTACAAAATTAACTATCTGATGAAATTCTTCTTTCTTCATTTATTGTAACGGGCGTTACTATAGCAGGCTAATTGTCTGAAGAGATTCGGTATTTAGGATAGTTACAGACTTAAATGTCTGAAAACCCACTTACTTCTCTCTCTCTGTCCTTTTAGAAGGTTCTACTATTAACTCTCCGAAAACTACATGTCTTTCGGATAGTTACTATCTTAATTATCTGAAAACTCACTTAAGTGTCTCTTTAGCAATTTTGGAAGGTTCTATCGTTAACCTTCCGAAAACTTATGATTTTTGGATAGTTACTACCTAACTATCCGAAGATCCACTTAAGTCACTGCTTTTTGGATACTTGGCTTCTTAACTATCCGAACATCCACTTAAGTGTCTGACTTTCGGATACTTAGCTTCATAATTGTCTGAACGTCCACTTAAGTGTCTTTTAAGTCATTTCGGATGGTTACAGCCAGTAACCCTCCGAAATCTTTTGACTTTCGGATAGTTAACTCAAAGCCTCCGACTAAAACTTTATTTTCGGATACATAGGTCTGTTAACCTACCGAAAATATAAATCTGCCAGATACTTACTATTAACAAGCTTCCAATTGAACCTTGACTTCTTGTGGCATACTCCACACTTGTACTACTTGCCCTAACAATCTCCCACTTGGAGTTTGGCACAATGATCGAAGAAAAATCAGTCTCTACTATTGGCTTGTAGATTATTGCAACAACTGCTCAAATAATCATCAACTCTTCATCTCCTTCTTCTTTTCAATTATTCAGGAGACCAATTAAGGTCATACAGAGCCTAAATTTCTGCAGATTCAGAACTTTGGTTAGCATATTTGCAGCATTTTCAGCTCTTGCAATCTTCTGCAGATCTAACTTGTTCTGCTCTATCTCTTCCCTTATGAAATGAAATCTCATTCTCATATGCTTGGACCTTAAATGAAACTTTGGATTTTCAACTAAATAAATGGCACTTTGATTGTCACAGAATAGAATACTACTATTCTATTTGTAACCTAATTCGGCTAATACATTCTCTAGCTAGATTCTTTCTTTAGCTGCCTCTACTATTACAACATATTTAGCTTTTATGGTTGAGAGTGCAACAATACTTTGCAACTTAGATCTCCAACTAATTGCAGTACTTCCTATGTATAAAATATAGCTTGAAGTACTTCTGCTTTTATCCAACTCTCTTCCTAAATCAGCATCACAGTAGCCAATCAATTCAACTAGTCCTTTCTTAAAATTCAGATGTACATCTAGGGAATATCTAAGATATCTAAATATACACAGTACTACAGACCAATGCTCAACTCCTGGATCTGCCATATATCTACTGACCACTCTCACTGCATGAGATATATCAGGTCTTGTGCATATCATGGCATACATTACACTTCCCACTGCTGAAGCATATGGTATTCTGGACATTTTTGTCCTTTCTCCTTCAGTCTTAGCTGACTGATCTTTAGACTATTAGGATCGATAGACTTACCAGAGAGGGGGGTGAATGGTGAAGGTGTGTAAGTTTTTAATTCTTTTAAGTTAGAATTGATTGATTCTACAAAATAGTGAGATGAGATGAATTAACTGTTAGCAAAGTAGTAAAAAGGAAATTAGCACATAGCAATTTTTTAGGTGGTTCACCAACTTGGCTAGTCCACCCCCAAGATACACTTGGGCTTCACTAAGTATTCAAATACTTACAACACTTGCTTTCAGGTTGAAGCAAGAACCAACACTTAGAGCTTTCAGGTATAAGCTCAATAACCAACGTTTCTTTCTCGAGCTTTCAGGTTGAAGCTCTCAACCAACAATGAGTTTTCAGGTTGAAACTCACGAACCAATAGCTTTGAATTTTTCTATCAGAGTTTTGGCACACAGAGCTTTTCTATAGCGAATCTTCAAGAGTATTTGTTGAGTATTTTTGTTTTGATGATGTGTGCTGAATGAAAATAATCATATTTGCTCAATTACTATTGCTTGTGAAAAGAAATTAAAATCATCAATTAATACAGAAAAAACTTACTGATATAAATACTTGTCTGTATTGGATCTGAAGTTAATAACTAGTCGTTTCGTTGCATTAATTTCTCATTTAGCTAAACGTTAAGTTAACGTGTGTTTTTATTAAAAAGCATGATATGTTTTAATGTTATATATTCTGTATCATAAACAATGCACGTTTAGACAACTCGTTAAGTTAGAGTTTTGTTTGTATAGAGGTCACGTGAGAACTCGTTAAGTTAGAGGCTTAAAGGTTAAAATAGGTCACGTGATAACTCGTTAAGTTAGTGAGTAAAAGAAGAGACGAACTCGTTAAGTTAGTGTTATACACATGGTGAAATTATAAGTTACGAATGTTGTAATGTATCACGTGAGGTGCACATGTTTAACTTGTTAAGTTAACATAACTAAATGCGTTGAGTTGCTATATTGAACACTAAGGCAACGCGTTAGGTTAGCGTTATAAACTTAAGTTGTTATTTTTGCACGTGGTAAAATTCTGATTATAAAAACATTTGTTTATTACTGGTTCGTTGAGTTATTATAACACAACGGAGATGGTTCGTTGAGATAGCATAACACCACAGACTTAGTTCGTTGAGTTAGCTACAGTACTTGTCACGTGAAATAGCACATGGTGAACTCGTTAAGTTAGAAACGTAAAGTTATATATATATACTTGTGTTACTCGTTTAGTTAACATTAAAGTAACGACTTCTTATTACACTTATGAAAAATTTTTGGACGAGAAAGTTTATTTTCAGGAAATTTTTCAGAGATCTAGGACTGATGATTAAAGAAAATTTGAAATATAAACATGGGTTAGAACGTGTGTGTTTCGATGAAGGAAAAAGAAAAGACGTGGAGAAGTGGAAAACTGGTAGTGGTTAAACGTGAAGGATATGCATGAAATGAAGATATAATATAAAAGGCATAGAATTCTCATTGATCAATTTATCCTTGCACACAAAAAGAAAAATCTTTTCAAGGATCAAACCATCCATGCACACCAAAAGAAAAATCTTTTTCAAGGATCAAAAACACCTTCTCGGGGAAAATCTCTCAAGTGGAAGAAAGTTCAGTGAAGCAGAAAAGGTCAGATTTATGTCGCTAAAGATTTGAAGTATCAGAAGAAAGCAAATTCGGTGAAGCATGAAAAGACAAGATATTTGTCACTAAAGAAGAAAAAGAAGAAGAAGAAAGATCTCAAACAGGGAGAAAAGTTTTAAATTCCGCAAATTAGTTTTCTCTATTTGTAGTTATGAAATTGTTTAGATGATACATGGTATCGAAATATAATTGCATCTACAATTTCTAAGGAGAACTGAATTGTATATTGTAATTGAAACCTTGAATAAAAATGATTTTATGAAAACAATGTCTCGACTTGTTTTTGAGTTTTAAAGTTTCAATTATATTTCAGAAAATATTAAAAATACACAATTCACCCCCCTCTTGTGTAGCCATACGGTCCTACAAGTGATATCAGAGCTAAGTTAATAATCTTTGATATAAAATCGATACCAACTTATTTAATATCATTGCTTATTCTACCTTCCTTGTTTTTAAACAGAAATTAATATCTGAGCATACGTTTAACTTTCTTGATTTAAGGCTCAAGTTGTTTTAAAGTTTTTAGACTGTTTAAAATCAAATAGGTTGAAAAATCTATGGTAAAATGGCTACTGGAAATGGTAATTTTTCTTTATATGAAGGCCAAAATCTTAATCGTCCTCCTTTGTTTGATGGAATACATTTTGAATATTGGAAATATAGGATGACTGTTTTTCTTCATAGTATAGATCATAAGTTGTGGTTAATGATTTCTAAACCATATACTCTGTTAACTACCCCTTATAATACTTGGACAATTACTGAAAAAGAAAATGAAACTCTGAATGCTAAGGGCTTAAATATTTTATTTTGTGCATTGAGTTATGAACAGTTCAGTAAAGTGTCGGCATATGAATCTGCTTATGAGGTGTGGCATGCATTAGAAGTTTCACATGAAGGTACTTCTCAAGTTAAAGAGACAAAAATAAACATGTTGATTCATAAGTATGAACTCTTTAAGATGCATGAAGACGAAAATATTTCTGAGATGTTTTCCAGATTTCTTGATATCATAAACTCTTTAAAATGTTTAGGAAAGAATTTTGAACAGAAGGATTTGGTGAGTAAAATTCTGAGATCCCTAAGTTCTAAATGGTCTCAGAAAGTAACATTAATTAAGGAATCACGAGATTTAAATGTTTATACTATGAATGAACTTATAGGAAATTTAACAGCTTATGAAGTTCAATTAAATGAATCACTGAGTCACAACAAACTAAAAATGAAGAAAGAAATAGCCTTCGAAATTAATTCAGATTCTGATATATCTACTGATTCTGACGAGGATTTGATTTTGCTGACTAGGAAATTCAAGAAAGCATGGAAAGCTAGGAAACAGCAAAGGAACAAAAATGATAAACCCTCAACGTCAAAATCACTAAATGACAAGAATTCTTCATCCAGAAAGTATATATGTTACAACTGTAAGAAACCTAGACATCTTTCTCTAGATTGTCCTATGAGGAAAAATGAAAAGCAAAGTAGGACAAATCAGAAGAAGACGACTCAAAAAAAGTTTTACAAGAAAAAGGCTTTGAAGGTCACTTGGGATGACACGTCTGAAGAGTCTAAATTTGAGGAATCAGCATCAAAATCATCACATTCAGAAGGAGAACAAGAGTTAGAAGACGTTGCTCATGTGTGCTTCATGGTAGATGAGTCTAAGGTAATATCTGATCCTGAAAGTCATTTAGATTTCAACTTTGATGAATTATTATGTGCTTATCATGCATTATTACAAAAACTTAAAGTATATAAATTGGAAAATAATAATATTAGAAAATCTTCATCCATTATGGAAGAAGAAAATTGTTTCATGTCTGCTACTTTAGAAAAGTTTAAATGTGATAATGAAAATCATGCTAGAGATTTGCAAAAATTTAGATTTAATGAATGTATCTTGCATGAACAAATACAGAATATAAATGCTGAAAAATTAAAGATAGAATCTGAAAATGAAATGTTGAGAAACAATATAAATGAACTTGAATTAGAGATAGAAAAATTAAAACTGAGAGAGCAAGATTTAAATTCTACCTTTTAGAAATGGAATTTAAGTCAAACTAAGTTAGACAAACTAACTAGTACCCCTGCGGTGTCTTATAAATTTGGCTTAGGATTTGATTATCCTGAATATCCTGAATCTCAAGCCAATAAAGGATTTATTAGTTGCAATTCAAGTAAATCTAAGACTAAAATTCCTTTTATTATGAAACAAGGTAATAAATATGTAGAAGTAGGTACTTCAAGGGATGAATCATGCAGTAATAATATAAATCAATGTGATTTGTCAAATTGTACTTCTAACATGACTATAAATGTTTCTAAAAATCTTGTTTCTTGTTCTGGAAATTCAGTTTCTAGTGTTTCTAAAATTTCAGACAATTGTAGTAAACTGAAAATTCAGAAACCTAAGCATATAATTCAATACACTGGTGTTAGACCAATTATTCATTCTACATGTGATAAAACTAAAAATTCTTGTGTAGAAAAAGATTTTGTATGTATGGAAAATGTTAATACAAATACAAAATCTTGGTATGAACTTACTAAAATGTATAAGCATGACCAAAATAAATTCACATCTGATAAAAATTTGTATGATCTTGATTATACTACATCTGAAAACAAAAAGAATTATTGTAAAAGTAATAATGATATATGTGAGTATGAAGCTAATGATAAATCAATAGTACTTACAACTAATAAGAATATAAATGATAATGTTAAACTATTTTTAAACAAAAAGAAGAAATATGCATTTAATGAACTTGGTCCTCAACAACATTGGGTACCAAGAAAAAGTTTTTCTTAATTTGTGTTGCAGGAGGAAACAACATCAAAATGGATCTTGGACAGAGGAGCGTCGAGTCACATGACTAGACAGAAAAGTCTATTACAAAATTTTACAAATACCATGAAAGGAAGTGTAACATTTGGAAACAAAAGCAAAGATAAAATTATAGGTATGGGCAATGTTCGAATAACTCCTACTTGTGTTATTTCGAATGTACTATATGTAAAAAACCTAGGATTTAATTTGCTAAGTGTCATAAAACTAACTGAAAATAGATATTATGTAGTGTTTGAAGATAATATATGCAAAATAATTAATAAAAATATAGATGAAATTAAGTTTATTGCTAAAAGAAAAGGTTCTATATGTATTTTATCTTTACCTTCTGGTGCAGTTGATTTAAATTCATGTTTGCTAGCTGAAACTAATGATGCATATCTATGGCATAGAAGGATTGGACATATAAATATGAAACTGTTACATAAACTATCAAAAAAACATTTAGTGAGAGGTTTACTAAAGATTAAATACTCAAAGGACTTTATGCGTGATGCATGTGAATTAGGTGAACTTCACAAAAACACTTTTAAATCCAAAACTGATATTTCAAGCAAGAGAGTCTTAGAACTTACACATATGGATCTATTTGGACCAACAAGAATTATGAGTCTTGGTGGTAAATGGTATGTATTTGTTTTAGTAGATGACTTCTCTAGATACACTTGGGTATATTTTCTAGCATCTAAGACAGAAGTTTTTGAAAAATTTAAAATGTTTGGCAATTTTGTTCAAAATGAGTAGAGTGTCTCTATTCAAAAACTTAGGAGTGATCATGGAACTGAATTTGATAATGTTCAAATAGATAACTATTGTAATGAGTATGGCATTGATCACAGATTTTCTTTTCCAAGAGCACCGTGTCAAAATGGTATTGTTGAGAGAAAGAATAGATCACTTCAAGAAATGGCCAAAACTATGTTGAATGAACATAAGTTACCTCAAAATCATTGGGCTGAAGCAGTAAATATAGCTTGTTATGTTATTAACAGAAGTCATTTAAGACCTCATGTTAATAAAACTCCTTTTGAAATTATGTTTAATAAGATTCCAAAAATTTCCTATATGAAACCATTTGGCTACAAGTGTTTTATTCTTAATACTAAGGATAAAAGGGATAAATTTCAAGCCAAATCGGATGAAGGAATTTTTGTAGGTTACTCTACTAGAAGTAAAGCCTATAGAGTATATAACAAGACTTCTAGGACCATTGAAGAAACCCTCCATGTAAGCTTCAATGAAAATTCTCTTAGAGAATCTCAATCTAAAGCTGATAATGATGATATGATCATTTTTCCAAATGAGTTAGAGATCAATAGAGAGATTGATGATTTATTTGAGAAAATCAAAAATATGAACTTAGATGATCAAACTAATGATGAAAGTGATGTACTTTCAGATGTTGATGAGAATATTGAGGAAAATCAGAGAAATTGGCTTTATTCTTCATCACATCCCATTACTCAAGTCATTGGTAATATTAATGAGGGAGTTAAAACTAGAGCTTCAGTAAATTTAAATAGTATGTGTATGTTTGTTTCTATGGTGGAACCAAGGAATATACAAGAAGCATTATCTGATGAAAATTGGATAGTGGCAATGCAAGAAGAACTAAATCAATTCATCAGAAATGATGTATGGGAATTAGTCTCTCCACCAGAAAATCAGTCCATAATAGGTACAAAGTGGATATTTAGAAACAAAACTAACGAAATTGGTCAAATTATAAGAAATAAAGCTAGATTAGTTGCACAAGAGTATACACAGGAAGAAGGATTAGATTATGATGAAACATTTGCTCCTGTGGCTAGGTTAGAAAGTATTAGAATATTATTGGCCTATGCTTGTTATATGGATTTTAAATTATATCAAATGGATGTAAAGAGTGCATTTCTAAATGGTTTAATTAATGAAGAAGTCTAAGTAAAACAACCACCTGGATTTGAAGATATTAAAAATCCTGACTTTGTGTATAAATTGAAGAAAGCCTTATATGGTTTGAAGCAAGCACCTAGATCATGGTATGAAAGATTGTCTACTTTTTTAATAGAAAAAGGTTATATCATGGGAAAAGTGGATCATACTCTATTTATTAAGAGAGATGGTAAAGATCAGATTGTTGTTCAAATATACGTGGATGATATAGTCTTTGGAGCAACCTCTGATAAGTTGATAGAAATATTCTCTAAAGAGATGACTAATCAGTTTGAAATGAGTATGATAGGAGAACTTTCATATTTTCTAGGACTTCAAATTAAGCAAATGGATAAAGGTATATTTTTAAATCAGGAAAAATATGTAGATGAAATGCTTAAGAAATTTAATTTTAATGATACAAGGATTCGAGGAACTCCTATGAGTACTACTTTAAAGTTAGATATTGATGACATAGGAAAATCTATAGATCAAAGAAAATACAGAAGTATGATTGGTTCTTTACTTTATTTGATTGCTAGTAGACTTGATATTATGTTTGCTGTGTGTGTTTGTGCTAAATTTCAATCTAATCCTAAGGAATTACACTTAATTGCAGTTAAAAGAATATTTAGATATATACAAGGAACTAAAAATTTTAGACTGTATTATTCTAAGGATAGTTCAATAGATCTTATAGGATATACTGATGCTGATTATGTAGGATCTAAATCTGATAAAAAGAGTACCAATGGCACATGTCAATTATTGGGAAATAATTTGGTGTCATGGTTTAGTAAAAAGTAAAACTATGTAGCACTTTCTACTACAGAAGCTGAATATGTTGATGCTGCACTGTGTTGCACTCAGATTCTGTGGATAAGGCAAACTTTAGAAGATTTTGGATTATCTTATAATACAACTGAGATTTATTGTGACAGTAGTTCTGCAATAAATCTTTCCAAAAATCCTGTATTACATTCAAGAGCAAAGCATATAGAGGTTAGACATCATTTTCTAAGAGATAACGTAATTAAAGGAAAAATTAAATTAGAATTTGTGTCTAGTAAAAATCAATTAGTTGATATATTTACAAAACCTCTAGACGAAAATACATTCTGCAACGTTAGATTAAATTTAGGTATTTGTAGGTTGTGCGATGTGTAAAATGCTTAAACTCCACATAAAAAGATAAATTTTCTTGATGATGTTGTTCACCTCATAGATATTATATACTTATCATAAATATCTAAAGTAATATCTAAACTGCTGCTTAAGATACTATGTATTTATTGTAAAATTATAGTAGTATTTTATTGATTTTAAGTAGTTTATCAATTTTAATGGTTTTTACGATTTTAAGTGGAAGTGTAAATGAAAAACATTAAATAGTTCTGACATTTTGAAATTTTGATTAAATGTTTTCTTTGAATCAAGGAAAATGCATATGATCATGCATAAATTTGACTTAATTGATTAAACTTGTAGAATAAGTTATATATAACTCATCTTAAACTGTTAATCGAAAGTATAAGCTTATTGAAACTGATTCATATTCTCAGTACAATCATAGAAGTAAAAATTGTATGAGATTTGTGTTTTATTGCATCTGTATTAATGGAATACATATATACTGTGCTTAAAATGAAAAGTGCTTACAAAGTAAAAATCTTTGAGAGTTTATTGATCAGTTTGATCACGAGTCTTTTGTACTTGAGCAGATAGGTATGTAAGGATTATTGTCCTAAAAAAGGATTCTTTAAATCTGGCAACCTAAGGTCCTGATCAGATCTGGGATTGTTGATTGAAAGCTCATTACATGGATACATTAGAAAGCTCTTGTATGATTCAAGCTTTTCAAACTAACTTTTAAAGAAAATTATCAATATTTACTGTTTTGAAAAGAAAAGTTGTTTCATTAATTACAGATATCTTTGAATCGCATATAGTTTATACCAATATGACTACTGATTTATTGAATCAACATTAGTACTTTTGAAAACGTTTATTTGAGATACATTCTTTTATTCTCGTTGAATTAATCGAATTGAGTTCAAAGTTGTGCTTTGATTCATATACAGTAGGAATTGATTCTGGAAATCATTTTTGATGATGTTAGGATAACGGAAGTCTCTGAAAAGAAAATGTAAAAGTATAGTTATACTTAACATCTATTGTCACTACAAGTTTATTTTGTATTTTGATTGAATATATTTGAAATATATTTGTAGGGGGAGGATTAACAATGTCGAAAACAGATTAATATAATTTAGAATACAAATCTTAGTTAATCTGAATTAATGTCCTCTTAAAATCTTGATGAAATAATTTAAAAAGACAAATAAACTATTTTAGATTCAAAGGACAAAATGTTTAAATAGTTTACAATGTTCTTAAGATAATGTTAAGTTTAGCATGTGTGTTGTTTTCGGAACGTTTCAGTTGGAAGCATCCAAAAATTGGTGTACTAACTAGACGTTATGTTAGATAAGGTAACGTGTAAAATTGCCTCTAGACAACATTTTACTCAATATTAACTCAACGAGTTATACTTGAATATTTCGAGTACCTTGATTGAATAAACTTTATTCAATATTTATTTTATTTCTTAACTCGACTTCTCTTCACGTTGAGTTATTCGCCTAAAAACCCTATTTAAACAATTATTACACGGGCATTTAGGTTACTTATAAACTTTGTCAAGAAAATCTTTTTCGCTTGTTGCTGTTACAACCTGCGACGATGGTCTCCAAGTTCTACAAAGGTCGTGGCAGAGGAAAAGGCAAAAGCAGAAGAGATGCAAAAGGAAAGGAAATAGAGAATGATGAAGTTCCACGTACTTGGTTCAAGAAAATATTTCGAGTGGACAAAAGGTTAGAAGAACTTTATAAAGATTACTTCTTTTCTTAGGATATATTAGATGAAGTTAGACAAGAACTTCAACATACTGATGCAAGTATTACATGCATGGGTATTCGTAGAAAATTTGATAGAGAATACAGAATGAAATGTGCTGAGATTGCATTTTTGGAACAGTATGCAAAATATTTGGAAAAAGGTGTAGGTTCATCAAATAGAACTCCTCAAACTCCTATAAATGGTACAAGACTACATGCATTTGAGGAAGAGCATGAATCAGCTATCCCTACTCCTTTATATTCAAAACAAGTAGAATCAGATATTGCTATAGACAAAACAAAAGTTGATAGTCTTCGAAAGGCTGTTGCAATAGAAAGTGCCTTAGAAGAATTAAAGCAGAAAACTTTTATGGAGCAATTTGAAAAGAAAACAGCAATACTTGAAAAGGAGAAACAGAAATGTTATAGAAGAAGGAAAGTCAGAAAAATTATGTCTAAGGAAACAAAGTCTATTGACAAAGGAAAATCAGATGAAAATTTATTTCCAAAGGACAATGTATGTCTAGACATTGTACCTTATTGTGCATCTGATAAACTCATCAGTTTCGAACACACTGAAACTGATGAAGATAATGAGACTTTATTTTCCCTTGCTAGAAAACTTGAGAAGAAATCCAAGTCAAATATGAGCTCAAGTTTTTCTATTAGTACAAATCCTGATGATGTAGAAATTGACAAATCAAAACATTAGGCACTTGACATTGAACAAGTTATTGCAAATATAATTGACAATGTTGAAGCAGTAACTAGTTCAAAGGCTGAATTGTCTGGAGTAGCAGATATTGAAAATGTTAAGACTCCAGAAGAGTTAAAAGTTAACCAGCCTTCTTTGGAATCTATAGAAGCAGAGTTTGAGAATTCATAGCATGAATCAATGGAATTATCTATTGAACAAAATGAACAATTACAGACAGATACACTGGTTGTAGAATTTGTGGAAAAATTGTACTCTGAACATTCTATAGAGACTGAACAGATGAATGTTAAGCATATTGACAATGTTCCTAACACTGTTGAAGCTGAAGAATCAAGCTTACCTGAGCAGCTTCAAGATAATATTTTGGAAGAGGAACAACATGACATTCATTTTGAAGAAGAGGTTCCTGAAGATGAATTAAACTCTGAATCACGGCTTCAGGTATCACCTTTTTTGTGTACAATATTAAAAATTCAATGTAATGCAATTCATTTTAGATCTAAAGAAGCATTGCAGAAATACAATAATCTGATTACATGTTAGATTCTGCATGCTCGTCCAATAAAATTCAGAAATTTGATGGAAATAAGAGATCTGTTTGAGTTTCAAGGCCTCATTAAATTCTTGCTAGTAGGAATGAAATGGAAGCAATACACAAAGCTTTTTGCAGCTTTTTATAGCAATCTGGACAAGAATGGAAATTTTCTAAAAACTCAAATAAATGAACAGGAGTTTATATTATCTCCTAAGTTAATTTTTGAAGTTTTAGGATTAAAGAATGAAGGTGTTGTTGTTACCAACAGATTTGACATGATAAGACAACTGGAATGGAACATTCAGTCTTTATCAAAAATTCCAGATGTATATTCTGAAATGAGATTAATGGAAAATCTAAATGCAGAGGCAAGATTTATTGCAAATATATTGCATGCAAATTTATTTCAGAGAGTTGGACACAATTTGGAAGTCAACAGAAGCTGTTTATATGCAACTTATGGCCTGCTGAATAGAATTCAAATAAATTGGTTTGATGTATTTATGTCTCAACTACAGCATATGAGTTCAAAGTTATTTTATGGTGATGCTGTATGTAGAATCCTTGCAAGCCAATTGACTTTATCTGACTGGCCCTCTGAAACTAAAGGCATGAGAGCATTTAGTGTCAAAGATTTGCAAAAATTCCAGGCCATGCATAAACCTCAACGACAACAACAACAACAACTTGATATAGACCATATACAACAACAATAACAAAGTTATTCAGTTCAAGCAGAACAGCAAACCCAGCTACCTCCTGACTTAGATGTAGTGCTTAACGACATCAGAAATGATATTAGGCATCTAGGAGATAAAATATGTAATGCTATAAGTGATATACTTAGGAGGGGTCGATAACTGTTTTTGTTTGTTTCTGAATACAAAATGTAATGTTTGTATTACTTGTTTGATTTGATTAAACAATACATTTTTCTGTAAATGTCTTCAATTATTATTCTTGTTTACATAAAGAGTTGTTGTAATTATATCTCTTATATATATATATATATATATATATATATATTCTCTGTAATTATCTTTTTGATTAATGACAAAAAGGGGGAGAAATATTATAAAAAGATGATTATGATCTTAATTGCATATATATATTATAAAAGGAGATGCTATTTAAATGGTTATTGTAATCTGATAGATGATAATTAGAAAACTGATACTTATATAATTATTGACATCTGAGAGTTTTAGTTCTGAGAGGTAAAATTTACACAAACAATAGAAATAAGCTTAAGTGAATTTAAGTCAACAAACAAGTTTGTTGAATTAAAAGTTAACCCAACGAAAGTGCTTTGTTGAGTTAAACATATTTCATAATTGATTTAATATGGTTTTGTCATCATCAAAAAGGGGGAGATTGTTGAGTATTTTTGTTTTGATGATGTGTGCTGAATGAAAATAATCATATTTGCTCAATTACTATTGCTTGTGAAAAGAAATTAAAATCATCAATTAATATAGAAAAAGTTTACTGATATAAATACTTGTCTGTATTGGATCTGAAGTTAATAACTAGTCGTTTCGTTGCATTAATTTCTCATTTAGCTAAACGTTAAGTTAACGTGTGTTTTTATTGAAAAGCATGATATGTTTTAATGTTATATCTTCTATATCATGAACAGTGCACGTTTAGACAACTCGTTAAGTTAGAGTTTTGTTTGTATAGAGGTCACGTGAGAACTCGTTAAGTTAGAGGCTTAAAGGTTAAAATAGGTCACGTGATAACTCGTTAAGTTAGTGAGTAAAAGAAGAGACGAACTCGTTAAGTTAGTGTTATACACGTGGTGAAATTATAAGTTACGAATGTTGTAATGTATCACGTGAAGTGCACATGTTTAACTCGTTAAGTTAACATAACTAAACGCGTTGAGTTGCTATATTGAACACTAAGGCAACGCGTTAGGTTAGCGTTATAAACTTAAGTTGTTATTTTTGCACGTGGTAAAATTCTGATTATAAAAACATTTGTTTATTACTGGTTCATTGAGTTATCATAACACAATGGAGATGGTTCGTTGAGATAACATAACACCACAGACTTAGTTCGTTGAGTTAGCTACAGTACTTGTCACGTGAAATAGCACATGGTGAACTCGTTAAGTTATATATATATACTTGTGTTACTCGTTTAGTTAACATTAAAGTAACGACTTCTTATTACACTGATGAAAATTTTTTGGATGAGAAAGTTTATTTTCAGGAAATTTTTTAGAGATCTAGGACTGATGATTAAAGAAAATTTGAAATATAAACGTGGGTTAGAACGTGTGTGTTTCGATGAAGGAAAAGGAAAAGATGTGGAGAAGTGGAAAACTGGTAGTGGTTAAACGTGAAGGATATGCATGAAATGAAGATACAGTATAAAAGGCATAGAATTCTCGTTGATCAATTTATCCTTGCACACAAAAAGAAAAATCTTTTCAAGGATCAAACCATCCATGCACACCAAAAGAAAAATCTTTTTTAGGGATCAAAAACACCTTCTCGGGGAAAATCTCTCAAGTGGAAGAAAGTTCAGTGAAGCAGAAAAGGTCAGATTTATGTCGCTAAAGATTTGAAGTATTAGAAGAAAACAAATTTGGTGAAGCATGAAAAGACAAGATATTCGTCACTGAAGAAGAAAAAGAAGAAGAAGAAATATCTCAAATAGGGAGAAAAGTTTTAAATTCCGCAAATTAGTTTTCTCTATTTGTAGTTATGAAATTGTTTAGATGATACATGGTATCGAAATATAATTGCATCTACAATTTCTAAGGAGAACTGAATTGTATATTGTAATTGAAACCTTGAATAAAAATGATTTTATGAAAACAATGTCTCGACTTGTTTTTGAGTTTTAAAGTTTCAATTATATTTCAGAAAATATTAAAAATACACAATTCACCCCCCTCTTGTGTAACCATACGATCCTACTGTATACTTAACTGTTTGTAGAGTTGAGAGTGTATCTGGAATTATGTGTAGCTCACTGTATAATGTATGATCGTTATCTGTGTATGATCTCTTAAACTTCTCATATTTATACGAAAAGGTATAACGATCATATTTTTCTTCCAACGGATGTATTCTACAGTATTTGCTAAATAATCAGACCTAAATTTGGTAAGTTATCGTTCTGTTTGATGTTTAGTAAGTAACCTTTCGATTTCCTTTGATTTTCGGATGGCTATATGAATAACTCACCGAAAAGCGTCTATAACTTACCGAACCTTCACTTACATGGTGTTGTATGTGTCACGTGAGGATTTTAAGTTGCTCACGTAAGGTGTCAAGTGTTCGAAGACTTGTAGTTTTAACTTACCGAAAAACTCTTGACTTCCGGATAGTTAACTATAGTAACTCTCTGATTTTTCTTTTAAGCTTTCGACTACTGTCTCTTTAATTCTACACATGCGTAATAGGATAACTTAAGTTCTGGATGGTTATACCTGTAACTCATCGAAATTCTCCAAATTTCGGATAGTTAGCTTTCTAACACTCCGAAAAGTCCTTTAAGCTACTGTTCTGGATTTCTACACGTGGTTAATTAAATGACTTAAGTTTCGGATAATTAGCCTTTCTAACTTTTCAATTTTCCTTGAGCTTTTAGATAGTTAACTCCTTAACCTTCCGATCATTCAACCAACTATCTTTCACAACTCTCCGAAGGCTTTATGATTTCAGATAGTTATTTATCTAACTATTCGATAGTGTTGCTGCTGCTTAAAATTTACTCTTCGGATACTTAAGTCTGTAACTCACCGAAAATTAACTTTCTTTTGGATACATAAGCCTGGAACTGTTCGATTTTCTATAGCTCTATAGCAGCACATTCTGGAATTAACTGCAATTGTTTGTCTGCCTTCTGATCTTTTGTTGCACTGACTTATTTGTGAAATACAATATGTTTCCTCACATAGGTTTTTACATTATTAAAATACTCGAGTCCTAACAATCTCCCCCTTTTTGATAATGACAAAATCCTTTACATTTATTTACATGTATTTCACTCCTTAGATTATTTCTATACATTCAGTCACACAAAAACTAAGTAAAAACAAGGATTTACAATTAATATATTGTAGTGGTGAGATTTCTCCCCTTGACTATGTGTTGTCTTCTCCCCCTATCTGTGTGCTGAGTTTTTCTTCCCCCTTTTTAATACTTCTCTTTTTGTCTGTGCTGGAAATACTGTAAGTTTCCATATTCTTCTCCAATTTCCATATTCTTCTCCCCCCTTTTGTCATTATATAAAAAGGTGACTGTTATTTGTAAAACTGTAAAATTGATATCTAATATGTCCTGCACGAGTACATGTTAGCAGAAAGCAAGCTCCCATATGGTGAGCTTGACGAATAATAAATAAAGGCATTTAAAGATTTTCTGTAGCTCTATAGCAGCACATTCTGGAATTAACTGCAACTATTTGTCTGCCTTCTAAAATTTTGTTGCACTGACTTATTTGTGAAATACAATATGTTTCCTCACATAGGTTTTTGCATTATCAAAATACTTGGGTCCTAACATAGACAACTTGAAGTGGGTCTGAGAGGTAGTTCAGTCTTCCTCTCATTTGAGATATTAAATCTCCTTAGTACCTTTTCTAGATACTTCTTCTGATTTAATCTCAAAGTACTTGCCACTCTATCTCAGATAATTCTCATACCCAAGATTTGCTTGGCTTCTCCCATATCCTTCATGTCAAATTCTTTTGACAGTTGTCTCTTTAATTGCTTAATCTGTTCCATACTAGAACAAGCAATTAACATATCATCTACATAAATCAGTAGAATAATGAAGCAATCATTAAACAGTTTTATGTAGCAGCAATAGTCTGTATCACATCTTTTGAAGCCTAGGGTACAGATAAAGGTATCAAATCTCTTGTACCATTGTCATGGTGCTTGCTTCAAACCATACAAACTCTTTAGCAATCTACATATTATCTTTCTTTTCTTGCCAGTTATTGCAAATCCTTTTGGCTGCATCATGTAGAGTTCTTCCTACAAGTCACCATATAGGTATGCTATCTTTACATCCATTTGCTCCAAGAGCAAATTTTCTACAGCAACAATGCTTAAGACTATTCTTATAGTATTCATCTTCACAATAGGAGAGAATACTTCTATATAGTCTATGTCTTGAAATTGCTGAAAACCTTTGACAACATGTCTTGCTTTATATTTCTTACTGCCATCTGGTTGTTCTTTCATCCTGAACACCCACTTGTTTCCTAAGATTTTCTTTCCTTCTGGCAATGAAGTTAGCTCTCAAGTATTATTCTTCTCTAGGGACCTCATTTTTTCTTTCGTTGCTAACTCCCATTTGTGTGCATCACTTGCACGGATTGCTTTTTGATATGTTTCAAGTTCACCATCATTCATCAGTAACAGATAATAGAATGATGGTACATACCTTTCAGGTTGTTTGGAAATCCTTCCAGATCTTCTAAGTTGTCTAGTGACAACTTCATCTTCTCTATCATCTAGATGTTCTTGATGTTCAGCCTTTAGAAGCTGAATTTCTACTACAAGTTCCTTCTAAGGTTCTTCAACATCATTATCTAGACTGATCTCAGTAGTCCTTTCAGATTGAAGCTCTGACTGCTGTTCATCTACACTTTCTCTATGCTTGTACATCTTGGATTCAATAAATGTGACATCTTTTGCATGGATTATTTTCTTGGTTTCTTCTACCCAGAATCTATAACCAAAATAATCCTTACCATAGTCAATGAAATAACATTTTTGTGATTTTGAATCCAACTTGTCTCTTTTGTCACTATTCAAGTGGACAAATGACTTGGATCCAAAGACTTTTAAATGAGCATAGTTGACTTCTTTCTTTGTCCACAATTCTTCAGGGTTTTTGAGCCCCATTGAGATAAATGGTCTTCTATTTATCAGATAGGCAGCTGTATTGACAGCTTCTACCTAGAATGACTGGGGAAAACTTGCATGTAGTCTCATGCATCTTGCCCGTTCATTCAAGGTCCTATTCATTCTTTCAGCAACTCCATTTTGTTGTGGAGTTCCAGCTACAGTCCTCTGCCTTCTAATCCATTGCTCCTCACAGTAAACTTTAAATTTATGGCTATCATATTCTCCTCCATTATCTGACCTAATGGATTTAATTTTTCTTCCACTCTGATTTTCCACTTCTACCTTCCATTTATTGAAGACTTGGAAAACTTTAGATTTTTGTTTTAGAAAATAAACTCATACCTTCCTTGTACTGTCATTAATAAAGGTGATGTAATAGAGAGCACCTCCTAAAGAATTGATAAGGGCAGGCTCCCACACATCCGTGCGAACCAGCTCCAATTTCTATGACTTAGGATCATGAGGAGTCCTAGCAAAGCTGACTTTCTTTTGCTTTCCCTCAATGCAATCCTCACATATCCCTAAATTGACATTCTTCAGCTTAGGGATTTTCCCTTCTACCACTAAAACTTTCAATCCATTCTCACTAAGGTGTCCTAGTCTTTTATGCCATAAGTTAGTGTCTTTAGTATCACTGACTGCTGCAATAGAGTCATCTTGATCCGATGTTAAATATAAGGTGTTGGTCCTCTATCCTGAGGTAATAATTTTTGCACCTTTGGTTACCTTCCATTTACCTGCACCAAAGGCAATCTGATAACCATCATTGTCTAGGGAGCTTATGGAAATTAATTACTTTGCAAGATCAGAAACATATCTGACTTCTTGCAATTTCCATATCACTTGTTTTGTTTTAATGTGTACCTCTCCTATTCCCAACACATCCAAACTTGTGTTGTTAGCTAGGTACACTTTTTTCACAGGAGTTGCATGATAATTGTGCAACAAATCCCTCCTGTAGGTAGTGTGGAATGAGGCTCCTAAGTCCAATACACATGAGTCAATTGAACGTCTACACAACATACTAGGGCATCATTTGAATCGAAGGAGACAACGTTTGCAACTACTCCTTCTGATTCTTTCCCTCTGCTGTCTTTCTTGGGAGCTTTACACTATGACTTGAAGTGCCCCCATTGATTGCAGTTCCAGTATTTGATATATGATCTCACATTATTGGTACCTTTGGACTTTGACTTTCCTTTGGATTTAAATTGTTTAGATTTACTTCTCCCTCTAATTTCAACACTAAGGGCAGAAGTTGAAGCTGACAATTTACTTTTCTTGCGAATGTCCTCACTCAAAATTAAATCACGGATGTCACTCATCTTGAGCTTCTCATGACCTAGTGAACTACTTACACCAGTCACAACAGGAGACCAACTTTCTGGTAATGAGGATAATAAAATCAAGGCTCTGACTTCATCATCAAATACTATGTCTACTAAATGCAGTTGATTCAGAATAGTATTTAGCTCATTAACGTAGTCTGTTACATTTCCACTTTCATGCATTTTCAGATTAAATAATCTACGCATGAGAAATACCTTGTTGGCGGCTGATGGCTTCTCATACATGTTGGACAAAGCTTTCATCAAGTCAGCCGTTGTCTTCTCCTTGACAACGTTTGAGTGAATGTTCCTTGCTAGTGATAACCTAACGAGACCTAAAGATTTTCTGTCCAGCAACTCCCACTCTTCCTGATCCATCTTCTCTAGTTTTCTTCCGAATAAAGGTTGATGAAGATCCTTCTAATACAAATAGTCTTCTATCTGAGACCTCCAGTATCTGAAATCTTTTTCATCAAACTTCTCAATTCTGAGCTTTCTATCGTCTACCATTCTGTTAAACTAAAGAACCTACCACACTGATACTAGTTGTTAGAATTAAAACTGATCGTTCAATCAACTTTCTATGGCACGATTTAGAAACATTCACCTCTAAACTCATCGAAACTGGAAGTGAAGAGTAAAAGGAAGAAATAACACAATGAAGACACAAGATTTACGTGGTTCAACAACAGCCTACATCCATGGAGAGTTGAGGGTTCTTCTATGAGTTTTGGCACAATCAACCGCAATGTTTTATAACATCATAAAGGTTTATATACTACCCAACTTAGGGTTTATAAACCTTTAATTACATACAAGCTATTACAGTAGAGAAATAAAGCTTCGGAGAAGGGACTCTCAATTTCGGAGCCTTATCTTCTTATCTTTTTGAAATCTGCAACATTTCGGATAGTTATAGACTTAACTATCCGATGAAATTCTTCTTCTTCATTTATTGTAACGGGTGTAACTGTAGTAGGCTAACTATCTGAAGAGATTCGGTATTTCGGATAGTTACATACTTAACTGTCCGAAAACCCACTTACTTCTCTCTCTTTGTCCTTTCAGAAGGTTTTACCATTAACTCTCTGAAAACTACATGTCTTTCAGATAGTTACTATCTTAACTATCCGAAAACTCACTTAAGTATCTCTTTAGTCATTTCGGATGGTTTTGTCATTAACCTTCCGAAAATTTATGATCCACTTAAGTCACTACTTTTTAGATACTTGACTTTTTAACTATCCGAACATCCACTTAAGTGTTTGACTTTCGGATACTTAGCTTCATAACTATCCGAACGTCCACTTAAGTGTCCTTTAAGTCATTTCGGATGGTTACAGCTAGTAATCCTCCAAAATCTTCTGACTTTCAGATAGTTAACTCAAAGCCTCTGATTGAAACTTTATTTTTGGATACTTAGGTCTGTTAACCTACCGAAAATATAAATCTGCCAGATACTTATTGTTAACAAGCTTTCAATTGAACCTGGACTTCTTGTGGCATACTCCACACCTGTACTACTTGCCCTAACAACAAGAAGTCTAGGTTTAGTTGGAAGCTTGTTAACAGTAAGTATCTAGTAGATTTATATTTTTGATAGGTTATCAGGCCTAAGTATCCGGAAATAAAGTTTCAATTAGAGGCTTTGAGCTAACTATCTGAAAGTCAAAAGATTTCGGAGGGTTACTGGCTGTAACCATCTAGAATGACTTAAAGGACACTTATGTGTACGATCGGACAGTTAAGAAGCCAAGTATCCGAAAAGCAGTAACTTAAGTAAATCTTTAGATAGTTAAGCAGTAACTATCCGAAAATCATAAGTTTTCAGAAGGTTAACGACAGAACCTTTTGAAATGACTGAAGAAACACTTAAGTGAGTTTTCGGATAGTTAAGATAGTAACTATCTGAAAGACATGTAGTTTTCGGGGAGTTAATGGCAGAACCTTCTAAAAGGACAAAGAGAGAGAAGTAAGTGGGTTTTCGGATAGTTAAGTCTGTAACTATCCAAAATACCGAATATCTTCATATAGTTAACCTACTACAGTACCGCTCGTTACAATAAATGAAGAAAGAAGAATTTCTTTGGATAGTTAAGTCTATAACTATCCAAAGTGTTGCAGTTTTCAGAAAGTTAGGAAGATAAGGCTCCGAAATTGAGAGTCCCTTCTCCGAAGCATTATTTCTCTACTGTAATGGCTTGAATGTAATTAAAGGTTTATTAACCCTAAGTTGGGTAGTATATAAACCTTTATGATGTTGTAAAACAGGGCGGTTGTTTTTGTGCCAAAGCTCATAGAAGAACCCTCAACTCTCCGTGGACATAGGCTGTTGTTGAACCACATAAATCTTGTGTCTTCATTGTGTTATTTCTTCCTCTTACTCTTCACTTCCAGTTTCGGTGAGTTAAGAGGTGAGTGTTTCAGAATCGTGTCATAGAAAGTTGAATGAACGATCGGTTTTAAACGTAACAATTGGTATCAGAGCCGAATGTTTTTTAGTTTAACAAAATGATAGACGATAAAAAGCTCAAGATCGAGAAGTTCAATGGAAAAGATTTCGGATACTAGAGGTCTCAAATAGAAGACTATTTGTATAAGAAGGATCTTCATCAACCTCTGTTCGGAAGAAAACTAGAGAAGATGGATCAAGAAGAGTGGGAGTTGCTGGACAGAAAAGCTCTAAGTCTCATTAGGTTGTCACTGGCAAGGAACGTTCATTCAAACGTTGCTAAAGAGAAAACAATGGTTGACTTGATGAAAGCTTTGTCCAACATGTATGAGAAGCCATCAGCCACCAACAAGGTATTTCTCATGTGTAGATTATTTAATCTGAAAATGCATGAAAGTGGAAATGTTACAGACCACGTTAATGAGTTAAATACTATTTTGAATCAACTACATTCAGTAGATATAGTATTTGATGATGAAGTGAGGGCATTGATTTTATTATCCTCATTACTAGAAAGTTGGTCTCCTATCGTGACTGGTGTAAGTAGTTCACTAGGTCATGAGAAGCTCAAAATGAGTGACATCCAGGATTTAATTTTGAGTGAGAACATTCGTAGAAAAAGTGAATTGTCAGCTTCAACTTCTACCCTTAGTGTTGAAAGTAGAGGGAGAAGTAAATCAAAACAATTTAAATCCAAAGGAAGGTCAAAGTCCAAAGGTACCAGTAAAGTGAGATTAGATATCAAATGTTGGAATTGCAATCAATGGGAGCACTTTAAGTCATAGTGCAAGGCTCCCAAGAAAGACAACAAAGGAAAGGAATCAGAAGGAGTAGTTGCAAATATTGTCTCCTACGATTTAGATGATGCCCTAGTATGCTATGTAGACAATTCAATTGACTCATGGGTATTGGACTCAAGAGCTTCATTCCACACTACCTACAGGAAAGATTTGTTGCACAATTATCATGCAACTCTTGTGAAAAAGGTGTACCTAGCTAACAACACAAGTTTGGATGTGTTGGGAATAGGAGAGGTACACATAAAAATAAAACAAGGGATATGGAAATTGCAAGAGGTCAGATATGTTCCTGATCTTGCAAAGCATTTAATTTCCATAAGTTCTCTAGATAATGATGGTTATCAGATTGCCTTTGGTGCATGCAAATGGAAGATAACCAAAGGTGCAAGAATTATTGCCTTAGGACAGAGAACTGGCACCTTATATCTAACATCAAATCAAGATGACACTATTGCAGCAGTTAGTGATATTGAAGACACTGACTTATGGCATAAAAGACTAGGACACCTTAGTGAGAATGGACTGAAGGTTTTAGTGGTAGAAAGGAAAATCCCTAAGCTGAAGAATGTCATTTTAGAGATATGTGAGGACTACATTGAGGGAAAGTAGAAGAAAGTTAGTTTTGCCAAGACTCCTCACAATCCTAAGTCACAGAAATTAGAGCTGGTTCACATGGATATGTGGGGGCTTACCTCAATCAGTTCTTTAGGAGGTGCTCTCTATTATGTCACCTTCATTGATGATAGTGTAAGGAATGTATGGGTTTATTTTCTAAAACAGAAGTCTGAAGTTTTCCAAGTCTTCAAGAAATGGAAGGTAGAAGTGGAAAATCAGAGTGGAAGAAAAATCAAATCCATTAGGTCAAATAATGGAGGAGAATATGATAGCCATGAATTTAAAGTTTACTGTGAAGAGCAAGGGATTAGAAGGTAGAAGACTGTAGCTAGAACTCCACAACAAAATGGAGTTGTTGAAAGGATGAACAAGACCTTGAATGAACAAGCAAGATGCATGAGACTACATGCAGGTTTTCCCAAGACATTCTAGGCAGAAGCTGTCAATACAGTTGCCTATCTGATAAATAGAGGACTATCTATCCCAATGGGGCTCAAAAACTTTGAAGAATTGTGGACAAGGAAAGAGGTCAACTATGCTCACTTAAAAGTCTTTGGATCCAAGTCATTTGTCCACTTGAACAGTGATAAAAGAGACAAGCTGGATTCAAAATCATAGAAATGTTATTTCATTGGCTATGGTAAGGATTATTTTGGTTACAAATTCTAGATAGAAGAAACCAAGAAAATAATCCTTGCAAAAGATGTCACATTTATTGAATCCAAGATGTACAAGCGTAGAGAAAGTGCAGATGAACAGTAGTTAGAGCTTCAATCTGAAAGTACTACTGAGATCAGTCTAGATAATGATGTTGAACAACCTCAGAAGGAACCTATAGAAGAAATTCAGCTTCTAGAGGCTGAACAACAAGAACTATGGGCAATGTTCAAATAACTCCTACTTGTGTTATTTTGAATGTACTATATGTAGAAAACCTAGGATTTAATTTGCTGAGTGTCATAAAACTAACTGAAAATGGATATTATGTAGTGTTTGAAGATAATGTATGCAAAATAATTGATAAAAATACAGATGAAATTAAGTTTATTGCTAAAAGAAAAGGTTCTGTATGTACTTTATCTTTACCTTCTGGTGCAATTGATTTAAATTCATGTTTGCTAGTTGAAACTAGTGATGCATATCTGTGGCATTGAAGGATTGGGTATATAAATATGAAACTATTACATAATCTATCAAAAAAACATTTAGTGAGAGGTTTACCAAAGATTAAATACTCAAAGGACTTTATGTGTGATGCATGTGAGTTAGGTAAACTTCATAAAAACTCTTTTAAATCCAAAACTGATATTTCAAGCAAGAGAGTCTTAGAACTTATACATATGGATCTATGTGGACCAACAAGAATCATGAGTCTGGGTGGTAAACGGTATGTATTTGTTTTAGTAGATGACTTCTCTAGATACACGTGGGTATATTTTCTAGCATCTAAGATAGAAGTTTTTGAAAAATTGAAAATGTTTTGCAATTTTGTTCAAAATGAGCAGAGTGTCTCTATTCAAAAACATAGGAGTGATCATGGAACTGAATTTGATAATGATCAAATAGATAATTATTGTAATGAGCATGGCATTGATCACAGATTTTCTTTTCCAAGAGCACCGTGTCAAAATGGTGTTGTTGAGAGAAAGAATAGATCACTTCAAGAAATGGCCAGAACTATGTTGAATGAACATAAGTTACCTCAAAATCTTTGGGCTGAAGTAGTAAATACAGCTTGTTATGTTATTAACAGAAGTTATTTAAGACCTCATGTTAATAAAACTCCTTTTGAAATTATGTTTAATAGGGTTCCAAAAATTTCCTATATGAAACCATTTGGCTGCAAGTGTTTTATTCTAAATACTAAGGATAAAAGGGATAAATTTCAAGCCAAAGCAGATGAATGAATTTTTGTAGGTTACTCTACTAGAAGTAAAGCCTATAGAGTATATAGCAAGACGTCTAGGACTATTGAAGAAAGCCTCCATGCAAGCTTCAATGAAAATTCTTTTAGAGAATCTCAATCTAAAGCTGATAAAGATGATTTGATCAATCTTCCAAAAGAGATAGAGATCAATAGAGAGATTGATGATTTATTTGAGAAAATTGAAAATATGAACTTAAATGATCAAACTAATGATGAAAGTGATGTACGTTCAGATATTGATGAAAATATTGAGGAAAATCAGAGAAATTGGCGTTATTCTTCATCACATCCCATTACTCAAGTCATTGGTAATATTAATGAGGGAGTTAAAACTAGAGCTTCAGTAAATTTAAATAGTATGTGTATGTTTGTTTCTATGGTGGAACCAAGGAATATACAAGAAGCATTATCTCATGAAAATTGGGTAGTGGCAATGCAAGAAGAACTAAATCAATTCATCAGAAATGTTGTATGGGAATTAGTCTCTCTACCAGAAAATCAGTCCATAATAGGTACAAAGTGGATCTTTAGAAACAAAACTAACGAAACTGGTCAAGTTGTAAGGAATAAAGCTAGATTAGTTGCACAAGGGTATACACAAGAAGAAGGATTAGATTATGATGAAACATTTGCTCTTGTGGCTAGGTTAGAAAGTATTAGAATATTATTGGCCTATGCTTGTTATATGGATTTTAAATTATATCAAATGGATGTAAAGAGTGCTTTTCTAAATGGTTTAATTAATGAAGAAGTCTATGTAAAACAGCCACCTGGATTTGAAGATATTGAAAATCCTGACTTTGTGTATAAATTGAAGAAAGCCTTATATGGTTTGAAGCAAGCACCTAGATCATGGTATGAAAGATTGTCTACTTTTTTAATAGAAAAAGGCTATATCATGGGAAAAGTGGATCATACTCTATTTATTAAGAGAGATGGTAAAGATCAGATTGTTGTTCAAATATACGTGGATGATATAATCTTTGGAGCAACCTCTAATAAGTTGATAGAAATATTCTCTAAAGAGATGACTAATTAGTTTGAAATGAGTATGATAAGAGAACTTTCATATTTTCTAGGACTTCAAACTAAGCAAATGGATAAAGGTATATTTTTAAATCAGGAAAAATATGCAGATGAAATGCTTAAGAAATTTAATTTTAATGATACAAAGATTCAAGGAACTCCTATGAGTACTACTTTAAAGTTAGATATTGATGACATAGGAAAATCTATAGATCAAAGAAAATATAGAAGTATGATTGGTTCTTTACTTTATTTGACTGCTAGTAGACCTGATATTATGTTTGCTGTGTATGTTTGTGCTAGATTTCAATCTAATCCTAAAGAATCACACTTAATTGCAGTTAAAAGAATATTTAGATATATATAAGGAACTAAAAATTTCAGACTGTATTATTCTAAGGATAGTTCAATAGATCTTATAGGATATACTGATGCTGATGATGCTGGATCTAAATCTGATAGAAAGAGTACCAGTGGCACATGTCTATTATTGGGAAATAATTTGGTGTCATGGTTTAGTAAAAGCAAAACTGTGTAGCACTTTCTACTACAGAAGCTGAATATGTTGCTACTGCACTGTGTTACACTCAAATTCTGTGGATAAGGCAAACTTTAAAAGATTTTGGATTATCTTATGATATAACTAAGATTTATTGTGATAGTTGTTCTGCAATAAATCTTTCCAAAAATCCTGTATTACATTCAAGAGCGAAGCATATAGAGGTTAGACATCATTTTCTAAGAGATAACATAATTAAAGGAAAAATTAAATTAGAATTTGTGTCTAGTAAAAATCAATTAGCTGATATATTTACAAAACCTCTAGACGAAAATACATTCTGCAACCTTAGATTAAATTTAGGTATTTGTAGGCTATGTGATGTGTAAAATGCTTAAACTCCACATAAAAAGATAAATATTATTGATGATGTTGTTCACCTCATAGATATTATATACTTATTATAAATATCTAAAGTAATATCAAAACTACTACTTAAGATACTATGTATTTATTGTAAAATCATAGTAGTATCTTTTTGATTTTAAGTAGTTTATCAATTTTAATGATTTTTACGATTTTAAGTGGAAGTGTAAATGAAAAACATTAAATACTTCTCACATTCTGAAATTTTGATTAAATGTTTTCTTTGAATCAAGGAAAATGCATATGATCATGTATAAATTTGACTTAATTGATTAAACTTGTAGAATAAGTTATATCTAACTCATCTTAAACTGTTAATAAAAAGTATAAGCTTATTGAAACTGATTCATATTCTCAGTATAATCATAGAAGTAAAAATTGTATGAGATTTGTGTTTTATTGCATTTGTATTAATGAAATACATATATACTGTGCTTAAAATGAAAAGTGCTTACAAAGTAAAAATCTTTGAGAGTTTATTGATCAATTTGATCATGAGCCTTTTATACATGAGCGATAGGTATGTAAGGATTGTTGTCCTGAAAAAGGATTCTTTAAATCTAGCAACCTAAGGTCCTGATTAGATCTGGGATTGTTGACTGAAAGCTCATTACACGGGTACATTAGAAAGCTCTTGTATGATTCAAGCTTTTCAAACTAACTTTTAAAGAAAATTATCAATATTCACTATTTTGAAAAAAAAAAAAAAATGTTGTTTCATTAATTACAGATATCTTTGAATCACATATAGTTTGTACCAATATGACTACTGATTTATTGAATCAACATTAGTACCTTTGAAAATGTTTATTTGAGATACATTCTTTTATTCTCCTTGAATTAATCACATTGAGTTCACGGTTATGTTTTGATTCATATATGGTAGGAATTGATTCTGAAAATCATTTTTGATGATGTCAGAATAACGGAAGTCTTTGAAAAGAAAATTTAAAAGTATAGTTATACTTAACATCTATTGTCACTACAAGTATATTTTGTATTTTGATTGAATATATTTGAAGTATATTTGTAGGGGGAGGATTAACAATGTTGAAAACAGATTAATATAATTTAGAATACAAATCTTAGTTAATCTAAATTAATGTCCTCTTAAAGTCTTGATGAAATAATTTAAAAAGGCATACAAACTATTTTAGATTCAAAGGAGAAAATGTTCAAATAGTTTACAATGTTCTCAAGATAATGTTAAGTTTAGCATGTGTGTTGTTTTCGGAACGTTTCAGTTGGAAGCATCCGAAAATTGTTTTAAGTGTACTAAACGTTTTGTTAAATAATGTAACGTGTAAAACTACCTCTAGATAGCGTTTTACTCGTTAGGTTAGTTTACTCAACGAGTTATACTTGAATATTTTGGGTACCTCGATTGAATAAATTTTATTCAATATTTATTTAATTTCTAAACCTGACTTCTCTTCACGTTATGTTATACACCTAAAAACCCTAATTAAACACTTATTACACGGGCACTTAGGTTATTTGTAAACTTTGTCAAGAAAATCTTTCCCACTTGTTGTTGTTACAACCTGCGACGATGGTCTCCAAGTTCTACAAAGGTCGTGGCAGAGGAAAAGGCAAACGCAGAGGAGATGAAAAAGGAAAAGAAATAGAGAATGATGAATTTCCACGTACTTGGTTCAAGAAAATATTTCGAGTGGACAAAAGGTTAGCAGAAATTTATAATGAATATTTCTTTCTTAAAGGTATACTAAATGAAGTTAGACAAGAACTCCAAAATATTGATGCTAGTATTACATACATGGGGATTTAAAGTAAATTTGATAGAGAATACAGAATGAAATGTGCTGAGATTGCATTTTTGGAACAATATGCAAAATATTTGGAAAAAGATGTAGGTTCATCAAATAGAACTCCTGAAACTCCTATAAAGGGTACAAGACTACATGCATTTGAGGAAGAGCATGAATCAGCTATCCCTACTCCTTTATATTCAAAACAAGTAAAATCAAATATTGTTGTAGACAAACCAAAAGTTGATAGTCTTCGAAAGGCTGTTGCAATAGAAAGTGCCTTACAAGAATTAAAGCAGAAAACTTTTATAGAGCAATCTAAAAAGAAAACATCAATACTTGAAGAGGAGAAACAGAAATGTTATAGAAGAAGAAAAATCAGAAAAATTATGTCTAAGGAAACAAAGTCTATTGGAAAAGGACAATCAGAGGAAAATTTATTTCCAAAGGACAATGTATGTCTAGACATTGTACCATATTGTGCATCTGATAAACTCATCAGTTCCAAACACACTGAAACTGATGAAGATAATGAGACTTTATTTTCCCTTGCTAGAAAGCTCGAGAAGAAATACAAGTCAAATATGAGCTCAAGTTTTTCTATTAGTACATGTCCTGATGATGCAGAAATTGACAAATCAGAGCATCAGGCACCTAACATTGAACAAGTTATTGTAGATATAATTGACAATGTTGAGGTAGTAACTAGTTCACAAGCTGAATTGTTTGGAGTAGCAGATATTGAAAATGTTAAGACTCTAGAAGAGCTAAAAGTTAACCAGCCTTCTTTAGAATCTATAGAAGCAGAGTCTGAGAATTCACAGCATGAATCAATGGAAATATCTGTTGAACAGAATGAACAATTACAGACAAATACACCGGCTGTAGAATTTGTGGAAAAATTGAACTCTGAACATTCTATAGAGACTGAATAGATGAATGTTGAGCATATTGATAATGTTCCTAACACTGTTGAAGCTGAAGAATCAAGCTTACCTGAGCAGCTTCAAGATAATATTTTGGAAGAGGAACAACATGACATTCATTTTGAAGAAGTTCCTGAAGATGAATTAAACTCTGAATCACGGCTTCAGGTATCACCTTCTCTGTGTACAATATTACAAATTCAAGGTAATACAATTCATTTTAGATCTGAAGAAGCATTGCAGAAATACAATAATCTAATTACATGTCAGATTCTGCATACTTGTCTAATAAAATTCAGAAATTTGATGGAAATAAGAGATCTATTTGAGTTTCAAGGCCTCATTGAATTCTTGCCAGTATGAACGAAATGGAAGCAATACATAGAGCTTATTGTAGCTTTTTATAGTAATTTGGTCAAGAATGGAAATTTTCTAAAAACTCAAATAAATGAACAAGAGTTTATATTGTCTCCTAAGTTAATTTTTGAAGTTTCAAGATTAAAGAATGAAGGTGTTGTTGTTACAAACAGATTTGACATGATAAAACAACTAGAATGGAACATTCAGTCTTTATCAAAAATTCCAGATGTATATTCTGAAATGAGATTAATGGAAAATCTAAATGCAGAGGCAAGGTTTATTGCAAATATATTGCATGCAAATTTATTTCAAAGAGTTGGACACAATTTGGAAGTCAGCAGAAGTTGTTTATATGCAACTTATGGCCTGCTAAATAGAATTCAAATAAATTGGTTTGATGTTTTTATGTCTCAACTACAGCATATGAGTTCAAAATTATTTTATGGTGATGCTGTATGTAGAATCCTTGCAAGCCAATTGACTTTATCTGACTAACCCTCTGAAACTAAAGGCATGAGAGCATTTAGTGTTAAAGATTTGCAAAAATTCCAGGCCATGCATAAACCTCAACGACAACATCAACAACAACCTGATTATACAGACCATATACAACAACAACAACAACAACAAAGTTATTCAGTTCAAGCAAAACAACAAACCTAGCTACCTCCTGACTTAGATGCAGTGCTTAACGACATCATAAATGATATTAGGCATCTAGGAGATAAAATATGTAATGCTATAAGTGATATACTTAGGAGGGGTCGATAATAGTTTTTGTTTGTTTCTGAATACAAAATGTAATGTTTGTATTACTTGTTTGATTCATTGAACAATACATTTTTCTGTAAAAATGTTCAATTATTATTCTTGTTTATAGAAAGAGTTGTTGTAATTATATCTTGTATATATGTATATATATTCTTTGTAATTATCTTTTTGATTAATGACAAAAAGGGGGAGAAATATTATAAAAAAGATGATTATGATCTTAATTGCATATATATATTATAAAAGGAGATGCTATTTAAATGGTTATTGTAATCTGACAAATGATAATTGAAAAGCATGATATGTTTTAAAGTTATATCTTCTATATCATGAACAGTGCACGTTTAGACAACTCATTAAGTTAGAGTTTTGTTTGTATAAAGGTCACGTGAGAACTCGTTAAGTTAGAGGCTTAAAGGTTAAAATAGGTCACGTGATAACTCGTTAAGTTAGTGAGTAAAAGAAGAGACGAACTCATTAAGTTAGTATTATACACGTGGTGAAATTATAAGTTACGAATGTTGTATTGTATCACGTGAGTTGCACATGTTTAACTCGTTAAGTTAACATAACTAAACGCGTTGAGTTGCTATATTGAACACTAAGGCAACGCGTTAGGTTAGCATTATAAACTTAAGTTGTTATTTTTTGCACGTGGTAAACTTCTTATTATAAAAACATTTGTTTATTACTAAATCGGTGAGTTAATGCTTTTTTCGGAGACTTACAGTCTTAACTATCCGAAAGGTAACTTAAGTCATGTTTTCAGGTCTTGACACGTGTCTCACTAGTTTTATGTTATAAAGAGTATTTCAGTGACTTACAACCGTAACTATCTGAAACTTAAACAGTTTTCGGTGAGTTATCGTTGAACCTTCCGAAAGAAAGGTTAAGCTGGTTCGTTGAGTTAGCATAACACCACAGACTTAGTTCGTTGAGTTAGCTACAGTACTTGTCACGTGAAATGGCACATAAGGAACTCGTTAAGTTAGAAATGTTAAGTTATATATATGTATTTGTGTTACTCATTTAGTTAACATTAATGTAACGACTTCTTATTACACTGATGAAAAATTTTTGGACGAGAAAGTTTATTTTGTAGGAAATTTTTCAAAGATCCAGGACTGAAGATTAAAGAAAATTCAAAATATAAACGTGGGTTAGAACGTGTGTGTTTCGATGAAGGAAAAAGAAAAGACGTGGAGAAGTGGAAAACTGGTAGTGGTTAAACGTGAAGGATATGCATGAAATGAAGATACAGTATAAAAGGCATAGAATTCTCATTGATCAAATGATCCCTGCACACTAAAAGAAAAATCTCTTTCAGGGATCAAAAACACCTTCTCGGGGAAAATCTCTCAAGTGGAAGAAAATTCAGTGAAGTAGAAAAAGGTATTATATACGTCATTGAAGATTTGAAGTATCAGAAGAAAGTAAATTCGGTGAAGTAGAGAAAGACAAGATATTCGTCACTGAAGAAGAAAAAGAAGAAGAAGAAAGATCTCAAATAGGGAGAAATGTTTTAAATTCTGCAAATTAGTTTTCTCTATTTGTAGTTATGAAATTGTTTAGATGATACATGGTATCGAGATATAATTGCATCTACAATTTATGAGGAGAATTGAATTGTATATTGTAATTGAAACTTTGAATAAAAATGATTTTATGAAAACAATGTCTCGACTTGTTTTTGAGTTTTAAAGTTTCAATTATATTTCAGAAAATATTAAAAATACACAATTCACCCCCCTCTTGTGTAGCCATACGATCCTACAAGTTACCTCAAAATCTTTGGGCTGAAGTAGTGAATACAGCTTGTTATATTATTAACAAAAGTCATTTAAGACCTCGTGTTAATAAAACTCCTTTTGAAATTATGTTTAATAGGGTTCCAAAAATTTCCTATATGAAACCATTTGGCTGTAAGTGTTTTATTATTAATACTAAGGTTAAAAGGGATAAATTTCAAGCCAAAGCGGATGAAGGAATTTTTGTAGGTTACTCTACTAGAAGTAAAGCCTATAGAGTATATAACAAGACTTCTAGAACTATTGAAGAAACCCTCCATGTAAGCTTCAATGAAAATTCTTTTAGAGAATCTCAATCTAAAGTTGATAATGATGATATGATCAATCTCCCAAAAGAGTTAGAGATCAATAGAGAGATTGAAGATTTATCTGAGAAAATCAAAAAAATGAACTTAAATGATCAAACCAATGATGAAAGTGATGGACCTTCAGATGTTGATGAGAATATTGAGGAAAATCAGAGAAATTGGCGTTATTCTTCATCACATCCCATTACTCAAGTCATTGGTAATATTAGTGAGGGAGTTAAAACTAGATCTTCAGTAAATTTAAATAGTATGTGTATGTTTGTGTCTATGGTGGAACCAAAGAATATACAAGAAGCATTATCTAATGAAAATTGGATAGTGGCAATGCAAGAAGAACTAAATCAATTCATCAGAAATGATGTTTGGGAATTAGTCTCTCCGCTAGAAAATCAGTCCATAATAGGTACAAAGTGGATCTTTAGAAACAAAACTAATGAAACTGGTCAAGTTATAAGGAACAAAGCTAGATTAGTTGCACAAGGATATGCACAGGAAGAAGGACTAGATTATGATGAAACATTTTCTCCTGTGGCTAGGTTAGAAAGTATTAGAATATTATTGGCCTATGCTTGTTATATGGATTTAAACTATATCAAATGGATGTCAAGAGTGCATTTCTAAATGGTTTAATTAATAAAGAAGTCTATGTAAAACAACCACCTGGATTTGAAGATATTAAAAATCTTGATTTTGTATAAAAGTTGAAGAAAACCTTATATGGTTTGAAGTAAGCACCTAGATCATGGTATGAAAGATTATCTACTTTTTTAATAGAAAAAGGCTATATCATGGGAAAAGTGGATCATACTCTATTTATCAAGAGAGATGGTAAAAATCAGATTGTTGTTCAAATATACGTGGATGATATAATCTTTGGAGCAACTTCTAATAAGCTGATAAAAATATTCTCTAAAGAGATGACTAATCAGTTGGAAATGAGTATGATAGGAGAACTTTCATATTTTCTAGGACTTCAAATTAAGCAAATGGATAAAGGTATATTTTTAAATCAGGAAAAATATGCAAATGAAATGCTTAAGAAATTTAATTTTAATGATCTAAAGATTCGAGGAACTCCTATGAGTACTACTTTAAAGTTAGATATTGATGACATAGGAAAATCTATAGATCAAAGAAAATACAGAAGTATGATTGGTTCTTTACTTTATTTGACTACTAGTAGACCTGATATTATGTTTGCTGTGTGTGTTTGTGCTAGATTTCAATATAATCCTAAAGAATCACACTCAATTGCAGTTAAAAGAATATTTAGATATATACAAGGAACTAAAAATTTCAGACTGTATTATTCTAAGGATAGTTCAATAGATCTTATAGGATATACTGATGTTGATTATGTAGGATCTAAATCTGATAGAAAAAGTACAAGTAGCACATGTCAATTATTGGGAAATAATTTGGTGTCATGGTTTAGTAAAAATCAAAACTATGTAGCACTTTCTACTACTGAAGCTGAATATGTTGTTGCTGCACTATGTTGTACTTAGATTCTGTGGATAAGGCAAACCTTAGAAGATTTTGGATTATCTTATGATTCAACTGAGATTTATTGTGATAGCATTTATTGTAAACTGCTGCTTAAGATACTATGTATTTATTGTAAAATCATAGTAGTATCTTATTGATTTTAAGTAGTTTATGAACTTTAATGGTTTTTACGATTTTAGGTGGAAGTGTAAATGAAAAACATTAAATACTTCTGAAATTCTAAAACTTTGATTAAGTGCTTTCTTTGAATCAAGGAAAGTGCATATGATCATGCATGAATTTGACTTAATTGATTAAACTTGTAGAATAAGTTGTATGTAACTCATCTTAAACTGTTAATCAAAAGTATAAGCTTATTGAAATTGATTCATATTTTCAATAAAATCATAGAAGTAAAAATTGTATGAGATTTGTGTTTTATTGCATTTGTATTAATGGAATACATATATACTATGGTAAAAATGAAAAGTGCTTAGAAAGTGAAAATCTTTGAGAGTTTATTGATTAGTTTGATCATGAGCCTTTTGTACTTGAGCAGATAGGTATGTAAGGATTGTTGTCCTAAAAAATGATTCTTTAAATTTGGCAACCTAAGGTCTTGATTAGATCTGAGATTGTTAACTAAAAGCTCATTACACAGGTACATTAGAAAGCTCTTGTATGATTCAAGCTTTTCAAACTAAGTTTTAAAGAAAATTATCAATAATTACTGTTTTGAAAAGAAAAAGTTGTTTCATTAATTATAGATATCTTTGAATCAAATATAGTTTCTACCAATATGACTACTGAGTTATTGAATCAACATTAGTACTTTTGAGAACATTTATTTGAAATACATTCTTTTATTCTCCTTGAATTAATCATATTGAGTTCAAAGTTGTGTTTCGATTCATATATAGTAGGACTTGATTCTAGAAATCATTTTTGATGAAGTCAAAATAACGAAAGTTTCTAAAAAGAAAATTTAACATAGTTATACTTAACATCTATTGTTATACAAGTATATTTTGTATTTTGATTGAATATATATATAAAGTATATTTGTAGGGGGACGATTAACAATGTCCAAAATAGATTAATATAATTCAGAATACAAATCTTGGTTCATCTAAATTAATGTCCTCTTAAAAGCTTGATGAAATAATTTACAAAGACAAACAAACTATTTTAGATTCAAAGGAGAGGAATGTTAGAATAGTTTACATTGTTCTCAAGAAAATGATAAGGTATAGCTATTGTGATGTGTTAGGAACGTTTCAGTTGGAAGCATCCGAGAATTGTTTTAAGTGTACTAATTGGACGTTATGTTAGATAAGTTAATGTGTAAAACTGCCTCTAGACAGCGCTTTACTCGTTAGGTTAGTTAACTCAACGAGTTATACTTGAATATTTCGGGTACCTTGATTGAATAAACTTTATTTCATATTCATTTAATATCTAAACCCGACTTCTCTTCAAGTTGAGTTATTCACCTAAAACCCTATTTAAACACTTATTATATAGGCACTTAGGTTATTTGTAAACTTTGTCAAGAAAATCTTTCCTACTTGTTGCTGTTACAACCTGCAACGATGGTCTCCAACTTATACAAAGGTTTTGGCAGAGGAAAAGGCAAAAGCAGAGGAGATGCAAAAGGAAAAGAAATAGAGAATGATGAAGTTCCACGTGTTTGGTTTAACAAAATTTTGCAAGTTGACAAAAGGTTAGCAAAAATTTATAGTGAATACTTCTTTCCTGAAGGTATACTGAATGAAGTTAGATTAGAGCTTCATAATACTAATGGAAGTATTACATACATGGGGATTTGAAGTAAATATGATAGAGAATACCGTATGAAATGTGCTGAAATTGCATTTTTGGAACAGTATGTAAAATATATGGAAAAAGGTGTAAGTTCATCAAATAGAATTCCTCAAACTCCTATAAGTGGTACACGACTACAAGCATTTAAGGAAGAGCATGAATCAGCTATCCCTATCCCTTTATATTCAAAACAAGTAGAATCAACTATTGCTATAGATAAAAGAAAAGTTGACAATCTTTGAAAGGCTATAGCAATAGAAAGTGCTTTTGAAGAATTAAAGCAGAAAACTTTTATGGAGCAATTTGAAAAGAAAACAACAATACTTGAAGAGGAGAAACAGAAATTTTATAGTAGAAGGAAAGTCAGAAAAATTATGTCTTCAAAGACAAAGTCTATTGAAGAAAGAAAATCAGATGAAAATTTATTTTCAAAGGACAATGTATGTCTAGACATTGTACCTTATTGTGCATCTGATAAACTCATCAGTTTCGAACATACTAAAACTGATGATGATAATGAGACTTTATTTTCTCTTGCTAGAAAACTTGAGAAGAAATCCAAGTCAAATATGAGCTCAAGTTTTTCTATTAGTACAAGTCCTGATGATGTAGAAATTGAAAAATCAGAGCATTAGACACCTGCCATTGAACAAGTTATTGCAGATATAATTGACAATGTTGAGGAAGTAACTAGTTCATAGGCTGAATTGTCTAAAGTAGTAGATATTGAAAAAGTTAAGACTCTAGAAGAGCTAAACGTTAACCATCCTTCTTCAGAATCTATAGAAGCAGAGTCTGAGAATTCACAACATGTATCAATGGAGATATCTATTGAACAAAATGAATAATTACTAACAGATACACCAGCTGTAGAATTTGTGGGAAAATTGAACTCTAATCATTCTATAGAGACTGAACAGATGAATGTTGAGCATATTGACAATGTTCCTTACACGGTTGAAGCTGAAAAATCAAACTTACATACGTAGCTTCAAGAAAATATTTTCATAAAGGAACAACATGACATTCATTTTGAAGAAGAGGTTCCTGAAGATGAATTAAACTTTGAATCAAGGCTTCAGGTATCACCTTCTTTATGTACAATATTACAAATTCAAGGTAATTCAATTCATTTTAGATTTGATGAAGCATTGCAAAAATATAATAATCTAATTACATGTCAGATTCTACATGCTCGACCAATAAAATTTAGAAATTTGAGGGAAATAAGAGATCTATTTGAGTATCAAGGACTCATTCAATTCTTGCCAGTAGGAATGAAATGGAAGCAATACATAGAGCTTATTGCAACTTTTTATAACAATCTGGTCAAGAATGAAAATTTTCTGAAAACTCAAATAAATTAACAAGAGTTTATATTGTCTCCTGAGTTAATTTTTGAAGTTTTGGGATTAAAGAATGAAGGTGTTGTTGTTACAAACAGATTTGACATGATTAGACAACTAGAATGGAACATTCAGTCTTTATCAAAAATTCGAGATGTATATTCTGAAATGAGATTAATGGAAAATCTGAATGCAGAGGCAAGGTTTATTGCAAATATATTGCATGCAAATTTATTTCAAAGAGTTGGACACAATTTGGAAGTCAGTAGAAGCTATTTATATGCAACTTATGGCCTGTTGAATAGAATTCAAATCAATTGGTTTGATGTTTTTACTTCTCAACTACAGCATATGAGTTCAAAGTTATTTTATGGTGATGCTGTATGTAGAATCCTTGCAAGCCAATTGAATTTATCCGACTGGCCCTCTGAAACTAAAGGCATGAGAGCATTTAGTGTAAAAGATTTACAATGATTCCAGGCCATGCATAAACCTCAACAACAACAACAACAACAACCTAATTGTGCAGACCATATACAACAACAACAACAAAGTTATTCAGTTCAAGCAAAACAACAAACCTAGATACCTCCTGACCTAGATGATGTACTATTGAGTATTTTGTTTTGATGATGTGTGCTGAATGAATATAATCATATTTGCTCAATTACTATTGCTTGTGAAAAGAAATTAAAATCATCAATTCATATAGAAAAAGCTTACTAGCATAAATATTTGTCTGTATTGGATCTAAAGTTAATAACTAGTCATTTCGTTGCATTAATTTCTCATTTAACTAAACGTTAAGTTAACGTGTGTTTTTATTGAAAAGCATGATATGTTTTAAAGTTATATCTTCTGTATCATGAACAGTGCATGTTTAGACAACTCGTTAAGTTAGAGTTTTGTTTGTATAGAGGTCATGTGAGAACTCATTAAGTTAGAGGCTTAAAGGTTAAAATAGGTCACGTGATAACTCGTTAAGTTAGTGAGTAAAAGAAGAGACGAACTCGTTAAGTTAGTGTTATACACGTGGTGAAATTATAAGTTACGAATGTTGTATTGTATCACGTGAGATGCACATGTTTAACTCGTTAAGTTAACATAACTAAACGCGTTGAGTTGCTATATTGAACACTAAGGCAACGCATTAGGTTAGCGTTATAAACTTAAGTTGTTATTTTTTGCATGTGGTAAAATTCTTATTATAAAAACATTTGTTTATGACTGAATCGGTGAGTTAAAGTTTTTTCGGAGACTTACAATCGTAACTATTCGAAAGGTAACTTAAGTCATGTTTACAGGTCTTGACACGTGTCTCACTAGTTTTACGATATAAAGAGTTTTTCGGTGACTTACAACTGTACCTATCCGAAACTTAAACTATTTTCGGTGAGTTATCGTTTAACCTTTCGAAAGAAAGGTTAAGCTGGTTCGTTGAGTTAGCATAACACCACAGACTTAGTTCGTTGAGTTAGCTACAGTACTTGTCACATGAAATGGCACATGAGGAACTCGTTAAGTTAGAAACGTTAAGTTATATATATATAAACTTGTGTTACTCGTTTAGTTAACATTAAAGTAAGGACTTCTTAGTACACTGATGAAAAATTTTTGGACGAGAAAGTTTATTTTGCAGGAAATTTTTCAGAGATCCAGGATTGATGATTAAAGAAAATTCAAAATATAAACGTGGGTTAGAACGTGTGTGTTTCGATGAAGGAAAAAGAAAAGACATGGAGAAGTGGAAAACTGGTAGTAGTTAAATGTGAAGGATATGCATGAAATGAAGATATAGTATAAAAGGCATAGAATTCTCATTGATCAAACTATCCCTGCACACCAAAAGAAAAATCTCTTTCAGGGATCAAAAACACCTTCTCGGGGAAAATCTCTCAAGTGGAAGTAAAATTCAGTGAAGCAGAAAAGGTCAGATATATGTCGCTGAAGATTTAAAGTATCAGAAGAAAGCAAATTCAGTGAAGCAGAGAAAGACATGATATTCGTCACTGAAGAATTGCTAAATAAGAAAAAGAAGAAGAAAGATCTCAAACAGGGAGAAATGTTTTAAATTCCGTAAATTAGTTTTCTCTGTTTGTAGTTATGAAATTGTTTAGATGATACATGGTATCGAGTTATAATTGCATCTACAATTTCTGAGGAGAATTGAATTGTATATTGTAATTGAAACCTTGAATAAAAATGATTTTATGAAAACAATGTCTCGACTTGTTTTTGAGTTTTAAAGTTTCAATTATATGTTAGAAAATATTAAAAATACACAATTCACCCCCCTCTTGTGTAACTATTCGATCCTACATGTACTTAACGACATCAGAAATGATATTAGGCATCTAGGAGATAAAATTTGTAATGCTATAAGTGATATACTTAGGAGGGGTCGATAACTGTTTTTGTTTGTATCTGAATACAAAATGTAATGTTTGTATTCCTTGTTTGATTCATTGAACAATACATTTTTCTGTAAGTGCATTCTATTCTTATTATTGTTTACAAAAAGAGTTGTTGTAAATATATCTCTTACTATATATATATTCTCTATATTTATCTTTTTGATTAATGACAAAAAGGGGGAGAAATGTTATAAAAAGATGATTATGATTTTAATTGCATATAATATAAAGGGAGATGATATTTATGGTTATTGTAATCTGACAGATGATAATTAGAGAAATGATACTTATATAGTTATTGACATTTAAAACTTTTAGTTCTGAGAGGTGAGATTTACACAAACAATAGAAATAAGCTTAAGTGAACTTAAGTCAACAAACTTGTTTGTTGAATTAAAAGTTAACCCAATGAAGGTGCTTTGTTGAGTTAAATATATTTCATAATTGATTTAATATGGTTTTGTCATCATCAAAAAGGGGGAGATTGTTGAGTATTTTGTTTTGATGATGTGTGCTAAATGAAAATAATCATATTTGCTCAATTACTATTGCTTGTGAAAGGAAATTAAAATAATTAATTAATACAGAAAAAGTTTACTTATATAAATACTTGTCTGTATTGGATCTGAAATTATACTTAGTAACTAGTCGTTTCATTGCATTAATTTCTCATTTAACTAAACGTTAAGTTAACGTGTGTTTTATTGAAAAACATGATATATTTTAAAGTTATATTTTCTGTATCATGTACAGTGTACGTTTAGACAACTCGTTAAGTTAGAGTTTTGTTTATATAGAGATCACGTGAGAACTCGTTAAGTTAAAGGCTTAAAGGTTAAAATAGGTTTTCATTATGGTTTTTTCAATTTCATAAATGATATCAATTTTAGGCTCTGAATATACTTCCTTATAGTTTAATTGGTTGACTTCTTGTTGCTGACACATAAATTGTTCCAGTTTGTCCATGTTTTGCTCTAAGCTACACTCTAGTTTGTCATGCCTATCCCAAACTTCCTTGTCTCTCAACATATTACACATTCTAAGCTGACCATTAGTTGGGTAAACCATAGGATTCTCATACTCAACTCTATTATAGTGAAGATAATTCATTTGTTGTTCATGTGATCTAACCATCTGCAATCGTCTCAGTTTCAAAAAATCAGAAATGTCGTGACCTTCCAAATTATAGAATTCACATATGTTAACTACAGGTTTCAGAAATCTTTGAGCATAAGTGTTCAGAATGAAAAAGTGCATAATATTAATGGTTAAATGATGGTTAATTGCATAATATTTAGCTTATCATATGAGAATTAAGCCATTATGTTATAATTGCACTATTATATGCTTTAATGAAAGAATCTACATAATTTCAGGGAATTAATGTTAATTTCGTATAATTTTGGACTGTCGATAAATTACAGGCTGTGAAGTGCTTAAGCATCCAAATTTTTTGTTATTTCGGAAAGTTATATTGAATGTACTGGGCAGTTATGTTTTAAAGAATATTTTATTATTTCTTGAATTACACGTGTTCAAACCTAAATACATTGACTTAAGTGAATTTTTGGTAAGTTATCTATTAACTATCTGAAATGCATCTGGGCATCGGATAGTTAAATTTGTAAGTGTCCGAAATATCTGAACTTGTTAAGTTAGAATTATGCACATGTTTAATTTAAATGTTTTAGTATATCACGTGAGATGCACATGTTTAACTCGTTAAGTTAGCATAACTGTACGCGTTGAGTTACATGAATATACACTAAGGTAACGCGTTATGTTAGCAGCTTATTTCTTTATTGCACTGTTTCATAGTTAAATCAACGAAGTAAGTCCGTTGAGTTATCTGTAACTCTACAGACCATATATTTTCTAATATGCCACTATAGCAATTGCAGAAGCAGGACATTCAAAGGAAGACCACGATTACACGTATCACGTAGGAATTCACTCATGGAATGAAGAAGAAATCACCTTCGTTGATATGAGGGAAGGAAATCTAACCAATCAATTAAGCGGGAGCAGTTACTACTGTAAGAAATATAAAAGACGTAGAAAAAGTGTGTGCAATGTGTGTTGGAAAACTGCACTAACTGTAGGCAGCGTTGGAAGTTCCCTGAAGCTCCACACCAACACCATCACCAACCATCAGAGGTTTATGAGGATACTTACCTGATGTCGAGTCGATTCTGAGCCAAACACAATGCTTGACAACCACTGTGAGGAGTGATTGCATTGCAGGAAGGGAAACCATTTTCACCAAGCACCGGTTCATATCTTAGGAGATCGTAAAGCTTCTAGCCTTGGTTTTGGGTTGATGCCAATATGTTGAGGAGGAGATCATTTTGTAATTCTGGACTCGCGATTCTATAGGGAGAGGAGATAGGATTGTAAGTGATTAAATTTTTAGTGGTGTAATCGTGTCGCATGTAGTGATGGAAGTTTTTTACTATCGATAGAGATTTTACATTTCACCTTTCATTCATCTTTAGGAACACATTAAAAACAAAAACACCAAAAACAACTACTTATTTGTGTTTACAGTTTCTATGCAAGTGTTGTATTGTTTGTTTTGTATTGTAATTAATGTTATCGTTGTTCGTATTGTTAATGTTTTATGTTTGATTAATTCAGAAAATAGATAATAGTTTTACAGTTTACTGAAATTGATTCATTCTAGATACTTAAAGATTTCAATGGTTATTATTTGAAATATCTGAATGTTAGCATTGCTTAATGATAAATCTAATCTTAGCTAGCATCAAAGAGCTTAATTGATGTTGTTTACAATCTATGGAATCACCCAATGGTTGACCAAATTCCTTTGTAATTAACAATATTGTTAGACTGATGGAGTTAAATTAAGTCCACGAGGTTAGTTCATTGAGTTAGCCATAACTCCACGAACTAGGTCTGTTGTGTTAACTGTAATTCAACGGAGTGTTTTATTGAACACATAAATTCCAATAAAAAATCGAAACAGTACACAATTTTTATTCAAACTCTTCCCTATGAGATCGACCTATACTTGCACACAAATACAATATACACTATGCACTTGCAGTTAAAACACAAATTGGAATTAATAGCTAATTTGCGTGAAAGGTTGTTAGTTTGCTTCTAAAGGTAATTATTGATATAAGCATAAAAACAAAAGTTAACTAAACCCAAACAAGTTTTCTAGCGCCGTTGTCGGGGAACTAAACAAGTTCTCTAGTGCCGCCTAAAAACCCAAACAAGTTTTCTGTCGCCATTGCCGAGGAACTAAACAAGTTCTCTAGTGCCGCCTAAAAACCCAAACAAGTTTTCTGGCGCCATTGCTGGGGAAGAGTTTGAGAAGCTAAGCCATTGTAAGTGTTGTTTTGTTTTAATAGCAAGAGGAGTGTGTGTGTTTTCTTATCTAATTGAGAATATGGCATATGCTTATGCTCAAAGATTTCTGAAACCTGTAGTTAGCATATGTGAATTCTGTAATTTGGAAGGTCACGACATTTCTAATTGTTTGAAGCTGAGACGATTGCAGATGGTTAGATCACATGAACAACAAATGAATTATCTTCAATATAATAGAGTTGAGTGTGAGAATCGTATGGTTTACCCAACTAATGGTCAACTTAGAATGTGTAATATGTTGAGAGATCAGGAAGTTTGGGATAGGTATGACAGACTGGAGCGTAGCTTAGAGCAAAACATAGACAAACTGGAACAATTTATGTGTCAGCTACAAGAAGTCAACTAATTAAACTATAGGGAAGCATATTAAGAACCTAAAATTGATATCATTTACGAAATTGAAAAAACCATAATGAAAATTGATCAAAAATTGAATGCAATGAGATTAGATGATCTGGAAAGAAAACTAAAAGCATTGGATGAATTTATAATGAAATTACAAGTTATGCAACAGGACAACATAAATGAAAACTCTAATGTTACAGATCTGCATAATTTGCAAAACATACAAACAAAAGAAAACACCAATGCAATAGAAATTAAAGAATGCAATTTAAAACTAAAAACAAATGAAGATCATAATCACAAAAATGATATACAAGAACATCAAGAAAGTAACGAAAATCTGGAAGATGTATGTATAACATTAAGATCTAGAACTGATATACCACCAAGAATTCAAAAAGAAAATAATATGAAGGTGGATAAGAACAAAAACCAAAAAGATAATGAAAATGCAATATCTGAAAATATAGAAATCAATGAAGAAAGATCTAAATCTGAAGATGAGATTAAAAATGATCAAACAAATCAAATGAAAGAAACAGAATCTTTTAAATCACAATCATTAGCACCCTATCCTAAAAGATTACGACAAACATTTCCTTAAAAACAAGAACAAATTAGTGAAATATTTGAAAAAGTACAAGTTAACATTCCTTTATTAGACTTATTGCAGAAACTACCACCTTGTGCTAGATTTCTTAAGGATTGGTGTGCTAAGAAAAGAGAGCAAAAAGTTTTAAGGAAAGTCTTTTTAGCTGAGCAAAGTAGTTCCCTATTTCTGCCACAAATTCCTAAAAAGTTATCTGATCCTGGAATTCCTGTTATATCATGCACCATAGGAAATACTATTCTAGAAAGAACCTTGATAGACCTAGGTGCAGGTATAAATATTATGCCAAGTGATATATTTGCATCCTTAGGATTAGAAGGCTTAACTCCTACTAGGACTGTTATTCAATTAGCTGATAGAAGTATAAGATACCCTAGAGGAAAAATAGAGGATGTCTTAATTAAAATCAAAAACTTCATATATCTTATTGATATTGTAATTTTGGATTCCCAACAAATTAAGCATAAAAATCATGATACATCTTTAATTCTAGGAAGACCATTTTTAGCAACATCAGTGGCTGTTATTAATTGTAAAACTAGAGTAATGAAGTTAGCATATGGTAATGAGGATACTCAATTAAACATTTTCAAACTAGAAAAGTTTGAAGAGTTAGAAATGTCCTTACATACTATAGACTTTTTAGAGGATGAAGGAGATATGCTAGATGATGTGATTCAAGAAGAATTAAATAAGCAACTCAATTCTAAAACTTTAGAAGAAAGTGAAAGCATAAATATAGAGGGAGAGCAAGAATAAATTAATTTAAAAAATGATGATGTTCAATTAGGAGCCCTAGCTTCTGATGGGCAACATTTAGAATTAAAACCTTTACCTCCTGAATTAACCTATATATTTTTGGAAGAAAAATGAACATGTCCAATCATTATTGCTTCAGATTTAAAAGAGGATCAAATTGTTAAATTAAAAGATATAGTAAAAACTTATAAAGAAGCAATAGGATGGACTATGAATGATATAAAAGGGTTAAGTGCAACTTTATGCTGTCACCACATATATTTAGAAGAGAATGCTAAACCTGTTAGAATTCCTAAGAGAAGATTAAATCCAAACCTTCAAGAAGTAGTTAGGAAGGAAATAGTGAAATGGTTAGATAATGACATAATTTATCCGATTTCTGATAGCTCATGGGTTAGTCCAATCCATGTAGTTCTCAAGAAATCAGGATTAACAGTTATTATGAATGAAAGTCAAGACTTGATACCTACTAGAATTCAATCAGGCTAGAGAGTGTGTATAGACTATAGAAAGCTGAATGTAGTGACTAGGAAAGATCATTTTCCCTTACCTTTTATAGATCAAATGCTAGAGAAATTAGCAGGGCAAGAATATTTTTGTTTCCTAAACAGGTATTCAGGATATAACCAAATCCCAGTAGCATTAAAGGATCAAGAGAAAACAACCTTCACTTGTCCTATTGGAACTTATGCTTTTAAGAGAATGCCATTCGAACTATGTAATGTACCAACCACCTTTCAAAGGTGTATGCAAGGCATATTCACTAGAATGACTGAAGATTTTTTAGAAATATTTATGGATGATTTTACTGTTTATGGAACTTCATATGAAGTGTGTTTAAACAATTTAGATCGAGTATTAAAATGCTGTGTGGAAAAAAGTCTAGTTCTGAATTGGGAAAAATGTCACTTCATGGTTAAACAAGGAATAGTCTTGGGGCATGTTGTTTCAAAGAAAGGGTTGGAAGCAGATAAAGCTAAAATAGAAGTAATTTCTAATCTACCAAAACCTAAATCAGTAAAAGACATTAGATCATTTCTAGGACATGCTGGATTTTATAAAAGATTTATTAAAGATTTTAGCAAAATAGCTAGACCTTTAACTAATCTATTAAAAGATGTCCCATTCAATTTTGATAAAAATTGCAAAGAAGCATTTTTCAAGCTTAGCTTAATTTCAACTCCTATAATTCAAGCACCTGATTGGAGCCATCCATTTGAATTAATGTGCGATGCATCTAATTTTGATGTAGGAGCAGTGTTGGGACAAAAGATAGAAAAATCTCCTAGAGTGATTCATTATGCGAGCAAAACCTTAAATGATGCTCAAGTTAATTATACAACTATTGAAAAAGAGCTATTAGCTATTGTGTTTGCCTTAGAAAAGTTTAGATCATATCTAATTGGAGCTAAAGTGATAGTATACACGGATCATTCAACTTTAAAACACCTAATAGCAAAGAAAGAGACCAAACCTAGATTGATCTATTGGATATTATTATTACAAGAATTTGATCTAGAGATTAAAGATAAAAAAGGTTGTGAGAATGTAGTAGCAGAACATTTATCATGATTACAAATAGAAAAATCAAATATTGAAATTAAGGATAATTTTCCTGATGAACAACTAATGGCCATCAACACAATGCCTTGGTATGCAGACATAGTTAATTACTTAGTTACTAGTTTAACACCTAAAGATTGGAATAGACAGAATAAGAAATTGTTCTTTTCAAGAGTACAATATTACTATTGGGAAGACCCATACTTATTTAAGAAATGTCCTGATTTGGTTTTAAGGAGGTGTGTTCCAGAAACTGAATATTAGAGTATATTGTCTTTCTACCATGACTAAGCATGTGGAGGGCATTTTGGTTCACGGAAGACTGCTGCTAAAATTCTACAATGTCGATTTTATTGGCCAACACTATTTAAAGATGCTCATAAATACTGCTTAAGTTGTTTAAGATGTCAACAAATAGGAAGAATATTAAAGAGGAATATGCTACCTCTTAATCTTATTGTTGAGGTTGAAATCTTTGATGTGTGGGGAATAGATTTCATGGGTCCATTTCCTACGCCTAATCAATTTAATTATATATTGTTGGGGGTGGATTATGTGTCTAAATGGATAGAAGTTATTCCTACAAAAACCAATGACAACAAAGTGGTAATATAATTTATAAGAACCAATATAATTGCCAGATTTGGAATACCTAAAGCTATTATCAGTGATAGAGGAACTCATTTCTGTAATAGAAGTTTTGAAGCCTTAATAAAGAAATATGGAGTAAACCACAAAATTGCAACATCATATCATTCGCAAACAAGTGGACAAGTAGAAAATGCAAACAAACAAATTAAGTTAATCTTAGAAAAAGTAGTAAATCCTATTAGAACAGATTGAGCTAATAGATTGATAGATGCACTTTGGGCTTATAGAACTGCGTATAAGACAAGCTTAGGTATGTCACCTTTTAGGCTAGTATATGGAAAAAATTGTCATTTACCAGTTGAAATTAAACATAAAGCTTATTGGGCATTAAAAAATCTGAACACTAATTTAAATCATGTTGTTGAAAATAGGAAAATACAATTGATTGAATTAGAAGAATTTAGGAATGAAGCTTATTCAAAAACTATAAGAGAAAAAGAGAAAATGAAGTTCTGGCATGACAAGAAAATTATTCCAAAAACCTTTGAAATAGGACAAGAAGTATATCTTTACATGACTAGACTTCATAACAATCCAAGAAAATTAAGATCTAGATGGGCATGACCTTTATAGTTCGAAATATTTACCCCTATGGAGCTATTGCAATTGAAAATACTAAAAATCAGAATATATTTAAAGTAAATGAACAAAGACTTAGACCTATTTTGAAAATACCAATAAATGCTTTTGGAATTATAGAAGAAGTAAGAGTAGAGGACTACTCGAGCTCTGCTTAAATATAAAAAAAAAAATCTTATTTAAATATAGTCTCGGTTCAACTGAAAGGAATTATCGATTTTACCGAAACATATTTTAAAAAAAAAATCATTATAGTTCAATCGATAGTATCCATTGGTATAACCGAAACGCAAAAATATAATATATATATATATATTATGTGTAGTAAAAATAGTGGTTTTACTGAAGCATAATATCAATTCAATCGATAAAAATAAAAAAAAAACTTATATATATATATATGTAATTTCGGTTCAACCGAGGAATGTAACGGTTTGACCGAAAACTTTTTAAAGTGTTGAAAAATTAAGAGTTGGTTAGACCAGAAATTCTTCAATCTTTACCGAAGTATAAATTATTATTATATGTATTTTTATTAGATATAACTTTACAGGAAGTCTGTTGAGTTACACTTAACTCAACAAACTTACTTCGTTGAGTCTAGGATAAGTTAACGGATTTACCCCGTTGAGTTAACTATAACTCAACGGAGTACTGTAGTTAAGTCCACGGACTTAGTCCATGGAGTTAACCGTAATTTCACGAATGAGAGAGCGAGCATTTGCGTGGGAAATGACCCGATTACCCGCCTAAACTTAGGGCTTATTTATACTTAAACTTAGGGTTTGGGGGCATTATCTGCAGAATCATTTAGAACTTAGACCAGTAGAGATCAGAGTGACTCTGTTCCATTGCGTAACTCTACGATGAGGAAGATGACACCCGAGTTCTAGGAAAATGCAGTTGACACGTCAGAATTTCTCAAAGATTCAAAGGAGTGGCACACAAGGCAGAAAATTAGGAATACGACAAGGGAAAAAGAGCTACAAAAGGTAGAATTTGACCTTTTGTACTGGAGAAAAGTGCTAGTTGATTTAGGCATACAAATACCTCAGATAATGGAAACTAGAATCAAAGTTGCTACGGAGATTGCTGTAAGCAAAGAAAGAAAAATCAAGCCAACTAAAGAAGTTGCCCTAGAACTAATCCAACGTAAGTCCCACCTCTGGTTCAAAACACGCATAGGTAGATGGGCTCAATAGGCAATGTGGGAGCAACAAAGGAAAGAAAATGAAGAACAAGAGGAGCCAACTGTTGAAAGACTTGTCCTTGAGGAACAACTGCCTAGACCTTCAGTTTTACAACTAAGGCCGTTAGAAAGAGTAGCAATTTTGGGACCTTCTACTAAGGAAGAAAGAAGAGAATTTCAAGAACTGGTTCAAATAGGAAAAGACCAAGAGAACCAGAAGAATTGGCAGTAGCTATAGCACATATAGTGTTTGATGCATGGAGCAAAAAGAGAGTTGTAGAAAAGTTGAAAGCCCAATATAAAATTAAAGTTGAACAGCATCAAGAAACCACTACCAGATTTACTGCAAAAGGAGCTGAAGTTGGTCCTTCGAGGCTAGCAATTATAGAAAAAATTAAATAGGAAGAGCTAGTACCTATGACTCAATGGCCTGCAGAGCCTATTTTTGTAGACTAAATCTTAGAGGAAGAAGAGGAAGACCAGGCACAATTAATCAAAAGAAGGAAAGGAAAAGAGATAGTGCCTGAATATCAAGAGGAGATTAAATCTGAAAGATTAATATCAGTAGGGCCTGTAGAGCCAATTTTTGTAAGCCTGCTATCCAATTTTGAGGATGAGCAGAGGCAGCAGCAAGAGCAAAGAAAAGAAGAAAATCAAGCTAAAATTAATCTACAGCCTGTACAAATAGAAGAGACAGAAATTAGGGTAGAAGCTGATTTACCCATAACTCCATCCCAATTTGCCATAGAATCAAAAAGAACAGTGACAATGCAGATTAGTAGTCAGGAGGAAGAAGAAAAAGAAGAAAATGAACAAGAAGCTGAACAAGTATATATGGAAAGAAATGACTCGACAGATTCCACTAAAGAGCAAAGAACTCTTTAACAAATTTTGAACAGTATTCAAGACAGAGTGGAGAGTTCTACCGGCTCACCACCAAAGACAAAAGTAGAAGCAAGAATGCCAGAATCTGTGGAGCATCTTCAACAAGTTCAAGTTCAACATTTGGAAGAGGAACGTCAAGAACAAACCCCCTTGGAGCAACAAATGGATATTCCTGATCCTTCTAAAGCAATAGTTTTAAATGAAGTACATTTCTAGAGTCAGGAAGCTTATGGTAAATACAAAGAGATTAAGGGTTATGATATCATTTATAGTAGACCAGTAAATTGGGACGGAATGCAAGAAATCAAAGATTTATTTGAATTCCAAGGTCTACTACAATTTATTTCTCAAGAAAGAGGGCATGTAGTATATGAAAATCTAGTGCCCTGCTTTTATGCAAACTTAAGAGAAGGAGGAAGAGGATTAATTTCCAACGTGGAGGAAGCTGATGTACAGATAACACCAGAGCTTCTCCACAACATTTTAGGATTGAAGAATGAAGGATTGGAAATTCTGGAAAGCACAACTGTAGTCGATTGGACAGAATAGACCATAAAGGACTATTTAGCTATCAATCCTGGTGTGCCCTTGTTAAATAGACTGAAGCATATAAACGGTAACGCACACATGATAGCTAACATTCTAATTAAGAATGTCTACCAACGACAAGGCCATGATATAGAGCTGAGTCAATTTGTCAAATGGGCCACATGCAGTTGTGAATAGAATTCAGATAAATTGGTCTGTAGTTTTCATCTCCAAGCTGAAAGCAGTAAAGAAGAAATTATTTTATGGAGATCTGATTCCATTATTGATGGTGGACTATATTGATTTCATGAAATGGGCATCCAAAAGGATCAAATCGAGAACCATTTCAATGAAAGAGTACATAAATTATGCGGTTGCAGAGATTGCTGAACCTTCTGGAGGAATTATAGAAGCTATAGAAAGGATTAACCAATTAGAGCAACAAGTAAAAAAGCTCCAAAAGGAAGTAGATGAACTTAGGAGAAAAGATTAAAATTGTATTGTTTGTCTACTTGTAATTGTATATATTTGTATGAAAAATATCTAACTGATTGTAATGAAAATTATTCATATAAATGAATGTATGTTTTTCAGATGTTTTTGCATTTGTGTTTGATAATGATGTAATGGATGAATTATTTTGAATATTATATAATTTGTGGAACATTATGCAAGATTGTTTAAAAGATTTACAATTTGCTGAATGATAGGATTAAATGAAAGATAATTGATTAATGCTTGAAAATATCTACATGCTGCAAAGTAAAATATGAATTCTGCATAACATGAAATGAACTGCAAGTTAAATATTTATATAATGTTTAGATTTAAATGAGTTTTAATTAGAATGCTACAGTAATGACATGTATTTAACTTTATTTAAGTTGGAAAAATGCAAGAGAGAAAAAAAAAAAATAGAAGTTAATACAAGGAGTAAGTTTTAGAAAATTGCCAAGTGTTAACTCAACTAAGTAAGTTCATTGAGTTAACCTTAACTCCACGAGGTCAATAGTATAATATAAGGTCACTCTGTTGAGTTATCTGTAACTCAACGAAGTTAGTCCGTGGAGTTAGCAATAGTAACCGAAGCTAGTCCGTTGAGTTATTTGTAACTCAACGAGGTTAGTTCGTGGATTAAGCTAAACGGTTATTCTTTTAGCCACGAACAAAACTTCATGGGTTTAGCGGTTACTGAAATTTGAAATTAGAAGTGGCACACGTATCCATAAAAATAGGAACCATACTACACGTTACAAGACACGTTCTTGCAACGAGATTCATTTGCTTTATGGGTGTGCATTATACATATAGAATAGAATGTTATTTACAAGTTACTAGCACTTGTGAAAGAAAAAGAAATTCGTTGGGGAATTGGAAGGAGAAGCAGCTAATTCAACTTCATCCATCAACAACTATTTACTAAGTATAAAGCTTCAGACTAGTATGTAATTAATCTTCTGCTATTTTACTTTATATTAAGAGTTTATGAGCACATGGATTCGTTCTCCTAGTACTAAACGATTAGTAAGAACTCCTATACAGGATTATTCAATACAGAGGCATACTAAAAAAAATTTTGAATTGGACTTTAACGAAATCTTTAAGGGTGTAGCTAACCTTTCTTTAAAAGAGAACGAAGATATGGCTACTCTAGTAGAAAAACCATTAGGAGAAATTTCCTGAATTAGTTGATTAACCTTCATGCATTCAATTACCAAACTTTGAGGGGGATAGGTTTGAACTGAAATCTAATTATATTAGTCAATTACCACATTTTCATGGATTAGAAAGAGAAGATGCCTATTATTTCCTTAGAGAATTTAACGAAGTTTGTCAAATGATGAAAATGTTGAACATGAGTATAGATGCTATTAAACTTAGATATATCCCTTTTGCTTTAAAAGATAGCTAAGAGATGGTTATATACTCTATCGCTTGATTCAATTTCTACATGGACTGAATTTTACTCTATTTTCCTAGAAAAATATTATCCAACACATCAAACAATTAAAAAGAAAAAGGAAATATTAATGTGTAGCCAAAAACAGGGAGAATCATTCTGGAAATATTTTGAAAGATTTAAAGATTTACTAACTCAATGTCCACATCATGCAATGAGTAAAGCACAATTAATAGGTATAATTTATGAAGGCATAGATGTTTCAACGAAATCTTTATTAGAATCTACTTATCAGAATGGATTTTTAAAACTATGTAGTGAAGAAGCATGGGCATATTTAGAGAACTTTGCAAAAAGAACTGCACAGTGGGAATACTCAACTAAAGCTATTACAGATAAAAGAATATTCTCTAGGGGAATGCATGAAATAGATTCAAGCACTATGCTTGAAGTTAAATTAACTAAATTAACAAAGAAAATAGAAGAGTTATCATTAAATCAAAAACTAATAGAAAAGAATGCAAACGTTAATGATTTAGATATTATCTATGTTAGAAACCAGAAAGATAACTTTGGAAGTTCTTATAACCCTAATTGGAGAAATCACCTCAATTTATCTTGGAGAAACAACAATTTTTAGGGAGGAGAAAATATAAATGATAAGAATATAAGTTATGAAGCATTAATTGAACAAGGATCTAGAATAGAAAAATTAGAAAAGATAATCCAACAACTAAACAATCATTTAGATCTTGTATTTGGAAATGCTGCAATTCAAAATCAAAATATGAATAGAAATGTATGTAGGATTGTCTATATCACAAGAGGGGGTGAATTGTGTCTTTAGTAATTAAAATACTAGCGGATAAAACAAGAGCACAAAACACTCATAAATGAAATTCTATTCTTTATGTAAAGACAAAATTTACTATATCTTTTCAACTCAATTCCCTTCTTGAAAGTTTTGATATAGTAATGTTTGATATACAATTCAAATAGAAAAACAAAACTCTTATTCAAAACAAATTTTGAATTGTATAAAACCTGATCTTTATGCACATAGCTTCTTTCTTTCTCTTTGCTCAGCTTTTGTATCTCTTCTTCTCCAGTTGTCGAATTTCTAGACTTCTTGCATTTGCAGCTCCTTTTCTAAAATTGCTTGAAATTTCGAACTTCTTCTGATGTTGGAGAATTTTTCAGAATATGAATATTCAAACTTAACATTTTAGTTAGGGATCCAGATTGAATATTCAGACTTGGTTTTTGAGATTGGGATCCTCTGTTGTAATGTAGCTCGTACTCTCTATTAGTAGTCGAACTATGTTCTCACGTTCAGCATGTTCATCCACTTAATCCACGTACTAATTTTTTTCTTTAATCCAAATTACTATCTTTTTGAGTTTCCACTTTCTCCACTATAATTTTGAATTTCCACGATCTTCACTCGTAGATTCACCGAGACTTTATCTTCTTGGAGTCTTGTAGAATATCTTCTAAGTCTTCAATTTAGTCGAACACTTATCATTTAAGTCCTATAAAAACTCGAATACTTATCTTCAACTCTTCGAGTTTTTGCACTTGCAAAACACGTGACTAAACATAGCAAACTTATCTGTTCGTTAGTCATTTTATAAAACTCGAAGACTTATCTATCCATGCGTATAAAAACTTGAACAGTTATCTAACTATTTGATTTTCATTACCAAACGCACATGGAAAACACATGACAACTTAAAACATTAAAAACACACGTGCAGATAACTTAACTATACGAGTTTTTAACATAAACTATTCGACAAAAATGAAACGTTAACTATCCAAAAGTTTAACTATCGAAAATCTAACTCTTTGGAAATCTTTAACTTATCCAACATAAAAATGAAACTTTCCGATAATCTGTTAACTATTATACTTAGAGAATATTATTTAGACTTATTTAAAAACTTTAATAAAGCATATATCATCAAAACAAAATTCCTAACAATCTCCCCCTTTTTGATGATGTCAAAACCTAATAAGTCAAATAATCTATCTCTTCTCCCCCTTTTTGGCATTATAAAAAAGTAAATAAAATGTAAGGAAGAAAAATATTCTAAGTACATATCGTTCAAAAAGATATTTTTAAACATGCATAACTATCATGGATTAAGCATAAACTGTTTAAATATAAACTATGAAAAATAGTCACATGAGGATTAAATGTAGTAAACAGTTTACATAATATTTTTGGTAACAAATTACAATACATAAATCATGTAATACATAATTTGTATAATCACAAGCTCTTTGTCTTCAAAAAATACTGATCAGAGTGTTTAAAATTTGCTTTGCAATTTTTGTACTTACTCTATTTATCTGATCAATTACTGCTTGATCTAAATCATTTTGTGAAACTTGTGATGGTTGTTGTAAAAATTCAGTATGGATGTCTGTGTGTATACCTGTATTTGTATCTATTTGTATACCTATATTTATATCTGTATGTATACCGGTATTGATATCTGTATGTTGCTGTGGTTCTGAAAATTGTGTTGATTATTGCTATTGCTGTTGTGACTGTGTTTGCCTATCTTGTTATTGTTGTCGGACTACAGGTGTATCTGCTTCCTGGTATTTTTGGAGTTCCTTTGTAGAGAAAGATGTTGACTTTAATCTTTTCTATGGCCAAGGTGTAATATCTGTTTGACTTGCCATAATTCTCAAAATCGTATCACCATAAAATAATTTACTCTGCAAATGTAAGATATGAGAAACAAAAATATCATACCAGTTCACCTGTATATGGTTAATTAATGCATATGTAGCATAAAGACAACATCTGCCAACTTCTACACCATGACCAAACCTCTGAAACAATGAAGCATGCAGTATTTTTGCAATAAAATGTGCTTGGCCATTTAAATCATTTAGTAATCTCATTGGTTTGTTGGCAGTTGGATCTTTGGCTAAATTTTGAATGCCCCATCCCAATTGATAAACCTATTTTCGTTTTGATAATTTAACTCCTTCATATTTCAGACCAAGTACTTGATAAAGTAAATCTAGAGTTAAATATATGTCATTTTCTTGTATATTGGAAACATGAATACCTTCTTCCACTATTAAGTTTGAGTAAAAATAACTGATAAGTTCGGGTATAACAAGATGGCCTAGCTGTTGTGGAAGTAGAGTCAACAAGCCTTGAAATTCAAACATTTCTCGTATATGTGCCATCCCTTCAAACTTAACTAGTCTTGAGTATAAAACTGTAAAAGTTCTGTATATTTGAAATTTTTCATAACAAGAACCATTTCTGAACCATAATAATGTATTTTCGTGTAAAACTCTGTTCAGGATTATGTATTTTCCTGTCATGATGTTCTGATTTGGGACTAGTTTCAAAATTATTAGCAGTATCTATATTTTCAAAGCTTTCAAAATTGGTGGAATTTCTATCAAAGCTGGTATAAATGTCTAAAATATCTGTTATTGTTGTATCAATAATCTGCTGAAATTCTTCTGTTTGTTCTTCTTGAGACATATGAGTAGCAACAGTCTTTATATCAATTTGTCTATCAGCAACATTTATATCTATGATTGATCTATACAACAACTATCTATGTAGGAAAGAATGTTCTATAATAGATTCATTCTTTATTTTTGAAATTTCTATACTTGAAACATTGGTAGTGTCATATTCAATCTATAACTGTGTATGTAGTTGATTATATACATTTATCAATAAGTATATTATATATTGTAATAGACATAACCAAATGTATAAATTGTAGTATAAACAACTATACCAAAAATCAAAAGTTTCTATCCGAGATACAGTTAAAGGAAGAATATTTGTACATTCCTCTTCAAATGAAATATCATCAACATTCATAGACTTAGTGTCTATATCATCAAAAATATCATCAAAATTGATGTCATTTGTATATGTATCATCAAAATTTCCTACATGTTCTCTTCCCGTAGGAAAAGAATGTGTGCTTCCAACATGATGTGAAAAACTGTCCATTGTATTAAAAGATACATTATGCACTAATGTGACACAATACCTTAGAGTGTATGTGTGTAATCCAATATTTGTCACATCGGTTGGGATTCCTAACACAAATGTCTGTCCAACTTTTGCAATGGAACATAGTTTTCCATTTTTCAATGATTCTTCTTTTTGCTGCATTATTGCTTCTACACCTGTAGTTAGTCCAAAATATTCTAATGTATTTTTCTTTTTCCGACTACTGTAGTGTTTCTAGTTGTTCAGGAGGTTCTAAAATTTTCTTAATTTCTCCTGTTAAAGGTACCTGTGGTCGTGATGGTCCTTCACCATGATGCCTAGGTGGTAATAATGGAATATAGAGTTTTAAGCTCTCAACCTCTACCATTTTTAGTTGATAAACTTTTTGTCCTTCACTTCGAAGACCCATTTTCCTAATGGTAGTTTTCTGTTCATCTATATACTGTTGAATGTCATCTAAAACAGCTAGGGGAAAATAATGTTGGGAATACAATGATTCTAATTCCCTATTTGCATTTTCTATCATTGGTCCCCATTTCTTTCCATAGTAAGTGATAGACTGTACCGATTTTTCAGGTATATGTCCAGAACTTGTAACAACTGCAGGGTTAGGTTGTAAAGTTTGTTTCCATAGTTGTAATGCAGAAAGTTCAGTCTGTTTTAGTCTAAACTGTGTTTCAACATATTTGCGAATAAACTTCCAACAAAAATTTTTCTCATCTTGAACAACTTTTCTAATTTCATGTAGTATTTCATTTGTAAAAGTGTACCTTGAGTAGATGCCGTTGATTTCACTTTGCATTTTCTGAAGTTCCAGCTCTCTTTTCTACACTTTTGTCATTCTACCACGTCCTCTTCCACATCCTGACATTGTCGATTAAGCTTCGCTGTGCACTGTAGAACTTAGTGGAAGTAAAGATTGTGAAACTAGGGTTTTACCAAGGTAGAAACACGAAAGGTTGTCAGTAAAACATTTATAACTCTTCGAGTTTATAAAGGGATAAATAGATTCAATCATTGAAATCATAAATATAAGATCCATTACTGATAAATAACTCGAGTGCTTACAATAACTATACGAGTTTTACAACCGACAAAAGCAGAATACTTAGCGTAACTATTCGTGCAAAGAAAATAACTTCTGGCTAAGTGAAAAGTGAGAAAACTCGAAGACTTATGATAACTTTTTGAGTTTTGTGAGCAATAAAGCATATAACTATACGACAAACGAGAATATTTATTGTCAGAGATTAAGTCTTTTAGAAAAATATAATAATATTAAGTTAACTATTTGAGTTTCTCGAATGGATAGGTGTGAAAGTCGAAGAGTTAAACATAACTGTTCGAGTTTCAACTAAGACATAATAAAGCAATGAAATTCAACACGTGCATAATTCTAACCCGTGGTGTTCAGATATTTTCACATACACTTATTTATATAGTACTTTACTTTCTTAGGATGGAAATTGAATGATTATTTGAATCCAAACTAGAAAGGTGAGAGGTGATTGAATAAAGGTGAAGCTAATAAGTCAAGACTACTTAAAAGCAACTTTATCCATGATTAGGAAACCAAGAGCATATTTTTGTTGTTTTTTTTCTTTCATTTGTGTTGTTTTATGTTTTGTTTTGGATTTTGTGGGTATATCCGCTGAAAACCCTCTAGAGACACAACTCCACCACTAAGGTGACCTAGGGGTTTAAAGGCTTGCTGCACATGCTAAGTGTAGTCGTGATCCCTACGAAAGTGGCTTAGGCTAGTTCTATTTTTGTTATTTGTTTATTAGTTATTTTTGTTTTCTATTTTTTAATAAGTGCATTTTCATATGGGCTTTATGTTATCATTGTTTAGTTTTAGTCCTTTGCTAAGGGACTAGCAAAGACTAGGTATGGGGGTGTGTAAAGTAACAATTTGTGCATTTTATATATGTTAATTCATGCATATTAAGGATTATAAGTCATCATTATATATGTTCTTATGAAAGATTACATGAAAATCATATTTTAGAACTATGCATGTTTTATTGGTTAAATAGTCAATAATGCACAAATTTATCCTTTATTAAATTAACACCTAGTCCATTAGCCCATGTGTAGATATAAGTAATTTATATATTGATTTCATACATATCTTAAAAGAATTATCATTAAGATATGAAATCAAATAATCCTCAATTGAGCAAGCAATATATTATGCACATTTCACTTTTGCTTTATAATTGAGTAGCAATTTATGTGTAATGTGCATATGCATTTAATGTTATCTTTTGAGTTGTTGTAGGTGAGGACGTGGACCCTTGGATTAAATCATGGGAAATCAACAACTCATGGTTGTCCAATTCAAACTCCAAATCAATCCACCAATCAATCAATCAATGATTAAAGCTTGCCTAAATTAGAGGCCACAAATTGGAAGGTGTTTGAATTCTTTCCATAGATGAATGACAAGGAAAGAGAAAAGTGCATGGCCAACCAAGGAAACATCTCATCTCCTCTTTCTCCTCCACGCAAGGGCAAGAACTCCAACTCCATTTTTCGTCCATCCTCTTCCCCCTCATACTAGAAGACCTCCTCTCCACTCCAAGCTGACATACGGAAGGACCTCCACAAGTGAAATCGGTGGTATTGGAGGCACGTGTGTAGCATTGGAAGAGCTTGGGACGTGATCTTCAAGATGAGGTAATAGGAAGCATCAAAATTGAGAGGAAAGCCAACAAATCCGTATATCTTGGAAGTGGATTGAGGACGTGCAACCCACTTTCTCCAAAGCAAACATAAGCGGTTCCCCTTTGGACGTGATTTGCAAGTGGTGACAGCCTTGTAGAGGAGCAGACAAAGTGGTTCATCATCAAATAGGGATCAAATGCTTGAAAAGAAGTGGATGAATTAAAGGTAAAAGAGAAGGGAGAGATCCTCATACTTGTAAACATATTTTCATATCAAATGTGTATGAGTATTTAGGTATTTTTAATTTATAAATGTATGCACGTTTAGGATATTTGTTAAATCTTTATTTCTTTAATTTAAATAGTTGTTTTAGATTAGATCTCATGGAATATAGTTGCTTCATGTGAATATGTGAATGTTGTGCATAAAACTAACTCTTAACCCTTGTGAATGCGTGTATATCCTATTTGCTGTAAATTCCAATGCATGTTCTATTTTGTTATATGTTGTACGACTTGATTTCTCTGAGTTATATGTCGTGCTATAGCTTTTTCTGTAAGTAATTTAAGTGTGCAATACGTATGTAGTGTTGTTGGAATTTTTAGAATGCATTTCTTCGGTTTTTCGATTTTTCTTTCGAAGGTAGCATCTGCTCTGTTTTACTGGTTGAGCGATAGAAATTGTGCTCGACGCCTTCATGTTGCCTTGCTTTTGTGCGTTCCGAAATGATTAGTCACCCATCATACTCATTTCAAATTGATTAGTCATGTCTTTCGAAAAGGACTTAACTAATTTATCATTTGTTGCTCCAAATATGATGTCATCTACATAGATTTGAACTACCAATATATCTTTTTCGATCTTCTTGATAAAAAGAGTGTGATCTGCCTTTCCCATAGAATACCCTTTTTCCATAAGGAATTTAGATAATCTCTCATACCAAGATCTAGGGGCTTGTTTAAGGCCATATAGTGCCTTCTTAAGCTTATAAACATACTCAAGATGTTTTGAATCTTCAGAACTTGGAGGTTGTTTTACATACACTTCTTCTTTTATATATCCATTTAAAAAGGCAGTCTTAACATCCATTTGATATAATTTGAAATCCATATAACAAGCATATGCTAACAAAATTCGTATTGATTCTAGTCTAGCAACAGGAGCAAATGTTTCATCATAGTCAATTCCTTCCTCTTGCTTGTTACCTTGAGCAACTAATCTAGCTTTATTTTTAACTATATGTCCATCTTGATCTACTTTGTTTCTAAATACCCACCTTGTTCCTATTATGGGCTAATTTTTAGGTGGTGGAACTAGATCCCATACCTCATTTCTTATAAATTGATTTAGCTCATCTTGCATAGCTAAATACCAAAATTCATCTTCTAAGGCATATTCAATTTTGTTAGGTTCTAGTAAAGAAACAAATGAATAAGCACCACAAATGTTGACTACTGATGACCTAGTCCTAACTCCTTGATTAGGATCTCCTATTATCTGATTGATAGGATGAGATCAAGCATAACGCCAATTTCTATGTTGTTCCATATTTTCTATAGGTATGACATTATTTTCTTCTAAATTTTCATCATTTAAGATTATATTTCTTATTTCGTCAGATAATCTCTCAATTTCTCTGTCAACATCATTTGATACCATTTCTAGGAGAATTTCTAAATCAAAGTTTTCAGCATGTCTAACATCTAAATGAGAATTTTCATGAAATTTTACATGTAGGGTTTCCTCAATGGTTTTTGTTGATTTATTATAAACTCTATATGCCTTACTTCTAATGGAATAACCAACAAAAATACCCTCATCTGATTTGGCTCTAAATTTGTCTCTTCGTTCCTTAGTGTTTAAAATAAAACACTTACAGCCAAAGGGTTTTTAAATAACTTATTTTGGGAATCTTGTTATACCATATCTTATAAGGAGTTCTATCTAAAATTGGTCTTAGATGTACTCTATTTATAACATAGCATGCTGTATGAACTGCTTCTGCCTAGAGAAATAGGGGTAACTTATTCTCATTTGACATGGTTATGGACATTTCCTAAAGTGATCTATTTTTACATTCTACTATTCCATTTTGTGAAGGAGCTCTTGGAAATGAGTACCTATGATCTATGCCTAATTCTTCACAAAAGGTGTCCATTTGATCATTATCAAATTCTGTACCATGATCACTCCTAAGTTTTTGAATTTTAACATTTTGCTCATTCTAAACTTTATTACAGAATATCTTAAATATTTCAAAAACTTCAATTTTATTAGCTAGAAAATAGACCCAAGTAAATCTAGAATAGTCATCAATTAGTACAAAAGCATAATGTTTACCTCCTAGACTGGTTGTCCTAGTAGGTCCAAATAAATTCATATGCACTAGTTCTAATACTCTTTTGCTTGTTATTTCACTTAAACTTTTAAAGGATGTTTTATGTAATTTACCTAGTTGACATGCATCACACATAAACTCTTTTGAGTACTTAATACTAGGTAAACCTCTAACTAGATTCTTTTTAGACAGCTTTTGTAATAATTTTAAAATTGAGTGTCCTAGCCTTCTATGCCATAGAATAACTTCATCTGATTTTGCAATTAAACAAGTATTGTCTTTAATAATATTAGAAGGCAAATTTAGAATACAAATAGATCCTTTCTTGTATGTAGTGAATAAAATTTCGTTTGTAGACATGTCTAGAATTTTACAGGAATCTTTTTCAAAAATTACTTTATAAAACTTCATTAAAACAGGAACACTCAATAAATTAAAACCTAAGTTTTCCACTAATAAGACATCATTTATAAAGCATTTCTCAGTTACCAGAACATTGCCAGACCCAAGGATATTTGTTTTGCTTTTATTTCCAAAGGTAACTTGTCCATTCTTGGTCTTTGTTATTTCTGTAAGTAATCGTATATCTTCAGTCATGTGGCTGGATGCTTCACTGTCCATTATCCATTTTGATTTGTGTACCTACAAAACAGTCAAAAAGAGATTTTATCTCTTGGAACCCATTTTTGAGTGGGTCCAAGAATTTTAGAGAGAGTCATATCAAAATAATTTGTATTTTTAGACTTCAACTTATCTATTTTCTGATAATTATTTTTGCGTTTCTTTCTCTTAGTGTTATAATTATCAAAACATTTATCTCTATGTAAACCAAAGTTGAAATTTTCATTTCTAACATTATTTGATTTCCAATATCCGATATTCTTTAAATATGAAGAAAATTGATCAAGAATATTAAGATTCTCAAATGACTTAGCTTGATTTTTCTGAAAATTTCTTTTGACATTCTTGCATCGTATGCTATCATTTATATACTGCAATTTATCAATTTGCACATATTTTTCTCCCTTTTTAATAACACACGGAATAGTTTTTCTCTTATTATTCTTAGTACTGGAAATAAAGACATTATTTTTAGCAATACCATCATGAAATATATAATTTTCAGAAGATGCATCATGTAAACCAATACCATGTTTTTCTACATTTGATATTTTACTACTAAGTTCATTTGTTATAGTTTGACTATTATTCCATTTACTTAATATAGCCTTTTGATCGCAGACCTTAATCTTTAACATATCAATTTTTGAATTTAAATCAGTAATAATCAGTTCCAGTTTTCCAATTTCACAGATCATTTTCTTCTTATTAGCAATTAAATTTTCACAATTAGCATGCAATTCTCTTTCTATTGCAGTAAACTTTAAAATTTCCTGTGCATGCTTTTGATTTTCTTCTTTAAATTTATTCAACGTAGAGTTCAGAAAATCAACCTTATTTTCAGATTCATCTAGCATTTTCCTAGTGTTCTTTCCTTCTATTTTTACTTATATTTTTTGGCCAGTCTATTGTATTCAACAAGTATTCTATCAAAACTATCAAAGTTAGCATTTTGATCAAAGGATACCTCACTGGATTTTGCCATGAAGCATACGTTTGCCAGATTTTCTTCTAAATCTGATGTTGATGAGGATTCATTGTCTGATGTTGAATCCTTTATTTCTTTACTTTGTGAAGCTGAAGAGTCATCCCATGTCACTTTAAGTGCCCTTCTCTTTCTGAATTTCTTACTCCTAAAATTCCTCCTCGAATTTTTCTTATCTTTGTTGAGCAAACAATTAGTTTGAAAGTGGCCCGATCTGTTGCACTTGTAGCATATGATTTTGTCTTTCATGAATGACTTCTTCTCCATATCTCTAGATGTCTTTGCTGACCTGAAGTTCCTACGTTTCTTCAACAGATTTCTAAATTTTCTGGTCAACAACAGTAAATCATCATTAGAATCACTAGTGACTTCTGAGACTTTATCAGCTTTAAAAGCCAGATCCCTTCTAGGATTTTTCTCTTTTGGATCTAAATGTTGTACTTCATAGGCTGTCAGATTTTCTATGAGATCATCGAGAGTATATGTATTTAAATCTTTGGACTCTTCAATAGATGTTGTCTTTTGAGCCCAAATTTTAGTTAAAGATCTAAGGATTTTTCTTACCAAGTCTTTTTCCTTGAATTTCTTGCCTAAAGATTTTAATGAATTTGCAATCTCAAGAAAATGGGAAAACATGTCAAAGATACATTCATTTTCGTGCATTTTAAAAAGCTCATATTTATGTACTAACATATTAATCTTAGATTCCTTGACCTGGTTAGTACCTTCATTAGCAACTTCTAATGCATGCCATATCTCATATGCAATTTGATATGTAGAAACTTTATTAAATCGATCATGAGATAAAGCACAAAACAAGATGTTTAAACCTTTAGCATTCAGTGTCATTCGCTCCTTTTCATCAAAAGTCCAAGTATCATATGGAGTCGTAACTAACACTATAGGATTGCTAATTATATGCCATAGTTTGAAATCGATTGACTGAAAGAATACTTTCATCCTATATTTCTAGTAGCCATAATTGCTACATTTGAACATAGGAGGATGATTAGTGATCTGTCCCTTAGTCATAACTAAGATTTCAATATTATCCATTTTAAACAAATGATCCTAAGAAAATGATAGAAAAAATTGATTCCTAAATAAATAAATAAAAGTTCTTAATTAAGATAAGATGCTATGATACCTGTTGTAGGATTGTCTATATCACAAGAGGAGGGTGAATTGTGTCTTTAGTAATTAAAATATTAGCGGATAAAACAAGAGCACAAAACACTTGTAAATGAAATTCTATTCTTTATGTAAAGACAGAATTTACTATATCTTTTCAGCTCAATTCACTTCTTGAAAGTTTTGATACAGTAATGTTTGATATACAATTCAAATAGAAAAATAAAGCTCTTATTCAAAACTAATTTTGAATTGTATAAAACCTGATCTTTATGCACACAGCTTCTTTCTTTCTCTTTGCTCAACTTTTGTATCTCTTCTTCTCCAGTTGTCGAATTTCCAGACTTCTTGTGTTTGCAGCTCCTTTTCTAAAATTGCTTGGAATTTCGAACTTCTTCTAATGTTGGAGAATTTTTCAGAATATGAATATTCAAACTTAACTTTTTAGTTAGGGATCTAGATTGAATATTCAGACTTGGTTTTTGAGATTGGGATCCTCTATTGTAATGTAGCTCGTACTCTCTATTAGTAGTCGAACTATGTTCTCACATTCAACATGTTCATCCACTTAATCCATAACCCATAATCCATAATCCATGTACTAATTTTTATCTTTAATCCAAATTACTATCTTTTTGAGTTTTCACTTTCTCCACTATAATTTTGAATTTCCACGATCTCCACTTCGTAGATTCACCAAAACTATATCTTCTTGGAGTCTTGTAGAATATCTTCTAAGTCTTTGATTTAGTTGAACACTTATCCTTTAAGTCCTGTAAAAACTAGAACACTTATCTGTAACTCTTCAAATTTTTGCACCTACAAAACACATGACTAAACATAGCAAACTTATCTGTTCATTAGTCATTTTATAAAACTTGAACAGTTATCTATCCATGCATATAAAAACTCGAATAGTTATCTAACTATTCGATTTTCATTACTGAACGCACATGGAAAACACGTGACAACTTAAAACATTAAAAGCACACGTGCAAATAACTTAACTATACAAGTTTTTAACATAAACTATTCGACAAAAACGAAACGTTAACTATCCGAAAGTTTAACTATCGAAAATCTAACTCTTCGGAAATCTTTAACTTATCTGACATAAAAATGAAAGTTTCCGATAATCTGTTAACTATTATACTTAGAGAAATATACTTAGAGAATATTATTTAGACTTATTTAAAAACGTTAATAAAGCATATATCATCAAAACAAAATTCCTAACAGTGGTTAAATTTTTAGTGGTGTAATTGCGTCGCATGTAGTGACGAAAGTTTTTACTATCGATAGAGATTACTTCTACATTTCACCTTTCACCCATTTTCATGATCATATAAAAACAAAAATACCAAAAACAACTTATCTGTGTTTATAGTTAGTATTTGAGTGTTGTATCGTTTGTTTTGTATCGTGATTAATGTTATCATTGTTAGTGTTTGAAATGTTTCATACTTGTTTAATTTAGAAAATAGAAAATAGTTTTACAATTTACTGAAATTGAATCGTTCCTAATACTTAAAGATTTTAATGGTTACTGTTTGAAATATCTGAATGTAAGTGTTGCTGAATGATAAATCTAATATTAACTAGCATTAAAGAGCTTAATTGATGTTATTTACAATATGTGGAACCGCTCAATGGTTGATTGAATTCCTCTATAAATAGTAGTATTAAACTGGATAGATAGCTTTGTTGAGTTACTTCAATTTCACGAGGTTAGTTCGTTGAGTTAGCTATAACTCAACGGAGTGCTTACTGAATATATAAATTTCATTATTAAAAATGGAACAGTACACAATTCTTCCTCAATTCTTTGTAGGATCGACCTATACTTGCACACAAATACAATATACACTATGCACTTGCAATTAAAATACAAATTGGAATTACTATCTAATTTGTGTGAAAGATGGTTTGTTGACTTCTAAAAAGGAATTATTGATAAGCATAAAGATAAATTAACTAAGTTACAAACAAAAGTTAACAAGGCAAATCAAGTTTTGGTGCCATTGCTAGGGAACTAAACAAGTTCTCTGGTACTACCTAAAAACCCAATCAAGTTTTCTGGTGCCGTTGCCGGGGATTTGAGTAGCTAAGCAACTATGAGTGCTGTTTCGTTTTAATAATAAGAGGGATATTGTGTGTTTTCTTCTATAATTGAGAATATGGCATATGCTTATGCTCAAAGATTTCTGAAACCTGTAGTTAGCATATGTGAATTACGCAAGTCTGAATGTCACGATATTTCTGATTGTTTGAAACTGAGACGTTTATAGATGGTTAGATCACATGAACAACAAATGAATTATCTTCAATATAATAGAGCCGAGAATGAGAATCCTATGGTTTACCCAACTGATGGTCAGTATAGAATGTGTAAAATGTTGAGAGACATGGAAGTTTGGGATAGGTATGACAGACTGGAGCGTAGTATAAAGCAAAACATGGACAAACTAGAACACTTTATGTGTCAGCAATAAGAAGTCAACCAATTAAACTATAAGGAAGAATATTCAGAACCTAAAATTGATATTATATACAAAACTGAAAAAACTATAATGAAAATCAATCAAAAATTGAATGTAATGAGATTAGATGATCTGGAAAGAAAACTAAAAGCATTGGATGAGTTTACAATGAAAATACAAGTTATGCAATAGGACAATGAAAATTATAATGTTATAGATCTGCATAATTTGCAAGATATACAGACAAAAGAGAATACCAATGCAATAGAATTTAAAGAATGTACTTTAAAACTAAAAACAATTGAAGATCATAATCATGAAAATAATATACAAGAACATCATGAGAGTAATGAAAATCTAGAAGATGTATGTATAACACTAAGATCTGGAACTGATATACCACCAAGAATTCAAAAAGAAAGTAATATAAAGATGGGTAAGAACACAAATCAAAATGATAATGAAAATATAATATCTAAAAATATAGCTGGTATATCTGTCTGTAATTGTTCATTTTGTTCAACAGATATTTCCATTAATACATGTTGTGAATTCTCAGACGCTGCTTCTATAGATTCTGAAAAAGGCTGGTTAACTTTTAACTCTTCTGGAGTCTTAACATTTTCAATATCTACTACTCCAGACACTTCAGCTTGTGAACTAGTTACTGCCTCAACATTGTCAATTATATCTGTAATAACTTGTTCAATGTCAAGTGCCTGATGCTCTAATTTTTCAATTTCTGCATCATCAGGACTTGTACTAATAGAAAAACTTGAGCTCATATTTGACTTGTATTTCTTAAGTTTTCTAGCAAGAGAAAATAAAGTCTCATTATCATCATCAGTTTCAATATGCTCAGAACTGATGAGTTTATCAGATGCATAATAAGGTACAATGTCTAGACATACATTGTCCTTTGGAAATAAATTTTCATCTGATTTTCCTTTGTCAATAGACTTTGTCTTTGAAGACATAATTTTTCTGATTTTCCTTCTACTATAAAATTTTTGTTTCTCCTATTTAAGTATTGCTGTTTTCTTTTCAAATTGCTCCATAAAAGTTTTCTGCTTTAATTCTTCAAAAGCACTTTCTATAGCTATAGCCTTTCGAAGATTGTCAACTTTTCTTTTATCTACAATAATATATGATTCTACTTGTTTTGAATATAAAGGAGTAGGGATAGCTGATTCACGCTCTTCCTCAAATGCATGTAGTCTTGTATCATTTATTGGTATTTGAGGAGTTCTAGTTGAAGTACCTACACCTTTTTCCAAATATTTTACATACTACTCGAGAAATGCAATCTTAGCATATTTCATTCTATATTCTCTATCAAATTTATTATGAATACACATGTATGTAATATTTTCATCAGTAATTTGAAGTTCTTGTCTAACTTCATCTAGTATACCTTGAGGAAAGAAGTAATCTCTATAAATTTCTGCTAACCTTTTGTCCACTCGAAATATTTTCTTGAACCAAGTGCATGGAACTTCATCATTTTCTATTTCTTTTCCTTTTGCATCTCCTCTGCTTTTGCCTTTTCCTCTGCCACGACCTTTGTAGAACTTGGAGACCATCGTTGCAGGTTGTAACAGTAACAAGCGGGAAATATTTTCTTGACAATGTTTACAAATAACCTAAGTGCCTGTGTAATAAGTGTTTAAATAGGGTTTTAAGCGAATAACTCAATGTGAAGAGAAGTTGGGTTTAGATATTAAATAAATATTGAATAAAGTTTATTCAATCAAGGCACCCGAAATATTCAAGTATAACTCGTTGAGTTAACTAACCTAACGAGTAAAACGCTATCTAGAGGTAGTTTTACACGTTACCTTATCTAACATAACGTTTAGTTAGTATAATTAAAATAATTTTCGGATGCTTCCAACTGAAACATTCCGAACACATCACAATAGCTAAACCTTATCATTTTCTTGAGAACATTGTAAACTATTCTAGCATTCCTGTCCTTTGAATCTAAAATAGTTTGTTTGACTTTTTAAATTATTTCATCAAGCTTTTAAGAGGACATTAATTCAGATTAACCAATATTTGTTTTGGACATTGATAATCCTCCCCCTACAAATATACTTCTTATATATTCAATAACATACAAAATATACTTGTATAACAATAGATGTTAAGTATAACTAGACTTTTAAATTTTCTTTTCAGAAACTTCCGTTATTCTGACTTTATCAAAAATGATTTCCAGAATCAATTCCTATTGTATAAGAATCAAAACATAACTTTGAACTCAATATGATTAATTCAAGGAGAATAAAAGAATGTATTTCAAATAAACGTTTTCAAAAGTACTAATGTTGATTCAATAACTCAGTAGTCATATTGGTAGAAACTATGTTTGATTCCAAGATATCTCTAATTAATGAAATACCTTTTTTTTTTTTTTGAAAGTTAGTTTGAAAAGCTTGAATCATACAAGAGCTTTCTAATGTACCCATGCAATGAGCTTTCAGTCAACAATCCCAGATTTGATCAAGACCTTAGGTTGCCAGATTTAAAGAATCTTTTTTCAGGACAACAATCCTTACATACCTCTCTACTCAAGTACAAAAGGCTCGTGATCAAACTAATTAATAAACTCTTAAAGATTTTCACTTTGTAAGCACTTTTCATTTTAAGCATAGTATATATGTATTCCATTAATACAGATGCAATAAAACACAAATCTCATACAATTTTTACTTCTATGATTTTACTGAGCATATGAATCAGTTTCAATAAGCTTATACTTTTGATTAACAATTTAAGATGAGTTACATATAACTTATTCTACAAGTTTAATCAATTAAGTCAAATTTATACATGATCATATGCACTTTCCTTGATTCAAAGAAAACACTTAATCAAAATTTCAGAATGTCAAAAGTATTTAATGTTTTTCATTTACACTTCCACATAAAATCGTAAAAACCATTAAAATTGATAAACTACTTAAAATCAATAAGATACTACTATGATTTTACAATAAATATATAGTATCTTAAGCAGTAGTTTAGTTATTACTTTAGATATTTATGATAAGTATATAATATTGTTGAGTATTTTTGTTTTGATGATGTGTGTTGAATGAAAATAATCATATTTGCTCAATTACTATTGCCTGTGAAAAGAAATTAAAATCATCAATTACTACAGAAAAAGCTTGCTGATATAAATACTAGTCTATATTGGATTTGAAGTTAATAACTAGTCGTTTCGTTGCATTAATTTCTCATTTAGCTAAACGTTAAGTTAACGTGTGTTTTTATTGAAAAGCAAGATATGTTTTAATGTTATATCTTCTGTATCATGAACAGTGCACGTTTAGACAACTCGTTAAGTTAGAGTTTTGTTTGTATAGAGGTCACGTGAGAACTCGTTAAGTTAGAGGCTTAAAGGTTAAAATACGTCACGTGATAACTCGTTAAGTTAGTGAGTAAAAGAAGAGACGAACTCGTTAAGTTAGTGTTATACACGTGGTGAAATTATAAGTTACGAATGTTGTATTGTATCACGTGAGGTGCACATGTTTAACTCGTTAAGTTAACATAACTAAACGTGTTGAGTTGTTATATTGAACACTAAGGCAACGCATTAGGTTAGCATTATAAACTTAAGTTGTTATTTTTGCACGTGGTAAAATGCTTGTTATAAAAACATTTGTTTATTACTGGTTCGTTGAGTTATCATAACACAACGGAGATGGTTCGTTGAGATAGCATAACACCACGGACTTAGTTCGTTGAGTTAGCTATAGTACTTGTCACGTGAAATAGCATATGGTGAACACGTTAAGTTAGAAACGTTAAGTTATATATATATACTTGTGTTACTCATTTAGTTAACATTAAAGTAACGACTTCTTATTACACTGATGAAAAATTTTTGGACAAGAAAGTTTATTTTCAAGAAATTTTTCAGAGATCCAGGACTGATGATTAAAGAAAATTTGAAATATAAACGTGGGTTAGAATGTGTGTGTTTCGATGAAGGAAAAAGAAAAGACGTGGAGAAGTGGAAAACTGGTAGTGGTTAAACGTGAAGGATATGCATGAAATGAAGATATAGTATAAAAGACAGAATTCTCGTTGATCAATTTATCCTTGCACACAAAACGAAAAATCTTTTCAAGGATCAAACCATCCCTGCACACCAAAAGAAAAATCTTTTTCAAGGATTAAAGAATGAAGGTGTTGTTGTTACCAACAGATTTGACATAATAAGACAACTGGAATGGAACATTCAGTCTTTATCAAAAATTCCAGATGTATATTCTGAAATGAGATTAATGAAAAATCTGAATGCAGAGGCAAGGTTTATTGCAAATATATTGCATGCAAATTTATTTCAGAGAGTTGGACACAATTTGGAAGTCAGTAGAAGCTGTTTATATGCAACTTATGGTGTGCTGAATAGAATTCAAATAAATTGGTTTGATGTTTTTATGTCTCAACTACAGCATATGAGTTCAAAGTTATTTTATGGTGATGCTGTATGTAGAATCCTTGCAAGCCAATTGACTTTATCTGACTGGCCCTTTGAAACTAAAGGCATGAGAGCATTTAGTGTCAAAGATTTGCAAAAATTCCAAGCCATGCATAAACCTCAACGACAACAACAACAACAACCTAATACAGACCATATACAACAACAACAACAAAGTTATTCAGTTCAAGCAGAACAGCAAACCCAACTACCTCCTGACTTAGATGTAGTGCTTAACGACATCAGAAATGATATTAGGCATCTAGGAGATAAAATATGTAATGCTATAAGTGATATACTTAGGAGGGGTCGATAACTGTTTTTGTTTGTTTCTGAATACAAAATGTAATGTTTGTATTACTTGTTTGATTTTATTGAACAATACGTTTTTCTATAAATGTCTTCAATTATTATTCTTGTTTACAGAAAGAGTTGTTGCAATTATATCTCTTATATATATATATATATTCTCTGTAATTATCTTTTTGATTAATGACAAAAAGGGGGAGAAATATTATAAAAAGATGATTATGATCTTAATTGCATATATATATTATAAAAGGAGATGCTATTTAAATGGTTATTGTAATCTGACAGATGATAATTAGAAAACTGATACTTATATAATTATTGACATCTGAGAGTTTTAGTTCTGAGAGGTAAAATTTACACAAACAATAGAAATAAGCTTAAGTGAACTTAAGTCAACAAACAAGTTTGTTGAATTAAAAGTTAACCCAACGAAGGTGCTTTGTTGAGTTAAACATATTTCATAATTGATTTAATATGGTTTTGTCATCATCAAAAAGGGGGAGATTGTTGAGTATTTTTGTTTTGATGATGTGTGCTGAATGAAAATAATCATATTTGCTCAATTACTATTGCTTGTGAAAAGAAATTAAAATCATCAATTAATACAGAAAAAGCTTACTGATATAAATACTTGCTTGTATTGGATCTGAAGTTAATAACTAGTCGTTTCGTTGCATTAATTTCTCATTTAGCTAAACGTTAAGTTAACGTGTGTTTTTATTGAAAAGCATGATATGTTTTAATGTTATATCTTCTGTATCATGAACAGTGCACGTTTAGACAACTCGTTAAGTTAGAGTTTTGTTTGTATAGAGGTCACGTGAGAACTCGTTAAGTTAGAGGCTTAAAGGTTAAAATAGGTCACGTGATAACTCGTTAAGTTAGTGAGTAAAAGAAGAGACGAACTCGTTAAGTTAGTGTTATACACGTGGTGAAATTATAAGTTACGAATGTTGTATTGTATCACGTGAGGTGCACATGTTTAACTCGTTAAGTTAACATAACTAAACGTGTTGAGTTGCTATATTGAACACTAAGGCAACGCGTTAGGTTAGCGTTATAAACTTAAGTTGTTATTTTTGCATGTGTTAAAATTCTTATTATAAAAACATTTGTTTATTACTGGTTCGTTGAGCTATCATAACACAACGGAGATGGTTCGTTGAGATAGCATAACACCACGAACTTAGTTCGTTGAGTTAGCTACAGTACTTGTCACATGAAATGGTACATGGTGAACTTGTTAAGTTAGAAACATTAAGTTATATATATATACTTGTGTTACTCGTTTAGTTAACATTAAAGTAACGACTTTTTATTACAGTAATGAAAAATTTTTGGACGAGAAAGTTTATTTTCAGGAAATTTTTTAGAGATCCAGGACTGATGATTAAAGAAAATTCGAAATATAAACGTGGGTTAGAACGTGTGTGTTTCGATGAAGGAAAAAGAAAAGACGTGGAGAAGTGGAAAACTGGTAGTGGTTAAATGTGAAGGATATGCATGAAATGAAGATATAGTATAAAAGGCATAGAATTCTCGTTGATCAATTTATCCTTACACACAAAACGAAAAATCTTTTCAAGGATCAAACCATCCCTACACACCAAAAGAAAAATCTTTTTCAGGGATCAAAAACACCTCTTCGGGAAAAATCTCTCAAGTGGAAGAAAGTTCAGTGAAGCATAAAAAGGTAAGATTTTCGTCACTGAAGATTTGAAGTATCAGAAGAAAGCAAATTCAGTGAAGCATGAAAAGACAAGATATTCGTCATTGAAGAATTGCTGAAGAAGAAAAAGAAGAAGGAGAAAGATCTCAAACAGGGAGAAAAGTTTTAAATTCCGCAAATTAGTTTTCTATGTTTGTAGTTATGAAATTGTTTAGATGATACATGGCATCGAGTTATAATTACATCTACAATTTCTGAGGAGAATTGAATTGTATATTGTAATTGAAACCTTGAATAAAAATGATTTTATGAAAACAATGTCTCGACTTGTTTTTGAGAATTAAAGTTTCAATTGTATTTCATAAAATATTAAAAATACATAATTCACCCCCCTCTTGTGTAGCCATATGATCCTATAAATATCTATGAAGTGAACAACATCATCAATACTATTTATCTTTTTATGTGGAGTTTAAGCATTTTACACATCACATAGCCTACAAATACCCAAATTTAATCTAATGTTGCAGAATTTATTTTTGTCTAGTGGTTTTGTAAATATATCAGCTAATTGATTTTTACTAGACACAAATTCTAATTTTATTTTTCCTTTAATTACGTTATCTCTTAGAAAATGATGTCTAACCTCTATATGCTTTACTCTAGAATATAATACAGGATTTTTGGAAAGATTTATTGTAGAATTACTATCACAATAAATCTCAGTTGTATCATAAGATAAACCAAAATCTTCGAAGGTTTGCCTTATCCACAGAATCTGAGTGCAACATAGTGCAACAGCAACATATTCAGCTTCGGTAATAGAAAGTGCTACACAGTTTTGCTTTTTACTAAACCATGACACCAAATTATTTCCCAATAATTGACATGTGCCACTGGTACTCTTCTTATCAGATTTAGATCCTACATAATCAGCATCAGTATATCCTATAAGATCTATTGAACTATCCTTGAATAATACAGTCTGAAATGTTTAGTTCCTTGTATATATCTAAATATTCTTTTAACTGCAATTGAGTGTGATTCTTTAATATTAGATTGAAATCTAGCACAAACACACACAACAAACATAATATCAGGTCTACTAGCAGTCAAATAAAGTAAAGAATCAATCATACTTCTATATTTTCTTTGATCTATTGATTTTCCTATGTCATCAATATCTAACTTTAAAGAAGTACTCATAGGAGTTTCTCGAATCCTTGTATCATTAAAATTAAATTTCTTAAGCATTTCATCTACATATTTTTCCTAATTTAAAAATATACCTTTATCCATTTGCTTAATTTGAAGTCCTAGAAAATATGAAAGTTCTCCTATCATACTCATTTCAAACTGATTAGTCATCTCTTCAGAGAATATTTTTATTAGCTTATCAAAGGTTGCTCTAAAGATTATATCATCCACGTATATTTGAATAACAATCTGATCTTTACCATCTCTCTTGATAAATAGAGTATGATCCACTTTTCCCATGATATAGCCTTTTTCTATTAAAAAAGTAGATAATCTTTCATACCATGATCTAGGTGCTTGCTTCAAACCGTATAAAGCTTTCTTCAATTTATACACAAAGTTAGGATTTTTAATATCTTCAAATCCAGGTGGTTGTTTTACATAGACGTCTTCATTAATTAAACCATTTAGAAATGCACTCTTTACATCCATTTGATATAATTTAAAATCCATATAACAAGCATAGGCTAATAATATTCTAATACTTTCTAACCTAGCCACAAGAGCAAATGTTTCATCATAATCTAGTCATTCTTCCTATGTATACCCTTGTGCAACTAATCTAGCTTTGTTCCTTATAACTTGACCAGTTTCGTTAGTTTTGTTTCTAAAGACCACTTTGTACCTATTATGGACTGATTTTCTGGTGGAGAGACTAATTCTCAAACATCATTTCTAATGAATTGATTTAGTTCTTTTTGCATTGCCACTATCCAATTTTCATCAGATAATGCTTCTTCTATATTCCTTGGTTCCACCATAGAAACAAACATACACATACTATTTAAATTTACTGAAGCTCTAGTCTTAACTCCCTCATTAATATTACCAATGACTTGAGTAATGGGATGTGATGAAGAATAACGCCAATTTCTCTGATTTTCCTCAATATTCTCATCAACATCTGAAGGTCCATCACTTTCATCATTAGTTTGATCATTTAAGTTCATATTTTTGATTTTCTCAGATAAATCTTCAATCTCTCCATTGATCTCTAACTCTTTTGGGAAATTGATCATATCATCATTACCAGCTTTAGATTGAGATTCTCTAAAAGAATTTTCATTGAAGCTTACATGGAGGGTTTCTTCAATAGTTCTAGAAGTCTTGTTATATACTCTATAAGCTTTACTTCTAGTAGAGTAACCTACAAAAATTCCTTCATCCGCTTTGGCTTGAAATTTATCTCTTCTATCCTTAGTATTAAGAATAAAACACTTGCAGCCAAATAGTTTCATATAGGAAATTTTTGGAACCCTATTAAACATAATTTCAAAAGGAGTTTTATTAACACGAGGTCTTAAATGACTTCTGTTAATAACATAACAAGCTGTATTCACTACTTCAGCCCAAAGATTTTGAGGTAACTTATGTTCATTCAACATAGTTTTGGCCATCTCTTGAAGTGATCTATTCTTTCTCTCAACAACACCATTTTGACACGGTGCTCTTGGAAAAGAAAATATGTGATCAATGCCATGCTTATTACAATAATTATCTATTTGATCATTGTCAAATTTAGTACCATGATCACTCCTAAGTTTTTGAATAGAGACACTTTGTTCATTTTGAACAAAATTGCAAAACATTTTAAAATTTTCAAAAACTTCTATCTTAGATGCTAGAAAATATACCCAAGTGTATCTAGAGAAGTCATCTACTAAAACAAATACATACCATTTACCACCAAGACTCATGATTCTTGTTGGTCCAAATAGATCCATATGTATAAGTTCTAAGACTCTCTTGAAATATCAGTTTTGGATTTAAAAGAGTTTTTATAAAGTTTACCTAACTCACATGCATCATATATAAAGTCCTTTGAGTATTTAATCTTTGGTAAACCTCTCACTAAATTTTTTCTAGATAGTTTATGTAACAGTTTCATATTTATATGCCCAATCTTTCTATGCCACAGATATATGTTGAGCTATATTTTTAGCTCAAGCTTTACTACAAGTGCACAGTTCTTTTGGTGTACATGGCAAATACAGGTCATTCTTCCACAAGGATTGTGTTTATGACTTTATCAACTATTACTCAACTTGTTCTTCAAGCTCTTAGGTATACTTCAGTAAATTAATGACATGTGAATGTAGAATAATCAAAGTTAACACAAGCTCACAAATCATGCAATTTCAAGGCAATGTGTAGTGGAAAATGGTGATGTGAATCAATTTCTTTACTTGTAAATCTATCAACTCATTCAATTATAACATGCACACAAGTTCCATGTGATTTCAGAAGTGATATCAATGCATCAATATTAAGGAAAGAAAAATAAAACAACAAGGTTCAATAGACTATACTACTCTATTCTAATTTATACTAAATGCATGCAACTATGCTATTTGCTAATCTAGCTAAACTATACTATACTACTTGCATTAGAAATTCTTTTTGGAGATTGATTAGGACAAAATGTGATCAATATAAGATATAACAAACTCAATTAACTACTGAAATTAAAATTAACAACTAGATATAAGTGATAGGTTCTTCATTCAAATGAACATCAACACTTATTTTCTTCTTCTTTCAATTCACACCTTCTTCTCAAATGTGCCAAGCCACCATTAATGAGTGTCATTCACTCATGTGAAAGCCTCACCAACAGCCCCAACAATACACGTGAATAGAGGATGCAAATTAGAAGTTGAAAAGAAGAATTAAACATTCATATACATTCATTGAACTCTATCTAGCTAAGAAGACATATAATTGAGATGTTCACCACCATTTCTCATCAATTCTTCCTTCTATACAAGAAAATAATAAACTCTAAGAGTTGTCACTACCTTAGGAGCTTCTTATCTTCTTCTCTAGAGCTTTGAATTCAATGGAACTTGGCATCAAATCCACCTCCAAGCTTGGACGTCTTCTCCTTAGCCCTTGGAATGGTGAATAGCATGAATGGATGGTCTCTCTTTGGAAGCACAAGCCTCACCTCCAAGCTTCTTCTCCTCCTTCTTTCTCTCATTGGAAACACCAAGTTGTTGGTCGAAATTCCTCTCCCCTTGTATTTATGTTGTTTTGTCTTCTCTCTCTTTGATGTGGCACCTTGGTTTTATCACCAAGCCAATAAGATGCCATAGATCTAGGAGGGCCAATAAGGTGTTGGCATGTCCTCTTCTTTAAAGTTTAGTCCACCAACTTTTGATTCTTTACATCTTCTTTGGTCTTTTGCATTAAGCTCCTCCCATATATATGTTACCTACAATTAATGGAAGTTGAACTCCAAGAGACGTTAGCCAACATAGGATATGCAAAATAAATCAATGTGTTCCATGTAAAATTATATCCAATGGGGGATGCACTTGTTAATTAAATTTCTATATTGCACTATATTTCAAGACTTATATTACCCATAATTAATATCATTTATCCACCATAGATATATAATATCATGCAAAATTACTTATAAAATTCATTAAAAATGGGCAAAATTAAAGCTTGAACACCCCCCCACACTTAAACTTTGCTAGTCCTCTAGCAAAATTTAAAGAAGAAAAGATTAAGGAACCCCTTTTACACAGACAAACACAATAAAGAAAATTAAGACAAATTAAATTCTCACCAAGTAATGCAACAATACTTATAGATAATCTCCACTCACAAGTTGAGTTCCTGTAATGGTGAGGAATATAGAATAGACATCTAATGCCAACCTAAGGAAAATAAGTTTTTAAGATACTATTAAGTGCAAAGTGCTTAGATCCATAATCAATAGCATCTAGGTTCATCTCACTTAATCCAAGAATACATGAAGGTTTCTTTAGGCTTCTATCCTCTAGTACATTGCCCCTTTATTTTCAATTGAGTTTTTTTTTTTTTATTCAATAAAAGTATTTTCTTTATTCATTCTATAGAACAACTTCTTCTTCTTCTTTTTCTTTTTCTTTTTTTTTCTTTTTTTTTTGAAACCTCTCTTTTCTCACATCCTACCACTACCCTTAGGATACCTCCCATAAAGGGTTTACACGTGAAGACTAAGAGGTTACTTAGCCTCCGTCCCCAACAACCTTATGAGAATGGGTATCAAACCTTATTCCCAAATTCATATATCTACCCTTCTCATGGGACAACCTATTGGAAAGATTTCCTAAGCCACTCCTCAAGATTCATGTCATAAGAAGAGTCCTCTAGATACCACATCATTAAGAGTCTAGTGCAAGAATGTGTATATGTTATAAGTAAGAAACTATGGTTGGCATCTCAAATGCATATTCCTATCCTCACCTTAAAGATAAGCTCAGCTCTAAGTGTAAGACATCATAAGGAAATAACATTACTGAGGAAAATTCAACATGCCACAAAAAGAAATTAAATTTAAATGAAAACAAAGCTAAAACTAATAAAGAATTAATGATCTTAACCTTAAGAGCATACAATGGAGATTGAGTAGCATGCTAGTAAGGCTAAGATGCAATAATTCAAAATCAAAATTAAACTAACAAAGCTATTCCCAAAAAAAAAATTGACATGCAAGTTCTTATCATGGATACACATAAAACATGGTGGCATGCAACATATAGAACGAATTTTCAAACTTACCACCAACTTGCTTGTGAAAGAAACTTACCTTTGGAAAATTTTCAATTTCATTGTTGTAGTATGCATCCTAAAACATTTTTTTTACTTTCTCCTCCCCCCTGCACTTAGTTCCTGCATTGTCCTCAATGTAGAAAGGATTGTTTCAACAATAAGAATAAGTAAAAAAGATGTTAGCGCATACCTGTTGTGCACTGCTCTTCAAGTGGTGTAGATAAATTGTATTTAACTCTAATTATGGTTGAACATCAATTTGTCAAACAAACACATGATATCATGATAAAGTTTTTCAACCCATTCTACACCCTTCAAGTATTTGAAAATCATGCATCTAACTACTTTCAAATATATCATCAAATTCTATTCTTTAAAATTAAACATCTCAAGCATGAAATAAAATAAGTCTCTTATCAAATAAGCCGAGCATAAGTTGTGGAGATAAAAGGTTGCCTCTAGCTATCTTGTTGATTACAAGTGATTCTTCTCTTTACTTTTCTCCTGAAGTTGTCTCCACTTGGTTGACACGTGGATTTGTGATAGCTTGGCTTGGAATGGTTCCTTTCTCCCTCTCGCAAAGCCTTGCTGATATTTGGGATAGTTGTGCCTCTATCTTGCTGATTGATTGTGCATTAGCATGCATAATTGGTTGATACTTAGCGTTGTTCATGGCAAATGCTTCCATGCCTTTGATCAAGCTGTCTATCTTCTTTCCCATGTCTTCTATTGCTGCTGAATGATCATTTTTCTTAGCCAATTCCATAGTATTTCGTGTAGGTTGATTGCCTTGAAAATTTGAGGATTCACCATGTTGATTATCTTGAAAATGTGAGTTTCTTCATGAAAAGTTTGGGTGGTTCCTCCAAGATGGGTTGTAGGAGTTGCCATAAACTTCTTGCCTTTGATTGTTCCTTGTGTATATTTCCTGAACATCAGTAGAAGGGTTAGCCAACATAGGACATTCATTCACAATATGGCCTACCATATTACATCCCAAGCACTTGAGTGGTTCTTTCCCTTTTCCTTCTATTGCTTCAACCCTTTTCAATAGGCTTCCATATTTCATTTCAAGGGCCGTGGTTGCATTTATGGAATGAATGCCCTTCTCTTGCCTTGTTTCAGATCTTGGAGAGGATTTCTCCCAACTTAATGTCTTTGCCGCCAACTCTCCCAAGAAGTTCCATGCCACTGTGTCTTCAAGATTTGCAAAGTCTCCTTGCACCATAGATTCCAGCAAGCCCTTTACTGATGTAGGGATTCCATCATACACGATTTGGCATTGTCTCCACAAGGGTATCCCATGATGTGGACACCTCACAAGCAATTCATTGAACCTGCTAAAGAAATTAGCAAATGATTCTTCTGGCATTTGATAGCAAGAATTAATAACCTTTCTCATCTCATTTGTTTTGGGAATTGGATAGAATCTTTTCAAAAAGATGGTACTAAATTGCTCCCATGAAGTAATAGAGTTGGGTGGTAAACTTTGAAGCCACCTTCTTGCTTGGTCTCTCAAGGCAAAGGGAACAAATCTCAATAGAATGGAATCATCTGTCAGATTTTGTATCTTCATTAAGTTGCATACATCTTCAAATTCTTCAAGGAAGCCATAAGCATCCTCATCATCGTGTCCCATGAACTTTGGTAATTGGCTGATGTAGTGGGATTTCAACTCAAAATGTGCTCCATTCTCATCTGGTAGTTGAATGCAAGTGATCCTACTTCTCTGTGTAGGATAGAACATGTCTTTGAGCACCACTCTCTTCTCATTGTTGTTTGCTGCCATGTGTGTTTCTTTTTGATTCTCGATGCGTATCAACCTGTTATCTGCGCCTCTCCCAACTTTTCATGCACTAAGACATTCACATCAGTTATGTAATTCAAGAGTATATGCAAGAGTTATTTACATGGTGAAATATCATGAAAGTATACAAGTACCATCATATATCATAAAATTTCAGCATGAATGGTTCACCATATAAATTCAAGATGACATGAAACAACAAGGATAGATGCATGATAATAAGCATATAAAATTTTGACGTGAACTTGCAATAATCAATTTTATTGTTAACTACTAACACACTAATACATAGAATGAAAAATTACTAGGAATTAAGAAAAGAAAAACTACATCTACAACTAAATACATATAAAAACTAATTATAATTAGGTTCCAACAACAAAGCACTCTCTCCATGATTGTAGGTTTTTCCAGGATAATATTCTTTAAGTCTTTGACCATTCACTACAGTTTTAAATCCTGTCTTACAATTTTCTATAGCTATAGCTCCATGATTATATATATGTTTAATGATGAATGGTCCTGTCCATCTAGTCTTAAATTTTCCAGGGAACAAATGTAATCTAGAGTTATATAATAAAACTTCTTGTCCCTCATGAAAGTCCTTTCTTAAAATTTTCTTGTCATGGAATGCTTTTGCTCGTTCTTTTGCAATCTTTGCATTTTCATAAGCCTCTCTTCTTATTTCTTCTAGCTCATTGAGTTGATATTTCCTTGCTTTTCCTACATCATCAACACACATGTTAAATGTTCTAATAGTCCATTCTGCTTTATGTTCTATTTCTATAGGTAAATGACATGCTTTCCCATAAACTACTCTAAATGGTGACATTCCCAACACAATTTTATGGGCAGTCCTATAACCCCAAAGTGCATCATTAAGCTTTTCTGCCCAATCCTTCTTACTTGGTTTGATTACTTTTTCGAGCATGTGCTTGATTTGTCTATTGGATACCTCAACTTGCCCACTTGTTTGAGGATGATATGGTGTTGCTAACTTGTGAGTAACCCCATACTTCCTCAAAGCCATTTGAAATACTCTATTGCAAAAGTGAGGTCCATTATCACTAATTATAGCTCTTGGAATACCAAATCTAGCAAAAATGTTAGATCTAAGAAAATCAACAACAACTTTAGCATCATTTCTCTTAGTTGGGATAGCTTCAATCCATTTAGAAACATAATCAACAGCCAACAAAATATAAGAATAACCAAAAGAAATGGGAAATGGTCCTATGAAATCAATGCCCCAAACATCAAAAATTTCAACTTCAATGATAGGATTCAAAGGCATCATATTTCGTTTGGAAATTTTTCCCATTCTTTGGCATCTATCACAATGTCTACAATGATCTTTAGAGTCTTTAATTAGAGAAGGCCAATAAAATCCACATTCAAGAATTTTCAAAGAAGTTTTTCTATGGCTAAGATGACCTCCACAAGCATGATTATGACAAAAATTTAAGACATTAGCAATTTCATCTTCAGGAAGACATCTTCTTAAAATTTGATCAGAACCCATTTTATACAAATAAGGTTCCATCCAAACATAATGTTTAGCCATGTACCTCAATCTTTTCTTATCTGGTTTAGATAAATCAGTTGGTATTAACCCTGTAGCAAGATAATTAGCAATGTCTGCAAACCAAGGTAACTTACCAACTAGAAATAAACTCTCATCAGGAAACTTTTCATTAATCACATTATTGCATGTTGGAATATTTTCTAATCTAGAGAGGTGATCAGCAACTAAATTTTCTTTTCCAACCTTATCTTTAATTTCTATGTTGAATTCTTGCAATAATAAAACCCAATGAATTAATCTTGGTTTTGCATCTTTTTTACTCATCAAATGTTTAATAGCTGCATGATCAGTATGCACAATAACTTGATTGCAAACTAAATATGGTCTAAATTTATCTAGAGCAAAAACAACAGCAAGAAATTCTTTTTCTGTGGTGGTATAATTTACTTGAGCTTCATTCAAAGTTTTACTAGCATAGCATATGACATGATGTTTCTTATCAATTATTTGCCCAAGTACTGCACCTACTGCATAATTGGAGGCATCACACATAATTTCAAAAGGATAATCCCATATTGGGGCATGAATTATAGGAGGAGATATTAATGCATGCTTAAGTTGATTAAAGGCAGCAAGACAATGTTCATCAAAAACAAACTCAGAATCTTTTGCAAGTAAATTAGTTATAGGTCTTGCTATCTTGCTAAAATCATGAATAAATCTACGATAAAAACCAGCATGTCCTAAAAAGCTTCTAACCTCCTTAACAGATTTAGGTGGTTGCAAATGAGATATAACGTCAATTTTTGCCTTATCCACCTCAATCTCTCTATTAGATATCACATGCCCAAGAACTATGCCTTCATTCACCATGAAATGGCACTTTTCCCAATTTAAAATAAAATTCTTTTCAACACATCTTTGCAAAACCATATCTAAATGATGTAAACAAATATCAAAATTTTTGCCAAAAACAGAAAAGTCATCCATGAAAATTTCAAAATTTTTTTCATTCATATCATAAAAAATTCCTACCATGCATCTTTGAAATGTTGCAGGCGCATTACATAAACCGAAAGGCATACGCCTAAAAGCATAGGTTCCGCTTGGACAAGTAAAAGTAGTCTTTTCTTGATCCTCAGAGATTATGGGTATTTGATTGTACCTAGAGTATCCATCAAGAAAACAATAAAATTCATGTCCAGCTAACCTTTCTAGCATCTGATCAACAAATGGCAATGGGAAATGATCTTTACGAGTTGCAGAATTCAATTTATGATAATCAATACATACCCTCCAACTAGTTTTTATTCTAGTAGGCACTAACTCATGATCTTGATTTTCAACTACTGTAAAGCCCGATTTCTTAGGTACTACATGCACAGGGCTTACCCTCCTACTATCACTAATAGGGTATATAATGCCATTGTCAAGCCATTTAACTATCTCCTTGAAAAGATTTTTCATTTTGTGTGCAAGGATGGTTTGATCAACGAGAACTCTATGCCTTTTATATTGTATCTTCATTTCATGCATATCCTCCACGTTTAATCACTACCAGTTTTCCACTTCTCCACATCTTTCCTTTTTCCTTCATCGAAACACACACGTTCTGACCCACGTTTATATTTCAAATTTTCTTTAATCATCAGTCTTGGATCTCTGAAAAATTTCCTGCAAAATAAACTTTCTCGTCCAAAAATTTTTCATCAGTATAATAAGAAGTCGTTACTTTAATGTTAACTAAACGAGTAACACAAGTAGATATTAACTTAATGTTTCTAACTTAACGAGTTCCTCATGTGCCATTTCATGTGACAAGTACTGTAGCTAACTCAACGAACTAAGTCCGTGTTGTTACGATAACTCAACGAATCATCTCCGTTGTGTTACGATAACTCAACGAACCAGTAATATACAAATGTTTTTATATTAAGAATTTTACCACGTGCAAAAATAACAACTTAAGTTTATAACGCTAACCTAACGCGTTGCCTTAGTGTTCAATATAGTAACTCAACGCGTTTAGTTATGCTAACTTAACGAGTTAAACATGTGCACCTTACGTGATACAATATAACATTCATAACTTATAATTTCACCATGTGTATAACACTAACTTAACGAGTTCGTCTCTTCTTTTACTCACTAACTTAACAAGTTCTCACGTGACCTCTATACAAATAACACTCTAACTTAACGAGTTGTCTAAACATGCACTATTCATGATACAGAAGATATAACTTTAAAGCATATCATGCTTTTCAATAAAAACACACGTTAACTTAACATTTAGTTAAATGGGAAATTAATGCATTGAAACGACTAGTTATTAACTTAGTATAATTTTAGATCCAATACAAACAAGTATTAATGTTAGTAAGCTTTTTCTGTATTAATTGATGATTTTCATTTCTTTTCACAAGCAATAGTAATTGAGCAAATATGATTATTTTCATTCAGCACACATCATCAAAACAAAATACTCAATAATCTCCCCCTTTTTGATGATGACAAAACCATATTAAATCAATTATGAAATATGTTTAACTCAACAAAGCACCTTCGTTGGGTTAACTTTTCATTCAATAAACAAGTTTGTTGACTTAAGTTCACTTAAGCTTATTTCTATTATTTGTGTAAATTTCATCTCTCAGAACTAAAACTTTTAGATATCAATAATTATATAAGTATCAGTTTTCTAATTATCATTTGTCAGATTACAATAACCATTTAAATATCATCTCTCTTTATAATATATGCAATTAAAATCATAATCATCTTTTTATAATATTTCTCTCCCTTTTTGTCATTAATCAAAAAGATAATTACAAAGAATATATATATAGTAAGAGATATATTTACAACAACTCTTTCTATAAACAATAATACGAATAGAATACATTTATAGAAACAAATGTATTGTTCAATGAATCAAACAAGGAATACAAACATTACATTTTGTATTCAGAAACAAACAAAAACAGGTATCAACCCCTCTTAAGTATATCACTTATAGCATTACATATTTTATGTCCTAGATGCCTAATATCATTTCTGATGTCGTTAAGCACTGCATCTAAGTCAAGAGGTAGTTGGGTTTGATGTTCTACTTGAATTGAATAACTTTGTTGTTGTTGTTGTATATGGTCTGTACAATCAGGTTGTTGTTGTTGTTGTCATTGAGGTTTATGCATGAGCTGGAATCGTTGCAAATCTTTTACACTAAATGCTCTCATGCCTTTAATTTCAGAGGGCCAGTCAGATAAATTCAATTGGCTTGCAAGGATTCTACATATAGCATCACCAGAAAATAACTTTGAACTCATATGCTGTAGTTGAGAAATAAAAACATCAAACCAATTGATTTGAATTCTATTCAGCAGGCCATAAGTTGCATATAAACAACTTCTGTTGACTTCTAAATTGTTTCCAACTCTCTGAAATAAAGTTGCATGCAATATATTTGCAATGAACCTTGCCTCTACATTCAGATTTTCCATTAATCTCATTTTAGAATATACATCTGGAATTTTTGATAAAGACTGAATGTTCCAATCCAGTTGTCTAATCATGTCAAATCTGTTGGTAACAACAACACCTTCATTCTTTAATCCCAAAACTTCAAAAATTAACTCAGGAGATAATGTGAACTCCTGTTGATTTATTTGAGTTTTTAGTATGTTGTCATTCTTGACTAGATTGCTATAAAAAGCTACAATAAGCTCTTTGTATTGTTTCCATTTCATTCCAACTGGCAAGAATTGAATGAGGCCTTGAAACTCAAATAGATCTCTTATTTCCATCAAATTTCTGAATTTTATTGGACGAGCATGCAGAATTTGACATGTAATCAAATTATTGTATTTCTGAAATGCTTCTTCAAATCTAAAATGAATTGAATTACCTTGAATTTGTAATATTGTACACAAAGAAGGTGATACCTAAAGTTGTGATTCTGAATTTATTTCATCTTCAAGGATCTCTTTTGTAAAATGAATGTCATTTTGTTCCTCTATCAAAATATTATCTTGAAGCTTCTCAGGTAAGCTTGATTCTTCAGCTTCAATAGTGTAAGGAACATTTTCAATATGCTCAACAGTCATTTGTTCAGTCTCTATAGAATTTTCAGAGTTCAATTTTTCCACAAATTCTACAACCGGTGTATCTATTAGTAATTGTTCATTTTGTTGAATAGATATTTCCTTTAAGACATGTTGTGAATTCTTTGACTCTGCTTCTATAGATTCTGAAGAAGGCTGGTTAACTTTTAGCTCTTCTAGAGTCTTCACATTTTCAATATCTACTACTCCAGACAATTCAGCTTGTGAACTAGTTACTGCCTCAACATTTTCAATTATATCTACAATAACTTGTTCAATGTTAGGTGCCTTATGCTCTGATTTTTCAATTTCTACATCATCAGGACTTGTACTAATAGAAAAACTTGATCTTATATTTGACTTGTATTTCTTCTCAAGCTTTCTAGCAAGGAAAAATAAAGTCTCATTATCATCATCAGTTTCAGTATGTTCGGAACTGATGAGTTTATCAGATGCACAATAAGGTACAATGTCTAGACATACATTGTCCTTTGGAAATAAATTTTCATTTGATTTTCCTTTTGCAATAGACTTTGTTTCCTTAGACATAATTTTTCTAACTTTCCTTCTTCTATAACATTTCTGTTTCTCCTCTTCCAGTATTGCTATTTTCTTTTCAAATTGCTCCATAAAAGTTTTCTGCTTTAGTTCTTCAAAGGCACTCTCTATTACTATAGTCTTTCAAAAACTTTCAACTTTTCTTTTATCAACAACAATATTTGATTCTAATTGTTGTGAATATAAAGGAGTAGGGATAGCTGACTCATGCTCTTCCTCAAATGGTTGTAGTCTTGTACCACTAATAGGAGTTTGAGGAATTCTAGTTGATGAACCTACACCTTTTTCCAAATATTTTGCATACTATTCCAAAAATGCAATCTCAGCACATTTCATTCGATATTCTCTATCATATTTACTTCGAATACCCATGTAGGTAATATTTGCATCAGTATGTTGAAGTTCTTGTCTAACTTCATCTAGTATTTCTTCAGAAAAGAAGCAAGCTCTATAAATTTCTACTAACCTTTTGTCCACTCGAAATATTTTCTTGAACCAAGTGTATGGAACTTCATTAGTTTCTATTTCTTTTCCTTTAGCATCTCCTCTACTTTTACCTTTTCCTCTACCACAACCTTTGTAGAACTTGGAGACCATCGTCGTAGGTTGTAACAACAACAAGCAGGAAATAGGTTCTTGACAAATGTTACAAATAACCTAAGTGCCTGTGTAATAAGTGTTTAAATAAGGTTTTAGGCGAATAACTCAACGTGAAGAGAAGTCGGGTTTAGATATTAAATAAATATTGAATAAAGTTTATTCAATCAAGGTACCCGAAATATTCAAATATAACTCGTTGAGTTAACTAACCTAATGAGTAAAACGCTGTCTAGAGGCAGTTTTATACGTTACCTTATCTAACATAACTCTAGTTAGTACACTTAAAACAATTTTCGGATGCTTCCTTCCGAAGACAACACAATAGCTATACTTTATTATTTTCTTGAGAACATTATAAACTATTCTAACATTCTTGTTCTTCGAATCTAAAATAGTTTGTTTGTCTTTTTAAAATATTTCGTCAAGATTTTAAGAGGACATTAATTCAGATTAACCAAGATTTGTATTCTGAATTATATTAATCTGTTTTTGGACATTGTTAATCCTTCCCTTACAAATATACTTCTTATATATTCAATAACATACAAAATATACTTGTATAACAATAGATGTTAAGTATAACTATACTTTTAAATTTTCTTTTCAGAAACTTCCGTTATTCTGACTTCATCAAAAATGATTTCTAGAATCAATTCCTACTATATATGAATCAAAACACAACTTTGAACTCAATATGATTAAGTCAAGGAGAATAAAAGAATGTATCTCAAATAAACATTTTCAAAAGTACTAATGTTAATTCAATAACTCAGTAGTCATATTGGTAGAAACTATATTCGATTCAAAGATATCTGTAATTAATGAAACATTTTTTTTTTTTGAAAGTTACTTTGAAAAGATTGAATCATACAAGAGCTTTCTAATGTACCCATGTAATGAGCTTTCAGTCAACAATCCCAGATCTGATCAGGACCTTAGGTTGCCAGATTTAAAGAATCCTTTTTTAGGATAACAATCCTTACATACCTATCTGCTCAAGTACAAAAGGCTCATGATCAAACTGATCAATAAACTCTCAAAGATTTTCACTTTGTAAGCACTTTTCATTTTAAGCATAGTATATATGTATTCCATTAATACAGATGCAATAAAACACAAATCTCATACAATTTTTACTTCTATGATTTTACTGAGAATATGAATCAGTTTCAATAAGCTTATACTTTTGACTAACAGTTTAAGATGAGTTAGATATAACTTATTCTACAAGTTTAATCAATTAAGTCAAATTTATGCAAGATCATATGCACTTTCTTTGATTCAAAGAAAACACTTAATCAAAATTTCAGAATGTTAGACATATTTAATGTTTTTCATTTACACTTCCACTTAAAATCATAAAAACCATTAAAATTGATAAACTACTTAAAATCAATAAGATACTACTATGATTTTACAATAAATACATAGTATCTTAAGCTGCAGTTTAGATATTACTTTAGATATTTATGATAAGTATATAATATCTATGAGGTGAACAACATCATCAATACTATTTATCTTTTTATGTGGAGTTTAAGCATTTTACACATCACATAGCCTACAAATACCCAAATTTATCTAATGTTGCAGAATATATTTTCATCTAGAGGTTTTGTAAATATATCAGCTAATTGATTTTTACTAGACACAAATTCTAATTTAATTTTTCCTTTAATTACGTTATCTCTTAGAAAATGATGTCTAACCTCTATATGCTTTGCTCTTGAATGTAATACAGGATTTCTAGAAAGATTTATTGCAAAACTACCATCACAATAAATCTCAGTTGTATCATAAGATAATCTAAAATCTTCTAAAGTTTGCCTTATCCACAAAATCTGAGTACAACACAGTGTAGCAGCAACATATTCAGCTTCTGTAGTAGAAAGTGCTACATAGTTTTGCTTTTTACTAAACCATGACACCAAATTATTTCCTAATAATTGACATGTGCCACTGGTACTCTTTCTATCAGATTTAGATCCTGCATAATCATCATCAGTATATCCTATAAGATCTATTGAACTATCCTTAGAATAATATAGTCTAAAATTTTTAGTTCCTTGTATATATCTAAATATTCTTTTAACTGCAATTGAGTGTGATTCTTTAGGATTAGATTGAAATCTAGCACAAACACACACAGCAAACATAATATCAGGTCTACTAGTAGTCAAATAAAGTAAAGAACCAATCATACTTCTGTATTTTCTTTGATCTATTGATTTTCCTATGTCATCAATATCTAACTTTAAACAAGTACTCATAGGAGTTCCTTGAATCCTTGTATCATTAAAATTAAATTTCTTAAGCATTCCATCTACATATTTTTCCTGATTTAAAAATATACCTTTATCCATTTGCTTAATTTGAAGTCCTAGAAAATATAAAAGTTCTCCTATCATACTCATTTCAAACTGATTAGTCATCTTTAGAGAATATTTTTATCAACTTCTCAGAAGTTGCTCCAAAGATTATATCATCCACATATATTTGAACAACAATCTGATCTTTACCATCTCTCTTAATAAATAGAGTATGATCCACTTTTCCCATGATATAGCCTTTTTCTATTAAAAAAGTAGATAATCTTTCATACCATGATCTAGGTGCTTGCTTCAAACCATATAAGGCATTCTTCAATTTATGCACAAAGTCAGGATTTTTAATATCTTCAAATCTAGGTGGTTGTTTTACATAGACTTCTTCATTAATTAAACCATTTAGAAATGCACTCTTTACATCCATTTGAAATAATTTAAAATCCATATAACAAGCATAGGCCAATAATATTCTAATACTTTCTAACCTAGCCACAGGAGCAAATGTTTCATCATAATCTAGTCTTTCTTCCTATGTATACCTTTGTGCAACTAATCTAGCTTTGTTCCTTATAACTTGGCCAGTTTCGTTAGTTTTGTTTCTAAAGATCTACTTTGTACCTATTATGGACTGATTTTCTGGTGGAGAGACTAATTCCCAAACATCATTTCTGATGAATTGATTTAGTTCTTCTTGCATTGCCACTATCCAATTTTCATCAGATAATGCTTCTTCTATATTCCTTGGTTCCACCATAGAAACAAACATACACATACTATTTAAATTTACTGAAGCTCTAGTTTTAACTTCCTCATTAATATTACCAATGACTTGAGTAATGGGATGTGATGAAGAATAACACCAATTTCTCTGATTTTCCTCAATATTCTCATCAACATCTGGAGGTCCATCACTGTCATCATTAGTTTGATCATTTAAGTTCATATTTTTGATTTTCTCAGATAAATCTTCAACCTCTCTATTGATCTCTAACTCTTTTGGGAGATTGATCATATCATCATTATCAGCTTTAGATTGAGATTCTCTAAAAGAATTTTCATTGAAGCTTACATGGAGGGTTTCATCAATAGTTCTAGAAGTCTTGTTATATACTCTATAGGCTTTACTTCTAGTAGAGTAACCTACAAAAATTCCTTCATCCGCTTTGGCTTGAAATTTATCCCTTTTATCGTTAGTATTAAGAATAAAACACTTGCAGCCAAATAGTTTCATATAGGAAATTTTTGGAACCTTATTAAACATAATTTCATAAGAAGTTTTATTAACATGAGGTCTTAAGTAACTTCTGTTAATAACATAACAAGCTGTATTCACTACTTCAGCCTAAAGATTTTGAGGTAACTTATGTTCATTCAACATAGTTTTGGCCATTTCCTGAAGTGATCTATTCTTTCTCTCAACAACACCATTTTGAGATGGTGCTCTTGGAAAAGAAAAACTATGATCAATGCCATGATCTATACAATAATTATCCATTTGATAATTATCAAATTCAGTACCATGATCACTCCTAAGTTTTTGAATACTTTGTTCATTTTGAACAAAATTGCAAAACATTTTAAATTTTTCAAAAACTTCTGTCTTAGATGCTAGAAAATATACCCAAGTGTATCTAGAGAAGTCATCTACTAAAACAAATACATACCGTTTACCACCAAGACTCATGATTCTTGTTAGTCCAAATAGATCCATATGTATAAATTCTAAGACTCTCTTGCTTGAAATATCAGTTTTGGATTTAAAAGAGTTTTTATGAAGTTTACCTAACTTACATGCATCACACATAAAGTCCTTTGAGTATTTAATCTTTGGTAAACCTCTCACTAAATGTTTTCTAAATAGTTTATTTAACAGTTTCATATTTATATGCCCAATCCTTCTATGCCATAGATATGCATCACTAGTTTCAACTAGCAAACATGAATTTAAATCAACTGCACTAGAAGGTAAAGATAAAATACATACAGAACCTTTTCTTTTAGCAATAAACTTAATTTCATCTGTATTTTTATCAATAATTTTGCATACATTATCTTTAAACACCATATAATATTCATTTTCAGTTAGTTTTATAACACTCAGCAAATTAAATCCTAGGTTTTCTACATATAGTACATTCAAAAGAACACAAGTCGAAGTTATTTGAACATTACCATACCTATGATTTTATCCTTGCTTTTGTTTCCAAATGTTACACTTCCATTCATGGTATTTGTAAAATTTTGTAGTAGACTTTTCTGTCTAGTCATGTGACTTGACGCTCCATTGTCCAAGATCCATTTTGATGTTATTTCCTCCTACAAAACAAATTAAGAAAAACTTTTTCTTAGTACCCAATGTTGTTGAGGAACAAGTTCATTAAACACATATTTCTTCATTTTATTTAAAAATAGTTTAACATTATCATTTACATTCTTATTAGTTGTAAGTACTATAGACTTATTTTTAACATCATACTTACTTATAGCAGTATTGCTCTTATAATCATTCTTTTTGTTTTTAGGTGTAGTATAATCAAGACCAAACTGATTTTTATCAGATGTTAATTTATTTTGGTCATGCTTATACATTTCAGTGAGTTCATACCAAGATTTTGTACTAGTATTTGAATTTTCAGTACATACAAAATCATTTTCTGCACATAAATTTTCAGATAAAGAACATGCAGAATGAGTGATTGGTCTAACACCAGTGTTTTGAATTACATGCTCGGGTTTCTGAATTTCCAATTTACTACAATTGTCTAAAATTTTAGAAACATTAGTAATTGAATTTCCAGAACAAGAAACAAGATTTTTAGAAACATTTATAATCATGTTAGAAGTACATTTTGACAAATCACATTGATTTATATGATTACTACATGATTCATCCCTTGGAGTAGCTACTTCTACATATTTATTACCTTGTTTCATGATAAAAGGAATTTTAGTCTTAGATTTACTTGAATTGCATCTAACAAATCCTTTATTGGCTTGAGATTCAAGATATTCAGGATAATCAAATCCTAAGCCAAATTTATATGACACCACAGGGGTACTAGTTAGTTTATCTAACTTAGTTTGACTTAAATTCCGTTTCTCAATGGTAGAATTTTAATCTAGCTCTCTCAGTTTTAATTTATCTATCTCTAATTCAAGTTCATTTATATTGTTTCTCAACATTTCATTTTCAGATTCTATCTTTAATTTTTCAGCATTTGTATTCTGTATTTGTTCATGCAAGACACATTCATTAAATCTAAATTTATGCAAATCTCTAGCATGATTTTCATTATCACATTTAAACTTTTCTAAAGTAGTAGACAAGAAACAATTTTCTTCTTCCACAATGGATAAAGAGTTTCTAATATTCTTATTTTCCAGTTTACAAACTTTAAGTTTTTGTAATAATGCATGATAAGTACATAATAATTCATCAAAGTTAAAATTTGAATGACTTTCAAGATCAGATATTACCTCAGACTCATCTACCATGAAGTACACATGAGCAACATCTTCTAACTCTTGTTCTCCTTCTGAATGTGAAGATTTTGATGATGATTCCTCAGATTCAGACTCTTCAGACATGTCATCCCAAGTGACCTTCAAAGCCTTTTTCTTGTTAAATTTTTTCTAAGTTTTCTGAGTTGTCTTCTTCTGATTTGTCCTTCTTTGCTTTTCATTTTTCCTTATAGGACAATCTGGAGAAAGATGTCTAGGTTTCTTGCAGTTGTAACATAAATACTTTCTAGATGAAGAAGTCTTGTCATTTAGTGATTTTGACGTTGAGGGTTTATCATTCTTGTTCCTTTGCTGTTTCCTAGCTTTCCATGCTTTTTTGAATTTCCTAGTCAGCAAAATCAAATCCTCGTCAAAATCAGTAAATATATCAGAATCTGAATTAATTTCAAAGGATATTTCTTTCTTCATTTCTAGTTTGTTGTGACTCAGTGATTCATTTAATTGAACTTCATAAGTTGTTAAGTTTCCTATAAGTTCATTCATGGTATAAACATTTAAATCTCGTGATTCTTCAATTGATGTTACTTTTTGAGACCATTTAGAACTTAGGGATTTGAGAATTTTCCTCACCAAATCCTTTTGTTCAAAATTCTTTCCTAAGCATTTTAAAGAGTTTATGATATCAAGAAATCTGGAAAACATCTCAAAAATACTTTCGTCTTCATGCATCTTAAAGAGTTCATACTTATGAATCAACATGTTTATTTTAGTCTCTTTAACTTGAGAAGTACCTTCATGTGAAACTTCTAATGTATGCCACACCTCATAAGCAGATTTATATTCCGACACTTTACTAAACTGTTCATAACTCAATGCACAAAATAAAATATTTAAGCCCTTAGCATTCAAAGTTTCATTTTCTTTTTCAGTAATTGTCTAAGAATTATAAGTGGTAGATAACGGAGTATATGGTTTAGAAATCATGAACCACAACTTATGATCTATACTTTGAAGAAAAATAGTGATCCTATATTTCCAATATTCAAAATGTATTCCATCAAATAAAGGAGGATGATTAAGATTTTGGCCTTCATATAAAAAAAAATTACCATTTCCAGTAGTCATCTTACCTTAGAGTTTTCAACCTATTTGATTTTAAATAGCCTAAAAAGTTTAAAACAACTTGAGCCTTAAATCAAGAAAGTTAAACATATGCTTAGATATTATTTTCTGTTTAAAAACAAGGAAGGTAGAATAAGTAATGATATTAAATATGTTGGTATCGATTTTATATCAAAGATTATTAACAAAGCTCTAATACCACTTGTAGGATCGTATGGCTATACAAGAGGGGGGTGAATTGTGTTTTTCAATATTTTTGAATATAATTGAAACTTTAAAACTCAAAAACAAGTCAAGACATTGTTTTCATAAAATCATTTTTATTCAAGATTTCAATTACAATATACAATTCAATTCTCCTCAGAAATTGTAGATGCAATATATCGATACCATGTATCATCTAAACAATTTCATAACCACAAACAGAGAAAACTAATTTACGGAATTTAAAACATTTCTCCCTGTTTGAGATCTTCTTCTTCTTTCTTCTTCAACAATTCTTTAGTGACGAATATCTTGTCTTTTTATGCTTCACCGAATTTGCTTTCTTTTGATACTTCAAATCTTCAGTGATGAAAATCTTACCTTTTTAAGCTTCACTGAATTTTCTTCCACCTGAGAGTTTTTCCCTGAAGAGGTGTTTTTGATCCCTAAAAAGATTTTTCTTTTGGTGTGTAGGGATAGTTTGATCCTTGAAAAAATTTTTCATTTTGTGTGCAAAGATGGTTTGATCAACAAGAACTCTATACCTTTTATACTGTATATTCATTTCATGCATATCCTCCACGTTTAATCACTACCAGTTTTCCACTTCTCCATGTCTTTCCTTTTTCCTTCATCGAAATACACACGTTCTGTCCCACATTTATATTTCAAATTTTCTTTAATCATTAGTCTTGGATCTCTGAAAAATTTCCTACAAAATAAACTTTCTCATTCAAAAATTTTTCATCAGTGTAATAAGAAGTCGTTACTTTAATGTTAACTAAATGAGTAACACAAGTAGATATTAACTTAACATTTCTAACTTAACAAGTTCCTCATGTGCCATTTCACATGACAAGTATTGTAGCTAACTCAACGAACTAAGTCCGTGGTGTTACGATAACTCAACGAACCATCTCCGTTGTGTTACGATAACTCAACGAACTAGTAATATACAAATGTTTTTATATTAAGAATTTTACCACGTGCAAAAATAACAACTTAAGTTTATAACGCTAACCTAACGCGTTGCCTTAGTGTTCAATATAGCAACTCAACGCATTTAGTTATGCTAACTTAACGAGTTAAACATGTGCACCTTACGTGATACAATATAACATTCGTAACTTATAATTTCACCACGTGTATAACACTAACTTAACGAGTTCGTCTCTTCTTTTACTCACTAACTTAATGAGTTCTCACGTGACCTATTTAACCTTTAAGCCTCTAACTTAACGAGTTCTCATGTGAACTCTATACAAATAACACTCTAACTTAACGAGTTGTCTAAACCTGCACTATTCATGATATAGAAGATATAACTTTAAAACATATCATGCTTTTCAATAAAAACACACGTTAACTTAACATTTAGTTAAATGAGAAATTAATGCAATGAAACGACTAGTTATTAACTTAGTATAATTTCAGATCCAATACAAACAAGTATTAATGTTAGTAAGCTTTTTCGATATTAATTGATGATTTTCATTTCTTTTCACAAGCAATAGTAATTGAGCAAATATGATTATTTTCATTCAGCACACATCATCAAAAAAAAACTCATCATTGTGATCCTGCAATTTATATTGAAATTAAGGCTTTTGGTACCCAAATCTTCTTGGGTCCAGTAGTGTTAGTCCTTAAAATATTAAACCTATTGCCTCTTGGCAGCCACATATGACCTGATCTTCTTTTGATGGCAAACACAGTGGTGCCATCTCTGTATGATTGAATCATTCCACCACAATAAGGTACTTCATGTGGTGTAGCATACCCTAGGCCATATTTACTTCCATTTGGTCGTTGAGATCCTATAATTTTATTTAGTCCTTTTTAACCTTAAGTAAATTTGCATATGGTATTTTTCGGATTAGATATTGTAGTTAATAAGATTTTATTTTCTTCATTCAGTTTACAGTTATCACAACTATATTTAACCAAGTTAGATTTCAGATTTCTATTATCAACTACAGCTGTTTCTAATTCAACAAAAGAATCTTCTAAGCAATTATTCAACCTTTTAATTTCTTTCTTAAATTCTCTTCATTTCACATAGAGATTATCTATAGTAGATAGAAGACTATTAATATCTATTTCATCATGCTCATCTTCTGAGCTAGAAGAAGAAGTGGAACATACCTCTTGAGCTGCAAAGCACACATTTGCTGTAGCTTCATCTTCAGAATCAGATGAACTAATTGATGAGCTACTGTCATCCCATGTAGCTTTGAGTGCCATCTTCTTTTTGTCCTTCCATCTCTTCTTCTTATCTGCTTGATCCTCTTCTGTTTGAAATGAACAGAAGGTCTGTATGTGTCCTTGCCTTTTGCATTTAAAACATGTAGGAACAGTTCTTTTGGAACAGCTGGTCTTATTCTTTTTCTTCATGAACTTCCTGAAGTTCTTTGCCAGCAACATGATCTCATCATCATCTAAGCTTGGAGCTTCTTTTATTGAAGGAAATGCTATTTCCTTTTTCTTCTCAGCTTTCTTTTCAACAACTCCTTCTTGCTCTTTCTAGTCCTTCATTTGAACTTCGTGGGCTAGAAGATTGCCCAACAATTCTTCAACTATGTAATTGTTGAGATCCTTGGAATCTTGGATAGATGTGGATTTCTGTTTCCACTCAACAGTTAAGCTCCTCAGGATCTTCTGTACCTATTCACGAGAAGAAAATTCCTTTCCCAGGCCTTTCAGACTGTTAATAATTTTAGTGAATCTTGAAAACATTTCAATTATGTTTTCATTATCATTCATTTTAAACAATTTTAATTTTCTCAATAGAATACTGATTTTAGTATCCTTTACTTGGCTTGTACCTTTGTGAGTAACTTAAAGGATTTTCCAAGCCTCATGTGCAGACTTACATGCAGATACTTTATGGTATTGTTCAGCAGTTAGTGCACAATATATGGCATTCAGGCCTCTAGCATCCAACTAGATGATTCTCTCATCCTCCTTAGACCAGTTCATAACATCACTGGTTGGAAGTGTAGTTCTAAGAACAACAATCTTCTAGAGTTTTACATCAGAACTCTTAAGGAAACACTCCATTCTATTTTTCCAATAATTATAATTGGAACCATCGAATAGAGGTGGTCTGTGGATGTTTTGTCCCTCAGCAAATTGAGCCATAAATCCAAATGGTTAAATCTTATAATGGATTAACCAAGCTCTGATACCAATTGTTAGGATCAATAGGCTCACCAGAAGGGGGGTGAATGGTGAATGTGTGTAAGTTTTAATTCTTTTCACTTAGAATTGAATGATTCAACAAAACAGTGAGATTAAATGAATTAAATGGAAACAAACCAGTAAGAAAATAACACACAACAAATTTTAGGTGGTTCACCAACTTGGCTAGTCCACCCCCAAGATACACTTGGGCTTCACTATGTATTCAAATACTTACAACACTTACTTTCAGGTTGAAGCAAGAACCAACACTTAGAGCTTTCAAGTATAAGCTCAATAACCAACCTTTCTTTTTCGAGCTTTCAGGTTGAAGCTCTCAACCAACAATGAGTTTTCAGGTTGAAACTCACGAACCAATAGCTTTAAACTTTTCTGTTAGAGTTTTGGCACATGGAGCTTTTCTGTAGTGTATCTTTAAGAGTAAACTTGACAGTTGCAGAGTTGAGAGTGTATCTGGAATTTTGTGTAGCTCACTATAAAATGTATGATGATTTTCTGTATATGTTCTTCTCTTAACCTTCTCATATTTATACCAAAAGGTTAAACGATCATATTTTTCTTTCAATGGATGTATTCTGCAGTATTTGCTAAATAATTAGACTTAAATATGGTAAGTTACCGTTTTGTCTGATGTTTAGTAAGTAACCTTCTGATTTCCTTTGATTTTTGGATGGTTATATGAATAATTCACCAAAAAGTGTCTGTAACTTACCAAACCTTCACTTACATCCTGTTGTCTGTGTCACGTGAGGATTTTAAGTTGCTCACATGAGGTGTCAAGTGTTCGGAGACTTGTAGTTTTAACTTACCAGAAAGCTCTTGACTTCTGGATAGTTAACTATAGTAACTCTTCGATTTTTCTTTTAAGCTTCCGATTACTGTCTATTAATTTTGCACGTGCGTAATAGGATAACTTAAGTTCCAAATGGTTATACTTATAACTCACCGAAATTCTTCAAATTTCGGATAGTTAGCTTTCTAACTCTCCGAAAAGTCCTTTAAGCTACTATTCTAGATTTCTGCACGTGGTTAATTAAATGACTTAAGTTTCGGATAGTTAGCCTTTCTAACTTTTCGATTTTTCTTGAGCTTTTGGATAGTTAACTCCTTAACCTTCCGATCATTCAACCAACTGTTTTTCACAACTCTCCAAAGGCTTTATGATTTTGGATAGTTATTTATCTAACTGTCCGATAGTGTTGCTGCTGCTTTAAATTAACTCTTTGGATACTTAATTTTGTAACTCACTAAAGATTAACTTTCTTTCAAATACATAAGCTTGGAACTATTCAATTTTCTGTAGCATTATAGCGACACATTCTGCAATTAACTGCAACTATTTGTCTGCCTTCTGATCTTTTGCTGCACTAACTTATTTGTGAAATACAATATGTTTCCTCACATAGGTTTTTGCATTATCAAAATACTCGGGTCCTAACAAGTGTAGTGTCCTACATAAAGTGAATGATAGTGTTGTGTTGGTTGGGAATGGTGGAACTCGACAAAGAACCTCTCTCACGTCCTCTAGATGAGGAAGCAATCTAATTCAAATGAGCCTCTATGTTCTTAATGGCATTCCCATGCTCTACTAAGATAGGTGTAGCTTGGCTATTTATATTTAACGGAGATGTTATACCCTTCTCGAGATCAACAAGGTGTTTATCAATAGAAGTATGTGACTCATTGGAAGGCAGAAATAGTGCTCTAGAAGTGCTCGAAAAAGATGGTGGTGGGTTCTCTCTAGGGGTGGCTTAGGTTGTCGCCAAGAAAAATTAGGATGGTTCCACCATCCTAGGTGATAATACTAGGATGGAGGGTTTGGTCTATAACTTGCCCCAATGGCATTAACATCCTTAGTCACATAAGAACCAATGCCAGTGATAGCAAGGCAAGTCTCAATCAAATGTCCCAATGCCCCACACCCTACACACTTAATACCAAGGCTTTTAGTAGGCCTCCTAATCATGAAATCCTCCATCTTCTTCAGCATCGTTGTAGGATCGTTGTATCACAAGAGAGGGGTCAATTGTGTCTTTAGTAATTAAAATACCAGTAGATAAACCAAGAGTACAAAACACTTGTGAATAAAATTCTATTCTTTATAAACTTTAAAGAAAGAATTTACAATTTCTTTTCAGCTCAATTCCCTTTTTGTCGATTTTGATACAGTAAAGTTCGATATACAATTCAACTAGAAAATGAAGTCCTTATTCTAAGCTAATTTTGAATTGTATAAAACCTGATCTTTATGCACGTAGCTCCTTTTCCTTCTTTTTACTTAGCTTCTATATCTCTTCTTTTCTAGTTGTCGAATTTCCAGACTTCTTACGTTTGCAGCTCCTTTTTTGAAATTTCTTGGAATTCTAAACTTCTTCTGATGTTGGAGAATTTTTCTAGATTTGATATGTAGTTGAATATTCAAACTTGATATTTGAGATTGGGATTGAATATTCAGACTTGGTTTTTTAGCTTGTGATTGGGGATTGAGATGATCATAATGTAGCTCGTACTCTCTATTTATAGTAGTCAAACTCTGACTTCACGTTTAGCATGTTCATCCACTTAATCTATAATCCATAATCCACGGACTAATTTCAAATTCAAATTATCCATGATTTCCACTATCTTTTTGAATTTCCACTATGTCCACTATCGTTTTGAAATTTTCACTATCTCCATTATCATTTTGAATTTCCATGATTTCCACTCATAGATTCACTGAAACTTTATCTTCTTAGAGATTTGTAGAATATCTTCTAAGTCACTACTTTAGTTGAATACTTATCATTTAAGTCCTGTAAAAACTCGAACACTTATCTATAACTCTTCGAGTTTTTGCACCTACAAAACATGTGACTAAACAAAGAAAACTTATCTATTCATTAGTCATTTTATAAAACTCGAATAGTTATTTATCCATGTGTGTAAAAACTCAAATAGTTATCTAACTCTTCGATTTTCATTGTCAAACACACATGGAAAATACGTGAAAACTTAAAACATTAAAAACACACGTGTAGATAACTTAACTATACGAGTTTTTAACATAACTCTTTGACTAAAATGAAACGTTAACTATCCAAAAGTTTAATTATTCGAAAATCTAATTATCTAAAAACTTTAACTATCTAAAAATCTAACTATCTGAAATTTTAAATGAAACTTTTTGATAACTTGTCAACATTTAATTACGTGACTATTATACTTAGAAAATATTATTTAGACTTATTTATAAACTTTAATAAAGCATTTATCATCAAAACAAAATTCCTAACAATTTCTCCCTTTTTTATGATGTCAAAACCTAATAAGTCAAATAATCTTTCTTCTCCCCTTTTTGGCATTATAAAAAAGTAACTAACATGTAAGGAAGAAAAATTTGCTAAGTATATATCGTTCAAAAAGAAATTTTCAAACATGCATAACTTTTCATGGATAAGAATAAATTGTTTAAATAAAATTGTTTTAAACAAGAAAACAAGTGTATGACATTAAATGCAGTAAACAGTTTACATAATGCAATTTTCTATACATAAGTAATTTTTGGTAACAAATTACAATGAATAAATCATGAAATACATAATTTATGTATATTCAAAAGCCTCTTTGTCTTCGAAAAATATTTAATAGAGTATCTGAAATTTTCTATGCAATTTCTGTACTTACTCTGTTTATCTAATCAATTACTGCTTGATCTAAATCTAAATGTGAAGCTTGTGATGATTGTTGTAAGAAATCTATATTTGTATCTATATGTAAATCTGTATGTGTATTTGTATGTATATGTGTATGTATACCTATATGTTCTTCATCTACTGTATATTGCTGTTCTTTTGAAAACTATGTTGACTATTGTTGTTGTTGCTGTGATTGATTTAGTCTATCCTATTGTTGCTGTTGCTATTGAATTACAAGTGTATCTATTTCCTGATATTTTTGAAGTTCTTTTGTAAAGAAAGATCTTGACTTTAATCTTTTCTGTGACCAAAGTGTAATATTTGTTTGACTTGCCACAATTCTTAAAAGTGTATCACCATAAAATAATTTACTCAGCAAGTTTAAAATATGATAAACAAAAATATCATACCAGTTCACCTGTATATGGTAAATCAATGCATATGTAGCATAAAGACAACATCTGCCAACCTCTACGCCATGACCAAACTTTTGAAACATTAAAGCATGCAATATTTTTGCAATAAAACATGCGTGGCCATTTAAATCATTTAGTAATCTCATTTGATTGTTGGTAGTTGGATCTTTGGCTAAACTTTTAATGTCTCATCCCAATTGATAGACTTGTTTTCTTTATGATAATTTAACTCCTTCATTTTTCAGTCCAAGTACTTGATAAAGTATTTCTAGAGTTAAATATATATCTAATTCTTGGATATTTGAAATAGGAATACCATCTTCTATTGTTAAGTTTGAGTAAAAGCAACTTACAATTTCTAGTATAATAAGATGGCTTAGCTGTTGTGGAAGTAGAGTCAACAAACATTGTTTTAGGAATTTTGTTTTGATGATGAATGCTTTATTAAAGTTTTTAAATAAGTCTAAATAATATTTTCTAAGTATAATAGTCACGTAATTAAATGTTGACAAGTTATCGAAAAGTTTCATTTAAAATTTCAGATAGTTAACTTTCAGATAGTTATAGTTTTCAAATAGTTAAAGTTTTCGGATAGTTAACATTTCACAGTTAAACTTTCGGATAGTTAACGTTTCGATTTAGTCAAAGAGTTATATTAAAAACTCGTATAGTTAAGTTATCTGCACGTGTGTTTTTAATGTTTTAAGTTGTCACGTGTTTTCCATGTGCATTCGATAATGAAAATCGAAGAGTTAGATAACTGTTTGAGTTTTTATACGCATGGATAGATAACTGTTCGAGTTTTATAAAATGACTAACGAACAGATAAGTTTGCTATGTTCAGTCATGTGTTTTGCAGGTGCAAAAACTCAAAGAGTTACAGATAAGTGTTTGAGTTTTTACAAGACTTAAAGGATAAGTGTTTGACTAAAATGAAGACTTAGAAGATATTCCACAAAACTCTAGGAAGATAAAGTTTCGGTGAATCTATGAGTGGAAATCATGGAAATTCAAAATGATAGTGGAGAAAGTCGAAAATTCAAAAAGATAGTAATTTGAATTAAAGAAAAAATTAGTACATGGATTATGGATTAAGTGGATGAACATGTTGAACGTGAGGACAGAGTTTGACTACTAATAGAAAGTAAGAGCTACATTACAAGAGAGGATTCCAATCTCAAAAATCAAGTCTGAATATTCAATCCGGATCCCTAACTGAAAAGTTAAGTTTGAATATTCATATTCAAAAAAAAATTCTCCAACATCAAAAGAAGTTCAAAATTCCAAGCAATTTCAGAAAAAGAGCTACAAACGCAAGAAGTTTGGAAATTCGACAACTAGAGAAGAAGAGATACAGAAGCCGAGAAAAAGGAAGGAAAGGAGCTATGTGCATAAAGATCAGGTTTTATACAATTCAAAATTAGTTTTTAATAAGGACTTCATTTTCTATTTGAATTGTATATCGAACATTACTGTATCAAAACCGTCAAGAAGGGAATTGAGTTGAAAAGATATTATAAATTATGTCTTTAAAGTTTATAAAGAATAGAATTTTATTTATGAGTGTTTTGTACTCTTGTTTTATCTACTGGTAATTTTAATTACTAAAGACACAATTCACCCCCCCTCTTGTGATACAACAATCCTACAACTAGTATCAGAGCACTTTATCTTAATTAAGAGCTTTCATTTCTCTATTTAGGAATCAGTTTTTCCTGTCATTTACTTAGGATCATCTATTAAAAATGGATAATATTGAAATCTTAGTTATGACTGAAGGACAGACCACTAATCATCCTCCTATGTTCGAATGTAGCAATTATGGCTATTGGAAATATAGGATGAAAGTATTCTTTCAGTCAATTGATTTCAAACTGTGGCATATAATTAGCAATCCTATAGTGTTAATTACGACTCTATATGATACTTGGACTTTTGATGAAAGGAGCGAATGACACTGAATGCTAAAGGTTTAAACATCCTTTTTTGTGTTTTATCTCATGATCAATTTAACAAAGTTTCTACATATCAAATTGCATATGAGATATGACATGCATTAGAAGTTGCCAACGAAGGTACTAACCAAGTCAAAGAATCTAAGATTAATATGTTAGTACATAAATATGAGCTTTTTAAAATGCACGAAAATAAATGTATCTCTGATATGTTTTCCTGTTTTCTTGAGATTGTAAATTCATTAAAATCTTTAGGCAAGAAATTCGAGGAAAAATACTTGGTAAGAAAGATCCTTAGATCTTTAACTAAAATTTGGGCTCAAAAGACATCTATTGAAGAGTCCAAAGATTTAAATACATATACTCTCGATGATCTCATAGGCAATTTGATAGCCTATGAAGTACAACATTTAGATCAAAAAGGGAAGAATCCTAAAAAGGATCTGGCTTTTGAGGCTAATAAAGTCTTAGAAGTCAGTAGTGATTCTGACAATGATTTACTGTTATTGACCAGAAAATTTAAAAATCTGTTGAAGAAACATAGGAACTTCAGGTCAGCAAAGACATCTGGAGATATGGAGAAGAAGGCATGCATGAAAGACAAAATTGTTAGGATCCGAGTATTTTGATAATGCAAAAACCTATGTGAGGAAACATATTGTATTTCATAGATAAGTCAGTGCAGCAAAAGATCAGAAGGCAGACAAACAAGTTGTAGTTAATTCTAGAATGTGCTGCTATAAAGCTATAGAAAATTGGACAGTTCTAGGCTTATGTATCTGAAAGAAAGTTAATCTTTGGTGAGTTACAGACTTAAGTATCCGAAGAATTAATTTAAAGCAATAGCAACACTATCGGACAGTTAGAAGAATAACTATCCGAAATCATAAAGCCTTCGGAGAGTTGTGAAAGGCAGTTAGTTGAATGATCAGAAAGTTAAAGAGTTAACTATCTGAAAGCTCAAGGAAAATCGAAAAGCTAGAAAGGCTAACTATCCGAAACTTAAGTCATTCAATTAACCATGTGCAGAAATCCAGAATAGAAGCTTAAAAGACTATTCGAAGAGTTAGAAAGATAACTATCTAAAATTTGAAGGATTTCGATGAGTTACAGGTATAACCATTCAGAACTTAAGTTATCCTATTACGCTCGTGTAGAATTAAAGAGACAACAGTCGGAAGCTTAAAAGAAAAATCAAAGAGTTACTATAGTTAATTATCCGAAAGTCAAGAGCTTTTCGATAAGTTAAAACTAAAAAGTGTCTGAACACTTGACACCTCACGTGAACAACTTAAAAACCTCATGTGACATAGGCAATAGGGTGCAAGTGAAGTTTCGTTAAGTAATAGACACTTATCGGTGAGTTATTCTTATTACCATCCGAAAATCAAAGTAAATCGGAAGGTTACTGAACATTAGACAGAACGATAACTTACCATATTTAGGTCTAATTATTTAGCAAGTACTGTAGAATACATCTGTTGGAAGAAAATTATGATCGTTATACCTTTTGGTATAAATATGAGAAGTTTAAGAGAAGAATACATAGAGATAACGATCATACATTTTACAGTGAGCTACACATAATTCTAGATACACTCTCAAGTCTGCAAACAATCAAGTATACTCTTGAAGATTCACTATAGAAAAGCTTCGTGTGCCAAAACTCTAATAGAAAAATTCAAAGCTGTTAGTTCGTGAGTTTTAACCTAAAAACTCATTGTTGGTTGAGAGCTTCAACCTAAAAGCTCGAGAAAGAAAGGTTGGTTATTAAGCTTATACCTGAAAGCTCTAAGTGTTGGTTCTCGCTTCAACTTGAAAGCAAGTGTTGTAAGTGCTTGATTACTTAGTGAAGCCTGAGTGTATCTTGGGGGTGGACTAGCCAAGTTGGTGAACCACCTAAAAATTGCTGTGTTAATTTCTTTTTACTGCTTTGCTTACATTTAATTCATTTCATCTCACTGTTTTGTAGAATCAATCAATTCTAACTTAAAAGAATTAAAAACTTACACACTTTCACCATTCACCCCCCCTTTGGTGAGCCTATCGATCCTAACAACAAAATCATATGCTACAAGTGCAACAGGCTGGGTCACTTTCAAACTGATTGCCCTTTCAACAAAGATAAAAAGACTTCAAGGAGGAATTTCAGAGCTAAGAAATTCAAAAAGAGAATGACACTTAAAGTGACATGGGATGACTCTTTAGCTTCACAAAGTGAAGAAACAAAGGATTCAACATTAGACAATGAATCCTCATCAACATCAGATTTAGAAGAAAATCTGGCAAACGTATGCTTCATGGCAAAATTCAGTGAGGTATCATCTGATCAAAATGCTAGTTTTGATAGTTTTGATGGATTACTTGTTGAATACAATAAACTGGCTAGAAAATATAAGAAAGTAAAAACAGAAGGAAAGAACACTAGGAAAATGCCAGATGAATCAGAAAATAAGATTGATTTTCTGAACTCTACGTTGAATAAATTTAAAGAAGAAAATCAAAAGCATGCATAGGAAATTTTAAAGTTTACTACAATAGAAAGAAAATTGCATGCTAATTGTGAAAATTTAATTGCTGATAAGAAGAAAATGATCTGTGAAATTGAAAAACTGAAACTGACTATTACTGATTTAAATTCAGAAATTGATATGTTAAAGATTAAGGTTTGCGATCAAAAAGCTATATTAAGTAAATGGAATAATAATCAAACCATAATAAATGAACTTAGTAGTAAAATATCAAATGTAGAAAAACATGGTATTGGTTTACACGATGCATCTTCTGAAAATTATATACTGCATGATGGTATTACTAAATATAATGTCTTTATTTCCAATACTAAGAATAGTAAAAGAAAAACTATTCCATGTGTGATTAAAAAGGGAGATAAATATGTGCAAATTAATAAAATGCAGCATATAAATAATAGCACACAATGTAACAATTTCAAAAGAAATTTTCAGAAAAATCAAGCTAAGTCATTTGAGAATCTTAATATTTTTGATCAATTTTCTTCATATTTAAAGAATATTGGATATTGGAATCAGCAATCAAATAATGTTAGAAATGAAAATTTCAACTCTAGTTTACATAGAGATAAATCTTTTGATAATTATAACAATAAGAGAAATAAACGTAGGAATAATTATCAGAAAATAGATAAGTTGAAAAATATTGATTATTTTGATATGACTCTCTCTAAAATTCTTGGACCCACTCAGAAATGAGTTCCAAGAGATAAAACCTCTCTTTAATTGTTTTGTAGTTACACAAATCAAAATGGATAATAGATAGTGGAGCATCCAGCCACATGACTGGAGATATACGATTACTTACAGAAGTAACAAAGACCAAGAACAGACAAGTTACCTTTGGAAATAAAAGCAAAACAAATATCCTTGGGTCTGGCAAAGTTTAGGTAACTGAAAAATGTTTTATAAATGATGTCTTATTAGTGGAAAACTTAGGTTTTAATTTATTGAGTGTTCCTAATTTAATGAAGTTTTATAGAGTAATTTTTGAAAAAGATTCCTATAAAATTATGGACATGTCTACAAATGAAATTTTATTCACTACATAAGAGAAAAGATCCGTTTGTATTCTGAATTTGCCTTCTGATATTATTAAAGACAATGCTTGCTTAATTACAAAATCGGATGAAGTTATTTTATGGCATAGAAGGCTAGGACACTCAAACTTAAAATTATTACAAAAGCTATCTAAAAATAATCTAGTTAGAGGTTTACCTAGTGTTAAGTACTCAAAAGAGTTTATGTGTGATGCATGTCAACTAGGTAAATTACATAAAACATCCTTTAAAAGTTTAAATAAAATAACAAGTAAAAGAGTTTTAGAACTAGTGCATATGGATTTATTTGGACCTACTAGGACAACTAGTCTAGGAGGTAAACATTATGATTTTCTACTAGTTGATGACTATTCTAGGTTTACTTGGGTTTATTTTCTAACTAATAAATTTGAAGTTTTTGAAATATTTAAGATATTCTTTAATAAAGTTCAAAATGAGCAAAATGTTAAAATTCAAAAACTTAGGAGTGATCATGGTATAGAATTTGATAATGATCAAATGGACACCTTTTGTGAAGAATTAGGCATAGATCATAGGTACTCATTTCCAAGAGCTCCTTCACAAAATGGGATAGTAGAACATAAAAACATATCACTTCAGGAAATGCCTAGAACCATGTTAAATGAAAATAAGTTACCCCTATCTCTCTAGGCAAAAGCAGTTCATACAGCATATTATGTTATAAATAGAGTACATCTAAGACCAATTTTGGATAAAACTCCTTACGAGATATGGTATAACAGGGTTCCAAAAATAAGTTATTTAAAACCCTTTGGCTGCAAATGTTTTATTTTAAACACTAAAGAACGTAGAGATAAATTTAGAGCCAAATTAGATGAGGGTATTTTTGTTGGTTATTCCATTAGAAGTAAGGCATATAGAGTATATAACAAATCAACAAAAACCATTGAGGAAACTCTGCATGTGAAATTTCATGAAAATTCTCATTTAGATTTTAGACATGTTGAAAACTTTGATTCAGAAATCCTCCCAGAAATGATACCAAATGATGTTGATAGAGAAATTGAGAGATTATCTGATGGAATAAGAAATATAAACTTAAATGATGAAGATTTAGAAGAAAATAATGTCATACCTATAGAAAATGTAGAACAACATAAAAATTGGTGTTATGCTTCATCTCATCCTATTGATCAGATAATAAGCGATCCTAATCAAGGAGTTAGGACTAGGTCATCAGTAGTCAACATTTGTGGTGCTTAGTCATTTGTTTCCTTACTAGAACCTAAGAAAATTGAAGATGCCTTAAAAGATGAATTTTGGTATTTAGTTATGCAAGATGAGCTAAATCAATTTATAAGAAATGAGGTATGGGATCTAATTCTACCACATGAAAATCATTCCATAATAGGAACAAGGTGGGTATTTAGAAACAAAGTTGATCAGGATGGACATATTGTTAAAAATAAAGCTAGGTTAGTTGCTCAAGGTTACAAGCAAGAGGAAGGAATTGACTATGATGAAACATTTGCTCCTATTGCTAGACTAGAATCAATACGAATTTTGTTAGCATATGCTTGTAATATGGGTTTCAAATTATATCAAATGGATGTTAAGACTGCTTTTTTAAATGGATATATAAAAGAAGAAGTTTATGTAAAACAACCTCTAGGTTTTGAAGATTCAAAACATCTTGAGTATGTTTACAAGCTTAAGAAGGCATTATATGGCCTTAAACAAGTCCCTAGGTCTTGGTATGAGAGATTATCTAAATTTCTTATGGAAAAAGGGTATTCTATGGGAAAGGCAGATCACACTCTTTTTATCAAGAAGGTTGAAAAAGATATATTGGTAGTTCAAATCTATGTAGATGACATCATATTTGGAGCAACAAATGATAAATTAGTTGAGTATTTTTCGAAAGACATGACTAATCAATTTGAAATGAGTATGATGGGTGAACTATTATTTTTCCTAGGCTTACAAATTAAGTAGTTAGATCAGGGTACTTTTATTTCACAAGAAAAATATTCTCGAGATTTATTAAAGAGGTTTGGTTTAGACAACACTAAAATAAAGAATACACCAATGAGTACTATCACTAAGTTGGATAAAGATGACTTTGGAAAAGCTGTAGATATAAAACAATATAGAAGTATGATTGGTTCATTACTTTATTTAACAGCTAGCTGACCAGATATTATGTTTAGTGTGTGTACTTGTGCTAGATATCAATCTAATCCTAAAGAATCACACCTACTTGCTGTTAAACGAATTTTTAAATATCTATTAGGAACCATCAATTTCGGATTGTTTTACTTTAAACACAGTTCTCTAAATTTAATAGGTTATAGTGATGCTGATTTTGCAGGATGTAAGTTTGAAAGAAAAAGCACTAGTGGCACATGTCAATTATTAGGAAATTCTTTAGTGTCATGGTTTAGCAAAAAGTAAAATTGTGTTGCATTATCTACAACTGAAGCTGAATATATAGCTGCTGCACTTTGCTGTGCTCAAATCCTGTGGATCAGACAAACTTTAAAAGATTTTAATTTAGCCTATGGACTAACTAAGATTTTCTGTGATAGTAGTTCTACAATAAGTTTGTCTAAAAATCATGTCTTACATTCACGAGCTAAACATATAGAAGTTTGACACCATTTTCTAAGGGATAATGTTATAAAAGGAAAAATAGTATTAAATTTTGTTCCTATCACAGAACAATTAGCAGATCTATTTACAAAACCCTTAGATGAGAATACCTTTTCAAAATTACGATTAGAACTTGGTATCTGTAGGTTATCTGATGTTTAAATTGTTCTGTTCATTACATAACATTTTGGTTTGTTATAAGGTAGTTTTAGAATTTAATTTCTTTATTATCAAAAAAAACACAAAATATCTATTTTTGAATTACAGTTTTCTGGTAGTTAAGAATTTATGAAATTTTGATTTTTATTGAAGTCAATTTACTTAAGAAAAATTCAGAAAAGGTTACTTAAGGAAAGTTAATTTGATTCAATATGAGTGCCAATTGTATTTTTGTTACTTATGTATACGCCCTTGTAGAGATTTTAACTAGAAAATACATAGAAAGTATGTACTATTTATTAAAGAAAAGTTATTAACATACTGTTAGAAAAATTAAGTCTTGCGATTGTCTCTTATTCAATTTATTATCTTATTTTATTATTTATCTGCAATTACTTGAGTAATTAAGTTCGTTGGGGGATCTTAAACCCTAGTCACTTGAACCAACTGGTTTGGGATGTGTTGACTGAAAACTCATTTTACAAGTAATTTAGATTCTATTTAAGTTATAAAAAAATAAAATAAAATTTACCTATTCTTACTTATCATTGAGTTATCTTTCCCCTAAGCAAGGGATTGTGATCATGTAAAAAGATGATATTGTGGGAGGTAATACATAAAATATATATGTATAAATTAAAAAAAAAAAAAGAGGCAATGTACTCAAGCTTAATTTCTTTTACAAGTGCTATAACAATTCTGCCATAATCTATGCATATAATCTTTGTTATTTTTCTTTATTATTATCTATCCTTTACCCATAGTGTAATGCATTTATTTTCTTAAGTTCATGTACTCATTATTGAATTCTTTTTAGTTACCTGAAGGTATATCTCTATGAATTTTCTTTTGTAAACTGAATAAGATAAAAGACAAAAGTCTAAATTGTTAAATCTACTACTTATTTTTGTATTTCAATTTAAAAAAGAAGAAGGAGAGACTCAAATCTATTTAGGGCTTCGCAACCCAGTTTAAGTACACTAGATTTTGAACTTAAATGACACATCTATTTGGGGCTTGGCAACCTAGTTTAAATATGCCATAGATTCTCTAGACTACATTTATGTAGGGGGAGAAATTTATCATATAAGAATTCAACCATTATGAATTATTATATACTTTAATGAAAGAATCTACATAATCATAGGAAATTAACATTATTTAATTACATTTCTAAACTATTGATGAATTACAGACTTTTTAATTCTTAAGTATCTGAATTTTCTATTGTTTCGGAAAGTTATATTGCATGTCTTGGACAGTTATGTTTTTCAACGATTAGAGAATATTTTATTATTTCCTAGTGTACACGTGTTGACACCTTAATGCATGACTTAAGTGAATGTTCGGTAAGTTATCTGGTAACTCTCCAAAATACATCTGAGCATCAGATAGTTAGGTTTGTAAGTATCCAAAATATATAATGTTGAGTATTTTGTTTTGATGATGTGTGCTAAATGAAAATAATCATATTTACTCAATTACTGTTGCTTGTGAAAAGAAATTAAAATCATCAATTAATATAGAAAAAGTTTACTAATATAAATACTTGTATGTATTGGATCTAAAATTATACTAAGTTAATAACTAGTCATTTCATTGCATTAATTTCTCATTTAACTAAACGTTAAGTTAACGTGTGTTTTTATTGAAAAGCATGATATATTTTAAAGTTATATTTTCTGTATCATGTACAGTGCACATTTTAGGATCGTATGGCTACACAAGAGGGGGATGAATTGTGTATTTTTAATATTTTCTGAAATATAATTGAAACTTTAAAACTCAAAAACAAGTCGAGACATTGTTTTCATAAAATCATTTTTATTCAAGGTTTCAATTACAATGTACAATTCAATTCTCCTCAGAAATTGTAGATGCAATTATAACTCGATACCATGTATCATCTAAACAATTTTATAACTATAAACAAACAAAACTAATTTGAGATCTTTCTTTTCCTTCTTTTTCTTCTTCAGTAATTCTTCAATGATGAATATCTTGTCTTTCTTTGCTTCACCGAATTTGCTTTCACTTGATACTTCAAATCTTCAGCGACATAAATTTAACCTTTTTTGCTTCACTGAATTTTCTTCCACTTGAGAGATTTTGCCCGAAGAGGTGTTTTTGATCCCTGAAAAAGATTTTTCTTTTGGAGTGCAGGGATGGCTTGATCAACGAGAATTCTATGCCTTTTTGTTGAGTATTTTTGTTTTGATGATGTGTGTTGAATGAAAATAATCATATTTGCTCAATTACTATTGCTTGTGAAAAGAAATTAAAATCATCAATTAATACAGAAAAAGCTTACTGATACAAATACTTGTTTATATTGGATCTGAAGTTAATAACTAGTCATTCGTTGCATTAATTTCTCATTTAGCAAAACGTTAAGTTAACGTGTGGTTTTATTGAAAAGCATGATATGTTTTAAAGTTATATCTTTTGTATCATGAACAGTGCACGTTTAGACAACTCGTTAAGTTAGAGTTTTGTTTGTATAGAGGTCACGTGAGAACTCGTTAAGTTAGAGGCTTAAAGGTTAAAATAGGTCATGTGATAACTCGTTAAGTTAGTGAGTAAAAGAAGAGACGAACTAATTAAGTTAGTGTTATACACGTGGTGAAATTATAAGTTACGAATGTTGTATTGTATCACGTGAGGTGCACATGTTTAACTCGTTAAGTTAACATAACTAAACGCGTTGAGTTGCTATATTGAACACTAAGGCAACGTGTTAGGTTAGCGTTATAAACTTAAGTTGTTCCTTTTGCACGTGGTAAAATTCTTCTTATAAAAACATTTGTTTATTACTGAATTGGTGAGTTAAAGTTGTTTTAGAGACTTACAGTCGTAACTATCCGAAAGGTAACTTAAGTCATGTTTTCAGGTCTTGACACGTGTCTTACTAGTTTTATATTATAAAGAGTTTTTCGGTGACTTACACCGTAACTATCCCAACTTAAACTATTTTCGGTGAGTTATCATTTAACCTTCCGAAAGAAAGGTTAAGTTGGTTCGTTGAGTTATCATAACACAACGGAGATGGTTCGTTGAGATAGCATAACATCATGGACTTAGTTCGTTGAGTTAGCTACAGTACTAGTCATGTGAAATGGCAAATGAGGAACTCGTTAAGTTAGAAACGTTAAGTTATATATATATACTTGTGTTAGTCATTTAGTTAACATTAAAGTAACGACTTCTTATTACATTGATGAAAAATTTTTGAACGAGAAAGTTTATTTTACAGGAAATTTTTCAGAGATCCAAGACTAATGATTAAAGAAAATTCGAAATATAAACGTGGGTTGGAACGTGTGTGTTTCAATGAAGGAAAAAGAAAAGACGTGGAGAAGTGGAAAACTAGTAGTGGTTAAATGTGAAGGATATGCATGAAATGAAGATATAGTATAAAAGGCATAGAATTCTCGTTGATCAAATTATCATTGCACACAAAAAGAAAAATCTTTTCAAGGATCAAACCATCCCTACACACCAAAAGAAAAATCTTTTTCAGGGATCAAAAACACCTCTTTGAGCAAAATCTCTCAAGTGGAAGAAAATTCAGTGAAACATAAAAAGGTAAGATTTTCGTCACTGAAGATTTGAAGTATCAGAAGAAAGCAAATTCGGTGAAGCATAAAAAGACAAGATATTCGTCACTAAAGAAGTACTAAAGAAGAAAGAACAAGAAGAAGAAGAAGAAAGATCTCAAATAGGGAGAAATGTTTTAAATTCCGCAAATTAGTTTTCTCTATTTGTAGTTGTGAAATTGTATAGATGAAACATGGTATCGAAATTTCAAACTATTATTCTAAGGATAATTCAATAGATCTTATAGGATATACTGATGCTGATTATGTAGGATCTAAATCTGATAGAAAGAGTACGAGTGGCACATGTCAATTATTGGGAAATAATTTGGTGTCATGGTTTAGTAAAAAGCAAAACTGTGTAGAACTTTCTACTACAGAAGCTGAATATGTTGCTGCTACACTATGTTGCACTTAGATTCTGTGGATAAGGCAAACTTTAGAAGATTTTGGATTATCTTATGATACAACTGAGATTTATTGTGACAGTAGTTCTGCAATAAATCTTTCCAAAAATCCTGTATTACATTCAAGAGTAAAGCATATAGAGGTTAGACATCATTTTCTAAGAGATAACGTAATTAATGGAAAAATTAAATTAGAATTTGTGTCTAGTAAAAATCAATTAGCTGATATATTTACAAAACCTCTAGATGAAAATACATTCTGCAACATTAGATTAAATTTTGGTATTTGTAGGCTATGTGATGTGTAAAATGCTTAAACTCTACAAAAAATGATAAATATTATTGATGATGTTGTTCACCTCATAGATATTATATACTTATTACAAATATCTAAAGTAATATGTAAACTGCTGCTTAAGATACTATGTATTTATTGTAAAATCATAGTAATATCTTATTGATTTTAAGTAGTTTATCAATTTTAATGGTTTTTACGATTTTAAGTGGAAGTGTAAATGAAAAACATTAAATACTTCTGACATTCTGAAATTTTGATTAAATGTTTTCTTTGAATCAAGGAAAATGCATATGATCATGCATAAATTTGACTTAATTGATTAAACTTGTAGAATAAGTTATATGTAACTCATCGTAAAATGTTAATCAAAAGTATAAGCTTATTGAAACTGATTCATATTCTCAGTACAATCATAGAAGTAAAAATTGTATGAGATTTGTGTTTTATTGCATCTGTATTAATGGAATACATATATACTATGCTTAAAATGAAAAGTTCTTACAAAGTGAAAATCTTTGAGAGTTTATTGATCAGTTTGATCACAAGCCTTTTGTACTTGAGCAGATAGGTATGTAAGGATTATTGTCCTGAAAAAGGATTCTTTAAATCTGGCAACCTAAGGTCCTGATCAGATCTGGGATTGTTGACTGAAAGCTCATTACACGGGTACATTAGAAAGCTCTTGTATGATTCAAGCTTTTCAAACTAACTTTTAAAGAAAATTATCAATATTCACTATTTTGAAAAATATATATATATATATGTTGTTTCATTAATTACAGATATCTTTGAATCGCATATAGTTTCTACTAATATGACTACTAATTTATTGAATCAACATTAGTACATTTGAAAACGTTTATTTGAGATACATTCTTTTATTCTCCTTGAATTAATCACATTGAGTTTAAAGTTGTGTTTTGATTCATATACAGTAGGAATTGATTCTGGAAATCATTTTTGATGATGTCAGGATAACGGAAATCTCTGAAAAGAAAATTTAAAAGTATAATTATACTTAACATCTATTGTCACTACAAGTATATTTTGTATGTTAATTGAATATATTTGAAGTATATTTGTAGGGGGAGGATTAACAATGTCAAAAACAGATTAATATAATTTAGAATACAAATCTTAGTTAATCTAAATTAATGTCTTCTTAAAATCTTGATGAAATAATTTAAAAAGACAAATAAACTATTTTAGATTCAAAAAAAAAAAACCAAAATGTTTAAATAGTTTACAATGTTCTCAAGATAATGTTAAGTTTAGCATGTGTGTTGTTTTCGAAATGTTTTAGTTGGAAGCATTCGAAAATTGTTTTAAGTATACAAACTAGACGTTATGTTAGATAAGGTAACGTATAAAAATGCCTCTAAACAGTGTTTTACTCGTTAGGTTAGTTAACTCAATGAGTTATACTTGAATATTTCGGGTACTTTGATTGAATAAACTTTATTCAATATTTATTTAATTTCTAAACCCGACTACTCTTCACGTTGAGTTATACGCCTAAAAACCCTATTTAAACACTTATTACACGGGCACTTAGGTTATTTGTAAACTTTGTCTAGAAAATCTTTCCCGCTTGTTGCTGTTACAACCTGCGACAATGGTCTCCAAGTTCTACAAAGGTCGTGGCAGAGGAAAAGGCAAAAGCAGAAGAGATGCAAAAGGAAAAGAAATAGAGAATGATGAAGTTCCTCGTACTTGGTTCAAGAAAATACTTCGAGTGGATAGAAGGTTAGCTGAAATTTATAAAGATTACTTCTTTCCTCAAGGTATATTAGATGAAGTTAGACAAGAACTTCAAAATACTGATGAAAGTATTACATACATGGGTATTCAAACTAAATATGATAGAGAATATAGAATGAAATGTGCTGAGATTGCATTTTTGGAATAGTATGCAAAATATTTGGAAAAAGGTGTAGGTTCATCAAATAGAACTCCTCAAACTCCTATAAACGGTACAAGACTACATGCATTTGAGGAAGAGTATGAATCAGCTATCCCTACTCCTTTATATTCAAAACAAGTAGAATCAGATATTGCTGTAGACAAAACAAAAGTTGACAGTCTACGAAAGGCCGTTGCAATAGAAGGTGCCTTAGAAGAATTAAAGTAGAAAACTTTTATGGAGCAATTTGAAAAGAAAACAGCAATACTTGAAAAGGAGAAACAGAAATGTTATAGAAGAAGGAAAGTTAGAAAAATTATGTCTAAGGAAACAAAGTCTATTGAAAAAGGAAAATCAAATGAAAATTTATTTCCAAAGGACAATGTATGTCTAGACATTGTACCTTATTGTGCATCTGATAAACTCATAAGTTCTAAGCATACTGAAACTAATGAAGATAATGAGACTTTATTTTTCCTTGCTAGAAAGCTTGAGAAGAAATACAAGTCAAATATGAGCTCAAGTTTTTCTATTAGTACAAGTCCTGATGATGTAGATATTGATAAATCAAAGCATCAGGCACCTGACATTGAACAAGTTATTGCAGATATAATTGACAATGTTGAAGCATTAACTAGTTCACAGGCTGAATTGTCTGGAGTAGCAGATATTGAAAATGTTAAGACTCCAAAAGAGCTAAAAGTTAACCAACCTTCTGTAGAATCTTTAGAAGCAGAGTTTGAGAATTCACAACATGAATCAATGGAATTATCTATTGAACAAAATGAATAATTACAAACAGATACACCGGTTGTAGAATTTGTGGAAAAATTAAACTCTGAACATTCTATAGAGACTGAACAGATGAATGTTGAGTATATTGACAATGTTCCTAACACTGTTGAAGCTGAAGAATCAAGCTTACCTGAGTAGCTTCAAGATAATATTTTGGAAGAGGAACAACATGACATTCATTTTGAAGAAGAGGTTCCTGAAGATGAATTAAACTCTGAATTACGGCTTCAGGTATCACCTTCTTTGTCTACAATATTAAAAATTCAAGGTAATGCAATTCATTTTAGATTTGAAGAACCATTACAGAAATACAATAATCTGATTAAATGTCAGATTCTACATGCTCATCCAATAAAATTCAGAAATTTGATGGAAATAAGAGATATGTTTGAGTTTCAAGGCCTCATTACCATTTAGAAATTTTTCTAACTTAGTTTGACTTAAATTCCATTTCTCACTGGTAGAATTTAAATCTTGCTCTCTCAGTTTTAATTTATCTATGTCTAATTCAAGTTCATTTATATTGTTTCTCAACATTTCATTTTCAAATTCTATCTTTAATTTTTTAGCATTTATATTCTGTATTTGTTCATGCAAGATACATTCATTAAATCTAAATTTTTGCAAATCTCTAGCATGATTTTGATTATCACATTTAAACTTTTCTAAAGTAGTAGAAAGGAAACAATTTTCTTCTTCCATAATTGATGAAGATTTTCTAATATTCTTATTTTCCAATTTACATACTTTAAGTTTTTGTAATAATGCATGATAAGCACATAATAATTCATCAAAGTTGAAATCTGAATGACTTTCAGGATCAGATATTACCTTAGACTCATCTGCCATGAAGCACACATGACAACGTCTTCTAACTCTTGTTCTCCTTCTGAATGTGAAGATTTTGATGCTGATTCTTCAGATTCAAACTCTTCAGACGTGTCATTCCAAGTGACCTTCAAAGCATTTTTCTTGTAAAACTTTTTCTGAGTTTTCTGAGCCGTCTTCTTCTGATTTGTCCTACTTTGCTTTTCATTTTTCCTCATAGGACAATCTGGAGAAAGATGTCTAGGTTTCTTACAGTTGTAACATACATACTTTCTGGATGAAGAATTCTTGTTATTCAATGATTTTGACGTTGAGGGTTTATCATTTTTGTTCCTTTGTTGTTTCCTAGCTTTCCATGCTTTTTTGAATTTCCTAGTTAGCAAAATCAAATCCTCGTCAGAATCAGTAGATATATCAGAATCTGAATTAATTTTGAAGGCTATTTCTTTCTTCATTTCTAGTTTGTTGTGACTCAGTGATTCATTTAATTGAACTTCATAAGCTGTTAAGTTACCTATAAGTTCATTCATAGTATAAACATTTAAATCTCGTGATTCCTCAATTGATGTTACTTTTTGAGACCATTTAGAACTTAGGGATCTGAGAATTTTCCTCACCAAATCCTTTTGTTCAAAATTCTTTCCTAAACATTTTAAAGAGTTTATGATATCAAGAAATTTGGAAAACATCTTAGAAATATTTGTCTTCATGCATCTTAAAGAGTTCATACTTATGAATCAACATGTTTATTTTAGTCTCTTTAACTTGAGAAGTACCTTCATGTGAAACTTCTAATGCATGCTACACCTCATAAGTAGATTTATATGCCGACACTTTACTGAACTGTTCATAACTCAATGTACAAAATAAAATATTTAAGCCCTTAGCATTCAGAGTTTCATTTTCTTTTTCAGTAATTGTCCAAGTATTATAAGGAGTAGTTAACAGAGTATATGGTTTAGAAATCATTAACCACAACTTATGATCTATACTTTGAAGAAAAACAGTCATCCTATATTTCCAATATTCAAAATGTATTCCATCAAACAAAGGAGGACGATTAAGATTTTGGCCTTCATATAAAGAAAGATTATTAACAAAGCTCTAATACCACTTGTAGGATCGTATGGCTACATAAGAGGAGGGTGAATTGTGTATTTTTAATATTTTCTGAAATATAATTGAAACTTTAAAACTCAAAAACAAGTCAAGACATTATTTTCTTAAAATCATTTTTATTCAAGGTTTCAATTACAATGTACAATTCAATTCTCCTTAGAAATTGTAGATGCAATTATAACTCGATACCATATATCATCTAAACAATTTCATAACTACAAACAGAGAAAACTAATTTGAGATCTTTCTTTTTCTTCTTCAGCAATTCTTTAGTGACGAATATCTTGTCTTTCTCTACTTCACCGAATTTGCTTTCACTTGATAGTTCAAATCTTCAGTGACATAAATTTAACCTTTTCTACTTCACTGAATTTTCTTCCACTTGAGAGATTTTGCCCGAAGAGGTGTTTTTGATCCTTGAAAAAGATTTTTCTTTTGGTGTGTAGGGATGGTTTGATCAACGAGAATTCTATGCCTTTTATACTGTATTTTCATTTCATGCAAATCCTTCACGTTTAACCACTACCAGTTTTCCACTTCTCCACATCTTTTCTTTTTCCTTCATCGAAACACACACGTTCTAACCCACGTTTATATTTCGAATTTTCTTTAATCATCAGTCTTGGATCTCTGAAAAATTTCCTCCAAAATAAACTTTCTCGTCCAAAGAATTTTCCATCAAGTGTAATACAAAGTCGTTACTTTAATGTTAACTAAACGAGTAACACAAGTATATATATATAACTTAACGTTTCTAACTTAACGAGTTCCTCATGTGCCACTTCAAATGACAAGTAATGTAGCTAACTCAACGAACTAAGTCCATAGTGTTATGCTAACTCAACGAACCAGCTTAACCTTTCTTTTAGAAGGTTAAATGATAACTCACCAATTCAATAATAAACAAATGTTTTTATAATAAGAATTTTACCACGTGCAAAAATAACAACTTAAGTTTATAATGCTAACCTAACACGTTGCCTTAGTGTTCAATATAGCAACTCAACGCGTTTAGTTATGTTAACTTAACAAGTTAAACATGTGCACCTCACGTGATACAATACAACATTCGTAACTTATAATTTCACTACGTGTATAACACTAACTTAATGAGTTCGTCTCTTCTTTTACTCACTAACTTAACGAGTTATCATGTGACCTATTTTAACCTTTAAGCCTCTAACTTAATGAATTCTCACGTGACCTCTATACAAACAAAACTCTAACTTAACAAGTTGTCTAAACGTGCACTGTTCATGATACAAAAGATATAAATTTAAAACATATCATGCTTTTCAATAAAAACACACGTTAACTTAACGCTTATTTAAATGAGAAATTAATGCAACAAAACAACTAGTTATTAACTTCAGATCCAATGCAGACAAGTATTTATATCAGTAAGCTTTTTCTGTATTAATTGATGATTTTAATTTCTTTTCACAAGCAATAGTAATTGAGCAAATATGATTATTTTCATTCAGCACACATTATCAAAACAAAATACTCAACACACGTTTAGACAACTCGTTAAGTTACAGTATTGTTTGTATAGAGATCACGTGAGAACTCGTTAAGTTAGAGGCTTAAAGGTTAAAATAGGTCACATGAGAAGTCGTTAAGTTAGTGAGTAAAAGAAGAGACGAACTCGTTAAGTTAGTGTTATACACGTGGTGAAATTATAAGTTACAAATGTTATATTGTATCACGTGAGGTGCACATGTTTAACTTGTTAAGTTAACATAACTAAACGTGTTGAGTTGCTATATTGAACACTAAGGCAACGCGTTAGGTTAGTGTTATAAACTTAAGTTGTTATTTTTTGCACATGGTAAAATTCTTATTATAAAAACATTTGTATATTACTAGTTCGTTGAGTTATCGTAACACAACGGAGATGGTTTGTTGAGTTAGCGTAACACCACGGAGATAGTTCGTTGAGTTAGCTACAGTACTTGTCATGTGAGTTGGCACATGAGAAACTCGTTAAGTTAGAAATGTTAAGTTATATATGTACTTATGTTATTTGTTTAGTTAACATTAAAGTAACGACTTCTTATTATACTAATGAAAAATTTTTAGACGAGAAAGTTTATTTTGCTGGAAATTTTTCAAAGATCCAAGACTGATGATTAAAGGAAATTCAAAATGTAAACGTGGGTCAGAACGTGTGTATTTCGATGAAGAAAAAAGAAAAGACGTGGAGAAGTGGAAAACTGGTAGTGATTAAACGTGGAGGATATGCATGAAATGAAGATATAGTATAAAAGACATAGAATTCTCGTTGATAAAATTATCCCTGCACACAAAACGAAAAATCTTTTTAAGGATCAAAAACACCTCTTCGAGGAAAAACTCTCAAGCGGAAGAAAATTCAGTGAAGCATAGAAAGGTAAGATTTACGTCACTAAAGATTTGAAGTATCAAAAGAAAGCAAATTCAATGAAGCATAAAAAGACAAGATATTTGTCACTGAAGAATTGCTGAAGATGAAAGAAGAAGAAGAAGAAAGATCTCAAATAGGGAGAAATGTTTTAAATTTCGCAAATTAGTTTTCTCTATTTATAGTTATGAAATTGTTTAGATGATACATGGTATCGAGATATAATTGCATCTACAATTTCTAAGGAGAATTGAATTGTATATTGTAGTTGAAACCTTGAATAAAAATGATTTTATGAAAACAATGTCTCGACTTGTTTTTGTGTTTTAAAGTTTCAATTAAGTTCAAAAATATTGAAAACAAAATTCACCCCCCCTCTTGTAAAGCCATACGATCCTACAAGTGGTATCAGAGCTTTGTTAATAATCTTTGATATAAAATTAATACCAACTTATTTAATATCACTGCTTATTCTACCTTCCTTGTTTTTAAACAGACATTAATATCTAAGCATACGTTTAACTTTCTTGATTTAAGGCTCATGTTGTTTTAAAGTTTTTAGACTATTTAAAATCAAATATGTTGAAAAAACTAAGGTAAGATGGCTACTAGAAATGGTAATTTTTCTTTATATGAAGCCCAAAATCTTAATCGTCCTCCTTTATTTGATGGAATACATTTTAAATATTGGAAATATAGGATGACTATTTTTCTTCAAAGTATAGATTGTAAGTTGTGGTTCATGATTTCTAAACCATATACTCCGTTATCTACCCCTTATAATACTTGGACAATTACTAAAAAAGAAAATGAAACTCTGAATGCTAAGATATTTTATTTTGTGCATTGAGTTATGAACAGTTTAGTAAAGTGTCGGCATATAAATCTGCTTATGAGGTATGACATGCATTAGAAGTTTCACATGAAGGTACTTCTCAAGTTAAAGAGACTAAAATAAACATGTTAATTCATAAGTATGAACTCTTTAAGATGCATGAAGATGAAAGTATTTCTGAGATATTTTCTAGATTCTTGATATCATAAACTCTTTAAAATGCTTAGGAAATAATTTTGAACAGAAGGATTTGGTAAGGAAAATTCTCAAATCCCTAAGTTCTAAATGGTCTCAGAAAGTAACATCAATAGAGGAACCACGAGATTTAAATGTTTATACCATGAAAGAACTTATAGGAAACTTAACAGCTTATGAAGTTCAATTAAATGAATCACTGAGTCACAACAAACCAAAAATGAAGAAAGAAATAGCCTACGAAATTAATTTAGATTCTAATATATCTATTGATTCTGACGAGGATTTGATTTTGCTAACTAAGAAATTCAAGAAAGCATGGAAAGCTAGGAAACAACAAAGGAACAGAAATGACAAACCCTCAACGTCAAAATCACTAAATGACAAGAATTCTTCATCGAAAAAGTATGTATGTTACAATTGTAAGAAACCTGGACATCTTTCTCCAAATTGTCCTATAAGGAAAAATGAAAAGCAAAGTAGGACAAATCAGAAGAAGACGGCTCAGAAAAAGTTTTACAAGAAAAAGGCTTTGAAAGTCACTTGGGATGACACGTCTGAAGAGTCGGAATCAGAGGAATCATCAACAAAATGTTCACATTCAGAAGGAGAACAAGAGTTAGAAGACGTTGCTCATGTGTGCTTCATGGTAGATGAGTCTGAGGAAATATCTGATCTTGAAAGTCATTTAGATTTCAACTTTGATGAATTATTATGTGCTTATCGTGCATTATTATAAAAACTTAAAGTTTGTAAATTGGAAAATAAGAATATTAGAAACTCTTTATCCATTGTGGAAGAAGAAAATAGTTTCCTATCTACTACTTTAGAAAAGTTTAAATGTGATAATGAAAATTATGCTAGAGATTTGCATAAATTTAGATTTAATGAATGTGTCTTGCATGAACAAATACAGAATACAAATGCTGAAAAATTAAAGATAGAATCTTAAAATGAAATGTTGAGAAACAATATAAATGAATTTGAATTAGAGATAGATAAAATCTACCATTGAGAAATGGAATTTAAGTCAAACTAAGTTAGATAAACTAACTAGTACCCCTACAATGTCATATAAATTTGGCTTAGGATTTGATTATCCTGAATATCCTGAATCTCAAGCCAATAAAGGATTTACTAGTTGCACTTCAAGTAAATCTAAGACTAAAATTCCATTTATCATGAAACAAGGTAATAAATATGTAGAAGTAGGTACTTATGTAGAATCCAAAACTGATATTTCAAGCAAGAGAGTCTTAGAACTTATACATATGGATCTATTTGGACCAACAAGAGTCATGAGTCTTGGTGGTAAACGGTATGTATTTGTTTTAGTAGATGACTTCTCAAGATACACTTGGGTATATTTTCTAGCATTTAAGACAGAAGTTTATGAAAAGTTTAAAATGTTTTGCAATTTTGTTCAAAATGAACAAAGTGTCTCTATTCAAAAACTTAGGAGTGATCATGGTACTGAATTTGATAATGATCAAATGAATAATTATTGTAATAAGCATGGCATTGATCATAGATTTTCTTTTCCAAGAGCACCATGTCAAAATGGTGTTATTGAGAGAAAGAATAGAACACTTCTAGAGATGGCCAGAACTATGTTGAATGAACATAAGTCACCTCAAAATTTTTGAGCTGAAGTAGAGAATACAACTTGTTATGTTATTAACAGAAGTCATTTAAGACCTCATGTTAATAAAACTCCTTTTGAAATTATGTTTAATAAGGTTCCAAAAATTTCCTATATGAAACCATTTGGCTGCAAGTGTTTTATTCTTAATACTAAGGATAGAAGGGATAAATTTCAAGCCAAAGTGGATGAAGGAATTTTTGTAGTTTACTCTACTAGAAGTAAAGCTTATAAAGTATATAACAAGACTTCTAGAACTATTGAAGAAAACCTCCATGTAAGCTTCAATGAAAATTCTTTTAGAGAATCTCAATCTAAAGTTGATAATGATGATATGATCAATTTCTCAAAAGAGTTAGAGATCAATAGAGAGATTGAAGATTTATCTAAGAAAATAAAAAATATAAACTTAAATGATCGAACTAATGATGAAAGTGATGTACCTTTAGATGTTGATGAGAATATTGAGGAAAATCAGAGAAATTGGCGTTATTCTTCATCACATCCCATTACTCAAGTCATTGGTAATATTAATGAGGGAGTAAAGACTAGAGCTTCAGTAAATTTAAATAGTATGTGTATGTTTGTTTCTATGGTGGAACCAAGGAATATACAAGAAGCATTATCTGATGAAAATTGGATAGTGGCAATGCAAGAAGAACTAAATCAATTCATTAGGAATGATGTTTGGGAATTAGTCTCTCCACTAGAAAATCAGTCCATAATAGATATAAAGTGGATCTTTAGAAACAAAACTAACGAAACTGATCAAGTTATAAGGAACAAAGCTAGATTAGTTGCACAAGGGTATACATAGGAAGAAGGACTAGATTATGATGAAAAATTTACTCCTGTGGCTAGGTTAGAAAGTATTAGAATATTATTGGCCTATGCTTGTTATATGGATTTTAAATTATATCAAATGGATGTAAAGAGTGCATTTCTAAATGGTTTAATTAATGAAGAAGTCTATGTAAAACAACCACCTGGATTTGAAGATATTAAAAATCCTGACTTTGTGTATAAATTGAAGAAAGCATTATATAGTTTGAAGCAAGCACCTAGATCATGGTATGAAAGATTATCTACTTTTTTAATAGAAAAAGGTTATATCATGGGAAAAGTGGATCATAATTTATTTATCAAGAGAGATGGTAAAGATCAGATTGTTGTTCAAATATACGTGGATGATATAATCTTTGGAGCAACCTCTGAAAAGCCGATAAAAATATTCTCTGAAGAGATGACTAATCAGTTTGAAATGAGTATGATAGGAGAACTTTCATATTTTTTAGGACTTCAAATTAAGCCAATGGATAAAGGTATATTTTTAAATCAGGAAAAATATGCAGATGAAATGCTTAAGAAATTTAATTTTAATGATACAAGGATTCGAGAAACTCCTATGAGTACTTGTTTAAAGTTAGATATTGATGACATAGGAAAATCAATAAATCAAAGATAATACAGAAGTATGATTGGTTCTTTACTTTATTTGACTACTAGTAGACATGATATTATGTTTGCTTTGTGTGTTTGTGCTAGATTTCAATCTAATCCTAAAGAATCACACTCAATTGAAGTTAAAAGAATATTTAGATATATACAAGGACCTAAACATTTCAGGCTGTATTATTCTAAGGATAGTTCAATAGACCTTATAAGATATACTGCTGCTGATTATGTAGGATCTAAATCTGATAGGAAGAGTACAGTGGCACATGTCAATTATTAGGAAATAATTTGGTGTCATGGTTTAGTAAAAAGCAAAATTGTGTAGCACTTTCTACCACAGAAGCTGAATATGTTGCTACTGCACTGTGTTGCACTCAGATTCTATGGATAATGCAAACTTTAGAAGATTTTGGATTATCTTATGATACAACTGAGATTTATTGTGATAGTAGTTCTGCAATAAATCTTTCCAAAAATCTTGTATTACATTCAAGAGCAAAGCATATAGAGGTTAGACATCATTTTCTAAGAGATAACGTAATTAAAGGAAAAATTCAATTAGAATTTGTGTCTAGTAAAAATCAATTAGCTAATATATTTACAAAACCACTAGACGAAAATACATTATGCAACATTAGATTAAATTTAGGTATTTGTAGGCTATGTGATGTGTAAAATGCTTAAACTCCACATAAAAAGATAAATATTATTGATGATGTTATTCACCTCATAGATATTATATACTTAATATAAATATCTAAAGTAATATCTAAACTACTGCTTAAGATACTATGTATTTATTGTAAAATCATAGTAGTATCTTATTGATTTTAAGTAGTTTATGAATTTTAATAGTTTTTACGATTTTAAGTGGAAGTGTAAATGAAAAACATTAAATACTTCTCACATTCTGAAATTTTAATTAAGTGTTTTCTTTGAATCAAGGAAAGTGCACATGATCATGCATAAATTTGACTTAATTGATTAAACTTGTAGAATAAGTTATATGTAACTCATCTTAAACTGTTAATCAAAAGTATAAGCTTATTGAAACTGATTCAAATGTTCAGTAAAATCATAGAAGTAAAAATTGTATGAGATTTGTGTTTTATTGCATCTGTATTAATGGAATACATATATACTATGCTTAAAATGAAAAGTTCTTACAAAGTGAAAATCTTTGAGAGTTTATTGATCAGTTTGATCACGAGCCTTTTGTACTTGAGCAGATAGGTATGTAAGGATTGTTGTCCTAAAAAAGGATTCTTTAAATCTGACAACCTAAGGTCTTGATCAGATCTGGGATTGTTGACTGAAAGCTCATTAGACGGGTACATTAGAAAGCTCTTGTATGATTCAAGCTTTTCAAACGAACTTTCAAAAAAAAAAGAAAAAAGAAAGAAAGAAAGGTGTTTCATTAATTACAAATATCTTTGAATCGAATATAGTTTCTACCAATATGACTACTGAGTAATTGAATCAACATTAGTACTTTTGAAAACATTTATTTGAGATACATTCTTTTATTCTCCTTGAATTAATCATATTGAGTTCAAAGTTATGTTTTGATTCGTATATAGTAGGAATTGATTCTGGAAATCATTTTTGATAAAGTCAGAATAACGGAAGTTTTTAAAAAGAAAATTTAAAAGTATAGTTATACTTAACATCTATTGTTATACAAGTATATTTTGTATGTTATTGAATATATAAGAAGTATATTTGTAGGGGGAGGATTAAGAATGTCCAAAAATAGATTAATATAATTCAGAATACAAATCTTGGTTAATCTAAATTAATGTCCTCTTAAAATCTTGATGAAATAATTTAAAAAGACAAACAAACTATTTTAGATTCGAAGGACAGGAATGCTAGAATAGTTTAGAATGTTCTCAAGAAAATGATAAGGTATAGCTATTGTGATGTGTTCGAAACGTTTCAGTTGGAAGCATCCGAAAATTGTTTTAATTATACTAACTAAACTTTATGTTAGATAAGGTAAGGTGTAAAACTGCCTCTAGACAATGTTTTACTTGTTAGGTTAGTTAACTCAATGAGTTATACTTGAATATTTTGGGTACCTTGATTGAATAAACTTTATTCAATATTTATTTAATATCTAAACCCGACTTCTCTTCACGTTGAGTTATTCGCTTAAAACCCTATTTAAACACTTATTACACAGGCACTTAGGTTATTTGTAAACTTTGTCAAGAAAATATTTCCCACTTGTTGGTGTTACAACCTGCGACGATGGTCTCCAAGTTCTACAAAGGTCGTGGTAGAGGAAAAGGCAAAAGTAGAGGAGATGCAAAAGGAAAAGAAATAGAAAATGATGAAGTTCCATGCACTTGGTTCAAGAAAATATTTCGAGTGGACAAAAGTTAGCAGAAATTTATAAAGATTACTTCTTTCCTCAAGGTATACTACATGAAGTTAGACAAGAACTTCAAAATATTGATGAAAATATTACATACATGAGTATTCGTAGTAAATTTGATAGAGAATATAGAATGAAATGTGCTAAGATTGCATTTCTCGAGTAGTATGCAAAATATTTGGAAAAAGGTGTAGGTACTTCAACTAGAACTCCTCAAATACTAATAAACGATACAAGACCACATGCATTTGAGGAAGAGCATGAATTAGCTATCTCTACTCCTTTATATTCAAAACAAGTAGAATCACATATTGCTGTAGATAAAAGAAAAGTTGAAAATCTTCGAAAGGCTACAGCTATAGAAAGTGTTTTTGAAGAATTAAAGCAGAAAACTTTTATGGAGCAATTTGAAAAGAAAACAGCAATACTTGAAGAGGAAAAATAAAAATTTTATAGTAGAAGGAAAATCAAAAAAATTATGTCTTCAAAGACAAAGTCTATTGAAAAAGGAAAATCAGATGAAAATTTATTTCCAATGGACAATGTATGTCTAGACATTGTACCTTATTGTGCATCTGATAAACTCATCAGTTCTGAGCATACTGAAACTGATGATGATAATGAGACTTTATTTTCTCTTGCTAGAAAACTTGAGAAGAAATACAAGTCAAATATGAGCTCAATTTTTTCTATTAGTTCAAGTCCTGATGATGCAGAAATTGAAAAATCAAAGCATCAGGCACCTGACATTGAACAAGTTATTGTAGATATAATTGACAATATTGAGGCAGTAACTAGTTCACAGGCTGAAGTGTCTAGAGTAGTAGATATTGAAAATGTTAAGACTCTAGAAGAGCTAAACGTTAACCAGGCTTCTTCAGAATCTACAGAAGTAGAGTCTGAGAATTCACAGCATGTATTAATGGAAATATTTGTTGAACAAAATGAATAATTACAGACAGATACACTAGCTGTAGAATTTGTAGAAAAATTGAACTTTGATCATTCTATAGAGACTGATCCAATGAATGTTGAGCATATTGAAAATGTTCCTAACACTGTTGAAGCTAAAGAATCAAGCTTACCTAAGCAGCTTCAAGATAATATTTTGACAAAGGAACAAAATGACATTCATTTTGCAAAAGGGATTCCTAAAAATGAAATAAATTCAGAATCACATGCTAGATTCTGCATGCTCGACCAATAAAATTCAGAAATTTGATGGTAATAAGAGATCTATTTGAGTATCAAGGACTCATTCAATTCTTGCCAGTTGGAACGAAATGGAAACAATACACAAAGCTTATTGCAGCTTTTTATAGCAATCTGGTCAAGAATGGAAATTTTCTCAAAACTCAAATCAATCAACAGGAGTTTATAGTGTCTCTTGAGTTAATTTTTGAAGTTTTGGGATTAAAGAATGAAGGTGTTGTTACAAACAGATTTGACATGATTAGACAACTAGAATGGAACATTCAGTCTTTATCAAAAATTCCAGATGTATATTCTGAAATGAGATTAATGGAAAATCTAAATGCAGAGGCAATGTTCATTGCAAATATATTGCATGCAAATTTATTTCAAAGAGTTGGACACAATTTGGAAGTCAGTAGAAGCTATTTTTATGCAACTTACGGTCTGCTGAATAGAATTCAAATCAATTGGTTTGATATTTTTATTTCTCAACTACAACATATGAGTTCAAAGTTATTTTATGGCGATGCTGTATGTAGAATCCTTGCAAGCCAATTGAATTTATCCGACTGGTCCTTTGAAACTAAAGGTATGAGAGCATTTAGTATAAAATATTTGCAACGATTCCAGGTCATGCATAAACCTCAACGACAACAACAACTTGATTGTACAGACCATATACAACAACAACAACAAAGTTATTTAGTTCAAGTAGAACAGCAACCCCAGATACCTCCTAACTTAGATGTAGTGCTTAACGACATCAGAAATTATATTAGGCATTTAGGAGATAAAATATATAATGCTATATCTCATATACTTAGGAGAGATCGATAACTTTCTATTTGCTTGTTTCTAAATACAAAATGTAATGTTTGTATTCATAGTTTGATTCATTGAACAATACATTTTTCTGTAAATGCATTCTATTCTTATTATTGTTTACAGAAAGCATTGTTGTAAATATATCCCTTACTATATATATTTTCTGTGTAATTATCTTTTTGATTAATGACAAAAAGGGGGAGAAATATTATAAAAAGATGATTATGATTGAAATTGCATATAATATAAAGGGAGATGATATTTATATGGTTATTATAATCTGAAAGAAAATTATATGGTTATTAAATTATATAATGAAAGGTAGAGAAATGATACTTATATAATTATTGACATCTGAAAGTTTTATTTCTGAGAGGTGAAATTTACACAAACAATAGAAATAAGCTTAAGTGAACTTAAGTCAACAAACTTGTTTATTGAATGAAAATTTAACCCAATGAAGGTGCTTAGTTGAGTTAAATATATTTCATAATTGATTTAATATGGTTTTGTCATCATCAAAGAGGGGGAGATTGTTGAGTATTTTGTTTTGATGATGTGTGCTAAATGAAAATAATCATATTTACTCAATTACTGTTGCTTGTGAAAAGAAATTAAAATCATCAATTAATACAGAAAAAGTTAACTAATATAAATACTTATCTGTATTGGATCTGAAATTATACTAAGTTAATAACTAGTCGTTTCATTCCATTAATTTCTCATTTAACTAAACATTAAGTTAACGTGTGTTTTTATTGAAAAGCATGATATGTTTTAAAGTTATATTTTTTGTATCATGTACAGTGCATGTTTAGACAACTCGTTAAGTTAGAGTTTTGTTTGTAGAGAGATCACGTGAGAACTTGTTAAGTTAGTGAGTAAAAGAAGAGACGAACTCGTTAAGTTAGTGTCATACACGTGGTGAAATTATAAGATACGAATGTTATATTGTATCACGTGAGGTGCACATGTTTAACTCATTAAGTTAACATAACTAAACACGTTGAGTTGCTATATTGAATACTAAGGCAACACGTTAGGTTAGCATTATAAACTTAAGTTGTTATTTTTTGCACGTGGTAAAATTCTTATTATAAAAATATTTGTATATTACTGGTTCATTGAGTTATCGTAACACAATGGAGATGGTTCGTTGAGTTAGCGTAACACCATGGAGATAGTTTGTTGAGTTAGCTACAGTACTTGTCACGTGAATTGGCACATGAGAAACTCATTAAGTTAGAAACGTTAAGTTATATATATACTTATGTTACTCGTTTAGTTAACATTAAAGTAATAACTTCTTATTATACTAATGAAAAATTTTTGGATGAGAAAGTTTATTTTGTAGGAAATTTTTCAGAGATCCAAGACTAATGATTAAAGAAAATTCAAATGTAAACGTGGGTCAGAACGTGTGTATTTTGATGAAGGAAAAAGAAAAGACGTGGAGAAGTGGAAAATTGGTAGTGATTAAATGTGGAGGATATGCATGAAATGAAGATACAATATAAAAGGTATAGAATTCTCGTTGATAAAATTATCCCTGCACATAAAATGAAAAATCTTTTTAAGGATCAAAAGTACCTCCTCGGGGAAAAGCTCTTAGGTGGAAGAAAATTCAGGGAAGCATAAAAAGGTAAGATGTAGGATCGTATGACTACACAAGAGGGGGGTGAATTGTGTATTTTTAATATTTTCTGAAATATAATTGAAACTTTAAAACTCAAAAACAAGTCGAGACACTGTTTTCATAAAATCATTTTTATTCAAGGTTTCAATTACAATACACAATTCAATTCTCCTCAGAAATTGTAGATGCAATTATATTTTGATACCATGTATCATCTAAACAATTTCATAACTACAAACAGAGAAAACTAATTTATGGAATTTAAAACTTTTCTCCCTGTTTGAGATCTTTCTTCTTCTTCTTTTTCTTCTTCAGCAATTATTCAGTGACGAATATCTTGTCTTTTCATGCTTCACCAAATTTGCTTTCTTCTGATACTTCAAATCTTCAGTGACGAAAATCTTAACTTTTTATGCTTCATTGAACTTTCTTCCACTTGAGAGATTTTTCCCGAAGAGGTGTTTTTGATCCCTGAAAAAGATTTTTCTTTTGGTGTGCAGGGATGGTTTGATCCTTGAAAAGATTTTTCGTTTTGTGTGTAAGGATAAATTGATCAACGAGAATTCTATGACTTTTATACTATATCTTCATTTCATGCATATCCTTCACGTTTAACCACTACTAGTTTTCCACTTCTCCACGTCTTTTCTTTCTCCTTCATCAAAACACACACGTTCTAACCCACATTTTTATTTCAAATTTTCTTTAATCATTAGTCCTGGATCTCTGAAAAATTTCCTCCAAAATAAACTTTCTCGTCCAAAAATTTTTCATTAGTGTAATAAGAAGTCGTTACTTTAATGTTAACTAAACGAGTAACACAAGTATATATATAACTTAACGTTTCTAACTTAACGAGTTCCTCATGTGCCATTTCACGTGACAAGTATTGTAGCTAACTCAATGAACTAAGTCCGTGGTGTTATGCTATCTCAACGAACCATCTCTGTTGTGTTATGATAACTCAACGAACCGGTAATAAACAAATATTTTTATAATAAGAATTTTACCACGTGCAAAAATAACAACTTAAGTTTATAACGCTAACCTAACGCGTTGCCTTAGTATTCAATATAGCAACTCAACGCGTTTAGTTATGTTAACTTAACGAGTTAAACATGTGCACCTCACGTGATACAATACAACATTCGTAACTTATAATTTCACCACGTGTATAGCACTAACTTAACGAGTTCGTCTCTTCTTTTACTCACTAACTTAACGAGTTATCATGTGACCCATTTTAACCTTTAAGCCTCAAACTTAACGAGTTCTCACGTGACCTCTATACAAACAAAACTCTAACTTAACAAGTTGTCTAAACGTGCACTGTTCATGATACAAAAGATATAACTTTAAAACATATCATGCTTTTCAATAAAAACACACGTTAACTTAACGCTTATTTAAATGAGAAATTAATGCAACAAAACAACTAGTTATTAACTTCAGATCCAATGTAGACAAGTATTTATATCAGTAAGCTTTTTCTGTATTAATTGATGATTTTAATTTCTTTTCACAAGCAATAGTAATTGAGCAAATATGATTATTTTCATTTGGCACACATCATCAAAACAAAAATACTCAACAATCTCCCCCTTTTTGATGATGACAAAACCATATTAAATCAATTATGAAATATGTTTAACTCAATAAAGCACCTTCGTTGGGTTAACTTTTAATTCAACAAACATGTTTGTTGACTTAAGTTCACTTAAGCTTATTTCTATTGTTTGTGTAAATTTTACCTCTCAGAACTAAAACTCTCAGATGTCAATAATTATGTAAGTATTAGTTTTCTAATTATCATCTGTCAGATTACAATAACCATTTAAATAGCATCTCCTTTTATAATATATATATGCAATTAAGATCATAATCATCTTTTTATAATATTTCTCCCCCTTTTTGTCATTAATCAAAAAGAAAATTACAGAGAATATATATATATATATAAGAGATATAATTACAACAACTCTTTGTGTAAACAAGAATAATAATTGAAGACATTTACAGAAAAATGTATTGTTCAATCAAATCAAACAAGTAATACAAACATTACATTTTGTATTCAGAAACAAACAAAACAGTTATCGACCCCTCCTAAGTATATCACTTATAGCATTACATATTTTATCTCCAAGATGCCTAATATCATTTCTGATTTCGTTAAGCACTGCATCTAAGTCAGGAGGTAGCTGGGTTTGCTGTTCTGCTTCAACTGAATAACTTTGTTGTTGTTGTTGTATATGGTCTATATCAGGTTGTTGTTGTTGTTGTCGTTAAGGTTTATGCATGGCCTGGAATTTTTGCAAATCTTTGACACTAAATGCTCTCTTGCCTTTAGTTTTAAAGGGCCAGTCAGATAAAGTCAATTGGCTTGCAAGGATTCTACATACAGCATCACCATAAAATAACTTTGAACTCATATGCTGTAGTTGAGATATAAAAACATCGAACCAATTTATTTGAATTCTATTCAGCAGGCCATAAGTTGCATATAAATAGCTTCTACTGACTTCCAAATTGTGTCCAACTCTCTGAAATAAATTTGCATGCAATATATTTGCAATAAACCTTGCCTCTACATTCAGATTTTCCATTAATCTCATTTCAGAATATACATCTGGAATTTTTGATAAAGACTGAATGTTCCATTCCAGTTGTCTTATTATGTCAAATCTGTTGGTAACAACAACACCTTCATTCTTTAATCCTAAAACTTCAAAAATTAACTCAGGAGACAATATAAACTCCTGTTCATTTATTTGAGTTTTCAGAAAATTTCCATTCTTGTCTAGATTGCTATAAAAAGCTGCAATAAGCTTTGTGTATTGCTTCTATTTCGTTCCTACTGGCAATAATTTAATGATGCTTTGAAACTCAAACAGATCTCTTATTTCCATCAAATTTTTGAATTTTATTGGACGAGCATGCAGAATCTGACATGTAATCAGATTATTGTATTTCTGCAATGCTTTTTCAGATCTAAAATGAATTGCATTACCTTTAATTTTTAATATTGTACACAAAGAAGGTGATACCTGAAGCCGTGATTCAGAGTTTAATTCATCTTCAGGAACCTCTTCTTCAAAATGAATGTCATGTTGTTCCTCTTCCAAAATATTATCTTGAAGCTGCTCAAGTAAGCTTGATTCTTCAGCTTCAATAATGTTAGGAACATTGCCAATATGCTCAACATTCATTTGTTTAGTCTCTATAGAATGTTCAGAGTACAATTTTCCACAAATTCTACAGTCGGTGTATCTGTCTGTAATTGTTCATTTTGTTCAACAGATAATTCCATTGATTCATGCTGTGAATTCTCAGACTCTGCTTCTATAGATTCTGTAGAAGGCTGGTTAACTTTTAGCTCTTCTAGAGTCTTAACAATTTCAATATCTGCTACTCCAGACAATTCAACCTTTGAACTAGTTACTGTCTCAACATTGTCAATTATATCTGCAATAACTTGTTCAATGTTAGGTGCCTGATGCTCTGATTTGTCAATTTCTACATCATCAAGACTTGTACTAATAGAAAAACTTGAGCTCATATTTGACTTGGATTTCTTCTCAAGTTTTCTAGCAAGGGAAAATAAAGTCTTATTATCTTCATCAGTTTCAGTGCGTTTGGAACTGATGAGTTTATCAGATGCACAATAAGGTACAATGTCTAGACATACATTGTCCTTTGGAAATAAATTTTCATCTGATTTTCCTTTTTCAATAGACATTGTTTCTTTAGACATAATTTTTCTGACTTTCCTTCTTCTATAACATTTCTGTTTCTCCTTTTCAAGTATTGCTTTTTCTTTTCAAATTGCTCCATAAAAGTTTTCTGCTTTAATTCTTCTAAGGCACTTTCTATTGCAACGGCCTTTCGAAGACTGTCAACTTTTGTTTCGTCTATAGCAATATCTGATTCTACTTGTTTTGAATATAAAGGAGTAGGGATAGCTGATTCATACTCTTCCTCAAATGCATGTAGTCTTGTATCATTTATAGGAGTTTGAGGAGTTCTATTTGATGAACCTACACCTTTTTCCAAATATTTTGCATACTATTCCAAAAATGCAATCTCAGCACATTTCATTTTGTATTCTCTATCAAATTTACTACGAATACCCATGTATGTAATATTTGCATCAGTATGTTGAAGTTCTTGTCTAACTTCATCTAATATTCCCTAAGGTAAGAAGTAATCTCTATAAAGTTCTGCTAACCTTTTGTCCACTCGAAATATTTTCTTGAACCAAGTACGTGGAACTTCATCATTCTCTATTTCTTTTCCTTTTGCATCTCTTCTGCTTTTGCCTTTTCCTCTACCACGACCTTTGTAGAACTTGGAGACCATCGTCGCAGGTTGTAACAACAACAAGCGGGAAAGATTTTCTTGACAAAGTTTACAAATAACCTAAGTCCCCGTGTAATAAGTGTTTAAATAGGGTTTTTAGGCATATAACTCAACGTGAAGACAAGTCGGGTTTAGAAATTAAATAAATATAGAATAAAGTTTATTCAATCAAAGTACCCGAAATATTCAAGTACCCGAAATATGAAAGTTCTCCTATCATACTCATTTCAAACTGATTAGTCATCTCTTTAGAGAATATTTCTATCAACTTATCAGAGGTTGCTCCAAAGATTATATCATCCACGTATATTTGAACAACAATCTGATCTTTACCATCTCTCTTAATAAATAGAGTATGATCCACTTTTCCCATGATATAGCCTTTTTCTATTAAAAAAGTAGACAATCTTTCATACCATGATCTAGGTGCTTGCTTCAAACCATATAAGGCTTTCTTCAATTTATACACAAAGTCAGGATTTTTAATATCTTCAAATCTAGGTGGTTGTTTTACATAGACTTCTTCATTAATTAAACCATTTAGAAATGCACTCTTTACATCCATTTGATATAATTTAAAATCCATATAACAAGCATAGGCCAATAATATTCTAATACTTTCTAACCTAGCCACAGGAGCAAATGTTTCATCATAATCTAATCCTTCTTCCTGTGTATACCCTTGTGCAACTAATCTAGCTTTATTCCTTATAATTTGACCAGTTTCATTAGTTTTGTTTCTAAAGATCCACTTTGTACCTATTATGGACTGAATTTTTGGTGGAGAGACTAATTCCCATACATCATTTCTGATGAATTAATTTAGTTCTTCTTGCATTGCCACTATCCAATTTTCATCAGATAATGCTTCTTGTATATTCCTTGGTTCCACCATAGAAACAAACATACACATACGATTTAAATTTACTGAAGCTCTAGTTTTAACTCCCTCATTAATATTACCAATGACTTGAGTAATGGGATGTGATGAAGAATAACGCCAATTTCTCTGATTTTCCTCAATATTCTCATCAACATCTGAAAGTCCATCACTTTCATCATTAGTTTGATCATTTAAGTTTATATTTTTGATTTTCTTAGATAAATCGTCAATCTCTCTATTGATCTCTAACTCATTTGGAAAATTGATCATATCATCATTATCAGCTTTAGATTGAGATTCTCTAAGAGAATTTTCATTGAAGCTTACATGGAGGGTTTCTTCAATAGTCCTAGAAGTCTTGTTATATACTCTATAGGCTTTACTTCTAGTAGAGTAACCTACAAAAATTCCTTCATCCAATTTGGCTTGAAATTTATCCCTTTTATCCTTAGTATTAAGAATAAAACACTTGTAGCCAAATGGTTTCATATAGGAAATTTTTGGAACCCTATTAAACATAATTTCAAAAGAAGTTTTATTAACATGAGGTCTTAAATGACTTCTGTTAATAACATAACAAGCTGTATTCACTGCTTCAGCCCAAAGATTTTGAGGTAACTTATGTTCATTCAACATAGTTCTGGCCATTTCTTGAAGTGATCTATTCTTTCTCTCAACAACACCATTTTGACACGGTGCTCTTGGAAAAGAAAATCTGTGATCAATGCCATGCTCATTACAATAGTTATCCATTTGATCATTATCAAATTCAGTTCCATGATCACTCCTAAGTTTTTGAATAGAGGCACTTTGCTCATTTTGAACAAAATTGCAAAACATTTTAAATTTTTCAAAAACTTCTGTCTTAGATGCTAGAAAATATACCCAAGTGTATCTAGAGAAGTCATCTACTAAAACAAATGCATACTGTTTACCACCAATACTCATGATTCTTGTTGGTCCAAATAGATCCATATGTATAAGTTCTAAGACTCTCTTGCTTGAAATATCAGTTTTGAATTTAAAAGAGTTTTTGTGAAGTTTACCTAACTCACATGCATCACACATAAAGTTCTTTGAGTATTTAATCTTTGGTAAACCTCTCACTAAATGTTTTCTAGATAGTTTATGTAACAGTCTCATATTTATATGCCCAATCCTTCTATGCCATAGATATGCATCACTAGTTTCAACTAGCAAACATGAATTTAAATCAATTGCACCAGAAGGTAAAGATAAAATACATACAGAACCTTTTCTTTTAGTAATAAACTTAATTTCATCTGTATTTTTATCAATTATTTTGCATACATTATCTTCAAACACTACATAATATCCATTTTCAGTTAGTTTTATGACACTCAGCAAATTAAATCCTAGGTTTTCTACATATAGTACATTCGAAATAACACAAGTAGGAGTTATTTGAACATTGCCCATACCTATGATTTTATCTTTGCTTTTGTTTCCAAATGTTACACTTCCTTTCATGATATTTGTAAAATTTTGTAATAGACTTTTTTGTCCGGTCTTGTGACTTGACGCTCCACTGTCCAAGATCCATTTTGATGTTGTTTCCTCCTGCAACACAAATTAAGAAAAACTTTTTCTTGGTACCCAATGTTATTGAGGACCAAGTTCATTAAACACATATTTCTTCTTTTTGTTTAAAAATAGTTTAACATTATCATTTATATTCTTATTAGTTGTAAGTACTATTGATTTATCATTAGCTTCATACTCACATATAGCATTATTTCTTTTGAAATCATTCTTTTTGTTTTCAGATATAGTATAATCAAGACCAAACATATTTTTATCAGATGTTAATTTATTTTGGTCATGCTTATACATTTCAGTAAGTTCATACCAAGATTTTGTACTTGTATTAACATTTTCCGTACATACAAAATCTTTTTCTACACAAGAATTTTTTGCTTTATCACATGCAAAATGAGTAATTGGTCTAATACCAGTGTATTGAATTACATGCTCAGGTTTCTGAATTTTCAGTTTGCTACAATTATCTGAAATTTTAGAAACATTAGAAACTGAATTTCTAGAACAAGAAACAAGATTTTTAGTAACATTTATAGTCATGTTAGAAGTACAATTTGACAAATCACATTGATTTATATTATTACTACATGATTCATCCCTTGAAGTACCTACTTCTACATATTTATTACCTTGTTTCATAATAAAAGGAATTTTAGTCTTAAATTTACTTGAACTACAACTAATAAATCCTTTATTGGCTTGAGATTCAGGATAATCAAATCCTAAGCCAAATTTATAAGACACCATAGGGTACTAGTTAGTTTGTCTAACTTAGTTTAACTTATTCTATTTCTCAAAGGTAGAATTTAAATCTTGCTCTCTCAATTTTAATTTTTCTATCTCTAATTCAAGTTCATTTATATTGTTTCTCAGCATTTCATTTTAAGATTCTATCTTTAATTTTTCAGCATCTATATTTTGTATTTGTTCGTGCAAGATACACTCATTAAATCTAAATTTTTGCAAATCTCTAGCATGATTTTCATTATCACATTTAAACTTTTCTAAAGTAGTAGACAGGAAACAATTTTCTTCTTCCATAATGGATGAAGATTTTCTTATATTCTTATTTTCCAGTTTACATACTTTAAGTTTTTGTAATAATGAATGATAAGCACATAATAATTCATCAAAGTTGAAATATGAATGACTTTCAGGATCAGATATTACCTTAGACTCATCTGCCATGAAGCACACATGAGCAACATCTTCTAACTCTTGTTCTCCTTCTGAATGTGAAGATTTTGATGCTGATTCCTTAGATTCAGACTCTTCAGACGTGTCATCCCAAGTGACCTTCAAAGCCTTTTTCTTGTAAAACCTTTTTTGAGTTTTCTGAGCCGTCTTCTTCTGATTTGTCCTACTTTTCTTTTCATTTTTCCTCATAGGACAATCTGGAGAAAGATGTCCAGGTTTCTTACAGTTGTAACATACATACTTTTTAGATGAAGAATTCTTGTCATTCAATGATTTTGACGTTGAGGGTTTATCATTTTTGTTCCTTTGCTGTTTCCTAGCTTTCCATGCTTTCTTGAATTTCCTAGTCAGCAAAGTCAAATCCTCGTCAGAATTAGTAGATATATCAGAATCTGAATTAATTTTGAAGGCTATTTCTTTCTTCATTTTTAGTTTGTTGTGACTCAGTGATTCATTTAATTGAACTTCATAAGCTGTTAAATTTCCTATATGTTCATTCATAGTATAAACATTTAAGTCTCGTAATTCCTCAATTGATGTTACTTTCTAAGACCATTTAGAACTTAGGGATCTGAGAATTTTCCTCACCAAATCCTTCTGTTCAAAATTCTTTCCTAAACATTTTAAAGAGTTTATGATATCAAGAAATCTGGAAAACATCTCAAAAATATTTTCGTCTTCATGCATCTTAAAGAGTTCATACTTATGAATCAATTTGTATATTTTTGTCTGTTTAACTTGAGAAGTACCTTCATGTGAAACTTCTAATGCATGCCACACCTCATAAGCAGATTTATATCCTGACACTTTACTGAATTGTTCATAACTCAATGCACAAAATAAAATATTTAAGCCCTTAACATTCAGAGTCTCATTTTCTTTTTTAGTAATTGTCCAAGTATTATAAGGAGTAGTTAACGGAGTATATGGTTTAGAAATCATGAACCACAATTTATGATCTATACTTTGAAGAAAAACAGTCATCCTATATTTCCAATATTCAAAATGTATTCCATCAAATAAAGGAGGACGATTAAGATTTTGGCCTTCATATAAAGAAAAATTACCATTTCCAGTAGCCATTTTACCTTAGATTTTTCAACCTATTTGATTTTAAAAAGTCTAAAAACTTTAAAACAACTTGTGCCTTAAATCAAGAAAGTTAAACGTATGCTCAGATATTAATTTCTGTTTAAAAACAAGGAAGGTAGAATAAGCAATGATATTAAATAAGTTGGTATCGATTTTATATCAAAGATTATTAACAAAGCTCTGATACCACTTGTAGGATCGTATGGCTACACAAGAGGGGGGTGAATTGTGTATTTTTAATATTTTCTGAAATATAATTGAAACTTTAAAACTCAAAAACAAGTCGAGACATTGTTTTCATAAAATCATTTTTATTCATGGTTTCAATTACAATATACAATTCAATTCTCCTCAGAAATTGTAGATGCAATTATATTTCGATACCATGTATCATCTAAACAATTTCATAACTACAAACAGAGAAAACTAATTTGCGGAATTTAAAACTTTTCTCCCTGTTTGAGATCTTTCTTCTTCTTCTTTTTCTTCTTCAGCAATTCTTCAGTGACAAATATCTTGTCTTTTCATGCTTCACCGAATTTGCTTTCTTCTGATACTTCAAATCTTCAGTGACGAAAATCTTACCTTTTTATGCTTCACTGAACTTTCTTCCACTTGAGAGATTTTTCCCGAAGAGGTGTTTTTAATCCCTGAAAAAGATTTTTCTTTTGGTGTATAGGGATGGTTTGATCCTTGAAAAGATTTTTCGTTTTGTGTGCAAGGATAAATTGATCAACGAGAATTCTATGCCTTTTATACTGTATCTTCATTTCATGCATATCCTTCACATTTAACCACTACCAGTTTTCCACTTCTCCACGTCTTTTCTTTTTCCTTCATCGAAACACACACATTCTAACCCACGTTTATATTTCGAATTTTCTTTAATCATCAGTCTTAGATCTCTGAAAAATTTCCTACAAAATAAACTTTCTCGTCCAAAAGTTTTTCATCAGTGTAATAAGAAGTCGTTACTTTAATGTTAACTAAACGAGTAACACAAGTATATATATATAACTTAACGTTTCTAACTTAACGAGTTCACCATGTGCCATTTCACGTGACAAGTACTGTAGCTAACTCAACAAACTAAGTCCGTGGTGTTATGCTAACTCAACGAACCATCTCCGTTGTGTTATGATAACTCAACGAACCATCTCCATTATGTTATGATAACTCAACGAACCAATAATAAACAAATGTTTTTATAATAAGAATTTTACCACGTGCAAAAATAACAACTTAAGTTTATAACGCTAATCTAACGCATTGCCTTAGTGTTCAATATAGCAACTCAACGCGTTTAGTTATGTTAACTTAATGAGTTAAACATGTGCACCTCACGTGATACAATACAACATTCGTAACTTATAATTTCACCACGTGTATAACACTAACTTAACGAGTTTGTCTCTTCTTTTACTCACTAACTTAACAAGTTATCACGTGACCTATTTTAACCTTTAAGCCTCTAACTTAACGAGTTCTCACGTGACCTCTATACAAACAAAACTCTAACTTAACGAGTTGTCTAAACGTGCACTGTTCATGATACAGAAGATATAACATTAAAACATATCATGCTTTTCAATAAAAACACACGTTAACTTAACGTTTAGCTAAATGAGAAATTAATGCAACGAAACGACTAGTTATTAACTTCAGATCCAATACAGACAAGTATTTATATTAGTAAGCTTTTTCTATATTAATTGATGATTTTAATTTCTTTTCACAAGCAATAGTAATTGAGCAAATATTTATAAACTACTTGACTGTTATATTTAGAAGGCTATATAAGATGCTATTGAATTTATTATTTATGCAAATCTAGATATAGTATCTTATGTTTTTCTGAATTTCATGAGTTTAACAGTTTCACGATTTTAAAATGAAATCAGAATGCTTAATGAAAAAAATTAGAAAATTATCTGAAGTCCTAAAGGAGCTGAGATGTGAATTCTAGATTAAATAAAACACATATGATTAAAGATACATTTAATTTAACTAATTGAACTTGTAGAATGATTTATGTGTAGATCTTATTAAACTATAGAAAAAGTATGAGCTTATTGAGATGGATTCATATTTTCAGTAAATGATAGAAGCAGAACTATATGAGATTGGTGTTTTACTGCATCTGTATTAATGAAATACATACATATATAGTATGTGATTAATGTTTTGTTTTGTGTTCGTAGTTTTGATTGAAAAAAAAATAAAAATTTTGAGAGTTTATTAACTTGTTTGGTCACGAGCCTTTTGTACTTGAGTGGATAGGTATGTAAGGATTGTTGACCTAAAAAGGACTCTTAAAATCTAGCAACCTAAGATCCTGATCAGATCTAGGATTGTTGACTGAAAGCTCGTTACATGGGTATATTAGAAAGCTCTTGTACGATTCAAGCTTGTCAAATTAACTTTTAAAGTACGAAAAAAAAATATATATATATATATATACATATACTGTTCTGAAAAGATACAAGTATTTTGTGAAATACAGATATCTTATGAATCGAGTATATTTTCTGTTATTTAGAATTGCTGAAATATGAATCTGGAATTGACTTTTGAAGTTGTTTAATGGAGATACAATTCTTTATTCTACTTATCTTAATCAGATTGAATTAGATTGTACTCAAATTCATATGTTGTTGAAATTTCTTCTAGAAATCTTATTGGAAAATTTAGGATGACAGATGATGAAAAGAAGAACAAACGATAATATAATTAACACCTATATGATGATGATATACTTGGTATGTAATTTACATATATTTTAAGTATATTTGCAGGTTGATTACTGAAACATACAAAATATATTTTTATGCTAAACAGAAGAAAAACAAAAGGGGAAGAATTAATTCTAGCACTTTTAAAGACCAATTAATTAGATCTTAGTTTGCTAAGGGACTAGCAAAATTTAGGTATGGGGGAAGTGTTTAGAATGAAAAAGTGCATATTATTAACGGTTAAATGATGGTTAATTGCATAATATTTAGCTTATCATATAAGAATTAAGCCATTATGTTTTAATTGCACTGTTATATGCTTTAATTGAAGAATTTGCTTAATTTGGGGGAATTAATGTTAATTTAGTACATTTATGAACTGTCGGTAAGTTGCAGGCTGTGAAATTCTTAAGTATTCGAATATTCTGATATTTTAGACAATTATGTTTAACAGACCGAATATGTATCGGATAGTTATGTTTAAATTACCGAACAGTTATGTTTTGAGAGAATATTTTATTATTTCCTGAAGTACACGTGTCGAAACCATAATGAATGACTTAAGTGGATTTTCGGTGAGCTATCTATAACTATCTAAAATTGTAGCTGGGCATCGGATAGTTATCCCTGTAACTCTCCGAAATCTCTTTTTATTTATAAAATAGCTGAGGACACGTGTCATGTTCTGGGAAATTGACTTAAGTGGATTTTCGGTGAGTTAGCTATAACTATCTGAAATGCATCTAAGCATTGGATAGTTAGACCTGTAACTCTCCGAAATGTTATTTTATGATTAAATTGCTGCTGACACGTGTCGAGATCTGGTAGATTTACTTAAGTTATATATCGGTGAGTATTTGTAACTATCCGAAATGCATCTGAGCATCGGATAGTTAAGTTTATAAGTATCCGAAATGCACCTGAGCATCGGATAGTTAAATTTATGCACGTGTTTTATAGTTAAATCAACAAAGAAAGTACGTTGGGTTATCTGTAACTCCACGGACTATATATTTTCTAATATGCCACTATAGCGGTTGCAGGAACAGACAGTTGGAGGAGAAAAACCACGTTTGCACGTATCGCACAGGGAAAGAAATCATCACCGTTAATACGAATGAAGGAAATCCAACCGACCATTCAAGCAGAAGTAGTTACTACTGAAGAAATATAAAAGAAAAGAAGAAAAAATAGAAGGGGGTGTGATCGATGGACGGACAGTGTGTGTAAAGGAGGATCGGCCTCACAATTCTCTGAAGTACCACACCAACCATCATCATCACCATCATCACCACCATAATCACCAACCATCGGAGGTCTGTGAGGATACTTGCCTGATGTTGGGTCGATTCCGAGCCAAACATAGTGCTTGACAATTACTGTGAGGAGTGATCGCGTCGCGGGAAGGGAAGCCATTTTCACCAAGTGCTGACTCATATTTCAGAAGATCGTAAAGCTTTTAGCCTTGGCTTCGGGTTGATGCCTGTATATCACTGTAGACTTGAGTGTCAATGGAATTGAAGTGTAGCTCACTGTATATCTCTGCTGTATCTCCATTGTCTGTATTTTGAATATATACTTGATATGTACAACGATCATATTTTCCTCCAACGGATGTATTCTACTGTACTTAATTAGGATCAAGTCCCAATACGGCAAGCGACCGTTCAAAAAATCATTTTAAGATATCTTACCGATTTTCCTGTTCTGTCGAATGGTTAGCTATGCAACTCTCCGAAGAGTAACTGTAACTCATCGAACAGTTAAATACTTGTCGGATAGTTTGACTCTGTCAACTTTCCGATTCCTTAATTTAGCACGTGTGTAAAGGACTGACTTAAGTTTCAGAAGTTTATCCTTGTAACTCATCGAAATGCTTCAGGATTTCGGATAGTTATTTTTCTAACTCTCTAAAAACTTATTTGAGCCACTCTCTGAAATTCTACACGTGGGAAATTCAATGACTTAAGTTTCGGATGGTTAAACTGTAACTCATCGAAACTCTTTTGAAATTTCGGATAGTTATCTTTCTAACTCTCCGAAAAACCCATTTGAGCATCTATTTAGATTTTTGCATGTGGGAAATTCACTGACTTAAGTTTCGGGTGGTTAAACTGTAACTCACCGAAACTCTCCTGAAATTTCAGATAGTTATCTTTCTAACTCTCCGAAAACTTAAATGATCTTCTTTCTGGAATTCTGCATGTGGCAATTTCAGTAACTTAAGTTTCAGATAGTTAAATTGTAACTTACCGAAACTCTCTCTTTGAAATTTCGGATAGTTATCTAACTCTCCGATTTTCCCTTTTAAGCTTTCAACTACCGGCTTCTCCATTTTGCACGTGCGTAATAAAATGACTTAAGTTCCGGAAAGTTATGCCTGTAACTTACCGAAAAACTCGAATAGTTATCTAACTCTTTGAAAAGAAAACTCGGATAGTTATCTAACTCTCCGACAAGTCCTTTAAGCTTCTGTTCTGTATTTCTGCACGTTGTTTATTGAATGACTTAACTCTCGGATAGTTATACCTGTAACTCTACGAAAAGTCCTTTAAGCTTCTAGATAGTTAACTCCTTAACTATCCGATCATTCAATCCCCTTAACTGTCTAATTAAATAACTCTCCAAAGGCTTTGTAAAATCAGATAGTTATTCTTCTAACTGTCCGATAGTATTGCTGCTACTTTAAACTTGCTCTTCGGATACTTAGACCTGTAACTGTCCGATTTTACTGTATCTTCTTGATCTGTTCATCTGGAACCTTCTTGATCTATTCATCTGCTTGGAAATTGTTCTAACAGCCTTCTGATCTAATACAGTATATACTTAACTGTGAAATACAATATGTTTCCTCACATAGGTTTTGCATTATCAAAATACTCGGGTTCTAACAATCTCCTCCTTTTTGATAATGACAAAAACCTTTACAATTATTTACATGTATTTCACTCTCTAGTGTATTTTTATACATTTAGTCACATAGAGAAACATAAAATAGGAATTTATTAATACTTTACTGACGAGGAGGGATTCCTCCCCTTGACTTTGAGCAGACTTCTCCCCTATCTGTGTGCTGAGTTTTTCTTCTCTTTTAATGATTCTCTTTTAGTGCTTGCTAGAAATACTGTAAGTGGTCCCAAATTTCCAAATTCTTCTCCCCCTTTTTGTCATTATATAAAAAGGTGAGGACTGTAAAACTAAGTTTCTGTAAAACTGATATTGACTGTATCCTACACGAGTAGGTTAGCAGAAAAACAAGCTCCCATATGGTGAGCTTGATGAAAAAAAAAATTTAAAGATCTTGTAAAGAACATATTCCTAGATTTCGTCTAATATGATTAAAAATTGATTCATTTAAAGGTTTGGTGAAAATATCTGCAAGTTGATTTTCTGTTGGCACAAACTTAAGTGAAATGTTCCCTTTCCCCACATGATCTCTCAGAAAATGATGTCTGATCTCGATATGCTTGGCTCTGGAATGAAGTATTGTATTCTTAGATAGACAGATTGCACTGCTGTTATCACAAAATATGATTGAATTTTGAATATTCAGTCTGTAATATGCTAGAGTTTGCTGCATCCAAAGGATTTGTGCACAGCATAATCCAGCTGCAATATACTCGGCTTCAGTAGTAGATAAAGCTATACAATTTTGTTTCCTACTAAACCATGAGATTAAAGAACATCCAAGTAATTGACAAGTACCACTGGTGCTTTTTCTATCAGATCTGCTCCTTGCATAATCTGCATCACTATAGCCTGTTAAAATCAAACTACTGTTAGCTGAGTAGAATAATTCGAAATCTTTTATTCCTTGTAGATATTTGAAAATCCTTTTGACTGATTTCAAATGTAATTCATTTGGTGATGCTTGAAATCTAGCACACAAGCATACACTAAACATAATATCTGGCCTGCTAGCTAAAAGGTATAACAAGGATCCAATCATACCTTTATATTGCCTTTGATCCACTACAACACTTGAATCATCCATTTCTATTTTAATGCTTAAACTCATTGGAGTATTTGCAGATTTGATGTTTTCATAACCAAATTTCTTCAACATCTCTTTGCAGTATTTTTCTTGGTTGACAAAGATACCATTATGCATCTGATGAATCTGTAATCCCAAGAAAAACTTCAATTCTCCCATCATGCTCATTTCGAATTTATTTTTCATCAAATTCTGAAATTCATGATAGAGATCTTATGAAGTGGCTCCAAAGACTATATCATCAACATATATCTAAACAATCAACATGTGCACATCAAAAGTTTTGATAAACAAAGTGCTGTCCACTTTGCCTATAGAAAAATTGTTTTCAGTTAAAAAAATTTTCAATTTCTCATACCAAGCTCTAGGTGCCTGTTTCAAACCATATAGAGCATTTCTTAGTTTGTAGACATGATTTGGCTTGAGTTCATCTTCAAATCCAGGAGGTTGTTTAAGAAACACTTCTTCTTGAATTTCTCCATTTAAGAAGGCACTTTTCACATCCATTTGAAACAATCTTATCTTCATACTACTTGCAAAGGCAAGCAACATTCTGATAGCTTCAATCTTGGCTACAAGAGCAAAAGTTTCTTCATAGTCAATACCTTCCTGCTGATTGTAGCCTTGTGCAACTAATCAAGCTTTATTTCTGAGAATGTTACCTTCTTCATCTAATTTGTTTTTGAAAATCCATTTAGTTCCAATGATGGATTTTCCTGCAGGTTTTCCTATTAGTTCCCACACATTATTTTTCTGGATCTAATTTAATTTTTCCTACATAGCCATTGTCTAGTAGGTATCCTTACAAGTTTCATCTACTGATTTTGGCTCCATTTCTGACACAAATGCACAAAAATTGCAGATATCTTGTGCTTTGCTTCTAGTTTGTACCCCTTTAGATATATTTCCAATAATTTGTTCCTCGGGATGATCAGATCTAAACTTCCAACTGTTATGATTCTGATATCTATGGTTGAGATTCTGGTCTAACACTTGTGAATTGGTATTCTGCTTGCTTTTATCATCTTCAAAGTATTCATTTTCACTATCGTTATTCATCTTCAGCTTTTTGAAATTCTAGAACAGATCTTCATCAAACTGAACATTTATACTTTCCTCTACTCTTCTATCTTCAGCAAAATATACTCTGTAAGCTTTGCTTCTCGAGGAGTAACCAACCAGTATGGTAGGTTCAGACTTAGCACCAAACTTGTCTTTAGCATTTCCTATATTTAAGACAAAACATTTGCATCCAAATGTTTTAAAATAGCCAACATTTGGAGTTTTATCGAACCAAAGTTCAAAGGGTGTCTTATTCAATATGGATCTAATGTGAGTTCTATTGGAAATGTGACAAGTTGTTCCTACAGCTTCTACCGAGAGAAATTTAGATAGATCCGTGGCATTTAACATAGTTCTAGCCATTTCTTGTAATGTCCTATTTTTCCTTTCCACAACTCCATTTTGAGTAAGAGTTCTAGGACAAGAGAATTCATGTAGAATTTCAAATGAATTGCAAAGGTTTTCAAATTCATAGTTTTCAAATTCACCTCTATGATCACTTCTAATTTTCTTCACTATTAGTTCCTTCTAATTCTGAACTCTTATGCAGAAATTCCTGAACTCATTGCAAGTTTCATTTTTATGTGTCAAAAATATCACCCAAAGTAATCTAGAGAAATCATCAACAATAACAAAGGTATATTTTCGACTCCCAAGACTAGATACTTGAGAAGGACCAAACAAATCTAGATGTAGCAATTCTAATGGTCTTTTGGTGGAATCAACACTTTTGCTGTGAAGAGTAGTTTTCTTCTGCTTCCCTAGCATACACTCACTGCACACTCTATCCTTCTTAAAAGTGAGTTTAGGCAGAACCCTAACAAGATCACCCATGGATAGCTTTTTGATATTCTTCATACTGATGTGACCAAGTCTTCTATGCCACACCCAATTGTCTTCACCAGTTGCTACCAAACAGGAATTTCTTACAAAATTTTCACATGGAAAGTTTAATGTATATATTGAGTAATTTCTAATACTAGTAAATTTTGTTTCATTTGTGGCAGGATCAATAATGTAGCAGTTTTTAGCATTAAAAGAAATAGTATACCCTTTATCACATAATTGTCCTACACTTAACAAATTTTGTTTTAATCCATTTACATGTAAAACATTCTCAATTATCCCATTTTTAGATGTAATATTTCCTATTGCAGTTATTTTACACTTATCATTATTTCCAAACTTAACAGATCTTGAACTTAAGTTTTTAACTAAGTCAAGAAAGCTTTTCTTTCCTGTCATGTGCTTTGAGCATCCACTGCCCACAATCCATTTAGTTGAACGTGCTTGAAACTCCTTGTCACCCTGCAAATCATATTGAAATTAAAGCTTTTGGTACCCAAATCTTCTTGAGTCCAGTGGAGTTAGTCCTTAAAACATTAAATCTATTACCTCTTGGCAGCCACATATGACCTTATCTTCATTTGATGGCAAATACAGTGGTGCCATCTCTATAAGATCGAATCACTCCACCACAATAAGGTATTTCTTGTGGTATAGCATACCCTAGGCCATATTTATTCCCATTTGATCGTTGAGATCCCATTATTTTATTTAATCCTTTTTGTCCTTGGGTGAATTTACATATAGTATCTTTCAAATCTGATATAGTAGTTAATAGATTTTTATTTTTATCTTTTAATCCACAGTTATCACAACTATACTTATCTAAATTTGATTTTAGATTTCTATTTTCAACTATAGTTGATTCTAATTCTGTAAATGAATTTTCTAAGCAATGATTTAATCTTTTAATTTCTTTCTTAAAATCTCTACATTTCACATATAAATTATCTACAGTAGATAGAAGACTGTTTATGTCTAACTCATCATGTTCATTTTCTGAACTAGAGGAAGTAGAGCATACCTCTTGTGCTGCAAAACAAACATTGGTTGCTGCTTCTTCTTCAGAATCTAATGAACAGCTTGAAGAGCTACTGTCATCCCACGTAGCTTTGAGAGCCATCTTCTTTTTGTCCTTCAATCTCTTCTTCTTATCTCCTTGATCCTCTTCTGTCTAAAATGGACAGAAGGTCTGTATGTACCCTTGCCTTTTACATTTGAAACATGTAGGGACCGTTCTTTTAGAAGAGCTGGACTTATTCTTTTTCTTCATAAACTTTCTGAAGTTCCTTGCCAACAACATGATTTCATCATCGTCTAAGCTTAGAGCTTCCTCTGTAGATGGAAATGTCATTTCCTTTTTCTTTTCAGCTTTCTTTTCAACAGTTCCTTCTTGCTCTTTCCAGTCCTTCATCTGAGCTTCGTGGGCTAGAAGATTGCCCAACAGTTCTTCAACTGTGTAATTGTTAAGATCCTTGGAATCTTGAATAGACGTGGACTTCTGTTTCCACTCAACAGTTAAGCTCCTCAGGATCTTCTATACCTGTTCACATGAAGAGAACTCTTTTCCCAAGCCTTTTTGACTGTTAATGATTTCAGTAAATCTAGAAAACATTTCAATTATGTTTTCATTATCATTCATTCTAAACAGTTCTAGTTTTCTCAAAAGAATACTGATTTTTGTATCCTTAACTTGGCTTGTACCTTCATGAGTAACTTGAAGGATTTTCCAAGCCTTGTGAGCAGATTTACATGCAGATACCTTATTATATTGATCAGCAATTAGTGCACAATAAATGGCATTCAACCCTCTAGCATCCAACTAGATGATTTTCTCATCCTCCTCAGACTAGTTCGAAATATCACTGGTTGGATGTGTAGTTCCAAGAACAATAGTCTTCTAGAGTTTAACATCTGAACTCTTAAGGAAGCACTCCATTCTATTTTTCCAATAGTTATAATTGGAACCATCGAATAGAGGAAATCTGTGGATATTTTGTCCCTCAGCAAATTGAGCCATAAATCCAGATGGTTAAATCTTATGAAGGATTAACCTTGCTTTGATACCAAATGTTAGGATCGATAGGCTCACCAGAGGGGGGGTGAATGGTGAAATTGTGTAGTTTTAAAATTCTTTTAATGTTGAATTGAATGATTCAACTGAAATGTAATAAGATGAAACTAATATAATGCAAATCAATAGAGATAAGAAACACATAGCAAAATTTTTTAGGTGGTTCACCAATTTGGCTAGTCCACCCCCAAGATTCACTTGGGCTTCACTAAGTGTTTCAACACTTACACACTTGCTTTCAGGTCAAAGCAAGAACTAACTACATAGAAGTTTTCAGGTAAAAACTTCAGTAAACCAACCTCTAGAGTTTTCAGGTAGAAACTCAAACCAACACTGTATGTAGCTTTTAGGTTGAAGCCATGAACCAACAACTTTAAACCTTCAATCAGAGTTTTGGCACAAGAGCTTTTTCTATAGTAGATCTTTAGAATATGCTTCACTATTTGCAGACTTGAGTGTCAATGGAATTGAAGTGTAGCTCACTGTATATCTCTGCCGTATCTCCGTTGTCTGTATTTTGAATATATACTTGATATGTACAACGATCATATTTTCCTCCAACGGATGTATTCTACTGTACTTAATTAGGATCAAGTCCCAATACGACAAGCGACCGTTCAAAAAATCGTTTCAAGATATCTTATTGATTTTCCTGTTCTATCAGATGGTTAGTTATGCAACTCTCCGAAGAGTAACTGTAACTCACTGAATAGTTAAATACTTGTCGGATAGTTTGACTTTGTCAACTTTCCGATTTCTTTAATTTAGCACGTGCATAAAGGGTTGACTTAAGTTTCGGAAGTTTATCCTTGTAACTCACCAAAATGCTTTAGGATTTAGGATAGTTATTTTTCTAACTCTTCGAAAACTTATTTGAGCCACTCTCTAGAATTCTGCATGTAGGAAATTCAATGACTTAAGTTTCGGATGGTTAAATTGTAACTCACCGAAACTCTTTTGAAATTTTGGATAGTTATCTTTCTAACTCTCCGAAAAACCCATTTGAGCATCTGTCTGGATTTCTGCACATGGGAAATTCACTGACTTAAGTTTCGGATGGTTAAACTGTAACTCATCGAAACTCTCTTGAAATTTCGGATAGTTATCTTTCTAACTCTCCGAAAACTTAAATGATCTTCTTTCTGGAATTCTACACGTGGTAATTTCAATAACTTAAGTTTCGGATAGTTAAACTGTAACTTACCGAAACTCTCTCTTCGAAATTTTGGATAGTTATCTAACTCTCCGATTTTCCCTTTTAAGCTTTCAACTACTGGCTTCTCCATTTTGCACGTGCGTAATAAAATGACTTCAGTTCCGAAAAGTTATGCGTGTAACTTACTGAAAAACTCGAATAGTTATCTAACTCTTCGAAAAGAAAACTCGGATAGTTATCTAACTCTCCGACAAGTCCTTTAAGCTTCTGTTCTGTATTTCTACATGTGGTTTATTGAATGACTTAACTCTCGGATAGTTATACCTGTAACTCTTCGAAAAGTCCTTTAAGCTTCCGGATAGTTAACTCCTTAACTATCTGATCATTCAATCCCCTTAACTATCTGATTAAATAACTCTCCAAAGGCTTTGTAAAATCGGATAGTTATTCTTCTAACTGTCCGATAGTATTGCTGCTGCTTTAAACTTGTTCTTTGGATACTTAGACCTGTAATTGTCCGATTTTGCTGTATCTTCTTGATCTGTTCATCTGGAACCTTCTTGATCTATTCATCTGCTTGGAAATTGTTCTAACAGCCTTCTGATCTGATGCAGTACAGACTTAACTGTGAAATACAATATGTTTCCTCACATAGGTTTTGCATTATCAAAATACTCGAGTTCTAACACATATTTCTTCTTTTTGTTTAAAAATAGTTTAACATTATCATTTATATTCTTATTAATTGTATGTACTATTGATTTATCATTAGTTTCATACTCACATATAGCATTATTACTTTTACAATCATTCTTTTTGTTTCTAGATGTAGTATAATAAAGACCAAACAGATTTTTATCAGATTTTAATTTATTTTGGTCATGCTCATACATTTCAGTAAGTTCATACAAAGATTTTGTACTTGTATTAACATTTTCCGTACATACAAAATCATTTTCTGCACAAGAATTTTTAGTTTTATCACATGTAGAATGAGTAATTGGTCTAATACTAGTGTATTGAATTGCATGCTCAGGTTTCTGATTTTTCAGTTTACTACAATTGTCTGAAATTTTAGAAACATTAGAAATTGAATTTCTAGAACAAGAAACAAGATTTTTAGAAACATTAATAGTCATGTTAGAAGTACAATTTGACAAATCACATTGATTTATATTATTACTACATGATTCATCCCTTGAAGTACCTACTTCTACATATTTATTACCTTATTTTATAATAAAAGAAATTTAAGTCTTAGATTTACTTGAACTACAACTAATAAATCCTTTATTGGCTTGAGATTGAGGATAATCAAATCCTTAGCCAAATTTATAAGACACCGCAGGGGTACTAGTTAGTTTGTCTAACTTAGTTTGACTTAAATTCTATTTCTCAATGGTACAATTTAAATCTAGCTCTCTCAGTTTTAATTTATCTATCTCTAATTCAAGTTCATTTATATTGTTTCTCAACATTTCATTTTTAGATTCTATCTTTAATTTTTCAGCATTTATATTATGTATTTGTTCATGCAAGATACATTCATTAAATCTAAATTTTTGCAAATCTCTAGCATGATTTTCATTATCACATTTAAACTTTTCTAAAGTAGTAGACACGAAAAAATTTTCTTCTTCCATAATGGATGAAGATTTTCTCATATTCTTATTTTCCAGTTTACATACTTTAAGTTTTTGTAATAATGCATGATAAGCACATAATAATTCATCAAAGTTGAAATCTGAATGACTTTCAAGATCGAATATTACCTTAGACTCATCTTCCATGAAGTACACATGAGCAACGTCTTCTAACTCTTGTTCTCCTTCTGAATGTGAAGATTTTGATGCTGATTCCTCAGATTCAGACTCTTCAGACGTGTCATCCCAAGTGACCTTCAAAGCCTTTTTCTTATAAAACTATTTTTGAGTTTTCTAAGCCATCTTCTTCTGATTTGTCCTACTTTGCTTTTCATTTTTCCTCGTAGGACAATCTGGAGAAAGATGTCCAGGTTTCTTACAGTTGTAACATACATACTTTCTAGATGAAGAATTCTTGTCATTTAGTGATTTTGACGTTGAGGGTTTATCATTTTTGTTCGTTTGCTGCTTCCTAGCTTTCCATGCTTTCTTGAATTTCCTAGTCAGCAAAATCAAATCCTCGTCAGAATCAGTAGATATATTAGAATTTGAATTAATTTCGAAGGCTATTTCTTTCTTCATTTTTAGTTTGTTGTGACTCAGTGATTCATTTAATTGAATTTCATAAGCTATTAAGTTACCAATAAGTTCATTCATAGTATAAACATTTAAATCTCGTGATTCCTCAATTGATGTTACTTTCTGAGATCATTTAGAACTTTGGGATCTAAGAATTTTCCTCACCAAATCCTTCTGTTCAAAATTCTTTCCTAAACATTTTAAAGAGTTTATGATATCAAGAAATCTGGAAAATATCTTAGAAATATTTTCATCTTCATGCATCTTAAAGAGTTCATACTTATGAATCAACATGTTTATTTTAGTCTCTTTCACTTGAGAAGTACGTTCATGTGAAACTTCTAATGCATGCCACACCTCATAAGCAGATTTATATGCCGACACTTTACCGAACTGTTCATAACTCAATGCACAAAATAAAATATTTAAGCCCTTGGCATTCAGAGTTTCATTTTCTTTTTTAGTAATTGTCCAAGTATTATAAGGAGTAGTTAACAAAGTATATGGTTTAGAAATCATGAACCACAACTTATGATCTATACTTTGAAGAAAAACAGTCATCCTATATTTCCAATATTCAAAATGTATTCCATCAAATAAAGGAGGACGATTAAGATTTTGGCCTTCATATAAAGAAAAATTACCATTTCCAGTATCCATCTTACCTTAGATTTTTCAACCTATTCAATTTTAAACAGTCTAAAAACTTTAAAACAACTTGAGCCTTAAATCAAGAAAGTTAAACGTATGCTCAGATATTAATTTCTATTTGAAAACAAGGAATGTAGAATAAGCAATGATATTAAATAAGTTAGTATCGATTTTATGTCAATGATTATTAACAAAGCTCTTATACCACTTGTAGGATTGTATGGCTACACAAGAGGGGGGTGAATTGTGTATTTTTAATATTTTTTGAAGTATAATTGAAACTTTAAAACTCAAAAACAAGTCGAGACATTGTTTTCATAAAATCATTTTTATTCAAGGTTTCAATTACAATGTACAATTCAATTCTCCTCAGAAACTGTAGATGCAATTATAACTCGATACCATGTATCATCTAAATAATTTCATAACTACAAACAGAGAAAACTAATTTGCAGAATTTAAAACTTTTCTCCCTGTTTGAGATCTTTCTTCTTCTTCTTTTTCTTCTTCAACAATTCTTTAGTGATGAATATCTTGTCTTTCTCTGCTTCACCGAATTTGCTTTCTTCTGATACTTCAAATCTTCAGTGACGTATATAATACCTTTTTCTACTTCACTTAATTTTCTTCCACTTGAGAGATTTTGCCCGAAGAGGTGTTTTTGATCTCTAAAAATGATTTTTCTTCTAGTGTGCAGGGATAGTTTGATCAATGAGAATTCTATGCCTTTTATACTGTATCTTCATTTCATGCATATCTTTCACGTTTAACCACTACCAGTTTTCCACTTCTCCACGTCTTTTCTTTTTCCTTCATCGAACACACACATTCTAACCCACGTTTATATTTCAAATTTTCTTTAATCATTAGTCTTAGTTCTCTGAAAAATTTCCTGCAAAATAAACTTTCTCGTCTAAAGAATTTTCCATCAACTGTAATACGAAGTCATTACTTTAATGTTAACTAAATGAGTAACACAAGTATATATATATATAACTTAACGTTTCTAACTTAACGAGTTCCTCATGTGCCATTTCACGTGACAAGTATTGTAGCTAACTCAACGAACTAAGTCCGTGGTGTTATGCTAACTCAACGAACCAGCTTAACCTTTCTTTTAGAAGGTTAAATGATAACTCACCGAAAACAGTTTAAGTTTCGGATAGTTACAGTCGTAAGTCTCTGAAAAACTTTAACTCACCGATTCAGCAATAAACAAATGTTTTTATAATAAGAATTTTACCATGTGCAAAAATAATAACTTAAGTTTATAACGCTAATCTAACGCGTTGCCTTAGTGTTCAATATAGCAACTCAACGTGTTTAGTTATATTAACTTAACGAGTTAAACATGTGCACCTCACGTGATACAATACAACATTTGTAACTTATAATTTCACCACGTGTATAACACTAACTTAACGAGTTAAACATGTGCACCTCACGTGATACAATACAACATTTGTAACTTATAATTTCACCACGTGTATAACACTAACTTAACGAGTTCGTCTATTCTTTTACTCACTAACTTAACGAGTTATGACGTGACCTATTTTAACCTTTAAGCCTCTAACTTAGCAAGTTCTCACATGACCTCTATACAAAGAAAACTCTAACTTAACAAGTCTAAACGTGCACTGTTTATGATACAAAAGATATAACTTTAAAACATATCATGCTTTTCAATAAAAATGCATGTTAACTTAATGTTTAGTTAAATGAGAAATTAATGCAACAAAACGACTAGTTATTAACTTCAGATTCAATACAAACAGGTATTTATGCTAGTAAGCTTTTTTTGTATTAATTGATGATTTTAATTTCTTTTCATAAGAAATAGTAATTGAGCAAATATGATTATATTCATTCAGCACACATCATCAAAACAAAATACTCAAACATATCTAGTCGGCTAGCTATTAAATAAAATAATGAACCAATCATAATTCTATATTGTTTTACATCTACAGTTTTTCCAGAGTCATCTTTATCCAACTTGGTGATAGTACTCATTGGTGTATTCTTTGTTTTAGTATTGTCTAAACCAAACCTCTTTAATAAATCTTGAGTATATTTTTCTTGTGAAATAAAAGTACCCTGATCTAATTGCTTAATTTGTAAGCCTAGAAAAAATGATAGTTCACCCATCATACTATTTTAAATTGATTAGTCATGTTTTTCGAAAAGGACTCAACTAATTTATCATTTGTTGCTCCAAATATGATGTCATCTACATAGATTTGAACTACCAATATATCTTTTTCTATCTTCTTGATAAAAAGAGTGTGATCTACCTTTCCCATAGAATACCCTTTTTCCATAACGAATTTAGATAATCTCTCATACCAAGATCTAGGAGCTTGTTTAAGGCCATATAGTGCCTTCTTAAGCTTATAAACATACTCAAGATGTTTTGAATCTTCAAAACCTAGAGGTTGTTTTACATACACTTCTTCTTTTATATATCCATTTAAAAAAGCAGTCTTAACATCCATTTGATATAATTTGAAATCCATATAACAAGCATAAGCTAACAAAATTCGTATTGATTCTAGTCTAGCAACAGGAGCAAATGTTTCATCATAGTCAATTCCTTCCTCTTGCTTGTAACCTTGAGCAACTAATCTAGCTTTATTTTTAACTATATGTCCATCTTGATCTACTTTGTTTCTAAATACCCACCTTGTTCCTATTATGGACTGATTTTCACGTGGTGAAACTAGATCCCATACCTCATTTCTTATAAATTGATTTAGCTCATCTTGCATAGCTAAATACCAAAATTCATCTTCTAAGGCATCTTCAATTTTCTTAGGTTCTAGTAAAGAAACAAATGAATAAGCACCACAAATGTTGACTACTGATGACCTAGTCCTAACTCCTTGATTAGGATCGCCTATTATCTGATCGATAGGATGAGATGAAGCATAACGCCAATTTCTATGTTGTTCCATATTTTCTATAGGTATGATATTATTTTCTTCTAAATTTTCATCATTTAAGTTTATATTTCTTATTCCGTCAGATAATCTCTCAATTTCTTTGTCAACATTATTTGATACCATTTCTGGGAGAATTTCTAAATCAAAGTTTTCAGCATGTCTAACATCCAAATGAGAATTTTCATGAAATTTTACATGTAAGGTTTCCTCAATGGTTTTTATTGATTTATTATAAACTCTATATGCTTTACTTCTAATGGAATAACCAACAAAAATACCTTCATCTGATTTGGCTCTAAATTTGTCTCGTTGCTCTTTAGTGTTTAAAATAAAACACTTACAGCCAAAGGGTTTTAAATAACTTATTTTGGGAACCCTATTATACCATATCTCATAAGGAGTTTTATTTAAAATTGGTCTTAGATGTACTCTATTTATAACATAGCATGCTGTATGAACTGCTTCTGCCTAGAGAAATAGGGGTAACTTATTCTCATTTAACATGGTTCTAGACATTTCCTGAAGTGATCTGTTTTTACGTTCTACTATCTCATTTTGTGAAAGAGTTATTGGAAATGAGTACCTATGATCTTTGCCTAATTCTTCATAAAAGGTGTCCATTTGATCATTATCAAATTCTATACCATGATCACTCCTAAGTTTTTGAATTTTAACATTTTGCTCATTCTGAACTTTATTACAGAATATCTTAAATATTTCAAAAACTTCAGTTTTATTAGCTAGAAAATAGACCCAAGTAAATCTAGAATAGTCATCAACTAGTACAAAAGCATAATGTTTACCTCCTAGACTAGTTATCCTAGTAGGTCCAAATAAATCCATATGCACTAGTTCTAATACTCTTTTGCTTGTTATTTCATTTAAACTTTTAAAGGATGTTTTTGTTAGAACCTGAGTATTTTTATAATGCAAAACCTATGTGAGGAAACATATTGTATTTCACAGATAAGTCAGTGCAACAAAAGATCAGAAGGTAAACAATTCTTAGTATCAAACAGGTTGTAGTTAATCCCAGAATGTGTTGCTACAAAAAATCGGACAGTTATAGATCAAAGTATCCGAAGAGTAAGTTTACAGCAATAGCAATACTATCGGACAATTAGAAAGATATCTATCTGACTTTTTCGGAGAGTTAAATGATCGGATAGTTAAGAAAGATTGAATGATCGGAAAGTTAAGGAGTTAACTATCCGAAAGCTTAAAGGACTTTTCAAAGAGTTAGAAAGATAACAATTCGACTTTTCGGTGAGTTACAGGTATAACTATCCGAAACTTAAGTCATTCAATTTACCACGTGCAGAATTCCAAAACAGAAGCTTAAAGGATTTTTCAGAGAGTTAGGAAGATAACTATCTAACTTTTTCGGTAAGTTACAGGTATAACTTTCCGAAACTTAAGTTATCCTATTACGCACGTGTAGAATGGAGAAGACGGCAGCTAAAAGCTTAAAAGGAAAAATCAGAGAGTTAGATAACCATCCGAAATTTTAAAAGAGTTTCGGTGAGTTACAGTTTAACTATTTGAAACTTAAGTCATTGAATTTCCCACATGTAGAAATCCAGACAGAAGCTCAAATGAGTTTTCGGAGAGTTAAAAAGATAACTATCCAAAAAATAGGAAATTTTAGTGAGTTACATTTCTAACTATCCGAAACTTAAGTTATTCTTTTATGCACGTGCAGAATTAAAGAGATAGCAGTTGGAAGCTTAAAAGAAAAATCAGAGAGTTACTGTAGTTAACTATCCGAAAGTCAAGAGTTTTTTGGTGAGTTAAAACTACAAGTCTTCGATCACTTTACATTTCACGTGAGCAACTTAAAATCCTCATGTGACACAGATAACAGGATGTAAGTGAAGAATCGGTAAGTTATGGACGCTCTTCGGTGAGCTATTCATATAACCATCTAAAAGTTAAAGGAAATCGAAAGGTTACTTACTGAACATCAAACAGAATGATAACTTACCATATTTAGGTATGATTATTTAGCAAGTACAACAGAATACACCCGTTGAAAGAAAAATGTGATCATTATACCTTTTAGAGTGTAACTAGAATTTGTGTAGCTCACTGTGTGATCACACAAAGATAACGATCATACAATATACAGTGAGCTACACAAATTCTAGTTACACTCTCAAGTCTGCAAACAGTCAAGTATACTCAAAAGATTCACTGCAGAAAAGGCTCAGTGTACCAAAACTCTAATAGAAAGACTCAAAGTTGTTGGTTCGTGAGTTTCTACCTGAAAACTCATTGTTAGTTGAGAGCTTCAACCTGAAAGCTCAACAAAAAAGGTTGGTTATTGAGCTTATACCTGAAAGCTCTAAGTGTTGGTTCTTGCTTCAACCTGAAAGCAAGTGTTGTAAGTATTTGAATACTTAGTGAAGCCCAAGTGTATCTTAGGAGTGGACTAGCCAAGTTGGTGAACCACCTAAAAATTTGCTGTGTGTTATTTTCCTCTTACTGTTTTGCTTTCATTTAATTCATCTCATCTCACTTTTGTTGAATCAATCGATTCAAAGTTAAAAGATTTAAAAACTTACACACCTTCACCATTCACCCCCCCTCTGGTAAGCCTATTGATCCTAACAGTTTTATGTAATTTACCTAGTTGACATGCATCACACATAAACTCTTTCGAGTACTTAATACTAGGTAAACCTCTAACTAGATTATTTTTAGACAGCTTTTGTAATAATTTTAAATTTGAGTGTCCTAGCTTCTATGCCATAAAATAACTTCATCTGTTTTTGCAATTAAGCAAGCATTGTCTTTAATAATATCAAAAGGCAAATTCAGAATACAAACAAATCCTTTCTTGTATGTAGTGAATAAAATTTCATTTGTAGACATGTCCATAATTTTACAGGAATCTTTTTCAAAAATTACTCTATAAAACTTCATTAAAACAAGAACACTCAATAAATTAAAACCTAAGTTTTCCACTAACAAGACATCATTTATAAAGCATTTCTTAGTTACCTGAACCTTGCTAGACCCAAGGATATTTGTTTTGCTTTTATTTCCAAAGGTAACTTGTCCGTTCTTGGTCTTTGTTATTTCTCTAAGTAATCGTATATCTCTAGTCATGTGACTGGATGCCCCACTGTCCATTATCCATTTTGATTTGTGTACCTACAAAACAGTCAAAGAGAGATTTTATCTCTTGGAACTCATTTTGAGTGGGTCCAAGAATTTTAGAGAGAGTCATATCAAAATAATCTGTATTTTTAGACTTCAACTTATCTATTTTCTGATAATTATTTTTTCATTTCTTTCTCTTAGTTTTATAATTATCAAAACATTTATTTCTATGTAAACTAGAGTTGAAATTTTCATTTCTGACATTATTTGATTTCCAATATCCGATATTCTTTAAATATGAAGAAAATTGATCAAGAATTTTAAGATTCTCAAAAGACTTAGCTTGATTTTTCTAAAAATTTCTTTTGACATTCCTACATCGTGTGCTATCATTTATATGCTGCATTTTATCAATTTGCACATATTTTTCTCCCTTTTTAATTACACACGAAATAGTTTTTCTCTTACTATTCTTAGTATTGGAAATAAAGACATTATTTTTAGCAATACCATCATACAATATATAATTTTCAGAAGATGCATCGTGTAAACCAATACCATGTTTTTCTACATTTGATATTTTACTACTAAGTTCATATGTTATAGTTTGACTATTATTCCATTTACTTAATATAGCATTTTGATCGTAGACCTTAATGTTTAACATATCAATTTCTAAATTTAAATTAGTAATAGTCAGTTCCAGTTTTTCAATTTCACAGATCATTTTCATCTTATCAGCAATTAAATTTTCACAATTAGCATGCAATTTTCTTTCTATTGCAATAAACTTTAAAATTTCCTATGCACGCCTTCGATTTTCTTCTTTAAATTTATTCAATGTAGAGTTCAGAAATTCAACCTTATTTTCAGATTCATCTAGCATTTTCCTAGTGTTCTTTCCTTCTATTTTTACTTTCTTATATTTTCTGGCCAGTCTATTGTATTCAACAAGTAATGCATCAAAACTATCAAAGTTAGTATTTTGATCAGAGGATACCTCACTAGATTTTGCCATGAAGCATACGTTTGCTAGATTTTCTTCTGAATTTGATGTTGATGAGGATTCATTGTTTGATGTTGAATCCTTTGTTTCTTCACTTTGTGAAGTTGAAGAGTCATCCCATGTCACTTTTGTTAGAAACGAATGGCTTCACCAGGGGGGTGAATGGAGAACAGTGTGAAATTATGCCTATTTTTCACTTTACTAACTAATTTGATTAATTAGTTTGCACAAGTAATAATCAGACAAAAATATCATGCACAGTAGAAATAAAGGTAAGAAACACAAGAGAATTTTAGGTGGTTCACCAACTCGGCTAGTCCACCCCTAAGGGTCACTTGGGCTTCACTAAGTGTCTCAACACTTATACACTTGCTTTCAGGTCGAAGCAAGAACCAACCACATAGAAGTTTTCAAGTATAAACTCCAGAAAACCAACCTCTTGAGTTTTCAGGTCGAAACTCAAACCAACAACTGAATGTAGCTTTTAGGTTGAAGCCACGAACCAAATGATCCTTCTTGGATCAGACTTTCAGCACATGGAGAGCTTTAAGAATCTTCTTGTAAATCTAGCTTTCAATCGATTCTTTGTTGAACTGAATTTGAGCTTTCTTCTATATCAGTAATTGATCTGCAATGTATACTGTATCTCTGTATGTATATGAGCAAAAAGCTATCTAAATCCGTTGTCTGTATCTTGTATATATACTTGATATGTACAACGATCATATTTTCTTCCAACGGATGTATTCTACTGTACTTGATTAGGATCAAGTCCCAATATGGCAAGTGACCATTCAGAAAAATCGTTTCAAGATATCTTATCGATTTTCCTGTTCTTTCGGATGGTTAGCTATGCAACTCTCCGAAGAGTAATTGTAACTCACCGAAAGATCACTTAACCTTTACTACCAGGTAGGATTCCAGAATATTTAAATGTGAGCTGTCATCCAATCGGATACTTATAACTGTAACTCACCAAACAGTTATATACCATGTCGGATAGTTTGTCTCTATCAACTTTTTCGATTTTAATTTAGCACGTGCATAGAAGACTGACTGAAGTTTCGGAAGGTTATCCTGTAACTCACCGAAACTCTTTTGAAATTTTGGATAGTTATCCTTCTAACTCTTCGAAAACCTATTTGAGCATCTGTTTGGATTTTTGCATGTGGAAAATTCACTAACTTAAGTTTCGGATAGTTAAACTATAACTTACCGAAACTCTCTTTTAAATTTCGGATAGTTATCTAACTGTCCGATTTTCCCATTTAACCTTTCAACTACCGGCTTTCTCCATTTTGCACGTGCATAATAAAATGACTTAAGTTCTGGAAAGTTATGCCTGTAACTTACCGAAAAACTCGAATAGTTATCTAACTCTCCGAAAAGAAAACTCGGATAGTTATCTAACTCTCCGACAAGTCCTTTTAGTTTCCATTCTGTATTTCTGCACGTGGTTTATTGAATGACTTAACTTTCGGATAGTTATACCTGTAACTCTCCGAAAAATCCTTTAAGCTTCTAGATAGTTAACTCCTTAACTATCCGATCATTCAATCCCCTTAACTGTCTGATTAAATAACTCTCCGAAGGCTTTATAATTTCGGATAGTTATTCTTCTAACTATCCGATAGTATTGCTACTACTTTAAACTTGCTCTTCGGATCTGTAACTGTCCGATTTTCCTGTAACTTTAAGGTAGTATTATTTGGAAACTTCTCCATCTGTTCATCTGCATGGAATTTGTTCTATCTGCCTTCTGATCTAATGCTGCACTGACTTAATTGTGAAATACAATATGTTTCCTTACATAGGTTTTGCATTATCAAAATACTAGGGTCCTAACAATCTCCCCCTTTTTGATAATGACAAAAACCTTTACATTAAATTACATGTATTTCACTCCCTAGATTGTTGCTATACATTCAATCACATAGAAACTAAGTAAAGCAAAGAATTACAATAAATTCAATGAAGTTAATTTCTTGCCTTGTCTATGTGTTGGGAAAGCTCCCCCTACCTTCTATGTAATTTTCTATATTCTTCTCCCCCTTTTTGTCATTAGATAAAAGGATTTCCACAATTTTCTTTTGCTGAATTTTCTTCTCCCCTTTTTGTCATTAAATTTGTATCTGATGATATACCAAATTTTTGATCTCTATAATCCCGTCAGATATCAAGTTGTGAAAAGAATCAAATGCATCAAAATCATCAATTACCAATTTTTGATTTTTCATCAAATGTAGACTGTTGATGCGTAGATCTCAATTGTTGAGATATTTTCATCATTGCAGTCTATTTTCTTCTTTTCCTTTGATTTGTGCTGTTTTTCTTCTTTCTTATTTGAGCACAATATCAATTAAAGTGTCAATTTCTTTAATCCTTATCTGATGCCAGTTGTTGACATTCTATCATCTAAGAAGTCAGTAATTGCTCTCCTGATCTGTGATATTTCTTCCTTTGTTTTCGTGTAATTATTGCATCATCTGTAAAAACTGAAAACAGTGAAATGCCAATGGTTAATGTAGCAATTTATAAATATGCAGTTAATATTTGTAATTTCTGCCACATGCTCTCCCCCTATCTGTATGGAGGTTCACTGATTTATAATAGCAAGCTATAGGCTCTCCCCCTATATGCATGCCCTTTTTATACACTTTTATTTTGTACTGAAGTAACATTCTGAATTCTCTTCATATAGTAGGTTCTCCCCCTACTTATATGTTTTTCCTTGAAGACAAATTTCTTGCACCTGTTCTGCAAAATGAATGTCATATATGATACCAATTGAACTAAATACCAATTCTTAATCAAAAATATCATAAAAGATTTTCAATCATTTAGCTTCTGATTCCAATCCGTTTCTCTTCTCTTAGATCTCTATTTCAAGAGATTCTTTCAATTTGTAGAAGATAATTTGAAGATTGTAATCTGTCTGCTGCAGATTTTGGTTGTCCTATGATAAATCTGATTTGTATACATTCATCCTAGCTCATGCAGATCTTATTTCCTTTAAAGAACAGAATTCAATCAATGATACCACTTTGATACTACTTGTTCATTTTAGAATATCATAGCTGATTCTTAATTGACTATCAACTATTTGGCTTCTTAAAAAGAAATTTCTCTTCACGAGATTCTGCTTATTCTGATAACACTTGTTTCTAACTATTGCACATTTTGCTCTCCTTGAGCATCAAGATTTTAGGCACGATTTTCACTCAGTCTAAGTGAGCACTTTCTACCAATTTATGGTGCCTCTTGTAATACCAAAATTTTACTGTCATAACTGGTTTGGAGCTATAGATCAACTACTCCCCCTAAACCATATAATCCTGCAATTCAAATGGAAATAGATTTTGGTACCCATACTTTCTTGGGTCCATAAGTGTTAGTCCTAACAATATATAGTTTATTGCCATTTGACAGCCACATTGAACCAGATCTTCTTTTGATGGCAAACACTGTTGTACCATCTTTATAAGATCGGATAACACCACCATAGTAGGGTATTTCTTGTGGAGTAGCATACCTTAGGCCAAGTTTATTAGAACTGTATCTTTGAGAACCAATGACTTGATCTAATCCTTTCTGTCCATTGGTAAATTTATGCACAGTATTTTTCAGATCAGTGATTTCAGATTTCAATTTTTCATTTTCATTTATCAATTCATCATTACAGCATTTCCTATCTTCAACATGCAGATTTTCAAGTTCAGTATGTGCTTCTTTTAAACATGCAGTTAAATGTTTAATTTCCTTTTTATACTTTTTGCATTTAACATATAAACTGTCAACAGTAGACAAAAGAATATTTACATCTAGATTATCATTGTCTACATCAGAATCACTTTGAGATGAAGTGGAACATACCTCTTGTGCTGTATAGCACACGTTTACTGGTACCTCTTCATCTGAACTAGATGAGCTACTAGAAGAACTACTGTCATCCCAAGCAGCCTTCAATGCCTTTTTCTTTTTGTAGCTCCTCTTCTTCTTCTTCATTTCTTTTTCTTCTTCTTGTTGCAGTGGACAATCAAGTTGTATATGTCCCTGCTTCTTACATTTAAAGCATATTGGTGCATTGCTTTTGATGTGCTAGCATGATTCTTTTTCTTCATCCATTTTCTGAATTTTCTAGCCAATAGGACAACTTCATCATCATTCGAGCTTTGAAGTTCGTGTGTTGATGGAAAGGCTAGTTCTTTCTTTGTTTCAGTTTTCTTTTTACCATTACCTTCCTCAACTTTCCATTCCTTCATTTGAACTTCATGGGCCAGTAGGTTGCCCATTAGATCCTCTACTGAGTATTTGTTGAGGTCTTTGGAATCTTGTATCGATGTGGACTTTTGCTTCCATTCCACAGTTAAGCTTCTAAGGATTTTCTGTACCTGTTCACGGACAGAAAATTCCTTTCCCAAACCTCTTAAGCCATTAATAATCTCAGTGAATCTTGAAAACATATCAGTGATAGTTTCATCATCAAGCATTTTAAATAATTCAAGCTTTCTGAGTAAAATGCTTATTTTAGTGACTTTCACTTGGCTAGTTCCTTCAAAGGTTATTTGAAGAGTGTTCCAAGCCTCGTGAGCAGATTTACAAGCTGAAACTTTATTATATTGTTCAGTAGATAAGGCACAGTAAATAATTCAGCCCTCGAGCATCTATTTGGATGATTCTCTCATCCTCCTCAGTTCAATCATCCTCATGACTAGGTGGAATAGGTGTTCCTAGAACAACCATTTTCCATAAACTCACATCTGAGCTTTTGAGGAAACATTCCATCTTGTGAATGGAGAATAGTGTGAAATTATGCCTATTTTTCACTTTACTAACTAATTTGATTAATCAGTTTGCACAAGTAATAATTAGATAAAAATATCATGCACAGCAGAAATAAAGGTAAGAAACACAAGAGAATTTTAGGTGGTTCACCAACTCGGCTAGTCCACCCCCAAGGGTCACTTGGGCTTCACTAAGTGTCTCAACACTTATACACTTGCTTTCAGGTCGAAGCAAGAACCAACCACACAGAAGTTTTCAGGTATAAACTTCAGAAAACCAACCTCTTGAGTTTTCAGGTCGAAACTCAAACCAACAACTGAATGTAGTTTTTAGGTTGAAGCCACGAACCAAATGATCCTTCTTGGATCAGACTTTCAACACATAGAGAGCTTTAAGAATCTTCTTGTAAATCCAGCTTTCAATCGATTCTTTGTTGAGTTGAATTTGAGCTTTCTTCTATATCAGTAATTGATCTGCAATGTATACTGTATCTCTGTATGTATATGAGCAAAAAGCTATCTAAATTCGTTGTCTGTATCTTGTATATATACCTGATATGTACAACGATCATATTTTCTTCCAACGGATGTATTCTACTGTATTTGATTAGGATCAAGTCCCAATACGGCAAGTGACTGTTCAGAAAAATCGTTTCAAGATATCTTACCGATTTTCCTGTTCTTTCGGATGGTTAGATATGCAACTCTCCGAAGAGTAACTGTAACTCACCGAAAGATCACTTAACCTTTACTGCCAGGTAGGATTCCAGAATATTTAAATGTGAGCTGTCATCCAATCGAATACTTATAACTGTAACTCACCGAACAATTATATACCATGTTAGATAGTTTGTCTCTGACAACTTTCCGATTTTAATTTAGCACATGCATAGAAGACTAACTTAAGTTTCGGAAGGTTATCCCATAACTCACCGAAACTCTTTTGAAATTTCGGATAGTTATCCTTTTAACTCTCCTAAAACCTATTTGAGCATTTGTCTGGATTTTTGTACGTGGGAAATTCACTGACTTAAGTTTCGGATAGTTAAACTATAACTTACCGAAACTCTCTTTTAAATTTCGGATAGTTATCTAACTCTCTGATTTTCCCATTTAACCTTTCAACTGCCGACTTTCTCCATTTTGCACATGCGTAATAAAATGACTTAAGTTCAGGAAAGTTATGCCTATAACTTACCGAAAAACTCGAATAGTTATCTAACTCTCCGAAAAGAAAACTCAGATAGTTATCTAACTCTCCGACAAGTCCTTTTAGTTTCCATTCTGTATTTCTACACGTGGTTTATTGAATGACTTAACATTCAGATAGTTATACCTATAACTCTCCGAAAAATCCTTTAAGCTTCCAGATAGTTAACTCCTTAACTATCTGATCATTCAATCCCCTTAACTGTCTGATTAAATAACTCTTCGAAGGCTTTATAATTTCGGATAGTTATTCTTCTAACTATCCGATAGTATTGCTACTGCTTTAAACTTGCTCTTCGGATCTGTAACTGTCTGATTTTCCGATAACTTTAAGGCAGTATTATCTGGAAACTTCTCCATATGTTCATCTACATGGAATTTGTTCTATCTGCCTTCTGATCTAATGCTGCACTGACTTAACTATGAAATACAATATGTTTCCTCACATAGGTTTTGCATTATCAAAATACTAGGGTCTTAACAACTTTAAGTGCCCTTCTCTTTCTAAATTTCTTACTCCTAAAATTCCTTCTTGAATTCTTCTTATCTTTGTTGAGTGGACAATTAGTTTGAAAGTGACTCGGTCTGTTGCACTTGTAACATATGATTTTGTCTTTCGTGAATGACTTCTCCATATCTCCAGATGTCTTTGCTGACCTAAAGTTTCTACGTTTCTTCAATAGATTTCTAAATTTTCTGGTCAACAACAGTAAATCATCGTTAGAATCACTAGTGACTTTTGAGACTTTATCAGCCTCAAAAGCCAGATCCCTTCTAGGATTTTTCCCTTTTGGATCTAAATGTTGTACTTCATAGGCTGTCAGATTTCCTTTGAGGTCATCGAGAGTATATGTATTTAAATCTTTGGACTCCTCAATAGATGTTGTCTTTTGAGCCCAAATTTTAGTTAAAGATCTAAGCATCTTTCTTACCAAGTCTTTTTCCTTGAATTTCTTGCCTAAAGATTTTAATGAATTTACAATCTTAAGAAAACAGGAAAACATGTCAGAGATACATTCATTTTTGTGAATTTTAAAAAACTCATATTTATGTACTAACATATTAATCTTAGATTCCTTGACCTGGTTAGTACCTTTGTTGGCAACTTCTAATGCATGTCATATCTCATATGTAGTTTGATATGCAGAAACTTTTTTAAATTGATCATGAGATAAAGCACAAAACAAAATGTTTAAACCTTTAGCATTCAATGTCATTCGCTCCTTCTCATCAAAAGTCCAAGTATCATATGGAGTCATAACTAACAATATAGGATTGCTAATTATATGCCATAATTTGAAATCGATTGATTGAAAGAATACTTTCATCCTATATTTCAAGTAGCCATAATTGCTACCTTCGAACATAGAATGATGATTAGAAGTCTATCCTTCAGTCATAACTAAGATTTCAATATTATCCATTTTAATTAGATAATCCTAAGAAAATGATAGGAAAAATTGATTCCTAAATAGAGAAATAAAAGCTCTTAATTATGATAATAATGCTCTAATAGTAGTTGTAGGATCGTCTATATCACAAGAGGAAGGGTGAATTGTGTCTTTAATAATTAAATACTAGCAGATAAAACAAGAGCACAAAAACACTCGTAAATGAAATTTTATTCTTTTATTTAAAGATAGGTCTTTTATTTAAAGATAGAATTTACAATATCTTTTCAGCTCAATTCCTTTCTTGAAGGTTTTGATACAGTAATGTTTGATATACAATTCAAATAGAAAAACAAAGCCCTTATTCAAAACTAATTTTGAATTGTATAAAACCTAATCTTTATGCACACAACTTCTTTCTTTCTCTTTACTTAGCTTCTTTATCTCTTCTTCTCCAGTTGTTAAATTTCTAGACTTCTTGCGTTTGCAGCTCCTTTTCTGAAATTGCTTGGAATTTTGAACTTCTTTTGATGTTGGAGAATTTTTTAAAATATGAATATTCAAACTTAACTTTTCAGTTAGGGATCTAGATTGAATATTCAGACTTGGTTTTTGAGATTAGGATCCTCCTATTGTAATCTAGCTCGTACTCTCTATTAGTAGTCGAACTATGTTGTCTTTCACGTTTAACGTGTTCATCCACTTAATCCATAATCCATAATCCACGTAGTAATTTTTTCTTTAATCCAAATTACTATTTATTTGAGTTTCCACTTTCTCCACTATCATTTTGAATTTTCACGATCTCCACTCGTAGATTCATCAAAACTTTTATCTTCCTAGAGTCTTGTAGAATATCTTCTAAGTCTTCAATTTAGTCGAACACTTATCCTTTAAGTCTTGTAAAAACTCGAACATTTATTTGTAACTCTTCATGATTTTGCACCTGCAAAACACGTGACTAAACATAGCAAACTTATCTATTCGTTAGTCATTTTATAAAACTCAAACAGTTATCTATCCATGCATATAAAAACTCGAACAGTTATCTAACTATTCGATTTTCATTACCGAACGCACATGGAAAATACGTGATAACTTAAAACATTAAAAACACAAGTGTAGATAACTTAACTATACAAGTTTTTAACGTAAACTATTCGACAAAAACAAAACGTTAACTATCTGAAAGTTTAACTATTGAAAATCTAGCTCTTCGAAAATCTTTAACTTATCCGACATAAAAATGAAACTTTCCGATAATCTGTTAACTATTATACTTAGAGAATATTATTTAGACTTATTTAAAAACATTAATAAAGCATATATCATCAAAACAAAATTCCTAACAACTTTAAAGACAGAATTTACAATATCTTTTCAGCTCAATTCCCTTCTTGACGGTTTTGATATAATAAAGTTTGATATACAATTCAAATAGAAAATTAAAGTTCTTATTCAAAACTAATTTTGAATTGTATAAAACCTGATCTTTATGCACGTAGCTCATTTTCTTCTTTTTGCTCAACATCTGTATCTCTTCTTCTCTAGTTGTCGAATTTCCAGACTTCTTGCATTTGTAGCTCCTTTTCTGAAATTGCTTGGAATTTCAGACTTCTTCTAATGTTGGAGAACTTTTTCTAGATGTGAATATTCAAGCTTAACTTTTCAGTTAGGGATCTAGATTGAATATTCAGACTTGGTTTTTGAGATTGGGATCCTCTATTTGTAATGTAGCTTGTACTCTCTATTTGTAGTTGAACTCTGTTGTATTTCACATTCAGCATGTTCATCCACTTGATCCACAATTTGTAATCCATAATCACGTACTAATTTTTTTCTTTAATCCAAATTACTATCTATTTGAATTTCCACTTTCTCCACTATCATTTTGAATTTCCACGATCTCCACTCGTAGATTCACGAAAACTTTATCTTCCTGGAGTCTTGTAGAATATCTTCTAACTCTTCAATTTAGTCGAACACTTATCCTTTAAGTCCTGTAAAAGTCGAATACTTATCTATAACTCTTTGAGTTTTTGCACCTGCAAAACACATGACTAAACATAGAAAACTTATCTGTTCGTTAGTCAGTTTATAAAACTCGAAGACTTATCTATCCATGCATATAAAAACTCGAATAGTTATCTAACTATTCGATTTTCATTACCGAATGCACATGAAAAACACGTGACAACTTAAAACATTAAAAACACACGTGTAGATAACTTAACTATACGAGTTTTTAACATAACTATTCGACAAAAACGAAACGTTAACTATCCGAAAGTTTAACTATCCGAAAATCTAACTATTCGAAAGCTTTAACTATCTGAAAGCTTAACTATTCGAAAGTTAACTATTCGAAATAAAAATGAAACTTTCCGATAATCTGTTAACATTTAATTTACGTGATAATTATACCTAAAGAATATTATTTAGACTTATTTTAAAAACATTAATAAAGTATACATCATCAAAACAAAATTCCTAACAATAATATCCATCGGATCAATCTAGGTTTAATCTCTTTCTTTGCTATTAGGTGTTTTAAAGCTGAATGATCCATGTATACTATCACTTTAGCTCTAATCAAATATGATCTAAACTTTTCTAAGGCTAACACAACAGCTAACAGCTCTTTTTCAATAGTTGTATAATTAACCTAAGCATCATTTAAGGTTTTGCTTGCATAATGAATCACTCTAGGAGATTTTTCTATCTTCTGTCCTAGCATTGCTCCTACAGCAAAATTAGATGCATCGCGCATTACTTCAAATGGATGGCTCTAATCCAATGCTTGTATTATAGGAGTTGAAATTAAGCTAGTTTTAAGCTTGAAAAATGCTTCTTTGCAATTTTTGTCAAAGTTAAATGGGACATCTTTTAATAGATTAGTTAAAGGTCTAGCTATTTTGCTAAAATCTTTAATAAATCTTCTATAAAATCCAACATGTCCTAGAAATGATCTAATATCTTTTAATGATTTAGGTTCTGGTAGATTAGAAATTACTTCTATTTTAGCTTTATCTACTTCTAATCCTTTCTTTGAAACAACATGTCCCAAGACTATTCCTTGTTTAACCATAAAATGACATTTTTCCCAATTTAGAACTAGATCTTTTTCTACACAACGTTTTAATATTTCATCTAAATTATTTAAACCCACTTCATATGAAGTTCCATAAATAGTAAAATCAATCATAAATATTTCTAAAAAATCTTCAATCATTCCAATGAATATGGCCTGCATACACCTTTGAAAGGTGGCTGGTGTATTGCATAATCCAAATGGCATTCTCTTAAAAGCATAAGTTCCATTAGGACAGCTGAAAGTTATTTTCTCTTGATTCTTTAATGCTACTGGAACTTGGTTATATCTTGAATACCCATCTAGGAAACAAAAATATTCTTACCCTACTAATCTCTCTAGCATTTGATCTATAAAAGGTAAGGGAAAATGATCTTTCCTAGTCACAGCATTTAACTTTCTATAATCTATACACACTCTCCAGCCTGATTCAATTCTAGTAGGTATCAAGTCCTAACTTTCATTCCTAATAACTGTTAATCCTAATTTCTTGGGAACTACATGGATTGGACTAACCCATGAGCTATTAGAAATCAGATAAATTATGTTATTATCTAACCATTTCACTATTTCCTTCCTAACTACTTCTTTAAGGTTTGGATTTAATCTCCTCTCTGGAATTCGAACTGGTTTAACATTCTCTTCTAAATATATGTGGTGACAGCATAAAGTTGCACTTAACCATTTTATATTAGTCATAGTCCATCCTATTACTTCTTTATAAGTTTTTACTACTTTTAATTTAGCAATTTGATCCTCTTTTAAATCTGAAGCAATAATGATTGGACATGTTCATTTTTCTTCCAGAAATATATAGGTTAATTCAAGAGGTAAAAGCTTTAATTCTAAATGTTGCCCATCAGAAGCTAGAGCTCCTAATTGATAATCATCATTTCCTATATTAATCTCTTCCTGATCTCCTTTTACATTTATGCTTTCACTTTCTTCTAAGTTTTCAAAATTGAGTTGCCTATTTAATTCTTCTTGAATCACATCATCTAGCATATCTCCTTCATCCTCTAAAAAGTCTATAGTATGTAAGGACATTTCTAACCCCTCAAACTTTTCTGGTTTGAAAATGTTTAATTGAGTATCTTCATTACCATATGCTAACTTCATTACTCCAATTTTACAATTTATAACAGCCCCTGATGTTGCTAAGAATGGTCTTCCCAAAATTAAAGATGTATCATGATTTTCATGCTTAATTTGTTGGGAATCCAAAATTACAATATCAATAGGATATATGAAGTTTTTGATTTTAATTAAGACATCTTCTATTTTTCCTCTTGTGTATCTTATACTTCTATCAATTAATTGAATAACAGTCCTAGTAGGAGTTAAGCCTTCTAATCCTAAGGATGCAAATATATCACTTGGCATAACATTTATATCTACACCTAGGTCTATTAAGGTTCTTTCTAGAATGGTACTTCCTATGGTGCATGATATAACAAAGATTCCAGGATCAGACAACTTTTTAGGAATTTGTGGCAGAAATAGAGAACTACTTTGCTCAGCTAAAAAGACTTTCCTTAAAACTTTTCGCTCTCTTTTCTTAGTACATCAATCCTTAAGAAATTTAGCACAAGTTGGCATTTTCTACAGTAAGTCTAACAAATGAATATTAACTTGTACTTTTTCAAAAATTTCTCTAATTTTTTCTTGTTTTCCAAGAAATGTTTGTTGTAATCTTTTAGGATAGGGTGCTAATGATTGTGATTTAAAAGATTCTTTTTCTTTCATTTGATTTATTTGATCATTTTTAGTCTCATTTTCAGATTTAGATCTTTCTTCATTGATTTCTAAGTTTTCAGATATTACATTCTCATTATCATTTTGATTTTTGCTCTTATCCACCTTCATATTACTTTCTTTTTGAATTCTTAGTGGTATATTAGTTCCAAATTGTAGGATCGTTTATATCACAAGAGGGGGGTGAATTGTGTCTTTAGTAATTAAATACTAGCGGATAAAACAAGAGCACAAAACACTCGTAAATGAAATTCTATTCTTTATTTAAAAATAGAATTTATAATATCTTTTCAGCTCAATTCCCTTCTTGAAGGTTTTGATACAGTAATGTTCGATATACAATTCAAATAGAAAAACAAAGCTCTATTCAAAACTAATTTTGAATTGTATAAAACCTAATCTTTATGCACACAGCTTCTTTCTTTCTCTTTGCTCAGCTTCTGTATCTCTTCTTCTCCAGTTGTCAAATTTCTAGACTTCTTGCATTTGCAGCTCCTTTTCTGAAATAGCTTGGAATTTTGAACTTCTTCTGATGTTGGAGAAATTTTCAGAATATGAATATTCAAACTTAACTTTTCAATTAGGGATCTAGATTGAATATTTAGACTTGGTTTTTGAGATTGGGATCCTCCTGTTGTAATGTAGCTCGTACTCTCTATTAGTAGTCGAACTATGTTGTCTTTCACGTTCAGCATGTTCATCCACTTAGTCCATAATCCATAATCCATGTACTAATTTTTTCTTTAATCCAAATTACTATCTATTTGAGTTTCCACTTTCTCCACTATCATTTTGAATTTTCACGATCTCCACTCATAGATTCATCAAGACTTTTATCTTCCTAGAGTCTTGTAGAATATCTTCTAAGTCTTCGATTTAGTCGAACACTTATCATTTAAGTCCAGTAAAAACTCAAACACTTATCTGTAACTCTTCAAGTTTTTGCACCTGCAAAACACGTGACTAAACATAGCAAACTTATCTGTTCGTTAGTCATTTTATAAAACTCGAACAGTTATTTATCCATGCGTATTAAAACTCGAACAGTTATCTAATTATTCGATTTTTCATTACCGAACGCACATGGAAAACATGTGACAACTTAAAACATTAAAAACACACGTGCAGATAACTTAACTATACGAGTTTTTAACATAAAGTATTCGACAAAAATGAGATGTTAACTATCAAAAAGTTTAACTATCTGAATCGTTAACTATCCGAAAGTTTAACTATTGCAAATCTAACTCTTCAGAAATCTTTAATTTATCCGACATAAAAATGAAACTTTCCGATAATTTGTTAACTATTATACTTAGAGAATATTATGTAGACTTATTTAAAAACATTAATAAAGCATATATCATCAAAATTAAACACCTAATAATCTCCCCATTTTTGATGATGTCAAAACCTAATAAGTCACATAATTTATATCTCCCCCTTTTTGGCATTATAAAAAAGTAAACAAACTATTTTCTCCCCCTTTAGGAAGTTAAGCAAGTTAAATGTAAGGAAGGAAATCTTACTAAGTATATATTAATCAAAACGATAGTTTCAAACATACATAAAATTTATGGATTAAGCATAAACTATTTAAACATAAACTGTGAAAAATAATCACGTAACATTAAAATCAGTAAACAGTTGACATAATAGTTTTGGTTACAAATTACAAAAGATAAATCATGTCATACATAATTTGTATAATCACAAGCCTCTTTGTCTTCAAAAAATATCAATCAGAGTATCTGAAATTTTCTTTGCAATTTTTGTACTAACTCTGTTTATCTGATCAAGTAATGCTTGATTTAAATCATTTTATGAAACTTGTGATGGTTGCTGTAAAAATTCAGTATGGATGTCTGTATGTATACCTATATTTGTATCTGTTTGTGTACCTATATTTATATCTGTATGTATACTGGTATTGATATCTGTATGTTGCTATTGTTCTGAAAATTGTGTTGATTGTTGCTGTTGTTATTGGGACTAAGTTTGCCTATCCTATTATTGTTGGACTACAGGTATATCTATTGCTTGGTATTTTTGGAGTTCCTTTGCAGAGAAAGATCTTGATTTTAATCTTTTCTGTGGCCAAGGTGTAATATCTATTTGACTTGCCACAATTCTCAAAATTGTATCACCATAAAATAATTTACTCTGCAAATGTAAGATATGAGAAATAAAAATATCATACCAATTCACCTGTATATGGTTAATTAATGCATATGTAGCATAAAGACAACATTTGCCAACTTCTGCACCATGACCAAACCTCTGAAACAATGAAGCATGTAGTATTTTTGCAATAAAACATGCTTGGCCATTTAAGTCATTTAGTAACCTCAATTGTTTGTTGGTAGTTGGATCTTTGGCTAAAGTTTGAATGTCCCATCCCAAATGATAAACCTGTTTTCTTTCTAATAATTTAACTCCTTCATTTTTTCAAACCAAGTACTTGATAAAGTAAATTTGGAGTTAAATATATATCATTTTCTTGTATATTGGAAACAGGAATACCTTCTTCCACTGTTAAGTTTGAATAAAAACAACTGATAAGTTCGGGTATAACAAGATGGATTGGCTGTTGTGGAAGTAGAGTCAACAAGCCTTGAAATTCAAACATTTCTTGTATATGTGCCATCCCTTCAAACTTAACAGGTCTTGAATATAAAATTGTAAAAGTTTTATATGTTTGAAATTTGTCATAATAGAAACAATTTCTGAACCATAATAATGTATTTTCATCTAAACTCTGTTTAGGATTAAGTATTTTCCTGTCATGATTTTTTGATCTGGGACTTGTTTCAATATTATCAACATCTATATTTTCAGATCTTTCAGAATTGGTGGAATTTCCATCAAAACTAGTATAAATGTCTGAAATATCTGTTATTGTCGTATCAATAATCTGCTGAAATTCTTCTTTTTGTTCTTCTAGAAACATTTCAGGAGCAATAGTATCTATATCAATCTATCTATCAACAACATGTATGTCTATAATTGATCTATACAACAACTGTCTCTGTATGAAAGAATGTTCTATATCTGTCTATATAATAGATTCATCCTGTATTTCTGAAATTTTTATGCTTGAGACATAGGCAGTTTGATATTCAATCTGTAACTGTGTATGTTGTTGATTATATACATTTATCAACAAGTATATTATATACTGTAACAAACATAACCATATGTATAAATTGTAATATAAGCAACTATACCAAAAATCAAAATTTTCTATCCGTGATACAGTTAGAGGAAAAATATCTGTACATTCCTCTTTAGATGAAATATCATCTATATTCATAGACTCAGTGTCTATATCATCAAAAATATCATCAAAATTGATATCATCTGTATATATATCATCAAAATTTCCTACATGTTCTCTTTCCGTAGGAAAAGAATGTGTGCTTGCAGTATGATGTGAAAAACTATCCATTGTATTAAAAGATACATTATGCACTAATGTGACACAATACCTTAGAGTGTATGCTTGTAATCCAATATTGTTCACATCTGCTAGGATTCCTGACACAAATGTCTATCCAGCTTCTGCAACGGAACATAGTTTTCCATTTTTCAATGATTCTTCTTTTTGCTGCATTATTCCTTCTACACTTGTAGTTAGTCCAAAATATTCTAATGTCTTTTTCTTTTTCCGACTATATGTCTGTAGTGTTTCTTGTTGTTCAGGAGATTCTAAAATTTTCTTAATTTCTCCTGTTAAAGGCACCTAGGGTCTTGATGGTCCTTCACCATGATGCCTAGGTGGTAATAATGGAATATAGAGTTTTAAGCTCTCCACCTCTACCATTTTAAGTTGATAAACTCTTTGTCCTTCACTTCAAAGGCCCATTTTGCTAATGGCAATTTTCTATTCATTTATGTACTGTTGAATGTCATCTAAAACAGCCAGGGGAAAATAATGTTGGGAATACAATGTTTCTAATTGCCTATTTGCATTTTCTATCATTGGTCCCCATTTCTTTCCATAATAAGTGATAAACTGTATCAATTTTTCAGGTATCTGTCTAGAACTTGTAGCAACCGTAGGGTTAGGTTGTAAAGTTCGTTTCCATAGTTGTAATGCAAAAAGTTCAGTCTGTTTTAGTCTAAATTGTGTTTCAGCATAATTCCGAATAAACTTCCAACAGAAATTTTTCTCATCTTGAACAGCTTTTCTAATTCCATGCAATATTTCATTTGTAAAAGTGTACCTTGAATAGATGTCGTTGATTTCATTCTGCATTTTCTGAAGTTCTAGCTCTCTTTTCTGCACTTTTGTCATTCTACCACGTCCTCTTCCACGTCCTGACATTGTCGATTAAGATTTGTTGTGCACTGTAGAACTTAGTGGAAGTGAAGATTACGAAACTAGAGTTTCACCAAGGTAGAAACACGAAAGGTTGTTAGTAAAACATTTATAACTCTTCAAGCTTATAAACGAATTCAATCATTGAAATCATAAATATAAGATCCGTTACTGATAAATAACTCGACTACTTACAATAACTGTACAAATTTTACAACTGACAAAAGCAGAATACTTAGCGTAACTGTTTGTGCAAAGAAAATAACTTCTGGCTAAGTGAAAAGTGAGAAAACTTGAAGACTTATGATAACTATTCGAGTTTTGTGAGCAGTAAAACACATAACTATACGACAAACATGAATAGTTATTGTCAGAGATTAAGTCTTTCAAAAAATATAATAATATTAAGTTAACTATTCGAGTTTCTCGAATGGATAGGTGTGAAAGTCGAAGAGTTAAACATTATTGTTCGAGTTTCAACTAAGACATTATAAAGCAATGAAATTCAACACGTTCATAATTCTAACTTAAGGTGTTTAGATATTTTCAGATACTTACTTAGATGCATTTCGGAGAGTTACCAGATAACTTACCGAACATTCACTTAAGATATGCATTTAGGCTTTGACACGTGTACTTCAGGAAATAATAAAATATCCTATTGATCATTTAAAACATAACTGTCCGATATATATACAATAGTCTTCCGAAATCACAGAAAATTCGGACACTTAAGAATTAAAAAGCATGTATTTTACCGATAATTCAGAAATGTACTGAATTAATGTTAATTTCCTGAAATTATGTAGATTCTTTCATGGAAACATATAATAGTTCATAAGAGTTGAATTATTATATGAGAAATTGCTCCCCCTACATAAATGTAGTCTAAAGAATCTATGGCGTACTTAAACTAGGTTGCCAAGCCCTAAATAGATTTTGCTTTAAAAGGTCAAATAGCTTACTTAAAAAGGATGCTAAGCCTTAAATAGATTTCAGTCTCTCTAAATTATTTTTTATTTATTTTTAAATATGAATTAAATATAGAAAGAAGTAGTAGATTTAACAATTTAGATTTTCTTACTTTTATCTTATTCAGTTTACAAAAGATAATTCATAAAGATATACTTTCAGGAACTTAAAAGAATTCAATAATGAGTACACAAACTTAAGACAATAAATATCATACATTATGTGTAAAGTAGATAATAACAAGAAAAAAATAAAGATTATATGCATAGATTATGGCAGGATTGTTATAACACATTGAAAGATAAATTAAGCTTGAGTACATTGCCCCTTTTTCCTCCTTTTTTTTTGTTTATATTCATATATATATTTTATGTATTACCTCCCACAATATCATCTCTTTACGTGATCACAATCCCTTGCTTAGGGGAAAGATAACCAGTTACTTAATGACAAGTGAGAACAGGTAATTTTTTTTTTAAAAATTTTTAATTGTAATCTGAATTACTTGCAAAATGAGTTTTCAGTCAACACATCCCAAACTAATTAGTTTAAGTGACTAGGGTTTAAGATCCCCCAACGGACTTAATTACTCAAGTAATTGCAGAAAAAAACAAACAAAAAATAAAACAAGACAATAAATTAAATTAGAGGCAACTGCAAGACTTAATTTTTCTAACAGAATGTTAATAACTTTCCTTTAATAAAAAGTACATACTTTCTATGTATTTTCCTGTTAAAATCTTTGTAATAGCATATACATAAGTAACAAAAATATAGTTAGTACTCACATTGAATCAATTTAACATTCCTTAAGTAATATTTTCTGAATTTTTCTTAAATAAATTGACTTCAATAAAAATCAGAATTTCATAAATTCTTAACTACTAGAAAATTGTAATTTGAAAATAGATATTTTGTTTTGTTTTTTTTTTTTAATAAAGACATTAAATTCTAAAACTACCTTTATAACAAACCAAAAAGTAATGAACAGGACCATTTAAATATCAGATAACTTATAGATACCAAGTTCTAATCGTAATTTTGAAAAAGTATTTTCATCTAAGGGTTTTGTAAATAGATCTGCTAATTGTTCTGTGGTAGGAACAAAATTTAATACTATTTTTTCTTTTATAACATTATCCCTTAGAAAATGATGTCGAACTTCTATATGTTTTGCTCGTGAATGTAAGACAGGATTTTTAGATAAACTTATTGTAGAACTACTATCACAGAAAATCTTAGTTGGTTCATAGTCTAAATTAAAATCTTTTAAAGTTTGTCTGATCCACCGGATTTGAGCACAGCAAAGTATGGCAGCTATATATTCATCTTCAATTGTACATAATGCTACACAATTTTGCTTTTTGCTAAACCATGACACTAAAGAATTTCCTAATAATTGACAAGTGCCACTAGTGCTTTTTCTTTTAGACTTACATCTTGCGAAATCAGTATCACTATAACCTACTAAGTTTAAAGAACTGTGTTTAAAGTAAAACAATTTGAAATTGATGGTTCCTAATAGATATTTAAAAATTCGTTTAACAGCAAGTAGGTGTGATTCCTTAGGATTAGATTGATATCTAGCACAAGTACACACACTAAACATAATATCTGGTCGGCTAGCTATTAAATAAAGTAATGAACCAATCATACTTCTATATTGTTTTACATCTACAATTTTTCTAGAGTCATCTTTATCCAACTTGGTAATAGTATTCATTGGTGTATTTTTTGTTTTTGTGTTGTCTAAACCAAACGTCTTTAATAAATCTTAAGTATATTTTTCTTGTGAAATAAAAGTACCCAGATCTAATTGCTTAATTTGTAAGCCTAGGAAAATTGATAGTTCACCCATCATACTCATTTCAAATTGATTAGTCATGTCTTTTGAAAAGGACTCAACTAATTTATCATTTGTTGCTCCAAATATGATGTCATCTACATAGATTTGAACTACCAATATATCTTTTTCGATCTTCTTGATAAAAAGAGTGTGATCTACCTTTCCCATAGAATACCCTTTTTCCATAACGAATTTAGATAATCTCTCATACCAAGATCTAGGAGCTTGTTTAAGGCCATATAGTGCCTTCTTAAGCTTATAAACATACTTAGGATGTTTTGAATCTTCAAAACCTGGAGGTTATTTTACATACACTTCTTCTTTTATATATCCATTTAAAAAAGCAGTCTTAACCTCCATTTGATATAATTTGAAATCCATATAACAAACATAAGCTAACAAAATTCGTATTGATTCTAGTCTAGTAATAGGAGCAAATGTTTCATCATAGTCAATTCCTTCCTCTTGCTTGTAACCTTGAGCAACTAATCTAGCTTTATTTTTAACTATATGTCCTTCTTGATCTACTTTGTTTCTAAATACCCACCTTATTCTAATTATGGACTGATTTTCAGGTGGTGGAACTAGATCCCATACCTCATTTCTTATAAATTGATTTAGCTCATCCTGCATAGCTAAATACCAAAATTTATCTTCTAAGGCATCTTCAATTTTCTTAGGTTCTAGTAAAGAAACTAATGAATAAGCTCTACAAATGTTGACTACTGATGACCTAGTCCTAAGTCCTTGATTAGGATCACCTATTATCTGATTAATAGGATGAGATGAAGTATAACGCCAATTTCTATGTTGTTCCATATTTTCTATAGGTATGACATTATTTTCTTCTAAATTTTCATCATTTAAGTTTATATTTCTTATTTCGTTAGATAATCTCTCAATTTCTCTATCAACATCATTTGATACCATTTTGGGAGAATTTCTGAATCAAAGTTTTTAGCATGTCTAACATCCAAATGAGAATTTTCACGAAATTTTACATGTAGGGTTTACTCAATGGCTTTTGTTGATTTATTATAAACTCTATATGCTTTACTTCTAATGGAATAACCAATAAAAATACCTTCATCTGATTTGGCTTTAAATTTGTCTCTTCGTTCCTTAGTATTTAAAATAAAACACTTACAGCTAAAGGGTTTTAAATAACTTATTTTGGGAACCCTATTATACCATATCTCATAAGGAGTTTTATCTAAAATTGGTCTTAGATGTACTCTATTTATAACATAGCATGCTGTATGAACTGCTTCTGCCGAGAGAAATAGGGGTAACTTATTCTCATTTAACATGGTTTTGGACATTTCCTGAAGTGATCTATTTTTACGTTCTACTATCCCATTTTGTGAAGGAGCTCTTGGAAATGAGTACCTATGATCTATGCCTAATTCTTCACAAAAGGTGTCCATTTGATCATTATCAAATTCTATACGATGATCACTACTAAGTTTTTGATTTCTAACATTTTACTCATTCTAAACTTTATTACAAAATATCTTAAATATTTCAAAAACATCAGTTTTATTAGCTAGAAAATAGACCCAAGTAAATCTAGAATAGTCATCAACTAATACAAAAGCATAATGTTTACCTCCTAGACTGGTTGTCCTAGTAGGTCCAAATAAATCCATATGCACTAGTTCTAATACTCTTTTGCTTGTTATTTCATTTAAACTTTTAAAGGATGTTTTATGTAATTTACCTAGTTGACATGCATCACACATAAACTCTTTCGAGTACTTAATACTAGGTAAACATCTAACTAGATTCTTTTTAGATAGCTTTTGTAATAATTTTAAATTTGAGTGTCCTAGCCTTCTATGCCATAAAATAACTTCATCTGTTTTTGCAATTAAGCAATCATTATCTTTAATAATATTAGAAGGCAAATTCAGAATACAAATGGATTCTTTCTTGTATGTAGTGAATAAAATTTCATTTGTAGACATGTCCATAATTTTACAGGAATCTTTTTCAAAAATTACTCTGTAAAACTTCATTAAAACAGAAACACTCAATAAATTAAAACCTAAGTTTTCCACTAATAAGACATCATTTATAAAGCATTTCTGAGTTACCTGAACCTTGCTAGACCCAAGGATATTTGTTTTGCTTTTATTTCCAAAGGTAACTTGTCCATTCTTGGTCTTTGTTATTTTTGTAAGTAATCGTATATCTCTAGTCATGTGACTGGATGCGCCACTATCCATTATCCATTTTGATTTGTGTACCTACAAAATAGTCAAAAAGAGAATTTATCTCTTGGAACCCATTTTTGAGTGGGTCCAAGAATTTTAGAGAGAGTCATATCAAAATAATCCGTATTTTTAGACTTCAACTTATCTATTTTCTGATAATTATTTTTTCATTTTTCTCTCTTAGTGTTATAATTATCAGAACATTTATCTCTATATAAACTAGAGTTGAAATTTTCATTTCTAACATTATTTGATTTCCAATATCCGATATTCTTTAAATATGAAGAAAATTGATTAAGAATATTAAGATTCTCAAATGACTTAGCTTGATTTTTCTGAAAATTTCTTTTGACATTCTTGCATTGTGTGCTATCATTTATATGCTGCATTTTATCAACTTTCACATATTTTTCTCCCTTTTTAATTACACACGGAATAGTTTTTCTCTTACTATTCTTAGTACCGAAAATAAAGACATTATTTTTAGCAATACCATTGTTTGGTATTTCCCAACACTACACTAGAAAAACTTGGATTTGTTACTTCTATTTTTACTTAGTTAATTTATCTTTATGCCTATTCTTTCTTTTAGAAGTAAACAAACAACCTTTAATACAATTTAGATATTAATTCCAATTTGTACTTTAATTGCAAGTGCACAGTGTCTATTGTATCAGTGTGCAAGTACAAGTCGATCCCACAGGGAATTGCTGAAAAGTTTAGAACTGTCCGTTTGTTAACAATCAAATTTATATATTCAATAAGCTCTCCGTTGAATTACAGTTAACTCAACGGATAAAGTTCATTGAGTTATGACTAACTCGACGGACTAACCTCATGGACTTAAGTTAACTCCACGAGCCTGTCTTTTCTTTTTAATACTGCTATTTACAGAGGAATTCGGCCAACCATTGGGCGATTCCATAGATTGTAAATAACATCAATTAAGCTCTTTAATGTTAGTAAACACTGGATTTATCATTAAGCAATACTAACATTCAGATAATTCAAACAGTAACCATTAAAATCTTTAAGTCTTTTGAACGAACCAATTTCAGTGAACTGTAAAACTAAAACAAACATAAAACAATCATAACATTGATGAAGATAACATTAATGACGAAACACAAACAATACAACACTCAAATACAACCTACAAACATAGATAAATTGTTTTTGGTATTTTTGTTTTAATATGAACATGGAAATGGGCGAAAGGTGAAATGTAAAGTAATCTCACTTGACAGTAAATACTTCTGACACTACTTACAACGCGATTATACCACTGAAAATTAAACCACTTACAATTCTGTCTCCTCTCCCTATAGAATTGCAAGTCCAGAATTGTAAGATAATCTTCTCTTCAGCATACAGGCATCAACCTGAAACCAAGGCTAAAAGCTTTACGATCTCCTGAAATATAAGTCGGCGCTTGGTGAAAATGGCTTCCCTTCCCATGACGCGATCACTCCTCACAGTGGTTGTCAAGCACTATGTTTGGCTCAGAATCGACCCGACATCAAGAAAGTATTCTCACAGACCTCCGATGGTTGGTGATTATGGTGGATATGGTGGTGATAACGATGGTTGGTGTGATACTTCGGAGAATCACCGATACTATCTGCAGAAAGCTCGGTGCTCCTCCTCTATATACACTGGCTGTCCATCGATCACACCTTGGATTTCTTTTTCTTCTTTTCTTTTATATTTCTTCAATAGTAATTGCTTCTGCTTGAATGATCGGTTGGATTTCCTTCATTCATATCAACGATGATGATTTCTTCTCCCTGCGCAATACATGCAATTGTGGGTTTTCTTCCAACTGTCCTGTTTCTGCAACCGCTATAGTGGCATATTAGAAAATAAATAATCCATCGAGTAACAGATAACTCAACAGACTTTCTTCATTGATTTAACTATAAAACACGTGCATAAACTTAACTATCCGATGCTCAGGTGCATTTCAGATACTTATAAACTTAACTATCCGATGCTTAAATGCAATTTCGGATAGTTAGAGATAACTCACCGAAAATTCACTTAAGTCATGCATTATGGTTTCAACACGTGTACTTTTGGAAATAATAAAATATTCTTTCAAAACATAACTATTCGGCAATATAAACATAACTATCCGACATGTTCAGTCTGTTAAACATAACTGTCTGAAATATGTTTGGTATGTTAAACATAATTGTCCGAAATATCAGAAAATTTGGAAACTTAAGAATTTCACAACCTGCAACTTACCAACAGTTTAGAAATGTACTAAATTGACATTAATTCCTCAAAATTAAGTAGATTCTTCAATTAAAGCATATAATATTGCAATTATAACATAATGGCTTAATTCTCATATGATAAGCTAAATATTATGCAATTAACAATCATTTAACCGTTAATAATATGCACTTTTTCATTCTAAATACTTCCCTCATACCTAAATTTTGCTAGTCCCTTAGCAAACTAAGATCTAATTAATTGGTCTTTCAAAAAGTGCTAGAATTAATTCCTCTTCTTTTTTTCTTTCTGATCAGCATAAAAATATATATTCTGTATGTTTCAGTAATCAACCTGCAAATATACTTAGAATATATGTCAATTACATACAAAGTATATCATCTTCACATAGGTGTTAATTATATTATCGTTTGTTCTTCTTTTCATCATCTGCCATCCTGAATTTCCCAATAAGGTTTCTAGAAGAAATTTCAACAACATACAAATCAAAGTACAATCCAATTCAATATGATTAAGACAAGTAGAATAAAGAATTGTATCTCCATTAAAACAACTTCAAAAGTCAATTCTAGATTCATATTACAGCAATTCTAGATAACATAGAATATACTCGATTCATAAGATATCTGTATTTCACAAAACACTTGTATCTTTTTAGAACAATATATGTTTTTTTTCTTTTTTCTTTTTTTTTTCTAAAAGTTAATTTGACAAGCTTGAATCATACAGGAGCTTTCTAATGTACCCATGTAACGAGCTTTCAGTCAACAATCCCAGATCTGATCAGGATCTTAGGTTGCCAGATTTCAAGAGTCCTTTTTCAGGTCAACAATTCTTACATACCTATCTACTCAAGTACAAAAGGCTCGTGATCAAACAAGTCAATAAACTCTCAATTTTTTCTCTTTTTTTTTTTAAATCAAAATACACACAAAACAAAGCATTAATCACATACTGTATATGTACGTATTTCATTAATACAAATGAAGTAAAACACTAATCTCATGTAGTCTTGTTTCTATCATTTACTGAAAATATGAATCCATAACAATAAGCTCATACTTTTTCTGCAGTTTAATAAGATCTACACATAAATCATTCTACAAGTTCAATCAATCAAATTAAATGTATCTTTAATCATATGTGTTTCATTTAATCTAGAATTCACATCTTAGCTCCTTCAGGACTTCAGATAATTTACTGATTTTTCATTAAGCATTCTGATTTCATTTTAGAATCGTGAAACTGTTAAACTCATGAAATTCAGAAAAATCATAAGATACTATATCTAGATTTGCATAAATAATAAATTCTATAGCATCATATATAGCCTTCTAAATATAACATTCAAGTAGTTACAATTTATAAATTTTGCAGTCTCAATTATCAGATAGTTACAGCAAGTTCATAAAAATTTTCAATTTCCACAACTTTGCAGTACCATTTTAATTAACAAACTTACATGACTGCTACTTCAATTACCTCCCCCCCCATACCTACATTTTGCATTGTCCTCAATGTAAAAGATTTGACAATAAGTACAGTAATTGTAGCAGGCATGAATACAGTTTTCTTTGAATTAAAATTTAGGGTAAGTAATTGGTTACATACCTTGTTCCATTTGTATCTCCTTCTGCATATTCCAGTTTTTGATTCTGAAAACTTTTCATTCACAGATAAAAGCAAAATATAAAATGAAATAACACTTAATAGATAATAAATCAGTGTCTTGTGTGGAACCCAAGCTCCTATGCCTATGGTGGCTCACAAGCAAGCCAGTTGATTTCCCAGAACAAATACCAATAAATTAGATTGATATTTTGTTTTTTTTGTTTTTATACATAAACGTAGAATACACACAACATTAAACACACAAAATCGTAGCTTAAGAACATGATTGAAAAGTAGGAACAAATGGAATAAATGTATCAGTCCAAGCAAACTTTTTAGGCATCGTTCTTTTTGCTATTAATTCTATTTTCATGCAGTTCTTGTTCCTTTTTAATTTCTAAACGTGTAATATATTATAAATTCCAAATACAAGTGTATTACCATTAATGATATGAAATGCAGAAAGGGATCCTTTTTGGTTCTAGGGTAATGTAGCAGTTTCTATTTCTACATCTATTTCAATATACTTCTCTTCCCACTTCCATTCATTAATGTCTTCCATAATCCATATTTGAAATTTCATCAGTTCATCCCACCATCGTATTAGACATAAAGTAGGATCATCTTCTTCATTATACTACATTCCTATTTGAATTTTATTAAATTCTGTAGATGGTGATTTAGCTATATCACTCGGTACAGGTAAAATTTCTATATATTCATCATAACTGTCTATGCTCACTATGTATAAATCAGATCCAAATGCAATTGAAATATCTGTGACAAGATATATATATCCATCAAGTATGACATGTGTTTGGTTAATTAATGATTTCTATCCAAGATATATCACAATATTTTCATTCCAAGATCTATTTAGAAAATTATACACACTTAAGCGTAAATCTTCACCCCAATTTCTTGTAGGTCTCCAATAATATAATTTTTCAGGAATTACAGAATTTTTATCAGAAAATATTAAAGCTGATCCACAATTTACAGTTGGTACTTCAAATCTATTAGGTCTTCCTATATTCCATTCTTCTCCTGTTATAGGATTTCTTATCAAAATATTAGATAATAATAAACTTACATACCTTGGTCTCGTCTTGTACATGATTAATCCTTCATCTATCCCCATAATATGATTTATTCCTTCTAATGCATCAGGTGGAATTCCGGTAGTTTCTTCCATAGCCAAATATTCATGATTAATTGAACTACGATTAAATGACCTCCATATGAATCCATCTCTAATCTTAGTCATTTTTGCAGCTTGTAGTCCTTGAAAATATTTTTCTTCAATACAATTTTTAATTTCCTTTGATACACAACATAGCCTGCACAGATCTTTGGTTGACAAGTTACTCAGTACTTCCCTTAGTGCATCCAATGGTAATTGCATCAATTCCATTTGTTGATTCTGTATAACACAAACAAAAATTAACAGAGACAAAAATTAACATAACTACTGCACACCCTTGTGGAGTTAAGGAATAACTCAACGGACTAAGTTTATTGAGTTAAGGACTAACTCTACGATACTATTAACTAAAAAATAAAAACATATATACATACAGATAGTTGCTTCAGATATGCTGCTTCATTCAACTATCCTCCCAGAAGAGGTATCAATTTCATTGACCGTTCTATTGACAGGATTAGGTATAGCTTGTATTGGCAATCCTCCAGTAGGTCTACCTTCCATTGGTTCCTTCTGTTTAAGTGATATATTTCTATTCTGATTTTGAATTGTAGCACTTCCAAATACAAAATCTAGATGATTGTTTAATTGTAGGATTATCTTTTCTAATTTCTCTATTCTAGATCCTTGTTCCAGTAATGCTTCATAACTTATATTCTTCTCATTCATATTTTCTCCTCCCTGGAAGTTGTTTCTCCGAGATAAATTTGGGTGATTTCTCCAATTAGGATTATAAGAATTTCCCAAGTTATCTCTCTGGTTTCTAGCATAAATAATATGTAAATCATTTATGTTTGCATTCTTTTCTGCTAGCTTTTGATTTAATGATAACTCTTCTATTTTCTTTGTTAATTGATTTAATTTCACCTCAATCATAGTATTTGAATCTATTTCATGCATTCCTCTTGGCAATATTTTTTTATTTGCAATAGCTTCAGCTGAATTTTCCCACTGTGCAGTTCTTTTTGCAAAGTTTTCTAAATATGCCCATGCTTCTTCATTACATAACTTTAAAAATCCATTTTGACAAGTAGATTCTAATAAAGATTTCATTGAAACATCTATGCCTTCATAAATTATACCTATTAATTGTGCTTTACTCATTGCATGATGTGGACATTGAGTCAATAAATCTTTAAATCTTTCAAAATATTTCTAGAATGATTCACCCTGTTTTTGGCTACACATTAAGATTTCTTTCTTCTTTTTAATCGTTTGATGTGTTGGATAATATTTTTCCAAAAATATAGAGCAAAATTCAGTCCATGTAGAAATTGAATCAGGCGACAGAGTATATAACCATCTCTTAGCTGTGTCTTTTAAAGAAAAAGGGATATATCTAAGTTTAATAGCATCTATACTCATGTTCGGCATTTTCATCATTTGACAAACTTCATTAAATTCTCTAAGGAAATAATAGGCATCCTCTCTTTCTAATCCATGAAAATGTGGCAATTGACTAATATAATTAGATTTCAGTTCAAACCTATCTCCCTCAAAGTTTGGCAATCAAATACATGAAGGTTCATCAACTAATTCCGAATACAGAATTTCTCCTGATGGTTTTTCTACTAGAACAGCCATCTCTACATTCTCTTTGAAAGAAAGGTTAGCTACACCCCGAAGAATTTCGTTAAAGTTTAGTTCAGAAAATTTTTCAGTACTCCTCTGCAATGAAAATTCCTAGGTAGGTATTCTTACTAATCGCTTAGTACTTAGAGAATGAGTCCATGTGCTCATAAATAAATAGCAGAAGATTAATTACATACCATTCTGAAGCTTTCCATTCAGTAAATATTTGTTGTCGGATGAAGTTGAATCAGCTGCTTCTCCTTCCAGTTCCTCCAACACATTCTCCTTTCTTTTAAAAGTGCTGGTAACTCGTAAATAACATTTTGGTTTATATATATAATGTACATCTATAAAGTGAATAAATCTCGTTGCAAGAACGTGTCTTGCAACGTGCATCGTGGTTCCTATTTTTATGAGTACGTGTACCACTATTAATTTTAAATTTTGGTAACCGCTAAATCGACGAAGTTTCGTTCCTGGTTAAAAGAATAATCGTTCTGCTTAATCTACAAACTAACCTCGTTGAGTCATAGATAACTCAATGGAACAAAGTCGGTTACTGTTGCTAACTCCACGGACTAACTTCGTTGAGTCACAGATAACTCAACGGAGTGACCTTATATTATATTACTGACCTCGTGGAGTTACGGTTAACTCAACGGACTTACTTCGTTGAATTAACACTTAACAACCTCTAAGTTTTACTCTCGTAAATTCCTCTCTATTCTTTTCTATTTCATTCTGCTGACTGAAATAAAGTTAAATCTATGTCATTAATGCATCATTCTCATCAAAATTCATTTAAATCTGAACATTATATAAAGATTTAACTTGTAGGTCATTTTATATTATGCAGAATTTACATTTTACCTTGCAACATGCAAAAATTTTTAAGCATTTATCCTGTCATTCAGCAAATTGTAAATCTGTTACATATTCATTCATAAAGTTCCACAAATTATATAATATTCAATAAATTCCATTCATTTCATATTCAAAACACGTATGAAAATTGCATCTGAAAAATTATATTCATTAATATGAATCAATTACATTACAAATACATCATACAATTTCATACAATTTTACACAAGTAGATGAATAATATAATTTAATCTCTATTCCTAAGTTCATCTACTTCCTTCTAGAGTTTTTCTAATTGAAGTTCTAATTGATTAATTCTTTCTACAGCTCCTATAAAGCCTCTAGAAGGTACAGCTATCTCTGCAGCTACAAAATTTCTGTGTTCTTTCACTGAAATGGTTCTTGATCTGATCCTTGTTGATGTCCATTTAGTGAAATCGATACAGTCCACCATCAGTAGTGGAATCAAGTCTCCATAAAATAATTTTTTCTTGACTACTTTCAGCTTGGAGATAAAAATTGCAGACCAATTTATTTGAATTCTATTTACAACTGCATACGTAGCCCATTTGACAAATTGACTCAGTTCTATGTCATGGCCCTATCATTGATAAACATTCTTAATTAAAATGTTAGCTACCATGTGTGCTTTACCATTTAAATGCTTCATGCTATTTAATAAAGGCACACTAGGATTGATAGCCAAACTGTCCTTGATTTCTTGCTCTGTCCACTCAACGACAGTTGTACTTTCCAAAATTTCTTATCCTTCATTCTTTAATCCAAAAATGTTGTGGAGAAGCTCTAGTGTTATCTGTACATCAGCTTACTCCACATTGGAAATTAATTTTCCTTCTTCCTCTCTCAAATTTGTATAAAAATAGGGCACTAGATTCTCATACACTACATGCCCTCTTTCTTGAGAAATAAACTGCAGTAGACCTTGGAATTCAAATAGATCTTTTATTTCTTGCATTCTATCCTAATTTACTGGTCTACTGTAAATAATATCGTAACCCCTTATTTCTTGATATTTGGTATAGGCTTCCTAACTACTAAAATGTACTTCATTCAAAATTGTTGTTTCAGTCGGGTCAAGAAGGTGACTTTGTTGTTCGAGAGGGGTTTGTACTTGCTCTTCCTCTTCTATACGCTGCATTTGAACATTCTCTACAGATTCTTGAATTTTTGCTTTTGCTTCTGTCTATGGTGGTGAGCCGGCAGAACTCTCCACTCTGTCTTGAATTCTTTCCATATTTTGCTGAAGAGTTTCTTGCTCTTCAGTGGAATCTGTGAAGTTATTTTTGTCCATGGCTTCCTTCATTCTCTTCATTTTCTACTTTTTCTTCTTCCTCCTGATTACCAATCTGTTCTGTTACTATTCTTTCAGATTCTGTAACAGATTGGGATGGAGTCACGGGCAATTCAGTTTCTGCCTTAATTTCTGTTTCTTCTTGTACAGGCTGTAGACTAATTTCAGCCTAATTTTCTTCTTTTCTTTGCTCCTACTACTGCAGCTCCTGCTCCTCCTCAGAATCGGATAGTAGGTTGATAAAAATTTGCTCCATAGGCCCTGTAAAAATTGGTACTTCAGATTTAATTTCCTCATTTTCAGGCCCTTTTTCTTTTCCTTTCTTTTTTCTGATTAGTTGTGCCTGTTCTTCCTCTTCATCTTCTGAAATTAAATCTACAAAAGTAGGCTTTGCAAGCCCTCGAGCCACAAGTACTAGCTCTTCATGTTTAACTTTTTCTATAATTGCTAGTCTTGAAGGACCAGCTTCATCTCCTTTTTTAGTAGGTTTGACAATAGCTTCTTGATGCTGTTCAATTTTGATTTTATATTGGGCTTTCAACTTTTCTACAGCCCTCTTTTTGTAAAGTGCATCAAACACTAGGTGTGCTTTAGCCACTGCCATATCTTCTGATTCTCCTTGGTTTTTCCCAACTTGAACTAGTGCTTGAAATTCCTTTAACTCTTCTTCAGTTGAAGGCCCCATCATTTCTGCTTGTGCCAACGGCTTAAATGGTGGAACTGAAGGTCCTGGTTGCTGTTCCTCAGGAACAGGTCTTTCAGTAGTCGGCTCATCTTGTTCTTCAGTTGCCTCTTGTTGTTCCTACCACCATATTTCCCAACTTCCACGACCAGCAATGCACCTTTTGAACCATAATCTGGCCTTGCGCTGGATTAGCTCTAGGGCTACTTCATTGTTCGGCCTGATTCTTCTTTCTTTACTAACTGCAATTTCTGTTGCTACTCTGATTCATGTCTCCATTATCTAGGGTATTTGTATACCACAATCTACTAATATTCTTCTTAATCTGAAAAGTTCAGATTCTACCTTCTGTAACTCTTTTTCTCTCGTCGTATTTCTAATCTTCTACCGCGTGTGCCATTCTTCTAATTCCTTCAGAAATTGTGTAGTGTCTACTGCATCTTCCCAGAATTCAGGCGTCATTTTCCTCATCGTGGAGTTACTCAATAGCACGAAATCGCTCTGATTTCTACTGTTCTAGATTCTAAATGATTTGCCGAATAATGCCCCTAAAACCCTAGGTTTTAGATAAATAAGCCCTAAGTTTAGGTGGGTAATCAGGTCATTTCCCGAACCAACTATTACTATTTTATCTACGGTCTTAGCTACAGTACTCCGTTGAGTTATAGTTAACTCAACGGAATAAGCTCGTTAACTAACTCAAGACTCAACGGACTAAGCTCGTTGAGTTAAGCGTAACTCAACGGACTCCCTGTACAAACAAATATAATAAAAAAAATACTACAAATAATAGTTTTTCTGATTAACTATTTTTTTTACCAGTTTAGCCGATACTATGTTTCGGTCAGACTTAATTTTTTTTTTTTTTTTCGGTTGAACCGATATTATGTTTCAGTAAAACCAATATTTTTTTCTTAAAATTAATATACAAATTTTTTTATGTTCCGGTCATATCGATGGATCTAATCGGTTGAACCGTAACAATTTTTATATTATATATATATATATTTAATGTATTTTTTTTATTTTTATATATATATATAAACATAAAAACTGATTTCATACTAGGTAAAGCTCGAGTAATCCTCTATTCTGACTTCTTCTATATTTCCAAAGGAGCTTTTTGGTGTTTTCAGAATAGGTCTAAGTCTTTGTCCATTTACTTTAAATATATTTTGATTTTTAGGATTTTCAATTTCAATAATTCTAGAAGGATAAATATTTCGAACTATGTAAGGTCCTCCCCATCTAGATCTTAATTTTCCTGGATGGTTATGGAGTCTAGTCATATAAAGATATACTTCTTGTCCTATTTCAAAGCTTTTTGGAATAATTTTTCTATCATGCTAGAATTTAATTTTCTCTTTTTCTCTTACAGTCTTCGAATAAGCTTCATTTTTAAATTCTTCTAATTCAATTAGTTGCATTTTTCTATTTTCAACAGCTTGATTTAAATTAGTGTTAAGAGTTTTTAATGCCCAATAAGCTTTATGTTCAATTTTAGCAGGTAAATGACAACTTTTTCTATATACTAGCCTAAAAGGTGACATACCTAAGCTTGTTTTATAAGCAATTCTATAAGCCCAAAGTGCATCTATTAATCTATTAGCCCAATCTGTTCTAGTAGGATTTACTACTTTTTCTAAGATTAACTTAATTTGTTTGTTTGCACTTTCTACTTGTCTACTTGTTTGCCAATGATATGATGTTGCAATTTTGTGGTTTACTCCATATTTCTTCATTAAGGCTTCAAAACTTCTATTACAGAAATGAGTTCCTCTATCACTGATAATAGCTTTAGGTATTCCAAATCTAGCAAATATATTTGTTCTTATAAATTGTATTACCACTTTGTTATCATTAGTTTTTGTAGGAATAGCTTCTATCCATTTAGATACATAATCCACCCCCAACAATATATAATTAAATTGATTAGACATAGGAAATGGACCCATAAAATCTATTCCCCACACATCAAAGATTTCAACCTCAACAATAGGATTAAAAGACATCATATTCCTCTTTGATATTCTTCCTATTTGTTGACATCTTAAACAACTTAAGCAATATTTATGAGCATCTTTGAATAGTGTTGGCTAATAAAACCCACATTGTAGAATATTTGCAGTAGTTTTCCCTGAACCAAAATGCCCTCCACAAGTTTGGTCATGACAGAAAGAAAATATGCTCAGATATTCAGTTTTTGGAACACACCTCCTTAAAACCAAATCAGGACATTTCTTAAATAAGTATGGGTCTTCCCAATAGTAATATTTTACTCTTGAGAAAAACAATTTCTTATCCTATCTATTCCAATCCTTAGGTGTTAAACCAGTAACTAAGTAATTAACTATATCTACATACCACGACATTGTGTTGATGGTCATTAATTGTTCATCAGGAAAATTATCCTTAATTTCAATATTTGATTTTTCTATTTGTAATCTTGATAAATGATCTGCTACTACATTCTCACAACCTTTTTTTTCTTTAATTTCTAGATCAAATTCTTGTAATAATAATATCCATCGGATCAATCTAGGTTTAGTCTCTTTTTTCTTTATTAGATGTTTTAAAGCTGAATGATCCGTGTATACTATCACTTTAGCTCCAATCAGATATGATCTAAACTTTTCTAAGGCAAATATAACAGCTAATAACTCTTTTTCAGTAGTTGTGTAATTAACTTGAGCATCATTTAAGGTTTTGCTTGCATAATGAATCACTCTAGGAGATTTTTCTATTTTCTGTCCTAACACTGCTCCTATAGCAAAATCAGAAGCATCGCACATTAATTCAAATGGTTGGTTCCAATCAGGTGCTTGAATTATAGGAGTTGAAATTAAGCTAGTCTTAAGTTTGAAAAATGCTTCCTTGCAATTTTTATCAAAGTTAAATGGGACATCTTTTAATAGATTAGTTAAAGGTCTAGCTATTTTGCTAAAGTCTTTAATAAATCTTCTACAAAAACCAGCATGTCCTAGAAATGATCTAATATCTTTCACTGATTTAGGTTCTGATAGATTAGAAATTACTTCTATTTTAGCTTTATCTACTTCCAACCCTTTCTTAGAAACAGCATGCCCTAAGACTATTCCTTGTTTAACCATGAAGTGACATTTTTCCCAATTTAAAACCAGATTTTTTTCCACACAACGTTTTAATATTTGGTCTAAATTGCTTAAACAAACTTCATATGTGTTGCCATATACAGTAAAATCATCCATAAATATTTCTAAGAAATCTTCAGTCATTCCAGTAAATATGCCCTACATACACCTTTGAAAGGTAGCTGGTGCATTGCATAATCCGAATGGCATTCTCTTAAAAGCATAAGTTCCATTAGGACATGTGAACGTTGTTTTCTCTTGATCCTCTAATGCTACTGGAATTTGATTATAACCTGAATACCTGTCTAGGAAACAAAAATATTCTTGCCCTGCTAATCTTTCCAGCATTTGATCTATAAAAGGTAAGGGAAAATGATCTTTCCTAGTCACAACATTCAACTTTCTATAGTCTATACATACTCTCCAGCTTGATTGAATTCTAATAGGTATTAAGTCTTGACTTTCATTCCTAATAACTATTAATCCTGATTTCTTAGGAACTACATGGATTGGACTAACCACAAGCTATCAGAAATTGGATAAATTATGTCATTATCTAACCATTTCACTATTTCCTTCTTGACTACTTCTTTAAGGTTTGGATTTAATCTCTTCTTAGGAATTCTAACAAGTTTAGCATTCTCTTCTAAATATATATGGTGACAACATAAAGTTGAGCTTAACCCTTTTATATCAATCATAGTCCACCCTATTACTTCTTTATAACTCTTTACTACATCTTTTAATTTAGCTATTTGATCCTATTTTAAATCTGAAGTAATAATGAATGGACAGGTTCGTTTATCTTCCAGAAATATATAGGTTAATTCAGGAGGTAAAGGTTTTAATTCTAAATGCTACCCATCAAAAGCTAGAGCTCCTAATTGAACATCATCATTTTCTAAATTACTTTCTTCCAAATCTCCTTCTATATTTATGCTTTCACTTTCCTCTAAAGTTTCAGAATTGATTTGCCTATTTAATTCTTCTTGAATCACATCATCTAACATATCTCCTTCATCCTCTAAAAAGTCTATGGTATGTAAGGACATTTCTAATTCCTCAAACCTCTCTGGTTTGAAAATATTTAATTGAGTATCCTCATTACCATATGCTAGTTTCATTACTCCAGTTTTACAATTTATAACAGTCCCTGATGTTGCTAAAAATGGCCTTCCCAAAATTAAAGATGTATCACTATTTTTATGCTTAATTTGTTGGGAATCCAAAATTACAATATCTATAGGATATATAAAGTTTTTGATTTTAATTAAGACATCCTCTATTTTTCCTCTAGGGTATCTTATACTTCTATCAGCTAATTGAATAACCGTACTAGTAGGAGTTAAGCCTTCTAATCCTAAGGATGCAAATATATCACTTGGCATAACATTTATACCTGCACCTAAGTCTATTAAGGTTCTTTCTAGAATGGTATTTCCTATGGTGCATGATATAACAAGGATTCTAGGATCAGATAACTTTTTAGGAATTTGTGGCAAAAATAGGGAACTACTTTGCTCAGCTAAAAAGACCTTTCTAAGAACTTTTCGCTCTCTTTTCTTAGTACACCAATCCTTCAAAAATTTAGCACAAGGTAGCATTTTCTGCAATAGATCTAACAAAGGAATGTTAACTTGTACTTTTTCAAAAATTTCTCTGAATTTTTCTTGTTTTACAAGTATTGTTTGTTGTAATCTTTCAAGATAGGGTGCTAAAGATTTTGATTTCAAAGATTCTTTTTCTTTCATTTGATTAGTTTGATCCTTTTTAGCTTCATTAGAAAATTCAAATTGTTCTTTAGTGATTTCTAGATTTTCAACTATTACATTTTCATCATCATTTTGATTTTTACTCTTATCTACCTTCATATCATTTTCATTTTGAGTTCTTGGTGGTATATTAGTTCTAGATCTTAATGTTACACATACATCTTCTAGATTTTCATTGCTCTTATGATGTTTTTGTATATCATTTTCGTAATTATGATCTTCAATTGTTTTAAGTTTTAAAGTGCATTCTTTAAATTCTCTTGCATTAATATTTTCTTTTGGCTGTGTATTTTGCAAATTATGTAGGTTTATAACATTATAATTTTCATTGTCCTATTGCATAACTTATATTTTCATTGTATATTTGTCTAATGCTTTTAGTTTTCTTTCCAGATCATCTAATTTCATTGCACTCAATTTTTGATCAATTTTCATTATGGTTTTTTCAGTTTCGTAAATTATATCCTTTTTAGGTTCTGAATATGCTTCCTTATAGTTTAATTGGTTGACTTCTTGTTGCTGACACATAAAGTATTCCAGTTTGTCAAGGTTTTGCTCTATACTATACTCCAGTCTGTCATACCTATCCCAAACTTCCATGTCTCTCAACATATTACACATTCTATACTGACCATCAAGACTTGTACTAATAGAAAAACTCCAGCTCATATTTGACTTGTATTTCTTCTCAAGTTTTCTAGTAAGGGAAAATAAAGTCTCATTATCATCATTAGTTTTAGTATGCTCGGAACTTATGAGTTTATCAGATGCATTATAAGGTACAATGTCTAGACATACATTGTCCTTTGGAAATAAATGCTCATTCGATTTTCCTTTTTCAACAGACTTTGTTTCCTTAGACATAATTTTTTTGATTTTCCTTCTTCTATAAAATTTCTGTTTCTCCTCTTCAAGTATTATTGTTTTATTTTCAAATTGCTCCATAAAAGTTTTCTGCTTTATTTCTTCAAAAGTACTTTCTATTGCTATAGCCTTTCGAAGACTGTCAACTTTTCTTTTATCTACAACAATATTTGATTCTACTTGTTTTGAATACAAAGGAGTAGGGATAGCTGATTCATGTTCTTCCTCAAATGCACGTAACCTTGTACCATTTATAGGTATTTGAGGAATTCTAGTGGATGTACCTACACCTTTTTCCAAATATTGTGCATACTATTTTAAAATGCAATTTCAACACATTTTAGTCTATATTCTCTATCATATTTACTTCAAATACCCATATATGTAATATTTTCATCAGTATTTTGAAGCTCTTGTCTAACTTCATCTAATATACCTTGAGGAAAGAAGTAATCTCTATAAATTTCTGCTAACCTTTTGTCTACTCGAAGTATTTTCTTGAACCAAGTGCGTGGAACTTCATTAGTATCTATTTCTTTTCCTTTTTCATCTCCTCTACTTTTGCCTTTTCCTCTCCCACGACCCTTGTAGAACTTTGAGACCATTGTCGCAGGTTGTAACAGCAACAAGTAGGAAAGATTTTCAGACAAAGGTTTACGAATAACCTAAGTTCCCATGTAATAAGTGTTTACATAGGGTTTTAGGTGAATAACTCAATGTGTAAAAGTCGGGTTTGGAATTTAAATGAGTATTAAATATAGTTTATTCAATCAAGGTACCCAAAAAATTCAAGTATAACTCATTGAGTTAACTAACCTAATGAGTAAAACGCTGTCTAGAGGTAGTTTTACACGTTACCTTATATAACATAACGTTTAGTTAGTACACTTAAAAAAAAATTTCGGATGCTTTCTACTGAAACCTTCCGAAGACAACACACATGCTACACTTAACATTATCTTGAGAACATTGTAAACTATTCTAACATTCTCTTCTTATGAATTTAAAATAGTTTGTTTGTCTTTTTAAATTGTTTCATCAAGATCTTAAGAGGACTTTAATTCAGATTAACCAAGATTTGTATTCTAAATTATATTAATCTGTTTTGGACATTGTTAATCCTTCCCTTACAAATATACTTCAAATATATTCAATAACATACAAAATATACTTGTATAACATAAATGTTAAGTATAACTATACTTTTAAATTTTCTTTTCAGAAACTTATGTTATCCTGAATTCATCAAAAATGATTTTCAGAATCAATTTTCATTTTATATGAATTAAAACAAAACTTTGAACTCAATATGATTAATTCAAGGAGAATAAAAGAATGTATCTCAAATAAACGTTTTCAAAAGTACTAATATTGATTTAATAAATCAGCACTCATATTGGTAGAAACTATATTCGATTCAAAGATATCTGTAGTTCATGAAATAACTTTTTCTTTTCAAAATAGTAAATATTAATAATTTTCTTTAAAAGTTAGTTTGAAAAGCTTGAATCATACAAGAGCTTTTTAATGTACCCGTGTAATGAGCTTTCAGTCAACAATCCTAGATCTGATCAAGACCTTAGGTTGCCAGATTTAAAGAATCCTTTTTCTAGACAACAATCCTTACATACCTATCTACTCAAGTATAAAAGGCTCGTGATCAAACTAATCAATAAACTCTCAAAGATTTTCACTTTGTAAGCACTTTTCATTTTAAACATAGTATATATGTATTCCATTAATACAGATGCAATAAAACACAAATCTCATACAATTTTTACTTCTATGATTTTACTAAAAATATGAATCAGTTTCAATAAGCTCATACTTTTGATTAACAGTTTAAGATGATTTACATATAAATTATTCTACAAGTTTAATCAATCAAGTCAAATTTATGCATGATCATATGCACTTTCTTCGATTCAAAGAAAACACTTAATCAAAATTTCAGAATTTCAGAAGTATTTAATGTTTTTCATTTACACTTCCACTTAAATTGGTGAAAACCATTAAAATTGATAAACTACTTAAAATCAATAAGGTACTGCTATGATTTTACAATAAATACATAGTATCTTATGCAGCAATTTAGATATTACTTAGATATTTATGATAAGTACATAATATCTATGAGGTGAACAACATCATCAATAATATTTATTTTTTTGTAGAGTTTAAGTATTTTACACATCACATAGTCTACAAATACCTAAATTTAATCTTATGTTGCAGAATGTATTTTCATCTAGAGGTTTTGTAAATATATCAGCTAATTGATTTTTACTAGACACAAATTCTAATCTAATTTTTCCTTTAATTACATTATCTCTTAGAAAATGATGTTTAACCTCTATATGCTTTGCTCTAGAATGTAATACAAGATTTTTGGAAAGATTTATTGCAGAACTACTGTCACAATAGATCTCAGTTGTATCATAAGATAATCCAAAGTCTTCTAAAGTTTGCCTTATCCACAAAATCTGAGTGCAACATAGTGCAGCAGCAACATATTTAGCTTCTATAGTAGAAAGTGCTACATAGTTTTGCTTTTTACTAAATCATAACACCAAATTATTTCCCAATAATTGATATGTGCCATTGGTACTCTTTCTATCAGATTTAGATCCTGCATAATCAGCATCAATATATCCTATAAGATCTATTGAACTATCCTTAGAATAATACAGTCCAAAATTTTTAGTTCCTTGTATATATCTAAATATTCTTTTAACTGCAATTGAGTGTGATTCTTTAAGATTAGATTGAAATCTAGCACAAGCACACACAACAAACATAATATCAAGTCTACTAGCAGTCAAATAAAGTAAAGAACTAATCATACTTCTGTATTTTCTTTGATTTATTGATTTTCCTATGTCATCAATATCTAACTTTAAAGAAGTACTCATAGGAGTTCCTCGAATCCTTGTATCATTAAAATTAAATTTCTTAAGCATTTCATCTGTATATTTTTCCTAATTTAGAAATATACCATTATCCATTTGCTTAATTTGAAGTCCTAGAAAATATGAAAGTTCTCCTATCATACTCATTTCAAACTGACTAGTCATCTCTTTAGAAAATATTTTTATCAGTTTATCAAAAGTTGCTCCAAAGATTATATCATCCACATATATTTGAACAACAATCTGATCTTTACCATCTCTCTTGATAAATAGAGTATGATCTACTTTTCCCATGATATAACATTGTTCTATTAAAAAAGTAGATAATCTTTCATACCATGATCTAGGTGCTTACTTCAAACCATATAAGGCTTTCTTCAACTTATACACAAAGTCAGGATTTTTAATATCTTCAAATCTAGGTGGTTGTTTTACATAGACTTCTTCATTAATTAAACCATTTAGAAATGCACTCTTTACATCCATTTGATATAATTTAAAATCCATATAACAAGCATAGGCTAATAATATTCTAATACTTTCTAACCTAGCTACAGGAGCAAATGTTTCATCATAATCTAGTCCTTCCTATGTATACCCTTGTGCAACTAATCTAGCTTTATTTCTTATAATTTGACTAGTTTCATTAGTTTTGTTTCTAAAGATCCACTTTGTACCTATTATGGACTAACATTCTGATGGAGAGACTAATTCCCAAACATCATTTATGATGAATTGATTTAGTTCTTCTTGCATTTCTACTATCCAATTTTCACTAGATAATGCTTCTTCTGTATTCTTTGGTTCCACCATAGAAACAAACATGCACATACTATTTAAATTTACTGAAGCTCTAGTTTTAACTCCCTCATTAATATTACCAATGACTTAAGTAATGGCATGTGATGAAAAATAACTCCAATTTCTCTATTTTTCCTCAATATTCTCATCAATATCTGAAAGTCCATCACTTTCATCATTAGTTTGATCATTTAAGTTCATATTTTTTATTTTCTCAGATAAATCTTCAATCTTTCTATTGATCTCTAACTCTTTTGGGAAATTGATCATATCATCATTATCAGCTTTAGATTGAGATTCTCTAAAAGAATTTTCATTGAAGCTTACATAGAGGGTTTCTTCAATAGTTCTAGAAGTTTTGTTATATACTCTATAAGTTTTACTTCTAGTAGAGTAACCTACAAAAATTCCTTCATCTACTTTGGTTTGAAATTTATCCCTTTTATCCTTAGTATTAAGAATAAAACACTTGCAGCCAAATGGTTTCATATAGGAAATTTTTGGAACCCTATTAAACAAAATTTCAAAAGGCGTTTTATTAACAAAAGGTCTTAAGTGACTTATATTAATAACATAACAAGTTGTATTCACTACTTCAGCCCAAAGATTTTGAGGTAACTTATGTTCATTCAACATAGTTCTGGCCATTTCCTGAAGTGATCTATTCTTTCTCTCAACAACACTATTTTGAGATGGTGCTATTGGAAAAGAAAATCTATGATCAATGCCATGCTCATTACAATAATTATCCATTTGATCATTATCAAATTTTGTACCATGATCACTCCTATGTTTTTGAATAGAGACACTTTGTTCATTTTGAACAAGATTACAAAACATTTTAAACTTTTCAAAAACTTCTATCTTAGATGCTAGAAAATAAACCCAAGTGTATCTAGAGAAGTCATCTACTAAAACAAATACATACCATTTACCACCAAGACTCATGATTCTTGTTGGTCCAAATAGATTCATATGTATAAGTTCTAAGACTCTCTTGCTTGAAATATCAATTTTGGATTTAAAAGAGTTTTTGTGAAGTTTACCTAACTCACATGCATCACACATAAAGTCCTTTGAGTATTTAATCTTTGGTAAACCTCTCACTAACTATTTTCTAGATAGTTTATGTAACAATTTCATATTTATATGTCTGATCCTTCTATGCCACAGATATGCATCACTAGTTTCAGCTAGCAAACATGAATTTAAATCAACTGCACTAGAAGGTAAAGATAAAATACATATAGAACCTTTTCTTTTAGCAATAAACTTAATTTCATCTGTATTTTTATCAATAATTTTGCATACATTATCTTCAAACACTACATAGTATCTATTCTCAGTTAGTTTTATAACACTCAGCAAATTAAATCCTAGGTTTTCTATATATAGTACATTCGAAATAACACAAGTAGGAGTTATTTGAACATTGCCCATACTTATGATTTTATCCTTGCTTTTGTTTCCAAATGTTACACTTCCTTTCATGGTATTTGTAAAATTTTGTAGTATACTTTCTGTCTAGTCATGTGACTTGATGCTCCACTGTCTAAGATCCATTTTGATGTTGTTTCCTCCTACAAAACAAATTAAGAAAAACTTTTTCTTTGTACCCAATGTTGTTGAGGACCAAGTTTATTAAACGCATATTTCTTCTTTTTGTTTAAAAACAATTTAACATTATCATTTACATTCTTATTAGTTGTAAGTACTATTGACTTATCATTAGTATCATACTTACTTATAGCATTATTGCTCTTATAATCATTCTTTTTGTTTTCAGATGTAGTATAACCAAGACCAAACCGATTTTTATCAGATGTTAATTTATTTTGGTCATGCTCATACATTTCAGTAAGTTCATACCAAGATTTTGTACTTGTATTTGAATTTTCAGTACATACAAAATCTTTTTCTACACAAGAATTTTCAGATTTATCACATGCAGAATGAGTAATTGGTATAACACTAGTGTTTTGAATTACATGCTCAGGTTTTTGAATTTTCAGTTTACTACAATTGTCTGAAATTTTAGAAACATTAGAAACTGAATTTCCAGAACAAAAAACAAGATTTTTAGAAACATTAATAATCATGTTAGAAGTACATTTAGACAAATCACATTGATTTATATTATTACTACATGAATTATTCCTTGAATTACCTACTTCTACATATTTATTACCTTGTTTCATGATAAAAGGAATTTTAGTCTTAGATTTACTTGAACTGCAACTAATAAATCCTTTATTAGCTTGAGATTCAGGATAATCAAATGCTAAGCCAAATTTATATGACACCGCAGGGGTACTAGTTAGTTTGTCTAACTTAGTTTGACTTAAATTTCATTTGTCAATGGTAGAATTTAAATCTAGCTCTCCCATTTTTAATTTATCAATCTCTAACTCGAGATCATTTATATTTTTTCCGAACACTTCATTTTCAGATTCTATCTTTAATTTTTCAGCATTTATATTCTATATTTATTCATGTAAGACACATTCATTAAATCTAAATTTATGCAAATCTCTAGCTTGATTTTCATTATCACATTTAAACTTTTCTAAAGTAGTAGACAGGAAACAATTTTCTTCTTCCACAATGGATAAAGAGTTTCTAATATTCTTATTTTCCAGTTTACAAGCTTTAAGTTTTTGTAATAATGCATGATAAGCACATAATAATTCATCAAAGTTAAAATCTGAATAATTTTTAGGATCAGATATTACCTCAGACTCATCTACCATGAAGCACACATGAGCAATGTCTGCTAACTCTTGTTCTTCTTTTGAATGTGAAGATTTTGATGATGATTCCTCAGATTCAAACTCTTCAGATGTGTCATCCCAAGTGACCTTCAAAGCCTTTTTCTTGTAAAACTTTTTTTGAGTTTTCTGAGCTGTCTTCTTCTAATTTGTCCTACTATGCTTTTCATTTTTTCTTATAGGACAATCTGGAGAAAGATGTCCAGGTTTCTTGCAGTTGTAACATACATACTTTCTAGATGAAGAATTCTTGTCATTCAGTGATTTTGATGTTGAGGGTTTATCATTCTTGTTCCTTTGCTGTTTCCTAGCTTTCCATGCTTTCTTGAATTTCCTAGTCTGCAAAATCAAATCTTCGTCAGAATGAGTGGATATATCAGAATCAGAATTAATTTCGAAGGCTATTTCTTTCTTCATTTTTAGTTTGTTGTGACTCAGTGATTCATTTAATTGAACTTCATAAGCAGTTAAGTTTTCTATAAGTTCATTCATGGTATAAATATTTAAATCTCGTGATTCCTCAATTGACGTTACTTTCTAAGACCATTTAGAACTTAGGGATCTGAAAATTTTCCTCACCAAATCCTTCTGCTCAAAATTCTTTCCTAAACATTTTAAAGAGTTTATGATATCAAGAAATCTGGAAAACATCTTAGAAATACTTTCATCTTAAAGAGTTCATACTTATGAATTAACATGCTTATGTTAGTCTTTTTAACTTGAGAAGTACCTTCATGTGAAACTTCTAATGCATGCCACACCTTATAAGCAGATTTATAAGTCGACACTTTACTGAACTGTTCATAACTTAATACACAAAATAAAATATTTAAGCCCTTAGCATTCAGAGTTTCATTTTATTTTTCAGTAATTGTCCAAGTGTTATAAGGGGTAGATAACAGGGTATATGCTTTAGAAATCATGAACCACAACTTATGATTTATACTTTGAAGAAAAATTGTCATCCTATATTTCCAATATTTAAATGTATTCCATCAAATAAAGGAGGATGATTAAGATTTTGGCCTTCATACAAAGAAAAATTACCATTTCTAATAGCCATCTTACCTTAGATTTTTCAACCTATTTGATTTTAAACAATTTAAAACTTTAAAACAACTTGAGCCTTAAATCAAGAAAGTTGAACGTATGCTCAAATATTAATTTATGTTTAAAAACAAGGAAGGCAGAATAAACAATGATATTAAATAAGTTGGTATCGATTTTATATTAAAGATTATTAACAAAGCTTTGATACCACTTGTAGGATCGAATGGCTACACAAGAGGGGGGGTGAATTGTGTTTTTCAACATTTTTGAATATAATTGAAACTTTAAAACTCAAAAACAAGTCGAGACACTATTTTCATAAAATCATTTTTATTCAATGTTTCAATTACAATATACAATTCAATTCTCCTCAGAAATTGTAGATGCAATTATATATCGATACCATGTTTCATCTATACAATTTCATAACTACAAATAGAGAAAACTAATTTGCAGAATTTAAAACATTTCTCCCTGTTTGAGATCTTTCTTCTTCTTCTCTTTCTTCACTAATTCTTCAGTGACGAATATCTTGTCTTTCTCTACTTCACCGAATTTACTTTCTTCTTATACTTCAAATCTTCAGTGACATAAATCTTACCTTTTTCTGCTTCACTAAATTTTCTTCCATCTAATACTTCAAATCTTCAGCGACATAAATCTTGTTGTTGTTGTCGAATTATAGGTGTATCTGCTTCCTAGTATATTTGGAGTTCCTTTGTAGAGAAAGATCTTGACTTTAATCTTTTCTGTAGCCAAGGTGTAATATCTATTTGACTTGCCACAATTCTCAAAATCGTATCACTATAAAATAATATACTCTGCAATTGTAAGATATGAGAAACAAAAATATCATTCCAGTTCACCTATATATGGTTAATTAATGCATATGTAGCATAAAGACAACATCTGCCAACTTCTGCACCATGACCAAACCTCTGAAACAATGAAGCATGCAATATTTTTGCAATAAAACATGCTTGGCCATTTAAATCATTTAGTAATCTCATTGGTTTGTTGGCAGTTGGATCTTTGGCTAAACTTTGAATGTCTCATCCCAACTGATAAACCTGTTTTCTATCTGATAATTTAACTCCTTCATTTTTCAGACCAAGTACTTGATAAAGTAAATCTGGAGTTAAATATATGTCATTTTCTTGTATATTAGAAACAGGAATACCTTCTTCCACTATTAAGTTTGAGTAAATACAACTGATAAGTTCAGGTATAACAAGATGGCCTAGCTGTTGTGGAAGTAGAGTCAACAAGCCTTGAAATTCAAACATTTCTCGTATATATGCCATATTCAATCTGTAACTGTGTATGTTGTTGATTATATACATTTATCAACAAGTATATTATATATTGTAACAGACATAACCATATGTATAAACTGTAGTATAAGCAACTCTACCAAAAATTAAAAGTTTCTATCCGAGATACAATTAGAGGAAGAATATCTATACATTCCTCTTCAAATGAAATATCTTCAACATTCATAGATTCAATGTGTATATCATCAAAAATATCATCAAAATTGATATCATTTGTATATGTATCATCAAAATTTCCAACATGTTCTCTTTCTGTAGGAAAAGAATGTGTGCTTGCAGCATGATGTGAAAAACTATCCATTGTAATAAAAGATACATTATGCACTAATGTGACACAATACCTTAGAGTGTATGCGTGTAATCCAATATTCGTCACATCTGCTGGGATTCCTGACACAAACGTCTGTCCAGCTTCTACAATGGAACATAGTTTTCCATTTTTCAATGATTCTTCTTTTTGCAGCATTATTCCTTCTACACCTGTAGTTAGTCCAAAATATTCTAATGACTTTTTATTTTTCTAACTATATGTCTGTAGTGTTTCTGGTTGTTCAGGAGGTTTTAAAATTTTCTTAATTTCTCCTGTTAAAGGCACCTGTGGTTGTGATGGTCTTTCACCATGATGCCTAGGTGGTAATAATGGAATATAGAGTTTTAAGCTCTCAACCTCTGCCATTTTTAATTGATAAACTTTTTGTCCTTCACTTAGAAGACCCATTTTCCTAATGGTAGTTTTCTGTTCATCTATATATTGTTGAATGTCATCTAAAACAGCTAGGGGAAAATAATGTTGGGAATACAAAGATTCTAATTCCCTGTTTGCATTTTCTATCATTGGTCCCCATTTCTTTCCATAGTAAGTGATAGACTATACCGATTTTTCAGGTATATGTCTAGAACTTGTAACAACCGCAGGGTTAGGTTGTAAAGTTCATTTCCATAGTTGTAATGCAGAAAGCTCAATCTGTTTTAGTCTAAACTGTGTTTCAGCATAATCGCGAATAAACTTCCAACATAAATTTTTCTCGTCTTGAACAGCTTTTGTAATTTCATGCATTATTTCATTTGTAAAAGTGTACCTTGAGTAGATGTCGTTGATTTCACTTTGCATTTTCTGAAGTTCCAACTCTCTTTTCTGTAGTTTTGTCATTCTACCACGTCCTCTTCCATGTCCTAACATTGTCGATTAATCTTTGCTGTGAACTGTAGAACTTAGTGGAAGTAAAGATTATGAAACTAGGGTTTTACCAAGGTAGAAACACGAAAGGTTGTCAGTAAAACATTTATAACTCTTCGAGTTTATAAACGGATAAACGGATTCAATCATTGAAATCATAAATATAAGATCCGTTACTGATAAATAACTCGAGTGCTTACAATAACTGTACGAGTTTTACAACCGATAAAAGTAGAATTCTTAACGTAACTGTTCGTGGAAAGAAAATAACTTCTAGCTAAGTGAAAAGTGAGAAAACTCGAAGACTTACGATAACTATTCGAGTTTTGTGAGCAGTAAAGCACATAACTATACGACAAACATGAATAGTTATTGTCAAAGATTAAGTCTTTTAGAAAAATATAAGAATATTAAGTTAACTGTTCGAGTTTCTCGAATGGATAGGTGTGAAAGTCGAAAAGTTAAACATAACTATTCGAATATCAACTGAGACATAATAAAGCAATGAAATTCAACACGTGCATAATTCTAACTTAAGGTGTTCAGATATTTTCGGATACCTATAAACCTAACTATCCGATGCTTAGATGCATTTTGGAGAGTTACTAGATAACTTACCGAACATTCACTTAAGATATGCATTTAGGCTTCGACACGTGTACTTTAGGAAATAATAAAATATTCTATTGATTGTTTAAAACATAACTGTCTGATATATATACAATATAGTCTTCCGAAATCACAGAAAATTCAGATACTTAAGAATTAAAAAGCTTGTATTTCACCAACTGTTCAGAATTGTATTGAATTAAGGTTAATTTCTTGAAATTATGCAGATTTTTTCATGAAAACATATAATAGTTCATAAGAGTTGAATTATTATATGAGAAATTGCTCCCCTTACATAAATGTAGTCTAAAGAATCTATGGCATACTTAAACTGGGTTTCCAAGCCCTAAGTAGATTTGGCTTTAAAAGGTCAAATAGCTTACTTAAAAAGGATGCTAAGCCTTAAGTAGATTTGAGTCTCTCTATTTTTTTTTAAAATATGAATTAAATACAGAAATAAGTAGTAGATTTAACAATTTAGACTTTCTGGCTTTTATCTTATTCAGTTTACAAAAGATAATTCATAGAGATGTACTTTCAGGAACTTTAAAAGAATTCAATAATGAGTATAGGAACTTAAGAAAATAAATAACGTATATTATGTGTAAAAAAATAGATAACAACAAGGAAGAATAACAAAGATTATATGCACAGATTATGGCAGGATTGTTATAACACATTGAAAAATAAATTAAGCTTGAGTACATTGCCCCCTTTTATTTATTTATTTATTTTGTTTATATATATATATATATTTTATGTATTACCTCCTACAATATCATCTTTTCACGTGATCACAATCCCTTGCTTAGAGGAAAGATAACTAGTTACTCAATGATAAGTGAGAACAGATAATTTTTTTTTTTAATATAATCTGAATTACTTGCAAAATGAGTTTTCAATCAGCACATCCCAAACCAGTTGGTTTAAGTGACTAGGGTTTAAGATCTCCTAATGGACTTAATTACTCAAGTAATTGTAGACAAAAAAAGAAATAAAATAAGACAGTAAATTAAATTAGAGGCAACCGCAAGACTTAGTTTTTCTAACAAAATGTTAATAACTTTCCTTTAATAAAAAGTACATACTTTCTATGTATTTTCCTATTAAAATCTCTGTAATAGCATATACATAAGTAACAAAAATACAGTTAGCACTCACATTGAATCAATTTAACTTTCCTTAAGTAATCTTTTCTGAATTTTCTTAGATAAATTGACTTCAATAAAAATCAGAATTTCATAAATTCTTAACTACCAGAAAATGGTAATTCGAAAATATATATTTTGTTTTGTTTCATTTTTTTTTTAAATAATAAAGACATTAAATTCTAAAACTACCTTTATAACAAACCAAAATGTAATGAACATGATAGTTTAAACATCAGATAACCTACAGATACTAAGTTCTAATCGTAATTTTGAAAAGGTATTTTCATCTAAGGGTTTTGTAAATAGCTTTGCTAATTGTTCTATGGTAGGAACAAAATTTAATACTATTTTTCCTTTTATAACATTATCCCTTAGAAAATGATGTCGAACTTCTATATGTTTTGCTCGTGAATGTAAGATAGGATTTTTAGATAAACTTATTGTAGAACTACTATCACAGAAAATCTTAGTTGGTTCATAGCCTAAATTAAAATCTTTTAAAGTTTGTCTAATCCACAAGATTTGAGCACAACAAAATGTAGCAACTATATATTCAGTTTCAGTTGTAGATAATGCTACACAATTTTGCTTTTTGCTAAACCATGACACTAAAGAATTTCCTAATAATTGACAAGTGCCACTAGTGCTTTTTCTTTCAGACTTACATCCTACGAAATCAGCATCACTATAACCTACTAAGTTTAAAGAACTGTGTTTAAAGTAAAACAATCCGAAATTGATGGTTCCTAATAGATATTTAAAAATTCGTTTAACAACAAGTAGGTGTGATTCCTTAGGATTAGATTGATATCTAGCACAAGTACACACACTAAACATAATATCTAGTCGGCTAGCTGTTAAATAAAGTAATGAACCAATCATGCTTCTATATTGTTTTACATCTATAGTTTTTCTAGAGTCATCTTTATCCAACTTGGTGATAGTACTCATTGGTGTATTCTTTGTTTTAGTATTGTCTAAACCAAACCTCTTTAATAAATCTTAAGTATATTTTTCTTGTGAAATAAAAGTATCCTGATCTAATTGCTTAATTTGTAAGCCTAGAAAAAATGATAGTTCACCCATTATACTCATTTCAAATTGATTAGTCATGTCTTTCGAAAATGACTCAACTAATTTATCATTTGTTGCTCCAAATATGATGTCATCTACATAGATTTGAACTACCAATATATCTTTTCGATCTTCTTGATAAAAAGAGTGTGATCTGCCTTTCCCATAGAATACCTTTTTTCCATAAGAAATTTAGATAATCTCTCATACCAAGACCTAGGGGCTTGTTTAAGGCCATATAGTGCATTCTTAAGCTTATAAACATACTCAGGATGTTTTGAATCTTCAAAACCTAGAGGTTATTTTACATACACTTCTTCTTTTATATATCCATTTAAAAACCAGTCTTAACATCCATTTGATATAATTTGTAATCCATATAACAAGCATATGCTAACAAAATTCGTATTGATTCTAGTCTAGCAACAGGAGTAAATGTTTCATCATAGTCAATTCCTTCCTCTTGCTTGAAATCTTGAGCAACTAATCTAGCTTTATTTTTAACTAAATGTCCATCTTGATCTACTTTGTTTCTAAATACCCACCTTGTTCCTATTATGGATTGATTTTTAGGTGGTGGAACTAGATCTCATACCTCATTTCTTATAAATTGATTTAGCTCATCTTGCATAGCTAAATACCAAAATTTATCTTCTAAGGCATCTTCAATTTTCTTAGGTTCTAGTAAAGAAACAAATGAATAAGCTCCACAAATGTTGACTACTGATGACCTAGTCCTAACTCCTTGATTAAGATCGCCTATTATCTAATTGATAGGATGAGATGAAGCATAACGCTAATTTCTATGTTGTTCCATATTTTCTATAGGTATGACATTATTTTCTTCTAAATTTTCATCATTTAAGTTTATATTTCTTATTTCGTTAGATAATCTCTCAATTTCTCTGTCAACATCATTTGGTACCATTTCTAGGAGAATTTCTGAATCAAAGTTTTAAGCATGTCTAACATCCAAATGAGAATTTTCATGAAATTTCACATGTAGGGTTTTCTCAATGGTTTTTGTTGATTTGTTAAAAACTATATATGCCTTACTTCTAATGGAATAACCAACAAAAATACCCTCATTTGATTTGGCTCTAAATTTGTCTCTTCGTTCCTTAGTGTTTAAAATAAAACACTTACAACCAAACAGTTTTAAATAACTTATTTTGGGAACCCTGTTATACCATATCTCATAAGGAGTTTTATCTAAAATTGGTCTTAGATGTACTCTATTTATAACATAGCATGCTGTATGAATTGCTTCTACCCAGAGAAATAGGGGTAACTTATTCTCATTTAAGATGGTTTTGGACATTTCCTCAAGTGATTTGTTTTTACGTTCTACTATCCCATTTTGTGAAGGAGCTCTTGGAAATGAGTATCTATGATCTATGCCTAATTCTTCACAAAAGGTGTCCATTTGATCATTATCAAATTCTGTACCATGATCACTCCTAAGTTTTCTAATTTTAACATTTTGCTCATTTCGAACTTTATTACAGAATATCTTAAATATTTCAAAAACTTCAGTTTTATTAGCTAGAAAATAGACCCAAGTAAATCTAGAATAGTCATCAACTAGTACAAAACCTTAATGTTTACCTCCTAGACTAGTTACCCTATTAGGTCCAAATAAATCCATATGCACTAGTTCTAATACTCTTTTGCTTGTTATTTCATTTAAACTTTTAAAGGATGTTTTATGTAATTTACCTAGTTGGCATGTATCACACAAACTCTTTCGAGTACTTAATACTAGGTAAACCACTAACTAGATTCTTTTTAGACAGCTTTTGTAATAATTTTAAATTTGAGTGTCCTAGCCTTCTATGCCATAAAATAACTTCACCTGATTTTGCAATTAAGCAGGCATTGTCTTTAATAATATCAGAAGGCAAATTCAGAATACAAACGGATCCTTTCTTGTATGCAATGAATAAAATTTCATTTGTAGACATGTCCATAATTTTACAAGAATCTTTTTCAAAAATTATTCTGTAAAATTTCATTAAAACAGGAACACTCAATAAATTAAAACTTAATTTTTCCACTAATAAGACATCATTTATAAAGCATTTCTCAGTTACCTAAACCTTGCCAGACCCAAGTATATTTGTTTTGCTTTTATTTCCAAAGGTAACTTGTCCGTTCTTGGTCTTTGTTATTTCTGTAAGTAATCGTATATCTCCAGTGATGTGGCTGGATGCTCCACTATCCATTATCCATTTTGATTTGTATACCAACAAAATAGTCAAAAAGAGATTTTATCTCTTAGAACCCATTTTTGAGTGGGTCCAAGTGTAGGATCGTATGGCTACACAAGAGGAGGGTGAATTGTGTATCTTTAATATCTTCTAAAATATAATTGAAACTTTAAAACTCAAAAACAAGTCAAGACAGTGTTTTCGTAAAATCATTTTTATTCAAGGTTTCAATTACAATATACAATTCAATTCTCCTTAGAAATTATAGATGTAATTATATTTCGATACCATGTATTATCTAAACAATTTCATAACTACAAACAGAGAAAACTAATTTGTGGAATTTAAAACATTTCTCCCTATTTGAGATCTTTCTTCTTCTTCAATAATTCTTCAATGACGAATATCTTGTCTTTTCATGCTTCACCGAATTTGCTTTCTTTTGATACTTCAAATCTTCAGTGACGAAAATCTTACCTTTTTATGCTTCACTGAATTTTCTTCCACTTGAGAGATTTTCCCCGAGAAGGTGTTTTTGATCCCTGAAAAAGATTTTTCTTTTAGTGTGCAGGGATGGTTTGATCCTTGAAAAGATTTTTCTTTTTGTGTGCAAGGATGGTTTCATCAACGAGAATTCTATGCCTTTTATACTGTATCTTCATTTCATGCATATCCTTCACGTTTAACCACTACTAGTTTTCCACTTCTCCACGTCTTTTTTTTTTCCTTCATCGAAACACACACGTTCTAACCCACGTTTATATTTCAAATTTCCTTTAATCATTAGTCTTGGATCTCTGAAAAATTTTCTGCAAAATAAACTTTCTCGTCCAAAAGTTTTTCATCAGTGTAATAAGAAGTCGTTACTTTAATGTTAACTAAACGAGTAACACAAGTATATATATATAACTTAATGTTTCTAACTTAACGAGTTCACCATGTGCCATTTCACGTGACAAGTACTGTAGCTAACTCAACGAACTAAGTTCGTGGTGTTATGCTATCTCAACGAACCATCTCCGTTGTGTTATGATAACTCAACGAACCAGCTTAACCTTTCTTTCGGAAGGTTAAACAATAACTCGCCGAAAACAGTTTAAGTTTCGGATAGTTACAAATGTAAGTCACCGAAGTACTCTTTATATTATAAAACTAGTGAGACACGTGTCAAGACCTGAAAACATGACTTAAGTTACCTTTCGGATAGTTACGATTGTAAGTCTCCGAAAAACTTTAACTCACCAATTCAGTAATAAACAAATATTTTAATAATAAGAATTTTACCACGTGCAAAAATAACAACTTAAGTTTATAACGCTAACCTAACGCGTTGCCTTAGTATTCAATATAGCAACTCAACACGTTTAGTTATGTTAACTTAACGAGTTAAACATGTGCACCTCACGTGATACAATACAACATTCGTAACTTATAATTTCACCACGTGTATAACACTAACTTAACGAGTTCGTCTCTTCTTTTACTCACTAACTTAACGAGTTATCACGTGACCTATTTTAACCTTTAAGCCTCTAACTTAACAAGTTCTCACGTGACCTCTATACAAACAAAACTCTAACTTAACGAGTTATCTAAACGTGCACTGTTCATGATACAGAAGATATAACTTTAAAACATATCATGATTTCCAATAAAACCACACGTTAACTTAACGTTTAACTAAATGAGAAATTAATGCAACGAAACGACTAGTTATTAACTTCAGATCCAATACAGACAAGTATTTATATCAGTAAGCTTTTTCTGTATTAATTGATGATTTTAATTTCTTTTCACAAGCAATAGTAATTGAGCAAATATGATTATTTTCATTCAGCACACATCATCAAAACAAAAATACTCAACAATCTCCCCATTTTTGATGATGACAAAACCATATTAAATCAATTATGAAATATGTTTAACTCAACAAAGCACCTTCGTTGGGTTAACTTTTAATTCAACAAACTTGTTTGTTGACTTAAGTTCACTTAAGCTTATTTCTATTGTTTGTGTAAATTTTACCTCTCAGAACTAAAACTCTCAGATGTCAATAATTATATAAGTATCAGTTTTCTAATTATCATCTGTCAGATTACAATAACCATTTAAATAGCATCTCCTTTTATAATATATATATGCAATTAAGATCATAATCATCTTTTTATAATATTTCTCCCCCTTTTTGTCATTAATCAAAAAGATAATTACAGAGAATATATATACATATATAAGAGAATTACAACAATAATTTCTGTAAACAAGAATAATAATTGAACACATTTACAGAAAAATGTATTGTTCAATGAATCAAACAAGTAATACAAACATTACATTTTGTATTCAGAAACAAACAAAAACAGTTATTGACCCCTCCTAAGTATATCACTTATAGCATTACATATTTTATCTCCTAGATGCCTAATATCATTTCTAATGTCGTTAAGCACTGCATATAAGTTAGGAGGTAACTAGGTTTGCTGTTTTGCTTGAACTGAATAACTTTGTTGTTGTTATTGTATATGGTCTGTATTAGGTTGTTGTTGTTGTCGTTGAGGTTTATGCATGGCCTGTAATTTTTGCAAATCTTTGACACTAAATGCTCTAATGCCTTTAGTTTTAGAGGGCTAGTCAAATAAAGTCAATTGGCTTGCAAGGATTCTACATACAACATCACCATAAAATAACTTTGAACTCATATGCTGTAGTTGAGACATAAATACATCAAACCAATTTATTTGAATTCTATTCAGCAGGCCATAAGTTGCATATAAACAGCTTCTGCTGACTTCCAAATTGTGTCCTACTCTCTAAAATAAATTTGCACACAATATATTTGCACTAAATATTGCCTCTACATTCAGATTTTCCATTAATCTCATTTCAAAATATACATCTGGAATTTTTGATAAAGACTGAATGTTCCATTCTAGTTGTCTTACCATGTCAAATCTGTTGGTAACAACAACACCTTCATTCTTTAATCCTAAAACTTCAAAAATTAACTCAGGAGACAATATAAACTCCTGTTCATTTATTTGAGTTTTCAGAAAATTTCCATTCTTGACCAGATTGCTATAAAAAGCTGTAATAAGCTTTGTGTATTGCTTCCATTTCGTTCCTACTGGCAAGAATTTAATGAGGCCTTGAACTCAAATAGATCTCTTATTTCCATCAAATTTCTAAATTTTATTGGACAAGCATGCAGAATCTGACATGTAATCAAATTATTGTATTTCTGCAATGCTTCTTTAGATCTAAAATGAATTGCATTACCTTGAATTTTTAATATTGTAGACAAAGAAGCTGATACCTAAAGCCGTGATTCAGAGTTTAATTCATCTTCAGGAACCTCTTCTTCAAAATGAATGTCATGTTGTTCCTCTTCCAAAATATTATCTTGAAGCTGCTCAGGTAAGCTTGATTCTTCAGCTTCAACATTGTTAGGAACGTTGTCAATATGCTCAACATTCATCTGTATGGTCTCTATAGAATGTTCAGAGTTCAATTTTTCCACAAATTCTACAGCCAGTGTATCTGTCTGTAATTATTCATTTTGTTCAACAGATAATTCCATTGATTCATGTTGTGAATTCTCAGACTCTGCTTCTATAGATTCCGTAGAAGGCTGGTTAAGTTTTAGCTATTCTGGAGTCTTAACATTTTCAATATCTGCTACTTCAAACAATTCAGCCTTTGAACTAGTTACTACTTCAACATTGTCAATTATATTTGCAATAACTTGTTCAATGTCAAGTGCTTGATGCTCTGATTTGTTAATTTGTGCATCATCAGGACTTGTACTAATAGAAAAACTTGAGCTCATATTTGACTTGGATTTCTTCTCAAGCTTTCTAGCAAGGGAAAATAAAGTCTCATTATCTTTATCAGTGTTAGTATGCTCGGAACTGATGAGTTTATCAGATGCATAATAAGGTACAATGTCTAGACATACATTGTCCTTTGGAAATAAATTTTCATCTAATTTTCCTTTTTCAATAGACTTTGTTTCCTTAGAAATAATTTTTCTAACTTTCCTTCTTCTATAGCATTTCTATTTCTCCTTTTAAAGTATAGCTGTTTTCTTTTCAAATTGCTCCATAAAAGTTTTCTGCTTTAATTCTTCTAAGGCACTTTCTATTGCAACGGCCTTTCGAAGACTGTCAACTTTTGTTTTGTCTACAGCAATATCTGATTCTACTTGTTTTGAATATAATGGGGTAGGGATAGCTGATTCATGCTCTTCCTCAAATGCATGTAGTGTTGTACCATTTATAGGAGTTTGAGGAGTTCTATTTGATGAACCTATACCTTTTTCCAAATATTTTGCATACTGTTCCTAAAATGCAATCTCAGCACATTTCATTCTGTATTCTCTATCAATTTTACTACAAATATCCATGTATGTAATATTTGCATCAGTATGTTGAAGTTCTTGTCTAACTTCATCTAATATACCCTAAGGAAAGAAGTAATCTCTATAAAGTTCTACTAACCTTTTGTCCACTCGAAATATTTTCTTGAACCAAGTACGTGGAACTTCATCACTCTCTATTTCTTTTCCTTTGGCATCTCTTCTACTTTTGCCTTTTCCTCTGCCACGACCTTTGTAGAACTTGGAGACCATCGTCGTAGGTTGTAACAGCAACAAGCGGGAAAGATTTTCTTGACAAAGTTTACAAATAATCTAAGTGCCTGTGTAATAAGTGTTTAAATAGGGTTTTTAGGCGTATAACTCAACGCGAAGAGAAGTCGGGTTTAGAAATTAAATAAATATTGAATAAAGTTTATTCAATCAAAGTACCTGAAATATTCAAGTATAACTCGTTGAGTTAACTAACCTAACGAGTAAAACACTGTCTAGAGGCAGTTTTACACGTTACCTTATCTAACATAACGTCTAGTTAGTACACTTAAACAATTTTCAGATGCTTCCAACTGAAACGTTCCGAAAACAACACACATGCTAAACTTAACATTATCTTGAGAACATTGTAAACTATTTGAACATTTTGTCTTTTGAATCTAAAATAGTTTATTTGTCATTTTAAATTAGTTCATCAAGATTTTAAGAGGACATTAATTCAGATTAACTAAGATTTGTATTCTAAATTATATTAATCTGTTTTCGACATTGTTAATGCTCCCCCTATAAATATACTTCAAATATATTCAATCAACATACAAAATATTCTTGTAGTGACAATAGATGTTAAGTATAACTGTACTTTTAAATTTTCTTTTCAGAGACTTCCGTTATCTTGACATCATCAAAAATGATTTCCAGAATCAATTCCTACTGTATATGAATCAAAACACAACTTTGAACTCAATGTGATTAATTCAAGGAGAATAAAAGAATGTATCTCAAATAAACGTTTTCAAAAGTACTAATGTTGATTCAATAAATCAGTAGTGATATTGGTAGAAACTATATGCGATTCAAAGATATCTGTAATTAATGAAACAACTTTTTCTTTTCAAAATAGTAAATATTGATAATTTTCTTTAAAAGTTAGTTTGAAAAGCTTGAATCATACAAGAGCTTTCTAATGTACCCGTGTAATGAGCTTTCAGTCAACAATCCCAGATCTAATTAGGACCTTAGGTTGCCAGATTTAAAGAATCCTTTTTTAGAATAACAATCTTACATACCTATCTACTCAAGTACAAAAGGCTCGTGATCAAACTAATCAATAAACTCTTAGAGATTTTCACTTTGTAAGCACATTTCATTTTAAGCACAATATATATGTAGTCCATTAATACAAATGCAATAAAAACACAAATCTCATACAATTTTTACTTCTATGATTGTACTGAGAATATGAATCAGTTTCAATAAGCTTATACTTTTGATTAACAGTTTAAGATGAGTGACATATAACTTATTCTACAAGTTTAATCAATTAAGTCAAATTTATACATGATCATATGCATTTTCCTTGATTCAAAGAAAACATTTAATCAAAATTTCAGAATGTCAGAAGTATTTAATGTTTTTCATTTACATTTCCACTTAAAAACGTAAAACCATTAAAATTGATAAACTACTTAAAATCAATAAGATACTACTATGATTTTACAATAAATACATAGTATCTTAAGCAGCGGTTTAGATATTACTTTAGATATTTATAATAAGTATATATTATCTATGAGGTGAACAACATCATCAATAATATTTATCTTTTTATGTGGAATTTAAGCATTTTACACATCACATAGCCTACAAATACCTAAATTTAATCTAATGTTGCAGAATGTATTTTCGTTTTGAGGTTTTGTAAATATATCAACTAATTGATTTTTACTAGACACAAATTCTAATTTAATTTTTCCTTTAATTACGTTATCTCTTAGAAAATGATGTCTAACCTCTATATGCTTTGCTCTTGAATGTAATACAGGATTTTTGGAAAGATTTATTGCAAAACTACTGTCACAATAAATCTCATTTGTATCAAAAGATAATCCAAAATCTTCTAAAGTTTCCCTTATCCATAGAATCTGAGTGCAACATAGTGCAGCAGCAACATATTCAGCTTCTGTAGTAGAAAGTGCTACATAGTTTTGCTTTTACTAAACCATGACACCAAATTATTTCCCAATAATTGACATGTGCCACTAGTACTCTTTCTATCAGATTTAGATCCTGCATAATCAGCATCAGTATATCCTATAAGATCTATTGAACTATCCTTAGAATAATACAGTTTGAAATTTTTAGTTCCTTGTATATATCTAAATATTCTTTTAACTACAATTAAGTGTGATTCTTTAGGATTAGATTGAAATCTAGCACAAACACACACAGCAAACATAATATCAGGTCTACTAGCAGTCAAATAAAGTAAAGAACCAATCATACTTCTATATTTTGTTTGATCTATAGATTTTCCTATGTCATCAATATCTAACTTTAAAGTAGTACTCATAGGAGTTCCTCGAATCCTTGTATCATTAAAATTAAATTTCTTAAGCATTTCATCTGCATCTTTTTCCTGATTTAAAAATATACCTTTATCCATTTACTTAATTTGAAGTCCTAGAAAATATGAAAGTTCTCCTATCATACTCATTTCAAACTGATTAGTCATCTCTTTAGAGAATATTTCTATCAACTTATCAGAGGTTGCTCCAAAGATTATATCATCGACGTATATTTGAACAACAATCTGATCTTTACCATCTCTCTTAATAAATAGAGTATGATCCACTTTTCCCATGATATAGCCTTTTTCTATTAAAAAAGTAGACAATCTTTCATACCATGATCTAGGTGCTTGCTTCAAACCATATAAGGCTTTCTTCAATTTATACACAAAGTTAGGATTTTTAATATCTTCAAATCCAGGTGGTTGTTTTACATAGACTTCTTCATTAATTAAACCATTTAGAAATGCACTCTTTACATCCATTTGATATAATCTAAAATCCATATAACAAGCATAGGCCAATAATATTCTAATACTTTCTAACCTAGCCACAGGAGCAAATGTTTCATCATAATCTAATCCTTCTTCCTGTGTATACCCTTGTGCAACTAATCTAGCTTTATTCCTTATAATTTGACCAGCTTCGTTAGTTTTATTTCTAAAGATCCACTTTGTACCTATTATGGACTGATTTTCTGGTGGAGAGACTAATTCCCATACATCATTTCTGATGAATTGATTTAGTTCTTCTTGCATTGCCACTATCCAATTTTTATCAAATAATGCTTCTTGTATATTCCTTGGTTCCACTATAGAAACAAACATACACATACAATTTAAATTTACTGAAGCTCTAGTTTTAACTCCCTCATTAATATCACCAATGACTTGAGTAATGGGATGTGACGAAGAATAACGCCAATTTCTCTGATTTTCCTCAATATTCTCATCAACATCTGAAAGTCCATCACTTTCATCATTAGTTTGATCATTTAAGTTCATATTTTTGATTTTCTCAAATAAATCATCAATCTCTCTATTGATCTCTAATTCATTTGGAAAATTGATCATATCATCATTATCAGCTTTAGATTGAAATTCTCTAAGAGAATTTTCATTGAAGCTTACATGGAGGGTTTCTTCAATAGTCCTAGAAGTCTTGTTATATACTCTATAGGCTTTACTTCTAGTAGAGTAACCTACAAAAATTCCTTCATTCGATTTGGCTTGAAATTTATCTCTTTTATCCTTAATATTAAGAATAAAACACTTGCAGCCAAATGGTTTCATATAGGAAATTTTTGGAACCCTATTAAACATAATTTCAAAAGGAGTTTTATTAACAAGAGGTCTTAAATGACTTATGTTAATAACATAACAAGCTGTATTTACTACTTCAGCCCAAAGATTTTGAGGTAACTTATGTTCATTCAACATAGTTTTGGCCATTTCTTGAAGTGATCTATTCTTTCTCTCAACAACACCATTTTGACACGGTGCTCTTGGAAAAGAAAATCTGTGATCAATGCCATACTCACTACAATAGTTATCCATTTGATCATTATCAAATTTAGTTTCATGATCACTCCTAAGTTTTTGAATAGAGACACTTTGCTCATTTTCTACAAAATTGCAAAACATTTTAAATTTTTCAAAAACTTCTGTCTTAGATGCTAGAAAATATACCCAAGTGTATCTAGAGAAGTCATCTACTAAAACAAATACATATCGTTTACCACCAAGACTCATGATTCTTGTTGGTCCAAATAGATCCATATGTATAAGTTCTAAGACTCACTTGCTTGAAATATCAGTTTTGGATTTAAACGAGTTTTTGTGAAGTTTACCTAACTCACATGCATCACACATAAAGTTCTTTGAGTATTTAATCTTTGGTAAACCTCTCACTAAGTGTTTTCTAGATAGTTTATGTAACAGTCTCGTATTTATATGTCCAATCCTTCTATGCCATAGATATGCATCACTAGTTTCAGCTAGCAAACATGAGTTTAAATCAACTACACTAGAAGGTAAAGATAAAATACATATAGAACCTTTTCTTTTAGCAATAAACTTAATTTCATCTGTATTTTTATCAATTATTTCGCATACATTATCTTCAAACACTACATAATATCCATTTTCAGTTAGTTTTACGAAACTCAGCAAATTAAATCCTAGGTTTTCTACATATAGTACATTCGAAATAATACAAGTAGGAGTTATTTGAACATTGCTCATACCTATGATTTTATCTTTGCTTTTGTTTCCAAATGTTACACTTCCTTTCATGGTATTTGTAAAATTTTGTAATAGACTTTTCTGTCCAGTCATGTGACTTGACGCTCCACTGTCCAAGATCCATTTTGATGTTGTTTCCTCCTACAACACAAATTAAGAAAAACTTTTTCTTGGTACCCAATGTTGTTGAGGACCAAGTTCATTAAACACATATTTCTTCTTTTTGTTTAAAAATAGTTTAACATTATCATTTATATTCTTATTAGTTGTAAGTACTATTGATTTATCATTAGCTTCATACTCACATATAGCATTATTGCTTTTACAATTATTCTTTTTGTTTTCAGATGTAGTATAATCAAGACCAAACAGATTTTTATCAGATGTTAATTTATTTTGGTCATGCTTATACATTTCAGTAAGTTCATACCAAGATTTTGTACTTGTATTAACATTTTCCGTACATACAAAATCTTTTTCTGCACAAGAATTTTTAGTTTTATCACATGCAGAATGAGTAATTGGTCTAATACCAGTGTATTGAATTACATGCTCAGGTTTTTGAATTTTCAGTTTACTAATTGTCTGAAATTTTAGAAACATTAGAAACTGAATTTCCAGAAAAAGAAACAAGATTTTTAGAAACATTTATAGTTATGTTAGAAGTACAATTTGACAATTCACATTGATTTATATTATTACGACATGATTCATCCCTTGAAGTACCTACTTCTACATATTTATTACCTTGTTTCATAATAAAAGGAATTTTAGTCTTAGATTTACTTGAACTGCAACTAATAAATCCTTTATTGGCTTGAGATTCTGGATAATCAAATCCTAAGCTAAATTTATAAGACACCGCAGGGGTACTAGTTAGTTTGTCTAACTTAGTTTGACTTAAATTCCATTTGTCAATGGTAGAACTTAAATCTTGCTCTCTCTATTTTAATTTATCTATCTCTAATTCAAGTTCATTTATATTGTTTCTCAACATTTCATTTTCAGATTCTATCTTTAAATTTTCAACATTTATATTCTGTATTTGTTTATGCAAGATACATTCATTAAATCTAAATTTTTGCAAATCTCTAGCATTATTTTCATTATCACATTTAAACTTTTCTAATGTAGTAGACAAGAAACAATTTTCTTCTTCCATAATGGATGAAGATTTTCTAATATTCTTATTTTCCAGTTTACATACTTTAAGTTTTTGTAATAATGCATGATAAGCACATAATAATTCATCAAAGCTGAAATCTGATTGACTTTCAGGATCAGATATTACCTCAGACTCATCTGCCATGAAGCACACATGAGCAACGTCTTCTAACTCTTGTTCTCCTTCTGAATGTGAAGATTTTGATGCTGATTCCTCAGATTCAGACTCTTCAGACGTGTCATCCCAAGTGACCTTCAAAGCCTTTTTCTTGTAAAACTTTTTCTGAGTTTTCTGAGCCGTCTTCTTCTGATTTGTCCTACTTTGCTTTTCATTTTTCCTCATAGGACAATCTGGAGAAAGATGTCCAGGTTTCTTACAGTTGTAACATACATACTTTCTAGATGAAGAATTCTTGTCATTCAGTGATTTTGACGTTGAGGGTTTATCATTTTTGTTCCTTTACTGTTTCCTAGCTTTCCATGCTTTCTTGAATTTCGTAGTCAGCAAAATCAAATCCTCGTTAGAATCAGTAGATATATCAGAATCTAACTTAATTTTGAAGGCTATTTCTTTCTTCATTTTTAGTTTGTTGTGACTTAGTGATTCATTTAATTGAACTTCATAAGTTGTTAAATTTCCTATAAGTTCATTCATAGTATAAACATTTAAATCTCGTGATTCCTCAATTGATGTTACTTTCTGAGACCATTTAGAACTTAGGGATCTGAGAATTTTCCTCACCAAATCCTTCTGTTCAAAATTCTTTCCTAAACATTTTAAAGAGTTTATGATATCAAGAAATCTGGAAAACATCTCAGAAATATTTTCGTCTTCATGCATCTTAAAGAGTTCATACTTATGAATCAACATGTTTATTTTAGTCTCTTTAACTTGAGAAGTACCTTCATGTGAAACTTCTAATGCATGCCACACCTCATAAGCAGATTTATATGTTGACACTTTACTGAACTGTTCAAAACTCAATGCACAAAATAAAATATTTAAGCCCTTAGCATTCAGAGTTTTATTTTCTTTTTCAGTAATTATCCAAGTATCATAATGAGTAGTTAACAGAGTATATGGTTTAGAAATCATGAACCACAACTTATGATCTATACTTTGAAGAAAAACAATCTTCCTATATTTCCAATATTCAAAATGTATTTCATAAAATAAAGGAGGACGATTAAAATTTTGGCCTTCATATAAAGAAAAATTACCATTTCTAATAGCCATCTTACCTTAGATTTTCCAAACTATTTGATTTTAAACAGTCTAAAAGCTTTAAAACAACTTGAGCCTTAAATCAAGAAAGTTAAACATATGCTCAAATATTAAATTCTGTTTAAATACAAGGAAGGTAGAATAAGCAATGATATTAAATAAGTTGGTATAGATTTTATATCAAAGATTATTAACAAAGCTCTGATACCACTTGTAGGATCGTATGGCTACACAAGAGGGGCTGAATTGTGTATCTTTAATATCTTCTAAAATATAATTGAAACTTTAAAACTTAAAAACAAGTCGAGAGTGTTTTCATAAAATCATTTTTATTCAAGGTTTCAATTACAATATACAATTCAATTCTCCTCAGAAATTGTAGATGCAATTATATTTCGATACCATGTATCATCTAAACAATTTCATAACTACAAACAGAGAAAACTAATTTGCGGAATTTAAAACATTTCTCCCTGTTTGAGATCTTTCTTCTTCTTCTTTCTTCTTCTTCAGCAATTCTTCAGTGACGAATATCTTGTCTTTTCATGCTTCACCGAATTTGCTTTCTTCTGATACTTCAAATCTTCAGTGACGAAAATCTTACATTTTTATGCTTCACTGAATTTCCTTCCACTTGAGAGATTTTCCTCGAGAAGGTGTTTTTGATCCTTGAAAAAGATTTTTCTTTTGGTGTGCATGGATGGTTTGATCCTTGAAAAGATTTTTCTTTTTGTATGCAAGGATGGTTTCATCAACGAGAATTCTATGCTTTTTATACTATATCTTCATTTCATGCATATCCTTCACGTTTAACCACTACCAGTTTTCTACTTCTCCACGTCTTTTCTTTTTCCTTCATCGAAACACACACGTTCTAACCCACGTTTATATTTCGAATTTCCTTTAATCATTAGTCTTGGATCTCTGAAAAATTTCCTGCAAAATAAACTTTCTCGTCCAAAAGTTTTTCATCAATGTAATAAGAAGTCGTTACTTTAATGTTAACTAAATGAGTAACACAAGTATATATATATAACTTAATGTTTTTAACTTAACGAGTTCACCATGTGCCATTTCACGTGACAAGTACTATAGCTAACTCAACGAACTAAGTCTGTGGTGTTATGCTATCTCAACGAACCATCTCCATTGTGTTATGATAACTCAACGAACTAGTTTAACCTTTCTTTCGGAAGGTTAAACGATAACTCACCGAAAACAGTTTAAGTTTCAGATAGTTAGGAATGTAAGTTACCGAAATACTCTTTATATTATAAAACTAGTGAGACACGTGTCAAGACCTGAAAACATGACTTAAGTTACCTTTCGGATAGTTACGATTGTAAGTCTCCGAAAAACTTTAACTCACCGATTCAGTAATAAACAAATGTTTTTATAATAAGAATTTTACCACGTGCAAAAATAACAACTTAAGTTTATAACGCTAACCTAACGTGTTGCCTTAGTGTTCAATATAGCAACTCAACGCGTTTAGTTATGTTAACTTAACGAGTTAAACATGTGCACCTCACGTGATACAATACAACATTCGTAACTTATAATTTCACCACGTGTATAACACTAACTTAATGAGTTCATCTCTTCTTTTACTCACTAACTTAACAAGTTATCACGTGACCTATTTTAACCTTTAAGCCTTTAATTTAACGAGTTCTCACATGACCTCTATACAAACAAAACTCTAACTTAACGAGTTGTCTAAACGTGCACTGTTCATGATACAGAAGATATAACTTTAAAACATATCATGCTTTTCAATAAAACCACACGTTAACTTAACGTTTAGCTAAATGAGAAATTAATGCAACGAAACGACTAGTTATTAACTTCAGATCCAATACAGACAAGTATTTATATCATTAAGCTTTTTCTGTATTAATTGATGATTTTAATTTCTTTTCACAAGCAATAGTAATTGAGCAAATATGATTATTTTCATTCAGCACACATCATCAAAACAAAAATACTCAACACCAAGAATTTTAGAGAGAGTCATATCAAAATAATCCATATTTTTAGACTTCAACTTATCTATTTTCTTATAATTATTTTTGCATTTCTTTCTCTTAGTGTTATAATTATCAGAACATTTATCTCTATGTAAACCAGAGTTGAAATTTTCATTTCTATCATTATTTGATTTCCAATATCCGATATTCTTTAAATATGAAGAAAATTGATCAAGAATATTAAAATTCTCAAATGACTTAACTTGATTTTTCTGAAAATTTCTTTTGACATTTTTGATCGTGTGCTATCATTTATATGCTGCATTTTATCAATTTGCACATATTTATCTCCTTTTTAATTACACACGGAATAGTTTTTCTTTTAGTATTCTTAGTACTAGAAATAAAGACATTATTTTTAGTAGTACCATCATGCAATATATAATTTTCAGAAGATGCATCGTGTAAACCAATACCATGTTTTTCTACATTTCATATTTTACTACTAAGTTCATTTGTTATAGTTTGACTATTATTCCAATTACTTAATATAGCCTTTTGATTGCAGACCTTAATCTTTAATATATCAATTATTGAATTTAAATCAATAATAGTCAGTTCCAGTTTTTCAATTTCACAGATCATTTTCTTCTTATCAGCAATTAAATTTTCACAATTAGCATGCAATTTTCTTTCTATTGCAGTAAACCTTAAAATTTCCTATACATGCCTTTGATTTTCTCCTTTAAATTTATTCAACGTAGAGTTCAGAAAATCAATCTTATTTTCAGATTCATCTAACATTTTCCTAGTGTTCTTTACTTCTATTTTTACTTTCTTATATTTTCTAGCCTATCTATTGTATTCAACAAGAATCCATCAAAACTATCAAAGTTAGTATTTTGATCAGAGGATACCTCACTGGATTTTGCCATGAAGCATACGTTTGCCAGATTTTCTTCTGAATCTGATGTTGATGAGTATTCATTGTCTGATGTTGAATCCTTTGTTTCTATTGAGTATTTTGTTTTGATGATGTGTGCTGAATGAAAATAATCATATTTGCTCAATTACTATTGCTTGTGAAAAGAAATTAAAATCATCAATTAATATAGAAAAAGCTTATTGGCATAAATACTTGTCTATATTGGATCTGAAGTTAATAACTAGTCGTTTCGTTGCATTAATTTCTCATTTAACTAAACGTCAAGTTAACATGTGTTTTTATTGAAAAGCATGATATGTTTTAAAGTTATATCTTCTATATCATGAACAGTGCACGTTTAGACAACTTGTTAAGTTAGAGTTTTGTTTGTATAGAGGTCACGTGAGAACTCGTTCAGTTAGAGGCTAAAAGGTTAAAATAGGTCACATGATAACTTGTTAAGTTAGTGAGTAAAAGAAGAGACAAACTCATTAAGTTAGTGTTATACACGTGAAATTATAAGTTACGAATGTTGTATTGTATCATGTGAGGTGCACAGGTTTAACTCGTTAAGTTAACATAACTAAACACGTTGAGTTGCTATATTGAACACTAAGGCAACGCGTTAGGTTAGCGTTATAAACTTAAGTTGTTATTTTTTGCACGTGGTAAACTTCTTATTATAAAAACATTTGTTTATTACTGAATCATTGAGTTAGCATAATAACACAGACTTAGTTCGTTGAGTTAGCTACAGTACTTGTCACGTAAAATGGCACATGAGGAACTCGTTAAGTTAGAAACATAAAGTTATATATATGTACTTGTGTTACTTGTTTAGTTAACATTAAAGTAACAACTTCTTATTACACTGACGAAAAATTTTTGGATGGGAAAGTTTATTTTACAGGAAATTTTTCAGAGATCCAGGACTAACTATTAAAGAAAATTTCAATTATAAACGTAGGTTAGAACGTGTGTGTTTCGATGAAGGAAAAAGAAAAGACGTGGAGAAGTGGAAAACTGGTAGTGGTTAAACGTGAAGGCATAGAATTCTCATTGATCAAACCATCCTTGCACACAAAACGAAAAATCTTTTCAAGGATCAAACTATCCCTGCACACCAAAAGAAAAATCTCTTTTAGGGATCAAAAACAACTTCTTAGGGAAAATCTCTCAAGTGAAAGAAAATTCACTGAAGTAGAAAAAGGTATTATATACGTCACTAAAGATTTGAAGTATCAGAAGAAAGCAAATTCGGTGAAGCAGAGAAAGACAAGATATTCGTCACTGAAGAATTGCTGAAGAAGAAAAAGAAGAAGAAGAAAGATCTCAAACAGGGAGAAATGTTTTAAATTCCGCAAATTAGTTTTCTCTATTTGTAGTTATGAAATTGTTTATATGATACATGGTATCAAGTTATAATTGCATCTACAATTTCTGAGGAGAATTGAATTGTATAGTGTAATTGAAACCTTGAATAAAAATGATTTTATGAAAACAATGTCTCGACTTGTTTTTGAGTTTTAAAGTTTCAATTATATTTCAGAAAATATTAAAAATACACAATTCACCCCCCTCTTTTGTAGCCATATGATCCTACAAGTGGTATCAAAGCTTTGTTAATAATCTTTGATATAAAATCGATACCAACTTATTTAATATCATTGCTTATTCTACCTTCCTTGTTTTTAAATAGAAATTAATATCTAAGCATACGTTTAACTTTCTTGATTGAAGGCTCAAGTTGTCTTAAAGTTTTTAGACTGTTTAAAATCAAATAGGTTGAAAAATCTAAGGTAAGATAGCTACTGGAAATGGTAATTTTTCTTTATATGAAGGCCAAAATGTTAATCGTCCTCCTTTATTTGATGGAATACATTTTGAATATTGGAAATATAGGATGACTGTTTTTCTTCAAAGTATAGATCATAAGTTGTGGTTCATGATTTCTAAACCATATACTCCGTTAACTACTCCTTATAATACTTGGATAATTACTGAAAAAGAAAATGAAACCTTGAATGCTAAGGGCTTAAATATTTTATTTTGTGCATTGAGTTATGAACAGTTCAGTAAAGTGTCGGCATATAAATCTACTTATGAGGTGTGGCATGCATTAGAAGTTTCACATGAAGGTACTTCTCAAGTTAAAGAGACTAAAATAAACATGTTGATTCATAAGTATGAACTCTTTAAGATGCATGAAGACGAAAGTATTTTTGAGATGTTTTCCAGATTTCTTGATATCATAAACTCTTTAAAATGCTAAGGAAAGAATTTTGAACAGAAGGATTTGGTGAGGAAAATTCTCAGATCCCTAAGTTCTAAATGGCCTCAAAAAGTAACATCAATTGAGGAATCACGAGATTTAAATGTTTATACCATGAATGAACTTATAAGAAACTTAACAGCTTATGAAGTTCAATTAAATGAATCACTGAGTCACAACAAACTAAAAATGAAGAAAGAAATATCCTTTGAAATTAATTCAGATTCTGATATATTTACTGATTCTGACGAGGATTTGATTTTGCTGACTAGGAAATTCAAAGGATACAGCATGGAAAGCTAGGAAACAGCAAAGGAACAAAAATGATAAACCCTCAACGTCAAAATCATTGAATGACAAGACTTCTTCATCCAGAAAGTATGTATGTTACAACTACAAGAAACCTAGACATCTTTCTCCAGATTGTCCTATAAGGAAAAATGAAAAGCAAAGAAGCACAAATCAAAAGAAGATGACTTAGAAAACTCAGAAAAAATTTTACAAGAAAAAGGCTTTGAAGGTCACTTGGGATGACACGTCTGAAGCGTCTGAATCTGAAGAATCAGCATCAAAATCTTCACATTCAGAAGGAGAACAAGAGTTAGAAGACGTTGCTCATGTGTGCTTCATGGCAGATGAGTCTGAGGTAATATCTGATCCTGAAAGTCATTCAGATTTCAGCTTTGATGAATTATTATGTGCTTATCATGCATTATTACAAAAACTTAAAGTATGTAAACTGGAAAATAAGAATATTAGAAAATCTTCATCCATTATGGAAGAAGAAAATTGTTTCCTGTCTACTACATTAGAAAAGTTTAAATGTGATAATGAAAATCATGCTAGAGATTTGCAAAAATTTAGATTTAATGAATGTATCTTGCATGAACAAATATAGAATATAAATGCTGAAAAATTAATGATAGAATCTGAAAATGAAATGTTGAGAAACAATATAAATGAACTTGAATTAGAGATAGATAAATTAAAACAGAGAGAGCAAGATTTAAATACTACCATTGAGAAATGGAATTTAAGTCAAACTAAGTTAGACAAACTAACTTGTACCCTTGCGGTGTCTTATAAATTTGGCTTAGGATTTGATTATCCTGAATCTCAAGCCAATAAAGGATTTATTAGTTGCAGTTCAAGTAAATCTAAGACTAAAAGTCCTTTTATTATGAAACAAGGTAATAAATATGTAGAAGTAGGTACTTCAAGGGATGAATTATGCAGTAATAATATAAATCAATGTGATTTGTCAAATTGTACTTCTAACATGACTATAAATGTTTCTAAAAATCTTGTTTCTTTTTCTGGAAATTCAGTTTCTAATGTTTCTAAAATTTCAGACAATTGTAGTAAACTTAAAATTCAGAAACCTGAGCATGTAATTCAATACACTAGTGTTAGACCAATTACTCATTCTGCATGTGATAAAACTAAAAATTCTTGTGTAGAAAAAGATTTTGTATGTACGGAAAATGTTAATACAAGTACAAAATCTTGGTATGAACTTACTGAAATGTATAAGCATGACCAAAAGAAATTAACATCTAATAAAAATCTGTTTGGTCTTGATTATACTACATCTGGAAACAAAAAGAATGATTGTAAAAGTAATAATGCTATATGTGAGTATGAAGCTAATGATAAATCAATAGTACTTACAACTAATAACAATATAAATGATAATGTTAAACTATTTTTAAACAAAAAGAAGAAACATGCGTTTAATGAACTTGGTCCTCAACAACATTGGGTACCAAGAAAAAGTTTTTCTTAATTTGTGTTGTAGGAGGAAACAACATCAAAATGGATCTTGGACAGTGGAGCGTCAAGTCACATGACCGGACAGAAAAGTCTATTACAAAATTTTACAAATACCATGAAAGGAAGTGTAACATTTGGAAACAAAAGCAAAGATAAAATCATAGGTATGGGCAATATTCAAATAACTCCTACTTGTGTTATTTCGAATGTACTATATGTAGAAAACCTAAGATTTAATTTGCTGAGTGTCATAAAACTAACTGAAAATGGATATTATGTAGTGTTTGAAGATAATGTATGCAAAATAATTGATAAAAATACAGATGAAATTAAGTTTATTGCTAAAAGAAAAGGTTCTGTATGTATTTTATCTTTACCTTTTGATGTAGTTGATTTAAATTCATGTTTGCTAGCTGAAACTAGTGATGCAAATCTATGGCATAGAGGGATTGGGCATATAAATATGAAACTGTTACATAAACTATCTAGAAAACATTTAGTGAGAGGTTTACCAAAGATTAAATACTCAAAGAACTTTATGTGTGATGCATGTGAGTTAAGTAAACTTCACAAAAACTGTTTTAAATACAAAACTGATATTTCAAGCAAGAGAGTCTTAGAACTTATACATATGGATCTATTTGGACCAACAAGAATCATGAGTCTTGGTGGTAAATAGTATGTATTTGCTTTAGTAGATGACTTCTCAAGATACACTTGGGTATATTTTCTAGCATCTAAAACAGAAGTTTTTGAAAAATTTAAAATGTTTTGCAATTTTGTACAAAATGAGTAGAGTGTCTCTATTCAAAAACTTAGGAGTGATCATGGAATTGAATTTGATAATGATCAAATGGATAATTATTGTAATGAGCATGGCATTGATCATAGATTTTCTTTTCCAAGAGCACCATGTCAAAATGGTGTTGTTGAGAGAAAAATAGATCACTTCAAGAAATGGCCAGATCTATGTTGAATGAACATAAGTTACCTCAAAATCTTTGGGTTGAAGCAGTAAATATAGCTTGTTATGTTATTAACAAAAGTCATTTAAAACCTCATGTTAATAAAACTCCTTTTGAAATTATGTTTAATAGAGTTCCAAAGATTTCCTATATGAAACCATTTGGCTGCATGTGTTTTATTCTAAATACTAAGGATAAAATGGATAAATTTCAAGCCAAATCGGATGAAGGAATTTTTGTAGGTTACTCTACTAGAAGTAAAGCCTATAGAGTATATAACAAGACTTCTAGGACCATTGAAGAAACCCTCCATGTAAGCTTCTATGAAAATTCTTTTAGAGAATCTCAATCTAAAGCTAATAATGATGATTTGATCAATCTTCCGAAAGAGTTAGAGATCAATAGAGAGATTGATGATTTATCTGAGAAAATCAAAAATATGAACTTAAATGATCAAACTATTGATGAAAGTGATGTACCTTCAGATGTTGATGAGAATATTGAGGAAAATCAGAGAAATTGGCGTTATTCTTCCTCACATCCCATTACTCAAGTCATTGGTAATATTAATGAGGGAGTTAAAACTAGAGCTTCAGTAAATTTAAATAGTATTTGTATGTTTGTTTCTATGGTGGAACCAAGGAATATACAATAAGCATTATCTGATGAAAATTGGATAGTGGCAATGCAAGAAGAACTAAATTAATTCATCAGAAATGATGTATGGGAATTTGTCTCTCCACTAGAAAATCAGTCCATAATAGGTACAAAGTGAATCTTTAGAAACAAAACTAACGAAACTGGTCAAGTTATAAGGAATAAAGCTAGATTAGTTGCACAAGGGTATACACAGGAAGAAGGATTAGATTATGATGAAACATTTGCTCCTATGGCTAGGTTAGAAAGTATTAGAATATTATTGGCCTATGCTTGTTATATGGATTTTAAATTATATCAAATGGATGTAAAGAGTGCATTTCTAAATGGTTTAATTAATGAAGAAGTCTATGTAAAACAACTACCTGGATTTGAAGATATTAAAAATCCTGACTTTATTTATAAATTGAAGAAAGCCTTATATGGTTTGAAGCAAGCACCTAGATCATGGTATGAAAGATTGTCTACTTTTTTAATAGAAAAAGACTATATCATGGGAAAAGTGGATCATACTCTATTTATTAAGAGAGATGGTAAAGATCAGATTGTTGTCCAAATATACATGGATGATATAATCTTTGGAGCAACCTCTGATAAGTTGCTAGAAATATTCTCTAAAGAGATGACTAATCAGTTTGAAATGAGTATGATAGGAGAACTTTCATATTTTCTAGGACTTCAAATTAAGCAAATGGATAAAGGTATATTTTTAAATCAGGAAAAATATGCAGATGAAATGCTTAAGAAATTTAATTTTAATGATACAAGGATTTGAGGAACTCCTATGAGTTCTACTTTAAAGTTAGATATTGATGACATAGGAAAATCTATAGATCAAAGAAAATATAGAAGTATGATTGGTTCTTTACTTTATTTGACTGCTAGTAGACCTGATATTATGTTTGTTGTGTGTGTTTGTGCTAGATTTCAATCTAATCCTAAAGAATCACACTTAATTGTACTTAAAAGAATATTTAGATATATACAAGGAACTAAAAATTTCAGACTATATTATTCTAAGGATAGTTCAATAGATCTTATAGGATATACTAATGCAGATTATGCAGGATCTAAATCTGATAGAAAGAGTACCAGTGGCACATGTCAATTATTGGGAAATAATTTTGTGTCATGGTTTAGTAAAAAGCAAAATTGTGTAGCACTTTCTACTACAGAAGCTGAATATGTTGCTGATGCACTGTGTTGCACTCAGATTCTATGGATAAGGCAAACTTTAGATGATTTTGGATTATCTTATGATATAACTGAGATTTATTGTGACACTAGTTCTACAATAAATCTTTCCAAAAATCCTGTATTACATTCATGAGCAAAGCATATAGAGGTTAGACATCATTTTCTAAGAGATAACGTAATTAAAGGAAAAATTAAATTAGAATTTGTGTCTAGTAAAAATCAATTAGCTGATATATTTACAAAACCTCTAGACGAAAATACATTCTGCAACATTAGATTAAATTTAGGTATTTATAGGCTATGTGATGTGTAAAATGCTTAAACTCCACATAAAAATATAAATATTATTGATGATGTTGTTCACCTCATAGATATTATATATTTATTATAAATATCTAAAGTAATATCAAAATTGCTGCTTAAGATACTATGTATTTATTGTAAAATCATAGTAGTATCTTATTGATTTTAAATAGTTTATCAATTTTAATGGTTTTTACGATTTTAAGTGGAATTGTAAATGAAAAACATTAAATACTTCTGACATTCTGAAATTTTGATTAAATGTTTTCTTTGAATCAAGGAAAATGCATATGATCATGTATAAATTTGACTTAATTGATTAAACTTGTAGAATAAGTTATATGTAACTCATCTTAAACTGTTAATCAAAAGTATAAGCTTATTGAAATTGATTCATATTCTCAGTACAATCATAGAAGTAAAAATTGTATGAGATTTGTGTTTTATTGCATCTGTATTAATGGAATACATATATACTGTGCTTAAAATGAAAAGTGCTTATAAAGCGAAAATCTTTGAGAGTTTATTAATTAGTTTGATCACGAGCCTTTTGTACTTGAGCAGATAGGTATGTAAGGATTGTTGTCCTGGAAAAGGATTCTTTAAATCTAGCAAACTAATGTCCTAATTAGATCTGGGATTGTTGACTGAAAGCTCATTACATGGGTACATTAGAAAGCTCTTGTATGATTGAAGCTTTTCAAACTAACTTTTAAAGAAAATTATCAATATTCACTATTTTGAAAAAAAAAAAAAAAATGTTGTTTCATTAATTATAGATATCTTTGAATCACATATAGTTTTTACCAATATGACTACTGATTTATTGAATCAACATTAGTACCTTTGAAAACGTTTATTTGAGATACATTCTTTTATTCTCCTTGAATTAATCACATTGAGTTCACAGTTGTCTTGATTCATATACAATAGGAATTGATTCTGGAAATCATTTTTGATGATGTCAGAATAACAGAAGTCTCTGAAAAAAAAAAAAAAAAAAATTAAAAAGTATAGTTATACTTAACATCTATTGTCACTACAAGTATATTTTGTATTTTGATTGAATATATTTGAAGTATATTTGTAGGGGGAGGATTAACAATGTCGAAAATAGATTAATATAATTTCAAATACAAATCTTAGTTAATCTAAATTAATGCCCTCTTAAAATCTTGATGAAATAATTTAAAAAGATATACAAACTATTTTAGATTCGTAGGAGAAAATGTTCAAATAGTTTACAATGTTCTCAAGATAATGTTAAGTTTAGCATGTGTGTTGTTTTTGGAACATTTCAGTTGGAAGCATCCGAAAATTGTTTTAAGTGTACTAACTAGACGTTATGTTATATAAGGTAATGTGTAAAACTACCTCTAGACAGCGTTTTACTCGTAAGGTTAGTTAACTCAACGAGTTATACTTGAATATTTCAAGTACCTCGATTAAATAAATTTTATTCAATATTTATTTAATTTCTAAACCCGACTTCTCTTCACGTTGAGTTATACGCCTAAAAACCCTATTTAAACAATTATTACACGGGCACTTAGGTTATTTGTAAACTTTGTCAAGAAAATCTTTCCAGCTTGTTGCTATTACAACCTGCGACGATGGTCTCCAAGTTCTACAAAGGTCGTGGCAAAGGAAAATGCAAAAGCAGAAGAGATGCAAAAGGAAAAGAAATAGAGAATAATCAAGTTCCATGTACTTGGTTCAAGAAAATATTTCGAGTGGACAAAAGGTTAGCAGAAATTTATTGTAAATATTTCTTTCTTGAAGGTATACTAAATGAAGTTAGACAAGAACTCCAAAATACTGATGCTAGTATTACATACATGGGGATTCGAAGTAAATTTGATAGAGAATACAGAATGAAATATGCTGAGATTGCATTTTTGGAATAGTATGCAAAATATTTGGAAAAGATGTAGGTTCATCAAATAGAACTCCTCAATCTCCTATAAACGGTACAAGACTACATGCATTTGAGGAAAAGCATGAATTAGCTATCCCTACTCCTTTATATTCAAAACAAGTAGAATCAAATATTGCTGTAGACAATACAAAAGTTGACAGTCTTCGAAAGGTCGTTGCAATAGAAAGTACCTTTGAAGAATTAAAGCAAAAAACTTTTATGGAGCAATTTGAAAAGAAAATAGCAATACTTGAAGAGGAGAAACAGAAATGTTATATAAGAAGAAAAATCAGAAAAATTATGTCTAAGGAAACAAAGTCTATTGGAAAAGGACAATTAGATGAAAATTTATTTCCAAAGGACAATGTATGTCTAGACTTTGTATCGTATTGTGCATCTAATAAACTCATTAGTTCCGAACACACTGAAACTGATGAAGATAATGAGACTTTATTTTCCCTTGCTAGAAAGCTTGAGAAGAAATACAAGTCAAATATGAGCTCAAGTTTTTCTATTAGTACAAGTCCTAATGATGTAGAAATTGACAAATCAGAGCATCAAGCACCTGACATTGAACAAGTTATTGCAGATATAATTGACAATGTTGAGGCAATAACTAGTTCACAAGCTGAATTGTCTAGAGTAGCAGATATTGAAAATGTTAAGACTCTAAAAGAGCTAAAAGTTAACCAGCCTTCTTCAGAATCTATAGAAGTAGAGTCTGAGAATTCACAGCATGAATCAATGGAAATATCTGTTCAATAGAATGAACAATTACAAACAGATACACCGGCTGTAGAATTTGTGAAAAAATTGAACTCTGAACATTCTATAAAGACTGAATAGATGAATGTTGAGCATATTGACAATGTTCCTAACATTGTTGAAGCTGAAGAATCAAGCTTACCTGAGCAGCTTCAAGATAATATTTTGGAAGAGGAACAACATAACATTCATTTTGAAGAAGTGGTTCCTGAAGATGAATTAAACTCTGAATCACGGCTTTAGGTATCACCTTCTTTGTATACAATATTACAAATTCAAGGTAATACAATTCATTTTAGATCTGAAGAAGCATTGCAGAAATACAATAATCTGATTACATGTCAGATTCTGCATGCTTATCTAATAAAATTCAGAAATTTGATGGAAATAAGAGATCTGTTTGAGTTTCAAGGCCTCATTAAATTCTTGCTAGTAGGAATGAAATGGAAGCAATACATAGAGCTTATTGAAGCTTTTTATAGCAATCTAGTCAAGAATGGAAATTTTCTAAAAACTCAAATAAATGAATAGGAGTTTATATTATCTCCTGAATTAATTTTTGAAGTTTTAGGATTAAAGAATGACGATGTTGTTGTTACAAACAGATTTGACATGATAAGACAACTAGAATGGAACATTCAGTCTTTATAAAAAATTCCAGATGTATATTCTGAAATGAGATTAATGGAAAATCTGAATGCAAAGGCAATGTTTATTGCAAATTTATTTCAGAGAGTTGAACACAATTTGGAAGTCAGCAGAAGCTGTTTATATGCAACTTATGGCCTACTGAGTAGAATTCAAATAAATTGGTTTGATGTTTTTATGTCTCAACTACAGCATATGAGTTCAAAGTTATTTTATGGTGATGCTATATGTAGAATCCTTGCAAGCCAATTAACTTTATCCGACTGGCCCTCTGAAACTAAAGACATGAGAGCATTTAGTGTTAAAGATTTGCAAAAATTCCAGGCCATGCATAAACCTCAACAACAACATCAACAACAACCTGATTATACAGACCATATACAACAACAAAGTTATTCAGTTCTAGCAGAATAGCAAACCCAACTACCTCCTAACTTAGATGTAGTGCTTAACGACATCAGAAATGATATTAGGCATCTAGGAGATAAAATATGTAATGCTATAAGTGATATACTTAGGAGGGGTCGATAACTGTTTTTGTTTGTTTCTGAATACAAAATGTAATGTTTATATTACTTGTTTGATTCATTGAATAATACATTTTTCTATAAAAATGTTCAATTATTATTCTTGTTTACAGAAAGAGTTGTAATTATTTCTCGTATATATATATATATATATATTCTCTATAATTATCTTTTTGATTAATGACAAAAAGGGAGAGAAATATTATAAAAAAAGATGATTATGATCTCAATTGCATATATATATTATAAAAGGATATGCTATTTAAATGGTTATTGTAATCTGATAGATGATAATTAGAAAACTGATACTTATATAATTATTGACATCTGAGAGTTTTATTTCTGAGATGTAAAATTTACACAAACTATAGAAATAAGCTTAAGTGAACTTAAGTTAACAAACAAGTTTGTTGAATTAAAAATTAACCCAACGAAGGTGCTTTGTTGAGTTAAACATATTTCATAATTGATTTATTATGGTTTTGTCATCATCAAAAAGGGGGAGATTGTTGAGTATTTTGTTTTGATGATGTGTGCTGAATGAATATAATCATATTTGCTCAATTACTATTGCTTGTGAAAAGAAATTAAAATCATCAATTAATACAGAAAAAGCTTACTGGCATAAATACTTGTCTGTATTGGATCTGAAGTTAATAACTAGTCATTTCGTTGCATTAATTTCTCACTTAACTAAATGTTAAGTTAACGTGTGTTTTTATTGAAAATCATGATATGTTTTAAAGTTATATCTTCTGTATCATGAACAGTGCACGTTTAGACAACTCGTTAAGTTAGAGTTTTGTTTGTATAGAGGTCATGTGAGAACTCGTTAAGTTAGAGGCTTAAAGGTTAAAATAGGTCACGTGATAACTCGTTAAGTTAGTGAGTAAAAGAAGAGACGAACTCGTTAAGTTAGTGTTATACACGTGGTGAAATTATAAGTTACGAATGTTGTATTGTATCACGTGAGGTGCACATGTTTAACTCGTTAAGTTAACATAACTAAACGCGTTGAGTTACTATATTGAACACTAAGGCAGCGCGTTAGGTTAGCATTATAAACTTAAGTTGTTATTTTTTGCACGTGGTAAACTTCTTATTATAAAAACATTTGTTTATTACTAAATCGGTGAGTTAAAGCTTTTTTCGGAGACTTACAGTCATAACTATCCGAAAGGTAACTTATGTGATGTTTTCAGGTCTTAACACGTGTCTCACTAGTTTTATGTTATAAAGAGCTTTTCGGTGACTTACAACCATAACTATCCGAAACTTAAACTGTTTTTGGTGTGTTATCGTTTAACCTTCTGAAAGAATGGTTAAGCTGGTTCATTGAGTTAGCATAACATCACAAACTTAGTTCGTTGAGTTAGCTACAGTACTTGTCACATGAAATGGCACATGAGTAACTCGTTAAGTTATATATATGTACTTGTGTTACTCATTTAGTTAACATTAAAGTAACGACTTCTTATTACATTGACGAAAAATTTTTGGACGAGAAAGTTTATTTTGCAAGAAATTTTTCAGAGATCCAGTACTGATGATTAAAGAAAATTCGAAATATAAACGTGGGTTAGAACGTGTGTGTTTCGATGAAGTAAAAAGAAAAGACGTAGAGAAGTGGAAAACTGATAGTGGTTAAACGTGAAGGATATGCATGAAATGAAGATATAGTATAAAAGGCATAGAATTCTCGTTGATCAAACCATCCCTGCACACAAAACGAAAAATCTTTTCAAGGATCAAACTATCCCTACATACCAAAAGAAAAATCTCTTTTAGGGATCAAAAACACTTTCTCGGGGAAAATCTCTCAAGTGAAAGAAAATTCAGTGAAGTAGAAAAAGGTATTATATACGTCACTAAAGATTTGAAGTATCAGAAGAAAGCAAATTCAGTGAAGCAGAGAAAGACAAGATATTCGTCACTGAAGAATTGCTGAAGAAGAAAAAGAAGAAAAAGAAAGATCTCAAACAGGGAGAAATGTTTTAAATTCCGCAAATTAGTTTTCTCTATTTGTAGTTATGAAATTGTTTATATGATACATGGTATCAAGTTATAATTGCATCTACAATTTCTGAGGAGAATTGAATTGTATAGTGTAATTGAAACCTTGAATAAAAATGATTTTATGAAATCAATGTCTTGACTTGTTTTTGAGTTTTAAAGTTTCAATTATATTTCAGAAAATATTAAAAATACACAATTCACCCCCCTCTTTTGTAGCCATACGATCCTACAGTTTCTTCACTTTGTGAAGCTGAAGAGTCATCCCATGTCACTTTAAGTACCCTTCTCTTTCTGAATTTCTTACTCCTAAAATTCCTCCTCGAATTCTTCTTATCTTTGTTGAGTGGACAATTAGTTTGAAAGTGACCCAGTCTGTTGCACTTGTAGCATATGATTTTGTCTTTCGTGAATGACTTCTTCTCCATATCTCCAAATGTCTTTGCTGACCTGAAGTTCCTGCGTTTCTTCAATAGATTTCTAAATTTTCTGGTCAACAACAGTAAATTATCATTAGAATCACTAGTGACTTCTGAGACTTTATCAACCTCAAAAGCCAAATCCCTTCTAGGATTTTTCCCTTTTTTATCTAAATGTTGTACTTCATAGGCTATCAGATTTCCTATGAGATCATCGAGAGTATATGTATTTAAATCTTTGGACTCTTCAATTGATGTTGTCTTTTGAGCCCAAATTTTAGTTAAAGATCTAAGGATCTTTCTTACCAAGTCTTTTTCCTCGAATTTCTTGCCTAAAGATTTTAATGAATTTACAATCTCAAGAAAATAGGAAAACATGTTAGAGATACATTCTTTTTCGTGCATTTTAAAAAGCTCATATTTTTGTATTAACATATTAATCTTAGATTCCTTGACCTAGTTAGTACCTTCGTTGGAAACTTCTAATGCATGCCATATCTCATATGCAGTTTGATATGCAGAAACTTTATTAAATTGATCAGGAGATAAAGCACAAAACAAGATGTTTAAACCTTTAGCATTCAGTGTCATTCGCTCTTTTTCATCAAAAGTCCAAGTATCATATGGAGTCGCAACTAACACTATAGGATTGCTAATTATATGCCATAATTTGAAATTGATTGACTAAAAGAATACTTTCATCTTATATTTCCAGTAGCCATAATTGCTACCTTCGAACATAGGAGGACGATTAGTGGTCTGTCCCTTAGTCATAATTAAGATTTCAGTATTATCTATTTTAAATAGATGATCTTGAGTAAATGATAGGAAAAACTGATTCCTAAATAGAGAAATAAAAGCTCTTAATTAAGATAACTTAGCTTTGATACCAGTTGTAGGATTGTTTGTATCACAAGAGGGGGGGTGAATTATGTCTTTAGTAATTAAAATACTAGCGGATAAAACAAGAACACAAAACACTTGTAAATGAAATTCTATTCTTTATAATCTTTAAAGATAGAATTTACAATATCTTTTCAGATCAATTCCCTTTTTGAAAGTTTTGATACAGTAATGTTCGATATACAATTCAAATAGAAAAATAAATCTCTTATTCAAAACTAATTTTGAATTGTATGAAACCTGATCTTTATGCACACAGCTTCTTTCCTTCTCTTTGCTCAGCTTCTATATCTCTTCTTCTCTAGTTGTCGAATTTCCAAACTTCTTACGTTTGCACCTCTTTTTCTGAAATTGCTTGGAATTTCGAACTTCTTCTAATGTTAGAGAATTTTTCAAAATATGAATATTCAAACTTAACTTTTCAATTAGGGATCCAAATTGAATATTCAGACTTGGTATTTGAGATTGGGATCCTCTACTGTAATGTAGCTCGTACTCTCTATTAGTAGTCGAACTCTATCTTCACGTTCAACATGTTCATCCACTTAATCCATAATCCACGTACTAATTTTTTTCTTTAATCCAAATTACTGTCTTTTTGAATTTCCACTTTCTCCACTATCATTTTGAATTTCCACGATCTTCACTCGTAGATTCATCGAGACTTTATCTTCCTAGAGTCTTGTAGAATATCTTCTAAGTCTTCAATTTAGTCAAACACTTATCTTTTAAGTCTTCGATTTAGTCAAACACTTATCTTTTAAGTCTTGTAAAAACTCGAACACTTATCTATAACTCTTCGAGTTTTTGCACCTGCAAAACACATGACTAAACATAGCAAACTTATCTATTCGTTAGTCATTTTATAAAACTCAAAGACTTATCTATCCATGCGTATAAAAACTCGAACAGTTATTTAACTATTCGATTTTCATTACCGAGCGTACATGGAAAACACGTGACAACTTAAAACATTAAAAACACACGTGCAGATAACTTAACTATACGAGTTTTTAACATAAAGTATTCGACAAAAATGAGACGTTAACTATCCAAAAGTTTAACTATCGAAAATCTAACTCTTCAGAAATCTTTAACTTATTCGACATAAAAATGAAACTTTCCGATAGTCTATTAACTATTATACTTAGAAAATATTATTTATACTTATTTAAAAACTTTAATAAAGCATATATCATCAAAACAAAATTCCTAACAACTTTAAGGTTAACTAAATGAGTAACACAAGTATATATATAATTTAACATTTCTAACTTAACGAGTTTCTCATGTGCCAACTCACGTGACAAGTACTATAGCTAACTCAATGAACTACCTCCGTGGTGTTACGCTAACGAAACGAACCATCTCTGTTGTGTTACGATAACTCAACGAACTAGTAATAAACAAATGTTTTTATAATAAGAATTTTACCACATGCAAAAATAACAACTTAAGTTTATAACGCTAACCTAACACGTTGCCTTAGTGTTCAATATAGCAACTCAATGCGTTTAGTTATGTTAACTTAATGAGTTAAACATGTGCACCTTATGTGATACAATATAACATTCGTAACTTATAATTTCACCACGCGTATAACACTAACTTGATGAGTTCATCTCTTCTTTTACTCACTAACTCAATGAGTTCTCATGTGACCTATTTTAACCTTTAAGCCTCTAACTTAACAAGTTCTCACGTGATCTCTATAAAAACAAAACTCTAACTTAATGAGTTGTTTAAACGTGCACTGTTCATGATATAGAAAATATAACTTTAAAACATATCATGTTTTTCAATAAAAACACACGTTAACTTAATGTTTAGTTAAATGAGAAATTAATGCAATGAAATGACTAGTTAACTTAGTATAATTTTAGATCCAATACAGACAAGTATTTATATCAGTAAGCTTTTTCTGTATTAATTGATGTTTTTTAATTTCTTTTCACAAGCAATAGTAATTGAGTAAAGATGATTACTTTCATTCAACACACATCAAAACAAAATACTCAACACTGTTTTAATGAAGTTTTACAGAGTAATTTTTGAAAAAGATTCCTGTAAAATTATGGACATGTCTACAAATGAAATTTTATTCACTACATACAAGAAAGGATCTGTTTGTATTTTGAATTTTCCTTTTGATATTATTAAAGACAATGCTTGCTTAATTGCAAAATTGGATGACGTTATTTTATGGCATAGAAGGCTAGGACACTCAAACTTAAAATTATTACAAAAGCTGTCTAAAAAGAATCTAGTTAAAGGTTTACCTAGTATTAAGTACTCGAAAGAGTTTATGTGTGATGCATGTCAACTAGGTAAATTACATAAAACATCCTTTAAAAGTTTAAATGAAATAACAAGCAAAAGAATATTAGAACAAGTGCATATGGATTTATTTGGACTTACCAGGATAACCAGTCTAAGAGGTAAACATTATGCTTTTGTAATAGTTGATGACTATTCTAGATTTACTTAGGTCTATTTTCTAGCAAATAAAATGGAAGTTTTTGAAATATTTAAGATATTCTGTAATAAAGTTCAAAATGAGCAAAATGTTAAAATTAGAAAACTTAGGAGTGATCATGGTACAGAATTTGATAATGATCAAATGGACACCTTTTGCGAAGAATTAGGCATAGATCATAGGTACTCATTTCCAAGAGCTCCTTCACAAAATGGGATAGTAGAACGTAAAAATAGATCACTTCAGGAAATGCCTAGAACCATGTTAAATGAAAATAAGTTACCCCTATCTTTCTAGGCAGAAGTAGTTCATACAGCATGTTATGTTATAAATAGAGTACATCTAAGACCAATTTTAGATAAAACTCCTTATGAGATATGGTATAACAGGGTTCCCAAAATAAGTTATTTAAAACCCTTTGGCTGTAAGTGTTTTATTTTAAACCCTAAGGAACGAAGAGACAAATTTAGAGCCAAATCAGATGAGGGTATTTTTGTTGGTTATTCTATTAGAAGTAAGGCATATAGAGTATATAACAAATCAACAAAACCCATTGAGGAAACCCTACATGTGAAATTTCATGCAAATTCTCATTTGGATTTAAGACATGCTAAAAACTCTAATTCAAAAATTCTCCTAGAAATAATATCAAATGATGTTGATAGAGAAATTGAGAGATTATTTGACGAAATAAGAAATATAAACTTAAATGATGAAGATTTAGAAGAAAATAATGTCATACCTATAGAAAATGTGGAACAACATAGAAATTGGCGTTATGTTTCATCTCATCCTTTTGATCAAATAATAGGCGATCCTAATTAAGGACTTAGGACTAGGTCATCAGTAGTCAACATTTGTGGTGCTTACTCATTTGTTTCTTTACTAGAACCTAAGAAAATTGAAGATGCCTTAGAAGATGAATTTTGGTATTTAGTTATGCAAGATGAGCTAAATCAATTTATAAGAAATGAGGTATGGGATCTAGTTCCACCACTTGAAAATCAGTCCATAATAGGAACAAGGTGGGTATTTAGAAACAAAGTAGATCAGGATAGACATATAGTTAAAAATAAAGCTAGATTAGTTGGTTAAGGTTACAAGCAAGAGGAAGGAATTGATTATGATGAAACATTTGCTCTTATTGCTAGACTAGAATCAATATGAATTTTGTAGCATATGCTTGTTATATGGATTTCAAATTATATTAAATGGATGTTAAGACTACTTTTTTAAATAGATATATAAAAGAAGTTTATGTAAAACAACCTCCAGGTTTTGAAGATTCAAAACATCCTAAGTATGTTTATAAGCTTAAGAAGGCACTATATGGCCTTAAACAAGCCCCTAGGTCTTAGTACGAGAGATTATCTAAATTTCTTATGGAAAAAGGGTATTCTATGGGAAAGGCAAATCACACTCCTTTTATCAAGAAGATCGAAAAAGATATATTGGTAGTTTAAATCTATGTAGATGACATCATATTTGGAGCAACAAATGATAAATTAGTTGAGTCTTTTTCGAAAGACATGACTAGTCAATTTGAAATGAGTATGATGGGTGAACTATCATTTTTCCTAGGCTTACAAATTAAGCAATTAGATCAGGGTACTTTTATTTCACAAGAAAAATATACTCAAGATTTATTAAAGAGGTTTGGTTTAGACAACACTAAAACAAAGAATACACCAATGACTACAATCACCAAATTGGATAAAGATGACTCTAGAGAAACTGTAGATATAAAACAATATAGAAGTATATTGGTTCATTACTTTATTTAACATCTAGCCGACTAGATATTATGTTTAGTGTGTGTACTTGTGCTAGATATCCATCTAATCCTAAAGAATCACACCTACTTGCTGTTAAACAAATTTTTAAATATCTATTAAGAACTATCAATTTCGGATTGTTTTACTTTAAACACAGTTCTTTAAATTTAGTAGATTATAGTGATGCTAATTTCGTAGGATGTAAGTCTGAAAGAAAAGGCACTAGTGGCACATGTCAATTATTAGGAAATTCTTTAGTGTCATGGTTTTGCAAAAAGCAAAATTGTGTAGCATTATCTACAACTAAAGCTGAATATATAGCTGCTGCACTTTGCTATGCTCAAATCCTATGGATCAAATAAACTTTAAAAGATTTTAATTTAGACTATGAACCAACTAAGATTTTTTGTAATAGTAGTTCTGCAATAAGTTTGTCTAAAAATCCTGTCTTACATTCACAAGCTAAACATATAGAAGTTCAACATCATTTTCTAAGGGATAATGTTATAAAAGGAAAAATAGTATTAAATTTTGTACCTACCACAAAACAATTAGCAAATCTATTTACAAAACCCTTAGATGAGAATACCTTTTCAAAATTTCGATTAGAACTTGGTATCTACAGGTTATCTGATGTTTAAATTGTCTTGTTCATTGCATAACATTTTGGTTTGTTAAAAGGTAGTTTTAAAATTTAATTTCTTTATTATTGAAAAAAAAACAAAAAAACAAAAGAAAATTCTATTTTCGAATTACTATGTTCTGGTTGTTAAGAATTTATGAAATTCTGATTTTTATTGAAGTCAATTTATTTAAGAAAAATTCAAAAAAGATTACTTAAGGAAAGTTAATTTGATTCAATGTGAGTGCCAACTGTATTTTTGTTACTTATGTATATGCTATTATAGAGATTTTAACTGGAAAATACATAGAAAGTATGTAATGTTTATTAAAGGAAAGTTATTAACATATTGTTAAAAAAATTAAGTCTTGTAGTTGCCTCTAATTTAATTTACTGTCTTGTTTTATTTCCTTTTTGTCTACAATTACTTGAGTAATTAAGTCCGTTGGGGGATCTTAAACCCTAGTCACTTAAACCAACTGGTTTGGTGTAAAGTATCAATTTGTTCATCTTATATATGTTAATTCATGCATGTTAAGGATTATAAGTCATCATTATATATGTTCTTATAAAGGATTACATGAAAATCATATTTTTAGACATATGCATGAATTAGGAATTAAATAGTTGATAATGTACAAATTTATCCTTTATCAATTAAACACCTAGTCAATAGCCCTTGTATTAGACATAATTTTTATAATTCTTCAATGTATGACTTTATATACATTGTATGATTGCCAAATCACTTAAATATGATGTTAAATTAAGGAACTTTAAGTAGTTCATGTATGTACATTTGAAAAAGTTGTAGACCAAAACCTTCCTAATTTGGCAACTTTCCATATATGGCAACTCATGCATGCATGTATACTATATTTGCATCATATGATTTATATTCAATGTATATGTGCATCCAACTTGGTTTTGAGTTTTATAGGTCAATAAATCATGAAATCAAGGTAGATTAAAGAGGAAAAAACGTGGGCCATTGGATGCAACTTATTGGAGCCCAAGCAACAAAAGCCTAGAGTATTTAAAGTGTTTGACCACTCAATTCTAGGCTATCTCCTCCTCTTCCAACACATTGCAGCCGGCGGTCCCAGCCATTCTAGCATCTTCATCCGGAAAGTCCCATTTTCCCCTTGATTTTGAACAAGCTCCCTTCAAGAATGGTGAGCTTTGGCATCTTCCACTCCTCCTAGAAGACACCTTCTCTTCAATTCAGACGGCCATACGTTAGGATCTCCTTGGGCGTTTATCTTGGTGGATTGGGAGGCTCATGTGACTGATTTGGAGTGGAGCAAAAGGTTAGGATCTTCAGGGTTGAGTCATCGGAAGCGCCATTCTTAGATGTGGAAGCCAAAGTTGTGGGTCTTGGAGGCAAGATCTTGAGGACGTGCACCACTCTTCTTCAAGGCAACCTTAGAAGCTTCACTTGGACGTGCTACAGGTGGTGACAGCCCTGTGGAGCATCGATTTCAAGGATTTTGGAGAGTCATTGCTTGAAGAAACGTGGAGGATTAAAAGGTATGATGGAAAGGAGAGATCCTCATACTAGTTTTCATGTTTTACAATTTTATATGTATGAGTATAGTTTGAGTATGTGGAAGGATGAAATTCTATGCATAAATCTTTCTTTCAAATGTTCTATATTAAAGATCACATACTGTTTTGATGTTAATTGATATAAGAATTGAGTTCATATCATGTGTTTCGTGTGAATGATTATGATGGTGTAAATTGTGAAGGCAGTTTTCCATTTCTTAGATGGCCAGAATGTTAGTAGCTTTTCTTCGAATTGTATGCACTTGTTTGTCATCTATAAATTCTGTTTTTTGTTTTGTTTTGTAAGTATAATGAATGTAGAATAAGTTTACAAAGTTTTAGAATTTTTTTAGAATGTTTTCCGAAGATTTTCGATTTTATTTTGTGAAGGTATCAGCGATTTTGAGTCTCTGTCAAGTGCTAATTTTGAGCTCGACGCCTGTGTTGTGCTTGAGTCGTGTATTTTGTGGAATTCAGTTTTGTAAATTTTCCTTGTTAGTGCAACGGATCTACTTTCAAGGCACGCTTATTTCGTAGCATTTCATGAAGATTTGACGGAGATTTAATTTTTGCACCGAAGGTGCATTTTTGGAAAGTTTCCATAACCGTCTGCGCCCCTTTCTTAAATAAGATATTGCCAGCGTTTTAATTTGTGTTAATCAACGAAATAACTGCCATTTGAAAGATATTTCGAGGATCTTTCCAACTGTTATTTATTCTGGATTTTTAAACATTCAAGTTGGAAGTTATTGGAGTTAAAAGTTGAGCATAAATTCTGTGATTTCCAGATTAATACTCATTGATTTCTTTAATATCTTATCATAACTAATTGGATTTTGGGGTAATCTTATAAACCTTAATTGTGCTACAAATTTTGTATATTAATATTAAGTAATTATAGGTTTATTATGAATTAGTTTAATGTGGATATTTAATCGTATAATCATTTTAATAAAATTATTTAAGACAAATTCCTTGTGGATTCGACCCGTACTTGCACATGCTTATTACAATGGGCACCGTGTGCTTGCGGTTATAAATGTAAAATTTGCGCTTTTTTCATTTAATTTAACAACACATAAAAGCGTTTACATTTGGGATGTGCTGACTGTAAACTCATTTTACAAGTAATTCAGATTATATTTTTTTTTTAAATAAAAAAGTACCTATTCTCACTTGTCATTGAGTAACTAGTTATCTTTTCCCTAAGCAAGAGATTGTGATCATGTAAAAAGATGATATTGTGGGAGGTAATACATAAAGTATATATATATATGAATATAAACAAAAAAAAGGGGCAATTTACTCAAGCTTAATTTATTTTACAAGTATTATAACAATCCTGCCATAATCTGTGCATATAATGTTTGTTATTTCTCCTTGTTATTATCTATTCTTTACACATAATGTACTGTATTTATTTTCTTAAGTTCATGTACTCCTTATTGAATTCTTTTAACTTACCTGAAGGTATATCTCTATGAATTTCTTCTGTAAACTGAATAAGATAAAAGTCAAAAAGTCTAAATTGTTAAATCTACTACTTATTTCTATATTTAATTAATATAAAAAAAAGAGAGAGACACAAATCTATTTAAGGCTTAGTAACCAACTTAAGTCAGCTATTTAACCTTTTAATGCCAAATTTACTAGGGCTTGGCAACCTAGTTTAAGTACGCCATAGATTATTTACACTACATTTATGTAGGGGGAGCAATTTCTCATATAATAATTCAACCATTATGAACTATTATATGCTTTAATGAAAGAATCTGCATAATCTCAGGAAATTCACATTATTTAAGTACATTTCTAAACTATCAGTGAAATACAGGCTTTTTAGTTCTTAAGTATCTGAATTTTCTGTAATTTTGAAAGGTTATATTGTCTATATCAGATAGTTATGTTTTAAACGATTCAAAGAATATTTTATTATTTCCTGAAGTACACGTGTTGAAGCCTAAATGCATATCTTAAGTGAATGTTCTGTAAGTTATCTAGTAACTCTCTAAAATGCCTCTAAGTATCAGATAGTTAGGTTTATAAGTATCCGAATATATCTGAACTTCTTAAGTTAGAATTTCACTTGTGTTGAATTTCATTGCTTTATTATATTTCAAGTTGAAACTCGAATAGTTATGCTTAAGTCTTCGACTTTTATGCATATCTATCCGAGAAACTCAAACAGTTAACTTAATATTATTATATTTTTTTGAAAGACTTAAATTCTAACAATAACTATTCTTGTTTGTCGTATAGTTATGTGCTTTACTACTCACAAAACTCGAATAGTTATCATAAGTCTTTGAGTTTTCTCACTTTTCACTTAGCTCGAAGTTATTTTCTTTACATGAATAGTTACGCTAAGTATTCTACTTTTTTCGGTTGTAAAACTCGTATAGTTATTATAAGCATTCGAGTTATTTATCAGTAACGGATCTTATATTTATGATTTCAATGATTGAATCCATTTATCCGTTTATAAACTCGAAGAGTTATAAATGCTTTACTAACAACCTTTCGTGTTTCTACCTTAGTAAAACCCTAGTTTTACAATCTTTACTTCCAATAAGTTCTACAGTGCACAGCGAAGATTAATCGACAATGTCAGAACATGGAAGAGGACGTGGTAGAATGACAAAAGTGCAGAAAAGAGAGATGGAACTTTAGAAAATAGAAAGTGAAATCAACGACATCTACATAAGGAATACTTTTTCTAATGAAGTACTCCATGTGTAGGATCGTATGGCTACACAAGAGGGGGGTGAATTGTGTTTTTCAACATTTTCGAATATAATTGAAACTTTAAAATTCAAAAACAAGCTGAGACACTATTTTCATAAAATCATTTCTATTCAAGGTTTCAATTACAATATACAATTCAATTCTCCTTAGAAATTGTAGATGCAATTATATATCGATACCATGTTTCATCTATATAATTTCATAACTGCAAACAGAGAAAACTAATTTGCGGAATTTAAAACATTTCTCCTTGTTTGAGATCTTTCTTCTTCTTCTTCTCTTTCTTTTTCAGCAATTCTTTAGTGACGAATATCTTATCTTTCTCTACTTCACCGAATTTGCTTTTTTCTTATACTTCAGATCTTCAGTGACATGAATCTTACCTTTTTCTGCTTCACTGAATTATCTTCCATCTAATACTTCAAATCTTCAGTGACATAAATTTGACATTTTCTACTTCACTGAATTTTCTTCCACTTGAGAGCTTTTCCCGAAAGGTGTTTTGGATCCCTAAAAAGATTTTACGTTTTGTATGCAAGTATAACTAATCAACAAGAATTCTATGCCTTTTATACTATATCTTCATTTCATGCATATCCTCCACATTTAATCACTATCAGTCTTCCACTTCTTCACATCTTTTCTTTTTCCTTCATCGAAATAGACACATTTTGACTCACGTTTACATTTCAAATTTTCTTTAATCATCAGTCCTGGATCTCTAAAAAATTTCTTGCAAAATAAACTTTCTCGTCCAAAATCTTTCATTAAGTATAATAAGAAGTCGTTACTTTAATGTTAACTAAACAAGTAAAACAAACATATATATAACTTAATGTTTCTAACTTAATGAGTTCTTCATGTGCCAACTCACGTGACAAGTACTATAGCTAACTCAACGAACTATCTCCGTGGTGTTACGCTAACTCAATGAACCATCTCTGTTGTGTTACGATAACTCAACGAACCATCTTAGTTGTGTTACGATAACTCAACGAACCAGTAATAAACAAATGTTTTTATAATAAGAATTTTACCACTTGCAAAAAGAAGAACTTAAGTTTTATAACGCTAACCTAACACGCTACCTTAGTGTTCAATATAGCAACTCAACACGTTTAGTTATGTTAACTTAACGAGTTAAACATATGCACCTCGCGTGATACAATACAACATTCGTAACTTATAATTTCACCACATGTATAATACTAACTTAACGAGTTTGTCTCTTCTTTTACTCACTAACTTAACGAGTTCTCACATGACCTATTTTAGCCTTTAAGCCTCTAACTTAACGAGTTGTCTAAACGTGATCTCTATACAAAAAAAACTCTAACTTAACGAGTTGTCTAAACGTGCACTATTCATGATACAGAAAATATAACTTTAAAGCATATCATGCTTTTCAATAAAAACACACGTTAACTTAACATTTAGTTAAATTAGAAATTAATGCAACGAAACGACTAGTTATTAACTTAGTATAATTTTAGATCCAATAAAGACAAGTATTTATATCAGTAAGCTTTTTCTGTATTAAATGATGATTTTAATTTCTTTTCACAAGCAATAGTAGTTGAGAAAATATGATTACTTTCGTTCAGCACACATCATCAAAACAAAATACTCAACAATCTCCCCCTTTTTGATGATGACAAAACCATATTAAATCAATTATGAAATATATTTAACTCAACAAAGCACCTTCATTAGGTTAACTTTTCATTCAACAAATAAGTTTGTTGACTTAAGTTCACTTAAGCTTATTTCTATTGTTTGTGTAAAATTCACCTCTCAGAAATAAAACTTTCAGTTGTCAATAATTTCATAAGTATTTTTTAGATTATCATTTGTCATAACCACTTAAATATTATCTCCCTTCGCAATTAAAATCATAATCATCTTCTTTTATAACATTTCTCTCCCTTTTTGTCATTAATCAAAAAGATAATTACACACAATATATAAACGAGAGATATATTTACAATAACACTTCTGTAAACAAGAATAAGAGTTGTAAACATTTACAAAAAAAATAAATGTATTGTTCAAAGAATGAAACAATGAATACAAACATTACATTTTGTATTCAGATACAAGCAAGCAAATAGTTATCTATTCCTCCTAAGTATATCACTTATAACATTACATATTTTATCTCCTAGATGCCTAATATCATTTCTGATGTCGTTAAGTACATCATCTAGGTTAGAAGGTAGCTAGGGCTGCTGTTCTGCTTGAACTGAATAACTTTGTTATTGTTGTTGTTGTTGTTGTATATGGTCTGTACAATCAGGTTGTTGTTGTTGTTGTGGAGTTTGATGCAAGGCTTGAAATTTTTGCAAATATTTTATACTAAAAGCTCTCATGCCTTTGGTTTTAGAGGGCCAGTAGGATAAATTCAATTGGCTTGTAAGGATTCTACATACAACATCACCATAAAATAACTTTGAACTCATATGCTGTAGTTGAGAAGTGAAAACATCAAACCAATTGATTTGAATTCTATTCAGTAGACCATAAGTTGCATATAAACAACTTCTACTGACTTCCATATTGTGTCCAACTCTCTGAAATAATTTGGTATGCAATATATTTGCAATAAATCTTGCCTCTGCATTTAGATTTTCCATGAGTCTCATTTCTATATATACATCTGGAATCTGTGATAATGACTGAATGTCCCATTCTAGTTGTCTAATCATGTCAAATCTATTCATAACAACAACACCTTCATTCTTTAATCCCAAAATTTCAAATATTAATTTAGGAGACAAGATTAACTCCTGTTTATTTATTTGAGTTTGCAGTATGTTTTCATTCTTGACTAGATTACTATATAAAGTTGCAATAAGCTCTTTGTATTTCTTCTATTTCGTTCCAATTGGCATGAATTGAATGAGGCCTTGATACTTAAATAAATCTCTCATATCAATCAAATTTCTGAATTTTATTGGTCTAGCATGCAGAATCTGACATGTAATCAAATTATTGTATTTCTACACTGCTTCCTCAGATCTAAAATAAATTGAATTTCCTTGAATTTGTAATACTGTACATAAAGAAGGTGATACTTGAAGTTGTGATTCAGAGTTTAATTCATCTTCAGGAACTTCTTCTTCAAAATGAATATCATGTTGTTCCTCTGTGAATATATTTTCTTGAAGCTGCATATGTACACTGGTTTCTTCAGCTTCAATAGTGTAAGGAACATTTTCATTATGCTCAACATTCATTTGTTCAGTCTCTATAGAATGATTAGAGTTCAATGTTTCCACAAATTCTACAGTTGGTGTATCTGTCTGTAATTGTTCATTGTGTTCAACAGATATATCCATTAATACATGTTGTGAATTCTCAAACTTTGCTTCTATAGATTCTGAAAAAGGCTGATTGATGTTTAGCTCTTCTGGAGTCTTAACTTCTTCAATATCTATTACTCTAGACAATTCAACCTGTGAACTAGTTACTGCCTCAACATTTTCAATGATATCTGCAATAACTTGTTCAATGCCAGTTGCCTAATGCTTTGATTTTTCAATTTCTACATCATTAGGACTTGTATTTATAGAAAAACTCGAGCTCATATTTGACTTGTATTTCTTCTCAAGTTTTCAAGTAAGGGAAAATAAAGTCTCATTATCATCATCAGTTTTAGTATGCTCGGAACTGATGAGTTTATCAAATGCACTATAAGGTACAATGTCTAGACATACATTGTCCTTTGAAAATAAATGCTCATCTAATTTTTCTCTTTCAATAGACTTTGTTTCCTTAGATGTAATTTTTCTGATTTTCCTTCTATAAAATTTCTGTTTTTCCTCTTCAAGTATTTGTTGTTTTCTTTTCAAATTGCTCTAGAAAGGTTTTCTGCTTTAATTCTTCAAAGGTGCTTTCTATTGCTATAGCCTTTCGAAGACTGTCAACTTTTCTTTTGTCTACAACAATATTTGATTCTACTTGTTTTGTATACAAAGGAGTAGGGATAGCTGAGTCATGCTCTTCCTCAAATGTATGTAGTCTTGTACCGTTTATAGGTATTTGAGGAATTCTAGTTGATGTACCTACACCTTTTTCCAAATATTGTGCATACTATTCTAAAAATGCAATTTCAGCACATTTAAGTCTGTATTCTCTATCATATTTACTTTGAATACCCATATATGTAATATTTTCATCAGTATTTTGAAGTTCTTGTCTAACTTCATCTAATATACCTTGAGGAAAGAAGTAATCTCTATATATTTCTGCTAACCTTTTGTCTACTCGAAGTATTTTCTTGAACCAAGTGCGTGGAACTTCATTAGTATCGATTTCTTTTCCTTTTGCATCTCCTCTGCTTTTGTCTTTTCCTCTACCACGACCTTTGTAGAACTTGGAGACCATCGTCGTAGGTTGTAACAGCAACAAGCGGGAAAGATTTTCTTGACAAAGTTTACGAATAACCTAAGTGCCTATATAATACGTGTCTAAATAGGGTTTTTAGGTGAATAACTCAACGTGTATAAGTCGGGTTTGGATTTCAAAAGAGTATTGAATATAGTTTATTCAATCAAGGTACCTGAAAAATTTCATTGTAACTTGTTGAGTTAACTAACCTAACGGGTAAAACACTGTCTAGAGGTAGTTTTACACATTACCTTATATAACATAACGTTCAGTTAGTACAATTAAAAAAATAAACAAGTTTCAGATGCTTTCAACTGAAACCTTCCGAAGACAACCGCCACGCATGGCCGACAGCCCAACCATGCATGGCCGACGGTCCGACCATACGTCGATGCCCAACCATGCATGGTCGACCATCCAACCATGCATGGCTGACCGTCCTACCATGCGTCCATGCATGACCGATGGTCCAACCGTCTGTCCATGCCCAACCATGCATGGCCAACGGACCAACCGTGCATGACCGACCGTCAAACCCTGTGTCCACGCCCAACCATGTATGGCCGACCGTCCAACGGTGCGTCCATGTCACACATGGTACACTTAACATTATCTTGAGAACATTGTAAACTATTCTAACATTCTTGTCTTATGAATCTAAAATAGTTTGTTTGTCTTTTTAAATTATTTCATCAAGATCTTAAGAGGACTTTAATTCAGATTAACCAAGATTTATATTCTGAATTATATTAATCTGTTTTGGACATTGTTAAACCTCCCCCTACAAATATACTTCAAATATATTCAATAACATACTTAATATACTTGTATGAACAATAGATGTTAAGTATAACTATAGTTTTAAATTTTCTTTTCAAAAACTTCCGTTATCCTGAATTCATCGAAAATGATTTCCAGAATCAATTCCTACTGTATATGAATCAAAACACAACTTTGAACTTAATATGATTAAGTCAAGGAGAATAAAAGAATGTATCTCAAATAAACGTTTTCAAAATTACTAATGTTGATTCAATAAATTAGTAGTCATATTGGTAGAAACTATATTCGATTCAAAGATATCTGTAATTAATGAAACACCATTTTTTTTTTTTCTCAAAATAGTACATATTTATAGTTTTCTTTAAAAGTTAGTTTGAAAAGCTTGAATCATACAAGAGCTTTCTAATGTACCCGTGTAATGAGCTTTCAGTCAACAATCCCAGATCTGATTAGGACCTTAGGTTGCTAGATTTAAAGAATCCTTTTTCAAGACAACAATCCTTATATACCTATCTGCTCAAGTACAAAAGGCTCGTGATCAGGCTAATCAATAAACTCTCAAAGATTTTCACTTTGTAAGCACTTTTCATTTTAAACACAGTATATATGTATTCCATTAATACAGATGCAATAAAACACAAATCTCATACAATTTTTACTTCTATGATTTTACTGAAAATATGAATCAGTTTCAATAAGCTCATACTTTTGATTAACAGTTTAAGATGATTTACATATAAATTATTCTACAAGTTTAATAAATCAAGTCAAATTTATGCATGATCATATGCACTTTCATTGATCTAAAGAAAACACTTAATCAAAATTTTAGAATTTCAAAAGTATTTAATGTTTTTCATTTACACTTCCACTTAAACTAGTGAAAACCATAAAAATTAATAAACTACTTAAAAATCAATAAGATACTACTATGATTTTACAATAAATACATAGTATCTTAAGTAGTAGTTTAGATATTTATGATAAGTATATAATATCTATGAGGTGAACAACATCATCAATAATATTTATCTTTTTGTAGAGTTTAAGCATTTTACACATCACATAGCCTACAAGTACCCAAATTTAATCTTAAGTTACAGAATGTATTTTCATCTAGAGGTTTTGTAAATATATCAACTAATTGATTTTTACTAGACACAAATTCTAATTTAATTTTTCCTTTAATTACGTTATCTCTTAGAAAATGATGTCTAACCTTTATATGCTTTGCTCTAGAATGTAATACAAGATTTTTGGAAAGATTTATTACAGAACTACTATCACAATAAATCTCAGTTGTATCATAAGATAATCCAAAGTCTTCTAAAGTTTGCCTTATCCACAGAATTTGAGTGCAACACAGTGCAGCAGCAACATATTCAGCTTCTATAGTAGAAACTACTACATAATTTTGCTTTTTACTAAACCATGACACCAAATTATTTCCCAATAATTGACATGTGCCACTGGTACTCTTCCTATCAGATTTAGATCCTACATAATCAGCATCAGTATATCCTATAAGATCTATTGAACTATCCTTAGAATAATACAGTCTGAAATTTTTAGTTCCTTGTATATATCTAAATATTCTTTTAACTGCAATTGAGTGTGATTCTTTAGGATTAGATTGAAATCTAGCACAAGCACACACAACAAACATAATATCAGGTCTACTAGTAATCAAATAAAGTAAAGAACCAATCATACTTCTGTATTTTCTTTGATCTATTTATTTTCCTATGTCATCAATATCTAACTTTAAAGAAGTACCCATAGGAGTTCCTCGAATCCTCATATCATTAAAATTAAATTTCTTAAGCATTTCATCTGTATATTTTTTTGATTTAAAAATATACCTTTATCCATTTGCTTAATTTGAAGTCCTAGAAAATATGAAAGTTTTCCTATCATACTCATTTCAAACTGACTAATCATCTCTTTAGAAAAAAATTTTATCAGTTTATTAGAGGTTGCTCCAAAGATTTATATCATCCACATATATTTGAACAACAATCTGATCTTTACCATCTTTTTTGATAAATAGAGTATGATCTACTTTTCCCATGATATAACCTTGTTCTATTAAAAAAGTAGATAATCTTTCATACCATGATCTAGGTGCTTGCTTCAAACCATATAAGACTTTCTTCAATTTATAAACAAAGTTAGGATTTTCAATATCTTCAAATCCAGGTGGTTGTTTTACATATTGTTAGGTATTTAATTTTGACGATATATGCTTTATTAACGTATTTAAATAAGTCTACATAATATTCTCTAAGTATATTTCTCTAAGTATAATAGTTAAAAGATTATCGGAAAGTTTCATTTTTATGTCGTATAAATTAAAGATTTCCGAAGAGTTAGATTTGCAATAGTTAAACTTTCAGATAGTTAAAGTTTCATTTTTATCGAATACTTTATGTTAAAAAACTCGTATAGTTAAGTTATTTGCACGTGTGTTTTTAATGTTTTAAGTTGTCACGTGTTTTCCATGTGCGTTCGATAATGAAAAATTGAATAGTTAGATAAATGTTCGAGTTTTTATACGCATTGATAGATAACTATTCGAGTTTTATAAAAGGACTAACGATCAGATAAGTTTCTTTGTTTAGTCACTTGTTTTGCAGGTGCAAAAACTCGAAGAGTTAAAGGATAAATGTTCGACTAAATTGAAGACTTAGAAGGTATTCTATAAGACTCCAGGAAGATAAAGTTTCGGTGAATCTACGAAGTGGAGATCGTGGAAATTCAAATTGTTAGTGGAGAAAGTGGAAATTAAAATAGAAAGTAATTTGGATTAAAGAGAAAATTAGTACTTGGATTATGGATTGTGGATCAAGTGGATGAACATGCTGAATGTGAAAGACAACAGAGTTCGACTACTAATAAAGAGTACGAGCTACGTTACAATAGAGGATCCCAATCTCAAAAACCAAGTCTGAATATTCAATCCAGATCCCTAACTGAAAAGTTAAGTTTGAATATTCATATTTTGAAAAACTCTCCAACATCAGAAGAAGTTCGAAATTCCAAGAAATTTCAGAAAAGGAGCTGCAAACGTAAGAAGTTTGGAAATTCGACAACCAAAGAAGAAGAGATACAAAAGCTGAGCAAAGAGAAAGAAAGAAGCTGTGTGCATAAAGATCAGACTTTATACAATTCAAAATTAGTTTTGAATAAGAGCTTTGTTTTCATATTTGAATTGTATATCAAACATTACTGTATCAAAACCGTCAAGAAGGGAATTGAGCTGAAAAGATATTGTAAATTCTGTCTTGAAATAAAAGAATAGAATTTCATTTACGAGTGTTTTGTGCTCTTGTTTTATCCACTAGTATTTAATTACTAAAGACACAATTCACCCCCGCTCTTGTGATACAGAAGATCCTACAACTACTATCAAAGCATTCATTATTATCACAATTAAAAGCCTTCATTTCTCTATTTAGGAATCGGTTTTTCCTGTCATTTACTTCGGATCATCTGTTTAAAATGGATAATTCTGAAATCTTAGTTATGACTGAAGGACAAACCACTAATCGTCCTCTTATGTTCTAAGGTAGCAATTATGGCTACTAGAAATATAGGATGAAAGTATTCTTTCAATCAATTGATTTCAAATTATGGCATATAATTAGCAATCCTATAGTGTTAATTACGACTCCCTATGATACTTGGACTTTTGATGAAAAGGAGCGAATGACACTGAATGCTAAAGGTTTAAACATCTTGTTTTGTGCTTTATCTCATGATCAATTTAATAAAGTTTCTGCATATCAAACTGCATATGAGATATGGCATGCATTAGAAGTTGCCAACAAAGGTACTAATCAGGTCAAGGAATCTAAGATCAATATGGTAGTACATAAATATGAGTTTTTTAAAATGCACGAAAATGAATGTATCTCTAACATGTTTTCCTGTTTTCTTGAGATTGTAAATTCATTAAAATCTTTAGGCAAGAAATTCGAGGAAAAAGACTTTGTAAGAAAGATCCTTAGATCTTTAACTAAAATTTGGGCTCAAAAGACAACATCTTTTGAAGAGTCTAAAGACTTAAAAACATATACTCTTGATGATCTCATAGGAAATCTGACAGCATATGAAGTACAACATTTAGATCCAAAAGGAAAAAATCCTAGAAGGGATCTGGCTTTTAAGGCTGATAAACTCTTAGAAGTCACTAGTGATTCTAACGATGATTTACTGTTGTTGACCAAAAAATTTAGAAATCTGTTGAAGAAACGTAGGAACTTCAGGTCAGCAAAGATATCTGGAGATATGGAGAAGAAGTCATTCACGAAAGACAAAAGTATATACTACAAGTACAATAGGCTGGGTCACTTTCAAACTGATTGTCCTCTCAACAAAGATAAGAAGAATTTAAGGAGGAATTTTAGGAATAAGAAATTCAGAAAGAGAAGGGCGCTTAAAGTGACATGGGATGACTCTTCAGCTTCACAAAGTGAAGAAACAAAGGATTCAACATCAGACAACGAATCCTCATCAACATCAGACAACGAATCCTCGTCAACATCAGATTCAGAAGAAAATCTGGCAAATGTATGCTTTATGGCAAAATCCAGTGAGGTACATAAATCAAAATGGATAATGGACAGTGGAGCATCCAGCCACATGACTGGAGATATACGATTACTTACAGAAATAACAAAGACCAAGAACGGACAAGTTACCTTTGGAAATAAAAGCAAAACAAATATCCTTGGGTCTAGCAAGGTTCAGGTAACTGAGAAATGCTTTATAAATGATGTCTTATTAGTGGAAAACTTAGGTTTTAATTTATTGAGTGTTCCTATTTTAATGAAGATTTACAAAGTAATTTTTGAAAAAGATTCCTATAAAATTATGGACATGTCTACAAACGAAATTTTATTCACTACATACAAGAAAGGATCTGTTTGTATTCTAAATTTGCCTTTTGATATTATTAAAGACAATGCTTGCTTAATTGCAAAATCGGATGAAGTCATTTTATGGCATAGAAGGCTAGGACACTCAAACTTAAAATTATTACAAAAGTTGTCTAAAAAGAATCTAGTTAGAGGTTTACCTACCATTAAGTACTCGAAAGAGTTTATGTGTGATGCATGTCAACTAGGTAAATTACATAAAACATCCTTTAAAAGCTTAAATGAAATAACAAGCAAAAGAGTATTAGAACTAGTGCATATGGATTTATTTGGACCTACTAGAACAACCAGTCTAGGAGGTAAACATTATGCTTTTGTACTAGTTCATGACTTTTCTAGATTTACTTGGGTCTATTTTCTAGCTAATAAAACTGAAGTTTTTGAAATATTTAAGATATTCTGTAATAAAGTTCAGAATGAGCAAAATGTTAAAATTCAAAAACTTAGGAGTGATCATGGTACAGAATTTGATAATGATCAAATGGACACCTTTTGTGAAGAATTAGGCATAGATCATAGGTACTCATTTCCAAGAGCTCCTTCACAAAATGGGATAGTAGAACGTCAAAACAAATCACTTTAGGAAATGTCCAGAACCATGTTAAATGAGAATAAGTTACCCCTATTTCTCTAGGCAAAAGCAACATGCTATGCTATAAATAGAGTACATCTAAGACCAATTTTAGATAAAACTCCTTATGAGATATGGTATAACAGGGTTTCCAAAATAAGTTATTTAAAACCCTTTGGCTGTAAGTGTTTTATTTTAAACACTAAGGAACAAAGAGACAAATTTAAAGCCAAATCAGATGAAGGTATTTTTGTTGGTTATTCCATTAGAAGTAAAGCATATAGAGTTTATAATAAATCAACAAAAACCATTGAGAAAACCCTACATGTTAAATTTCATGAAAATTCTCATTTGGATTTAAGCCATGCAGAAAACTTTGATTCAGAAATTCTCCCAGAAATAATACCAAATGATGTTGATAGAGAAATTGAGAGATTATCTGACGGAATAAGAAATCTAAGTCTGAATGATGAAAATTTAGAAGAAAATAATGTCATACCTATAGAAAATGTGGAACAACAAAGAAATTGGCGTTATGCTTTATCTCATCCTATTGATCAGATAATAGGTGATCCTAATCAAGGAGTTAGGACTCGGTCATCAGTAGTCAACATCTGTGGTGCTTATTCATTTGTTTCTTTACTAGAACCTAAGAAAATTGAAGATGCCTTAGAAGATGAATTTTGGTATTTAGCTATGCAAGATGAGCTAAATCAATTTATAAGAAATGAGGTATGGGATCTAGTTCCACCACCTGAAAATCAGTCCATAATAGGAACAAGGTGGGTATTTAGAAACAAAGTAGATCAAGATGGACATATAGTTAAAAATAAAGCTAGATTACTTGCTCAAGGTTACAAGCAAGAGGAAGGAATTGACTATGATGAAACATTTGCTCCTGTTACTAGACTAGAATCAATACGAATTTTGTTAGCTTATGCTTGTTATATGGATTTCAAATTATATCAAATGGATGTTAAGACTGTTTTTTTAAATGGATATATAAAAGAAGAAGTGTATGTAAAACAACCTCCAGGTTTTGAAGATTTAAAACATCCTAAGTATGTTTACAAGCTTAAGAAGGCACTATATGGCCTTAAACAAGCTCCTAGGTCTTGGTATGAAAGATTATCTAAATTTCTTATGGAAAAAGGGTATTCTATGGGAAAGGTAGATCACACTCCTTTTATCAAGAAGATCGGAAAAGATATATTAAAAGTTCAAATCTATGTAGATGACATCATATTTGGAGTAATAAATGATAAATTAGTTGAGTCCTTTTCGAAAGACATGACTAATCAATTTGAAATGAGTATGATGGGTGAACTATCATTTTTCCTAGGCTTACAAATTAAGCAATTAGATCAGGGTACTTTTATTTCACAAGAAAAATATACTCAAGATTTATTAAAGATGTTTGGTTTAGACAACACTAAAACAAAGAATACACCAATGAGTACTATCACCAAGTTGGATAAAGATGACTCTGGAAAAACTATAGATGTAAAACAATATAGAAGTATGATTGGTTCATTACTCTATTTAACAGCTAGCCGACCAGATATTATGTTTAGTGTGTGTACTTGTGCAAGATATCAATCTAATCCTAAGGAATCACACCTACTTGTTGTTAAACGAATTTTTAAATATCTATTAGGAACCATCAATTTTGGACTATTTTACTTTAAACATAGTTCTTTAAACTTAGTAGGTTATAGTGATGCTGATTTCGCAGGATGTAAGTTTGAAAGAAAAAGCACTAGTGGCACTTGTCAATTGTTAAGTAATTCTTTAGTGTCATGGTTCAGCAAAAAGCAAAATTGTGTAGCATTATCTACAACTGAAGCCGAATATATAGCTATTTCACTTTACTATGCTCAAATCCTGTGGATCAGACAAACCTTAAAAGATTTTAATTTAGACTATGAACCAACTAAGATTTTCTGTGATAGTAGTTCTGCAATAAGTTTATCTAAAAATCCTGTGTTACATTCACGAGCAAAATATATAGAAGTTCGACATCATTTTCTAAGGGATAATGTTATAAAAGGAAAAATAGTATTAAATTTGTTCCTACCATAGAATAATTAGCAGATCTATTTACAAAACCCTTAGATGAAAATACTTTCTCAAAATTACGATTAGAACTTAGTATCTATAGGTTATCTGATATTTAAATGGTCTTGTTCATTATATTTTGGTTTGTTCTAAGGTAGTTTTAGAATTTAATATCTTTATCATTTAAAAAAAAAACAAAACAAAATATCTATTTTAGAATTACAATTTTCTGGTAGTCAAGAATTTATGAAATTCTAATTTTTATTGAAGTCAATTTATTTAAGAAAAATTCAGAAAAGATTACTTAAGGACAGTTAAATTGATTCAATATGAGTGCCAACTATATTTTTTGTTACTTACGTATATGCTATTATAGAGATTTTAACAAGAAAATACATAGAAAGTATGTACTTTTTATTAAAGGAAAGTTATTAATATTCTATTAGAAAAATTAAGTCTTGCGGTTGCCTCTAATTTAATTTACTGTCTTGTTTTATTTTTTATTTGTTTTTGTCTGTAATCACTTGAGTAATTAAGTCCGTTGAGGGATCTTAAACCCTAGTCACTTAAACCAACTAGTTTGGGATGTGCTGACTGAAAACTCATTTTGCAAGTAATTCAGATTATATTTAAAAAAAAAAAATTTATTACCTGTTCTCACTTGTCATTGAGTAACTGGTTATCTTTCCCCTAAGCAAGGGATTGTGATCACATAAAAAGATGATATTGTGGGAGGTAATACATAAAATATATATATGAATATAAAAAAAAAAAAGGGGCAATGTACTCAAGCTTAATTTATCTTTCAAGGTATTATAACAATTCTGTTATAATCTGTGCATATAATGCTTGTTATTTTTTTGTTATTATCTACTCTTTACACATAATGTACGATATTTATTGTTTTAAGCTTGTGTACTCATTATTGAATTCTTTTTAAGTTTCTGAAGGTATATCTTTATGAATCATCTTTTGTAAATTGAATATGATAAAAGCCAAAAAGTCTAAATTGTTAACTCTACTACTTATTTCTATATTTAATTCAAATTAAATTAAAAAAAAGAGAGGAGAGACTCAAATCTATTTAAGGCTTAGCATCCTCTTTAAGTAAGCTATTTGACCTTTTAAAGCCAAATCTACTTAGGGCTTGGCAACCCACATTAAGTACGCCATAGATTCTTTACACTACATTTATGTAGGGAGAGTAATTTCTCATATAATAATTCATCTCTTATGAACTATTATATGTTTTCATGAAAGAATTTGCATAAATTTCAGGAAATACACTTTAATTAAGTATATTTTTGAACTGTCGGTGACTTGCAGGTTTTTTAATTCTTAAGTATCCGAATTCTCTATTGTTTTGGCAAGTTATATTGCAAGTATCGAACAATTGTGTTTTAAAACGTTCAATAGACTATTTTATTATTTCCTGAAGTACACGTGTCGAAACCATAATGCATGACTTAAGTGGATTTTCGATAAGTTATGTGTAACTCTCCGAAATGCGTTTGGGCATCAGAAAGTAAGATTTGTAACTGTCCGAAACATCTCTTTATTATAAAACTACTTAAGTGCATGTGTCGTGATCTGGAAGATTGACTTAAGTTATCTTTCAGAAGGTTATCTAGAACTCTCTGAAATGCACCTGAGCATCGGATAGTTAGGTTTATAAGTCTCCGAAACTTTCTGAACACCTTAAGTTCAAATTATGCACGTGTTGAATTTCACTACTTTATAATGTCCCAGTTGAAACTCGAACAGTTATGTTTAACTCTTTGACTTTTCACACCTATTCCTTCGAGAAACTCGAATAGTTATCATAAGTCTTCGAGTTTTCTCACTTTTCACTTAGCCTGAAGTTATTTTCTTTATATGAACAATTACGCTAAGTATTCTGCAATTGTTGGTTGTAAAACTTGTCCAGTTATTGCAAGCACTCGAGTTATTTATCAGTAACGGATCTTATATTTATGATTTCAATGATTGAATCCGTTTATCCATTTATAAACTCGAAGAGTTATAAATGTTTTACTAACAACCTTTTGTGTTTCTACCTTGGTAAAACTCTAGCTTCACAATCTTTACTTCCACTAAGTTCTACAGTGCAAAGCGAAGATTAATCGATAATGTCAAGCGTGGAAGAGGACGTGGTAGAATGACAAAAGTGCAGAAAAGAGAGCTGGAACTTTAGAAAATGCAGAATGAAATCAACGACATCTATTCAAGGTACACTTTTCCAAATGAAATACTGCTTGAAATAAGAAAAGCTGTTCAAGATGAGAAAAATTTCTGTTGGAAGTTTATTCGCAATTATGCTGAAACACAATTTAGACTAAAACAGACTGAACTTTTCGCATTACATTTATAGAAAAGAAATTTACAACCTAACCTTGCAGTTGTAAGTTCTAGACATGTACTAGAGACATCGGTACAGTCTATCACTTATTATGGAAAGAAGTGGGGACCAATGATCGAAAATGAAAATAGGGAATTACAATCCTTGTATTCCCAACATTATTTTCCCCTAGTTGTTTTAGATGATATTAAATTATATATAGATGAACAGAAAACTGTCATTAGTAAAATAGGCCTTCGAAGTGAAGGACAAAGAGTTTATTAGCTTAAAATGGCAAAGGTGGAGAGCTTAAAACTCTATATTCCATTATTACCACCAAGGCATCATGGCAAAGGACCATCAAGATCCTAGGTGCCTTTAACAGGAGAAATTAAGACAATTTTAGCACCTCTTGAACAACCTGAAACACTGCAGACATATAGTCAGAAAAAGAAAAAGATAATTGAATATTTTGAACTAACTACAGGTGTACAAGGAATATTGCAGCAAAAAGAAGAATCATTGAAAAATGGAAAACTATGTTCCATTGCAAAAGTTGGACAGACATTTTTGTCAAGAATCCCAGCAGATGTGACAAATATTGGCTTACAAGCATATACTCTAAGGTATTGTGTCACATTAGTGCATAATGTATCTTTTAAGACAATGGACAGTTTTTCACACAATGCTTCAAGCACACATTCTTTTCCTATGGAAAAAGAGAATGTAGGACATTTTGATGATACATATACAGATGATATCTAATTTGATGATATTTTTTATAACATAGACACTAAGTCTATGAATTTTGAAGATATTTCATCTGAAGAGGAATGTATAGATATTCTTCCTCTTACTATATCTTGAACAGAGACTTTTGAATTTTGGTATAGTTGCTTATACTACACTTTACATATATGGTTATGTCTATTACAGTATATAGTATACTTGTTGATATATGTATATAATAAACAACATACACAGTTACAAATAGAATATGATACTACCAATGTCTCACGTATACAAATTTCAGAAATACAGGATGATTCTATTCCATAGACAAATATAGAACATTCTTTCATATAGAGATAGTTAAATAGATCAAATATAGATATACATGTTGCTGATATACAGATTACTACAGAGATTGTTGTTACCGAAATGTTTCCAGAAGAACAAACAGAAGAAATTCAGCAGATTATTGATACGACAATAACAAATATTTCAGACATTTATACTAGTTTTGATGGCAATTCCACTAGTTCTGAAAGATCTAAAAATATAGATGTTGTTGATAATATTGAAATAAGTCCCAAATCAGAATATCATGACAGGAAAATACCTAATCCTGAACAGAGTTTAGATGAAAATACACTATTATGGTTCAGAAATAATTCCTGTTATGACAAATTTCAGACATATAAAACTTTTATAGTTTTATATTCAAGACTAGTTAAGTTTGAAGGGATGGCACACATACGAGAACTGTTTGAATTTCAAGGCTTGTTGACTCTACTTCCACAACAGCCAGGCCATCTTGCTATTCCCGAACTTATCAGTTGTTTTTACTCAAACTTAACAGTGGAAGAAGGTATTCCTGTTTCTAATATACAAGACAATGACATATATTTAACTCCAGATTTACTTTATGAGGTACTTGGTCTGAAAAATGAAGGAGTTAAATTATCAGAAAGAAAACAGGTTTATCGATTGGAATGAGACATTACAAGTTTAGCCAAAGATCCTACTGCCAACAAACCATTGAGATTACTAAATGACTTAAATGGCCAAGCACGTTTTATTGCAAAAATATTGCATGCTACATTGTTTTAGAGGTTTGGTCATGGGGCAGAAGTTGGCAGATGTTGTCTTTATGCTACATACGCATTAATAAACCATATATAGGTGAACTGGTATGATATTTTTGTTTCACATATCTTACATTTGTAGAGTAAATTATTTTATGGTGATACGATTTTGAGAATTGTGGCAAGTAAAACAGATATTACACCTTGGCCATAGAAAAGATTAAAGTCAAGATCTTTCTCTGCGAAGGAACTCCAAAAATACCAGGAAGTAGATACATCTGTCCTCAGACAACAACAACAATAGGATCGGCAAACATAGTCACAGCCACAACAGCAACAATCCACACAATTTACAGAAACACAGCAACATATAGATATACAACAAGGTATACATACAGAAATACATACAGGTATAGATACAGACATACATACTGAATTTTTACAGCAACCATCACAAGTTTCTCAAAATGATTTAGATCAAGCATTACTTGATCAGATAAACAGAGTTAGTACAGAAATTGCGAAGAAAATTTTAGATACTCTGATTGATATTTTTCAAAGATAAAGAGGCTTGCGATTATACAAATTATGTATTACATGATTTATTTTTTGTAATTTGTAACCAAAACTATTATGTAAACTGTTTACTGATTTTAATGTTACGTGATTATTTTTCACAGTTTATGATATTAAACAGTTTATGCCTAATCCATAAATCCTATGTATATTTGAAACTATCATTTTGATTAATATATACTTAGTAACATTTCCTTCCTTACATTTATCTTGCTTAACTTCCTAAAAGGGGAGAAAGTAGTTTGTTTACTTTTTTATAATGCCAAAAAGGGGGAGATATAAATTATGTGACTTATTAGGTTTTGACATCATCAAAAAGGGGGAGATTGTTAGGTATTTAATTTTGATGATATATGCTTTATTAACGTATTTAAATAAGTCTACATAATATTCTCTAAGTATATTTCTCTATGTATAATAGTTAACAAATTATCGAAAAGTTTCATTTTTATGTCGGATAAATTAAAGATTTCCGAAGAGTTAGATTTGCAATAGTTAAACTTTTGGATAGTTAACGTTTCATTTTTGTCGAATACTTTATGTTAAAAAACTCATATAGTTAAGTTATCTACATGTGTGTTTTTAATGTTTTAAGTTGTCACGTGTTTTTCATGTGCGTTCGGTAATGAAAAATCGAATAGTTAGATAACTGTTCGAGTTTTTATACGCATGGATAGATAAATGTTCTAGTTTTATAAAAGGACTAACAAACAGATAAGTTTCTTTGTTTAGTCATGTACTTTGCAAGTGCAAAAACTCGAAGAGTTAAAGGATAAATGTTCAACTAAATTGAAAACTTAGAAGATATTCTACAAGACTCTAGGAAGATAAAGTTTCGGTGAATCTACGAAGTGGAGATCGTGGAAATTCAAATTGTTAGTGGAGAAAGTGGAAATTAAAATAGAAAGTAATTTGGATTAAAGAGAAAATTAGTACGTGGATTATGGATTATGGATTGTGGATCAAGTGGATGAACATGCTAAACGTGAAAGACAACAGAGTTCGACTATTAATAGAGAGTACGAGCTACGTTACAATAGAGGATCCCAATCTCAAAAACCAAGTCTGAATATTCAATTCGGATCCTTAATTGAAAAGTTATGTTTGAATATTCATATTCTGAAAAATTCTCCAACATCAGAAGAAGTTCAAAATTCCAAGCAATTTCAGAAAAGGAGCTGCAAATGTAAGAAGTATGGAAATTCGATAACCAGAGAAGAAGAGATATAGAAGCTGAGCAAAGAGAAAGAAAGAAGCTGTGTGCATAAAGATCAGGTTTTATACAATTCAAAATTAGTTTTGAATAAGAGCTTTGTTTTCATATTTGAATTGTATATCAAACATTACTGTATCAAAACCGTCAAGAAGGGAATTGAGCTGAAAAGATATTGTAAATTCTGTCTTGAAATAAAAGAATAGAATTTCATTTACGAGGGTTTTGTGCTCTTGTTTTATCCGCTAGTATTTAATTACTAAAGACACAATTCACCCCCCCTCTTGTGATACAGACGATCCTACACATATACTTCTTCATTAATTAAACCATTTAGAAATGCACTCTTTAGATCCATTTGATATAATTTAAAATCCATATAACAAGCATAGGCCAATAATATTCTTATACTTTCTAACCTAGCCACAGGAGCAAATGTTTCATCATAATCTAATCCTTCTTCCTATGTATACCCTTGTGCAACTAATCTAGCTTTATTCCTTATAATTTGACCAGTTTCATTAGTTTTGTTTCTAAAGATCCACTTTGTACCTATTATGGACTGATTTTCTAGTGGAGAGACTAATTCCCATACATCATTTATGATGAATTGATTTAGTTCTTGCATTGCCACTATCCAATTTTCATCAGATAATGCTTCTTCTATATTCCTTAGTTCTACCATAGAAACGAACATACACATACTATTTAAATTTACTAAAGCTCTAGTTTTAACTCCCTCATTAATATTACCAATTTCTCTGATTTTCCTTAATATTTTCATCAATATCAGAAGGTCCATCACTTTCATCATTAGTTTGATCATCTAAGTTCATATTTTTGATTTTCTTAAATAAATCTTCAATCTCTCTATTGATCTCTAACTCTTTTGGGAAATTGATCATATCATCATTGTCAGCTTTAGATTGAGATTCTCTAAAAGAATTTTCATTGAAGCTTACATGGAGGGTTTCTTCAATAGTTCTAGAAGTCTTGTTATATACTCTATAGGCTTTACTTCTAGTAGAGTAACCTACAAAAATTCCTTCATCCACTTTGGTTTGAAATTTATCCCTTTTATCCTTAGTATTAAGAATAAAACACTTGCAGCTAAATGGTTTCATATAGGAAATTTTTGGAACCCTATTAAACATAATTTCAAAAGGAGTTTTATTAACACGAGGTCTTAAGTGACTTCTGTTAATAACATAACAAGCTATATTCATTACTTTAGCCCAAAGATTTTGAGGTAACTTATGTTCATTCAACATAATTCTAACTATTTCTTGAAGTGATCTATTCTTTCTCTCAACAACACCATTTTGAGATAGTGCTCTTGGAAAAGAAAATCTGTAATCAATGCCATGCTCAATACAATAATTATCCATTTGATCATTATCAAATTCCGTGCCATGATCACTCCTAAGTTTTTGAACGGAGACACTTTGTTCATTTTGAACAAGATTGCAAAATATTTTCATCTTTTCAAAAACTTCTGTCTTAGATGCTAGAAAGTATACCCAAGTGTATCTAGAGAAGTCATCTACTAAAATGAATACATACCGTTTACCACCAAGACTCATGATTCTTGTTGGTCCAAATAGATCCATATGTATAAGTTCTACGACTTTCTTGCTTGAAATATCAATTTTGGATTTAAAAGAGTTTTTGTGAAATTTACCTAACTCACATGCATCTCACATAAAGTCTTTTGAGTATTTAATCTTTGGTAAACCTCTTACTAAATGTTTTCTAGATAATTTATGTAATAGTTTCATATTTATATGCCCAATCCTTCTATGCCATAGATATGCATCACTAGTTTTAGCTAGCAAACATGAATTTAAATCAACTACACTGGAAGGTAAAGATAAAATACATACAGAACCTTTTCTTTTAGCAATAAACTTAATTTCATCTATATTTTTATCAATAATTTTGCATACATTATCTTCAAACACTACGTAGTATCCATTCTCAGTTAGTTTTATAACACTCAGCAAATTAAATCCTAGGTTTTCTACATATAGTACATTCGAAATAACACAAGTAGGAGTTATTTGAACATTGCCCATACCTATGATTTTATCTTTGCTTTTGTTTCCAAATGTTACACTTCCTTTCATGGTATTTGTAAAATTTTGTAATAGACTTTTCTATCCAGTCATGTGAGTTGACGCTCGACTATCCAAGATCCATTTTGATGTTATTTCCTCCTGCAAAACAAATTAAGAAAAAACTTTTCTTGGTACCCAATGCTGTTGAGGACCAAATTCATTAAACGCATATTTCTTCTTTTTGTTTAAAAATAGTTTAACATTATCATTTACATTCTTATTAGTTGTAAGTACTATTGACTTATCATTAGTATCATACTTAAAGCATCATTGCTCTTATAATCATTCTTTTTGTTTTCAAATGTAGTATAACCAAGACCAAACCGATTTTTATCAGATGTTAATTTATTTTGGTCATGCTCATACATTTCAGTAAGTTCATACCAAGATTTTGTACTTGTATTTGAATTTTCGGTACATACAAAATCTTTTTCTACATAAGAATTTTCAGATTTATCACGTGCAGAATGAGTACTTGGTTTAATACTAGTGTTTTGAATTACATGCTCGGGTTTCTGAATTTTTAGTTTACTACAATTGTCTAAAATTTTAGAAACATTAGAAACTGAATTTCCAAAACAAGAAACAAGATTTTTAGAAACATTAATAGTCATGTTAGAAGTACATTTAGACAAATCACATTGATTTATATTATTACTACATGATTCATCTCTTGAATTACCTACTTCTACGTATTTATTACCTTGTTTCATGATAAAAGGAATTTTAGTCTTAGATTTACTTGAACTGCAACTAATAAATCCTTTATTGGCTTGAGATTCAGGATATTCAGGATAATCAAATCCTAAGCCAAATTTATATGACACCGCAGGGATACTAGTTAGTTTGTCTAACTTAGTTTGACTTAAATTCCATTTCTCAATGGTAGAATTTAAATCTTGCTCTCTTATTTTTAATTTATCAATCTCTAACTCAAGATCATTTATATTCTTTCTCAACATTTCATTTTCAGATTCTATCTTTAATTTTTCAGCATTTATATTCTGTATTTGTTCATGCAAGACACATTCATTAAATCTAAATTTATGCAAATCTCTAGCATGATTTTCATTATCACATTTAAACTTTTCTAAAGTAGTAGACAAGAAACAATTTTCTTCTTCTACAATGGATAAAGAGTTTCTAATATTCTTATTTTCCAATTTACAAACTTTAAGTTTTTGTAATAATGCATGATAAGCACATAATAATTCATCAAAGTTAAAATCTGAATAATTTTTAGGATCAGATATTACCTCAAACTCATCTGCCATGAAGCACACATGAGCAACATATTCTAACTCTCGTTCTCCTTTTGAATGTGAAGATTTTGATGATTCCTTAGATTCAGACTCTTCAGATATATCATCCCAAGTGACCTTCAAAGCCTTTTTCTTATAAAACTTTTTCTGAGTTTTCTGAGCCGTCTTCTTCTGATTTGTCTTACTATGCTTTCATTTTTCCCTATAGTACAATCTAGAGAAAGATGTCTAGGTTTCTTACAGTTGTAACATACATACTTTCTAGATGAAGAATTCTTGTCATTCAGTGATCTTGACGTTAGGGTTTATCATTTTTGTTCCTTTGCTGTTTCCTAGCTTTCCATGCTTTCTTGAATTTCCTAGTCAGCAAAATCAAATCCTCGTCAGAATCAGTGGATATATCAGAATCTGAATTAATTTCAAAAGCTATTTCTTTCTTCATTTTTAGTTTGTTGTGACTCAATGATTCATTTAATTGAACTTCATAAGCAGTTAAGTTTTCTATAAGTTCATTCATGGTATAAATATTTAAATCTCATGATTCCTCAATTGATGTTACTTTCTGAGACCATTTAGAACTTAGGGATCTGGGAATTTTCCTCACCAAATCCTTCTGTTCAAAATTCTTTCTTAAGCATTTTAAAGAGTTTATGATATCAAGAAATCTGGAAAACATCTTAGAAATACTTTCATCTTCATGCATCTTAAAGAGTTCATACTTATGAATTAACATATTTATCTTAGTCTTTTTAACTTGAGAAGTACCTTCATGTGAAACTTCTAATGCATGCCACACCTTATAAGTAGATTTATAAGCCGACACTTTACTGAACTATTCATAACTTAATGCACAAAATAAAATATTTAAGCCCTTAGCATTCAGAGTTTCATTTTCCTTTTCAGTAAATGTCCAAGTGTTATAAGGGGTAGATAATGAAGTATATGGTTTAGAAATCATGAACCACAACTTATGATCTATACTTTGAAGAAAAATTGTCATCCTATATTTCCAATATTCAAAATGTATTCCATCAAAAAAAGGAGGACGATTAAGATTTTAGCCTTCATTCAAAGAAAAATTACCATTTCCAGTAGCCATCTTACCTTAGATTTTTCAACCTATTTGATTTTAAACAATTTAAAACTTTAAAAGAACTTGAACCTTAAATCAAGAAAGTTAAATGAATGCTCAGATATAAAATTTCTATTTAAAAACAAGGAAGGCAGAATAAGCAATGATATTAAATAAGTTGGTATCGATTTTATATCAAAGATTATTAACAAAGCTTTAATACCACTTGTAGGATCGTATGGCTACACAAGAGGGGGGTGAATTGTGTTTTTCAACATTTTCGAATATAATTGAAACTTTAAAATTCAAAAACAAGCCGAGACACTATTTTCATAAAATCATTTTTATTCAAAGTTTCAATTACAATATACAATTCAATTCTCCTCAGAAATTGTAGATGCAATTATATATCGATACCATGTTTCATCTATACAATTTCATAACTGCAAATTGAGAAAACTAATTTGTGGAATTTAAAACATTTCTCCCTGTTTGAGATCTTTCTTCTTCTTCTTCTCTTTCTTCTTCAGCAATTCTTTAGTGATGAATATCTTGTCTTTCTCTGCTTCATCGAATTTGCTTTCTTCTTATACTTCAGATCTTCAATGACATGAATTTGACCTTTTTTGCTTCACTAAATTTTCTTCTACCTGAGAGCTTTTCCCGAAAGGTGTTTTTGATCCCTAAAAAGATTTTACGTTTTGTGTGTAGGGATAACTAATCAACGAGAATTCTATGCTTTTTATATTGTATATTCATTTCATGCATATCCTCCACATTTAATCACTATTAGTCTTCCACTTCTTCACGTATTTTCTTTTTCCTTCATTGAAATACACGTTCTAACCCACGTTTACATTTTGAATTTTCTTTAATCATCAGTCCTGGATCTCTGAAAAATTTCCTACAAAATAAACTTTCTCGTCCAAAATCTTTCATCAAGTGTAATAAGAAGTCGTTATTTTAATGTTAGCTAAACAAGTAAAATAAACATATATATAACTTAACGTTTCTAACTTAATGAGTTCTTCATATGCCAACTCACATGACAAGTACTGTAGCTAACTCAACAAACTATCTCCATGGTGTTACACTAACTCAACGAACCATCTCTGTTGTGTTACGTTAACTTAATGAACCATCTCTATTGTGTTACGATAACTCAACGAACCAGTAATAAACAAATGTTTTTATAATAAGAATTTTACCACGTGCAAAATAACAACTTAAGTTTTATAATGCTAACCTAATGCGTTGCCTTAGTGTTCAATATAGCAACTCAACACGTTTAGTTATGTTAACTTAACGAGTTAAACATGTGCACCTCACGTGATACAATATAACATTCGTAACTTATAATTTCACCACGTGTATAATACTAACTTAACGAGTTCATCTCTTCTTTTACTCACTAACTTAATGAGTTCTCACGTGACCTATTTTAACCTTTAAGCCTCTAACTTAACGAGTTGTCTAAATGTGATCTCTATACAAACAAAACTCTAACTTAACAAGTTGTCTAAACGTGTACTGTTCATGATACAGAAAATATAACTTTAAAACATATCATGCTTTTCAATAAAAACACATGTTAACTTAACGTTTAAATGAGAAATTAATGCAACGAAACGACTGTTCAAGCTTTAATTTTGCCCATTTTTAATGAATTTTATAAGTAATTTTGCATGATATTATATATCTATGATGGATAAATGATATTAATTATGGGTAATATAAGTCTTGAAATATAGTGTAATATAGAAATTTAATTAACAAGTGCATCCCCCATTGGATATAATTTTACATGGAACACATTGATTTATTTTGCATGTCCTATGTTGGCTAACGTCTCTTGGAGTTCAACTTCCATTAATTGTAGGTAACATATATATGGGAGGAGCTTAATGCAAAAGACCAAAGAAGATGTAAAGAATCAAAAGTTGGTGGACTAAACTTTAAAGAAGAGGACATGCCAACACCTTATTGGCCCTCCTAGATCTATGGCATCTTATTGGCTTGGTGATAAAACCAAGGTGCCACATCAAAGAGAGAGAAGACAAAACAACATAAATACAAGGGGAGAGGAATTTCGGCCAACAACTTGGTGTTTCCAAGGAGAGAAAGAAGGAGGAGAAGAAGCTTGGAGGTGAGGCTTGTGCTTCCAAAGAGAGACCATCCATTCATGCTATTCACCATTCCAAGGGCTAAGGAGAAGACGTCCAAGCTTGGAGGTGGATTTGCTGCCAAGTTCCATTGAATTCAAAGCTCTAGAGAAGAAGATAAGAAGCTCCTAAGGTAGTGACAACTCTTAGAGTTTATTATTTTCTTGTATAGAAGGAAGAATTGATGAGAAATGGTGGTGAACATCTCAATTATATGTCTTCTTAGCTAGATAGAGTTCAATGAATGTATATGAATGTTTAATTCTTCTTTTCAACTTCTAATTTGCATCCTCTATTCACGTGTATTGTTGGGGCTGTTGGTGAGGCTTTCACACGAGTGAATGACACTCATCAATGGTGGCTTGGCGCATTTGAGAAGAAGGTGTGAATTAAAAGAAGAAGAAAATAAGTGTTGATGTTCATTTGAATGAAGAACCTATCACTTATATCTAGTTGTTAATTTTAATTTCAGTAGTTAATTGAGTTTGTTATATCTTATATTGATCACATTTTGTCCTAATCAATCTCCAAAAAGAATTTCTAATGCAAGTAGTATAGTATAGTTTAACTAGATTAGCAAATAGCATAGTTGCATGCATTTAGTATAAATTAGAATAGAGTAGTATAGTCTATTGAACCTTCTTGTTTTATTTTTCTTTCCTTAATATTGATGCATGGATATCACTTCTGAAATCACGTGGAACTTGTGTGCATGTTATAATTGAATGAGTTGATAGATTTACAAGTAAAGAAATTGATTCACTTCACCATTTTCCACTACAAATTGCCTTGAAATTGCATGATTTGTGAGCTTGTGTTAACTTTGATTATTCTACATTCACATGTCATTAATTTATTGAAGTATACCTAAGAGCTTGAAGAACAAGTTGAGTAATAGTTGATTAAGTCATAAACACAATCCTTGTGGAAGAATGACCTGTATTTGCCATGTACACCAAAAGAACTGTGCACTTGCAGCAAAGCTTGAGCTAAAAATATAGCTCAACAAGTTTTTGGCGCCGTTGCTGGGGATTGGCAATTTGGCTTAGTTTATTTTTACCATATTTAAAGTTCTTAGTTGGTTGTTTGACAAATTTTGATAAACATATCTTTCTTGTGCTTAGTTGTGAATTTTATTGCTTAAATTTCTTGCAAGTATGTCAAATTTTCATCATGATGATCCTTTTAAGTTTATAAATGATTTTTTATCTGAAAGTGCTTGTTCTTATTGCCATGTAAAAGGTCATGATGAAAGCATATGTACCAACAAGTTATTTAATATAAAAATTCAACCAGTAGAAGAAACAACTCATGTTAGTGATGAATATGATGTCTTGCATGATGCTAGTGAATTTTCTTACGATTTTGATATGCATAAATCTCATATTGATGAAAGAAATGATGTTTGTGATTACTCTCATGTTAGTAGTAGTTCTATAGAAGAGTCCATGAGGAATATAGAGAGAATCATAGAGTTAGGAGATAATTATTATGTTGCCACTAAGCTCCTACAACAAAAAGAGGATGTAATTGTCATAGATGATGAAGAAGACTCTAATGTAGATAAAAACGTGAATTTAATCTTAAGATCTGGAAAAACCATAGAAAGAAACATATTAGAACATGAAAGTGAAGAAAAACAAAGTGAAGAAAACGTAGATGAAAAGGAAGAAAATATGTTGACAAGAGATGAACATAAGGATGTAGAACTAGAACATGAAGGAGTTGAACTTGAAAAATGTCTAATGGATGAAACTAATGAAGAATTAATTGAAGAAAACCTTGTTATAGACTTAGAAATGGATAAAAAGAAAGAAGAAACATCTGAAAATATGAATAACAAACCACCATTTCCTAGTCGGCTTGACAACAACAAAGAAAATGAGGAAAATGAAGCTATAAGAACCATATTTGAGAAAATCAATGTTAATATGCCTATGTTAGAATTAATTAGAAAAATTCCAACATATGCGAGGGTGCTTAAAAACCTTTGTACCAAGCATAGGAAGCCAAGAAAAAAATTAAGTAAGCAAGTTTATTTAACCGAGTTAAGTAGTTCAATGTTGCTTGATAGTTTAGCTAAAAAATTCAATGATCCTGGTGTTCCTCTAATAACTTGCTTAATAGGGAATGTTTTAATTGAAAAAGCATTATTAGATCTTGGTGCAGGAGTTAACGTGATGCCAAAACACTTATATGAACAATTGGAAATCACAGGAATTAAGAAAACTAGAACACTAATTAAACTAGCTGATAGATCATATAGGAGTCCCATGGGTATTGTAGAAGATGTCTTAATTCAAATTGAAGATTTTATATACCTAGCCGACTTTATCATTTTAGAAACCAATGCACCAACTTGTGAACCAAATGAATCTACATTGATCCTAGGGAGACCATTCTTAGCAACTATTAATGCCCACATTAATTGCAGAAATGGTAAAATGTTAATCTCCTTTAACAATAAGGTGATATCATTGAACATTTTTAAAAGAGATAGGACTATAAACCATCAAGTAGATGACAACATTAGTGTAAGCATTTCTGAATTATTTGAAGAAGTCGAAAATAGTAGTAATGAGGAAGAACTTAGTGCTGAAATTTGCTTTCTAGACGTTGAAGATAATCTAGAACACAAGGCATCTCTACAAGAGAATAGTGGTGAGCATGAAATGAATAATGACTTGATTTTAGAAGTTAAGGAAAGGAATAAATTAAAAGCACTCCCACAAAATCTGAAATATGCATTTATGGATAAGCAAAATGAATATCCTGTTATAATTGGAGCAAACTTAATCCCAAACCAAGAAGAAAAATTAATGAAGATATTAAGTAAAAACAAGAGAGCTCTTGGTTGGCAATTGAGTGATATTGTAGGAGTTAGTCCCACTATAGTTCAACATAGAATTATCCTAGAAGATGAGAACTATGCCTTTAGAGAACCTCAACGTAGATTAAATCCCCAAATGAGTGAGGTGGTAAAGAAGGAGATAGTTAAATGGCTTGACAATGGCATTATATACCCTATTAGTGATAGTAGGTGGGTAAGCCCTATGCATGTAGTACCTAAGAAATCGGGCTTTACAGTAGTTGAAAATCAAGATCATGAGTTAGTGCCTACTAGAATAAAAACTAGTTGGAGGGTATGTATTGATTATCGTAAATTGAATTCTGCAACTCGTAAAGATCATTTCCCATTTCCATTTGTTGATCAGATGCTAGAAAGGTTAGCTGGACATGAATTTTATTGTTTTCTTGATGGATACTCTGGATACAATCAAATATCCATAATCTCTGAGGATCAAGAAAAGACTACTTTTACTTGTCCAAGCGAAACCTATGCTTTTAGGTGTATGCCTTTCGGTTTATGTAATGCGCCTGCAACATTTCAAAGATGCATGGCAGGAATTTTTTATGATATGAATGAAAAAATTTTAGAAATTTTCATGGATGACTTTTCTGTTTTTGGCAAAAATTTTGATATTTGTTTACATCATTTAGATATGGTTTTGCAAAGATGTGTTGAAAAGAATTTTATTTTAAATTGGGAAAAGTGCCATTTCATGGTGAATGAAGGTATAGTTCTTGGGCATGTGATATCTAATAGAGGGATTGAGGTGGATAAGGCAAAAATTGACGTTATATCTCATTTGCAGCCACCTAAATCTGTTAAGGAGGTTAGAAGCTTTTTAGGACATGCTGGTTTTTATCGTAGATTTATTCATGATTTTAGCAAGATAGCAAGACCTATAACTAATTTACTTGCAAAAGATTCTAAGTTTGTTTTTGATGAACATTGTCTTGCTGCCTTTAATCAACTTAAGCATGCATTAATATCTCCTCCTATAATTCATGCCCCAATATGGGATTATCCTTTTGAAATTATGTGTGATGCCTCCAATTATGCAGTAGGTGCAGTACTTGGGCAAATAATTGATAAGAAACATCATGTCATATGCTATGCTAGTAAAACTTTGAATGAAGCTCAAGTAAATTATACTACCACAAAAAAAGAATTTCTTGCTGTTGTTTTTGCTCTAGATAAATTTAGACCATATTTAGTTTGCAATCAAGTTATTGTGCATACTGATCATGCAGCTATTAAACATTTGATGAGTAAAAAAGATGCAAAACCAAGATTAATTCGTTGGGTTTTATTGTTGCAAGAATTCAACATAGAAATTAAAGATAAGGTTGGAAAAGAAAATTTAGTTGCTGATCACCTCTCTAGATTAGAAAATATTCCAGCATGCAATAATGTGATTAATGAAAAGTTTCCTGATGAGAGTTTATTTCTAGTTGGTAAGTTACCTTGGCTTGCAGACATTGCTAACTATCTTGCTACAGGGTTAATACCAACTGAATTATCTAAACCAAATAAGAAAAGATTGAGGTACATGGCTAAACATTATGTTTGGATGGAACCTTATTTGTATAAAATGGGTTCTGATCAAATTTTAAGAAGATGTCTTCCTGAAGATGAAATTGCTAATGTCTTAAATTTTTGTCATAATCATGCTTGTGGAGGTCATCTTAGCCATAGAAAAACTTCTTTGAAAATTCTTGAATGTGGATTTTATTGGCCTTCTCTAATTAAAGACTCTAAAGATCATTGTAGACATTGTGATAGATGCCAAAGAATGGGAAAAATTTCCAAACGAAATATGATGCCTTTGAATCCTATCATTGAAGTTGAAATTTTTGATGTTTGGGGCATTGATTTCATGGGACCATTTCCCATTTCTTTTGGTTATTCTTATATTTTGTTGGCTGTTGATTATGTTTCTAAATGGATTGAAGCTATCCCAACTAAGAGAAATGATGCTAAAGTTGTTGTTGATTTTCTTAGATCTAACATTTTTGCTAGATTTGGTATTCCAAGAGCTATAATTAGTGATAATGGACCTCACTTTTGCAACAGAGTATTTCAAATGGCTTTGAGGAAGTATGGGGTTACTCACAAGTTAGCAACACCATATCATCCTCAAACAAGTGGGCAAGTTGAGGTATCTAATAGACAAATCAAGCACATGCTCGAAAAAGTAATCAAACCAAGTAAGAAGGATTGGGCAGAAAAGCTTAATGATGCACTTTGGGGTTATAGGACTGCCCATAAAACTGTGTTGGGAATGTCACCATTTAGAGTAGTTTATGGGAAAGCATGTCATTTACCTATAGAAATAGAACATAAAGTAGAATGGGCTATTAGAACATTTAACATGTGTGTTGATGATGCAGGAAAAGTAAGAAAATATCAACTCAATGAGCTGGAAGAAATAAGAAGAGAGGCTTATGAAAATGCAAAGATTGCAAAAGAACGAGCAAAAGCATTCCATGACAAGAAAATTTTGAGAAAGGACTTTCATGAGGGACAAGAAGTTTTATTATATAACTCTAGATTACATTTGTTCCCTGGAAAATTTAAGACTAAATGGACAGGACCATTCATCATTAAACATATATATAATCATGGAGCTATAGCTATAGAAAATTGTAAGACAGGATTTAAAACTGTAGTGAATGGTCAAAGACTTAAAGAATATTATCCTGGAAAAACCTACAATCATGGAGAGAGTGCTTTGTTGTTGGAACCTAATTATAATTAGTTTTTATATGTATTTAGTTGTAGATGTAGTTTTTCTTTTCTTAATTTTTAGTAATTTTTCGTTATATGTATTATTTTGTTAGTAGTTAACAATAAAATTGATTATTGCAAGTTCACGTCTAAATTTTATATGCATGATTTTCAAACACTTGAAGGGTGTAGAATGGGTTGAAAGACTTTATCATTATATCATGTGTTTGTTTGACAAATTGATGTTCAACCATAATTGGAGTTAAATACAATTTATCTACACCACTTGAAGAGCAGTGCACAACAGGTATGCGCTAACATTTTTTTACTTATTCTTATTGTTGAAACAATCCTTTCTACATTGAGGACAATGCAGGAACTAAGTGCGGGGGGGAGGAGAAAGTAAAAAAATGTTTTAGGATGCATACTACAGCAATGAAATTGAAAATTTTCCAAATGTAAGTTTCTTTCACAAGCAAGTTGGTGGTAAGTTTGAAAATTCGTTCTATATGTTGCATGCCACCATGTTTTATGTGTATCCATGATAAGAACTTGCATGTCAATTTTTTTAGGAAATAGCTTTGTTAGTTTAATTTTGATTTTGAATTATTGCATCTTAGCCTTACTAGCATGCTACTCAATCTCCATTGTATGCTCTTAAGGTTAAGATCATTAATTCTTTATTAGTTTTAGCTTTGTTTTCATTTGAACTTAATTTCTTTTTGTGGCATGTTGAATTTTCCTCAGTAATGTTCTTTCCTTATGATGTCTTACACTTAGAGCTGAGCTTATCTTTAAGGTGAGGATAGGAATATGCATTTGAGATGCCAACCATAGTTTCTTACTTATAACATATACACATTCTTGCACTAGACTCTTAATCATGTGGTATCTAGAGGACTCTTCTTATGACATGAATCTTGAGGAGTGTCTTAGGAAATCTTTCCAATAGGTTGTCCCATGAGAAGGGTAGATATATGAATTTGGGAATAAGGTTTGATACCCATTCTCATAAGGTTGTTGGGGACGGAGGTTAAGTAACCTCTTAGTCTTCACGTGTAAACCCTTTATGGGAGGTATCCTAAGGGTAGTGGTAGGATGTGAGAAAAGAGAGGTTTCAAAAAAGAAAAAAAAAAAAGAAAAAAAGAAAATACAGGTTGACTATGCTTCCACAATAGCCAGGCCATCTGGTTACACCAGAACTTATAAGTTGTTTTTACTCAAACTTAATAGTGGAAGAAGGTATTCCTGTTTCCAATATACAAGACTACGACATATATTTAACTCCAGATTTACTTTATCAAGTACTTGGTCTAAAAAATGAAGGAGTTAAATTATCAGAAAGAAAACAGATTTATCAGTTGGGATGGGACATTAAAAGTTTAGCAAAAGATTCGACTGCCAACAATCCAATGAGATTACTAAATGATTTAAATGGCCAAGCACGTTTTATTACAAAAATACTACATGCTTCAATCTTTCAAAGGTTTGGTCTTGGTGCAGAAGTTGGCAGATGTTGTCTTTATGCTACATATGCATTAATTAATCATATATAGGTGAACTAGTGTGATATTTTTGTTTCTCATATCTTACATTTGCAAAGTAAATTATTTTATGGTGATACGATTATGAGAATTGTTGCAAGTCAAATAGATATTACACCTTGGCCACAGAAAAGATTAAAATCAAGATCTTTCTCTACAAAGGAATTACAAAAATACCAGGAAGCAGATGCACCTATAATTCAATAGCAACAACAACAACAGGATCGACACACTTAGTCACAACAGCAACAACAACAATCAACACAATTTTCAGAACAACAGCAACATACAGGTATACATACAGATATACATATAGGTATACATATAAATACACATATAGGTATAAATACAGACATAGATACTGAATTTTTACAGCAACCATCACAAGTTTCACATAATGATTTCGATCAAGCAGTAATTGATCAGATAAACAGAGTAAGTAAAGAAATTGTAAGGCAAATTTCAGATACCTTGATTAGTATTTTTCGAAGACAAAGAGGCTTGTGATTATACAAATTATGTATTGCATAATTTTTTTATTGTAATTTGTTACCAAAAATTATGTAAATTGTTTACTACACTTAATGCTCATATGATTGTGTTTAGAATGAAAAAGTGCATATTATTAACGGTTAAATGATGGTTAATTGCATAATATTTAGCTTATCATATGAGAATTAAGCCATTATGTTATAATTGCACTGTTATATGCTTTAATTGAAGAATCTGCTTAATTTTGGAGAATTAATGTCAATTTAGTACATTTTTGAACTGTCGATAAGTTGTAGGCTGTGAAATTCTTAAGTATCCGAATTTTCAGATATTTCGGACAGTTATGTTTAACATACCGAATATATTTCAGACAGTTATGTTTAACAGACCGAATATGTTAGATAGTTATATTTAAATTGCCGAATAGTTATGTTTTAAAAGAATATTTTATTATTTCCTAAAGTACACGTGTCAAAACCATAATGCATGACTTAAGTGAACTTTCGGTGAGTTATCTCTAACTATCCGAAATTGCAGTTGAGCATCGGACAGTTATATGTGTAACCCTCCGAAATCTCTTTTTATTTATAAAATAGCTGTGGACACGTGTCATGTTCTGGTAAAGTGACTTAAGTGGATTTTCGGTGAGTTAGCTGTAACTATCCAAAATGCATCTGAGCATTGGATAGTTAGACATGTAACTCTCCGAAATGTGTATTTTATTATTAAACTGCTGCTGACACGTGTCAAGATCTGGTAAATTTACTTAAGTTATACATCGGTGAGTTAGCTGTAACTATCCGAAATGCATCTGAGCATCGGATAGTTAAGTTTATAAGTATCCGAAATGCACCTGAGCATTGGATAGTTAAATTTATGCACGTGTTTTATAGTTAAATCAATGAAGAAAGTCCATTGAGTTATCTGTAACTCCACAGACTATTTATTTTCTAATATGCCACTATAACGGTTGTAGAAACAGGACAATTGGAAGAAAAATCACGATTGCATGTATTGCGTAGGGAGAAGAAATCATCGCCGTTGATATGAATGAAGGAAATCCAACCGATCATTCAATCAGAAGTAGTTACTACTGAAGAAATATAAAAGAAAAGAAGAAAAAGAGGTGCGTGTGTGATCGATGGACGACAAGTGTGTATAGAGGAGCATCGAGCTTTCTACAGGCAGTATCGGCAATTCTCCAAAGTACCACACCAACCATCGTTACCACCACCATATCCACCATAATCACCAACCATCGGAGGTCTGTGAGAATACTTTCTTGATGTCGGGTCAATTCCGAGCAAAACACAGTGCCTGACAACCACTATGAGGAGTGATCGCGTCGCAGGAAGGGAAGCCATTTTCACCAAGCACTGACTCATATTTCAGGAGATCATAAAGCTTTTAGCCTTGGCTTCGAGTTGATGCCTATATGTTGCAAAGAAGATTATCTTGCAATTCTGGACTCGCGATTCTATAGGGAGAGGAGATAGAATTGTAAGTGGTTTAATTTTCAGTGGTGTAATCGCGTTGCAAGTAGTGTTGGAAGTATTTACTGTCAAGTGAGATTACTTTACATTTCACCTTTCGCCCAATTCCATGTTCATATTAAAACAAAAATACCAAAAATAATTTATCTATGTTTGTATGTTGTATTTGAGTGTTGTATTGTTTGTGTTGTATCGTGATTAATGTTATCTTCGTTAGTGTTGTGATTGTTTTTTGTTTGTTTTAGTTTTACAGTTCACTGAAATTGGTTCGTTCAAAAGACTTAAAGAATTTAATGGTTACTGTTTGAATTACCTGAATGTTAGTATTGCTTAATAATAAATCCAGTTTTTACTAACATTAAAGAGCTTAATTGATGTTATTTACAATCTGTGGAATCGCCCAATGGTTGGCTGAATTCCTCTGTAAATAGCAGTATTAAAAAGAAAAGACAGGCTCGTGGAGTTAACTTAAGTCCACGAGGTTAGTCCGTTGAGTTAGCCATAACTCAACGAACTTTATCCGTTGAGTTAACTATAATTCAACAGAGAGCTTATTGAATATATAAATTTGATTGTTAACAAATGAATAGTTTTAAACTTTTCAGCAATTCCCTGTGGGATCGACCTATACTTGCACACTGATACAATAGACACTGTGCACTTGCAGTTAAAGTACAAATTGGAATTAATATCTAAATTGTATTAAAGGTTGTTTGTTTACTTTTAAAAGAAAAAGAATAGGCATAAAGATAAATTAACTAAGTAAAAACAGAAGTAACAAATCCAAGTTTTTCTTGTACGTTATTGGAGATCTAATCAGATATTCTGGTGTAGTGTTGGGAAAACGCAAACAAGTTTTATGGTGCTGTTGCCGTGGAATTGAATTGAATTAAATTGACTTGAATTGAATTGAATTAATATAAGCAACTGTTAAAGCTGTTTTGTTTTAATAGCTAGAGAGTTGTGTGTTTTCTTCTATAATATGGCATATGCTTATGCTCAAAGATTTCTGAAACCTATAATTAGCATATGTGAATTCTACAATTCTGAAGGACATGACATTTCTGACTGTTTGAAACTGAGACGTTTACAGATGATTAGATCCCATGAACAACAAATGAATTATCCTCAATATAATAGAGCCAACTATGAGAATCCTATAGTTTACCCAACTGATGGTCAGTATAGAATGTGTAATATGTTGAGAGACACGGAAGTTTGAGATAGGTATAACTGACTGGAGCGTAGTATAGAGAAAAACCTTGACAAACTGGAATACTTTATGTGTCAACAACAAGAAGTCAACCAATTAAATTATAAGGAAGCATATTCAGAACCTAAAAATGATATAATTTACGAAACTGAAAAAACCATAATGAAAATTGATAAAAAATTGAGTGCAATGAAATTAGATGATTTGGAAAGAAAACTAAAAGCATTAGACAAATATACAATGAAAATATAAGTTATGCTACAAGACAATGAAAATTATAATATTATAAACTTGCATAATTTGCAAAATACACAGCCAAAAGAAAATATTAATGCAAGAAAATTTAAAGAATGCACTTTAAAACTAAAAACAATTGAAGATCATAAACATGAAAATGATATACAGAAACATCATAAGAGTAATGAAAATCTAGAAGATGTATGTGTAACATTAAGATCTGGAACTGATATACCACCAAGAACTCAAAATGAAAATGATATGAAGGTGGATAAGAGTAAAAATCAAAATGATAATGAAAATGTAATAGCTGAAAATCTAGAAATCACTGAAGAACAATCTGAATCTGCTAATGAAGCTAAAAATGATCAAACAAATCAAATGAAAGAAAAAGAATCTTTGTAATCAAAATCTTTAGCACCCTATCTTGAAAGATTACAACAAACAATACCTGAAAAACAAGAAAAAATCAGAGAAATTTTTGAAAAAGTACAAGTTAACATTCCTTTGTTAGATCTATTGTAGAAAATACCACCTTGTGCTAAATTTTTGAAGGATTGGTGTACTAAGAAAAGAGAGCGAAAAATTCTTAAAAATGTCTTTTTGGCTAAGCAAAGTAGTTCTCTATTTCTACCACAAATTCCTAAAAAGTTATCTGATCTTGGAATCTCTGTTATATCATGCACCATAGGAAACACCATTTTAGAAAGAACCTTAATAGACTTAGGGGTGCAGGTATAAATGTTATGCCAAGTGATATATTTGCATCCTTAGGATTAGAAGGCTTAACTCCTACTAGTACGATTATTTAATTAGTTGATAGAAGTATAAGATACCCTAGAGGAAAAATAGAGGATGTCTTAATTAAAATCAAAAATTTTATATATCCTATTGATATTGTAATTTTGGATTCCCAACAAATTAAGCTTAAAAATAGTGATACATCTTTAATTTGGAAGGCCATTTTTAGCAACATCAAGAACTGTTATAAATTGTAAAACTGGAGTAATGAAGTTAGCATATGGTAATGAGGATACTCAATTAAATATTTTCAAACCAGAAAGGTTTGAGGAATTAGAAATGTCCTTACATACCATAGACTTTTTAGAGGATGAAGGAGATATGTTAGATGATGTGATTCAAGAAGAATTAAATAGGAAAATCAATTTTGAAACTTTAGAGGAAAGTGAAAGCATAAATATAGAAGGAGATCTAGAAGAAATTAATTTAGAAAATGATGATGTTCAATTAGGAGCTCTAGCTTCTGATGGGCAGCATTTAGAATTAAAACATTTACCTCTTGAATTAACTTATATATTTCTAGAAGATAAACGAACCTGTCCAATCATTATTACTTCAGATTTAAAAGAGGATCAAATAGCTAAATTAAAAGATGTAGTAAAGAGTTATAAAGAAGTAATAGGATGGACTATGACTGATATAAAAGGGTTAAGTTCAACTTTATGCTATCACCACATATATTTAGAAGAAAATGCTAAACCTGTTAGAATTCCTGAGAGGAGATTAAATCCAAACCTTAAAGAAGTAGTCAAGAAGGAAATAGTGAAATGGTTAGATAATGACATAATTTATCTGATTTCTGATAGCTCGTGGGTTAGCTCAATCCATGTAGTTCCCAAGAAATCAGGATTAACAATTATTAGGAATGAAAGTCAAGACTTGATACCTACTACAATTCAATCAGGCTGGAGAGTATGTATAGACTATAGAAAGCTGAATGTTGTGACTAGGAAAGATCAATTTCCCTTACCTTTTATAGATTAAATGCTTAAAAGATTAGCAGGGCAAGAATATTTTTGTTTCCTAGATGGGTATTTAGGTTATAATCAAATTCTAGTAGCATTAAAGGATTAAGAGAAAACAACGTTCACCTGTCGTAATAGAACTTATGCTTTTAAGAGAATGCCATTCGAATTATGCAATGCACCAGCTACCTTTCAAAGGTGTATGCAGGGCATATTTACTGGAATGATTGAGGATTTCTTAGAAATATTTATGGATGATTTTACTGTATATGGCAACACATATGAAGTTTGTTTAAGTAATTTAGACCAAATATTAAAATGCTGTGTGGAAAAAAATCTGGTTTTAAATTGGGAAAAATGTCACTTCATGGTTAAACAAGGAATAGTCTTAGGGCATGTTATTTCTAAGAAAGGGTTGGAAGTAGATAAAGCTAAAATAGAAGTAATTTCTAATCTACCAGAACCTAAATCAGTAAAAGATATTAGATCATTTCTAGGACATGCTGGTTTTTATCGAAGATTTATTAAAGACTTTAGTAAAATAGCTAAACCTTTAACTAATCTATTAAAAGATGTCCCATTTAACTTTGATAAAAATTGCAAGGAAGCATTTTTCAGACTTAAGACTAGCTTAATTTCAACTCCTATAATTCAAGCACCTGATTGGAACCATCCATTTGAATTAATGTGCGATGCTTCTGATTTTGCTGTAGGAGCAGTGTTGGGACAGAAAATAGAAAAATCTCCTAGAGTGATTCATTATGCAAGCAAAACCTTAAATGATGCTTAAGTTAATTACACAACTACTGAAAAAGAATTATTAGCTGTTGTGTTTGCCTTAGAAAAGTTTAGATCATATCTGATTGGAGCTAAAGTGATAGTATACACAGATCATTCAGCTCTAAAACATCTAATAAAGAAAAAAGATACTAAACCTAGGTTGATCCGATGAATATTATTATTACAAGAATTTGATCTAGAAATTAAAGATAAAAAAGGTTGTGAGAATGTAGTAGCAGATCATTTATCAAGATTACAAATAGAAAAATCAAATATTGAAATTAAAAATAATTTTCCTGATGAACAATTAATGAACATCAACACAATGCCTTGGTATGCAGACATAGTTAATTACTTAGTTACTGGTTTAACACCTAAGGATTGGAATAGACAGGATAAGAAATTGTTTTTCTCAAGAGTAAAATATTACTATTGGGAAGACCCATACTTATTTAAGAAATGTCATGATCTGGTTTTAAGGAGGTGTGTTCCAAAAACTGAATATCCGAGCATATTGTCTTTCTATCATGACCAAGCTTGTGGAGGGCATTTTGGTTCAGGGAAAACTGTTGCAAAAATTTTGCAATGTAGGTTTTATTGGCCAATACTATTCAAAGAGGCTCATAAATATTGCTTAAATTGTTTAAGATGTCAACAAATAGGAAGAATATCAAAGAGGAATATGATGCCTCTTAATCCTATTGTTGATGTTGAAATCTTTAATGTGTGGGGAATAGATTTTATGGGTCCATTTCCTATGTCTAATCAATTTAATTACATATTGTTGGAGGTGGATTATGTATCTAAATGGATAGAAGCTATTCCTACAAAAACTATGATAACAAAGTGGTAATACAATTTATAAGAACAAATATATTTGCCAGATTTGGAATACCTAAAGCTATTATATGTGATAGAGGAACTCATTTCTGTAATAGAAGTTTTGAAGCCTTAATGAAGAAATATGGAGTAAACCACAAAATTGCAACATCATATCATCCGCAAACAAGTGGACAAGTAGAAAGTGCAAACAAACAAATTAAGTTAATCTTAGAAAAATTAGTAAATCCTACTAGAATAGATTGGGCTAATAGATTGATAGATTCACTTTGGGCTTATAGAACTGCTTATAAAACGAGCTTAGGTATGTCACCTTTTAGGCTAGTATATGGAAAAAGTTGTAATTTACTTGCTGAAATAGAACATAAAGCTTATTGGGCATTAAAAACTCTAAATACTAATTTAAATCAAGCTGCTGAAAATAAAAAAATGCAACTAATTGAATTAGAAGAATTTAGAAATAAAGCTTATTCGAAGACTGTAAGAGAAAAAGAGAAAATTAAATTCTGGCATGATAGAAAAATTATTCCAAAAAGCTTTGAAATAGGACAAGAAGTATATCTTTATATGGCTAGACTCCATAACCATCCAGGAAAATTAAGATCTAGATGGGGAGGACCTTACATAGTTCGAAATATTTATCCTTATGGAGCTATTGAAATTGAAAATCTTAAAAATCAAAATATATTTAAAGTAAATGGACAAAGACTTAGACCTATTCTGAAAACACTAAAAAGCTCCTTTGGAATTATAGAAGAAGTCAGAGTAGAGGACTACTCGAGCTTTAATTAGTAAGAAGTTAGTTTTTATGTTTTCACAAAAAAAAAAAAAAAATATATATATATATAATATAAAAATCATTACGGTTCAACCGATCGGATCCATCAGTATGACCAGAACATAAAAAAATATGTGTATTAATTTTAAGAAAAAAATGTTGGTTTTACCGAAACATAGTATTGGTTCAATCGAAAAAAATATTTAGGTCTGACCGAAACATAGTATCGGTTAAACCGAGATCTAAAAATAAAAAAAAAACTATTATCTGTAGTATTTTTATTATTATATCTGTTTGTACGAGGAGTTCGTTGAGTACGCTTAACTTAATGAGCTTACTCCATTGAGTCTTGAGTTAGTTAACTCAACGGAGTACTGTAATTAAGATCGCAGATAAAATAGTAATAGTTGGTTCGGGAAATGACCCGATTACCCGCCTAAACTTAGGGCTTATTTATCTTAAACCTAGGGTTTTGGGGGCATTATCCGGCAAATCATTTAGAATCTAGAACAGTAGAAATCAGAGCGATTTTGTGCTATTGTGTAACTCCACGATGAGGAAAATGACGCCTGAATTCTGGGAAGATGCAATGGACACCGCATAATTTCTGAAGGAATCTGAAGAATGGCACACGCAGCAAAAGATCCGGAATACAACAAGAGAGAAAGAGCTACCAGAGGTAGAATCAAAACTCTTTAACTTGAGGAAAGTTTTAGTTGAGTTAGAAATACAAATACCACAGATAATGGAGACACGGATTGGAGTGGCAACTGAAATTGCAGTTAGCCAAGAAAGAAAAATTTAGCCAAACAATGAAGTAGCCCTAGAGCTAATTCAATGTAAAGCCAGATTGTGGTTTAAGAAATGCATTGCTGGTCGAGGAAGCTGGGCAATATGGGAGCAGCAACGAGCAAGAGAACAAGAAGAATCGACTGCTGAAAGACCTGTTCCTGAGAAACAATAGTCAAGACCTCCAATTCAGTCAACAGAGCCATTGCCACGATTAGCATTTGTTTGGCTGAGAACTAAAGAAGAAGAGAAAGAATTTACTAGCTTGGTCAAAACAACAAGAGACTAAGGTGATACTCAAGAAATAGCTAAGGCACATATTTTATATGATGCCATTAAGAGAAAAAGGGTCGAAGAAAGGATAAGGGCCCAATACAAAATAAAAGTTGAACAGTATCAGGCAGCAGCTACTGCCAAACCTGCTGCAAAAGGAGATGAAGCTGGTCCTTCGAAACCAGTAGTTATAGAAAAAGTTAAATAGGAAGAGTCAGTACCTGTGGCTCGAAGGCTTGTAGAGCCTACTTTTGTAGATTTAATTTCAAAAGATGAAGAGGAAGAACAGGCACAACTAATCAGAAAAAAGAAAGGAAAAGAAAAAGTGCCTGCATATGGAGAAATTAAATCTGAGATACCAATAGCAACAGGGCCTGTGAAGCAAATTTTTATTAACCTGCTATCCGATTTTGAGGAGGAGTAGGAGGAGTTGCAGTAGTAGGAGCAAAGAAAAGAAAAAAATCAAGCTGAAATTAGTCTGCAGCTTGTACAAGAAGAAACAGAAATTAGGGCAGAAACTGAATTGCCCGTGACTCCATCCCAATCTATTACAGAATTAGAAAGAATAGTAACAGAATAGATTGGTAGTCAGGGGGAAGAAGAAAGAGTAGAAAATGAAGAGAATGAAAGAAGCCATTTGGACAAAAATAATCTCACAGATTCCACTAAAGAGCAAGAAACTCTTTAGCAATATATGGAAAGAATTCAAGACAGAGTGGAGAGTTCTGCCGGCTCACCACCACAAACAGAAATAGAAATTCAGGAATTTGTAGAAAATGTTCAAATGCAGCCTATGTTAGAGGAAGAGCAAGTACAAACCCCTCTGGAACAACAAAGTCAACTTCTTGACCTGACTAAAACAACAATTTTGAATGAAGTACATTTTTGTAGTCAAGAAGCTTATACCAAATACCAGGAAATAAGGGATTACGATATTATTTACAGTAGACCAGTAAATTGGGATGAAATGCAAGAAATCAGAGATCTATTTGAATTCCAAGGTCTACTGCAATTCATTTCTCAAGAGAGAGGGCATGTAGTATATGAGAATTTAGTGCCTTATTTTTATACAAATTTAAGAGAAAAACAAGGAGGATTAATTATAAACGTGGAGGAAGCTAATGTACAGATAACATTAGACCTTCTGCACAACATTTTTGGATTGAAGAATGAAGGAATAAAAATTTTGGAAGATACAACTACCGTCGAGTGGACTGAACAGGAAATCAAAGATTGTTTAGCTATCAATCCTAGTGTGCCTTTATTAAACAGATTGAAGAATTTAAGTGGTAAAGCACACATGCTAGCTAACATTTTGATTAAAAATGTCTATCAATGATAGGGCCATGACATAGAATTAAGTCAATTTGTCAAATGGGCCACATATGTAGTTGTAAACAAGATTCAAATACATTGGTATGTAGTTTTTATCTCCAAGCTGAAAGCAGTAAAGAAAAAATTGTTTTATGGAAATTTGATTCCACTATAGATGGTGGACTGTATCGATTTCACTAAATGGACATCAAAAAGGATAAGATCAAGAACCATTTCAGTGAAAGAATACAGAAATTTTGTAGCTGTAGAGATAGTTGTACCTTCTAGAGGCATTACAGGAGCTGTAGAAAGAATTAGTCAATTAGAACTTCAATTAGAAAAACTCTAGAGGGAAGTAGATGAACTAAGGAATAGAGATTAAAATGTATTGTTCGTCTACTTGTATAATTGTATGAAAATGCATGATGTAATTGTAATGTAAATTGATTCATATTAATGAATATAATTTTTTCAGATGTACTTTTCATACGTGTTTTGGATGTGAAATGAATGGAATTTATTGAATATTATATAATTTGTGGAACTTTATGAATGAATATGTAACAGATTTACAATTTGCTGAATGACAAGATAAATGCTTAAAAATTTCTACATGTTGCAAGGTAAAATGTAAATTCTACATAATATAAAATAACCTGCAAGTTAAATCTTTATATAATGTTCAAATTTAAATGAATTTTGATTAGAATGATGCATTAATGACATAAATTTAACTTTATTTCAGTTAGCAGAATGAAAAAAAAAAAAAGCAGAGAGAAATTTACGAGAGTAAACTTAGAAGTTGCTAAGTGTTAACTCAATGAAGTAAGTCTGTTGAGTTAATCGTAACTCCACGAGGTCAGTAATATAATATAAGGTCACTCCGTTGATAGTTAAACTTTTGGATAGTTAACGTCTCATTTTTGTTGAATACTTTATGTTAAAAACTCGTATAGTTAAGTTATCTACACGTGTGTTTTTAATGTTTTAAGTTGTCACATGTTTTCCAGGTGCATTCGGTAATGAAAAATCGAATAGTTAGATAACTGTTCAAGTTTTGATACACATAGATAGATAAATATTCGAGTTTTATAAAAGGACTAACGAATAGATAAATTCCTTTGTTCAGTCACGTGTTTTGTAGGTGCAAAAACTCGAAGAGTTAAAGGATAAGTGTTTAAGTTTTTACAGGACTTAATGGATAAATGTTCGACTAAAACGAAGTTAGTCCGTGGAGTTAGCAACAGTAACTAACTGTGTTCCATTGAGTTATTTGTAACTCAACAAGGTTAGTTCGTGGATTAAGCAGAACAGTTATTCTTTTAACCACGAACAAAACTTCGTCAGTTTAGCGGTTACCAAAATTTAAAATTAATAATGGTACACGTACCCATAAAAATAGGAACCATGATGCATGTTGCAAGACACGTTCTTGCAACGAGATTTATTCACTTTATGGATGTACATTATATATATAAATCAGAATGTTATTTACGAGTTACTAGCACTTTTAAAAGAAAAGAGAATGCTTTGGAGGAACTAGAAGGAGAAGTAGCTGATTCAACTTCATCCGACAACAAATATTTACTGAATGGAAAGCTTCAGACTGGTATGTAATTAATCTTCTACTATTTATTTATGAGCACATGGACTCATTCTCTAAGCACTAAGCAATTAGTAAGAACACCTACCTAGGAATTTTCATTGTAGAGGAGTACTGAAAAATTTTCTAAACTGAACTTTAACGAAATTCTTTGGGGTGTAGCTAACCTTTCTTTAAAAGTGAACGTAGAGATGGCTGCTCCAGTAGAAAAACCATTAGGTGAGATTCTGTATCCGGAATTAGTTGATGAACCTTCATGTATTCGATTGCCAAACTTTGAGAGAGATAGGTTTGAATTGAAATCTAATTATATTAGTTAATTGCCACATTTTCATGGATTAGAAAGAGAGGATGCTTATTATTTCCTAGAGAATTTAATGAAGTTTGTCAAATGATGAAAATGTCGAACATGAGTATAGATGCTATTAAACTTAGATATATCCCTTTTTCTTTAAAAGACAGCTAAGAGATGGTTATATACTCTATCGCTTGATTTAATTTCTACATGGACTGAATTTTGCTCTATTTTTCTGGAAAAATATTATCCAACACATCAAACGATTAAAAAGAAGAAAGAAATCTTAATGTGTAACCAAAAACAAGGTGAATCATTCTGGAAATATTTTGAAAGATTTAAAGATTTATTGACTCAATGTCCACATCATGCAATGAATAAAGCACAATTAATAGGTATAATTTATGAAGGCATAGATGTTTCAACGAAATCTTTATTAGAATCTACTTGTCAAAATGGATTTTTAAAGTTATGTAGTGAAGAAGCATGGGCATATTTAGAAAACTTTGCAAAAAGAACTACATAGTGGGAAAATTCGGTTGAAGCTATTGCAGATAAAAAAATATTGCCAAGAGGAATGCATGAAATAGATTCAAGTACTATGCTTGAGGTGAAATTAAATGAATTAACAAAGAAAATAGAAGAGTTATCATTAAATCAAAAGCTAGCAGAAAAGAATGCAAACATAAATGATTTAGATATTATTTATGCTAGAAACTAGAGAGATAACTTGGGAAATTCTTATAATCCTAATTGGAGAAATCACCTGAATTTATCTTGGAGAAACAACAACTTCCAAGGAGGAGAAAATATGAATGAGAAGAATATAAGTTATGAAGCATTACTGGAACAAGGATCTAGAATAGAGAAATTAGAAAAGATAATCCAACAATTAAACAATCGTCTAGATTTTGTATTTGGAAGTGCTGCAAGTCAAAATCAGAATAGAAATATACCACTTAGACAGAAAGAACCAATGGAAGGTAGACCTACTAGAGGATTGCCAATACAAGCTATACCTAATCCTATTAATAGAACAGTCAATGAAATTGATACCTCTTTTGGGAGGATAGCTGAATGAAGAAGCATATCTGAAGCAACTATCTGTATGTATATATGTTTTTATTTTTAGTTAATAGTATCGTAGAGTTAGTCCTTAACTCCACGAGGGTGTGCAGTAGTTATGTTAATTTTTGTCTCTGCTAAATTTTTGTTTGTGTTATACAGAATCAACAAATGGAATTGATGCAATTGCCGTTGGATGCACTAAGGGAAGTACTGAGTAACTTGTCAGCCAAAGATTTGTGCAGGCTGTGTTGTGTATCAAAGGAAATTAAAAACTGTATTGAAGAAAAATATTTTCAGGGACTACAAGCTACAGAAATGACTAAGATTAGAGATGGATTCATATGGAGGTCATTTAATCGTAGTTCAATTAACCATGAATATCTGGCTATGGAAGAAACTACTGGAATTCCACCCAATGCATTAGAAAGAATAAATCATATTATGGGGATAGATGAAGGATTAATCATATACAAGATGAGACCAAGGTATGCAAGTTTATTATTACCTAATATTTTGATAAGAAATCCTATAATAGGAGAAGAATGGAATATAGGAAGACCTAATAGATTAGAAGTACCAACTGTAAATTGTGGGTTAGCTTTAATACTTTCTGATAAAAATTCTGCAATTCCTGAAAAATTATATTATTGGAGACCTACAGGAAATTGGGGTGAAGATTTACGCTTAAGTGTGTATAATTTTCTAAATAGATCTTAGAATGAAAATATTATGATATATCTAGGACAGAAATCATTAATTAACCAAACACATGTCATACTTGATGGATATATATATCTTGTCACAGATATTTCAATTGCATTTGGATCTGATTTATACATAGTGAGCATAGACAGTTATGATGAATATATAGAAATTTTACCTATACCGAGTGATATAGCTAAACCACCATCTGCGGAATTTAATAAAATTCAAATAGGAATGTGATATAATGAAGAAGATGATCCTACTTTATGTCTGATAAGATGGTGGGATGAATTGATGAAATTTCAAATATGGATTATGGAAGACATAAATGAATGGAAGTGGGAAGAGAAGTATATTGAAATAGATGTAGAAATAGAAACTACTACATTACCCTAGAACTAAAAAGGATCCCTTTCTGCATTTCATATCATTAATGGTAATACACTTGTATTTGGAATTTATAATATATTACACGTTTACAAATTAAGAAGGAACAAGAACTGCATGAAAACAGAATTAATAGCACGAAGAACTATGCCTAAAAAGTTTGCTTGGACTGATACATTTATTCTATTTGTTCCTACTTTTCAATCATGTTCTTAAGCTGTAATTTTGTGTGTTTAATGTTGTGTGTATTCCACGTTTATGTATAAATAAATAAATAAAACAAAATATCAATCCAGTTTGTTGGTATCTGTTCTGGGAAACTAATTGGCTTGCTTGTGAGCCACTAGAGGCATAAAAGCCTGGGTTCCACACAAGACACTAATTTATTAATATTTGTTAAGTGTTATTTTGTTTTATATTTTGCTTTTATCTGTGAATGAAAAGTTTTTCAGAATAAAAAATTAGAATATGTAGAAGGAGATACAAATGGAACAAGGTATGTAACCAATTACTTACCTTGAATTTTAAATCAAACAAAACTGTATTCATGTCTACTAGAATTACTGTACTTATTGTCAAATCTTTTACATTGAGGACAATGCAAAATGTAGGTATGGGGGGGAGGTAATTAAAGTAACAGCCATGTAAGTTTGTTAATTAAAAAAATTAAAATGGTGCCGCAAAGTTTTGTAGAAATCGAAAATTTTTATGAACTTGCTGTAACTATCCGATAATTGAGATTGTAAAATTTATAATCTGTAACTGCTTGAATGTTATATTTAGAAGGCTATATATGATGCTATAGAATTTATTATTTATGCAAATCTAGATATAGTATCTTATGATTTTTATGAATTTCATGAGTTTAATAGTTTCACGATTTTAAAATGAAATCAGAATGCTTAATGAAAAATCAGTAAATTATCTGAAGTCCTAAAGGAGCTGAGATGTGAATTCTAGATTAAATGAAACACATATGATTAAAGATACATTTAATTTGACTGATTGAACTTGTAGAATGATTTAAGTGTAGATCTTATTAAACTACAGAAAAAGTATGAGCTTATTATTATGGATTCATATTTTCAATAAATGATAGAAACAAGACTATATGAGATTGGTGTTTTACTTCATCTATATTAATGAAATACGTACATATACAATATGTGATTAATGCTTTGTTTTGTGTGTATTTTGAGTAAAAAAAAAAAAATTTGAGAGTTTATTGACTTGTTTGATCACGAGCCTTTTGTACTTGAGCAGATAGGTATGTAAAGATTGTTGACCTGAAAAAGGACTCTTGAAATCTGGCAACATAAGATCCTGATCAGATCTAGGATTGTTGACTGAAAGCTCGTTACATGGGTACATTAGAAAGCTCTTGTATGATTCAAGCTTGTCAAATTAACTTTTAAAGTACGAAAAAAAAAAAAAAAAGGAGAAAAAGAAAAAAAATATACATATACTATTCTGAAAAGATACAAGTGTTTTGTGAAATACAGATATCTTATGAATCGAGTATATTTTCTGTTATCTAGAATTGCTGTAATATGAATTTGGAATGGACTTTTGAAGTTGTTTAATGGAGATACAATTCTTTATTCTACTTGTCTTAATCATATTGAATTGGATTGTACTTCGATTCGTATGTTGTTGAAATTTCTTCTAGAAATCTTATTGAAAAATTCAGGATAGTAGATGACGAAAAGAAGAACAAACTATAATATAATTAACACCTATGTGATGATGATATACTTTTGTAGGATCGTCTGTATCACAAGAGGGGGGGTGAATTGTATCTTTAGTAATTAAACTAGCAGATAAAACAAGAGCACAAAACACTCGTAAATGAAATTCTATTCTTTTATTTCAAGATATAATTTACAATATCTTTTCAGCTCAATTCCCTTCTTGACGGTTTTGATACAGTAATTTTTGATATACAATTCAAATAGGAAAACAAAGCACTTTTTTAAAACTAATTTTGAATTGTATAAAACCTGATCTTTATGCACACAGCTCTTTTCTTTCTCTTTGCTCAGCTTCTATATCTCTTCTTCTCCAGTTGTCGAATTTCCAGACTTCTTGCATTTGCAGCTCCTTTTCTAAAATTGCTTGGAATTTCGAACTTCTTTTGATGTTGGAGAACTTTTCAGAATATGAATATTCAAACTTAACTTTTCAGTTAGGGATCCAGATTGAATATTCAGACTTGGTTTTTGAGATTGGGATCCCCTGTTGTAATGTAGCTCGTACTCTCTATTTGTAGTCGAACTCTGTTGTCTTTCACGTTCAACATGTTCATCCACTTGATCCACAATCCATAATCCATAGTCCACGTACTAAGTTTCTCTTTAATCCAAATTACTTTCTATTTAAATTTCCACTTTCTTTACTGACAATCTGAGTTTCCACGATCTCCACTTGTAGATTCACCGAAATTTTATCTTCCTGGAGTCTTGTAGAATATCTTCTAAGTCTTCGATTTAGTCGAACATTTATCCTTTAACTCCTATCAAAACTCGAACACTTATCCTTTAACTCTTCGAGTTCTTGCACTTGCAAAACACGTGACTAAACAAGGAATCTTATCTGTTCGTTAGTCCTTTTATAAAACTCGAACAGTTATCTATCCATGCGTATAAAAACTCGAATAGTTATCTAACTATTCAATTTTTTATTACCGAACGCACATGGAAAACACATGACAACTTAAAACATTAAAAAAACACGTGCGAATAACTTAACTATACGAGTTTTTAACATAAAGTATTCGACAAAAACAAAATGTTAACTATCTGAAAGTTTAACTATTGCAAATCTAGCTCTTCGGAAATCTTTAATTTATCCAACATAAAAATGAAACTTTCCGATAATCTGTTAACTATTATACTTAGAGAATATTATGTAGACTTATTTAAATACGTTAATAAAGCATACATCTTCAAAATTAAATACCTAACAACTTTGTAAGTAATTGACATATATTCTAAGTATATTTGCAAGTTGATTACTGAAACACACAGAATATATATTTTTATGCTGAATAGAAGAAAAAAGAAGAAGAGGAATTAATTCTAGCACTTTTTGAAAGACCAATTAATTAGATCTTGGTTTGCTAAGGGACTAGCAAAATTTAGGTATGGGGGAAGTGTTTAGAATGAAAAAGTGCATATTATTAACGGTTAAATGATGGTTAATTGCATAATATTTAGCTTATCATATGAGAATTAAGTCATTATGTTATAATTGCACTGTTATATGCTTTAATTGAAGAATCTGCTTAATTTTGGGGGAATTAATGTCAATTTAGTACATTTCTAAACTGTCGATAAGTTGTAGGCTGTGAAATTCTTAAGTATCCGAATTTTCTGATATTTCAGACAGTTATGTTTAACATACCGAACATATTTCAGACAGTTATGTTTAACAGATCGAACATGTCGGGTAGTTATGTTTAAATTGCCGAATAGTTATGTTTTGAAAGAATATTTTATTATTTCCTAAAATGCACGTGTCAAAACCATAATGCATGACTTAAGTGAACTTTCAGTGAGTTATCTCTAACTATTCGAAATTGCAGCTGAGCATCGGACAGTTATATGTGTAACCCTCTGAAATCTCTTTTTATTTATAAAATAGTTGTGGACACGTGTCATGTTATGGTAAAGTGACTTAAGTGGATTTTCGGTGAGTTAGCTGTAACCATCTGAAATGCATCTGAGCATCGGATAGTTAGACCTGTAACTCTCCGAAATGTGTATTTTATTATTAAACTACTGCTGACACATGTCGAGATTTGGTAGATTTACTTAAGTTATATATCGGTGAGTTACCTGTAACTATTCAAAATGCATCTAAGCATCGGATAGTTATGTTTATAAGTATCCGAAATGCACTTGAGCATCGGATAGTTAAATTTATGCACGTGTTTTATAGTTAAATCAACGAAGAAAGTCCGTTAAGTTATCTGTAACTCCATGAACTATTTATTTTCTAATATGCCACTATAGTGGTTGCAGAAATAGGATAGTTGGAAGAAAAACCATGATTGCATGTATTGCGTAGGGAGAAGAAATCATCGCCGTTGATATGAATGAAGGAAATTCAACCGATCATTCAATCAGAAGCAGTTACTACTGAAGAAATATAAAAGAAAAGAAGAAAAAGAGGTGCGTGTGTGATCGATGGACGGCAAGTGTGTACAAAGGAGGAGTACCAAGCTTTCTGCAGGCAGTTTCGGCAATTCTCCAAAGTACCACACCAACCATCGTTACCACCACCATATCCACCATAATCACCAACCATCGGAGGTCTGTGAGAATACTTTCTTGATGTCGGGTCGATTCCGAGCAAAACACAGTGCCTAACAACCACTGTGAGGAGTGATCGCGTTGCGGGAAAAGAAGTCATTTTCACCAAGCGCCGACTCATATTTTAGGAGATCGTAAAGCTTTTAGCCTTGGCTTCGAGTTGATGCCTGTATGTTGAAGAGAAGATTATCTTGCAATTCTGGACTCGCGATTTTATAGGGAGAGGAGACAGAATTGTAAGTGGTTTAATTTTCAGTGGTGTAATCGCATTGCAAGTAGTGTTGGAAGTATTTACTATCGAGTGAGATTACTTTACATTTCACCTTTCGCCCATTTCCATGTTCATATTAAAACAAAAATACCAAAAACAATTTATTTATGTTTGTATGTTGTATTTGAGTGTTGTATTGTTTGTGTTGTATCGTGATTAATGTTATCTTTGTCAGTGTTGTGATTGTTTTTTGTTTGTTTTAGTTTTACAGTTTACTAAAATTGGTTCGTTCAAAAGACTTAAAGATTTTAATGGTTACTTTTTGAATTACCTGAATGTTAGTATTACATAATGATAAATCCAGTTTTTACTAACATTAAAGAGCTTAATTGATGTTATTTACAATCTTTGGAATCGCCCAATGGTTGGCCGAATTCCTCTATAAATAGCAGTATTAAAAAGAAAAGACAAGCTCGTGGAGTTAACTTAAGTCCAAGAGGTTAGTCTGTTGAGTTAGCCATAACTCAACAAACTTTATCCGTTGAGTTAACTGTAATTCAATGGAGAGTTTATTGAATATATAAATTTGATTGTTAACAAATGAACAGTTCTAAACTTTTCAGCAATTCCCTGTGGGATCGACTTGTACTTGCACACTGATACAATAGACACTGTGCACTTGCAGTTAAAGTACAAATTGGAATTAATATCTAAATTGTATTAAAGGTTGTTTGTTTACTTCTAAAAGAAAAAGAATAGGCATAAAGATAAATTAACTAAGTAAAAATAGAAGTAACAAATCCAAGTTTTTCTAGTACGTTATGGGAGATCTAATCAGATATTCTGGTGTAGTGCTGGGAAAACGCAAACAGATTGTTTTTGACAATTTATGTTTAAACAGTTTATGCATAATCCACGAAAGTTATGCATGTTTGAAAATATCTTTTTGATTAATATATACTTAGCAAGGTTTTCTTCCTTACATTTAAATGGCTTAATTACTAAAGGGGGAGAAGATAGATTATTTACTTTTTTATAATGCTAAAAAGGGGGAGAAGATAGATTATTTGACTTAGTAGGTTTTGACATCATCAAAAAGGGGGAGATCGTTAGGAATTTTGTTTTGATGAAATATGCTTTATTAAAGTTTTTAAATAAGTCAAAATAATATTCTCTAAGTGTAATTGTCACGAATTAAATGTTAACAGATTATCGAAAAGTTTCATTTTTATTTCGGATAGTTAACTTTCAGATAGTTAAAGTTTTCGAATAGTTAGATTTTCGATGGTTAAACTTTCGAATAGTTAACGTTTCATTTTTGTCGAATAGTTATGTTAAAAACTCATATAGTTAAGTTATCTGCACATGCGTTTTTAATGTTTTAAGTTGTCACGTGTTTTCCATGTGCATTCGGTAATGAAAATCGAATAGTTAGATAATTGTTTGAGTTTTTATACGCATGGATAGATAAGTCTTTGAGTTTTATAAACTAAGGAACAGATAAGTTTGCTATGTTTAGTCACGTGTTTTGTAGGTGCAAAAACTCGAAGAGTTACAGATAAGTGTTCGAGTTTTTACAAGACTTAAAAGATAAGTGTTCGACTAAATCGAAGAGCTAGAAGATATTCTACAAGACTCTAGGAAGATAAAGTTTCGGTGAATCTATTAGTGGAGATCGTGGAAATTCAAAATGATAGTGGAGAAAGTGGAAATTCAAATAGAAAGTAATTTGGATTAAAGAAAAAATTAGTACGTGGATTATGGATTAAGTAGATGAACATGCTGAACATGAAAGACAACAGAGTTCGACTACTAATAGAGAGTACGAGCTACATTACAATGGGAGGATCCTAATCTCAAAAACCAAGTTTGATTATTCAATCTAGATCCCTAACTAAAAAGTTAAGTTTGAATATTCATATATAGAAAAATTCTCCAACATCAAAAGAAGTTCGAAATTCCAAGCAATTTCAGAAAAGGAGTTATAAACACAAGAAGTCTAGAAATTTGACAACTAGAGAAGAAGAGATACAGAAGCTGAGCAAAAAGAAGGAAATGAGCTATGTGCATAAAGATTAGGTTTTATACAATTCGAAATTAGTTTTGAATAAGAACTTCATTTTTTTATTTGAATTGTATATCAGACTTTATTGTATCAAAATCGTCAAGAAGGGAATTGAGCTGAAAAGATATTGTAAATTCTGTCTTTAAAGTTTATAAAGAATAGAATTTCATTTACGAGTGTTTTGTGCTCTTGTTTTATCCACTGGTAATTTAATTACTAAAGACACAATTCACCCCCCCTCTTGTGATACAATGATCCTACACTCCTCACAATGGTTGTTAGGCACTGTGTTTGGCTCAGAATCGACCCGACATTAGAAAAGTATCCTCACAGACCTCCGATGGTTGGTGATTATGGTGGTGGTGTGGAGCTTCAGGGAACTTCTGACACTGCTTGAAGTTAGCGCGGTTCTCCACCTCCTTTGCACACATTTTTTCTTCGTCTTTTATATTTCTTATAGTAGTAACTGCTCCTACTTAAATGATCGGTTGGATTTCCTTCATTCATATCAACGATGGTGATTTCTTCTTTCTTCCACGAGTGAATTCTTGCATGATACTTGCAATTGTGGTTTTCCTTCGAATGTCCTATTTTTGTAACCACTATAGTGGCATATTAGAAAATATATGGTCTGTGGAGTTACAGATAACTCAACGGACTTACTTCGTTGATTTAATTATAAAACACGTGCAATAAAGAAATAAGCTGCTAACATAACGTGCTACCTTAGTGTGTATTCATGTAACTCAACGCGTACAGTTATGCTAACTTAACGAGTTAAACATGTGCATCTCACATGATAACACGTGCATAATTCTAACTTAACAAGTTCAGATATTTCGAATATGTTGAGTATTTTTGTTTTGATGATGTGTGCTGAATGAAAATAATCATATTTGCTCAATTACTATTGCTTGTGAAAAGAAATTAAAATCATCAATTAATACAGAAAAAGCTTACTGATATAAATACTTGTCTGTATTGGATTTGAAGTTAATAACTAGTCGTTTCGTTGCATTAATTTCTCATTTAGCTAAACGTTAAGTTAACGTGTGTTTTTATTGAAAAACATGATATGTTTTAATGTTATATCTTTTGTATCATGAACAGTGCACGTTTAGACAACTCGTTAAGTTAGAGTTTTGTTTGTATAGAGGTCACGTGAGAACTCGTTAAGTTAGAGGCTTAAAGGTTAAAATAGGTCACGTGATAACTCATTAAGTTAGTGAGTAAAAGAAGAGACGAACTCGTTAAGTTAGTGAGTAAAAGAAGAGACGAACTTGTTAAGTTAGTGTTATACACGTGGTGAAATTATAAGTTACGAATGTTGTATTGTATCACGTGAGGTGCACATGTTTAACTCAATAAGTTAACATAACTAAACGCGTTGAGTTGCTATATTAAACACTAAGGCAACGCGTTAGGTTAGCGTTATAAACTTAAGTTGTTATTTTTGCACGTGGTAAAATTCTTATTATAAAAACATTTGTTTATTACTGGTTCCTTGAGTTATCATAACACAACGGAGATGGTTCATTGAGATAGCATAACACCACGGACTTAGTTCGTTGAGTTAGCTACAGTACTTGTCACGTGAAATAGCACTTGGTGAACTCGTTAAGTTAGAAACGTTAAGTTATATATATATACTTGTGTTACTCGTTTAGTTAACATTAAAGTAACGACTTCTTATTACACTGATGAAAAACTTTTGGACGAGAAAGTTTATTTTCAGGAAATTTTTCCGAGATCCAGGACTAATGATTAAAGAAAATTCGAAATATAAACGTGGGTTAGAAAGTGTGTGTTTCGATGAAGGAAAAAGAAAATACGTGGAGAAGTGGAAAACTGGTAGTGGTTAAACGTGAAGGATATGCATGAAATGAAGATACAGTATAAAAGGCATAGAATTCTTGTTGATCAATTTATCCTTGCACACAAAACGAAAAATCTTTTCAAGGATCAAACCATCCCTACACACCAAAAGAAAAATCTTTTTCAGGGATCAAAAACACCTCTTCGGGAAAAATCTCTCAAGTGGAAGAAAGTTCAGTGAAGCATAAAAAGGTAAGATTTTCGTCACTGAAGATTTGAAGTATTAGAAGAAAGCAAATTCGGTGAAGCATGAAAAGACAAGATATTCGTCACTGAAGAATTACTGAAGAAGAAAAAGAAGAAGAAGAAAGATCTCAAACAGGGAGAAAAGTTTTAAATTCCGCAAATTAGTTTTCTTTGTTTGTAGTTATGAAATTGTTTAGATGATACATGGTATCGAAATATAATTGCATCTACAATTTCTGAGGAGAACTGAATTGTATATTGTAATTGAAACCTTGAATAAAAATGATTTTATGAAAACAATGTCTCGACTTGTTTTTGAGTTTTAAAGTTTCAATTATATTTCAGAAAATATTAAAAATACACAATTCACCCCCCTCTTGTGTAGCCATACGATCCTAAAGAATACTTACGAACCTAACTATCTGATGTCTAGATGCATTTCGGATAGTTAACAGATAACTTAACGAAAATCCACTTAAGTCATGCATTAAGGTTTCAACACGTGTATTCTATAAAATAATAAAATCTTCTTTTAAAACATACTATCCGGTACATGTAGTATAAGTCTTCGAAATAATAGAAAGTTTCGATACTTAAGAATTTTACAACCTGCAATTCATCGACAGTTCAAAAATGTACTAAATTAACATTAATTCCCTCAAATTATGTAGATTCTTTCATTAAAGCATATAATAGAGCAACTATAACATAATGGCTTAATTCTCATATGATAAGCTAAATATTATGTAATTACCCATCATTTAACCGTTAATATTATGCACTTTTTCATTCTAAACAGGTCTAAGTCTTTGTCCATTTACTTTAAATATATTTTGATTTTTAGGATTCTCAATTTCAATAGCTCCATAGGAATAAATATTCTGAATTATGTAAGGTCCTGCCCATCTAGATCTTAATTTTCCTAAATGGTTATGAAGTCTAGTCATGTAAAGATATACTTATTGTCCTATTTCAAAAGTTTTTCGAATAATTTTCTTGCCATGCTAGAACTTCATTTTCTCTTTTTCTTTTACAATTTTTGAATAAGCTTCATTCCTAAATTCTTCTAATTCAATCAATTGCATTTTTCTATTTTTAGCAGCTTGATTTAAATTAGTGTTTAGAGTTTTTAATGCCCAATAAGCTTTATGTTCAATTTCAGCTAGTAAATGGCAATTTGTTCCATATACTATCTAAAAGGTGACATACCTAAGCTTGTCTTATAAGTAGGTCTATAAGCCCAAAGTGCATCTATTAATCTATTAACCCAATCTTTTCTAGTAGGATTTACTACTTTTTCTAAGATTAACTTAATTTGTTTGTTTGCACTTTCTACTTGTCCACTTGTTTGCGGATGATATGATGTTGGAATTTTGTGATTTATTCCATATTTCTTCATTAAGGCTTCAAAACTTCTATTACAGAAATGAGTTCCTTTATCACTAATAATAGCTTTAGGTATTCCAAATCTAGCAATTATATTAGTTCTTATAAAATGTATTACCACTTTGTTGTCATTAGTTTTTGTAGGTGTAAGACCGTATGGCTACACAAGAGGGGGGGGGAATTATGTATTTTTAATATTTTCTGAAATATAATTGAAACTTTAAAACTCAAAAACAAGTCGAGACATTGTTTTCATAAAATCATTTTTATTCAAGGTTTCAATTGCAATATACAATTCAATTCTCCTCAGAAATTGTAGATGCAATTATAATTCGATACCATGTATCATCTAAACAATTTCATAACTACAAACAGAGAAAACTAATTTGCGGAATTTTAAAACATTTCTCCCTATTTGAGATCTTTCTTCTTCTTCTTTTTCTTCTTCAGCAATTCTTCAGTGACGAATATCTTGTCTTTCTCTACTTCACCGAATTTGCTTTCTTCTGATACTTTAAATCTTTAGCGACATAAATTTAACCTTTTTTGCTTCACTGAATTTTCTTCCACTTGAGAGATTTTCCCTGAAGAGGTGTTTTTGATCCCTAAAAAAGATTTTTCTTTTGGTGTGCAGGGATAGTTTGATCCTTGAAAAGATTTTTCTTTTTGTGTGCAATGATAGTTTGATCAACAAGAATTCTATGCCTTTTATAATGTATCTTCATTTCATGCATATCTTTCACGTTTAACCACTACCAGTTTTCCACTTCTCCACGTCTTTTCTTTTTCCTTCATCGAAACACACATGTTCTGACCCACGTTTACATTTCAAATTTTCTTTAATCATCAATCCTAAATCTCTAAAAAATTTCCTGCAAAATAAACTTTCTTGTCCAAAGAATTTTCCATCAAGTGTAATAAGAAGTCGTTACTTTAATGTTAACTAAATGAGTAACACAAGTATATATAACTTAACGTTTCTAACTTAACGAGTTCCTCATGTGCCATTTCACGTGACAAGTACTGTAGCTAACTCACCGAAACAACTTATCATTTCTTTCAGAAGGTTAAATGATAACTCACCGAAAGCAGTTTAAGTTTCAGATAGTTACGGTTGTAAGTCTCCGAAAAACTCTTTTTACCATAAAACTAGTGAGACACGTGTCAAGACCTGAAAACATGACTTAAGTTACCTTCCGGATAGTTACGACTGTAAGTCTCCGAAAAAAGCTTTAACTCACCGATTCAGTAATGAACAAATGTTTTTGTAATAAGAATTTTACCACGTGCAAAAATAACAACTTAAGTTTATAACGCTAACCTAACGTGTTGCCTTAGTGTTCAATATAGCAACTCAACACGTTTAGTTATGCTAACTTAACGAGTTAAACATGTGCACCTCACGTGATACAATACAACATTTGTAACTTATAATTCCACCACGTGTATAATACTAACTTAATGAGTTCGTCTATTCTTTTACTCACTAACTTAACGAGTTCTCACATGACCTATTTTAACCTTTAAGCCTCTAACTTAATGAGTTCTCACGTGACCTTTATGCAAACAAAACTCTAACTTAACGAGTTGTCTAAACGTGCACTGTTCATGATATAGAAGATATAACTTTCAAACATATCATGCTTTTCAATAAAAACACACGTTAACTTAACGTTTAGTTAAATGTAAAATTAATCCAACGAAACGACTAGTTATTAACTTTAGATCCAATACAGATAAGTATTTATGTTTGTAAGCTTTTTCTGTATTAATTGATGATTTTAATTTCTTTTCACAAGCAATAGTAATTGAGTAAATATGATTATTTTCATTCAGCACACATCATCAAAACAAAATACTCAACAATCTCCCCCTTTTTGATGATGACAAAACCATATTAAATCAATTATGAAATATGTTTAACTCAACAAAGCACCTTCGTTGGGTTAACTTTTAATTCAACAAACTTGTTTGTTGACTTAAGTTCACTTAAGCTTATTTCTATTGTTTGTGTAAATTTTACCTCTCAGAATTAAAACTCTCAGATGTCAATAATTATATAAGTATCAGTTTTCTAATTATCATCTGTCAGATTATAATAACCATTTAAATATGCTCTCCCTTTATAATATATAAGCAATTAAGATCATAATCATCTTTTTATAATATTTCTCCTCCTTTTTGTCATTAATCAAAAAGATAATTATAGAGAATATATATATATAAGAGATATATTTACAACAACGATTTCTGTAAACAAGAATAATAATTGAACACATTTACAGAAAAATGTATTGTTCAATGAATCAAACAAGTAATACAAAAATTACATTTTGTATTCAGAAACAAACAAAACTAGTTATCGACCCCTCCTGAGTATATCACTTATAGCATTACATATTTTATCTCGTAGATGCCTAATATCATTTCTGATGTCGTTAAGTACTACATCTAAGTCAGGAGGTAGCTGGGGTTGCTATTCTGCTTGAACTGAATAACTTTGTTGCTATTGTTGTATATGGTCTGTATAATCAGGTTGTTGTTGTTGTCGTTGAGGTTTATGCATGGCCTGGAATTTTTGCAAATCTTTAACACTAAATGCTCTCATGCCTTTAGTTTCAGAGGGCCAATCAGATAAATTCAATTAACTTGCAAGGATTCTACATACAGCATCACCATAAAATAACTTTGAACTCATATGCTGTAGTTGAGAAATAAAAACATCAAACCAATTGATTTGAATTCTATTCAGCAGGCCATAAGATGCATATAAACAGCTTCTGCTGACTTCCAAATTGTGTCCAACTCTCTGAAATAAATTTGCATACAATATATTTGCAATAAACCTTGCCTCTGCATTTAGATTTTCCATTAATCTCATTTCAGAATATACATCTGGAATTTTTGGTAAAGACTGAATGTTCCATTCTAGTTGTCTAATCATGTCAAATCTATTCGTAACAACAATACCTTCATTCTTTAATCCTAAAACTTCAAAAATTAACTCAAGAGACAATATAAACTCCTGTTGATTTATTTGAGTTTTCAGAAAATTTTCATTCTTGACTACATTGCTATAAAAAGCTGTAATAAGCTCTGTGTATTGCTTCCATTTCGTTCCTACTGGCAAGAATTGAATGAGGCCTTGAAACTCAAATAGATCTCCTATTTCTATCAAATTTCTGAACTTTATTAAACGAGCATGTAGAATCTGACATGTAATCAAATTATTGTATTTCTACAATGCTTCTTCAAATCTAAAATGAATTGAATTACCTTGAATTTGTAATACTGTATATAAAGAAGGTGATACCTGAAGTCGTGATTCAGAGTTTAATTCATCTTCAGGAACCTCTTCTTCAAAATGAATGTCATGTTGTTCCTCTTCCAAAATATTATCTTGAAGCTACTCAGGTAAGCTTGATTCTTCAGCTTCAATAGTGTTAGGAACATCTTCAATATGCTCAACATTCATCTGTTCAATCTCTATAGAATGATTAGAGTTCAATGTTTCCATAAATTCTACAGTAGGTGTATCTATCTGTAGTTGTTCATTTTGATCAACAGATATTTCCATTGATTCATGTTGTGAATTCTTAGACTCTACTTCCATAGATTCTGAAGAAGGCTGGTTAACATTTAGCTCTTCTAGAGTCTTAACATTTTCAATATCTGCTACTCTAGAGAATTCAACTTGTGAACTAGTTACTACCTCAACATTGTCAATTATATCTGCAATAACTTGTTCAATGTCAGGTGCCTGATGCTCTGATTTGTCAATTTCTACATCATCAGGACTTGTACTAATAGAAAAACTTGAACTCATATTTGACTTGTATTTCTTCTCAAGCTTTCTAGTAAGGGAAAATAAAGTCTCATTATCTTCATCAATTTCACTGTGTTCAGAACTGATGAGTTTATCAGATGCACAATAAGGTACAATGTCTAGACATACATCGTCCTTTGGAAATAAATTTTCATCTGATTTTCCTTTTCCAATAGACTTTGTTTCCTTAGATATAATTTTTTTGATTTTTCTTCTTTTATAACATTTCTGTTTCTCCTCTTCAAGTATTGTTGTTTTCTTTTCAAATTGCTTCATAAAAGTTTTCTACTTTAATTCTTCAAAGACACTTTTTATTGCAACGGCCTTTCGAAGACTGTCAACTTTTGTTTTGTCTACAGCAATATTTGATTCTACTTATTTTGAACATAAAAGAGTAGGGATAACTGATTCATGCTCTTCCTCAAATGCATGTAGTCTTGTACCATTTATAGGAGTTTGAGGAGTTCTAGTTGAAGTACCTACACCTTTTTCCAAATAATTTGCATACTGCTCGAGAAATGCAATCTCAGCACATTTCATTCTGTATTCTCTATCAAAATTTACTACGAATACCAATGTATGTAATATTTGCATCAATATTTTGAAGTTCTTGTCTAACTTCATTCAGTATACCTTCAAGAAAGAAATATTCACTATAAATTTCTACTAACCTTTTGTCCACTCGAAATATTTTCTTGAACCAAGTGCGTGGAACTTCATCATTCTCTATTTCTTTTCCTCTTGCATTTCCTCTGCTTTTGCCTTTTCCTCTGCCACGACCTTTGTAAAACATGGAGACCATCGTCGCAGGTTGTAACAGCAACAAGCGGGAAAGATTTTCTTGACAAAGTTTACAAATAACCTAAGTGCCCATGTAATAAGTGTTTAAATAGGGTTTTTAGGTGAATAACTCAACGTGAAGAGAAGTCGGGTTTAGATATTAAATAAATATTGAATAAAGTTTATTCAATCAAGGTACCTGAAATATTAAAGTATAACTCGTTGAGTTAACTAACCCAATGAGTAAAACGCTGTCTAGAGGTAGTTTTACATGTTACCTTATGTAACATAACGTCTAGTTAGTACACTTAAAATAATTTTCAAATGTTTCCAACTGAAACGTTCCAAAAACAACACACATGTTAAACTTAACATTATCTTGAGAACATTGTAAACTATTCGAACATTTTTGTCCTTTGAATCTAAAATGGTTTGTTTGTCTTTTTAAAATATTTCATCAAGATTTTAAGAGGACATTAATTCAGATTAACCAAGATTTGTATTCTGAATTATATTAATCTGTTTTCGACATTGTTAATCCTCCCCTTACAAATATACTTCAAATATATTCAATCAAAATACAAAATATACCTGTAGTAATAATAGATGTTAAGTATAAATATACTTTTAATTTTTCTTTTCAGAGACTTTTGTTATTCTGACATCATCAAAAATGATTTCCTAAATCAATTCCTACTGTATATGAATCAAAACACAACTTTGAACTCAATATGATTAATTCAAGGAGAATAAAAGAATGTATCTCAAATAAACGTTTTCAAAAGTACTAATGTTGATTCAATAAATCAGTAGTCATATTTGTAGAAACTATATGTGATTCAAAGATATCTGTAATTAATGAAACAACATTTTTTTTTTTCAAAATAGTAAATATTGATAATTTTCTTTAAAAGTTAGTTTGAAAGCTTGAATCATACAAGAGCTTTCTAATTTACCCGTGTAAAGAGCTTTTAGTTAACAATCCTAGATCTGATCAGGACCTTAGGTTGCTAGATTTAAAGAATCCTTTTTCAGGACAACAATCCTTACATACCTATCTGCTCAAGTACAAAAGGCTCGTGATCAAACTGATCAATAAACTCTCAAAGATTTTCACTTTGTAAGCACTTTTCATTTTAAGCACAGTATATATGTATTCCATTAATACAGATGCAATAAAACACAAATGTCATACAATTTTTACTTCTATGATTGTACTGAGAATATGAATAAGTTTCAATAAGCTTATACTTTTGATTAACAGTTTAAGATGAGTTACATATAACTTATTCTACAAGTTTAATCAATTAAGTCAAATTTATGCATGATCATAAGCATTTTCCTTGATTCAAAGAAAACATTTAATCAAAATTTCAGAATGTTAGAAGTATTTAATGTTTTTCATTTACACTTCCACTTAAAATCGTAAAAACCATTAAAATTGATAAACTACTTAAAATCAATAAGATACTACTATGATTTTACAATAAATACATAGTATCTTAAGCAGCAGTTTAGATATTACTTTAGATATTTATGATAAGTATATAATATCTATGAGGTGAACAACATCATCTATAAAATTTATCTTTTTATGTGGAGTTTAAGCATTTTACACATCACACAGCCTACAAATACGTAAATTTAATCTAATGTTGCAGAATGTATTTTCGTCTAGAGGTTTTGTAAATATATCAGCTAATTGATTTTTACTAGACACAAATTCTAATTTAATTTTTCCTTTAATTACGTTATCTCTTAGACAATGATGTCTAACCTCTATATGCTTTGCTCTTGAATGTAATACAGGATTTTTGGAAAGATTTATTGCATAACTACTATCACTATAAATCTCAGTTGTATGATAAGATAATCCAAAATCTTCTAAAGTTTGCCTTATCCACAGAATCTGAGTGCAACATAGTGCAGCAGCAACATATTCAACTTCTGTAGTAGAAAGTGCTACACAGTTTTGCTTTTTACTAAACCATGACACCAAATTATTTCCCAATAATTGACATGTACCACTGGTATTCTTTCTATCAGATTTAGATCCTACATAATCAGCATCAGTATATCCTATAAGATCTATTGAACTATCCTTAGAATAATACAGTCTGAAATTTTTAGTTCCTTGTATATATCTAAATATTCTTTTAACTGCAATTAAGTATGATTCTTTAGGATTAGATTGAAATCTAGCACAAACACACACAGCAAACATAACATCAGGTCTACTAACAGTCAAATAAAGTAAAGAACCAATCATACTTCTGTATTTTCTTTGATCTATGGATTTTCCTGTCATCAATATCTAACTTTAAAGAAGTACTCATACGAGTTCCACAAATCCTTGTATCATTAAAATTAAATTTCTTAAGCATTTCATCTACATATTTTTCTTGATTTAAAAATATACCTTTATCCATTTTTAGTTAGTTTTATGACACTTAGTAAATTAAATCCTAGGTTTTCTACATATAGTACATTTGAAATAACACAAGTAGGAGTTATTTGAACATTGCCCATACCTATGATTTTATCTTTGCTTTTGTTTCCAAATGTTACACTTCCTTTCATGGTATTTGTAAAATTTTGTAATAGACTTTTCTGTCCGGTCATGTGACTTGATGCTCCACTGTCCAAGATCCATTTTGATGTTGTTTCCTCTTGCAACACAAATTAAGAAAAACTTTTTCTTGGTACCCAATGTTGTTGAGGACCAAGTTCATTAAATGCATATTTCTTCTTTTTGATTAAAAATAGTTTAACATTATTATTTAAATTCTTATTAGTTGTAAGAACTATTGATTTATCATTAGCTTCATACTCACATATAGCATTATTGCTTTTATAATCATTCTTTTTGTTTTCAGATGTAGTATAATCAAGACCAAATAGATTTTTATCAGATGTTAATTTATTTTGGTCATGCTCATACATTTCAGTAAGTTCATACCAAGATTTTGTACTTGTATTTGAATTTTCAGTACATACAAAATCTTTTTCCACACAAAAATTTTTAGATTTATCACATGTAGAATGAGTAATTGGTCTAATACCAGTGTATTGAATTACATGCTCAGGTTTCTGAAGTTTCAGTTTACTACAATTGTTTGAAATTTTAGAAACATTAGAAACTGAATTTCTAGAACAAGAAACAAGATTTTTAGAAACATTTATAATCATCTTAGAAGTACAATTTGACAAATCACATTGATTTATATTATTACTACATGATTCATCCCTTGAAGTTCCTACTTTTACATATTTATTACCTTGTTTCATAATAAAAGGAATTTTAGTCTTAGATTTACTAGAACTGCAACTAATAAATCCTTTATTGGCTTGAGATTTAGGATATTCAGGATAATCAAATCCTAAGCCAAATTTATAAGACACCGCAGGGGTACTAGTTAGTTTGTCTAACTTAGTTTGACTTAAATTCCATTTCTCAATGGTAGAATTTAAATCTAGCTCTCTTAGTTTTAATTTATCTATCTCTAATTCAAGTTCATTTATATTGTTTCTCAACATTTCATTTTCAGATTCTATCTTTAATTTTTCAGCATTTATATTCTGTATTTGTTCATGCAAGACACATTCATTAAATCTAAATTTTTAAAAATCTCTAGCATGATTTTCATTATCACATTTAAACTTTTCTAAAGTAGTAGACAGAAAACAATTTTCTTCTTCCATAATGGATGAAGATTTTCTAATATTCTTATTTTCCAGTTTACATACTTTAAGTTTTTGTAATAATGCATGATAAACACATAATAATTCATCAAAGTTGAAATCTGAATGACTTTCAAGATCAGATATTACCTCAGACTCATCTACCATGAAGCACACATGAGCAACGTCTTCTAACTCTTGTTCTCCTTCTGAATGTGAAGATTTTGATGCTGATTCTTCAAATTCAAACTCTTCAGACGTGTCATCCCAAGTGACCTTCAAAGCCTTTTTCTTGCAAAACTTTTTCTGAGTTTTCTGAGCCATCTTCTTCTGATTTGTCCTACTATGCTTTTCATTTTTCCTCATAGGACAGTCTGGAGAAAGATGTCCAGGTTTCTTATAGTTGTAACATACATACTTTCTGGATGAAGAATTCTTGTCATTTAGTGATTTTGACGTTGGGGGTTTATCATTTTTGTTCCTTTGCTGTTTCTTAGCTTTCCATGCTTTCTTGAATTTCCTAGTCAGCAAAATCAAATCATCATCAGAATCAGTAGATATATCAGAATCTGAATTAATTTCGAAGGCTATTTCTTTCTTCATTTTTAGTTTGTTGTGACTCAATGATTCATTTAATTGAACTTCATAAGCTATTAAATTTCCTATAAGTTCATTCATAGTATAAACATTTAAATCTCGTGATTCCTTAATTGATGTTACTTTCTGAGACCATTTAGAACTTAGGGATCTGAGAATTTTCCTCACCAAATCCTTCTATTCAAAATTCTTTCCTAAACATTTTAAAGAGTTTATGATATCAAGAAATCTGGAAAACATCTTAGAAATATTTTCGTCTTCATGCATCTTAAAGAGTTCATACTTATGAATCAACATATTTATTTTAGTCTCTTTAACTTGAGAAGTACCTTCATGTGAAACTTCTAATGCATGCCACACCTCATAAGCAGATTTATATGCCGACACTTTACTGAACTATTCAAAACTCAATGCACAAAATAAAATATTTAAGCCCTTAGCATTCAGAGTTTTATTTTCTTTTTCAGTAATTGTCCAAGTATTATAATGAGTAGTTAACGGAGTATATGGTTTAGAAATCATGAACCACAACTTATGATCTATACTTTGAAGAAAAATAGTCATCCTATATTTCCAATATTCAAAATTTATTTCATCAAATAAAGGAGGACGAATAAGATTTTGGCCTTCATATAAAGAAAAATTACCATTTCCAGTAGCCATCTTACCTTAGATTTTTCAACCTATTTAATTTTAAACAGTCTAAAAGCTTTAAAACAACTTGAGCCTTAAATCAAGAAAGTTAAACATATGCTCAGATATTAAATTCTGTCTAAAAACATGGAAGGTAGAATAAGCAATGATATTAAATAAGTTGGTATACATTTTATATCAAAGATTATTAACAAAGCTCTGATACCACTTGTAGGATCGTATGGCTACACAAGAGGGGGGTGAATTGTGTATCTTTAATATCTTCTGAAATATAATTGAAACTTTAAAACTCAAAAACAAGTCGAGACAGTGTTTTCATAAAATCATTTTTATTCAAGGTTTCAATTACAATATACAATTCAATTCTCCTCAGAAATTTTAGGTGCAATTATATTTCGATACCATGTATCATCTAAACAATTTCATAACTACAAACAGAGAAAACTAATTTGCGGAATTTAAAACATTTCTCCTTGTTTGAGATCTTTCTTCTTCTTTCTTCTTCTTCAGCAATTCTTCAATGACGAATATCTTGTCTTTTCAGGCTTCATCGAATTTGCTTTCTTCTGATACTTCAAATCTTCAGGGACGAAAATCTTACCTTTTTATGCTTCACTGAATTTTCTTCCACTTGAGAGATTTTCCCCAAGAAGGTGTTTTTGATCCTTGAAAAAGATTTTTCTTTTGGTGTGCAGGGATAGTTTGATCCTTGAAAAGATTTTTCTTTTTGTGTGCAAGGATGGTTTGATCAACAAGAATTCTATGTCTTTTATATTGTATCTTCATTTCATGCATATCCTTCACGTTTAACCACTACTAGTTTTCCACTTCTCCACGTCTTTTCTTTTTCCTTCATCGAAACACACACGTTCTGACCCACGTTTACATTTCAAAATTTCTTTAATCATTAGTCCTGGATCTCTGAAAAATTTCCTGCAAAATAAACTTTCTCGTCTAAAGAATTTTCCATCAAGTGTAATAAGAAGTCGTTACTTTAATGTTAACTAAACGAGTAACACAACTATATATAACTTAACATTTCTAACTTAACGAGTTCCTCATGTGCCATTTCATGTGACAAGTACTGTAGCTAACTCACTGAAACAACTTATCATTTCTTTCGGAAGGTTAAACGATAACTCACCGAAAACAGTTTAAGTTTCGCATTGTTACAGTTGTAAGTCTCCGAAAAACTCTTTTTACCATAAAACTAGTGAGACACGTGTCAAGACCTGAAAACATGACTTAAGTAACCTTTCGGATAGTTATGACTGTAAGTCTCCGAAAAAAGCTTTAACTCACCGATTCAGTAATGAACAAATGTTTTTATAATAAGAATTTTACCACGTGCAAAAATAACAACTTAAGTTTATAACGCTAACCTAACGCGTTGCCTTAGTGTTCAATATAGCAACTCAACGCGTTTAGTTATGCTAACTTAACGAGTTAAACATGTGCACCTCACATGATAGAATACAACATTCGTAACTTATAATTCCACTGCATGTATAACACTAACTTAACGAGTTCGTCTCTTCTTTTACTCACTAACTTAACGAGTTCTCATGTAACCTATTTTAACCTTTAAGCCTCTAACTTAACGAGTTCTCACGTGACCTCTATGCAAACAAAACTCTAACTGAACGAGTTGTCTAAACGTGCACTGTTCATGATACAGAAGATATAACTTTAAAACATATCATGCTTTTCAATAAAAACACACGTTAACTTAACGTTTAATTAAATGCGAAATTAATGCAACGAAACGACTAGTTATTAACTTCAGATCCAATACATATAAGTATTTATGTTAGTAAGCTTTTTTTGTATTAATTGATGATTTTAATTTCCTTTCACAAGCAATAGTAATTGAGCAAATATGATTATTTTCATTCAGCACACATCATCAAAACAAAATACTCAACAGTAGGAATAACTTCTATCCATTTAGATACATAATCCACCCCCAACAATATATAATTAAATTGATTAGACATAGAAAATGGACCCATAAAATCTATTCCCCACACATCAAAGATTTCAACCTCAACAATAGGATTTAGAGACATCATATTCCTCTTTGATATTCTTCCTATTTGTTGACATTTTAAACAACTTAAGCAATATTTATGAGCATCTTTGAATAGTGTTGGCCAATAAAATCCACATTGTAAAATTTTAGTAGTAGTTTTCCCTGAACCAAAATGTCCTCCACATGCTTGGTCATGGTAGAAAGACAATATGCTTTGATATTCAGTTTCTAAAACACACCTCCTTAAAACCAGATCTGGACATTTCTTAAATAAGTATGGGTCTTCCCAATAGTGATATTTTACTCTTGAAAAGAATAATTTCTTATCTTGTCTATTCCAATCCTTAGGTGTTAAACCAATAACTAAGTAATTAACTATGTCTACATACCAAGACATTGTGTTTATGATCATTAATTGTTCATTAGGAAAATTATCCTTAATTTCAATATTTGATTTTTCTATTTGTAATCTTGATAAATGATCTGGTACTACATTCTCACAACCTTTTTCATCTTTAATTTCTAGATCAAATTCTTGCAATAACAATATCCACCAGATAAATCTAGGTTTAGTCTCTTTCTTTGCTATTAGGTGTTTTAAAGCTGAATGATCCATGTATACTATCATTTTAGCTTCAATTAGATATGATCTAAACTTTTCTAAGGCAAACACCACAGCTAAGAGTTCTTTTTCAATAGTTGTATAATTAACTTGAGCATCATTTAAAGTTTTGCATGCATAATGAACTACTCTAGGAGACTTTTCTATCTTTTGTCCCAACACTGCTCCTATAGCAAAATTAGATGCATCGCACATTAATTCAAATGGATGGCTCCAATTAGGTGCTTGTATTATAGGAGCCGAAATTAAGCTACTTTTAAGCTTGAAAAATGTTTCTTTGCAATTTTTATCAAAGTTGAATGAGACATCTTTTAATAGATTAGTTAAAAGTCTAGCTATTTTGCTAAAATCTTTAATAAATCTTCTATAAAATCTTGCATATCCTAGAAATGATCTAATATTTTTTACTGATTTAGGTTTTGGTAGATTAGAAATTACTTCTATCTTAGATTTATCTACTTCCAGCCCTTTCTTTAAAATAACATATCCCAAGACTATTCCTTGTTTAACCTTGAAGTGACATTTTTCCCAATTTAGAACTAGATTTTTTTTCCACAGAGTGTTTTAATACTTGGTCTAAATTGTTTAAACACACTTCATATGAAGTTCCATGTATAGTAAAATCATCCATAAATATTTCTAAAAAATCGTCAGTCATTCTAGTGAATATGCCCTACATACACCTTTGAAAGGTAACTAGTGCATTGCATAATCTAAATGGCATCCTCTTAAAAGCATAAGTTCCATTAGGACATGTGAAAGTTGTTTTCTCTTGATCCTCTAATGCTATTGGAACTTGGTTATATTCTGAATACCCGTCTAGGAAACAAAAATATTCTTGCCTTGTTAATTTTTCTAGCATTTGGTCTATAAAAGGTAAGGGAAAATGATCTTTCCTAGTCACAAAATTCAGCTTTCTATAGTCTATACACACTCTCCAGCCTGATTGAATTCTAGTAGGTATCAAGGCCTAACTTTCATTCTTAATAACTGTTAATCCTGATTTCTTGGGAACTACATGGATTAGACTAACCCATGAGCTATCGGATAAATTATGTCATTATCTAACAATTTCACTATTTCCTTCCTAACTACTTCTTTAATGTTTGGATTTAATCTCCTCTCAGGAATTCTAATTGGTTTAGTATTCTCTTCTAAATATATGTGGTGACAGCATATAGTTGCACTTAACACTTTTATATCAGCCATAGTCCATTCTATTACTTCTTTATAAGTTTTTACTACATCTTTTAATTTAGAAATTTGAGCTCTTTTAAATTTGAAGCAATAATGATTGGACATGTTCGTTTTTCTTCCAGAAATATATAGGTTAATTCAGGAGGTAAAGGTTTTAAATCTTAATGTTGACCATCAAAAGCTAGAGCTCCTAATTGAACATTTTCATCTTCAATATTAAACTTTTCTTGATCTCCTTTTACATCTATGCTTTCACTTACTTCTAAAGTTTCATAATCTAGTTGCCTATTTAATTCTTCTTGAATCACATCATCAGGCATATCTCCTTCATCCTCTAGAAAGTCTATAGTATGTAAGGACATTTCTAACTCCTCAAACTTTTCTAGTTTGAAAATGTTTAATTGAGTATCCACGTTACCATATGTTAACTTCATCACTCCAGCTTTACAATTTACAATAGCCCCTAATGTTGCTAAGAATGGCATTCCCAAAATTAAAGATGTATCATGATTCTGATGCTTAATTTGTTGGGAATCCAAAATCACAATATCAATAGGATATATGAAGTTTTTGATTTTAATTAGGACATCTTCTATTTTTCCTCTAGGGTATCTCATACGTCTATCAGCTAATTGAATGATAGTCCTAGTAAGGATTAAGCCTTCTAAGCCTAAGGATGCAAATATATCACTAGGCATAACATTTATACCTGCACCTAGGTTTATTAAGGTTCTTTCTAAAATGGTATTTCCTATAGTGCATGATATAATAGGGATTCTTGGATCAGATAACTTTTTAGGAATTTGTGGCAAAAATAGGGAACTACTTTGCTCAGCTAAAAAGACTTTCCTTAGAACATTTCGCTCTCTTTTCTTAGTACACCAATCCTTAAGAAATTTAGCACAATGTGGTATTTTCTATAATAAGTCTAACAAAGGAATGTTAACTTGTACTTTTTCAAAATTTCTCTAATTTTTTCTTATTTTTCAAGAAATGTTTGTTGTAATCTTTCAAGATATGGTGCTAATGATTATGATTTACAAGATTCTTTTTCTTTCATTTCATTTGTTTGATCATTTTTAATCTCATTTTCAGATTCAGATTTTTCTCCATTGGTTTCTAAGTTTTCAGATATTACATTTTCATTATCATTTTGAATTTTGTTCTTATCCACTTTCATATTACTTTCTTTTTGAGTTCTTAGTGGTATATCAGTTCCAAATCTTAATGTTATACATACATCTTCTAGATTTTCATTACTTTCATGATGTTCTTGTATTTCATTTTCATGATTTTGATCTTCAATTGTTTTTAGTTTTAACTTGCATTCTTTAAATTCTATTGCATTGGTATTTTCTTTTGTTTATATGTCTTGCAAATTATGCACATTTGTAACATTAAAGTTTTCATTTGTGTTTTCTTGTTGCATAACTTGTAATTTCTTTGAAAATTCATCCAATGCTTTTAATTTTCTTTTCAGATCATCTAATCTCATTATATTCAATTTTTGATCAATTTTCATTATGGTTTTTTTAGTTTCACATATGATATTAATTTTAGGTTCTAAATATTCTTCCCTATAATTTAATTGTTTGACTTCTTGTTGCTGATACATGTATTGTTCCAATTTGTCCATGTTTTGCTCTAAACTATGCTCAAGTCTGTCATACCTATCCCAAACTTCCTATTTCTCAACAAATTACTCGTTCTAAACTAGCCATTAGTTGGGTAAACTATAGGATTCTCATACTCAGCTCTATTATATTGAATATAATTCATTTGTTGTTCATGTGATCTAACCATCTGCAATCATCTCAATTTCAAAAATCAGAAATGTCCTGACCTTCTAAATTGCAGAATTCACATATGCTAACTACAGGTTTCAAAAATCTTTGAGCATAAACATATGCCATATTCTCAATTATAAAATAAAACACACAACACTCCTTCTGATATTAAAACAAAATAACACTCACAGTTGCTTAGCTTCTCAATCCCCAACAATGGTGCTAGAAAACTTGTTTGGTGCGAAATGTTAAATCAGAAAACTTGTTTACTTGTTGGAAAACTTGTTTGATTTGTTTTTATGCTTATATTAATAAATTCTTTTAAAAGTAAACAAAGAACCTTTCAGACAAATTAGATATTAAGTCCAATTTGTATTTTAACTGCAAGTGCACAGTGTATATTGTATTTGTGTGCAAGTACAGGTTGATCCCACAAAGATTGAGTAAGAATTGTGTATTATTCTGATTTTCATATTGGAGTTTATATGTGTTCAGTTAATGTTAGGAATTTTTTTTTGATGATATATGCTTTATTAAAGTTTTTAAATAAGTTTAAATAATATTCTCTAAGTATAATTGTCATGTAATTAAATGTTAACCGATTATCGAAAAGTTTCATTTTTATATCGGATAAGTTAAAGTTTTCCGAAGAGTTAGATTTTCGATAGTTAAACTTTCAGATAATTAACGTTTCATTTTTGTAGAATAGTTTATGTTAAAAACTCATATAGTTAAGTTATCTACACGTGTGTTTTTAAATATTTTAAGTTGTCACGTGTTTTCCATGTGCGTTCGATAATGAAAATCGAATAGTTAGATAACTGTTCAAGTTTTTATACGCATGGATAGATAAGTCTTCGAGTTTTATAAAATGACTAACGAATAGATAAGTTTGCTATGTTTAGTCATGTGTTTTGCAGGTGCAAAAACTTGAAACTTGAAGAGTTACAGATAAGTATTCAAGTTTTTACAGGACTTAAAGGATAAGTGTTCGACTAAATCCAAGTGTTAGAAGATATTCTACAAGACTCTAGGAAGATAAAGTTTCGATGAATCTACGAGTGGAGATCGTGGAAATTCAAAATGTTAGTGCAGAAAGTGGAAATTCAAATAGAAAGTAATTTGGATTAAAGAAAAAATTAGTACGTGGATTATGGATTATAGATTAAGTGGATGAACATGCTGAACATGAAAGACAACAAAGTTCGACTACTAATAGAAAGTACGAGCTACATTACAATGGGAGGATCCTAATCTCAAAAACCAAGTCTGAATATTCAATCTAGATCCCTAACTGAAAAGTTAAGTTTGAATATTCATATCCTGAAAAGTTCTCCAACATCAGAAGAAGTTCAAAATTTCAAGCTGTAGGATCGTATGGCTACACAAGAGGGGGGTGAATTGTGTATTTTTAATATTTTCTAAAATATAATTGAAACTATAAAACTCAAAAATAAGTCGAGACAGTGTTTTCATAAAATCATATTTATTCAAGGTTTCAATTACAATATACAATTCAATTCTCCTTAGAAATTGTAGATCCAATTATATTTCGATACCATATTTCATCTATACAATTTCACAACTACAAATAGAGAAAACTAATTTGCGGAATTTAAAACATTTCTCCCTGTTTGAGATCTTTCTTCTTCTTCTTTAACTTTCTTATTTAGTAATTCTTCAGTGACGAATATCTTATCTTTTTATGCTTCATTGAATTTGCTTTATTCTGATACTTCAAATCTTTAGTGACGAAAATCTTACCTTTTTATGCTTCACTAAATTTTCTTCCACTTGAGAAATTTTTCCCGAAGAGGTGTTTTTGATCCCTGAAAAAGATTTTTCTTTTGGTGTGCAAGGATGGTTTGATCCTTGAAAAGATTTTTCTTTTTGTGTGCAAGGATGGTTTGATGCTTGAAAAGATTTTTCTTTTTGTGTGCAAGGATGGTTTGATCAATGAGAACTCTATGCCTTTTATACTGTATCTTCATTTCATGCATATCCTCCACGTTTAATCACTACCAGTTTTCCACTTCTCCACGTCTTTTCTTTTTCCTTCATCGAAACACACACGTTCCAACCCATGTTTATATTTCGAATTTTCTTTAATCATCAGTCTTGGATCTTTGAAAATTTTCCTGCAAAATAAACTTTCTTGTCCAAAAATTTTTCATCAGTGTAATAAGAAGTCGTTACTTTAATGTTAATTAAACGAGTAACACAAGTATATATATATAACTTAACGTTTCTAACTTAACAAGTTCACCATGTGCCATTTCACGTGACAAGTACTGTAGCTAACTCAACGAACTAAGTCTGTGGTGTTATGCTATCTCAACGAACCATCTTCGTTGTGTTATGATAACTCAACGAACCAGCTTAACCTTTCTTTTAGATGGTTAAAGGATAACTCACCGAAAACAATTTAAGTTTCGAATAGTTACGGATGTAAGTCAACGAAAAACTCTTTATAATATAAAACTAGTGAGACATGTGTCAAGACCTGAAAATATGACTTAAGTTACCTTTCGGATAGTTACGACTGTAAGTCTCCGAAAAAGTTTAACTCACCGATTCAGTAATAAACAAATGTTTTTATAATAAGAATTTTACCACGTGCAAAAATAACAACTTACGTTTATAACGCTAACCTAACACGTTGCCTTAGTGTTCAATATAGCAACTCAACGCGTTTATTTATGTTAACTTAACGAGTTAAACATGTGCACCTCACGTGATACAATACAACATTCCTAACTTATAATTTCACCACGTGTATAACACTAACTTAACGAATTCGTCTCTTCTTTTACTCACTAACTTAACAAGTTATCACGTGACGTATTTTAACCTTTAAGCCTCTAACTTAACGAGTTCTCACGTGACCTCTATACAAACAAAACTCTAACTTAACGAGTTGTCTAAACATGCACTGTTTATGATACAGAAGATATAACTTTAAAACATATCATGCTTTTCAATAAAACCACACGTTAACTTAACATTTAGCTAAATGAGAAATTAATGCAACGAAACGACTAGTTATTAACTTCAGATCCAATACAGACAAGTATTTATATCAGTAAGTTTTTTCTGTATTAATTGATGATTTTAATTTCTTTTCACAAACAATAGTAATTGAGAAAATATGATTATTTTCATTCAGCACACATCATCAAAACAAAAATACTCAACAATCTCCCCCTTTTTGATGATGACAAAACCATATTAAGTCAATTATGAAATATGTTTAACTCAACAATGCACCTTTGTTGGGTTAACTTTTAATTCAACAAACTTGTTTGTGGACTTAAGTTCACTTAAGCTTATTTCTATTGTTTGTGTAAATTTTACCTCTCAGAACTAAAACTTCTCAGATGGCAATAATTATATAAGTATCAGTTTTCTAATTATCATCTATAAGATTACAATAACCATTTAAATAGCATCTCCTTTTATAATATATATATGCAATTAAGATCATAATCATCTTTTTATAATATTTCTCCTCCTTTTTGTCATTAATCAAAAAAATAATTATAGAGAATATATATACATATATAAGAGAATTACAACAACGATTTCTGTAAACAAGAATAATAATTGAACACATTTACAGAAAAATGTATTGTTCAATGAATTAAACAAGTAATACAAACATTATATTTTGTATTCAGAAACAAACAAAAACAGTTATTGACCCCTCCTAAGTATATCACTTATAGCATTACATATTTGATCTCCTAGATGCCTAATATCATTTCTGATGTCGTTAAGCACTGCATCTAAGTTAGGAGGTAGCTGGGTTTGCTGTTCTACTTGAACTGAATAACTTTGTTGTTATTGTATATGGTCTGTATCAAGTTGTTTTTGTTGTTGTCGTTGAGGTTTATGCATGGCCTAGAATTTTTGCAAATCTTTGACACTAAATGCTCTCATGCCTTTAGTTTTAGAGGGCCAGTCGGATAAAGTCAATTGGCTTGCAAGGATTCTACATACAATATCACCATAAAATAACTTTGAACTCATATGTTGTAGTTGAGACATAAATACATCAAACCAATTTATTTGAATTTTATTTAGCAGGCCATAAGTTGCATATAAACAGCTTCTGCTGACTTCCAAATTGTGTCCAACTCTCTGAAATAAATTTGCATGCAATATATTTGCAATAAATCTTGCCTCTGCATTCAGATTTTCCATTAATCTCATTTCAGAATATACATCTGGAACTTTTGATAAAGACTAAATGTTCCATTCTAGTTGTCTTATCATGTCAAATCTGTTGGTAACAACAACACCTTCATTCTTTAATCCTAAAACTTCAAAAATTAACTCAAGAGACAATATAAACTCCTGTTCATTTATTTGAGTTTTTAGAAAATTTCCATTCTTGACCAGATTGCTATAAAAAGCTGCAATAAGCTCTGTGTATTGCTTCCATTTCGTTCCTACTAGCAAGAATTTAATGAGGCCTTGAAACTCAAACAGATCTCTTATTTCCATCAAATTTCTGAATTTTATTAGACAAGCATGTAGAATCTGACATGTAATCAAATTATTGTATTTCTGCAATGCTTCTTCAGATCTAAAATGAATTGCATTACCATGAATTTTTAATATTGTAGACAAAGAAGCTGATACCTGAAGCCGTGATTTAGAGTTTAATTCATCTTCAGGAACCTCTTCTTCAAAATGAATGTCATGTTGTTCCTCTTCCAAAATATTATCTTGAAGCTGCTCAGGTAAGCTTGATTCTTCAGCTTCAACAGTGTTAGGAACGTTGTCAATATGCTCAACATTCATCTGTTCAGTCTCTATAGAATGTTCAGAGTTCAATTTTTCCACAAATTCTACAGCCGGTGTATCTGTCTGTAATTGTTCGTTTTGTTCAACAAATAATTCCATTGATTCATGCTGTGAATTCTCAGACTCTACTTCTATAGATTCTGTAGAAGGCTGGTTAACTTTTAGCTCTTCTGGAGTCTTAACATTTTCAATGTCTGCTACTCTAGACAATTCAGCCTGTGAACTAGTTACTGCTTCAACATTGTCAATTATATCTGCAATAACTTGTTCAATGTTAGGTGTCTGATGCTCTGATTTGTCAATTTCTACATCATCAAGACTTGTACTAATAGAAAAACTTGAGCTCATATTTGACTTGTATTTCTTCTCAAGCTTTCTAGCAAGGGAAAATAAAGTCTCATTATCTTCATCAGTTTCAGTGTGTTCGGAACTGATGAGTTTATCATATGCAAAATAAGGTACAATGTCTAGACATACATTGTCCTTTGGAAATAAATTTTCGTCTGATTTTCCTTTTTCAATAGACTTTGTTTCTTTAGACATAATTTTTCTAACTCTCCTTCTTCTATAACATTTCTGTTTCTCCTTTTCAAGTATTGCTGTTTTCTTTTCAAATTGCTCCATAAAAGTTTTCTACTTTAATTCTTCTAAGGCACTTTCTATTGCAACGGCCTTTCGAAGACTATCAACTTTTGTTTTGTCTACAGCAATATCTGATTCTACTTGTTTTGAATATAAAGGAGTAGGGATAGCTTATTCATGCTCTTCCTCAAATGCATGTAGTCTTGTACCATTTATAGGAGTTTGAGGAGTTCTATTTGATGAACCTACACCTTTTTCCAAATATTTTGCATACTGTTCCAAAAATGCAATCTCAGCACATTTCATTCTGTATTCTCTATCAAATTTACTACGAATACCCATGTATGTAATACTAGCATCAGTATTTTGGAGTTCTTGTCTAACTTCAATTAGTATACTTTCAAGAAAGAAATATTCACTATAAATTTCTAGTAAGCTTTTGTCCACTTGAAATATTTTCTTGAACCAAGTACGTGGAACTTCATCATTCTCTATTTCTTTTCCTTTTGCATCTTTTCTACTTTTGCCTTTTCCTCTGCCACGACCTTTGTAAAACTTGGAGACCATCGTCGTAGGTTGTAACAGCAACAAGCGAGAAAGATTTTCTTGATAAAGTTTACAAATAACCTAAGTGCCCATGTAATAAGTGTTTAAATAGGGTTTTTAGGCGTATAACTTAACGTGAAGAGAAGTCGGGTTTAGAAATAAAATAAATATTGAATAAAGTTTATTCAATCAAGGTACCCAAAATATTCAAGTATAACTCGTTGAGTTAACTAACCTAACAAGTAAAACGCTGTCTAGTGGCATTTTTACACGTTACCTTATCTAACATAACGTCTAGTTAGTACACGAAACAATTTTCGGATGCTTCCAACTGAAACGTTCCGAAAACAACACACATGCTAAACTTAACATTATCTTGAGAACATTGTCTTTTGAATCTAAAATAGTTTATTTGTTTGTTTAAATTATTTCATCAAGATTTTAAGAGGACATTAATTCAGATTAACTAAGATTTGTATTCTAAATTATATTAATCTATTTTCGACATTGTTAATCCTCCCCCTACAAATATACTTCAAATATATTCAATCAACATACAAAATATACTTGTAGTGACAATAGATGTTAAGTATAACTATACTTTTTAAATTTTCTTTTCAAAGACTTTTGTTATCCTGACATCATCAAAAATGATTTCCAGAATCAATTCCTACTGTATATGAATCAAAAACACAACTTTGAACTCAATGTGATTAATTCAAGGAGAATAAAAGAATGTATCTCAAATAAACGTTTTCAAAAGTACTAATGTTGATTCAATAAATCAGTAGTCATATTGGTAGAAACTATATGTGAATCAAAGATATCTGTAATTAATGAAACAACATTTTCTTTTTCTTTTTTTTCAAAATAGTGAATATTGATAATTTTCTTTAAAAGTTAGTTTGAAAAGCTTGAATCATACAAGAGCTTTCTAATGTACCCGTGTAATGAGCTTTTAGTCAACAATCCTAGATCTGATCAAGACCTTAGGTTGCTAGATTTAAAGAATCCTTTTTCAGGACAACAATCCTTACATACCTATCTGCTCAAGTACAAAAGGCTCGTGATCAAACTGATCAATAAACTCTCAAAGATTTTCACTTTGTAAGCACTTTTCATTTTAAGCACAGTATATATGTATTCCATTAATACAGATGCAATAAAACACAAATGTCATACAATTTTTACTTCTATGATTGTACTGAGAATATGAATAAGTTTCAATAAGCTTATACTTTTGATTAACAGTTTAAGATGAGTTACATATAACTTATTCTACAAGTTTAATCAATTAAGTCAAATTTATGCATGATCATAAGCATTTTCCTTGATTCAAAGAAAACATTTAATCAAAATTTCAGAATGTTAGAAGTATTTAATGTTTTTCATTTACACTTCCACTTAAAATCGTAAAAACCATTAAAATTGATAAACTACTTAAAATCAATAAGATACTACTATGATTTTACAATAAATACATAGTATCTTAAGCAGCAGTTTAGATATTTATCATAAGTATATAATATCTATGAGGTGAACAACATCATCAATAATATTTATCTTTTTATGTGGAGTTTAAGCATTTTACACATCACATGGCCTACAAATACCTAAATTTAATCTAATGTTGCAGAATGTATTTTCGTCTAGAGGTTTTGTAAATATATCAGCTAATTGATTTTTACTAGACACAAAATCTAATTTAATTTTTCCTTTAATTACGTTATCTCTTAGAAAATGATGTCTAACCTCTATATGCTTTGCTCTTGAATGTAATACAGGATTTTTGGAAAGATTTATTGCAGAACTACTGTCACAATAAATCTCAATTGTATCATAAGATAATCCAAAATCTTCTAAAGTTTGCCTTATCCACAGAATCTGAGTGCAATACAGTGCAGCAACAACATATTCAGCTTCTATAGTAGAAAGTGCTACACAGTTTTGCTTTTTACTAAACCATGACACCAAATTATTTCCCAATAATTGATATGTGCCACTGGTACTCTTTCTATCAGATTTAGATCCTGCATAATCAGCATAAGTATATCCTATAAGATCTATTGAACTATCCTTAGAATAATACAGTCTGAAATTTTTAGTTCCTTGTATATATCTAAATATTCTTTTAACTACTATTAAGTGTGATTCCTTAGGATTAGATTGAAATCTAGCACAAACAAAGTAAAGAACCAATCATACTTCTGTATTTTCTTTGATCTATGGATTTTCCTTTGTCATCAATATCTAACTTTAAAGTAGTACTCATAGGAGTTCCTCGAATCCTTGTATCATTAAAATTAAATTTCTTAAGCATTTCATCTGCATATTTTTCCTGATTTAAAAATATACCTTTATCCATTTGCTTAATTTGAAGTCCTAGAAAATATGAAAGTTCTCCTATCATACTCATTTCAAACTGATTAGTCATCTCTTCAGAGAATATTTCTATCAACTTATCGGAGGTTGCTCCAAAGATTATATCATCCACGTATATTTGAACAATAATCTGATCTTTACCATCTCTCTTAATAAATAGAGTATGATCCACTTTTCCCATGATATAGCCTTTTTCTATTAAAAAAGTAGACAATCTTTCATACCATGATCTAGGTGCTTGTTTCAAACCATATAATGCTTTCTTCAATTTATACACAAAGTCAGGATTTTTAATATCTTCAAATCCAGGTGGTTGTTTTACATAGACTTCTTCACTAATTAAGCCATTTAGAAATGCATTCTTTACATCCATTTGATATAATTTAAAATCCATATAACAAGCATAGGCCAATAAAATTCTAATACTTTCTAACCTAGCCATAGGAGCAAATGTTTCATCATAATCTAATGCTTCTTCCTGTGTATACCCTTGTGCAACTAATCTAGCTTTATTCCTTATAATTTGACTAGTTTCGTTAGTTTTGTTTCTAAAGATCCACTTTGTACCTATTATGTACTGATTTTCTGGTGGAGAGACTAATTCTCATACATCATTTCTGATGAATTGATTTAGTTCTTCTTGCATTGCCACTATCCAATTTTCATCAGATAGTGCATCTTGTATATTCCTTGGTTCCACCATAGAAACAAATATACACATACTATTTAAATTTACTGAAGCTCTAGTTTTAACTCCCTCATTAATATCACCAATGACTTGAGTAATGGGATGTGATGAAGAATAACGCCAATTTCTCTGATTTTCCTCAATATTCTCATCAACATCTAAAGGTCCATCACTTTTATCATTAGTTTGATCATTTAAGTTCATAATTTTAATTTTCTCAGATAAATCTTCAATCTCTCTATTGATCTCTAACTCATTTGGAAAATTGATCATATCATCATTATCAGCTTTAGATTGAGATTCTCTAAGAGAATTTTCATTGAAGCTTACATGGAGGGTTTCTTTAATGGTCCTAGAAGTCTTGTTATATACTCTATAGGCTTTACTTCTAGTAGAGTAACCTACAAAAATTCCTTCATCCGATTTGGCTTGAAATTTATCCCTTTTATCCTTAGTATTAAGAATAAAACACTTGCAGCCAAATGGTTTCATATAAGAAATTTTTGGAACCCTATTAAACATAATTTCAAAAGGAGTTTTATTAACATGAGGTCTTAAATGACTTCTGTTAATAACATAACAAGCTGTATTTACTGCTTCGACCTAAAGATTTTGAGGTAACTTATGTTCATTCAACCTAGTTCTAGCCATTTCTTGAAGTGATCTATTCTTTCTCTCAACAACACCATTTTGACACGGTGCTCTTGGAAAAGAAAATATGTGATCAATGCCATGCTCATTACAATAGTTATCCATTTGATCATTATCAAATTTAGTTCCATGATCACTCCAAAGTTTTTGAATAGAGAAACTGCCCATTTTGAACAAAATTGCAAAACATTTTAAATTTTTCAAAAACATCTGTCTTAGATGCTAGAAAATATACCCAAGTGTATCTAGAGAAGTCATCTACTAAAACAAATACATATCATTTACCACCAAGACTCATGATTCTTGTTGGTCCAAATAGATCCATATGTATAAGTTCTAAGACTCTCTTGCTTGAAATATCAGTTTTGGATTTAAAAGAGTTTTTGTGAAGTTTACCTAACTCACATGCATCACATATAAAGTTCTTTGAGTATTTAATCTTTGGTAAACCTCTCACTAAATGTTTTCTAGATAGTTTATGTAACAGTTTCATATTTATATGCCCAATCCTTCTATGCCATAGATATGCATCACTAGTTTCAGCTAGCAAACATGAATTTAAATCAACTGCACTAGAAGGTAAAGATAAAATACATACAAAACCTTTTCTTTTAGCAATAAACTTAATTTCATCTGTATTTTTATCAATTATTTTGCATACATTATCTTCAAACACTACATAATATCCATTTTCAGTTAGTTTTATGACACTCAGCAAATTAAATCCTAGGTTTTCTACATATAGTACATTCGAAATAACATAAGTAGGAGTTATTTGAACATTGCCCATACCTATGATTTTATCTTTGCTTTTGTTTCCAAATGTTACACTTCCTTTCATGGTATTTGTAAAATTTTGTAATAGACTTTTCTGTCCGGTCATGTGACTTGACGCTCCACTGTCCAAGATCCATTTTGATGTTGTTTCCTCCTACAACACAAATTAAGAAAAACTTTTTCTTGGTACCCAATGTTGTTGAGGACCAAGTTCATTAAACACATATTTCTTCTTTTTGTTTAAAAATAGTTTAACATTATCATTTATATTCTTATTAGTTGTAAGTAGTATTGATTTATCATTAGCTTCATACTCACATATAGCATTATTACTTTTACAATCATTCTTTTTGTTTTCAGATGTAGTATAATTAAGACCAAACAGATTTTTATCAGATGTTAATTTATTTTGGTCATGATTATACATTTCAGTAAGTTCATACCAAGATTTTGTACTTGTATTAACATTTTCCGTAAATACAAAATCTTTTTCTGCACAAGAATTTTTAGTTTTATCACATGTAGAATGAGTAATTGGTCTAATACCAGTGTATTGAATTACATGCTCAGGCTTCTGAATTTTCAGTTTACTATAATTGTCTGAAATTTTAGAAACATTAGAAACTGAATTTCCAGAACAAGAAACAAGATTTTTAGAAATATTTATAGTCATGTTAGAAGTACAATTTGACAAATCACATTGATTTATATTATTACTGCATGATTCATCCTTTGAAGTGCCTACTTCTACATATTTATTATCTTGTTTCATAATAAATGGAATTTTAGTCTTAGATTTACTGGAACTGCAACTAATAAATCCTTTATTGGCTTGAGATTCAGGATATTCAAGATAATCAAATCCTAAGCCAAATTTATAAGACACCGCAATGGTACTAGTTAGTTTTTCTAACTTAGTTTGACTTAAATTCCATTTATCAATGGTAGAATCTAAATCTTGCTCTCTCAGTTTTAATTTATCAATCTCTAATTCAAGTTCATTTATATTGTTTCTCAACATTTCATTTTCAGATTATATCTTTAATTTTTCAGCATTTATATTCTGTATTTGTTCATGCAAGATACATTCATTAAATCTAAATTTTTGCAAATCTCTAGCATGATTTTCAATGTCACATTTAAACTTTTCTAATGTAGTAGACATGAAACAATTTTCTTCTTCCATAATGGATGAAGATTTTCTAATATTCTTATTTTCCAGTTTACATACTTTAAGTTTTTGTAATAATGCATGACAAGCACATAATAATTCATCAAAGTTGAAATTTGAATGACTTACAGGATCAGATATTACCTCAGACTCATCTGCCATGAAGCACACATGAGCAACATCTTCTAATTTTTGTTCTTCTGAATGTGAAGATTTTGATGTTGATTCCTCAGATTCAGACTCTTCAGACATGTCATCCCAAGTGACATTCAAAACCTTTTTCTTGTAAAACTTTTTCTGAGTTTTCTGAGCCGTCTTCTTCTGATTTGTCCTACTTTGCTTTTCATTTTTCCTCATAGGACAATCTGGAGAAAGATGTCCAGGTTTCTTACAATTGTAACATACATACTTTCTAGATGAAGAAGTCTTGTCATTTAGTGATTTTGACGTTAAGGGTTTATCATTTTTGTTCCTTTGCTGTTTCCTAGCTTTCCATGCTTTCTTGAATTTCCTAGTCAGCAAAATCAAATCCTCGTCAGAATCAGTAGATATATCAGAATCTGAATTAATTTCGAAGGCTATTTCTTTCTTTATTTTTAGTTTGTTGTGACTCAGTGATTCATTTAATTGAACTTCATAAGCTGTTAAATTTCCAATAAGTTCATTCATAGTATAAACATTTAAATCTCGTGATTCCTCAATTGATGTTACTTTCTGAGACCATTTAGAACTTAGGGATCTGAGAATTTTCCTCACCAAATCCTTGTGTTCAAAATTCTTTCCTAAACATTTTAAAGAGTTTATGATATCAAGAAATCTGGAAAACATCTCAGAAACATTTTTGTCTTCATGCATCTTAAAGAGTTCATACTTATGAATCAACATGTTTATTTTGGTCTCTTTAACTTGAGAAGTACCTTCATGTGAAACTTCTAATGCATGCCACACCTCATAAGCAGATTTATATGCCGACACTTTACTGAACTGTTCATAACTCAATGCACAAAATAAAATATTTAAGCCATTAGCATTCAGAGTTTCATTTTCTTTTTCAGTAATTGTCCAAGTATTATAAGGAGTAGCTAACGAAGTATATGGTTTAGAAATCAAGAACCACAACTTATGATCTATACTTTGAAGAAAAACAGTCATCCTATATTTCCAATATTCAAAATGTATTCCATCAAATAAAGGAGGACGATTAAGATTTTGGCTTTCATATAAAGAAAAATTACCATTTCCAGTAGCCATCTTACCTTAGATTTTTCAACCGATTTGATTTTAAACAGTCTAAAAACTTTAAAACAACTTGAGCCTTAAATCAAGAAAGTTAAATGTATGCTTAGATATTAATTTCTGTTTAAAAACAAGGAAGGTAGAATAAGCAATGATATTTAATAAGTTGGTATAGATTTTATATCAAAGATTATTAATAAAGCTTTGATACCACTTGTAGGATCGTATGGCTATACAAGAGGGAGATGAATTGTGTATTTTTAATATTTTCTGAAATATAATTGAAACTTTAAAACTCAAAAACAAGTCGATACAGTGTTTTCATAAACTCATTTTTATTCAAGGTTTCAATTACAATATACAATTCAATTCTCCTCAGAAATTGTAGATGCAATTATATTTCGATACCATGTTTCATCTATACAATTTCACAACTACAAATAGAGAAAACTAATTTGCAGAATTTAAAACATTTCTCCCTGTTTGAGATCTTTCTTCTTCTTCTTCTTCTTTCTTCTTCAGTAATTCTTCAGTGACGAATATCTTGTCTTTTTTTGCTTGACCGAATTTGCTTTCTTCTGATACTTCAAATCTTCAGTGACGAAAATCTTACCTTTTTATGCTTCACTGAATTTTCTTCCACTTGAGAGATTTTTCCCGAAGAGGTGTTTTTGATCCCTGAAAAAGATTTTTCTTTTGGTGTGCAGGGATGGTTTGATTCTTGAAAAGATTTTTCTTTTTGTGTGCAAGGATGGTTTGATCCTTGAAAAGATTTTTCTTTTTGTGTGCAAGGATGGTTTGATCAACGAGAACTCTATGCCTTTTATACTGTATCTTCATTTCATGCATATCCTCCACATTTAATCACTACCAGTTTTCCACTTCTCCACGTCTTTTCTTTTTCCTTCATCGAAACACACACGATCCAAACCACGTTTATATTTCGAATTTTCTTTAATCATTAGTCTTGGATCTCTGAAAAATTTCCTGCAAAATAAACTTTCTTGTCCAAAAATTTTTCATCAATGTAATAAGAAGTCGTTACTTTAATGTTAACTAAACGAGTAACACAAGTATATATATATAACTTAACGAGTTCACCATGTGCCATTTCACGTGACAAGTACTGTAGCTAACTCAACGAACTAAGTCTATGGTGTTATGCTATCTCAACGAACCATCTCCGTTGTGTTCTGATAACTCAACGAACCATCTTAACCTTTCTTTCGAAAGGTTAAATGATAACTCACTGAAAACAGTTTAAGTTTCGGATAGTTACGGATGTAAGTCATCGAAAAACTCTTTATAATATAAAACTAGTGAGACACGTGTCAAGACCTGAAAACATGACTTAAGTTACCTTTCGGATAGTTACGACTATAAGTCTCCGAAAAAACTTTAACTCACTGATTCAGTAATAAACAAATGTTTTTATAATAAGAATTTTATCACATGCAAAAATAACAACTTAAGTTTATAACACTAATCTAATGCGTTGCCTTAGTGTTCAATATAGCAACTCAACACGTTTAGTTATGTTAACTTAATGAGTTAAACATGTGCACCTGACGTGGTACAATACAACATTCGTAACTTATAATTTCACCATGTGTATAACATTAACTTAACGAGTTCGTCTCTTCTTTTACTCACTAACTTAACGAGTTATCATGTGACCTATTTTAACCTTTAAGCCTCTAACTTAACGAGTTCTCATGTGACCTCTATACAAACAAAACTCTAACTTAACGAGTTGTCTAAACGTACACTATTCATGATACAGAAGATATAACTTTAAAACATATCATGCTTTTCAATAAAACCACACGTTAACTTAACGTTTAGCTAAATGAGAAATTAATGCAACGAAACGACTAGTTATTAACTTCAGATCCAATACAGACAAATATTTATATCAATAAGCTTTTTCTATATTAATTGATGATTTTAATTTCTTTTCACAAGCAATAGTAATTGAGCAAATATGATTATTTTCATTCAGCACACATCATCAAAACAAAAATACTCAACACAAGTAATTTCAAAAAAAGGAGCAGCAAATGTAAGAAGTTAGGAAATTTGACAACTAAAGAAGAAGAGATACGAAAGCTGAGCAAAGAGAAGGAAAGAAGCTATGTGCATAGAAATCAGGTTTTATACGATTCGAAATTAGTTTTGAATAAGAATTTCATTTTTCTATTTGAATTGTATATCAGACATTACTGTATCAAAACCTTCAAGAAGGGAATTGAGCTGAAAAGATATTGTAAATTTTGTCTTTAAAGTTTATAAAGAATAAAATTTCATTTACAAGTGTTTTGTGCTCTTGTTTTATCCGCTGGTATTTTAATTACTAAAGACACAATTCACCCCCCTCTTATCCTACAATTGGTATCAAAGCTACTTTTTATTATTATCTGATTGCCTACATCTGCTACATCTAGTATCAAAGCATCTAAAGAGCTTTAATTTCTTTGTTTAGGAATCGATTTTTCCTATCATTTACTTAGGATCATCTGTTTAAAATGAATAATACTGAAATCTTAGTTATAACTGAAGGACAGACCACTAATCGTCCTCCTATGTTCGAAGGTAGCAATTATGGCTATTGGAAATATAAGATGAAAGTATTCTTTCAGTCAATTGATTTCAAACTATGGAATGTAATTAGCAATCCTATAGTGTTAGTTACGACTCCATATGATACTTGGACTTTTGATGAAAAGGAGAGAATGACACTGAATGCTAAAGGTTTAAACATCTTGTTTTGTGCTTTATCTCATGATCAATTTAATAAAGTTTCTGCATATCAAACTACATATGAGATATGGCATGCATTACAAGTTGCCAATGAAGGTACTAACTAGGTCAAGGAATCTAAGACTAATATGTTAGTACATAAATATGAGCTTTTTAAAATGCACGAAAATGAATGTATCTATGATATGTTTTCCCGTTTTCTTGAGATTGTAAATTCATTAAAATCTTTAGGCAAGAAATTCGAGGAAAAAGACTTGGTAAGAAAGATCCTTAGATCTTTAACTAAAATTTGGGCTCAAAAGACAACATATATTGAAGAGTCCAAAGATTTAAATACATATACTCTTGATGATCTCATAGGAAATCTGACAACCTATGAAGTACAACATTTAGATCCAAAAGGGAAGAATCCTAGAAAGGATTTGGCTTTTGAGGCTGATAAAGTCTCAGAAGTCACTAGTGATTCTAATGATGATTTACTGTTGTTGACCAGAAAATTTAGAAATCTGATGAAGAAACGTTGGAACTTCAGGTCAGCAAAGACATCTGGAGATATGGAGAAGAAGTCATTCACGAAAGACAAAATCATATGCTATAAGTACAACAGACCAGGTCACTTTCAAACTAATTGTCCACTCAACAAAGATAAGAAGAATTCGAGGAGGAATTTTAAGAGTAAGAAATTTAGAAAGAGAAGGGCACTTAAAGTGACATGGGATGACTCTTCAGCTTCACAAAGTGAAGAAACAAAGGATTCAACATTAGATAATGAATCTTCATCAACATCAGATTCAAAAGAAAATCTGGCAAATGTATGCTTTATGGCAAAATCCAATGAGGTATCCTCTAATCAAAATGCTAGTTTTGATGGATTATTTGTTGAATACAATAAACTGGCTAGAAAATATAAGAAAGTAAAAATAGAAGGAAAGAATACTAGGAAAATGCTAGATGAATTTGAAGATAAGATTGATTTTCTAAACTCTACATTGAATAAATTTAAAGAAGAAAATCAAAGGCATGCATAGGAAATTTTAAAGTTTACTACAATAGAAAGAAAATTGCATGCTAATTGTGAGAATTTAATTACTGATAAGAAGAAAATGATTTGTGAAATTGAAAAACTGAAACTGATTATTACTGATTTAAATTCAGAAATTGATAGGTTAAAGATTAAGGTTTGCGATCAAAAGGCTATATTAAGTAAATGGAATAATAGTCAAACCATAACAAATGAACTTAGTAGTAAAATATCAAATGTAGAAAAACATGGTATTGGTTTACACGATGCATGTTTTGAAAATTATATACTGCATGATGGTACTACTAAAAATAATGTCTTTATTTCCAGTACTAAGAATAGTAAAAGAAGAACTATTCCATGTGTGATTAAAAAGGGAGATAAATATGTGCAAATTGATAAAATGCAATATATAAATAATAGCACACAATGCAACAATTTCAAAAGAAATTTTCAGAAAAATCAAGCTAAGTCATTTGAGAATCTTAATATTCTTGATCAATTTTCTTCATATTTAAAGAATATTGGATATTGGAATCAGCAATCAAAAAATGTCAGAAATGAAAATTTCAACTCTAGTTTACATAGAGATAAATGTTTTGATAATTATAACAGTAAGAGAAATAAACGCAAAAATAATTATCAGAAAATAGATAAGTTGATGTTTAAAAATATTGATAATTTTGATATGACTCTCTCTAAAATTCTTAGACCCACTCAAAAATGGGTTGCAAGAGATAAAATCTCTTCTTGACTATTTTGTAGGTACACAAATCAAAATGGATAATGGACAGTGGAGCATCTAGCCACATGACTAGAGATATATGATTACCTACAGAAGTAACAAAGACCAAGAATGGACAAGTTACCTTTGGAAATAAAAGGAAAACAAATATCCTTGGGTCTGGCAAGGTTCAGGTAACTGAGAAATGCTTTATAAATGATGTCTTATTAGTGGAAAACTTAGGTTTTAATTTATTGAGTGTTCTTGTTTTAATGAAGTTTTATAGAGTAATTTTTGAAAAAGATTCCTGTAAAATTATGGGCATGTCTACAAATGAAATTTTATTCACTACATACAAGAAAGAATCCGTTTGTATTTTGAATTTGCCTTTTGATATTATTAAAGACAATGCTTGCTTAATTGCAAAATCGGATGAAGTTATTTTATGGCATAGAAGGCTAGGATACTCAAACTTAAAATTATTACAAAAGTTGTCTAAAAAGAATCTAGTTAGAGGTTTACCTAGAATTAAGTACTCGAAAGAGTTTATGTGTGATGCATGTCAACTAGGTAAATTACATAAAACAACCTTTAAAAGTTTAAAAGAAATAACAAGCAAAAGAGTATTAGAACTAGTGCATATGGATTTATTTAGACCTACTAGGACAACTAGTCTAGGAGGTAAACATTATGCTTTTGTACTAGTTGATGACTATTCTAGATTTACTTGGGTTTATTTTTTAGCTAATAAAACTGAAGTTTTTGAAATTTTCAAGATGTTCTGTAATAAAGTTCAGAACGAGCAAAATGTTAAAATTCAAAAACTTAGGAGTGATCATGGTACAAAATTTGATAATGATCAAATGGACACCTTTTGTGAAGAATTAGGCATAGATCATAGGTGCTCATTTCCAAGAGCTCCTTCACAAAATGGGGCAGTAGAACATAAAAATAGATCACTTTAGGAAATGTCTAAAACCATGTTAAATGAGAATAAGTTACCCCTATCTCTCTAGGCAGAAGCAGTTCATACAACATGCTATGTTATAAATAGAGTACATCTAAGACCAATTTTAGATAAAACTCCTTATGAGATATGGTATAATAGGGTTCCCAAAATAACTTATTTAAAACCCTTTGGTTGTAAATGTTTTATTTTAAACACTAAGGAACAAAGAGACAAATTTAGAGCCAAATCATATGAGGGTATTTTTGTTGGTTATTCCATTAGAAGTAAGGCATATAGAGTATATAACAAATCAACAAAAACCATTGAGGAAACCCTACATGTGAAATTTCATGAAAATTCTCATTTGGATTTTAGACATGTTGAAAACTTTGATTCAGAAATTCTCTCAGAAATAGTATCAAATGATGTTGATAGAGAAATTGAGAGATTATCTGACGGAATAAGAAATATAAACTTAAATGGTGAAGATTTAGAAGAAAATAATGTCATACCTATAGAAAATATGGAACAACATAGAAATTGGCGTTATGCTTCATCTCATCCTATTGATCAGATAATAGGCGATCCTAATCAAGGAGTTAGGACTAGGTCATCAATTGTCAACATTTGTGGTGCTTATTCATTTCTTTCTTTACTAGAACCTAAGAAAATTGAAGATGCCTTAGAAGATGAATTTTGGTAGTTAGCTATGCAAGATGAGCTAAATCAATTTATAAGAAATGAGGTATGGGATCTAGTTCCACCACTTGAAAATCAGACCATAATAGGAACAAGGTGGGTATTTGATATAAAACAAACAATACAACACTTTAATACTAAATGTAAACACAGATAATTAGTTGTTTTTGGTTTTTTTTTTTTATATGTTCCTGAAGATGAGCGAAAGGTGAAATGTAAAAATTTTTATCGATAGTAAAAACTTCCATCACTACATGCGACGTGATTACACCACTAAAAACTTAATCACTTACAATCTTGCCTCCTCTCCCTATAGAATCACGAACCAAGAATTATAAGATGATCTCCTCTTCAACATATTGGCATCAACTCGAAACCAAGGCTAGAAGCTTTACGATCTCCTAAGATATGAGTCGGTGCTTGGTGAAAATAGCTTCCCTTCCTACAATGCGATCGCTCCTCACAGTGGTTGTCAGTCACCGTGTTTGGCTTGGAATCGACCCGACATCTGGAAAGTATCCTCTGTTAGGTATTTAATTTTGATTATATATGCTTTATTAACATATTTAAATAAGTCTACATAATATTCTTTAAGTATATTTCTCTAAGTATAATAGTTAACAGATTATCGGAAAGTTTCATTTTTATGTCGAATAAATTAAAGATTTCCGAAGAGTTAAACTTATTTAAACTTTCGGATAGTTAACAGATTTGCGATAGTTAAACTTTCGGATAGTTAACGTTTCATTTTTGTCGAATACTTTATGTTAGAAAACTCATATAGTTAAGTTATCTACACGTGTGTTTTTAATGTTTTAAGTTGTCACGTGTTTTCCATGTGCGTTCGGTAATGAAAAATTGAATAGTTAGATAACTATTTGAGTTTTATAAAAGGACTAACAAACATAAAAGTTTCTTTTTTTAGTCACGTGTTTTGCAGGTGCAAAAAAAAACTCGAAGAGTTAAAGGATAAGTGTTCAAGTTTTATAGGAGTTAAAGGATAAATGTTCGACTAAATCGAAGACTTAGAAGATATTCTACAAGACTCCAAGAAGATAAAGTTTCGATGTATCTACGAGTGGAGATCGTGGAAACTCAAAATGTTAGTGAAGTAAGTGGAAATTTAAATAGAAAGTAATTTGGATTAAAGAGAAAATTAGTACGTGGATTATGGATTATGGATTGTGGATCAAGTGGATGAACATGCTGAACGTGAAAGACAACAGAGTTCGACTACTAGTAGAGAGTACGAGCTACATTACAACCGGGGATCCCAATCTCAAAAAACCAAGTCTGAATATTCAATCTGGATCCCTAACTAAAAAGTTAAGTTTGAATATTCATATTCTGAAAAGTTCTCCAACATCAGAAGAAGTTCGAAATTCCAAGCAATTTTAGAAAAGGAGCTGCAAACGCAAGAAGTTTGGAAATTCGACAATTGGAGAAGAAGAGATACAGAAGCTGAGCAAAGAGAAAGAAAAGAGCTGTGTACATAAAGATCAGGTTTTATACAATTCAAAATTAGTTTTGAAAAAGAGCTTTGTTTTCTTATTTGAATTGTATATCAAAAATTACTATATCAAAACCGTCAAGAAGGGAATTGAGCTAAAAAGATATTGTAAATTCTGTCTTGAAATAAAAGAATAGAATTTCATTTACGAGTGTTTTGTGCTCTTGTTTTATCTGCTAGTTTAATTACTAAAGACACAATTCACCCCCCGTCTTGTGATACAGACGATCTTACAACTGGTATCAGAGTAATTAAACTATTTAAAGCATCCGAAAAGCCTTCAATTCTCTATTTAGGAATTGGTTTTTCCTGTCATTTACTTCGAATCATTTGTTTAAAATAGATAATTCTGAAATCTTAGTTATGACTGAAGGACAGACCACTAATCGTCCTCCTATGTTTGAAGGTAGCAATTATGGCTACTAGAAATATAGGATGAAAGTATTCTTTCAGTCAATCGATTTCAAATTATGGCATATAATTAGCAATCCTATAGTGTTAGTTATGACTCCATATGATATTTGGACTTTTGATGAAAAGGAGCGAATGACATTGAATGCTAAAGGTTTAAACATTTTTTTTTGTGCTTTATCTCATGATCAATTTAATAAAGTTTCTACATATCAAACTGAATATGAGATATGGGATGCATTAGAAGTTGCCAACGAAGGTACTAATCAAGTCAAGGAATCTAAGATCAATATGTTAGTACATAAATATGAGCTTTTTAAAATACACGAAAATGAATGTATCTCTAATATCTTTTCCCGTTTTCTTGAGATTGTAAATTCATTAAAATCTTTAGGCAAGAAATTCGAGGAAAAAGACTTGATAAGAAAGATCCTTAGATCTTTAACTAAAATTTGGGCTCAAAAGACAACATCTATTGAAGAGTCCAAAGACTTAAATACATATACTCTCAATGATCTCATAGGAAATCTAACAGCCTATGAAGTACAACATTTAGATCCAAAAGGAAAAAATCCTAGAAGGGATCTGGCTTTTGAGGCTGATAAAGTCTCAGAAGTCACTAGTGATTCTAATGATGATTTATTGTTGTTGACCAAAAAATTTAGAAATCTGTTGAAGAAACATAGGAACTTCAGGTCAGCAAAGACATCTGGAGATATGGAGAAGTCATTCACGAAAGACAAAAGTATATACTATAAGTGCAGCAAGGCGGGTCACTTTCAAATTGATTGTCCTCTCAACAAAGATAAGAAGATTCGAGGAGGAATTTCAGGAATAAGAAATTCAGAAAGAGAAGGGTGCTTAAAGTGACATGGGATGACTCTTCAGCTTCACAAAGTGAAGAAACAAAGGATTCAACATCAGATAATGAATCCTCATCAACATCAGATTTAGAAGAAAATCTGGCAAATGTATGCTTTATGGCAAAATTCAATGAGGTATCCTCTGATCAAAATGCTAATTTTGATAGTTTTGATGGATTACTTGTTGAATACAATAGATTGACCAGAAAATATAAGAAAGTAAAAATAGAAAGAAAGGACACTAGGAAAATGCTAGATGAATCTGAAAATAAGATTGATTTTCTGAACTCTACGTTGAATAAATTTAAAGAAGAAAATCAAAGGCATGCACAGGAAATTTTAAAGTTCATTGCTATAGAAAGAAAATTACATGCTGATTGTTAAAATTTAATTGCTGATAAGAAAAAAATGATCTGTGAAATTGAAAAACTAGAACTGATTATTACTGATTTAAATTCAGAAATTGATGTGTTAAAGATTAAAGTCTGCAATCAAAAGGCTATATTAAGTAAATGGAATAATAGTCAAACTTTAACAAATGAACTCAGTAGTAAAATATCAAATGTAGAAAAACATGGTATTGGTTTACATGATGCATCTTCTGAAAATTATATACTACATGATGGTACTGCTAAAAATAATGTCTTTATTTCCAGTACTAAGAATAGTAAGAGAAAAACTATTCCATGTGTAATCAAAAAGGGAGAAAAATATGTGCAAATTGATGAAATGCAGCGTATAAATGATAGCACACGATGCAAGAATTTCAAAAGAAATCTTTAGAAGAATCAAGTTAAGACATTTGAGAATTTTAATATTGTTGATCAATTTTCTTTATATTTAAAGAATATCGGATATTGGAAATCAAATAATGTCAAAAATGAAAATTTCAACTTTGGTTTACATGTAGATAAATGTTCTGATAATTATAACACTAAGAGAAAGAAACACAAAAATAATTATCAGAAAATAGATAAGTTGAAGTCTAAAAATATGGATTATTTTGATATGACTATCTCTAAAATTCTTGGACCCACTCAAAAATGGGTTCCAAGAGATAAAATCTCTTTTTGACTGTTTTGTAGGTACACAAATCAAAATGGATAAGTGGAGCATCTAGCCACATGACTAGAGATATACAATTACTTACAGAAATAACAAAAACCAAGAATGGACAAGTTACCTTTGGAAATAAAAGCAAAACAAATATCCTTGGGTCTGGCAAGGTTCAAGTAACTGAGAAATGTTTATAAATGATGTCTTATTAGTTGAAAACTTAGGTTTTAATTTATTGAGTGTTCCTATTTTAATAAACATTTACAGAGTAATTTTTGAAAAAGATTCCTGTAAAATTATGGACATGACTACAAACAAAATTTTATTCACTGCATACAAGAAAGGATCTGTTTGTATTCTAAATTTGCCTTTTGATATTATTAAAGACAATGCTTGCTTAATTGCAAAATCGGATGAAGTCATTTTATGGCATAAAAGGCTAGGACACTCGAACTTAAAATTATTACAAAAGCTGTCTAAAAAGAATCTAGTTAAAGGTTTACCTAGTATTAAGTACTCGTAAGAGTTTATGTGTGATGCATGTCAATTAGGTAAATTACATAAAACATCCTTTAAAAGCTTAAATGAAATAACAAGCAAAAGAGTATTAGAACTCGTGCATATGGATTTATTTGGACCTACTAGAACAACCAGTTTAGGAGGTAAACATTATGTTTTTGTACTAGTTGATGACTATTCTAGATTTACTTGGGTCTATTTTCTAGCTAATAAAACTGAAGTTTTTGAAATATTTAAGATATTCTGTAATAAAGTTCAGAATGAGCAAAATGTTAAAATTCAAAAACTTAGGAGTGATCATGGTACAGAATTTGATAATGATCAAATGGACACCTTTTGTGAAGAATTAGGCATAGATCATAGGTACTCATTTCCAAGAGCTCCTTCACAAAATGGGATAGTAGAACGTAAAAACAGATCACTTCAGGAAATGTCCAGAACCATGTTAAATGAGAATAAGTTACCCCTTTTTCTCTAGGCAGAAGCAGTTCATACAGCATGCTATGTTATAAATAGAGTACATCTAAGACCAATTTTAGATAAAACTCCTTATGAGATATGGTATAACAGGGTTCCCAAAATAAGTTATTTAAAACCCTTTGACTGTAAGTGTTTTATTTTAAACACTAAGGAACGAAGAGACAAATTTAAAGCCAAATCAGATGAAGGGATTTTTGTTGGTTATTCCATTAGAAGTAAAGCATATAGAGTTTATAATAAATCAACAAAAACCATTGAGGAAACCCTACATGTGAAATTTCATGAAAATTCTCATTTGGATTTTAGACATGCTGAAAACTTTGATTCAGAAATTCTCCCAAAAATAGTATCAAATGATGTTGACAGAGAAATTGATAGATTATCTGACAGAACAAGAAATCTAAGTTTGAATGATGAAAATTTAGAAGAAAATAATGTCATACCTATAGAAAATATGGAACAACATAGAAATTGGCGTTATGTTTCATCTTATCCTATTAATCAGATAATAGGCGATCCTAATCAAGGAGTTAGGACTAGGTCATTAGTAGTCAACATTTGTGGTGCTTATTCATTTGTTTCTTTACTAGAACCTAAGATAATTGAAGATGCCTTAGACAATGAATTTTGGTATTTAGTCATGCAAGATGAGCTAAATCAATTTATAAGAAATGAGGTATGGGATCTAGTTCCACCACTTGAAAATCAGTCCATAATAGGAACAAGGTGGTTATTTAGAAACAAAGTAGATCAAGATGGACATATAGTTAAAAATAAAGCTAGATTAGTTGCTCAAGGTTACAAGTAAGAGGAAGGAATTGACTATGATGAAACATTTGCTCCTATTGTTAGACTAGAATCAATATGAATTTTGTTAGCTTATGCTTGTTATATGGATTTCAAATTATATCAAATAGATGTTAAGACTGCTTTTTTAAATGGATATATAAAAGAAGAAGTGTATGTAAAACAACCTCTAGGTTTTGAAGATTCAAAACATCTTGAGTATGTTTACAAGCTTAAGAAGGCACTATATGGCCTTAAACAAGCTCCTAGGTCTTGGTATGAAAGATTATCTAAATTTCTTATGGAAAAATGGTATTCTATGAGAAAGGCAGATCACACTCTTTTTATTAAGAAGATCGAAAAAGATATATTAGTAGTTCAAATCTATGTAGATGACATCATATTTGGAGCAACAAATGATAAATTAGTTGAGTCCTTTTCAAAAGACATGACTAATCAATTTGAAATGAGTATGATGGGTGAACTATCATTTTTCCTAGGCTTACAAATTAAGCAATTAGATCAGGGTACTTTTATTTCATAAGAAAAATATACTCAAGATTTATTAAAGAGGTTTGGTTTAGACAACACTAAAACAAATAATACACCAATGAGTACTATCACCAAGTTGGATAAAGATGACTCTAGAAAAACTGTAGATGTAAAACAATATAGAAGTTTGATTGGTTCATTACTCTATTTAATAGCTAGCTGACCAGATATTATGTTTAGTTTGTGTATTTGTGCTAGATATCAATCAAATCCTAAGGAATCACACCTACTTGCTGTTAAATGAATTTTTAAATATCTATTAGGAACCATCAATTTCATACTATTTTACTTTAAACATAGTTCTTTAAACTTAGTAGGTTATAGTGATGCTGATTTCACAGGATGTAAGTCTGAAAGAAAAAGCACCAGTGGCACTTGTCAATTGTTAAGTAATTCCTTAATGTCATGGTTTAGCAAAAAGCAAAATTGTGTAGCATTATCTACAACTAAAGCTGAATATATAGCTGCTGCACTTTGTTGTGCTCAAATCCTATGGATTAGACAAACCTTAAAAGATTTTAATTTAGACTATGAACCAACTAAGATTTTCTGTGATAGTAATTCTGCAATTAGTTTATCTAAAAATCCTGTATTACATTCACGAGCAAAACATATAGAAGTTTGACATAATTTTCTAAGGGATAATGTTATAAAAGGAAAAATAGTGTTAAATTTTGTTCCTACCACAGAACAATTAGTAGATCTATTTACAAAACCCTTAGATGAAAATACATTCTCAAAATTACGATTAGAACTTGGTATCTATAGGTTATCTGATATTTAAATGGTCCTGTTCATTATATTTTGATATTCACAAAACAACATATCTATTTTCGAATTACAATTTTCTGGTAGTTAAGAATCTATGAAATTCTAATTTTTATTGAAGTCAATTTATTTAAGAAAAATTTAGAAAAGATTACTTAAGGAAAAGTTAAATTGATTAATGTGAGTGCCAACTATATTTTTGTTACTTATGTATATGCTATTACAAAGATTTTAACAGGAAAATACATAGAAAATATGTACTTTTTATTAAAGAAAAGTTATTACCATTCTATTAGAAAAATTAAGTCTTGCGGTTGCCTCTAATTTAATTAAATATAATTTTTGTTTATTTTTGTCTGTAATTACTTGAGTAATTAAGTTCGTTGGGGGATCTTAAACCCTAGTCAATTAAACCAACTAGTTTGGGATGTGCTAACTGAAAACTCATTTTGCAAGTAATTTAGATTATATTTAAAAATAAAAAATAAAAAAATTACCTTTTCTCACTTGTCATTGAGTAACTGGTTATCTTTTCCCTAAGCAAGGGATTATGATCACGTAAAAGGTGATATTGTGGGAGGTAATACATAAAATATATATATATAAATATAATAATAATAATAATAAGGGAGCAATGTACTCAAGCTTAATTTATCTTTCAAGGTGTTATAACAATCCTGGCATAATCTGTGCATATAATCCTTGTTATTTTTGTTATTATCTACTCTTTACACATAATGTACGATATTTATTTGTCTTAAGTTGTGTACTCATTATTGAAATCTTTAAAGTTTCTATAGGTATATCTCTATGAATTATCTTTTGTAAACTGAATAAGATAAAAGCCAAAAAGTCTAAATTGTTAACTCTACTACTTATTTTTGTATTTCATTCAAATTAAAAAAAGAAGAAAAAAGGAGAGACTCAAATCTATTTAAGGCTTAGCATCCTCTTTAAGTAAGCTATTTGACCTTTTTAAACCAACTCCACTTAGGGCTTGGCAACCTAGATTAAGTACGCCATAGATTCTTTACACTACATTTATGTAAGGGGAGCAATTTCTCGTATAATAATTCATAACTTTTGAACTATTATATGTTTTCATGAAAGAATCTACATAATTTCAGGGAATGCACCTTAATTAAGTACATTTCTAAACTGTCGGTGACTTGCAAGTATTTTAATTCTTAAGTATTTGAATTTTCTATTGATTCAGCAAGTTATATTACAAGTATCGAATAGTTGTGTTTTAAAACATTTAATAGACTATTTTATTATTTCCTGAAGTACACGTGTCGAAACCATAATACATGACTTAAGTGGATTTTCGATAAGTTATTTGTAACTCTCCGAAATGTGTCTGGGCATCAGAAAGTTAGATTTGTAATTGTCTGAAACATCTCTTTATTATAAAACTACTTAAGTACACATGTCGTGATCTGGATGATTCACTTAAGTTATCTTTCGGAAGGTTATCTGTAACTCTCCGAAATGCACTTGAGCATCGGATAGTTAGGTTTATAAGTCTCCAAAACTTTTTGAACACCTTAAGTTCAAATTATGCACGTGTTGAATTTCACTACTTTATAATGTCTCAGTTGAAACTTGAACAATTATGTTTAACTCTTCGACTTTTCACATCTATTCCTTCAAGAAACTCGAACAGTTATCATAAGTCTTCGAGTTTTCTCACTTTTTCACTTAGCCTGAAGTTATTTTCTTTATATGCACAGTTACGCTAAGTATTTTGCAATTGTTGGTTGTAAAACTTATACAGTTATTGCAAGCACTTGAGTTATTTATCGGTAACAGATCTTCTATTTATGATTTCAATGATTGAATTCGTTTATCCATTTATAAACTCGAAGAGTTATGAATGTTTTCCTAACAACATTTCGTGTTTCTACCTTGGTAAAACCCTAGCTTCATAATCTTTCCTTCCACTAAGTTCTACAGTGTAAAGCGAAGATTAATCAACAATGTTAGGACGTGGAAGAGGACGTGGTAGAATGACCAAAGTGCAGAAAAGAGAGCTGGAACTTCAAAAAATGTAGAATGAAATCAACGACATCTATTCAAGGTACACTTTTTCAAATGAAGTACTGCATGAAATAAGAAAAGCTGTTCAAGATGAGAAAAATTTCTGTTGGAAATTTATTCAAAATTATGCTGAAACACAGTTTAGACTAAAACAGACTGAACTTTCCACATTGCATTTATGGAAAAGAAATTTACAACCTAACCCTGCAATTGTAAGTTCTGGACATGTACTAGAGACATTGGTACAGTCTATCACTTATTATGGAAAGAAGGGGGGACCAATGATCGAAAATGCAAACAGGGAATTACAATCCTTGTATTCCCAACATTATTTTCCCCCAACTATTTTAGATGATATTAAATAGTATATTGATGAATAGAAAATTGACATTAGCAAAATGGTCCTTCGAAGTGAAGGACAAAGAGTTTATCAACTCAAAATGGCAGAGGTGGAGAGCTTAAAACTCTATATTCCATTATTACCACCTAGGCATCATGGTGAAGGACTATCAAGACAACAGGTGCCTTTAATAGGAGAAATTAAGACAATTTTAGAACCTCCTGAACAACCTAAAACACTGTAGACATATAGTCGAACAAAGAAAAAGACAATTGAATATTTTGGACTAATTGCAAGTGTACAAGGAATATTGCAGCAAAAAGAAGAATTAGTGAAAAATGGAAAACTATACTCCATTGCAAAAGCTGGACAGACATTTTTGTCAAGAATCCCAGTAGATGTGACAAATATTGGCTTACAAGCATATACTCTAAGGTATTGTGTCACATTAGTGCATAATGTATCTTTTAATACAATGGACAGTTTTTCGCACAATGCTGCAATCACACATTCTTTTCCTACGGAAAGTGAGAATGTAGGAAATTTTGATGATATATATACAGATGATATCAAATTTTATGATATTATTGATGACATAGACACTGAGTCTATGAATTTTGAAGATATTTCATCTGAAGAGGAATGTATAGATATTCTTCCTCTTACTGTATCTCGAACAGAGACTTTTGAATTTTGGTACAATTGCTTATACTACACTTTATATGTATGGTTATGTCTATTACAATATATCGTATACTTGTTGATAAATGTATATAATCAACAACATACACAGTTACAAATAGAATATGATACTACCAATGTTTCACATATACAAATTTCAGAAATACAGGATGATTCTATTCCACAGACAGATATAGAACATTCTTTTATACAGAGACAGTTGTATAGATCAAATATAGATATACAGGTTGTTGATATACAGATTGTTACAGAGACTATTGCTACTGAAATGTTTCTAGAAGAACAAACAAAAGAAATTCAGTAAATTATTGATTCGACAATAACAAATATTTCAAACATTTATACTAGTTTTGATAGAAATTCCACTAGTTCTGAAAGATCTGACAATATAGATGCTACTGATAATATTGAAATAAGTCCCACATCAGAACATCATGACAGGAAAATACCTAATCCTGAACAGAGTTTAGATGAAAATACACTATTATGGTTCAGAAATAATTCCTGTTATGACAAATTTCAGACATATAAAACTTTTACAGTTTTATATTCAAGACGAGTTAAGTTTGAAGGGATGGCACACATACGTGAACTGTTTGAATTTCGAGGCTTGTTGACTCTACTTCCACAACAACTAGGCCATCTTGCTATACCCGAACTTCTCAGTTGTTTTTACTTAGACTTAATAGTGGAAGAAGGTATTCCTCTTTCTAATATACAAGAAAATGACATATATTTAACTCCAGATTTACTTCATCAAGTACTTGGTCTGAAAAATGAAGGAGTTAAATTATCAGAAAAAAAACAGGTTTATCGATTGGGATGGGACATTACAAGTTTAGCCAAAGATCCAACTGCCAACAAACCATTGACATTACTAAATGACTTAAATGGCCAAGCACATTTTATTGCAAAAATATTGCATGCTACATTGTTTCAGAGGTTTGGTCGAGGCAGAAGTTTGCAGATGTTGTCTTTATGCTACATACGCATTAATCAACCATATACAGGTGAACTGGTATGATATTTTTGTTTCTCATATCTTACATTTGTAGAGTAAATTATTTTATGGTGATACAATTTTGAGAATTGTGGCAAGTCAAATAGATATTACACCTTGGCCACAGAAAAGATTAAAGTCACGATTTTTCTCTGCAAAGGAACTCCAAAAATACCAAGCGGCAGATACACCTATCCTCAAAAAACAACAACAATAGGTTCAACAAACACAGCAACAATCCACATAATTTACAGAAACACAGCAACATATAGATATACAACAAGATATACATACAGATATACAACAAGGTATACAAAGAGAAATACATATAGGTATAAATATAGACATACATACTGAATTTTTATAGCAACCATCACAAGTTTCTCAAAATGATGTAGATCAAGCATTACTTGATCAGATAAACAGAGTTAGTACAAATATTGCAAAGAAAATTTCAGATACTCTAATTGATATTTTTCGAAGACAAAGAGGCTTGTGATTATACAAATTATGTATTACATGATTTATTTTTTGTAATTTGTAACCAAAACCATTATGTAAACTGTTTACTGATTTTAATGTTACGTGATTATTTTTCACAGTTTATGATATTAAACAGTTTTTGCTTAATCCATAAATCCTATATATGGTTGACACTATCGTTTTAATTAATATATACTTAGTAAGATATCTTTCCTTACACTTATAAAACTTAACTTCCTAAAGGGGGAGAAAATAGTTTGTTTACTTGTTTATAATGCCAAAAAGGGGGAGATATAAATTATGTGACTTATTAGGTTTTGTCATCATCAAAAAGGGGGAGATTGTTAGGTATTTAATTTTGATGATATATGTTTTATTAACGTATTTAAATAAGTCTACATAATATTCTCTAAGTATAATAGTTAACAGATTATCGGAAAGTTTCATTTTTATGTCAGATAAATTAAAGATTTTCGAAGAGCTAGATTTGCAATAGTTAAACTTTCAAATAGTTAACGTTTCGTTTTTGTCGAATACTTTATGTTAAAAAACTCGTATAGTTAAGTTATCTGCACGTGTGTTTTTAATGTTTTAAGTTGTCACGTGTTTTCTATGTGCGTTCGGTAATGAAAAATCGAATAGTTAGATAACTGTTCGAGTTTTATAAAAGGACTAACAAACAGAAAAGTTTCTTTGTTTAGTCACGTGTTTTGCAGGTGCAAAAAAAAACTCGAAGAGTTAAAGGATAAGTGTTCGAGTTTTACAAGAGTTAAAGGATAAATGTTCGACTAAATCGAAGACTTAGAAGATATTCTACAAGACTCCAAGAAGATAAAGTTTCGATGTATCTACGAGTGGAGATCATGGAAATTCAAAATGTTAGTGGAGTAAGTAGAAATTTAAATAGAAAGTAATTTGGATTAAAGAGAAAATTAGTATGTGGATTATGGATTGTGGATCAAGTGGATGAACATGCTGAACGTGAAAGACAACAGAGTTCAACTACTAATAGAGAGTACGAGCTACATTACAACCGGGGATCCCAATCTCAAAAAACCAAGTCTGAATATTCAATCTAGATCCCTAACTGAAAAGTTAAGTTTGAATATTCATATTCTGAAAAGTTCTCCAACATTAGAAGAAGTTTGAAATTCCAAGCAATTTTAGAAAAGGAGCTGCAAACGCAAGAAGTCTGGAAATTCGACAATTGGAGAAGAAGAGATACAGAAGCTGAGCAAAGAGAATGAAAAGAGCTGTGTGCATAAAGATCAGGTTTTATACAATTCAAAATTAGTTTTGAAAAAGAGCTTTGTTTTCCTATTTGAATTGTATATCAAAAATTAAGGTATCAAAACCGTCAAGAAGGGAATTGTGCTAAAAAGATATTGTAAATTCTGTCTTGAAATAAAAGAATAGAATTTCATTTATGAGTGTTTTGTGCTCTTGTTTTATCCGCTAGTTTAATTACTAAAGACACAATTCACCCCCCCCTCTTGTGATATAGACGATCCTACATCCTCACAGACCTCTGATGGTTGGTGATTTTGGTGGTGTGGTGTGGAGCTTCACGGAATTTCTAACACTTCCTACAATTAGCATGGTTCTCCACCACCCTCTCCTACACTTTTTCTTTGTCTTTTATATTTCTTTCAATATAAATGATCGATTGGATTTTCTTCCTTCATATCAACGATGGTGATTTCTTCTTCATTCCATGAGTGAATTCCTACGTGATACGTGCAATCATGGTTTTCCTTCGAATTTCCTATTTCTGCAACTACTACAGTGGCATGTTAGAAAATAAATGGTCTGTGGAGTTAGTGTAACTCAACGGACTTACTTCATTGATTTAACTATAAAACACATGCAATAGAGAAATAACATATAAGCTTATAACACTAACACAACGTGTTACCTTAGTGTATATTCAAATAACTCAACATATATAGTTATGCTAACTTAACGAGTTATACATGTGCAGCTCACAAGACATAATAAAGCATTTAAATTCAGCACATTTATAATTCTAACTTAACGAGTTCAGATATTTCGGATACTTACGAACCTAACAATCTGATGCTTAAATGCATTTTGGATAGTTAGCAGATAACTTACCGAAAGTCAACTTAAGTCATATTTTAAGGTTAGAACACATGTACTTTAGGAAATAATAAAATATTCCTTAAGTGTTTAAAACATAACTATCCGGTACATGCAATATAACTCTCCGAAATAACAGACAATTTGGATACTTAGGAATTAAAAACATGTAATTCACCAACAGTTAAGAAATATACTTAATTAACGCTAATTCCTTGAAATTATGCAGATTCTTTCATTAAGGCATATAATAGTGCAATTATAACATAATGGCTTAATTCTCATATGATAAGTTAAATATTATGCAATTAACCATCATTTAATCATTAATATTATGCACTTTTTCATTCTAAACAATTCCTAAATTCTTCTAACTCAATTAATTGTATCTTTCTATGTTTTGCAGCTTGATTTAAATTAATGTTTAGATTTCTTAATGCCCAATAAGCTTTATGTTCAATTTCAGCTAGTAAGTGATAACTTTTTCATATACTATCCTAAAAGGTGACATGCCTAGGCTTGTTTTATAAGCCGTTCTATAAGCCTAAAGTGCATCTATTAGTCTATTAGCCCAATCTTTTCTAGTATGATTTACCACTTTTTCTAATATTAACTTAATTTGTTCATTTGCACTTTCTACTTGTCCACTTGTTTATGAATGATATGATGTTGTAATTTTGTGATTTACTCCATATTTCTTCATTAAGGCTTCAAAACTTCTATTACAGAAATGAGTTCCTTTATTTCTAACAATAACTTTAGGTATTCCAAATCTAGAAATTATATAAGTTTTTATAAAATGTATTACCACTTTGTTGTCATTAGTTTTCGTAAAAATAGCTTCTATCCACTTAGATATACAATCCACCCCCAACAATATATAATTAAACTAATTAGATGTAGGAAATGGACCTATAAAATCTATTTCCCCATACATCAAAGATTTCAACCTCATCAATAGGAATTAGAGGCACCATATTCCTCTTAGATATCCTTCCTATTAGTTGACATCTCAAACAACTTGTGTAGTATCTGTTAGCATTTTTAAATAATGTTGGCTAGTAGAATCTACATGGCAGAATTTTGGTAATAGTTTTCCTTGAACCAAAATGTCCTTGTTTAGGTTGTAAAAGGTTAAATTAGAAAACTGGCTTGAATTTTTTATGCCTATATTAATAAATTCTCTTAGAAGTAGACAAACAACCTTTCACACAAATTAGATATGAAGTCTAATTTGTATTTTAAACTGCAAGTGCATAGTGTATATTGTATTTGTGTGCAAGTACAGGTTGATCCCATAGAGATTAAGAATTGTGTACTGTTCTAATTTTTGTATTGGAGTTTATATGTGTTTAGTAATGCACTCCATTGAGTTACAATTGACACAACGAACTTAGTTCATGGAGTTACAGTTATTCAACGGACTAACCTAGTGGACTTAAGTTAACTCCACAAGTCTATGTTTTTGTTAAATACTGTTATTTACAAAGGAATTTGGCCAACCATTGGATGATTCCACAGAATGTAATAACATCAATTAAGCTCTTAAATGTTAGTTAATATTAGATTTATCATTAAGTAACACTAACATTCCAATATTTCAAATAGTAACCTTTAAAATCTTTAAGTATCTGGGACAATTCAATTTCAATAAACAATAAAACTATTTTCTATTTTCTGAATCAAACAAACATAAAACATTCAAAATACTGACAATGATAATATTAATCACAATACAAAGCAAACAATACAACACTTTAAAACTAAATGCAAACACATATAATTTGTTGTTTTTGGTATTTTTGTTTTGATATGTTCTTGAAGATGAGTGAAAGGTGAAATGTAAAAATCTCTATCGACAGTAAAAACTTCTATCACTACATGCGATACGATTACACCACTGAAAACTTAATCACTTACAATCTTGCCTCCTCTCCCTATAGAATCGCAAATCAAGAATTATAAGATGATCTCCTCTTTAGCATACTGGCATCAACCCGAAACCAAGGCTAGAAGCTTTACGATCTCCTGAGATATGAGTCGGTGCTTGGTGAAAATGGCTTCCCTTCCCGCGATGCGATCACTCCTCACAATGGTTGTCAATCACTATGTTTAGCTCGGAATCGACCCAACATCTAGAAAGTATCCTCACAAACCTCCAATGGTTGGTGATTTTAGTGGTTTTGGTGGTGGTGTAGAGCTTTAGGGAACTACCGACGCTTCCTACAGCTAGTGCAGTTCTCCACCTACACACACACACCTTTTCTTCGTCTTTCTACTCTTCTTTTATATTTCTTTCAGTAATAACTACTTCTGCTTAGATGATCGATTGGATTTCCTTCATTCATATCAATGATGGTGATTTCTTCTTCATTCCACGAGTGAATTCCTACGTGATACGTGCAATTGTGGTTTTCCTTCGAATTTCCTGTTTCTACAACTGCTATAGTGGCATATTAGAAAATAAATGGTCCGTGGAGTTATAGATAACTCAATGGACTTACTTCATTGATTTAACTATAAAGCATGTGCAATAAAAAAATAACTTATAAGCTTACTAACACAACGCGTTACCTTAGTGTATATTCAATTAACTCAACACGTATAGTTATGCTAACTTAACAAGTTATACATGTGTAGTTCACGTGACATAATAAAGCATTTAAATTCAACATGTGCATAATTCTAACTTAACAAGTTCAGATATTTCAGATACTTACGAACCTAACTATCCGATGCTTAGATGCATTTCAGATAGTTATTAGATAACTTACCGAACATTCACTTAAGTCATGCATTAAGGTTACAACATGTGTACTCCAAAAAATAATAAAATATTCTTTAAGCATTTAAAACATAGCTGTCCGATACATGCAATATAACTCTCTGAAATAACAGAAAATTCAGAGACATAAGAATTTCAAAGCCTGTAACTTACCGACAGTTCATAAATGTACTTAATTAACATTAATTTCCTGAATTTATGTAGATTCTTTCACTAAAGCATATAACAGTGCAATTATAATATAATGGTGTAATTCTCATATGATAAGCTAAATATTATGCAATTAACCATCATTTAATCATTAATATTATGCACTTTTTCATTCTAAACACTTCCCCCATACTTAAAGTTTGCTAGTCCCTTAGTAAACTATTAAAATCTAATTAGTTGGTCTTTCTAAAGTGCTAGAATTAATTTTTCATTTTTTTTCTTCAGAATACATAAATTAGATTAATGTAAAGATATTCTGTATTAATTCTATAATCTATCTTAACATTATTTTCTCCTCTTCAACCTATAAATATATTTAAAACATATGTAAATTACCTACAAAATATATTAGCATCACATAGGAGGTAATTATATTATCATTTTTTTCTCAAACATTTGTCGTCTTGAATTTCCCAATATGATTTCCAAAATAAATTTCAACTACATATGAATCAAAATACAATCCAACTCAATATGATTAAAACAAGAAGAATAATGAATTATATCTCAAATAAACAACTTCAAAAGTCTAATCTAGATTCATACTTCAGCAATCTTAGATAATAGAAAATATACTTGATTCAAAAGATATCTATATTTTACAAAACACTTTTATCTTTTCAGAACTATATATGCATATTTGTACTTTAAAAGTTAATTTGAAAAGCTTGAATCATATAAGAGCTTTCTAGTGTACCCATGTATCGAGCTTTCAATCAACAATTCCAAATCTGATCAGGATCTTAGGTTGCCAGATTTAAAGAGTTCTTTTTTAGGTTAACAATCCTTACATACCTTTCTGCTCAAGTACAAAAGGCTCGTGATCAAAAAAGTTAATAAACTCTCGAAGTTGTTCTCTCTTTTTTTCTTTTTCTTTTCAACATAGTATATATACGTATTTCATTAATACAGATGCTATAAAACACAAATATCATATAATTCTGCTTTTATAATTTACTGAAAACATGAATCCATATCAATAAGCTCATACTTTTGCTGTAGTTTAATAAGATTTACACATAAATCATTCTACAAGTTTAATCAATCAAATCAAATGTATCCTTGATCATATGTATTTCATTTAATCCAAAAATCAACATTTCAGCTCTTTCAAGATTTCAGATCATTTACTAAGTTTCAGTTAAGCATTTTGATTTCTTTTAAAATCGTGAAACTGTTAAACTCATAAAATTCAACAAAAACATAAGATACTATATTAGATTTGTATAATAGTAAAATTTTGTAGCATCTTATATAAAATAACATTCAAGTAGTTACAGTGTTGTGTTTTTTATAGTTTCAATTATCGGATAATTATAGGAAATTGTAGTTAGTTACAGTAAATTCATAAATAAAAAAATTTCAATTTTCACAGAATTTTACAGCACCATCTTAGTTCCTCTAATTAACAAAATTACTTGGCTTTTAATCTAATTACCTTCCCCCCATACCTACATTTTGCATTGTCCTCAATGTAAAAGATTTTATAGTAAATACAGTAGATGTAGCAAGCATGAATGTTGTTTCATTGACTTAGCACTTAACTCAATGAACTTAATTCATTGAGTTAATGAATAACTCTACGAATTGAGTTTAAATGTAAATTCAAGATAAGTAATTAATTACATACCTTGCTCTTTTGTATCTCTTTTGATATCTTTCAACTTTTGATTTTGAAAAACTTTTCATTCACAAATAAAAGTAGAATATATAACAAAATAACAAAACATAAATTGTTAAATTAGTATCTTGTGTGAAACCTAAGCTCTTACGCCTTTGGTGGCTCACAAGCAAGCTAGTTGGTTTCCTAGAATAGATACCAACAAACTGGATTGATATTTTGTTTTTTTCTTTTCTTTTTTTCTAAACATAAATGTAGGATACACACAACATTAAAAGTATAAAATCACAGTTTAAGAACATGATTGAAAAGTTGTGACAAATGGAATAAACGTGTCAGTCCAAGCAAACTTTTTAGGCATAATTCTTTTTGCTATTAATTCTGTTTTAATGTAGTTCAGTCTCTTTTTTTAACTTGTAAACTTGCAGTATGTTATCAATACTAAATATAAGTGTATTTCCATTAATGAATTGAAATGCAGAAAGAGATCCTTTTCTATTCCAAGATAATGTAATTATTTCTATTTCTACAGATATTTCAATATATTCCTCTTCCCATTTCCATTCATTTAGGTCTTTCATAATCCATATTTGAAATTTCATTAGTTCATCCCGCCATCTTATCAGACATAAAGTAGGATCATCATATTCATTATACCACATTCCTAATTGAATTTTATCATGTTCCGTAGATGGTGGTTCAGCTATATCACTAGGTATAGGTAATATTTCTATAAAGTCATCATCATAATTGTCTATGCTTACTATGTATAAATCAGATCTAAATGCAATTGATATATCTATGACTAGATATATATATCCATCAAGTATGACATGTATGACTAATAGGTTATATATGTCATCAAGTATGACTGTATGACATGTGTGACTAGATATATATATCCATCCCAATTTCCAGTTAGTCTCTAGTAATACAATTTTTTAGGAATTGTTGAATTTTTATCAAAAAAGATTAATGTTGACCCACAATTTTCAGTTGGTACTTTAATTCTATTAGGCATTCCTATATTCCATTATTCTCTAGTGATAGGATTTCTAATCAAAATATCGGGTAACAGAATTGAATACCTTGGTTTGGTTTTGTAAATAATTAATCTTTCATCTATCCCCATAATATGATTTATTCCTTCTAATGTATTGGGTGGAATTCCAACAGTTTCTTCCATATTCAGATATTTATAGCTGATTGAACTACGATTAAATGACTTCCATAAAAATCCATCTCTAATCTTAGTCATTTTTGCAGCTTGTAGTCTATGAAAATATTTTCCTCTAACACATTCTTTAATTTCCTTTGACACACAATACAATCTACATAGATCTTTAGTTGATAGGTTACTCAGTACTTCCCTCAATGCATCTAGTGGTAATTCCATCAATTCTATCTATTGTGATTCTGTATAACATAAAAAAAAATTTACATAGATAAAATTAACATAGCTACTTACTTACCCTCGTGGAGTTAGGTCATAACTCAACAAACTAAGTTCGTTGAGTTAAGTAATAACTCTACGATATTACTAACTATAATTAAACTTACATATTTTTTCTTTTTTATATTTTTCTATTTACTATATTATACATAATTATTTTAGTTATACTGGTTCATTCAGCTTCCCTCCCAAAGGAGGTATCAATTTCATTAACAATTCTATTGATAGGGTTAAGCACTACTTGCATTGACAATCCTCTAGTAGGTCTAACTTTTATTGATTCCTTTTGTCTAGGGGGTATATTTCTATTCATATTTTGATTCTGAATGGCAGCATTTCCAAATACAAGATCTAGACGATTGTTTAATTGTTGAATTATCTTTTCTAACTTCTCTATTCTAGATCCTTATTCAATTAATGCTTCATAACTTATATTTTTATCATTTATATTTTCTCCTCCTTGGAAATTATTATTTCTCCAAGATAGGTTCGGGTGATTTCTTCAATTAGGGTTATAAGAATTTCTAAAGTTATCTTTCTAGTTTCTAACATAAATAATATCTAAGTCATTAATATTTGCATTCTTTTCTACTAGTTTTTGATTTAATGATAGCTCTTCTATTTTCTTTGTTAACTCAATTAATTTGACTTCAAGCATAGTACTTGAATCTATTTCATGCATTCCCCTTAGCAATATTCTTTTATCTGTAATAGCTTCAACCGAGTTTTCCCACTATGCAGTTCTTTTTGTAAAGTTTTCTAAGTATGCCCATGCTTCTTCACTACACAGTTTTAAAAATCCATTCTGACATGTAGATTCTAATAAAGATTTAGTTGAAACATCTATGCCTTCATAAATTATACCTATTAATTGTGTTTTACTCATTGCATGATGTGGACATTGAGTCAATAAATCTTTAAATCTTTCAAAATATTTCCAGAATGATTCTCCTTGTTTTTGGCTACACATTAATATTTCCTTTTTCTTTTTAATCATTTGATGTGTTGGATAATATTTTTCTAGAAAAACAGAGCAAAATTCAGTCCATGTAGAAATTGAATCAGGTGATAGAGTATATAACCATCTCTTAGCCATGTCTTTTAAAGCAAAAGGGAGATATCTAAGTTTAATAGCATCAATACTCATGTTCGATATTTTCATCATTTGACAAACTTCATTAAATTCTCTAAGGAAATAATAGGCATCTTCTCTTTCTAATCCATGAATGTGTAGCAATTAACTAATATAATTAGATTTCAATTCAAACCTATCTCCCTCAAAGTTTGGCAATCAAATACATGAAGGTTCATCAACTAATTCAAGATACAGAATTTCCCCTAATAGTTTTTCTACTAGAGCAACCATATCTTCGTTCTCTTTTAAAAAAAGGTTAGCTACACCCCTAAGGATTTTGTTAAAGTCCAATTCAGAAAATATTTTAGTACACTTTTGTGTTGAATAATCTTGTGTAGGTGTTCTTACTAATCGTTTAATGCTAGGATAATGAATCCATGTGCTCATAAACTCTTAACATAAAGTAAAATAGCAAAAGATTAATTACATACCAGTCTGATGCTTTGTTTTTAATAAGTAGTTGTTGACGGATGATGTTGAATCAGCTGCTTCTCTTTCTAGTTCCCCAACGAATTTTCTTTTCTTTCCTTAAGTGCTGGTAACTCGTAAATAACATTTTGTTCTATATTTATAATGCATGTCCATAAGGCAAATGAATCTCGTTGCAAGAATGTGTCTTGTAACGTGCAATATGGTTCCTAATTTTATGGATACATGTTCTACTTCAAATTTCAAATTTCAGTAACCGTTAGACCGATGAAGTTTCGTTCATGGCTAAAAGAATAACCGTTTAGCTTAATCCACAAACTAACCTTGTTGAGTTACAGATAACTCAATGGACTAACTTTGGTTACTATTTCTAACTCAATGAAATAATCTCATTGAGTTACAGCTAACTCAATGGACTAGCTTCGTCGCCTATTTGCTAACTTCACAGACTAACCTCGCTGAGTAACAGATAACCCAACGAAGTGCCCTTTTATTTACTACTGACCCTGTAGAGTTAAGGTTAACTCAACTGACTTACTTCGTTGAGTTAACACTTAGCAAATTTCTAAAACTTACTCTTCATATTAACTTTTATATTTTTTCTCTACATTTTGTCAACTTAAATAAAGTTAAATATATGTCAATAATGCAGTGTTTTTAATTTAAACTCATTTAAATTGGAACATTATATGCATATTTAACTTACAATTTATTTTCTGTTATGCAGAAGTTACATTTTACTTTTCAGCATGTAGATATACTCAAGCATTAACCAATTATTGTGAATTTAATCATGTCCTTCATAAAATTGTAAACTTTTAAACAGTCTTATTGTAGGATCGTATGGCTACACAAGAGGGGTTGAATTGTGTTTTTCAACTTTTTTCGATTATAATTGAAACTTCAAAACTCAAAAATAAGTTGAGACACTGTTTTCATAAAATCATGTTTATTCAAGGTTTCAATTACAATATACAATATACAATTCAATTCTCCTTAGAAATTGTAGATGCAATTATATATCGATACTATGTTTCATCTATATAATTTCATAACTACAAACAAAGAAAACTGATGTGCAGAATTTAAAATGTTTCTCCCTGTTTGAGATATTTCTTCTTCTTCTTTTCTTCTTTAGCAATTCTTCAGTGATAAATATCTTGTCATTCTCTGCTTCATCGAATTTACTTTCTTCTGATACTTCAGATCTTTAGTGACATAAATCTGACCTTTTCTGCTTCACTGAATTTTCTTCCACTTGAGAGCTTTTCCCCGAAGAGGTGTTTTTGATCCCTGAAAAGATTTTTCGTTTGGTGTGCAGGGATGGTTGATCAACGAGAATTCTATGCCTTTTATACTGTATCTTCGTTTCATGCATATCCTCCACGTTTAATCACTGCCAATTTTCCACTTCTTCACATCTTCTCTTTTTCCTTCATCGAAACACACATGTTCTGACCCACGTTTACATTTCGAATTTTCTTTAATCATCAATCCTAGATCTCTGAAAAGTTTCCTATAAAATAAACTTTCTCGTCCAAAATTTTTCATCAAGTGTAATAATAAGTCGTTACTTTAATGTTAACTAAACGAGTAACACAAGTAAATATATAACTTAACGTTTCTAACTTAATGAGTTCCTCATGTGCCAACTCACGTGACAAGTACTATAGCTAACTCAATGAACCAACTTCGTGGTGTTACAATAACTCAATGAACTAGCTTCGTAGTGTTACGATAACTCAACGAACCAACTCCGTTGTATTATAGATAGCTCAACGAACCAGTAATAAACTAATGTTTTTATAATAAGAATTTTACCACATACAAAAATAACAACTTAAGTTTATAACGCTAACCTAACACGTTGCTTTAGTGTTCAATATAGTAACTCAACGCGTTTAGTTATGTTAACTTAACGAGTTAAACATGTGCACCTCACATGATACAATATAACATTCGTAACCTTTAATTTCACCACATGTATAACACTAACTTAACGAGTTCGTCTCTTCTTTTACTCACTAACTTAACGAGTTCTCACATGACCTATTTTAACCTTTAAGCTTCTAACTCAATGAGTTCTCACATGATCTCTATACAAATAACACTCTAACTTAACGAGTTGTTTAAATGTGCACTATTTATGATATAGAAGATATAACTTTAAAATATATCATGCTTTGCGATAAAAATACACGTTAACTTAATGTTTAGTTAAATGACAAGTTAGTATAACGTAACAACTAGTTATTTAATAGTATAATTTCAGATCCATTACAAACAAGTATTTATATCAGTAAACTTTTTCTGTATTAATTGATGTTCTTAAATTACTTTCACAAACAACAGTAATTGAGTAAATATGATTATATCCATTTATCACATATCATCAAAACAAAATACTCAACAATCTCACCCTTTTTGATGATGACAAAACCATATTAAATCAATTATGAAATATATTTAACTCAACAAAGCACCTTCATTGGGTTAACTTTTAATTCAACAAACAAGTTTGTTGACTTAAGTTCACTTAAGCTTATTTCTATTGTTTGTGTAAAATTCACCTCTTAGAAATAAAACTTTCAGATGTCAATAATTACATAAGTATCTTTAGATTTTAATAACCACATAATTATCTTTCAGATTACATTATCATCTATCATAACCACTTAAATATCATCTCCCTTTATAATATATGTAATTAAAATCTTAATCATCTTCTTCTTTTGAATTTATAACATTTCTCCCCCTTTTTGTCATTAATCAAAAAAGATGATTACACAGTATATAAATGAAGAGATAAGTGTATATAGCTCAACTTTCTGTAAACATAAATAAGAATTGAACCATTTACGGAAAAATGTATTGTTTAATGAATCAAACAATAAATACAAACATTACATTTTGTATTCAGAAACAAACAAACAGACAAATGACTTAACATTTATCTATTCCTCCTAGGGATATCACTTATAGCATTACAGATTTTATCTCCTAGATGCCTAATATCATTTTTGATGTCGTTAAACACTGCATCTAAGGAAAGAGGTAGCTAGGGTTGCTGTTGTACTTGATCTGAATAACTTGGTTGTTGTGCTTGTATGTGTTCTATATAGTCAGGTTGTTGTTGTTGTCATTGAGGTTGATGCATGACCTAGAATTTTTGCAAATCTTTTACATTAAAAGCTCTCATGCCTTTAGTGTCAAAGGGCTAGTTGGATAAATTTAATTGGTTTGCAAGGAGTTTACATACAGCATCACCAAAAAATAACTTTGAACTCATATGCTATAGTTGAGAAATGAAAACATCAAACCAATTGATTTGAATTCTATTCAACAGACCATAAGTTGCATATAAACAGCTTATGCTGATTTCCATATTGTGTCCGACTCTCTAAAATAAATTGGCATGCAATATATTTGCAATAAACCTTGCCTCTGCATTCAGATTTTCCATTAATATCATTTCACTATATACATCTGGAATCTTTGATAAAGACTGAATGTCCCATTCTAGTTGTCTAACCATGTCAAATCTGTTAGTAACAACAACACCTTCATTTTTCAAATCCAAAACTTCAAAAATTAATTCAAGAGACAATGTGAACTCCTATTGATTTATTTGAGTTTTCAGTATATTGTCATTCTTGACTAGATTGCTATAAAAAGCTACAATAAGCTCTTTGTATTGTTTCCATTTTGTTCCAACTGGTAAGAACTGAATTAGGCCTTGAAACTCAAATAGATCTTTTATTTCCATCAAATTTCTGAATTTTATTGGACGAGCATGTAGAATTTGACATGTAATTAGATTACTGTATTTTTGCAATGCTTCCTCAAATCTAAAATGAATTGAATTACCTTGAATTTGTAATACTATACACAAAGAAGGTGATACCTGAAGCCTTGATTCAGAGTTTAATTCATCTTTAGGAACCTCTTTTTCAAAATGAACGTCATGTTGTTCCTCTAAGAAATTATTTTCTTGAAGTTGCATAGGTAAGCTTGATTCTCCAGCTTCAACAGTGTAAGGAACATTTTCAATATGCTCAACATTCATCTATTCAGTCTCTATAGAATGGTCAGAATTCAATTTTTCCACAAATTCTATAGCCAGTGTATCTATTTGTAATTGTTCATTTTGTTCAACAGATACCTCCATTGATACATGCTGTGAATTCTCAGACTCTACTTCTATAGATTCTAAAGAAGGCTAATTGACATTAAGCTCTTCTAGAGTCTTAACTTTTTCAATATCCGCTACTCCAGACAATTCAGCTAGTGAACTAGTTACTACCTCAACATTGTCAATTATATCTGCAATAACTTGTTCTATGTCAATTGCCTGATGCTATGATTTTTCAATTTTTGCATCATTAGGGCTTGAACTAATAGAAAAACTTGAACTCATATTTGACTTGGATTTCTTTTCAAGTTTTCTAGTAAGAGAAAATAAAGTCTCATTATCTTCATTAGTTTCTATATGCTCGGAACTGATGAGTTTTTTAGATGCACCAAAAGGAATAATGTCTAGACATACATTTTCCTTTGGAAATAAAGGCTCATCTGATTTTTCTTTTCCAGTAGACTTTGTTTCCTTAAACATAATTTTCCTGACTTTTCTTCTTTTGTAACAAGTCAGTCTCTCTTCTTCAAGTATTGTTTTTTTTTTTTGAAATTGGTCCATAAAAGTTTTCTGTTTTAATTCTTCAAAGGCACTTTCTATTGCTATTGCCTTTCAAAGACCTTCAACTTTTCTTTTATCCACAACAATATTTGTTTATTTTTCTTTTGAATATAAAGGAGTAGGAATAGCAGATTCATGTTCTTCCTCAAATGCATGTAGGCATGTACCACTTATAGGTGTTTGAGGAATTCTAGTTGATGTACCTACACCTTTTTCCAAATATTTTGCATATTATCCTAAAAATGCAATTTCAGCACACTTCATTCTATATTCCCTATCAAACTTGCTTCGAATACCCATGTATTTAATACTTTCATTAGTGTTATGAAGTTCTAATCTAACTTCATTCAATATTCCTTCAGGAAAGAAGCATTCACTATAAATTTTTGCTAACCTTTCATCCACTTGAAGTATTTTCTTAAACCATGCTCATGTAACTTCATCAATATCTATTTCTTTTCCTTTTCCATTTCCTCTGTCTTTGCCTTTTCTTTTGCCACGACCTTTGTAGAACTTGGAGACCATCGTCGCAAGTTGTAACAACAACAAGCGGGAAAGATTTTCAGACAAAGTTTATGAGTAACCTAAGTGCTCGTGTAATAAGTGTTTAAATAGGGTTTTAGGCGACTAACTCAACGTGTATAGTAGTCAGGTTTGGATTTTAAATGAATATTGAATAAAGTTTATTCAATCAAGGTACCCGAAAAATTTAAGCATAACTCGTTGAGTTAACTAACCTAACGAGTAAAATGTTGTCTAGAGGTAGTTTTACACGTTACCTTACATAACATAACGTTTAGTTAGTACACTTTACCAAAAACAAGTTTTGGATGCTTTCAGCTAAAAAGTTTTGAAGACAACACACAAGCTATAATTAACATATATAAAACATCTTGAGAACATTGTAAACTATTCTAATATTCCTTTTATGAATCTAAAATAGTTTATTTGTCTTTTAAATTATTTCATCAAAATCTTAAGAGGACTAAACTCAGATTAACCAAGATTTATATTCTTAATTTATATTAATCTATTTTGAACATTGTTATTCCTCCCCCTACAAATATACTTCAAATATATTCAATAACATACAAAATATATTTGTATAAAATAGATGTTAATTATAACTACACTTTAAATTCTCTTTTTAGATGATTTCTGTCATCCTTAATTTATCAAAAATGATTTCTAGAATCAATTTCATTCGTATATGAATCAAAACATAACTTTGAACTTAATATGATTAACTCAAGGAGAATAAAGGAATGTATCTCAAATAAACATTGTCAAAAGTACTAAAGTTGATTCAATAAATCAATAGTTATATTGGTAGAAACTATATTTGATTCAAAGATATCTGTAATTAATGAAACAACTTTTTCTTTTCAAAACAGTAAATATTGATAATTTTCTTTAAAAGTTAGTTTGAAAAATTTGAATCATACAAGAGCTTTCTAATGTACCTGTGTAATGAGCTTTCAGTCAACAATCACAGGTCTGATCAGGACCTTAGGTTGCCAAATTTAAAGAATCCTTTTTCAAGACAACAATCCTTACATACCTATCTACTCAAGTACAAAAGGCTCGTGATCAAACTGATTAATAAACTCTCAAAGATTTTCACTTTGTAAGCACTTTTCATTATAAGCACAGTATATATGTATTCCATTAATACAGATACAATAAAACACAAATCTCATACAATTTTTACGTCTATGATTTTATTGAAAATATGAATCAATTTCAATAAGCTCATACTTTTGATTTGTAGTTTAAGATGATTTACATATAAATTATTCTACAAGTTTAATCAATCAAGTCAAATTCATGCATGATCATATGTACTTTCATTGATCCAAAGATAACATTTAATCAAAATTTCAGGATTCCAGAGGTATTTAATGTTTTTCATTTACACTTCCACTTAAAATTTTGAAAACCATCAAATTTGACAAAATACGTAAAATCAATAAGATACTACTATAATATTATAATAAATATATAGTATCTTATACAGTAGTTTAGATATTACTTAGATATTTATGACAAGTATATAATATCTATGAAGTAAACAACATCATCAATAAAATTTATCTTTTTGTGGAGTTTAAGCATTGTCACACATCACATAGCCTACAAATACCTAAATTTAATCTTATGTTGCAGAATGTATTTTCATCTAGAGGTTTTGTAAATATATCAGCTAATTGATTTTTACTAGACACAAATCCTAATTTAATTTTTCCTTTAATTATGTTATCTCTTAGAAAATGATGTCTAACCTCTATATGTTTTGCTCTAGAATGTAATACAGGATTTTTGGAAAGATTTATTGTAAACTATTGTCACAATAAATCTCAGTTGTATCATAAGATAATCCAAAATCTTCTAAAGTTTGCCTTATCCACAAAATCTGAGTGCAACACAATGCAGCAGCAACATACTCAACTTCAGTGGTTGAAAGTGCTAGACAATTTTGCTTTTTACTAAACCATGACACCAAATTATTTCCCAATAATTGACATGTGTCATTGGTAATTTTCCTATCAAATTTAGATCCTACGTAATCAACATCAATATATCCTATAAGATCTATTGAACTATCCTTAGAATAATACAGACCAAAGTTTTTAGTTCCTTGTATATATCTAAATATTCTTTTAACAGCAATTGAGTGTGATTCTTTAGGATTAGATTGAAATCTAGCACAAACACACATAGCAAACATAATATTAGGTCTACTAGCTGTTAAATAAAGTAAAGAACCAATCATACTTCTGTATTTTCTTTGATCTATTGATTTTCCTATGTCATCAATATCTAACTTTAAAGAAGTACTCATAGAAGTTCCTTGAATCCTTGTATCATTGAAATTAAATTTCTTAAGCATTTCATCTGCATATTTTTCCTGTTTTAAAAATATACCTTTATCCATTTGCTTAATTTGAAGTCCTAGAAAATATGAAAGTTCTCCTATCATACTCATTTCAAACTAACTAGTCATCTCTTTAGAAAATATTTTTATCAGTTTATCAGAAGTTGCTCCAAAGATTATATCATCCACATATATTTGAACAACAATCTGATCTTTATCATCCTTTTTGATAAATAGAGTATGGTCTACTTTTTCCATGATATATCCTTGTTCTATTAGAAAAGTAGATAACCTTTCATACCACGATCTAGGTGCTTGCTTCAAACCATATAAGGCTTTCTTCAATTTATACACATAGTCAGGATTTTTAATATCTTCAAATCCAAGTGGTTGTTTTACATAAGCTTCTTCATTAATTAAACCATTTAGAAATGCACTCTTGACATCCATTTGATATAGTTTAAAATCCATATAACAAGCATAGGCCAATAATATTCTAATACTTTCTAACCTAGCCCGAGGAGCAAATGTTTCATCATAATCTAGTCCTTCTTCCTGTGTATACTCTTGTGCAACTAATCTAGCTTTGTTCCTTATAACTTTACCAGTCTCATTAGTTTTGTTTCTAAAGATCCACTTTGTACCTATTATGGACTGATGTTCTGGTGGAGAGACTAATTCCCAAACATCATTTCTAATGAATTGATTTAGTTCTTCTTGCATTGCCACTATCCAATTTTCATTAGATAATGCTTCTTTTATATTCTTTGGTTCCACCATAGAAACAAACATACACATACTATTTAAATTTACTGAAGCTCTAGTTTTAACTCCCTCATTAATATTACCAATGACTTGAGTGATGGGATGTGATGAAGAATAATGCCAATTTCTCTGATTTTCCTCAATATTCTCCTCAACATTGGGAGGTACATCACTTTCATCATTAGTTTGATCATTTAAGTTCATATTTTTGATTTTCTCAAATAAATCTTCAATCTCTCTATTGATCTCTAGTTCTTTTGGGAAATTGATCATATCATCATTATCAGCTTTAGATTGAGATTCTCTAAAAGAATTTTCATTAAAGCTTACATGGAGGGTTTCTTCAATAGTTCTAGAAGTCTTGTTATATACTCTATAGGCTTTACTTTTAGTAGAGTAACCTACAAAAATTCCTTCATCCGCTTTGGCTTGAAATTTATCCCTTTTATCCTTAATGTTAAGGACAAAACACTTGTAGCCAAATGATTTCATATAGGAATTTTTTGGAACCCTATCAAACATAATTTCAAAAAGAGTTTTATTAACAAGTGGTCTTAAATGATTTTTGTTAATAACATAACAAACTGTATTCACTGCTTCAGCCTAAAGATTTTGAGGTAAGTTATGTTCATTTAACATAGTTCTGGCCATTTCCTGAAGTAATCTATTCTTTCTCTCAACAACACCATTTTGAGACGGTGCTCTTGGAAAAGAAAATCTGTGATCAATGTCATGATCTATACAGTAATTATCCATTTGATCATTATCAAATTCAATACTATGATCACTCTTGAGTTTTTGAATAGAGACACTTTGTTCATTTTGAACAAGATTGCAAAACATTTTAAATTTTTCAAAATCTTCTGTCTTAGATGCCAAAAAGTATACCCAAGTGTATCTAAAGAAGTAATCTACTAAAACAAATACATACCATTTACCACCAAGACTCATGATTCTTGTTGGTCCAAATAGATCCATATGTATAAGTTCTAAGACTCTCTTGCTTGATATATCAGTTTTGGATTTAAAAGAGTTTTTGTGAAGTTTACCTAACTCACATGTAACACACATAAAGTCCTTTGAGTATTTAATTTTTGGTAAACCTCTTATTAAATCTTTTCTAGATAATTTATGCAATAATTTCATATTTATATGCATGATCCTTCTATGCCACAGATATGCATCACTAGTTTCAATTAGCAAACATGAATTTAAATCAATTGCACTAGAAGGTAAAGATAAAATACATACAGAACCTTTTCTTTTAGCAATAAACTTAAGTTCATCTGTACTTTTATCAATAATTTTGCATACATCATCTTCAAATAATACATAATATCCATTATCAGTTAGTTTTATAACATTCAACAAATTAAATCCTAGGTTTTCTACATATAGTACATTCAAAATAACACAAGTAGGAGTTATTTGAACATTGCCCATACCTATGATTTTATCCTTGCTTTTGTTCCAAATGTAACACTTCCTTTCTTGGTATTTGTAAAAATTTTTAATAGGCTTTTTTGTCCGGTCATGTGACTTGATACTCCACTATCCAAGATCCATTTTGATGTTGTTTCTTCCTGCAAAACAAATTAAGAAGAACTTTTCCTTGGTATCCAATGATGTTGAGGGCCAAGTTCATTAAACACATATTTCTTCTTTTTGTTTAAAAACAGTTTAACATTTTCATTTACATTCTTATTAGTTGTAAGTACTAATGATTTATCATTAGCATCATACTTAGTTATAGCATTATTGCTCTTATAATCATTCTTTCTGTTTTTAGATGTAGTATAACCAAGAACAAACCAATTTTTATCAGATGTTAATTTATTTTGGTCATGCTCATACATTTTAGTAAGCTCATACCAAGATTTTGTACTTATATTTGAATTTTCAATACATACAAAATCTTTTTCTACACAAGAATTTTCAGATAAAGAACATGTAGAATGAGTAATTGGTCTAATACTAGAGTTTTGAATTTATGCTTAGGTTTCTGAATTTTCAATTTACTACAATTGTTTGACATTTTTGAAATATTAGTGACTGAATTTTCAGAACACGAAACAAGATTTTTAGAAACATTGATAGTCATATTAGAAGTACATTTAGATAAATCACATTGGTTTATATTATTGTTGCATGATTCATCCCTTGAATTACCTACTTCTACATATTTATTACCTTGTTTCATGATAAAAGGAATTTTAGTCTTAGATTTACTTGAACTACAACTAATAAATCCTTTATTGGCTTGTGATTCAGGATATTCAAGATAATCAAATCCTAAGCCAAATTTATACGACACCGCAAGGGTACTAGTTAGTTTGTCTAACTTAGTTTGACTTAAATTCTATTTCTCAATGGTGGAATTTAAATCTAGCTCTCTCATTTTTAATCTATTAATTTCTAACTCAAGATCATTTATAGTGTTTCTCAACATTTCATTTTTAGATTCTATCTTTAATTTTTTAGCATTTGAATTCTGTATTTGTTCATGCAAGATACATTCATTAAATCTAAATTTATGCAAATCTATAGCATGATTTTCATTATCACATTTAAACTTTTCTAAAGTAGTAGACAGGAAACAATTTTCTTCTTCCAAATTGGACAAAGAGTTTCTAATATTCTTATTTTACAGTTTACAAACTTTAAGTTTTTGTAATAATGAATGATAAGCACATAATAATTTGTCAAAGTTAAAATTTGAATGACTTTCAGGATCAAATATTACCTCAGACTCATCTACCATGAAGCATACATGAGCAACGTCTTCTAACTCTTGTTCTTCTTCTGAATGTGAAGATTTTGATGATAATTCCTCAGATTCAGACTCTTCTAACATGTCATCCCAAGTGACCTTCAAAGCCTTTTTCTTGTAAAACTTTTTCTAAGTTTTCTGAGCCATCTTCTTCTGATTTGTCCTACTATATGCCATAGATATGCATCACTAGTTTCAGCTAGCAAACATGAATTTAAATCAACTGCACCAGAAGGTAAAGATAAAATACATACATAACCTTTTCTTTTAGCAATAAACTTAATTTCATCTGTATTTTTATCAATTATTTTGCATACATTATCTTCAAACACTACATAATATCCATTTTCAGTTAGTTTTATGACACTCAGCAAATTAAATCCTAGGTTTTCTACAAATAGTACATTCGAAATAACACAAGTAGGAGTTATTTGAACATTGCCCATACCTATGATTTTATCTTTGCTTTTGTTTCCAAATGTTACACTTCCTTTCATGGTATTTGTAAAATTTTGTAATCGAGTTTTTGTCCGGTCATGTGACTTGACGCTCCACTGTCCAAGATCCATTTTGATATTGTTTCCTCCTGCAACACAAATTAAGAAAAACTTTTTCTTGGTACCCAATGTTGTTGAGGACCAAGTTCATTAAATGCATATTTCTTCTTTTTGTTTAAAAATAGTTTAACATTATCATTTATATTTTTATTAGTTGTAAGTACTATTGATTTATCATTAGCTTCACACTCACATATAGCATTATTGCTTTTACAATCATTCTTTTTGTTTTCAGATGTAGTATAATCAAGACCAAACAGATTTTAATTTATTTTGGTCATGCTCATACATTTCAGTAAGTTCATACCAAGATTTTGTACTTGTATTAACATTTTTTGTACATACAAAATCTTTTTCTACACAAGAATTTTTAGTTTTATCACATGTAGAATGAGTAATTGGTCTAATACCAGTGTATTGAATTACATGCTTAGGTTTCTGATTTTTCAGTTTACTACAATTGTCTGAAATTTTAGAAACATTAGAAACTGAATTTCCAGAACAAGAAACAAGATTTTTAGAAACATTAATAGTCATGTTAGAAGTACAATTTGACAAATCACATTGATTTATATTATTACTACATGATTCATCCCTTGAAGTACCTATTTCTACATATTTATTAACTTGTTTCATAATAAAAGGAATTTTAGTCTTAGATTTACTTGAACTGCAACTAATAAATCCTTTATTGGCTTGAGATTCAGGATAATCAAATCCTAAGCCAAATTTATAAGACACCGCAGGGGTACTAGTTAGTTTGTCTAACTTAGTTTGACTTAAATTCCATTTCTCAATGGTACAATTTAAATCTAGCTCTCTCAGTTTTAATTTATCTATCTCTAATTCAAGTTCATTTATATTGTTTCTCAACATTTCATTTTCAGATTCTATCTTTAATTTTTCAGCATTTATATTCTGTATTTGTTCATGCAAGATACATTCATTAAATCTAAATTTTTGCAAATCTCTAGCATGATTTTCATTATCACATTTAAACTTTTCTAAAGTAGTAGACAGGAAACAATTTTCTTCTTCCATAATGGATGAAGATTTTCTAATATTCTTATTTTCCAGTTTACATACTTTAAGTTTTTGTAATAATGCATGATAAGCACATAATAATTCATCAAAGTTGAAATCTAAATGACTTTCAGGATCAGATATTACCTCAGACACATCTGCCATGAAGCACACATGAGCAACGTCTTCTAACTCTTGTTCTCCTTCTGAATTTGAAGATTTTGATGCTAATTCTTCAGATTCAAACTCTTCAGACGTGTCATCCCAAGTGACCTTCAAAGCCTTTTTCTAAGTTTTTTGAGCCGTCTTCCTCTGATTTGTCTTACTTTGCTTTTCATTTTTCCTCATAGAACAATCTAGAGAAAGATGTCTAGGTTTCTTACAGTTGTTGTAGGATCGTATGGCTACACAAGAAGGGGGTGAATTGTGTATTTTTAATATTTTCTAAAATATAATTGAAACTTTAAAACTTAAAAATAAGTCGAGACAGTGTTTTCATAAAATCATTTTTATTCAATATTTAATTACAATATACAATTCAATTCTCCTCAGAAATTTTAGATGCAATTATATTTCGATACCATGTTTCATCTATACAATTTCACAACTACAAATAGAGAAAACTAATTTGCGGAATTTAAAACATTTCTCCTTGTTTGAGATCTTTCTTCTTATTCTTCTTCTTTCTTCTTCAGTAATTCTTCAGTGACGAATATCTTGTCTTTTTATGCTTCATCGAATTTGCTTTCTTTTGATACTTCAAATCTTCAATGACGAAAATCTTACCTTTTTATGCTTCACTTAATTTTCTTCCACTTGAGAAATTTTTCCCGAAGAGGTGTTTTTGATCCCTGAAAAAGATTTTTCTTTTGGTGTGCAGGGATGGTTTGATCCTTGAAAAGATTTTTTTTTTTTGTGCAAGGATGGTTTGATCAACGAGAACTCTATGCCTTTCATACTGTATCTTCATTTCATGCATATCCTCCACGTTTAATCACTACCAGTTTTCCACTTCTCCACGTCTTTTCTTTTTCCTTCATCGAAACACACACGTTCCAACCCACGTTTATATTTTAAATTTCCTTTAATCATCAGTCTTGGATCTCTGAAAAATTTTCAGCAAAATAAACTTTCTCGTCCAAAAATTTTTCATCAATGTAATAAGAAGTCGTTACTTTAATGTTAACTAAACGAGTAACACAAGTATATATATATAACTTAACGTTTCTAACTTAACGCGTTTACCATGTGCCATTTCACGTGACAAGTATTGTAGCTAACTCAACGAACTAAGTCTGTGGTGTTATGCTATCTCAACGAACCATCTCCGTTGTGTTATGATAACTCAACGAACTAGCTTAACCTTTCTTTCGAAAGGTTAAACGATAACTCATCGAAAACAGTTTAAGTTTCAGATAGTTATAGATGTAAGTCACCGAAAAACTCTTTATAATATAAAACTAGTGAGACACGTGTCAAGACCTGAAAACATGACTTAAGTTACCTTTCGGATGTTACGACTATAAGTCTCCGAAAAAACATTAACTCACCGATTCAGTAATAAACAAATGTTTTTATAATAAGAATTTTACCACGTGCAAAAATAACAACTTAAGTTTATAATGCTAACCTAACGCGTTGCCTTAGTGTTCAATATAGCAACTCAACGTGTTTAGTTATGTTAACTTAACGAGTTAAACATGTGCACCTCACGTGATACAATACAACATTCGTAACTTATAATTTCACCATGTGTATAACACTAACTTAATGAGTTCGTCTCTTCTTTTACTCACTAACTTAACGAGTTATCACGTGACCTATTTTAACCTTTAAGCCTCTAACTTAATGAGTTCTCACGTGACCTCTATACAAACAAAACTCTAACTTAACGAGTTGTCTAAACGTGCACTGTTCATGATACAGAAGATATAACTTTAAAACATATCATGCTTTTCAATAAAACCACACGTTAACTTAACGTTTAGCTAAATGAGAAATTAATGCAACGAAATGACTAGTTATTAACTTCAGATCCAATACAGACAAGTATTTATATTAGTAAGCTTTTTCTGTATTAATTGATGATTTTAATTTCTTTTCACAAGCAATAGTAATTGAGCAAATATGATTGTTTTCATTCAGCACACATCATCAAAACAAAAATACTTGACAATCTCCCCCTTTTTGATGATAACAAAATCATATTAAATCAATTATGAAATATGTTTAACTCAATGAAGCACCTTCGTTGGCTTAACTTTTAATTCAACAAACTTGTTTGTTGACATAAGTTCACTTAAGCTTATTTCTATTGTTTGTGTAAATTTTACCTCTCAGAACTAAAACTTCTCAGATGTCAATAATTATATAAGTATCAGTTTTCTAATTATCATCTGTCAGATTACAATAACCATTTAAATAGCATCTCTATTTATAATATATATATGCAATTAAGATCATAATCATCTTTTTATAATATTTCTCCCCCTTTTTGTCATTAATCAAAAAGATAATTACAGAGAATATATATACATATATAAGAGAATTACAACAACAATTTCTGCAAACAAGAACAATAATTGAACACATTTATAGAAAAATGTATTGTTCAATGAATCAAACAAGTAATACAAACATTACATTTTGTATTCAGAAACAAACAAAAACAGTTATCGACCTCTCCTAAGTATATCACTTATAGCATTACATATTTTATCTCCTAGATGCCTAATATCATTTCTGATGTCGTTAAGCACTGCATCTAAGTCAGGAGGTAGCTGGGTTTGCTGTTCTGCTTGAACTGAATAACTTTGTTGTTGTTGTTGTATATGGTCTGTATCAGGTTGTTGTTGTTGTTGTCATTGAGGTTTATGCATGGCCTAGAATTTTTGCAAATCCTTGACACTAAATGCTCTCATGCCTTTAGTTTCAGAGGGCCAGTTGGATAAAGTCAATTGGCTTGCAAGGATTCTACATACAACATCACCATAAAATAACTTTGAACTCATATGCTGTAGTTGAGACATAAATACATCAAACCAATTTATTTGAATTCTATTCAGCAGGCCATAAGTTGCATATAAACAGCTTCTGCTGACTTCCAAATTGTGTCCAACTCTCTGAAATAAATTTGCATGCAATATATTTGCAATAAATCTTGCCTCTGCATTCAGATTTTCCATTAATCTCATTTTAGAATATACATCTGGAATTTTTGATAAAGACTGAATGTTCCATTCCAATTGTCTTATTATGTCAAATCTGTTGGTAACAACAACACCTTCATTCTTTAATCCTAAAACTTCAAAAATTAACTCAGGAGACAATATAAACTCCTGTTCATTTATTTGAGTTTTCAGAAAATTTCCATTCTTGACCAGATTGCTATAAAAAGCTGCAATAAGCTCTCTGTGTTGCTTCCATTTCGTTCCTACTGGCAATAATTAATGAGGCCTCGAAACTCAAACAGATCTCTTATTTCCATCAAATTTATGAAATTTATTAGACGAGTATGCAGAATCTGACATGTAATCAGATTATTGTATTTCTGCAATGCTTCTTTAGATCTAAAATGAATTGCATTACCTTGAATTTTTAATATTGTATACAAAGAAGGTGATACCTAAAACCGTGATTCAGAGTTTAATTCATCTTCAGGAACCTCTTCTTCAAAATGATTGTCATGTTGTTCCTCTTCCAAAATATTATCTTGTAGCTACTTTGGTAAGCTTGATTCTTCAGCTTCAACAGTGTTAGGAACATTGTCAATATGCTCAACATTCATTTGTTCAGTCTCTATAGAATGTTCAGAGTTCAATTTTTCCACAAATTCTACAGCCGATGTATCTGTTTGTAATTGTTCATTTTATTCAATAGATAATTCCATTGATTCATGCTGTGAATTCTCAAACTCTGCTTCTATAGATTCTGTAGAAGGCTGGTTAGCTTTTAGCTCTTCTAGAGTCTTAACATTTTCAATATCTGCTATTCTAGACAATTCAGCCTGTGAACTAGTTACTGCTTCAACATTGTCAATTATATCAGCAATAACTTGTTCAATGTCAAGTGCCTGATGCTCTGATTTGTCAATTTCTGCATCATCAGGACTTGCACTAATAGAAAAACTTGAGCTCATATTTGACTTGGATTTCTTCTCAAGCTTTCTAGCAAGGGAAAATAAAGTCTCATTATCTTCATCAGTTTTAGTGTGTTCGGAACTGATGAGTTTATCAGATGCACAATAAGGTACAATGTCTAGACATACATTGTCTTTTGAAAATAAATTTTTGTCTGATTTTCCTTTTTCAATAGACTTTGTTTCCTTAGACATAATTTTTCTGACTTTCCTTCTTCTATAACATTTCTGTTTCTCCTTTTCAAGTATTGCTGTTTTCTTTTCAAATTGCTCCATAAAAGTTTTCTGCTTTAATTCTTCTAAGGCACTTTCTATTGCAACGGCTTTTCGAAGACAGTCAACTTTTGTTTTGTCTACAACAATATCTGATTCTACTTGTTTTGAATATAAAGGAGTAGGGATAGCTGATTCATTCTCTTCCTCAAATGCATATAATCTTGTACCATTTATAGGAGTTTGAGGAGTTCTATTTGATGAACCTACACCTTTTTCCAAATATTTTGCATACTGTTCCAAAAATGCAATCTCAGCACATTTCATTTTGTATTCTCTATCAAATTTACTACGAATACCCATGTATGTAATACTAGCATCAATATTTTGGAGTTCTTGTCTAACTTCATTTAGTACACCTTCAGGAAAGAAATATTCACTATAAATTTCTACTAACCTTTTGTCCACTCGAAATATTTTCTTGAACCAAGTACGTGGAACTTAATCATTCTCTATTTCTTTTCCTTTTGCATCTATTCTGCTTTTGCCTTTTCCTCTGCCGCGACCTTTGTAGAACTTGGAGACCATCGTCGTAGGTTGTAACAACAACAAGCGGGAAAGATTATCTTGACAAAGTTTACAAATAACCTAAGTGCCCGTGTAATAAGTGTTTAAATAGGGTTTTTAGGCGTATAACTTAACGTGAAGAGAAGTCGGGTTTAGAAATAAAATAAATATTGAATAAAGTTTATTCAATCAAGGTACCCAAAATATTCAAGTATAACTCGTTCAGTTAACTAACCTAAAGAGTAAAGCACTGTCTAAAGGCATTTTTACACGTTACCTTATCATAATGTCTAGTTAGTACACGAAACAATTTTCGGATGCTTCCAACTGAAACGTTCCGAAAACAACACTCATGCTAAACTTAACATTATCTTGAGAACATTGTAAACTATTTGAACATTTTGTCTTTTGAATCTAAAATAGTTTATTTGTCTGTTTAAATTATTTCATCAAGATTTTAAGAGGACATTAATTCAGATTAACTAAGATTTGTATTCTAAATTATATTAATCTGTTTTCGACATTGTTAATCCTCCCCCTACAAATATACTTCAAATATATTCAATCAACATACAAAATATACTTGTAGTGACAATAGATGTCAAGTATAACTATACTTTTTAAACTTTCTTTTCCGAGACTTCCGTTATCATGACGTCATCAAAAATGATTTCCAGAATCAATTCCTACTGTATATGAATCAAAAACACAACTTTGAACTCAATGTGATTAATTCAAGGAGAATAAAAGAATGTATCTCAAATAAACATTTTCAAAAGTACTAATATTGATTCAATAAATCAGTAGTTATATTGGTAGAAACTATATGCGATTCAAAGATATCTGTAATTAATGAAACAATATATATTTTTTTTTTCAAAATAGTGAATATTGATAATTTTCTTTAAAAGTTAGTTTGAAAAGATTGAATCATACAAGAACTTTCTAATGTACCCGTGTAATGAGCTTTCAGTCAACAATCCTAGATCTGATCAGGACCTTAGGTTGCTAGATTTAAAGAATCCTTTTTCAGGACAACAATCCTTACATACCTATCTACTCGAGTACAAAAGGCTCGTGATCAAACTGATCAATAAACTCTCAAAGATTTTCACTTTATAAGCACTTTTCATTTTAAGCACAGTATATATGTATTCCATTAATATAGATGCAATAAAACACAAATCTCATACAATTTTTACTTCTATGATTGTATTGAGAATATGAATAAGTTTCAATAAGCTTATACTTTTGATTAACAGTTTAAGATGAGTTACATATAACTTATTCTACAAGTTTAATCAATTAAGTCAAATTTATGCATGATCATATGCATTTTCCTTGATTCAAAGAAAACATTTAATCAAAATTTCAGAATGTCAAAAGTATTTAATGTTTTTCATTTACAATTCCACTTAAAATCGTAAAAACCATTAAAATATTTAAGCCCTTAGCATTTAGAGTTTCATTTTCTTTTTCAGTAATTGTCCAAGTATTATAAGGAGTAGTTAACGGAGTATATGGTTTAGAAATCATGAACCACAACTTATGATCTATACTTTGAAGCAAAACAGTTATCCTATATTTCCAATATTCAAAATGTATTTCATCAAATAAAGGAGGACGATTAAGATTTTGGCCTTCATATAAAGAAAAATTACCATTTCCAGTAGCCATCTTACCTTAGATTTTTCAACCTATTCGATTTTAAATAGTCTAAAAATTTTAAATAGTCTAACTCAACAAACTAAGTCCGTGGTGTTATGCTAACTCAACGAACCAGCTTAACCTTTCTTTCGGAAGGTTAAACGATAACTTACCGAAAATAGTTTAAGTTTCGGATAGTTACAGTTGTAAGTCACCGAAAAACTCTTTATATCATAAAACTAGTGAGACACGTGTCAAGACCTGAAAACATGACTTAAATTACCTTTCGGATAGTTACTCCTATAAGTCTTCGAAAAGCTTTAACTCACCGATTCAGTCATAAACAAATGTTTTTATAATAAGAATTTTACCACGTGCAAAAAATAACAACTTAAGTTTATAACGCTAACCTAACACGTTGCCTTAGTGTTCAATATAGCAACTCAACGCGTTTAGTTATGTTAACTTAACGAGTTAAACATGTGCACCTCACGTGATACAATACAACATTCATAACTTATAATTTCACCACGTGTATAACACTAACTTAACGAGTTCATCTCTTCTTTTACTCACTAACTTAACGAGTTATCACGTGACCTATTTTAACCTTTAAGCCTCTAACTTAACAAGTTGTCTAAAAGTGCACTGTTCATGATACAGAAAATATAACTTTGAAACATATCATGCTTTTCAATAAAAACACACGTTAACTTAACATTTAATTATATGAGAAATTAATGCAACAAAACGACTAGTTATTAACTTCAGATCCAATACAGACAAGTATTTATGCTAGTAAGCTTTTTTTGTATTAATTGATGATTTTAATTTGTTTTCATAAGCAATAGTAATTGAGCAAATATGATTATATTCATTCAGCACACATCATCAAAACAAAATACTCAACAGAAGAAAAACCATGATTGCACGTATCGCGCAGGGAGAAGAAAGCATCGTCGTTGATATAAATGAAGGAAATCCAACTGACCATTCAACCAGAAGTAGTTACTACTGAAGAAATATAAAAGAAAAGAAGAAAAAGAAGTAAAGGGTGCGTGTGTGATCGATGGACGGCCAATGTGTACAGAGGAGAAGCACCGAGCTTTCTGTAGGTAGTATCAGCAATTCTCCAAAGTACCACACCAACCATCATTACCACCACCATAACCACCACAATCACCAACCATCGGAGGTCTGTGAGAATACTTTCTTGATGTCGGGTCGATTCCGAGCCAAACACGGTGCTTGACAACCACTGTGAGGAGTGATCGCGTCGCGGGAAGGGAAGCCATTTTCACCAAGCATCGACTCATATTTTAGGAGATCGTAAAACTTCTAGCCTTGGCTTCGGGTTGATGCCTGTATGCTGAAGAGGAGATCATCTTGCAATTTTGGACTCGCGATTCTATAGGGAGAGGACATAGGATTGTAAGTGGTTTAATTTTCAGTGGTGTAATCGCATTGCAAGTAGTGACGGAAGTACTTACTGTCGATTGAGATTATTTTACATTTCACCTTTTGCCCATTTCCATGTTCATATTATAATAAAAATACCAAAAACAATTTATCTATGTTTATATGTTGTATTTGAGTGTTGTATTGTGATTAATGTTATCTTTATCAGTGTTGTGATTGTTTTATGTTAGTTTTAGTTTTATAGTTTACTGAAATTGGTTTGTTTAAAAGACTTAAAGATTTTAATGGTTACTGTTTGAATTATCTGAATGTTAGTATGCTTAATTATAAATGCAGTGTTTACTAACATTAAATAGCTTAATTGATGTTATTTACAATCTGTGGAATCGCCCAATGGTTGGTTGAATTCCTTTGTAAATAACAGTATTAAAAAGCAAAGATAGGCTCGTAAAGTTAACTTAAGTCCACGGGCTTATTGAAGATATAAATTTGATTGTTAACAAATGGACAGTTCTAAACTCTTAAGCAATTCCCTGTGGGATCGACTTGTACTTGCACACTGATACAATAGACACTGTGCACTTGTAGTTAAAGTACAATGAACAGGTTGTTTGTTTACTTCTTAAAGAAAAGAATAGGCATAAAGATAAATTAACTAAGTAAAAACAGAAGTAACAAATCCAAGTTTTTCTGGTACGTTATTGGAGATCTAATCAGATATTCTAATGTCGTGCTGGGATAACCCAAACAAGGATCAAGGAGATAAGAAGAAGAGATTGAAGGACAAAAAGAAGATGGCTCTCAAAGCTACGTGGGATGACAGTAGCACTTCAAGCTGTTCATCAGATTCTGAAGATGAAGCTGCAGCCAACATGTGTTTTGCAACACAAGAGGTATGCTCTTCTTCCTCTAGTTCAGAAAATGAGCATGATGATTTAGACATAAATAGTCTTCTATCTACTATAGATAATTTATATGTGAAGTGTAGAGAATTTAAGAAAGAAATTAAAAGGTTAAATCATTGCTTAGAAAATTCATTTGTTGAATTAGAATCAACTATAGGTGAAAATAGAAATCTAAAATCAAATTTAGATAAGTATAGTTGTGTTAACTGTGAATTAAAAGAAGAAAATAAAAATCTATTAACCACTATATCAGATTTGAAAGTTACCATATGTAAATTCACTCAAGGTAAAAAAGGATTAAATAAAATAATAGGATCTCAACGATCTAATGGGAATAAATATGGCCTAGGGTATGCTACACCACAGGAAATACCTTATTGTGGTGGTGTGATTCGATCTTATAGAGATGGCACCACTGTGTTTGCCATCAAACGAAGATCAGGTCATATGTGGCTTCCAAGAGGCAATAGATTTAATGTTTTAAGGACTAACTCTACTGGACCCAAGAAGATTTGAGTACCAAAAGCTTTAATTTCAGTATGATTTACAAGGTGACAAGGAGTTTCAAGCACGTTCAACTAAATGGATCGTGGACAGTGGATGCTCAAAGCACATGACAGGTAAGAAAAGTTTTCTTGACTCTATTAAAAACTTAAGTTTAGGATCTGTTAAGTTCGGAAATAATAAAAAGTGTAAAATAACTACAATAGGAAATATTACATCTAAAAATGGTATAATTGAGAATGTCTTGCATGTAAATGGATTAAAACAAAATTTGTTAAGTGTAGGACAATTATGTGATAAAGGTTATACTATTTCTTTTAATGCTGAAAATTGCTACATTATTGATCTTGCCACGAATGATACAAAATTTACTGGTAATAGAAATTGCTCAATATATACATTAAACTTTCCATGTGAAAATTCTGCAAGTAATTCCTATTTGGTAGCAACTGGTGAAGATGATTGAGTGTGGCATAGAAGACTTGGTCACATCAGTATGAAGAACATCAAAAAGCTTTCCACGAGTGATCTTGTCAAGGGTCTACCTAAACTCACTTTTAAGAAAGATAGAGTGTGTAGTGAGTGTATGCTAGGGAAGCAGAAGAGAACTACTCTTCAGAGCAAAAATGTTATTACCACCAAAAGTCCATTGGAACTGCTACATTTAGACTTGTTTGGTCCTTCTCAAGTATCAAGTCTTGGGGGTCGAAAATATACCTTTGTTATTGTTGATGATTTCTCCAAATTAACTTGGGTAATATTTTTGACACATAAAAATGAAACTTGCAATGTGTTCAGGAATTTCTACATAAGAGTTCAGAATCAAAAGGAACTAATAGTGAAGAAAATCAGAAGTGATCATGGAGGAAAATTTGAAAACTATGAATTTGAAAACCTTTGCAATTTATTTGGAATTCTACATGAATTCTCCTATCCTAGAACTCCCGCTCAAAATGGAGATGTGGAAAGGAAAAATAGGACTTTACAAGAAATAGCTAGAACTATGTTAAATGCCACAGATCTACCTAAATTTCTCTAGGCAGAAGCTGTAGGAATAGCTTGTCACATTTCCAACAGAACTCACATTAGATCCATATTGAATAAGACACCTTTTGAAATTTGGTTTGATAAAACTCCAAATATTGGCTATTTTAAGACATTTGGATGCAAATGTTTTGTCTTAAATATAGGAAATGCTAAAGACAAGTTTGATGCAAAATCTGAACCTGCCATACTTGTTGGTTACTCCACTAGAAACAAAGCTTACAGAGTTTATTTTACTGAAGATAGAAGAGTGGAGGAAAGTATAAATGTTTAGTTTGATGAAGATATATTCCAGAATCTCAAAAACTTGAAGATTAAAAATGATAGTGAAAATAAATACTTTGAGGATGATAACTGCAAGCAGAATATCAATTCACAAGTATCAGACCAGAATCTCAACAATAGATATCAGAATCATAATAGTTGGAAGTTTAGATTTGATCATCCCGAGGAACAAATTATTGGAAATATATCTAAAGAGGTACAAACTAGAAGCAAAGCACAAGATATCTGCAATTTTTGTGCATTTGTGTCAGAAAAAGAGCCAAAATCAGTAGATGAAGCATGTAATGATACCTACTGGACAATGGCTATGTAGGAAGAATTAAATCAGTTCCAGAAAAACAATGTTTGGGAACTAGTAGAAAAACCTATAGGAAAATCCATCATTGGAACTAAATGGATTTTCAAAAACAAATTAGATGAAGAAGGTAACATTCTCAGAAATAAAGCTCGATTAGTTGCACAAGGCTACAATCAGCAGGAAGGTATTGACTATGAAGAAACTTTTGCTCCTGTAGCTAGGATTGAAGCTATCATAATGTTGCTTGCTTTTGCAAGTAGTATGAAGATAAGATTGTTTCAAATGGATGTGAAAAGTGTCTTCTTAAATGGAGAAATTTTGGAAGAAGTGTTTGTTAAACAACCTCCTAGATTTGAAGATGAATTCAAGCCGAATCATGTCTACAAACTAACAAAGGCTCTATATGGTTTGAAACAGGCACCCAAAACTTGGTATGAGAAATTGAAAACAATTTTTCTATAGGCAAAGTGGACAACACTTTGTTTATCAAAACTTTTGATGTGCATATTTTGATTATACAGATATATGTTGATAATATAGTCTTTGGAGCCACTTTAGAAGATCTATGTCATGAATTTCAGAATTTGATGAAAAATAAATTTGAAATGAGCATGATGGGAGAATTGAAGTTTTTCTTGGGATTATAGATTGATCAAGTGCATAATGGCATTTTTGTCAACCAAGAAAAATACTGCAAAGAGATGTTGAAGAAATTTGGTTATGAAAACATCAAACCTACAATTACTCCATTAAGTTCAAGCATTAAACTGGAAATGGATGATTCAAGTGTTGTAGTGGATCAAAAGCAATATAGAGGTATGATTGGATCCCTATTATACCTTTCAGCTAGCAGGCCAGATATTATGTTCAATGTATGCTTATGTGCTAGATTTCAAGCTTCACCAAAGGAATCGCACTTGAAATCAGTCAAAAGGATTTTTAGATATCTACAAGGAACAAAAGATTTCAGACTATTCTACTCAGTTGACAGTAATTTGATTTTAACAGGCTATAGTGATGCAGATTATGCAGGTAGCAGATCTGACAGAAAAAGTACTAGTGGTACTTGTCAATTACTTGAAAATTCTTTAATCTCCTGGTTCAGTAGGAAACAAAATTGTATAGCTTTATCTACTACTGAAGTCGAGTATATTGCAGTAGGATTATGTTGTGCTTAAATCCTTTGGATGTAGTAAACTCTAGTAGATTACAGACTGAAAATTCAAAATTCAATCATTTTTTATGATAACAGTAGTGCAATCAGTCTATTTAAGAATACAGTACTTCATTCTAGAGCCAAACATATCGAGATCAGACATCATTTTCTGAGAGATCATGTGGAAAAAGGGGACATCTCACTTAAGTTTGTGCCAACAGAAAATCAACTTGTAGATATTTTCACCAAACCTTTAAATGAATCAACCTTTAATCATATTAGAAGAAATCTAGGTATATGTTCTTTACAAGATCTTTAAATATTTTTATTCTTCTTCGAGCTCACCATATGGGAGCTTGTTTTCTGCTAACTTATACTCGTGCAGGATATATTCAATATCAATTTTATAGTCCTCACCTTTTTATATAATGACAAAAAGGGAGAGAAGAATCTGGAAATTAGTGAAGTATATGGTCACTTACAGTATTTCCAACAAGAACTAAAAGAGAATTATTAAAAGGTAAAGAAAAACTCAACACACAGACAGGGGGAGAAGTCAGCACAAAGTTAGGGGCATGAATCCCTCCACGTCAATATAGTCTTGATAACATCGTGTTATTTAGTTCTCTATGTGACTAAATGTATAGAAATACACTAGGGAGTGAAATACATGTAAATAAATGTAAAGGTTTTTATCATTACCAAAAAGGGGGAGATTGTTAGAACCCGAGTATTTTGATAATGCAAAACCTAGGTGAGGAAACATATTGTATTTCATAGATAAGTTAATGCAGCATTAGATCAGAAGGTAGATAGAACAAATTCTAAGTAGACGAACAGATGGAGAAACTTCCAGAAGATACTACTTTAAAGCTATAGGAAAATCGAACAGTTACAGGTCCAAGTATCCGAAGAGTAAAACAGCAGCAAATTCATCGGATAGTTAGAAGGATAACTATCCGAATTTACAAAGCCTTCGAAGAGTTATTTAATTAGACAGTTAAGTTGGTTGAATGATCGGAGAGTTATGGAGTTAACTATCTGAAACAAAAAGGAAAATCGGAAAGTTAGAAAGGCTAACTATCCGAAACTTAAGTCATTCAATTAACCACGTGTAGAAATACAAAACAGAATCTTAAAGGACTTTTCAGAGAGTTAGATAACTATCCGAGTTTTCTTTCAAAGAGTTAGATAACTATTCGAGTTTTTCGGAGAGTTACAGGTATAACTTTCTGGAACTTAAGTCATCTTATTACGCACGTGCAAAATGGAGAAGCTGGCAGTTTGAAAGCTTAAAAGGGAAAATTGGAGAATTAGATAACTATCCGAAATTTCAAAGAGAATTTTGGTAAGTTACAGTTTAAATATCTGAAACTTAAGTTATTGAAATTGCCACGTGTAGAATTCCAGAAAGAAGATCAGTTAAGTTTTCAGAGAGTTAGAAAGATAACTATCCAAAATTTCAAGAGAGTTTCGGTGAGTTACAGTTTAACCATTCGAAACTTAAGTCAGTGAATTTCTCACGTGCAGAAATCCAGACAGATGCTCAAATGGTTTTTCGGAGAGTTAGAAAGATAACTATTCGAAAAATGGGAAGTTTCGGTGAGTTACATTCTTAACTATCCGAAACTTAAGTTATTCTTTTATGCACGTGCAAAATTGAAGAGACAACTGTCGAAGAATTAAAAGAAATGTCGGAGAGTTATAGTAGTTAACTATCCAAAAGTCAGGAGCTCTTTTTGGTAAGTTAAATACAAGACTCCGAACACTTGACATTACATGTGAGCAACTTAAAATCCTCATGTGACTTAGATAATAGAATATGAGTAAAGAATTGGCAAGTTATGGATGCTTTTCGGTAAGTTATTTTCAACCATCCGAAAGCCTGAAATTTTCGGAAGGTTACTTACTAAACTTCAGATAGAATGGTAACTTACCATATTTAGGTTTGATTATTTACCAAGTACAACAGAATACGTCTGTTGAAAGAAAAATATGATCATTATACCTTTGGTATAAATATGAGGAGCTTAAGAGAGGAAAATACAGACATAACGTATATACCACATACAGTGAGCTACATTCCAATTCCAATTACACTCAAGTCTGCAAACAGTGAAGCATATTCTAAAGATCTACTGCAGAAAAAGCTATGTGCGCCAAAACTCTGATTGAAAGATTCAAGCTGTTGGTTCGTGGCTTCAACTTGAAAGCTACATTCAATTGTTGGTTTGAGTTTCGACCTAAAAACTCTAGAGGTTGGTTTACTGAAGTTTATACCTGAAAACTTCTGTGTTGTTGGTTCTTGCTTTGACCTGAAAGCAAGTGTGTAAGTGTTGAAACACTTAGTGAAGCCCAAGTGAATCTTGGAGGTGGACTAGCCAAGTTGGTGAACCACCTAAAACTTACTGTGTGTTTTCTTTCTTTACTGCTTTGCATTCGTTTAGTTTCATCTCATTTCATTTCTATTGAATCATTTGATTTAACAATCAAAAGAATATAAAAAATTACACACATTCACCATTCCCCCCCCTCTAGTGAGTCTACCGATCCTAACAATCTTAACATCCATTTGATATAATTTGAAATCCATATAATAAGCATATGCTAACAAAATTCATATTGATTCTAGTCTAGCAACAGGAGCAAATGTTTCATCATAATCAATTCCTTCCTCTTGCTTGTAACCTTGAGCAACTAATCTAGCTTTATTTTTAACTATATGTCCATCTTGATCTACTTTGTTTCTAAATACCCACCTTGTTCCTATTATGGACTGATTTTCAGGTGGTGGAACTAGATCCCATACCTCATTTCTTATAAATTGATTTAGCTCATCTTGCATAGCTAAAAACCAAAATTCATCTTCTAAGGCATCTTCAATTTTCTTAGGTTCTAGTAAAGAAACAAATGAATAAGCACCACAAATGTTGACTACTGATGACCTAGTCCTAACTCCTTGATTAGGATCGCTTATTATCTAATCAATAGGATGAGATGAAGCATAACACCAATTTCTATGTTGTTCCATATTTCTATAGGTATGACATTATTTTCTTCTAAATCTTCATCATTTAAGTTTATATTTCTTATTCCTTTAGATAATCTCTCAATTTCTCTATCAACATCATCTGATACTATTTTTGGGAGAATTTCTGAATCAAAGTTTTCAACATGTCTAAAATCCAAATGAGAATTTTCAAGAAATTTCACATGTAGGGTTTCCTCAATGGTTTTTGTAGGATCGTATGGTGTTTGGTTTTTCCTAGCACTACACTAAAAAAACTTGGATTTGTTACTTCTGTTTTTACTTAGTTAATTTATCTTTATGCCTATTCTCTCTTTTAGAAGTAAACAAACAACCTTTAATACAATTTAGATATTAATTCCAATTTGTACTTTTAACTGCAAGTGCACAGTGTCATTGTATCAGTGTACAAGTATAGGTCGATCCCACAGGGAATTGCAGACGAACTTGAGAACTCTTTGTTTGTTAAAAATCAAATTTATATATTCAATAAGCTCTCCGTTGATTTATAGTTAACTCAACGGACTAAGTTCGTTGAGTTATGGCTAACTCAACGGTCTAACCTCGTGGACTTAAGTTAACTCCACGAGCCTGTCTTTTCTATTTAATACTGCTATTTACAAAGGAATTCGGCCAACCATTGGGCGATTCTACAGATTGTAAATAACATCAATTAAGCTCTTTAATGTTAGTTAACATTGGATTTATCATTGAGCAATACTAACATTCAGATAATTCAAACAGTAACCATTAAAATCTTTAAGTCTTTTGAACGAACCAATTTCAGTAAACTGTAAAACTAAAATAAACATAAAACAATCACAACTCTAACAAAGATAACATTAATCACGATACAACACAAATAATACAACACTCAAATACAACATACAAACATAGATAAATTGTTTTTGGTATTTTTGTTTTAATATGAACATGGAAATGGGCAACATGTGAAATGTAATGTAATCTCACTTGACAGTAAATACTTCCGACACTACTTGCAACGCGATTACACCACTGAAAATTAAACCACTTACAATCCTGTCTCCTCTCCCTATAGAATCGCGAGTCCAGAATTGCAAGATGATCTCCTCTTCAGCATACAGGCATCAACCCAAAGCCAAGGCTAAAAGCTTTATGATCTCTTGAAATATGAGTCAGCGCTTGGTGAAAATGGCTTCCCTTCCCGCGACGCGATCACTCCTCACAATGGTTGTCAAGCATTGTGTTTGGCTCGGAATCGACCCGACATCAGGCAAGTATCCTCACAAACCTCCGATGGTTGGTGATTATGGTGGTGATGATGGTGATGATGATGGTTGGTGTGGTACTTCAGAGAATTGCGACGCCGATCCTCCTCTGCACACACTGTCCGCCCATCGATCACACACTTCTTTTTTTCTTCTTTTCTTTTATATTTCTTCAGTAGTAACTGCTTCTGCTTGAATGGTCAATTGTATTTCCTTCATTCATATCAACGGCGATGTTTTCTTCTCCCTGTGCGATTGAATTCCTACGTGATACGTGCAAACGTGGTTTTTCTCTTCCAACTATCTGTTCCCACAACCGCTACAGTGGCATATTAGAAAATATATAGTCCGTGGAGTTACAGATAACCCAACGGACTTTCTTCGTTGATTTAACTATAAAACACATGCATAAATTTAACTATCCGATGCTTAGGTGCATTTCGGATACTTATAAACTTAACTATCCAATGCTCAGATGCATTTCGGATAGTTATAAACTTAACTATCCGATGCTCAGATGCATTTCAGATAGTTATAAATAACTCACCAATATATAACTTAAGTAAATCTACCAGATCTCAACACGTGTCAGTAGCAGTTTAATCATAAAATAACATTTCGGAGAGTTATAGGTATAACTATTCGATGCTCAGATGCATTTCAAATAGTTACAGCTAACTCACCGAAAATCCACTTAAGTCAATTTCCCAGAACATGACACGTGTCCTCAGCTATTTTATAAATAAAAATAGATTTTAGAGAGTTACAGGGATAACTATCCGATGCCCAGCTGCAATTTTGAATAGTTATAAATAACTCACCGAAAGTTCACTTAAGTCATTCGTTATGGTTTCGACACGTGTACTTCAGGAAATAATAAAATATTCTCTCAAAACATAACTATTCGGTTATTTAAACATAACTATCTGATACATATTCTGTCTGTTAAACATAACTGTCTGAATTTGTTCGGTATGTTAAACATAACTGTCCGAAATATCAGAATATTCGGATACTTAAGAATTTCACAGCCTGCAACTTACCAATAGTTCATAAATGTACTAAATTAACATTAATTCCCCCCAAATTAAGCAGATTCTTCAATTAAATCATATAACAGTGTAATTATAACATAATGGCTTAATTCTTATATGATAAGCTAAATATTATGTAATTAACCATCATTTAACCGTTAATAATATGCACTTTTTCATTCTAAACATATGGCTACACAAGAGGGGGGTGAATTGTGTTTTTCAACATTTTTGATTTTAAATGAAACTTCAATTATTAAAAACAAGTCAAGATACTATTTTCATAAAATCATTTTTATTCAAGGTTTCAATTACAATATACAATTTAATTCTCCTCAGAAATTGTAGATGCAATTATATATCGATACCATGCTTCATCTATACAATTTCATAACTACAAACAGAGAAAACTAATTTGCGGAATTTAAAACATTTCTCCCTATTTGAGATCTTTCTTCTTCTTCTTCTTTTTCTTTTTCAACAATTCTTTAGTGACGAATATCTAGTCTTTCTCTGCTTCGCTGAATTTGCTTTCTCCTGATACTTGAAATCTTCAGTGACATAAATCTGACCTTTTCTACTTCACTGAATTTTCTTCCACCTGAGAGCTTTTCCCCAAAGAGGTGTTTTTGATGATCCCTGAAAAGATTTTTCTTTTGGTGTGCAGGGATAACTGATCTACGTGAATTCTATGCCTTTTATACTGTATCTTTACTTGATGCATATCCTCCATATTTAATCACTATCAGTCTTCCACTTATTCACGTTTTTTCTTTTTCCTTCATCGAAATACACACGTTCTGACCCACGCTTACATTTCAAATTTTCTTTAACCATCAATCCTGGATTTTTGAAAAATTTCCTACAAAATAAGCTTTCTCGTCTAAAATTTTTCATCAGTGTAATAAGTAGTCGTTACTTTAATGTTAACTAAATGAGTAACACAAGTATATATATAACTTAACGTTTCTAACTTAACGAGTTCCTCATGTGCCAATTCACGTGACAAGTACTGTAGCTAACTCAACAAACTAAGTCTGTGGTGTTGCGCTAACTCAACGAACCATCTCCGTGGTGTTATAGATAACTCAACGAACTAGTAACAAACAAATGTATTTATAATAAGAATTTTACCACGTGCAAAAATAACAACTTAAATTTTATAACGCTAACCTAATGCGTTGCCTTAGTGTTCAATATAGCAATTCAACGCGTTTAGTTATGTTAACTTAACGAGTTAAACATGTGCACCTCACGTGATACAATATAACATTTGTAACTTATAAATTCACCATGTGTACAACACTAACTTAACGAGTTCGTCTCTTCTTTTACTCACTAACTTAACGAGTTCTCACGTGACCTATTTTAACCTTTAAGCCTCTAACTTAACGAGTTTTCACATGACCTCTATACAAATAACACTCTAACTTAACGAGTTGTCTAAACGTGCACTATACATGATATAGAAGATATAACTTTAAAATATATCATGCTTTTCAATAAAAACATACGTTAACTTAACGTTTAGTGAAATGAGAAATTAATGCAATGAAATGACTAGTTATTAATTTAGTATAATCTCAGATCCAATACAGACAAGTATTTATATTAGTAACCTTTTTCTGTATTAATTGATGTTTTTAATTTCTTTTCACAAGCAATAGTAATTAAGCAAATATGATTACTTTCATTTAGCACACATCATTAAAACAAAATACTCAACAATCTCCCCCTTTTTGATAATGACAAAAACCATATTAAATCAATTATGAAATATATTTAACTCAAAAAGATAATTACACAGAATATATATATAGATAGTAAGAGATATATTTACAACAACATTTTTTGTAAATAATAATAAGAATTGTAAACATTTACAGAAAAATGTATTGTTCAATAAATCAACCAATAAATACAAGCATTACATTTTGTATTCAGATACAAGTAAACAAATAGTTATCTATTCCTCCTAAGTATATCACTTATAGCATTACATATTTTATCTCCTAGATGCCTAATATCACTTCTGATGTCGTTAAGTACTGCATTTAAGTTAGGAGGTAGCTGGGGTTGCTGTTCTTCTTGAACTGAATAACTTGGTTGTTGTTGTATATGGTCTATACAATCTGTTGGTTGTTGTTGTTGTTGTTGTTGAGGTTGATGCATGGCTTGAAATTTTTGCAAATCTTTTACACTAAAAGCTCTCATGCCTTTAGTTTTAGAGGGCTAGTCGGATAAATTCAATTTGCTTGCAAGGAGTCTACATATAGCATCACCATAAAATAACTTTGAACTCATATACTGTAGTTGAGAAGTGAAAACATCAAACCAATTGATTTGAATTCTATTTAGTAGGCCATAAGTTGCATATAAGCAGCTTCTGCTGACTTCCATATTGTGTCCGACTCTTTGAAATAAATTGGCATGCAATATATTTGCAATAAACCTTGCCTTTGCATTCAAATTTTCCATTAATCTCATTTCTATATATACATCTAGAATTTTTGATAAAGACTGAATGTTCCATTCCAGTTCTCTAATCATGTCAAATTTGTTTGTAACAACAATACCTTCATTCTTTAATCTCAAAATTTCAAAAATTAACTCAAGAGACAATATTAACTCCTGTTGATTTATTGGAGTTTTTAGTATATGTTCATTCTTGACCAGATTGCTATAAAAAGTTGCAATAAGCTCTGTGTATTGCTTCCATTTCGTTCCAACTAGCAAGAATTGAATGAGTCCTTGATACTCAAATAGATCTTTTATTTCCATCAAATTTCTGAATTTTATTGGTCGAACATGCAGAATCTGACATGTAATCAGATTATTATATTTCTACAATGCTTCTTTAGATCTAAAATGAATTGAATTACCTTGAATTTTTAATACTGTACACATAGAAGGTGATACCTGAAGCCTTGATTTAGAGTTTAATTCATCTTCAGGAACCTCTTCTTCAAAATGAATGTCATGTTGTTCCTTTGTGAAAATATTTTCTTGAAGCTGCGTATGTAAGCTTGATTCTTTAGCTTCAACAATGTAAGGAACATCTTCATTATGCTCAACATTCATTTGTTCAGTTTCTATAGAATGGTCAGAGTTCAATTTTTTCACAAATTTTATAGCCAGTGTATCTGTCTGTAATTGTTCATTTTGCTCAACAGATATCTCTATTGATACATGCTGTGAATTCTTAGACTCTACTTCTATAGATTCTGAAGAAGGCTGGTTGACGTTTAGCTCTTCTAGAGTCTTAACTTTTTCAATATCTGCTACTCTAGACAATTCAGCTTGTGAACTAGTTACTACTTCAACATTGTCAATTATATCTGTAATAACTTGTTCAATGTCAGGTGTCTGATGCTCTAATTTGTCAATTTCTGCATCATCAGGACTTGTACTAATAGAAAAACTTGAGCTCATATTTGACTTGGATTTCTTCTCAAGTTTTCTAGCAAGGGAAAATAAAGTCTCATTATCTTCATCAGTTTCAGTATGCTCGGAACTAATGAGTTTATCAGATGCACTATAAGGTACAATGTCTAGACATACATTGTCCTTTGAAAATAAATGCTCATTCGATTTTCCTTTTCCAACAGACTTTGTTTCCTTAGACATAATTTTTCTTCTTCTATAACAAGTCAATCTCTCTTCTTCAAGTATTGCTGTTTTCTTTTGAAATTGTTCCATAAAAGTTTTCTGTTTTAATTCTTCAAAGGTACTTTCTATTGCTACAGCCTTTCTAAGTCCTTCAACTTTTCTTTTATCCACAACAATATTTGGTTGTATTTCTTTTGAATACAAAGGAGTAGGTATAGAAAATTCATGTTCTTCCTCAAATGGTTGTCGTGTACCACTTATAGGAGTTTGAGGAATTCTATTTGATGACCCTACACCTTTTTCCATATATTTTGCATATTGTTCCAAAAATGCAATTTCAGCACATTTCATATGGTATTCTCTATCATATTTACTTCAAATCCCCATGTATGTAATACTGACATTAGTATTATGAAGCTCTAATCTAACTTCATTCAGTATACCTTTAGGAAAAAAGTATTCACTGTAAATTTTTGCTAACCTTTTGTCCACTTGAAGTATTTTCTTAAACCAAGTGCATGGAACTTCATCATTATCTATTTCTTTTCCTTTTGCATCTCCTCTTCTTTTGTCTTTTCCTCTGCCATGACCTTTGTAGAAATTGGAGACCAACATCGTAGGTTGTAATAGCAACAAGCAGGAAAGATTTTCAGGCAAAGGTTTACAAATAACCTAAGTGCCTGTGTAATAAGTGTTTAAATAGGGTTTTACGTGACTAACATAGCGTGTATAGAAGTCAGGTTTGGATTTTAAATGAATATTGAATAAAGTTTATTCAATCAAGGTACCCGAAATATTTAGGCATAACTCGTTGAGTTAACTAACCTAACGAGTAAAACGCTGTCTAGAGGCAGTTTTACACGTTACCTTATATAACATAACGTTTAGTTAGTACACTTTAACAAAAATTCAAATGGTTTCTACTGAAACTTTCTGAAGTCAACACACAAGCTATAATTAACATATATATAAAGCATCTTGAGAACATTGTAACCTATTCTAATATTCCTTTTATGAATCTAAAATAGTTTGTTTGTCTTTTAAATTATTTCATTAAGATCTTAAGAGGACTTAAATTTAGATTAACCAAGATTTGTATTATTAATTATATTAATCTGTTTTGGACATTGTTAATCCTCCCCCTACAAATATACTTCAAATATATTCAATAATATACAAAATATACTTGTATAACAATAGATGTTAAGTATAACTATACTTTAAATTTTCTTTTTAGAAACTTCCGTTATCCTGAATTCATCAAGAATGATTTCCAAAATCAATTTCCACTGTATATGAATCAAAACACAACTTTGAACTTAATATGATTAATTCAAGGAGAATAAAAGAATGTATCTCAAATAAACTTTGTCAAAAGTAGTAATATTGATTCAATAAAGCAGTAGTCATATTTGTAGAAACTATATTCGATTCAAAGATATCTGTAATTAATAAAGCTCTCAAAGATTTTCACTTTGTAAGCACTTTTCATTTTAAGCACAATATATATGTATTCCATTAATACAGATGTAATAAAACACAAATCTCACACAATTTTTACGTCTATGATTTTACTGAAAATATGAATCAATTTCAATAAGCTCATACTTTTGATTAATAGTTTAAGATGATTTACATATAACTTATTCTAAGAGTTTAATCAATCAAGTCAAATTTATGTATGATCATATACACTTTCCTCGATTCAAAGAAAACACTTAATCAAAATTTTAGAATTTCATAAGTATTTAATGATTTTCATTTACAGTTCCACTTAAAATCGTGAAAACCATTAAAATTGATAACCTACTTAAAATCAATAAGATACTACTATGATTTTTTATAATAAATACATAGTATCTTAAGCAGCAGTTTAGATATTACTTAAATATTTATGATAAGTATATAATATTTATGAGGTGACCAACATCATCGACAATAGTTATCTTTTTATGTGGAGTTTAAGCATTTTACACATCACATAACCTACAAAAACCTAAATTCAATCTTATGTTGCAAAATGTATTTTCGTCTAGAGGTTTTGTAAATATATTAGCTAATTGATTTTTACTAGACACAAATTCTAATTTAATTTTTCCTTTAATTACGTTATCTCTTAGAAAATGATGTCTAACCTCTATGTGCTTTGCTCTATAATGTAATATAGGATTTTTGGAAAGATTTATCGCAAAACTACTGTCACAATAAATCTCAATTGTATCATAAGATAATTCAAAATCTTCTAAAGTTTACCTTATCCACAGAATCTGAGTGCAACACAGTGTAGCAGCAACATATTCAGCTTCTATAGTAGAAAGTACTACACAGTTTTGCTTTTTACTAAACCATGACACCAAATTATTTCCCAATAATTGACATGTGCCACTAGTACTCTTTCTATCAGATTTAGATCCTATGTAATCAGCATCAGTATATCCTATAAGATCTATTGAACTATCCTTAGAATAATACAGTCCAAAATTTTTAGTTCCTTGTATATATTTAAATATTCTTTTAACTGTAATTTAGTGTAATTCTTTAGGATTATATTGAAATCTAGCACAAGCACACACAACAAACATAATATCTGGTCTACTAGTAGTCAAATAAAGTAAAGAACCAATCATGCTTCTGTATTTTCTTTGATCTATTGATTTTCATATGTCATCAATATCTAACTTTAAAGAAGTACTCATAGGAGTTCCTCAAATCCTTGTATCATTAAAATTAAATTTCTTAAGCATTTCATTTGCATATTTTTCTTGATTTAAAAATATACCTTTATCCATTTGCTTAATTTGAAGTCCTAGAAAATATGAAAGTTCTCCTATCATACTCATTTCAAATTGATTAGTCATCTCTTCAGAAAATATTTTTATCAGTTTATCAGAAGTTGCTCCAAAGATTATGTCATCCACATATATTTGAACAACAATCTGATCTTTACCATCTCTCTTGATAAATAGAGTATGATCTACTTTTCCCATGATATAACCTTCTTCTCTTAAAAAAGTACATAATCTTTCATACCATGATCTAGGTGCTTGCTTCAAATCATATAAGGCTTTCTTCAATTTATACACAAAGTCAGGATTTTTAATATCTTCAAATCCAGGTGGTTGTTTTACATAGACTTCTTCATTAATTAAACCATTTAGAAATGCACTCTTGACATCCATTTGATATAGTTTAAAATCCATAAAACAAGCATAGGCCAATAATATTCTAATACTTTCTAACCTAGCCACAGGAGTAAATGTTTCATCATAATCTAGTCCTTCCTATGTATACTCTTGTGCAACTAATCTAGCTTTGTTCCTTATAACTTGACCAGTTTTATTAGTTTTGTTTCTAAAGATCCATTTTATACCTATTATGGATTGATTTTCTAGTGGAGAGACTAATTCCAAAACATCATTTCTGATGAATTGATTTAGTTCTTATTGCATTGCCACTATCTAATTTTCATCAGATAATGCTTCTTCTATAATCTTTGGTTCCACCATAGAAACAAACATACACATACTATTTAAATTTACTGAAGCTCTAGTTTTAACTCCCTCATTAATATTACCAATGACTTGAGTAATGGGATGTGATGAAGAATAACGCCAATTTCTTTGATTTTTCTCAATATTCTCATCAACATCCGAAGGTCCATCACTTTCATCATTAGTTTCATCATTTAAGTTCATATTTTTGATTTTCTCAGATAAATCTTCAATCTCTCTATTGATCTCTAAATCTTTTGGGAAATTGATCATATCATCATTATCAGCTTTAGATTGAGATTCTCTAAAAGAATTTTCATTGAAGCTTACATTGTGGGTTTCTTCAATAGTTCTAGAAGTCTTGTTATATATTCTATAGGCTTTATTTCTAGAAGAGTAACCTACAAAAATTCCTTCATCAGCTTTGGCTTGAAATTTATCCCTTTTATCCTTAGTATTAAGAATAAAACACTTGCAGCCAAATGGTTTCATATAGGAAATTTTTGGAACCCTATCAAATATAATTTCAAAAGGAGTTTTATTAACATGAGGTCTTAAATGACTTTTGTTAATAATATAACAAGTTGTATTCATTGCTTCAACCCAAAGATATTGAGGTAAATTATGTTCATTTAACATAGTTCTGGTCATTTCCTGAAGTGATTTATTCTTTCTCTCAACAACACCATTTTGAGATGGTGCTCTTGGAAAAGAAAATCTGTGATCAATGTCATGATCTTTACAATAATTATCCATTTGATCATTATCAAATTTTGTACCATGATCACTCCTAAGTTTTTGAATAGAGACACTTTGTTCATTTTGAACAAGATTGCAAAACATTTTAAACTTTTCAAAAACTTCTGTCTTAGATGCTAGAAAATATACCTAAGTGTATCTAGAGAAGTCATCTACTAAAACAAATACATACCGTTTACCACCAAGACTCATGATTCTTGTTGGTCCAAATAGATCCGTATGTATAAGTTCTAAGACTCTCTTGCTTGATATATCAGTTTTGGATTTAAAAAAGTTTTTGTGAAGTTTACCTAACTCACATGCATCACACATAAAGTCCTTTGAGTATTTAATCTTTGGTAAACCTCTCACTAAATGTTTCTTAGATAGTTTATGTAACAGTTTCATATTTATATGCTCAATCCTTCTATGCCACAAATATGCATCACTAGTTTCAGCTAACAAACATGAATTTAAATCAACTACACCAAAAGGTAAAGATAAAATACATACAGAACCTTTTCTTTTAGCAATAAACTTAAGTTCATCTGTATTTTTATCAATAATTTTGCATACATTATCTTCAAACGCTACATAATATACATTTTCAGTTAGTTTTATAACATTTAGCAGATTAAATCCTAGGTTTTCTACATATAGTACATTCGAAATAACACAAGTCGAAGTTATTTGAACATTGCCCATACCTATGATTTTATCTTTACTTTTGTTTCCAAATGTTACACTTCCTTTCATGGTATTTGTAAAATTTTTAAGTAGACTTTTCTGTCCAGTCATGTGACTTGATGCTCCACTGTCTAAGATCCATTTTGATATTGTTTCCTCTTGCAAAACAAATTAAGAAAAACTTTTTCTTGGTACCCAATGTTTTTGAGGACCAAGTTCATTAAACGCATATTTCTTCTTTTTGTTTAAAAACAGTTTAACATTATCATTTACATTCATATTAGTTATAAGTACTATAGACTTATCATTAGTATCATACTTACTTTTAGCATTATTGCTCTTATAATCATTCTTTTTGTTTTCAGATGTAGTATAATCAAGACCAAACCAATTTTTGTCAGATGTTAATTTATTTTGGTCATACTCATACATTTCAGTAAGTTCATACCAAGATTTTGTACTTGTATTTGAATTTTTAGTGCATACAAAATCTTTTTCTGCACAAGAATTTTCAGATTTATCACATGCAGAATGAGTAATTGGTCTAACACTAGTGTTTTGAATTACATGCTCGGGTTTCTGAATTTTCAGTTTACTACAATTGTTTGAAATTTTAGAAACATTAGAAATTGAATTTCCAGAACAAGAAACAAGATTTTTAGAAACATTAATAGTCATGCTAGAAGTACATTTAGACAAATCACATTGATTTATATTATTACTGCATGATTCATCCCTTGAATTACCTACTTCTATGTATTTATTACCTTGTTTCATGATAAAAGGAATTTTAGTCTTAGATTTATTTGAGCTGCAACTAATAAATCCTTTATTGGCTTGAGATTCAAGATATTCAGGATAATCAAATTCTAAGCCAAATTTATATGACACCGCAGGGGTACTAGTTAGTTTGTCTAACTTAGTTTGACTTAAATTCCATTTCTCAATGGTAGAATTTAAATCTAGCTCTCTCATTTTTAATTTATCAATCTCTGACTCAAGATCATTTATATTGTTTCTCAACATTTCATTTTCAGATTCTATCTTTAATTTTTCAGCATTTGTATTCTATATTTGTTCATGCAAGACACATTCATTAAATCTAAATTTATGCAAATCTCTAGTATGATTTTCATTATCACATTTAAACTTTTCTAAAGTAGTAGATAGGAAACAATTTTCTTCTTCCACAATGGACAAAGAGTTTCTAATATTCTTATTTTCCAGTTTACAAACTTTAAGTTTTTGTAATAATGCATGATAAACACATAATAATTCATCAAAGTTAAAATCTAAATAACTTTCAGGATCAGATATTACCTTAGACTCATTTTCCATGAAGCACAAACGAGCAACGCCTTCTAACTCTTGTTTTCCTTCTGAATGTGAAGATTTTGATGATAATTCCTTAGATTCAGACTCTTCAAACGTGTCATCCCAAGTGACATTCAAAGCCTTTTCTTGTAAAACTTTTTTTGAGTTTTTTGAGCTGTCTTCTTCTAATTTGTCCTAATATGCTTTCCTTATAGGACAATCTAGAGAAAGATGTCCAAGTTTCTTACAATTGTAACATACATACTTTCTAGATGAAGAATTCTTGTCATTCAGTGATTTTAATGTTGAGGGTTTATCATTTTTGTTCCTTTGCTGCTTTCTAGCTTTCCATGCTTTCTTGAATTTTCTAGTCAGCAAAATCAAATCCTCGTTAGAATCAATAGATATATCAGAATCTAAATTAATTTCAAAGACTATTTCTTTCTTCATTTTTAGTTTGTTTTGACTCAGTGATTCATTTAATTTAACTTCATAAGCAATTAAGTTTCCTATTAGTTCATTCATGGTATAAACATTTAAATCTCGTGATTCCTCAATTGATGTTACTTTCTGAGACCATTTAGAACTTAGGGATCTAAGAATTTTCCTCACCAACTCCTTCTGTTCAAAATTCTTTCCTAAGCATTTTAAAGAGTTTATGATATCAAGAAATCTAGAAAACATCTTAGAAATACTTTCGTCTTCATGCATCTTAAAGAGTTCATACTTATGAATCAAGATTTTTATTTTAGTCTCTTTAACTTGAGAAGTACCTTCATGTGAAACTTCTAATGCATGCCACACCTCATAAGAAGATTTATATGCCGACACTTTACTGAACTGTTCATAACTTAGTGCACAAAATAAAATATTTAAGCCCTTATCATTCAGAGTTTCATTTTCTTTTTTAGTAATTGTCCAAGTATTATAAGGGGTAGTTAACAGAGTATATGGTTTAGAAATCATGAACCACAACTTATGATCTATACTTTGTAGAAAGACTGTCATCCTGTATTTCCAATATTCAAAATGTATTTCATCAAATAAATGAGGACAATTAAGATTTTGGCCTTCATACAAAGAAAAATTACCATTTCCAGTAGTCATCTTACCTTAGATTTTTCAACCTATTTGATTTTAAATAGTCTAAAACTTTAAAAGAACTTGAGCCTTAAATCAAGAAAGTTAAATGAATGCTCAAATATTAATTTCTGTTTAAAAATAAGGAAGACAGAATAAGCAATGATATTAAATAAGTTGGTATCGATTTTATATCAAAGATTATTTTCAAAGCTTTGATATCACTTGTACGATCGTATGGCTACACAAGAGGGGGGTGAATTGTGTTTTTCAACATTTTTGATTTTAATTGAAACCTCAATTATTAAAAACAAGTCGAGACACTGTTTTCATAAAATCATTTTTATTCAAGGTTTCAATTACAATATACAATTCAATTCTCCTTAGAAATTGTAGATGCAATTATATATTGATACCATGTTTCATCTATACAATTTCATAACTACAAATAGAGAAAACTAATTTGCAAAATTTAAAACATTTCTCCCTATTTGAGATCTTTCTTCTTCTTCTTCTTTTTCTTTTTCAGCAATTCTTCAATGACGAATATCTAGTCTTTCTCTGCTTCACTGAATTTTCTTTCTCCTAATACTTCAAATCTTCAGTGACATAAATCTGACATTTTTTGCTTCACTGAATTTTCTTCCACCTGAGAGCTTTTCCCCGAAGAGATGTTTTTGATGATCCCTGAAAAGATTTTTCTTTTGGTGTGCAGAGATAACTGATCTACGAGAATTCTATGCCTTTTATATTGTATGTTTACTTGATGCATATCCTCCATGTTTAATCACTATCAGTCTTCCACTTATTCACGTCTTTTCTTTTTCCTTCATCGAAATACACATGTTCTGACCTACGTTTACATTTCGAATTTTCTTTAACTATCAATCCTGGATTTTTGAAAAATTTCCTACAAAATAAACTTTCTCATCCAAAATTTTTCATCAGTGTAATAAGTAGTAGTTACTTTAATGTTAACTAAACGAGTAACACAAGTATATATATAACTTAACGTTTCTAACTTAACGAGTTCCTCATGTGCTAATTCATGTGACAAGTACTGTAGCTAACTCAACGAACTAAGTCCGTGGTGTTACACTAACTCAACAAACTATCTCCGTGGTGTTATAGATAACTCAATGAACCAGTAACAAACAAATGTATTTATAATAAGAATTTTACCACATGCGAAAAGCCTTAGTGTTCAATATAGCAACTCAACGGGTTTAGTTATGTTAACTTGACGAGTTAAACATGTACACCTCACGTGATACAATATAACATTCGTAACTTATAAATTCACCACGTGCACAATACTAACTTAACGAGTTCGTCTATTCTTTTACTCACTAACTTAACGAGTTCTCATGTGACCTATTTTAACCTTTAAGCCTCTAACTTAATGAGTTCTCACGTGACCTCTATACAAATAACACTCTAACTTAACGAGTTGTCTAAACGTGCACTGTACATGATACAAAAGATATAACTTTAAAATATATCATGCTTTTCAATAAAAACACACGTTAACTTAACATTTAGTTAAATGAGAAATTAATGCAATGAAACGACTAGTTATTAACTTTGTATAATCTCAGATCCAATATAGACAATTATTTATATCAATAACCTTTTTATGTATTAATTGATGTTTTTAATTTCTTTTCACTAGCAATAGTAATTGAGCAAATATGATTACTTTCATTTAGCACACATCATCAAAACAAAATACTCAACAGTTTTTGTTGATTTGTTATATACTCTATATGCCTTACTTCTAATGGAATAACCAACAAAAATACCCTCATTTGATTTAACTCTAAATTTGTCTCTTCGTTCCTTAGTGTTTAAAATAAAACACTTACAGCCAAAGGGTTTTAAATAACTTATTTTGGGAACCCTGTTATACCATATCTCATAAGGAGTTTTATCTAAAGTTGGTCTTAGATGTACTCTATTTATAACATAGCATGCTGTATGAACTGCTTCTGCCTAGAGAGATAGAGGTAACTTATTCTCATTTAACATGGTTCTGGACATTTCCTGAAGTGATCTATTTTTACGTTCTACTATCCCATTTTGTGAAGGAGCTCTTGGAAATGAGTACCTATGATCTATGCCTAATTTTGCACAAAAGGTGTCCATTTGATCATTATCAAATTCTGTACCATGTACCATGATCACTCCTCAGTTTGAAAGTGACCTAGTTTGTTGCACTTGTAGCATATGATTTTGTCTTTTGTGAATGACTTCTTCTCCATATCTTCAGATGTCTTTGCTGACCTGAAGTTCCTACGTTTCTTCAACAGATTTCTAAATTTTCTGGTCAACAGTAGTAAATCATCGTCAGAATCACTAGTGACTTCTGAGACTTTATCAGCCTCAAAAGCCAGATCCTTTCTAGGATTCTTCTCTTTTGGATCTAAATGTTGTACTTCATAGGCTGTCAGATTTCCTATGAGGTCATCGAGAGTATATGTATTTAAATCTTTGGACTCTTGTTTGTGTTTTCCCAGCACGACACTAGAATATCTGATTAGATCTCCAATAACATACCAAAAAAACTGGATTTGTTACTTTTGTTTTTACTTAGTTAATTTATCTTTATGCCTATTCTTTTTCTTTTAGAAGTAAACAAACAACCTTTAATACAATTTAGATATTAATTCCAATTTTTACTTTAATTGCAAGTGCATAGTGTCTATTGTATCAGTGTGCAAGTATAGGTCGATCTCACAAGGAATTGCTTAAAAGTTTAGAACTGTCCATTTGTTAACAATCAAATTTATATATTCAATAAGCTCTCCGTGGAATTACGGTTAACTTAACAGATAAAGTTCGTTGAGTTATAGCTAACTCAACAGACTAACCTCGTGGACTTAAGTTAACTCCAGGAGCCTGACTTTTGTTTTTAAATACTGCTATTTACAAAGGAATTCGGCCAACCATTAGGCGATTCCATAGATTTTAAATAACATCAATTAAGCTCTTTAATGTTAGTAAACACTGGATTTATCATTAAGCATACTAACATTCAGATAATTCAAACAGTAACCATTAAAATCTTTAAGTCTTTTGAACGAACCAATTTCAGTAAACTGTAAAACTAAAACAAACATAAAACAATCACAACATTGACAAGGATAACATTAATCACGATACAACACAAACAATACAACACTCAAATACAACATATAATAGCAGATAAGTTATTTTTGGTATTTTTTGGTTTAATATGAACATGGAAATGGGCAAAAGGTGAAATGTAAAGTAATCTCAATCAATAGTAAATACTTCCGTCACTACATACGAGATTACACCACTGAAAATTAAACTACTTACAATCTTGTCTCCTCTCCCTATAGAATCACGAGTCCAGAATTGCAAGATAATCTCCTCTTCAACATACAGGCATCAACCCGAAGTCAAGGCTAGAAGCTTTACGATCTCCTGAAATATGCTTGGTGAAAATGGCTTCCCTTCCTGGGACGCGATCACTCCTCATAGTGGTTGTCAGGCACTGTGTTTGGCTCGAAATCGACCTGACATCTAGAAAGTATTCTCACAGACCTCCGATGGTTGGTGATTATGATGGTGATGGTGGTGGTAACGATGGTTGGTGTGGTACTTTAGAGAATTGCTGATACTACCTGCAGAAAGCTCGGTGCTCCTCCTCTGTACACATTGGCCATCCATCGATCACACCCGCACTTCTTTTCCTTCTTTTCTTTTATATTTCTTTAGTAGTAATTGCTTCTACTTGAATGGTCGGTTGGATTTTCTTCATTCATATCAACGGCGATGATTTCTTCTCCTTGCGCAATACATGCAATCATGATTTTTCTTCCAACTGTCCTGTTTCTGCAACCACTATAGTGGCATATTAGAAAATAAATAGACTATGGAGTTACAATAACTCAACGGACTTTCTTCGTTGATTTAACTATAAAACACGTGCATAAATTTAGCTATTCGATGCTCAGGTGCATTTCGGATACTTAAGAATTTCACAGCCTGCAACTTACTAACAGTTCAGAAATGTACTAAATTGACATTAATTCCCTAAAATTAAGCAAATTCTTTAATTAAAGCATATAACAGTGCAATTATAACATAATGGCTTAATTTTCATATAATAAGCTAAATATTATGCAATTAACCATCATTTAACCGTTAATAATATACACTTTTTCATTCTAAACAACTCTTCAATAGATGTCTTTTGAGCCCAAATTTTAGTTAAAGATCTAAGGATCTTTCTTACCAAGTCTTTTTCCTTGAATTTCTTGCCTAAAGATTTTAATGAATTTACAATCTCAAGAAAATGGGAAAACATATCAGAGATACATTCATTTTCGTGCATTTTAAAAAGCTCATATTTATGTACTAACACATTAATCTTAGATTCCTTGACCTGGTTAGTACCTTCGTTGGCAACTTCTAATGCATGCCATATCTCATATGCAGTTTGATATGTAGAAACTTTATTAAATTGATCATGAGATAAAGCACAAAACAAGATGTTTAAACCTTTAGCATTCAGTGTCATTCGCTCCTTTTCATCAAAAGTCCAAGTATCATATGGAGTCGTAACTAACACTATAGGATTGCTAATTACATGCCATGGTTTGAAATCAATTGACTGAAAGAATACTTTCATCCTATATTTCCAATAGCCATAATTGCTACCTTCGAACATAGGAGGACGATTAGTGGTCTGTCCTTTAGTCATAATTAAGATTTCAGTATTATCCATTTTAAACAAATGATCCTAAGTAAATGATAGGAAAAATCGATTCCAAAACAAAGAAATGAAAGCTCTTCAGATGCTTTGATACTAGATGTAGCAGAGTGTAGGCAATCAAACAATAATAAAAATTTTAGCTCTGATACCAGTTGTAGGATCGTCTATATCACAAGAGGGGGGGTGAATTGTGTCTTTAGTAATTAAAATACCAGCGGATAAAACAAGAGCACAAAACACTCATAAATGAAATTCTATTCTTTATAAACTTTAAGGATAGAATTTACAATATCTTTTCAGCTCAATTCCCTTCTTGAAGGTTTTGATACAATAATGTCCGATATACAATTCAAATAGAAAAATAAAGTTCTTATTCAAAACTAATTTTGAATCGTATAAAACCTAATCTCTATGCACACAGTTTCTTTCGTTCTCTTTGCTCAACTTCTGTATCTCTTCTTCTCTAGTTGTCGAATTTCTTGACTTTTTACGTTTGTTGCTCCTTTTTCTAAAATTGCTTGAAATTTCAAACTTCTTCTAATGTTGGAGAACTTTTTAGGATATGAATATTCAAACTTAACTTTTTAGTTAGGGATCCAAATTAAATATTCAGACTTGGTTTTTGAGATTGTGATCCTTGTTTGTAATGTAGCTCGTACTCTCTATTAGTAGTCGAACTATGTTTTCACGTTCAACATGTTCATCCACTTAATCCATAACTCATAATCCATAATCCACATACTAATTTTTTCTTTAATCCAAATTACTATCTTTTTGAGTTTCCACTTTCTCCACTATTATTTTGAAAACACGATCTCCACTTGTAGATTCACCGAAACTTTATCTTCCTAGAGTCTTGTAGAATATCTTCTAAGTTTTCGATTTAGTCAAACACTTATCCTTTAAGTCCTGTAAAACTTGAATACTTATCTGTAACTCTTCAAGTTTTTGCACCTGCAAAACATGTGACTAAACATAGCAAACTTATCTGTTCGTTAGTCATTTTATAAAACTTGAACACTATTTAGAATGAAAAAGTGCATAATATTAATGGTTAAATGATGGTTAATTGCATAATATTTAGCTTATCATATGAGAATTAAGCCATTATGTTATAATTGCACTATTATATGCTTTAATAAAAGAATCTACATAATTTCAGGGAATTAATGTTAATTTAGTACATTTCTGAACTGTCGGTAAATTGCAGGCTGTGAAATTCTTAAGTATCCAAATTTTCTATTATTTCGGAAGTTATGTTTAATGTACTAGACAGTTATGTTTTAAATACTTAAAGAATATTTTATTATTTCCTAAAGTACACGTGTTGAAACCATAATGCATGACTTAAGTGGATTTTTGGTAAGTTATCTGTTAACTATCTGAAATGCATCTAAGCATCAGATAGTTAGGTTCGTAAGTGTTTGAAATATTTGAACTTGTTAAGATAGAATTATGCACGTGTTGAATATAAATGCTTTAGTATATCACGTGAGACGCACATGTTTAACTCGTTAAGTTAGCATAACTATACGCGTTGAGTTACATGAATACACACTAAGGTAACGTGTTATGTTAGCGGCTTATTTCTTTATTGCACGTATTTTATAGTTAAATTAACGAAGTAAGTCCGTTGAGTTATCTGTAACTCCACGGACCATTTATTTTCTAATATGCCACTATAACGGTTACAGAAATAGGACATTCGAAGGAAAACCACAATTGCACGTATCACGCAGGAAATCGCTCGTGGAAGGAAGAAGAAATCACCATCGTTGATATGAACGAAGGAAATCCAACCGATCATCAAAGCAGAAGCAGTTACTACTAAGAAATATAAAAGACAAGGAGAAAAAAAACAAAAGAGTGTGGCTAGTGTGTGTGCAGAGGAGGAGGACCGTGCTAACTGCAAGTAGCGATGGAAGTTCCCTGAAGTTCCACACTACCATCACCACCACCACCATAATCACCAACCATCGGAGGTCTGTGAGGATACTTTCCTAATGTCAGGTTGATTCTGAGCCAAACACGGTGCCTGACAACCATTGTGAGGAGTGATCGCGTCGCGGGAAGGGAAGCCATTTTCACCAAGCACCGACTCATATCGCAGGAGATTATAAAGCTTCTAGCCTTGGTTTCGGGTTGATGCCAGTATGCTGAAGAGGAGATCAACTTGCAATTCTGGACTCGCGATTCTATAGGGAGAGGAGACAGAATTGTAAGTGGTTGTAGGATCGTTTGTATCATAAGAATGGGGGTGAATTGTGTCTTTAGTAATTAAATAATAGTAGATAAAACAAGAGCACAAAACACACGTAAATGAAATTCTATTCTTTATTTAAAAATAGAATTTACAATATCTTTTCAGCTCAATTCCCTTCTTAAAGGTTTTGATACTGTAATGTTCGATATACAATTCAAATAAAAAAACAAAGCTCTTATTCAAAACTAATTTTGAATTGTATAAAACCTAATCTTTATGTACATAACTTCTTTCTTTCTCTTTGCTCAACTTCTATATCTCTTCTTCTCTAGTTGTCAAATTTCCAGACTTCTTGCGTTTGCAGCTCCTTTTTTGAAATCCCTTGGAATTTCGAACTTCTTCTAATGTTGGAGAATTTTTCAGAATATGAATATTCAAACTTAACTTTTCAGTTAGGGATCTAGATTGAATATTCAGACTTGGTTTTTGAGATTGGGATCCTCTGTTGTAATGTAGCTCCTACTCTCTATTAGTAGTCGAACTCTGTTTTCACGTTCAGCATGTTCTTCCACTTAATCCATAACCCATAATCTATAATCCACGTACTAATTTTTATCTTTAATCCAAATTACTATCTTTTTGAGTTTCCACTTTCTCCACTATCATTTTGAATTTCCACGATCTCCACTTCGTAGATTCACCGAAACTTTATCTTCCTGGAGTCTTGTAGAATATCTTCTAAGTCTTCAATTTAGTCGAACACTTATCCTTTAAGTCCTATAAAAACTCGAACACTTATCTATAACTCTTCGAGTTTTTGCACCTGCAAAACACATGACTAAACATAGCAAACTTATCTATTCGTTAGTCATTTTATAAAACTTGAATAGTTATCTATCCATGCGTATAAAAACTCGAATAGTTATCTAACTATTCGATTTTCATTACCGAACACACATGGAAAACACGTGACAACTTAAAACATTAAAAACACATGTGTAGATAACTTAACTATACGAGTTTTTAACATAAACTATTCGACAAAAACGAAACGTTAACTATCGAAAATCTAACTCTTCGGAAATCTTTAACTTATCCGACATAAAAATGAAACTTTTTGATAATCTGTTAACTATTATACTTAGAGATATATACTTAGAGAATATTATTTAGACTTATTTAAAAATGTTAATAAAGCATATATCATCAAAACAAAATTCCTAACAATCTCTCCCTTTTTGATGATGTCAAAACTTAATAAGTCAAAAATAATCTATCTCCTCCCCCTTTTTGGCATTATAAAAAAGTAAATAAAATGTAAGGAAGAGAAAAATAAAATAAAAAAATTTCTAAGTACATATCGTTGAAAAAGATTTTAAACATGCATAACTATCGTGGATTAAGCATAAACTATTTAAATATAAACTGTGAAAAATAATCACATGAGTATTAAATTGTAGTAAACAGTTTACATAATATTTTTGGTAACAAATTACAATACATAAATCATGTAATACATAATTTGTATAATCACAACCTCTTTGTCTTCGAAAAATACTGATCAGAGTGTTTGAAATTTGCTTTGCAATTTCTATACATACTTTGTTTATCTGATCAATTACTGCTTGATCTAAATTATTTTGTGAAACTTGTGATGGTTGCTGTAAAAATTCAGTATGGATGTCTGTATGTATACCAGTATTTGTATTTGTTTGTGTACCTGTATTTATATCTGTATGTATACTGGTATTGATATCTGTATGTTGTTGTTGTTCTAAAATTTGTGTTGATTGTTGCTGTTGCTGTTGGGACTGAGTTTGCCTATCCTGTTGTTGTCGGACTATAGGTGTATTTGTTGCTTGGTATTTTTGGAGTTCCTTTGCAGAGAAAGATCTTGATTTTAATCTTTTCTATGGCGAAGGTGTAATATCTACTTGAGTTGCCACAATTCTCAAAATCGTATCACCATAAAATAATTTACTTTGCAAATGTAAGATATGAGAAATAAAAATATCATACCAGTTCACCTGTATATGGTTAATTAATGCATATGTAGCATAAAGACAACATCTGCCAACTTCTGCACCATGACCAAACCTCTAAAACAATGAAGCATGTAGTATTTTTGCAATAAAATGTGCTTGGCCATTTAAGTCATTTAGTAACCTCAATGGTTTGTTGGCAATTGGATCTTTGGCTAAAGTTTGAATGTCCCATGCCAAATGATAAACCTATTTTCTTTCTAACAATTTAACTCCATTTTTTAGATCAAGTACTTGATAAAGTAAATCTAGAGTTAAATATATATCATTTTCTTGTATATTGGAAATAGGAATACCTTCTTCCACTATTAAGTTTGAATAAAAACAACTGATAAGTTCGGGTATAACAAGATGGCCTGGCTGTTGTGGAAGTAGAGTCAACAAGCCTTGAAATTCAAACATTTTTTGTATATGTGCCATCCCTTCAAAATTAACTGGTCTTGAATATAAAATTGTAAAAGTTTTATATGTTCAAAATTTGTCATAATAGGAACTATTTCTGAACCATAATAATGTATTTTCATCTAAACTCTGTTCAAGATTAGGTATTTTCCTGTCATGATGTTCTGATCTAGGACTTATTTCAATATTATCAGCAGCATCTATATTTTCAGATCTTTCAGAACTGGTGGAATTTCCATCAAAACTAGTATAAATGTCTGAAATATCTGTTATTGTCGTATCAATAATCTGCTGAAATTCTTCTATTTGTTCTTTTGGAAACATTTCAGTATCAATAGTATCTGTATCAATCTGTCTATCAGCAACATGTATGTCTATAATTGATCTATACAACAATTGTCTCTATATGAAAGAATGTTCTATATCTGTCTGTATAATAGAATCATCTTGTATTTCTGAAATTTCTATGCTTGAGGCATAGGCAATTTGATATTCAATCTGTAACTGTGTATGTTGTTGATTATATACATTTATCAACAAGTATATTATATATTGTAACAGACATAACCATATGTATAAACTATAATATAAGCAACTATACCAAAAATCAAAATTTTCTATCCGTGATACAGTTAGAGGAAGAATATCTATACATTCCTCTTCAAATGAAATATCTTCTATATTCATAGACTTAGTGTCTATATCATCAAAAATATCATCAAAATTGATATCATCTGTATATGTATCATCAAAATTTCCTACGTGTTCTCTTTTCGTAGGAAAAGAACGTGTGCTTGTAGTATGATGTGAAAAACTATCCATTGTATTAAAAGATACATGTTTAGAATGAAAAAATGCATAATATTAACGGTTAAATGATGGTTAATTGCATAATATTTAGCTTATCATATGAGAATTAAGCTATTTTGTTATAAGTGCATTGTTATATGCTTTAATGAAAGAATCTGCTTAATTTTGAGGAATTAATGTTAATTTAGTGCATTTCTGAACTGTCGATAAATTGCAGGTTGTGAAATTCTTAAGTATTCGAATTTTCTATTATTTCAAACAGTTATGTTTAACATACCGAACAGTTATGCTTAATGTACCGAAGAGTTATGTTTAAATTACTGAACAGTTATGTTTTAAAAGAATATTTTATTATTTCCTGAAGTACACGTGTCGAAACCATAATGCATGACTTAAGTGGACTTTTGGTGAGTTATCTCTAACTATCTGAAATTACAACTTGGCATCAAATAGTTATATGTGTAACTCTCTGAAATCTCCTTTTATTATAAAACTACTAATGACATGTGTCATGTTCTAGAAGAATGACTTAAGTGGATTTTCAGTGAGTTATCTGTAACTATTTGAAATGCATCTAAGCATCAGATAGTTAGACTTGTAACTCTTCGAAATATTTCTTTATTATAAAACTATTGATGACACGTGTCGTGATCTAGAAGATTGACTTAAGTTATATATCGGTGAGTTATCTGTAACTATTTGAAATGCATCTGAGCATCAGATAGTTAAGTTTGTAACTATCCGAAATGCATCTGAACATCGGATAGTTAAGTCTGTAACTATCCGAAATGCACCTGAGCATCAGATAGTTAAATTTATGCACGTCTTTTATTGTTAAATCAATGAAGCAAGTCTGTTGAGTTATCTGTAACTCCACGGACCATTTATTTTCTAATATGCCACTGTAGCAGTTGAAGGAACAGAATAGTTGGAAGAAAAAAAACCACGATCGCACGTATCATGCAGGAATTTACTCGTCGAAGGAAGAAGAAATCATCGTCGTTGATATGAATGAAGGAAATCCAACTGATCATTCAAGCAGAAGTAGTTACCATTGAAGAAATATAAAAGAAAAGAAGAAAAAAAGTAGCATGGGGGTGGCCGATGGGTGTGGCCAGTGTGTGTAGAGGAGGATCACCGAGCTTTCTACAGGCAACGTCGGCAATTCTCTAAAGTACCACACCAACCATCTCCACCACCATCATAATCACCAACCATCGGAGGTCTATGAGGATACTTTCTTGATGTTGGGTCGATTCCGAGCCAAACATAGTGCCTAACAACCACTGTGAGGAGTGATCGCGTCGTGGGAAGGGAAGCCATTTTCACCAAGTGCCAACTCATATCTCAGGAGATTGTAAAGCTTCTAGCCTTAACTTCGGGTTGATGCCTGTATGTTGAATAGGAGATCATCTTGCAATTCTGGACTCGCGATTTTATAAGGAGAGGAGATAAAATTGTAAGTGGTTTAATTTTTAGTGGTGTAATCACGTCGCATGTAGTGACAGAAGTATTTCCTGTCGACTGAGATTACTTTACATTTCACCTTTTGCCCATTTTCATGCTCATATCAAAACAAAAATACCAAAAACAACTTATCTGTGTTTGTATTTTGTATTTGGGTATTGTATTATTTGTTATATATCGTGATTAATGTTATCTTTTTCAGTGTTGTGATTGTTTTATGTTTGTTTTAGTTTTACAATTTACTAAAATTGGTTCATTCAATAGAGTTAAAGATTTTAATGGTTATTGTTTGAATTATCTGAATGTTAGTATTGCCTAATGATAAATTCAGTGTTTACTAACATTAAAGAGCTTAATTGATGTTATTTACAATCTGTGGAACTGCCCAATGGTTGGTTGAATTCCTCTATAAATAGTAGTATTAAATAGGAAAGACAGGCTCGTGGAGTTAACTTAAGTCCACGAGGTTAGTCCGTTGAGTTAGCCATAACTCAATGAACTTAGTCCATTGAGTTAACTATAACTCAACGGAGATCTTATTGAATATATACATTTGATTGTTAAAAACGAAACAGTTCACAATTCTTAAGCAATTCCCTATGGGATCGACCTGTACTTGCACACTAATACAATAGACACTACGCACTTACAGTTAAAATACAAATTGGAATTAATATCTAATTTGTGTGAAAGGTTGTTTGTTTACTTCTAAAAAGGAATTCAATGATATAGGCATAAAGATAAAGTAACTAAATAAAAACATAAGTTAACAAATCCAAGTTTTTCTGGCGCGTTGTTGGGTAACCAATCAAGTTTTCTGGTGCCGTGTTGGAGATGCAAACAAGTTTTTTGGCGCAGTTGCCGGGGAACCAATCAAGTTTTCTAGTGCCGTGTTGGAGATCTAAACAAGATTTCTGGCGCCGTTGCTGGGGAATTGAGTAGCTAAGCAACTGTTAGAGTTGTTTTGTTTTAATAGCTAGAGTGTTTTGTGTTTTCTTTTGTAATTGAGAATATGGCATATGCTTATGCTCAAGGATTTCTGAAACCTGTAGTTAGCATATGTGAATTCTGCAATTCTAAAGGAGACGACATTTCTGATTGTTTGAAATTGAGACATTTGCAGATGGTTAGATCCTATGAATAACAAATGAATTATCCTCAATATAATAGAGCCGAGTATGAGAATCTTATAGTTTACCCAACTGATGGTAAGTATAGAATGTGTAATATGTTGAGAAACACTGAAGTTTGGGATAGGTATGATAAACTAGACCGTAGTATAGAGCAAAACCTAGACAAACTTGAACACTTTATGTGTCAGCAACAAGAAGTCAACCAATTAAATTATAAGGAAGCATATTCAAAACCTAAATTGGATATAATTTACGAAACTGAAAAAACCATAATGAAAATTGATCAAAAATTGAATGTAATGAGATTAGATGATTTGGAAAGAAAACTAAAAGCATTGGACGAATATACAATGAAAATACAAGTTATGCAACAGGACAATGAAAATTATAATATTATAGATTTGCATAACTTGCAAGATATACAGCCAAAAGAAAATACTAATGCAAGAGAATTTAAAGAATGCACTTTAAAACTAAAAACAATTGAAGATCATAATCACGAAAATGTTATACAAGAACATCATGAGAGTAACGAAAATTTGGAAGATGTATGTATAACATTAAGATCTGGAATTGATATACCACCAAGAACTCAAAATGAAAATAATATGAAGGTGGATAAGAGCAAAAATCAAAATGATAATGAGAATGTAATAGCTGAAAATCTAGAAATCACTGAAGAACAATCTAAATCTGCTAATGAGGCTAAAAATGATCAAACAAATCAAATGAAAGAAAAAGAATCTTTTAAATCACAATCTTTAGCACCCTATCCTGAAAGATTACAACAAACAATACCTGAAAAATAAGAAAAATTCAGAGAAGTTTTTAAAAAGTGCAAGTTAACATTCCTTTGTTAGATCTATTGTAGAAAATGCCACCTTATGCTAAATTTCTAAAGGATTGGTGCACTAAGAAAAGAGAGTGAAAAGTTCTTAGAAAGGTCTTTTTAGTTGAGCAAAGTAGTTCCCTATTTCTGCCACAAATTCCTAAAAAGTTATCTGATCCTAGAATCCCTGTTATATCATGCACTATAGGAAATACCATTCTAGAAAGAACCTTAATAGACTTAGGTGTAGGTATAAATGTTATGCCAAGTGATATATTTGCATCCTTAGGATTAGAAGGCTTAACTCCTACTAGTACGGTTATTCAATTAGCTGATAGAAGTATAAGATACCCTAGAGGAAAAATAGAGGATGTCTTAATTAAAATCAAAAACTTTATATATTCTATTGATATTGTAATTTTGGATTCCCAACAAATTAAGCATAAAAATAGTGATACATCTTTAATTTTGGGAAGGCCATTTTTAGCAACATCAAGGGCTGTTATAAATTGTAAAACTGGAGTAATGATGTTAGCATATGGTAATGAGGATACTCAATTAAATATTTTCAAACTAGAAAGGTTTGAGGAGTTAGAAATGTCCTTACATATCATAGACTTTTTAGAGGATGAAGGAGATATGCTAGATGATGTGATTCAAGAAGAATTAAATAGGCAAATCTATTTTGAAACTTTATAGGAAAGTGAAAGCATAAATATAGAAGAAGACCTAGAAGAAATTAATTTAGAAAATGATGATGTTCAATTAGGAGCTCTAGCTTCTGATGGGCAACATTTAGAATTAAAACCTTTACCTCTTGAATTAACCTATATATTTTTGGAAGAGAAACGAACCTGTCCAATCATTATTGCTTTAGATTTAAAAGAGGATCAAATAGCTAAATTAAAAGATGTAGTGAAAAGTTATAAAGAAGCAATAGGATGAACTATGACTGATATAAAAGGGTTAAGTTCAACTTTATGCTGTCACCACATATATTTAGAAGAGAATGCTAAACTTGTTAGAATTCCTGAGAGGAGATTAAATCCAAACCTTAAAGAAGTAGTCAGGAAAGAAATAGTAAAATGGTTAGATAATGACATAATTTATACGATTTCTGATAGCTCGTGGGTTAGCTCAATCCATGTAGTTCCCAAGAAATCAGGATTAACAGTTATTAGGAATGAAAGTCAAGACTTGATACCTACTAGAATTCAATCAGGCTGGAGAGTATGTATAGACTATAGAAAGTTGAATGCTGTGACTAGGAAAGATCATTTTCCCTTACCTTTTATAGATCAAATGCTAGAAAGATTAGTAGGGCAAGCATATTTTTGTTTCCTAGACAGGTATTCAGGTTATAATCAAATTCTAGTAGCATTAGAGGATCAAGAGAAAACAACTTTCACCTGTCCTTATGGAACTTATGCTTTTAAGAGAATGCTATTCGGATTATACTAGAATGACTGAAGATTTCTTAGAAATATTTATGGATGATTTTACTGTATATGGCAACTCATATGAAGTTTGTTTAAAAAATTTAGACCAAATATTAAAATGCTGTGTGGAAAAAAATCTGGTACTAAATTGGGAAAAATGTGACTTCATGGTTAAATAAGGAATAGTCTTAGGGCATGTTGTTTCAAAGAAAGGGTTGGAAGTAAATAAAGCTAAAATAGAAGTAATTTCTAATCTACTAGAACCTAAACCAGTAAAAGATATTAGATCATTTCTAGGACATGTTGGTTTTTATAGAAGATTTATTAAAGACTTTAGCAAAATAGCTAGACCTTTAACTAATCTATTAAAAGATGTCCCATTTAACTTTGATAAAAATTGCAAGGAAGTATTTTTCAAACTTAAAACTAGCTTAATTTCAACTCCTATAATTCAAGCACCTGATTGGAGTCATACATTTGAATTAATGTGTGATGTATCTGATTTTTCTATAGGAGCAGTGTTGGGACAGAAGATAGAAAAATCTCCTAGAGTGATTCATTATGCAAGCAAAACCTTAAATGATGCTCAAGTTAATTACACAACTACTGAAAAAGAACTATTAGCTGTTGTGTTTGCCTTGGAAAAGTTTAGATCATATCTAATTGGAGCTAAAGTAATAGTATACACAGATCATGCACCTTTAAAACACCTAATAGCAAAAAAAGAAACTAAGCCTAGATTGATCCGATGGATATTATTATTACAAGAATTTGATCTAGAAATTAAAGATAAAAAAGGTTGTGAGAATGTAGTAGCAAATCATTTATCAAGATTACAAATAGAAAAATCAAATATTGAAATTAAGGATAATTTTCCTAATGAACAATTAATGACCATCAACACAATACATTGGTATGCAGATATAGTTAATTACTTAGTTACTGATTTAACACGCTAAGAATTGGAATAGACAGGATAAGAAATTATTTTTCTCAAGAGTAAAATATTACTATTGGGAAGACCCATACTTATTTAAGAAATGTCTTGATCTGGTTTTAAGGAGGTGTTTTCCAGAAACTGAATATCAAAGCATATTATCTTTCTGTCATGACCAAGCTTGTGGAGGGCATTTTGGTTAAGGGAAAACTGCTGCAAAAATTCTACAATGTGGATTTTATTGGCCAACACTATTCAAAGATGCTCATAAATATTGCTTAAATTGTTTAAGATGTCAACAAATAGGAAGAATATCAAAGAGGAATATGATGCCTCTTAATCCTATTGTTGAGGTTGAAATTTTTGATGTGTAGGGAATAGATTTTATGGGTTCATTTCCTATGTCTAATCAATTTAATTACATATTGTTGGGGGTGGATTATGTATCTAAATGGATAGAAGCTATTCCTACAAAAACTAATGACAACAAAGTGGTAATACAATTTATAAGAACCAATATATTTGCTAGATTTGGAATACCTAAAGCTATTATCAGTGATAGAGGAACTCATTTCTGTAATAGAAGTTTTGAAGCCTTAATGAAGAAATATGGAGTAAACCACAAAATTGCAACATCATATCATCTGCAAACAAGTGGACAAGTAGAAAGTACTAACAAACAAATTAAGTTAATCTTAGAAAAAGTAGTGAATCCTACTAGAACAGATTGGGCTAATAGATTGATAGATGCACTTTAGGCTTATAGAACTGCTTATAAGACAAGCTTAGGTATGTCACCTTTTAGGCTAGTATATGGAAAAAGTTGTCATTTACTAGTTGAAATAGAACATAAAGCTTATTGGGCATTAAAAACTCTAAACACTAATTTAAATCAAGCTGCTAAAAATAGGAAAATGCAATTAATTGAATTAGAAGAATTTAGAAATGAAGCTTATTCGAAGACTATAAGAGAAAAAGAGAAAATGAAATTCTGGCATGATAGGAAAATTATTCTAAAAAGCTTTGAAATAGGACAAGAAGTATATCTTTACATGGCTTGACTTCATAACCATCTAGGAAAATTAAGATCTAGATGGGCAAGACCTTACATAGTTCGAAATATTTATCCCTATGGAGCTATTGAGATTGAAAATCTTAAAAATCAGAATATATTTAAAGTAAATGGACAAAGACTTAAATCTATTTTGAAAATACCAAAAAACTCCTTTGGAATTATAGAAGAAGTAAGAGTAGAGGACTACTCGAGCTTTACTTAGTAAGAAATCAATTTTTATTTTATTTTCATTTTTATTAAAAAAGAAATTATAAAATATAAAAAAATCATTACGGTTCAACCGACTGGATCCATTTGTATGACTGGAACATAAAAATCTATATTAATTTTTAGTAAAAAAAAACTTTTGGTTTTACCGAAACATAGTATCGGTTCAATCGAAAAAAAAGTCGGTCTGACCGAAACATAGTATTGGTTAAACCGGTAAAAATCGAAGAAAAAAAAACTATTATCTTAAGTACTTTTTATTATATCTATCTGTACATGAGGTCCGTCGAGTTACACTTAACTCAACGAACTTACTCCGTTGAGTCTTGAGTTAGTCAATGAGCTGACTCCGTTGACTTAACTTTAACTCAATGGAGTACTATAGTTAAGTCCACGGACTTAGTCCGTGGAGTTATCTGTAATTCCACAAATGAGAGAGCGAGAGTTGGTTTGGGAAATGACCCGATTACTTGCCTAAAATTAGGGTTTATTTGAAAACCTAGGGTTTTGGGGGTATTATTCGGCAGATCAGTTAGAACTTAGAACAGAAAGATCAGAACGATTCCGTGCCGTTGTGTAATTCCACGATGAGGAAGATGACGCTCGAGTTCTGGGAAGATGTTGTTGACACATTAGAATTTCTGAAAGAGTCAGAGGAATGGCACACGCGATAGAAAATTTAGAATACGACAAGAGAAAAAGAGCTACAGAAGGTAGAATCTAAACTTTTCAACTTGAGAAGAGTTTTAGTAGATTTGGGTATACAAATACCCTAGATAATGGAAACAAGAATCAGAGTAGCAACAGAAATTGGTGTTAGTAAAGAAAGAAAAATCAGGTCAAACAACGAAGTAGCCCTAGAGCTAGTCTAGCGCAAGGCCAGATTATGGTTCAAAAGGTGCATTGCTGGTCGTGTAAGGGGTGAAATGAGGTGGTAGCAATAAGTAGAAGAAAAACAAGAGGAGCCGACTGCTGAAAGACCTGTTCTTGAGGAACAACAGCCAGGACCTTTAGTTTCACCATTTAGGCCATTGGCATGAGCAATAATGTTGGGGCCTTCAACTGAAGAGAAATTAAGAGAATTCCAAGGATTGGTTCAAGTTGGGAAATACTAAGGATAACCAGAAGATGTGGTAGTAGCTAAAGCACACTTGGTATTTGATGCACTTTGTAAGAAGAGGGCTATAGAAAAATTGAAAGCCCAATACAAAATTAAAGTTGAATAGCATCAAAGAACCATTGTAAGAATTACTGCAAGAGGAGAAGCTGAAGCTGGTCCTTCGAGACCAGCAAATATTGAAAAAATTAAACAGGAAGAGCTAGTACTTGTGGCTCAAAGGCGTGTAGAGCCTTTGTTTATGGATTTAATCTTAGAAGTAGAAGAGGAAGACCAGGCACAATTAATCAAATGAAGGAAAGGAAAAGAGATAGTGCCTGAATGTCAAAAGGAGATTAAATCTGAAGTACCAACATCAACAAGGCCTGTAGAGCCAATTTTGGTGAACCTGCTATCCGATTCTAAGGAGGAGCAGGAGTAGCAACAACAAGAGCAAAGAAAAGAAGAAAATCAGGCTGGCATTCAAGAGCAAAGAAAAGAAGAAAATTAGACTAGAATTAGTCTGCAGTCTGTACAAGAAGAAGAAACAGAAAATAGGGTAGAAATTGAATTGCCTATAACTCCATCTCAATCTGCCAAAGAATTAGAAAGAATAATGACAACGTAGATTGGTAGTTAGGAGGAAGAAGAAAGAACAGATAATGAACAAGAAGCTGAACAAAGCCATATGGACAAAAATGACTTTGCAGATTCGATTGAATTTAATGAAACACTTCAAGACAGAGTGGAGAGTTCTGTCGGCTCACCACCATAGACAAAAGCAAAAGCAAATGTTCAAGAATCTGCAGAACATTTTTAGCAAGTTCAAGTTCAGCCTATGGAAGAGGAAGATCAAGAACAAACCCCTTTGGAACAACAAAGTCACATTCCTGAACCGACTAAAGCAACAGTTCTGAATGAAGTACACTTTTGGAGTCAGGAAGTTTATAATAAATACCAAGAGATTAGAGGTTATGATATCATATACAGTAGACCAGTAAATTAGGACGGAATGCAAGAAATTAAGGAATTATTTGAGTTCCAAGGTCTACTACAATTTATTTCTCAACAGAAAGGGCATGCAATATATGAAAATCTAGTGCCCTGCTTTTATGCTAATTTAAGAGAAGAAGAAGGACAATTAATTTCCAACGTGGAGGAAGCTGATGTACAGATAACACTAGAGCTTCTCCACAACATTTTTGGATTGAAGAATGAAGGAAAAGAAATTTTGGAAAGCACAACTATCGTTAAATGAACAGAGCAGGAAATCAAGGACAGTTTGGCTATCAATCCTGGTGTGCCATTATTAAATAGACTGAAGCATTTAAATGGTAAAGCACACATGATAGCTAACATTTTGATTAAAAATGTCTACCAACGACAAGGCCATGACATTGAACTGAGTCAATTTTTCAAGTGGGCCACTTATGCAGTTGTGAACAAAATTCAAGTTAATTGGTGTCAAGTCTTCATATCCAAAATGAAGTCTGCAAAGAAGAAATTATTTTATGGAGATTTGATACCTATATTGATGGTAGACTATATTGATTTCACGAAATGGAAATCCAAAAGGATAAGATCAAGAACCATTTCAGTGAAAGAATACAGAAATTATGCTGTAGCTGAAGTATCTGTACCTTCTAGAGACATTATTCGAGCTGTAGAAAGGATAGAACAATTAGAGCAACAAATAGAAAAACTCTAGAAGGAAGTAGATGAACTTAGGAATAGAGGCTAATTGTATAGTTTGTCTACTTGTACTTGTATATATTTGTATGAAAAATATCTGATTTGATTGTACTATAATTTATTCATATGAATAAATATGTTGAGTATTTTGTTTTGATGATGTGTGCTGAATGAAAAATAATCATATTTGCTCAACTACTATTGTTTGTGAAAAGAAATTAAAATCATCAATTAATACAGAAAAGCTTACTGGCATAAATACTTGTCTGTATTGGATCTGAAGTTAATAACTAGTCATTTCGTTGCATTAATTTCTCATTTAACTAAATGTTAAGTTAACATGTGTTTTTATTGAAAAGCATGATATGCTTTAAAGTTATATCTTCTGTATCATGAATAGTGCATGTTTACACAACTCGTTAAGTTAGAGTGTTATTTGTATAGAGGTCACGTGAGAACTCGTTAAGTTAAGAGGCTTAAAGGTTAAAATAGGTCACGTGAGAACTCGTTAAGTTAGTGAGTAAAAGAAGAGACGAACTCGTTAAGTTAGTGTTATACACGTGGTGAAATTATAAGTTACGAATGTTATATTGTATCACGTGAGGTGCACATGTTTAACTCGTTAAGTTAGCATAACTAAACGCGTTGAGTTGCTATATTGAAGACTAAGGCAACACGTTAGGTTAGCGTTATAAACTTAAGTTGTTATTTTTGCACGTGGTAAAATTCTTAATATAAAAACTATTGAGTATTTTGTTTTGATGATGTGTGCTGAATGAAAATAATCATATTTGCTAAATTATTATTGCTTGTGAAAAGAAATTAAAATCATCAATTAATACAGAAAAAGCTTACTAATATAAATACTTGTCTATATTGGATTTGAAGTTAATAACTAGTCATTTCGTTGCATTAATTTCTCATTTTACTAAATGTTAAGTTAACATGTGTTTTTATTGAAAAGCATGATATGTTTTAAAGTTATATCTTCTGTGTCATGAACAGTGCACATTTAGACAACTCGTTAAGTTAGAGTTTTGTTTGTATAGAGGTCACATGAGAACTCGTTAAGTTAGAGGCTTAAAGGTTAAAATAGGTCACATGAGAACTCGTTAAGTTAGTGAGTAAAAGAAGAGACGAACTCATTAAGTTAGTATTATACACGTGGTGAAATTATAAGTTACAAATGTTGTATTGTATCACATGAGGTGCACATGGTGAAAACATTAAATACTTCTGACATTCTAAAATTTTGATTAAATGTTTTCTTTCAATCAAGGAAAATGCATATGATCATGCATAAATTTGACTTAATTGATTAAACTTGTAGAATAAGTTATATGTAACTCATCTTAAACTATTAATCAAAAGAATAAGCTTATTGAAACTGATTCATATTCTCAGTACAATCATAGTAGTAAAAAAAATTGTATGAGACTTGTGTTTTATTGCATCTGTATTAATAGAATACATATATACTATGCTTAAAATGAAAAGTACTTACAAAGTGAAAATCTTTGAGAGTTTATTGATTGGTTTGATCACAAGCCTTTTGTACTTGAGCAGATAGGTATGTAAGGATTGTTGTCCTGAAAAAGGATTCTTTAAATCTGGCAATCTAAGGTCCTGATCAGATTTAGGATTGTTGACTGAAAGCTCATTACACAGGTACATTAGAAAGCTCTTGTATGATTCAAGCTTTTCAAACTAACTTTTAAAGAAAATTATCAATATTCACTATTTTTTTTTTTTTTAAAAAAATGCTGTTTCATTAATTACAAATATCTTTGAATCACATATAGTTTCTACCAATATGACTACTATTTTATTGAATCAATATTAGTACTTTTGAAAACGTTTATTTGAGATACATTCTTTTATTCTCCTTGAATTAATGACATTGAGTTCAAAGTTGTGTTTTGATTCATATCAGTAGGAATTGATTCTGGAAATCATTTTTGACGATGTTAGAATAACGGAAGTCTCTAAAAAGAAAATTTAAAAGTATAGTTATACTTAACATCTATTGTCACTATAAGTGTATTTTGTATTTTGATTGAATATATTTGAAGTATATTTGTAGGGGGAGGATTAACAATGTCGAAAACAGATTAATATAATTTAGAATACAAATCTTAGTTAATCTGAATTAATGTACTCTTAAAATCTTGATGAAATAATTTAAGAAGACAAATAAACTATTTTAGATTCAAAGGGAAAAATGTTCAAATAGTTTACAATGTTCTCAAGATAATGTTAAGTTTAGCATGTGTGTTGTTTTCGGAACGTTTCAATTGGAAGCATCCGAAAATTATTTTAAGTGTACTAACTAGACGTGATGTTAGATAAGGTAACGTGTAAAACTGCCTCTAGACAGCGTTTTACTCGTTAGGTTAGTTAACTCAATGAGTTATACTTGAATATTTCGGGTACCTCGATTGAATACTCTTTATTCAATATTTATTTAATTTCTAAACCCGACTTCTCTTCACGTTGAGTTATTCGCCTAAAACCCTATTTAAATACTTATTACACAGGCACTTTAGGTTATTTGTAAACTTTGTCAAGAAAATATTTCCTACTTGTTGCTGTTACAACCTACGATGATGGTCTCCAAGTTTTACAAAGGTCGTGGTAGAGGAAAAGGCAAAAGCAGAGGAGATGCAAAAGGAAAAGAAATAGAGAATGATGAAGTTCCATGTACTTGGTTCAAGAAAATATTTCAAGTGGACAAAAGGTTAGCAGAAATTTATAGTCAATATTTCTTTCCTGAAGGTACACTAAATGAAGTTAGACAAGAACTCCAAAATATTGATGTTAGTATTACATACATGGGGATTCGAAGTAAAATTGATAGAGAATACAGAATGAAATGTGTTGAGATTGCAATTTTGGAACAGTATGCAAAATATTTAGAAAAAGGTATAGGTTCATCAAATAGAACTCCTCAAACTCCTATAAACGGTACAAGACTACAAGTGTTCAAGCTTTAATTTTGCCCATTTTTAATGAATTTTATAAGTAATTTTGCATGATATTATATATCTATGATGGATAAATGATATTAATTATGGGTAATATAAGTCTTGAAATATAGTGTAATATAGAAATTTAATTAACAAGTGCATCCCCCATTGGATATAATTTTACATGGAACACATTGATTTATTTTGCATGTCCTATGTTGGCTAACGTCTCTTGGAGTTCAACTTCCATTAATTGTAGGTAACATATATATGAGAGGAGCTTAATGCAAAAGACCAAAGAAGATGTAAAGAATCAAAAGTTGGTGGACTAAACTTTAAAGAAGAGGACATGCCAACACCTTATTGGCCCTCCTAGATCTATGGCATCTTATTGGCTTGGTGATAAAACCAAGGTGCCACATCAAAGAGAGAGAAGACAAAACAACATAAATACAAGGGGAGAGGAATTTCGGCCAACAACTTGGTGTTTCCAAGGAGAGAAAGAAGGAGGAGAAGAAGCTTGGAGGTGAGGCTTGTGCTTCCAAAGAGAGACCATCCATTCATGCTATTCACCATTCCAAGGGCTAAGGAGAAGACGTCCAAGCTTGGAGGTGGATTTGCTGCCAAGTTCCATTGAATTCAAAGCTCTAGAGAAGAAGATAAGAAGCTCCTAAGGTAGTGACAACTCTTAGAGTTTATTATTTTCTTGTATAGAAGGAAGAATTGATGAGAAATGGTGGTGAACATCTCAATTATATGTCTTCTTAGCTAGATAGAGTTCAATGAATGTATATGAATGTTTAATTCTTCTTTTCAACTTCTAATTTGCATCCTCTATTCACGTGTATTGTTGGGGCTGTTGGTGAGGCTTTCACACGAGTGAATGACACTCATCAATGGTGGCTTGGCGCATTTGAGAAGAAGGTGTGAATTGAAAGAAGAAGAAAATAAGTGTTGATGTTCATTTGAATGAAGAACCTATCACTTATATCTAGTTGTTAATTTTAATTTCAGTAGTTAATTGAGTTTGTTATATCTTATATTGATCACATTTTGTCCTAATCAATCTCCAAAAAGAATTTCTAATGCAAGTAGTATAGTATAGTTTAGCTAGATTAGCAAATAACATAGTTGCATGCATTTAGTATAAATTAGAATAGAGTAGTATAGTATAGTTTAGCTAGATTAGCAAATAGCATAGTTGCATGCATTTAGTATAAATTAGAATAGAGTAGTATAGTCTATTGAACCTTCTTGTTTTATTTTTCTTTCCTTAATATTGATGCATGGATATCACTTCTGAAATCACGTGGAACTTGTGTGCATGTTATAATTGAATGAGTTGATAGATTTACAAGTAAAGAAATTGATTCACTTCACCATTTTCCACTACACATTGCCTTGAAATTGCATGATTTGTGAGCTTGTGTTAACTTTGATTATTCTACATTCACATGTCATTAATTTACTGAAGTATACCTAAGAGCTTGAAGAACAAGTTGAGTAATAGTTGATTAAGTCATAAACACAATCCTTGTGGAAGAATGACCTGTATTTGCCATGTACACCAAAAGAACTATGCACTTGCAGTAAAGCTTGAGCTAAAAATATAGCTCAACAATAAGCATTTGAGGAAGAGCATGAATCAGCTATCCCTACTCCTTTATATTCAAAACAAGTAGAATCAAATATTGCTGTAGACAAAACAAAAGTTGATTGTCTTCGAAAGGTCGTTGCAATAGAAAGTGCCTTAGAAGAATTAAAGTAGAAAACTTTTTGGAGCAATTTGAAAAGAAAACAGCAATACTTGAAAAGGAGAAACAGAAATGTTATAGAAGAAGGAAAGTTAGAAAAATTATATCTAAGGAAACAAAGTCTATTGAAAAAAGAAAATCAGATGAAAATTTATTTCCAAAGGACAATGTATGTCTAGACATTGTACCTTATTGTGCATCTGATAAACTCATCAGTTCCGAACACACTGAAACTGATGAAGATAATGAGACTTTATTTTCCCTTGCTAGAAAGCTTGAGAAGAAATACAAGTGAAATATGAGCTCAAGTTTTTCTATTAGTACAAGTCCTGATGATGCAGAAATTGATAAATCAGAGCATCAGACACCTGACATTGAACAAGTTATTGCAAATATAATTGACAATGTTGAGGCAGTAACTAGTTCACAGGCTGAATTGTCTGGAGTAACAGATATTGAAAATGTTAAGACTCTAGAAGAGCTAAAAGTTAACCAGCCTTCTACAGAATCTATAGAAGCAGAGTCTGAGAATTCACAGCATGAATCAATGGAATTATCTACTAAACAATTACAGATAGATACACTAGCTGTAGAATTTGTGGAAAAATTTATCTCTGAACATTCTATAGAGACTGAACAAATGAATGTTGAGCATATTGACAATGTTCCTAACATTGTTGAAGTTGAAGAATCAAGCTTACTTGAGCAGCTTCAAGATAATATTTTGGAAGAGGAACAACATGACATTCATTTTGAAGAAGAGGTTCCTGAAGATGAATTAAACCCTGAATCACGGCTTCAGGTATCACCTTCTTTGTGTACAATATTAAAAATTCAAGGTAATGCAATTCAATTTAGATCTGAAGAAGCATTGCAGAAATACAATAATCTGATTATATGTCAGATTCTGCATGCTCATCCTATAAAATTCAGAAATTTGATGGAAATAAGAGATCTATTTGAGTTTCAAGGCCTCATTAAATTCTTGCCAGTAGGAACGAAATGGAAGCAATACATAGAGCTTATTGCAACTTTTTATAGCAATCTGGTCAAGAATGGAAATTTTCTGAAAACTCAAATAAATGAACATGAATTTATATTGTCTCCTGAGTTAATTTTTGAAGTTTTAGGATTAAAGAATGAAGGTGTTGTTGTTACAAATATATTTGACATGATAAGACAATTGGAATGGAACATTCAGTCTTTATCAAAAATTCTAGATGTATATTCTGAAATGAGATTAATGAAAAATCTGAATGAAGAGGCAAGGTTTATTGCAAATTTATTTTAGAGAGTTAGACACAATTTGGAAGTCAACAGAAGCTACTTATATGCAACTTATGGCCTACTGAATAGAATTCAAATAAATTGATTTGATGTTTTTATGTCTCAACTACATCATATGAGTTCAAAGTAATTTTATGGTGATGCTGTATGTAGAATCCTTGCAAGCCAATTGACTTTATCTGACTGGCCATCTGAAACTAAAGGCATGAGAGCATTTAGTGTTAAAGATTTGCAAAAATTCCAGGACATGCATAAACCTCAACGACAACAACAACTTAATATAGACCATATACAACAACAACAACAAAGTTATTCAGTTCAAGCAGAACAGCAAACCCAGCTACCTCCTGACTTAGATGGAGTGCTTAACGACATCAGAAATGATATTAGGCATCTAGGAGATAAAATATGTAATGCTATAAGTGATATACTTAGGAGGGGTCGATAACTGTTTTTGTTTGTTTCTGAATACAAAATGTAATGTTTGTATTACTTGTTTGATTTGATTTAACAATACATTTTTCTGTAAATGTCTTCAATTATTATTCTTGTTTACAGAAAGAGTTGTTGTAATTATATCTCTTATATATATATATATATATTCTCTGTAATTATCTTTTTGATTAATGACAAAAAGGGGGAGAAATATTATAAAAAGATGATTATGATCTTAATTGCATATATATATTATAAATGGAGATGCTATTTAAATGGTTATTGTAATTTGACAGATGATAATTAAAAAACTGATACTTATATAATTATTGACATCTGAGAGTTTTAGTTCTGAGAGATAAAATTTACACAAACAATAGAAATAAGCTTAAGTGAACTTAAGTCAACAAACAAGTTTGTTGAATTGAAAGTTAACCCAACGAAGGTGCTTTGTTGAGTTAAACATATTTCATAATTGATTTAATATGGTTTTGTCATCATCAAAAAGGGGGAGATTGTTGAGTATTTTGTTTTGATGATGTGTGCTAAATGAAAATAATCATATTTGCTAAATTACTATTGCTTGTGAAAAGAAATTAAAATCATCAATTAATACAGAAAAAGCTTACTGATATAAATACTTGTCTGTATTGGATCTGAAGTTAATAACTAGTCCTTTCGTTGCATTAATTTCTCATTTAACTAAACGTTAAGTTAACGTGTGCTTTTATTGAAAAGCATGATATGTTTTAAAGTTATATCTTCTGTATCATGAACAGTGCACGTTTAGACAACTCGTTAAGTTAGAGTTTTGTTTGTATAGAGGTCACGTGAGAACTCGTTAAGTTAGAGGCTTAAAGGTTAAAATAGGTCACGTGATAACTCGTTAAGTTAGTGAGTAAAAGAAGAGATGAACTCGTTAAGTTAGTGTTATACACGTGGTGAAATTATAAGTTACGAATGTTGTATTATATCATATGAGTTGCACATGTTTAACTCGTTAAGTTAACATAACTAAATGCGTTGAGTTGCTATATTGAACACTAAGGCAACGCGTTAGGTTAGCGTTATAAACTTAAGTTGTTATTTTTGCACGTGGTGAAATTCTTATTATAAAAACATTTGTTTATTACTGAATCGGTGAGTTATCGTTTAACCTTCCGAAAGAAAGGTTAAGCTGGTTCGTTGAGTTAGCATAACACCACGGACTTAGTTCGTTGAGTTAGCTACAATACTTGTCACGTGAAATGGCACATGAGGAACTCATTAAGTTAGAAATGTTAAGTTATATATATACTTGTGTTACTTGTTTAGTTAACATTAAAGTAACGACTTATTATTACACTTGATGGAAAATTCTTTGGACGAGAAAGTTTATTCTGTAGGAAATTTTTTAGAGATCTAGGACTGATGATTAAAGAAGATTTGAAATATAAACGTGGGTTAGAACGTGTGTGTTTCGATGAAGGAAAAAGAAAAGACATGGAGAAGTGGAAAACTAGTAGTGATTAAACGTGAAGGATATGCATGAAATGAAGATACAGTATAAAAGGCATAGAATTCTCGTTGATCAAACTATCCCCGCACACCAAAAGAAAAATCTTTTTTAGGGATCAAAAACACCTCTTCGAGGAAAATCTATCAGGTGGAAAAAAATTCAATGAAGTAGAAAAGGTTAAATTTATGTCGTTGAAGATTTGAAGTATTAGGTGGAAGAAAATTCAGTGAAGTAGAACAAGGTATTATTTATGTCACTGAAGATTTAAAGTATCAGAAGAAAGCAAATTCGGTGAAGTAGAGAAAGACAAGATATTTGTCACTGAAGAATTGCTGAAGAAGAAAAAGAAGAAGAAGAAAGATCTCAAACAGGGAGAAATATTTTAAATTCCGCAAGTTAGTTTTCTCTGTTTGTAGTTATGAAATTGTATAGATGATATATGGTATCGAGTTATAATTACATCTACAATTTCTAAGGAGAATTGAATTGTATATTGTAATTGAAACCTTGAATAAAAATGATTTTATGAAAACAATGCCTCGACTTGTTTTTGAGTTTTAAAGTTTCAATTATATTTCAAAAAATATTAAAAATACACAATTCACCCCCCATCTTGTGTAGCCATACGATCCTACAAGTGGTATTAGAGCTTTGTTAATAATCTTTGATATAAAATCGATACCAACTTATTTAATATCATTGCTTATTCTACCTTCCTTGTTTCTAGATAGAAATTAATATCTGAGCATACGTTTAACTTTCTTGATTTAAGGCTCAAGTAGTTTTAAAGTTTTTAGACTATTTAAAATCAAATAGGTTGAAAAATATAAGGTAAGATGGCTACTGGAACTGGTAATTTTTCTTTATATGAAGGCCAAAATCTTAATCGTCCTCCTTTATTTGATAGAATACATTTTGAACATTGGAAATATAGGATGACTGTTTTTCTTCAAAGTATAGATCATAAGTTGTGGTTCATGATTTCTAAACCATATACTCCATTAACTACTCTTTATAATACTTGGACAATTACTGAAAAAGAAAATGAAACTCTAAATGCTAAGGGCTTAATATTTTATTTTGTGCATTGAGTTATGAACAGTTCAGTAAAGTGTCGGCATATAAATCTGCTTATGAGGTGTGGCATGCATTTGAAGTTTCACATGAATGTACTTCTCAAGTTAAAGAGACTAAAATAAACATGTTGATTCATAAGTATGAACTCTTTAAGATGCATGAAGACGAAAGTATTTCTGAGATGTTTTCTAGATTTCTTGATATCATAAACTCTTTAAAATGCTTAGGAAAGAATTTTGAACAGAAGGAGAACAAGAGTTAGAAGAAGTTGCTCTTGTGTGCTTCATGGTAGATGAGTCTGAGGTAATATCTGATCCTGAAAGTCATTCAGATTTCAACTTTGATGAATTATTATGTGCTTACCATGCCTTATTACAAAAACTTAAAGTATGTAAACTTGAAAATAAGAATATTAGAAAATCTTCATCCATTATGGAAGAAGAAAATTGTCTCCTGTCTACTACTTTAGAAAAGTTTAAATGTGGTAATGGAAATCATGCTAGAGATTTGCAAAAATTTAGATTTAATGAATGTATCTTGCATGAACAAATATAGAATATAAATGCTGAAAAATTAAAGATAGAATCTAAAAATGAAATGTTGAGAAACAATATAAATGAACTTGAATTAGAGATAGATAAATTAAAACTGAGAGAGCAAGATTTAAATTCTACCATTGATAAATGGAATTTAAGTCAAACTAAGTTAGACAAACTAACTAGTACCCCTACGGTGTCTTATAAATTTGGCTTAGGATTTGATTATCCTGAATATCTTGAATCTCAAGCCAATAAAGGATTTATTAGTTGTAGTTCAAGTAAATGTAAGACTAAAATTCCTTTTATTATCAAACAAGGTAATAAATATGTAGAAGTAGGTACTTCAAGGGATGAATCATGTAGTAATAATATAAATCAATGTGATTTGTCAAATTATGCTTCTAACATGACTATAAATGTTTCTAAAAATCTTATTTCTTGTTCTGGAAATTCCGTTTCTAATGTTACTAAAATTTCAAACAATTGTAGTAAACTGAAAATTCAGAAACCTGAGCATGTAATTCAATACACTGGTATTAGACCAATTACTCATTCTACATGTGATAAATCTGAAAATTTTTGTGTGGAAAAAGATTTTGTATACACTGAAAATTCAAATACAAGTACAAAATCTTGGTATGAACTTACTGAAATGTATGAGCATGACCAAAATAAATTAACATCTGATAAAAATCTGTTTGGTCTTGATTGTACTACATCTGAAAATAAAAGAATGATTATAAAAGCAATAAAGCTATATGTGAGTATGAAGCTAATGATAAATCAATAGTACTTACAACTAATAAGAATTTAAATGATAATGTTAAACTATTTTTAAACAAAAAAAAAAAACATTTAATGAACTTGGTCCTCAACAACATTGGGTACCAAGAAAAAGTTTTTCTTAATTGTGTTGCAGGAGGAAACAACATCAAAATGGATCTTGGACAGTGGAGCGTCAAGTCACATGACCGAACAGAAAAGGCTACTACAAAATTTTACAAATACCATGAAAGGAAGTGTAACATTTGGAAACAAAAGTAAAGATAAAATCATAGGTATGGGAAATGTTCAAATAACTCCTACTTGTGTTATTTCAAATGTACTATATGTAGAAAACCTACGATTTAATTTGCTGAGTGTCATAAAACTAACTGAAAATGGATATTATGTAGTGATTGAAGATAATTTATGCAAAATAATTGATAAAAATACAGATGAAATTAAGTTTATTGCTAAAAGAAAAGGTTCTGTATGTATTTTATCTTTACCTTCTAGTGTAGTTGATTTAAATTCATGTTTGCTAGCTGAAACTAGTGATGCATATCTATGGCATAGAAGGATTGGGCATATAAATATGAAATTGTTACATAATCTATCAAAAAAACATTTAATGAGAGGTTTACCAACGATTAAATACTCAAAGTACTTTATGTGTGATGCATGTGAGTTAGGTAAACTTCATAAAAACTCTTTTAAATCCAAAACTGATATTTCAAGCAAGAGAGTCTTAGAACTTATACATATGGATCTATTTGGACCAACAAGAATTATGAGTCTTGGTGGTAAACGGTATGTATTTGTTTTAGTAGATGACTTCTCTAAATATACTTGGGTATATTTTCTAGCATTTCAGACAGAAGTTTTTGAAAAGTTTAAAATGTTTTGCAATTTTGTTCAAAATGAACAGAGTGTCTCTATTCAAAAACTTAGGAGTGATCATGGAACTGAATTTGATAATGATCAAATGGATAATTATTGTAATGAGCATGGCATTGATCACAAATTTTCTTTTCCAAGAGCACCGTGTCAAAATGTTGTTGAGAGAAAAAATAGATCACTTCAAGAAATGGCTAGAACTATGTTGAATGAACATAAGTTACCTCAAAATCTTTGGGCTAAAGCAGTAAATACAGCTTGTTATGTTATTAACAGAAGTCATTTAAGACCTCATGTTAATAAAACTCCTTTTGAAATTATGTTTAATAGGGTTCCAAAAATTTCCTATATGAAACCATTTGGCTGCAAGTGTTTTATTCTAAATACTAAGGATAAAAGGGATAAATTTCAAGCCAAATCGGATGAAGGAATTTTTGTAGGTTACTCTACTAGAAGTAAAGCCTATACAATATATAACAAGACTTCTAAGACTATTTAAGAAACCCTCCATGTAAGCTTCAATGAAAATTCTTTTAGAGAATCTCAATCTAAAGTTGATAATGATGATTTGATCAATCTTCCAAAAGAGTTAGAGATCAATAGAGAGATTGATGATATATCTGAGAAAATCAAAAATATGAACTTAAATGATCAAACTAATGATGAAAGTGATGTACCTTTAGATGTTGATGAGAATATTGAGGAAAATCAGAGAAATTAGCGTTATTCTTCATCACATCCCATTACTCAAGTCATTGGTAATATTAATGAGGGAGTTAAAACTAGAGCTTCAGTAAATTTAAATTGTATGTGTATGTTTGTTTCTATGGTGGAACCAAGGAATATACAAGAAGCATTATCTGATGAAAATTAGATAGTGGCAATGCAAGAAGAACTAAATCAATTCATCAGAAATGATGTATGGGAATTAATCTCTCCACTAGAAAATCAGTCCATAATAGGTACAAAGTGGATCTTTAGAAACAAAACTAACGAAACTGGTCTAGTTATAAGGAATAAAACTAGATTAGTTGCACAAGGGTATACACAAGAAGAAGGATTAGATTATGATGAAACATTTGCTCCTGTGGCTAGGTTAGAAAGTATTAGAATATTATTGGCCTATGCTTGTTATATGGATTTTAAATTATATCAAATGGATGTAAAGAGTGCATTTCTAAATGATTTAATTAATGAAGAAGTCTATGTAAAACAACCACCTGGATTTGAAGATATTAAAAATCCTGACTTTGTGTATAAATTGAAGAAAGCCTTATATGGTTTGAAGCAAGCACCTAGATCATGGTATGAAAGATTGTCTACTTTTTTAATAGAAAAAGGCTATATCATGGGAAAAGTGGATCATACTCTATTTATTAAGAGAGATGGTAAAGATCAGATTGTTGTTCAAATATACATGGATGATATAATCTTTGGAGCAACCTCTGATAAGTTGATAAAAATATTCTCTGAAGAGATGACTAATCAATTTGAAATGAGTATGATAGGAGAACTTTCATATTTTCTAGGACTTCAAATTAAGCAAATGGATAAAGGTATATTTTTAAATCAGGAAAAATATGTAGATGAAATGCTTAAGAAATTTAATTTTAATGATACAAGGATTCGAGGAACTCCTATGAGTACTTCTTTAAAGTTAGATATTGATGACAAAGGAAACTCTATAGATCAAAGAAAATACAGAAGTATGATTGATTCTTTACTTTATTTGACTGCTAGTAGACTTGATATTATGTTTGTTGTGTATGTTTGTGCTAGATTTCAATCTAATCCTAACGAATCACACTTAATTGCAGTTAAAAGAATATTTAGCTATATACAAGGAACTAAAAATTTCAGACTGTATTATTCTAAGGATAGTTCAATAGATCTTATAGGATATACTGATGCTGATTATGTAGGATCTAAATCTGATAGACAGAGTACTAGTGGCACATGTCAATTATTGGGAAATAATTTGGTGTCATGGTTTAGTAAAAAGCAAAACTGTGTAGTACTTTCTACTACAGAAGCTGAATATGTTGCTGCTACACTGTGTTGCACTCAGATTCTGTGGATAAGGCAAACTTTAGAAGATTTTGGATTATCTTATGATACAACTAAGATTTATTGTGACAATAGTTCTGCAATAAATCTTTCCAAAAATCCTGTATTACATTCAAGAGCAAAGCATATAGAGATTAGACATCATTTTCTAAGAGATAACGTAATTAAAGGAAAAATTAAATTAGAATTTGTGTCTAGTAAAAATCAATTAGCTGATATATTTACAAAACTTCTAAACGAAATTATATTCTGCAACATTAGATTTAATTTAGGTATTTGTAGGCTATGTGATGTGTAAAATGCTTAAACTCCACATAAAAAGATAAATATTATTGATGTTGTCGTTCACCTCATAGATATTATATACTTATAATAAATATCTAAAGTAATATCTAAACTGCTGCTTAAGATATTATGTATTTATTGTAAAATCATAGTAGTATCTTATTGATTTTAAGTAGTTTATCAATTTTAATGGTCATATGATTTTAAGTGGAAGTGTAAATGAAAAACATTAAATACTTATGACATTCTGAAATTTTGATTAAATGTTTTCTTTGAATCAAGGAAAATGCATATGATCATGCATAAATTTGACTTAATTGATTAAACTTGTAGAATAAGTTATACATAACTCATCTTAAACTATTAATCAAAAGTATAAGCTTATTGAAACTGATTCATATTCTCAGTATAATCATAGAAGTAAAAATTGTATGAGATTTGTGTTTTATTGCATCTGTATTAATGCAATACATATATACTATGCTTAAAATGAAAGTATTTAAAAAGTGAAAATCTTTGAGAGTTTATTGATCGGTTTGATCATAAGCCTTTTATACTTGAGTAGATAGGTATGTAAGGATTGTTGTCCTGAAAAAGGATTCTTTAAATCTGGCAACCTAAGGTTCTGATTAGATTTGGGATTGTTGACTAAAAGCTCATTACACGGGTACATTAGAAAGCTCTTGTATGATTCAAGCTTTTCAAACGAACTTTTAAAGAAAATTATCAATATTTACTATTTTGAAAAAAAAAAAAAAATGTTGTTTCATTAATTACAGATATCTTTGAATCACATATAGTTTCGACCAATATGACTACTGATTTATTGAATCAACATTAGTACTTTTGAAAACGTTTATTTGAGATACATTCTTTTATTCTCCTTGAATTAATCACATTGAGTTCAATATTGTGTTTTGATTCATATACAGTAGGAATTGATTCTGAAAATCATTTTTGATGATGTTAGAATGACGGAAGTCTCTAAAAAGAAAATTTAAAAGTATAGTTATACTTAACATCTATTGTCACTACAAGTATAGTTTGTATTTTGATTGAATATATTTGAAGTATATTTGTAGGGGGAGCATTAACAATGTCGAAAACAGATTAATATAATTCAGAATACAAATCTTGGTTAATCTAAATTATTGTCCTCTTAAAATCTTGATGAAATAATTTAAAAAGACAAACAAACTATTTTAGATTCAAAAGACAAAAATGTTCGAATAGTTTAAAATGTTCTCAAGATAATGTTAAGTTTAGCATGTGTGTTGTTTTCGGAACATTTCAGTTGGAAGCATCCGAAACTTGTTTTAAGTGTACTAACTAGACGTTATGTTAAATAAGGTAACGTGTAAAACTGCCTCTAGACAGTGTTTTACTCGTTAGGTTAGTTAACTCAATGAGTTCTACTTGAATATTTCGGGTACCTTGATTGAATAAACTTTATTCAATATTTAGTTAATATCTAAACCCGACTTCTTTCACGATTGCGTTACTCACCTAAAAACCCTATTTAAACACTTATTACACGGGCACTTAGGATATTTGTAAACTTTGTCAAGAAAATCTTTCCTGCTTGTTGCTGTTATAACCTGCGATGATGGTCTCCAAGTTCTACAAAGCTCGTGGAAGAAGAAAAGGCAAAAGCAAAGGAGATGCAATAGGAAAAGAAATAGAGCATGATGATGTTCCACGCACTTGGTTCAAGAAAATATTTTGAGTGGACAAAAGGTTAGTAGAAATTTATAGTGAATATTTCTTTCCTGAAGGTACACTAAATGAAGTTAGACAAGAACTCCAAAATACTGATGCAAATATTACATACAAGGCTATTCGTAGAAAATTTGATAGAGAATACAGAAAGAAATGTGTTGAGATTGCATTTCTCGAGCAGTATGCAAATTATTTGGAAAAAGGTGTAGGTTCTTCAACTAGAACTCCTCAAATACCAATAAACGGTACTAGACTATATGCATTTGAGGAAGAGCATGAATCAACTATCCCTACCCGTTTATATTCAAAAAAAGTAGAATCAAATATGCTGTAGACAAAACAAAAGTTGATAGTCTTCGAAAGGCTGTTGCAATAGAAAGTATCTTAGAAGAATTAAAGTAGAAAATTTTTTTGCAGCAAGTTGAAAAGAAAATAGTAATACTTGAAGAGGAGAAATAGAAATGTTATAGAAGAAGAAAAATCAGAAAAATTATGTCTAAGGAAACAAAGTCTATTGAAAAAGGAAAATCAGATGAAAATTTATTTTCAAAGGACAATGTATGTCTAGACATTGTACCTTATTGTACATCTGATAAACTCATCAGTTCCGAACACACTAAAACTGATGAAGATAATGAGACTTTATTTTCCCTTGCTAGAAAGCTTGAGAAGAAATACAAGTCAAATATGAGCTCAAGTTTTTCTATTAGTACAAGTCCTGATGATGCAGAAATTGACAAATTAGAGCATCAGGCACCTGACATTGAATAAGTTATTGCAGATATAATTGACAATGTTGAGGCAGTAACTAGTTCACAGGCTGAATTGTCTAGAGTAACAGATATTGAAAATGTTAAGACTCTAGAAGAGCTAAAAGTTAACCAACCTTCTTCAGAATCTATAGAAGTAGAGTTTGAGAATTCACAGCATGACTCAATGGAAATATCTGTTAAACAAAATGAACAATTACAGACAGATACACCAGCTGTAGAATTTATGGAAACATTGAACTCTAATCATTCTATAGAGACTAAATAGATGAATGTTGAGCATATTAAAGACGTTCCTAACACTGTTGAAGCTGAAGAATCAAGCTTACCTGAGCAGCTTCAAGATAATATTTTGGAAGAGGAACAACATGACATTCATTTTGAAGAAGAGGTTCTTGAAGATGAATTAAACTCTGAATCACGGCTTCAGGTATCACCTTCTTTGTGTATAGTATTACGAATTCAAGATAATTCAATTCATTTTAGATCTGAAGAAGCATTGCAGAAATACAATAATCTAATTACATGTCAGATTCTGCATACTCATCCAATAAAGTTCAGAAATTTGATGAAAATAAGGGATCTATTTGAGTTTCAAGACCTCATTCAATTCTTGCCAGTTGGAACAAAATGAAAGCAATACACAGAGCTTATTGCAGCTTTTTATAACAATCTGGTCAAGAATGGAAATTTTCTGACAACTCAAATAAATCAACAGGAGTTTATATTGTCTCCTGAGTTAATTTTTGAAGTTTTAGGATTAAAGAATGAAGGTGTTGTTGTTACCAACAGATTTGACATGATTAGACAACTGGAATGGAACATTCAGTCTTTATCAAAAATTCCAGATGTATATTCTGAAATGAGATTAATGGAAAATCTAAATGCAGAGGCAAGGTTTATTGCAAATATATTGCATGCAACTTTATTTCAAAGAGTTGGACACAATTTGGAAGTCAATAGAAGCTGTTTATATGCAACTTATGGCCTACTAAATAGAATTCAAATCAATTGGTTTGATGTTTTTACTTCTCAACTACAGCATATGAGTTCAAAGTTATTTTATGGTGATGCTGTATGTAGAATCCTTGCAAGCCAATTGACTTTATCCGACTAGCCATCTGAAAATAAAGGCATGAGAGCATTTAGTGTTAAAGATTTGCAAAAATTCCAGGCCATGCATAAACCTCAACGACAACAACAACAACCTGATTATACAGACCATATACAACAACAACAACAAAGTTATTCGGTTCAAGCAGAACAGCAAACCCAGTTACCTCCTGACTTAGATGCAGTGCTTAACGACATCAGAAATGATATTAGGCATCTAGGAGATAAAATATGTAATGCTATTAGTGATATACTTAGGAGGGGTCGATAACTGTTTTTGTTTGTTTTTGAATACAAAATGTAATGTTTGTATTACTTGTTTGATTCATTGAATAATACATTTTTCTGTAAATGTGTTCAATTATTATTCTTGTTTACAGAAAGAGTTGTTGTAAATATATCTCTTATATATATATATTCTCTATAATTATCTTTTTGATTAATGACAAAAAGGGGGAGAAATATTATAAAAAGATGATTATGATCTTAATTGCATATATATTATAAAAGGAGATGATATTTAAATGGTTAATGTAATCTGACAGATGAAAATTAGAAAACTGATACTTATATAATTATTGACATCTGAGAGTTTTAGTTTTGAGAGGTAAAATTTACACAAACAATAGAAATAAGCTTAAGTGAACTTAAGTCAACAAACTTGTTTGTTGAATTAAAAGTTAACCCAACAAATGTGCTTTGTTGAGTTAAACATATTTCATAATTGATTTAATATGATTTTGTCATCATCAAAAAGGGGGAGATTGTTGAGTATTTTGTTTTGATGATGTGTGCTGAATGAAAAATAATCATATTTGCTCAATTACTATTGCTTGTGAAAAGAAATTAAAATCATCAATTAATACAGAAAAAGCTTACTGATATAAATACTTGTCTATATTGGATCTGAAGTTAATAACTAGTCGTTTCGTTGCATTAATTTCTCATTTAACTAAACGTTAAGTTAACGTGTGTTTTTATTGAAAAGCATGATATGTTTTAAAGTTATATCTTCTGTATCATGAATAGTGCATGTTTAGACAACTCGTTAAGTTAGAGTTTTGTTTGTATAGAGGTCACGTGAGAGCTCGTTAAGTTAGAGGCTTAAAGGTTAAAATAGGTCATGTGATAACTTGTTAAGTTAGTGAGTAAAAGAAGAGACAAACTCGTTAAGTTAGTGTTATACACGTGATGAAATTATAAGTTACGAATGTTGTATTGTATCACGTGAGGTACACATGTTTAACTCGTTAAGTTAACATAACTAAACGCTTTAAGTTGCTATATTGAACACTAAGGCAATACGTTAGGTTAGCGTTATAAACTTAAGTTGTTATTTTTTGCACGTGGTAAAATTCTTATTATAAAAACATTTGTTTATTATTGAATCGGTGAGTTAAACATTTTTTAGAGACTTACAGTCATAACTATCCGAAAGGTAACTTAAGTCATGTTTTCAGGTCTTGACACGTGTCTCACTAGTTTTATGGTATAAAGAGTTTTTCGATGACTTACAACCCTAAACGCATTAAGTTGCTATATTGAACACTAAGGCAATACGTTAGGTTAGCGTTATAAACTTAAGTTGTTATTTTTTGCACGTGGTAAAATTCTTATTATAAAAACATTTGTTTATTATTGAATCGGTGAGTTAAACATTTTTCAGAGATTTATAGTCATAACTATCCGAAAGGTAACTTAAGTCATGTTTGCAGGTCTTGACACGTGTCTCACTAGTTTTATGGTATAAAGAGTTTTTCGATGACTTACAACCATAACTATCCGAAACTTAAACTATTTTCGATGAGTTATCGTTTAACCTTCCGAAAGAAAGGTTAAGCTGGTTGGTTGAGTTAGCATAATACCACAGACTTAGTTCATTGAGTTAGCTACAGTACTTGTCACGTGAAATGGCACATGAGGAACTCATTAAGTTAGAAACGTTAAGTTATATATATACTTGTGTTACTCGTTTAGTTAACATTAAAGTAATGACTTATTATTACACTTGATGGAAAATTCTTTGGACGAGAAAGTTTATTTTGCAGGAAATTTTTCAGAGATCTAGGACTGATGATTAAAGAAAATTCGAAATATAAATGTGGGTCAGAACGTGTGTATTTCGATGAAGGAAAAAGAAAAGACGTGGAGAAGTGGAAAACTGGTAGTGATTAAACGTGAAGGATATGCATGAAATGAAGATATAGTATAAAAGGCATAGAATTCTCATTGATCAAACTATCCCTGCACACCAAAAGAAAAATCTTTTTTAGGGATCAAAAACACCTCTTTGGGGAAAATCTATCAGGTGGAAGAAAATTTAGTGAAGCAAAAAAGGTTAAATTTATGTCACTGAAGATATGAAGTATCAGGTGGAAGAAAATTCAGTGAAGTAGAACAAGGTATTATTTATGTCACTGAAGATTTAAAGTATCAGAAGAAAGCAAATTCGATGAAGCAGAGAAAGACAAGATATTCGTCACTGAAGAATTGCTGAAGAAGAAAAAGAAGAAGAAGAAAGATCTCAAACAGGGAGAAATGTTTTAAATTCCGCAAATTAGTTTTCTCTGTTTGTAGTTATGAAATTGTTTAGATGATACATGGTATCGAGTTATAATTGCATCTATAATTTCTGAGGAGAATTGAATTGTATATTGTAATTGAAACCTTGAATAAAAATGATTTTATGAAAACAATGTCTCGACTTGTTTTTGAGTTTTAAAGTTTCAATTATATTTCAGAAAATATTAAAAATACACAATTCACCCCCCATCTTGTGTAGTCATACGATCCTACAGAATATATGTTTTTCAAATATATTTTTCATGCATGTTTAGAATGATGAAATGGATGAACTATATTGAATGTTATATAATTTGTGGAACATTATGCATGAATGTTTAAAAAGATTTATAGTTTGCTGAATGACAGGATTAAATAATGGATGCTTGAAAATATCTACATGCAGCAAGGTAAAATGTAAATTCTGCATAACATGAAATGAACTGCAAGTTAAATATTTATATAATGTTCAGATTTAAACAAATTTTGATTAGAATGCTGCATTAATGGCCTGTATTTAACTTTATTTCTGTTAGCAGAGTGTAGGAGAGAGAAAAAAAAAAACATAGAGGTACTTACGAGGAGTAGGCTTAGAGGTTGCCAAATGTTAACTCAACGAAGTAAGTTTGTTGAGTTAAACTTAACTCCACGAGGCCAGTAATATAATATAAGGTCACTCCGTTGATAGTTAAACTTTCGGATAGTTAACGTCTCATTTTTGTCGAATACTTTATGTTAAAAACTCGTATAGTTAAGTTATCTGCATGTGTATTTTTAATGTTTTAAGTTGTCACATGTTTTCTAGGTGCGTTCAGTAATGAAAAATCGAATAGTTAGATAATTGTTCGAGTTTTGATATGCATGGATAGATAACTGTTCGAGTTTTATAAAGGACTAATGAACAGATAAATTTCTTTGTTCAGTCACGTGTTTTGCAGGTGCAAAAACTCGAAGAGTTAAACAATAAGTGTTCGAGTTTTTATAGGACTTAAAGGATAAATGTTCGACTAAATCGAAGTTAGTCCATGGAGTTAGCAACAGTAACCGACGTTGTTCCGTTGAGTTATCTGTAACTCAATGAGGTTAGTTCATGGATTAAGCAAAACAGTTATTCTTTTAACCACGAACAAAACTTCGTTGGCTTAGCGGTTACCAAAATTTGAAATTAGTAGTGGTACACGTACCCATAAAAACACGAACCACACTGCACGTTACAAGACACATTCTTGCAACGAGATTTATTTACTTTATGGATGTGCATTATATATATAGAACAGAATGTTATTTACGAGTTACCAACACTTTTGAAAGAAAGGAGAATGCGTTGGGGAACTGGAAGGAGAAGTAGTTGATTCAACTTCATCCGTCAACAAATATTTACTAAATGGAAAGCTTCAGACTGGTATGTAATTAATCGTCTGCTATTTTATTTATGAGCACATGGACTCGTTCTCTTAGCACTAAACGATTAGTAAGAACACCTACCCAGGAATATTCAACATAGAGGCGTTCTGAAACATTTTCTGAACTAGACTTTAACGAAATCCTTAGGGGTGTAGCTAACCTTTCTTTAAAAGAGAACATAGATATGACTGCTTTAGTAGAAAAACCATTACGAGAAATTCTGTATCCTAAATTAGTTGATGAACCTTCATGTATTCGATTGCCAAACTTTGAGGGAGATAAGTTTGAACTGAAATCTAATTATATTAGTCAATTGCCACATTTTCATGGATTAGAAAGAGAGAATGCCTATTATTTCCTTAGAGAATTTAACAAAGTTTGTCAAATGATGAAAATGTCGAACATGAGTATAGATGCTATTAAACTTAGATATATCTCTTTTGCTTTAAAAGACACAGCTAAGAGATGGTTATATACTCTGTCGCCTAATTCTATTTCTACATGGACTAAATTTTGCTCTATTTTTCTAGAAAAATATTATCCAACACATCGAACGATTAAAAAGAAAAAAGAAATATTAATGTTTAGTCAAAAACAAGGTGAATCATTCTGGAAATATTTTGAAAGATTTAAAGATTTACTAACTCAATGTCCACATCATGCAATGAGTAAAGCACAATTAATAGGTATAATTTATGAAGGCATAGATGTTTCAACAAAATCTTTATTAGAATCTACTTGTCAAAATGGATTTCTGAAACTATGTAGTGAAGAAGCATGGGCATATTTAGAAAACTTTGCAAAAAGAACTACATAGTGGGAAAACTCAGCTGAAGTTATTGCAGATAAAAGAATATTGCTAAGGGGAATGCATGAAATAGATTCAAGCACTATGCTTGAAGTGAAATTAATTGAATTAACAAAGAAAATAGAAGAGTTATCATTAAATCAAAAACAAGCAGAAAAGAATGCAAACATTAACAATCTAGATATTATTTATGCTAGAAATCAGAAAGATAACTTTGGAAATTCATATAACCCTAATTGGAGAAATCACCCGAATTTATCTTGGAGAAACAATAATTTCCATGGAGGTGAAAATATAAATGACAAGAATATAAGTTATGAAGCATTAATAGAACAAGGATTTAGAATAGAGAAATTAGAAAAGATAATCCAACAATTAAACAATCTTCTAGATCTTGTATTTGGAAATGGTGCAATTCAAAATCAGAATAGAAACATACCGCTTAGACAAAAGGAATCAATGGAAGTTAGACCTACTGGACGATTGCCAATACAAGCAATGCCTAACCTTGTCAATAGGACTACTAATGAAATTGATACCTCTTTTGGGAGGGTAGCTGAATGAAGTAGTATAACTGAAGTAACTATATATATATATAAGTTTATTTGTAGTTAATAGTATCATAGAGTTAGTCCTTAACTTAATGAACTTAGTCCGTTGAGTTATGCCCTAACTCCACGAGGGTGTGCAGTAGTTATGTTAATTTTTGTCTCTACAAAAATTTTTGTGTTTATGTTATACAGAATCAACAAATGGAATTGATGTAATTACCGCTGGATGCACTAAGGGAAGTACTAAGTAACTTGTCAGCTAAAGATCTGTGCAAACTATGTTGTGTATCAAAGGAAATTAAAGACTGTGTTAGAGAAAAATATTTTCATGGACTACAAGCTGCAAAAATGACTAAGATTAGAGATGGATTCATATGGAAGTCATTTAATTATAGTTCAATTAGCCATGAATATCTGAATATGGAAGAAACTACTGGAATTCCACCCAATACATTAGAAGGAATAGATCATATTATGGGGATGGATGAAAGATTAATTATATACAGGACCAAACCAAGGTATGCAATTCTATTACCTGATATTTTGATCAGAAATCCTATCACAAGAGAAGAATGGAATATAGGAAGACCTAATAGATATGAAGTACCAACTGATGTGGGTCGGCTTTAATATTTTTTTATAAAAATTTGACTATTCCTGAAAAATTATATTATTGGAGACCTACAGGAAAATGGGATGAAAATTTATGCTTGAGTGTGTATAATTTTCTGAATAAATCTTGGACTGAAAATACTATGTTATATCTAGGACAGAAATCATTAATTAACAACATGCATGTCATACTTGATAGATATATATATCTAGTCACAAATATATCAGTTGCATTTAGATCTGATTTATACATAGTAAGCATAGATAGTTATGATGAATATATAGAAATTTTACCTATATCGAGAGAAATAGCTAAACCACCATCTGCAGAATTTGATAAAATTCAAATAGGGATGTGGTATAATGAATATGATGATCCTACTTTATGTTTGATAAGATGGTGGGATGAGTTGATGAAATTCAAATATGGATCATGAAAGACATAAATGAATGGAAGTGGGAAGAGGAATATATTGAAATAGATGTAGAAATAGAAATTGCTACATTATCCTGGAACCGAAAAGGATCCCTTTCTACATTTCATTTCATTAATGGTAATACACTTGTATTTAGCATTGATAATATATTGCAAGTTTACAAATTAAGAAGGAACACAAATTGCATTAAAATAGAATTAATAGCAAGATGATTTATGCCTAAAAAGTTTGCTTGGACTGACACGTTTATTCCATTTGTTTCTACTTTTCAATCATGTTCTTAAGCTGTGATTTTGTGCTTTTAATGTTGTGTGTTTTCTGCATTTACTTTTAGAAAAATTTTAGTTTTAGTTTATTTTATAAAAATAAAAAAAACAAAATATCAATCTAGTTTGTTGGTATCTATGTTGGGAAACCAATTGGCTTGCTTGTGAGCCACCAAAGGCGTAGGAGCTTGGGTTCCATACAAGACAATGATTTATAAATATCTGTTAACTGTTATTTTGTTATATATTCTACTTTTATATGTGAATAAAAAAATTTTCAGAATCAAAAATCAGAATATGTAGAAGGAGATACAAACGAAACAAGGTATGTAACTAATTACTTATCTTGAATTTAGATTTAAACTCATTCATTGAGTTAGGTGCTAAATCAACGAAACTGTATTCATGCCTACTACAATTACTGTATTTATTGTCAAATCTTTTACATTGAGGACAATGCAAAATGTAGCTATGGGGGGGAGGTAATTAAAGTAACAGCCATGTAAGTTTGTTAATTAAAGGAATTAAAATGGTATTGCAAAGTTTTGTGGAAATTGAAAATTTTTTATGAGTTTGGTGTAACTATCCGATAATTGAGACTGTAAAATTTTTATGAACTGTAACTACTTGAATGTTATATTTAGAAGGCTATATAAGATGCTATAGAATTTACTATTTATGCAAATCTTGATATAGTATCTTATGTTTTTTTTTTTTTTTGAATTTCATGAGTTTAACAGTTTCACGATTTTAAAATTAAATCAGAATGCTTAATGAAAAATTAGTAAATTATCTGAAGTCCTGAAAGAGCTAAGATGTGAATTATAGATTAAATGAAACACATATGATTAAAGATACATTTAATTTGACTGATTAAACTTGTAGAATGATTTGTGTAGATCTTATTAAACTACAGAAAAAGTATGAGCTTATTGTTATGGATTCATATTTTCAGTAAATAATAGAAGCAGGACTATATGAGATTGGTGTTTTATTGCATCTGTATTAATGAAACACATACATATATAGTATGTGAAAAAAAAAAAAAAAAAAAACTTTGAGAGTTTATTGACTACTTTGATCACGAGCCTTTTGTACTTGAGCGGATAGGTGTTAACGCTTTTATGTGTTATTAAAATAATGGCAAAAGCACAAATTTTACATTTATAACTGCAAGCACACGGTGCCCATTGTAATAAGCATGTGCAAGTACAGGTCGAATCCATAAGGAGTTTGTCTTAAATAATTTTATTAAAATAATTATCCAATTAAATATCTACATTAAACTAACTCATAATTAAACTCTAATTACTTAATATTAATATACAAAATTTGTAGCACAATTAAGGTTTATAAGATTACCCCAAAATCCAATTAGTTATGATAAGATATTTAAGAAATCAATGAGTATTAATCCGGAAAGCACAGAATTTATGCTTGACTTTTAACTCCAATAACTTCCAACTTGAACATTTAAAAAATCTAGAATAAATAACGGTTGGAAAGATCCTCGGAATATCTTTCAAATGGCTATGATTTTGTTGATTAAATCAACTTAAAACGCTGGCAATATCTTATTTAAGAAAGGGGCGCAGACGGTTATTGAAACTTTCCAAAAACACACCTTCGGTTCGAAAATCAAATCTCCGTCAAATCTTCATGAAATGCTACGAAATAAGCGTGCCTTGAAAGTAGATCCATTACACTAACAAGGAAAATTTACAGAATTGAATTCCACAAAATACACGATGCAAGCACATCACAGGCGTCGAGCTAAAAACTAGTACTCAACAGAGACTCAAAACCGCTGATACCTTCACAAAATAGAATCGAAAAGCTTCGAAAAACATTCTAAAAAATTCTAAAACTTTGTAAACTTGTTCTACACTCATTATACTTACAAAATTTAGAGATGACGAACAAGTGCATACAATTCAAAGAAAAGCTACTAACATTCTGGCCATCTAAGAAACGGAAAACTGCCTTCACAATTCACATCATCACATTCATTCACACGAAACATATGATATGAACTCAATGCTTATATCAATTAACATCAAAACAATACATAATCTTTAATTTAGAACATTTGAAACAAAGATTTATGCATAGAATTTCGTTCTTCCACATACTCAAACTATACTCATACATATAAAATTGTAAAACATGAAAACTAGTATGAGGATCTCTCCTTTCCATCATACCTTTTAATCCTCCACGTTTCTTCAAGCAATGACTCCCCAAAGTCCTTGAAATCGATGCTCCACAGGGCTGTCACCACCTGTAGCACGTCCAAGTGAAACTTCTAAGGTTGCCTTGAAGAAGAGTGATGCACGTCCTCAAGATCTTGCCTCCAAGACCCAAAACTTTGGCTTCCACATCTAAGAATGGTGCTTCCGATGACTCAACCCTGAAGATCCTAACATTTTGCTCCACTCCAAATCAGTCACACGAGCCTCCCAATCCACCAAGATGAACGCCCAAGGAGATCCTAACGTATGGCCGTCTAAATTGAAGAGAAGGTGTCTTCTAGGAGGAGTGGAAGACGCCAAAGCTCACCATTCTTGAAGGGAGCTTGTTCAAGATCAAGGGGAAGATGAGACTTTCCGGATGAAGATGCTAGAATGGCTGGAACCACCGGCTGCAATGTGTTGGAAGAGGAGGAGATAGCCTAGAATTGAGTGGTCAAACACTTTAAATACTCTAGGCTTTTGTTGCTTGGGCTCCAATAAGTTGCATCCAATGGCCCACGTTTTTTCCTCTTTAATCCACCTTGATTTCATGATTTATTGACCTATAAAACTCAAAACCAAGTTGGATGCACATATACATTGAATATAAATCATATGATGCGAGTATAGTATACATGCATGCATGAGTTGCCATATATGGAAAGTTGCCAAATTAGGAAGGTTTTGGTCTACAACTTTTTCACATGTACATACATGAATTACTTAAAGTTCTTTAGTTTAACATCATATTTAAGTGATTTGGCAATCATACAATGTATATAAAGTCATACATTGAAGAATTATAAGAATTATGTCTAATACAAGGGCTATTGACTAGGTGTTTAATTGATAAAGGATAAATTTGTACATTATCAACTATTTAATCCCTAATTCATGCATATGTCTAAAAATATGATTTTCATGTAATCCTTTATAAGAACATATATAATGATGACTTATAATCCTTAACATGCATGAATTAACATATATAAAATGCACAAATTGATACTTTACAATAGGTATGTAAGGATTGTTGACCTGAAAAAGGACTCTTGAAATCTGGCAACCTAAGATCCTGATCAGATCTGGGATTGTTGACTGAAAGCTCGTTACATGGGTACATTAGAAAGCTCTTGTATGATTCAAGCTTGTCAAATTAACTTTTAAAGTACAAAAATACATATACTATTCTGAAAAGATACAAGTGTTTTGTGAAATACAGATATCTTTTGAATCGAATATATTTTCTATTATCTAGAATTGCTGAAATATGAATCTAAGAATTGACCTTTGAAGTTGTTTAATGGAGAAACAATTCTTTATTCTACTTGTCTTAATCATATTGAATTGGATTGTACTTTGATTTGTATGTTGTTGAAATTTCTTCTAAAAATCTTATTAGAAAATTTAAGATGACAGATGATGAAAAGAAGAACAAACGATAATATAATTAACACCTATGTGATGATGATATACTTTGTATGTAATTTGCATATATTCTAAGTATATTTGCAGGTTGAAGAGGAGAGAACAATGTTAAAACATATTACTGAAACATATAGAATATCTATATAATAATACAAGTTCTTATGCTGTACAAAAGAAAAAAGGAAGAATTAATTCTAGTACTTTTAGAAAGACCAATTAATTAGATCTTAGTTTGCTAAGGGACTAGCAAAATTTAGGTATGGGGGGAGTGTTTAGAATGAAAAAGTGCATAATATTAACGGTTAAATGATGGTTAATTGCATAATATTTAGCTTATCATATGAGAATTAAGCTATTTTGTTATAAGTGCACTGTTATATGCTTTAATGAAAGAATCTGCTTAATTTCGGGGAATTAATGTTAATTTAGTGCATTTCTAAACTGTCGGTAAATTGCAGGTTGTGAAATTCTTAAGTATCCGAATTTTCTATTATTTTAGACAGTTATGTTTAATGTACCAAACAGTTATGCTTAATGTACCAAAGAGTTATGTTTAAATTACCGAACATTTATGTTTTAAAAGAATATTTTATTATTTCCTGAAGTACATGTGTCGAAACCATAATGCATGACTTAAGTAGACTTTTAGTGAGTTATCTCTAACTATCTGAAATTGCAGCTAGGCATCAGATAGTTATATGTGTAACTCTCTGAAATTTTCTTTTATTATAAAATTGCTAATGACACGTGTCATGTTCTGAAAGAATGACTTAAGTGGATTTTCGTGAGTTATCTCTAACTATCCGAAATGCATCTAGGCATCAGATAGTTAGATTTGTAACTCTTTGAAATATTTCTTTATTATAAAACTACTGATGACACGTGTCGTGATCTGGAAGATTGACTTAAGTTATATATTGATGAGTTATCTATAACTATTCAAAATGCATCTAACCATCGGATAGTTAAATTTATGCACGTGTTTTATAGTTAAATCAACGAAGCAAGTCTGTTGAGTTATCTATAACTCCACGGACCATTTATTTTCGAATATGCCACTGTAGCGGTTGTAGGAACAGAACAGTTGGAAGAAAAAAAACCACGATTGCACATATCACGTAGGAATTCACTCGTCGAAGGAAGAAGAAATCATCATCATTGATATGAATGAAGGAAATCCAACCGATCATTCAAGCATAAGTAGTTACCATTGAAGAAATATAAAAGAAAAGAAGAAAAAAAGCAACATGGGGGTGGCCGATGGGTGTGGCCGATGGGTGTGGCCAGTGTGTGTAGAGGAGGATCACCGAACTTTTTGTAAGTAGCGTCGGCAATTCTCTAAAGTACCACACCAACCATCTCCACCACCACCATAATCACCAACCATTGGAGGTCTGTGAGGATACTTTCCTGATATCGGGTCAATTCCAAGCCAAACACACTGCTTGACAACCATTGTGAAGAGTGATCGTGTCGCGGGAAAGGAAGCCATTTTCACCAAGTGCCAACTCATATCTTAGGAGATTGTAAAGCTTCTAGCCTTGGCTTCAGGTTGATGCCTGTATGCTGAAGAGGAGATCATCTTGCAATTCTGGACTCGCGATTCTATAGAAAGAGGAGATAGAATTGTAAGTGGTTTAATTTTCAGTGGTGTAACCGTGTCGCATGTAGTGACGAAAGTATTTACTATCGACTGAGATTACTTTACATTTCACCTTTCGCCCATTTTCATTCTCATATCAAAACAAAAATATCAAAAACAACTTATCTGTGTTTGTATTTTGTATTTTGGTATTGTATTGTTTGTTTTGTATCGTGATTAATGTTATCTTTGTCAGTGTTGTGATTGTTTTATATTTGTTTTAGTTTTACAGTTTATTGAAATTGGTTCGTTCAATAGACTTAAAGATTTTAATGGTTACTGTTTGAATTATCTGAATGTTAGTATTGCCTAATGATAAATTCAGTATTTACTAACATTAAAGGGCTTAATTGATGCTATTTACAATTTGTGGAACCGCCCAATGGTTGGCCGAATTCTTCTGTAAATAGTAGTATTAAATAGGAAAGAGAGGCTCGTGGAGTTAACTTAAGTCTACGAGGTTAGTCCGTTAAGTTAGCCATAACTCAACGAACTTAGTTTGTTGAGTTAACTATAACTCAATGGAGATCTTATTGAATATGTACATTTGATTGTTAAAAACAGAACAGTTCGCAATTCTTAAGTAATTACCTATGGGATCGACTTGTAATTGCACACTAATACAATAGACACTATGCACTTACAGTTAAAATACAAATTGGAATTAATATCTAATTTGTGTGAAAGGTTGTTTGTTTACTTCTAAAAAGGAATTCAGTGATATAGGCATAAAGATAAAGTAACTAAGTAAAAACAGAAGTTAACAAATCCAAGTTTTTCTAGCACGTTGCTGGGTAACCAATCAAGTTTTCTAGTGCTGTGGTAGAGATCCAAACAAGTTTTCTGGCGCCATTGGCGGGGAACCAATCAAGTTTTTTGGTGTCGTGTTGGAGATCCAAACAAGTTTTCTAGTGATGTTGCCAGGGAATTGAGTAGCTAAGCAACTGTTAGAGCTGTTTTGTTTTAAGAGCCAGAGTGTTGTGTGTTTTCTTTTGTAATTGAGAATATGGCATATGCTTATGCTCAAAGATTTCTGAAACCTGTAGGTAGCATATGTGAATTCTGCAATTCTGAAGGACACGACATTTCTGATTGTTTGAAACTAAGACGTTTGCAAATGGTTAGATCCCATGAACAACAAATGAATTATCCTCAATATAATAGAGTTGAGTATGAGAATCCTATAGTTTACCTAACTGATGGTCAATATAGAATGTGTAATATGTTAAGAGACACTGAAGTTTGGGATGGGTATGATAGACTGGAGCATAGTATAGAGCAAAACCTGGACAAACTTGAATACTTTATGTGTCAGCAACAAGAAGTCAACCAATTAAACTATAAGGAAGCATATTCAAAACCTAAATTGGATATAATTTACGAAACTGAAAAAACCATAATGAAAATTGATAAAAAATTGAATGCAATGAGATTAAATGATTTGAAAAGAAAACTAAAAGCATTGGACGAATATACAATGAAAATACAAGTTATGCAATAGGACAATGAAAATTATAATGTTTTAGATCTGCATAATTTGCAAGATATACAGCCAAAAGAAAATACCAATGCAAGAGAATCTAAAGAATGCACTTTAAAACTAAAAACAATTGAAGATCATAATCATGAAAATGTTATACAAGAACATCATGAGAGTATCGAAAATCTGGAAGATGTATGTATAACATTAAGATCTGGAACTGATATACCACCAAGAATTCAAAATGAAAATAATATGAAGGTGGATAAGAGCAAAAATCAAAATGATAATGAGAATGTAATAGCTGAAAATCTAGAAATCACTGAAGAACAATCTGAATCTGCTAATGAGGCTAAAAATGATCAAACAAATCAAATGAAAGAAAAAGAATCTTTTAAATCACAATCTTTAGCATCCTATACTGAAAGATTATAACAAACAATACCTGAAAAATAATAAAAAATCAGAGAAATTTTTGAAAAAGTACAAGTTAACAATCCTTTGTTAGATCTATTGTAGAAAATGCCACCTTATGCTAAATTTCTGAATGATTGGTGTACTAAGAAAAGAGAGCGAAAAGTTCTTAGAAAGGTCTTTTTAGCTGAGCAAAGTAGTTCCCTATTTCTGCCACAAGTTCCTAAAAAATTATCTGATCCTAGAATCCCTGTTATGTCATGCACCATAGGAAATACCATTCTAGAAAGAACCTTAATAGACTTAGGTGTAGGTATAAATGTTATGCCAAGTGATATATTTGCATCCTTAGGATTAGAAGGCTTAACTCCTACTAGTACGGTTATTCAATTAGCTGATAGAAGTATAAGATACCCTAGAGGAAAAATAGAGGATGTCATAATTAAAATCAAAAACTTTATATATCCTATTGATATTGTAATTTTGGATTCCCAACAAATTAAAGATGGCCTTCCCAAGATTAAAGATGTATCACTATTTTTATGCTTAATTTGTTGGGAATCCAAAATTACAATATCAATAGGATATATAAAGTTTTTGATTTTAATTAAGGCATCCTCTATTTTTCCTCTAGGGTATCTTATACTTCTATCAGCTAATTGAATAATCGTACTAGTAGGAGTTAAGCCTTCTAATCCTAAGGATGCAAATATACCACTTGACATAACATTTATACCTGCACCTAAGTCTATTAAGGTTCTTTCTAGAATGGTATTTCCTATGGTGCATGATATAACAAGGATTCCAGGATTAGATAACCTTTTAGGAATTTGTGGCAGAAATAGGGAACTACTTTGCTCAGCTAAAAAGACCTTTCTAAGTACTTTTCGCTCTCTTTTCTTAGTACACTAATCCTTCAGAAATTTAGCATAAGGTGGCATTTTCTGCAATAGATCTAACAAACAAATGTTAACTTGCAATTTTTCAAAAATTTCTCTCATTTTTTCTTGTTTTTCAGGTATTGTTTGTTGTAATCTTTCAGGATAGGGTGCTAAAGATTGTGATTTAAAAGATTCTTTTTCTTTCATTTGATTTGTTTGATCATTTTTAGCCTCATTAGCAGATTCAAATTGTTCTTCAGTGATTTCTAGATTTTCAGCTATTACATTCTCATTATCATTTTGATTTTTGCTGTTATCCACCTTCATATTATTTTCATTTTGAGTTCTTGGTGGTATATTAGTTCCAGATCTTAATGTTATACATACATCTTCCAGATTTTTGTTACTCTAATGATGTTCTTGTATTACATTTTCGTGATTATGATCTTTGTTTGTGTTTTCCCAGCACGACACCAGAATATCTGATTAGATCTCCAATAATGTACCAGAAAAACTAGATTTGTTACTTCTGTTTTTACTTAGTTAATTTATCTTTATGCCTATTCTTTTTCTTTTAGAAGTAAACAAACAACCTTTAATACAATTTAGATATTAATTCCCATTTGTACTTTAACTACAAGTGCACAATGTCTATTGTATCAATGTACAAGTACAGGTCGATCCCACAAGGAATTGCTTAAAAGTTTAGAACTGTCCGTTTGTTAACAATCAAATTTATATATTCAATAAGCTCTCCATTGAATTACGGTTAACTCAACGGATAAAGTTCGTTGAGTTATAGCTAACTCAACGGACTAACCTTGTGGACTTAAGTTAACTCTACGAGCCTGCCTTTTCTTTTTAAATACTGCTATTTATAGAGGAATTCGGCCAACCATTGGGCAATTCCACAGATTGTAAATAACATCAATTAAGCTCTTTAATGTTAGTAAACATTGGATTTATCATTAAGCATACTAACATTCAGATAATTCAAATAGTAACCATTAAAATCATTAAGTCTTTTGAACGAACCAATTTCAGTAAATTGTAAAACTAAAACAAACATAAAACAATCACAACACTGACAAAGATAACATTAATCAGGATACAACACAAACAATACAATACTCAAATACAACATACAATAGCAGATAAGTTGTTTTTGGTATTTTTTTGGTTTAATATGAACATGGAAATGGACGAAAGGTGAAATGTAAAGTAATCTCAATCAATAGTAAATACTTTCGTCACTACATACGACGCGATTACACCACTGAAAATTAAACCACTTACAATCCTGTCTCCTCTCCCTATAGAATCGCGAGTCCAGAATTGCAAGATAATCTCCTCTTCAGCATATAGGCATCAACCCGAAGTCAAGGCTAGAAGCTTTACGATCTCCTGAAATCTGAGTCGGCGCTTGGTGAAAATGGCTTCCCTTCCCGTGACGCGATCACACCTCACAGTGGTTGTCAGGCATCGTGTTTGGCTCGGAATCGACCCGACATCTAGAAAGTATTCTCACAGACCTCTGATGATTGGTGATTTTGGTGGTGATGGTGGTGGTAACAATGGTTGGTGTGGTACTTTGGAGAATTGCCAATATTGCCTACAGAAAGCTCGGTGCTCCTCCTTTGTACACACTGGCCATTCATCGATCACACACCCCTTCTTTTTCTTCTTTTCTTTTATATTTCTTCAGTAGTAACTTCTTCTGCTTGAATGATCGGTTGGATTTCCTTCATTCATATCAACGACGATGATTTCTTCTCCCTGCGCAATACATGCAATTGTGGTTTTTCTTTCAACTATCCTCTTTCTGCAGCCACTACAGTGGCATATTAGAAAATAAATAATCCGTGGAGTTACAGATAACTCAACGAACTTTCTTCATTGATTTAACTATAAAACACGTGCATAAATTTAACTATCCGATGCTTAGGTGCATTTCGGATACTTAAGAATTTCATAGCCTACAACTTATCGACAGTTCTGAAATATACTAAATTGACATTAATTCCCCAAAATTAAGCAGATTCTTTAATTAAAGCATATAATAGTGCAATTATAACATAATGGCTTAATTCTCATATGATAAGCTAAATATTATGCAATTAACCATCATTTAACCGTTAATAATATGCACTTTTTCATTCTAAACACTTCCCCCATACCTAAATTTTGCTAGTCCCTTAGCAAACTAAGATCTAATTAATTGGTCTTTCAAAAAGTGCTAGAATTAATTCCTCTTCTTCTTCTTTTTTCTTCTGTTCAGCATAAAAAATATATATATTCTGTATGTTTCAGTAATCAACCTGCAAATATACTTAGAATATATGCAAATTACATACGAAGTATATCATCATCACATAGGTGTTAATTATATTATCGTTTGTTCTTCTTTTCATCATCTGTCATCTTGAATTTTCCAATAATATTTCTAGAAGAAATTTCAACAACATATGAATCAAAGTACAATCCAATTCAATATGATTCAGACAAGCAGAATAAAGAATTGTATCTCCATTAAAACAACTTCAAAAGTCACTTCCACATTCATATTTCAGTAATTCTAGATAACAGAAAATATACTCGATTCATAAGATATCTGTATTTCACAAAACACTTGTATCTTTTCAGAACAGTATATGTTTTTTTTTTTTTTTCCTTTCTTCTCTTTTTTTTTTTTTTTTCTTTAAAAGTTAATTTGACAAGCTTGAATCATACAAGAGCTTTCTATTGTACCCATGTAACAAGCTTTCAGTCAACAATCCTAGATCTGATCAGGATCTTAGGTTGCTAGATTTCAAGAGTCCTTTTTTTTTTTTTTTCTCAGGGCAACAATCCTTACATACCTATCTGCTCAAGTACAAAAGGCTCGTGATCAAACAAGTCAATAAACTCTCAAATTTTTCTCTCTCTTTTTATTTTATTTTAAAATACACACAAAACAAAGCATTAATCACATATTGTATATGTACGTATTTTATTAATACAAATGAAGTAAAACACCAATCTCATATAGTCCTGCTTCTATCATTTACTGAAAATATGAATCCATAACAGTGAGCTCATACTTTTTCTGTAGTTTAATAAGATCTACACATAAATCATTCTACAAGTTCAATCAATCAAATAAAATGTATCTTTAATCATATGTGTTTCATTTAATCTAGAATTCACATCTCAGCTACTTCAGGACTTTAGATAATTTACTGATTTTTCATTAAGCATTCTGATTTCATTTTAAAATCGTGAAACTATTAAACTCATGAAATTCAGAAAAAACATAAGATACTATATCTAGATTTGCATAAATAGTAAATTCTATAGCATCATATATAGCCTTCTAAATATAACATTCAAGCAATTACAAATTATAAATTTTACAGTCTCAATTTTCGGATAGTTACAGCAAGTTCATAAAAATTTTCAATTTCCACAAAACTTTGTGGCACCATTTTAAGTTTTTTTTTTTTTTTAATTAACAAATTTACATGGCTGTTACTTTAATTACCTCCCCCAATACCTACATTTTGCATTGTCCTCAATGTAAAAGATTTGGTAGTAAATATAGTAATTATAGCAGACATGAATACAGTTTTGTTGATTTAAAATTCAGGATAAGTAATTAGTTACATACCTTGATTTGTTTGTATCTCCTTCTGCATATTTCAATTTTTTATTCTGAAAACTTTCATTCACAAATAAAAGCAAAAAATATATAACAAAATAACATTTAACAAATATTGATAATTCAATATCTTGTGTGGAACCTAGGCTCCTATGCCTTTGGTGGCTTACAAGCAAGTCAATTGGTTTCCTAGAATAGATACCAACAAACTAAATTGATATTTTGTTTCTTTTTTCTTTTATAAAATAAAAGGAAAACTATATTTTTTTCTAAAAATAAATGTAGAATACAGACAACATTAAACACACAAAATCACAACTTAAGAACATGATTGAAAAGTAGGAACAAATGGAATAAATGTATCAATCCAAGCAAACTTTTTAGGCATAGTTATTCTTGCTATTAATTCTGTTTCATGCAGTTCTTGTTCTTTCTTAATTTGTAAACATGTAATATATTATAAATTTCAAATACAAGTGTATTACCATTAATGATATGAAATGCAGAAAGGGATCCTTTTTGGTTCCAGGGTAATGTAGCAGTTTCTATTTCTACATTTATTTCAATATATTCCTCTTCCCACTTCCATTCATTAATGTCTTCCATAATCCATATTTGAAATTTCATTAATTCATCCCACCATCTTATCAGACATAAAGTAGGATCATCTTCTTCATTATACCACATTCCTATTTGAATTTTAATAAATTCTGCAGATGGTGGTTTAGCTATATCACTCGGTATAGGTAAAATTTATATATATTCATCATAACTGTCTATGCTCACTATGTATAAATCAGATCCAAATGCAATTGATATATCTATGACAAGATATATATATCCATCAAGTATGACATGTGTTTGGTTAATTAATGATTTCTGTCCTAGATATATCATAATATTTTCATTCCAAGATCTATTCAGAAAATTATACACACTTAAGCATAAATCTTCACCCTAATTTCATGTAGGTCTCCAATAATATAATTTTTCAAGAATTGTAGAATTTTTATCAAAAAATATTAAAGCTGATCCACAATTTACAGTTGGTACTTCAAATCTATTAGGTCTTCCTATATTCCATTCTTCTCCTGTTATAGGATTTCTTATCAAAATATCAGGTAATAATAAACTTGCATACCTTGGTCTCATCTTGTATATGATTAATCCTTCATCTATCCCCATAATATGATTTATTCCTTCTAATGTATTGGGTGGAATTCCAATACTTTCTTCCATAGCAAGATACTCATGATTAATTGAACTACGATTAAATGACCTCCATATGAATCCATCTCTAATCTTAGTCATTTTTGCAGCTTGTAGTCCCTGAAAATATTTTTCTTTAATATAGTCTTTAATTTCCTTTGATACACAACACAGCCTGCATAGATCTTTAGCTGACAAGTTACTCAGTACTTCCCTTAGTGCATCCAACGGTAATTGCATCAATTCCGTTTGTTGATTCTGTATAACACACATACAAATTTAGCAGAGACAAAAAATTAACATAACTACTGCACACCCTTGTGGAGTTAAGGAATAACTCAACGGACTAAGTTCGTTGAGTTAAGAACTAACTCTACGATACTATTAACTAAAAATAAAAACATATATACATATAGATAGTTGCTTCAGATATGCTGTTTCATTCAGCTATCCTCCTAGAAGAGGTATCAATTTCATTAACAGTTCTATTGACAAGATTAGGTATAGCTTGTATTGGCAATCCTCTAGTAGGTCTAACTTCCATTGGTTACTTATGTCTAAGTGGTATATTTCTATTCTGATTTTGAATTGTAGCACTTCCAAATACAAAATCTAGACGATTGTTTAATTGTTGGATTATCTTTTCTAATTTCTCTATTCTAGATCCTTGTTCCAGTAATGCTTCATAACTTATATTCTTCTCATTTACATTTTCTCCTCCCTGGAAATTGTTGTTTCTCCAAGATAAATTCGGGTGATTTCTCCAATTAGGATTATAAGAATTTCCCAAGTTATCTCTCTGGTTTCTAGCATAAATAATATCTAAATCATTTATGTTTGCATTTTTTTCTACTAGCTTTTGATTTAATGATAACTCTTCTATTTTCTTTGTTAATTCATTTAATTTCACCTCAAGCATAGTACTTGAATCTATTTCATGCATTCCTCTTGGCAATACTTTTTTTATCTGCAATAGCTTTAGCCGAGTTTTCCCACTGTGCAGTTCTTTTTGCAAAGTTTTCTAAATATGCCCATGCTTCTTCACTACATAACTTTAAAAATCCATTTTGACAAGTAGATTGTAATAAAGATTTCGTTGAAACATCTATGCCTTCATAAATTATACCTATTAATTGTGCTTTACTCATTGCATGATGTGGATATTGAGTCAGTAAATCTTTAAATCTTTCAAAATATTTCCAAAATGATTCACCCTATTTTTGGCTACACATTAAGATTTCTTTCTTCTTTTTAATCGTTTGATGTGTTGGATAATATTTTTCCAGCAAAACAGAGCAAAATTCAGTCGACGTAGAAATTGAATCAGGCAATAGAGTATATAACCATCTCTTAGCTGTGTCTTTAAAGAAAAAGGGATATATCTAAGTTTAATAGCATCTATACTCATGTTTGGCATTTTCATCATTTGACAAACTTCATTAAATTCTGTAAGGAAATAATAGGCATCCTCTCTTTCCAATCCATGAAAATGTGGCAATTGACTAATATAATTAGATTTCAATTCAAACCTATCTCCCTTAAAGTTTGGCAATCAAATACATGAAGGTTCATCAACTAATTCCGGATACAGAATTTCTCTTAATGGTTTTTCTACTGGAATAGCCATTTCTACATTCTCTTTTAAAGAAAGGTTAGCTACACCCCAAAGAATTTCGTTAAAGTTCAGTTCAGAAAATTTTTCAGTACTCCTTTGTTATGAAAATTCCTAGGTAGGTATTCTTACTAATCGTTTAGAGCTTAGAGAATGATTCCATGTGCTCATAAATAAATAGCATAAGATTAATTACATACCAGTCTGAAGCTTTCCATTCAGTAAATATTTGTTGTCGAATGAATTTGAATCAGCTGCTTCACCTTCTAGTTTTCCAACGCATTCTCCTTTCTTTTAAAAGTGCTGGTAACTCGTAAATAACATTCTGATTTATATATATAATGTACATCCATAAAGTGAATAAATATCATTACAAGAACGTGTCTTGCAACGTGCATCGTGGTTCCTGTTTTATGGGTACGTGTACCACTATTAATTTCAAATTTTAGTAACCGCTAAGCCGATGAAGTTTCGTTCGTGGTTAAAAGAATAACTGTTCTGCTTAATCCACGAACTAACCTCGTTGAGTTACAGATAACTCAACGAAACACAACCGGTTACTATTGCTAACTCCACGAACTAACTTCGTTGAGTTACAGATAACTCAACAAAGTGACCTTATATTATATTACTGACCACGTGGAGTTATGGTTAACTCAACGAACTTACTTCGTTGAGTTAACAATTGGCAACATCTAAGTTATACTCTCGTAAATTCCTCTCTATTTTTTTTATTCTGCTAACTGAAATAAAGTTAAATCTATGTCATTAATGCCTCATTTTAATCAAAATTCATTTAAATTTGAACATTATATAAAGATTTAACTTGTAGGTCATTTTATATTATGCAGAATTTACATTTTACCTTGCAACATGCAGAAATTTTTAAGCATTTATCCTGTCATTCAGCAAATTGTAATTTTGTTACATATTCATTCACAAAGTTCCACAAATTATATAATATTCAATAAATTCCATTCATTTCACATCCAAAACACGTTTGAAAAGTACATCTGAAAAATTATATTCATTCATATGAATCAATTTACAGTGTAAATACATCATACAATTTCATACAATTTTATACAAGTAGACGAACAATACAATTTAATCTCTATTCCTAAGTTCATCTACTTCCTTCTAGAGTTTTTCTAATTGAAGTTCTAATTGATTAATTCTCTCTACAGCTCTTGTAATTCCTCTAGAAGGTATAGCTATCTCTGCAGCTACAAAATTTCTATATTCTTTCACTGAAATGGTTCTTGATCTGATCCTTTTTTATGTCCATTTCGTGAAATCAATGCAATCCACCCTCAGTAGTGGAATCAAATCTCCATAAAATAATTTTTTCTTTACTACTTTCAGCTTGGAGATAAAAACTGTAGACCAATTTATTTGAATCCTATTTACAATTGCATATGTGGCCATTTGACAAATTGACTTAATTCTATGTTATGGCCCTATCGTTGATAGACATTTTTAATCAGAATGTTAGTTACCATGTGTGCTTTACCACTTAAATTCTTCAATTTGTTTAATAAAGGCACACCAGGATTGATAGCTAAACAATCTTTGATTTCCTATTCAGTCCACTCGACGACAGTTGTGTCTTCCAAAATTGTTAGTCCTTCATTCATTAATCCAAAAATGTTGTGGAGAAGCTCTAGTGTTATCTGTACATCAGCTTCCTCCACGTTGGAAATTAATCCTCCTCTTAAATTTGCATAGAAACAGGGCACTAAATTCTCATATACTGCATGCCCTCTTTCTTGAGAAATGAATTTTAGTAGACCTTGGAACTCAAATAAATCTTTGATTTCTTACATTCCATCCCAATTTACTGGTCTACTGTAAATGATATCATAACCCCTAATCTCTTGGTATTTGATATAAGCTTCCTGACTACAAAAATGTACTTCATTTAGAACTGTTGTTTCAGTCGGGTCAGGAATGTGACTTTGTTGTTCCAGAGGGGTTTGTTCTTGATATTCCTCTTCTATAGGCTGCATCTGAACATTCTCTACAGATTCCTGAATTTCTGTTTCTATTTCTATCTATGGTGGTAAGTCGGTAGAACTCTCCACTCTGTCTTGAATTCTTTCCATAAATTGCTGAAGAGTTTCTTGCTCTTCAATGGAATCTATGAAGTTATTTTTGTCCAAATGGCTTCTTTCAACCTCTTCATTTTCTACTCTTTCTTCTTCCTCTTGACTACCAATCTGCTCTATCATTGTTCTTTTTGATTCTGTAACAGATTGGGATGGAGTCACGGGCAATTCAGTTTCAACCCTAATTTTTGTTTTTTCTTCTTGTACATGCTACAGATTAATTTCAGCTTGATTTTCTTCTTGTCTTTGCTCCTCCTACTGCAGCTCCTCCTGCTCCTCCTCAGAATCGGATATCAGGTTTATAAAAATTGGCTCCACAAGCCCTGTTGACATTGGTATCTCAGATTTAATCTCTTCTTGATAGTTAGGCATTATCTCTTTTCCTTTCCTTTTTCTAATTAATTGTGCCTATTCTTCCTCTTCTTCTTCTAAGATTAAATCTACAAAAGTAGGCTCTGCAGGCCTTCGAGCCATAGGTACTGGCTCTTCCTATTTAACTTTTTCTATAATTACTGGTCTTGAAGGACCAGCCTCATCTCCTTTTACAGCAGGTTTGGTAGTAGCTTCTTGATGCTGTTCCATTTTAATTTTATATTAAGCTTTCAACTTTTCTGCAACCCTCTTTTTGTAAAGTGCATCAAACACTATGTGTGTTTTAGCCACTACCAAATCTTCTAATTCTCCTTGGTTTTTCCCAACTTGAACCAGTGCTTGAAATTCCTTTAACTCTTCTTCAGTCGAAGGCCCCATCATTTCTACTCGTGCCAACGGCTTAAATGATGGAACTGAAGGTCTTGGTTGTTGTTCCTTAGGAACAGGTCTTTTAGCAGTCAGCTCGTCTTGTTCTTCAATTGCCTCTTGTTGTTCCTGCCGCCATATTTCCCAACTTCCATGACCAGCAATGCACCTTTTGAACCATAATCTGGCCTTACGCTGGATTAGCTCTAAGGCTACTTCATTGTTTGGCCTGATTTTTCTTTCTTTACTAATTGCAATTTCTGTTGCTACTCTGATTCATGTCTCCATTATCTGAGGTATTTGTATACCACAATCTACTAATATTCTTCTTAATCTAAAAAGTTCAGATTCTACCTTCTGTAACTCTTTTTCTCTCATCGTATTTCTGATCTTCTACTACGTGTGCCATTCTTCTGATTCCTTCAGAAATTCTAATGTATCAATAGCCTCTTCCCAAAATTCAGGTGTCATCTTCCTCATCATGAAGTTACTCAACAGCATGGAATTGATATGATTTCTACTGTTCTAGATTCTAAATGATTTGCCAAATAATGCCCCCAAAACCCTAGGTTTAAGATAAATAAGCCCTAAGTTTAGGCGGGTAATCAGGTCATTTCCCGAACCAACTATTACTATCTCATCCACGGTCTTAGCTACAGTACTTCGTTGAGTTACAGTAAACTCAACAGAATAAGCTCGTTGACTAACTCAAGACTCAACGGAGTAAGCTCGTTGAGTTAGGTGTAACTCAACGGACTCCCCGTACAAACAGATATAATAATAAAAATACTACAAATAATAGTTTTTATGTTTTTTTTTTTACCAGTTTAACCGATACTATGTTTCGGTCAGACCTAATTTTTTTCCAGTTGAACCGATACTATGTTTCAGTAAAACTAACATTTTTTCTGAAAATTAATATAAATTTTTTTTATGTTCCGGTCATACCGACAGATCTGGTCAGTTGAACCGTAACAATTTTTATATTTTAAATATATATATATATATATATTTTTATGTGTGTTTTTTTTAATTTTTATATATAAACATAAAAACTGATTTCTTACTAAGTAAAGCTCAAGTAGTCCTCTACTCTGACTTCTTCTATAATTCCAAAGGAGCTTTTTGGTGTTTTCAGAATAGGTCTAAGTCTTTGTCCATTTACTTTAAATATATTCTGATTTTTAGGATTTTCAATTTCAATAGCTCTATAAGGATAAATATTTCGAACTATGTAAGGTCCTGCCCATCTAGATCTTAATTTTCCTAGATGGTTATGGAGTCTAGCCATATAAAGATATACTTCTTGTCCTATTTCAAAGCTTTTTGGAATAATTTTTCTATCATGCCAGAATTTAATTTTCTCTTTTTCTCTTATAGTCTTCGAATAAGCTTCATTTCTAAAGTCTTCTAATTCAATTAGTTGCATTTTTCTATTTTCAGAGCTTGATTTAAATTAGTGTTCAGAGTTTTTAATGCCCAATAAGCTTTATGTTCTATTTCAGCTGGTAAATGACAACTTTTTCCATATACTAGCCTAAAAGGTGACATACCTAAGCTTGTCTTATAAGCAGTTCTATAAGCCTAAAGTGCATCTATCAATCTATTAGCCCAATCTATTCTAGTAGGATTTACTACTTTTTCTAAGATTAACTTAATTTGTTTGTTAGTACTTTCTACTTGTCCACTTGTTTGTGGATGATATGATATTGCAATTTTGTGGTTTACTCCATATTTCTTCATTAAGGCTTCAAAACTTCTATTATAGAAATGAGTTCCTCTATCATTGATAATAGCTTTAGGTATTCCAAATTTGGCAAATATATTTGTTCTTATAAATTGTATTACCACTTTGTTGTCATTAGTTTTTGTAGGAATAACTTCTATCCATTTAGATACATAATCCACCTCCAACAATACGTAATTAAATTGATTAGACATAGGAAATGGACCCATAAAATCTATTCCCCACACATCAAAGATTTCAACCTCAACAATAGGATTAAGAGGCATCATATTCTTCTTTGATATTCTTCCAATTTGTTGACATCTTAAACAACTTAAGCAATATTTATGAGCATCTTTGAATAGTGTTGGCCAATAAAACCCACATTGCAGAATTTTTACAGTAGTTTTCCCTGAACCAAAATGCCCTCCACAAGCTTGATCATGACAGAAAGACAATATGCTCGGATATTCAGTTTCTGGAACACACCTCCTTAAAACCAGATCAAGACATTTCTTAAATAAGTAAGGGTCTTCCCAATAGTAATATTTTACTCCCGAGAAAAACAATTTCTTATCTTGTCTATTCCAATCCTTAGGTGTTAAACCAGTTACTAAGTAATTAACTATGTCTGCATACCAAGGCATTGTGTTGATGGTCATTAACTGTTCATCAAGAAAATTATCCTTAATTTCAATATTTGGTTTTTCTATTTGTAATCTTGATAAATGATTTGCTACTTCATTCTCACAACCTTTTTTATCTTTAATTTCTAGATCAAATTCTTGTAATAATAATATCCATCGGATCAATCTAGGCTATCTCTTTTTTCTTTATTAGATGTTTTAAAGCTGAATGATCCGTGTATACTATTACTTTAGCTCCAATCAGATATGATCTAAACTCTTTTAAGGCAAACACAATAGCTAATAGTTCTTTTTCAGTAGTTGTGTAATTAACTTGAGCATCATTTAAGGTTTTGCTTGCATAATGAATCACTCTAGGAGATTTTTCTATCTTCTGTCCCAACACTGCTCTTACAGCAAAATCAGATGCATCGCACATTAATTCAAATGGATGGTTCCAATCAGGTACTTGAATTATAGGAGTTGAAATTAAGCTAGTTTTAAGTCTGAAAAATGCTTCCTTGCAATTTTTATCAAAGTTAAATGGGACATCTTTTAATAGATTAGTTAAAGGTCTAGCTATTTTGCTAAAGTCTTTAATAAATCTTCTATAAAAACCAACATGTCCTAGAAATGATCTAATATCTTTTACTGATTTAGGTTCTGGTAGATTAGAAATTACTTCTAGTTTAGCTTTATCTACTTCCAACCCTTTCTTAGAAACAACATGCCCTAAGACTATTCCTTGTTTAACCATGAAGTGACATTTTTCCCAATTTAAAACCAGATTTTTTTCCACACAGCGTTTTAATATTTGGTCTAAATTGCTTAAACAAACTTCATATGAGTTACCATATACTGTAAAATCATCCATAAATATTTCTAAGAAATCTTCAGTCATTCTGGTAAATATGCCCTGCATACACCTTTGAAAGGTAGCTGGTGCATTGCATAATCCGAATGGCATTCTCTTAAAAGCATAAGTTCCATTAGGACAGATGAAAGTTGTTTTCTCTTGATCCTCTGATGCTACTGGAATTTGATTATAACCTGAATACCCGTCTAGGAAACAAAAATATTCTTGCCCTGCTAATCTTTCCAGCATTTGATCTATAAAAGGTAAGGGAAAATGATCTTTCCTAGTCACAACATTCAGCTTTCTATAGTCTATACATACTCTCCAGCCTGATTGAATTCTAGTAGGTATAAAGTCTTGACTTTCATTCCTAATAACTGTTAATCCTGATTTCTTAGGAACTACATGGATTGGACTAACCCACGAGCTATCAGAAATCAGATAAATTATGTCATTATCTAACCATTTCACTATTTCCTTCCTGACTACTTCTTTAAGATTTGGATTTAATCTCCTCTCAGGAATTCTAATAGGTTTAGCATTCTCTTCTAAATATATGTGGTGACAGCATAAAGTTGAACTTAACCCTTTTATATCAGTCATAGTCCATCTTATTGCTTCTTTATAACTTTTTACTACATCTTTTAATTTAACTGTTTGATCCTCTTTTAAATCTGAAGCAATAATGATTGACAAGTTCGTTTATCTTCAAGAAATATATAGGTTAATTCAGGAGGTAAAGGTTTTAATTCTAAATGTTGCCCATCAAAAGCTAGAGCTCCTAATTGAACATCATCATTTTCTAAATTAATTTCTTCCTGATCTCCTTCTATATTTATGCTTTCACTTTCCTCTAAAGTTTCAGAATTGATTTGCCTATTTAATTCTTCTTGAATCACATCTTCTAACATATCTCCTTCATCCTCTAAAAAATCTATGGTATGTAAGGACATTTCTAATTCCTCAAACCTTTCTAGTTTGAAAATATTTAATTGAGTGTCCTCATTACCATATGCTAACTTCATTACTCCAGTTTTACAATTTATAACAGCCCTTAATGTTGCTAAAAATGGCCTTCCCAAAATTAAAGATGTATCACTATTTTTATGCTAAATTTGTTGGGAATCCAAAATTACAATATCAATAGGATGTATAAAATTTTTCATTTTAATTAAAACATCCTCTATTTTTCCTCTAAGGTATCTTATACTTCTATAAGCTAATTGAATAACCGTACTAGTAGGAGTTAAGCCTTCTAATCCTAAGGATGTAAATATATCACTTAGCATAACATTTATACCTGCACCTAAGTCTATTAAGGTTCTTTCTAGAATGGTATTTCCTATGGTGCATGATATAACAGGGATTCCAGGATTAGATAACTTTTTAGGAATTTGTGGCAGAAATAGGGAACTACTTTGCTCAGCTAAAAAGACATTTCTAAGAACTTTTCCTAGTACACCAATCCTTCAGAAATTTAGCACAAGGTGACATTTTCTGCAATAGATCTAACAAAAGAATGTTAACTTGCACTTTTTCAAAAATTTCTCTGATTTTTTCTTGTTTTTCAGGTATTGTTTGTTGTAATCTTTCAGGATAGGGTGCTAAGGATTGTGATTTAAAAGATTCTTTTTCTTTCAGTTGATTTGTTTGATCATTTTTAGCTTCATTAGCAGATTCAGATTGTTCTTCCGTGATTTCTAGATTTTCAGCTATTACATTTTCATTATCATTTTGATTTTTACTCTTATCCACCTTCATATCATTTTCATTTTGAGTTCTTGGTGGTATATCAGTTCCAGATCTTAATGTTACACAAACATCTTCCAGATTTTCGTTACTCTCATGATGTTTTTGTATATCATTTTCATGTTTATGATCTTCAATTGTTTTTAGTTTTAAAGTGCATTCTTTAAATTCTCTTGCATTAATATTTTCTATTTGCTGTATATTTTGCAAATTATGTAGGTTTATAACATTATAATTTTCATTGTCCTGTTGCATAACTTGTATTTTCATTGTATATTTGTCCAATGCTTTTAATTTTCTTTCTAGATCATCTAATCTCATTGCATTCAATTTTTGATCAATTTTCATTATGGTTTTTTCAGTTTCGTAAATTATATCCTTTTTAGGTTCTAAATATGCTTCCTTATAGTTTAATTGATTGACTTCTTGTTGCTGACACATAAAGTATTCTAGTTTGTCCAGGTTTTGCTCTATACTACGCTTCAATCTGTCATACCTATCCCAAACTTCTGTCTCTCAACATAATACACACTCTATACTGACCATCAGTTGGGTAAACTATAGAATTCTCATACTCGGCTCTATTATATTGAGGATAATTCATTTGTTGTTTATAAGATCTAACCATCTGTAAACGTCTCAGTTTCAAACAGTCAGAAATGTCATGTCCCTCAGAATTGCAGAATTCACATATGCTAATTACAGGTTTTAGAAATCTTTGAGTATAAGCATATGCCATATTCTCAATTACAAAAGAAAACACACAACACTCTAGCTATTAAAACAAAACAGCTCTAATAGTTGCTTATATTAATTCAATTCAATTTAATTCAATTCAATTGTAGTCAATTCAATTCAATTCAATTCCCTCGCAACGGTGCCATAAAACTTATTTGTGTTTTCCCAGCATGACTCCAGAATATTTGATTAGATCTCCAATAACGTACTAGAAAAATTGCATTTGTTACTTCTGTTTTTACTTAGTTAATTTATCTTTATGCCTATTCTTTTTCTTTTAGAAGTAAATAAACAACCTTTAATACAATTTAGATATTAATTCCAATTTGTACTTTAACTGCAAGTGCACAGTGTCTATTGTATCTGTGTGCAAGTACAGGTCAATCCCATAGGGAATTACTTAAAAGTTTAGAACTATCTGTTTGTTAACAATCAAATTTATATATTCAATAAGCTCTCCATTGAATTACAGTTAACTCAATCGATAAAGTTCATTGAGTTATAGCTAACTCAACGAACTAACCACGTGGACTTAAGTTAACTCTACGAGCCTGCCTTTTCTTTTTAAATACTGCTATTTACAAAGGAATTTGGCCAACCATTGGGCAATTCCACAGATTGTAAATAACATCAATTAAGCTCTTTAATGTTAGTAAACACTGGATTTATCATTAAGCATACTAACATTCAGATAATTCAAACAGTAACCATTAAAATCTTTAAGTCTTTTGAATGAACCAATTTCAGTAAACTGTAAAACTAAAACAAACATAAAACAATCACAACATTGACAAAGATAACATTAATCACGATACAACACAAACAATACAACATACAATAGCAGATAAGTTGTTTTTGGTATTTTTTTGGTTTAATATGAACATGGAAATGGGTGAAAGGTGAAATGTAAAGTAATCTCAATCAACAGTAAATACTTCCATCACTAAATACGACGCGATTACACCACTGAAAATTAAACCACTAACAATCCTAACTCCTCTCCCTATAGAATCGCGAGTCCAGAATTGCAAGATAATCTCCTCTTCAGCATACAGGCATCAACCCGAAGTTAAGGCTAGAAGCTTTACGATCTCCTGAAATATGAGTCGGTGCTTGGTGAAAATGGCTTCCCTTCCCGCAACGCAATCACTCCTCACAATGGTTGTCAGGCACCGTGTTTGGCTCGAAATCAACCCGACACCTAGAAAGTATTCTCACAGACCTCCAATGGTTGGTGATTATGGTGGTGATGGTGGTGGTAATGATGGTTGGTGTGGTACTTTGGACAATTGCCGATACTGCTTGTAGAAAGCTCGGTGCTCCTCCTCTGTACACACTAGTCGTCCATCGATCACACACCCCTTCTTTTTCTTCTTTTCTTTTATATTTCTTCAGTAGTAACTGCTTCTGCTTGAATGGTCGGTTGGATTTCCTTCATTCATATCAACGGCGGTGATTTCTTCTCCCTGCGCAATACATGCAATCGTGGTTTTTCTTCCAACTGTCCTGTTTCTACAACCACTACAGTGGCATATTAGAAAATAAATAGTCTGTGGAGTTACAGATAACTCAACAGACTTTCTTCGTTGATTTAACTATAAAACACGTGCATAAATTTAACTCTCCGATGCTCAGGTGCATTTCAGATACTTAAGAATTTCACAGCCTACAACTTACCGACAGTTCAGAAATGTACTAAATTGACGTTAATTCCCCAAAATTAAGTAGATTCTTTAATTAAAGCATATAACAGTGCAATTATAACATAATGGCTTAATTCTCATATGTTAAGCTAAATATTATGCAATTAACCATAATTTAACCATTAATAATATGCACTCTTTCATTCTAAACAATCTTCAATTGTTTTTAGTTTTAAAGTTCATTCTTTAAATTCTCTTGCATTAATATTTTCTTTTGGCTATATATCTTGCAAATTATGCAGATCTATAACATTATAATTTTCATTGTCCTATTGCATAACTTGTATTTTCATTGTATGTTCGTCCAATGCTTTTAGTTTTCTTTCCAAATCATCTAATCTCATTGCATTCAATTTTTGATCAATTTTCATTATGGTTTTTTCAGTTTTGTAAATTATATCCAATTTAGGTTCTAAATATGCTTCCTTATAGTTTAATTAGTTGACTTTTTGTTGCTGATACATAAAGTATTCAAGTTTGTCCAGGTTTTGCTCTATACTACGCTCTAGTCTGTCATACCTATCCCAAGCTTTAGTGTCTTCAACATATTACACATTCTATACTGACCATCAGTTGGGTAAACTATAGGATTCTCATACTCAGCTATATTATATTGAGGATAATTCATTTGTTGTTCATGGGATCTAACCATCTGCAAACGTCTCAGTTTCAAACAATCAGAAATGTCGTGTCCTTCAGAATTGCAGAATTCACATATGCTAACTAAAAGTTTCAAAAATCTTTGAGCATAAGCATATGCCATGTTCTCAATTACAGAAGAAAACACACAACACTCTAGTTATTAAAACAAAACAGCTCTAACAATTGCTTAGCTACTTATTCCCCGACAACGACACCAAAAAACTTGTTTGGATCTCCAGCATGACACTAGAAAACTTGATTGGTTCTCTGGCAACGGCGCTAGAAAACTTGTTTGGATCTCCAGCACGACACAAGAAAACTTGATTGGTTACCCAGCAACGCACCAGAAAAACTTGGATTTGTTAACTTCTGTTTTTACTTACTTTATCTTTATGCCTATATCACTGAATTCCTTTTTAGAAGTAAACAAACAACCTTTCTCACAAATTAGATATTAATTTCAATTTGTATTTTAACTACAAGTGCATAGTGTCTATTGCATTAGTGTGCAAGTACAGGTCGATCCCATAGGGAATTGCTTAAGAATTGCGAACTGTTCCGTTTTTAACAATCAAATGTATATATTCAATAAGATCTCCGTTGAGTTACAGTTAACTCAACAGACTAAGTTCATTGAGTTATGGCTAACTCAACGGACTAACCTCGTGGACTTAAGTTAACTCCACAAGCCTGTCTTTCCTATTTAATACTGCTATTTACAAAGGAATTCGGCTAACCATTGGGCGGTTCCATAGATTGTAAATAACATCAATTAAGCTCTTTAATGTTAGTAAACACTAGATTTATCATTAGGCAATACTAACATTTAGATAATTCAAACAGTAATCATTAAAATCTTTAAGTCTATTGAACGAACCAATTTCAGTAAACTGTAAAACTAAAACAAACATAAAACAATCACAACACTAACAAAGATAACATTAATCACAATACAAAACAAACAATACAATACCCAAATACAAAATACAAACACAGATAAGTTGTTTTTGGTATTTTTGTTTTGATATGAGCATGAAAATGGGTGAAAGGTGAAATGTAAAGTAATCTCAGTCGACAGTAAATACTTCTGTCACTACATGCGACACGATTAAATCACTGAAAATTAAACCACTTACAATTATGTCTCCTCTCCCTATAGAATCGCAAGTCCAGAATTGCAAGATGATCTCCTCTTCAGCATACAGGCATCAACCCGAAGCCAAGGCTAGAAGCTTTACGATCTCTTGAGATATGAGTTAGTGCTTGGTGAAAATGACTTCCCTTCCTGCGACGCGATCACTCCTCACAGTGGTTGTCAAGCACTGTGTTTGGCTCGGAATCGACCCGACATTAGGAAAGTATCCTCATAGACCTCTGATGGTTGGTGATTATGGTGGTGGTGGAGATGGTTGGTGTGGTACTTTAGAGAATTGCCGACGCTGCCTGTAGAAAGCTCGATGATCCTCCTCTACATACACTGGCCACACCCATCAGCCACCCCCATGCTGCTTTTTTTCTTCTTTTCTTTTATATTTCTTTAGTGGTAACTGCTTCTTCTTGAATGATCGGTTGGATTTCCTTCATTCATATCAACAACGATGATTTCTTCTTCCTTCGACGAGTGAATTCCTGCGTGATACGTGCGATCATGGTTTTTTTTCTTCCAACTGTTCTATTCCTACAACCGCTACAGTGGCATATTAGAAAATAAATGGTCTGTGGAGTTACAGATAACTCAACGGACTTGCTTCGTTGATTTAACTATAAAACACGTGCATAAATTTAACTATCCGATGCTCAGGTGCATTTCAGATAGTTACAGACTTAACTATCCAATGCTTAGATACATTTCGGATAGTTACAGATAACTCACCGATATATAACTTAAGTCAATCTTCCAGATCATGACACATGTCATCAGTAGTTTTATAATAAAGAAATCTTTCGGAGAGTTACAAGTCTAACTATTCAATGCCTAGATGCATTTCAGATAGTTAGAGATAACTCACCGAAAATCCACTTAAGTCATTCTTCCAGAACATAACACGTGTCATCAGCAGTTTTATAATAAAAGGAGATTTCAAAGAGTTACACATATAACTATCCGATACCTAGCTGCAATTTCGGATAGTTAGAGATAACTCACTAAAAGTCCACTTAAGTCATGCATTATGGTTTCGACACGTGTACTTTAGGAAATAATAAAATATTCTTTTAAAACATAACTGTTCGGTAACTTAAACATAACTCTTCGATATATTAAGCATAATTGTTCGGTACATTAAACATAACTGTTCGAAATAACAGAAAATTCGGATACTTAAGAATTTCACAGCCTGCAATTTACTAACAGTTTAAAAATGCACTAAATTAACATTAATTCCCTGAAATTAAGCAGATTCTTTCATTAAAGCATATAAGAGTGCACTTATAACAAAATAGCTTAATTCTCATATGATAAGCTAAATATTATGCAATTAACCATCATTTAACCGTTAATATTATGCACTTTTTCATTCTAAACAATACATTATGCACTAATGTGACACAATACCTTAGAGTGTATGCTTGTAATCCAATATTGTTCACATCTGTTGGGATTCCTGACACAAATGTCTGTCTTGCTTCTGCAATGGAACATAGTTTTCCATTTTTCAATGATTCTTCTTTCTACTGCATTATTCCTTCTACACTTGCAAGTAGTCCAAAATATTCTAATGTATTTTTCTTTTTCCGACTATATGTCTGCAGTGTTTCTTGTTGTTCAAGAGGTTCTAAACTTTTCTTAATTTCTCCTATTAAAGGCACCTGAGGTCTTGATGGTCCTTCACCATGATGCCTAGGTGGTAATAATGGAATATAGAGTTTTAAGCTCTCCACCTCTGCCATTTTAAGTTGATAAACTCTTTGTCCTTCACTTCAAAGGCCCATTTTGCTAATGGCAGTTTTCTGTTCATTTATGTATTGTTGAATGTCATCTAAAAGAGCCAAGGGAAAATAATGTTGGGAATATAATGTTTCTAATTCCCTATTTGCATTTTCTATCATTGGTCCCCATTTCTTTCCATAATAAGTGATAGACTGTACCGATTTTTCAGGTATCTGTCTAGAACTTGTAACAACTACAAGGTTAGTTTGTAAAGTTTGTTTCCATAATTGTAACGTAGAAAGTTCAGTTTGTTTTAGTCTAAACTGTGTTTCAACATAATTGCGAATAAACTTCCAATAGAAATTTTTCTCATCTTAAACAACTTTTCTAATTTCATGCAGTATTTCATTTGTAAAAGTGTACCTTGAATAGATGTCGTTGATTTCATTCTACATTTTTTGAAGTTCCAACTCTCTTTTCAGCACTTTTGTCATTCTACCACGTCCTGACATTGTCAATTAAGCTTCGTTGTGCACTGTAGAACTTAGTGGAAGTGAAGATTACGAAACTAGGGTTTTACCAAGGTAGAAACACGAAAGGTTGTTAGTAAAACATTTATAACTCTTCGAGTTTATAAACGGATAAACGGATTCAAACATTGAAATCATAAATATAAGATCCGTTACTGATAAATAACTCGAGTGCTTACAATAACTGTATGAGTTTTACAACTGACAAAAGTAAAATACTTAGCGTAACTGTTCGTGCAAAGAAAATAACTTCTAACTGAGTGAAAAGTGAGAAAACTCGAAGACTTATGATAACTATTCGAGTTTTGTGAGTAGTAAAGCACATAACTATACGACAAACATGAATAATTATTGTTAGAGATTATGTCTTTCAAAAAATATAATAATATTAAGTTAACTATTCGAGTTTCTCGAATGGATAGGTGTGAAAGTCGAAGAGTTAAACATAACTGTTCGAGTTTCAACTGAGACATTATAAAGCAATGAAATTCAACACGTGCATAATTCTAACTTAAGGTATTTAGATATTTTTGGATACTTATAAACCTAACTATCTGATGCTTAGATGCATTTCGGAGAGTTACCAGATAACTTACTAAACATTCACTTAAGATATGCATTTAGGCTTTGACACAGGTACTTCAAGAAATAAGAAAATATTCTATTGATCATTTAAAACATAACTGTCCGATATATATACAATAGTCTCCCGAAATCATAGAAAATTCGGACACTTAAGAATTAAAAAGCATGTATTTTACCGACAGCTCAGAAATGTACTGAAATGTTAATTTCCTGAAATTATGCAAATTCTTTCATGAAAATATATAATAGTTCATAAAAGTTGAATTATTATATGAGAAATTGCTCCCCCTACATAAATGTAGTCTAAAGAATCTATGGCGTACTTAAACTAGGTTGCCAAGCCCTAAATAGATTTAGCTTTAAAAACTCAAATAGCTTACTTAAAAAGGATGCTAAGCCTTAAATAGATTTGAGTCTCTAAATTTTTTTTTTAAAAAAAGTATGAATTAAATACAGAAAGAAGTAGTAGATTTAACAATTCAGACTTTTTGGCATTTGTTTGGATTAAAATGTTGCATATTTTTATAGGACCTTATTGGTTAAATAGATTTACATGAGATTTATTAAAGTCATATTATGCATTTATTTCATTATTTAACCAATAAGAACCAATCCCCATTTTATATAGTTAAAAGTAGGAAATTATTTCAAACATGCATCATTTATGAATTTTATGGATGACTTGATATTTTGATGTATTTATTGTTGTGAAAAGTTTATAATTCAATTGAAGATCATAGAAATTAAAGATTGGAGAAAGAAAATCAAGTGGGATTTAATCCCAATCGTTGAATCAAAGATGGATCTCCAAACTTGGAAACTCTCTCTATAAAAGAGAGTGATGCACGTCTAGGTCTTCTCTCTTGGAGTTTTTGTTTTCCACCTCCAACACCACCAGCCGTCACCTCCTCTTGGAGCTCCACATCTTGAAGCAAGGAAGGAGAACATCGGTCATTCCACCACATCTCTTCAACTCGGATCTCATCATCTTCATTCAACAAGTCATCTCCAACATGAAAGCCTTCATCCCACATCTTGGAGGAGGGACGTCCACCACTACAAGGGTTCTCTTCTTCATTTGTAAGATTCCACAAATCATTTCTCCCCTTTCCCCTCTTCTTTGGCTTCAGATGTATCACTTTTTAATCATGTTTCACGTAGGTAGTTATTTATGTTCTTAGTTTTCATTGTAATAGGGTAAAAGTAGAAAACAGATTTGTTGTTGTTTGTTTGTTCCTTTTAGAATCCGTGAATCTTTGTTCTTTTCATCTGAAAATCATAAAAACAGGTGCTGTTATTGATATATATTCATATATTGTTGTTTGTTGATGTTGAAATCTGGATATTACATTCTGTTATGCATGAAACAACATAAAATTCGTTGAAGGTTGTGCATGTTGTTTGCAGATTTGCAGTTTTTGTTGATCTATTTTTTTTATTCCGAGAGTTCATATGCGTTCTGGAGCGATTCTGTTTAACTGAAAATTCTGAAAAAAATCTTAATCGTTCTATTATAAGTCTTCTGTGATTATCTAAAATTTCATAGCAATCCGAGAAGATTTGTTGCCATTTTTAAGCTATAACTCTATCAAGCACAGAATTGGGTCTGAGACTCTTTTGTCGTGATTGTAACGTGTTTTTCACATAACTCAGATTGCATAAAAATTCGAATAAATATTTCATTAATAACTATATTCTGTCTATTTTGCAACGCATTTGATTTTGTAATTTTTGGTTGAGTAATTCTAGATTTATAAGGTTTTTAAGATACTATTGTTAACGCACAGAAGTTTCCAATTTTATGCATCATTTTCAATCCCCGAATTTTCAGTCATACCATTCGTGCGTTTTTAAGTGTAAAATTTTTTATCTAAAGTTCACATTAATAGATCTGATTGAGATTAAATTTGCAGTCTAATCTGTTGATTGGTCGATAAATTAAAAATCCGTGGACTTACCTTTTTTGTAGTCTAATCTATATTTGGAAAGTATTTGCTTACTATATTCTTGTAATTAGAATCCTAGGTTATCCCCATTTCTCTGTGGTTCGACCCGTACTTGCTGACATACTTCATTGGATGTCATGCACTTGTGGTTTATAAATTTAAAACTTCTAAAAAAAGTCCAAACAAGTTTTTGGCGCCGTTGCCAGGGAATTGGCACGATATAATCTAGGTTTTAATTTTTTGGATTAGACTTGAGCCTTTTAAGTGTTTTGGTTGTGCATCTTCAAAGGAGATAATTATGGAAAATAACTTCTATGCCTTTGGAGATGAATGTTCTCTTTATTGTGACTTATGTCATGTAGAGGGGCATACCACAACCAATTGCATTTTTTATTATTATCCACCTCAACCATCAAAAATGTTAAACAATGTAATAAATGTTTAATGTTAGGACATAATGAAGAAGAATGTTTACAAAACCCTGAAGATGAAATAGTAAAAGCCATTAATTCAATTAATTAATATCATGAAGAAAATGAATGTCAAAATTATTATACTCAACCAACTATTTATAAACAACTAATTGAGGAAAAAGAATTTAGAATTATGAGTGAGGTGCAAGCATTAGGTAAACAAATTGAAGATCTAGCTAGGATGGTAGAAGGAGGTTATGAGATAAATTCATCTATAGGATTAGAGGAGTCTTCAACCCAACCTAGTGAAGAGGTAGAGCACCAATTTCAAATTAATATAGAAAGAGAACGAGAGGATAATTCAGAAAATTTTGTAACAATTGAAGAAAATAATGAAAATAGTGGGAAAAATTTAAGTGAAGAAAGTGACTTAGTAGATGCTTATGTAACACTTAGATCAGGTAATGTCACTCATAAGACCCCACCCATAAGAGAAGAAAATGAAATAATTAGACAAGAAGAAGAAAATAAGGAAAATGAAAATATTGAAGATCAACATAATAACTTAGATGGAGAGGGAGTAGATTTAGAATCTAAAGAAAATCATTTAGAACTTACTCAACCCATAGCTTTAGCACCTTATCTTGATAGGTTAAAATCAAATGAAAATATAAAAAATGAAGACATTGAAAGAATTTTTAAATAGGTACAAGTTAATATACCTCTCCTTGATTTATTAAAACAAATGCCTAACTGTGCTAAATTTCTTAAGGGGTGGTGCACTAAGAAGAGAACCAGGAAAGTCATTAAGAGAGCCTTTCTAGCTCAAAAAGCTAGTTCTCCTTTTACCAACCACCTTCCTTTTAAGTTAGATGATCCAGGTACTCCTTTGATTTCTTGTATTATTGGGGATAAAACATTAGATAAAGCTCTCATAGATTTGGGAGCTGGAATTAATGTCATGCCTAGTAGTGTTTTTGAATCCCTAGGATTAGAGGGCCTAGTGAAAACCAAAACCATTGTATAGTTAGCTGATAGGTCTTTAAGATACCCTCGAGGGAAGATCGAGGATGTCTTAATTAGGATTAGAGATTGTATTTACCCTATAGATTTTTTAGTTTTAGAAACCTGTAATTCTCTACATAAGTCTGATTTTATTCCTCTTATTTTGGGTAGAACATTTTTGGCCACTACTGAGGCAGTGATTAATTGTAAGTTAGGTGTCATGAGGTTGACTTATGGAGATAAGAGAATTGAGTTGAATGTTTTCCATCCTAAAGGAGGAACAAGTGAGGAGCATAAAGATGATGAAGTGAGTGCACATATGCTCCAATTTTTTGAAGATGAAGAGGATGGAATGGATGAGCTTGTGCAAGTAAAGATGCTGAATGTTTTAAATGAATCAAACTCAGGAATGAGATGTGAAGATGATGAAGTTGAGATCATTGGAGGAGAGGATGAGGAGAGCCAAGTTTGGGAACTCCCCACCAATACTCCACATGAACTCCCAACTTTAGAAACTCCTTCATTAGAGTTGAAACCTTTACTTGATAATTTGAAATATGGATTCTTAGGAGAACATGAGACTTTTCCAGTGATTATTGCAAATGACCTGTCTAAAGAACAAGAGCTGAGTTTGTTAGATTTGCTAAGGGAATTTAAAGAAGCCATTGGTTGGACTATGGCAGATAACAAAGGTATAAGTCCTACTATCTATCAACATAGAATTTATTTGGAGGATAATGTTGTGCCCTCTCATGAGTTTCAAAGGAGATTAAACCCTAACATGCGAGAGGTAGTTAAAAAAGAAATAATTAAACTTTTGGGTAATGATATCATCTACCCAATCTCTGATAGTACTTGGGTCAGTCCTATTCAAGTTGTCCCTAAGAAATCTGGAGTGACGGTAGAAGCAAATGATAAGAACGAGCTCATCCTTGTGAGGAAGCAAACTAGTTGGCATGTGTGTATTGATTATAGGAAGCTCAATGCCGCCACCAGGAAGGATCATTTTCCATTGCCCTTTATTGATCAAATGTTAGAAAGATTAGCAGGGCAAGAATATTATTACTTTCTTGATGGATACTCGGGTTATAATCAAATTGTTGTGGCACCTGAAGACCAAGAGAAGACAACCTTCACATGCCCTTTTGGAATGTTTGCATATAGGCGAATGCCTTTTGGACTTTGTAATGCACCAGCAACTTTCCAAAGGTGCATGATGGGCATTTTTAATGAAATGACTGAGAGTTGTCTTGAGATTTTCATGGATGATTTTTCTATTTTTGGATCTTCATATGATGAATGTTTGAAGAATTTAAGATCAGTGCTAGAAAGATGCAAATTGAAGAAGCTGGTCTTAAATTGGGAAAAGTGTCATTTCATGGTCCAAAGTGGAATTGTGTTGGGACACATGGTCTCTAAGAAAGGATTGGAAGTAGATAAGGCAAAAGTGGAATTAATTGCCAATCTACCTGAGCCTAAAACAGTTAAAGATATAAGATCCTTTCTAGGCCATGCTAGATTTTACAAGAGGTTCATTAAGGATTTTAGCAAAATAGCTAGACCCTTAACGAACTTGTTAAAGGATGTCCCATTTTTGTTCAACCAAGAGTGCAAGGAAGCATTTTATAAGATTAAGAATCAACTTGTATCATCCCCTATTGTCCAATCACCTAATTGGGCATATCCTTTTGAGGTTATGTGTGATGCTTCTGATTTTGCAGTAGGGGTAGTATTGGGACAAAAGATTGATAAGCTTCCATATGTAATTTGTTATGCTAGCAAAACCCTCAATGATGCTCAGCTCAATTATGCAATCATGGAAAAAGAACTTTTGGCTGTTGTATTTGCTTTGGAGAAATTTAGGTCATATCTGATTGGAGCCAAAGTAATTGTGTATACAGATCATGCAGCTTTAAAGTATTTGTTGGCAAAGAAGGATGCCAAATCACATTTGATGAGATGGATTTTATTGCTACAAGAATTTGATATTGAAATCAAAGACAAGAAAGGATGTGAAAATGTTGTAGCTGATCATTTATCCAGACTACAGTTAGCACCCTCAAATTCAGAAGTTGGAGAGTCATTTCTTGATGAGCAAGTTTTAATGGTTAATGTCGTCCCATGGTTTGTAGATATTGTTAATTATTTAGTCATGAGATCGATGCCACATGATTGGACAAGGCAGGATAGGAAGATCTTCTTGTCTCGAGTCAAGTATTTTTATTGGGATGATCCTTATTTGTTTAAGCAATGCCCAGACTTGATCTTGAGACGTTGCATCCCTAACAATGAGGTTAGGAGTGTTCTTTCCTTTTGCCATGACCAAGCGTGTGGGGGACATTTCGGCTCTGGGAAGACTGCTGCCAAGGTGCTGCAGTGTGGATTTTACTGGCCAACTTTATTCAAGGATGCACATCAATATTGTATAAGTTGTGCCAGATGTCAACAACTGGGAAAAATTTCAAAGAGGAACATGATGCCTCTCAACCCCATTATTGAAGTTGAAGTATTTGATGTTTGGGGGATTGACTTCATGGGCCCATTTACCATTTCAGCAGGATATCTTTATGTGTTGTTTGTAGTTGATTATGTTTCCAAGTGGATTGAAGCTATCCCTACCAGAACTAATGATAACAAGGTAGTTGTGAAATTTGTAAGAAATAATATTATATCAAGGTTTGGTATGCCTAGAGCTATTATAAGTGATAGGGGCGCACATTTCTACAACAAAAGTTTTGAGGCTTTAATGAGAAAATATGGAATTGTGCATAAAATTGCTACCCCTTATCACCCCCAAACGTGTGGTCAAGTTGAGAGTGCTAATAAACAAATTAAGACAATTTTGGAAAAGATGGTTAACCACACAAGAAGGGATTGGGCAGATAAGTTAGTGGATGCACTATGGGCATACCGAACTGCTTACAAGACTACCCTTAGAATGACCCCCTATAGAATGGTATATGGGAAAGCTTGTCACTTGCCGGCAGAATTGGAGCATAAAGCTTTTTGGGCTATAAAGAAACTCAATTTGGATTTAGAAGTAGCAGGCCCACTTAGGAAGTTTCAATTGGCAGAATTAGAGGAGATGAGGGATGAAGCTTATGTAAGAACTGTCTCAGGGAAAGAGAAAATGAAAGCTATTCATGATAAAAAGATAAGTAAGAAATCATTTGTCCCTAGACAAGATGTTTGGTTATATATGTCTAGGTTTCATACTCATCCTGGTAAGTTAAGATCTCGTTGGACTAGGCCTTTTGTGGTGCATAAGGTATATCCTTATGGTTCTATAGATATCAAGAATCCTAAAGACCACATCATTTTCAAAGTTAATGGACAAAGGCTCAAACCTGTTCTGAAGACACCTAGTGGTATTGATTTCAAAGCTAGAGAGGAGAATTTGCAGGAACCTCAATATGAATAAATGGAATAGTAGATTTTGTTTTTCTTTTCCTTTTATCTTTGTTTTGTGTGTTTTCTTTTAGTTTGTTTCACTATCTTAGTTTAGTTTAGTAGTTAGAAGTTTTATTTTATTTTACTCTTTTGTTGTCTATTTTTCTTATCTATGGTATTGTGGAGTGTGATCTTATTTTATGGAGATTATCTGATCTGCATTATTGTTATAATTGTTGTTTCATTGCTGAAGTTCATGTTTATTATTTCATGTGCTGAAATACTTATTATTGTTTTATCATAACTGTTGCTTATCCACATGTAGCTCTTGTAGAAGTTTTACATAGGTTTAACACATGGAGAATACAAAAGCTAGGAAGAACCGTCAATCAAAAGGGAAAACAAAGCAACAAGCACAACCAACAAAAGTAACATGGGTAGAAAAAGGAAAAGCTCCTATCACCGCAGCACAACCATCTACAAGCGCAAGAAATTCCAATGACAAGCAAAGATGAAGAGCCAAAGATGACGAATGCGAAACCACGAAAGAAGATGGATGCAGAAATTCAACGCTTTATTGATCAAATTGACCAGGGTTTTTCTTTCTTTGATTAGCATATAATTTAATGATGCATGAATAAGACAACATGTAGTAGGCTGAAACAGTTATTTCATTATAGATTATGTTGTATTATCTTCAACTTATAACCTTTAGTACATGCCTTATATGTAATTTTCAAGATATTTTTCTAACAAGAATTCCACACAGGCATCACAGGTATGGAATAAGGTTTGACTTTAAGTGACTTCAATCTGGTATGATATCTATATCCCCTCTTTTATATTGCATTGAGGACAATGTCAAATTTAAGCATGGGGGGAAGGTGAATTTCATTTCATTATAATTGCTTTGATAGACTCATATTTTATTGTATATCTAGAAGCATGATTTTATAGTATTTTTACTTGAAAAACACACTTGATGAGATTGCCTATTCAGTTGTCACTATTAGATTTTATGGGACAACCCCATTTCCTTTTGAGTGGTGAGACTCTAGAACCAAAAAGCATAGGACCTAATAGTGATGTTCTACAAAGAAGATGAGTTTAAGCTATTTGTGTTTTGAGTTGAGTCTTCCTGGTCACTTGAACTTACGCCTTGTTATTTTTATATACACCTTTTCTAAGTGATCCCTAAGCCGAGTGCCACCACAATCAGGTTATTCATTACATGACCTTTGGTGAGATATTTAGGATCTTCCCAAACTTCTACGAGATTTTGAAAGATATGTTTAGGAAAACACCTAAGTTATCACATCTAGCGTGATAAGGAGTTTCTTGGGGTAGGTTAGGCTTAATGGTGAAATAAGGTGTTTGATACCATTAGAAAATTCTATTGTTCAAAAAAAAAAAAAAAAAAAGGGGGCCAAAGTGGCCTTAAAAAAAGAAGAAGAAAAGAATTTGAAATGAAAAGAGAAAAAAAAAAAAAGTAGAAAAGAAAAATAAGAGCTTTCAATGTAGAAAGGGGGCTTAGAGATATATGGGATGTGAGGAAGTAGTGGGCTTTCTCAAGTGTCTAGCTTCTTTTATTTTCTTGAGAGTGGGTTGATTAGCACACTATGATGTGATACTTTGGTTGTTCATTCTAAGCATTTTCTGACTTATCTCATTTGAAGGGAGGGAGTTAGTCACTACCACATATTTCTTTCATTTGATTCATTATCATATTGTTATACAATGAGATTTTTCTTGAGTAGTGAGGGTGTGAATCCCTTTTGTTCAAGGCAAAATAGTTCTTGTGGACAGGTGACTTCTCATTCCAATAGTGTAAACTTGTTGAAACTGGAGCACATTGTGAGAGATTGTGATATTAGTTTGAGCCACCACCATGCCCAACGAGTTCAATAGTGACAAGTGAACTGAATAATTTTTTGTGTGATTTCAAGTTCTTGATTTTTAGTTGTTTTTATTACTCAAGAGGAGTAAAAGTTTAAGCATGGGGGAGTTTGTTTGGATTAAAATGTTGCATATTTTTATAGGATCTTATTGGTTAAATAGATTTACATGAGATTTATTAAAGTCATATTATGCATTTATTTCATTATTTAACCAATAAGAACCAATCCCCATTTTATACAGTTAAAAGTAGGAAATTATTTCAAACATGCATCATTTATGAATTTTATGGATGACTTGATATTTTGATGTATTTATTGTTGTGAAAAGTTTATAATTCAATTGAAGATCATAGAAATTGAAGATTGGAGAAAGAAAATCAAGTGGGATTTAATCCCAATCGTTGAATCAAAGATGGATCTCCAAACTTGGAAACTCTCTCTATAAAAGAGAGTGATGCACGCCTAGGTATTCTCTCTTGGAGTTTTTGTTTTCCACCTCCAACACCACCAGCCATCACCTCCTCTTGGAGCTCCACGTCTTGAAGCAAGGAAGGAGAATGTCGATCATTCCACCACATCTCTTCAACTTGGATCTCATCATCTTCATTCCACAAGTCATCTCTAACATGAAAGCCTTCATCCCACATCTTGGAGGAGGGACGTCCACGACTACAAGGGTTCTCTTCTTCATTTGTGAGGTTCCACAAATCGTTTCTCTCCTTTCCCCTCTTCTTTGGCTTCAGATGTATCACTTTTTATCATGTTTCACGTAGGTAGTTATTTATGTTCTTAGTTTTCATTGTAATAGGGTAAAAGTAGAAAACAGATTCGTTGTTGTTTGTTTGTTCCTTTTAGAATCCGTGAATCTTTGTTCTTTTCATCTGAAAATCATAAAAACAGGTGCTGTTATTGATATATATTCATATATTATTGTTTGTTGATGTTGAAATCCGGATATTACATTTTGTTATGCATGAAACAACGTAAAATTCGTTGAAGGTTGTGCATGTTGTTTGCAGATTTGTAGTTTTGTTGATCTGTTTTTTTTATTCCGAGAGTTCATATGCGTTCTGGAGTGATTTTGTTTAACTAAAAATTCTGAAAAAAATCTTAATCGTGCTATTATAAGTCTTCTGATTATCTAAAATTTCATAGCAATCCGAGAAGATTTGTTGCCATTTTTAAGCTATAACTCTATCAAGCACAGAATTCGGTCTAAGACTCTTTTGTCGTGATTGTAACGTGTTTTTCACATAACTCAGATTGCATAAAAATTCTAATAAATATTTCATTAATATCTACATCCTGTCTATTTTGCAACGCATTTGATTTTGTAATTTTTGGTTGAGTAATTCTAGATTTATAAGGTTTTTAAGATACTATTGTTAATGCACAGAAGTTTCCAATTTTATGCATCATTTTCAATCCCTGAATTTTCAGTCATATCATTCGTGCGTTTTTAAGTGTAAAATTTTTTATCTAAAGTCCACATTAATAGATCTGATTGAGATTAAATTTTCAGTCTAATCTATTGATTGGTCGATAAATTAAAAATCTGTGGACTTACCTTTTTTGTAGTCTAATCTATATTTGGAAAGTATTTGCTTACTATATTCTTGTAATTAGAATCCTAGGTTATCCCCATTTCTCTGTGGTTCGACCCATACTTGCCGACATACTTCATTGGACGTCGTGCACTTGAAGTTTATAAATTTAAAACTTCTAAAAAAAATCCAAACAGCGTTTATCTTATTTAGTTTACAAAAGATAATTCATAAAGATATACCATCAGGAATTTAAAAGAATTCAATAATGAGTACACAAACTTAAGACAATAAATATCATATATTATGTGTAAAGAGTAGATAATAACAATAAAAAAATAAAGATTATATGCACAAATTATGGCTGGATTTTTATAACACCTTGAAAGATAAATTAAGTTTGAGTGCATTACCCCCTTTTTCCTCTTTTTTTTTTTGTTTATATTCATATATATATTTTATGTATTACCTCCCAGAATATCATCTCTTTATGTGATCACAATCCCTTGTTTAGAGGAAAGATAACCAATTACTTAATGACAAGTGAGAACAGGTAATTTTTTTTTTTTAATTTTTAATTGTAATCTGAATTAATTGCAAATTGAGTTTTTAGTCAGCACATCCCAAACTAGTTGGTTTAAGTGACTAGGGTTTAAGATCACCCAACGGACTTAATTACTCAAGTAATTGCAGACAAAAACAAATAAAAAATAAAACAAGATAGTAAATTAAATTAGAGGCAACCATAAGACTTAATTTTTCTAACAGAATGGTAATAACTTTCCTTTAATAAAAAGTACATACTTTCTATGTATTTTCCTGTTAAAATCTCTGTAATAGCATATACATAAGTAACAAAAATATAGTTGGCACTCACATTGAATCAATTTTACTTTCCTTAAGTAATCTTTTCTAAATTTTTCTTAAATAAATTGACTTCAATAAAAATCAGAATTTCATAAATTCTTAACTACTAGAAAACTATAATTTGAAAATAGATATATATATATTTTTTAAATAATAAAGACATTAAATTCTAAAACTACCTTTATAACAAACCAAAAAGCAATGAACAGAACCATTTAAATATCAGATAACCTACAGATACGAAGTTCTAATCGTAATTTTGAAAAAGTATTTTCATTTAAGGGTTTTGTAAATAGATCTGCTAATTGTTCTATGGTAAGAACAAAATTTAATACTATTTTTCCATTTATAACATTATCCCTTAGAAAATGATGTCGAACTTCTATATGTTTTGCTCGTGAATGTAAGATAGGATTTTTAGATAAACTTATCGTAGAAACTACTATCACAAAAAATCTTAGTTGGTTCATAGTCTAAATTAAAATCTTTTAAAGTTTGTCTGATCCATAGGATTTGAGTATAGCAAAGTGCAACAGCTATATATTCAGCTTCAGTTGTAGATAATGCTACACAATTTTGCTTTTTGCTAAACCATGACACTAAAGAATTTCCTAATAATTGACAAGTGCCACTAGTACTTTTTCTTTCAGACATACATCCTACGAAATCAGCATCACTATAACCTACTAAGTTTAAAGAACTGTGTTTAAAGTAAAACAATCCAAAATTGATGGTTCCTAATAGATATTTAAAAATTCGTTTAACAACAAGTAGATTTGATTCCTTAGGATTAGATTGATATCTAGCACAAGTACACACACTAAACATAATATCTGGTCAGCTAGCTATTAAATAAAGTAATGAACTAATCATACTTCTATATTGTTTTACATCTACAGTTTTTCTAGAGTCATCTTTATCCAACTTGGTGATAGTACTCATTGGTGTATTCTTTGTTTTAGTGTTGTCTAAACCAAACCTCTTTAATAAATCTTGAGTATATTTTTCTTGTGAAATAAAAGTACCCTGATCTAATTGCTTAATTTGTAATCCTAGAAAAAATGATAGTTCACCCATCATACTCATTTCAAATTGATTAGTCATGTCTTTTGAAAAGGACTCAACTAATTTATCATTTGTTGCTCCAAATCTGATGTCATTTACATAGATTTGAACTACCAAAATATCTTTTTCGAACTTCTTGATAAAAAGAGTGTGATCTGCCTTTCCCATAGAATACCCTTTTTCCATAAGGAATTTAGATAATCTCTCATACCAAGATCTAGGAGCTTGTTTAAGGCCATATAGTGTCTTCTTAAGCTTATAAACATACTCAGGATGTTTTGAATCTTCAAAACCTGGAGGTTGTTTTACATACACTTCTTCTTTTATATATCCATTTAAAAAAGTAGTCTTAACATCCATTTGATATAATTTGAAATCCATATAACAAGCATAAGCTAACAAAATTCGTATTGATTTTTGTCTAGTAATAGGAGCAAATGTTTCATCATAGTCAATTCTTTCCTATTGCTTGTAACCTTGAGCAATTAATCTAGCTTTATTTTTAACTATACGTCCATCTTGATCTCCTTTGTCTCTAAATACCCACCTTGTTCCAATTATGGACTGATTTTCAGGTGGTGGAACTAGAACCCATACCTCATTTCTTATAAATTGATTTAGCTCATCTGCATAGCTAAATACCAAAATTCATCTTCTAAGGCATCTTCAATGTTCTTAGGTTTTAGTAAAGAAACAAATGAATAAGCACCACAAATGTTGACTACTGATGACCTAGTCCTAACTCCTTGATTAGGATCGCCTATTATCTGATCGATAGGATGAGATGAAGCATAATGCCAATTTCTATGTTGTTCTATATTTTCTATAGGTATGACATTATTTTCTTCTAAATTTTCATCATTTAAGTTTATATTTCTTATTTCGTAAGATAATCTCTCAATTTCTCTATCAACATCATTTGATACAATTTCTAGGAGAATTTCTGAATCAAAGTTTTCAGCATGTCTAACATCCAAATGAGAATTTTCATGAAATTTCACATGTGGGGTTTCCTCAATGGTTTTTTGTTGATTTATTATAAACTCTTGTAGGATCGTATGGCTACACAAGAGGGGGGTGAATTGTGTATTTTTAATATTTTCTGAAATATAATTGAAACTTTAAAACTCAAAAACAAGTCGAGACATTGTTTTCATAAAATCATTTTTATTCAATGTTTCAATTACAATATACAATTCAATTCTCCTCAGAAATTGTAGATGCAATTATATTTCGATACCATGTATCATCTAAACAATTTCATAACTACAAACAGAGAAAACTAATTTGCGGAATTTAAAACTTTTCTCCCTGTTTGAGATCTTTCTTCTTCTTCTTTTTCTTCTTCAGCAATTCTTCAGTGACGAATATCTTGTCTTTTCATGCTTCACCGAATTTGCTTTCTTCTGATACTTCAAATCTTCAGTGACGAAAATCTTACCTTTTTATGCTTCACTGAACTTTCTTCCTTCTGATACTTCAAATCTTCAGTGACGAAAATCTTACCTTTTTATGCTTCACTGAACTTTCTTCCACTTGAGAGATTTTTCCCGAGAAGGTGTTTTTGATCCCTGAAAAAGATTTTTCTTTTGGTGTGTAGGGATGGTTTGATCCTTGAAAAAATTTTTCTTTTTGTGTGCAAGGATAAATTGATCAATGAGAATTCTATGCCTTTTATATTGTATCTTCATTTCATGCATATCCTTCACGTTTAACCACCACCAGTTTTCCACTTCTCCACGTCTTTTCTTTTTCCTTCATCGAAACACACACGTTCTAACCCACGTTTATATTTCAAATTTTCTTTAATCATTAGTCCTAGATCTCTGAAAAATTTCCTGCAAAATAAACTTTCTCGTCCAAAAGTTTTTCATCAGTGTAATAAGAAGTCGTTACTTTAATGTTAACTAAACGAGTAACACAAGTATATATATAACTTAACGAGTTCCTCATGTGCCATTTCACGTGACAAGTACTCTAGCTAACTCAACGAACTAAGTCTGTGGTGTTATGCTAATTCAACGAACCATCTCTGTTGTGTTATGATAACTCAACGAACCATCTCTGTTGTTTTATGATAACTCAACGAACCAGTAATAAACAAATGTTTTTATAATAAGAATTTTACCACGTGCAAAAATAACAACTTCAGTTTATAACGCTAACCTAACGTGTTGCCTTAGTGTTCAATATAGCAACTCAACGCGTTTAGTTATGTTAACTTAACGAGTTAAACATGTGCACCTCATGTGATACAATACAACATTCGTAACTTATAATTTCACCACGTGTATAACACTAACTTAATGAGTTCGTCTCTTCTTTTACTCACTAACTTAATGAGTTATCACGTGACCTATTTTAACCTTTAAGCCTCTAACTTAACGAGTTCTCACGTGACCTCTATACAAACAAAACTCTAACTTAACGAGTTGTCTAAACGTGCACTATTCATGATACAGAAGATATAACATTAAAACATATAATGCTTTTCAATAAAAACACACGTTAACTTAACATTTAGCTAAATGAGAAATTAATGCAACGAAACGACTAGTTATTAACTTCAGATCCAATACAGACAAGTATTTATATCAGTAAGCTTTTTCTGTATTAATTGATGATTTTAATTTCTTTTCACAAGCAATAGTAATTGAGCAAATATGATTATTTTCATTCAACATACATCATCAAAACAAAAATACTCAACAATCTCCCCCTTTTTGATGATGACAAAACCATATTAAATCAATTATGAAATATGTATAACTCAACAAAGCACCTTCGTTGGGTTAACTTTTAATTCAACAAACTTGTTTGTTGACTTAAGTTCACTTAAGCTTATTTCTATTGTTTGTGTAAATTTTACCTCTCAGAACTAAAACTCTCACATGTCAATAATTATATAAGTATCAGTTTTCTAATTATCATCTGTCAGATTACAATAACCATTTAAATAGCATCTCCTTTTATAATATATATATGCAATTAAGATCATAATCATCTTTTTATAATATTTCTCCCCCTTTTTGTCATTAATCAAAAAGATAATTACAAAGAATATATATACATATATAAGAGAATTACAATTACAACAACTCTTTCTGTAAACAAGAATAATAATTGAAGATATTTACAGAAAAATGTATTGTTCAAAGAATCAAACAAGTAATACAAACATTACATTTTGTATTCAGAAACAAACAAAAATAGATAGCAACCCCTCCTAAGTATATCACTTATAGCATTACATATTTTATCTCCTAGATGCCTAATATCATTTCTGATGTCGTTAAGCACTACATCTAAGTCAGGAGGTAGCTGGGTTTGCTGTTCTGCTTGAACTGAATAACTTTGTTGTTGTTGTTGTATATGGTCTGTATCAGGTTGTTGTTGTTGTTGTTGTTGTCGTTGAGATTTATGCATGGCCTAGAATTTTTGCAAATCTTTGACACTAAATGCTCTCATGCCTTTAGTTTCAGAGGGCTAGTTAGATAAATTCAATTGGCTTGCAATGAGTCTACATACAACATCACCATAAAATAACTTTGAACTCATATGCTGTAGTTGAGAAGTGAAAACATCAAACCAATTGATTTGAATTCTATTCTGCAAGCTATAAGTTGCATATAAACAACTTCTGCTGACTTCCATATTGTGTCCAACTCTCTGAAATAAATTTGCATGCAATATATTTGCAATAAACCTTGCCTCTGCATTCAAATTTTCCATTAATCTCATTTCAGAATATACATCTAGAATTTTTGATAAAGACTGAATGTTCCATTCTAGTTGTCTTATCATGTCAAATCTGTTGGTAACAACAACACCTTCATTCTTTAATCCTAAAACTTCAAAAATTAATTCAGGAGACAATATAAACTCCTATTCATTTATTTGAGTTTTCAAAAAATTTCCATTCTTGACCAGATTGCTATAAAAAGCTGCAATAAGCTCTGTGTATTGCTTCCATTTCGTTCCTACTAGCAAGAATTTAATGAGGCCTTGAAACTCAAACAGATCTCTTATGTCCATCAAATTTCTGAATTTTATTGGACGAGCATGCAGAATTTTACATGTCACTAGATTATTGTATTTCTGCAATGCTTCTTCAGATTTAAAATGAATTGTATTACCTTGAATGTTTAACATTGTACACAAAGAAGGTGATACCTAAAGCCGTGATTCAGAGTTTAATTCATCTTCAGGAACCTCTTCCTCAAAATGAATGTCATGTTGTTCCTCTTCCAAAATATTATCTTGAAGCTGCTCAGGTAAGCTTGATTCTCCAGCTACAACAGTGTTAGGAACATTGTCAATATGCTCAACATTCATCTGTTCAGTCTCTATAGAATGTTCAGAGTACAATTTTTCCACAAATTCTACAACCGGTGTATCTGTCTGTAATTGTTCATTTTGTTCAACAGATATTTCCATTGATTCATACTATGAATTCTCAGACTCTACTTCTATAGATTTTGTAGAAGGCTGGTTAACTTTTAGCTCTTCTAGAGTCTTAACAATTTCAATATCTGCTACTCCAGACAATTCAGCCTCTGAACTAGTTACTGCCTCAACATTGTCAATTATATCTGCAATAACTTGTTCAATGTCAGGTGCCTGATGCTCTGATTTGTCAATTTCTACATCATCAGCACTTGTATTAATAGAAAAACTTGAGCTCATATTTGACTTGTATTTCTTCTCAAGCTTTCTAGCAAGGGAAAATAAAGTCTCATTATCTTCATCAGTTTCAGTGTGTTCGGAACTGATGAGTTTATCAGATGCACAATAAGATACAATGTCTAGACATACATTGTCCTTTGGAAATAAATTTTCATCTGATTGTCATTTTCCAATAGACTTTGTTTTCTTAGACATAATTTTTCTGATTTTTCTTCTTTTATAACATTTCTGTTTCTCCTCTTCAAGTATTGCTGTTTTCTTTTCAAATTGCTCCATAAAAGTTTTCTACTTTAATTCTTCTAAGGCACTTTCTATTGCAACGGCCTTTCGAAGACTATCAACTTTTGTTTTGTCTACAGCAATATCTGATTCTACTTGTTTTGAATATAAAGGAGTAGGGACAGCTAATTCATGCTCTTCCTCAAATGCATGTAGTCTTGTATCGTTTATAGGAGTTTGAGGAGTTCTATTTGATGAACCTACACCTTTTTCCAAATATTCTGCATATTGTTCCAAAAATGCAATCTCGGCACATTTCATTCTGTATTCTCTATCATATTTACTTCGAATACCCATGTATGTAATACTTGCATCAGTATGTTGAAGTTCTTGTCTAACTTCATCTAATATATCCTGAGAAAAGTAGTAATCTCTATAAAGTTCTTCTAACCTTTTGTCCACTCGAAATATTTTCTTGAACCAAGTACGTGGAACTTCGTCATTCTCTATTTCTTTTCCTTTTGCATCTCTTCTGCTTTTGCCCTTTCCTCTGCCACGACCTTTGTAGAACTTGGAGACCATCGTCGCAAGTTGTAACAGCAACAAGCAAGAAAGATTTTCTTGACAAAGTTTACAAATAACCTAAGTCCTCATGTTATAAGTGTTTAAATAGGGTTTTTAGGCGTATAACTCAACGTGAAGATAAGTCGGGTTTAGAAATTAAATAAATATTGAATAAAGTTTATTCAATCAAGGTACCCGAAATATTCAAGTATAACTCGTTGAGTTAACTAACCTAATGAGTAAAACGCTGTCTAGAGGCAGTTTTACACATTACCTTATCTAATATAACGTCTAGTTAGTACACTTAAACAAGTTTCGGATGCTTCCAACTAAAACCTTCCGAAAACAACACACATGCTAAACTTAACATTATCTTGAGAACATTGTAAACTATTTGAACAGTTTGTCTTTTGAATCTAGAATAGTTTATTTGTCTTTTTAAATTATTTCATCAAGATTTTAAGAGGACATTAATTCAGATTAACTAAGATTTGTATTTTAAATTATATTAATCTGTTTTTGACATTGTTAATGCTCCCCCTACAAATATACTTCAAATATATTCATTCAAAATACAAAATATACTTGTAGTGACAATAGATGTTAAGTATAACTATACTTTTACATTTTCTTTTCAAAGACTTCCGTTATTCTGACATCATCAAAAATGATTTCCAGAATCAATTTCTACTGTATATGAATCAAAACACAACTTTGAACTCAATTCGATTAATTCAAGGAGAATAAAAGAATGTATCTCAAATAAACGTTTTCAAAAGTACTAATGTTGATTCAATAAATCAGTAGTCATATTGGTATAAACTATATACGATTCAAAGATATCTGTAATTAATGAAATAGCTTTTTCTTTTCAAAACAGTAAATATTGATAATTTTCTTTAAAAGTTAGTTTGAAAAGCTTGAATCATACAAGAGCTTTCTAATGTACCCGTGTAATGAGCTTTCAGTCAGCAATCCCAGATCTGATCAGGACCTTAGGTTGCTAGATTTAAAGAATCCTTTTTCAGGACAACAATCCTTACATACCTATCTGCTCAAGTACAAAAAGCTCGTGATCAAACTGATCAATAAACTCTCAAAGATTTTCACTTTGTAAGCACTTTTCATTTTAAGCACAGTATATATGTATTCCATTAATACAGATGCAATAAAACACAAATCTCATACAATTTTTACTTCTATGATTATACTGAGAATATGAATGAGTTTCAATAAGCTTATACTTTTGATTAGCAGTTTAAGATGAGTTACATATAACTTATTCTACAAGTTTAATCAATTAAGTCAAATTTATGCATGATCATATGCATTTTCCTTGATTCAAAGAAAACATTTAATCAAAATTTAAGAATGTCAGAAGTATTTAATGTTTTTTATTTACACTTCCACTTAAAATCGTAAAAACCATTAAAATTGATAAACTACTTAAAATCAATAAGATACTACTATGATTTTACAATAAATACATAGTATCTTAAGCAGCAGTTTAGATATTACTTTAGATATTTATAATAAGTATATAATATCTATGAGGTGAACAACATCATCAATAATATTTATCTTTTTATGTGGAGTTTAAGCATTTTACACATCACATAGCCTACAAATACCTAAATTTAATCTAATGTTGCAGAATGTATTTTCGTCTAGAGGTTTTGTAAATATATCAGCTAATTGATTTTTACTAGACACAAATTCTAATTTAATTTTTCCTTTAATTACGTTATCTCTTAGAAAATGATGTCTAACCTCTATATGCTTTGCTCTTGAATGTAATATAGGATTTTTGGAAAGATTTATTGCAGAACTACTGTCACAATAAATCTCAGTTGTATCATAAGATAATCCAAAATCTTTTAAAGTTTGCCTTATCCACAGAATCTGAGTGCAACACAGTGCAGCAGCAACATATTCAGCTTCTGTAGTAGAAAGTGCTACACAGTTTTGCTTTTTACTAAATCATGACACCAAATTATTTCCCAATAATTGACATGTGCCACTGGTACTCTTTCTATCAGATTTAGATCCTGCATAATCAGCATCAGTATATCCTATAAGATCTATTGAACTATCCTTAGAATAATACAGTCCGAAATTTTTAGTTCCTTGTATATATCTAAATATTCTTTTAACTGCAATTAAGTGTGATTCTTTAGGATTAGATTGAAATCTAGCACAAACACACACAGCAAACATAATATCAGGTCTACTAGTAGTCAAATAAAGTAAAGAACCAATCATACTTTTGTATTTTCTTTGATCTATAGATTTTCCTATGTCATCAATATCTAACTTTAAAGTAGTACTCATAGGAGTTCCTCGAATCCTTGTATCATTAAAATTAAATTTCTTAAGCATTTCATTTGCATATTTTTCCTGATTTAAAAATATACCTTTATCCATTTGCTTAATTTGAAGTCCTAGAAAATATGAAAGTTCTCCTATCATACTCATTTCAAACTGATTAGACATCTCTTCAGAGAATATTTCTATCAACTTATCAGAGGTTGCTCCAAAGATTATATCATCCACGTATATTTGAACAACAATCTAATCGTTACCATCTCTCTTAATAAATAGAGTATGATCCACTTTTCCCATGATATAGCCTTTTTCTATTAAAAAAGTAGACAATCTTTCATACCATGATCTAGGTGTTTGCTTCAAACCATATATGGCTTTCTTCAATTTATACACAAAGTCAGGATTTTTAATATCTTCAAATCTAGGTGGTTGTTTTACATAGACTTCTTCATTAATTAAACCATTTAGAAATGCACTCCTTACATCCATTTGATATAATTTAAAATCCATATAACAAGCATAGGCCAATAATATTCTAATACTTTCTAACCTAGCCACAGGAGCAAATGTTTCATCATAATCTAATCCTTCTTCCTATGTATACCCTTGTGCAACTAATCTAGCTTTATTCCTTATAATTTGACCAGTTTCGTTAGTTTTGTTTCTAAAGATCCACTTTGTACCTATTATGGACTGATTTTCTGGTGAAGAGACTAATTCCCATACATCATTTCTGATGAATTGATTTAGTTCTTCTTGCATTGCCACTATCCAATTTTCATCAAATAATGCTTTTTGTATATTCCTTGGTTCCACCATAGAAACAAACATACACATACTATTTAAATTTACTGAAGCTCTAGTTTTAACTCCCTCATTAATATTATCAATGACTTGAGTAATGGGATGTGATGAAGAATAACGCCAATTTCTCTGATTTTCCTCAATATTCTCATCAACATCTAAAAGTCCATCACTTTCATCATTAGTTTGATCATTTAAGTTCATATTTTTTATTTTCTCAGATAAATCATCAATCTCTCTATTGATCTCTAACTCATTTGGAAAATTGATCATATCATCATTATCAGCTTTAGATTGAGATTCTCTAAGAGAATTTTCATTGAAGTTTACATGGAGGGTTTCTTCAATAGTCCTAGAAGTCTTGTTATATACTCTATAGGCTTTACTTCTAGTAGAGTAACCTACAAAAATTCCTTCATCCGATTTGGCTTGAAATTTATCCCTTTTATCCTTAGTTTTGGGAACCCTGTTATACCATATCTCATAAGGAGTTTTATCTAAAATTGGTCTTAGATGTACTCTATTTATAACATAGCATGCTGTATGAACTACTTTTGCCTAGAGAAATAGGGGTAACTTATTCTCATTTAACATGGTTCTGGACATTTCCTGAAGTGATCTGTTTTTACGTTCTACTATCCCATTTTGTGAAGGAGCTCTTGGAAATGAGTACCTATGATCTATGCCTAATTCTTCACAAAAGGTGTCCATTTGATCATTATCAAATTCTGTACCATGATCACTCTTAAGTTTTTAAATTCTAACATTTTGCTCATTCTAAACTTTATTACAGAATATCTTAAATATTTCAAAAACTTCAATTTTATTAGCTAGAAAATAGACCCAAGTAAATCTAAAATAGTCATCAATTAGTACAAAAGCATAATGTTTACCTCCTAGACTGGTTGTCCTAGTAGGTCCAAATAAATCCATATGCACTAGTTCTAATACTCTTTTGCTTGTTATTTCATTTAAACTTTTAAAGGATGTTTTATGTAATTTACCTAGTTGACATGCATCACATATAAACTCTTTCGAGTACTTAATACTAGGTAAACCTCTAACTAGATTCTTTTTAGACAACTTTTGTAATAATTTTAAATTTAAGTGTCCTAGCCTTCTATGCTATAAAATAATTTCATCTGTTTTTGCAATTAAGCAAGCATTGTCTTTAATAATATTAGAAGGCAAATTCAGAATACAAACGGATCCTTTCTTGTATGCAGTAAATAAAATTTCGTTTGTAGACATGTCCATAATTTTACAGGAATCTTTTTCAAAAATTACTCTGTAAAACTTCATTAAAACAGGAATACTCAATAAATTAAAACATAAGTTTTCCACTAATAAGACATCATTTATAAAGCATTTCTCAGTTACCTGAACCTTGCCAGACCCAAGGATATTTTTTTTGCTTTTATTTCCAAAGGTAACTTGTTCGTTCTTGGTCTTTGTTATTTCTGTAAGTAATCGTATATCTCCAGTCATGTGGTTGGATGCTCCATTGTCCATTATCCATTTTGATTTGTGTACCTACAAAATAGTCAAAAAGAGATTTTATCTCTTGGAACTCATTTTTGAGTGGGTCTAAGAATTTTAGAGAGAGTCATATCAAAATAATCCGTATTTTTAGACTTCAACTTATCTATTTTTTGATAATTATTTTTTTGTTTCATTCTCTTAGTGTTATAATTATTAGAACATTTATCTCTATGTAAACCAGAGTTGAAAATTTCATTTCTAACATTATTTGATTTCCAATATCTGATATTCTTTAAATATGAAGAAAATTGATCAAGAATATTAAGATTCTCAAATGACTTAGTTTGATTTTTCTGAAAATTTCTTTTAACATTTTTGCATCATGTGCTATCATTTATATGCTGCATTTTATCAACTTGCACATATTTTTCTCCCTTTTTAATTACACAGGGAATAGTTTTTCTCTTACTATTCTTAGTACTGGAAATAAAGACATTATTTTTAGTAGTACCATCATGCAATATATAATTTTCAGAAGATGCATTGTGTAAACCAATACCATGTTTTTCTATATTTGATATTTTACTACTAAGTTCATTTGTTATAGTTTGACTATTATTCCATTTACTTAATATAACATTTTGATCGCAGATCTTAATCTTTAACATATCAATTTCTGAATTTAAATCAGTAATAGTCAGTTCCAGTTTTTCAATTTCACAGATCATTTTCTTCTTATCAGCAATTAAATTTTCACAATTAGCATGCAATTTTCTTTTTATTGCAGTAAACTTTAAAATTTCCTGTGCATGCCTTTGATTCTCTTCTTTAAATTTATTCAACGTAGAGTTCAGAAAATCAACCTTATTTTCAGATTCATCTAGCATTTTCCTACTATTCTTTCCTTCTATTTTTACTTTCTTATATTTTCTGGCTAGTCTATTGTATTCAACAAGTAATCCATCAAAACTATCAAAGTTAGCATTTTGATCAGAGGATACCTCACTGGATTTTGCCATGAAGCATACGTTTGCCAGATTTTCTTCTGAATCTGATGTTGCTGAGGATTCATTGTCTGATGTTGAATCCTTTGTTTCTTCACTTTGTGAAGCTGAAGAGTCATCCCATGTCACTTTAAGTGTCATTCTCTTTCTGAATTTCTTACTCCTAAAATTCCTCCTCGAATTCTTCTTATCTTTGTTTAGCAGACAATCAGTTTGAAAGTGACCCGATCTGTTGCACTTGTAGCATATGATTTTGTCTTTCGTGAATGACTTCTTCTCCATATCTTTAGATGTCTTTGCTGACCTGAAGTTCTTGCGTTTCTTCAACAGATTTCTAAATTTTCTGGTCAACAACAGTAAATCATCGTTAGAATCACTAGTGACTTCTAAGACTTTATCAGCCTCAAAAGCCAGATCCCTTCTAGGATTTTTCTCTTTTGGATCTAAATGTTGTACTTCATAGGCTGTCAGATTTCCTATGAGATCATCAAGAGTATATGTATTTAAATCTTTGGACTCTTCAATAGATGTTGTCTTTTGAGCCCAAATTTTAGTTAAAGATCTAATGATCTTTCTTACCAAGTCTTTTTCCTCCAATTTCTTGCCTAAAGATTTTAATGAATTTACAATCTCAAGAAAACGAGAAAACATGTCAGAGATACATTCATTTTCGTGCATTTTAAAAAGCTCATATTTATGTACTAACATATTAATCTTAGATTCCTTGACCTGGTTAGTACCTTGGCAACTTCTAATGCATGCCATATCTCATATGCAGTTTGATATGTAGAAACTTTATTAAATTGATCATGAGATAAAGCATAAAACAAGATGTTTAAACCTTTAGCATTCAGTGTCATTTGCTTCTTTTCATCAAAAGTCCAAGTATCATATGGAATCATAACTAACACTATAGGATTGCTAATTATATGCCATAATTTGAAATCAATTGACTGAAAGAATACTTTCATCCTATATTTCCAGTAGCCATAATTGCTACCTTCGAACATAGGAGGACGATTAGTGGTCTGTCCTTCAGTCATAACTAAGATTTTAGTATTATCCATTTTAAATAGATAATCCTAAGAAAATGATAGGAAAAATCGATTCCTAAATAGAGAAATAAAAGCTCTTAATTATGATAATAATGCTCTAATACCAATTGTTGGATTGTCTGTATCACAAGAGGAGGGGTGAATTGTGTCTTTAGTAATTAAATACTAGCAGATAAAACAAGAGCACAAAACACTCGTAAATGAAATTCTATTCTTTATTTAAAAACATAATTTACAATATCTTTTTAGCTCAATTCCCTTCTTGAAGGTTTTGATACAGTAATGTTCGATATACAATTCAAATAGAAAAATAAAGCTCTTATCAAAACTAATTTTGAATTGTATAAAACCTGATCTTTATGCACACAACTTCTTTCTTTCTCTTTGCTTAGCTTCTGTATCTCTTCTTCTCTAGTTGTCAAATTTCCAAACTTCTTGCATTTGCAGCTCCTTTTTTGAAATTGCTTGGAATTTCGAACTTCTTCTAATGTTGGAGAATTTTTCAAAATATGAATATTCAAACTTAACTTTTGAGTTAGGGATCCAAATTGAATATTCAGACTTGGTTTTTGAGATTGGGATCCTCTATTGTAATGTTGCTCGTACTCTCTATTAGTAGTCAAACTCTATTTTCACGTTCAGCATGTTCGTCCACTTAATCCATAACCCATAATCCATTATCCATGTACTAATTTTTATCTTTAATCTAAATTACTATCTTTTTGAGTTTCCACTTTCTCCATTATCATTTTGAATTTCCACGATCTCCACTTCGTAGATTCACCGAAACTTTATCTTCCTTGAGTCTTGTAGAATATCTTCTATGTCTTCGATTTAGTCAAACACTTATCCTTTAAGTCCTGTAAAAACTCGAACACTTATCTGTAACTCTTCAAGTTTTTGCACTTGCAAAACACGTGACTAAACATAGCAAACTTATCTGTTCGTTAGTCATTTTATAAAACTTGAACAGTTATCTATCCATGCGTATAAAAACTCGAATAGTTATCTAACTATTCAATTTTCATTACCGAACGCACATGGAAAACACATGACAACTTAAAACATTAAAAACACACGTGCAGATAAGTTAACTATACAAGTTTTTAACATAAACTATTCGACAAAAATGAAATGTTAACTATCCGAAAGTTTAACTATCGAAAATCTAACTCTTCGGAAATCTTTAACTTATCCGACATAAAAATGAAACTTTTCGATAATCTGTTAACTATTATACTTAGAGAATATTATTTAAACTTATTTAAAAATGTTAATAAAGCATATATCATCAAAACAAAATTCCTAACAGTAGTTAAATTTTCAGTGGTGTAATCGCATTGCATATAGTGACAGAAGTTTTTACTATCGATAGAGATTACTTCTACATTTCACCTTTCACCCATTTTCATGATCATATAAAAACAAAAATACCAAAAACAACTTATTTGTGTTTATAGTTAGTATTTGAGTGTTGTATCGTTTGTTTTGTATCGTGATTAATGTTATCATTGTCAGTGTTTGAAATGTTTCATGCTTGTTTAATTTAAAAAATAGAAAATAGTTTTATAGTTTACTGAAATTGAATCGTTCCTGATACTTAAAGATTTTAATGGTTACTGTTTGAAATATTTGAATGTAAGTGTTGCTGAATGATAAATCTAATATTAACTAGTATTAAAGAGCTTAATTGATGTTATTTACAATCTGTGGAACCGCTCAATGGTTGACCGAATTCCTTTGTAAATAGCAGTATTAAACTGGATAGATAGCTTTGTTGAGTTACTTCAATTTCACGAGGTTAGTTCATTAAGTTAGCTATAACTCAACGAAGTGCTTACTGAATATATAAATTTCATTATTAAAAATGGAACAGTACAAAATTCTTTGTGGGACCGACCTGTACTTGCACACAAATACAATATACAATGTGCACTTGCAGTTAAAATACAAATTTGAATTAATATTTAATTTGTGTGAAAGATGGTTTGTTGACTTCTAAAAAGGAATTACTAATAAGCATAAAGATAAATTAACTAAGTTACAAATAGAAGTTAACAAGGCAAATCAAGTTTTTTGGCACCGTTGCCGGGGAACCAAACAAGTTCTCTAGTACTACCTAAAAACCCAATCAAGTTTTCTAGCGCCATTGCTGGGGATTTGAGTAGCTAAGTGTTTGTGTTTTCCCAGCACTACACTAGAAAAACTTGGATTTGTTACTTCTGTTTTTACTAGTTAATTTATCTTTATGCCTATTCTTTCTTTTAGAAGTAAACAAACAACCTTTAATACAATTTAGATATTAATTCCAATTTGTACTTTAATTGCAAGTGCACAATGTCTATTGTATCAATGTGCAAGTACAAGTCGATCCCATAGGGAATTGCTGAAAAGTTTAGAACTATCCGTTTGTTAACAATCAAATTTATATATTCAATAAGCTTTCCGTTGAATTACAGTTAACTCAACGGATAAAGTTCGTTGAGTTATGGCTAACTCAACGGACTAACCTCATGGACTTAAGTTAACTCCACGAGCCTGTCTTTTCTTTTTAATACTGCTATTTACAGAGGAATTCGGCCAACCATAGGGCGATTCCACAGATTGTAAATAACATCAATTAAGCTCTTTAATGTTAGTAAACACTGATTTATCATTAAGCAATTCTAACATTCAGATAATTCAAATAGTAACCATTAAAATCTTTAAGTCTTTTGAACGAACCAATTTCCGTAAACTATAAAACTAAAGCAAACATAAAATAATCACAACACTAACAAAGATAACATTAATCATGATACAACACAAACAATACTATACTCAAATACAATATACAAACATAGATAAATTGTTTTTGGTATTTTTGTTTTAATATGAACATGGAAATGGGCGAAAGGTGAAATGTAAAGTAATCTCACTCGACAGTAAATACTTCCGACACTACTTGTAATGCGATTACACCACTGAAAATTAAACTACTTACAATTCTGTCTCCTCTCCCTATAGAATCGTGAGTCTAGAATTGCAAGATAATCTTCTCTTCAGCATACAGGCATTAACCCGAAGCCAAGGCTAAAAGCTTTACGATCTACTGAAATATGAGTCAGCGCTTGGTGAAAATGGCTTCCCTTCCCACGACGCGATCACTCCTCACAATGGTTGTCAAGCATTGTGTTTGGCTCGGAATCGACTCGACATCAAGAAAGTATTCTCACAAACCTTTGATGGTTGGTGATTATGATGGATATGGTGGTGGTAACGATGGTTGATGTGATACTTTGGAGAATCGCCGATACTGTTTGTAGAAAGCTCGGTGCTCCTCCTCTATATACACTAGCTGTCCATCGATTACACATGCACTTCTTTTTCTTCTTTTCTTTTATATTTCTTCAATAGTAACTGCTTCTGCTTGAATGATCGGTTGGATTTCCTTCATTCATATCAACAACGATGATTTCTTCTCCCTACGCAATACATGCAATTGTGGTTTTTCTTCCAACTGTCCTGTTTCTGCAATTGCTACAGTGGCACATTAGAAAATAAATAGTCCGTGGAGTTACAAATAACTCAACGGACTTTCTTCGTTGATTCAACTATAAAACACGTGCATAAATTTAACTATTCGATGCTTAGATGCATTTCGAATACTTATAAACTTAACTATCCGATACTCAGATGCATTTCGGATAGTTAGAGATAACTCACCGATATATAACTTAAGTAAATCTACCAGATCTCGACATGTGTCAACAGTAGTTTAATAATAAAACACCCATTTCAGAGAGTTACAGGTCTAATTATCCGATGCTCAGATACATTTCGGATAGTTACAGCTAACTCACCAAAAATCCACTTAAGTCACTTTACCAAAACATGACACGTGTCCACAGCTATTTTATAAATAAAAAGAGATTTCGGAGGGTTATGCATATAATTGTCTAATGCCCATCTGCAATTTCGGATAGTTAGAGATAACTCACCGAAAGTTCACTTAAGTCATGCATTATGGTTTTGACACGTGTACTTCTGGAAATAATAAAATATTCTTTCAAAACATAACTGTTCGGCAATATAAACATAACTATCCGACATGTTCGGTCTGTTAAACATAACTATCCGAAATATGTTCAGTATGTTAAACATAACTATCTGAAATATCAGAAAATTTGGATACTTAAGAATTTCATAGCCTGCAACTTACTAACAGTTCAGAAATGTACTAAATTGACATTAATTCCCCAAAATTAACCAGATTCTTCAATTAAAGCATATAATAGTGCAATTATAACATAATGGCTTAATTCTCATATAATAAGCTAAATATTATGCAATTAACCATCATTTAACCGTTAATAATATGCACTTTTTCATTCTAAACACTTCCCCCATACCTAAATTTTGCTAGTCCCTTAGCAAACTAAGATCTAATTAATTGGTCTTTCAAAAAGTGCTAGAATTAATTCCTCTTCTTCTTTTTTCTTCTGTTCAGCATAAAAATATATATTTTGTATGTTTCAGTAATCAACCTGCAAATATACTTAGAATATATGTCAATTACATACAAAGTATATCATCATCACATAGGTGTTAATTCTATTATCATTTGTTCTTCTTTTCATCATCTGCTATCCTAAATTTTCCAATAAGATTTCTACAAGAAATTTCAACAACATACGAATCAAAGTACAATCCAATTCAATATGATTAAGATAAGTAGAATAAAGAATTGTATCTCCATTAAAACAACTTCAAAAGTCAATTCTAGATTCATATTATAGCAATTCTAGATAACAGAAAATATACTTGATTCATAAGATATATGTATTTCACAAAACACTTGTATCTTTTCATAACAGTATATGTTTTTTTCTTTTTCTTCTTCTTTTCTTCTCTTTTTTTTTTCGTACTTTAAAAGTTAATTTGACAAGCTTGAATCATATAGGAGCTTTCTAATGTACCCATGTAACGAGCTTTCAGTCAACAATCCTAGATCTGATCAGGATCTTAGGTTGCCAGATTTCAAGAGTCCTTTTTCAGGTCAACAATCCTTACATACCTATCTGCTCAAGTACAAAAGGCTTTGTGATCAAACAAGTCAATAAACTCTCAATTTTTTTTTTCCTTTTTTTTCTTTTTTTTTTTCAATCAAAATACACACAAAACAAAGCATTAATCACATATTGTATATGTACGTATTTCATTAATACAGATGTAGTAAAACACCAATCTCATATAGTCCTGCTTCTATCATTTACTAAAAATATGAATCCATAACATTGAGCTCATACTTTTTATGTAGTTTAATAAGATCTACACATAAATCATTCTACAAGTTCAATCAGTCAAATTAAATGTATCTTTAATCATATGTGTTTCATTTAATCTAGAATTCACATCTCAGCTCCTTCAGGACTTCAGATAATTTATTGATTTTTCATTAAGCATTCTGATTTTATTTTAAAATCGTGAAACTGTTAAACTCATGAAATTTAGAAAAATCATAAGATACTATATCTAGATTTGCATAAATAATAAATTCTATAGCATCATATATAGCCTTCTAAATATAACATTCAAATAGTTACAGATTATAAATTTTACAATCTCAATTATCGGATAGTTACAACAAGTTCATAAAAATTTTCAATTTCCACAACTTTGCAGTACCATTTTAATTTTTTTAATTAACAAACTTACGTGGCTGTTACTTTAATTACCTCCCCCCATACCTACATTTTGCATTGTCCTCAATGTAAAAGATTTGATAATAAGTACAGTAATTGTAGCAGGCATGAATACAGTTTTGTTTGATTTAAAATTTAGGGTAAGTAATTGGTTACATACCTTGTTCTGTTTGTATCTCCTTTTGCATATTCCAATTTTTGATTCTGAAAACTTTTCATTCACAGATAAAAGCAAAATATAAAACAAAATAACACTTAACAGATATTGATAATTCAGTGTCTTGTGTGGAACCTAGGCTCCTATGTCTCTGGTGGCTCACAAGCAAGCTAGTTGGTTTCCCAAAACAGATACCAACAAATTGGATTGATATTTTGTTTTTTTTTTTTTTTTATACCTAAATGTAGAATACACACAACATTAAACACACAAAATTACAGCTTACGAACATGATTGAAAAGTAGGAACAAATGGAATAAATGTATCAGTCCAAGCAAACTTTTTAGGCATAGTTCTTTTTGCTATTAATTCTGTTTTCATGCAGTTCTTGTTCCTTCTTAATTTGTAAACGTGTAATATATTATAAATTCCAAATACAAGTGTATTACCATTAATGATATGAATTGCAGAAAGGGATCCTTTTTGGTTCCAAGGTAATGTAGTAGTTTCTATTTCTACATCTATTTCAATATACTTCTCTTCCCACTTCCATTCATTTATGTCTTCCATAATCCATATTTGAAATTTCATCAGTTCATCCCACCATCGTATTAGACATAAAGTAGGATCATCTTCTTCATTATACCATATTCCTATTTGAATTTTATTAAATTCTGTAGATGGTGGTTTAACTATATCACACAGTACAGGTAAAATTTCTATATATTCATCATAACTATCTATGCTTACTATGTATAAATCATATCCAAATGCAATTGAAATATCTGTGACAAGATATATATATCCATCAAGTATGACATGTGTTTGATTAATTAATGATTTCTATCCTAAATATATCATAATATTTTCATTCCAAGATCTATTTAGAAAATTATACACACTTAAGCGTAAATCTTCACCCCAATTTCCTGTAGGTCTCCAATAATATAATTTTTCAGGAATTACAGAATTTTTATCAGAAAATATTAAAGCTAACCCACAATTTACAGTTGGTACTTCAAATCTATTTGGTCTTCCTATATTCCATTCTTCTCTTGTTATAGGATTTCTTATCAAAATATTAGGTAATAATAAACTTGCATACCTTGGTCTCGTCTTGTATATGATTAATCCTTCATCTATCCCCATAATATGATTTATTCCTTCTAATGCATTGGGTGGAATTCCAGTAGTTTCTTCCATAGCCAGATATTCATGATTAATTGAACTACGATTAAATGACCTCCATATGAATCCATCTCTAATCTTAGTCATTTTTGCAGCTTGTAGTCCCTGAAAATATTTTTCTTCAATACAATTTTTAATTTCCTTTGATACACAACATAGCCTACATAGATCTTTGGCTAACAAGTTATTCAGTACTTCCCTTAGTGCATCCAACGGTAATTGCATCAATTCCATTTGTTGATTCTGTATAACACAAACAAAAATTTAGCAGAGACAAAAATTAACATAACTACTGCACACCCTCGTGGAGTTAAGGAATAACTCAATGGACTAAGTTCATTGAGTTAAGGACTAACTCTACGATACTATTAACTAAAAATAAAAACATATATACATACAGATAGTTGCTTCAGATATGCTGCTTCATTCAACTATCCTCCTTGAAGAGGTATCAATTTCATTGACCGTTCTATTGAAAAGATTAGGTATAGCTTGTATTGGCAATCCTCCAATAGGTCTACCTTCCATTGGTTCCTTCTATCTAAGTGATATATTTCTATTCTGATTTTGAATTGCAGCACTTCCAAATACAAAATCTAGACGATTGTTTAATTGTTGGATTATCTTTTCTAATTTCTCTATTCTAGATCCTTGTTCTAGTAATGCTTCATAGCTTATATTCTTCTCATTCATATTTTCTCCTCCTTGGAAATTGTTGTTTCTCCAAAATAAATTCGGGTGATTTCTCCAATTAGGATTATAAGAATTTTCCAAGTTATCTCTCTGGTTTCTAGCATAAATAATATCTAAATCATTTATGTTTGCATTCTTTTCTGCTAGCTTTTGATTTAATGATAACTCTTCTATTTTCTTTGTTGATTCATTTAATTTCACCTCAAGCATAGTACTTGAATCTATTTCTTGCATTCCTCTTGGCAATATTTTTTTATCTACAATAGCTTCAACTGAATTTTCCCATTGTGCAATTCTTTTTGCAAAGTTTTCTAAATATACCCATGCTTCTTCACTATATAACTTTAAAAATCCATTTTGACAAGTAGATTCTAATAAAGATTTCGTTGAAACATCTATGCCTTCATAAATTATACCTATTAATTGTGCTTTACTCATTGCATGATGTGGACATTAAGTCAATAAATCTTTAAATCTTTCAAAATATTTCCAGAATGATTCACCCTATTTTTGGCTACACATTAATATTTCTTTCTTCTTTTTAATCGTTTGATGTGTTGGATAATATTTTTCTAGAAAAATAGAGCAAAATTCAGTCCATGTAGAAATTCAATCAGGAGACAAAGTATATAACCATCTCTTAGCTATGTCTTTTAAAGAAAAAGGGATATATCTAAGTTTAATAGCATCTATACTCATGTTCGGCATTTTCATCATTTGACAAACTTCATTAAAATCTCTAAGGAAATAATAAGCATCCTCTCTTTCTAATCCATGAAAATGTGGCAATTGACTAATATAATTAGATTTCAGTTCAAACTTATCTCCCTCAAAGTTTGGCAATCGAATACATGAAGGTTCATCAACTAATTCCGGATACAGAATCTCTCCTAATGGTTTTTCTACTAGAACAGCCAACTCTACGTTCTCTTTTAAAGAAAGGTTAGAGCTACACCCCAAAGAATTTCATTAAAGTTCAGTTCAGAAAATTTTTCAATACTCCTCTACAATGAAAATTCCTAGGTAGGAGTTCTTACTAATCGCTTAGTGCTTAGATAACGAGTCCATGTGCTCATAAATAAATAGCAGAATATTAATTACATACCAGTCTGAAGCTTTCCATTCAGTAAATATTTGTTGTCGGATGAAGTTGAATCAGCTGCTTCTCCTTCTAGTTCCTCCAAAGCATTCTCCTTTCTTTTAAAAGTGCTGGTAACTCATAAATAACATTCTAATTTATATATATAATGTACATCCATAAAGTGAATAAATCTCGTTGCAAGAATGTGTCTTGCAATGTGCATCGTGGTTCCTGTTTTTATGGGTACGTGTACCACTATTAATTTTAAATTTTGGTAACCGCTAAATCGACGAAGTTTCGTTCCCGATTAAAAGAATAACCATTCTACTTAATCCACGAACTAACCTCGTTGAGTTACAGATAACTCAACGGAACATAGTCGGTTACTATTGCTAACTCCACGGACTAACTTCGTTTTAGTCGAACATTTATCCCTTAAGCCTAGTAAAAACTTGAACACTTATCCTTTAACTCTTTGAGTTTTTGCACTTGCAAAACACGTGATTGAACAAAGGAATTTATCTATTCGTTAGTCCTTTTATAAAACTCGAATAGTTATCTATCCATGCGTATCAAAACTCGAACAGTTATCTAACTATTCGATTTTTCATTACCGAACGCACTTGGAAAACACGTGACAACTTAAAACATTAAAAACACACGTGCAGATAACTTAACTATATGAGTTTTTAACATAAAGTATTCGATAAAAATGAGACGTTAACTATCCGAAAGTTTAACTATCAACAGAGTGACCTTATATTATATTATTGACCTCGTGGAGTTACGGTTAACTCAATGGACTTACTTCGTTGAGTTAACACTTAGCAACTTCTAAGTTTACTCTCGTAAATTTTTCTCTGCTTTTTTCTTCTTCTTTTTTCATTATGCTGACTGAAATAAAGTTAAATCTATGTCATTAATGCATCATTCTAATCAAAATTCATTTAAATCTGAACATTATATAAAGATTTAACTTGCATGTCATTTTATATTATGCAGAATTTACATTTTACCTTGCAACATGCAGAAATTTTTAAGCATTTATCTTGTCATTCAGCAAATTGTAAATTTGTTACATATTCATTCATAAAGTTCCACAAATTACATAATATTCAATAAATTCCATTCATTTCATATTCAAAACACGTATGAAAATTGCATCTGAAAAATTATATTCATTAATATGAATCAATTACATTACAAGTACATCATACAATTTCATACAATTATACAAGTAGACGAACAATAGAATTTAATCTCTATTCCTCAGTTCATCTACTTCCTTCTGGAGTTTTTCTAATTGAAGTTCTAATTGATTAATTCTCTCTACATCTCCTGTAATGCCTCTAGAAGGTACAACTATCTTTGCAACTACAAAATTTCTGTATTCTTTCATTGAAATGGTTTTTGATCTGATCTTTTTGATGTCCATTTAGTAAAATCAATACAGTCCACCATTAGTAGTGGAATCAAATCTCCATAAAACAATTTTTTCTTTACTACTTTCAGCTTGGAGATAAAAACTACAGACCAATTTATTTGAATCCTGTTTACAACTACATACGTGACCCATTTGACAAATTGACTTAATTCTATGTCATGGCCCTGTCGTTGATAGACATTTTTAATCAAAATGTTAGCTACCTGTGTACCTTACCACTTAAATGCTTCAATCTGTTTAATAAAGGTACACTAGGATTGATAGCTAAACAATCTTTGATTTCCTGTTCAGTCCACTCGACGGCAGTTGTATCTTTAAAAAAATTTATTCCTTCATTCTTCAATCCAAAAATGTTGTGGAGAAGCTCTAGTGTTATCTGTACATCAGCTTCCTCCACGTTTGAAATTAATCCTCCTTCTCTTTCTCTTAAATTTGCATAGAAACAGGGCACTAAATTCTCATATACTGCATGCCCTCTCTCTTGAGAAATGAATTGCAGTAGACCTTGGAATTCAAATAGATCTTTGATTTCTTGCATTCCATCCCAATTTACTAGTCTACTGTAAATAATATCGTAACCCCTTATTTCTTGGTATTTGGTATAAGCTTCCTGACTACAAAAATGTACTTCATTCAAAATTGTTGTTTCAGTCGGGTCAGGAAGGTGACTTTGTTGTTCCAAAGGGGTTTATACTTGCTCTTCCTTTAACATAGGCTGCATTTGAACATTTTCTACAGATTCCTGAATTTCTATTTCTGTTTGTGGTGGTGAGCTGGCAGAACTCTCCACTTTGTCTTGAATTCTTTCCATATATTGTTGAAGTGTTTCTTGCTCTTTAGTGGAATCTGTGAAATTATTTTTGTCCAAATGGCTTCTTTCATTCTCTTCATTTTCTACTCTTTCTTCTTCCTCCTGACTACCAATATGTTCTGTTACTGTTCTTTCTGATTCTGTAACAGATTGGGATGGAGTCACGGGCAATTCAGTTTCTGCTCTAATTTCTGTTTCTTCTTGTATTGGCTGCAGACTAATTTCAGCCTGATTTTCTTCTTTTCTTTGCTCCTACTGCTGCAGCTCCTCCTACTCCTCAGAATCGGATAGCAAGTTAATAAAAATTTGCTCCACAGACCTTGTAAAAATTGGTACTTCAGATTTAATTTCCTCATTTTCAGGCACTTTTTCTTTTCCTTTCTTTTTTCTGATTAGTTGTGCCTGTTCTTCCTCTTCATCTTTTGAAATTAAATCTAAAAAAGTAGGCTCTGCAAGCCTTCGAGCCACAGGTACTAGCTCTTCCTGTTTAACATTTTCTATAACTACTGGTCTCAAAGGACCAGCTTCATCTCCTTTTGCAGCAGGTTTGGTAGTAGCTGCTACTTGATACTATTCAACTTTTATTTTGTATTGGGCCCTTATCCTTTATTCAACCCTTTTTCTCTTAATGGCATCATATATAATATGTGTCTTAGCCGTAGCTATTTCTTGAGTATCACCTTAGTCTCTTGCTGTTTTGACCAAGCTAGTAAATTCTCTCTTCTTCTTCAGTTCTCGGCCAAACAAATGCTAATCGTGGCAATGGTTTTGTTGGCTAAACTGGAGGTCTTGACTGCTGTTCCTTAGGAACAGGTATTTCAGTAGTCGATTCTTCCTATTCTCTTGCTCGTTGTTGCTCCCATATTGCTGAGCTTCCTCGACTAGCAATGCATTTCATAAACCACAATCTAGCTTTACATTGAATTAGCTCTAGGGCTACTTCATTGTTTGGTTGGATTTTTCTTTCTTTGCTAACTACAATTTCAGTTGCCACTCTAATCCTCTCTATTATCTGTGGTATTTGTATTTCTAACTCAACTAAAACTTTCCTCAAGTTAAAGAGTTCTGATTCTACCTTTTGTAGCTCTTTCTCTCTTGTTGTATTTCGGATCTTTTGCCGCGTGTGCCATTCTTCAGATTCCTTTAGAGACTATGCGGTGTCCACTGCATCTTCCCAGAATTCAGGCGTCATTTTCCTCATCGTGGAGTTACACAATAGCACGAAATCGCTTTGATTTCTACTGTTCTAGCTTCTAAATGATTTTCCAGATAATGCCCCCAAAACCCTAGGTTTTAAATAAATAAGCCCTAAGTTTAGGTAGGTAATCGGGTCATTTCCCGAATCAACTATTACTATTTTATCTGCGGTCTTAGCTACAGTACTCCGTTGAGTTATAATTAACTCAATGGAATAAGCTCGTTGACTAACTCAAGACTCAACGGAGTAAGCTCGTTGAGTTAAGCATAACTCAATGGACTCCCCGTACAAACAAATATAATAATAAAAATACTACAGATAATAGTTTTTCTGATTAACTTTTTTTTTTTTCTCGGTTTAACCGATATTATGTTTCAGTCAGACCTAATTTTTTCCAAAAATTAATATACATATTTTTTATGTTCCGGTCATACCGATGGATCTGGTCGGTTGAACCGTAACGACTTTTATATATATATATATATATATTTTTTTTTAATGTGTTTTTTTTTATAATTTTTTTTTTATATATATAAACATAAAAATTGATTTCTTACTAAGTAAAGCTCGAGTAATCCTCTACTTTGACATCTTCTATAATTCCAAAGGAGCTTTTTGGTGTTTTCAGAATAGGTCTAAGTCTTTGTCCATTTACTTTAAATATATTCTGATTTTTAGGATTTTCAATTTCAATAGCTCCATAAGGATAAATATTTCGAACTATGTAAGGTCCTCCCCATCTAGATCTTAATTTTCTTCGATGGTTATGGAGTCTATCCATATAAAGATATACTTCTTGTCCTATTTCGAAGCTTTTTGGAATAATTTTTCTATCATGCTAGAATTTAATTTTCTCTTACAGTCTTCAAATAAGCTTCATTTCTAAATTCTTCTAATTCAATTAGTTGCATTTTTCTATTTTCAGCATCTTGATTTAAATTAGTGTTCAGAGTTTTTAATGTCCAATAAGCTTTATGTTCAATTTCAGTAGGTAAATGACAACTTTTTCCATATACTAGCCTAAAAGGTGACATACCTAAGCTCATTTTATAAGCAGTTCTATAAGCCCAAAGTGCATCTATCAATCTATTAGCCCAATCTGTTCTAGTAGGATTTACTACTTTTTCTAAGATTAACTTAATTTGTTTGTTTGCACTTTCTACTTGTCCACTTGTTTGTGGATGATATGATGTTGCAATTTTGTGGTTTACTCCATATTTCTTCATTAAAGCTTCAAAACTTCTATTACAGAAATGAGTTCCTCTATCACTGATAAAGCTTTAGGTATTCCAAATCTGGCAAATATATTTGTTCTTATAAATTATATTACCACTTTGTTATCATTAGTTTTTGTAGGAATAGCTTCTATCCATTTAGATACATAATCCACCCCCAACAATACATAATTAAATTGATTAGACATAGGAAAAGGACCCATAAAATCTATTCCCCACACATCAAAGATTTCAACCTCAACAATAGGATTAAGAGGCATCATATTCCTCTTTGATATTCTTCCTATTTGTTGACATCTTAAACAACTTAAGCAATATTTATGAGCATCTTTGAATAGTGTTGGCCAATAAAACCCACATTGCAGAATTTTTGTAGTAGTTTTCCCTAAACCAAAATGCCCTCCACAAGCTTGGTCATGATAGAAAGACAATATGCTTGGATATTCAGTTTTTGGAACACACCTCCTTAAAACCAGATTAGGACATTTCTTAAATAAGTATGGGTCTTCCCAATAGTAATATTTTACTCTTGAGAAAAACAATTTCTTATCCTGTCTATTCCAATCCTTAGGTGTTAAACCAGTAACTAAGTAATTAACTATATCTGCATACCAAAGCATTGTGTTGATGGTCATTAATTATTCATCAGAAAAATTATCCTCAATTTTAATATTTGATTTTTCAATTTGTAATCTTGATAAATGATCTACTACTACATTCTCACAACCTTTTTAATCTTTAATTTCTAGATCAAATTCTTGTAATAATAATATCCATCGGATCAATCTAGGTTTAGTCTCTTTTTTCTTTATTAGATGTTTTAAAGCTGAATGATCCGTGTATACTATCACTTTAGCACCAATCAGATATGATCTAAACTTTTCTAAGGCAAACACAATAGCTAATAGTTCTTTTTTAGTAGTTGTGTAATTAGCTTGAGCATCATTTAAGGTTTTGCTTACATAATGAATCACTCTAGGAGATTTTTCTATTTTCTATCCTGACACTGCTCCTACAGCAAAATCAGAAGCATCGCACATTAATTCAAATAGATGGTTCCAATCAAGTGCTTGAATTATAGGAGTTGAAATTAAGCTAGTCTTAAGTTTGAAAAATGCTTCCTTGCAATTTTTATCAAAGTTAAATGGGACATCTTTTAATAGATTAGTTAAAGGTCTAGCTATTTTGCTAAAGTCTTTAATAAATCTTCTGTAGAAACCAGCATCTCCTAGAAATGATCTAATATCTTTTACTGATTTAGGTTCTGGTAGATTAGAAATTACTTCTATTTTAGCTTTATCTGCTTCCAACCCTTTATTAGAAACAACATGCCCTAAGACTATTCCCTGTTTAACCATGAAGTGACATTTTTCCCAATTTAAAACCAGATTTTTTTTCACACAACGTTTTAATATTTGGTCTAAATTTCTTAAACAAACTTCATATGTGTTGCCATATACAGTAAAATCATCCATAAATATTTCTAAGAAATCTTCAGTCATTCTAGTAACTATGCCCTGCATACACCTTTGAAAGGTAGCTGGTGCATTGCATAATCCAAATGGCATTCTCTTAAAATCATAAGTTCCATTAGGACATGTGAAAGTTGTTTTCTCTTGATCCTCTAATGCTACTGGAATTTGATTATAACCTGAATACTCGTCTAGGAAACAAAAATATTCTTACCTTGTTAATCTTTCCAACATTTGATCTATAAAAGGTAAGGGAAAATGATCTTTCCTAGTCACAGCATTCAGCTTTCTATAGTCTATACATACTCTCCAACCTGATTGAATTCTAGTAGGGATCAAGTCTTGACTTTCATTCCTAATAACTGTTAATCCTGATTTCTTGGGAACTACATGGATTGGGCTAACCCACAAGCTATCAGAAATTAGATAAATTATGTCATTATCTAATCATTTCACTATTTCCTTCTTAACTAGTTCTTTAAGGTTTGGATTTAATCTGCTCTCAAGAATTCTAACAGGTTTAGCATTCTCTTCTAAATATATGTGGTGATAGCATAAAGTTGAACTTAACCCTTTTATATCAGTCATATTCCATCCTATTGCTTCTTTATAACTCTTTACTACATCTTTTAATTTAGCTATTTGATCCTCTTTTAAATCTAAAGCAATAATGATTGGACAGGTTCGTTTATCTTCCAAAAATATATAGGTTAATTTAGGAGGTAAAGGTTTTAATTCTAAATGCTGCCCATCAGAAGCTAGAGCTCCTAATTGAACATCATCATTTTCTAAATTAATTTCTTCTAAATCTCCTTCTATATTTATGCTTTCACTTTTCTCTAAAGTTTCAGAATTGATTTGCCTATTTAATTCTTCTTGAATCACATCATCTAACATATCTCCTTCATCTTCTAAAAAGTCTATGGTATGTAAGGACATTTCTAACTCCTCAAACCTCTTTGGTTTGAAAATATTTAATTGAGTATCCTCATTACTATATGCTAGCTTCATTACTCCAGTTTTACAATTTATAACAGCCTTTGATGTTGCTAAAAATGGCCTTCCCAAAATTAAAGATGTATCACTATTTTTATGCTTAATTTGTTGGGAATCCAAAATTACAATATCAATAGGATATATAAAGTTTTTGATTTTAATTAAGACATCCTCTATTTTTCCTCTAAGGTATCTTATACTTCTATCAGCTAATTGAATAACCGTACTAGTCGGAGTTAAGCCTTCTAATCCTAAGGATGCAAATATATCACCTAGCATAACATTTATACCTGCACCTAAGTCTATTAAGGTTCTTTCTAGAATGGTGTTTCCTATGGTGCATGATATAACAGGGATACCAGGATCAAATAACTTTTTAGGAATTTGTGGCAAAAATAGGGAACTACTTTGCTCAGCTAAAAAGACATTTCTAAGAACTTTTCGCTCTCTTTTCTAAGTACACCAATTCTTCAGAAATTTAGCACAAGGTGGCATTGTCTACAATAGATCTAACAAAGGAATGTTAACTTGTACTTTTCAAAAATTTCTCTGATTTTTTCTTATTTTTCAGGTATTGTTTATTGTAATCTTTCAAGATAGGGTGCTAAAGATTTTGATTTCAAAGATTCTTTTTCTTTCATTTGATTTGTTTGATCCTTTTTAGCTTCATTAGCAGATTCAGATTGTTCTTCAGTGATTTCTAGATTTTCAACTATTACATTTTCATTACCATTTTGATTTTTACTCTTATCCACCTTCATATCATTTTCATTTTGAGTTCTTGGTGGTATATCAGTTCTAGATCTTAATGTTACACAAACATCTTCCAGATTTTCATTACTCTTATGATGTTTTTGTATATCATTTTCGTAATTATGATCTTCAATTGTTCTTAGTTTTAAAGTGCATTCTTTAAATTCTCTTGCATTAATATTTTCTTTTGGTTGTGTATTTTGCAAATTATGCAGGTTTATAACATTATAATTTTCATTGTCCTGTTGCATAACTTGTATTTTCATTGTATATTTGTCTAATGCTTTTAGTTTTCTTTCCAGATCATCTAATTTCATTGCACTCAATTTTTGATCAATTTTCATTATGGTTTTTTCAGTTTCGTAAATTATATCCTTTTTAGGTTCTAAATATGCTTCCTTATAATTTAATTGGTTGACTTCTTGTTGCTGACACATAAAGTATTCCAGTTTGTCAAGGTTTTGCTCTATACTATGCTCTAGTCTGTCATACCTATCCCAAACTTCCGTGTCTCTCAACATATTACACATTCTATACTGACCATCAGTTGGGTAAACTATAGGATTCTCATACTCGACTCTATTATATTGAGGATAATTCATTTGTTGTTCATGGGATCTAACCATCTGTAAACGTCTCAGTTTCAAAAAGTCAGAAATGCCATGTCCTTCAGAATTGCAGAATTCACATATGCTAATTATAGGTTTCAGAAATCTTTGAGCATAAGCATATGCCATATTCTCAATTACAGAAGAAAACACACAACTCTAGCTATTAAAACAAAACAGCTCTAACAGTTGCTTATATTAATTCAATTTAATTCAATTCAATTCCCCGGCAATGGTGCCATAAAACTTGTTTGTGTTTTCCCAGCACTACACCAGAAAAACTTGGATTTGTTACTTCTATTTTTACTAGTTAATTTATCTTTATGCCTATTCTTTCTTTTAGAAGTAAACAAACAACCTTTAATACAATTTAGATATTAATTCCAATTTCTACTTTAACTGCAAGTGCACAATGTCTATTGTATTAGTGTGCGAGTACAAGTCGATCCCATAGGGAATTGCTGAAAAGTTTAGAACTGTCCGTTTGTTAACAATCAAATTTATATATTCAATAAACTCTCCGTTGAATTATAGTTAACTCAACCGATAAAGTTTGTTGAGTTTTGGCTAACTCAACGGACTAACCTCGTGGACTTAAGTTAACTCCACAAGCTTGACTTTTCTTTTTAATACTGCTATTTACAAAGGAATTCGGCCAACCATTTGGGCGATTCCATAGATTGTAAATAACATAGATAAATTATTTTTGGTATTTTTGTTTTAATATGAACATAGAAATGGGCGAAAGGTGAAATGTAAAGTAATCTCACTCGATAGTAAATACTTCCGACACTACTTGCAACACGATTACACCACTGAAAATTAAACCACTTACAATTCTGTCTCCTCTCCCTATAGAATCGCGAGTCTAGAATTGCAAGATAATCTTCTCTTCAGCATACAGGCATCAACCCGAAGCCAAGGCTAAAAGCTTTACGATCTCCTGAAATATGAGTCGGTGCTTGGTGAAAATGGCTTCCCTTCCCGCGACGCGATCACTCCTCACAGTGGTTGTCAGGCATTGTGTTTGGCTCGGAATAGACCCGACATCAAGAAAGTATTCTCACAAACCTCTGATGGTTGGTGATTATGGTGGATATGGTGGTGGTAATGATGGTTGGTGTGATACTTCGTAGAATCGCTGATACTATCTGTAGAAAGCTCGGTGCTCCTCCTCTATATACACTGGTCATCCATTGATCACACACGCACTTCTTTTTCTTCTTTTCTTTTATATTTCTTCAATAGTAACTGCTTCTGCTTGAATGATCGGTTGGATTTCCCAACGATGATTTCTTCTCCCTGTGCAATACATGCAATTGTGGTTTTTCTTCCAGCTGTCTTGTTTCTGCAACTGCTAGAATGGCATATTAGAAAATAAATAGTCCGTGGAGTTACAGATAACTCAACAGACTTTCTTTGTTGATTTAACTATAAAACACGTGCATAAATTTAACTATCCGATGCTCAGATGCATTTCAGATAGTTAGAGATAACTCACCGATATATAACTTAAGTAAATCTACCAAATCTCGACACGTGTCAATAACAGTTTAATAATAAAATACCCATTTCGGAGAGTTATAGGTCTAACTATCCAATGCTCAGATGCATTTCGGATAGTTGCAGCTAACTCACCGAAAATCCACTTAAGTCACTTTACCAAAACATGACACGTGTCTATAGCTATTTTATAAATAAAAAGAGATTTCGAAGGGTTACGCATATAACTGTCCAATGCCTAACTGCAATTTCGGATAGTTAGAGATAACTCACTGAAAGTTCACTTAAGTCATGCATTATGGTTTTGACTGGTGTACTTCAGGAAATAATAAAATATTCTTTCAAAACATAACTGTTCAGCAATATAAACATAACTATCCGACATGTTCGGTCTGTTAAACATAACTGTCTGAAATATCAGAAAATTCGGATACTTAAGAATTTCATAGCCTGCAACTTACTGACAGTTCAGAAATGTACTAAATTGACATTAATTCTCCAAAATTAAGTAAATTCTTCAATTAAAGCATATAACAGTGCAATTATAACATAATGGCTTAATTCTCATATGATAAGCTAAATATTATGCAATTAACCATCATTTAACCATTAATAATATGCACTTTTTCATTCTAAACACTAAGCAACTATGAGTGCTGTTTCGTTTTAATAACAAGAGGGATATTGTGTGTTTTCTTCTATAATTGAGAATATGGCATATGCTTAAAGATTTCTGAAACCTATAGTTAGCTGTAATGCTTTTATGTGTTGTTAAATTAATGGCAAAAGTGTAAATTTTACATTTATAACCGCAAGCGCACGGTGCCCATTGTAATAAGCATGTGCAAGTACGGGTCGAATCCACAAGGAGTTTGTCTTAAATAATTTTATTAAAATGATTGTTTAATAAAGCATCCACTCTATTAATTCTATAATTAAAACTCTAATTAGATGCAATTAAGTTACAATTTACAAAAATACAATAAAGATTTCAAAGGTAGCATAAAACTTGTTAATTCCTAGAGCTAATAGCTAGAAAACTCAAGAAAATCTTAAGTTCACGTTTCTGGAATCACAGAAATTAGTTCGAATTCTAACTCTTCTTCCTTCCAACCTGGACATTGAAAAATCCAGAGAAAATATTGGTTGGAAAGTTCATCGAGTTATCTTTAAAATGGCAGTGATTTCCAGGACTAATTCACTCTAGATTGCTACCAAAGTCAGATATAAAAATAGTGCGCAAAACGATTCTGAAAACCTTCCAAAAACGCGTCGTTGGTGTAAAAATCATAACTCAATCAAATCTTCATGAAACACCACGAAATCACCGCGCCTTGAAAGATAACTCGTTTCTCTAATCAGAAAAAAAAATTTACAGGAAAACATTTCGGAATGCACAAAAGCAAGGCAACATGAAGGCGTCGAGCACAATTTCTGTTGCTCGACCAGTAAAACAAAGCAGATGCTACCTTCGAAAGGATAATCGAAAAACCGGAGAAATGCATTCTAAAAAATTCCAAAAACTCTACATACATATTGTACACTTGAATTACTTACAAAACAAGCTATAACACGACATATAACTTTGAGAAATCAAATCGTACAACATACAACAAAATGGAACATGCACTAGAATTTACAGCAAACAAGGTATACATGCATTCACAAGAGTTAAGAGTTAGTTTTATGCACAACATTCACACATTCACATGAAGTAACCATTTTCTACGAAATATATTGTAAGACAACTAATATTCTTAAACAAAATCATCATTTAAATAACATACTACATGTGCACATAACAAATGAATTAAAAACCTAAATACTCATACACATATGATATGAAAATTCGATATTCAAGTATGAGGATCTCTCCCTTCTCTTTTACCTTTAATTCATCCACTTCTCTTCAAGCATTTGATCCCTATTTGATGATGAACCACTTTGTCCGCTCCTCTACAAGGCTGTCACCACTTGCAAATCACGTCCAAAGGGGAACCGCCTATGTTTGCTTTGGAGAAAATGGGTTGCACGTCCTCAATCCACTTCCAAGATATACGGATTTGTTGGCTTTCCTCTCAATTTTGATGCTTCCTATTACCTCATCTTGAAGATCACGTCCCAAGCTCTTCCAATGCTGCACACGTGCCTCCAATACCACCGATTTCACCCATGGAGGTCCTTCCGTATGTCGGCTTGGAGTGGAGAGAAGGAGGTCTTCTAGTATGAGGGGGAAGGCACCTAAGCTCACCAATCTTGGAGGAAAACTCTTCCAAAATCTTGGGTGGAAGAGGATGGACGAAAATTGGAGTTGGAGTTCTTGCCCTTGCGTGGAGGAGAAAGAGGAGATCATCTTTCCTTTGGCCAACCATCCTCTTTTACTTTCCATTGTCATCCATCTATGGAAATATTTCAAACACCTTCCAATTTGTGGCCTCTAATTTAGGCAAGCTTTAATCATTGATTGATTGATTGATGGATTGATTTGGAGTTTGAATTGGATGACCATGAGTTGTTGATTTCCCATGATTTAATCCAAGGGTCCACGTCCTCACCTATTATCAACAACTCAAAAGATAACATTAAATGCATATGCACATTACACATAAATTCCTACTAGATTATAAAGCAAAAATGAAATGTGCATAATATATTGCTTGGTCAATTGAGGATTATTTGATTTCATATCTTAATGATAATTCTTTTAAGATATGCATGAAATCAATATATAAATTACTTATATTTACACATGGGCTAATTGACTAGGTGTTAATTTAATAAAGGATAAATTTGTGCATTAATGACTATTTAACCAATAAAACATGCATAGTTCTAAAATATGATTTTCATGTAATCTTTCATAAGAACATATATAATGATGACTTATAATCCTTAATATGCATGAATTAACATATATAAAATGCACAAATTGATACTTTACATTAGCATATGTGAATTCTGCAAGTCTGAAGGTCAAGACATTTCTAATTGTTTGAAACTAAGACATTTGCAGATGGTTAGATCACATGAACAACAAATGAATTATCTTCAATATAATAGAGTCGAGAATGAGAATCCTATGGTTTACCCAACTGATGGTCAATATAGAATGTATAATATGTTGAGAGACACGGAAGTTTGGGATAGGTATGACAAACTAGAGCATAGTATAGAGCAAAACATGGACAAACTAGAACACTTTATGTGTCAACAACAAGAAGTCAACCAATTAAACTATAAGGAAGAATATTCAAAACCTAAAATTGATATTATATACGAAACTGAAAAAACTATAATGGAAATCAATCAAAAATTGAATGTAATGAGATTAGATGATCTAGAAAGAAAACTAAAAGCATTGGACGAGTTTACAATGAAAATACAAGTTATACAACCGGACAATGAAAATTATAATGTTATAAGTGATATATTTCTATTTTGATTTTGAATTGCAGCATTTCCAAATATAAATTCTAGACGATTGTTTACTTGTTGGATTATCTTTTCTAATTTCTCTATTCTAGCTCCTTGTTCAATTAATACTTCATAACTTATGTTCTTCTCATTTATATTTTCTCTTCCCTAGAAATTGTTGTTTCTCCAAGATAAATTCGGGTGATTTCTCCAATTAGGATGATAAGAATTTCCCAAGTTATCTCTCCGGTTTCTAGCATAAATAATATCTAAGTCATTTATGTTTGCATTCTTTTCTGCTAGCTTTTGATTTAATGATAACTCTTCTATTTTCTTTGTTAATTCATTTAATTTTACCTCAAGCATAGTATTGGAATCTATTTCATGCATTCCTCTTGACAGTATTCTTTTATCTGCAATAGCTTCAGTTGAATTTTCCCACTATGTAGTTCTTTTTGCAAAATTCTCTAAATATGCCCATGCTTCTTCACTACATAATTTTAAAAATCCATTTTGACAAGTAGATTCTACTAAAGATTTCGTTGAAACATTTATGCCTTCATAAATTATACTTATTAGTTGTGCTCTACTCATTGCATGATGTGAACATTGAGTCAGTAAATCTTTAAATCTTTCAAAATATTTCCAGAATGATTCACCCTATTTTTGGCTACACATTAATATTTTTTTCTTCTTTTTAATCGTTTGATGTGTTGGATAATATTTTTCCAGAAAAATAGAGCAAAATTCAGTCCATGCAGAAATTGAATCAGGCGATAGAGTATATTACCATCTCTTAGCTATGTCTTTTAAAGAAAAAGGGATATATCTAAGTTTAATAGCATCTATACTCATGTTCGGCATTTTCATCATTTGACAAACTTCGTTAAATTCTCTAAGGAAATAATAGGCATCCTCTCTTTCTAATCCATGAAAATGTGGTAATTGACTAATATAATTAGATTTCAGTTCAAACCTATCTCCCTCAAAGTTTGGCAATCGAATACATGAAGGTTCATCAACTAATTCAGGATACAGAATCTCTCCTAATAGTTTTTCTACTAGAGCAACCATCTCTACGTTCTCTTTTAAAGAAAGGTTAGCTACACCCCAAAGAATTTCGTTAAAGTTCAGTTCAGAAAATTTTTCAATACTCCTCTACAATGAAAATTCCTAAGTAGGTGTTCTTACTAATCATTTAGTACTTAGAGAACGAGTCCATGTGCTCATAAATAAATAGCAGAAGATTAATTACATACCAGTTTGAAGCTTTCCATTCTATAAATATTTGTTGTCGGATGAAGTTGAATCAGCTGCTTCTCCTTCCAGTTCCTCCAAAGCATTCTCCTTTCTTTTAAAAGTGCTGGTAACTCGTAAATAACATTCTGTTTTATATATATACTGCGCATCCATAAAGTGAATAAATCTCGTTGCAAGAACGTGGCTTGCAACATGCATCGTGGTTCCTGTTTATATGGGTACGTGCACCACTACTAATTTCAAATTTTGGTAACCGCTATATCGACAAAGTTTTGTTCGTGGTTAAAAGAATAACTATTCTACTTAATCCACGAACTAACCTCGTTGAGTTATAGAAAACTCAACAGAATACAATCGGTTACTGTTGCTAACTCCATGGACTAACTTCGTTGAGTTACAGATAACTCAACAGAGTGACTTTATATTATATTACTAACCTCGTGGAGTTACGGTTAACTCAACAGACTTACTTCGTTGAGTTAACACTTGGCAACATCTAAGTTTTACTCTTGTAAGTTCCTCTTTGTTTTTTATTTTTTATTTTCATTCTGCTAACTGTAATAAAGTTAAATCTATGTCATTAATGCGTCATTTTGATTAAAATTCATTTAAATCTAAATCTTATATAAAGATTTAACTTGCAGGTCATTTTATGTTATGCAGAATTTACATTTTACCTTATAACATGCAGAAATTTTTAAGCAGTTATCTTGTCATTCAGCAAATTGTAAATCTGTTACATATTCATTCATAAAGTTTCACAATAACATAATATTCAATAAATTCCATTCATTTCACATCCAAAACATGTATGAAAATTGCATCTGAAAAATTTACATTCATTAATATAAATCAATTACATTAAAAGTACATCATACAATTTTATACAATTTTACACAAGTAGACGAACAATACAATTTAATCTCTATGCCTAAGTTCATCTACTTCCTTCTAGAGTTTTTCTAATTGAAGCTCTAATTGATTAATCATTTCTACTACTCCTGTAATTCCTCTAGATGGTACAGCTAGTTCTGTAGCTACAAAATTTCTGTATTCTTTCACTGAAATGGTTCTTGATCTGATCCTTTTTGATGTCCATTTAATGAAATCGATATAGTCCACCATCAGCAGTGGAATCAAATCTCCATAAAATAATTTCTTCTTCACTATTTTTAGCTTGGAGATAAAAACTACAGACCAATTTATTTGGATCTTATTTACAACTGCATATGTGGCCCATTTGACAAATTGACTTAATTCTACGTCATGGCCTTGTCGTTGATAAACATTCTTAATCAGAATGTTAACTACCATGTGTGCTTTACCATTTAAATGCTTCAATCTATTTAATAATGGCACACCAGGATTGATAGCTAAACAATCCTTAATTTGCTGTTCAGTCCATTCAACTGTAGTTGTATCTTCCAAAATTTTTGTTCCTTCATTCTTTAAACCAAAAATGTTGTGGAGAAGCTCTAGTGTTATCTATACATCAGCTTCCTCCACGTTTGAAATTAATCCTCTTTCTCTTTCTCTCAAATTTGCATAGAAACAGGGCACTAAATTCTCATATACTGCATGCCATCTTTCTTGAGATATAAATTGTAGTAGACCTTGGAATTCAAATAATTCTTTGATTTCTTGCATTCCATCCCAATTTACTGGTCTACTGTAAATAATGTCGTAACCCCTTATTTCTTGATATTTAGTATAAGCTTCCTGACTACAAAAATGTACTTCATTCAAAATTATTGTTTCAATCGGGTCAGGAAGGTGACTTTGTTGCTCTAGAGGGGTTTGCTCTTGCTCTTCCTCTTCTATAGGCTGCATTTGAATATTTTCTACAGATTCCTGAATTTCTGTTTCTGTTTGTGGTGGTGAGCCGGCAGAACTCTCCACTTTGTCTTAAATTCTCTCCATAAATTGTTGAAGAGTTTCATGTTCTTCAAAATGAAATTATTTTTGTCCAAATGGCTTCTTTCAGCCTCTTCACTTTCTGCTCTTTCTTTTTCCTCCTGACTACCAATCTGTTCTGTTACTATTCTTTCTGATTCTATAACAGATTGGGATGGAGTCATAGGCAATTCAATTTCTGCCCTAATTTCTATTTCTTCTTGTACAGGCTGTAGACTAATTTCAGCCTGATTTTCTTCTTTTCTTTGCTCCTCCTGCTCCTCCTCAAAATCAGATAGCAGGTTAATAAAAATCTACTCCACAGGCCCTGTAAAAATTGGTACTTCAAATTTAATTTCCTCATATTCAGGCACTTTTTCTTTTTCTTTCTTTTTTCTGATTAGTTGTGCCTGTTCTTCCTCTTCATCTTCTGAAATTAAATCTACAAAAATAGGCTCTGCAAGCCTTCAAGCCATAGGTACTAGCTCTTCCTGTTTAACTTTTTATATAACTACTGGTCTCGAAGGACCAGCTTCATCTCCTTTTGCAGCAGGTTTGGTAGTAGTTCTAGCAGTAGCTTCGTGATGCTATTCCAATTTAATTTTATATTGGGCTTTCAACTTTTCTACAGCCCTCTTTTTGTAAAGTGCATCAAACACTAAGTGTGCTTTGGCCACTGCCAAATCTTCTGATTCTCCTTGGTTCTTCCCAACTTGAACCAGTTCTGCAAATTCTCTTATCTCTTCTTTAGTCGAAGGCCCCATCATTTCTGCTCATGCCAATGGTTTAAATGGTGGAACTGAAGGTCCAGGCTACTACTCCTTAAGAATAGGTCTTTCAGTAGTCAGCTCCTCTTGTCCTTTAGTTACCTCTTGTTGTTCCTACCGCCATATTTCCCATCTTCCTCAACCAACAATGCATTTCTTAAACCACAATCTGGTTTTACGTTGAATTAGCTCTAGGGCTACTTCATTGTTTGGCCGAATTTTTCTTTCTTTGCTAACTACAATTTCAGTTGCTACTCTGATTCGTGTCTCCATTATATGGGGTATTTGTAAACCACAATCTACTAATATTTTTCTTAATCTAAAAAGTTCAGATTCTACCTTCTGTAACTCTTTTTCTCTCGTTGTATTTTTGATCTTCTGCCTCGTGTGCCATTCTTCAGATTCCTTCAGAAACTGTGCGGTGTCAACTGCCTCTTCCCAGAATTCAAGCGTCATCTTCCTCATCATGGAGTTACACAATAGCACGGAATCACTCTGATTTCTATTGTTCTAGATTCTAAATGATTTGCCAGATAATGCCCCCAAAACCTTAGGTTTTAGTTTAAATAAGCCCTAAGTTTAGGTGGGTAATTGGGTCATTTCCCGAACCAACTATTACTATTATATCCGAGGTCTTAGCTACAGTACTCCATTGAGTTACAGTTAACTCAACGGAATAAGCTCGTTAACTAACTCAAGACTCAACAGAGTAAGCTCGTTACTAGAAAAACTTGGATTTGTACTGAGAATATGAATCAGTTTCAATAAGCTTATACTTTTGATTAACAGTTTAAGATGAGTTACATATAACTTATTCTACAAGTTTAATCAATTAAGTCAAATTTATGAATGATCATATGCGTTTTCCTTGATTCAAAGAAAACATTTAATCAAAATTTCAAAATGTTAGAAGTATTTAATGTTTTTCATTTACACTTCCACTTAAAATCGTAAAAACCATTAAAATTGATAAACTACTTAAAATCAATAAGATATTACTATGATTTTACAATAAATACATAGTATCTTAAGCAGCAGTTTAAATATTACTTTAGATATTTATAATAATTATATAATATCTATGAGGTGAACAACATCATCAATAATATTTATCTTTTTATGTTGAGTTACAGCAATCCAAGTTTTCCCACCACTACACTAGAAAAACTTGGATTTGTTACTTCTGTTTTTACTTAGTTAATTTATCTTCATGCCTATTCTTTCTTTTAGAAGTAAACAAACAACCTTTAATACAATTTAGATATTAATTCCAATTTGTACTTTAACTGCAAGTGCACAGTGTCATTGTATCAGAGTGCAAGTATAGGTCGATCCCACAAGGAATTGCTGACGAACTTGAGAACTGTTTGCTTGTTAAAAATCAAATTTATAAATTCAATAAGCTCTCCATTGAATTACAGCTAACTCAACGGACTAAGTTTGTTGAGTTATGGATAACTCAACAGACTAACCTCGTGGACTTAAGTTAACTCCACGAGCCTGACTTTTCTTTTTGATACTGCTATTTACAAAGGAATTCGGCCAACCATTGGGCGATTCCACAAATTGTAAATAACATCAATTAATCTCTTTATGCTAGTTAACATTGGATTTATCATTGAGCAATACTAACATTCAGATAATTCAAATAGTAACCATTAAAATCTTTAAGTCTTTTGAACGACCCAATTTCAGTAAACTGTAAAACTAAAATAAACATAAAACAATCACAACACTAACAAAGATAACATTAATCACGATCCAACACAAACAATACAACACTCAAATACAACATACAAACATAGATAAATTGTTTTTGGTATTTTTGTTTTAATATGAACATGGAAATGGGCGACAGGTGAAATGTAAAGTAATCTCACTTGACAATAAATACTTCCGACACTACTTGCAACGCGATTACACCACTAAAAATTAAACCACTTACAATTCTGTCTCCTCTCCCTATAGAATCGCGAGTCTAGAATTGCAAGATGATATCCTCTTCAGCATACAGGCATCAACCCGAAGCCAAGGCTAAAAGCTTTACGATCTCTTGAAATATGAGTCGGCACTTGGTGAAAATGGTTTCCCTTCCCGCAACGCGATCACTCCTCACAATGGTTGTCAGGCACTGTGTTTGGCTCGGAATCGACCCGACATCAGGCAAGTATCCTCACAAACCTCCGATGGTTGGTGATTATGGTGTGGTGATGGTGATGATGATGGTTGGTGTGGTACTTCAGAGAATTGCGACGCCGATCCTCCTCTACAAACACTCTCCACCCATCGATCACACATGCCCTTCTTTTTTTCTTCTTTTCTTTTATATTTCTTCGGTAGTAACTGCTTCTGCTTGAATGGTTTGTTGGATTTCCTTCATTCATATCAACAGCAATGCTTTCTTCTCCCTACGCGGTTGAATTCCTGCGTGATTCCTACGTGATATGTGCAAACGTGGTTTTTCTCTTCCAATTGTCTGTTTCTGCAACCGCTATAGTGGCATATTAGAAAATATAAAGAAATAAGCTGCTAACATAATGCGTTACCTTAGTGTAATATTCATGTAACTCAACGCGTACAGTTATGCTAACTTAACGAGTTAAACATGTGCATCTCACGTGATATTCTAAAACATTTAAATTCAACACATGCATAAATTTAACTATCTGATCCTCAACTGCAATTTCGGATAGTTATAGATAACTCATTGATATATAACTTAAGTAAATCTATCAAATCTCGACACGTGTTAGCAGCAGCTTAATCATAAAATAACATTTCAGAGTGTTATAGGTCTAACTATCCGATGCTCAACTGCAATTTCGGATAGTTATAGATAACTCACCGAAAGTTCACTTAAGTCATTCATTATGGTTTCGACATGTGTACTTCAGGAAATAATAAAATATTCTCTCAAAACATAACTGTTCGGTAATTTAAACATAACTATCCGAAATATCAGAAAATTCAGATACTTAAGAATTTCACAGCTTGCAACTTACCGACAGTTCATAAATGTACTAAATTAACATTAATTCCCCCACATTAAGCAAATTCTTCAATTAAAGCATATAACAGTGCAATTATAACATAATGGCTTAATTCTTATATGATAAGCTAAATATTATGCAATTAACCATCATTTAACCATTAATAATATGCACTTTTTCATTCTAAACAGTAGGTTTATAAAAATTTGCTCCACAGGCCCTATTAAAATTGGTACTTCAAATTTAATCTCTTTATATTCAGGCACTTTCTCTTTTCCTTTCCTTTTTCTGATTAATTGTGCCTGTTCTTCCTCTTCTTCTTCTGAGATTAAATCTACAAAAGTAGGCTCTATAGGCCTTCAAGCCATAGGTACTAGCTCTTCCTTTTTAATTCTCTCTATAATTACTGGTCTCGAAGGACCAGCCTCAGCTTCTCTTGCAGCACTTGATTTAGTTGCTGTTTGATGTTGTTCAACCTTAATTTTGTATTGGGCCCTCAACTTTTCTTCGACCCTTTTTTTCTTAATGGCATCATATAAAATATGTGTCTTAGCTGTAGCTATTTCTTGAGTATCACCTTGGTCTCTTGCTGTTTTGACCAAGCTAGTAAATTCTTTCTCTTCTTCTTCAGTTCTCAACCAAGCAAATGCTACTTGTGGCAATGGCTCTATTGGCTAAACTAGAGGTCCTGACTGCTGTTCCTCAGGAATAGGTCTTTTAGCAGTCGGCTCGTCTTGTCCTTCAGTTGCCTCTTCTTCATTTTCTTCAAAAATTGTGTTGTGTCAACTATATCTTCCTAGAACTCAGGTGTCATCTTCCTCATCGTGGAGTTACACAACAGCACAGAATCGCTCTGATTTCTACTGTTCTAGATTCTAAATGATTTGCTGGATAATGCCCCCAAAACCCTAGGTTTTAGTTTAAATAAGCCCTAAGTTTAGGCGGGTAATCGGGTCATTTCCCGAACCAACTATTACTATCTCATCCGCGGTCTTAGCTACAGTACTCCATTGAGTTACAGTTAACTCAACGGAATAAGCTCGTTGACTAACTCAAGACTCAATAGACTTCCCATACAAGCAAATATAATAATAAAAATACTTAAGATAATAGTTTTTCTGTTTTTTACCAGTTTAACCGATACTATGTTTCGGTTAGACCTAATTTTTTTTCCCGATTGAAACGATACTATGTTTCGATAAAACCAAAAATTTTTTTTCTAAAAATTAATATACATATTTTTTTATGTTCCGGTCATACCGATGGATCCGGTCGTTGAACCACAACGATTTTTATATTTTATATATTTAATTTTTTTTTTATATATATAAAAATTGATTTCTTACTAAGTAAAGCTCGAGTAGTCCTCTACTCTAACTTCTTCTATAATTCTAAAGGAGCTTTTTGGTGTTTTCAGAATAGGTCTAAGTCTTTGTCCATTTACTTTAAATATATTTTAATTTTTAGGATTTTCAATTTTAATAGCTTCATAAGGATAAATATTTCAAACTATGTAAGGTCCTGCCCATATACAAAGTTATTCAGTTCAAGCAGAACAGCAAACCCAACTACCTCTTGACTTAGATGCAGTGCTTAATGACATCAGAAATGATATTAGGCATCTAGGAGATAAAATATGTAATGCTATAAGTGATATACTTAGGAAGGGTCGATAACTGTTTTTGTTTGTTTCTGAATACAAAATGTAATGTTTGTATTACTTGTTTGATTCATTGAACAATACATTTTCTGTAAATGTGTTCAATTATTATTCTTGTTTATAGAAATCGTTGTTGTAATTCTCTTATATATATATATATTCTCTGTAATTATCTTTTTGATTAATGACAAAAAGGGGGAGAAATATTATAAAAAGATGATTATGATCTTAATTGCATATATATATTATAAAAGGAGATGCTATTGAATGGTTATTGTAATCTGATAGATTATAATTAGAAAACTAATACTTATATAATTATTGACATCTGAGAAGTTTTAGTTTTGAGAGGTAAAATTTACATAAACAATAGAAATAAGCTTAAGTAAACCTAAGTCAACAAACAAGTTTGTTGAATTAAAAGTTAACCCAACGAAGGTGCTTTGTTGAGTTAAACATATTTCATAATTGATTTAATATGGTTTTGTCATCATCAAAAAGGGGGAGATTGTTGAGTATTTTTATTTTGATGATGTGTGCTGAATGAAAATAATCATATTTGCTCAATTACTATTGCTTGTGAAAAGAAATTAAAATCATCAATTAATATAGAAAAAGCTTACTGATATAAATACTTGTTTATATTCGATCTAAAGTTAATAACTAGTCGTTTCGTTGCATTAATTTCTCATTTAGCTAAACGTTAAGTTAACATGTGGTTTTATTGAAAAACATGATATGTTTTAAAGTTATATCTTCTGTATCATGAACAGTGCACGTTTAGACAACTCGTTAAGTTAGAGTTTTGTTTGTATAGAGGTCACGTGAGAACTCGTTAAGTTAGAGGCTTAAAGGTTAAAATAGGTCATGTGATAACTTGTTAAGTTAGTGAGTAAAAGAAGAGACGAACTCGTTAAGTTAGTGTTATACACGTGGTGAAATTATAAGTTACGAATGTTGTATTGTATCACATGAATTGCACATGTTTAACTCGTTAAGTTAACATAACTAAACGCGTTGAGTTGCTATATTGAACACTAAGGCAACGCGTTAGGTTACCGTTATAAACTTAAGTTGTTATTTTTGCACGTGGTAAAATTCTTATTATAAAAACATTTGTTTATTAATGAATCGATGAGTTAAAGTTTTTCGGAGACTTACAGTCGTAACTATCTGAAAGGTAACTTAAGTCATGTTTTTAGGTCTTGACACGTGTCTCACTAGTTTTATAATATAAAGAGTATTTCGGTGACTTACATCCGTAACTATCCGAAACTTAAACTGTTTTCGGTGAGTTATCGTTTAACCTTCCGAAAAAAAGGTTAAGCTGGTTCATTGAGTTATCATAACACAACGGAGATGGTTCGTTGAGATAGCATAACACCACAGACTTAGTTTATTGAGTTAGCTACAGTACTTATCACGTGAAATGGCGCATGGTGAACTCGTTAAGTTAGAAACGTTAAGTTATATATATATACTTATGTTACTCGTTTATTTAACATTAAAGTAACGACTTCTTATTACACTGATGAAAAACTTTTGGACAAGAAAGTTTATTTTGGAGGAAATTTTTCCGAGATCCAAGACTGATGATTAAAGGAAATTCGAAATATAAACGTGGGTTGGAACGTGTGTGTTTCGATGAAGGAAAAAGAAAAGATGTGGAGAAGTGGAAAATTGGTAGTGAATAAACGTGGAGGATATGCATGAAATGAAGATACAGTATAAAAGGCATAGAGTTCTCGTTGATCAAACCATCCTTGCACACAAAAAGAAAAATTGTTTCAAGGATCAAACCATTCCTGCACACCAAAAGAAAAATCTTTTTCAGGGATCAAAAACACCTTCTCGGGGAAAATCTCTCAAGTGGAAGAAAATTCAATGAAGCATAAAAAGGTAAGATTTTCGTCACTGAATATTTGAAGTATTAGAAGAAAGCAAATTCAGTGAAGCATAGAAAGACAAGATATTCGTCACTGAAGAATTGCTGAAGAAGAAAGAAGAAGAAGAAAGATCTCAAACAGGGAGAAATGTTTTAAATTCCGCAAATTAGTTTTCTCTATTTGTAGTTATGAAATTGTATAGATGATACATGGTATCGAGTTATAATTGCATCTACAATTTCTGAGGAGAATTGAATTGTATATTGTAATTGAAACCTTGAATAAAAATGATTTTATGAAAACAATGTCTCGACTTGTTTTTGAGTTTTAAAGTTTCAATTATATTTCAGAAAATATTAAAGATACACAATTCACCCCCCTCTTGTGTAGCCATACGATCCTACAATGTTGTTCCTCTTCCAAAATATTATCTTGAAGCTACTCAAGTAAGCTTGATTCTTCAACTTCAACAGTGTTAGGAACATTGTCAATATGCTCAACATTCATCTGTTCAGTCTCTATAGAATGTTCATAGTTCAATTTTTCCACAAATTCTACAACCGGCGTATCTGTATGTAATTGGTCATTCTGTTCAACAGATATTTCCATTGATTCATGCTATGAATTCTCAGACTCTGCTTCTTTAGATTCTGAAGAAGGTTGGTTAACTTTTAGCTCTTCTGGAGTCTTAACATTTTCAGATTTGCTACTCCAAACAATTCAGCTTGTGAACTAGTTACTGCCTCAACATTGTCAATTATATTTGCAATAACTTGTTCAATGTCAGGTGCCTGATGCTTAAGTATTGTTGTTCAACAAGTATTGTATTATTCTTCTATAACATTTCTATTTCTCCTCTTCAAGTATTGCTGTTTTCTTTTTAGATTGGTCTATAAAAGTTTTCTGCTTTAATTCTTCTAAGGCACTTTCTATTGCAACGGCCTTTCGAAGACTGTCAACTTTTGTTTTGTCTACAACAATATTTGATTCTACTTGTTTTGAATATAAAGGAGTAGGGATAGCTGATTCATGCTCTTCCTCAAATGCATGTAGTCTAGTACCGTTTATAGGAGTTTGAGGAGTTCTATTTGATGAACCTACATCTTTTTCCAAATATTTTGCATATTGTTCCAAAAATGCAATCTCAACACATTTCATTCTATATTCTCTATCAAATTTACTTCGAATCCCCATGTATGTAATACTAGCATCAGTATTTTGGAGTTCTTGTCTAACTTCATTTAGTATACCTTCAGGAAAGAAATATTCACTATAAATTTCTGCTAACCTTTTGTCCACTCGTAATATTTTCTTGAACCAAGTACGTGGAACTTCATCATTATCTATTTCTTTTCCTTTTGTATCTCCTCTGCTTTTGCCTTTTCCTCTGCCACGACCTTTGTAGAACTTGGAGACCATCGTCGTAGGTTGTAACAGCAACAAGCGGGAAAGATTTTCTTGACAAAGTTTACAAATAACCTAAGTGCTTGTGTAATAAGTGTTTAAATAGGGTTTTTAGGTGTATAACTCAACGTGAAGAGAAGTCGGGTTTAGAAATTAAATAAATATTGAATAAAATTTATTCAATCGAAGTGCTCGAAATATTCAAGTATAACTCGTTGAGTTAACTAACCTAATGAGTAAAACGCTGTCTAGAGGTAGTTTTACACATTACCTTATTTAACATAACGTCTAGTTAGTACACTTAAAACAATTTTCGAATGCTTCCAACTGAAATGTTTCGAAAACAACACACATGCTAAACTTAACATTATCTTGAGAACATTGTAAACTATTTGAACATTTTGTCCTTTGAATCTAAAATAGTTTGTCTTTTTAAATTATTTCATCAAGATTTTAAGAGGACATTAATTTAGATTAACTAAGACTTGTATTCTAAATTATATTAATCTGTTTTTGACATTGTTAATCCTCCCCCTACAAATATACTTCAAATATATTCAATCAAAATACAAAATATACTTGTAGTGACAATAGATGTTAAGTATAACTATACTTTTTAAATTTTTTTTTTTTTTTTTTTCAGAGACTTCCTTTATTTTGACATCATCAAAAATGATTTCAAGAATCAATTCCTACTGTATATGAATCAAGACATAACTGTGAACTCAATGTGATTAATTCAAGGAGAATAAAAGAATGTATCTCAAATAAACGTTTTCAAAGGTACTAATGTTGATTCAATAAATCAGTAGTCATATTGGTAGAAACTATATGTGATTCAAAGATATCTGTAATTAATGAAACAACATTTTTTTTTTTTTTTTTCAAAATAGTGAATATTGATAATTTTCTTTAAAAGTTAGTTTGAAAAGCTTGAATCATACAAGAGCTTTCTAATGTACCCATGTAATGAGCTTTCAATCAACAATCCCAGATCTGATCAAGACCTTAGGTTGCCAGATTTAAAGAATCCCTTTTTAGGAAAAAGATCCTTACATACCTATTTGCTCAAGTACAAAAGGCTTATGATCAAACTTATCAATAAACTCTCAAAGATTTTCACCTTGTAAGCACTTTTCATTTTAGGCACAATATATATGTATTCCATTAATACAAATGCAATAAAACACAAATCTCATACAATTTTTACTTCTATGATTGTACTGAGAATATGAATTAGTTTCAATAAGCTTATACTTTTGATTAACAGTTTAAGATGAGTGACATATAACTTATTCTACAAGTTTAATCAATTAAGTCAAATTTATGCATGATCATATGCATTTTCCTTGATTCAAAGAAAACATTTAATCAAAATTTCAGAATGTCAGAAGTATTTAATGTTTTTCATTTACACTTCCACTTAAAATCGTAAAAACCATTAAAATTGATAAACTACTTAAAATCAATAAGATACTACTATGATTTTACAATAAATACATAGTATCTTAAGCAGCAGTTTAGATATTACTTTAGATATTTATAATAAGTATATAATATCTATGAGGTAAACAACATCATCAATAATATTTATCTTTTTATGTGGAGTTTAAGCATTTTACACATCACATAGCCTACAAATACCTAAATTTAATCTAATGTTGCAGAATGTATTTTCGTCTAGAGGTTTTGTAAATATATCAGCTAATTGATTTTTACTAGACATAAATTCTAATTTAATTTTTCCTTTAATTACGTTATCTCTTAGAAAATGATGTCTAACCTCTATATGTTTTGCTCTTGAATGTAATATAGGATTTTTGGAAAGATTTATTGCAAAACTACTGTCACAATAAATCTCAGTTGTATCATAAGATAATCCAAAATCTTCTAAAGTTTGCCTTATCCACAGAATCTGAGTGCAACACAGTGCAGCAGCAACATATTCAGCTTTTATAGTAGAAAGTGCTACACAGTTTTGCTTTTTACTAAACCATGACACCAAATTATTTCCCAATAATTGACATGTGCCACTGGTACTCTTTATATCAGATTTAGATCCTACATAATCAGCATCAGTATATCCTATAAGATCTATTGAACTATTCTTAGAATAATACAATTCAAAATTTTTAGTTCCTTGTATATATCTAAATATTCTTTTAATTGCAATTAAGTGTGATTCTTTAGGATTAGATTGAAATCTAGCACAAACACACACAACAAACATAATATCAGGTTTACTAGCAGTCAAATAAAGTAAAGAACCAATCATACTTCTGTATTTTCTTTGATCTATAGATTTTCCTATGTCATCAATATCTAACTTTAAAGTAGTACACATAGGAGTTGCTCGAATCCTTGTATCATTAAAATTAAATTTCTTAAGCATTTCATCTGCTTATTTTTCCTAATTTAAAAATATACCTTTATCCATTTGCTTAATTTGAAGTCCTAGAAAATATGAAAGTTCTCCTATCATACTCATTTCAAACTGATTAGTCATCTCTTTAGAGAATATTTCTATCAACTTATCAGAGGTTGCTCCAAATATTATATCATCCACGTATATTTGAACAACAATCTGATATTTACCATCTCTCTTAATAAATAGAGTATGATCCACTTTTCCCATGATATAGCCTTTTTCTATTAAAAAAGTAGACAATCTTTCATACCATGATCTAGGTGCTTGCTTCAAACCATATAAGGCTTACTTCAATTTATACACAAAGTCAAGATTTTTAATATCTTCAAATTTAGGTGGTTGTTTTACATAGACTTCTTCATTAATTAAACAATTTAGAAATGCACTCTTTACATCCATTTGATATAATTTAAAATCCATATAACAAGCATAGGCCAATAATATTCTAATACTTTCTAACCTAGCCACAAGAGCAAATGTTTCATCATAATCTAATCCTTCTTCCTGTGTATACCCTTGTGCAACTAATTTAGCTTTATTCCTTTTAACTTGACTAGTTTCGTTAGTTTTGTTTCTAAAGATCTACTTTGTACCTATTATGGACTGATTTTCTAGTGGAGAGACTAATTCCTATACATCATTTCTGATGAATTGATTTAGTTCCTCTTGCATTGCCACTATCCAATTTTCATCAGATAATGCTTCTTGTATATTCCTTGGTTCCACCATAGAAACAAACATACACATACTATTTAAATTTACTAAAGCTCTAATTTTAACTCCCTCATTAATATTACCAATGACTTGAGTAATGGGATGTGATGAAGAATAACGCCAATTTCTTTGATTTTCCTCAATATTCTCATCAACATCTGAAGGTACATCACTTTCATCATTAGTTTGATCATTTAAGTTCATATTTTTGATTTTCTCAGATAAATCATCAATCTCTCTATTGATCTCTAACTCTTTTGGAAGATTGATCAAATCATCATTATCAGCTTTAGATTGAGATTCTCTAAAAGAATTTTCATTGAAGCTTACATGGAGGGTTTCTTCAATAGTCCTAGAAGTCTTGTTATATACTCTATAGGCTTTACTTCTAGTAGAGTAACCTACAAAAATTCCTTCATCCGATTTGGCTTGAAATTTATCTCTTTTATCCTTTGTATTTAGAATAAAACACTTGCAGCCAAATGGTTTCATATAGGAAATTTTTGGAACCCAATTAAACATAATTTCAAAAGGAGTTTTATTAACATGAGGTCTTAAATGACTTCTGTTAATAACATAACAAACTGTATTTACTACTTCAGCCCAAAGATTTTGAGGTAACTTATGTTCATTCAACATAGTTCTGGCCATTTCTTGAAGTGATCTATTCTTTCTCTCAACAACACCATTTTGACACGGTGCTCTTGGAAAAGAAAATCTATGATCAATGCCATGCTCATTACAATAATTATCCATTTGATCATTATCAAATTCAGTTCCATGATCACTCCTAAGTTTTTGAATAAAGACACTCTACTCATTTTGAACAAAATTGCAAAACATTTTAAATTTTTCAAAAACTTCTATCTTAGATGCTAGAAAATATACCCAAGTATATCTAGAGAAGTCATCTACTAAAACAAATACATACCGTTTACCACCAAGACTCATGATTCTTGTTGGTCCACATAGATCCATATGTATAAGTTCTAAAACTCTCTTGGTTGAAATATCAGTTTTGTATTTAAAAGAGTTTTTATGAAGTTTACCTAACTTACATGCATCACACATAAAGTCCTTTGAGTATTTAATCTTTGGTAAACCTCTCACTAAATGTTTTTTTTGATAGATTATGTAACAGTTTCATATTTATATGCCCAATCCTTCTATGCCACAGATATGCATCACTAGTTTCAGCTAGCAAACATGAATTTAAATCAACTGCATTAGAAGGTAAAGATAAAGTACATACAGAACCTTTTCTTTTAGCAATAAACTTAATTTCATCTGTATTTTTATTAATTATTTTGCATACATTATCTTCAAACACTACATAATATCCATTTTCAGTTAGTTTTATGACACTCAGCAAATTAAATCCTAGGTTTTCTACATATAGTACATTTGAAATAGCACAAGTAGGAGTTATTTGAACATTGCCCATACCTATGATTTTATCTTTACTTTTGTTTCCAAATATTACACTTCCTTTCATGGTATTTGTAAAATTTTGTAGTGGACTTTTATGTTCGTTCATGTGACTTGACACTTCACTGCCTAAGATCTATTTTGATGTTATTTCCTCCTACAATACAAATTAAGAAAAACTTTTTCTTGGTACCCAATGTTGTTGAGGACCAAGTTCATTAAACACATATTTCTTCTTTTTGTTTAAAAATAGTTTAACATTATCATTTATATTCTTATTAATTGTAAGTACTATTGATTTATCATTAGCTTCATACTCACATATAGCATCATTGCTTTTACAATCATTCTTTTTGTTTTCAGTAGTATAATCAAGACCAAACAGATTTTTATCAGATTTTAATTTATTTTGGTCATGCTCATACATTTCAGTAAGTTCATACCAAGATTTTGTACTTGTATTAACATTTTCTGTACATACAAAATCTTTTTCTACACAGAATTTTTAGTTTTATCACATGCAAAATGAGTAATTGGTCTAATACTAGTGTATTGAATTACATGCTTAGGTTTCTGAATTTTCAGTTTACTACAATTGTCTAAAATTTTAGAAACATTAGAAGCTGAATTTCCAGAACAAGAAACAAGATTTTTAGAAACATTAATAGTCATGTTAGAAGTACAATTTGATAAATCACATTGATTTATATTATTACTACATGATTCATCCCTTGAAGTACCTACTTCTACATATTTATTACCTTGTTTCATAATAAAAGGAATTTTAGTCTTAGATTTACTTGAATTGCAACTAATAAATCCTTTATTGGCTTGAGATTCAGGATATTCAAGATAATCAAATCCTAAGCCAAATTCATAAGACACCGCAGGGGTACTAGTTAGTTTGTCTAACTTAGTTTGACTTAAATTCCATTTCTTAATGGTAGAATTTAAATCTAGCTCTCAGTTTTAATTTATCTATCTCTAATTCAAGTTCATTTATATTGTTTCTCAACATTTCATTTTCAGATTCTATCTTTAATTTTTCAGCATTTATATTCTGTATTTGTTCATGCAAGATACATTCATTAAATCTAAATGTTTGCAAATCTCTAGCATGATTTTCATTATCACATTTAAACTTTTCTAAAGTAATAGATAGGAAACAATTTTCTTCTTCCATAATGGATGAAGATTTTCTAATATTCTTATTTTCCAGTTTACATACTTTAAGTTTTTGTAATAATGCATGACAAGCACATAATAATTCATCAAAGTTGAAATCTAAATGACTTTCAGGATCAGATATTACCTCAAACTCATCTGCCACGAAGCACACATGGGCAACGTCTTCTAACTCTTGTTCTCCTTCTGAATGTGAAGATTTTGATGTTGATTCTTCAGATTTAGACTCTTCAGATGTGTCATCCCAAGTGACCTTCAAAGCCTTTTTCTTGTAAAACTTTTTCTAAGTTTTCTGAGCCGTCTTCTTCTGATTTGTCCTACTTTGCTTTTCATTTTTCCTCATAGGACAATCTGGAGAAAGATGTCTAGGTTTCTTACAGTTGTAACATACATACTTTCTAGATGAAGAATTCTTGTCATTCAGTGATTTTGATGTTGAGGGTTTATCATTTTTGTTCCTTTGTTGTTTCCTAGCTCTCCATGCTTTCTTGAATTTCCTAGTCAGCAAAATCAAATCCTCGTCAGAATCAGTAGATATATCAGAATCTGAATTAATTTCGAAGGCTATTTCTTTCTTCATTTCTAGTTTGTTGTGACTTAGTGATTCATTTAATTGAACTTCATAAGCTATTAAGTTACCTATAAGTTCATTCATAGTATAAACATTTAAATCTCATTATTCCTCAATTGATGTTACTTTCTGAGACCATTTAGAACTTAGGGATCTGAGAATTTTCCTCACCAAATCCTTCTGTTCAAAATTCTTTCCTATACATTTTAAAGAGTTTATGATATCAAGAGATCTGGAAAACATCTTAGAAATATTTTCATCTTCATGCATCTTAAAGAGTTCACACTTAAGAATCAACATGTTTATTTTAGTCTCTTTAACTTGAGAAGTACCTTCATGTGAAACTTCTAATGCATGCCACACCTCATAAGCAGATTTATATGCCAATACTTTACTGAACTATTCATAACTCAATGCACAAAATAGAATATTTAAGCCCTTAGCATTCAGAGTTTCATTTTCTTTTTCAATAATTGTCCAAGTATTATAAGGAGTAGTTAATGGAGTATATGGTTTAGAAATCATGAACCACAACTTATGATCTATACTTTGAAGAAAAATAGTCATCCTATATTTCCAATATTCAAAATGTATTCCATCAAATAAAGGAGGACGATTAAGATTTTGGCCATTATATAAAGAAAAATTACCATTTCCAGTAGCCATCTTACCTTAGATTTTTCAACCTATTTGATTTTAAACAGTCTAAAAACCTTAAAACAACTTGAGCCTTAAATCAAAACAGTTAAACGTATGCTCAAATATTAATTTCTGTTTAAAAACAAGGAAGGTAGAATAAGCAATGATATTAAATAAGTTGGTATCGATTTTATATCAAAGATTATTAACAAAGCTCTAATACCACTTGTAGGATCGTATGGCTACATAAGAGGGGGGTGAATTGTGTATTTTTAATATTTTCTGACATATAATTGAAACTTTAAAACTCAAAAACAAGTCGAGACATTGTTTTCATAAAATCATTTTTATTCAAGGTTTCAATTACAATATACAATTCAATTCTCCTTAGAAATTGTAGATGCAATTATATCTCGATACCATGTATCATCTAAACAATTTCATAACTACAAACAGAGAAAACTAATTTAAGGAATTTAAAACATTTCTCCCTGTTTGAGATCTTTCTTCTTCTTCTTTTTCTTCTTCACCAATTCTTCAATGACGATTATCTTGTCTTTCTCTACTTCACCGAATTTGCTTTCTTCTGATATTTCAAATCTTCAGTGACGTAAATCTTACCTTTTTATGCTTCACTGAATTTTACTTCCACTTCAGAGATTTTCCCTAAGAAGGTATTTTTGATCCTTGAAAGAGATTTTTCTTTTGTTGTGCAGGGATAGTTTGATCAATGAGAATTCTATGCCTTTTATACTGTATCTTCATTTCATGCATATCCTTCATGTTTAACCACTACCAGTTTTCCACTTCTCCACGTCTTTTCTTTTTCCTTCATCGAAACACACACGTTCTAACCCACGTTTATATTTCGAATTTTCTTTAATCATCAGTCTTAGATCTCTGAAAAATTTCCTGCAAAATAAACTTTCTCGTCCAAAGAATTTTTCATCAAGTGTAATACGAAGTCGTTACTTTAATGTTAACTAAACGAGTAACACAAGTATATATATATAACTTAACGTTTCTAACTTAACGAGTTCCTTATATGCCATTTCACGTGCCAAGTATTGTAGCTAACTCAACGAACTAAGTCTGTGGTGTTATGCTAACTCAATGAACCAGCTTAACCTTTCTTTTGGAAGGTTAAACGATAACTCACCGAAAACAGTTTAAGTTTCGGATAGTTACAGTTGTAAGTCACCGAAAAGCTCTTTATTTCATAAAACTAGTGAGACACATGTCAAGACCTGAAAACATGACCTAAGTTACCTTTCAGATAGTTACGACTGTAAGTCTCCGAAAAAACTTTAACTCACCGATTCAGTCATAAACAAATGTTTTTATGGTAAGAATTTTACCACATGCAAAAAATAACAACTTAAGTTTATAACGCTAACCTAACGTGTTGCCTTAGTGTTCAATATAGCAACTCAACGCATTTAGTTATGTTTACTTAACGAGTTAAACATGTGCACCTCATGTGATACAATACAACATTCGTAACTTATAATTTCACCACGTGTATAACACTAACTTAACGAGTTCGTCTCTTCTTTTACTCACTAACTTAACGAGTTATCACGTGACCTATTTTAACCTTTAAGCCTCTAACTTAATGAGTTGTCTAAACGTGCATTGTTCATGATACAGAAGATATAACTTTAAAGCATATCATGCTTTTCAATAAAAACACACGTTAACTTAATGTTTAGTTAAATGAGAAATTAATGCAACGAAACGACTAGTTATTAACTTCAGATCCAATACAGACAAGTATTTATGCTAGTAAGCTTTTTTTGTATTAATTGATGATTTTAATTTCTTTTCACAAGCAATAGTAATTGAGCAAATATGATTATATTCATTCAGCACACATCATCAAAACAAAATACTCAACATGAAGCAATAATGATTGGACAGGTTCGTTCCTATTCTAGAAATATATAGGTTAATTCAGGAGGTAAATGTTTTAATTCTAAATGTTGCCCATCAAAAGCTAGAGCTCCTAATTGAACATCATCATTTTCTAAATTAATTTCTTCCAGATCTCCTTTTATGTTTATGCTTTCACTTTCCTCTAAAGTTTCAGAATTGATTTGCCTATTTAATTCTTCTTGAATCACATCATCTAACATATCTCTTTCATCCTCTAAAAAGTCTATGGTATGTAAGGACATTTCTAACTCCTCAAACCTTTCTGGTTTGAAAATATTTAATTGAGTATCCTCATTACCATATGCTAACTTCATTACTCCAGTTTTACAATTTATAACAGCCCCTGATGTTGCTAAAAATGGCCTTCCCAAAATTAAAGATGTATCACTATTTTTATGCTTAATTTGTTGGGAATCCAAGATTACAATATCAATAGGATATATAAAGTTTTTGATTTTAATTAAAACATCCTCTAAGGTATCTTATACTTCTATCAGCTAATTGAATAATCGTACTAGTAGGAGTTAAGCCTTCTAATCCTAAGGATGCAAATATATCACTTGGCATAACATTTATACCTGCACCTAAGTCTATTAAGATTCTTTCTAGAATGGTATTTCCTATGGAGCATGATATAACTAGTATTCCAGGATCAAATAACTTTTTAGGAATTTGTGGCATAAATAGGGAACTACTTTGCTCAGCTAAAAAGACCTTTCTAAGAACTTTTCGCTCTCTTTTCCTAGTACACCAATCCTTCAGAAATTTAGCACAAGGTGGCATTTTCTACAATAGATCTAACAAAGGAATGTTAACTTGTACTTTTTCAAAAATTTCTCTGATTTTTTCTTTTTTTCAGGTATTGTTTGTTGTAATCTTTCAAGATAGGGTGCTAAAGATTGTGATTTAAAAAATTCTTTTTTTTTCGTTTGATTTGTTTGATCATTTTTAGCTTCATTAGCAGATTCAAATTGTTCTTCAGTGATTTCTAGATTTTCAGCTATTACATTTTCATTATCATTTTGATTTTTACTCTTATCCACTTTCATATTATTTTCATTTTGAGTTCTTGGTGGTATATCAGTTCTAGATCTTAATGTTAGACATACATCTTCCAGATTTTTGTTATTCTTATGATGTTTTTGTATATCATTTTCGTGATTATGATCTTCAATTGTTTTTAGTTTTAAAGTGCATTCTTTAAATTCTCTTGCATTAATATTTTCTATTTGCTGTATATTTTGCAAATTATGTAGGTTTATAACATTATAATTTTCATTGTCCTGTTGCATAACTTGTATTTACATTGTATATTCGTCCAATGCTTTTAATTTTCTTTCTAGATCATCTAATCTCATTGCATTCAATTTTTGATCAATTTTCATTATGGCTTTTTCAGTTTCGTAAATTATATCCTTTTTAAGTTCTGAATATGCTTCCTTATAGTTTAATTGGTTGACTTCTTGTTGCTGACACATAAAATATTCTAGTTTGTCCATGTTTTGCTCTATATTACGCTCTAGTCTATCATACCTATCCCAAACTTCAATGTCTGTGCATATTACACATTCTATATTGACCATTAGTTTGGTAAACTATAGGATTCTCATACTCGACTCTATTATACTAAGGATAATTCCTTTGTTGTTCATGGGATCTAACCATCTGCAAACGTCTCAATTTCAAACAGTCAGAAATGTCGTGTCCTTTAGAATTGCAGAATTCACATATGCTAATTACAGGTTTCAAAAATCTTTGAGCATAAGCATATGCCATATTCTCAATTACAAAAGAAAACACACAACTCTGGCTATTAAAACGAAACAGCTCTAATAGTTGCTTAAATTAATTCAATTCAATTCTAGTCAATTCAATTCAATTCCCCAGCAATGGCGCCATAAAACTTGTTCGGTTACCTGGCACGACACCAGAAAGCTTGTTTGGATCTCCAACAACGCACCAGAAAAACTATGATTTGTTAACTTCTATTTTTACTTAGTTAATTTATCTTTATGCCTATTCTTTTTCTTTTAGAAGTAAACAAACAACCTTTAATACAATTTAGATATTAATTCCAATTTGTACTTTAACTACAAGTGCATAGTGTCTATTGTATTAATGTGCAAGTACAGGTCGATCCCACAGGGAATTGCTTAAGAGTTGAGAACTGTCCGTTTGTTAACAATCAAATTTATATATTCAATAAGCTCTCCGTTGAATTACAGTTAACTCAACGGACAAAGTTCATTGAGTTATAGCTAACTCAACGGACTAACCTCGTGGACTTAAGTTAACTCCACGAGCCTGTCTTTTCTTTTTAAATACTGCTATTTACAAAGGAATTCGGCCAACCATTAGGCGGTTCCATAGATTGTAAATAACATCAATTAAGCTCTTTAATGTTAGTAAACATTGGATTTATCATTAAGCAACACTAACATTTAGATAATTCAAACAGTAATCATTAAAATATTTAAGTCTTTTGAACGAACCAATTTCAGTAAACTGTAAAACTGAAACTAACATAAAACAATCACAACACTGATAAAGATAACATTAATCACGATACAACACAAACAATACAACACTCAAATACAAAATACAATAGTAGATAAATTGTTTTTGGTATTTTTATTTTAATATGAACATGGAAATGGGCAAAAGGTGAAATGTAAAGTAATCTCAATCGATAGTAAATACTTCTGTCACTACATGCGACGCGATTACACCACTGAAAATTAAACCACTTACAATCCTATCTCCTCTCCCTATAGAATCGCGAGTCCAGAATTGCAAGATGATCTCCTCTTCAGCATACAGGCATCAACCCGATGCCAAGGCTAGAAGCTTTACGATCTTCTGAAATATGAGTCGACGTTTGGTGAAAATGGCTTCCCTTCCCGCGACGTGATCACTCTTCATAGTGGTTGTCAGGCACTGTGTTTGGCTCGGAATCGACCCGACATCAAGAAAGTATTCTCACAAACCTCCGATGGTTGGTGATTGTGGTGGTTATGGTGGTGGTAATGATGGTTGGTGTTTAGAATGAAAAAGTACATATTATTAATGGTTAAATAATGGTTAATTGCATAATATTTAACTTATCATATGAGAATTAAGCCATTATGTTATAATTGCACTGTTATATGCTTTAATTGAAGAATCTGCTTAATTTTGGGGAATTAATGTCAATTTAGTACATTTCTGAACTATCGGTAAGTTGCAAGCTGTGAAATTCTTAAGTATCTGAATTTTCTGATATTTCGGACAGTTATGTTTAACATATCGAACATATTTCAGATAGTTATGTTTAACATACCGAACATATTTCAGACAGTTATGTGTAACAGACCGAACATGTCGGATAGTTATGTTTAAATTGCCGAACAGTTATGTTTTGAAAGAATATTTTATTATTTCCTAAAGTACACGTGTCAAAACCATAATGCATGACTTAAGTGAACTTTCGGTGAGTTATCTCTAACTATCCGAAATTGCAGCTGAGCATCAGATAGTTATATGTGTAACCCTCTGAAATCTCTTTTTATTTATAAAATAGCTGTGGACACATGTCATGTTCTAGTAGAGTGACTTAAGTGGATTTTCGGTGAGTTAACTGTAACTATCCAAAATGCATCTGAGCATCGGATAGTTAGACTTGTAACTCTCCGAAATGGGTATTTTATTATTAAACTGCTGCTGACACGTGTCGAGATTTGGTAGATTTACTTAAGTTATATATCAGTGAGTTAGTTGTAACTATCCGAAATGCATCTAAGCATCGGATAGTTAAGTTTATAAGTATCCGAAATGCACCTGAGCATCGGATAGTTAAATTTATGCACGAGTTGAATTTAAGTGCTTTAGTATATCACGTGAGATGCACATGTTTAACTCGTTAAGTTAGCATAACTGTACGCGTTGAGTTACATGAATACACACTAAGGTAACGCGTTATGTTAGCGGCTTATTTCTTTAATGCACGTGTTTTATAGTTAAATCAACGAAGAAAGTCCGTTGAGTTATTTGTAACTCCACGAACTATTTATTTTCTAATATGCCATTGTAGCGGTTGCAGAAACATGACAGTTGGAAGAAAAACCAAGATTGCATGTATTGCGCAGGGAGAAGAAATCATCGCCGTTGATATAAATGAAGGAAATCCAACCGATCATTCAAGCAGAAACAGTTACTACTGAAGAAATATAAAAGAAAAGAAGAAAAAGAACTGTGTGTGTGATCAATGGACGGCTAATGTATACAGAGGAGGAGCACCGAGCTTTCTATAGACAGTATCAGCGATTCTCCGAAGTATCACACCAACCATCGTTACCACCACCATATCCACCATAATCACCAACCATCGGAGGTCTGTGAGAATACTTTCTTGATGCCGGGTCGATTCCGAGCCAAATACAGTTCCTGACAACCACTATGAGGAGTGATCGTGTCGCGGGAAGGGAAACCATTTTCACCAAGCGTTGACTCATATCTCAAGAGATCGTAAAGCTTTTAGCCTTGGCTTCGAGTTGATGCCTATATGCTGAAGAGAAGATTATCTTGCAATTCTAGACTCGCGATTCTATAGGGAGAGGAGATAGAATTGTAAGTGGTTTAATTTTCAGTGGTGTAATCACGTTGCAAGTAATGTTGGAAGTATTTACTGTCGAGTGAGATTACTTTACATTTCACCTTTCGCCCATTTCCATGTTCATATTAAAAGAAAAAAATACCAAAAACAATTTATCTATGTTTGTATGTTGTATTTGAGTGTTGTATTGTTTGTGTTGTATCATGATTAATGTTATCTTTGTCAGTGTTGTGATTTTTTTTATGTTTGTTTTAGTTTTATAGTTTACTGAAATTGGTTCGTTCAAAAGACTTAAAGATTTTAATGGTTACTGTTTGAATTATCTGAATGTTAGTATTGCTTAATGATAAATCCAGTGTTTACTAACATTAAAGAGCTTAATTGATGTTATTTACAATCTGTGGAATCGCCCAATGGTTGGCCGAATTCCTCTGTAAATAGCAATAGTAAAAAGAAAAGACAGGCTCGTAGAGTTAACTTAAGTCCACGAGGTTAGTTTGTTGAGTTAGCCATAACTCAACAAACTTTATCCGTTGAGTTAACTGTAATTCAACGGAGAGCTTATTGAATATATAAATTTGATTGTTAACAAATGGACAGTTCTAAACTTTTCAGTAATTCCCTATGGGATCGACCTATACTTGCACACTGAGACAATAGACACTGTGCACTTGCAGTTAAAGTACAAATTGGAATTAATATCTAAATTGTATTGAAGGTTGTTTGCTTACTTCTAAAAGAAAGAATAGGCATAAAGATAAATTAACTAAGTAAAAACAGAAGTAACAAATCCAAGTTTTTCTAGTGTAGTGCTGGGAAAACGCAAACAGTTAGTGTGGTACTTTGGAGAATTGCCGATACTGTCTGCAGAAAGCTCGGTGCTCCTCCTCTGTACACACTGGCCGTCCATCGATCACACAAACTTTACTTCTTTTTCTTCTTTTCTTTTATATTTCTTCAATGGTAACTGCTTCATCTTGAATAGTTGGTTGGATTTCCTTCATTCATATCAACGACGATGCTTTTTTCTCCCTTCGATGAGTGAATTCCTGCGTGATACGTGCAATCATGGTTTTTCTTCCAACTGTCCTGTTTCTACAACCGCTATAGTGGCATATTAGAAAATAAATAGTCCGTGGAGTTACAGATAACTCAATGGACTTTCTTCATTGATTTAACTATAAAACACATGCATAAATTTAACTATCCGATGCTCAAGTGCATTTCGGATACTTACAAACTTAACTATTCGATGCTTAGATGCATTTCAGATACTTACAGATAACTCACTGATATATAACTTAAGTAAATCTATCAGATCTCGACATGTGTCAGCAGTAGTTTAATAATAAAAGAAACATTTTGGAGAGTTACATGTCTAACTATCCGATGCTTAGATGCATTTCGGATAGTTACAGATAACTCACCGAAAATCCACTTAAGTCACTTTACCAAAACATGATACGTGTCCATAGCTATTTTATAAATAAAAAGAGATTTCGGAGAGTTACACATATAACTGTTCGATGCCCAGCTGCAATTTCGAATAGTTATAGATAACTCACCGAAAGTTCACTTAAGTCATGCATTATGGTTTCGACACGTGTACTTCAGGAAATAATAAAATATTCTTTCAAAACATAACTGTTCGGCAATTTAAACATAACTATCTAATACATGTTCGATCTGTTAAACATAACTATTCGATATATGTTCGGTATGTTAAACATAACTGTCTGAAATATCAGAAAATTTAGATACTTAAGAATTTCACAACCTGCAATTTACCGACAGTTCAGAAATGTACTAAATTGACATTAATTCCCCCAATTTAAGCAGATTCTTTAATTAAAGCATATAACAGTGCAATTATAACATAATGGCTTAATTCTCATATGATAAGCTAAATATTATGTAATTAACCATCATTTAACCGTTAATAATATGCACTATTTCATTCTAAACAGCGTGCAGAGCCTATTGTTGTGGATTTAATTTCAGACGAGGAAGAGGAAGACCAGACACAATTAATTAGAAAAAAGAAAGGAAAAGAGATAGTGTCTGAATATCAAGAGGAGATTAAATCTGAAAGACAAATGTCAATAGGGGCTGTAAAGCCAATTTTTGTAAACCTGCTATTCGACTCTGAGAAGGAGCAGGAGCAGCAGTAAAAGTAAAGAGAAGAAGAAAAATAGGCTAAAACTAGTCTGTAGCCTGTACAAATAGAAAAAACAGAAATTAGGGCAAAAGTTGATTTGCCCAAAACTCCATCCCATTCTACCACAGAATCAGAAAGAATAGTGATAATGCAGATTGGTAGTTAGGAGGAAGAAGAAAGAACATAAACTAAACAAGAAGTTGAACAAGTCCATATGGAAAGAAATGACTTTGTAGATTCCACTGAAGAGCAAGAAACTCTTCAGCAATTTCTAGAAAGAATTCAAGACTGAGTGGAGAGTTCTACTGGCTCACAACCACAGACAAAAGCAGAAGCAAATATTCAGGAATCCTTAGAGCATTTTCAGCAAGTTCACGTTCAGCATTTGGAAGAGGAAGTTCAAGAACAAACCCCTCAGGAGCAACAAATGCATATTCCTGATCCTTCTGAAGCAATAGTTTTAAATGAAGTACATTTTTGGAGTCAAGAAGCTTATGACAAATACCAAGAGATTAGAGGTTATAATATCATTTATAGTAGACCAGTAAATTGGGACAGAATGCAAGAAATCAAAGAATTATTTGAATTCCAAGGTCTACTGAAGTTTATTTCTCAAGAAAGAGGGCATGCAGTATATGAGAATCTAGTGCCTTGCTTTTATGCAAACTTAAGAGAAGGTGAAGGAGGATTAATTTCCAACGTGGAGGAAGCTGATGTACAGATAACACCAGAGCTTCTCCACAACATTTTAAGATTGAAAAATGAAGGAAAAGAAATTTTGGAAAGCACAACTGCCGTTGAGTGGACAGAACAGGAAATCAAGGATTGTTTAGCTATCAATCCTAGTGTGTCGTTATTAAATAGACTAAAATAGTTAAATGGTACAACACACATGATAGCAAACATTCTAATTAAGATTGTCTACCAACGATAAGGCCATGATAAAGAACTGAGTTAATTTGTCAAGTGGGCTACATATGTAGTTGTAAATAGAATTCAAATAAATTGGTCTACAGTTTTTATCTCCAAGTTGAGAACAGTGAAGAAGAAATTGTTTTATGGAGATTTGATTCCATTACTGATAGTGGATTATATCAATTTCACTAAATGGGCATCTAAAAGGATCAGATCAAGAACCATTTCAGTGAAAGAGTACAGAAATTATGTAGCTGTAGAGATTGTTGAACCTTCTAGAGGAATTACAGGAGCTATAGAAAGGATTAACCAATTAGAGCAATAAGTAGAAAAGCTCCAAAAGGAAGTAGATGAACTTAGGAGAAGAGACTAAATTGTATTGTTCGTCTACTTGTATATATTTGTATGAAAAATATCTAATTAAGTTGTAATGTAAATTATTCATATTAATGAATATATGTCTTTCAGATATATTTTTCATTCGTGTTTAAGAATGATGAAATGGATGAACCATATTGAATATTATATAATTTGTGGAACATTATGCAAGATTATTTAAAAGATTTACAATTTGCCGAATGACAAGATTATATGAAAGATAATTGATTAATGCTTGAAAATATTTGCATGCTGCAAAGCAAAATATAAATTCTGCATAACATGAAATGACAAGAATTCTTCATTTAGAAAGTATGTATGTTACAACTGTAAGATGTTAGGATCGGTAAACTCACCAGAGGGGGGGTGAATGGTGAATGTGTGTAATTTTTTATATTCTTTTGATTGTTGAATCAAATGATTCAACAAAAATGAAATGAGATGAAACTAAACGAATGCAAAGCAATAAGGAAAGAAAACACATAGCAAGTTTTAGGTGGTTCAGCAACTTGGCTAGTCCACCCCCAAGATTCACTTGGGCTTCACTAAGTGTTTCAACACTTACACACTTGCTTTCAGGTCAAAGTAAGAACCAACAACACAGAAGTTTTTAGGTATAAACTTCAGTAAACCAACCTCTAGAGTTTTCAGGTCGAAACTCAAACCAACAATTGAATGTAGCTTTCAGGTTGAAGCCACGAACCAACAACTTGAATCTTTCAATCAGAGTTTTGGTGCATAGAGCTTTTTCTGCAGTAGATCTTTAGAATATGCTCCACTATTTACAGACTTGAGTGTAATTGGAATTGGAGTGTAGTTCACTGTATGTGGTATATACGTTATGTCTATATTTTCCTCTCTTAAGCTCCTTATATTTATACCAAAGGTATAACGATCATATTTTTCTTTCAACGGATGTATTCTACTGTACTTGGTACATAATCATACCTAAATATGGTAAGTTACCGTTCTGTCTGAAGTTCAGTAAGTAACCTTCCGAAAATCTCAAGCTTTCGGATGGTTATAAAAATAACTTACCGAAAAGCATCCATAACTTGTCGATTCATTACTCATATTCTGTTACCTGAGTCACGTGAGGATTTTAAGTTGCTCACGTGTAATGTCAAGTGTTCGGAGTCTTGTATTTAACTTACTGAAAAAAGCTCCTAACTTTCGGATAGTTAACTACTGTAACTCTCCAACATTTTTTTAATTCTCTAACAGCTCTCTCTTCAATTCTGCACGTGCATAAAAGAATAACTTAAGTTTTGGATAGTTAAGAATGTAACTCATCGAAACTTCCCATTTTTCGGATAGCTATCTTTCTAAATCTCCGAAAAACCATTTGAGCATTTGTTTGGATTTCTGCACGTGGGAAATTCACTGACTTAAGTTTCAGATAGTTAAATTGTAACTCACCGAAACTCTCTTGAAATTTCGGATAGTTATCTTTCTAACTCTCCGAAAACTTAATTGATCTTCTTTCTGGAATTCTACACGTGGCAATTTCAATAACTTAAGTTTCGGATAGTTAAACTATAACTTACCGAAACTCTCTTTGAAATTTCGGATAGTTATCTAACTCTCTGATTTTCCCTTTTAAGCTTTCAAACTACCGGCTTCTCCATTTTGCACGTGCGTAATAAGATGACTTAAGTTCCAGAAAGTTATACCTGTAACTCTCCGAAAAACTCGAATAGTTATCTAACTCTCTGAAAGAAAACTCGGATAGTTATCTAACTCTCTGAAAAGTCCTTTAAGATTCTGTTTTGTATTTCTACATGTGGTTAATTGAATGACTTAAGTTTCGGATAGTTAGCCTTTCTAAGTTTCCGATTTTCCTTTTTCTTTCGGATAGTTAACTCCATAACTCTCTGATCATTCAACCAACTTAACTGTCTAATTAAATAACTCTCTAAAGGCTTTGTAAAATTGGATAGTTATCCTTCTAACTGTCTGATGAACTTGTTGCTGTTTTACTCTTCGAATACTTGGACCTATAACTGTCCGATTTTCCTGTAGCTTTAAAGCAGTATCTTCTAGAAGTTTCTCCATCTGTTCGTCTGCTTGGAATTTGTTCTATCTGCCTTTTGATCTAATGCTGCACTAACTTATTGTGAAATACAATATGTTTCCTCACCTAGGTTTTGCATTATCAAAATACTCGGGTTCTAACATAAGAAACCTGGACATCTTTCTCTAGACTGTCCAATGAGGAAAAATGAAAAGCATAGTAGGACAGATCAGAAGAAGACGGCTCATAAAACTTAGAAAAAGTTTTACAAGAAAAAGGCTTTGAAGGTCACTTGGGATGACACGTTTGAAGAGTCTGAATTTGAGGAATTAGCATCAAAATCTTCACATTCAGAAGGAGAACAAGAGTTAGAAGATGTTGCTCATGTGTGCTTCATGGCAGATGAGTTTGAGGTAATATCTAATCTTGAAAGTCATTCAGATTTCAACATTGATGAATTATTATGTGCTTATCATGAATTATTACAAAAACTTAAAGTATGTAAACTGGAAAATAAGAATATTAGAAAATCTTCATCCATTATGGAAGAAGAAAATTGTTTCCTGTCTACTACTTTAGAAAAGTTTAAATGTGATAATGAAAATCATGCTAGAGATTTACAAAAATTTAGATTTAATGAATGTGTCTTGCATGAACAAATACAGAATATAAATGTTGAAAAATTAAAGATAGAATTTGAAAATGAAATGTTGAGAAACAATATAAATGAACTTGAATTAGAAATAGATAAATTAAAACTGAGAGAGCTAGATTTAAATTCTACCATTGAGAAATGGAATTTAAGTCAAACTAAGTTAGACAAACTAACTCGTACCCCTTCGGTGTCTTATAAATTTGGCTTAGGATTTGATTATCCTGAATATCCTAAATCTCAAGCCAATAAAGGATTTATTAGTTGCAGTTCAAGTAAATCTAAAACTAAAATTCCTTTTATTATGAAACAAGGTAATAAATATGTAGAAGTAGGAACTTCATGGGATGAATCATGTAGTAATAATATAAATCAATGTGATTTGTCAAATTGTACTTCTAACATGACTATAAATGTTTCTAAAAATCTTGTTTCTTGTTCTAGAAATTCAGTTTCTAATGTTTCTAAAATTTCAAACAATTGTAGTAAACTGAAAATTCAGAAACCTAAGCATGTAATTCAATACACTGGTATTAGACCAATTACTCATTCTGCATGTGATAAATCTGAAAATTTTTGTGTGGAAAAATATTTTGTATGTACTAAAAATTCAAATACAAGTACAAAATATTGGTATGAACTTACTGAAATGTATGGGCATGACCAAAATAAATTAACATTTGATAAAAATCAATTTGGTCTTGATTATACTACATCTGAAAACAAAAAGAATGATTATAAAAGCAATAATGCAATATGTGAGTATGAAGCTAATGATAAATCAATAGTACTTACAACTAAAAAGAATTTAAATGATAATGTTAAACTATTTTTAAACAAAAAGAAGAAATATGCATTTAATGAACTTGGTCCTCAACAACATTGGGTATCAAGAAAAAGTTTTTTTTAATTTGTGTTGCAGGAGGAAACAACATCAAAATGGATCTTGGACAGTAGAGCATCAAGTCACATGATCAGACAGAAAAGTCCACCACAAAATTTTACAAATACCATGAAAGGAAGTGTAACATTTGGAAACAAAAGCAAAGATAAAATCATAGGTATGGGCAATGTTCAAATAACTCTTACTTGTGTTATTTCAAATGTACTATATGTAGAAAACCTAGGATTTAATTTGCTGAGTGTCATAAAACTAACTGAAAATGGATATTATGTAGTGTTTGAAGATAATGTATGCAAAATAATTAATAAAAATACAAATGAAATTAAGTTTATTGCTAAAAGAAAAAGTTCTGTATGTATTTTAGCTTTACCTTCTGGTGTAGTTGATTTAAATTCATGTTTGCTAGCTGAAACTAGTGATGCATATCTGTGCGATAGAAGGATTGGGCATATAAATATGAAACTATTACATAAACTATCAAAAAAACATTTAGTGAGAGGTTTACCAAAAATTAAATGCTCAAAGGACTTTATGTGTGATGCATGTGAGTTAGGTAAACTTCATAAAAACTCTTTTAAATCCAAAACTGATATTTCAAGCAAGAGAGTCTTAGAACTTATACATATGGATCTATTTGGACCAACAAGAATCATGAGTCTTGGTGGTAAACGGTATGTATTTGTTTTAGTAGATGACTTCTCTAGATACACTTGGGTATATTTATTAGCATCTAAGATAGAAGTTTTTGAAAAGTTTAAAATGTTCTGCAATTTTGTTCAAAATGAATAGAGTGTCTCTATTCAAAATCTTAGGAGTGATCATGGAACTGAATTTGATAATGATCAAATGGATAATTATTGTAATGAGCATGGCATTGATCACAAATTTTCTTTTCCAAGAGCACCGTGTCAAAATGGTGTTGTTGAGAGAAAGAATAGATCACTTCAAGAAATGGCTAGAACTATGTTGAATGAACATAAGTTACCTCAAAGTCTTTGGGCTGAAGCAGTAAATACAGCTTGTTATGTTATTAACAGAAGTCATTTAAGACCTCATGTTAATAAAACTCCTTTTGAAATTATGTTTAATAGGGTTTCAAAAATTTCCTATATGAAACCATTTGGTTGCAAGTGTTTTATTCTTAATACTAAGGATAAAAGGGATAAATTTCAAGCCAAAGCAGATGAAGGAATTTTTGTAGGTTACTCTACTAGAAGTAAAGCCTATAGAGTATATAACAAGACTTCTAGAACTATTGAAGAGACCCTCCATATAAGCTTCAATGAAAATTCTTTTAGAGAATCTCAATCTAAAGCTGATAATGATGATTTGATCAATCTTCCAAAAGAGTTAGAGATCAATAGAGAGATTGATGATTTATTTGAGAAAATCAAAAATATGAACTTCAATGATCAAACTAATGATGAAAGTGATGAACTTTGAGATGTTGATGAGAATATTGAGGAAAATCAGAGAAATTGGCGTTATTCTTCATTACATCCCATTACTCAAGTCATTGGTAATATTAATGAGGGAGTTAAAACTAGAGCTTCAGTAAATTTAAATAGTATGTGTATGTTTGTTTCTATGGTGGAACCAAAGAATATACAAGAAGCATTATCTGATGAAAATTGGATAGTGGCAATGCAAGAAGAACTAAATCAATTCATCAGAAATGATGTATGAGAATTAGTTTCTCCACCAGAAAATCAGTCCATAATAGGTACAAAGTGGATCTTTAGAAACAAAACTAACGAAACTGGTCAAGTTATAAGGAATAAAGCTAGATTAGTTGCACAAGGGTATACATAGGAAGAAGGACTAGATTATGATGAAACATTTGCTCCAATGGCTAGGTTAGAAAGTATTAGAATATTATTAGCCTATGCTTGTTATATGGATTTTAAATTATATCAAATGGATGTAAAGAGTGCATTTCTAAATGGTTTAATTAATGAAGAAGTCTATGTAAAACAACCACCTGGATTTGAAGATATTAAAAATCCTGACTTTGTGTATAAGTTGAAGAAAACCTTATATGGTTTGAAGCAAGCACCTAGATCATAGTATGAAAGATTGTCTACTTTTTTAATAGAAAAAGGCTATATCATGGGAAAAGTGGATCATACTCTATTTATTAAGAGAGATGGTAAAGATCAAATTGTTGTTCAAATATACGTGGATGATATAATTTTTGGAGCAACCTCTGATAAGTTGATAAAAATATTCTCTGAAGAGATGACTAATCAGTTTGAAATGAGTATGATAGGAGAACTTTCATATTTTCTAGGACTTCAAATTAAGCAAATGGATAAAGGTATATTTTTAAATCAGGAAAAATATGTAGATGAAATGCTTAAGAAATTTAATTCTAACGATACAAGGATTCGAGGAACTCCTATGAGTACTTCTTTAAAGTTAGATATTGATGATAGAGGAAAATCCATAGATCAAAGAAAATATAGAAGTATGATTGGTTCTTTACTTTCTTTGACTGCTAGTAGACCTGATATTATGTTTGCTATGTGTATTTGTGCTAGATTTAAATCTAATCCTAAAGAATCACACTTAATTGCAGTTAAAAGAATATTTAGATATATACAAGGAACTAAAAATTTCGGACTGTATTATTCTAAGGATAGTTCAATAGATCTTATAGGATATACTGATGCTGATTATGCAAGATCTAAATCTGATAGAAAGAGTACTAGTGGCACATGTCAATTATTGGGAAATAATTTGGTGTCACGGTTTAGTGAAAAGCAAAACTGTGTAGCACTTTCTACTACAGAAGTTGAATATGTTGTTGTTGCACTGTGTTGCACTCAGTTTCTGTGGATAAGGCAAACTTTAGAAGATTTTGGATTATCTTATGATACAACTAAGATTTATTGTGACAGTAGTTCTACAATAAATCTTTCCAAAAATCCTGTATTAAATTCAAGAGCAAAGCATATAGAGATTATACATCATTTTCTAAGAGATAACGTAATTAAAGGAAAAATTAAATTAGAATTTGTGTCTAGTAAAAATCAATTAGTTGATATATTTACAAAACCTCTAGACGAAAATATATTCTGCAACATTAGATTTAATTTAGGTATTTGTAGGCTATGTGATGTGTGAAATGCTTAAACTCCACATAAAAAGATAAATATTATTGATGTTGTTGTTCACCTCATAGATATTATATACTTATTATAAATATCTAAAGTAATATCTAAACTGCTGCTTAAGATACTATGTATTTATTGTAAAATCATAGTAGTATCTTATTGATTTTAAGTAGTTTATCAATTTTAATGGTTTTACGATTTTAAGTGGAAATGTAAATGAAAAACATTAAATACTTCTGACATTCTGAAATTTTGATTAAATGTTTTCTTTAAATCAAGGAAAATGCATATGATCATGCATAAATTTGACTTAATTGATTAAACTTGTAGAATAAGTTATATGTAACTCATCTTAAACTATTAATCAAAAGTATAAGCTTATTGAAATTGATTCATATTCTCAGTACAATCATAGAAGTAAATATTGTATGAGATTTGTGTTTTATTGCATTTGTATTAATGGAATACATATATATTGTGCTTAAAATGAAAAGTGTTTACAAAGTGAAAATCTTTGAGAGTTTATTGATTGATTTGATCATGAGCCTTTTGTACTTGAACAGATAGGTATGTAAGGATTGTTGTCTTGAAAAAGGATTCTTTAAATCTGGCAACCTAAGGTCCTGATCAGATTTGGGATTGTTGACTGAAAGCTCATTACACGGGTACATTAGAAAGCTCTCTTATGATTCAAGCTTTTCAAACTAACTTTTAAAGAAAATTATCAATATTTACTATTTTGAAAAAAAAAAAAAAAATGTTGTTTCATTAATTACAGATATCTTTGAATCACATATAGTTTCTACCAATATGACTACTGATTTATTGAATCAACATTAGTACTTTTGAAAACGTTTATTTGAGATACATTCTTTTATTCTCCTTGAATTAATCACATTGAGTTCAATATTGTGTTTTGATTCATATATAGTAGGAATTGATTTTGGAAATCATTTTTGATGATGTTAGAATAACAGAAGTCTCTGAAAAGAAAATTTAAAAGTATAGTTATACTTAACATCTATTGTCACTACAAGTATAGTTTGTATTTTGATTGAATATATTTGAAGTATATTTGTAGGGGGAGGATTACCAATGTCGAAAATAGATTAATATAATTTAGAATACAAATCTTAGTTAATCTAAATTAATGTCCTCTTAAAATCTTGATGAAATAATTTAAAAAGACAAACAAACTATTTTAGATTCAGAAGACAAAAGTGTTCGAATAGTTTAAAATGTTCTCAAGATAATGTTAAGTTTAGCATGTGTGTTGTTTTCGGAATGTTTCAGTTGGAAGCATCCGAAACTTATTTTAAGTGTACTAACTAGACGTTATGTTAGATAAGGTAACATGTAAAACTACCTCTAGACAGCGTTTTACTCGTTAGGTTAGTTAACTCAACGAGTTTTACTTGAATATTTCAGGTACCTTGATTGAATAAACTTTATTCAATATTTAGTTAATATCTAAACCCGACTTCTTTCACGATTGCGTTACTCACCTAAAAACCCTATTTAAACACTTATTACACAGGCACTTAGGTTATTTGTAAACTTTGTCAAGAAAATCTTTCCCGCTTGTTGTTGTTACAACCTACGACGATGGTCTCCAAGTTCTACAAAGGTTGTGGTAGAAGAAAAGGCAAAAGCAGAGGAGATGCAACTAGAAAAGAAATAGAGCATAATGAAGTTCCACGCACTTGGTTCAAGAAAATATTTCGAGTGGACAAAAGGTTAGTAGAAATTTATAGTGAATATTTCTTTCCTGAAGGTATACTGAATGAAGTTAGACAAGAACTCCAAAATACTGATGCAAATATTACATACATGGGTATTCATAGTAAATTTGATAGAGAATACAGAATGAAATGTGTTGAGATTGCATTTCTCGAGCAGTATGCAAATTATTTGGAAAAAGGTGTAGGTTCTTCAACTAGAACTCCTCAAATACCAATAAACGGTACTAGACTACATGCATTTGAGGAAGAGCATGAATCAGCTATCCCTACCCCTTTATATTTAAAACAAGTAGAATCAAATATTGCTGTAGACAAAACAAAAGTTGATAGTCTTCGAAATGCCGTTGCAATAGAAAGTGCCTTTGAAGAATTAAAGCAAAAAACTTTTATGGAGCAATTTGAAAAGAAAACAACAATACTTGAAGAGGAGAAATAGAAATGTTATAGAAGAAGAAAAGTTAGAAAAATTATGTCTAAGGAAACAAAGTCTATTGGAAAAGGAAAATCAGATGAAAATTTATTTCCAAAGGACGATGTATGTCTAGACATTGTACCTTATTGTGCATCTGATAAACTTATCAGTTCCGAACACACTGAAACTGATGAAGATAATGAGACTTTATTTTCCCTTGCTAGAAAGCTTGAGAAGAAATACAAGTCAAATATGAGCTCAAGTTTTTCTATTAGTACAAGTCCTGATGATGCAGAAATTGACAAATTAGAGCATCAGGACCCTGACATTGAACAAGTTATTACAGATATAATTGACAATGTTGAGGTAGTAACTAGTTCATAGGCTGAATTGTTTGGAGTAGCAGATATTGAAAATGTTAAGACTTCAGAAGAGCTAAAAGTTAACCAGCCTTCTTCAGAATCTATAGAAGTAGAGTCTAAGAATTCACAGCATGAATCAATAGAAATATCTGTTGAACAAAATGAACAATTTCAGACAGATACACTAGTTGTAGAATTTATGGAAACATTGAACTCTGATCATTCTATAGAGACTGAACAGATGAATGTTGAGCATATTGAAGACGTTCCTAACATTGTTGAAGCTGAAGAATCAAGCTTACCTGAGCAGCTTCAAGATAATATTTTGGTAGAGAAACAACATGACATTCATTTTGAAGAAGAGGTTCCTGAAGATGAATTAAACTCTGAATCACAGCTTCAGGTATCACCTTCTTTGTATACAGTATTACAAATTCAAGGTAATTCAATTCATTTTAGATATGAAGAAGCATTGAAGAAATACAATAATCTGATTACATGTCAGATTCTACATGCTCATCCAATAAAGTTCAGAAATTTTATAGAAATAAGAGATCTATTTGAGTTTCACGGCCTCATTCAATTCTTGCTAGTAGGAACGAAATGAAAGCAATACATAGAGCTTATTGCAGCTTTTTATAGCAATCTAGTCAAGAATGGAAATTTTTTAAAAACTCAAATAAATCAACAAGAGTTTATATTGTCTCCTGAGTTAATTTTTGAAGTTTTAGGATTAAAGAATGAAGGTGTTGTTGTTACGAACAGATTTGACATGATTAGACAACTAGAATGGAACATTCAATCTTTATCAAAAATTCCAGATGTATATTCTGAAATGAGATTAATGGAAAATCTAAATGCAGAGGCAAGGTTTATTACAAATATATTGCATGCAAATTTATTTCAGAGAGTTGGACACAATTTGGAAGTCAGCAGAAGCTGTTTATATGCAACTTATGGCCTGCTGAATAGAATTCAAATCAATTGGTTTGATGTTTTTATATCTCAACTACAGCATATGAGTTCAAAGTTATTTTATGGTGATGTTGTATGTAAAATCCTTGCAAGCCAATTGAATTTATCTGATTGGCCCTCTGAAACTAAAGGCATGATAGTATTTAGTGTTAAAGGTTTGCAAAAATTCTAAGCCATGCATAAACCTCAATGACAACAACAACAACAACCTGATTATATAGACCATATATAACAACAACAACAACAAAGTTATTCAGTTCAAGCAAAACAGCAACCCTAGCTACCTCCTGACTTAGATACAGTACTTAACGACTTCAGAAATGATATTAGGCATCTAGGAGATAAAATATGTAATGCTATAAGTGATATACTTAGGAGGGGTCGATAACTGCTTTTGTTTGTTTCTGAATACAAAATGTAATGTTTGTATTACTTGTTTGATTCATTGAATAATATATTTTTCTGTAAATGTGTTCAATTATTATTCTTGTTTACAAAAATCGTTGTTGTAAATATATCTCTTATATATATATATATATATTCTCTGTAATTATCTTTTTGATTAATGACAAAAAGGGGGAGAAATATTATAAAAAGATGATTATGATCTTAATTGCTTATATATTATAAAGGGAGAGGATATTTAAATGGTTATTGTAATCTGACAGATGATAATTAGAAAACTAATACTTATATAATTATTGACATCTGAGAGTTTTAATTCTAAGAGGTAAAATTTACACAAACAATAGAAATAAGCTTAAGTGAACTTAAGTCAACAAACAAGTTTGTTGAATTAAAAGTTAACCCAACGAAGGTGCTTTGTTGAGTTAAACATATTTCATAATTGATTTAATATGGTTTTATCATCATCAAAAAGGGGGAGATTATTGAGTATTTTGTTTTGATGATGTGTGCTGAATGAAAATAATCATATTTGCTCAATTACTATTGCTTGTGAAAAGAAATTAAAATCATCAATTAATATAGAAAAAGCATACTGACATAATACTTGTCTGTATTGGATCTGAAGTTAATAACTAGTCGTTTCGTTGCATTAATTTCTCATTTAACTAAACGTTAAGTTAACATGTGTTTTTATTGAAAAGCATGATATGTTTTAAAGTTATATCTTCTGTATCATGAACAGTGCACGTATAGACAACTCGTTAAGTTAGAGTTTTGTTTGTATAGAGGTCACGTGAGAACTCATTAAGTTAGAGGCTTAAAGGTTAAAATAGGTCACGTGAGAACTCGTTAAGTTAGTCAGTAAAAGAAGAGACGAACTCGTTAAATTAGTGTTATACACGTGGTGAAATTATAAGTTACGAATGTTGTATTGTTTAACGTGAGGTGCACATGTTTAACTTGTTAAGTTAGCATAACTAAACGCATTAAGTTGCTATATTGAACACTAAGGCAACGCATTAGGTTAGCGTTATAAACTTAAGTTGTTATTTTTGAACATGGTAAAATTCTTATTATAAAAACATTTGTTCATTACTAAATCAGTGAGTTAAAGTTTTTTCGGAGACTTACAGTCTTAACTATCCGAAAGGTAACTTAAGTGATGTTTTTTGGTCTTGACACGTGTCTCACTAGTTTTATGGTAAAAAGAGTTTTTCGGAGACTTACAACCGTAACTATCCGAAACTTAAACTATTTTCGGTGAGTTATCATTTAACCTTCCGAAAGAAAGGATAAATTGTTTCAGTGAGTTAGCTACAGTACTTGTCACGTGAAATGGCACATGAGGAACTTGTTAAGTTATATATACTTGTGTTACTCGTTTAGTTAACATTAAAGTAACGACTTCTTATTACACTTGATGGAAAATTTTTTGGACGAGAAAGTTTATTTTGTAGTAAATTTTTTAGAGATCCAGGACTAATGATTAAAGAAAATTTGAAATGTAAACATGGGTCAGAACGCGTGTGTTTCGATGAAGGAAAAAGAAAAGACGTGGAGAAGTGGAAAACTAGTAATGGTTAAACGAGAAGGATATGCATGAAATGAAGATACAGTATGAAAGGCATAGAATTCTCGTTGATCAAACTATCCTTGCACACAAAAAGAAAAATCTTTTCAAGGATCAAACTATCCCTGCACACCAAAAGAAAAATCTTTTTCAAGGATCAAAAACACCTCTTCGGGGAAAATCTCTCAGGTGGAAGAAAATTCAGTGAAGCAGAAAATGTTAAATTTATGTCGCTGAAGATTTGAAGTATCAAGTGGAAGAAAATTCAGTAAAGCAAAAAAGGTTAAATTTATGTCGCTGAAGATTTGAAGTATCAAGTGGAAGAAAATTCAGTGAAGTAGAAAAGGTTAAATTTTTGTCGCTGAAGATTTGAAGTATCAAGTGGAAGAAAATTCAGTGAAGCAGAAAAGGTTAAATTTATGTCACTGAAGATTTAAAGTATCAGAAGAAAGCAAATTCGGTGAAGTAGAGAAAGACAAGATATTCGTCACTGAAAAATTGCTACAGAAGAAAAAGAAGAAGAAGAAAGATCTCAAATAGGGAGAAATGTTTTAAAATTCCGCAAATTAGTTTTCTCTATTTGTAGTTATGAAATTATTTAGATAATACATGGTATCGAATTATAATTGCATCTACAATTTCTGAGGAGAATTGAATTATATATTGTAATTGAAACCTTGAATAAAAATGATTTTATGAAAACAATGTCTCGACTTGTTTTTGAGTTTTAAAGTTTCAATTATATTTCAGAAAATATTAAAAATACACAATTCACCCCCCTATTGTGTAGCGATATGATCCTATAGGAATAGATCATATTATGGGGATGGATGAATGATTAATTATATACAGAACCAAACCAAGGTATGCAATTCTGTTACCTGATATTTTGATTAGAAATCCTCTCACAAGAGATGAATGGAATATAGGAAGGCCTAATAGATATGAAGTACCAACTGAAAATTGTGGGTCAGCTTTAATATTTTCTGATAAAAATTCGACCATTCTTGAAAAATTATATTATTGGAGACCTACTGAAAATTAGGATGAAGATTTATGCTTAAGTGTGTATAATTTTCTGAATAAATCTTGGACTGAAAACACTATAATATATCTAGGACAGAAATCATTAATTAACAGCATACATGTCATACTTGATGGATATATATATTTAGTCACAGATATATTAGTTGCATTTAGATCTGATTTATACATAGTAAGCATAGATAGTTATGATAATGACTATATAGAAATTTTGCCTATACCAAGTGATATAGGTAAACCACCATCTGTAGAATATAATAAAATTCAATTAGGAATGTGATATAATGAATATGATGGTCCTACTCTATGTTTGATAAGATGGTGGGATGAATTGAAGAAATTTCAAATATGGATTATAAAAGACTTAGATGAATGGAAGTGGGAAGAGGAATATATTGAAATAGATGTAGAAATAGAAACAACCACACTATCTTGGAACAAAAGAGGATCTCTTTCTGCATTTCATTTCATTAATGGAAATACACTTATATTTAGTATTGATAACATACTAAAAGTTTACAAATTAAAAAGGAAAATAGACTGCATTGAAATAGAATTGATAACAAGAAGAATTATGCCAAAAAAGTTTGTTTGGACTAACACGTTTATTCCATTTGTTACTACTTTTCAGTCATATTCTTAAAGTATGATTTTGTGTTTTTAATGTTGTGTGTAGTCTGCATTTATTTTTAGAAAAAGAAAGAAAAACAAAAATATCAATCCAATTTGTTGGTATTTGTTTTGGGAAACCAACTAGCTTGCTTGTGAGCCACCAAAGGCATAGGAGCCTCAAGACACTGATTTATCAATATCTATTAAATGTTATTTTGTTATATATTCTGCTTTTATCTATGAATGAAAAGTTTTTCAGAATCAAAAATCGAAATATACAGAAGGAGATACAAACAAAACAAGGTATGTAATTGATTACTTATCCTGAATTTAGATTTAAACTCAATTTGTGGAGTTATTCATTAACTCAACGAATTAAGTTTGTTGAGTTAGATGCTAAGTCAACGAAACAATATTCATGCTTGTTACAATTATTGTATTTATTGTCAAATCTTTTACATTGAGGATAATGCAAAAAAATAGGTATGGGGGGGAGGTAATTAAAGTAACAACCATGTAAGTTTATTAATTAAAGGAATTAGAATGGTACTGCAAAGTTTTGTAGAAATTGACAATTGAGACTGTAATTTTTTTTAAGAACTGTAACTGCTTGAATGTTATATTTAGAATTTTATATAAGATGCTACAAATTTTACTACTCATACAAATCTAGATATAGTATCTTATGTTTTTACTGAAATTTATGAGTTTAATAGTTTCACAATTTTAAAAAGAAATCAGAATGTTTAACTGAAACTCAGTAAATTATCTGAAATCCTAAAAGAGCTGAAATGTTGATTTTTTGGATTAAAGGAAATACATATGATCAATGATACATTTAATTTGATTGATTAAACTTGTAGAATGATTTATGTGTAGATCTTATTAAACTATAGAAAAAGTATGAGCTTATTGATATGGATTCATATTTTCAGTAAATAATAGAAGTAGGACTATATGAGATTGGTGTTTTATTGCATCTGTATTAATGAAATACGTACATATACTGTGTTTGAAAGAAAAAAAAAAAAAGAGGAAAAAAGAGAAATTTTGAGAGTTGATTGACTTGTTTGATCACGAGCCTTTTGTACTTAAGCAGATAGGTATGTAAGGATTGTTGACCTGAAAAGAACTCTTTAAATCTGGCAACCTAAGATCCTGTTCAGATCTGGGATTGTTGACTGAAAGCTCGATACATGGGTACACTAGAAAGCTCTTGTATGATTCAAGCTTGTCAAATTAACTTTTAAAAGTACAAATATGCATATACTGTTTTGAAAAGATAAAAGTGTTTTGTGAAATACAGATATCTTTTGAATTGAGTATATGTTCTGTTATCAAAAATTGCTGAAGTATGAATCTAGAATAGACTTTTGAAGTTGTTTATTTGAGATACAATTCTTTATTCTACTTGTCTTAATCATATTGAATTGGATTGTGCTTTGATTTATATGTACTTGAAATTTATTCTAGAAATCATATTGGAAAATTCAGGATGACAGATGCTGAAAGAAAAAAATGATAATATAATTAACACCTATGTGATGCTGATATATTTTGTATGTAATTTACATATATTCTAAATATATTTGCAAGTTGAAGAGGAGAAAACAAAGTTAAAATAGATTACTAAAGCATACAGAATATCTATATAGTAATCTAATTTATTATTATGAAGAAGAGCAAAATGAAGAATTAAATCTAGCACTTTAGAAAGACCAATTAGTTAGATCTTAGTTTGCTAAGGGACTAGCAAAATTTAAGTATGGGGGAAGTGTTTAGAATGAAAAAGTGCATAATATTAATGGTTAAATGATGGTTAATTACATAATATTTAGCTTATCATATGAGAATTAAGCCATTATGTTATAATTGCACTATTATATGCTTTAATGAAAGAATCTGCATAATTTTAGGGAATTAATGTTAATTTACTACATTTCTGAACTGTCGATAAATTGCAGGCTGTGAAATTCTTAAGTATCCAAATTTTCTGTTATTTCAGAGAGTTATGTTTAATGTACTAGACAGTTATGTTTTAAATGCTTAAAGAATATTTTATTATTTCCTGAAGTACACGTGTTGAAACCATAATGCATGACTTAAGTGGATTTTCGGTAAGTTATCTGTTAACTATCCGAAATGCATCTGAGCATCGGATAGTTAGGTTCGTAAGTGTCTGAAATATTTGAACTTGTTAAGATAGAATTATGCACGTGTTGAATTTAAATGCTTTAGTATATCACATGAGATGCACATGTTTAACTCGTTAAGTTAGCATAACTATACGTGTTGAGTTACATGAATACACACTAAGGTAACACGTTATGTTAGCAACTTATTTCTTTATTGCACATGTTTTATAGTTAAATCAATGAAGTGAGTCCGTTGAGTTATCTGTAACTCCACGAACCATTTATTTTCTAATATGCCATTGTAGCGGTTACAGAAACAAGACATTCGAAGGAAAACCACGATTGCACGTATCATGAAGGAAATTGCTCGTGAAAGGAAGAAGAAATCTCCATCATTGATATAAACGAAGGAAATCCAACTAATCATCAAAGCAGAAGCAGTTAGTACTAAGAAATATAAAAGACAAGGAGAAAAAAAATGAAAGAGTGTGGCCAATGCGTGTGCAGAGGAGGAGGACCGCGCTAACTATAGGCAGCGACGGAAGTTTTGTGAAGTTCGACACTACCATCACCACCACCACCATAATCACCAACCATCGGAGGTCTGTGAGGATACTTTCCTGATGTCGGGTCGATTCCGAGCTAAACACGGTGCCTAACAACCACTGTAAGGAGTGATCGCGTCGTGGGAAGGGAAGCCATTTTCACCAAGCACCGACTCATATCGTAGGAGATTGTAAAGCTTCTAGCCTTGGTTTCGAGTTGATGCCAATATGCAATTCTGGACTTGCGATTCTATAGGGAGAGGAGACAGAATTGTAAGTGGTTAAATTTTTAGTGGTGTAATCGCGTTGCATGTAGTGACAGAAGTTTTTACTATCGATAGAGATTACTTTTACATTTCACCTTTCACCCATTTTCATGATCATATAAAAACAAAAATACCAAAAACAACTTATTTGTGTTTATAGTTAGTATTTGAGTGTTGTATCATTTGTTTTGTATCGTGATTAATGTTATCATTGTTAGTGTTTGAAATGTTTCATGCTTGTTTAATTTAAAAAATAGAAAATAGTTTTATAGTTTACTGAAATTGAATCGTTCCTAATACTTAAAGATTTTAATGGTTACTATTTGAAATATCTGAATGTATGTGTTGCTGAATGATAAATCTAATATTAACTAACATTAAAGAGCTTAATTGATGTTATTTACAATCTGTGGAACCACTCAATAGTTGACCGAATTCCTTTGTAAATAGCAGTATTAAACTAGATAGATAGCTTTGTTGAGTTACTTCAATTTCACGAGGTTAGTTTGTTGAGTTAGTTATAACTCAACGGAGTGCTTACTGAATATATAAATTTCATTATTAAAAATGGAACAGTACACAATTCTTCCTCAATTCTTTGTGGGATCGACCTGTACTTGCACACAAATACAATATACAATGTGCACTTGCAGTTAAAATACAAATTGGAATTAATATCTAATTTGTGTGAAAGATGGTTTGTTGACTTCTAAAAAGGAATTACTGATAAGCATAAAGATAAATTAACTAAGTTACAAACAGAAGTTAACAAGGCAAATCAAGTTTTCTAGCGTCGTTGTCGGGGAACTAAACAAGTTCTCTAGTATCACCTAAAAACCCAATCAAACACTTATCTATCCATGCGTATAAAAACTCAAACAGTTATCTAACTATTCGATTTTCATTACCGAATGCACATGGAAAACACATGACAACTTAAAACATTTAAAAACACATGTGCAGATAACTTAACTATACGAGTTTTTAACATAAACTATTCTACAAAAACAAAGCGTTAACTATCCAAAAGTTTAACTATTGAAAATCTAACTCTTTGGAAAACTTTAACTTATCCGACATAAAAATGAAACTTTCTGATAATCTGTTAATATTTAATTATGTGACAATTATACTTAGAGAATATTATTTAGACTTATTTAAAAACTTTAATAAAGCATATATCATCAAAACAAAATTCCCAATAGAGAGTTTATTGATCAGTTTGATCATGAGCCTTTTGTACTTGAGCAGATAGGTATGTAAGGATTGTTGTCCTGAAAAAAGATTCTTTAAATTTGGTAACCTAAGGTCCTGATCAGATCTAGGATTGTTGAGTAAAAGCTCATTACACGGGTACATTAGAAAGCTCTCTTGTATGATTCAAGCTTTTTAAACTAACTTTTAAAGAAAATTATCAATATTTACTATTTTGAAAAGAAAAAGTTATTTCATGAACTACAGATATCTTTGAATCGAATATAGTTTCTACCAATATGATTGCTGATTTATTGAATCAATATTAGTACTTTTGAAAATGTTTATTTGAGATACATTCTTTTATCCTCCTTGAATTAATCATATTGAGTTTAAAGTTGTATTTTGATTCATATATAGTAGGAATTGATTCTGGAAATCATTTTTGATGAATTTAGGATAATAGAAGTTTCTAAAAAGAAAATTTAAAAGTATAGTTATACTTAACATCTACTGTTATACAAGTATATTTTGTATGTTATTGAATATATTTGAAGTATATTTGTAAGGGGAGGATTAACAATGTCTAAAATAGATTAATATAATTCAGAATACAAATCTTGGTTAATCTGAATTAAAGTCCTCTTAAGATCTTGATGAAACAATTTAAAAAGACAAACAAACTATTTTAGATTTGTAAGAAGAGAATGTTAGAATAGTTTACAATCTTCTCAAGATAATGTTAAGTGTAGCATGTGTGTTGCCTTCGGAAGGTTTTAGTTGAAAGCATCTGAAATTTTTTTTTAAGTGTACTAACTGAACGTTATGTTATATAAGATAACATGTAAAACTACCTCTAGATAGCGTTTTACTCATTAGGTTAGTTAACTCAACGAGTTATACTTGAATTTTTTGGGTACCTTGATTGAATAAACTATATTCAATACTCATTTATATCCAAACCCGACTTTTACACGTTGAGTTATTTGCCTAAAACCCTATTTAAACACTTATTACACGTGAACTTTGGTTATTCGTAAACCTTTGTCTGAAAATCTTTCCTGCTTGTTGCTATTACAACCTGCGACGATGGTCTCAAAGTTCTACAAGGGTCATGGGAGAGGAAAAGGCAAAAGTAGAGGAGATGAAAAAGGAAAAGAAATAGATATTGATGAAGTTCCACACACTTGGTTCAAGAAAATACTTCGAGTAGACAAAAGGTTAGTAGAAATTTATAGAGATTACTTCTTTCCTCAAGGTATATTAGATGAAGTTAGACAAGAGCTTCAAAATACTGATGAAAATATTACATATATGGGTATTCTAAGTAAATATGATAGAGAATACAGATTGAAATGTGTTGAAATTGCATTTTTAGAATAGTATGCACAGTATTTGGAAAAAGGTGTAGGTACATCCACTAGAATTCCTCAAATACCTATAAACGGTACAAGGTTACGTGCATTTGAGGAAGAACATGAATCAGCTATCCCTACTCCTTTGTATTCAAAACAAGTAGAATCAAATATTGTTGTAGATAAAAGAAAAGTTGAGAGTCTTTGAAAGGCTATAGCAATAGAAAGTGCTTTTGAAGAGTTAAAGTAGAAAACTTTTATGGAGCAATTTGAAAAGAAAACAACAATACTTACAAAGGAGAAAAAGATATTTTATAGAAGAAGGAAAAACAAAAAAATTATGTCTAAGGAAACAAAGTCTATTGAAAAAGGAAAATTAGATGAGCATTTATTTTCAAAGGACAATGTATGTTTAGACATTGTACCTTATGGTGTATCTGATAAACTCATCAGTTCCGAGCATACTGAAATTGATGATGATAATGAGACTTTATTTTCCCTTACTAGAAAACTTGAGAAGAAATACAAGTCAAATATGAGCTCGAGTTTTTCTATAAATACAAGTCCTGATGATGTAGAAATTGAAAAATTAGAGCATCAGGCAACTAACATTAAACAAGTTATTGCAGATATAATTGAAAATGCTGAGGTAGTAACTAGTTCACAAGTTGAATTGTCTGGAGTAGCAGATATTGAAAAAGTTAAGACTCTAGAAGAGCTAAACGTCAACCAGCCTTTTTCAGAATCTATAGAAGTAGAGTCTGAGAATTCATAGCATGTATTAATGGACATATTTGTAGAACAAAATGAACAATTACAAACAGATACACTGGTTGTAGATTTTGTGGAAACATTAAACTCTGATCATTCTATAGAGACTAAACAAATGAATGTTGAGCATATTGAAGAAAATATGTTCATAGAGGAACAACATGACATTCATTTTGAAGAAGTTCCTGAAGATGAATTAAACTCTGAATCACGGCTTCAGGTATCACCTTCTTTCTATACAGTATTACAAATTCAAGGTAATTCAATTTATTTTAGATCTGAGGAAGTAGTGCAGAAATACAATAATCTGATTACATGTCAGATTTTGCATGCTCAACCAATAAAATTCAGAAATTTGATGGAAATAAAAGATTTATTTAAGTATCAAGGCCTCATTCAATTCTTGCTAGTTGGAATGAAATGGAAGCAATACAAAGAGTTTATTGCAACTTTTTATAGCAATCTGGTCAAGAATGAAAATATATTGAAAACTCAAATAAATAAACAAGAGTTAATATTGTCTCCTGAATTAATTTTTGAAGTTTTGGGATTAAAGAATGAAGGTGTTGTTACAAACAGATTTGACATGATTAGATAACTGGAATGGAACATTCAGTCTTTATCAAAAATTCCAGATGTTTATACTGAAATGAGATTAATGGAAAATCTAAATGTAGAGGCAAGGTTTATTACAAATATATTACATGCCAACTTATTTCAGAGAGTCAGACACAATATGGAAGTCAGTAGAACCTATTTATATGCAACTTATGGTCTACTGAATAGAATTCAAATCAATTGGTTTGATGTTTTCACTTCTCAACTACAACATATGAGTTCAAAGTTATTTTATGGTGATGTTGTATGTAGACTCCTTGCAAGCCAAATGAATTTATCCGACTAGCCCTCTAAAACTAAAGGCATGAGAGCTTTTATTGTAAAAGATTTGCAACGATTCCAAGTCTTGCATCAACCTCAACAACAACAACAACAACCTGATTGTATAGACCATATACAACAACAACAACCAAGTTATTCAGTTCAAGTAGATCAGCAACCCCAACTACCTCCTAACCTAGATGATGTGCTTAACAACATCAGAAATGATATTAGGCATCTAGGAAATAAAATATGTAATGCTATAAGTGATATACTTAGGAGGAATAGATAACTATTTGTTTGCTTGTATCTGAATACAAAATGTAATGTTTGTATTGATTGTTTAATTCATTGAACAATACATTTTTCTATAAATGTTTACAATTCTTATTTTTGTTTACAGAAAGGCTTGTTGATATGTCTCCTACTATATATATTGTGTAATCATTTTTGATTAATGACAAAAAGGGGGAGAAATGTTATAAAAGAAGATGATTATGATTTTAATTGCATATATTATAAAGGGAGATGATATTTAAGTGGTTATTGTAATCTGATAGATGATAATGTAATCTGAAAGAAAATTATATGGTTATTAAATTATATGATGAAAGAAAGAGAAATGATACTTATGTAATTATTGACATATGAAAGTTTTTATTTCTAAGAGGTGAATTTTACATAAACAATAGAAATAAGCTTAAGTGAACTTAAGTCAACAAACTTGTTTGTTGAATTAAAAGTTAACCTAACAAAGGTGCTTTGTTGAGTTAAATATATTTCATAATTGATTTAATATGGTTTTGTCATCATCAAAAAGGGAGAGATTGTTGAGTATTTTGTTTTGATGATGTGTGCTGAATGAAAGTAATCATATTTACTCAATTACTATTGCTTGTGAAAAGAAATTAAAAACATCAATTAATATAGAAAAAGCTTACTGATATAAATACTTGTTTGTATTGGATCTGAAATCATACTAAGTTAATAATTAGTCGTTTCGTTGCATTAATTTCTCATTTAACTAAACATTAAGTTAACGTGTGTTTTTATTGAAAAGCATGATATGTTTTAAAGTTATATTTTCTGTATCATGAATAGTGCACGTTTAAACAACTCGTTAAGTTAGAGTTTTGTTTGTATAGAGATCACGTGAGAACTCATTAAGTTAGAGGCTTAAGGGTTGAAATAGGTCACGTGAGAACTCGTTGAGTTAGTGAGTAAAAGAAGAGACGAACTCGTTAAGTTAGTGTTGTACACGTGGTGAAATTATAAGTTACGAATGTTATATTGTATCACGTGAGGTGCACATGTTTAACTCGTTAAGTTAACATAACTAAACGTGTTGAGTTGCTATATTGAATACTAAGGCAATGCGTTAGGTTAGCGTTATAAACTTAAGTTGTTATTTTTGCACGTGGTAAAATTCTTATTATAAAAACATTTATTAATTAATGGTTCGTTGAGTTATCATAACACAATAGAGATGGTTCGTTGAGTTAGCGTAACACCACAGAGATAGTTCATTGAGTTAGCTATAGTACTTGTCACGTGAGTTGGCACATGAGAAACTCATTAAGTTAGAAACGTTAAGTTATATATATACTTGTGTTACTCATTTAGTTAACATTAAAGTAATGACTTCTTATTACACTTGATGAAAGATTTTGGATGAGAAAGTTTATTTTGTAAGAAATTTTTCAGAGATCTAGGATTGATGATTAAAGAAAATTCGAAATGTAAACGTGGGTTATAACGTGTGTATTTCGATGAAGGAAAAAGAAAAGACGTGAAGAAGTGGAAGACTGATAGTGATTAAACGTGGAAGATATGCATGAAATGAAGATACAGTATAAAAGGCATAGAATTCTTGTTGATCAATTATCCATGCACACAAAATAAAAAATATTTTCAAGGATCAAAAACACCTTTTTGGGGAAAAGCTCTTAGGTGGAAGAAAATTCAATGAAGCAGAAAAGGTCAGATTTATGTCGCTGAAGATTTGAAGTATCAGATGGAAGAAAATTCAATGAAGCAGAAAAAGTCAGATTTATGTTGTTGAAGATTTGAAGTATTAGATGGAAGAAAATTCAATGAAGTAGAAAAAGGTAAGATATATGTCACTAAAGATTTAAAGTTTCAGAAGAAAGAAAATTTGATGAAGTAGAGAAAGATAAGATATTTGTCACTGAAGAATTGCTGAAGAAGAAAGAGAAGAAGAAAAAAGATCTCAAATAGGGAGAAATGTTTTAAATTCTGCAAATTAGTTTTCTCTGTTTACAGTTATGAAATTGTATAGATGAAATATGGTATCGATATATAATTGCATCTACAATTTCTAAGGAGAATTGAATTGTATATTGTAATTGAAACCTTGAATAAAGATGATTTTATGAAAATAGTGTCTCGACTTGTTTTTGAGTTTTGAAGTTTCAATTATAATCGAAAAAAGTTGAAAAACACAATTCACCCCCCTCTTGTGTAGTCATATGATCCTACAAGTGGTATCAGAGCTTTGTTAATAATCTTTGATATAAAATTGATATCAACTTATTTAATATCATTGCTTATTCTACCTTCCTTGTTTTTAAACAGAAATTAATATTTGAGCGTACTCTTAACCTTCTTGATTTAAGGCTCAAATTGTTTTTATGGTTTTAAACTGTTTAAAATCAAATCGGTTGAAAAATCTAAGGTAAGATGGCTACTAGAAATGGTAATTTTTCTTTGTATGAAGGCCAAAATCTTATCGTCCTCCTTTATTTGATGGAATAGATTTTGAATATTGGAAATATAGGATGACAGTCTTTCTTGAAAGTATAGATCATAAGTTGTGGTTCATGATTTCTAAACCATATACTCCGTTAACTACCCCTTATAATACTTGGACAATTACTGAAAAAGAAAATGAAACTCTGAATGCTAAAGGCTTAAATATTTTATTTTGTGCATTGAGTTATGAACAGTTCAGTAAAGTGTCGACATATAAATCTGCTTATGAGGTGTGGCATGCATTAGAAGTTTCACATGAAGATACTTCTCAAGTTAAAGAGACTAAGATTAACATGTTAATTCATAAGTATGAACACTTTAAGATGCATGAAGACGAAAGTATTTCTAAGATGTTTTCCAGATTCCTGGATATCATAAACTCTTTAAAATGCTTAGGAAAGAATTTTGAACAGAAGGATTTGGTGAGGAAAATTCTTAAATCCCTAAGTTCTAAATGGTCTCAGAAAGTGGCATTAATTGAGGAATCACGAGATTTAAATGTTTATACTATAAATGAACTTATAGGAAATTTAACAGCTTATGAAGTTCAATTAAATGAATCACTGAGTCACAACAAATTAGAAATGAAGAAAGAAATAGCCTTCGAAATTAATTTAGATTTTGAAATATCTACTGATTCTGGTGAGGATTTGATTTTGCTGACTAGGAAATTCAAGAAAGCATGGAAAGCTAGGAAACAACAAAGGAATAGAAATGATAAACCCTCAACGTCAAAATCACTAAATGACAAGAATTCTTCATCTAGAAAGTATGTATGTTACAATTGTAAGAAACTTGGACATCTTTCTCTAGATTGTCCTATAAGGAAAAATGAAAAGCATAGTAGGACAAATCAGAAGAAGACGGCTCAGAAAACATAGAAAAAGTTTTATACGAAAAAGGCTTTGAAGGTCACTTAGGATGACACGTCAGAAGAGTCTGAATCTAAGGAATTATCATCAAAATCTTCACATTCAGAAGGAGAACAAGAGTTAGAAGGCGTTGCTTATGTGTGCTTCATGGCAGATGAGTCTAAGGTAATATCTGATTTTGAAAGTCATTTAGATTTTAACTTTGATGAATTATTATGTGCTTATCATGCATTATTACAAAAACTTAAATTTTGTAAACTTGAAAATAAGAATATTAGAAACTCTTTGTCCATTTTAGAAGAAGAAAATTGTTTCCTGTCTACTACTTTAGAAAAGTTTAAATGTGATAATGAAAATCATGCTAGAGATTTGCATAAATTTAGATTTAATGAATGTATCTTGCATGAACAAATACAGAATTCAAATGCTGAAAAATTAAAGATAGAATTTGAAAATGAAATGTTGAGAAACAGTATAAATGATCTTGAGTTAGAAATTGACAGATTAAAAATGAGAGAGCTAGATTTAAATTCCACCATTGAGAAATAGAATTTAAGTCAAACTAAGTTAGACAAACTAACTAGTACTATTGCAGTGTCATATAAATTTGGCTTAGGATTTGATTATCCTGAATATCCTGAATCACTAGCCAATAAAGGATTTATTAGTTGCAGTTCCAGTAAATCTAAGACTAAAATTCCTTTTACCATGAAACAATGTAATAAATATGTAGAAGTAGGTAATTCAATGGATGAATCATGCAGCAATAATATAAACCAATGTGATTTATCTAAATATACTTGTAACATGACTATCAATGTTTTTAAAAATCTTGTTTTGTGTTTTGGAAATCTAGTCACTAATGTTTCAAAAATGTCAAACAATTATAGTAAAGTAAAAATTCAGAAACCTAAGCATGAAATTCAAAACTCTAGTGTTAGACCAATTACTCATTCTACATGTTCTTTATCTGAAAATTCTTGTGCAGAAAAAGATTTTGTATGTATTGAAAATTCAAATACAAGTACAAAATCTTGGTATGAACTTACTGAAATGTATGAGCATGACCAAAATAAATTAACAACTGATAAAAATCGATTTGGTCTTGGTTATACTACATCTGAAAATAAAAAGAATGATTATAAGAGCAATAATGCTATAAGTAAGTATGATGCTAATGATAAATCATTAGTACTTACAACTAATAAGAATGTAAATGATAATGTTAAACTGTTTTTAAACAAAAAAAAGAAATATGCGTTTAATGAACTTGGTCCTTAACAACATTGGGTATCAAGGAAAAGTTCTTCTTAATTTATTTTGCAGGAAGAAACAACATCAAAATGGATCTTGCGTAGTAGAGCATCAAGTCACATGACCAGACAGAAAAGCCTATAGAAAAATTTTACAAATACCAAGAAAGGAAATGTTACATTTGGAAACAAAAGCAAGGATAAAATCAAAGGTATGGGCAATGTTCAAATAACTCCTACTTGTGTTATTTCGAATGTACTATATGTAGAAAACTTAGGATTTAATTTGCTGAGTGTTATAAAACTAACTGATAATGGATATTATGTATTATTTGAAGATGATGTATGCAAAATTATTGATAAAAGTACAGATGAACTTAAGTTATTGCTAAAAGAAAAGGTTCTGTATGTATTTTATCTTTACCTTCTGGTGCAATTGATTTAAATTCATGTTTACTAGCTAAAACTAGTGATGCATATCTGTGGCATAGAAGGATCGAGCATATAAATATGAAATCATTACATAAATTATCTAGAAAACATTTAGTGAGAGGTTTACCAAAGATTAAATATTCAAAGGACTTTATGTGTGATGCATGTGAGTTAGGTAAACTTGACAAAAACTCTTTTAAATCCAAAACTGATATATCAAGCAAGAGAGTCTTAGAACTTATACATATGGATCTATTTGGACCAACAAGAATCATGAGTCTTGGTGGTAAACGGTATGCATTTGTTTTAGTATATGACTTCTCAAGATACACTTGGGTATACTTTCTAGCATCTAAGACAAAAGTTTTTGAAAAATTTAAAATGTTTTGCAATCTTGTTCAAAATGAACAAAGTGTCTTTGTTCAAAAACTCAAGAGTGATCATGATACTGAATTTGATAATGATCAAATGGATAATTACTGTATAGATCATGGAATTGATCACATATTTTCTTTTCCAAGAGCACCATCTCAAAATGGTGTTCTTGAGAGAAAGAATAGATCACGTCAGGAAATAGCCAAAACTATGTTAAATGAACATAACTTACCTCAAAATCTTTGGGCTGAAATAGTGAATACAGCTTGTTATGTTATTAATAAAAGTCATTTAAGACCTTTTGTTAATAAAACTCCTTTTGAAATTATGTTTGATAGGGTTCCAAAAATTTCCTATATGAAACCATTTAGTTGCAAGTGTTTTATTCTTAATACTAAGGATAAAAGGGATAAATTTCAAGCTAAAGCAAATGAAGGAATTTTTTAGGTTACTCTACTAGAAGTAAAGCCTATAGAGTATATAACAAGATGTTGAGTATTTTGTTTTGATGATATGTGCTGAATGAATATAATCATATTTGCTCAATTACTATTGCTTGTGAAAAGAAATTAAAATCATCAATTAATACAGAAAAAGCTTACTGGCATAAATACTTGTCTGTATTGGATCTGAAGTTAATAACTAGTCGTTTTGTTGCATTAATTTCTCATTTAACTAAATGTTAAGTTAACGTGTGTTTTTAATGAAAAGCATGATATGTTTTAAAGTTATATTTTCTGTATCATGAACAGTGCACGTTTAGACAACTCGTTAAGTTAGAGTTTTGTTTGTATAGAGGTCACGTGAGAACTCGTTAAGTTGGAGGCTTAAAGGTTAAAATAGGTCATGTGATAACTCGTTAAGTTTGTGAGTAAAAGAAGAGACCAACTCGTTAAGTTAGTGTTATACACGTGGTGAAATTATAAGTTACGAATGCTGTATTGTATCACGTGAGGTGCACATGTTTAACTCATTAAGTTAACATAACTAAACGCGTTGAGTTGCTATATTGAACACTAAGGCAACACGTTATGTTAGCGTTATAAACTTAAGTTGTTATTTTTTGCACGTGGTAAAATTCTTATTATAAAAACATTAGTTTATTATTCAATCGGTGAGTTAAAGTTTTGTCGGAGACTTACAGTCGTAACTATCTGAAAGGTAACTTAAGTCATATTTTTAGGTCTTGCCACGTGTCTCACTAGTGTTATGATATAGAGTTTTTTAGTGACTTACAACTGTAACTATCCGAAACTTAAACTGTTTTCGGTGAGTTATCGTTTAACCTTCCGAAAGAAAGGTTAAGCTGGTTCGTTGAGTTAGCATAACACTACGGACTTAGTTCGTTGAGTTAGCTATAATACTTGTCACGTGAAATGGCACATGAGGAACTCGTTAAGTTAGAAACGTTAAGTTATATATATATACTTGTGTTACTCGTTTAGTTAACATTAAAGTAATGACTTCGTATTACATTTGATGGAAAATTCTTTGGACGAGAAAGTTTATTTTGCAGGAAATTTTTCAGAGATCCAGGACTGATGATTAAAGAAAATTCGAAATATAAATGTGGGTTAGAATGTGTGTTTCGATGAAGGAAAAAGAAAAGACGTGGAGAAGTGGAAAACTGGTGGTGGTTAAACGTGAAGGATATGCATGAAATGAAGATATAATATAAAAGGCATAGAATTCTTGTTGATCGAACTATCCCTGCACACCAAAAGAAAAATCTTTTTCAGGGATCAAAAACACCTCTTCGGGCAAAATCTCTCAAGTGGAAGAAAATTCAGTGAAGCAGAAAAAGGTATTATATACGTCACTAAAAATTTGAAGTATCAGAAGAAAGCAAATTCGGTGAAGCAGAGAAAGACAAGATATTTGTCACTGAAGAATTGCTGAAGAAGAAAAAGAAGAAGAAGAAAGATCTCAAACAGGGAGAAAAGTTTTAAATTCCGCAAATTAGTTTTCTCTATTTGTTGTTATGAAATTGTTTAGATGATACATGGTATCGAGTTATAATTGCATCTACAATTTCTGAGGAGAATTGAATTGTACATTGTAATTGAAACCTTGAATAAAAATGATTTTATGAAAACAATGTCTCGACTTGTTTTTGAGTTTTAAAGTTTCAATTATACTTCAGAAAATATTAAAAATACACAATTCACCCCCCTCTTGTGTAGCCATACGATCCTACACAAGACTTCTAGAACTATTGAAGAAACCCTCAATGTAAGCTTCAATGAAATTTCTTTTAGAGAATCTCAATCTAAAGCTAATAATGATGATATGATCAATTTCCCAAAAGAACTAGAGATCAATAGAGAGATTGAAGATTTATCTGAGAAAATAAAAAATATGAACTTAAATGATCAAACTAATGATGAAAGTGATGTACCTCCCAATGTTGATGAGAATATTGAGGAAAATCAAAGAAATTGGCATTATTCTTCATCACATCCCATCACTCAAGTCATTGGTAATATTAATGAGGGAGTTAAAACTAGAGCTTCAGTAAATTTAAGTAGTATGTGTATGTTTGTTTCTATGGTGGAACCAAAGAATATAGAAGAAGTATTATTTGATGAAAACTGGATAGTGGCAATGCAAGAAGAACTAAATCAATTCATTAGAAATGATGTTTGGGAATTAGTCTCTCCACCAGAACATCAGTCCATAATAGGTACAAGTGGATCTTTAGAAACAAAACTAATGAGACTGGTAAAGTTATAAGGAACAAAGCTAGATTAGTTGCACAAGGGTATACATAGGAAGAAGGACTAGATTATGATGAAACATTTTCTCTAGTAGCTAGGTTAGAAAGTATTAGAATATTATTGGCCTATGCTTGTTATATGGATTTTAAACTATATCAAATGGATGTCAAGAGTGCATTTCTGAATGGTTTAATTAATGAAGAAGCTTATGTAAAACAACCACCTGGATTTGAAGATATTAAAGATCCTGACTATGTGTATAAATTGAAGAAAACCTTATATGGTTTGAAGCAAGCACCTAGATCGTGGTATGGAAGGTTATCTACCTTTCTAATAGAACAAGGATATATCATGGGAAAAGTAGACCATACGCTATTTATCAAAAAGGATGGTAAAGATCAGATTGTTGTTCAAATATATATGGATGATATAATCTTTGGAGCAACTTCTAATAAACTGATAAAAATATTTTCTGAAGAGATGACTAGTCAATTTGAAATGAGTATGATAGAACTTTCATATTTTCTAGGACTTTAAATTAAGCAATTGAATAAAGGTATATTTTTAAATCAGGAAAAATATGCAAATGAAATTCTTAAGAAATTTAATTTTAATGATACAAGGATTCAAGGAACTCCTATGAGTACTTCTTTAAAGTTAGATATTGATGACATAGGAAAATCAATAGATCAAAGAAAATATAGAAATATGATTGGTTCTTTACTTTATTTGACAGCTAGTAGACCTGATATTATGTTTGTTGTGTGTGCTTGTGCTAGATTTCAATCTAATCTTAAAGAATCACACTCAATTGCTGTTAAAAGAATATTTAGATATATACAAGGAACTAAAAGCTTTGGTCTGTATTATTCTAAGGATAGTTCAATAGATCTTATAGGATATACTAATGCTGATTACGTAGGATCTAAATTTGATAGGAAAAGTACTAGTGGCACATGTCAATTATTGGGAAATAATTTGATGTCATGGTTTAGTAAAAAGCAAAACTATATAGCACTTTCAACCACTGAAGTTGAATATGTTGTTCTGCATTGTGTTGCACTCAGATTCTGTGGATAAGGCAAACTTTAGAAGATTTTGGATTATCTTATGATACAACTAAGATTTATTGTGACAGTAGTTCTATAATAAATCTTTCCAAAAATCTTGTATTACATTCTAGAGCAAAACATATAGAGGTTAGACATCATTTTCTAAGAGATAACATAATTAAAGGAAAAATTAAATTAGGATTTGTGTCTAGTAAAAATCAATTAGTTGATATATTTACAAAACCTCTAAATGAAAATACATTCTGCAACATAAGATTAAATTTAGGTATTTGTAGGCTATGCAATGTGTAACATGCTTAAACTCCACAAAAAGATAAATTTTGTTGATGATATTGTTTACCTCATAGATATTATATACTTATCATAAATATCTAAGTAATATCTAAACTACTGCATAAGATACTATGTACTTATTATAATATTATAGTAGTATCTTATTGATTTTACATATTTTGTCAAATTTGATGGTTTTCAAAATTTTAAGTTGAAGTGTAAATGAAAAACATTAAATACCTCTGGAATCTTGAAATTTTGATTAAATGTTATCTTTGGATCAATGGAAGTACATATGATAATGCATGAATTTGACTTGATTGATGAAACTTATAGAATAATTTATATGTAAATCATCTTAAACTACAAATCAAAAGTATGAGCTTATTGAAACTTATTCATATTTTCAATAAAATCATAGATGTAAAAATTGTATGAGATTTGTGTTTTAGTGCACCTGTATTAATGGAATACATATATACTGTGCTTATAATGAAAAGTGCTTATAAAGTGAAAATCTTTGAGAGTTTATTGATCAATTTGATCACGAGCCTTTTGTACTTGAGCAGATAGGTATGTAAGGATTATTGTCCTAAAAAAGGATTCTTTAAATCTGGCAACCTAAGGTCTTGATTAGACCTGAGATTGTTGACTGAAAGCTCATTACACGGGTACATTAGAAAGCTCTTGTATGATTCAAACTTTTCAAACTAACTTTTAAAGAAAATTATCAATATTTACTATTTTGAAAAGAAAAAGTTGTTTCATTAATTACAGATATCTTTGAATCAAATATAGTTTCTACTAATATGACTACTGATTTATTGAATCAACTTTAGTACTTTTGACAATGTTTATTTGAGATGCATTCCTTTATTCTCCTTGAGTTAATCATATTAAGTTCAAAGTTATGTTTTGATTCATATACGAATGAAATTGATTCTTGAAATCATTTTTGATAAATTAAGGATGATAGAAATCATTTGAAAAGAGAATTTAAAGTGTAGTTATAATTAACATCTATTTTATACAAACATATTTTGTGTGCTATTGAATATATTTGAAGTATATTTGTAGGGGGAGGAATAAAAATGTTCAAAACAGATTAATATAAATTAAGAATATAAATCTTTGTTAATCTGAGTTTAGTCCTCTTAAGATTGATGAAACAATTTAAAAGACAAACAAACTATTTTAGATTCATAAAAGGAATATTAGAATAGTTTACAATGTTCTCAAGATGTTTTATATATGTTAATTATAGCTTGTGTGTTGTCTTCGGAACGTTTCAGTTGAAACCATCCGAAACTTGTTTTTGGTAAAATGTACTAACTAAACGTTATGTTATGTAAGGTAACATGTAAAACTGCCTCTAGACAGCATTTTACTCGTTAGGTTAGTTAACTCAACGAGTTATGCTTAAATTTTTCGGGTACTTTGATTGAATAAACTTTATTCAATATTTATTTAAAATCCAAACCCAACTACTATACACGTTGAGTTAGTTGCCTAAAACCCTATTTAAACTCTTATTACACAGGCACTTAGGTTACTCGTAAACTGTGTTTGAAAATCTTTCCTACTTGTTGCTGTTATAACCTGCGATAATGGTCTCTAAGTTCTACAAAGGTCGTGGCAAAGGAAAAGGCAAAGGTAGAGGAAATGGAAAAGGAAAAGAAATAAATACTAATGAAGTTCCACGAGCATGGTTTAAGAAAATACTTCAAGTGGACAAAAGGTTAGCAAAAATTTATAGTGAATACTTCTTTCCTAAAGGAATAGTGAATGATGTTAGATTAGAGCTTCATAACACTGATGAAAGTATTAAATACATGAGTATTCAAAGCAAGTTTGATAGGGAATATAGAATGAAGTGTGTTGAAATTGCATTTTTAAAATAGTATGCAAAATATTTGGAAAAAGGTGTAGGTACATCAACTAGAATTCCTCAAACACCTATAAGTTGTACACACCTACATGCATTTAAGGAAGAACATGAATCTGCTATTCTTACTCCTTTATATTCAAAAGAAAAACAAACAAATATTGTTGTGGATAAAAGAAAAGTTGAAGGTCTTCGAAAGGCAATAGCAATAGAAAGTTCCTTTGAAGAATTAAAATAGAAAACTTTTATAGACCAATTTCAAAAGAAAACAGCAATACTTGAAGAAGAGAGACTGACTTGTTACAGAAGAAGAAAAGTCAGGAAAATTATGTTTGAGGAAACAAAGTCTGCTAGAAAAGAAAAATCAGATGAGCCTTTATTTCCAAAGGAAAATATATGTCTAGACATTATTCCTTTTAGTGCATCTAAAAAACTCATCAGTTCTAAGCATACAAAAACTAATGAAGATAATGAGACTTTATTTTCTCTTGCTAGAAAACTTGAAAAGAAATCCAAGTCAAATATGAGTTCAAGTTTTTCTATTAGTTCAAGCCCTGATGATGCTGAAATTGAAAAATTAGAGCATCAGGCAACTAACATAGAACAAGTTATTGCAGATATAATTGACAATGTTTAGGTAGTAACTAGTTCACCGGCTGAATTGTTTGGAGTAGCGGATATTGAAAAAGTTAAGACTCTAGAAGAGCTTAATGTCAATCAGCCTTCTTTAGAATCTATAGAAGTAGAGTCTAAGAATTCATAGCATATATCAATGGAGATATCTGTTGATCAAAATGAACAATTACAGACATATATACTAGCTGTAGAATTTGTGGAAAAATTGAACTTCATCCATTCTATAGAGACTAAATAGATGAATGTTGAGCATATTGAAAATGTTCCTTACACTATTGAAGCTGGAGAATCAAGCTTACCTATGCAGCTTCAAGAAAATAATTTCTTAGAGGAACAACATGACGTTCATTTTGAAAAAGAGGTTCCTGAAGATGAATTAAACTCTGAATCAAGGCTTCAGGTATCACCTTCTTTGTGTACAGTATTACAAATTCAAGGTAATTCAATTCATTTTAGATTTGAGGAAGCATTGCAAAAATACAGTAATCTAATTACATGTCAGATTCTACATGCTCGTCCAATAAAATTCAAAAATTTGATGGAAATAAGAGATCTATTTGAGTTTCAAGGCCTAATTTAGTTCTTACCAGTTGGAACAAAATGGAAACAATACAAAGAGCTTATTGCAGCTTTTTATAGCAATCTGGTCAAGAATAACAATATACTGAAAACTCAAATAAATCAACAGGAGTTCACATTATCTCTTGAATTAATTTTTGAAGTTTTGGGATTGAAAAATGAAGGTGTTGTTGTTACTAATAGATTTGACATGGTTAGACAACTGGAATGGGACATTATGTCTTTATCAAAGATTCTAGATGTATATAGTGAAATGAGATTAATGGAAAATCTGAATGCAGAGGCAACGTTTATTGTAAATATGTTGCATGCCAATTTATTTCAGAGAGTCAGACACAATATGGAAGTCAGTAGAAGCTGTTTATATGCAACTTATGGTTTGCTGAATAGAATTCAAATCAATTGGTTTGATGTTTTCATTTCTCAACTACAGCATATGAGTTCAAAGTTATTTTTTGGTGATGCTGTATGTAGACTCCTTGCAAACCAATTAAATTTGTCTGATTGGTCCTCTAAAACTAAAGGCATGAGAGCTTTTAATGTAAAAGATTTGCAAAAATTCTAGGCCATGCATCAACCTCAATGACAACAATAACAACTTGACTATACAAAACACATACAACCATAATAGCTAAGTTATTCAGATCAAGCACAATAGCTAACCCCAACTACCTCCTTCCTTAGATGTAGTGCTTAATGACATTAGAAATGATATTAGGCATGTAGGAGATAAAATCTGTAATGCTATAAGTGATATCCTTAGGAGGAATAGATAAATGTCAAGTCATTTGTCTGTTTGTTTGTTTCTGAATACAAAATGTAATGTTTGTATTTATTGTTTGATTCATTGAATAATACATTTTTCTATAAATGGTTCAATTCTTATTTATGTTTACAGAAAGTTGAGCTGTATACACTTATCTCTTAATTTATATACTGTAATCATCTTTTTTGATTAATGACAAAAAGGGAGAGAAATGTTATAAATTCAAAAGAAGAAGATGATTATGATTTTAATTACATATATTATAAATGGAGATGATATTTAAGTGGTTATGATAGATGATAATGTAATCTGGAAGATAATTATGTGGTTATTAAAATCTGAAGATACTTATGTAATTATTGACATCTGAAAGTTTTATTTCTAAGAGGTGAATTTTACACAAACAATAGAAATAAGCTTAAGTGAACTTAAGTCAACAAACTTGTTTGTTGAATTAAAAGTTAACCCAACGAAGGTGCTTTGTTGAGTTAAATATATTTCATAATTGATTTAATATGATTTTGTCATCATCAAAAAGGGGGAGATTGTTGAGTATTTTGTTTTGATGATATGTGATAAACGAATATAATCATATTTACTCAATTACTGTTGTTTGTGAAAGTAATTTAAGAACATCAATTAATACAGAAAAAGTTTACTGATATAAATATTTGTTTGTAATGGATTTGAAATTATACTATTAAATAACTAGTTGTTACGTTATACTAACTTGTCATTTAACTAAACGTTAAGTTAACGTGTGTTTTTAGTGCAAAGCATGATATATTTTAAAGTTATATCTTCTGTATCATGAACAGTGCACGTTTAAACAACTCGTTAAGTTAGAGTGTTATTTGTATAGAACTCATGTGAGAACTCGTTGAGTTAGAGGCTTAAAGGTTAAAATAGGTCACGTGAGAACTCGTTAAGTTAGTGAGTAAAAGAAGAGACGAACTTGTTAAGTTAATGTTATACACGTGGTGAAATTAAAGGTTACGAATGTTATATTGTATCACGTGAGGTGCACATGTTTAACTCATTAAGTTAACATAACTAAACGCATTGAGTTGCTATATTGAACACTAAGGCAACACGTTAGGTTAGCGTTATAAACTAAAGTTGTTATTTTTGCACGTGGTAAAATTCTTATTATAAAAATATTTGTTTATTATTGGTTCGTTGAGTTATCTGTAACACAATAGAGTTGGTTCGTTGAGTTATCATAACACCACAAAGCTGGTTCGTTGAGTTATCGTAACACCATGAAGTTGGTTCATTGAGTTAGCTATAGTACTTGTCACGAGAGTTAGCACATGAGGAACTCGTTAAGTTATATATTTACTTGTGTTACTCATTTAGTTAACATTAAAGTAACAACTTATTATTACACTTGATGAAAAATTTTAGACGAGAAAGTTTATTTTGTAGGAAATTTTTCAGAGATCCAAGATTGATGATTAAAGAAAATTCGAAATGTAAACGTGGGTCAAAACATGTGTATTTTGATGAAGGAAAAAGAGAAGACATGAAAAAGTGGAAAATTGGCAGTGATTAAATGTGGAGGGTATGCATGAAATGAAGATATAGTATAAAAGGCATAGAATTCTCATTGATCAACCATCCCTACACACCAAACGAAAAATCTTTTTAGGGATCAAAAACACCTCTTTGGGGAAAAGCTCTCAGGTGGAAGAAAATTCAATGAAGTAGAAAAGGTCAGATTTATGTCACTGAAGATTTGAAGTATCAGAAGAAAGCAAATTCGGTGAAGCAAAGAATGACAAGATATTCGTCACTAAAGAATTACTAAAGAAGAAAAAGAAGAAGAAGAAGAAAAAAGATCTCAAACAGGGAGAAACGTTTTAAATTCCACACATTAGTTTTCTCTGTTTGTAGTTATGAAATTGTATAGATGAAACATGGTATCGATATATAATTGCATCTATAATTTCTGAGGAGAATTGAATTGTATATTGTAATTGAAACCTTGAATAAAGATGATTTTATGAAAATAGTGTCTTGACTTGTTTTTGAGTTTTGAAGTTTCAATTATAATCGGAAAAAGTTTAAAAAGACAATTCACCCCCCTTTTGTGTAGCCATACAATCCTACAGCTACTACATTCTCACAACCTTTTTTATCTTTAATTTCTAGATCAAATTCTTGTAATAATAATATCCATCAGATCAATCTAGGTTTAGTCTCTTTCTTTGCTATTAGGTGTTTTAAAGCTAAATGATTTGTGTATACTATCACTTTAGCTCCAATCAGATATGATCTAAACTTTTCTAAGGCAAACACAACAGCTAACAGTTCTTTTTCAGTAGTTGTATAATTAACTTGAGTATCATTTAATGTTTTGCTTGCATAATGAATCACTCTAGGAGATTTTTCTATCTTCTATCCCAACACTGCTCCTACAGCAAAATCAGATGTATCGCACATTAATTCAAATGGATGGCTCCAATTAGGTGCTTGTATTATAGGAGTTGAAATTAAGCTAGTCTTAAGCTTGAAAAATGCTTCTTTGCAATTTTTATCAAAATTGAATGGGACATCTTTTAATAGATTAGTTAAAGGTTTAGCTATTTTGCTAAAATCTTTAATGAATCTTCTATAAAATCCAACATATCCTAGAAATGATCTAATATCTTTTACTAATTTAGGTTCCGGTAGATTAGAATTTTCTTCTATTTTAGCTTTATCTACTTCCAACCCTTTCTTTGAAACAACATGTCCCAAGACTTCCTTGTTTAACCATGAAGTGACATTTTTCCCAATTTAGAACCAGACTTTTTTCTACACAGCATTTTAATACTTGGTCTAAATTATTTAAACACACTTCATATAAAGTTCCATAAACAATAAAATCATCCATAAATATTTCTAAAAAATCTTCAGTCATTCTAGTGAATATACCCTACATACACCTTTGAAAGGTGGTTGGTGCATTGCATAATCTGAATGGCATTCTCTTAAAAGCATAAGTTCCATTAGAAAAGGTGAAAGTTGTTTTCTCTTGATCCTCTAATGCTACTAGCACTTGGTTATATCCTGAATACCCATCTAGGAAACAAAAATATTCTTGCCCTGCTAATTTCTCTAGCATTTGATCTATGAAAGGTAAGGGAAAATGATCTTTCTTAGTCACAACATTCAACTTTCTATAGTCTATACACACTCTCCAGCCTGATTGAATTCTAGTAGGTATCAAGTCCTGACTTTCATTCCTAATAATTGTTAATCCTGATTTCTTGGGAACTACATGGATTGGACTAACCCATGAGCTATCAGAAATCAGATAAATTATGTCATTATCTAACCATTTCACTATTTCTTTCCTGACTACTTCTTTAAGGTTTGGATTTAATCTTCTCTTAGGAATTCTAACTCGTTTAGCATTCTCTTCTAAATATATGTGGTGACAGCATAAAGTTGCACTTAACCCTTTTATATCAGTCATAGTCCACCCTATTGCTTCTTTATAAGTTTTTACTACATCTTTTAATTTAGAAATTTGATCCTCTTTTAAATTTGAAGCAATAATGATTGAACATGTTCATTTTTCTTTCAAAATATATAGGTTAATTCAGGAGGTAAAGGTTTTAAATCTAAATGTTGACCATTAGGAGCTAGATCTCCTAATTCAACATCTTCATTTTCTATATTAATCTCTTCTTGATCTCATTCTACAATTATGCTTTCACTTACTTCTAAATTTTCAGAATTTAGTTGCCTATTTAGTTATTCTTGAACCACATCATCTAGCATATCACCTTCATCCTCTAAAAAGTCTATAGTATGTAAGGACATTTCTAACTCCTCAAACTTTTTGGTTTGAAAATGTTTAATTGAGTATCCTCATTACCATATGCTAACTTCATTACTCCAATTTTACAATTTATAATAGCCCTTGATGTTGCTAAGAATGATCTCCCCAAAATTAAAGATGTATCTTGATTTTGATGCTTAATTTGTTGGGAATCCAAAATTACAATATCTATAGGATATATGAAATTTTTTATTTTAAATAGGACATCCTCTATTTTTTCTCTAGGGTATCTTATACTTCTATCAGCTAATTGAATAACAGTCCTAGTAGAGATTAAGCCTTCTAATCCTAACGATGCAAATATATCACTCAGCATTGAAAGGCCTTTAGATTTTGATAATGCAAAAATCAATATAAGGTTTGAAATTGTATTTCTCAGATACAACAGTCAACAAAAGAGCAGAAGTTGATACATGTAAAGTATCAATTTGTGCATTTTATATATGTTAATTCATGCATGTTAAGGATTATAAGTCATCATTATATATGTTCTTATGAAAGATTACATGAAAATATATTTTTAGGCATATGCATGAATTAGGGATTAAATAGTTGATAATGTACAAATTTATCCTTTATCAATTAAACACCTAGTCAATAGCCCTTGTATTAGACATAATTCTTATAATTCTTCAATTTATGACTTTATATACATTGTATGATTGCCAAATCACTTAAATATGATGTTAAACTAAAGAACTTTAAGTAATTCATGTATGTACATGTGAAAAAGTTGTAGACCAAAACCTTCCTAATTTAGCAACTTTCCATATATGGTAACTCATGCATGCATGTATACTATATTTGCATCATATGATTTATATTCAATGTATATGTGCATCCAACTTGGTTTTGAGTTTTATCGGTCAATAAATCATGAAATCAAGGAGGATCAAAGAGGAAAAAAACGTGGGCCATTAGATGCAACTTATTGGAGCCCAAGCAACAAAAACCTAGAGTATTTAAAGTGTTTGACCACTTAATTGTAGGCTATCTCCTCCTCTTCCAACACATTGCAGCTGGCGGTTTTAGCCATTCCAACATCTTCATCCGGAAAGTCCCATCTTCCCCTTAATCTTGAACAAGCTCCCTTCAAGAATGGTGAGCTTTGGCGTCTTCCACTCCTCCTAGAAGACACCTTTTCTTCAATTCAGACGGCCATACGTTAGGATCTCCTTGGGCGTTCATCTTGGTGGATTGGGAGGCTCGTGTGACTGATTTGGAGTGGAGCAAAAGGTTAGGATCTTCAGGGTTGAGTCATCGGAAGCACCATTCTTAGATGTGGAAGCCAAAGTTGTGGGTCTTAGAGGCAAGATCTTGAGGACGTGCACCACTCTTCTTCAAGGCAACCTTAGAAGCTTCACTTGGACGTGCTACAGGTGGTGACAGCCCTGTGGAGCATTGATTTCAAGGACTTTGGGGAGTCATTACTTGAAGAAACATGGAGGATTAAAAGGTATGATGGAAAGGAGAGATCCTCATACTAGTTTTCATGTTTTACAATTTTATATGTATGAGTATAGTTTGAGTATGTGGAAGAACGAAATTCTATGCATAAATCTTTGTTTCAAATGTTCTAAATTAAAGATTATATATTGTTTTGATGTTAATTGATATAAGAATTGAGTTCATATCATATGTTTCATGTGAATGATGGTGATGGTGTAAATTGTGAAGGCAGTTTTCCGTTTCTTAGATGGCCAGAATGTTAGTAGCTATTCTTTGAATTGTATGCACTTGTTCATCATCTCTAAATTCTGTTTTTTGTTTTTTTTTGTAAGTATAATGAATGTAGAACAAGTTTACAAAGTTTTAGAATTTTTTAGAATGTTTTTCGAAGCTTTTCGATTTTACTTTTTGAAGGTATCAACGGTTTTGAGTCTCTGTTGAGTGCTAGTTTTGAGCTCAATGCCTGTGTTGTGCTTGTGTCTTGTATTTTGTGGAATTCAATTCTATAAATTTTCCTTGTTAGTATAACGGATCTACTTTCAAGGAGTGCTTATTTCGTAGTATTTCATTAAGATTTGATTTTTCACCGAAGGTGCATTTTTGGAAAGTTTCCATAACCATCTGCGTCCCTTTCTTAAATAAGATATTGCTAGCGTTTTAATTTGTGTTAATCCATGAAATTACTGTCATTTGAAAGATATTCCAAGGATCTTTCTAACCCTTATTTATTCTGGATTTTTAAATGTTCAAGTTGGAAGTTATTAGAGTTAAAATCAAGCATAAATTCTGTGATTTCCGGATTAGTACTCATTGATTTCTTAAATATCTTATCATAACTAATTGGATTTTGGGTAATCTTATAAACTTTAATTGTGCTACGAATTTTGTATATTAATATTAAGTAATTAGAGTTTAATTATGAATTAGTTTAATGTGGATATTTAATTAGAGAATCATTTTCATAAAATTATTTAAGACAAACTCCATGTGGATTCGACCCGTACTTGCACATGCTTATTACAATGGGCACCGTGTGTTTGCGGTTATAAATGTAAAATTTACGCTTTTGCCGTTAATTTAACAACACATAAAAGCGTTACAATACAGATAGTTCAAAGTTTGCTGTAATTGATAAAAAGGATTTCGGAAGGTTATTCGACTTAACTATCCGAAAGAGGTAGAATTTCGGTAAGTTACCAGGCCTAAGTATCCAATGAATTAAGCTTCAAGCAACATAACCACCACCGGACAATTAAAAGAATAACTATCCGAAAGTAGGTCTTTAGAGAGTTAAAAAGATGGTTGTCTAAAGAATCAAAAAGTTATTGTTGCTAACTATCTGAAAGCTCAAGGAAAATCGAAAAGTTAGGAAGGCTAACTATCCGAAACTTAAGTCATTGAATTTCCCACGTGTAGAAATCCAAACAGAAGCTTAAAAGAAGAATCGAAAAGTTACTGTAGCTAACTATTCAAAATTTGGAGAGTTTCGGTGAGTTACAATTATAACCATCTAAAACTTAAGTTACTCTATTATGCACGTGTTGAAATAAGAAGGTAGTCGGAAACTTAAAGAAGGATTTCAAAGGGTTACTATAGTTAACTATCCGACAGTTAAAGAATAGTTCGGTAAGTTATAGCTACAAGTATCTGATCGAATGACAGCTCATATGTACAATCTGAAATCCTACATGGCAGAAAGACTTAAGTGACTTTTCAGTAAGTTACAAGTATTTTTCGAAGAGTTACATGGCTAAGCCTCTGAAAAACCTAGGAAATCGAAAGGGTATCTTGAAATACCTCCCTGAATGGTAACTTACCATATTTGGGTCTGAAATCTTACCAAGTACAACAGAATACATCCGTTGGAAGAAAATATGATCGTTACGCATAATAGTATATATACAAGCAATAGACAACAGAATCAGATAGCTTTTTGTTCATATACAAATCTATACACCAAGCTCAACAGAAAAAGTTTTCGAGATCAAATTATCATCAGCATATACAGACTCAAACTTAGAAGCTCTCCACACACTCAACTCTGATACATTCAAGCTAGTGTTTACTGAAGTACACGAATTTAAAACTTCAGTGAAGGGAAGATTGGAGCTACGACTTGAATGTTCAATCAAATTGGTAGGTTCTTACTTTGACCTTAAAGCAAGTGATTGTAAGTTTGTGAAAGTTTAGTGAAGCCCAAGTATCCCTTGGGGGTGGACTAGCCATTGGTGGTGAACCACCTAAAAAAATCTTGTGTGCATTACTTTTATTGTATGCTTGCTATTTCTCTATATCAATCAACCATTTATTGCTAAGTAACAAATTATTACCATTCACCCCCCCTCTGGTAAGCCATCAGATCCTAACAGGCATAACATTTATACCTGCACCTAGGTCTATTAAGGTTCTTTCTAGAATGGTATTTCCTATGGGCATGATATAATAGGGATTCTAGGATTAGATAACTTTTTAGGAATTTGTGGCAGAAATAGGGAACTACTTTGCTCAGCTAAAAGGACTTTCCTTAAAACTTGTCGCTCTCTTTTCTTAGTACACTAATCCTTAAGAAATTTAGCATAATGTGGCATTTTCTGTAATAAGTCTAACAAAGGAATGTTAACTTGTACTTTTTCAAAAATTTCTCTAATTTTTTCTTATTTTTCAGGAAATGTTTGTTGTAATCTTTCAAAATAGGGTGCTAATGATTGTGATTTAAAAGATTCTTTATCTTTCATTTCATTTTTTTGATCATTTTTAGTCTCATTTTCAAATTTAGATTTTTCTTCATTGATTTCTAAATTTTCAGATATTACATTTTCATTATCATTTTGAATTTTATTCTTATCCACCTTCATATTACTTTCTTTTTGAATTCTTGGTGGTATATTAGTTCCAAATCTTAATGTTATACATACATCTTCCAGATTTTCATTACTTTCATGATGTTCTTGTATTTCATTTTTGTGCTTATGATCTTCAACTGTTTTTAGTTTTAAATTGCATTCTTTAAATTCTATTGCATTGGTATTTTGTTTTTTCTGTATATCTTGTAAATTATGCACTTCTATAACATTAAAGTTTTCATTTGTGTTTTCCTATTACATAACTTGTAGTTTCATTGTAAATTCATCCAATGCTTTTAGTTTTCTTTCTAGATCATCTAATCTCATTGCATTCAATTTTTGATCGATTTTCATTATGGTTTTTCCAGTTTCATAAATGATATCAATTTTAAGTTCTGTATATTCTTCCTTATAGTTTAATTGGTTGACTTCTTGTTGCTGACACGTATATTGTTCCAGTTTGTCTATGTTTTGCTCTAAGCTACACTCTAGTCTGTCATACCTATCCCAAACTTCCTTGTCTCTCAACATATTACACATTCTAAATTGACCATCAGTTGGGTAAACTATAGGATTCTCATACTCAACTCTATTATATTGAATATAATTCATTTGTTGTTCATATGATCTAAGCATCTACAATCGTCTCAGTTTCAAACAATCAAAGATGTCGTGACCTTCCAAATTACAGAATTCACATATGCTAACTACAGGTTGCAGAAATCTTTGAGCATAAGCATATGCCATATTCTCAATTATAGAGTAAAACACACAACACTCCTCCTGCTATTAAAACAAAACAGCACTCACAGTTGCTTAGCTTCTCAATCCCTGGCAACAGCGCTAGAAAACTTGTATTGATTTGTTAACTTTTGTTTGGTTGTGAAAAGTTAAATCTTAAACTTGCTTATATCAGTAATTTCTTTTAGAAGTAAACAAACAACATTTCACACAAATTAGACATTAATTCCAATTTGTGTTTTAACTACAAGTGCATAGTGTATATTGTATTTGTGTGCAAGTACAGGTCGATCCCATAGAGATTGAGTAAGAATTGTGTACTGTTCTGATTTTTATATTGGAGTTTATATGTGTTCAGTTAAGCACTCCGTTAAGTTAAGGTTAACTCAACGGACTTAGTTCATGGAGTTATAACTAACTCAACGAACTAACCTTGTGGACTTAAGTCAACTCCACGAGCCTATTTTTCCAATTGAATACTACTATTTACAGAGGAATTTAGCCAACCATTGGGCAGTTCCATAGATTGTAAATAACATCAATTAAGCTCTTTAATGTTAGTTAATATTAGATTTATCATTAAGCAATACTAACATTCAGATATTTCAAATAGTAACCATTAAAATCTTTAAGTATTTGGAACAATTCAAGTTTAGTAAACGGTAAAACTATTTTCTATTTTCTGAATCAAACAAACATAAAACATTCACAATACTGACCATGATAACATTAATCACGATACAAAACAAACAATACAACACTTTAATACTAAATGTAAGCACAGATAATTTGTTGTTTTTGATATTTTTGTTTTGATATGTTCTTGAAGATGAATGAAAGGTGAAATGTAAAAATCTCTATCGATAGTAAAAACTTCCGTCACTACATGCGACATGATTACACCACTGAAAACTTAATCACTTACAATCCTACCTCCTCTCCCTATAGAATTGCGAGTCCAAAATTGTAAGATGATCTCCTCTTCAACATACTGTCATCAACTTGAAACCAAGGCTAGAAGCTTTACGATCTCCTGAGATATGTGTCGGTGCTTGGTGAAAATGGTTTCCCTTCTCGTAACGTGATCACTCCTCACAGTAGTTGTCAGGCACCGTGTTTGGCTCGGAATCGACCCGACATCAGGAAAGTATTTTTACAAACTTCTGATGGTTGGTGATTTTGGTGGTGGTGTGGAGCTTCCGACACTTCCTGCAATTAGCGCGGTTCTCCACCTCTACACACATACACATTTCTTCATCTTTTTTTCTCTTTTTTTATATTTCTTCTGTAGTAACTACTTTTTCTTAGATGATGAGTTGGATTTCCTTCATTCATATCAATGATGGTGATTTTTCTTCATTCCACGAGTGATTCTACGTAAAGATTATCAAAGATTAAGCTCTGCGATCAAAAGGCTATATTAAGTAAATGGAATAATAGTCAAACTATAACAAATGAACATAGTAGTAAAATATCAAATGTAGAAAAACATGGTATTGGTTTACATGATGATTCTTCTGAAAATTATATATTGCATGATGGTACTGCTAAAAGTAATGTCTTTATTTCTAGTACTGAGAATAGTAAGAGAAAAACTATTCTGTGTGTGATTAAAAAGGGGGATAAATATGTGCGAATTGATAAAATGTAGCATATAAATGATAGCACACGATGCAAGAATTTCAAAAGAAATTTTTAGAAGAATCAAGCTAAGACATTTGAGAATCTTAATATTTTTGATTAGTTTTCTTTATATTTAAAAAATATCAGATATTGGAATCAGCAATCAAATAACGTCAGAAATGAAAATTTCAACTTTGGCTTATATAGAGATAAATGTTCTGATAATTATAACACAAAGAGAAAGAAATGCAAGAATAATTATCAAAAAATAGATAAGTTGAAGTTTAAAAATATTGATTATTTTGATATGACTCTCTCTAAAATTCTTGGACCCACTCAAAAATGGGTTCCAATAGATCAAATCTCTTCTTAACTATTTTGTAGGTACACAAATCAAAATGGATAATGGACAGTGGAGCATCTAGCCACATGACTAGAGACATACGATCACTTACAAGAAGTAACAAAGACTAAGAATGGACAAGTTACCTTGGGAAATAAAAGCAAAACAAATATCCTTGGGTCTGGCAAGGTTTAGGTAACTGAGAAATGCTTTACAAATGATGTCTTATTAGTGGAAAACTTAGGTTCTAATTTATTGAGTGTTCCTGTTTTAATGAAGTTTTACAAAGTAATTTTTGAAAAAGATTCCTGTAAAATTATGGGCATGTCTACAAATGAAATTTTATTCACTACATACAAGAAAGGATCTGTTTGTATTCTAAATTTGCCTTCTGATATTATTAAAGACAATACTTGCTTAATTGCAAAATCGGATGAAGTTATCTTATGGCATAGAAGGCTAGGACACTCAAACTTAAAATTATTACAAAAGCTGTCTGAAAACAATCTAGTTAGAGGTTTACCTAGTATTAAGTACTCGAAAGAGTTTATGTGTGATGCATGTCAACTAGGTAAATTACATAAAACATCCTTTAAAAGTTTAAATGAAATAACAAGCAAAAGAATATTAGAACTAGTGCATATGGATTTATTTGGACCTACTAGGACAACTAGTCTAGGAGGTAAACATTATGCTTTTGTACTAATTGATGACTATTCTAGATTTACTTGGGTCTATTTTCTAGTAAATAAAACGGAAGTTTTTGAAACATTTAAGATATTCTGTAATAAAGTTCAGAATGAGCAAAATGTTAAAATTCAAAAACATAGGAGTGATCATGGTACAGAATTTGATAATGATCAAATGGATACCTTTTGTGAAGAATTAGGCATAGATCATAGGTACTCATTTCCAAGAGCTCCTTCACAAAATAGGATAGTAGAACGTAAAAACAGATCACTTCAGGAAATGTCCAGAACCATGTTAAATGAAAATAAGTTACCCCTATCTTTCTGGGCAGAAGCAGTTCATACAGCATGTTATGTTATAAATAGAGTACATCTAAGACCAATTTTAGATAAAACTCCTTATGAGATATAGTATAATAGGGTTCCCAAAATAAGTTATTTAAAACCCTTTGGCTGTAAGTGTTTTATTTTAAACACTAAGGAACGAAGAGACAAATTTAGAGCCAAATCAGATGAGGGTATTTTTGTTGGTTATTCTATTAGAAGTAACGCATATAGAGTATATAATAAATCAATAAAAACCATTGAGGAAACCCTACATGTGAAATTTCATGAAAATTCTCATTTGGATTTTAGACATGTTGAAAACTCTGATTTAGAAATTCTCCTAGAAATAGTATCAAATGATGTTGATAAAGAAATTGATAGATTATCTAACGGACTAAGAAATATAAACTTAAATGATGAAGATTTAGAAGAAAATAATGTCATACCTATAGAAAATGTGGAACAACATAGAAATTGACGTTATGCTTCATCTCATCCTATTGATCAGATAATAGGCGATCCTAATCAAGGAGTTAGGACTAGGTCATCAGTAGTCAACATTTGTGGTGCTTACTCATTTGTTTTTTTACTAGAACCTAAGAAAATTGAAGATGCCTTAGAAGATGAATTTTGGTATTTAGCTATGCAAGATGAGCACAATCAATTTATAAGAAATGAGGTATGGGATCTAGTTCCACCACTTGAAAATCAGTCCATAATAGGAACAAGGTGGGTATTTAGAAACAAAGTAGATCAAGATGGACATATAGTTAAAAATAAAGCTAGATAAGTTGTTCAAGGTTACAAACAAGAGGAAGGAATTGATTATGATGAAACATTTGCTCCTATTGCTAGACTAGAATCAATACGAATTTTACTAGCATATGCTTGTTATATGGAATTCAAATTATATCAAATGGATGTTAAGATTGCTTTTCTAAATGGATATATAAAAGAAGAAGTTTATGTAAAACAACCTCCAAGTTTTGAAGATTCAAAACATCCTGAGTATGTTTATAAGCTTAAGAAGGTGCTATATGGCCTTAAACAAGCCCCTAGGTCTTGGTATGAGAGATTATCTAAATTTCTTATAGAAAAAGGGTATTCCATGGGAAAGGCATATCACACTCTTTTTATCAAGAAGATTGAAAAAGATATATTGGTAGTTCAAATCTATGTAGATGACATCATATTTGGAGCAACAAATGATAAATTAGTTGAGTCTTTTTCGAAAGACATGACTAGTCAATTTGAAATGAGTATGATGGGTGAACTATCATTTTTCCTAGGCTTACAAATTAAGTAATTAAATCAGGGTACTTTTATTTCACAAGTAAAATATACTCAAGATTTATTAAAGAGGTTTGGTTTAGACAACACTAAAACAAAGAATACACCAATGAGTACTATCACCAAGTTGGATGAAGATGACTCTAGAAAAATAGTAGATATAAAACAATATAGAAGTATGATTGGTTCATTACTTTATTTAACAGCTAGCCGCCTAGATATTATGTTTAGTGTGTGTATGTGTGCTAGATATCAATCTAATCCTAAAGAATCACACCTACTTGTTGTTAAACAAATCTTTAAATATCTATTAGGAACCATCAATTTTGGATTGTTTTACTTTAAACATAGTTCTTTAAATTTAGTAGGTTATAGTGATGTTGATTTCGTAGGATGTAAGTCTGAAACAAAAAGCACCAGTGACACATGTCAATTATTAGGAAATTCTTTAATGTCATGGTCTAGCAAAAAGCAAAATTGTGTAGCATTATCTACAACTGAAGCTGAATATATAGTTGTTGCACTTTGTTGTGCTCAAATCTTGTGGATCAGACAAACTTTAAAAGATTTTAATTTAACCTATGAACCAACTAAGATTTTCTATGATAGTAGTTCTGCAATAAGTTTGTTTAAAAATCTTGTCTTACATTCACGAGCTAAACATATAGAAGTTCGACATCATTTTCTAAGAGATAATGTTATAAAAGGAAAAATAGTATTAAATTTTGTTCCTACCAGAGAACAATTAGCAGATCTATTTACAAAACCCTTAGATGAGAATACTTTTTCAAAATTTCGATTGGAACTTGGTATCTGTAGTTTATCTGATGTTTAAATTGTCCTCTTCATTGCATAACATTTTGGTTTGTTAAAAGGTAGATTTAAAAATTTTAATTTCTTTTTTTTTTTTTAAAAAATTCCAAAAATTTCTATTTCGAATTACTATATTCTGGTAGTTAAGAATTTATGAAATTCTGATTTTTATTGAAGTCAATTTATTTAAGAAAAATTCAGAAAAGATTACTTAAGGAAAGTTAATTTGATTCAATGTGAGTGCCAACTGTATTTTTGTTACTTATGTATATGCTATTATAGAGATTTTAATTGAAAAATACATAGAAAGTATGTACTGTTTATGAAAGGAAAGTTCTTAACATACTGTTAAAAAAAAAAAATTAAGTCTTGCGGTTGCCTCTAATTTAATTTACTATCTTGTTTTATTTCTTTTTTGTCTGCAATTACTTGAGTAATTAAGTCCGTTGGGGGATTTTGAACCCTAGTCACTTAAACTAACTGGTTTGGGATGTGCTGATTGAAAACTCATTTTACAAGTAATTCAGATTATATTTTAAAAAAAAAAATTTACCTGTTCTCACTTGTCATTGAGTAACTTGTTATCTTTCCCCTAAATAAGGGATTGTGATCACGTAAAAAGATGATATTGTGGGAGGTAATACATAAAGTATATATATATATATATGCATCTAAACATAAAAAAAAGGGGGCAATGTACTCAAGCTTAGTTTATTTTACAGGTGTTATAACAATTCTGTCATAATCTGTGCATATAATCTTTGTTATTTCTCCTTGTTATTATCTATTCTTTACACATAATGTACTGTATTTATTTTCTTAAGTTTGTGTACTCTCTATTGAATTCTCTTAGCTTACCTGAAGGTATATCTCTATGAATCTTCTTTTGTAAATTGAATAAGATAAAAGTCAGAAAGTCTAAATTGTTAAATCTACTATTTATTTCTTTATTTAATTAAAAATAAAAATAAAAATGAGAGACTGAAATCTATTTAAGGCTTCGCAACCCATTTTAAGTACGCTAGATTTTGAACTTAAATGACAAATCTATTTAGGGCTTGGCAACCTAGTTTAAGTACATCATAGATACTTTACACTACATTTATGTAAGGGGAGCAATTTCTCATATAATAATTCAACCATTATGAATTATTATATGCTTTCATGAAAGAATCTGCAAAATTTCAGGAAATTAACATTAATTAAGTACATTTCTGAACTGTCAGTGAAATACAATTTTTTTTTTTAATTCTTAAGTATCTGAATTTTCTGTTATTTCGAAAGGTTATATTATCTATACTGGATAGTTATGTTTTAACCGATTAAAAGAATATTTTATTATTTCCTGAAATACACGAGTTGAAGCCTACATGCATATCTTAAGTAAATGTTTGGTAAGTTATCTAGTAACTCTTCGAAATGCATTTGAGCATCGGATAGTTAGGTTTATAAGTATCCGAAAATATCTGAACTCCTTAATTTAGAATTATGCACATGTTGAATTTCATTGCTTTATGTCAAGTTAAAACTTGAACAGTTATGCTTAAGTCTTAGACTTTTACGCATATCTATCCGAGAAACTCGAACAGTTAACTTACTCTTATTATATTTTTCTGAAAGACTTAAATTCTAACAATAACTATTCTCGTTTGTCGTATAGTTATGTGCTTTACTGCTCACAAAACTCAAATAGTTATCATAAGTCTTTGAGTTTTCTCACTGTTCACTTAGCCAGAAGTTATTTTCTTTACACGAACAGTTACGCTAAGTATTTTGCTTTTGTCGATTGTAAAACTCGTACAGTTATTGTAAGCATTCGAGTCATTTATCAGTAATAGATCTTATATTTATGATTTTAATGATTGAATCTGATTATCCGTTTATAAACTCGAAGGGTTATAAATGTTTTACTAGCCTTTTATGTTTCTACCTTGGTAAAACCCTTGTTTCACAATCTTTACTTCCACTAAGTTCTATAGTACACAACGAAGATTAATCGACAATGTCAGGACGTGGTAGAATAACAAAAGTGCAGAAAAGAGAGATGGAACTTCAGAAAATAGAAAGTGAAATCAACGACATCTACTCAAGGTACACTTTTTCTAATGAAGTACTACATGAAATTAGAAAAGCTGTTCAAGATGAGAAAAATTTCTGTTGGAAGTTTGTTCGTAATTATACTGAAACATAGTTTACACTAAAACAGACTAAACTTTCCGCATTGCAACTATGGAAACGAACTTTACAACCTAGCCCTACGGTTGTTACAAGTTCAAGACATGTACTTGACAAATCGGTACAGTCTATCACTTATTATGGAAAGAAATGGGGACTAATGATAGAAAATGCCAATAGGGAATTAGAATCTTTGTATTCCCAACATTATTTTCACCTGGCTGTTTTAGATGACATTCAACAATTTTTTGATAAATAGAAAATTACCATTTGGAAAATGGGCCTTCGAAGTGAAGGACAGAAACTTTATCAATTAAAAATGGTAGAGGTTGAGAGTTTAAAACTCTATATTCCATTATTACCACCTAGGCATCATGGTGAAGTGTAGGATCGTATGGCTACACAAGAGGGGGGGTGAATTGTGTATTTTTAATATTTTCTGAAATATAATTGAAACTTTAAAACTCAAAAACAAGTCGAGACATTGTTTTCATAAAATCATTTTTATTCAAGGTTTCAATTACAATATACAATTCAATTCTCCTCAGAAATTGTAGATGCAATTATATTTCGATACCATGTATCATCTAAACAATTTCATAACTACAAACAGAGAAAACTAATTTGCGGAATTTAAAACTTTTCTCCCTGTTTGTGATCTTTCTTCTTCTTCTTTTTCTTCTTCTTTTTCTTCTTCTTTTTCTTCTTCAGCAATTCTTTAGTGACGAATATCTTGTCTTTTCATGCTTCATCGAATTTGCTTTCTTCTGATACTTCAAATCTTCAGTGACGAAAATCTTACCTTTTTATGCTTCACTGAACTTTCTTCTACTTGAGAGATTTTTCCCGAAGAGGTGTTTTTGATCCCTGAAAAAGATTTTTCTTTTGGTGTGCAGGGATGGTTTGATCCTTGAAAAGATTTTTCGTTTTGTGTGCAAGGATAAATTGATCAACGAGAATTCTATGCCTTTTATACTGTATCTTCATTTCATGCATATCCTTCACGTTTAACCACTACTAGTTTTCCACTTCTCCACGTCTTTTCTTTTTCCTTCATCGAAACACACACGTTCTAACCCACGTTTATATTTCGAATTTTCTTTAATCATCAGTCCTGGATCTCTGAAAAATTTCTTGAAAATAAACTTTCTCATCCAAAATTTTTTCATCAGTGTAATAAGAAGTCGTTACTTTAATAAACGAGTAACACAAGTATATATATATAACTTAACGTTTCTAACTTAACGAGTTCACCATGTGCTATTTCACGTGACAAGTATTGTAGCTAACTCAACGAACTAAGTCTATGGTGTTATGCTATCTCAACGAACCATCTCTGTTGTGTTATGATAACTCAACGAACCAGTAATAAACAAATATTTTTATAATAAGAATTTTACCACGTGCAAAAATAACAACTTAAGTTTATAACGCTAACCTAACGCGTTGCCTTAGTGTTCAATATAGCAACTCAACGCGTTTAGTTATGTTAACTTAACGAGTTAAACATGTGCACCTCACGTGATACAATACAACATTCGTAACTTATAATTTCACCACATGTATAACACTAACTTAACGAGTTTGTCTCTTCTTTTACTCACTAACTTAACGAGTTATCACGTGACCTATTTTAACCTTTAAGCCTCTAACTTAACAAGTTCTCACGTGACCTCTATACAAACAAAACTCTAACTTAACGAGTTGTCTAAACGTGCACTGTTCATGATACAGAAGATATAACATTAAAACATATCATGCTTTTCAATAAAAACACACGTTAACTTAACGTTTAGCTAAATGAGAAATTAATGCAACGAAATGACTAGTTATTAACTTCAGATCCAATACAGACAAGTATTTATATCAGTAAGCTTTTTCTGTATTAGTTGATGATTTTAATTTCTTTTCATAAGCAATAGTAATCGAGCAAATATGATTATTTTCATTCAGCACACATCATCAAAACAAAAATACTCAACATGAAGGACCATCAAGACCATTGGTGCCTTTAACAGTAGAAATTAAGAAAACTTTAGAGCCTCCTGAACAACAAGAAACACTACAGACATATAGTCGGAAAAAGAAGAAGACATTAGACTATTTTGGACTAACTACAAGTGTGCAAGGTATATTGTAGTAAAGAGAACAATCTTTGACAAATGGAAAACTATGTTCCATTGCAGAAGCTGGACAAACTTTTGTGTCAGGATCCTAGCAGATGTGACAAATATCAGATTACAAGCATACACTCTAAGGTATTGTGTCACATTAGTACATAATGTTTCTTTTAATACAATGGATAGTTTTTCACATCATGCTGCAAGCTCACATTCTTTTCCTACGGAAAGAGAAAATGTAGGAAATTTTGATGATATCTATACAGATGATATCAATTTTGATGATATTTTTGATGATATAGACATTGAGTCTATGAATTTTGAAGATATTTCATTTGAAGAGGAATGTACAGATATTCTTCCTCTTACTGTATCTCGAACAGAGACTTTTGATTTTTGGTACAGTTGCTTATACTACAGTTTATACATATAGTTATGTCTGTTACAGTATATAGTATATTTGTTGATAAATGTATATAATCAATAAAATACATAGTTACAAATAGAATATCATACTGCCAATGTCTCACATATACAAATTTCAAAAATAAACAGATATAGAACATTCTTTGATACAGAGACAGTTGTTGTATAGATCAATTATAGACATAAATGTTGTTAATAAACAGATTACTATAGAGACTGTTGCTATTGAAATGTTTCCAGAAGATCAAACAGAAGAATTTTAGTAGATTATTGATACGACAATACCAGATACTTCAAACATTTATAATTGTTTTGATGGCAATTCCACCAGTTCTGAAAGATCTGAAAATTCAGATGTTGCTGATAATGTTGAAACAAGTCCCAGATCAGAACATCATGATAGGAAAATATGTAATCCTGAATACAATTTAGATGACAATACATTATTATAGTTCAGAAATAATTCCTATTATGAAAAATTTTAGACATATAAAACTTTTACAGTTTTATATTCAAGACTAGTTAAGTTTGAAGGGATGACACATATACGAGAAAGGTTTGAATATCAAGACTTGTTGACTCTACTTCCACAATAGCTCGGCCATCTAGTTATACCAGAACTTATAAGTTGTTTTTACTCAAACTTAACAGTGGAAGAAGGTATTCCTGTTTCCAATATACAAGACTACGACATATATTTAACTCCAAATTTACTTTATCAAGTACTTGGTCTGAAAAATGAAGGAGTTAAATTGTCAAAAAGAAAACAGGTTTATCAGTTGGGATGGGACATTAAAAGCTTAGCAAAAGATCCAACTGCCAACAATCCAATGAGAATACTAAATGATTTAAATGGCCAAGCACGTTTTATCGCAAAAATACTGCATGCTTCAATATTTCAGAAGTTTGATCATAGTGCAGAAGTTGGCAGATGCTGTGTTTATGCTACATATGCATTAATTAATCATATACAAGTGAACTGGTATGATATTTTTGTTTCTCATATCTTACATTTGCAGAGTAAATTATTTTATGGTGATACAATTATGAGAATTGTGGCAAGTCAAACAGATATTACACCTTGGCCACAGAAAAGATTAAAATCAAGATCTTTCTCTACAAAGGAACTACAGAAATACCAGGAAATAGATGCACCTGAAATACGATAGCAACAACAACAATAAGATCGACACACTTAGTCACAACAGCAACAACAACAATCAACACAATTTTTAAAACAACAGCAACATACAGATATACATACAGGTATACATACAGATACACATATAGGTATAAATACAAACATACATACTGAATTTTTACAGTAACCATCACAAGTTTCACATAATGATTTAGATCAAGCAATGATTGATCAGATAAATAGAGTAAGTACAGAAATTGCAAAGCAAATTTCAGATACTCTGATCAGAATTTTTTGAAGACAAAGAGGCTTGTGATTATACAAATTATGTATTGCATTATTTATTTATTGTAATTTGTAACAAAAAATTATGTAAACTGCCTACTGCAATTAATGCTCATATCATTGTTTTTGACAGTTTATGTTTATATAGTTTATGCTTAATCCACGAAATTTATACATATTTGAGAATATCTTTTTGACTAATATGTACTTAGCAAGGTTTTCTTCCTTACATTTACATAGTTTAATTACTAAATGTTGAGAAGGTAGATTATTTACTTTTTTATAATGCCAAAAAGGGGGAGATTAGTTGAGACTTATTAGGTTTTGACATCATCAAAAAGGGGGAGATTGTTAGGAATTTTGTTTTGATGATGTATGCTTTACTAATGTTTTTAAAATGAGTCTAAATAATATTCTGTTAGGTATTTAATTTTAATCATATATGCTTTATTAACGTATTTAAATAAGTTTACATAATATTCTCTAAGTATATTTCTCTAAGTATAATAGTTAACAGATTATCGAAAAGTTTCATTTTTATGTTGGATAAATTAAAGATTTCCGAAGAGTTAGATTTGCAATAGTTAAACTTTCGGATAGTTAACATTTCGGATAGTTAACATTTCATTTTTGTCGAATACTTTATGTTAAAAACTCGTATAGTTAAGATTATCTACATGTGTGTTTTTAATGTTTTAAGTTGTCACATGTTTTCCATGTGCGTTCGGTAATGAAAAATCGAATAGTTAGATAACTGTTCAAGTTTTTATACGCATGGATAGATAACTGTTTGAGTTTTATAAAAGAACTAATGAACAGATAAGTTTCTTTGTTTAGTCACGTGTTTTGCAGATGCAAAAAAACTTGAACAGTTAAAGGATAAGTGTTCGAGTTTTTACAGGACTTAAAGTATAAATGTTCAACTAAATCGAAGACTTAGAAGATATTCTACAAGACTCCAGGAAGATAAAGTTTCGGTGAATCTACGAAGTGGAGATCGTGGAAATTCAAAATGTTAGTGGAAATTAAAATAGAAAGTAATTTGGATTAAAGAGAAAATTAGTACGTGGATTATGGATTAAGTGGATGAACATGCTGAACATGAAAGACAACAGAGTTCGACTACAAATAGAGAGTACGAACTACATTACAGCAGAGGATCCCAATCTCAAAAACCAAGTTTGAATATTCAATCTGGATCCGTAACTGAAAAGTTAAGTTTGAATATTCATATTCTGAAGAATTCTCCAACATTAGAAGAAGTTCAAAATTCCAAGCAATTTTAGAAAAGGAGCTGCAAACGTAAGAAGTTTGGAAATTCGACAACTGGAGAAGAAGAGATACAGAAGCTGAGCAAAAAGAAAGAAAGAAGTTGTGTGCATAAAGATCAAGTTATATACAATTCAAAATTAGTTTTGAATAAGAACTTTGTTTTCCTATTTGAATTGTATATAGAACATTACTGTATCAAAACTGTCAACAAGGGAATTGAGCTGAAAAGATATTGTAAATTCTGTCTTGAAATAAAAGAATAGAATTTTATTTACGAGCGTTTTGTGCTCTTGTTTTATCTACTAGTATTTAATTACTAAAGACACAATTCACCCTCCCTCTTGTGATACAAACGATCCTACAACTGGTATTAGAGCTTCTGTTTTTCACTTTTTTTTTTCAGATTTACTACGCTCTGCTACAACTAGTATCAGTGCACTTAAACTGTTTAAAGCATCCGAAAAGCCTTCATTTCTCTATTTAGGAATCGGTTTTTCCTATCATTTACTTCAGATCATCTATTTAAAATGGATAATTCTGAAATCTTAGTTATGACTGAAGGACAGACCACTAATCGTCCTCCTATTTTCGATGGTAGCAATTATGGCTATTGGAAATATAGGATGAAAGTATTCTTTCAGTCAATTGATTTCAAACTATGGTATATAATTAGCAATCCTATAGTGTTCCTTACAACTCCATATGATACTTGGACTTTTGATGAAAAGGAGCAAATGACACTAAATGCTAAAGGTTTAAACATCTTGTTTTGTGCTTTATCTCATGATCAATTTAATAAAGTTTCTGCATATCAAACTGCATATGAGATATGGCATGCATTAGAAGTTGCCAACGAAGGTACTAATCAAGTCAAGGAATCTAAGATCGATATGTTAGTACATAAATATGAGCTTTTTAAAATACACGAAAATGAATGTATCTCTGACATGTTTTCCCGTTTTCTTGAGATTGTAAATTCATTAAAATCTTTAGGTAAGAAATTCGAGGAAAAAGACTTGGTAAGAAAGATCATTTGATCTTTAACTAAAATTTGGGCTCAAAAGACATCTATTGAAGAGTCCAAAGACTTAACATATACTCTCGATGATCTCATAGGAAATCTAACAACCTATGAAGTACAACATTTAGATCCAAAAGGGAAAAATCTTAGAAGGGATCTGGCTTTTGAGGTTGATAAAGTCTCAGAAGTCACTTGTGATTCTAATGATGATTTACTATTGTTGACCAAAAAATTTAGAAATCTGTTGAAGAAACGTAGAAACTTCAGGTTAGCAAAGACATCTGGAGATATAGAGAAGAAGTCATTCACGAAAGACAAAAGTATATGCTACAAGTGCAACAGGCCAGGTCACTTTCAAACTGATTGTCCTCTCAACAAAGATAAGAAGAATTCGATGAGGAATTTCAGGAATAAGAAATTCAGAAAGAGAAGGGCGCTTAAAGTGACATGGGATGACTCTTTAGCTTCACAAAGTGAAGAAACAAATGATTCAACATCAGACAATGAATCCTCATCAACATCAGATTTAGAAGAAAATCTAGCAAATGTATGCTTTATGGCAAAATCCAGTGAGGTATCCTTTGATCAAAATGCTAATTTTGATAGTTTTGATGGATTACTTGTTGAATACAATAGACTGGCCAGAAAATATAAGAAAGTCAAAATAGAAAGAAAGGACACTAGGAAAATGCTAGATGAATCTAAAAATAAGATTGATTTTCTGAATTCTACGTTGAATAAATTTAAAGAAGAAAATCAAAGGCATGCACAGGAAATTTTAAAGTTCACTACTATAGAAAGAAAATTGCATGTTGATTGTGAAAATTTAATTGCTGATAAGAAGAAAATGATTTGTGAAATTGAAAAACTGGAACTGACTATTACTAATTTAAATTTAGAAATTGATGTGTTAAAGATTAAAGTCTGTGATCAAAAGGCTATATTAAGTAAATGGAATAATAGTCAAACTATAACAAATGAACTTAGTAGTAAAATATCAAATGTAGAAAACACATGGTATTAGTTTACACGATGCATCTTCTGAAAATTATATATTGCATGATGGTACTGCTAAAAATAATGTCTTTATTTCTAGTACTAAGAATAGTAAAAGAAAAGCTATTCCGTGTGTGATTAAAAAGGGAGATAAATATGTGCGAATTGATAAAATGCAGCATATAAATGATAGCACATGATGCAAGAATTTCAAAAGAAATCTTTAGAAGAATCAAGCTAAGACATTTGAGAATTTTAATATTCTTGATCAATTTTCTTCATATTTAAAGAATATCAGATATTGGAATCAGAAATCAAATAATGTTAGAAATGAAAATTTCAACTCTGGTTTACATAAAGATAAATGTTCTGATAATTATAACACTAAGAGAAAGAAATGCAAGAATAATTATCAGAAAATAGATAAGTTGAAGTTTAAAAATATTGAGAATTTTGATATGACTCTCTCTAAAATTCTTTTTGACTATTTTGTAGGTACACAAATCAAAATTACAATTAGAACTTGGTATCTGTAGGTTATCTGATGTTTAAATTGTCATGTTCATTGTATTTTGGTTTGTTATAAGGTAGTTTTAGAATTTAATTTTTTTATTATAAAAAATAAAAAAAAATCTATTTTCAAATTACGATTTTCTAGTAGTTAAGAATTTATGAAATTCTGAGTTTTACTGAAATCAATTTATTTAAGAAAAATTTAGAAAAGGTTACTTGAGGAAACTTAAATTAATTCAATGTGAGTGTCAACTGTATTTTTGTTACTTATGTATATGCTATTACAAAGATTTTAACAGGAAAATACTTAGAAAGTATGTACTTTTTATTAAAGGAAAGTTATTAACATTCTGTTAGAAAAATTAAGTCTTGTAGTTGCCTCTAATTTAAATCTACTATTTTATTTCTTTTTTGTCTACAATTACTTGAGTAATTAAGTCCGTTGGGGGATCTTAAACCCTAGTCACTTAAACCAACAGGTTTGGAATGTGCTAACTGAAAACTAATTTTGCAAGTAATTCAGATTATATTTTAAAAATAAAAAAATTACGTGTTTTCACTTGTCATTGAGTAACTAGTTATCTTTCCCCTAAGCAAGGGATTGTGGTCACGTCAAAAGATGATATTGTGGGAGGTAATGCATAAAGTATATTTATAAAAAAAAAAAAAAAAGAACAAAAATGGGGCAATGAAATCAAGCTTAATTTATTTTGCAGGTGTTATAACAATCCTGCCATAATCTATGCATATAATCCTTGTTAATTTTTTGTTATTATCTACTCTTTACACATAATGTATGATATTTATTGTCTTAAGTTTGTGTACTCATTATTGAATTCTTTTAAGTTCCTAAAGGTATATCTCTATGAATTTTCTTTTGTAAACTAACTAAGATAAAAGCCAAAAAGTCTAAATTGTTAACTTTACTACTTATTTCTGTATTTAATTCAAATTAAAAAAGAAGAAGGAGAGACTCAAATCTATTTAAGGCTTAGCATCCTCTTTAAGTAAGCTATTTGACCTTTTAAAGCCAAATCTACTTAGGGCTTGGCAACCCACATTAAGTACGCCATAGATTCTTTACACTACATTTATGTAGGGGGAGCAATTTCTCATATAATAATTGATCTCTTATGAACTATTATATGTTTTCATGAAAGAATCTACATAATTTCAGGAAATACAATTTAATTAAGTACATTTCTAAACTGTAGGTGACTTGCAGGTTTTTTAATTCTTAAGTATCCGAATTTTCTATTGTTTCGACAAGTTATATTGCAAGTATCGGACAGTTGTGTTTTAAAACGTTCAATAGACTATTTTATTATTTCCTGAAGCACACGTGTCGAAACCATAATGCATGACTTAAGTGGATTTTCGGTAAGTTATTTGTAACTCTTCGAAATGCGTCTAGGCATCCGAAAGTTGGATTTGTAACTATCTGAAACATCTCTTTATTATAAAACTGCTTAAGTACACGTGTTGTGATCTACAAGATTGACTTAAGTTATCTTTCAGAAGGTTATCTATAACTCTCCGAAATGCACCTGAGCATTAGATAGTTAGGTTTATAAGTCTCCGAAACTTTTTGAACACCTTAAGTTCAAATTGTGCACGTGTTGAATTTCACTACTTTATAATGTCTTAGTCAAAACTCGAATAGTTATGTTTAACTCTTCGACTTTTCACACCTATTCCTTCGAGAAACTCGAATAGTTATCATAAGTCTTCGAGTTTTCTCACTTTTCACTTAGCTTGAAGTTATTTTCATTATATGAACAGTTACACTAAGTATTCTGCAATTGTTGGTTGTAAAACTTGTACAATTATTGCAAGCACTCGAGTTATTTATCGGTAACGGATCTTATATTTTTGATTTCAATGATTGAATCCGTTTATCCATTTATAAACTCGAAGAGTTATAAATATTTTACTAACAACCTTTCATGTTTCTACCTTGGTAAAACCCTAGCTTCACAATCTTTACTTCCACTAAGTTCTACAATGCAAAGTGAAGATTAATCGACAATGTCAGGATGTAGAAGAGGACGTGGTAGAATGACAAAAGTGTAGAAAAGAGAGTTGGAAATTTAGAAAATACAAAGTGAAATCAACGACATCTACTCCAGGTACACTTTTTCAAACGAAGTACTACACGAAATAAGAAAAGTTGTTCAAGATGAGAAAAATTTTTGTTGGAAATTTATTCAAAATTATGCTAAAACACAATTTAGACTAAAACAGACTGAACTTTCCGCATTGCATTTATGGAAAAGAAATTTACAACCTAACCCTACAGTTGTAAGTTCTGGACATGTACTAGAGACATTGGTACAATCTATCACCTACTATGGAAAGAAGTGGGGACCAATGATCAAAAATGCAAACAAGGAATTACAATCCTTGTATTCCCAACATTATTTTGCCCCACCTATTTTAGATGATATTAAACAGTGTATAGATGAACAAAAAACTGCCATTAGGAAAATGGGCCTTCGAAGTGAAGGACAAAGAGTTTATCAACTCAAAATGGCAAAGGTTGAGAGCTTAAAACTCTATATTCCATTATTACAACCTAGGCATCATGGTGAAGGACCATCAAGACCCCAAGTGCCTTTAACAAGAGAAATTAAGACAATTTTAGAACCTCCTGAACAACCTGAAACACTGCAGACATATAGTCGGAAAAAGAAAAAGACAATAGAATATTTTGGACTAACTATAGGTGTACAAGGAATATTGCAGCAAAAAGAAGAATCAGTGAAAAATGGAAAACTATGCTCCATTACAGAAGTTGGACAGACATTTTTGTCAGGAATCCCAGTAGATGTGACAAATATTGGCTTGCAAGCATATACTCTAAGGTATTGTGTCACATTAGTGCATAATGTATCTTTTCATACAATGGACAGTTTTTTATACAATGATGCAAGCACACATTCTTTTCCTACGGAAAGAGAGCATGTAGGAAATTTTGATGATACATATACAGATGATATCCAATTTGATGATATTTTTGATGACATAGACATTAAGTCTATGAATTTTGAAGATATTTCATCTAAAGAGGAATGTACAGATATTCTTCCTCTTACTGTATCTCGAACAGAGACTTTTGAATTTTGGTACAGTTGCTTATACTACACTTTATATATATGGTTATGTCAGTTACAGTATATAGTATAATTGTTGATAAATGTATATAATCAACAACATACACAGTTACAAATAGAATATGATACTACCAATGTCTCACATATACAAATTTCAGAAATACAAGATGATTCTATTCCACAGACAGATATAGAACATTCTTTCATACAAAGACAGTTGTATAGATCAAATATAGATATACATGTTGCTGATATACAGATTATTACAGAGATTGTTGCTAATGAAATGTTTCCAGAAGAACACATACAAGAATTTCAGTAGATTATTGATACAACAATACCAGATACTTCAAACATTTATAATAGTTTTGATGGCAATTGCACTAGTTCTGAAAGATTTGTAAATTTAGATGTTGCTGATAATTTTGAAACAAGTCCCATTTCAGAACATCATGACAGGAAAATACCTAATCCTGAATAGAGTTTAGATGAAAATATACTATTATGGTTCAGAAATAATTCCTGTTATGACAAATTTCAGACATATAAAACTTTTACAGTTTTATATTCAAGACCAGTTAAGTTTGAAGGGATGGCACACATACGAGAACTATTTGAATTTCAAGGCTTGTTGACTCTACTTCCATAACTGCCAAGGAATCTTGCTATACCCGAACTTATCAATTGTTTTTACTCAAACTTAACAATGGAAGAAGGTATTCCTATTTCTAATATACAAGAGAATGACATATATTTAACTCTAGATTTACTTTATCAGGTACTTGGTCTAAAAAATGGAGGAATTAAATTATCAGAAAGAAAACAGGTTTATCGATTGGGATGGGATATTACAAGTTTAGCCAAAGATCCAACTACCAACAAACCATTGAGATTACTAAATGACTTAAATGGCCAAGTATGTTTTATTGCAAAAATATTGCATGCTACATTGTTTCAGAGGTTTGGTCATGGGGTAGAAGTTGGCAGATGTTGTCTTTATGCTACATACGCATTAATAAACCATATACAGGTGAACTAGTATGATATTTTTGTTTCTCATATGTTACATTTACAAAGTAAATTATTTTATGGTGATACAATTTTGAGAATTGTGGCAAGTCAAACAGATATTACACCTTGGCCACAGAAAAGATTAAAGTCAAGATCTTTCTCTGCAAAGGAACTCCAAAAATACCAGGAAGTAGATACACTTGTCCTCACACAACAACAACAATAGTATCGACAAACACAGTCACAACCACAACAGCAACAATACACATAATTTACAGAAACACAGCAACATACAGATATATAACAAGATATACAACAAGGTATACATATAGAAATACATACAGGTATAGATATAGACATACATACTAAATTTTTACAACAACCATCACAAATTTCTCAAAATGATTTAGATCAAGCATTACTTGATCAGATAAACAGAGTTAGTATAGAAATTGTAAAGAAAATTTTAGATACTCTGATTGATATTTTTCGAAGACAAAGAGGCTTGTGATTATACAAATTATGTATTACATGATTTATTTTTTGTAATTTGTAACCAAAACTACTATGTAAACTATTTACTGATTTTAATGTTACATGATTATTTTTCACAGTTTATGATATTAAATAGTTTATGCTTAATCCATAAATCCTATGTATGTTTGAAACTATTGTTTTGATTAATATATACTTAGTAAGATTTCCTTCCTTACATTTAACTTGCTTAACTTCCTAAAGGGGGAGAAAATAGTTTGTTTACTTTTTTATAATGCCAAAAAGGGGGAGATATAAATTATGTGACTTATTAGGTTTTGACATCATCAAAAAGGGGGAGATTGTTAGGTATTTAATTTTGATGATATATGCTTTATTAACGTATTTAAATAAGTCTACATAATATTCTCTAAGTATAATAGTTAACAGATTATCGAAAAGTTTCATTTTTATGTCGGATAAATTAAAGATTTCCGAAGAGTTAGATTTGCAATAGTTAAACTTTCAGATAGTTAACGTTTCAGATAGTTAAACTTTCGGATAGTTAACGTTTTGTTTTTGTCGAATACTTTATGTTAAAAACTCGTATAGTTAAGGTTATCTGCATGTGTGTTTTTAATGTTTTAAGTTGTCACGTATTTTCCATGTGCGTTCGGTAATGAAAAATTGAATAGTTAGATAACTGTTCGAGTTTTTATACGCATGGATAGATAAATGTTCGAGTTTTATAAAAGGACTAACGAATAGATAAGTTTCTTTGTTTAGTCACGTGTTTTGAAGATGCAGAAAAACTCGAAGAGTTAAAGGATAAGTGTTTGAGTTTTTACAGGACTTAAAGGATAAATGTTCAACTAAATCGAAGACTTAGAAGATATTCTACAAGACTCCAGGAAGATAAAGTTTCAGTGAATCTACGAAGTGAATATCGTGGAAATTCAAAATGTTAGTGGAGAAAGTGGAAATTCAAATAGAAAGTAATTTGGATTAAAGAGAAAATTAGTATGTGGATTATGGATTAAGTGGATGAACATGCTGAACATGAAAGACAACAGAGTTCAACTACAAATAGAGAGTACGAGCTACATTACAGCAAAAGATCCCAATCTCAAAAACCAAGTCTGAATATTCAATCCGGATCCCTAACTGAAAAGTTAAGTTTAAATATTCATATTATGAAAAATTCTCCAACATTAGAAGAAGTTCGAAATTCCAAGCAATTTCAAAAAAGGAGTTGCAAACATAAGAAGTCTGGAAATTTGACAACTGGAGAAGAAGAGATATAGAAGTTGAGCAAAGAGAAAGAAAGAAGTTGTGTGCATAAAGATCAGTTTATATACAATTCAAAATTAGTTTTGAATAAGAGCTTTGTTTTCCTATTTGAATTGTATATCGAACATTACTGTATCAAAACCGTCAAGAAAGGAATTGAGTTGAAAAGATATTCTAAATTCTGTCTTAAAATAAAAGAATAGAATTTCATTTACGAGTGTTTTGTGCTCTTGTTTTATCCGCTAGTATTTAATTACTAAAGACACAATTCACCCCCCCTCTTGTGATACAGACAATCCTACATATTCTCTAAGTATAATTATCACGTAAATTAAATGTTAACAGATTATCGAAAATGTTAATTTTTTATTTCGGATAGTTAAACTTTCGGATAGTTAACGTTTCATTTTTGTCGAATAGTTATGTTAAAAACTCGTATAGTTAAGTTATCTGCACGTGTGTTTTTAATGCTTTAAGTTATCATGTGTTTTCCATGTGCGTTCGGTAATGAAAATCGAATAGTTAGATAACTGTTCGAGTTTTTATACACATGGATAGATAAGTCTTTGAGTTTTATAAACTGACTAACGAACAGATATGTTTTCTTTGTTTAGCCACATGTTTTGTAGGTGCAAAAACGTGAAGAGTTATAGATAAGTATTCAAGTTTTTACAAGACTTAAAGGATAAGTGTTTGACTAAATCGAAGAGTTAGAAGATATTCTACAAGACTTTAGGAAGATAAAGTTTCGGTGAATCTACGAGTGGAGATTGTGGAAATTCAAAATGATAGTGGAGAAAGTGGAAATTCAAATAGATAGTAATTTAGATTAAAGAAAAAATTAGTACGTGGATTATGGATTGTGGATCAAGTGGATGAACATGCTGAACGTGAAAGATAACAAAGTTCGACTACTAATAGAGAGTACGGGCTACATTACAAACAGAGGATCCCCATCTCAAAAATCAAGTCTGAATATTCAATCTGGATCCCTAACTAAAAACTTAAGTTTAAATATTCATATCTAGAAAAGTTCTCCAACATCAAAAGAAGTTCGAAATTCCAAGTAATTTCAGAAAAGGAGCTGCAAACGCAAGAAGTCTAGAAATTCGACAACTAGAGAAGAAGAGATATAGAAGTTGAGCAAAAAGAAGAAAAGGAGCTACATGCATAAAGATCAGGTTTTATACAATTCAAAATTAGTTTTGAATAAGAACTTCATTTGTCTATTTGAATTGTATATCGGACTTTATTGTATCAAAATCGTAAAGAAGGGAATTGAGCTAAAAAGATATTGTAAATTTTGTCTTTAAAGTTTATAAAGAATAGAATTTCATTTATGAGTGTTTTGTGCTCTTGTTTTATCCATTGGTAATTTAATTACTAAAGACACAATTCACTCCCCCTCTTGTGATATAACGATCTTACAAAGTTGAATGTTGTGACTAGGAAATATCATTTTCCATTACCTTTTATAGATCAAATGCTAGAGAAATTAGTAGGGCAAGAATATTTTTATTTACTAAACAGGTATTCAGGTATAACCAAGTTCCAATAGCATTGGAGGATCAAGAGAAGACAACATTCACCTATCCTAATGGAACTTATGCTTTTAAGAGAATGCCATTTGGATTATGCAATGCACCAGCCACCTTTCAAAGGTGTATGTAGGGCATATTCATTGAAATGACTAAAGATTTTTTAGAAATATTTATGCATGATTTTACTATTTATGGAACTTCGTATGAAGTGTATTTAAACAATTTAGACCAAGTATTAAAACGCTATGTGGAAAAAAGTCTGGTTCTAAATTGGAAAAAATGTCACTTCATGGTTAAACAAGGAATAGTCTTGAGACATGTTTCAAAGAAAGGATTGGAAGTGGATAAAGCTAAAATAGAAGTAATTTCTAATCTACCAGAACCTAAATCAGTAAAAGATATTAGATCATTTCTAGGACATGCTAGATTTTATAGAAGATTCATTAAAGATTTTAGCAAAATAGCTAGACCTTTAACTAATCTATTAAAAGTTGTCCCATTCAACTTTGATAAAAATTGCAAAGAAGCATTTTTCAAACTTAAAACTAGCTTAATTTCAACTCCTATAATTCAAGCTCCTGATTGGAGTCATCCGTTTGAATTAATGTGTGATGCATCTGATTTTGCTGTAGGAGCAGTGCTGGGACAGAAGATAGAAAAATCTCCTAAAGTGATTCATTATGCAAGCAAAACCTTAAATGATGCTCAAGTTAATTATACAACTACTAAAAAAGAACTATTAGCTATTGTGTTTGCCTTAGAAAAGTTTAGATCAAATCTAATTGGAGCTAAAGTGGTAGTATACATGGATCATTCAGCTTTAAAACATCTAATAGCAAAGAAAGAGACTAAACCTAGATTGATCTGATTGATATTATTATTACAAGAATTTGATCTAGAAATTAAAGATAAAAAAGGTTGTGAGAATGTAGTAGCAGATCACTTATCAAGGTTACAAATAGAAAAATCAAATATTGAAATTAAGGATAATTTTCCTGATGAACAATTAATGACCATCAACGCAATGCCTTGGTATGTAGACATAGTTAATTACTTAGTTACTAGTTTAACACCTAAGGATTAGAATAGACAAGATAAGAAATTGTTCTTTTCAAGAGTAAAATATTACTATTGGGGAGACCCATACTTATTTAAGAAATGTTCTGATCTAGTTTTAAGGAGGTGTGTTCCAGAAACTGAATATTAGAGCATATTGTCTTTTTGCCATGACCAAGCATGTGGAGGACATTTTGGTTTAGGGAAAACTACTGCCAAAATTCTGCAATGTGGATTTTATTGGCCAACACTATTCAAAGATGCTCATGAATATTGCTTAAGTTGTTTAAGATGTCAACAAATAAGAATAATATCAAAGAGGAATATGATGCCTCTTAATCCTATTGTTGAGGTTGAAATCTTTGATGTGTGGGGAATAGATTTTATAGGTCTATTTCCTATGTCTAATCAATTTAATTATATATTGTTGGGGGTGGATTATGTATCTAAATGGATAGAAGCTATTCCTAAAAAAACTAATGACAACAAGGTGGTAATACATTTTATAAGAACTAATATAATTGCCAGATTTGGAATACCTAAAGCTATTATCAATGATAGAGGAACTCATTTTTGTAATTGAAGTTTTGAAGCCTTAATGAAGAAATATGGAGTAAATCACAAAATTGCAACATTATATCATCTACAAACAAGTGGACAAGTAGAAAGTGCAAACAAACAAATTAAGTTAATCTTAGAAAAAGTAGTAAATCCTACTCGGAAAGATTGGGCTAATAGATTAATAGATGCACTTTGGGCTTATAGAACTGCTTATAAGACAAGCTTAGGTATGTCACCTTTTAGGCTAGCAAATGGAAAGAGTTGTCATTTACTAGTTGAAATTGAACATAAAGCTTATTGGGCATTAAAAACTCTAAACACTAATTTAAATCAAGCTACTGAAAACAGGAAAATGCAATTATTGAATTAGAAGAATTTAGGAATGAAGCTTATTCGAAGACCGTAAGAGAAAAAGAGAAAATGAAGTTCTGGCATGACAAGAAAATTATTTCAACAACCTTTGAAATAGGACAAGAAGTATATCTTTACATGACTAGACTCCATAACCATCTAAGGAAATTAAGATCTAGATGGGTAGGACCTTATATACTTCAAAATATTTATTCCTATGGAGCTATTGAAATTAAAAATCCTAAAAATCAAAATATATTTAAGGTAAGTGGACAAAGACTTAGACCTATTTTGAAGATATCAAAAAGTTCTTTTGGAATTATAGAAGAAGTAAGAGTAAAGGACTACTCGAGCTTTACTTAGTAAGAAAAAAAAAAAACCTTATTTAAACATAGTCATAGTTCAACCGAAAGAAATTATCGGTTTTACCAAAACATAAAAATATAAAAAATCTATATATTATATTAAATAAAAATATCGGTGTTACCAAAGCATAGTATCAGTTCTACTGGAAAGAAAAAATATATATATAGAATTTAATTTCAGTTCAACCGAGGAATATAATGGTTTGACCAAAATGCTAAAATGTTGAAAAAATTAAGAGTCGGTTAGACCGAAAATTCTTCTGTCTACACCGAAGTAAATTATTATTATAAGTATTTTTATTAGTTATAACTGTACGAAAAGTCCATTGAGTTACGCTTAACTCAACGAACTTACTTTGTTGAGTTTAGGATTAGTCAACGAACTTACCCCGTTGAGTTAACTCAATAGAGTATTGTAGTTAAGTCCACAGACTTAGTCTGTAGAGTTAACCATAATTCCACAGAGAGATAGATGAGAGAGCAAGAGTTTGTGCGGGAAAATAATCCAATTACCTACCTAAACTTAGGGCTTATTTATATTCAAACTTAGGATTTGGGGGCATTATTTGTAGAATCATTTAGAACTTAGACCAATAGAGATTATAACAATTCCGTTCCATTTCGTAACTCCACGATGACAAAGATGACACCAAAATTCTAGGAGGACACAATTGACACGTTAGAATTTCTTAAAGAATCAGAAGAATGGCTCACAAGGTAGAAGATCAAAAATACAATGAGGGAAAAAGAGCTACAAAAGGTAGAATCTGACCTTTTCTACTAGAGAAGAGTTTTAGTAGATTTAGGCATAAAAATACCTCAGATTATGGAAACAAGAATCAAAGTAGTAATGGAAGTTGCTGTAAATAGAGAAAGACGAATCAGGCTAAATAATGAAGTTGCCTAGAATTGATCCAATGTAAGTTCCGACTCTGGTTTAAAAGATGCATAGGTAGACAGGCTCAAAGGGCAATCTAGGAGCAACATAAGAAAGGAAATGAAGAACAGGCAACTGAAGAACAACAGGAACCGACTGCTAAAAGACCTGTCTCTAAGGAACAGCAGCTAGGACCATCAATTCCACCGCCAAGGCTATTAGAAAGAGTAGCATTTTTGGGGCCATCTACACCAAAGGAATGGAAAGAATTTGCAGAATTGGTGAAAGTTGCCAAGAGCCAAGGAAATTCTGAAGATATGGTTGTGGCAAAATCTCATTTACTTTATGATGCACTCTGTAGGAAGAAGGCAGAAGAAAAGTTGAAGGCCCAATACAAAATTAAAGTTGAACAGCATCAAGAAGCAACTAGAGTAAGTGCTGTAAGAGAAGTTGAAGCTGATCCTTCGAGACTAGCAATTATAGAAAAAGTTAAACAGGAAGAGCCAATACCTATGGCTCGAGGGTCTATAGAGTCTATTTTTGTAGATTTAATCTCAGAAGAAGAAGAGGAAGATCAGACACAATTAATTAGAAGAATTAAAGGAAAAGAGATAGTGCTTGAACATCAAGATGAGATTAAATCTGAAATGCAAATATTAGTAGGGCTTGTAGAGAAAATTTTTGTAAACCTGCTATTCGATTCTGAGGAGGAGCAAGAGCAAAGAGGAGAAGGAAAACAAGCTAAAATTAATCTGCAGCTTGTACAAACAAAAGGAACAAAAATTAGGGTAGAAGCTGATTTGCCCGTGACTCTATCCCAATCTGCCACAGGATCAGAAAGAACAGTGACAATGCAAATTGATAGTCAGGAGGAAGAAGGAAGAGAAGAAGCTAAACAAGTATTCATTGAGCAAGAAAGGAATGACTTGATAGATTCTACTAAAGAGGGAGAAACTCTTTAGCAATTAATTGAAAGAATTCAAGATAGAGTGGAGAGTTCTGTTGGCTTTTCACCATAGACAGAAGTAGAAGAAAAAATGCAAGAATCTCTAGAGCATTCCCAGCCAATTCAAGTTCAGCATATGGAAGAGGAAATTCAAGAACAAACCCCTCTAGAGCAACAAATTCAAATTCCTAACCCGACTGAAGCAATAGTTTTAAATGAAGTACACTTTTGGAGTCAAGAAGCATATAATAAATATCAAGAGATTAGGGGTTATGATATCATATACAGTAGACCAGTAAACTAGGATGGTATGCAACAAATTAAGGACTTATTTGAGTTTCAAGGTCTACTGCAATTTATTTCTCAACAGAGAGGGCATGTAGTATATGAAAATCTAGTGCCCTACTTCTATGCCAATTTGAGAGACGAAGAATGTGGATTAATTTCCAGTGTGGAGCAAGCTGATATACAGATAACACTAGAGCTTCTCCACAACATTTTAGGATTAAGAAATGAAAGGAAAGAAATTATGGAAAGCACAACTACTGTTGAGTGGACAGAACAGGAAATCAAGGTGTAGGATCGTTGTATCACAAGAGGGGGGGTGAATTGTGTCTTTAGTAATTAAATTCCCACTAGATAAAACAAGAGCACAAAACACTCGTAAATGAAATTCTATTCTTTATAAACTTTAAAAACATAATTTACAATATCTTTTCAACTCAATTCACTTCTTGACAGTTTTGATATAGTAAAGTCTAATATACAATTCAAATAGACAAATGAAGTTCTTATTCAAAACTAATTTTGAATTGTATAAAACTTGATCTTTATGCACGTAGCTCCTTTTCTTCTTTTTGCTCAGCTTTTGTATCTCTTCTTCTCCAGTTGTCGAATTTCCAAACTTCTTGCGTTTGTAGCTCCTTTTCTGAAATTGCTTGGAATTTTGAACTTCTTCTGATGTTGGAGAACTTTTCTAGATATGAATATTCAAACTTAACTTTTTAGTTAGGGATCCAAATTGAATATTCAGACTTGGTTTTTGAGATTGGGATCCTTTGTTTGTAATGTAGCTCGTACTCTCTATTAGTAGTCGAACTCTATTGTCTTTCACGTTCAGTATGTTCATTCACTTGATCCACAATCCATAATCCATAATCCACGTACTAATTTTTTCTTTAATCCAATTTACTATCTATTTGAATTTCCACTTTCTCCACTATCATTTTGAATTTCCACGATCTCCACTCGTAGATTCACCGAAACTTTATCTTCCTAGAGTCTTGTAGAATATCTTCTAACTCTTCGATTTAGTCCAACACTTATCCTTTAAGTCCTGTAAAAACTCGAATACTTATTTGTAACTCTTCGAGTTTTTACACCTACAAAACACGTGACTAAACATAGAAAACTTATCTATTCATTAGTCAGTTTATAAAACTCGAAGACTTATCTATCCATGCAAATAAAAACTCGAATAGTTATCTAACTATTCGATTTTCATTACCAAACGCACATGGAAAATATGTGACAACTTAAAACATTAAAAACACACGTGCAGATAACTTAACTATACAAGCTTTTAACATAACTATTCGACAAAAAGGAAATGTTAACTATCCGAAAGTTTAACTATTCGAAAATCTTACTATTCGAAAACTTTAACTATCCGAAATAAAAAATGAAACTTTCAGATAATCTGTTAACATTTAATTTACGTGATAATTACACTTAGAGAATATTATTTAGACTTATTTTAAAAACATTAGTAAAGCATACATCATCAAAACAAAATTCCTAACAATCTCCCCCTTTTTGATGATGTCAAAACCTAATAAGACTCAAATAATCTCCCCCTTTTTGGCATTATAAAAAAGTAAATAATCTACCTATTAGGAATTTTGTTTTGATGATATATGCTTTATTAAAGTTTTTAAATAAGTCTAAATAATATTCTCTAAATATATTTCTCTAAGTATATTAGTTAACAGATTATCGAAAAGTTTCATTTTTATGTCGGATAAGTTACAGATTTTCGAAGAATTAGATTTTCGATAGTTAAACTTTCGGATAGTTAACGTTTTGTTTTTGTCGAATAGTTTATGTTAAAAACTCGTATAGTTAAGAAATCTGCATGTGTGTTTTTAATGTTTTAAGTTGTCACGTGTTTTCCATGTGTGTTCAGTAATGAAAATCGAATAGTTAGATAACTGTTTGAATTTTTATACACATGGATAGATAAGTCTTCGAGTTTTATAAAATGACTAACGAACAGATAAGTTTGCTATGTTTAGTCATGTGTTTTGCAGGTGTAAAAACTCGAAGAGTTACAGATAAGTGTTCAAGTTTTTACAGGACTTAAAAGATAAGTGTTCGACTAAATCGAAGACTTAGAAGATATTCTACAAGACTCTAGGAAGATAAAGTCTCGGTGAATCTACAAGTGAAGATCGTGGAAATTCAAAATGATACTAGAGAAAGTGGAAACTCAAAAAGATAGTAATTTGGATTAAAGAAAAAAATTAGTACGTGGATTATTGATTAAGTGGATGAACATGCTGAACGTGAAGACAAAGTTCGACTACCAATAGAGAGTATGAGCTACATTACAATAGAGGATCCCAATCTCAAATACCAAGTCTGAATATTCAATCTGGATCCCTAACTGAAAAGTTAAGTTTGAATATTCATATTCTGAAAAATTCTCCAACACCAGAAGAAGTTCAAAATTCCAAGCAATTTCAGAAAAGGAGCTGCAAATGCAAGAACTCTAGAAATTCGACAACTAGAGAAGAAGAGATACAGAAGTTGAGCAAAGAGAAGGAAAGAAGTTGTTGTTAGGATCGATAGGCTCACTAGAGGGGGGGTGAATGGTGAAGGTGTGTAAGTTTTAATTCTTTTAACTTAGAATCGATTGATTCTACAAAACAGTGAGATGAAATGACTTAAATGTAAACAAAACAATATGAAGAAAATAACACACAGCAAATTTTAGGTGGTTCACCAACTTGGCTAGTCCACCCCCAAGATACACTTGGGCTTCACTAAGTAGTCAAATACTTACAACACTTGCTTTCAGGTTGAAGCAAGAACCAGTACTTAGAGCTTTCAGGTATAAGCTCAATAACCAACCTTTCTTTCGAGCTTTTAGGTTGAAGCTCTCAACCAACAATGAGTTTTCAAGTTGAAACTCACGAACCAACAACTTTAAATTTTTCTATCAGAGTTTTGGCACATGGTGCTTTTCTGTAGTGAATCTTCAAGAGTATACTTAACTGTTTACAGACTTGAGAGTGTATCTAGAATTATGTGTAGCTCACTGTATAATGTATGATCGTTATCTCTGTCTTGATCTTCTCTTAAACTTCTCATATTTATACCAAAAGGTATAACGATCATATTTCACTTCCAACGGATGTATTCTGCAATACTTGCTAAATAATCAGACCTAAATATGGTAAGTTATCGTTTTGTTTGATGTTCAGTAAGTAACCCTCTGATTTCCTTTGATTTTCAGATGGTTATATGACTAACCCACCAAAAAGTGTCTATAACGTACCGAACCTTCACTTACATCCTGTTGTATGTGTCACGTGAGGATTTTAAGTTGCTCACATGAGGTGTCAAGTGATCGGAGAGTTGTAGTTTTAACTTACCGAAAAACTCTTGACTTTCGGAGAGTTGTAGTTTTAACTTACCGAAAAACTCTTGACTTTCGGATAGTTAACTACAGTAACTCTTTGATTTTTCTTTTAAGCTTTAAACTGTTGTCTCTTTAATTTTGCACGTGCAGAATAGGATAACTTAAGTTCTGGATGGTTATACCTATAACTCACCAAAATTCTTCAAATTTTGGATAGTTATCTTTCTAACTCTCCGAAAGGTCTTTTAAGCTTCTATACTGGATTCCTGCACGTGATTAATTGAATGACTTAAGTTTTGGATAATTAACCTTTCTAACTTTCTGATTTTCCTTGAGCTTTTGGATAGTTAACTCCTTAACTTTCCAATCATTCAACCTACTTCCTTTCACAACTCTCCGAAGGTTTTATGATTTCAAATAGTTATTCTTCTAACTGTCCGATAGTGTTGCTGCTACTTTAAATTAACTCTTCGGATACTTAATTCTGTAACTCATCAAAGATTAACTTTCTTTCGGATACATAAGCCTGGAATTGTCTGATTTGCTGTAGCATTATAGCAGTACATTTTGAAATTAACTGCAACTTGGTTGTCTGCCTTTTGATCTTTTACAGCACTGACTTATCTATGAAATACAATATGTTTCCTCACATAGGTTTTTGCATTATCAAAATACTCAGGTCCTAGCAATCTCTCCCTTTTTGATAATGACAAAATCCTTCACATTTATTTACATGTATTTCTCTCCCTAGATTATTTCTATACATTCAGTCACACAGAAACCAAGTAAAAACAAGGATTTACAATGAATATACAGTAGTGGTGAGATTCCTCCCCTTGACTTTGTGTTGTCTTCTCCCCCTATCTGTGTGCTGAGTTTTTCTTCCCCTTTTTAATATTTCTCTTTCTGTTTGTGCTAGAAATACTGTAAGTTTCCATATTCTTCTCTAATTTCCATATTCTTCTCCCTCTTTTTGTCATTATATAAAAATGTGACAACTATAAAACTGATATCTAATATGTCCTGCATGAGTACAAGTTAGCAGAAAGCAAGCTCCCATATGGTGAGCTTGAGGAATAATGAATAAAAGCATTTAAAGATCTTGTAATGAACATATGCCTAGATTTCTTCTAATATGATTAAAAGTTGATTCATTTAAAGGTTTGGTGAAAATATCCGCAAGTTGATTTTCTATTGGCACAAACTTGAGTGAGATGTTCCCTTTTTCCACATGATCTCTCAGAAAATGATGTTTGATCTCGATATACTTGGCTTTGGAATGAAGTACTGTATTCTTAGATAAACTAATTACACTACTGTTATCACAAAATATGATTGTATTCTAAATCTTCAGTCTATAGTCTGCTAAAGTTTGCTGCATCCAAAGAATTTGAGCACAACACAGACCTACTGCAATATATTCGGCTTCAGTAGTAGATAATGCAATACAGTTTTGTTTCCTACTAAACCAGGAGATTAATGAATTTCCAAGTAATTGGCATGTGCCACTAGTGCTTTTTCTATCAGATCTGCTGTCTACATAATCTGCATCACTATAACCTGATAACATTAGGCTGTTGTCAACTGAGTAGTATAATCCGAAATCTTTAGTACCTTGTAGATATTTGAAAATTCTTTTTATTGATTTCAAATGAGATTCCTTTGGTGATGCTTGAAATCTAGCACACAAGCATACACTAAACATGATATATGGCCTACTTGCTGAAAGATACAATAGAGATCCAATCATGCCTCTATATTTCTTTTGATCTACTACAACACTTGAGTCATCGATTTCTAGTTTTGTACTTGGATTCATTGGAGTATTTGCAGATTTAATATTTTCATAGCCAAATTTCTTTAACATCTCTTTGTAGTATTTCTTTTGATTGATAAAGATGCCATTTCGTACTTGATGAATTTGTAAACCTAAGAAAAACTTCAATTCTCCCATCATGCTCATTTCAAATTTATTTTTTATCAAATTTTGAAATCCATGACAGAGTTTTTCTAATGTAGCTCCAAAAACTATATCATCAACATATATCTATACGATCAAAATGTGCAAATCAATAGTTTTGATAAACAAAGTGTTGTCCACTTTGCCTATAGAGAAGTCATTTTCAGTTAAGAATTTTTTCAGTTTCTCATACCATGCCCTAAGTGCCTATTTCAAACCATATAAAGCTTTGTTTAATTTGAAGACATGATCTGGCTTGACTTCATCTTCAAATCTAGGAGATTGTTTAACAAAAACTTCTTCCTGAATTTCTCCATTCAAAAAGTTCACTTTTCACATCCATCTGAAACAATTTTATTTTCATACTACTTGCAAAGGCAAGCAACATTCTGATAGCTTCCATTCTGGCTACAGGTGCAAAAGTTTCTTCATAGTCAATACCTTCTTGCTGATTATAGCCCTGTGCAACCAGTCGAGCTTTATTTCTAAGTATGTTTCCTTCTTCATCTAATTGTTTTTGAAAATCCATTTAGTTCCAATGATGGATTTTCCTACAGGTTTTTCCACTAAATTCTAGACATTATTTTTTTGGAACTGATTTAATTCTTCCTACATAGCCATAGTCCAATAAATATCCTTATAGGCTTCATCTACTGATTTTGGCTCTATTTCTGATACAAATGCACAAAAATTACAGATATCTTGTGCTTTGCTTCTCATTTGTACCCTTTTGGTTAAATTTCCAATTATTTGTTCCATGGGGTGATCAAATTTGAACTTCCAACTATGTTGATTTTAATCTAAAGCTTGGGATTTGAGTTTATGCTTGCAATTTCCTTTCTCCAAATTCATTTTCACTATCATTGTCAATCTTCAGATTCTTGAAATTCTGTATCAAATCTTCAACAAATTGAACATTTATGCTTTCCTCTACTCTTCTGTCTTTAGCAACATATACTCTATAAGCTTTGCTTCTAGAAGAGTATCTAACAAGTATGGTAGGTTCAGATTTTGCATCAAACTTGTCTTTAGCATTTCCAGTGTTTAATACAAAGCATTTACAACCAAATGTCTTAAAGTAACCAACATTTAGAGTCTTATCAAACCAGATTTCAAAAAGTGTCTTATTCATCATAGGTCTGATGTGAGTTCTATTGGAGATATGACAAGCTGTACCTACTACTTCAGCCTAGAGAAATTTTGGCCGATTAGTGGCATTTAACATAGTTCTAGCCATTCTTGCAATGTCCTATTCTTCCTCTCCACTACTCCATTTTGTGCTGGAGTTCTAGGGCAGGAGAATTCATGCAAAATTCCAAATGAATTGCACAAATTTTCGAACTCATGATTTTCAAATTCTCCTCCATGATCACTTCTGATTTTCTTTACTATCAGTTCCTTCTGATTTTGAATTTTGATGCAAAAATTTCAGAACTCACTGCATGTCTCATTTTTGAGTTAGAAATATTACCTAGATTAATCTAGAAAAATCATCTACAATAACAAGAGTATATTTTCGACCTCCAAGGCTTGAAACTTGAGTTGGGCCAAACAGATCCAGATGTAAAAGTTCTAATGGCCTTTTGGTTGAAATTTCATGTTTGCAATGGAGAGAGGTTCTCTTCTGCTTTCCTAGCATACAGTCACTGCACACCCTATCTTTCTTGAATGTAAGATTAGGCAATCCCCTGACAAGATCACCCTTGGATAATTTTCTAAGAGTCTTCATACTAATGTGACCAAGTCTTTTATGTCACAACCAATCATCTTCACTAGATGCAACCAAACAGGAATTGCTTGCAGTATTTTCACATGGAAAGATTAATGTATAAATAGAACAGTTTCTAAAACCAGTAAATTTTACTTCATTTGTTGCCGGATCAATAATGTAACAATTTTCAGTAGTAAAGGAAACTGTATAACCTTTATCACATAATTGTCCTACACTTAATAAGTTTTGTTTTAATCCATTGACATGCAAGACATTTTCAATTATGCCATTTTATGATGTGATATTTCCTATAGTAGTAATCTTACACTTTTCATTATTTCCAAATTTAACAGATCCTAAATTTAAACTTTGAATAGAATCAATAAATCTTTTCTTACCTGTCATGTGCTTTGAGCATCCACTGTCCACAATCCATTTTGTTGTATGTGCTTGGAGCTCCTTGTCATCCTATAATTTATATTGAAATTAAGGCTTTTGGTACCTAAATCTTCTTGGGTCCAGTAATGTTAGTCCTTAAAATATTAAACCTATTGCCTCTTGGCAGCCACATATGACCTAATCTTCTTTTGATGGAAAACACAGTGGTGTCATCTCTATATGATCAAATCATTCCACCACAATAAGGTACTTCTTGTGGTGTAGCATATCCTAGGCCATATTTACTTCCATTTGGTTGTTGAGATCCTATAATTTTATTTAGTCCTTTTTGACCTTGAGTAAATTTACATATGGTATTTTTCAGATCAGATATTGTAGTTAATAAGATTTTATTGTCTTCTTTCAATTTACAGTTATCACAACTATATTTATCCAAGTTAGATTTTAGATTTCTATTATTAACTACAACTGTTTCTAATTCAACAAAAGAATTTTCTAAGCGGTTATTTAACCTTTTAATTTCTTTCTTAAATTCTCTACATTTAACATAGAGATTATCTACAGTAGACAGAAGACTATTAATATCTATTTCATCATGCTCATCTTCTGAGCTAGAAGAAGAAGTGGAGCATACCTCTTGAGTTGCAAAACACACATTTGCTGCAGCTTCATCTTCAAAATCAGATGAACTACTTGATGAGCTATTGTCATCCCACGTAGCTTTGAGTGCCATCTTCTTTTTGTCCTTCCATCTCTTCTTCTTATCTACCTGATCCTCTTCTGTTTGAAATGGACAGAAAGTTTGTATGTGTCCTTTCCTTTTGCATTTGAAGCATGTAGGGGACAGTTCTTTTAGAGGAGCTGGTCTTATTCTTTTTCTTCATGAACTTTCTAAAGTTCCTTGTCAGCAACATGATCTCATAATTATCTGAGCTTGGAGCTTCTTCTGTTGAAGGAAATGCTATTTCCTTTTTCTTCTCAACTTTCTTTTCAACAGCTCCTTCTTGCTCTTTCCAATCCTTCATTTGAACTTCGTGGGCCAGAAGATTGCCCAACAGTTCTTCAACTATGTAATTGTTAAGATCCTTGGAATCTTGGATAGATGTGGATTTCTGTTTCCACTCAACAGTTAAACTCCTCAGGATCTTCTGTACCTATTCACGAGAAGAAAATTCCTTTCCTAGGCCTTTTAGACTGTTAATAATTTTAGTGAATCTTGAAAACATTTTAGTTATGTTTTCATTTTCATCCATTTTAAACAATTCTAATTTTCTCAACAGAATACTAATTTTAGTATCCTTTACTTGGCTTGTACCTTCGTGAGTAACTTGAAGGATTTTCCAAGCCTCATGTGCAAACTTACATGTAGATACTTTATTATATTGTTCAGCAGTTAGTACACAATATATAACATTCAGCCCTCTAGCATCTAACTGGATGATTCTCTCATCCTCCTCAGACCAGTTCAGAACATGACTGGTTGGAAGTGTAGTTCCAAGAACAACAATCTTCTAGAGTTTTACATCAGAACTCCTGAGGAAACACTCCATTCTATTTTTCCAATAATTATAATTGGAACCATCAAATAGAGGTGGTCTATGGATGTTTTGTCCCTCAGCAAATTGAGCCATAAATCCAAATGGTTAAATCTTATAACGGATTAACCAAGCTCTAATACCAATTGTAAGGATCGATAGGCTCACCAGAGGGGGGGTGAATGGTGAAGGTGTATAAGTTTTAATTCTTTTAACTTAGAATTGATTGATTCTACAAAACAGTGAGATGAAATGACTTAAATGTAAACAAAACAGTATGAAGAAAATAACACACAACAAATTTTAGGTGGTTCACCAACTTGGCTAGTCCACCCCCAAGATACACTTGGGCTTCACTAAGTAGTCAAATACTTACAACACTTGCTTTCAAGTTGAAGTAAGAACCAACACTTAGAGCTTTCAGGTATAAGCTCAATAACCAACCTTTCTTTCGAGCTTTCAGGTTGAAGCTCTCAACCAACAATGAGTTTTCAGGTTGAAACTCACGAACCAACAGCTTTAAATTTTTCTATTAGAGTTTCAACACACAGAGCTTTTCTGCAGTGAATCTTCAAGAGTATACTTGACTGTTTGCATACTTAAGAGTGTATCTAGAATTATGTGTAGCTCACTATATAATGTATGATCGTTATCTCTATCTTGATCTTCCCTTAAATTTCTCATATTTATACCAAAAGGTATAACGATCATATTTCACTTCCAACGGATATATTCTGCAATACTTGCTAAATAATTAGACCTAAATATGGTAAGTTACCGTTCTATCTGATGTTTAGTAAGTAACCCTCCAATTTCCTTTAATTTTCGGATGGTTATATGACTAACCCACCGAAAAGTGTCTATAACTTACCGAACCTTCACTTACATCTTGTTGTATGTGTCACTTGAGGATTTTAAGTTGCTCACATGAGGTTTCAAGTGATCGGAGACTTGTAGTTTTAACTTACCGAAAAACTCTTGACATCTAGATAGTTAACTACAGTAACTCTCCGATTTTTCTTTTAAGCTTCTGACTGCTGTCTCTTTAATTCTACACATGCATAATAGGATAACTTAAGTTCTGGATGGTTATACCTGTAACTCACCGAAATTCTTCAAATTTTGGATAGTTATCTTTCTAACTCTCTGAAAGGTCTTTTAAGCTTCTATATTGGATTCCTTCATGTGGTTAATTGAATGACTTAAGTTTTAGATAGTTAACCTTTCTAACTTTCCGATTTTCCTTGAGCTTTCAGATAGTTAACTCCTTAACTTTCCGATCATTCAACCTACTTCCTTTCACAACTCTCCGAAGGCTTTATGATTTCGGATAGTTATTCTTCTAACTGTCCGACAGTGTTGCTGTTGCTTTAAATTAACTCTTCGAATACTTAATTCTATAACTCACCGAAGATTAACTTTCTTTCAGATACATAAGCCTGGAACTGTCCGATTTGCTGTACCATTATAGCAGCACATTCTAAAATTAACTGCAACTTGTTTGTCTGCCTTCTGATCTTTTGTAGCACTAACTTATCTGTGAAATATAATATGTTTCCTCACATAGGTTTTTGCATTATCAAAATACTTGGGTCCTAACAGTTGTGTGCATAAAGATCAGGTTTTATACAATTTGAAATTAGTTTTGAATAAGAGCTTTATTTTTCTATTTGAATTGTATATCGAACATTACTGTATCAAAACTTTCAAGAAGGGAATTGAGCTGAAAAGATATTGTAAATTTTGTCTTTAAAGATTATAAAGAATAGAATTGTGTTTACGAGTGTTTTGTGCTCTTGTTTTATCTACTGGTATTTTAATTACTAAAGACACAATTCACCCCCACTCTTGTGATACAGACGATCCTACAACTAGTATCAGAGCATCTTATCTTAATTAAGAGCTTTTATTTCTCTATTTAGGAATCAATTTTTCCTATCATTTACTCAAGATCATCTGTTTAAAATGGATAATACTGAAATCTTAGTTATGACTGAGGGACAGACCACTAATCGTCCTCCTATGTTCGAAGGTAGCAATTATGGCTACTGGAAATATAGGATGAAAGTATTCTTTCAGTCAATCGATTTCAAACTATGGCATATAATTAGCAATCTTATAGTGTTAGTTACGACTCCATATGATACTTGGACTTTTGATGAAAAGGAGCAAATGACACTAAATGCTAAAGGTTTAAACATCTTGTTTTGTGCTTTATCTCATGATCAATTTAGTAAAGTTTTTGCATATCAAACTGCATATAAGATATGGCATGCATTAGAAGTTGCCAACGAAGGTACTAACCAGGTTAAGGAATCTAAGAATAATATGTTAGTACATAAATATGAGCTTTTTAAAATGCACGAAAATGAATATATCTCTAACATGTTTTCTTGTTTTCTTGAGATTGTAAATTCATTAAAATCTTTAGGCAAGAAATTCGAGGAAAAAGACTTGGTAAGAAAGATCCTTAGATCTTTAATTAAAATTTAGGCTCAAAAGACAACATCTATTGAAGAGTCCAAAGATTTAAATACATATACTCTCGATGATCTCATAGGAAATCTAATAGCCTATGAAGTACAACATTTAGATCTAAAAGAGAAAAATCCTAGAAGGGATCTGGCTTTTGAGGCTGATAAAGTCTCAAAAGTCACTAGTGATTCTAAAGATGATTTACTATTGTTGACTAGAAAATTTAGAAATCTATTGAAGAAACGCACGAACTTTAGGTCAACAAAGACATCTGGAGATATGGAGAAGAAGTCATTCACGAAAGACAAAATCATATGCTACAAGTGCAATAGACCGGGTCACTTTCAAACTGATTGTCTGCTTAACAAAGATAAGAAGAATTTGAGGAGGAATTTTAGGAGTAAGAAATTCAGAAAGAGAAGGGCACTTAAAGTGACATGGGATGACTCTTCAGCTTCACAAAGTGAACAAACAAAGGATTCAACATCAAACAATGAATCCTCATCAATATTAGATTCAAAAGAAAATCTGGCAAATGTATGCTTCATGGCAAAATCCAGTGAGGTATCCTCTAATCAAAATACTAACTTTGATAGTTTTGATGGATTACTTGTTGAATACAATAGACTAGCTAGAAAATAAAAAAATGTAAAAATAGAAGGAAAGAACACTAGGAAAATGCTAGATGAATCTGAAAATAAGATTGATTTTCTGAACTCTACGTTGAATAAATTTAAAGAAGAAAATCAAAGGCATGCATAGGAAATTTTAAAGTTTACTGCAATAGAAAGAAAATTGCATGCTAATTGTGAAAATTTAATTGCTGATAAGAAGAAAATGATCTGTGAAATTGAAAAACTGGAACTGACTATTACTGATTTAAATTCAGAAATTGATATATTAAAGATTAAGGTCTGCGATCAAAAGGTTATACTAAGTAAATGGAATAATAGTCAAACTATAACAAATGAACTTAGTAGTAAAATAACAAATGTAGAAAAACATGGTATTGGTTTACATGATGCATCTTTTGAAAATTATATATTGCATGATGGTACTGCTAAAAATAATGTCTTTATTTCCAGTACTAAGAATAGTAAAAGAAAAACTATTCTATGTGTAATTAAAAAGGGAGATAAATATGTGCAAATTGATAAAATGCAGCATATAAATAATAGCACACAATGCAACAATTAGCCGACCAGATATTATGTTTAGTGTGTGTACTTGTGCTAGATATCAATCTAATCCTAAGGAATCACACCTACTTGCTGTTAAACTAATTTTTAAATATCTATTAGGAACCATCAATTTTGGATTGTTTTACTTTAAACACAGTTCTTTAAACTTATTAGGTTATAGTGATGCTGATTTCGCAAGATGTAAGTCTGAAAGAAAAAGCACTAGTGGCACTTGTCAATTATTAGGAAATTCTTTAGTGTCATGGTTTAGAAAAAAGTAAAATTGTGTAACATTATCTACAATTGAAGCTGAATATATAGCTGCCACACTTTGTTGTGCTCAAATCTTGTGGATCAGAAAAACTTTAAAAGATTTTAATTTAGACTATGAACCAACTAAGATTTTCTATGATAGTAGTTCTACAATAAGTTTATCTAAAAATCCTGTCTTACATTCACGAGCAAAACATATAGAAGTTCGACATCATTTTCTAAGGGATAATATTATAAAAGGAAAAATAGTATTAAATTTTGTTCCTACCACAAAACAATTAGCAAATCTATTTAAAAAACCCTTAGATGAAAATACCTTTTCAAAATTACAATTAGAACTTGGTATCTGTAGGTTATCTGATGTTTAAATTGTCCTATTCATTGCATTTTGGTTTGTTATAAAGGTAGTTTTAGAATTTAATTTCTTTATTATTTAAAAAAATAGAAAAACAAAATATCTATTTTCAAATTACCATTTTCTAGTAGTTAAGAATTTATGAAATTCTGATTTTTATTGAAGTCAATTTATTTAAAAAAGAATTCAGAAATGATTACTTAAGGAAAGTTAAATTGATTCAATGTGAGTACCAACTGTATTTTTGTTACTTATGTATATGCTATTACAGAGATTTTAACAGAAAATACATAGAAAGTATGCACTTTTTATTAAAGGAAAGTTATTAACATTCTATTAGAAAAATTAAGTCTTGCGGTTGCCTCTAATTTAATTTACTGTCTTGTTTTATTTCTTTTTTTGTCTGCAATTACTTGAGTAATTAAGTCCATTGGGGGATCTTAAACCCTAGTCACTTAAACCAACTGGTTTGGGATGTGCTGACTGAAAACTCATTTTGCAGGTAATTCAGATTATATTAAAAAAAAAAAATACGTGTTCTCACTTGTCATTGAGTAACTGGTTATCTTTCCCCTAAGCAAGAGATTGTGATCACGTAAAAAGATGATATTGTGGGAGGTAATACATAATATATATATATATATATAAACAAAAAAAAAAGAAAAAAGGAAAAAAAAAGAAAAGAAAAGGGGGCAATGTACTCAAGTTTAATTTATTTTTCAATGTGTTATAACAATCCTGTCATAATCTATGCATATAATCTTTGTTATTCTTCCTTGTTATTATCTTTTTTTTACACATAATATAAGTTATTTATTTTCTTAAGTTTGTGTACTCATTATTGAATTCTTTTAAAGTTCCTGAAAGTACATCTCTATGAATTATCTTTTGTAAACTGAATAAGATAAAAGCCAAAAAGTTTAAATTGTTAAATCTACTACTTATTTCTGTATTTAATTCATATTTTAAAAAAAAAAAAATAGAGAGACTCAAATCTATTTAAGGCTTATCATCCTTTTAAAGTAAGCTATTTGACCTTTTAAAGCCAAATCTACTTAGGCTTGGTAACCTAGTTTAAGTATACCATAGATTCTTTAGACTACATTTATGTAGGGGGAGCCATTTCTCATATAATTACTCAACTCTTATGAACTATTATATGTTTTCATGAAAGAATGTACATCATTTCAAGAAATTAACATTAATTCTGTACATTTCTGAACTGTCGGTGAAATACAAGCTTTTTAATTCTTAAGTATTTGAATTTTCTGTGATTTTGAAAGACTATATTGAATATATATCAGACAGTTATGTTTTAAACGATCAATAGAATATTTTATTATTTCCTGAAGTACACATGTCAAAGCCTAAATGCATATCTTAAGTGAATGTTCAGTAATTTATTTGGTCACTCTCCGAAATGCATCTAAGCATCAGATAGTTAAGTTTATAAGTATCTGAAAATATCTAAACACCTTAAGTTAGAATTATGCACGTGTTGAATTTCATTGCTTTATTATGTCTCAATTGAAACTCGAACAGTTATGTTTAACTCTTCGACTTTCACACCTATCCATTCGAGAAACTCGAACAGTTAACTTAATATGCTTATATTTTTCTAAAAGACTTAATCTCTTACAATAACTATTCTCATTTGTCGTATAATTATGTGCTTTACTGCTCACAAAACTGGAATAATTATCATAAGTCTTCGAGTTTTCTCACTTTTCACTTAGCTAGAAGTTATTTTCTTTACACGAACAGTTACGCTCAGAATTCTGCTTTTATCGGTTGTAAAACTCTAAAACTCATACAGTTATTGTAAGCACTCGAGTTATTTATCAGTAACGGATCTTATATTTATGATTTCAATGATTGAATCTGTTTATCCATTTATAAACTCGAAGAGTTATAAATGTTTGACCGACAACCTTTCATATTTCTACCTTGGTAAAACCCTAGTGTCACAATCTTTACTTCCACTAAGTTCTACAGTTCACAGCAAAGATTAATCGACAATGTCAAGATGTGGAATAGGACGTGGTAGAATGACAAAAGTGCAAAAAAGAGAGCTGGAACTTCAGAAAATGCAAAGTGAAATCAACAACATCTACTCAAGGTACACTTTTACAAATGAAATAATGCATGAAATTAGAAAAGTTGTTCAAGATGAGAAAAATTTCTATTGGAAGTTTATTCGCAATTATGTTGAAACACAGTTTAGACTAAAACAGACTGAACTTTCCGCATTACAACTATGGAAACGAACTTTACAACCTAACCCTGCGGTTGCTACAAGTTCTAGACATATACCTGAAAAATCGGTACAGTCTATCACTTACTATGGAAAGAAATGGGGACCAATGATAGAAAATGCAAATAGGGAATTAGAATCTTTGTATTCCCAACATTATTTCCCCTCGACTGTTTTAGATGACATTCAACAGTATATAGATGAACAACAAACTACCATTAGGAAAATGGGTCTTCGAAGTGAAGGACAAAAAGTTTATCAACTAAAAATGGCAGAGGTTGAGAGCTTAAAACTCTATATTCCATTATTACCACCTAGGCATCATGGTGAAGGACCATCATGACCACAGGTGCCTTTAACAAGAGAAATTAAGAAAATTTTAGAACCTCTTGAACAACCAAAAACACTGCAGACATATAGTCGGAAAAAGAAAAAGACATTAGAATATTTTGGACTAACTGTAGGTGTAGAAAGAATAATGCAACAAAAAGAAGAATCATTGAAAAATGGAAAACTATGTTCTATTGCAGAAGCTGGATAGACGTTTGTATCAGGAATCCCAGCAAATGTGACAAATATTGGATTACATGCATACACTCTATGGTATTGTGTCACATTAGTGCATAATGTATCTTTTAATACAATAGACAATTTTTCACATCATGCTGCAAGTACACATTCTTTTCCTACGGAAAGAGAACATGTAGGAAATTTTGATGATACATATACAGATGATATCAATGTTGATGATATTTTTGATGATATAGACATTGAGTCTATGAATGTTGAAGATATTTCATCTGAAGAGGAATATACAGATATTCTTCCTCTAACTATATCTTAGATAGAAACTTTTGATTTTTGGTATAGTTGTTTATACTACAGTTTATACATATGGTTATGTCTATTACAGTATATAATATACTTGTTGATAAATGTATAAGAAAATCACACTGCCAATGTCTCAAGTATAGAAATTTTAGAAATATAGAATGAATCTATTATAGAACATTCTTTCCTATAGAGATAGTTGTTGTATAGATCAATCATAGATATAAATGTTGCTAATAGACATATTGATACAGAGACTGTTGCTACTGATATGTCTCAAGAAGAATAAATAGAAGAATTTTAGTAGATTATTGACACAACAATAATAGATACTTCAGACATTTATAACAGCTTTGATAGAAATTCCACCAGTTCTAAAAGCTCTGAAAATATAGATACTGCTGATAATATTAAAACCAGTCCCAGATCAGAACATCATGACAGGAAAATACCTAATCCTAAATAGAGTTTAGACGAAAATACATTATTATGGTTCAGAAATAGTTCCTGTTATGAAAAATTTCAAACATATAGAACTTTTACAGTTTTATACTCAAGACTAGTTAAGTTTGAAGGGATGACACATATACGAGAAATGTTTGAATTTCAAGGCTTGTTGACTCTACTTCCACAACAGCCAGGCCATCTTGTTATACCTAAACTTATCAATTGTATTTACTCAAACTTAACAGTGGAAGATGGTATTCCTGTTTCCAATATATAAGAAAATGACATATATTTAACTCCAGATTTACTTTATCAAGTACTTGGTCTGAAAAATGAAGGAGTTAAATTATCAGAAAGAAAACAAGTTTATCAATTGGGATGAGACATTCAAAGTTTAGCCAAAGATCCAATTGCCAACAAACCAATGAGATTACTAAATGATTTAAATGGCCAAGCACGTTTTATTGCAAAAATACTGCATGCTTCATTGTTTCAGAGGTTTGGTCATGATGCAAAAGTTGGCCGATGTTATCTTTATGCTACATATGCATTAATTAACCATATATAGGTGAATTAGTGTGATATTTTTGTTTCTCATATCTTACATTTGCAAAGTAAATTATTTTATTGTGATACGATTTTGAGAATTATGGTAAGTCAAACAGATATTACACCTTGGCCACAGAAAAGATTAAAGTTAAGATCTTTCTCTACAAAGGAACTCCAAAAATACCAGGAAGTAGATACACCTGTAATTCAACAACAACAAGATAATCAAACACAGTCACAACAGCAATAGCAATAATCAACACAATTTTTAGAACAACAGCAACATACAGATATCAATACAAGTATACATACAGATATAAATATAGGTATACAGACATATACAAATACAGGTATAAATATAGACATCCATACTGAATTTTTACAGCAACCATCACAAGTTTCACAAAATGATTTAGATCAAGCAATAATTGATCAAATAAACAAAGTAAGTACAGAAATTGCAAAGCAAATTTTAGATACTTTGATCAGTATTTTTCGAAGACAAAGAAGCTTGCGATTATACAAATTATGTATTACATGATTTATGTATTATGTAGGATCGTCTGTATCACAAGAGCGGGGGTGAATTGTGTCTTTAGTAATTAAAATACTAGCGGATAAAACAAGAGCACAAAACACTTGTAAATGAAATTCTATTCTTTATGTAAAGACAGAATTTACTATATCTTTTCAGCTCAATTCCCTTCTTGAAAGTTTTGATACAGTAATGTTCGATATACAATTTAAATAGAAAAATAAAGCTCTTATTCAAAACTAATTTTGAATTGTATAAAACCTAATCTTTATGCACACAGCTTCTTTCTTTCTCTTTGCTCAGCTTTTGTATCTCTTCTTCTCCAGTTGTCGAATTTCCAGACTTCTTGCGTTTGCAGCTCCTTTTCTGAAATTGCTTGGAATTTCGAACTTCTTCTAATGTTGGAGAATTTTTCAGAATATGAATATTCAAACTTAACTTTTCAGTTAGGGATCCAGATTGAATATTCAGACTTGGTTTTTGAGATTGGGATCCTTTGTTGTAATGTAGCTCGCATTCTCTATTAGTAGTTGAACTATGTTCTCACGTTCAGCATGTTCATCCATTTAATCCACAATCCACGTACTAATTTTTTCTTTAATCCAAATTACTATTTTTTTGAGTTTCCACTTTCTCCACTATAATTTTGAATTTCCACTATCTCCACTTGTAGATTCATCGAGACTTTATCTTCTTGGAGTCTTGTAGAATATCTTCTAACTCTTCGATTTAGTCGAACACTTATCCTTTAAGTCCTGTAAAAACCTCGAATACTTATCTGTAACTCTTCAAGTTTTTGCACCTGCAAAACATGTGACTAAACATAGCAAACTTATCTGTTCGTTAGTGATTTTATAAAACTCGAAGACTTATCTATCCATGCGTATAAAAACTTGAACAATTATCTAACTATTCGATTTTCATTACCGAACACACATGGAAAACACGTAACAACTTAAAACATTAAAAACACACATGTAGATAACTTAACTATATGAGTTTTTAACATAAACTATTCGACAAAAACAAAACGTTAACTATCCGAAAGTTTAACTATCGAAAATCTAACTCTTCGGAAATCTTTAACTTATTCGACATAAAAATGAAACTTTTCGATAATCTATTAACTATTATACTTAGAGAATATTATTTAGACTTATTTAAAAACTTTAATAAAGCATATATCATCGAAACAAAATTCCTAACATATTGTAATTTATTACCAAAAATATTATGTAAACTGTTTACTACATTTAATACTTATGTGATTATTTTTTCACAATTTATATTTAAACAGTTTATGCTTAATCCATGATAGTTATGCATGTTTAAAAATATATTTTTGAACGATATGTACTTAGAATATTTTTCTTCCTTACATTTTATTTACTTTTTTATAATGCCAAAAAGGGGGAGAAGATAGATTATTTGACTTATTAGGTTTTGACATCATCAAAAAGGGGGAGATTGTTAGGAATTTTGTTTTGATGATATATGCTTTATTAAAGTTTTTAAATAAGTCTAAATAATATTCTCTAAGTATATTTCTCTAAGTATAATAGTTAACAGATTATCAGAAAGTTTCATTTTTATGTCGGATAAGTTAAAGATTTCTGAAGAGTTAGATTTTCAATAGTTAAACTTTCGGATAGTTAACGTTTTGTTTTTGTCGAATAGTTTATGTTAAAAACTCGTATAGTTAAGTTATCTACATGTGTGTTTTTAATGTTTTAAGTTGTCACGTGTTTTCCATGTGCGTTCAGTAATGAAAATCGAATAGTTAGATAACTGTTTGAGTTTTTATACGCATGGATTGATAAGTCTTTGAGTTTTATAAAATGACTAACGAACAGATAAGTTTGCTATGTTTAGTCACATGTTTTGCAGGTGCAAAAACTCGAAGAGTTACAGATAAGTGTTCGAGTTTTTACAGGACTTAAAAGATAAGTGTTCAACTAAATCAAAGACTTAGAAGATATTCTACAAGACTCCAAGAAGATAAAGTCTCGGTGAATCTACGAGTGAAGATCGTGGAAATTCAAAATGATAGTGGAGAAAGTGGAAACTCAAAAATATAGTAATTTGGATTAAAGAAAAAAATTAGTACGTGGATTATGGATTAAGTGGATGAACATGCTGAACGTGAAGATAGAGTTCGACTACTAATAAAGAGTACGAGCTACATTACAATAGAGGATCCCAATCTCAAATACCAAGTCTGAATATTCAATCTAGATCCCTAACTGAAAAGTTAAGTTTGAATATTCATATTCTGAAAAATTCTCCAACATTAGAAGAAGTTCGAAATTCCAAGCAATTTCAGAAAAGGAGTTGCAAACGCAAGAAGTTTGGAAATTCGACAACTGGAGAAGAAGAGATATAGAAGCTGAGCAAAGAGAAGGAAAGAAGCTGTGTGCATAAAGATCAGGTTTTATACAATTCGAAATTAGTTTTGAATAAGAGCTTTATTTTTCTATTTGAATTGTATATCGAACATTACTATATCAAAACTTTCAAGAAGGGAATTGAGTTGAAAAGATATTGTAAATTCTGTCTTTAAAGATTATAAAGAATAGAATTTCGTTTACGAGTGTTTTGTGCTCTTGTTTTATCTGCTGGTATTTTAATTACTAAAGACACAATTCACCCCTCCTCTTGTGATGCAGACGATCCTACACTACCTTCTCCCCATTTAGTAATTAAACTATGTAAATGTAAGGAAGAAAACCTTGCTAAGTAGATATTAGTTAGAAAGATATTCTCAAATATGTATAAATTTCGTGGATTAAGCATAAACTATATAAACATAAACTATCAAAAATAATGATATGAGCATTAATTGCGGTAGACAGTTTACATAATTTTTGGTAACAAATTACTATAAATAAATAATGCAATACATAATTTGTATAATCACAAGCCTCTTTGTCTTCGAAAAATACTGATCAGAGTATTTGAAATTTGCTTTGCAATTTCTGTACTTACTTTATTTATTTGATCAATCACTACTTAATCTAAATCAATATGTGAAACTTGTGATGGTTGCTGTAAAAATTCAATATGTATGTCTGTATTTATACCTATATGGGTATCTGTATGTATACCTGTATGTATATCTATATGTATACTTGTATGTATATCTGTATGTTGCTGTTGTTCTGAAAATATTGTTGATTGTTGTTGTTGCCGTTCTAACTAAGTGTGTCGATCATGTTGTTGTTGTCGCTGTCGTATTTTAGGTGCATCTGTTTCTTGGTATTTCTGTAGTTCCTTTGTAGAGAAAGATCTTGATTTTAATCTTTTCTATGGCCAAGGTGTAATATCTGTTTGACTTGCCACAATTCTCATAATCATATCACCATAAAATAATTTACTCTGCAAATGTAAGATATGAGAAACAAAAATATCATACTAGTTCATCTATATATGATTAATTAATGCATATGTAGCATAAAGACAACAACTGCCAACTTCTACCCCATGACCAAACCTCTGAAATATTGAAGCATGCAGTATTTTTGCAATAAAACGTGCTTGGCCATTTAAATCATTTAGTAATCTCATTGGATTATTGGTGGTCAGATCTTTTGCTAAGCTTTTAATGTCCCATCCCAATTGATAAACCTATTTTCTTTCTGATAATTTAACTCCTTCATTTTTCAGACCAAGTACTTGATAAAGTAAATCTAGAGTTAAATATATGTCGTAGTCTTGTATATTGGAAATAGGAATACCTTCTTCCATTGTTAAGTTTGAGTAAAAACAACTTATAAGTTCTGGTATAACAAGATGGCCAGGCTATTGTGGAAGCAGAGTTAACAAGTCTTGATATTCAAACATTTCTCGTATATGTGCCATCCCTTCAAACTTAACCGGTCTTGAATATAAAACTGTAAAAGTTTTATATGTCTGAAATATTTCATAACAGGAATTATTTGTGAACCATAATAATGTATTGTCATCTAAATTCTGTTCAGGATTAGGTATTTTCCTATCATGATGTTCTGATCTGGGACTTGTTTCAACATTATCAGCAGCATCTGAATTTTCAGATCTTTCAAAACTAGTGGAATTGCATCAAAACTATTATAAATGTCTGAAGTATTTGGTATTGTCGTATCAATAATCTGCTGAAATTCTTCTATTTGATCTTCTAGAAACATTTCAGTAGCAATAGTCTCTGTAGTAATCTGTTTATTAGCAACAATTATGTCTATAATTGATCTATACAACAATTGTCTCTATATCAAAGAATATTCTATATCTGTTTGTGTAATAGAATCATCCTATATTTCTGAAATTTGTATATGTGAGACATTGGCAGTATGATATTCTATTTGTAACTAGGTATTTTGTTGATTATATACATTTATCAACAAATATACTATATACTGTAATAGACATAACCATATGTATAAACTGTAATATAAGCAACTGTACCAAAAATCAAAAGTCTCTGTTCGAGATACAGTAAGAGGAAGAATATCTGTACATTCCTCTTTAGATGAAATATCTCAAAATTCATAGACTCAATGCCTATGTCATCAAAAATATCATTTGTATAGATATCATCAAAATTTCCTACATTTTCTTTTTCCGTAGGAAAAGAATGTGAGCTTGCAGCATGATGTGAAAAACTATCCATTGTATTAAAAGAAACATTATGTACTAATGTGACACAATACCTTAGAGTGTATGCTTGTAATCCGATATTTGTCACACCTACTAGGATTCCTAACACAAAAGTCTGTCTAGCTTCTACAATGGAACATAGTTTTCCATTTGTTAATGATTGTTCTCTTTGCTGCAATATACCTTGCACACCTATAGTTAGTCCAAAATAGTCTAATGTCTTCTTCTTTTTCTGACTATATGTCTGTAGTGTTTCTTGTTGTTCAAGAGGCTCTAAAGTTTTCTTAATTTCTCCTGTTAAAGGCACCTATGGTCTTGATCATCCTTCACCATGATGCCTAGGTGGTAATAATGGAATATAGAGTTTTAAGCTCTCAACCTCTACCATTTTTAATTGATAAACTTTTTGTCCTTCACTTCGAAGGCCCATTTTCCAAATGGCAGTTTTCTATTCATCAATAAATTGTTGAATGTCATCTAAAACAACTAGGGGAAAATAATGTTGGGAATACAAAGATTCTAATTCCCTGTTGGCATTTTCTATCACTGGTCCCCATTTCTTTTCATAATAAGTGATAGACTATGCCGATTTGGCAGGTACATGTCTTGAACTTGTAACAACCGTAGGGTTAGGTTGTAAAGTTCGTTTCCATAGTTGCAATGTGGAAAGTTTGGTATATTTTAGTCTAAACTATGTTTCAGCATAATTACGAACAAACTTCCAACAGAAATTTTTCTCATCTTGAATAACTTACTCAACAGAAATTTCATGTAGTACTTCATTAGAAAAAGTGTACCTTGAGTAGATGTCGTTGATTTCACTTTCTATTTTCTGAAGTTCCATCTCTCTTTTCTGCACTTTTGTCATTCTACCACGTCCTCTTCCACGTCCTGACATTGTCGATTAATCTTCGCTATGTATTGTAGAACGTAGTGGAAGTAAAGATTGTGAAACTAGGGTTTTACTAAGGTAGAAACACGAAATATTGTTAGTAAAACATTTATAAATCTTCGAGTTTATAAACATATAATTGTATTCAATCATTAAAATCATAAATATAAGATCTGTTATTGATAAATGACTCAAATGCTTATAATAACTGTACGAGTTTTACAATCGACAAAAGTAGAATACTTAGCGTAACTGTTTGTGTAAAGAAAATAACTTCTAGCTAAGTGAATAGTGATAAAACTCGAAGACTTATGATAACTATTCGAGTTTTGTGAGCAGTAAAGCACATAACTATATGACAAATGAGAATAGTTATTGTCAGAATTTAAGTCTTTCAGAAAAATATAATAAGAGTAAGTTAACTGTTCGAGTTTCTTGAATAGATATGCATAAAAGTCGAAGACTTAAGCATAACTATTCGAGTTTTAACTTGACATAAAGCAATGAAATTCAACACATGCATAATTCTAACTTAAGGAGTTCAGATATTTTTGAATACTTATAAACCTAACTATTCGATGCTCAGATGCATTTCGGAGAGTTACCAGATAACTTATCGAACATTCACTTAAGATATGCATCTAGGCTTTAACACATGTACTTCAGGAAACAATAAAATATTCTTTTAATCAGTTAAAACATAACTGTCCAGTACAGATAATATAACCTTCCGAAATAACAAAAAATTCAGATACTTAAGAATTAAAAAAACTGTATTTCACCGACAGTTCAGAAATGTACTTAATTAATGTTAATTTCCTGAGATTTTGTAGATTCTTTCATGAAAGCATATAATAGTTCAAAATGGTTGAATTATTATATGAGAAATTGCTCCCCCATACATAAATGTAGTGTAAAGAATGGCGTACTTAAACTGGGTTGCCAAGCCCCAAATAGATTTGAGTCTCTTTTTTTTTAATTAAATACAAAAATAAATAGTAATTTAACAATTTAGACTTTCTGACTTTTATCTTATTCAGTTTACAAAAGAAGATTCATAGAGATATACCTTCAAGTAAGTTAAGAGAATTCAATAGAGAGTACACAAACTTAAGAAAATAAATACAATACATTATGTATAAAGAATAGATAATAATAAAGATTATATACACAGATTATGGCAGGATTGTTATAACACCTGTAAAATAAATTAAGCTTGAGTACATTACCCCTTCTTTTTTTTATGTTTATATGCATATATATATATATATACTTTATGTATTACCTCCCATAATATCATCTTTTTACATGATCACAATCCCTTGCTTAGGGGAAAGATAACCAGTTACTCAATGACAAGTGAGAACAGGTAAATTTTTTTTTTTTAAATATAATCTGAATTACTTGTAAAATGAGTTTTCAGTCACTTCAAAAACTAGTTGGTTTAAGTGACTAGGGTTCAAGATCCCCCAATGGACTTAATTACTCAAGTAATTGCAGACAAAAAAGAAATAAAACAAGATAGTAAATTAAATTAGAGGCAACTGCAAGACTTAATTTTTTCTAACAGTATGTTAAGAACTTTCCTTTCATAAACAGTACATACTTTCTATGTATTTTCTAGTTAAAATCTCTGTAATAGCATATACATAAGTAACAAAAATACAGTTGGTACTCACATTGAATCAAATTAACTTTCCTTAAGTAATCTTTTCTGAATTTTTCTTAAATAAATTGACTTCAATAAAAAATAGAATTTCATAAATTCTTAACTACCAGAATACAGTAATTCAAAAATAGAAATTTTTAGAATTTTTTTTTTAAAAAAAAGAAATTAAAATTTTTAAAACTACCTTCTAACAAACCAAAATGTTATGCAATGAACAAGGCAATTTAAACATTAGATAACCTATAGATACCAAGTTCTAATCGAAATTTTGAAAAAGTATTCTCATCTAAGGGTTTTGTAAATAGATCTGCTAATTGTTCTGTGGTAGGAACAAAATTTAATACTATTTTTCCTTTTATAACATTATCTCTTAGAAAATGATGTCGAACTTCTATATGTTTAGCTCGTGAATGTAAGACAAGATTTTTAAACAAACTTATTGCAGAACTATCACAAAAGATCTTAGTTGGTTCATAGGTTAAATTAAAATCTTTTAAAGTTTGTCTGATCCATAGGATTTGAGCACAGCAAAGTGCAACAGCTATATATTTAGCTTCAGTTGTAGATAATGCTACACAATTTTACTTTTTGCTAAACCATGACACTAAAGAATTTCCTAATAATTGACATGTGCCACTTGTGCTTTTTCTTTCAGACTTACATCCTACGAAATCAGCATCACTATAACCTACTAAATTTAAAGAACTGTGTTTAAAGTAAAACAATCTGAAATTGATGGTTCCTAATAGATATTTAAAGATTCGTTTGACAGCAAGTAGGTGTGATTCTTTAGGATTAGATTGATATCTAGCACAAGTACACACACTAAACATAATATCTGGTCAGCTAGCTGTTAAATAAAGTAATGAACCAATCATACTTCTATATTGTTTTATATCTACTATTTTTCCAGAGTCATCTTTATCCAACTTGGTGATTGTACTCATTGGTGTATTCTTTGTTTTAGTGTTGTCTAAACCAAACCTCTTTAATAAATCTTGAGTATATTTTACTTGTGAAATAAAAGTACCCTAATTTAATTGCTTAATTTGTAAGCCTAGGAAAAATGACAGTTCACCCATCATACTCATTTCAAATTGATTAGTCATGTCTTTCAAAAAAGACTCAACTAATTTATCATTTGTTGCTCCAAATATGATGTCATCTACATAGATTTGAACTACCAATATATCTTTTTCGATCTTCTTGATAAACAAAGTGTGATATGCCTTTCCTATGGAATACCCTTTTTTCATAAGAAATTTAGATAATCTCTCATACCATGACCTAGGAGCTTGTTTAAGGCCATATAGCACCTTCTTAAGCTTATAAAAATACTCAAGATGTTTTGAATCTTCAAAACCCTGAGGTTGTTTTACATAAACTTCTTCTTTTATATATCCATTTAGAAAAGCAGTCTTAACATCCATTTGATATAATTTGAAATCCATATAACAAGCATATGCTAGCAAAATTCGTATTGATTCTAGTCTAGCAACAGGAGCAAATGTTTCATCATAATCAATTCCTTCCTCTAGTTTGTAAGCTTGAGCAACTAATCTAGCTTTATTTTTAACTATATGTCCATCCTGATCTACTTTGTTTCTAAATACCCACCTTGTTCCTATTATGAACTGATTTTCAAGTGGTGGAACTAGATCCCATACCTCATTTCTTATAAATTGATTTAGCTCATCTTGCATAGCTAAATACCAAAATTCATCTTCCAAGGCATCTTCAATTTTCTTAGGTTCTAGTAAAGAAACAAATGAGTAAGCACCACAAATGTTGATTACTGATGACCTAGTCTTAACTCCTTAATTAGGATCGCCTATTAACTTATCAATAAGATGAGATAAAGCATAACACCAATTTCTATGTTGTTTCACATTTTCTATAGGTATGACATTATTTTCTTCTAAATCTTCATCATTTAAGTTTATATTTCTTATTCCGTCAAATAATCTATCAATTTCTCTGTCAACATCATTTGATACTATTTCTAGGAGAATTTCTGAATCAGAGTTTTCAGCATGTCAAAAATCCAAATGAGAATTTTCATGAAATTTCACATGTAGAGTTTCCTCAATGGTTTTTGTTGATTTATTATATACTATATATGCCTTACTTGTAATAGAATAACCAACAAAAATACCCTCATCTGATTTGGCTCTAAATTTGTCTTTTCGTTCCTTAGTGTTTAAAATAAAACACTTACAGCCAAAGGGTTTTAAATAACTTATTATGGAAACCCTGTTATACCATATCTCATAAGGACTTTTATCTAAAATTGGTCTTAGATGTACTCTATTTATAACATAACATGCTGTATGAACTGCTTCTGCCCAGAAAGATAGGGGTAACTTATTTTCATTTAACATGGTTCTGGACATTTCCTGAGGTGATCTGTTTTTACGTTCTACTATCCTATTTTGTGAAGGAGCTCTTGGAAATGAGTACCTATGATCTATGCCTAATTCTTCACAAAAGGTATCCATTTGATCATTATCAAATTCTATACCATGATCACTCCTAAGTTTTTGACTTTTAACATTTTGCTCATTCTGAACTTTATTACAGAATATCTTAAATGTTTCAAAAACTTCCGTTTTATTTGCTAGAAAAGACCCAAGTAAATCTAGAATAGTCATCAACTAGTACAAAAGCATAATGTTTACCTCCTAGACTGGTTGTCCTAGTAGGTCCAAATAAATCCATATGCACTAGTTCTAATATTCTTTTGCTTGTTATTTCATTTAAACTTTTAAAGGATGTTTTATGTAATTTACCTAGTTGACATGCATCACACATAAACTCTTTCGAGTACTTAATACTAGGTAAACCTCTAATTAGATTGTTTTTAGACAGCTTTTGTAATAATTTTAAGTTTAAGTGTCCTAGCCTTCTATGCCATAAGTAACTTCATCCGATTTTGCAATTAAGCAAGCATTGTCTTTAATAATATCAGAAGGCAAATTTAGAATACAAACAGATCCTTTCTTGTATGCAGTGAATAAAATTTCGTTTGTAGACATGCCCATAATTTTACAGGAATCTTTTTCAAAAATTACTCTGTAAAACTTCATTAAAATAGGAACACTCATTAAATTAGAACCTAAGTTTTTCACTAATAAGATATCATTTATAAAGCATTTCTCAGTTACCTGAACCTTGCCAGACCTAAGGATATTTGTTTTACTTTTATTTCCAAAGGTAACTTGTCCATTCTTGGTCTTTGTTACTTTTGTAAGTAATCGTATATCTCTAGTCATGTGGCTGGATGCTCTACTGTTCATTATCCATTTTGATTTGTATACCTACAAAACAGTTAAGAAGAGATTTTATCTCTTGGAACCCATTTTTGAGTGGGTCCAAGAATTTTAGAGAGAGTCATATCAAAATAATCAATATTTTTAAACTTCAACTTATCTATTTTCTGATAATTATTCTTGCATTTCTTTCTCTTAGTGTTATAATTATTAGAACATTTATCTCTATGTAAGCCAAAGTTGAAATTTTCATTTCTAACATTATTTGATTGCTAATTCCAATATCCGATATTTTTTAAATATAAAGAAAACTAATCAAAAATATTAAGATTCTTAAATGTCTTAGCTTGATTCTTCTGAAAATTTCTTTTGAAATTCTTGCATCGTGTGCTATCATTTATATGCTACATTTTATCAATTCGTACATATTTATCTCCCCTTTTAATCACACACGGAATAGTTTTTCTCTTACTATTCTTAGTACTAGAAATAAAGACATTACTTTTAGTAGTACCATCATGCAATATATAATTTTCAGAAGATGCATCATGTAAACTAATACCATGTTTTTCTACATTTGATATTTTACTACTAAGTTCATTTGTTATAGTTTGACTATTATTCCATTTACTTAATATAGCCTTTTGATCGCAGACCTTAATCTTTAACATATCAATTTCTGAATTTAAATCAGTAATAGTCAATTTCAGTTTTTCAATTTCACAGATCATTTTCTTCTTATCAGCAATTAAATTTTCACAATTAGCATGCAATTTTCTTTCTATTGCAGTAAACTTTAAAATTTCCTGTGCATGCTTTTGATTTTCTTCTTTAAATTTATTCAACGTAGAGTTCAGAAAATCAATCTTATTTTCAGATTCATCTAGCATTTTCTTAGTGTTCTTTCCTTCTGTTTTTACTTTCTTATATTCTCTAGCCAGTTTATTAATTTAAGTCTCAAGTTGTTTTAAAGTTTTTAGACTATTTAAAATCAAATAGGTTGAACAATCTAAGGTAAAATGGCTACTGGAAATGGTAATTTTTCTTTATATGAAGGCCAAAATCTTAATCGTCCTCCTTTATTTGATGGAATACATTTTGAATGTTGGAAATATAGGATGACTGTTTTTCTTCAAAGTATAGATCATAAATTGTGGTTCATGATTTCTAAACCATATACTCCGTTAACTACTCCTTATAATACTTGGACAATTACTGGAAAAAAAATGAAACTCTGAATGCTAAGGGCTTAAATATTTTATTTTGTGCATTGAGTTATGAACAGTTCAGTAAAGTGTCAGCATATAAATCTGCTTATGAGGTGTGGCATGCATTAGAAGTTTCACATGAAGGTACTTCTCAAGTTAAAGAGACAAAAATAAACATGTTGATTCATAAGTATGAACTCTTTAAGATGCATGAAGACGAAAATATTTATGAGATATTTTCCAGATTTCTTGATATCATAAACTCTTTAAAATGTTTAGGAAAGAATTTTGAACAGAAGGATTTGGTGAGGAAAATTCTCAGATCCCTAAGTTCTAAATGGTCTCAAAAAGTAACATCAATTGAGGAATCACGAGATTTAAATGTTTATACTATGAATGAACTTATAGGAAATTTAACAGCTAATGAAGTTCAATTAAATGAATCACTGAGTCACAACAAACTAAAAATGAAGAAAGAAATAGCCTTCGAAATTAACTCAGATTCTGATATATCTACTGATTCTAACGAGAATTTGATTTTGCTGACTAGGAAATTCAAGAAAACATGGAAAGCTAGGAAACAGCAAAGAACAAAAATGATAAACCCTCAATGTCAAAATCACTAAATGACAAGAATTCTTCATCAAAAAAGTATGTATGTTACAACTGTAAGAAACCTGGACATCTTTCTCCAGATTGTCCTATGAGGAAAAATGAAAAGCAAAGTAGGACAAATCAGAAGAAGACGGCTCAGAAAACTCAGAAAAAGTTTTACAAGAAAAAGGCTTTGAAGGTCACTTGGGATGACATGTCTGAAGAGTCTGAATCTGAGGAATCAGCATCAAAATCTTCACATTCAGACGGAGAACAAGAGTTAGAAGACGTTGCTCATGTGTGCTTCATGGCAGATGAGTCTAAGGTAATATCTGATCCTGAAAGTCATTCAGATTTCAACTTTGATGAATTATTATGTGCTTATCATGCATTATTACAAAAACTTAAAGTATGTAAACTGGAAAATAATAATATTAGAAAATCTTCATCTATTATGGAAGAAGAAAATTGTTTCCTGTTTACTACTTTAGAAAAGTTTAAATGTGATAATGAAAATCATGCTAGAGATTTGCAAAAATTTAGATTTAATGAATGTATCTTGCATGAACAAATACAGAATATAAATGCTGAAAAATTAAAGATAGAATCTGAAAATGAAATGTTGAGAAACAATATAAATGAACTTGAATTAGAGATAGAAAAATTAAAACTGAGAGAGCAAGATTTAAATTCTACCTTTGAGAAATGGAATTTAAGTCAAACTATGTTAGACAAACTAACTAGTACCCCTGCGGTGTCTTATAAATTTGGCTTAGGATTTGATTATCCTGAATATCTTGAATCTCAAGCCAATAAAGGATTTATTAGTTGTAGTTCAAGTAAATCTAAGGCTAAAATTCCTTTTATTATGAAACAAGGTAATAAATATGTAGAAGTAGGTACTTCAAGGGATGAATCATGTAGTAATAATATAAATCAATGTGATTTGTCAAATTGTACTTCTATCATGACTATAAATGTTTCTAAAAATCTTGTTTCTTGTTCTGGAAATTCAGTTTCTAATGTTTCTAAAATTTCAAACAATTGTAGTAAACTGAAAATTCAGAAACCTGAGCATGTAATTCAATACACTAGTATTAGACCAATTACTCATTCTGCATGTGATAAAACAAAAAATTCTTGTGCAGAAAAAGATTTTGTATGTACTTAAAGTGTTTATACAAGTACAAAATCTTAGTATGAACTTACAGAAATGTATAAGCATGATCAAAATAAATTAACATCTGATAAAAATATGTTTGGTCTTGATTATACTACATCTGAAAACAAAAAGAATGATTGCAAAAGCAATAATGCTATATGTGAGTATGAAGCTAATGATAAATCAATAGTACTTACAACTAATAAGAATATAAATGATAATGTTAAACTATTTTTAAACAAAAAGAAGCAATATGCGTTTAATGAACTTGGTCCTCAACAACATTGGGTACCAAGAAAAAGTTTTTCTTAATTTGTGTTGCAGGAGGAAACAACATCAAAATGGATCTTGGACAATGGAGCGTCAAGTAACATGACCGAACAAAAAAGTCTATTACAAAATTTTACAAATACCATGAAAGGAAGTGTAACATTTGGAAACAAAAGCAAAGATAAAATCATAGGTATGGGCAACGTTCAAATAACTCCTACTTGTGTTATTTTGAATGTACTATTTGTAGAAAACCTAGGTTTTAATTTGCTAAGTGTCATAAATGGATAAAAGTATATTTTTAAATCAGGAAAAATATGTAGATGAAATGATTAAGAAATTTAATTTTATTGATACAAGGATTCGAGGAACTCCTATGAGTACTACTTTAAAGTTAGATATTGATGACATAGGAAAATCTATAGATCAAAGAAAATACAGAAGTATGATTGGTTCTTTACTTTATTTGACTGCTAGTAGACCTGATATTATGTTTGCTGTGTGTGTTTGTGCTAGATTTCAATCTAATCCTAAAGAATCACACTTAATTGCAGTTAAAAGAATATTTAGATATATACAAGGAACTAAAAATTTCGGACTGTATTATTCTAAGGATAGTTGAATAGATCTTATAGAATATACTAATGCTGATTATGCAGGATCTAAATCTGATAGAAAGAGTACCAATGGCACATGTCAATTATTGGGAAATAATTTGGGGTCATGGTTTAGTAAAAAGCAAAACTGTGTAACACTTTCTACTACAGAAGTTGAATATGTTGCTGCTGCACTGTGATGCACTCAGATTCTGTGGATAAGGCAAACTTTAGAAGATTTTGGATTATCTTATGATACAACTGAGATTTATTGTGACAGTAGTTCTGCAATAAATCTTTCCAAAAATCATGTATTACATTCAAGAGCAAAGCATATAGAGGTTAGACATCATTTTCTAAGAGATAACGTAATTAAAGGAAAAATTAAATTAGAATTTGTGTCTAGTAAAAATCAATTAGCTGATATATTTACAAAACCTCTAGACGAAAATACATTATGCAACATTAGATTAAATTTAGGTATTTGTAGGCTATGTGATGTGTAAAATGCTTAAACTCCACATAAAAAGATAAATATTATTGATGATGTTGTTCACCTCATAGATATTATATACTTAGTATAAATATCTAAAGTAATATCTAATCTGCTGCTTGAGATACTATGTATTTATTGTAAAATCATAGTAGTATCTTATTGATTTTAAGTAGTTTATCAATTTTAATAATTTTTACGATTTTAAGTGGAAGTGTAAATGAAAAACATTAAATACTTCTGACATTTTGAAATTTTGATTAAATGTTTTCTTTGAATCAAGGAAAATGCATATGATCATGCATAAATTTGACTTAATTGATTAAACTTGTAGAATAAGTTATATGTAACTCATCTTAAACTATTAATCAAAAGTATAAGCTTATTGAAACTGATTCATATTCTCAGTACAATCATAGAAGTAAAAATTGTATGAGATTTGTGTTTTATTGCATCTGTATTAATGGAATACATATATACTGTGCTTAAAATGAAAAGTGCTTACAAAGTAAAAATCTTTGAGAGTTTATTGATTAGTTTGATCACGAGCCTTTTGTACTTGAGCAGATAGGTATGTAGGGATTGTTGTCCTGAAAAAGGATTCTTTAAATCTGGAAACCTAAGGTCCTGATCAAATTTGGGATTGTTGACTGAAAGCTCATTACACGGGTACATTAGAAAGCTCTTGTATGATTCAAGCTTTTCAAACTAACTTTTAAAGAAAATTATCAATATTTACTGTTTTGAAAAGAAAAAGTTGTTTCATTAATTACAGATATCTTTGAATCACATATAGTTTATACCAATATGACTACTAATTTATTGAATCAACATTAGTACTTTTGAAAACATTTATTTGAGATACATTCTTTTATTCTCCTTGAATTAATTGAATTGAGTTCAAAGTTGTGTTTTGATTCATATACAGTAGGAATTGATTCTGGAAATCATTTTTGATGATGTCAGGATAACAGAAGTCTCTGAAAAGAAAATGTAAAAGTATAGTTATACTTAACATCTATTGTCACTACAAGTATATTTTGTATTTTGATTGAATATATTTGAAGTATATTTGTAGGGGGAGGATTAACAATGTCGAAAATAGATTAATATAATTTAGAATACAAATCTTAGTTAATCTGAATTAATGTCCTCTTAAAATCTTGATGAAATAATTTAAAAAGACAAATAAACTATTTTAGATTCAAAAAAAAAAAAACAAAATGTTCAAATAGTTTACAATGTTCTCAAGATAATGTTTAGCATGTGTGTTGTTTTCGGAACATTTCAGTTGGAAGCATCCGAAAATTGTTGTGTACTAACTAGATGTTATGTTAGATAAGGTAACGTGTAAAACTGCCTCTAGACAGCGTTTTACTCATTAGGTTGGTTAACTCAACGAGTTATACTTGAATATTTCGGGTACCTTGATTGAATAAACTTTATTCAATATTTATTTAATTTCTAAACCCGACTTCTCTTCACGTTGAGTTATATGCCTAAAAACCCTATTTAAACACTTATTACATGGGGACTTAGGTTATTTGTAAATTTTGTCAAGAAAATCTTTCCCGCTTGTTGCTGTTACAACTTGCGACGATGGTCTCCAAGTTCTACAAAGGTCGTGGCAGAGGAAAAGGCAAAAGTAGAAGAGAAGCAAAAGGAAAAGAAATAGAGAATGATGAAGTTCCACGTACTTGGTTCAAGAAAATATTTCGAGTGGACAAAAGGTTAGCAGAACTTTATAGAGATTACTTCTTTCCTCAGGGAATATTAGATGAAGTTAGACAAGAACTTCAACATACTGATGCAAATATTACATACATGGGTATTCATAGTAAATTTGATAGAGAATACAGAATGAAATGTGCTGAGATTGCATTTTTGGAACAGTATGCAAAATATTTGGAAAAAGGTGTAAGTTCATCAAATAGAACTCCTCAAACTCCTATAAACGGTACAAGACTACATGCATTTGAGGAAGAGCATGAATCAGCTATCCCCACTCCTTTATATTCAAAACAAGTAGAATCAGATATTGCTATAGACAAAACAAAAGTTGACAGTCTTCGAAAGGCTGTTGCAATAGAAAGTACCTTAGAAGAATTAAAGTAGAAAACTTTTATGGAGCAATTTGAAAAGAAAGTAGCAATACTTGAAAAGGAGAAACAAAAATGTTATAGAAGAAGGAAAGTCATAAAAATTATGTCTAAGGAAACAAAGTCTATTGAAAAAGGAAAATCGGATGAAAATTTATTTCCAAAGGACAATGTATGTCTAGACATTGTACCTTTTTGTGCATCTAATAAACTCATCAGTTCCGAACACACTGAAACTAATGAAGATAATGAGACTTTATTTTCCCTTGCTAGAAAACTTGAGAAGAAATCCAAGTCAAATATGAGCTCAAGTTTTTCTATTAGTACAAGTCCTGATGATAAAGAAATTGACAAATCAAAGCATCAGGCACCTAACATTGAACAAGTTATTGCAAATATAATTGACAATGTTGAAGTAGTAACTAGTTCAAAGGCTGAATTGACTGGAGTAGCAGATATTGAAATTGTTAAGACTCCAGAAGAGCTAAAAGTTAACCAGCCTTCTACAGAATCTATAGAAGCAAAGTTTGAGAATTCACAGCATGAATCAATGGAATTATCTGTTGAACAAAATGAACAATTATAGATAGATACACCGGCTGTAGAATTTGTGGAAAAATTATACTCGGAACATTCTATAGAGACTGAACAGATGAATGTTGAGCATATTGACAATGTTCCTAACACTGTTGAAGCTGAAGAATCAAGCTTACCTGAGTAGCTTCAAGATAATATTTTGGAAGAGGAACAACATGACATTGATTTTGAAGAAGAGGTTCCTGAAGATGAATTAAACTCTGAATCACGGCTTCAGGTATCACCTTCTTTATGTACAATATTAAAAATTCAAGGTAATGCAATTCATTTTAGATCTGAAGAAGCATTGTAGAAATACAATAATCTGATTACATGTCAGATTCTGCATGCTCGTCCAATAAAATTTAGAAATTTGATGCAAATAAGAGATCTGTTTGAGTTTCAAGGTCTCATTAAATTCTTGCTAGTAGGAACGAAATAGAAGCAATACACAAACTTATTGTAGCTTTTTATAGCAATCTGGACAAGAATGGAAATTTTCTGAAAACTCAAATAAATGAACAGGAGTTTATATTGTCTCCTGAGTTAATTTTTGAAGTTTTAGGATTAAAGAATGAATGTGTTGTTGTTACCAACAGATTTGACATAATAAGAAACTGGAATGGAACATTCAGTCTTTATCAAAAATTCTAGATGTATATTCTGAAATGAGATTAATGGAAAATCTGAATGCAGAGGCAAGATTTATTGCAAATATATTGCATGCAAATTTATTTCAGAGAGTTGGACACAATTTAGAAGTCATCAGAAGCTGTTTATATGCAACTTATGGCCTGCTGAATAGAATTCAAATAAATTGGTTTGATGTTTTTATGTCTCAACTACAGCATATGAGTTCAAAGTTATTTTATGGTGATGTTGTATGTAGAATCCTTGCAAGCCAATTGACTTTATCTGACTGGCCCTCTGAAACTAAAGGCATGAGAGCATTTAGTGTCAAATATTTGCAAAACTTCTAGGCCATGCATAAACCTCAACGACAACAACAATAACAACCTGATACAGATCATATACAACAACAACAACAACAACAAAGTTATTCAGTTCAAGCAGAACAGCAAACCCAGCTACCTCCTGACTTAGATGTAGTGCTTAACGACATTAGAAATGATATTAGGCATCTAGGAGATAAAATATGTAATGCTATAAGTGATATACTTAGGAGGGGTTTCTAAATACAAAATGTAATGTTTGTATTACTTGTTTGATTTGATTGAACAATACATTTTTCTGTAAATGTCTTCAATTATTATTCTTGTTTACAGAAAGAGTTGTTGTAATTATATCTCTTATATATATATATTCTCTGTAATTATCTTTTTGATTAATGACAAAAAGGGGGAGAAATATTATAAAAAGATGATTATGATCTTAATTGCATATATATATTATAAAAGGAGATGCTATTTAAATGGTTATTGTAATCTGACAGATGATAATTAAAAAACTGATACTTATATAATTATTAACATCTGAGAGTTTTAGTTCTGAGCGGTAAAATTTACACAAACAATAGAAATAAGCTTAAGTGAACTTAAGTCAACAAACAAGTTTGTTGAATTAAAAGTTAACCCAACGAAGGTGCTTTGTTGAGTTAAACATATTTCATAATTGATTTAATATGGTTTTGTCATCATCAAAAAGGGGGAGATTGTTGAGTATTTTTGTTTTGATGATGTGTGCTGAATGAAAATAATCATATTTGCTCAATTACTATTGCTTGTGAAAAGAAATTAAAATCATCAATTAATACAAAAAAAGCTTACTGATATAAATACTTGTCTGTATTGGATCTGAAGTTAATAACTAGTTGTTTCGTTGCATTAATTTCTCATTTAGCTAAACGTTAAGTTAACGTGTGTTTTTATTGAAAAGCATGATATGTTTTAATGTTATATCTTGTGTATCATGAACAGTGCACGTTTAGACAACTCGTTAAGTTAGAATTTTGTTTGTATAGAGGTCACGTGAGAACTCGTTAAGTTAGAGGCTTAAAGGTTAAAATAGGTCACGCGATAACTCGTTAAGTTAGTGAGTAAAAGAAGAGATGAACTCGTTAAATTAGTGTTATACACGTGGTGAAATTATAAGTTACGAATGTTGTATTGTATCACGTGAGGTGCACATGTTTAACTCGTTAAGTTAACATAACTAAACGCATTGAGTTGCTATATTGAACACTAAGGCAACGCGTTAGGTTAGCGTTATAAACTTAAGTTGTTATTTTTGCACGTGGTAAAATTCTTATTATAAAAACATTTGTTTATTACTGGTTCGTTGAGTTATCATAACACAACGAAGATGGTTTGTTGAGATAGCATAACACCACGGACTTAGTTCGTTGAGTTAGCTACAGTACTTGTCACGTGAAATAGCACATGGTGAACTCGTTAAGTTAGAAACGTTAAGTTATATATATATACTTGTGTTACTCGTTTAGTTAACATTAAAGTAACGACTTCTTATTACACTGATGAAAAACTTTTGGACGAGAAAGTTTATTTTGTAGGAAATTTTTTAGAAATCCAAGACTGATGATTAAAGAAAATTCGAAATATAAACGTGGGTTAGAACGTGTGTGTTTCGATGAAGGAAAAAGAAAAGACGTGGAGAAGTGGAAAACTGGTAGTGGTTAAACGTGAAGGATATGCATGAAATGAAGATACAATATAAAAGGCATAGAATTCTCATTGATCAATTTATCCTTGCACACAAAATGAAAAATCTTTTCAAGGATCAAACCATCCCTGCACACCAAAAGAAAAATCTTTTTCAGGGATCAAAAACACCTCTTCGAGAAAAATCTCTCAAGTGGAAGAAAGTTCAGTGAAGTATAAAAGGGTAAGATTTTCGTCACTGAAGATTTGAAGTATCAGAAGAAAGTAAATTCGGTGAAGCATGAAAAGACAAGATATTCGTCACTGAAGAATTGCTGAAGAAGAAAGAGAAGAATAAGAAAGATCTCAAATAGGGAGAAAAGTTTTAAATTCCGTAAATTAGTTTTCTCTGTTTGTAGTTATGAAATTGTTTAGATGATACATGGTATTGAGTTATAATTGCATCTACAATTTCTGAGGAGAATTGAATTGTATATTGTAATTGAAACATTGAATAAAAATGATTTTATGAAAACAATGTCTCGACTTGTTTTTGAATTTTAAAGTTTCAATTATATTTCAGAAAATATTAAAAATACACAATTCACCCCCCTCTTGTGTAGCCATATGATCCTACATGAAGTTCTTATTCAAAACTAATTTTGAATTGTATAAAACCTGATCTTTATGCATGCAGCTCCTTTTCTTCTTTTTGCTAAACTTCTGTATCTCTTCTTCTCTAGTTGTCGAATTTCCAGACTTCTTACGTTTGTAGCTCCTTTTTTGAATTTGCTTGGAATTTCAAATTTCTTTTGATGTTGGAGAACTTTTCTAGATATGAATATTCAAACTTAACTTTTCAGTTAGGGATTCAGATTGAATATTCAGACTTGGTTTTTGAGATTGGGATCCTCTATTTGTAATGTAGCTCATACTCTCTATTAGTAGTCAAACTCTATTGTCTTTTACGTTTAGCATGTTCATCCACTTGATCGACAATCCATAATCCATAATCCACGTACTAATTTTTTCTTTAATCCAATTTACTATCTATTTGAATTTCCACTTTCTCCACTATCATTTTGAATTTCCATGATCTCCACTCATAGATTCATTGAAACTTTATCTTCCTGGAGTCTTGTAGAATATCTTCTAACTCTTTGATTTAGTCGAACACTTATCCATTAAGTCTTGTAAAAACTCGAATACTTATTTGTAACTCTTCGAGTTTTTGCACCTACAAAACACGTGACTAAACATAGAAAACTTATATGTTCGTTAGTCAATTTATAAAACTCGAAGACTTATCTATCTATGCGTATAAAAACTTGAATAATTATCTAACTATTCAATTTTCATTACCGAACACACATGGAAAACACGTGACAACTTAAAACATTAAAAACACACGTGTAGATAACTTAACTATACAAGTTTTTAACTTAACTATTCGACAAAAATGAAATGTTAGCTATTCGAAAGTTTAACTATCCGAAAATCTTACTATTCAAAAACTTTAACTATTCGGAAGCTTAACTATCCGGAAGCTAACTATCTGAAATAAAAAATGAAACTTTTTGATAATTTGTTAACATTTAATTTACATGATAATTACACTTAGAGAATATTATTTAAACTTATTTTAAAAACATTAGTAAAGCATACATCATCAAAACAAAATTCCTAACACAAGGATAGTTTAGCTATCAATCTTGGTGTGCCATTATTAAACAGACTGAAGCACTTAAATGGTAAAGCACACATGATAGCTAACATTTTGATTAAAAATGTCTACCAACAATAAGGCCATGATATTGAATTAAGTTAGTTTGTCAAATGGGCCACATATGCAGTTGTGAATAAGATTCAAGTTAATTGGTCTGCAGTTTTTATCTCCAAACTGAGAACAGTAAAGAAGAAATTATTTTATAGAGATTTGATTCCACTGTTGATGGTGGATAATATTGATTTCACAAAATGAACATCCAAAAGGATAAGATCTAGAGCCATTTCAGTGAAAGAATACAAAAATTATGCTACAGCTGCTAAAGTATTTGGACCTTCTAGAGGCATTATTGGAGTTGTAGAAAGGATAAATCAATTAGAGCAACAATTAGAAAAACTCCAGAAGGAAGTAGATGAACTTAGGAAGAAAGATTAAATTGTATTGTTCATCTACTTATACTTATATTTGTATGGAAAATATCTGACTGAATGTAAATGTAAATTATTCATATAAATGAATGAATGCTATTCAAATGTTTCTACATTCATGTTTGAGAATGAATGATGTAATGGATGAACTATCTTGAATATTATATAACTATTTAAACAATGTGCAAGGCTATTTAAAAGATTTACAAATTTTCTGAATGACATGATTAAATGCACGATGTTTGGTTAATGCTAAATGTATCTGCATGCTGAAAAGTAAAATGTAAATTATGCATAACAGGAAATGAACTACAAGTTAAATATGCATATAATGTTCAAATTTAAATGAGTTTTATTTAGAACACTGCAGTAGTGACATGTATTTAACTTTATTTAAGTTGACAAAATGCAGGAGAGAAAATATAGAAGTTAATACGAGGAGTAAGTTTTAGAAAATTTGCTAAGTGTTTGGAGTTAACCTTAACTCCACGAGATCAATAATAAAATATAAGGTCACTCCGTTGCTGTAGGATCGTTGTATCACAAGAGGGGGGGTGAATTGTGTCTTTAGTAATTAAATTACCAGCAGAAAAAACAAGAGCACAAAACACTCGTAAATGAAATTCTATTTTTTATAAACTTTAAAGACAGAATTTACAATATCTTTTCAGCTTAATTCCCTTCTTGACGGTTTTGATATAGTAATGTCCGATATACAATTCAAATAGAAAAATGAAGTTCTTAATCAAAACTAATTTCAAATTGTATAAAACCTAATCTTTATGCACACAACTCCTTTCCTTCTTTTTGCTCAACTTCTGTATCTCTTCTTCTCTAGTTGTCGAATTTCCAGACTTCTTGCATTTGCAGCTCCTTTTCTGAAATTGCTTAGAATTTCGAACTTCTTCTGATGTTGGAGAATTTTTCTAGATATAAATATTCAAACTTAAATTTTCAGTTAGGGATCCGGATTAAATATTCAGACTTGGTTTTTGAGATTGGGATCCTTAATTGTAATATAGCTCATACTCTCTATTAGTAGTCAAACTATGTCTTCATGTTCAGCATGTTCATCCACTTAATCCATAATCCACGTACTAATTTTTTCTTTAATCCAATTTACTATCTATTTGAATTTCCACTTTCTCCACTATCATTTTGAATTTCCATGATCTCTACTTGTAGATTCACTAAAACTTTATCTTCTTAGAGTCTTGTAGAATATCTTTTAACTCTTCAATTTAGTCAATCACTTATCCTTTAAGTCCTGCAAAAACTCGAACACTTATTTGTAATTTTTCAAGTTTTTGCACTTGCAAAACACGTGACTAAACATAGCAAACTTATCTATTCGTTAGTCATTTTATAAAACTCGAATAGTTATCTATCCATGCGTATAAAAACTTGAACAGTTATCTAACTATTCGATTTTCATTACCGAACGCACATGGAAAACATGTGACAACTTAAAACATTAAAAACACACGTGTAGATAACTTAACTATATGAGTTTTTAACATAACTATTCAACAAAAACGAAACGTTAATTATCCAAAAGTTTAACTATCAAAAATCTAACTATTTGAAAACTTTAACTATCCGAAATAAAAATGGAACTTTCTGATAACCTATTAACATTTAATTACATGACAATTATACTTAGAGAATATTATTTAGACTTATTTAAAAACTTTAATAAAGCATATATCATCAAAACAAAATTCCTAACAATCTCCCCCTTTTTTATGATGTCAAAACCTAATAAGTCAAATAATCTATCTTCTCCCCCTTTTTGGCATTATAAAAAAGTAAATAAAATGTGAGGAAGAAAAATGTGCTAAGTACATATCGTTCAAAAAGATATATATATATATATTTAAACATGCATCATTTCGTGGATTAAGCATAAACTGTCAAAAATAATCACATGAGCATTAAGTGCAGTAAATAGTTTACATAATGCGATTTCTTTACATAAATAATTTTTGGTAACAAATTACAAGAAAGAATTCATGCAATACATAATTTTTATAATCACATGCCTCTTTGTCTTTAAAAATATTGATTAGAGTATTTGAAATTTGCCTTGCAATTTATGTACTTACTCTATTTATCTGATTAATTACTGCTTGATCTAAATCATTTTGTGAAACTTGTGATGGTTGCTGTAAAAATTCAGTATGTATGTTTGTATTTAAATCTGTATGTGTATCTGTATGTATACCTGTATTTATACCTGTATGTTGCTATTGTTCTGAAAATTGTGTCGATTGTTGTTGTTGTTGTTGTGACTGAGTTTGTCGATCCTATTGTTGTTGTTGCTGTCGAATTACAGGTGCATCTGCTTCCTAGTATTTTTGTAGTTCCTTTGTAGAGAAAGATCTTGATTTTAATCTTTTCTGTAGCCTAGGTGTAATATCTATTTGACTTGCCACAATTCTCAAAATCGTATCACTATAAAATAATTTACTCTGCAAATGCAAGATATGAGAAACAAAAATATCATACCAGTTCACTTGTATATGGTTAATTAATGCATATGTAGCATAAAGATAGCATCTGCCAACTTCTACACCATGACCAAACCTCTAAAAGAGTAAAGCATGTAGTATTTTTGCAATAAAATGTGCTTGGCCATTTAAATCATTTAGTAATCTCATTGGATTGTTGGCAATCGAATCTTTGGCTAAACTTTTAATGTCCCATCCCAATTGATAAACCTATTTTCTTTTTGATAATTTAACTCCTTCATTTTTTAGACCAAGTACTTGATAAAGTAAATCTGGAGTTAAATATATGTCGTAGTCTTGTATATTGGAAACAAGAATACCTTCTTCCACTATTAAGTTTGAGTAAAAATAACTTATAAGTTCTGGTATAACAAGATGGCCTGGCTATTGTGGACGTAGAGTCAACAAGCCTTGAAATTCAAACATTTCTCGTATATGTGCCATCCCTTCAAACTTAACTGGTCTTGAATATAAAACTGTAAAAGTTTTATATGTTTGAAATTTTTCATAACAAGAACTATTTCTGAATCATAATAATGTATGTTCGTCTAAATTTTGTTTAGGATTAGGTATTTTCCTATCATGATGTTCTGATTTGGGACTTGTTTCAACAATATCAACAGCATCTAAATTTTAAGATCTTTTAGAATTGGTGGAATTTCCATCAAAGCTAGTATAAATGTCTGAAATTTCTGTTATTATTGTATCAATAATCTGCTGAAATTCCATTGTTTGATATTCTGGAAACATTTCAGTAGCAACAGTCTTTGTATTAATCTATCTATTAGCAACATTTATGTCTATGATTGATCTGTACAATAACTGTCTCTATATGAAAGAATGTTCTATAATAGATTCATTCTGTATTTCTGAAATTTCTATATGTGAGACATTGGCAATATTATATTCTATTTGTAACTGTGTAGTTTGTTGATTATATACATTTATCAATAAATATACTATATACTATAACAGACATAACCATATGTATAAATTGTAGTATAAGCAACTATACCAAAAATCAAAAGTCTCTATCTGAGACACAGTATGAGGAAGAATATCTGTACATTCCTCTTCAGATGAAATATCTTCAAAATTCATAGACTTAGTGTCTATGTCATCAAAAATATCATCAAAAATGATATCATTTGTATATGTATCATTAAAATTTCCTACATGTTCTCTTTCCGTAGGAAAATAATGTGTGCTTGCAGTATGATGTAAAAAATTGTCCATTGTATTAAAAGAAACATTATGCACTAATGTGACACAATACCTTAGAGTGTATGCCTGTAATCTGATATTTGTCACATCTTCTAGGATTCCTGACACAAAAGTCTGTCCAGCTTCTGCAATGGAACATAGTTTTCCATTTTTCAATGATTTTTCTCTTTGCTGCAATATGCCTTGTACACCTGTAGTCAGTCCAAAATATTCTAATGTCTTCTTCTTTTTCCGACTATATGTTTATAGTATTTTTGGTTGTTCAAGAAGTTCTAAAGTTTTCTTAATTTCTCCTGTTGAAGGCACATGTGGTCTGTTACGATTGAAACGGATCGTTCAGTAAACTTTCTATAGCACGATACTGAAACACTCACCAATTAACTCACCGAAACTGGAAGAGAAGAGTAAGAGGAAGAAATAACACAATGAAGACAAGGATTTATGTGGTTCAACAACTGCTTACGTCCACGGGGAGTTGAGTGTTCTTCTATGAGCTTCGGCACAATCAACCGCAATGTTTTACAACATCATAAAGGTTTATATACTACCCAACTTAGGGTTTATAAACCTTTAATTACATACAAGCCATTACAATAGAGAAATAATGCTTCGGAGAAGGGACTCTCAATTTCAGAGTCTTATCTTCTTATCTTTCTGAAATCTACAACATTTCGGATAGTTACAGACTTAACTATCCGAAGAAATTCTTCTTTCTTCATTTATTGTAACGAGCGGTACTGTAACAAGTTAACTATCCGGAGAGATTCGATATTTTGGATAGTTATAGACTTAACTGTTTGAAAACCCACTTACTTCTCTCTCTTTGTCCTTTCGGAAGGTTCTGCCGTTAACTCTCCAAAAACTACATGTCTTTCAGATAGTTACTGTCTTAACTATTTGAAAACTCACTTAAGTGTCTCTTTAGTCATTTTGAAAGGTTCTGCCGTTAACCTTCCGAAAACTTGTGATTTTCAAATAGTTACTGCCTAACTATCCGAAGATCCACTTAAGTCACTACTTTTCAGATACTTGGCTTCTTAACTATCCAAACATCCACTTAAGTGTCTGACTTTTGGATAGTTAACTCAAAGCCTCCGACTGAAACTTTATTTTCAAATACTTAAGTCTGTTAACCTACCAAAAATATAAATCTGCCAGATACTTACTATTAACAAGCTTCTAATTGAACCTAGACTTCTTATGGCATACTCCACACTTGTACTACTTGCCCTAACAATCTCCCACTTGGAGTTTGGCACAATGATTGAAGAAAAATCAATCTTTGCTCTTGGCTTACAAATTATTGCAACAACTGCTCAAAAAATCATCAACTCTTCATCTCGTTCTTTTTCTCAATTATTCAAGAGACCAATTAAGGCCATACAGAGGCTTAATTTCTGTAGATTCAGAACTTTGGTTAGCATATCTACAGCATTTTCAGCTCTTGCAATCTTCTACAGATGTAACCTATTATGCTCTATCTCTTCCCTTATGAAATGAAATCTCATTCTCATATGCTTGGACATTAAATGAAACTTCGGATTTTTAGCTAAATAAATGGCACTTTGATTGTCACAGAATAGAATGCTTCTATTCTGTTTGTGCCCTAATTCAGGTAGTACATTCTCTAGCCAGATTCTTTCTTTAGCTGCCTCTGCTACTGCAACATATTCAGCTTCTGTGGTCGAGAGTGCAACAATACTTTGTAGCTTGGATCTCCAACTAATTGCAATACTTCCTATGTAGAAAACATAGCCTGAAGTACTTCTACTTTTATCCAACTCTCTTCCTAAATCAGCATCACAATAGCCAATCAATTCAACTGGTCCTTTCTTAAAATTCAGATCTACATCTAGGAAATATCTGAGATATCTAAGTATCCACAGTACTACGGACCAATGCTCAGCTCCTGAATCTACCATATATCTACTAACCACTCCCACTACATGAGATATATCAGGTCTTGTGCATATCATGGCATACATTAAACTTCCCACTAAAGCATATGGTATTCTAGACATTTTTGTCCTTTCTTCTTCAGTCTTAGCTGACTAATCTTTAGACAACTTGAAGTGGGGTCCAAGAGGTAGTTCAGTCTTCCTCTCATTTGAGATATTAAATCTCCTTAGTACCTTTTCTAGATACTTCTTCTGATTTAATCTCAAAGTACTTGCCACTCTATCTTGGATAATTCTCATACCCAAAATTTGTTTGGCTTCTCCCATATCCTTCATGTCAAATTCTTTTGACAATTGTCTCTTTAATTGCTTAATCTGTTCCATACTAGAACAAGCAATTAACATATCATCTACATAAATCAGTAGAATAATGAAGCAACCATTAAACAGTTTTATGTAGCAGCAATAGTTTGTATCACATCTTTTGAAGCCTAAGGTATAGATAAAGGTATCAAATCTCTTGTACCATTGTCATGGTGCTTACTTCAAACCATATAGACTTTTCAGCAATCTACATACTGTCTTTCTTTTCTTGCCAGTTACTACAAATCCTTCTAGCTGCATCATGTAGAGTTCTTCCTGCAAGTCACCATGTAGGAATGTTGTCTTTACATCCATTTGCTCCAAGAGTAAATTTTCTGCAGCAACAATGCTTAAGACTATTCTTATAGTATTTATCTTCACAATAGGAGAGAATACTTCTGTATAGTCTATGTCTTGAATTTACTGAAAACCCTTGATGACAAGTCTGACTTTATATTTCTTGCTACCATCTGGTTGTTCTTCCATCCTGAACACCCACTTGTTTCCTAGGATTTTCTTTCCTTCTAGCATTGAAGTTAGCTCCCAAGTTTTATTCTTCTCTAGGAACTTCATTTCTTCTTTCATTGCTAACTCCCATTTATGTGCATCACTTGCACGGATTGCTTCCTAATATGTTTCAGGTTCACCATCATCCGTTAGTAATAGATAATTGAATGATGGTACATACCTTTTAGGTTGTTTGGAAACCTTTCCAGATCTTCTAAGTTGTTTGATGACAACTTCATCTTCTTGATCATCTAGATGTTCAACCTCTAGAAGCTGACTTTCTTCTATAGGTTCCTTCTAAGGTTGTTCAACATCATTATCTAGACTAATCTCAACAGTACTTTCAAACTGAAGCTTTGACTGCTGTTCATCTGCACTTTCTCTGTGCTTATACATTTTGGATTCAATGAAGGTGACATCTTTTGCACGGATTATTTTCTTAGTTTCTTTTACCCAAAATCTATAACCAAAATAATCCTTACCATAGCCAATGAAATAACGTTTCTGTGATTTTGAATCCAACTTGTCTCTTTTGTCACTATACAAGTGGACAAATGACTTGGATCCAAAGACTTTTAAATGAGCATAGTTGACCTCTTTCTCTGTCCACAACTCTTCAGGGTTCTTAAGCCCCATTGGGATAGATGGTCCTCTATTTATTAGATAGGCAGTTGTATTGACAGCTTCTACCCAGAATGTCTTGGGAAAGCCAGCATGTAGTCTCATGCATCTTTCCCGTTCATTCAAGGTTATGTTCATCCTTTCAGCAACTCCATTTTGTTGTGGAGTTCCAACTACAGTCCTTTGCCTTCTAATCCCTTGCTCCTCACAGTAAGCTTTAAATTCATGGCTATCATATTCTCCTCCATTATCTGACTTGATGGATTTGATTTTTCTTCCACTCTGATTTTCCACTTCTGCCTTCCATTTCTTGAAGACTTGGAAAACTTCAGACTTCTATTTTAGAAAATAAACCCATACATTCCTTTTACTATCATCAATGAAGGTGACATAATAGAGGGCACCTCCTAAAGAACTGATAGGGGCAGGTCCCCACACATCTATGTGAACCAGCTCCAATTTCTGTGACTTAGGATCAAGAGGAGTCCTGGCAAAGCTGACTTTCTTCTGCTTTCCCTCAATGCAGTCCTCACATATCCCTAAATTGACATTCTTCAGCTTAGGGATTTTCCCTTCTACCACTAAAACTTTCAGTCCATTCTTACTGAGGTGTCCCAATCTTTTATGTCATAAGTCAGTGTCTTCAGTATCACTGACTGCTGCAATAGAGTCATCTTGATCCGATGTTATATATAAGGTGCCAGTCCTCTATCCTAAGGCAGTAATTCTTGCACCTTTGGTTACCTTTCATTTGCCTGCACCAAAGGCAATCTGATAACCATTGTTTATCTAGGGAACTTATGAAAATTAATTGCTTTGCAAGATCAGGAATATATCTGACTTCTTGCAATTTCTATATCCCTTTTTTTTTTGTACCTCTCTTATTCCCAACACATCCAAACATGTGTTGTTAGCTAGGTACACTTTTTTCACAGGAGTTGCACGATAATTGTGCAACAAATCCTTCTTGTAGGTAGTGTGGAATGAAGCTCCTGAGTCCAGCACCCATGAGTCAATTGAACTGTCTACACAACATACTAGGCCATCATCTGAATCGTAGGAGAAAACATTTGCAACTGCTCTTTCTGATTCTTTCCCTCTACTATCTTTTTTGGGAGCCTTACACTGTAATTTGAAGTGCCCCCATTGATTGCAGTTGCAACATTTTCTGTCCAATCTCACTTTACTAATACCTTTGGACTTTGACCTTCCTTTGGATTTAAATTGTTTTGATTTACTTCTCCCTTTAATTTCAACACTAAGGGCAAAAGTTGAAGCTAACAATTCACTTTTCCTGCGAATGTCCTCACTCAAAATTAAATCTTGGATGTCACTCATCTTGAGCTTCTCATGACCTAGTGAATTACTTACACCAATCACGATAGGAGACCAACTTTCTAGTATTGAGGACAATAAAATCAAGGCCCTGACTTCATCATGAAGTACTATATCTACTGAATGTAGTTGATTCAAAATAGTATTTAGCTCATTAACGTAGTCTGTAACATTTCCACTCTCATGTATTTTCAGATTAAATAATCTACGCATGAGAAATACCTTGTTGACGGCTTATGGCTTCTCATACATGTTAGACAAAGCTTTCATCAAGTCAGCCCTTGTTTTCTCCTTGGCAACATTTGAGTGAACATTCCTTGCCAGTGACAACCTGACGAGACCTAGAGCTTTTCTATCCAGCAACTCCCACTCTTCCTAATCCATCTTCTCTAGTTTTCTTCCAAATAGAGGTTGATGAAGATCCTTCTGATACAAACAGTCTTCTATCTAAGACCTCTAGTATCCGAAATCTTTTCCATCAAACTTCTTGATCTTGAGCTTTCTATCGTCTGTCATTCTGTTAAACTGAAGAACCTTCGACTCTAACACCAGTTGTTACGATTGAAACGGATCGTTCAGTAAACTTTCTACAGCACGATACTAAAACACTCACCTATTAACTCATCGAAACTGGAAGAGAAGAGTAAGAGGAAGAAATAACACAATGAAGACAAGGATTTACGTGGTTCAGCAACTGCTTACGTCCACGAGGAGTTGAGTGTTCCTCTATGAGCTTCGGCACAATCAACCATAATGTTTTACAACATTATAAAGGTCTATATACTACTCAACTAAGGGTTTATAAACCTTTAATTACATACAAGCCATTACAGTAGAGAAATAATGCTTCGGAGAAGGGACTCTCAATTTCGGAGCCTTATCTTCTTATCTTTCCGAAATCTGCAACATTTCGGATAGTGTTTAGAATGAAAAAGTGCATAATATTAATGGTTAAATGATGGTTAATTGCATAATATTTAGCTTATCATATGAGAATTAAGCCATTATGTTATAATTGCACTGTTATAAGCTTTAATTAAAGAATCTACTTAAATTGGGGGAATTAATGTTAATTTAGTACATTTCTGAACTATCGGTAAGTTGCAGGCTGTGAAATTCTTAAGTATCCAAATTTTCTGATATTTCAGACTATTATGTTTAACATACCGAACATATTTCGGACAATTATGTTTAATAGACCGAACATGTATCGGATAGTTATGTTTAAACTGCCAAACAGTTATGTTTTAAAAGAATATTTTATTTTCTAAAGTACACGTGTCGAAACCATAATGCATGACTTAAGTAAACTTTCGGTGAGTTATCTATAACTATCCAAAATTGCAATTGGGCATTAGATAGTTATATTTGTAACTCTCTGAAATCTCTTTTTATTTATAAAATAGCTATGGACACATGTCATGTTATGGGAAAGTGACTTAAGTGGATTTTTGGTGAGTTATCTCTAATTATCTGAAATTGCAGCTGAGCATCGGATAGTTAGACCTATAACTCTCCGAAATGTTTCTTTTATTATTAAATTGTTGTTGACACGTGTCGAGATCTGGTAGATTTACTTAAGTTATATATTAGTGAGTTATTTGTAACTATCCGAAATGCATCTGAGCATCGGATAGTTAAGTTTATAAGTATCCAAAATGCACCTAAGCATCAGATAGTTAAATTTATGTAGGTGTTTTATAGTTAAATCAACGAAGAAAGTCCGTTGAGTTATCTGTAACTCTACAAACTATTTATTTTCTAATATGCCACTGTGGCGGTTGTAGAAACAAGATAGTTGAAAGAAAAACCACGATTGCACGTATCACGTAGGAATTCACTCGTCAAAGGGAGAAGAAAGCATCGTCGTTGATATGAATGAAGGAAATCCAACTGCCCATTCAAGCAAAAGCAGTTACTACTGAAGAAATATAAAAGAAAAGAAGAAAAAGAAGTAAAGGGTGTGTGATTGATGGGTATGGCCAGTGAATACAGAGGAGGAGCACCGAGCTTTCTGTAGATAGTATTGGCAATTCTCTGAAGTACCACACTAACCATCGTTACCACCACAATAACCACCATAATCACCAACCATCGGAGGTCTGTGAGGATACTTTCCTGATGTCGGGTCGATTCCGAGCCAAACACAGTGCCTGACAACCACTATGAGGAGTGATCGTGTCGCGGGAAGGGAAGCCATTTTCACCAAGCACTAACTCATATTTCAAGAGATCGTAAAGCTTCTAGCCTTAGCTTCGGGTTGATGCCTGTATGTTGAAGAGGAGATCATCTTGCAATTCTGGACTCGCGATTCTAGAGGGAGAGGAGACAGAATTGTAAGTTGTTTAATTTTCAATGGTGTAATCGTGTCGCCTGTAGTGACAAAAGTATTTATTGTCGATTGAGATTACTTTACATTTTACCTTTCGCTCATTTCCATGTTCATATTAAAACAAAAATACCAAAAACAACTTATCTGCTATTGTATTTTGTATTTGAGTGTTGTATTGTTTGTATTATATCGTGATTAATGTTATCTTTGTCAGTGTTGTGATTGTTTTATGTTTCTTTTAGTTTTACAGTTTACTGAAATTGGTTCGTTCAAAAGACTTAAAGATTTTAATGGTTACTGTTTGAATTATCTGAATGTTAGTATGCTTAATGATAAATCCAGTGTTTACTAACATTAAAGAGCTTAATTGATGTTATTTACAATATGTGGAACCGCCCAATGGTTGGCCGAATTCCTTTGTAAATAGCAGTATTAAAAAGAAAAGACAGGCTCATGGAGTTAACTTAAGTCCACGAGGTTAGTCCATTGAGTTAGCCATAACTTAACGAACTTTGTCCGTTGAGTTAACTGCAACTCAACGGAGAGCTTATTGAATATATAAATTTGATTGTTAACAAACGGACAGTTCTCAACTCTTAAGCAATTCCCTATGGGATCGACCTGTACTTGCACACTGATACAATAGACATTGTGCACTTGCAGTTAAAGTACAAATTGGAATTAATATCTAATTTGTATTAAAAGTTGTTTGTTTATTTCTAAAGAAAAAGAATAGGCATAGAGATAAATTAACTAAGTAAAAATAGAAGTTAACAAATCCAAGTTTTTCTAGTGCGTTGCTGGAGATCCAAACTAGTTTTCTGGTGTCGTGTTGGGTAAATCCAAACAAGTTTTATGGCACTATTGTCGGGGAATTGAATTGAATTAATATAAGCAACTGTTAGAGCTGTTTCGTTTTAATAGCCAGAGTGTGTTTTCTTCTGTAATTGAGATTATGGCATATGCTTATGCTAAAAGATTTCTGAAACCTATAATTAGCATATGTGAATTCTACAATTCTGAAGGACACGACATTTCTGACTGTTTGAAATTGAGACGCTTGTAAATGGTTAGATCCCATGAACAACAAATGAATTATCCTCAATATAATAGAGTCGAGTATGAGAATCCTATAGTTTACCCAATTGATGGTCAGTATAGAATGTATAATATGTTGAGAGACACTGAAGTTTGGAATAGGTATGATAGACTAGAGCGTAGTATAGAGCAAAACATGGACAAACTAGAATACTTTATGTGTCAGCAACAAGAAGTCAACCAATTAAACTATAAGGAAGCATATTCAGAACCTTAAAAGGATATAATTTTCGAAACTAAAAAAACCATAATGAAAATTGATCAAAAATTGAATGAAATGAGATTAGATGATCTAGAAAGAAAACTAAAAGCATTGGAAGAATATACAATGAAAATACAAGTTATACAATAGGACAATGAAAATTATAATGTTATCAATCTGCATAATTTGCAAAATATACAGCAAACAGAAAATTATAATGTTGGAGAATTTAAAGAATGCACTTTAAAACTAAAAACAATTGAAGATCATAATCACGAAAATGATATAGAAAAACATCATGAGAGTAACGAAAATCTTAAAAATGTATGTGTAACATTAAGATCTGGAACTAATATACCACCAAGAACTCAAAATGAAAATAATATGAAGATGGATAAGAGTAAAAATCAAAATGATAACGAAAATGTAATAGCTGAAAATCTAGAAATTACTAAAGAACAATCTGAATCTACTAATGAAGCTAAAAATGATCAAACAAATCAAACGAAAGAAAAAGAATCTTTTAAATCACAATCTTTAGCACCCTATCCTGAAAGATTACAACAAACAATACCTGAAAAACAAGAAAAAATGAGAGAAATTTTTGAAAAAGTACAAGTTAACATTCCTTTGTTAGATCTATTGCAGAAAATGCCACCTTGTGCTAAATTTCTGAAGGATTGGTGTACTAAGAAAAGAGAGCGAAAAGTTCTTAGAAAGGTCTTTTTAGTTGAGCAAAGTAGTTCCCTATTTCTGCCACAAATTCCTAAAAAGTTATCTGATCCTGGAATCCCTGTTATATCATGCACCATAGGAAATACCATTCTAGAAAGAACCTTAATAGACTTAGGTGCACGTATAAATGTTATGCCAAGTGATATATTTGTATCCTTAAGATTAGAAGGCTTAACTCCTACTAGTACGATTATTCAATTAGCTGATAGAAGTATAAGATACCCTAGAGGAAAAATAGAGGATGTTTTAATAAAAATCAAAAACTTTATATATCCTATTGATATTGTAATTTTGGATTCCCAACAAATTAAGCATAAAAATAGTGATACATCTTTAATTTTGGGAATGCCATTTTTAGCAACATCAGGGACTGTTATAAATTGTAAAACTGGAGTAATGAAGTTATCATATGGTAATGAGGATACTCAATTAAATATTTTCAAACCAGAAAGGTTTGAGGAGTTAGAAATGTCCTTACATACCATAGACTTTTTAGAGGATGAAGGAGATATGTTAGATGATGTGATTCAAGAAGAATTAAATAGGAAAATCAATTCTAAAACTTTAGAGGAAAGTGAAAGCATAAATATAGAAGGAGATCTAGAAGAAATTAATTTAGAAAATGATGATGTTCAATTAGGAGTTCTAGCTTCTGATGGGTAACATTTAGAATTAAAACCTTTACCTCCTGAATTAACCTATATATTTCTGGAAGAGAAACGAACCTGTTCAATCATTATTGCTTCAGATTTAAAAGAGGATCAAATAGCTAAATTAAAAGTAGTAAAAAGTTATAAAGAAGCAATAGGATGGACTATGACTGAAATAAAAGGGTTAAGTTCAATTTTATGCTGTCCACATATATTTAGAAGAGAATGCTAAACCTGTTAGAATTCCTGAGAGGAGATTAAATCCAAACCTTAAAGAAGTAGTCAAGAAGGAAATAGTGAAATGGTTAGATAATGACATAATTTATCCGATTTCTGATAGCTCGTGGGTTAGTCCAATCCATGTAGTTCCCAAGAAATTAGGATTAACAGTTATTAGGAATGAAAGACAAAACTTGATACCTACTAGAATTCAATCAGGCTGGAGAGTATGTATAGACTATAAAAAGTTGAATGCTGTGACTAGGAAAGATCATTTTCCCTTACCTTTTATAGATCAAATGCTAGAAAGATTAGCAGGGCAAGAATATTTTTGTTTCCTAGACGGGTATTCAGGTTATAATCAAATTCCAATAGCATTAGAGGATCAAGAGAAAACTACTTTCACTTGTCCTAATGGAACTTATGCTTTTAAGAGAATGCCATTCGGATTATGCAATGCACTAGCTACCTTTCAAAAGTGTATGTAGGGCATATTTACTAGAATGACTGAAGATTTTTTAAAAATATTTATGGATGATTTTACTATATATGGCAACTCATATGAAGTCTATTTAAAAAATTTAGACTTAATATTAAAACGTTGTGTGGAAAAAAATTTGGTGTTAAATTGGGAAAAATGTCACTTCATGGTTAAACAAGGAATAGTCTTAAGGCATGTTGTTTCTAAGAAAGGGTTGGAAGTAGATAAAGCTAAAATAGAAGTAATTTCTAATCTACTAGAACTTAAATCAGTAAAAGATATTAGATCGTTTCTAGGACATGCTGGTTTTTATCGAAGATTTATTAAAGACTTTAGCAAGATAACTAGACCTTTAACTAATCTATTAAAAGATGTTCCATTTAACTTTGATAAAAATTGCAAGGAAGCATTTTTCAGACTTAAAACTAGCTTAATTTCAACTCCTATAATTCAAGCACTTAATTGGAACCATCCATTTGAATTAATGTGCAATGCATCTGATTTTGCTGTAGGAGCAGTGCTGGGACAGAAGATAGAAAAATCTCCTAGAGTGATTCATTATGCAAGCAAAACCTTAAATGATGCTCAAGTTAATTACACAACTACTGAAAAAGAATTATTAGCTATTGTGTTTGCCTTAGAAAAGTTTAGATCATATCTGATTGGAGCTAAAGTAATAGTATACACGGATCATTCAGCTTTAAAACATCTAATAAAAAAAAAGAGACTAAGCCTAGATTGATTTGATGGATATTATTATTACAAGAATTTGATTTAGAAATTAAAGATAAAAAAGGTTGTGAGAATGTAGTAGCAGATCATTTATCAAGATTACAAATAGAAAAATCAAATATTGAAATTAAGGATAATTTTCCTAATAAACAATTAATGACCATCAAAACAATACCTTGGTATGTAGACATAGTTAATTATTTAGTTACTGGTTTAACACTTAAGGATTGGAATAGATAGGATAAGAAATTATTTTTCTCAAGAGTAAAATATTACTATTGGGAAGATCCATACTTATTTAAGAAATGTCTTGATCTGGTTTTAAGGAGGTGTGTTCCAAAGACTGAATATCCGAGCATATTGTCTTTCTGTCATGACCAAACTTGTGGAGGGCATTTTGGTTCAGGGAAAACTGCTGCAAAAATTCTACAATGTGGATTTTATTGGCCAACACTATTCAAAGATGCTCATAAATATTGCTTAAGTTGTTTAAGATGTCAACAAATAGGATGAATATCAAAGAGGAATATGATGCCTCTTAATCCTATTGTTGAGTTTGAAATCTTTGATGTGTGGGGAATAGATTTTATGGGTCCATTTCCTATGTCTAATCACTTTAATTACATATTGTTGGGGGCGGATTATGTATCTAAATGGATAGAAGCTATTCCTACAAAAACTAATGACAACAAAGTGGTAATACAATTTATAAGAACCAATATATTTGCTAGATTTGGAATACCTAAAGCTATTATCAGTGATAGAGGAACTCATTTCTGTAATAGAAGTTTTGAAGCCTTAATGAAGAAATATGGAGTAAACCACAAAATTGCAACATCATATCATCCACAAACAAGTGGACAAGTAGAAAGTGCTAACAAACAAATTATTGAGTATTTTTGTTTTGATGATGTGTGCTGAATGAAAATAATCATATTTCCTTAATTACTATTGCTTGTGAAAAGAAATTAAAATCATCAATTAATACAAAAAAAGCTTACTGATATAAATACTTGTCTGTATTGGATCTGAAGTTAATAACTAGTCATTTCGTTGCATTAATTTCTCATTTAGCTAAACGTTAAGTTAACGTGTGTTTTTATTGAAAAGCATGATATATTTTAATGTTATATCTTCTATATCATGAACAGTACACGTTTAGACAACTCGTTAAGTTAGAGTTTTGTTTGTATAGAGGTCACGTGAGAACTCGTTAAGTTAGAGGCTTAAAGGTTAAAATAGGTCACGTGATAACTCGTTAAGTTAGTGAGTAAAAGAAGAGATGAACTCGTTAAGTTATTGTTATACACGTGGTGAAATTATAAGTTACGAATGTTGTATTGTATCACGTGAGGTGCACATGTTTAACTCGTTAAGTTAACATAACTAAACGCGTTGAGTTGCTATATTGAACAATAAGGCAACGCGTTAGGTTAGCGTTATAAACTTAAGTTGTTATTTTTGCACGTGGTAAAATTATGATTATAAAAACATTTGTTTATTACTGGTTGGTTGAGTTATCATAACACAACGGAGATGGTTCGTTGAGATAGCATAACACCACGGACTTAGTTCGTTGAGTTAGCTACAGTACTTGTCACGTGAAATAGCACATGGTGAACTCGTTAAGTTAGAAATGTTAAGTTATATATATATACTTGTGTTACTCGTTTACTTAACATTAAAGTAACGACTTCTTATTACATTGATGAAAAATTTTTGTACGAGAAAGTTTATTTTCAGGAAATTTTTCAGAGATCCAAGACTGATGATTAAAAGAAATTCGAAATATAAACGTGGGTTAGAACGTGTGTGTTTCGATGAAGGAAAAAGAAAAGACGTGGAGAAGTGGAAAACTGGTAGTGGTTAAACGTGAAGGATATGCATGAAATGAAGATACAGTATAAAAGGCATAGAATTCTCGTTGATAAATTTATCCTTGCACACAAAACGGAAAATCTTTTCAAGGATCAAACCATCCCTGCACACCAAAAGAAAAATCTTTTTCAGGGATCAAAAACACCTCTTTAGGAAAAATCTCTCAAGTGGAAGAAAGTTCAGTGAAGCATGAAAAGGTAAGATTTTCGTCACTGAAGATTTGAAGTATCAGAAGAAAGCAAATTTGGTGAAGCATGAAAAGACAAGATATTCGTCATTGAAGAATTGCTGAAGAAGAAAAAGAAGAAAAGAAAGATCTCAAATAGGGAGAAAAGTTTTAAATTCCGTAAATTAGTTTTCGCTATTTGTAGTTATGAAATTGTTTAGATGATACATGGTATCGAAATATAATTGCATCTACAATTTCTGAGGAGAACTGAATTGTTTATTATAATTGAAACCTTGAATAAAAATGATTTTATGAAAACAATGTCTCGACTTGTTTTTGAGTTTTAAAGTTTCAATTATATTTCAGAAAATATTAAAAATATACAATTCAACCCCCTCTTGTGTAGCCATACGATCCTACAAGTGGTATCAGAGCTTGGTTAATAATCTTTGATATAAAATCGATACCAACTTATTTAATATCATTGCTTATTCTACCTTCCTTGTTTTTAAACAGAAATTAATATCTGAGCATACTTTCAACTTTCTTGATTTAAGTCTCAAGTTGTTTTAAAGTTTTTAGACTATTTAAAATCAAATAGGTTGAAAAATCTAAGGTAAAATGGCTATTGGAAATGGTAATTTTTTTTTATATGAAGGCCAGAATCTTAATCGTCCTCCTTTATTTGATGGAATACATTTTGAATATTGGAAATATAGGATGACTGTTTTTCTTCAAAGTATAGATCATAAGTTGTGGTTCATGATTTCTAAACCATATACTCCGTTAACTACTTATAATATTTGGACAATTACTGAAAAAGAAAATGAAACTTTGAATGCTAAGGGCTTAAATATTTTATTTTGTGCATTAAGTTATGAATAGTTCAGTAAAGTGTCGGCATATAATTTTGCTTATGAGGTGTGGCATGCATTAGAAGTTTCACATGAAGGTACTTCTCAAGTTAAAGAGACAAAAATAAACATGTTGATTCATAAGTATGAACTCTTTAAGATGCATGAAGACGAAAATATTTCTGAGATGTTTTCCAGATATCTTGATATCATAAACTCTTTAAAATGTTTAGGAAAGAATTTTGAACAGAAGGATTTGGTGAGGAAAATTCTCAGATCCCTAAGTTCTAAATGGTCTCAGAAAGTAACATCAATTGAGGAATCACGAGATTTAAATGTTTATACTATGAATGAACTTATAGGAAATTTAATAGCTTATGAAGTTCAATTAAATGAATCACTAAGTCACAACAAACTAAAAATGAAGAAAGAAATAGCCTTCGAAATTAATTCAGATTCTGATATATCTACTGATTTTGACGAGGATTTGATTTTGCTGACTAGGAAATTCAAGAAAGTATGAAAGCTAGGAAACAACAAAGGAACAAAAATGATAAACCCTCAACGTCAAAATCACTGAATGACAAGAATTCTTCATCCAGAAAGTATGTATGTTACAACTGTAAGAAACTTGGACATCTTTCTCCAGATTGTCCTATGAGGAAAAATGAAAAGCAAAGTAGGACGAATCAAAAGAAGACGGCTCAGAAAACTTAGAAAAAGTTTTACAAGAAAAAGGCTTTGAAGGTCACTTGGGATGACACGTCTGAAGAGTCTGAATCTGAGGAATCAGCATCAAAATCTTCACATTCAGAAGGAGAACAAGAGTTAGAAGACGTTGCTCATGTGTGCTTCAAGGCAAATGAGTCTAAGGTAATATATGATCCTGAAAGTCATTCAGATTTCAACTTTGATGAATTATTATGTGCTTATCATGCATTATTACAAAAACTTAAAGTATGTAAACTGGAAAACAATAATATTAGAAAATCTTCATCCATTATGGAAGAAGAAAATTGTTTCCTGTCTACTACTTTAGAAAAGTTTAAATGTGATAATGAAAATCATGCTAGAGATTTGCAAAAATTTAGATTTAATGAATGTATCTTGCATGAACAAATACAGAATATAAATGCTGAAAAATTAAAGATAGAATCTGAAAATGAAATGTTGAGAAACAATATAAATGAACTTGAATTAGAGATAGAAAAATTAAAACTAAGAGAGCAAGATTTAAATTCTACCTTTGAGAAATGGAATTTAAGTCAAACTAAGTTAGACAAACTAACTAGTACCCCTACGGTGTCTTATAAATTTGGCTTAGGATTTGATTATCTTGAATATCCTGAATCTCAAGCCAATAAAGGATTTGTTAGTTGCAGTTCAAGTAAATCTAAGACTAAAATTCCTTTTATTATGAAACAAGGTAATAAATATGTAGAAGTAGGTACTTCAAGGGATGAATCATGTAGTAATAATATAAATCAATGTGATTTGTCAAATTGTACTTCTAACATGACTATAAATGTTTCTAAAAATCTTGTTTCTTGTTCTGGAAATTCAGTTTCTAATGTTTCTAAAATTTCAGACAATTGTAGTAAACTGAAAAATTAGAAACTTGAGCATGTAATTCAATACACTGGTGTTAGACCAATTACTCATTCTACATGTGATAAAACTAAAAATTCTTGTGCAGAAAAAGATTTTGTATGTATGGAAAATGTTAATACAAGTACAAAATCTTGGTATGAACTTACTGAAATGTATAAGCATGACCAAAATAAATTCACATCTGATAAAAATTTGATTGATCTTGATTATACTACATCTGAAAACAAAAAGAATGATTGTAAAAGTAATAATGATATATGTGAGTAGAAAGCTAATATAAATCAATAGTACTTACAACTAATAAGAATATAAATGATAATGTTAAACTATTTTTAAACAAAAAGAAGAAATATGCATTTAATGAACTTGGTCCTCAACAACATTGGGTACCAAGAAAAAGTTTTTCTTAATTTGTGTTGCAGGAGGAAACAACATCAAAATGGATCTTGGACAGTGGAGCGTCGAGTCACATGATCGGACAGAAAAGTCTATTACAGAATTTTACAAATACCATGAAAGGAAGTGTAACATTTGGAAACAAAAGCAAAGATAAAATTATAGGTATGGGCAATGTTCGAATAACTCCTACTTGTGTTATTTCGAATGTACTATATGTAGAAAACTTAGGATTTAATTTGCTAAGTAACATAAAACTAACTGAAAATGGATATTATGTAATGTATGAAGATAATATATGCAAAATAATTGATAAAAATACAAATGAAATTAAGTTTATTGCTAAAAGAAAAGGTTCTGTATGTATTTTATCTTTACCTTCTAGTGCAGTTGATTTAAATTCATGTTTGCTAGCTGAAACTAATGATGCACATCTATGGCATAGAAGGATTGGGCATATAAATATGAAATTGTTACATAAACTATCTAGAAAACATTTAGTGAGAGGTTTACCAAAGATTAAATACTCAAAGGACTTTATGTGTGATGCAAGTGAATTAGGTAAACTTCACAAAAACTCTTTTAAATCCAAAACTGATATTTCAAGCAAGAGAGTATTAGAACTTATACATATGGATCTATTTGGATCAACAAGAATTATGAGTCTTGGTGGTAAACGGTATGTATTTGTTTTAGTAGATGACTTCTCAAGATACACTTGGGTATATTTTCTAGCATCTAAGATAGAAGTTTTTGAAAAATTTAAAATGTTTTGCAATTTTGTTCAAAATGAGCAGAGTGTCTCTATTCAAAAACTTAGGAGTGATCATGGAACTGAATTTGATAATGATCAAATGGATAACTATTGTAATGAGCATGGCATTGATCACATATTTTCTTTTCCAAGAGCACCGTGTCAAAATGGTGTTGAGAGAAAGAATAGATCACTTCAAGAAATGGCCAGAACTATGTTGAATGAACATAAGTTACCTCAAAATCTTTGGGCTGAAACAGTAAATACAGCTTGTTATGTTATTAACAGAAGTCATTTAAGTCTTCTTTTTAATAAAACTCCTTTTGAAATTATGTTTAATAGGGTTCCAAAAATTTCCTATATGAAACCATTTGGCTGCAAGTGTTTTATTCTTAATACTAAGGATAAAAGGGATAAATTTCAAGCCAAATCGGATGAAGGAATTTTTGTAGGTTACTCTACTAGAAGTAAAGCCTATAGAGTATATAACAAGACTTCTAAGACCATTGAAGAAACCCTCCATGTAAGCTTCAATGAAAATTCTCTTAGAGAATCTCAATCTAAAGCTGATAATGATGATATGATCATTTTTCCAAATGAGTTAGAGATCAATAGAGAGATTGATGATTTATCTGAGAAAATCAAAAATATGAACTTAAATGATCAAATTAATGATGAAAGTGATGGACTTTTAGATGTTGATGAGAATATTGAGGAAAATCATACAAATTGACGTTATTCTTCATCACATCCCATTACTCAAGTCATTGGTAATATTAATGAGGGAGTTAAAACTAGAGCTTCAGTAAATTTAAATAGTATGTGTATGTTTGTTTCTATGGTGGAACCAAGGAATATACAAGAAGCATTATCTGATGAAAATTGGATAGTGGCAATGCAAGAAGAACTAAATCAATTCATCAGAAATGATATATGGGAATTAGTCTCTCCACCAGAAAATCAGTCCATAATAGGTACAAAGTGGATATTTAGAAACAAAACTAACGAAACTAGTCAAATTATAAGAAATAAAGCTAGATTAGTTGCACAAGGGTATACACAGGAAGAACGATTAGATTATAATGAAACATTTGCTCCTGTGGCTAGGTTAGAAATTATTAGAATATTATTGGCCTATGCTTGTTATATGGATTTTAAATTATATCAAATGGATGTAAAGAGTACATTTCTAAGTGGTTTAATTAATGAAGAAGTCTATGTAAAACCACCTGGATTTGAAGATATTAAAAATCCTGACTTTATGTATAAATTGAAGAAAGCCTTATATGGTTTGAAGCAAGCACCTAGATCATGGTATGAAAGATTATCTACTTTTTTAATAGAAAAAGGCTATATCATGGGAAAAGTGGATCATACTCTATTTATTAAGAGAGATGGTAAAGATCAGATTGTTGTTCAAATATACGTGGATGATATAGTCTTTGGAGCAACCTCTGATAAGTTGATAGAAATATTCTTTGAAGAGATGACTAATTAGTTTGAAATGAGTATGATAGGAGAACTTTCATATTTTCTAGGACTTCAAATTAAGCAAATGGATAAGGGTATATTTTTAAATGAGGAAAAATATGTAGATGAAATGCTTAAGAAATTTAATTTTAATGATACAAGGATTCGAGGAACTCCTATGAGTACTACTTTAAAGTTAGATATTGATGACATAGGAAAATCTATAGATCAAAGAAAATATAGAAGTATGATTGGTTCTATACTTTATTTGACTGCTAGTAGACCTAATATTATGTTTGCTGTGTGTGTTTGTGCTAGATTTCAATCTAATCCTAAGGAATCACACTTAATTGTAGTTAAAAGAATATTTAGATATATACAAGGAACTAAAAATTTCAGACTGTATTATTCTAAGGATAGTTCAATAGATCTTATAGGATATACTGATGCTGATTATGCAGGATCTAAATCTGATAGAAAGAGTACCAGTGGCACTTGTCAATTATTGGGAAATAATTTGGTGTCATGGTTTAGTAAAAAGCAAAACTGTGTAGCACTTTCTACTACAGAAGCTGAATATGTTGCTGCTGCACTGTGTTGCACTCAGATTCTGTGGATAAGGCAAACTTTAGAAGATTTTGGATTATCTTATGATACAACTGAGATTTATTGTGACAGTAGTTCTGCAATAAATCTTTCTAAAAATCCTGTATTACATTCAAGAGCAAAGCATATAGAGGTTAGACATCATTTTCTAATAGATAATGTAATTAAAGGAAAAATTAAATTAGAATTTGTGTCTAGTAAAAATCAATTAGCTGATATATTTACAAAACCTCTAGACGAAAATACATTCTGCAACATTAGATTAAATTTAGGTATTTGTAGGCTATGTGATGTGTAAAATGCTTAAACTCCACATAAAAAGATAAATATTATTGATGATGTTGTTCACCTCATAGATATTATATACTTATTATAAATATCTAAAGTAATATCTAAACTGCTGCTTGAGATACTATGTATTTATTGTAAAATCATAATAGTATCTTATTGATTTTAAGTAGTTTATCAATTTTAATAGTTTTTACGATTTTAAGTGGAAGTGTAAATGAAAAACATTAAATACTTCTGACATTCTGAAATTTTGATTAAATGTTTTCTTTGAATCAACGAAAATGCATATGATCATGCATAAATTTGACTTAATTGATTAAACTTGTAGAACAAGTTATATGTAACTCATCTTAAACTGTTAATCAAAAGTATAAGCTTATTGAAACTGATTCATATTCTCAGTACAATCATAGAAGTAAAAATTGTATGAGATTTGTGTTTTATTGCATCTGTATTAATGGAATACATATATACTGTGCTTAAAATGAAAAGTGATTACAAAGTAAAAATCTTTGAGAGTTTATTGATCAGTTTGATCACGAGCCTTTTGTACTTGAGCAGATAGGTATGTAAGGATTGTAGTCCTGAAAAAGGATTCTTTAAATCTGGCAACCTAAGGTCCTGATCAGATATGGGATTGTTGACTGAAAGCTCATTACATGGGTACATTAGAAAGCTCTTGTATGATTCAAGCTTTTCAAACTAACTTTTAAAGAAAATTATCAATATTTACTGTTTTGAAAAGAAAAAGTTGTTTCATTAATTACAGATATCTTTGAATCGCATATAGTTTATACCAATATGACTACTAATTTATTGAATCAACATTAGTACTTTTGAAAACATTTATTTGAGATACATTCTTTTATTCTCCTTGAATTAATCGAATTGAGTTCAAAGTTGTGTTTTGATTCATATACTGTAGCAATTGATTCTGGAAATCATTTTTGATGATGTCAGGATAACGGAAGTCTCTGAAAAGAAAATGTAAAAGTATATGTAGGATCGTATGGCTACACAAGAGGGGGGTGAATTGTGTATTTTTAATATTTTCTGAAATATAATTGAAACTTTAAAACTCAAAAACAAGTCGAGACATTGTTTTCATAAAATCATTTTTCTTCAAGGTTTCAATTACAATATACAATTCAATTCTCCTCAGAAATTGTAGATGCAATTATATTTAGATACCATGTATCATCTAAACAATTTCATAACTACAAATAGAGAAAACTAATTTGCGGAATTTAAAACTTTTCTCCCTGTTTGAGATCTTTCTTCTTCTTCTTTTTCTTCTTCAACAATTCTTCAGTGACGAATATCTTGTCTTTTCATGCTTCACCGAATTTGCTTTCTTCTGATACTTCAAATCTTTAGTGACGAAAATCTTACCTTTTTATGCTTCACTAAACTTTCTTCCTTCTGATACTTCAAATCTTCAGTGACGAAAATCTTACCTTTTTATGCTTCACTGAACTTTCTTCCACTTGAGAAATTTTCCCCGAGAAGGTGTTTTTGATCCCTGAAAAAGATTTTTGTTTTGGTGTGCAGGGATGGTTTGATCCTTGAAAAGATTTTTCTTTTTGTGTGCAAGGATAAATTGATCAACGAGAATTCTATGCCTTTTATACTGTATCTTCATTTCATGCATATCCTTCACGTTTAACCACCACCAATTTTCCACTTCTCCACGTCTTTTCTATTTCCTTCATCGAAACACACACGTTCTAACCCACGTTCATATTTTGAATTTTCTTTAATCATTAGTCCTGGATCTCTGAAAAATTTCCTGCAAAATAAACTTTCTCATCCAAAAGTTTTTCATCAGTGTAATAAGAAGTCGTTACTTTAATGTTAACTAAACGAGTAACACAAGTATATATATAACTTAATGTTTCTAACTTAACGAGTTCCTCATGTGCCATTTCACGTGACAAGTACTATAGCTAACTCAATGAACTAAGTCTGTGGTGTTATGCTATTTCAACGAACCATCTCCATTGTGTTATGATAACTCAACGAACCATCTCCGTTGTTTTATGATAACTCAACGAACCAGTAATAAACAAATGTTTTTATAATAAGAATTTTACCACGTGCAAAAATAACAACTTAAGTTTATAACGCTAACCTAACGCGTTGCCTTAGTGTTCAATATAGCAACTCAACGCGTTTAGTTATGTTAACTTAACGAGTTAAACATGTGCACCTCACGTGATACAATACAACATTCGTAACTTATAATTTCACCACGTGTATAACACTAACTTAACGAGTTCGTCTCTTCTTTTACTCACTAACTTAACGAGTTATCACGTGACCTATTTTAACCTTTAAGCCTCTAACTTAACGAGTTCTCACGTGACCTCTATACAAACAAAACTCTAACTTAACGAGTTGTCTAAACGTGCACTGTTCATGATACACAAGATATAACATTAAAACATATCATGCTTTTCAATAAAAACACACGTTAACTTAACGTTTAGCTAAATGAGAAATTAATGCAATGAAACGACTAGTTATTAACTTCAGATCCAATACAGACAAGTATTTATATCAGTAAGCTTTTTCTGTATTAATTGATGATTTTAATTTCTTTTCACAAGTAATAGTAATTGAGCAAATATGATTATTTTCATTTAGCACACATCATCAAAAGAAAAATACTCAACAATCTCCCCCTTTTTGATGATGACAAAACAATATTAAATCAATTATGAAATATGTATAACACAACAAAGCACCTTCGTTGGGTTAACTTTTAATTCAACAAACTTGTTTATTGACTTAAGTTCACTTAAGCTTATTTCTATTGTTTGTGTAAATTTTACCTCGCAGAACTAAAACTCTCAAATGTCAATAATTATATAAGTATCAGTTTTCTAATTATCATTTGTTAGATTACAATAACCATTTTAATAGCATCTCCTTTTATAATATATATATGCAATTAAGATCATAATCACCTTTTTATAATATTTCTCCCCCTTTTTGTCATTAATCAAAAAGATAATTACAAAGAATATATATACATATATAAGAGAATTACAATTACAACAACTCTTTATGTAAACAAGAATAATAATTGAAGATATTTATAGAAAAATGTATTGTTCAATGAATCAAACAAATAATACAAACATTACATTTTGTATTTAGAAACAAACAAAAACAGTTAGCGACCCCTCCTAAGTATATCACTTATAGCATTACATATTTTATCTCCTAGATGCCTAATGTCATTTCTGATGTCATTAAGCACTACATCTAAGTCGGGAGGTAGCTGGGCTTGCTGTTCTGCTTGAACTGAATAACTTTGTTGTTGTTGTTATTGTATATGGTCTGTATCAGGTTGTTGTTGTTGTTGTCGTTGAGGTTTATGCATGGCCTAGAATTTTTGCAAATCTTTGACACTAAATGCTCTCATGCCTTTAGTTCTAGAGGGCCAGTCGGATAAATTTAATTGGCTTGCAATGAGTCTACATACAACATCACCATAAAATAACTTTGAACTCATATGTTGTAGTTGAGAAGTGAAATCATCAAATCAATTGATTTGAATTCTATTCAGCAAGCTATAAGTTGCATATAAACAACTTCTGCTGACTTCCATATTGTGTCCAACTCTATGAAATAAATTTGCATGCAATATATTTGCAATAAACCTTGCCTCTACATTCAGATTTTCCATTAATCTCATTTCAGAATATACATCTGGAATTTTTGATAAAGATTGAATGTTCCATTCCAGTTGTCTTATCATGTCAAATCTGTTTGTAACAACACCTTCATTCTTTAATCCCAAAACTTCAAAAATTAACTCAGGAGACAATATAAACTCCTGTTCATTTATTTGAGTCTTCAGAAAATTTTCATTGTTGACCAGATTGCTATAAAAAGCTACAATAAGCTCTGTGTATTGCTTCCATTTCGTTCCTACTGGCAAGAATTTAATGAGGCCTTGAAACTCAAACAGATCTCTTATGTCCATCAAATTTCTGAATTTTATTGGACGAGCATGCAGAATCTGACATGCAATCAAATTATTGTATTTTTGCAATGCTTCTTCAGATCTAAAATGAATTGTATTACCTTGAATGTTTAACATTGTATAGAAAGAAGGTGATATCTGAAGCCGTGATTCAAAGTTTAATTCATCTTCAGGAACCTCTTCTTCAAAATGAATGTCATGTTGTTCCTCTTCCAAAATATTATCTTGAAGCTGCTCAGGTAAGCTTGATTCTCCAGCTTCAACAGTGTTAGGAACATTGTCAATATGCTCAACATTCATCTGTTCAATCTCTATAGAATGTTCAGAGTACAATTTTTCCACAAATTCTACAACTGGTGTATCTGTCTGTAATTGTTCATTTTATTCAACAGATATTTCCATTGATTCATGCTGTGAATTCTCAGACTCTACTTCTGTAGATTCTATAGAAGGCTGGTTAACTTTTAGCTCTTCTGGAGTCTTAACAATTTCAATATCTGCTACTCTAGACAATTCAGCCTTTGAACTAGTTACTGCCTCAACATTGTCAATTATATCTGCAATAACTTGTTCAATGTCAAGTGCCTGATGCTCTGATTTGTCAATTTCTACATCATCAGGACTTGTATTAATAGAAAAACTTGAGCTCATATTTGACTTGTATTTCTTCTCAAGCTTTCTAGCAAGGGAAAATAAAGTCTCATTATCTTCATCAGTTTCAGTGTGTTCGGAAGTGATGAGTTTGTCAGATGCATAATATGGTATAATGTCTAGACATACATTGTCCTTTGGAAATAAATTTTCATCTGATTATCCTTTTCCAATAGACTTTGTTTCCTTAGACATAATTTTTCTGATTTTTCTTCTTCTACAACATTTCTGTTTCTCCTCTTCAAGTATTGCTATTTTCTTTACAAATTGCTCCATAAAAGTTTTCTGCTTTAATTCTTCTAAGGCACTTTCTATTGCAACGGCCTTTCGAAGACTATCAACTTTTGTTTTGTCTACAGCAATATCTAATTCTACTTGTTTTGAATATAAAGGAGTAGGGACAGCTGATTCATGCTCTTCCTCAAATGCATGTAGTCTTGTACCGTTTATAGGAGTTTGAGGAGTTCTATTTGATAAACTTACACCTTTTTCCAAATATTCTACATACTGTTCCAAAAATGCAATCTCAGCACATTTCATTCTGTATTCTCTATCATATTTACTTCGAATACCCATGTATGTAATACTTGCATCAGTATGTTGAAGTTCTTGTCTAACTTCATCTAATATATCCTGAGAAAAGTAGTAATCTCTATAAAGTTCTTCTAACCTTTTGTCCACTCGAAATATTTTCTTGAACCAAGTATGTGGAACTTCATCATTCTCTATTTCTTTTCCTTTTGCATCTCTTCTGCTTTTGCCTTTTCCTCTACCACGACCTTTGTAGAACTTGGAGACCATCGTCGCAGGTTGTAACAGCAACAAGCGGGAAAGATTTTCTTGACAAAGTTTACAAATAACCTATGTCCCCGTGTTATAAGTGTTTCAATAGGGTTTTTAGGCGTATAACTCAACGTGAAGATAAGTCGGGTTTAGAAATTAAATAAATATTCAATAAAGTTTATTCAATCAAGGTACCCGAAATATTCAAGTATAACTCGTTGAGTTAACTAACCTAACGAGTAAAACGCTGTCTAGAGGCAGTTTTACACGTTACCTTATCTAATATAACGTCTAGTTAGTACACTTAAACAAGTTTCGGATGCTTCCAACTAAAACCTTCCGAAAACAACACACATGCTAAACTTAACATTATCTTGAGAACATTGTAAACTATTTGAACATTTTGTCTTTTGAATCTAGAATAGTTTATTTGTCTTTTTAAATTATTTCATCAAGATTTTAAGAGGACATTAATTCAGATTAACTAAGATTTGTATTTTAAATTATATTAATCTGTTTTTGACATTGTTAATGCTCCCCCTACAAATATACTTCAAATATATTCAATGAAAATACAAAATATACTTGTACTGACAATAGATGTTAAGTATAACTATACTTTTACATTTTCTTTTCAGAGACTTCTGTTATCCTGACATCATCAAAAATGATTTCCAGAATCAATTTATACTATATATGAATCAAAAACACAACTTTGAACTCAATTCGATTAATTCAAGGAGAATAAAAGAATGTATCTCAAATAAACGTTTTCAAAAGTACTAATGTTGATTCAATAAATCAGTAGTCATATTGGTCTAAACTATATGCGATTCAAAGATATCTGTAATTAATGAAACAACTTTTTCTTTTCAAAACAGTAAATATTGATAATTTTCTTTAAAAGTTAGTTTGAAAAGCTTGAATCATACAAGAGCTTTCTAATGTACCCATGTAATGAGCTTTCAGTCAACAATCCCAGATCTGATCAGGACCTTAGGTTGCCAGATTTAAAGAATCCTTTTTCAGGACAACAATCCTTACATACCTATCTGCTCAAGTACAAAAGGCTCGTGATCAAATTGATCAATAAACTCTCAAAGATTTTCACTTTGTAAGCACTTTTCATTTTAAGCACAGTATATATGTATTCCATTAATACAGATGCAATAAAACACAAATCTCATACAATTTTTACTTCTATGATTATACTGAGAATATGAATCAGTTTCAATAAGCTTATACTTTTGATTAACAGTTTAAGATGAGTTACATATAACTTATTCTACAAGTTTAATCAATTAAGTCAAATTTATGCATGATCATATGCATTTTCCTTGATTCAAAGAAAACATTTAATCAAAATTTCAGAATGTCAGAAGTATTTAATGTTTTTCATTTACACTTCCACTTAAAATCGTAAAAACTATTAAAATTGATAAACTACTTAAAATCAATAAGATACTACTATGATTTTACAATAAATAAATAGTATCTTAAACAACAGTTTAGATATTACTTTAGATATTTATAATAAGTATATAATATCTATGAGGTGAACAACATCATCAATAATATTTATCTTTTTATGTGGAGTTTAAGCATTTTACACATCACATAGCCTACAAATACCTAAATTTAATCTAATGTTGCAGAATGTATTTTCGTCTAGAGGTTTTGTAAATATATCAGCTAATTGATTTTTACTTGACACAAATTCTAATTTAATTTTTTCTTTAATTACATTATCTCTTAGAAAATGATGTCTAACCTCTTTATGCTTTGCTCTTGAATGTAATACAGGATTTTTAGAAAAATTTATTGCAGAACTACTGTCACAATAAATCTCAGTTGTATCATAAGATAATCCAAAATCTTCTAAAGTTTGCCTTATCCACAGAATCTGAGTGCAACACAGTGTAGCAGCAACATATTCAGCTTCTGTAGTAGAAAGTGCTACACAATTTTGCTTTTTACTAAACCATGACACCAAATTATTTCCCAATAATTGACATGTGCCACTGGTACTCTTTCTATCAGATTTAGATCTTGCATAATCAGCATCAGTATATTCTATAAGATCTATTGAACTATCCTTAGAATAATACAGTCCGAAATTTTTAGTTCCTTGTATATATCTAAATATTCTTTTAACTGCAATTAAGTGTGATTCCCTAGGATTAGATTGAAATCTAGCACAAACACACATAGCAAACATAATATCAGGTCTACTAGTAGTCAAATAAAGTAAAGAACCAATCATACTTCTGTATTTTCTTTGATCTATAGATTTTCCTATGTCATCAATATCTAACTTTAAAGTAGTACTCATAGGAGTTCCTCGAATCCTTGTATCATTAAAATTAAATTTCTTAAGCATTTCATCTGCATATTTTTCCTGATTTAAAAATATACCTTTATCCATTTGCTTAATTTGAAGTCCTAGAAAATATGAAAGTTCTCCTATCATACTCATTTCAAACTGATTAGACATCTCTTCAGAGAATTTTTCTATCAACTTATTAGAGGTTGCTCCGAAGATTATATCATCCACGTATATTTGAACAATAATCTGATCTTTACCATCTCTCTTAATAAATAGAGTATGATCCACTTTTCCCATGATATAGCCTTTTTCTATTAAAAAAGTAGACAATCTTTCATACCATGATCTAGGTGCTTGCTTCAAACCATATAAGGCTTTCTTCAATTTATACACAAAGTCAGGATTTTTAATATCTTCAAATCCAGGTGGTTGTTTTACATAGACTTCTTCATTAATTAAACCATTTAGAAATGCACTCTTTACATCCATTTGATATAATTTAAAATCCATATAACAAGTATAGGACAATAATATTCTAATACTTTCTAACCTAGCCACAGGAGCAAATGTTTCAATATAATCTAATCCTTCTTCCTGTGTATACCCTTGTGCAACTAATCTAGCTTTATTCCTTATAATTTGACCAGTTTCGTTAGTTTTGTTTTTAAAGATCCACTTTGTACTTATTATGGACTGATTTTCTGGTGGAGAGACTAATTCCCATACATCATTTCTGATGAATTGATCTAGTTCTTCTTGCATTGCCACTATCCAATTTTCATCAGATAATACTTCTTGTATATTCCTTGGTTCCACCATAGAAACAAACATACACATACTATTTAAATTTACTGAAGCTCTAGTTTTAACTCCCTCATTAATATTACCAATGACTTGAGTAATGGGATGTGATGAAGAATAACGCCAATTTCTCTGATTTTCCTCAATATTCTCATCAACATCTGAAAGTCCATCACTTTCATCATTAGTTTGATCATTTAAGTTCATATTTTTGATTTTCTCAAATAAATCATCAATCTCTCTATTGATCTCTAACTCATTTGGAAAAATGATCATATCATCATTATCAGCTTTAGATTGAGATTCTCTAAGAGAATTTTCATTGAAGCTTACATTGAGGGTTTCTTCAATAGCCCTAGAGGTCTTGTTATATACTCTATAGGCTTTACTTCTAGCAAAGTAACCTACAAAAATTCCTTCATCCGATTTGGCTTGAAATTTATCCCTTTTATCCTTAGTATTAAGAATAAAACACTTGCAACCAAATGGTTTCATATAGGAAATTTTTGGAACCTTATTAAACATAATTTCAAAAGGAGTTTTATTAACATGAGGTCTTAAATGACTTCTGTTAATAACATAACAAGTTGTATTTATTGCTTCAACCCAAAGATTTTAAGGTAACTTATGTTCATTCAACATAGTTCTGGTCATTTCTTGAAGTGATCTATTCTTTCTCTCAACAACACCATTTTCACACGGTGCTCTTGGAAAAGAAAATCTGTGATCAATGCCATGCTCATTACAATAGTTATCCATTTGATCATTATCAAATTTAGTTCCATGATCACTCCTAAGTTTTTGAATAGAGACACTTTGCTCATTTTGAACAAAATTGCAAAACATTTTAAATTTTTCAAAAACTTCTTTCTTAGATGCTAGAAAATATACCCAAGTGTATCTAGCGAAGTCATCTACTAAAACAAATACATACCGTTTACCACCAAGACTCATGATTCTTGTTGGTCCAAATAGATCCATATGTATAAGTTCTAAGACTCTCTTGCTTGAAATATTAGTTTTGGATTTAAAAGAGTTTTTGTGAAGTTTACCTAACTCACATGCATCACATATAAAGTTCTTTGAGTATTTAATCTTTGGTAAACCTCTCACTAAATGTTTTCTAGATAGTTTATGTAATAGTCTCATATTTATATGCCTAATCCTTCTATGCCATAGATATGCATCACTAGTTTCAGCTAGCAAACATGAATTTAAATCAACTACACTAGAAGGTAAAGATAAAATACATACAGAACCTTTTCTTTTAGCAATAAACTTAATTTCATCTGTATTTTTATCAATTATTTTGCATACATTATCTTCAAACACTACATAATATCCATTTTCAGTTAGTTTTATGACACTCACCAAATTAAATCGTAGGTTTTCTACATATAGTACATTCGAAATAACACAAGTAGGAGTTATTTGAACATTGCCCATACCTATGATTTTATCTTTGCTTTTGTTTCCAAATGTTACACTTCCTTTCATGGTATTTGTAAAATTTTGTAATAGACTTTTTTGTCCAGTCATGTGACTTGACGCTCCACTGTCCAAGATCCATTTTGATGTTGTTTCCTCATGCAACACAAATTAAGAAAAACTTTTTCTTGGTACCCAATGTTGTTGAGGACCAAGTTCATTAAACGCATATTTCTTCTTTTTGTTTAAAAATAGTTTAACATTATCATTTATATTCTTATTAGTTGTAAGTACTATTGATTTATCATTAGCTTCATACTCACATATAGCATTATTGCTTTTGCAATCATTCTTTTTGTTTTCAGATGTAGTATAATCAAGACCAAACATATTTTTATCAGATGTAAATTTATTTTGATCATGCTTATACATTTCTGTAAGTTCATACCAAGATTTTGTACTTGTATTAACACTTTCCGTACATACAAAATCTTTTTCTGCACAAGAATTTTTTGTTTTATCACATGTAGAATGAGTAATTGGTCTAATACCAATGTATTGAATTACATGCTCAGGTTTCTGAATTTTCAGTTTACTACAATTGTCTGAAATTTTAGAAACATTAGAAACTGAATTTCCAGAACAAGAAACAAGATTTTTATAAACATTTATAGTCATGTTAGAAGTACAATTTGACAAATCACATTGATTTATATTATTACTGCATGATTCATCCCTTGAAGTATCTACTTCTACATATTTATTACCTTGTTTCATAATAAAAGGAATTTTAGTCTTAGATTTACTTGAACAGCAACTAATAAATCCTTTATTAGCTTGAGATTCAGGATATTCAGGATATTCAGGATAATCAAATCCTAAGCCAAATTTATAAGACACCACAGGGGTACTAGTTAGTTTATCTAACTTAGTTTGACTTAAATTTCATTTCTCAAAGGTAGAATTTAAATTTTGCTCTCTCAGTTTTAATTTATCTATTTCTAATTCAAGTTAATTTATATTGTTTCTCAACATTTCATTTTTAGATTCTATCTTTAATTTTTCAGCATTTATATTCTGTATTTGTTCATGCAAGATACATTCATTAAATCTAAATTTTTGCAAATCTCTAGCATGATTTTCATTATCACATTTAAACTTTTCTAAAGTAGTAGACAGGAAACAATTTTCTTCTTCCATAATGGATGAAAATTTTCTAATATTCTTATTTTCTAGTTTACATACTTTAAGTTTTTGTAATAATGCATGATAAGCACATAATAATTCATCAAAGTTGAAATCTTAATGACTTTCAGGATCATATATTACCTCAGACTCATCTGCCATGAAGCACACATGAGCAACGTCTTCTAACTCTTGTTCTCCTTCTGAATGTGAAGATTTTGATGTTGATTCCTCAGATTCAGACTCTTCAGACGTGTCATCCCAAGTGACCTTCAAAGCCTTTTTCTTGTAAAACTTTTTCTGAGTTTTCTGAGCCGTCTTCTTCTGATTTGTCCTACTTTGATTTTCATTTTTCCTCATAGGACAATCTGGAGAAAGATGTCCAAGTTTCTTACAGTTGTAACATACATACTTTCTGGATGAAGAATTCTTGTCATTCAATGATTTTGACATTAAGGGTTTATCATTTTTGTTCCTTTGCTGTTTTCTAGCTTTCCATGCTTTCTTGAATTTCCTAGTCAGCAAAATCAAATCCTCGTCAGAATCAGTACATATATCAAAATCTGAATTAATTTCGAAGGCTATTTCTTTCTTCATTTTTAGTTTGTTGTGACTGAGTGATTCATTTAATTGAACTTCATAAGCTGTTAAATTTCCTATAAGTTCATTCATAGAATAAACATTTAAATCTCGTGATTCCTCAATTGATGTTACTTTCTAAGACCATTTAGAACTTAGGGATCTGAGAATTTTCCTCACCAAATCCTTCTGTTCAAAATTCTTTCCTAAAAATTTTAAAGAGTTTATGATATCAAGAAATCTGGAAAACATCTCAGAAATATTTTCGTCTTCATGCATCTTAAAGAGTTCATACTTATGAATCAACATGTTTATTTTTGTCTCTTTAACTTGAGAAGTACCTTCATGTGAAACTTCTAATGCATGCCGCACCTCATAAGCAGATTTATATGCCGACACTTTACTGAACTATTCATAACTCAATGCACAAAATAAAATATTTAAACCCTTAGCATTCAGAGTTTCATTTTCTTTTTCAGTAATTGTCCAAGTATTATAAGGAGTAGTTAACAGAGTATATGGTTTAGAAATCATGAACCACAACTTATGATCTATACTTTGAAGAAAAACAGTCATCCTATATTTCCAATATTCAAAATGTATTCCATCAAATAAAGGAGGACGATTAAGATTTTGGCCTTCATATAAAGAAAAATTACCATTTCCAGTAGCCATTTTACCTTAGATTTTTCAACCTATTTGATTTTAAACAGTCTAAAAACTTTAAAACAACTTGAGCCTTAAATCTATAGAGTTAAATGTATGCTCAGATATTAATTTCTGTTTAAAAATAAGGAAGGTAGAATAAGCAATTATATTAAATAAGTTGGTATCGATTTTATATCAAAGATTATTAAAAAAGCTCTGATACCACTTGTAGGATCATATGACTACACAAGAGGCGGGTGAATTGTGTATTTTTAATATTTTTTGAATTATAATTGAAACTTTAAAACTCAAAAACAAGTCGAGACATTGTTTTCATAAAATCATTTTTATTCAAGGTTTCAATTACAATATACAATTTAATTCTCCTCAGAAATTGTAGATGCAATTATATTTCGATACCATGTATAATCTAAACAATTTCATAACTACAAACAGAGAAAACTAATTTACGAAATTTAAAACTTTTCTCCCTGTTTGAGATCTTTCTTATTCTTCTTTTTCTTCTTCAACAATTCTTCAGTGACGAATATCTTGTCTTTTCATGCTTCACCGAATTTGCTTTCTTCTGATACTTCAAATCTTCAGTGACGAAAATCTTACCTTTTTATGCTTCACTAAACTTTCTTCCTTCTGATACTTCAAATCTTTAGTGACGAAAATCTTACCTTTTTATACTTCACTGAACTTTCTTCCACTTGAGAGATTTTCCCCGAGAAGGTGTTGTTGATCCCTAAAAAAGATTTTTCTTTTGGTGTGCAGGGATGGTTTGATCATTGAAAAGATTTTTCTTTTTGTATGCAATGATAAATTGATCAATGAGAATTCTATGCCTTTTATACTATATCTTCATTTCATGCATATCCTTCACGTTTAACCACCACCAATTTTCCACTTCTCCACGTCTTTTCTATTTCCTTCATCGAAACACACACGTTCTAACCCACGTTTATATTTTGAATTTTCTTTAATCATCAGTCCTAGATCTCTGAAAAATTTCCTGCAAAATAAACTTTCTCGTCCAGAACTTTTTCATCTATGTAATAAGAAGTCGTTACTTTAATGTTAACTAAATGAGTAACACAAGTATATATATAACTTAATGTTTCTAACTTAACGAGTTCCTCATGTGCCATTTCACGTGACAAGTACTGTAGCTAACTCAACGAACTAAGTCTGTGGTGTTATGCTAATTCAATGAACCATCTCCATTGTGTTATGATAACTCAACGAACCTCTTCGTTGTTTTATGATAACTCAACGAACCAGTAATAAACAAATGTTTTTATAATAAGAATTTTACCACGTGCAAAAATAACAACTTAAGTTTATAACGCTAACCTAACGCGTTGCCTTAGTGTTCAATATAGCAACTCAACGCGTTTAGTTATGTTAACTTAACGAGTTAAACATGTGCACCTCACGTGATACAATACAACATTCGTAACTTATAATTTCACCACGTGTATAACACTAACCTAACGAGTTCGTCTCTTCTTTTACTCACTAACTTAACGAGTTATCACGTGACCTATTTTAACCTTTAAGCCTCTAACTTAACGAGTTCTCACGTGACCTCTATACAAACAAAACTCTAACTTAATGAGTTGTCTAAACGTGCACTGTTCATGATACACAAGATATAACATTAAAACATATCATGCTTTTCAATAAAAACACACGTTAACTTAACGTTTAGCTAAATGAGAAATTAATGCAACGAAATGACTAGTTATTAACTTCAGATCCAATACAAACAAGTATTTATATCAGTAAGCTTTCTCTGTATTAATTGATGATTTTAATTTCTTTTCACAAGCAATAGTAATTGAGCAAATATGATTATTTTCATTCAGCACACATCATCAAAACAAAAATACTCAACAGTATAGTTATACTTAACATCTATTGTCACTACAAGTATATTTTGTATTTTGATTGAATATATTTGAAATATATTTGTAGGGGGTGGATTAACAATGTCGAAAACAGATTAATATAATTTAGAATACAAATCTTAGTTAATCTGAATTAATGTCCTCTTAAAATCTTGATGAAATAATTTAAAAAGACAAATAAACTATTTTAGATTCAAAGGACAAAATGTTCAAATAGTTTACAATGTTCTCAAGATAATGTTAAGTTTAGCATGTGTGTTGTTTTCGGAACGTTTCAATTGGAAGCATCCGAAAATTGTTGTGTACTAACTAGACGTTATGTTAGATAAGGTAACGTGTAAAACTACCTCTAGACAGTGTTTTACTCAATATTAACTCAACGAGTTATACTTGAATTTTTCGGGTACCTTGATTGAATAAACTTTATTCAATATTTATTTTATTTCTTAGCCCGACTTCTCTTCACGTTGAGTTATTCGCCTAAAAACCCTATTTAAACACTTTATTACACGGGCACTTAGGTTACTTATAAACTTTGTCAAGAAAATCTTTTTCGCTTGTTGCTGTTACAACCTGCGACGATGGTCTCCAAGTTCTACAAAGGTCGTGGTAGAGGAAAAGGCAAAAGCAGAAGAGATGCAAAAGGAAAAGAAATAGAGAATGATGAAGTTCCACGTACTTGGTTCAAGAAAATATTTCGAGTGGACAAAAGGTTAGAAGAACTTTATAAAGATTACTTCTTTTCTCAAGATATATTAGATGAAGTTAGATAAGAACTTCAACATACTGATGCAAGTATTACATACATGGGTATTCGTAGTAAATTTGATAGAGAATACAGAATGAAAGTTGCTGAGATTGCATTTTTGGAACAGTATGCAAAATATTTGGAAAAATGTGTAGGTTCATCAAATAGAACTCCTCAAACTCCTATAAACGGTACAAGACTACATGCATTTGAGGAAGAGCATGAATCAGCTATCCCCACTCCTTTATATTCAAAACAAGTAGAATCAGATATTGCTGTAGACAAAACAAAAGTTGATAGTCTTCGAAAGGTTGTTGTAATAGAAAGTGCCTTAGAAGAATTAAAGCAGAAAACTTTTATGGAGCAATTTGAAAAGAAAACAGCAATACTTGAAAAGGAGAAACAGAAATGTTATAGAAGAAGGAAAGTCAGAAAAATTATGTTTAAGGAAACAAAGTCTATTGACAAAGGAAAATCAAATGAAAATTTATTTCCAAAGGACAATGTATGTCTAGACATTGTACCTTATTGTGCATCTGATAAACTCATCAGTTCTGAACACACTGAAACTGATGAAGATAATGAGACTTTATTTTCCCTTGCTAGAAAACTTGAGAAGAAATCCAAGTCAAATATGAGCTCAAGTTTTTTTATTAGTATAAGTCCTAATGATGCAGAAATTGACAAATCAGAGCATCAGGCACTTGACATTGAACAAGTTATTGCAAATATAATTGACAATGTTGAAGTAGTAACTAGTTCAAAGGCTAAATTGTCTGGAGTAGCAGATATTGAAAATGTTAAGACTCCAGAAGAGCTAAAAGTTAACCAGCCTTCTACGGAATCTATAGAAGCAGAGTTTGAGAATTCACAGCATGAATCAATGGAATTATCTATTGAACAAAATGAACAATTACAGATAGATACACCGGCTGTAGAATTTGTGGAAAAATTGTACTTTGAACATTCTGTAGAGACTGAATAGATGAATGTTGAGCATATTGACAATGTTCCAAGCACTATTGAAGCTGAAGAATCAAGCTTACCTGAGTAGCTTCAAGATAATATTTTGGAAGAGGAACAACATGACATTCATTTTGAAGAAGAGGTTCCTAAAGATGAATTAAACTTTGAATCACGGCTTCAGGTATCACCTTCTTTATGTACAATATTAAAAATTCAAGGTAATGCAATTCATTTTAGATCTGAAGAAGCATTGCAGAAATACAATAATCTGATTACATGTCAGATTCTACATGCTCGTCCAATAAAATTCAGAAATTTTATGGAAATAAGAGATCTGTTTGAGTTTCAAGGCCTCATTAAATTCTTGCCAGTAGGACCGAAATAGAAGCAATACACAGAGCTTATTGCAGCTTTTTATAGCAATCTGGACAAGAATGGAAATTTTCTGAAAACTCAAATAAATGAACAGGAGTTTATATTGTCTCTTGAGTTAATTTTTGAAGTTTTAGGATTAAAGAATGAAGGTGTTGTTGTTACCAACAGATTTGACATGATAAGACAACTGGAATGGAACATTCAGTCTTTATCAAAAATTCCAAATGTATATTCTGAAATGAGATTAATAGAAAATCTAAATGTAGAGGCAAGATTTATTGCAAATATATTGCATGCAAATTTATTTCAGAGAGTTGGACACAATTTGGAAGTTAGCAGAAGCTGTTTATATGCAACTTATGGCCTGCTGAATAGAATTCAAATAAATTGGTTTGATGTTTTTATGTCTCAACTACAGCATATGAGTTCAAAGTTATTTTATGGTAATGCTGTATGTAAAATCCTTGCAAGCCAATTGACTTTATCTGACTAACCCTCTGAAAATAAAGGCATGAGAGCATTTAGTGTCAAAGATTTGTAAAAATTTCAGGCCATGCATAAACCTCAACGACAACAACAATAACAACCTGATACAGACCATATACAACAACAACAAAGTTATTCAGTTCAAGCAGAACAACAAACCCAGCTACCTCCTGACTTAGATGTAGTGCTTAACGACATCAGAAATGATATTAGGCATCTAGGAGATAAAATATGTAATGCTATAAGTGATATACTTAGGAGGGGTTGCTAACTGTTTTTGTTTGTTTCTGAATACAAAATGTAATGTTTGTATTACTTGTTTGATTTGATTGAACAATACATTTTTCTATAAATGTCTTCAATTATTATTCTTGTTTACAGAAAGAGTTGTTGTAATTATATCTCTTATATATATATATATATATTCTCTGTAATTATCTTTTTGATTAATGACAAAAAGGGAGAGAAATATTATAAAAAGATGATTATGATCTTAATTGCATATATATATTATAAAAGGAGATGCTATTTAAATGGTTATTGTAATCTGACAGATGATAATTAGAAAACTAATACTTATATAATTATTGACATCTGAGAGTTTTAGTTCTGAGCGGTAAAATTTACACAAACAATAGAAATAAGCTTAAGTGAACTTAAGTCAACAAACAAGTTTGTTGAATTAAAAGTTAACCCAACGAAGGTGCTTTGTTGAGTTAAACATATTTCATAATTGATTTAATATGGTTTTGTCATCATCAAAAAGGGGGAGATTATTGAGTATTTTTGTTTTGATGATGTGTGCTGAATGAAAATAATCATATTTGCTCAATTACTATTGCTTGTGAAAAGAAATTAAAATCATCAATTAATACAAAAAAAGCTTACTGATATAAATACTTGTCTGTATTGGATCTGAAGTTAATAACTAGTCGTTTCGTTGCATTAATTTCTCATTTAGCTAAATGTTAAGTTAACGTGTGTTTTTATTGAAAAGCATGATATGTTTTAATGTTATATCTTCTGTATCATGAACAGTGCACGTTTAGACAACTCGTTAAGTTAGAGTTTTGTTTGTATAGAGGTCACGTGAGAACTCGTTAAGTTAGAGGCTTAAAGGTTAAAATAGGTCACGTGATAACTCGTTAAGTTAGTGAGTAAAAGAAGAGACGAACTCGTTATGTTATTGTTATACACGTGGTGAAATTATAAGTTACGAATATTGTATTGTATCACGTGAGGTGCACATGTTTAACTCGTTAAGTTAACATAACTAAACGCGTTGAGTTGCTATATTGAACACTAAGGCAACGCGTTAGGTTAGCATTATAAACTTAAGTTGTTATTTTTGCACGTGGTAAAATTCTTATTATAAAAACATTTGTTTATTACTAGTTCGTTGAGTTATCATAACACAACGGAGATGGTTCGTTGAGATAGCATAACACCACAGACTTAGTTCGTTGAGTTAGCTACAGTACTTGTCACGTGAAATAGCGCATGGTGAACTCGTTAAGTTAGAAACGTTAAGTTATATATATATACTTATGTTACTCGTTTAGTTAACATTAAAGTAAGGACTTCTTATTACACTGATGAAAAATTTTTGGATGAGAAAGTTTATTTTCAGGAAATTTTTTAGAGATCCAAGACTAATGATTAAAGGAAATTCGAAATATAAACGTGGGTTAGAACGTGTGTGTTTCGATGAAGGAAAAAGAAAAGACGTGGAGAAGTGGAAAACTGGTAGTGGTTAAACGTGAAGGATATGCATGAAATGAAGATACAGTATAAAAGGCATAGAATTCTCGTTGATAAATTTATCATTGCACACAAAACGAAAAATCTTTTCAAGGATCAAACCATCCCTGCACACCAAAAGAAAAATCTTTTTTAGGGATCAAAAACACCTCTCCAGGAAAAATCTCTCAAGTGGAAGAAAATTCATTGAAGCATAAAAAGGTAAGATTTTCGTCACTGAAGATTTGAAGTATCAGAAGAAAGCAAATTCGGTGAAGCATGAAAAGACAAGATATTCGTCACTAAAGAATTGCTGAAGAAGAAAAAGAAGAAGAAGAAAGATCTCAAACAGGTAGAAAAGTTTTAAATTCTGTAAATTAGTTTTCTCTGTTTGTAGTTATGAAATTGTTTAGATGATACATGGTATCGAAATATAATTGCATCTACAATTTCTGAGGAGAACTGAATTGTATATTGTAATTGAAACCTTGAATAAAAATGATTTTATGAAAACAATGTCTCGACTTGTTTTTGAGTTTTAAAGTTTCAATTATATTTCAGAAAATATTAAAAATACCCAATTCACCCCCCTCTTGTGTAGCCATACAATCCTACACAAATTAAGTTAATCTTAGAAAAAGTAGTAAATCCTACTAGAATAGATTGGGCTAATAGATTGATAGATGCACTTTGGGCTTATAGAACTGCTTATAAGACAAGCTTAGGTATGTCACCTTTTAGGCTAGTATATGGAAAAAGTTGTCATTTACCTACTGAAATAGAACATAAAGCTTATTGGGCATTAAAAACTCTGAACACTAATTTAAATCAAGCTGGTGTAAATAGAAAAATGCTACTAATTGAATTAGAAGAATTTAGAAATGAAGCTTATTCGTAGACTGTAAGAGAAAAAGAGAAAATGAAATTCTAGCATGATAGAAAAATTATTCCAAAAAGCTTTGAAATAGGACAAGAAATATATCTTTATATGGCTAGACTCCATAACCATCTAGGAAAATTAAGATCTAGATGGGTAGGACCTTACATAGTTCGAAATATTTACCCTTATGGAGCTATTGAAATTGAATATCCTAAAAATCAGAATATATTTAAAGTAAATGGACAAAGACTTAGACCTATTCTGAAAACACCAAAAAGCTCCTTTGGAATTATAGAAAAAGTCAGAGTAGAGGACTACTAGAGCTTTACTTAGTAAGAAATTAGTTTTTATGTAGATAAATATATATATATATATAAAATAAAAATAAAAAAATATATAAAATATAAAAATCGTTACGGTTCAACCGACTGGATCCATCGGTATGACCGAAACATAAAAAATATGTATATTAATTTTCAGAAAAAAATGTTGGTTTTACTGAAACATAGTATCGGTTCAACTGGAAAAAAAAATTAGGTCTAACCGAAACATAGTATCAGTTAAACCGATAATAAAAAAACAGAAAAACTATTATCTTAAGTATTTTTATTATTATATCTGCTTGTACGGGAAGTTCATTGAGTTACGCTTAACTCAACGAGCTTACTCCATTGAGTCTTGAGTTGGTCAACGAGCTTATTCCGTTGAGTTAACTGTAACTCAACGGAGTAGTGTAGCTAAGACTGCGGATAAGAGAGCATTAGTTGGTTCGGAAAATGACCCGATTACCTGCCTAAACTTAGGGCTTATTTAAACTAAAACCTAGGGTTTTGAGGGCATTATCCAGCAAACCATTTAGAATTTAGAATAGTAGAAATCAGAGCGATTCGTGCTGTTGTGTAACTCCATGATGAAGAAGATGACACCTGAGTTCTGGGAAGATGTAGTGGACATAGCACAGTTTCTGAAGGAATCAGAAGAATGGCACACGTGGCAAAAGATTCAGAATACAACAAGAGAAAAAGAGTTATAGAAGGTAGAATCTGAACTTTTTAGATTAAGAAGAGTGTTAGTAGATTGTGGTATACAAATACCCTAGATAATGGAGACACAAATCAGAGTAGCAACAGAAATTGTAGTTAGTAAAGAAAGAAAAATCCTGCAGAACAATGAAGTAGCCCTAGAGCTAATCCAGCGCAAGGCCAGATTATGGTTTAAAAGGCGCATTGCTTGTCGTGGAAGTTGGGAAATATGGCAGCAGCAACAAGCAAGAGAATAGGAAGAATCGACTACTGAAAGACCTATTCCTAAGGAACAGCAGTCAGGACCTCCAGTTCAGCCAACAGAGCCATTGTCACAAGTAGCATTTGCTTGGTCGAGAACTAATGAAGAAGAGAAAGAGTTTACTAGCTTGGTCAAAACAGCAAGAGACCAAGGTGATAACGAAGAAATAGCTACAGCTAAGGCACATATTTTACATGATGCCATTAAGAGAAGAATGGTCGAAGAAAAGTTGAGGACCCAGTACAGAATTAAGGTTGAACAACATCAGGCAGCAGCTAAATCTAGTGCTGCAAGAGAAGTTGAGGTTGGTCCTTCGAGACCAGTAATTATAGAGAGAATTAAATAGGAAGAACTAGTACCTGTGGCTCGAAGGCCTGTAGAGGCTACTTTTTTAGAGTTAATCTCAAATGATGAAGAGGAAGAACAAGCACAATTAATCAAAAAAAGGAAAGGAAAAGAGATAGTGCTTGACTATCAAAAACAGATTAAATCTGAGGTACCAATGTTAACAAGGCCTATGGAGCCAACTTTTATAAACCTGCTATCCGATTCTGAGGAGGAGCAGGAGCAGCAGTAGTAGGAGCAAAGAGAAGAAGAAAAACAGGCTGAAATTAGTCTACAGCCTGTACAAGAAGAAAGAACAGAAATTAGGGTAGAAACTGAATTTCCTGTGACTCCATCGCAATCTATTACAGAATCAGAAAGAATAGTGATAGAGCAGATTGATAGTTAAGAGGAAGAAGAATGAGCAGAAAATGAAGAAGAAGCTGAACGAAGCCATTTGGACAAAAATGACTTTGCAGATTCCACTAAAGAGCAAGAAACTCTTCAACAATTTATGGAAAGAATTCAAGATAGAGTGGAGAGTTCTGCCGGCTCACCACCATAGATAGAAGTAGAAGCAAAAATTTAGAAATCTGTAGAGAATGTTCAAGTGCAACCTATGTTAGAGGAAGATCAAGAACAAACCCCTTTGAAACAACAAAGTAACATTCCTGACTCGACTGAAACAACAGTTTTGAATAAAGTACATTTTTGGAGTCAGGAAGCTTATAATAAATATCAAGTGATTAGGGGTTATGATATTATTTACAGTAGACCAGTAAATTAGGATGGAATGCAAGAAATCAAAGAATTATTTAAATTCCAAGGTTTACTGAATTTTATTTCTCAAGAAAGAGGGCATGCAGTATATGAGAATCTAGTGCTCTATTTTTATGCAAATTTAAGAGAAGAATAAGGAAAATTAATTTCCAACGTGGAGGAAGCTAATGTACAGATAACACCAAAGCTTCTCCACAACATTTTTGGATTAAAGAATGAAGGGCAGGAAATTTTGGAAAGTACAACTGCCGTTGAATGGACAGAACAGGAAATCAAGAACCGTTTGGCTATCAATCCTGGTGTGCCTTTATTAAACAGACTGAAGCATTTAAATGGTAAAGCACACATGGTAGCCAACATTTTGATTAAGAATGTCTATCAACAACAAGGCCATGACATAGAATTGAGTCAATTTGTCAAATGGGCCACGTTCGTAGTTGTAAATAGAATTCAAATAAATTGGTCTGCAGTTTTTGTCTCCAAGCTGAGAACAGCGAAGAAGAAATTGTTTTATGGAGATTTGATTCCATTGCTGATGGTGGATTATATTGATTTCACGAAATGGGCATCAAAAAGGATCAGATCAAGAACCATTTTAGTGAAAGAATACAGGAATTTTGTAACTGCAGAGATAGCTGTACCTTTTGGAGGAATTACAGGAGTTGTAGAGAGAATTAATCAATTAGAACTTCAATTAGAAAAACTCTAGAAGGAAGTAGATGAACTTAGGAATAGAGACTAAATTGTATTGTTCGTCTACTTGTATAGAATTGTATGAAAATTGTATGATGTACTTGTAATGTAAATTGATTCATATTAATGAATATAAATTTTTCAGATGTACTTTTCATACGTGTTTTGAATGTGAAATGAATGGAATTTATTGAATATTATATAATTTGTGGAACATTATGAATGAATGTTTAAAAGATTTACAATTTGCTGAATGACAAGATAGATGCTTGAAAATTTCTGCATGTTGCAAGGTAAAATGTAAATTCTACATAACATAAAATGACTTGCAAGTTAAATATTTATATAATGTTTAGATTTAAATGAATTTTAATTAGAATGATGCATTAATGACATAGATTTAACTTTATTTCAGTTAGCAGAATGAAAAAAGAAAAAAAAAAGAAAGTAGAGAGGTACTTACGAGGACTAAACTTAGAAGTTGCTAAGTGTTAACTCAACAAAGTAAGTTCGTTGAGTTAAACGTAACTCCACGAGGTCAGTAATATAATATAAGGTCACTCCATTGAGTTATTTGTAACTCAATGAAGTTAGCAATAGTAACCGACTGTGTTCCGTTGAGTTATCTATAACTCAACGAGGTTAGTTCGTAGATTAAGTAGAACGGTTATTCTTTTAACCATGAACGAAACTTCGTTGGTTTAGTGGTTACCAAATTTTGAAATTGATAGTGGTACACGTACCCATAAAAACAGGAACCACGATGCAGGTTGCAAGACACGTTCTTGCAACGAGATTTATTCACTTTATGGATGTGCATTATATATATAAACATAATGTTATTTACGAGTTACTAGCACTTTTAAAAGAAAGGAAAAGCGTTGAAGGAACTGGAAGGAGAAGCAGCTGATTCGACTTCATCCATCAACAAATATTTACTGAATGGAAAGCTTCAGACTGGTATGTAATTAATCTTCTACTATTTATTTATGAGCACATGGACTCTTCTCTAAGCAATAAACGATTAGTAAGAATACCTACCCAAGAATTTTCATCACAGAAGCGTACTGAAACATTTTCTGAACTAAACTTTAACAAAATTTTTTGGGGTGTAGCTAACCTTTCTTTAAAAGAGAACGTAGAAATGGCTGCTCTAGTAGAAAAACCATTAGGAGAAACTCTGTATCCTGAATTAGTTGATGAACCTTCATGTATTCAATTGCCAAACTTTGAGAGAGATTGGTTTGAATTGAAATCTAATTATATTAGTCAATTACCACATTTTCATGGATTAGAAAGAGAGGATGCCTATTATTTCCTTAGAGAATTTAATGAAGTTTGTCAAATGATGAAAATGCCGAACATGAGTATAGATGCTATTAAACTTAGATATATCCCTTTTTCTTTAAAAGACACAACTAAGAGATGGTTATATACTCTATCGCTTGATTCTATTTCTACATGGATGGAATTTTGCTTTGTTTTTCTAGAAAAATATTATCCAACACATCAAACAATTAAAAAGAAAAAAGAAATATTAATGTGTAGCCAAAAATAGGGTGAATCATTCTAGAAATATTTCAAAAGATTTAAAGATTTACTGACTCAATGTCTACATCATGCAATGAGTAAAGCACAATTAATAGGTATAATTTATGAAGGCATAGGTGTTTCAACAAAATCTTTATTAGAATCTACTTGTCAAAATGGACTTCTGAAACTTTGTAGTGAAGAAGCATGGGCATATTTAGAAAACTTTGCAAAAAGAACTACATAGTGGGAAAACTCGGCTGAAGCTATTGTAGATAAAAAAATATTGCCAAGGGGAATGCATGAAATAGATTCAAGTACTATGCTTGAGGTGAAATTAATTGAATTAACAAAGAAAATAGAAGAGTTATCATTAAATCAAAAGCTAGTAGAAAAGAATGCAAACATAAATGATTTAGATATTATTTATGCTAGAAACTAGAAAGATAACTTTGGAAATTCTTATAATCCTAATTGGAGAAATCACCCAAATTTATCTTGGAGAAACAACAATTTCTAGGGAGGAGAAAATGTAAATGAGAATAATATAAGTTATGAAGTATTACTAGAACAAGGATCTAAAATAGAGAAATTAGAGTAGATAATCCAATAATTAAACAATCGTCTAGATTTTGTATTTGGAAATGCTACAATTCAAAATCAGAATAGAGATATTCCACTTAGATAGAAGGAACCAATGGAAGTTAGACCTACTAGAGGATTGCCAATACAAGCAATACCTAACCTTGTCAATAGAATTGTTAATGAAATTGATACCTCTTCTAGGAGGGTAGCTGAATGAAGCAGCATATCTGAAGCAACTATCTGTATATATATGTTTTTATTTATAGTTAATAGTATCGTAGAGTTAGTCCTTAACTCAACAAACTTAGACCGTTGAGTTATGCCTTAATTCCACGAGGGTGTGCAGTAGTTATGTTAATTTTTGTCTCTACTAAAGTTTTGTTTGTGTTATACAGAATCGACAATGGAATTGATGCAATTACCATTGGATGCACTAAGGGAAGTACTAAGTAACTTATCAGCTAAAGATCTGTGCAGGCTGTGTTGTGTGTCAAAGGAAATTAAAGATTGTATTGAAGAAAAATATTTTCAGGGACTACAAGCTGCAAAAATGACTAAGATTAGAGATGGATTCATATGGAGGTCATTTAATCGTAGTTCAATTAACCATGAATATCTGGCTATGGAAGAAACTACTAGAATTCCACCTAATACATTAGAAGGAATAGATCATATTATGGGGATAGATGAAGGATTAATCATATACAGGACGAGACCAAGGTATGCAAGTTTATTACCTGATATTTTGATAAGAAATCCTATAACAAGAGAAGTATGGTATATAGGAAGACCTAATAGATATGAAGTACCAACTATAAATTGTGGATCAACTTTAATATTTTCTGATAAAAATTCTACAATTCCTGAAAAATTATTTTAATGGAGACCTACAGGAAATTAGGGTGAAGATTTATGCTTAAGTGTGTATAATTTTCTGAATAGATCTTGGACTAAAAATATTATGATATATCTAGGACAGAAATCATTAATTAACAACATGCATGTCATACTTGATGGATATGTATATCTAGTCACAAATATATCAATAGCATTTGGATCTGATTTATACATAGTGAGCATAGACAGTTATGATGAATATATAGAAATTTTACCTATACTGAGAGAAATAGCTAAACCACCATCTGCAGAATTTGATAAAATTCAAATAGGAATGTGGTATAATGAATATGAAGATCCTACTTTATGTCTGATAAGATGGTAGGATGAATTGATCAAATTTCAAATATGGATTATGGAAGACATAAATGAATGGAAGTGGGAAGAGGAATATATTGAAATAGATGTAGAAATAGAAACTGCTACATTACCCTAGAACCAAAAAGGATCCCTTTCTGCATTTCATATCATTAATGGTAATATACTTGTATTTGGAATTTATAATATATTACATGTTTACAAATTAAGAAGGAACAAGAACTGCATTAAAATAGAATTAATAGCAAGAAGAACTATGCCTAAAAAGTTTGCTTGGACTGACACGTTTATTCCATTTGTTTCTACTTTTCAATCATGTTCTTAAGCTGTGATTATAAGTGTTTAATGTTGTGTGTATTCTGCATTTATTTTAAAAAAAAAAAAAATGTAGTTTTCATTTTTATTTTATAAAAGAAAAACAACAAAATATCAATCCAGTTTGTTGGTATCTATTTTGGGAAACCAATTGGCTTGCTTGTGAGCCACCAAAGGCATAGGAGCCTGGGTTCTACACAAGACACTGAATTATCAATATCTATTAAATGTTATTTTGTTATATATTCTACTTTTAGCTGTGAATGAAAAGTTTTTCAGAATCAAAAATCGGAATATGCAAAAGAAGATACAAACGAAACAAGGTATGTAACTGATTACTTATCCTGAATTTTAAATCAACTAAACTACATTCATGCCTGCTACAATTACTGTATTTATTGTCAAATCTTTTACATTGAGGACAATGCAAAATGTAGGTATGGGGGGGAGGTAATTAAAGTAACAGCCATGTAAGTTTGTTAATTAAAGGAATTAAAATGGTACTGCAAAGTTTTGTGGAAATTGAAAATTTTTATGAACTTGCTGTAACTATCTGATAATTGAGATTGTTAAATTTTTATAAATTGTAACTGCTTGAATGTTATATTTAGAAGGCTATATAAGATGCTATAGAATTTACTATTTATGCAAATCTAGATATAGCATCTTATGTTTTTTCTGAATTTCATGAGTTTAACAGTTTCACGATTTTAAAATGAAATGAGAATGCTTAATGAAAAAAAATATCTGAAGTCCTAAAGGAGCTGAGATGTGAATTCTAGATTAAATGAAACACATATGATTAAAGATACATTTAATTTGATTGATTGAACTTGTAGAATGATTTATGTGTAGATCTTATTAAACTACAAAAAAAGTATGAGCCTATTGTTATGGATTCATATTTTCAGTAAATGATAGAAGTAGGACTATATGAGATTGGTGATTACTGCATCTGTATTAATGAAATACGTACATATACAGTATGTGATTAATGTTTTGTTTTGTTTTTGTATTTTGAAAGAAAAAAAGAAAAAGAAAAAAAAAACTAAGAGTTTATTGACTTGTTTGATCACGAGCTTTTTGTACTTGAGCAGATAGGTATGTAAGGATTATTGACCTGAAAAAGGGACTCTTGAAATTTGGCAACCTAAGATCCTGATCAGATTTGGGATTGTTGACCGGAAGCTCGTTACATGGGTACATTAGAAAGCTCTTGTATGATTCAAGCTTGTCAAATTAACTTTTAAAGTACAATATATATATATATATATACATATACTGTTTTGAAAAGATACAAGTGTTTTGTGAAATACAGATATCTTATGAATCGAGTATATTTTCTGTTATCTAGAATTGTTGAAATATGAATCTAGAATTGATTTTTGAAGTTGTTTAATGGAGATACAATTCTTTATTCTACTTGTCTTAATCAGATTGAATTGGATTGTACTTTGATTCGTATGTTGTTGAAATTTCTTCTAGAAATCTTATTGGAAATTTCAGGCTGACGGATGATGAAAAGAAGAACAACAATAATTTAATTAACACCAATGTGATGATGATATACTTTGTATGTAATTTGCATATATTCTAAGTATATTTGCAGGTTGATTACTGAAACATATAGAATATCTATATGATAATACTAGTTCTTATGCTGAATAGAAAAGAAAAAGAAAAAGAAAAAGAATTAATTCTAGCACTTTTAGAAAGACCAATTAATTAGATCTTAGTTTGCTAAGGGACTAGCAAAATTTAGGTATGGGGGAAGTGCTTAGAATGAAAAAGTGCATAATATTAACAGTTAAATGATGGTTAATTGCATAATATTTAGCTTATCATATGAGAATTAAGCCATTATGTTATAATTGCACTGTTATAAGCTTTAATTAAAGAATCTGCTTAAATTGGGGGAATTAATGTTAATGTAGTACATTTCTGAACTGTCGATAAGTTGCAGGCTGTGAAATTCTTAAGTATCTGAATTTTCTAATATTTTGGACAATTATGTTTAACATACCGAACATTTTTTAGACAGTTATGTTTAACAGACCGAACATGTATTGGATAGTTATGTTTAAACTGCCAAATAGTTATGTTTTAAAAGAATATTTTATTTTCTGAAGTACACGTGTGGAAACCATAATGCATGACTTAAGTGAACTTTCAGTGAGTTATCTATAACTATCCGAAATTGCAGCTGGGCATCGGATAGTTATATGTGTAACTCTCCGAAATCTCTTTTTATTTATAAAATAGCTGTGGACACATGTTATGTTCTGGGAAAGTGACTTAAGTGGATTTTCGGTGAGTTATCTCTAACTATCCGAAATTGCAGCTGAGCATCGGATAGTTAGACCTGCAACTCTCTAAAATGTTTCTTTTATTATTAAACTACTGCTATCATGTGTCGAGATCTGGTAGATTTACTTAAGTTATATATCGATGAGTTATTTGTAACTATTTGAAATGCATCTGGGCATCGGATAGTTAAGTTTATAAGTATCCAAAATGCACCTGAGCATCGGATAGTTAAATTTATGCAGGTGTTTTATAGTTAAATCAACGAAGAAAGTTCGTTGAGTTATCTGTAACTCCACAGACTGTTTATTTTCTAATATGCCACTGTAGCGGTTGTAGAAACAGGACAGTTGGAAGAAAAACCACGATTGCACATATCACGTAGGAATTCACTCATCGAAGGGAGAAGAAAGCATCGTCGTTGATATGAATGAAGGAAATTCAATCGCCCATTCAAGCAGAAGCAGTTACTACTAAAGAAATATAAAAGAAAAGAAGAAAAAGAAGTAAAGGGTGTGTGATCGATGGGTATGGCCAGTGTGTACAGAGGAGGAAGAAAAACCATGATTGCATGTATTGCGCAGGGAGAAGAAATCATCGTCGTTGATATGAATGAAGGAAATTCAACCGATCATTCAATCAAAAGCAGTTACTACTGAAGAAATATAAAAGAAAAGAAGAAAAAGAGGTGCGTGTGTGATCGATGGACGGCAAGTGTGTACAAAGGAGGAGCACCGAGCTTTTTGCAGGCAGTTTCGGCAATTCTCCAAAGTACCACACCAACCATTGTTACCACCACCATAACCACCATAATCACCAACCATCAGAGGTCTGTGAGGATACTTTCCTGATGTTGGGTCGATTCCAACCCAAACACAGTGCTTGACAACCACTGTGAGAAGTGATCGCGTCGTGGGAAGGGAAGCCATTTTCACCAAGCACTGACTTATATTTCAAGAGATCGTAAAGCTTCTAGCCTTGGCTTCGGGTTGATGCCTGTATGCTGAAGAGGAGATCATCTTGTAATTCTGGACTCACGATTCTAGAGGGAGAGGAGACAGAATTGTAAGTGGTTTAATTTTCAGTGGTATAATCACGTCGCATGTAGTGATGGAAGTATTTACTGTCGATTGAGATTATTTTACATTTTACCTTTTGTCCATTTCCATGTTCATATTAAAACAAAAATACCAAAAACAACTTATGTACTATTGTATTTTGTATTTGAGTGTTGTATTGTTTGTTTTGTATCGTGATTAATGTTATCTTTGTTAGTGTTGTGATTGTTTTATGTTTGTTTTAGTTTTACAGTTTACAGAAATTGATTCGTTCAAAAGACTTAAAGATTTTAATGGTTACTGTTTGAATTATCTGAATGTTAGTATGCTTAATGATAAATCCAGTGTTTACTAACATTAAAGAGCTTAATTGATGTTATTTACAATATGTGGAACCGCCCAATGGTTGGCCGAATTCCTTTGTAAATAGCAGTATTAAAAAGAAAAGACAGGCTCGTGGAGTTAACTTAAGTCCACGAGGTTAGTCCGTTGAGTTAGCCATAACTTAACGAACTTTGTCTGTTGAGTTAACTACAACTCAACGGAGAGCTTATTGAATATATAAATTTGATTGTTAACAAATGGACAGTTCTCAACTCTTAAGCAATTCCCTGTGGGATCGACCTGTACTTGCACACTGATACAATAGACACTATGCACTTGCAGTTAAAGTACAAATTGGAATTAATATCTAATTTGTATTAAATGTTGTTTGTTTACTTCTAAAGAAAAAGAATAGGCATAGAGATAAATTAACTAAGTAAAAACAAAAGTTAACAAATCCAAGTTTTTCTAGTGCATTGTTGGAGATCCAAACTAGTTTTCTGGTGTCGTGTTGGGTAAATCCAAACAGATAGCTACAGACTTAATTATTCGAAGAAATTCTTCTTTCTTCATTTATTGTAACAGGCGGTACTATAGTAGGTTAACTGTCTGGAGAGATTCGGTATTTTGGATAGTTACAGACTTAACTATCCGAAAACTCACTTACTTCTGTCTCTCTTTGTCCATTCGAAAGGTTCTGTCATTAACTCTCCAAAAACTACATGTCTTTCGGATAGTTACTGTCTTAACTTTCTGAAAACTCACTTAAGTGTCTCTTCAATTATTTCAGAAGGTTCTGTCGTTAACCTTTCGAAAGCTTATGATTTACGAATAGTTACTGCCTACCTATCCGAAGATCCACTTAAGTCACTGCTTTTCGGATACTTGGCTTCTTAACTATCCAAGCATCTACTTAAGTGTTTGACTTTCGGATACTTAGCTTCATAACTATCTGAACGTCCACTTAAGTGTCCTTTAAGTCATTCTGAATGGTTACAGCTAGTAACCCTTAGAAATCTTCTGACTTTCGGATAATTAACTCAAAGCCTCCCCAGCAATGGCGCTAAAACTTGTAAGGTAATTTGTTGTTATTCAATTAAATACACGAAAAACCTAAATTTTACATTTATAAACCACAAGCACACGGTACCTATTGTATTAAGCATATGCAAGAACAGGTCGATCCACAAGGAGCTTGTCTTAATTGAATTCATGGAAATAATTATTTAGCAAAACATTTACTTCATTGAAGTCATAATAAAAATTCTAATTATAAATTAATAGGTGAAAGTTACATAAGTACAATGAATAATTCAGATATCACCCAAAATCCAATAAGTTCCTAAGTTAACCCTTAGGAAACTCAAGAAAATCAATGAGTTCGGCCCTGAAATCATAGAAGTGAGGCCCAATTTCTAACTCTCTTTTCCTCCAACGTGGGCATTCAAAAATCTAGATAAAATATTGGTTGGAAAGATCCTCAAGTTATCTTTGAAATGGAAGTAATTTCGTAGACTAACTCATTATGGAACTCTAAAAATATCGGATTTACTAATAGGGCGCAGAATCATTCTGGAAACTTTCCAAAATCGCACCATAGGTGAAAAAATCGTAACTTAGTCAAAACTCCATGAAATCCTACGAAATCAGAGGGCTTTGAACCAAGATTGTATTACTATTAACGAAAATTAGCAGAACGATTTTTCACAAAGATTACAGCATAGGCAACATTCAGGCGTCGAGCACCAAATCTGGTACTCAAACAGAAATTCAAAATTGCTGCAACCTTTGGAAGAAAAAATCAAAAACCGAAGAAATACATTTCTAAAAATTACACAACTTACATAACTGTAATCTACACAAAATTTCATACAAAATTGTATCAAGAAACACTAAAAAACTCTATGAAAAACCTACTTTTTGAAAAGAGAAAAGAAATGTAAGGATTTTGTTTACACAGAATCCTGGAACTACAAAAATCCACTCCTTCCTAATTTGTTCTTCAAAACCACAGAGAATATCTCTACTTGTAATAACAATTTCTCCCAAACTAGGAATTGAAAAATCATACAAAAATATGCACTGGAAAGGGTTTTAAGTTATCTAAATATACACGGTGATTTTACATTCTCAATCATTCTCAGTTGAAAATAACATCAAAACCTAGTGAGGTGCGCAAAATAGTATTGAAATATTACAGAACGCGCACTTCAAATAAAATATCGAAAACTCTATCAATTCTTTATGAAATTCTATGAAAATAGACTCATCAATCTAATAAACCCATTTTACAGAGATTAAAAATATGATGTATGAAGGGAGAAATCGTATTAGACATTTATGCAAATATACTAACCGAAAATGTGATTTCGAACCGAGAATGTTCTCTCCTAAAAAAATAGAAAAATCACACCAACTATGTTCAAAAAATTAAAAAAGTATACAGAAAGAATCGACTTTTAATTCTCTACAAAAATGGCATAAGAATCGATGAAAAACATTGAGAAAAACTCGAGATATGAACAAAACAAATGAACCCTAAATCTGAAAACAGGGAAGACGGAATTCTATATAAGTCATTCACAACTATTTGCATCCATTCACAATATAAACATAAAACTAAAGCATTTCCATCATAAAACGAGATCTTAACAACAAAAATCAAAGATTACCTACTGTTAGAAGAGTTTTTTACAAACATTCAATCAAGAATAACATAGAAACACAACATAAGAACACAAACAAAACAAAACACTTAAATACAATTGATCTCCTCACCCATATACCTCTTTAAGTACTACCCAAGACTTGGAACAAGCTTTCCAATGATGAATATTGTTGCGCGTCCCTTGAAAAGCTTGGATTTAGGCTATCACCCCTCCTCCAAGACCTCCAAAGAAGTGGAATCCTTCACTGGTTGTTTCAAGACAAAAGGTTACCTTGCCCTAATTTGTCTCCACCTCCAACTACATGGATTTCAAGCTTCCAAAGATGTTGCTGTCACCAACACTCAAGGGAAGGAGCCACACGTCCAAGATGAAGATCTGAACCTCCTCCACATTCCCATGTTGTAGCTCCAAGAGAAGAGATGGTTGACGATCTAAGCTCTCCACACCAAGATGGGGAAGGAAAAGAGGGAGCCTTGCGGTCTAAGCCTCCTTTTGGACCCTAACCTTAGCTTGAAGATGGAAAGGAGGCATCCTCCTCCTTGGAAGCTTCACACAAGGGAGATGGGGGCATTGGTTGATGGTTGGAAAATGAGGGATACCTCTTGGACGAGACCTTCATTCCCTTAAATAGAAAAGAAGGGGCTTTTGCATAAAAGCCCTCAAGTTTCTTTAATCTTTTCATCTCTTGATGGTAAATTGCCGAAAAAGTCTTAAACTTTATTTGTACAACCTATAAAACTTAACAAGCATATTAAAACATAACAAGACATGAAATAACATAACATAAAGCATCCAAGTATTAATCAACATTCATTTCCATGATCATTTAAGTCATAATCAAATAAAGGGTTAAATTGTGCAATTTTAAGTCATTTACTTTAATAATCATGCATAAACATATAAATGCCAAAGTGATGGTATTTCAATTATAACCATGCATTATGTATCATCTAAGCTCTAATAAGTATGAATAATCCTATATAAATTAGCACAATTTTACTCCTTACACCCTCAAAAATCTTCTGACTTTCGAATAGTTAACTCAAAGCCTCTGACTGAAACTTTATTTTCAGATACTTAGGTCTGTTAACCTACCAAAAATATAAATCTACTGGATACTTACTGTTAACAAGCTTCCGATTGAACTTGGACTTCTTGTGGCATACTCCACACCTACACTACTTGCCTTAACATGGTCTTGATGGTCCTTCACCATGATGCCTAGGTTGTAATAATGGAATATAGAGTTTTAAGCTCTCAACCTCTACCATTTTTAGTTGATAAACTTTTTGTCCTTCACTTCGAAGGCCCATTTTCCAAATGGCAGTTTTCTGTTCATCAATAAATTGTTGAATGTCATCTAAAATAGCCGAGGAAAAATAATGTTAGAAATACAAAGATTCTAATTCCCTGTTAGCATTTTCTATCATTGGTCCCCATTTCTTTCCATAATAAGTGATAGACTGCACCGATTTTTCAGGTACATGTCTAGAACTTCTAACAACCACAGGGTTAGGTTGTAAAGTTCGTTTCCATAGTTGTAATGCGGAAAGTTCGATCTGTTTTAGTTTAAATTATGTTTCAGCATAATTACAAATAAACTTCAAACATAAATTTTTCTCGTCTTGAACAGCTTTTCTAATTTCATGAAGTACTTCATTAAAAAAAGTATACCTTGTGTAGATGTCGTTGATTTCACTTTCTATTTTCTGAAGTTCCATCTCTCTTTTCTGCACTTTTGTCATTCTACCACATCCTCTTCCACGTCTTGACATTGTCAATTAATCTTCGTTGTGCACTGTAGAACTTAGTGGAAGTAAAGATTGTGAAACTAGAGTTTTACCAAGGTAGAAACACGAAAGGTTGTTAGTAAAACATTTTTAACTTTTCGAGTTTATAAACGGATTCAATCATTGAAATCATAAATAGAAGATTCGTTACTGATAAATAACTCGAATGCTTACAATAACTGTACGAATTTTACAACCGACAAAAGCAGAATACTTAGCATAACTATTCGTGTAAAGAAAATAACTTCAGGATAAGTGAAAAGTGAGAAAACTCGAAGACTTATGATAACTATTCGAGTTTTCTAAGTAGTAAAGCACATAACTATACGACAAATGAGAATAGTTATTGTCATAGTTTAAGTCTTTCAGAAAGTATAAGAATATTAAGTTAACTGTTCGAGTTTCTCGGATGGATAGGCGTAAAAGTCGAAGAGTTAAACATAACTGTTCGAGTTTCAACTTGAGACATAATAAAGCAATGAAATTCAACACGTGCATAATTTAACTTAAGGAGTTCAGATGTTTTCGGATACTTATAAACCTAACTATCCAATGCTCAGATGCATTTTAAAGGGTTACCAGATAACTTACCAAACATTCACTTAAGATATGCATTTAGGCTTCAACATGTGTACTTTAAGAAATAATAAAATATTCTTTTAATCGTTTAAAACATAACTGTCCGGTATAGACAATATAACCTTCTGAAATAATAGAAAATTCAGATACTTAAGAACTAAAAAGCTTGTATTTCACCGACAGTTTAGAAATGTACTTAATTAATGTTAATTTCCTGAAATTATGCTGATTCTTTCATTAAAGCATATAATAGTTCATAATGATTGAATTATTATGTGAGAAATTGCTCCCCCAACATAAATGTAGTTTAAAGAATCTATGGCGTACTTAAACTGGGTTGTCAAGCCCCAATAAATTTGGCATTAAAAGGTCAAATAGCTGACTTAAGTTGGTTACTAAGCCTTAATAGATTTGAGTCTTTTTTTTTTTATATATATTAATTAAATACAGAAATAAATAGTAGATTTAACAATTTAGACTTTCTGACTTTTATCTTATTCAGTTTAGAAAAGAAGATTCATAGAGATATACCTTTAGGTAAGTTAAAAGAATTCAATAAGGAGTACACGAACTTAAGAAAATAAATACAGTACATTATGTGTAAAGAGTAGATAATAACAAAGAGAAATAACAAAGATTATATCCACAGATTATGGCAGGATTGTTATAACACCTGTAAAATAAATTAAGCTTGAGTACATTGCCCCTCTTTTTTTTTGTTTATATTCATATATATATATACTTTATGTATTACCTCCCACAATATCATCTTTTTATATGATCACAATCCCTTGCTTTGGGAAAAGATAACCAGTTACTCAATGACAAGTGAGAATAGGTAATTTTTTTTTTAAAAAATATAATCTGAATTACTTGTAAAATGAGTTTTCAGTCAGCACATCCCAAACCAGTTGGTTTAAGTGACTAGGGTTTAAGATCCCCCAACGGACTTAATTACTCAAGTAATTGTAGACAAAAGGAAATAAAACAAGACAGTAAATTAAATTAGAGGTAACCGCAAGACTTAATTTTTCTAACAGTATGTTAATAACTTTCCTTTAATAAACAATACATACTTTCTATGTATTTTCTAGTTAAAATCTTTGTAATAGCATATACATAAGTAACAAAAATACAGTTGGCACTCACATTGAATCAAATTAAATTTCCTTAAGTAATCTTTACTGAATTTTTCTTAAATAAATTGACTTCAATAAAAATCAGAATTTCATAAATTCTTAACTACCAGAATACAGTAATTCGAAAATAGATATTTTGTTTGTTTTTTTTTAATAATAAAGAAATTAAATTCTAAAACTACCTTTTAACAAACCAAAATGTTATGCAATGAACAAGATAATTTAAACATAAGATAATCTATAGATACCAAGTTCTAATCGTAATTTTGAAAAGGTATTCTCATCTAAGGGTTTTGTAAATAGATCTACTAATTGTTCTTTGGTAGGAACAAAACTTAATACTATTTTTCTTTTTATAACATTATCCCTTAGAAAATGATGTCGAACTTCTATATGTTTAGCTCGTGAATGTAAGACAGGATTTTTAAACAAACTTATTGCAGAACTACTATCACAGAAAATCTTAGTTGGTTCATAGTCTAAATTAAAATCTTTTAAAGTTTGTCTGATCCACAGGATTTGAGCACAGCAAAGTGCAGCAACTATATATTCAGCTTCAGTTGTAGATAATGCTACACAATTTTGCTTTTTGCTAAACCATGACATTAAAGAATTTCCTAATAATTGACATGTGCCATTGGTGCTTTTTCTTTCAAACTTACATCCTGTGAAATCAGTGTAAGGTTGAAACGTGTGTCAATAAAAGCACAAGTTTTACATTTATAATTTAACCGCAAGCGCACGGTGACTATTGTATTAAGCGATGCAAGTACAGGTCATTTCCACAGGGAGTCGGTTTAAATAACTTTTATTAGATTAATTACTTGACTCATGTCATAATATAACCTGAAAACGTTCTATACATCCTACTCTTATCAAAACAAAAGTTAGCACTATAATTGGTAATTATATTAGAAATTATACATATGTGGTTAACTAGTTAATTTAACTACTTGAAAAAACACTTCCATACAATCTCATTCATAACTCTAAAAGAACTCTCGAAATTACAGAATTTGCATCCAATTATTGAAATCATTTCTTCCCAAAATACTTACTGAAAAATCATGTAAAAATATGATTTGGAAAGGATTTTAAAATATATAAAAATATAGCATAATTTTGAGACCTAATTCAAACCAGAGAATTATTAGTGACGAATCTAACACAGATGTGCAACACATAGAGATCAAAACATAGATTGCGCGACTTTACAAGAAAATTCATATCTGCCAGAAATCTTTATGACATGACGTGAAATAAAATCTCAATACAAGTTAACTTCGTCATCTCAAAAACCCATTTTACAGATCATAAAAATACAATTTTTACTCTGAGAAATTGATAATCAAAGACGCTTAAAAACTCTGCCCAGAACTTGCGTCCAGGTCAGAAACACCTGTCAACACTTAAATCAAAAATACCATTCAAATGATCTCCAAAAATTACGAAACCAAAACCATTGGTAAGTAGACTCAAAAATACATGAGATTGCATCAAAAATTATTCAAAACCGATGTCTGAGCTGAGAGAATTGAAATAATAAAAATACCCAAACTCTGTACACGGTTCCCCTTATTACATAAGCAACCATTTCATCGAACATCCTATTTACAGCCATGATATGCACATATAGACAAGATGAAAACCACGTTTAAATTAGAATCCACATCAAGGTAACATCTGGAATTAATTAACTATATGAAAACTATACTGAAATGCAATGCAATAACATTCAAATGACACAAACGTATACAAACATAACATAAAAACATGAAACAACATACCTATGCATACACACACAACATGAACATAATTTATGCATAGGAATCTCTCTCAAATCTCACTCATACCTTGAAGAACACCTCTTCCTCAGCAATGGATCCGTGGTTGGATGAAACCACACTTTTCAGCCACGTTTTCCCAAGGTCTCACCCCTTGGAACATCACCTATAGCAAGGGCCTTCCACAGTTGCAAGAGCAAGAGCACTCAGCCTCCTTCCACTTCCCTTGGATGTTAAATAGAGTTTCCAGCCACTCCTTTGCTTCTGAAGATGCTCCTTGGAACCACCCAAATCCACACGTCAAACACCACTCCCACTTGCCGTCCAAGCTTCCTCCACCAAGATAGCCACAACCATCACCCTTGGAATCCTTTGAGGACGTGAATCAAGATGGAGATCAATGGAGATGATGTTGGTTTGAGAGGGGGAACGACACCCTTGAGTGTCCACCTTCAGCCACGAGAAGAGGAGTCCTTGGAGAAGAGAATCGTTGGCTGGAATGGAAGAAAATGAGAAGAGATACCTTGGACGTGAGGCTTACTCCTCTTATTAATCTTGGTGTCTCTTGATCTTCCAAGATTGATCCAATGGCTGAGATTTATCCCAGCCCCTTTTACCTTTTGATACACCATCCAAGGGCTGAGATTTAACCCTCTTATAATTCCTTAATGTCACCTATTTTCATCAATAAAAACTCATACACACATTAAGATTATTCAATCACATGTAGAATTATATCATGAATAATTACAACAATTATTATAGGTGCATCTATAACAATATTTCATTAAGATAATGAATGTATAATTTTATATTCTTATCATGCATCACTTTTATATCTTAATACTAAATCTTTGAAAAGCATAAGTGAAATTGATAAGTGAAGAACATGCATGCAATAAAATTGTGTTCCATGTAATTTATCCTAAATAACTAAGTGTCTACACATGGGCTATTAAACTTAACATTAATTCCATTAAAGGTAAATTTGTGCATTATTTCATTTTTAATTCCTAAAAACATACATAGCCTAAAAATATAACTTTCATGTAATTCAATATAAAAATCATATACTATGCACTTGGAATCCATAAAATGCATGCTTTAACATATAATAAAATGCACAAATCTTAAATTTACACACCCCCATACCTAGCCTTTGCTAGTCCCTTAGCAAAGAACTAGATCTAAAAAGAAGTAAATAGCCTACATGAGAAACACTCCTAAAGAAAGATCAATCAAAATTAACAAAATAAACAAATCTAACCTAAACCACTTTTGTAGGGAGCACGACTGCATTTAGCATATGCAACTAGCGTTAAACCTCTATGTCATCAAAGAGGCAGAGTTGTGTCTCCGAAGGGTTTGCAAAGGACATACCCACAAAGTCCAAATAAAAATATAATAAATAAAATGAAAGAAAAACACAACAAGACCGTGAAAAATCAATACATAAAACACATAAGAAAACAACTCACAAAAGAGAATCAAGACAAAAAGAAAGTAAAGAAGTGATCTACCAACCAAACGAAAGGCTATTTGATTCATTACCGCTATTAAGATCTTTGAGCATATGGTGGTGGCTCAACCTTACATCATTCCCTCACTTGTTCATTAGATTGAATAAACTTGCCTTAGATAATGAATAGGGAGTTACCCGTTCAAGAGAACTATCTGCCTTACACAAATAAAATCACACCCTCACTTCACACCAAAGAGAGATAAACCAAAGTACAAGCATGCAAAGCTGAATAAGAGTAAGTAAATGGATCCCTCCCTTCCATTCAAAGTTGTCGGGTAATGCTGACGACTAGTGAACAAGGGATTAGACACTAATATGCCATTACACACCATCACTCCGAAATTTTTATTGACATCCACTTCCTTCTCACTTCCCAAGTGACTTTCCACCCCCATTCTACCCAAATGATGTTTCTGTTCTCTCTCTTTTTTCTTTTTCTTTTTTTTCTTTTTTTTTTCTATGTTTTTTTTTTTCTTCTTCTTTTTTTTTTTTTTTTTTTTTTTTTTTCACATATAACAAGCTTGACCATATAACAAAAATAACTCAAACTTGACAGATACACCTTATTTCTCCACCACCTGACCCAAAATAACTCCATGGCATACTAAATCTAATATCCTTGACACTATTTTCAACACACCCTTCAAACTTTTAGTGAAAGTTTGGGATGTACCTAGGACATTTCTCACCTAGGGGTTATATAAAAATGGACCCCTTGTTAAAAGTGTCACTCGGTTTAGTCTCACTCATAAAAAGATATAAGATGATAAAAGTAAGGCATTAATTCAAATCAACGGGAAAACTCAAACCATTTCACACCTAATTTGAAATTTATCTATTCTAAGGAACATAAACATTAGGCTTTGTATACAATTGGCTCTGGAGTCACTCCACTCAACAAAAATAGCTCAACCCATTGATCAAAATAGCAATTAATGAATTTACAATCTCTCAAGTTTGATTTTCAATCAAAAACAATAAACTACAAAGAAAAACGTAAAATCAACATAAATAACATAATAACAATAAAAAAAACACCAAAATTAACAAGAAACAACAAAACATGCAAATGCCTCCCCCCATACCTAAACTTTACATGGTCCTCAATGTAAAAGAAATCATTTAGTCAACAAGGTATGTGCATAAAGATAGTTACAAGGTTAAACGATAACTCACCGAAAACAGATTAAGTTTCAGATAATTAAGGATGTAAGTCACTGAAATACTCTTTATATTATAAAACTAGTGAGATACGTGTCAAGACCTGAAAACATGACTTAAGTTACTTTCGGATAGTTACAACTGTAAGTCTCCAAAAAACTTTAACTCACCGATTCAGTAATAAACAAATGTTTTTATAATAAGAATTTTACCACGTGCAAAAATAACAACTTAAGTTTATAACGCTAACCTAACGCGTTGCCTTAGTGTTCAATATAGCAACTCAACGCGTTTAGTTATGTTAACTTAACGAGTTAAACATGTGCAACTCACGTGAACAATACAACATTCGTAACTTATAATTTCACCACGTGTATAACACTAACTTAACGGGTTCGTCTCTTTTTTTACTCACTAACTTAACGAGTTATCACGTAACCTATTTTAACCTTTAAGCCTCTAACTTAACGAGTTCTCACGTGACCTCTATACAAACAAAACTCTAACTTAACAAGTTGTCTAAATGTGCACTGTTTATGATATAGAAGATATAACTTTAAAACATATCATGCTTTTCAATAAAACCACACGTTAACTTAACATTTAGCTAAATGAGAAATTAATGCAACGAAACGACTAGTTATTAACTTCAGATCCAATACAGACAAGTATTTATATCAGTAAGCTTTTTCTGTATTAATTGATGATTTTAATTTCTTTTCACAAGCAATAGTAATTGAGCAAATATGATTATTTTCATTCAGCACACATCATCAAAACAAAAATACTCAACAATCTCCCCCTTTTTGACGATGACAAAACCATATTAAATCAATTATGAAATATGTTTAACTCAACAAATCACCTTCGTTGGGTTATCTTTTAATTCAACAAACTTGTTTGTTGACTTAAGTTCACTTAAGCTTATTTCTATTGTTTGTGTAAATTTTACCTCTCAGAACTAAAACTTCTCAGATGTCAATAATTATATAAGTATCAGTTTTCTAATTATCATTAGTCAGATTACAATAACTATTCAATAGCATCTCCTTTTATAATATATATATGCAATTAAGATCATGATCATCTTTTTATAATATTTCTCCCCCTTTTTGTCATTAATCAAAAAGATAATTACAGAGAATATATATATATATATAAGAGAATTACAACAACGATTTTTGTAAACAAGAATAATAATTGAACACATTTACAGAAAATGTATTGTTTAATGAATCAAACAAGTAATACGAACATTACATTTTGTATTCAGAAACAAACAAAAACAGTTATCGACCCCTCCTAAGTATATCACTTATAGCATTACATATTTTATCTCCTAAATGCCTAATATCATTTCTGATGTCGTTAAGCACTACATCTAAGTCAGGAGGTAGCTGGGTTTGCTGTTCTGCTTGAACTGAATAACTTTGTTGTTGTTGTATATGGTTTGTATCAGGTTGTTGTTGTTGTTGTTGTTGTCGTTGAGGTTTATTCATGGCCTGGAATTTTTGCAAATCTCTAACACTAAATGCTCTCATGCCTTTAGTTTCAGAGGGCTAGTCAGATAAAGTCAATTGGCTTGCAAGGATTCTACATACAGCATCACCATAAAATAACTTTGAACTCATATGCTGTAGTTGAGACATAAATACATCAAACCAATTTATTTGAATTCTATTCAGCAAGCCATAAGTTACATATAAACAGCTTCTGCTGACTTCCAAATTGTGTCCAACTCTCTGAAATAAATTTGCATGCAATATATTTGCAATAAACCTTGCCTCTGCATTCAGATTTTCCATTAATCTCATATCAGAATATACATCTGGAATTTTTAATAAAGATTGAATGTTCCATTCTAGTTGTCTTATCATGTCAAATCTGTTGGTAACAACAACACCTTCATTCTTTAATCCTAAAACTTCAAAAATTAACTCAGGAGACAATATAAACTCTTGTTCATTTATTTGAGTTTTCAGAAAATTTCCATTCTTGACCAGATTGCTATAAAAAGCTGCAATAAGCTTTATGTATTGCTTCCATTTTGTTCCTACTGGCAAGAATTTAATGAGGCCTTCAAACTCAAACAGATCTCTTATTTCCATCAAATTTTTTAATTTTATTGGACGAGCATGTAGAATCTGACATGTAATCAGATTATTGTATTTCTGCAATGTTTTTTCAGATCTAAAATGAATTGTATTACCTTGAATTTGTAATATTGTACACGAAGAAGGTGATACTTGAAACCGTGATTCAGAGTTTAATTCATCTTCAAGAACCTCTTCTTCAAAAGGAATGTCATGTTGTTCCTCTTCCAAAATATTATCTTGAAGCTGCTTAGGTAAGCTTGATTCTTAAGTTTCAACAGTGTTAGGAACATTGTCAATATGCTCAACATTCATCTATTCAATCTCTATAGAATGTTCAGAGTTCAATTTTTCCATAAATTCTACAACCGGCGTATCTGTCTGTAATTGTTCATTTTGTTCAACCGATAATTCCATTGATTCATGCTATGAATTCTCAGACTCTGCTTCTGTAGATTCTGTAGAAGGCTGGTTAACTTTTAGCTCTTCTGAAGTCTTAACATTGTCAATATTTGCTACTCCAAACAATTCAACCTGTGAACTAGTTAATGCTTCAACATTGTCAATTATATCTGCAATAACTTGTTCAATGTCAGGTGCCTGATGCTCTGATTTGTCAATTTCTACATCATCAAGACTTGTACCAATAGAAAAACTTGAGCTCATATTTAACTTGTATTTCTTCTCATGTTTTCTAGCAAGGGAAAATAAAGTCTCATTATCTTCATCAGTTTCAGTGTGTTTGGAGCTGATGAGTTTATCAGATGCACAATAAGGTACAATCTCTAGACATACATTGTCCTTTGGAAATAAATTTTCATCTGATTTTCCTTTTTCAATAGACTTTGTTTCCTTAGACATAATTTTTCTGACTTTCCTTCTTCTATAACATTTCTGTTTCTCCTTTTCAGGTATTGCTGTTTTCTTTTCAAATTGCTCCATAAAAGTTTTCTACTTTAATTCTTCTAAGGCACTTTCTATTGCAATGACCTTTCGAAGACTGTCAACTTTTGTTTTGTCTACAACAATATCTAATTCTACTTGTTTGGAATATAAAGGAGTAGGGATAGCTGATTCATGCTCTTCCTCAAATGCATGTAGTCTTGTACCGTTTATAGGAGTTTGAGGAGTTCTATTTGATGAACCTACACCTTTTTCCAAATATTTTGCATACTGTTCCAAAAATGCAATCTCAACACATTTCATTCTGTATTCTCTATCAAATTTACTACGAATCCCCATATATGTAATATATGCATCAGTATGTTGAAGTTCTTGTCTAACTTCATTTAGTATACCTTCAGGAATGAAATATTCACTAAAAAGTTCTGCTAACCTTTTGTCCACTTGAAATATTTTCTTGAACCAAGTACGTGGAACTTCATCATTCTCTATTTCTTTTCCTTTTGCATCTCTTCTGCTTTTGCCTTTTCCTCTGCCACGACCTTTGTAGAACTTGGAGACCATCGTCGCAGGTTGTAACAGCAACAAGCGGGAAAGATTTTCTTGACAAAGTTTACAAATAGCCTAAGTGCCTACGTAATAAGTGTTTAAATAAGGTTTTTAGGTGTATAACTCAATGTGAAGAGAAGTCGGGTTTAGAAATTAAATAAATATTGAATAAAGTTTATTCAATCAAGGTACCCGAAATATTCAAGTAGAACTCGTTGAGTTAACTAACCTAACGAGTAAAACGCTGTCTAGAGGCATTTTTACACGTTACCTTATCTAACATAACGTCTAATTAGTACACGAAACAATTTTCGAATGCTTCCAATTGAAACATTCCAAAAACAACACACATGCTAAACTTAACATTAGCTTGAGAACATTGTAAACTATTTGAACATTTGTCTTTTGAATCTAAAATAGTTTATTTGTCTTTTTAAATTATTTCATCAAGATTTTAAGAGGACATTAATTCAAATTAACTAAAAGTTGTATTCTAAAATATATTAATCTGTTTTTGACATTGTGAATCCTCCCCCTACAAATATACTTCAAATACATTCAATCAACATACAAAATATACTTATAGTGACAATAGATGTTAAGTATAACTATACTTTTAAATTTTCTTTTTAGAGACTTCTGTTATCCTGACATCATCAAAAATGATTTCCAGAATCAATTCCTACTGTATATGAATCAAAACACAACTTTGAACTCAATGTGATTAATTTAAGGAGAATAAAAGAATGTATCTCAAATAAACGCTTTCAAAAGTACTAATGTTGACTCAATAAATCTGTAGTCATATTGGTAGAAACTATATGCGATTCAAAGATATCTGTAATTAATGAAACAACATTTTTTCTTTTTTTCTTTTTTTCAAAATAGTGAATATTGATAATTTTCTTTAAAAGTTAGTTTGAAAAGCTTGAATCATACAAGAGCTTTCTAATGTACCCGTGTAATGAGCTTTCAGTCAACAATCCCAGATCTGATTAGGACCTTAGGTTGCCAAATTTAAAGAATCTTTTTTCAGGACAACAATCCTTACATACCTATCTGCTCAAGTACAAAAGGCTCGTGATCAAACTAATCAATAAACTCCTAAAGATTTTCACTTTGTAAGCACTTTTCATTTTAAGCGTAGTATATATGTATTCCATTAATACAAATGCAATAAAACACAAATCTCATACAATTTTTACTTCTATGATTGTACTGAGAATATGAATCAGTTTCAATAAACTTATACTTTTGATTAACAGTTTAAGATGAGTGATATATAACTTATTCTACAAGTTTAATCAATTAAGTCAAATTTATGCATGATCATATGCATTTTAATTGATTCAAAGAAAACATTTAATCAAAATTTCAGAATGTCAGAAGTATTTAATGTTTTTCATTTACATTTCCACTTAAAATCGTAAAAACCGTTAAAATTGATAAACTACTTAAAATCAATAAGATACTACTATGATTTTACAATAAATACATAGTATCTTAAGCAGCAGTTTAGATATTACTTTAGATATTTATAATAAGTATATAATATCTATGAGGTGAACAACATCATCAATAATATTTATCTTTTTATGTGGAGTTTAAGCATTTTACACATCACATAGCCTATAAATACCTAAATTTAATCTAATGTTGCAGAATGTATTTTTGTCTAGAGGTTTTGTAAATATATCAGCTAATTGATTTTTACTAGACATAAATTCTAATTTAATTTTTCCTTTAATTACGTTATCTCTTAGAAAATGATGTCTAACCTCTATATGCTTTGCTCTTGAATGTAATACAGGATTTCTAGAAAGATTTATTGCAAAACTACCATCACAATAAATCTCAGTTGTATCATAAGATAATCTAAAATCTTCTAAAGTTTGCCTTATCCACAAAATCTGAGTACAACACAGTGTAGCAGCAACATATTCAGCTTCTGTAGTAGAAAGTGCTACACAGTTTTGCTTTTTACTAAATCATGACACCAAATTATTTCTCAATAATTGACATGTGCCACTGGTACTCTTTCTATCAGATTTAGATCCTACATAATCAGCATCAGTATATCCTATAAGATCTATTGATCTATCCTTAGAATAATACAGTCTGAAATTTTTAGTTCCTTGTATATATCTAAATATTCTTTTAACTGCAATTAAGTGTGATTCTTTAGGATTAGATTGAAATCTAACACAAACACACACAGCAAACATAATATCAGGTCTACTAGTAGTCAAATAAAGTAAAGAACCAATCATACTTCTGTATTTTCTTTGATCTATAGATTTTCCTATGTCATCAATATCTAACTTTAAAGTAGTACTCATAGGAGTTCCTCGAATCATTATATCATTAAAATTAAATTTCTTAAGCTTTTCATCTGCATATTTTTCTTGATTTAAAAATATACCTTTATCCATTTGCTTAATTTGAAGTCCTAGAAAATATGAAAGTTCTCCTATCATACTCATTTCAAACTAATTAGTCATCTCTTCAGAGAATATTTCTATCAACTTATTAGAGGTTGCCCCAAAGATTATATCATCCACGTATATTTGAACAACAATCTGATCTTTACCATCTCTCTTAATAAATAGAGTATGATCCACTTTTCCCATGATATAGCCTTTTTATATTAAAAAAGTAGACAATCTTTCATACCATGATCTAGGTGCTTGCTTCAAACCATATAAGGCTTTCTTCAATTTATACACAAAGTCAGGATTTTTAATATCTTCAAATCCAGGTGGTTGTTTTACATAGACTTCTTCATTAATTAAACCATTTAGAAATGCACTCTTTACATCCATTTGATATAATTTAAAATCCATATAACAAGCATAGGCCAATAATATTCTAATACTTTCTAACCTAGCCACAGGAGCAAATGTTTCATCATAATCTAATCGTTCTTCCTATGTATACCCTTTTGCAACTAATCTAGCTTTATTTCTTATAATTTGACCAGTTTCGTTAGTTTTGTTTCTAAAGATCCACTTTGTACCTATTATGGACTGATTTTCTAGTGGAGAGACTAATTCCCATACATCATTTCTGATGAATTGATTTAGTTCTTCTTGCATTGCCACATCCAATTTTCATCAGATAATGCTTCTTGTATATTCCTTGGTTCCACCATAGAAACAAACATACACATACTATTTAAATTTACTGAAGCTCTAGTTTTAACTCCCTCATTAATATCACCAATGACTTGAGTAATGGAATGTGATGAAGAATAACGCCAATTTCTCTGATTTTCCTCAATATTCTCATCAGCATCTGAAAGTCCATCACTTTCATCATTAGTTTGATCATCTAAGTTCATATTTTTGATTTTCTCAGATAAATCATCAATCTCTCTATTGATCTCTAACTCATTTGGAAAATTGATATTATCATCATTATCAGCTTTAGATTGAGATTCTCTAAGGGAATTTTCATTGAAGCTTACATGGAGGGTTTCTTCAATAGTCCTAGAAGTCTAGTTATATACTCTATAGGCTTTACTTCTAGTAGAGTAACTTACAAAAATTACTTCATCCGATTTGGCTTGAAATTTATCCCTTTTATCCTTAGTATTAAGAATAAAACACTTGCACCCAAATGGTTTCATATAGGAAATTTTTGGAACCCTATTAAAAATAATTTCAAAAGGAGTTTTATTAACAAGAGGTCTTAAATGACTTCTGTTAATAACATAACAAGCTGTATTTACTGCTTCAGCCCAAAGATTTTGAGGTAACTTATGTTCATTCAACATAGTTCTGGCCATTTCTTGAAGTGATCTATTCTTTCTCTCAACAACACCATTTTGACACGGTGCTCTTGGAAAAGAAAATCTGTGATCAATGCCATGCTCATTACAATAGTTATCCATTTGATCATTATCAAATTCAGTTCCATGATCACTCCTAAGTTTTTGAATAGAGACACTTTGCTTATTTTGAACAAAATTGCAAAACATTTTAAATTTTTCAAAAACTTCTGTCTTAGATGCTAGAAAATATACCCAAGTGTATCTAGAGAAGTCATCTACTAAAACAAATACATACCGTTTACCACCAAGACTCATGATTCTTGTTGGTCCAAATAGATCCATATGTATAAGTTCTAAGACTCTCTTGCTTGAAATATCAGTTTTGGATTTAAAAGAGTTTTTGTAAAGTTTACCTAACTCACATGCATCACACATAAAGTTCTTTGAGTATTTAATCTTTGGTAAACCTCTCACTAAATGTTTTCTAGATAGTTTATGTAACAGTTTCATATTTATATGCCCAACCCTTCTATGCCATAGATATGCATCACTAGTTTCAGCTAGCAAACATGAATTTAAATCAACTACACCAGAAGGTAAAGATAAAATACATACAGAACCTTTTCTTTTAACAATAAACTTAATTTCATATGTATTTTTATCAATTATTTTGCATACATTATCTTCAAACACTACATAATATCCATTTTCAGTTAGTTTTATGACACTCAGCAAATTAAATCCTAGGTTTTCTACATATAATACATTCGAAATAACACAAGTAGGAGTTATTCGAACATTGCCCATACCTATGATTTTATCTTTGCTTTTGTTTTCAAATGTTACATTTCCTTTCATGGTATTTGTAAAATTTTGTAGTAGACTTTTCTATCCGGTCATGTGACTCGACGCTCCACTGTCTAAGATCCATTTTGATGTTGTTTCCTCCTACAACACAAATTAAGAAAAACTTTTTTTTGGTACCCAATGTTGTTGAGGATCAAGTTCATTAAACGCATATTTCTTCTTTTTGTTTAAAAATAGTTTAACATTATCATTTATATTCTTTTTAGTTGTAAGTACTATTGATTTATCATTAGCTTCATACTCACATATAGCATTATTGCTTTTACAATCATTCTTTTTATTTTCAGATGTAGTATAGTCAAGACCAAACAGATTTTTATCAGATGTTAATTTATTTTGGTCACGCTTATACATTTCAGTAAGTTCATACCAAGATTTTGTACTTGTATTAACATTTTCCATACATACAAAATCTTTTTATGCACAAGAATTTCTAGTTTTATCACATGCAGAATGAGTAATTGGTTTAATACCAGTGTATTAAATTACATGCTCAGGTTTCTGAATTTTCAGTTTACTACAATTGTTTGAAATTTTAGAAACATTAGAAACTGAATTTCCAGAACAAGAAACAAGATTTTTTAAAACATTTATAGTCATGTTAGAAGTACAATTTGACAAATCACATTGATTTATATTATTACTGCATAATTCATCCTTTGAAGTACCTACTTCTACATATTTATTACCTTGTTTCATAATAAAAGGAATTTTAGTCTTAGATTTACTTGAACTGCAACTAATAAATCCATTATTGGCTTGAGATTCAGGATATTCAGGATAATCAAATCCTAAGCCAAATTTACAAGACACCGCACGGGTACTAGTTTGTTTGTCTAACTTAGTTTGACTTAAATTCCATTTCTCAATGGTAGAATTTAAATCTTTCTCTCTAAGTTTTAATTTATCTATCTCTAATTCAAGTTCATTTATATTGTTTCTCAACATTTCATTTTCAGATTCTATCTTTAATTTTTCAACATTTATATTCTATATTTGTTCATGCAAGATACATTCATTAAATCTAAATTTTTGCAAATCTCTAGCATAATTTTGATTATCACATTTAAACTTTCTAATGTAGTAGACAGGAAACAATTTTCTTCTTCCATAATGGATGAAGATTTTCTAGTTTACATACTTTAAGTTTTTGTAATAATGCATGATAAGCACATAATAATTCATCAAAGTTGAAATCTGAATGACTTTCAGGATCAGATATTACCTTAGACTCATCTACCATGAAGCATACATGAGCAACGTCTTCTAACTCTTGTTCTCCTTCTGAATGTGAAGATTTTGATGCTGATTCCTTAGATTCAGACTCTTCAGACGTGCCATCCCAAGTGACCTTTAAAGCCTTTTTCTTGTAAAACTTTTTCTGAGTTTTCTGAGCCGTCTTCTTCTGATTTGTCCTACTTTGCTTTTCATTTTTCCTCATAAGACAATCTGGAGAAAGATGTCCAGGTTTCTTACAGTTGTAACATACATACTTTCTAGATGAAGAATTCTTGTCATTCAGTGATTTTGACGTTGAGGGTTTATCATTTTTGTTCCTTTGCTGTTTCCTAGCTTTCCATGCTTTCTTGAATTTCCTAGTCAGCAAAATCAAATCCTCGTCAGAATCAGTAGATATATCAGAATTTGAATTAATTTTGAAGGCTATTTCTTTCTTCATTTTTAGTTTGTTGTGACTCATTGATTCATTTAATTGAACTTCATAAGTTGTTAAATTTCCTATAAGTTCATTCATAGTATAAACATTTAAATCTCGTGATTCCTTAATTGATGTTACTTTCTGAGACCATTTAGAACTTAGGGATCTGAGTAAAATTTCTGTATAATCATCATAACTGACTATGCTCACTATGTATAAATCAGATCTATATGCTATTGATATCTCCGTGACTAAATAAATATAACCATCAAGTATGACATGTGTTTGGTTAATTAATGATTTCTGTCCTAGATATATTATAATGTTTTCATTCCAAGATCTGTTCAGAAAATTATACACACTTAAGCGTAAATCTTCACCCCAATTTCCTGTAGGTCTCCAATAATATAATTTTTCAGGAATTGCAGAATTTTTATCAAAAAATATTAAAGCTGACCCATAATTTTCAGTTGGTGCTTCAAATCTATTAGGTCTTCCTATATTACATTCTTCTCCTGTTATAGGATTTCTTATCAAAATCTCAGGTAATGATAAACTTGCATACCTTGGTCTCATCTTGTATATGATTAATCCTTCATCTATCCCCATAATATGACTCATTCCTTCTAATGCATTGGATGGAGTTCCAGTAGTTTCTTCCATAGCCAGATATTCATGGGTATTTGAACTACAATTAAATGACCTCCATATGAATCCCTCTCTAATCTTAGTCATTTTTGCAGCTTGTAGTCCTTGAAAATATTTTTCTTCAATACAATCTTTAATTTCCTTTGATACACAACACATCCTACACAAATCTTTAGCTGACAAGTTACTTAGTATTTCCCTTTGTGCATCCAATGGTAATTGCATTAATTCCATTTGTCGATTCTGTAAAATAAAAACAAAAATTTAGCAGAGACAAAATTTAACATAACTACTGCACACCCTCGTGGAGTTAAGGCATAACTCAACGGACTAAGTTCGTTGAGTTAAAAATTAACTCTACGATACTATTAACTTAAAATAAAAATAAAAACATATATACATACAGATAGTTGCTTCATATATGCTACTTCATTCAGTTGCCCTCCTAGAAGAGATATCAATTTCATTAACCGTTCTATTGACAGGATTAGGTATAACTTGTATTGGCAATCCTCTAGTAGGTCTAACTTCCATTGGTTCCTTCTATCTAAGTGGTATATTTCTATTCTGATTTGATTTACAGCATTTCCAAATATAAATTCTAGACGATTGTTTACTTGTTGGATTATCTTTTCTAATTTCTCTATTCTAGCTCCTTGTTCAATTAATACTTCATAACTTATGTTCTTCTCATTTATATTTTCTCCTCCCTGGAAATTGTTATTTCTCCAAGATAAATTCGGGTGATTTCTCCAATTAAGATTATAAGAATTTCCCAAGTTATCTCTCTGGTTTCTAGCATAAATAATATCTAAGTCATTTATGTTTGTATTCTTTTCTGCTAGCTTTTGATTTAATGATAACTCTTCTATTTTCTTTGTTAATTCATTTAATTTCACCTCAAGCATAGTATTGGAATCTATTTCATTCATTCCTCTTGGCAATAATCTTTTATCTGCAATAGCTTCAGCCGAATTTTCCCACTATGCAGTTCTTTTTGTAAAATTTTCTAAATATGCCCATGCTTCTTCACTACATAATTTTAAAAATCCATTTTGACAAGTAGATTCTAATAAAGATTTCGTTGAAACATCTATGCCTTCATAAATTATGCCTATTAATTGTGCTTTACTCATTGCATGATGTGGACATTGAGTCAGTAAATCTTTAAATCTTTCAAAATATTTCCAAAATGATTCACCCTATTTTTGGCTACACATTAATATTTCTTTCTTCTTTTTAATCGTCTGATGTGTTAGATAGTATTTTTCCAGAAAAACAGAGCAAAATTCAGTCCATGTAGAAATTGAATCAGGCGACAGAGTATATAACCATCTCTTAGCTGTATCTTTTAAAGCAAAAGGGATATATCTAAGTTTAATAGCATCTATACTCATGTTCGGCATTCTCATCATTTGACAAACTTTGTTAAATTCTCTAAGGAAATAATAGGCATCCTCTCTTTCTAATCCATGAAAATGTGGCAATTGACTAATATAATTAGATTTCAATTCAAACCTATCTCCCTCAAAGTTTGGCAATCGAATACATGAAGGTTCATCAATTAATTCAGGATACAGAATCTCTCCTAATGGTTTTTCTACTAGAGCAGCCATCTCTACGTTCTCTTTTAAAGAAAGGTTAGCTACACCCCAAAGAATTTCGTTAAAGTTAAGTTCAGAAAATTTTTCAGTACCCCTCTGCAATGAAAATTCCTAGATAGGTGTTCTTACTAATCGTTTAGTGCTTAGAGAACGAGTCCATGTGCTCATAAATAAATAACAGAAGATTAATTACATACCAATCTGAAGCTTTCCATTCTATAAATATTTGTTGTCGGATGAAGGTTGAATCAGCTGCTTCTCCTTCCAGTTCCTCCAACGCTTTCTCCTTTCTCTTAAAAGTGCTGGTAACTCGTAAATAACATTCTATTTCATATATATATTGCGCATCCATAAAGTGAATAAATCTCGTTGCAAGAACATGTCTTGCAACGTGCATCGTGGTTCCTATTTTAATGGGTACGTGTACCACTACTAATTTCAAATTTTGGTAACCGCTAAACCGACGAAGTTTCGTTTGTGGTTAAAAGAATAACCGTTCTGCTTAATCCATGAACTAACCTCGTTGAGTTACAGATTACTCAACAGAACACAGTCGGTTACTGTTACTAACTCCACGGACTAACTTCGTTGAGTTACAGATAACTCAACGGAGTGACCTTATATTATATTACTGACCTCGTGGAGTTACGGTTAACTCAACGGAATTACTTCATTGAGTTAACACTTGGCAACTTCTAAGTTTCACTCTCGTAAGTTTTCTATTCTGTTTTTTTTTTTTTTTTCTTTATCATTCTGCTAATTGTAATAAAGTTAAATCTATGTCATTAATGCCTCATTTTGATTAAAATACATTTAAATCTGAACATTATATAAAGATTTAAATTGCAAGTCATTTTATGTTATGCAGAATTTACATTTTACCTTATAACATGCAGAAATTTTTAAGCAGTTATCCTGTCATTCACCAAATTGTAAATCTGTTACGTATTCATAAAGTTCCACAAATTACATAATATTCAATAAATTCTATTCATTTCACATTCAAATAAGTATGAAAATTGCATCTGAAAAATTATATTCATTAATCTGAATCAATTACATTACAAGTACATCATACAATTTCATACAATTTTACACAAGTAGACGAACAATACAATTTAATCTCTATGTCTAAGTTCATCTACTTACTTCTGGAGTTTTTCTAATTGCTACTCTAATTGATTTATCCTCTCTACTGCTCCTGCAATTTCTCCAGAAGGTACAGCAAATTCTGCAGCTACAAAATTTCTGTATTCTTTCACTGAAATGGTTCTAGATCTTATCCTTTTTGATGTCCATTTAGTGAAATCAATACTATCCACCATCAGCAGTGGAATCAAATCTCCATAAAATAATTTCTTCTTTACTGTTTTCAGCTTGGAGATAAAAACTACAGACCAATTTATTTGGATCTTATTTACAACTACATACATGGCCCATTTGACAAATTGACTTAATTCTATGTCATGGCCCTGTCGTTGATAGACATTCTTAATTAAAATGTTAGCTACCATGTGTGGTTTACCATTTAAATGCTTCAATCTGTTTAATAATGGCACACCAGGATTGATAGCTAAACAATCCTTAATTTGCTGCTCAGTCCATTCAACTGCAGTTGTATCCTCCAAAATTTTTGTTCCTTCATTCTTTAAACCAAATATGTTGTGGAGAAGCTCCAGTGTTATCTGTACATCAGCTTCCTCCACATTTGAAATTAATTCTCCTTCTCCTTCTCTTAAATTTGCATAAAAACAAGGCACTAAATTCTCATATACCGCATGCCCTCTATCTTGAGATATAAATTGTAGTAGACCTTGGAATTCAAATAGATCTTTGATTTCTTGCATTCCATCCCAATTTACTGGTCTACTGTAAATAATATCGTAACCCCTTATTTCTTGGTATTTGATATAAGCTTCTTGACTACAAAAATGTACTTCATTCAAAATTGTTGTTTTAGTCGGGTTAGGAAGGTGACTTTGTTGCTCTAGAGGGGTTTGCTCTTGCTCTTCCTCTAGCATAGGCTGCATTTGGACATTCTCTTCAGATTCCTAAATTTTTGCTTTTGCTTTTGTCTGTGGTGGTGAGCCGGTAGAACTCTCCACTCTGTCTTGAATTCTTTCCATAATTTGCTGAAGAGTTTCTTGCTCTTCAGTGGAATCTGTGAAATTATTTTTGTCCAAATGGCTTCTTTCAGCCTCTTCATTTTCTACTCTTTCTTCTTCCTCCTAACTACCATCTGTTCTGTTACTATTCTTTCTGATTCTGTAACAGATTGGGATGGAGTCACAGGTAATTCAGTTTCTGCCCTAATTTCTGTTTCTTCTTGTATAGGCTGCAAACTAATTTCAACCTGATTTTTTTCTTTTCTTTGCTCCTCCTGCTCCTCCTAAGATTCGGATAGCAGGTTAATAAAAATCTGCTCCACAGGCTCTGTAAAAATTGGTACTTCAGATTTAATTTCTTTATAATCAGGCACTTTTTCTTTCTTTTTTCTGATTAGTTGTGTCTATTCTTCCTCTTCATCTTCTGAAATTAAATCTACAAAAATAGGCTCTGCAGGCTTTCGAACCATAGGTACTGGCTCTTCCTGTTTAATTCTTCCAATAATTGCTGGTCTCGAAGGACCAGCTTCAGCTTTTTTTGCAGCATCTCTAACAGTAGTTCTGGCAGTAGCTTCCTGATGCTGTTCCACTTTAATTTTATATTGGGCTTTCAACTTTTCTACAGCCCTCTTTTTGTATAGTGCATCAAACACCAGATGTGCTTTAGCCACAGCCAAATCTTCTGATTCTCCTTGGTTTTTTCCAACTTGAACTAGTTCTGCAAATTCTCTTATTTCTTCTTCAATCGAAGGCCCCATCATTTCTGCTCATGTCAATGGCTTAAATGGTGGAACTGAAGGTTCAAACTGCTGCTCCTCAGGAACAGGTCTTTCAACAGTTGGTTCCTCCCGTTTTTCAGTTGCCTCTTCATTTGCTTTCCTTTCTTGCTCCCAGATCACCCGTTTAGCTTGTCTACAGATTCGTCTTTTGAACCAGAGTTAGGACTTACGCTGGATTAATTCTAGGGCAACTTCATTACTTGGCCTTATTTGTCTTTCCTTACTTACAGCTATTTCTGTTACTATTTTGATTCGTGTTTCCATTATTTGAGGTATTCGTATATCTATATCTACTAAATCTTTTCTCAACTTGAAAAGTTCTGATTCTACCTTCTGCTCTTTCTCTCTTGTCGTATTTCTGATCTTCTGCTGCGTGTGCCACTCTTCTGATTCCTTCAGAAATTCTGATGTATCAACAACATCTTCCCAGAATTCAGGCGTCATCTTCATCATCGTGGAGTTACACAACAGCACGTAATCGCTCTGATTTCTACTGTTCTAGATTCTAAATGATTTGTCGGATAATGCCCCCAAAACCCTAGGTTTTAGTTTAAATAAGCACTAAGTTTAGGCAGGTAATCGGGTCATTTCCCAAACCAACTATTACTATTTTATTTGCGGTCTTAGCTATAGTACTCCGTTGTGTTACAGGTAACTCAATGGAATAAGCTCGTTGACTAACTCAAGACTTAACGGAGTAAGCTTGTTGAGTTAAGCGTAACTCAACGGACTCCCCGTACAAGCAAATATAATAATAAAAATATTACAGAGAATAGTTTTTCTGTTTTTTTTTTTTTACAGGTTTAACCAATACTATGCTTCGGTCAAACCTAAATATTTTTTTATTTTTTTATCTCTCTTTCGGTTGAACCGATACTATGTTTCAGTAAAACAAAATTTTTTTCTGAAAATTAATATACAATTTTTTTCCGGTTTAACCGATACTATGCTTCGGTAAAACCAATATTTTTTTAATGTTCCGGTCATATCAATGCTACGCTTCGGTCAGACCTAAATATTTTTTAATTTTCCATCCATACTAATGGATCCAGTCGATTGAACCGCAACTATTTTTATGTTTTATATATATTTTTAATGTTTATATATATATATATATATATATATATAAACATAAAAACTGATTTCTTACTAAGTAAAACTCGAGTAGTCCTCTACTCTGATTTCTTCTATAATTCCAAAGGAGCTTTTTAGTGTTTTCAGAATAGGTTTAAGTCTTTTTCCATTTACTTTAAATATATTCTGATTTTCAGGATTTCCAATTTCAATAGTTCCATAAGGATAAACATTTCGAACTATGTAAGGTCCTGCCCATCTAGATCTTAATTTTCCTAGATGGTTATGGAGTCTAGCCATATAAAGATATACTTCTTGTCCTATTTCAAAGTTTTTAGGAATAATTTTTCTATCATGCCAGAATTTAATTTTCTCTTTTTCTCTTATAGTCTTTGAATAAGCTTCATTTCTAAATTCTTCTAATTCAATTAGTTGCATTTTCCTATTTTCAGCAGCTTGATTTAAATTAGTGTTCAAAGTTTTTAATGCCCAATAAGCTTTATGTTCTATTTCAGCAGGTAAATGACAACTTTTTCCATATACTAGCCTAAAAGGTGACATACCTAAGCTCATTTTATAAGCAGTTCTATAAGCCCAAAGTGCATCAATCAATCTATTAGCCCAATTTGTTCTAGTAGGATTTACTACTTTTTCCAAGATTAATTTAATTTGTTTGTTTGCACTTTCTACTTGTCCACTTGTTTGCGGATGATATGATGTTGCAATTTTGTGGTTTACTCCATATTTCTTCATTAAGGCTTCAAAACTTCTATTACAGAAATGAGTTCCTCTATCACTAATAATAGCTTTAGGTATTCCAAATCTGGCAAATATATTTGTTCTTATAAATTGTATTACCACTTTGTTATCGTTAGTTTTTGTAGGAATATCTTCTATCCATTTAGATACATAATCCACTCCCAACAATATGTAATTAAATTGATTAGATATAGGAAATGGACCCATAAAATCTATTCTTCACACATCAAAGATTTCAACCTCAACAATAGGATTAAGAGGCATCATATTCCTCTTTGATATTCTTCCTATTTGTTGACATCTTAAACAACTTAAGCAATATTTATGAGCATCTTTGAATAGTGTTGGCCAATAAAACCCACATTGCAGAATTTTTGCAACAGTTTTTCTTGAATCAAAATGTCCTCCACAAGCTTGGTCATGATAGAAAGACAATATGCTCGAATATTCAGTTTCTAGAACACACCTCCTTAAAACCAGATCAGGACATTTCTTAAATAAGTAAGGGTCTTCCCAATAGTAATATTTTACTCTTTAGAAAAACAATTTCTTATCCTGTCTATTCCAATCCTTAGGTGTTAAACCAGTAACTAAGTAATTAACTATGTCTGCATACCAAGGCATTGTGTTGATGGTCATTAATTGTTCATCAGGAAAATTATCCTTAATTTCAATATTTGATTTTTTTATTTGTAATATTGATAAATGATCTGCTACTACATTCTCACAACCTTTTTTATCTTTAATTTCTAGATCGAATTCTTGCAATAATAATATCCATCGGATCAATCTAGGTTTAGTTTCTTTTTTCTTTATTAGATGTTTTAGAGCTGAATGATCCGTGTATACTATTACTTTAGCTCCAATCAAATATGATCTAAACTTTTCTAAAGCAAACACAACAGCTAATAATTCTTTTCAGTAGTTGTGTAATTAACTTGAGCATCATTTAAGGTTTTGCTTGCATAATGTATCACTCTAGGAGATTTTTCTATTTTCTGTCCTAACACTGCTCCTACAGCAAAATCAGAAGCATCGCACATTAATTCGAATGGATGGTTCCAATTAGGTGCTTGAATTATAGGAGTTGAAATTAAGCTAGTCTTAAGTCTCAAAAATGCTTCCTTGCAATTTTTATCAAAGTTAAATGGAACATCTTTTAATAGATTAGTTAAAGGTCTAGCTATCTTGCTAAAATCTTTAATAAATCTTCTATAAAAACCAGCATGTCCTAGAAATGATCTAATATCTTTTACTGATTTAGGTTCTAGTAGATTAGAAATTACTTCTATTTTAGCTTTATCTACTTCCAACCCTTTTTTAGAAATAACATGCCCTAAGACTATTCCTTGTTTAACCATGAAGTGACATTTTTCCCAATTTAAAACCATATTTTTTTCCACACAGCGTTTTAATATTTGGTCTAAATTGCTTAAACACACTTCATATGAGTTGCCATATATAGTAAAATCATCCATAAATATTTCTAAAAATTCATCAGTCATTCTAGTAAATATGCCCTACACACACCTTTGAAAGGTAGCTAGTGCATTGCATAATCCGAATGACATTCTTTTAAAGCATAAGTTCCATTAGGACAGGTGAAAGTTGTTTTCTCTTGATCCTCTAATGCTACTGGAATTTGATTATACCCTGAATACCCGTCTAGGAAACAAAAATATTCTTGCCCTACTAATCTTTCCAGCATTTGATCTATAAAAGGTAAGGGAAAATGATCTTTCCTAGTCACAGCATTCAGCTTTCTATAGTCTATACATAATCTCCAGCCTAATTGAATTCTAGTAGGTATCAAGTCTTGACTTTCATTCCTAATAACTGTTAATCCTGATTTCTTGGGAACTACATGGATTGGACTAACCCATGAGCTATCAGAAATCGAATATATTATATCATTATCTAACCATTTAACTATTTCCTTCCTGACTAGTTCCTTAAGGTTTGGATTTAATCTCCTCTCAGGAATTCTAACAGGTTTAGCATTCTCTTCTAAATATATGTGGTGACAGCATAAAGTTGAATTTAACCCTTTTATATCAGTCATAGTCCATCCTATTGCTTCTTTATAACTTTTTATTACCTCTTTTAATTTAGCTATTTGATCCTCTTTCAAATCTGAAGCAATAATGATTGGACAGGTCCGTTTATCTTCCAGAAATATATAGGTTAATTCAGGAGGTAAAGGTTTTAATTCTAAATGCTGCCCATCAGAAGCTAGAGCTCCTAATTGAACATCATCATTTTTTAAATTAATTTCTTCCTGATCTCCTTCTATATTTATGCTTTCACTTTCTTCTAAAGTTTCAAAATTGATTTGCCTATTTAATTCTTCTTGAATCACATCATCTAACATATCTCCTTCATCCTCTAAAAAGTCTATGGTATATAAGGACATTTCTAACTCCTCAAACCTTTCTAGTTTAAAAATATTTAATTGAGTATCCTCATTACCATATGCTAATTTCATTACTCCAGTTTTACAATTTATAACAGCCCCTGATGTTGCTAAAAATGGCCTTCCCAAAATTAAAGATGTATCACTATTTTTATGCTTAATTTGTTGGGAATCCAGAATTACAATATCAATAGGATATATAAAATTCTTGATTTTAATTAAGACATCCTCTATTTTTCCTCTAGGGTATCTTATACTTCTATCAGCCAATTGAATAACCGTACTAGTAGGAGTTAAGCCTTCTAATACTAAGGATGCAAATATATCACTTGGCATAACATTTATACCTACACCTAAGTCTATTAAGGTTCTTTCTAGAATGGTATTTCCTATGGTGCATGATATAACAGGGATTCCAGGATTAGATAACTTTTTAGGAATTTGTGGCAGAAATAGGTAACTACTTTGCTCAGCTAAAAAGACCTTTCTAAGAACTTTTCGCTCTCTTTTCTTAGTCACCAATCCTTCAGAAATTTAGCACAAGGTGGCATATTCTGCAATAGATCTAACAAAGGAATGTTAACTTGTACTTTTTCAAAAATTTCTCTTATTTTTTCTTGTTTTTCAGGAATTGTTTGTTGTAATCTTTCAGGATAGGGTGCTAAAGATTTTGATTTCAAATACTCTTTTTCTTTCAGTTGATTTGTTTGATCATTTTTAGCTTCAATTGCAGATTCAGATTGTTCTTCAGTGATTTCTAGATTTTCAGCTATTACATTTTCATTATCATTTTGATTTTTACTCTTGTCCACCTTCATATCATTTTCATTTTGAGTTCTTGGTGGTATATCAGTTCCAGATCTTAATGTTACACAAACATCTTCCAGATTTTCGTTACTTTCATGATGTTTTTGTATATCATTTTCGTGATTATGATCTTCAATTGTTTTTAGTTTTAAAGTGCATTCTTTAAATTCTCTTACATTTGTGTTTTCTATTTGTTGTATATTTTGCAAGTTGTGCAAGTTTATAACATTATAATTTTCATTGTCCTATCGTAAAACTTTTATTTTCATTGCATTTTTGTCTAATGCTTTTAATTTTGTTTCTAGATCATCTAATTTCATTGCATTCAATTTTTGATCAATTTTCTTTATGGCTTTTTCAGTTTCGTAAATTATATCCTTTTAGGTTCTGAATATGCCTACTTATAGTTTAATTGGTTGACTTCTTGTTGTTGACACACAAAGTATTCCAGTTTGTCCAGATTTTGCTCTATACTATGCTCCAGTCTGTCATAGCTATCCCAAACTTCAGTGTCTCTCATCATATTACACATTCTATACTGACCATCAGTTGGGTAAACTATAGGATTCTCATACTCGACTCTATTATATTGAGGATAATTCATTTGTTGTTCATGGGATCTATCAATCTGTAAATGTCTCAATTTCAAACAATCAGAAATGTCGTGTCCTTCAGAATTGCAGAATTCACATATGCTAATTAAAGGTTTCAGAAATCTTTGAGCATAAGCATATGCCATATTCTCAATTATAGAAGAAAACACACAACTCTGACTATTAAAATGAAACAGCTCTAACAGTTGCTTATATCTATTTAATTCAATTCGATCCCCGGCAACGGCGCCATAAAACTTGTTCGTGTTTTCCTAGCACTACACTAGAAAAACTTGGATTTGTTACTTCTATTTTTACTTAGTTAATTTATCTTTATGCCTATTCTTTCTTTTAGAAGTAAACAAACAACCTTTAATACAATTTAGATATTAATTCCAATTTGTACTTTAACTGCAAGTGCACAATGTCTATTGTATCAGTGTGCAAGTACAGGTTGATCCCATAGGGAATTGCTGACGAATTTAAGAAATGTTTGATTCTGAACAATTCAAATTTATATTCAATAAGCACTTTGTTGAGTTACAGTTAACTCAACGGACTAAGTTCGTTGAGTTATGGATAACTCAACGGACTATCCTCGTGGACTTAAGTTAACTCCACGAGCCTGTCTCTTCTTTATAATACTACTAATTACAAAGGAATTCGGCCAACCATTGGGCGATTCCATAGATTGTAAATAACATCAATTAAGTTTTTAATGCTAATTAACATTGGATTTATCATTATGCAATACTAACATTCAGATGATTCAAACAGTAACCATTAAAATCTTTAAGTTGTTTTGTACGAACCAATTTCAGTAAACTGTAAAATTAAAACTAACATAAAATAATCATAAAATTGATACAGATAACATTAATCACGATACAACACCAACAATACAACACTCAAATACAACATACAAACAAAGATAAATTGTTTTTGGTATTTTTGTTTTGATGTGATGGGCGAAAGGTGAAATGTAAAGTAATTTCACTTGACAGTAAATACTTCTGACACTACTTGCAACGCAATTACACCACTGAAAATTGAACCACTTACAATTCTGTCTCCTCTCCCTATAGAATTGCGAGTCTAGAATTGCAAGATGATCTCCTCTTCAGCATACAGGCATCAACCCGAAGCCAAGCCTAAAAGCTTTACGATCTCCTGAAATATGAGTCGGCGCTTGGTGAAAATGTCTTCCCTTCCCGCGATGCGATCACTCCTCACAGTGGTTGTCAGGCACTATGTTTGGCTCGGAATCGACCCGACATCAGGCAAGTATCCTCACAGACCTCCGATGATTGGTGATTATGATGCTGATACGATGGTTGGTGCGATACTTCGGAGAATCGCCGATATTGTCTGCAGAAAGCTCGGTGCTCCTCCTCTATATACACTGGCCGTCCATCGATCACACCCTTTCTTTTTTTTCTTCTTTTCTTTTATATTTCTTTAGTGGTAACTACTTCTGCTTGAATGGTCGGTTGGATTTCCTTCCTTCAGATCAACGGCGATGATTTCTTTCTCCCTATGCGATTGAATTCCTGCGTGATACGTGCGAACGTGGTTTTTCCTTCCAACTGTCTATTCTTGCAACCACTATAGTGGCATATTAGAAAATATATAGTCCGTGGAGTTACAGATAACTCCACAGACTTCCTACGTTGATTTAACTATAAAACACGTGCAAAAATAACAACTTAAGTTTATAACGCTAACCAAACGCGTTGCCTTAGTGTATTTTCATGTAACTCAACGCGTGCAGTTACACTAACTTAACGAGTTATAACGTAAGTAAATCTACTAGCTCTCAACATGTGTCAACAGCAGTTTAAACATAAAATAACATTCTGGAGAGTTACAGGTATAACTATCCGATGCTCAGATACATTTTTGGATACTTAAGAATTTCACAGCCTGCAATTTACCGACAGTTCATAAATGTGCTAAATTAACATTAATTCCCCAAAATTAAGCAGATTCTTCAATTAAAGCATATAACAGTGCAATTATAACATAATGGCTTAATTCTCATATGATAAGCTAGATATTATGCAATTAACCATCATTTAACCGTTAATAATATGCACTTTTTCATTCTAAACACATGCCACACCTCATAAGTAGATTTATATGCCGACACTTTACTGAACTGTTCATAACTAAATGCACAAAATAAAATATTTAAGCCCTTAGCATTAAGAGTTTCATTTTCTTTTTCAGTAATTGTCCAAGTATTATAAGGAGTAGTTAACGGAGTATATGATTTAGAAATCATGAACCACAACTTATGATCTATACTTTGAAGAAAAACATTCATCCTATATTTCCAATATTCAAAATGTATTCCATCAAATAAAGGACGACGATTAAGATTTTGACCTTCATATAAAGAAAAATTACCATTTCCAATAGCCATCTTACCTTAGATTTTTCAACCTATTTGATTTTAAACAGTATAAAACTTTAAAACAACTTAAGCCTTAAATCAAGAAAGTTAAACGTATGCTCAGATATTAATTTCTGTTTAAAAACAAGGAAAGTAGAATAAGCAATGATATTAAATAAGTTGGTATAGATTTTATATCAAAGATTATTGACAAGGCTCTGATACCACCTGTAAGATCGTATGACTACACAAGAGGGGAGTGAATTGTGTATCTTTAATATTTTCTGAAATATAATTGAAACTTTAAAACTCAAAAAACAAGTCTAGACATTGTTTTCATAAAATCATTTTTATTCAAGGTTTCAATTACAATATACAATTCAATTCTCCTCAGAAATTATAGATGCAATTATAACTCGATACCATGTATCATCTATACAATTTCATAACTACAAACAGAGAAAACTAATTTGCGGAATTTAAAGCATTTCTCCCTGTTTGAGATCTTTCTTCTTCTTCTTTCTTCTTCAGCAATTCTTTAGTGACGAATATCTTGTCTTTCTATGCTTCACCGAATTTTCTTTCTTCTGATACTTCAAATCTTCAATGACGAAAATCTTACCTTTTTATGCTTCATTGAATTTTCTTCCACTTGAGAGATTTTCCCCGAGAAGGTGTTTTTGATCCTTGAAAAAGATTTTTCTTTTCGTGTGCAGGAATGGTTTGATCCTTGAAAAGATTTTTCTTTTTGTGTGCAAGGATGGTTTGATCAACGAGAACTCTATGCCTTTTATACTGTATCTTCATTTCATGCATATCCTCCACGTTTAATCACTACTAGTTTTCCACTTCTCCACGTCTTTTCTTTTTCCTTCATCGAAACACACACGTTCCAACCCATGTTTATATTTCGAATTTCCTTTAATCATTAGTCTTGGATCTCTAAAAAATTTCCTGCAAAATAAACTTTCTCATCTAAAATTTTTTCATTAGTGTAATAAGAAGTTGTTACTTTAATGTTAACTAAACGAGTAACACAAGTATATATATATAACTTAACGTTTCTAACTTAACGAGTTCACCATGTGCCATTTCACGTGACAAGTACTGTAGCTAACTCAACGAACTAAGTCCGTGGTGTTATGCTATCTCAACGAACCATCTCCGTTGTGTTATGATAACTCAACGAACCAGCTTAACCTTTCTTTCGAAAGGTTTAACGATAACTCACCGAAAACAGTTTAAGTTTCGGATAGTTACGGATGTAAGTCACCGAAATACTCTTTATATTATAAAACTAGTGAGACACGTGTCAAGACCTGAAAACATGACTTAAGTTACCTTTCGGATAGTTACGACTGTAAGTCTCCGAAAAACTTTAACTCACTGATTCTGTAACAAACAAATGTTTTTATAATAAGAATTTTACCACGTGCAAAAATAACAACTTAAGTTTATAACGCTAACCTAACGCGTTGCCTTAGTGTTCAATATAGCAACTCAATGCGTTTAGTTATGTTAACTTAACGAGTTAAACATGTGCAACTCACGTGATACAATACAACATTCGTAACTTATAATTTCACCACGTGTATAACACTAACTTAACGAGTTCGTCTCTTCTTTTACTCACTAACTTAATGAGTTATCACGTTACCTATTTTAACCTTTAAGCCTCTAACTTAACAAGTTCTCACGTGACCTCTATACAAACAAAACTCTAACTTAATGAGTTGTCTAAACGTGCACTGTTCATGATACAGAAGATATAACTTTAAAACATATCATGTTTTTCAATAAAACCACACGTTAACTTAACGTTTAGCTAAATGAGAAATTAATGCAACAAAACGACTAGTTATTAACTTCAGATCCAATTCAAACAAGTATTTATATCAGTAAGCTTTTTCTGTATTAATTGATGATTTTAATTTCTTTTCACAAGCAATAGTAATTGAGCAAATATGATTATTTTCATTCAGCACACATCATCAAAACAAAAATACTCAACATCTACTCTCATCCAAGCGCATAAAATGTCCAGGACTCCAACATCAGCTTGGTGTTATAGTCAAGTCCTTCATACAAAGCTTGGCACTGCCTAGACCATGGCAATCCATGATTAGGACATTTAGCCAGCATCTTGGTGAAACGCTCAAAATACTTCCAAAAGGGTTCATTGAGTTGTTGGCTAATACCTAAGATTGCATTCTTAGCTTGGATTGTTTTGTGCAAAGGGTAAAATTTCTTTATGAAAACAGCACAAAAGTCGGTCCAAGTACGGATGGACTCAGCTGGCAAGGTGTGCAACCAGAGTTTTGCATCATCACGAAGAGCGAAGGGCACAAATCTAAGCTTGATAGCATCTATTGGCACATTCGGCAAGTTGACCATATTGCACACATCATTAAAGTCGTTTAAAAAGACTTATGCATCCTCCTTGTCTAATCCATGGTAATGGGGCAATTGATTGACATAGTTCATATGAAGTTCAAATTTTTTCCCATCTATAGGTGGTAAGTACAAACAAGATGGGTGATTGTAAACCCTAGGGTAACAAATATCCTCTAGTGATTGTAATTCTTGGTTTACCATGGGTTCTACTCTATCTAGTTTACCACGCTCGTTTCTAATCTTCCCTCTAACTAGTCTTGATGTACTATCTCTCACCCAACCAGAGGTTTGCATAAAAATAAAACAGTCACTCAAAAGTATGAGTAAGAATACTAGTAAACTATAAGAGATACTTACATTGGGGAGATCTACGTATCCAATACCTACATCATCAAACAAAATGAGGAGCGACTTTTACACAAAATTAGATACACAATTCAATTAACAAAACAACATATATGAAGTAAATAAATATTACAACAATCACACAGAAGCAAAAAGAAAAGAAATAAAACTACTAGATGTTTACGCATAGACAGCAGGGCTTAAATCCATACTAGATCCACGGCCCATGAAACCCTACTGTAAAAATGGTTTAAGACTATGGCCATTGACCTTAGTTAAACTCCCACTCTTAGGGTCCTCTATTTCCACAACTCCATGCAGGAATATACTTTTAACCCCAAAAGGTCCAGTCCACCTAGATCTGAGTTTTCCAAGAAAAAAATGCAATCTGGAATTGTATAATAATACCTACTACCCTATTTCAAAATCCTTGCGTAAAAGCTTGCTATCATGAAACACCTTGTTTCACTCCTTAGCAATACTCGAATTCTCATATGCTTCACACCTTATTTCTTCCAGCTCAACTAGTTAAAAAGATCTTTTACTACCAGTAGCTTTTAAATCCAAATTAAGCCTCTTTATCGCCCATAAGGCCTTATGTTCTAGTTCCACCGGTAGGTGACATGCTTTTCTATACACTACTCTATATGGGGACATTTTCAAAATTGACTTATATGCTATACGGTAAGCCTATAATGCTTCATCTAACTTTTCAGCCCAGTCTTTTGCTGACTTCCCTACTATCTTTTCTAGAATTTGCTTAATCTGTTTATTCGCATTCTCCACTTGCCCATTTGTTTGTGGGTGATAAGGGGTAGTCATTTTGTGTGTTACACCATATCTTTTCATTAACGCTTCAAAACTCATGTTACAAAAGTGGGTGCCCCTATCACTTAAAATTGCTCGTGGAATACCAAACCTAGCAAAAATGTGACTCTTAATAAAACTTACTACGACTTTTGAGTCACAAGTACGAGTGGCTATGGCCTCCACCCTTTTTGACACATAATCAATGGCCAAGAGAATATACATGAAACCTCTAGAGTAGGGAATGGTCCCATGAAATCAATGCCCCAAACATCAAATATCTCTACCTCAATGATAGGAGTGAGCGGCATCATGTTTCTCCTTGTAAGTCTGCCTGCCCTTTGACATTCAGCACAGTTCTTTACAAAAGAGTATGCATCCTTATGTAGTGTGGGCCAGAAGAAACCACATTGCAAAACCTTTGTGGCTGTCTTGAGAGGATTGAGATGACCACCTACAGGCTGGTCATGACAAAAAGATAGCACACTATGAACTTCAATGTCAGGGATGCATCTTCTAATAATTAAGTCTTGACAAGATTTGAAAAGATAAGGATCATCCCAATGATATTCTCTTGCCTTAGCCATAAATCTCTTAATTTGTTGGCTTGACCAATTTTTAGGCACTTGCTTTGTCACCAAATAGTTTACAATGTCAGCAAACCAAGGGGCTGGAGTTACCGCCATCAATTGTTCATCAGGGAATGAATCATTGATTGATACTCCCTCTTGAGGTGTGACAAGATGAGACAAATGGTTAGCCACAATGTTTTCACTACCTTTCTTATCACGAATTTCTATATCAAATTCTTGGAGTAGGAGGATCCACCTAACTAGCCTAGCTTTTGCATTTTGCTTAGCTAACAAGAACTTGATAGCTGAGTGATCAATGTAAATGATAGTTTTTGACCCTAACAGATAAGAGCGGAATTTCTCAAGGGCAAACACTATAGCTAAGAATTTCTTCTTTGTAACAGTGTAATTTACTTGGGGCGGGTTTAAGGTTTTTGTTGCATAGTAAATCACCCTAGGTAAGTTATCTACCTTTTATCCTAAAACTGCCCCTATTGCATAATCTGAGGCATCACACATCAACTCGAATGGGTGAGACCAAACAGGAGGGTGCACAATAGGTGCAGAGACTAAGACTCTCTTAAGCTCCTCAAAGGCATCATGACAATCTTTTGAAAATTCAAATGGTGTCCTTTGATAATAGTAGCATTAAAGGATGGGCGATTTTACTAAAATCCTTGATAAACCGTCTATAAAAGCCCGCATGGCCCAAAAATGCTCTTATATCCTTTATTGATTTAGGAATTGGTAAGTTGGCTATGAGATCTACTTTTGCCTTATCAACTTCCAACCCATTCTTAGATACTACATGACCTAGCACAATACCCTACTGAACCATGAAATGGCATTTTTCCCAATTTAAAACTAATCTCTTCTCTATACACCTTTTTAATACTAATTCCAGATTCTGAAGGCATGAATCAAAAGAAGGTCCAAATATAGAGAAGTCATCCATAAAAATCTCTAAAAATTTATCCACCATGTCCGAAAACATACTAGTCATGCACCTTTGAAATGTTGCTGGAGCATTACATAAACTAAAAGGCATGCGTTGGAATGCAAAAGTACCAAATGGATAAGTGAACGTGGTCTTATCCTGATCACAAGGTGCGACGGGGATTTGATTGTAGCTAGAGTAACCATCTAAGAAATAGTAATACTCTTGTCCCGCTAGCTTCTCTAACATTTGGTCCATGAAAGGTAAAGGAAAGCGATCTTTCCTAGTGGCGGTGTTAAGCTTTCTATAGTCTATACATACCTGCCATCCTATTTGCACTCTCGTGGGCACCAGCTCATGGCTACTATTTTCAACTACTGTAATACCCGACTTCTTTGGGACTACCTGTACAGGGCTAACCCAAGAACTATCGAAGATAGGATAAATTATGCTACAATCCAACCACTTGATGATTTCCTTCTTTACAACGTCCTTAATTTTTGGGTTCAAATGTCTTTGTGGAATTCTAGAAGGAATACTATCACTCTCTACATGAATCCTATGTTGACATATGCTCGGACTAATCCCTTTTATGTCAGCCATGGTCCAACCAATGGCCTCCTTATGTGATTGCAGAACCCCTAATAACTTTTCCTCTTGCTCAATAGAAAGATGGGACGATAGGATGATTGGCAAAGTATCTCCCTCTCCTAAAAAGGCATACTTGAGGTCCTTAGGAACAGGTTTCAATTCTAATAAAGGTGGTTCCACTATGGACGGTTTCTTCACCTCTCTCACGTCGCTCACCAATGGTTCGACAAAATTAATTTCACAAACATGATCACTCCTTAAACCATCCTCAATAGCTAAGTCAGACTCAACATCTGTCACTTTCTTCCTCGGGTGGATAAGATTCCTCACTACTTGACATGAAACTTTCCTCTCCTTCATCATCATTTAAAGCTTCATCTATGAAACTCACCTGAAAATTCCCATTAGTTAAAGATTTAATTTCCTAATGTGCTCCAAAAATATTTAAGTCAACCTTAGAGTCACCATAAACTATTTGCATAGACTCATCTCTACATCCTATGTAAGCATCAACTGTGGCAAGGAAGGGTCTTCCTAGAATTAGGGGCACATTTTGTTTTCTACTAGTTGACAATTGACTTTCTAATACTATAAAATCTATTGGGTAGACAAAGTTCTCAACTTTTATTAAGATATCTTCCACTACCCCTAAAGGAGTCCTATAAGAATGGTCTACTAGTTGGATTAGGATCTTAGTAGGTTTAATGCCATTAAGACCTAATTCTACATAAATACTGGACGACATTACATTTACACCGGCTCCTAGATCAATCAATGCCCTCTCAAAATAGGTGTCTCCTATGGTACAAGAAATGGTAGGAGTCCTCGAATCACTAAACTTCTTGGGCATACTTTGGCAAAAATAGGCACTTATAGATTCTGCTAAGCAAGCTTTCCTAGGTAGTTTCCTAGCTCTTTTCCATGTGCAAACATCCTTTAGGAACTTGGCATAGGCAGGTATCTGTTGAATAACATCTAATAAAGGAATATTAATCCTTACTTGCTTGAATATTTCCCTAAGTTCACCTAACTGTGCTTCTTGATTTTTACTTCTTAGTCTATGGGGAAAAGGAGCAGGAAGGGACTCTAAAGAGTTTCCCAAGTCATCTACCTTACCATTGTTCTTTTCCATATGCACAGGTTGCTCAACTTCTCCTGATTTGTTAAGATGTGGATTCCGCTCTTTAGAAGGAGTCAAAGGAACTGAGGGAAGAGCTTCCTTACCTGATCTTAGAGTTACAAAAGCCTCCACCTCCTCATTTTCACATAGAGGCAAGGGCCCTATCCCTACATCCTCATCTAATTCCAACTTCATAGGGGTGCTGGCAATTCTTGTTAACTCTAATAGCTGAATGGATGAATTTAACTCATCCAAAGTCTTGGATAAATCCACCTTTTGTTCACACTTTACTTTGTCAACAATAGATGACTCAACTTGTGATCTCATTTGATAACCACTAGTACTAGCTTCATTTGCATTAATATTCAGACATGGCATGGATAAATCTGAAAAAACATTTGAATGTGCACCTACAATATCATTTAGCATGTAAAATGGACAATCAGAAGCAAGATGATCATTTAACTTGCATTTAAAACATGTAGGTGTGAGGTCAAATTCAAAATTATCAATTTTAATCTTCTGATGATTATCCATTAGAATTAAAAATAATATGCAATGTTAGACAAGTGAACTAACCTACTTAACATGCACTTAGATCCTCAGCAATTTAAAAGAATCTGCAATATAATAATAGAATTGGAAAAACAATTACTCTTTAATTCCACTTTAAACCTCATTTTCTTTAACTCATTAAATTTCAAGATCTTACATTCATGCCACTATGTTAAGCATAAAAACATAATGTACTTTATCAAATAACCACCAACTTCATCCGAAGTTTTAAATAACGAGCAACAAATTATTCTAGAAATTAAACTATGCCACTACAACTTCAAGATTTTCTACAGAAATTTATATAGCTTATAATTTCACAAATAAATATTCGCATGAAAGATAATTACTTCTAGTTTCTAAAAAAAATAAGAGATAAAAATTTCCAAAACTGAAGTATTATCAAAATCGTATGAAACTTAGATGACTTAGAGTTCGTAATCTACAGAACATGCCATTTTAGAAAAAATTCTCCAGAAATGTATATAAATTCAACTACAATGTATAATACTTTGTTGGAAAGGTAAACTACTGTAGTTTCATGAAAAGAATTTCAAAAATAAATTTTATTTATACATGTAATTGCAGTTCCAAATATACTTGTGCATGTTATGAAAATTCTACCCAGAAAAATAACCATCCGATAGACATCGGATACTTCACCCTAACTATCCGATTGTTATTTACAAAATCGGATAGTTACGAGTGTGTTCCGGTCGAAAAATCGAATACTTACCGGTCAGGGACGAAAATCGGATACTTACAGGTGTCTTCCAGTTGAAACATCAGATAGTTATGGGTTGGGGACGAAAATCGGATAGTTATGTCATAACTATCCGATTTTGTCATGAACATCAGATACTTATGTGTTAGGGATGAAGATCGGATACTTACCAGTCAAAAATTAGATACTTACCGATCGGGGATGAAAATCAGATAGTTATGTCATAACTATCCGATTTTGTCATGAACGTCGGATAGTTATGTCGTAACTATCCGATTTCTTCATGAAGGTCGGATAGTTACGACATAACTATCCGATTTCTTCATGAAGGTCGGATAGTTATGACCTTAACCATCCGATCCTCCTAACAACGATTAAATCTCACATGTCAACTTTAAAAAATCACACAGAATTCTACGTAACTCCAAATGAAACGTGTAAATACTCATTGGAAAGATAATTTCATCTAGTTTTCGGGAAAAATTACTGAATTAAATTTTAAGTACGTTCATAATAGTGTATTTTAAAAATTCATTAGCAGAAAACTGACCCAGAATTCTATATAACATCTCTGTATTCTACGATTTTTATCTTTAAACATACTAATCAGAATTTTATGCATAAGTACACAAAGGAAATCTCAAAACCCAAGTATTCATGAAAAATTTTCCTAAAAATGAGTTCTAATCTCGTGCACATCAAAAATTTAAATTTTCCAGACAGGCAGATTCTGTCTTAATAATTTGTGCACAAAGATTATCATTACTCCATTAAGCTACTTATCACCAATATGTATACTTAAATAAATGTGTGACAAGTCATTCAAGCATCAAGAAAGATGAATGCATGGATTGTACACTCCTTACACCCATTTCCTTGTAGAAAAAACATGAGAATAAAAATCTAAATAAAACTAGCATCATGCAAATGACATTAAATCCAGTACTCATCCAATAAACAATTTAAAAGCACTAAACTCCCCGGCAACGGCGCTAAAAAATTGTAAGGATGAAACGTGTGTCAAAAAAGCACAAATTTTACATTTATAATTTAACCGCAAGCGCACGGTGCCTATTGTATTAAGCGGTGCAAGTACGGATCATTTCCATAGGGAGTTGGTCTAAATAACTTTTATTAGATTAATTACTTGACTTATGTCATAACATAACCTGAAAACGTTCTATACATCCTATTTTTATCAAAACAAAAGTTAGCACTATGATTGGTAATTATATTAGAAATTATACATATGTGATTAACTAGTTAATTTAATTATTTGAAAAACACTTCCATACAATCTCATTCGTAACTCTAAAAGAACTCTTGAAATTGCAGAATTTGCATCCACTTATGGAAATCATTTCTTCCCAAAATACTCACTGAAAAATCATGTATAAATATGATTTGGAAAGGATTTTAAAAGATCTAAAAATCTAGCATAATTTCGAGATCTAATTCAAACCATAGAATTATTAGTGACGAATCTAACACAGATGTGCAACAAACGGAGATCAAAACACAGATTGCGCAACTTCACAAGAAAATTCATATCTTCCTGAATTCTTTATGAAATGACGTGAAACAAAATCTCAATGCACGTTAAATCTCAAAAACCCATTTTAAAGATCATAAAAATACAATTTGTACTTCGAGAAATTGATAATCAAAGACGTTCAAAAACTCTGCCCAGAACTTGCGTCCAGATCAAAAACACCTGTCAACACTTAAATCGAAAATACCAGTCAAATGATCTCCAAAAATTACGAAACCAAAACCATTGGTAAGTAGACTCGAAAATATATGAGTTTGCATCAAGAATTATTTAAAACCGATGTCTGAGCTGAGAGAATTGAAATAATAAAAATACCTAAACTCTGTACATGGTTCCCCTTATTACATAAGCAATCATTTCATCGAACATCCTATTTACAGCCATGATATGCACATATAAATAAGATGAAAACCACATTTAAACTAGAATCCACATTAAGATAACATCTAGAATTAATTAACTATATGAAAACTGCACTGAAATGCAATGCAATAACATTCAAACAACACAAACGTATACAAACATAATATGAAAACATGAAACAACATACCTATGCATACATACACAACATGAACATAAAATATGCATAGGGATCTAAGGAACTAAGAGAAGAGCTTCCTTACCCGATCTTAGAGTTACAAAAGCCTCCACCTCCTCATTTTCACACAAAGGCAAGGGCCCTATCCCTACATCCTCATCTAATTCCAACTTCATAGGGGTGCTGGCAATTCTTGTTAACTCTAATAGCTAAATGGATGAATTCAACTCAACCAAAGTCTTGGATAAATCCACCTTTTGTTCACACTTTACTGTGTAAACATTAGATGACTCAACTTGTGATCTCATTTGATAACCACTAGTACTAGCTTCATTTGCATTAATATTCAAACATGGCATGGATAAATCTAAAAAAACATTTGAATGTGCACCTACAATATCATTTAACATGTAAAATGGACAATCAGAAGCAAGATGATCATTTAACTTGCATTTAAAACATGTAGGTGTGAGGTCAAATTCAAAATTATCAATTTTAATCTTATGATGATTATCCATTAGAATTAAAAATGATATGCAATGTTAGACAAGTGAACTAACCTACTTAACATGCATTGAGATCCTCAGCAATTTAAAAGAATCTGCAATATAATAATAAAATTGGAAAACAATTACTCTTTAATTCCACTTTAGACCTCATTTTCTTTAACTCATTAAATTTCAAGATCTTACATTCATGCCACTATGTTAAGCATAAAAAAAATAATGTACTTTATCAAATAACCATCAACTTCATCCACAGTTTTAAATAACGAGCAACACATTATTCTAGAAATTAAACTATGCCACTGCAACTTCAAGATTTTCTACAGAAATTATATAGCTTAGAAATTCACAAATGAATATTCGCATGAAAGATAGTTACTTCTAGTTTCTAAGAAAAATAAGAGATAAAAATTTCCAAAATTAAAGTATTATCAAAATCGTGTGAAACTCATATGACTTAAAATTCGTAATCTGCAGAACATGCTATTTTAGAAAAATTCTCTAGAAACGTATATAAATTAAACTACAATGTATAATACCTTGTTGGAAAGGTAAACTACTGTAGTTTCATGAAAAAATTTCAAAAATAAATTTTATTTATACATGTAACTGCAGTTCCAAATATACTAGTGCAAGTTATGAAAATTCTGCCTAGAAAAATAACCATCCGATAGACATCGAATACTTCACCCTAACTATCCGATTGTTATTTACAAAATCGGATAGTTACGGGGGTGCCTTCCGGTCAATGAAATCGGATAGTTACGGGTGCCTTCCGGTCAAGAAATCGGATAGTTACGGGTGTGCCTTCTAGTTAGAGACGAAAATCGGATAGTTACGGGGGTGCCTTCCGGTCGACAAAATCAGATAGTTACAGGTGCCTTCCAGTCAAGAAATTGGATAGTTATAGGTGTGCCTTCCGGTCAGAGACAAAAATTGGATAGTTACATCATAACTATCCGATTTTGTCATGAAGGTCGGATAGTTATGACCTTAACCATCCGATCTTCATGATAACGATTAAATCTCATATGTCAACTTAAAAAAATCACACAAAATTCTACATAACTCTAAATGAAACGTGTAAATACTCGTTGGAAAGATAATTTCATCTAGTTTCTGGGAAAAATCACTAAATTAAATTTTAAGTACGCTCATAGTAGCGTATTTTAAAAATTCTTTAGCAGAAACATGCTCAGAATTCTATAGAACATCTCTATATTCTAAGATTTTTAACTTTAAACATACTAATCAGAATTTTACACATAAGTACTCAAAAGAAATCTTAGAACCCAAGTATTCATCAAAAAAATTTCATAAAAATGATTTCTAATCTCGTGCACATCAAAAAATTTAAATTTCCCAAATAGGCAGATTCTGTCTTAATAATTTGTGCACAAAGATTATCATTACTCCATTAAGCAACTTATCACCAATATGTATACCTAAATAAATATGTGACAAGTCATTCAATCATCAAGAAAGATGAATGCATGGATTGTACACTCCTTACACCCATTTCCTTGTAGAAAAAACATGAGAATAAAAATCTAAATAAAATTGCATCATACAAATGACAATAAATCCAGTACTCATCCAATAAATATTCAAAAGCACCAAACTCCCCAGCAACGACACCAAAAACTTGTAAGGTTCAAATGTGTGTCAATAAAAGCACAAGTTTTACATTTATAAATTAACCGCAAGCACACGGTGCCTATTGTATTAAGCGGTGCAAGTACGGGTCATTTCCATAGGGAGTTGGTCTAAATAACTTTTATTAGATTAATTACTTGACTCATGTCATAATATAACCTGAAAACGTTCTATATATCCTACTCTTATCAAAACAAAAGTTATCACTATAATTGGTAATTATATTAGAAATTATACATATGTGGTTAACTAGTTAATTTAACTACTTGAAAAAACACTTCCATACAATCTCATTCATAACTCTAAAAGAACTCTCGAAATTACAGAATTTGCATCCACTTATTGAAATCATTTCTTCCCAAAATACTCACTGAAAGGATTTTAAAAGATCTAAAAATCTAGCATAATTTCGAGACCTAATTCAAACTAGAGAATTATTAGTGATGAATCTAACACAGATGTGCAATACATAGAGATCAAAACACAGATTGCGCGACTTTACAAGAAAATTCATATCTACCAGAAATCTTTATGAAATGACGTGAAATAAAATCTCAATACAAGTTAACTTCGTCATCTCAAAAATCCCATTTTATAGATCATAAAAATACAATTTGTACTCCGAGAAATTGATAATCAAAGATGCTTAAAAACTCTGCCCAGAACTTGCATCTATGTCAGAAACACTTGTCAACACTTAAATCGACCATTCAAATGATCTCTAAAAATTATGAAACCAAAACCATTGGTAAGTAGACTCGAAAATACATGAGATTGCATCAAAAATTATTCAAAACTGATGTCTAAGCTAAGAGAATTGAAATAATAAAAATACCCAAACTTTGTACACGGTTCCCCTTATTACATAAGCAACCATTTCATTGAACATCCTATTTACAATCATGATATGCACATATAGAGAAGATGAAAACCACGTTTAAACTAGAATCCACATCAAGGTAACATCTGGAATTAATTAACTATATGAAAACTATACTGAAATGCAATGCAATAACATTCAAACGACACAAACATATACAAACATAGCATAAAAACATGAAACAACATACCTATGCATACACACACAACATGAACATAATTTATGCATAGGGATCTCTCTCAAATCTCACTCATACCTTGAAGAACACCTCTTCCTCAGCAATGGATCCGTGGTTGGATGAAACCACACTTTTCAGCCACGTTTTCCCAAGGTCTCACCCCTTGGAACGTCACCTATAGCAAGGGCCTTCCACGGTTGCAAGAGCAAGAGCACTCAGCCTCGTTCCACTTCCCTTAGACGTGAAAATAGAGTTTCCAGCCCCTCCTTTGCTTCTGAAGATGCTCCTTGGAACCACCGAAATCCACATGTCAAACACCACTCCCACTTGTCGTCGAAGCTTCCTCCACCAAGACAGCCACAACCATCACCCTTGGAATCCTTTGAGGACGTGAATCAAGATGGAGATCAATGGAGATGATGTTGGTTTGAGAGGGGGAACGACACCCTTGAGTGTCCACCTTCAGCCACAAGAAGAGGAGTCCTTGGAGAAGAGAACTGTCGGTTGGAATGGAAGAAAATGAGAAGAGATACCTTGGATGTGAGGCTTACTCCTCTTATTAATCTTGGTGTCTCTTGATCTTCCAAGATTGATCCAATGGCTGAGATTTATCCCAGCCCCTTTTACCTTTTGATACACCATCCAAGGGCTAAGATTTAACCCTCTTATAATTGCTTGATGTCACCTATTTTCATCAATAAAAACTCATACGGACATTAAGATTATTCAATCACATGTAGAATTATATCATGAATAATTATGACAATTATTATAGGTGCATCTATAACAATATTTCATTAAGATAATGAAAGTATAATTTTATATTCTTATCATGCATCACTTTTATATCTTAATACTAAATCTTTGAAAAGCATAAGTGAAATTGATAAGTGAAGAACATGCATGCAATAAAATTGTGTTCCATGTAATTTATCCTAAATAACTAAGTGTCTACACATGGGCTATTAAACTTAACATTAATTCCATTAAAGGTAAATTTGTGCATTATTTCATTTTTAATTCCTAAAAACATGCATAGCCTAAAAATATAACTTTCATGTAATTCAATATAAAAATCATATACTATGCACTTGGAATCCATAAAATGCATGCTTTAACATATAATAAAATGCACAAATCTTAACTTTACAATCAGCATCACTATAACCTATTAAATTTAAAGAACTATGTTTAAAGTAAAACAATCTGAAATTGATGGTTTGTAATAGATATTTAAAAATTCGTTTAACAGCAAGTAGGTGTAATTCTTTAGGATTAGATTGATATCTAGCACAAGTACACATACTAAACATAATATCTGGTCGGCTAGCTGTTAAATAAAGTAATGAACCAATCGTACTTCTATATTGTTTTATATCTACAGTTTTTCCAGAGTCATCTTTATCCAACTTGGTGATAGTACTCATTGGTGTATTCTTTGTTTTAGTGTTGTTTAAACCAAACCTCTTTAATAAATCTTGAGTATATTTTTCTTGTGAAATAAAAGTACCCTGATCTAATTGCTTAATTTGTAAGCCTAGGAAAAATGATAGTTCACCCATCATACTCATTTCAAATTGATTAGTCATGTCTTTTGAAAAAGATGTTACGATTGAAACAGATTGTTCAGTGAACTTTCTATGGCACGATATTGAAACACTCACCAAAACTAGAAGAAAAGAGTAAGAGGAAGAAATAACACAATGAAGACAAGGATTTACGTGGTTCAGCAACTGCTTACGTCCATGGGGAGTTGAGTGTTCTTCTATGAGCTTCGACACAATCAACCATGATGTTTTACAACATCATAAAGGTTTATATACTACCCAACTTAGGGTTTATAAACCTTTAATTACATACAAGCCATTACAATAGAGAAATAATGCTTCAGAGAAGGGACTCTTAATTTCGGAGCCTTATCTTCTTATCTTTCCAAAATCTACAACATTTCGAATAGTTACTGACTTAACTATCCGAAGAAATTCTTCTTTCTTCATTTATTGTAACGAGCGGTACTGTAGCAATTTAACTATCCGAAGAGATTCAGTATTTCAAATAGTTATAGACTTAATTGTTTGAAAAACCACTTACTTCTCTCTCTGTCCTTTGAGAAGGTTCTACCGTTAACTCTCCAAAAACTACATGTCTTTCAAATAGTTACTATCTTAACTATCTGAAAACTCACTTTAGTGTCTCTTCAGTCATTTCGGAAGGTTTTGCTGTTAACCTTCCGAAAACTTATGATTTTCGGATAGTTACTGCCTAACTATCCAAAGATCCACTTAAGTCACTACTTTTCGGATACTTGGCTTCTTAACTATTTGAACATCTACTTAAGTGTCTGACTTTCGGATACTTAGCTTCATAACTATCCGAAAGTCCACTTAAGTGTCCTTTAAGTCATTCCAGATGGTTACAGCTAGTAACCCTCCGAAATCTTCTAACTTTCGGATAGTTAACTCAAAGCCTCCGACTAAAACTTTATTTTCGGATACTTAGGTCTATTAACCTATTGAAAATATAAATCTGCCAGATACTTACTATTAACAAGCTTCCAACTGAACCTGGACTTCTTGTGGCATACTCCACACTTGTACTACTTGCCCTAACAATCTCCCACTTGGAGTTTGGCACAATGATCGAAGAAAAATCAGTCTCTACTCTTGGCTTATAGATTATTGCAACAACTGCTCAAAAAATCATCAACTCTTCATCTCCTTCTTTTTCTAAATTATTGAGGAGACCAATTAAGGCCATATAGAGCCTTAATTTCTACAGATTCAGAACTTTGGTTAGCATATCTGTAGCATTTTCAGCTCCTGCAATCTTTTACAAATCTAATCTGTTCTGCTTTATCTCTTCCCTTATGAAATGAAATCTCATTCTCATATGCTTGGACCTTGAATGAAACTTTGAATTTTCAGCTAAATAAATGGCACTTTGATTGTCACAGAAAAGAATGCTTCTATTCTGTTTGTGCCCTAATTTGGCTGGTACATTCTCTAGCCAGATTCTTTCTTTAACTGCCTCTACTACTGCAACATATTCAGCTTCTATGGTCGAGAGTGCAACAATACTTTGTAGATTGGATCTCCAGCTAATTGCAGTACTTCCTATGTAGAAAACAAAGCCTGAAGTACTTTTACTTTTATCCAACTCTCTTCCTAAATCAACATCACAGTAGCCAATCAATTCAACTGGTCCTTTCTTGAAATTCAGATCTACATCTAGGGAATATCTGAGATATCTGAGTATCCACAGTACAGCTGACCAATGCTCAACTCCTAAATCTGCCATATATCTACTAACCACTCCCACTACATGAGATATATAAGGTCTTGTGCATATCATGGCATACATTAAACTTCCCACTACTGAAGTATATGATATTCTAGACATTTTTGTCCTTTCTTCTTCAGTCTTAACTGACTGATCTTTAGACAACTTGAAGTGGGGTTTGAGAGGTACTTTAGTCTTCCTCTCCTTTGAGATATTAAATCTCCTTAGTACCTTTTCTAGATACTTCTTTTGATTTAATCTCAAAGTACTTGCCACTCTATCTCGGATAATTCTCATACCCAAGATTTGCTTGGCTTCTCCCATATCCTTCATGTCAAATTCTTTTGACAGTTGTCTCTTTAATTGCTTAATCTGTTCCATACTAGAACAAGCAATTAACATATCATACACATAAATCAGTAGAATAATGAAGCAATCATTAAATAGTTTTATGTAGCAGCAATAGTCTGTATCACATCTTTTGAAGCCTAGGATACAGATAAAGGTATCAAATCTCTTATACCATTATCGTGTTGCTTACTTCATATCATACAGACTTTTCAGCAATCTACATACTATCTTTCTTTTCTTGCCAGTTACTGCAAATCCTTCTAGTTGCATCATGTAGAGTTATTCCTATAAGTCACCACGTAGGAATGTTGTCTTTACATCCATTTGCTCCAAGAGCAAATTTTTTGCAGCAACAATGCTTAAGACTATTCTTATAGTATTCATCTTCACAACAAGAGAGAATACTTTTGTATAGTCTATGTCTTGAATTTGCTGAAAATCCTTGACGACAAGTCTGGCTTTATATTTCTTGTTGCCATTTGGTTGTTCTTTCATCCTAAACACCCACTTGTTTCTTAGGATTTTCTTTCCTTCTAGCAATGAAGTTAGCTCCCAAGTTTTATTTCTCTCTAGGGACTTCATTTCTTCTATCATTGCTAACTCCCATTTATGTGCATCACTTGCATGGATTGCTTCCTGATATGTTTTAGGTTCACCATCATCCATTAGTAATAGATAATTAAATGATGCTACATACCTTTTAGGTTGTCTGGAAACCCTTCCAGATCTTCTAAGTTGTTTGGTGACAACTTGATCTTCTTGATTATCTAGATGTTCAGCCTCTGAAAGCTGAATTTCTTCTACAGGTTCATTTTGAGGTTGTTCAACATCATTATCTAGACTGATCTCAGCAGTACTTTCAGACTAAAGCTCTAACTATTGTTCATCTACACTTTCTCTATGCTTATACATCTAGGATTCAATAAAGGTGACATCTTTTGCATGGATTACTTTCTTGGTTTCTTCTACCTAGAATCTGTAACTAAAATAATCCTTACCATAGCCAATGAAATAACATTTCTGTGATTTTGAATCCAACTTGTTTCTTTTGTCACTATTCAAGTGGACAAATGACTTAGATCCAAAAACTTTTAAATGAGCATAGTTGACACCTTTCTCTGTCCACAACTCTTTAGGGTTCTTAAGCCCCATTGGGACAGATGGTCCTTTATTTATTAGATAGGCAGTTGTATTGACAACTTCTACCCAAAATGTCTTGGGAAAGCCTACATGTAGTCTCATGCATCTTGCTTGTTCATTCAAGGTCCTGTTCATCCTTTCAGCATCTCCATTTTGTTGTGGAGTTCCAGCTACAGTCATCTGCCTTCTAATCCCTTACTCCTCATAGTAAGCTTTAAATTCATGGCTATCATATTCTCCTCCATTATCTGACTTGATGGATTTATTTTTCTTCCACTCTGATTTTCCACTTCTGCCTTCCATTTCTTGAAGACTTGGAAAACTTCAGACTTCTATTTCAGAAAATAAAGCCATACCTTCCTTTGTTAGGAATTTTGTTTTGATGATATATGCTTTATTAACGTTTTTAAATAAGTCCAAATAATATTCTCTAAGTATAATAGTTAACAGATTATCGGAAAGTTTCATTTTTATGTCGGATAAGTTAAAGATTTTCGAAGAGTTAGATTTTCAATAGTTAAAACTTTCGAATAGTTAACATTTCATTTTTGTCGAATAGTTTATGTTAAAAACTCATATAGTTAAGTTATCTACACGTGTGTTTTTAATGTTTTAAGTTGTCATGTGTTTTCCATGTGCGTTCGGTAATGAAAATCAAATAGTTAGATAACTATTCGAGTTTTTATACGCATGGATAGATAACTGTTCAAGTTTTATAAAATGACTAACAAACAGATAAGTTTGCTATGTTTAGTTACGTGTTTTGCAAGTGCAAAAACTCGAAGAGTTACAGATAAGTGTTCGAGTTTTTATAGGACTAAAATGATAAGTGTTCGACTAAATCGAAGACTTAGAAGATATTCTACAAGACTCTAGGAAGAAAAAAAAAAGTCTCGATGTATCTACGAGTGGAGATCGTGGAAATTCAAAATGATTGTGGAGAAAGTGGAAACTCAAAAAGATAGTAATTTGGATTAAAGAAAAAATTTAGTATGTGGATTATGGATTATGGATTGTGGATTAAGTGGATGAACACGCTGAACGTGAAAGACAACAGAGCTCGACTACTAATAGAGAGTATGAGCTACATTACAACAAAGGATCCCAATCTCAAAAACCAAGTTTGAATATTCAATCTGGATCCCTAACTAAAAAGTTAAGTTTGAATATTCATATTTTAAAAAATTCTCCAACATCAGAAGAAGTTTGAAATTCCAAGCAATTTCAGAAAAGGAGCTGCAAACGTAAGAAGTCTGGAAATTCGACAACTAGAGAAGAAGAGATATAGAAGCTGAGTAAAGAGAAAGAAAGAAGCTATGTGCGGTTTTATACAATTCAAATTTAGTTTTGAATAAGAGCTTTGTTTCTCTATTTGAATTGTATATCGAACATTACTGTATCAAAACCTTCAAGAATGGAATTGAGCTGAAAAGATATTGTAAATTCTGTTTTTAAATAAAGAATAGAAATTCATTTACGAGTGTTTTGTGCTCTTGTTTTATCCACTAGTATTTAATTACTAAAGACACAATTCACCCCCCCTCTTGTGATACAAACGATCCTACAACTAGTATCAGAGCTTTTATTATTGTTAGATTGCCTACACTCTGTTACAACTAGTATCAGAGCTTTTATATTATCAGATTGCCTACACTCTGCTACAACTGGTATCAGAGCTTTTATTATTGTCAGATTGCCTACACTCTACTACAACTGGTATCAGAGCATTATTATCATAATTAAGAGCTTTTATTTCTCTATTTAGGAATCGATTTTTCCTATTATTTTCTTAGGATTATCTATTTAAAATGGATAATACTGAAATCTTAGTTATGACTGAAGGACAAACCACTAATCGTCCTCTTATGTTCGAAGGTAGCAATTATGGCTACTAGAAATATAGGATGAAAGTATTCTTTCAATCAATCGATTTCAAATTATGGCATATAATTAGCAATCCTATAGTGTTAGTTACGACTCCATATGATACTTGGACTTTTGATGAAAAGGAGCAAATGACACTGAATGCTAAAGGTTTAAACATCTTGTTTTGTGCTTTTTCTCATGATCAATTTAATAAAGTTTCTGCATATCAAATTGCATATGAGATATGACATGTATTAGAAGTTGCCAACAAAGGTACTAACCAGGTCAAGGAATCTAAGATTAATATGTTAGTACTTAAATATGAGCTTTTTAAAATGCACAAAAATAAATGTATCTCTGACATGTTTTCTCATTTTCTTGAGATTGTAAATTCATTAAAATCTTTAGGCAAGAAATTCGAGGAAAAAGACTTGGTAAGAAAGACCCTTAAATCTTGAACTAAAATTTGGGCTCAAAAGACAACATCTATTGAAGAGTGCAAAGATTTAAATACATATACTCTCGATGATCTCATAGGAAATTTGACAACCTATGAAGTACAACATTTAGATCCAAAAGGGAAAAATCCTAGAAGGGATCTGGCTTTTGAGGCTGATAAAGTCTCAGAAGTCACTAGTGATTCTAACGATGATTTACAGTTGTTGACTAGAAAATTTAGAAATCTGATAAAGAAACGCAGGAACTTCAGGTCAGCAAAGACATCTAGAGATATGGAGAAGAAGTCATCCATGAAAGATAAAATCATATGCTACAAGTACAACAGATCGGGTCACTTTCAAACTGATTGTCTGCTCAACAAAGATAAGAAGAATTTGAGGAGGAATTTTAGGAGTAAGAATTTCAGAAAGAGAATGGCACTTAAAGTGACATGGGATGACTCTTCAGCTTCACAAAGTGAAGAAACAAAGGATTCAACATCAGACAATGAATCCTCATCAACATCAGATTCAAAAGAAAATCTAGCAAACATATGCTTCATGGCAAAATCCAGTGAGGTATCCTCTGATCAAAATGCTAACTTTGATAGTTTTGATGGATTACTTGTTGAATACAATAGACTGGCTAGAAAATATAAGAAAGTAAAAATAGAAGGAAAGAACACTAGGAAAATGCTAGATGAATCTGAAAATAAGGTTGATTTTCTGAATTCTACATTGAATAAATTTAAAGAAGAAAATCAAAGGCATGCACAGGAAATTTTAAAGTTTACTGCAATAGAAAGAAAATTGCATGCTAATTGTGAAAATTTAATTGCTGATAAGAAGAAAATGATTTGTGAAATTGAAAAACTAGAATTGACTATTACTGATTTAAATTCAGAAATTGATATGCTAAAGATTAAGATCTGCGATCAAAAGGCTATATTAAGTAAATGGAATAATAGTCAAACTATAACAAATGAACTTAGTAGTAAAATATCAAATATAGAAAAACATGGTATTGGTTTATACGATGCATCTTCTGAAAATTATATATTGCATGATGGTACTACTAAAAATAATGTCTTTATTTCCAGTACTAAAAATAGTAAGAGAAAAACTATTCTATGTGTAATTAAAAATGGAGAAAAATATGTGCAAGTTGATAAAATGCAGCATATAAATGATAGCACATGATGCAAGAATGTCAAAAGAAATTTTTAGAAAAATCAAGCTAAGTCATTTGAGAATCTTAATATTCTTGATCAATTTTCTTCATATTTAAAGAATATCGGATATTGGAAATCAAATAAAGTTAGAAATGAAAATTTCAACTCTAGTTGACATAGAGATAAATGTTCTGATAATTATAACACTAAGAGAAAGAAATGAAAAAATAATTATCAGAAAATAGATAAGTTGAAGTCTAAAAATATAGATTATTTTGATATGACTCTCTCTAAAATTCTTGGACCCACTCAAAAATGGGTTCCAAGAGATAAAATCTCTTTTTGATTGTTTTGTTATAAAGGTAGTTTTAGAATTTAATGTCTTTATTATTAAAAAAAAAACAAAATATCTATTTTCGAATTACAGTTTTCTAGTAGTTAAGAATTTATGAAATTCTGATTTTTATTAAAGTCAATTTATTTAAGAAAATTTCAGAAAAGATTACTTAAGGAAAATTAAATTGATTCAATGTGAGTGTCAGCTATATTTTTGTTACTTATGTATGTGCTATTACAGAGATTTTAACAAGAAAATACATAGAAAGTATGTACTTTTTATTAAAGGAAAGTTATTAACATTCTGTTAGAAAAATTAAGTCTTGTAGTTGCCTTTAATTTAATTTATTGTCTTGTTTTATTTTTTGTTTGTTTTTGTCTACAATTACTTGAGTAATTAAGTCCATTGGGGGATCTTAAACCTTAGTCACTTAAACCAACTAGTTTGGGATGTGCTGACTGAAAACTCATTTTGCAAGTAATTCATATTACAATTAAAAATTAAAAAAAATAAAAATTATTACCTGTTCTCACTTGTCATTAAGTAACTGGTTATCTTTCTCCTAAGCAAGGGATTGTGATCACGTAAAGAGATGATATTGTGGGAGGTAATACATAAAATATATATGAATATAAACAAAAAAAAAAAGGAAAAAGAGGCAATGTACTCAAGCTTAATTTATCTTTCAAGGTGTTATAACAATCCTGCCATAATTTGTGCATATAATCTTTATTTTTTTCTTGTTATTATCTACCCTTTACACATAATGTACGATATTTATTGTCTTAAGTTTGTGTACTCATTATTGAATTCTTTTAAGTTCCTGAAAGTATATCTTTATGAATTATGTTTTGTAAATTGAATAAGATAAAAGCTAGAAAGTCTAAATTGTTAAATCTACTACTTCTTTCTGTATTTAATTCATATTTAAATAATAAAAAATAAAAGAATTTAGAGAGACTCAAATCTATTTAAGGCTTAGCATCCTTTTTAAGTAAGTTATTTGACCTTTTAAAGCCAAATCTATTTAGGGCTTGGTAACCGAGCTTAAGTACGCCATAGATTCTTTAGACTACATTTATGTAGGGGGAGCAATTTCTCATATAATAATTCAACTCTTATGAACTATTATATGTTTTCATGAAAGAATTTGCATAATTTTAGGAAATTAACATTAATTCAGTACATTTTTGAACTGTCGGTAAAATACATGATTTTTAATTCTTATGTGTCTGAATTTTCTGTGATTTCGGAAGACTATTGTATATATATCAGACAGTTATGTTTTAAATGATCAATAGAATATTTTATTCCAGAAGTACACGTGTCAAAGCCTAAATGCATATCTTAAGTAAATGTTTGGTAAGTTATCTAGTAACTCTCCGAAATGCATCTGAGCATCGGATAGTTAGGTTTATAGGTGTCCGAAAATATCTGAACACCTTAAGTTAGAATTATGCACATGTTGAATTTCATTGCTTTATAATGTCTCAGTTGAAACTCGAACAGTTATGTTTAACTCTTCGACTTTCACACCTATCCATTCGAGAAACTCGAATAGTTAACTTAATATTATTATATTTTTTGAAAGACTTAATCTTTGACAATAACTATTCATGTTTGTCGTATAGTTATGTCCTTTACTGCTCACAAAACTCGAATAGTTATCATAAGTCTTCGAATTTTCTCACTTTTCACTTAGCTAGAAGTTATTTTCTTTACATGAATAGTTACGCTAAGTATTCTACTTTTGTCGGTTGTAAAACTCGTACAGTTATTATAAGCACTTGAGTTATTTATCAGTAACGGATCTTATATTTATGATTTCAATGATTGAATCCGTTTATCCATTTATAAACTCGAAGAGTTATAAATGTTTTACTAACAACCTTTCGTGTTTCTACCTTGGTAAAACCCTAGTTTCGTAATCTTCACTTCCACTAAGTTCTACAACGCACAACAAAGCTTAATCGACAATGTCAAGATGTGGTAGAATGACAAAAGTGTAGAAAAGAGAGCTGGAACTTCAGAAAATGCAAAATGAAATCAATGACATCTATTCAAGGTACACTTTTACAAATGAAATACTGCATGAAATTAGAAAAGCTGTTCAAGATGAGAAAAATTTCTGTTGGAAGTTTATTCGCAATTATGTTGAAACACGGTTTAGACTAAAACAGACTGAACTTTCTACATTATAACTATGGAAATGAACTTTACAACCTAACCCTGCGGTTGTTACAAGTTCTAGACAGATACTTGAAAAATCAGTACAGTCTATCACTTATTATGGAATGAAATGGGGACCGATGATAGAAAATGCAAATAAGGAATTAGAAACATTGTATTCCCAACATTATTTTCCCCCAGCTGTTTTAGATGACATTCAATAGTACATAAATGAACAGAAAACTACCATTAGCAAAATGGGCCTTCGAAGTGAAGGACAAAGAGTTTATCAACTTAAAATGGCAGAGGTGGAGAGATTAAAACTCTATATTCCATTATTACCACCTAGGCATCATGGTGAAGGACCATCAAGACCCCAGGTGCCTTTAATAGGAGAAATTAAGAAAATTTTAGAACCACCTAAACAACCAGAAACACTACAGACATATAGTCGGAAAAAGAAAAAGACATTAGAATATTTTGGACTAACTACAAGTGTAGAAGGAATAATGTAGCAAAAAGAAGAATCATTTATAGAAAGATATAGAACATTCTTTCATACAGAGATAGTTTGTTGGGTATTTAATTTTGATGATATATGCTTTATTAACGTATTTAAATAAGTCTACATAATATTCTCTAAGTATATTTCTCTAAGTATAATAGTTAACAGATTATCAGAAAGTTTCATTTTTATGTCGGATAAATTAAAGATTTCCGAAGAGCTAGATTTGCAATAGTTAAACTTTCGGATAGTTAATGTTTTGTTTTTGTCAAATACTTTATGTTAAAAAACTCGTATAGTTAAGTTATCTGCACGTGTGTTTTTAATGTTTTAAGTTGTCACGTGTTTTTCCATGTGCGTTCGGTAATGAAAAATCGAATAGTTAGATAACTGTTTGAGTTTTTATACGCATGGATAGATAACTGTTCGAGTTTTATAAAAGGACTAACGAACAGATAAGTTTCTTTGTTTAGTCACGTGTTTTGCAGGTACAAAAACTCAAAGAGTTTAAGGATAAATGTTCGAGTTTTTACAAGACTTAAAGGATAAATGTTCAACTAAATCGAAGACTTAGAAGATATTCTACAAGACTCTAGGAAGATAAAATTTTGGTGAATCTACGAAGTGGAAATCGTGGAAATTCAAAATGTTAGTGGAGAAAGTGGAAATTAAAATAAAAAGTAATTTGGATTAAAGACAAAATTAGTACGTGGATTATGGATTATGGATTGTGGATCAAGTGGATGAACATCTTGAACGTGAAAGACAATAGAGTTCGACTACTAATAGAGAGTACGAGCTACATTACAACAGGGGATCCCAATCTCAAAAAACCAAGTCTGAATATTCAATCTGGATCCCTAACTGAAAAGTTAAGTTTGAATATTCACATTCTGAAAAATTCTCCAACATCAGAAGAAGTTCGAAATTCCAAGCAATTTTAGAAAAGGAGCTACAAACGTAAGAAGTCTGAAAATTCAACAACTAGAGAAGAAAAGATATAGAAGCTGAGCAAAGAGAAAGAAAGAAGCTGTGTGCATAAAGATCAGGTTATATACAATTCAAAATTAGTTTTGAATAAGAGCTTTGTTTTCCTATTTGAATTGTATATTGAACATTAATGTATCAAGACCGTCAAGAAGGGAATTGAGCTGAAAAGATATTGTAAATTCTATCTTGAAATAAAAGAATAGAATTTCATTTACGAGTGTTTTGTGCTCTTGTTTTATCCGCTAATATTTAATTACTAAAGACACAATTCACCCCCCCTCTTGTGATATAGACGATCCTACATAGTTGTTGTATAGATCAATTATAAACATACATGTTGCTGACAAACAAATTGATACAGATACTGTTGCTACTGAAATGTTTCCAAAAGAACAAACAGAAGAATTTCAGCAGATTATTGATACGACAATAACAGATATTTCAGACATTTATACTAGTTTTGATGAAAATTCCACCAATTCTGAAAGATCTGAAAATATAGATGCTGTTGATAATATTGAAACAAGTCCTAGATCAGAACATCATGACAGGAAAATACCTAATCCTGAACAGAGTTTAGATGAAAATACATTATTATGGTTCAGAAATAGTTCCTGTTATGACAAATTTCAAACATATAAAACTTTTACAGTTTTATATTCAAGACTAGTTAAGTTTGAAGGGATGGCACACATACAAGAAATGTTTGAATTTCAAGGCTTGTTGACTCTACTTCCACAACAGCCAGACCATCTTGTTATACTCGAACTTATTTGTTGTTTTTACTCAAACTTAACAGTGGAAGACGGTATTCTTGTTTCCAATATACAAGAAAATGACATTATTTAACTCCTGATTTACTTTATCAAGTACTTGGTCTGAAAAATGAAGGAGTTACATTATCAGAAAGAAAACAGGTTTATCATTTGGTATGGGACATTCAAACTTTAGCCAAAGATCCAATTGCCAACAAACCATTGAGGTTACTAAATGACTTAAATGGCCAAGCACATTTTATTGGAAAAATACTGCATGCTTCATTATTTCAGAGGTTTGGTCATGGTGCATAAGTTGGCAGATGTTGTCTTTATGCTACATATGCATTAATTAACCATATACAGGTGAACTGGTATGATATTTTTATTTCTCATATCTTACATTTGTAGAGTAAATTATTTTTTGGTGATACGATTTTGAAAATTATGGCAAGTCAAATAGATATTACACTGTTTGGGTTTTCCCAGCACTACACTAGAAAAACTTGGATTTGTTACTTCTGTTTTTACTTAGTTAATTTATCTTTATGCCTATTCTCTCTTTTAGAAGTAAACAAACAACCTTTAATACAATTTAGATATTAATTCTAATTTGTACTTTTAACTGTAAGTGCATAGTGTCTATTGTATCAGTGTGCAAGTACAGGTCAATCCCACAGGGAATTGCAGACGAACTTGAGAACTGTTCGTTTGTTAAAAATCAAATTTATATATTCAATAAGCTCTCCGTTGATTTATAGTTAACACAACGGACTAAGTTTGTTGAGTTATGGCTAACTCAACGGACTAACCTCATGGACTTAAGTTAACTCCACGAGTCTATATTTTCTATTTAATACTGCTATTTACATAGGAATTCGGCCAACCATTGGGTGATTCCACAGATTGTAAATAACATCAATTAAGCTCTTTAATGTTAGTTAACATTGGATTTATCATTGAGCAATACTAACATTCAGATAATTCAAACAGTAACCATTAAAATCTTTAAGTCTTTTGAACGAACCAATTTCAGTAAACTGTAAAACTAAAATAAACATAAAACAATCACAACACTAACAAAGATAACATTAATCATGATACAACACAAACAATACAACACTCAAATACAACATACAAACATAGATAAATTGTTTTTGGTATTTTTCTTTTAATATGAACATGGAAATGGGCAACAAGTGAAATATAAAGTAATCTCACTTGATAGTAAATACTTCCGACACTACTTGCAACGCGATTACACCAATGAAAATTAAACCACCTACAATCCTGTCTCCTCTCCCTATAGAATCGCGAGTCCAGAATTGCAAAATGATCTCCTCTTCAGCATATAGGCATCAACCCGAAGCCAAGGCTAAAAGCTTTACGATCTCCTGAAATATGAGTTGGGGCTTGGTGAAAATGGCTTCCCTTCCCGTGACGCGATCACTCCTCACAGTGATTGTCAGGCACTGTGTTTGGCTCGGAATCGACCCGACATCAGGCAAGTATCCTCACAGACCTCCGATGGTTGGTGATTATGGTGGTGATGATGGTGATGATGATGGTTGGTGTGGTACTTCAGAGAATTGCGACGCCGATCCTCCTCTACACACACTGTCCGTCCATCTATCACACACTTCTTCTTTTTTTCTTCTTTTCTTTTATATTTCTTCAGTAGTAATTGCTTCTGCTTGAATGGTCGGTTGGATTTCCTTCATTCGTATCAACAGTGATGATTTCTTTCCCTGCGCGATACGTGCAAATGTGGTTTTTCTCTTCCAATTGTCTGTTCCTGCAATCGCTACAGTGCCATATTAGAAAATATATAGTCCGTGGAGTTACAGATAACCCAACGGACTTTCTTCGTTGATTTAACTATAAAACACATGCATAAATTTAACTATCCGATGCTCAAATGCATTTCAGATACTTATAAACTTATCTATCCGATGCTCAGATGCATTTCAGATAGTTACAAATACTCACCGATATATAACTTAAGTAAATCTACCAGATCTCGACACGTGTAAGCAGCAGTTTAATCATAAAATAACATTTCGGAGAGTTACAGGTCTAATTATCAGATGCTCAGATGCATTTCGGATAGTTACAGCTAACTCACTGAAAATCCACTTAAGTCAATTTCCTAGAACATGACACGTGTCCTCAGCTATTTTATAAATAAAAAGAGATTTCGGAGAGTTATAGGGATAACTATCTGATGCCCAGCTACAATTTCGAATAGTTATAGATAACTCACCGAAAGTTCACTTAAGTCATTCATTATGGTTTCGACACGTGTACTTCAGGAAATAATAAAATATTCTCTCAAAACATAACTGTTCGGCAATTTAAACATAACTATCTGATACATATTTGGTCTGTTAAACATAACTGTCCAAATTTGTTCGGTATGTTAAACATAACTGTTCAAAATATCAGAATATTCGGATACTTAAGAATTTCACACCCTGCAACTTACCGACAGTTCATAAATGTACTAAATTAACATTAATTCCCCCAAATTAAGCAAATTCTTCAATTAAAGCATATAACAGTGCAATTATAACATAATGGCTTAATTCTTATATGATAAGCTAAATATTATGCAATTAACCATCATTTAACCGTTAATAATATGCACTTTTTCATTCTAAACACTTCCCCCATACCTAAATTTTGCTAGTCCCTTAGCAAACTAAGATCTAATTAATTGGTCTTTAAAAGTGCTAGAATTAATTCTTCCCCTTTTGTTTTTCTTCTGTTTAGCATAAAAATATATTCTATATATTTCAGTAATCAACCTGCAAATATACTTAAAATATATGTAAATTACATACCAAGTATATCATCATCATATAGGTGTTAATTATATTATCTTTTGTTCTTCTTTTCATCATCTGTCATCCTAAATTTTCCAATAAGATTTCTAGAAGAAATTTCAACAACATACGAATCAGAGTACAATCCAATTGAATCTGATTAAGATAAGTAGAATAAAGAATTGTATCTCCATTAAACAACTTCAAAAGTCAATTCCATATTCATATTTTAGCAATTCTAGATAATAGAAAATATACTCGATTCATAAGATATCTGTATTTCACAAAACACTTGTATCTTTTCAGAACAGTATATGTATATATATATATATATATATATATATATATTTTTAAGAGTTAATTTGACAAGCTTGAATCATACAAGAGCTTTCTAATGTACCCATGTAATGAGCTTTCAGTCAACAATCCCAAATCTGATCAGGATCTTAGGTTGCCAGATTTTAAGAGTCCTTTTTCAGGTCAACAATCCTTACATACCTATCTGCTCAAGTACAAAAGGCTCGTGATCAAACAAGTCAATAAACTCTCAATTTTTTTCTCTTTTTTTTTCTTTTTTTTTCTTTTTTTTTTCCAATCAAAATACACACAAAATAAAGCATTAATCACATACTGTATATGTACGTATTTCATTAATACAGATGAAGTAAAACACCAATCTCATATAGTCCTATTTCTATCATTTACTGAAAATATGAATCCATAACAATAAGCTTATACTTTTTCTGTAGTTTAATAAGATCTACACATAAATCATTGTACAAGTTCAATCAGTCAAATTAAATGTATCTTTAAGCATATGTGTTTCATTTAATCTAGAATTCACATCTTAGCTCTTTCAGGACTTCAGATAATTTACTGAAATTTTTTTTTCTTTTTCATTAAGCATTCTGATTTCATTTTAAAATCGTGAAACTATTAAACTCATGAAATTTAAAAAAAACATAAGATACTATATCTAGATTTGCATAAATAATAAATTCAATAGCATCTTATATAGCCTTCTAAATATAACAATCAAGCAGTTTATAAAAATTTTACAGTCTCATTTATCGGATAGTGACAGCAAGTTCATAAAATTTTCAATTTCCTCAAAACTTTGCAGTACTATTTTAATTTCTTTAATTAACAAACTTACATGGCTGTTACTTTAATTACCTCCCCCCCCATACCTACATTTTGCATTGTCCTCAATGTAAAGAGTTTGACAATAAGTATAGTAATTATAGCAGACATGAATACAGTTTTGCTTGATTTAAAATTCAGGATGAGTAATTAGTTACATACCTTGTTTCATTTGTATCTCCTTCTGCATATTCTGATTTTTGATTCTGAAAAACTTTTCATTCACAGATAAAAGAAAAATATAAAACAAAAGAACGTTTAATAGATATTAATAAATCAGTGTCTTGTGTGGAACCCAGGCTCCTATGCCTTTGGTGGCTCACAAGCAAGCCAGTTGGTTTCCCAGAACAGATACCAACAAACTAGATTGATATTTTGTTTTTTTTTCTTTTATAAAATAAAAATGAAAACTAAAAAAAAAAAAAATTATCTTTTTTTTTCTAACAATAAATGCATAATACACACAACATTAAACACACAAAATCATAGCTTAAGAACATGATTGAAAAGTAGAAACAAATGGAATAAATGTATCAGTCCAAGCAAACTTTTTAGGCATAGTTCTTCTTGCTATTAATTCTGTTTTAATGCAGTTGTTGTTCCTTCTTAATTTGTAAACATGCAATATATTATAAATTCCAAATACGAGTATATTACCATTAATGATATGTAATGCAAAAAGGGATCCTTTTTGGTTCCAGGGTAATGTAACAGTTTTTATTTCTACATCTATTTCAATATACTCCTCTTCCCACTTCCATTCATTTATGTCTTCCATAATCCATATTTGAAATTTCATCAGTTCATCCCACCATCTTATCAGACATAAAGTAGGATCATCTTCTTCATTATACCACATTCCTATTTGAATTTCATTAAATTCTGTAGATGGTGGTTTAGCTATTTCACTCGGTATAGGTAAAATTTCTATATATTCATCATAACTGTCTATGCTCACTATGTATAAATCAGATCTATATGCTAATGATATCTCCGTGACTAGATATATATATTCATCAAGTATGACATGTGCTTGGTTAATTAATGATTTCTGTCCTAGATATATCATAATATTTTCATTCCAAGATCTGTTCAGAAAATTATACATACTTAAGCGTAAATCCTCACCCTAATTTTCTGTAGGTCTCCAATAATATAATTTTTCAGGAATTGTAGAATTTTTATCGAAAAATATTAAAGCTGACCCACAATTTACAGTTGGTGATTCAAATCTATTAGGTCTTCCTATATTCCATTCTTCTCTTGTTATAGGATTTCTTATCAAAATATCAGGTAATAATAAACTTGCATACCTTGGTCTCGTCTTGTATATGATTAATCCTTCATCTATCCCCATAATATGATTTATTCCTTCTAATGCATTGGGTGGAATTCCAGTAGTTCCTTCCATAGCCAGATATTCATGGGTATTTGAACTACGATTAAATGATCTCCATATGAATTCATCTCTAATCTTAGTCATTTTTGCAGCTTGTAGTCCCTGAAAATATTTTTCTTCAATACAGTCTTTAATTTCCTTTGATACACAACACAACTTGCACAGATCTTTAGCTGACAACTTACTTAGTACTTCCCTTAGTGCATCCATTGGTAATTGCATCAATTCCATTTGCCGATTCTTTAAAACACAAACAAAAATTTAGCAAAGACAAAAATTAACATAACTACTGCACACCCTTGTGGAGTTAAGGCATAACTCAACGGACTAAGTTCGTTGAGTTAAAAATTAACTCTACGATACTATTAACTAAAAATAAAAAAAACATATATACATACAGATAGTTGCTTCAGATATGCTGCTTCATTCAGCTGCCCTCCCAGAAGAGGTATCAATTTCATTAACTGTTCTATTGACAGGATTAGGTATAGCTTGTATTGGCAATCCTTCAGTAGGTCCAGCTTCCATTGGTTCCTTCTGTCTAAGTGATATATTTCTATTCTGATTTTGAATTGTAGCATTTCCAAATATAAATTCTAGACGATTGTTTACTTGTTGGATTATCTTTTATAATTTTTCTATTCTAGCTCCTTGTTTAATTAATACTTCATAACTTATGTTTTTCTCATTTATATTTTCTCCTCCCTGGAAATTGTTGTTTCTCCAAGATAAATTCGGGTGATTTCTCCAATTAGGATGATAAGAATTTCCCAAGTTATCTCTCTAGTTTCTAGCATAAACAATATCTAAGTCATTTATGTTTGCATTCTTTTTTGCTAGCTTTTGATTTAATGATAACTCTTCTATTTTCTTTGTTAATTCATTTAATTTCACCTCAAGCATAGTATTGGAATTTATTTCATGCATTCCTCTTGGCAATATTTTTTTATCTGCAATAGCTTTAGCCAAATTTTCCCACTGTGCAGTTCTTTTTGCAAAATTTTCTAAATATGCCCATGCTTCTTCACTACATAATTTTAAAAATCCATTTTGACAAGTAGATTCTAATAAAGATTTCGTTGAAACATCTATGCCTTCATAAATTATACCTATTAATTGTGCTTTACTCATTGCATGATGTGGACATTGAGTCAGTAAATCTTTAAATCTTTCAAAATATTTCCAAAATGATTAACCCTGTTTTTGGCTACACATTAATATTTCTTTCTTCTTTTTAATCGTTTGATGTGTTGGATAATATTTTTCCAGAAAAATAGAGCAAAATTCAGTCCATGTAGAAATTGAATCAGGCGATAGAGTATATAACCATATCTTAGCTGTGTCTTTTAAAGAAAAAGGGATATATCTAAGTTTAATAGCATCTATACTCATGTTCGGCATTTTCAACATGTAGGATCGTATGGCTACACAAGAGGGGGGTGAATTGTGTATCTTTAATATTTTCTGAAATATAATTGAAACTTTAAAACTAAAAAACAAGTCGAGACATTGTTTTCATAAAATCATTTTTATTCAAGGTTTCAATTACAATATACAATTCAATTCTCCTCAGAAATTGTAGATGCAATTATATTTCGATACCATGTATCATCTAAACAATTTCATAACTACAAACAGAGAAAACTAATTTGCGGAATTTAAAACTTTTCTCTCTGTTTGAGATCTTTCTTCTTCTTCTTTTTCTTCTTCAGCAATTCTTCAGTGACGAATATCTTGTCTTTTCATACTTCACCGAATTTGCTTTCTTCTGATACTTCAAATCTTTAGTGATGAAAATCTTACCTTTTTATGCTTCACTGAACTTTCTTCCACTTGAGAGATTTTGCTCGAGAAGGTGTTTTTGATCCTTGAAAAAGATTTTTCTTTTGGTGTGCAGGGATGGTTTGATCCTTGAAAAGATTTTTCTTTTTGTGTGCAAGGATGGAATTGATCAACGAGAATTCTATGCCTTTTATACTGTATCTTCATTTCATGCATATCCTTCACATTTAACCACTACTAGTTTTCCACTTCTCCACGTCTTTTCTTTTTCCTTCATCGAAACACACACGTTCTAACCCACGTTTATATTTCAAATTTTCTTTAATCATCAGTCTTGGATCTCTAAAAAAATTTCATGAAAATAAACTTTCTTGTCCAAAATTTTTTCATCAGTGTAATAAGAAGTCGTTACTTTAATGTTAACTAAACGAGTAACTCAAGTATATATATAACTTAACGTTTCTAACTTAACGAGTTCCTCATGTGTCATTTCACGTGACAAGTACTGTAGCTAACTCAACGAACTAAGTCTGTGGTGTTATGCTATCTCAACGAACCATCTCCGTTGTGTTATGATAACTCAACGAACCATTTCCGTTGTGTTATGATAACTCAACGAACCAGTAATAAACAAATGTTTTTATAGTAAGAATTTTACCACGTGCAAAAAATAACAACTTAAGTTTATAACGCTAACCTAACGCGTTGCCTTAGTGTTCAATATAGCAACTCAACGCGTTTAGTTATGTTAACTTAATGAGTTAAACATGTGCACCTCACGTGATATAATACAACATTCGTAACTTATAATTTCACCACGTGTATAACACTAACTTAACGAGTTCGTCTATTCTTTTACTCACTAACTTAACGAGTTATCACGTGACCTATTTTAACCTTTAAGCCTCTAACTTAACGAGTTCTTACGTGACCTCTATACAAACAAAACTCTAACTTAACGAGTTGTCTAAATGTGCACTGTTCATGATACAGAAGATATAACATTAAAACTTATCATACTTTTCAATAAAAACACACGTTAACTTAACGTTTAGCTAAATGAGAAATTAATGCAACGAAACGACTAGTTATTAACTTCAAATCCAATATAGACAAGTATTTATATCAGTAAACTTTTTCTGTATTAATTGATGATTTTAATTTCTTTTCACAAGTAATAGTAATTGAGCAAATATGATTATTTTCATACAGCACACATCATCAAAATAAAAATACTCAACAATCTCCCCCTTTTTGATGATGACAAAACCATATTAAATCAATTATGAAATATGTTTAACTCAACAAAGCACCTTCGTTGGGTTAACTTTTAATTCAACAAACTTGTTTGTTGACTTAAGTTCACTTAAGCTTATTTCTATTATTGGTGTAAATTTTACCTCTCAAAACTAAAACTCTCAGATGTCAATAATTATATAAGTATCAGTTTTCTAATTATCATCAGTCAGATTACAATAACCATTTAAATAGCATCTCCTTTTATAATATATATATGCAATTAAGATCATAATCATCTTTTTATAATATTTCTCCCCCTTTTTGTCATTAATCAAAAAGATAATTACAGAGAATATATATATATATATAAGAGATATAATTACAACAACTCTTTCTGTAAACAAGAATAATAATTGAAGACATTTACAGAAAAATGTATTATTTAATCAAATCAAACAAGTAATACAAACATTACATTTTGTATTCAGAAACAAACAAAAACAGTTATCGACCCCTCCTAAGTATATCACTTATAGCATTACATATTTTATCTCCTAAATGCCTAATATCATTTCTGATGTCGTTAAGCACTACATCTAAGTCAGGAGGTAGCTGGGTTTGCTGTTCTGCTTGAATTGAATAACTTTGTTGTTGTTGTTGTATATGGTCTGTATCAGGTTGTTGTTGTTGTTGAGATTTAGGCATGGTCTGGAATTTTTGCAAATCTTTGACACTAAATGAGCTCATGCCTTTAGTTTTAGAGGGCTAGTCGGATAAATTCAATTGGCTTGCAATGAGTCTACATACAGCATCACCATAAAATAACTTTGAACTCATATGCTGTAGTTGAGAAGTGAAAACATCAAACCAATTGATTTGAATTCTATTCAGCAAGCTATAAGTTGCATATAAACAACTTCTGCTGACTTCCATATTATGTCCAACTCTCTGAAATAAATTTGCATGCAATATATTTGCAATAAACCTTGCCTCTGCATTCAGATTTTCCATTAATCTCATTTCAGAATATACATCTGGAATTTTTGATGAAGACTGAATGTTCCATTCTAGTTGTCTTATTATGTCAAATCTATTGGTAACAACAACACCTTCATTCTTTAATCCTAAAACTTCAAAAATTAACTCTAGAGACAATATAAACTCCTGTTCATTTATTTGAGTTTTCAGAAAATTTCCATTCTTGACCAAATTGCAAAAAAAGCTGCAATAAGCTCTATGTATTGCTTCAATTTCGTTCCTACTAGCAAGAATTTAATGAGGCCTTGAAACTCAAACAGATCTCTTATTTCCATCAAATTTCTTAATTTTATTGGACGAGCATGCAGAATCTGACATGTAATCAGATTATTGTATTTCTGCAATGCTTCTTCAGATCTAAAATGAATTGCATTACCTTGAATTTTTAATATTGCACATAAAGAAGGTGATACCTGAAGCCGTGATTCAGAGTTTAATTGATCTTTAGGAACCACTTCTTCAAAATGAATGTCATGTTGTTCCTCTTCCAAAATATTATCTTGAAGCTGCTCAGGTAAGCTTGATTCTTTAGCTTCAACAATGTTAGGAACATTGTCAATATTCTCAACATTCATATGTTCTGTCTCTATAGAATGTTCAGAGTACAATTTTTCCATAAATTCTACAGCCAGTGTATCTGTTTGTAATTGTTCATTTTGTTCAATAGATATTTCCATTGATTCATGTTGTGAATTCTCAAACTCTACTTCTATAGATTTTATAGAAGGCTGGTTAACTTTTAGCTCTTCTGGAGTCTTAACATTTTCAATATCTGCTACTCTAGACAATTCAGCCTTTGAACTAGTTACTACCTCAACATTGTCAATTATATCTGCAATAACTTGTTCAATGTCCTGATGCTCTGATTTGTCAATTTCTGCATCATCAGGACTTGTATTAATAGAAAAACTTGAGCTCATATTTGACTTGGATTTCTTCTCAAGTTTTCTAGCAAGGGAAAATAAAGTCTCATTATCTTCATCAATTTCAGTGTGTTTGGAACTGATGAGTTTATCAGATGCACAATAAGGTACAATGTCTAGACATACATTGTCCTTTGGAAATAAATTTTCATCTGATTTTCCTTTTTCAATAGACTTTGTTTCCTTAGACAATTTTTCTGACTTTCATTCTTTTATAACATTTTTGTTTCTCCTTTTCAAGTATTGCTGCTTTCTTTTCAAATTGCTCCATAAAAGTTTTCTACTTTAATTCTTCTAAGGCACTTTCTATTGCAACGGCCTTTCGAAGACTGTCAACTTTTGTTTTGTCTACAGCAATATCTGATTCTACTTGTTTTGAATATAAAGGAGTAGGGATAGTTGATTCATGCTCTTCCTCAAATGCATTTAGTCTTGTACTGTTTATAGGAGTTTGAGGAGTTCTATTTGATGAACCTACACCTTTTTCCAAATATTTTGCATACTATTCCAAAAATGCAATCTCAGCACATTTCATTCTGTATTCTCTATCATATTTACTTTGAATACCCATGTATGTAATACTTGCATCAGTATGTTGAAGTTCTTGTCTAACTTCATCTAATATATCTTGAGAAAAGAAGTAATCTCTATAAAGTTCTTCTAACCTTTTGTTCACTCGAAATATTTTCTTGAACCAAGTACGTGGAACTTCATCGTTCTCTATTTCTTTTCCTTTTGCATCTCTTCTGCTTTTGCCTTTTCCTCTGCCACGACCTTTGTAGAACTTGGAGACCATCGTCGTAGGTTATAACAGCAACAAGTGGGAAAGATTTTCTTGACAAAGTATACAAATAACCTAAGTCCCCGTGTAATAAGTGTTTAAATAGGGTTTTTAGGCGTATAACTCAACGTGAAGAGAAGTCGGGTTTAGAAATTAAATAAATATTGAATAAAGTTTATTCAATCAAGGTACCCGAAATATTCAAGTATAACTCGTTGAGTTAACCAACCTAACGAGTAAAACGCTGTCTAGAGGCAGTCTTACACGTTACCTTATCTAACATAACGTCTAGTTAGTACACTTAAAACAATTTTCGGATGCTTCCAACTGAAACGTTCCGAAAACAACACACATGTTAAACCTAACATTATCTTGAGAACATTGTAAACTATTTGAACATTTTGTCCTTTGAATCTAAAATAGTTTATTTGTCTTTTTAAATTATTTCATCAAGATTTTAAGAGGACATTAATTCAGATTAACTAAGATTTGTATTTTAAATTATATTAATCTGTTTTTGACATTGTTAATACTACCCCTACAAATATACTTCAAATATATTCAATCAAAATACAAAATATACTTGTAGTGACAATAGATGTTAAGTATAACTATACTTTTACATTTTCAAAAGTATCTCAAATAAACGTTTTCAAAAGTACTAATGTTGATTCAATAAATCAGTAGTCATATTGGTATAAACTATATGCGATTCAAAGATATCTATAATTAATGAAACAACTTTTTCTTTTCAAAACAGTAAATATTGATAATTTTCTTTAAAAGTTAGTTTGAAAAGCTTGAATCATACAAGAGCTTTTTAATGTACCCGTGTAATGAGCTTTCAGTCAACAATCCCAGATCTGATCAGGACCTTAGGTTGCCAGATTTAAAGAATCCTTTTTGAGGACAACAATCCTTACATACCTTTCTGCTCAAGTACAAAAGGCTCATGATCAAACTGATCAATAAACTCTCAAAGATTTTTAGTTTGTAAGCACTTTTCATTTTAAAGACAGTATATATGTATTCCATTAATACAGATGCAATAAAACACAAATCTCATACAATTTTTACATCTATGATTGTATTGAGAATATGAATCAGTTTCAATAAGCTTATACTTTTGATTAATAGTTTAAGATGAGTTACATATAACTTATTCTACAAGTTTAATCAATTAAGTTAAATTTATGCATGATCATATGCATTTTCCTTGATTCAAAGAAAACATTTAATCAAAATTTTAGAATGTCAGAAGTATTTAATGTTTTCCATTTACACCTCCACTTAAAATCGTAAAAACCATTAAAATTGATAAACTACTTAAAATCAATAAGATACTACTATGATTATACAATAAATACATAGTATCTTAAGCAGCAGTTTAGATATTACTTTAGATATTTATAATAAGTATATAATATCTATGAGGTGAACAACATCATCAATAATATTTATCTTTTTATGTGGAGTTTAAGCATTTTACACATCACATAGCCTACAAATACCTAAATTTAATCTAATGTTGCAGAATGTATTTTTGTCTAGATGTTTTGTAAATATATCAGCTAATTGATTTTTACTAGACACAAATTCTAATTTAATTTTTCCTTTAATTACGTTATCTCTTAGAAAATGATGTCTAACCTCTATATGCTTTGCTCTTGAATGTAATATAGGATTTTTAGAAAGATTTATTGCAGAACTACTGTCACAATAAATCTCAGTTGTATCATAAGATAATCCAAAATCTTCTAAAGTTTGCCTTATCCACAGAATCTGAGTGCAACACAGTGCAGCAGCAACATATTCAACTTCTGTAGTAGAAAGTGCTTCATAGTTTTGCTTTTTACTAAACCATGACACCAAATTATTTCCCAATAATTGACATGTGCCACTGGTACTCTTTCTATCAGATTTAGATCCTACATAATCAGCATTAGTATATCCTATAAGATCTATTGAACTATCCTTAGAATAATACAGTTTGAAATTTTTAGTTCCTTGTATATATCTAAATATTCTTTTAACTGCAATTAAGTGTGATTCTTTAGGATTAGATTGAAATCTAGCACAAACACACACAGCAAACATAATATCAGGTCTACAAGCAATCAAATAAAGTAAAGAACCAATCATACTTCTGTATTTCCTTTGATCTATAGATTTTCCTATGTCATCAATATCTAACTTTAAAGTAGTACTCATAGGAGTTCCTCGAATCCTTGTAGCATTAAAATTAAATTTCTTAAGCATTTCATCTGCATATTTTTCCTGATTTAAAAATATACCTTTATCCATTTGCTTAATTTCAAGTCCTAGAAAATATGAAAGTTCTCCTATCATACTCATTTCAAACTGAATAGTCATCTCTTCAGAGAATATTTCTATCAACTTATCAGAGGTTTCTCCAAAGATTTTATCATCCACGTATATTTGAACAACAATCTGATCTTTACCATCTCTCTTAATAAATAGAGTATGATCCACTTTCCCATGATATAGCCTTTTTCTATTAAAAAAGTAGACAATCTTTCATACCATGATCTAGGTGCTTGCTTCAAACCATATAAGGCTTTCTTCAATTATACACAAAGTCAGGATTTTTAATATCTTCAAATCTAGGTGGTTGTTTTACATAGACTTCTTCATTAATTAAACCATTTAGAAATGTACTCTTTACATCCATTTGATATAATTTAAAATCCATATAACAAGCATAGGCCAATAATATTCTAATACTTTCTAACCAAGCCACAGGAGCAAATGTTTCATCATAATCTAATCCTTCTTCCTATGTATACCCTTGTGCAACTAATCTAGCTTTATTCCTTATAATTTGACCAGTTTCGTTAGTTTTGCTTCTAAAGATCCACTTTGTACCTATTATGGACTGATTTTCTGGTGGAGAGACTAATTCCCATACATCATTTCTGATGAATTGATTTAGTTCTTCTTGCATTGCCACTATCTAATTTTCATCAGATAATGCTTCTTGTATATTCCTTGGTTCCACCATAGAAACAAACATACACATACTATTTAAATTTACTGAAGCTCTAGTTTTAACTCCCTCATTAATATTACCAATGACTTGAGTAATGGGATGTGATGAATAATAACGCCAATTTCTCTGATTTTCCTCAATATTCTCATCAACATCTGAAAGTCCATCACTTTCATCATTAGTTTGATCATTTAAGTTCATATTTTTGATTTTCTCAGATAAATCATCAATCTCTCTATTGATCTCTAACTCATTTGGAAAATTGATCATATCATCATTATTAGCTTTAGATTGAGATTCTCTAAGAGAATTTTCATTGAAGCTTACATGGAGGGTTTCTTCAATAGTCCTAGAAGTCATGTTATATACTCTATAGGCTTTACTTCTAGTAGAGTAACCTATAAAAATTCTTTCATCCGATTTGGCTTGAAATTTATCCCTTTTATCCTTAGTATTAAGAATAAAACACTTGCACCCAAATGGTTTCATATAGGAAATTTTTGGAACCCTATTAAACATAATTTCAAAAGGAGTTTTATTAACATGAGGTCTTGAATGACTTCTGTTAATAACATAACAAGCTGTATTTACTGCTTCAGCCCAAAGATTTTGAGGTAACTTATGCTTATTCAACATAGTTCTGGCCATTTCTTGAAGTGATCTATTCTTTCTCTCAACAACACCATTTTGACACGGTGCTCTTGGAAAAGAAAATCTGTGATCAATGCCATGCTCATTACAATAGTTATCCATTTGATCATTATCAAATTCAGTTCCATGATCACTCTTAAGTTTTTGAATAGAGACACTTTGCTCATTTTGAACAAAATTGCAAAACATTTTAAATTTTTCAAAAACTTTTGTCTTAGATGCTAGAAAATATACCCAAGTGTATCTAAAGAAGTCATCTACTAAAACAAATACATACCATTTACCACCAAGACTCATGATTCTTGTTGGTCCAAATAGATCCATATGTATAAGTTCTAAGACTCTCTTGCTTGAAATATTAGTTTTGGATTTAAAAGAGTTTTTGTGAAGTTTACCTAACTCACATGCATCACACATAAAGTTCTTTGAGTATTTAATCTTTGGTAAACCTTTCACTAAATGTTTTCTAGATAGTTTATGTAACAGTCTCATATTTATATGCCCAATCCTTCTATGCCATATATACGCATCACTAGTTTCAGCTAGCAAACATGAATTTAAATCAACTACACCAGAAGGTAAAGATAAAATACATACAGAACCTTTTCTTTTAGCAATAAACTTAATTTCATCTGTATTTTTATCAATTATTTTGCATACATTATCTTCAAACACTACCTAATATCCATTTTCAGTTAGTTTTATGACACTCAGCAAATTAAATCCTAGGTTTTCTACATATAGTACATTCGAAATAACACAAGTAGGAGTTATTTGAACATTGCCCATACCTATGGTTTTATCTTTGCTTTTGTTACCAAATGTTACACTTTCTTTCATGGTATTTGTAAAATTTTGTAATAGACTTTTTTGTCCGGTCATGTGACTTGACACTCTACTATCCAAGATCCATTTTGATGTTGTTTCCTCCTGCAACACAAATTAAGAAAAACTTTTTCTTGGTACCCAATGTTGTTGAGGACCAAGTTCATTAAACGCATATTTCTTCTTTTTGTTTAAAAATAGTTTAACATTATCATTTATATTCTTATTAGTTGTAAGTACTATTGATTTATCATTAGCTTCATACTCACATATAGCATTATTGCTTTTGCAATCATTCTTTTTGTTTTCAGATGTAGTATAATCAAGACCAAACATATATTTGTCAGATGTTAATTTATTTTGGTCATGCTTATACATTTCTGTAAGTTCATACCAAGATTTTGTACTTGTATTAACACTTTAAGTACATACAAAATCTTTTTCTGCATAAGAATTTTTTGTTTTATCACATGCAGAATGAGTAATTGGTCTAATACTAGTGTATTGAATTACATGCTCAGGTTTCTGAATTTTCAGTTTACTACAATTGTTTGAAATTTTAGAAACATTAGAAACTGAATTTCCAGAACAAGAAACAAGATTTTTAGAAACATTTATAGTCATGTTAGAAGTACAATTTGACAAATCACATTGATTTATATTATTACTACATGATTCATCCCTTGAAGTACCTACTTCTACATATTTATTACCTTGTTTCATAATAAAAGGAATTTTAGCCTTAGATTTACTTGAACTACAACTAATAAATCCTTTATTGGCTTGAGATTCAAGATATTCAGGATAATCAAATCCTAAGCCAAATTTATAAGACACCGCAGGGGTACTAGTTAGTTTGTCTAACATAGTTTGACTTAAATTCCATTTCTCAAAGGTAGAATTTAAATCTTGCTCTCTTAGTTTTAATTTTTCTATCTCTAATTCAAGTTCATTTATATTGTTTCTCAACATTTCATTTTCAGATTCTATCTTTAATTTTTCAGCATTTATATTCTGTATTTGTTCATGCAAGATACATTCATTAAATCTAAATTTTTGCAAATCTCTAGCATGATTTTCATTATCACATTTAAACTTTTCTAAAGTAGTAAACAAGAAACAATTTTCTTCTTCCATAATGGATGAAGATTTTCTAATATTATTATTTTCCAGTTTACATACTTTAAGTTTTTGTAATAATGCATGATAAGCACATAATAATTCATCAAAGTTGAAATCTGAATGACTTTCAGGATCATATATTACCTCAGACTCATGTGTCATGAAGCACACATGAGCAACGTCTTGTAACTCTTGTTCTCCTTCTGAATGTGATGATTTTGATGCTGATTCCTCAGATTCAGACTCTTCAGACGTGTCATCCCAAGTGACCTTCAAAGTCTTTTTCTTGTAAAACTTTTTCTGAGTTTTCTGAGCCGTCTTCTTCTTATTTGTCCTACTTTGCTTTTCATTTTTCCTCATAGGACAATCTGGAGAAAGATGTCCAAGTTTCTTACAGTTGTAACATACATACTTTCTGGATGAAGAATTCTTATCATTCAATGATTTTGACGTTGAGGGTTTATCACTTTTGTTCCTTTGCTGTTTCCTAGCTTTCCATGTTTTCTTGAATTTCCTAGTTAGCAAAATCAAATCCTCGTCAAAATCATTAGATATATCAGAATCTGAATTAATTTTGAAGGCTATTTCTTTCTTCATTTTTAGTTTGTTGTGACTCAGTGATTCATTTAATTGAACTTCATAAGATGTTAAATTTCCTATAAGTTCATTCATAGTATAAACATTTAAATCTCGTGATTCCTCAATTGATGTTACTTTTTGAGACCATTTAGAACTTAGGGATCTGAGAATTTTCCTCACCAAATCCTTATGTTCAAAATTCTTTCCTAAACATTTTAAAGAGTTTATGATATCAAGAAATCTGGAAAACATCTCAGAAATATTTTCGTCTTCATGCATCTTAAAGAGTTCATACTTATGAATCAACATGTTTATTTTAGTCTCTTTAACTTGAGAAGTACCTTCATGTGAAACTTCTAATGCATGCCACACCTCATAAGCAGATTTATATGCTGACACTTTACTGAACTATTCATAACTCAATGCACAAAATAAAATATTTAAGCCCTTAGCATTCAGAGTTTCATTTTCTTTTTCAGTAATTGTCCAAGTATTATAAGGAGTAGTTAACGGAGTATACGGTTTAGAAATCATGAACCACAATTTATGATCTATACTTTGAAGAAAAAGAGTCATCCTATATTTCCAATATTCAAAATGTATTCCATCAAATAAAGGAGGACGATTAAGATTTTGGCCTTCATATAAAGAAAAATTACCATTTCCAGTAGCCATTTTACCTTAGATTTTTCAACTTATTTGATTTTAAACAGTCTAAAAATTTAAAACAATTTGAGCCTTAAATCAAGAAAGTTAAACGTATGCTCAGATATTAATTTCTGTTTAAAAACAAGGAAGGTAGAATAAGCAATGATATTAAATAAGTTGTTATCGATATTATATCAAAGATTATTAACAAAGCTCTAATACCACTTGTAGGATCGTATGGCTACACAAGAGGGGGGTGAATTGTGTATCTTTAATATTTTCTAAAATATAATTGAAACTTTAAAACTCAAAAACAAGTCGAGACATTGTTTTCATAAAATCATTTCTATTCAAGGTTTCAATTACAATATACAATTCAATTCTCCTTAGAAATTGTAAATGCAATTATATTTCGATACCATGTATCATCTAAACAATTTCATAACTACAAACAGAGAAAACTAATTTGCGGAATTTAAAACTTTTCTCCCTGTTTGAGATCTTTCTTCTTCTTCTTTTTCTTCTTCAGCAATTCTTTAGTGACGAATATCTTGTCTTTTCATGCTTCACCGAATTTACTTTCTTTTGATACTTCAAATCTTCAGTGACGAAAATCTTACCTTTTTATGCTTCACTGAACTTTCTTCCACTTGAGAGATTTTGCCTGAGAAGGTGTTTTTGATCCTTGAAAAATATTTTTCTTTTGGTGTGTAGGGATGGTTTGATCCTTGAAAAGATTTTTCTTTTTGTGTGCAAGGATGGAATTGATCAACGAGAATTCTATGCCTTTTATACTGTATCTTCATTTCATGCATATCTTTCACGTTTAACCACTACCAGTTTTCCACTTCTCCACGTCTTTTCTTTTTCCTTCATCGAAACACACACGTTCTAACCCACGTTTATATTTCAAATTTTCTTTAATCATCAGTCTTGGATCTTTGAAAAAATTTCCTGAAAATAAACTTTCTTGTCCAAAATTTTTTCATCAGTGTAATAATAAGTCGTTACTTTAATGTTAACTAAACGAGTAACACAAGTATATATATAACTTAACGTTTCTAACTTAACGAGTTCCTCATGTGCCATTTCACGTGACAAGTACTGTAGCTAACTCAACGAACTAAGTCTATGGTGTTATGCTATCTCAACGAATCATCTCCGTTGTGTTATGATAACTAAACGAACTATTTCCGTTGTGTTATGATAACTCAACGAACAAGTAATAAACAAATGTTTTTATAATAAAAATTTTACCACGTGCAAAAAATAACAACATAAGTTTATAACGCTAACCTAACGCATTGCCTTAGTGTTCAATATAGCAACTCAACGCGTTTAGTTATGTTAACTTAACGAGTTAAACATGTGCACCTCACGTGATACAATACAACATTCGTAACTTATAATTTCACCATGTGTATAACACTAACTTAACGAGTTCGTCTCTTCTTTTACTCACTAACTTAACGAGTTATCACGTGACCTATTTTAACCTTTAAGCCTCTAACTTAACGAGTTGTCTAAACGTGCACTGTTCATGATACAGAAGATATAACATTAAAACATATCATGTTTTTCAATAAAAACACATGTTAACTTAACGTTTAGCTAAATGAGAAATTAATGCAACGAAATAACTAATTATTAACTTCAGATCCAATACAGACAAGTATTTATATTAGTAAGCTTTTTCTGTATTAATTGATGATTTTAATTTCTTTTCACAAGCAATAGTAATTGAGGAAATATGATTATTTTTATTCAACACACATCATCAAAACAAAAATACTCAACACATCATTTGACAAACTTCGTTAAATTCTCTAAAGAAATAATAGGCATCCTCTCTTTCTAATCCATGAAAATGTGGCAATTGACTAATATAATTAGATTTCAGTTCAAACCTATCTCCCTCAAAGTTTGACAATCGAATACATGAAGGTTCATCAACTAATTTCGGATACAGAATCTCTCCTAATGGTTTTTCTACTAGAGCAGCCATCTCTACGTTCTCTTTTAATGAAAGGTTAGCTACACCCCAAAGAATTTCGTTAAAGTTCAGTTCAGAAAAATTTTCAGTACTCCTCTGCAATGAAAATTCCTAGGTAGGTGTTCTTACTAATCATTTAGTGCTTAGAGAACAAGTCCATGTGCTCATAAATAAATAGCAGAAGATTAATTACATACCAGTCTGAAGCTTTCCATTCTATAAATATTTGTTGTCGGATGAAGTTGAATCAGCTGCTTCTCCTTCCAGTTCCTCCAACGCCTTCTCCTTTCTTTTAAAAGTGCTGATAACTCGTAAATAACATTTTGTTTTATATATATACTGCGCATCTATAAAGTGAATAAATCTCGTTGCAAGAACGTGTCTTGCAACGTGCATCGTGGTTCTTATTTATATGGGTACGTGTACCATTATTAATTTCAAATTTTGGTAACCACTAAACCGACGAATCTTCGTTCATGGTTAAAAGAATAACTATTCTACTTAATCCATGAACTAACCTCGTTGAGTTACAGAAAACTCAATAGAATACAGTCGGTTACTGTTGCTAACTCCACAGACTAACTTCGTTGAGTTACAGATAACTCAATGGAGTGACTTTATATTATATTACTGACCTCGTAGAGTTACGGTTAACTCAACGGACTTACTTCGTTGAGTTAACACTTAGCAACAACTAAGTTTTACTCTCGTAAGTTCCTCTCTGTTCTTTTTTTTATTTTTTATTATTCTGCTAACTGAAATAAAGTTAAATCTATGTCATTAATGCATCATTTTGATTAAAACTCATTTAAATCTAAATCTTATATAAAGATTTAACTTGCAGGTCATTTTATGTTATGCGGAATTTACATTTTACCTTATAACATGTAGAAATTTTTAAGTAGTTATCCTGTCATTCAGCAAATTGTAAATCTGTTACATATTCATTCATAAAGTTTCACAATAATATAATATTCAATAATTTTCATTCATTTCACATTCAAAACACGTATGAGAATTGCATCTGAAAAATTTACATTCATTAATATGAATCAATTACAATACAAGTACATCATACAATTTCATACAGTTTTACATAAGTAGACGAACAATACAATTTAATCTCTATGCCTAAGTTCATCTACTTCCTTTTGGAGTTTTTCTAATTGAAGCTCTAATTGATTAATCCTCTCTACTGCTCTTGTAATTCCTCTAGAAGGTACAACTAGTTCTGCAACTACAAAATTTCTGTATTCTTTCATTGAAATGGTTCTTGATCTAATCCTTTTTGATATCCATTTAGTGAAATCGATACAGTCCACCATCAGTAGTGGAATCAAATCTCCATAAAATAATTTCTTCTTCATTGTTTTCAGCTTGGAGATAAAAACTGCAGACCAATTTATTTGGATCTTATTTACAACTGCATATGTGGCCCATTTGACAAATTGACTTAATTCTATGTCATGGCCCTGTCGTTGATAGACATTCTTAATCAGAATGTTAGCTACCATGTGTGCTTTATCATTTAAATGCTTCAATCTGTTTAATAATGGCACACCCGGATTGATAGCTAAACAATCCTTGATTTCCTGTTTAGTCCACTCGACGGCAGTTGTATCTTCCAAAATTTTTATTCCTTCATTCTTCAACCCAAATATGTTATGGAGAAGCTCTAGTGTTATCTATACATCAGCTTCCTCCATGTTTGAAATCCTCCTCTTTCTCTCAAATTTGCATAGAAACAAGGCACTAAATTTTCATATACTGCATGCCCTCTTTCTTGAGATATAAATTGCAGTAGACCTTAGAATTCAAATAATTCTTTGATTTCTTGCATTCCATCCTAATTTACTAGTCTACTATAAATAATATCATAACCCCTTATTTCTTGGTATTTGGTATAAGCTTCCTGACTACAAAAATGTACTTCATTTAAAATTGTTGTTTCAGTCGGGTCAGGAAGGTGACTTTGTTGCTCCTGAGGGGTTTGTTCTTGATCTTCCTCTAGCATAGGCTGCATTTGGACATTCTCTTTAGATTCTTGGCTTTTTGCTTTTTCTTCTGTCTATGGTAGTGAGCCGGCAGAACTCTCCACTTTGTCTTGAATTCTCTCCATAAATTGCTGAAGAGTTTCTTGTTCTTCAGTGAAATCTGTGAAATTATTTTTGTCCAAATGGCTTCTTTCAGCCTCTTCATTTTCTTCACTTTCTTGCTCCTCCTGACTACTAATCTATTCTGTTACTGTTCTTTTCGATTCTGTAACAGATTGGGATAGAGTCACGGGCAATTCAGTTTCTGCCCTAATTTTTGTTTCTTCTTGTACAGGCTGCAAACTAATTTCAGCCTGATTTTCTTCTTTTCTTTGCTCCCCCTGCTCCTCCTTAGAATCAGATAGCAGGTTAATAAAAATCTGCTCCACAGGCCCTGTAAAAATTGGTACTTTAGATTTAATTTCCTCATATTCAAGCACTTTTTCTTTTCCTTTCTTTTTTCTGATTAGTTGTGCCTGTTCTTCCTCTTCATCTTCTGAATTAAATCTATAAAAATAGGTTCTACAAGCCTTCGAGCCACAAGTACTGGCTCTTCCTGTTTAACTTTTTTTATAACTACTGGTCTCGAAGGACCAACTTTAGCTTCTTTTGCAGTAGATTTGGCAACAGTTCTGGCAGTAGCTTCGTGATGCTGTTCCAATTTGATTTTACATTGGGCTTTCAACCTTTCTATAGCCCTCTTTTTGTAAAGTGCATCAAACACTAGGTGTGCTTTGGCCACTACCAAATCTTCTGATTCTCCTTGGTTCTTCCCAACTTGAACCAGTTCTGCAAATTCTCTTTTCTCTTCTTTAGTCGAAGGCCCCATCATTTCTGCTCGTTCCAACGGCTTAAATGGTGGAACTAAAGGTCCTAACTGCTGTTCCTCAGGAACAGGTCTTTCAGCAGTCATCTCCTCTTGTCCTTCAGTTGCCTCTCGTTGTTCTTGCCACCATATTTCCCAGCTTCCTCATCCAACAATACGTTTCTTAAACCATAATCTGGCTTTACGTTGAATTAGCTCTAGGGCTACTTCATTGTTTGGCCGGATTTTTCTTTCTTTACTTAATGCAATTTCAATTGCCACTCTAATTCGTGTCTCCATTATCTATGGTATCTGTATACTACAATCTACTAATATTTTTCTTAATCTAAAAAGTTCAAATTCTACCTTCTGTAACTCTTTTTCTCTTGTTGTATTTCTGATCTTCTGCCTCGTGTGCCATTCTTCAGATTCCTTCAGAAACTGTGCGGTGTCAACTGCCTTTTCCCAGAATTCAGGCGTCATCTTCCTCATCGTGGAGTTACACAACAGCATAGAATCGCTCTGATTGCTACTGTTTTAGATTTTAAATGATTTGCCGGATAATGCCCCCGAAACCCTAGGTTTTAGTTAAAATACGCCCTAAGTTTAGGCGGGTAATCGGGTCATTTCCCGAACCAACTATTACTATTTTATCCGCGGTCTTAGCTATAGTACTTCGTTGAGTTACAGTTAACTCAACGGAATAAGCTCGTTGACTAACTCAAGACTCAATGGAGTAAGCTCGTTGAGTTAAGCGTAACTCAACGGACTCCCGTACAAGCAAATATAATAATAAAAATATTACAGATAATAGTTTTTTCTGTTTTGTTACCGGTTTAACCGATACTATGTTTCGGTCAAACCTAAATATATTTTTTTTATTTTTTATTTTTCTTTTGGTTGAATCGATACTATGTTTCGATAAAACCAACAATTTTTCTAAAAATTAATATTCATATTTTTTTATGTTCCGATCATACCGATGGATCTAGTCAGTTGAACCGCAACGATTTTTATGTTTTATATATATTTTTAATGTTTTTTTTACGATTTTTTTTTTTTTTTCAAACATTAAAACTGATTTCTTACTAAGTAAAGCTCAAGTAATCCTCTACTCTGACTTCTTCTATAATTCCAAAGGAGCTTTTTGGTGTTTTCAAAATAGGTTTAAGTCTTTGTCCATTTACTTTAAATATATTCTAATTTTTAGGATTTTCAATTTCAATAGCTCCATAAGGATAAACATTTCGAACTATGTAAGGTCCTACCCATCTAGATTTAAATTTTCCTAGATGGTTATGGAGTCTAGCCATATAAAGATATACTTCTTGTCCTATTTCAAAGCTTTTAGGAATAATTTTTCTATCATGCCAAAATTAAATTTTTTCTTTTTCTCTTACAGTATTCGAATAAGCTTCATTTCTAAATTCTTCTAATTCAATTAGTTGCATTTTCCTATTTTCAGTAGCTTGATTTAAATTAGTGTTCAGAGTTTTTAATACTCAATAAGCTTTATGTTCTATTTTAGTAGGTAAATGACAACTTTTTCCATATACTAGCCTAAAAGGTAACATACCTAAGCTCGTTTTATAAGTAGTTCTATAAGCCCAAAGTGCATCTATCAATCTATTAGCCCAATCTGTTCTAGTAGGATTTACTACTTTTTCCAAGATTAATTTAATTTGTTTGTTTGCACTTTCTACTTGTCCACTTGTTTGCGGATGATATGATGTTGCAATTTTGTGGTTTACTCCATATTTTTTCATTAAGGCTTCAAAACTTCTATTACAGAAATGAGTTCCTCTATCACTAATAATAGCTTTAGGTATTTCAAATCTGGCAAATATATTTGTTCTTATAAATTGAATTACCACTTTGTTGTCATTAGTTTTTGTAGGAATAGCCTCTATCCATTTTGATACATAATCCACCCCCAACAATATGTAATTAAATTGATTAGACATAGGAAATGGACCCATAAAATCTATTCCCCACACATCAAAGATTTCAACCTCAACAATAGGATTAAGAGGCATCATATTCTTATTTGATATTCTTCCTATTTGTTGATATCTTAAACAACTTAAGCAATATTTATGAGCATCTTTGAATAGTGTTGGCCAATAAAACCCACATTGCAGAATTTTTGCAGTAGTTTTCCCTGAACCAAAATGTCCTCCACAAGCTTAGTCATGACAGAAAGACAATATGCTCGGATATTCAATTTCTGGAACACACCTCCTTAAAACCAGATCAGGACATTTCTTAAATAAGTATGGGTCTTCCCAATAGTAATATTTTACTCTTGAGAAAAACAATTTCTTATCCTGTCTATTCCAATCCTTAGGAGTTAAACCAGTAACTAAGTAATTAACTATGTCTACATACCAAGGCATTGTGTTAATGGTCATTAATTGTTCATCAGGAAAATTATCCTTAATTTCAATATTTGATTTTTCTATTTGTAATCTTGATAAATGATCTGCTACTACATTCTCACAACCTTTTTTATCTTTAATTTGTAGATCAAATTCTTGTAATAATAATATCCATCGGATCAATCAAGGTTTAGTTTCTTGTTTCTTTATAAGATGTTTTAGAGCTGAATGATCCGTGTATACTATTACCTTAGCTCCAATCAGATATGATCTAAACTTTTCTAAAGCAAACACAACAGCTAATAATTCTTTTTCAGTAGTTGTGTAATTAACTTGAGCATCATTTAAGGTTTTGCTTGCGTAATGAATCACTCTAGGAGATTTTTCTATCTTCTGTCCTAACACTGCTCCTACAGCAAAATCAGAAGCATCACACATTAACTCAAATGGATGGTTCCAATCAGGTGCTTGAATTATAGGAGTTGAAATTAAGCTAGTCTTAAGTTTGAAAAATGCTTCCTTGCAATTTTTATCAAAGTTAAATGGAACGTCTTTTAATAGATTAGTTAAAGGTCTAGCTATCTTGCTAAAGTCTTTAATAAATCTTCTATAAAAACCAGCATGTCCTAGAAATGATCTAATATCTTTTACTGATTTAGGTTCTAATAGATTAGAAATTACTTCTATTTTAGCTTTATCTACTTCCAACCCTTTTTTAGAAACAACATGCCCTAAGACTATTCCTTGTTTAACCATGAAGTGACATTTTTCCCAATTTAAAACTAGATTTTTTTCCACACAGCGTTTTAATATTTGGTCTAAATTGCTTAAACACACTTCATATGAGTTGCCATACACAGTAAAATCATCCATAAATATTTCTAAAAAATCTTCAGTCATTCCAGTAAATATGCCCTGCACACATCTTTGAAAGGTAGCTAACACATTGCATAATTCAAATGGCATTCTTTTAAAAGCATAAGTTCCACTAGGATAGGTGAAAGTTATTTTCTTTTGATTCTCTAAAGCTACTGGAATTTGATTATACCCTAAATACCCGTCTAGGAAACAAAAATATTCTTGCCATGCTAATCTTTCCAACATTTGATCTATAAAAGGTAAGGGAAAATGATCTTTCCTAGTCACAGCATTCAGCTTTCTATAGTCTATACATACTCTCCAGCTTGATTGAATTCTAGTAGGTATCAAGTCTTGACTTTCATTCCTAATAACTGTTAATCCTGATTTCTTGGGAACTACATGGATTGGACTAACCCACGAGCTATCAGAAATCAGATAAATTATATCATTATCTAACGATTTAACTATTTCCTTCCTAACTACTTCTTTAAGGTTTGGATTTAATCTCCTCTCAGGAATTCTAAAAGGTTTAGCATTCTCTTCTAAATATATGTGGTGACAGCATAAAGTTGAACTTAACCCTTTTATATCAATCATAGTCCATCCTATTGCTTCTTTATAACTCTTTACTACATCTTTTAATTTAGCTATTTGATCTTCTTTTAAATCTGAAGCAATAATGATTGGATAGGTTTGTTTATCTTCCAAGAATATATAGGTTAATTCAGGAGGTAAAGGTTTTAATTCTAAATGCTGCCCATCAAAAGCTAGAGCTCTTAATTGAACATCATCATTTTTTAAATTAATTTCTTCCCAATCTCCTTCTATATTTATGCTTTCACTTTCTTCTAAAGTTTTAGAATTGATTTGCCTATTTAATTCTTCTTGAATCACATCATCTAACATATCTCCTTCATCCTCTAAAAAGTCTATGGTATGTAAGAACATTTCTAACTCCTCAAACCTATCTGGTTTGAAAATATTTAATTGAGTATCCTCATTACCATATGCTAACTTCATTACTCCAGTTTTACAATTTATAATAGCCTTTGATGTTGCTAAAAATGGCCTTCCCAAAATTAAAGATGTATCACTATTTTTATGCTTAATTTGTTGGGAATCCAAAATTACAATATCAATAGGATATATAAAATTTTTGATTTTAATTAAGACATCCTCTATTTTTCCTCTAGGGTATCTTATACTTCTATCAGCTAATTGAATAACCGTACTAGTAGGAGTTAAGCCTTCTAATCCTAAGGATGCAAATATATCACTTGGCATAACATTTATACCTGCACCTAGGTCTATTAATGTTCTTTCTAGAATGATATTTCCTATGGTGCATGATATAACAGGGATTCCAGGATTAGATAACTTTTTAGGAATTTGTGGCAGAAATAGGGAACTACTTTGCTCATCTAAAAAGACCTTTCTAAGAACTTTTCGCTCTCTTTTCTTAGTACACCAATCCTTAAGAAATTTAGCACAAGGTGGCATTTTCTGTAATAGATCTAACAAAGGAATGTTAACTTGTACTTTTTCCCTATAGAATCGCGAGTCCAAAATTGCAAGATGATCTCCTCTTCAGCATACAGGCATCAACCTGAAGCTAAGGCTAAAAGCTTTACGATCTCCTGAAATATGAGTCGGCGCTTAGTGAAAATGGCTTCCCTTCCCGCGATGCGATCACTCCTCACAATGGTTGTCAAGCACTGTGTTTGGCTCAGAATCGACCCGACATCAGGCAAGTATCCTCACAGACCTCCGATGGTTAGTGATTATGGTGGTGATGATGGTGATGATGATGGTTGGTGTGGTACTTCAAAGAATTGCGATGCCGATCCTCCTCTACACACCCTGTCCATCCATCTATCACACACTTCTTCTTTTTTTCTTCTTTTCTTCTATATTTCTTTAGTAGTAACTGCTTCTGCTTGAATGGTCGGTTAGATTTCCTTCATTTGTATCAACGGTGATGATTTCTTTCCCTGCGCAATACGTGCAAATGTGGTTTTTCTCTTCCAACTGTTTGTTTCTGCAACCGCTACAGTGTCATATTAGAAAATATATAGTCCATGGAGTTACAGATAACCCAATGAACTTTCTTCATTGATTTAACTATAAAGCACATGCATAAATTTAACTATCCGATGCTTAGATGCATTTCAGATAGTTACAAATACTCACCGATATATAACTTAAGTAAATCTACTAGATCTCGACATGTGTAAGCAGTAGTTTAATCATAAAATAACATTTCGAAGAGTTACAGGTCTAACTATCCGATGCTTAGATGCATTTTGGATAGTTACAGTTAACTCACCAAAAATCTACTTAAGTCAATTTCCTAGAACATAACACGTGTCCTTAGCTATTTTATAAATAAAAAGAGATTTCAGAGAGTTATAGGGATAACTATCCGATGCCTAGCTGCAATTTTGGATAGTTATAGATAACTCACTGAAAGTTCACTTAAGTCATTCATTATGGTTTCGACATGTGTACTTCAGGAAATAATAAAATATTCTCTCAAGACATAACTGTTCGGCATTTTAAACATAACTATCCGATACATATTCGGTCTGTTAAACATAACTGTCCGAATTTGCTCGGTATGTTAAACATAACTGTCCAAAATATCAAAATATTCGGACACTTAAGAATTTCACATCCTGCAACTTACCGACAGTTCATAAATGTACTAAATTAACATTAATTCCCCCAAATTAAGCAAATTCTTCAATTAAAGCATATAACAATGCAATTATAACATAATGGCTTAATTCTTATATGATAAGCTAAATATTATGCAATTAACCATCATTTAACCGTTAATAATATTCACTTTTTCATTCTAAACATACACCTTAGCCATAGAAAAGATTAAAATCAATATCTTTCTTTACAAAGGAACTCCGAAAATACCAGGCAACAGATACACCTGTAGTCTGACAACAACAGGATAGGCAAACTCAGTCCCAACAGCAACAACAATAATCAACACAATTTTCAAAACAACAGCAACATATAGATATCAATACCAGTATTCATACAGATATAAATACAAGTATGTAAGGAAATTTGTTGTATTTAGAATTAAAACACAAAAATCCCAAATTTTACATTTATAAACCGCAAGCGCACGGTACCTATTGTATTAAGCATATGCAAGAGCGGCTCGATCCACAAGAAGCTTGTCTTAAATGAATTCAAGGAAATAAATGCTTAGCAAAATATTCACATCACTAAAACCATGATAAAAACTTTAATTACATATTAATAGGTAATAATTACATAAATACGATAAAGAGTTCAAGTATCATCATAAATCCAAGAAGCTCCTAAGGTTAAACCTTAGGAAACTCAAGAAAATTAATAAGTTTCGTCTCTGAAATTACAGAAATTAAGCTCTACTTTTAACTCTCTTTACATCCAACTTGGACATTGAAAAATCTAGAGAAAATATTGGTTGGAAAGATCCTCGAGTATCTTCGAAATGACAGTAATTTCATAGACGAAATCATTATAAAAGTCTAGAAGTGTTGGATTTACTAACAGGGTGCAAAATCGTTATGTGAACTTTCCAAAAATGCACCTTTGGTGAACAAATCATAACTCGGTCAAAACTCCATGAAATCCGGCAAAATCAGAAGGCTTTGAATAAAGACTCGTACTACTAATATGAAAATTGACAGAAAGGATTTCCATAAAGTTTTCAATGCAGGCAACACTCAGGCGTCGAGCACTGAAATTGGCAGCCGAACAGAAATTCAAAACTGCTACGACCTCTGATAGAAAAAATCAAAAACCAACGAAATACATTCTAAAAAAATACAAAATTTACATGGCTGTAATCTACACGAAATTTCTTACAAAATAGAATCAAGAAACACTAAAAAACTCTACCAAAAGTGTCTTTTATGAAAGGAGTAAAGTAGGGAAGGATTTTGTTTGGCTAGAATCTGGAACTACAAAAATCCGCTCCCTTCCTTGTTCTCCGAAATCATAGAAAATATCTCTACTTATAATAACAATTTCTCCCAACATAGGAATTGAAAAATCATGTAAAAATATAAACTTGAAATGGTTTCAAGTTATCTAAAAGGACACAGTGATTTTACATCTTCAATTGAAAATAATATTAAGCCCTAGTAAGGTGCGCAAAACGATATTGAAATAATGCAAAATGCGCACTCACAGGAAAAACTTGATAACTTTATCAATTCTTCATAAAATCTATGAAATCACCACTGAACGAAAGTAGACTTATCAATATAATAAAACCACTTTACAGATCTTAAAAACATACTGCACAGAGGGAGAAATCGCATTAGACATTTCCACAAAACTATTGATCGAAAATGTGATTTCGGATTGAGAATACACTCTTTGTATAAAATGGAAAAATCAAACCAAACATGCTTGAAAAATTAAACAAAGTATACAGAAAGAATCGTCTTTTATTTCTCTACAAAAAAAGATTAAGAATCGATGAAAAACATTGAGAAAAACTCAATTTACAAAGAAAACAACACAAGGAAAGTTCTGTCTTACAGTAAACGAACACCTTGACTACATGTATTCACATATCTATACGAAAATCATTCATTTTCAGAGGCAAGTTTCATTAAACGAACTAAGATTTTTACAACATAAAAATGAAGATTATACTACTAAAAATAAACCTAAACATGCAAAGACATATGCAATATAAAAACAATATCAAACACAATGATAAGACAACATATGCAAACATAATGTTAGTTTTTGGTCAACCCACTCCAAGTTATACTTTTAAATCTCCAACACCTTGAAGTAAGCTCCTGAAGTTGGCCTCCCTCACGTCCTCAAGACTCCAACATGGCTTGTCACACCACGTTTTCCTCTTGAAATACTAAGGGGCTTCAAAATTTCACCAAAGGATGAAGGCAACAAGCTTCCTTCTCATGGACGTCCACCAACCATGCCCTAGTTGGCTCCTTCCTTGCTTTCTCCACACATATCACCTCTAAACCGGATGAAGAGGCCTCTCCACAAGAGGTTCCTACTGTCCTCCATGCAAGAAAGTTGTACACCAAAGAAGAAGGGGAGTTGCACCCAACAAAATTACCTTCTATGCATCCACGTCCTTCCTTGGAGCTTCCACGAACATGCCTCCCTTGGGTCCAACTTGCTCTCTCCACGCACCATCGAAATCAGCAACACTAGAGAGGAAGTGACTTGCTTTCAAGGAGCTTTGGCCGCCGGTAATCCAAGGAGAAGAAGGAGCCACGTTTTTGCTTGGAGAGGAGAAGACAAAACCTAGTTTTGGGTTGTCCTTCCCTTTAAATAGACTTGGTAGTTGATCTCTTCCTTGGTAGATCCAACGGTTGAGATTCATCCATCTTATTTCATTTAGATAACCTTTTAAACTTAAGCAAACAAATTAAAATATAACAAGAAGAAAACATCTAAGACATCTAAGTAAATAATCACTATTCATTCCCATGATCATTAAGTCAATAATCAACAAAAGGGCTAAGTTGTGCAAATTTAAGTCATTAAATCCCATAATCATGCATAAACATGTAAATGCCTATGTGATGATATTTCAATTATAATCATGCATTATTTAACATTTAAGTCATAAGAAGCACAAATAATATCACATAAAAATGCACAATTTTACTCCTTACAAATACCCCCACACTTAAGTCTTGCTAGTCCCTAGCAAGTATTCAAGTATATAAACTAGGAAATGATTAGAATGACAATTACTAGAAGCTTTTATTCAAATACAAAACAAAACCAAAGGGAAATCCTAACTAGCGCTCCTTTTCGTAGGCGTAACGACTACATTTAGCATATGTAGTAAGCCGTTAAACCCCTAGACTGCCCTATTGGCAGAGTTTTGTCTTTAGAGGGTTTTCAGTGGATACACCCACAAAGTCCAAATCAAAATAAAAAGAAAACACAACCAAAAATAATCAAAAGACAAGTAAATAAGATACACAACAAAACAAAGACAAAGATCAAACTCGAATGAGAAATTATTAAGCTCAATGGTGCTATAAGGTCAATAGGCATAATGGTGGCTTAGTAGAAAAGAAACCTCACTAGTTCTTTAGATTCCAATAAGCCCATATTAGAGTGTAAGAAGAGTCACTTTATCAAAATGACCATCTGCCTTGATACAATAAGAATCTCACCCTCACTACACATAAGAACATATAATGCACATGACTATGAATATGCAGTAATAACCAAATAATAGGTAGTGACTACAACTCCCTCTCTTCTGTTGAGAAATGTTGGAAAATGTCTAGTACAAGTTACAAAGGTACTAACTACATAGCATGCCAAACACCCATATACATAGAAGAAGGGAAAGTTAAAAATTGAAGAAAGTTAGCTACTTTCTTTCTTCCCATATGATCTTTAAGCTCCCTTTTCAACGTTACTTGCTTCTTCTTTCTTTCTTTCTTTCTTTTTTTCATTTTTGTTTTTTTTTTTTTCACGACCTTGATTCCCAACAAAACTTGCTTAGCATGCTAGTAATGATAACCTTGGTACTTTCTTAGGCATATCCTTCAAAATCTCATAAAAGTTTGGGAGGATCCTAAAAAAAAATCTCACCTTAAGGTTACATAATATGCAAACCTCTTTGTGGTGGCACTCAACTTGGGATCACTCAAATAAGTGCATCAAACAAGGCATTAATCCTAGTGATAAAGAAGACTTCACTCAAGGCACAACTAACATGAGACTCATCTTTCTCTAAAGAACATAACAATAGGTCCACGCTTTAGGTTCTAGAGTCCACTCAAAAAGTAATGGGGCTCAACCCATAAATCCTAATAGCATTTCTTGAGTTTCAAAATCTCATCACTTGGGTCTAATCAAAACACAATATAAGAATAATAACAACAAAAATAACAAGAAAAACACATGAAAATTAACTAACATCACAAAAAATACATGAAAACACAATAAAAATAATGAGAACAATCTACATGCCACCCCCACACACTTAAATGATGCATTGTCCTCAATGAATCTATTATGACACTTAAGTATGGAAATGTTATGCATGTAGATGATCTATTATTACACTGAACAAATAAGAAGTAAAAGGCAAGGTAAGCAAATAGATGTCTCTTCGAGATGTGCAAACATAAGCATAAAGCATATAAAGTTTCATTCCTAAAGACATGCAATGGAGATTATGTAGCATATCTATAGAAAAATGTATACTATAAAATTCATGCAAATGCAATAGAGAGTAGAGAGATGTAGCATTGCGTACCTTGCTCTTGGACACACAAAGGAAACTACAAAACTAACAAATAGATCAAAAATGAAGAAAATAGAATACAAAGCATATGAAATAAAGACATATAAAGTAGAAACTTTATTTTTTTATTTTTATTTTTTATTTTACACTACCACTTGTGAGAATAAAATCAAGAAGTACTCCCCCCCCCATGATTGGTTCTAGGGTTGGGCACAGGCTGACTAGGCAATGATTGCCTATCCGTGGATGGTGTAGAGGTAGGTAACAACCACGCAAGTTGGGATTCTATATGCTAAATTGCAAGTGAATGCTCAATCAGAATAGGTGTTATCTTTAGCATCGTTTGGATGCCTTTTTCCATTTCAATTAATCTCTTCTCCAAATCCATAATAGAAGGTTGGGGAGGGGCTGGTAAAGCTGGTAAAGCTTGGGTAGGGCGTGCCAAGTGGCTAGACTATGATGTTCCAACTCCTAATCCAATTGATGGCCCACCACCCCTATGATTATCTTGCGTCTTCCAAGAGAAGTTTGGGTGGTTTCTCCAATTTGGGTTGTAATATTGAGAGTTATAACCTCCTCGAAAATTTTGCATAGCACAGACTGGCTCAGTTTGCCCATAAATCGCTGGACATTGATCAATACTATGGTTATCAAGGCCACACCCCTCACAATGAATCTCAAAAATGTTGACAATGGGATCCTTCTTCTTATGAAGATTTAGAACTTCTTGCATTTGTTCCTCTAGCTTAGTCATTTTAGAACTCATTTGAGCTTCTAAGGCTGTTAGGGGCTCCACAACATGAACCCCTCTACTCAATGCAGCACCTATACTCCTATCTCCTGATGATGTAGGAGATGGTTCTTCCCATTGGATAGTTTGTTCCGCTAAACGCTCATATGCCTCCCAAGCTTCGTCTTCATTAAATTGTAGAAACTTCCCAGAGTACATGGATTCCAATAACTACTTCGAAGAAGCATTCAATCCTTCATATAAAATAGTACATTTCTTTGCTTTTTCGATGCCATGATTAGGACATCTTGCTAATAAGGTTCTGAAACGCTCAAAGAATCTCCAAAAACATCAGTTTTCTGTTTAAAACTAAGTATCGAATTCTTTAATTGAATAGTGTGGTGGATGGGGTTATACTTTTTGAGAAAAGCCGCACAGAATTCTACCCAAGAGTTTATAGAAGATGGTGCAAGACTATTCATCCAACGCTTGACATCATCTTTAAGTGCAAATGGTATGAATCTTAATCGTACATCATCCATGGGTACATCAAGGATGTGCACTAGTCTGCAAACTTCATTGAATTCTTGTAAAAATAAATAAATGTCCTCATTTTCTCGGCCTAAGAATCTTGGCAATTGACTTATATAACTAGAGTGTAACTCAAATTTCTGACCTTCAATATGAGGTAGAACTAAGTAGGATGATTGGTCAACTTGGGGTGGATAATAAATATCTGCTAAAGGCCTAAGTCCCCTTTGGTTGGCCATTTCTACAATTGGTGGGTTTAAGTCCTCTACCCTAACTAGTCTATTTGCCCTCGTCCATCTCCAACGACTATCCAGTGTAACAAATAACTAAAGTAATATGAAGTGCAACAAAAGTGTAAATAGGAAAAGCGTACCAATTATATGTTGTCTTCAAGTCCTGCTAGGAAAAACACATTAGAATGGGTAGTGCTCTATTGAATAGTTTCAAAGAAAACAATTACTGATACAACAAGAATGGTAGAAGTTACAACATAAACAAATAATATAATGTTGAGTATTTTTGTTTTGATGATGTGTGCTGAATGAAAATAATCATATTTGCTCAATTACTATTGCTTGTGAAAAGAAATTAAAATCATCAATTAATACATAAAAAGCTTACTGATATAAATACTTGTCTGTATTGGATCTGAAGTTAATAACTAGTCGTTTCATTGCATTAATTTCTCATTTAGCTAAACGTTAAGTTAACATGTGTTTTTATTGAAAAGCATGATATGTTTTAATGTTATATCTTCTGTATCATGAACAGTGCACGTTTAGACAACTCATTAAGTTAGAGTTTTGTTTGTATAGAGGTCACGTGAGAACTCGTTAAGTTAGAGGCTTAAAGGTTAAAATAGGTCACGTGATAACTCATTAAGTTAGTGATTAAAAGAAGAGACAAACTCGTTAAGTTAGTGTTATACACGTGGTGAAATTATAAGTTACGAATGTTGTATTGTATCACGTGAGGTGCACATGTTTAACTTGTTAAGTTAACATAACTAAACGCGTTGAGTTGCTATATTGAACACTAAGGCAACGCATTAGGTTAGCGTTATAAACTTAAGTTGTTATTTTTGCACGTGGTAAAATTCTTATTATAAAAACATTTGTTTATTACTGGTTCGTTGAGTTATCATAAAACAACGGAGATGGTTCGTTGAGTTATCATAGCACAACAGAGATGGTTCGTTGAATTAGCATAACACCACAGACTTAGTTCATTGAGTTAGCTACAGTACTTGTCACGTAAAATGGCACATGAGGAACTCGTTAAGTTAGAAACGTTAAGTTATATATATACTTGTGTTACTCGTTTAGTTAACATTAAAGTAACGATTTCTTATTACACTGATGAAAAACTTTTGGACGAGAAAGTTTATTTTGTAGGAAATTTTTCAGAGATCTAGGATTGATGATTAAAGAAAATTCGAAATATAAACGTGGGTTAGAACGTGTGTGTTTCGATGAAGGAAAAAGAAAAGACGTGGAGAAGTGGAAAATTGGTAGTGGTTAAACGTGAAGGATATGCATGAAATGAAGATACAGTATAAAAGGAATAGAATTCTCGTTGATAAATTTATCCTTGCACAAAAAAAGAAAAATCTTTTCAAGGATCAAACCATCCTTGCACACCAAAAGAAAAATCTTTTTCAGGGATCAAAAACACCTTCTCGGGGAAAATCTCTCAAGTGGAAGAAAGTTCAGTGAAGCATAAAAAGGTAAGATTTTCATCACCGAAGATTTGAAGTATCAGAAGGAAGAAAGTTAAGTGAAGCATAAAAAGGTAAGACTTTCGTCACTGAAGATTTGAAGTATCAGAAGAAAGCAAATTCGGTGAAGCATGAAAAGACAAGATATTCGTCATTGAAGAATTGCTGAAGAAGAAAAAGAAGAAGAAGAAAGATCTCAAACAGGGAGAAAAGTTTTAAATTCCGCAAATTAGTTTTCTCTGTTTGTAGTTACAAAATTGTTTAGATGATACATGGTATCGAAATATAATTGCATCTACAATTTCTAAGGAGAATTGAATTGTATATTGTAATTAAAACCTTGAATAAAAATGATTTTATGAAAACAATGACTCGACTTGTTTTTGAGTATTAAAGTTTCAATTATATTTTAGAAAATAATAAAAATACACAATTCACCCCCCTCTTGTGTAGCCATACGATCCTACAAGTGGTATCAGAGCTTTGTTAATAATCTTTGATATAAAATCGATACCAACTTATTTAATATCATTGCTTATTCTACCTTCCTTGTTTTTAAACAGAAATTAATATCTGAGCATACGTTTAACTCTATTGATTTAAGGCTCAAGTTGTTTTAAAGTTTTTAGACTGTTTAAAATCAAATAGGTTGAAAAATCTAAGGTAAAATGGCTACTGGAAATGGTAATTTTTCTTTATATGAAGACCAAAATCTTAATCGTCCTCCTTTATTTGATGGAATACATTTTGAATATTGGAAATATAGGATGACTATTTTTCTTCAAAGTATAGATCATAAGTTGTGGTTCATGATTTCTAAACCATATACTCCGTTAACTACTCCTTATAATACTTGGACAATTACTGAAAAAGAAAATGAAACTCTCAATGCTAAGGGCTTAAATATTTTATTTTGTGCATTGAGTTATGAACAGTTCAGTAAAGTGTTAGCATATAAATTTGCTTATGAGGTGTGGCATGCATTAGAAGTTTCACATGAAGGTACTTCTCAAGTTAAAGAGACAAAAATAAACATGTTGATTCATAAGTATGAACTCTTTAAGATGCATGAAGACGAAAATATTTCTGAGATGTTTTCCAGATTTCTTGATATCATAAACTCTTTAAAATTTTTAGGAAAGAATTTTGAACAGAAGGATTTGGTGAGGAAAATTCTCAGATCCCTAAGTTCTAAATGGTCTAAAAAAGTAACAGCAATTGAGGAATCACGAAATTTAAATGTTTATTCTATGAATGAACTTATAGGAAATTTAACAGTTTATGAAGTTCAATTAAATGAATCACTGAGTCACAACAAACTAAAAATGAAGAAAGAAATAGCCTTCGAAATTAATTCAGATTCTGATATATCTACTGATTCTGACGAGGATTTGATTTTGCTGACTAGGAAATTCAAAAAAGCATGGAAAGCTAGGAAATAGCAAAGGAACAAAAATGATAAACCCTCAACGTCAAAATCATTGAATGACAAGAATTCCTCATCCAGAAAGTATGTATGTTACAACTATAAGAAACCTAGACATCTTTCTCTAGATTGTCCTATGAGGAAAAATGAAAAGCAAAGTAGGACAAATCAGAAGAAGACGGCTTAGAAAACTTAGAAAAAGTTTTACAAGAAAAAGGCTTTGAAGGTCACTTGGGATGACACGTCTGAAGAGTCTAAATCTAAGGAATCAGCATCAAAATCTTCACATTCAGAAGGAGAACAAGAGTTAGAAGACGTTACTCAAGTGTGCTTCATGGCAGATGAGTCTGAGGTAATATCTGATCCTGAAAGTCATTCAGATTTCAACTTTGATGAATTATTATGTTCTTATCATGCATTATTACAAAAACTTAAAGTATGTAAACTAGAAAATAAGAATATTAGAAAATCTTCATGCATTATGGAAGAAGAAAATTGTTTCCTGTCTACTACTTTAGAAAAGTTTAAATGTAATAATGAAAATCATGCTAGAGATTTGCAAAAATTTAGATTTAATGAATGTATCTTGCATGAACAAATACAGAATATAAATGCTTAAAAATTAAAGATAGAATCTGAAAATGAAATGTTGAGAAACAATATAAATGAACTTGAATTAGAGATAGAAAAATTAAAACTAAGAGAGCAAGATTTAAATTCTGCCTTTGAGAAATGGAATTTAAGTCAAACTAAGTTAGACAAACTAACTAGTACCCCCGTGGTGTCTTATAAATTTGGCTTAGGATTTGATTATCCTAAATATCCTGAATCTCAAGCCAATAAAGGATTTATTAGTTGCAGTTCAAGTAAATCTAATACTAAAATTCCTTTTATTATGAAACAAGGTAATAAATAAGTAGAAGTAGATACTTTAAGGGATGAATCATGCAGAAATAATATAAATCAATGTAATTTGTCAAATTGTACTTCTAACATGACTATAAATGTTTCTAAAAATCTTGTTTCATGTTCTGGAAATTCAGTTTCTAATGTTTCTAAAATTTCAGACAATTGTAGTAAACTGAAAATTCAGAAACCTAAGCATGTAATTCAATACACTGGTATTAGACCAATTACTCATTTTGCATGTGATAAAACAAAAAATTCTTGTGCAGAAAAAGATTTTGTATGTACGGAAAGTGTTAATACTAGTACAAAATCTTGGTATGAACTTACAGAAATGTATAAGCATGATCAAAATAAATTTACATCTGATAAAAATATGTTTGGTCTTGATTATACTACATTTGAAAACGAAAAGAATGATTGCAAAAGCAATAATGCTATATGTGAGTATGAAGCTAATGATAAATCAATAGTACTTACAACTAATAAGAATATAAATGATAATGTTAAACTATTTTTAAACAAAAAGAAGAAATATGCGTTTAACGAACTTGGTCCTCAACAACATTGGGTACCAAGAAAAAGTTTTTCTTAATTTGTGTTGCAGGAGGAAACAACATCAAAATGGATCTTGGACAGTGGAGCGTCAAGTCACAAGACCGGACAAAAAAGTCTATTACAAAATTTTACAAATACCATGAAAGGAAGTGTAACATTTGGAAACAAAAGCAAAGATAAAATCATAGGTATGGGCAATGTTCAAATAACTCCTACTTGTGTTATTTCGAATGTACTATATGTAGAAAACCTACGATTTAATTTGCTAAGTGTCATAAAACTAACTGAAAATGGATATTATGTAGTGTTTGAAGATAATGTATGCAAAATAATTGATAAAAATATGGATGAAATTAAGTTTATTGCTAAAAGAAAAGGTTCTGTATGTATTTTATCTTTATCTTCTGGTGCAGTTGATTTAAATTCATGTTTGCTAGCTGAAACTATTGATGCATATCTATGGCATAGAAGGATTGGGCATATAAATATGAGATTGTTACATAAACTATCTAGAAAACATTTAGTGAGAGGTTTACCAAAGATTAAATACTCAAAGAACTTTATGTGTGATGCATGTGAGTTAGGTAAACTTCACAAAAACTCTTTTAAATCCAAAATTGATATTTCAAGCAAGAGAGTCTTAGAACTTATACATATGAATCTATTTGGACTAACAAGAATCATGAGTCTTGGTGGTAAACAGTATGTATTTGTTTTAGTAGATGACTTCTCTAGATACACTTGGGTATATTTTCCAACATCTAAGACAGAAGTTTTTGAAAAATTTAAAATGTTTTGCAATTTTGTTCAAAATGAGCAAAGTGTCTCTATTTAAAAACTTAGGAGTGATCATGGAACTGAATTTGATAATGATCAAATGGATAACTATTGTAATGAGCGTGGCATTGATCACAGATTTTCTTTTCCAAGAGCACCATGTCAAAATGGTGTTGTTGAGAGAAAGAATAGATCACTTCAAGAAATGGCTAGAACTATGTCGAATGAACATAAGTTACCTCAAAATCTTTGGGCTGAAGCAGTAAATACAGCTTGTTATGTTATTAATAGAAGTCATTTAAGACCTCATGTTAATAAAACTCCTTTTGAAATTATGTTTAATAGGGTTCCAAAAATTTCCTATATGAAACCATTTAGCTGCAAGTGTTTTATTCCTAATACTAAGGATAAAAGGGATAAATTTGAAGCCAAATCGGATGAAGGAATTTTTGTAGGTTACTCTACTAGAAGTAAAGCCTATAGAGTATATAACAAGACTTCTAGGACTATTGAAGAAACCCTCCATGTAAGCTTCAATGAAAATTCTCTTAGAGAATCTCAATCTAAAGCTGATAATGATGACTTGATCAATTTTCCAAATGAGTTAGAGATCAATAGAGAGATTGATGATTTATCTGAGAAAATAAAAAATATGAACTTAAATGATCAAACTAATGATGAAAGTGATGGACTTTCCTATGTTGATGAGAATATTAAGGAAAATCAGAGAAATTGGCGTTATTCTTCATCACATCCCATTACTCAAGTCATTGGTAATATTAATGAGGGAGTTAAAACTAGAGCTTCAGTAAATTTAAATAGTATGTGTATATTTGTTTCTATGGTGGAACCAAGGAATATACAAGAAGCATTATCTAATGAAAATTGGATAGTGGCAATGCAAGAAGAACTAAATCAATTCATCAGAAATGATGTATGGGAATTAGTCTCTCCAACAGAAAATCAGTCCATAATAGGTACAAAGTGGATCTTTAGAAACAAAACTAACGAAACTGGTCAAATTATAAGGAATAAAGCTAGATTAGTTGCACAAGGGTATACAGAGGAAGAAGGATTAGATTATGATGAAACATTTGCTCCTGTGGCTAGGTTAGAAAGTATTAGAATATTATTGGCCTATGCTTGTTATATGGATTTTAAATTATATCAAATGGATGTAAAGAGTGCATTTCTAAATGGTTTAATTAATGAAGAAGTCTATGTAAAACAACCACCTGGATTTGAAGATATTAAAAATCCTGACTTTGTGTATAAATTGAAGAAAGCCTTATATGGTTTAAAGCAAGCACCTAGATCATGGTATGAAAGATTGTCTACTTTTTTAATAGAAAAAGGCTATATCATGGGAAATGTGGATCATACTCTATTTATTAAGAGAGATGGTAAAGATCAGATTGTTGTTCAAATATACGTGGATGATATAATCTTTGGAGGAACCTCTGATAAGTTGATAGAAATATTCTTTGAAGAGATGTCTAATCAATTTGAAATGAGTATGATAGGAGAACTTTCATATTTTCTAGGACTTCAAATTAAGCAAATGGATAAAGGTATATTTTTAAATCAGGAAAAATATGTAGATGAAATGCTTAAGAAATTTAATTTTAATGATACAAGGATTCGAGGAACTCCTATGAGTACTACTTTAAATTTAGATGTTGATGACATAGGAAAATCTATAGATCAAAGAAAATACAGAAGTATGATTGGTTCTTTACTTTATTTGACTACTAGTAGACCTGATATTATGTTTACTGTGTGTGTTTGTGCTAGATTTCAATCTAATCCTAAGGAATCACACTTAATTGCAGTTAAAAGAATATTTAGATATATACAAGGAACTAAAAATTTCGGACTGTATTATTCTAAGGATAGTTCAGTAGATCTTATAGGATATACTGATGCTGATTATGCAGGATCTAAATCTGATAGAAAGAGTACCAGTGGCACATGTCAATTATTGGGAAATAATTTGGTGTCATGGTTTAGTAAAAAGCAAAACTGTGTAGCACTTTCTACTACAGAAGCTGAATATGTTGCTACTGCACTGTGTTGCACTCAGATTCTGTGGATAAGGCAAACTTTAGAAGATTTTGGATTATCTTATGATACAACTGAGATTTATTGTGACAGTAGTTCTGCAATAAATCTTTCCAAAATTCCTGTATTACATTCAAGAGCAAAGCATATAGAGGTTAGACATCATTTTCTAAGAGATAACGTAATTAAAGGAAAAATTAAATTAGAATTTGTGTCTAGTAAAAATCAATTAGCTGATATATTTACAAAACCTCTAAACAAAAATACATTCTACAACATTAGATTAAATTTAGGTATTTGTAGGCTATGTGATGTGTAAAATGCTTAAACTCCACATAAAAAGATAAATATTATTGATGATGTTGTTCACCTCATAGATATTATATACTTATTATAAATATCTAAAGTAATATCTAAACTACTGCTTAAGATACTATGTATTTATTGTAAAATCATAGTAGTATCTTATTGATTTTAAGTAGTTTATCAATTTTAATGTTTTTACAATTTTAAGTGGAAGTATAAATGAAAAACATTAAATACTTCTGACATTCTGAAATTTTGATTAAATGTTTTCTTTGAATCAAGGAAAATGCATATGATCATGCATAAATTTGACTTAATTGATTAAACTTGTAGAATAAGTTATATGTAACTCATCTTAAACTGTTAATCAAAAGTATAAGCTTATTGAAACTGATTCATATTCTCAGTATAATCATAGAAGTAAAAATTGTATGAGATTTGTGTTTTATTGCATTTGTATTAATGGAATACATATATACTGTGCTTAAAATGAAAAGTGCTTACAAAGTGAAAATCTTTGAGAGTTTATTGATCAGTTTGATCACGAGCCTTTTGTACTTGAGCAGATAGGTATGTAAGGATTGTTGTCCTAAAAAAGGATTCTTTAAATCTGGCAACCTAAGGTCCTGATCAGATCTGGGATTGTTGACTGAAAGCTCATTACATGGGTACATTAGAAAGCTCTTGTATGATTCAAGCTTTTCAAACTAACTTTTAAAGAAAATTATCAATATTTACTGTTTTGAAAAGAAAAAGTTGTTTCATTAATTACAGATATCTTTGAATCGCATATAGTTTATACCAATATGACTACTGATTTATTGAATCAACATTAGTACTTTTGAAAACGTTTATTTGAGATACATTCTTTTATTCTCCTTGAATTAATCGAATTGAGTTCAAAGTTGTGTTTTTGATTCATATACAATAGAAGTTGATTCTGGAAATCATTTTTGATGATGTCAGGATAACGAAAGTCTCTGAAAAGAAAATATAAAAGTATAGTTATACTTAACATCTATTGTCACTACAAGTATATTTTGTATTTTAATTGAATATATTTGAAGTATATTTGTAGGGGGAGCAATAACAATGTCAAAAACAGATTAATATAATTTAAAATACAAATCTTAGTTAATCTGAATTAATGTCCTCTTAAAATCTTGATGAAATTATTTAAAAAGACAAATGAACTATTCTAGATTCAAAAGACAAACTGTTCAAATAGTTTACAATGTTCTCAAGTTAATGTTAAGTTTGACATTTGTGTTGTTTTCGGAAGGTTTTAGTTGGAAGCATCCGAAACTTGTTTAAGTGTACTAACTATACGTTATATTAGATAAGGTAACGTGTAAAACTGCCTCTAGACAGCGTTTTACTCGTTAGGTTAGTTAACTCAACGAGTTATACTTGAATATTTCGGGTACCTTGATTGAATAAACTTTATTCAATATTTATTTATTTCTAAACCCGACTTATCTTCACGTTGAGTTATACGCCTAAAAACCCTATTTAAACACTTATAACACGGGGACTTAGGTTATTTGTAAACTTTGTCAAGAAAATCTTTCCCGCTTGTTGCTGTTACAACCTGCGACGATGGTCTCCAAGTTCTACAATGGTTGTGGCAGAGGAAAAGGCAAAAGCAGAAGAGATGCAAAAGGAAAAGAAATAGAGAATGATGAAGTTCCACATACTTGGTTCAAGAAAATATTTCGAGTGGACAAAAGGTTAGAAGAACTTTATAGAGATTACTACTTTTCTCAGGATATATTAGATGAAGTTAGACAAGAACTTCAACATACTGATGCAAGTATTACATACAAGGGTATTCGAAGTAAATATGATAGAGAATACATAATGAAATGTGTTGAGATTGCATTTTTGGAATAGTATGCAGAATATTTGGAAAAAGGTGTAGGTTCATCAAATAGAACTCCTCAAACTCCTATATACGGTACAAGACTACATGTATTTGAGGAAGAGCATGAATCAGCTGTCCCTACTCCTTTATATTCAAAACAAGTAAAATCAGATATTGCTATAGACAAAACAAAAGTTGATAGTCTTCGAAAGGCCGTTGCAATAGAAAGTGCCTTAGAAGAATTAAAGCAGAAAACTTTTATGAAGCAATTTGAAAAGAAAACAGAAATACTTGAAGAGGAGAAACATAAATGTTATAGAAGAAGAAAAATCAGATAAATTATGTCTAAGGAAACAACGTCTATTGGAAAAGGACAATCAGATGAAAATTTATTTCCAAAGGACAATGTATGTCTAGACATTGTACCTTATTGTGCATCTGATAAACTCATCAGTTCCAAACACACTGAAACTGATGAAGATAATGAGACTTTATTTTCCCTTGCTAGAAAGCTTAAGAAGAAATACAAGTCAAATATGAGCTCAAGTTTTTCTATTAATACAAGTCCAGATGATGCAGAAATTGACAAATCAGAGCATCAGGCACCTGACGTTGAACAAGTTATTGCAGATATAATTGACAACGTTGAGGCAATAACTAGTTCAGAGGCTGAATTGTCTGGAGTAGCAGATATTGAAATTGTTAAGACTCTAGAAGAGCTAAAAGTTAACCAGCCTTCTACGGAATCTATAGAAGCAGAGTCTGAGAATTCACAGCATGAATCAATGGAAATATCTGTTGAACAAAATGAACAATTACAGACAGATACACCGGCTGTAGAATTTGTAGAAAAATTGTACTCTGAACATTCTATAGAGACTAAACAGATGAATGTTGAGCACATTGATAATGTTCCTAACACTGTTGAAGCTGAAGAATCAAGCTTACCTGAGCAGCTTCAAGATAATATTTTGGAAGAGGAACAACATGACATTCATTTTGAAGAAGAGGTTCCTGAAGATGAATTAAACTCTGAATCACGGCTTCAGGTATCACCTTCTTTGTGTACAATGTTAAACATTCAAGGTAATACAATTCATTTTAGATCTGAAGAAGCATTGCAGAAATATAATAATCTGATTACATGTCAGATTCTGCATGCTCGTCCAATAAAATTCAGAAATTTGATGGACATAAGAGATCTGCTTGAGTTTCAAGGCCTCATTAAATTCTTGCGAGTAGGAACGAAATGGAAGCAATACACAGAGCTTATTGCAGCTTTTTATAGCAATCTGGTCAAGAATGAAAATTTTCTAAAGACTCAAATAAATGAACCGGAGTTTATATTGTCTCCTGAGTTAATTTTTGAAGTTTTCGGATTAAAGAATGAAGGTGTTGTTGTTACAAACAGATTTGACATGATAAGACAACTGGAATGGAACATTCAGTCTTTATCAAAAATTCCAGATGTATATTCTGAAATGAGATTAATGGAAAATCTGAATGCAGAGGCAAGGTTTATTGCAAATATATTGCATGCAAATTTATTTCAGAGAGTTGGACACAATATGGAAGTCAGCAGAAGTTGTTTATATGCAACTTATACATTGCTGAATAGAATTCAAATCAATTGGTTTGATGTTTTCACTTCTCAACTACAGTATATGAGTTCAAAGTTATTTTATGGTGATGCTGCATGTAGACTCATTGCAAGCCAATTAAATTTATCCGACTAGCCTTCTGAAACTAAAGGCATGAGAGCATTTAGTGTCAAAGATTTGCAAAAATTCCAAGCCATGCATAAACCTCAACGACAACAACAACAACAACCTGATACAGACCATATACAACAACAACAACAACAAAGTTATTCAGTTCAAGCAGAACAGCAAACCTAGCTACCTCCTGACTTAGATGCAGTGCTTAACGACATCAGAAATGATATTAGGCATCTAGGAGATAAAATATGTAATGCTATAAGTGATATACTTAGGAGGGGTCGCTAACTATTTTTGTTTGTTTCTGAATACAAAATGTAATGTTTGTATTACTTTTTGATTCATTGAACAATACATTTTTCTGTAAATATCTTCAATTATTATTCTTGTTTACAGAAAGAGTTGTTGTAATTGTAATTATCTTATATATGTATATATATTCTTTGTAATTATCTTTTTGATTAATGACAAAAAGGGGGAGAAATATTATAAAAAGATGATTATGATCTTAATTGCATATATATATTATAAAAGGAGATGCTATTTAAATGGTTATTGTAATCTGACAGATGATAATTAGAAAACTGATACTTCTATAATTATTGACATTTGAGAGTTTTAGTTCTGAGAGGTAAAATTTACACAAACAATAGAAATAAGCTTAAGTGAACTTAAGTCAACAAACAAGTTTGTTGAATTAAAAGTTAACCCAACGAAGGTGCTTTGTTGTGTTATACATATTTCATAATTGATTAAATATGGTTTTGTCATCATCAAAAAGGGGGAGATTATTGAGTATTTTTGTTTTGATGATGTGTGCTGAATGAAAATAATCATATTTGCTCAATTACTATTGCTTGTGAAAAGAAATTAAAATCATCAATAAATACAGAAAAAGCTTACTGATATAAATACTTGTTTGTATTGAATCTGAAGTTAATAACTAGTCGTTTCGTTGCATTAATTTCTCATTTAGCTAAACGTTAAGTTAACGTGTGTTTTTATTGAAAAGCATGATATGTTTTAATGTTATATCTTCTGTATCATGAACAGTGCACGTTTAGACAACTCGTTAAGTTAGAGTTTTGTTTGTATAGAGGTCACGTGAGAACTCGTTAAGTTAGAGGCTTAAAGGTTAAAATAGGTCACGTGATAACTCGTTAAGTTAGTGAGTAAAAGAAGAGACAAACTCATTAAGTTAGTGTTATACACATGGTGAAATTATAAGTTACGAATGTTGTATTGTATCACGTGAGGTGCACATGTTTAACTCGTTAAGTTAACATAACTAAACGCGTTGAGTTGCTATATTGAACACTAAGGCAACGCGTTAGGTTAGCGTTATAAACTTAAGTTGTTATTTTTGCACGTGGTAAAATTCTTATTATAAAAACATTTGTTTATTATTGGTTCGTTGAGTTATCATAAAACAACGGAGATGGTTCGTTGAGTTATCATAACACAATAGAGATGGTTCGTTGAATTAGCATAACACCACAGACTTAGTTCGTTGAGTTAGCTACAGTACTTGTCACGTGAAATGGCACATGGGGAACTCGTTAAGTTATATATATACTTGTGTTACTCGTTTAGTTAACATTAAAGTAACGACTTCTTATTACACTGATGAAAAACTTTTGGATGAAAAAGTTTATTTTGCAGGAAATTTTTTAGAGATCCAGGATTGATGATTAAAGAAAATTCGAAATATAAACGTGGGATAGAACATGTGTGTTTCGATGAAGGAAAAAGAAAAGACGTGGAGAAGTGGAAAACTGGTGGTAGTTAAACGTGAAGGATATGCATGAAATGAAGATATAGTATAAAAGGCATAGAATTCTCGTTGATAAATTTATCCTTGCACATAAAAAGAAAAATCTTTTCAAGGATCAAACCATCCCTGCACACCAAAAGAAAAATCTTTTTCAGGGATCAAAAACACCTTCTCGGGGAAAATCTCTCAAGTGGAAGAAAGTTCAGTGAAGCATAAAAAGGTAAGATTTGAAGTTTTAGAAGGAAGAAAGTTCAGTGAAGCATAAAAAGGTAAGATTTTCGTCACTGAAGAATTGCTGAAGAAGAAAAAGAAGAAGAAGAAAGATCTCAAACAGGGAGAAAAGTTTTAAATTTCGCAAATTAGTTTTCTCTGTTTGTAGTTATAAAATTGTTTAGATGATACATGGTATCGAAATATAATTGCATCTACAATTTCTGAGGAGAATTGAATTGTATATTGTAATTGAAACCTTGAATAAAAATGATTTTATGAAAACAATGTCTCAACTTGTTTTTGAGTTTTAAAGTTTCAATTATATTTCAGAAAATATTAAAAATACACAATTCACCCCTCTCTTGTGTAGCCATACGATCCTACATATAAGATAAAAACTAAACAACTCAATAAGCATAAACTAACAAGGCAAAAATAAGTATGTAAATAAATAAATATATTAACACTACCCCAACCATAGATGGGTTCCAACAGATCTTGCTCTATAGAAGGTCGTCCCATCTTCTAGTTCAGAAACAGCTTTAAGCGGTGGCCATTGACTTTAAATTCATCCTTTGTTTTTGGGTTTTCTATATCCACCGCTCCATGAGAGTACATCTTCTTCACAATATAAGGCCCACTCCATCTTGATCTAAATTTCCCAAGGAAAATGTGGAGTCTAGAGTTATAAAGTAGCACTTGCTGGCCCAGTTGAAATTCCTTCCTCAAAATCTTCTTATCATGGAATATTTTGGCCTTTTCTTTAGCTATTCTAGAATTCTCATAAGCCTCGTTCCTTAATTCTTCTAATTCCATGATCTGTAGGTTTCTTGCTTGTTTGTTTGCATGCTCATCCAAGTTGAGTTTCTTAATTGCCCACATAGCTTTATGTTCTAACTCAACTAGCAAATGGCATGCTTTACCATAAACAGCTCTAAATGGCGACATTCCCAAGACACTCTTGTAGGCAGTTCTATATGCCCATAAAGCTTCGTCTAATTTTTCCGCCCAATCTTTCTTATTTGGTCCTATTATTTTCTCGAGAATTTGCTTATTTGCATTCTCCACTTGACCATTAGTCTGAGGGTGATACGGGGTTGCCATTTTATGCGTTATTCCATATTTCTTCATTAGAGCCTCAAAACTCTTACTATTGAAATGAGTTCCCCGATCACTGATTATTGCTCGTGGAGTGTCGAAGCGAGAGAAAATGTGAAACCTAATAAAATTAATCACTACTTTAGTATCACAAGATTTAGTGGGGATGGCCTCTATCCACCTAGACACATAATCAATAGCCAATAAGATATACAAATAGCCTCTATGTTGAGTATTTTGTTTTGATGATGTGTGTTGAATGAATATAATCATATTTGCTCAATTACTATTGCTTGTGAAAAGAAATTAAAATCATTAATTAATACAGAAAAAGCTTACTGGCATAAATACTTGTCTGTATTAGATCTGAAGTTAATAACTAGTCGTTTCGTTGCATTAATTTCTCATTTAACTAAACATTAAGTTAACGTGTGTTTTTATTGAAAAGCATGATATGTTTTAAAGTTATATCTTCTATATCATGAACAGTGCACGTTTAGACAACTCATTAAGTTAGAGTTTTGTTTGTATAGAGGTCATGTGACAACTCGTTAAGTTAGAGGCTTAAAGGTTAAAATAGGTCACATGATAACTCGTTAAGTTAGTGAGTAAAAGAAGAGACGAACTCGTTAAGTTAGTGTTATACACGTGGTGAAATTATAAGTTACGAATGTTGTATTGTATCACGTGAGGTGCACATGTTTAACTCATTAAGTTAACATAACTAAATGCGTTGAGTTGCTATATTGAACACTAAGGCAACACGTTAGGTTAGCGTTATAAACTTAAGTTGTTATTTTTTGCATGTGGTAAAATTCTTATTATAAAAACATTTGTTTATGACTGAATCGGTGAGTTAAAGCTTTTTCGAAGACTTACAGTCGTAACAATCCGAAAGGTAACTTAAGTCATGTTTTCAGGTCTTGACACGTGTCTCACTAGTTTTATGATATAAAGAGCTTTTCGGTGACTTACAACTGTAATTATCCGAAACTTAAACTGTTTTCAGTGAGTTATCGTTTAACCTTCTGAAAGAAAGGTTAAGCTGGTTCATTGAGTTAGCATAACACCACGGACTTAGTTCGTTGAGTTAGCTACAGTACTTGTCACATGAAATGGCACATGAGAAACTCGTTAAGTTAGAAACGTTAAGTTATATATATATATACTTGTGTTACTCATTTAGTTAACATTAAAGTAACGACTTCGTATTACACTTGATGGAAAATTCTTTGGACGAGAAAGTTTATTTTGTAGGAAATTTTTCAGAGATCTAGGATTGATGATTAAAGAAAATTCAAAATATAAACATGGGTTAGAACGTTTGTGTTTCGATGAAGGAAAAAGGAAAGACGTGGAGAAGTGGAAAACTAGTAGTGGTTAAACGTGAAGGATATGCATGAAATGAAGATACAGTATAAAAGGCATAGAATTCTCGTTGATAAAACCATCCTTGCACACAAAACGAAAAATCTTTTCAAAGATCAAACTTTCCCTGCACACCAAAAGAAAAATCTCTTTCAAGGATCAAAAACACCTTCTCGAGGAAAATCTCTCAAGTGGAAGAAAATTCAGTGAAGTAGAAAAAGGTATTATATATGTCGTTGAAGATTTGAAGTATCAAAAGAAAGTAAATTCGGTGAAGCAGAGAAAGACAAGATATTCGTCATTGAAGAATTGCTGAAGAAGAAAAAGAAGAAGAAGAAAGATCTGAAACAGGGAGAAATGTTTTAAATTCTGCAAATTAGTTTTCTCTGTTTGTAGTTATGAAATTGTTTAGAAGATACATGGTATCGAGTTATAATTGCATCTACAATTTCTAAGGAGAATTGAATTGTATATTGTAATTGAAACCTTGAATAAAAATGATTTTATGAAAACAATGTCTCGACTTGTTTTTGAGTTTTAAAGTTTCAATTATATGTTAGAAAATATTAAAAATACTCAATTCACCCTCCTCTTGTGTAACCATACGATCCTACAAGTGGTATCAGAGCTTTATTAATAATCTTTGATATAAAATCGATACCAACTTATTTAATATCATTCCTTATTCTACCTTCCTTGCTTTTAAACAGAAATTAATATCTAAGCATATGTTTAACTTTCTTGATTTAAGGCTTAAGTTGTTTTAAAGTTTTTAGACTGTTTAATATCAAATAGGTTGAAAAATCTAAGGTAAGATGGCTACTGAAAATGGTAATTTTTCTTTATATGAAGGCCAAAATCTTAATCATCCTCCTTTATTTGATGGAATACATTTTGAATATTGAAAATATAGGATGACTGTTTTTCTTCAAAGTATAGATCATAAGTTGTGGTTCATGATTTCTAAACCATATACTCCGTTAACTACTCCCTATAATACTTGGACAATTAATGAAAAAGAAAATGAAACTCTCAATGCTAAGGGCTAAAAAATTTTATTTTGTGCATTGAGTTATAAATAGTTTAGTAAAGTGTCAGCATATAAATCTGTTTATGAGGTGTGACATGCATTAGAAGTTCCACATGAAGGTACTTCTCAAGTTAAAGAGACGAAAATAAACATGTTGATTCATAGGTATGAACTCTTTAAGATGCATGAAGACGAAAATATTTCTGAGATGTTTTCTAGATTTCTTGATAACATAAACTCTTTAAAATGTTTAGGAAATAATTTTGAACAGAAGGATTTGGTGAGGAAAATTCTCAAATCCCTAAGTTCTAAATGGTCTCAGAAAGTAATATCAATTGAGGAATCACGAGATTTAAATGTTTATATTATGAATGAACTTATAGGTAACTTAACAGCTTATGAAGTTCAATTAAATGAATCACTGAGTCACAACAAACTAAAAATGAAGAAAGAAATAGCCTTCGAAATTAATTCAGATTCTGATATATCTACTGATTCTGATTAGGATTTGATTTTGCTAACTAGGAAATTGAAGAAAGCATGGAAAGCTAGGAAACAGCAAAGGAACAAATATGATAAACACTCAACGTCAAAATCACTAAATGACAATAATTCTTCATCTAGAAAGTATGTATGTTACAACTGTAAGAAACCTAGACATCTTTCTCCAGATTGTCCTATGAGGAAAAATGAAAAGCAAAGTAGGACAAATCAAAAGAAGACGGCTTAGAAAACTCAGAAAAAGTTTTACAAGAAAAAGGCTTTGAAGGTCACTTGGGATGACACGTCTGAAGAGTCTGAATCTGAAGAATCAGCATCAAAATCTTCACATTCAGAAGGAGAACAAGAGTTAGAAGACGTTGCTCATGTGTGCTTCATGGCAGATGAGTCTAAGGTAATATTTGATCCCGAAAGTCATTCAGATTTCAACTTTGATGAATTATTATGTGCTTATTATGCATTATTACAAAAACTTAAAGTATGTAAATTGGGAAATAAGAATATTAGAAAATCTTCATCCATTATGGAAGAAGAAAATTGTTTCCCGTCTACTACTTTAGAAAAGTTTAAATGTGATAATGAAAATCATGCTAGAGATTTGCAAAAATTTAGATTTAATGAATGTATCTTGCATGAACAAATACAGAATATAAATGCAAAAATATTAAAGATAGAATCTGAAAATGAAATGTTGAGAAACAATATAAATGAATTTGAATTAGAGATAGATAAATTAAAACTGAGAGAGCAAGATTTAAATTCTACCATTGAGAAATGGAATTTAAGTCAAACTAAGTTAGACAAACTAACTAGTACCCCTGCAGTGTCTTATAAATTTGGCTTAGGATTTGATTATCTTGAATATCTTGAATCTCAAGCCAATAAAGGATTTATTAGTTGCATTTCAAGTAAATCTAAGACTAAAATTCCTTTTATTATGAAACAAGTTAATAAATATGTAGAAGTAGGTACTTCAAGGGATGAATCATGTAGTAATAATATAAATCAATGTGATTTGTCAAATTGTACTTCTAACATGACTATTAATGTTTCTAAAAATCTTGTTTCTTGTTCTAGAAATTCAGTTTCTAATGTTTCTAAAATTTCAGACAATTGTAGTAAATTGAAAATTCAGAAACCTAAGCATGTAATTCAATACACTGGTATTAGACCAATTACTCATTCTGCATGTGATAAAACTAAAAATTCTTGTGTAGAGAAAGATTTTGTAGTTACGGAAAATGTTAATACAAGTACAAAATCTTGGTATGAACTTACTGAGATGTATGAGCATGACCAAAATAAATTAAAATCTGATAAAAATCCATTTGGTCTTGAATATACTACATCTGAAAACAAAAAGAATGATTGTAAAAGCAATAATGCTATATGTGAGTATGAAGCTAATGATAAATCAATAGTACTTACAATTAATAAGAATATAAATGATAATGTTAAACTATTTTTAAACAAAAAGAAGAAATATGCGTTTAATGAACTTGGTCCTCAACAACATTGGGTACCAAGAAAAAGTTTTTCTTAATTTGTGTTGTAGGAGGAAACAACATCAAAATGGATCTTGGATAGTGGAGCATCAAGTCACATGATCGGACAGAAAAGTCTACTACAAAATTTTACAAATACCATGAAAGGAAGTGTAATATTTGGAAATAAAAGCAAAGATAAAATCATAGGTATGGGCAATGTTCAAATAACTTCTACTTGTGTTATTTCGAATGTACTATATGTAGAAAACCTAGGATTTAATTTGCTGAGTGTCATAAAACTAACTGAAAATGGATATTATGTAGTGTTTGAAGATAATGTATGCAAAATAATTGATAAAAATACAGATGAAATTAAGTTTATTGCTAAAAGAAAAGGTTCTGTATGTACTTTATCTTTATCTTCTAGTGCAGTTGATTTAAATTCATGTTTGCTAGCTGAAACTAGTGATGCATATCTATGGCACAGAAGGATTGGGCATATAAATATGAAACTGTTACATAATCTATCAAAAAAACATTTAGTGAGAGGTTTACCAAAGATTAAATACTCAAAGGACTTTATGTGTGATGCATGTGAGTTAGGTAAACTTCATAAAAACTCTTTTAAATCCAAAACTGATATTTCAAGCAAGAGAGTCCTAGAACTTATACATATGGATCTATGTGGACCAACAAGAATCATGAGTCTTGGTGGTAAACGGTATGTATTTGTTTTAGTAGATGACTTCTCTTGATACACTTGGGTATATTTTCTAGCATCTAAGACAGAAGTTTTTGAAAAATTTAAAATGTTTTGCAATTTTGTTCAAAATGAGTAGAGTGTCTCTATTCAAAAACTTAGGAGTGATCATGGAACTGAATTTGATAATGATCAAATGGATAATTATTGTAATGAGCATGGCATTGATCACAAATTTTCTTTTCCAAGAGCACCATGTCAAAATGGTGTTGTTGAGAGAAAGAATAGATCACTTCAAGAATTGGCCAGAACTATGTTGAATAAACATAAGTTACCTCAATTTCTTTGGGCTAAAGTAGTAAATACAGCTTGTTATGTTATTAACAGAAGTCATTTAAGACCTCATGTTAATAAAACTCCTTTTGAAATTATGTTTAATAGAGTTCCAAAAATTTCCTATATGAAACCATTTGGCTGCAAGTGTTTTATTCTAAATACTAAGGATAAAAGGGATAAATTTCAAGCCAAATCGGATGAAGGAATTTTTGTAGGTTACTCTACTAGAAGTAAAGCCTATAAAGTATATAACAAGACTTCTAGGACTATTGAAGAAACCCTCCATGTAAGCTTCAATGAAAATTCTAAAGCTGATAATGATGATTTGATCATTCTTCCAAAAGAGTTAGAGATCAATAGAGAGATTGATGATTTATTTGAGAAAATCAAAAGATGAACTTAAATGATCAAACTAATGATGAAAGTGATGTACCTTCAGATGTTGATGAGAATATTGAGGAAAATTAGAGAAATTGGGGTTATTCTTCATCACATCCCATTACTCAAGTCATTGGTAATATTAATGAGGGAGTTAAAACTAGGGCTTCAGTAAATTTAAATAGTATGTGTATGTTTGTTTCTGTGGTGGAACCAAGGAATATACAAGAAGCATTATCTGATGAAAATTGGATAGTGGCAATGCAAGAAGAACTAAATCAATTCATCAGAAATGATGTATGAGAATTAGTCTCTCCACTAGAAAATCAGTCCATAATAGGTACAAAGTGGATCTTTAGAAACAAAACTAATGAAACTAGTCAAGTTATAAGGAATAAAGCTAGATTAGTTGCACAAGGGTATACACAGGAAGAAGGATTAGATTATGATGAAACATTTGCTCTTGTGGCTAGGTTAGAAAGTATTAGAATATTATTGGCCTATGCTTGTTATATGGATTTTAAATTATATCAAATGGATGTAAAGAGTGCATTTCTAAATGGTTTAATTAATGGAGAAGTCTATGTAAAACAACCACCTGGATTTGAAGATATTAAAAATCCTGACTTAGTGTATAAATTGAAGAAAGCCTTATATGGTTTGAAGCAAGCAACTAGATCATGGTATGAAAGATTGTCTACTTTTTTAATAGAAAAAGGCTATATCATGGGAAATGTGGATCATACTCTATTTATTAAGAGAGATGGTAAAGATCAGATTGTTGTTCAAATATACGTGGATGACATAATCTTTGGAGCAACCTCTGATAAGTTGATAGAAATATTCTCTGAAGAGATGGCTAATCAATTTGAAATGAGTATGATAGGAGAACTTTCATATTTTCTAGGACTTTAAATTAAGAAAATGGATAAAGGTATATTTTTAAATCAGGAAAAATATGTAGATGAAATGATTAAGAAATTTAATTTTAATGATACAAGAATTCGAGGAACTCCTATGAGTACTACTTTAAAGTTAGATATTGATGACATAGGAAAATCTATAGATCAAAGAAAATACAGAAGTATGATTGATTCTTTACTTTATTTGACTGCTAGTAGACCAGATATTATGTTTGTTGTGTGTGTTTGTGCTAGATTTCAATCTAATCCTAAAGAATCACACCTAATTGCAGTTAAAAGAATATTTAGATATATACAAGGAACTAAAAATTTCAGACTGTATTATTCTAAGGATAGTTCAATAGATCTTATAGGATATACTGATGCTGATTATGCAAGATCTAAATCTGATAGAAAGAGTATCAGTGGCACATGTCAATTATTGAGAAATAATTTGGTGTCATGGTTTAGTAAAAAACAAAACTGTGTAGCACTTTCTACTACAGAAGCTGAATATGTTGTTGTTGCACTGTGTTGCACTCAGATTTTGTGGATAAGGCAAACTTTAGAAGATTTTGGATTATCTTATGATATAACTGAGATTTATTGTGACAGTAGTTCTGCAATAAATCTTTCCAAAAATGCTATATTACATTCAAGAGCGAAGCATGTAGAGGTTAGACATCATTTTCTAAGAGATAACGTAATTAAAGGAAAAATTAAATTAGAATTTGTGTCTAGTAAAAATCAATTAGATGATATATTTACAAAACCTCTAGACAAAAATACATTCTGCAACATTAGATTAAATTTAGGTATTTGTAGGCTATGTGATGTGTAAAATGCTTAAACTCCACATAAAAAGATAAATATTATTAATGATGTTGTTCACCTCATAGATATTATATACTTATTATAAATATCTAAAGTAATATCTAAACTACTGCTTAAGATACTATGTATTTATTGTAAAATCATAGTAGTATCTTATTGATTTTAAGTAGTTTATCAATTTTAATGGTTTTTACAATTTTAAGTGGAAGTGAAAATGAAAAACATTATGACATTCTGAAATTTTGATTAAATGTTTTCTTTGAATCAAGGAAAATCCATATGATCATGCATAAATTTGACTTAATTAATTAAACTTGTAGAATAAGTTATATGTAACTCATCTTAAACTGTTAATCAAAAGTATAAGCTTATTGAAACTGATTCATATTCTCTGTACAATCATAGAAGTAAAAATTGTATGAGATTTGTGTTTTATTGCAACTGTATTAATGGAATACATATATACTGTGCTTAAAATGAAAAGTACTTACAAAGTAATAATCTTTGAGAGTTTATTGATCAGTTTAATAACGAGCCTTTTGTACTTGAGTAGATAGGTATGTAAGGATTGTTGTCCTGAAAAAGGATTCTTTAAATCTGGCAACCTAAGGTCCTGATCAGATATGAGATTGTTGACTGAAAGCTCATTACATGGGTACATTAGAAAGCTCTTGTATGATTTAAGCTTTTCAAGCTAACTTTTAAAGAAAATTATCAATATTCACTATTTTGAAAAAAAAAGAAAAGAAATTGTTGTTTCATTAATTACAGATATCTTTGAATCACATATAGTTTCTACCAATATGACTACTGATTTATTGAATCAACATTAGTACCTTTGAAAACATTTATTTGAGATACATTCTTTTATTCTCCTTGAATTAATCACATTGAGTTCACAATTATGTCTTGATTCATAGACAGTAGGAATTGATTCTGGAAATCATTTTTGATAATGTCAAGATAACGAAAGTCTCTAAAAAGAAAATTTAAAAGTATAGTTATACTTAACATCCATTGTCATTATAAGTATATTTTGTATTTTGATTGAATATATTTGAAGTATATTTGTAGGGGGAGGATTCACAATGTCGAAAACAGATTAATATAATTTAGAATACAAGTGTTAGTTAATCTAAGTTAATGTACTCTTAAAATCTTGATGAAATAATTTAAAAAGACATACAAACTATTTTAGATTCAAAGGACAAAATGTTCAAATAGTTTACAATGTTCTCAAGATAATGTTAAGTTTAGCATGTGTGTTGTTTTCGGAATGTTTCAGTTGGAAGCATCTGAAAATTGTGTTAAGTGTACTAACTAGACGTTATGTTACATAAGGTAACGTGTAAAACTACCTCTAGACAGCGTTTTACTCGTTAGAGTTTATATTGTCTCCTGAGTTAATTTTTAAAGTTTTAGGATTAAAGAATGAAGGTGTTGTTGTTACAAACAGATTTGACATGATAAGACAACTAGAATGGAACATTCAGTCTTTATCAAAAATTCCAGATGTATATTCTGAAATGATATTAATGGAAAATCTGAATGCAGAGGCAAGGTTTATTGCAAATATATTGCATGCAAATTTATTTCAGAGAGTTGGACACAATTTGGAAGTCAGCAGAAGCTGTTTATATGCAACTTATGGCCTGCTGAATAGAATTCAAATAAATTGGTTTGATGTTTTTATGTCTCAACTACAACATATGAGTTCAAAGTTATTTTATGGTGATGTTGTATGTAAAATCCTTGCAAGCCAATTGACTTTATCCGACTAGCCCTCTGAAACTAAAGGCATGAGAGCATTTAGTGTTAAAGGTTTGCAAAAATTCCAGGCCATGCATAAACCTCAACGACAACCATGACAACAACCTGATTATACAGACCATATAAAACAACAACAACAACAACAAAGCTATTCAGTTCAAGTAGAAGAGCAAACCCAGCTACCTCCTAACTTAGATGCAGTGCTTAACGACATTAGAAATGATATTAGGCATCTAGGAGATAAAATATGTTATGCTATGAGTGATATACTTAGGAGGGGTCGATAACAATTTTTGTTTGTTTCTGAATATAAAATGTAATATTTGTATTACTTGTTTGATTCATTGAACAATACATTTTTCTGTAAATATCTTCAATTATTATTCTTGTTTACAGAAAGAGTTGTTGTAATTATATCACGTATATATATATATATTCTCTATAATTATCTTTTTGATTAATGACAAAAAGGGAGAGAAATATTATAAAAAGATGATTATGATCTTAATTGCATATATATATTATAAAAGGAGATGTTATTTAAATGGTTATTGTAATCTAACAGATGATAATTAGAAAACCGATACTTATATAATTATTGACATCTGGGAGTTTTATTTCTGAGAGGTAAAATTTACACAAATAATAGAAATAAGCTTAAGTGAACTTAAGTCAACAAACAAGTTTGTTGAATTAAAAGTTAACCCAATGAAGGTGCTTTGTTGAGTTAAACATATTTCATAATTGATTTAATATGGTTTTGTCATCATCAAAAAGGAGGAGATTGTTGAGTATTTTGTTTTGATGATGTGTGCTGAATGAATATAATCATATTTACTCAATTACTATTGCTTGTGAAAATAAATTAAAATCATCAATTAATACAGAAAAAGCTTACTGGCATAAATACTTGTTTGTATTAGATCTGAAGTTAATAACTAGTCGTTTCGTTGCATTAATTTCTCATTTTACTAAACGTTAAGTTAACGTGTGTTTTTATTGAAAAGCATGATATGTTTTAATGTTATATCTTCTGTATCATGAACAGTGCACATTTAGACAACTCGTTAAGTTAGAGTTTTGTTTGTATAGAGTTCACATGAGAACTCGTTAAGTTAGAGGCTTAAAGGTTAAAATAGGTCACGTGATAACTTGTTAAGTTAGTGAGTAAAAGAAGAGACGAACTCGTTAAGTTAGTGTAATACACGTGGTGAAATTATAAGTTACGAATGTTGTATTGTATCATGTGAGGTGCACATGTTTAACTCGTTAAGTTAACATAACTAAACGCGTTGAGTTACTATATTGAACACTAAGGCAACGCGTTAGGTTATCGTTATAAACTTAAGTTGTTATTTTTTGCACATGGTAAAATTCTTATTATAAAAACATTTGTTTATGACTAAATCGGTGAGTTAAAGCTTTTTCGGAGACTTACAGTCGTAACTATCTGAAAGGTAACTTAAGTCATGTTTTCAGGTCTTGACACGTGTCTCACTAGTTTTATGATATAAAGAGCTTTTCGGTGACTTACAACTGTAACTATCTGAAACTTAAACTGTTTTCGGTGAGTTATCATTTAACCTTCCGAAAGAAAGGTTAAGTTGGTTCATTGAGTTAGCATAACACCACGGACTTAGTTCGTTGAGATAGCTACAGTACTTGTCACGTGAAATGGCACATGAGGAACTCGTTAAGTTAGAAATGTTAAGTTATATATATATATACTTGTGTTACTCGTTTAGTTAGCATTAAAGTAACGACTTCGTATTACTCTTGATGGAAAATTCTTTGGACGAGAAAGTTTATTTTGTAGGAAATTTTTCAAAGATCTAGGACTGATGATTAAAGAAAATTTGAAATATAAACATGGGTTAGAACGTGTGTGTTTCGATGAAGGAAAAAGAAAAGACGTGGAGAAGTGGAAAACTAGTAGTGGTTAAACGTAAAGGATATGCATGAAATGAAGATACAATATAAAAGACATAGAATTCTCGTTGATAAAACCATCCTTGCACACAAAACGAAAAATCTTTTCAAGGATCAAACTATCCCTGCACACCAAAAGAAAAATCTCTTTCAAAGATCAAAAACACCTTCTTGGGGAAAATCTCTCAAGTGGAAGAAAATTCAATGAAGCAGAAAAAGGTATTATATATGTCGTTGAAGATTTGAAGTATCAGAAGAAAGCAAATTCGGTGAAGCAGAGAAAGACAATATATTCGTCACTGAAGAATTGCTGAAGAAGAAAAAGAAGAAGAAAGATCTCAAACAGGGAGAAATGTTTTAAATTCTGCAAATTAGTTTTCTCTATTTGTAGTTATGAAATTGTTTAGATGATACATGGTATCGAGATATAATTGCATCTACAATTTCTAAGGAGAATTGAATTGTATATTGTAATTGAAACCTTGAATAAAAATGATTTTATGAAAACAATGTCTCGACTTGTTTTTGAGTTTTAAAGTTTCAATTATATGTCAGAAAATATTAAAAATACACAATTCACCCCCCTCTTGTGTAGCCATATGATCCTACACTCTAGAATTCGGAAAAGGGCCCATAAAGTCTATTCCCCACAAATCAAAAATCTCAACTTCAGTTACTGGTGTGAGTGGCATCATATCTTTCCTTCCTATCTTGCCCACTCTTTGACATGATTCACAAGTTTTGCAGTGATTAAAGGCATCCTTAAAAATTGTTGGCCAAAAGAAGCCACATTTAAGGACCTTGGCTGCTGTTTTCCCTGAGCTTAAATGACCTCCACCAGGTTGGTCATGGCAAAAATTTAGCACACTTGCAATCTCCGAGTCAGGTATAAATCTCTGTACTATTAGATCCAGACAATTTTTAAACAAATATGGGTCATCCCAATAAAAATCTCTAACTCGAAATAAAAATTTCTTTTTCTCCCTAGATGACCAATGAGGGGGTATTAACCCAACAACTAAATAGTTGACTATATCTACATACCAAGGGCTAGGGTTAATGGCAAATACTTGTTCATTAGTGAAAGAATCATTGATAGGTGGGCCTACAGGTGGTGAAGTAAGGTGGGACAAATGATCAGTGACCACATTTTCACATCCCTTTTTATCCTTAATTTCAATGTCAAACTCCTGTAGTAATAAAATCCACCTAATTAACCTAGACTTGGCATCCTTCTTTGTTAACAAATATTTAATAGCAGAATGGTTAGTGTAAATTACAATATGAGACCTAATAAGGTAAGATCTAAACTTTTCTAAAGCAAAAACCACGGCCAGGAACTCCTTCTCAGTAACAGTGTAATTCAATTGAGCACCGGTCAATGTCTTGCTAGCATAATATATTACCCGTGGTAAATTATCTAGTCTTTGTCCAAGTACAGCTCCTAATGCATAATCTAAAGCATCAGTCATAAGTTCAAATGGTTCATTCCAATCTAGGGAATGCACTATAGGTGCTGTCATTAAAGCTCTCTTCAATTGCTTGAAGGCATCATGACAAAGTTCAGAAAACTCAAAAGGGTGATCCTTCACAAGTAATGAAGTCAATGGACAGGCAATTTTACTAAAGTCCTTAATAAATCTACAGTAAAATCCAGCATGACCAAGAAAAGCTCTAATATCTCTCACAGACTTTGGAGTTGGAAGATTAGCAATCAAATCAACTTTTGCTTTATCTACTTCCAAGCCCCTCTTTGATACAATATGACCAAGTACAACACCTTGTTGTACCATGAAATGACATTTTTCCCAATTTAGTACAAGGTCATATTCTATACACCGTTGAAGTACCAACTCTAAGTGATGTAGACATTCCTTAAAAGAGGACCCTGATATGGAAAGATCATCCATAAATATCTCTAAGAATCTTCCAATCATATCAGAAAAAATACCTGTCATGCACCTTTGAAAGGTTGTAGGTGCATTGCATAGCCCAAACGGCATTCATCGAAAAGCAAAAGTTCCAAAGGGACAGGTAAATGTCGTCTTATCTTGGTCCTCTAGTGCGACAAGGATCTGATTGTAGCCAGAATAACCATCTAAAAAACAATAAAACTCTTGCCCTGCTAATTTCTCTAACATCTGATCTGTAAAGGGCAAGGGGAAGTGATCTTTCCAAGTGGCTACATTCAATTTCCTATAATCGATGCAAACTCTCCACCTTGTTTGCACTCGCGTTGGTACTAGTTCATTATGGTTGTTCTCTACTACAGTTATTCCAAATTTCTTTGGGACCACTTGGACTGGTGAAACCCAAATACTATCTGAAATAGCAAAAATAATTCCATGATCTAGCCACTTTTGAAGTTCTTTCCTTACTACTTCACTCATATTGGGGTTAAGTCTTCTTTGTGGATCTCTAGAAGGTTGAATCTCCTCATTTACTTGGATCCTATGTTGGCATATAGTAGGACTCACCCCCTTAATATTTGCTATTGTCCAACCAATAGCTTCCTTATTTCTTCTTAGAACCTCAAGTAATTCCTCTTCTTGCTCTAATGCTAGAGTAGAAGCAATGATCACAGGAAGAGTTTCACCTTCCCCTAAGTAAACATACTTAAGCTCTTAGGGTAAAGGTTTAAGTTCTAACTCTGGAGGTTCCACAATTGATGGTTTCTTAATTGGTCGAGGTTCAAATAAAGTATAATCCAATGGTACCACATAGTTCACTACATTGATTTCTACTTCATTACTATCTTCCAATGATTCATCTATGTCAACAACATCATATATCTCTTGCACATTTACACACTCTTCTTCACATTCAACGTCAATTTCCTCAAAAACATTTACAAGTTTAACTTCATAATTCTCATCTAGGTGCTCCTCATTCTGATTATTTCGTTCAAAAATATTCAACTCCACCCTTAAATCTCCATAAGAGATTTGCATGGACCCATTCCTACAACCAATATAAGCGTTGGTTGTTGCCAAGAAAGGTCACCCCAAAATTAATGAAGTATTTCTCTTAGTGGGCTAGTCGACAAGATGACTCTCTAGTACTACAAAATCAATTGGGTAAATAAAGTCTTGAACTTTAATTAAGATATTTTCTATTACACCTAAAGGGGTTCTAATCGAATGATCCGCTAATTGGATAACCATCCTAGTAGGTTTAATTTCTTTAAGTCCTAAATCCATGTAGACACTAGAAGACATAACATTGATGGCTGCCCCTAAGTCTATTAAGGCTTTATCAAAACAAGTGTTCCCTATGTGTAGGATCGTCTGTATCACAAGAGGGGGGGTGAATTGTGTCTTTAGTAATTAAACTAGCGGATAAAACAAGAGCACAAAACACTCGTAAATGAAATTCTATTCTTTTATTTCAAGACAGAATTTACAATATCTTTTCAGCTCAATTCCCTTCTTGACGGTTTTGATACAGTAATTTTTGATATACAATTCAAATAGGAAAACAAAGCTCTTTTTCAAAACTAATTTTGAATTGTATAAAACTTGATCTTTGTGCACACAGCTCTTTTCTTTCTCTTTGCTCAGCTTCTGTATCTCTTCTTGTCCAGTTGTCGAATTTCTAGACTTCTTGCGTTTGCAGCTCATTTTCTAAAATTGCTTGGAATTTCAAACTTCTTCTGATGTTGGAGAACATTTCAGAATATGAATATTCAAACTTAACTTTCAGTTAGGGATCCATATTGAATATTCAGACTTGGTTTTTGAGATTGGGATCCTCTATTGTAATGTAGCTTGTACTCTCTATTTGTAGTCGAACTCTGTTGTCTTTCACGTTCAGCATGTTCATCCACTTGATCCACAATCCATAATCCATAATCCACGTACTAATTTTCTCTTTAATCAAAATTACTTTCTATTTAAATTTCCACTTTCTTTACTGACAATCTGAGTTTCCACGATCTCCACTCGTAGATTCACCGAAATTTTATCTTCCTGGAGTCTTGTAGAATATCTTCTAAGTCTTTGATTTAGTCGAACATTTATCCTTTAACTCCTGTCAAAACTCAAACACTTATCCTTTAACTCTTCGAGTTCTTGCACCTGCAAAACACGTGACTAAACAAGGAAACTTATCTGTTTGTTAGTCCTTTTATAAAACTCAAACAGTTATCTAACTATTCGATTTTTCATTACCGAACACACATGGAAAACACATGACAACTTAAAACATTAAAAACACACGTGTAGATAACTTAACTATACGAGTTTTTTAACATAAAGTATTCAACAAAAATGAAACATTAACTATCTGAAAGTTTAACTATTGCAAATCTAGCTCTTCGAAAATCTTTAATTTATCTAACATAAAAATGAAACTTTTCGATAATCTGTTAACTATTATACTTAGAGAAATATACTTAGAGAATATTATGTAGACTTATTTAAATACGTTAATAAAGCATACATCTTCAAAATTAAATACCTAACAATCTCCCCCTTTTTGATGATGTCAAAACCTAATAAGTCACATAATTTATATCTCCCCCTTTTTGGCATTATAAAAGGTAAACAAACTATTTTCTCCTCCTTTAGGAAGTTAAGTGTTATAAATGTAAGGAAGCATATCTTACTAAGTATATATTAATCAAAACGATAGTGTTAATCATACATAGGATTTATGGATTAAGCAAAAACTGTTTAATATTATCATAAACTGTGAAAAATAATCATGTAACTTTAAAATCAGTAAACAGTTTACATAATGGTTTTGGTTACAAATTACAAAAAATAAATCATGTAATACATAATTTGTATAATCACAAGCCTCTTTGTCTTCGAAAAATATCAAACAGGGTATTTGAAATTTTCTTTGCAATATCTGTACTAACTCTGTTTATCTGATCAAGTAATGCCTGATCTAAATCATTTTGAGAAACTTGTAATGGTTGCTGTAAAAATTCAGTATGTATGTCTGTATCTATACCTGTATGTATTTCTCTATATATACCTTGTTGTATATCTGTATGTTGCTGTGTTTCTGTAAATTTTGTGGATTGTTGCTGTGTTTGCCGAACTTGTTGTTGTTGTTGTCTAAGGATAGGTGTATCTGCCGCTTGGTATTTTTGGAGTTCCTTTGCAGAGAAAGATCATGACTTTAATCTTTTCTGTGGCCAAGGTGTAATATCTGTTTGACTTGCCACAATTCTCAAAATTGTATCACCATAAAATAATTTACTCTGCAAATGTAAGATATGAGAAACAAAAATATCATACCAGTTCACCTGTATATGGTTGATTAATGCGTATGTAGCATAAAGACAACATCTGCCAACTTCTTCCCCATGACCAAACCTTTGAAACAATATAGCATGCAATATTTTTGCAATAAAATGTGCTTGGCCATTTAAGTCATTTAGTAATGTCAATGGTTCGTTGGCAATTGGATCTTTGGCTAAACTTGTAATGTCTCATCCCAATCGATAAACCTGTTTTCTTTCTAATAATTTAACTCCATTTTTCAGACCAAGTACCTGATGAAGTAAATTTGGAGTTAAATATATGTCATTTTCTTGTATATTAGAAATAGGAATACCTTCTTCCACTGTTAAGTTTGAGTAAAAACAACTAAGAAGTTCGGGTATAGCAAGATGGCCTGGCTATTGTGGAAGTAGAGTCAACAAGCCTTGAAATTCAAACAGTTCACGTATGTGTGCCATCCCTTCAAACTTAACTGGTCTTGAATATAAAACTGTAAAAGTTTTATATGTCTGAAATTTGTCATAATATGAATTATTTCTGAACCATAATAGTGTATTTGCATCTAAACTCTATTCAGGATTAGGTATTTTCCTGTCATGATGTTCTGATCTGGGACTTGTTTCAATATTATCAGCAGCATCTATATTGTCAGATCTTTCAGAACTGGTGGAATTTCTATCCAAACTAGTATAAATGTCTGAAATATCTGTTATTGTCGTATCAATAATCTGCTGAATTTCTTCTATTTGTTCTTCTGGAAACATTTCAGTAGCAACAGTCTCTATAACAATCTGTATATCAGCAACCTGTATATCTATATGTGATCTATACAACTGTCTTTGTATGAAAGATTGTTCTATATCTGTCTGTGAAATAGAATCATCCTGTATTTCTGAAATTTGTATATGTGAGACATTGGTAGTATCATATTCTATTTGTAACTGTGTATGTTGTTGATTATATACATTTATCAACAAGTATACGATATATTGTAACAGACATAACCATACATATAAAGTGTAGTATAAGCAACTGTACCAAAATTCAAAAGTCTTTGTTTGAGATACAATAAGAGGAAGAATATCTGTACATTCCTCTTTAGATGAAATATCTTCAAAATTCATAGACTCAGTGTCTATGTCATCAATAATATCATCAAATTTGATATCATCTGTATATATATCATCAAAATTTCCTACATTCTCACTTTTCGTAGGAAAAGAATGTGTGCTTGCAGCATTGTGTGAAAAACAGTCCATTGTATTAAAAGATACATTATGCACTAATGTGACACAATACCTTAGAGTATATGCTTGTAAGCCAATATTTGTCACATCTGCTGGGATTCCTAACAAAAATGTCTGTCCAGCTTCTGCAATGGAGCATAGTTTTCCATTTTTCACTGATTCTTCTTTTTGCTGCAATATTCCTTGTACACCTGTAGTTAGTCCAAAATATTCAATTGTCTTTTTCTTTGTCTGACTATATGTCTGTAGTGTTTCAAGTTGTTCAGGAGGTTCTAAAATTGTCTTAATTTCTTCTGTTAAAGGCACCTGTTGTCTTGATGGTCCTTCACCATGATGCCTAGGTGGTAATAATGGAATATAGAGTTTTAAGCTCTCCACCTTTGCCATTTTGAGTTGATAAACTCTTTGTCCTTCACTTCGAAGGCCCATTTTGCTAATGGCAGTTTTCTATTCATTGATATACTGTTTAATATCATCTAAAACAATTGGGGGAAAATAATGTTGGGAATACAAGGATTGTAATTCCCTGTTTGCATTTTCGATCATTGGTCCCCACTTCTTTCCATAATAAGTGATAGACTGTACCAATGTCTCTAGTACATCTCCAGAACTTACAACCACAGGGTTAGGTTGTAAATTTCTTTTCCATAAATGTAATGCGGAAAGTTCTGTCTGTTTTAGTCTAAACTGTGTTTCAGCATAATTTTGAATAAATTTCCAACAGAAATTTTTCTCATCTTGAACAGCTTTTCTGATTTCATGTAGTACTTTGTTTGAAAAAGTGTACCTGGAGTAAATATCATTGATTTCATTCTGCATTTTTTGAAGTTCCAGCTCTCTTTTCTGCACTTTGGTCATTCTACCACGTCCTCTTCCACTTCCTGACATTGTTGATTAATCTTCGCTTTGCACTATAGAACTTAGTGGAAGGAAAGATTGTGAAGCTAGGGTTTTACCAAGGTAGAAACACGAAAGGTTGTTAGGAAAACATTTATAACTCTTTGAGTTTATAAATGGACAAACAGATTCAATCATTGAAATCATAAATATAAGATCTGTTACCGATAAATAACTCGAGTGCTTGCAATAACTGTACAAGTTTTACAACCAACAATTGTAGAATACTTAACGTAATTGTGCATATAAAGAAAATAACTTCAAGCTAAGTGAAAAAGTGAGAAAACTCGAAGACTTATGATAACTGTTCGAGTTTCTCGAAGGAATAGGTGTGAAAACTCAAAGATTTAAACATAATTGTTCGAGTTTCGATTGAGACATTATAAAGCAGTGAAATTCAACACGTGCACAATTTGAACTTAAGGTGTTCAGAAAGTTTCTGAGACTTATAAACCTAACTATCCGATGCTCAAGTGCATTTTGGAGAGTTACAGATAACCTTCCGAAAGATAACTTAAGTCAATCGTCTAGATCACGACACGTGTACTTAAGCAGTTTTATAATAAAGAGATGTTTCAGACAGTTATAAATCTAACTTTTCGATGCCCAGACGCATTTCGGAGAGTTATAGATAACTTACCGAAAATCCACTTAAGTCATGCATTATGGTTTCGACACGTGTACTTTAGGAAATAATAAAATAGTCAATTGAACGTTTTAAAACACAACTGTCCAATACTTGTAATATAACTTGCCAAAACAATAGAAAATTCGGATACTTAAGAATTAAAATACCTGCAAGTCACCGATAGTTTAGAAATGTACTTAATTAAGGTGTATTTCCTGAAATTATGCAGATTCTTTCATGAAAACATATAATAGTTCAAAAGTTATGAATTATTATACGAGAAATTGCTCCCCCTACATAAATGTAGTGTAAAGAATCTATGGCGTACTTAATCTGGGTTGCCAAGCCCTAAGTAGAGTTGGCTTAAAAAGGTCAAATAGCTTACTTAAAGAGGATGCTAAGCCTTAAATAGATTTGAGTCTCTTTTTTTTTTTTTAATTTGAATGAAATACAGAAATAAGTAGTAGAGTTAACAATTTAAACTTTCTGGCTTTTATCTTATTTAGTTTACAAAAGATAATTCATAGAGATATACCTACAGAAGCTTAAAAGATTTCAATAATGAGTACACAACTTAAGACAAATAAATATCATACATTATGTGTAAAGAGTAGATATTAACAAAAATAATAAGGATTATATGCACAGATTATGTTAGGATTGTTATAACACCTTGAAAGATAAATTAAGCTTGAGTATTTTGCCCCCTTTTTTTTTCTTTTTTTATATTCATATATATATATTTTATGTATTACCTCCCATAATATCATCTTTTTACGTGATCATAATCCCTTGCTTAGGGGAAAGATAACCAGTTACTCAATGACAAGTGAGAACAGATAAATTTTTTTTTTTTAAATATAATCTGAATTACTTGCAAAATGAGTTTTTAGTCAGCACATCCCAAACTAGTTGGTTTAAGTGACTAGGGTTTAAGATCCCTCAACGGACTTAATTACTCAAGTAATTACAGACAAAAAATAAACAAAAATAAAACAAGATAGTAAATTAAATTAGAGGCAATCGCAAGACTTAATTTTTCTAACAGAATGTTAATAACTTTCCTTTAATAAAAAGTACATACTTTCTATGTATTTTCCTGTTAAAATCTCTGTAATAGCATATACATAAGTAACAAAAATATAGTTGGCACTCACATTGAATCAAATTAACTTTTCCTTAAGTAATCTTTTCTGAATTTTTCTTAAATAAATTGACTTCAATAAAAATCAGAATTTCATAAATTCTTAACTACCAGAAAACTGTAATTCGAAAATATGTTATTTTGTTTCTTTTTGTTTTTTTTTAAATAAAAAAAAGACATTAAATTCTAAAACTACCTTATAACAAACCAAAATACAATGAGCAGGACCATTTAAATATCAGATAACCTACAAATACCAAGTTCTAATCGTAATTTTGAGAATGTATTTTCATCTAAGGGTTTTGTAAATAGATCTATGGTAGGAACAAAATTTAATACTATTTTTCCTTTTATAACATTATCCCTTAGAAAATGATGTCGAACTTCTATATGTTTTGCTCGTGAATGTAAGACAGGATTTTTAGATAAACTTATTGCAGAACTACTATCACAGAAAATCTTAGTTGGTTCATAGTTTAAATTAAAATCTTTTAAGATTTGTCTGATCCACAGGATTTGAGCACAGCAAAGTGCAGCAGCTATATATTCAGCTTTAGTTGTAGATAATGCTACACAATTTTGCTTTTTCCTAAACCATGACACTAAAGAATTACCTAACAATTGACAAGTGCCACTGGTGCTTTTTCTTTCAGACTTACATCCTACGAAATCAACATCACTATAACTTACTAAGTTTAAAGAACTGTGTTTAAAGTAAAATAGTCCGAAATTGATGGTTCCTAATAGATATTTAAAAATTTGTTTAACAGCAAGTAGGTGTGATTCCTTAGGATTTGATTGATATCTAGCATAAGTACACACACTAAACATAATATCTGGTCAGTTAGCTGTTAAATAGAGTAATGAACCAATCATACTTCTATATTGTTTTACATCTACAGTTTTTCCAAAGTCATCTTTATCCAACTTGGTGATAGTACTCATTGGTGTATTCTTTGTTTTAGTGTTGTCTAAACCAAACCTCTTTAATAAATCTTGAGTATATTTTTCTTGTGAAATAAAAGTACCCTACGTTTCTTCAACAGATTTCTAAATTTTTTAATCAACAATAATAAATCATCGTTAGAATCACTAGTGACTTTTGAGACTTTATCAGCCTCAAAAGCGAGATCCCTTCTAGGATTTTTCCCTTTTGGATCTAAATGTTGTACTTCATAGGCTGTTAGATTTCCTATGAGATCATCGAGAGTATATGTATTTAAGTCTTTGGACTCTTCAATAGATGCTGTCTTTTGAGCCCAAATTTTAGTTAAAGATCTAAGGATCTTTCTTACCAAGTCTTTTTCCTCGAATTTCTTGCCTAAAGATTTTAATGAATTTACAATCTCAAGAAAACGGGAAAACATGTCAAAGATACATTCATTTTCGTGCATTTTAAAAAGCTCATATTTATGTACTAACATATTGATCTTAGATTCCTTGACCTGATTAGTACCTTTGTTGGCAACTTCTAATGCATGTCATATCTCATATGTAGTTTGATATGCAGAAACTTTATTAAATTGATCATGAGATAAAGCACAAAACAAGATGTTTAAACCTTTAGCATTCAGTGTCATTCGCTCCTTTTCATCAAAAGTCCAAGTATCATATGGAGTCGTAACTAACACTATAGGATTGCTAATTATATGCCATAATTTGAAATCGATTGACTGAAAAAATACTTTCATCCTATATTTCTAGTAGCTATAATTGCTACCTTCAAACATAGGAGGATGATTAGTGGTCTGTCCTTCAGTCATAACTAAGACTTCAGAATTATCTATTTTAAACAGATGATCCGAAGTAAATGACAGGAAAAACCAATTCCTAAATAGAGAAATGAAGGCTTTCGAATGCTTTAAACAGTTTAAAATGCTCTGATACCAGTTGTAGGATCGTCTGTATCACAAGAGGGGGGCTGAATTGTGTCTTTAGTAATTAAACTAGCGGATAAAACAAGAGCACAAAACACTCGTAAATGAAATTCTATTCTTTTATTTTAAGACAGAATTTACAATATCTTTTCAGCTCAATTCCCTTCTTGACGGTTTTGATACAGTAATTTTTGATATACAATTCAAATAGGAAAACAAAGCTCTTTTTCAAAACTAATTTTGAATTGTATAAAACCTGATCTTTGTGCACACAGCTCTTTTCTTTCTCTTTGCTCAACTTCTGTATCTCTTGTTCTCCAGTTGTCGAATTTCCAGACTTCTTGCGTTTGTAGCTCCTTTTCTAAAATTGCTTGGAATTTCGAACTTCTTCTGATGTTGGAGAACTTTTCAGAATATGAATATTCAAACTTAACTTTTTAGTTAGGGATCCAAATTGAATATTCAGACTTGGTTTTTGAGATTGGGATCCTCTATTGTAATGTAGCTCGTACTCTCTATTTGTAGTCGAACTCTGTTGTCTTTCACGTTCAGCATGTTCATCCACTTGATCCACAATCCATAATCCATAATCCACGTACTAATTTTCTCTTTAATCCAAATTACTTTCTATTTAAATTTCCACTTTCTTTACTGACAATCTGAGTTTCCACGATCTCCACTCGTAGATTCACCGAAATTTTATCTTCCTGGAGTCTTGTAGAATATCTTCTAAGTCTTTGATTTAGTCGAACATTTATCCTTTAACTCCTGTCAAAACTCGAACACTTATCCTTTAACTCTTCAAGTTCTTGCATCTGCAAAACACGTGACTAAACAAGGAAATTTATCTGTTCGTTAGTCCTTTTATAAAACTCGAACAGTTATCTAACTATTCGATTTTTCATTACCGAACGCACATGGAAAACACGTGACAACTTAAAACATTAAAAACACACGTGCGGATAACTTAACTATACAAGTTTTTTAACATAAAGTATTCGACAAAAACGAAACGTTAACTATCTGAAAGTTTAACTATTGCGAATCTAGCTCTTCGGAAATCTTTAATTTATCCGACATAAAAATGAAACTTTCCGATAATCTATTAACTATTCTACTTAGAGAATATTATGTAGACTTATTTAAATACGTTAATAAAGCATACATCTTCAAAATTAAATACCTAACACTATGACACAAGATATAGTAGGGGTTCCAAGGTCACCATATTTCTTTGGGGTATAATCAGAGAAATGAGAACTAGAAATTTCTATTAGGAAAACTTTCCTTTGGATCCTACCAATCCTTTTCCTAGTGCACAGGTCTTTAAGAAATTTTGCATAAGCCGGGACTTGTTGGATGGCTTCTAGCAAAGGAATGTTTACTCTAACTTGCTCAAAAATTTCTTTAATCTTGTTTAAGGACTCATCTAAACTAGTCCTAGATCTTAATCTATGGGGATAAGGTGCAAGTTGATTGTTATTTGATTCTTTATATGCAAGTCCATTATCACCATGTGGATAGGAATCTGGTCCTTGATTAGAGTCTAAGATGATAGTAGGTTGATCTACTTTGGGTGTTTCTACAATTGATGGTTGAGATGTTTCACTAGGCCCACAATAATCTCTTCCTGACCTCAAAAGAGCAAAGGTATCTACCGAAACATCTTGGCCACTACGCATTTTCCACCCAAAATGTGGTTGACCCTCAAAAGTATTTTTCAATTGATATTGGTTGCTTCTGCCCATGCTAAGTTGCTTCAAACATTCTTCAGCTTTAGCTAAATCTTCACTAAAGCTTGAAGGATGAGAAAAAGTGCTCCCACTAGGCCCAACTACACTTCCCATGAGATTACAATTCATCTCATGCAAATTTGCATTTTCTTTCAACATGTAAAAAGGGCATTCATCATTTTCATGATCAAATAACATACACTTAGTACATGTAGGCATAAGAGGTTTCTTAATAATAACATGAAAAGCATTATGTTTGTCCATGCTTAACAATGAAATAGTCGTCAAATAACACACCTAGTAGCGAGTTTTTCAATTAATTCCTTGAAGTAACAAAATACAAGTTGAATCTACATAAGGAGTTGTAAGAGTGTGTGAGCTATGTGCCTTTTTCTTACATGAAATTTATGGCTTTATGTAACATAAACATGATAAGGTCTAAAATAGGGAAATTCTTATGCTAAAGTGTCTTAGAAATGCCACAATCTCTAATTGACAACAATAATGAAGTCATTTTACAACTAGGAAAATAGTTATAACATGACTGACTACGAATTCTTAAATCATGCATATCTATTTCAGATCAGCCTATATAACAATGAATAACAATTAGAGGCTTATCAAAAGGATATTTAAGCATTTATCTTATTCACAAACATAACTTTGGATGAAAGGGTTTTACAACATATATGCATGTGACTAAATTAACACATAGAATTTATTAACTTAGCAAGATCAATCCATGTAATTCATGTAAATTCGTAGTCCTACTTTTGTGCAAATGTATGCATAAAATGTTAAAAGACTATCAATTTCTAAAGTGTAATGTACTCTATCTTGAAATCTGTCTCATCTATCAACTTTGAAAATTTACATAGAAATTCCTACACATCAAAATTTATTGCAAAAATACTCAAATTATAGATAAAGAAGGGTACTTTCATAGAGAAATAACTACTAGAAACTTTGAATCATGGTGTTGCAACATTTTCTCAAAGGAAAAACTTTAGTTAGGTTAGTTTTGCTTTGAAACTGCATAACACACCATCATCTTCACAAATTCATAAATCTCTCAATACAATTCCAAATTCAACAAATATTGATTTAAATGAAACTTTAAACATTTTAGCAACTCAGGAAAATCATGAAACTCAGATTTTACATCTAGCATCAAACCAGAAAAGTTTTTCAAATCACATTCTTAAAACAATTTTGTACTAAAAATCATACAACACTATGAATTGACTACACAAAGATTATCATTTCAATTCCAAAAGAGATTCACACCATCACTTAAATATATATATTTAGCTCATATGGTGTTTCCAAGAAAAAGAAAGAAAAAAGAAAGTAAAATATTTAGAAGAGAAATACAATACACAAAGGAATATATTCACTAAACACAATTTCGAAGACTATTAAAACACCAAGCTCCCTGGCAGCGGCGCCAAAAACTTGTAAGGAAATTTGTTGTATTTAGAATTAAAACACGAAAATCCCAAATTTTACATTTATAAACCGCAAGCGCACGGTACCTATTGTATTAAGCATATGCAAGAGCGGGTCGATCCACAAGAAGCTTGTCTTAAACGAATTCAAGGAAATAAATGCTTAGCAAAATATTCACATCACTAAAACCATGATAAAAAATTTAATTACATATTAATAGGTAATAATTACATAAATATGATAAAGAGTTCAAGTATCATCATAAATCCAAAAGCTCCTAAGGTTAAACCTTAGGAAACTCAAGAAAATTAATAAGTTTCGTCTCTGAAATTACAGAAATTAAGCTCTACTTTTAACTCTCCTTACATCCAACCTGGACATTGAAAAATCCAGAGACAATATTTGATGGAAATGACAGTAATTTAATAGATGAAATCATTATAAAAGTCTAGAAGTGTTGGATTTACTGATAGGGCGCAGAACCGTTATGTAAACTTTTCAAAAACGCACCTTTGGTGCAAAAATCATAACTTGGTCAAAACTCTATGAAATCCAGCAAAATCAAAGGTCTTTGAACAAAGACTCATACTACTAATATGAAAAATTGACATAAAGGTTTCCATAAAGTTTTCAGTGCATGAAACACTCAGGCGTCGAGCACTGAAATTGGAAGCCGAACAGGAATTCAAAACTGCTGCGACCTCTGATAGAAAAAATCAAAAACCAATGAAATACATTCTAAAAAAATACAAAATTTACATGACTGTAATCTACACAAAATTTCTTACAAAATAGAATCAAGAAACACTAAACAAATCTACCAAAAGCGTCTTTTATGAAAGGAGTAAAGTAGGGAAGGATTCTGTTTGGCTAGAATCCGGAACTACAAAAATCCGCTCCCTTCCTAACTTGTTCTCCGAAATCACAGAAAATATCTCTACTTATAATAACAATTTCTCCCAACATAGGAATTGAAAAATTATGTAAAAATATGAACTGGAAATGGTTTCAAGTTATCTAAAAGGACACGGTAATTTTATAGTCTAAATCTTCTTCAATTGAAAATAATATTAAGCCCTAGTAAGGTGCGCAAAACGATCTTGAAATAATGCAAAACGCGCACTCACATTAAAAACTCGATAACTTTATCAATTCTTCATAAAAATCTATGAAATCACCATTGAACGAAAGTAGACTTATCAATATAATAAAACCACTTTACTGATCTTAAAAACATACTGCACAGAGGGAGAAATCGCATCAGACATTTCCGTAAAACTACTGATTGAAAATGTGATTTCGGACTGAGAATACACTCCTTCGTATAAAATGGAAAAATCAAACCAAACATGCTCGAAAAATTAAACAAAGTATACAGAAAGAATCCTCTTTTATTTCTCTACAAAAAAAGATTAAGAATCGATGAAAAACATTGAGAAAAACTCAATTTACAAAGAAAAAAACACAAGGAAAGTTCTGTCTTTACGGTAAACGAACACCTTGACTAGTTGTATTCACATATCTACACGAAAATCATTCATTTTTAGAGGCAAGTTTCATTAAACGAACTAAAAGTTTTACAACATAAAAATGAAGATTATACTACTAAAAATAAACCTAAACATGCAAAGACATATGCAATACAAAAACAACATCAAACACAATGATAAGACACAACATATGAAAAACATAATGTTAGTTTTTGGTCAACTCACTCCAAGTATGCATGTTTAAAATCTTTTTGAACGATATGTACTTAGAATCTTTTTCTTCCTTACATTTTATTTACTTTTTTATAATGCCAAAAAGGGGGAGAAGAGATAGATTACTTTTGACTTATTAAGTTTTGACATCATCAAAAAGGGGGAGATTGTTAGGAATTTTGTTTTGATGATATATGCTTTATTAACGTTTTTAAATAAGTCTAAATAATATTCTCTAAGTATAATAGTTAACAGATTATCGGAAAGTTTCATTTTTATGTCGGATAAGTTAAGGATTTCTGAAGAGTTAGATTTTCGATAGTTAAAACTGTGCATTTTTATGGAGTAAAATTGTGCATTTTTATGTTATATTATTTGTGCTTCTTATGACTTAAATGTTAAATAATGCATGATTATAATTGAAATATCATCACATAGGCATTTACATGAGTATGCATGATTATGGGATTTAATGACTTAAATTTGCACAACTTAGCCCTTTTGTTGATTATTGACTTAATGATCATGGGAATGAATAGTGATTATTTACTTAGATGTCTTAGATGTTTTCTTCTTGTTATATTTTAATTTGTTTGCTTAAGTTTTAATGGTTATCTAAAGGAAATAAGATGGATGAATCTCAACCGTTGGATCTACCAAGGAAGAGATCAACTACCAAGTCTATTTAAAGGGAAGGACAACCCAAAACTAGGTTTTGTCTTCTCCTCTCCAAGCAAAAATGTGGCTCCTTCTTCTCCTTGGATTACCGGCGGCCAAAGCTCCTTGGAAGCAAGTCACTTCCTCTCCGGTGTTGCTGATTTCGGTGGTGCGTGGAGAGAGCAAGTTGGACCCAAGGGAGGCGTGTTCGTGGAAACTCCAAGGAAGGACATGGATGCATAGAAGGTGATTTTGTTGGGTGCAACTCCCCTTCTTCGCTGTACAACTTTCTTGCATGGAGGATAGTAGGAACCTCTTGTGGAGAGGCCTCTTCATCCGGTTTGGAGGTGATATGCGTGGAGAAAGCAAGGAAGGAGCCAACTAGGGCATGGTTGGTGGACGTCCATGAGAAGGAAGCTTGTTGCCTTCATCCTTTGGTGAAATCTTGAAGCCCCTTAGTATTTTAAGAGGAAAACATGGTGTGACAGGCCATGTTGGAGTCTTGAGGACGTGAGGGAGGCCAACTTCAGGAGCTTACTTCAAGGTGTTGGAGATTTAAAGGTATAACTTGGAGTGGGTTGACCAAAAACTAACATTATGTTTGCATATGTTGTGTCTTATCATTGTGTTTGATGTTGTTTGTGTATTGCATATGTCTTTGCATGTTTAGGTTTATTTTTAGTAGTATAATCTTCATTTTTATGTTGTAAAACTCTTAGTTCGTTTAATGAAACTTGCCTTTGAGAATGAATGATTTTCGTGTAGATATGTGAATACATGTAGTCAAGGTGTTCGTTTACTGTAAAGACAGAACTTTCCTTGTGTTTTTTTCTTTGTAAATCGAGTTTTTCTCAATGTTTTTCATTGATTCTTAATCCGTTTTTGTAGAGAAATAAAAGACTATTCTTTATGTATATTTTGTTTAATTTTTCGAGCATGTTTGGTTTGATTTTTCCATTTTATACGAAAAGTGTATTCTCAGTTTGAAATCACATTTTCGATCAGTAGTTTTATGAAAATATCTGATGCGATTTCTCCCTCTGTAAAGTATTTTTTTAAGATCTGTAAATTGGGTTTATTAGATTGATAAGTCTACTTTCGTTCAGAGGTGATTTCATAGATTTTTATGAAGAATTGATAAAGTTCTCAAGTTTTTACTGTGAGTGCGCGTTTTGCATTATTTCAAGATCTTTTTGCGTACCTTACTAGGGCTTAATGTTATTTTCAATTGAAGACGATTTAGACTGTAAAATCACTATGTCCTTTTAGATAACTTGAAACACTTTCCAGTGCATATTTTTACATGATTTGTTCGATTCCTATGTTGGGAGAAATCGTTATTATAAGTAGAGATATTTTCTGTGATTTCGGAAAACAAGTTAGGAAGGGAGCGTATTTTTGTAATTCCGGATTCTAGCCAAATAGAATCCTGCCCTACATTACTCTTTTCATAAAAGATGCTTTTGGTAGAGTTTTTTATTGTTTCTTGATTCTATTTTGTAACAAAATTTCATGTAGATTACAGTCATGTAAATTTTGTATTTTGTTAGAATGTATTTCATTGGTTTTTTATTTTTTCTATCAGAGGTCACAGCAGTTTTGAATTCCTGTTTGGCTTCTAGTTTCAGTGCTCGACGCTTGAGTGTTTCCTGCACTGAAAACTTTATGGAAAGCTGTTTTGTCAATTTTCCATATTAGTAGTACGAGTTTTTGTTCAAAGCCCTTTGATTTCATGGAGTTTTGACTGAGTTATGATTTTTGCACCAAAGGTGTGTTTCTGGAAAGTTTATAGAACGGTTCTGCGCCCTGTCAATAAATCCAATACTTCTAAACTATTATAATGATTTAGTCTATGAAATTACTGCCATTTGGAAGATAACTCGAGGATCTTTCCAACCAATATTTTCTCTGGGTTTTTCAATGTCCAAGTTGGATGTAAGGAGAGTTAGAATTGGGTTTAATTTTTGTAATTTCAGAGATGAAACTCATTAATTTTCTTGAGTTTCCTAAGGTTTAACCTTAGGAGCTTATTGGATTTATGACGATACTTGAACTCTTTATCGTATTTATGTAATTATTACCTATTAATATGTAATTAAATTTTTTATCATGGTTTTAGTGATGTGAATATTTTGCTAAGCATTTATTTCCTTGAATTCGTTTAAGACAAGCTTCTTGTGGATCGACCCACTCTTGCACATGCTTAATACAATAGGGACTATGTGCTTGCGGTTTATAAATGTAAAATTTGGGATTTTCATCTTTCAATTCTAAATACAACAATTTTCCTTACAACAGTTTATGCTTAATCCACGACAGTTATGCATGTTTAAAATCTTTTTCAACGTTATGTACTTAAAATCTTTTTCTTCCTTACATTTTATTTACCTTTTATAATGCCAAAAAGGGGGAGAAGAGATAGATTACTTTTGACTTATTAAGTTTTGACATCATCAAAAAGGGGGAGATTGTTAGGAATTTTGTTTTGATGATATATGCTTTATTAACGTTTTTAAATAAGTCTAAATAATATTCTCTAAGTATATTTTTCTAAGTATAATAGTTAACAGATTATCGGAAAGTTTCATTTTTATGTCGGATAAGTTAAAGATTTCTAAAGAGTTAGATTTTCGATAGTTAAAACTTTCGGATAGTTAACGTTTCATTTTTGTCGAATAATTTATGTTAAAAACTCGTATAGTTAAGTTATCTACACGTGTGTTTTTAATGTTTGAAGTTGTCACATGTTTTCCATGTACGTTCGGTAATGAAAATCGAATAGTTAGATAACTGTTCGAGTTTTTATACGCATGGATAGATAACTATTCGAGTTTTATAAAATGACTAACGAACAGATAAGTTTGCTATGTTTAGTCATGTGTTTTGTAGGTGCAAAAACTTGAAGAGTTATAGATAAGTGTTCGAGTTTGTACAGGACTAAAAGGATAAGTGTTCAACTAAATCGAAGACTTAGAAGATATTCTACAAGACTCTAGGAAGAAAAAAAAAAGTCTTGATGTATCTACGAGTGGAGATTGTGGAAATTCAAAATAATTGTGGAGAAAGTGGAAACTCAAAAAGATAGTAATTTGGATTAAAGAAAAAATTAGTACGTTGATTAAGTGAATGAACACACTGAACGTGAAAGACAACAGAGTTCGACTACTAATAGAAAGTACGAGCTATATTACAACAAAGGATCCCAATCTCAAAAACCAAGTCTGAATATTCAATCTGGATCCCTAATTGAAAAGTTAAGTTTGAATATTCATATTCTGAAAAATTCTCCAACATCAGAAGAAGTTCGAAATTCCAAGAAATTTCAGAAAAGGAGCTGCAAACGCAAGAAGTCTGGAAATTCGACAACTAGAGAATAAGATATACAGAAGTTGAGCAAAGAGAAAGAAAGAAGCTGTGTGCATAAAGATCAAGTTTTATACAATTCAAAACTAGTTTTGAATAAGAGCTTTGTTTCTCTATTTGAATTGTATATGGAACATTACTGTATCAAAACCTTCAAGAAGGGAATTGAGTTGAAAATATATTGTAAATTCTGTTTTTAAATAAAGAATAGAAATTCATTTACGAGTGTTTTGTGCTATTGTTTTATCTGCTAGTATTTAATTACTAAAGACACAATTCACCCCCCTCTTGTGATATAGACGATCCTACATCTTTGTAATGTCATCAATGAAGGTGACATAATAGAGAGCACCTCCTAAAGAACTGATAGGGGTAGGCCCCCACACATCCATATGAACCAGCTCCAATTTTTGTGACTTAGGATCATGAGGAGTCCTGGCAAAGTTGACTTTCTTCTGCTTTCCCTCAATGCAGTCCTTACATATCCCTAAATTGACATTCTTCAGCTTAGGGATTTTCCCTTCTGCCACTAAAACGTTTAGTCCATTCTCACTGAGGTGTCCCAATCTTTTATGCCATAAGTCAGTGTCTTTAGTATCACTGACTACTACAATAGAGTCATCTTGATCCGATGTTAGATATAAGATGTCAGTCCTTTGTCCTGAGGCAGTAATTCTTGCACCTTTGGTTACCTTCCATTTTCCTACACCAAAGGCAATCTGATAACCATCGTTATCTAGGGAACTTATGGAAATTAATTACTTTGCAAGATAAGGAACATATTTGAGTTCTTGCAATTTCCATATCCCTTGTTTTGTCTTTATGTGTACCTCTCCAATTCCTAACACATCCAAACTTGTGTTGTTAGCTAGGTACACTTTTTTCACTAGAGTTGCATGATAATTGTGCAACAAATCCTTCCTATAGGTAGTGTGGAATGAAGCTCCTAAGTCCAGTACCCATGAGTCAATTGAACTGTCTACACAGCATACTAGGGTATCATCTGAATCGTAGGAGACAACATTTGCAACTGCTCCTTTTGATTCCTTCCCTTTGCTATCTTTCTTGGGAGCCTTACACTATGACTTGAAGTGCCCCCATTGATTGCAGTTCTAGCATTTAATGTTTGATCTCACTTTACTGGTACCTTTAGACTTTGACCTTCCTTTGGATTTAAATTATTTTGATTTACTTCTCCCTCTAATTTCAATACTAAGGGCAAAACTTGAAGCTGAAAATTCACTTTTCCTGCAAATGTCCTCACTCAAAATTAAATCTCGGATGTCACTCATCTTGAGCTTCTCATGACCTAGTGAACTACTTACACCAGTCATGACAGGAGACCAACTTTCTAGTAATGAGGATAATAAAATCAAGGCCCTGACTTCATCATCAAATACTATGTCTACTGAATGCAATTGATTCAAAATAGTATTTAGCTCATTAAACTTCTCGATCTTGAGCTTTCTATTGTTTGTCATTCTGTTAAACTGAAGAACCTTCAGCTCTAATACTAGTTGTTACGATTGAAACAGATCATTTAGTGAACTTTCTATGGCATGATACTGAAACACTCATTGAAACTAGAAGAAAAGAGTAAGAGGAAGAAATAACACAATGAAGACAAGGATTTACGTTGTTCAGCAACTGCTTATGTCCACAAGGATTTGAGTGTTCTTCTATGAGCTTCGGCACAATCAACCGCGATGTTTTACAACATCATAAAGGTTTATATACTACCCAACTTAGGGTTTATAAACCTTTAATTACATACAAGCCATTATAGTAGAGAAATAATGCTTCGGAGAAGGGACTCTCAATTTCAGAGCCTTATCTTCTTATCTTTCTGAAATCTACAACATTTCGGATAGTTACTGACTTAACTATCCAAAGAAATTCTTCTATCTTCATTTATTGTAACGAGCAGTACTGTAGTAAGTTAATTGTCCGAAGAGATTCAGTATTTTGGATAGTTACAGACTTAACTGTCTGAAAAACCACTTACTTCTCTCTCTTTGTCCTTTCGAAAGGTTCTACCATTAACTCTTTGAAAATTGCATGTCTTTCAGATAGTTACTATTTTAACTATCTGAAAACTCACTTAAGTGTCTCTTTAGTCATTTCAGAAGTTTCTGCCGTTAACCTTCTAAAAACTTATGATTTTCAGATAGTTACTGTCTAACTATCTGAAGATCCACTTAAGTCACTATTTTTCAGATACTTGGCATCTTAACTATCCAAACATCCACTTAAGTGTCTGACTTTCGGATACTTAGCTTCATAACTATCCAAAAGTCTACTTAAGTATCCTTTAAGTCATTTTGGATGGTTACAGCTAGTAACCCTTTGAAATCTTCTAACTTTCAGATAGTTAACTCAAAGCCTCTGACTGAAACTTTATTTTCGGATAGTAAGGTCTATTAACCTACTAAAAATATAAATCTGCAAGATACTTATTGTTAACAAGCTTCCGATTGAACCTCGACTTCTTGTGGCATACTCCAACCTGTACTACTTGCCCTAACAAAAGACTCAACTAATTTATCATTTGTTGCTCCAAATATGATGTCATCTTCATAGATTTGAACTACCAATATATCTTTTTCGGTCTTCTTGATAAAAAGAGTGTGATCTGCCTTTCCCATAGAATACCCTCTTTCCATAAGAAATTTAGATAATCTCTCATACTAAGACCTAGGGGCTTGTTTAAGGCCATATAATGCCTTCTTAAGCTTATAAACATACTCAAGATGTTTTGAATCTTCAAAACCTAGAGGTTGTTTTACATAAACTTCTTCTTTTATATATCCATTTAAAAAAGCAGTCTTAACATCCATTTGATATAATTTGAAATCCATATAACAAGTATATGCTAACAAAATTCGTATTGATTCTAGTCTAGCAACAAGAGCAAATGTTTCATCATAGTCAATTCCTTCCTCTTGCTTGTAACCTTGAGTAACTAATCTAGCTTTATTTTTAACTATATATCCATCTTGATCTACTTTGTTTCTAAATACCCACCTTGTTCCTATTATGGACTGATTTTCAAGTGGTGGAACTAGATCCCATACCTCATTTCTTATAAATTGATTTAGCTCATCTTGCATAGCTAAATACCAAAATTCATCTTCTAAGGCATCTTCAATTTTCTTAGGTTCTAATAAAAAAACAAATTAGTAAGCACCACAATAGGATCGTATGGCTACACAAGAGGAGGGTGAATTGTGTATTTTTAATATTTTATGAAATATAATTGAAACCTTAATTCTCAAAAACAAGTCGAGACATTATTTTCATAAAATCATTTTTATTTAAAGTTTCAATTACAATATATAATTCAATTCTCATCAAAAATTGTAGATGCAATTATAACTCGATACCATGTATCATCTAAACAATTTCATAACTACAAACAGAGAAAACTAATTTGTGGAATTTAAAACTTTTCTCCCTGTTTGAGATCTTTCTTCTTCTTCTTTTTCTTCTTCAGCAATTCTTCAGTGACGAATATCTTGTCTTTTCATGCTTCACCGAATTTGCTTTCTTCTGATATTTCAAATCTTCAGTGACGAAAATCTTACCTTTTTATGCTTCACTGAACTTTCTTCCACTTGAGAGATTTTTCCCGAAGAGGTGTTTTTGATCCCTGAAAAAGATTTTTCTTTTGGTGTGTAGGGATGGTTTGATCCTTGAAAAGATTTTTCGTTTTGTGTGCAAGGATAAATTGATCCACGAGAATTCTATGCCTTCTATACTGTATCTTCATTTCATGCATATCCTTCACATTTAACCACTACTAGTTTTCCACTTCTCCACGTCTTTTCTTTTTCCTTCATTGAAACACACACATTCTAACCCACGTTTATATTTCGAAATTTCTTTAATCATCAATCTTGGATCTCTGAAAAATTTCCTGCAAAATAAACTTTCTTGTCCAAAAGTTTTTCATCAGTGTAATAAGAAGTCGTTACTTTAATGTTAACTAAATGAATAACACAAGTATATATATATAACTTAACGTTTCTAACTTAACGAGTTCACCATGTGCTATTTCACATGACAAGTACTATAGCTAACTCAACGAACTAAGTCTGCGGTGTTATGCTATCTCAACGAACCATCTCCGTTGTGTTATGATAACTCAACGAACCAGTAATAAACAAATGTTTTTATAATAAGAATTTTACCACGTGCAAAAATAACAACTTAAGTTTACAACACTAACCTAACACGTTGCCTTAGTGTTCAATATAGCAACTCAACGCGTTTAGTTACGTTAACTTAACGAGTTAAACATGTGCACCTCACGTGATACAATACAACATTCATAACTTATAATTTCACCACGTGTATAACACTAACTTAACGAGTTCGTCTCTTCTTTTACTCACTAACTTAAGGAGTTATCACATGACCTATTTTAACCTTTAAGCCTCTAACTCAATGAGTTCTCACGTGACCTCTATACAAACAAAACTCTAACTTAACGAGTTGTTTAAACGTGCACTGTTCATGATACAGAAGATATAATATTAAAACATATCATGCTTTTCAATAAAAGCACACGTTAACTTAACGTTTAGCTAAATGAGAAATTAATGCAACGAAACGACTAGTTATTAACTTCAGATCCAATACAAACAAGTATTTATATCAGTAAGCTTTTTCTGTATTAATTGATGATTTTAATTTCTTTTCACAAGCAATAGTAATTGAGGAAATATGATTATTTTCATTCAGCACACATCATCAAAACAAAAATACTCAACAATCTCCCCCTTTTTTATGATGACAAAACCATATTAAATCAATTATGAAATATGTTTAACTCAACAAAGCACCTTCGTTGGGTTAACTTTTAATTCAACAAACTTGTTTGTTGACTTAAGTTCACTTAAGCTTATTTCTATTGTTTGTGTAAATTTTACCTCTCAGAACTAAAACTCTCAGATGTCAATAATTATATAAGTATTAGTTTTCTAATTATCATCTGTCAGATTACAATAACCATTTAAATAGCATCTCCTTTTATAATATATATATGCAATTAATATCATAATCATCTTTTTATAATATTTCTCCCCCTTTTTGTCATTAATCAAAAAGATAATTACAAAGAATATATATATATATATATAAGAGATATAATTACAACAACTCTTTCTGTAAACAAGAATAATAATTGAAGACATATACAGAAAAATGTATTGTTCAATCAAATCAAACAAGTAATACAAACATTACATTTTGTATTCAGAAACAAACAAAAACAGTTATCGACCCCTCCTAAGTATATCACTTATAGCATTACATATTTTATCTCCTAGATGCCTAATATCATTTCTGATGTCGTTAAGCACTACATCTAAGTCAGGAGGTAGCTGGGTTTGCTGTTCTGCTTGAACTGAATAACTTTGTTGTTGTTGTTGTATATGGTCTGTATCAGGTTGTTGTTGTTGTTGTCGTTGAGGTTTATGCATGGCCGGGAATTTTTGCAAATCTTTGACACTAAATGCTCTCATGCCTTTAGTTTCAGAGGGCCAGTCAGATAAAGTCAATTGGCTTGCAAGGATTCTACATACAACATCACCATAAAATAACTTTGAACTCATATGTTGTAGTTGAGACATAAAAACATCAAACCAATTTATTTGAATTCTATTCAGCAGGCCATAAGTTGCATATAAACAGCTTCTACTAACTTCCAAATTGTGTCCAACTCTCTGAAATAAATTTGCATGAAATATATTTGTAATAAATATTGCCTCTACATTCAGATTTTCCATTAATCTCATTTCAGAATATACATCTAGAATTTTTGATAAAGACTGAATGTTCCATTCCAGTTGTCTTATGATGTCAAATCTATTGGTAACAACAACACCTTTATTCTTTAATCCTAAAACTTCAAAAATTAACTTAGGAGACAATATAAACTCCTGTTCATTTATTTGAGTTTTCAGAAAATTTCCATTCTTGTCCAGATTGCTATAAAAAGTTGCAATAAGCTTTGTGTATTGCTTCCATTTCGTTTCTACTGGCAATAATTTAATGAGGCCTTGAAACTCAAACAGATCTCTTATTTCCATCAAATTTCTGAATTTTATTGGACGAGCATGCAGAATCTGACATGTAATCAGATTATTGTATATCTGCAATGCTTCTTCAGATCTAAAATGAATTGCATTACCTTGAATTTTTAATATTGTACACAAAGAAGGTGATACCTGAAGCCGTGATTCAGAGTTTAATTCATCTTCAGGAACCTCTTCTTCAAAATGAATGTCATGTTGTTCCTCTTCCAAAATATTATCTTGAAGCTGCTCAGGTAAGCTTGATTCTTTAGCTTCAACAGTGTTAGGAACATTGTCAATATGCTCAACATTCATCTGTTCAGTCTCTATAGAATGTTCAAAGTACAATTTTTCCACAAATTCTACAACCGGTGTATCTGTCTATAATTGTTCATTTTGTTCAACAGATATTTCCATTGATTCATGCTGTGAATTCTCAGACTCTGCTTCTATAGATTTTGTAGAAGGCTGGTTAACTTTTAGCTCTACTGGAGTCTTAACAATTTCAATATCTGCTACTCCAGACAATTTAGCCTTTGAACTAGTTACTGCTTCAACATTGTCAATTATATTTGCAATAACTTGTTCAATGTTAGGTGCCTGATGCTCTGATTTGTCAATTTCTACATCATCAGGACTTGTACTAATAGAAAAACTTGAGCTCATATTTGACTTGGATTTCTTCTCAAGTTTTCTAGCAAGGGAAAATAAAGTCTCATTATCTTCATCAGTTTCAGTGTGTTCGGAACTGATGAGTTTATCAGATGCACAATAAGGTACAATGTGTAGACGTACATTGTCATTTGGAAATAAATTTTCATCTGATTTTCCTTTTTCAATAGACTTTGTTTCCTTAGACATAATTTTTCTGACTTTCCTTCTTCTATAACATTTTTGTTTCTCCTTTTCAAGTATTGCTATTTTCTTTTCAAATTGCTCCATAAAAGTTTTCTGCTTTAATTCTTCTAAGGCACTTTCTATTGCAACGGCCTTTCGAAGACTCTCAACTTTTGTTTTGTCTACCGCAATATCTGATTCTACTTGTTTTGAATATAAAGGAGTAGGGATAGCTGATTCATGCTCTTCCTCAAATGCATGCAGTCTTGTACCGTTTATAGGAGTTTGAGGAGTTCTATTTGATGAACCTACACCTTTTTCCAAATATTTTGCATACTGTTCCAAAAATGCAATCTCAACACATTTCATTCTGTATTCTCTATCAAATTTACTATGAATACCCATGTATGTAATATTTGCATCAGTATGTTGAAGTTCTTGTCTAACTTCATCTAATATTCTCTAAGGAAAGAAGTAATCTCTATAAAGTTCTGCTAACCTTTTGTCCACTCGAAATATTTTCTTGAACCAAGTATGTGGAACTTCATCATTCTCTATTTCTTTTCCTTTTGCATCTCTTCTGCTTTTGCCTTTTCCTCTGCCACGACCTTTGTAGAACTTGGAGACCATCATCGCAGGTTGTAACAGCAACAAGCGGGAAAGATTTTCTTGACAAAGTTTACAAATAACCTAAGTCCCCGTGTAATAAGGGTTTAAATAGGGTTTTTAAGCGTATAACTCAACGTGAAGAGAAGTCGGGTTTAGAAATTAAATAAATATTGAATAAAGTTTATTCAATCAAGGTACCCGTAATATTCAAGTATAACTCATTGAGTTAACCAACCTAATGAGAAAAATGCTGTCTAGAGGCAGTTTTACACGTTACCTTATCTAACATAACGTCTAGTTAGTACACAACAATTTTCGGATGCTTCCAACTGAAACGTTTCGAAAACAACACACATGCTAAACTTAACATTATCTTGCGAATATTGTAAACTATTGAACATTTTGTCCTTTGAATCTAAAATAGTTTATTTGTCTTTTTAAATTATTTCATCAAGATTTTAAGAGGACATTAATTCAGATTAACTAAGATTTGTATTCTAAATTATATTAATCTGTTTTCGACATTGTTAATCCTCCCCCTAAAAATATACTTCAAATATATTCAATCAAAATACAAAATATACTTGTAGTGACAATAGATGTTAAGTATAACTATACTTTTACATTTTCTTTTTAGAGACTTCCGTTATCCTGACATCATCAAAAATGATTTCCAGAATCAATTCCTACTGTGTATGAATCAAAACACAACTTTGAACTCAATTCGATTATTTCAAGGAGAATAAAAGAATGTATCTCAAATAAACGTTTTCAAAAGTACTAATGTTGATTCAATAAATCAGTAGTCATATTGGTATAAACTATATGCGATTCAAAGATATCTATAATTAATGAAACAACTTTTTCTTTTCAAAACAGTAAATATTGATAATTTTCTTTAAACGTTAGTTTGAAAAGCTTGAATCATACAAGAGCTTTCTAATGTACCCGTGTAATGAGCTTTCAGTCAACAATCCCAGATCTGATCAGGACCTTAGGTTGCTAGATTTAAAGAATCCTTTTTCAGGACAACAATCCTTACATACCTATCTGCTCAAGTACAAAAGGCTCGTGATCAAAATGATCAATAAACTCTCAAAGATTTTTACTTTGTAAGCACTTTTCATTTTAAGCACAGTATATATGTATTCCATTAATACAGATGCAATAAAACACAAATCTCATACAATTTTTACTTCTATGATTGTACGGAGAATATGAATCAGTTTCAATAAGCTTATACTTTTGATTAACAGTTTAAGATGAGTTACATATAACTTATTCTACAAGTTTAATCAATTAAGTCAAATTTATGCATGATCATATGCATTTTCCTTGATTCAAAGAAAACATTTAATCAAAATTTCAGAATGTCAGAAGTATTTAATGTTTTTCATTTACACTTCCACTTAAAATCGTAAAAACTGTTAAAATAGATATGCATCACTAGTTTCAGCTAGCAAACATGAATTTAAATCAACTGCACCAGAAGGTAAAGATAAAATACATACAGAACCTTTTCTTTTAGCAATAAACTTAATTTCATCTGTATTTTTATCAATTATTTTGCATACATTATCTTCAAACACTACATAATATCCATTTTCAGTTAGTTTTATGACACTCAGCAAATTAAATCCAAGGTTTTCTACATATAGTACATTCGAAATAACACAAGTAGGAGTTATTTGAACATTGCCCATACCTGTGATTTTATCTTTGCTTTTGTTTCCAAATGTTACACTTCCTTTCATGGTATTTGTAAAATTTTGTAATAGACTTTTTTTGTCCGGTCATGTGACTTGACGCTCCATTGTCCAAGATCCATTTTGATGTTGTTTCCTCCTGCAACACAAATTAAGAAAAACTTTTTTTTGGTACCCAATGTTGTTGAGGGCCAAGTTCATTAAACGCATATTTCTTCTTTTTGTTTAAAAATAGTTTAACATTATCATTTATATTCTTATTAGTTGTAAGTACTATTGATTTATCATTAGCTTCATACTCACATATAGCATTATTGCTTTTGCAATCATTCTTTTTGTTTTCAGATGTAGTATAATCAAGACCAAACATATTTTTATCAGTTGTTAATTTATTTTGGTCATGCTTATACATTTCAGTAAGTTCATACCAAGATTTTGTACTTGTATTAACATTCTACGTACATACAAAATCTTTTTCTGCACAAGAATTTTTAGTTTTATCACATGCAGAATGAGTAATTGGTCTAATACCAATGTATTGAATTACATGCTCAGGTTTCTGAATTTTCAGTTTACTACAATTGTCTAAAATTTTAGAAACATTAGAAACTGAATTTCCAGAACAAGAAACAAGATTTTTAGAAACATTTATAGTCATGTTAGAAGTACAATTTAACAAATCACATTGATTTATATTATTACTACATGATTCATCCCTTGAAGTACCTACTTCTACATATTTATTGCCTTGTTTCATAATAAAAGGAATTTTAGTCTTAGATTTACTTGAACTGCAACTAATAAATTTTTTATTAGCTTGAGATTCAGGATAATCAAATCCTAAGCCAAATTTATAAGACACTACAGGGGTACTAGTTAGTTTGTCGAACTTAGTTTGACTTAAATTCCATTTCTCAAAGGTAGAATTTAAATCTTGCTCTCTCAGTTTTAATTTTTCTATCTCTAATTCAAGTTCATTTATATTGTTTCTCAACATTTCATTTTCAGATTCTATCTTTAATTTCTCAGCATTTGTATTCTGTATTTGTTCATGCAAGACACATTCATTAAATCTAAATTTATGCAAATCTCTAGCATGATTTTCATTATCACATTTAAACTTTTTTAAAGTAGTAGGCAGGAAACAATTTTCTTCTTCACAATGGATAAAGAGTTTCTGATATTCTTATTTTCCAATTTACAACCTTTAAGTTTTTGTAATAATGCATGATAAGCACATAATAATTCATCAAAGTTAAAATTTTAATGACTTTTAGGATCAGATATTACCTCAGACTCATCTGCCATGAAGCACACATGAGCAACATCTTCTAACTCTAATTCTCCTTTTGAATGTGAAGATTTTGATGATGATTCCTCAGATTCAGACTCTTCAGACGTGTCATCCCAAGTGACCTTCAAAGCCTATTTCTTGTAAAACTTTTTTTGAGTTTTTAGAGTCATCTTCTTCTGATTTGTCCTACTATGCTTTTCATTTTTCCTTATAGGACAATCTGGAGAAAGATGTCTAGGTTTCTTGCAGTTGTAGCATACATACTTTCTGGATGAAGAATTCTTGTCATTCAGTGATTTTGACGTTGAGGGTTTATCATTTTTGTTCCTTTGTTGTTTCCTAGCTTTCCATGCTTTCTTGAATTTCTTAGTCAACAAAATCAAATCCTCGTCAGAATTAGTAGATATATCAAAATCTGAATTAATTTCAAAGGCTATTTCTTTCTTCATTTTTCGTTTGTTGTGACTCAGTAATTCATTTAATTGAACTTCATAAGTAGTTAAGTTTCCTATAAGTTCATTCATGGTATAAACATTTAAATCTCATGATTCCTCAATTGATGTTATTTTCTGAGACCATTTAGAACTTAGGGATCTGAGAATTTTCCTCACCAAATCCTTTTGTTCAAAATTCTTTCCTAAGCATTTTAAAGAGTTTATGATATCAAGAAATCTGGAAAACATCTCAAAAATACTTTTGTCTTCATGCATCTTAAAGAGTTCATACTTATGAATTAACATGTTTATCTTAGTCTCTTTAACTTGAGAAGTACCTTCATGTGAAACTTCTAATGCATGCTACACCTCATAAGAAGATTTATATGCCGACATTTTACTGAACTGTTCATAACTCAATACACAAAATAAAATATTTAAGCCCTTAGCATTCAGAGTTTCATTTTCTTTTCAGTAATTGTCCACGTATTATAAGGAGTAGTCAACAGAGTATATGGTTTAGAAATCATGAATCACAACTTATGATCTATACTTTGAAGAAAAACTGTCATCCTATATTTCCAATATTCAAAATGTATTCCATCAAATAAAGGAGGACGGTTAAGATTTTGGCCTTCATACAAATAAAAATTTCCATTTCCAGTAGCCATCTTACCATAGATTTTCAACCTATTTGATTTTAAATAGTTTAAAACTTTAAAACAACTTAAGCCTTAAGTCAAGAAAGATAAATGAATGCTCAGATATTAATTTCTGTTTAAAAACAAGGAAGGTAGAATAAGTAATGATATTAAATAAGTTGGTATCAATTTTATATCAAAGATTATTAACAAAGCTCTGATACCACTTGTAGGATCGTATGGCTACACAAAAGGGGGTGAATTGTGTTTTTCAACATTTTTGATTATAATTGAAACTTTAAAACTTAAAAACATGTTGAGACATTGTTTTCATAAAATCATTTTTATTCAAGGTTTCAATTACAATATACAATTCAACTCTCCTTAGAAATTGTGGATGCTATTATATATCGATACCATGTTTCATCTATATAATTTTATAACTGCAAACAGAGAAAAACTAATTTACGGAATTTAAAACATTTCTCCCTGTTTGAGATCTTTCTTCTTCTTCTTCTCTTTTTCCTTTAGCAATTCTTTAGTGACGAATATCTAGTCTTTTTCTACTTCACCAAATTTGCTTTCTTCTGATATTTCAGATCTTTAGTGACATAAATCCTACCTTTTTCTGCTTCACTGAATTTTATGATATCTGATACTTCAAATCTTTAGTGACATAAATCTAACCTTTCTACTTCACTGAATTTTCTTCCATCTGAGAGCTTTTCCCCGAAAGGTGTTTTTGATCCTTGAAAAAAATTTTCGTTTAGTGTGTAGGGATAACTGATCAACGAGAATTCTATGTCTTTTATACTGTATCTTCATTTCATGCATATCCTCCACGTTTAATCACTATCAGTCTTCCATTTCTTTTTCCTTCATCGAAATACACACGTTCTGACCCACGTTTACATTTCGAATTTTCTTTAATCATCAATCCTGGATCTCTGAAAAATTTCCTACAAAATAAACTTTCTCGTCCAAAATTTTTCATCAAATGTAATAATAAGTCGTTACTTTAATGTTAACTAAAGAAGTAACACAAGTAGATATGTAACGAGTTCCTCACGTGACAAGTACTGTAGCTAACTCAACGAATTAAGTCTGTAGTGCTACGCTAACTCAACGAACCATCTCTGTGGTGTTATGATAACTCAATGAACCATCTCCGTTGTGTAACAGATAACTCAACAAACTAGTAATAAACAAATACTTTTATAATAAGAATTTTACCACGTGCAAAAATAACAACTTAAGTTTTACAACACCAACCTAACGCGTTGCCTTAGTGTTCAATATAGCAACTCAATGTGTTTAGTTATGTTAACTTAACGAGTTAAACATGTGCACCTCACGTGATATAATACAACATTCGTAACTTATAATTTCACCATGTGTATAACACTAATTTAACGAGTTCTCACGTGACCTATTTTAACCTTTAAGCCTCTAACTTAACGAGTTCTCACGTGATCTCTATACAAATAACACTCTAACTTAACAAGTTGTCTAAACGTGCACTGTTCATGATACATAAGATATAACTTTAAAACATATCATGCTTTTCAATAAAAACACACGTTAACTTAACGTTTAGTTAAATGAGAAATTGATACAACAAAACGACTAGTTATTTAACTTATAATTTTTAGATCCAATACAGACAAGTATTTATATCAGTAAACTTTTTCTGTATTAATTGATGTACTTAATTTCCTTTTAGAAGCAATAGTAATTGAGCAAATATGATTATTTTCATTCAACACACATCATCAAAACAAAATACTCAACATCCACTAATAAGACATCATTTATAAAACATTTCTCATTTACCTGAACCTTGCCAAACCCAAGGATATTTGTTTTGCTTTTATTTCCAAAGGTAACTTGTCCGTTCTTGGTCTTTGCTACTTCTGTAAGTAATCGTATATCTCTAGTCATGTGGCTGGATGCTCCACTGTCCATTATCCATTTTGATTTGTGTACCTACAAAATAGTTAAGAAGAGATTTTATCTCTTGGAACCCATTTCTGAGTGGGTCCAAGAATTTTAGAGAGAGAGTCATATCAAAATAATCAATATTTTAAACTTCAACTTATCTATTTTCTAATAATTATTCTTGCATTTATTTCTCTTAGTGTCATAATTATCAGAATATTTATCTCTATGTAAACTAAAGTTGAAATTTTCATTTTTGACATTATTTGATTTCTGATTCCAATATCTGATATTTTTTAAATATAAAGAAAATTGATCAAAAATATTAAGATTCTCAAATGTCTTAGCTTGATTTTTCTAAAAATTTCTTTTGAAATTCTTGCATCGTGTGCTATCATTTATATGCTGCATTTTATAAATTTGCACATATTTATCTCCCTTTTTAATCACACACAGAATAGTTTTTCTCTTACTATTCTTAGTACTAGAAATAAAGACATTACTTTTAGTAGTACCATCATACAATATATAATTTTTAGAAGATGGATCATGTAAACCAATACCATGTTTTTCTACATTTGATATTTTACTACTAAGTTTATTTATTATAGTTTGACTATTATTCCATTTACTTAATATAGCCTTTTGATTGCAGACCTTAATCTTTAACATATCAATTTCTGAATTTAAATAAGTAATAGTCAGTTTTAGTTTTTCAATTTCATAGATCATTTTCTTCTTATCAACAATTAAAATTTCACAATTAGCATGCAATTTTCTTTCTATTGTAGTTGTTAGGAATTTTTGGATAGTTAAAGTTTTCGAATAGTTAAAGTTTTCAGATAGTTAAACTTTCAAATAGTTAACGTTTCATTTTTGTCGAATAGTTATGTTAAAAACTCGTATAGTTAAGTTATCTGCATGTGTGTTTTTAATGTTTTAAGTTGTCACGTGTTTTCCATGTGCGTTCGGTAATGAAAATCGAATAGTTAGATAACTATTTGAGTTTTTATATGCATGGATAGATAAGTCTTCAAGTTTTATAAATTGACTAATGAATAGATAAGTTCGCTATGTTTAGTCATGCGTTTTGTAGGTGCAAAAACTCGAAGAGTTATAGATAAGTATTCGAGTTTTTACAAGACTTAAAGGATAAGTGTTCGACTAAATCAAAGACTTAGAAGATATTCTACAAGACTCTAGAAAGATAAAGTTTCGATGAATCTACGAGTGGAGATCATGGAAATTCAAAATGATAGTGGAGAAAGTGGAAATTCAAATAGATAGTAATTTGGATTAAAAAAAAAAATAGTACGTGGATTATGAATTATGGATTGTGGATCAAGTAGATGAACATGTTGAACGTGAAAGACAATAGAGTTTGACTACTAATAGAGAGTATGAGCTACATTACAAATAGAGGATCCCAATCTCAGAAACCAAGTCTGAATATTCAATCTAGATCCCTAACTGAAAAGTTAAGTTTGAATATTCATATCTGGAAAAGTTCTCCAACATCAGAAGAAGTTCGAAATTCCAAGCAATTTCAGAAAAGGAGCTGCAAACGCAAGAAGTTTGAAAATTCGACAACTAGAGAAGAAGAGATATAGAAGTTGAGCAAAAAAAACAAAAGGAGCTACATGCATAAAGATTAGAAAGTTTAGAAATCTGTTGAAGAAACATAGGAACTTCTGGTCAGCAAAGACATCTAGAGATATGGAGAAGAAGTCATTCATGAAAGACAAAATCATATGCTATAAGTGCAATAGACTGGGTCACTTTCAAACTGATTGTCCTCTCAACAAAGATGAAAAGAATTCAAGGAGGAATTTCAAGAGTAAGAAATTCAGAAAGAGAAGGGCATTTAAAGTGACATGGGATGACTCTTCAGCTTCACAAAGTGAAGAAACAAAGGATTCAACATCAGACAATGAATCCTCATCAACATCAGATTCAAAAGAAAATCTAGCAAACGTGTATGCTTCATGGCAAAATCCAGTGAGGTATCCTCTAATCAAAATGCTGGTTTTGATAGTTTTGATGGATTACTTATTAAATACAATAAACTGGCTAGAAAATATAAGAAAGTAAAAATAGAAGGAAAGAACACTAAGAAAATGCTAGATGAATCTGAAAATAAGATCGATTTTCTGAAATCTATGTTGAATAAATTTAAAGAAGAAAATCAAAAGCATGCATAGGAAATTTTAAAGTTTACTGCAATAGAACAAAAATTGTATGCTAATTGTGAAAATTTAATTCTTAATAAGAAGAAAATGATTTGTGAAATTGAAAAACTGAAACAGACTATTACTAATTTAAATTCAGAAATTGATATGTTAAAGATTAAGGTCTGCGATCAAAATGCTATATTAAGTAAATGGAATAATAGTCAAACTATAACAAATGAACTTAGTAGTAAAATATCAAATGTAGAAAAACATGGTATTGGTTTTCATGATGCATCTTCTGAAAATTATATATTGCATGATGGTACTACTAAAAGTAATGTCTTTATTTCTAGTACTTAGAATAGTAAGAGAAAAACTATTCCATGTGTGATTAAAAAGAGAGATAAATATGTGCAAATTGATAAAATGCAACATATAAATGATAGCACACAATGCAAGAATTTCAAAAGAAATTTTCAAAAGAATCAAGCTAAGACATTTGAGAATCTTAATATTTTTGATCAATTTTCTTTATATTTAAAAAATATCAGATATTGGAATTAGCAATCAAATAATGTCAGAAATGAAAATTTCAACTTTGGTTTACATAGAGATAAATGTTCTGATAATTATAACACTAAGAGAAAGAAACCCAAGAATAATTATCAGAAAATAGATAAGTTGAAGTTTAAAAATATTGATTATTTTGATATGATTCTCTCTAAAATAATTGGACCCACTTAGAAATGGGTTCCAAGAGATAAAATCTCTTCCTAACTGTTTTGTAGGTATACAAATTAAAATGGACAATGGACAGTGGAGTATCCAGCCACATGACTAGAGATAAAAGGGAACGTAGAAATGGATGCTCCAGTAGAAAACCCATTAGGAGAAATTCTGTATCTTGAATTAGTTGATGAACCTTCATGTATTCGATTACCAAACTTTGAGGGAGATAGGTTTGAACTGAAATCTAATTATATTAGTCAATTGCCACATTTTCATGGATTAGAAAGAGAGGATGCCTATTATTTCCTTAGAGAATTTAATGAAGTTTGTCAAATGATAAAAATGCCGAACATGAGTATAGATGCTATTAAACTTAGATATATCCCTTTTTCTTTAAAAGACACAGCTAAGAGATGGTTATATACTCTGGCGCCTAATTCAATTTCTACATGGACTAAATTTTGCTCTATTTTTCTGGAAAAATATTATCCAACACATCAAACGATTAAAAAGAAAAAAGAAATATTAATGTGTAGCCAAAAACAGGGTGAATCATTCTAGAAATATTTTGAAAGATTTAAAGATTTATTGACTCAATGTCCACATCATGCAATGAGTAAAGTACAATTAATAGGTATAATTTATGAAGGCATAAATGTTTCAACAAAATCTTTATTAGAATCTACTTGTCAAAATGGATTTCTTAAGTTTGTAGTGAAGAAGCATGGGCATATTTAGAAAACTTTGCAAAAAGAACTACATAGTGGGAAAACTTGGTTGAAACTATTGTAGATAAAAAAATATTTCCAAGAGGAATGCATGAAATAAATTCAAGTACTATGCTTGACGTGAAATTAATTGAATTAACAAAGAAAATAGAAGAGTTATCATTAAATCAAAAGCTAGCAGAAAAGAATGTAAACATAAATGATTTAGATATTATTTATGCTAGAAACCAGAGAGATAACTTGGGAAATTCTTATAATCCTAATTAGAAAAATCACCCGAATTTATCTTGGAGAAACAACAATTTCCAGGGAGGAGAAAATTTAAATGAGAAGAATATAAGTTATGAAGCATTACTGGAACAAGGATCTAGAATAGAGAAATTAGAAAAGATAATCCAACAATTAAACAATCGTTTGGATTTTGTATTTGGAAATGCTGCAATTCAAAATCAGAATAGAAATATACCACTTAGACAGAAGGAACCAATGGAAGTTAGACCTATTGGAGGATTGCCAATACAAGCAATACCTAACCCTATCAATAGAACGGTTAATGAAATTGATACCTCTTCTGGGAGGGTAGTTGAATGAAGCAGCATATCTGAACCAACTATCTGTATATATATGTTTTTATTTATAGTTAATAGTATCGTAGAGTTAGTCCTTAACTCAACGAACTTAGTCCATTGAGTTATGCCTTAACTCCACGAGGGTGTGCAGTAATTATGTTAAATTTTTGTCTCTGCTAAAGTTTTGTTTGTGTTATACAGAATCAACAAATGGAATTGATGCAATTACCATTGGATGCACTAAGGGAAGTACTGAGTAACTTATCAGCTAAAGATCTGCGCAGGCTGTGTTGTGTATCAAAGGAAATTAAAGACTGTATTGAAGAAAAATATTTTCAGGGACTACAAGTTGCAAAAATGAGTAAGATTAGAGATGGATTCATATGGAGGTCATTTAATTGTAGTTCAATTAACCATGAATATCTGACTATGGAAGAAACTACTGGAATTCCACCCAATACATTAGAAGGAATAGATCATATTATGGGGATAGATGAAGGATTAATCATATATAGGACGAGACCAAGGTATGCAAGTTTATTACCTGATATTTTGATAAGAAATCCTATAACAAGAGAAGAATGGTATATAGGAAGACCTAATAGATATGAAGTACCAACTATAAATTATGGATCGGCTTTAATATTTTCTGATAAAAATTCTACAATTCTTGAAAAATTATATTATTGGAGACCTACAGGAAATTGGGGTGAAGATTTACGTTTAAGTGTGTATAATTTTCTGAATAGATCTTGGACTGAAAATATTATGATATATCTAGGACAAAAATCATTAATTAACAACATGCATGTCATACTTAATGGATATGTATATTTAGTCACAGATATATCAATAGCATTTGGATCTGATTTATACATAGTGAGCATAGACAGTTATGATGATTTTATAGAAATTTTACCTATACTGAGAGAAATAGCTAAACCAGCATCTACAGAACTTGATAAAATTCAAATAGGAATGTGGTATAATGAATATGATGATCCTACTTTATCTCTGATAAGATGGTGGGATGAATTGATGAAATTTCAAATATGGATTATGAAAGACATAAATGAATGGAAGTGGGAAGAGGAATATATTGAAATAGATGTAGAAATAGAAACTGCTACATTACCTAGAACCAAAAATGATCCTTTTCTACATTTCATATCATTTGTAGGATCGTATGGCTACACAAGAGGGGGGTGAATTGTGTATTTTTAATATTTTCTAAAATATAATTGAAACTTTAAATCTCAAAAACAAGTCGAGACAGTATTTTCATGACTCTAGAAAAACTGTAGATGTAAAACAATATAGAAGTATGATTGGTTCATTACTTTATTTAATAGCTAGCCAACCAGTTATTATGTTTAGTATGTGTACTTATGCTAGATATTAATCTAATCCTAAAAAATCACACATACTTACTGTTAAACGAATTTTTAAATATCTATTAGGAACCATCAATTTCAGATTGTTTTACTTTAAACGTAGTTCTTTAAACTTAGTAGGTTATAGTGATGCTGATTTCGCAGGATGTAAGTTTGAAAGAAAAAACATCAGTGGTAGTTGTCAATTATTAGGAAATTCTTTAGTGTCATGGTTTAGCAAAAAGCAAAATTGTGTAGCATTATCTACAATTGAAGTTGAATATATAGCTGTCGCACTTTGCTGTACTCAAATCTTGTGGATCAGACAAACTTTAAAAGATTTTAATTTAGACTATGAACCAACTAAGATTTTCTGTGATAGTAGTTCTACAATAAGTTTATCTAAAAATCCTGTCTTACTTTCACGAGCAAAACATATAGAAGTTCGACATCATTTTCTAAGGGATAATGTTATAAAAGGAAAAATAGTATTAAATTTTGTTCCTATCAACGAACAATTAGCAGATCTATTTACAAAACCCTTAGATGAAAATACCTTTTCAAAATTTCAATTAGAACTTGGTATCTGTAGGTTATTTGATGTTTAAATTGTCCTATTCATTGCATTTTGGTTTGTTGTAAAGGTAGTTTTAGAATTTAATGTCTTTATTATTAAAAAATAACAAAATATCTATTTTCAAATTACAGTTTTCTAGTAGTTAAGAATTTATGAAATTCTGATTTTTATTAAAGTCAATTTATTTAAGAAAAATTCAGAAAAGATTACTTAAGGAAAGTTAAATTGATTCAATGTGAGTGCCAACTATATTTTTGTTACTTGTGTATATGCTATTACAGAGATTTTAACAGAAAAATACATAGAAAGTATGTACCTTTTATTAAAGGAAGATTATTAACATTCTGTTAGAAAAATTAAGTCTTGCGGTTGCCTCTAATTTAATTTACTGTCTTGTTTTATTTCTTTTTTTTGTCTACAATTACTTGAGTAATTAAGTTCGTTGGGGGATCTTAAACCCTAGTCACTTAAACCAACTGGTTTGGGATGTGCTGACTGAAAACTCATTTTGCAAGTAATTTAGATTACAATTAAAAAAAAAATTACCTGTTCTCACTTGTCATTGAGTAACTGGTTATCTTTTCCCTAAACAAGGGATTGTGATCACGTAAAAGGATGATATTGTGGGAGGTAATACATAAAATATATATATATATATATGAATATAAACAAAACAAAAAAAGGAAAGAAAATGGGGCAATGTACTCAAGCTTAATTTATTTTTCAAGGTATTATAACAATCCTACCATAATCTATGCATACAATCTTTGTTTTTTTTTCTTGTTATTATCTACTCTTTACACACAGTGTATGATATTTATTGTCTTAAGTTCGTGTACTCATTATTGAATTCTTTTAAGTTCCTAAAGGTATATCTCTATGAATTATCTTTTGTAAACTGAATAAGATAAAAGCCAAAAAGACTAAATTGTTAAATCTACTACTTATTTCTGAATTTAATTCAAATTTTAAAAAAAAAACAAAAAAAAAATATAGAGAGACTCAAATCTATTTAAGGCTTAGCATCCTTTTTAAGTAAGCTATTTGACATTTTAAAGCCAAATCTATTTAGTGAAAGGACCTCTAAATTTCGATAATGCAAAAATCAATGTGAGGTTTTGAATTGTATTTCTCAGGTTTAGTCAGTGTAGTAAAAGATCAGAAGGCAGACAATTCTAAGCAGCAAACAGGTTACAGTTAATCCTAGAATGTGCTGTTATAGAAAATCGGACAGTTAAGAAAGGATTGAATGATCGGAAAGTTAAGGAGTTAACTATCCGGAAGCTTAAAGGACTTTTCAGAGAGTTAAAAAGAAAACTATCCGACTTTTTCGAAGAGTTACAGGTATAACTATCCAAAAGTTTAGTCATTCAATTAACCACATGCAGAAATACAGAACAGAAGCTTAAAGGACTTTTTAGAGAGTTAGATAACTATCTGAGTTTTCTTTTCGGAGAGTTAGATAACTATTCGAGTTTTTCGATGAGTTACATGTATAACTTTTCAGAACTTAAGTCATCTTATTACGCACGTGCAGAATGGTGAAGCTGGTAATTAAAAGCTTAAAAGGAAAAATCGGAGAGTTAGTATTGCCAAAACAAAAATACCAAAAACAACTTATCTGTGTTTGTATTTTGTATTTGGGTATTGTATTATTTGTTTTATATCATGATTAATGTTATCTTTGTTAGTGTTGTGAATGTTTTATGTTTGTTTTAGTTTTACAATTTACTGAAATTAGTTCGTTCAATAGACTTAAAGATTTTAATGGTTACTGTTTGAATTATCTGAATGTTAGCATTGCCTAATGATAAATCCAGTGTTTACTAACATTAAAGAGCTTAATTGATATTATTTACAATCTATGGAACCGCCCAATGGTTGGCCGAATTCCTTTGTAAATAGCAGTATTAAATAGGAAAGACAGGCTCGTGGAGTTAACTTAAGTCCACGAGGTTAGTCCGTTGAGTTAACTGTAACTCAATGGAGAGCTTATTGAATATATAAATTTGATTGTTAAAAATGGAATAGTTTGCAATTCTTAAGCAATTCCCTATGAGATCGACCTGTACTTGCACACTAATACAATAGACACTATGCACTTGCAATTAAAATACAAATTAGAATTAATATCTAATTTGTGTGAAAGGTTATTTTTTTACTTCTAAAAAGGAATTCAGTGATATAGGCATAAAGATAAATTAACTAAGTAAAAACAGAAGTTAACAAATCCAAGTTTTTCTAGCGCGTTGTTGGGTAACCAGTCAAGTTTTCTACTACCGTGTTGGAGATCCAAACAACGAGTATGCAGAATCTGACATGTAATCAGATTATTGTATTTTTGCAATGCTTTCTCAGATCTAAAATGAATTGAATTACCTTGAATTTATAATACTGTACACAAAGAAGGTGATACCTGAAGCCTTGATTCGGAGTTTAATTCATCTTCAGGAACCTCTTTTTCAAAATGAATGTCATGTTGTTCCTTTGAGAAATTATTTTCTTGAAGCTACGTAGGTAAGCTTGATTCTCTAGCTTCAATAGTGTAAGGAACATTTTCAATATACTCAGCATTCATCTGTTCAATCTCTATAGAATGGTTAGAGTTCAATTTTTCCACAAATTCTACAACCTGTGTATCTGTCTATAATTGTTCATTTTGTTCAATAGATATCTCCATTGATACATGTTGTGAATTCTTAGACTCTGCTTCTATAGATTTTGAAGAAGGCTGATTGACAATAAGCTCTTCTGGAGTCTTAACTTTTTCAATATTCGCTACTCTAGACAATTCAACTGATGAACTAGTTACTACCTCAACATTGTCAATTATATCTGCAATAACTTGTTTTATGTTAGTTGCCTAATGCTCTGATTTTTCAATTTCTACATCATCAGGGCTTGAACTCATATTTGACTTGGATTTCTTTTCAAGTTTTCTAGCAAGAGAAAATAAAGTCTCATTATCTTCATCAGTTTCTATATGCTTGGAACTGAGGAGCTTTTCAGATGCACAAAGGAATAATGTCTAGACATATATTTTCCTTTGGAAGTAAAGGCTCATCTGATTTTTCTTTTCCAGCAAACTTTGTTTCCTCAGACATAATTTTCTTGACTTTTCTTCTTCTGTAACAAGTCAATCTCTCTTCTTCAAGTATTGCTGTTTTCTTTTGAAATTGGTCTACAAAATTTTTCTATTTTAATTCTTCAAAGGTACTTTCTATTGCTATTGACTTTCGAAGACCTTCAACTTTTCTTTTATCCACAGCAATACTTGTTTGTTTTTCTTTTGAATATAAAGGAGTAGGAATAGCAGATTCATGTTCTTCCTCAAATGCATGTAGGTGTGTACCATTTATAGGTGTTTGAGGAATTCTAGTTGATGTACCTACACATTTTTCCAAATATTTTGCATACTATTCTAAAAATGCAATTTTAGCACCCTTCATTCTATATTCCCTATCAAACTTGCTTCGAATACCCATGTATTTAATACTTTCATCAATGTTGTGAAGCTCTAATCTAACTTCATTCAGTATTCCTTCAGGAAAGAAGTATTCACTATAAATTTTTGCTAACCTTTCGTCCACTTGAAGTATTTTCTTAAACCATGCTCATGGAACTTCATCAGTATCTATTTCTTTTCCTTTTCCATTTCCTCTACCTTTGCCTTTTCCTTTACCATGACCTTTGTAGAACTTGGAGACCATTGTCGTAGGTTGTAATAGCTGTTAGAACCTTATGGCTTACCAGAGGGGGGTTGAATGGTAATAATTTGTTTCTTTAGCTTTTTAATGGTAGATTGATATAAAGAATTAGCAAGCACACGATAAAAGAAAACACACAGAGATTTTAGGTGGTTCACCACTAACGGCTAGTCCACCCCCAAGGGATACTTGGGCTTCACTAAACTTTCACAAACTTACAATCACTTGCTTTAAGGTTAAAGCAAGAACCAACCATTCACTTGAACTTTCTGGTCGTAGCTCCAACTAATCTTTCTCTGAAGTTTTGATCCATGTACTTCAGTAAACACTAGCTTGAAAGTATCAGAGTTGAGTGCGTGATGAGCTTCTGAAATTGAGTCTGTAAATGTTGAAGATGATTTCATCTCTAAGGCTTTCTTCTATTGAGCTTGGTGTAAATATATGTATGAGCAAAAGCTAAGCTAATTCTGTTGTCTGTAGCTTATATATACTAAACATGTGTAACGATCATATTTTTCTTCCAACGGATGTATTCTACTGTACTTGATCAGATTTCAGTCCCAAATATGGTAAGTTACCATTCAGGAAGATATTTAAGATATCCTTCCGATTTTCTCAACCTTTTGGATAGTTAGCTATGTAACTCTCCGAAGGATGTTTATAACTCACAGAAAAATCACTTAAGTCTTTCTGCCTTGTAGGATTTCAGATCGTACAATGAGAGCTGTCATTCAATCCAATACTTGCAGTTGCAACTTACTGAACTATTATTTAACTATTGGATAGTTAGCTATAGTAACCCTCTGAAATCCTTCATTAAGTTTCTGATAGCTTTATTTAATTCAGCACGTGCATAATAGATTGACTTAAGTTTCGGATGGTTATACCTATAACTCACCGAAATGCTTCAAGATTTCGAATAGTTAACTCTAGTAACTTTCCAATTTTCCTTTTAAGCTTCTGTTTGGATTTCTGCACATGGGAAATTCAATGACTTAAGCTTTGGATGGTGTTTAGAATGAAAAAGTGCATATTATTAACGGTTAAATGATGGTTAATTGCATAATATTTAGCTTATCATATGAGAATTAAGCCATTATGTTATAATTGCACTGTTATATGCTTTAATTGAAGAATCTGCTTAATTTTGGGGAATTAATGTTAATTTAGCACATTTATGAACTGTCGGTAAATTGAAGGCTGTGAAATTCTTAAGTATCCGAAAATGCATCTGAGCAATGGATAGTTATACCTGTAACTCTCCGGAATGTTATTTTATGTTTAAACTGCTGCTGACACGTGTTGAGAGCTGGTAGATTTACTTACGTTATAACTCATTAAGTTAGTATAACTGCACGCGTTGAGTTACATGAAAATACACTAAGGCAACGCGTTAAGTTAGCGTTATAAACTTAAGTTGTTATTTTTGCACGTGTTTTATAATTAAATCAACGAAGGAAGTCCGTTGAGTTATCTGTAACTCCACGGACTATATATTTTCTAATATGCCACTGTAACGGTTGTAGGAACAGACAGTTGGAAGGAAAAACCACGTTTGCACGTATCACGCAGGGAGAAAGAAATCATTGCTGTTGATCTGAAGGAAGGAAATCCAATCGACCATTCAAGCAGAAGCAGTTACCACTAAGGAAATATAAAAGAAAAGAAGAAAAAAAAGAACAAGTGTGATCGATGGACGGCCAGTGTATACAGAGGAGGAGCACCGAGCTTTTTGCAGACAGTATCGGCGATTCTCCGAAGTATCACACCAACCATCGTATCACCACCATAATCACCAATCATCGGAGGTCTGTGAAGATACTTGCCTGATGTCGGGTCGATTCCAAGCCAAACATAGTGCTTGACAACCACTGTAAGGAGTGATCGCGTCGCGAGAAGGGAAGACATTTTCACCAAGCACCGACTCATATTTCAGGAGATCGTAAAGCTTTTAGCCTTGGCTTCGGGTTGATGCCTGTATGCCAAAGAGGAGATCATCTTACAATTCTGGACTGGCGATTCTATAGGGAGAGGAGATAGAATTGTAAGTGGTTCAATTTTCAGTGGTGTAATCGCGTTGCAAGTAGTGTTGGAAGTATTTACTGTCAAGTGAAATTACTTTACATTTCACCTTTCGCCCATCACATCAAAACAAAAATACCAAAAACAATTTATCTTTGTTTCTATGTTGTATTTGAGTGTTGTATTCTTTGTGTTGTATCGTGATTAATGTTATCTGTATCAATTTTATGATTGTTTTATGTTAGTTTTAATTTTACAGTTTACTGAAATTGGTTCGTACAAAACAACTTAAAAATTTTAATGGTTACTGTTTGAATCATTTGAATGTTAGTATTGCATAATGATAAATCCAATGCTAACTAGCATTAAAAAGCTTAATTGATGTTATTTACAATCTATGGAATCGCCCAATGGTTGGCCGAATTCCTCTGTAATTAGTAGTATTATAAAGAAGAGACAGGCTCGTGGAGTTAACTAAAACCTAGGGTTTTGGGGGCATTATCCGACAAATCATTTAGAATCTAGAACAGTAGAAATCAAAGCGATTACGTGATGTTGTGTAACTCCACGATGATGAAGATGACGCCTGAATTCTAGGAAGATGTTGTTTATACATCAGAATTTATGAAGGAATCAGAAGAGTGGCACACACGGCAGAAGATCAGAAATACGACAAGAGAGAAAGAGCTATAGAAGGTAGAATCAGAACTTTTCAAGTTGAGAAGAGATTTAGTAGATATGGATATACGAATACCTCAAATGATGGAAACACGAATCAGAATAGCAACAGAAATAGCAGTAAGGAAAGACAAATAAGGCCAAGTAACGAAGTTGCCCTAGAATTAATCCAGCGTAAGTCCCGACTCTAGTTCAAAAGACGAATCTATAGACAAGCTAAACGGGTGATCTGGGAGCAAGAAAGGAAAGCAAATGAAGAGGCAACTGAAGAACGGGAGGAACCAACTACTGAAAGACCTATTCCTAAGGAGCAATAGCCTGGACCTTCAATTCCACCATTTAAGCTGTTGGCACAAGTAGAAATGATGGGGCCTTCAACTGAAGAAGAAATAAGAGAATTTGCAGAATTGGTTCAAGTTGGAAAAAACCAAGGAGAATCAGAAGACTTGGCAGTGGCTAAATCACACCTGGTGTTTGATGCATTGTACAAAAAGAGGGCTGCAGAAAAGTTGAAAGCCTAATATAAAATCAAGGTGGAACAGCATCACGCAGCTACTACCAGAACTACTGCCAAATCTGCTGCAAAAGAAGATGAAGCTGGTCCTTTGAGACCAGTAATTATAGGAAAAGTTAAACAGGAAGAGCCAGTACCTGTGGCTCGAAGGCCTGTAGAGCCTACTTTTGTAGATTTAATTTCAAAAGATGAAGAGGAAGAATAGGCACAACTAATTAGAAAAAAGAAAGGAAAAGAAAAAGTGCCTGAATTTGAGGAAATTAAATCTGAAGTACCAATTTTTACAGGGCCTATGGAGCAGATTTTTATCAACCTGCTATCCAAATCTGAGGAGCAGGAGGAGCAAAGAAAAGAAAAAAATCAGGCTGAAATTAGTTTGCAGCCTATACAAGAAGAAACAGAAATTAGGGTAGAAACTGAATTGCCCGTGACTCCATCCCAATCTGTTATAGAATCAGAAAGAACAGTAACAGAACAGATTGGTAGTCAGGAGGAAGAAGAAAGACTAGAAAATGAAGAGGCTGAAAGAAGCCATTTGGACAAAAATAATTTCACAGATTCCATTGAAGAGCAAGAAACTCTTCAGCAAATTATGGAAAGAATTCAAGACAGAGTGGAGAGTTCTGCCGGCTCACCACCACAGACAGAAGAAAAAGCAAAAATTCCAAAATCTGAAGAGAATGTCCAAATGCAGCCTATGCTAGAGGAAGAGTAAGAGCAAACCCCTCTAGAGCAACAAAGTCACCTTCCTGACCCGACTGAAACAATAATTTTGAATGAAGTACATTTTTGTAGTCAGGAAGCTTATATCAAATACCAAGAAATAAGGGGTTACGATATTATTTATAGTAGACCAGTAAATTGGGATAGAATGCAAGAAATCAAAGATCTATTTGAATTCCAAGGTTTATTGCAATTTATATCTCAAGAAAGAGGGCATGCAATATATGAGAATTTAGTGCCCTGTTTCTATGCAAATTTAAGAGAAGGAGAAGGAGAATTAATTTCAAACATGGAGGAAGCTGATGTACAGATAACACCAGAGCTTCTCCACAACATATTTGGTTTAAAGAATGAAGGAACAAAAATTTTGGAGGATACAACTGCAGTTGAATGGACTGAGCAGCAAATTAAGGATTGTTTAGCTATCAATCCTGGTGTGCCATTATTAAACAGATTGAAGCATTTAAATGGTAAAGCACATATGGTAGCTAACATTCTGATTAAGAATGTCTATCAACGACAGGGCCATGACATAGAATTAAGTCAATTTGTCAAATAGGCCACGTATGCAGTTGTAAATAAGATCCAAATAAATTGGTCTGCAGTTTTTATCTCCAAGCTGAAAACAGTAAAGAAGAAATTATTTTATGGAGATTTGATTCCACTGCTGATGGTGGATAGTATTGATTTCACTAAATAGACATCAAAAAGGATAAGATCTAGAACCATTTCAGTGAAAGAATACAGAAATTTTGTAGTTGCAAAACTAGTAGTACCTTTTGGAGGAATTGCAGGAGCAGTAGAGAGGATAAATCAATTGGAGCAGCAATTAGAAAAACTCCAGAAGGAAGTAGATGAACTTAGGCATAGAGATTAAATTGTATTGTTCGTCTACTTGTGTAAAATTGTATGAAATTGTATGATGTACTTGTAATGTAATTGATTCATATTAATGAATATAATTTTTTAGATGTAATTTTCATACGTGTTTTGAATGTGAAATGAATGGAAATTATTGAATATTATGTTATTGTGAAACTTTATGAATGAATATGTAACAGATTTACAATTTGCTGAATGATAGGATAACTGCTTAAAAATTTCTGCATGTTATAAGGTAAAATGTAAATTCTGCATAACATAAAATGACCTGCAATTTAAATCTTTATATAATGTTCAGATTTAAATGTATTTTAATCAAAATGAGGCATTAATGACAAAAATTTAACTTTATTATAGTTACCAGAATGACAAAGAAAAAAAAAAAAAAAAAAAAAAACAGAATAGAAAACTTACGAGAGTGAAACTTAGAAGTTGCTAAGTGTTAACTCAACGAAGTAAGTCTGTTGAGTTAACCGTAACTCCACGAGGTCAGTAATATAATATAAGGTCACTCCGTTGAGTTATCTGTAACTCAACGAAGTTAGTCCATGGAGTTAGCAACAGTAACCGATTGTGTTCTGTTGAGTAATCTGTAACTCAACGATGTTAGTTCATGGATTAAGCAGAACGGTTATTCTTTTAACCACAAACGAAACTTCGTCAGTTTAGCGGTTACCAAAATTTGAAATTAGTAGTGGTACACGTACCCATTAAAACAGGAACCACGATGCACGTTGCAAGACATGTTCTTGCAATGAGATTTATTCACTTTAGGGATGCGCAGTATATATATGAAACAGAATGTTATTTACAAGTTACCAGCACTTTTAAGAGAAAGGAGAAAGCGTTGGAGAAACTAGAAGGAGAAGCAACTGATTCAACCTTCATCCGACAACAAATATTTATAGAATGGAAAGCTTCAGACTGGTATGTAATTAATCTTCTGTTATTTATTTATAAGCACATGGACTCATTCTCTAAGCACTAAACGATTAGTAAGAACACCTATCCAGGAATTTTCATTGCAGAGGGGTACTAAAAAATTTTTTGAACTGAACTTTAACGAAATTCTTTGGGGTGTAGCTAACCTTTCTTTAAAAGAGAACGTAGAGATGACTGCTCTAGTAGAAAAACCATTAGGAGAGATTTTGTGTCCTGAATTAATTGATGAACCTTCATGTATTCGATTGCCAAACTTTGAGGGAGATAGGTTTGAACTGAAATCTAATTATATTAGTCAATTGCCACATTTTCATGGATTAGAAAGAGAGGATGCCTATTATTTCCTTAGAGAATTTAACGAAGTTTGTCAAATGATGAGAATGCCAAACATGAGTATAGATGCTATTAAACTTAGATATATCCCTTTTGCTTTAAAAGATACAACTAAGAGATGGTTATATACTCTATCGTCTGATTCAATTTCTACATGGACTGAATTTTGCTCTGTTTTTCTGGAAAAATACTATCCAACACATCAAACGATTAAAAAGAAGAAAGAAATATTAATGTGTAGCCAAAAATAGGGTAAATCATTCTGGAAATATTTTGAAAGATTTAAAGATTTACTGACTCAATGTCCACATCATGCAATGAGTAAAGCACAATTAATAGGCATAATTTATGAAGGCATAGATGTTTCAACGAAATCTTTATTAGAATCTACTTGTCAAAATGGATTTTTAAAATTATGTAGTGAAGAAGCATGGGCATATTTAGAAAATTTTGCAAAAAGAACTACACCGTGGGAAAATTCGGCTGAAGCTATTGCAGATAAAAGATTATTGCCAAGAGGAATGCATGAAATAGATTCCAATACTATGCTTGAGGTGAAATTAAATGAATTAACAAAGAAAATAGAAGAGTTATCATTAAATCAAAAGCTAGCAGAAAAGAATACAAACATAAATGACTTAGATATTATTTATGCTAGAAACTAGAGAGATAACTTGGGAAATTATTATAATCCTAATTGGAGAAATCACCCGAATTTATCTTGGAGAAACAACAATTTCCAGGGAGGAGAAAATATAAATGAGAAGAACATAAGTTATGAAGTATTAATTGAACAAGGAGCTAGAATAGAGAAATTAGAAAAGATAATCCAACAAGTAAACAATCGTCTAGAATTTATATTTGGAAATGCTGTAAATCAAAATTAGAATAGAAATATACCATTTAGACAGAAGGAACCAATGGAAGTTAAACCTACTGGAGGATTGCCAATACAAGCTATACCTAATCCTGTCAATAGAACGGTTAATGAAATTGATACCTCTTCTAGGAGGGCAGCTGAATGAAGCAGCATATCTGAAGCAACTATCTGTATGTATATATGTTTTTATTTTTATTTTAAGTTAATAGTATCGTAGAGTTAATTTTTAACTCAACGAACTTAGTCCGTTGAGTTATGCCTTAACTCCACGAGGGTGTGCAGTAGTTATGTTAATTTTTGTCTTTGCTAAATTTTTGTTTTTATTTTACAGAATCGACAAATGGAATTAATGCAATTACCGTTGGATGCACAAAGGGAAACACTAAGTAACTTGTCTGCTAAAGATCTGTGCAGGATGTGTTGTGTATCAAAGGAAATTAAAGACTGTATCGAAGAAAAATATTTTCAGGGACTACAAGCTGCAAAAATGACTAAGATTAGAGATGGATTCATATGGAGGTCATTTAATTGTAATTCAAATACCCATGAATATCTGGCTATGGAAGAAACTACTGGAATTCTAACTAATGCATTAGAAGGAATGAGTCATATTATGGGGATAGATGAAGGATTAATCATATACAAGACGAGACCAAGGTATGCAAGTTTATCATTACCTGAGATTTTGATAAGAAATCCTATAACAGGAGAAGAATGTAATATAGGAAGACCTAATATATTTGAAGCACCAACTTAAAATTGTGGGTCAGCTTTAATTTTTTGATAAAAATTCTGCAATTCCTAAAAAATTATATTATTGGAGACCTACAGGAAATTGGGGTGAAGATTTACGCTTAAGTGTGTATAATTTTCTGAACAGATCTTGGAATGAAAACATTATAATATATCTAGGACATAAATCATTAATTAACCAAACACATGTCATACTTGATGGTTATATTTATTTAGTCACAGAGATATCAATAGAGCATAGACAGTTATGATGATTATACAGAAATTTTACCTGTCCCGAGTGAAATAGCTAAACCACCATTTGAAAAATTTAATAAAATTCAAATAGGAATGTGGTATAATGAAAAAGATGATCCTACTTTATGTCTGATAAGATGGTGGGATGATAAGATGGTGGGATGAACTGATGAAATTTCAAATATGGTTTATGGAAGACATGAATGAATGGAAGTGGGAAGAGGAGTATATTGAAATAGATGTAGAAATAGAAACTGCTACATTACCTTGGAACCAGAAAGGATCCCTTTCTACATTACATATCATTAATGGTAATACACTCGTATTTGGAATTTATAATATATTGCATGTTTACAAATTAAAAAGGACCAAGAACTGCATTAAAACAAAATTAATAGCTAGAAGAACTATGCCTAAAAAGTTTGCTTGGACTGATACATTTATTCCATTTGTTTCTACTTTTCAATCATGTTCTTAAGCTGTGATTTTGTGTGTTTAATGTTGTGTATTCTGCATTTATTTTTATTTTTAAAAAAAAGAAAAAACAAACAAAACAAAATATCAATCCAGTTTGTTGGTATCTGTTCTAGGAAACCAACTGGCTTGCTTGTGAGCCACCAAAGGCATAGAAGCCTAGGTTCCACACAAGACACTGATTTATTAATACCTGTTAAATGTTATTTTGTTTTATATTCTGTGTTTATCTGGGAATGAACAATTTTTCAGAATCAAAAATCAGAATATGTAGAAAGAGATACAAATGGAACAAGGTATGTAACCAATTACTTATCCTGAATTTTAAATCAAACAAAACTTTATTCATGCCTGCTACAATTATTGTACTTATTGTCAAATCTTTTACATTAAGGACAATGCAAAATGTAGGTATGGGGGGAGGTAATTAAAGTAACAGCCATGCAAGTTTGTTAATTAAAGGAATTAAAATGGTACTGCAAAGTTTTGAGGAAATTGAAAATTTTTATGAACTTGCTGTAACTATCCGATAATTGAGACTGTAAAATTTTTATAAACTGCTTGAATGTTATATTTAGAAGGCTATAGAAGATGCTATAGAATTTATTATTTATGTAAATCTAGATATAGTATCTTATGATTTTTATGAATTTCATGAGTTTAACAGTTTCACGATTTTAAAATGAAATCAGAATATTTAATGCTTAATTAGAAAATTATCTGAAGTCCTGAAGGAGCTGAGATGTGAATTCTAGATTAAATGAAACACATATGATGAAAGATACATTTACTTTGACTGATTGAACTTGTAGAATGACTTTTGTGTAGATCTTATTAAACTACAGATAAAGTATGAACTTATTGTTATGGATTCATATCTTTAGTAAATGATAGAAGCAGGATTATATGAGATTGGTGTTTTACTGCATCTGTATTAATGAAATACGTGCATATACAGTATGTGATTAATGCTTTGTTTTGTGTGTGCATTTATTTTTAGAAAAAAAAAAAAAAAACCTTAAGAGTTTATTGACTTGTTTGATCACGAGCCTTTTGTACTTGAGCAGATAAGTATGTAAGGATTGTTGACCTGAAAAAGGACTCTGAAAATCTAGCAACCTAAGATCTTGATCAGATCTGGGATTGTTGACTGAAAGCTCGTTACATGGGTACATTAGAAAGCTCTTGCATGATTCAAGCTTGTCAAATTAACTTTTAAAGTACACAAAAAAAAAAAAAAAAAACATATACTATTCTGAAAAGATACAAGTGTTTTGTGAAATACAAATATCTTATGAATCGAGTATATTTTCTGTTATCTAGAATTGCTGAAATATGAATCTGGAATTGACTTTTGAAGTTGTTTAATGGAAATACAATTCTTTATTCTACTTGTCTTAATCATATTGAATTGGATTGTACTTTGATTCGTATGTTGTTGAAATTTCTTCTAGAAAAACTTATTGGAAAATTCAGGATTACAGATGATGAAAAGAAGAACAAACGATAATATAATTAACACCTATATGAAGATGATATACTTTGTATGTAATTTACATATATTCTAAATATCTTTGCAGGTTGATTACTGAAACATACAGAATATATGTTTATGCTAAACAGAAAAGAAAAAAAAAAAAAAAAAAAAAAAAACAAAAGGGGGAGAATTAATTCTAGCACTTTTTGAAAGACCAATTAATTAAATCTTAGTTTGCTAAGGGACTAGCAAAATTTAGGTATGGGGGAAGTGTTTAGAATGAAAAAGTGCATATTATTAACGGTTAAATGATGGTTAATTGCAAAATATTTAGCTTATCATATGAGAATTAAGTCATTATGTTATAATTGCACTGTTATATGCTTTAATTGAAGAATCTACTTAATTTTGGGGAATTAATGTTAATTTAGCACATTTATGAACTGTCATTAAATTGCAGGCTGTGAAATTCTTAAGTATCTGAAAATGCATCTAAGCATCGGATAGTTATACCTGTAACTCTCCAGAATGTTATTTTATGTTTAAACTGCTGCTGATACGTGTTGAGAGCTGGTAGATTTACTTACGTTATAACTCGTTAAGTTAATATAATTGCACACGTTGAGTTACATGAAAATACACTAAGGCAACGTGTTCGGTTAGCGTTATAAACTTAAGTTGTTATTTTTGCACGTGTTTTATAGTTAAATCAACGAAGGAAGTCCGTTGAGTTATCTGTAACTCCACGGACTATATATTTTCTAATATACCACTGTAGCGGTTGCAGGAACAGACAGTTGGAAGGAAAAACCATGTTTGCATGTATCACGCAAGAATTCAATCGCGTAGGGAGAAAGAAATCATCGCCGTTGATCTGAAGGAAGGAAATCCAACCGACCATTCAAGCAGAAGCAGTTACCATTGAAGAAATATAAAAGAAAAGAAGAAAAAAAGAACGAGTGTGATCGATGGACGGCCAATGTATACAGAGGAGGAGCACCGAGCTTTCTGCACACAGTATCGGTGATTCTCCGAAGTATCACACCAACCATCGTATCACCACCATAATCACCAATCATCGGAGGTCTGTGAGGATACTTGCCTAATGTCGGGTTGATTCCGAGCCAAACACAATGCCTGACAACCACTGTGAGGAGTGATTGCGTCGCAGGAAGGGAAGACATTTTCACCAAGCGCCGACTCATATTTCAGGAGATCGTAAAGCTTTTAGCCTTGGCTTCGGGTTGATGCCTGTATGCTCAAGAGGAGATCATCTTGCAATTCTGGACTCGCGATTCTATAGGGAGAGGAGACAGAATTGTAAGTGGTTCAATTTTCAATGGTGTAATTGCATTGCAAGTAGTGTCAGAAGTATTTACTGTCAAGTGAAATTACTTTACATTTCACCTTTCACCCATCACATCAAAACAAAGATACAAAAAACAATTTATCTTTGTTTGTATGTTGTATTTGAGTGTTGTATTGTTTGTGTTGTATCATGATTAATGTTATCTGTATCAATTTTATGATTGTTTTATGTTAGTTTTAATTTTACAGTTTACTGAAATTGGTTCGTACAAAACAACTTAAAGATTTTAATGGTTACTGTTTGAATCATCTGAATGTTAGTATTGCATAATGATAAATCCAATGTTAACTAGCATTAAAAAGCTTAATTGATGTTATTTACAATCTGTGGAATCGCCCAATGGTTGGCCGAATTCCTCTGTAATTAGTAGTATTATAAAGAAGAGACAGGCTCGTGGAGTTAACTTAAGTCCACGAGGATAGTCCGTTGAGTTATCAATAACTCAACGAACTTAGTCCGTTGAGTTAACTGTAACTCAACGGAGTGCTTATTGAATATAAATTTGAATTGTTCACAATCAAACATTTCTTAAATTCGTCAGCAATTCCCTGTGGGATCGACTTGTACTTGCACACTGATACAATAGACACTGTGCACTTGCAGTTAAAGTACAAATTGGAATTAATATCTAAATTGTATTAAAGGTTGTTTGTTTACTTCTAAAAGAAAGAATAGGCATAAAGATAAATTAACTAAGTAAAAATATAAGTAACAAATCCAAGTTTTTCTAGTGTAGTGCTGGGAAGACGTGAACAGATGGTTATTCCTGTAACTCACCGAAACTCTTCAAGATTTCGGATAGTTAACTCTAGTAACTTTTCGATTCTTCGTACATCCATCTTTCTAACTCTCCGAAAACCTTCTAACTATCGGATACTTAATCTTCTAACTGTCTGATTGTATTGCTACTGCTTTATACTGCCTTTCGGATACTTAGACTATTAACTCACCAAAAATATTTCTCTTTCAAATAGTTAAGCTTGGTAACCTTCCGAAGTCCTTTTTATCACTTGCAGCATACTTTGAACTGTTTGTATCAACTTCTGCTCTCTTGCTGACTGTTAAGCCTAAGAAATACAATTTAAAACCTCACATTGATTTTTGCATTATCAAAATCTAAAGGTCCTTTCAATCTCCCCCTTTTTGATAATGGCAAAAACCTTACAATATATTACATGTATTTCTCTTCCTATATATCTATACAGAAAGGCACACAAGGAATACAGAATAATGAAATTTAGAAACTCCCCCTATTTTTCTGAGATTACTCCCCCTGAGTTTCTTCCCCTATTTTACTATAGCCTGTTATCAAAATATGGTCTTTCTCCCCCTTTTTTGCCAATTGTCAAAAGAAGTGAGAAGTAAGATACTGACTTGGTGGAGCAATTATAGCTGATTATCAAAAGAACGACTAAGTTGCTGCAAAACAAAGATGTTAGTAGAACAAGCTCCTAGTTGTGAGCTTGGAGAGTAGAGAGATATGAAATTATAAATCATATAAGGAGAAAATCCCTAAATTTTGTCTAATATGATTAAATGCAAATTCAGATAATGGTTTGGTGAAAATATCTGCAAGTTGTTCTTTAGTAGAGACATATTCTAAGGAAATATGACCTTTTTCAACATGGTCTCTTAGAAAGTTGTGCCTAATCTTGATATGTTTTGCTCTAGAGTGTAGAACTGTATTTTTGGAGAGATTGATGGTATTGCTACTATCACAGTAAATAACGGTATTCTGAAAATTTAGCTTATAATCTGCTAGAGTTTGTTGCATCCATAAAATCTGTGCACAACATAGGCCTATTGCCATATATTTAGCTTCAGTGGTGGATAGAGCTATAGAGTTTTGTTTTCTGCTAAACCAAGAAACAATTGAATGACCAAGCAATTGACATGTCCCACTAGTGCTTTTTCAATCTGATTTGCATCCTGCATAATCTGCATCACTATATATTGCTAATATTAAATGATTCTGTGAAGAATAAAATAAGCTAAAATCTTTGGTACCCTGTAGATATTTAAGTATACATTTAACTGCTTTTAAGTGTGATGCTTTTGGAGAGGCTTGATATCTTGCACAAGCACAAACACTGAACGTTATGTCTGGTCTACTGGCTGTTAGATACAGAAGTGATCCAATCATGCCTCTATATTTCTTGTGATCTACTGAAATGCCAGAGATGTCCTTATCAAGTTTTTCATTTGAGTTCATGGGAGTACTTGCTGCTTTGGATTTATCCATACCAAATTTTAAGAGAATCTCTTTGCAAAATTTTTCTTGATTTAGGAAAATGCCATGCTGAAGTTGATGAATTTGTAATCCTAGAAAGAATTTTAATTCTCCCATAAGACTCATCTCAAATTCATTCTTCATTAAGATTTGAAAATCATGACATAGTTTCTCATGTGTGGCACCAAAAATGATATCATCCACGTAGATCTGAATAATCAGCATATGAGAACTTTCTGATTTGATAAATAAAGTGTTATCTACAGTTACTATGTTAAACTGATTCTCAAGAAGGAAACTCTTCAGTTTATCATACCATGCACGTGGTGCTTGCTTCAAACCATAGAGAACTTTATTCAATTTGTATACATGGTTTGGTCTTTCTTCATCTTCAAAACCTGGTGATTGTTCTACATATACTTCTTCTTGCAGAATGCCATTAAGAAATGCACTTTTAACATCCATCTGATAAAGCTTGATTTTCATACTACTCGCAAAGGCAAGCAACATTCTAATTGCTTCAAATCTTGCAATAGGTGCAAAAGTTTCTTCATAGTCGATTCCTTCCTGCTAATTGTATCCCTAAGCAACAAGTCTAGCTTTATTTCTAATAATACTGCCATTATTATCAAGTTTGTTCTTAAACACCCATCTAGTTCCAATAATTGATTTTTTGATGGGCCTTTCAATTAAATTCTAGACTTCATTTTTCTTGAACTGATTTAGTTCCTCTTGCATGGCCATGATCTAGTATTCATCATTGCAGGTTTCTTCAACTGTTGAAGATTCAAGTTCAGACACAAAAGCACAATAATTACAAATATTTTGAATTTTGCTTCTTGTTTGAACACCTTGATTTATATTCCCAATAATTTGTCCAATGGGATGTCCAAACTTTGTCTTCCATGTTTTTTCTATCACAGTAGGTGTAGGCAGTGTTGAACTATCCTTTTTTTGAGAAATTTTCTGATTTATTGATTCACTTTCACTTTCACTGTCTATTTTTAGTTTCTTCAATTTTCCTACCATGTTTTCATCAAAGGATACATTCATTGACTCTTCTACTCTTCTTTCATGTTCAAAATAGACCCTATAAGCCTTGCTTCTCGTAGAGTATCCAACAAGTAGAGCAGGATCAGACTTTGCACCAAATTTGTCCTTTTGATCCTTAGTATTAAGCACAAAACATCTTGATCCAAAGACTTTGAAATATCCAACATTTGGTATTTTACCATACCATAATTCAAAAGGTGTCTTATGTAGGATAGGTCTAAGATGAGTTCTGTTTATAGAGTAACATGCAATATTTACAACTTCAGCCCATAAAGACTTTGGTAGATCAGATGCATTAAGAATTGTCCTTGCCATTTATTGTACTAATCTATTTTTCTTTTCTACAACTCTATTCTATGTAGTAGTTCTTGAACATGAGAATTCATGCAGTATACCAAAGGAATTGCATAATTCTTCAAATTCACCTCCATGATCACTTCTGATCTTCTTCATAGTCGATTCTTTTTCATTTTGAATTCTAATATAGAGATGTTTGAATTCATAGTAGGCTTCATTCTTGTGTGTTACGAAAATAACCCAAGTGAATCTTGTATAATCATCAACTACCACTAAAGTATATTTTCTTCCTCCTAAACTAGCTGTCTGTGTAGGACCAAATAGGTCCATATGCAATAGATCTAATGGTTGACGTGTGGCAATGTCTTCAATACTCTTATGTGCTGATTTCTTTTGTTTTCCAATAGTATAGTCATTACATAATTTATCTCTCTTGAATTTGAGCTTAGGCACACCTCTAACAAGATCATGTTTGGTCAATTCTCTTAGAAGTCTCATGTTCGCATGATTTAATCTTTTATGTCATAACCATTCATCTTCATTAGAAGCAACTAAACATGCATCACTAGATATATTATCACATGGACATTCCAAAGCATAAATTGAATTATTTCTATATCTAGTAAATTTGATTTCATGTGTATCTTGTTATAATATAAAACAATTTTCTGCAGTAAAGAGTATACTGTAACCTTTGTCACATAATTGACCTACAGTTAGCAGATTCTGTTTTAAACCATTTACATGTAAGACATTTTCTATTTTTCCATTTTTAGATGCGACATTTCCTATGGCAGTAATTCTACATTTTTCATTGTTACCAAACTTAACAAATCCTGAATTTATTGATTTAACAAATTCTAGAAATCTTTTCTTACCTATCATATGCTTTGAGCATCCACTATCAATAATCCACTTGGACGTTTGAGCTTTCTTGTCCATGCAGTCCTGCAAATCATGTTGAAATTAAGACTTTTGGTACCCATATTTTCTTGGGTCCATTAGTGTTAGTCCTTTGTATATTGAACCTATTGACTTTTGGTAGCCATATAGAAGTAGATCTCTTCTTAATGATAAAAGCAGTTGTGCCATCTTTGTAAGATCTAATTTTTCCACCATAGTAGGGAGTTTCCTATGGTACAACATACCCTAGGCCAAATTTACTTCTTCCTATTCCTTGGGATCCTATGATTTTGTTTAAACTGTTTTCACCTTTAGTAAATTTACATACAGTTTTCTTCAAATCAGTAACTTCAGATAATAGATTCTTATTTTCTTCTTTCAGATCAAAATTTTTACAACTATAGCTATCCATTTTAGTTTTTAATTCCCTATTATCAGCTAGGGCTTTTTCTAATTTAGCAAAAACATCTTCTAGATAGGAATTTAAACTCTTTAATTCTTTCTTATACTTCTTACATTTTACATATAAGTTATCTACTATACAGAGAAGACTATTGTTTAGAATGAAAAGGGTGCATATTATTAACGGTTAAATGATGGTTAATTACATAATATTTAGCTTATCATATGAGAATTAAGCCATTATGTTATAATTGCATTGTTATATGCTTTAATTAAAGAATTTACTTAATTTTGGGAAATTAATGTTAATTTAGTACATTTCTGAACTGTTGGTAAGTTGCAAGCTGTGAAATTCTTAAGTATTCGAATTTTTTGATATTTCGGATAGTTATGTTTAACATACTGAACATATTTCGGATAGTTATGTTTAACAGACCGTACATGTCAGATAGTTATGTTTATATTGTCGAACAATTATGTTTTGAAAGAATATTTTATTATTTCCAGAAGTACACGTGTCAAAACCATAATGCATGACTTAAGTGAACTTTTGGTGAGTTATCTCTAACTATCTGAAATTGCAACTAGGCATCGGACAGTCATATGTGTAACCCTCCGAAATCTCTTTTTATTTATAAAATAGCTATGGACACGTGTCATGTTCTAGTAAAGTGACTTAAGTGGATTTTCGATGAGTTAGTTGTAACTATCCGAAATGCATCTGAGCATCGGATAGTTAGACCTGTAACTCTCCGAAATGGGTATTTTATGATTAAACTGCTGCTAACACGTGTTGAGAATTGGTAGATTTACTTAAGTTATATATCGATGAGTTAGTTGTAACTATCTGAAATGCATCTAAGCATCGGATAGTTAAGTTTATAACTATCTGAAATGCATCTAAGCATCGGATAGTTAAGTTTATAAGTATCCGAAATGCACCTAAGCATCAGATAGTTAAATTTATGCACGTGTTCTATAGTTAAATCAACGAAGAAAGTTCGTTAAGTTATCTGTAACTCCATGGACTATTTATTTTCTAATATGCCATTGTAGCAGTTGCAGAAACAAGACAGTTGGAAGAAAAACCACAATTGCATGTATTGCATAGGGAGAAGAAATCACCGCCGTTGATGTGAATGAAGGAAATCCAACCGATCATTCAAGCAAAAGCAGTTACTACTGAAGAAATATAAAAGAAAAGAAGAAAAAGAAATCTGGTGTGATCGATGGACGGGCAGTAAATATAGAGGAGGAGCATCGAGCTTTTTGCAGACAGTATCGGCGATTCTCCGAAGTATCACACCAACCATCGTTACCACCATCATATCCACCATAATCACCAACCATCGGAGGTCTATGAGAATACTTTCTTGATGTCAGGTCGATTCCGAGCCAAACACAGTGTCTAACAACCACTGTGAGGAGTGATCACATCGCGAGAAGGGAAGCCATTTTCACCAAGTGCCGACTCATATTTTAGGAGATCATAAAGCTTTTAGCCTTGGCTTCGGGTTGATGCCTATATGCTGAAGAGAAGATTATCTTGCAATTCTGGACTCGCGATTCTATAGGGAGAGGAGACAGAATTGTAAGTGATTTAATTTTCAGTGGTGTAATCGCGTTGCAAGTAGTGTCGGAAGTATTTACTGTCGAGTGAGATTACTTTACATTTCACCTTTCGCCCATTTCCATGTTCATATTAAAACAAAAATACCAAAAACAATTTATCTATGTTTGTATGTTGTATTTGAGTGTTGTATTGTTTGTGTTGTATCGTGATTAATATTATCTTTATCAGTATTGTGATTGTTTTATTTTTGTTTTAGTTTTACAGTTTACTGAAATTGGTTCATTCAAAAGACTTAACGATTTTAATGGTTACTGTTTGAATTATCTGAATGTTAGTATTGCTTAATGATAAATCCAGTGTTTACTAACATTAAAGAGCTTAATTGATGTTATTTACAATCTGTGGAATCGCCTAATGGTTGGCCGAATTCCTCTGTAAATAGCAGTATTAAAAAGAAAAGACAGGCTCGTGGAGTTAACTTAAGTCCATGAGGTTAGTCTGTTGAGTTAGCCATAACTCAACAAACTTTGTCTGTTGAGTTAACTGTAATTCAACAAAGAGCTTATTGAATATATAAATTTGATTGTTAACAAATGGACAGTTCTAAATTCTTCAGCAATTCCCTGTGGGATTGACCTGTACTTGCACACTGATACAATAGACACTGTGCACTTGCAGTTAAAGTACAAATTGGAATTAATATCTAAATTGTATTAAAGGTTGTTTGTTTACTTCTAAAAGAAAGAATAAGCATAAAGATAAATTAACTAAGTAAAAACAGAAGTAACAAATCCAAATTTTTCTAGTGTAGTGCTAGGAAAACGCAAACAAGTTTTATGGCGCCGTTGCCAGGGAATTGAATTTATTTGAATTGAATTAATATAAGCAACTATTAGAGCTGTTTTATTTTAATAGCCAGAGAGTTGTATGCTTTCTTCTGTAATTGAGAATATGGCATATGCTTATACTCAAAGATTTTTGAAACCTGTAATTAGCATATGTGAATTCTGCAATTCTGAAGGACATGACATATCTAATTGTTTGAAACTGAGACGTTTACAGATGGTTAGATCCCATGAACAACAAATGAATTATCCTCAATATGATAGAGCTGAGTATGATAATCCTATAGTTTACCTAACTGATGGACAGTATAGAATGTGTAATATGTTGAGAGACACGGAAGTTTGGGATAGGTATGACAGACTGGAGCGTAGTATAGAGCAAAACCTTGACAAATTGGAATATTTTATGTGTCAGCAACAAGAAGTCAACCAATTAAATTATAAGGAAGCATATTCAGAACCTCAAAAGGATATAATTTACGAAACTAAAAAAACCATAAGGAAAATTGATCAAAAATTGAGTGCAATAAAATTAGATGATTTGGAAAGAAAACTAAAAGCATTAGACGAATATACAATGAAAATACAAGTTATGCAATAGGACAATGAAAAATATAATGTTATAAACCTACATAATTTGCAAAATACACAGCCAAAAGAAAATATTAATGCAAGAGAATTTAAAGAATGCACTTTAAAAATAAAAACAATTGAAGATCATAATTATGAAAATGATATACAAAAACATCATAAGAGTAATGAAAATTTGGAAGATGTTTGTGTAACATTAAGATCTGGAACTGATATACCACCAAGAACTTAAAATGAAAATGATATGAAGGTGGATAAGAGTAAAAATCAAAATGATAATGAAAATGTAATAGTTGAAAATCTAGAAATCACTGAAGAACAATCTGAATTTGCTAATGAAGCTAAAAAGGATCAAACAAATCAAATGAAAGAAAAAGAATCTTTGAAATCAAAATCTTTAGCACCCTATCCTGAAAGATTACAACAAACAATACCTGAAAAACAAGAAAAGATTAGAGAAATTTTTGAAAAAGTACAAGTTAACATTCCTTTGTTAGATCTATTGTAGAAAATGCCACCTTGTGCTAAACTTTTGAAGGATTGGTGTACTAAGAAAAGAGAGCAAAAAGTTCTTAAAAAGGTCTTTTAGCTGAGCAAAGTAGTTCCCTATTTCTACCACAAATTCCTAAAAGGTTATCTAATCCTAGAATCCCTATTATATCATGCACCATAGGAAATACCATTCTAGAAAGAACCTTAATAGACTTAGGTGCAGGTATAAATGTTTTGCCAAGTGATATATTTGCATCCTTAAGATTAGAAGGCTTAACTCCTACTAGTACGGTTATTCAATTAGCTGATAGAAGTATAAGATACCCTAGAGGAAAAATAGAGGATGTCTTAATTAAAATCAAAAACTTTTTATATCCTATTGATATTGTAATTTTGGATTCCCAACAAATTAAGCATAAAAATAGTGATACATCTTTAATTTTGGGAAGGCCATTTTTAGCAACATCAGAGACTGTTATAAATTGTAAAATTGGAGTAATGAAGCTAGCATATGGTAATGAGGATACTCAATTAAATATTTTTAAACTAGAGAGGTTTGAGGAATTAGAAATCTCCTTACATACCATAGACTTTTTAGAGGACGAAGGAGATATATTAGATGATGTGATTCAAGAAGAATTAAATAGGCAAATCAATTCTGAAACTTTAGAAGAAAGTGAGAGCATAAATATAGAAGGAGATCTGGAAGAAATTAATTTAGAAAATGATGATGTTCAATTAGGAGCTCTAGCTTCTGTTGGGCAACATTTAGAATTAAAACATTTACCTCCTAAATTAACCTATATATTTCTGGAAGATAAACGAACCTGTCCAATCATTATTATTTCAGATTTAAAAGAGGATCAAATAGCTAAATTAAAAGATGTAGTAAAGAGTTATAAAGAAGCAATAGGATGGACTATGACTGATATAAAAGGGTTAAGTTCAACTTTATGCTGTCACCACATATATTTAGAAGAGAATGCTAAACCTGTTAGAATTCCTGATAGGAGATTAAATCCAAACCTTAAAGAAGTAGTCAAGAAGGAAATAGTGAAATGGTTAGATAATGACATAATTTATCCGATTTCTGATAGCTCGTGGGTTAGCCCAATCCATGTAGTTCCCAAGAAATCAGGATTAATAGTTATTAAGAATGAAAGTCAAGACTTGATACCTACTAGAATTCAATCAGGCTGGAGATTATGTATAGACTATAGAAAGTTGAATGCTGTGACTAGGAAAGATCATTTTCCCTTACCTTTTATAGATCAAATGTTGGAAAGATTAGCAGGGCAATAATATTTTTGTTTCCTAGACGGGTATTCAGGTTATAATCAAATCTCAGTAGCATTAGAGGATCAAGAGAAAACAACGTTCACCTGTCTTAATGGAACTTATGCTTTTAAGAGAATGCCATTCGGATTATGCAATGCACCAGCTACCTTTCAAAGGTATATGCAGGGCATATTTACTGGAATGACTGAAGATTTCTTAGAAATAATTACGGATGATTTTACTGTATATGGCAACACATATGAAGTTTGTTTAAGCAATTTAGACCAAATATTAAAACGCTGTGTGGAAAAAAATCTGGTTTTAAATTGGGAAAAATGTCACTTCATGGTTAAACAAGGAATAGTCTTAGGGCATGTTGTTTCTAAGAAAGGGTTGGAAGTAGATAAAACTAAAATAGAAGTAATTTCTAGTCTACTAGAACCTAAATCAGTAAAAGATATTAGATCATTTCTAGGACATGCTGGTTTTTATAGAAGATTTATTAAAGACTTTAGCAAAATAGCTAGACCTTTAACTAATCTATTAAAAGATGTCCCATTTAACTTTGATAAAAATTGCAAGGAAGCTTTTTTCAGACTTAAGACTAGCTTAACTTCAACTCCTATAATTCAAGCACCTGATTGGAACCATCCATTTGAATTAATGTGCAATGCTTCTGATTTTGCTGTAGGAGCAGTGTTAGGACAAAAAATAGAAAAATCTCCTAGAGTGATTCATTATGCAAGCAAAACCTTAAATGATGCTCAAGTTAATTACACAACTACTGAAAAAGAATTATTAGCTGTTGTGTTTGCCTTAGAAAAGTTTAGATCATATCTGATTGGAGCTAAAGTGATAGTATACACGGATCATTCAGCTTTAAAACATTTAATAAAGAAAAAAGAGACTAAACCTAGATTGATCCGATGGATATTATTATTACAAGAATTTGATCTAGAAATTAAAGATAAAAAAGGTTGTGAGAATGTGGTAGCAGATCATTTATCAAAATTACAAATAGAAAAATCAAATATTGAAATTAAGGATAATTTTCTTGATGAACAATTAATGACCATCAACACAATGCCGTGGTATGCAGACATAGTTAATTACTTAGTTACTGGTTTAATACCTAAGGATTGGAATAGAGAGGATAATTACTTAGTTACTGGTTTAAATGTTAGTATTGCTTAATGATAAATCCAATGTTTACTAACATTAAAGAGCTTAACTGATGTTATTTACAATCTGTGGAATCACCCAATGGTTGGCCAAATTCGTTTGTAAATAGCAGTATTAAAAAGAAAAGATAGGCTCGTAGAGTTAACTTAAGTCCACGAGGTTAGTCCGTTGAGTTACCCATAACTCAACGAACTTTATCCATTGAGTTAACTGTAATTCACTAGAGAGCTTATTGAATATATAAATTTGATTGTTAACAAACGGACAATTCTAAATCCTTCAGCAATTCCTTGTGGGATTGACCTATACTTGCACACTGATATAATAGACACTGTGCACTTGCAGTTAAAGTACAAATTGGAATTAATATCTAAATTGTATTAAAGGTTGTTTGTTTACTTCTAAAAGAAAGAATAGGCATAAAGATAAATTAACTAAGTAAAAAGAGAAGTAACAAATCCAAGTTTTTCTAGTGTAGTGCTGGGAAAACGCAAACAACATTTCATAGTTAAACTTTTGGATAGTTAACGTTTCATTTTTGTCGAATAGTTATGTTAAAATCTCGTATAGTTAAGTTATCTACACATGTGTTTTTAATGTTTTAAGTTGTCATGTGTTTTCCATGTGTGTTCGGTAATGAAAATCGAATATTTAGATAACTATTCAAGTTTTTATACGCATGGATAGATAATTGTTCGAGTTTTATAAAATGACTAATGAATAGATAAGTTTTCTATGTTCAGTCACGTGTTTTGCAAGTGCAAAAACTCGAAGAGTTACAGATAAGTGTTCGACTAAATCAAAGAGTTAGAAGATATTCTACAAGACTCCAAGAAGATAAAGTTTCAGTGAATCTACGAGTGGAGATCGTGGAAATTCAAAATGATAGTGGAGAAAGTGGAAATTCAAAAAGATAGTAATTTGGATTAAACAGACAATTAGTACGTGGATTATGGATTAAGTGGATGAACATGCTGAACGTGAAGATATAGTTCGACTACAAATAGAGAGTACGAGCTACAATACAATAAAGAATCCCAATCTCAAAAACCAAGTCTGAATATTCAATCCGGATTCCTAACTGAAAAGTTAAGTTTGAATATTCATATTTAGAAAAGTTCTCCAACATCATAAGAAGTTCAAAATTTCAAGCAATTTTAGAAAAAGAGCTGCAAACGCAAGAAGTCTGGAAATTCAACAACTAGAGAAGAAGAGATACAGAAGTTGAGCAAAAAGAAGGAAAGGAGTTGTGTGCATAAAGATCAGGTTTTATACAATTTGAAATTAGTTTTGAATAAGGACTTCATTTTTCTATTTGAATTGTATATCAGACATTACTGTATCAAAACCGTCAAGAAGGGAATTGAGCTAAAAAGATATTGTAAATTCTGATTTTAATGTTTATAAAGAATAGAATTTTATTTACGAGTGTTTTATGCTATTGTTTTATCCGCTGGTAATTTAATTACTAAAGACACAATTCACCCCCCCTCTTGTGATACAACGATCCTACAACTGGTATCAGAGCATTTATTATTGTCAGATTGCTTATACTCTGCTACATTTAGTATCAAAGCATCTGAAAAACTTTCATTTCTCTAGTTAGAAATCAGTTTTTCTTGTCATTTACTTAGGATCATCTGTTTAAAATGGATAATACTGAAATCTTAGTTATGACTGAAGGACAGACCACTAATCGTCCTCCTATGTTCGAAGGTAGCAATTATGGCTACTGGAAATATAGAATGAAAGTATTCTTTCAATCAATTGATTTCAAACTATGGCATATAATTAGCAATCCTATAGTGTTAGTTATGACTCCATTTGATACTTAGACTTTTGGTGAAAAGGAGCGAATGACACTGAATGCTAAAGGTTTAAACATCTTGTTTTGTGCTTTATCTCATGATCAATTTAACAAAGTTTCTGCATATCAAACTACAAATGAGATATGGTATGCATTAGAAGTTGCCAACGAAGGTACTAACCAGGTCAAGAAATCTAAGATTAATATGTTAGTACACAAATATGAGCTTTTTAAAATGCACAAAAATGAATGTATCTCTGATATGTTTTCCCATTCTCTTGAAATTGAAAATTCATTAAAATCTTTAGGCAAGAAATTTAAGGAAAAAGACTTGTTAAGAAAGATCCTTAGATCTTTAACTAAAATTTGGGCTCAAAAGACAACATCTATTGAAGAGTCCAAAGATTTAAATACATATACTCTCGATGATCTCATAGGAAATCTGACAGCCTATAAAGTACAACATTTAGATCCAAAAGAGAAAAATCCTAGAAGGGATCTAGATTTTAAGGCTGATAAAGTCTTAGAAGTTACTAGTAATTCTAATGATGATTTACTATTGTTGACCAGAAAATTTAGAAATCTGTTGAAGAAACATAGGAACTTCAGGTCAGCAAAGACATCTGGAGATATGGAGAAGAAGTCATACATGAAAGACAAAATCATATGCTACAAGTGCAACAGACTAGGTCACTTTCAAACTGATTGTCCTCTCAACAAAGATAAGAAGAATTTGAGGAGAAATTTTAGGAGTAAGAAATTCAGAAAGAAAATGACACTTAAAGTGACATGGGATGACTCTTCAGCTTCACAAAGTGAAGAAACAAAGGATTCAACATCAGACAATGAATCCTCATCAACATCAAATTCAAAAGAAAATCTGGCAAACGTATGCTTCATGACAAAATCCAGTGAGGTATCCTCTAATCAAAATGCTAGTTTTGATGGATTACTTGTTGAATACAATAGATTGGCTAGAAAATATAAGAAAGTAAAAATAGAAGGAAAGAACATTAGGAAAATGCTAGGTGAATCTGAAAATAAGATTAATTTTCTGAACTCTACGTTGAATAAATTTAAGGAATAAAATCAAAAGCATGCACTAGAAATTTTAAAGTTTACTACAATAGAAAGAAAATTGCATGTTAATTGTGAAAATTTAATTGCTGATAAGAAGAAAATGATCAGTGAAATTGAAAAACTGAAACTGACTATTACTGATTTAAATTCAAAAATTGATATGTTAAAGATTAAGGTTTGCGATCAAAAGGCTATATTAAGTAAATGGAATAATAGTCAAACTATAACAAATGAACTTAGTAGTAAAATATCAAATTTAGAAAAACACAGTATTGGTTTACATGATGCATCTTCTGAAAATTATATATTACATGATGGTACTGCTAAAAATAATGTCTTTATTTCCAGTACTAAGAATAGTAAAAGAAAAACTATTCCATGTGTGATTAAAAAGGGAGATAAATATGTGCAAATTGATAAAATGCAGCATATAAATAATAGCACACAATTTCAAAAGAAATTTTCAAAAAAATCAAGCTAAGTCTTTTGAGAATCTTAATATTCTTAATCAATTTTCTTTATATTTAAAGAATATCGGATATTGAAATCAGCAATCAAATAATGTCCGAAATAAAAATTTCAACTCTGGTTTACATAGAGATAAATGTTCTGATAATTATAACACTAAGAGAGATAAACGTAAGAATAATTATTAGAAAATAGATAAGTTGAAGTTTAAAAATATTGATTATTTTGATATGACTCTCTCTAAAATTCTTGGACCTACTCAGAAATGGGTTCCAAGAGATAAAATCTCTTTTTAACTATTTTATAGGTACACAACTCAAAATGGATAATGGACAGTGGAGCATCCATCCACAAGACTAGAGATATACGATTACTTACAAAAGTAACAAAGACCAAGAACGGACAAGTTACCTTTGGAAATAAAAGCAAAACAAATATCCTTGGATCTGGCAAGGTTTAGGTAACTAAAAAATGTTTTATAAATGATGTCTTAGTAGTGGAAAACTTAGGTTTTAATTTATTGAGTGTTCATGTTTTAATGAAATTTTATAGAGTAATTTTTGAAAAAGATTCCTATAAAATTATGGACATGTCTACAAATGAAAATTTATTCACTACATACAAGAAATGATCCATTTGTATTCTGAATTTGCCTTCTAATATTATTAAAGACAATGCTTGCTTAATTGCAAAATCAGATGAAGTTATTTTATGGCATAGAAGGCTAGGACACTCAAACATAAAATTATTACAAAAGCTGTCTAAAAAGAATCTAGTTAGAGGTTTACCTAGTATTAAGTACTCAAAAGAGTTTATGTGTGATGCATGTCAACTAGGTAAATTACATAAAACATCCTTTAAAAGTTTAAATGAAATAACAAGCAAAATAGTATTAGAACTAGTGCATATGGATTTATTTGGACCTACTAGGACAACTTGTCTAGGAGGTAAACATTATGCTTTTGTACTAATTGATGACTATTCTAGATTTACTTGGGTATATTTTCTAGCTAATAAAACTGAAGTTTTTGAAATATTTAAGATATTCTGTAATAAAGTTCAGAATGACCAAAATTGTTAAAATTTAAAAACTTAGGAGTGATCATGGTACAGAATTTGATAATGATCAAATAGACATCTTTTGTGAAGAATTAGGCATAGATCATAGGTACTCATTTCCAAGAGCTCCTTCACAAAATGGGATAGTAGAATGTAAAAACAAATCACTTCAGGAAATGTCCAGAACCATGTTAAATGAAAATAAGTTACCCCTATTTCTTTGGGCAGAAATAGTTCATACAGCATGTTACGTTATAAATAGAGTACATCTAAGACCAATTTTGGATAAAACTCCTTATGAGATATGGTATAACAGGGTTCCCAAATTAAGTTATTTAAAACCCTTTGGCTACAAGTGTTTTATTTTAAACACCAAGGAATGTAGAGACAAATTTAGAGCCAAATCAGATGAGGGTATTTTTGTTGGTTATTCTATTAGAAGTAAGGCATATAAAGTATATAACAAATCAACAAAAACCATTGAGGAAACTCTACATGTGAAATTTCATGAAAATTCTCATTTGGATGTTAGACATGTTGAAAACTTTAATTCAAAAACTCTCCCAAAAATGGTACCAAATGATGTTGATAGAGAAATTGAGAGATTATCTGACGAAATAAGAAATATAAACTTAAATGATGAAGATTTAGAAGAAAATAATGTCATACCTATAGAAAATGTAGAACAACATAGAAATTGGCGTTATGCTTCATCTCATCCTATTGATAAGATAATAGGCGATCCTAATCAAAGAGTTAGGACTAGGTCATCAATAGTCAACATTTGTGGTACTTACTCATTTGTTTCTTTACTAGAACCTAAGAAAATTGAAGATGCCTTAAAAGATGAATTTTGGTATTTAGCTATGCAAGATGAGCTAAATCAATTTATAAGAAATGAGGTATGGGATCTGTTAGTACCCGAGTATTTTGATAATGCAAAACCTATGTGAGGAAACATATTGTATTTCATAGTTAAGTCTTACTGCATTAGATCAAAAGGCTGTTAGAACTATTTCCAGGCAAATGAAAATATCAAGAAGGTTCCAGATGAACAGATCAAGAAGATTCAGCAAAATCGGACAGTTACAAGTCTAAGTATCCGAAGAGCAAGTTTAAAGTAGCAGCAATGATATCAGACAGTTAAAAGAATAACTATCCGATTTTACAAAGCCTTCGGAGAGTTATTTAATCAGATAGTTAAATGTATTGAATGATCGGATAGTTAAGGAGATAACTATCCGGAAGCTTAAAGGACTTTTTGGAGAGTTACAGGTATAACTATCCAAAAGTTAAGTCATTCAATAAACAACGTGTAGAAATATAGAACAGAAGCTTAAAAGACTTGTCGGAGAGTTAGATAACTATTCGAGTTTTCTTTTCGGAGAGTTAGATAACTATTCGAGTTTTTTGGTAAGTTACAGGCATAACTTTCCGGAACTTAAGTCATTTTATTACGCACATGCAAAATGGAGAAGCCGGTAGTTGAAAGTTTAAATGGGAAAATCGAAGAGTTAGATAACTATCTGAAATTTAAAAGAGAGTTTCGGTAAGTTACAGTTTAACTATCCGAAACTTAAGTTAGTGAATTTCCCACGTGTAGAAATCCAGACAGATGCTCAAATAGGTTTTCGGAGAGTTAGAAGGATAACTATCCGAAATTTCAAAAGAGTTTCAGTGAGTTACAGTTTAACCATCCGAAACTTAAGTCATTGAATTTCCCACGTGCAGAATTCCAAACAGTGGCTTAAATAAGTTTTCGAAGAGTTAGAAAAATAACTATCTGAAATCCTCAAGAATTTCGGTGAGTTACAGGATAACCTTCCGAAACTTAAGTCAGTCTTTTATGCACGTGCTAAATTAAAATTAGAAAGTTGACAGAGTCAAGTATATAACTATTCGGTGAGTTACAGTTATAAGTATCCGATTGGATGACAGCTCACATTTAAATACTCTAGAATCCTACTTGGTAGTAGAGGATAAGTGATATTTCAGTGAGTTAGAGTTACTCTTTGGAGAGTTGCATAACTAACTATCCGAAAGAACAGGAAAATCGGTAAGTTGACTTGAAACGTTTTTTCTGAACGGTCACTTGCCGTATTGGGACTTGATCCTACTCAAGTACAGTAGAATACATCCGTTGGAGGAAAATATGATCGTTGTACATATCAAGTATATATTCAAAATACAGACAACGGATATAGAGTAGAGATATACAGTGAGCTACACTCAAATTCCATTCATACTCAAGTTTGCAAATAGTGAAGAATATTCAGAAGATCCATTGCTAAAAAAGCTCTTGCACCAAAACTCTGATTAAAGGTTTAAAGATGTTGGTTCGTGGCTTCAACCTGAAAGCTACATACAGTGTTGGTTTGAGTTTCAACCTGAAAACTCTAGAGGTTGGTTTACTGAAGTTTTTACCTAAAAACTTCTCTGTAGTTGGTTCTTGCTTTGACTTGAAAGTAAGTGTGTAAGTGTTGAAACACTTAGTGAAGCCCAAGTGAACCTTGGGGGTGGACTAGCCAAATTGGTGAACCACCTAAAAATTTGCTGTGTGTTTCTTATCTCTGTTAATTTGCATTATATTAGTTTCATCTCATTTCATTTTTTGTTGAATCATTCGATTCAACATTAAAAGAATTTTAAAAATACACACTTTCACCATTCACCCCCCGTCTAGTGAGCCTATCGATCCTAACAATTGGTATCAGAGCAAAGTTAATCCTTCATAAGATTTAACCATCTGGATTTATGACTCAATTTGCTGAAGGACAAAACATCCACAGACCTCCCTTATTCGATGGCTCCAATTATAACTATTGGAAGAATAGAATGGAGTGTTTCCTTAGGAGTTCTGATGTTAAACTCTGGAAGATTGTTGTTCTTGGAACTACACTTCCAACCAGTAATGTTGTGGACTAGTCTAAGGAGGATGAGAAAATCATCCAGTTAGATGCTAGAGGGTTAAATGCTATTTATTGTGCACTAACTGCTGATCAATATAATAAAGTATCTACATGTAAATTTGCTCATGAGGCATGGAAAATCCTTCAAGTTACTCATGAAGGTACAAGCCAGGTTAAGGATACAAAAATCAGTATTCTTTTAAGAAAACTTGAATGTTTAAAATGAATGATAATGTAAACATAACTGAAATTTTTTTTAGATTTACTGAAATCACTAATAGTCTGAAAGGCTTGGGAAAGGAGTTCTCTTCACGTGAACAGGTACAGAAGATCCTGAGGAGCTTAACTGTTGAGTGGAAATAGAAGTCCACATCTATTCAAGATTCCAAGGATCTTAACAACTATACAGTTGAAGAATTGTTGGGCAATCTTCTAGCCCACGAAGCTCAGATGAAGGACTGGAAAGAGCAATAAGGAACTATTGAAAAGAAAGCTGAAAAGAAAAAGGAAATAGCATTTCCATCTACAGAATAAGTTCCTAGCTCAAATGATGATGAGATCATGTTGTTGGCAAGAAATTTTAGAAAATTCATGAAGAAAAAGAATAAGCCCAGCTACTCTAAAAGAACTATTCCTACATGTTTCAAATGTAAAAGGCAAGGGCACATATAGACCTTCTGTCCATTTGAGACAGAAGAGGATCAAGGAGATAAGAAGAAGAGATTGAAAGACAAAAAGAAGATGGCTCTCAAAGCTACGTGAGATGACGGTAGCTCTTCAAGCTGTTCATCAGAGTCTGAAGAAGAAGCTGCAGCAAATGTTTGTTTTGCAGCACAAGAGGTATGCTCTACTTCCTCTAGTTCAGAAAATGAGCATGATGATCTAGACATAAATAGTCTTTTATCTACTGTAGATAATTTATATGTGAAGTGTAGAGATTTTAAGAAAGAAATTAAAAGATTAAATCAGTGCTTAGAAAATTCATTTGCCGAATTAGAATCAACTATAGTTGAAAATAGGAATCTAAAATCAAATTTAGATAAGTATAGTTGTGATAATTGTAAATTAAAAGATGAAAATAAAATTCTATCAACTACTATATCAGATTTGAAAAATACTGTATGTAAATTTACTTAAGGACAAAAAGGATTAAATAAAATAATAGGATCTCAATGATCAAATGGGAATAAATATGGCCTAGGGTATGCTATACCACAGGAAATACCTTATTGTGGTGGAGTGATTCGATCTTATAGAGATGGCACCACTGTGTTTGCCATCAAACGAAGATCAGGTCATATATGGCTGCCAAGAGGCAATAGATTTAATATTTTAAGGACTAACTCCTCTGGACCCAAGAAGATTTGGGTACCAAAAGCTTTAATTTCAGTATGATTTGCAGGGTGACAAGGAGTTTCAAGCACGTTCAACTAAATGGATTGTGGATAGTGGATGCTTAAAGCACATGACAGGTAAGAAAAGCTTTCTTGACTCAGTTAAAAACTTAAGTTCAGGATCTGTTAAGTTTGGAAATAATGAAAAGTGTAAAATAGCTGCAATAGGAAATATTACATCTGAAAATGGTATAATTGAGAATGTCTTGCATGTAAATGGTTTAAAACAAAATTTGTTAAGTGTAGGACAATTATGTGATAAAGGCTATACTATTTCTTTTAATGCTAAAAACTGCTACATTATTGATCCTGCCACAAATGAAACAAAATTTACTGGTATTAGAAATTACTCAATATATACATTAAACTTTTCATATGAAAATTCTGCAAGCAATTCCTGTTTGGTAGCAACTAGTGAAGATGATTAGGTGTGACATAGAAGACTTGGTCATATCAGTATGAAAAATATCAAAAAGCTATCCACAGGTAATCTTGTTAGGGGTCTGCCTAAACTCACTTTTAAGAAGGATAGAGTGTGCAGTGAGTGTATGCTAGGGAAGCAGAAGAGAACTACTCTTCACAGCAAAAGTGTTGTTTCCACCAAAAGGCCATTAGAACTACTACATCTAGATTTGTTTGGTCCTTCTCAAGTATCAAGTCTTGGGGGTCGAAAATATACCTTTGTTATTGTTGATGACTTCTCTAGATTAACTTGGGTAATATTTTTGACACATAACAATGAAACTTGCAATGAGTTCAAAAATTTCTGCATAAGAGTTCAGAATCAGAAGGAACTAACAATGAAGAAAATTAGAAGTGATCATGGAGGTGAATTTGAAAACTATGAATTTGAAAACCTCTGCAATTCATTTGGAATTTTGCATGAATTCTCTTGTCCTAGAACTCCTACTCAAAATGGAGTTGTGGAAAGAAAAAATATGACATTACAAGAAATGGCTAGAACTATGTTAAGTGCCATGAATCTACCTAAATTTCTCTGGGCAGAAGCTGTAGGAACAGCTTGTCACATTTCCAACAAAACTCACATTAGATCCATATTGAATAAGACACCCTTTGAAATTTGGTTCGATAAAACTCCAAATGTGGGTTATTTTAAGACATTTGGATGCAAATGTTTTGTCTTAAATACAGGAAATGCTAAAGACAAGTTTGATGCTAAGTCTGAATCTGCCATACTTGTTGGTTACTCCTTAAGAAGCAAAGCTTACAAAGTATATTTTGTTGAAGATAGAAGAGTGGAGGAAAGTATAAATATTCAGTTTGATGAAGATCTATTCCAGAATTTCAAAAAGCTGAAGATTAATGATGATAGTGAAAATGAATACTTTGAAGATGATAAAAGCAAGCAGAATACCAATTCACAAGTGTTAGACTAGAATCTCAACCTTAGATATCAGAATCATAACAGTTGGAAGTTTAGATCTGATCATCCCGAGGAACAAATTATTGGAAATATATCCAAAGGGGTACAAACCAGAAGCAAAGCACAAGATATCTGTAATTTTTGTGCATTTGTGTCAAAAATAGAGCCAAAATCAATAGATGAAGCATGTAAGGATACCTATTGGACAATGGCCATGCAGGAAGAATTAAATCAGTTTCAGAAAAACAATGTGTGGGAACTAATAGAAAAACCTGCAGGAAAATCCATCATTGGAACTAAATGGATTTTCAAAAACAAATTAGATGAAGATGGTAACATTCTCAGAAATAAAGCTCAATTAGTTGCACAAGGCTACAATCAGCAGGAAGATATTGACTATGAAGAAACTTTTGCTCCTATAGCTAGGATTGAAGCTATCAGAATGTTGCTTGCCTTTGCAAGAAGTATGAAGATAAGATTGTTTCAAATGGATGTGAAAAGTGTCTTCTTAAATGGAGAAATTCAAGAAGTGTTTGTTAAACAACCTCCTAGATTTGAAGATGAACTCAAGCCGGATCATGTCTACAAACTGAGAAAGGCTCTATATGGTTTGAAACAGGCACCTAGAGCTTAGTATGAGAAATTGAAAAGATTTTTAATTGAAAATAATTTTTCTATAGGCAAAGTGGACAGCACTTTGTCAAAACTTTTGATGTCCACATGTTGATTGTACAAATATATGTTGATGATATAGTCTTTAGAGCCACTTCAGAAGATCTCTATCATGAATTTTAGAATTTGATGAAAAATAAATTCGAAATGAGCATGATGGGAGAATTGAAGTTTTTCTTGGGATTACAGATTCATCAAATGCATAATGGTATCTTTGTCAACCAAGAAAAATACTGCAAAGAGATGTTGAAGAAATTTGGTTATGAAAACATCAAATCCGCAAATACTCCAATGAGCTCAAGCATTAAAATAGAAATGGATGATTCAAGTGTTGTAGTGGATCAAAGGCAATATAGAGGTATGATTGGATCTCTGTTATACCTTTCAACTAGTAGGCCAGATATTATGTTTAGTGTATGCTTGTGTGCTAGATTTCAAGCATCACCAAAGGAATCACATTTGAAATCAGTCAAAAGAATCTTCAGATATTTACAAGGAACAAAAGATTTCGGATTATTCTACTTAGCTGATAGTAGTTTAATTTTAATAGGCTATAGTGATGCAGATTATGCAGGGAGCAGATCTGATAGAAAAAGCACTAGTGGTACTTGTCAATTACTTGGATGTTCTTTAATCTCATGGTTCAGTAGGAAACAAAATTGTATAGCTTTATCTACTACTGAAGCCGAGTATATTGCAGCTGGATTGTGCTGTGCACAAATCCTTTGGATGCAGCAAACTCTAGCAGATTATAGACTGAAAATTCAGAATTCAATCATATTTTGTGATAACAGTAGTGCAATCAGTCTATCTAAGAATACAACACTTCATTCCAAAGCCAAGCATATCGAGATCAGACATCATTTTCTGAGAGATCATGTGGAGAAAGGGAACATTTCACTTAAGTTTGTGCCAACAGAAAATCAACTTGCAGATATTTTCACCAAACCTTTAAATGAATCAACTTTTAATCATATTAGACGAAATCTAGGAATATGTTCTTTACAAGATCTTTAAATATTTTTTCATCAAGCTCACAATATGGGAGCTTGTTTTTCTACTAACCTACTCGTGAAGGTTATATCAATTTTACAGAAAATCAGTTTTACAGTTCTCACCTTTTTATATAATGACAAAAAGGGGGAGAAGGATTTGGAAATTTGTCAAGTATATGGTCACTCACATTATTTCCAGTAAGAATTAAAAGAGAAAAACTCATCACACAGATAGGGGGAGAAGTTTGCTCAAAGTTAGGGGGAGGAATCCCTCCTTGTCAGTATAGTTTTGTTAAATTCATGTTTTATGTTTCTCTGTGTGACTAAATGTATAGAAATACACTAGGGAGTGAAATACATGTAAATAATTGTAAAGGTTTTTGTCATTATTAAAAAGAGGGAGATTGTTAGTACCCGAGTATTTTGATAATGCAAAACCTATGTGAGGAAACATATTGTATTTCATAGTTAAGTCTTATTGCATTAGATCAGAAGGCTGTTAGAACTATTTCCAGGCAGATGAAAAGATCAAGAAGGTTCTAGATGAACAGATCAAGAAGATTCAGCAAAATCAAACAGTTACAGGTCTAAGTATCCGAAGAGCAAGTTTAAAGCAGTAGCAATGCTATCGGACAGTTAAAAGAATAACTATCCAATTTTACAAAGCCTTCGGAGAGTTATTTAATCAAACAGTTAACAGGATTGAATGATCGGATAGTTAAGGAGATAACTATCCGGAAGCTTAAAGGACTTTTCGGAGAGTTACAGGTATAACTATCCAAAAGTTAAGTCATTCAATAAACCATGTGTAGAAATACAGAACAGAAGCTTAAAAGACTTGTTGGAGAGTTAGATAACTATCCGAGTTTTCTTTTCGGAGAGTTAGATAACTATTCGAGTTTTTCGGTAAGTTACAGGCATAACTTTCCGGAACTTAAGTCATTTTATTACACACATGCAAAATGGAGAAGCCAGTAGTTGAAAGTTTAAATGGGAAAATCGAAGAGTTAGATAACTATCTGAAATTTAAAAGAGAGTTTCGGTAAGTTACAGTTTAACTATCCGAAACTTAAGTCAGTGAATTTCCCACGTGCAGAAATATAGACAAATGCTCAAATAGGTTTTCAGAGAGTTAGAAGGATAACTATCCGAAATTTCAAAAGAGTTTCGGTGAGTTACAGTTTAACCATCTGAAACTTAAGTCATTGAATTTCCCACGTGTAGAATTCCAAACAATGGCTCAAATAAGTTTTCGGAGAGTTAGAAAAATAACTATCCGAAATCCTGAAGAATTTCGGTGAGTTACAAGATAACCTTCTGAAACTTAAGTCAGTCTTTTATGCACGTGCTAAATTAAAATCGGAAAGTTGACAGAGTCAAGTATATAACTATTCGGTGAGTTACAGTTATAAGTATCCGATTGGATGATAGCTCACATTTAAATATTCTGGAATCCTGCTTGGCAGTAGAGGATAAGTGATCTTTCGGTGAGTTACAGTTACTCTTCGGAGAGTTGCATAGCTAACTATCCGAAAGAACAAGAAAATCGGTAAGTTGACTTGAAACGTTTTTTTTGAACGGTCACTTACCGTATTAGGACTTGATCCTAGTCAAGTACACTAGAATACATCCGTTGGAGGAAAATATGATCATTGTACATATCAAGTATATATTCAAAATACAGACAACGGATATACAGTAGAGATATACAGTGAGCTACACGCAAATTCCATTCATACTCAAGTCTGCAAACAGTGAAGAATATTTAGAAGATCCATTGTAGAAAAAGCTCTTGCGCCAAAACTCTGATTGAAGGTTTAAAGCTATTGGTTCGTGGCTTCAACCTGAAAGCTACATACAGTGTTGGTTTGAGTTTCGACCTGAAAACTCTAAAGGTTGGTTTAATGAAGTTTTTACCTAAAAACTTCTATGTAGTTGGTTCTTGCTTTGACCTGAAAGTAAGTGTGTAAGTGTTGAAACACTTAGTGAAGCCCAAGTGAACCTTGGGGGTGGACTAGCGAAATTGGTGAACCACCTAAAAATTTGCTGTGTGTTTCTTATCTCTGTTAATTTGCATTATATTAGTTTCATCTCATTTCATTTTTTGTTGAATCATTCGATTCAACATTAAAAGAATTTTAAAAATACACACTTTCACCATTCACTCCCCCTCTGGTGAGCCTATCGATCCTAACAAGATCTGGTTCCACCACTTGAAAATCAGTCCATAATAGGAACAAGGTGGGTATTTAGAAACGAAGTAGATCAAGATGGACATGTAGTTAAAAATAAAGCTAGATTAGTTGCTCAAGGTTACAAGCAAGAGGAAGGAATTGACTATGATGAGGCATTTGCTCCTATTGCTAGACTAGAATCGATACAAATTTTGTTAGCATATGCTTGTTATATGGATTTCAAATTATATCAAATAGATGTTAAAACTACTTTTTTAAATGGATATATAAAAGAAGAAGTTTATGTAAAACAACCTCCAAGTTTTGAAGATTCAAAACATTCTGAGTATGTTAATAAGCTTAAGAAGGCACTATATGGTCTTGGTATGAAAGATTATCTAAATTTCTTATGGAAAAAGGGTATTTTATGGGAAAAGCAGATCACACTCTTTTTATCAAGAAGGTTGAAAAAGATATATTGGTAGTTCAAATCTATGTAGATGACATTATATTTGGAGCAACAAATGATAAATTAGTTGAGTCTTTTTCTAAAGACATGACTAATCAATTTGAAATGAGTATGATGGGTGAACTATCATTTTTCCTAGGCTTACAAATTAAGTAGTTAGATCAGGGTACTTTTATTTCATAAGAAAAATATACTTGAGATTTATTAAAGAGGTTTGGTTTAGACAACACTAAAACAAAGAATACACCTATGAGTACTAACACCAAGTTGGATAAAGATGACTCTGGAAAAACTGTAGATATAAAACAATATAGAAGTATGATTGGTACATTACTTTATTTAATAGCTAGCCGACCAGATATTATTGTTTAGTGTGTGTACTTGTGCTAGATATGAATCCTAAAGAATCACACCTACTTGCTGTTAAACGAATTTTTAAATATCTATTAGGAACCATCAATTTCGAATTATTTTACTTTAAACACAGTTCTCTAAATTTAATAGGTTATAGTGATGCTGATTTTGCAAGATGTAAGTCTAAAAGAAAAAGCACTAGTGGCACATGTCAATTGTTAGGAAATTCTTTAATGTCATGGTTTAGCAAAAAGCAAAATTGTGTAGCATTATCTACAACTAAAGCTGAATATATAGGTGCTGCACTTTGCTGTGCTCAAATCCTGTGAATCAAACAAACTTTAAAAGATTTTAATTTAGCCTATGAACCAACTAAGAATTTCTGTGATAGTAGTTCTACAATAAGTTTGTCTAAAAATCCTGTCTTACATTCACGAGCTAAACATTTAGAAGTTCGACATCATTTTCTAAGGGATAATGTTATAAAAGGAAAAATAGTATTAAATTTTGTTCCTACCATAGAACAATTAGTTGATCTACTTACAAAACCCTTAGATGAGAATACCGTTTCAAAATTTTGATTAGAACTTGGTATCTGTAGGTTATCTAATGTTTAATTTGTCCTATTCATTGCATAACATTTTGGTTTGTTATAAAGTAACTTTAGAATTTAATTTCTTTATTAAAAAAAAACTCAAAATATTTATTTTAGACTTATTGTTTACTAGTAGTTAAGAATTTATGAAATTCTAATTTTTATTGAAGTCAATTTATATAAGAAAAATTTAGAAAATATTACTTAAGGAAAGTTAATTTGATTCAATGTGAGTGCCAACTATATTTTTGTTACTTATATATTATAGAGATTTTAACTGGAAAATACATAGAAAATATGTACCGTTTATTAAAGGAAAGTTATTAACATATTCTTAGAAGAATTAAGTCTTGCGGTTGCCTCTTATTCAATTTACTGTCTTGTTTTATTTCCTTTTTGTCTACAATTACTTGAGTAATTAAGTCCATTGGGGGATCTTAAACCCTAGTCACTTAAACCAACTGGTTTGAGATGTACTGACTAAAAACTCATTTTACAAGTAATTTAGATTATATTTTTTAAAAAAAATAAATTTTTTTTACCTATTCTCACTTGTCATTGAGTAACTGGTTATCTTTCCCCTAAGTAAGGGATTGTGATCACGTAAAAAGATGATATTGTGGGAGGTAATACATAAAGTATATATATATATATGAATATAAACAAAAAAAAAGGGGGCAATGTACTCAAGCTTAATTAATTTTACAGGTGTTATAACAATCCTACCATAATCTGTGCATATAATCTTTGTTATTTCTCTTTGTTATTATCTACTCTTTACACATAATGTACTGTATTTATTTTCTTAAGTTCATGTACTCCTTATTGAATTCTTTTAACTTACCTGAATATCTCTATGAATTATCTTTTGTAAATTGAATAAGATAAAAGCCAAAAAGTCTAAATTGTTAAATCTACTACTTATTTCTGTATTTAATTAATATAAAAAAAAAGAGATTAAAATATATTTAAGGCTTAGTAACCAACTTAAGTCAGCTATTTGACCTTTTAATGCCAAATCTATTGGGGCTTGGCAACCCAGTTTAAGTACGCCATAGATTTTTTAGACTACATTATGTAGGGGGAGCAATTTCTCATATAATAATTCAACCATTATGAACTATTATATGCTTTAATGAAAGAATCTGCATAATTTTAGAAAATTAACATTATTTAAGTACATTTCTGAACTATTAGTGAATTACAAGCTTTTTAATTCTTAAGTATCCGAATTTTCTGTTGTTTCGGAAAGTTATATTGTATGTACTGGACAATTATGTTTTTAAACGATTAAAAGAATATTTTATTATTTCCTGAAGTACACGTGTTGAAGCCTAAATGCATATCTTAAGTGAATGTTCGGTAAGTTATCTAGTAACTCTCCAAAATGCATCTGAGCATTGGATAGTTAAGTTTATAAGTATCCGAAAATATCTGAACTCCTTAAGTTAGAATTATGCACGTGTCGAATTTCATTGCTTTATTATGTCTTATGTTGAAACTCGAATAGTTATGCTTAAGTTTTCGAATTTTTCGCATATCTATCCGAGAAAGTCGAGCAGTTAACCTAATATTATTATATTTTTCTAAAAGACTTAATATCTGATAATAACTATTCGAGTTTGTCATATAGTTATGTGCTTTACTGCTCTCAAAACTTGAATAATTACCATAAGTCTTCGAGTTTTCTCACTTTTCACTTAGCCTAAAGTTATTTTCTTTACACGAATAGTTACGCTAAGTATTCTACTTTTGTTGTTTGTAAAACTCATATAGTTATTGTAAGCATTCGAGTTATTTATCAGTAATGGATCTTATATTTATAATTTCAATGATTGAATCTATTTATCCGTTTATAAACTTGAAGAGTTATAAATGTTTTACTGACAACCTTTTGTGTTTCTACCTTGGTAAAACCCTAGTTTCACAATCTTTACTTCCACTAAGTTCTATAGTGTACAACGAAGATTAATCGACAATGTCAGGATATAGAAGAGGACGTGGTAGAATGACAAAAGTACAGAAAAGAGAGATGGAACTTCAGAAGATAGAAAATGAAATCAACGACATCTACACAAGGTATACTTTTTCTAATGAAGTACTACATGAAATTAGAAAAGCTATTCAAGACGAGAAAAAATTCTGTTGAAAGTTTATTCGCAATTATGCTGAAACACAGTTTAGAATAAAACAGACCGAACTTTTCATGTTACAAATGTGGAAACGAACTTTACAACCAAACCCTACAGTTGCTACAAGTTCTAGCCAAGTACTTGAAAAATCAGTATAGTCTATAACTTATTATGGAAAGAAATGGAGACCAATAATAGAAAATGCCAACAAGGAATTAGAGTCTTTGTATTCCCAACATTATTTTTCCCCAGCCGTTTTAGATGACATCCAACAATTTATTGATGAACAGAAAATTGCCATTTGGAAAATGAGCCTTTGAAGTGAAGGACAAAAAGTTTATCAACTAAAAATGGCAAAGGTTGAGAGCTTAAAACTCTATATTCCATTATTACAACCTAGGCATCATGGTGAAGGATCATCAAAACCACAAGTGCCTTTAACAAGAGAAATTAAGAAAACTTTAGAACCTCCTGAACAACCAGAAACACTGTAGACATATAGTCGGAAAAAGAAGAAGACATTAGAATATTTTGGACTCACTACAGGTGTACAAGGCATATTGCAACAAAGAGAAGAATCATTGAAAAATGGAAAACTATGTTCCATTGCAGAAGCTAGATAGACTTTTGTGTTAGGAATCCCAATAGATGTGACAAATATCGGATTACAAGCATACACTCTAAGGTATTGTGTCACATTAGTGCAAAATGTTTCTTTTAATACAATGGACAGTTTTTCACATCATGCTGCAAGCACACATTCTTTCCTACGGAAAGAGAACATGTAGGAAATTTTAATGATACTTATACAGTTGATATCAATTTTGATGATATTTTTGACGACATAGACATTGAGTCTATGAATTTTGAAGATATTTCATCTAAAGAGGAATGTACAGATATTCTTCCTCTTACTGTATCTCGGATAGAGACTTTTGATTTTTGGTATAGTTGCGTATACTACAATTTATACATGTGGTTATGTATATTACAGTATACAATATATTTGTTGATAAATGTATATAATCAACAAACTCATAGTTACAAATAGAATATAACACTGCCAATGTCTAAAATATAGAAATTTCAAAAAAATAGAATGAATCTATTATAGAACATTCTTTCATACAGAGATAGTTGTTGTATAGATCAATCATAGACATAAATGTTGCTGATAGATAGATTAATACAGAGACTATTGCTACTAATATGTTTCAAGAAGATCAAACAGAGGAATTTCAGTAGATTATTGATACAACAATAACAAATATTTCAGACATTTATACTAGCTTTGATAGAAATTTCACTAGTTCTGAAAGATCTGAAAATATAGATACTGTTGATACTATTGAAACCAGTCCCAAATCAGAACATCATGGTAGGAAAATACCTAATCTTGAATAGAATTTAGATGACAATACATTATTATGGTTTAGAAATAGTTCCGTTATGAAAAATTTCAGACATATAAAACTCTTATAGTTTTATATTCAAGACCAATTAAGTTTGAAGGGATGACACATATACGAGAAATGTTTGAATTTCAAGGCTTGTTGACTCTACTTCCACAACAACCAGGCCATCTAGTTATACAAGAAATTATAAATTGTTTTTACTCAAACTTAACAGTAGAAGAAGGTACTCCTGTTTACAATATACAAGACTATGATATATATTTAACTCTAGATTTACTTTATCAAATACTTGGTCTGAAACATAAAGGAGTTAAATTATCAGAAAGAAAACAAGTTTATCAATTGGGATGGGACATTAAAAGTTTAGCCAAAGATCCAACTGCCAACAATCCAATGAGATTACTAAATGATTTAAATGGCCAAGCACATTTTATTGTAAAAATACTACATGCTTCACTCTTTCAGAGGTTTGGTCATGGTGTAGAAGTTGGCAGAAGCTGTCTTTTTGCTACATATGCATTAATTAACCATATATAGGTGAATTGGTATGATATTTTCGTTTCTCAAATCTTAAACTTGTAGAGTAAATTATTTTATGGTGATACACTTTTAAGAATTGTGGCAAGTCAAACAGATATTACACCTTGACCATAGAAAAGATTAAAGTCAAGATCTTTCTCTGCAAAGGAACTACAAAAATACCAAGAGGCAGATGCCCCTATAATTCGACAGCAACAACAACAATAGGATTGGCAAAATCAGTCACAACAGCAACAACAACAATCAACATAGTTTTTAGAACAATAGCAACATACAGATATAAATACAGGTATACATACAAATACACATACAAATTTACATACAGACATAAATACTAAATTTTTATAGCAACCGTCACAAGTTTCACATTCTGATTTAGATCAAGCAATAATTGATCAGATCAACAGAGTAAGTATAGAAATTGTAAGGCAAATTTCAAATACTCTAATCAATCTTTTTCGAAGACAAAGAGGCTTGTGATTATACAAATTATGTATTGCATGATTTATTTATTGTAATTTGTTACCAAATATTATTTATGTAAAGAAATCGCATTATGTAAACTATTTACTGCATTTAATGATCATATACTTGTTTTTGATAGTTTATGTTTAAAATAGTTTTCTTTAAATAGTTTATGCTTAATCTATGAAAGTTATGCATGTTTGAAAATATCTTTTTGATTAATATATACTTAGCAAGTTTTTCTTCCTTACATTTTATTTACTTTTTTATAATGCCAAAAAGGGGGAGAAGATAGATTATTTGACTTATTAGGTTTTGACATCATCAAAAAGGGGGAGATTGTTAGAAATTTTGTTTTGATGATATATGCTTTATTAAAGTTTTTAAATAAGTCTAAATAATATTCTCTAAGTATAATTGTCACATAATTAAATGTTAACAGGTTATCGGAAAGTTTCATTTAAAATTTCGGATAGTTAACTTTCAGATATTTACAATTTTTGAATAGTTAAAGTTTTCGGATAGTTAGCATTTCATAATTAAACTTTTGGATAGTTAACGTTTCATTTTTGTCAAATAGTTATGTTAAAAACTCGTATAGTTAAGTTATTTGCACGTGCGTTTTTAATGTTTTAAGTTGTTACGTGTTTTCCATGTGCGTTTGATAATGAAAATCGAATAGTAAGATAACTATTCGAGTTTTTATACGCATGGATAGATAACTATTTGTGTTTTATAAAATGACTAATGAACAGATAAGTTTTCTATGTTCAGTCACGTGTTTTGTAAGTGCAAAAACTCGAAGAGTTATAAATAAGTGTTCAAGTTTTTACAACACTTAAAGGATAAGTGTTCGACTAAATCAAAGAGTTAGAAGATATTCTACAAGACTCTAGGAAGATAAAGTTTTGGTGAATCTACAAGTGGAGATCGTGGAAATTCAAAATGATAGTGGAGAAAGTGGAAATTCAAAAAGATAGTAATTTGGATTAAAGAAAAAATTAGTACATGGATTATGGATTATGGATTAAGTGGATGAACATGCTGAACGTGAAGACATAGTTTGACTACAAATAGAGAGTACGAGCTACATTACAATAAAGAATCCCAATCTCAAAAACCAAGTCTGAATATTCAATCCAGATTCTAACTGAAAAGTTAAGTTTGAATATTCATATTTAGAAAAGTTCTCTAACATCAAAAGAAGTTCGAAATTCCAAGCAATTTTAGAAAAAGAGCTGTAAATGCAAGAAGTCTAAAAATTCAACAACTGGAGAAGAAGAGATACAGAAACTAAGCAAAAAGAAGGAAAGGAGCTATGTGCATAAAGATCATGTTTTATACAATTTGAAATTAGTTTTGAATAAGGACTTCATTTTTCTATTTGAATTGTATATCAGACATTACTGTATCAAAATTGTCAAAAAGAGAATTGAGCTGAAAAGATATTGTAAATTCTATCTTTAAAGTTTATAAAGAATAGAATTTTATTTACAAGTGTTTTGTGCTCTTGTTTTATCTGCTGGTAATTTAATTACTAAAGACACAATTCACCCCTCCTCTTGTGATACAACGATCCTACAAGTTATGATAATGACTTTATAGAAAAATTGCCTATACCTAGTGATGCTAACCGCCGTCTGCAGAATATGATAAAATTCAATTAGGAATGTGGTATAATGAATATGATAATCCTACTTTATGTCTGATAAGATGGTAGGATGAATTGATGAAATTTCAAATATGGATTATGGAAGACATAAATGAATGGAAGTAGGAAGGGAAATTTATTGAAATATATGTAGAAATAGAAACAACTACATTATCTTGGAATAGAAGAGGATCCCTTTCTGCATTTCAATTCATTAATGGTAATACACTTATATTTAGTATTGATAACATACTACAAGTTTACAAGTTAAAAAGGAAAGCAAACTACATTAAAACAGAATTAATAGCAAGAAGAATTATGCTTAAAAAGTTTGCTTGAACTGACACATTTATTCCATTTGTTACTACTTTTCAATCATGTTCTTAAATGGTGATTCTATACTTTTAATGTTGTGTGTACACTGCATTTATTTTTAGAAAAGAAAGAAAAATTTTAGTTTTTGTTTTATTTATAAAAAGAAAAGAAAAAAATAAAATATCAATTCAATTTGTTGGTATCTATTCTAGAAAACAAACTAGCTTGCTTGTGAGCCACCAAAGGCATAGGAGCTTCGGTTCCACATAAGACACTAATTTAGCAATTTATGTTTTGTTGTTAAATGTTATTTTGTTATATATTTTGCTTTTATGTGTGAATGAGAAGTTTTTCAAAATCAAAAGTTGGAAGATATTGAAGGAGATACAAAAGAACAACGTATGTAATTGATTACTTATCCTAAATTTATTCTCAAACTCAGTTCGTGGAGTTATTCATTAACTCAATGAATTAAGTTCGTTGAGTTAGGTGCTAAGTCAATGAAACAATATTCATGCCTGCTAAAATTTACGGTATTTACTGTAAAATCTTTTACATTAAGGACAATGCAAAATGTAGCTATGGGAGGAGGTAATTAGATTAAAAGCCAAGTAATTTTGTTAATTAGAGGAACAACCGAAATTTCCTATAACTATCTAATAATTGAAACTATAAAATCTGTAAAATTTTTAAGAACTATAACTGCTTGAATGATTATGTAAATCTTATATAAGATGCTACAAAATTTTACTATTAATACAAATCTAGATATAGTATCTTATGTTTTTGCTAAATTTTATGAGTTTAATAGTTTCACGATTTTAAAAGGAAATCAAAATGCTTAACTGAAACTCAGTAAATTATCTGAAATCCTGAAAGAGTTGAAATGTTGATTTTTGGATTAAATGAAATACATATGATCAAGGACACATTTAATTTCATTGATTAAACTTGTAGAATGATTTATATGTAAATCTTATTAAACTATAGAAAAGGTATGAGCTTATTGATATGGATTCAGGTTTTTAGTAAATTATAGAAGTAGAATTATATGATATTTGTGTTTTATTGCATTTGTATTAATGAAATACGTATATATACTATGTTGAAAGGAAAAAAAGAGAAAAACTTTGAGAGTTTATTGATTTGTTTGATCACGAGCCTTTTGTACTTAAGCAGATAGGTATGTAAGGATTGTTGACTTAAAAAAGGACTCTTCAAATCTGACAACCTAAGATCTTGATTAGATCTAGGATTGTTGACTGAAAGCTCGATACATGGGTACATTAAAAAGCTCTTGTATGATTCAAGCTTTTCAAATTAACTTTTAAAGTACAAATATGCATATACTGCTCTAAAAAGATAAAAGTGTTTTGTGAAATACAGATATCTTTTGAATCGAATATATTTTTTGTTATCTAAGATTACTGAAGTATGAATCTAGATTAGACTTTTGAAATTGTTTATTTGAGATATAATTCAATATTCTTCTTGTTTTAATCATATTGAGTTGGATTGTATTTTGATTTATATGTAGTTGAAGTTTATTCTAGAAATCATATTGGAAAATTCAAGATAATAAATGTTTGAAAAGAAAAAAAAATGATAATATAATTACCACCTATATAATGCTAATATATTTTGTATGTAATTTGCATATGTTTAAATATATTTGCAGGTTGAAGAGGAGAAAACAATGTAACATAGATTACTGAAAAATACAGAATATTTTTATAGTAATCTAATCTATTTATTCTAAAGAAAAAAATGAAGAATTAATTCTAGCACTTTAGAAACACCAACTAGTTAGATCTTAGTAGTTTGCTAAGGGACTAGCAAAATTTAAGTATGGGGGTGTAGGATCGTATGGCTACACAAGAGGGGGGTGAATTGTGTTTTTCAACATTTTCGATTATAATTGAAACTTCAAAATTAAAAACAAGTTGAGACACTATTTTCATAAAATCATTTTTATTCAAGGTTTCAATTACAATACACAATTCAATTCTCCTCAGAAATTGTAGATGCAATTATATATTGATACCATGTTTCATCTATACAATTTCATAACTACAAATAGAGAAAACTAATGTGCAGAATTTAAAACATTTCTCCTTGTTTAAGATTTTTCTTCTTCTTCTTCTTCTTTTTCTTCTTCAGTGACGAATATCTTGTCTTTCTTTACTTCACCGAATTTGCTTTCTTCTGATACTTCAGATCTTTAGTGACATAAATCTGACCTTTTCTGCTTTACTAAATTTTCTTCCATCTAAGAGCTTTTCCTCGAAAGATATTTTTGATCCCTGAAAAGATATTTCGTTTGGTGTGCAGGGATAACTTGATCAACAAAAATTCTATGCCTTTTATAATATATCTTCATTTCAAGCATATCCTCCATGTTTAATCACTACTAGTTTTCCACTTCTTCACGTCTTTTCTTTTTCCTTCATCGAAATACACATATTCTAACCCACGTTTACATTTCGAATTTTCTTTAATCATCAATCCTGGATCTTTGAAAATTTTCCTACAAAATAAACTTTCTTGTCCAAAATTTTTCATCAAGTGTAATAAAAAGTCATTACTTTGATGTTAACTAAACGAGTAAAACAAGTAGATATATAACTTAACGTTTTTAACTTAACGAGTTCCTCATGTGCCAATTGTTTAGAATGAAAAAGTGCATAATATTAATGGTTAAATGATGGTTAATTGCATAATATTTAGCTTATCATATGAGAATTAAGCCATTATGTTATAATTGTACTATTATATGCTTTAATGAAAGAATCTGCAAAATTTCAAGGAATTAATGTTAATTTGGTATAATTCTGAATTGTTGGTAAATTACAGGCTATGAAGTTCTTAAGTATCTGAATTTTTTGTTATTTCGGAGAGTTATATTGAATGTACCGAGCAGTTATGTTTTAAAGAATATTTTATTATTTCTTGAATTACACATGTTGAAACCTAAATACATTGACTTAAGTGGATTTTCAGTAAGTTATCTATTAACTATCTGAAATGCATCTAGGCATCAGATAGTTAGATTTGTAAGTGTCTGAAATATCTGAACTTGTTAAGTTAGAATTATGCACGTGTGTTTTTAATGTTTTAAGTTGTCACGTGTTTTCCATGTGCGTTCGATAAGGAAAATCGTAGAGTTAGATAACTGTTCGAGTTTTTATAAAATGACTAACGAATAGATAAGTTTTCTATGTTCAGTCATGTGTTTTGCAGGTGCAAAAACTCAAAGAGTTACAGATAAGTGTTCGACTAAAACGAAGACTAATATGCCACTATAGGATTTTGCAAAAACAGGGCATACGAAGGAAGACCATGATTACATGTATCATGTAGGAATTCACTTGTGGAATGAAGAAGAAATCACCATCATTGATATGAATGAAGGAAATCTAACCGATCAATTAAGCGGAGCAGTTACTATTATAAGAAATATAAAAGACGAAGAAAAAGTGTGTGCAGAGTGTGTTGGAGAACCACACTAACTGCAGGCAACGTTGGAAGTTCCCTGAAGCTCCACACCACCATCATAATCACCAACCATCGGAGGTCTGTGAGGATACTTTCTTGATGTCAGGTCGATTTCGAGCCAAACACGGTGCCTAACAACTATTGTGATGATCGCGTCACAGGAAGGGAAGCCATTTTCACCAAGCACCGGTTCATATCTCAAGAGATCGTAAAGCTTCTAGCCTTAGTTTTAGGTTGATGCCAATATGCTGAGGAGGAGATCATCTTGCAATTCTAGACTCGCGATTCTATAGGGAGAGGAGACATGATTGTAAGTGATTAAATTTTCAGTGGTGTAATCGCGTCGCATGTAGTGACGGAAGTTTTTACTATTGATAGAGATTTTTACATTTCACCTTTTGTTCATCTTCAGGAACATATTAAAAACAAAAACACCAAAAAAAACTACTTATTTGTGTTTACATTTAGTATATAAGTGTTGTATTGTTTGTTTTGTATTGTGATTAATGTTATCATTGTCCGTATTGTGAATGTTTTATGTTTGATTGATTCAGAAAATAGATAACAGTTTTACAGTTTATTGAAATTGATTCGTTCCAGATACTTAAATATTTCAATGGTTACTATTTGAAATATCTGAATGTTAGTGTTGCTTAATGATAAATCTAATCTTAGCTAGCATCAAAGAGCTTAATTGATGTTATTTACAATCTGTGGAATCGCCCAATGGTTGGCCGAATTCCTTTATAATTAACAGTATTGTTAGACTCGTGCAGTTAACTTAAGTCCATGAGGTTAGTTCATTGAGTTAGTCATAACTCCACGAACTAGGTTTGTTGTGTTAATTGTAATTCAATGGAGTGTTTTACTGAACACATAAATTCCAATATAAAAATTGGAGCAGTACACAATTTTTACTCCATCTCTCTATGGGATCGACTTGTACTTGCACATAAATACAATATACACTATGCACTTGTAGTTAAAACACAAATTGGAATTAATAGCTAATTTGTGTGAAAGGTTGTTAGTTTACTTCTAAAAGTAATTATTGATATAAGCATAAAAGTAGAAGTTAACAAAACACCAAACAAGTTTTCTAGCACCATTGTCTGGGAGAGATTGAGAAGCTAAGCAACTGTGAGTGCTGTTTTGTTTTAATAGCAAGAGGAGTGTGTGTGTTTTCTTTTCTAATTGAGAATATGGCATATGCTTATGCTCAAAGATTTCTAAAACCTGTAGTCAGCATATGTGAATTCTGCAATTTGGAAGCTCATGACATTTCTGATTGTTTGAAGTTGAGACGATTGTAGATGGTTAGATCACATGAACAACAAATGAATTATCTTCACTATAATAGAGCTGAGTATGAGAATCCTATGGTTTACCCAACTAATGGTCAGCTTAGAATGTGTAATATGTTGAGAGACAAGGAAGTTTGGGATAGATATGATTGACTAGAGCATAGCTTAGAGCAAAACATGGACAAACTAGAACAATTTATATGTCATCAACAAGAAGTCAACCAATTAAACTATAAGGAAGCATATTTAGAACCTAAAATTGATATCATTTACGAAACTGAAAAAACCATAATGAAAATTGATCAAAAATTGAATGCAATGAGATTAGATGATCTAGAAAAAAAACTAAAAGCATTGGATGAATTTACAATGAAATTACAAGTTATGCAACAGGACAACATAAATGAAAACTTTAATGTTACAAATCTACATAATTTGCAAGACATACAAACAAAAGAAAACACCAATGCAATAGAATTTAAAGAATGCAATTTAAAACTAAAAATAGTTGAAGATCATAATCACGAAAATGATATACAAGAACATCAAGAAAGTAATGAAAATCTAGAAGATGTATGTATAACATTAAGATCTAGAATTGATATACCATTAAGAATTCAAAAAGAAAATAATATGAAGGTGGATAAGAACAAAAATCAAAATGATAATGAAAATGTAATATCTAGAAACATAAACATCAATGAAGAAATATTTAAATCTGAAGATGAGATTAAAAATAATCAAACAAATCGAATGAAAGAAACAGAATCTTTTAAATCACAATCATTAGCACCCTATCCTGAAAGATTACAACAAACATTTCCTGAAAAACAAGAACAAATTAGAGAAATCTTTGAAAAAGTACAAGTTAACATTCCTTTGTTAGACTTATTGCAGAAAATGCCACATTGTGCTAAATTTCTTAAGGATTGATGTACTAAGAAAAGAGAGCGAAAAGTTTTAAGGAAAGTCTTTTTAGCTGAGCAAAGTAGTTCCCTATTTCTGGCATAAATTCCTAAAAAGTTATATGATCTTGGAATTCCTGTTATATCATGCACTATAAGAAATACTATTCTAGAAAGAGCCTTGATAGACCTCGGTGCAGGTATAAATGTTATGCCAAGTGATATATTTGCATCCTTAGGATTAGAAGGATTAACTCCTACTAGGACTGTTATTCAATTAGCTGATAGAAGTTTAAGATACTTTAGAGGAAAAATAGAGGATGTCTTAATTAAAATCGAAAACTTCATATATCCTATTGATATTGTAATTTTGGATTCCCAACAAATTAAGCATAAAAATCATGATACATCTTTAATTTTGGGAAGACCATTTTTAGCAACATCAGGGGCTGTTATTAATTGTAAAATTGGAGTAATGAAGTTAGCATATGGTAATGAGGATACTCAATTAAACATTTTCAAACCAGAAAAGTTTGAAGAGTTAGAAATGTCTTTACATACTATGAACTTTTTAGAGAATGAAGGAGATATGCTAAATGATGTGATTTAGGAAGAATTAAATAAGCAACTCAATTCTGAAACTTTAGAAGAAAGTGAAAGCATAAATATAGAAGGAGAGCAGGAAGAAATTAATTTAGAAAATGATGATGTTCAATTAGGAGCCCTAGCTTTTGATGGGCAACATTTAGAATTAAAACCTTTACCTCCTAAATTAACCTATATATTTCTGGAAGAAAAACGAACATGTCCAATCATTATTGCTTCATATTTAAAAGAGGATTAAATTGCTAAATTAAAAGTTGTAGTAAAAACTTATAAAAAAGCAATAGGATGGACTATGAATGATATAAAAGGGTTAAGTGCAACTTTATGCTATCACCACATATATTTAGAAGAGAATGCTAAACCTGTTAGAATTCTTGAGAGAAGATTAAATCCAAACCTTAAAGAAGTAGTTAGGAAGGAAATAGTGAAATGGTTAGATAATGACATAATTTATCCAATTTCTGATAGCTCATGGGTTAGTCCAATCCATGTAGTTCCCAAGAAATCAGAATTAACAGTTATTACAAATGAAAGCCAAGACTTGATACCTACTAGAATTCAATCAGGCTGGAGAGTGTGTATAGACTATAGAAAGCTGAATGTAGTGACTAGGAAAGATCATTTTCCCTTACCTTTTATAGATTAAATGCTAGAGAAATTAGCACGGTAAGAATATTTTTGTTTCCTAGACGAGTATTCAGGATATAACCAAGTCTTAGTAGCATTAGAGGATCTAGAGAAAACAACTTTCACCTGTCTTAATAGAACTTATGCTTTTAAAAGAATACCATTTGGACTATGCAATGCACCAGCCACCTTCCAAAGGTGTATGCAAGACATATTCACTAGAATGACTGAAGATTTTTTAGAAATATTTATGGATGATTTTACTATTTATAGAACTTTATATGAAGTGTGTTTAAATAATTTAGACTGAGTATTAAAATGCTGTGTAGAAAAAAGTCTAGTTCTGAATTGGGAAAAATGTCACTTCATGGTTAAACAAGGAATAGTCTTGGGGCATGTTGTTTCAAAGAAAGAGGTGGAAGTAGATAAAGCTAAAATAGAAGTAATTTCTAATCTACCAGAACCTAAATCAATAAAGGATATTAGATCATTTCTAGGATATGCTAGATTTTATAGAAGATTTATTAAAGATTTTAGCAAAATAACTAGACCTTTAAGTAATCTATTAAAAAATGTCTCATTTAACTTTGATAAAAATTGCAAAGAAGCATTTTTCAAGCTTAAAACTAGCTTAATTTCAACTCCTATAATACAAGCACCTGATTGGAGCCATCCATTTGAATTAATGTGCGATGCATTTGATTTTGCTGTAGGAGTAGTGTTGGGACAAAAGATAGAAAAATCTCCTAGAGTGATTCATTGTGCGAGCAGAACCTTAAATGATACTCAAGTTAATTACACAACTATTGAAAAAGAGCTGTTAGCTGTAGTGTTTGCCTTAGAAAAGTTTAGATCATATCTGATTGGAGCTAAAGTGATAGTATACACAGATCATTCAACTTTAAAACACCTAATAGCAAAGAAAGAGACCAAACCTAGATTGATCTGGTGGATATTATTATTATAAGAATTTGATCTAGAAATTAAAGATAAAAAAGGTTGTGAGAATATAGTAGTAGATCATTTATCAAGATTACAAATAGAAAAATCAAATATTGAAATTAAGGATAATTTTCCTGATGAACAACTAATGACCATCAACACAACACCTTAGTATGCAGACATAGTTAATTACTTAGTTACTAGTTTAACACCTAAAGATTGGAATAGACAGGATAAGAAATTATTCTTTTCAAGAGTAAAATATTACTATTGGGAAGACTCATACTTATTTAAGAAATGTCCTGATCTGGTTTTAAGGAGGTGTGTTCCAAAAACTGAATATCAAAGCATATTGTCTTTTTGCCATGACCAAGCATGTGAAGGGCATTTTGGTTTAGGGAAAATTGATGCTAAAATTCTGCAATGTGGATTTTATTGGCCAACACTATTCAAAGATACTCATAAATACTACTTAAGTTGTTTAAGATATCAACAAATAGGAAGAATATCAAAGAAGAATATGCTGCCTCTTAACCCTATTGTTGAGGTTGAAATCTTTGATGTGTGGGGAATAGATTTTATGGGTCCATTTCCTATGTCTAATCAATTTAGTTATATATTGTTGGGGGTGGATTATGTGTCTAAATGGATAGAAGCTATTCCTACAAAAATTAATGACAACAAAGTGGTAATACATTTTGTAAGAACCAATATAATTGCCAAACTTGGAATACCTAAAACTATTATCAGTGATAGAGGAACTCATTTCTGTAATAGAAGTTTTGAAGCCTTAATGAAGAAATATGGAGTAAATCACAAAATTGCAACATCATATCATCTGCAAACAAGTGGACAAGCAAAAAGTGCAAACAAACAAATTAAGTTAATCTTAGAAAAAGTAGTAAATCCTACTAGAACAAATTGGGCTAATAGATTGATAGATGCACTTTGGGCTTATAGAACTACGTATAAGACAAGCTTAGGTATATCACCTTTTAGGCTAGTATATGGAAAAAGTTGTCATTTACCAACTGAAATTGAACATAAAGTTTATTGGGCATTAAAAACTCTGAACACTAATTTAAATCAAGCTGTTGAAAATAGGAAAATACAATTGATTGAATTAGAAGAATTTAGGAATGAAGCTTATTCAAAAACTATAAGAGAAAAAGAGAAAATGAAGTGCTGGCATGACAAGAAAATTATTCCAAAAACCTTTGAAATAGGACAAGAAGTATATCTTTACATGAATAGACTCCATAACCATCTAGGAAAATTAAGATCTAGATGGGCAGGACCTTACATAGTTTGAAATATTTACCCCTATAGAGCTATTGAAATTGAAAATCCTAAAAATCAGAATATATTTAAAGTAAATGGACAAAGACTTAGACCTATTTTGAAAATACCAAAAAATGCTTTTGGAATTATAGAATAAGTAAGAGTAGAGGATTACTCAAGCTTTGCTTAACAATATATATATATATATATTTATATATATATATATAAAACAAAACAAAATCTTATTTAAATATAGTCACGGTTCAACTAAAAGGAATTATCAATTTTACTGAATCATATTTTAAAAGAAAAAAATCGTTGTGGTTCAACCGATAGGATCCATCGGTCTAACCAACGCACAAAAACATAAAAAAAAATATTTTCTATATATTATATGTAGTAAAAATGTCGGTTTTACCAAAGCATAGCATTGGTTCAACTGGTAAGAAAATTTTTTTTAAAGTGTTGAAAAATTAAGAGTCGGTTAGACCGGAAATTCTTCGATCTTTACTGAAATATAAATTATTATTATATGTACTTTTATTAGATATAACTTTACAGGAAGTCCGTTAAGTTACACTTAACTCAATGAACTTACTCCGTTGAGTCTAGGATAAGTTAACAGATTTACCTCGTTGAGTTACAGATAACTCAACGAAGTACTATAGTTAAGTCCACAGACTTAGTCCATGGAGTTAACCATAATTCCACGAATGAGAGAGCGAGAATTTGTGTGGGAAATGACCCGATTACCCACCTAAACTTAGGACTTATTTATACTTAAACTTAGGGTTTTGGGGCATTATCCATAGAATCATTTAGAACTTAGACTAGTAGAGATCAGAGCGACTCCGTTCCATTGCGTAACTCCATGATAAGGAAGATGACACCCGAGTTCTGGGAAGATGTAGTTGACACTTCAGAATTTCTTAAAGATTTGGAGGAATGGCATACAAGGTAGAAAATCAGGAATACGACGAGAGAAAAAGAGCTACAGAAGGTAGAATCTGAACTTTTCAACTAGAGGAAAGTGTTAGTAGATTTGGGAATATAAATACCTCAAATTATGGAGACAAGAATCAGAGTAGCAACGGAAGTTGCTGTAAGCAAAAAGAGAAGAATCAGGCCAGATAACGAAGTTGCCCTAGAGCTAATCCAACGCAAGGCTAGATTATGGTTCAAAAGGCAAATTGCTGGTTGTGCAAGGGGTGAAATTAGGCAGCAGCAACAAAGGAAAGAAATTAAAGAACAAGAGGAGTCAACTGTTGAAAGACCTGCCCCTGAGGAACAACAGCTTGGACCTTCAGTTCTACAACCAAGGCCATTAGAAAGAGCAGCAATTTTGGAGCCTTCTACTAAGGAAGAAAGAAGAGAATTTCAAGAATTGCTTCAAATAGGAAAAGACCAAGGAGAACCAGAAGAATTAGCAATAGCTATAGCATATCTGGTGTTCGATGCACGGTGCAAAAAGAGGGCTGCAAAAAAGTTGAAAGCCCAATATAAAATTAAAGTTGAACAGCATTAAGAAGCCACTACCAGACCTACTGCAAGAGGAGCTGAAGCTAGTCCTTCAAGACTAGCAATTATAGAAAAAGTTAAATAGGAAAAGCCAGTACCTATGGCTCAAAGGCCTATAGAGCCTATTTTTGTAGATTTAATCTCAAAGGAAGAAGAGGAAGATTAGGCACAATTAATCAGAAGAAGGAAAGGAAAAGAAATAGTGCCTAAATATCAAGAGGAGATTAAATCTGAAATACTAATGTCAATAGGGCTTGTAGAGCTGATTTTTGTAAACCTACTATCTGATTCTAAGGATGAGCAGTGGCAACAGCAGCAAGAGCAAAGAGAAGAAGAAAATGAGGCTGAAATTAATCTGCATCCTATACAAGCAGAAGAAACAGAAATTAGGGCAAAAGCTGATTTGCTCGTAACTCCATCCCAATCTGCCACAGAATCAGAAAGAATAGTGACAATGTAGATTAGTAGTTAGGAGGAAGAAGAAAAAGAAGAAAATGAACAAGAAGCTGAACAAGTACATGGAAAGAAATGACTCGACAAATTCCACTAAAGAGCAAAGAACTCTTCAGCAAATTTTGGAAAGAATTCAAGACAGAGTAGAGAGTTCTGCCGGCTCACCACCACAGACAAAAGTAGAAGCAAAAACTCAAGAATCCCTGGAGCATTTTCAGTCTATTCAAGTTCAACATATGGAAGAGGAAGTTCAAGAACAAGCCCCTCTAAAGCAACAAATTCACATTCTTGACCTGTCTGAAGCAACTGTTTTAAATAAAGTATACTTTTGGAGTCAGGAAGCTTATAATAAATACCAAGAGATTAGGGGTTATGATATCATTTATAGTAGACCAGTAAATTGGAACAGAATGCAAGAAATCAAAGATTTATTTGAATTCCAAGGTCTATTGCAGTTTATTTCTCAAGAGAGAGGGCATGCAATATATGAGAATCTAGTGCCCTACTTCTATGCGAATCTAAGAGAAGGAGAAAGTGGATTAATTTCCAACGTGGAGCAAGCTGATGTATAGATAACACTAGACCTTCTCCATAGTATTCTAGGATTGAAGAATGAAGGACTTAAAATTCTGGAAAGCACAACTACAGTCGAGTGGATAGAACAGATCATAACGATTGTTTAGCTATCAATCCTAGTGTGCCATTGTTAAATAGATTGAAGCATTTAAATGGTAAAGCACACATGATAGCTAACATTCTAATTAAGAATTTCTACCAACGACAAGGCCACGATATAGAACTGAGTCAATTTGTCAAATGGGCCACATATCTAGTTGTGAATAGAATTCAGATAAATTGGTTTGTAGTTTTTATCTCCAAACTGAGAGCAGTAAAGAAGAAATTATTTTATGGAGATCTAATTCCACTACTGATGGTGGACTGTTGTAGGATCGTAGGGCTACACAAGAGAGGGGTGAATTGTGTATTTTTAATATTTTCTGACATATAATTGAAACTTTAAAACTCAAAAACAAGTCGAGGCATTGTTTTCATAAAATCATTTTTAATCAAGGTTTCAATTACAATATACAATTCAATTCTCCTCAGAAATTGTAGATGCAATTATATCTCTAAACAATTTCATAACTACAAACAGAGAAAAATAATTTGCGGAATTTAAAACATTTCTCCCTGTACGAGATCTTTCTTCTTCTTCTTTTTCTTCTTCAGCAATTCTTCAGTGATGAATATCTTGTCTTTCTCTACTTCACCGAATTTGCTTTCTTCTGATACTTCAAATCTTTAGTGACGTATATAATTCCTTTTTCTGCTTCACTGAATTTTCTATCACTTGAGAGATTTTCCTCGAGAAGGTGTTTTTGATCCTTGAAAGAGATTTTTCTTTTGGTGTGCAGGGATAGTTTGATCAACAAGAATTCTATACCTTTTATACTGTATCTTCATTTCATGCATATCTTTCACGTTTAACCACTACTAGTTTTCCACTTCTCCACGTCTTTTCTTTTTCCTTCATCGAAACACACACGTTCTAACCCATGTTTATATTTCAAATTTTCTTTAATCATCAGTCCTGGATCTCTAAAAAATTTCTTGCAAAATAAACTTTCTCTTCCAAAGAATTTTCCATCAAGTGTAATACGAAGTTGTTACTTTAATGTTAACTAAACGAGTAACACAAGTATATATATATATAACTTAACGTTTCTAACTTAACAAGTTCCTCATGTGCCATTTCACCTGACAAGTACTGTAACTAACTCAACGAACTAAGTTTGTGGTGTTATGCTAACTCAATGAACCAGCTTAACCTTTCTTTCGGAAGGTTAAACGATAACTCACCGAAAACAGTTTAAGTTTCGGATAGTTACAACTATAAGTCACCGAAAAGCTCTTTATATCATAAAACTAGTGAGACACGTGTCAAGACCTGAAAACATGACTTAAGTTAACTTTCGGATAGTTACGACTATAAGTCTCTGAAAAAACTTTAACTCACCGATTTAGTCAAAAACAAATGTTTTTATAATAAGAATTTTACCACATGCAAAAAAAATAACAACTTAAGTTTATAACGCTAACCTAACACGTTGCCTTAGTGTTCAATATAGCAACTCAACGCGTTTAGTTATTGTTGAGTATTTTTGTTTTGATGATGTGTGCTGAATGAAAATAATCATATTTGCTCAATTACTATTGCTTGTGAAAAGAAATTAAAATCATCAATTAATACAGAAAAAGCTTACTGATATAAATACTTGTCTGTATTGGATCTAAAGTTAATAACTAGTCGTTTCGTTGCATTAATTTCTCATTTAGCTAAACGTTAATTTAACGTGTGTTTTTATTGAAAAGCATGATATGTTTTAATGTTATATCTTCTGTATCATGAACAGTGCACATTTAGACAACTCGTTAAGTTAGAGTTTTGTTTGTATAGAGGTCACGTGAGAACTCGTTAAGTTAGAGGCTTAAAGGTTAAAATAGGTCACGTGAGAACTCGTTAAGTTAGAGGCTTAAAGGTTAAAATAGGTCACGTGATAACTCGTTAAGTTAGTGAGTAAAAGAAGACACGAACTCGTTAAGTTTTAGTGTTATACACGTGGTGAAATTATAAGTTACGAATGTTGTATTGTATCACGTGAGGTGCACATGTTTAACTCGTTAAGTTAACATAACTAAACACGTTGAGTTGCTATATTGAACACTAAGGCAACGCGTTAGGTTAGCGTTATAAACTTAAGTTATTATTTTTGCACGTGGTAAAATTCTTATTATAAAAACATTTGTTTATTACTGGTTCGTTGAGTTATCATAACACAACGGAGATGGTTTGTTGAGTTATCATAACACAACGGAGATGGTTCGTTGAGTTATCATAACACCACGAACATAGTTCGTTGAGTTAGCTACAGTACTTGTCACGTGAAATGGCACATGAGGAACTCGTTAAGTTAGAAACGTTAAGTTATATATATACTTGTGTTACTCGTTTAGTTAACATTAAAGTAACGACTTCTTATTACACTAATGAAAAACTTTTGGACGAGAAAGTTTATTTTGCAGGAAATTTTTCAGAGATCTAGGACTGATGATTAAAGAAAATTCGAAATATAAATGTGGGTTAGAACGTGTGTGTTTCGATGAAGGAAAAAGAAAAGACGTGGAGAAGTGGAAAACTGGTGGTAGTTAAACGTGAAGGATATGCATGAAATGAATATACAGTATAAAAGGCATAGAATTCTCGTTGATCAATTTATCCTTGTACACAAAATGAAAAATCTTTTCAAGGATCAAACCATCCCTGCACACCAAAAGAAAAATCTTTTTCAGGGATCAAAAACACCTTCTCGGGGAAAATCTCTCAAGTGGAAGAAAGTTCAGTGAAGAATAAAAAGGTAAGATTTTCGTCATTGAAGATTTGAAGTATCAGAAGAAAGCAAATTCGGTGAAGCATGAAAAGATAAGATATTCGTAACTAAAGAATTGCTGAAGAAGAAAAAGAAGAAGAAGAAAGATCTCAAACAGGGAGAAAAGTTTTAAATTCTGCAAATTAGTTTTCTCTGTTTGTAGTTATGAAATTGTTTAGATGATACATGGTATCGAAATATAATTGCATCTACAATTTCTAAGGAGAATTGAATTGTATATTGTAATTGAAACCTTGAATAAAAATGATTTTATGAAAATAATGTCTCGACTTGTTTTTGAGTTTTAAAGTTTCAATTATATTTCAGAAAATATTAAAAATACACAATTCACCCCCCTCTTGTGTAGCCATATGATCCTACAGTTATGTTAACTTAACGAGTTAAACATGTGCACCTCACGTGATACAATACAACATTCGTAACTTATAATTTCACCACGTGTATAACACTAACTTAACGAGTTCGTCTCTTCTTTTACTCACTAACTTAACGAGTTATCACGTGACCTATTTTAACCTTTAAGCATCTAACTTAACGAGTTCTCACGTGACCTCTATACAAATAAAACTCTAACTTAACGAGTTGTCTAAACGTGCACTATTCATGATACAGAAGATATAACTTTAAAACATATCATGCTTTTCAATAAAAACACACGTTAACTTAACGTTTAGTTAAATGAGAAATTAATGCAACAAAACGACTAGTTATTAACTTCAGATCCAATACAGACAAGTATTTATGCCAGTAAGCTTTTTTTATATTAATTGATGATTTTAATTTCTTTTCACAAGCAATAGTAATTGAGCAAATATGATTATTTTCATTCAGCACACATCATCAAAACAAAATACTCAACAATCTCCCCCTTTTTGATGATGACAAAACCATATTAAATCAATTATGAAATATGTTTAATTCAACAAAGCACCTTTGTTGGGTTAGCTTTTAATTCAACAAACTTGTTTGTTGACTTAAGTTCACTTAAGCTTATTTCTATTGTTTGTGTAAATTTTACCTCTCAAAAATAAAACTCTCAAATGTCAATAATTATATAAGTATCAGTGTTCTAATTATCATCTGTCAGATTACAATAACCATTTAAATAGCATCTCCTTTTATAATATATATATGCAATTAAGATCATAATCATTTTTATAATATTTCTCCCCCTTTTTGTCATTAATCAAAAAGATAATTACAGAGAATATATATATATATATGAGATATAATTACAACTCTTTTTGTAAACAAGAATAATAATTGAACATTTTTACAGAAAAATGTATTATTCAATGAATCAAACAAGTAATACAAACATTACATTTTGTATTCAGAAACAAACAAAAACTGTTATCGACCCCTCCTAAGTATATCACTTATAGCATTACATATTTTATCTCCTAAATGCCTAATATCATTTCTGATGTCGTTAAGCACTGTATCTAAGTCAAGAGGTAGCTGGGTTTGCTATTCTGCTTGAACTGAATAACTTTGTTGTTGTTGTTGTATATGGTCTGTATAATTAGGTTGTTGTTGATGTTGTCGTTGAGGTTTATGCATGGCCTGGAATTTTTGCAAATCTTTAACACTAAATGTTCTCATGCCTTAAGTTTTAGAGGGCTAGTCGGATAAAGTCAATTGGCTTGCAAGGATTCTACATATAGCATCACCATAAAATAACTTTGAACTCATATGCTGTAGTGGAGACATAAAACATCAAACCAATTTATTAGAATTCTATTCAGCAGGCCATAAGTTGCATTTAAACAACTTCTGCTGACTTCCAAATTGTGTCCAACTCTCTGAAATAAATTTGCATGCAATATATTTGCAATAAACCTTGCCTCTGCATTCAAATTTTTCATTAATCTCATTTCAGAATATACATCTGGAATTTTTGATAAAGACTGAATGTTCCATTCCATTTGTCTTATCATGTCAAATCTATTTCTAACAACAACACCATCATTCTTCAATCCTAAAACTTCAAAAGTTAACTCAGGAGACAATATAAACTCCTGTTCATTTATTTGAGTTTTCAGAAAATTTCCATTCTTGACCAGATTACTCTAAAAAGCTGCAATAAGCTCTGTGTATTGCTTCCATTTCGTTCCTACTGGTAAGAATTTAATGAGGCCTTGAACCTCAAACAAATCTCTTATTTCCATCAAATTTCTGAATTTTATTAGATGAGCATGCAGAATCTAACATGTAATCAGATTATTGTATTTCTGCAATGCTTCTTCAAATCTAAAATGAATTGTATTACCTTGAATTTGTAATATTGTACACAAAGAAGGTGATACCTGAAGCCGTGATTTAGAGTTTAATTCATCTTCAGGAACTTCTTCAAAATGAATGTCATGTTGTTCCTCTTCCAAAATATTATCTTGAAGCTACTCAGGTAAGCTTGATTCTTCAGCTTCAACAATATTAGGAACATTGTCAATATGCTCAACATTCATCTGTTCAGTCTCTATAGAATGTTCAGAGTTCAATTTTTCCATAAATTCTACAGCCGGTGTGTCTGTCTGTAATTGTTCATTCTATTCAACAAATATTTCCATTGATTCATGCTGTGAATTCTTAGACTCTACTTCTATAGATTCTGAAGAAGGCTGGTTAACTTTTAGCTCTTCTAGAGTATTAACATCTTCAATATCTGCTACGCCAGACAATTCAGCCTGTGAACTAGTTACTACCTCAACCTTGTCAATTATATCTACAATAACTTGTTCAATGTCAAGTGCCTAATGCTCTGATTTGTCAATTTCTGCATCATCAGGACTTGAGCTCATATTTGACTTGTATTTCTTCTCAAGCTTTCTAGAAAGGGAAAATAAAGTCTCATTATCTTCATTAGTTTCAATGTGTTCAGAACTGATGAGTTTATCAGATGCACAATACGGTACAATGTCTAGACATACATTGTCCTTTGGAAATAAATTTTCATCTGATTATCCTTTTCCAATAGACTTTTTTTCCTTAGACATAATTTTTCTGATTTTTCTTCTTCTATAACATTTCTGTTTCTCCTCTTCAAGTATTGTTGTTTTCTTTTTAGATTGCTCTATAAAAGTTTTCTGCTTTAATTCTTTTAAGACATTTTCTATTGCAACGGACTTTCGAAGACTGTCAACTTTTGTTTTGTCTACAGCAATATTTGATTCTACTTGTTTTGAATATAAAGGAGTAGGGATAGCTGATTCATGCTCTTCCTCAAATGCATGTAGTCTTGTACCGTTTATAGGAGTTTGAGGAGTTCTATTTGATGAACCTACATCTTTTTCCAAATATTTTGTATACTGTTCCAAAAATGCAATCTCACCATATTTCATTCTGTATTCTCTATCAAATTTACTTTGAATCCCCATGTATGTAATACTAGCATCAGTATTTTGGAGTTCTTGTCTAACTTCATTTAGTATACCTTCAGGAATGAAATATTCACTTTAAATTTCTGCTAACCTTTTGTCTACTCGAAATATTTTCTTGAACCAAGTACGTGGAACTTCATCATTCTCTATTTCTTTTCCTTTTGCATCTCCTCTGCTTTTGCCTTTTCCTCTGCCACGACCTTTGTAGAACTTGGAGACCATCGTCGTAGGTTGTAACAGCAACAAGCAGGAAAGATTTTCTTGACAAAGTTTACAAATAACCTAAGTGCCCATGTAATAAGTGTTTAAATAGGATTTTTTTAGGCATATAACTCAACGTGAAGAGAAGTCGGGTTTAGAAATTAAATAAATATTGAATAAAATTTATTCAATCGAAGTGCCTGAAATATTCAAGTATAACTTGTTGAGTTAACTAACCTAACGAGTAAAATGTTGTCTAGAGGCAGTTTTACACGTTACCTTATTTAACATAACGTCTAGTTAGCACACTTAAAACATTTTTCGGATGCTTCCAACTGAAACGTTCCGAAAACAACACACATGTTAAACTTAACATTATCTTGAGAACATTGTAAACTATTTGAACATCTTGTCCTTTGAATCTGAAATAGTTCAATATTATAACACATGTATGTCTTTTTAAATTATTTCATCAAGATTTTAAGAGGACATTAATTTAGATTAACTAACACTTGTATTCTAAATTATATTAATCTATTTTCGACATTGTTAATCCTCCCCCTACAAATATACTTCAAATATATTCAATCAAAATACAAAATATACTTGTAGTGACAATAGATATTAAGTATAACTATACTTTTAAATTTTCTTTTCAAAGACTTCCGTTATCCTGACATCATCAAAAATGATTTCCAGAATCAATTCCTACTGTATATGAATCAAGACATAACTGTGAACTCAATGCGATTAATTCAAAGAAAATAAAACAATGTATCTCAAATAAACGTTTTCAAAGGTACTAATGTTGATTCAATAAATCAGTAGTCATATTGGTAGAAACTATATGTGATTCAAAGATATCTGTAATTAATGAAACAACATTTTTTTTTTTTTAAAATAGTGAATATTGATAATTTTCTTTAAAAGTTAGTTTGAAAAGCTTGAATCATACAAGAGCTTTCAGTCAACAATCCTAGATCTGATCAGGACTTTAGGTTGCCAGATTTAAAGAATCCTCTTTTAGGACAACAATCCTTACATACCTATCTGCTCAAGTACAAAAGGCTCATGATCAAATTGATCAATAAACTCTCAAAGATTTCCACTTTGTAAGCATTTTTCATTTTAAGCATAGTATATATGTATTCCATTAATATAGATGCAATAAAACACAAATCACATACAATTTTTACTTCTATGATTGTACTGAGAATATGAATCAGTTTCAATAAGCTTATACTTTTGATTAACAGTTTAAGATAAGTTACATATAACTTATTCTACAAGTTTAATCAATTAAGTCAAATTTATGCATGATCATATGCATTTTCCTTAATTCAAAGAAAACATTTAATCAAAATTTCAGAATGTTAGAAGTATTTAATGTTTTCCATTTACACTTCCACTTAAAATTGTAAAAACCATTAAAATTCATAAACTACTTAAAATCAATAAGATACTACTATGATTTTACAATAAATACATAGTATCGTAAGCAGCAGTTTAGATATTACTTTAGATATTTATAATAAGTATATAATATCTATGAGGTGAACAACATCATCAATAATATTTATCTTTTTATGTGGAGTTTAAGCATTTTACACATCACATAGCCTACAAATACCTAAATTTAATCTAATGTTGCAGAATGTATTTTCGTCTAGAGGTTTTGTAAATATATCAGCTAATTGAAGTTTAATAGACACAAATTCTAATTTAATTTTTCCTTTAATTACGTTATCTCTTAGAAAATGATGTCTAACCTCTATATGCTTTGTTCTTGAATGTAATACAAGATTTTTGGAAAGATTTATTACAGAACTACTGTCACAATAAATCTCAGTTATATCATAAGATAATCCAAAAACTTCTAAAGTTTGCCTTATCCACAGAATCTGAGTGCAACACAGTGCAGTAGCAACATATTCAGCTTCTGTAGTAGAAAGTGCTACACAGTTTTGCTTTTTACTAAACCATGACACCAAATTATTTCCCAATAATTGACATGTGCCACTAGTACTCTTTCTATTAGATTTAGATCCTGCATAATCAGTATTAGTATATCTTATAAGATCTATTGAACTATCCTTAGAATAATACAGTCTGAAATTTTTAGTTCCTTGTATATATCTAAATATTCTTTTAACTGCAATTAGGTGTGATTCTTTAGGATTAGATTGAAATCTAGCACAAACACACATAGCAAACAGAATATCAGGTCTACTAGCAGTCAAATAAAGTAAAGAACCAATCATACTTCTGTATTTTCTTTGATCTATAGATTTTCTTATGTCATCAATATCTAACTTTAAAGTAGTACTCATAGGAGTTGCTTGAATCCTTGTATCATTAAAATTAAATTTCTTAAGCATTTCATCTGCATATTTTTCATGATTTAAAAATATACCTTTATCCATTTGCTTAATTTGAAGTCCGAGAAAATATGAAAGTTCTCCTATCATACTCATTTCAAACTGATTAGTCATCTCTTCAGAGAATATTTCTATCAACTTATCAGAGGTTGCTCCAAAGATTATATCATCCACGTATATTTGAACAACAATCTGATCTTTACCATCTCTCTTAATAAATAGAGTATGATCCACTTTTCCCATGATATAGCCTTTTTATATTAAAAAAGTAAACAATCTTTCATACCATGATCTAGGTGCTTGCTTCAAACCATATAAGGCTTTCTTCAATTTATACAAGAAGTCAGGATTTTTAATATCTTCAAATCTAGGTGGTTGTTTTACATAGACTTCTTCATTAATTAAACCATTTAGAAATGCACTCTTTACATCCATTTGATATAATTTAAAATCCATATAACAAGCATAGGCCAATAATATTCTAATACTTTCTAACCTAGCCACAAGAGCAAATGTTTCATCATAATCTAATCCTTCTTCCTGTATATACCCTTGTGCCACTAATCTAGCTTTATTCCTTATAAATTGACCAACTTCGTTAGTTTAGTTTCTAAAGATCCATTTTGTACCTATTATGGACTAATTTTCTGGTGGAGAGACTAATTCCCAAACATCATTTCTGATGAATTGATTTAGTTCTTCTTGCATTGCCACTATCCAATTTTCATTAGATAATGCTTTTTGTATATTCCTTGGTTCCACCATAGAAACAAACATACACATACTATTTAAATTTACTGAAGCTCTAGTTTTAACTCCCTCATTAATATTACCAATGACTTGAGTAATGGGATGTGATGAAGAATAATGCCAATTTCTCTTATTTTCCTCAATATTCTCATCAGCATCTGAAGGTACATCACTTTCATCACTAGTTTGATCATTTAAGTTCATATTTTTGATTTTCTCAGATGAATCATGAATCTCTCTATTGATCTCTAACTCTTTTGGAAGATTGATCAAATCACCATTATCAGCTTTAGAATTTTCATTGAAGCTTACATGGAGGATTTCTTCAATAGTCCTAGAAGTCTTGTTATATACTTTATAGGCTTTACTTCTAGTAGAGTAACCTACAAAAATTGCTTCATCCGATTTGGCTTGAAATTTATCTCTTTTATCCTTAGTATTTAGAATAAAACACTTACAGCTAAATGGTTTCATATAGGAAATTTTTGGAACCCTATTAAACATAATTTCAAAAGGAGTTTTTTTTACATGAGGTCTTAAATGACTTTTGTTAACAACATAACAAGCTGTATTTACTGCTTTAGCCCAAAGATTTTGAGGTAACTTATGTTCATTCAACATAGTTCTGGCCATTTCTTGAAGTGATCTATTCTTTCTCTCAACAACACCATTTTGACACGGTGCTCTTGGAAAAGAAAATCTGTGATCAATGCCATGCTCATTACAATAGTTATCCATTTGATCATTATCAAATTCAGTTCCATGATCACTCCTAAGTTTTTGAATAGAGACACACTGCTCATTTTGAACAAAATTGCAAAACATTTTAAATTTTTCAAAAACTTCTATCTTAGATGCTAGAAAATATACCCAAGTGTATCTAGAGAAGTCATCTACTAAAACAAATACATACCGTTTACCACCAAGACTCATGATTCTTGTTGGTCCAAATAGATCCATATGTATAAGTTCTAAGACTCTTTTGCTTGAAATATCAGTTTTAGATTTAAAAGAGTTTTTGTGAAGTTTACCTAACTCACATGCATCACACATAAAGTCCTTTGAGTATTTAATCTTTGGTAAACTGCTCACTAAATGTTTTCTAGATAGTTTATGTAGCAGTTTCATATTTATATGCCCAATCCTTCTATGCCATAGATATGCATTACTAGTTTCAGCTAGCAAACATGAATTTAAATCAACTACACCAGAAGGTAAAGATAAAGTACATATAGAACCTTTTCTTTTAGCAATAAACTTAATTTCATCTGTATTTTCATCAATTATTTTGCATACATTATCTTCAGACACTACATAATATTCATTTTCAGTTAGTTTTATGACACTCAGTAAATTAAATCCTAGGTTTTCTAGATATAGTACATTCGAAATAACACAAGTAGGAGTTATTTGAACATTGCCTATACCTATGATTTTATCTTTACTTTTGTTTCCAAATATTACACTTCCTTTCATGGTATTTGTAAAATTTTGTAGTAGACTTTTCTATCCGGTCATATGACTTGACGCTCCACTATCCAAGATCCATTTTGATGTTGTTTCCTCCTGCAACACAAATTAAGAAAAACTTTTTCTTGGTACCCAATGTTGTTGAGGACCAAGTTCGTTTAACGCATATTAAGAAAAACTTTTTCGAAGATTTTAATTTATTTTGGTCATGCTCATACATTTCAGTAAGTTCATACTAAGATTTTATATTGTATTAACATTTTCTGTACATACAAAATCTTTTTCTACACAAGAATTTTTAGTTTTATCACATGCAGAATGAGTAATTGGTCTAATACTAGTGTATTGAATTACATGCTCAAGTTTCTGATTTTTCAGTTTACTACAATTGTCTTAAATTTTAGAAACATTAGAAACTAAATTTCCAGAACAAGAAACAAGATTTTTAGAAACATTAATAGTCATGTTAGAGGTACAATTTGACAGATCACATTGATTTATATTATTACTACATGATTCATCCCTTGAAGTACCTATTTCTACATATTTATTACCTTGTTTCATAATAAAAGGAATTTTAGTCTTAGATTTACTTGAACTGCAACTAATAAATCCTTTATTGGCTTGAGATTCAGGATATTCAGGATAATCAAATCCTAAGCCAAATTTATAAGACACCGTGGGGGTACTAGTTAGTTTGTCTAACTTAGTTTGACTTAAACTCCATTTCTCAATGGTAGAATTTAAATCTAGCTCTCTCAGTTTTAATTTGTCTATCTCTATTTCAAGTTCATTTATATTGTTTCTCAACATTTCATTTTCAGATTCTATCTTTAATTTTTCAGTATTTATATTTTGTATTTGTTCATGCAAGATACATTCATTAAATCTAAATTTTTGCAAATCTCTAGCATGATTTTCATTATCACATTTAAACTTTTCTAAAGTAGTAAACAAGAAACAATTTTCTTCTTCCATAATGGATGAAGATTTTCTAATATTCTTATTTTCCAGTTTACATACTTTAAGTTTTTGTAATAATGTATGATAAGCACATAATAATTCATCAAAGTTGAAATCTAAATGACTTTCAGGATCAGATATTACCTCAGACTCATCTGCCATGAAGCACACATGAGCAACGTCTTCTTGTTCTCCTTCTAAATGTGAAGATTTTGATGCTGATTCTTCAGATTCAGACTCTTCAAACGTGTCATCCCAAGTGACATTCAAAGCCTTTTTCTTGTAAAACTTTTTCTAAGTTTTCTGAGCCGTCTTCTTCTGATTTGTCCTACTTTGCTTTTCATTTTTTCTCATAGGACAATCTAGAGAAAGATGTCCAGGTTTCTTATAGTTGTAACATACATACTTTCTGGATGAAGAATTCTTGTCATTTAGTGATTTTGACGTTGAGGGTTTATCATTTTTGTTCATTTGCTATTTCCTAGCTTTCCATGCTTTCTTGAATTTCCTAGTCAGCAAAATCAAATCCTCGTCAGAATCAGTAGATATATCAGAATCATAATTAATTTTGAAGGCTATTTCTTTCTTCATTTTTAGTTTGTTGTGACTTAGTGATTCATTTAATTGAACTTCATAAGCTGTTAAGTTACCTATAAGTTCATTCATAGTATAAACATTTAAATCTCGTGATTCCTCAATTGATGTTACTTTTTAAGACTATTTAGAACTTAGGGATCTGAGAATTTTCCTCACCAAATCCTTCTATTCAAAATTCTTTCCTAAACATTTTAAAGAGTTTATGATATCAAGAAATCTGGAAAACATCTCAGAAATATTTTCGTCTTCATGCATCTTAAAGAGTTCATACTTATGAATCAGCATGTTTATTTTAGTCTCTTTAACTTGAGAAGTACCTTCATGTGAAACTTCTAATGCATACCACACCTCATAAGCAGATTTATATGCTAACACTTTACTGAACTGTTTATAACTCAATGCACAAAATAAAATATTTAAGCACTTAACATTCAGAGTTACATTTTCTTTTTCAATAATTGTCCAAGTATTATAGGGAGTAGTTAACGGAGTACATAGTTTAGAAATCATGTACCACAACTTATGATCTATACTTTGAAGAAAAATAATCATCCTATATTTCCAATATTCAAAATGTATTCCATCAAATAAAGGAGGACGATTAAGATTTTGGCCTTCATATAAAGAAAAATTACCATTTCCAGTAGCTATCTTACCTTAGAATTTTCAACCTATTTGATTTTAAACAGTCTAAAAACTTTAAAACAACTTGAGCCTTAAATCAAGAAAGTTAAACGTATGCTCAGATATTAATTTCTGTTTAAAAACAAGGAAGGTAGAATAAGCGTATGCTCAGATATTAATTTCTGTTTAAAAACAAGGAAGGTAGAATAAACAATGATATTAAATAAGTTGGTATCGATTTTATATCAAAGATTATTAACAAAGCTCTGATACCACTTCTAGGATCGTATGGCTATACAAGAGGGGGGTGAATTGTGTATTTTTAATATTTTTTGACATATAATTGAAACTTTAAAACTCAAAAATAAGTCGAGACATTGTTTTCATAAAATCATTTTTATTCAAGGTTTCAATTACAATATACAATTCAATTCTCCTTAGAAATTGTAGATGCAATTATATCTCGATACCATGTATCATCTAAACAATTTCATAACTATAAACAGAGAAAACTAATTTGCGGAATTTAAAGCATTTCTCCCTGTTTGAGATCTTTCTTCTTCTTCTTTTTCTTCTTCAACAATTCTTCAATGACGAATATCTTGTCTTTCTCTGCTTCATCGAATTTATTTTCTTCTGATACTTCAAATCTTCAGTGACGTATCTAATACCTTTTTCTACTTCATTGAATTTTCTTTCACTTGAGAGATTTTCCCTGAGAAGGTGTTTTTGATCCCTGAAAGAGATTTTTCTTTTAGTGTGCAGGGATAGTTTGATCAACGAGAATTCTATGCCTTTTATACTGTATCTTCATTTCATGCATATCCTTCACATTTAACCACTACCAGTTTTCCACTTCTCCACGTCTTTTCTTTTTCCTTCATCGAAACACACACGTTTAACCTACGTTTATATTTCAAATTTTCTTTAATCATCAGTCCTGGATCTCTGAAAAATTTCCTGCAAAATAAAATTTCTCGTCTAAAGAATTTTCCATCAAGTGTAATACGAAGTCGTTACTTTAATGTTAACTAAACGAGTAACACAAGTATATATATATATAACTTAACGTTTCTAACTTAACAAGTTTCTCATGTGCCATTTCACATGACAAGTACTGTAGCTAACTCAATGAACTAAGTCTGTGGTGTTATGCTAACTCAATGAACCAGCTTAACCTTTCTTTCGGAAGGTTAAATGATAACTCACCGAAAACAATTTAAGTTTCGGATAGTTACAGTTGTAAGTCACCGAAAAACTCTTTATATCATAAAACTAGTGAGATACATGTCAAGACCTGAAAGCATGACTTAAGTTACGTTTCGGATAGTTACGACTGTAAGTCTCCAAAAAAACTTTAACTCACCGATTCAGTCATAAACAAATGTTTTTATAATAAGAATTTTACCACGTGCAAAAAAAATAATAACTTAAGTTTATAACGCTAACCTAACGCTTTGCCTTAGTGTTCAATATAGCAACTCAACGCATTTAGTTATGTTAACTTAACGAGTTAAACATGTGCACCTCACGTGATACAATACAACATTCGTAACTTATAATTTCACCACGTGTATAACACTAACTTAACGAGTTCGTCTCTTCTTTTACTCACTAACTTAACGAGTTATCACGTGACCTATTTTAACCTTTAAGCCTCTAACTTAACGAGTTCTCATGTGACCTCTATACAAACAAAACTCTAACTTAACGAGTTGTCTAAACATGCACTGTTCATGATATAGAAGATATAACTTTAAAACATATCATGCTTTTCAATAAAAACACACGTTAACTTAACGTTTAGTTAAATGAGAAATTAATGCAACAAAATGACTAGTTATTAACTTCAAATCCAATACAGACAAGTATTTATGCTAGTAAGCTTTTTCTGTATTAATTGATGATTTTAATTTCTTTTCACAAGCAATAGTAATTGAGCAAATATGATTATATTCATTCAACACACATCATCAAAACAAAATACTCAACAACTGTATTGATTTTACGAAATGGGCATCCAAAAGGATAAGATCAAGAACCATTTCAGTGAAAGAATACATAAATTATGTTGCTGCAGAGATTGCTGAACCTTCTAGAGGAGTTACAGGAGTTGTAGAAAGGATTAACCAATTAGAGCAACAAGTAGAAAAACTCCATAAGGAAGTAGATGAACTTAGGAGAAAATATTAAATTGTATTGTTCGTCTACTTGTATTTGTATGAAAAATATCTGATTGATTGTAATTTATACTATTCATATAAATGAATGTATGTTTTTCAGATGTTTTTGCATTCGTGTTTGAGAATGATGTAGTGGATGAATTATCTTGAATATTATATAATTTGTGGAACATTATGCAAGATTGTTTAAAAGATTTACAATCTGCTGAATGATAGGATTAAAGGCATGATAATTGGTTAATGGCTGAAAATATCTACATGCTGCAAAGTAAAATATAAATTCTGCAAAACATGAAATGAATTGCAAGTTAAATATTTATATAATGTTCAAATTTAAATGAGTTTTAATTACAACACTGCAGTAATGACATGTATTTAGTTTTATTTAAGTTGGAAAAATGCAGGAGAGAATAAAACATAGAAGTTAATACGAGGAGTAAGTTTTAGAAAACTACCAAGTGTTAACTGAACGAAGTAAGTTCGTTGAGTTAACCGTAACTCCACCAAGTCAGCAATATAATATAAGGTCACTCTGTTGAGTTATCTGTAACTCAACAAAGTTAGTCCATGGAGTTAGCAACAGTAACCAAAACTAGTCTGTCGAGTTATTTGTAACTCAACAAGGTTAGTTCATGGATTAAGCTAAATAGTAATTCTTTTAGCCACGAACGAAACTTCATGGCTTTAGTGGTTATTGAAATTTGAAATTAGAAGTGGCACACGTATCCATAAAAATAAGAATCACAATGCACGTTACAAGACACGTTCTTGCAATGAGATTCATTTGCTTTATGGACGTGCATTATAAATATAGAATAGAATGTTATTTACAAGTTACCAACACTTGTGAAAGAAAAAGAAATTTGTTGGGGAACTGGGAAGAGAAGCAACTGATTCAACTTCATCCGTCAACAACTATTTACTAAGTATAAAGCTTCAGACTGGTATGTAATTAATCTTCTGCTATTTTACTTTATATTAAGAGTTTATGAGCACATGGATTCGTTCTCCTAGCACTAAACGATTAGTAAGAACTCCTACATAGGATTATTCAACATAAAGACGTACTGAAAAATTTTCTGAATTGGACTTTAACGAAATCCTTCGAGGTGTAGCTAACCTTTCTTTAAAAGAGAATGAAGATATGACTACTCTAGTAGAAAAACCATTAGGGGAAATTATGTATCCTGAATTAGTTGATGAACCTTCATGCATTCGATTGCCAAACTTTGTGGGGGATAGGTTTGAACTGAAATCTAATTATATTAGTCAATTACCACATTTTCAAGGATTAGAAAGAGAAGATGCCTATTATTTTCTTAGAGAATTTAACAAAGTTTGTCAAATGATGAAAATGCCGAACATGAGTATAGATGCTATTAAACTTAGATATATCCTTTTTACTTTAAAAGACACAACTAAGAGATGGTTATATACTCTGTCACCTTATTCAATTTTTACATGTACTGAATTTTACTCTATTTTTCTAAAAAAATATTATCCAACACATCAAACAATTAAAAAGAAAAAGGAAATATTAATGTGTAGCCAAAAATAAGGAGAGTCATTCTGAAAATATTTTGAAAGATTTAAAGATTTACTAACTCAATGTCCACATCATGTCGAGTAAAGCACAATTAATAGGTATAATTTATGAAGGCATAGATGTTTCAACGAAATCTTTATTAGAATCTACTTGTTAGAATGGATTTTTAAAACTATGTAGTGAAGAAGCATGGGCATACTTAGAAAACTTTGCAAAAAGAACTATATAGTGGGAAAATTCAGCTGAAGCTATTACAAATAAAAGAATATTGACAAGGGGAATGCATGAAAAAGATTCAAGCACTGTACTTGAAGTTAAATTAACTGAATTAACAAAGAAAATAGAAGAGTTATCATTAAATCAAAAACTAGCAGAAAAGAATGCAAACGTTAATGATTTAGATATTATTTATGCTAGAAACTAGAAAGATAACTTTGGAAGTTCTTATAACCCTAATTGGAGAAATCACCTGAATTTATCTTGGAGAAACAACAATTTTCAGGGAGGAGAAAATATAAATGACAAGAATATAAGTTATGAAGCATTAATTGAACAAGGATCTAGAATAGAGAAATTAGAAAAGATAATCCAACAATTAAACAAGCATTTAGATCTTGTATTTGGAAATGCTGCAATGCAAAATCAAAATATGAATAGAAATGTACCCCTTAGACAGAAGGAATCAATGAAAGTTAGACCTATTGGAGGATTGCCAATGCAAGCAATACCTAACCTTGTCAACAGGACTATTAATGAAATTAATACCTCCTCTAGGAGGGTAGTTGAATGAAACAGTATAACAGAAGTAACTATGTATAATATAGTAAGCAGAAAAATATAAAAAGAAAAAAAAATGTAAGTTTAATTATAGTTAGTAATATCGTAGAGTTATTACTTAACTCAACGAACTTAGTCTGTTGAGTTATGACCTAACTCCACAAGGGTGTGAAGTAGCTATGTTAATTTTGTCTCTATTAGATTTTTGTCTATGTTATACAGAATCACAATAGATGGAATTTATGAAATTACCGCTGGATGCATTGAGGAAAGTACTAAGTAACCTGTCAACTAAAGATCTTTGTAGATTGTGTTGTGTATCAAAAGAAATTAAAGATTGTGTCAAAGAAAAATATTTTCATGAACTACAGGCTGCAAAAATGACTAAGATTAGAGATGGATTTATATGGAAGTCATTTAATTGTAGTTCAATCAGCTATGAATATCTGAATATGGAAGAAACTACTAGAATTCCACCCAATACGTTAGAAGGAATAGATCATATTATAGAGATGGATGAAGGATTAATTATTTATAAAACCAAACCAAGGTATGCAATTCTGTTACCTAATATTTTGATTAGAAATCCTATCACAAGAGAAGAATGGAATATAGGAAGGCCTAATAGATATGAAGTAACAATTGAAAATTGTAGGTCAGCTTCAATTATTTCTGATAAAAATTCGACCATTCCTGAAAAATTATATTATTGAAGACCAACTGGAAATTGGGATGAAGATTTATGCTTAAGTGTGTATAATTTTCAAAATAAATCTTGGACTGAAAATACTATGATATATCTAGGACAGAAAGCTTTAATTAATAGCATGCATGTCATACTTGATGGATATATATATATAGTCACAGATATATCAATTACATATAGATCTGATTTATACATAGTAAGCATAGACAATTATGATGATTTTATAGAAATATTACCTATACCGAGTGATATAGCTAAACCACCGACTTCAGAATATGATCAAATTCAATTAGGAATGTGGTATAATGAATATGATTATCCTACTTTATGTCTGATAAGATGGTGGGATGAATTGAGGAAATTTCAAATATGGATTATAAAGGACCTGAATGAATGAAAATGGGAAGAGGAATATATTGAAATAGATATAGAAATAGAAACAGTTATATTATCTTTGAAAAGAAGAAGATCTCTTTCTGCATTTCATTTCATTAATGGTAATACACTTATATTTAGTATTGATAACATACTACAAGTTTACAAGCAAAAAAGGAAAATAAACTACTTTAAAATAGAATTAATAGCAAGAAGAATTATGCCTAAAAAGTTTGCATGGATTGACATGTTTATTCCATTTGTTACTACTTTTCAATCATGTTCTTAAACTATGATTCTATGCCTTTAATGTTGTGTGTATTTTGCATTTATTTTTAGAAAAAAAGAAAGAAAAAATTGTAGTTTTAGTATATCTATTTCAAAATATCAATCCAGTTTGTTGGTATCTGTTTTGGGAAACCAACTGGCTTATTTGTGAGCCACCAAAGGCATAGGAGCTTGAGTTCCACACAAGACACTGAATTAACAATTTTTGTTTTGTTATGTTGTTGTATGTTTTACTTTTATTTGTGAATGAAAAGTTTTTCAGAATCAAAAAAATCAGAAGATATGGAAGGAGATACAAAAGAATAAGGTCTGTAATTGATTACTTATCTTGAATTTACATATAAATTCAATTCGTTGAGTTAGGTGCTAAGTCAATGAAATAATAGTCATGTCTGCTACAATTACTGTATTTATTGTAAAATCTTTTACATTGAGGACAATGCACAATGTAGGTATGGGAGGTAATTGGTAATAGCCATGTAATTTTGTTAACTAAAGGAATTAGAATGGTACTACAAAAGTTAGTGGAAAGTGAAATTTTTTTTTAAGAATTTTTTGCAGTAACTATCTAATAATTGAGAATGTAAAATTTTTAAGAATGTAACCACTTGAATGTTATAATGAGAATCTTATATAAGATGCTACAGAATTTTACTATTCATACAAATCTAGATATAGTATCTTATGTTTTTGCTGAATTTTATGAGTTTAATAGTTTCATGATTTTAAAATGAAATCAGAATGCTTAACTAAAACTCAGTAAATTATCTAAAATCCTGAAAGAGCTGAAATGTTGATTTTTAGATTAAATGAAATACATATAATCAAAGATACATTTAATTTGATTGATTAAACTTGTAGAATGATTTATATATAGATCTTATTAAACTATAGAAAAAGTATGAGTTTATTGATATGGATTTATATTTTCAATAAATAATAGAAGCAAGACTATACAATATTTGTGTTTTATTGCATCTGTATTAATGAAATACTTATATATTCTATTTGTTTTGTCGAAAAAAAAAAAACTTTGAGAGTTTATTGACTTGTTTGATCACGAGCCTTTTCTACTTGAGCAGATAGGTATGTAAGGATTGTTAACCTGAAAAGGACTTTTTAAATCTGGCAACCTAAGGTCCTAATCAGATCTAGGATTGTTGATTGAAAGCTCAATACATGGGTACACTAGAAAGCTCCTGTATGATTCAAGCTTGTCAAATTAACTTTTAAAGTACAAATATGCATATACTGTTTTGAAAAGATACAAGTGTTTTCTGAAATACAGATATCTTTTGAATCGAGTATATTTTCTGTTATCTAAGATTACTGAAGTATGAATCTAGAATAGACTTTTTAAGTTGTTTATTTGAGATACAATTCTTTATTCTACTTGTCTTAACCATATTGAATTGGATTGTGTTTTGATTCGTATGTTGTTGAAATTTATTCTGGAAATCATATTGGAAAATTCAGGATGACAGATGCTGAAAAGAAGAACAAATGATAATATAATTAACACATATGTGATGCTGATATATTTTGTATGCGATTTACATATATTCTAAGTATATTTGTAGGTTGAAGAGGAGAAAACAAAGTTAAAACAGATTACTTAAACATACAGAAAATCTATATAGTAATCTAATTTATTATTCTGAAGAAGAACGAAATGAAGAATTGATTCTAGCACTTTAGAAAGACCAACTAGTTAAATCTTAGTTTGCTAAGGGACTAGCAAAATTTAAGTATGGGGGAAGTGTTTAGAATGAAAAAGTGCATAATATTAACGGTTAAATGATGGTTAATTGCATAATATTTAGCTTATCATATGAGAATTAAGCCATTTTGTTATAATTGCACTATTATATGCTTTAATGAAAGAATCTGCATAATTTTAGGGAATTAATGTTAATTTGGTACAATTCTTAACTGTTGGTAAATTACAGGTTGTGAAGTTCTTAAGTATCTGAATTTTCTGTTATTTCGGAGAGTTATATTGAATGTACCAGGCAGTTATGTTTTAAAGAATATTTTATTATTTCTTGAATTACACGTGTTGAAACCTGAATACATTGACTTAAGTGGATTTTTGGTAAGTTATCTGTTAACTATTTGAAATGCATCTGGGCATTGGACAGTTAGATTTGTAAGTGTCCGAAATATCTGAACTTGTTAAGTTAGAATTATGCACGTGTGTTTTTAATGTTTTAAGTTGTCATGTGTTTTCCATGTGTGTTCGGTAAGGAAAATTGAAGAGTTAGATAACTGTTCAAGTTTTTATACGCATGGATAGATAACTATTCAAGTTTTTATAAAATGACTAACGAACAGATAAGTTTGGTAACGAACATTTTGTAAGAACCAATATAACTGCTAGATTTGGAATACCTAAAACTATTATCAGTGATAGAAGAACTCATTTCTGTAATAGAAGTTTTGAAGCCTTAATGAAGAAATATGGAGTAAACCACAAAATTGCAACATCATATCATATGCGAACAAGTGGACAAGTAGAAAGTGCAAACAAACAAATTAAGTTAATCTTAGAAAAAGTAGTAAATCCTACTAGAACAGATTGGGCTAATAGATTGATAGATGCACTTTGGGCTTATAGAATTGCGTATAAGACAAGCTTAGTTATGTCATCTTTTAGGCTAGTATATGGAAAAAGTTGTCATTTAGCAATTGAAATTGAACATAAAGATTATTGGGCATTAAAAACTTTGAACACTAATTTAAATCAAGCTACTTAAAATAGGAAAATACAATTGATTGAATTAGAAGAATTTAGGAATGAAGCTTATTCAAAAACTGTAACAGAAAATGAAGCTTTAACATGACAAGAAAATTATTCCAAAAACATTTGAAATAGGACAAGAAGTATATCTTTACATGACTAAACTCCATAACCATCTAGGAAAATTAAGATCTAGATAGGCAGGACCTTACATAGTTCGAAATATTTACCCCTATGGAGCTATTGAAATTGAAAATCATAAAAATCAGAATATATTTAAAGTAAATGGACAAAGACTTAGACCTATTCTGAAAATACCAACAAGTGCTTTTGGAATTATAGAAGAAGTAAGGGTTGAGGACTACTCGAGCTCTACTTAAATATAAAAAAATTAATTATATATATATATATATTTAAAAAATATTCTTATTTAAATATAGTCTCTATTCAACAGAAAGGAATTATTGGTTTTACTGAAACATATTTTAAAAAAAAAAAATCGTTGTGGTTCAACCGATAGGATCCATCGGTTTGACCGAAATGCAAAAACATAAAAATATATATATGTATTATGTGAAGTAAAAATAGTGGTTTTATCGAAGCATAATATTAGTTCAACCGACCAATAAAATATATATATATATATTTTTATTTTTTTTAATTTCGATTCAACCGAGGAATGTAACGATTTGACCACAAACTTTTTAAAGTGCTGAAAAATTAAGAGTCGGTTAGACCAGAAATTCTTTGATCTTTACCGAATATAAAGTATTATTATATGTATTTTTATTAGATATAACTTTACGGGAAGTCCGTTGAGTTACGCTTAACTCAACGAACTTACTCCGTTGAGTCTTGGATAAGTTAACGGATTTACCCCGTTGAGTTAACTATAACTCAACGGAGTACTGTAGTTAAGTCCATGGACTTAATCCATGGAGTTAACCATAATTCCACGAATGAGAGAGCGAGAATTTGCGTGGGAAATGACCCGATTACTCGCCTAAACTTAGGGCTTATTTATACTTAAACTTAGGGTTTGGGGGCATTATCCGCAAAATCATTTAGAACTTAGACCAGTAGAGATCAAAGTGACTCCGTTCCATTGTGTAACTCCACGATAAGGAAGATGACACCTGAGTTCTAGGAAAATGCAGTTGACACGTTAGAATTTCTCAAAGATTCAGAGGAGTGGCACACAAGGCAGAAAATCAGGAATACGACTAGGGAAAAAGAGCTACAAAAGGTAGAATCTAACCTTTTCTACTGGAGAAAAGTATTAGTTGATTTAGACATACAAATACCTTAGATAATGGAAACTAGAATCAAAGTTGCTACGGAGATTGCTGTAAGTAGAGAAAGAAAGATCAGGCCAACTAACGAAGTTGCCCTAGAACTAATCCAATGTATGTCCCACCTCTAGTTCAAAACACGCATAGGTAGATGGGCTCAATGGGCAATGTGGGAGCAACAAAGGAAAGAAAATGAAGAACAAGAGGAGCCGACTGCTGAAAGACCTGTCCCTAAGGAACAACAGCCAGGACCTTTAGTTTTACAACCAAGGTCATTAGAAAGAGCAGCAATTTTGGGGCCTTCTACTAAGGAAGAAAGAAGAGAATTTCAAGAACTGGTTCAAATAGGAAAAGACCAAGGAGAACCAGAAGAATTAGCAGTAGCTATAGCACATCTGGTGTTTAATGCATGGAGCAAAAAGAGGGCTGTAGAAAAGTTGAAAGCCCAATATAAAATTAAAGTTGAATAGCATCAAAAAGCCATTGCCAGACCTACTGCAAAAGGAGCTAAAGCTAGTCCTTCGAGACCAACAATTATAGAAAAATTTAAACAAGAAGAGCCAGTCCCTATGGCTCAAAGGCCTGTAGAGTCCATTTTTGTAGACTTAATCTTAGACAAAGAAGAGGAAGACCAGACACAATTAATTAGAAGAAGGAAAGGAAAAGAGATATTGCCTGAATATCAATAGGAGATTAAATCTAAAAGACTAATATCAGTAGGGCCTGTAGAGCCAATTTTTGTAAGTCTGCTATCTGATTCTAAGGATGAGCAGAGGTAGCAGTAAGAGCAAAGAAAAGAAGAAAATTAGGCTAAAATTAATCTACAGCCTATACAAATAGAAGAAACAGAAATTAGGGTAGAAGCTGATTTGCCCGTAACTCCATCCCAATCTGCCACAGAATTAGAAAGAATAGTGACAATGCAGATTGGTAGTCAAGAGGAAGAAGAAAAAGAAGAAAATGAACAAGAAGTTGAACAAGTACATATGGAAAGAGATGACTCGATAGATTCCACTAAAGAGCAAAGAACTCTTCAGCAAATTTTGAACAGTATTCAAGACAGAGTGGAGAGTTCTACTGGGTCACTACCAAAGACAAAAGTAGAAGCAAAAATGCCAGAATCTGTGGAGCATCTTCAGCAAGTCCAAGTTCAACATTTGGAAGAGGAAGTTCAAGAACAAACCCCTTTGGAGCAACAAATGCATATTCCTGATCCTTCTGAAGCAACAGTTTTAAATGAAGTACATTTCTGGAGTCAGGAAGCTTATGATAAATATCAAGAGATTAGGGGTTATAATATCATTTATAGTAGACTAATAAATTGGGACGAAATGCAAGAAATCAAAGATCTATTTGAATTCCAAGGTCTACTGCAATTTATTTCTCAAGAAAGAGGGCATGCAATATATGAAAATCTAGTGCCCTACTTTTATGCAAACTTAAGAGAAGGAGAAGGAGGATTAATTTCCAATGTGGAGGAAGCTGATGTACAGATAACACCAGAGCTTCTCCACAACATTTTAGGATTGAAGAATGAGGGACTAGAAATTCTAGAAAGCATAACTGTAATCGAGTGGACAGAGCAAGCAATAAAGGATTGTTTGGCTATCAATCCTAGTGTACCCTTGTTAAATAGACTAAAGTAGCTAAATGGTAAAGCACACATGATAGCTAATATTTTGATTAAGAATGTCTACCAACGGCAAGGCCATGATATTGAACTGAGTCAATTTGTCAAATGGGCCGCATATGCAGTTGTGAATAGAATTCAGATAAATTGGTCTACAGTTTTCATCTCCAAGCTAAAAGCAATAAAGAAGAAATTATTTTATGGAGATCTGATTCCACTACTGATGGTGGACTGTATTGATTTCACGAAATGGGCATCCAAAAGGATTAGATCGAGAACCATTTTAGTGAAAGAATACAGAAATTATGTAGCTGTAGAGATTAGTGAACCTTCTAGAGGAATTACAGGAGCTGTAGAAAGGATTAACCAATTAGAGCAACAAGTAGAAAAGCTCTAGAAGGAAGTAGATGAGCTTAGGAGAAAAGATTAAAATTGTATTGTTCGTCTACTTGTAATTGTATATAGTTGTATGAAAAATATTTGAGTGATTGTAATGTATACTATTCATATAAATGAATGTATGTTTTTTAGATGTTTTTGTATTAATGTTCGATAATGATGTAATGGATGAATTATTTTGAATATTATATAATTTGTGGAACATTATGCAAGACTGTTTAAAAGACTTACAATTTGCTGAATGACAGGATTAAATGAAAGATAACTAGTTAATGCTTGAAAATATCTACATGCTGCAAAGTAAAATATGAATTCTGCATAACATGAAATGAATTGCAAGTTAAATATTTATATAATGTTTAGATTTAAATGAGTTTTAATTAGAATGTTGTAATAATGACATGTATTTAACTTTATTTAAGTTGAAAAAATGCAGGAGAGAAAAGAAAAACATAGAAGTTAATACAAGGAGTAAGTTTTAGAAAATTGCCTAGTGTTAACTCAACGAAGTAAGTTCGTTGAGTTAACCTTAACTCCACGAGGTCAATAGTATAATATAAGGTCACCCCGTTGAGTTGTTTGTAACTCAACGAAGTTAGTCTGTGGAGTTAGCAACAGTAACTGAAACTAGTCCGTTGAGTTATCTGTAACTCAATGAGGTTAGTTCGTGGATTAAGCTAAACAATTGTTCTTTTAGCCATGAACCAAACTTCGTGGGTTTAGCGGTTACTGAAATTTGAAATCAGAAGTGGCACACGTATCCATAAAAATAGGAATCACACTACACGTTACAAGACACGTTCTTGCAACGAGATTCATTTGCTTTATGGGCGTGCATTATAAATATAGAACAAAATGTTATTTACAAGTTACTAGCACTTGTGAAAGAAAAAGAAATTCGTTGGGGAACTGGAAGGAGAAGTAGCTAATTCAACTTCATCCGTCAACAACTATTTGCTAAGTATAAAGCTTCAAACTGGTATGTAATTAATCTTCTGCTATTTTACTTTATATTAAGAGTTTATGAGCACATGGATTCGTTCTCCTAGCACTAAACGATTAGTAAGAACTCCTACACAAGATTATTCAACACAGAGACATACTGAAAAAAATTTTGAATTGGACTTTAATGAAATCCTTAGGGGTGTAGTTAACCTTTCTTTAAAAGAGAATGAAGATATGACTACTCCAGTAGAAAAACCATTAGGAGAAATTCTGTATCCTGAATTAGTTGATGAACCTTCATGCATTCGATTATCAAACTTTGAGGGGGATAGGTTTGAACTGAAATCTAATTATATTAGTCAATTACCACATTTTCATGGATTAGAAAGAGAAGATGCCTATTATTTCCTTAGAGAATTTAACGAAGTTTGTCAAATGATGAAAATGTCAAACATAAGTATAGATGCTATCAAAACTTAGATATATCCCTTTCGCTTTAAAAGACATAGCTAAGAGATGGTTATATACTCTATCGCCTTATTCAATTTTTACATGGACTGAATTTTGCTCCATTTTTCTAGAAAAATATTATCCAACACATCAAACAATTAAAAAGAAAAAGGAAATATTAATGTGTAGCCAAAAATAGGGAGAATCATTTTGGAAATATTTTGAAAGATTGAAAGATTTATTGACTCAATGTCCACATCATGCAATGAGTAAAGCACAATTAATAGGTATAATTTATGAAGGCATAGATGTTTCAACGAAATCTTTATTAGAATCTACTTGTCATAATGGATTTTTAAAACTCTATAGTGAAGAATCATGGGCATATTTAGAAAACTTTGCGAAAAGAACTACACAGTGGGAAAACTCAACTGAAGCTATTGCAGATAAAAGATATTACCAAGGGGAATGCATGAAATAAATTCAAGCACTCTGCTTGAAGTTAAATTAACTGAATTAACAAAGAAAATAGAAGAGTTATCATTAAATTAAAAACTAGCAGAAAAGAATGTAAACGTTAATGATTTAGATATTATTTATGCTAGAAACCAGAAAGATAACTTTGGAAGTTCTTATAACCCTAATTGGAGAAATCACCCGAATTTATCTTGGAGAAACAACAATTTTCAGGGAGGAGAAAATATAAATGACAAGAATATAAGTTATGAAGCATTAATTGAACAAGGATCTAGAATAGAGAAATTAGAAAAGATAATCCAACAACTAAACAATCGTTTAGATCTTGTATTTGGAAATGTTGCAATGCAAAATCAAAATATGAATAGAAATGTACCACCTAGATAGAAGGAATCAATGGAAGTTAGACCTACTAGAGGATTGCCAATGCAAGCAATACCTAACCCTGTCAACAGAACTGTTAATGAAATTGATACCTCCTTTGGGAGGGTAGCTAAATGAAGCAATATAATATAGGTAACTATATATAATATAGTAAGTAGAAAAATATAAAAAGAAAAAATGTAAGTTTAATTATAGTTAGTAATATCGTAGAGTTATTACTTAACTCAACAAACTTAGTCTATTGAGTTATGACCTAACTCCACGAGGATGTGAAGTAGCTATGTTAATTTTGTCTTTCTTAAATTTTTGTTTATGTTATACAAAATCACAATAGATGGAATTGATGAAATTACAATTGGATGCACTAAAGGAAGTACTGAGTAACCTGTCATCTAAAGATCTGTGCAGATTGTGTTGTGTATCAAAGGAAATCAAAGACAGTATTAGAGAAAAATATTTTCATGGACTACAAGCTGCAAAAATGACTAAGATTAGAGATGGATTTTTATGGAAGTCATTTAATCGTAGTTTAATCTGTTATGAATATCTGAATATGGAAAAACTACTGGAATTCCACCCAATACATTAGAAGGAATAGATCATATTATGGGGATGGATGATGGATTAATTATATACAGAACTAAACCAAGGTATGCAATTCTATTACCTGATATTTTGATTAGAAATCCTATCACAAGAGAAGAATGGAATATCGGAAGACCTAATAGATATGAAGTACCAACTGAAAATTGTGGGTCAGCTTTAATTTTTTCTGATAAAATTCGACCATTCTTGAAAAATTATATTATTGGAGACCAACTGTTAATTGGGATGAAGATTTATGTTTAAGTGTGTATAATTTTCTGAATAGATCTTACACTGAAAATACTATGATATATCTAGGACAGAAAGCTTTAATTAATAGCATGCATGTCATACTTGATGGATATATATATATAGTCACAAATATATCAGTTGCATATAGATCTGATTTATACATAGTAAGTATAGACAATTATGATGATTTTATAGAAATATTACCTATACCGAGTGATATAGCTAAACCACCGACTTTAGAATATGATCAAGTTCAATTGGGAATGTGGTACAATGAATATGATGATCCTACTTTATGTCTAATAAGATGGTGGGATGAATTGAAGAAATTTAAATATGGATTATAAAAGACCTAAATGAATGGAAGTGGGAAGAGGAATATATTGAAATAGATATAGAAATAGAAACAGTTACGTTATCTTGGAATAGAAAATCTCTTTCTGCATTTCATTTCATTAATGGTAATACACTTATATTTAGTATTGATAACATATTGTAAGTTTACAAGCTAAAAAGGAAAACGAACTGCATTAAAACAGAATTAATAGCAAGAAGAATTATGCCTAAAAAGTTTGCATGGGCTGACACATTTATTCCATTTGTTACTACTTTTCAATCATGTTCTTAAACTATGATTCTATGCTTTTAATGTTGTATGGATTTTGCATTTATTTTAGGAAAAAAAAAAAAAAAATTTTAGTTTTAGTTTTATTCAAGAAAAAAAAAACAACAAAATATCAATCTAGTTTGTTGGTAGCTATTTTGGGAAACCAATTGGCTTGCTTGTGAGCCACCAAAGGCATAGGAGCCTAGGTTCTACACAAGACACTGAATTAGCAATTTTTGTTTTGTTATGTTGTTATATATTCTACTTTTATTTGTGAATGAAAAGTTTTTCAGAAAAAAAATCAGAAGATATGGAAGGAGATACAAAAGAACAAGGTATGTGTTCGATTACTTATCTTGAATTTACATTTAAAATTCAATTCATTGAGTTAGGTGCTAAGTCAATGAAACAATAGTTGTGCCTGATACAATTAATGTATTTATTGTAAGATCTTTTACATTGTGGATAATGCAGAATGTAGGTATGGGAGGAGGTAATTAAAGTAACAGCCATGCAATTTTGTTAATTAAAGGAATTAGAATGGTACTACAAAAGTTTTGTGGAAATTGAGTTTTTTTTATTATTTTATGAATTTGCTATAACTATTCGATAATTGAAACTGTAAAATTTTTAAGAACTGTAACTGCTTAAATGCTATATTTAGAATCTTAGATAAGATACTACAAAATTTTACTATTCATACAAATCTAGATATAGTATCTTATGCTTTTGCTGAATTTTATGAGTTTAATTGTTTCACGATTTTAAAATGAAAACATAATGCTTAACTGAAACTCAGTAAATTATCTGAAATCCTAAAAAAGATGAAATGTTGATTTTTAGATTAAATGAAATACATATGATCAAAGATATAGTTAATTTAGTTGATTAAACTTGTAGAATGATTTACGTATAGATCTTATTAAACTACAAAAAAAGTATGAGCTTATTGATATGGATTCATATTTTTAGTAAATAATAGAAGCAGGATTATATGAGATTTGTGTTTTATTGCATCTGTATTAAAGAAATACGTATATATAGTGTGATTGAAAAAAAAATAAAAATAAAAATAAAGAGAAAAACTTTGAGAGTTTATTGACTTGTTTGATCACAAGCCTTCTGTACTTGAGCAAATAGGTATGTAAGGATTGTTGACCTGAAAAGGACTCTTTAAATCTGGCAACCTAAGGTCCTAATTAGATCTGGGATTGTTGACTGAAAGCTCGATACATGGGTACACTAGAAAGCTCTTGTATGATTCAAGCTTGTCAATTTAACTTTTAAAGTACAAATATGCATATACTGTTTTGAAAATATACAAGTGTTTTGTGAAATACGGATATCTTTTGAATTGAGTATATTTTCTGTTATCTAAGATTATTGAAGTATGAATCTAGAATAGACATTTGAAGTTGTTTATCTGAGATACAATTCTTTATTCTACTTGTCTTAATCATATTGAATTGGATTATGTTTTGATTCGTATGTTGTTGAAATTTATTCTAGAAATCATATTGGGAAAATTTAGGATAGCAGATGCTGAAAAGAAAAAAAAAATGCTAATATAATTAACACTTATGTGATATTGATATATTTTGTATGTAATTTACATATATTCTAAGTATATTTGTAGGTTTAAGAGGAGAAAACAAAGTTAAAATAGATTACTGAAACATACAGAAAATCTATAAAGTAATCTAATTTATTCTGAAGAAGAACAAAATGAAGAATTAATTCTAGCACTTTAGAAAGACCAATTAATTAAATCTTAGTTTGCTAAAGGACTAGCAAAATTTAGGTATATGGGAAGTGTTCAAAATGAAAAAGTGCATAATATTAACGGTTAAATGATGGTTAATTGCATAATATTTAGCTTATCATATGAGAATTAAGCCATTTTGTTATAATTGCACTATTATATGCTTTCATGAAAGAATTTGCATAATTTCAGGGAATTAATGTTAATTAAGTACATTTCTGAACTATCGGTAAGTTGCAAGTTTTTCAATTCTTAAGTATCTGAATTTTCTGTTATTTCAGAGAGTTATATTGAATGTATTAGGTAGTTATGTTTTAAAGAATATTTTATTATTTCTTGAATTACACATGTTGAAACCTGAATACATTGACTTAAGTGGATTTTCGGTAAGTTATCTGTTAACTATCCGAAATGCATCTAGGCATCGGATAGTTAGATTTGTATGTCTAAAATATCTGAACTTGTTAAGTTAGAATTATGCACGTGTTGAATTTAAGTGCTTTAGTATATCACGTGAGATGCACATGTTTAACTCATTAAGTTAGCATAACTGTACGCGTTGAGTTACATGAATACACACTAAGGTAACGCATTATGTTAGCAGCTTATTTCTTTATTGCACGTGTTTTATAGTTAAATCAACGAAGTAAGTCCATTGAGTTATCTATAACTCCACGGACCATATATTTTCTAATATGCCACTATAGTAGTTGCAGAAACAAGACATTCGAAGGAAGACCACGATTACACGTATCACGTAGGAATTCACTCGTGGAAGGAAGAAGAAATCACCTTTGTTGATATGAGGGAAGGAAATCTAACCGATCAATTAAGCGAGAGCAGTTACTACTGTAAGAAATATAAAAGACGTAGAAAAAGTGTGTGCAAGGTGTGCTAGAGAACCGCGCTAATTGCAGGCAGCATTGGAAGTTCCCTGAAGCTCCACACCAACACCATCACCAACCATCTGTGATCTGTAAGGATACTTTCCTGATGTCGGGTCGATTCCGAGCCAAACATAGTGCCTGATAACCACTATGAAGAGTGATCGCGTTGTAGGAAGAGAAGCCATTTTCACCAAGCATCGGTTCATATCTCAAGAGATCGTAAAGCTTCTAGCCTTGGTTTCGCGTTGATGCCAGTATGCTAAGGAGATCATCTTGTAATTCTAGACTCGCGATTCTATAGGGAGAGGAGACAAGATTGTAAGTGATTAAATTTTCAGTGGTGTAATCACGTCGCATGTAGTGACAGAAGTTTTTACTGTCGATAGAGATTTTTACATTTCACCTTTCATTCATCTTTAGGAACACATTAAAAACAAAAACACCAAAAACAACTACTTATTTGTGTTTATAGTTTGTATGTAAGTGTTGTATTGTTTGTTTTGTATTGTGATTAATGTTATTGTTGTTCGTATTGTGAATGTTTTATGTTTGATTGATTCAGAAAATAGATAATAGTTTTACAGTTTACTGAAATTGATTTATTCTAGATATGTAAAGATTTCAATGGTTACTGTTTGAAATATCTGAATGTTAGCGTTGCTTAATGATAAATCTAATCTTAGCTAGCATCAAAGAGCTTAATTGATGTTATTTACAATCTATGGAATCGCCTAATGGTTGGCTGAATTCCTCTATAATTAACAGTATTGTTAGACTCGTGAAGTTAACTTAAGTCCACGAGGTTAGTTCATTGAGTTAATCATAACTCCACGAACTAGGTCCGTTGTGTTAACTATAATTCAACTGAGTGTTTTACTGAACACATAAATTCCAATATAAAAATTGAAACAGTACACAATTTTTATTCTGACTCTTCCATGTGGGATCGGCCTGTACTTGCACACAAATACAATATACACTGTGCACTTGCAGTTAAAACACAAATTGGAATTAATAGCTAATTCATGTGAAAGGTTGTTAGTTTGCTTCTAAAGGTAATTATTGATATAAGCATAAAAACATAAGTTAGTTAAACCCCAAACAAGCCTTGAAACTCAAATAGATCTCTTATTTCCATCAAATCTCTAAACTTTATTGGACGAGCATGCAAAATCTAACATGTAATCAGATTATTGAATTTCTACAATGCTTCCTCAGATTCTATAGCCGGTGTATCTGTCTATAATTGTTCATTTTGTTCAACAAATATCTCCATTGATATATGTTGTGAATTCTCAAACTCTAGTTCTATAGATTCTAAAGAAGGCTGATTGACATTAAGCTCTTCTGAAGTCTTAACTTTTTCAATATCCGTTACTCCAAATAATTCAGCCTGTGAACTAGTTACTGCCTCAACATTTTCAATTATATCTGCCATAACTTGTTCTATGTTAGTTGTCTGATGCTCTGATTGTTCAATTGTTGCATCATCAAGGCTTAAACTAATAGAAAAACTTGAACTTATATTTGACTTAGATTTCTTTTCAAGTTTTCTAGTAAGAGAAAATAAAGTCTCATTATCTTCATCAGTTTTAGTATGCTCGGAACTGATGAGTTTTTAGATGCACTAAAAGGAACAATGTCTAGACATACATTGTCCTTCGGAAATAAATGCTCATCTAATTTTTCTTTTCTAGTAGACTTTGTTTCCTTAGACATAATTTTCTTGATTTTTTGTCTTCTATAACAAGTTAGTTTCTCTTCTTCAAGTATTGCTATTTTATTCTAAATTTGTTCCATAAAAGTTTTCTAGTTTAATTATTCTAAGGCACTTTATATTGCTACTACCTTTCGAAGTCCTTCAACTTTTCTTTTATTCACAGCAATATTTGTTTGTTTTTCTTTCGAATACAAAGGAGTAGGAATAGTAGATTCATGTTCTTCCTCAAATGCATGTAATCTTGTATCATTTATGGGTGTTTGAGGAATTCTAGTTGATGAACCTACGCCTTTTCCAAATATTGTGCATACTATTCCAAAAATGCAATTTTGGCACACTTCATTCTATATTCTTTGTCAAATTTACTTCTTATACCCATTTATTTTATAGTTTCATCAGTATTATGAAGTTCTAGTCTAACTTCATTTAGTATTCCTTCAGGAAAGAAATATTCACTATATATTTTTGCTAACCTTTTGTTAACTTGAAGTATTTTCTTAAACCAAGCTCGTGGAACTTCAACATTGTCTATTTCTTTTCCTTCTCCATCCCCTCTACCTTTTCCTTTTCCTCTACCATGACCTTTGTAGAACTTAGAGACCATCATCGCAGGTTGTAACAGGAACAAGCGGGAAAGATTTTCAAACACAAAGTTTACGAATAACCTAAGTTTGTTAGGGCAAGTAGTATAGGTGTGGAGTATGCCACAAGAAGTCTAGGTTCAATCGGAAGCTTGTTAACAGTAAGTATCTGGCAGATTTATATTTTTGGTAGGTTAACAGACTTAAGTATCCGAAAATAAAATTTCAGTCAGAGGCTTTGAGTTAACTATCCGAAAGTTAGAAGATTTCAGAGGGTTACAGTTGTAGCCATCCGAAATGACTTAAAGGATACTTAAGTGGACGTTTGGATAGTTATGAAGCTAAGTATCTGAAAGTTAGACACTTGAGTGGATGTTCGAATAGTTAAGAAGCCAAGTATCCGAAAAGTAGTAACTTAAGTGGATCTTTGGATAGTTAGGCAGTAACTATCTGAAAATCATAAGTTTTCGGAAGGTTAACGACAGAACCTTCCGAAATGGCTAAAGAGACACTTAAGTGAGTTTTCGGATAGTTAAGACAGTAACTATCTGAAAGACATGCAATTTTCGGAGAGTTAACGGTAGAACCTTCCGAAAGGACAGAGAGAGAAGTAAGTGGGTTTTCGAACAGTTAAGTCTGTAACTATCTAAAATATCGAATCTCTTTGGACAATTAGCCTACTACAGTAATGCCCGTTACTATAAATGAAGAAAGAAGAATTTCATCGGATAGTTAAGTCCGTAACTATTTGAAATGTTACAGATTTCGGAAAGATAAGAAGATAAGGCTCCGAAATTGAGAGTCCCTTCTCCGAAGCTTTATTTCTCTACTGTAACGGCTTGTATGTAATTAAAGGTTTATAAGCCCTAAGTTGGGTAGTATATAAACCTTTATGCTGTTGTAAAACATTGTGGTTGATTGTGCCGAAGCTCATAGAAGAACCCTCAACTCTTCGTGGATGTAGGTTATTCCTAAATCACGTAAATCCTATGTCATCATTGTGTTATTTCTTCCTTTTACTCTTCACTCCCAGTTTCGATGAGTTTAGAGGTAAGTGTTTCTGAATCATGCCATAGAAAGTTGACTAAACGATCAGTTTTAATACTAACAACTAGTATTAGAGTGATTGGTTCTTCAGTTTAACATAATGGTAGACGATAGAAAGCTCAAGATTGAGAAGTTTGATGGAAAAGATTTCAGATACTAGAGGTCTCAAATAGAAGACTATTTGTATTAGAAGGATCTTTATCAATCTCTGTTCGGAAGAAAACCAGAGAAGATGGATTAGGAAGAGTGGGTGTAGGATCTACACAAGAGGGGGGTGAATTGTGTTTTTCAACATTTTTGAATATAATTGAAACTTTAAAATTCAAAAATAAGTCAAGACATTGTTTTCATAAAATCATTTTTATTCATGGTTTTAATTACAATATACAATTCAATTCTCCTTAGAAATTATAGATGCAATTATATATCGATACCTTGTTTCATCTATACAATTTCATAACTACAAATAGAGAAAACTAATTTGTGGAATTTAAAACATTTCTCCCTGTTTGAGATCTTTCTTCTTCTTCTTCTCTTTCTTCTTCAGCAATTCTTAAGTGATGAATATCTAGTCTTTCTCTGCTTCACCGAATTTGCATTCTTCTTATACTTCAAATCTTCAGTGACATGAATTTTACCTTTTTTTGCTTCATTGAATTATCTTCTATCTGATACTTCAAATCTTCAACGACATAAATCTGACCTTTTCTACTTTACTAAATTTTCTTCCACCTGATACTTTAAATCTTCAGTGACATAAATCTGACATTTTCTGCTTCACTAAATTTTTTCCACTTGAGAGCTTTTCCCTGAAAGGTGTTTTTTATCCTTAAAAAGATTTTACGTTTTGTGTGCAGGGATAACTGATCAACGAGAATTCTATGCCTATATCTTCATTTCATGCATATCCTCCATGTTTAATCACTATCAGTCTTCCACTTCTTCACGTCTTTTCTTTTTCCTTCATCGAAATACACACGTTCTGACCCACGTTTAAATTTCGAATTTTCTTTAATCATCAGTCCTAGATCTCTAAAAAATTTCATGCATAAATTTTCTCGTCCAAAATTTTCCATCAAGCATAATAAGAAGTCGTTACTTTAATGTTAACTAAACGAGTAAAACAAGCATATATATAACTTAACGTTTTTAACTTAACGAGTTCCTCATGTGCCAACTCATGTGACAAGTATTATAGCTAACTCAACGAACTATCTCTATGGTGTTATGCTAACTCAACGAACCATCTCCGTTGTGTTACGATAACTCAACGAACCATCTCCATTGTGTTACAAATAACTCAATGAACTAGTAATAAACAAACGTTTTTATAATAAGAATTTTACCATGTGCAAAAAATAACAACTTAAGTTTTATAATGCTAACCTAACGCGTTACCTTAGTGTTCAATATAGAAACTCAACGCATTTAGTTATGTTAACTTAACGAGTTAAACATGTGCACCTCACGTGATACAATATAACATTCGTCACTTATAATTTCACCACATATACAACACTAACTTAACGAGTTCGTCTCTTCTTTTACTCACTAACTCAACGAGTTCTCATGTGACCTATTTTAACCTTTAAGCCTCTAACTTAATGAGTTCTCACATGATCTCTATATAAACAAAACTCTAACTTAACGAGTTGTCTAAACGTGCACTGTTCATGATAGAGAAAATATAACTTTAAAACATATCATGCTTTTCAATAAAAACATATGTTAACTTAACGTTTAGTTAAATGAGAAATTAATGCAACGAAATGACTAGTTATTAACTTAGTATAATTTCAGATCTAATACAGACAAATATTTATATCAGTAAGCTTTTTTTGTATTAAATGATGATTTTAATTTCTTTTCACAAGTAATAGTAATTGAGCAAATATGAATATTTTCATTCAGCACACATCATCAAAACAAAATACTCAACAATCTCCCTCTTTTTGATGATGACAAAACCATATTAAATCAATTATGAAATATATTTAACTCAATAAAGCACCTTCGTTGGGTTAACTTTTCATTCAACAAACAAGTTTGTTGACTTAAGTTCACTTAAGCTTATTTCTATTGTTTGTGTAAAATTCACCTCTCAGAAATAAAACTTTCAGATGTCAATAATTTCATAAATATCTTTTAGATTATCATTTGCCATAACCACTTAAATATTATCTCCCTTTGCAATTAAAATCATAATCATCTTCTTTTATAACATTTCTCCCTCTTTTTGTCATTAATCAAAAAGATAATTACACACAATATATAAATGAGAGATATATTTACAACAACACTTCTGTAAACAAGAATAAGAGTTGTAAACATTTACAGAAAAAATACATGTATTGTTCAATGAATCAAACAATGAATACAAACATTACATTTTGCATTCAGATACAAGCAAGCAAATAGTTATCTATTCCTCCTAAGTATATCACTTGTAGCATTACATATTTTATCTCCTAGATGCCTAATATCATTTCTAATGTCGTTAAGTACATCATCTAGGTTAGGAGGTAGCTGAGGTTGCTATTCTACTTGAACTGAATAACTTTGTTGTTGTTGTTGTTGTTGTTGTATATGGTCTATACAATTAGGTTGTTGTTGTTGTTGTGGAGTTTGATGCAAGGCTTGAAATTTTTGCAAATCTTTTATACTAAAAGCTCTCATGCCTTTAGTTTCAGAGGGCTAGTCAGATAAATTCAATTGGCTTGCAAGGATTCTACATACAGCATCACCATAAAATAACTTTAAACTCATATGTTGTAGTTGAGAAGTGAAAACATCAAACCAATTGATTTGAATTCTATTCAGTAGACCATAAGTTGCATATAAACAACTTCTGCTGACTTCCATATTGTGTCCAACTCTCTGAAATAAATTGGCATGCAATATATTTGCAATAAATCTTGCCTTTGCATTTAGATTTTCCATGAGTCTCATTTCAGTATATACATCTGAAATTTGTGATAAAGACTGAATGTCCCATTCTAGTTGTCTAATCATGTCAAATTTGTTCGTAACAACAACACCTTCATTCTTTAATCCCAAAATTTCAAAAATTAATTTAGGAGACAATATTAACTCTTGTTTATTTATTTGAGTTTTCAGTATGTTTTCATTCTTGACCAGATTGCTATAAAAAGCTACAATAAGCTCTTTATATTGCTTCCATTTCATTCCAATTGGCAAGAATTGAATGAGGCCTTGATACTCAAATAAATCTCTCATATCAATCAAATTTCTAAATTTTATTGGTCTAGCATGCAGAATCTGACATGTAATCAAATGATTGTATTTCTACACTGCTTCCTCAAATCTAAAATAAATTGAATTTCCTTGAATTTGTAATATTGTACACAAAGAAGGTGATACCTGAAGCTATGATTCAGAGTTTAATTCATCTTCAGGAACTTCTTCTTCAAAATGAATGTCATGTTGTTCCTTTGTGAATATATTTTCTTGAAGCTGCATATGTACACTTGATTCTTCAGCTTCAACAATGTAAGGAACATTTTCATTATGCTCAACATTCATTTGTTTAGTCTCTATAGAATGATTAGAGTTCAATGTTTCCACAAATTCTACAGCTAGTGTATCTATCTCTAATTGTTCATTGTGTTCAACAAATATATCCATTAATACATGCTGTGAATTCTCAAACTCTACTTCTATAGATTCTAAAAAAGGCTGGTTGACGTTTAGCTCTTCTGGAGTCTTAACTTCTTCAATATCTGCTACTCTAGACAATTTAGCCTGTGAACTAGTTACTGCCTCAACATTTTCAATTATATCTGCAATAACTTGTTCAATGTCAGTTGCCTGATGTTCTGATTTTTCAATTTCTACATCATCAGGACTTGTATTTATAGAAAAACTTGAGCTCATATTTGACTTATATTTCTTCTCAAGTTTTCTAGTAAGGGAAAATAAAGTCTCATTATCATCATCAATTTCAATACGCTCAGAACTGATGAGTTTATCAGACGCACTATAAGGTACAATGTCTAGACATACATTGTCCTTTGGAAATAAATGCTCATTTGATTTTTCTTTTTCAGCAGACTTTGTTTCCTTAGACATAATTTTCCTTCTATAAAATTTCTATTTTTCCTCTTCAAGTATTGCTGTTTTCTTTTCAAATTACTCTAGAAAAGTTTTCTACTTTAATTCTTCAAAGGCACTTTCTATCGCTATAGCCTTTCGAAGACTATCAACTTTTCTTTTATCTACAGCAACATTTGATTCTACTTGTTTTGTATACAAAGGAGTAGGGATAGCTAAGTCATGCTCTTCCTCAAATGCATGTAGTCTTGTACCGTTTATAGGTATTTGAGGAATTCTAGTTGATGTACCTACACCTTTTTCCAAATATTGTGCATACTGTTCTAAAAATGCAATTTCAACACATTTAAGTATGTATTCTCTATCATATTTACTTTGAATACCCATATATGTAATATTTTCATCTGTATTTTGAAGTTCATGTCTAATTTCATCTAATATACCTTGAGGAAAGAAGTAATCTCTATATATTTCTGCTAACCTTCTATCTACTCGAAGTATTTTCTTGAACCAAGTGCGTGGAACTTCATCAGTATCTATTTCTTTTCCTTTTGCATCCCTTCTACTTTTGCCTTTTCCTCTGCCACGACCTTTGTAGAACTTGGAGACCATCATCGCAGGTTGTAACAGCAATAAGCGAGAAAGATTTTCTTGACAAAGTTTACGAATAACCTAAGTGCCCGTGTAATAAGTGTTTAAATAGGGTTTTTAGGTGAATAACTCAACGTGTATAAGTTGGGTTTGGATTTCAAAAGAGTATTGAATATAGTTTATTCAATCAAGGTACCCGAAAAATTCCAGTGTAACTCATTGAGTTAACTAACCTAACGAGTAAAACGCTGTCTAGAGGCAGTTTTACACATTACCTTATATAACATAACGTTCAATTAGTACACTTAAAAAAATAAACATGTTTCGAATGCTTTCAACTGAAACCTTTCGAAGACAACACACATGCTACACTTAACATTATCTTGAGAACTGTAAAGTATCAATTTGTGCATTTTATATATGTTAATTCATGCATATTAAGGATTATAAGTCATCATTATATATGTTCTTATGAAAGATTACATGAAAATCATATTTTAGAACTATGCATGTTTTATTGGTTAAATAGTCAATAATGCACAAATTTATCCTTTATTAAATTAACACCTAGTCAATTAGCCCATGTGTAAATATAAGTAATTTATATATTGATTTCATGCATATCTTAAAAGAATTATCATTAAGATATGAAATCAAATAATCCTCAATTGAGCAAGCAATATATTATGCACATTTCATTTTTGCTTTATAATCTAGTAGGAATTTGTGTAATGTGCATATGCATTTAATGTTATCTTTTGAGTTGTTGATAATAGGTGAGGACGTGGACCCTTGGATTAAATCATGGGAAATCAACAACTCATGGTCATCCAATTCAAACTCCAAATCAATCCATCAATCAATCAATCAATGATTAAAGCTTGCCTAAATTAGAGGCCACAAATTGGAAGGTGTTTGAAATATTTCCATAAATGGATGACAATGGAAAGTAAAAGAGGATGGTTGGCCAAAGGAAAGATCATCTCCTCTTTCTCCTCCACGCAAGGGCAAGAACTCCAACTCCAATTTTCGTCCATCCTCTTCCACCCAAGATTTTGGAAGAGTTTTCCTCCAAGATTGGTGAGCTTAGGCGCCTTCCCCCTCATACTAGAAGACCTCCTTCTCTCCACTCCAAGCTGACATACGGAAGGACCTCCACGGGTGAAATCGGTGGTATTGGAGGCACATGTGCAGCATTAGAAGAGCTTGGGACGTGATCTTCAAGATGAGGTAATAAGAAGCATCAAAATTGAGAGGAAAGCCAACAAATCCGTATATCTTGGAAGTGGATTGAGGACGTGCAACCCATTTTCTCCAAAGCAAACATAGGCGGTTCCCCTTTGGACGTGATTTGCAAGTGGTGACAGCCTTGTAGAGGAGTGGACAAAATGGTTCATCATCAAATAGGGATCAAATGCTTGAAGAGAAGTGGATGAATTAAAGGTAAAAGAGAAGGGAGAGATCCTCATACTTGAATATCGAATTTTCATATCATATGTGTATGAGTATTTAGTTCATTTGTTATGTGCACATGTAGTATGTTATTTAAATGATGATTTTGTTTAAGAATATTAGTTGTCTTACAATATATTTCGTAGAAAATGGTTACTTCATGTGAATGTTGTGCATAAAACTAACTCTTAACTCTTGTGAATGCGTGTATACCCTGTTTGCTGTAAATTCCAGTGCATGTTCCATTTTGTTGTATGTTGTACGATTTGATTTCTCAGAGTTATATGTCGTGTTATAGATTTTTTTGTAATTAATTCAAGTGTACAATACGTATGTAGAGTTTTTGGAATTTTTTAGAATGCATTTCTTCAGTTTTTCGATTATCCTTTCGAAGGTAGCATCTGCTCTGTTTTACTGGTCGAGCAACAGAAATTGTGCTCGACGCCTTCATGTTGCCTTGCTTTTGTGCATTCTGAAATGTTTTCTGGTAAATTTTTCTGATTAGAGAAACGAGTTATCTTTCAAGGCGCAGTGATTTCGTGGTGTTTCATGAAGATTTGATTGAGTTATGATTTTTACACCAACGACGTGTTTTTGGAAAGTTTTCAGAATCCTTTTGCGCACTATTTTTATATCCGACTTTGGCAGCAATCTAGAGTGAATTAGTCCTAGAAATCACTTCCCTTTTAAAGATATCTCAATGAACTTTCCAACCAATATTTTCTCTGGATTTTTCAATGTCCAGGTTGGAAGGAAGAAGAGTTAGAATTCGGACTAATTTCTTTAATTCCAGAAACGTGAACTTAAGATTTTCTTGAGTTTTCTAGCTATTAGCTCTAGGAATTAACAAGTTTTATGCTACCTTTGAAATATTTATTGTATTGTTGTAAATTGTAACTTAATTGCATGTAATTAAAGTTTTAATTGTAGAATTAATAGAGTGGATGTTTTATCAAACAATCATTTTAATAAAATTATTTAAGACAAACTCCTTGTGGATTCGACACGTACTTGCACATGCTTATTACAATGGGCGTTACAAGTTTTTGGCGCCGTTGCCGGGGAATAAATACAAGTTTTTGGCGCCGTTTCCAGGGAGTTTTGGTGCTTTAAAATGATTTATTAGATGATTTGCAAGATTTAATATCCTTTTAATTGTTTTAGTTTTATTTGTTTTTTTGTTGAGATTGTTATTTTTCTTTGTTTGTTTACATGTTTAATTCAAGTTTATGATTTGGTAACAAGTAGCTTAATGGAGTAATGATAATCTGTGTACAAATTATTAAGACAGAATCTTTCTGTCTGTAAATTTAACTTTTTTGATGTGCACGAGATTAGAACTCATTTTTATGATATTTTTCCTGAAATACTTGGTTTCTGAAATTTCTTTTGAGTACTTATGCATAAAATTCTGAATTGTATGTTAAAAGATAAAAATCTTAGAAGACAGGGATATTCTGTAGATTTCTGAACAGTTTTCTTCTAATGATTTTTTGAAAAAAATCTATATATTTGAGTATTAAAAATTTAATTTAGTAATCTTTTTCAGAAACTAGAGGAAATTATCTTTCCAACAAATATTTACATGTATCATTTCGATTTATGTAAATTTCTATGTGATTTTTCTAAATTAAAGAGGTAAGTTGTTAATTTTGGGTTAAACAACTCGTTGAGTTAGCTAACTCAACGAGTTGTCTCTGTCGAGAACTCGTTAACTTAATGAGTTGGTCCTTCATAGAACTCGTTTAGTTAGATAACTCAACGAGTTACTGTATCTAATTTTTTGGTGTAGAACAGTTTTATCATGTACTCTTATATTTGAAACTGCAGATACATATTTGAATAAAACTTATTTTTGAAATTTTTCCATGAAACTACACGAGTTTACCTTTCCAACAAGGTATTATATGTTGTATTTGGATTTGTATACATTTCTGGGGAATTTTTCTAAAATGACATGTTTGAAGATTACGAATTCTAAGTTATCTGAGTTTCACCTGATTTTGACAACATTTCAGTTTTGGGAATTTTTGTCTCTAATTTGTCTTAAAAAGTATAAGTAATTACCTTTCAGAAGAGTATTTATTTGTGAATTTACAAGCTATATGAATTTCTGTAGAAATTTGTTTTAGCCAAGGTAGCATAGTTTAATTTCTGAAATCTTGTGTGTGCTTGTTGTATTTAAAACTTTGGATGAAGTTGATGTTTTGTTGATAAAATACATTGTGTTTTTTATGCTGATCATAATGGCATGAATGTAGATCATGTGATTGAATGAGTTAAGGAAAATTAGGCCTTAAGTAGAATTAAAAATGATTGCTTTCAATTCTTTTATTACAAATTGCTAGTATTACTAAAGACCTAAGTGCTTGAATTAATTATGTTTGCTCATTTAATCAATTTTTCATGTCATTATGGATAAATAGTCATAATGGACAAACTCCTTGTAGGAATACAGTTTCTTTGATTCTGATTATCTTTGAATATAATTTCTTTGAATCGAATACAGTTTCTACCAATATGACTACTGATTTATTGAATCAACATTAGTACTTTTGAAAATGTTTATTTGAGATACATTCTTTTATTCTCCTTGACTTAATCATATTAAGTTCAAAGGTGTGTTTTGATTCATATACAGTAGGAATTGATTCTGGAAATCATTTTTAATGAATTCAGGATAACAAAAGTTTCTGAAAAGAAAATTTAAAACTATAGTTATACTTAACATCTATTGTTCATACAAGTATATTTAGTATGTTATTGAATATATTTGAAGTATATTTGTAGGGGGAGGTTTAACAATGTCCAAAACAGATTAATATAATTTAGAATACAAATCTTGGTTAATTTGAATTAAAGTCCTCTTAAGATCTTGATGAAATAATTTAAAAAGACAAACAAACTATTTTAGATTCATAAGACAGGAATGTTAGAATAGTTTACAATGTTCTTGTAACGCTTTTATGTGTTGTTAAATTAACGGCAAAAGCGTAAATTTTACATTTATAACCGCAAGTGCACGTTGCCCATTGTAATAAGCATGTGCAAGTACGGGTTGAATCCACAAGAAGTTTGTCTTAAATAATTTTATTAAGATCACGTTTCTTCACGTTGCCCATTGTAAACTCAAGAAAATCTTAAGTTCACGTTTCTTGAATCACATAAATTAGTCCGAATTCTAACTCTTCTTCCTTCCAACCTGGACATTGAAAAATCCAGAGAAAATATTGGTTGGAAAGTTCATCGAGTATCTTTAAAATGGCAGTGATTTCCAGGCCTAATTCACTCTAGATTGCTGCCAAAGTCGGATATAAAAACAGTGCGCAAAAGAATTATGAAAACTTTCCAAAAATGCGTCGTTGGTGTAAAAATCATAACTCAATCAAATCCTCATGAAACACCACGAAATCACCGCACCTTGAAAGATAACTCGTTTCTCTAATCATGAAAATTTACAGGAAAACATTTCGGAATGCACAAAAGAAAGGCAACACAAAGGCGTCGAGCACAATTTCTGTTGCTCGACCAGTAAAACAGAGCAGATGCTACCTTCGAAAGGATAATCGAAAAACCGAAGAAATGCATTCTAAAAAATTCCAAAAACTCTACATACTTATTGTACACTTGAATTACTTACAAAACAAGTTATAACACGACATATAACTCTGAGAAATCAAATCGTACAACATACAACAAAATGGAACATGCACTGGAATTTACAGCAAACAGGATATACACGCATTCACAAGAGTTAAGAGTTAGTTTTATGCACAACATTCACACATTCACATGAAGTAACCATTTTCTACGAAATATATTGTAAGACAACTAATATTCTTAAACAAAATCATCATTTAAATAACATACTACATGTGCACATAACAAATGAATTAAAAACCTAAATACTCATACACATATGATATGAAAATTCGATATTCAAGTATGAGGATCTCTCCCTTCTCTTTTACCTTTAATTCATCCACTTCTCTTCAAGCATTTGATCCCTATTTGATGATGAACCACTTTGTCCGCTCCTCTACAAGGCTGTCACCACTTGCAAATCACGTCCAAAGGGGAACCGCCTATGTTTGCTTTGGAGAAAATGGGTTGCACGTCCTCAATCCACTTCCAAGATATACGGATTTGTTGGCTTTCCTCTCAAATTTGATGCTTCCTATTACCTCATCTTGAAGATCACGTCCCAAGCTCTTCCAATGCTGCACACGTGCCTCCAATACCACCAATTTCACCCGTGGAGGTCCTTCCGTATGTCAGCTTGGAGTGGAGAGAAGGAGGTCTTCTAGTATGAGGGGGAAGGCGCCTAAGCTCACCAATCTTGGAGGAAAACTCTTCCAAAATCTTGGGTGGAAGAGGATGGACGAAAATTGGAGTTGGAGTTCTTGCCCTTGCGTGGAGGAGAAAGAGGAGATGATCTTTCCTTTGGCCAACCATCCTCTTTTACTTTCCATTGTCATCCATCTATGGAAATATTTCAAACACCTTCCAATTTGTGGCCTCTAATTTAGGCAAGCTTTAATCATTGATTGATTGATTGGTGGATTGATTTGGAGTTTGAATTGGACGACCATGAGTTGTTGATTTCCCATGATTTAATCCAAGGATCCACGTCCTCACCTACAACAACTCAAAAGATAACATTAAATGCATATGCACATTACACATAAATTGCTACACAATTATAAAGCAAAAATGAAATGTGCATAATATATTGCTTGCTCAATTGAGGATTATTTGATTTCATATCTTAATGATAATTCTTTTAAGATATGCATGAAATCAATATATAAATTACTTATATTTACACATGGGCTAATTGACTAGGTGTTAATTTAATAAAGGATAAATTTGTGTATTATTGACTATTTAACCAATAAAACATGCATAGTTCTAAAATATGATTTTCATGTAATCTTTCATAAGAACATATATAATGATGACTTATAATCCTTAATATGCATGAATTAACATATATAAAATGCACAAATTGATACTTTACACACCCCCATACCTAGTCTTTGCTAGTCCCTTAGCAAAGGACTAAAACTAAACAATGATAACACAAAGCCCATTTGAAAATGCACTTATTAAAAATAGAAAACAAAAACAACTAATAAACAAATAACAAAAATAAAACTAACTAAAACCACTTTCGTAGGGATCACGACTACACTTAGCATGTGCAGCAAGCCTTTAAACCCCTAGGTCACCCTAGTGGTGGAGTTGTGTCTCCTAAGGGTTTTCAGCAGATATACCCACAAAATCTAAAACAAAACATAAAACAACACAATTGAAAGACAAAAAACAACAAAAATATGCTCTTGGTTTCCTAATCATGGATAAAGTTGCTTTTAAGTAGTCTTGACCTATTAGCTTCACCTTTATTCAATCACCTCTCACCTTTCTAGTTTGGATTCAAATAATCATTCAATTTCCATCCTAAGAAAGTAAAGTACTATATAAATAAGTGTATGTGAAAATAGCCAAGACTAAGAAATAACCTACTCAACTCCTTCCAAGTTACCTAGGTAATCCCAAAGGTCTATCCTTGAGTCCATTGTCCTTTTATTTTGACTCTCTTTTTTCTTCTTTTTTTTCTTTTCTTTTTTTCTCTCTTTTTTTAGATTACCTCCTACTCCAGCACCTTTTTACGCGACCACAATCCCTTACTTAGGGGAAAGTTGACCGGTTACTTAGTAGCCTTTGTAAAAACAAGTAATCAATCTCTCTTCTTCTTCTTTCTTTTCTCTTTTTTTTTCTTTTTTTTAGTTTTTCTTTTTCTTTTATTTTCTCTCTAGCCCTCTACCCTTAAGAGTGCCTCCCACATCATTATGTAGGAACGGGCAATTTTACCTTAGCCGTTTTATTCTACCCTTCTCATAGGACAACCCCAAGGTATATTCCTAAGTTTTTACCTAAGTTTCCCTTCAAGAGGAGTAGTTCCTTCCTAGTCAAGGCCTCATGTAAGTGCAATACTACATATAAGCTCAAAAATATGGATGGTTTTGAATTTTATTCTTCTCCTCCCCTTAAGGTTTAAGGGTTTCTTTCCTAAAGGATTCACTTTTAGGTCTCAATTATACTTAAAAGAACTCTATCCATTAGGGCCTATGAGCATTTATAAAACAAAATAAACAAGAAAAAGTACAAAATTGAAAAAAAAACTGTCGTCAAATGCCTCCCCCCCTTACCTAAATTTTGCATTGTCCCCAATGTAAAAGAAATCATTTAGGTAATAAGATAAAAAGCATGAAGACGACAAAAACAAAAGAAACAAACCATGACAAGCAAGAAAAGATTACACCCCCATCCATACCTAGCATGCAATCCATATGCACATGTGTAAAGTTAAATTGTATTATTCCTAAAACATACAATGGAGATTGAGTAGTATGCTGAAGAAATAATGTTCAATACATGTATCATTCAAATGCATCATACAGAAATAAGGTGAAGAGTGCGTACCTTGCTTGATGAAGGAAAATAATAACTACAAAACTAACAAACATATCAAAACAGAAAAGAAATTTATATAAACAGAACTATAGCATGCGATTAAGAATAAAAATACTAACAAAAAGAAATTTTTGTTTTTATTTTTTTTATATCTACTCATGCAGATGGTAAAGGGTTAGTTCCTAAAGTCTCTCCTTATGCCAAATGCACACTTGCCAAGCGGGGATTTGGTACAGTGTTACTTGGTAATTCTCCCCGTGCTCTACCTCCAGATGAAGTAGACAATCTATCAAACTTTGCTTCTAATCCCTTAATGATTTGGTCATGGCTAGCTAAAATGGGATTTACTTGTCCGCTAACTTGAATTAGGGATTGAATCCCTTTCTCCATTTCAGAAAATCTTTTCTCCAAAGTAGACATTCTATCACTTAAATTTGGCTGAGTGGGTCCAAGATGCTCGGTACGGTTTCTAGGTGCTTCTGGTTGTCGCCACGAAAAATTGGGATGGTTTCTCCATCCCGGGGTATAGTGTGATGACGGTTGGAATGACCTTTGTCCCATACCAATGGCATTGACTTCCTCAAACTGTTGTCCTTGCATTGCAGGGCATTCTTCCATGATGTGCCCAGGAATTCCACATGTTATACACTTGACTTCAATCACTTTATCTTTTCCCTTTTGTTGACTTATAATCAGATCTTCTACTTTTTTAACCATGGACGACATCCTAGCTTCCATGCCTACCATAGGGTCTACTGTGTGCATTCCCCTTGCCAAAGTTCTATCAAATGTTCGATCTGATGAACTTTTCATTTCCATTGTTCTCTCAGCAAGGTCCACAAGTCTATCCCATGCACTGATTTCATCTAATCTCATGAATCGTCTAGGACATACAGATTCTAACATCAACTTGGTTTGATAATCCAATCCTTCATAGATTACTTGACACTATCTTGATTTAGGTAGACCATGATTAGGACATCTTGCCACTAGTCTATTGAAACATTCAAAATATTTCCAAAAGGGTTCATTGGTTTGCTAGCAGATGTTTAGAATAGCATTCTTAGCTTGAATGGTCTTATGCAAAGGATGAAATTTCTTAATAAAGACAGCACAAAAATCAGTCCAAGTACAAATTGAATTAACAGGAAGGGTGTTCAACCATAATTTTGCATCATCTCGAAGGGCAAAAGAAATAAATCTCAACTTTATTGCATCAACAGGCACTTCAGGTAGATTAATCATGTTGTAAACATCATTAAAGTCATTCAGAAATGCATATGCATCTTCCTTATCTAGTCCATGAAATCTAGGCAACTGATTGACATAATTCATATGCAATTGAAATTTATGTCCATCTACCTGTGGCAGCACAAGACAAGAAGGATGGTCATGTATTTGAGGATAGCAGATGTCCTCAAGAGAAGGTAAATGTTGGTTACCCTGCTGCTCTACCATTCCTAATGGTTCTCCTAATGTTCTACCCTCTTCTATGGATGTACTTCTCACAAGCCTAGAAGTGCAATCTCTCACCCAACCAAAAGGTTGCATGCAATAGAAAGATACTTAAATAGCAAGTGTAGAGGAAAATAACACTTACAATGAAGCAGTCTCCAAGTCCAACCTGCATGTTAGATGAGTGAGTAGCATGAATCAAATTGCATAACATAAAAGAAATAAAAGGAATAGAATAACTATACAAGAAAAGAAAAGATAAAGAAAAACTAATGTCCTATTCAACATAGATAGCATCTACTAAATTAATATTCTCTCCTTTACCAAATACTTCTTGCTGCAAAAATGGTTTTAACCGGTGTCCATTTACCTTAAGAATTACCCCATTTTTAATGTTCTCTATCTCAACTGCTCCATGAGGAAATGTACTTTTTACCATAAAAGGTCCTGTCCACCGTGATCTAAGCTTACTAGGAAATAAATGTAATCTAGAATTATACAGCAATACCTGCTGCCCTACTTCAAAATTCTTATGGAAGAGCTTGCTATCATGAAATACTTTACTCTTTTCTTTAGCTATCTGTGAATTCTCATATGCCTCTCTTCGTATTTCTTCTAATTCAGTCAATTGAAAATTTCTTTTCTTACCAGCAGCCTTTAAATCTAAGTTGAGTCTTTGAATAGCCCATCTTGCCTTATGCTCAAGCTCTACTGGTAAATGACATGCCTTTCCAAACACTACTCTATATGGAGACATATTTAAAACAGACTTAAAAGCAGTTTGATAAGCCCATAATGCCTCATCTAACTTTTCTGCCCAATCTTTTCTTGTCTTTCCAACTATCTTTTCCAAAATTTGCTTAATTTGCTTATTGGCATTCTCTACTTGTCCATTGGTTTGTGGGTGATAGGGGGTTGTCATTTTATGGTTTACTCCAAATTTTTTCATTAATACTTCAAAACTTCTATTATTAAAGTGTGTTCCCCTATCACTAATGATTGCTCTAGGAATGCCAAATCTAGCAAAAATGTTGCTCTTAATAAAATTTATTACTACCTTAGAATCACAAGTCCATGTGGGAATAGCTTCAACCCATTTGGACACATAATCAATAGCTAACAGAATATACAAATAACCTCCAGAATTAGGGAAGGGTCCCATGAAATCAATACCCCACACATCAAATACTTCAATTTCAATAATTGGTGTAAGTGGCATCATATTTCTTCTAGTCAATCTTCCCGCTTTTTGACAATCTCTACAATTCTTAACATAGAAGTATGCATCTTTATGCAATGTAGGCCAGAAAAAACCACATTGAAGAACTTTAGTTGCAGTCTTAATAGGGTTAAGATGACCACCAGCAGGTTGGTCATGACAAAAAGATAGCACACTATGAATTTCCATATTTGGGATGCATCTCCTCAAAATCAAATCAGGGCTTAACTTATAAAGATAGGGATCATCCCAATAAAATTCTTTGGACCTAGCTAAAAATCTCTTAATATCTTGCCTTGACTAATTGCTAGGTAGTCGTTTTGTCACAAGATAATTCACAATATCTGCAAACCAAGGGATTGGAGTTATAGCCATCAACTACTCATCAGGAAATGATTCATCAATGGGTAACTCCCCTTGGGGTGTGATAATACGAGACAAGTGGTCGGCAACTACGTCCTCACATCCTTTCTTATCTTTTATCTCAATATCAAATTCTTGCAAGAGAAGAATCCATCTAACTAATCTAGCCTTAGCATCTTTTTTAGCTAATAAATATTTAATGGCAGAATGATTAGTGAAAATGATAACCTTAGAGCCTAGCAAATAAGATCTAAACTTCTCAAGAGCAAAAACTATAGCTAAAAATTCTTTCTCTGTAACTGTATAGTTCAATTGGGCTGCATTAAGAGTTTTAATAGCATAATAGATTACCCTAGGTAATTTATCAATTCTTTGCCCCAACACAGCACCAATTGCATAATCTGATGCATCGCACATCAACTCAAATGGTTGAGACCAATTGGGAGGATACACAATAGGGGTTGAGGTGAGGACTCCCTTAAGCTTATCAAAGGCATCTTGACATTCTCTAGAGAATTCAAACTTATGATCCTTTGATAATAAACTAGTTAAAGGACGGGCAATCTTACTAAAATCCTTAATAAATCATCTATAAAACCCAGCATGACCCAAAAAAGCTCTTATATCCTTAATAGATTTAGGGGGTGGTAGGTTGGCTATCAAGTCTACTTTGGCCTTATCTACTTCCAACCCATTCTTAGAAACAACATGGCCCAACACAATTCCATGTTGCACCATGAAGTGGCATTTCTCCCAATTTAAAACCAAATTTTTCTCTATACATCTTTTTAAAACCAATTCTAAATTCTTAAGGCACACATCAAAGGAAGAACCTAACACAGAGAAATCATCCATAAAAATCTCTAAGAAGTTATCAATCATGTCCGAAAAGATTCCAGTCATACACCTTTGAAAAGTTGTAGGAGCATTACACAAACCAAAGGGCATGTGCCGGAATGCAAAAGTACCAAAAGGACATGTGAATGTGGTTTTCTCTTGGTCCATGGTGCTACAGGAATTTGGTTATATCCAGAATAACCATCTAGGAAACAATAATATTATTGCCCAACTAACTTCTCTAACATTTGATCCATAAAAGGCAAGGGAAAATGGTCTTTCCTAGTGGCGGTATTTAGTTTCCTATAATCAATACACACTCGCCATCCTGTTTGCACTCTAGTAGGGACTAGTTCATGATTGCTATTTTCTACAACTGTAATACCAGATTTCTTTGGGACAACCTGAACAAGGCTAACCTAAGGACTATCAGAAATAGGATAAATGATGTCATAATCTAGCCACTTAATAATTTCTTTTCTAACCACATCTTTTATGTTTGGGTTTAATCTTCTCTGTGGGTCCCTAGAAGGTGTAATGTCATTATTTAAATGAATTCTATGTTGACATAAACTAGGGTCAATTCCTTTGATGTCAGCCATGATCCAACCAATGACCTCCTTATGTTCTTTTAAAATTACCAACAACTTCTCTTCTTGCTCTCTAGAAAGATGGGAAGACAATAACTGGCAAGGTGTTCTCTTTCCCCAAATAGGCATACTTAAGGTCTTGAGGCAAGGGTTTTAGTTCAAGAGAAGGTGGTTCTACAATAGATGGTTTCTTAATCTCTCCTAAATCTGGAGGTTATTTGTATATTCTGTTATTTATATATAAAATGCACAAATTGATACTTTACAATACTTATTTCAAATTGACTAGTCATCTCTTTAGAAAATATTTTTATCAGTTTATCAAAAGTTGCTCCAAAGATTATATCATCCACATATATTTGAACAACAATTTGATCTTTATCATCTCTCTTGATAAATAGAGTATGGTCTACTTTTCCCATGATATATCCTTGTTCTATTAGAAAAGTAGATAACTATAGGATCGTATGGCTACACAAGAGGGGGGGTGAATTGTGTATTTTTAATATTTTCTGAAATATAATTGAAACTTTAAAACTCAAAAACAAGTCGAGACATTGTTTTCATAAAATCATTTTTATTCAAGGTTTCAATTACAATATACAATTCAATTCTCCTCAGACATTATAGATACAATTATATTTCGATACCATGTATCATCTAAACAATTTCATAACTACAAACAGAGAAAACTAATTTACGGAATTTAAAACTTTTCTCCCTGTTTGAGATCTTTCTTCTTCTTCTTTTTCTTCTTCAGCAATTCTTTAGTGACGAATATCTTGTCTTTTTATGCTTCACCGAATTTGCTTTCTTCTGATACTTCAAATCTTCAGTGACGAAAATCTTACCTTTTTATGCTTCACTGAACTTTCTTCCACTTGAGAGATTTTTCCCGAAGAGGTGTTTTTGATCCCTGAAAAAGATTTTTCTTTTGGTGTGCAGGGATGGTTTGATCCTTGAAAAGATTTTTTGTTTTGTGTGCAAGGATAAATTGATCAACGAGAATTCTATGCCTTTTATACTGTATCTTCATTTCATGCATATCCTTCACGTTTAACCACTACTAGTTTTCCACTTCTCCACGTCTTTTCTTTTTCCTTCATCGAAACACACACGTTCTAGCCCACGTTTATATTTCAAATTTTCTTTAATCATCAGTCCTGGATCTCTGAAAAATTTCCTAAAAATAAACTTCCTCGTCCAAAAATTTTTCATCAATGTAATAAGAAGTCATTACTTTAACGCTAACTAAACGAGTAACACAAGTAAATATATATAACTTAACGTTTCTAACTTAACGAGTTCACCATGTGCTATTTCACGTAACAAGTACTGTAGCTAACTCAACGAACTAAGTCCGTGGTGTTATGCTATCTCAACGAACCATCTCCGTTGTGTTATGATAACTCAACGAACCAGTAATAAACAAATGTTTTTATAATAAGAATTTTACCACGTGCAAAAATAACAACTTAAGTTTATAATGCTAACCTAACGCGTTGCCTTAGTGTTCAATATAGCAACTCAACGCGTTTAGTTATGTTAACTTAACGAGTTAAACATGTGCACCTCATGTGATACAATACAACATTCGTAACTTATAATTTCATGTGTATAACACTAACTTAACGAGTTTGTCTTTTCTTTTACTCACTAACTTAACGAGTTATCATGTGACCTATTTTAACATTTAAGCCTCTAACTTAACGAGTTCTCACGTGACCTCTATACAAACAAAACTCTAACTTAACGAGTTGTCTAAACGTGCAATGTTCATGATACAGAAGATATAACATTAAAACATATCATGCTTTTCAATAAAAACACATGTTAACTTAACGTTTAGCTAAATGAGAAATTAATGCAATGAAACGACTAGTTATTAACTTCAGATCCAATACAAACAAGTATTTATATTAGTAAGCTTTTTCTGTATTAATTGATGATTTTAATTTCTTTTCACAAGCAATAGTAATTGAGCAAATATGATTATTTTCATTTAGCACACATCATCAAAACAAAAATACTCAACAATCTCCCCCTTTTTGATGATGACAAAACCATATTAAATCAATTATGAAATATGTTTAACTCAACAAAGCACCTACGTTGGGTTAACTTTTAATTCAACAAACTTGTTTGTTGACTTAAGTTCACTTAAGCTTATTTCTATTGTTTGTGTAAATTTTACCTCTTAGAACTAAAACTCTCGATGTCAATAATTATATAAGTATCAGTTTTCTAATTATCATCTGTTAGATTACAATAACCATTTAAATAGCATCTCCTTTTATAATATATATATGCAATTAAGATCATAATCATCTTTTTATAATATTTATCCTCCTTTTTGTCATTAATCAAAAAGATAATTACAGAGAATATATATATATATATAAGAGATATAATTACAACAACACTTTCTGTAAACAAGAATAATAATTGAAGACATTTACAGAAAAATGTATTGTTCAATCAAATCAAACAAGTAATACAAACATTACATTTTGTATTTAGAAACAAACAAAAACAGTTATCGACCCCTCCTAAGTATATCACTTATAGCATTACATATTTTATCTCCTAGATGCCTAATATCATTTCTGATGTCATTAAGCACTACATCTAAGTTAGGAGGTAGCTGGGTTTGCTGTTCTTCTTGAACTGAATAACTTTGTTGTTGTTGTTGTTGTATATGGTCTATATCAGGTTGTTGTTGTTGTCGTTGAGGTTTATGTATGGCTTGGAATTTTTGCAAATCTTTGACACTAAATGCTCTCATGCCTTTAATTTTAGAGGGCCAGTCAGATAAAGTCAATTGACTTGCAAGGATTCTACATACAGCATCACCATAAAATAACTTTGAACTCATATGTTGTAGTTGAGACATAGAAACATCAAACCAATATATTTGAATTCTATTCAACAGGCCATAAGTTGCATATAAACAGCTTCTGTTGACTTCCAAATTGTGTCCAACTCTCTGAAATAAATTTGCATGCAATATATTTGCAATAAATCTTGCCTCTGCATTCAGATTTTCCATTAATCTCATTTCAGAATATACATCTAGAATTTTTGATAAAGACTGAATGTTCCATTCCAGTTGTCTTATGATGTCAAATCAGTTGGTAACAACACCTTCATTCTTTAATCCTAAAACTTCAAAAATTAACTCAGGAGACAATATAAACTCCTATTCATTTATTTGAGTTTTTAGAAAATTTCCATTCTTGTCTAGATTGCTATAAAAAGCTATAATAAGCTCTGTGTATTGCTTCCATTTCGTTCCTACTGGCAAGAATTTAATGAGGCCTTGAAACTCAAACAGATCTCTTATTTCCATCAAATTTTTGAATTTTATTGGACGAGCATGCAGAATCTGACATGTAATCAGATTATTGTATTTCTGCAATGCTTCTTCAGATCTAAAATGAATTGCATTACCTTGAATTTTTAATATTATACACAAAGAAGGTGATACCTGAAGCTGTGATTCAGAGTTTAATTCATCTTCAGGAACCTCTTCTTCAAAATGAATGTCATGTTGTTCCTCTTCCAAAATATTATCTTGAAGTTGCTTAGGTAAGCTTGATTCTTCAGCTTCAACAGTGTTAGGAACATTGTCAATATGCTCAACATTCATCTGTTCAGTCTCTATAGAATGTTCAGAGTACAATTTTTCCACAAATTCTACAACTGGTGTATCTGTCTGTAATTGTTCATTTTGTTCAATAGATAATTCCATTGATTCATGCTGTGAATTCTTAGACTCTGCTTCTATAGATTTCGTAGAAGGCTGGTTAACTTTTAACTCTTCTAGAGTCTTAACAATTTCAATATCTACTACTCTAGACAATTCAGCCTTTGAACTAGTTACTGCTTCAACATTGTCAATTATATTTGCAATAACTTGTTCAATGTCAGGTGCCTGATGCTTTGATTTGTCAATTTCTACATCATCAGGACTTGTACTAGTAGAAAAACTTGAGCTCATATTTGACTTGGATTTCTTCTCAAGTTTTCTAGCAAGGGAAAATAAAGTCTCATTATCTTCATCAGTTTCAGTGTGTTCGGAACTGATGAGTTTATCAGATGCACAATAAGGTACAATGTCTAGACATACATTGTCCTTTGGAAATAAATTTTCATCTGATTTTCCTTTTTCAATAGACTTTGTTTCCTTAGACATAATTTTTCTGACTTTCCTTCTTCTATAACATTTTTGTTTCTCCTTTTCAAGTATTGCTATTTTCTTTTCAAATTGCTCCATAAAAGTTTTCTGCTTTAATTCTTCTAAGGCACTTTCTATTGCAATGGCCTTTCGAAGACTATCAACTTTTGTTTTGTCTACAACAATATCTAATTCTACTTGTTTTGAATATAAAGGAGTAGGGATAGCTGATTCATGCTCTTCCTCAAATGCATGTAGTTTTGTACCGTTTATAGGAGTTTGTGGAGTTCTATTTGATGAACCTACACCTTTTTCCAAATATTTTGCATACTGTTCCAAAAATGCAATCTCAGCACATTTCATTCTGTATTCTTTATCAAATTTACTACGAATATCCATGTATGTAATACTTACATTAGTATGTTGAAGTTCTTGTCTAACTTCATCTAATATATCTTGAGAAAAGAAGTAATCTTTATAAAGTTCTTCTAACCTTTTGTCCACTCAAAATATTTTCTTGAACCAAGTACGTGGAACTTCATCATTCTCTATTTCTTTTCCTTTTGCATCTCTTCTGCTTTTGCCTTTTCCTCTGCCACAACCTTTGTAGAACTTAGAGACCATCGTCGTAGGTTGTAGCAACAAGTGGGAAAGATTTTCTTGACAAAGTTTACAAATAACCTAAGTCCCCGTGTAATAAGTGTTTAAATAGGGTTTTTAGGCGTATAACTCAACGTGAAGAGAAGTTGGGTTTAGAAATTAAATAAATATTGAATAAAGTTTATTCAATCAAGGTACCCGAAATATTCAAGTATAACTCGTTGAGTTAACCAACCTATCGAGTAAAACGCTGTCTAGAGGCAATTTCACACGTTACCTTATCTAACATAACGTCTAGTTAGTACACCAATTTTCGGATGCTTCCAACTGAAACGTTCCGTAAACAACAGACATGCAAAACTTAACATTATCTTGAGAACATTGTAAACTATTTGAACATTTTGTCCTCTGAATCTTAAATAGTTTATTTGCCTTTTTAAAGTGTTTCATCAAGATTTTAAGAGGACATTAATTCAGATTAACTAAGATTTGTATTCTAAATTATATTAATCTATTTTCGACATTGTTAATCCTCTCCCTACAAATATACTTCAAATATATTCAATCAAAATACAAAATATACTTGTAGTGACAATAGATGTTAAGTATAACTATACTTTCACATTTTCTTTTCAGAGACTTCCATTATCCTGACATCATCAAAAATGATTTCCAGAATCAATTCCTACTGTATATGAATCAAAACACAACTTTGAACTCAATTCGATTAATTCAAGGAGAATAAAAGAATGTATCTCAAATAAATGTTTTCAAAAGTACTAATGTTGATGCAATAAATCAGTAGTCATATTGGTATAAACTATATGCGATTCAAAGATGTCTTTAATTAATAAAACAACTTTTTCTTTTCAAAAACAGTAAATATTGATAATTTTCTTTAAAAGTTAGTTTGAAAAGCTTGAATCATACAAGAGCTTTCTAATGTACCCGTGTAATGAGCTTTCAGTCAACAATCCCAGATCTGATCAGGACCTTAGGTTGCCAGATTTAAAGAATCCTCTTTCAGGACAACAATCCTTACATACCTATCTACTCAAGTACAAAAGGCTCGTGATCAAATTGATCAATAAACTCTCAAAGATTTTTACTTTGTAAGCACTTTTCATTTTAAGCACAGTATATATGTATTCCATTAATACAGATACAATAAAACACAAATCTCATACAATTTTTACTTCTATGATTGTACTGAGAATATGAATCAGTTTCAATAAGCTTATACTTTTGATTAACAGTTTAAGATGAGTTACATATAACTTATTCTACAAGTTTAATCAATTAAGTCAAATTTATGCATGATCATATGCATTTTCCTTGATTCAAAGAAAACATTTAATCAAAATTTCAAAATGTCAGAAGTATTTAATGTTTTTCATTTACACTTCCACTTAAAATCGTAAAAACTATTAAAATTGATAAACTACTTAAAATCAATAAGATACTACTATGATTTTACAATAAATACATAGTATCTTAAGCAGCAGTTTAGATATTACTTTAAATATTTATAATAAGTATATAATATCTATGAGGTGAACAACATCATCAATAATATTTATCTTTTTATGTGGAGTTTAAGCATTTTACACATCACATAGCCTACAAATACCTAAATTTAATCTAATGTTGCATAATGTATTTTCGTCTAGAGGTTTTGTAAATATATTAGCTAATTGATTTTTACTAGACACAAATTCTAATTTAATTTTTCCTTTAATTACGTTATCTCTTAGAAAATGATGTCTAACCTCTATATGCTTTGCTCTTGAATGTAATACAGGATTTTTGGAAAGATTTATTGCATAACTACTATCACAATAAATCTCAGTTGTATCATAAGATAATCCAAAATCTTCTAAAGTTTGCCTTATCCACAGAATCTGAGTGCAACACAGTGCAGCAGCAACATATTCAGCTTCTGTAGTAGAAAGTGCTACAAAGTTTTGCTTTTTACTAAACCATGACACCAAATTATTTCCCAATAATTGACATGTGCCACTGGTACTCTTTCTATCAGATTTAGATCCTGCATAATCAGCATCAGTATATCCTATAAGATCTATTGAACTATCCTTAGAATAATACAGTCTGAAATTTTTAGTTCCTTGTATATATCTAAATATTCTTTTAACTGCAATTAAGTGTGATTCTTTAGGATTAGATTGAAATCTAGCACAAACACACACAGCAAACATAATATCAGGTCTACTAGCAGTCAAATAAAGTAAAGAACCAATCATACTTCTGTATTTTCTTTGATCTATAGATTTTCCTATGTCATCAATATCTAACTTTAAAGTAGTACTCATAGGAGTTCCTCGAATCCTTGTATCATTAAAATTAAATTTCTTAAGCATTTCATCTGCATATTTTTCCTGATTTAAAAATATACCTTTATCCATGTATGACACTTAGCAAATTAAAACCTAGGTTTTCTACAAATAGTACATTCGAAATAACACAAGTAGGAGTTATTTGAACATTGCCCATACCTATGATTTTATCTTTGCTTTTGTTTCCAAATGTTACACTTTCTTTCATGGTATTTGTAAAATTTTGTAATAGACTTTTTTGTCCGGTCATGTGACTTGATGCTCCACTGTCTAAGATCCATTTTGATGTTGTTTCCTCCTACAACACAAATTAAGAAAAACTTTTTCTTGGTACCCAATGTTGTTGAGGACCAAGTTCCTTAAATGCATATTTCTTCTTTTTGTTTAAAAATAGTTTAACATTATCATTTACATTCTTGTTAGTTGTAAGTACTATTGATTTATCATTAGCTTCATACTCACATATAGCATTATTGCTTTTGCAATCATTCTTTTTGTTTTCAGATGTAGTATAATCAAGACCAAACATATTTTTATCAGATGCTAATTTATTTTGGTCATGCTTATACATTTCTGTAAGTTCATACCAAGATTTTGTACTTGTATTAACACTTTCCGTACATACAAAATCTTTTTCTGCACAAGAATTTTTTGTTTTATCACATGCAGAATGAGTAATTGGTCTAATACCAGTGTATTGAATTACATGCTCAGGTTTCTAAATTTTCAGTTTACTACAATTGTCTGAAATTTTAGAAACTGAATTTCCAGAACAAGAAACAAGATTTTTAGAAACATTTATAGTCATGTTAGAAGTACAATTTGACAAATCACATTGATTTATATTATTACTGCATGATTCATCCCTTGAAGTACCTACTTCTACATATTTATTACCTTGTTTCATAATAAAAGGAATTTTAGTCTTAGATTTACTTGAACTGCAACTAATAAATCCTTTATTGGCTTGAGATTCAGGATATTCAGGATAATCAAATCCTAAGCCAAATTTATAAGACACCGCAGGGGTACTAGTTAGTTTCTCTAACTTAGTTTGACTTAAATTCCATTTCTCAATGGTAGAATTTAAATCTTGCTCTCTCAGTTTTAATTTATCTATCTCTAATTCAAGTTCATTTATATTGTTTCTCAACATTTCATTTTCAGATTATATCTTTAATTTTTCAGCATTTATATTCTGTATTTGTTCATGCAAGATACATTCATTAAATCTAAATTTTTGCAAATCTCTAGCATGATTTTCATTATCACATTTAAACTTTTCTAAAGTAGTAGACAAGAAACAATTTTCTTCTTCCATAATGGATGAAGATTTTCTAATATTCTTATTTTCCAGTTTACATACTTTAAGTTTTTGTAATAATGCATGATAAGAACATAATAATTCATCAAAGTTGAAATCTGAATGACTTTCAGGATCAGATATTACCTCGGACTCATCTACCATGAAGCACACATGAGCAACGTCTTCTAACTCTTGTTCTCCTTCTGAATGTGAAGATTTTGATGCTGATTCCTCAAATTCAGACTCTTCAGATGTGTCATCCCAAGTGACCTTCAAGGCCTTTTTCTTGTAAAACTTTTTCTGAGTTTTCTGAGCCGTCTTCTTCTGATTTGTCCTACTTTGCTTTTCATTTTTCCTCATAGGACAATCTGGAGAAAGATGTCCAAGTTTCTTACAGTTGTAACATACATACTTTCTAGATGAAGAATTCTTGTCATTCAATGATTTTGACGTTGAGGGTTTATCATTTTTGTTCCTTTGCTGTTTCCTAGCTTTCCATGCTTTCTTGAATTTCCTAGTCAGCAAAATCAAATCCTCATCAGAATCAGTAGATATATCAGAATCTGAATTAATTTCGAAGACTATTTCTTTATTCATTTTTAGTTTGTTCTGACTCAGTGATTCATTTAATTGAACTTCATAAGCTGTTAAATTTCCTATAAGTTCATTCATAGTATAAACATTTAAATCTCGTGATTCCTCGATTGATGTTACTTTCTGAGACCATTTAGAACTTAGGGATCTAAGAATTTTCCTCACCAAATCATTCTGTTCAAAATTGTTTCCTAAACATTTTAAAGAGTTTATGATATCAAGAAATCTGGAAAACATCTTAGAAATACTTTCGTCTTCATGCATCTTAAAGAGTTCATACTTATGAATCAACATGTTTATTTTTGTCTCTTTAACTTGAGAAGTACCTTCATGTGAAACTTCTAATGCATGCCACACCTCATAAGCAGATTTATATGCCGACACTTTATTGAACTGTTCATAACTCAATGCACAAAATAAAATATTTAAGCCCTTAGCATTCAGAGTTTCATTTTCTTTTTCAGTAATTGTCCAAGTATTATAAGGAGTAGTTAACGGAGTATATGGTTTAGAAATCATGAACCACAATTTATGATCTATACTTTGAAGAAAAACAGTCATCCTATATTTCCAATATTCAAAATGTATTCCATCAAATGAAGGAGGACGATTAAGATTTTGGCCTTCATATAAAGAAAAATTACCATTTCCAGTAGCCATCTTACCTTAAATTTTTCAACCTATTTGATTTTAAACAGTCTAAAAGCTTTAAAACAACTTGAGCCTTAAATCAAGAAAGTTAAACGTATGCTCAGATATTAATTTCTGTTTAAAAACAAGGAAGGTATAATAAGCAATGATATTAAATAAGTTGGTATCGATTTTATATCAAAGATTATTCGCAAAGCTCTGATACCACTTGTAGGATCGTATGGCTACACAAGAGGGGGGGGGTGAATTGTGTATTTTTAATATTTTCTGAAATATAATTGAAACCTTAAAACTCAAAAACAAGTCAAGACATTGTTTTCATAAAATCATTTTTATTCAAGGTTTCAATTACAATATACAATTCAATTCTCCTTAGAAATTGTAGATGCAATTATATTTCGATACCATGTATCATCTAAATAATTTCATAACTACAAACAGAGAAAACTAATTTGCGGAATTTAAAACTTTTCTCCCTGTTTGAGATCTTTCTTCTTCTCTTTCTTCTTCAGCAATTCTTCAGTGACGAATATCTTGTCTTTTCATGCTTCACCGAATTTGCTTTCTTCTGATACTTCAAATCTTCAGTGACGAAAATCTTACCTTTTTGTGCTTCAATGAACTTTCTTCCACTTGAGAGATTTTTCCCGAAGAGGTGTTTTTGATCCATGAAAAAGATTTTTCTTTTGGTGTGCATGGATGGTTTGATCCTTGAAAAGATTTTTCGTTTTGTGTGCAAGGATAAATTGATCAACGAGAATTCTATGCCTTTTATACTGTATCTTCATTTCATGCATATCCTTCACGTTTAACCACTACTAGTTTTCCACTTCTCCACGTCTTTTCTTTTTCCTTCATCGAAACACACACGTTCTAACCCACGTTTATATTTCAAATTTTCTTTAATCATCAGTCCTGGTTCTCTGAAAAATTCCCTGAAAATAAACTTTCTCGTTCAAAAATTTTTCATCAGTGTAATAAGAAGTCGTTACTTTAATGTTAACTAAACGAGTAACACAAGTATATATATGTAACTTAACGTTTCTAACTTAACGAGTTCACCATGTGCTATTTCACGTGACAAGTACTGTAGCTAACTCAACGAACTAAGTCCGTGGTGTTATGCTATCTCAACGAAACATCTTTGTTGTGTTATGATAACTCAACGAACCAGTAATAAACAAATGTTTTTATAATAAGAATTTTACCACGTGCAAAAATAACAACTTAAGTTTATAATGCTAACCTAACGTGTTTCTTTAGTGTTCAATATAGCAACTCAACGCGTTTAGTTATGTTAGCTTGACGAGTTAAACATGTGCACCTCACGTGATACAATACAACATTCGTAACTTATAATTTCACGTGTATAACACTTACTTAACGAGTTTGTCTCTTCTTTTACTCACTAACTTAACGAGTTATCACGTGACCTATTTTAACCTTTAAGCCTCTAACTTAACGAGTTCTCACGTGACCTCTATACAAACAAAACTCTAACTTAACGAGTTGTCTAAACGTGCACTGTTCATGATATAGAAGATATAACATTAAAACATATCATGCTTTTCAATAAAAACACACGTTAACTTAACGTTTAGCTAAATGAGAAATTAATGCAACGAAACAACTAGTTATTAACTTTAGATCCAATACAGACAAGTATTTATATCAGTAAGCTTTTTCTGTATTAATTGATGATTTTAATTTCTTTTCACAAGCAATAGTAATTGAGCAAATATGATTATTTTCATTCAGCACACATCATCAAGACAAAAATACTCAACAATAACCTTTCATACCATGATCTAGGTGCTTACTTCAAACCATATATGGCTTTCTTCAATTTATACACATAGTTAGGGTTTTTAATATCTTCAAATCTAGGTGGTTGTTTTACATAAACTTCTTCATTAATTAACCCATTTAGAAATGCACTCTTGACATCCATTTGATATAATTTAAAATCCATATAACAAGCATAGGCCAATAATATTCTAATACTTTCTAACCTAGCCATAGAAGCAAATGTTTCATCATAATCTAGTCCTTCTTCCTATGTATACCATTGTGCAACTAATCTAGCTTTGTTTCTTATAATTTGACTAGTCTCATTAGTTTGTTTCTAAAGATCCACTTTTTACCTGTTATGGACTGATTTTTAGGTGGAGAAACTAATTCCCAAACATCATTCTTGATGAATTGATTTAGTTCTTCTTGCATTGCCACTATCCAATTTTCATCAAATAATGCCTCTCCTATATTCTTTGGTTCCACCATAGAAACAAACATACACATATTATTTATATTTATTGAAGCTCTAGTTTTAACTCTCTTATTAATATTACCAATGACTTGAGCGATGGGATGTGACGAAGAATAACATCAATTTCTTTGATTTTCCTTAATATTCTCATCAACATCTAGAGGTACATCACTTTCATCATTAGTTCGATCATTTAAGTTCATATTTTTTATTTTCCTAGATAAATCTTCAATCTCTCTATTGATCTCTAATTCTTTTGGGAAATTGATCATATCATCATTATCAGCTTTAAATTGAGATTCTCTAAAAGAATTTTCATTGAAACTTACATGGAGGATTTCTTCAATAGTTCTAGAAGTCTTGTTATATACTCTATAGGTTTTACTTCTAGTAGAGTAACCTACAAAATTTCCTTCATCTACTTTGGCTTGAAATTTATCCCTTTTATCCTTAGTGTTAAGGATAAAAAACTTGCAGTCAAATGATTTCATATAGGAAATTTTGATAACCCTATCAAACAAAATTTCAAAAGGAGGTTTATTAACGAGAGGTCTTAGGTGACTTCTGTTAATAATATAACAAGCTGTATTCACTACTTTAGCCTAAAGATTTTGAGGTAAATTATGTTCATTTAACATAGTTCTAGCCATTTCCTAAAGTGATCGATTCATTCTCTCAACAACACCATTTTGAGACAGTGCTCTTGAAAAAGAAAATCTATGATCAATGCCATGATCTTTACAGTAATTATCCATTTGATCATTATCAAATTCAGTACCATGATCACTCCTAAGTTTTTGAACAGAGACACTTTATTCATTTTGAACAAGATTGCAAAACATTTTAAACTTTTCAAAAACTTCTGTCTTAGATGCTAGAAAATATACCCAAGTGTATCTAGAAAAGCCATCTACTAAAACAAATACATACCGTTTACCACCAAGACTCATGATTCTTGTTGGTCTAAATAGATCCATATGTATAAGTTCTAAGACTCTCTTGCTTGAAATATCAGTTTTGGATTTAAAAGAGTTTTTCTGAAGTTTACCTAACTCACATGCATCACACATAAAGTCCTTTGAGTATTTAATCTTTGGTAAACCTCTCACTAAATGTTTTCTAGATAATTTATGCAATAATTTCATATTTATATGCCCGATCCTTTTATGCCACAGATATGCATCACTAGTTTCAGCTAGCAAACATGAATTTAAATCAACTACACTAGAAGGTAAAGATAAAATACATACAGAACCTTTTCTTTTAGAAATAAACTTAAGTTCATTTGTACTTTTATCAATAATTTTGCATACATCATTTTCAAATAATACATAATATCCATTATCAGTTAGTTTTATAACACTCAGCAAATTAAATCCTAGGCTTTCTACATATAGTACATTCGAAATAACACAAGTAGGAGTCATTTGAACATTGCCCACACCTATGATTTTATCCTTGCTTTTGTTTTCAAATGTAACATTTCCTTTCTTAGTATTTGTAAAATTTTTCAGTAAACTTTTCTATCCAGTCATGTGAGTTGATGCTTCACTATCCAAGATCCATTTTGATGTTGTTTCCTCCTACAAAACAAATTACGAAGAACTGTTCCTTGGTACCCAATGTTGTTGAGAACCAAGTTCATTAAACGCATATTTCTTCTTTTTGTTTAAAAATAGTTTAACATTATCATTTACCTTCTTATTAGTTGTAAGTACTAATGATTTATCATTAGCATCATACTTACTTTAAGCATTATTACTCTTATCATACATTTTAGTAAGTTCAAAACAAGATTTTGTACTTGTATTTGAATTGTCAGTACATACAAAATCTTTTTCTGCATAAGAATTTTCAGATAAAGAACATGTAGAATGAGTAATTAGTCTAACACCAGAGTTTTGAATTTCATGCTAAGGTTTCTGAATTTTCAGTTTACTATGATTGTTTGACATTTTTGAAACATTAGTGATTGAATTTCCAAAACAAGAAACAAGATTTTTAGAAACATTGATAGTCATGTTAGAAGTACATTTAGATAAATCACAGTGGTTTATATTATTACTGCATGATTCATCTCTTGAAGTACCTACTTCTAGATATTTATTACCATATTTCATGATAAAAGAAATTTTAGTCTTAGATTTACTTGAACTACAACTAATAAATCCTTTGTTGGCTTGAGATTCAGGGTATTCAGGATAATCAAATCCTAAGCTAAATTTATATGACACCGCAAGGGTGCTAGTTAGTTTGTCTAACTTAGTTTGACTTAAATTCCATTTTTCAATGGTAGAATTTAAATCTAGCTTTCTCATTTTTAATCTGTCAATTTCTAACTCAAGATCATTTATATTGTTTCTCAATTTTTAATCTTCAGATTCTATCTTTAATTTTTCAGCATTTATATTCTATATTTGTTCATGCAAGACACATTCATTAAATCTAAATTTATGCAAATCTCTAGCATGATTTTCATTATCACATTTAAACTTTTTTAAAGTAGTATACAGGAAACAATTTTCTTCTTCCAAAATAGACAAAGAATTTCTAATATTCTCATTTTCCAATTTACAAACTTTAAGTTTTTGTAATAATGCATGATAAGCACATAATAATTCATCAAAGTTAAAATTTGAATGACTTTCAGGATTAGATATTATCTTAGACTCATCTGCTATCAAGCACACATGAGCAACGTCTTCTAACTCTTGTTCTTCTTCTAAATGTGAAGATTTTGATGATATTTCCTCAAATTCAGACTCTTCTGACGTGTCATCCCAAGTGACCTTTAAAGCCTTTTTCTTGTAAAACTTTTTCTGAGTTTTCTGAGCCATCTTCTTTCGATTTGTCCTACTTTGCTTTTCATTTTTCCTTATAAGACAATCTGGAAAAAGATGTCCAGGTTTCTTACAATTGTAACATACATACTTTCAGGATGAAGAATTCTTGTCATTCAATGATTTTGACGTTGAGGGTTTATCATTTCTGTTCCTTTATTATTTCCTAGCTTTCCATGCTTTCTTGAATTTCCTAGTTAGCAAAATCAAATTCTCATTAGAATCAATAGATATTTCAAAATCTGAATTAATTTCAAAAGCTATTTCTTTCTTCATTTTTAATTTGTTGTGACTTAGTAAATCATTTAATTGAACTTCATAAGCAGTTAAGTTTCCTATAAGTTCATTTATGGTATAAACATTTAAATCTCAAGAATCCTCAATTGATGTCACTTTTTGAGACAATTTAGAACTTAGGGATCTGAGAATTTTCCTCACTAAATCCTTCTATTCAAAATTCTTTCCTAAGCATTTTAAAGAGTTTATGATATCAAGGAATCTGGAAAATATCTCAGAAATACTTTCGTCTTCATGCATCTTAAAGAGTTCATACTTATGAATTAACATATTAATCTTATTCTTTTTAACTTGAGAAGTACCTTCATATGAAACTTCTAATGCATGCCACACCTCATAAGTAGATTTATATGCCAACACTTTACTAAACTGTTCATAACTCAATGCACAAAATAAGATATTTAAGATCTTAGCATTCAAAGTTTTATTTTCTTTTTCAGTAATTGTCCAAGTATTATAAGGAGTGGTTAATGAAGTATATGGTTTAGAGATCATGAACCACAACTTGTGATCTATACTTTGAAGAAAGTCTGTCATCCTATATTTTCAATATTCAAAATGTATTTCATCAAATAAAGAAGGATGGTTACGATTTTGACCTTCATATAAAGAAAAATTACCATTTTTAGTAGTCATTTTACCTTAGATTTTTCAACCTATTTGATTTTAAACAGTTTAAAAACTTTAAAACAACTTGAGCCTTAAATCAAGAAGGTTAAACGTATGCTCAAATATTAATTTCTGTTTAAAAACAAGGCAGGCAGAATAAGCAATTATATTAAATAAGTTGGTATCGATCTTATATCAAAGATTATTAACAAAGCTCTGATACCACTTGTAGGATTGTATGGCTACACAAGAGGGGGGTGAATTATGTTTTTCAACATTTTCGATTATAATTGAAACTTCAAAATTAAAAACAAGTTGAGACACTATTTTCATAAAATCATTTTTATTCAAGGTTTCAATTACAATATACAATTCAATTCTCCTAAGAAATTGTAGATGCAATTATATATCGATACCATGTTTCATCTATACAATTTCATAACTACAAATAGAGAAAACTAATCTACGGAATTTAAAACATTTCTCCCTGTTTAAGATCTTTCTTCTTCTTCTTCTTCTTTTTCTTCTTCAGCAATTTTTCAGTGACGAATATCTTGTCTTTCTCTGCTTCACCAAATTTTCTTTCTTCTGATACTTTAGATCTTCAATGACATAAATTTGACCTTTTCTACTTCACTAAATTTTCTTCCATCTGAGAGCTTTTCCCTAAAAGATGTTTTTGATCCCTGAAAAGATATTTCATTTGGTGTGTAGGGATAACTTGATCAACGAGAATTCTATGCCTTTTATACTGTATCTTCATTTCATGCATAGCCTCCACATTTAATCACTACCAATTTTCCACTTCTTCACATCTTTTCTTTTTTCTTCATCAAAAGACACACATTCTGACCCATGTTTACATTTCAAATTTTTTTTAATCATCAATCTTGAATCTCTGAAAAATTTCTTGCAAAATAAACTTTCTCGTCCAAAATTTTTCATCAAGTATAATAAGAAGTCGTTACCTCAATGTTAACTAAATGAGTAAAACAAGTAGATATATAACTTAACGTTTTTAACTTAACGAGTTCCTCATGTGCCAACTCACGTGACAAGTATTGTAGCTAACTTAACGAACTAAGTCTATGGTGTTACACTGTAGGATCGTCTATATCATAAGAGGGGGGTGAATTGTGTCTTTAGTAATTAAAATACTAGCGGATAAAACAAGAGCACAAAACACTCATAAATGAAATTGTATTCTTTATGTAAAGACAGAATTTACAATATCTTTTCAGCTCAATTCCCTTCTTGAAGGTTTTGATACAGTAATGTTCGATATACAATTCAAATAGAAAAATAAAGCTCTTATTCAAAACTAATTTTGAATTGTATAAAACCTAATCTTTATACACACAGCTTCTTTCCTTCTCTTTGCTCAACTTCTGTATCTCTTATTCTCCAGTTGTTGAATTTCCAGACTTCTTGCGTTTGTAGCTCCTTTTCTAAAATTACTTGGAATTTCGAACTTCTTTTGATGTTAGAGAATTTTTCAGAATATGAATATTCAAACTTAACTTTTCAGTTAGGGATCTAGATTGAATATTCAGACTTGGTTTTTGAGATTAGGATCCTCTATTGTAATGTAGCTCGTACTCTCTATTAGTAGTCGAACTCTGTCTTCACGTTCAGCATGTTCATCCACTTAATCTATAATCCACATACTAATTTTTTCTTTAATCCAAATTACTATCTTTTTGAGTTTCCACTTTCTCCACTATCATTTTGAATTTCCATGATCTCTACTCGTAGATTCACCAAGACTTTATCTTCCTAGAGTCTTGTAGAATATCTTCTAAGTCTTCGATTTAGTCAAACACTTATCTTTTAAGTCCTATAAAAACTCGAATACTTATCTGTAACTCTTCAAGTTTTTGCACCTGCAAAACACGTGACTAAACATAGCAAACTTATCTGTTCATTAGTCATTTGATAAAACTCGAAGACTTATCATCCATGCGTATAAAAACTCAAACAGTTATCTAACTATTCGATTTTCATTACCGAACGCACATGGAAAACACGTGACAACTTAAAACATTAAAAACACACATGCAGATAACTTAACTATACGAGTTTCTAACATAAACTATTCGACAAAAAGGAAACGTTAACTATCCAAATGTTTAACTATCGAAAATCTAACTCTTCGAAAATCTTTAACTTATCCGACATAAAAATGAAACCTTTCGATAATCTGTTAACTATTATACTTAGAGAAATATACTTAGAGAATATTATTTAGACTTATTTAAAAACTTTAATAAAGCATATATCATCAAAACAAAATTCCTAACAATCTCCCACTTTTTGATGATGTCAAAACCTAATAAGTCAAATAATCTATCTTCTCCCCCTTTTTGGCATTATAAAAAAGTAAATAAAATGTAAGGAAGAAAAATATTCTAAGTACATATCGTTCAAAAAGATATTTTTAAACATGCATAACTGTCATGGATTAAGCATAAACTGTTTAAATATAAACTGTGAAAAAATAATCACATGAGTATTAAATGAAGTAAACAGTTTACATAATATTTTTGGTAACAAATTACAATACATAAATCATGTAATACATAATTTGTATAATCACAAGCCTCTTTGTCTTCGAAAAATACTGATCAGAGTATCTAAAATTTGCTTTGCAATTTCTGTACTTACTCTATTTATTTGATCAATTACTATTTGACCTAAATCATTTTGTGAAACTTGTGATGGTTGTTGTAAAAATTCAGTATGGATGTCTGTATTTATACCTGTATTTGTATCTATCTGTATACCTGTATTTATATCTATATGTATACTTGTATTGATATCTGTATGTTGCTATTCTTCTGAAAATTGTGTTGATTGTTGTTGTTGCTGTTGTGACTGTGTTTGCCGATCCTATTGTTGTTGTTGTTGAATTACAGGTGTATCTGCTTCCTGGTATTTTTGGAGTTCCTTTGCAAAGAAAGATCTTGACTTTAATCTTTTTTGTGGCCAATGTGTAATATCTGTTTGACTTGCCACAATTCTCAAAATCGTATCACCATAAAATAAGTTACTCTGCAAATGTAAGATATGAGAAACAAAAATATCATACCAGTTCACCTATATATGGTTAATTAATGTATATGTAGCATAAAGACAACATCTGCCAACTTCTACACCATGACCAAACCTCTGAAATAATGAAGCATGCAATATTTTTGCAATAAAACGTGCTTGGCCATTTAAATCAGTTAGTAATCTCATTGGTTTGTTGGTAGTTGGATCTTTGGCTAAACTTTGAATGTCTCATCCCAATTGATAAACCTGTTTTCTTTTTGATAATTTAAATCCATTTTTCAGACCAAGTACTTGATAAAGTAAATCTGGAGTTAAATATATGTTATTTTCTTGTATATTGGAAATAGGAATACCTTCTTCCACTGTTAAGTTTGAGTAAAAACAACTGATAAGTTCGAGCATAACAAGATGGTTTGGCTATTGTGGAAGTAGAGTCAACAAGCCTTGAAATTCAAACATTTCTCGTATATGTACCATCTCTTCAAACTTAACTAGTCTTGAGTATAAAACTGTAAAAGTTTTATATGTTTGAAATTTTTCATAACAAGAACTATTTCTGAACCATAGTAATGTATTTTCGTCTAAACTCTGTTTAGGATTAGGTATTTTCCTGTCATGATGTTCTAATCTGGGACTGATTTCAATATTATCAGTAGTATCTATATTTTCAAAGCTTTCAGAATTAGTGGAATTTCTATCAAAGCTGGTATAAATGTCTAAAATATCTGTTATTGTCGTGTCAATAATTTTCTGAAATTCTTCTATTTGTTCTTCTTGAGACATATTAGTAGCAACAGTCTATGTATCAATCTTTCTATCAGTAACATTTATATGTATGATTGATCTATACAACAATTATCTCTATAGGAAAGAATGTTCTATAATAGATTCATTCTATATTTCTGAAATTTCTATACTTTAAACATTGGCAGTGTGATATTCAATCTGTAATTGTGTATGTTGTTGATTATATACATTTATCAACAAATATATTATATACTGTAACAGACATAACCATATGTATAAACTGTAGTGTAAGCAACTATACCAAAAATCAAAAGTTTCTATCCAAGATACAGTTAGAGGAAGAATATCTGTACATTCCTCTTCGGATGAAATATCTTCAACATTCATAGACTCAGTGTCTATATCATCAAAAATATCATCAAAATTGATATCATCTATATATGTATCATCAAAATTTCCTACATGTTCTCTTTTCGTAGGAAAAGAATGTGTGCTTGCAGCATCATGTGAAAAACTGTCCATTGTATTAAAAGATACATTATGCACTAATGTGACACAATACCTTAGAGTGTATGCGTGTAATCCAATATTTGTCACATCTACTGGGATTCCTAACACAAACGTCTGTCCAGCTTTTGCAATCGAACATAGTTTTCCATTTTTCAATGATTCTTCTTTTTGCTGCATTATTCCTTCTACACTTGTAGTTAGTTCAAAATATTCTAATGTCTTTTTCTTTTTCTGACTATATGTCTGCAGTGTTTCTGGTTGTTCAGGAGGTTCTAAAATTTTCTTAATTTCTCCTGTTAAAGGCACCTATGGTCGTGATGGTTCTTCGCCATGATGCCTAAGTGGTAATAATGGAATATAGAGTTTTAAGCTCTCAACCTCTGTCATTTTTAGTTGATAAACTTTTTGTCCTTCACTTCAAAGACCTATTTTCCTAATGGCAGTTTTCTGTTCATCTATATACTGTTGAATGTCATCTAAAATAGTCGAGGGAAAATAATGTTGGGAATACAAAGATTCTAATCCCTTGTTTGCATTTTCTATCATTGGTCTCCATTTCTTTCCATAGTAAGTGATAGATTGTACTGATTTTTCAGGTATATGTTCAGAACTTGTAACAACTGCATGGTTAGGTTGTAAAGTTCATTTGCATAGTTGTAATGTAGAAAGTTCCAATCTATTTTAGTCTAAACTATGTTTTAGCATAATTGCGAATAAACTTCTAATAGAAAATTTTCTCGTCTTGAACAACTTTTCTAATTTCATGCAGTATTTCATTTGTAAAAGTGTACCTTGAGTAGATGTCGTTGATTTCACTTTGCAGCACTTTTGTCATTCTACCACGTCCTCTTCCACGTCTTAACATTGTCAATTAATCTTTTCTATGAACTGTAGAACTTAGTGGAAGTAATGATTGTGAAACTAGGGTTTTACCAAGGTAGAAACACAAAAGGTTGTCAGTAAAACATTTATAACTCTTCGAGTTTATAAACGGATAAACGGATTCAATCATTGAAATCATAAATATAAGATCCGTTATTGATAAATAACTTGAGCGCTTACAATAACTGTATGAGTTTTACAACCGATAAAAGCAGAATTCTTAGTGTAATTGTTCATGTAAAGAAAATAACTTTGGGCTAAGTGAAAAGTGAGAAAACTCGAAGACTTATGATAACTATTCGAGTTTTGTGAGTAGTAAAGCACATAATTATACGACAAACGAGAATAGTTATTGTTAGAGATTAAGTCTTTTAGAAAAATATAAGAATATTAAGTTAATTGTTCAAGTTTCTCGAATGAATAGGTGTGAAAGTTGAAGAGTTAAACATAACTGTTCGAGTTTCTCGAATGGATAGTTGTGAATGTTGAAGAGTTAAACATAACTATTCGAGTTTCAACTGAGACATAATAAAGCAATGAAATTCAACACGTGCATAATTCTAACTTAAGGTGTTCAGATATTTTCGGATACTTATAAACCTAACTATCTGATGCTCAGATGCATTTTGAAGAGTTACCAGATAACTTACTGAACATTCACTTAAGATATGCATTTAGACTTCGACACGTGTACTTCAGGAAATAATAAAATATTCTATTGATCGTTTAAAACAAAACTATCCGATATATATACAATATAGTCTTCTAAAATCACAGAAAATTCAGATACTTAAGAATTAAAAAAAAAAAAACTTTAACTTCAATATAGCAACTTAACGCGTTTAGTTATGTTAACTTAATGAGTTAAACATGTGCACCTCACGTGATACAATACAACATTCGTAACTTATAATTTCACCACGTATATAACACTAACTTAACGAGTTCGTCTCTTCTTTTACTCACTAGCTTAACGAGTTATCACGTGACCTATTTTAACCTTTAAGCCTCTAACTTAACGAGTTATCACGTGACCTATTTTAACCTTTAAGCTTCTAACTTAACGAGTTCTCACGTGACCTCTACACAAACAAAACTCTAACTTAACGAGTTGTCTAAACATGCACTGTTCATGATACAGAAGATATAACTTCAAAACATATCATGCTTTTCAATAAAAACACACGTTAACTTAACGTTTAGTTAAATGAGAAATTAATGCAACGAAACGACTAGTTATTAACTTCAGATCTAATACAGACAAGTATTTATGTTAGTAAGCTTTTTCTGTATTAATTGATGATTTTAATTTCTTTTCACAAGCAATAGTAATTGAGCAAATATGATTATATTCATTCAGCACACATCATCAAAACAAAATACTCAACATAGATTATGGCAGGATTGTTATAACACCTTGAAAAATAAATTAAGCTTGAGTACATTGCCCCCTTTTCTTTTTCTTTTTTTTGTTTATATTCATATATATATATATATTATGTATTATCTCCCACAATATCATCTTTTTACGTGATCACAATCCCTTACTTAGGGGAAACATAACTAGTTACTCAATGACAAGTGAGAACAGGTAATTTTTTTTTAAAATGTAATCTGAATTACTTGCAAAATGAGTTTTAAGTCAGCACATCCCAAACTAGTTGGTTTAAGTGACTAGGGTTTAAGATCCCCCAACGAACTTAATAACTCAAGTAATTACAGACAAAAAAAAATGAAACAAGATAGTAAATTAAATTAGAGGCAACTGCAAGACTTAATTTTTCTAACAAAATGTTAATAACTTTATTTTAATAAACAGTATATACTTTCTATGTATTTTCCTATTAAAATTTCTATAATAGCATATACATAAGTAACAAAAATACAGTTGGCACTCACATTGAATTAAATTAACTTTCCTTAAATAATCTTTTCTGAATTTTTCTTAAATAAATTGACTTCAATAAAAATCAAAAATTCATAAATTCTTAACTACTAGAAAATGGTAATTCGAAAATAGATATTTTGTTTTTTTTTTTAAATAATAAAGACATTAAATTCTAAAACTACCTTTATAACAAACCAAAATGTAATGAACAGGACAGTTTAAACATTAGATAACCTATAGATACCAAGTTCTAATCGTAATTTTGAAAAGGTATTTTCATCTAAGGGTTTTGTAAATAGATCTACTAATTGTTTTGTGGTAGGAACAAAATTTAATACTATTTTTCCTTTTATAACATTGTCCCTTAGAAAATGATGTCAAACTTCTATATGTTTTGCTCGTGAATGTAAGATAGGATTTTTAGATAAACTTATTGTAGAACTACTATCACAGTAAATCTTAGTTGGTTCATAGTCTAAATTAAAATCTTTTAAAGTTTGTCTGATCTATAGGATTTAAGCATAGCAAAGTGCGTCAGCTATATATTTAGCTTCAGTTGTAGATAATGCTACACAATTTTGCTTTTTGCTAAACCACGATACTAAAGAATATCCTAATAATTGACAAGTGCCACTGGTGCTTTTTCTTTCAGACTTACATCTTGTGAAATCAGCATCACTATAACCTACTAAGTTTAAAGAACTGTGTTTAAAGTAAAACAGTCTGAAATTGATGGTTCCTAATAGATATTTAAAAATTCATTTAACTGCAAGTAGGTGTGATTCCTTAGGATTAGATTGATATCTAGCACAAGTACACACACTAAACATAATATCTGGTCGGCTAGCTGTTAAATAAAGTAATGAACCAATCATGCTTCTATATTGTTTTACATCTATAGTTTTTCTAGAGTCGTCTTTATCCAACTTGGTGATAGTACTCATTAGCGTATTCTTTGTTTTAGTGTTGTCCAAACCAAACCTCTTTAATAAATCTTGAGTATATTTTTCTTGTGAAATAAAAGTACCCTGATCTAATTGCTTAATTTGTAAGCCTAGAAAAAATGATAGTTCACCCATCATACTCATTTCAAATTGGTTAGTCATGTCTTTCGAAAATGACTCAACTAATTTATCATTTGTTGCTCCAAATATGATGTCATCTACATAGATTTGAACTACCATTATATCTTTTTCGATCTTCTTGATAAAAAGAGTGTGATCTGCCTTTCCCCTAGAATACCCTCTTTCCATAAGAAATTTAGATAATCTGTCATACCAAGACCTAGGGGCTTGTTTAAGGCCATATAGTGCCTTCTTAAGCTTATAAACATACTCAGGATGTTTTGAATCTTCAAAACCTGGAGGTTGTTTTACATACACTTCTTCTTCTATATATCCATTTAAAAAAGCAGTCTTAACATCCATTTGATATAATTTGAAATCTATATAATAAGCATATGCTAACAAAATTCGTATTGATTCTAGTCTAGCAACAGGAGTAAATGTTTCATCATAGTTAATTCCTTTCTCTTGCTTGTAACCTTGAGCAACTAATCTAGCTTTATTTTTAACTATATGTCCATCTTGACCTATTTTGTTTCTAAATGCCCACCTTGTTCCTATTATGGACTGATTTTCAGGTGGTGGAACTAGATCCCATACCTCATTTCTTATAAATTGATTTAGCTCATCTTGCATAGCTAAATACCAAAATTCATCTTCTAAGGCATCTTCAATTTTCTTAGGTTCTAGTAAAGAAACAATTGAATAAGTACCACAAATCTTGACTACTAATGACTTGGTCCTAACTCCTTGATTAGGATCGCCTATTATCTGATTGATAGGATGAGATGAAGCATAACGCCAATTTCTATGTTGTTCCATATTTTCTATAGGTATGACATTATTTTCTTCTAAATTTTCATCATTTAAGTTTATATTTCTTATTCCGTCAGATAATCTCTTAATTTCTCTATCAACATCATTTGGTACAATTTCTAGGAGAATTTCTGAATCAAAGTTTTCAACATGTCTAACATCCAAATGAGAATTTTCATGAAATTTTACATGTAGGGTTTCCTAAATGATTTTTGTTGATTTGTTATAAACCCTATATGCCTTACTTCTCATGGAATAACCAACAAAAATACCCTCATTTGATTTGGCTCTAAATTTGTCTCTTTGTTCCTTAGTATTTAAAATGAAACACTTACATCCAAAGGGTTTTAAATAACTTATTTTGGGAACCTTGTTATACCATTTCTTATAAGGAGTTTTATCTAAAATTGGTCTTAGATGTATGCTTAGAATGAAAAAATGCATATTATTAACGGTTAAATGATGGTTAATTGCATAATTTTTAGCTTATCATATGAGAATTAAGCCATTATGTTATAATTGCATTGTTATATGCTTTAATTGAAGAATCTGCTTAATTTTGGGGAATTAATGTTAATTTAGTACATTTATGAACTATCGGTAAATTACAGGCTGTGAAATTCTTAAGTATCTGAAAATGAATCTGAGCATCGGATAGTTATACCTGTAATTCTCCGAAATGTTATTTTATGTTTAAATTGATGTTGACACGTGTTGAGAGCTGGTAGATTTACTTACGTTATAACTCGTTAAGTTAGTATAACTACACACGTTGAGTTACATGAAAATACACCAAGGCAACGCGTTAGGTTAGCGTTATAAACTTAAGTTGTTATTTTTGCACGTGTTTTATAGTTAAATCAACGAAGGAAGTCCGTTGAGTTATCTGTAACTCCACGGACTATATATTTTCTAATATGCCACTGTAGCAGTTGCAGGAACAGACAGTTGGAAGGAAAAACCACGTTCGCACGTATCACGCAGGAATTCAATCGCGCAGGGAGAAAGAAATCATCGCCGTTGATCTGAAGGAAGGAAATCCAACCGATCATTCAAGTAGAAGTAGTTACCACTGAAGAAATATAAAAGAAAAAAAGAAAAAAAGAAAGTGTGTGATCGATGGACGTCTAGTGTATACAGAGGAGGAGCACCAAGCTTTCTACAGACAGTATCGGTGATTCTCCGAAGTATCATACCAACCATCGTTATCACCACCATAATCACCAATCATCGGAGGTCTGTGAGGATACTTGCCTGATGTCGGGTCAATTCTGAGCCAAACACAGTGTTTGACAACCACTGTGAGGAGTGATCGCGTCGCGGGAAGGGAATACATTTTCACCAAGCGCCGACTCATATTTTAGGAGATCATAAAGCTTTTAGCCTTGGCTTCGGGTTGATGCCTGTATGCTGAAGAGGAGATCATCTTGCAAATCTAGACTCGCGATTCTATAGGGAGAGGAGACAAAATTGTAAGTGGTTCAATTTTCAGTAGTGTAATCGCGTTGCAAGTAGTGTCGGAAGTATTTACTGTCAAGTGAGATTACTTTACATTTCACCTTTCGCCCATTTCCATGTTCACATCAAAACAAAAATACCAAAAACAATTTATCTTTGTTTGTATGTTGTATTTGAGTGTTGTATTGTTTGTGTTGTATCGTGATTAATGTTATCTATATCAGTTTTATGATTGTTTTATGTTAGTTTTAATTTTACAGTTTACTGAAATTGGTTCATACAAAACAAATTAAAGATTTTAATGGTTACTGCTTGAATCATCTGAATGTTAGTATTACTTAATGATAAATCCAATGTTAACTAGTATTAAAAAGCTTAATTGATGTTATTTACAATCTATGGAATCGCCCAATGGTTGGCCGAATTCCTCTGTAAATAGCAGTATTATAAAGAAGAGACAGGCTCGTGGAGTTAACTTAAGTCCACGAGGACAGTCCATTGAATTATCCATAACTCAACGAACTTAGTCCGTTGAGTTAATTGTAACTCAATGAAGTGCTTATTGAGTATAAATTTGAATTGTTCACAATCAAACATTTCTTAAATTCGTCAGCAATTCCCTATGGGATCGACCTGTACTTGCACACTGATACAATAGACACTGTGCACTTGCAGTTAAAGTACAAATTGGAATGAATATCTAAATTGTATTAAAGGTTGTTTGTTTACTTCTAAAAGAAAGAATAGGCATAAAGATAAATTAACTAAGTAAAAATAGAAGTAACAAATCTAAGTTTTTCTAGTATAGTGCTAGGAAAACCCGAACAATGTACTATATTTATAACATAGCATGCTATATGAACTGCTTCTGCCCAGAGAAATAAGGGTAACTTATTCTCATTTAACATGGTTCTAGACATTTCCTAAAGTGATCTATTTTTACGTTCTACTATCCCATTTTGTGAATGAGCTCTTGGAAATGAGTACATATGATCTATGCCTAATTCTTCAAAAAAGGTGTCAATTTGATCATTATCAAATTTTATTCCATGATCACTCCTAAGTTTTTGAATTTTAACATTTTGCTCATTCTGAACTTTATTATAGAATATCTTAAATATTTCAAAAACTTCAGTTTTATTAGCTAGAAAATAGACCTAAGTAAATCTAAAATAGTCATCAACTAGTACAAAAGCATAATGTTTACCTCCTAGACTAGTTGTCCTAGTAGGACCAAATAAATCCATATGCACTAGTTCTAATACTCTTTTGCTTGTTATTTCATTTAAACTTTTAAAGGATGTTTTATGTAATTTACCTAGTTGACATGCATCACACATAAACTCTTTCAAGTACTTAATACTAGGTAAACCTCTAACTAGATTCTTTTTAGACAGCTTTTGTAATAATTTTAAATTTGAGTGTCCTAGCCTTCTATGCCATAAAATAACTTCATCTGATTTTGCAATTAAGCAAGCATTGTCTTTAATAATATCAGAAGGCAAATTCAGAATACAAATGGATCATTTCTTATATGCAATGAATAAAATTTCATTTTTAGACATGTCCATAATTTTACAGAAATCTTTTTCGAAAATTACTTTGTAAAACTTCATTAAAGCAGGAACACTCAATAAATTAAAACCTAAGTTTTCCACTAATAAGACATCATTTATAAAGCATTTCTTAGTTACTTGAACCTTGCTAGACCCAAGGATATTTGTTTTGCTTTTATTTCCAAAGGTAACTTGTTCGTTCTTAGTCTTTGTTATTTTTGTAAGTAATCATATATCTCCAGTCATGTGGTTGGATGCTCCACTGTCCATTATCCATTTTGATTTGTGTACCTACAAAACAGTCAAAAAGAGATTTTATTTCTTGGAACCAATTTTTGAGTGGGTCCAAGAATTTTAGAGAGAGTCATATCAAAATAATCCATATTTTTAGACTTCAACTTATCTATTTTCTGATAATTATTTTTGCGTTTCTTTCTCTTAGTGTTATAATTATCAGAACATTTATCTCTATGTAAACTAGAGTTGAAATTTTCATTTCTGACATTATTTGATTTTCAATATTTGATATTCTTTAAATATGAAGAAAATTGATCAAGAATATTAAAATTCTCAAATGACTTAGCTTGATTTTTTTGAAAATATCTTTTGACATTCTTGCATCATGTGCTATCATTTATATGCTGCATTTTATCAATTTGCACATATTTATCTCCCTTTTTAATTACACACGGAATAGTTTTTCTTTTACTATTCTTAGTACTGGAAATAAAGACATTATTTTTAGCAATACCATCATGTAATATATAATTTTCAGAAGATGCATCATGTAAACCAATACTATGTTTTTCTACATTTGATATTTTACTACTAAGTTCATTTGTTATAGTTTGACTATTATTCCATTTACTTAATATAATATTTTGATTGTAGACCTTAATCTTTAACATATCATTTTCTGAATTTAAATCGGTAATAGTCAGTTCTAGTTTTTCAATTTCATAGATCATTTTCTTCTTATCAGCAATTAAATTTTCACAATTAGCATGCAATTTTCTTTCTATTGTAGTAAACTTTAAAATTTCCTGTGCATGCCTTTGATTTTCTTCTTTAAATTTATTCAACGTAGGGTTTAGAAAATCAATCTTATTTTCAGATTCATCTAGCATTTTCCTAGTGTTCTTTCCTTCTATTTTTACTTTCTTATATTTTCTAGCTAGTCTATTGTATTCAACAAGTAATCCATCAAAACTATCAAAGTTAGTATTTTCATCAAAGGATACCTCACTGGATTTTGCCATGAAGCATATATTTGCCAGATTTTCTTCTGAATTTGATGTTGATGAGGATTCATTGTCTGATATTGAATCCTTTGTTTATTCACTTTGTGAAGCTGAAGAGTCATCCCATGTCACTTTAAGTGCCCTTCTCTTTCTGAATTTCTTACTCCTAAAATTCCTTCTCGAATTCTTCTTATTTTTGTTGAGTAGACAATTAGTTTGAAAGTGACCTGGTCTGTTGCACTTGTAGCATATGATTTTGTCTTTCGTGAATGACTTCTTCTCCATATCTCTAGATGTCTTTGTTGACCTGAAGTTCCTGCGTTTCTTCAACAGATTTCTAAATTTTCTAGTCAACAACAGTAAATCATCGTTAGAATCACTAATGACTTTTGAGACTTTATCAACCTCAAAAGCCAGATCCCTTCTAGGATTTTTCCCTTTTGGATCTAAATGTTGTATTTCATAGGTTGCCAGATTTCCTATGAGATCATTGAGAGTATTTGTATTTAAATTTTTGGACTCTTCAATAGATGTTGTCTTTTGAGCCCAAATTTTAGTTAAAGATCTAAGGATCTTTCGTACCAAGTCTTTTTCCTCGAATTTCTTACCTAAAGATTTTAATGAATTTACAATCTCAAGAAAACGGGAAAACATGTTAGAGATACATTCATTTTCGTGCATTTTAAAAAGCTCATATTTATGTACTAACATATTAATCTTAGATTCCTTGACCTAGTTAGTACCTTCATTGGCAACCTCTAATGCATGTCATACCTCATATGCAGTTTGATATGTAGAAACTTTATTAAATTGATCATGAGATAAAGCACAAAACAAGATGTTTAAACCTTTAGAATTCGGTGTCATTCACTCCTTTTCATTAAAAGTCCAAGTATCATATGGAGTCGTAACTAATACTATAGAATTGCTAACTATATGCTATAGTTTGAAATCAATTGACTGAAAGAATACTTTCATCCTATATTTCCAGTAGCCATAATTGCTACCTTCAAACATAGGAGTACGATTAGTGGTCTATCCCTCAGTCATAACTAAGATTTAAGTATTATCCATTTTAAACAGATGATTCTGAGCAAATGATAGGAAAAACTGATTCCTAAATAGAGAAATAAAAGCTCTTAATTAATATAGGATGCTCTGATACTAGTTGTAGGATTGTCTATATCACAAGAGGGGGGTGAATTGTGTCTTTAGTAATTAAAATACTAGCGGATAAAACAAGAGCACAAAACACTCATAAATGAAATTCTATTTTTATGTAAAGACAGAATTTACAATACATTTTCAGCTCAATGCCCTTCTTGAAGGTTTTGATACAATAATGTTCGATATACAATTCAAATAGAAAAATAAAGCTCTTATTCAAAACTAATTTTGAATTGTATAAAACCTGATCTTTTTGCACACAGCTTTTTTCCTTCTCTTTACTCAACTTCTGTATCTCTTCTTCTCCAGTTGTCAAATTTCCAGACTTCTTGCGTTTGCAGCTCCTTTTCTAAAATTGCTTGGAATTTCGAACTTCTTCTGATGTTGGAGAATTTTTCATAATATGAATATTCAAAGTTAACCTTTCAGTTAGGGATCCAGATTGAATATTCAAACTTGGTTTTTGAGATTGGGATCCTCTGTTGTAATATAGCTCGTACTCTCTATTAGTAGTCGAACTCTGTCTTCACATTCAGCATGTTCATCCACTTAATCCATAATCCACGTACTAATTTTTTCTTTAATCTAAATTACTATCTTTTTGAGTTTCCACTTTCTCCACTATCATTTTGAATTTCCACAATCTCCACTCGTAGATTCACCGAGACTTTATCTTCCTGGAGTCTTGTAGAATATCTTCTAAGTCTTTGATTTAATCGAACACTTATCCTTTAAGTCTTGTAAAAACTCGAATACTTATTTATAACTCTTCGAGTTTTCGCACCTGCAAAACACGTGACTAAACATAGCAAACTTATTTGTTCGTTAATCATTTGATAAAACTTGAAGACTTATCTATCCATGCGTATAAAAACTCGAACAGTTATCTAACTATTCAATTTTCATTACCGAACACACATGGAAAACATGTGACAACTTAAAACATTAAAAACACACGTGTAGATAACTTAACTATACAAGTTTTTAACATAAACTATTTGACAAAAACGAAACGTTAACTATCTGAAAGTTTAACTATCGAAAATCTAACTCTTCGGAAATCTTTAACTTATTCGACATAAAAATGAAACTTTCCAATAATATGTTAACTATTATACTTAGAGAATATTATTTAGACTTATTTAAAAAATTTAGTAAAGCATATATCATCAAAACAAAATTCCTAACATACACTAACTCAATGAACCAACTTCGTGTTATTACGATAACTCAACGAACCAACTCCATTGTGTTATAGATAACTCAATGAACCAGTGATAAACAAATGTTTTTATAATAAGAATTTTACCACGTGTAATAATAACAACTTAAGTTTTATAACACTAACCTAACGCGTTGCCTTAGTGTTCAATATAGCAACTCAACGTGTTTAGTTATGTTAACTTAATGAGTTAAATATGTGCACCTCACGTGATACAATATAACATTCGTAACCTTTAATTTCACCACGTGTACAATACTAACTTAACAAGTTCGTCTCTTCTTTTACTCATTAACTTAACGAGTTCTCACGTGACCTATTTTAACCTTTAAGCCTCTAACTTAATGAGTTCTCACGTGATCTATTTTAACCTTTAAGCCTCTAACTTAACGAGTTGTCTAAACATGCACTATTTATTATATAGAAAATATAACTTTAAAACATATCATGCTTTTCAATAAAAACTCACGTTAACTTAATGTTTAGTTAAATGAGAAATTACTACAATGAAACGACTAGTTATTTAACTTAGTATAATTTTAGATCCAATACAAACAATTATTTATATCAGTAAACTTTTTCTGTATTAATTGATGTTCTTAATTTCCTTTCACAAGCAATAATAATTGAACAAATATGATTACTTTCATTCAGCACACATCATCAAAACAAAATACTAAATAGGGGGAAGTGTTTATAATGAAAAAGTGCATAATATTAATGGTTAAATGATGGTTAATTGCATAATATTTAACTTATCATATGAGAATTAAGCCATTATGTTATAATTGCAATGTTATATGCTTTAATGAAAGAATCTACATAATTTCAGGGAATTAACGTTAATTAAGTACATTTCTAAACTATCGGTAAGTTACATGCTTTTTATTCTTAAGTATCCGAATTGTCTGTTATTTCAAAGAGTTATATTTCATGTATTGAATAGTTATGTTTTAAATGCTTAAATTTTATTATTTCCTAGAGTACACATGTTGAAATCAAATGTTTTATTATGTCACGTGAGCTGCACATGTTAACTCATTAAGTTAGCATAACTATACGTGCTGAGTTACTTGAAATTATACTAAGGTAACACGTTGTGTTAGTGTTATGCATAAATAGGAAATGTAAACTTTTGAATAGTTAACGTTTCGTTTTAGTTGAAGAGTTATGTTAAAAACTCATATAGTTAAGTTATCTACACATGTGTTTTAATGTGTTTTAATGTTTTAAGTTTTCATGTGTGATTGGTGTTGAAAAATTGGAGAGTTAGATAACTATTCAAGTTTTATACGCATGGATGGATAACTATTCGAGTTTTATATAATGACTAACAAATAGATAAGTTTTCTTATTTAGTCATGTGTTTTGCAAGTGCAAGTACTAGAAGAGTTATAAGAATATACAATACGAAGGAAAACCATGATTGCATGTATCACGTAGGAATTCACTCATGGAATGAAGAAGAAATCACCATTGTTGATATGAATGAAGGAAATCCAACCGATCATTTAAGTAGAAATAGTTACTATTGAAAGAAATATAAAAGACAAAGAAAAAAATGTGAGGAGGGAGGTGGAGAACCATGCTAACTGTAGGAAGTTCCCTAAAGCTCCACACCACACCACCAAAATCAACAACCATCGGAGGTCTGTGAGGATACTTTCCAGATGTCAGGTCGATTCCAAGTCAAACACGGTGATTGATGTAACACTTTTATGTGTTGTTAAATTAAATGGCAAAAGCGTAAATTTTACATTTATAACTACAAGTGCACGGTGCTCATTGTAATAAGCATGTGCAAGTACAGGTCGAATCCACAAGGAGTTTGTTTTAAATAATTTTATTAAAATGATTTTTTGATTAAATATCCACAATTAAAATTCTAATTACGTGCAATTGAATTACAATTTACATGAATACAATAAGAATTTCAAAGATAGCATCAAACCTATTAATTCCTAAAGTTAATAGCTTGAAAACTCAAGAAAATCATTATTTCACATCTCTGGAATCACATAAATTAAGTCTGAATTCTAACTCTTCTACCTTCCAACCTAGACATTGAAAAATCCAGATAAAATATTGGTTGGAAAGGTCATTGAGTTATCTTTAAAATGGCAGTAATTTCCAAGATTATATACTCTATCGCCTGATTTAATTTCTACATGGACTGAATTTTACTCTGTTTTTCTAGAAAAATATTATCCAACACATCAAACGATTAAAAAGAAAAGGAAATATTAATGTGTAGCCAAAAATAGGGAGAATCATTATGGAAATATTTTGAACGATTTAAAGATTTACTAACTCAATGTCCACATCATACAATGAGTAAAGCACAATTAATAGGTATAATTTATGAAGGCATAGATGTTTCAACTAAATCTTTATTAGAATTTACTTGTTAAAATGAATTTTTAAAACTCTATAGTGAAGAAGCATGGGCATACTTAGAAAACTTTGCAAAAAGAACTACTCAGTGGAAAAACTCAACTGAAGTTATTACAAATAAAAGAATATTACCAAGGGGAATGCATGAAATAGATTTAAGCACTATGCTTGAAGTTAAATTAACTGAGTTAATGAACAAAATAGAGGAGTTATCATTAAATCAAAAACTAGTAGAAAAGAATGAAAATATTAATGACTTAGATATTATTTATGCTAGAAACCAAAAAGATAACTTTGGAAATTCTTATAACCCTAATTGGAGAAATCACCCAAATTGACCTTGGAGAAATAATAATTTCTAGGGAGGAGAAAATATAAATGAGAAAAATATAAGTTATGAAGCATTAATTGAATAAGGATCTAGAAAAGAGAAATTAGAAAAGATAATTCAACAATTAAACAATCGCCTAGATCATGTATTTGGAAGTGCTACCAATCAAAATATGAATAGAAATATACCCCCTAGATAGAAGAAATCAATAGAAGTTAGACTACTGAAGGACTACCAATGCAAGCATAAGTTACAAGCTTTATAATTCTTATCTAAAATGTTTGTTATTTTAGAGAGTTACATTTCATGTACTAGACAGTTATGTTTTGAACACTTAAAAAAATACTTTATTATTTCATGTGGGACACGTATTGTAACCTTCATACATGACTTAAGTGGTTTTCGGTAAGTTAGATGCTAACTATCTGAAATGCATGTAAGTTTTGGATACTTATAGTTTGTAATTATTTGAAATATCTAAACTCATTAAGTTAGAATTATGAACATGTTGAATTTAAATACTTTATTATGTCATAGGAGCTACATATGTTTAACTCGTTAAGTTAGCATAACTATACATGTTGAGTTACTTGAATATATACTAAGGTAACGCATTGTATTAGTGTTATAGGCTTATAAGTTATTCCTTTACTGCACGTGTTTTATAGATAAGTCAAAGAAGTAAATCTGTTGAGTTACACTAACTCCACAAACCACTTATTTTCTAACATGCCACTATAGTAGTTGTATAAATAAGAAATACGAAGGAAAACCACAATTACACATATCATGTAGGAATTAACTCATGGAATGAAGAAGAAATCACCATCGTTGATATGAATGAAGGAAATCCAACTGATCATATAGGCAAAAACAGTTATTACTGAAAGAATATAAAAGAAGAGGAGAAAGATGAAGTGTGTGTGTGTGAAGGTGGAGGACCACGCTAATTGCAGGAAGCATCGAACGTTCCCTGAAACTCCACAACACCACCAAAAATCACCAACCAACCATCGAAGGTCTGTGAGGATACTTTCCAGATGTTGGGTTGATTCCAAGCCAAACACGGTGACTGGCAACCACTATGAGAAGTGATCGCATCACAAGAAGGGAAGCCATTTTCACTAAGTATCGACTCATATCTCAAGAGATCGTAAAACTTCTAGCCTTGGTTTCAGGTTGATGCCAATATATTGAAGAGGAGATCAACTTACAAGTCTTGATTCGTGATTCTATAGGGAGAGGAGGCAAGACTGTAAGTGATTAAGTTTTTAGTGGTGTAATCGCATCGCATGTAGTGATAGAAGTTCTTACTATCGATAGAGATTTTTACATTTCACCTTTCATTCATCTTTAGGAACATATCAATACAAAAATACCAAAAAACTAATTATCTATGTTTACATTTAGTATTAATGTATTGTATTATTTGTTTTGTATCATGATTAATGTTATCATTGTCAATGTTTGTGAATGTTTGTTTGATTTAGAAAATAGAAAATAGTTTTATTATCTACTGAAATTGATTCGTACAGAATGCTAAAAAGCCTTAATGCTTACTGTTCAAAATATCTGAATGTTAGTGTTGATTAATGATAAATCTTAGATTAACTAACATTAAAAAACTTAATTGATGTTATTTACATTCTGTGGAACCGCCCAATGGATGGTTGAATTCATTTGTGAATAGTAGCATTTAATTGGAAGTTACTAGGTAGGCTCCCAGAGTTAACTTAAGTCCACGATGATAATCCATTGAATTAATCGTAACTCCACGAACTAAGTCCGTTGAGTTAACTGTAAATCAATGGAGAGCTTAATTGAACACATATAAACTCTAATATAAAAATCAAAATAGTACACAATTCTTACTCAATCTCTATAGGATAGACTTGTACTTGTACACCAATACAATATACACTGTGCACTTGCAGTTAAAATACAAATTGGACTTAATATCTAATTTGTGTGAAAAGTTGTTTGTTTACCCTAAAAGAATTTATTAATATATGCATAACAACAAATCAAACAAATTCTCTAAATAGACAAGTTCTGATTTAACTTTTCACAACCAAACATGGAGGAATAACAATGTCTAAAATAGATTAATATCATTCAAAATATATGTTGAGTATTTTGTTTTGATGATGTGTGCTGAATGAAAGTAATCATATTTGCTCAATTACTATTACTTGTGAAAAGAAATTAAAAACATCAATTAATACAGAAAAAGCTTAATGATATAAATACTTGTCTGTATTGGATCTAAAATTATACCAAGTTAAATAACTAGTCGTTTTGTTGCATTAATTTCTCATTTAACTAAACGTTAAGATAACGTGTATTTTTATTGAAAATCATGATATGTTTTAAAGTTATATTTTCTGTATCATGAATAGTGCACATTTAGACAACTCATTGAGTTAGTGCGTTATTTGTATAAAGGTCACGTGAGAACTCGTTGAGTTATAGGCTTAAAGGTTAAAATAGGTCAAATGAGAACTCGTTAAGTTAGTGTGTAAAAGAAGAGACGAACTCATTAAGTTAGTGTTGTACACATGGTGAAATTAAAGGTTACAAATGTTATATTGTATCACGTGAGGTGCATATGTTTAACTCATTAAGTTAACATAACTAAACGTGTTGAGTTGCTATATTGAACACTAAGGCAATGCGTTAGGTTAGCGTTATAAACTTAAGTTGTTATTTTTGCATGTGGTAAAATTCTTATTATAAAAATATTTGTTTATCACTGGTTCATTGAGTTATCTGTAACACCAGAGTTGGTTCGTTGAGTTAGTGTAACACCACAGATTTAGTTTGTTGAGTTAGCTACAGTACTTGTCACGTGAGTTGGCACATGAGGAACTCGTTAAGTTATATATCTACTTGTGTTACTTGTTTAGTTAACATTAAAGTAATGACTTATTATTACACTTGATGAAAAATTTTTGGATGAGAAAGTTTATTTTGCAGGAAATTTTTCAGAGATTCAAGATTGATGATTAAAAAAATTTGAAATGTAAACGTGGGTCAGAACGTGTGTATTTCGATGAAGGAAAAAGAGAATACGAGAAGAAGTGGAAAATAGCTAGTGATTAAACGTGAAGGATATGCATGAAATGAAGATATAATATAAAAAGCATAGAATTTTTGTCGATCAGTTATCCTTGCACACCAAACAAAATATCTTTTTAGAGATCAAAAATAGCTTTCGGGGAAAAGCTCTCAGAGGGAAGAAAATTCAGTGAAGTAGAAAAGGTTAGATTTATGTCACTAAAGATCTGAAGTATCAGATGGATGAAAATTCAGTGAAGCAGAAAAGGTCAAATTTATGTCACTGAAGATCTAAAGTATCAAAAGAAAGAAAATTCAGTGAAGTAGAAAAAGACAAGATATTTGTCACTGAAGAATTGCTGAAGAAGAAAAAGAAGAAGAAGAAGAAGAAAGATCTCAAACAGGGAGAAATGTTTTAAATTCTACAAATTCGTTTTCTCTGTTTGTAGTTATGAAATTGTATAGATGAAACATGATATCGATATATAATTGCATCTACAATTTCTAAAGAGAATTGAATTGTATATTGTAATTGAAACCTTAATTAAAAATGATTTTATGAAAATAGTGTCTCGACTTGTTTTTTAATTTTGAAGTTTTAATTATAATCAAAAATGTTGAAAAATACAATTCACCCCCCTCTTGTGTAGCCATACGATCCTACAAGTGGTATCAGAGCTTTGTTAATAATCTTTGATATAAAATCGATACCAACTTATTTAATATCATTGCTTATTCTACCTTCCTTATTTTTAAATAGAAATTAATATCTAAGCATACGTTTAACTTTCTTGATTTAAGACTCAAGTTGTTTTTGTTAGGATCGATAGGCTCACTAGAGGGGGGGTGAATGGTGAAGGTGTGATCGATTGATTGTACAAAATAGTGAGATGAAATGAATTAAATGTAAACCAAAATAGTAAAAAGAAAATAACACAGCAAATTTTAGGTTGTTCACCAACTTGGCTAGTCCACCCCCAAGATACACTTGGGCTTCACTAAGTAGACAAGTAATTACAACACTTACTTTCAAGTTGAAGCAAGAACCAACACTTAGAGTTTTTAGGTATAAGCTCAATAACCAACCTTTCTTCGAGCTTTCAGGTTGAAGCTCTCAACCAACAATGAGTTTTCAGGTTGAAACTCACGAACCAACAGCTTTAAACTTTTCTATCAAAGTTTTGGCATAGGGAGCTTTTCTGTAGTGAATCTTTAAGAGTATACTTGATTGTTGTAGACTTGAGAGTGTATCTAGAATTTTGTGTAACTCATAGTATAATGTATGATCGTTATCTCTATCTCATCTTTTCTTAAACTTTTCATATTTATACCAAAAGGTATAACGATCATATTTCACTTCCAACGGATGTATTCTACTGTACTTGTTAAATAATTAGACCTAAATATGGTAAGTTATCATTCTGTCTGATGTTCAGTAAGTAACCCTCCGATTTCCTTTGATTTTCGGATGGTTATATGAATAACTCACCGAAAAGTGTCTATAACTTACCGAAAATTCACTTACATCCTGTTGTCTATGTCATGTGAGGATTTTAAGCTGTTCACATGAGGTGTCAGGTGTTCAGAGACTTGTAGTTTTAACTTACCGAAAAACTCTTGACTTTTGGATAGTTAGCTATAGTAACTCTCTAATTTTTCTTTTAAGCTTCTAACTACTGTCTTTTTAATTCTACATGTGCATAATAGGCTAACTTAAGTTCTAGATAGTTATACCTGTAACTCACCAAAACTCTTCAAATTTCGAATAGTTAGCTTTCTAACTCTACGAAAAGTCCTTTAAGCTTCTGTTCTGGATTTCTGCACATAGGTAATTGAATGACTAAAGTTTTGGATAGTTAGCCTTTCTAACTTTTCGATTTTCCTTGAGCTTTCGGATAGTTAACTCCTTAACTTTCCGATCATTCAACTAACAATCTTTCACAACTCTCTGAAGGCTTTATGATTTCGGACAATTATTCTTCTTAATTGTCCGATAGTGTTGCTACTGCTTTAAATTAACTCTTCGGATACTTAAGCCTTAGTACATTATGGAATTATCTACATCTTGTTTGTCTGCCTTCTGATCTTTTGCTACACTGATTTATCTATGAAATACAATATGTTTCCTCACACAGGTTTTTGCATTATCAAAATACTAGGGTTCTAACAATCTCCCCCTTTTTGATAATGACAAAATCCTTTACATTTATTTACATGTATTTCACTCCCTAGATTGTTTATATACATTCAGTCACACAGAAACTAAGTGAAACAAGGATTTACAATGAATATAATGAAGTGGTGAGATTCCTCCCTTTGACAGTGTGCTGTCTTCTCCCTCTATCTATGTGCTGAGATTTTCTTCCCCATTTTAATACTTCTCCTTCTGTCTATGCTGGAAATACTGTAAGTTTCCATATTCTTCTCCCCCTTTTTGTCATTATATAAAAAGGTGATTGATATCTATAAAACTGTAAAACTGATATCTAATATGTCCTGCATGAGTACATGTTAGCATAAAGCAAGCTCCCATATGGTGAGCTTGAGGAATAATAAATAAAAGAACATATGCCTAGATTTCTTCTAATATGATTGAAAGTCGATTCATTTAAAGGTTTGGTGAAAATATCTGCAAGTTGACTTTCTGTTGGCACAAACTTGAGTGAGATGTTCCCTTTTTCCACATGATCTCTCAGAAAATGATGTCTGATCTCGATATGCTTGGCTCTGGAATGAAGTACTGTATTCTTAGATAAACTGATTGCACTGCTGTTATCACAAAATATGATTGTATTCTGAATCTTTAGTCTGTAGTCTACTAAAGTTTGCTACATCCAAAGAATTTGAGCACAACACAGACCTACTGCAATATATTTGGCTTCAGTAGTAGATAATGCAATATAGTTTTGTTTCCTACTGAACTAGGAGATTAATGAATTTCCAAGTAGTTGGCATGTGCCACTAGTACTCTTTCTGTTAGATCTGCTGCTTGCATAATCTACATCACTATAGCCTATTAACATTAGGCTGCTATTAGCTGAGTAGTATAATCCGAAATCTTTAGTACCTTATAGATATTTGAAAATTCTTTTTACTGATTTCAGATGAGATTCCTTTAGTGATGCTTGAAATCTATCACACAAGCATACACTGAATATGATATCTAGCCTACTTGCTAAAAGATACAATAGAGATCCAATCATGCCTCTATATTTCTTTTAATCTACTACAACACTTGAGTCATCGATTTCTAGTTTTATACTTGAACTCATTGGAGTATTTGCAGATTTAATGTTTTCACAGCCAAATTTCTTTAACATCTCTTTGCAGTATTTCTCTTGGTTGATAAAGATGTCATTTTGCACTTGATGGATTTGTAAACCTAAGAAAAACTTCAATTCTCCCATCATGCTCATTTCAAATTTATTTTTCATCAAATTTTGAAATCCATGATAGAGTTTTTCTGATGTAGCTCCAAAAACTATATCATCAACATATATCTGTACGATCAAAATGTGCAAATCAACAATTTTGATAAACAAAGTGTTGTCCACTTTGACTATAGAGAAGTCATTTTCAGTTAAGAATTTTTTTAGTTTCTCATACCATGCCCTAGGTGCCTGTTTCAGACCATATAAAGCTTTGTTTAATTTGAAGACATGATCTGGCTTGACTTCATCTTCAAATCTGAGAGGTTGTTTAACAAAAACTTCTTCCTGAATTTCTCCATTCAAAAATGCACTTTTCACATCTATCTGAAACAATTTTATTCTCATACTGCTTGCAAAGGAAAGCAACATTTTGATAGCTTCTATTCTGACTACAGGTGCAAAAGTTTCTTCATAGTCAATACCTTCTTGCGAATTATAGCCCTATGCAACCAATCGAGCTTTATTTCTAAGTATGTTTCCCTCTTCATCTAATTCGTTTCTGAAAATCCATTTAGTTCCAATGATTGATTTTCCTACAGGTTTTTCCACTAAATATCTTTACAGGCTTCATCTACTGATTTTGGCTCTATTTCTAACACAAATGCACAGAAATTGCAAATATCTTGTGCTTTGCTTCTCATTTGTGCCCCTTTGGTTATATTTCCAATTATTTGTTCCATGGGGTGATCAGATTTGAACTTCCAATTGTGTTGATTTTGATCTGAAGCTTGGGATTTGAGTTTCTGCTTGCAATTACCTTTCTCCAAATATTCATTTTCACTGTCACTGTCAATCTTCAGATTCTTGAAATTTTGTATCAAATCTTCATCAAATTGAACATTTATACTTTCCTCTACTCTTCTGTCTTTAGCAACATATACTCTATAAGCTTTGCTTCTAGATAAGTATCGAACAAGTATGGTAGGTTTAGATTTCGCATCAAACTTGTATTTAGCATTTCCAATGTTTAATACAAATCATTTGCAACCAAATGTCTTAAAGAAACCAACATTTGGAGTCCTATCAAACCAGATTTCAAAAGGTGTCTTATTCATCATAGGTCTGATGTGAGTTCTATTAGAGATATGATAGGCTGTACCTACAGCTTTAGCCCAGAGAAATTTTGGTAGATCAATGGCATTTAACATAGTTCTAGCCATTTCTTGCAATGTCCTATTCTTTCTTTCCACTACTCCATTTTTAGTTGGAGTTTTAGGGCAGGAGAATTCATGCAAAATTCCAAATGAATTACACAAATTTTCGAACTCATGGTTTTCAAATTCTCCTCCATGATCACTTATGATTTTCTTTACTGTCAGTTCCTTCTAGTTTTGAATTTTAATGCAAAAATTTCAGAACTCACTGCATGTCTCATTTTTATGAGTTAAAAATATTACCTAGGTTAATTTAGAAAAATCATTTACAATAACAAGAGTATATTTTTGACCTCCAAGGCTTGAAATTTGAGTTGGGCCAAACAGATCCAGATGTAAAAGTTCTAATGACCTTTTGGTTGAAATTTCATGTTTGCTATGGAGAGAGGTTCTCTTTTGCTTTCCTAGCATACAATCACTGCACACCCTATCTTTCTTGAATGTAAGTTTAGGCAATCCCCTGACAAGATCACCTTTGGATAACTTTCTAAGAGTCTTCATACTAATGTGACCAAGTCTATTATGCCACAACCAATCATCTTCACTAGATGCTACCAAACAGGAATTGCTTGCAGTATTTTCACATGGAAAGTTTAATGTATAAATAGAATAATTTCTAATACCAGTAAATTTTATTTCATTTGTTGCCGGATCAATAATGTAACAATTTTCAGCAATAAAAGAAACTATATAACCTTTATCACATAATTGTCCTACACTTAATAAGTTTTGTTTTAATCCATTGACATACAATACATTCTCAATTATACCATTTTCTAATGTGATATTTCCTATAGCAGTTATTTTACACTTTTCATTATTTCCAAATTTAATAGATCCTGAATTTAAACTTTGAACAGAATCAAGAAATCTTTTCTTACCTATCATGTGCTTTGAGCATCCACTATCCACAATCCATTTTGTTGTATGTGCTTAGAGCTCCTTGCCATCCTGCAATTTATACTGAAATTAAGGCTTTTGGTACCCAAATCTTCTTGGGTCCAGTAGAGTTAGTCCTTAAAACATTAAATCTATTGCCTCTTGGCAACCACATATGACCTGATCTTCTTTTGATGGCAAACACAGTGGTGCCATCTCTGTATGATTGAATCATTCCACCACAATAAGGTACTTCCTGTGGTGTAGCATACCCTAGACCATATTTACTTCCATTAGGTCGTTGAGATCCTATAATTTTATTTAGTCCTTTTTGACCTTGAGTAAATTTACATACGGTATTTTTCAGATCAGATATTGTAGTTAATAAGTTTTTATTTTCTTCTTTCAATTTACAGTTATCACAACTATATTTATCCAAGTTAGATTTCAAATTTCTATTTTCAACTACAGTTGTTTCTAATTCAATAAAAGAATCTTCTAAGCAATTATTCAACCTTTTAATTTCTTTCTTAAATTCCCTACATTTAACATAGAGATTATCTATAGTAGACAGAAGACTATTAATATCTATTTCATCATGCTCATCTTTTGAACTAGAAGAAGAAGTGGAACATACCTCTTGAGCTGCAAAGCACACATATGCTACAGCTTCATCTTCAGAATCAGATGAACTACTTGATGAGCTACTGTCATCCCACGTAGCTTTGAGTGCCATCTTCTTTTTGTCCTTCCATCTCTTCTTCTTATCTACCTGATCCTCTTCTATTTGAAATGGACAAAAAGTCTGTATGTGTCCTTGCCTTTTGCATTTAAAACATGTAGGGACAATTCTTTTGGAGGAGCTGGTCTTATTCTTTTTCTTCATGAACTTTCTGAAGTTCCTTGCCAGCAACATGATCTCATCATCATCTAAGCATGGAGCTTCTTCTGTTGAAGGAAATGCTATTTCCTTTTTTGTCACAACTTTCTTTTCAACAACTCCCTCTTGCTCTTTCCAGTCCTTCATTTAAACTTCGTGGGCCAGAAGATTGCCCAACAGTTCTTCAACCGTGTAATTGTTGAGATCCTTGGAATCTTGGATAGATGTAGATTTCTGTTTCCACTCGACAGTTAAACTTCTCAATATCTTCTATACTGTTCACGAGAAGAAAATTCATTTCCCAGGCCTTTCAAACTGTTAATAATTTTAGTAAATCTTGAAAACATTTCAGTTATGTTTTCATTTTCATCTGTTGAGTATTTTGTTTTGATGATGTGTGCTAAATGAAAATAATCATATTTGCTCAATTATTATTGCTTGTGAAAAGAAATTAAAATCATTAATTAATACAAAAAAAGTTTACTGATATAAATACTTGTTTGTATTGGATCTGAAATTATGCTAAGTTAATAACTAATCCTTTCATTGCATTAATTTCTCATTTAACTAAACGTTAAGTTAACGTGTGTTTCTATTGAAAAGCATGATATGTTTTAAAGTTATATTTTCTGTATCATGTACAGTGCACGTTTAGACAACTCGTTAAGTTAAAGTTTTGTTTGTATAGAGGTCACGTGAGAACTCGTAAAGTTAGAGTTTTGTTTGTATAGAGGTCACGTGAGAACTCATGAAGTTAGTGAGTAAAAGGTTAGACAACTCGTTAAGTTAGTGTTATACATGTGGTGAAATTATAAGTTACGAATGTTATATTGTATCACATGAGGTGTACATGTTTAACTCGTTAAGTTAACATAACTAAATGCGTTCAGTTGCTATATTGAACACTAAGGCAACGCGTTAGGTTAGCGTTATAAACTTAAGTTGTTATTTTTTGCACGTGGTAAAATTCTTATTATAAAAACATTTTGTAGGATTGTATGGATACACAAGAGGGGGGTGAATTGTGTATTTTTAATATTTTCTGACATATAATTGAAACTTTAAAACTCAAAATCAAGTCGAGACATTGTTTTCATAAAATCATTTTTATTCAAGGTTTCAATTACAATATACAATTCAATTCTCCTCAGAAATTGTAGATGCAATTATATCTCGATATCATGTATCATCTAAACAATTTCATAACTACAAACAGAGAAAACTAATTTGTGAAATTTAAAACATTTCTCCCTGTTTGAGATCTTTCTTCTTCTTATTGTTTGTGTAAAATTTACCTCTCAGAAATAAAACTCTCAGATGTCAATAATTATATAAGTATCAGTGTTGTAATTATCATCTGTCAAATTACAATAACCATTTAAATAGCATCTCCTTTTATAATATATATATGCAATTAAGATCATAATCATTTTTATAATATTTCTCCCCCTTTTTGTCATTAATCAAAAAGATAATTACAAAGAATATATATATATATACGAGATATAATTACAACAACTCTTTATGTAAACAAGAATAATAATTGAACATTTTTACAAAAAAATGTATTGTTCAATGAATCAAACAGGTAATACAAACATTACATTTTGTATTCAGAAACAAACAAAAACTGTTATCGACCCCTCCTAAGTATATCACTTATAGCATTACATATTTTATCTCCTAGATGCCTAATATCATTTTTGATGTCGTTAAGCACTGCATCTAAGTCAGGAGGTAGCTGGGTTTGCTGTTCTGCTTGAATTGAATAACTTTGTTGTTGTTGTTGTTGTTGTTGTATATGGTCTGTAGAATCAGGTTATTGTTGATGTTGTCGTTGAGGTTTATGCATAGCCTGGAATTTTTGCAAATCTTTAACACTAAATGCTCTCATGCCTTTAGTTTCAGAGGGCCAGTCGGATAAAGTCAATTGGCTTGCAAGGATTCTACATACAACATCACCATAAAATAACTTTGAACTCATAAGCTGCAGTTGAGACATAAAAACATCAAACCAATTTATTTGAATTCTATTCAGCAGGCCATAAGTTGCATATAAATAGCTTCCGCTGACTTCCAAATTGTGTCCAACTCTTTGAAATAAATTTGCATGCAATATATTTGCAATAAACCTTGCCTCTGCATTTAGATTTTCCATTAATCTCATTTCAGAATATACATCTGGAATTTTTGATAAAGACTGAATGTTCCATTCCAGTTGTCTTATCATGTCAAATCTGTTTGTAACAACAACACCGTCATTCTTTAATCCTAAAACTTCAAAAATTAACTCAAGAGACAATATAAACTCCTGTTCATTTATTTGAGTTTTCAGAAAATTTCCATTTTTGACCAGATTGCTATAAAAAGCTGCAATAAGCTCTATGTATTGCTTCCATTTCGTTCCTACTAGCAAGAATTTAATGAGGCCTTGAAACTCAAACAGATCTCTTATTTCCATCAAATTTCTGAATTTTATTAGACAAGCATGTAGAATCTGACATGTAATCAGATTATTGTATTTCTGCAATGCTTCTTCAGATCTAAAATGAATTGTATTGCCTTCAATTTGTAATATTGTACACAAAGAAGGTGATACCTGAAGTCGTGATTCAGAGTTTAATTCATCTTCAGGAACTTCTTCAAAATGAAGGTCATGTTGTTCCTCTTCCAAAATATTATCTTGAAGCTGCTCAGGTAAGCTTGATTCTTCAGCTTCAATAGTGTTAGGAACATTGTCAATATGCTCAACATCATCTGTTCAGTCTCTATAGAATGTTTAGAGTTCAATTTTTCCATAAATTCTACAGCCGGTGTATTTGTTTGTAATAGTTCATTCTGTTCAACAGATATTTCCATTGATTCATGTTGTGAATTCTTAGACTCTGCTTCTATAGATTCTGAAGAAGGCTGGTTAACTTTTAGCTCTTCTGGAGTCTTAACATTTTCAATATCTGCTACTCCAGACAATTCAGCCTGTGAACTAGTTACTGCCTCAACATTGTCAATTATATCTGTAATAACTTGTTCAATGTCAGGTGCCTGATACTCTGATTTGTCAATTTCTGCATCATCAGGACTTGTACTAATAGAAAAACTTGAGCTCATATTTGACTTGTATTTCTTCTCAAGCTTTCTAGCAAGGGAAAATAAAGTCTCATTATCTTCATTAGTTTCAGTGTGTTCAGAACTGATGAGTTTATCAGAGGCACAATACAGTACAATGTTTAGACATTAATTTAGATTAACTAAGACTTGTATTCTAAATTATATTAATCTGTTTTCGACAATGTTAATCCTCCCCTTACAAATATATTTCAAATATATTTAATCAAAATACAAAATATACTTGTAGTGACAATAGATGTTAAGTATAACTATACTTTTAAATTTTCTTTTCAGAGACTTCCATTATCCTAACATCATCAAAAATGATTTCCAGAATCAATTCCTACTATATATGAATCAAGACATAATTGTGAACTCAATGTGATTAATTCAAGGAGAATAAAAGAATGTATCTCAAATAAACGTTTTCAAAGGTGCTAATGTTTATTCAATAAATCAGTAGTCATATTGGTAGAAACTATATGTGATTCAAAAATATTTGTAATTAATGAAACAACATTTTTTTTTTTTTCAAAATAGTGAATATTGATAATTTTCTTTAAAAGTTAGTTTGAAAAGTTTGAATCATACAAGAGCTTTCTAATGTACCCATGTAATGAGCTTTCAGTCAACAATCCCAGAGCTGATCGGACCTTAGGTTGCCAGATTTAAAGAATCCTTTTTCAGGACAACAATCTTTACATACCTATCTGCTCAAGTACAAAAGGCTCGTGATCAAACTGATCAATAAACTCTCAAAGATTTTCACTTTGTAAGCACTTTTCATTTTAAGCATAGTATATATGTATTCCATTAATACAGATGCAATAAAACACAAATCTCATACAATTTTTACTTCTATGATTGTATTGAGAATATGAATCAGTTTCAATAAGCTTATACTTTTGATTAACAGTTTAAGATGAGTTACATATAACTTATTCTACAAGTTTAATTAATTAAGTCAAATTTATGCATGATCATATGCATTTTCCTTGATTCAAAGAAAACATTTAATCAAAATTTCAGAATGTCAGAAGTATTTAATGTTTTTCATTTACACTTCCACTTAAAATTATAAAAACCATTAAAATTGATAAACTACTTAAAATCAATAAGACACTACTATGATTTTACAATAAATACATAGTATCTTAAGCAGCAGTTTAGATATTACTTTAGATATTTATAATAAGTATATAATATCTATGAGGTGAACAACATCATCAATAATATTTATCTTTTTATGTGGAGTTTAAGCATTTTACACATCATATAGCCTACAAATACCTAAATTTAATCTAATGTTGCAGAATGTATTTTCGTCTAGAGGTTTTGTAAATATATCAACTAATTGATTTTTACTAGACACAAATTCTAATTTAATTTTTCCTTTAATTACGTTATCTCTTAGAAAATGGTGTCTAACCTCTATATGCTTTGCTCTTGAATGTAATACAGGATTTTTGGAAAGATTTATTGCAGAACTATTGTCACAATAAATCTCAATTATATCATAAGATAATCCAAAATCTTCTAAAGTTTGCCTTATCCACAGAATCTGAGTGCAATATAGTGCAGCAGCAACATATTCAGCTTCTGTAGTAGAAAGTGCTACACAATTTTGCTTTTTACTAAACCATGACACCAAATTATTTCCCAATAATTGACATATGCCACTGGTACTCTTTCTATCAAATTTAGATCCTGCATAATCAGCATCAGTATATCCTATAAGATCTATTGAACTATCCTTAGAATAATACAGTCCAAAATTTTTAGTTCCTTGTATATATCTAAATATTCTTTTAACTGCAATTAGTTGTGATTCTTTAGTATTAGATTGAAATCTAGCACAAACACACACAGCAAACATAATATCAGGTCTACTAGCAGTCAAATAAAGTAAAGAACCAATCATACTTCTGTATTCTCTTTGATATATAGATTTTCCTATGTCATCAATATCTAACTTTAAAGTAGTACTCATAGGAGTTCCTCGAATCCTTGTATCATTAAAATTAAATTTCTTAAGCATTTCATCTGCATATTTTTTCTGGTTTAAAAAATATACCTTTATCCATTTTCAATTAGTTTTATGACACTCACCAAATTAAATCCTAGGTTTTCTACATATAGTACATTCGAAATAACACAAGTAGGAGTTATTTGAACATTGCCCATACCTATGATTTTATCTTTGCTTTTGTTTCCAAATATTACACTTCCTTTCATGGTATTTGTAAAATTTTGTAGTAGACTTTTCTGTCCGTTCATGTGACTTGACGCTCCACTGTCCAAGATCCATTTTGATGTTGTTTCCTCCTGCAACACAAATTAAGAAAAACTTTTTTTTGGTACCCAATGTTGTTGAGGACCAAGTTCATTAAAGGCATATTTCTTCTTTTTGTTTAAAAATAGTTTAACATTATCATTTATATTCTTATTAATTGTAAGTTCTATTGATTTATCATTAGTTCATACTCACATATAGCATTATTGCTTTTACAATCATTCTTTTTGTTTTCAGATGTAGTATAATCAAGACCAAACGGATTTTTATCAGATTTTAATTTATTTTGGTCATGCTCATACATTTCAGTAAGTTCATACCAAGATTTTGTACTTGTATTAACATTTTCCGTACATACAAAATCTTTTTTTGTACAAGAATTTTTAGTTTTATCACATGCAGAATGAGTAATTGGTCTAATACCAGTGTATTGAATTACATGCTCAGGTTTCTGAATTTTCAGTTTACTACAATTGTCTGAAATTTTAGAAACATTAGAAACTGAATTTCCAGAACAAGAAACAAGATTTTTAGAAATATTAATAGTCATTTTAGAAGTACAATTTGACAAATCACATTGATTTATATTATTACTACATGATTCATCCCTTGAAGTACCTACTTGTACATATTTATTACCTTGTTTCATAACAAAAGGAATTTTAGTCTTAAATTACTTGAACTGAAACTAATAAATCCTTTATTGACTTGAGATTCAGGATATTCAGGATAATCAAATCCTAAGCCAAATTTATAAGACACTATAGGGGTACTAGTTAGTTTGTCTAACTTAGTTTGACTTAAATTCCATTTCTCAATGGTAGAATTTAAATCTAGCTCTCTCAATTTTAATTTATCTATCTCTAATTCAAGTTCATTTATATTGTTTCTCAACATTTCATTTTTAGATTCTATCTTTAATTTTTCAGCATTTATATTCTATATTTGTTCATGTATGATACATTCATTAAATCTAAATTTTTGCAAATCTCTAGCATGATTTTCATTATCACATTTAAACTTTTCTAAAGTAGTAGACATGAAACAATTTTCTTCTTCCATAATGGATGAAGATTTTCTAATATTCTTATTTTCCAATTTACATACTTTAAGTTTATAATGCATGATAAGCACATAATAATTCATCAAAGTTGAAATCTGAATGACTTTCAGGATCAGATATTACCTCAGACTCATCTGCCATGAAGCACACATGAGCAACGTCTTCTAACTCTTGTTCTCCATCTAAATGTGAAGATTTTGATGCTGATTCTTCAGATTCAGACTCTTCAAACGTGTCATCCCAAGTGACTTTCAAAAACTTTTTTTGAGTTTTCTGAGCCGTCTTCTTCTGATTTGTCCTACTTTGCCTTTTATTTTTCCTCATAGGACAATCTAGAGAAAGATGTCTAAGTTTCTTACAGTTGTAACATACATACTTTCTGGATGAAGAATTCTTGTCATTTAGTGATTTTGTATTTGAGGGTTTATCATTTTTGTTCCTTTGTTGTTTCCTAGCTTTCCATGCTTTCTTGAATTTCCTAGTCAGCAAAATCAAATCCTCGTCAGAATCAATAGATATATCAGAATTTGAATTAATTTTGAAGGCTATTTCTTTCTTCATTTTTAGTTTGTTGTGACTCAGTGATTCATTTAATTGAACTTCATAAGCTATCAAGTTACCTATAAGTTCATTCATAGTATAAATATTTAAATCTCGTGATTCCACAATTGATGTTACTTTCTGAGACCATTTAGAACTTAGGGATCTGAGAATTTTCCTCTCTAAATCCTTCTATTCAAAATTCTTTCCTAAACAATTTAAAGAGTTTATGATATCAAGAAATCTGGAAAACATCTCAGAAATATTTTCGTCTTCATGCATCTTAAAGAGTTCATACTTATGAATCAACATGTTTATTTTAGTCTCTTTAACTTGAGAAGTAACTTCATGTGAAACTTCTAATGCATGCCACACCTCATAAGCAGATTTATATGTCGACACATTACTGAACTATTCATAACTCAATGCACAAAATAAAATATTTAAGCCCTTAGCATTCAGAGTTTCATTTTCTTTTTTAGTAGTTGTCCAAGTATTATAAGGAGTAGTTAATGGAGTATATGGTTTAGAAATCATGAACCACAACTTATGATCTATACTTTGAAGAAAAACAGTCATCCTATATTTCCAATATTCAAAATGTATTCCATCAAATAAAGGAGGACGATTTAGATTTTAGCCTTCATATAAAGAAAAATTACCATTTCTAGTAGCCATCTTACCTTAGATTTTTCTACCTATTTGATTTTAAACAGTCTAAAAACTTTAAAACAACTTGAGCCTTAAATCAAGAAATTTAAACATATGCTCAGATATTAATTTCTGTTTAAAAACAAGGAAGGTAGAATAAGCAACGATATTAAATAAGTTGGTATCGATTTTTTATCAAAGATTATTAACAATGCACTAACGATTTGAAGTATCAGAAGAAAGCAAATTCGGTGAAGCATAAAAAGACAAGATATTCGTCATTGAAGAATTGCTGAAGAAGAAAGAAGAACAAGAAGAAGAAAGATCTCAAACAGGGAAAAATATTTTAAATTCCATAAATTAGTTTTGTCTGTTTGTAGTTATGAAATTGTTTAGATGATACATGGTATCGAGATATACTTGCATCTACAATTTCTAAGGAGAATTAAATTGTATATTGTAAATGAAACCTTGAATAAAAATGATTTTTTGAAAACAATGTCTCGACTTGCTTTTGAGTTTTAAAGTTTCAATTATATGTCAGAAAATATTAAAAATACATAATTCACCCCCCTCTTGTGTAGCCATATGATCCTACAAGTGGTATTAAAGCTTTGTTAATAATCTTTGATATAAAATCAATACCAACTTATTTAATATCATTGCTTATTCTACCTTCCTTGTTTTTAAATAGACATTAATATCTGAGCATACCTTTAACTTTCTTGATTTAAGGCTCAAGTTGTTTTAAAGATTTTAGACTGTTTAAAATCAAATTGGTTGAAAAATCTAAGGTAAGATGGCTACTGGAAATGATAATTTTTCTTTATATGAATGCTAAAATCTTAATCGTCCTCCTTTATTTGATGGAATATATTTTGAATATTGGAAATATAGGATGACAATCTTTCTTTGAGTTGATCCAAATGTTGCTTCAATGGTGTACCTTCCTTCATTCTTAGAGAGAACAGCCTTTGCTTCAACAACAGCTTATTCATAAGAGACTTAGTCATATACAAAGATTCTAACTTATTCCAAAGACCCAAAGCTGTATTTTCATTTGCTACCTCAATGATTATCTCATCTAATAAACATAGCAGAATAGTCGAATGTGCCTTCTCCTCTTGCTGTTCAAATTCAGCAGACTTCTTATCTAGGGTTGTCTCCACATTTAAGGGAGTCCAAATACCCTACTGTTTCAAAAGTGCTTTCATCTTAATCTGCCACAAACTAAAGTTGTTCTTACCGTTAAACTTCTCAACTTTCAAGGTTGAAGATGCCATGACAGTAAAACAACACAAACACAGCAAGCAAATACCAAAGAATTCGGACAACAAAGAAGCACAAAATTTGCTATCCCAAAGCTACGGATGAATCTTTCATTCAAAATATCTCAACTAGCAAAATGCAGCTACTAAATTCAAAAGATGAGCCAACATCACACGTATTGTCTCAAAATTCCCAAAGAACTTCAAAGAATTCCAAAGAACTGCTAAAGAATTCCAAAGAACTGGCCACACTTGATCTACCCAAAAAGGCTGAAAAAGAGTTCCACAAAATCACAATAGCAAACTTCAAAAGTTATGATAGGAATTCTTACTACTCGTTTCACAAACGTGGAAACGACAAATGATCAAGTGCATGTTGTCAGCTTCAAGATCGCAGGCGTCGAACAAGAATTCCAACCACGGATGCTTTGTCATGAACACAAGTTGTGAGCAAAGATCGCGTGAGTAAACCGCGAGCGCTGGCGACGAATCGAAGAACGTAAGCATTGATACGTGAACGCTGGCGTCGAGCAGAATGCGAGTGATCATGCACGGACACTACCATAGGCAACGACATAGACGAATGCATGCAGGCGAGGACACAAGCGGTCGTGCATGGCCGTTGGCACGGACGAAGACGTGGACGAATATGTGTAGGTGCAGGCACGAGCAAAGACGCGAACGATCGTGCAGGCAAGAACGTGGGCGAATGCACGTAGACGCTAGTGCAGGAGAAGACGCGGACGATCGCGCGGGCAAGAACGCGGGCGTCGAGCGTCGGACGTAGGCGTTGAGTGCGGGCGTCAGGCGTTGCGTGCGGGCGTGGGCATTGGCTCGTGCGTTGGCCAAGATCTTTCTTTTCTTCTTTCAAGACTAATCCACGGCCAACTCCTCAAGCTTCGCTCTAATACCACTTGTTATGCGAAGAGAAGTGCGGAAAGGGAGAAGCTTGGACTCGTGGAGAAGAAAGAAGAAGACAAATGGGAAAAACGTGTGAAACAACTACAAAAACACCAAGGTTTAACGTGGTTCCCCAATTGGGTACGTCCATGGATGGAGCTCAACTGAATGATTCTCTCTAGGTGACCACAAAGGGATACAAGATTCATCATCCTCTAAAAGCACACATTGGGGGTCTATTTATAACATTTGTGTACCCCCAAGTGGCTAAGGACAAAACTACCCCTATGTGTAACAAACTAATTCAAGACACATAATAACAGGGAGAAATGTCACTTCATGGTTAAACAAGGAATAGTCTTAGGGCATGTTGTTTCTAAAAAAGGGTTGGAAGTAGATAAAGCTAAAATAGAAGTAATTTCTAATTTACTAGAACCTAAATCAGTAAAAGATATTAGATCATTTCTAGGACATACTAGCTTTTATCGAAGATTTATTAAAGACTTCAGCAAAATAGTTAGACCTTTAACTAATCTATTAAAAGATATTCCATTTAACTTTGATAAAAATTGCAAGGAAGTATTTTTCAAGCTTAAAACTAGCTTAATTTCAACTCCTATAATAGAAGCACCTGATTGGAGCCATCCATTTGAATTAATGTGTGATGCATCTGATTTTGCTGTAGGAGTAGTGTTGGGACAGAAGATAGAAAAATCTCCTAGAGTGATTCATTATGCAAGAAAAACCTTAAATGATGCTCAAGTTAATTACACAATTACTGAAAAAGAATTATTAGCTGTTGTGTTTGCTTTAGAAAAGTTTAGATCATATCTGATTGGAGATAAAGTAATCGTATACACGGATCATTCCGCTCTAAAACATCTAATAAAGAAAAAAGAGACTAAACCTAGATTGATCCGATGGATATTATTATTACAAGAATTTGATCTAGAAATTAAAGATAAAAAAGGTTGTGAGAATGTAGTAGCAGATCATTTATCAATATTACAAATAGAAAAATCTAATATTGAAATTAAGGATAATTTTCCTGATGAAAAATTAATGACCATCAACACAATACCTTCGTATGCAGACATAGTTAATTACTTAGTTACTAGTTTAACACCTAAGGATTGGAATAGACAGGATAAGAAATTATTTTTCTCAAGAGTAAAATATTACTATTGGGAAGACCCATACTTATTTAAGAAATGTCCTGATTTTGTTTTAAAGAGGTGTGTTCCAGAAACTGAATATCCGAGCATATTGTCTTTCTGTCATGACCAAGCTTATGGAGGGCATTTTGGATCAGGGAAAACTGCTGCAAAAATTCTGCAATGTGGATTTTATTGGCCAACACTATTCAAAGATGCTCATAAATATTGCTTAAGTTGTTTAAGATGTCAACAAATAGGAAGAATATCAAAGAGGAATATGATGCTTCTTAATCCTATTGTTGAGGTTGAAATCTTTGATGTGTGGGGAATGGATTTTATAGGTCCATTTCCTATGTCTAATCAATTTAATTACATATTGTTGGGGGTGGATTATGTATCTAAATGGATAAAAGCTATTCCTACAAAAACTAATGACAACAAAGTAGTAATACAATTTATAAGAACCAATATATTTGCTAGATTTGGAATACCTAAAGCTATTATCAGTGATAGAGGAACTCATTTCTGTAATAGAAGTTTTGAAGCTTTAATGAAGAAATATGGAGTAAACCACAAAATTGCAATATCATATCATCCGCAAACAAGTGGACAAGTAGAAAGTGCAAACAAACAAATTAAGTTAATCTTAGAAAAAGTAGTAAATCCTACTAGAACAGATTGGGCTAATAGATTGATAGATGCACTTTGGGCTTATAGAACTGCTTATAAGACAAGCTTAGGTATGTCACCTTTTAGGCTAGTATATGGAAAAAGTTGTCATTTATCAACTGAAATAGAACATAAAGCTTATTGGGCATTAAAAACTCTGAACACTAATTTAAATTAAGCTACTGAAAATAGAAAAATGCAATTAATTGAATTAGAAGAATTTAGGAATGAAGCTTATTCAAAAACTATAAGAGAAAATGAGAAAATGAAGTGATGACAAGAAAATTATTCCAAAAACCTTTGAAATAGGATAAGAAGTATATCTTTACATGACTAGACTCCATAACCATCTAGGAAAATTAAGATCTAGATGGGCAGGACCTTACATAGTTCGAAATATTTACCCTTATGGAGCTATTGAAATTGAAAATCTTAAAAATCAGAATATATTTAAAGTAAATGTACAAAGACTTAGACCTATTTTGAAAACAACAAAAAGCTCCTTTAGAATTATAGAAGAAGTCAGAGTAGAGGACTACTCGAGCTTTACTTAGTAAGAAATCATTTTTTATGTTGATATATATAAATAAATAAATAAAAATTTGAAAATTATAAAATATAAAAATCGTTGTGGTTCAACTGATTGGATCCATCGATATGACCAGAACATAAAAAATATGTATATTAATTTTTAGAAAAAAATGTTGGTTTTACCGAAACATAGTATCGGTTCAACTAGGAAAAAATTAGGTCTGACCGAAACATAGTATCAGTTAAACCAGTAAAAAAAATAGAAAAACTATTATCTTAAGTATTTTTATTATTATATCTGTTTGTACGGGAAGTCTGTTGAGTCTTGAGTAACTCAACGAGCTTACTCCGTTGAGTCTTGAGTTAGTCAACGAGCTTATTCCGTTGAGTTAATTGTAATTTAATAGAGTATTGTAGTTAAGATCGCGAATAAGAGAGTAATAGTTGGTTTGGGAAATGACCCGATTACCCGCCTAAACTTAGGGCTTATTTAAACTAAAACCTAGGGTTTTGGGGGCATTATCCAGCAAATCATTTAGAATCTAGAACAGTAGAAATCAAAGCGATTCGTGCTGTTGTGTAACTCCACGATGAGGAAGATGACACCCGAGTTCTGGGAAGAGGATGTTGACACATCAAAATTTCTGAAAGAGTCAAAGAAATGGCATACGCAGCAAAAGATTTGGAATATGACAAGAGAAAAAGAGTTACATAAGGTAGAATCTGAACTTTTCAACTTCAGAAGAGATATTTAGTAGATTTGGGTATACGAATACCTCAAATGATGGAAACAAGAATAAAGGTTGTTACGGAAATTGCTGTAAGCAAGGAAAGAAAAATAAGGCCAAGCAACGAAGTTGCCCTAGAATTAATCCAACGTAAGTCCCGACTCTAGTTCAAAAGACGAATCTCTAGACGAGCTAAATGGGCAATCTAAGAGCAAGAAAGGAAAGAAAATGAAGAAAAGGCAATTGAAGGACAAGATGAGCCGACTGCTAAAAGACCTGTTCTTGAGGAACAATAGTTAGGACCTCTAGTTCACCCAACAAAGCCATTGCCACAAGTAGCATTTGCTTGGCTGAGAACTAATGAAGAAGAGAAAGAGTTTACTAGCTTGGTCAAAACAGCAAGAGACCATGGTGATAACGAAGAAATAGCTACAACTAAAGCACATATTTTATATGATGCCATTAAGAAAAAAAGGGTCGAAGAAAAGTTGAGGGCCCAGTACAGAATGAAGGTTGAACAGCATCAAGCAGCAGCTAAATCAAGTGCTGCAAGAGAAGCTGAGGTTGGTCCTTCGAGACCAGTAATTATAGAGGGAATTAAATAGGAAGAGCCAGTACCTGTGGCTCAAAGGTCTATAGAACCTACTTTTGTAGATTTAATCTCAAAAGAAGAAGAGGATGCACAATTAATCAGAAAAAGGAAAGGAAAAGAGAAAGTGCCTAACTATCAAAAAGAGATTAAATCTGAGGTACCAATTTTAACAAGGCATGTGGAGCCAATTTTTATAAACCTGCTATCCAATTCTAAGGAGGAGCAAGAGCAAAAAGAAGAAGAAAAATAAGCTGAAATTAGTCTGCAGCCTGTACAAGAAGAAAGAACAGAAATTAGGGCAGAAACTAAATTGCCTGTGACTCCATCCCAATCTATTACACAATCAAAAAGAATAGTGACAGAACAGATTGGTAGTCAGGAGGAAGAAGAAAGAGCAGAAAATGAAGAAGAGGCTGAAAAAAGTCATTTGGACAAAAATAACTTTACAGATTCCATTGAAGAGCAAGAAACTTTTTAACAATTTATGGAAAGAATTCAAGATAGAGTGGAGAGTTCTGCTAGCTCACCACCATAGACAAAAGCAGAAGCAAAAATTCAAGAATCTGTAGAGAATGTTCAAGTGTAGCCTATGGTAGAGGAAGATCAAGAACAAACCCCTCTAGTACAACAAAGTCACATTCCTGACCCGACTAAAACAACAGTTCTGAATGAGGTACATTTTTGGAGTCAGGAAGCTTATATCAAATATCAAGAGATTAGGGGTTATGATATTATTTACAGTGGACTAGTAAATTGGGAGGGAATGCAAGAAATCAAAGAATTATTTGAATTCCAAGGTCTACTGAAGTTTATTTCTCAAGAAAGAGGGCATGCAGTATATGAGAATCTAGTGCCCTATTTTTATGCAAATTTGAGAGAAGAAGAAGGAAAATTAATTTCCAACATGGAGGAAGCTGATGTACAGATAACACTAGAGCTTCTCCACAACATTTTTGGATTAAAGAGTAAAGGGCAGGAAATTTTGGAAAGTACAACTGCCGTGGAATGGATAGAATAGGAAATAAAAGACAGTTTGGCTATCAACCCTGGTGTGCCTTTATTAAACAGACTGAAGCATTTAAATGGTAAAGCACACATGGTAGCCAATATTTTGATTAAAAATGTCTATCAACGACAAGGCCATGACATAGAACTAAGTCAATTTGTCAAATGAGCCACATTTGCAGTTGTAAATAGGATTCAAATCAATTGGACTGCAGTTTTTATCTCCAAGCTGAGAATAGTGAAGAAGAAATTGTTTTATGGAGATTTGGTTCCACTACTGATGGTGGATTGTATTGATTTCACAAAATGGGCATAAAAAAGAATCAGATCCAGAACCATTTCAGTGAAAGAATACAGAAATTTTGTAGCTGCGGAGATAGCTGTACCTTCTGGAGGAATTACAAGAGCTGTAGAGAGAATTAATCAATTAGAACTTCAATTAGAAAAACTCCAAAAGGAAGTAGATGAACTTAGGAATAGAGACTAAATTATATTGTTCGTCTACTTGTATAGAATTGTATGAAAATTGTCTAATGTACTTGTAATGTAAATTAATTCATATTAATGAATATAAATTTTTCAGATGTACTTTTCATACGTGTTTTGAATGTGAAATGAATGGAAATATATTGAATGTTATATAATTTGTGGAACTTTATGAATGAATGTTTAACAAATTTACAATTTGCTAAATGACAAGATAGATGCTTGAAAATTTCTACATGTTGCAAGGTAAAATGTAAATTCTGCATAACGTAAAATGACCTGCAAGTTAAATATTTATATAATGTTAAGATTTAAACAAAGTTTGATTAGAATGATGCATTAATGACACAGATTTAACTTTATTTCAGTTAGCAGAATGAAAAAGAAAAAAAAAAGCAGAAAGGTACTTATGGGGAGTAAACTTAGAGGTTGCTAAGTGTTAACTCAACGAAGTAAGTTCGTTGAGTTAAACGTAACTCCACGAGGTGAGTAATAAAATATAAGGTCACTCCGTTGAGTTATCTGTAACTCAACAAAGTTAGTCTATGGAGTTAGCAATAGTAACCGATTGTGTTCTGTTGAGTTATCTGTAACTCAACGAGGTTAGTTCGTGGATTAAGCAGAACGGTTATTCTTTTAACCACGAACGAAACTTTGTCGGTTTAGCGGTTACCAAAATTTGAAATTAGTAGTGGTACACGTACCCATAAAAATAGGAACCACGATGCACGTTGCAAGACATGTTCTTGCAACGAGATTTATTCACTTTATGGATGTGCATTATATATATAAATCAGAATGTTATTTACGAGTTACCAGCACTTTTAAAAGAAAGGAGAATGCATTGGTGGAGCTAGATGGAGAAGCAGCTGATTCAACTTCATCCGACAACAAATATTTATTGAATGGAAAGCTTCAAACTAGTATGTAATTAATCTTATGCTATTTATTTATGAGCACATGGACCCGTTCTGTAAGCACTAAACGATTAGTAAGAACACCTACCTAGGAATTTTCATCACAGAGGAGTACTGAAAAATTTTCTGAACTGAACTTTAACGAAATTCTTTGGGGTGTAGCTAACCTTTCTTTAAAAGAGAATGTAGAGATGGCTGTTCCAGTAGAAAAACCATTAGGAGAAATTCTATATCCTGAATTAGTTGATGAACCTTCATGTATTCGATTGCTAAACTTTGAGGGAGATAGGTTTGAACTGAAATCTAATTATATTAGTCAATTGCCACATTTTCACGGATTAGAAAGAGAGGATGTCTATTATTTCCTTAGAGAATTTAATGAAGTTTGTCAAATGATGAAAATGCCAAACATGAGTATAAATGCTATTAAACTTAGATATATCCCTTTTTCTTTAAAAGACAGCTACGAGATGGTTATATACTCTATCGCCTGATTCAATTTCTACATGGACTAAATTTTGCTCTGTTTTTCTGGAAAAATATTATCCAACACATCAAACGATTAAAAAGAAATATTAATGTGTAGCCAAAAACAGGGTGAATCATTCTGGAAATATTTTGAAAGATTTAAAGATTTACTGACTCAATGTCCACATCATGCAATGAGTAAGGCACAATTAATAGGTATAATTTATGAAGGCATAGATGTTTCAACAAAATCTTTATTAGAATCTACTTGTCAAAATGGATTTCTGAAATTATGTAGTGAAGAAGCATGGGCATATTTAGAAAACTTTGCAAAAAGAACTGCACAGTGGGAAAACTCGGCTGAAGCTATTGTAGATAAAAAAATATTGCCAAGAGGAATGTATGAAATAGATTCAAGTACTATGCTTGAAGTGAAATTAACAGAATTAACAAAGAAAATAGAAGAGTTATCATTAAATCAAAAGCTAACAGAAAAGAATGTAAACATAAATGATTTAGATATTATTTATGCTAGAAACCAGAGAGATAACTTGGGAAATTCTTATAATCCTAATTAGAGAAATCATCCGAATTTATCTTGGAGAAACAACAATTTCCAGGGAGGAGAAAATGTAAATGAGAAGAATATAAGTTATGAAGCATTACTAGAACAAGGATCTAGAATAGAGAAATTAGAAAAGATAATCCAACAATTAAACAATCGTCTGGATTTTGTATTTGGAAATGCTGCAATTCAAAATCAGAATAGAAATATACCACTTAGACAGTAGGAACCAATGGAAGTTAGACCTATTGAAGGATTGCCAATACAAGCAATACCTAACCTTGTCAATAGAACGGTTAATGAAATTGATACCTCTTCTGGGAGGGTAGTTGAATGAAGTAGCATATCTAAAGCAACTATCTGTATATATATGTTTTTATTTATAGTTAATAGTATCGTTGAGTTATTCCTTAACTCCATGAGGGTGTGTAGAAGTTATGTTAATTTTTGTCTCTGCTTAAGTTTTGTTTGTGTTATACAGAATCGACAAATGGAATTGATGCAATTACCGTTGGATGTACTAAGGGAAGTACTGAGTAACTTATCAGCTAAAGATTTGTGCAGGCTGTGTTTTGTATCAAAGGAAATTAAAGATTGTATTGAAGAAAAATATTTTCAAGGACTACAAGCTGCAAAAATGACTAAGATTAGAGATGGATTCATATGGAGGTCATTTAATCGTAGTTCAATTAACCATAAATATCTGACTATGGAAGAAACTACTGGAATTCCACCCAATACATTAGAAGGAATAGATCATATTATGGGGATAGATGAAGGATTAATCATATACAAGACAAGACCAAGGTATGCAAGTTTATTACCTGATATTTTGATAAGAAATCCTATAACAAGAGAAGAATGGTATATAGGAAGACCTAAGAGATATGAAGTACCAACTATAAATTGTGGATCGGCTTTAATATTTTCTGATAAAAATTCTACAATTCCTGAAAAATTATATTATTGAAGACCTACAGGAAATTGGGGTGAAGATTTACGTTTAAGTGTGTATAATTTTCTGAATAGATCTTGGACTGAAAATATTATGATATATCTAGGACAGAAATCATTAATTAACAACATGCATGTCATACTTGATGGATATGTATATCTAGTCACAGATATATCAATAGCATTTGGATCTGATTTATACATAGTGAGCATAGATAGTTATGATGAATATATAGAAATTTTACCTATACCGAGAGAAATAGCTTAACCACCATCTATAGAATTTGAAAAAATTCAAATAGGAATGTGGTATAATGAATATGATGATCCTACTTTATGTCTGATAAGATGGTGGGATGAATTGATGAAATTTCAAATATGGATTATGAAAGACAAATGAATGGAAGTGGGAAGAGGAGTATATTGAAATAGATGTAGAAATAAAAACTGCTACATTACTCTGGAACCAAAAAGGATCCCTTTCTGCATTTCATATCGTTAATGGTAATACACTTATATTTGGAATTTATAATATATTACACGTTTACAAATTAAGAAGGAACAAGAACTGCATTAAAACAGAATTAATAGCAAGAAGAACTATGCCTAAAAAGTTTGCTTGGACTAACACATTTATTCCATTTGTTTCTACTTTTAAATCATGTTCTTAAGCTATGATTTTGTGTGTTTAATGTTGTGTGTATTCTGCATTTATTTTTTTTAAAAAAGAAGAGAAAAATGTAGTTTTCATTTTTATTTTATAAAAAACAAAAAAACAAAATATCAATCCAGTTTGTTGGTATCTATTCTAGGAAACCAACTGGCTTGCTTGTGAGCCACCAAAGGCATAGGAGCCTGGGTTCCACACAAGACAATGATTTATCAATATCTGTTAAATGTTATTTTGTTATATATTTTGCTTTTATCTGTGAATGAAAAGTTTTTCAGAATCAAAAATCAGAATATGTAGAAGGAGATACAAACAAATCAAGGTATGTAACTGATTCTTATCTTGAATTTTAAATCAAAGAAACTGTATTCATGCTTGCTACAATTACTGTATTTATTGTCAAATCTTTTACATTGAGGACAATGCAAAATGTAGGTATGGGGGGAGGTAATTAATGTAACAGCCATGTAAGTTTGTTAATTAAAGGAATTAAAATGGTACTGCAAAGTTTTATGGAAATTGAAAATTTTTATGAACTTGCTGTAACTATCCGATAATTGAGACTGTAAAATTTTTATAAACTGTAACTGCTTGAATGTTATATTTAGAAGGTTATATAAGATGCTATAGAATTTGCTATTTATGCAAATCTAGATATAGTATCTTATGTTTTTTCTGAATTTCATGAGTTTAACAGTTTCACAATTTTAAAATGAAATCAGAATGCTTAATGAAAAATTAGTAAATTATTTGAAGTCCTAAAGGAGCTGAGATGTGAATTCTAGATTAAATGAAACACATATGATTAAAGATACATTTAATTTGACTGATTGAACTTGTAGAATGATTTATGTGTAGATCTTATTAAACTACAGAAAAAGTATGAGCCTACTGTTATGGATTCATATTTTCAGTAAATGATAGAAGTAGGACTATATGAGATTGGTGTTTTACTACATCTGTATTAATAAAATACGTACATATACAGTATGTGATTAATGTTTTGTTTTGTGTTTGTAATTTGATAAATAAATAAAAATACAAGAAAAAAAGAAAAAAGAGGAAACTTTGAGAGTTTATTAACTTCTTTGATCACGGGCCTTTTGTACTTGAGCAGATAGGTATGTAAGGATTGTTGACCTGAAAAAAGGACTCTTGAAATCTGGCAACCTAAGATCCTGATCAGATCTGGGATTATTGACTGAAAGCTCGTTACATAGGTACATTAGAAAGCTCCTGTATGATTCAAGCTTGTCAAATTAACTTTTAAAGTACAAAAAAAAAAACATATACTGTTCTGAAAAGATACAAGTGTTTTGTGAAATACAAATATCTTATGAATCGAGTATATTTTCTGTTATCTAAAATTGCTGAAATATGAATCTAGAATTGACTTTTGAAGTTGTTTTAATGGAGATACAATTCTTTATTCTACTTGTCTTAATTAGATTGAATTGGATTGTACTTTGATTCGTATGTTGTTGAAATTTCTTCTAGAAATCTTATTGGAAAATTCAGGATGACGGATGATGAAAAGAAGAACAAACGATAATATAATTAACACCTATGTGATGATGATATACTTTGTATGTAATTTGCATATATTCTAAGTATATTTGTAGGTTGATTACTGAAACATATAGAATATATATTCTTATGCTGAATAGAAGAAAAAAAGAAGAAGAATTAATTCTAGCACTTTTAGAAAGACCAATTAATTAGATCTTAGTTTGCTAAGGGACTAGCAAAATTTAGGTATGGGGAAAGTGTTTAGAATGAAAAAGTGCATATTATTAACGGTTAAATGATGGTTAATTGCATAATATTTAGCTTATCATATGAGAATTAAGCCATTATGTTATAATTGCATTGTTATATGCTTTAATTAAAGAATCTGCTTAATTTTAGGGAATTAATGTCAATTTAGTACATTTCTAAACTGTCGATAAGTTGCAGGCTGTGAAATTCTTAAGTATCCAAATTTTCTAATATTTCAGACAGTTATGTTTAACATACCAAACATATTTTAGATAGTTATGTTTAAATTACCGAACAGTTATGTTTTGAAAGAATATTTTATTATTTCCTGAAGTACACATGTCATGTTCTGGGAAAGTGACTTAAGTGGATTTTTGGTGAGTTATCTATAACTATCTGAAATGCATCTGAGCATCAGATAGTTAGACTTGTAACTCTCTGAAATGTTTCTTTTATTATTAAACTGTTGTTGACACATGTTGAGATCTGGTAGATTTACGTAAGTTTTATATCGGTGAGTTATTTGTAACTATCTGAAATGCATCTAGGCATCAGATAGTTAAGTTTATAAGTATCCAAAATGCACCTAAACACCGGATAGTTAAATTTATGCATGTGTTTTATAGTTAAATCAACGAGGTAAGTCTATTGAGTTATCTGTAACTCCACGGACTATTTATTTTCTAATATGCCACTATAGCGGTTGCAGAAACAGGACAGTTGGAAGGAAAAACCACGATCACATGTATCATGCAGGAATTCACTCATCGAAGGGAGAAGAAATCATCGTTGTTGATATGAATGAAGGAAATCTAACCGACCATTCAAGCAGAAGTAGTTACCACTGAAGAAATATAAAAGAAAAGAAGGAAAAGAAGGTGTGTGTGTGTGTGATCGATGGGTTTGGCCAATGTGTATAGAGGAGGAGCACCAAGCTTTCTGCAGACAGTGTCGTCAATTCTCTAAAGTACCACACCAACCATTACACCACCATATTATCACCACCATGTTACCACCACCATAACCACCATAATCACCAACCATTGGAGGTCTGTGAGGATACTTTCTTGATGTTGGGTCGATTCTGAGTCAAACACAATGCTTGACAACCACTGTGAGGAGTGATCGCGTCGCAGGAAGAGAGGCCATTTTCACCAAGCACCGACTTATATTTCAGGAGATTGTAGAGCTTCTAGCCTTGACTTCGAGTTGATGCCTATATGCTGAAGAGGAGATCATCTTGCAATTCTAGACTTGCAATTCTATAGGGAGAGGAGACAGAATTGTAAGTGGTTAAATTTTCAGTGGTGTAATCGCATCGTATGTAGTGACGGAAGTATTTACTGTCGACTGAGATTACTTTACATTTCACCTTTCGCCCATTTCCATGTTCATATTAAAACAAAAATACTAAAAACAACTTATCTGCTATTGTATTTTGTATTTAAGTGTTGTATTGTTTGTGTTGTATCGTGATTAATGTTATCTTTGTTAGTATTGTGATTGTTTTATGTTTGTTTTAGTTTTATAGTTTACTGAAATTGGTTCGTTCAAAAGACTTAAAGATTTTAATGGTTACTGTTTGAATTATCTGAATGTTAGTATGCTTAATGATAAATCCAGTATTTACTAACATTAAATAGCTTAATTGATGTTATTTACAATCTATGGAACTGCCCAATGGTTGGCTGAATTCCTCTGTAGATGGTAGTATTAAAAAGACAAGACAGGCTCGTGGAGTTAATATAAGTCCACGAGGTTAGTTCGTTGAGTTAGCCATAACTCAACGGAGAGCTTATTGAATATATAAATTTGATTGTTAACAAACAGACAGTTTTGAACTCTTAAGCAATTCCTTGTGGGATTGACCTGTACTTGCACACTGATACAATAGACACTATGCACTTGTAGTTAAAGTACAAATTGGAATTAATATATAATTTGTATTAAAGGTTGTTTGTTTACTTCTAAAAGAAAAAGAATAAGCATAAAGATAAATTAACTAAGTAAAAACAGAAGTTAACAAATCATAGTTTTTTTGGTGCGTTGCTGGAGATCCAAACAAGTTTTCTAGTGTCGTGCTAGGTAACCGAATAGAAGGCCTAATAGATTTGAAGTACCAACTGAAAATTGTGGGTTAGGTTTAACATTTTTTGATAAAAATTTGTCCATTCTTGAAAAATTGTATTACTGGAGACCAATTGGAAATTAGGATGAGGATTTATGCTTAAGTGTGTTTAATTTTATGAATAGATCTTGGACATAAAATACTATGATATATCTAGGACAAAAAGCATTAATTAATAGCATACATGTCATACTTGATGGATATATATATTTAGTGTCAGATATATCAGTTACATTTAGATCTGATTTATACATAGTAAGCATAGATAGTTATGATAATGACTTTATAGAAATATTGCTTATACTGAGTGATATAGCTAAACCATTGTCTGCGGAATATGATAAAATTCAATTAGGAATGTGGTATAATGAATATGATGATCCTACTTTATGTTTGATAGGATGGTGGGATGAACTAATGAAATTTCAAATATGGATTATGAAAGAGCTAAATGGATGGAAATGGGAAGAGGAATATATTGAAATAGATGTACAAATAGAAACAACTACATTATATTGGAACAGACATAGATCCCTTTCTGCATTTCATTTCATTAATGGTAATACACTTATATTTAGTATTGATAACGTAATGCAAGTTTACAAGTTAGAAAGGAAAGCAGACTGCATTAAAACAGAATTAATAGCAAGAAGAATTATACCTAAAAAGTTTGCTTGGACTAACACATTTATTCCATTTGTTACTACTTTTCAATCATGTTCTTAAATGGTGATTCTATACTTTTAATGTTGTGTGTACTTTGTATTTATTTTTTAGAAAAGGAAGAAAAATTGTTAGTTTTTGTTTTATTTTATAAAAAGAAAAAAAAAATATCAATCTAGTTTGTTGGTATCTATTCTGGGAAATCAACTAGCTTGCTTGTGAGCCACCAAAGTTGTAGGAGCATGGGTTCTACACAAGATATTGATTTAACAATTTATGTTTTGTTGCTATTTCGTTATATATTCTACTTTTATTTGTGAATGAAAAGTTTTTCAAAATCAAAAGTCGAAAGATATTGAAGGAGATACAAAAGAGCAAGGTATGTAATTGATTACTTATCCTGAATTTAGATTTAAACTCAGTTCATGGAGTTATTCAATATTCATGCCTGCTAACATTTATTGTATTTACTGTAAAATCTTTTACATTAAAGACAATGCAAAATGTAGGTATGGAGGGGAGATAATTAGATTAAAATCCAAGTAATTTTGTTAATTAGAGGAATTAGAATGGTGCTGCAAAAGTTTTGTGGAAATTGAAAATTTTTTTATGAATTTGCTGTAACTATCCAAAAATTGAGACTGTAAAATTTTTAAGAATTGTAACTGCTTGAATGTTATATTGAGAATCTTATATAAGATGCTACAAAATTTTACTATTAATACAAATCTAGAATAGTATCTTATGTTTTTACTAAATTTTATGTATTTAACAGTTTCATGATTTTTTTTAAAAAAAAAAGAGAAATCAAAATATTTAACTGAAACTCAATAAATTATCTAAAATCCTGAAAGAGCTGAAATGTTGATTTTTGGATTAAATGAAATACATATGATCAAGGATACATTTAATTTGATTGATTAAACCTGTAGAATGATTTATGTGTAAATCTTATTAAACTACAAAAAAGTATGAGCTAATTGATATGGATTCATATTTTCAGTAAATAATAGAACTAGGACTATACTAGATTTGTGTTTCATTGCATCTGTATTAATGAAATATGTATATATACTGTGTTGAAAAGAAAAAGAGGAAAAAAAAGAAAAACTTTGAGAGTTTATTGACTTGTTTGATCACAAGCCTTTTGTACTTGAGCAGATAGGTATGTAAGGATTGTTGACCTGAAAGAGGACTCTTTAAATCTAGCAACCTAAGATCCTGATCAAATCTGGGATTGTTGACTAAAAGCTCGATACATAGGTATGTTAGGGCAAGTAGTACAAGTGTGAAGTATGCCACAAGAAGTCTAGGTTCAATCAGAAGCTTGTTAATAGTAAGTATCTAGCAGATTTATATTTTCGGATGGTTATCAAGCCTAAGTATTTGAAAATAAAGTTTCAATCGGAGGCTTTGAGCTAACTATCCGAAAGTCAGAAGATTTTGGAGGGTTACTAGCTGTAACCATTCAGAATGACATAAATGACACTTAAGTAGGCAATCAGATAGTTAAGAAGCCAAGTATTCGAAAAGCAGTGACTTAAGTGGATATTAAGATAGTTAAGCAGTAACTATCTAAAAATCATAAGTTTTCGGAAGGTTACAGCTACAACCTTCCAAAATGATTGAAGAGACACTTAAGTGAGTTTTCAGATAGTTAAGATAGTAACTATCCAAAAGGCATGCAGTTTTCAGAGAGTTAATGGCAGAACTTTCCGAAAGGACAAAGAGAGAAGTAAGTGGGTTTTCAGACAATTAAGTCTGTAACTATCTGAAAGATCGAATCTCTCTAGACAGTTAGCCTGCTATAGTACTGCCCGTTACAATAAATGAAGAAAGAAGAATATCTTCGGATAGTTAAGTCTGTAACTATCCGAAGTGTTGCAGCTTTCGGAAAGTTAGGAAGATAAGGCTCCGAAATTGAGAATCCCTTTTCCGAAGCATTATTTCTCTACTGTAATGGCTTAAATGTAACTAAAGGTTTATTAACCATAAGTTGGGTAGTATATAAACCTTTATGATGTTGTAAAATATTGTAGTTGTTTGTGTCGAAGCTCATAGAAGAACCCTTAACTCTTCGTGGACGTAGGTTGTTGCTGAACCACGTAAATCCTGTGTCTTCATTGTTTTCGTCTTCTTCTTTCTCTTTATCTCCAGTTTGGTTAGTTTAGAGGAGAGTTTTTCATAATCGTGTCATAGGAAGTTAACTGAATGATCGAGAAATATTCTCACAACTAGTATCAGAGCTGAAGATTCTTTCAGTTTAACAGAATAGTAGACGATAGAAAGCTCAGGATCAAGAAGTTCGATGGAAAAGATTTCAGATACTAGAGGTCTCAAATAGAAGACTGCTTCTATTAGAAGGATCTTCATCAACCTCTATTCGGAAGAAAACCAGAGAAGATGGATCAGGAAGTGGGAGTTGCTGGACAGAAAAGCTCTAGGTCTCGTTAGGTTGTCACTGGCAAGGAATGTTCATTAAAACATTACCAAGGAGAAAACAACAGCCGACTTGATGAATGCTTTGTCCAACATGTATGAGAAGCTATCAACTGCCAACAAGGTTGTTGAGTATTTTGTTTTGATGATGTGTACTGAATGAAATTAATCATATTTGCTCAATTACTATTGCTTGTGAAAGGAAATTAAAATCATTAATTAATACAGAAAAAGCCTACTGATATAAATACTTGTCTGTATTGGATCTGAAATTATACTAAGTTAATAACTAGTCGTTTCATTGCATTAATTTCTCATTTAACTAAAAGTTAAGTTAACGTGTGTTTTATTGAAAAGCATGATATGTTTTAAAGTTATATTTTATGTATCATGAATAGTGCATGTTTAGACAACTCGTTAAGTTAGAGTTTTGTTTGTATAGAGATCACGTGAGAACTCATTAAGTCAAAGGCTTAAAGGTTAAAATAGGTCACGTGAGAACTCGTTAAGTTAGTGAGTAAAAGAAGAGACGAACTCGTTAAGTTAGTGATATACATGTGGTGAAATTATAAGTTATGAATGTTATATTGTATCACGTGAGGTGCACATGTTTAACTCGTTAAGTTAACATAACTAAACGCGTTGAGTTGCTATATTGAACACTAAAGCAATGTGTTAGGTTAGTGTTATAAACTTAAGTTGTTATTTTTTGCACGTGGTAAAATTCTTATTATAAAAACATTTGTTAGTATTGGTTCATTGAGTTATCATAACACAATGAAGATGACTCGTTGAGTTAGCATAACACCATAGAGATAGTTCGTTGAGTTAGCTACAGTACTTGTCACGTGAGTTGGCACATGAGGAACTTGTTAAGTTAGAAACGTTAAGTTATATATATACTTGTGTTACTCATTTAGTTAACATTAAAGCAACAACTTCTTATTATACTTGATGAAAAATTTTGGACGAGAAAGTTTATTTTGCAAGAAATTTTTTAGAGATCTAGGATTGATGATTAAGCAAAATTCGAAATGTAAACGTGGGTCAGAATGTGTGTATTTCGATGAAGGAAAAAGAAAAGACGTGAAGAAGTGGAAAACTAGTAGTGATTAAATGTGGAGGATATGCATAAAATAAAGATATAGTATAAAAGGCATAGAATTCTCGTTGATCAAATTATCCCTGCACGTCAAATGAAAAATCTTTTCAGGGATCAAAAACACCTCTACGAGGAAAATCTCTTAAGTGGAAGCAAATTTAGTGAAGCATAAAAGGTAATATTTACGTCACTAAAGATTTAAAGTATCAGAAGAAATCAAATTCGATGAAGCATAAAAAGATAAGATATTCGTCACTAAAGAATTGTTGAAGAAGAAAGAGAAGAAGAAGAAGAAGAAAGATCTCAAATAGGGAGAAATATTTTAAATTCCGCAAATTAATTTTCTTTATTTGTAGTTATGAAATTGTTTAAATGATACATGGTATCAAGATATAATTGCATCTACAATTTCTGAGGAAAATTGAATTGTATATTGTAATTAAAACCTTGAATAAAAATGATTTTATGAAAACAATGTCTCGACTTGTTTTTGAGTTTTAAAGTTTCAATTATATTCGAAAATATTGAAAAACACAATTCACCCCCCTCTTGTGTAGCCATACGATCCTACAAGTGGTATCAGAGCTTTGTTAATAATCTTTGATATAAAATCGATACCAACTTATTTAATATCATTGTTTATTCTACCTTCCTTGTTTTTAAACAGACATTAATATCTAAGCATACATTTAACTTTCTTGATTTAAGGCTCAAGTTGTTTTAAAGTTTTTAGACTGTTTAAAATCAAATAGGTTGAAAAATTTAAGGTAAGATGGCTACTGGAAATGGTAATTTTTCATTATATGAATGCCAAAATCTTAATCGACCTCCTTTATTTGATGGAATACATTTTGAATATTGGAAATATAGGATGACTGTTTTTCTTCAAAGTATAGATCATAAGTTGTGGTTCATGATTTCTAAACCATATACTCCATTATCTACCCCTTATAATTCTTGGACAATTACTAAAAAAGAAAATGAAACTTTGAATGCTAAGGGCTTAAATATTTTATTTTGTGCATTGAGTTATGAACAGTTCAGTAAAGTGTCGGCATATAAATCTGCTTATGAGGTGTGGCATGCATTAGAAGTCTCACATGAAGGTACTTCTCAAGTTAAAGAGACTAAAATAAACATGTTGATTCATAAGTATGAACTCTTTAAGATGCATGAAGACGAAAGTATTTCTGAGATGTTTTCCAGATTTCTTGATATCATAAACTCTTTAAAATGCTTAGGAAAGAATTTTGAACAGAAGGATTTGGTGAGGAAAATTCTCAGATCCCTAAGTTCTAAATAGTCTCAAAAAGTAACATCAATTGAGGAATCATGAGATTTAAATGTTTATACCATGAATGAACTTATAAGAAACTTAATAGCTTATGAAGTTAAATTAAATGAATCACTGAGTCACAACAAACCAAAAATGAAGAAAGAAATAACCTTCGAAATTAATTCAGATTCTGATATATCTACTGATTCTGACGAGGATTTGATTTTGCTCACTAGGAAATTCAAGAAAACATGGAAAGCTAGGAAACAACAAAGGAATAGAAATGACAAACCCTCAATGTCAAAATCACTAAATGACAAGAATTCTTCATCCAGAAAGTATGTATGTTACAACTGTAAGAAACCTGGACATATTTCTCTAGATTGTCCTATAAGGAAAAATGAAAAGCAAAGTAGGAAAAATCAGAAGAAGACAACTCAGAAAACTCAGAAAAAGTTTTACAAGAAAAATGCTTTGAAGGTCACTTGGGATGACACGTTTGAAGAGTCTAAATCTGAGGAATCATCATCAAAATCTTCACATTCAGAAGGAGAACAAGAGTTAGAAGACGCTGCTCATGTGTGCTTCATGGTAGATGAGTTTGAGGTAATATCTGATCTTGAAAGTCATTCAGATTTTAACTTTGATGAATTATTATGTGCTTATCATGCATTATTACAAAAACTTAAAGTTTGTAAACTAGAAAATAAGAATATTAGAAACTCTTTATCCATTGTGGAAGAAGAAAATTGTTTCCTGTCTACTACTTTAGAAAAGTTTAAATGTGATAATGAAAATCATGCTAGAGATTTGCATAAATTTAGATTTAATGAATGTGTCTTGCATGAACAAATACAGAGTACAAATGCTGAAAAATTAAAGATAGAATCTGAAAATGAAATCTTGAGAAAAAATATAAATGAACTTAAATTAGAGATAGATAAATTAAAACTGAGAGAGCTAGATTTAAATTCTAACATTGAGAAATGAAATTTAAGTCAAACTAAGTTAGACAAACTAACTAGTACCCTTGCAGTGCCATATAAATTTGGCCTAGGATTTGATTATCCTAAATCTCAAGCCAATAAAAGATTTATTAGTTGCAGTTCAAGTAAATCTAAGACTAAAATTCCTTTTATTATGAAACAAGGTAATAAATATGTAGAAGTAGGTACTTCAAGGGATGAATCATGTAGTAATAATATAAATCAATGTGATTTGTCAAATTGTACTTCTAACATGACTATTAATGTTTCTAAAATCTTGTTTCTTATTCTGGAAATTCAGTTTCTAATGTCCCTAAAATTTCAGACAATTGTAGTAAACTGAAAATTCAAAAACCCGAGCATGTAATTCAAAACACTGGTGTTGGACCAATTACTCATTCTGCATGTGATAAATTTGAAAATTCCTGTGTAGAAAAAGATTTTGTATGTACGGAAAATATTAATACTAGTACAAAATCTTGGTATGAACTTACTGAAATGTATGAGCATGACCAAAATAAATTAACATCTGATAAAAATCAGTTTCGTCTTGGTTATACTACATCTGAAAACAAAAAGAATGATTATAAGAGCAACAATGCTATAAATAAGTATGATGTTAAAAATAAGTCTATAGTACTTACAACTAATAAGAATGTAAATGATAATGTTAAACTATTTTTAAACAAAAAGAAGAAATATGCATTTAATGAACTTGGTCTTCAACAACATTGGGTACTAAGAAAAAGATTTTCTTAATTTGTTTTGTAGGAGGAAACAATATCAAAATGGATCTTGGACAATGGAGCGTCAAGTCATATGACTGGACAGAAAAGTCTACTACAAAATTTTACAAATACCATGAAAGGAAGTGTAACATTTGGAAACAAAAGCAAAGATAAAATCATAGGTATGGGCAATGTTCAAATAACTCTGACTTGTGTTATTTCAAATGTACTATATGTAGAAAACCTAGGATTTAATTTGATGAGTGTTATAAAACTAACTGAAAATGGATATTATGTAGTGTTTGAAGATAATGTATGCAAAATTATTGATAAAAATATAGATGAAATTAAGTTTATTGCTAAAAGAAAAGGTTCTGTATGTATTTTATCTTTACCTTCTGGTGCAGTTGATTTAAATTCATGTTTGCTAGTTGAAACTAGTGATGCATATATGTGGCATAGAAGGATTGTGCATATAAAAATGAAATTGTTACATAAACTATCTAGAAAATATTTAGTGAGAGGTTTACCAAAGATTAAATACTCAAAGGACTTTATGTGTGATGCATGTGAGTTAGGTAAACCTCACAAAAACTCTTTTAAATCCAAAACTTATATTTCAAGCAAGAGAGTCTTAGAACTTATACATATGGATCTATTTGGACCAACAAGAATCATGAGTCTTGGTGGTAAATGGTATGTATTTGTTTTAGTAGATGACTTCTCTAGATACACTTGGGTATATTTTCTAGCATCTAAGACAAAAGTTTTTGAAAAGTTTAAAATGTTTTGCAATCTTGTTCAAAATGAACAAAGTGTCTCTATTCAAAAACTTAGGAGTGATCATGGTACTGAATTTGATAATGATCAAATGGATAATTATTGTAGTAAGCATGACATTGATCACAAATTTTCTTTTCCAAGAGCACCGTGTCAAAATGGTGTTGTTGAGAGAAAGAATAGATCACTTCAAGAAATGGCCAGAACTATGTTGAATGAACATAAGTTACCTCAAAATCTTCAGGCTGAAGTAGTGAATACAGCTTGTTATGTTATTAACAGAAGTCATATAAGACCTCGTGTTAATAAAACTCATTTTGAAATTATGTTTAATAGGGTTCCAAAAATTTCCTATATGAAACCATTTGGCTGTAAGTGTTTTATTCTTAATACTAAGGATAAAACGGATAAATTTCAAGCCAAAGCGGATGAAGGAATTTTTGTAGGTTACTTTACTAGAAGTAAAGCCTATAGAGTATATAACAAGACTTCTAGAACTATTGAAGAAATCCTCCATGTAAGCTTCAACGAAAATTCTTTTAGAGAATCTCAATCTAAAGTTGATAATGATGATATGATCAATCTCCCAAAAGAATTAGAGATCAATAAAGACATTGAAGATTTATTTGAGAAAATAAAAAATATGAACTTAAATGATCAAATTAATGATGAAAGTGATAGACCTTCAGATGTTGATGAGAATATTGAGGAAAATCAGAGAAATTGGCGTTATTCTTCATCACATCCCATTACTTAAGTCATTGGTAATATTAATGAGGGAGTTAAAACTAAAGCTTCAGTAAATTTAAATAGTATGTGTATGTTTGTTTCTATAGTGGAACCACAAGAAGCATTATCTGAAGAAAATTGGATAGTGGCAATGCAAGAAGAACTAATTCAATTCATCAGAAATGATGTTTGGGAATTAGTCTCTCCATTAGAAAATCAGTCCATAATAGGTACAAAGTGGATCTTTAGAAACAAAACTAATGAAACTGGTCAAGTTATAAGGAATAAAGCTAGATTAGTTGCACAAGGGTATACACAAGAAGAAGGACTAGATTATGATGAAACATTTGCTCCTATGGCTAGGTTAGAAAGTACTAGAATATTATTGGCCTATGCTTGTTATATGGATTTTAAATTATTACAAATGGATGTAAAGAGTGCATTTCTAAATGGTTTAATTAATGAAGAAGTCTATGTAAAACAACTACCTGGATTTGAAGATATTAAAAATCCTAACTTTGTGTATAAATTGAAGAAAGCCTTATATGGTTTGAAGCAAACACCTAGATCATGGTATGAAAGATTATCTACTTTTTTAATAGAAAAAAGCTATATCATGGGAAAAGTGGATCATACTCTATTTATCAAGAGAGATGGTAAAGATCAGATTGTTGTTCAAATATACGTGGATGATATAATCTTTGGAGCAACCTTTGATAACCTAATAAAAATATTCTTTGAAGAGATGACTAATCAGTTTGAAATGTGTATGATAGGAGAACTTTCATATTTTCTAGGACTTCAAATTAAGCAAATGGATAAAGGTATATTTTTAAATTAGGAAAAATATGCAGATGAAATGCTTAAGAAATTTAATTTTAATGATACAAGGATTTGAGGAACTCCTATGAGTACTTCTTTAAAGTTAGATATTAATGACATAGGAAAATCAATAGATTAAAGAAAATACAGAAGTATGATTGGTTCTTTACTTTATTTGACTACTAGTAGACCTGATATTATATTTGTTGTGTGTTTGTACTAGATTTCAATCTAATCCTAAAGAATCACACTCAATTGCAGTTAAAAGAATATTTAGATATACAAGGAACTAAAAATTTCGGATTGTATTATTCTAAGGATAGTTCAATAGATCTTATAGGATATACTGATGTTGATTATACCGGATCTAAATCTGATAGAAAAAGTACAAGTGGCACATGTCAATTATTAGGAAATAATTTGGTGTCATGGTTTTGTAAAAAGTAAAAGTGTGTAGCACTTTCTACTACCGAAGCTGAATATGTTACTACTGCATTGTGTTGCACTCAGATTCTGTGGATAAGGCAAACCTTACAAGATTTTGGATTATCTTATGATACAACTGAGATTTATTGTGACAGTAATTTTGTAATAAATCTTTTCAAAAATCCTGTATTACATTCTAGAGCAAAGCATATAGAGGTTAGGCTTCATTTTCTAAGAGATAATGTAATTAAAGGAAAAATTAAATTAGAATTTGTGTCTAGTAAAAATCAATTAGCTGATATATTTACAAAACCTCTAGACGAAAATACATTCTAAAACATTAGATTAAATTTGGGTATTTGTAGGTTATGTGATGTGTAAAATGCTTAAACTTCACATAAAAGGATAAATAGTATTGATGATGTTGTTCACCTCATAGATATTATATACTTATCATAAATATCTAAAGTAATATCTAAACTGCTGCTTAAGATACTATGTATTTATTATAAAATCATAGTAGTATCTTATTGATTTTAAGTAGTTTATCAATTTTAATGGTTTTTACGATTTTAAGTGGAAGTGTAAATGTAAAACATTAAATACTTCTGACATTCTGAAATTTTGATTAAGTGTTTTCTTTGAATCAAGGAAAGTGCAAATGATCATGCATGAATTTGACTTAATTGATTAAACTTGTAGAATAAGTTATTTGTAACTCATCTTAAACTGTTAATCAAAAGTATAAGCTTATTGAAACTGATTCATATTCTCAGTAAAATCATAGAAGTAAAAATTGTATGAGATTTGTGTTTTATTGCATTTGTATTAATGGAATACATATATACTATGCTTAAAATGAAAAGTGCTTACAAAGTGAAAATCTTTGAGAGTTTATTGATTAGTTTGATCACAAGCCTTTTGTACTTGAGCAGATAGGTATGTAAGGATTGTTGTCCTGAAAAAGGATTCTTTAAATCTGGCAACCTAAGGTCCTGATTAGATCTAGGATTGTTGACTGAAAGCTCATTACACAGGTACATTAGAAAGCTCTTGTATGATTCAAGCTTTTCAAACTAACTTTTAAAGAAAATTATCAATAATTACTGTTTTGAAAAGAAAAAGTTGTTTCATTAATTACAGATATCTTTGAATCAAATATAGTTTCTACCAATATGACTACTGAGTTATTGAATCAACATTAGTACTTGTGAAAATGTTTATTTGAAATACATTCTTTTATTCTCCTTGAATTAATCATATTGAGTTCAAAGTTATGTTTTGATTCATATACAGTAGGACTTGATTATGAAAATCATTTTTGATGATGTTAGAATAACAGAAGTTTCTAAAAAGAAAATTTAACATAGTTATACTTAACATCTATTGTTATACAAGTATATTTTGTATTTTGATTGAATATATATATAAAATATATTTGTAAGGGGAGGATTAACAATGTCCAAAATAGATTAATATAATTCAGAATACAAATCTTGGTTAATCTGAATTAATGCCCTCTTAAAAGCTTGATGAAATAATTTACAAAGACAAACAAACTATTTTATATTCAAAGGACAGGAATGTTAGAATAGTTTACAATGTTCTCAAGAAAATGATAAGGTATAGCTATTGTGATGTGTTTGGAACGTTTCAGTTGAAAGCATCCGAAAATTGTTTTAAGTGTACTAACTAGACATTATGTTAGATAAGGTATCGTGTAAAACTGCCTCTAGACAGCGTTTTACTCGTTAGGTTAGTTAACTCAACGAGTTATACTTGAATATTTCAGGTACCTTGATTGAATAAACTTTATTCAATATTCATTTAATATCTAAACCTGACTTCTCTTCACGTTGAGTTATTCGCCTAAAACCCTATTTAAACACTTATTACACGGGCACTTAGGTTATTCATAAACTTTGTCAAGAAAATCTTTCCTGCTTGTTGCTGTTACAACCTACGATGATGGTTTCCAAGTTCTACAAAGGTCGTGGCAGAGGAAAAGGCAAAAGCAAAGGAGATGCAAAAGAAAAAGAAATAGAGAATGATGAAGTTCCATGCACTTGGTTTAAGAAAATTTTGCAAGTTGACAAAAGGTTAGCAAAAATTTATAGTGAATACTTCATTCTTGAAGGTATACTAAATGTAGTTAGATTAGAGCTTCATAATACTAATGCTAGTATTACATACATGGGGATTCGAAGTAAATATGATAGAGAATACCGTATGAAATGTGCTGAAATTGCATTTTTGGAACAATATGCAAAATATATGGAAAAAGGTGTAGGTTCATTAAATAGAATTCCTTAAACTCCTGTTAGTGGATGACTACAACCATTTGAGGAAGAACATGAATCTGCTATACCTACCCCTTTATATTCAAAACAAGTAGAATCAAATATTGCTGTAGATAAAAGAAAAGTTGATAATCTTCGAAAGGCTATAGCAATAGAAAGTGTCTTTGAAGAATTAAAGTAGAAAACTTTTATAGAGCAATTTGAAAAGAAAATAGTAGTACTTGAAGAGGAGAAACAAAAATTTTATAGTAGAAGGAAAGTCAGAAAAATTATGTCTTCCAAGACAAAGTTTATTGAAAAAAAAAATCAGATGAAAATTATTTCCAAAGGACAATGTATGTCTAGACATTGTACCTTATTGTGCATCTGATAAACTCATCAGTTCCGAGTATACTAAAACTGATGATGATAATGAGACTTTATTTTCTCTTGATAGAAAACTTGAGAAGAAATGCAAGTCAAATATAAGCTCAAGTTTTTCTATTAGTACAACTCCTGATGATGCAGAAATTGAAAATTCAGAGCATCAAGGACCTGACATTGAATAAGTTATTGCAGATATAATTGACAATGTTGAGGTAGTAACTAGTTCACAGGCTGAATTGTCTGGAGTAGCAGATATTGAAAAAGTTAAGACTCTAGAAGAGCTAAACGTTAACCAGCCTTCTTCAGAATCTATAGAAGCAGAGTCTGAGAATTCATAGCATGTATCAATGGAGATATCTGTTAAACAAAATGTACAATTACAAATAGATACACCGGTTGTAGAATTTGTGGAAAAATTGAACTCTGATCATTCTATAGAGACTGAATAGATGAATGTTGAGCATATTGACAATGTTCCTTACACTGTTGAAGTTGAATAATCAAACTTACATATGCAGCTTCAAGAAAATATTTTCACAGAGGAACAACATGACATTCATTTTGAAGAAGAGGTTCCTGAAGATGAATTAAACTTTGAATCAAGGCTTCAGGTATCACCTTCTTTGTGTACAATATTAAAAATTCAAGGTAATTCAATTCATTTTAGATCTGAAGAAGTATTACAGAAATATAATAATCTAATTACATGTCAAATTCTACATGCTCAACCAATAAAATTCAGAAATTTGATAGAAATAAAAGATCTATTTGAGTATCAAGGCCTCATTCAATTATTGCCAGTTAGAACGAAATGGAAGCAATACACAGAGCTTATTGCAGCTTTTTATAGCAATCTAGTCAAGAATGAAAATTTTCTGAAAACTCAAATAAATCAACAGTAGTTTATATTGTCTCCTGAGTTAATTTTTGAAGTTTTGAGATTAAAGAATGAAGGTGTTGTTGTTACAAACAGATTTGACATGATTAGACAACTAGAATGGAACATTCAGTCTTTATCAAAAATTCCAAATGTATATTCTGAAATGAGATTAATGGAAAATCTGAATGTAGAGGCAAGGTTCATTGCAAATATATTGCATGCAAATTTATTTCAGAGAGTTAGACACAATTTCGAAATCAGCAGAAGCTATTTATATGCAACTTATGGCTTACTGAATAGAATTCAAATCAATTAGTTTGATGTTTTTACTTCTCAACTACAGCATATGAGTTTCAAAGTTATTTTATGGTAATGCTGTATGTAGAATCCTTGCAAGCCAATTGAATTTATCCAACTGGCCCTCTGAAACTAAAGGCATGAGAGCATCTAGTGTAAAAGATTTACAACAATTCCAAGCCATGCATAAACCTCAACAACAACAACCTGATTGTATAGACCATATACAACAACAACAACAAAGTTATTCAGTTCAAGCAGAACAGCAAACCCAAATACCTCCTGATTTAGATGATGTACTTAACGACATTCGAAATGATATTAGGCATCTAGGAGATAAAATTTGTAACGCTATAAGTGATATACTTAGGAGGGGTCGATAACTGTTTTTGTTTGTATCTAAATACAAAATGTAATGTTTGTATTCTTTGTTTGATTCATTGAACAATACATTTTTCTGTAAATGCATTCTATTCTTATTATTGTTTACAAAAAGTGTTGTTGTAAATATATCTCTTACTATATATATATTTTCTGTAATTATCTTTTTAATTAATGACAAAAAGGGGGAGAAATGTTATAAAAAGATGATTATGATTTTAATTGCATATAATATAAAGGGAGATGATATTTATGGTTATTGTAATATGACAGATGATAATTAGAGAAATGATACTTATATAATTATTGACATCTGAAAGTTTTAGTTTTAAGAGGTGAAATTTACACAAACAATAGAAATAAGCTTAAGTGAACTTAAGTCAACAAACTTGTTTGTTGAATTAAAAGTTAGCCCAACGAAGGTGCTTAGTTGAGTTAAATATATTTCATAATTGATTTAATATGATTTTGTCATCATCAAAAAGGGGGAGATTGTTGAGTATTTTGTTTTGATGATGTATGCTGAATGAAATTAATCATATTTGCTCAATTACTATTGCTTGTGAAAGGAAATTAAAATCATTAATTAATACAGAAAAAGCTTACTGATATAAATACTTGTCTATATTGGATTTGAAATTATACTAAGTTAATTACTAGTCGTTTCATTGCATTAATTTCTCATTTAACTAAACATTAAGTTAACGTGTGTTTTTATTGAAAAGCATGATATGTTTTAAAGTTATATTTTCTATATCATGAATAGTGAATGTTTAGACAACTCGTTAAGTTAGAGTTTTGTTTGTATAGAGATCACGTGAGAACTCGTTAAGTTAGAGGCTTAAAGGTTAAAATAGGTCACGTGAGAACTCATTAAGTTAGTGAGTAAAAGAAGAGACGAACTCGTTAAGTTAGTGTTATACATGTGGTGAAATTATAAGTTATGAATGCTATATTGTATCGCATGAGGTGCACATGGTTAACTCGTTAAGTTAACATAACTAAACGCGTTGAGTTGCTATATTGAACCCTAAGGCAACGCGTTAGGTTAGTGTTATAAACTTAAGTTGTTATTTTTTGCACGTGGTAAAATTCTTATTATAAAAATATTTGTTTATTACTAGTTCGTTGAGTTATCGTAACACAATGGAGATGGTTCGTTGAGTTAGCATAACACCACAGAGATAGTTCGTTGAGTTAGCTATAGTACTTGTCACGTGATTTGACACATGAGGAACTTGTTAAGTTAGAAACATTAAGTTATATATATACTTGTGTTGCTCGTTTAGTTAACATTAAAGTAACGACTTCTTATTATACTTGACGAAAAATTTTGGACGAGAAAGTTTATGTAGGATCATATGGCTACACAAGAGGGGGGTGAATTGTGTATTTTTAATATTTTCTGAAATATAATTGAAACTTTAAAACTCAAAAACAAGTCGAGACATTGTTTTCATAAAATCATTTTTATTCAAGGTTTCAATTACAATATACAATTCAATTCTCCTCAGAAATTGTAGATGCAATTATAATTTGATACCATGTATCATCTAAACAATTTCATAACTACAAATAGAGAAAACTAATTTGCAGAATTTTAAAACATTTCTCCTTCTTTGAGATATTTCTTCTTCTTTTTCTTCTTCAGTAATTCTTCGATGACGAATATCTTGTCTTTCTCTACTTCACCAAATTTGCCTTCTTCTGATACTTTAAATCTTTAGCAACATAAATTTTACTTTTTCTACTTCACTGAATTTTCTTCCGCTTGATACTTCAAATCTTCAGCGACATAAATTTAACATTTTCTTCTACCTGATATTTCAAATCTTCAGCGACATAAATTTAACATTTTCTACTTCACTGAATTTTCTTCCACTTGATACTTCAAATCTTCAGCGACATAAATTTTACCTTTTTTGCTTCACTGAATTTTCTTCCACTTGATACTTCAAATCTTTAGCGACATAAATTTAACCTTTTCTGCTTCACTGAATTTTCTTCCACTTGAGAGATTTTCCCCGAAGAGGTGTTTTTGATCCCTAAAAAAGATTTTTCTTTCGGTGTGTAGGGATAGTTTGATCCTTGAAAAAAATTTTCTTTTTGTGTGCAATGATAGTTTGATCAATGAGAATTCTATGCCTTTTATACTGTATCTTCATTTCATGCATATCTTTCACGTTTAACCACTAACAGTTTTCCACTTCTCCACGTCTTTTCTTTTTCCTTCATCGAAACACACACGTTCTGACCCACGTTTACATTTTGAATTTTCTTTAATCATTAGTCCTGGATCTTTGAAAAATTTCTTGCAAAATAAACTTTCTCATCCAAAGAATTTTCCATCAAGTGTAATAAGAAGTCGTTACTTTAATGTTAACTAAACGAGTAACACAAGTATATATAACTTAACGTTTCTAACTGAGTTCCTCATGTGCCATTTCACGTGACAAGTACTGTAGCTAACTCACCGAAACAACTTATTCTTTCTTTCGGAAGGTTAAACGATAACTTACTGAAAACAGTTTAAATTTCGGATAGTTATAGTTGTAAGTCTCCGAAAAACTCTTTTTACCATAAAACTAGTGAGACACGTGTCAAGACCTGAAAACATGACTTAAGTTACCTTTCTGATAGTTACGACTGTAAGTCTCAAAAAAAAACTTTAACTCACCGATTCAGTAATGAACAAATGTTTTTATAATAACAATTTTACCACGTGCAAAAATAACAACTTAAGTTTATAACGCTAACCTAACGCGTTGCCTTAGTGTTCAATATAGCAACTCAACGCGTTTAGTTATGCTAACTTAACAAGTTAAACATATGCAACTCACGTGATACAATACAACATTCGTAACTTATAATTCCACCACGTGTATAACACTAACTTAACGAGTTCTCACATGACTTATTTTAACCTTTAAGCCTCTAACTTAATGAGTTCTCACGTGACCTCTATACAAACAAAACTCTAACTTAATGAGTTGTCTAAACGTGCACTGTTCATGATACAGAAGATATAACTTTAAAACATATCATGCTTTTCAATAAAAACACACGTTAACTTAACGTTTAGTTAATGAGAAATTAATGCAACGAAACGACTAGTTATTAACTTCAGATCCAATATAGATAATTATTTATGTCAGTAAGCTTTTTCTATATTAATTGATGATTTTAATTTCTTTTTACAAGCAATAGTAATTGAGTAAATATGATTATTTTCATTTAGCACACATCATCAAAACAAAATACTCAATAGTTTATTTTGCATGAAATTTTTCAGAGATCTAGGATTGATGATTAAAGAAAATTCGAAATGTAAACGTGGGTTAGAACATGTGTATTTTGATGAAGGAAAATGAAAAGACGTGAAGAAGTGGAAAACTGGTAGTGATTAAACGTGGAGGATATGCATGAAATGAAGATACAGTATAAAAGGCATAGAATTCTCGTTGATCAAATTATCCTTGCACATCAAACGAAAAATCTTTTCAGGGATCAAAAACACCTCTTCGGGGAAAATCTCTTAGGTGGAAGCAAATTCAGTGTAACATAAAAAGGTAAGATTTACGTCACTAAAGATTTAAAGTATCAAAAGAAAGTAAATTCGGTGAAGCATAAAAAGACAAGATATTCGTCATTGAAGAATTGCTGAAGAAGAAAGAGAAGAAGAAGAAGAAGAAAGATCTCAAATAGGGAGAAATGTTTTAAATTCCGCAAATTAGTTTTCTCTGTTTGTAGTTATGAAATTGTTTAGATGATACATGGTATCGAGATATAATTGCATCTACAATTTCTGAGGAAAATTGAATTGTATATTGTAATTGAAACCTTCAATAAAAATGATTTTATGAAAACAATGTCTCGACTTGTTTTTGAGTTTTAAAGTTTCAATTATATTCGAAAATATTGAAAAACACAATTCACCCTCTCTTGTGTAACCATACGGTCCTACAAAGGTATTTCTCATGCTTAGATTATTTAATCTAAAAATGCATGAAAGTGGAAATGTTACAGATCACGTTAATGAGTTAAATACTATTTTGAATCAACTGCATTTAGTAGATATAGTATTTGATGATGAAGTCAAGGCCTTGATTTTATTATCCTCATTACTAGAAAGTTGGTCTCCTATCATGACTGGTGTAAGTAGTTCACTAGGTTATGAGAAGCTCAAAATGAGTGACATCCGGGATTTAATTTCGAGTGAAGACATTCGTAGAAAAAGTGAATTGTCAGCTTCAACTTCTACCCTTAGTGTAGAGGGAGAAGTAAATCAAAATAATTTAAATCCAAAGAAAGGTTAAAGTCCAGAGGTACCAAAAAAGTAAGATCAAATATCAAATGTTGGAACTGCAATCAATGGGGGCACTTCAAGTCACAGTGCAAGGCTCCCAAGAAAGACAGCAAACAGAGCATTAGGAGTAGGTGCAAATGTTGTCTCCTACAATTCAGATGATGCCCTAGTATGTTGTGTAGATAGTTCAATTGACTCATGGATACTGGACTTAGGAGCTTCATTCCACACTACCTACAAGAAGGATTTGTCGCACAATTATCATGCAACTCCTATGAAAAGGGATATGTTCCTGATCTTGCAAAGCAATTAATTTCCATAAGTTCCCTAGATAATGATGGTTATCAGATTACCTTTGGTGTAGGCAAATGGAAGGTAACCAAAGGTGTAAGAATTATTGCCTCAGGATAGAGGACTGGCACCTTAAATCTAACATTGATTCAAGATGACACTATTGCAGGTTAAGAAAGTGATACTGAAGACACTGACTTATGGCATAAAAGACTGAGACACCTCAGTGAGAATGGACTGAAGGTTTTAATGGTAAAAGGGAAAATCCCTAAGCTGAAGAATGTCAATTTAGGGATATGTGAGGACTGCATTGAGGGAAAGTAGAAGAAAGTTAGCTTTGCCAAGACTCGTCATGATCCTATGTCACAGAAATTGGAGTTAGTTCACATAGATGAGTGGGGGCCTACCCCTATCAATTTTTTAGGAGGTACTCTATATAAGGTATTTTGTTGTTATTCAATTAAATACATGAAAAACCCAAATTTTACATTCATAAACCGCAAGCACATGATACCTATTGTATTAAGCATATACCAGAGCAGGTCGATCCACAAGGAGCTTGTCTTAATTGAATTTATGGAAATAATTGTTTAGCAAGACATTTACTTCGTTAAAGTCATAATAAAAATTCTAATTATAAATTAATAGGTAAAAATTACATAAGTACAATGAAGAGTCAAATATCACCCAAAATCCAATAAGTTCCTAAGGTTAACCCTTAGGATACTCAAGAAAATCAATGAGTTTCGGCCCTGAAATCACATAAGTGAGGCGCAATTTCTAACTCTCTTTTCCTATTGGAAAGATCTTCGAGTTATCTTTGAAATGGAAGTAATTTCGTAGACTAACTCATTATAGAACTCTAAAAATATTGGATTTACTGACAAGGTGCAGAATCGTTCTAGAAACTTTCCAAAATCGCACCTTCGGTGAAAAAATTTTAACTCAGTCAAAACTCCATGAAATCTTGTGAAATTAGAGGACTTTGAATGAAGACTTGTATTACTACTAAGGAAAATTAACAAAACGATTTTACACAAAGATTACAGCACAGGCAACACTCAGGCATCGAGCACCAAATCTGGCACCCAAACAGAAATTCGAAACTGCTGCAACCTCTAGAAGAAAAAATCAAAAACCGAAGAAATACATTTCTAAAAATTACATAACTTACATAACTGTAATCTACACAAAATTTCCTACAAAATTATATCAAGAAACACTAAAAAACTCTACGGAAAACCTACTTGTTGAAAGGAGAAAAGAAATGCAAGGATTTTGTTTACACAGAATCTGGAACTACAACAATTCATTCCTTCCTAACTTGGTCGTCGAAATCACAGAAAATAGCTCTACTTATAACAACGATTTCTCCCAAAATATGAACTGAAAAACCATACAAAAATATGCACTAGAAAGGGTTTTAAGTTATCTAAGTATATACGGTAATTTTACATTCTCAATCGTTCTCAGCTGAAAATAACATCAAGACCTAGTGAGGTGCGCAAAATAGTATTGCAATATTACAGAACGCGCACTTCCAGTAAAATATCGACAACTTTATCAATGCTTTATGAAATTCTATGAAATCACCATTGAATGAAAATAGACTTATCAATCTAACAAACCCAATTTACAGGTCTTAAAAATATGATGTATAGAGGGAGAAATCATATTAGAAATTTCCGCAAAGCTACTGACAGAAAATGCCATTTCGAACCAAGAATGTACTCTCCTAAAAAACTATAAAAATCACTCAAAAATATTCAAAAAATTAAAAAAATTATATAGAAAGAATCATCTTTTATTTATCTACAAAAATGACATAAGAATCAATGAAAAATATTGAGAAAAACTCGAGATATGAACAAAACAAATAAACCCTAAATCTGAAAATAGGGAAGACAGAATTCTGTACAAGTCATTCACAACTATTTGCATCCATTCACAATATAAACATAAAACTAAAGCATTTCCATGATAAAAACAAGATCTTAACAACGAAAACCAAAGATTACCTACTGTTAGAGACATGTTTACAAACATTCAACATAAAAAAAAACATGAGAACAACACAACAAATTTATACATAGTGATCACCTCATTTGCTTATACCTTTGAAGCTTCACCCTAGATTTGAAACAAGTTCTCCAATGGTGAATGATGCTACATGTCCCTAGAAGAATGAGATTTGGGCTGTCACCCCTCCTCCACATCCTCCTAAAGAATAGAATCCACCAATGGTTGCTTCAAGACATAGAGCTATTGTACCCTAGCTTCTCCTCCACACTTCCATGTAGATTGCAAGCTTCTATGGAGATGGTTGTCACCCCAAATCACATTGAAGGAGCTACACTTTGTTGGGAAGGTCTGAAGTTCCTCCTCTTCCACACGTCCTTGCTCCAACAGCAAGGTATCCACGATCTAAGCCCTAAAAACCCAAGGAAGGAAGAGGAAGAAGAAGGGAGCTGAAGTCTTACACCTTCTTGGATCAACACCCTAGCTTGGAGAAGAGAAAGGGGAGCCTTCCTTGCAAGATTGGAGCTTCAACACAATGGAGAGGGGGCCCTAGCTGAATGGCACAAATGAGGGATGGTGTTGGACGAGACCTCCATCTCCTTAAATAGAAGAAAGGGGCTTTTGCATACAAGCCCTCAAGTATCTTCATTTTCTTTCATCTCTTGATGGTAAATGACCAAAAGGGTCTCCAACTTTATTTGTACAACCTATAAAACTTAACAAGCATATTAAAACATAACAAGACATGAAATAACATAACATAAAGCATCTAAGTATTAATCAACATTCATTTCCATGATTATGTAAGTCATAATCAAATAAAGGGTTAAATTGTGCAATTTTAAGTCATTTACTTCAATAATCATGCATAATCATATAAATACCAAAGTGATTGTATTTCAATTATAAACATGCATTATGTATCATTTAAGCTCTAATAAGCATGAATAATCCTATATAAATTAGCACAATTTTACTCCTTACAAATACCCCCACACTTAAACCTTGCTAGTCCCTAGCAAGTATTCAAGTCTAGAAAATAGGAAATGACTAGATTGACAATTACTAGAAGCTTTTATTGAAATACAAATCAAAACAACTAAAATATAAATCCTAACTCACTTTCGTAGGAATCACGATTGCATTTAGCATATGCAACAAGCCATTAAACCCCTAGGTCACCCTAGTGGCAGAGTTTTGTCTCTAGAGGGTTTTCAACGGATATACCCACAAAGTCCAAATCAACACAAAAATAAAATGAACACAAATAAGAAAAAAAACATTACAAATACAAAACATAAGCAAATAACAAAAGAAACAAAAAAACAAAGATTTGACCCAAGTAAGAAATGATTAGGCTCAATGATGCTATTAAGGTCAATAGGTACAATGGTAGCTCAATAGAAAAGAAAACTCACTAGTTCTTTAGAGTCCAACAAAGCCACATTAGAATGCATGAGGAGTCACCCCATCAAAAGGACCATCTACCTTGATACAAAAGAAAACTCACCCTCACTAGTCATAGGAAACTAAGCACTCAAATATGATAATCAATAACAAATAAAAGTGTAGACTAGTGCTAGAGCTCCCTCTCTTCCAATGAGGCAAGTCAAAAAATGCCTAGAATAAACAACCAAAGTATCAATAACATAGCGTGCTAATCAACCCACACTCAAGAAAATAAAGGGAAAGCTAAACACTCGAGAAAGTCCACTACTTTCTCACATCCTAATTGACTCTGAGCCATCCTTTTCTACATTGAAAGCTCTTATTTTTCTTCTCTTTTTTTCTTTCTCTTTTTTTTTTTCTTTTATAACTTTTCTTCTTCTTCTTCCTCTTCTTCTTTTTCAACTTCTTTTTTTCAAATCAATTTTTTTTTCACATCTTTTTTTTCTTTCTTTTTTTTCAACAAATGGTGTAGAAAATACCTTATTCCTTCAAGACTTAAATCCATCCCTAAGAAACTCCTTAGCACGCTAGATGTGATAACTTTGATGCTTTCCTAAACCTCTCCTTCAAAATCTCATGGAAGTTTGGGAGTATCCAAAAAATAATCTCACCTTAAGGTTACATAAAATGTAAACCTCTTAGTGGTGGCACTCAGCTTGGGATCACTCAAAAGGGTGTAAATAAACAAGGCATTAATCCCAATGATAAAGAAGACTCACTCAAAACACTACTAACATGGGACTCATCTTTCTCTAAAGAACATACAATTAGGCTCACGCTTTTAGGTTCTAGAGTCCACTCAAAAAAAGAAATCAGGGGTAAACCCATAAATCTTAATAGCATTTCTTGAGTTTCAAAATCTCATCACTAGGGTCTAATCAAAATACAATATAAAACGATAACAACATAAAACACATGAAAATTTACTAACATCACGAAAAATACATGAAAACACAGTAAAAGTAACAAAAACAATATACATGCCACACCCCCCACACTTAAATGATGCATTGCCCTCAATGAATCTAAGATAACATTCAAGCATGGCAATGTTATGCATGTAGATGATAAAAAAGAAACATAAAGAAAGAAAGAACAATGGCAAATAGCAAGATGTAGCTCCCTTAACGTGTGAAACATATGTAGATAGTAGAAAATGTACCCTCCTCAGGAACATGAAATGGAGATTGAGTATCATGTTCAAAAGAATAAGGTATACTACAATTTTAACTCATAAGCAATATAATAGAAGGAGATTTAGAAATGTGTACCTTTCTTGCCACACCATAAATAAAAAAAACTAAAACACTAACAAACGCATCAGATATCTAATAGATGAAAAGAAATATTAACTAATAGAAAATAACAAGTAATATGGAAACAAATTTTTTTTCTTTTTTAACAACATAAGACAAATAAGCAGGTAGAAATAAATATGCACAAAAGCAAATAACAGAAGTTGCTAATCAATTAGGAGCCGACGACCCCGCCTTTCCACCTTGTTCACCATGAATTACATGCATATTTGTGTTCCTCGGATTAGGAATTGTATTACTCGGTAGAGAGCCACGTTCTCTCCCTGCATGTGCTTGCCTTTCCAAATGGGCCTCAATGTTTTTAATGGCCCTGTCATGCTCTTGTAGAATGGGTGTAGCTTGACTACTTAGCTTTAACAAAGATGAAATCCCCTTTTCTATTTTTGCCAATCTCATCTCCAACCTAGGATTGTTTGCACTTTGAGCTTGGGGTTGGGGAACAGGAGGTTGGTTAGCATAGGCCCCAGATTGACCTGCACCATAGGCTTGCTGTCCAAAGGTGTTCCTGGCATGATCAGGCTGACGCCAAGAAAAGTTTGGATGATTCCTCCATCCAGGGTTATAATGGTGAGTGTAGGGGTTGTTGCTTTGCCCCATACCTATAGCATGCACATCTTCCACATATCCTCCTCTACCAGTAACTGCGGGACATTCTTCAATCAAGTGTCCAATAACACCACATCCTACACACTTCACACCAATTACCCTTTCTTCTCTCTTATTCTTCTCCATCATTTCTTCCATTCTTTTTAACATCGCAGTCACCCGTGCTTCTACTCCAATCATCGCATCCAACTGGTGCATCCCCCTTGGAGCAAGAGTCCTATCAAAAGAACGATCAGATGATCCCTCCATCTGCATTGTCTGCTCAGCTAATTCTTGATAAAAGTTCCAACCTTCAACTTCATTGAATCTCATGAAGCCCATCGAACACATGGACTCAACCATCATTTTTGTGGGGAAGTTCAGTCCTTCATATAGTATTTGACATTGCTTGGCACATGCCAAACCATGGTTTGGACACCGCGCTAACATCCTATTAAACTTCTCAAAATACTTCCAAAATGGCTCATCAGCTCCTTGGGTTATATTTGAGATAGTGTTCTTAGCTTGAATGGTTCTATGTAGAGGATAGAACTTCTTTATGAACAAAGAGCAAAATTCGTCCCAAGTGTGAATGGAGCTAGCCAGTAAAGTGAACATCCAACACTTTGCGTCATCCTTCAAAGTGAAAGGGATAAACCTTAGCTTAATTGCATCTAATGGGACATCAGGAATGTTGATCATGTTGCATACGTCATTGAATTCATGTAAGAAAATGTATGCATCCTCTTTATCTAGTCCATAGAATTTAGGTAATTGGCCAATATAGTTGGAATGAAGTTCAAACTTTTAGCCTGCCAAAGCTGGTAAAACAAAACAAGAAGGCTGGTCAAGGGTTATGGGGTAGCAAATATCTTGTAAATATTGCAACTATTGTCTTGCCATATCTACTACACCCACAATATTCACCGAAGTCCTAATCACTTCATCTAAAGGTTCAGCTCTAATTAAACGGTGAGTCTGATCCCCAGTCTAAGAACTGTATAAATTGTTACAATTCCAAGAAAACTCAAGAATCAAAATTTAGCTGCTAAACAAATAGAGAGAGATGGAGAGTACTAGAGAGATGATATAGACCGTGAGTGCAAAGCCTATCATAATCCAAAACTGATTAGTACTTCAAGAAACAATTCATAACACATAAAAAATAAAATAAAATAACAAAGATAGACAAAAATAGCAAAGATACTAACTACTTAGAGTTACTAAAATATCTACACTAGCATGTACAAGTATAATAGAGTCAGATAAGATAAGAATTGAATTTCTACTCAAGCATACATGGGTTCAAAGAGTGCAATATTGTCACCCCCACGATATTGTCTTTGAGACAAGAATGATTTAAGGTGATGACCATTGACTTTTAATATCTCCTCAAATTTTAAATTCTTAATTTCAACTACTCCATAGGAGAAAACTCTCAGCACCACAAAAGGACTTGTCCACCTAGAGCAAAACTTTCCAAGAAAGATATGCAATCTAGAGTTGTATAACAATACTTGTTGTCCAGGTTCAAACTCCTTCCTTATTATTCTCTTATCATGAAATACTTTTGCCTTTTCTTTTGCTATCTTTGAATTTTCATATGCTTCTCTTCTCAACTCTTCTAACTCAGTCAACTGTCATTTCCATTTGTCTCCTACTGCCTCTAAATCCAAGTTGAGTCTTTTAAGTGCCCAAGTGGCCTTGTGTTCTATCTCAACTGATAGATGACAAGCCTTTCCATAAATCGTTCTATACTGAGACATTCCTAAGACAGATTTATAGGCAGTGCGGTAGGCCCAAAGAGCATCATCTAACTGTTCAGCCCAATCTTTTCTTTTAGGGCTCACTATTTTTTCCAATATGTGTTTAATTTGTTTGTTTGCATTCTCAGCTTGTCCATTAATTTGAGGGTGATAGGGTGTAGTAATCTTATAGGTTACTCCATACTTTCTTATTAAAGCTGCAAAACTTTTACTACAGAAATGAGTACCCCTATCACTTATAATTGCTTGAGGAATGCCAAACCTTGAAAATATATTACTTTTAATAAAATCCATAACTACTCTTGTATCAAAATGACGTGTGGGGATCGCTTCAATCCACTTTGAGACATAATCAACTTCTAGAAGAATATACGAATAACCTCTTGAAATAGGAAAAGGTCCCATAAAATCAATGCCCCATACGTCGAAAATTTCCACCTCTATAATAGGTGTAAGCGGCAACATATTTCTTCGTGTGAGTCTACCTACTTTTTGACATGCAGCACAATTCTTGACATGGATGTGAGCATCTTTGTATAAGGTTGGCCAAAAGAAACCACATTGAAGCACTTTAGCAGCAGTCTTCCCAGAATTTAAATGACCTCCAATAGGGTGCTCATGGCAAAAGGACAACACATTGCTAATCTCAACGTCAGGTATGCAATGTCTAAGCACTAGGTTAGGGCCTAATTTGAGTAAATATGGATCATCCCAATAAAAATCCCTGACTCGAGCTAAGAATCTCTTTCTATCTTGAGCTGACCAATCACTAGGCAGTTGTTTTGTTACCAAAAAGTTTACAATGTCGGCATACCATGGCACAGTAGAGATAGCCATAAGTTGCTCATCAGGGAATGAATCATCAATAGGAATTTTAGATTCAGGGGTAATAATACGTGAAAGATGGTCAGCTACAATATTCTCACATCCTTTCTTATCCTTTATCTCTAAATCAAATTCCTACAACAAAAGCATCCATCTTACTAATCTAGCCTTAGCATCTTTCTTCGCTAAGAGATATTTCAAGGTAGAATGAACTGTGAAAATAATTATGTGGGACCCTAAGAGATATGATCTAAATTTCTCTAATGCAAAGACCACAGCAAGAAATTCTTTTTCAGTCATTGTATAATTTAATTGGGCACCTGATAAAATTCTACTAGCATAGTAGATAACTCAAGGTAAATTGTCTACTCTTTGTCCTAGCATAGCTCCATTTGCATAATCTAAGGCATCACACATAAGCTCAAAAGGTAAATCCCACCTCGGAGAATGAACAATCGGTGCCGTAGACAAAGCACCCTTTAACTGATCAAAGGCACTCTTACAATCCTCAAAAAAAGTAAACTGTTGATCCTTTGATAGAAGTTGGGTTAAAGGTCGAGCTATCTTACTAAAGTCCTTAATGAATCTATGATAAAAACCAGCATGCCCTAGAAAAGCTCTTACCTCTTTTACATTAGTTGGAAATGGTAGTCCAGAAATTAAGTCTATCTTTGCTAGATCCACTTCCAACCCTCTCTTGGAGACAATGTGGCCTAGTACTACTCCAGTTTGAACCATAAAATGACACTTTTCCCAGTTCAATACTAGACTCTTTTCAATACACCTTTTCAAAACTAGCTCCAAGTGATGTAAACATTCATCAAAAGAACACCCAAAGATGGATAGATCATCCATAAAGATTTCTAAGAATCTATCAATCATATCTGAAAAGATCCCAGTCATACATCTCTGAAAAGTTGCTGGTGCATTACACAATCCAAACAGCATGCGTTTGTATGCGAATGTACCAAATAGATAAGTAAATGTGGTCTTCTCTTGGTCCTCAAGTGCAACGGGTACTTGATTGTATCCAGAATATCCATCTAAGAAATAATAGAATTCTTGCCCTACTAACTTTTCTAACATTTGATCAATAAAGGGCAAGGGAAAATGATCCTTCCATGTGGCGGTATTAAGTTTTCTATAATCAACACACACCCGCCACCTAGTTTGCACTCAAGTAGGAATTAGCTCATTGTTACTATTCTCAACCATAGTTATCCCTGATTTCTTAGGGACAACTTGTAGCGGGCTGACCCAAGAACTATTAGAAATAGGATAAATAATCTCATGATCAAGCCACTTGAGAATCTCTTTTCTTACTACTTCTTTTATGTTGGGATTAAGTCTTCTTTGGGGATCCCTATTAGGATGAACTTCAGGGTTAACTTGGATCCTATGTTGACATAAGCTTGGACTTATCCCTTTAATATCAGCCATGGACCAACCAATGGCCTCCTTATAGCTTCTTAGAACCACTAACAACTTCCTCTCTTGTTCTAGTGAAAGCTCGGATGAAATGATAACGGAGAGAGTATCATTCTCCCCTAGAAAGGCATACTTCAGATTCTTAGGTAGAGGTTTTAATTCTAACTCAGGTGGTTCTATTACAGAAGGTTTCTTAATAGCTTCTGGCTCTCTTGACAATGGGTCAAAAAATTTCAAACTATCAACATCTACCTCCTCCACACTTTCTAATACTTCAACCTCAAAGTCTAGACTCTCGGATGGTCCTTTTTCTACCTCTGCAAGAGTAGAGAAATCATCCCACTCGACATCTTCTAACACATCTATAAGATTGACTTCAAAGTCTTCCTCTCTTTCTACACTCTCAAGACTAGGATAATCAGATCTAAAGATATTCAATTCTATTTTTTCATCCCCATAAACAATTTGCATAGACCCACCTCGACATCCTATACAGGCATCACAAGTCGCTAGGAATGGTCTTCCTAGGATCAATGGAGTTTGCTTGCCCTTTTGTGTACCAGGTTAGGTTTCTAGAACAATGAAGTCAATGGGATAAATAAAGCTCTCTACTTTTATCAAAATATCTTTCATGATTCCTAAGGGGGTTCTAATGGAACGGTCTGCTAATTGAATAAGAATTTTAGTTGGTTGCAAACCATTTAAACCTAACTCCACATAGACACTAGAAGACATTACATTCACTCTTGCCCCTAAATCAATTAAAGCTCTCTCAAAATATCTACCTCCAATTGTACAAGAAATAGTAGGTGTACTTGGGTCTCCATATTTCTTTGGTATAAGATCTAAAAAGTAGGAACTAACAGTCTCTACTAGATACACCTTTTTAGGCATTTTACTCTTCCTTTTTCTTGTACATAATTCCTTAAGAAACTTAGCATAGGAGGGTATTTGTTGTATGGCTTCTAATAAGGGTATGTTCACTCTAACTTGTTCAAATATTTCTCTAATTTTTACTTCAGACAAGTCATCTTCTTTAGGTTTCAATCTACGAGGAAATGGTGCAGCATAACTATGCAATTTATTATCTAAATCTTCTATTACTTCTTTTCCTTTCCCTTCTACACTAGGGAACTTAACTTCTGAATTTTGGCTAGCTATTGTTTTTGAATTAGGCAAGCTAGAAGGGTTAACAGATAATGGTTTAGGGTGCACAACTTGTTTAATAGGTTGTTCTACACTCCTCCCTGATCTTAGAGTCACAAAGGCATCTACCTTTTCCTCTAAATAGGGACACGTCAAATCAACATAGATTGGCTTGACATGAGACCTAGATTGATTTCTATCCAAATCTAACTTGCTACATGCAGCTTCAGCTTCCGCAATGGCTTTGCTAAGTTCACTACTCCCAATAGAAGGAGTAAGGTTAACATTCTCTACTACACTAACATTATCATCATTATAAAAACTAGGCATGAATGTATTATGATGCACAACATGGGATTGATTAACATTATCAGATGTAACTAAGTCATGATCAAGCATATAGAAGGGACAATCATCAATAGTATGATCATTCATAGAGCATTTCAAACAAGTAGGCATTAAATCTTCAATCCTAGCATGAAGTCTATCCATATTTTTTAATTTCAGAAATGATTTCAAACCTATCAATCAAGCAAAATGTCCTTGAGCCCAATCTGCAAACAAATTTAAATCAAAGTCTTTCATGAGTTTTCTACACACAAAGTTCCATTCCTCTATTCATTTTCCAAACCTTAAAAAATCATCAAGTGCCAATATAGCAAATTCAAATAAATCAGAAGCATAAACATCAGTCAGTCAATCTACTTAAACAATAATGCATTTTACATCTCTACTTCAGAAATTCATAACTAAAGATTTTGAGATTGAAAATCCACTTTCAAACATGGGTTGGAAAGCTAATTCATCATACTTTAACATGTAAGTAATAAAGAAAATTTTTCTATTCCAAAATTGTAGTGATTTAAATCTGAACTTAGATTTTCAATACAGTTTTCAATCAGAAATTCATCCAAACACCCTTTTCTTAGAAAATTTATAACTTTAACTACACACATTCAAATAAAACATGAAAGCTCATTTTAGAAAGGTATAATCATGTAGTTTCACAATATGAGCACAAAATAAACTTCTGGGTGTTATAATGATAACAGATTTAAGACTATTGCAGATTAAACAATGGTGCAGTAAAATAGAGAACTCATAATATAGTCTGGCTTTGATGAATTTAATCTATTAAACTATATCTCCAAATTTTATGTGCAAGCACTCAAAAGAAACATCTAAAACCAAAATTTTCAAGAAAAATATCAGAAAAATCATCTCAAATCTTGAACCATAGCAGATTTTTAAGAAGAACAGACTACACATTCTGTTTTCTTACTAAAATTTTAGGCCATTGAAGACTATCATAGAATCATCTATAGATTGCCACCATTTGAATTTCAAGTACATACATGTGGCAAAATAGGAGAAAAACATATTTTTGAATGTGAAATAAACATATCAAATGGCCATTTGACATGTCACCCCACATTTTCAAGATAAGTAGGATCTACAAAAACAAGGACTTAATGAACAACTTAAAACAAAGAAATGCCAAACTAAACCCAAATCCAAAAATTTCATTTTAGCACACCAAGCTCCCTGGCAACGGTGACAAAAACTTGTAAGGTATTTTGTTGTTATTCAATTAAATACACGAAAAACCCAAATTTTACATTTATAAACTACAAGCGCACGGTACCTATTGTATTAAGCATATGCAAGAGCGGGTTGATCCACAAGGAGCTTGTCTTAATTGAATTTATGGAAATAATTGTTTAGCAAGACATTTACTTCGTTAAAGTCATAATAAAAATTATAATTATAAATTAATAGGTAAAAATTACATAAGTACAATGTAGAGTCAAATATCACCTAAAATCCAATAAGTTCCTAAGGTTAACCCTAAGGAAACTCAAGAAAATCAATGAGTTTCGGCCTTGAAATCACAGAAGTGAGGCCCAATTTCTAACTCTCTTTTCCTCCAACCTAGGCATTCACAAATCTAGATAAAATATTGGTTGGAAAGATCCTCGAGTTATCTTTGAAATGGAAGTAATTTCGTAGACTAACTCATCATAGAACTCTAAAAATATTGGATTTACTGACAGGGCACAGAATCGTTCTAGAAACTTTCCAAAATCGTACCTTCCATGAAAAAATTGTAACACAATCAAAACTCCATGAAATCCTACGAAATCAGAGGACTTTGAACGAAGACTTGTATTACTACTAAGAAAAATTAACATAATAATTTACACAAAGATTATAGCACAGGAAACACTCAGGTGTCGAGCACCAAATCTGGCACCCAAACAGAAATTCAAAACTACTGCAACCTCTAGAAGAAAAAATCAAAAACTGAAGAAATACATTTCTAAAAATTACATAACTGTAATCTACACAAAATTTCCTATAAAACATATCAAGAAATACTAAACAAATCTACGGAAAACGTACTTTTTGAAAGGAGAAAAGAAATGCAAGGATTTTGTTTACATAGAATCCGGAACTACAAGAATTCATTCCTTCCTAACTTGGTCGTTGAAATCACAGAAAATAGCTCTACTTGTAACAACGATTTCTCCCAAAATATGAACTGACAAATCATACAAAAATATGCACTGGAAAGGGTTTTAAGTTATCTAAGTATACACGGTGATTTTACATTCTCAATTGTTCTTAGTTGAAAATAACATCAAGACCTAGTGAGGTGCGCAAAATAGTATTACAATATTATAGAACGCGCACTTCCAGTATAATATTGACAACTTTATCAATGCTTTATGAAATTCTATGAAATCACCGTTGAATGAAAATAGACTTATCATCTAACAAACCCAATTTAAATATCTTAAAAATATGATGCATAGAGGGAGAAATCATATTAGACATTTCCGTAAAGCTATTGATCGAAAATGCGATTTTGAATCGAGAATGTACTCTCCTAAAAAAATATAAAAATCACACAAAAAGTATTCAAAAAATTAAAAAAATTATATAGAAAGAATCATCTTTTATTTATCTACAAAAAAGACATAATAATCAATGAAAAACATTGAGAAAAACTCGAGATATGAACAAAATAAATGAACCCTAAATCTGAAAATAGGGAAGACGGAATTATGTACAAGTCATTCACAACTATTTGCATCCATTCACAATATAAACATAAAACTAAAGCATTTCCATCATAAAAACGAGATCTTAACAACAAAAACCAAAGATTACCTAATGTTAGAGACATGTTTACAAACATTCAACATAAAAAAAAACATGAGAACAACACAACAAATTTATACATAGTGATCACCTCATTTGCTTATACCTTTGAAGCTTCACCCTAGATTTGAAACAAGTTCTCCAATGGTGAATGATGCTACATGTCCCTAGAAGAATGAGATTTGGGCTGTCACCCCTCCTCCACGTCCTCCTAAAGAATGGAATCCACCAATGGTTGCTTCAAGACATAGAGTTGCTATACCCTAGCTTCTCCTCCACACTTCCATGTAGATTGCAAGCTTCTATGGAGATGGTTGTCACCCCAAATCACATTGAAGGAGCTACACTTTGTTGGGAAGGTCTGAAGTTCCTCCTCTTCCACACATCCTTGCTCCAATAGCAAGGTATCCACGGTCTAAGCCCTAAAACCCCCAAGGAAGGAAGAGGAAGAAGAAGGGAGCTGAAGTCTTACACCTTCTTGGATCCACACCCTAGCTTGGAGAAGAGAAAGGGGAGCCTTCCTTGTAAGATTGGAGCTTCAACACAATGGAGAGGGGGCCCTAGATGAATGGCACAAATGAGGGATGGTGTTGGACGAGACCTCCATCTCCTTAAATAGAAGAAAGGGGCTTTTGCATACAAGCCCTCAAGTATCTTCATTTTCTTTCATCTCTTGATGGTAAATTGCCAAAAGGGTCTCCAACTTTATTTGTACAACCTATAAAACTTAACAAGCATATTAAAACATAACAAGACATAAAATAACATAACATAAAGCATCTAAGTATTAATCAACATTCATTTCCATGATTATGTAAGTCATAATCAAATAAAGGGTTAAATTGTGCAATTTTAAGTCATTTACTTCAATAATCATGCATAATCATATAAATGCCAAAGTGATGGTATTTTAATTATAAACATGCATTATGTATCATTTAAGCTCTAATAAGCATGAATAATCCTATATAAATTAGCACAATTTTACTCCTTACACTCTCTATTATGTCACCTTCATTGATGACAGTACAAGGAAGGTATGAGTTTATTTTATGAAACATAAGTTTGAAGTTTTCCAAGTCTTCAAGAAATAGAAGGTAGAAGTGGAAAATCAGAGTGGAAGAAAAATCAAATCCATCAGGTTAGATATTGGAGGAGAATATGATAGCCATGAATTCAAAGTTTACTGTGAGGAGCAAGGGATTAGAAGACAAAGGACTATAGTTGGAACTCCACAACAAAATGGAGTTGCTGAAAGGATGAATATGACCTTGAATGAATGGGCAAGATGCATGAGACTACATGCAGACTTTCCCAAGACATTCTGGGCAGAAGCTATCAATACAACTGCCTATCTAATAAATAGAGGACCATCTATCCCAATGAGGCTTAAAAACCTTGAAGAATTATGGACAGGGAAAGAGGTCAACTATGCTTACTTAAAAGTCTTTGGATCCAAGTCATTTGTCCACCTGAACAGTGACAAAAGAGACAAGTTGGATTCAAAATCACATAAATGTTATTTCATTGGCTATGATAAGGATTATTTTGGTTACAGATTTTGGGTAGAAGAAACTAAGAAAATAATCCATGCAAAAGATGTCACATTTATTGAATCCAAGATGTACAAGCATAGAGAAAGTGTAGATAATCAGCAGTCTAAGCTATAGTCTGAAAGTACTATTGAGATCAATCTAGATAATGGTGTTGAACTTTAGAAGGAACCTGTAGAAGAAATTCAACTTTTAGAGGTTGAACAACAAGAACATCTAGATGAACAAGAAGAAGAAGTTGTCACAAGGCAACTTAGAAGATCTGGAAGGGTTTCCAAACAACCAGAAAGGTATGTACCATCATTTAATTATCTATTGCTGACGGATGATGGTGAACCTGAAACATATCAGGAAGTAATCTGTGCAAGTGATGCACATAAATGAGAGTTAGTAATGAAAGAAGAAATGAAGTCCCTAGAGAAGAATAAAACTTGGGAGCTAACTTCATTGCCAGAAGGAAAGAAAATCCTAGGAAACAAGTGAGTGTTCAAGATGAAAGAACAACCAGATGGCAGTAAGAAATATAAAGCTAGACTTGTTGTCAAAGGTTTTTAGCAAATTCAAGACATAGACTATATTGAAGTATTCTCTCTAGTTGTGAAGATAAATACTATAAGAATGGTTTTAAGCATTGTTGCTGTAGAAAATTTACTCTTAGAGCAAATGGATGTAAGGACAACATTCCTATATGGAGACTTGCAGGAAGAACTCTACATGATGTAGCTAGAAGGATTTGTAGTAACTAGCAAGAAAAGAAAGACAGTATGTAGATTGCTGAAAAGTATGTATGGTTTGAAGCAAGCACCACAACAATGGTACAAGAGATTTGATATCTTTATTTGTACCTTAGGCTTCAAAAGATATGATACAGACTATTGCTGCTACATAAAACTGTTTAATGATTACTTCATTATTCTACTGATTTATGTAAATGATATGTTAATTTCTTGTTCTAGTATGGAACAGATTAAGCAATTAAAAAGACAACTGTCAAAAGAATTTGACATGAAGGATATGGGAGAAGCCAAGCAAATCTTGGGTATGAGAATTATCTGAGATAGAGTGGTAGACACATTGAGATTAAATCAGAAGAAGTACCTAGAAAAGGTACTGAGGAGATTTAATATCTCAAATGAGAGGAAAACTAAACTACCTCTCAGACTCCACTTCAAGTTGTCTAAAGATCAGTCAGCTAAGACTGAAGAAGAAAGGACAAAAATGTCCAGAATACCATATGCTTCAGTAGTGGGAAGTTTAATGTATGTCATGATATGCACAAGACCTGATATATCTCATGTAGTTAGAGTGGTCAGTAGATATATGGCAGATCTAGGAGCTGAGCATTGGTTTGCTGTACTATGGATACTTAGATATCTCAAATATTCCTTAGATATAGATCTGAATTTCAAGAAAGGACCAGCTGAATTGATTGGCTACTGTGATGCTGATTTGGGAAGAGAGTTGGATAAAAGTAGAAGTACTTCAGGCTATGTATTTTGCATAGGAAGTATTGCAATTAGCTAAAGATCCAAGCTGCAAAGTATTGTTGCACTCTCAACCACAGAAGCTAAATATGTTGCAGTTGTAGAGGCAGCTAAAGAAAAAATCTAACTAGATAATGTACTAGCCGAATTAGGGCACAAACAGAAAGGAAGCATTCTGTTTTGTGACAATCAAAGTGCCATTTATTTAGCTGAAAATCTGAAGTTTCATTCAAGGTCCAAGCATATGAGAATGAGATTTCATTTCATAAGGGAAGAGATAGAGCATAATAGATTAGATTTGCAGAAGATTGCTGGTGCTAAAAATGCTGCAGACATGTTAAACAAAGTTCTGAATCTAAGTGATTGCTGGCTCTGTATGGCCTTAATTGGTCTCCTGAATAATTGAAAAGAAGAAGGAGATGAAGAGTTGATTATTTGAGCTGATGTTGTAATAATCTGTAAGCCAAGAGTAGAGATAGATTTTTTCTTCGATCATTGTGTCAAACTCCAAGTCAGAGATTGTTAGGGCAAGTAGTATAGGTTCAATCGGAAGCTTGTTAACAGTAAGTATCCGATAGATTTATATTTTCGGATGGTTATCAAGCCTAAGTATTTGAAAATAAAGTTTCAATTAGAAGTTTGAGCTAACTATTTGAAAGTTAGAAGATTTCGAAGGGTTACTGGCTGTAACCATCCAAAATGACTTAAAAGACACTTAAGTAGACGATCAGACAGTTAAGAAGCTAAGTATCTAAAAAGTAGTGACTTAAGTGGATCTTCGGATTGTTAAGTAGTAACTATTTGAAAATCATAAGTTTTCAGAAGGTTACACCTACAACCTTCCAAAATGATTGAAGAGACACTTAAGTGAGTTTTAAGATAGTTAAGATAGTAACTATCCAAAAGGCATGCAGTTTTTAGAGAGTTAACGGTAGAACCTTCCGAAAGGATAGAGAGAGAAGTAAGTGGGTTTTCAGATAGTTAAGTCTGTAACTATCTGAAAGACCGAATCTCTCTAGACAGTTAGCCTGCTATAGTACCGCCCATTACAATAAATGAAGAAAGAAGAATATCTTCGGATAGTTAAGTCTGTAACTATCCAAAGTGTTGCAACTTTCGGAAAGTTAGGAAGATAAGGCTCCGAAATTGAGAGTCCCTTCTCCAAAGCATTATTTCTCTACTGTAATGGCTTAAATGTAATTAAAGATTTATTAATCCTAAGTTGGGTAGTATATAAACCTTTATGATGTTGTAAAACATTGCAGTTGTTTGTGCCAAAGCTCATAGAAGAACCTTCAACTCTCCGTGGACATAGGCTGTTGCTGAACTACGTAAATTCTATGTCTTCATTGTTTTCTTCTTCTTCTTTCTCTTTATCTCCAATTTGGTTAGTTTAGAGGAGAGTTTTTCAAAATCGTGTCATAGGAAGTTAACTGAACGATCGAGAAATATTCTCACAGGGTATACTAGAAAGCTCTTGTATGATTCAAGCTTTTCAAATTAACTTTTAAAGTACAAATATGTATATACTACTCTAAAAAGATAAAAGTATTTTGTGAAATACAGATATCTTTTGAATTGAGTATATTTGTTGTTATCTAAGATTACTAAAGTATGAATCTAGAATAGACTTTTGAAGTTGTTTACCTGAGATACAATTCATTATTCTACTTGTTTTAATCATATTGAGTTGGATTATGTTTTGATTCATATGTAGTTCAAATTTATTTTAGAAATCATATTAGAAAATTCAGGATAACAGATGCTTAAAAGAAGAAAAAATGATAATATAATTACCACCTATGTGATGCTAATATATTTTGTATGTAATTTACATATGTTGTAAATATATTTGCAGGTTGAAGAGGAGAAAACAATGTTAAAATAGATTATTAAAAAATACAGAATATCTATATAGTAATCTAATTTGTGTATTCTGAAGAAAAGAAAAAGGAAGAATTAATTCTAGTAATTTAGAAAGACCAACTAGTTAGATCTTAGTTTACTAAGGGACTAGCAAAATTTAAGTATGGGGGAAGTGTTTAGAATGAAGAAGTGCATAATATTAACAGTTAAATAATGTTAATTGCATAATATTTAGCTTATCATATGAGAATTAAGCCATTATGTTATAATTGCACTGTTATATGCTTTAATGAAAGAATCTACATAATTTCAAGGAATTAATGTTAATTCAGTATACTTCTAAACTATCGATAAGTTGCAAGTTTTTAATTCCTAAGTATCCAAATTTTCTGTTATTTCGGAGAGTTATATTACATGTACCAAACAGTTATGTTTTAAATGCTTAAAGAATATTTTATTATTTCTTAAAGTACATATGTTGAAACATCAATGCATGACTTAAGTGAATTTTCAGTAAGTTAGTTGGTAAACTATCCGAAATGCATCTAGGCATCGGATAGTTAGATTTGTAAGTATCTGAAATATCCTTTTGTTCATAAAACTTATTAAGGACACATGTTGTGATCTAAAAACCTGATTTAAGTGTGATTTTATAATATTAAGCATGATCCATTTTATTGGCATATATTTATGTCATGTATAGGTGAACAATAACAACTCATTGAGTTAGTGTTCTTTTTGTTAAACGATCATGTACCAACTCGTTGAGTTACAGGTTTAAAGGTATAAAAAGATCACGTGAGAACTCACTGAGTTAGCGAGTGAAAACCGTAAGTTATATATCTGAACTCGTTAAGTTAGATTTATGCACGTGTTGAATTTAAATGCTTTATTTTGTCATGTGAGCTGCACATGTATAACTCGTTAAGTTAGCATAACTATACGCATTGAGTTACTTGCACTAAGGTAACGTGTTATGTTAGTAAGCTTATAAGTTATTTCTTTATTACACGTGTTTTATAGTTAAATCAATGAAGTAAGTCCATTGAGTTATCTGTAACTCCATGGACTATTTATTTTCTAATATGCCTATAAGGAGTAAAATTATGCTAATTTATATAGGATTATCCATGTTTATTAGAGCTTAAATGAGACATAATGCATGTTTATAATTGAAATACCATCACTTTGGCATTTATATGATTATGCATGATTATTGAAGTAAATGACTTAAAATTGCACAATTTAACCCTTTATTTGATTATGACTTAAATAATCATGAAAATGAATGTTGATTAATACTTAGATGCTTTATGTTATGTTATTTCATGTCTTGTTATGTTTTAATATGCTTGTTAACTTTTATAGGTTGTAGAAATAAAGTTGGAGACCCATTTGGCAATTTACCATCAAGAGATGAAAGAAAATGAAGATACTTGAGGGCTTGTATGTAAAAGCCCCTTTCTTCTATTTAAGGAGATGGAGGTCTCGTCCAACACCATACCTCATTTGTGCCATTCATCTAGGGCCCCCTCTCCATTGTGTTGAAGCTCCAATCTTGCAAGGAAGGCTCCCCTTTCTCTTCTCCAAGCTAGGGTGTGGATCCAAGAAGGTGTAAAACTTCAGCTCCCTTCTTCTTCTTCTTCCTCTTCCTTCCTTGGGGGTTTTAGGGCTTAGACTGTGGATACCTTGCTGTTGGAGAAAGGACGTGTGGAAGAGGAGGAACTTCAGACCTTCCCAACAAAGTGTAGCTCCTTCAATGTGATTTGGGGTGACAACCATCTCCATAGAAGCTTGCAATCTACATGGAAGTGTGGAGGAGAAGCTAGGGTACAACAGCTCTATGTCTTGAAGCAACCATTGGTGGATTCCATTCTTTAGGAGGACATGGAGGAGGGGTGACAGCCCAAATACCATTCTTCTAGGGACGTGTAGCATCATTCACCATTGGAGAACTTGTTTCAAATCTAGGGTGAAGCTTCAAAGGTATAAGCAAATGAGGTGATCACTATGTATAAATTTGTTGTGTTGTTCTCATGTTTTTTTATATTGAATGTTTGTAAACATGTCTCTAATAGTAGCTAATCTTTGGTTTTTGTTGTTAAGATCTCGTTTTTATGATGGAAATGCTTTAGTTTTATGTTTATATTGTGAATGGATGCAAATAGTTGTGAATGACTTGTACAGAATTCCGTCTTCCCTATTTTCAGATTTAGGGTTCATTTGTTTTGTTCATATCTCAAGTTTTTCTCAATTTTTTTCATCGATTCTTATGTCATTTTTGTAGAGAAATAAAAGAATATTCTTTCTGTAAACTTTGTTTAATTGTTTGAACGCTTTTGGTATGATTTTTCTATTTGTTTTAGGAGAGTACATTCTCGGTTCAAAATCACATTTTCGGTCAGTAGCTTTTCGGAAATGTCTAATATGATTTCTCCCTCTATACATCATATTTTTAAGATATGTAAATTGGGTTTCTTATATTGATAAGTCTATTTTCATTAAAAGGTGATTTCATAGAATTTCATAAAGAATTGATAAAGTTGTTGATATTTTACTGGAAGTGCGCGTTCTATAATATTGTAATACTGTTTTGCGCACCTCACTAGGTCTTAATGTTATTTTCAACTTAGAATGATTAAGAATGTAAAATCACTGTGTATACTTAGATAACTTAAAACCCTTTCTAGTGCATATTTTTGTATGATTTTTTAGTTCATATGTTGGGAGAAATCATTGTTACAAGTAGAGCTATTTTTTGTGATTTCGACGACCAAGTTAGGAAGGAATGAATTCTTGAAGTTCCGAATTCTGTGTAAACAGAATCCTTGCATTTCTTTTCTCCTTTCAAAAAGTAGGTTTTCCATAGATTTTTTTAGTGTTTCTTGATATGATTTTGTAGGAAATTTTGTGTATATTACAGTTATGTAAGTTATGTAATTTTTAGAAATGTATTTTTTCAGTTTTTGATTTTTCTTCTAGAGGTTGCAGTAGTTTGGAATTTCTGTTTGGGTGCCAGATTTAGTGCTCGACGCTTGAGTGTTGCCTGTACTGTAATCTTTGGGAAAAATCGTTCTGTTAATTTTCCTTAATATTAATACAAGTCTTGGTTCAAAGTCCTCTAATTTTGTAGGATTTCATGGAGTTTTTTTGACTGAGTTACGATTTTAGCACCAAAGGTGCAATTTTGGAAAGTTTCCAGAACGATTCTGCGCTCTGTTAGTAAATCCGATATTTTCAGAGTTTTTTAATGAGTTAGTCTACAAAATCACTTCTATTTCAAAGATAACTCGAGGATCTTTCCAACCAATATATTATCTGGATTTTTGAATGCCCAAGTTAGAGGAAAAGAGAGTTTGAAATTGGGCCTCACTTCTGTGATTTCAGGGTTGAAACTCATTGATTTTCTTGAGTTTAACCTTAGGAACTTAATGGATTTTGGGTGATATTTGACTCTTCATTGTACTTATGTAATTTTTACCTATTAATTTATAATTAGAATTTTTATTATGACTTTAATGAAGTAAATGTCTTGCTAAACAATTATTTCCATAAATTCAATTAAGACAAGCTCCTTGTGGATCGACACACTCTTGCATATGCTTAATACAATAAGTACCGTGCACTTGCGGTTTATAAATGTAAAATTTGGGTTTTTCGTGTATTTAATTGAATAACAACAAATTACATTACAAGTTTTTGGCGCCATTGTTGGGGAGCTTGGTGTGCTAAAATGAAATTTTTGGATTTGGATTTAGTTTGCAATTTCTTTGTTTTAAGTTGTTCATTAAGTCCTTGTTTTTGTAGATCCTACTTATCTTGGTAATGTGGGGTGATATGTCAAATGGTCATTTGATATGTTTATTTCACATTCAAAAATATGTTTTTCTCCCATTTTGTCGCATGTATGTACTTGAAATTCAGTTGGTGGCAACCTATAGATGATTCTATGATAATCTTGAATGGCCTAAAATGTGATGCGTGTGTTTTCCATCAAGTATATGTATGTGTCATTGTATATGGTTGTATTCCTTTGATAATTTGTATAGGGGCAAACTTGTCTTTTGGGTTTCACTAACCGTTGCCCCTATATATGTAAGGGGTCATCCACGTCTAAGGGATGTTATGCCAAACCATCCCTTGATTTCATTCTCCCCCTTCTTTGTACCAACAACCATACAGCAAAGAATCACGATAGATTGATCACCCGTGGATATACCCGTGTTGGGAAACCACATAAATTTGTTGTTCTTCAAATTCTCCACTCGCAATCCTCTCTTCCACGCAGATCTCTTCTCCATGCCACCCCTATATGCTCCACGTTTGTTTGATCTTTCCACACAACATAAAATTTTAGTAAGAAAATAGAATGTGCAGTCTATTCTTCTTAAAATATGCTATTGCTCAAGATTTGAGATGATTTTTCTAATATTTTTCCTGAAAGTTTAGTTTTAGATGTTTCTTTTGAGTGCTTGCATATAAAATTTGGAAATATAGTTTAATAGATCAAATTCATCAAAGCCAGACTATATTATGAGTTCTCTATTTTACTGCTGCATTGTTTAATCTGTAATAGTCTTAAATCTGCTATCATTATAACACCCAGAAGTTTATTTTGTGCCCATATTGTGAAACTACATGATTTGAAATGAGCTTTCATGTTTGATTTGAATGTGTAGTTAAAGTTATAAATTTTCTAAGAAAAGGGTGTTTGGATGAATTTCTGGCTGAAAACTATACTGAAAATCTAAGTTCAGATTTAAATTACTACAATTTTGGAATAGAAAAATTTTCTTTATTACTTGCATGTTAAAGTATGATGAATCAACTTTCTAATGCATGTTTAAAAGTAAATTTTGAATGTCTAAATCTTAACTTATGATCTATTGAAGTTGGAGTGGTAAAATTAAATTCTACATTGTATGAAGTTGCAAAACTTCATGACATATCTTCATGAATGCTTACCTTTGTTAACATGTTAATTGCTAGATCATGTTGGAAATTACCCAAATTTTTTTTTTAAAAGGTACTATGTCATGTGTTGAATTTTCTATTACAAGTTCTAAATGTGGTTCATGGAATCAATGAATGCACCTTGTTTTAATTAAAGTTGATATACCATTGGGCCCTTGGTATGCTCAATCTTCCATCATAGCATTATACTTTTCTTTTTCACCACATAGACTCAAGAATATGTGAGCATTTAGAAAATATGTCAGATTGCAATTTCACTCTTGAATTGAATATTTGAAAAAGTAGAAGAAATATATAAACATGTTGTTGTTGAGTAATTTCAAGCATTTATGTGCAGTTGAGATTTTGCTATATATGTATTTTTTTTTTTTGGGGTGATGGACAATCATTTTATTGCAACTACAAGTTAACCTTTGCATGGGAATTTCTACATTTTGAATTAAATGTTAAAAGTACTTTAGTTTTATCTTGCAAACAGGTTGTGTGACTTTCTTTTTCTTATACACTTATTGTGTAGAAAGAAGATATCTTACTTTTTAAAATGAGATAAAGCAGGTATGAGAGAAGAAGAAACACAAGCTTGTTAAATTTTACCTACAGGTGCTTACCTTGACAACAAACAAATGATAAGAAATTCCCACTCATAGATTTAAAATTTTGAGGTATTCAAGCAATTGTTCCACCATCACATGTTTCTTTTCATTTTATTCTCATTTCTTTTCATTAATTTAGTATGTTTGTTTTATTTTGCTTTTGAATGTAGTATGTTTCTTAGTTTTAGTAGAATTTTATTTCCTTGTGTTTTAAGTGACTTAGGCTCATACCCCTATCTTATGGTATATTTAATTATTGGGTTTATTGTATATCCTTTTGCATTAAGAGATCTTGGGGTGACTTAGTTTACTTAAATCATTCATCTTAGTGTATTATCTTTAATTGTTGTTTAAATTAAAAATAATAAATAATAATAAATGTTGAAGGGAACATTAATCCATTTTCAAAGTCATTATTTCCGCATTGCCAAGTTTTTACATATAAATGTATATTCTTCACCACCATGTGAACTTATTGCAATATTTAAGTGTGGGGGTGCGAGCTTCTTGTATTTATGTGTAAACTTCTTGATGCATGCTTACTTTTATATTTGGAGCAAAATTTTCATGACATTCAACTCCCTACCTGCTATGATCAAAGATAATGAATATGAGATTTAATATATATATTTTTGAGTTATCCACACCCTATATTTTAATATAGAACTTGAATTGTTTTACTTGGATGTGTATAATTTTTTTTAAAACAATTGCAGGGGTTGTCATTTGCATATATTTCTAAATTGAAAGTTTGTGTTCATTTCACTTAGGTTTTATTTTCTTTCATTTTTATTATATTAATGATGCTAGTGGTGAAGTTCAACTTTGTTTTTGAATTATTATTAATGCATGATATGTGTGACCTAAGCTTTGTGATATGCCTTTTATAAGTTTCTTTGTGTGCTATTGCTCAAATAGGCATGTTGGTACATTCATGTGTTCATTTACTATGATGTAGAAGTTAAACTTATATTTGCTACGAACTCACCATCAAAAAGAAAAAAAAAACTTTCTTTGTTTCTGTATTACTTGTTATTTTCTATTAGTTAATATTTCTTTTCATCTATTACATATATCTAATGTCTTTGTTAGTGTTTTAGTTTTTTTTTATGGCGTGGCAAGAAAGGTAAACATTTCTGAATCTCCTTCTATTATATTGCATGTGAGTTAAAATTGTAGTACACTTTATTCTTTTGAACATGATACTCAATCTCCATTTCATGTTCTTGAGGATGGTACAATTTTTACCATCTGCATATGTTTCACACGTTAGGGGAGGCACATTTTACTACTTGCCATTGTTCTTTCTTTCTTTATATTTCTTTTTATCATCTACATGCATAACATTGCCATGCTTGAATGTTATTTTAGATTCATTGAGGACAATGCATCATTTAAGTGTGGGGGGGTGGCATGTAGATTGTTTTTGTTACTTTTATTGTGTTTTCATGTATTTTTCGTGATGTTAGTAAATTTTCATGTGTTTTATGTTGTTATCATTTTATATTGTATTTTGATTAGACCCTAGTGATGAGATTTTGAACCTCAAGAAATGCTATTAAGATTTATGGGTCTACCCTTGATTTCTTTTTTTTGAGTGGACTCCAGAACCTAAAACGTGGACCTAATTGTATGTTCTTTAGAGAAAGATGATTCCCATGTTAGTAGTATTTTGAGTGAGTCTTCCTTATCATTTGGATTAATGCTTTGTTTATTTACACCCTTTTGAGTGATCCCAAGCCAAGTGCCACTACAAAGAGGTTTACATCTTATGTAACCTTAAGGTGAGATTATTTTTTTTGGATACTCCCAAACTTCCATGAGATTTTGAAGAAGATGTTTAGGAAAACAATCAAAGTTATCGCATCTAGCGTGCTAAGGAGTTTCTTAGGGATGGATTTAAGTCTTGAAGGAATAAGGTATTTTCTACACCATTTGTTGAAAAAAAAAAGATGAGAAAAAAATTAATGTGAAAAAAAAAATTGATTTGAAAAAAAGAAGTTGAAGAAAAAGAAGAAGAAGAAGAAGAAGAAAAGTTATAAAAGAAAAAAAAAAGAGAAAAAAAAAACAAAGAGAAGAAAAATAAGAGCTTTCAATGTAGAAAAGGAGGGCTCAGAGTCAATTGGGATGTGAGGAAGTAGTGAGTTTTCTCAAATATTTAGCTTTTCTTTATTTTCTTGAGTATGGGTTGATTAGCATGCTATGTTGTTGATACTATGGTTGTTTATTCTAGGCATTTTTTGACTTGTCTCATTGGAAGAGAGGGAGCTCTAGCACTAGTCTACACTTTTATTTGTTATTGATTATCATATTTGAGTGCTTAGTTTCCTATGACTAGTGAGGGTGAGTTTTCTTTTGAATCAAGGCAGATGGTCCTTTTGATGGGGTGACTCCTAATGCATTCTAATGTGGGCTTGTTGGACTCTAAAGAACTAGTGAGTTTTCTTATCTGTTGAGACACCATTGTGCCTATTGACCTTAATAGCATCATTGAGCCTAATCATTTCACACTTGGATCAAATCTTTGTTTTTGTTATTTGCTTATGTTTTGTATTTGTAATGTTCTTTTTCTTATTTGTGTTCTTTTTATTTTTGTGTTGATTTGGACTTTGTGGGTATATCCGCTGAAGCCCTCCGGAGACAAAACTCCGCCACTAGGGTGACCTAGGGGTTTAATGGCTTGTTGCATATGCTAAATGCAACCATGATTCCTACGAAAGTGAGTTAGGATATCTATTTTAGTTGTTTTGATTTGTATTTCAATAAAAGCTTCTAGTAATTGTCAATCTAGTCATTTCCTATTTTCTAGACTTGAATACTTGCTAGGGACTAGCAAGGTTTAAGTGTGGGGGTTTTTGTAAGGAGTAAAATTGTGCTAATTTATATAGGATTATTCATGCTTATTAGAGCTTAAATGAGACATAATGCATGTTTATAATTGAAATACCATCACTTTGGCATTTATATGATTATGCATGATTATTGAAGTAAATGACTTAAAATTGCACAAATTAACCCTTTATTTGATTATGACTTAAATAATCATAGAAATGAATGTTGATTAATACTTAGATGCTTTATGTTATGTTATTTCATGTCTTGTTATGTTTTAATATGCTTGTTAAGTTTCATAGGTTGTACAAATAAAGTTGGAGACCCATTTGGCAATTTACCATCAAGAGATGAAAGAAAATAAAGATACTTGAGGGCTTGTATGCAAATGCCCCTTTCTTCTATTTAAGGAGATGGAGGTCTCGTCCAACACCATCCCTCATTTGTGCCATTCAGCTAGGGCCCCCTCTCCATTGTGTTGAAGCTCCAATCTTGCAAGGAAGGCTCCCCTTTCTCTTCTCCAAGCTAGGGTGTGGATCCAAGAAGGTGTAAGACTTCAACTCCCTTCTTCTTCCTCTTCCTTGGGGGTTTTAGGGCTTAGACCGTGGATACCTTGCTGTTGGAGCAAGGACGGGTGGAAGAGGAGGAACTTCAGACCTTCCCAACAAAGTGTAGCTCCTTCAATGTGATTTGGGGTGACAACCATCTCCATAGAAGCTTGCAATCTACATGGAAGTGTGGAGGAGAAGCTAGGGTACAGCATCTCTATGTCTTGAAGTAACCATTGGTGGATTCCATTCTTTAGGAGGACATGGAGGAGGGGTGACAACCCAAATCCCATTCTTCTAGGGATGTGTAGCATCATTCACCATTGGAGAACTTGTTTCAAATCTAGGGTGAAGCTTCAAAGGTATAAGCAAATGAGGTGATCACTATGTATAAATTTGTTGTGTTGTTCTCATGTGTTTTTTATGTTAAATGTTTGTAAACATGTGTCTCTAACAGTAGCTAATCTTTGGTTTTCTTTGTTAAGATCTCGTTTTTATGATGTAAATGCTTTAGTTTTATGTTTATATTGTGAATGGATGCAAATAGTTGTGAATGACTTGTACATAATTTCGTCTTCCCTGTTTTCAGTTTTAGGGTTCATTTGTTTTGTTCATATCTTGAGTTTTTCTCAATGTTTTTCATCGATTCTTATGTCGTTTTTGTAGAGAAATAAAAGAGGATTCTTTCTGCAAACTTTGTTTAATTGTTTAAATGCTTTTGGTATGATTTTTTTTTTTTTTTAGGAGAGTACATTCTCGGTTCGAAATCACATTTTCGGTCAGTAGCTTTTGGTTTGTTTAAACCTGATACAGACCATATACAACAATAACAACAACAAAGTTATTCAGTTCAAGTAGAACAGCAAACCCAGCTACCTCCTGACTTAGATGCAGTGCTTAACAACATCAGAAATGATGTTAGGCATCTAGGAGATAAAATATGTAATGCTATAAGTGATATACTTAGGAGGGATTGCTAATTGTTTTTGTTTGTTTCTGAATACAAAATGTAATATTTGTATTACTTGTTTGATTCATTGAACAATACATTTTTCTGTAAATATCTTCAATTATTATTCTTGTTTACAAAAAGAGTTGTTGTAATTGTAATTCTCTTATATATGTATATATATTCTTTGTAATTATCTTTTTGATTAATGACAAAAAGGGGGAGAAATATTATAAAAAGATAATTATGATCTTAATTGCATATATATATTATAAAAGGAGATGCTATTTAAATGGTTATTGTAATCTGACAGATGATAATTAGAAAACTGATACATAATTATTGACATTTGAGAGTTTTTTAGTTGTGAGAGGTAAAATTTACACAAACAATAGAAATAAGCTTAAGTGAACTTAAGTCAACAAACAAGTTTGTTGAATTAAAAGTTAACCCAATGAAGGTGCTTTGTTGAGTTATACATAATTCATAATTGATTTAATATGGTTTTGTCATCATCAAAAAGGGGGAGATTGTTGAGTATTTTTGTTTTGATGATGTGTGCTGAATGAAAATAATCATATTTGCTCAATTACTATTGCTTGTGAAAAGAAATTAAAATCATCAATTAATACAGAAAAAGCTTACTGATATAAATACTTGTCTGTATTGGATCTGAAGTTAATAACTAGTCGTTTCGTTGCATTAATTTCTCATTTAGCTAAACGTTAAGTTAACGTGTGTTTTTATTGAAAAGCATGATATGTTTTAATGTTATATCTTCTGTATCATGAACAGTGCACGTTTAGACAACTCGTTAAGTTAGAGTTTTGTTTGTATAGAGGTCACGTGAGAACTCGTTAAGTTAGAGGCTTAAAGGTTAAAATAGGTCACGTGATAACTCGTTAAGTTAGTGAGTAAAAGAAGAGACGAACTCGTTAAGTTAATGTTATACACGTGGTGAAATTATAAGTTACGAATGTTGTATTGTATCACGTGAGGTGCACATGTTTAACTCGTTAAGTTAACATAACTAAACGCATTGAGTTGCTATATTGAACACTAAGGCAACGCGTTAGGTTAGCGTTATAAACTTAAGTTGTTATTTTTGCACGTGGTAAAATTCTTATTATAAAAACATTTGTTTATTACTGGTTCATTGAGTTATCATAAAACAACGGAGATGGTTCGTTGAGTTATCATAACACAACGGAGATGGTTCGTTGAATTAGTATAACACCACAGACTTAGTTCGTTGAGTTAGCTACAGTACTTGTCACGTGAAATGGCACATGAGGAACTCGTTAAGTTAGAAACGTTAAGTTATATATATACTTGTGTTACTCGTTTAGGTAACATTAAAGTAACGACTTCTTATTACATTGATGAAAAACTTTTGGACGAGAAAGTTTATTTTGTAGGAAATTTTTCAGAGATCTAGGACTGATGATTAAAGAAAATTCGAAATATAAACGTGGGTTAGAACGTGTGTGTTTCGATGAAGGAAAAAGAAAAGACGTGGAGAAGTGGAAAACTGGTGGTGGTTAAACGTGAAGGATATGTATGAAATGAAGATACAGTATAAAAGGCATAGAATTCTCGTTGATCAATTTATCCTTGCACACAAAAAGAAAAATCTTTTCAAGGATCAAACCATACCTGCACACCAAAAGAAAAATCTTTTTCAGGGATCAAAAACACCTTCTCGGGGAAAATCTCTCAAGTGGAAGAAAGTTCAGTGAAGCATAAAAAGGTAAGATTTTTGTCACTGAAGATTTGAAGTATCAGAAGGAAGAAAGTTCAATGAAGCATAAAAAGGTAAGATTTTCGTCATTGAAGATTTGAAGTATCAGAAGAAAGCAAATTCGGTGAAGTATGAAAAGACAAGATATTCGTCATTGAAAAATTGCTGAAGAAGAAAAAGAAGAAGAAGAAAGATCTCAAACAGGGAGAAAAGTTTTAAATTCCACAAATTAGTTTTCTCTGTTTGTAGTTATGAAATTGTTTAGATGATACATGGTATCGAAATATAATTGCATCTACAATTTCTGAGGAGAATTGAATTGTATATTGTAATTGAAACCTTGAATAAAAATGATTTTATGAAAACAATGTCTCGACTTGTTTTTGAGTTTTAAAGTTTCAATTATATTTCAAAAAATATTTAAAATACACAATTCACCCCCCTCTTGTGTAGCCATATGATCCTACAATTTAGTATTAGAGTGTTGTATTGTTTGTTTTGTATCATGATTAATGTTATCATTGTCATTATTGTGAATGTTTTAGGTTTGTTCGATTCAGAAAATAGAAAATAGTTTTATTGTTTACTGAACTTGAATTATTCCAGATACTTAAAGATTTTAATGATTACTATTTGAAATATCTTAATGTTAGTGTTGCTTAATGATAAATCTAATATTAACTAACATTAAAGAGCTTAATTGATGTTATTTACAATCTGCGGAACCACCCAATGATTGGCCAAATTCCTCTATAAATAGTAGTATTTAATTGGAAAGATAGGCTCATGGAGTTAACTTAAGTCCACGAGGTTAGTCCATTGAGTTAGCCATAACTCCACGAACTAAGTTTATTGTATTAACCTTAACTCAATAGAGTACTTAATTGAACATATATAAACTCTAATATAAAAATCGGAAGAGTACACAATTCTTACTCAATCTCTGTGGGATCGATCTATACTTGCACACAAATACAATATACACTGTGCACTTGCAGTTAAAATACAAATTTGAATTAATCTCTAATTTTTGTGAAAGGTTGTTTGTTTACTTCTAAAAGTAATTATTTATATAAGCATAAAAAAAAATTAAACAAGTTTTTTGGTGACGCTTAACAAATAGAAGTTGATAAATCCAATATAGTATTCCAAATGAAGTCATTACATTAATTTTTATAAAATGTATGACCACTTTGTTGTCAATAGTTTTAGTAGGAATAGCTTCTATCCATTTAGATACATAATCCACACCTAACAATATATAATTAAATAGATTACACATAAAAAATGGACCCATAAAATCAATTCCCCATATATCAAAAATCTCAACTTCAACAATAGGATTCAAAGACATCATGTTTCTCTTTGATATACTTCCTATTTATTGACATCTTAAACAACTTAAACAATATATGTGAGTATCCTTAAATATTATTGGCCAATAAAATCCACATTGTAATAATTTAGCCGTAGTTTTTCCTAAACTAAAATGTCCACCACTTGCTTGGTTATGACAAAAGGATAATATGCTATGATATTTAGTTTTTGGAACACACCTCCTTATGACTAAATCAGGACATTTCTTAAATAAGTATGGGTCTTGCCAATAGTAATATTTCACTTTTGAAAAGAACAATTTTTTATCTTATTTATTCCAATCCTTAAGTGTCAATCCTGTAACTAAGTATTTAACTATGTCTACATACCAAGGTATTGTGTTTATTGTCATTAACTGTTTATAAGGAAAATGATCTTTAATATCAATATTTGATTTTTCTATTTGTAACCTTAACAAATAATCTGCTACTACATTCTCACATCCTTTTTATCTTTAATTTCTAGATCAAATTCTTACAATAATAATATCCATCAGATTAGTCTAGGCTTAATTTCTTTCTTTGCAATTAAATGCTTTAAAGTTGAATGATCCGTGTATACTATCTGTAGGATCGAATGGCTACGCAAGAGGAGGGGTGAATTGTGTTTTTCAACATATTTGTTTATAATTGAAACTTCAAAGATAAAAACAAGTTGAGACACTGTTTTAATCAAATCATTTTATTCAATGTTTCAATTACAATATACAATTCAATTCTTCTCAGAAATTGTAGATGCAATTATATAACGATACCATATTTCATCTAATCAATTTCATAACTACAAACAAAGAAAACTAATTTGCGAAATTTAAAGTATTTCTTCCTATTTGAGATTTTTCTTCTTCTTCTTCTACAATTCTTTAGTGACAAATATCTAACTTTCTCTACTTCATCGAATTTACTTTTATCTTCTATCTGAGAGCTTTTCCCCGAAGAGGTGTTTTTGATCCCTGAAAATATTTTTCGTTTGGTGTGCAGCGATAATTGATCTACGAGAATTCTATGCCTTTTATACTATATATTCACTTCATGCATATCCTCCACATTTAATCACTATCAGTTTTCCACTCTTCACGTCTTTTCTTTTTCCTTCATTGAAATACACACGTTCTAACCCACGTTTTCCTTGAATTTTCTTCAATCATCAATCCTAGATCTTTGAAAAATTTCCTACAAAATAAACTTTCTCGTCCAAACATTTTTTCATCAAGTGTAGTAACAAGTCGTGTTAATGCTAACTAAACGAGTAAAAAAAGTATATTTATAACTTAACATATCTAGTTCAACGAGTTCATTATGTGTCAAATCACGTGACAAGTACTGTAGCTAACTCAACGAACCAAGTCTGTGATGATATGCTAACTCAACGAACCAGCTTCGTAGTGTTATGCTAACTCAATGAACCAACTTCGTTGTGTTACTGATAACTCAACGAACTAGTAATAAACAAATGTTTTTACAATAAGGTATTTACCACGTGCAATAAACATAACTTTAAGTTTATAACGCTAACCTAACGTGTTGCCTTGTTATTCAATATAGCAACTCAACATGTGCAGTTAGTGTAGTAATATTAACTTAATGAGTTAAATAGTTGCAACTCATATGATGCACTATAACATTCGTAAACTTTAATTTCACCACGTGCATAATACTAACTTAACGAGTTCATCTCTTCCTTTTACTCTTTTACTCACTAACTTAACAAGTTCTCATATGACCTATTTTAAACTTTAAGCTTATAACTCAACGAGTTCTCACATGACCTATTTTAAACTTTAAACCTATAACCCAACGAGTTCTCACATGACCTTTATACAAATAACGCACTAACTTAATGAGTTGTCTTTAACGTGCACTATACATGTATAGGATCGTTCTATCACAAAAGGGGGGTGAATTGTGTCTTTAGTAATTAAATTGAAAGGACCTCTAGATTTTGATAATGCAAAAATCAATGTAAGGTTTTGAATTGTATTTATCAGAATTAGTCTGTACACCAAAAAGATCAGAAGACAGACAAATTGAAGCAGCAAACAGGTTGAAGTAAATCTCAGAATATGCTGCTATAGAAAATCAGACAGTTAAGAATTGTATTTCTTAGGATAAGGAGGATTGCATGATAGGATAGTTAAGGAGTTAATTATCCGGAAGCTTAAAGGACTTTTCGGAAAGTTACAGGTATAACTATCCAAAAGTTAAGTCATTCAATAAATCACGTGTAGAAATACAGAACGAAAGCTTAAAGGACTTGTTGGAGAGTTAGATAACTATCTGAGCTTTCTTTTCAAAGAGTTAGATAATTATTTGAGTCTTTCGGTAAGTTATAGGTATAACTTTCTGAAACTTAAGTCATCCTATTACGCACGTGCAGAATAGAGAAGTCGATAGTCAAAAGCTTAAAGGAAAAATCGGAGAGTTAGATAACTATCCGAAATCTCAAAGAGAGTTTCGGTAAGTTACAGTTTAACTATCTAAAACTTAAGTCATTGAATTTCCCATGTGCAGAATTCCAGAAAGAAGCTCAAATATATTTCGGAGAGTTAGAAAGATAACTATCCGAAATCCTGAAGCGTTTCAGTGAGTTACAGGGATAACCATCCGAAACTTAAGTCAATCTTTTATGTACATGCTGAATTGAAGCAATCGGAAAGTTAACGGAGAGTTACTGTAGCCAACTATCCGATAGTTAAATAACTGTTCGGTAAGTTATAGTTATAAGTATCCGATTGAATGACAACTTGCAGCATATATTCTGGAATCCTACATGGTAGAAAGGTTTAAGTGATCGTTCGGTGAGTTATAGATATTCTTCAGAGAGTTACACAACTAACTATCTGGAAGGTTAGAAAAATCGATAAGACATCTTGAAATAACTTTCTGAACGGTAACTTACCGTATTTGGGACTGAAGTCTAATCAAGTACAGTAGAATACATCCATTGGAAGAAAATATGATCGTTACACATGTCAGGTATATATACAAGATACAGACAACATATTTAAGTAGTGATTTGCTCATACATATACTTACACCAAGCTCAATAGAAGAAAAGCTTTAGAGATCAAATCATCTTCAACACTTACAGACCAAATTTCAAAAGTTCATCATGCATTCAACTCTATTGTTCACAAGATAGTGTTTATTGAAGTACATAGATTAAAACTTCAGAGAAAGGATTGATTGAAGCTTCGACAAGGAAGCTCAAGTGAATGGTTAGTTGATTCTTGCTTAAACCTTAAAGCAAGTGATTGTAAGTTTGCAAGAGTTTAGTGAAGCCCAAGTATCCCTTGGGGGTGGACTAGCCGTTAGTGGTGAACCACCTAAAAATCTCTATGTGATTTCCTTTATTGTATGCTTGCTATCACTTTACATTAAATTACCTCTAAAAGGTTAAGAAATGAATTTTTACCATTCACCCCCCCCTTTGGTAAGCCTTAAGGTCGTAACAATTAAATTACCAGCGAATAAAACAAGAGCACAAAACACTTGTAAATAAAATTCTATTCTTTATAAACTTTAAAGACAAAATTTACAATATCTTTTCAGCTCAATTCCCTTCTTGACGGTTTTGATACAATAATGTTTGATATACAATTCAAATAGAAAAATGAAGTCCTTATTCAAAACTAATTTTGAATTGTATAAAACTTGATCTTTATGCACACAACTCTTTTCCTTCTTTTTGCTTAGCTTCTGTATCTCTTCTTCTCTAGTTGTCGAATTTCCAGACTTCTTGTGTTTGCATCTCTTTTTCTAAAATTGCTTGGAATTTTGAACTTCTTCTGATGTTGGAGAACTTTTCTGAATATGAATATTCAAACTTAACTTTTCAGTTAGGAATCTAGATTGAATATTCAGACTTGGTTTTTGAGATTGAGATTATTTATTATAATGTAGCTCGTACTCTCTATTTGTAGTTGAACTATGTTTTCATGTTCAGTATGTTCATCCACTTAATCCATAATCCATGTACTAATTTTTTCTTTAATCCAAATTACAATCTTTTTGAATTTCCACTTTCTCCACTATCATTTTGAATTTCCACGATCTCCACTCGTAGATTCACCGAAACTTTATCTTCCTGGAGTCTTGTAGAATATCTTCTAATTCTTCGATTTAGTCGAACACTTATCCTTTAAGTCATATAAAAACTCGAACACTTATCTATAACTCTTTGAGTTTTTGCACCTGCAAAACACGAGACTGAACATAGAAAACTTATCTGTTTGTTAGTTATTTTATAAAACTTGAACAATTATTTATCCATGCATATAAAAACTCGAATAGTTATCTAACTATTCGATTTTCATTACCAAACACACATGGAAAACATGTGACAACTTATAACATTAAAAACACACGTGTAGATAACTATATGAGTTTTTAATATAATTATTCGACAAAAATGAAACGTTAACTATCCAAAAGTTTAATTGTGAAATGCTAACTATCCGAAAACTTTAACTATTTGAAAACTGTTACTATCCAAAAGTTAACTATACAAAATTTTAAATGAAACTTTCTGATAACCTATTAACATTTAATTACGTGACAATTATACTTAGAGAATATTATTTAGACTTATTTAAAAACCTTAATAAAGCATATATCATCAAAACAAAATTCCTAACAATCTCCCCCTTTTTGATGATGTCAAACCTAATAAGTCAAATAATCTATCTTCTTCCCCTTTTTGGCATTATAAAAAACTAAATAAAATGTAAGGAAGAAAAACTTGCTAAGTATATATTAATCAAAAAGATATTTTCAAATATGCATAACTTTCGTGGATTAAGCATAAACTATTTAAAACATAAATTGTCAAAAACAAATATATGATCATTAAATGCAGTAAATAGTTTACATAATGCGATTTCTTTACATAAATAATATTTGGTAACAAATTACAATAAATAAATCATGCAGTACATAATTTGTATAATCACAAGCCTCTTTGTCTTCGAAAAAGATTGATTAGAGTATTTGAAATTTGCCTTGCAATTTCTGTACTTACTCTATTGATCTGATCAATTATTGCTTAATCTAAATTAGAATGTGAAACTTGTGACGATTACTGTAAAAATTCAGTATTTATGTCTGTATGTAAATCTATATGTATACCTGTATTTATATCTGTATGTTACTGTTGTTTTGAAAACTGTGTCGATTGTTGTTGTTATTGTGACTGATTTTGCCAATCTTGTTGTTGTTGTTGCTGTCGAATTATAGGTGCATCTACTTCCTGGTATTTTTGTAGTTCCTTTGTAGGGAAAGATCTTGACTTTAATCTTTTCTGTGGCCAAGGTGTAATATCTGTTTGACTTGCCATAATTCTCAAAAGTGTATCACTATAAAATAATTTACTCTACAAGTTTAAGATATGAGAAACGAAAATATCATACCAGTTCACCTATATATGGTTAATTAATGCATATGTAGTATAAAGACAGCATCTGCCAACTTCTGCACCATGACCAAACCTTTGAAAGAGTGAAGCATGTAGTATTTTTGCAATAAAACGTGCTTGGCCATTTAAATCATTTAGTAATCTCATTGGATTGTTGGTAGTCGGATCTTTGGCTAAACTTTTAATGTCCCATCCCAATTGATAAACCTATTTTCTTTCTGATAATTTAACTCCATTTTTCAGACCAAGTACTTGATAAAGTAAATCTGGAATTAAATAGATATCATAGTCTTGTATATTGGAAACAGGAATACCTTCTTCCACTATTAAGTTTGAGTAAAAACAACTTATAATTTCTGATATAACTAGATGGCCTGGCTATTGTGGAAGTAGAGTCAACAAGCCTTGAAATTCAAACATTTCTTGTATATGTGCCATTCCTTCAAACTTAACTAGTCTTGAATATAAAACTGTAAGAGTTTTATATGTCTGAAATTTTTTATAGCAGGAACTATTTTTGAACCATAATAATGTATTGTCATCTAAATTATGTTCAAGATTAGGTATTTTCTTGTCATGATGTTCTGATCTAGGACTGGTTTCAATAGTATCAATAGTATCTATATTTTCAGATCTTTTAGAACTAGTGGAATTTCTATTAAAGCTAGTATAAATGTCTAAAATATCTGTTATTGTCGTATCAATAATCTGCTGAAATTCCTCTATTTGATCTTCTTAAAACCTATCAGTAGCAACAGTCTTTGTATTAATCTGTCTATCAGCAACATTTATGTCTATGATTGATCTATACAACAACTATCTTTGTATGAAAGAATGTTCTATAATAGATTCATTTTGTTTTTCTGAAATTTCTATATTTGAGACATTAGCAATGTTATATTCTATTTGTAACTGTGAGTTTTTTGATTATATACATTTATCAACAAATATATTATATACTATAACAGACATAACCACATGTATAAACTGTAGTATAAGCAACTATACCAAAAATCAAAAGTCTCTATCCAAGATACAGTAAGAGGAAGAATATCTGTATATTCCTCTTTAGATGAAATATCTTCAAAATTCATAGACTTAGTGTCTATGTCGTCAAAAATATCATCAAAATTGATATCATCTGTATATGTATCATTAAAATTTCCTACATGTTCTCTTTCCGTAGGAAAAGAATATGTGCTTGTAGCATGATGTGAAAAACTACCCATTGTATTAAAAGAAACATTATGCACTAATGTGACACAATACCTTAGAGTGTATGCTTGTAATCCGGTATTTGTCACATCTGTTGGGATTCCTAACATAAAAGTCTGTCTAGCTTTTGCAATGGAACATAGTTTTCCATTTTTCAATGATTCTTCTCTTTGCTGCAATATGCCTTGTACACCTGTAGTGAGTCCAAAATATTCTAATATCTTCTTCTTTTTCTAACTATATGTCTTAGTGTTTCTGGTTGTTCAAGAGGTTCTAAAGTTTTCTTAATTTCTCCTGTTAAAGGCACCTGTGGTCTTGATGGTCCTTCACCATGATGCCTAGGTTATAATAATGGAATATAGAGTTTTAAGCTCTCAACCTCTGTCATTTTTAGTTAATAAACTTTTTGTCCTTCACTTCGAAGACCCATTTTCCAAATGGCAGTTTTCTATTCATTAATAAATTGTTGGATGTCTTCTAAAACATCCAAGGGAAAATAATGTTGGAAATACAAAGACTCTAATTCCTTGTTGGCATTTTCTATCATTGGTCCCCATTTCTTTCCATAATAAGTGATAGACTGTACCGATTTTTCAAGTACATGTTGTTTGGATGTTTTAGTTAACTTCTGTTTTTATGCTTATATCAATAATTACCTTTAGAAGCAAACTAACAACCTTTCACACGAATTAGCTATTAATTCTAATTTGTGTTTTAACTGCAAGTGCACAATGTATATTGTATTTGTGTGCAAGTACAGGTCGATCCCATAGGGAAAAGAGTTGGACTAAAAATTATGTACTGTTTTGATTTTTATATTGGAATTTATGTGTTTAGTAAAACACTCCGTTGAATTATAGTTAATACAACGGACCTAGTTCGTGGAGTTATGGCTAACTCAACGAACTCTCCTCATGGACTTAAGTTAACTCCACGAGTCTAATAATACTATTAATTACAGAGGAATTCGACCTACCATTGGGCGATTCCACAGATTGTAAATAGCATCAATTAAGCTCTTTGATGTTAGCTAAGATTAGATTTATCATTAAGCAACGCTAACATTCAGATATTTCAAATAGTAACCATTGAAATCTTTAAGTATCTGAAACGAATCAATTTCAGTAAACTGTAAAACTATTACCTATTTTCTGAATTAATCAAATATAAAACATTCACAATTTGAGCAACACTAACATTAATCACAATACAAAACAAACAATACAACACTTACATACAAACTGTAAACACAAATAAATAGTTGTTTTGGTGTTTTCGTTTTTAATGTGTTCCTGAAGATGAATGTAAGGTGAAATGTAAAAATCTCTATCGATAGTAAAAACTTTCGTCACTACATGCGACGCGATTACACCACTGAAAATTTAATCACTTACAATCCTGTCTCCTCTCCCTATAGAATCATGAGTCTAGAATTGCAAGATGATCTCCTCCTCAGCATACTGGCATCAATCCGAAACTAAGGTTAGAAGCTTTACGATCTCCTAAGATATGAACTGGTGCTTGGTGAAAATGGCTTCCCCTCCCGCAATGCGATCACTCCTCACAATGGTTGTTAAGCACTGTGTTTGGCTCGAAATTGACCCGACATTAGGCAAGTATCCTCACAGACCTCCGATGGTTGGTGATGGTGATGTTGGTGTTGGTGTGGAGCTTCAAGAAACTTTCGACACTGCCTACAGTTAGCGCGGTTCTCCAACACACCTTGCACATACTTTTTCTACGTCTTTTATATTTCTTATAGTAGTAATTGCTCCTGCTTAATTGATCGGTTAGATTTCCTTCCCTCATATCAACGATGGTGATTTCTTCTTCCTTCCATGAGTGAATTCCTACGTGATACATGTAATCGTGGTCTTTTTTCGAATGTCCTGTTTCTACAATTGCTACAGTGGCATATTAGAAGATATATGGTCTGTGAAGTTACAAATAACTCAACGGACTTACTTCATTGATTTAAGTATAAAACACGTGCAATAAAGAAATAAGCTGCTAACATAATGCATTACCTTAGTGTGTATTCATGTAACTCAATGCGTACAGTTATGTTAACTTAACGAGTTAAACATGTGCATCTCACGTGATATACTAAAGCATTTAAATTCAACACATGCATAAATCTAACTTAACGAGTTCAGATACAACTTACGGTTTTTACTCACTAACTCAACGAGTTGTTACTGTATCTTTTACACATTTAAGCATTTAACTCAACGAGTTGTTACTGTGTACCTACATATTCTTTTAGCATTTAAAACATAACTATTTGGTACATTAAATATAACTCTCTGAAATAACAGACAATTCAGATACTTAAGAATTTCACAGCTTGTAATTTACCGATAGTTCAAAATCATACTTAATTAACATTAACTCCTTGAAATTATGTAGATTCTTTCATTAAAGCATATAATAGTGCAATTATAACATAATGGCTTAATTCTCATATGATCAACTAAATATTATACAATTAACCATCATTTAACCGTTAATATTATGCAATTTTTCATTCTAAACACATGTCTAGAACTTGTAACAACCGCAGTGTTAGGTTGTAAAGTTTGTTTCCATAGTTGTAATGCAGAAAGTTCAGTCTATTTTAGTATAAACTATGTTTCAGTATAATTGCGAATAAACTTCCAACAGAAACTTTTCTCATCTTGAACAGCTTTTCTAATTTCATGTAGTACTTCATTAGAAAAAGTATACCTTGTGTAGATGTCGTTGATTTCATTTTCTATCTTTGAAGTTCCATCTCTCTTTTCTACACTTTTGTCATTCTACCATGTCTTCTTCCGTGTCCTGACATTGTCGATTAATCTTCGCTATGTACTGTAGAACTTAGTGGAAGTAAAGATTGTGAAACTAGGGTTTTACCAAGGTTGAAACATGAAAGGTTGTTAGTAAAACATTTATAACTCTTCAAGTTTATAAATGGATAAACGAATTCAATCATTGAAATCATAAATATAAGATCCGTTACCGATAAATAACTCGAATGCTTACAATAACTGTACTAGTTTTACAACTGATAAAAGTAAAATACTTAGTGTAATTGTTTGTGTAAAGAAAATAACTTTGGGCTAAGTGAAAAGTGAGAAAACTTGAAGACTTATGATAACTATTTGAGTTTTGAGAGCAATAAAGCACATAACTATACGACAAACTTGAATAGTTATTATCAGATATTAAGTCTTTTAGAAAAATATAATAATATTAGGTTAACTGTTCGAGTTTCTCAGATGGATATGCGAAAAATTCAAAGACTTAAGCATAACTATTCGAGTTTCAACATGAGACATAATAAAGCAATGAAATTCAACATGTGCATAATTCTAACTTAAGGAGTTCAGATATTTTCGGATACTTATAAACCTAACTATCCGATGCTTAGATGCATTTCTAAGAGTTATCAGATAACTTATCGAACATTCACTTAAGGTGTGCATTAAGGTTTCAACACGTGTACTTCAAGAAATAATAAAATATTCTTTTAATCGTTTAAAAACATAACTGTCTAGTACAATCCCCCTCTTTTGGACGAGCTTTCCCCCAATCTCAATCCTGAAAGTTGTCAGCCCCTCTCCCTCCCTCAAGAACTCGTGGAAGGTGGTGTTTCTCTCCCCTCTCGTGGAGCTCCAAGGTGGAAGTCAAGGTTCAGCCAACCTCTTCTTCTCCTCTCTTGGTGGTTGCTAGTAGGAGGACGGCTAGGGCATCTTTTCCAGACCTTGTGGGTGCTGTTTGGAGCACATCTAAAGCCGTGCAACTATCTCCCCTCTTCTGTGGATTAGTCCTAGTAGAAGAAAGGCAAGGGTTGTGGACTTTAGGTGGATGACTACTTGTTTCTTAGTGTTTGGTGGTGTTTGAAGACCTCCCGCTTTCGGAAGAGAACTCGTGTGGTGACAGCCACAAATTTCTTGACTAGGAGGATGGCTAGGATCACATCTCATGCACCATTCTTCTCCAAAACAAGTTTGCACTTCAAGGTAAAAAGGGTTGTATTGGTTTAGCTCTTTAGGTTTTCATTTTCTTGTTTAAAGTTGTGTTCTTTGTAATTTCAGTAGGATAGTTGTAGTTTTAGGTTTAGTTGTAATGTTACATTGTAGTTTAATCATAGAACTTTCATTTCAGTAGTTTATTATGTTTAGTTTGAATGAATGGAAACGAATTTGGTTTGAATCTTGTGCATATGTGAATATTTGTATGCTAACAAAGCTAATTTGTGGATGTTTATCGTCGGTTTAGAATCCTGTAAATTTGACAATTTTGTTTAGGTCATAACTCACTGATATAGTGATGTTTTGCTTTATTTTTTGATTCTATTTTGTAGAGCTTCAAGTGTACTTTACTCCTGTATAGTTTTTAGAATTTTTCCAATCAATTTGTATAGGTTTTCCGATTTATTTCGTTGATGTTGCATCTGGTGCATCCTGGCGTTTTACACCCAATTTTTGCTTCAGTGCCGAATTCGATTTTTTTCTATCTACAACACAAAATCGACCTCTGTAAATTTTTTATGTTAGATGAATGAGTTAGGTTTCGAAGCACACTAATTTTACATATTTTCGTGAAGATTTGAAAATATTATGCCATTTTTAGTAATTGTGAGCAATTTAGGGATGTTAATTGCCAGTCTGCACGTTTGTAGGAAAAGCATTGACGACGCTTGACTATTTCAGATCTTTTAACGAAATCAATGGGGTTGTAAAGTTAATCCAATGAATACTCAGTATGATATTTTTACTGTATTTTACCATTGAGATACTGAGAGGAGGATATGTGTGAACTTGACTAAATTTTGAGATTCTGTGTTGTAGGATTTGGTGTTTTATGAATGAAAATAAGGAATTAGTACTTCAATGAGTGAATTTTTGATAAATTGTGAATCATTTCCAATTATTATTATTTTTGGCACTTTAGAAGCATTGTGTAGAAGCCAAATCCTTGTGGATTCGACCCGTACTCGCTAGAGTATATTACAATTGCACCGTGTGCTTGCGGTTATTTTTAAAATGAGTTTTGAATTTAATGTTTTATCATTTTGGTCACTTTATGAGTTTTAAGATCTTATTTTGGAGACAACAAAAACCTCAACACTTAAGAATTAAAAAGCCTGTAATTCACCGACAGTCCAGAAATGTACTTAAATAATGTTAATTTCTTGAAATTATGTAGATTCTTTCATTAAAGCATATAATAGTTCATAATGGTTGAATTATTATATGAGAAATTGCTCCCCCTACATAAATGTAGTCTAAAGAATCTATGGTGTACTTAAACTAGGTTGCCAAGCCCCAATAGATTTGACATTAAAAGGTCAAATAGCTTACTTAAGTTGGTTACTAAGCCTTAGATAGATTTTAGTCTCTCTCTTTTTTCTTTTTCTTTTTTATATTAATTAAATACAGAAATAAGTAGTAGATTTAACAATTTAGACTTTCTAGCTTTTATCTTATTCAGTTTACAAAAGATAATTCATAGAGATATACCTTTAAGTAAGTTAAAAGAATTCAATAAGGAGTACACAAACTTAAGAAAATAAATACAATACATTATGTGTAAAGAGTAGATAACAACAAGGAGAATTAACAAAGATTATATGCATAGATTATGGCAGGATTGTTATAACACCTGTAAAATGAATTAAGCTTGAGTACATTGCCCCCTTTTTTTTGTTTTTTTTTTGTTTATATTCATATATATATATATACTTTATGTATTACCTCCCATAATATCATCTTTTTACATGATCACAATCCCTTGCTTAGGGGAAAGATAATCAGTTACTGAATGACAAGTGAGAACAGGTAAATTTTTTTTTTTTAAATATAATTTGAATTACTTGTAAAATGAGTTTTCAGTCAGCACATCCTAAACTAGTTGGTTTAAGTGACTAGGGTTTAAGATCCCCCAACGAACTTAATTACTCAAGTAATTGCAAACAAAAAGGAAATAAAATAAGACAAGAAATTGAATAAGAGACAACTACAAGACTTAATTTTTCTAACAGTATGTTAATAACTTTCCTTTAATAAACGGTACATATTTTCTATGTATTTCCTAGTTAAAATCTCTGTAATAGCATATACATAAGTAACAAAAATACAGTTGGCACTCACATTGAATCAAATTAACTTTCCTTAAGTAATCTTTTCTAAATTTTTCTTAAATAAATTAACTTCAATAAAAATCAGAATTTCATAAATTCTTAACTACTAGTAAACAGTAAGTCTAAAATAAATATTTTGAGTTTTTTTTTAATAAAGAAATTAAAATCTAAAGTTACTTTATAACAAACCAAAATGTTATGCAATGAATAGGAAAAATTAAACATCAGATAACCTACAGATACCAACTTCTAAACGTAATTTTGAAAAGGTATTCTCATCTAAGGGTTTGTAAATAGATCTGCTAATTGTTCTATGGTAGGAACAAAATTTAATACTATTTTTCCTTTTATCACATTATACCTTAGAAAATGATGTCAAACTTCTATATGTTTAGCTCATGAATGTAAGACAAGATTTTTAGACAAACTTATTGTAGAACTACTATCACAAAAAATCATAGTTGGTTCATAGGCTAAATTAAAATCTTTTAAAGTTTGTTTGATCCACAAGATTTGAGTATAGCAAAGTGCAGCAGCTATATTCAGCTTCAGTTGTAGATAATGCTACACAATTTTGCTTTTTGCTAAACAATGACACTAAAGAATTTCCTAATAATTGACATGTGTCACTAGTGCTTTTTCTTTCAGACTTACATCCTGCGAAATCAGCATCACTATAACCTATTAAATTTAGAGAACTATGTTTAAAGTAAAACAATCCAAAATTGATAGTTCCTAATAGATATTTAAAAATTCGTTTAACAGCAAGTAGGTGTGATTCTTTAGGATTAGATTGATATCTTGCATAAGTACACACACTAAACATAATATCTAGTCAACTAGCTGTTAAATAAAGTAATGAACCAATCATACTTCTATATTGTTTTATATCTACAATTTTTCCAAAGTCATCTTTATCCAACTTGGTGATAGTACTCATTGATGTATTCTTTATTTTAGTGTTGTCTAAACCAAACCTCTTTAATAAATCTCGAGTATATTTTTCTTGTGAAATAAAAGTACCCTGATCTAACTGCTTAATTTGTAAGCCTAGGAAAAATGATAGTTCACCCATCATACTCATTTCAAATTGATTAGTCAAGTCTTTAGAAAAAGACTCAACTAATTTATCATTTGTTGCTCCAAAAATGATGTCATTGACATTGATTTGAACTACTAATATATCTTTTTCGACCTTCTTGATAAAAAGAGTATGATCTACCTTTCCCATAGAATACCTTTTTCCATAAGAAATTTAGATAATCTCTCATACCAAGACCTAGGGGCTTGTTTAAGGCCATATAGTGCCTTCTTAAGCTTATAAACATACTTAGGATGTTTTGAATCTTCAAAACCTAGAGGTTGTTTTACATAAACTTCTTTTTTTATATATCCATTTAAAAAAGTAGTCTTAACATCCATTTCATATAATTTGAAATCCATATAACAAGCATATGCTAACAAAATTCGTATTGATTCTAGTCTAGCAACAGGAGCAAATGTCTCATCATAGTTAATTCTTTCCTCTTGCTTGTAACCTTGAGCAACTAATCTAGCTTTATTTTTAACTATGTGTCCATCTTGATCTACTTTGTTTCTAAATACCCACCTTGTTCCTATTATGGACTGATTTTCAAGTGGTGGAACTAGATCTCATACCTCATTTCTTATAAATTGATTTAGCTCATCTTGCATAACTAAATACCAAAATTCATCTTCTAAGGCATCTTCAATTTTCTTAGGTTCTATTAAAGGAACAAATGAGTAAGTACCACAAATGTTGACTACTGATGACCTACTCCTAACTCCTTGATTAGGATCACCTATTATCTGATCAATAGGATGAGATGAAGCAAACCGCCAATTTCTATGTTGTTCTACATTTTCTATAGGTATGACATTATTTTCTTCTAAATCTTCATCATTTAAGTTTATATTTCTTATTCCATTAGATAATCTCTCAATTTCTCTATCGACATCATTTGGTACCATTTCTAGGAGAGTTTCTGAATTAAAGTTTTCAGCATGTCTAACATCTAAATGAGAATTTTCATGAAATTTCACATGCAGAGTTTCCTCAATGGTTTTTGATGATTTGTTATATACTCTATATGCCTTACTTCTAATGGAATAACCAACAAAAATACCCTCATCTGATTTGGCTCTAAATTTGTCTCTACGTTCCTTGGTGTTTAAAATAAAACACTTGCACCCAAAGGGTTTTAAATAACTTATTTTGGGAACCTTGTTATACCATATCTCATAAGGAGTTTTATCCAAAATTGGTCTTAGATGTACTCTATTTATAACATAAATGCTGTATGAACTGTTTCTACCCAGAGAGATAGGGGTAACTTATTGTTGAGTATTTTTGTTTTGATGATGTGTGCTGAATGAAAATAATCATATTTGCTCAATTACTATTGCTTGTGAAAAGAAATTAAAATCATCAATTAATACAGAAAAAGCTTACTGATATAAATACTTGTCTGTATTGGATCTGAAGTTAATATCTAGTCGTTTCATTGCATTAATTTCTCATTTAGCTAAACGTTAAGTTAACGTGTGTTTTTATTGAAAAGCATGATATGTTTTAATGTTGTATCTTCTGTATCATGAATAGTGCACGTTTAGACAACTTGTTAAGTTAGAGTTTTGTTTGTATAGAGGTCACGTGAGAACTCATTAAGTTAGAGGCTTAAAGGTTAAAATAGGTCACGTGATAACTCGTTAAGTTAGAGAGTAAAAGAAGAGACGAACTCGTTAAGTTAGTGTTATACACGTGGTGAAATTATAAGTTACGAATGTTGTATTGTATCACGTGAGGTGCACGTGTTTAACTCGTTAAGTTAACATAACTAAACGCGTTGAGTTGCTATATTGAACACTAAGGCAACGCGTTAGGTTAGCGTTATAAACTTAAGTTATTATTTTTGCATGTGGTAAAATTCTTATTATAAAAACATTTGTTTATTACTAGTTCGTTGAGTTATCATAACACAACAGAAATGGTTCGTTGAGTTATCATAACACAACGGAGATGGTTCGTTGAGATAGCATAACACCACGGACTTAGTTTGTTGAGTTAGCTACAGTACTTGTCACGTGAAATGGCACATGAGGAACTCGTTAAGTTAGAAACGTTAAGTTATATATATATTTGTGTTACTTGTTTAGTTAACATTAAAGTAACGACTTCTTAATACACTAATGAAAAACTTTTGGATGAGAAAGTTTATTTTGCAGGAAATTTTTCAGAGATCCAAGACTGATGATTAAAGAAAATTCGAAATATAAACGTGGGTTGGAACGTGTGTGTTTCGATGAAGGAAAAAGAAAAGACGTGGAGAAGTGGGAAACTGGTAATGGTTAAACGTGAAGGATATGCATGAAATGAAGATATAGTATAAAAGGCATAGAATTCTCGTTGATCAATTTATCCTTACACACAAAACGAAAAATCTTTTCAAGGATCAAATCATCCCTACACACCGAAAGAAAAATCTTTTCAGGGATCAAAAACACCTTCTCGGGGAAAATCTCTCAAGTGGAAGAAAGTTCAGTGAAGCATAAAAAGGTAAGATTTTCCTCACTAAAGATTTGAAGTATCAGAAGAAAGCAAATTCAGTGAAGCATGAAAAGACAAGATATTCGTCATTGAAGAATTGTTGAAGAAGAAAAAGAAGAAGAAGAAAGATCTCAAACAGGGAGAAAAGTTTTAAATTCCGCAAATTAGTTTTCTCTGTTTGTAGTTATGAAATTGTTTAGATGATACATGGTATCGAAATATAATTGCATCTACAATTTCTGAGGAGAATTGAATTGTATATTGTAATTGAAACCTTGTATAAAAATGATTTTATGAAAACAATGTCTCGACTTGTTTTTGAGTTTTAAAGTTTCAATTATATTTCAGAAAATATTAAAGATACACAATTCACCCCCCTCTTGTGTAGCTATACGATCCTACATTTATTTTCATTTAACATGATTCTGGACATTTCCTGAAGTGATCTATTTTTACATTCTACTATCTCATTTTGTGAAGGAGCTCTTGGAAATGAGTACCTATGATCTATGCCTAATTCTTCACAAAAGGTGTCCATTTGATCATTATCAAATTCTGTACCATGATCACTCCTAAGTTTTTGAATTTTAAGATTTTGCTCATTCTGATCTTTATTACAGAATATCTTAAATATTTCAAAAACTTCAGTTTTATTAGCTAGAAAATAGACCCAAGTAAATCTAGAATAGTCATGAACTAGTACAAAAGCATAATGTTTACCTCCTAGACTAGTTGTCCTTGTGATGTGTGTGTCTTCCATCAAGTATATGTATGTGTCATTGAATATGGTTGTATTTCTTTGATAATTTGTACAAGGGAAAACTTGTCTTTTAGGTATCATCAACCATTGCCCCTATATATGTAAGGGGTCATCCACGTCCAACGGATGCCATGCCAAACCATCTCTTGATTTTGTTCTCCCCCTTCTTTGTACTAGCAACCATACAGCAAGGAATCACGATAGATTGATCACCCATGGACGTACCTGTGTTAGGGAACCACGTAAATTTGTTGTTCTTCGAATTCTCCACTCGCAATCCTCTCTTCCATGCAGATCTCTTCTCCACGCCACCCCTAGATGCTCCACATTTATTTGATCTTTCCGCACAACTAGTATTAGAGCGAGGTTGGACATCTCCGGGTTTGCATCTGAAGTTTCGAAGAGTTTCATCAAGGTTCAAGCTATTTCCACAAGGGATCTCTCCATTGTTGTAACTGACGTCGTCGCCGGTGCCAGTCTGCACACTCCGATGCCAAGTCGTGCGCCTTCCTCGTCTGTGCTCTGTTGCATCTCAAATTTTGAGGACATGTAATAAGCTTCCTGAAATTCCTTCCTTTAAAATGTCGAAGATATTGATCAAGGTTAAAGCCATTTCTGCAAGGATGTCCCCCATCGCCGCAACTATTGTCGTCGCCGGTGCCAGTCTGCACACTCCGACGCTAAGTCGTGCGCCTTCCTCTTCCGTACTCCATTGCATCTCAAATTTGGAGGACTTGTAGTAAGCTTCCTGAAATTCTTTCCTTTAAAATTTCGTGGTCACAAGTTTCGTATTCAGAGAGATACGGCAGGAGGCGTTTGGTTAGGGCACAACAGTTTTCTGGATGAGTGACTCTTTGATTGTTAGATTTTGGGCATTTTGTGATTGTGGTTTTGTACTTGGTTTGTGCGAGTATTTGCTACTATTTTGTGATAAGTAGTGTGCTTGGCTTGTGATTGATTGCATGTTGTTGAAATCAGTAGTTTCAGTAGCATGTTATTGTTGAGATATTGCTTGCTATTGTGTACCTTGTTATAGAATTGTGTTTGTTGAAATCACATTGTATCTCGTGTGTATTGCTGGTTGTTTGTTATTTTGAAAACATGATACTTCGGGGTTGAAGATATAAAAGTTTGATGGTAAGAATAGCTTCAACTTATGGCAAATTAAGATGAAAGCACTTCTAAAGCAACAAGGTATTTAAGCTCCTTTAAATAAGGAAACTACTCTGAACAAAAATTCACCAGAGTTTGAATTGCAGGAGGAGAAAGCTCACTCCACCATCTTGTTGTGTTTATCTGATGAAGTTATAATAGAAGTTGCTGATGAATCTACCTCGTTAGGTCTTTGGTAGAAACTTGAGTCATTGTATATGACTAAGTCTTTAACAAACAAATTGTTGTTAAAGTAGAGACTGTTCTCTTTAAAGATGATAGAAGGTGTACCTCTTAAGCAGCATTTAGATTAGCTAAATGCTATTCTGATGGAACTCAAGAATATTGGAGTAATCATAGAAGATGAAGATGCAGCTCTTATCTTGCTTTGTTCACTCCCATTGAGTTATGAAAACTTTGTTCAGTCTTGTGTAGTTGGAAGAGATTCAATTACATTGGAAGAAGTGAGGTCTAGCCTTCATTCCAGGGAGCTCAAGCACATGGTGCATGGTAGAAATGAGGCAAGTGGTGTTGGCCTCTCAACTCAGCAGCAAGAGAACAGGGGAAGAAGCTAGAGACAAGGTGGAGGGAAGAATAGAAGCAGAAGCAAGTTGAAGGGCAAGTACTCTAGGGATACTTGCCATTACTGTAAAGAGAAAGGACACTGGAAATTACATTGTCCCAAGCTTATGAACAAAGGAAAGGTTGTTGTGGCAGAAACCAGTTCTGCATCAGGTGATGACTTTTCTCTTACAGTTTGTTGTAGTGCCTATTCTGATGATAGTGGATTATGGACTCTGAAGCTTCACATCATATGACTCCTACTAGGGAGTATTTTGACACCTATGAGCAGGTGGATGGTGGTCAAGTGACTTTGGCCAATGATGATGTGTGTTCTAGAGTTGGTGTGGGCACTATAAAATTTAAACTGTATGATGGCACAGTTAGAATTCTAGAGGACGTTTGGCACGTCCCAAAGCTTGGAAAAAGTCTAATCTCACTTATAGCCCTTGATGCTAAAGGTTATAGATATACAGGTGGTGAGGGGAAGATCAGTATACTGAAAGGCTCGTTAGTTGTTATGAAGGGAACCAAATCTGGTCCCTTATACATTTTGCAGGGTACTCCAATTGTTGGCGTAGCTACATCAGCTATATTTGGTTAGTAGGATTTTTTTGTCATGTGGCACTCAAGGATGGGTCATTTGGGGCAGAAAGGAATGCAGAAACTGAGTATTCTGGGCAAGTTTGATGGGCACAAGGTTGCTTGTATTGACATGTGCAAGCATTGTGTCTTTGGCAAACAGAAAAGAGTGTCATTTGCACGTAGTCAGCATAGCTCCAAGGGAGTTCTTGATTATATTCATGCTGATTGTTGGGGGCCTTCACATCAGCCTTCTATTGCAGGTTCTAGATATTTTATTTCTATCATTGACTGTCATTCAAGGATGAACTAGGTTTTCTTTTTGACACACAAAAGTGAAGTTTTTTCTTGCTTCAAGCATTGGAAGAAGTAGGTAGAAAACCAAACAGACAGAAAGGTAAAATATCTTAGAACTGATAATGGTCTTGAGTTTTGTTCTCAAGAATTTGATAACTTTTGGAAAGATGAAGGCATTACACGGCATAACACTGTCAAATATACCCCTCAGCAAAGTGGAGTGGCTGAAAGATTGAACATAACACTCCTAGAAAAGGCACGTTGTATGCTATCTCATGTAGGTTTGAGCAAGAAGTTTTGAGCAGAGGCTGTTAACACAGCTTCCTATCTGGTGAACAGGTCCCCTTCTAGTGCCTTGGATGGGAAGATACCTCTTGAGGTATGGTTGAAAAGATCTACTAGTTATTCAAAATTAAGAATTTTCGGGTGTCTAGCTTACTATCATGTGAACAATGGCAAGCTAGAACCACGTGCCAAGAAAGGCATATTTGTGGGCTATGGTGTTGGTATAAAGGGATATAGGATATATGATATTGAATCTCACAAAGTAATATATAGCCGTGATGTTACTTTTGATGAAAATTCTCTTTTGCAGGCAACAGATAAACTAGAAGGTGAAACACCAAAAATTGAGCACACCTTTCCTAAACATATGGAGATAGATGACGCACAGCAGCCGCCTATCACTGATCAAGTTGAAATTAGAGAAATCTCATATGAAACTCAGGAAAATGAAGTTGAGGAGGAAGAGGTGGAGTAACCACCACCAAGAACCATTGGCAAAGATTGTCCTAGAAGAGACATTAGACCTCTTATTAGATATGGCTACGACAGTTTGGTTGCTTTTGCCTTACAAGTAGCAGTTAAGGTGGAGGATTCTGTTGATCCAGCTACATATGAAGTTGTAATGAAAGATTCAGAAGTTGGTCTTTGGATGTCTACTATGGAGGAGGAACTCCAATCTCTCCATAAGAACAAGACTTGGGAACTGGTGAAACGTCCAAAGAACACAAATATTGTTGGTTGCAAATGGGTCTATAAGAAGAAGATTGGGACTCAAGGCAGCACAGGTGTGCAGCACAAGGCAAGATTAGTCGCTAAAGGTTATTCACAGCGAGAAGGAGTTGACTTCAATGAGGTATTTGCTCATGTTGTACGTCATACATCTATTAGAATTTTGTTATCCGTTGCTGCAGCATAGAATTTAGAATTGGAACAACTAGATGTAAAGACGGCCTTCTTGCATGGTGAGTTGGAAGAAAATATTTGGATGGAACAACCAACAGGGTTTGTGGTGAAAGGTAAATCTGATTGGGTGTACAAATTAAATAAGTCCTTGTATGGACTTAAACAGTCATCACGCCAATGGTACAAAAGGTTTGATGCCTTTATAGTTAAAGTTGGTTTTAGACGCAGCAACTATGATTCATATGTATATGTTAAAACTCTTGATAAGAGTACACATGTTTATTTGTTATTGTATGTTGATGATATTCTTATAGCTGCGAAGAATATCGAAGTGATACAGGAGTTGAAGGACACATTAAAATCAGAATTTGATATGAAGGATCTTGGTCCAGCTGGCAGAATTCTTGGAATGGAGATTAGGCGTGAAAGAAATTTTGGTAAGCTGTTTTTGAATCAACAGAAGTATATTGAGAAGATCCTTAGCAAATTTGGTATGACTTCATGTAAAGCCATTAGCACACCTTATGACAGAAATGTCAAATTGTCATCTGCGATGTGTCCACAAATTGATTCTGAAAAGCTTGATATGCAGCGAGTTCCTTATGCACAAGCAATTGGAAGTTTTTTGTATGCTATAGTATGCACTAGGCCTAATCTAGCATATCCTTTGAGTGTTGTTAGTAGGTTCATGTCCAATCCAGGCAGGGAACATTAGAAAGCAATTAAAAGGATATTCAGATATTTGAAAGGAACTCCAAGTGTTGGCTTGATGTATGCAGCAGATCAGGATTGTACTATGGCTGGTTATACAGATTCAGACTATGCAGGTGATGTTGACAGAAGGAGATCATTATCTGGTTATGTCTTTACATTTGCAAGTTCTATTAATAGTTGGAAATCAACTCTTCAGCCTACAGTAACTCTGTCCACAACTGAGGCTGAATATGTGGCTATGACAGAAGCTGCAAAGGAAGGGATTTGGTTGAAAGGCTTACTTGGAGACTTTGGTTGGCGCATTGATAAAGCTGATATCTTCTGTGATAGTCTTAGCACTATTTGTCTCTCTAAAGATAATGTCTTTCATGATAGAACTAAACATATTGATGTTAAGTATCACTTCCTCAGGAATGAAGACAGGATAAAGATTATGAAGGTCAACACAAAGGACAATCTGGCTGATATGTTTACAAAGGGTGTTGTTGAAAGCAAGTTTAAGCATTGCTTGGAATTACTCAACGTCTATTGCTGCTGTTGACCCAAGTTGGGTCTTGGTGATCCATCACCTGTTCGTGGTGAAGATTGATGAAAGACAAGGTGGAGATTTGTGATGCGTGTGTCTTCCATCAAGTATATGTATGTGTCATTGAATATGGTTGTATTTCTTTGAAAATTTGTATAGGGGCAAACTTGTCTTTTGGGTATCACCAACCGTTGCCCCTATATATGTAAGGGGTCATCCACATCCAAGGGATGCCATGCCAAACCATCTCTTGATTTTGTTCTCCCCCTTCTTTGTACCAGCAACCATACAGTAAGGAATCATGATAGATTGATCACCCGTGGACGTACCCATGTTAGGGAACCACGTAAATTTGTTGTTCTTCGAATTCTTCACTCGCAATCCTCTCTTCCATGCAGATCTCTTCTCCACGCCACCCCTAGATGCTCCACGTGGGTTTGATCTTTCTGCACAACAGTCCTAGTAGGTCCAAATAAATCCAAATGTACTAGTTCTAATACTCTTTTGTTTGTTATTTCATTTAAACTTTTAAAGGATGTTTTATGTAATTTACCTAGTTGACATGCATCACACATAAACTCTTTCAAGTACTTAATACTAGGTAAACCTCTAACTAGATTCTTTTTAGACAGCTTTTGTAATAATTTTAAGTTTGAGTGTCCTAGTCTTCTATGCCATAAAATAACTTCATCCGATTTTGCAATTAAGCAAGCATTGTCTTTAATAATATCAGAAGGCAAATTCAGAATACAAATGGATCATTTCTTGTATGCAATGAATAAAATTTCGTTTGTAGACATGTCCATAATGTTACAGAAATCTTTTTCAAAAATTACCTTGTAAAACTTCATTAAAACAGGAACACTCAATAAATTAAAACTTAAGTTTTCCACTAATAAGACATCATTTATAAAACATTTTTCAGTCACTTGAACATTGCCAGACCCAAGGATATTTTTTTACTTTTATTTCCAAAGGTTACTTGTCTGTTCTTGGTCTTTGTTACTTTTGTAAGTAATCATATATCTCCAGTCATGTGGCTGGATGCTTCACTATCCATTATCCATTTTGATTTGTTGTTACCAACAGATTTGACATGGTAAGACAACTAGAATGGAACATTTAGACTTTATCAAAAATTCTAGATGTATATTCTGAAATGAGATTAATGGAAAATCTGAATGCAGAGGCAAGATTTATTGCAAATATATTGCATGCAAATTTATTTCAGAGAGTTGAACACAATTTGTAAGTCACCAGAAGCTGTTTATATGCAACTTATGGCCTGCTGAATAGAATTCAAATAAAATGGTTTGATGTATTTATGTCTCAACTACAGCATATGAGTTCAAAGTTATTTTATGGTGATGTTGTATGTAGAATCCTTGCAAGGCAATTAACTTTATCCGACTGGCCCTCTGAAAATAAAGGCATGAGAGCATTTAGTGTCAAAGATTTGTAAAAATTCCAGGCCATGCATAAACCTCAACGATAACAACAACAACAACCTGATATAGACCATATACAACAACAACAACAAAGTTATTCAGTTCAAGCAGAACAGGAAACCCAGCTACCTCCTAACTTAGATGCAGTGCTTAACGACATCAGAAATGATATTAGGCATCTAGGAGATAAAATATGTAATGCTATAAGTGATATACTTAGGAGAGGTCGATAACTGTTTTTATTTGTTTCTGAATACAAAATGTAATGTTTGTATTACTTGTTTGATTCATTGAACAATACATTTTTCTGTAAATGTGTTCAATTATTATTCTTATTTACAGAAATCGTTGTTGTAATTCTCTTATATATGTATGTATATTCTCTGTAATTTTCTTTTTGATTAATGACAAAAAGGGGGAGAAATATTATAAAAAGATGATTATGATCTTAATTGCATATATATTATAAAAGGAGATGCTATTTAAATGGTTATTGTAATCTGACAAATGATAATTAAAAAACTAATACTTATATAATTATTGACATTTGAGAAGTTTTAGTTCTGAGAGGTAAAATTTACACAAACAATAGAAATAAGCTTAAGTGAACTTAAGTCAACAAACTTGTTTGTTGAATTAAAAGTTAACCCAACGAAGGTGATTTGTTGAGTTAAACATATTTCATAATTGATTTAATATGGTTTTGTCATCATCAAAAAGGGGGAGATTGTTGATTATTTTTGTTTTGATGATGTGTGCTGAATGAAAATAATCATATTTGCTCAATTATTATTGCTTGTGAAAAGAAATTAAAATCATCAATTAATACAGAAAAAGCTTACTGATATAAATACTTGTCTGTATTGGATCTAAAGTTAATAACTAGTCGTTTCGTTGCATTAATTTCTCATTTAGCTAAACGTTAAGTTAACGTGTGTTTTTATTGAAAAGCATGATGTGTTTTAATGTTATATCTTTTGTATCATGAATAGTGCACGTTTAGACAACTCGTTAAGTTAGAGTTTTGTTTGTATAGAGGTCACGTGAGAACTCGTTAAGTTAGAGGCTTAAAGGTTAAAATAGGTCAGTGAAAAATCGTTAAGTTAGTGAGTAAAAGAAGAGACAAATTTGTTAAGTTAGTGTTATACACGTGGTGAAATTATAAGTTACGAATGTTGTATTGTATCACGTGAGGTGCACATGTTTAACTCGTTAAGTTAACATAACTAAACGTGTTGAGTTGCTATATTGAACACTAAGGCAATGCGTTAGGTTAGCATTATAAACTTAAGTTGTTATTTTTGCACGTGGTAAAATTCTTATTATAAAAACATTTGTTTATTACTGAATCGGTGAGTTAAAGTTGTTTCATAGACTTACAGTCGTAACTATCCGGAAGGTAACTTAAGTCTTGTTTTCAGGTCTTGACACGTGTCTCACTAGTTTTATATTATAAAGAGTTTTTCGATGACTTACATCTGTAACTATCCGAAACTTAAACTGTTTTCGGTGAGTTATCGTTTAACCTTCCGAAAGAAAGGTTAAGCTAGTTCGTTGAGTTATCGTAACACAACAGAGATGGTTCGTTGAGTTAGCATAACACTACGAACTTAGTTCGTTAAGTTAGCTACAATACTTGTCACGTGAAATGGCACATGAGGAACTCGTTAAGTTAGAAACGCTAAGTTATATATATATACTTGTGTTACTCGTTTAGTTAACATTAAAGTAACGACTTCTTATTACACTGATGAAAAATTTTTGGACGAGAAAGTTTATTTTTCAAGAAGTTTTTCAGAGATCCAGGACTAATAATTAAAGAAAATTCGAAATATAAACGTAGGTTGGAACGTGTGTGTTTCGATGAAGGAAAAAGAAAAGACGTGGAGAAGTGGAAAACTGGTAGTGGTTAAATGTGAAGGATATGCATGAAATAAGATACAGTATAAATGGCATAAAATTCTCGTTGATCAAATTATCGTTGCACACAAAAGGAAAAATCTTTTCAAGGATCAAACCATCCCTGCACACCAAAAGAAAAATCTTTTTCAGGGATCAAAAACACCTCTTCGGGCAAAATCTCTCAAGTGGAAGAAAATTCAGTGAAGCATAAAAAGGTAAGATTTTCGTGACTGAAGATTTGAAGTATCAGAAGACAGTAAATTCGGTGAAGCATAAAAAGACAAGATTTTTGTCACTGAAGATTTGAAGTATCAGAAGAAAGCAAATTCGGTGAAGCATAAAAAGACAAGATATTCGTCACTGAAGAATTATTGAAGAAGAAAGAAGAAGAAGAAGAAGAAAGATCTCAAATAGGGAGAAATGTTTTAAATTCCACAAATTAGTTTTCTCTATTTGTAGTTATGAAATTGTATAGATGAAACATGGTATCGAAATATAATTGCATCTACAATTTCTGAGGAGAATTGAATTGTATATTGTAATTGAAACCTTGAATAAAAATGATTTTATGAAAACAGTGTCTCAACTTGTTTTTGAGTTTTAAAGTTTCAATTATATTTTAGAAAACATTAAAAATACACAATTCAACCCCTCTTGTGTAGCCATATGATCCTACATTAAGTTTTGTATGGTTATCCCTGTAAATCACCGAAACGCTTCAAGATTTCAGATAGTTATCTTTCTAACTCTCTGAAAACTTATTTGAGCTTCTCTCTGAAATTCTACACATGGGAAATTCAATGACTTAAGTTTCGGATGGTTATCTCTGTAACTCACCGAAACACTTTAGGATTTCAGATAGTTATCTTTCTAACTCTTCGAAAATATATTTGAGTTTCTTTCTGGAATTCTATACGTGGGAAATTCAATGACTTAAGTTTCAGATAGTTAAACTGTAACTTACTGAAACTCTCTTTGAGATTTCGAATAGTTATCTTACTCTCCGATTTTTCCTTTAAGGTTTTGACTACCAACTTCTCTATTCTGCATGTGCGTAATAGAATGACATAAGTTCCGGAAAGTTATACCTGTAACTTACCAAAAAACTCGAATAGTTATCTAACTCTCCGAAAAGAAAACTTGGATAGTTATCTAACTCTCCGACAAGTCCTTTAAGCTTCTGTTCTGTATTTCTGCACGTGATTTATTGAATAACTTAACTTTCGGATAGTTATACCTGTAACTCTCTTAAAAGTCCTTTAAGCTTCTGGATAGTTAGCTCCTTAACTATCTGATCATTCAATCCTCCTTATCTTGAGAAATACAATTCTTAACTATCTGATTTTTCGCAGCAGCATATTCTAAGATTTACTGCAACCTGTTTGCTACTTCGATTTGTTTGTCTTTTGATCTTTTTGTTGTACAGACTAATCCTGATAAATACAATTCAAAACCTTACATTGATTTTTGCATTATCAAAATCTAGAGGACCTTTCATTTTATACTTGTATTAGTATTATGAAGTTCTAGTCTAACTTCATTCAGTATTTCTTTAGGAAAGAAATATTCACTATATATTTTTGCTAACATTTTGTCAACTTGAAGTATTTTCTTAAACCAAGCTCGTGGAACTTCATCATTATCTATTTCTTTTCCTTTTCCATCACCTCTGCCTTTTCCTTTTCCTCTGCCATGACCTTTGTAGAACTTGGAGACCATCGCCACAAGTTGTAATAGGAACAAGTAGGAAAAATTTTCAGACACAAAGTTTACAAATAACCTAAATGCCCATGAAATAAGTGTTTAAATAGGATTTTAGGCGACTAACTCAAGTAGTATAATAGTCAGGTTTGGATTTTAAATGAATATTGAATACATTTTATTCAATCAAGGTACCCGAAATATTTAAGCATAACTCGTTGAGTTAACTAACCTAATGAGTAAAACATTGTCTAAGGGCAGTTTTATACATTACCTTACATAACATAACGTTTAGTTAGTACACTTTACCAAAAACAAGTTTCGGATGCTTTCAACTTAAACCTTCCAAAGACAACACATAAGCTAAACCTTAACATATATAACATCATCTTAAGAACATTGTAAACTATTCTAATATTCTCTTTTTATGAATCTAAAATAGTTTGTTTGTCTTTTAAATTGTTTCATCAAGATCTTAAAAGGACTAAACTCAGATTGACCAAGATTTATATTCTGAATTATATTAATCTATTTTGGACATTGTAATTCCTCCCCCTACAAATATACTTCAAATATATTCAATAACATACAAAATATATTTGTATAAAATAGATGTTAATTATAGCTACACTTTAAAATTTCATTCTAGAAGATTTCTATCATCCTGAATTCATCACAAATGATTTCAAGAATCAATTTCAACTGTATATGAATCAAAACACAACTTTAAACTTAATAAGATTAACATAAAAAGAATAAAGGAATGTATCTCAAATAAACATTTTCAAAAGTACTAATTTTGATTCAACAAATCAGCAGTCATATTGGTAGAAACCATATTCGATTCAAAGATCTCTGTAATTAATGAAACAACTTTTATCATTTTAAAACAATAAATATTGATAATTTTCTTTAAAAGTTAGTTTGAAAAGCTTGAATCATACAAGAGCTTTCTAATGTACTCATGTAATGAGCTTTAAGTCAATAATCCCAGGTCTGATCAGGACTTTAGGTTGCTAGATTTAAAGAATCATTTTTCAAGACAACAATCCTTACATACCTATCTGCTCAAGTACAAAAGGCTCGTGATCAAACTGATCAATAAACTCTCAAAGATTTTCACTTTATAAGCACTTTTCATTTTAAGCACAGTATATATGTATTCCATTAATATAGATGCAATAAAACACAAATCTCATACAATTTTTACGTCTATGATTTTATTGAAAATATGAATCATTGTCAACAAGCTCATACTTTTGATTAATAGTTTAAAATGATTTACATATAAATTATTCAACAAGTTTAATCAATCAAGTAAAATTCATGCATGATCATATGTACTTTCATTGATCCAAAGAAAACATTTAATCAAAATTTCAGGATTTCAGAGGTGTTTAATGTTTTTCATTTACACTTCCACTTAAATTTTTTTTTTGAAAACCATTAAACTTGACAAAATACTTAAAATCAATAAGATACTACTATAATATTGCAATAAATATATAGTATCTTATATAGAATTTTACATATTACTTAGATATATATGATAAGTGTATAATATCTATGAGGTAAACAACATCATCAACAAAATTTATTTTTATGGAGTCTAAGCATTTTGCACATCACATAGCCTACAAATGCCTAAATTTAATCTTATGTTGCAGAATGTATCTTATGTTAGGACCTTAAGGCTTACCAGAGGGGCGGTGAATGGTAATAATTCATTTCTTAACCTTTTAGAAGTAGTTTAATGTAAAGAGATAGCAAGCACACAATAAAAGAATTCACACAGAGATTTGTAGGTGGTTCACCACTAACACCTAGTCCACCCCCAAGGGATACTTGGGCTTCACTAAACTCTTACAAACTTACAATCACTTGCTTTAAGGTTTAAGCAAGAGCCAACCAATCATTCACTTGAGCTTCCTTGTTGAAGCTTCAATTAATTCTCTGAAGTTTTGATCCATGTACTTCAGTAAACACTAGCTTTTGAGCAATAGAGTTGAGTGCGTGATGAGCTTTTAAAATTTAGTCTGTAAATGTTGAAGATGATTTGATCTCTAAAGCCTTTCTTTTGTTGAGCTTGGTGTAAGTATGCATATGAGCAAAAGCTATCTAAATCCATTGTCTATATCTTGTATATATACCAAACATGTGTAACGATCATATTTTCTTCCAACGGATATATTCTACTGTACTTGATTAGACTTCAGTCCCAAATACGATAAGTTACCATTCAGAAAGCTATTTCAAGATGTCCTTCCGATTTTCTTAACCTTTCGGATAGTTAGCTGTGTAACTCTTCGAAGAATATCTGTAACTCATCGAAAGATCACTTAAACCTTTCTACCATATAGGATTCTAGAATATCTACTGCGAGCTGTCATTCAATCGGATACTTATAACTATAACTTACCGAACAGTTATTTAATTGTCGGATAGTTGGCTATAGTAACCCTACGTTAACTTTTCGATTGCTTTAATTCAGCACGTGCATAAAAGATTGACTTAAGTTTTGGATGGTTATCCCTGTAACTCACCAAAACACTTCAGGATTTCAAATAGTTATCTTTCTAACTCTCCGAAAACTTATTTGAGCTTCTCTCTGGAATTCTACACGTGGGAAATTCAATGACTTAAGTTTCGGATAGTTAAATTGTAACTCACCAAAACTCTCTTGAATGTTCGGATAGTTATCTTTCTAACTCTCCAAAATCTTATATGAACTTCTGTCTGGAATTCTACACGTGAGGAATTCAGTGACTTAAGTTTTCAGATAGTTAAACTATAACTCACCGAAACTCTCTTCGAGATTTCGAATAGTTATCTAACTCTCCAATTTTTCCTTTTAAGCTTTTGACTGCTGGCTTGTCCATTCTGCACGTGTGTAATAAGATGACTTAAGTTTTGGAAAGTTATACCTGTAACTCTCAGAAAAACTTGAATAGTTATCTAACTCTTCGAAAAGAAAACTTAGATAGTTATCTAACTTTCCGAAAAGTCCTTTAAGCTTATGTTCTGTATTTCTGCACGTGATTAATTGAATGACTTAACTTTCGGATAGTTATACCTGTAACTCTTCGAAAATTCCTTTAAGCTTCCGTATAGTTAACTCCTTAACTTTCTGATCATTCAATCATTTCTTAACTGTTCGATTTTCTGTAGCAGCACATTCTGAGATTTACTGCAACCTGTTTGCTGCTTCGATTTGTCTACCTTCTGATCTTTTTGTTGTACTGACTAAACTTGGTAAATACAATTCAAAACCTTACATTGATTTTTGCATTATCAAAATCTAGAGGTCCTTTCAATCTCCCCCTTTTTGATAATGGCAAAAACCTTACAATGTATTACATGTATTTCTCTCCCTATATATCTATACAAGAAAAATACACGAGGAATACATAGATATTTCTCCCCCAACTTTACTGCAGCTTTGCTTACCAAAATATGATATTTCTCCCCCTTTTTTGCCAATTGTCAAAAAGAAGTGAGAGGTCAGATACTGGTTGGTGGAGCAATTATAGCTGAGTATCAAAACATCTAAGTTACTGCAAAACAGAGATGTTAGTAGAACCAGCTCCTAGTTGTGAGCTTGGAGAGTAGAGATATGAAATTATAAATAATATAAAGAACAAATCCTTAAATTTCGTCTAATATGATTAAATGCAGCTTCAGATAATGGTTTGGTGAAGATATCTACAAGTTGTTCTTTAGTAGAGACATATTCTAAGGAAATATGACCTTTTTCAACATGGTCTCTTAAAAAATGGTGTCTAATCCCGATATGTTTTGCTCTAGAGTGTAGGACTATATTTTTGGAGAGATTGATGGCACTACTGCTATCACAGTAAATAATGGTATTCTGAAAATTTAACTTATAATCTGCTAGAGTTTGTTGCATCCATAAGATTTGTGCACAACATAGGCCTGCTACCATATATTCAGCTTCAGTGGTGGATAGAGCTATAGAGTTTTGTTTCCTACTGAACCAAGAAACAAGTGAATGACCAAGCAACTAGCATGTCCCACTGGTGCTTTTTCAATCTAATTTGCATCCTGCATAATTTGCATCACTGTATCTTGCTAATATCAATTGATTCTGTGAAGAATAAAATAAGCCAAAGTCTTTGGTACCCTGTAGATATTTAAATATACGTTTAACTACTTTTAAGTGTGATGCTTTTGGAGAAGCTTGATATCTTGCACAAGCACAAACACTAAACATTATATCTGGTCTACTAGCTGTTAGATACAGAAGTGATCCAATCATGCCTCTGTATTTCTTTTGATCTATTGGAATGATAGAAATGTCCTTATCAAGTTTTTCATTTGAGTTCATGGGAGTACCTGCTGCTTTGGATTTATCCATACCAAATTTTAAGAGAATCTCTTTGCAGAATTTTTCTTGATTCAGGAAAATGCCATGCTGAAGTTGAATTTGTAATCCTATAAAGAATTTTAATTCTCCCATAAGACTCATCTCAAATTCATTCTTCATTAAGATTTGAAAATCATGACATAGTTTCTCATGTGTGGCATTGAAAATGATATCATCCACGTAGATTTGAATAATCAACATATGAGAACTTTCAGATTTGATGAATAAGGTGTTGTCTGCAGTTCTTATGTTAAACTGATTCTCAAGAAGGAAACTCTTCAATTTATCATACCATGCACGTGGTGCTTGCTTCAAACCATAGAGAGCTTTATTCAATTTGTATACATGGTTTGGATTTTCTTCATCTTCAAAACCTGGTGGCTGCTCTACATATACTTCTTCTTGTAGAATGCCATTAAGAAATGCACTTTTAACATCCATCTGATAAAGCTTGATTTTCATACTGCTTGCAAAGGCAAGTAACATTCTAATTGCTTCAAGTCTTGCAACAGGTGCAAAAGTTTTTTCATAGTCGATTCCTTCCTGTTGGTTGTATCCCTAAGCAACAAGTCTAGCTTTATTTATGATAATACTACCATTATTATCAAGTTTGTTCTTAAACACCCATTTAGTACCAATAATTGATTTTTCGATGGGCCTTTCAATCAAGTTCCAGACTTCATTTTTCTTGAACTAATTTAGTTCCTCTTGCTTGGCCATGATCCAGTATTCATCATTGCAGGCATCTTCAACTGTTGAAGGTTCAAGTTCAGACACAAAAGCACAAAAATTACAAATATTTTGAATTTTGCTTCTTGTTTGAACACCTTGATTTATATTCCCAATAATTTGTCCAATGGGATGTTCAGACTTTGTCTTCCATGCTTTTTCTGTCTTAGTAGGTGTAGGTAGTGTTGAACTATCCTTTTTCTAAGGAATTTTCTAATTTATTAATTCACTTTCACTTTCACTGTCTATTTTTAGCCTCTTCAATTTTCCTACCATATCTTCATCAAAGAATACATTTATTGACTCTTCTACTCTTCTTTCAAGTTCAAAATAGACCCTGTAGGCCTTGCTTCTTGAAGAGTATCCAACAAGTAGAGCAGGATTAGACTTTGCATCAAATTTGTCCTTTTGATCCTTAGTGTTAAGCACAAAACATCTTGATCCAAAGACCTTAAAATATCCAACATTTGGTATTTTACCATATCATAGTTCAAAAGGTGTCTTATGTAGGATAGGTCTAAGGTGAGTTCTGTTTATAGAATAACATGCAGTATTTACAACTTTAACCCATAGAGACTTTGGTAGATTAGATGCATTAAGAATTGTCCTTGCCATTTCTTGTACTGATCTATTCTTCCTCTTTACAACTCCATTCTGAGCAGGAGTTATTGGACATGAGAATTCATGCAATATGCCAAAAGAATTACATAATTCTTCAAATTCTAAATTTTCAAATTCACTTCCATGATCACTTCTGATCTTCTTCACGATTGATTCTTTTTCATTTTGAATTCTAATACAGAAATGTTTGAATTCATCACAGGCTTCATTCTTGTGTGTTAAGAAAATAACCCAAGTGAATCTTGTATAATCATCAACTACCACTAAGGTATATTTTCTTCCTCCTAAACTGGCTGTCTGTGTAGGACCAAACAGGTCCATATGTAATAGATCCAATGGTTGACGTGTGGCAATGTCTTCAATACTCTTGTATGCTGATTTCTTTTGTTTTCCAATTGTATAGTCACTACACAATTTATCTCTCTTGAATTTGAGCTTAGGCACACCTCTAACAATATCATGTTTGGTCAATTTTCTTATAAGTCTCATGTTTGCATGATTTAATCTTTTATGCCATAACCATTCATCTTCATTAAAAGTAACTAAACATGCATCACTAGATATAATATCACATGGAAATTCCAATGTATAAATTGAATTATTTCTATATCCAGTAAATTTGATTTCATGTGTATCCTATTGTAATATAAAACAATTTTCTGTAGTAAAAAGTATATTGTAACATTTGTCACATAATTGACCTACGCTTAGCAGATTCTGTTTTAAACCATTTACATGTAAGACATTTTCTATTTTTCCATTTTCAGATGCAACATTTCTTATGGCAGTAATTCTACATTTTTCATTGTTACCAAACTTAACTGATCCTGAATTTATTGATTTAACAAATTCCAGAAGTCTTTTCTTACCTGTCATATGCTTTGAGCAATCACTGTCAATGATCCACTTGGACGTTTGAGCTTTCTTTTCCATGCAGTCTTGCAAGTCATGTTGAAATTAAGATTTTTGATACCCATATCTTCTTGGGTCCATCATTGTTAGTCCTCTGTATACTAAATCTGTTGCCTTTTGGTAGCCATATATACGTAGATCTCTTCTTAATGACAAACACAGTTGTGCCATCTTTGTAAGATCTAATTTTTCGACCATAGTAAGGGGTTTCTTGTGATACAGCATACCCTAGGCCAAATTTACTTCTTCCTATTCTTTGAGATCCTATGATTTTGTTTAAACTATTTTCACCCTTAGTAAATTTACATATAATTTTCTTTAAATCAGTAACTTCAGATAATAGATTTTTATTTTCTTCTTTAAGATCAAAATTTTTACAACTATAGCTATCCATTTTAGTTTTTAATTCCCTATTATCAACTAGGGCTTTTTCTAGTTCAATAAAAACATCTTCTAGATAGGAATTTAAACTCTTTAATTCTTTCTTGTACTTCTTACATTTTACATATAAGTTATCTACTATACAGAGAAGACCATCTATATCTACATCATCATTTTCTTTTTCTGAGCAATAGGGAGATGTAGAGCATACCTCTTGTGCAGCAAAGCACACGTTTGCAGATGCCTCCTCATCTGAGCCTGATGAGCTGCTGGATGAACTGCTGTCATACCAAGTGGCTTTCAAGGCCATTTTCTTCTTATTCTTCCTTTTCCATTTCTGTTTGTCCTCCTCCTGTTGAAAAGGACAGTAAAGTTGAATGTGTCCCAGTTTCTTGCACTTGTAACATGAAGGGACTTTTGGTTTTGAGGAGTTGGCCTTGCCTCCTTGTCTCATCATCCTTCTAAAGTTCCTAGCTAGTAGTAACACTTCATCCTCATCCGAGCTTAATTGATCTTCTGTTGAGGGAAAAACTAGTTCTTTCTTTTTCTCTACTTTTCTTTTAGTGACTCCTTCTTCTTTCCATTCCTTCATTTGGACTTCATGGGCTAGAAGGTTTCCCAACAAATCTTCAACTGAATAGTTATTCAGATCCTTTGAATCCTGTATGGAAGTAGACTTCTGCTTCCATTCAACTGTCAGGCTCCTTAGGATCTTTTGTACCTGTTCACGATTAGAAAAACTCCTCCCAAGGCCTCTTAGTTCATTCACAATTTCTGTGAATCTAGAAAACATTTCAGTGATACTTTATTTTTCAAGCATTTTGAATAATTCATATTTTCTTAACAAAAATGCTGATTTTAGTGTCTTTAACTTGGCTGGTTCCTTCATATGTAATTTGAAGGATCTTCCAAGCTTCATGGGAGAATTTACAAGTAGATATTTTATTATGTTGTTCACTAGTTAGTGCACAGTAAATGGAATTAAGCCCACGAGCATCCATTTGGATGATTCTTTCATCCTCCTCAGTCTAGTCACTTTCATGACTGATTGGAGTTGGTGTACCATGTACAACCATTCTCCAAAGTTTCACATCTGTACTTTTGAGAAAGCACTCCATCCTATTTTTCTAGTAGCTATAATTGCTACCATCAAAGAGGGGAGGTCGATGGATATTCTGACCCTCTGCAGTGTGGAAAGTCATGATCTTAGATGATTAAATCTATTAACGAGATCAACCTTGCCTTGATACCAATTGTTAGGACCTTAAGGCTTACTAGAGGGGGGGTGAATGGTAATAATTCGTTTCTTAACCTTTTAGAAGTAGTTTAATGTAAAGAGATAGCAAACACACAATAAAAGAATTCACACATAGATTTTTAGGTGGTTCACCACTAATGGCTAGTCCACCCCCAAGGGATACTTGGGCTTCACTAAACTCTTACAATCACTTGCTTTAAGGTTGAAGTAAAAACCAACCAACCATTCACTTGAGCTTCCTTGTCAAAGCTTCAATCAATCCTTTTTCTGAAGTTTTGATCCGTGTACTTCAGTAAACACTAGCTTTTGAGCAACAGAGTTGAGTGCGTGATGAGCTTCTAAAATTCAGTCTATAAACGTTGAAGATGATTTGATCTCTAAAGTTTTTCTTCTATTGAGCTTGGTGTAAGTATGTATATGAGCAAAAGCTGTCTAAATCCGTTGTCTGTATCTTGTATATATACCAAACATGTGTAACAATCATATTTTCTTCCAACGAATGTATTCTATTGTACTTGATTAGACTTCAGTCCCAAATATGGTAAGTTACTGTTTAAAAAGTTATTTCAAGATGTCCTTCCGATTTTCTTAACCTTTCAGATAGTTAACTGTGTAACTCTCCAAAGAATATCTGTAACTCACTGAAAGTTCACTTAAACCTTTCTGCCATGTAGGATTCCAGAATATATACTGTGAGCTGTCATTCAATTGGATACTTATAATTGTAACTTACAGAACAGTTATTTAACTGTTAGATAGTTGGCTACAGTAACCCTTCGTTAACTTTCCGATTGCTTTAATTCAGCACGTGCATAAAAGACTGACTTAAGTTTCGAATGGTTATCCTTGTAACTCACCAAAACGCTTCAGGATTTCGAATAGTTATCTTTCTAACTCTTCGAAAACTTATTTGAACTTCTCTTTGGAATTCTACACGTGGGAAATTCAATGACTTAAGTTTCGGATAGTTAAACTGTAACTTACCGAAACTCTCTTAAATGATCGGATAGTTATCTTTCTAACTCTCTGAAATCTTATATGAACTTATGTCTAGAATTCTGCACTTAGGGAATTCAATGACTTAAGTTTTCGGATAGTTAAACTGTAACTCACTGAAACTCTCTTTGAGATTTCAGATAGTTATCTAACTCTCCGATTTCTCCTTTTAAGCTTTTGACTACCGGCTTGTCCATTCTGCACGTGTGTAATAAGATGACTTAAGTTTCGGAAAGTTATACCTGTAACTCTCAGAAAAACTCGAATAGTTGTCTAACTCTTCGAAAAGAAAACTCGGGTAGTTATCTAACTTTCCGAAAAGTCCTTTAAGCTTTCGTTCTGTATTTCTGCACGTGATTAATTGAATGACTTAACTTTCGGATAGTTATACCTGTAACTCTCCGAAAAGTTCTTTAAGCTTCCGGATAGTTAACTCCTTAACTTTTCGATCATTCAATCCTTTCTTAATTGTTTGATTTTCTGTAGCAACACATTCTGAGATTTACTACAACATGTTTGCTGCTTCGATTTGTCTACCTTCTGATCTTTCTATTGTACTGACTAAACCTAATAAATACAATTCAAAACCATACATTGATTTTTGCATTATCAAAATCTAGAGGTCCTTTCATCTTCATCTAGAGGTTTTGTAAATATACTAATTGATTTTTACTAGACACAAATCCTAATTTAATTTTTCCTTTAATTACGTTATCTCTTAGAAAATGATGTCTTACCTCTAAATGTTTTGCTCTAGAATGTAATACAGGATTTTTGGAAAGATTTATTGCAGAACTACTGTCACAATAAATCTCAGTTGTATCATAAGATAATCCAAAGTCTTCTAAAGTTTGCCTTATTCGTAGAATCTGAGTGCAACACAATGCAGCAGCAACATATTCAACTTTTGTAGTTGAAAATGCTACATAGTTTTGCTTTTTACTAAACCATAATACCAAATTATTTCCCAATAATTAACATGTGCCACTGTTACTCTTTCTATCAGACTTAGATCCTACGTAATCAGCATTAGTATATCCTATAAGATCTATTGAACTATCTTTAGAATAATACAGACCAAAGTTTTTAGTTCCTTGTATATATCTAAATATTCTTTTAACTGCAATTGAGTGTGATTCTTTAGGATTAGATTGAAATCTAGCACAAGCACACACAACAAACATAATATCAGGTCTAGTAGCTGTCAAATAAAGTAAAGCACCAATCATACTTCTGTTTTTTCTTTGATCTATTGATTTTCCTATGTCATCAATATCTAACTTTAAAGAAGTACTCATAGGAGTTTCTCGAATCCTTGTATCACTAAAGTTAAATTTCCTAAGCATTTCATCTCATATTTTTCCTGATTTAAAAATATACCTTTATCCATTTGCTTAATTTGAAGTCCTAGAAAATATGAAAGTTCTCCTATCATACTCATTTCAAACTGACTAGTCATCTCTTCAAAAAATATTTTTATCAGTTTATTAGAAGTTGCTCCAAAGATTATATCATCCACATATATTTGAACAACAATTTGATCTTTATCATCTCTCTTGATAAATAGAGTATGGTCTTCTTTTCCCATGATATATCCTTGTTCTATTAGAAAAGTAGTTAATCTTTCATACCACAATCTAGGTGCTTACTTCAAACCATATAAGGCTTTCTTCAATTTATACTCTTACTACTTTGAATCCTTTTTTGCATCTTGGGTCTTCAAAGATTGGTTGCAGAAGGAATACGAGGCGCTTGTGATCATCCTCTCAGACCGTCAAACCAACATGGCGCTCGCCGAGGTCAAGGATCTGCTCGATCCGATCTCCGATCAAGAGTTTGGGTAGGCGGAAAATAGAAGTATTTTTAATATCTTCAAATCTAGGTGGTTGTTTTACATAAACTTCTTCATTAATTAACCCATTTAGAAATGCACTCTTAACATCCATTTGATATAGTTTAAAATCCATATAACAAGCATAGGCCAATAATATTTTAATACTTTCTAACCTAGCCACAGGAGCAAATGTTTCATCAAAATCTAGTCATTCTTCCTATGTATACCCTTGTGCAACTAGTCTAGTATTGTTTCTTATAACTTGATTGGTCTCATTAGTTTTGTTTCTAAAGATCCACTTTGTACCTATTATGGACTAATTTTCAGGTGGAGTAACTAATTCCCAAACATCATTCCTAATAAATTGATTTAGTTCTTATTGCATTGCCACTATCCAATTTTCATCAAATAATGCCTCTCCTATATTCTTTGGTTCCATCATAGAAACAAACATACACATACTATTTATATTTACTGAAGCTCTAGTTTTAACTCCCTCATTAATATTACCAATGACTTGAGTGATGGGATGTGATGAAGAATAACACCAATCTCTCTGATTTTCCTCAATATTCTCATCAACATCTAGAGGTACATCAGTTTCATCATTAGTTCGATCATTTAAGTTTATATTTTTGATTTTCTCAGATAAATCTTCAATCTCTCTATTGATCTCTAATTCTTTTGCGAAATTGATCATATCATCATTATCAACTTTAGATTGAGATTCTCTAAAAGAATTTTCATTGAAGCTTACATGGAGGGTTTCTTCAATAGTTCTAGAAGTCTTGTTATATACTCTATAAGCTTTACTTCTAGTAATGTAACCTACAAAAATTCCTTCATCCACTTTGGCTTGAAATTTATCCCTTTTATCCTTAGTGTTAAGGATAAAACACTTGTAGCCAAATGGTTTCATATAGGAAATTTAAGGAACCTTATCATACAAAATTTCAAAAGGAGTTTTATTAACGAGAGGTCTTAGGTGACTTCTGTTAATAATATAACAAGTTGTATTCACTACTTCAGCTCAAAGATTTTGAGGTAAATTATGTTCATTTAACATAGTTCTGGCCATTTCCAAAAGTAATCGATTCTTTCTCTCAACAACACCATTTTGAGATGGTGCTCTTGGAAAAGAAAATCTATGATCAATGCCATGATCTTTACAGTAATTATCCATTTGATCATTATCAAATTCAGTACCATGATCACTCCTAAGTTTTTGAAGAGAGACACTTTGTTCATTTCGAACAAGATTGCAAAACATTTTAAACTTTTCAAAAACTTCTGTCTTAGATGCTAGAAAATATACCTAAGTGTATCTAGAGAAGTCATCTACTAAAACAAATATATACTATTTACCACCAAGACTCATGATTCTTGTTGGTCCAAATAGATCCATATGTATAAGTTCTAAGACTCTCTTGCTTGAAATATCAGTTTTGGATTTAAAAGAGTTTTTATGAAGTTTACCTAATGCACATGCATCACACATAAAGTTCTTTGAGTATTTAATCTTTGGTAAACCTCTCACTAAATGTTTTTTAGATAATTTATGCAATAGTTTCATATTTATATGCCCGATCCTTCTATGCCACAAATATGCATCACTAGTTTCAGTTAGCAAACATGAATTTAAATCAACTACACTAGAAGGTAAAGATAAAATACATACAGAACTTTTTCTTTTAGCAATAAATTTAAGTTCATTTGTACTTTTATCAATAATTTTGCATACATCATCTTCAAATAATACATAATATCCATTATCAATTAGTTTTATAACACTCAGCAAATTAAATCTTAGGTTTTCTACATATAGTACATTCAAAATAACACGAGCAGGAGTTATTTAAATATTGCTCATACCTATGATTTTATCTTTGCTTTTGTTTTCAAATGTAACATTTCCTTTCTTGGTATTTGTAAAATTTTTCAGTAAACTTTTCTGTCCGGTCATGTGACTTAATACTCCACTATCCAAGATCCATTTTGATGTTGTTTCCTCCTACAAAAAAATTTAAGAATAACTGTTTCTTGGTACCCAATGTTGTTGAGGACCAAGTTCATTAAACGCATATTTCTTCTTTTTGTTTAAAAACAGTTTAACATTATCATTTACATTCTTATTAGTTGTAAGTACTATTGATTTATCATTAGCTTCATACTCACATATAGCATTATTGCTCTTATAATCATTCTTTTTGTTTTCAGATGTAGTATAACCAAGACCAAACCGATTTATATCAGAAGTTAAATTATTTTGGTCATGCTCATACATTTCAGTAAGTTCGTACCAATATTTTGTACTTGTATTTAAATTTTCAGTACATACAAAATCATTTTCTGCACAAGAATTTTTAGATAAAGGACATGTAGAAAGAGTAATTGGTCTAACATTAGAGTTTTGAATTTCATGCTCGGGTTTTTAAATTTTCAGTTTACTACAATTGTTTGACATTTTTGAAACATTAGTGACTGAATTTTCAAAACAAGAAACAAGATTTTTAGAAACATTGATAGTCATGTTAGAAGTACATTTAGACAAATCACATTGATTTATATTATTACTGCATGATTCATCCCTTGAAGTACCTACTTCTACATATTTATTACCTTGTTTCATGATAAAAGGAATTTTAGTCTTATATTTACTTGAACTAAAACTAACAAATCCTTTATTGGCTTGAGATTTAGGATATTCAAGATAATCAAATCCTAAACTAAATTTATATGACATCGCAAGGGTACTAGTTAGTTTGTCTAACTTAGTTTGACTTAAATTCCATTTCTCAATGGTGGAATTTTAATCTAGCTCTTTCATTTTTAATCTGTCAATTTCTAACTCAAGATCATTTATATTATTTCTAAATTTTTCATTTTCAGTTTCTATCTTTAACTTTTTAGCATTTATATTCTGTATTTGTTCATGCAAGACACATTCATTAAATCTAAATTTATGCAAATCTTTAGCATGATTTTCATTATCACATTTAAACTTTTCTAAAGTAGTAGACGGGAAACAATTTTCTTCTTCCAATACGGATAAGGAGTTTCTGATATTCTTATTTTCTAGTTTACAAACTTTAAGTTTCTGTAATAATGCATGATAAGCACATAATAATTCATCAAAGTTAAAATCTGAATGACTTTCAGGATTGATATTACCTTAGACTCATCTGTCATGAAGCACACATGAGCAACGTCTTCTAACTCTTGTTCTTCTTTTGAATGTGAAGATTTTAATGATAATTCCTCAGATTTAGACTCTTCTAACGTGTCATCCCAAGTGACCTTCAAAGTCTTTTTCTTTTAAAACTTTTTCTAAGATTTATGAGCCGTCTTCTTCTAATTTGTCCTACTTTACTTTTGATTTTTCCTTATAGGACAATCTAGAGAAAGATGTCCAGATTTCTTACAATTGTAACATACATACTTTCTGGATGAAGAATTATTTTCATTCAATGACTTTGATGTTGAGGGTTTGTCATTTCTGTTCCTTTGCTGTTTCCTAGCTTTCCATGCTTTCTTGAATTTCCTGGTCAGCAAAGTCAAATCCTCGTTAGAATCAATAAATATTTTAGAATTTGAATTAATATCGAAGCCTATTTCTTTCTTCATTTTTAATTTTGTTGTGACTCAGTGAATCATTTAATTGAACTTCATAAGTAGTTAAATTTCCTATAAGTTCGTTTATGGTATAAACATTTAAATCTCGTGATTCCTCAATTGATGTCACTTTCTGAGACCATTTAGAACATAAGGATTTGAGAATTTTCCTCACCAAATCCTTATGTTCAAAATTATTTCCTAAGCATTTTAAAGAGTTTATGATATCAAGGAATCTAGAAAACATCTTAGAAATACTTTCGTCTTCATGCATCTTAAAGAGTTCATACTTATGAATTAACATATTAATCTTAGTCTCTTTAACTTGAGAAATACCTTCATATGAAACTTCTAATGCATGCCACACCTCATAAGCAGATTTATATGCCGACACTTTACTAAACTATTCATAACTCAATGCACAAAATAAGATATTTAAGCCCTTAGCATTTGGAGTTTTATTTTCTTTTACAGTAATTGTCCAAGTATTATAAGGAGTAGTTAATGAAGTACATGGTTTAGAGATCATGAACCACAACTTATGATCTATACTTTGAAGAAAGACTGCCATCCTATATTTCCAATATTCAAAATGTATTCCATCAAATAAAGGAGGACAGTTAAGATTTTGACCTTCACACAAAGAAAAATTACCATTTCCAATAGCCATTTTACCTTAGATTTTTCAACCTATTTGATTTTTAAATCGTTTAAAAACTTTAAAACACTTTGAGCCTTAAATCAAGAATGTTAAACGTATGCTCAAATATTAATTTCTATTTAAAAACAAGGAAGGCAGAATAAGCAATGATATTAAATAAGTTGGTATTGATTTTATATCAAAGATTATTAATGAAGCTCTAATACCACTTGTAGAATCGTATGGCTAGACAAGAGGGGGGTGAATTATGTTTTTCAACATTTTCGATTATAATTGAAACTTCAAAATTAAAAACAAGTTGAGACATTGTTTTTCATAAAATCATTTTTATTCAAGGTTTCAATTACAAAGTACAATTCAATTCTCATTAGAAATTGTAGATGCAATAATATTTCGATATCATGTTTCATCTATACAATTTCATAACTACAAACAAAGAAAACTAATTTGCAGAATTTAAAATATTTCTCCCTATTTTAGATCTTTCTTCTTATTCTTCTTTTTCTTCTACAACAATTCTTCAGTGACGAATATCTTGTCTTTCTCTGCTTCACTGAATTTGCTTTCTCTTGATACTTTAGATCTTCAGGGACATAAATCTTACCTTTTCTACTTCATTGAATTTTCTTCCATCTATGAGCTTTTCCCCAAAGAGGTGTTTTTGATCCCTAAAAAGATATTTCATTTGGTGTGTAGGGATAACTAATCAATGAGAATTCTATGCCTTTTATATTGTATCTTCATTTCATGCATATCCTCTACGTTTAATCACTACTAGTTTTCAACTTCTTCATGTCTTTTCTTTTTCCTTCATTGAAATACACACGTTCTGATCTTACATTTCAAATTTTCTTTAATCATCAATCTTGGATCTTTGAAAAATTTCCTACAAAATAAACTTTCTCATCCAAAATTTTTCATCAAGTGTAATAATAAGTTGTTACTTTAATGTTAACTAAACAAGTAAAACAAGTAGATATATAACTTAACGTTTCTAACTTAACGAGTTCCTCATGTGCCAACTCACATGACAAGTACTATAGCTAACTCAAAGAACTAAGTCTGTGGTGTTACGCTAACTCGACGAACCAACTTCGTGGTGTTACGATAACTCAACGAACCAACTCCATTGTGTTACAAATAACTCAACGAACAAGTGATAAACAAATGTTTTTATACTAAGAATTTTACCACGTTCAAAAATAACAACTTAAGTTTATAACGCTAACCTAACGTGTTGCCTTAGTGTTCAATATAGCAACTCAACACGTTTAGTTATGTTAACTTAACGAGTTAAATATGTGCACCTCACATGATACAATATAACATTCGTAACCTTTAATTTCACTACGTGTATAACACTAACTTAACAAGTTCGTCTCTTCTTTTACTCACTAACTTAACAAGTTCTCACGTGACCTATTTTAACCTTTAAGCTTCTAACTTAACGAGTTCTCACATGACCTCTATATAAATAACACTCTAACTTAATGAGTTGTCTAAACGTGCACTATTGATATGAAAATATAACTTTAAAACATATCATGTTTTCAATAAAAACACACGTTAACTTAACGTTTAGTTAAATGAGAAATTAATGCAACGAAACGACTGGTTATTTAACTTAGTATAATTTCAGATCCATTACAGACAAGTATTTATATCTATAAACTTTTTCTATATTAATTGATGTTCTTAATTTATTTTTACAAACAATAATAATTGAACAAATATGATTACTTTCATTCAGCACACATTATCAAAACAAAATACTCAACATAAATGCTCTCATGCCTTTAGTTTTAGAGGGCCAGTCAAATAAAGTCAATTGGTTTGCAAGAATTCGACATACAGCATCACCAAAAAATAACTTTGAACTCATATGCTGTAGTTGAGAAATAAAAACATCAAACCAATTGATTTGAATTTTGTTCTAGAGGCCATAAGTTGCATATAAACAACTTCTGCTGACTTCTAGATTATGTCTGACTCTCTGAAATAAATTGGCATGTAGAATATTTGCAATAAACCTTGCCTCTACATTCAGATTTTCCATTAATCTCAATTCTGAATATACATTTGGAATTTGTGATAAAGACTGAATGTTCCATTCCAACTGTCTAATAATGTCAAATCAGTTAGTAACAACACCTTCATTTCTTAAACCTAAAACTTCAAAAATCAATTCAGGAGATAAAGTAAACTCTAGTTGATGTATTTGAGTTGTTAACATATTGTCATTCTTGATTAGATTGCTGTAAAAAGTTACAATAAGCTCTTTATATTGCTTCCATTTTGTTCCAACTAGCAAGAATTTCATTAAGCTTGGAAACTCAAATTGATCTCTTATTTGCAATAAACCTCTAAATTTTATTGGTCGAGCATGTAGAATCGGACATGAAATCAAATTATTGTATTTCCCCAATGCTTACTCAAATCGAAAATAAATTGAATTTCCTTGAATTGGTAGTACTCTATACAAAGAAGGTGATACCTGAAGCCTTGATTCAAAATTTAATTGTTGAGTATTTTGTTTTGATGATATGTGATAAACGGATATAATCATATGTAGGATCATATGGCTACACAAGAGGGGGGTGAATTGTGTTTTTCAACATTTTCAAATATAATTGAAACTTTAAAATTCAAAAATAAGCCAAGACACTATTTTCATAAAATCATTTTTATTCAAGGTGTTGAGTATTTTGTTTTGATGATGTGTATTAAACAAAGTAATCATATTTGCTCAATTACTATTGCTTGTGAAAAGAAATTAAAATCATCATTTAATATAAAAAAAGCTAACTGATATAAATACTTGTTTGTATTAGATCTAAAATTATACTAAGTTAAAAACTAGTCGTTTCGTTGCATTAATTTCTCATTTAACTAAACGTTAAGTTAACGTGTGTTTTTATTGAAAAGCATGATATGTTTTAAAGTTATATTTTCTATATCATGAATAGTGCACATTTAGACAACTCGTTAAGTTAGAGTTTTGTTTGTATAGAGATTACGTGAGAACTCGTTAAGTTAAATGCTTAAAAGTTAAAATAGGTCATGTGAGAACTCGTTGAGTTAGTGAGTAAAAGAAGAGATGAACTCATTAAGTTAGTATTGCACACATGGTGAAATTAAAGGTTACAAATGTTATATTGTATCACGTGAGGTGCACATGCTTAACTCGTTAAGTTAACATAACTAAACACATTGAGTTGTTATATTGAACACTAAGGCAATGTGTTAGGTTAGCGTTATAAACTAGTTTCTCATGTGCCAACTCACGTAACAAGTAATGTAGCTAACTCAACAAACTATCTCCGTGGTGTTACGCTAACTCAACGAACCATCTCCGTTGTGTTACGATAACTCAACGAACCAGTAATAAACAAATGTTTTTATAATAAGAATTTTACCATGTGCAAAAAATAACAACTTAAGTTTAAAACACTAACCTAACGCGTTGCCTTAGTTTTCAATATAGCAACTCAACGCGTTTAGTTATGCTAACTTAACAAGTTAAACATGTGCACCTCACGTGATACAATATAACATTCGTAACTTATAATTTCACCATATGTATAATACTAACTTAACAAGTTCGTCTCTTCTTTTACTCACTAACTTAACAAGTTCTCACGTGACCTATTTTAACCTTTAAGCCTCTAACTTAATGAGTTCTCACATGATCTCTATACAAACGAAACTCTAACTTAATGAGTTGTCTAAATGTGCACTGTTCATGATATAGAAAATATAATTTTAAAACATATCATGTTTTTCAATAAAAACACACGTTAACTTAACGTTTAGTTAAATGAGAAATTAATGCAACGAAATGACTAGTTATTAACTTAGTATAATTTCAGATCCAATACAGACAAGTATTTATATCAGTAAGCTTTTTCTATATTAATTGATGATTTTAATTTCTTTTCACAAGCAATAGTAATTGAGCAAATATGATTACTTTCGTTCAGCACACATCATCAAAACAAAATACTGAACAATCTCCCCCTTTTTGATGATGACAAAACCATATTAAATCAATTATGAAATATATTTAACTCAACAAAGCACCTTCGTTGGGTTAACTTTTCATTCAACAAACAAGTTTGTTGACTTAAGTTCAATTAAGATTATTTCTATTGTTTGTGTAAAATTCACCTCTCAGAAATAAAACTTTCAGATGTCAATAATTTCATAAGTATCTTTTAGATTATCATTTGTCATAACCACTTAAATATTATCTCCCTTTGGAATTAAAATCATAAACATCTTCTTTTATAACATTTCTCCCCCTTTTGTCCTTAATCAAAAAGATAATTACACACAATATATAAACGAGAGATATATTTACAACAACACTTCTGTAAACAAGAATAAGAGTTGTAAACATTTACAGAAAAAATAAATGTATTGTTCAATGAATTAAACAATGAATACAAACATTACATTTTGTATTCAGATACAAGCAAGCAAATAGTTATCTATTCTTCCTAAGTATATCACTTATAGCATTACATATTTTATCTCCTAGATGCCTAATATCATTTCTGATGTCGTTAAGTACATCATCTAGGTTAGGAGGTAGCTGGGGTTGCTATTCTGCTTGAACTAAATAACTTTGTTATTGTTGTTATTGTTGTATATGGTCTGTACAATCAGGTTGTTGTTGTTGTGGAGTTTGATGCAAGGCTTGAAATTTTTGCAAATCTTTTATACTAAAAGCTCTCATGCCTTTAGTTTCAAAGGACCAGTCGGATAAATTCAATTGGCTTGCAAGGATTCTACATACAACATCACCATAAAATAACTTTGAACTCATATGCTGTAGTTGAGAAGTGCAAACATCAAACCAATTGATTTGAATTCTATTCAGCAGACCATAGGTTGCACATAAACAACTTCTACTGACTTCTATATTGTGTCCAACTCTCTGAAATAAATTGGCATGCAATATATTTGCAATAAATCTTGCCTCTACATTTAGATTTTCCATGAGTCTCATTTCAGTATATACATCTAGAATCTGTGATAACGACTGAATGTCCCATTCCAGTTGTCTAATCATGTCAAATCTGTTTGTAACAACACCTTCATTCTTTAATCCCAAAATTTCAAAAATTAATTCAGGAGATAATATTAACTCCTATTTATTTATTTGAGTTTGCAGTATATTTTTATTCTTGACCAAAGTGCTATAAAAAGTTGCAATAAGCTCTTTGTATTGCTTCCATTTCATTCCAACTAGCAAGAATTGAATGAGGCCTTGATACTCAAATAAATCTCTCTTATCAATCAAATTTCTGAATTGTATTGGTCTAGCATGCAGAATCTGACATGTAATCAGATTATTGTATTTCTGCACTGCTTCCTAAGATCTAAAATAAATTGAATTTCCTTGAATTTGTAATACTGTACACGAAGAAGGTGATACCTGAAGTTCTTATTCAGAGTTTAATTCATCTTCAGGAACTTTTTCTTCAAAATGAATGTCATGTTGTTCCTTTGTGAATATATTTTCTTGAAGCTACATATGTACACTTGTTTCTTCAGCTTCAATAGTGTAAGGAACACTTTCATTATGCTCAACATTCATTTGTTCAGTCTCTATAGAATGATCAGAGTTCAATGTTTCCACAAATTCTATAGTCGGTGTATTTATCTGTAATTGTTCATTGTGTTCAACAGATATTTCCATTAATACATGTTGTGAATTCTCAAACTCTACTTCTATAGATTCTGAAAAAGGCTGGTTGACGTTTAGCTCTTCTAGAGTCTTAACTTTTTCAATATCTACTACTTCAAACAATTCAACCTGTGAACTAGTTACTGCCTCAGCATTTTCAATTATATATGCAATAACTTGTTCAATGTTAATTGCCTGATGCTTTGATTTTTCAATTTCTACATCATCAGGACTTGTATTTATAGAAAAGCTTGAGCTCATATTTGACTTGTATTTCTTCTCAAGTTTTCTAGTAAGGGAAAATAAAGTCTCATTATCATCATCAGTTTCAGTATGCTCGGAACTGATGAGTTTATCAGATGCACAATAAGGTACAATGTCTAGACATACATTGTCCTTTAAAAATAAATGCTCATTTGATTTTTCTTTTTCAGTAGACTTTGTTTCCTTAGACGTAATTTTCCTGATTTTCCTTCTTTTATAAAATTTCTGTTTTTCCTCTTCAAGTATTGCTATTTTCTTTTCAAATTGCTCTAGAAAAGTTTTCTACTTTAATTCTTCAAAGGCACTTTCTATTGCTATAGTCTTTCGAAGACTATCAACTTTTCTTTTGTCTACAGCAATATTTGATTCTACTTGTTTTATATACAAAGGAATAGGGATAGTTGAGTCATGCTCTTCCTCAAATGCATGTAGTCTTGTACCATTTATAGGTATTTGAGGAATTCTAGTTGATGTACCTACACCTTTTTCCAAATATTATGCATACTGTTCTAAAAATGTAATTTCAACACATTTAAGTCTACAATCTCTATCATATTTACTTCGAATACTCATATATGTAATATTTTCATCTATATTTTGAAGTTCTTGTCTAACTTCATCTAATATACCTTGAGGAAAGAAGTAATCTCTATATATTTCTACTAACCTTCTGTTTACTCAAAGTATTTTCTTGAACCAAGTGCGTGGAACTTCATTAGTATCGATTTCTTTTCCTTTTGCATCTCCTCTGCTTTTGTCTTTTCATTTGCCACGACCTTTGTAGAACTTAGAGACCATCATCGTAGGTTGTAACAGCAATAAGCAGGAAAGATTTTCTTGGCAAAGTTTACGAATAACCTAAGTGCCTGTGTAATAAGTGTTTAAATAGGGTTTTTATGTGAATAACTCAATGTGTATAAGTCGGGTTTGGATTTCAAATGAGTATTGAATATAGTTTATTCAATCAAAGTACTCGAAAAATTCTAGTGTAACTCGTTGAGTTAACTAACCTAATGAGTAAAATGTTGTCTAAAGGTAATTTTACATGTTACCTTATATAACATAACGTTCAGTTAGTACACTTAAAAAAAAAAACAAGTTTCGGATGCTTTCAATTGAAACCTTCCGAAGATAACACACATGCTACACTTAACATTATCTTGAGAACATTGTAAACTATTCTAGCATTCCTGTCTTATGAATCTAAAATAGTTTGTTGGTCTTTTTAAATTATTTCATCAAGATCTTAAAGGGACTTTAATTCATATTAACCAAGATTAGTATTCTGAATTATATTAATCTGTTTTGGACATTGTTAATCCTCCCCCTACAAATATACTTTAAATATATTCAATAACATACTAAATATACTTGTATTAACAATAGATGTTAAGTATAACTAGACTTTTACATTTTCTTTTTAAAAACTTTTGTTATCCTGAATTGATCAAAAATGATTTTCAGAATCAATTCCTATTGTATATGAATCAAAACACAACTTTGAACTTAATATGATTAAGTCAAGGAGAATAAAAGAATGTATCTCAAATAAATGTTTTCAAAAGTACTAATATTGATTCAATAAATCAGTAGTCATATTTGTAGAAACTATATTCGATTCAAGGATATCTGTAATTAATGAAACAACTTTTTCTTTTCAAAATAGTAAATATTGATAATTTTCTTTAAAAGTTAGTTTGGAAAGCTTGAATTATGCAAGAGCTTTCTAATGTACCTGTGTAATGAGCTTTCAGTCAACAATCCCAGATCTGATCAGGACCTTAGGTTGCTAGATTTAAAGAATCTTTTTTCAAGAAAACAATCCTTACATACCTATCTGCTCAAGTGCAAAAGGCTCGTGATCAAGCTGATCAATAAACTCTCAAAGATTTTCACTTTGTAAGTACTTTTCATTTTAAGCACAATATATATGTATTCCATTAATACAGATGCAATAAAACACAAATCTTATACAATTTTTACTTCTATGATTTTACTGAAAATATGAATCAGTTTCAATAAGCTTATACTTTTGATTAACAATTTAAGATGATTCATATATAAATTATTCTACAAGTTTAATCAATCAAGTCAAATTTATGCATGATCATATGCACTTTCATTGATTCAAAGAAAACACTTAATCAAAATTTCAGAATTTCAAAAGTATTTAATGTTTTTCATTTACAATTCAACTTAAACTCGTGAAAACCATTAAAATTGATAAACTACCTAAAAATCAATAAGATACTACTATGATTTTACAATAAATACATAGTATCTTAAGCAACAGTTTAGATATTACTTAGATATTTATGATAAGTATATAATATCTATGAGGTGAACAACATCATCAATAATATTTATCTTTTTGCGGAGTTTAAGCATTTTACACATCACATAGCCTACAAATACCCAAATTTAATCTTATGTTGTAGAATGTATTTTCATCTAGAGGTTTTGTAAATATATCGGGTAATTGATTTTTACTAGACACAAATTCTAATTTAATTTTTCCCTTAATTATGTTATCTCTTAGAAAATGATGTCAAACCTCTATATGCTTTGCTCTAGAATGTAATACAGGATTTTTGGAAAGATTTATTGCATAACTACTGTCATAATAAATCTCAATTGTATCATAAGATAATCCAAAGTTTTCTAAAGTTTACCTTATCCATAGAATCTGAGTGCAACACAGTGTAGTAGCAACATATTCAGCTTCTATAGTAGAAAGTGCTACACAGTTTTACTTTTTACTAAACCATGACACCAAATTATTTCTCAATAATTGACATGTGCCACTAGTACTCTTTCTATCAGATTTAAATCCTGCGTAATCAGCATCAGTATATCCTATAAGATCTATTGAACTATCCTTAGAATAATACAGTTTGAAATTTTTAGTTCCTTGTATATATCTAAATATTCTTTTAACTGCAATTGAGTGTGATTCTTTAGTATTAGATTGAAATCTAGCACAAGCACACACAGCAAACAAAATATCAGGTCAAGTAGCAGTCAAATAAAGTAAAGAACCAATCATTCTTCTATATTTTCTTTGATCTATTGATTTTCCTATGTCATCAATATCTAACTTTAAAGAAGTACTCATAGGAGTTCCTCAAATCTTTGTATCATTAAAATTAAATTTCTTAACCATTTCATCTACATATTTTTCCTGATTTAAAAATATACCTTTATCCATTTGCTTAATTTGAAGTCCTAGAAAATATGAAAGTTCTCCTATCATACTCATTTCAAATTGACTAGTCATTTCTTTAGAAAATATTTTTATCAGTTTATCAGAAGTTGCTCCAAAGATTATATCATCTACATATATTTGAACAACAATCTGATCTTTACCATCTTTGTTGATAAATAGAGTATGATCTACTTTTCCCATGATATAACTTTGTTCTATTAAAAAAGTAGATAATCATTCATACCATGATCTAAGTGCTTGCTTCAAACCATATAAGGCTTTCTTCAATTTATACACAAAGTTAGGATTTTCAATATCTTCAAATCCAGGTGGTTGTTTTACATAGACTTCTTGATAAATTAAACCATTTACAAATGCACTTTTTGCATCCATTTGATATAATTTAAAATCCATATAACAAGCATAGGCCAATAATATTCTAATACTTTCTAACCTAGCCACAGGAGCAAATGTTTCATCATAATCTAGTCCTTCATGTGTATACCCTTGTGCAACTAATCTAGCTTCATTTCTTATAACTTGACCAGTTTCATTAGTTTTGTTTCTAAAGATCTACTTTGTACCTATTATGGACTTATTTTCTAGTGGAGAGACTAATTCCTGAACATCATTTCTGATGAATTGATTTAGTTCTTCTTGCATTGCCACTATCCAATTTTCATTAGATAATGCTTCTTCGATATTTCTTGGTTCCATCATAGAAACAAACATACACATACTATTTAAATTTACTGAAGCTCTAGTTTTAACTTCCTCATTAATATTACCAATGACTTGAGTGATGGGATGTGACGAGGAATAATAAATTTCTTTGATTTTCCTCAATATTCTCATCATCATCTGAAGGTCCATCACTTTCATCATTAGTTTGATCATTTAAGTTCATATTTTTGATTTTCTCAGATAAATCTTTAATATCTCTATTGATCTCTAACTTTTTTGGGAAATTGATCATATCATCATTATCAACTTTAGATTGAGATTCTCTAAAAGAATTTTCATTGAAGCTTACATGGAGGGTTTCTTCAATAGTTTTAGAAGTCTTGTTATATACTCTATAGGCTTTACTTCTAGTAGAGTAACCTACAAAAATTCCTTCATCTGCTTTGGCTTGAAATTTATCTCTTTTATCCTTAGTATTAAGAATAAAACACTTGCAGCCAAATGGTTTCATATAGGAAATTTTTGGAACCCTATCAAAGCTAATTTCAAAAGGAGTTTTATTAACACGAGGTCTTAAGTGACTTATGTTAATAACATAACAAGATATATTTACTACTTCAGCCCAAAGATTTTGAGGTAACTTATGTTCATTCAACATAGTTCTGGCCATTTCCTGAAGTGATCTATTCTTTCTCTCAACAACACCATTTTGAGATGTTGCTCTTGGAAAAGAAAATCTATGGTCAATGCCATGCTCATTATAATAATTATCCATTTGATCATTATCAAATTCCGTGCCATGATCACTCCTAAGTTTTTGAACAGAGACACTTTGTTCATTTTGAACAAGATTGCAAAACATTTTAAACTTTTCAAAAACTTCTGTCTTAGATGCTAGAAAGTATACCCAAGTGTATCTAGAGAAGTCATCTACTAAAACAAATACATACCATTCACCACCAAGACTCATGATTCTTGTTGGTCCAAATAGATCCATATGTATAAGTTCTAAAACTCTCTTGCTTGATATATCAGTTTTGGATTTAAAAGAGTTTTTGTGAAGTTTACCTAACTCACATGCATCACACATAAAGTCCTTTGAGTATTTAATTTTTGGTAAACCTCTCACTAAATGTTTTCTAGATAGTTTATATAACAGTTTCATATTTATATGCCCAATCCTTCTATGCCATAGATATGCATCACTAGTTTCAACTAGCAAACATGAATTTAAATCAACTACACTAGAAGGTAAAGATAAAAAACATACAGAACCTTTTCTTTTAGCAATAAACTTAATTTCATTTGTATTTTTATCAATAATTTTGCATACATTATCTTCAAACACTACATAGTATCCATTCTCAGTTAGTTTTATAACACTCAACAAATTAAATCCTAGGTTTTCTACATATAGTACATTCGAAATAACACAAGTCAGAGTTATTTGAACATTGCCCATACCTATGATTTTATCTTTGCTTTTGCTTCCAAATGTTACACTTCCTTTCATGGTATTTGTAAAATTTTGTAGTAGACTTTTCTGTCCGATCATGTGACTTGACGCTCCATTGTCCAAGATCCATTTTGATGTTGTTTCCTCCTTAGACTCATCTGCCATGAAGCACACATGAGCAATGTCTTCTAACTCTAGTTCTCCTTTTGAATGTGAAGATTTTGTTGATGATTCCTCATTTTCAGACTCTTCAAACATATCATCCCAAGTGACCTTCAAAGCCTTTTTTTTTAAAAACTTTTTCTTAGTTTTTTGAGCTATCTTCTTCTGATTTGTCCTACTATGCTTTTCATTTTTCCTTATAGGACAATCTAGAGAAAGATGTCTAGGTTTTAGAACTGATGTACAGTTGTAACATACATACTTTCTAGATGAAGAGTTCTTCTCATTCAGTGATTTTGACGTTGAGGGTTTATCATTCTTGTTCCTTTGATGTTTCCTAGCTTTCCATGCTTTCTTGAATTTCCTAGTCAGCAAAATCAAATCTTCGTCAAAATCAGTGGATATATAAGAATCTAAATTAATTTCAAAGACTATTTCTTTCTTCATTTTTAGTTTGTTGTGACTCAGTGATTCATTTAATTGAACTTCATAAGTAGTTAAGTTTCCTATAAGTTCATTCATGGTATAAACATTTAAATCTCGTGATTCCTCAATTGATGTTACTTTCTGAGACCATTTATCTTGTAGGATCGTATGGCTACACAAGAGGGGGGTGAATTGTGTATCTTTAATATTTTCTGAAATATAATTGAAACTTTAAAACTCAAAAACAAGTCGAGACATTGTTTTCATAAAATCATTTTTATTCAAGGTTTCAATTACAATATACAATTCAATTCTCCTCAGAAATTGTAGATGCAATTATATTTCGATACCATGTATCATCTAAACAATTTCATAACTACAAACAGAGAAAACTAATTTGCGGAATTTAAAACTTTTCTCCCTGTTTGAGATCTTTCTTCTTCTTCCTTTTCTTCTTTAGCAATTCTTCAATGACGAATATCTTGTCTTTTCATGCTTCACCGAATTTGCTTTCTTCTGATACTTCAAATTTTCAGTGACGAAAATCTTACCTTTCTATGCTTCACTGAACTTTCTTCCACTTGAGAGATTTTCCCCGAGAAGAGGTGTTTTTGATCCCTAAAAAAGATTTTTCTTTTGGTGTGCAGGGATGGTTTGATCCTTGAAAAGATTTTTCGTTTTGTGTGCAAGGATAAATTGATCAACGAGAATTCTATGCCTTTTATACTGTATCTTCATTCCATGCATATCCTTCACGTTTAACCACCACTAGTTTTCCACTTCTCCACGTCTTTTCTTTTTCCTTCATCGAAACACACACGTTCTAACCCACGTTTATATTTCAAATTTTCTTTAATCATCAGTCATGGATCTCTGAAAAATTTCCTGCAAAATAAACTTTCTCGTCCAAAAGTTTTTCATCAGTGTAATAAGAAGTCGTTACTTTAAGGTTAACTAAACGAGTAACACAAGTATATATATAACTTAACGTTTCTAACTTAGCGAGTTCCTCATGTGCCATTTCACGTGACAAGTACTATAGCTAACTAAACAAACTATGTCCGTGGTGTTATGATATCTCAACGAACCATCTCCGTTGTGTTATAATAACTCAACGAACCATCTCCGTTGTATTATGATAACTCAACGAACCAGTAATAAACAAATGTTTTTATAATAAGAATTTTACCACGTGCAAAAATAACAACTTAAGTTTATAACGCTAACCTAACGCGTTGCCTTAGTGTTCAATATAGCAACTCAACACGTTTAGTTATGTTAACTTAACGAGTTAAACATGTGCACCTCACGCGATACAATACAACATTCGTAACTTACAATTTCACCACGTGTATAACATTAACTTAACGAGTTCATCTCTTCTTTTACTCACTAACTTAACGAGTTATCACGTGACCTATTTTAACCTTTAAGCCTCTAACTCAATGAGTTCTCACATGACCTCTATACAAACAAAACTCTAACTTAACGAGTTGTCTAAACGTGCACTGTTCATGATACAGAAGATATAACATTAAAGCATATCATGCTTTTCAATAAAAACACACGTTAACTTAATGTTTAGCTAAATGAAAAATTAATGCAATGAAATGACTAGTTATTAACTTTAGATCCAATACAGACAAGTATTTATATCAGTAAGCTTTTTCTGTATTAATTAATGATTTTAATTTCTTTTCACAAGCAATAGTAATTGAGCAAATATGATTATTTTCATTCAGCACACATCATCAAAACAAAAATACTCAACAATCTCCCCCTTTTTGATGATGACAAAACCATATTAAATCAATTATGAAATATGTATAACTCAACAAAGCACTTTCGTTGGGTTAACTTTTAATTCAACAAACTTGTTTGTTGACTTAAGTTCACTTAAGCTTATTTCTATTGTTTGTGTAAATTTTACCTCTCATAACTAAAACTCTCAAATGTCAATAATTATATATGTATCAGTTTTCTAGTTATCATCTGTTAGATTACAATAACCATTTAAATAGCATCTCCTTTTATAATATATATATGCAATTAAGATCATAATCATCTTTTTATAATATTTCTCCCCCTTTTTGTCATTAATCAAAAAGATAATTACAGAGAATATATATACATATATAAGAGAATTACAACAACAATTTCTGTAAACAAGAATAATAATTGAACAGATTTACAGAAAAATGTATTGTTCAATGAATTAAACAAGTAATACAAACATTACATTTTGTATTCAGAAACAAACAAAAACAGTTAGCGACTCCTAAGTATATCACTTATAGCATTACATATTTTATCTCCTAGATGCCTAATATCATTTCTGATGTCGTTAAGCACTACATCTAAGTCAGGAGGTAGCTGGGTTTGGTGTTCTGCTTGAACTAAATAACTTTGTTGTTGTTGTTGTATATGGTCTGTATCAGGTTGTTGTTGTTGTCATTGAGGTGTATGCATGGCTTAGAATTTTTGCAAATCTTTGACACTAAATGCCCTCATGCCTTTAGTTTCAGAGGGCCAGTCGTATAAATTCAATTGGCTTGCAATGAGTCTATATAGAGCATCACCATAAAATAACTTTGAACTCATATGCTGTAGTTGAGACATAAAAACATCAAACCAATTTATTTGAATTCTATTCAGCAGGCCATAAGTTGCATATAAACAGCTTCTGTTGACTTCCAAATTGTGTCCAACTCTCTGAAATAAATTGGCATGCAATATATTTGCAATAAACCTTGCCTCTACATTCAGATTTTCCATTAATCTCATTTTAGAATATACATCTGGAATTTTTGATAAAGACTGAATGTTCCATTCTAGTTGTCCTATTATGTCGAATCTATTGGTAACAACAATACATTCATTCTTTAATCCTAAAACTTCAAAAATTAACTCAGGGGACAATATAAACTCCTGTTCATTTATTTGAGTTTTCAGAAAATTTCCATTCTTGACCAGATTACTATAAAAAGCTACAATAAGCTCTGTGTACTGCTTCCATTTCGTTCCTACTGGCAAGAATTTAATGAGGCCTTAAAACTCAAACAGATCTCTTATTTCCATCAAATTTCTGAATTTTATTGGACGAGCATGCAGAATCTGACATGTAATCAGATTATTCTATTTCTACAATGCTTCTTTAGATCTAAATTGAATTGCATTACCTTGAATTTTTAATATTGTACACAAAGAAGGTGATACCTGAAGCCGTGATTCAGAGCTTAATTCATCTTTAGGAACCTCTTCTTCAAAATGAATGTCATGTTGTTCCTCTTCCAAAATATTATCTTGAAGCTGCTCAGGTAAGTTTGATTCTTCACCTTCAATAGTGTTAGGAACATTGTCAATATGCTCAACATTCATCTGTTTAGTCTCTATAGAATGTTCAGAGTACAATTTTTCCACAAATTCTACAACCGGTGTATCTGTCTGTAATTGTTCATTTTGTTCAACAGATATTTCCATTGATTCATGCTGTGAATTCTCAGACTCTGCTTCTATAGATTCTGTAGAAGGCTGGTTAACTTTTAGCTCTTCTAGAGTCTTAACAATTTCAATATCTGCTACTCCAGATAATTCAGCCTTTGAACTAGTTGCTGCCTCAACATTGTCAATTATATCTGCAATAACTTGTTCAATGTCAAGTGCCTGATGCTCTGATTTGTCAATTTCTGCATCATCAGGACTTGTACTAATAGAAAAACTTGAGCTGATATTTGACTTGGATTTCTTCTCAAGCTTTCTAGCAAGGGAAAATAAAGTCTCATTATCTTCATCAGTTTTAATGTGTTCAGAACTGATGAGTTCATCAGATGCACAATAAGGTACAATGTCTAGACATACATTGTCCTTTGAAAATAAATTTTCATCTGATTTTCCTTTTTCAATAGACTTTGTTTCCTTAGACATAATTTTTCTAACTTTCCTTCTTCTATAACATTTTTGTTTCTCCTTTTCAAGTATTGCTGTTTTCTTTTCAAATTACTCCATAAAAGTTTTCTGCTTTAATTCTTCTAAGGTACTTTCTTTGCAACAGCCTTTCGAAGACTATCAACTTTTGTTTTGTCTACAGCAACATCTGATTCTACTTGTTTTGAATATAAAGGAGTAGGGATAGCTGATTCATACTCTTCCTCAAATGCATGTAGTCTTGTACCGTTTATAGGAGTTTGAGGAGTTCTATTTGATGAACCTACACCTTTTTCCAAATATTTTGCATACTATTCCAAAAATGCAATCTCAGCACATTTCATTCTGTATTCTCTATCATATTTACTTCGAATACCCATGTATGTAATACTTGCATCAGTATGTTGAAGTTCTTGTCTAACTTCATCTAATATATCCTGAGAAAAGAAGTAATCTCTATAAAGTTCTTCTAACCTTTTGTCCACTCGAAATATCTTCTTGAACCAAGTACGTGGAACTTCATCATTCTTTATTTCTTTTCCTTTTGCATCTCTTCTGCTTTTGCCTTTTCCTCTGCCACGACCTTTGTAGAACTTGGAGACCATCGTCGTAGGTTGTAACAGCATCAAGCGAGAAAAATTTTCTTGACAAAGTTTACAAATAACCTAAGTCCCCGTGTTATAAGTGTTTAAATAGGGTTTTTAGGCGTATAACTCAACGTGAAGATAAGTCGGGTTTAGAAATTAAATAAATATTAAATAAAGTTTATTTAATCAAGGTACCCGAAATATTCAAATATAACTCGTTGAGTTAACTAACCTAACGAGTAAAACGCTGTCTAGAGGCAGTTTTACACATTAACATATCTAATATAACGTCTAGTTAGTACACTTAAACAAGTTTCGGATGCTTCCTACTAAAACCTTCCGAAAACAACACACATGCTAAACTTAACATTATCTTGAGAACATTGTAAACTATTTGAACATTTTGTCTTTTGAATATAGAATAGTTTATTTGTCTTTTTAAATTATTTCATCAAAATTTCAAGAGGACATTAATTCAGATTAACTAAGATTTGTATTTTAAATTAAATTAATCTGTTTTTGACATTGTTAATGCTCCCCCTACAAATATACTTCAAATATATTCAATCAAAATACAAAATATACTTGTAGTGACAATAGATGTTAAGTATAACTATACTTTTACATTTTATTTTCAGAGACTTCCATTATCTTGACATCATCAAAAATGATTTCTAGAATCAATTCCTACTGTATATGAATCAAAACACAACTTTGAACTCAATTCGATTAATTCAAGGAGAATAAAAGAATGTATCTCAAATAAACGTTTTCAAAAGTACTAATGTTGATTCAATAAATCAGTAGTCATATTGGTATAAACTATATGCGATTCAAAGATATCTGTAATTAACGAAACAACTTTTTCTTTTCAAAACAGTAAATATTGATAATTTTCTTTAAAAGTTAGTTTGAAAAGCTTGAATCATACAAGAGCTTTCTAATGTACCAATGTAATGAGCTTTCAGTCAACAATCCCAGATCTGATCAGGACCTTAGGTTGCCAGATTTAAAGAATCCTTTTTCAGGACAACAATCCTTACATACCTATCTGCTCAAGTACAAAAGGCTCGTGATCAAACTGATCAATAAACTCTCAAAGATTTTCACTTTATATGCACTTTTCATTTTAAGCACAGTATATATGTATTCCATTAATACAGATGCAATAAAACACAAATCTCATACAATTTTTACTTCTATGATTGTACTGAGAATATGAATCAGTTTCAATAAGCTTATACTTATGATTAACAGTTTAAGATAAGTTACACATAACTTATTCTACAAGTTTAATCAATTAAGTCAAATTTATGCAAGATCATATGCATTTTCCTTGATTCAAAGAAAACATTTAATCAAAATTTAAGAATGTCAGAAGTATTTAATGTTTTTCATTTACACTTCTACTTAAAATCGTAAAAATCATAAAAATTGATAAACTACTTAAAATCAATAAGATACTACTATGATTTTACAATAAATACATAGTATCCTAAGCAGCAGTTTAGATATTACTTTAGATATTTATAATAAGTATATAATATCTATGAGGTGAACAACATCATCAATAATATTTATCTTTTTATGTGGAGTTTAAGCATTTTACACATCACATAGCCTACAAATACCTAAATTTAATCTAATGTTGCATAATGTATTTTCATCTAGAGGTTTTGTAAATTTATCAGCTAATTGATTTTTACTAGACACAAATTCTAATTTAATTTTTCCTTTAATTACATTATCTCTTAGAAAATGATGTCTAACCTCTATATGCTTTGCTCTTGAATGTAATACAGGATTTTTGGAAAGATTTATTGCAGAACTACTATCACAATAAATCTCAGTTGTATCATAAGATAATCCAAAATCTTCTAAAGTTTGCCTTATCCACAGAATCTAAGTGCAACAAAGTGCTGCATCAACATATTCAGCTTCTGTAGTAGAAAGTGTTACACAGTTTTACTTTTTACTAAACCATGACACCAAATTATTTCCCAATAATTGACATGTGCCACTGGTACTCTTTCCATCAGATTTAGATCCTGCATAATCAGCATCAGTATATCCTATAAGATCTATTGAACTATCCTTAGAATAATACAGTCCGAAATTTTTAGTTCCTTGTATATATCTAAATATTCTTTTAACTGCAATTAAGTATGATTCTTTAGGATTAGATTGAAATCTAGCACAAACACACACAGCAAACATAATATTAGGTCTACTAGCAGTCAAATAAAGTTAAGAACCAATCATACTTCTGTATTTTCTTTGATCTATAGATTTTCCTATGTCATCAATATCTAACTTCAAAGAAGTACCCATAGGAGTTCCTCGAATCCTTGTATCATTAAAATTAAATTTCTTAACCATTTCATCTACATATTTTTCCTGATTTAAAAATATACCTTTATCCATTTGCTTAATTTGAAGTCCTAGAAAATATGAAAGTTCTCCTATCATACTCATTTCAAACTGATTAGTCATCTCTTTATAGAATATTTCTATCAACTTATCAGAGGTTGCTCCAAAGATTATATCATCCATGTATATTTGAACAACAATCTGATCTTTACTATCTCTCTTAATAAATAGAGTATGATCCACTTTTCCCATGATATAGCCTTTTTCTATTAAAAAGTAGACAATCTTTCATACCATGATCTAGGTGCTTGCTTCAAACCATATAAGGCTTTCTTCAATTTATACACAAAGTCAGGATTTTTAATATCTTCAAACCCAGGTGGTTGTTTTACATAGACTTCTTCATTAATTAAACCATATAGAAATGCACTCTTTACATCCATTTGATATAATTTAAAATCCATATAACAAGCATAGGCCAATAATATTCTAATACTTTCTAACCTAGCCACAAGAGCAAATGTTTCATCATAATCTAATCCTTCTTCCGGTGTATACCCTTGTGCAACTAATCTAGCTTTATTCCTTATAATTTGACCAGTTTCGTTAGTTTTGTTTCTAAAGATCCACTTTGTACCTATTATGGACTGATTTTCTGGTGTAGAGACTAATTCCCATACATCATTTCTGATGAATTGATTTAGTTCTTATTGCATTGACACTATCTAATTTTCATCAGATAATGCTTCTTGTATATTCCTTAGTTCCACCATAGAAACAAACATACACATACTATTTAAATTTACTTAAGCTCTAGTTTTAACTCCCTCATTAATATTACCAATGACTTGAGTAATGGGATGTGATGAAGAATAACGCCAATTTCTCTGATTTTTCTCAATATTCTCATCAACATCTGAAAGTCCATCACTTTCATCATTAGTTTGATCATTTAAGTTCATATTTTTGATTTTCTCAGATAAATCATCAATCTCTCTATTAATCTCTAACTCATTTGAAAAATTGATCATATCATAATTATCAGCTTTAGATTGAGATTCTCTAAGAGAATTTTCATTGAAGCTTACATGGAGGGTTTCTTCAATAGTCCTAGAAGTCTTGTTATATACTCTATAGGCTTTACTTCTAGTAGAGTAACCTACAAAAATTCCTTCATCTGATTTGGCTTGAAATTTATCCCTTTTACCTTTAGTATTAAGAATAAAACACTTGCATCCAAATGGTTTCATATAGGAAATTTTTGGAACCCTATTAAACATAATTTCAAAAGGAGTTTTATTAACATGAGGTCTTAAATGACTTCTGTTAATAACATAACAAGCTGTATTTACTGCTTCAGCCCAAAGATTTTGAGGTAACTTATGTTCATTCAACATAGTTCTGGCCATTTCTTGAAGTGATCTATTCTTTCTCTCAACAACACCATTTTGACACAGTGCTCTTGGAAAAGAAAATCTGTGATCAATGTCATGCTCATTACAATAGTTATCCATTTGATCATTATCAAATTCAGTTCCATGATCACTACTAAGTTTTTGAATAGAGACACTGTGCTCTTTTGAACAAAATTGCAAAACATTTTAAATTTTTCAAAAACTTCTATCTTAGATGCTATAAAATATACCCAAGTGTATCTAGAGAAGTCATCTACTAAAACAAATACATATCGTTTACCACCAAGACCCATGATTCTTGTTGGTCCAAATAGATCCATATGTATAAGTTCTAAGACTCTCTTGCTTGAAATATCAGTTTTGGATTTAAAAGAGTTTTTGTGAAGTTTACCTAACTCACATGCATCACACATAAAGTTCTTTGAGTATTTAATCTTTGGTAAACCTCTCACTAAATGTTTCTAGATAGTTTATGTAACAGTCTCATATTTATATGCCCAATCCTTCTATGCCATAGATATGCAACACTAGTTTCAGCTAGCAAACATGAATTTAAATCAACTACACCAGAAGGTAAAGATAAAATACATACAGAACCTTTTCTTTTAGCAATAAACTTAATTTCATCTGTATTTTTATCAATTATTTTGCATACATTATCTTCAAACACTACATAATATCCATTTTCAGTTAGTTTGATGACACTCAGCAAATTAAATCCTAGGTTTTCTACATATAGTACATTCGAAATAACACAAGTAGGAGTTATTTGAACATTGCCCATACCTATGATTTTATCTTTGCTTTTGTTTCCAAATGTTACACTTCCTTTCATGGTATTTGTAAAATTTTGTAATAGACTTTTTTGTCCGGTCATGTGACTTGACGCTCCACTGCCCACAATCCATTTTGATGTTGTTTCCTCCTGCAACACAAATTAAGAAAAACCTTTTCTTGGTACCCATTGTTGTTGAGGACGAAGTTCATTAAACGCATATTTCTTCTTTTTGTTTAAAAATAGTTTAACATTATCATTTATATTCTTATTAGTTGTAAGTACTATTGATTTATCATTAGCTTCATACTCACATATAGCATTATTGCTTTTGCAATCATTCCTTTTGTTTTCAGATGTAGTATAATCAAGACCAAACATATTTTTATCAGATGTAAATTTATTTTGATCATGCTTATACATTTCTGTAAGTTCATACCAAGATTTTGTACTTGTATTAACACTTTCCGTACATACAAAATCTTTTTCTGCATAAGAATTTTTTGTTTTATCACATGCAGAATGAGTAATTGGTCTAATACCAGTGTATTGAATTACATGCTGAGGTTTCTGAATTTTCAGTTTACTACAATTGTCTAAAATTTTAGAAACATTAGAAACTGAATTTCCAGAACAAGAAACAAGATTTTTAGAAACATTTATAGTCATGTTAGAAGTACAATTTGACAAATCACATTGATTTATATTATTACTGCATGTTTCATCCCTTGAAGTATCTATTTCTACATATTTATTACCTTGTTTCATAATAAAAGGAATTTTAGTCTTAGATTTACTTGAACTTCAACTAATAAATCCTTTATTGGCTTGAGATTCAAGATAATCAAATCCTAAGCCAAATTTATAAGACACCGCAGGGGTACTAGTTAGTTTGTCTAACTTAGTTTGACTTAAATTCCATTTCTCAAAGGTAGAATTTAAATATTGCTCTCTTAGTTTTAATTTTTCTATCTCTAATTCAAGTTCATTTATATTGTTTCTCAACATTTCATTTTCAGATTCTATCTTTAATTTTTCAGCATTTATATTCTGTATTTGTTCATGCAAGATACATTCATTAAATCTAAATTTTTGCAAATCTCTAGCATGATTTTCATTATCACATTTAAACTTTTCTAAAGTAGTAGACAGGAAACAATTTTCTTCTTCCATAATAGATGAAGATTTTCTAATATTCTTATTTTCCAGTTTACATAATTTAAGTTTTTGTAATAATGCATGATAAGCACATAATAATTCATCAAAGTTGAAATCTGAATGACTTTCAGGATCAGATATTACCTTAGACTCATCTGCCATGAAGTACACATGAGCAACGTCTTCTAACTCTTGTTCTCCTTCTGAATGTGAAGATTTTGATGCTGATTCCTCAGATTCAGACTCTTCAGACGTGTCATCCTAAGTGACATTCAAAGCCTTTTTCTTGTAAAACTTTTTCTGAGTTTTCTGAGCTGTCTTCTTCTGATTTGTCCTACTTTGCTTTTCATTTTTCCTCATAGGACAATCTGGAGAAAGATGTCCAGGTTTCTTATAGTTGTAGCATACATACTTTCTGGATGAAGAATTCTTGTCATTCAATGATTTTGACGTTGAGGGTTTATCATTTTTGTTCCTTTGGTGTTTCCAAGCTTTCCACGCTTTCTTGAATTTCCTAGTCAACAAAATCAAATCCTCGTAAGAATTAGTAGATATATCAGAATCTGAATTAATTTCGAAGGCTATTTCTTTCTTCATTTTTAGTTTGTTGTGACTCAGTGATTCATTTAATTGAACTTCATAAGCTGTTAAATTTCCTATAAGTTCATTCATAATATAAACATTTAAATCTCGTGATTCCTCAATTGATGTTACTTTCTGAGACCATTTTGAACTTTGAGATCTGAGAATTTTCCTCACCAAATCCTTTTGTTCAAAATTCTTTCCTAAACATTTTAAAGAGTTTATGATATCAAGAAATCTGGAAAACATCTCAGAAATATTTTCGTCTTCATTCATCTTAAAGAGTTCGTACTTATGAATCAACATGTTTATTTTAGTCTCTTTAACTTGAGAAGTACCTTCATGTGAAAATTCTAATGCATGCCACACCTCATAAGCAGATTTATATGCCAACAGTTTACTGAACTGTTCATAACTCAATGCACAGAATAAAATATTTAAGCCCTTAGCATTCAGAGTTTCATTTTTTTTTCCAGTAATTGTCTAAGTATTATAAGGGGTTGTTAACGGAGTATAAGGTTTTGAAATCATGAACCACAACTTATGATCTATACTTTCAAGAAAAACAGTCATCCTATATTTCCAATATTCAAAATGTATTCCATCAAATAAAGGAGGACGATTAAGATTTTGGCCTTCATATAAAGAAAAATTACCATTTCCAGTAGCAATTTTACCTTAGATTTTTCAACCTATTTGATTTTAAACAGTCTAAAAACTTTAAAATAATTTGAGCCTTAAATCAAGAAAGTTAAACGTATGCTCAGATATTAATTTCTATTTAAAAACAAGAAAGGTAGAATAAGTAATGATATTAAATAAGTTGGTATCGATTTTATATCAAAGATTATTAACAATGCTCTGATACCACTTGTAGGATCGTATGGCTACACAAGAGGGGGGTGAATTGTGTATCTTTAATATTTTCTGAAATATAATTGAAACTTTAAAACTCAAAAGCAAGTCGAGACATTGTTTTCATAAAATCATTTCTATTCAAGGTTTCAATTACAATATACAATTCAATTCTCCTCAGAAATTGTAGATGCAATTATATTTCGATACCATGTATCATCTAAACAATTTCATAACTACAAACAGAGAAAACTAATTTGCGGAATTTAAAACTTTTCTCCCTGTTTGAGATCTTTCTTCTTCTTTTTCTTCTTCAGCAATTCTTCAGTGACGAATATCTAGTCTTTTCATGCTTCACCGAATTTGCTTTCTTCTGATACTTCAAATTTTCAGTGACGAAAATCTTACCTTTTTATGCTTCACTGAACTTTCTTCCACTTGAGAGATTTTCCCCGGGAAGAGGTGTTTCTGATCCTTGAAAAAGATTTTTCTTTTGGTGTGCAGGGATGGTTTGATCCTTGAAAAGATTTTTAATTTTGTGTGCAAGGATAAATTGATCAACGAGAATTCTATGCCTTTTATACTGTATCTTCATTTCATGCATATCCTTCACGTTTAACCACCACTAGTTTTCCACTTCTCCACGTCTTTTCTTTTTCCTCCATCGAAACACACACGTTTTAACCCACGTTTATATTTCGAATTTTCTTTAATCATCAGTCCTAGATCTCTGAAAAATTTCCTGCAAAATAAACTTTCTCGTCCAAAAGTTTTTCATCAGTGTAATAAGAAGTCGTTACTTTAATGTTAACTAAACGAGTAACACAAGTATATAAATAACTTAACCTTTCTAACTTAACGAATTCCTCAGGTGCCATTTCACGTGACAAGTACTATAGCAAACTCAATGAACCATCTCCGTTGTGTTATGATAACTCAACGAACCATCTCCGTTGTGTTATGATAACTCAACGAACCAGTAATAAACAAATGTTTTTATAATAAGAATTTTACCACGTGCAAAAATAACAACTTAAGTTTATAACGCTAACCTAACGCGTTGCCTTAGTGTTCAATATAGCAACTCAACGCATTTAGTTATGTTAACTTAACGAGTTAAACATGTGCACCTCACGTGATACAATACAACATTCGTAACTTATAATTTCACCACGTGTATAACACTAACTTAACGAGTTCGTCTCTTCTTTTACTCACTAACTTAACGAGTTATCACGCGACCTATTTTAACCTTTAGGCCTCTAACTTAACGAGTTCTCACGTGACCTCTATACAAACAAAACTCTAACTTAACGAGTTGTCTAAACGTGCACTGTTCATGATACAGAAGATATAACATTAAAACATATCATGCTTTTCAATAAAAATACACGTTAACTTAACGTTTAGCTAAATGAGAAATTAATGCAACGAAACGACTAGTTATTAACTTCAGATCTAATACAGACAAGTATTTATATCAGTAAGCTTTTTCTGTAGTAATTGATGATTTTAATTTCTTTTCACAAGCAATAGTAATTGAGCAAATATGATTATTTTCATTCAGCACACATCATCAAAACAAAAATACTCAACATTAGGGATCTAAGAATTTTCCTCACCAAATCCTTTTGTTCAAAATTCTTTCCGAAGCATTTTAAAGAATTTATGATATCAAGAAATCTGGAAAACATCTCAGAAACACTTTCGTCTTCATGCATATTAAAGAGTTCATACTTATGAATTAACATGTTTATCTTAGTCTCTTTAACTTAAGAAGTACCTTCATGTGAAACTTCTAGCGCATGCTACACCTCATAAGCAGATTTATAAACCGACACTCTACTGAACTATTCATAACTTAATGCACAAAATAAAATATTTAAGCCCTTAGCATTCAAAGCTTCATTTTTTTTCCAGTAATTATCCAAGTATTATAAGGGGTAGATAACAAAGTATATTGTTTAGAAATCATGAACCACTATTGAGTATTTTTGTTTTGATGATGTATGCTGAATGAAAATAATCATATTTGCTCAATTACTATTGCTTGTGAAAAGAAATTAAAATCATCAATTAATACAGAAAAAGTTTACTGATATAAATACTTGTCTGTATTGGATCTAAAGTTAATAACTAGTCGTTTCGTTGTATTAATTTCTCATTTAGCTAAAAGTTAAGTTAACGTGTGTTTTTATTGAAAAGCATGATATGTTTTAATGTTATATCTTCTGTATCATGAACAGTGCACGTTTAGACAACTCGTTAAGTTAGAGTTTTGTTTGTATAGAGGTCACGTGAGAACTCGTTAAGTTAGAGGCTTAAAGGTTAAAATAGGTCACGTGATAACTCGTTAAGTTAGTGAGTAAAAGAAGAGACGAACTTGTTAAGTTAGTGTTATAACGTGGAGAAATTATATGTTATGAATGTTGTATTGTATCACGTGAGGTGCACATGTTTAACTCGTTAAGTTAACATAACTAAACGCGTTGAGTTGCTATATTGAACACTAAGGCAATACGTTAGGTTAGCGTTATAAACTTAAGTTGTTATTTTTGCACGTGGTAAAATTCTTATTATAAAAACATTTGTTTATTACTGGTTCGTTGAGTTATCATAAAACAACGGAGATAGTTCCTTGAGTTATCATAACACAACGGAGATGGTTCATTGAATTAGCATAACACCACGGACTTAGAGATAGAAAAATTAAAATTGAGAGAGCAAGATTTAAATTCTACCTTTGAGAAATGGAATTTAAGTCAAACTAAGTTAGAGAAACTAACTAGTACCCTCGCGGTGTCTTATAAATTTGGCTTAGGATTTGATTATCCTGAATATCCTAAATCTCAAGCCAATAAAGGATTTATTAGTTGCAGTTCAAGTAAATCTAAGACTAAAATTCCTTTTATTATGAAACAAGGTAATAAATATGTAGAAGTAGATACTTCAAGGGATGAATCATGCAGTAATAATATAAATCAATGTGATTTGTCAAATTGTACTTCTAACATGACTATAAATGTTTCTAAAAATCTTGTTTCTTATTCTGGAAATTCAGTTTCTAATGTTTCTAAAATTTTAGACAATTGTAGTAAATTGAAAATTCAGAAACCTCAGCATGTAATTCAATACACTGGTATTAGACCAATTACTCATTCTGCATGTGATAAAACAAAAAATTCTTATGCAAAAAAAGATTTTGTATGTACGGAAAGTGTTAATACAAGTACAAAATCTTGGTATGAACTTACAGAAATGTATAAGCATGATCAAAATAAATTTACATATGATAAAAATATGTTCGGTCTTGATTATACTACATCTGAAAACAAAAGGAATGATTGCAAAAGCAATAATGCTATATGTGAGTATGAAGCTAATGGTAAATCAATAGTACTTACAACTAATAAGAATATAAATGATAATGTTAAACTATTTTTAAACAAAAAGAAGAAATATGCGTTTAATGAACTTCGTCCTCAACAACATTGGGTACTAAGAAAAGGTTTTTCTTAATTTGTGTTGCAGGAGGAAACAACATCAAAATGGATCGTGGACAGTGGAGCGTCAAGTCACATGACCGGACAAAAAAGTCTATTACAAAATTTTACAAATACCATGAAAGGAAGTGTAACATTTGGAAACAAAAGCAAAGATAAAATCATAGGTATGGGCAATGTTCAAATAACTCCTACTTGTGTTATTTCGAATGTACTATATGTAGAAAACCTAGGATTTAATTTGCTGAGTGTCATCAAACTAACTAAAAATGGATATTATGTAGTGTTTGAAGATAATGTATGCAAAATAATTGATAAAAATACAGATGAAATTAAGTTTATTGCTAAAAGAAAAGGTTCTGTATGTATTTTATCTTTACCTTCTGGTGTAGTTGATTTAAATTCATGTTTGCTAGCTGAAACTAGTGTTGCATATCTATGGCATAAAAGGATTGTGCATATAAATATGAGACTGTTACATAAACTATCTAGAAAACATTTAGTGAGAGGTTTACCAAATATTAAATACTCAAAGAACTTTATGTGTGATGCATGTGAGTTAGGTAAACTTCACAAAAACTCTTTTAAATCCAAAACTGATATTTCAAGCAAGAGAGTCTTAGAACTTATACATATGGATCTATTTGGACCAACAAGAATCATGAGTCTTGGCGGTAAACGATATGTATTTGTTTTAGTAGATGACTTCTCTAGATACACTTGGGTATATTTTCTAGCATCTAAGATAGAAGTTTTTGAAAAATTTAAAATGTTTTGCAATTTTGCTCAAAATGAGCACAGTGTCTCTATTCAAAAACTTAGGAGTGATCATGGAACTGAATTTGATAATGATCAAATGGATAACTATTGTAATGAGCATGGCATTGATCACATATTTTCTTTTCCAAGAGCACCATGTCAAAATGGTGTTGTTGAGAGAAAGAATAGATCACTTCAAGAAATGGCCAGAACTATGTTGAATGAACATAATTTACCTCAAAATCTTTGGGCTGAAGCAGTAAATACAGCTTGTTATGTTATTAACAGAAGTCATTTAAGACCTCATGTTAATAAAACTCCTTTTGAAATTATGTTTAATAGGGTTCCAAAAATTTCCTATATGAAACCATTTGGTTGCAAGTGTTTTATTCTTAATACTAAGGGTAAAAGGGATAAATTTCAAGCCAAATCAGATGAAGAAATTTTTGTAGGTTACTCTACTAGAAGTAAAGCCTATAGAGTATATAACAAGACTTCTAGGACTATTAAAGAAACCCTCCATGTAAGCTTCAATGAAAATTCTCTTAGAGAATCTCAATCTAAAGCTGATAATTATGATATGATCAATTTTCCAAATGAGTTAGAGATTAATAGAGAGATTGATGATTTATCTGAGAAAATCAAAAATATGAACTTAAATGATCAAACTAATGATGAAAGTGATGGACTTTCAGATGTTGATGAGAATATTGAGAAAAATCAGAGAAATTGGCGTTATTCTTCATCACATCCCATTACTCAAGTCATTGGTAATATTAATGAGGGAGTTAAAACTAGAGCTTAAGTAAATTTAAATAGTATGTGTATGTTTGTTTCTATGGTGGAACTAAGGAATATACAAGAAGCATTATCTGATGAAAATTAGATAGTGTCAATGCAAGAAGAACTAAATCAATTCATCAGAAATGATGTATGGGAATTAGTCTCTCCACCAGAAAATCAGTCCATAATAGGTACAAAGTGGATCTTTAGAAACAAAACTAACGAAACTAGTCAAATTATAAGGAATAAAGCTAGATTAGTTGCACAAGGGTATACACCGGAAGAAGGATTAGATTATGATGAAACATTTGCTCCTGTGGCTAGGTTAGAAAGTATTAGAATATTATTGGCCTATGCTTGTTATATGGATTTTAAATTATATCAAATGGATGTAAAGAGTGCATTTCTATATGGTTTAATTAATGAAGAAGTCTATGTAAAACAACCACCTGGATTTGAAGATACTAAAAATCCTGACTTTGTGTATAAATTGAAGAAAGCCTTATATGGTTTGAAGCAAGCACCTAGATCATCGTATGAAAGATTGTCTACTTTTTAATAGAAAAAGGCTATATCATGGGAAAAGTGGATCATACTCTATTTATTAAGAGAGATGATAAAGATCAGATTGTTGTTCAAATATACATGGATGATATAATCTTTGGAGCAGCCTCTGATAAGTTGATAGAAATATTCTCTAAAGAGATGACTAATCAGTTTTAAATGAGTATGATAGGAGAACTTTCATATTTTCTAGGACTTCAAATTAAGCAAATGGATAAAGGTATATTTTTAAATCAGGAAAAATATGTAGATGAAATGGTTAAGAAATTTAATTTTAATGATACAAGGATTCGAGGAACTCCTATGAGTACTACTTTGAAGTTAGATATTGATGACATAGGAAAATCTATAAATCAAAGAAAATACAGAAGTATGATTGATTCTTAATTTTATTTGACTGCTAGTAGACCTGATATTATGTTTGCTGTGTGTGTTTGTACTAGATTTCAATCTAATCCTAAAGAATCATACTTAATTGCAGTTAAAAGAATATTTAGATATATACAAGGAACTAAAAATTTCGGACTGTATTATTCTAAGGATAGTTCAATAGATCTTATAGGATATACTGATGCTGATTATGCAGGATCTAAATCTGATAGAAAGAGTACCAGTGGCACATGTCAATTATTGGGAAATAATTTGGTGTCATGGTTTAGTAAAAAGCAAAACTGTGTAACACTTTCTACTACAGAAGCTGAATATGTTGCTGCACCACTATGTTGCACTCATATTCTGTGGATAAGGCAAACTTTAGAAGATTTTGGATTATCTTATGATACAACTGAGATTTATTGTAATAGTTGTTCTGCAATAAATCTTTCCAAAAATCCTGTATTACATTCAAGAGCAAAGCATATAGAAGTTAGACATCATTTTCTAAGAGATAACGTAATTAAAGGAAAAATTAAATTAGAATTTGTGTCTAGTAAAAATCAATTAGCTGATAAATTTACAAAACCTCTAGACGAAAATACATTATGCAACATTAGATTAAATTTAGGTATTTGTAGGCTATGTGATGTGTAAAATGCTTAAACTCCACATAAAAAGATAAATATTATTGATGATGTTGTTCACCTCATAGATATTATATACTTATTATAAATATCTAAAGTAATATCTAAACTGCTACTTAAGATACTATGTATTTATTGTAAAATCATAGTAGTATCTTATTGATTTTAAGTAGTTTATCAATTTTAATGGTTTTTACGATTTTAAGTGGAAGTGTAAATGAAAAACATTAAATACTTCTGACATTCTTAAATTTTGATTAAATGTTTTTTTTGAATCAAGGAAAATGCATATGATCATGCATAAATTTGACTTAATTGATTAAACTTGTAGAATAAGTTGTGTAACTCATCTTAAACTGCTAATCAAAAGTATAAGCTTATTGAAATTGATTCATATTCTCAATATAATCATAGAAGTAAAAATTGTATGAGATTTGTGTTTTATTGCATCTGTATTAATGGAATACATATATACTGTGCTTAAAATGAAAAGTGCTTACAAAGTGAAAATCTTTGAGAGTTTATTGATCAGTTTGATCATGAGCCTTTTGTACTTGAGTAGATAGGTATGTAAGGATTGTTGTCTTGAAAAAGGATTCTTTAAATCTGGCAACCTAAGGTCCTGATCAGATCTGGGATTGTTGACTGAAAGCTCATTACATGGGTACATTAGAAAGCTCTTGTATGATTCAAGCTTTTCAAACTAACTTTTAAAGATAATTATCAATATTTACTGTTTTGAAAAGAAAAAGTTGTTTCATTAATTACTGATATCTTTGAATCACATATAGTTTATACCAATATGACTACTAATTTATTGAATCAACATTAGTACTTTTGAAAATGTTTATTTGAGATACATTCTTTTATTCTCCTTGAATTAATCGAATTGAGTTCAAAGTTGTATTTTTGATTCATATACATTAGAAATTGATTCTGGAAATCATTTTTGATGATGTCAGGATAACGGAAGTCTTTGAAAAGAAAATGTAAAAGTATAGTTATACTTAACATCTATTGTCAGTACAAGTATATTTTGTAGTTTAATTGAATATATTTGAAGTATATTTGTAGGGGGAGCATTAACAATGTCAAAAATAGATTAATTTAATTTAAAATACAAATCTTAGTTAATCTGAATTAATGTCCTCTTAAAATCTTGATGAAATAATTTAAAAAGACAAATAAACTATTCTAGATTCAAAAGACAAACTGTTCAAATAGTTTACAATGTTCTCAAGATAATGTTAAGTTTAGCATGTGTGTTGTTTTCGGAAGGTTTTAGTTGGAAGCATCCGAAACTTATTTAAGTGTACTAACTAGACCTTATATTAGATAAGGTAACGTGTAAAACTGCCTCTAGACAGCATTTTACTCGTTAGGTTAGTTAACTCAACGAGTTATACTTGAATATTTCGGGTACCTTGATTGAATAAACTTTATTCAATATTTATTTAATTTCTAAACCCAACTTATCTTCACGTTGAGTTATGCGCCTAAAAACCCTATTTAAACACTTATAACACGGGGACTTAGGTTATTTGTAAACTTTGTCAAGAAAATCTTTCCCGCTTGTTGCTGTTACAACCTGCGATGTTGGTCTCCAAGTTCTACAAAGGTCGTGGCAGAGGAAAAGGCAAAAGTAGAAGAGATGCAAAAGGAAAAGAAATAGAGAATGATGAAGTTCCACGTACTTGGTTTAAGAAAATATTTCGAGTGGACAAAAGGTTAGAAGAACTTTATAAAGATTACTACTTTTCTCAGGATATATTAGATGAAGTTAGACAAGAACTTCAACATACTGATGCAAGTATTACATACATGGGTATTCGAAGTAAATATGATAGAGAATACAGAATGAAATGTGCTGAGATTGCATTTTTGCCACAGCATGCAAAATATTTGGAAAAAGGTGTAGGTTCATCAAATAGAACTCCTCAAACTCCTATAAACGGTACAAGACTACATGCATTTGAGGAAGAGCATGAATCAGCTGTCCCTACTCCTTTATATTCAAAACAAGTAGAATCAGATATTGCTGTAGAAAAAACAAAAGTTGATAGTCTTCGAAAGGCCGTTGCAATAGAAAGTGCCTTAGAAGAATTAAAGTAGAAAACTTTTATGGAGCAATTTGAAAAGAAAACAACAATACTTGAAAAGGAGAAACAGAAATGTTATAGAAGAAGAAAAATCAGAAAAATTATGTCTAAGGAAACAAAGTCTATTGGAAAAGGACAATCAGATGAAAATTTATTTCCAAAGGACAATGTATGTCTAGACATTGTACCTTATTGTGCATCTGATAAACTTATCAGTTCCGAACACACTGAAACTGATGAAGATGATGAGACTTTATTTTCCCTTGCTAGAAAGCTTGAGAAGAAATACAAGTCAAATATGAGCTCAAGTTTTTCTATTAATACAAGTCCTGATGAGGCAGAAATTGACAAAACAGAGCATCAGGCACCTGACATTAAACAAGTTATTGCAAATATAATTGACAATGTTGAGGTAGTAACTAGTTCAGAGGCTGAATTGTCTGGAGTAGCAGATATTGAAATTGTTAAGACTCCAGAAGAGCTAAAAGTTAATCAGTCTTCTATAGAATCTATAGAAGTAGAGTCTAAGAATTCACAGCATGAATCAATGGAAATATCTGTTGAACAAAATGAACAATTACAGAAAGATACACTGGCTGTAGAATTTGTGGAAAAATTGTACTCTGAACATTCTATAGAGACTGAACAGATGAATGTTGAGCATATTGACAATGTTCCTAACACTGTTGAAGTTGGAGAATCAAGCTTACCTGAGCAGCTTCAAGATAATATTTTGGAAGAGGAACAACATGACATTCATTTTGAAGAAGAGGTTCCTGAAGATGAATTAAACTCTGAATCACGGCTTCAGGTATCACCTTCTTTGTGTACAATGTTAAACATTAAAGGTAATACAATTCATTTTAGATTTGAAGAAGCATTGCAGAAATACAATAATTTGATTACATGTCAGATTCTGCATGCTCGTCCAATAAAATTCAGAAATTTGATGGACATAAGAGATCTGTTTGAGTTTCAAGGCCTCATTAAATTCTTGCCAGTAGGAACAAAATGGAAGCAATACATAGAGTTTATTGCAGCTTTTTATAGCAATCTGGTCAAGAATGAAAATTTTCTGAAGACTAAAATAAATGAACATGAGTTTATATTGTCTCCTGAGTAAATTTTTGAAGTTTTGGGATTAAAGAATGAAGGTGTTGTTGTTACCAACAGATTTGACATGACAAGACAACCGGAATGCAACATTCAGTCTTTATCAAAAATTCCAGATGTATATTCTGAAATGAGATTAATGGAAAATCTGAATGCAGAGGCAAGGTTTATTGCAAATATATTGCATGCAAATTTATTTCAGAGAGTTGGACACAATATGGAAGTCAGCAGAAGTTGTTTATATGCAACTTATAGCTTGCTGAATAGAATTCAAATCAATTGGTTTGATGTTTTCACTTCTCAACTACAGCATATGAGTTCAAAGTTATTTTATGGTGATGCTGTATGTAAACTCATTGCAAGCCAATTAAATTTATCCGACTGGCCCTCTAAAACTAAAGGCATGAGAGCATTTAGTGTCAAAGATTTGCAAAAATTTCAGGCCATGCATAAACCTCAACGACAACAACAACAACCTGATACAGACCATATACAACAACAACAATAACAAAGTTATTCAGTTCAAGCAGAACAGCAAACCCAGCTACCTCTTGACTTAGATGCAGTGCTTAACGACATCAGAAATGATATTAGGCATCTAAGAGATAAAATATGTAATGCTATAAGTGATATACTTAGGAGGGGTTGATAACTGTTTTTGTTTGTTTCTGAATACAAAATATAATATTTGTATTACTTGTTTGATTCATTGAACAATACATTTTTCTGTAAATATCTTCAATTATTATTCTTGTTTACAGAAAGAGTTGTAATTGTAATTCTCATATATATGTATATATATTCTTTGAAATTATCTTTTTGATTAATGACAAAAAGGGGGAGAAATATTATAAAAAGATGATTATGATCTTAATTGCATATATATATTATAAAAGGAGATTCTATTTAAATGGTTATTGTAATCTGACAGATGATAATTAGAAAAGTGATACTTATATAATTATTGACATTTGAGAGTTTTAGTTCTGAGAGGTAAAATTTACACAAACAATAGAAATAAGCTTAAGTGAACTTAAGTCAACAAACAAGTTTATTGAATTAAAAGTTAACCCAACAAAGGTGCTTTGTTAAGTTATACATATTTCATTATTGATTTAATATGGTTTTGTCATCATCAAAAAGGGGGAGATTGTTGAGTATTTTTGTTTTGATGATGTGTGCTGAATGAAAATAATCATATTTGCTCAATTACTATTGCTTGTGAAAAGAAATTAAAATCATCAATTAATACAGAAAAAGTTTACTGATATAAATACTTGTCTGTATTAGATCTGAAGTTAATAACTAGTCGTTTCATTGCATTAATTTCTCATTTAGCTAAATGTTAAGTTAACGTGTGTTTTTATTGAAAAACATGATATGTTTTAATGTTATATCTTCTGTATCATGAACAGTGCACGTTTAGACAACTCGTTAAGTTAGAGTTTTGTTTGTATAGAGGTCACGTGAGAACTCGTTAAGTTAGAGGCTTAAAGGTTAAAATAGGTCACGTGATAACTCATTAAGTTAGTGAGTAAAAGAAGAGACGAACTCGTAAAGTTAGTGTTATACACGTGGTGAAATTATAAGTTACGAATGTTGTATTGTATCACGTGAGGTGCACATGTTTAACTCGTTAAGTTAACATAACTAAACACGTTGAGTTGCTATATTGAACACTAAGGCAACGCGTTAGGTTAGCATTATAAACTTAAGTTGTTATTTTTACACGTGGTAAAATTCTTATTATAAAAACATTTGTATATTAATGGTTCGTTGAGTTATCATATAACAATGGAGATGGTTCGTTGAGTTATCATAACACAACGGAGATGGTTCGTTGAATTAGCATAACACCACGGACTTAGTTCGTTGAGTTAGCTACAGTACTTGTTACGTGAAATGACACATGAGGAACTCGTTAAGTTAGAAACGTTAAGTTTTATATATACTTGTGTTACTCGTTTAGTTAACATTAAAGTAACGACTTCTTATTACACTGATGAAAAACTTTTGGATGAGAAAGTTTATTTTGCAGGAAATTTTTTAGAGATCCAGGACTGATGATTAAAGAAAATTTGAAATATAAACGTGGGTTAGAACGTGTGTGTTTCGATGAAGGAAAAAGAAAAGACGTGGAGAAGTGGAAAACTGGTGGTGGTTAAACGTGAAGGATATGCATGAAATGAAGATACAGTATAAAAGGCATAGAATTCTCGTTGATCAAACCATCCCTGCACACCAAAAGAAAAATCTTTTTCAGGGATCAAAAACACCGTCTCGGGGAAAATCTCTCAAGTGGAAGAAAGTTCAGTGAAGCATAAAAAGGTAAGATTTTCGTCACTAAAGATTTGAATTATCAGAATGAAGAAAGTTCAGTGAAGCATAAAAAGGTAAGATTTTCGTCACTAAAGATTTGAAGTATCAGAATGAAGAAAGTTCAGTGAAGCATAAAAAGGTAAGATTTTCGTCACTGAAGATTTGAAGTATCAGAAGAAAGCAAATTCGGTGAAGCATGAAAATACAAGATATTCGTCACTGAAGAATTGCTGAAGAAGAAAAAGAAGAAGATGAAAGATCTCAAACAGGGAGAAAAGTTTTAAATTCCGCAAATTAGTTTTCTCTGTTTGTAATTATGAAATTGTTTAGATGATACATGGTATCGAAATATAATTGCATCTACAATTTCTGAGGAGAATTGAATTGTATATTGTAATTGAAACCTTGAATAAAAATGATTTTATTAAAACAATGTCTCGACTTGTTTTTGAGTTTTAAAGTTTCAATTATATTTCAGAAAATATTAAAAATACACAATTCACCCTCCTCTTGTGTAGCCATACGATCCTACATAAATCTCACATTTTCTGCTTCACTGAATTTTCTTCCACTTGAGAGCTTTTCCCTAAAAGGTGTTTTTGATCCCTAAAAAGATTTTTCATTTTGTGTGTAGGGACAACTGATCAACAAGAATTCTATGCCTATTATACTGTATCTTCATTTCATGCATATCCTCCACGTTTAATCACTATTAGTCTTCCACTTCTTCACGTCTTTTCTTCTTCCTTCATCGAAATACACACGTTCTGACCCACGTTTACATTTCAAATTTTCTTTAATCATTAGTACTGGATCTCTAAAAGTTTTCATGCAAAATAAACTATCTCGTCCAAAATCTTTCATCAAGTGTAATAAGAAGTCATTACTTTAATGTTAACTAAACGAGTAAAACAAGCGCATATATATAACTTAATGTTTCTTACTTACCGAGTTTCTCATGTGCCAACTCACGTGATAAGTACTATAGCTAACTCAACGAACTATCTCTATGGTGTTACGCTAACTCAACGAACCATCTCCGTTATGTTACGTTAACTCAACGAACTAGTAATAAACAAATATTTTTATAATAAGAATTTTACCACATGCAAAAATAACAACTTAAGTTTATAACACTAACTTAATGCGATGTCTTAGTATTCAATATAGCAACTCAACACGTTCCTTCATATATGATTTTTACATCATTGTAATGTCTTAGTAATGATCTTTGTATCTTTTACTTGGCTGGTTCCTTCATATATGATTTGAAGAGTTTTCCAAGCCTCATGAGAAGATTTACAAGCAGATATTTTGTTATACTGTTCACCAGTCAGTGCATAGTAGATTGAGTTTAGCCCACGAGCATCCATCTAGATGATTCTTTCATCCTCCTCAGACCAGTCACTTTCATGACTGATTGGGAGTGGTGTACCATGTACAATCATTCTCCAAAGTTTTACATCAGTACTCCTAAGAAAACACTCCATCCTATTTTTCCAATTGCTACCATCAACTAGGGAGGTCGATGGATATTCTAACCCTCTACAGTGTGAAAAGCTATGATCTCAGATGGTTAAATCTATTAATGAGATCAACCTTGCTCTAATACCAATTGTTAAGACCTTATGGCTTACTAGAAAGCGGGTGAATGGTAATAATTTGTTTCTTAGTTATTTAATGACAGATTGATATAGAAAAATAGCAAGCACACAATAACAAGAATACACACAGATTTTAGGTGGTTCACCATTAATGGCTAGTCCACCCCCAAGGGATACTTGGGCTTCACTAAACTTTCACAAACTTACAATCACTTGCTTTAAGGTTAAAGCAAGAACCAACCATTCACTTGAGCTTTCTAGTCGTAGTTCCAACCAATCTTTCTCTGAAGTTTTTGATCCATGTACTTTAGTAAAACACTTGCTTGAAAGTATCAGAGTTGAGTGCGTGATAAGCTTCTAAAATTGAATCTATAAATGCTGAAGGTGATTTGATCTCTAAGACTTTCTTCTGTTGAGCTTGGTGTAAATATGTATATGAGCAAAAGCTAAGCTAATTTTGTTGTCTATAGCTTGTATATATACTAAACATGTGTAATGATCATATTTTTCTTCCAACGGATGTATTCTACTGTACTTGGTAAGATTTCAGTCCCAAATATGGTAAGTTACCATTTAGGAAGATATTTCAAGATATCCTTCTGATTTTCTCAAACTTTCGGATAGTTAGTTGTGTAACTCTCTGAAGAATGTTTGTAACTCACCGAAAAATCACTTAAGTCTTTCTGCCATGTAACTTTCTGATTCTTCATACATCTATCTTCCTAACTTTTCGAAAGCCTTCTAACTGTCGGATACTTAATCTTCTAACTGTCCAATAGTATTGCTACTACTTTATACTACCTTTCGGATACTTAGACTGTTAACTCATCGAAAATATTTCTCTTACGGATAGTTAAGCCTGGTAACCTTCTAAAAATCTTTTTTATCACTTGCAGCAACTTCTGCTCTCTTGTTGACTGTTAAGCTTGAGAAATACAATTTAAATCCTCACAATGATTTTTGCATTATTAAAATCTAGAGGTCCTTTCATTAGAATATTATTGGCCTATGATTGTTATACGGATTTTAAATTATATCAAATGGATGTAAAAAGAGTGCATTTCTAAATGGTTTAATTAATGAAGAAGTCTATGTAAAACAACCACTTAGATTTGAAGATATTAAAAATCCTAACTTTGTGTATAAATTGAAGAAAGGCTTATATGGTTTGAAGCAAGCACCTAGATCATGGTATGAAAGATTATCTACTTTTTTTAATAGAACAAGGTTATATCATGGGAAAAGTAGATCATACTCTATTTATCAAGAGAGATGGTAAAGATCAGATTGTTGTTCAAATATATGTGGATGATATAATCTTTGGAGCAACCTCTGATAAACTGATAAAAATATTTTCTAAAGAGATGACTAGTCAGTTTGAAATGAGTATGACAGGAGAACTTTCATATTTTCTAGGACTTCAAATTAAGCAAATGGATAAAGGCATATTTTTAAATCAAGAAAAATATGCAGATGAAATGCTTAAGAAATTTAATTTTAATGATACAAGGATTCGAGGAACTCCTATGAGTACTTTAAAGTTAGATATTGATAACAAAAGAAAATCAATAGATCAAAGAAAATACAGAAGTATGATTGGTTCTTTACTTTATTTGACTGCTAGTAGACCTGATATTATGTTTGCTATGTGTGCTTGTGCTAGATTTCAATCTAATCCTAAAGAATCATACTCAATTGCAGTTAAAAGAATATTTAGATATATATAAGGAACTAAAAATTTTGGATTGTATTATTCTAAGAATACTTCAATAGATCTTATAGGATATATGGATGTTGATTAGGTAGAATCTAAATTTGATAGAAATAGTACCAGTGGCACATGTAATTATTGGGAAATAATTTGGTGTCATGGTTTAGTAAAAAGCAAAACTGTGTAGCACTTTCAACTACAGAAGCTAAATATGTTGTTGTTGCACTTAGATTCTGTGGATAAGGCAAACTTTAGAAGACTTTGGATTATCTTATGATACAACTGAGATTTATTGTGATAGTAGTTCAGCAATAAATCTTTCCAAAAATCCTATATTACATTATTGAGCAAAGCATATAGAGGTTAGACATCATTTTCTAAGAGATAACGTAATTAAAGATAAAATTAAATTAGGATTTGTATCTAATAAAAATTAATTAGCTGATATATTTACAAAACCTCTAGACGAAAATACATTCTGCAACATAAGATTAAATTTAGGTATTTGTAGGCTATGTGATGTGTAAAATGCTTAAACTCCATAAAAAGATAAATATTGTTGATGATGTTGTTCACCTCATAGATATTATATACTTATCATAATTATCTAAGTAATATCTAAACTACTACATAAGATACTATGTATTTATTGTAAAATCATAGTAGTATCTTATTGATTTTACGTAGTTTATCAATTTTAATGGTTTTCACAATTTTAAGTGGAAGTGTCAAATGAAAAGCATTAAATACTCCTAAAATTTTGAGATTTTGATTAAGTGATTTTCTTTGAATCAATGAAAATGCATAAATTTGACTTGATTGATTAAACTTATAGAATAATGCTGTGCGGAAAGATCAAACAAGCGTGGAGCATCTAGGGGTGGCGTGGAGAAGAGATTTGCGTGGAAGAGAGGATTGCGAGTGGAGAATTCGAAGAACAACAAATTTACGTGGTTCCCCAATGTGGGTACGTCCACGGGTGATTAATCTATTGTGATTCCTTACTGTATGGTTGCTGGTACAAAGAAGGGGGAGAACAAAATCAAGGGATGGTTTGGCATGGCATGGCATCCCTTGGATATGGATGACCCCTTACATATATAGGGGCAAGGGTTGGTGATACACAAAAGACAAGTTTGCCCCTGTACAAATTATCAAAGAAAACAATCATATACAAAGACACATATATATACTTGATGGAAGGCACATGCATCACAAATCTCCACCTTGTCTTTCATCAATCTTCACCAAGAACAGGTGATGGATCACCAAGACCCAACTTGGGTCAGCAGTAGCAATAGACGTTGAGTAAGTCCAAGCAATGCTTGAACTTGCTTTCAACAACGCCCTTTGTAAACATATCAGTTGGATTGTCCTTTGTGTTGACCTTCATAATCTTTATCCTGTCTTCATTCCTAAGGAAGTGATACTTAACATCAATATGTTTAGTTCTATCATGAAAGACATTATCTTTGGAGAGACAAATAGCGCTAAGACTATCATAGAAGATATCAGCTTTATCAATGCGCCAACCAAAGTCTCCATGTAAGCCTTTCAACCAAATCCCTTCCTTTGTAGCTTCTGTCATAGCCACATATTCAGCCTTAGTTGTGGATAGAGATACCGTAGGTTGAAGAGTTGATTTCCAACTCACAATAGAACCTGCAAATGTAAAGACATAATCAGATAATGATCTCCTTCTGTCAACATCACCTACATAGTCTGAGTCTGTATAACCAGCCATAGTACAACCCTAATCTGTTGCATACATCAAGCCAACACCTGGAGTTCCTTTCAAATATCTGAATATCCTTTTAACTGCTTTCCAATGTTCCTTGCCCGGATTGGACATGAACCTACTAACAACACTCAAAGGATATGCCAGATCAGGCCTAGTGCATACCATAGCATACATAAGACTTCCAACTGCCTATGCATAAGGAACTCGCTGCATATTAAGCTTTTCAGAATCAATTTGTGGACACATCGCAAATGACAATTTGACATTTCTGTCATAAGGCGTGCTAATGGCTTTGCATGAAGCCATACCAAATCTGCTAAGGATCTTCTCAATATACTTCTATTGATTCAAAAATAGCTTACCATAATTTCTTTCACGCCAAATCTCCATTCCAAGAATTCTGCCAGCTAGACCAAGATCCTACATATCAAATTCTGATTTTAATGTGTCCTTCAGCTCTTGTATCACTTCAATATTCTTCCAAGCTATAAGAATATCATCAACATACAATAACAAATAAACATGTGTACTCTTATCAAGAGTTTTAACATATACACATGAATCATAGTTGCTGCGTCTAAAACCAACTTTAACTATAAAGGCATCAAACCTTTTGTACCATTGGCGTGGTGACTGTTTAAGTCCATACAAGGACTTCTTAAATTTGCACACCTAATCAGATTTACCTTTCACTACAAACCCTATTGGTTGTTCAATCCAAATATTTTCTTCTAACTCACCATGTAAGAAGGCCATCTTTACATCTAGTTGCTCCAATTCTAAATTCTGTGCTGCACCAATGGATAACAAAATTCTAATAGATGTATGACGCACAACAAAAGCAAATACTTCATTGAAGTCAACTCCTTCTCACTGTGAATAACCTTTGGAGACTAATCTTGCCTTGTGCTGTACACCTGCATTGCCTTGAGTCCCAATCTTCTTCTTATAGACCCATTTGCAACCAACAATATTTGTGTTCTTTGGACTTTTCTCCAGTTCCCAAGTCTTGTTCTTACGGAGAGATTGGAGTTCGTCCTCCATAGCAGACATCCAAAGACCAGCTTCTGAATCTTTCATTGCAGCTTCATATGTAGGTGGATCAATAGAATTCTTCACCTTAATTGCTACTTGTAAGGAAAAAGTAACCAAACTGTCGTAGCCATATCTAATCGGAGGTCTTGTCGAGTATTTTTGTTTTGATGATGTGTGCTGAATGAAAATAATCATATTTCCTCAATTACTATTGCTTGTGAAAAGAAATTAAAATCATCAATTAATACATAAAAAGCTTACTGATATAAATACTTGTCTGTATTGGATCTGAAGTTAATAACTAGTCGTTTCGTTGCATTAATTTCTCATTTAGCTAAACGTTAAGTTAATGTGTGTTTTTATTGAAAAGCATGATATGTTTTAATGTTATATCTTCTATATCATGAACAGTGCACGTTTAGACAACTTGTTAAGTTAGAGTTTTGTTTGTATAGAGGTCATGTGAGAACTCGTTAAGTTAGAGGCTTAAAGGTTAAAATAGGTCACGTGATAACTCGTTAAATTAGTGAGTAAAAGAAGAGAAGAACTCGCTAAGTTAGTGTTATACACGTAGTGAAATTATAAGTTACGAATGTTGTATTGTATCACGTGAGGTGCACATGTTTAACTCGTTAAGTTAACATAACTAAACGCGTTGAGTTGCTATATTGAACACTAAGGCAACACGTTAGGTTAGCGTTATAAACTTAAGTTGTTATTTTTGCACGTGGTAAAATTCTTATTATAAAAATATTTGTTTATTACTGGTTCGTTGAGTTATCATAACACAACGGAGATGGTTTGTTGAGATAGCATAACATCACAGACTTAGTTCGTTGAGTTAGCTACAGTACTTGCCACATGAAATGGCACATGGTGAACTCGTTAAGTTAGAAACGTTAAGTTATATATATATACTTGTGTTACTCATTTAGTTAACATTAAAGTAACGACTTCTTATTACACTGATGAAAAAATTTTGGACGTGAAAGTTTATTTTCAGGAAATTTTTTAGAAATCCAGGACAGATGATTAAAGAAAATTCGAAATATAAATGTGGGTTAGAATGTGTGTGTTTCGATGAAGGAAAAAGAAAAGACGTGGAGAAGTGGAAAACTGGTAGTGGTTAAACGTGAAGGATATGCATGAAATGAAGATACAGTATAAAAGGCATAGAATTCTCGTTGATCAATTTATCCTTGCACACAAAATGAAAAATCTTTTCAAGGATCAAACCATCCCTGCACACTAAAAGAAAAATCTTTTTTAGGGATCAAAAACACCTCTTTGGGAAAAATCTCTCAAGTGGAAGAAAGTTCAGTGAAGCATAAAATGGTAAGATTTTCGTCACTGAAGATTTGAAGTATCAGAAGAAAGCAAATTCAGTGAAGCATGAAAAGACAAGATATTCGTCACTGAAGAATTGCTGAAGAAGAAAAAGAAGAAGAAGAATGATCTCAAACAGGGAGAAAAGTTTTAAATTCCGCAAATTAGTTTTCTCTGTTTGTAGTTATGAAATTGTTTAGATGATACATGGTATCAAAATATAATTGCATCTACAATTTCTAAGGAGAATTGAATTGTATATTGTAATTGAAACCTTGAATAAAAATGATTTTATGAAAACAATGTCTCGACTTGTTTTTGAGTTTTAAAGTTTCAATTATATTTCAGAAAATATTAAAAATACACAATTCACCCCCCCTCTTGTGTAGCCATATGATCCTACAAGTGGTATCAGAGCTTTGTGAATAATCTTTGATATAAAATCGATACCAACTTATTTAATATCATTGTTTATTCTACCTTCCTTGTTTTTAAATGAGAATTAATATCTGAGCATACGTTTAACTCTATTAATTTGAGGCTCAAGTTGTTTTAAAGTTTTTAGACTGTTTAAAATCAAATAGGTTGAAAAATCTAAGGTAAAATGGCTACTGGAAATGGTAATTTTTCTTTATATGAAAGCCAAAATCTTAATCATCCTCCTTTATTTGATGGAATACATTTTGAATATTGGAAATATAGGATGACTTTTTTTCTTCAATGTATAGATCATAAATTGTGGTTCATGATTTCTAAACCATATACTCCGTTAACTACTCCTTATAATACTTGGACAATTACTAAAAAAGAAAATGGAACTCTAAATGCTAAGGGCTTAAATATTTTATTTTGTGCATTGAGTTATGAACAGTTCAGTAAAGTGTCGGCATATAAATCTGCTTATGAGGTGTGGCATGCATTAGAAGTTTCACATGAAGGTACTTCTCAAGTTAAAGAGACAAAAATAAACATGTTGATTCATAAGTATGAACTCTTTAAGATGCATGAAGACGAAAATATTTCTGAGATGTTTTCCAGATTTCTTGATATCATAATCTCTCTAAAATGTTTAGGAAAGAATTTTGAACAGAAAGATTTGGTGAGGAAAATTCTCAGATCCCTAAGTTCTAAATGTTCTTAGAAATTAACATCAATTAAGGAATCACGAGATTTAAATGTTTATATTATGAATGAACTTATAGGAAATTTAACAGCTTATGAAATTCAATTAAATGAATCACTGAGTCACAACAAACTAAAAATGAAGAAAGAAATAGCCTTCGAAATTAATTCAAATTCTGATATATCTACTGATTCTGACGAGGATTTGATTTTGCTGACTAGGAAATTCAAGAAATCATGGAAAGCTAGGAAACAGCAAAGGAACAAGAATATTAGAAAATCTTCATCCACTATGGAAGAAGAAAATTGTTTCCTGTCTACTACTTTAGAAAAGTTTAAATATGATAATGAAAATCATGCTAGAGATTTGCAAAAATTTAGATTTAATGAATGTATCTTGGATGAACAAATACAGAATATAAATGTTGAAAAATTAAAGATAGAATCTGAAAATGAAATTTTGAGAAACAATATAAATGAACTTGAATTAGAGATAGATAAATTAAAATTGAGAGAGCAAGATTTAAATTCTACCTTTGAGAAATGGAATTTAAGTCAAACTAACTAGTACCCCTACGGTGTCTTATAAATTTGGCTAAGGATTTGATTATCCTGAATATCCTGAATCTCAAGCCAATAAAGGATTTATTAGTTGCAGTTCAAGTAAATTTAAGGCTAAAATTCCTTTCATTATGAAACAAGGTAATAAATATATAGAAGTAGGTACTTCAAGGGATGAATCATGTAGTAATAATATAAATCAATGTGATTTGTCAAATTGTACTTCTAACATGACTATAAATGTTTCTAAATATCTTGTTTCTTGTTCTGGAAATTCAGTTTCTAATGTTTTTAAAATTTCAGACAATTGTAGTAAACTGAAAATTCAGAAACCTGAGCATGTAATTCAATACACTAGTATTAGACCAATTACTCATTCTGCATGTGATAAAACAAAAAATTCTTATGCAGAAAAAGATTTTGTATGTACGAAAAGTGTTAATACAAGTACAAAATCTTGGTATGAACTTACAGAAATGTATAAGCATGACCAAAATAAATTAACATCTAATAAAAATATGTTTGGTCTTGATTATACTACATCTGAAAACAAAAAGAATGATTGCAAAAGCAATAATGCTATATGTGAGTATGAAGCTAATGATAAATCAATAGTACTTACAACTAATAAGAATATAAATGATAATGTTAAACTATTTTTAAAAAAAAAGAAGAAATATGCGTTTAATGAACTTGGTCCTCAACAATATTAGGTACCAAGAAAAAGTTTTTCTTAATTTGTGTTGTAGGAGGAAACAACATCAAAATGGATCTTGGATAGTGGAGTGTCAAGTCACATGATCGGACAAAAAAGTCTATTACAAAATTTTACAAATACCATGAAAGGAAGTGTAACATTTGGAAACAAAAGCAAAGATAAAATCATAGGTATGGGCAATGTTCAAATAACTCCTACTTGTGTTATTTTGAATGTACTATATGTAGAAAACCTAGGATTTAATTTGCTGAGTGTCATAAAACTAACTGAAAATGGATATTATGTAGTGTTTGAAGATAATGTATGCAAAATAATTGATAAAAATACAGATGAAATTAAGTTTATTGCTAAAAGAAAAGGTTCTGTATGTATTTTATCTTTACCTTCTGGTGCAGTTGATTTAAATTCATGTTTGCTAGCTGAAACTAGTGATGCATATCTATGGCATAGAAGGATTGGGCATATAAATATGAGACTGTTACATAAACTACCAAGAAAACATTTAGTGAGAGGTTTACCAAAGATTAAATACTCAAAGAACTTTATATGTGATGCATATGAGTTAGGTAAACATCACAAAAACTCTTTTAAATCCAAAACTGATAATTCAAGCAAGAGAGTCTTAGAACTTATACATATGGATCTATTTGGACCAACAAGAATCATGAGTCTTGGTGGTAAACGGTATGTATTTGTTTTAGTAGATGACTTCTCTAGATACACTTGGGTATATTTTCTAGCATCTAAGACAAGTTTTTGAAAAATTTAAAATGTTTTGCAATTTTGTTCAAAATGAGCAAAGTGTCTCTATTCAAAAACTTAGGAGTGATCATGGAATTGAATTTGATAATGATCAAATGGATAACTATTGTAATGAGCATGGCATTGATCATAGATTTTCTTTTCCAAGAGCACCGTATCAAAATAGTGTTGTTGAGAGAAAGAATAGATCACTTCAAGAAATGGCCAGAACTATGTTGAATGAACATAAGTTACCTCAAAATCCTTGGGCTGAAGCAGTAAATACAGCTTGTTATGTTATTAACATAAGTCATTTAAGACCTCATGTTAATAAAACTCCTTTTGAAATTATGTTTAATAGGGTTCCAAAAATTTCCTATATGAAACCATTTGGCTGCAAGTGTTTTATTCTTAATAATAAGGATAAAAGGGATAAATTTCAAGCCAAATCGGATGAAGGAATTTTTGTAGGTTACTCTACTAGAAGTAAAGCCTATAGAGTATATAACAAGACTTCTAGGACTATTGAAGAAACCCTCCATGTAAGCTTCAATGAAAATTCTCTTAGAGAATCTCAATCTAAAGGTGATAATGATGATATGATCAATTTTCCAAATGAGTTAGAGGTCAATAGAGAGATTGATGATTTATCTGAGAAAATCAAAAATATGAACTTAAATGATCAAACTAATGATGAAAGTGATGGACTTTCAGATGTTGATGACAATATTGAGGAAAATCAGAGAAATTGGCGTTATTCTTCATCACATCTCATTACTCAAGTCATTGGTAATATTAATGAGGGAGTTAAAACTAGAGCTTCAGTAAATTTAAATAGTATGTGTATGTTTGTTTCTATGGTGGAACCAAGGAATATACAAGAAGTATTATCTGATGAAAATTAGATAGTGGCAATGCAAGAAGAACTAAATCAATTCATCAGAAATGATGTATGGGAATTAGTCTCTCCATCAGAAAATCAGTCTATAATAGGTACAAAGTGGATCTTTAGAAACAAAACTAACGAAACTGGTCAAATTATAAGGAATAAAGCTAGATTAGTTGCACAAGGGTATACATAGGAAGAAGGATTAGATTATGATGAAACATTTGCTCCTGTGGCTAGGTTAGAAAGTATTAGAATATTATTGGCCTATGCTTGTTATATGGATTTTAAATTATATCAAATGGATGTAAAGAGTGCATTTCTAAATGGTTTAATTAATGAAGAAGTCTATGTAAAAAACCACCTAGATTTGAAGATATTAAAAATCCTGACTTTGTGTATAAATTGAAGAAAGCCTTATATGGTTTGAAGCAAGCACCTAGATCATGGTATGAAAGATTGTCTACTTTTTTAATAGAAAAAGGCTATATCATGGGAAAAGTGGATCATACTCTATTTATTAAGAGAGATGGTAAAGATCAGATTGTTGTTCAAATATACATGGATGATATAATCTTTGGAGCAACCTCTGATAAGTTGATAGAAATATTCTCTGAAGAGATGACTAATCAGTTCGAAATGAGTATGATAGGAGAACTTTCATATTTTCTAGGACTTCAAATTAAGCAAATGGATAAAGGTATATTTTTAAATCAGGAAAAATATGCAGATGAAATGCTTAAGAAATTTAATTTTAATGATACAAGGATTCGAGGAACTCCTATGAGTACTACTTTGAAGGTAGGTATTGATGACATAGGAAAATCTATAGATCAAAGAAAATACAGAAGTATGATTGGTTCTTTACTTTATTTGACTGCTAGTAGACCTGATATTATGTTTGCTGTGTGTTTTTGTGCTAGATTTCAATCTAATCCTAAAGAATCATACTTAATTGCAGTTAAAAGAATATTTAGATATATACAAGGAACTAAAAATTTCAAACTGTATTATTCTAAGGATAGTTCAATAGATCTTATAGGATATACTGATGCTGATTATGCAGGATCTAAATCTGATAGAAAGAGTACCAATGGTACATGTCAATTATTGGGAAATAATTTGGTGTCATGGTTTAGTAAAAAGTAAAACTGTGTAGCACTTTCTACTACAGAAGCTGAATATGTTGCTGCTACACTGTGTTGCACTCAGATTCTGTGGATAAGGCAAACTTTAGAAGATTTTAGATTATCTTATGATACAATTGAGATTTATTGTGACAGTAGTTCTACAATAAATCTTTCCAAAAATCCTATATTACATTCAAGAGCAAAGCATATAAAGGTTAGACATCATTTTCTAAGAGATAACGTAATTAAAGGAAAAATTAAATTAGAATTTGTGTCTAGTAAAAATCAATTAGCTGATATATTTACAAAACCTCTAGACGAAAATACATTATGCAACATTAGATTAAATTTAGGTATTTGTAGGCTATGTGATGTGTCAAAATGCTTAAACTCCACATAAAAAGATAAATATTATTGATGATGTTGTCCACCTCATAGATATTATATACTTATTATAAATATCTAAAGTAATATCTAAACTGCTGCTTAGGATACTATGTATTTATTGTAAAATCATAGTAGTATCTTATTGATTTTAAGTAGTTTATCAATTTTAATAGTTTTTACGATTTTAACTCGAAATGTAAATGAAAAACATTAAATACTTCTGACATTCTGAAATTTTGATTAAATGTTTTCTTTGAATCAAGGAAAATGCATATGATCATGCATAAATTTGACTTAATTGATTAAACTTGTAGAATAAGTTATATGTAACTCATCTTAAACTGTTTATCAAAAGTATAAGCTTATTAAAACTGATTCATATTCTCAATACAATCATAGAAGTAAAAATTGTATGAGATTTGTGTTTTATTGCATCTGTATTAATGGAATACATATATACTGTGCTTAAAATGAAAAGTGCTTACAAAGTAAAAATCTTTGAGAGTTTATTGATCAGTTTGATCACGAGCCTTTTGTACTTGAGCAGATAGGTATGTAAGGATGGTTGTCTTGAAAAAGGATTCTTTAAATTTGGTAACCTAAGGTCCTGATCAGATCTGGGATTGTTGACTGAAAGCTCATTACACGAGTACATTAGAAAGCTCTTGTATGATTCAAGCTTTTCAAACTAACTTTTAAAGAAAATTATCAATATTTACTGTTTTGAAAAGAAAAAGTTATTTCATTAATTACAGATATCTTTGAATCGCATATAGTTTATACCAATATGACTACTGATTTATTGAATCAACATTAGTACTTTTGAAAACGTTTATTTGAGATACATTCTTTTATTCTCCTTGAATTAATCGAATTGAGTTCAAAGTTTTGTTTTGATTCATATACAGTAGGAATTGATTCTAGAAATCATTTTTGATGATGTCAGGATAACGGAAGTCTCTGAAAAGAAAATGTAAAAGTATAGTTATACTTAACATTTATTGTCACTACAAGTATATTTTGTATTTTGATTGAATATATTTGAAGTATATTTGTAGGGGGAGGATTAGCAATGTTGAAAACAGATTAATATAATTTAGAATACAAATCTTAGTTAATCTGAATTAATGTCCTCTTAAAATCTTGATGAAATAATTTAAAAAGACAAATAAACTATTTTAGATTCAAAGGACAAAATGTTCAAATAGTTTACAATGTTCTCAAGATAATGTTAAGTTTAGCATGTGTGTTGTTTTCGAAACGTTTCAGTTGGAAGCATCCGAAAATTGTTGTGTACTAACTAGACGTTATGTTAGATAAGGTAACATGTAAAACTGCCTCTAGACAGCGTTTTACTCGTTAGGTTGGTTAACTCAACGAGTTATACTTGAATATTTCGGGTACCTTGATTGAATAAACTTTATTCAATATTTATTTAATTTCTAAACCCGACTTCTCTTCACGTTGAGTTATACACCTAAAAACCCTATTTAAACACTTATTACATGGGGACTTAGGTTATTTGTAAACTTTGTCAAGAAAATCTTTCCCGCTTGTTGCTGTTACAACCTGCGACGATGGTCTCTAAGTTTTACAAAGGTCGTGGCAGAGGAAAAGGCAAAAGCAGAAGAGATGCAAAAGGAAAAGAAATAGAGAATGATGAAGTTCCAGTACTTGGTTCAAGAAAATATTTCGAGTGGACAAAAGGTTAGCAGAACTTTATAGAGATTACTTCTTTCCATAGTAAATATTAGATGAAGTTAGACAAGAACTTCAACATACTGATGCAAATATTACATACATGGGTATTCGTAGTAAATTTGATAGAGAATACAAAATGAAATGTGCTGAGATTGCATTTTTGGAACAGTATGCAAAATATTTGGAAAAAGGTGTAGGTTCATCAAATAGAACTCCTCAAACTCATATAAACGGTACAATACTACATGCATTTGAGGAACAGCATGAATCAGCTATCTCTACTCCTTTATATTCAAAACAAGTAGAATCAGATATTGCTGTAGACAAAACAAAAGTTGAGAGTCTTCGAAAGGTCGTTGCAATAGAAAGTGCCTTAGAAGAATTAAAGCTGAAAACTTTTATGGAGCAATTTGAAAAGAAAACAGCAATACTTGAAAAGGAGAAACAAAAATGTTATAGAAGAAGGAAAGTCAGAAAAATTATGTTTAAGGAAACAAAGTCTATTGAAAAAGGAAAATTAGATGAAAATTTATTTCCAAAGGACAATGTATGTCTAGACATTGTACCTTATTGTGCATTTGATAAACTCATCAGTTCCGAACACAATGAAACTGATGAAGATAATGAGACTTTATTTTCCCTTGCTAGAAAACTTGAGAAGAAATCCAAGTCAAATATGAGCTCAAGTTTTTCTATTAGTACAAGTCCTGATGATGCAGAAATTGACAAATTAGAGCATTAGGCACCTGACATTGAACAAGTTATTGCAAATATAATTGACAATGTTGAAGCAGTAACTAGTTCAAAGGCTGAATTGTCTAGAGTAGCAGATATTGAAATTGTTAAGGCTCCAGAAGAGTTAAAAGTTAACCAGCCTTCTATGGAATCTATAGAAGCAGAGTCTGAGAATTCACACCATGAATCAATAGAATTATCTGTTGAACAAAATGAATAATTACAGACAGATACACCGGCTGTAAAATTTGTGAAAAAATTGTACTTTGAACATTCTATAGAGACTGAACAGATGAATGTTGAGCATATTGACAATGTTCCTAACACTGTTGAAGCTGAAGAATCAAGCTTACTTGAGCAGCTTGAAGATAATATTTTGGAAGAGGAACAACATGGCATTCATTTTGAAGAAGATGTTCCTGAAGATGAATTAAACTCTGAATCACGGCTTCAGGTATCACCTTCTTTGTGTACAATATTAAAAGTTCAAGGTAATGCAATTCATTTTAGATCTGAAGAAGCATTGCAGAAATACAATAATCTGATTACATGTCAGATTCTGCATGCTCGTCCAATAAAATTCAGAAATTTGATGGAAATAAGAGATCTGTTTGAGTTTCAATGCCTCATTAAATTCTTGCTAGTAGGAACAAAATGGAAGCAATACACAGCTTATTGCATCTTTTTATAGCAATCTGGTCAAGAATGGAAATTTTCTGAAAACTCAAATAAATGAACAATAGTTTATATTGTCTCCTGAGTTAAGTTTTGAAGTTTTAGGATTAAAGAATGAAGGTGTTGTTGTTACCAACAGATTTGACATAATAAGACAACTGGAATGGAACATTCAGTCTTTATCAAAAATTCTAGATGTATATTCTGAAATGAGATTAATGAAAAATCTGAATGCAGAGGCAAGATTTATTGCAAATATATTGCATGCAAATTTATTTCAGAGAGTTGGACACAATTTGGAAGTCAGCAGAAGCTGTTTATATGCAACTTATGGCCTGCTGAATAGAATTCAAATAAATTGGTTTGATGTTTTTATGTTTCAACTACAGCATATGAGTTCAAAGTTATTTTATGGTGATGTTGTATGTAGAATCCTTGCAAGCCAATTGACTTTATCTGACTGGCCCTCTGAAACTAAAGGCATGAGAGCATTTAGTGTCAAAGATTTGCAAAAATTTTAGGCCATGCATAAACCTCAATGACAACAACAACAACAACTTGATATAGACCATATACAACAACAACAACAAAGTTATTCAATTCAAGCAGAACAGCAAACCCAGCTACCTCCTGACTTAGATGTAGTGCTTAACGACATCAGAAATGATATTAGGCATCTAGGAGATAAAATATGTAATGCTATAAGTGATATACTTAGGAGGGGTCGATAACTATTTTTGTTTGTTTCTGAATACAAAATGTAATGTTTGTATTACTTGTTTGATTTGATTGAACAATACATTTTTCTGTAAATGTCTTCAATTATTATTCTTGTTATAGAAAGAGTTGTTGTAATTATATCCCTTATATATATATATATATATTCTCTATAATTATCTTTTGGATTAATGACAAAAAGGGGGAGAAATATTATAAAAAGATGATTATGATCTTAATTGCATATATATATTATAAATGGAGATGCTATTTAAATGGTTATTGTAATCTGACAGATGATAATTAAAAAACTGATACTTATATAATTATTGACATCTGAGAGTTTTAGTTCTAAGAGATAAAATTTACACAAACAATAGAAATAAGCTTAAGTGAACTTAAGTCAACAAACAAGTTTGTTGAATTAAAAGTTAACCCAACGAATGTGCTTTGTTGAGTTAAACATATTTCATAATTGATTTAATATGGTTTTGTCATCATCAAAAAGGGGGAGATTGTTGAGTATTTTTGTTTTGATGATGTGTGCTAAATGAAAATAATCATATTTGCTCAATTACTATTGCTTGTGAAAAGAAATTAAAATCATCAATTAATATAGAAAAAGCTTACTGATATAAATACTTGTCTGTATTGGAATTGAAGTTAATAACTAGTCATTTCGTCACATTAATTTCTCATTTAGCTAAACGTTAAGTTAACGTGTGTTTTTATTGAAAAGCATGATATGTTTTAAAGTTATATATTCTGTATCATGAATAGTGCACGTTTAGACAACTCGTTAAGTTAGAGTTTTGTTTGTATAGAGGTCACGCGAGAACTCGTTAAGTTAGAGGCTTAAAGGTTAAAATAGGTCACGTGATAACTCGTTAAGTTAGTGAGTAAAAGAAGAGACGAACTCGTTAAGTTAGTGTTATACACGTGGTGAAATTATAAGTTACGAATGTTGTATTGTATCACGTGAGGTGCACATGTTTAACTCGTTAAGTTAACATAACTAAACGCGTTGAGTTGCTATATTGAACACTAAGGCAATACGTTAGGTTAGCGTTATAAACTTAAGTTGTTATTTTTGCACGTGGTAAAATTCTTATTATAAAAATATTTGTTTATTACTGGTTCGTTGAGTTATCATAACACAACGGAGATGGTTTGTTGAGATAACATAACACCACGGACTTAGTTCGTTGAGTTAGCTACAGTACTTGCCACGTGAAAAGGCACATGGTGAACTCGTTAAGTTGGAGACCATCGTCGTAGGTTGTAACAGCAACAAGCGGGAAAGATTTTCTTAACAAAGTTTACAAATAACCTAAGTCCCCGTGTAATAAGTGTTCAAATAGGGTTTTTAGGCGTATAACTCAACATGAAAAGAAGTCGGGTTTAGAAATTAAATAAATATTGAATAAAGTTTATTCAATCAAGGTACCTGAAATATTCAAGTATAACTCGTTGAGTTAACCAACCTAACAAGTAAAACACTGTCTAGAGGCAGTTTTACACGTTACCTTATCTAACATAACTTCTAGTTAGTACACTTAAAACAATTTTCGGATGCTTCCAACTGAAACATTCCGAAAACAACACACATGCTAAACTTAACATTATCTTGAGAACATTGTAAACTATTTGAACATTTTGTCCTTTGAATCTAAAATAGTTTATTTGTCTTTTTAAATTATTTCATCAAGATTTTAATAGAATATTAATTCAGATTAACTAAGATTTGTATTTTAAATTATATTAATCTGTTTTTGACATTTTTAATGCTCCCCCTACAAATATACTTCAAATATAATCAATCAAAATACAAAATATACTTGTAGTGACAATAAATGTTAAGTATAACTATACTTTTACATTTTCTTTTCAAAGACTTCTGTTATCCTGACATTATCAAAAATGATTTCCAGAATCAATTCCTACTGTAGATGAATCAAAACACAACTTTGAACACAATTCGATTAATTCAAGGAGAATAAAAGAATGTATCTCAAATAAATGTTTTCAAAAGTACTAATGTTGATTCAATAAATCAGTAGTCATATTGGTATAAACTATATGCGATTCAAAGATATCTGTAATTAATGAAACAACTTTTTCTTTTCAAAATAGTAAATATTGATAATTTTCTTTAAAAGTTAGTTTGAAAAGCTTGAATCATACAAGAGCTTTCTAATGTACCCATGTAATGAGCTTTCAGTCAACAATCCAAGATCTGACCAGGACCTTAGGTTGCCAAATTTAAAGAATCCTTTTTCAGGACAACAATCCTTACATACCTATCTGCTCAAGTACAAAAGGCTCCTGATCAAACTGATCAATAAACTCTCAAAAAATTTTACTTTGTAAGCACTTATCATTTTAAGCATAGTATATATGTATTCCATTAATACAGAAGCAATAAAACATAAATCTCATACAATTTTTACTTCTATGATTATACTGAGAATATGAATTAGTTTCAATAAGCTTATACTTTTGATTAACAGTTTAAGATGAGTTACATATAACTTATTCTACAAGTTTAATCAATTAAGTCAAATTTATACATGATCATATGCATTTTCCTTGATTCAAAGAAAACATTTAATCAAAATTTAAGAATGTCAGAAGTATTTAATGTTTTTCATTTACACTTCCACTTAAAATCGTAAAAACTATTAAAATTGATAAACTACTTAAAATCAATAAGATACTACTATGATTTTACAATAAATACATAGTATCTTAAGCAGCAGTTTAGATATTACTTTATATATTTATAATAAGTATATAATATCTATGAGGTGGACAACATCATCAATAATATTTATCTTTTTATGTGGATTTTAAGCATTTTACACATCACATAGCCTACAAATACCTAAATTTAATCTAATGTTGCATAATGTATTTTCGTCTAGAGGTTTTGTAAATATATCAGCTAATTGATTTTACTAGACACAAATTCTAATTTAATTTTTCCTTTAATTACGTTATCTCTTAGAAAATGATGTCTAACCTCTATATGCTTTGCTCTTGAATGTAATACAGGATTTTTGGAAAGATTTATTGCAGAACTACTGTCACAATAAATCTCAGTTGTATCATAAGATAATCCAAAATCTTCTAAAGTTTGTCTTATTCATAGAATCTGAGTGCAACACAATGGAACAACAACATATTCAGCTTCTGTAATAGAAAGTGCTACACAGTTTTGCTTTTTACTAAACCATGACACCAAATTATTTCCCAATAATTGACATGTGCCACTGGTACTCTTTCTATCAGATTTAGATCCTGCATAATCAGCATCAGTATATCCTATAAGATCTATTGAACTATCCTTAGAATAATACAGTCTGAAATTTTTAGTTCCTTGTATATATCTAAATATTCTTTTAACTGTAATTAAGTGTGATTCTTTAGGATTAGATTGAAATCTAGCACAAACACACACATCAAACATAATATCAGGTCTACTAGTAGTCAAATAAAGTAAAGAACCAATCATACTTCTGTATTTTCTTTGATCTATAGATTTTCCTATGTCATCAATATCTAACTTTAAAGTAGTACTCATAGGAGTTCCTCGAATCCTTGTTTAATTAAAATTAAATTTCTTAAGCATTTCAACTACATATTTTTCCTGATTTAAAAATATACCTTTATCCATTTGCTTAATTTGAAGTTTTAGAAAATATGAAAGTTCTCCTATCATACTCATTTCAAATTGATTAGTCATCTCTTCAAAGAATATTTCTATCAACTTATCAGAGGTTGCTCCAAAGATTATATCATCCACGTGTATTTGAACAACAATCTGATCTTTATCATCTCTCTTAATAAATAGAGTATGATCCACTTTTCCCATGATATAGCCTTTTTCTATTAAAAAGGTAGACAATCTTTCATACCATGATTTAGGTGCTTGCTTCAAACCATATAAGGATTTCTTCAATTTATACACAAAGTCAGGATTTTTAATATCTTCAAATCCAGATGGTTGTTTTACATAGACTTCTTCATTAATTAAACCATTTAGAAATGAACTCTTTACATCCATTTGATATAATTTAAAATCCATATAACAAGCATAGGCCAATAATATTCTAATACTTTCTAACCTAGCCACAGGAGCAAATGTTTCATCATAATCTAATCCTTCTTCTTGTGTATACCATTGTGCAACTAATCTAGCTTTATTCTTTATAATTTGAGCAGTTTTGTTTCTAAAGATCCACTTTGTACCTATTATGGACTGATTTTCTGGTGGAGAGACTAATTCCCATACATCATTTCAAGAGAATCTCTTTGCAAAATTTTTCTTGATTTAGAAAGATGTGTCATGTTGACGTTGATGAATTTGTAATCCTAGAAATAATTTCAATTCTCCCATAAGACTCATTTCAAATTCATTCTTCATTAAAGTCTGAAAATCATGGCATAATTTCTCATGTGTAGCACCAAAAATGATATCATTCATGTAGATCTAAATAATCAACATATGAGAATTTTCTGATTTGATAAATAGAGTATTGTCTACAGTTCCTATGTTAAACTAATTCTCAAGGAAGTCCTTCAGTTTATCATACCATGCACGTGGTGCTTGCTTTAGACCATAGAGAGCTTTTTCAGTTTGTATACATGGTTTAGTCTTTCTTCATCTTCAAAACCTAGTGGTTGTTCTACATATATTTCTTCTTGCAAAATGCTATTCAGAAAGGCACTTTTAACATCCATCTGATAGAGCTTGATTTTCATACTGCTTGCAAAGGTAAGCAACATTCTAATTGCTTCAAGTCTTGCAACAGGTGCAAAAGTTTCTTCATAATCGATTCCTTCATACTGGTTGTATCCCTGAGCAACAAGTCTAGCTTTGTTTCTAATAATATTGCCATTATTATCAAGTTTATTCTTAAACACTCATCTAGTTCCAATGATTGATTTTTCAATAGGCCTTTCAATTAAGTCCCAGACTTCATTTTTCTTGAATTGATTCAGTTCTTCTTGCATGGCCATAATCCAATATTCATCATTACAAGCTTCTTCAACTGTTTTAGTTTCAATTTCAAATACAAAAGCACAATAATTGTAGATATTCTGAATTTTGCTTCTCCTTTGAACACCTTGATTTATATTCCCAATAATTTGTGCAATGGGATGTCCAGACTTTGTCTTCCATGTTTTTCTGTCACAGTAGGTGCAGGCAATGTTGAACTATCCTTTTTCTGAAGAATTTTCTGATTTACTGATTCACTTTCACTTTCACTATCTATATTTTGCTTTTTCAATCTTCCTACTAGGTCTTCATCAAAAGATACATTTATTGACTCTTCTACTCTTCTTTCATGTTCAAAATAGACCTTGTAAGCCTTACTTCTCGAAGAGTATCTAACTAGTAGAGTAGGATCAGATTTTGTATCAAACTTGTCCTTTTGATCCCTTGTATTAAGCATAAAACATCTTGATCCAAAAACTTTGAAATATATAATATTTGGTGTTTTACCATACCATAATTCAAATGGTGTCTTATGTAGGATAGGCCTAAGATGAGTTCTGTTTATTGAATAACATGTAGTATTTACAGCTTCAGCCCATAAAGACTTTGGTAGATCATATGCATTAAGAATTGTTCTTGCCATTTCTTGTATGTTAGGACCCTAGTATTTTGATAATGCAAAAACCTATGTGAGGAAACAAATTGTATTTCACAGTTAAGATAGCTCAGCAAAAGATCAGAAGGCAGATAAATAGATGCAGGTAGTTCTAGAATTTGCTGCTATAGAGCTATAAGAAAATTGAACAATTACAGGCTTAAGTATTCGAAGAGTAAAAAGCAGTAGAAACACTATCGAACAGTTAGAAGAATAACTATCCGAAATTACAAGGCCTTCGGAGAGTTGTGAAAGATAGTTGGTTGAATGATCAGAGAGTTAAGGAGTTAACTATCCGAAAGCTTAAGGAAAATCGAAAAGTTAGAAAGGCTAACTATACGAAACTTAAGTCATTCAATTACCTATGTGCAGAAATCCAGAATAGAAGCTTGAAGGAGTTTTCGGAGAGTTAGAAAGCTAACTATCCGAAAAACAGAAAGTTTCGGAAGGTTACGGACTTAACTATCCGAAACTTAAGTTATCCTATTATGCACATGTAGAATTAAGAAGACAGTAGTCGGAAGCTTAAAAGAAAATCGAAGAGTTACTATAGCTAACTATCATAAAGTCAAAAGAGTTTCGGTGAGTTACAATTATAACTATCCGAACTTAAGACTCATCACGTGTATGACTTAAAACTCACGTGACAAATGAACTTAAGTGGATTTTCGGTAAGTTATGATCATCATTCGAAAAGTTACACTGCTACCTATCCGAAAGTTTGAGAAAATCAAAAGGTTATTTTGAAATACCTTTCCAAATGGTAACTTACCATATTTGGATATGCAAACTCAACAAGTACAGCAGAATAAATCCATTGAGGAGAAAATATGATCATTGGACGTTCAAGCATAAATACAGACAAATTATTCAATATTCAGTAGAGCTGAAATGTGAGATTACAGATACAATTACATACAGAGATATAGTATACATTGCAAGTCAATTACTGATATAGAAGAAAGCTCAATTCAGTTTAACAAGGAATCGATTGAAAGCTGGATATACAAGAAGATCCTTAAAGCTCTCCAAGTGCTGAAAGTCTGATCCAAGAAGGATCATTTGGTTTGTGGCTTCAACCTTAAAGCTTCATTCAGTTGTTGGTTTGAGTTTCGACTTGAAAACTCAAGAGGTTGGTTTTTTGGAGTTTATACCTAAAAACTTCTATGTGGTTGGTTAGAGTTACGATCAGAAAGCTCAAGTGGTTGGTTCTTGCTTCGACCTAAAAGCAAGTGTGTAAATGTGCAAGTGTGTAAGTGTTGAAACACTTAGTGAAGCCCAAGTGATCCTTGGGGGTGGACTAGCCAAGTTGGTGAACCACTTAAAATTCCCTTATGTTTCTTACTTTTATTTTCGTTGTACATGTTGTGTATATCTATTTAATACTTATGTAAACTGATTAATCAAATTAGTTAGTAAAGTTAAAAATAGTTTTAATTACACACTGTTCACCATTCACTCCCCCTCTAGTAAAGTCATACGTTCCTAACAATTGGTATCAGAGTAGGTTGATCTCTTTTTATAGATTTAACCATCTGAGATCATGGCATCTTTTCACAAAGAGGGTCAGAACATCCATCGTCCTCCCTTGTTTTATGGTATTAACTATAATTACCGGAAAAACAGGATGGAATGTTTCCTCAGAAGCTCAGATGTGAGTTTATGGAAAATGGTAATTCTAGGAACACCTATTCGACCGAGTCATGAGGATGACTAGACTAAGGAGGATGAGAGAATCATCCAACTAGATGCTTGAGGGCTGAATATTATCTATTGTGCCTTATCTATTGAACAATATAATAAAGTTTCAGCTTGTAAATCTGCTCACGAGGCTTGGAACACTCTTCAAATAACCTTTGAAGGAACCAGCCAAGTGAAAGACACTAAAATCAGCATTTTACTTAGAAAGCTTGAATTATTTAAAATGCTTGATGATGAAACAATTACAGATATGTTTGCTAGATTCACTGAGATTATTAATGGCTTAAGAGGTTTGTGAAAGGAATTTTTTGTCCATGAACAGGTGCAAAAAATTCATAGAAGCTTAATTGTGGAATGGAAGCAAAAGTCCACATCTATACAAGATTCCAAAGACCTCAACAAATACTTAGTAGAGGATCTAATGGGCAATCTGCTAGCCCATGAAGTTCAAATAAAATAATAGAAAGATGAGGAAGTGTAAGGAGTAAAATTGTGCATTTTTATGTGATATTATTTGTGCTTCTTATGACTTAAATGTTAAATAATGTGCGATTATAATTGAAATATCATCACATAGGCATTTACATGAGTATGCATGATTATGGGATTTAATGACTTAAATTTGCACAACTTAGCCCTTTTGCTGATTATTGACTTAATGATCATGGGAATGAATAGTGATTATTTACTTAGATGTCTTAGATGTTTTCTTCTTGTTATATTTTAATTTGTTTGCTTAAGTTTTAAAGGTTATCTAAAGGAAATAAGATGGATGAATCTCAACCATTGGATCTACCAACGAAGAGATCAACTACCAAGTCTATTTAAAGGGAAGGACAACCCAAAACTAGGTTTTGTCTTCTCCTCTCCAAGCAAAAACGTGGCTCCTTCTTCTCCTTGGATTACCGGCGGCCAAAGCTCCTTGGAAGCAAGTCACTTCCTCTCCGGTGTTGCTAATTCGGTGGTGCGTGGAGAGAGCAAGTTGGACCCAAGGGAAGCGTGTTCGTGGAAGCTCCAAGGAAGGACGTGGGTGCATAGAAGGTGATTTTGTTGGGTGCAACTCCTCTTCTTCTTCGGTGTACAACTTTCTTGCATGGAGGACAGTAGGAACCTCTTGTGGAGAGGCCTCTTCATCTGGTTTGGAGGTGATATGCATGGAGAAAGCAAGGAAGGAGCCAACTAGGGCATGGTTGGTGGACGTCCATGAGAAGGAAGCTTGTTGCCTTCATCCTTTAGTGAAATCTTGAAGCCCCTTAGTATTTCAAGAGGAAAATGTGGTGTGACAGGCCATGCTGGAGTCTTGAGGACGTGAGGGAGGCCAACTTCAGGAGCTTACTTCAAGGTGTTGGAGATTTAAAGGTATAACTTGGAGTGGGTTGACCAAAAACTAACATTATGTTTGCATATGTTGTGTCTTATCATTGTGTTTGATGTTGTTTTTGTATTGCATATGTCTTTGCATGTTTAGGTTTATTTTTAGTAGTATAATCTTCATTTTTATGTTGTAAAACTCTTAGTTCGTTTAATGAAACTTGCCTCTAAAAATGAATGATTTTCGTGTAGATATGTGAGTACATGTAGTCAAGGTGTTCATTTACTGTAAAGATAGAACTTTCCATGTATTGTTTTCTTTGTAAATCGAGTTTTTCTCAATGTTTTTCATCGATTCTTAATCTTCTTTTGTAGAGAAATAAAAGAAGATTCTTTCTGTATACTTTTTTTAATTTTTTAAGTATTTTTGGTTTCATTTTTCTATTTTATACGAAGAGTTATTCTCAGTCCGAAATCACATTTTCGATCAGTAGTTTTGCGGAAATGTCTAATGCGATTTCTCCCTCTGTGCAGTATGTTTTTAATATCTGTAAGTGTTTTATTATATTGATAAGTCTAATTTCGTTTAACGGTGATTTCATAGATTTTTATGAAGAATTGATAAAGATATCAAGTTTTTACTGTGAGTGCGCGTTTTGCATTATTTCAAGATCGTTTTGCGCACCTTACTAGGGCTTAATATTATTTTCAATTGAAGATGATTTAGACTGTAAAATCATCGTGTCCTTTTAGATAACTTGAAACCATTTCAAGTTCATATTTTTACATGATTTTTCAATTCTTATGTTGGGAGAAATCGTTATTATAAGTAGAGATATTTTCTGTGATTTCGGAGAACAAGTTAGGAAGGGAGCGGATTTTTGTAGTTCCAGATTCTAGCCAAACAGAATCCTTCCTTACTTTACTCCTTTCATAAAAGATTCTTTTGGTTGAGTTTTTTAGTGTTTCTAGATTCTATTTTGTAAGAAATTTCGTGTAGATTACATTCATGTAAATTTTGTATTTTTTTAGAATGTATTTCGTTGGTTTTTGATTTTTTCTATCAAAGGTCGCAGTAGTTTTGAATTCTTGTTCGGCTACCAATTTCAATGCTCAACGCCTGAGTGTTGCCTACACTGAAAAATTTATGGAAAGTCTTTCTATCAATTTTCCATATTAGTAGTACGAGTCTTTGTTCAATGCCCTCTAATTTCGTCGGATTTCATGGAGTTTTGACCGAGTTATGATTTTTGCACCAAAGGTGCGTTTTTGGAAAGTTTACATAATGGTTCTGCGCTCTGTCAGTAAATCCAACACTTTTAGACTTTTATAATGATTTCGTCTATGAAATTACTGTCATTTCAAAGATAACTCAAGGATCTCTCCAACCAATATTTTCTCTAGATTTTTTAATGTCCATGTTGGATGTAAGGAGAGTTAAAAGTAGAGCTTAATTTATGTCATTTCAGAGACGAAACTTATTAATTTTCTTGAGTTTCCTAAGGTTTAACCTTAGGAGCTTCTTGGATTTATGACGATACTTGAACTCTTTATCGTATTTATGTAATTATTACCTATTAATATGTAATTAAAGTTTTTATCAAGGTTTTAGTGATGTGAATATTTTGCTAAGCATTTATTTCCTTGAATTCGTTTAAGACAAGCTTCTTGTGGATCGACCCGCTCTTGCATATGCTTAATACAATAGGTACCGTGCGCTTGCAGTTTATAAATATAAAATTTGGGATTTTCGTGTTTTAATTCTAAATACAACAAATTTCCTTATAGGAAGGAAGTGCTAAAAAGAAAAGTGAAACAAAGAAAGAACAAGCCTTTCCATCAACTCAAGAACTTCAAAGCTCGGATGATGATGAAGTTGTGCTATTGACTAGAAAATTCAGAAAATGGATGAAGAAAAAGAACCAAGCTAGCACATCAAAAAGCAATGCTCCAATATTGTTGAGTATTTTGTTTTGATGATGTGTGTTGAATGAAAATAATCATTATTGAGTATTTTTGTTTTGATGATGTGTGCTGAATGAAAATAATCATATTTCCTCAATTACTATTGTTTGTGAAAAGAAATTAAAATCATCAATTAATACAGAAAAAGCTTACTGATATAAATACTTGTATGTATTGGATCTGAAGTTAATATTTAGTTGTTTCGTTGCATTAATTTCTCATTTAGCTAAACGTTAAGTTAATGTGTGTTTTTATTGAAAAGCATGATATGTTTTAATGTTATATCTTCTGTATCATGAACAGTGTACGTTTAGACAACTCGTTAAGTTAGAGTTTTGTTTGTATAGAGGTCACGTGAGAACTCGTTAAGTTAGAGGCTTAAAGGTTAAAATAGGTCACGTGATAACTCGTTAAGTTAGTGAGTAAAAGAAGAGACAAACTCGTTAAGTTAGTGTTATACACGTGGTGAAATTATAAGTTACGAATGTTGTATTGTATCACGTGAGGTGTACATGTTTAACTCGTTAACATAACTAAACGCGTTGAGTTGCTATATTGAACACTAAGGCAACGCGTTAGGTTAGCGTTATAAACTTAAGTTGTTATTTTTGCACATGGTAAAATTCTTATTATAAAAACATTTGTTTATTACTGGTTCGTTGAGTTATCATAACACAACGGAGATGGTTCGTTGAGATAGCATAACACCACGAACTTAGTTCGTTGAGTTAGCTACAGTACTTGTCACGTGAAATGGCACATGAGGAACTCGTTAAGTTATATATATACTTGTGTTACTCGTTTAGTTAACATTAAAGTAATGACTTCTTATTACACTAATGAAAAACTTTTGGACGAGAAAGTTTATTTTGCAAGAAATTTTTTAGAGATCCAAGACTGATGATTACAGAAAATTTGAAATATAAACGTAGGTTAGAACGTGTGTGTTTCGATGAAGGAAAAAGAAAAGACGTGGAGAAGTGGAAAACTGGTAGTGGTTAAACGTGAAGGATATGCATGAAATGAAGATACAGTATAAAAGGCATAGTTAAAATTAACACAATGACTTGTTATTACATTTGATGGAAATTTTGGACGAGAAAGTTTATTTTGTAAGAAATTTGTCAAAGATCCAGGATTGATGATTAAAGAAAATTTGAAAAGAAAATGTAAGTTAGAATGTGTGTATTTCGATGAAGGAAAAACAAAAGACTTGAAGAGTGGAAAACTGATAATGATTAAACGTGAAGGATATGCATGAAGTGAATATATAGTATAAAAGGCATAGAATTCTTGTTGATCAATTATCCTTGCACACCAAATAAAATATATTTTCAAGGATCAAAACACATCTTCGGGGAAAAGCTCTTAGATAGAAGCAAATTTAGTGAAGCAAAGAAAGTCAGATATATGTCACTAAAGATTTGAAGAAGAAGAAAGCAAATTCGGTGAAGCAAAGAAAGTCAAATATTTGTCAATGAAGAATTGTAGAAGAAAAAGGAAAATCTAAAACAGCGAGAAATGTTTTAAATTCCGTAAATTAGTTTTCTCTATTTGTAGTTATGAAATTGGTTAGATGAAATATGGTATCATTATATAATTGCATCTACAATTTTTGAGGAGAATTGAATTGTATATTGTAATTGAAACCTTGAATAAAATGATTTGATTAAAATAGTGTCTTGACGTGTTTTTAATTTTGAAGTTTCAATTATTTGTTGAAAATATTAAAAAACACAATTCACCCCCCTCTTGTGTAGCCATACGATCCTACAAGTGGTATCAGAGCTTTGTTAATAATCTTTGATATAAAATTGATACTAACTTAATTAATATCATTGCTTATTCTACCTTCCTTGTTTTTAAACATAAATTTATATCTGAGCATTCGTTTAACTTTGTTAATTTTAGGCTCAAGTTATTTTTAAATTGTTTAAAATCAAATAGGTTGAAAAATCTAAGGTAAGATGGCTATTGAAAATGGTAATTTTTCTTTGTATGAAGGCAAAAATTTTAACCGTCCTCCTTTATTTGATGGAATACATTTTGAATATTGGAAATACAAGATGACAGTCTTTCTTCAAAGTATAGATCACAAGTTGTGGTTCATGATTTCAAAACCATATACTCCGTTAACTACTCCTTATAATACTTGGACTGTTATTATGTGTCTTGAATTAGTTTGTTACACATAGGGGTAGTTTTGTCCTTAGCCACTTGGGGGTACACAAATGTTATAAATAGACCCTCAACGTGTGCTTTTACAGGATGATGAATCTTGTATCCCTTTGTGATCACCTAGAGAGAATCATTCAGTTGAGCTCCATCCGTAGACGTACCTAATTGGGGAACCACGTTAAACTTTGGTATTTTTGCAGTTGTTTCACACATTTTTCCCATTTGTCTTCTTCTTTCTTCTCAACGAGTCCAAGCTTCTCCCTTTCCGCACTTCTCTTTGCATAACAAGTGGTATTAGAGCGAAGCTTGAGGAGTTGGCCATGGATTAGTTTTAAAAGAAGAAAAGAAAGATCTTGGCCAATGCACGAGCCCACACCCACGCCTGCGCCCAACGCTCAACGCCCGCACTCAACACCTGTGCCCAACACCTGCGCCCGATGCTCGACGCCCGCGCCCAATGCCTGCATTCGCCCGCGTTCTTGCCCGCGCGATCATCCACGTCTCCGCCCGTGCCAACGTCCGCATGCATTCGCCCGCGTTCTTGCCCGCGCGATCGTCTGCATCTCCGCCCACGCCAGCATCTGCGCGCATTCGCTTGCGTTCTTGACCACGCAATCGTTTGCGTCTTTGCCTGCGCCAGCACCTACGTGCATTCGTCTACGTCGTTGCCTACGCCAGTGCCCGTGCGTGATCGCTTGCATTCTGCTCGACGCCAGCGTTCACGTATTAACACTTGCGTTCTTCGATTCGACGCCAGCGCTCGCAGATTACTCACGCGATCTTTGCTCGTGACTTGTGTTCATGACAAAGCATCCGTGGTTGGAATTCTTGTTCGACGCCTGCGATCTTGAAGCTGACAATGTGCACTTGACATCTGTCATTTCCACGTTGGTGAAACAAGTAGTAAGAATTCCTATCATAACTTTTGAAGTTTGTTGTTGTGATTTTGCGAAAATCTTTTTCAGCCTTTTTGGGTAGATCAAGTGTAGCCAGTTCTTTGGAATTCTTTGAAGTTCTTTGGGAATTTTTAGACAATACGTGTGATCTTGGCTCATCTTTGTTTGTTTGGGATTCTTTGCGAGTGATCTTTTGAATTTGGTAGCTGCATTTTGCTAGTTGGGATATTTTGAATGAAAGATTCATCCGTAGCTTTGGGATAGCAAATTTTGTGCTTATTTGTTGTCCGAATTCTTTGGTATTTGCTTGTTGTGTTTGTGTTGTTCTACTGTCATGGCATCTTCAGCCTTGAAAGTTGAGAAGTTCAATGGCAAGAACAACTTTAGTTTGTGGCAGATTAAGATGAAAGCACTTTTAAAACAATAGGGTATTTAGACTCCCTTAAATGTGGAGACAACCCTAGATAAGAAGTCTGCCGAATTTGAACAGCAAGAGGAGAAGGCACATTCGACTATACTGCTATGTTTATCAGATGAGATAATCATTGAGGTAGCAGATGAAAATATAGCTTTGGCTCTTTGGAATAAGTTAGAATCTCTGTATTTGACTAAGTCTCTTACGAATAAGCTGTTGTTGAAGCAAAGGTTGTTCTCTCTAAGAATGAAGGAAGGTACACCATTGAAGCAACTTTTGGATCAGCTCAACACCATTCTCATGGAGTTGAGGAACATTGGTGTTACTATGGAAGATGAGGATGCTGCTCTTATCTTATTGGTATCTCTCCCTCTCTCCTTTGAAAATTTTGTGCAATCTTTTGTGGTTGGCAAAGATTCTATTACCTTAGAGGAGGTAAGATCGAGTCTTCATTCTCGAGAATTGAGACTTTGGCTACACATGGTAGCAATGATGCTGGCGGATCAGGTTTGACAATGCATCATTCAGAGTCTAGAGGACGGTAGAGTAGAAGAGACAATAGGCATAGAGGCAGAAGTAAGTCTAGAGGTAGACTTTCCAAGGACACTTGCAATTATTGCAAGGAAAAGGGGCATTGGAAGGTAAACTGCCCTAAATTGAAGATTAAGGGAAATGCAACAGTCGCTGAAAATGGAGACTCAGGGTCTGACTGTGATTTCTCCCTTACTGTATGCTGTAGTGTCTGCTCTGATCAGAGTTGGATTATGGATTCTAGTGCATCACATCATATGACTCCCAACAAAGAATATTTCCATACATCTGAGGAGGTAGATGGTGGACAGGTCACTTTAGCAAATAATGATGTTTGTGACAGAACAGGTGTTGGATCTGTCAGATTCAGGATGTATGATGGGACGATCAAAGTCTTGGAGAATGTTTGGCATGTGCCAAGGTTGGGCAAGAGCCTTATTTCACTAATGGCTCTTGATCAGAAAGGTTTCAGTTTTTCAGGTGGAGGAGGTAAACTTCACATTTTGAAAGGTTCCCTAGTTGTAATGAAGGGAATCAAGGATGGACCTTTATACATTCTTCAAGGCAAACCTATCATTGGATCAGTAGCTACGATAATAAGTGATCAACACTCTATGTCAACTATTTGGCATTCCAGGTTAGGACATTTGGGCCTAAAGGGAATACAGAAGCTCAGTACACTTGGCAGGTTAGATGGTCATATCTTTACAGATATTGATTTATGTAGGCATTGTATCTATGGGAAACAAAAACGTGTTTCCTTTGGAAGAGCAGAACATTCTACCAAGGGGAAGTTGGATTATGTCCATGCAGATTGTTGGGGACCATCTCAACAACCCTCTTTAGTAGGTTCTAAGTATTTCTCTCCATTGTTAATGACTTTAGTCATATGACTTGGGTTTTCGTTATGAAACATAAGAGTGAGGCCTTCAAGAACTTTAAACAATGGAAGGCTATTGTTGAAAACCAAGTAGAGAGGAAAGTAAAATACTTGAGAACAGATAATGGTTTAGAATTTTGCTCAAATGAATTTGACATTTTTTGCATAGATGTAGGCATAACTAGGCATTAATAGGACGTTGTTGGAGAGAGCTAGGTGTATGCTCTCTCATGTTGGGCTGAAAAAATGTTTTTGGGCTGAAGCTATTAACAAAGCTTTCTATTTAGTGAATAAGTCGCCATCTAATGCAATTGGTGACAAGATCCCTTATGAAGTATGGATGGATAAAGCGGCTAACTATTCCAAATTGAAAGTATTTGGATGTCCTATGTATTACCATGTAAATCATGGTAAATTGGAGCCACGTACCAAGGAAGGCATCTTTGTGGGATATGGAATGGGAGTAAAAGGAGAGGTAAATTATGTTCATTTAACATAGTTCTGGCCATTTCTTGAAGTAATCGATTCTTTCGCTCAACAACACCATTTTGAGACGGTGCTCTTGGAAAAGAATATTTGTGATCAATGCCATGATCTTTATAGTAATTATCCATTTGATCATTTTCAATAGTTATGTAATTGACTTGAGCATCATTTAGAGTTTTATTCACATAATGAATCACTTTGGGAGATTTTTCTATCTTCTACCCTAGTACAACTCCTATAGCAAAATTAGATGCATCACACATTAACTCAAATGAATAGCCCTAATTAGGTGCTTGTATTATAGGAGTTGTAATCAAGCTAGCTTTAAGCTTAAAATTTCCTCTAATGTATTTGGGTTGTGAAAAGTTAAATCAGAACTTGTTTGACTTGATTTTTATGCTTATATTAATAAATTCATTTAGAAGTAAACAAAAAACATTTCACACAAATTAGATATTAAGTCCAATTTGTATTTTAACTGCAAGTGCATAGTGTATGTTGTATTTGTGTGCAAGTACAGGTCAATCCCACAGAGATTAAGTAAGAATTGTGTACTATTTTGATTTTTATATTGGAGTTTATATGTGTTCAATTAAGCACTCCGTTGAGTTACAATTAACTCAAGTGACTAACCTCGTGGAATTAAATTAACTCCATGAGCCTACCTTTCTAGTTAAATACTACTATTTATAAAGGAATTCAGCCAACCATTGGGCGGTTCCATAGAATGTAAATAACATCAATTAAACTCTTTAATGTTAGTTAATATTAGATTCGTCATTAAGCAACACTAACATTCAGATATTTCAAACAATAACCATTAAAATCTTTAAGTATTTGGGACAAATTAGTTTCAGTAAATAAAACTATTTTCTATTTTCTAAATCAAACAAACATAAAACATTCACAATACTAACAATGATAGCATTAATCATGATACAAAACAAACAATACAACACTTTAATACAAAATGTAAACATAGATAATTTGTTGTTTTTGGTATTTTTGTTTTGATATGTTCTTGAAGATGAGTGAAAGATGAAATGTAAAAATCTCTATCAATAGTAAAAACTTCTATCACTACATGCAACATGATTACACAACTGAAAACTTAATCACTTACAATCTTCCCTCCTCTCCCTATAGAATCACGAACCAAGAATTGTAAGATGATCTCCTTTTCAACATACTGGCATCAACCTAAAACCAAGGCTAGAAGCTTTACGATTTCTTGAGATATGAGTCGGTGCTTGGTGAAAATTGCTTCCATTCCTACGACGTGATCACTCCTCATAGTGGTGGCAATCACCGTGTTTGGCTTGGAATTGACCCAACATCCGGAAAGTATCCTCACAGACTTCCGATGGTTGGTGATTTTGGTGGTGTGGTGTAGAGCTTCAGGGAACTTCCAATGCTTCCTACAGTTAGTGTAGTTCTCCACACACTCTCCCACACTTTTTCTTCATTTTTATATTTCTTTTAGTAGTAATTGATTCTGCTTAAATGATTGGTTGGATTTTCTTTATTCATATCAACGATGGTGATTTCTCCTTCATTCCACGGGTGAATTCCTACGTGATACATGCAATCGTGATTTTCCTTTGAATTTCCTATTTCTACAACTGCTATAGTGGCATATTAGAAAATAAATGGTCCATGGAGTTAGTGTAACTCAACGGACTTACTTCATTGACTTAACTATAAAAACACATGCAAAGAAATAACTTATAAGCTTATAACACATGCAAACGCATTATCTTAGTGTATATTCAAGTAACTTAGCGCGTATAGTTATGCTAACTAAACGAGTTAAACATGTGCAACTCATGTAACATAATAAAGCATTTAATTTCAACATGTGCATAATTCTAACTTAATGAGTTCAAATATTTCACATACTTACAAACCTAACTATCTGATGCTCAGATGCATTTCAAATAGTTACCAAATAACTTACCGAACATTCACTTAAGTCATGCATTAAGGTTACAACACGTGTACTCTAAGAAATAATAAAATATTCTTTAAGCGTTTAAAACATAATTGTCCGGTACATGAAATATAACTCTCCAAAATAATAGAAAATTTGGATACTTAAAAATTTTAAAGCCTATAATTTATCGATAGTTCAAAAATGTACTTAATTAACACTAATTCCCTGAAATTATGTTGATTCTTTCATTAAAGCATATAATAGTGCAATTATAACATAATGGCTTAATTCTCATATGATAAGCTAAATATTATGCAATTAACCATCATTTAACTATTAATATTATGCACTTTTTCATTCTAAACAACATGCTTTTGATTTTCTTCTTTAAATTTATTCAACGTAGAATTCAGAAAATCAATTTTATTATTAGATTCATCTAGCATTTCCCTAGTATTCTTTCCTTCTATTTTTACTTTCTTATATTTTCTAGCTACTTTATTGTATTCAACAAGTAATCTATTAAAACTATCATAACTAGCATTAGGATCAGAAGGTACCTCACTAGAATTCACCATAAAGCACAAATTTACTAAATTTTCTTTTGAATTTGATCTTGATGATAATTCATTATTTGATGTTGAATCCTTCATTTCTTCACTTTGTGAAGAGGAAGAGTCATCCCATGTCACTTTAAATGCCATTTTCTTTCTGAATTTCTTATTCCTAAAATTCCTCCTTGAATTCTTCTTATTTTTGTTGAGAGGACAATTAGTTTGAAAGTGACCCGGCTTATTACACTTGTAGCATATGATTTTATCTTTCATGAATAACTTCTTCTCCATATCTCTAGATGTCTTTGGTAACCAGAAGTTCTTGCATTTCTTCAACAAATTTCTAAATTTTCTAATCAACAAAAGTAAATCATCGTTAGAATCACTAGTGACTTCTAAGACTTTATCAACCTCAAAAGCCAAATCCCTTCTAAGATTCTTCCCTTTTGGATCTAAATGTTGTACTTCATAAGCTATCAGATTGCTTATGAGATCATCGAGAGTATATGTATTTAAATCTTTGGAATCTTCAATAGATGTTGTCTTTTGAGCCCAAATTTTAGTTAAATTGATCATGAGATAAAACACAAAACAAAATGTTTAAATCTTTAGCATTTAGTATTATTTGATCCTTTTCATTAAAAGTCCAAGTATCATATGAAGTCGTAACTAACACTATAAAATTGCTAATTACATGCCATAATTTGAAATCAATTAACTAAAAGAATACTTTCATTCTATATTTTTAATAGTCGTAATTGCTACCTTCAAACATAGGAGGATGAGTAGTGGTGTGTCCTTCAGTCATAATCAAAATCTCAATATTATTCATTATAAACAAATGATCCTAAATAAATGACAAAAAAATTGATTTCAAAATAGATAAATGAATGCTCTGATACCAATTGTAGGATCATTGTATCACAAGAGGGGGGGTGAATTATGTCTTTAACAATTAAAAATTACTAGCAGATAAAACAAGAGCACAAAACACTCACAAATGAAATTCTAGTCTTTATTGATTTAAAGAACGAATTTACAATTACTTTTTAGCACAATTCCCTACTTGTTAGTTCCGATACAATAAAGTCTGAGATACAATTCAAAGAGAAAATAAAATCCTTATTCTAAACTAGTTTGAATTGTATAGTAAAACCTGATTTTTATGCACATAGCTCATTTTCCTTCCTTTTGCTCAACTTCTGTATCTTTTCTTCTCTAGTTGTCGAATTTCCTAGACTTATTGCATTGCAGCTCCTTTTCTGAAATTGCTTGGAATTCAAACTTCTTTTGATGTTGGAGAATTTTTCTAGATTTGAATATTTTGAGTTGAATATTCTAACTTGGGATTGGAATGAGATTGAATACTCAAACTTGGTATTTGAGATTGGGATGATCGTAATGCAGCTCATACCCTCTATTTATAGTAGTCAAACTATGACTTCATGTTCAGCATGTTCATCCACTTAATCCATAATCCTACGTACTAAATTCAAATTCAAATTATCCATGATCTCCATTGTCTTTCTGAATTTCCACTATGTCCATTTCTTATTTTGAATTTCTACTATCTCCATATCGTAGATCTATCGAAACTTTATCTTCTTAGAGATTTGTATAATATCTTCTAAGTTACCACTTTAGTCGAACATTTAACCTTTAAGTCTTGTAAAAACCCTAACACTTATTGTAACTCTTCGAGTTTTTGCACCTACAAAACATGTGACTGAAACAAGAAAACTTATCTATTCATTAGTCACTTTATAAAACTCAAACAATTATCCATCAATGCGTATAAAAACTTGAACAATTATCTAACTCTTCAATTTTCATTACCGAACACACATGCAAAATACGTGAAAACTTAAAACATTAAAAACACACGTGTAGATAACTTAACTATACGAGTTTTTTTAACATAACTCTTCAACTAAGACAAAACATTAACTATCCAAAAGTTTAACTATCCAAAACTTAACTATCTGAAATCTTTAACTATCTGAAAACTTTAACTATCCGAAAGTTAATTATTCAAAATTTAAATGAAACTTTTTGATAACTTGTCAACATTTAATTATGTGACTATTATACTTAGAAAATATTATTTAGACTTATTTATAAACTTTAATAAAATATTTATCATCAAAACAAAATTCCTAACACCAACTATATGCCAACATCATATATATCTGGAAGAAAATGTTAAACTAGTAAGAATTTTTAAATGTAGGTTAAATCCAAACGTTAAAGAAGTAGTCAGAAAAGAAATTGTGAAATGGATAGATAATGACATTATATATCCAATTTCTAACTGCTCATGAGTTAGTCTAGTCCATGTTATTCCAAAGAAATCAAGATTAACTGTTATTAGGAATGAAAGTCAAGAATTGATCCCAACATGAATCCAATCAGGCTGGAGAGTGTGTATTGATTATAGCAAGCTAAATGCTATGACTAGGAAAGATCATTTTTTCTTACCATTTTTAGATCAAATGTTAGAAAAATTAGCAGGTCAAGAATATTTTTGTTTCCTAAACAAGTATTCAAGATATAACCAACTTCTAGTAGCATTAGAGGATCAAGAAAAAACAACTTTCACATGTCTTAGAGGAATTTATGCTTTTAAAAGAATGCCATTTGGATTATGCAATACACTAGCTATCTTCCAAAGGTATATGTAGGGTATTTTTACTGAAATGATTGAAGATTTTCTAGAAATATTCATGGATGACTTTATAGTATATGATACTTCATTTGAAGTATGTTTGAAGAATCTAGAATTAATGTTGAGGCATTGTATAGAGAAAAATTTGGTTTTCAATTAGGAAAAATGTCACTCTATGGTGAAACAAGGAATAATTTTAAGGCATGTTGTTTCAATGAAAGGATTAGAAATAAATAAAGCTAAAATAGAAGTTATTTCAAATTTACTAGAACCTAAATTAGTAAAAGATATTAGATCATTTTTAGGTCATGAATGATTTTATAGGAGATTTATCAAAGATTTTAGTAAAATAGCTAGACCGTTGACAATTTATTAACGGATGTTCCTTTCAACTTTAATGGAAAATATAAGGAAACTTTCTTTAAGCTTAAAAGTAGCTTAATTACAACTTCTATAATACAAGCATCTAATTGGAATCACCAATTTGAGTTAATGTATGATGCATCTAATTTTACTATAGGAGCTGTGTTAGGATAGAAAATAGGAAAATTCCCTAGAAATTAAAGATAGAAAAGGATATGAGAATGTAGTAGATGATCACTTATCAAGGTTACCAATAGAAAAATCTAAAATTGAGATTAAGGATCACTTTCCTAATGAATAATTAATGTCTATAGAAACAATGCATTCGTATGCAGATATAGTTAATTATCTAGTTACAGGATTAACACCTAAGGATTGGAATAGATAGGATAGGAATTTATTCTTTTCTAGAGTAAAATATTACTATTGGGAAGATTCATACTTATTCAAGAAATGTCTTAACTTAGTCATTGTTTGGATTTTTTTGAAGTTTTAAAATTTATAAACCGTAAGTACACGGTGTCCAATGAAGTACATCGGCAAGTACGGGTCGAACCACAAGGAAATGGGGATAATCTAGGATTCTAATTACAAGAATATGGGAAGCTAGTACTTTCCAAATATAGATTAGACAACAAAAAAGGTAAGTCCACAGATTTTTAATTTATCGACTAATCAACAGATTAGATTGAAAATTTAATCTCAATCAGATCTATTAATGTGGACTGTAGATAAAAAATTTCACACTTAAAAACACACAAATGTTTTGACAAAAAATTCGGACATTGAAAAGGATGCAGAAAATTGGAAAACTCTATGCGTTAACATCTGTATCTTAAAAACCTTATAAATCTCGAATTACTCAACCAAAATTCCAAAATCAAATGTGTTGAAAAATAGACAGGATGAAGATATTAATGGAATATTTATTCTAATTTTTATGCGATTTGAGTTGAGAGAAAAATGTGTTACAAATGAAACAAAATAATCTCAGACCTAATTCTGCGCCTGATATAGATGGAGCTTGAAAATGGCATCAAATATTTTCGGATTGCTATGAAATTTCAAAGAATCACAGAATACTTATAATAGCACGATTATGAATATTTTCAGAATTTTTAATTAAACGAAAAGCTCCAGAACACATATGAATTCTCGGAATCAACATAGATCAACAAAATTGCAAATCTGTAAACGTCATACACAACCTTCATCGAATTTTACTTTGTTTCAAGCATAACATAATGAAATATCCACATTTCAGCATCAACAAACATCAATATATGAATATATATCAATAAAAACACCTATTTTTATGGTTTTCAGATAAAAATAACAAAGATTCACGGATTCAAAAAGGAACATACAAATAAAAACGAAACTATTTTCTACTTTTACCTTATTACAATGTAAACTAAGAACAAAAATAACTACCTACGTGAAACATGATAAAATGAGATACATCTGAAGCCAAAGAAGAGGGGAAAGTAGAGAAATGATTTGTGGAATCTCACAAATGAAGAAGAGCACCCTTGTGAAGGTAGACGTCCCTACTCCAAGATGTGGAATGAAGGCTTTCACGTTGGAGATGACTTGTGGGATGAAGATGATGAGATTTGAGTTGAGGAGAGGTGGAGGAATGATCGGCGTTCTCCTTCCTTGCTTCAAGATGTGGAGCTCCAAGAGGAGGTGACGGCTGGTGGTGTTGGAGGTGGAGGACAAAAGAGCCCAAGAGAGGAGCCCTAGACGTGCACCACTCCTTTTATAAGGAGTGTTTCCAAGTTTGGAGATCCATCTTTGATTCAACGATTGGGATTAAATCCCACTTGATTTTCTTCCTCCAATCTTCAATTTCCATGATCTTCTATTGAATTATAAACTTTTCATAACAATAAATACATCAAAGTATCAAGTCATCCATAAAATTCATAAATGATGCATGTTTGAAATAATTTCCTACTTTTAATTGTATAAAATGGGGATTGGTTCTTATTAGTTAAATAATAAAATAAATGCATAATATGAATTTAATAAATCTCATGTAAATCTATTTAACTAATGATATCCTATAAAAATATGCAACATTTTAATCCAAATAGTCATAATGAAGTGTGTTCCTGAAACTAAATATAAAATTATATTATCTTTTTGTCATAATCAAGTATGTGGAGGACATTTTGGTTCAGGAAAAATTGCTACTGAAGTCTTATAATGTAGATTTTATTGGCCAACATTATTTAAAGATGCTCACAAATATTGTGTAAGTTGTTTAAGATGTCAACAAATAGGAAGAATATCAAGGAGAAATATGATAACTCTAAATCCTATTGTTGAAGTTAAAATTTTTGATGTGTGGGGAATTGATTTTATGGGTCTATTTCTTATGTCTAATCAATATAATTATATATTATTAGGAGTGGATTATGTGTCTAAATAGATAGAATCAATTCCTATAAAAACCAATGATAACAAAGTGGTAATACATTTTATAAAAAATAATATAATTACTAGGTTAATGCATAAACAAATTAATGAAGAAATATGGAGTAAATCATAAGATTGCAACTTCATATCACCCTCAAACAAGTGGACAAGTTGAAAGTGTAAATAAATAGATTAAATTAACTTTGAAAAAAATAGTTAACCCTACTAGAAAAGATTGGGCAACTAGGTTAATGCATGCACTTTGGGCTTACAGAATTGCTTAAAAAACTAATCTAGGAATGTTACCGTTTAGGATAGTATTTGGAAAGAGTTGTTATTTATTTGTTGAATTAGAACATAAAACTTATTGGGCATTAAAGACTTTAAATACTGACTTAAACTAAGCTGCTAAGCATAGAAAGTTACAATTAATCAAATTAGAAGAATTTAGAAATGAAGCTTAATCAAGAACATTAGTGGAAAAAGAAAAAATGAAGTTGTGGCATAATAGAAAAATTATCCCAAAAACCTTTGAAATGGGACAAAAGGTGTATCTTTACATGTCTAGACTTCATAACCATCTAAGGAAATTAAGATCTAGATGGGTAGGACCATACATAGTTTGAAACATTTATTTCCATGGAGCAATTGAAATTGAAAATCCTAAAAATTAGAATTTATTTAAAGTAAATGGACAAAGACTCCAACCCCTTCTTAAATTTTCAAAAAGTGCATTTGGAATTATAAATGAAGTAAGAATGGAAGATTACCTAAGTTTCATTACTTAACAAAAATGTATCATAAATATATAAATTTTATAAATTAATTATTGATTCAACCGAGGTGTGATATAGGTTTGACCGAAGAGAAAAGAATATATATATATATATATCAACTATAATATTAAAGCAATTTTAGTTTGACCGAAAGCTAATGTTGGTTTGAATGGAACAAAGTATCGATTTAACAAAAATTGTGAAAATATTTGTCTTTATATCTCATGTAGAAAATGGCTACTCTTGATAGAGGAAGGGGTAATGGAGGATGAAGTTATATGACTTGGAATGTTGATGCATTCTTTTTAAATATTTTGTTAAAAGTGTTAAATGAAGGAAATAAAAAACCCAAGATGGAAAGATAAAAGGAAGTACTTAAGATGAAGTAGTTGAAAAATACAATAATAGAAGAAATGCATGTATTACAAAAAAGAATGTGGAAAGTCATTTAAAAACATGGAGACAAATGTATCGTAACTACTCAAAAATTGCAAATCAAAGTGGATGGGGATGGAATTGCATACAAGGGTATATTGACATTGATGAAGAGATATGGAAGGCATTCCTTAAAGTTTGATTTCTACTTACATACTTTAAGATTATTAGTTCTTGTAATATAGCTTTTTTAATATATATTGTATTTTTTTTGGGCACATCCAGAGTGTGAAAGCTACAAGGTAAAATCATGTTTGATTTATGAGCAATTGCAGCTAATTTTTAAAAGTACTATGACTACTAGAAATATGTTTAGACAAGTAGAATAGGTAGATTCTAATACATATGTTCTAGACATTACACAAGATGGAATAGACAGATTCTGATATACCTCCTAGTTTAGGAGGAAGTGCACAGGTCCCACTAGAGTAGAGGAAAAAAGGAAAGTGAGCACAGCCACATGTAGAATCTCAACAAATGATAGTAGAATGTTTAAAAGATGTATCATAAGCCTTTCTTACTACGTGTGAAAAAGATAATGCTAATGGTGAAGTACATAATAAACAAATGAGAGAGATGATTGAGATACAAAGGGAAATGTTCAAATGGAAAAAGAAGTCTCAGTTTGCTTTAGATGAAGCTATTGCAACAATATTTGATATTGAAGATCTATTTATGACCGATCAATTTAAAGCTACTGAATTATTCTAAAAGCAAGATTTCAGTAAATATTTTTGTCAATTCTAAAAGAAATGCCACAAGCATGGTTAAAGTTTTAGTTAGAAAAGATGGAGGACTAAAGATGGTTTAATTTTTTTTTTTGTATTAGATGTTTGATGTCATATACTTTTTGTTTGGACTTGAAATGTAGAATGATATTATGACATGTGTTTGTTTATCATATTTTGTTATGTTCTATTAATTGTGGAATGATTTAATGAAGTATGTTTATTTCTAGACAACCTTGTAATATGTTTGAACTTGAAGTTGATGTTGATGTCCTCCTTTGCTCTATATTATTTTGTAGGTGACAATGACTTTTGAAGAGAAATTTCTCAAACTAGTAAATGAGACATTAATGTTATTTAAAGAAGAGGAAGAATAAGCTAGAAGAAAGCAAAGATGTCTATTTACTTTTTAGAATATTTTAGTAGGGATTGCAAGTACTTCAACTTTGTTTTCAAGTGCAAGTCATATTTATAATAAAGGAGTAGAATATATAAGAAGATTACTAGATCCTTCATTACCACATCAAACTTACAATTATCAAAAGATTTATAGAATGAGCCAAACTATTTTCAAAGGTTTTTGTGATTTAATGAGGAGGGAAGAAGTCCTGATAGATACCAACAATATTATTGTAGAAGAGAAGTTTGTCATGTTCCTTGTGACAATTGGGCAAAATCAAAGGTACAGAGTAACTACAGAGTGATTTAGTTAATCAAGTTGGATAGTTAGTAAATACTTTAATGACGTCTGAAATGTTGTATTATGATTAAATCATATACTTCTAATAAGACCTTCATTTGAAGTCAAATTTGACATGACTCAAATGTGTACCCATATTTTAAGGTACATTGTTTCTTTTGTACTTTCCTTATCTTCAATGTTATTTTAATCAATATCAAAATAAAATTACATTTTTACAAGATTGCATTGGAGCTATTAATGGGATACATATCAAAGCAACTATTTATGGACAAGATATAGCAAGGTTTAGGAATAGGAAAGGTTAATTGTCCTAAAATATAATGGTAGCATGTAATTTTGATATGGAATTTACATATATTTTAGTTGGTTGAGAAGGATCAGCTATTGATGCTCATATTCTTTAAGATGTAGTTACTAGACTTAATGGTTTTTAAGTTCCACCGAGTAAATGTATTTTTTACTTCTAGAAATTCTAAAGACATCACCATACTAATTTTTTTATATAAGTAAGTTTTACTTAGTTGATGTTAGATATTCGAATTGACTAGAATATATTTGTCCATATCGAGGTGTAAGATATCATCTATCTAATTATGTTAATGATAGAGTTCCTCGTAATGTTGTAGAAAATTTCAACTACAAACATTCACAATTGAGAACAGTTATTGAGTGCATGTTTGGAGTTGTGAAACATTGATTCTCAATATTACGTGATCAGATGTCATATCCATATGAAACATAAGTGAAGATTGTCATCTTTTTTGCTTCAAAATTTCATTCGTAAGACTGATAAAGAAGATTTACTGGAAGACATGCAAGATGAGTTGAAAAAGTTAAATATTATTGATGATATGCAACCAATAGGAGAGATACATATGAAAAGCAATGCATAGGTTGGAATGAGTTAAAAACAAAGAAAAGAAATGGTAGATAAGATGCGTGAAAATATGATGTTAGTAATGTGAGATGGAAGAATTGTTTAATATTATTTAGCATTGTAATATTTGAATTGAGATATATTTGTATTTTTTGAATATTATTTGTAATAATTGAATTTGATTATTTGTATTTTTAGACAAATGTATCATTTATTTTATTATTATTATTGATTGATTTCTTTTTTTTTGTCATGTACTAACCTTTCATTAGAATTTCTATTTGAACTTTCCATCATATACTAAACCTTTCTTAAAATTTTCCTTTTACTTTTGTTAAAAAAATTTCTTTTCCTTTCCAAAATTTTTCTTTTAGGGGGGTTTAGTGCACGTAGGAAATTAAGAAAAGGAAAGGAAAGTTTAAACTTTCCTTTTGTAAGTCGTTAGTGTACTTCAAATTTGATGGAAGGGAATGTACATACTTTTCAATGGTATAAAATGACAAACATTGATTTCCATCTATTCATTTCCGACCTCTACACATGTGAAATCATCATCGTCCTCTACACGTGCCCACTTGCTCCGTCGAAACCTATGAATCTTCCTTTGCTCGCTTGCTCGCCTGCTTGCCTGCTCAGTAGTTGCCATTGCTACTCGTGTGCTCACCTGCAACCTGCTTCCACTTGCTTGCTCCTACTACTACTCACATCCTCATAGTTGCCCACTCACCTAGTCGCCCACTTACCGTTGTCACTAGCATGCTCGCACTCACCTATTGTTGCTCGCAATCACCTGCTCTTGCTCGCCTGCTCGACTCCCACTTGCATTTTTGTGCTCACAATTGCCTGCTCCTACTTGCTTGCTCCTGCTATGGCTCACTTGCTTGTAGTTGGCCGCTTTCCTAGTCACCTGCTTGTCGTTGTCGCTTGTGTACTACACTCGCTAGTTGTCGCTCATAGTCACTCGCTTGGTCACCCACTTGTTGCTCGCAATCACTCAATTGCTTGGTCACTTGCTTGTCGCTCGCTCGCTTGGTCACCCTCTTGCCATTGTCGCTCGCATGCTCACACTCACTTGGTCGCCCACCTGCCATTGTCACTAGTGTACTCATAGTCGCCTATTGCCGCTCGTAGTTGCTTGCTGCCTATAGGTATAGAATCTATAGATACTTTGCATAATATTAACTTGGATGTAGGTGCTTAGTTCATATAAACAAAAATAAATTGTGCTTAAAGACTAGGATAGGTTATTCTCTAATGCCTGGTGAAATTGACAAGTGTGGGAAGCATGCTAAATATTTACATCAACTGACTTCTTCTAGTCTTTATGGCATGCTAAATTGTGCTAAATATTTGATGAAATTGTGTGAAATTGACTACTTGAAATGGCTGTATGGCAATGCATGTTAGATATAAGATATTTGTTAAATTATACCAAACGATGCATGTTAAATATAAGATATTTGTTGTCTTGTACTTGATCAGTGATAAGTAATCTAATATTGGCTCTTGATCAGTGATAATGATGATATAATGTACACAATTCATTCAACCCAATTGCTAATAAATTATGTTAGCTACCCTAATAATAGTATTCAACACATGATTCTCCCCTAGTAAATCACAATTATTAAACTATAGGATATAAAAATTCCACTTATAGTTTTCCTTGAAAATAGGGTGGAGGTGGTTGAAATATCATATTGATCTTAAAGATTGATGTGCATAATCTATTTTTCATTAAAATATTGCTAATAGCAGATAATATAGCTGGTTTTTCACTCTATTATAAGGTAAGGGATCCTATAGTATTCAAAATTAGGTAAAAACATTCAATCATCAAAAAATAACTTGGAAATTTTAAAATACCATAATGTGATTGATGGTAGTGGTTAAATTGAAATTTATCTAAAAATCCATTGAGTGTGTTCAAATAAGTTAAATTAGAACCTTCAAAAAAAAGTTGAACAAGTTTTCTTAAAGCACATTTATAATACTATTTTTTTGTTTGAGGGTTTCCTATAAATGTGTTATGTATTTTAACTGTAAGTGCACAGTGTCTATTGTATTAGTGTGCAAGTACAGGTCATCTCATAGGGAATTGCTTAAGAATTGCGAACTGTTTCATTTTTAACAATCAAATTTATATATTCAATAAGCTCTCCGTTGAGTTACAATTAACTCAACGGACTAAGTTCGTTGAGTTATGGCTAACTCAATGGACTAACCTCGTGGACTTAAGTTAACTCCACGAGTCTGTCTTTCCTATTTGATACTGCTATTTACAAAGGAATTCGGTCAACCATTGGGCAGTTCCATAGATTGTAAATAACATCAATTAAGCTCTTTAATGTTAGTAAACATTGGATTTATCATTAGGCAATACTAACATTTAGATAATTCAAATAGTAACCATTAAAATCTTTAAGTCTATTGAACGAACCAATTTCAGTAAATTGTAAAACTAAAACAAACATAAAACATTCCCAACACTAACAAAGATAACATTAATCATAATATAAAACAAACAATACAATACCTAAATACAAAATACAAACACAGATAAGTTGTTTTTGGTATTTTTGTCTTGATATGAGCATGAAAATGGGCGAAAGGTGAAACGTAAAGTAATCAAAGTCGACAGTAAATACTTTCGTCACTACCTGCAACGCGATTACACCATTGAAAATTAAACCACTTACAATTCTATCTCCTCTCCCTATAGAATCATGAGTCTAGAATTGCAAGATGATCCGAAACCAAGGCTAGAAGTTTTACGATCTCCTGAGATATGAATCGGTGCTTGGTGAAATAGTTTCCCTTCCTGTGACGCGATCACTCCTCACAGTGGTTGTCAGGCACTGTGTTTGGCTCGGAATTGATCCGACATCAGGAAAGTATCCTCACAAACCTCAGAGTGGTTGGTGATTATAGTAGTGGTGGTGATGGTTGGTGTGGTACTTCAGAGAATTACCGACGTTGCTTGCAGAAAGCTCGATGATCCTCCTCTACACACACTGGCCACACCCATCAACCACCACTCTACTACTTTTTTTCTTCTTTTCTTTTATATTTCTTTAGTGGTAACTACTTCTACTTGAATGATCGATTGGATTTCCTTCATTCATATCAACGACGATGATTTCTTCTTCCTTTGACGAGTGAATTCCTGCGTGATACGTGCGATCGTAGTTTTTTTCTTCCAACTATTCTGTTCCTGCAACCGCTATAGTGGCATATTAGAAAATAAATGGTCTGTGGAGTTACAGATAACTCAACGAACTTGCTTCATTGAATTAACTATAAAACACGTGCATAAATTTAACTATCTGATGCTTAGGTGCACTTTGGATACCTACAAACTTAACTATCCGATGCCTAGATGCACTTTGGATAGTTACAGACTTAATTATCCGATGCCTAGATGCATTTCAGATAGTTACAGATAACTCACCGATATATAACTTAAGTCAATCTTCTAGATCACGACACGTGTCATTAGTAGTTTTATAATAAAAGGAGATTTCGAAGAGTTACACATATAACTATCTGATGCCCAACTGCAATTTCGGATAGTTAGAGATAACTCATCGAAAGTCCACTTAAGTCATGCATTATGGTTTCGACACGTATACTGAACATTATATAAATATTTAACTTGCAGTTCATTTCATGTTATGCAGAATTTACATTTTACCTTACAGCACGTAGATATTTTCAAGCATCTATTATTTAATCCTGTCATTCAGCAAACTGTAAATCTTTTTAAACATTCATGCATAATGTTCCACAAATTATATAACATTCAATATAGTTCATCCATTTCATCATTCTAAACATGCATGAAAAATATATTTGAAAAACATATATTCATTCATATGAATAAATTACAGTACAATCAAATTAGATATTTTTCATACAAATATATACAAGTACAAGTAGACGAACTATACAATTAGCCTTTATTCCTAAGTTCATCTACTTCCTTTTGGAGTTTTTCTATTTGTTGCTCTAATTGTTCTATCCTTTTTACAGCTCCAATAATGCCTCCAGAAGGTACAGATACTTCAGCTGCAGCATAATTTCTGTATTCTTTCACTGAAATAGTTCTTGATCTTATCCTTTTGGATGTCCATTTCGTGAAATCAATATAGTCTACCATCAATATAGGTATCAAATCTCCATAAAATAATTTCTTCTTTGCAGAATTCATTTTGGATAAGAAGACTTGACACCAATTAACTTGAATTCTGTTCACAACTGCATAAGTGGCCCACTTGACAAATTGACTTAGTTCAATGTCATGGCCCTATCGTTGGTAGACATTTTTAATCAAAATGTTAGCTATCATGTGTACTTTACCATTTAAATGCTTTAGTCTATTTAATAATGGCACACCAGGATTGATAGCCAAACTGTCCTTGATTTCCTGCTCTATCCATTCAACGATAGTTGTGCTTTCCAAAATTTCTTTTCCTTCATTCTTCAATCCAAAAATGTTGTGGAGAAGCTCTAGTGTTATTTGTACATCAGCTTCTTCTACGTTGAAAATTAATTGTCCTTCTTCTTCTCTTAAATTAGCATAAAAGCAGGGCACTAGATTTTCATATATTGCATGCCCTTTCTGTTGAGAAATAAATTATAGTAGACCCTGGAACTCAAATAATTCCTTAATTTCTTGCATTCCGTCCTAATTTACTGGTCTACTATATATGATATCATAACCCCTAATCTCTTGGTATTTATTATAAGCTTCCTGACTCCAAAAGTGTACTTCATTCAGAACTATTGCTTCAATCGAGTCAGGAATGTGACTTTGTTGTTCTAGAGGGGTTTGTTCTTAATCTTCCTCTTCCATAGGCTAAACTTGAACTTGCTAAAAATGTTCTGCAGATTCCTGAACATTTTCTTCTGCTTTTGTTTATGATGGTGAGTCGGTAGAACTCTCCACTCTGTCTTGAAGTGTTTCATTAAATTCAGTCAAATCTACAAAGTCATTTTTGTCCATATGGCTTTGTTCAGCTTCTTGTTCATTATCTGTTCTTTCTTCTTCCTCCTGACTACCAATCTGCATTGTCACTGTTCTTTCTGATTCTTTGGCAGATTGGGATGGAGTCACAAGCAATTCAGTTTCTACCCTATTTTCTATTTCTTGTTCTTGTACAGGTTGTAGACTAATTCCAGTCTGATTTTCTTCTTTTCTTTTCTCTTGAATTCCAACCTAATTTTCTTCTTTTTCTTGCTCTTGCTGCTGCTGTTCCTGCTCCTCCTCAAAATCGGATAGCAGGTTCACCAAAATTGGCTCTACAGGCCCTATTGATATTGGTACTTCAGATTTAATCTCCTTTTGACATTCAGGCACTATCTCTTTTCCTTTCCTTCATCTGATTAATTGTGTCTGGTCTTCCTCTTCTACTTCTAAGATTAAATCCATAAACAAAGGCTTTGCACGCCTTTGAGCCATAGGTACTGGCTCTTCCTGTTTAATTTTTTCAATATTTGCTGGTCTCGAAGGACCAACTTCAGCTTCTCCTCTTGCAGCAAATCTAACAATGGTTCTTTGATGCTGTTCAACTTTAATTTGGTATTGGGCTTTCAATTTTTTTGCAACCCTCTTCCTGCAAAATGCATCAAATACCAGGTGTGCTTTAGCTATTGCCACATCTTCTGGTTCTCCTTGGTTTTTCCCAACTTGAACCAATCCTTGGAATTCTCTTAATTCCTCTTCAATTGAAGGCCCCAATATTGCTGCTCGTGCCAACGGCCTAAATGGTGGAACTGAAGGTCCTAACTGCTGTTCCTTAGGAACAGGTCTTTCAGTAGTCGGCTCCTCTTGTTCTTCTTCTACTTCTTGCTGCCGCCTCATTTCACCCATTGCATGACCAACAATGCGCCTTTTGAACCATAATCTGGCCTTGCGTTGGATTAGCTCTAGGGCTACTTCGTTGTTTGGCCTGATTTTTCTTTCTTTATTGACAACAATTTATGTTGCTACTCTGATTCTTGTTTCCATTATCTGAGGTATTTGTATACCCAAATCTACTAAAACTCTTCTCAAGTTGAAAAGTTCAGATTCTACCTTCTGTAACTCTTTTTCTCTTGTCGTATTCTGAATTTTCTGTCGCGTGTGCCATTCCTCTGACTCTTTCAAAAATTCTAATGTGTCAACACTCTAAGTTTTAGTAATGGCATGGAATCGGTCTGATCTTTCTGTTCTAAGTTGTAACTAATCTGCTGGATAACGCCGCCAAAACTCTAAGTTTTAGTCCAAATAAGCCATAAGTTTAGGTGGGTAATCAGGTCATTTCCCGAACCAACTCTCGCTCCCTCATCCGTGGAATTATAGACTAAGTCTGTGGACTTTACTATAGTACTCTGTTGAGTTACAGTTAACTCAACGGAGTTAGCTCGTTGACTAACTCAACAGAGTAAGTTCGTTGACTAACTCAAAACTCAACGGAGTAAGTTCGTTGAGTTAAGCATAACTCAACGAACCTCCCGTACAGATAAATATAATAAAATATACTTAAGATAATAGTTTTTTTTTCTTTTTTTACCGGTTTAACCGATACTATGTTTCGATCAAACTGACTTTTTTTTCGGTTGAACCGATACTATGTTTCGGTAAAACCAAAAGTTTTTTTTTTTTACTAAAAATTAATATAGATTTTTTATGTTTAGGTCATACCGATGGATCTAGTCGGTTGAACCGCAACGATTTTTTTATATTTTATAATTTTTTACATTTTTTTTAATAAAAATGAAAATAAAATAAAAACCAATTTCTTACTAAGTAAAGCTCAAGTAGTCCTCTACTCTTACTTCTTCTATAATTCCAAAGGAGCATTTTGGTATTTTCAAAATAGGTCTAAGTCTTTGTCCATTTACTTTAAAGATATTCTAATTTTTAGGATTTTCAATCTCAATAGCTCCATAGGGATAAATATTTCAAACTATGTAAGGTCCTGCCCATCTAGATTTTAATTTTCTTAGATAGTTATGGAGTTTAGCCATGTAAAAATAAACTTCTTGTCCTACTTCAAAGCTTTTTGGAATAATTTTCCTACCATGCTAGAATTTCATTTTCTCTTTTTCTCTTATAGTCTTCGAATAAGCTTCATTCCTAAATTCTTCTAATTCAATTAATTGCATTTCCCTATTTTAAGCAACTTGATTTAAATTAGTGTTCAGAGTTTCTAATGCCCAATAAGCTTTACATTCTATTTCAGCTGGTAAATGACAACTTTTTCCATATACTAGCCTAAAAGGTGACATACCTAAGCTTGTCTTATAAGCAGTTTTATAAGCCCAAAGTGCATCTATCAATCTATTAGCCCAATCTGTTCTAGTAGGATTTACTACTTTTTCTAAGATTAACTTAATTTGTTTGTTAGCACTTTCTACTTGTCCACTTCTTTGTGGATGATATGATATTGCAATTTTGTGGTTTACTCCATATTTTTTCATTAAGGCTTCAAAACTTCTATTACAGAAATAAGTTCCTCTATCACTGATAATAGCTTTCGGTATTCCAAATCTAGCAAATATTTGATTCTTATAAATTGTATTACCACTTTGTTGTCATTAGTTTTTGTAGGAATAGCTTCTATCCATTTAGATACATAATCCACCCCCAACAATATGTAATTAAATTGATTAGACATAGGAAATGGACCCATAAAATCTATTCCCCACACATCATAGATTTCAACCTCAACAATAGGATTAAGAGGCATCATATTCCTCTTTGATATTCTTCCTATTTGTTGACAACCTAAACAACTTAAGCAATATTTATGAGCATCTTTGAATAGTGTTGGCCAATAAAATCCACATTGCAGAATTTTTGCAGTAGTTTTCCCTGAGCCAAAATGCCCTCCACAAGCTTGGTCATGACAGAAAGACAATATGCTCTGATATTCAGTTTCTGGAACACACCTCCTTAAAACCAGATTAGGATATTTCTTAAATAAGTATGGGTATTCCCAATAGTAATATTTTACTCTTGAGAAAAATAATTTCTTATCCTGTCTATTCCAATCCTTAGGTGTTAAACCAGTAACTAAGTAATTAACTATGTCTCAATACAAAGGTATTATGTTGATGGTCATTAATTGTTCATCAGGAAAATTATCTTTAATTTCAATATTTGATTTTTTTATTTGTAATCTTTGTTGAGTATTTTTATTTTGATGATGTGTGCTGAATGAAAATAATCATATTTGCTCAATTACTATTGCTTGTGAAAAGAAATTAAAATCATCAATTAATACAGAAAAAGCTTACTGATATAAATACTTGTCTGTATTGGATATGAAGTTAATAACTAGTCGTTTCCTTGCATTAATTTCTCATTTAGCTAAACGTTAAGTTAACGTGTGTTTTTATTGAAAAGCATGATATGTTTTAATGTTATATCTTCTGTATCATGAACAATGCACATTTAGACAACTCGTTAAGTTAGAGTTTTGTTTGTATAGAGGTCACGTGAGAACTCGTTAAGTTAGAGGCTTAAAGGTTAAAATAAGTCACGTGATAACTCGTTAAGTTAGTGAGTAAAAGAAGAGACGAACTCGTTAAGTTAGTGTTATACACGTGGTGAAATTATAAGTTACGAATGTTCTATTGTATTACGTGAGGTGCACATGTTTAACTCGTTAAGTTAACATAACTAAACGCGTTGAGTTGCTATATTGAACACTAATGCAATGCGTTAGGTTAGCGTTATAAACTTAAGTTGTTATTTTTGCATGCGGTAAAATTCTTATTATAAAAACATTTGTTTATTACTGGTTCGTTGAGTTATCATAACACAACGGAGATGGTTTGTTGAGTTATCATAACACAACGAAGATGGTTTGTTGAGTTATCATAACACAACGGAGATGGTTCGTTGAGATAGCATAACACCACGGACATAGTTCGTCGAGTTAGCTACAGTACTTGTTACGTGAAATGGCACATGAGGAACTCGTTAAGTTAGAAACGTTAAGTTATATATATACTTGTGTTACTCCTTTAGTGAACATTAAAGTAACGACTTCTTATTACATTGATGAAAAACTTTTGGACGAGAAAGTTTATTTTGCAAGAAATTTTTCAGAGATCCAGGACTGATGATTAAAGAAAATTCGAAATATAACCGTGGGTTAGAACATGTGTGTTTCGATGAAGGAAAAAGAAAAGACGTGGAGAAGTGGAAAATTGGTGGTGGTTAAACGTGAAGGATATGCATGAAATGAAGATACAGTATAAAAAGCATAGAATTCTCGTTGACCAATTTATCCTTGCACACAAAACGAAAAAGCTTTTCAAGGATCAAACCATCCCTGCACACCAAAAGAAAAATCTTTTTCAGGGATCAAAAACACCTTCTCAGGGAAAATCTCTCAGGTGGAAGAAAGTTCAGTGAAGCATAAAAGGGTAAGATTTTTGTCACTAAAGATTTGAAGTATCAGAAGAAAGCAAATTCGGTGAAGCATGAAAAGACAAGATATTCGTCACTGAAGAATTGCTGGAGAAGAAAAAGAAGAAGAAGAAAGATCTCAAATAGGGAGAAAAGTTTTAAATTCCGCAAATTAGTTTTCTCTGTTTGTAGTTATGAAATTGTTTAGATGATACATGGTATCGAAATATAATTGCATCTACAATTTCTGAGGAGAATTGAATTGTATATTGTAATTGAAACCTTGAATAAAAATGATTTTATGAAAACAATGTCTCTACTTGTTTTTGAGTTTTAAAGTTTCAAATATATTTCAGAAAATATTAAAGATACACAATTCACCCCCCTCTTGTGTAGCCATACGATCCTACAATCTTGATAAATGATCTGCTACTACATTCTCACAACCTTTTTTTATCTTTAATTTCTAGATCAAATTCTTGTAATAAGAATATCCATCGGATCAATCTAGGTTTAGTTTCTTTTTTTGCTATTAAGTGTTTTAAAGCTGCATGATCCGTGTATACTATTACTTTAGCTCCAATCAGATATGATCTAAACTTTTCCAAGGCAAACACAACAACTAATGTTCTTGTAGGATCGTATGGCTACACAAGAGGGGGTGAATTGTGTATGTTTAATATTTTTTGAAATTTAATTGAAACTTTAAATCTCAAAAACAAGTCAAGACAGTGTTTTCATAAAATCATTTTTATTCAAGGTTTAAATTTCTTCACTGAATTTGCTTTCTATTTTGTCTTTCTATGCTTCACTAAATTTGCTTTCTTCTGATACTTCAAATCTTCAATGACGAAAATCTTACCTTTTTATGTTTCACTGAATTTTCTTCCACTTGAGAGATTTTCCCCGAAGAGGTGTTTTTGATCCCTGAAAAAGATTTTTCTTTTGGTGTGTAGGGATGGTTCGATCCTTGAAAAGATTTTTCTTTTTGTGTGCAAGGATGGTTTGAACAACGAGAACTCTATGCCTTTTTTACTGTATCTTCATTTCATGCATATCCTCCACGTTTAATCACTACCAATTTTCCACTTCTCCACGTCTTTTCTTTTTCCTTCATCGAAACACACACGTTCTAACCCACGTTTATATTTCGAATTTCCTTTAATCATCAGTCTTAGATCTCTGAAAAATTTCCTACAAAATAAACTTTCTCGTGCAAAACTTTTTCATCAGTGTAATAAGAAGTCGTTACTTTAATGTTAACTAAACGAGTAACACAAGTATATATATATAGCTTAACGTTTCTAACTTAACGAGTTCACCATGTGCCATTTCACGTGACTAGTACTGTAGCTAGCTCAACGAAATAAGTCTGTGGTGTTATGCTATCTCAACGAACCAGCTTAACCTTTCTTTCGGAAGGTTAAACGATAACTCACCGAAAACAGTTTAAGTTTCAGATAGTTACGGATGTAAGTCACTGAAAAACTCTTTATATGATAAAACTAGTGAGACACATGTCAAGACCTGAAAACATGACTTAAGTTACCTTTCGGATAGTTACGACTGTAAGTCTCCGAAAAATTTTAACTCACTGATTCAGTAATAAACAAATGTTTTTATAATAAGAATTTTACCACGTGCAAAAATAACAACTTAAGTTTATAACGCTAACCTAACGCGTTGCCTTAGTGTTCAATATAGCAACTCAACGCATTTAGTTATGTTAACTTAACGAGTTAAACATGTGCACCTAACGTGATACAATATAACATTCGTAACTTATAATTTCACCACATGTATAACACTAACTTTACGAGTTCGTCTCTTCTTTTACTCACTAACTTAACGAGTTATCACGTGACCTATTTTAACCTTTAAGCCTCTAACTTAACGAGTTCTCACGTGACCTCTATACAAACAAAACTCTAACTTAACGAGTTGTCTAAGCGTGCACTATTCATGATACAGAAGATATAACTTTAAAACATATCATGCTTTTCAATAAAACCACACGTTAACTTAATGTTTAACTAAATGAGAAATTAATGCAACGAAACGACTAGTTATTAACTTCAGATCCAATACAGACAAGTATTTATATCAGTAAGATTTTTCTGTATTAATTGATGATTTTAATTTCTTTTCACAAGCAATAGTAAATGAGCAAATATGATTATTTTCATTCAACACACATCATCAAAACAAAAATACTCAACAATTCTTTTTTAGTAGTTGTGTAATTAACTTGAGCATCATTTAAGGTTTTGCTTGCATAATGAATCACTCTAGAAGATTTTTCTATCTTCTATCTCAACACTGCTCCTACAGCAAAATCAGATGCATCACACATTAATTCAAATGGATGGCTCCAATCAAGTGCTTGAATTATAGGAGTTGAAATTAAGCTAGTTTTAAGTCTGAAAAAGGCTTCCTTGCAATTTTTATCAAAGTTAAATGGGACATCTTTTAATAGATTAGTTAAAGGTCTAGCTATTTTGCTAAAGTCTTTAATAAATCTTCTATAAAAATCAGCATATCCTAAAAATGATCTAATATCTTTTACTGATTTAGGTTCTGGTAGATTAGAAATTACTTCTATTTTAGCTTTAACTATTTCCAACCCTTTCTTAGAAATAAGATGCCCTGAGACTATTCCTTGTTTAACCATGAAGTGACATTTTTCCCAATTTAGAACCAGATTTTTTTCCATATAGCGTTTTAATATTTGGTCTAAATTATTTAAACAAACTTCATATGAATTGCCATAAACAGTAAAATCATCCATAAATATTTATAAGAAATCTTCAGTCATTCTATTAAATATGCCCTGCATACACCTTTGAAAGGTGGTTGATGCATTGCATAATTCGAATGGCATTCTCTTAAAAGCATAAGTTCCATTAGGACAGATGAAAGTTATTTTCTCTTAATCCTCTAATGCTACTAGAATTTGATTATAACTTGAATACCTGTCTAGGAAACAAAAATATTCTTGCACTGCTAATCTTTCCAGCATTTGATCTATATAAGATAAGGGAAAATGATCTTTCCTAGTCACAGCATTCAACTTTCTATAGTCTATACATACTCTCCAACCTAATTGAATTCTAGTAGGTATCAAGTCTTGACTTTCATTCCTAATAATTGTTAATCCTAATTTCTTAGGAACTCATGGATTGGGCTAACCCACGAGCTATCATAAATCGAATAAATTATGTCATTATCTAACCATTTTACTATTTCTTTCCTAACTACTTCTTTAAGGTTTGGATTTAATCTCCTCTCAGGAATTCTAACAGGTTTAGCATTCTCTTCTAAATATATGTGGTGTCAGCATAAAGTTGAACTTAATCCTTTTATATCAATCATAGTTCATCCTATTGCTTCTTTATAACTTTTCACTACATCTTTTAATTTAGCTATTTGATCCTCTTTTAAATTTGAAGCAATAATGATTGGACAGGTTCGTTTCTCTTCCAGAAATATATAGGTTAATTCAGGAGGTAAAAGTTTTAATTCTAAATGTTGCCCATCAGAAGCTAGAGCTCCTAATTGAACATCATCATTTTCTAAATTAATTTCTTCCTGATCTCCTTCTATATTTATGCTTTCACTTTCCTCTAAATTCAACTTTCTATAGTCCACTTAAGTCATGCATTATGGTTTCGACACGTGTACTTCAGGAAATAATAAAATATTCTTTTAAAACATAACTGTTCGGTAATTTAAACATAACTCTTCGGTACATTAAGTATAACTGTTCGGTACGTTAAACATAACTGTTTGAAATAACAAAAAATTTGGATACTTAAGAATTTCACAGCCTACAATTTACCGACAATACAAAAATGTACTAAATTAACATTAATTCCCCAAAATTAAGCAGATTCTTTCGTTAAAGTATATAACAGTGCACTTATAACAAAATAGCTTAATTCTCATATGATAAGCTAAATATTATGCAATTAACCATCGTTTAACCATTAATATTATGCACTTTTTCATTCTAAGCACTCCTCCCATACCTAAATTTTGCTAGTCACTTAGCAAACTAAGATCTAATTAATTGGTCTTTCTAAAAGTGCTAGAATTAATTCTTCCTTTTTTCTTCTATTCAGCATAAGAACTTGTATTATTATATAGATATTATGTATGTTTCAGTAATCTGTTTTAACATTGTTTTCTCCTCTTCAACCTGCAAATATACTTAGAATATATGCAAATTACATACAAAGTATATCATCATCACATAGGTATTAATTATATTATCGTTTGTTCTTCTTTTCATCATCTGTCATCCTGAATTTTCCAATAAGACTTCTAGAAGAAATTTCAACAACATACGAATCAAAGTACAATCCAATTCACTATGATTAAGACAAATAGAATAAAGAATTGTATCTCCATTAAACAACTTCAAAGGTCAATTCTTAGATTCATATTTCAGCAATTCTAGATAACAGAAAATATACTCGATTCAAAAGATATCTGTATTTCACAAAACACTTGTATCTTTTCAAAATAGTATATTTATTTTTGTACTTTAAAAGTTAATTTGACAAGCTTGAATCATACAAGAGCTTTCTAATGTACCCATGTAACGAGCTTTCAGTCAACAATCCCAGATCTGATCAAGATCTTAGGTTGCCAGATTTCAAGAGTCCTTTTTCAGGTCAACAATCCTTACATACCTATCTGCTCAAGTACAAAAGGCTCGTGATCAAACTAGTCAATAAACTCTCAAAGTTTTTTTTTTTTTTTCACATACTAATATGTACGTATTTCATTAATACAGATGCAATAAAACACAAAAGAAAAATCTTTTCAAGGATCAAACTATCCCTGCACACCAAAAGAAAAATCTTTTTCAGGGATCAAAAACACCTCTTCGGGGAAAATCTCTTAAGTGGAAGAAAATTCAGTGAAGCAAAAAAGGTTAAATTTATGTTGCTGAAGTTTTGAAGTATCAAGTGGAAGAAAATTCAGTGAAGTAGAAAAGGTTAAATTTATGTTGCTAAAGATTTGAAGTATCAAGTGGAAGAAAATTCAATGAAGTAGAAAAGGTAAAATTTGTCGCTGAAGATTTAAAGTATTAGAAGAAAGCAAATTCAGTGAAGCAGAGAAAGACAAGATATTCGTCACTGAAGAATTGCTGAAGAAGAAGAAAGATCTCAAACAGGGAGAAATGTTTTAAAATTCCGTAAATTAGTTTTCTCTGTTTGTTGTTATGAAATTGTTTAGATGATACATGGTATCGAATTATAATTGCATCTACAATTTCTGAGGAGAATTGAATTGTATATTGTAATTGAAACCTTGAATAAAAATGATTTTATGAAAACAATGTCTCAACTTGTTTTTGAGTTTTAAAGTTTCAATTATATTTTAGAAAATACTAAAAATACACAATTCACCCCCCTCTTGTGTAGTCATACGATCCTACAACTGTTACTTTAATTACCTACCCCCATACCTACATTTTGCATTGTCCTCAATGTAAAAGATTTGACAATAAATACGATAATTGTAGCAAGCATGAATACAGTTTCATTAATTTAGCATCTAACTCAACGAATGAGTTTAAATCTAAATTCAAGATAAGTAATCAGTTACATACCTTGTTTCGCTTGTATCTCCTTCTGTATATTCCGATTTTTTATTCTGAAAAACTTTTTATTCATAGATAAAAGCAGAATATATAATAAAATAACAGTTAACAGATATTTATAAATCATTGTCTTGTGTGGAACCCAGGCTACTACGCCTTTGGTGGCTCACAAGCAAGCTAGTTGGTTTCCCAACACAGATACCAATAAACTGGATTGATATTTTGTTGTTTTTTTTTCTTTATAAAATAAACTAAAACTAAAATTTTTCTAAAAATAAATGCAGAATACACACAACATTAAACACACAAAATCACAGCTTAAGAACATGATTGAAAAGTAGAAACAAATGGAATAAACGTGTCAGTCCAAGTAAACTTTTTAGGCATAGTTCTTCTTACTATTAATTATGTTTTAATGTAGTTCTTATTCCTTCTTAATTTGTAAACATGTAATATATTATAAATTCCAAATACAAGTGTATTACCATTAATGATATGAAATGCAGAAAGGGATCCTTTTTGGTTCCAGGGTAATGTAGTAGTTTCTATTTCTACATATATTTCAATATATTCCTCTTCCCACTTCCATTCATTTATGTCTTTCATAATTTATATTTGAAATTTCATCAATTCATCCCACCATCTTATCAGACATAAAGTAGGATCATCATATTCATTATACCATATTCATATTTGAATTTTATCAAATTCTGCAGATGGTGGTTTAGCTATTTCTCTCAGTATAGGTAAAATTTCTATAAAATCATCATAACTGTTTATGCTCACTATATATAAATCAGATCCAAATGCTATTGATATATCTGTGACTAGATATACATATCCATCAAGTATGACATACATGTTGTTAATTAATGATTTCTGTCCTAGATATATCATAATATTTTTAGTCCAAGATCTATTCAGAAAATTATACACACTTAAACGTAAATCTTCACCCCAATTTCCTGTAGGTCTCCAATAATATAATTTTTCAGGAATTGTAGAATTTTTATTAGAAAATATTAAAGCCGATCCAAAATTTATAGTTGGTACTTCATATCTATTAGGTCTTCCTATATACCATTCTTCTCTTGTTATAGGATTTCTTATCAAAATATCAGGTAATAAACTTGCATACATTAGTCTCGTCTTGTATATGATTAATCTTTCATCTATCCCCATAATATGATCTATTCCTTCTAATGTATTGGGTGGAATTCCAGTAGTTTCTTCCATAGTTAGATATTCATGGTTAATTGAACTACGATTAAATGACCTCCATATGAATCCATTTCTAATCTTAGTCATTTTTGCAGCTTGTAGTCCCCGAAAATATTTTTCTTCAATATAGTCTTTAATTTCCTTTGATACACAACACAACTTGTACAGATCTTTAGCTGATAAGTTACTCAGTACTTCCCTTAGTGCATCCAACGGTAATTGCATCAATTCCATTTGTTGATTCTGTATAACACAAACAAAACTTTAGCAGAGACAAAAATTTAACATAACTACTGCACACCCTCGTGGAGTTAAGGCATAACTCAACAGACTAAGTTCGTTGAGTTAAGGACTAACTCTACGATACTATTAACTATAAATAAAAACATATATATACAGATGGTTGCTTCAGATATGCTGCTTCATTCAACTACCCTCCCAGAAGAGGTATCAATTTCATTAACCATTCTATTGACAGGGTTAGGTATTGCTTGTATTGGCAATCCTCCAATAGGTCTAACTTCCATTGGTTCCTTCTGTCTAAGTGGTATATTTCTATTCTGATTTTGAATAGTAACATTTCCAAATACAAAATCCAAACGATTGTTTAATTGTTGGATTATTTTTTCTAATTTCTCTATTCTAGATCCTTGTTCCAGTAATGCTTCATAACTTATATTCTTCTCATTTAAATTTTCTCCTCCTTGGAAATTGTTGTTTCTCCAAGATAAATTCTGGTGATTTCTCCAATTAAGATTATAAGAATTTCCCAAGTTATCTCTCTGGTTTCTAGCATAAATAATATCTAAATCATTTATGTTTCCATTCTTTTCTGCTAACTTTTGATTTAATGATAACTCTTCTATTTTCTTTGTTAATTCAGTTAATTTCACGTCAAGCATAGTACTTGAATTTATTTCATGCATTCCTCTTGGCAATATTTTTTTATCTACAATAGCTTCAGCCCAGTTTTCCCACTATGTAGTTCTTTTTGTAAAGTTTTCTAAATATGCCCATGCTTCTTCACTACATAACTTTAGAAATCCATTTTGACAAGTAGATTCTAATAAAGATTTTGTTGAAACATCTATGCCTTCATAAATTATACCTATTAATTATGCTTTACTCATTGCATGATGTGGACATTGAGTCAGTAAATCTTTAAATCTTTCAAAATATTTCTAGAATGATTCACCCTATTTTTGGCTACACATTAATTTTTCTTTTTTCTTTTTAATTGTTTGATGTGTTGGATAATATTTTTCTAGAAAAATAGAGCAAAATTTAGTCCATGTAGAAATTGAATCAGGCGACAGAGTATATAACCATCTCTTAGCTGTGTCTTTTAAAGAAAAAGGGATATATCTAAGTTTAATAGCATCTATACTCATGTTCGGCATTTTCATCATTTGACAAACTTCATTAAATTCTCTAAGGAAATAATAAGCATCCTCTCTTTCTAATCCATGAAAATGTGGTAATTGACTAATATAATTAGATTTCAGTTCAAACCTATCTCCCTCAAAGTTTGGCAATCGAATACATGAAGGTTCATCAACTAATTCAGGATACAGAATTTCTCCTATTGGTTTTTCTACTGAAGCAATCATTTCTACGTTCTCTTTTAAAGAAAGGTTAGCTACACTCCAAAGGATTTCGTTAAAGTCCAGTTCCGAAAATGTTTCAGAATGCCTCTATGTTGAATATTCCTAGGTAGGTGTTCTTACTAATCGTTTAGTGCTAAGAGAACGAGTCCATGTGCTCATAAATAAAATAGCAGACGATTAATTACATACCAGTCTAAAGCTTTCCATTCAGTAAATATTTGTTGACGGATGAAGTTGAATCAGCTATTTCTCCTTCCAGTTCCCCAACGCATTCTCCTTTCTTTCAAAACTACTGGTAACTCATAAATAACATTCTGTTCTATATATATAATGCACATCCATAAAGTAAATAAATCTCGTTGCAAGAACATGTCTTGTAACGTGCAGCGTGATTCCTATTTTTATGGGTATGTGTACCACTACTAATTTCAAATTTTGGTAACCGCTAAGCCGATGAAGTTTCGTTTGTGATTAAAAGAATAACCGTTCTGCTTAATCCATGAACTAACCTCATTGAGTTACAGATAACTCAATGGAACAATGTTGGTTACTATTGCTAACTCCACGTACTAACTTCGATTTAGTCAAACATTAATCCTTTAAGTCCTGTAAAAACTCGAACACTTATCCTTTAACTCTTCGAGTTTTTGCACCTACAAAATACATGACTGAACAAAGAAATTTATCTGTTCGTTAGTCCTTTTATAAAACTTGAACAGTTATCTATCCATGCGTATCAAAACTCGAACAATTATCTAACTATTCGATTTTTCATTATCGAACGCACTTGGAAAACACGTGACAACTTAAAACATTAAAAACACATGTGCAGATAACTTAACTATACGAGTTTTTAACATAAAGTATTCGACAAAAATGAGACATTAACTATCCGAAAGTTTAATTATCAACGGAGTGACCTTATATTATATTACTGGCCTCGTGGAGTTAAGTCTACTCCTCGTAAGTACCTCTATGTTTTTTTTTTTCTCTCTTGCACTCTGCTAACTGAAATAAAGTTAAATACATGTCATTAATGCAGCATTCTAATCAAAATTTGTTTAAATCTGAACATTATATAAATATTTAACTTGCAGTTCATTTCATGTTATGTAGAATTTACATTTTACCTTGCAGCATGCAGATATTTTCAAGCATCTATTATTTAATCCTGTCATTCAGCAAACTATAAATCTTTTTAAACATTCATGCATAATGTTCCACAAATTATATAACATTCAATATAGTTCATCCATTTCATCATTCTAAACACGCATGAAAAATATATTTGAAAAACATATATTCATTCATATGAATAAATTACAGTACAATCAAATCAGATATTTTTCATACAAATATATACAAGTACAAGTAGACAAACTATACAATTAGCCTCTATTCCAAAGTTCATCTACTTCCTTCTAAAGTTTTTCTATTTGTTGCTCTAATTGTTCTATCCTTTCTACAGCTCCAATAATGCCTCTAGAAGGTACAGATACTTCAGCTGCAGCATAATTTTTGTATTCTTTCACTGAAATGGTTTTTGATCTTATTCTTTTGGATGTCTATTTCGTGAAATCAATACAGTCTACTATCAATATAGGTATCAAATCTCCATAAAATAATTTCTTCTTTGTAGACTTCATTTTGGATAGGAAGACTTGACACCAATTAACTTGAATTCTATTCACAACTACATAAGTGGCCCACTTGACAAATTGACTCAATTCAATGTCATGGCACTGTCGTTGGTAGAAATTTTTAATCAAAATGTTAGCTATCATGTGTGCTTTACCATTTAAATGCTTTAGTCTATTTAATAATGGCACACCAGGATTGATAGCCAACTGTCCTTGATTTCCTGCTCTATCCATTCAACGGTAGTTGTGCTTTCCAAAATTTCTTTTCCTTCATTCTTCAATCCAAAAATGTTGTGGAGAAGCTCTGGTGTTATCTGTGCATCAGCTTCCTCCACGTTGCAAATTAGCATAAAAGCAAGGCACTAGATTTTCATATATTACATGCCCTTTCTGTTGAGAAATAAATTGTAGTAGACCCTGGAACTCAAATAATTCCTTAATTTCTTGCATTCCATCCCAATTTACTGGTCTACTATATATGATATCGTAACCCCTAATCTCTTGGTATTTATTATAAACTTCCTGACTCCAAAAGTGTACTTTATTCAGAACTATTGCTTCAGTCGGGTCAGGAATGTGACTTTGTTGTTCTAGAGGGGTTTGTTCTTGATCTCCTGAAAATGTTCTGCAAATTCCTAAACGTTTGCTTCTGCTTTTGTTTGTGGTGGTGAGCCGGCATTACTCTCCACTCTGTCTTGAAGTGTTTCATTAAATTCAGTCAAATCTGCAAAGTCATTTTTGTCCATATGGCTTTGTTTAGCTTCTTGTTCATTATCTGTTCTTTCTTCTTCCTCCTGACTACTAATCTGCATTGTCACTATTCTTTCTAATTCTTTGGCAGATTGGGATAGAGTCACAGGCATCTTTTAATAGATTAGTTAAATGGGACACCTTTTAATAGATTAGTTAAAGGTCTAGCTATTTTGCTAAGGTCTTTAATAAATCTTCTATAAAAACTAGCATATCCTAGAAATGATCTAATATCTTTTACTGATTTAGGTTCTGGTAGATTAGAAATTACTTCTATTTTAGCTTTATCTACTTCCAACCCTTTCTTAGAAACAACATGTCCTAAAACTATTCCTTGTTTAACCATGAAGTGACATTTTTCCCAATTCAGAACTAGATTTTTTTCCACAGCATTTTAATATTTTGTTGAGTATTTTTATTTTGATGATGTGTGCTGAATGAAAATAATCATATTTGCTCAATTACTATTGCTTGTGAAAAGAAATTAAAATCATCAATTAATACAGAAAAAGCTTACTGATATAAATACTTGTCTGTATTGGATCTGAAGTTAAAAACTAGTTGTTTCGTTGCACTAATTTCTCATTTAGCTAAACGTTAAGTTAACGTGTGTTTTTATTGAAAAACATGATATGTTTTAATGTTATATCTTCTGTATCATGAACAGTGCACATTTAGACAACTCGTTAAGTTAGAGTTTTGTTTGTATAGAGGTCACGTGAGAACTCGTTAAGTTAGAGGCTTAAAGGTTAAAATAGGTCACGTGATAACTCGTTAAGTTAGTGAGTAAAAGAAAAGACGAACTCGTTAAGTTAGTGTTATACACGTGGTGAAATTATAAGTTATGAATGTTGTATTGTATCACGTCAGGTGCACATGTTTAACTCGTTAAGTTAACATAACTAAACGCATTGAGTTGCTATATTAAACACTAAGGCAACGCGTTAGGTTAGCGTTATAAACTTAAGATGTTATTTTTGCACGTGGTAAAATTCTTATTATAAAAACATTTGTTTATTACTGGTTCGTTGAGTTATCATAAAACAACGGAGATGGTTCGTTGAGTTATCAAAACACAATGGAGATGGTTCGTTGAATTAGCATAACACCACGGACTTAGTTCGTTGAGTTAGCTATAGTACTTGTCATGTGAAATGGCACATGAGGAACTCGTTAAGTTAGAAACGTTAAGTGATATATATACTTGTGTTACTCGTTTAGTTAACATTAAAGTAACGACTTCTTATTACACTGATGAAAAACTTTTGGACAAGAAAGTTTATTTTGCAGGAAAATTTTCAGAGATCCAAGACTGATGATTAAAGAAAATTCGAAATATAAATGTGGGTTAGAACGTGTGTGTTTTGATGAAGGAAAAAGAAAAGACGTCGAGAAGTGGAAAACTGGTGGTGGTTAAACGTGAAGGATATGCATGAAATGAAGATACAGTATAAAAGGCATAGAATTCTCGTTGATCAATTTTTCCTTGCACACAAAACGAAAAATCTTTTCAAGGATCAAACCATCCCTCCACACCAAAAGAAAAATCTTTTTCAGAGATCAAAAACACCTTCTCGGGGAAAATCTCTCAAGTGGAAGAAAGTTCAGTGAAGCATAAAAAGTTAAGATTTTCGTCACTTAAGATTTGAAGTATCAGAAGGAAGAAAGTTCAGTGAAGCATAAAAAGGTTAGATTTTTGTCACTGAAGATTTGAAGTATCAGAAGGAAGAAAGTTCAGTGAAGCATAAAAAGGTAAGATTTTCGTCACTGAAGATTTAAAGTATCAGAAGAAAGCAAATTCGGTGAAGTATGAAAAGACAAGATATTCGTCACTGAGGAATTGCTGAAGAAGAAAAAGAAGAAGAAGAAAGATCTCAAACAGGGAGAAAAGTTTTAAATTCCGTAAATTAGTTTTCTCTGTTTGTAGTTATGAAATTGTTTAGATGATACATGGTATCGAAATATAATTGCATCTACAATTTCTGAGGAGAATTGAATTGTATATTGTAATTGAAACCTTGAATAAAAATGATTTTATGAAAACAATGTCTCGACTTCTTTTTGAGTTTTAAAGTTACAATTATATTTCAGAAAATATTAAAAATACACAATTCACCCCCCTCTTGTGTAGCCATACGATCCTACAAGTGGTATCAGAGCTTTGTTAATAATCTTTGATATAAAATCGATACCAACTTATTTAATATCATTGCTTATTCTACCTTCCTTGTTTTTAAACAGAAATTAATATTTGAGCATACGCTTAACTCTATTGATTTAAGGCTCAAGTTGTTTTAAAGTTTTTAGACTGTTTAAAATCAAATAGGTTGAAAAATCTAAGGTAAAATGGCTACTGGAAATGGTAATTTTTCTTTATATGAAGGCCAAAATCTTTATCGTCCTCCTTTATTTGATGGAATATATTTTGAATATTGGAAATATAGGATGACTGTTTTTCTTCAAAGTATAGATCATAAGATGTGGTTCATGATTTCTAAACCATATACTCTGTTAACTACTGCTTATAATACTTGGACAATTACTGAAAAAGAAAATGAAACTCTGAATGCTAAGGGCTTAAATATTTTATTTTGTGCATTGAGTTATGAACAGTTCAGTAAAGTGTCGGCATATAAATCTGCTTATGAGGTGCGGCATGCATTAGAAGTTTCACATGAAGGTACTTCTCAAGTTAAAGAGACAAAAATAAACATGTTGATTCATAAATATGAACTCTTTAAGATGCATGAAGACGAAAATATTTCTGAGATTTTTTTTAGATTTCTAGATATCATAAACTCTATAAAATGTTTAGGAAATAATTTTGAACAGAAGGATTTGGTGAGGAAAATTCTCAGATCCGTAAGTTCTAAATGGTCTCAGAAACTAACATCAATTGAGGAATCACGAGATTTAAATGTTTATACTATGAATGAACTTATAGGAAATTTAACAGCTTATGAAGTTCAATTAAATGAATCACTAAGTCACAACAAACTAAAAATGAAGAAAGAAATAGCCTTCCAAATTAATTCAGATTCTGATATATCTACTGATTCTGACGAGGATTTGATTTTGCTGACTAGGAAATTCAAGAAAGCATGGAAAGCTATGAAACAGCAAAGGAACAAAAATGATAAACCCTCAACGTCAAAATCATTGAATGACAAGAATTCTTCATCCAGAAAGTATGTATGTTACAACTGTAAGAAACCTGGACATCTTTCTCCAGATTGTCCTATGAGGAAAAATGAAAAGCAAAGTAGGACAAATCAGAAGAAGATGGCTCAGAAAACTTAGAAAAAGTTTTACAAGAAAAAGGCTTTGAAGGTCACTTAGGATGACACGTCTGAAGAGTCTGAATCTGAGGAATCAGCATCAAAATCTTCACATTCAGAAGGAGAACAAGAGTTAGAAGACGTTGCTCATGTGTGCTTCATGGCAGATGAGTCTGAGGTAATATCTGATCCTGAAAGTCATTCAGATTTCAACTTTGATGAATTATTATGTGCTTATCATGCATTATTACAAAAACTTAAAGTATGTAAACTGGAAAATAAGAATATTAGAAAATCTTCATCCATTATGGAAGAAGAAAATTGTTTTATGTCTACTACTTTAGAAAAGTTTAAATGTGATAATGAAAATCATGCTAGAGATTTGCAAAAATTTAGATTTAATGAATGTATCTTGCATGAACAAATACAGAATATAAATGCTGAAAAATTAAAGATAGAATCTGAAAATGAATTGTTGAGAAACAATATAAATGAACTTGAATTAGAGATAGAAAAATTAAAACTGAGAGAGCAAGATTTAAATTATACCTTTGAGAAATGGAATTTAAGTCAAACTAAGTTAGACAAACTAACTAGTACCCCCGCGGTGTCTTATAAATTTGGCTTAGGATTTGATTATCCTGAATATCTTGAATCTCAAGCCAATAAAGGATTTATTAGTTGCAGTTCAAGTAAATCTAAGACTAAAATTCCTTTTATTATGAAACAAGGTAATAAATATGTAGAAGTAGATACTTCAAGGGATGAATCATGCAGTAATAATATAAATCAATGTGATTTGTAAAATTGTACTTTTAACATGACTATAAATGTTTCTAAAAATCTTGTTTAGATGATACATGGTATCGAGATATAATTGCATCTACAATTTCTGAGGAGAATTGAATTGTATATTGTAATTGAAACCTTGAATAAAAATGATTTTAAGAAAACAATGTCTCGACTTGTTTTTGAGTTTTAAAGTTTCAATTATATTTCAGAAAATATTAAAGATACACAATTCACCCCCCTCTTGTGTAGCCATACGATCCTACATATTTGGTCTAAATTTTTTTAAACAAACTTCATATGAATTATCATAAACAGTAAAATCATCCATAAATATTTCTAAGAAATCTTCAATCATTCCAGTAAATATGCCCTACATACACCTTTGAAAGGTGGCTAGTGCATTTCATAATCCGAATGGCATTCTCTTAAAAGCATAAGTTCCATTAGGACAGGTGAAAATTGTTTTTGTTAGAACCCGAGTATTTTGATAATGCAAAACCTATGTGAGGAAACGTATTGTATTTCATAGTTAAGTTAGAGCAGCATTAAATCAGAAGGCAGATAGAACAAATTCCAAACAGACGAACAGATAGAGGAAGTTCTAAAAGATACTGCCTTAAAGCTACCAAATTCCAAACAGACGAACAGATGGAGGAAGTTCTAGAAGATATTGCCTTAAAAGCCATAGGAAAATCGGACAGTTACAGGACCAACTATCTAAAGAGTAAAACAGCAGCAAGACTATCGGACAGTTAGAATGATAACTATCCGAATTTTTCAAAGCCTTCAGAGAGTTAAATAATCGGACAGTTAAGTTGGTTGAATGATCGGAGAGTTAAGGAGTTAACTATCAGAAAGAAAAAGGAAAATCGGAAAGTTAGAAAGGCTAACTATCTGAAACTTAAGTCATTCAATAAATCACATGTAGAAATACAGAACGGAAGCTTAAAGGACTTGTCGGAGAGTTAGATAACTATTCGAGTTTTTTGGTAAATTACTGGTATAACTTTCTAGAACTTAAGTCATCTTATTATGCATGTGCAAAATGGAGAAACAGGCAATTGAAAGCTTAAAAGGGAAAATCGGAGAGTTAGATAACTATCTGAAATTTCAAAGAGAGTTTCAGTAAGTTACAGTTTAACTATCTGAAACTTAAGTCATTGAATTTCCCACGTGCAAAATTCCAGAAAGAAGCTCAAATAAGTTTTCGGAGAGTTAGAAAGATAACTATCCGAAATCCTGAAGCGTTTCGGTGAGTTATAGGGATAACCATCCAAAACTTATGTCATTGAAATTCCCACGTGCAGAATCCCAGAGAGAAGCTCAAATAAGTTTTCGGAGAGTTAGAAAGATAACTATTCGAAATCCTGAAGCGTTTCGGTGAGTTACAAGGATAACCATCTGAAACTTAAGTCAGCCTTTTATGCACGAGCTGAATTGAAGCAATCGGAAAGTTAACAGAGAGTTACTGTAGCCAACTATCCGATAGTTATATAACTGTTCGATGAGTCACAGTTATAAGTATCCGAATGAATGACAGCTCGTAGTAAATATTCTGGAATCCTACCTGGCAGAAAGGTTTAAGTGATCTTTCGGTGAGTTACAGATATTCTTCGGAGAGTTACACAGCTAACTATCCGAAAGGTTAGGAAAATCAGTAAGACATCTTGAAATAACTTTCTGAACGGTAACTTACCATATTTGACTGGTGTCTAATCAAGTACAGTAGAATACATTCGTTGACAGAGAAATATGATCGTTATACCTTTGGTATAAATATGAGTTTAAGAAAGGAAAAGATAGAGACAACGGATATACCACATACAGTGAGCTACACTCCAATTCCAATTACACTCAAGTCTGCAAACAGTGAAGAATATTCTAAAGACCTACTGCAAAAAAAGCTCTGTGCGTGAAAACTCTGAATGAAAGATTCAAGCTGTTGGTTCTTGACTTCAACCTAAAAGCTACATTCAGTGTTGGTTTGAGTTTCGACCTGAAAACTCTAGAGGTTGGTTTACTGAAGTTTATACCTAAAAACTTCTATGTAGTTGGTTCTTGCTTTGACCTGAAAGCAAGTGTGTAAGTGTTGAAACACTTAGTGAAGCCCAAGTGAATCTTGGGGGTGGACTAGCCAAGTTGGTGAACCACCTAAAAATTTGCTATGTGTTTCTTTTCTCTACTGATTTGCATTCTTTTAATTTCATCTCATTACATTTCTGTTGAATCATTCGATTCAACATCAAAAGAATTTTAAAAACTATACACTTTCACCATTCACCCCCCTCTGGTGAGCCTACCGATCTTAACAATTGGTATTAGAGCTTGGTTAATCCTTCATAAGATTTAACCATCTAGATTTATGGCTCAATTTGCTAAGGGACAAAACATTCACAGACCTCCTCTATTTGATGGTTCCAATTATTACTATTGGAAGAATAGAATGGAGTGCTTCCTTAGGAGTTCTGTTGTTAAACTCTAGAAGATTGTTGTTCTTGGAAATACACTTCCAACCAGTGATGTTATGAACTGGTCTGAGGAGGATGAGAAACTCATCCAATTGGATGCTAGAGAGCTGAATGCCATTTATTGTGCACTAACTGCTAATCAATATAATAAAGTATCTACATGTAAGTCTGCTTATGAGGCTTGGAAAATCCTTCAAGTTACTCATGAAGGTACAAACCAAGTTAAGGATACAAAAATCAGTATCCTGTTGAGAAAACTTGAACTGTTTAAAATGAATGATAATGAAAACATAACTGAAATGTTTTCAAGATTTATTGAAATCATTAACAGTTTGAAAGGCTTGGGAAAAGAATTCTCTTCACGTGAACAGGTATAGAAGATCTTAATGAGCTTAACTATTGAGTGGAAACAGAAGTCCACATCTATTCAAGATTCCAAGGATCTCAACAACTACACAGTTGAAGAACTGTTAGGCAATCTTCTGGCCCACGAAGTTCAGATGAAGGACTGGAAAGAGCAAGAAGGAGCTGCTGAAAAGAAAACTGAAAAGAAAAAGGAAATAGCATTTCCATCTACAGAAGAAGCTCCAAGCTCAGATGATGATGAGATCATGTTGTTGGCAAGGAACTTCAGAAAGTTTATGAAGAAAAAGAATAAGCCCAGCTCTTCTAAATGAACTGTCCCTACATGTTTCAAATGTAAAAGGCAAGGATACATACAGACCTTCTGTCCATTTCAGACAAAAGATGATCAAGGAGATAAGAAGAAGAGATTGAAGGACAAAAGAAGATGGCTCTCAAAGCTATGTGGGATGACAGTAGCTCTTCAAGCTGTTCATCAGATTCTGAAGATGAAGCTGCAGTCAATGTTTGTTTTGCAGCACAAGAGGTATGCTCTACTTCCTCTAGTTCAGAAAATGAGCATGATGGTTTAGATATAAACATTTTTCTGTCTACTGTAGATAATTTATATGTGAAGTGTAGAGATTTTAAAAAAGAAATTAAAAGATTAAATCATTGCTTAGAAAATTCATTTGCTGAATTAGAATCAACTATAGTTGAAAATAGAAATCTAAAATCAAATTTAGATAAGTGTAGTTGTGTTAACTGTGAATTAAAAGATGAAAATAAAAATCTATTAACTACTATACCAGATTTGAAAGATACCATATGTAAATTTACTCAAGGTCAAAAAGGATTAAATAAAATAATAGGATCTCAACAATCAAATGGGAATAAATATGGCCTAGGGTATGCTACACCACAGGAAATACCTTATTATGGTGGAGTGATTCGATCTTATAAAGATGGCACCACTGTGTTTGCCATCAAACAAAGATCAGGTCATATGTGGCTGCCAAGAGGCAATAGATTTACTGTTTTAAGGACTAACTCTACTGGACCCAAGAAGATTTGGGTACCAAAAGCTTTAATTTCAGTATGATTTGCAGGGTGACAAGGAGTTTCAAGCATGTTCAACTAAATGGATCGTGGACAATGGATGCTCAAAGCACATGACAGGTAAGAAAAGTTTTCTTGACTCTATTAAAAACTTAAGTTTAGGATCTGTTAAGTTTGGAAATAATGAAAAGTGTAAAATAACTACAATAGGAAATATTACATCTGAAAATGGTATAATTGAGAATGTCTTGCATGTAAATGGATTAAAACAATGTGTTAAAGGTTATATTGTTTCTTTTAATGCTGAAAATTGTTTCATTATTGATCCATCCTCGAATGAAACAAAATTTACTAGTTTTAGAAATTGCTCAATTTATATATTAAACTTTCCATGTGAAAATTCTACAAGCAATTCATGTTTGATAGCAACTAGTGAAGATGATTGGGTGTGGCATAGAAGACTTGGCCATATCAGTATGAAGAATATCAGGAAGCTATCCATGGGTGATCTTGTCAGGGGTCTGCCTAAACTCACTTTTAAGAAAGATAGAGTATGTAGTGAGTGTATGCTAGGGAAGCAGAAGAGAACTGCCCCTCACAGCAAAAATGCTTTTACCACCAAAAGGCTATTGGAACTATTACATTTGGATTTATTTGGTCCCTCTCAAGTTTCAAGTCTTGGGGGTCGAAAATATACCTTTGTTATTGTTGATGATTTCTCTAGATTAACTTGGGTAATATTTTTGACACATAAAAATAAAACTTGCAATGAGTTCAGGAATTTCTGCATAAGAGTTTAAAATCTAAAGGAACTAACAATGAAGAAAATTAGAAGTGATCATGGAGGAGAATTTGAAAACTATGAATTTGAAAACCTTTGCAATTCATTTGAAATTCTGCATGAATTCTCCTAGCCTAGAACTCCTGCTCAAAATGGAGATGTAGAAAGGAAAAATAGGACATTACAAGAAATGGCTAGAACTATGTTAAATGCCACGGATCTACCTAAATTTCTCTAGGCAAAAGCTGCAAGAACAACTTGTTACATTTCCAATAGAACTCACATTAGATCCATGTTGAATAAGACACCCTTTGAAATTTGGTTCGATAAAACTCCAAATGTTGGCTATTTTAAGACATTTGGATGCAAATGCTTTGTCTTAAATACAGGAAATGCTAAAGACAAGTTTGATGCAAAGTCTGAACCTGCCATACTTGTTGGTTACTCCTCTAGAAGCAAAGCTTACATGGTATATTTTGCTGAAGATGGAAGAGTGGAGGAAAGTATAAATGTTCAGTTTGATGAAAATCTGATCCAGAATTTCAAAAAGTTGAAGATTAAAAATGATAGTAAAAATGAATACTTCGAAGATGATAACTGTAAGCAGAAACTCATTTCACAAGTGTCAGACCAGAATCTCAACAATAGATATCAGAATCATAATAGTTGGAAGTTTAGATATGATCATCCCGAGGAACAAATTATTGGAAATATATCTAAAGGGGTACAAACTAGAAGCAAAGCACAAGATATCTGCAATTTTTGTGCATTTGTGTTAGAAATAGAGCCAAAATCAGTAGATGAAGCATGTAAGGATATCTATTGGACAATGGCTATGCAGGAAGAATTAAATAAGTTCCAGAAAAATAATGTTTGGGAACTAGTAGAAAAACCTGCAAGAAAATCTATCATTGTAACTAAATGGATTTTCAAAAACAAATTAGATGAAGAAGGTAATATTCTCAAAAATAAAGCTCGATTAGTTGCTGTTTGGGTTTTTCCAGCACTACACCAGAAAAACATGGATTTGTTACTTCTATTTTTACTTAGTTAATTTATCTTTATGCCTATTCTTTCTTTTAGAAGTAAACAAACAACCTTTAATACAATTTAGATATTAATTCCAATTTGTACTTTAACTGCAAGTGCACAGTGTCTATTGTATCAGTGTGCAAGTAGAGGTTGATCCCACAGGGAATTGCTGAAAAGTTCAGAACTGTCCATTTGTTAACAATCAAATTTATATATTCAATAAGCTCTCCGTTGAATTACAGTTAACTCAACGGATAAAGTTCGTTGAGTTATGGCTAACTCGATGGACTAACCTCGTGGACTTAAGTTAACTCCACAAGCGTGTCTTTTCTTTTTAATACTGCTATTTACAGATGAATTCGGCCAACCATTGGGCGATTCCATAGATTGTAAATAACATCAATTAAGCTCTTTAATGTTAGTAAACACTGAATTTATCATTAAGCAATACTAACATTCAGATAATTCAAACAGTAACCATTAAAATCTTTAAGTCTTTTGAACGAACTAATTTCAGTAAACTGTAAAACTAAAACAAACATAAAACAATCACAACACTAATGAAGATAACATTAATCACAATACAACACAAACAATACAACACTCAAATGCAACCTACAAACATAGATAAATTGTCTTTGGTATTTTTGTTTTAATATGAACATGGAAAAGGGCGAAAGGTGAAATGTAAAGTAATCTCACTTGATAGTAAATACTTCCGACACTACTTGCAATGCGATTACACCACTGAAAATTAAACCACTTACAATTCTGTCTCCTCTCCCTATAGAATCGTGAGTCCAGAATTGCAAGATAATCTTCTCTTCAGCATACAGGCATCAACCCGAAGCCAAGGCTAAAAGCTTTACAATCTCTTGAAATATGAGTCGGTGCTTGGTGAAAATGGCTTCCCTTCCTACGACGCGATCACTCCTCACAATGGTTGTTAGGCACTGTGTTTGGCTTAGAATCGACCTGACATCAACAAAGTATTCTCACAGACCTCCGATGGTTGGTGATTATGGTGGATATGGTGGTGGTAACGATGGTTGGTGTGATACTTTGGATAATCGCCGATACTGTCTGTAGAAAGCTCAGTGCTCCTCCTCTGTATACACTGGTCGTCCATCGATCACACACTAGATTTCTTTTTCTTCTTTTCTTTTATATTTCTTCAGTAGTAACTGCTTCTGCTTGAATGATCAGTTGGATTTCCTTCATTCATATCAACGGCAATGATTTCTTCTCCCTACGCAATACATGCAATTGTGGTTTTTCTTCCACCTATCCTGTTTCTACAACTGCTACAGTGGCATATTAGAAAATAAATAGTTTGTGGAGTTACAGATAATTCAACGGACTTTCTTCGTTGATTTAACTATAAAACACGAGCATAAATTTAACTATCCGATGCTTAGGTACAATTCGGATACTTATAAACTTAACTATACGATGCTCAGATGCATTTCGGATTGGTATAGCTAACTCACCGATATATAACTTAAGTAAATCTACCAGATCTCGACACGTGTCAGCAGCAGTTTAATAATAAAATACCCATTTCAGAGAGTTACAGGTCTAACTATCTGATGCTCAGATGCATTTCGGATAGTTACAGCTAACTCACCGAAAATCCACTTAAGTCACTTTACTAGAACATGACACGTGTCCATAGCTATTTTATAAAATAAAAAGAGATTTCGGAGGGTTACAAGTATAACTGTCTGATGCCCAACTGCAATTTCGGATAGTTAGAGATAACTCACCGAAAGTTCACTTAAGTCATGCATTATGGTTTCGACATGTGTACTTCTGAAAATAATAAAATATTCTTTCAAAACATAACTGTTCGGCAATATAAACATAACTATCCGACATGTTCGGTCTATTAAACATAACTGTCTGAAATATGTTCGGTATGTTAAACATAACTGTCTGAAATATCAAAAAATTCAGAAACTTAAGAATTTCACAGCTTGCAACTTACCGATAGTTCAGAAATGTACTAAATTGACATTAATTCCTCAAAATTAAGCAGATTCTTCAATTAAAGCATATAACAGTGTAATTATAACATAATGGCTTAATTCTCATATGATAAGCTAAATATTATGCAATTAACTATCATTTAACCATTAATAATATGCACTTTTTCATTCTAAACACTTCCCCCGTACCTAAATTTTGCTAGTCCCTTAGCAAACTAAGATCTAATTAATTGGTCTATCAAAAAGTGCTAGAATTAATTCCTCTTCTTTTTTTCTTTCTAATAAGCATAAAAATATATATTCTGTAAGTTTCAGTAATCAACCTGCAAATATACTTAGAATATATGTCAATTACATACAAAGTATATCATCTTCACATAGGTGTTAATTATATTATCGTTTATTCTTCTTTTCATCATCTGCTATCTTGAATTTTCTAATAAGATTTCTAGAATAAATTTCAACAACATACGAATCAAAGTACAATCCAATTCAATATGATTAAGACAAGTAGAATAAAGAATTGTATCTCTATTAAAACAACTTCAAAAGTCAATTCCAGATTCATATTATAGCAATTCTAGATAACATAAAATATACTCGATTCATAAGATATCTATATTTCACAAAACACTTGTATCTTTTCAGAATAGTATATGTTTTTTTTTTTTCTTTTTTTTTCTAAAAGTTAATTTGACAAGCTTGAATCATACAGGAGCTTTCTAATGTACCCATGTAACGAGCTTTCAGTCAACAATCCCAGATCTGATCAGGATCTTAGGTTGCCAGATTTCAAGAGACCTTTTTCAGGTCAACAATCCTTACATACCTATCTGCTTAAGTACACAAGGCTCGTGATCAAACAAGTCAATAAACTCTCAATTTTTTTATTTTTCTTTTATTTTTTTTTCTTTTTTTTCAATCAAAATACACACAACACAAAGCATTAATCACATACTGTATATGTATGTATTTCATTAATACAAATGAAGTAAAACACCAATCTCATATAGTCTTGTTTCTATCATTTACTGAAAATATGAATCCATAACAATAAGCTCATACTTTTTCTATAGTTTAGTAAGATCCACACATAAATCATTCTATAAGTTCAATCAGTCAAATTAAATGTATCTTTAATCATATGTGTTTTATTTAATCTAGAATTCACATATTAGCTCCTTCAGGACTTCAGATAATTTACTGATTTTTCATTAAGCATTCTGATTTCATTTTAGAATCATGAAACTGTTAAACTCATGAAATTCAGAAAAATCATAAGATACTATATCTAGATTTGCATAAATAATAAATTCTATAGCATCATATATAGCCTTCTAAATATAACATTCAAGCAGTTACAATTTATAAATTTTACAGTCTCAATTATCGGATAGTTACAACAAGTTCATAAAAATTTTCAATTTCCACAACTTTGCAGTACCATTTTAATTTTTTTTTTTTTTAATTAACAAACTTACATGGCTATTACTTTAATTACCTCCCCCCCATACCTACATTTTGCATTATCTTCAATGTAAAAGATTTGACAATAAGTATAGTAATTGTAGCAGGCATGAATACAGTTTTGTTTGATTTAAAATTCAGGGTAAGTAATTGGTTACATACCTTGTTCCATTTGTATCTCCTTCTGCATATTCCGATTTTTGATTCTGAAAACTTTTCATTCACAAATAAAAGTAAAATATAAAATGAAATAACACTTAACAGATATTAATAAATCAGTGTCTTGTGTGGAACCCAAGCTCCTATGCTTATGGTGGCTCACAAGCAAGCAAATTGGTTTCCCAGAACAAATACCAACAAACTGGATTGATATTTTGTTTTTTTCTTTTATACATAAACGTAGAATACACACAACATTAAACACACAAAATTACAGCTTAAGAACATGATTGAAGACTAGGAACAAATGGAATAAATGTATCAGTCCAAGCAAACTTTTTAGGCATCGTTCTTCTTGCTATTAATTCTGTTTTCATGCAGTTCTTGTTCCTTTTTAATTTGTAAACGTGTAATATATTATAAATTTCAAATACAAGTGTATTACCATTAATGCTATGAAATGCAAAAAGGGATCATTTTTGGTTCTAGGGTAATGTAGTAGTTTCTATTTCTACATCTATTTCGATATACTTCACTTCCCACTTCCATTCATTAATGTCTTCCATAATCCATATTTGAAATTTCATTAGTTCATCCCACCATCGTACCAGACATAAAGTAGGATCATCTTCTTCATTATACCACATTCCTATTTGAATTTTATTAAATTCTGCAGATGGTGGTTTAGCTATATCACTTGGTATAGGTAAAATTTCTATATATTCATCATAATTGTCTATGCTCACTATGTATAAATCAGATCCAAATGCAATTGAAATATCTGTGACAAGATATATATATCCATCAAGTATGACATGTGTTTGGTTAATTAATGATTTATGTCCTAGATATATCACAATATTTTCATTCCAAGATCTATTCAGAAAATTATACACACTTAAGCGTAAATCTTTACCCCAATTTCCTATAGGTCTCCAATAATATAATTTTTCAAAAATAGCAGAATTTTTATCAGAAAATATTAAAGCTGACCCACAATTTACAATTGGTACTTCAAATCTATTAGGTCTTCCTATATTCCATTCTTCTCCTGTTATAGGCTTTCTTATCAAAATATTAGGTAATAATAAACTTGCATACCTTGGTCTCGTCTTGTACATGATTAATCCTTCATCTATCCCCATAATATGATTTATTCCTTCTAATGCATTGGGTGGAATTCTAGTAGTTTCTTCCATAGCCAGATACGCATGATTAATTGAACTACAATTAAATGACCTCCATATGAATCCATCTCTAATCTTAGTCATTTTTCCAGCTTGTAGTCCCTAAAAATATTTTTCTTCAATACAGTTTTTAATTTCCTTTGATACACAACACAGCTTGCATAGATCTTTGGCTGACAAGTTACTTAGTACTTCCCTTAGTGCATCCAATGGTAATTGCATCAATTACATTTGTTGATTCTGTATAATACAAACAAAAATATAGCAAAGACAAAAAATTAACATAACTACTGCACACCCTCGTGGAGTTAAGGAATAACTCAACGGACTAAGTTCGTTGAGTTAATGACTAACACTACGATACTATTAACTAAAAATAAAAGCATATATACATATAGATAGTTGCTTCAGATATGCTGCTTCATTCAGCTATCCTCCCAGAAGAGGTATCAATTTCATTGACCGTTCTATTGACAGGATTAGGTATAGCTTGTATTGGCAATCCTCTAGTAGGTCTACCTTCCATTGGTTCCTTCTGTCTAAGTGGTATATTTCTATTCTGATTTTGAATTGCACCACTTTCAAATACAAAATCTAGATGATTGTTTAATTGTTGGATTATCTTTTCTAATTTCTCTATTCTAGATCCTTATTCCAGTAATACTTCATAACTTATATTCTTCTCATTTATATTTTCTCCTCCCTGAAAATTGTTGTTTCTCCAAGATAAATTCGGGTGATTTCTCCAATTAGGATAATAAGAATTTCCCAAGTTATCTCTTTGGTTTCTAACATAAATAATATCTAAATCATTTATGTTTGCATTCTTTTCTACTAGCTTTTGATTTAATGATAACTATTCTATTTTCTTTGTTAATTCATTTAATTTCACCTCAAGCATAGTATTTGAATCTATTTCATGCATTCCTCTTGGCAATATTTTTTTATCTGTAATAGCTTCAGCCGAATATTCCCACTGTGTAGTTCTTTTTGCAAAGTTTTCTAAATATGCCCATGCTTCTTCACTACATAACTTTAAAAATCCATTTTGACAAGTAGATTCCAATAAAGATTTCATTAAAACATCTATGCCTTCATAAATTATACCTATTAATTGTGATTTACACATTACATGATATGGACATTGAGTCAATAAATCTTTAAATATTTCAAAATATTTCCAGAATGATTCACCCTATTTTTGGCTACACATTAAGATTTCTTTCTTCTTTTTAATCGTTTGATGTGTTGGATAATATTTTTCCAAAAATATAGAGCAAAATTTAGTCTATGTAGAAATTGAATTAGGCGATAGAGTATATAACCATCTCTTAGTTGTGTCTTTTAAAGAAAAAGGGATATATCTAAGTTTAATATCATCTACACTCATGTTCAGCATTTTCATCATTTGACAAACTTCATTAAATTCTCTAAGGAAATAATAGGCATCCTCTCTTTCTAATCCATAAAAATGTGGCAATTGACTAATATAATTAGATTTTAGTTCAAACCTATCTCCCTCAAAGTTTGGCAATCGAATACATGAAGGTTCATCAACTAATTCTGGATACAGAATCTCTCCTAATGGTTTTTCAACTGGAACGGCCATCTCTATGTTCTCTTTGAAAAAAAGGTTAGCTACACCCTAAAGAATTTCGTTAAAGTTCAGTTCAGAAAATTTTTCAGTACTCCTTTGCAATGAAAATTCCTAGGTAGGTGTTCTTATTAATCGCTTAGTGCTTAGAGAACAAGTCCATGTGCTCATAAATAAATAGCAGAAGATTGATTACATACCAATCTGAAGCTTTCCATTCAGTAAATATTCGTTGTCGGATGAAGTTGAATCAGTTGCTTCTCCTTCCAGTTCCTCCAACGCATTCTCCTTTATTTTAAAAGTGTTGGTAACTCGTAAATAACATTCTGGTTTATATATATAATGTACATCCATAAAGTGAATAAATCTCATTGCAAGAACTTGTCTTGCAACGTGCATCGTGGTTCCTATTTTTATGGGTACATGTACCACTATTAATTTTAAATTTTGGTAACCGCTAAACTAACGAAGTTTCGTTCCTGGCTAAAAGAATAACCGTTCTGCTTAATCCATGAACTAACCTCGTTGAGTTATCTATAACTCAACGGAACACAGTCAGTTACTGTTGCTAACTCCATGGACTAACTTCGTTGAGTCACAGACAACTCAATGGACTGACCTTATATTATATTACTGACCTCATGGAGTTACGGTTAACTCAATGGACTTACTTCGTTGAGTTAACACTTAGCAACCTCTAAGTTTACTCTTGTAAATTTCTCTCTGCTTCCTTTTTTTCATTCTGCTAACTGAAATAAAGTTAAATCTATGTCATTAATGCATCATTCTGCATTAATTTAAGCATTTATCCTATCATTCAGCAAATTGTAAATCTGTTACATATTCATTCATAAAGTTCCACAAATTATATAATATTCAATAAATTCCATTCATTTCATATTCAAAACACGTATGAAAATTGCATCTGAAAAATTATATTCATTATTATGAATCAATTTACATTACAAATACATCATACAATTTCATACAATTTTACACAAGTAGACGAACAATACAATTTAATCTCTATTCCTAAGTTCATCTACTTCCTTCTGGAGTTTTTCTAATTGAAGTTCTAATTGATTAATTCTTTCTACAGCTCTTGTAAAGCCTCTAGAAGGTACAGCTATCTCTACAACTACAAAATTTATGTATTCTTTCACTAAAATGGTTTTTGATCTAATCCTTTTTTATGTCCATTTAGTGAAATCGATACAGTCCACCATCAGTAGTTGAATCAAATCTCCATAAAATAATTTTTTCTTGACTACTTTCAACTTGGAGATAAAAACTGCAGACCAATTTATTTGAATTCTATTTACAACTGCATATGTGGCCCATTTGACAAATTGACTCAGTTCTATGTCGTGGCCCTATCGTTGATAGACATTCTTAATTAAAATGTTAGCTACCATGTGTGCTTTACCATTTAAATGCTTCAGTCTATTTAATAAAGGCACACCAAGATTGATAGCCAAACTGTCCTTGATTTCTTGTTTTGTCCACTCGACGGCAATTGTACTTTCCAAAATTTCTTGTCCTTCATTCTTTAATCCAAAAATGTTGTGAAGAAGCTCTGGTGTTATCTATACATCAGCTTCCTCCATGTTGGAAATTAATTTTCCTTCTTCCTCTCTCAAATTTGCATAAAAACAGGGCACTAGATTCTCATACACTGCATGCCCTCTTTCATGAGAAATAAACTGCAGTAGACCTTGGAATTCAAATAGATCTTTGATTTCTTGCATTCCATCCCAATTTACTAGTCTACTGTAAATGATATCGTAACCCCTTATTTCTTGATATTTGGTATAGGCTTCCTGACTACAAAAATGTACTTCATTCAAAATTGTTGTTTCAGTCGGGTCAGGAAGGTGACTTTATTGTTCCAGAGGAGTTTGTACTTGCTCTTCCTCTTCTATAAGCTGCATTTGAACATTCTCTACATATTCCTACATTTTTGCTTTTGCTTCTGTCTGTGGTGGTGAGCCAGTAGAACTCTCCACTCTGTCTTGAATTCTTTCCATATATTGCTGAAGAGTTTCTTGCTCTTCAGTGGAATCTGTGAAATTTTTTTTGTCCAAATGGCTTCTTTCATTCTCTTCATTTTCTACTCTTTCTTCTTCCTCCTGACTACCAATCTGTTCTATTACCGTTCTTTCTGATTCTGTAATAGATTGGGATGGAGTCACGGGCAATTCAGTTTCTGCCCTAATTTTTGTTTCTTCTTGTATAGGCTGTAGACTAATTTCAGCCTGATTTTCTTCTTTTCTTTGCTCCTGCTGCTGCAACTCCTCCTGCTCCTCCTTAGAATCGAATAGCAGGTTGATAAAAGTTTGCTCCATAGGCCCTATAAAAATTGGTACTTCAGATTTAATTTCCTCATTTTCAAGAATTTTTTCTTTTCCTTTCTTTTTTCTGATTAATTGTGCCTGTTCTTCCTCTTCATCTTTTGAAATTAAATCTACAAAAGTAGGCTCTGCAAGCCCTCGAGCCACAAGTACTAGCTCTTCCTGTTTAACTTTTTCTATAATTGCTGGTCTCGAAGGACCAGCTTCATCTCCTTTTGTAGCAGATTTGGCAGTAGCTGCTGCCTGATACTGTTCAACTTTTATTTTGTATTGGGCCCTTATCCTTTCTTCAACCCTTTTTCTCTTAATGGCATCATATATAATATGTGCCTTAGCCGTAGCTATTTCTTGAGTATCACCTTGGTCTCTTGCTGTTTTGACCAAGCTAGTAAATTCTTTCTCCTCTTTTTCAGTTCTCAGCCAAACAAATGCTAATCGTGGCAGAGGTTTTGTTGGCTGAACTAGAGGTCTTGACTGCTGTTCCTTAGGAACAGGTCTTTCAGCAGTCGATTCTTCTTGCTCTCTTGCTCGTTGCTACTCCCATATTGCCCAACTTCCTCGACCAACAATGCGTTTCTTAAACCACAATCTGGCTTTACGTTGAATTAGCTCTAGGGCTACTTCATTGTTTGGCCTGATTTTTCTTTCTTTACTAACTGCAATTTCAGTTACTACTCTAATCCGTGTCTCCATTATCTGTGGTATTTGTATTTCTAACTCAACTAAAACTTTCCTCAAGTTAAAGAGTTCTAATTCTACCTGTTGTAGCTCTTTCTCTCTTGTTGTATTTCTGATCTTCTACTGTGTGTGTCATTCTTCAGATTCCTTCAAGAACTGTGCGGTGTCCACTGCATCTTCCCAGAATTCAGGCGTCATTTTCCTCATCGTGGAGTTACACAACAACACAGAATCGCTCTGATTTCTACTGTTCTAGATTCTAAATGATTTGTCGGATAATGCCCCCAAAACCCTAGGTTTTAGATAAATAAGCCCTAAGTTTAGGCAGGTAATCGAGTCATTTCCCGAACCAACTATTACTATTTTATCTACGGTCTTAGCTAGAGTACTCCGTTGAGTTATAGTTGACTCAACGGAATAAGCTCGTTGACTAACTCAAGACTCAATGGAGTAAGCTCGTTGAGTTAAGCATAACTCAACGAACTCCTCGTACAAACAAATATAATAATAAAAATACTACAGATAATAGTTTTTCTGATTAAATTTTTTTTTTTTCTCTCAGTTTAACCGATACTATGTTTCGGTCAGACCTAATTTTTCCAAAAATTAATATACATATTTTTTTATGTTCCGGTCATACCGATGGATCCGGTTGGTTGAACCGTAACGATTTTTATATTTTATATATATATATATATATTTTTTAATGTATTTTTTTTTTATATATATATAAACATAAAAACTAATTTCTTACTAAGTAAAGCTCGAGTAACCCTCTACTCTAACTTCTTCTATAATTCCAAAGGAGTTTTTTGGTGTTTTCAGAATAGGTCTAAGTCTTTGTCCATTTAATTTAAATATATTCTGATTTTTAGGATTTTCAATTTCAATAACTTCATAAGGATAAATATTTCGAATTATGTAATGTCCTCCCCATCTAGATCTTAATTTTCCTGGATGGTTATGGAGTCTAGCCATATAAAGATATACTTCTTGTCCTATTTCAAAGCTTTTTGGAATAATTTTTCTATCATGCCAGAATTTAATTTTCTCTTATTCCAGAAATTAAACTGTGCTACTATAAATTCAAGATTTTCTATAGAAATTCATACAACTTAAAAATTCACAATTAAATATTCTTCTGAAAGATAATTACTTCTATTTTCTAAGGAAAATCAGAGACAAAAATTGCCAAAACTGAAGTATTGTCAAAATCGTGTGAAACTCAGATAACTCAGAATTCGTAATCTGTAAAACATGTCATCTTAAAAATATTCTCTAGAAATATATATAAATCCAAATACAACGTATAATATCTTGTTTGAAAGATAAACTACTGTAGTATCAAGGAAAAATTACAAAAATAATTTTTAATTTAACATTTAATTGCAGTTTTGATTATAAGCATGTAGATAAAAAGAAATATTAGAAAAAACTGCACCCATAGGGAGCTCGGAAGGTTAGCCACCTAACCTTCCGGAAAGGCAAAATTTTCGGAAGGTTACTGGTTAACCTTCCGAAGAACAGCAAACTATGAAGATTTCGGAAGGTTAGATAGCTAACCTTCCGAAATGGGAAAAAAATTCGGAAGGTTAGAGAGAAACCTTTCGATTTGGCTGAAGGCTTAATATCTCAAATTGAAAAAATCACACAGAAATTTATACAACTCCAAAATTCACAAATAAATACTTGTCTGAAAGGTAATTACTTCTAGATTTTATAAAAAATTAGAGACAAAAATTTTCAAAACTGAAGTATTATCAAAATCATGTAAAACCTTAGACAACTCAAATTAATCTGCAGAACATATCATCTTAGAAAAATTCTCCAGAAATGTATATTAGTCCAAATACAACGTATAATACCTTGTTGGAAAGGTAAACTCGTGTAGTTTCATGGAAAAATTTCAAAAATAAGTTTTATTTAAACATGTATCTGCAATTTCAAATATAAGAGTTCAGATAAAATTGTTCTGCATCAGAAAATAACCATCCGAAAAATATCGGTGAAAATAACTATCCGATTTTACTGTTCAATCAGATAGTTATGGGTGTAACTATCCGATTTTACTATACAATTGGATAGTTATGCCCCTAACTATCTGATTTTCATAATGTTGGTTAAATCTGATATGCCAACTTTAAAAATTCACACAGAAATCTACACAACTCCAAATGAAACATGTAAATACTCATTGGAAAGGTAATTTCATCTACTTTCTAGAAAAAATCACTGAATTAAATTTTACATACTTTCATAATATCATATTTTCAAAATTCATTAACAGAAACCTATCCGGAATTCTGTAAAACATCCCTGTTTTCTAAGATTTTTATCTTTTAACATACTAATCAGAATTTTATGCATAAGTACTCAAAAGAAATCTCAAAAATCGAGTATTTCAGGAAAAATATCATAAAAATGAGTTATAATCTCGTGCACATCAAAAAATTTAAATTTACAGACAAATAGATTCTATCTTAATAATTTATACACAAAGATTATTATTACTCCATTAAGCTACTTGTTACCAAATTATATACTTGAATTAAACATGTAACAAGCAATTCAGATAACAAAGAATTGAACACATAGAATGGCCAATCCACGTATCCATTTCTTTGCAAACAAACAAAGAAAAATAATAACTCAACAAGAAAACAAACAAAACTAAAACAATATAAAGGATATTAAATCTTGCAAATCATCTAATAAATCATTTTAACACCAAAACTCCCCGGCAATAGTGCCAAAAACTTGTAACGCTTTTATGTGTTGTTAAATTAATAGCAAAAGCATAAATTTTACATTTATAACCGCAAGCGCACGGTGCCCATTGTAATAAGCATATGCAAGTACTAGTCGAATCCACAAGGAGTTTGTCTTAAATAATTTTATTAAAATGATTGTTTGATAAAACATCCACTCTATTAAATCCATAATTAAAACTCTAATTATGTGTAATCAAGTTACAATTTACAAAAATACAATAAAGATTTCAAAAGTAGCATAAAACTTGTTAATTCCTAGAGCTAATAGCTAGAAAACTCAAGAAAATCTTAAGTTCACATTTCTGGAATCACAGAAATTAGTGCGAATTCAAACTCTTCTTCCTTCCAACTTGGACATTGAAAATTCCAGAAAAAATATTGGTTGGAAAGGTCATCGAGTTATCTTTAAAATGGCAGTGATTTCCAGGACTAATTCACTCTAGCTTGCTGCCAAAGTTGGATATAAAAACAGTGCCCAAAATGATTATTAAAACTTTCCAAAAACGCGTCGTTGGTGTAAAAATCATAACTCAATCAAATCTTCATGAAACACCACGAAATCACCGCGCCTTGAAAGATAACTCGTTTCTCGAATCAAGAAAATTTAAAGGAAAACATTTCAAAATGCAAAAAATCAAGACAATACGAAGGCGTCGAGCACAATTTCTGTTGCTCGACCAGTAAAACAGAGCAGATGCTACCTTCAAAAGAAAAATCGAAAAACTGAAGAAATGCATTCTAAAAAATTCCAACAACACTACATACGTATTGTACACTTAAATTACTTACAAAAAAAGCTATAACACGACATATAACTCAGAGAAATCAAGTCGTACAACATATAACAAAACAGAACATGCATTGGAATTTACAGCAAATAGGATATACACGCATTCACAATGGTTAAGAGTTAGTTTTATGCACAACATTCACATATTCACATGAAGTAACTATATTCCATGAGATCTAATCTAAAACAACTATTTAAATTAAAGAAATAAAGATTTAACAAAGATCCTAAACGTGCATGCATTTATAAATTAAAAATACCTAAATACTCATATACATTTGATATGAAAATATGTTTACAAGTATGAAGATCTCTCCCTTCTCTTTTACCTTTAATTCATCCACTTCTCTTCAAGCATTTGATCTCTATTTGATGATGAACCACTTTGTTCACTCCTCTACAAGGCTGTCACCACTTGCAAATCATGTCCAAAGGGGAACCGCCTATGTTTGCTTTGGAGAAAATGGGTTGCACGTCCTCAATCCACTTCCAAGATATACGGATTTGTTGGCTTTCCTCTCAATTTTGATGCTTCCTATTACCTCATCTTGAAGATCACGTTCCAAGCTCTTCCAATGCTGCACATGTGTCTTCTAGTATGAGGGGGAAGACGTCTAACTCACCAATCTTGGAGGAAAACTCTTCCAAAATCTTGGGTGGAGGAGGATGGACGAAAATTGGAGTTGGAGTTCTTGCCCTTGCGTGGAGGAGAAAGAGGAGATCAGATATTTCCTTGGTTGACCATGTACTTTTATCTTCCCTTGTCATTCATCTATGGAAAGAATTCAAACACCTTCCAATTTGTGGCCTCCTAAATTAAGCAAGTCTTGATTGTTGATTGATTGATATCTTCAAGAATTGGAAGTGTGTGATGGACGACCATGGGTTGTTGATTTCCCATGATTTAATCCAAGGGTCCATGTCCTCACCTACAACAACTCAAAAGATAACGTTAAATGCAAATGCACATTACACATAAATTGGTACTCAATTATAAAGTAAAAAATGAAATGTGCATAATATATTGATTGCTCAATTGAGGATTATTTGATTTCATATCTTAATGATAATTCTTTTAAGATATGCATGAAATCAATATATAAATTACTTATATCTACACATGGGCTAATTGACTAGGTGTTAATTTAATAAAGGATAAATTTGTGCATTATTGACTATTTAACCAATAAAACATGCATAGTTCTAAAATATGATTTTCATGTAATCTTTCATAAGAACATATATAATGATGACTTATAGCCCTTAATATGCATGAATTAACATATATAAAATGCACAAATTGATACTTTACAGTAGTCGAACTCTGTTGTCTTTCACGTTCAGCATGTTCATCCACTTAATTCATAATCCACATACTAATTTTTTCATTAATCCAAATTACTATCTTTTTGAGTTTCCACTTTCTCCACTATAATTTTGAATTTCCACGATCTCCACTCGTAGATTCACCGAAACTTCATCTTCCTAAAGTCTTGTAGAATATCTTCTAAGTCTTCGATTTAGTCGAACACTTATCCTTTAAGTCATGTAAAAACTCGAATACTTATTTGTAACTCTTCAAGTTTTTGCACCTGCAAAACACGTGACTAAACATAGCAAACTTATCTGTTCGTTAGTCATTTTATAAAACTCAAAGACTTATCTATCTATGCGTATGAAAACTCGAACAGTTATCTAACTATTCGATTTTCATTACCGAACGCACATAGAAAACACGTGACAATTTAAAACATTAAAAACACACGTGTAAATAACTTAACTATACGAGTTTTTAACATAAACTATTCGACAAAAACGAAACGTTAACTATCCAAAAGTTTAACTATCGAAAATCTAACTCTTCGGAAATCTTTAACTTATCCAACATAAAAATGAAACTTTCCGATAATCTGTTAACTATTATACTTAGAGAATATTATTTAGACTTATTTAAAAACTTTAATAAAGCATATATCATCAAAACAAAATTCCTAACAACACTATAGACAAAATAACCTATTGAATTCTAATTTAAAAGACTTTGAGTACGAAGCAGTCAACCAAGATTTATTTGAATAAAAAGACATCTAAAATATGGCATAAATAATTAAACCATACGTTTTTCATCATCAAAATAAAATTCCTAACAATCTCTCCCTTTTTGATGATGACAAAACTTAACAAGTCAAATAAAAAAGTAAATAAAATGTAAGGAAGAAAAATATTCTAAGTACATATTGTTAAAAAAAATATTTTTAAACATGCATAACTTTCATGGATTAAGCATAAACTGTTTAAATATAAACTGTGGAAAAAAAAATAATCACGTGAGCATTAAATGCAGTAAACAGTTTACATAATATTTTTGGTTACAAATTACAAGAAATAAATCATGTAATACATAATTTGTATAATCACAAGCCTCTTTGTCTTCGTAAAATATTGATCAGAGTATCTGAAATTTGCTTTGCAATTTCTATACTTACTTTGTTTATTTGATCAATTACTGTTTGATCTAAATCATTTTGTGAAACTTATGATGGTTGCTGTAAAAATTCAAAATGGATGTCTGTATTTATACCTGTATTTGTATCTATATGTATACCTATATTTATATATGTATGTATACCTGTATTTATATCTGTATATTGCTGTTGTTTTGAAAATTGTGTTGATTGTTGTTGTTGCTGTTGTGACTGTGTTTGCCGATCCTGTTGTAGTTGTTGTTGAATTACAGGTGTATCTGCTTCCTGGTATTTTTGGAGTTCCTTTGTAGAAAAAGATCTTGACTTTAATCTTTTCTATGGCCAAGGTGTAATATCTGTTTGACTTGCCACAATTCTCAAAATCATATCACCATAAAATAATTTACTCTGCAAATGTAAGATATGAGAAACAAAAATATTATACTAGTTCACCTGCATATGGTTAATTAATGCATATGTAGCATAAAGACAACATCTACCAACTTCTGCACCATGACCAAACCTCTAAAACAATGAAGCATGTAGTATTTTTGCAATAAAACGTGCTTGGCCATTTAAATCATTTAGTAATTTCAATGGTTTGTTGGCAGTTGGATCTTTGGCTATACTTTTAATGTCCCATCCCAATTGATAAACCTGTTTTCTTTCTAATAATTTAACTCCTTCATTTTTCAAACCAAGTACTTGATAAAGTAAATCTGGAGTTAAATATATATCATTGTCATGTATATTGGAAACAGGAATACCTTCTTCCACTGTTAAGTTTGAGTAAAAACAATTGATAAGTTCTGGTATAACAAGATGGCCTGGCTGTTGTGGAAGTAGAGTCAACAAGCTTTGAAATTCAAACATTTCTCGTATATGTGTCATCCCTTAAAACTTAACTGGTCTTGAATATAAAACTGTAAAAGTTTTATATGTTTGAAATTTGTCATAACAGGAACTATTTCTGAACCATAATAATGTATTTTCATCTAAACTCTGTTCAAGATTAGGTATTTTCCTGTCATGATGTTTTGATCTAGGACTGGTTTCAATATTATCAGTAGTATCTATATTTTCAGAGCTTTCAGAACTGGTGGAATTTCTATCAAAGCTGGTATAAATGTCTAAAATATCTATTATTGTCGTATCAATAATCTATTGAAATTCTTCTATTTGATCTTCTTGAGACATATCAGTAGCAACAGTCTCTATATTAATCTGTCTATCAGCAACATGTATATCTATGATTGATCTATACAACAACTGTCTCTGTAGAAAAGAATGTTCTATAATAGATTCATTCTGTATTTCTAAAATTTCTATACTTAAGACATTGGCAGTGTGATATTCAATTTGTAACTGTGTATATTATTGATTATATAAATTTATCAACAAGTATATTATATATTGTAACAGACATAACCATATGTATAAACTATAGTATAAGTAACTATACCAAAAATCAAAAGTTTCTATCCGAGATACAATTAGAGGAAGAATATCTGTACATTCCTCTTCAGATGAAATATCTTCAACATTCATAAACTTAGTGTCTATATCATCAAAAATATCATCAAAATTGATATCATCTGTATATGTATCATCAAAATGTCCAACATGTTCTCTTTCCGTAGGAAAAGAATGTGTTCTTACAGCATGATGTGAAACACTGTCCATTGTATTAAAAGATACATTATGCACTAATGTGACACAATACCTTAGAGTGTATGTGTGTATTCCAATATTTGTCACATCTGTTGGGATTCCTGACACAAACGTCTGTCCAACTTCTGAAATGGAACATAGTTTTCCATTTTTCAATGATTCTTCTTTTTGCTGCAATATTCCTTGTACACCTGCAGTTAGTCCAAAATATTTTATTGTCTTTTTCTTTTTCCGACTATATGTTTGCAGTATTTCTGGTTGTTCAGGAGGTTCTAAAATTTTATTAATTTCTCTTGTTAAAGGGACATGTGGTCGTGATGGTCCTTCACCATGATGCCTAGTTGGTAATAATGGAATATAGAGTTTTAAGGCTCTCAACCTCTGCCATTTTTAGTTGATAAACTTTTTGTCCTCCACTTCGAAGGCTCATTTTCCTAATGGGAGTTTTTTGTTCATTCATATACTATTGAATGTTGTAGGATCGTATGACTACACAAGAGGGGGGTGAATTGTGTATCTTTAATATTTTCTAAAATATAATTGAAACTTTAAAACTCAAAAACAAGTTGAGACATTGTTTTCATAAAATCATTTTTATTCAAGGTTTCAATTACAATATACAATTCAATTCTCCTCAGAAATTGTAGATGCAATTATAACTCGATACCATGTATCATCTATACAATTTCATAACTACAAATAGAGAAAACTAATTTGCGGAATTTAAAACATTTCTCCCTATTTGAGATCTTTCTTTTTCTTCTTTCTTCTTTAGCAATTCTTCAGTGACGAATATCTTGTCTTTCTATGCTTCACCGAATTTGCTTTCTTATGATACTTCAAATCTTCAGTGACGAAAATCTTACCTTTTTATGCTTCACTAAATTTTCTTCCACTTAAGAGATTTTTCCCAAGAAGGTGTTTTTGATCCCTGAAAAAGATTTTTCTTTTGGTGTGCAGGAATAGTTTGATCCTTGAAAAGATTTTTCTTTTTGTGTGCAAGGATAAATTGATCAACGAGAATTCTATGCCTTTTATACTGTATCTTCATTTCATGCATATCCTCAACATTTAATCACTACCAGTTTTCCACTTCTCCACGTCTTTTCTTTTTCCTTCATCGAAACACATACGTTCCAACCCACGTTTATATTTCGAATTTCCTTTAATCATTAGTCTTTGATCTTTGAAAAATTTCCTGCAAAATAAACTTTCTCGTCCAAAAGTTTTTCATCCGTGTAATAAGAAGTCGTTACTTTAATGTTAACTAAACGAGTAACACAACTATATATATATAACTTAACGTTTCTAACTTAACGAGTTCACCATGTGCCATTTCACGTGACAAGTATTGTAGCTAACTCAACGAACTAAGTCCATGGTGTTATGCTATCTCAACGAACCATCTCCGTTGTATTATGATAACTCAACGAACCAGCTTAACCTTTCCTTCGGAAGGTTAAACGATAACTCATCGAAAATAGTTTAAGTTTCGGATAGTTACGGATGTAAGTCACCGAAATACTCTTTATATTATAAAACTAGTGAGACATGTGTCAAGACCTGAAAACATAACTTAAGTTACCTTTCGAATAGTTACGACTATAAGTCTCCGAATAGTTACGACTATAAGTCTCCGAAAAACTTTAATTCACCGATTCAGTAATAAACAAATGTTTTTATAATAAGAATTTTACCACGAGCAAAAATAACAACTTAAGTTTATAACGCTAACCTAACGCATTGCCTTAGTGTTCAATATAGCAACTCAATGCGTTTAGTTATGTTAACTTAACGAGATAAACATGTGCAACTCACGTGATACAATACAACATTCGTAACTTATAATTTCACCACGTGTATAACACTAACTTAACGAGTTCGTCTCTTCTTTTACTCACTAACTTAACGAGTTATCACGTGACCTATTTTAACCTTTATGCTTCTAACTTAACGAGTTCTCATGTGACCTCTATACAAACAAAACTCTAACTTAATGAGTTGTCTAAACGTGCACTGTTCATGATACAGAAGATATAACTTTAAAATATATCATGTTTTTCAATAAAACCACACGTTAACTTAACGTTTAGCTAAATGAGAAATTATTGCAACGAAACGACTAATTATTAACTTCAGATCCAATACAGACAAGTATTTATATCAGTAAGCTTTTTCTGTATTAATTGATGATTTTAATTTCTTTTCACAAGCAATAGTAAATGAGCAAATATAATTATTTTCATTCAGCACACATCATCAAAACAAAAATACTCAACAAATGTCATCTAAAACAACTAAGGGAAAATAATGTTGGGAATACAAAGATTCTAATTCCCTATTTACATTTTCTATCATTGGTCCCCATTTCTTTCCATAGTAAGTGATAGACTGTACCGATTTTTCTAGTACATGTCCAGAACTTGTAACAACCACAGGATTAGGTTGTAAAGTTCATTTCTATAGTTGTAATGCGGAAAGTTTAGTCTATTTTAGTCTAAACTGTGTTTCAACATAATTGCAAATAAACTTCCAACAGAAATTTTTCTCGTCTTGAATAGCTTTTCTAATTTCATGTAGTACTTCATTTGTAAAAGTGTACCTTGAGTAGATGTCGTTGATTTCACTTTGTATTTTCTAAAGTTCCAACTCTCTTTTCTACACTTTTGTCATTCTACCACGTCCTGACATTGTCGATTAATCTTCGCTGTGCACTGTAGAACTTAGTGGAAGTAAAGATTGTGAAGCTAGGGTTTTACCAAGGTAGAAACACGAAAGGTTGTTAGTAAAACATTTATAACTCTTTGAGTTTATAAATGGATAAACAGATTCAATCATTGAAATCATAAATATAAGATCCGTTACTGATAAATAACTCGAATGCTTACAATAACTATATGAGTTTTACAACCGATAAAAGCAGAATTCTTAGCGTAACTGTTCGTGTAAAGAAAATAACTTCGGGCTAAGTGAAAAGTGAGAAAACTTGAAGACTTATGATAACTATTCGAGTTTTGTAAGTAGTAAAGCACATAACTATACAACAAACGAGAATAGTTATTGTCAGAGATTAGGTCTTTCAAAAAAATATAAGAATATTAAGTTAACTGTTCGAGTTTCTCGAATGGATAGGTGTGAAAGTCGAAGAGTTAAACATAACTGTTTGAGTTTCAACTGAGACATAATAAAGCAATGAAATTCAACACGTGCATAATTCTAACTTAAGGTGTTCAGATATTTTCAGATACTTATAAGCTTAACTATCTGATGCTTAAATGTATTTCGGAGAGTTACTAGATAACTTACTAAACATTCACTTAAGATATGCATTTAGGCTTCGACACGTGTACTTCAGGAAATAATAAAATATTCTATTGAATGTTTAAAACATTACTATCCGATATACATACAATATAGCCTTCTAAAATCACAAAAAATTCTGATACTTAAGAATTAAAAAAACCTGTATTTCACCGACAATTTAGAAATGTACTTAATTAATGTTAATTTCCTGAAATTATGCAAATTCTTTCATGAAAACATATAATAAGAGTTGAATTATTATATGAGAAATTGCTCCCCTTACATAAATATAGTCTAAAGAATCTATGGCGTACTTAAACTAGGTTGTCAAGCCCTAAGTAGATTTGGCTTTAAAATGTCAAATAGGTTACTTAAAAATGATGCTAAGCCTTAAATAGATTTGAGTCTCTCTATTTTTTTTATTTTTAAAATATGAATTAAATATAGAAATAAGTAGTAGATTTAACAATTTAGACTTTCTGGCTTTTATCTTATTCAGTTTAGAAAAAATAATTCATAGAGATGTACTTTCAAGAACTTTAAAAGAATTCGATAATGAGTACACAAACTTAAGAAAATCAATAACGTATATTATGTGTAAAAAATAGATAACAACAAGGAAGAATAACAAAGATTATATGCACAGATTATCGCAAGATTGTTACAACACCTTGAAAAATAAATTAAGCTTGAGTACATTGCCCCCTTTTTTTTGTTTATATTAATATATATATATATGTATTATGTATTACCTCTCACGATATCATCTTTTTACGTGATCACAATCCCTTGCTTAGGGGAAAGATAATCAGTTACTCAATGACAACTGAGAACAGGTAAAAGAAATTTTTTTTAATATAATCTAAATTACTTGCAAAATGAGTTTTTAGTCAACACATCCCAAACCAGTTGGTTTAAGTGACTAGGGTTTAAGATCCCCCAATGGACTTAATTACTCAAGTAATTGTAGACAAAAAAGAAATAAAACAAAACACTAAATTAAATTAGAAGCAACCACAAGACTTAATTTTTCTAACAGAATGTTAATAACTTTCCTTTAATAAAAAGTACATACTTTCTATGTAATAGCATATACATAAGTAACAAAAATACAATTGACACTCACATTGAATCAATTTAACTTTCCTTAAGTAATCTTTTCAGAATTTTTCTTAAATAAATTGACTTCAATAAAACTCAGAATTTCATAATTTCTTAACTAATAGAAAACTATAATTCGAAAATAGATATTTTATTTTGTTTTTTTTTTTAATAATAAAGACATTAATTTCTAAGACTACCTTTTTAACAAACCAAAACGCAATGAACAGGATAATTTAAACATCAGATAACCTACAAAACAGTCAAAAAAAGATTTTATATCTTGGAACCCATTTTTGAGTGGGTTCAAGAATTTTAGAGAGAGTCATATCAAAATTATCAATATTTTTAAACTTCAACTTATCTATTTTCTGATAATTATTCTTACGTTTCTTTCTCTTAGTGTTATAATTATCAGAACATTTATCTCTATGTAAACCAGAGTTGAAATTTTCATTTCTGACATTATTTGATTTCTGATTCCAATATCCGATATTCTTTAAATATGAAGAAAATTGATCAAGAATATTAAAATTCTCAAATGACTTAGCTTGATTTTTCTAAAAATTTCTTTTGACATTCTTGCATCGTGTGCTATCATTTATATGTTGCATTTTATCAATTTGCACATATTTATCTCCCTTTTTAATCACACATGGAATAGTTTTTCTTTTACTATTCTTAGTACTAGAAATAAAGACATTATTTTTAGCAGTACCATCATGCAATATATAATTTTTAGAAGATGCATCGTGTAAACCAATACCATGTTTTTCTACATTTGATATTTTACTACTAAGTTCATTTGTTATAGTTTGACTATTATTCCATTTACTTAATAGAGCATTTTGATTGAAGACCTTAATCTTTAACATATCAATTTCTGAATTTAAATCATTAATAGTCAGTTCTGGTTTTTCAATTTCACAGATCATTTTCTTCTTATCAGCAATTAAATTTTCACAATTATCATTCAATTTTCTTTCTATAGTAGTAAACTTTAAAATTTCCTATGCATGCCTTTAATTTTCTTCTTTAAATTTATTCAACGTAGAGTATAGAAAATCAATCTTATTTTCAGATTCATCTAGCATTTTCCTAGTGTTCTTTCTTTCTATTTTGACTTTCTTATATTTTCTGGCCAGTCTATTGTATTCAATAGGTAATCCATCAAAACTATCAAAGTTAGCATTTTGATCAAAGGATACCTCACTGGATTTTGCCATGAAGCATACGCTTGCTAGATTTTCTTTTGAATCTGATGTTGATGAGGATTCATTGTCTGATGTTAAATCCTTTATTTCTTCACTTTGTGAAGCTGAAGAGTCATCCCATGTCACTTTAAGTACCCTTCTCTTTCTGAATTTCTTACTCCTAAAATTCCTCCTCAAATTCTTCTTATCTTTGTTGAGGGGACAATTAGTTTGAAAGTGACCTGGTTTGTTGAACTTGTAGCATATGCTTTTGTCTTTTGTGAATGACTTCTTCTCCATATCTCCAGATGTCTTTGCTGACCTGAAGTTCCTACGTTTCTTCAATAGATTTCTAAATTTTTTGGTCAACAATAGTAAATCATCGTTAGAATCACTAGTGACTTTTGAGACTTTATCAACCTCAAAAGCCAGATCCCTTTTAGGATTTTTCCCTTTTAGATCTAAATGTTGTACTTCATAGGCTGTCAAATTTCTTATGAGATCATCGAGAGTATATGTATTTAAATCATTAGACTCTTCAATAGATGTTGTCTTTTAAGCCCAAATTTTAGTTAAAGATCTAAGGATCTTTCTTACCAAGTCTTTTTACTCGAATTTCTTGCCTAAAGATTTTAATGAATTTACAATTTCAAGAAAATGGGAAAACATGTCAGACATACATTCATTTTCGTGCATTTTAAAAAGCTCATATTTATGTACTAACATATTAATCTTAGATTCCTTGACCTGGTTAGTACCTTCGTTGGCAACTTCTAATGCATGCCATATCTCATATGCAGTTTGATATGCAAAAACTTTATTAAATTGATCATGAGATAAAGCGCAAAACAAGATGTTTAAACCTTTAGCATTTAGTGTCATTCACTCATTTTCATCAAACGTCCAAGTATCATATAGAGTCATAACTAAAACTATAGGATTGCTAATTATATGCCATAGTTTGAAATCGATTGACTAAAAGAATACTTTCATTCTATATTTCCAGTAGCCATAATTGCTACCTTTGAACATAGGAGGACGATTAGTGGTCTGTCCCTCAGTCATAACTAAGATTTCAGTATTATCCATTTTAAACAGATGATCCTAAGTAAATGATAGGAAAAATCGATTCCTAAATAGAGAAATAAAAGCTCTTAATTAAGATAAAATGCTTTGATACTAGTTGTAGGATCATTTGTATCACAAGAGGGAGGTGAATTGTGTCTTTTGTAATTAAAATTCTAGCGGATAAAACAAGAGCACAAAACACCTATAAATGAAATTCTATTCTCTATGTAAAGACAGAATTTACAATATCTTTTCAGCTTAATTCCCTTCTTGAAGGTTTTGATACAGTAATGTTCGATATACAATTCAAATAAAAAAACAAAGCTCTTATTCAAAACTAATTTTGAATTGTATAAAACCTGATCTTTATGCGCACAGCTTCTTTCTTTCTCTTTGCTCAACTTTTGTATCTCTTCTTCTCTAGTTGTCAAATTTCCAGACTTCTTGCGTTTGCATCTCCTTTTTTGAAATTGCTTGGAATTTCGAACTTCTTCTGATGTTAGAGAACCTTTCAGAATATGAATATTCAAACTTAACTTTTCAATTAGGGATCCGAATTGAATATTCAGACTTGGTTTTTGAGATTGGGATCCTCTGTTGTAATGTAGCTCGTACTCTCTATTAGTAGTCGAACTTTGTTGTCTTTCATGTTCAGCATGTTCATCCATTTAATCCATAATCCACATACTAATTTTTTCATTAATCTAAATTACTATCTTTTTGAGTTTCCACTTTCTCCACTATAATTTTGAATTTCCACGATCTCCACTCGTAGATTCACTAAAACTTTATCTTCTTAGAGTCTTATAGAATATCTTCTAAGTCTTCCATTTAGTCGAACACTTATCCTTTAAGTCCTGTAAAAACTCAAACACTTATCTGTAACTCTTTAAGTTTTTGCACCAACAAAACACGACTAAACATAGCAAACTTATCTGTTCGTTAGTCATTTTATAAAACTCGAAGACTTATCTATCCATGCGTATAAAAACTCGAACAGTTATCTAACTATTCAATTTTCATTACTGAACGCACATGGAAAACACGTGACAACTTAAAACATTAAAAACACACATGTAGATTGTTAGGACCTTAAGGCTTACCAGAGGGGGGGGTGAATGGTAAAAATTCGTTTCTTAACCTTTTAGAAGTAGTTTAATGTAAAGTGATAGCAAACATACAATAAAAGAAATCACACAGAGATTTTTAGGTGGTTCACCACTAACGACTAGTCCACCCCCAAGGGATACTTGGGTTTCACTAAACTCTTGCAAACTTACAATCACTTGCTTTAAGCTTTAAGCAAGAACCAACTAACCATTCACTTGAGCTTCCTTGTCGAAGCTTCAATCAATCCTTTCTCTGAAGTTTTAATCTGTGTACTTCAGTAAACACTATCTTGTGAACAATAGAGTTGAATGCATGATGAGCTTTTGAAATTTGGTCTATAAGTGTTGAAGATGATTTGATCTCTAAAGCTTTTCTTTTGTTGAGCTTGGTGTAAGTATATGTATGAGCAAAGCGCTACTTAAATCCGTTGTCTGTATCTTGTATATATACCTGACATGTGTAACAATCATATTCTCTTCCAACAGATGTATTCTACTGTACTTGATTAGACTCTAGTCCCAAATACGGTAAGTTACTGTTCAGAAAGTTATTTCAAGATGTCTTACTGATTTTCCTAACCTTTCGGATAGTTAGCTGTGTAACTCTCCAAAGAATATCTGTAACTCTCCAAAAGATCACTTAAACCTTTCTGCCAAGTAGGATTCCAGAATATTTACTATGAGCTGACATACAATTGGATGCTTATAACTGTAACTTACCAAACAGTTATATAACTGTCGGATAGTTGGCTACAATAACCCTCTGTTAACTTTCCGATTGCTTCAATTCAGCACGTGCATAAAAGGCTGACTTAAGTTTCGAATGGTTATCCCTGTAACTCACCAAAATGCTTTAGGATTTTGGATAGTTATCTTTCTAACTCTTCGAAAACATATTTGAGCTTCTTTCTGGAATTCTGCACGTGGGAAATTCAATGACTTAAGTTTCAGATAGTTAAATTGTAACTTACCGAAACTCTCTTTGAGATTTCAGATAGTTATCTAACTCTCTGATTTTTCCTTTAAGCTTTTGACTGCTAACTTCTCTATTCTGCACATGCATAATAGGATGACTTAAGTTCCAGAAAGTTATACTTGTAACTTACCGAAAAACTCGAATAGTTATCTAACTCTCCGAAAAGAAAACTCGAATAGTTATCTAACTCTCCGACAAGTCCTTTAAGCTTCTGTTCTGTATTTCTGCACGTGATTTATTGAATGACTTAACTTTCGGATAGTTATACCTGTAACTCTCCAAAAAGTCCTTTAAGCTTCCAGATAGTTAACTCCTTAACTATCCGATCATTCAATCCTCATTATCTTAAGAAATACAATTCTTAACTGTCTATTTTTCTGCAGCAACATATTCTGAGATTTACTGCAACTTGTTTGCTGCTTCGAATTGTCTGTCTTCTAATCTTTTTGTTGTACAAACTAATCCTGATAAATACAATTCAAAACCTTACATTGATTTTTGCATTATCAAAATCTAGAGGTCCTTTCAATCTCCCCCTTTTTGATAATGGCAAAAACCTTACAATGTATTACATATATTTCTCTCCCTATATATCTATATAGAAAAGCACACGAGGAATATAGAATAATGTAAATTTAAAGACTCCCTTTGATTTTCTGAAATCACTCCCCTTGAATTTCTCCCTCTACTTTACTACAGCTTTCCTTACCAAAATATGATATTTCTCCTCCTTTTTTGCCAATTGTCAAAAAGAAGTGAGAAGACAGATACTGAGTTGGTAGAGCAATTATAGCTGAGTATCAAAATGTCTAAGTTGCTGCAAAATAGAGATGTTAGTAGAACAAGCTCCTAGTTGTGAGCTTGGAGAGTAGATATGAAATTATAAATCATATAAAGAACAAATCCCTAAATTTCGTCTAATATGATTAAATGCAGCTTCAGATAATAGTTTGGTGAAGATATCTGCAAGTTGTTCTTTAGTAGAGACATATTCTAAGGAAATATGACCTTTTTCAACATGGTCTCTTAAAAACTAGTGCCTAATTTCGATATGTTTTGCTCTAGAGTGTAGAACTGTATTTTTTGAGAGATTGATGGCACTGTTGCTATCATAGTAAATAATGGTATTCTGAAAATTTAGCTTATAATCTGCCAGAGTTTGTTACATCCATAAGATCTGTGCACAACATATGCCTATTGTCATATATTCAGCTTCAGTGGTGGATAAGAGTTTTGTTTCCTACTGAACCAAGAAACAAGTGAATGATCAAGCAACTGACATGTCCCATTGGTGCTTTTTCAATCTGATTTGCATCCTGCATAATCTGCATCACTGTATCCTGCTAAAATCAATTGATTCTGTGAAGAATAAAATAAGCCAAACTCCTTGGTACCTTGTAGATATTTAAATATACGTTTAACTGATTTTAAGTGTGATGCTCTTGGAGAGGCTTGATATCTTGCACAAGTACAAACACTAAACATTATATCTGGTCTACTAGTTGTTAGATACAGAAGTGATCCAATCATACCTCTGTATTTCTTTTGATCTACTAGAATGCCAGAAATGTCCTTATCAAGTTTTTCATTTGAGTTCATTGGAGTACCTACTGCTTTGGATTTATCCATACCAAATTTCAAGAGAATCTCTTTGCAAAATTTTTCTTGATTCAGGAAAATGTCATGCTTAAGTTGATGAATTTGCAATCCTAGAAAGAATTTTAATTCTCCCATAAGACTCATCTCAAATTCATTCTTCATTAAGATTTGAAAATCATGACATAGATTCTCATGTGTGGCACCAAAAATGATATCATCCACGTAGATCTGAATAATTAACATATGAGAACCTTCAGATTTGATGAATAAGGTGTTGTTTGTAGTTCCTATGTTAAACTAATTCTCAAGAAGGAAACTCTTTAGTTTATCATACCATGCACGTGGTGCTTGCTTCAAACCATAGAGAGCTTTATTCAGTTTGTATACATGGTTTGAATTTTCTTCATCTTAAAAACCTATTGGTTGTTGTACATATACTTCTTGTAGAATGCCATTAAGAAATGCACTTTTAACATCCATCTGATAAAGCTTGATTTTCATACTACTTGCAAAGGCAAGTAACATTCTAATTACTTCAAGTCTTGCAACAGATGCAAAAGTTTCTTCATAGTCGATTCCTTCCTATTGGTTGTATCCCTAAGCAACAAGTCTAGCTTTATTTCTGATAATACTACCATTATTGTCAAGTTTGTTCTTAAACACCCATTTAGTACCAATAATTGATTTTTCGATGGGCCTTTCAATCAAGTTCCAGACTTCATTTTTCTTGAACTGATTTAGTTCCTCTTGCATGGCCATGATCTAGTATTCATCATTGCAGGCATCTTCAACTATTGAAGGTTCAAGTTCAGACACAAAAGCACAATAATTATAAATATTTTGAATTTTGCTTCTTGTTTGAATACCTTGATTTATATTCCCAATAATTTGCCCAATGGGATGTTTAGACTTTGTCTTCCATGCTTTTTCTATCTCAATAGGTGTAGGTAGTGTTGAACTATACTTTTTCTAAGGAATTTTTTGATTTATTACTTCACTTTCACTTTCACTATCTATTGTTAGCCTCTTCAATTTTCCTACCATGTCTTCATCAAAGAATACATTTATTGACTCTTCTACTCTTCTTTCATGTTCAAAATAGATCTTGTAGGCCTTGCTTCTTGAAGAGTATCCAACAAGTAGAGCAGGATAAGATTTTGCATCAAATTTGTCCTTTTGATCCTTTGTATTAAGCACAAAACATCTTGATCCGAAGACCTTAAAATATCCAACATTTGGTATTTTACCATACCATAGTTCAAAAGGTGTCTTATGTAGGATAGGTCTAAGGTGAGTTCTATTTATAGAATAACATGCAATATTTACAACTTCAGCCCATAGAGACTTTAGTAGATCAGATGCATTAAGAATTGTCCTTGCCATTTCTTGTACTGATCTATTCTTCCTCTCTACAACTCCATTCTGAGCAGGAGTTCTTGGACATGAGAATTCATGCAGTATGCTAAAGAATTGCATAATTCTTCAAATTCTGAATTTTCAAATTCACCTCCATGATCACTTCTGATCTTCCTCACAGTTGAATCTTTTTCATTTTGAATTCTAATACAGAGATGTTTGAATTCATCACAAGCTTCATTCTTGTGTGTTAAGAAAATAACCCAAGTGAATCTTGTATAATCATCAACTACCACTAAGGTATATTTTCTTCCTCCTAAACTGGTTGTCTGTGTAGGACCAAACAGGTCCATATGCAATAGATCCAATGGTTGACGTGTGGCAATGTCTTCAATACTCTTGTGTACTGATTTCTTTTGTTTTCCAATTATATAGTCACTACACAATTTATCTCTCTTGAATTTGAGCTTAGGCACACCTCTAATAAGATCATGTTTAGTCAATTTTCTTATAAGTCTCATGTTTGCATGATTTAATCTTTTATGCCATAACCATTCATCTTCATTAGAAGCAACTAAACATGCATCACTAGATATAATATCACATGGAAATTTCAAAGTATAAATTGAATTATTTCTATATCCAATAAATTTGATTTCATGTGTATTAGGTTGTAATATAAAACAGTTTTCTATAGTAAAAAGTATATTGTAACCTTTGTCACATAATTGACCTACAGTTAGCAGATTCTGTTTTAAACCATTTACATGTAAGACATTTTCTATTTTTCCATTTTCAGATGCAACATTTCCTATGGCAGTAATTCTACATTTTTCATTGTTACCAAACTTAACAGATCTTGAGTTTATTGATTTAACAGATTCCAGAAGTATTTTCTTACCTGTCATATGCTTTGAGCAACCACTGTCAATGATCTACTTGGACGTTTAAGCTTTCTTGTCCATGCAGTTTTGCAAGTCATATTGAAATTAAGACTTTTGGTACCTATATCTTCTTGGGTCCATCATTGTTAGTCCTTTGTATACTAAACCTGTTGCCTTTTGGTAGCCATATAGACGTAGATCTCTTCTTAATGACAAACACAGTGGTGCCATCTTTGTAAGATTTAATTTTTCCACCACAGTAAGGGGTTTCCTGTGGTACAGCATACTGTAGGCCAAATTTACTTTTTCCTATTCTTTGAGATCCTATGATTTTGTTTAAACTATTTTCACCCTTAGTAAATTTACATATAGTTTTTTTTAAATCAGTAACTTCAGATAATAGATTTTTATTTTCTTCTTTCAGATCAAAATTTTTACAACTATAGCTATCCATTTTAGTTTTCAATTCCCTATTATCAACTAGGGCTTTTTCTAGTTCAGCAAAAACATCTTCTAGATAGGAATTTAAATTCTTTAATTCTTTCTTGTACTTCTTACATTTTACATATAAGTTATCTACTATACAGAGAAGACTATCTATATCTACATCATCATTTTCTTTTTCTGAGCAACAGGGAGATGTAGAGCATACCTCTTGTGCAGCAAAGCACATGTTTGCAGATGCCTCCTCATCTGAGTTTGATGAGCTACTAGATGAATTGCTATCATCCCAAGTGGCTTTCAATGCCATTTTCTTCTTATTCTTCCTTTTCCATTTCTGTTTGTCCTCCTCCTATTGAAAAGGACAGTAAAGTTGAATGTGTCCTAGTTTCTTGAACTTGTAGCATGTAGCGACTTTTGATTTTGAAGAGCTGGTTTTGCCTCCTTGTCTCATCATCCTTCTGAAGTTCCTGGCTAGCAGTAATACTTCATCCTCATCCGAGCTTAGTTGATCTTCTGTTGAGGGAAAATCTAGTTCTTTCTTTTTCTCTACTTTTCTTTTAGTGACTCCTTCTTCTTTCCATTCCTTCATTTGGACTTCATAGGCTAGAAGGTTTCCCAACAAATCTTCAACTGAATAGTTATTCAAATTCTTTGAATCTTGTATGGAAGTAGACTTGTGCTTCCATTCGATTGTTAGGCTCCATAGGATCTTTTGTACCTATTCATGATTAGAAAAACTCCTCCCAAGGCCTCTTAGTTCATTCACAATTTCTGTGAATCTAGAAAACATTTCAGTGATACTTTCTTTTTCAAGCATTTTGAATAATTCATATTTTCTTAACAAAATGCTAATTTTAGTATCTTTAACTTGGCTGGTTCCTTCATATGTAATTTGAAGGATCTTCCAAGCTTTATGGGAGAATTTACAAGCAGATATTTTATTATATTGTTCACCAGTTAGTGCACAGTAAATGGAATTAATCTCACGAGCATCCATCTAGATGATTCTTTCATCCTCCTCAGTCCAGTCACTTTCATGACTGATTGGAATTGGTGTACAATGTACAACCATTCTCCAAAGTTTCACATATGTACTCCTGACAAAGCAGTCCATCCTATTTTTCCAGTAGCTATAATTGCTACCATCAAAGAGGGGAGGTCGATGGATATTCTGACCCTCTACAATGTGGAAAGCCATGATCTCAGATGATTAAATCTATTAACGAGATCAACCTTGCTCTAATACCAATTGTTAGGACCTTAAGGCTTACCAGAGGGGGGGGTGAATGGTAAAATTTCGTTTCTTAACCTTTTAGAAGTAGTTTAATGTAAAGTGATAGCAAGCATACAATAAAAGAAATCACACAGAGATTTTTAGGTGGTTCACCACTAACAGCTAGTCCACCCCCAAGGGATACTTGAGCTTCACTAAACTCTTGCAAACTTACAATCACTTGCTTTAAGGTTTAAGCAAGAACCAACTAACCATTCACTTGAGCTTCCTTGTCGAAGCTTCAATCAATCCTTTCTCTGAAGTTTTAATCTGTGTACTTCAGTAAACACTATCTTGTGAACAACAGAGTTGAATGCGTGATGAGCTTCTGAAATTTGGTCTGTAAGTGTTGAAGATGATTTGATCTCTAAAGCTTTTCTTTTGTTGAGCTTGGTGTAAGTATATGTATGAGCAAAGCGCTACTTAAATCTGTTGTCTATGTCTTGTATATATACCTGACATGTGTAACGATCATATTCTCTTCCAACGGATGTATTCTACTATACTTGATTAGACTCCAGTCCCAAATATGGTAAGTTACCGTTCAGAAAGTTATTTCAAGATGTCTTACCAATTTTCCTAACCTTTCGGATAGTTAGCTTTGTAACTCTCCCAAGAATATCTATAACTCTCCGAAGAATATCTGTAACTCTCCAAAAGATCACTTAAACCTTTCTGCCAGGTAGGATTCCAAAATATTTACTGCAAGCTGACAAACAATCCGATGCTTATAACTGTAACTTACCGAACAGTTATATAACTGTCGGATAGTTGGCTACAGTAACCCTCTATTAACTTTCTGATTGCTTCAATTCAGCACGTGCATAAAAGGGTGACTTAAGTTTCGGATGGTTATCCCTGTAACTCACCAAAACGCTTTAGGATTTCGAATAGTTATCTTTCTAACTCTTCGAAAACATATTTGAGCTTCTTTTTGGAATTCTGCACGTGGGAAATTCAATAACTTAAGTTTTGGATAGTTAAACTGTAACTTACCGAAACTCCCTTTGAGATTTCAGATAGTTATCTAACTCTCTGATTTTTCCTTTAAGCTTTTGACTGCCGACTTCTCTATTCTGCACATGCGTAATAGGATAACTTAAGTTTCGAAAAGTTATACTTGTAACTTACTGAAAAACTCGAATAGTTATCTAACTCTCCGAAAAGAAAACTCGGATAGTTATCTAACTCTCCGACAAGTCCTTTAAGCTTCCGTTCTATATTTCTACACATGATTTATTGAATGACTTAACTTTCGGGTAGTTATACCCGTAACTCTCCGAAAAGTCCTTTAAGTAACTATCCGATCATTCAATTCTCCATCCTGAGAAATACAATTCTTAACTGTCCGATTTTCTACAGCAACATATTTTGAGATTTACTACAACCTATTTGCTACTACGAATTGTCTGTCTTCTGATCTTTTTACTATACAGACTAATCTTGATAAATACAATTCAAAACCTTACATTGATTTTTGCATTATCAAAATCTAGAGGTCCTTTCATAGATAACTTAACTATACGAGTTTTTAACATAAACTATTCGACAAAAACGAAACATTAACTATCCGAAAGTTTAACTATCAAAAATCTAACTCTTCAGAAATCTTTAACTTATCCGACATAAAAATGAAACTTTTCGATAATCTGTTAACTATTATACTTAGAGAATATTATTTATACTTATTTAAAAACTTTAATAAAGCATATATCATCAAAACAAAATTCCTAACAACACTATAGACAAAATAACCTACCGAATTCTAATTTAAAAGACTTTGAGTGCAAAGCAGTCAACCAAGATTCATTTAAATAAAAAGACATCTAAAATTTGACATAAATAATTAAACCACATGTTTTTCATCATCAAAATTAATTGATAAATAATTGAACTAACAATCTTCCCCTTTTTGATGATGACAAAACTGTAAACAAATATATTCTCCCCCTTTGTTAGAATTAAAAAGTGGAGACAAGTGATTGAAGGATACTCGAAGATAAATAAAATGTAATTTCATTGATGAAAAGTAAGAAACAATATGGATACAGAATAAAACAAACAATGAAAATTACATCAAAGGAAAACAAACAGTCTAAGGTGTAAATGACTTTTTATGTAACAAATCTTGAATTAAATTATCCCTCTCCCTCAGAAGTTGTTCTAAATGAGCTACTTGATCCAAAAGCATCTGATTATGTTAAAGTAGAAGCTCATTTTGTTTTAAGAGGGTAACAGAACTATCAACTGCTGTAAATGGAGCTACTGGAGTTGGAGTAGGTGCTGCAAGAGGTGGAGTTTCTATAGAAGGAGGTGCGGTAGGAGGTGAAGCTACTACAGAATGAGAAGCTGAATTCTGAGTTGTAGATGATTGAAAAGGAGGGGGCAACTCAACCAAATCAAAGGAGGACATTCTCTAAAGATCCTTAAGTTGTAGTACTCTTCTTTTAATGGATTTCAAATGTTTGCCCGATAAATCAATGTATCTAGCCATCAGATGAAAAATGAAATCTCCATAAAATAAAAAACTTTGTAGATGAGTAATCTAAGCAATAATTACTTTTTCCCAGTTAACTTTGATACCAGCCATCACAACATAAGTGGCTTGGTAAACTTTCCTCTCCAATTCATCTGCATGACCTATTTTCTGAAATACAGAGGAAGACAAGATGATGGCAATCATCCGGGCCAAACTATTAAGATCTGCAGTCTTAACTAACTTAAAATTTGAGAAAATTAGACATATCAAACAAAATAAACTCCTCCCAAATTTTTGAATAAAAGAAATCAGCAAAAAAAAAAATTGTTGTGGTATTTGTATTTTTATAATGTTTTTATTTTTTATTTTTTATTTATGATTAGATATATATATATATATTTATCATTCTTTTTTTTCTTTTTTTTTGTGTGAGAATTACTGATATATTCAAGGCTCCACATTAAGATAAATAACACATTTCACTTAGTATAAGAACTTGATCCTATGGTTCACCTTATTAACCTTAAAAAAATCAATTTTCATAAATTTCAGTGCTATCATTAATGTTTTTAGAATAGAAAAATTCAAAATTATTTAATATGTTCTCTCTAGCCAATTTGAAATTTCCATGAAGCAACCCCAAGGTATATTTACCCTTAACAATGCTTGTTATGTAATTAACTAAGATGAAAAGAAGATCTTTGAGAATTATGAAACTGTTAGTACTGCATAGCCATAATCGAAGTTTTTTTTTTTTTTGACAAGATTAGTGTTGGTTGCTCTTTGCAACAAACATTCCAAATTTTTTTATTTATTTTGATGATGGCAATCACTTGGACAGTACTAAAAAAGGGAAAGTGTAGAAAGTTAAAAACATTTGGACAATGTCAAGTTAAATATCTTGAGTCTTATTGCTTCCAACCACTTTTCCTTGTTTTTCACCCTCACATATTAAATTCCTCTAAATTTTTTAATCATGTAACATTCAGTCTAGCAAATAAGAATACAATCACTGAATTAATAAGGTAACTTGGCTATTTTTCAGATTTGGATCCTCATTCTAAGTGTCATGTGGACATTATTCTATCGGTGGAGTAGAAACCTTCAGTAATTTTGTGAGTTATTCTGAGTTGATTTTAATATAGATGTATGAAAGCATTGTAACTTATAAACTTAGTAGAAAATCATCTCATGAAGAGTGTTGGATGTTTTGTTTTTGTTTTAAGGTTTGAAAAATAATAATTTGTAAATATTCTCAAGAAATAACTCAAAATAAGGATTAGACAGAAATAGATTATCAAAATAACTCAATATAATCAAAACAGATAATAGAAAATGAGATGGTGAAGTAAATATAAAAGAAATAGAAAATAAAAGATAGTAGGTAAAGCTAAAAATCATTTAGGCAGCATATTACTAAATCTCTTCTCAATTGATAAACTATTTTTCTTCAAGAGGCTTTGTGAAAATATCTGTCAACTGCTCATGAGTAGAAACAAAATTTAGCTCAATGTTCTCCTTCATAACATTATCTCTCAAAAAATGGTGTCTTATCTTAATATGTTTTGTCCGAGAGTGCAACACAAGGTTCTTTGACAAACTTATTGCACTATTACTGTCACAATTAATAGGAGTTTTTCCATATGTAATTCCATAATCTTTCATAGTTTGTTTCATCCAAAGAATTTGTGCACAACATAAGGCAACAGCAACATATTCAGCTTCAATAGTTGATAAGGCAACACAATTCTACTTCTTACTGAACCATGAAATTAATGAACTGTCAAATAGTTGGCAAGTTCCACTAGTACTCTTTCTATTAGATTTGCATCCAGCATAATCAGCATTACTATATCCAATTAGATTTAAACTGCTATCTTTGAAAAACATTAAACCAAAATTTGAAGTTCCTTGCAAGTATTTCATTATCCTTTTAACTACAGATAGGTGAGATTCTTTTAGTTGAGCTTGAAAACAAGCACAGGCACAAACACTAAACATGATATCAGGTCTAGAAGCTGTTAAATAAAGAAGAGAACCTATCATTCCTCTATATTTGGTGATATCAATAGCTGGTCCAGATTCATCTTTATCCAATTTAATTGATGAATTCATAGGAGTGCCTAAGGACTTGCAGTTACTCATTCCAAATTTTTCTAAAAGTTGTTTTGTATATTTTTCTTGATATACAAAAATTCCTTTTTCAACTTGTTTAATCTGCAATCCCAGAAAGAATGTCAACTCTCCCATTAGACTCATCTCAAACTGATTCTTCATCTGATCTGCAAACTTACTACTTAAATCCTCATTAGTTGCTCCAAAAATGATATCATCTACATAAATCTAAACAACTAACAAACCTAGATGATTTTTCTTAAAAAATAAGGTATTGTCAACCTTACCAATAGAAAAACCATTATCTAACAAAAAGGATTTCAACCTATCATACCAAGCTCTCGAAGCTTGTTTCAACCCATACAAGGCCTTCTTCAATTTGAAAACATGCTCAGGATAATCAGCATCAGCAAAACTAGGGGGCTGTCTAACAAATACTTTTTCTTTAATAAAATCATTTAAAAATGCACTTTTAACATCCATTTGATATATAGTTTAAAATTCATATGAGTAGCAAAAGCTAGAAATATTCTAATTGATTCTAATCTAGCTACAGGAGCAAAGGTTTCTTCAAAATCTATTCCCTCCTACTAGTTATACCCTTGGGCTACTAGTCTAGCCTTATTTCTAATTACATGCCCTGATTCATCAGATTTATTCTTAAATATCTATTTAGTGCCAATAATTGAATGACCTTGAGGTTTAGGAACTAAATCCCAAACTTCATTTCTTCTAAACTGATTAAGTTCTTCTTGCATGGCACTAATCCAAAATTCATCATTTAATGCCTCATCAATGTTTTTAGGTTCTATTTTAGATAGAAATGCATAACACCCAAAAACATTAATCCTAGATCTTGTTTGCACACCTTTAGAAATATCACCAATAATAAACTCCTTAGGGTGTTGAGGCAAAAATTTATGAGTTAAAGGGTTATCATTTCTTTCTTGACCCAAGGTACTAGATTCTCCAATATTTAATTCATCACATTCATAATCAGAAGTATTAGTAAATTCTTTTGAAGCAATACTTGGCTCTTCATCAAAATTTACATGCATAGATTCTTCAACAACCAAAGAAATTTTGTTATAAATTCTATATGCTTTACTTCTTGAAGAATATCCCAAAAATATACCTTCATCAGATTTTGCTTCAAATTTATCTTTATTCTCCTTTGTATTCAAAATAAAACATTTAGATCCAAAAGCTTTAAAATAATGAACTTTAGGAATTCTTCCCATCCATAGTTCAAAAGGAGTCTTATTCAAATCTCTTCTTAGGGTTACTCTATTTAAAATATAACATGCAGTACTAACTGCCTCAACCCAAAAATAATAAGCAACCTTGTTTTCATTTAGCATAGTTCTAGCCATTTCTTGAAGAGATCTATTCTTTCTCTCTACAACTCCATTCTGAGAAGGGGCTCTAGAAAAGGCAAATCTATGTTCTATTCTTAGATCTTGGCAAAGTTTTTCCATATTTTCATTTTCAAATTCCCCTCCATGATCACTCTTAATTTTCTGGACTTTTAATTGCTTTTCATTTTGAACCATATTCAGAAAAATTTTAAACTCCTCAAATACTTCACTCTTATGTCTAAGAAAAATAACCCAAGTATATCTTGAAAAATCATCAACTAGAACAAATACATATTTCTTTTCACCTAAACTTTCTGTTTTAGTAGGGCCAAATAAATTCATGTGAATTAATTCCAAAATTCTTCTAGAAATAATTTGCTTTCCTAATTTAAAAGAACTCTTCTTCTGTTTTCCCAATTCACATGCATCACAGATTTTATCCTTTTTAAATTTCAAATTGGGTAAACCATCTACTAGGTTCTTCTTAGCTAACTTATCTAGCTACTTCATATGAATATGACCTAGTCTACGATGTCATAACCATGCATTGTCTAAATTATTTGCAATCAAATAGGAATCAATTGTAGAAACATCATAAGGTAAATTTAGAAAACATACATCATTTCTTCTATGAGCAGTAAATTTAACTTCATTAGAATTTTCATCAATAACAAGGCATTTCTTAGATTTAAACAAAACCATATAACCTTTATCTTCTAACTGAGTAATACTAATTAAATTATGCTCTAAATTTTCAACTAGTAAGACATTATCTATAATCATTTTATCATTTACATAGACAGATCTGATACCAATAATCTTACCTTTTTTATCATTGCCAAATCTGACATTTCCTCCATCAATCTTCTTTAGGTCTTTTAAGATAGATTTATCTCCAAACATATGCTTTGAAGCACCACTATCCATCACCCATCGTGATCTTTTAGTTTTGACCTGCAAGAACAGTCATAATCACATCCTTTAGTACCCATATTTTCTTGAGTCCATTTTTGTTAGTGGAGAATATTTGAAATCTTTTTTTTTTTTAAATCCATGTGTTATTTCGATTAACAGTATTTCTTTTTAACACATAGATAACTTTCTCTTTATTAATTGTTTTCAAATAGCCATTTCCATAATCCATTTTATAGCTGTTTGAAAAGTTAACAGAAGCATATGTTTTTGGTGGTTCATAGTTAAAACCTATACCAGTTTTATCACCAAAGACTTTATAACTATTAATAATATTTGTCAGTTTCTTATCTCCTTTAGTAAAAGCTCCTAGTTTAAATTTTAATCTACCAATTTCTTGTTCTAATTTTTCTATATCAGTATTAAAGCTAGAATTTTTTACGCATTGACTTTTAAGTTTTTCATTCAATTTTTCATATTCATCTTGTAGCCTTTTGTTTTCTAAAAATCTATCCTTTAGTTCTTTAATAAGTTCTGAATTATATTTTTCAAGTTTAGAAATTTTATCATGCATATCAAAACTATCAACAACAAATTTATTTTTCTTTAATGTAGAATTTTCAATTTTTAAAGCAGTAATTTCCTTTTCTAACTTAGTAGCAATTTTATTACTATTTGATAATTTTCTTTTTAACATAGAATTTTCCAAACTAACATTTTTCAGTTCTTCCAATAATTCATTATAATCATCTTGATTTATATCAGATATATCAGAATCATTATAAGAAATCATTTCCTCAGCTATATTAGAATCAGAATGTACCTCATTAGTGTTAGCCATAAAATAGACATTGGCTAGCTCTTCAAACTCAGACTCAGTCTATGTACCATTAGTACTGGTACCTTCAGATACTTCAGATTCTATAGAATCATCTCAAGTAACTTGGAATGCTTTCTTCTTTCCTTGATTAAATCTTCTCTAATGAAATTTCTGTTTTCCATGAGATTTCTTCTTGTCAAAGTTCTTTCTTTCATCCTTCTTTTGATATGAGCATTGGCTCTGAAAATGCCCATATTTGTTGCAATTGAAGAATTTTGTAGTAGATTGCTTCCCTTTAACATGACTTTTTCCTTTCTTCCAGAATTTTCTGTATTTTCTGATATAACAAGCCAATTCTTTTGGAAACTCATTAATAGGCTCCTTAGATGGTTGTTGAGCCTTCAGTGCAAGCTCCTTTTTCTTTTCAACCTTCCTTGAGGTTTCTCCTTCCTCTTCTTTCCAGTCTTTCAGTTGAGTCTCATAGGCTAATAAATTGCTAGTGAGATCTTCTAGAGTGAAAGTCCTCATATCCTTTGAATCTTGTAGGGAGGTAGCCTTAGCTTTCCAATCTTTGTTCAGGCTTCTCAAGACTTTGATAACCTGTTCTTTCATGGGAAATTCTTTCCCGAGATTCTTCAGTCCATTTATGATCTCAATGAAACGAGATATAAGATTAGTGATACTCTCATTCTCTTCATTTTGAACATCTCATACTTTCTTAGTAGGATACTGATTTTTGTATCCTTCACTTCATTTGTTCCTTCATAAGTAATTTCTAATGCACGCCAAGCTTCATGTGCAGTAGAAATCTTGTTGTATATATCAGCAGTGATTGCACAAGTTAGTGCATTCATTCCTCTTGCATCCATTTGAATTTTCTTCTCATCTTCATCATTCCACATGTCTTCAGGAACATCTGGAAGCTGTATACCACGAACCACTGCTCTCCATACCTTCACATCCATGGATTTCAAAAAGTTAGTCATTTTATTTTTCCAAAAACAATAGTTATTGCCATCAAACACTGGAGGTCGGTGTACATGTTGACCCTCTGCCATTGATCTCAGATTGATTAAATCAATTATAGAGATAACCTTGCTCTAATACCACTTGAAAGGATCGAATGGCACACTAGAGGGGGGTGAATAGTGTCCTAATTAAATTTATTTTACTTTTAAAAACATCAAAAGTTGTTGACACAAATGAACCCTGATTAATTGATTTTGGAATTAAAACTTGCTGTGCAAAAAGTAAAGAACACAAAGAGATTTATAGTGGCTCCCCAAACTAGGTAGTCCACTCCTCAAGGCCACAACCTTGAGAATTCCACTAAGTACTTTTAAGGCTAAGCACAAACTTTAAACAAGTTGCTTTTGCAGGCTAAGCAACAACCTTACAAATGTTTTTTAAAGGCTAAACAGAAACCTCACACAAAGCACCAACTTTGTGTACTCAAGACCTCGATCTTGAGCAAGTGAAGTATCACCCTTCACTCTCTTCACCAAGGCCCCGACCTTGTGAAGGTATACTCACAACACCCTTGTGAGTTAGGTTTGAAAACAAACTAGAAAATAGTTTAAAAACCAGGAGTCACAGACTCAAAATGACAAAGACACAACACGAGGTCAACTCCCAAGAAGAGTTGATTTTTGAAGCTTTAAAGAGAATTCTTGATTTATCTACAGCTTATGATCTTCTAGACTTTGTTGCAGACGAATCTTCAGGATGTTTGAAGAAATGCTAGGCAGACAATTTCTCCCTTTCGAGTGTTGAAAAATTCTGTGTGTATTTTTTTAGTTTTATACAAATCCTTTTTATTTTTCCTTCGAGATTTGCATAGGTGGAAAGAATTCTGAAAAGGTCAGATGCCTTAAGCAGTAATTCATTTCTGACAACCTTCAATCATAATAAAGTCGAAATCTACAATCAAAAGATATCTTGCCACAAAGATTAGTCAATTAATAATAGTTGCAGTTTCTATAAAAATAAAATCTTCGGAGGCTTTTAGAAAATCAAAGACTTAAACAAATAGCCTACCGAAACTGTAGGATCGTATGGCTACACAAGAGGGGGGTGAATTGTGTTTTTTAATATTTTCGAATATAATTGAAACTTTAAATCTTAAAAACAAGTCAAGACATTATTTTCATAAAATCATTTTTATTCAAGGTTTCAATTACAATATGCAATTCAATTCTCCTCATAAATTGTAGATGCATTTATATCTCGATACCATGTATCATCTAAACAATTTCATAACTACAAACAGAGAAAACTAATTTGCAGAATTTAAAACATTTCTCCTTGTTTGAGATCTTTCTTATTCTTCTTTTTTCTTCTTCAACAATTCTTCAGTGACAAATATCTTATCTTTTTATGCTTCACCAAATTTGCTTTCTTCTAATACTTCAAATCTTAAGTGGCGTGAATCTTACCTTTTTATGCTTAACTGAATATTCTTCCACCTAAGAGATTTTCCCCGAAGACGTGTCTTGTAGGATCATATGGCTACACAAGAGGAGGGTGAATTGTGTATTTTTAATATTTTCTGAAATATAATTGAAACTTTAAAACTCATAAACAAGTCGAGACATTGTTTTCATAAAATCATTTTTATTCAAGGTTTCAACTACAATATACAATTCAATTCTCTTCAAAAATTGTAGATGCAATTATAATTCGATACCATGTATCATCTAAACAATTTCATAACTACAAACAAAGAAAACTAATTTGCAGAATTTTAAAACATTTCTCCCTATTTGAGATCTTTCTTCTTCTTCTTTTTCTTCTTCAGCAATTCTTCAGTGACGAATATCTTGTCTTTCTCTACTTCACCGAATTTGCTTTCTTCTAATACTTTAAATCTTCAGCGACATAAATTTTTCCTTTTCTACTTCACTGAATTTTCTTCCACTTGATACTTCAAATCTTCGACATAAATTTAACCTTTTCTGTTTCACTGAATTTTCTTCCACCTGAGAGATTATCCCCGAAGAGGTGTTTTTGATCACTGAAAAAGATCTTTCTTTTGGTGTGCAGGGATAGTTTGATCCTTGAAAAGATTTTTCTTTTGTGCAAGGATAATTTGATCAATGAGAATTCTATGCCTTTTATACTGTATCTTCGTTTCATGCATATCCTTCACGTTTAACCACTACCAGTTTTCCACTTCTCCACGTCTTTTCTTTTTCCTTCATCGAAACACACACGTTCTGACCCACGTTTACATTTCAAATTTTCTTTAATCATCAGTCCTAGATCTTTGAAAAATTTCCTGCAAAATAAACTTTCTCGTCCAAAGAATTTTTCATCAAGTGTAATAAGAAGTCGTTAATTTAATGTTAACTAAACGAGTAACACAACTATATATAACTTAATGGTTCTAACTTAACGAGTTCCTCATGTGCCATTTCATGTGACAAGTACTGTAGCTAACTCACCGAAACAACTTATCCTTTCTTTCGGAAGGTTAAACGATAACTCACCGAAAACAGTTTAAGTTTCGGATAGTTACGGTTATAAGTCTCCAAAAAACTCTTTTTACCATAAAACTAGTGAGACACGTGTCAAGACCTGAAAACATGACTTAAGTTACCTTTTGGATAGTTACGACTGTAAGTCTCCGAAAAAACTTTAACTCACCGATTCAGTAATGAACAAATGTTTTTATAATAAGAATTTTACCACGTGCAAAAATAACAATTTAAGTTTATAACGCTAACCTAAATGGTTGCCTAAGTGTTCAATATAGCAACTCAACGCGTTTAGTTATGCTAACTTAACGAGTCAAACATGTGCACCTCACGTGATACAATACAACATTCATAACTTATAATTTCATCACGTGTATAACACTTACTTAACGAGTTCGTCTCTTCTTTTACTCACTAACTTAACGAGTTATCACGTGACCTATTTTAACCTTTAAGTCTCTAACTTAACGAGTTCTCACGTGACCTCTATACAAACAAAACTCTAACTTAACGAGTTGTCTAAACGTGCATTGTTCATGATACAGAAGATATAACTTTAAAACATATCATGCTTTTCAATAAAAACACACGTTAACTTAACGTTTAGTTAAATGAGAAATTAATGCAACAAAACGACTAGTTATTAACTTCAGATCCAATACAGACAAGTATTTATGTCAGTAAGCTTTTTCTATATTAATTGATGATTTTAATTTCTTTTCACAAGCAATAGTAATTGAGCAAATATGATTATTTTCATTTAGCACACATCATCAAAACAAAATACTCAACAATCTCCCCCTTTTTGATGATGACAACACCATATTAAAACAATTATGAAATATATTTAACTCAACAAAGCACCTTCGTTGGGTTAACTTTTAATTCAACAAACTTGTTTGTTGACTTAAGTTCACTTAAGCCTATTTCTATTGTTTGTATAAATTTTACCTCTCAGAATTAAAACTCTTAGATGTCAATAATTATATAAGTATCAGTTTTCTAATTATCATCTATCAGATTACAATAACTATTTAAATATCCTCTCCCTTTATAATATATATGCAATTAAGATCATAATCATCTTTTTATAATCTTTCTCCCCCTTTTTGTCTTTAATCAAAAAGATAATTACAGAGAATATATATATATAAGAGATATATTTACAACAACGATTTCTGTAAACAAGAATAATAATTGAACACATTTACAGAAAAATGTATTGTTCAATGAATCAAACAAGTAATACAAACATTACATTTTGTATTCAAAACAAACAAAAACAGTTATCGACCCCTCCTAAGTATATCACTTATAGCATTACATATTTTATCTCCTAGATGCCTAATATCATTTCTGATGTCGTTAAGTACTGCATCTAAGTCAGGAGGTAGCTGGGGTTGCTGTTCTGCTTGAACTGAATAACTTTATTGTTGTTGTTGTATATGGTCTGTATAATCAAGTTGTTGTTGTTGTCGTTGAGGTTTATGCATGGCTTGGAATTTTTGCAAATCTTTAACACTAAATGCTCTCATGCATTTAGTTTCAGAGGGCCAGTCGAATAAATTCAATTGGCTTGCAAGGATTCTACATACAGCATCACCATAAAATAACTTTGAACTCATATACTATAGTTGAGAAGTGAAAACATCAAACCAATTGATTTGAATTTTATTCAGCAGGCCATAAGTTGCATATAAACAGCTTCTGTTGACTTCCAAATTGTGTCCAACTCTCTGAAATAAATTTGCATGCAATATATTTGTAATAAACCTTGCCTCTGCATTTAGATTTTCCATTAATCTCATTCCAAAATATACATCTAGAATTTTTGATAAAGACTGAATGTTCCATTCTAGTTGTCTAATCATGTCAAATCTGTTCGTAACAACAACACCTTCATTCTTTAATCCTAAAACTTCAAAAATTAACTCAGGAGACAATATAAACTCTTGTCGATTTATTTGAGTTTTTAGAAAATTTCCATTCTTGACCAGATTGCTAAAAAAAGCTGCAATAAGCTTTGTGTATTGCTTCCATTTCGTTCCTACTGGCAAGAATTGAATGAGGCCTTGAAACTCAAATAGATCTCTTATTTCTATCAAATTTCTGAACTTTATTGGACGAGCATGCAGAATCTGACATGTAATCAGATTATTGTATTTCTGCAATGCTTCTTTAGATCTAAAATGAATTGAATTACATTGAATTTGTAATATTGTATACAAAGAAGGTGATACATGAAGTCATGATTCAGAGTTTAATTCATCTTCAGGAACCTCTTCTTCAAAATGAATGTCATGTTGTTCCTCTTCCAAAATATTATCTTGAAGCTGCTTAGGTAAGCTTGATTCTTCAGCTTCAACAGTGTTAGGAACGTCTTCAATATGCTCAACATTCATCTGTTCAATCTCTATAGAATGATCAAAGTTCAATGTTTCCATAAATTCTACAGCCGGTGTATCTATCTGTAATTGTTCATTTTGTTCAACAGATATTTCCATTGATTTATCCTGTGAATTCTTAGACTCTGCTTCTATAGATTCTGAAGAAGGCTGGTTAACTTTTAGCTCTTTTGGAGTATTAACATTTTTAATATCTGCTACTCTAGACAATTCAGCCTGTGAACTAGTTACTGCCTCAACATTGTCAATTATATCTACAATAACTTGTTCAATGTCAGGTGTCTGATGCTCTGATTTGTCAATTTCTGTATCATCAGGACTTGTACTAATAAAAAAACTTGAGCTCATATTTGACTTGTATTTCTTCTCAAGCTTTCTAGTAAGGGAAAATAAAGTCTCATTATCTTCATCAGTTTCAGTGTATTCGGAACTGATGAGTTTATCAGATGCACAATAAGGTACAATGTCTAGAGATACATTTTGCTCCACTGTCCAAGATCCATTTTGATGTTATTTCCTCCTGCAAAACAAATTAAGAAAAACTTTTTCTTGGTACCTAATGTTGTTGAGGACCAAGTTCATTAAACGCATATTTCTTCTTTTTGTTTAAAAATAGTTTAACGTTATCATTACATTCTTATTAGGTGTAAGTACTATGGACTTATTTTTAACATCATACTTACTTATAGCATTATTGCTCTTATAATCATTCTTTTTGTTTTTAGGTGTAGTATAAACAAGACCAAATCGATTTTTATAAGATGTTAATTTATTTTGGTCATGCTCATACATTTCAATAAGTTCATACCAAGATTTTGTACTATTATTTGAATTTTCAATACATACAAAATCTTTTTCTACACAAGAATTTTCAGTTTTATCACATGTAGAATGAGTAATTAGTCTAACACCAGTGTTTTGAATTTCCTACAAAATAAACTTTCTCGTCCAAAATTTTTCATCAATGTAATAAGAAGTCATTACTTTAATGTTAACTAAACAAGTAACACAAGTATATATATAACTTAACGTTTTTAACTTAACGAGTTCCTCATGTGCCATTTCACGTGACAAGTACTATAGCTAACTCACCAAAACAACTTATCCTTTCTTTCGGAAGGTTAAATGCTAACTCACCGAAAATAGTTTAAGTTTCGGATAGTTACGGTTGTAAGTCTCTGAAAAACTCTTTTGTTGAGTATTTTGTTTTGATGATGTGTGCTGAATGAATATAATCATATTTTCTCAATTACTATTGCTTGTGAAAAGAAATTAAAATCATCAATTAATATAGAAAAAGCTTACTGGCATAAATACTTGTCTGTATTAGATCTGAAGTTAATAACTAGTCATTTCGTTGCATTAATTTCTTATTTAACTAAACGTTAAGTTAACGTGTGTTTTTATTGAAAAGCATGATATGTTTTAAAGTTATATCTTCTGTATCATGAACAGTGCACATTTAGATAACTCGTTAAGTTAGAGTTTTATTTGTATAGAGGTCACGTGAGAACTCGTTAAGTTAGAGGCTTAAAGGTTAAAATAGGTCACGTGATAACTCGTTAAGTTAGAGAGTAAAAGAAGAGACAAACTCGTTAAGTAAGTGTTATACACGTGGTGAAATTATAAGTTACGAATGTTGTATTATATCACGTGAGGTGCACATGTTTAACTCGTTAACATAACTAAATGTGTTGAGTTGCTATATTGAACACTAAGGCAACGCGTTAGGTTAGCGTTATAAACTTAAGTTGTTATTTTTTGCACGTGGTAAAATTCTTATTATAAAAACATTTGTTTATGACTAAATCGGTGAGTTAAAGTTTTTCAGAGACTTACAATCGTAACTATCCGGAAGGTAACTTAAGTCATGTTTTCAAGTCTTGACACGTGTCTCACTAGTTTTATGATATAAAGAGTTTTTCGGTGACTTACAACTATAACTATCCGAAACTTAAACTGTTTTCGGTGAGTTATCGTTTAACCTTCCGAAAGAAAGGTTAAGCTGGTTCGTTGAGTTAGCATAACACCACGGACTTAGTTCATTGAGTTAGCTACGGTACTTATCACGTGAAATGGCACATGAGGAACTCGTTAAGTTAGAAATGTTAAGTTATATATATGTACTTGTGTTACTCATTTAGTTAACATTAAAGTAACGACTTCATATTACACTTGATGGAAAATTCTTTGGACGAGAAAGTTTATTTTGTAAGAAATTTTTTAGAGATCCAAGACTAATGATTAAAGAAAATTCGAAATATAAACGTGGGTTAGAACGTGTGTGTTTCTATGAAGGAAAAAGAATAGACGTGGAGAAGTGGAAAACTAGTAGTGGTTAAACGTGAAGGATATGCATGAAATGAAGATACAGTATAAACGGCATAGAATTCTCGTTGATCAAACCATCCCTGCACACCAAAAGAAAAATTTTTTTCAAGGATCGAAAACACCTCTTCAGGCAAAATCTCTCAAGTGGAAGAAAATTCAGTGAAGTAGAAAAAGGTATTATTTATGTCACTGAATATTTAAAGTATTAGAAGAAAGCAAATTCAGTGAAGCAGAGAAAGACAAGATATTCGTCACTGAAAAATTGCTGAAGAAGAAAAAGAAGAAGAAGAAAGATCTCAAACAGGGAGAAATGTTTTAAATTCTGCAAATTAGTTTTCTCTGTTTGTAGTTATGAAATTGTTTAGATGATACATGGTATCGAGATATAATTGCATCTACAATTTCTGAGGAGAATTGAATTGTATATTGTAATTGAAACCTTGAATAAAAATGATTTTAAGAAAACAATGTCTCGACTTGTTTTTGAGTTTTAAAGTTTCAATTATATTTCAAAAAATATTAAAAATACACAATTCACCCCCCTCTTGTGTAGCCATACGATCCTACAAATGGTATAAGAGCTTTGTTAATAATCTTTGATATAAAATCGATACCAACTTATTTAATATCATTGCTTATTCTACCTTCCTTGTTTTTAAACAGAAATTAATATCTAAGCATACGTTTAACTTTCTTAATTTAAGGCTCAAGTTGTTTTAAAGTTTTTAGACTGTTTAAAATCAAATAGGTTGAAAAATCTAAGGTAAGATGGCTACTAGAAATGGTAAATTTTCTTTATATGAAGGCCAAAATCTTAATCGTCCTCCTTTATTTGATGGAATACATTTTGAATATTGGAAATATAGGATGACTGTTTTTCTTCAAAGTATAGATTATAAGTTGTGGTTCATGATTTCTAAACCATATACTCTGTTAACTACTCCTTATAATACTTGGACAATTATTGAAAAAGAAAATGAAACTCTGAATGCTAAGGGGTTAAATATTTTATTTTGTGCATTGAGTTATGAACAGTTCAGTAAAGTGTCGGTATATAAATCTACTTATGAGGTGTGGCATGCATTAGAAGTTTCACATGAAGGTACTTCTCAAGTTAAAGATCCTAAAATAAACATGTTGATTCATAAGTATGAACTCTTTAAGATGCATGAAGACGAAAATATTTCTGAGATGTTTTCCAGATTTCTTGATATCATAAACTCTTTAAAATGTTTAGGAAAGAATTTTGAACATAAGGATTTGTTGAGGAAATTTCTCAAATCCCTAAGTTCTAAATGGTCTCAGAAAGTAACATCAATTGAGGAATCACGAGATTTAAATGTTTATACTATGGATGAACTTATAGGTAACTTAACCTTTTATGAAGTTCAATTAAATGAATCACTTAGTCACAACAAACTAAAAATGAAGAAAGAAATAGCCTTCGAAATTAATTCAGATTCTGATATATCTACTGATTCTGACGAGGATTTGATTTTGCTAACTAGGAAATTTAAGAAAGCATGGAAAGCTAGGAAACAACAAAGGAACAAAAATGATAAACCCTCAACGTCAAAATCACTAAAAGACAAGAATTCTTCATCTAGAAAGTATGTATGTTACAACTGTAAGAAACCTGGACATCTTTCTCCAGACTGTCCTATGAGGAAAACTGAAAAGTAAAGTAGGACAAATCAGAAGAAGACGGCTTAGAAAACTCAGAAAAAGTTTTACAAGAAAAAAGCTTTGAAGGTCACTTGGGATGACACGTCTGAAGAGTCTGAATCTGAAGATTCAGCATCAAAATCTTCACATTCAGAAGGAGAACAAGAGTTAGAAGACGTTGCTCATGTGTGCTTCATGGCAGATGAGTTTGAGGTAATATCTGATCCTGAAAGTCATTCAGATTTCAAATTTGATGAATTATTATGTGCTTATCATGCATTATTACAAAAACTTAAAGTATGTAAACTGGAAAGTAAGAATATTAGAAAATCTTCATCCATTATGGAAGAAGAAAATTGTTTCATGTATACTACTTTAGAAAAGTTTAAATATGATAATGAAAATCATGCTAGAGATTTGCAAAAATTTAGATTTAATGAATGTATCTTGCATGAACAAATACAGAATATAAATGCTGAAAAATTAAAGATAGAATCTGAAAATGAAATGTTGAGAAACAATATAAATGAACTTGAATCAGAGATAGATAAATTAAAATTGAGAGAGCTAAATTTAAATTGTACCATTGAGAAATGGAATTTAAGTCAAACTAAGTTAGACAAACTAACTAGTACCCCTACGGTGTCTTATAAATTTGGCTTAGGATTTGATTATCCTGAATCTCAAGTCAGTCAAACTAAGTTAAACAAACTAACTAGTACGCCTGCGGTGTCTTATAAATTTGGCTTAGGATTTGATTATCTTGAATCTCAAGCCAATAAAGGATTTATTAGTTGCAGTTTAAGTAAATCTAAGACTAAAATTCCTTTTATCATGAAACAAGGTAATAAATATGTAGAAGTAGGTACTTCAAGGGATGAATCATGTAGTAATAATATAAATCAATGTGATTTGTCAAATTGTACTTCTAACATGACTATTAATGTTTCTAAAAATCTTGTTCTTGTTCTAGAAATTTAGTTTCTAATGTTTCTAAAATTTCAGACAATTGTAGTAAACTGAAAATTCATAAACCTGAGCATGTAATTCAATACACTGATATTAAACCAATTACTCATTCTGCAAGTGATAAAACTAAAAATTCTTGTGCAGAAAAAGATTTTGTATGTACAGAAAATGTTAATACAAGTACAAAATCTTGGTATGAACTTACTACAATGTATGAGCATGACCAAAATAAATTAAAATCTGATAAAAATCCGTTTGGTCTTGATTATACTACATCTGAAAACAAAAGAATGATTGTAAAAGCAATAATGTTATATGTGAGTATGAAGCTAATGATAAATCAATAGTACTTACAATTAATAAGAATATAAATGATAATGTTAAACTATTTTTAAACAAAAAGAAGAAATATGTGTTTAATGAACTTGGTCCTCAACAACATTGGGTACCAAGAAAAAGTTTTTCTTAATTTGTGTTGTAGGAGGAAACAACATCAAAATGGATCTTGGACAGTGGAGCGTCAAGTCACATGACCGGACAGAAAAGTCTACTACAAAATTTTACAAATACCATGAAAGGAAGTGTAATATTTGGAAACAAAAGCAAAGATAAAATCATAGGTATGGGCAATGTTCAAATAACTCCTACTTGTGTTATTTCGAATGTACTATATGTAGAAAACCTAGGATTTAATTTGCTAAGTGTCATAAAACTAACTGAAAATGGATATTATGTAGTGTTTGAAGATAATGTATGCAAAATAATTGATAAAAATACAGATGAAATTAAGTTTATTGCTAAAAGAAAAGGTTATGTATGTACTTTATCTTTACCTTCTGGTGCAGTTGATTTAAATTCATGTTTGCTAGCTGAAACTAGTGATGCATATCTGTGGCATAGAAGCATTAGGCATATAAATATGAAACTGTTACATAATCTATCAAAAAAATATTTAGTGAGAGATTTACCAAAGATTAAATACTCAAAGGACTTTATGTGTGATGTATGTGAGTTAGGTAAACTTCATAAAAACTCTTTTAAATTCAAAACTGATATTTCAAGCAAGAGAGTCTTAGAACTTATACATATGGATCTATGTGGACCAACAAGAATCATGAGTCTTGGTGGTAAACGGTATGTATTTGTTTTAGTAGATGACTTCTCTAGATACACTTGGGTATATTTTCTAGCATCTAAGACAGAAGTTTTTGAAAAATTTAAATGTTTTGCAATTTTGTTCAAAATGAGCAGAGTGTCTTTATTCAAAAACTTAGGAGGGATCATGAAACTTAATTTGATAATGATCAAATGGATAATTATTGTAATGAGCATGGCATTGATCACAGATTTTCTTTTCTAAAAGCACCGTGTCAAAATGGTGTTGTTGAGAGAAAGAATAGATCACTTCAAAAAATGGCCAGAACTATGTTGAATGAACATAAGTTACCTCAAAATCTTTGGACTGAAGCAGTAAATACAGTTTGTTATGTTATTAACAAAAGTCATTTAAGACCTCATGTTAATAAAACTCCTTTTGAAATTATGTTTAATAGGGTTCCAAAAATTTCTTATATGAAACCATTTGGCTGCAAGTGTTTTATTCTAAATACTACGGATAAAATGGATAAATTTCAAGCCAAATCGGATGAAGGAATTTTTGTAGGTTACTCTACTAGAAGTAAAGCCTATAAAATATATAACAAGATTTCTAGGACTATTGAAGAAACCCTCCATGTAAGCTTCAATGAAAATTCTTTTAGAGAATCTCAATCTAAAGCTGATAATGATGATTTGATCAATCTTCTAAAAGAGTTAGAGATCAATAGAGATTGATGATTTATCTGAGAAAATCAAAAATATGAACTTAAATTATCAAACTAATGATGAAAGTGATGTACCTTCAGATGTTGATGAGAATATTGAGGAAAATCAGAGAAATTGGCGTTATTCTTCATCACATCCCATTACTCAAGTCATTTTTAATATTAATGAGGGAGTTAAAACTAGAGCTTCAGTAAATTTAAATAGTTTGTGTATGTTTGTTTCTATGGTGGAACCAAGGAATATACAAGATGTATTATCTGATGAAAATTGGATAGTGGCAATGCAAGAAGAACTAAATCAATTCATCAGAAATGATGTATGGGAATTAGTCTCTCCACCAGAAAATCAGTCCATAATAGGTACAAAGTGGATCTTTAGAAATAAAACTAACGAAACTAGTCAAGTTATAAGGAATAAAGCTAGATTAGTTGCATAAGGGTATACACAGGAAGAAGGATTAGATTATGATGAAACATTTGCTCTTGTGGCCAGGTTAGAAAGTATTAGAATATTATTGGCCTATGCTTGTTATATGGATTTTAAATTATATCAAATGGATGTAAAGAGTGCATTTCTAAATGGTTTAATTAATGAAGAAATTTATATAAAACAACCACCTAGATTTGAAGATATTAAAAATCCTGACTTTGTGTATAAATTGAAGAAAGACTTATATGGTTTGAAGCAAGCACCTAGATCATGGTATGAAAGATTGTCTACTTTTTTAATAGAAAAAGGTTATATCATGGAAAAAGTGGATCATACTCTATTTATTAAGAGAGATGGTAAAGATCAGATTGTTGTTCAAATATACGTGGATGATATAATCTTTGGAGCAACCTCTGATAAGTTGATAGAAATATTCTCTGAAGAGATGACTAATCAGTTTGAAATGAGTATGATAAGAGAACTTTCATATTTTCTAGGACTTCAAATTAAGCATATGGATAAAGGTATATTTTTAAATCAGGAAAAATATGTAGATGAAATGCTTAAGAAATTTAATTTTAATGATACAAGGATTTGAGGAACTCTTATGAGTACTACTTTGAAGTTAGATATTGATGACATAGGAAAGTCTATAGATCAAAGAAAATACAGAAGTATGATTAGTTCTTTACTTTATTTAACTGCTAGTAGACCTGATATTATGTTTGCTGTGTGTGTTTGTGCTAGATTTCAATCTAATCCTAAAGAATCACACTTAATTACAGTTAAAAGAATATTTAGATATATACAAGGAACTAAAAATTTTAGACTGTATTATTCTAAGGATAGTTCAATAGATCTTATAGGATATACTGATGCTGATTATGCAAGATCTAAATCTGATAGAAAGAGTACCAGTGGCACATGTCAATTATTGGGAACTAATTTAGTGTCATGGTTTAGTAAAAAGCAAAATTGTGTAGCACTTTCTACTACAGAAGCTGCATATGTTGCTGTTGCACTGTGTTGCACTCAAATTCTGTTGATAAGGCAAACTTTAGAAGATTTTGGATTATCTTATGATATAACTGAGATTTATTGTGATAGTAGTTCTGTAATAAATCTTTCCAAAAATCCTGTATTACATTCAAGAGCAAAGCATATAGAGGTTAGACATCATTTTCTAAGAGATAACGTAATTAAAGGAAAAATTAAATTAGAATTTGTGTCTAGTAAAAATCAATTAGCTGATATATTTACAAAACCTCTAAACGAAAATACATTCTGCAACATTAGATTAAATTTAGGTATTTGTAGACTATGTGATGTTTAAAATGCTTAAACTCCACATAAAAAGATAAATATTATTGATGATGTTGTTCACCTCATAGATATTATATACTTATTATAAATATCTAAAGTAATATCAAAACTGCTACTTAAGATACTATGTATTTATTGTAAAATCATAGTAGTATCTTATTGATTTTAAATAGTTTATCAATTTTAATGGTTTTTACGATTTTAAGTGGAAGTGTAAATGAAAAACATTAAATACTTCTGACATTCTGAAATTTTGATTAAATGTTTTCTTTGAATCAAGGAAAATGCATATGATCATGCATAAATTTGACTTAATTGATTAAACTTGTAGAATAAGTTATATGTAACTCATCTTAAATTGTTAATCAAAAGTATAAGATTATTGAAACTGATTAATATTCTCAGTACAATCATAGAAGTAAAAAAAATTATATGAGATTTATGTTTTATTGCATCTGTATTAATGGAATACATATATACTGTGCTTAAAATGAAAAGTGCTTACAAAGTGAAATTCTTTCAGAGTTTATTGATCAGTTTGATCACGAGCTTTTTGTACTTGAGCAGATAGGTATGTAAGGATTGTTGTCCTCAAAAAGTATTCTTTAAATCTGGCAACCTAAGGTCCTAATCATATCTAGGATTGTTGACTTAAAGCTCATTACATGGGTACATTAGAAAGCTCTTGTATGATTCAAGCTTTTCAAACTAACTTTTAAAGAAAATTATCAATATTCAATATTTTGAGAAAAAAAAAATGTTGTTTCATTAATTGCAGATATCTTTGAATCACATATAGTTTCTACCAATATGACTACTGATTTATTGAATCAACATTAGTACCTTTGAAAACGTTTATTTGAGATACATTCTTTTATTCTCCTTGAATCAATCACATTGAGTTCACAGTTATGTTTTGATTCATATACAGTAGGAATTGATTCTGGAAATCATTTTTGATGATGTCAAAATAACAGAAGTCTCTAAAAAGAAAATTTAAAAGTATAGTTATACTTAACATCTATTGTCACTACAAGTATATTTTGTATTTTGATTGAATATATTTGAAGTATATTTGTAGGGGGAGGATTAACAATGTCGAAAACAGATTAATATAATTTAGAATACAAATCTTAGTTAATCTAAATTAATGTCCTCTTAAAATCTTGATGAAATAATTTAAATAAAAAAAAAAAAACATACAAACTATTTTAGATTCAAAGGACAAAATGTTCAAATAATTTACAATGTTCTCAAGATAATGTTAAGTTTAGCATGTGTGTTGTTTTCAGAACATTTCAGTTGGAAGCATATGAAAATTGTTTTAAGTGTAATAACTAGACGTTATGTTAAATAAGGTAACATGTAAAACTGCCTCTAGACAGTGTTTTACTCGTTAGGTTAGTTAACTCAACGAGTTATACTTGAATATTTTGGGTACCTCGATTGAATAAATTTTATTCAATATTTATTTAATTTCTAAACCCGACTTCTCTTCACGTTGAGTTATATGCCTAAAAAACCCTATTTAAACACCTATTACATGGGCACTTAGGTTATTTGTAAACTTTGTCAAGAAAATCTTTCCCGCTTGTTGGTGTTACAACCTGCGACGATGGTCTCCAAGTTCTACAAAGGTCGTGGCAGAGGAAAAGGCAAAAGCAGAGGAGATGCAAAAGGAAAAGAAATAGAGAATGATGAAGTTCCACGTACTTTGTTTAAGAAAATATTTCGAGTGAACAAAAGGTTAGCAGAAATTTATAGTGAATATTTCTTTCTTGAAGGTATACTAAATGAAGTTAGACAAGAACTCCAAAATACTGATGCTAGTATTACATACATGGGGATTTGAAGTAAATTTGATAGAGAATACAGAATAAAATGTGCTGAGATTGCATTTTTGGAACAGTATGCAAAATATTTGGAAAAAGATGTAGGTTCATCAAATAGAACTCCTCAAACTCCTATAAACGGTACAAGACCATGCATTTGAGGAAGAACATGAATAAGCTATCCCTACTCCTTTATATTCAAAACAAGTAGAATCAAATATTGTTGTAGACAAAACAAAAGTTGATAGTCTTCGAAAGGCCGTTGCAATAGAAAGTGCCTTAGAAGAATTAAAGCAGAAAACTTTTATGGAACAATCTAAAAAGAAAACAGCAATACTTGAAGAGGAGAAACAGAAATGTTATAGAAGAAGAAAAATCAGAAAAATTATGTCTAAGGAAACAAAGTCTATTGGAAAAGGACAATCAGATGAAAATTTATTTCCAAAGGACAATGTATGTCTAGACATTGTACCGTATTGTGCATCTGATAAACTCATCAATTCTGAACACACTTAAACTGATGAAGATAATGAGACTTTATTTTCCCTTGCTAGAAAGCTTAAGAAGAAATACAAGTCAAATATGAGCTCAAGTTTTTCTATTAGTACAAGTCCTGATGATGCAGAAATTGACAAATCAGAGCATCAAGCACCTGACATTGAACAAGTTATTGTAGATATAATTGACAATGTTGAGGCAGTAACTAGTTCACAGGTTGAATTATCTAGAGTAGCAGATATTGAAAATATTAAGACTCTAGAAGAGCTAAAAGTTAACCAGCCTTCTTCAGAATCTATAGAAGCAGAGTCTGAGAATTCACAACATGAATCAATGGAAATATCTGTTGAACAGAATGAACAATTATAGACAGATACACCGGCTATAGAATTTTTAGAAAAATTGAACTCTGAACATTCTATAGAGACTAAACAGATGAATGTTGAGCATATTGACAATGTTCCTAACACTGTTGAAGCTGAAGAATCAAGCTTACCTGAGCAACTTCAAGATAATATTTTAGAAGAGGAACAACATGACATTCATTTTGAAGAAGTTCCTGAAGATGAATTAAACTCTGAATCACAGCTTTAGGTATCACCTTCTTTGTGTACAATATTACAAATTCAAGGTAATACAATTCATTTTAGATCTGAAGAAGCATTGTAGAAATACAATAATCTGATTACATGTCAAATTCTGCATGCTCGTCCAATAAAATTCAGAAATTTGATGGAAATAAGAGATATGTTTGAGTTTCAAGGCCTCATTAAATTCTTGCCAGTAGGAATGAAATGGAAGCAATACACAGAGCTTATTGCAGCTTTTTATAGCAATCTGGTTAAGAATGGAAATTTTTTGAAAACTCAAATAAATCAACAGGAGTTTATATTGTCTCCTGAGTTAATTTTTGAAGTTTTAGGATTAAAGAATGAAGGTGTTGTTATTACAAATAGATTTGACATGATAAGACAACTTGAATGGAACATTCAGTCTTTATCAAAAATTCCAGATGTATATTCTGAAATGAGATTAATGGAAAATCTGAATGTAGAGGCAAGGTTTATTGCAAATATATTGCATGCAAATTTATTTCAAAGAGTTGGACACAATTTGGAAGTTAGTAGAAGCTGTTTATATGCAACTTCTAGCCTACTGAATAGAATTCAAATAAATTGGTTTGATGTTTTTATGTCTCAACTACAGCATATGAGTTCAAAGTTATTTTATGGTGATGCTATATGTAGAATCCTTGCAAGCCAATTAACTTTATCCGACTGGCCCTCTGAAACTAAAGGCATGAGAGCATTTAGTGTTAAAGATTTGCAAAAATTCCAGGCCATGCATAAACCTCAACAACAACATCAACAACAACCTGATTATACAGACCATATACAACAACAACAAAGTTATTCAGTTCAAGCAGAACAGCAAACCCAACTACCTCCTCACTTAGATGCAATGCTTAACGACATCAGAAATGATATTAGGCATCTAGGAGATAAAATATGTAATGCTATAAGTGATATACTTAAGAGGGGTCGATAACTGTTTTTGTTTGTTTCTGAATACAAAATGTAATGTTTGTATTACTTGTTTGATTCATTGAACAATACATTTTTATTTAAAAATGTTCAATTATTATTCTTGTTTACAGAAAGAGTTGTTGTAATTATATCTCGTATATATATATATATTCTCTGTAATTATTCTTTTGATTAATGACAAAAAAGGGGAGAAATATTATAAAAAGATGATTATGATCTTAATTGCATATATATATTATAAAAGGAGATGCTATTTAAATGGTTATTGTAATCTGACAGATGATAATTAGAAAACTGATACTTATATAATTATTGACATCTGAGAGTTTTATTTCTAAGAGGTAAAATTTACACAAATAATAGAAATAAGCTTAAGTGAACTTAAGTCAACAAACAAGTTTGTTGAATTAAAAATTAACCCAACGAAGGTGCTTTGTTGAGTTAAACATATTTCATAATTGATTTAATATGGTTTTGTCATCATAAAAAAGGGGGAGATTGTTGAGTATTTTGTTTTGATGATGTGTTCTGAATGAATATAATCATATTTGCTCAATTACAATTGCCTGTGAAAAGAAATTAAAATCATCAATTAATACAGAAAAAGCTTACTGGCATAAATACTTGTCTGTATTGGATCTGAAGTTAATAACTAGTCGTTTCATTGCATTAATTTCTCATTTAACTAAACGTTAAGTTAACATGTGTTTTTATTGAAAAGCATGATATGTTTTAAAATTACATCTTCTGTATCATGAACAGTGCATGTTTAGACAACTCGTTAAGTTAGAGTTTTGTTTGTATAGAGGTCACGTGAGAACTCGTTAAGTTAGAGACTTAAAGGTTAAAATAGGTCACGTGATAACTCGTTAAGTTAGTGAGTAAAAGAAGAGACGAACTCGTTAAGTAAGTGTTATACACGTGATGAAATTATAAGTTACGAATGTTGTATTGTATCATGTGAGTTGCACATGTTTAACTCGTTAAGTTAACATAACTAAACTCGTTAAGTTGCTATATTGAACACTAAGGCAACGCGTTAGGTTAGCGTTATAAACTTAAGTTGTTATTTTTTGCACGTGGTAAAATTCTTATTATAAAAACATTTGTTTATGACTGAATCGATGAGTTAAAGTTTTTTCGGAGACTTACAGTTGTAACTATCCGAAAGGTAACTTAAGTCATGTTTTCAGGTCTTGACACGTGTCTCACTAGTTTTATGATATAAAGAGTTTTTCGGTGACTTACAACTGTAACTATCCGAAACTTAAACTATTTTCGGTGAGTTATCGTTTAACCTTTCGAAAGAAAGGTTAAGCTGGTTCGTTGAGTTAGCATAACACCACGGACTTAGTTCGTTGAGTTAGCTACAGTACTTATCACGTGAAATGGCACATGAGGAACTCGTTAAGTTAGAAACGTTAAGTTATATATATGTACTTGTGTTACTCGTTTAGTTAACATTAAAGTAACGACTTTGTATTACACTTGATGGAAAATTCTTTAGACAAGAAAGTTTATTTTGCAAGAAATTTTTCAGAGATCCAGGATTGATGATTAAAGAAAATTCGAAATATAAACGTGGGTTAGAATGTGTGTGTTTCGATGAAGGAGAAGAAAAGATGTGGAGAAGTGGAAAACTGGTAGTGGTTAAACGTGAAGGATATGTATGAAATGAAGATACAGTATAAAAGGCATAGAATTCTTGTTGATCAAACCATCCATGCACACTAAAAGAAAAATCTTTTACAATGATCAAAAACACCTCTTCGGGTAAAATCTCTCAAGTGGAAGAAAATTTAGTGAAGCAGAAAAAGGTATTATTTATGTTACTAAATATTTAAAGTATCAAAAGAAAGCAAATTCAGTGAAGCAAAGAAAGACAAGATATTCGTCACTGAAGAATTGCTGAAGAAGAAAAAGAAGAAGAAGAAAGATCTCAAACAAGGAGAAATGTTTTAAATTCTGCAAATTAGTTTTCTATGTTTGTAGTTATGAAATTGTTTAGATGATACATGGTATCAAGATATAATTGCATCTACAATTTCTGAGGAGAATTGAATTGTATATTGTAATTAAAACCTTGAATAAAAATGATTTTATGAAAACAATGTCTTGACTTGTTTTTGAGTTTTAAAGTTTCAATTATATTTCAGAAAATATTAAAAATACACAATTCACCCCCCTCTTGTGTAGCCATACAATCCTACATCTTTTTACCATAAAACTAGTGAGACACGTGTCGTGACTTGAAACCATGACTTAAGTTACCTTTCAGATAGTTACGATTGTAAGTCTCCGAAAAACTTTAACTCACCGATTCAGTAATAAACAAATGTTTTTATAATAAGAATTTTACCTCATGCAAAAATAACAACTTAAGTTTTGTAATGCTAACCTAACGCGTTGCCTTAGTGTTTAATATAGCAACTCAACGCGTTTAGTTATGTTAACTTAACGAGTTAAACATGTGTACCTCACATGATACAATAGAACATTCGTAACTTATAATTTCACCACGTGTATAACACTAACTTAACGAGTTCGTCTCTTCTTTTACTCACTAACTTAACGAGTTCTCACGTGATCTATTTTAACCTTTAAGCCTCTAACTTAATGAGTACTCACATGACCTCTTTACAAATAACACTCTAAGTTAACGAGTTGTCTAAACGTGCACTACTCGTGATACAAAAGATATAACTTTAAAACATATCATGCTTTTCAATAAAAACACATGTTAACTTAACGTTTAGTTAAATGAGAAATTAATGTAATGAAACGACTAGTTATTAACTTAGTATAATTTCAGATCCAATACAAACAAGTATTTATATCAATAAGCTTTTTATGTATTTCAGATCCAATACAGACAAGTATTTATATCAATAAGCTTTTTCTGTATTAATTGATGATTTTCATTTCTTTTTACAAGCAATAGTAATTGAGCAAATATGATTATTTTCATTCATCACACATCATCAAAACAAAATACTCAATAGAAACTCAAAATCATTTCAGATAGATAGAACTAACATACCGAAAGACCACTTAAGTCATGTATTAAAATTGAAACATGCGTCCTTCTGAAATAACATCATAAAATATATAAAAAATAAACTATCCAATAGAGAAGTCATGTTTCGGATACTTATAAAAGATAACTCTCCGATCCTTAAGTCATTTCGAATAGTTACATAGGTAACCTTCCGAAAAGTCACTTAAGTCAGAAATAATAGAAAACTCAACCATCTGAAGCTTAAAACTATTTTTGGATACTTACTGAAGGTAACTCTCTGATTCTTAAGAGTTTTCGGATAGTTACATCGTAACCTTTCGAAAAGTCACTTAAGTCAAGCAATGAGAGACTAACACGTGTCCTTTAGAAGAAAGTAACCGAAAATACATTAAATCAGAGAAACAGCTAACTATCCAGAAAGAAAAACCTTAACTATCTGAAACCGAAGGGTTTCGGATACTTACCATAAAAGTCATATCCAGACATAAAAAGACTTAACTCACCGAAGATAAATACCTTTCGAATAATTACTAATATAAATGTCTGAAAAGTTAGGAGAGAAGCTCAACTATCCGATTTATCCTGTTTTGTTCGGTGACTTATAAATTAACTCTTCGATCAATACACTGTAGACAAAATAACCTGCCAAATTCTAATTTAAAAAACTTTGAGTACAAAGAAGTTAGCCAAGATTCATTTGAATAAAAAGACATCTAAAATATGGCATAAATAATTAAACCACACATTTTTCATCATCAAAATTAACTGATAAATAATTGAACTAACAAGAAGATGGTGACTACATCTATTTACATCATGGACAATTTTAGCAAAAATGGCAAGTATGTCACCATTACTATACAATAACACAAGTCATATATATAGTAAAGAATGTGCAAATTACATTAAGAGATTATTAGATCCTTCTCAACCTCATCAAGCTTACAATTGTTGGAAGATTTACAAAATGAGTCAAAGTGTGTTTAAAAGTTTTTGTTCTTTAATGAGAAATGAAGGAGTTATTACTAATACCAACAACATTAGTGTAGAGGAGAAATTTGCCATGTTCCTTGTCACAATAGGGCAAAATCAAAGGTACAGAGTAACAATTGAGCAATTTAGTCATTCAAGTTGGAGTGTTAGTGTTCGGTTACCCAGCACGACACTAGAAAACTTGTTTGGATCTCTAGCAACGCACCAGAAAAACTATGATTTGTTAACTTCTGTTTTTACTTAGTTAATTTATCTTTATGCCTATTCTTTTTCTTTTAGAAGTAAACAAACAACCTTTAATACAATTTAGATATTAATTCCAATTTATACTTTAACTGCAAGTGCACAGTGTCAATTGTATTAGCGTGCAAGTACAAGTCGATCCCACAGGGAATTGCTTAAGAGTTGAGAACTGTCCATTTGTTAACAATCAAATTTATATATTCAATAAGCTCTCCATTGAATTACAGTTAACTCAACGGACAAAGTTCATTGAGTTATAGCTAACTCAACGGACTAACCTCGTGGACTTAAGTTAACTCCACAAGCCTGTCTTTTCTTTTTAATACTGCTATTTACAGAGGAATTCGGCCAACCATTGGGCGATTCCACAGATTGTAAATAACATCAATTAAGCTCTTTAATGTTAGTAAACACTAGATTTATCATTAAGCATACTAACATTTAGATAATTGAAATAGTAACCATTAAAATCTTTAAGTCTTTTGATCGAACCAATTTAAGTAAACTGTAAAACTAAAACTAACATAAAACAATCACAACATTGATAAAGATAACATTAATCACGAAACAACACAAACAATACAACACTCAAATACAACACTCAAATACAACATACAAACATAGATAAATTGTTTTTGGTATTTTTGTTTTAATATGAACATGGAAATGGGTGAAAGGTGAAATGTAAAGTAATCTCAATCGATAGTAAATACTTTCGTCACTACATACGACGCAATTACACCACTGAAAATTAAACCACTTATAATTTTGTCTCCTCTCTCTATAGAATCGCGAGTCCAAAATTGTAAGATAATCTCCTCTTCAGCATACAGGCATCAACCTGAAGCTAAGGCTAGAAGTTTTACGATCTCCTGAAATATGAGTCAGCGCTTGGTGAAAATGGCTTCCCTTCCCGCGACGCGATCACTCCTCACAATGGTTGTTAGGCACTGTGTTTTGCTCGGAATCAACCCGACATCAAGAAAGTATTCTCACAAACCTCTGATGGTTGGTGATTGTGGTGGTGGTAACGATAGTTGGTGTGGTACTTTGGAGAATTGTCGATACTGTCTGCAGAAAGCTTGGTGCTCCTCCTCTATATACATTGGTCGTCCATCGATCACACACACTTTTCTTCTTTTTCTTCTTTTCTTTTATATTTCTTTAGTGGTAACTGCTTCTACTTGAATGGTCGGTTGGATTTCCTTCATTCATATCAACGACGATACTTTCTTCTCCCTGCGCGATACGTGCAATCGTGGTTTTTCTTCCAACTCTCCTGTTTCTGCAACCACTACAGTGGCATATTAGAAAATAAATAGTGTGTGGAGTTACAAATAGCTCAATGGACTTTCTTCATTGATTTAACTATAAAACACGTGCATAAATTTAACTATCTGATGCTTAGGTGCATTTCGGATACTTACAAACTTAACTATCCAATGCTCAGATGCATTTCGGATAATTACAAATAACTCACTGATATATAACTTAAGTAAATCTACCAGATCTCGACACGTGTCAACAGTAGTTTAATAATAAAAGAAACATTTCGAAAAGTTATAAGTCTAACTATCCGATGCTCAAATGCATTTCGGATAGTTATAGATAACTCACCGAAAATCCACTTAAGTCACTTTCCTAGAACATGACACGTGTCCACAGCTATTTTATAAATAAAAAGAGATTTCGGAGAGTTACACATATAACTATCCGATGCCCAACTGCAATTTTGAATAGTTATAGATAACTCATCGAAAGTTCACTTAAGTCATGCATTATGGTTTTGACACGTGTACTTCAGAAAATAATAAAATATTCTTTCAAAACATAACTGTTCGGTAGTTTAAACATAACTATCCAATACATGTTCGGTCTGTTAAACATAACTGTTTGAAATATGTTCAGTATGTTAAACATAACTATCTGAAATATTAGAAAATTCGGATACTTAAGAATTTCATAGCCTGCAACTTACTGATAGTTCAGAAATGTACTAAATTGACATTAATTCCCCAAAATTAAGCAGATTCTTTAATTAAAGCATATAACAGTGCAATTATAACATAATGACTTAATTCTCATATGATAAGCTAAATATTATACAATTAACCATCATTTAACCATTAATAATATGCAATTTTTCATTCTAAATAGTTAGCAAATACTTTAATGAAGTATTAAATGCTACAATAAGTCTATATCATGTGCTTATAGAAGACCTTCATCTTCAACACCAAGTCGAATTACAGATGATGTAAATGTTTATACATATTTTAAGGTATGTATTCACTTTTGTAATGTCCTTGTAGTTTTTACGTTATTTAAGGAATAAGATTAAATGATGTTTAATGTGTACAAGATTGCATTGGAGCTATTAATGGTACTCATATTAAAGCAACTTGTTTGGATCTCCAACACGGCACCAGAAAACTTGATTGGTTACCTAGCAACGCGTTAGAAAAGCTTGGATTTGTTAACTTTTGTTTTTACTTAGTTAATTTATCTTTATGCCTATATCACTGAATTCCTTTTTAGAAGTAAACAAACAATCTTTCACACAAATTAGATATTAATTCCAATTTGTATTTTAACTGCAAGTGCATGTCTATTGTATTAGTGTGCAAGTACAGGTCGATCCCATAGGGAATTGCTTAAGAATTGCGAACTATTCCATTTTTAACAATCAAATTTATATATTCAATAAGCTCTCCGTTGAGTTACAGTTAACTCAATAGACTAACCTCGTGGACTTAAGTTAACTCCACGAGCCTGTCTTTCCCATTTAATACTGCTATTTATAGAGAAATTCGGCCAACCATTAGGCGATTCCACAGATTGTAAATAACATCAATTAAGCTCTTTAATGTTAGTAAAAACTGGATTTATCATTAGGCAATACTAACATTCAGATAATTCAAATAGTAACCATTAAAATCTTTAAGTCTATTGAATGAACCAATTTCAGTAAACTGTAAAACTAAAACAAATATAAAACAATCACAACACTGACAAAGATAACATTAATCAATATACAAAACAAACAATACAATACCCAAATACAAAATACAAACACAGATAAGTTGTTTTTGGTATTTTTGTTTTGATATGAGCATGAAAATGGGCGAAAGGTGAAATGTAAAGTAATCTCAGTCAACAATAAATACTTTCATCACTACATGCGATGCGATTACACCACTTAAATTAAACTACTTACAATTTTGTCTCCTCTCCCTATAGAATCGCAAGTCTAGAATTGCAAGATGATCTCCTTTTCAGCATACAGGCATCAACCCGAAGCCAAGGCTAGAAGCTTTATGATCTCCTGAGATATGAGTCGGCACTTGGTGAAAATGGCTTCCCTTCCTGCGACGCGATCACTCCTCACAGTGGTTGTCAGGCACTGTGTTTGGCTCGAAATCGACCCGACATCAGGAAAGTATCCTCACAAACCTCCGATGGTTGGTGATTATGGTGGTGGTGGAGTTAGTTGCTGTGGTACTTCAAAGAATTGCCAACGCTGCCTGCAGAAAGCTCGGTGATCCTCCTCTGCATACACTGGCCACCCCCATCGGCCACCACACCTGCTGCTTTTTTTTTCTTTTCTTTTATATTTTTTCAGTGGTAATTGCTTCTGCTTGAATGATCAGTTGAATTTCCTTCATTCATATCAACGATGATGATTTCTTCTTCCTTCGACGAGTGAATTCCTACGTGATATGTGCGATCGTGGTTTTTTTCTTCCAACTATTCTGTTCCTGCAACCACTACAGTGGTATATTAGAAAAAAAATGGTCTATGGAGTTACAGATAACTCAACGAACTTGCTTCGTTGATTTAACTATAAAACACGTGCATAAATTTAACTATTCGATGCTTGGGTGCATTTCGGATACTTACAAACTTAACTATCATATGCATTTCGGATAGTTAGAGATAACTCACCGAAAATCCACTTAAGTCATTCTTCCAGAACATGACACGTGTCATCAGTAGTTTTATAATAAAAGGAGATTTCAGAGAGTTACACATATAACTATCCGATGCCCAACTACAATTTTGGATAGTTAGAGATAACTCACCGAAAGTCCACTTAAGTCATGCATTATGGTTTCGACATGTGTACTTCAGGAAATAATAAAATATTCTTTTAAAACATAACTGTTCAGTAATTTAAACATAACTCTTCGGTACATTAAGCATAATTGTTCAGTACGTTAAACATAACTGTCCAAAATAGTAGAAAATTCGGATACTTAAGAATTTCACAGCCTTCAATTTAACGATAGTTCAGAAATGCACTAAATTAACATTAATTCCCCGAAATTAAGTAGATTCTTTCATTAAAACATATAATAGTGCACTTATAACAAAATAGCTTAATTCTCATATGATAAGCTAAATATTATGTAATTAACCATCATTTAACCATTAATATTATGCACTTTTTCATTCTAAACACAACTATTTTTAGACAAGAAACAACTAACTTTAAAAATAGGAAAGGTGAATTGTCTCAAAATGTGACGGTAGCATGTAATTTTGATATGAGATTTACATATATTTTAGCTAGTTGGGAAGGATCAGCAGCTAATGCTCATATTCTTAAAGATGCAATTACTAGACCTAATGGTTTCCAAGTTCCTCAAAGTAAATGCAATTAATATATTTTCAAGTAATAAGTACATTATCATACTAATTTCTATTCTTATATAGGTAAGTTTTACTTGGTAGATGTTGGATATCCCAATCTACTAGAGTATATTTGCTCATTTTGAGGTATACGTTATCACTTATCTGATTATGTTAACGACAAACTTCCTAGTAATGCTGTAGAAAACTTTAACTACAGACATTCACAACTAAGAACAATCATTAAGTGTACATTTGGAGTTGTGAAACATCATTTTTCAATCTTACGAGGTCAGATGTCATATCCATATAAAACATAAATGAAGATTGTGATCACATGTTTTTTCACTTTACAATTTCATTCGAATGACTGATAAAGAAGATTTACTTGAAGATTTGCAAGATGAGTTAGAAAAATTAAATATTACTGATGATATACAACCAAGTGGAGAGGTACATATAGATTGACATTCGCAGGTTGGAATGAGTCAAGAACAACGAAAAGAAATAGTTGATAAAATACGTGAAGATATGATGATGACAATATGAGATGGAAGGACTATTTAAGTCTATTTATATTATACCTTTGGATTATTTATTATATTGATGTTGTAATAAGTAGAATGCTTTATATATTTGGACTAATTTTTACATTCATGTTGTAATACTTTGAATATTTTCTATCTTTAAACTAAAAAATTAATTAAATTAAATACTTTAATTTAATTAAATACTTATAATATAATAATAATAATATTTGTTTAATTAAAGTTTCAAACTAATATATCAATTATACAATTTTAAATAATGTTTATAATTTATTTCATTCCTTTTTTAATTTTTGAACATTATGACATGTACTAAACCTTCATCAAAATTTTAACTTTTTAACCTTTCCAATAGATACACTAAGTCATTAGAACATTTCATATTCTTTCCTTTAACTTTCCATTTCTTTTTTAACTTTCTAGTGTACACTAACAGTCCTGTACCGTTCAAATTTCCCATCGTGTACCAACGTCCCTTAACTGGTGTGATGAACTGAAATTGGTTAGATTAGTATTATGGATCTCGGCAGAAGACAGAAGACGACTAATCAATCCATGGGCTAATGGCGACCGATAATAGCAGGCTATCCTCTTCGTGGAATTTAGATTAATGGACAGATCCGCATCTTCGATGTACCTTTTTGTCCTCTAGCCGGCGGCAGGCTACCGGCAACCATCCGTGTCGTCGTTCGCCGAGTCTCCGGTGGTTTGCTATGCCCTCGGTGCAAACCGCCGGGGAAAGCGAGGAGTGGGAGCGGCGTCTTCTTGGCCGGAGTTGACGTAGTCGATCCTGTCCCGGATGGTGGAATCGTATATCCGTATTCCCGGATTCTCCGCGTAGCAGACGTAGTAGCACCCCACGCACGCCTGCGGCAGTGCCATCCCGATCCTGGTCTGCGACGACGAGGCCGTACGTCATTCATCATGTGCAAGTTAAGTTTAGCTGGCCGGAGATGGAAGAAGACGCACCATGAGGTAACCCACGAAGAAGGCGATGAGGGAGACGGTGACGGTGAAGCTTTGGTGGGCTGAGAACGCCCACGGCGCCGCGAATATGGCGCATAGCGACCCGCTGGATACGCCCGACAGGAAGCATACGGAGCTGGTGATGTCAGAATCTAATAGCCGCTCCATGCCGGCCCGCTCGAACAGCTCCCAAGTGCTCTGCGACGCTGCCACGAACCCCCTCCCGTAAGCGGCGATCTGCCATCCAAATCCGGATTAGGCCAATTAGCAAGGAGCGAGGAAGGCAGCGCGTCGACGTACGTGGACGAAGGCCCAGCTGTTGCCGTAGCGGAAGACAGCCTCCATCACACGGAGGCAACAGTGCGCGCAGGAGAACATGAACTCGTCCTCTCCTTCGAGGAGATTCAGCACGCGGGCAACGATCCGGCACGCCTCGATTGCCGGCACGAAGAGTGAACCCAGGCAAGCGCTGCCGAGATTCTTCGTGACCACTCGGTAGAAGGAGATTTGCGTGTCGGATTGCATCCCCCGGAGGTAGTACAGAGAGATGACTCTGCTCACCGTCAGGTTTGCCACGTTTCTCATTACCTCCGCCGTCCACATCAAGCTCAGCACCATCGCCAGGATCGTCAGTGGCGGCTGGTCGAAGTTGAGAGCTCCGATCACAGCAAAGCACCAGAGCGATATCCAAACGACCCCAACGGCGAGCATGATGTACGTGGGGTGGTTGAGGTTGGGGAATCTATGCGCAGGTTGAAGCGATTTGGACATCACCTTCGCGGCGAACTCCCTCCGGCGAGTGACCCAGCTAGCGTAGAGGCTGTTGCCGATGGAGAAGCATATAAAAGCGACTCCGAGACAGGTGGTGGCGGTCATGGAGAAGCAGAGGAGTAGGATGCCAGCGGCCATGGTGGAGGCGAAGCAGAACCAGAGGGCGAACGTGATGATGACCTCTGGCCAAGTTCGGAGGGCCTTCTGCCATGCGAATGCGAAGAAAACGGCGACGACGACGGACCCTTCAATGGGTGGGAGCCAGAACGTCAGGTGCTTTCTTTCCCTCTGTTGTTTGGCAACACCGATATCGCCGAGAATGCCCTGCACTGCCTTGAACAAAAAGAAACCAACGGCGGCGCCGATGGCAACGAGGTGGAAGAGGAAGAGGAAGAGGGAGATGCGGTTGGTGTGTCTTCTTGAGTTCAAGCTGGCAGGTGTTGGCTGTGAGTACACCTGCACATAAATAAAAGCGGCTTCATCATCTTCTTCTTCTTCAGGAAAGCAACAAGAAACAACTATCAAATGTACCGTCCGGAACAATAGAACTAACCGGGGGAAGCTGGAAGGTGTTAGGCTCCCGAGTCCGAGCAGCGTTGGTGAAGACGTGGATCGGAGTGACGGGACGATGCGTCTGAAGCTTGGAGACCATCGTCGACCGAGCCGGAGCAGATTCCATGACCAATTTCTGTTCACTCCGCTGTTGGAATTCTTTCTCCTCATCCAATTCCTTCACCTTCTCTTCTTCTTCCCTTTGTCTTTTACGACCACCATCTCCTCCTCCCTTCCCTACCACCTCCGTCTCCTTCTCCATCACCTGCGCCACCAAACAATCAACCGTGGTCGGAGAACTAGAATCAGGTCTTTGAGGGCGATGGCGGTGGACCGCTTACTTGTGCTTGGGCACTCATTTGGCGGTGGCGGATGCTGACTTCCTCGTCGCCGGCGGCCGTGGCCCTATCGGACCGTAGCGTGAGATGGTGGGTAGGAGTAATGAAACGAGGATGACGAATGGCAATGGGACCATAGAATTTAGAGATGATCTAATTTGTTTGGGTTACGTGTCGGTGTCCACTCGACCACTCACCCCCTCTGTTTTCCTTGTTTTTATTACCATTATTATTTTTGATTCTTCCTTCTTGAGTTCCACAAGTCCACGCCTTGTTTTGCGTCTTGATCGTTCTCGTCCTAAACGGACTTCAAAATTAATTAAATGTAGATGATATACAAATAATATCAAAATAAATAAAACTTGACGTGACTTTAATGTAAATTAAATGTTATTTTTGTATTTTTTGTTATTTATAAAAAATTATTTATTTTTATGTTATTATTTTTGCATATGACTAGAAGGAACCATTTGTTTATTTTTTTTACAAGGGCGGACCGTATGTGGTAATCGTATCGCAAATATAAGATACTTACAACGCAAGTATTACACATTTACACAATCACATCCCTGAAGTAGTCTATTCTTGTAAGAAACAATAAATACTCTATTGTTGACTATTTTAATTGTGGAAAAATATTCTTGATGGTGTCATTGGAAATAATTTATTGGCGGCGGTTGAATCCATTTTATTTTATTATCTGTAAAATGAAAATATATTCATATAATTAGTCAACCTATAGCATAATATACTATGTATTAAAAATTCAACTTGATTTGAGTTATTTATATTGCTTTTATTTTTTATTTAAAAATCAATGATTGAAATAAAAAATTTGTGAAATTCAAGATCACGAATTAATTCTTGTTTAATTCAGGTAAGAATTTTATTATGCATGTGTAATCATCTAACATTGAAACTAATTATATTATAACTTTCACTTCTTCATGTATTTATTAAATGAAAATTTTTTCCTAATATCATCACTAACGGAGTTAGGCTTTTAAATTATATATGAATTTATTTTTTGTAGATCTAATATTTTTTTAATATTAATTTTGTTGTCCGAGTCCCACGTCGGGTCGGACTGCGATTTGGTTGGTCTCTCGTCGTCTCTCACTAACCGCCAAACTGATCGATCGTGGAAAATGCTGGCGTGGCGTGACTCACGGCACCTTCCCTTCTCATGGCAGATGGCCCACAAAAATGTGTATCACTCCCATCAATCGTCATTTTTTTTCTTTAATCGTAAATTAATTTTTTTTTTTAATTTGTAAGATGATCTCTTGATTTTGCCAAAAAAAAATCGATTACAAAATCAACACCAAGTGCCGACGAACGTGAGAGACATGGTGTGTTTATTTTTATATGAAAATATATTTTTGTTACGAAAATTTTTTAAATGGAATGTTCATATTAGATTTTAACGATGTAAAATCAAAGATTAAAGACTATATTTCAAATTTATATTATGTAATTAACAAACCGATACATAAGAAATAAGTTTCTATATGTTCTAGAAATATTCAAATAAATAGGTAGTTAAGTGTTTATGAATCAAACGATAAATTATTACACAAACGAAAACATAGGGAATAAATTTTTAAATATTCTAGAAATCTTGGGATACATAGGTAATTATTTGTGAACCAAATTATTAGTAATTTTATTTTGATAATGAATATTTTATTAAAGTTTATAAATAAGTCTAAATAAATTTTTTCTAAGTATAATAATCATATAATTAAATATTGACAAGTTATTGGAAAGTTTCATTTAAAATTTTAGATAGTTAACTTTCAGATAGTTAAGATTTTTAGATAGTTAAAGTTTTCAGATAGTTAAGCTTTAGATAGTTAAATTTTAAGATAGTTAATGTTTTGATTTAGTTGAAAAGTTATGTTAAAAACTCATATATTTAAGTTATCTAAACGTGTGTTTTTAATGTTTTAAGTTTTCATGTATTTTTCATGTGCATTCAGTAATGAAAAATCGAAGATTTAGATAATTATTCGAGTTTTTATACGTATAGATGGATAACTATTCGAGTTTTATAAACTAACTAACAAACATATAAGTTTTCTTGTTCAATCATGTGTTTTGCAAGTGCAAGAACTCGAAGAGTTACAAATAAGTGTTTGAATTTTTTACTAAACTTACAAGATAAGTATTTAACTAAAGCGGTGACTTAGAAGATATTCTACAAACCTCTAGGAAGATAAAAGTTTCAGTGGATCTATGATATGAAATCGTGGAAATTCAAAATGATAGTGGAGATAGTGGAAACTCAAAATAAATAGTGGACATCGTGGAAATTCAAAAAGATAGTGGAAATCATAGATAATTTGAATTTGAAATTAGTACATGAGATTATGGATTATGGATTAAGTAATGAACATGTTGAAGTCATAGTTTGACTACTATAAATAGAGGGTACGAGCTGCATTATGATCATCACAATCTAAAATATCAAGTTTGAATATTCAATCATATTCAAATCTAAAAAAAAATTCTCCAACATCAGAAAAAGTTTGAAATTCCAAGCAATTTCAGAAAAGAAGCTCCAACTCAAGAAGTCTAGAAATTCAATAATTAGAGAAGAAGAGATACAGAAGCTGAAAGAAGAAAAAAGACTTACGTGCATAAAGATTAGGTTTTATACAAATCAAAATTATCTTAGAATAAGAATTTTATTTTCTTTTTGAACTGTATATTAGACTTTATTATATCAAAACTAACAAGAAGGGAATTGAGCTGAAAAGAGATTGTAAGTTCTTTCTTTAAAGTATATAAAGATTAGAATTTTATTTACAAGTGTTTTTGTGCTATTGTTTTATCCATTGGTAATTTTAATTGCTAAAGACACAATTCACCCCTCTCTTGTGATACTACGATCCTACAATTGATATTAGAGCATTCATTTTTATATTTAGGAATCAGTTTTTCCTATCATTTATTTAGGATCATCTATTTAAATGGATAATACTGAGATTTTAGTTATGACTGAAGGACAAACCACTACTCATCCTCCTATGTTTGAAGGTAGCAATTACAACTATTAAAAATATAGAATTAAAGTATTCTTTCAATCAATTGATTTCAAATTATGGCATATAATTAGTAATCCTATAGTGTTAGTTACGACTTTATATGATACTTGGACTTTTGATGAAAAGGAGCAAATGACACTGAATGCTAAAGGTTTAAACATCTTGTTTTATGCAGAAAGATAAGGTGTATGATTGTCTGTATCACAAGAGGGGGGTGAATTGTGTCTTTAGTAATTAAAATACTAGCAGATAAAATAAGAGCACAAAACACTTGTAAATGAAATTCTATTCTTTATGTAAAGACAGAATTTACTATATCTTTTCAGCTCAATTCCCTTCTTGAAAGTTTTGATACAGTAATGTTCGATATACAATTCAAATAGAAAAACAAAGCTCTTATTCAAAACTAATTTTGAATTGTATAAAACCTGATCTTTATGCACAAAGCTTCTTTCTTTCTCTTTGCTCATCTTCTATATCTCTTCTTCTCTAGTTGTCAAATTTCTAGACTTCTTGCGTTTGTAGCTCCTTTTCTGAAATTGCTTGAAATTTTGAACTTCTTCTGATGTTGGAGAATTTTTCAGAATATGAATATTCAAACTTAACTTTTCAATTAGGGATCCAGATTGAATATTCAGACTTAGTTTTTGAGATTGGGATCCTCTGTTGTAATGTAGCTCATATTCTCTATTAGTAGTCGAACTATATTCTCACGTTCAGCATGTTCATCCACTTAATCCACAATCCACGTACTAATTTTTTCTTTAATCCAAATTACTATCTTTTTGAGTTTCCACTTTCTCCACTATAATTTTGAATTTCCACGATCTCCACTTGTAGATTCACCGAGACTTTATCTTCCTGGAGTCTTGTAGAATATCTTCTAAGTCTTCGATTTAGTCGAACACTTATCTTTTAAGTCTTGTAAAAACTTGAATACTTATCTGTAACTCTTCGAGTTTTTGCACCTGCAAAACATGTGACTAAACATAGCAAACCTATCTGTTCATTAGTCATTTTATAAAACTCAAAGACTTATCTATCCATGTGTATAAAAACTCGAACAATTATCTAACTATTCGATTTTCATTACCGAATGCACATGGAAAACACATGACAACTTAAAACATTAAAAACACACGTGCAGATAACTTAACTATACGAGTTTTTAATATAAACTATTCGACAAAAACGAAACGTTAACTATCCGAAAGTTTAACTATCGAAATCTAACTCTTCAGAAATCTTTAACTTATCCGACATAAAAATGAAACTTTTTGTTAATCTGTTAACTATTATACTTAGAGAATATTATTTAGACTTATTTAAAAACTTTAATAAAGCATATATCATCAAAACAAAATTCCTAACAATCTCTCTCTTTTTGATGATGTCAAAACCTAATAAGTCAAATAATCTATCTCTTCTCCTCCTTTTTGGCATTATAAAAAAGTAAATAAAATGTAAGGAAGAAAAATATTCTAAGTACATATCGTTCAAAAAGATATTTTTAAACATGCATAACTATCATGGATTAAGCATAAACTGTTTAAATATAAATTGTGAAAAATAATCACATGAGTATTAAATGCAGTAAATAGTTTACATAATATTTTTGGTAACAAATTACAATACATAAATCATGTAATACATAATTTGTATAATCACAAGCCTCTTTGTCTTCGAAAAATACTGATTAGAGTGTTTGAAATTTGCTTTGCAATTTCTGTACTTACTCTGTTGATCTGATCAATTACTACTTGATCTAAATCATTTTGTGAAACTTGTGATGGTTGTTGTAAAAATTCAGTATGGATGTCTGTATGTATATTTGTATTTGTATCTGTTTATATACCTATATTTATATCTGTTTGTATACCTGTATTTATATCTATATGTTGCTGTTATTTTGAAAATTGTGTTAATTGTTGTTGTTGCTGTTGTGACTGTGTTTGCCTATCTTGTTGTTGTTGTTGTCGAACTACAAGTGTATTTGCTTCCTGGTATTTTTGGAGTTCCTTTGCAGAGAAAGATCTTGACTTTAATCTTTTCTATGACCAAGATGTAATATCTGTTTGACTTGCCACAATTCTCAAAATCGTATCACCATAAAATAATTTACTCTTCAAATGTAAGATATGAGAAACAAAAATATCATATCAGTTCACCTGTATATGGTTAATTATTGCATATGTAGTATAAAGACAACATCTGCCAACTTCTGCACCATGACCAAACCTCTAAAACAATGAAGCATGTAGTATTTTTGCAATAAAACGTGCTTGGCCATTTAAATCACATAGTAATCTCATTGGTTTATTGGCAGTTGGATCTTTGGCTAAACTTTGAATGTCCCATCCCAATTGATAAACCTGTTTTCTTTCTGATAATTTAACTCCATGTTTCAGACCAAGTACTTGATAAAGTAAATCTGGAGTTAAATATATGCCATTTTCTTGTATATTGGAAACAAGAATACCTTCTTCCACTGTTAAGTTTGAGTAAAAACAATTGATAAGTTCAGGTATAACAAGATGGTCTAGCTGTTGTGGAAGTAGAGTCAACAAGTCTTGAAATTCAAACATTTCTTGTATATGTGCCATCCCTTCAAACTTAACTAATCTTGAGTATAAAATTGTAAAAGTTCTGTATATTTGAAATTTTTCATAACAGGAATTATTTCTGAACTATAATAATGTATCTTCGTGTAAACTATGTTCAAGATTAGGTATTTTCCTATCATGATGTTTCGATCTGGGACTGGTTTCAAAATTATCAACAGTATCTATATTTTCAGAGCTTTCAGAACTGGTGGAATTTCTATCAAAGCTGGTATAAATGTTTGAAATATTTGTTATTGTCATATCAATAATTTGCTGAAATTCTTATGTTTGTTCTTCTTGAGACATATGAGTAGCAATAGTCTCTATATCAATTTGTCTATCAGCAACATTTATATCTATGATTGGTCTATACAACAACTGTCTCTATAGGAAAGAATGTCCTATAATAGATTCATTTTGTATTTCTGAAATTTCTATACTTGAAACATTGGTAGTGTGATATTCAATTTGTAACTGTGTATGTTGTTGATTATATACATTTATCAACAAGTATATTATATACTGTAACAGACATAACCAAATGTATAAACTGTAGTATAAGCAACTATACTAAAAATCAAAAGTTTCTATCCGAGATACAATTAAAGGAAGAATATCTGTACATTCCTCTTTAGATAAAATATCTTCAACATTCATAGACTCAATGTCTATATCATCAAAAATATCATTAAAATTGATATCATCTGTATATGTATCATCAAAATTTCCTACATGTTCTCTTTTCATAGGAAAAGAATGTGTGCTTGCAGCATGATGTGAAAAACTGTCCATTGTATTAAAATATACATTATGCACTAATGTGATACAATACCTTAGAGTGTATGCGTGTAATCCAATATTTGTCACATCAGTTGGGATTCCTGACACAAATGTTTGTCCAGCTTCTGCAATGGAACATAGTTTTCCATTTTTCAATGATTCTTCTTTTTGCTGCATTATTCCTTCTACACCTGCAGTTAGTCCAAAATATTTTAATGTCTTTTTCTTTTTCTGACTATATGTCTATAGTGTTTCTGGTTGTTCAGGAGGTTCTAAAATTTTCTTAATTTCTCCTATTAAAGGCACATGTGGTCATGATGGTCCTTCACCATGATGCCTAGGTGGTAATAATGGAATATAGAGTTTTAAGTTCTTAACCTCTGCTATTTTTAGTTGATAAATTTTTTGTCCTTCACTTCGAAGACCCATTTTCCTAATGGCAGTTTTATGTTCATCTATATTCTATTGAATGTCATCTAAAATAGTCGAGGGAAAATAATGTTGGGAATACAATTATTCTAATTCCCTATTTGTATTTTCTATCATTGGTCCCCATTTCTTTTCATAGTAAGTGATAGACTATACCGAGTTTTCAGGTATATGTCCAGAACTTGTAACAACCGTAGGGTTAAGTTGTAAAGTTCGTTTCTATAGTTGTAATGTAGAAAGTTCAATCTGTTTTAGTCTAAACTATGTTTCAGCATAATTGCGAATAAACTTCCAACATAAATTTTTCTTATCTTGAACAGCTTTTCTAATTTCATGCAGTATTTCATTTGTAAAAGTGTACCTTGAGTAGATGTCGTTGATTTCACTTTACATTTTCTAAAGTTCCAACTCTCTTTTCTGCACTTTTGTTATTCTACCACGTCCTCTTCCACGTCCTGACATTGTCAATTAAGCTTCGCTGTGCACTGTAGAACTTAGTGGAAGTAAAGATTGTGAAATTAGGGTTTTACCAAGGTAGAAACACGAAAGGTTGTCAGTAAAACATTTATAACTCTTCGAGTTTATAAATGGATAAACGGATTCAATCATTGAAATCATAAATATAAGATCCATTATTGATAAATAACTCAAGTGCTTACAATAACTGTATGAGTTTTACAATCGACAAAAGTAGAATACTTAGTGTAACTGTTCGTGCAAAGAAAATAACTTCTGGCTAAGTGAAAAGTGAGAAAACTCGAAGACTTATGATAACTATTTGAGTTTTGTGAATAGTAAAGCACATAATTATATGACAAACGAGAATAGTTATTGTCAGAGATTAAGTCTTTCAGAAAAATATAATAATATTAAGTTAACTATTCAAGTTTCTCGAATGGATAGGTGTGAAAGTTAAAGAGTTAAACATAACTATTTGAGTTTCAACTGAGACATAATAAAGCAATGAAATTCAACATGTGCATAATTCTAACTTAAGGTGTTCAGATATTTTCGGATACTTATAAACCTAACTATCCGATGCTCAAATGCATTTCGAAAAGTTACTAGATAACTTACCGAACATTCACTTAAGATATGCATTTAGGCTTTGACACATGTACTTCAGGAAATAATAAAATATTCTATTGATCGTTTAAAACATAACTGTCTGATATATATACAACATAGTCTTCTGAAATCACAAAAAATTCGGATACTTAAGAATTTAAAAATCTTGTATTTTACCGACAGTTCAGAAATGTATTGAATTAATGTTAATTTCCTGAAATTATGTAGATTCTTTCATGAAAACATATAATATTTCATAAGAGTTGAATTATTATATGAGAAATTGCTCCCCCTACATAAATGTAGTCTAAAGAATCTATGGCGTACTTAAACTGGGTTGCCAAGCCCTAAATAGATTTGACTTTAAAAGGTCAAATAGCTTACTTAAAAATGATGCTAAGCCTTAAATAGATTTGAGTCTCTCTATATTTTTTTTATTTTTTATTTTTTTAAATATGAATTAAATACAGAAATAAGTAGTAGATTTAACAATTTAGACTATCTGGCTTTTATCTTATTCAATTTACAAAAGATAATTCATAGAGATATACCTTCAGGAACTTAAAAGAATTCAATAATGAGTACATGAACTTAAGACAATAAATATTGTACATTATGTGTAAAGAGTAGATAATAACAAGAAAAAAAATAACAAAGATTATATGCACAGATTATGGCAAGATTGTTATAACACCTTGAAAAATAAATTAAGCTTTAGTACATTGCCCCCTTCTCTTTCCCTTTTTTTATTATTTATATTCATATATATATATATATATATATATATATATATATATATATTATGTATTACCTCCCACAATATCATATTTTTACGTAATAATAATCCCTTGCTTAGGGGAAAGAAAACCAGTTACTCAATGACAAGTGAGAACAGGTAATTTTTTTTTTTTTAATTGTAATCTGAATTACTTGCAAAATGAGTTTTCAGTCATCACATCCTAAACCAATTGGTTTAAGTGACTAGGGTTTAAGATCCCCCAACGTACTTAATTACTCAAGTAATTGTAGACAAAAAAAAGAAATAAAACAAGACAGTAAATTAAATTAGAGGCAACTGCAAGACTTAATTTTTCTAACAGAATGTAAATAACTTTCCTTTAATAAAAAGTACATACTTTCTATGTATTTTCCTATTAAAATATCTGTAATAGCATATACATAAGTAACAAAAATATAGTTGGCACTCACATTGAATCAATTTAACTTTCCTTAAGTAATCTTTTCTGAATTTTTCTTAAATAAATTGACTTTAATAAAAATCAAAATTTCATAAATTTTTAACTACTAGAAAACTGTAATTCGAAAATAGATATTTTGTTTTTTTATTTTTGTTTTTTTAATAATAAAGACATTAAATTCTAAAACTACCTTTATAACAAACCAAAATGCAATGAACAAGACAATTTAAACATCAGATAACCTACAGATACCAAGTTCTGATGATATTTTGAAAAGGTATTTTCATCTAAGGGTTTTGTAAATAGATCTGCTAATTGTTCTGTGGTAGGAACAAAATTTAATACTATTTTTCCTTTTATAACATTATCCCTTAGAAAATGATGTCGAACTTCTATATGTTTTGCTCATGAATGTAAGACAGGATTTTTAGATAAACTTATTGCATAACTACTATCACAGAAAATCTTAGTTGGTTCATAGTCTAAATTAAAATCTTTTAAAGTTTGTTTGATCCATAGGATTTGAGCACAGCAAAGTACAACAGCTATATATTCAGCTTCAGTTGTAGATAATGTTACACAATTTTGCTTTTTGCTAAACCATGACACTAAAGAATTTCCTAATAATTGACAAGTGCCACTGGTGCTTTTTCTTTCAGACTTACATCTTGCGAAATTAGCATCACTATAACCTACTAAGTTTAAAGAACTGTGTTTAAATTAAAACAATCCGAAGTTGATGGTTCCTAATAGATATTTAAAAATTCATTTAATAACAAGTAGGTGTGATTCCTTAGGATTCGATTGATATCTAGCACAAGTATACACACTAAACATAATATCTGGTCGGCTCGCTGTTAAATAAAGTAATGAACCAATCATACTTCTATATTTTTTTACATCTACAGTTTTTCTAGAGTCATCTTTATCCAACTTGGTGATAGTATTCATTGGTGTATTCTTTGTTTTAGTGTTGTCTAAACCAAACCTCTTTAATAAATCTTGAGTATATTTTTCTTGTGAAATAAAAGTACTCTGATCTAATTGCTTAATTTGTAAGCTTAGAAAAAATGATAGTTCACCCATCATATTCATTTCAAATTGATTAGTCATGTCTTTCGAAAAGGACTCAACTAATTTATCATTTATTGCTCCAAATATGATGTCATCTACATAGATTTGAACTACCAATATATCTTTTTCGATCTTCTTGATAAAAAGAGTGTGATCTGCCTTTCCCATAAGGAATTTAGATAATCTCTCATACCAAGATCTAGGGGCTTGTTTAAGGCCATATAGTGCCTTCTTAAGCTTATAAACATACTCAGGATGTTTTGAATCTTCAAAACTTGGAGGTTGTTTTACATACACTTCTTCTTTTATATATCCATTTAAAAAGGCAGTCTTAACATCCATTTGATATAATTTGAAATCCATATAATAAGCATATGCTAATAAAATTCGTATTGATTCTAGTCTAGCAACAGGAGCAAATGTTTCATCATAGTCAATTCCTTCCTCTTGCTTGTAACCTTGAGCAACTAATCTAGCTTTATTTTTAACTATATGTCCATCTTGATCTACTTTGTTTCTAAATACCCACCTTGTTCCTATTATAGACTGATTTTCAGGTGGTGGAACTAGATCCCATACCTCATTTCTTATAAATTGATTTAGCTCATCTTGCATAGCTAAAGACCAAAATTCATCTTCTAATACATCTTCAATTTTCTTAGGTTCTAGTAAAGAAATAAATGAATAAGCACCACAAATGTTGACTACTGATGACCTAGTCATAACTCCTTGATTAGGATCGCCTATTATCTGATCAATAGGATGAGATGAAGCATAACGTCAATTTCTATGTTGTTCCATATTTTCTATAGGTATGACATTATTTTCTTCTAAATTTTCATCATTTAAGTTTATACTTCTTATTCCGTCAGTTAGTCTCTCAATTTCTCTGTCAACATCATTTGATACCATTTCAGGGAGAATTTCTGAATCAAAGTTTTCAGCATGTCTAACATCTAAATGAAAATTTTCATGAAATTTTACATGTAGGGTTTCCTCAATGGTTTTTGTTGATTTATTATAAACTCTATATGCCTTACTTCTAATGGAATAACCAACAAAAATACCCTCATCTGATTTGGCTCTAAATTTGTCTCTTCGTTCCTTAGTGTTTAAAATAAAACACTTACAGCCAAAGGATTTTAAATAACTTATTTTGGGAACCCTGTTATACCATATCTCATAAGGAGTTTTATCTAAAATTGGTCTTAGATGTACTCTATTTATAACATAGCATACTGTATGAACTGCTTCTGCCCAAAGAAATAGGGGTAACTTATTCTCATTTAACATGGTTCTAGACATTTCCTGAAGTGATTTGTTTTTACGTTCTACTATTACATTTTGTGAAGGAGCTCTTGGAAATGAGTACCTATGATCTATGCCTAATTCTTCACAAAAGGTGTCCATTTGATCATTATCAAATTCTGTACCATGATCACTCCTAAGTTTTTGAATTTTAACATTTTGCTCATTCTAAACTTTGTTACAGAATATCTTAAATATTTCAAAAACTTCAGTTTTATAACCTAGAAAATAGACCCAAGTAAATATAGAATAGTCATCAACTAGTACAAAAGCATAATGTTTACCTCCTAGACTGGTTGTCCTAGTAGGTCCAAATAAATCCATATGCACTAGTTCTAATACTCTTTTACTTGTTATTTCATTTAAACTTTTAAAGGATGTTTTATGTAATTTACCTAGTTGACATGCATCACACATAAACTCTTTCGAGTACTTAATACTAAGTAAACATCTAACTAGATTCTTTTTAGACAGCTTTTGTAATAATTTTAAATTTGAGTATCCTAGCCTTCTATGCCATAATATAACTTCATCTGATTTTGCAATTAAGCAAGCATTGCCTTTAATAATATCAGAAGGCAAATTCAGAATACAAACGGATCCTTTCTTGTATGTAGTGAATAAAATTTCGTTTGTAGACATGTCCATAATTTTACAGGAATCTTTTTCAAAAATTACTCTGTAAAACTTCATTAAAATAGGAACACTCAATAAATTAAAACCTAAGTTTTCCACTAATAAGACATCATTTATAAAGCATTTCTTAGTTACCTGAACCTTGCTAGACCCAAGGATATTTGTTTTGCTTTTATTTCCAAAGGTAACATGTCCATTCTTGGTCTTTGTTATTTTTGTAAGTAATCGTATATCTCTAGTCATGTGGCTAGATGCTCCACTATCCATTATCCATTTTGATTTGTGTACCTCACTGGATTTTTCCATGAAGCATACGTTTGCCAAATTTTCTTCTGAATTTGATGTTGATGAGGATTCATTGTCTGATGTTGAATCCTTTGTTTCTTCACTTTGTGAAGCTAAAGAGTCATCCCATGTCACTTTAAGTGCCATTCTCTTTCTGAATTTCTCACTCCTAAAATTCCTCCTCGAATTCTTCTTATCTTTGTTGAGCGGACAATTAGTTTGAAAGTGACCCGGTCTATTGCACTTGTAGCATATGATTTTGTCTTTCGTGAATGACTTCTTCTCCATATCTCCAGATGTCTTTGCTGACCTGAAGTTCCTGCATTTCTTCAACAAATTTCTAAATTTTCTAGTCAACAACAATAAATCATTGTTAGAATCACTAGTGACTTCTGAGACTTTATCAGCCTCAAAAGCTAGATCCCTTCTAGAATTTTTCCCTTTTGGATCTAAATGTTGTACTTCATAGGCTGTCAGATTTCCTATGAGATCATCGAGAGTATATGTATTTAAATCTTTGGACTCTTCAATAGATGTTGTCTTTTGAGCCCAAATTTTAGTTAAAGATCTAAGGATCTTTCTTACCAAGTCTTTTTCCTCGAATTTTTGCCTAAAGATTTTAATGAATTTACAATCTCAAGAAAACAGGAAAACATGTCAGAGATACATTCATTTTCGTGCATTTTAAAAAGCTCATATTTATGTACTAACATATTAATCTTAGATTCCTTGACCTGGTTAGTACCTTCGTTGGCAACTTCTAATGCATGCCATATCTCATATGCAGTTTGATATGCAGAAACTTTATTAAATTGATCATGAGATAAAGCACAAAACAAGATGTTTAAACCTTTAGCATTCAGTGTCATTCACTCCTTTTCATCAAAAGTCCAAGTATCATGTGGAGTCGTAACTAACACTATAGGATTGCTAATTATATGCCATAGTTTGAAATCGATTAACTGAAAGAATACTTTCATCCTATATTTCCAATAGCCATAATTGCTACCTTCAAACATAGGAGGGCAATTAGTGGTCTATCCCTTAGTCATAACTAAGATTTCAGTATTATCCATTTTAAATAGATGATCCTAAGAAAATGATAGGAAAAACTGATTCCTAAATAGAGAAATAAAAGCTCTTAATTAAGATAAGATGCTCTGATACCAGTTGTAGGATTGTTTGTATCACAAGAGGGGGGTGAATTGTGTCTTTAGTAATTAAAATACTAGCAAATAAAACAAGAGCACAAAACACTCGTAAATGAAATTCTATTCTTTATGTAAAGACAGAATTTACTATATCTTTTCAGCTCAATTCCCTTCTTAAAAGTTTTGATACAGTAATGCTCGATATACAATTCAAATAGAAAAATAAAGCTCTTATTCAAAACTAATTTTGAATTGTATAAAACTTGATCTTTATGCACACAGCTTCTTTCTTTCTCTTTGCTCAGCTTCTGTATCTCTTCTTCTCTAGTTGTCGAATTTCCAAACTTCTTACATTTGCAGCTCCTTTTCTAAAATTTCTTGGAATTTCAAACTTCTTTTGATGTTGGAGAAATTTTCAGAATATGAATATTCAAATTTAACTTTTTAGTTAGGGATCCAAATTGAATATTCAGACTTGGTTTTTGAGATTGAGATCCTCTGTTGTAATGTAGCTTGTACTCTCTATTAGTAGTCGAACTATGTTCTCACGTTCAGCATGCTCATCCACTTAATCCACAATCCATGTATTAATTTTTTCTTTAATCTAAATTACTATCTTTTTGAGTTTCCACTTTCTCCACTATAATTTTGAATTTCCACGATCTCCACTCGTAGATTCACCGAGACTTTATATTCCTGGAGTCTTGTAGAATATCTTCTAAGTCTTCGATTTAGTCGAACACTTATCCTTTAAGTCCTGTAAAAACTCAAATACTTATCTGTAACTCTTCGAGTTTTTGCACCTGCAAAACACGTGATTAAATATAGCAAACTTATCTGTTCGTTAGTCATTTTATAAAACTCGAAGACTTATCTATCCATGCGTATAAAAACTCAAACAGTTATCTAACTATTAGATTTTCATTACCGGACGCATATGGAAAACACGTGACAACTTAAAACATTAAAAACACACGTGCAAATAACTTAACTATACGAGTTTTTAATATAAACTATTCGACAAAAACGAAACGTTAACTATTCGAAAGTTTAACTATCAAAAATCTAACTCTTCGGAAATCTTTAACTTATCTGACATAAAAATGAAACTTTCCAATAATCTGTTAACTATTATACTTAGAGTATATTATTTAGACTTATTTAAAAACTTTAATAAAACATATATCATCAAAACAAAATTCCTAATAGAAGGGCACTTAAAGTGACATGGGATGACTCTTCCGCTTCACAAAGTGAAGAAACAAAGGATTCAACATCAGATAGTGAATCCTCATCAAGATCAAATTCAAAAGAAAATTTGGCAAACATGTACTTCATGGCAAATTATAGTGAGGTATCTTCTGATCCAAATGCTAGTTATGATAGTTTTGATAGATTACTTGTTGAATATAATAAACTAGCTAGAACATATAAGAAAGTAAAAATAGAAGGAAAGAACACTAGGGAAATGTGTTTTGGTTGTAAAGATTAAATCAGAAACTTGCTTGATTTTTTTATGCCTATATTAATAAATTCTCTTAGAAGTAAACAAACAACCTTTCACATAAATTAGATATGAAGTCTAATTTGTATTTTAAACTGTAAGTGCACAATGTATATTGTATTTGTGTGCAAGTATAGGTCAATCCCATAGAGATTGTGTAAGAATTGTGTACTGTTCCGATTTTTATATTGGAGTTTAAATGTATTCAGTCAAGCACTTCGTTGAGTTATAGTTAACATAACAGACTTAGTTCATGGAGTTATAGTTAACTCAATAGACTAACCTCGTGGACTTAAGTTAACTCCACAAGCCTATTTTTCCAGTTAGATACTATTATTTACAAAGGAATTCGGTCAACCATTGGGCGGTTTCGTAGAATGTAAATAACATCAGTTAAGCTCTTTAATGTTAGCTAATATTAGATTTGTCATTAAGTAACACTAACATTCAGATATTTCAATCAGTAACTATTAAAATCTTTAAGTATCTAGGACAATTCAATTTCAGTAAACTATAAAACTATTTTCTATTTTCTAAATCAAACAAACATAAAACATTCAAAATACTGATAATGATAATATTAATCACGATACAAAGCAAACAATACAACACTTTAATACTAAATGTAAACACATAATTTGTTGTTTTTGGTATTTTTGTTTTGATATGTTCTTGAAGATGAGCGAAAGGTGAAATGTAAAAATCTCTATCGACTGTAAAAACTTCCATCACTACATGCGACATGATTACACTACTGAAAACTTAATCACTTATAATATTGCCTCCTCTTCCTATAGAGTCGCAAATCAAGAATTGTAAGATGATCTCCTCTTCAGCATACTGGCATTAACCTGAAACCAAGGCTAGAAGCTTTACGATCTCCTGAGATATAAGTCAGTGCTTGGTGAAAATGGCTTCCCTTCCCACGACGCGATCAGTCCTCACAGTGGTTGTTAGTCACCGTGTTTGGCTCAGAATCGACCCGACATCCGGAAAGTATCCTCACAGACCTTTGATGGTTGGTGATTTTGGTAGTGGTGTGGAGCTTCAAGGAACTTCCGATACTTCCTGTAGTTAGTGCGATTCTCCACCTCTGCACACACTTTTTCTTTGTCTTTCTCTTCTTTTATATTTCTTTCTATAGTAACTACTTCTGCTTAGATGATTGGTTGAATTTCCTTCATTCATATCAACGATGGTGATTTCTTCTTCATTCCACGAGTGAATTCCTATGTGATACATGCAATCGTGGTTTTCCTTCGAATTTCATGTTTCTGCAACTACTACAATGGCATATTAGAAAATAAATGGTTCGTGGGGTTATAGATAACTCAACGAACTTACTTCATTGATTTAATTATAAAACACGTGTAATAAAGAAATAACTTATAAGCTTACTAACATAATGCGTTACCTTAGTGTATATTTAATTAACTCAACGCGTATAGTTATGCTAACTTAACGAGTTAAACATGTGCAGCTCACGTGACATAATAAAGCATTTAAATTCAACACGTGCATAATTCTAACTTAACGAGTTCAGATATATAACTTACGGTTTTTACTCAATAACTCAACTAGTTCTCACGTGCTCTTTTTACACCTTTAAACCTATTACTCAATGAGTTGGCACGTGATCTTTCAAAAAAAAAAAACTAACTCAATGACTTGTTACTATTCACTTGTACATGATATAAATATATGCAAATAAAATGGATCATGCTTAATACTATAAAACCACACTTAACACAGGTTTTCAGATCACGACATGTGTCCTTAGTAAGTTTTATAAATAAAAGGATACTTCGGATACTTATTACTTATAAATCTAACTATCCGATGCCTAAATGTATTTCAGATAGTTAACAGATAACTTACCAAAAATCCACTTAAGTCATGCATTGATGTTTCAACATGTGTACTCTAGGAAATAATAAAATATTCTTTAAGCATTTAAAACATAACTGTTTGGTACATGCAATATAACTCTCTAAAATAATAGAAAATTCGGATACTTAAGAATTTCAAAGCTTGTAACTTATCGACAGTTCAGAAATGTACTTAATTAACGCTAATTCCTTGAAATTATGTAGATTCCTTCATTAAAGTATATAATAGTGTAATTATAATATAATGGCTTAATTCTCATATGATAAGCTAAATATTATGCAATTAACCATCATTTAACTGTTAATATTATGCACTTTTTTATTCTAAACACTTCCCCCATACTTAAATTTTGCTAGTCCCTTAGCAAACTAAGATCAAACTAGTTGGTCTTTCTAAAGTTGCTAGAATTAAATTTTCATTTTGTATCTTCAGAATACATAAATTAGATTACTATATAGATATTCTGTATTTTTCAGTAATCTTTTTGAACATTGTTTCCTCCTCTTCAACCTGCAAATATATTTATAACATATGTAAATTACATACAAAATATATTAGCATCACATAGGTGGTAATTATATTATCATCTTTTTCTTTTAAACATCTGTTATCTTGTCAACATCTGTTATCTTGAATTTTCTAATATGATTTCCACACTAAATTTCAATTACATACGAATCAAAACACAATCCAATTCAATATGATTAAAACAAGTAGAATAATGAATTGTATCTTAAATAAACAACTTTAAAAGTCTATTCTAGATTCATACTTCAGTAATCTTAGAAAACAGAAAATATACTCGATTCAAAAGATATCTGTATTTCACAAAACACTTTTATCTTTTCAAAATAGTATATGTATATTTATACTTTAAAAGTTAATTTGAAAAGCTTGAATCATACAAGAGCTTTCTAGTGTACCCATATATCGAACTTTCAGTCAACAATCCCAGATCTGATCAAGATCTTAGGTTGCCAGATTTAAAGAGTCCTTACATTAAATATTATAGTAAATACAGTAAATTTAGAGTTATCGAATTACTATCCCCCCATACTTACATTTTGCGTTGTCCTCAATGTAAAAGATTTTATAGTAAATACGGTAAATGTAGTAGACATGAATATTGTTTCGTTGATTTAGCACCTAACTCAACGAACTTAATTCGTTGAATTAATGAATAACTCTACGAATTTAGTTTAAATGTAAATTCAAGATAAGTAATCAATTACATACCTTGATCTTTTGTATCTCCTTCAATATCTTCCGACTTTTGATTCTGAAAAACTTTTCATTCCAAATAAAAGCAGAATATATAACAAAATAACAACTTAACAACAAAACATAAATTGTTAAAGTAGTGTCTTGTGTGGAACCCAGGCTCCTTTGCCTTTGGTGGCTCACAAGCAAGCCAGTTGGTTTCCTAGAATAGATACCAACAAACTGGATTGATATTTTGTTGTTTTTCTTTTCTTTTTATAAAATAAAACAAAAAACTAACAATTTTTTCTTTTCTCAAAAATAAATGTAGATTACACACAACATTAAAAGTACAAAATCATAATTTAAGAACATGATTGAAAAGTAGTAACAAATGAAATAAACGTATCAGTCCATGCAAACTTTTTAGGCATAATTCTTTGTTGAGTATTTTGGTTTGATGATATGTGATAAACAGATATAATCATATTTACTCAATTACTATTGTTTATGAAAGTAATTTAAGAATATCAATTAATATAGAAAAAGTTTATTGATATAAATATTTGTCTGTAATGGATCTGAAATTATACTATTAAATAACTAATCGTTACGTTATACTAACTTGTCATTTAACTAAACGTTAAGTTAACGTGTGTTTTTATTGCAAAGCATGATATATTTTAAAGTTATATCTTCTCTATCATGAATAGTGCACGTTTAAACAATTCGTTAAGTTAGAGTGTTATTTGTATAGAGGTCATGTGAGAACTCGTTGAGTTAGAAGCTTAAAGGTTAAAATAGGTCACGTGAGAACTCGTTAAGTTAGTGAGTATAAGAAGAGATGAACTCGTTAAGTTAGTATTATACACGTGGTGAAATTAAAAGTTACGAATGTTATATTGTATCACGTGAGGTGCACATGTTTAATTCATTAAGTTAACATAACTAAACGTGTTGAGTTACTATATTGAACACTAAGGCAATGCGTTAGGTTAGCGTTATAAACTTAAGTTGTTATTTTTGCATGTGGTAAAATTCTTATTATAAAAACATTTGTTTATTACTGGTTCGTTGAGTTATCTATAACACAACAGAGTTGGTTCGTTGAGTTATCGTAACACCACGAAGCTAGTTTGTTGAGTTATCGTAATACCATGAAGTTGGTTCGTTGAGTTAGCTACAGTACTTGTCACGTGAGTTGGCACATGAGAAACTTGTTAAGTTAGAAACGTTAAGTTGTATATTTACTTGTGTTACTCGTTTAGTTAACATTAAAGTAATGACTTATTATTACACTTGATGAAAAATTTTGGACGACAAAGTTTATTTTGTAGGAAATTTTTCAGAGATCTAGGATTGATGATTAAAGAAAATTCAAAAAGTAAATGTAGACAGAACGTGTGTATTTCGATGAAGGAAAAAGAGAAGACGTGAAGAAGTGGAAAACTGGTAATGATTAAATGTGGAGGATATGCATGAAATAAAGATACAATATAAAAGGCATAGAATTCTTATTGATCAACCATCCCTGCACAATAAACGAAAAATCTTTTCAGGGATCAAAAACACCTCTTCGGGGAAAAGCTCTCAAGTGGAAGAAAATTCAATGAAGTAGAAAATGTCAGATTTATGTCACTGAAGATCTAAAGTATCAGAAGAAAGCAAATTCGGTGAAGTAGAGAATGACAAGATATTCATCACTGAAGAATTGTTGAAGAAGAAAAAGAAGAAGAAGAAGAAATATCTCAATCAGGGAGAAACATTTTAAATTCTGCACATTAGTTTTCTCTGTTTGTAGTTATGAAATTGTATAGATGAAACATGGTATTAATATATAATTGCATCTACAATTTATGAGGAGAATTGAATTGTATATTGTAATTGAAACCTTGAATAAAGATGATTTTATGAAAATATTGTATCGACTTGTTTTTGAGTTTTGAAGTTTCAATTATAATCGGAAAAAGTTGAAAAACACAATTCACTCCCCTATTGTGTACCTATACGATCCTACAAGTGGTATCAGAGCCTCGTTAATAATCTTAGATATAAAATCGATACCAACTTATTTAATATCATTGTTTATTCTGCCTTCCTTGTTTTTAAATAGAAATTAATATTTGAGCATACTCTTAACCTTCTTGATTTAAGGCTCAAATTGTTTTTATTATTTTAAACTATTTAAAATCAAATAGGTTGAAAAATCTAAGATAAGATGGCTACTGGAAATGGTAATTTTTCTTTGTATGAAGGCCAAAATCTTAATCGTCCTCCTTTATTTGATGGAATACATTTTCAATATTGGAAATATAGGATGATAGTCTTTCTTCAAAGTATAGATCATAAGTTGTGGTTCATGATTTCTAAATCATATACTCCGTTAACTACCTCTTATAATACTTGGACAATTACTGAAAAAGAAAATGAAATTCTGAATGCTAAATGCTTAAATATTTTATTTTGTGCATTAAGTTATGAACAGTTCAGTAAAGTGTTGGCATATAAATCTGCTTATGAGGTATGACATGCATTAGAAGTTTCACATGAATGTACTTCTCAAGTTAAAGAGACTAAGATTAACATGTTAATTCATAAGTATGAACTCTTTAAGATGCATGAAGATGAAAGTATTTATGAGATGTTTTCCAAATTCCTTGATATCATAAACTCTTTAAAATGCTTAGGAAAGAATTTTGAACAGAAGGATTTCGTGAGGAAAATTCTCAGATCCTTAAGTTCTAAATGGTCTCAGAAAGTGACATCAATTAAGGAATCACGAGATTTAAATGTTTATACTATAAATGAACTTATAAGAAATTTAACAACTTATGAAGTTCAATTAAATGAATCACTAAGTCACAACATATTAAAGATGAAGAAAGAAATAGCCTTCGAAATTAATTCAGATTCTAAAATATCTACTAATTTTGACAAGGATTTGATTTTGCTGACTAAGAAATTCAAAAAAGTATAGAAAGCTAGGAAACAATAAAGGAACAGAAATGATAAACTCTCAATGTCAAAATCACTGAATGACAATAATTCTTCATCCAGAAAATATGTATGTTACAATTGTAAGAAACCTAGACATCTTTCTCCAGATTGTCCTATAAGGAAAAATGAAAAGCATAGTTCGACAAATTAGAAGAAGACGGCTCAGAAAACTCAGAAAAAGGCTTTGAAGGTCACTTGGGATGACACGTTAGAAGAGTCTGAATTTGAGGAATTATCATCAAAATCTTCACATTCAGAAGAATAAGAGTTAGAAGACGTTGCTCATGTGTGCTTCATGGTAGATGAGTCTGAGGTAATATCTGATTCTGAAAGTCATTCAGATTTTAACTTTGATGAATTATTATGTACTTATCATGCATTATTACAAAAACTTAAAGTTTTTAAACTGGAAATTAAGAATATTAGAAACTCTTTGTCCATTTTGGAAGAAGAAAATTGTTTCCTGTCTACTACTTTAGAAAAGTTTAAATGTGATAATGAAAATCATGCTAGAGATTTGCATAAATTTAGATTTAATGAATGTGTCTTGCATGAACAAATACAGAATTCAAATGCTGAAAAATTAAAGATAGAATCTGAAAATGAAATGTTGAGAAACACTATAAATGATCTTGAGTTAGAAATTGACAGATTAAAAATGAGAGAGCTAGATTTAAATTTCACCATTGAGAAATGGAATATAAGTCAAACTAAGTTGGACAAACTAACTAGTACCCCTACGATGTCGTATAAATTTGACTTAGGATTTGAGTATCCTGAATATCCTAAATCATAAGCCAATAAAGGATTTATTAGTTGCAATTCAAGTAAATCTAAGACTAAAATTCCTTTTATCATGAAACAAGGTAATAAATATGTAGAAGTAGGTAATTCAAGGGATGAATCATGCAGTAATAATATAAACCAATGTGATTTATCTAAATGTACTTCTAACATGGCTATCAATGTTTCTAAAAATCTTGTTTCGTGTTTTGGAAATTCAGTCACTAATGTTTCAAAAATGTCAAACAATTATACTAAACTTAAAATTCAAAAACCTGAGCATGAAATTCATAACTCTAGTGTTAGACCAATTACTCATTCTACATGTTCTTTAATTGAAAATTCTTGTGCATAAAAAGATTTTGTATGTACTGAAAATTCAAATACAAGTACAAAATCTTGGTATGAACTTACTGAAATGTATGAGCATGACCAAAATAAATTAGCATATGATAAAAATCGATTTGGTCTTGGTTATACTACATCTGAAAATAAAAAGAATGATTATAAGAGAAATAATCCGATAATAAGTATGATGTGTTAGGAACGTATGACTTCACTAGAAGGGGGATGAATGGTGATCAGTGTGTAATTAAAACTTTTTATAAACTTTCTATCTAAATTTATTAATCAATTTGCACAAGAACTAAACAAATATACCAAACATGCATAGCAGAAATAAAAGTAAGAAACACAAGGGAATTTTAGGTGGTTCACCAACTCGGCTAGTCCACCCCCAAGGATCACTTGGACTTCACTAAGTGTTCCAACACTTATACACTTGCTTTTAGGTCAAAGCAAGAACCAACCACTTGAGCTTTTAGGTCGTAGCTCTAACCAACACTTAGAAGTTTTCAGGTATAAACTTCAGAAAACCAACACTTAGAAGTTTTCAGGTATAAACTCCAGAAAACCAACCTCTTGAGTTTTCAAGTTGAAACTCCAAAAAACCAACAACTAAATGAAGCTTTAAGGTTGAAGCCACAAACCAATTGATCCTTCTTGGATCAGACTTTCAGTACATGGAGAGCTTTAAGAATCTTCTTGTATATCTAGCTTTCAATCGATTCTATGTTGTAGTCAATCTGAACTGAGCTTTTCTTCTATAATAGTAATTGATCTGCAATGTATACTCTATCCCTATATGTGATATCTATATTCTCACTTCATAGCTTTGCTGAATATTGAATGATCTATCTATATTTATGCTTGAACTACCAACGATCATATTTTCACTTCAACAGATTGATTCTGTTGTACTTGCTAAGTTTGCAGATCCAAATATGGTAAGTTATCGTTGTGTATACTGTTTAGTCTGTAACCTTCCGATTCCCTTTGATTTTCGGATAGTTACCTATGTAACTCTTTGAAGAACAGTCGTAACTCACTGAAAATCCACTTAAGTTCTTTTGGTTTGAGTCACGTGAGAATTTAAGTCATACACGTGAAATATTTAAAGTTCAGATACTTGCAATTGTAACTCACCAAAATTCTCCTAACTATCGGATGGTTAGCTATAGTGACTCTCTGATTTTCCTTTTGAGCTTCAGACTGTTGTCTTCTTAATTCTGCATGTGCATAATAAGATAACTTAAGTTTCGGATGGTTATAACTGTAACTCACCAAAACTTCCTATTTTTCAGATAGTTATCTTTCTAACTCTCCAAAAACTCATTTAAACTTCTGTTCTGGATTTCTGCATGTGGGAAATTGAATGACTTAATTTTCGGATAGTTAGCCTTTCTAACTTTCTGATTTTCCTTGAGCTTTTGGATAGTTAACTCCTTAACTCTCTGATCATTCAACTAACAGTCTTTCACAACTCTCCAAAGGCTTTATGATTTCAGATAGTTATTCTTTTAACTGTCTGAAAGTATTTCTGCTGCTTTAAATTGACTCTTCGGATACTTAAGCTTGTAACTATCCGATTTTCTTGTAGCTCTATAGCAGCAAATTCTAGAACTACCTGCATCTGTTTATCTGCCTTTTGATCTTTTGTTGAGCTATCATAACTGTGAAATACAATTTGTTTCCTCACATAGATTTTTGCATTATCAAAATACTAGGGTCCTAATAATCTCCCCCTTTTTGATAATGACAAAATCCTTTACATTAAATTACATGTATTTCACTCCCTAGATTGTTGTTATACATTCAGTCACACAAAAACTAAGTAAAGCAAAGATTTACAATGAATATAATGCAATGAAGTTAAATTCTCCCCCTGTCTGTGTGTTGGGAATGCTCCCCCTGCCTTCTATGTAATTTTTTATATTTTTCTCTCCCTTTTTGTCATTAGATAAAAGGAGTTCCACAATTTTCTTTTGTTGAATTTTCTTCTCCCCCTTTTTATCATTAAATTTGTATCCAATATTCAGATTTCTATGATCCTGTCTGATATCAACTTGTTAAAGGAATCAAATGCATCAATATCTTTGAATACTAATTTTGATTTTCCATCAAATGTTGACTGTTGGTGTGTGGATCTCAAATGTTGCGATATTTTCATCAATGCAATCTATTTTCTTTTTTTCCTTTGATGTTGTGCTGCTTTTCTTCTTTCTTATTCGGGCATAGTATCAATTGAAGTGTCAATTTCTTCAAACCTTGTCTGATGCCAGTTGTTGACATTCTAACTTCTGAGAAGTCAATAATTGCTCTCCTGAATTTTGATATTTCTTCCTTTGTCTCGTTTAATTACTGCATCATCTGTAAAAATTGAAAATAGTGAAATGCCAATAGTTAATGTAGCAATTTATAAACATGCAGTTAATATTTGTAATTTCTGCCACATGCTCTCCCCCTATCTGTATGAAGGTTCTCTGATTTATAATAGCAAGCTATAGGCTCTCCCCCTATATGCATGCCCTCTTTATACACTTTTATTTTGCACTGAAGTAACATTTTGAATTCCCTTCATATAGTAGGCTGTTTAGAATGAAAAAGTGCATATTATTAACGGTTAAATGATGGTTAATTGCATAATATTTAGCTTATCATATAAGAATTAAGCCATTATGTTATAATTGCACTTTTATATGCTTTAATTGAAGAATTTGCTTAATGTGGGGAAATTAATGTTAATTTAGTACATTTATGAACTGTCGGTAAGTTGCAAGCTGTGAAATTCTTAAGTATCCGAATTTTCTGATATTTCGGACAGTTATGTTTAACATATTGAACATATTCGAACAGTTATGTTTAACAGATCGAACATATATTAGATAGTTATGTTTAAATTGTCGAACAGTTATGTTTTGAGAGAATATTTTATTATTTCCTAAAGTACACGTGTCGAAATCATAATGAATGACTTAAGTGAACTTTCAGTGAGTTATCTATAACTATCCAAAATTGTAGTTGGGCATCGGATAGTTATCCCTGTAACTCTCTGAAATCTCTTTTTATTTAGAAAATAGTTGAGGACACGTGTCATGTTCTGGGAAAGTGACTTAAGTAGATATATTGGTGAGTTATTTGTAACTATCCGAAATGCATCTGAGCATCAGATAGTTAAGTTTATAAGTATCTGAAATGCACCTGAGCATCGGATAGTTAAATTTATGCATCTGTTGAATTTAAATGCTTTAGAATATCACGTGAAATGCACATGTTTAACTCGTTAAGTTAGCATAACTGTACGCGTTGAGTTACATGAATATTACACTAAGGTAACGTGTTATGTTAGCAGCTTATTTCTTTATATTTTCTAATATGCCACTATAGCGATTGTAGAAACAAATAGTTGGAAGAGAAAAACCACGTTTGCACGTATCACGTAGGAATTCAATCGCGTAGGGAGAAGAAAGCATCGCTGTTGATATGAATGAAGGAAATCCAACCGACCATTCAAGCAGAAGCAGTTACTACTGAAGAAATATAAAAGAAAAGAAGAAAAAAGGAAGAGAGTGTGTGATCGATGGGCGGACAATGTGTGCAGAGGAGGATCGGCGACGCAATTCTCTGAAGTACCACACCAACCATCATCATCACCATCACCACACCATAATCACCAACCATCGGAGGTCTGTGAGGATACTTGCCTGATGTCGGGTCGATTCCGAGCCAAATACAGTACTTGACAACCACTGTGAGGAGTGATTGTGTCGCGGGAAGGGAAGCCATTTTCACCAAGCGCGGATTCATATTTCAGGAGATCGTAAAGCTTTTAGCCTTGACTTTGGGTTGATGCTTGTATGCTGAAGAGGAGATCATCTTGCAATTCTAGACTCGCGATTCTATAGGGAGAGGAAATAGAATTGTAAGTGGTTTAATTTTCAGTGGTGTAATCGTGTTGCAAGTAGTGTCAGAAGTATTTACTGTCAAGTGAGATTACTTTACATTTCACCTGTCACCCATTTCCATGTTCATATTAAAACAAAAATGCCAAAAACAATTTTTCTATGTTTGTATGTTGTATTTGAGTGTTGTATTGTTTGTGTTGTTTCGTGATTAATGTTATCTTTGTTAGTGTTGTGATTGTTTTATGTTTATTTTAGTATTACAGTTTACTGAAATTGGTTCGATCAAAAGACTTAAAGATTTTAATGGTTACTGTTTGAATTATCTGAATGTTAGTATTGCTCAATGATAAATCCAATGTTAACTAACATTAAAGAGCTTAATTGATGTTATTTACAATGTGTGGAATCACCCAATGGTTGTCTGAATTCCTTTGTAAATAGCAGTATTAAAAAGAAAAGACAGGCTCGTGGAGTTAACTTAAGTCCACGAGGTTAGTCCGTTGAGTTATCCATAACTCAACGAACTTAGTCCGTTGAGTTAGCTGTAATTCAACGGAGAGCTTATTGAATATATAAATTTGATTTTTAACAAGCAAACAGTTCTCAAGTTCGTCAACAATTTCCTATGGGATCGACCTGTACTTACACACTGATATAATAGACATTGTGCACTTGCAGTTAAAGTACAAATTGGAATTTATATCTAAATTGTATTAAAGGTTGATTGTTTACTTCTAAAAGAAAGAATAGGCATAAAGATAAATTAACTAAGTAAAAAAAAAAGTAACAAATCCAAGTTTTTCTAGTGTAGTGTTGGGGAAACACAAACAAGTTTTTTGGCGTCGTTGCCGGGGAATTAAATTGAATTGAATAGATATAAGCAACTATTAGAGCTGTTTCATTTTAATAGCCAGAGTTGTGTGTTTTCTTCTGTAATTGAGAATATGGCATATGCTTATGCTCAAAGATTTCTGAAACCTGTAATTAGCATATGTGAATTCTGCAATTCTGAAGGACACGACATTTCTGATTGTTTGAAATTGAGACATTTACAGATGGTTAGATCCCATGAACAACAAATGAATTATCCTCAATATAATAGAGTCGAGTATGAGAATCCTATAGTTTACCCAACTGATGGTCAGTATAGAATGTGTAATATGATGAGAGACACTGAAGTTTGAGATATCTATGACAGACTGGAGCATAGTATAGAGCAAAATCTGGACAAACTGGAATACTTTATGTGTCAAGAATAAGAAGTCAACCAATTAAACTATAAGGAAGCATATTCAGAACCTAAACAGGATATAATTTACGAAACTGAAAAAAACATAAAGAAAATTGATCAAAAATTGAATGCAATGAAATTAGATGATTTGGAAACAAAATTAAAGCATTAAACGAAAATGTAATGAAAATACAAGTTATGCAACAGGACAATGAAAATTATAATGTTATAAACCTGCATAATTTGCAAAATATACATCAAACAGGAAATACTAATGCAAGAGAATTTAAAGAATGCACTTTAAAACTAAAAACAATTGAAGATCATAATCACGAAAATGATATACAAAAACATCATGAAATTAGCAAAAATCTAGAAGATGTATGTGTAACATTAAGATCTGGAACTGATATACCACCAAGAACTCAAAATGAAAATGATATGAAGGTGGATAAGAGTAAAAATCAAAACGATAATGAAAATGTAATAGCTGAAAATCTAGAAATCACTAAAGAACAATCTGAATCTGTGAATGAAGCTAAAAATGATCAAACAAATCAACTAAAAGAAAAAGAGTCTTTGAAATCAAAATCTTTAGCACCCTATCCTGAAAGATTACAACAAACGATTCTTGAAAAACTAGAAAAAATCAGAGAAATTTTTGAAAAAGTACAAGTTAACATTCCTTTGTTAGATCTATTGCAGAAAATGCCACCTTGTGCTAAATTTCTTAAGGATTGGTGTACTAAGAAAAGAGAGCGAAAAGTTCTTAGAAATGTCTTTTTAGCTGAGCAAAGTAGTTCCCTATTTCTGCCCCAAATTCCTAAAAAGTTATCTGATCTTGGAATCCCTATTATATCATGCACCATAGAAAATACCATTCTAGAAAGAACCTTAGTAGACTTAGGTGCAGGTATAAATGTTATGCCAAGTGATATATTTGCATCCTTAGGATTAGAAGACTTAATTCCTACTAGTACGGTTATTCAATTAGCTGATAGAAGTATAAGATACCTTAGAGGAAAAATAGAGGATGTCTTAATTAAAATAAAAAATTTTATATATCCTATTGATATTGTAATTTTGGATTCCTAACAAATTAAGCATAAAAATAATGATACATCTTTAATTTTGGGAAGGCCATTTTTAGCAACATTAGAGGCTGTTATAAATTGTAAAACTGGAGTAATGAAGTTAGCATATGGTAATGAGGATACTCAATTAAATATTTTCAAACCAGAAATGTTTGAGTAGTTAGAAATGTCCTTACATACCATAGACTTATTAGAGGATGAAGGAGATATGTTAGATGATGTGATTCAAGAAGAATTAAATAGGCAAATCAATTCTGAAATTTTAAAAGAAAGTGAAAGCATAAATATAGAAGGAGATCGGGAAGAAATTAATTTAAAAATTATGATGTTCAATTAGGAGCTCTAGCTTCTGATGGGCAGCATTTAGACTTAAAACCTTTACCTCCTGAATTAACCTATATATTTCTGGAAGATAAACGAACCTGTCCAATCATTATTGCTTCAGATTTAAAAGAGGATCAAATAGCTAAATTAAAAGATGTAGTAAAAAGTTATAAAGAAGCAATAGGATGGACTATGATTGATATAAAAGGGTTAAGTTCAACTTTATGGTGTCACCACATATATTTATAAGAGAATGCTAAACTTGTTAGAATTCCTGAGAGGAGATTAAATCCAAACCTTAAAGAAGTAGTCAGGAAGGAAATAGTTAAATGGTTAGATAATGATATAATTTATTCGATTTCTGATACCTCATGGGTTAGTCCAATCCATGTAGTTCCCAAGAAATCAGGATTAACAATTATTAGGAATGAAAGCCAAGACTTGATACCTACTAGAATTCAATCAGGCTGGAGAGTATGTATAGACTATAGGAAGCTGAATGCTGTGACTAGGAAAGATCATTTTCCCTTACCTTTTATAGATCAAATGCTAGAAAGATTAGTAGGGCAAGAATATTTTAGTTTCCTAGACGGGTATTCAGGGTATAATCAAATTCCAGTAGCATTAGAGGATCAAGAGAAAACAACTTTCACCTGTCCTAATGGAACTTATGCTTTTAAAAGAATGCCATTCGGATTATGAAATGCGCCAGCTACCTTTGAAAGGTGTGTGCAGAAATATTTATGGATGATTTTACTGTATATGGCAACTCATATGAAGTGTGTTTAAGCAATTTAGACCAAATATTAAAACACTATGTGGAAAAAAATCTGGTTTTAAATTGGAAAAAATGTCACTTCATGGTTAAACAAGGAATAGTCTTAGGGCATGTTGTTTCTAAAAAAGGGTTGGAAGTAGAAAAAGCTAAAATAGAAGTAATTTCTAATCTACCAGAACCTAAATCAGTAAAAGATATTAGATCATTTCTAGGACATGTTGGTTTTTATAGAAGATTTATTAAAGACTTTAGCAAGATAGCTAGACCTTTAACTAATCTATTAAAAGATGTTTCATTTAACTTTGATAAAAATTGCAAGGAAGCATTTTTCAGACTTAAGACTAGCTTAATTTCAACTCCTATAATTCAAGCACCTGATTGGAACCATCCATTTGAGTTAATGTGCGATGCTTCTGATTTTGCTATAGGAGTAGTGTTAGGACAGCAGATAGAAAAATCTCCTAGAGTGATTCATTATGCAAGCAAAACCTTAAATGATGCTCAAGTTAATTACACAACTACTGAAAAAGAATTATTAGCTGTTGTGTTTGCCTTAGAAAAGTTTAGATCATATCTGATTGGAGCTAAAGTGATACACGGATCATTCAGCTTTAAAACATCTAATAAAGAAAAAAGTGACTAAACCTAGATTGATCCGATGGATATTATTATTACAAGAATTTGATCTAGAAATTAAAGATAAAAAAGGTTGTGAGAATGTAGTAGCAGATCATTTATCAAGATTACAAATAGAAAAATCAAATATTGAAATTAAGGATAATTTTCTTGATGAACAATTAATGACTATCAACACAATGTCGTGGTATGCAGACATAGTTAATTACTTAGTTATTGGTTTAACACCTAAGGATTGGAATAGACAGGATAAGAAATTGTTTTTCTTAAGAGTAAAATATTACTATTGGGAAGACCCATACTTATTTAAGAAATGTCCTGATTTGGTTTTAAGGTGTGTTCCAGAAACTAAATATTCGAGCATATTGTCTTTCTGTCATGACCAAGCTTGTGGAGGGCATTTTGGTTCAAGGAAAACTGCTACAAAAATTCTGCAATGTGGGTTTTATTGGCCAACACTATTCAAAGATGCTCATAAATATTGCTTAAGTTGTTTAAGATGTCAACAAATAGGAAGAATATCAAAGAGGAATATAATGCCTCTTAATCCTATTGTTGAGGTTGAAATCTTTGATGTGTGGGGAATAGATTTTATGGGTCTATTTCCTATGTCTAATCAATTTAATTACATATTGTTGGGGGTGGATTATGTATCAAAATGGATAGAAGTTATTCCTACAAAAACTAATGACAACAAAGTGGTAATTCAATTTATAAGAACAAATATATTTGCCAGATTTGGAATACCTAAAGCTATTATCAGTGATAGAGGAACTCATTTCTGTAATAGAAGTTTTGAAGCCTTAATGAAGAAATGTGGAGTAAACCATAAAATTGCAACATCATATCATCCGCAAACAAGTGGACAAGTTGAAAGTGCAAATAAACAAATTAAAATAATCTTGGAAAAAATAATAAATCCTACTAGAACAGATTGGGCTAATAGATTGATAGATGCACTTTGGGCTTATAGAACTGCTTATAAAACGAGCTTAGGTATGTCACCTTTTAGGCTAGTATATGGAAAAAGTTGTCATTTACCTGTTGAAATAGAACATAAAGCTTATTGGGTATTAAAAACTCTGAACACTAATTTAAATCAAGCTGCTAAAAATAGAAAAATGCAATTAATTGAATTAGAAGAATTTAGAAATGAAGCTTATTCGAAGTATGTAAGAGAAAAAGAAAAAATTAAATTTTGGCATGATAGAAAAATTATTCCAAAAAGCTTTGAAATAGGACAAGAAGTATATCTTTATATGGCTAGACTCCATAACCATCCAGGAAAATTGAAATCTAGATGGGTAGGACCTTACATAGTTCGAAATGTTTATCCTTATGGAGCTATTGAAATTGAAAATCCTAAAAATCAGAATATATTTAAAGTAAATGGACAAAGACTTAAACCTATTCTGAAAGCACCAAAAAGCTCCTTTGGAATTATAGAAGAAGTTAGAGTAGAGGACTACTCGAGCTTTACTTAGTGAGAAATCAGTTTTTATGTTTATATATATATAAAAAAAACATTAAAAATATATATAAAACATAAAAATCGTTGCGATTCAACCAATTGGATCCTTCGGTATGACCAGAACATAAAAATTGTATATTAATTTTCAGAAGAAAAAAAAAATGTTGGTTTTACCGAAACATAGTATCGGTTCAACCGAAAAAAAATAAAAAAAATAAAAAATAAAAAATATTTAGGTCTGACCAAAACATAGTATTGGTTAAACCGGTAAAAAAAAGAAAAATAAAAACTATTCTCTGTAATATTTTTATTATTATATTTGCTTGTACGGGGAGTCCGTTGAGTTACGCTTAACTCAACGAGCTTGCTCCGTTGAGTCTTGAGTTAGTCAACGAGCTTATTCCATTGAGTTAACTTTAACTCAACGGAGTACTGTAGCTAAGACCTCGGATAAAATAATAATAGTTGGTTTGGGAAATGACCCGATTACCCGCCTAAACTTAGAGCTTATTTAAACTAAAACCTAGGGTTTTGGGGGCATTATCTAGCAAATCATTTAGAATCTAGAACAATAGAAATCAGAGTGATTCCATGTTGTTATGTAACTCCACGATGAGGAAGATGACGCCTGAATTCTGGGAAGAGGTAGTTGACACCGCATAGTTTCTGAAGGAATCTGAAGAATGACACGAGGCAGAAGAAACAGAAATTAGGGCAGAAATTGAATTGCCCGTGACTCCATTCCAATCTGTTACAGAATCAGAAAGAACAGTAACAAAACAGATTGGTAGTCAAGAGGAAAAAGAAAGAGTAGAAAATGAAGAGGCTGAAAGAAGCCATTTGGACAAAAATAATTTCATAGATTCCATTGAAGAACAAGAAACTCTTCAGCAATTTATGGAGAGATTTTAAGACAGAGTGGAGAGTTCTTCCAGCTCACCACCACAAACAGAAATAGAAATTCAGGAATTTGTAGAAAATATTCAAATGCAGCCTATAGAAGAGGAAGAGCAAGAGCAAACCCCTCTAAAGCAACAAAGTCACCTTCCTAACCCCACTGAAACAATAATTTTGAATGAAGTACATTTTTGTAGTCAGGAAGCTTATACCAAATATCAAGAAATAAGGGGTTACGATATTATTTACAGTAGACTAGTAAATTGGGATGGAATGCAAGAAATCAAAGAATTATTTGAATTCCAAGGTCTACTGCAATTTATATATCAAGAAAGAGGGCATGTAGTATATGAGAATTTAGTGCCCTGTTTCTATGCAAATTTGAGAGAAAGAGAAGGAGGATTAATTTCAAACATGGAGAAAGCTGATGTACAGATAACACCAGAGCTTCTCCACAACATTTTTGGTTTAAAGAATGAAGGTACAAAAATTTTGGAAGATACAACTGTAGTTGAATAGACTGAACAGCAAATTAAGGATTGTTTAGCTATCAATCATGGTGTGCCATTATTAAATAGATTGAAGTATTTAAATGGTAAAGCACACATGGTAGCTAACATTCTGATTAAGAATGTTTATCAACGATAGGGCCATGACATAGAATTAAGTCAATTTGTCAAATGGGCCACATATGTAGTTGTAAATAAGATCCAAATAAATTGGTCTGCAGTTTTTATCTCCAAGCTGAAAACAATGAAGAAGAAATTATTTTATGGAGATTTGATTCCACTGCTGATGGTGGACTGTATCGATTTCACTAAATGGACATCAAAAAGGATAAGATCAAGAACCATTTCAGTGAAAGAATACAGAAATTTTGTAGCTGTAGAACTAGCTGTACCTTCTAGAGGAATTACAGGAGCAGTAGAGAGGATTAATCAATTAGAGCTTCAATTAGAAAAACTCCAGAAGGAAGTAGATGAACTTAGGCATAGATATTAAATTGTGTTGTTCGTCCACTTGTGTAAAATTGTATGATGTACTTTTAATGTAATTGATTCATATTAATGAATGTAAATTTTTCAGATGCAATTTTCATACGTGTTTTGGATGTGAAATGAATGAAATTTATTGAATATTATGTTATTGTGAAACTTTATGAATGAATATGTAACAGATTTACAATTTGCTGAATGACAGGATAACTGCTTAAAAATTTTTGCATGTTATAAGGTAAAATGTAAATTCTGCATAACATAAAATGACATGCAAGTTAAATCTTTATATAAGATTTAGATTTAAATGAATTTTAATCAAAATGATGCATGAATGACATAGATTTAACTTTATTTCAGTTAGCAGAATAAACAAAGAAAAAAAAAGAAAGGAACTTACGAGAGTAAAACTTAGAAGTTGCTAAGTGTTAACTCAACGAAGTAAGTCCGTTGAGTTAAACGTAACTCCACGAGGACAGTAATATAATATAAAGTCACTCCGTTGAGTTATCTTTAACTCAACGAAGTTAGTCTGTGGAGTTAGCAACAGTAACCGACTGTATTCTATTGAGTTTTCTGTAACTCAACGAGGTTAGTTCGTGGATTAAGTAGAGCGGTTATTCTTTTAACCACGAACGAAACTTCGTCGGTTTAGCGGTTACCAAAATTTGAAATTAGTAGTGGTACACGTACCCATATAAACAGGAACCACGATGCATGTTGCAAGCCATGTTCTTGCAACGAGATTTATTCACTTTATGGATGCATAGTATATATATAAAACAGAATGTTATTTATGAGTTACCAGCACTTTTAAAAGAAAGGAGAATGCTTTGGAGGAACTAGAAGGAGAAGCAGCTGATTCAACTTCATCCGACAACAAATATTTATAGAATGGAAAGCTTCAGACTGGTATGTAATTAATCTTCTGCTATTTATTTATGAGCACATGGACTCGTTCTCTAAGCACTAAACTATTAGTAAGAACACCAACCTAGGAATTTTCATTGTAAAGGAGTACTGAAAAATTTTCTGAACTAAACTTTAACGAAATTCTTTGGGGTGTAGCTAACCTTTCTTTAAAAGAGAACGTAGAGATGGCTGCTTTAGTAGAAAAACCATTAGGAGAGATTCTGTATCCTGAATTAGTTGATGAACCTTCATGTATTCGATTGCCAAACTTTGAGGGAGATAGGTTTGAACTGAAATCTAATTATATTAGTCAATTCCACATTTTCATGGATTAGAAAGAGAAGATGCCTATTATTTCCTTAGAGAATTTAACGAAGTTTGTCAAATGATGAAAATGCCGAACATGAGTATAGATGCTATTAAACTTAGATATATCCCTTTTTCTTTAAAAGACACAGCTAAGAGATGGTTATATACTCTGTCGCCTGATTCAATTTCTACATGGATTGAATTTTGCTCTATTTTTCTGGAAAAATATTATCCAACACATCAAACGATTAAAAAGAAGAAAGAAATATTAATGTGTAGCCAAAAACAGGGTGAATCATTCTAGAAATATTTTGAAAGATTTAAAGATTTACTCACTCAATGTCCACATCATGCAATGAGTAGAGCACAACTAATAGGTATAATTTATGGAGGCATAGATGTTTCAACGAAATCTTTATTAGAATCTACTTGTTAAAATAGATTTTTAAAATTATGAAGAAGCATGGGCATATTTAGAGAATTTTGCAAAAAGAACTACACAGTAGAAAAATTCGGCTGAAGCTTCTACAGATAAAAGAATATTGCCAAGAGGAATGCATGAAATAGATTCAAATACTATGCTTGAGGTGAAATTAAATGAATTAACAAAGAGAATAGAAGAGTTATCATTAAATCAAAAGCTAGCAGAAAAGAATGCAAGCATAAATGTCTTAGATATTATTTATGCTAGAAACTAGAGAGATAACTTGAGAAATTCTTATCATCCTAATTGGAGAAATCACCCGAATTTATCTTGGAGAAACAACAATTTCCAGGGAGGAGAAAATATAAATGAGAAGAACATAAGTTATGAAGTATTAATTGAACAAGGAGCTAGAATAGAGAAATTAGAAAAGATAATCCAACAAGTAAACAATCATCTAGAATTTATATTTGGAAATGCTGCAATTCAAAATCAGAATAGAAATATATCAGTTAGATAGAAGGAACCAATAGAAGTTAGATCTACTAGAGGATTGCCAATACAAGCTATACCTAATCCTGTCAATAGAACGGTTAATGAAATTGATACCTCTTCTGGGAGGGCAGTTGAATGAAGCAACATATCTGAAGCAACTATCTGTATGTATATATGTTTTTTTTTGTTTTTTTTAGTATCGTAGAGTTAATTTTTAACTCAACGAACTTAGTCCGTTGAGTTATGCCTTAACTCCACGAGGGTGTGCAGTATCATGTTAATTTTTGTCTCTACTAAATTTTTGTTTGTGTTTTACAGAATCGACAAATGGAATTGATGCAATTACCGTTGGATGCAATAAGGGAAGTACTAAGTAACTTGTTAGCTAAAGATCTGTGTAGGCTGTGTTGTATATCAAAGGAAATTAAAGATTGTATTGAAGAAAAATATTTTCAGAGACTACAAGCTGCAAAAATGACTAAGATTAGAGATGGATTTATAAGGAGGTCATTTAATCGTAGTTCAAATACCCATGAATATCTGGCTATGGAAGAAACTACTGGAATTCCACCCAATGCATTAGAAGGAATAAATCATATTATGGGGATAGATGAAAGATTAATCATATACAAGACGAGACCAAGGTATGCAAGTTTATTATTACCTGATATTTTGATAAGAAATCCTATAACAGGAGAAGAATGGAATATAGGAAGACCTAATAGATTTGAAGCACCAATTGTAAATTGTGGGTCAGCTTTAATATTTTCTGATAAAAATTCTGCAATTTCGGAAAAATTATATTATTGGAGACCTACAGGAAATTGGGGTGAAGATTTACGCTTAAGTGTGTATAATTTTCTGAATAGATCTTGGAATGAAAATATTATGATATATCTAGGACAGAAATCATTAATTAACCAAACACATGTCATACTTGATGGATATATATATCTAGTCACGGAGATATCATTAGCATATGGATCTGATTTATACATAGTGAGCATAGACAGTTATGACGAATATATAGAAATTTTACCTGTACTGAGTGAATTAGCTAAACCACCATCTTTAGAATTTAATGAAATTCAAATAGGAATGTGGTATAATGAAGAAGATGATCCTACGTTATGTCTGATAAGATGGTGGGATGAACTGATGAAATTTCAAATATGGATTATGGAAGACATGAATGAATGGAAGTGGGAAGAGGAGTATATTGAAATAGATGTAGAAATAGAAACTGCTACATTACCCTGGAACCAAAAAGGATCTCTTTTTGCATTACATATCATTAATGGTAATACACTCGTATTTGGAATTTATAATATATTACATGTTTACAAATTAAGAAGGAACAAGAACTGCATCAAAACAAAATTAATAGTAAGAAGAACTATGCTTAAAAAGTTTGCTTGGACTGATACATTTATTCCATTTGTTTCTACTTTTGAATCATGTTCTTAAGTTGTGATTTTGTGTGTTTAATGTTGTGTGTATTCTGCATTTATTGTTAAAAAAAAAAGAGAAAAAATTTATAGTTTTCATTTTTATTTTATAAAAGAAAAGAAAAAAACAAAATATCAATCCAGTTTGTTGGTATCTATTCTGGGAAACCAACTGGCTTGCTTGTGAGCCACCAAAGGCATAAGAGCCTAGGTTCCACACAAGACACTGATTTATTGATATCTATTAAATGTTATTTTGTTTTATATTTTTCTTTTATCTATGAATGAAAAGTTTTTCAGAATCAAAAATCAGAATATATAGAAGGAGATACAAATGAAACAAGGTATGTAACTAATTACTCATCCTCAATTTTAAATCAAGCAAAATTGTATTCATGCCTGCTACAATTACTATACTTATTGTGAAATCTTTTTACATTGAGGACAATGGAAAATGTTAGTATGGGGGGGAGGTAATTGAAGTAACATCCATGTAAGTTTGTTAATTAAAGAAATTAAAATGGTACTGCAAAGTTTTGAGGAAATTGAAAATTTTTATGAAATTGCTGTAACTATCTGATAAATGAGACTGTAAAATTTTTATAAACTGCTTGAATGTTATATTTAGAAGGCTATATAAGATGCTATTGAAGTAAATATAGATATAGTATCTTATGTTTTTCTCAATTTCATGAGTTTAACAATTTCACGATTTTAAAATGAAATCAGAATGCTTAATGAAAAAAATCAATAAATTATCTGAAGTTCTGAAAGAGATGAGATGTGAATTCTAGATTAAATAAAACACATATGATTAAAGATACATTTAATTTGACTGATTGAACTTGTAGAATGATTTATGTGTAGATCTTATTAAACTATAGAAAAAGTATGAGCTTATTGTTATGGATTCATATTTTCAGTAACTGATAGAAGCAAGACTATATGAGATTAGCGTTTTACTGCATCTGTATTAATGAAATACATACATATATAGTATGTGATTAATGTTTTGTTTTGTGTTTGTAGTTTTGATTGGAAAAAAAAAAGAAAACAAAAAGAAAAAAAAGGGAAAATTTGAGAGTTATTGACTTGTTTGATCACGAACCTTTTGTACTTGAGCAGATAGGTATGTAAGGATTGTTGACTTGAAAAAGGACTCTTGAAATCTGGCAACCTAAGATCCTGATCAGATCTAGGATTGTTGATTGAAAGCTCGTTACATGGGTACATTAGAAAGCTCTTGTATGATTCAAGCTTGTCAAATTAACTTTTAAAGCGTGAAAAAAAGAAGAAAAAAATAGACATATACTGTTCTGAAAAGATAGAAGTGTTTTGTGAAATATAGATATCTTATGAATCGAGTATATTTTCTGTTATCTAGAATTGCTGAAATATGAATCTGGAATTGACTTTTGAAGTTGTTTAATGGAGATACAATTCTTTATTCTACTTGTCTTAATCAGATTGAATTGGATTGTACTCTGATTCATATGTTGTTGAAATTTCTTCTAGAAATCTTATTGGAAAATTTAGGATGACAGATGATGAAAAGAAGAACAAACGATAATATAATTAACACCTATATGATGATGATATACTTGGTATGTAATTTACATATATTCTAAGTATATTTGCAGGTTGATTACTGAAACATACAGAATATATTTTATGCTAAATAGAAGAAAAACAAAAGGGGAAGAATTAATTCTAGCACTTTTAAAGACCAATTAATTAGATATTAGTTTGCTAAGGGACTAGCAAAATTTAGGTATGGGGGAAGTGTTTAGAATGAAAAAGTGCATATTATTAACGGTTAAATGATGGTTAATTGCATAATATTTAGCTTATCATATAAGAATTAAGCCATTATGTTATAATTGCACTGTTATATGCTTTAATTGAAGAATTTGCTTAATGTGGGAGAATTAATGTTAATTTAGTACATTTATGAACTATCGGTAAGTTGCAAGCTATGAAATTCTTAAGTATCTGAATTTTTTGATATTTCGGACAGTTATGTTTAACATACTGAACATATTCGGACAATTATTTTTAACAGACCGAACATGTATCAGATAGTTATGTTTAAATTGCCGAACATTTATGTTTTGAGAGAATATTTTATTATTTCCTGAAGTGCACGTGTCGAAACCATAATGAATGACTTAAGTGAACTTTCAGTGAGTTATCTATAACTATCCGAAATTGCAGCTGGGCATCAGATAGTTATCCCTGTAACTCTTCGAAATCTCTTTTTATTTAGAAAATAGCTGAAGACACTTGTCATGTTCTGGGAAAGTGACTTAAGTGGATTTTCGGTGAGTTAACTGTAACTATCCGAAATGCATTTGAGCATTGGATAGTTAGACTTGTAACTCTCTGAAATATTATTTTATGATTAAACTGTTGCTGACACATGTCGAGATCTGGTAGATTTACTTAAGTTATATATCGGTGAGTTATTTGTAACTATCTGAAATGCATCTAAGCATCAGATAGTTAAGTTTATAAGTATCTGAAATGCAGCTGAGCATCAGATAGTTAAATTTATGCACGTGTTGAATTTAAATGCTTTAGAATATCACGTGAGATACACATGTTTAACTCATTAAGTTAGCATAACTGTACGCGTTGAGTTACATGAATATTACACTAAGGTAACGCGTTATGTTAGCAGCTTATTTCTTTATATTTTCTAATATGCCACTATAGCGGTTGCAGAAACAGACAGTTGGAAGAGAAAAACCACATTTGCACGTATCACGCAGGAATTCAATCGTGTAGGGAGAAGAAAGCGTCGCCGTTGAAATGAATGAAGGAAATCTAACCGACCATTCAAGTAGAAGCAGTTACTATTGAAGAAATATAAAAGAAAAGAAGAAAAAAGGAAGAGAGTGTGTGATCGATGGGCGGACAGTGTGTGTAGAGGAGGATCGGCGACACAATTCTCTGAAGTACCACACCAACCATCATCATCACCATCACCACACCATAATCGCCAACCATCAGAGGTCTGTGAGGATACTTGCCTGATGTCGGGTCGATTCCGAGCCAAACATAGTGCTTGACAACCACTGTGAGGAGTGATTGCATCGCGGGAAGGGAAGCCATTTTCACCAAGCGCCGACTCATATTTTAGGAGATCGTAAAGCTTTTAGCCTTGGCTTCGGGTTGATGCCTGTATGCTGAAGAGGAGATCATCTTGCAATTCTGGACTCGCGATTCTATAAGGAGAAGAGACAGAATTGTAAGTGGTTTAATTTTCAATGGTGTAATCACGTTGCAAGTAGTGTCTAAAGTATTTACTGTCAAGTGAGATTACTTTACATTTCACCTGTCGCCCATTTCCATGTTCATATTAAAACAAAAATGCCAAAAACAATTTATCTATGTTTGTATGTTTTATTTGAGTGTTGTATTGTTTGTGTTGTATCGTGATTAATGTTATCTTTGTCAGTGTTGTGATTGTTTTATGTTTATTTTAGTATTACAGTTTACTGAAATTGGTTCGTTCAAAAGACTTAAAGATTTTAATGGTTACTGTTTGAATTATCTGAATGTTAGTATTGCTCAATGATAAATCCAATGTTAACTAACATTAAAGAGCTTAATTGATGTTATTTACAATCTGTGTAATCGCCCAATGGTTGTCCGAATTCCTCTATAAATAGCAGTATTAAAAAGAAAAGACAGGCTCGTGGAGTTAACTTAAGTCCACGAGGTTAGTCTGTTGAGTTAGCTGTAATTCAACGGAGAGCTTATTGAATATATAAATTTGATATTTAACAAGCAAACAATTCTCAAGTTCGTTAGCAATTCCCTATGGGATCGACCTGTACTTGCACACTGATACAATAGACACTATACACTTGCAGTTAAAGTACAAATTGGAATTAATATCTAAATTGTATTAAAGGTTGTTTGTTTACTTCTAAAAGAAAGAATAGACATAAAGATAAATTAATTAAGTAAAAATAGAAATAACAAATCCAAGTTTTTCTAGTGTAGTGCTGGGGAAACACAAACATAGGCTCTCCCCCTACTTATATACTTTTCCTTGCAGACAAATTTGTTGCACCTGTTCTACAAAATGAATGTCATATATGATACCAATTGAAATAAATACCAATTGTTAATCAAAAATATCATAAATAATTTTCAATCAATTAGCTTCTGACTCCAATTCGTTTATCTTCTCTTGGATCTTTGTTTCAAGTGGTTCTTCTATTTGCAGAAGATAATTTGAAGATTATAATCTGTCTACTGTAGATTTTGGTTATCCTTTGATGAATCTGATTTCCCTACATTTGTAGTCATTCAACTTGGCTCGTGCAAGCCTTGTTTCCTTTAAAGAACATGATTCAATCATTGATGCTACTTTTGATGCCAATTGTTAATTTCAGAATATCATAACTGATTCTTAACTGATTACCTTCTGGTTACCAACTATTTAGCTTCTTAAACTCTCTCTTCAATAGATTCCCTCAAAACATATGTAGAGAGCAATTTGTGACTGTAGTTTGGCTGCTGCTCTCTTTTCTATGTACATGTTTCTGGCTGCTGTAGATTTTGCTCTCCTTGAGCATCAAGATTTTAGGCACAATTTCTACTCAGTCTAAGTGAGCACTTTCTACTAATTTATGGTGCCTCTTGCAATACCAATTAGTTACTCTCATAACAGATTTTCAAATTTTTCAGCCTTCTCTAATTGATCATACCATTGATTTGCAAAAAATAATTTGACATTGTAAATTAGCTGCTCCCCCTAAATGATGTAATCCTGCAATTCAAATAGAAGTAGATTTTGGTACCCATACTTTCTTGGGTCCATAAGTGTTAGTCCTGACAATATTTAATTTATTGCCTTTTGGCAGCCACATTGATCCAGATCTTCTTTTGATGGCAAACACTGTTGTACCATCTCTATAAGATCGAATAACACCCCCACAGTAGGGTATTTCCTGTGGGGTAGCATACCCTAGGCCAAATCTATTTGAACCATGTCTCTGTGAACCAATAATTTGATCTAATCTTTTCTGTCTATTGGTAAATTTATGCATAGTATTTTTTAGATTAGTGATTTCAGATTTCAATTTTTCATTTTCATGTATCAGTTCATCATTATTGCATTTTGTATCTTCAACATGCAGATTTTCAAGTTCAGTATGTGCATCTTCTAAGCATGTAGTTAAATGCTTAATTTCCCTTTTATACTTTTTGCATTTAACATATAAACAGTCAACAGTAGACAAAAGAATATTTATATCTAGATTATCATTATCTACATCAGAATCACTTTGAGATGAAGTGGAACATACCTCTTGTGCTGTATAGCACATGTTTATTGGTATTTCTTCATCTGAATTGGATGAGCTACTAGAAGAATAACTATCATCCCAAGTAGCCTTCAATGCCATTTTCTTTTTGTAGCTCCTCTTCTTCTTCTTCATTTCTTTTTCTTCTTCTTGTTGCAGTGGACAATCAGGTTGTATATGTCCCTACTTCTTGCATTTAAAGCATATTGGTGCATTGCTTTTTGATGTGCTAGCTTGGTTCTTTTTCTTCATCCATTTTCTGAATTTTCTAGCCAATAGCACAACTTCATCATCATCCAAGCTTTGAAGTTCCTGAGTTGATGGAAAGGCTAGTTCTTTCTTTGTTTCAGTTTTCTTTTTAGTACTACCTTCCTCATCTTTCCATTCTTTCATTTGAACTTCATGGGCCAGTAGATTACCCATTAGATCCTTTACTGAGTATTTGTTGAGGTCTTTGGAATCTTGTATTAATGTGGACTTTTGCTTCCACTCCACAGTTAATCTTCTAAGGATTTTCTGTACCTATTCACGAACATAAAATTCCTTTCCCAAACCTCTTAAGCCATTAATAATCTCAATGAATCTTGAAAATATATCAGTGATAGTTTCATCATCAAGCATTTTAAATAATTCATGTTTTCCAAGTAAAATGCTGATTTTAGTATCTTTCACTTGGCTGGTTCCTTCAAAGGTTATTTGAAAAGTGTTCCAAGCCACATGAGCAGATTGACAAGCTGAAACTTTATTATATTGTTCAGTAGATAAGGCGCAGTAAATAATATTCAGCCCTCAAGCATCCATTTGGATGATTCTCTCATCCTCCTCAGTCTAGTCAACCTCATGACTAGGTGGAATAGGTGTTCCTAGAATAACCATTTTCCAGAGACTCACATCTGAGCTCTTGAGGAAACATTCCATCCTATTTTTCCAGTAATTATAGTTAATGCCATCAAATAGGGGAGGACGATGGATGTTCTGACCCTCTCTGTGAAATGATGCCATGATCTCAGATGGTTAAATCTATAAAAAGAGATCAACCTGCTCTGATACCAATTGTTAGGAACATATGGCTTCACCAGAGGGGGGAGAATGGTGATCAATGTGTAATTAAAACTTTTTATAAACTTTCTATCTAAATTTATTAATCAGTTTGCACAAGAATTAAACAAATATACCAAACATGCACAGCAGAAATAAAAGTAAGAAACACAAGGGAATTTTAAGTGGTTCACCAACTCGGCTAGTCCACCCTTGAGGATCACTTGGGCTTCACAAAGTGTTCCAACACTTACACACTTGCTTTTAGGTCGAAGCAAGAACCAACCACTTGAGCTTTTAGGTCGTAGCTCTAACCAACACCCAGAAGTTTTCAAGTATAAACTCAAGAAAACCAACACTCAGAAGTTTTCAGGTATAAACTCTAGAAAACCAACTTCTTGAGTTTTCAGTTCGAAACTCCAGAAAACCAACTGAATGAAGCTTTAAGGTTGAAGCCACAAACCAATTGATCCTTCTTGGATCAGACTTTTAGTACATGGAGAGCTTTAAGAATCTTCTTGTATATTGTTGAGTATTTTTGTTTTGATGATGTGTGCTGAATGAAAATAATCATATTTCCTCAATTACTATTGCTTGTGAAAAGAAATTAAAATCATCAATTAATACAAAAAAAGCTTACTGATATAAATACTTGTCTGTATTGGATTTAAAGTTAATAACTAGTCGTTTCGTTGCATTAATTTCTCATTTAGCTAAACGTTAAGTTAACGTGTGTTTTTATTGAAAAGCATGATATGTTTTAATGTTATATCTTCTGTATCATGAACAGTGCACATTTAGACAACTCGTTAAGTTAGAGTTTTGTTTGTATAGAGGTCACGTGAGAACTCGTTAAGTTAGAGGCTTAAAGGTTAAAATAGGTCACGTGATAACTCGTTAAGTTAGTGAGTAAAAGAAGAGACGAACTCGTTAAGTTAGTGTTATACACGTGGTGAAATTATAAGTTACGAATGTTGTAATGTATCACGTGAGGTGCACATGTTTAACTCGTTAAGTTAACATAACTAAACGCGTTGAGTTGCTATATTGAACACTAAGGCAACGCGTTAGGTTAGTGTTATAAACTTAAGTTGTTATTTTTGCACGTGGTAAAATTCTTATTATAAAAACATTTGTTTATTTCTGGTTCGTTGAGTTATCATAACACAACGGAGATGATTCATTGAGATAGCATAACACCACGGACTTAGTTCGTTGAGTTAGCTATAGTACTTGTCACGTGAAATAGCACATGGTGAACTCGTTAAGTTAGAAATGTTAAGTTATATATATATACTTGTGTTACTCGTTTAGTTAACATTAAAGTAATGACTTCTTATTACACTGATGAAAAATTTTTGGACGAGAAAGTTTATTTTCAAGAAATTTTTCAGAGATCCAAGACTAATGATTAAAGGAAATTCGAAATATAAACGTGGGTTAGAACGTGTGTGTTTCGATGAAGGAAAAAGAAAAGACGTGGAGAAGTGGAAAACTGGTAGTGGTTAAACGTGAAGGATATGCGTGAAATGAAGATACAGTATAAAAGACATAGAATTCTCGTTGATCAATTTATCCTTGCACACAAAATGAAAAATCTTTTCAAGGATCAAACCATCCCTGCACACCAAAAGAAAATTTTTTTTCAGGGATCAAAAACACCTCTTCAGGAAAAATCTCTCAAGTGGAAGAAAGTTCAGTGAAGCATAAAAAGGTAAGATTTTCATTACTGAAGATTTGAAGTATCAGAAGAAAGCAAATTTGGTGAAGCATAAAAAGACAAGATATTTGTCACTGAAGAATTGCTGAAGAAGAAAAAGAAGAAGAAGAAAGATCTCAAACAAGGAGAAAAGTTTTAAATTCCGCAAATTAGTTTTCTCTGTTTGTAGTTATGAAATTGTTTAGATGATACATGGTATCGAAATATAATTGCATCTACAATTTCTGAGGAGAACTAAATTGTATATTGTAATTGAAACCTTGAATAAAAATGGTTTTATGAAAACAATGTCTCGACTTGTTTTTGAGTTTTAAAGTTTCAATTATATTTCAGAAAATATTAAAAATACACAATTCACCTCCCTCTTGTGTAGCCATACGATCCTACAGACTGGATTGAGGAGGATGAAAGAATCATCCAGATGGATGCTCGTGGGCTTAATTCCATTTAATGTGCACTAATTGGTGAACAGTATAATAAAATATCAGCTTGTAAATTCTCTCATGAAGCTTGGAAGATCCTTCAAATTACATATGAAGGAACTAGCCAAGTTAAAGATACTAAAATCAGCATTTTGTTAAGAAAATATGAATTATTCAAAATGGTTGAAAAAGAAAGTATTACTAAAATGTTTTCTAGATTCACAGAAATTGTGAATGAACTAAGAGGCCTTGGAAGGAGTTTTTCTAATCGTGAATAGGTACAAAATATCCTAAGAAGCTTGACAATCGAATGGAAGTAGAAGTCTACGTCCATACAAGATTCAAAGGATTTGAACAACTATTCAGTTGAAGATCTGTTGGGAAATCTTCTAGCCCATGAAGTCCAAATGAAGGAATGGAAAGAAGAAGAAGGAGTCACTCAAAGAAAGGTTGAGAAAAAGAAAGAACTAGCCTTTCCTTCAACAGAAGACCAACCAAGCTCGGATGAGGATGAAGTGTTGCTGTTGGCTAGAAATTTTAGAAAGATGATGAGATAAGGAGGCAAAGCCAGCTCCTCATGATCAAAAGTCCCTACATGCTACAAGTGCAAGAAACTGGGACATATTCAACTTTATTGTCCTTTTCAATAGGAGGAGGACAAACAAAAATGGAAGAGGAAGAATAAGAAGAAAATGGCTTTGAAAGCCACATGGGATGACAATAGTTCATCCAACAGCTCATCAAACTCAGATGAAGAGGCATCTGCAAACGTGTGCTTTGCTGCACAAGAGGTATGCTCTAGATCTCCTTATTACTCAGAAAAGGAAAATAATGATGTAGATAAAGATAGTTGTTTGCATTTTCCCAGCACTACACCAGAAAAACTTGGATTTGTTACTTCTATTTTTACTTAGTTAATTTATCTTTATACCTATTCTTTCTTTTAGAATTAAACAAACAACCTTTAATACAATTTAGATATTAATTCCAATTTGTACTTTAACTGCAAGTGCATAGTGTCTATTGTATCAGTGTGTAAGTACAGGTCGATCTCATAGGGAATTGCTGAAGAATTTAGAACTGTCCGTTTGTTAACAATCAAATTTATATATTCAATAAGCTCTCCGTTGAATTACAGTTAACTCAATGGATAAAGTTCGTTGAGTTATGGCTAACTCAACAGACTAATCTCGTGGACTTAAGTTAACTCCACGAGCCTGTCTTTTCTTTTTAATACTGCTATTTATAGAGGAATTCGGCCAACCATTGGGCGATTCCATAGATTGTAAATAACATAAATTAAGCTATTTAATGTTAGTAAACACTGGATTTATCATTAAGCAATACTAACATTCAGATAATTCAAATAGTAACCATTAAAATCTTTAAGTCTTTTGAACGAACCAATTTCAACAAACTGTAAAACTAAAACAAACATAAAACAATCACAACACTGATAAAGATAACATTAATCACGATACAACACAAACAATACAACACTCAAATACAACATACAAACATAGATAAATTGTTTTTGGTATTTTTGTTTTAATATGAACATGGAAATGGGCGAAAGGTGAAATGTAAAGTAATCTAACTCGATAGTAAATACTTCCTACACTACTTGCAATGCGATTACACCACTGAAAATTAAACCACTTACAATTCTGTCTCCTCTCCCTATAGAATTGCGAGTCCAGAATTACAAGATAATCTTCTCTTCAACATACAGGCATCAACCCGAAGCTAAGGCTAAAAGCTTTACAATCTCCTGAAATATGAGTCGGCGCTTGGTGAAAATGGTGGATATGGTGGAGGTAACGATGGTTGGTGTGATACTTCGGAGAATCGCCGATACTATCTGTAGAAAGCTCGGTGCTCCTCCTCTGTATACACTACCCATCCATCGATCACACCGGATTTCTTTTTCTTCTTCTCTTTTATATTTCTTCAATAGTAACTGCTTCTGTTTGAATGATCGGTTGGATTTCCTTCATTCACATCAATGGCGATGATTTCTTCTCCTTGCGTAATACATGCAATCGTGGTTTTTCTTCCAACTGTCCTGTTTCTGCAACTACTACAGTGGCATATTAGAAAATAAATAGTCTGTGGAGTTACAGATAACTCAACGGACTTTCTTCGTTGAGTTAACTATAAAACACGTGCATAAATTTAATTATCCGATGCTCAGGTGCATTTCGGATACTTATAAACCTAACTATCCGATGCTCAGATGCATTTCGGATAGTTATAAACTTAACTATCCAATGCTCAGATGCATTTCGGATAGTTACAACTAACTCACCGATATATAACTTAAGTAAATCTACCAATTCTCGACACGTGTCAACAGCAATTTAATAATAAAATACCCATTTCGGAGTGTTACAGGTCTAACTATCTGATGCTCAGATGCATTTCGGATAGTTACAGCTAACTCACCGAAAATCCACTTAAGTCACTTTACTAGAACATGACATGTGTCCATAGCTATTTTATAAATAAAAAGAGATTTTAGAGGGTTACACATATAACTGTTCGATGCCTAGCTGCAATTTCGGATAGTTAGAGATAACTCACCAAAAGTTCACTTAAGTCATGCATTATGGTTTTGACACGTGTACTTCTGGAAATAATAAAATATTCTTTCAAAACATAATTGTTCGGCAATATAAACATAACTATCCGACATGTTCGGTCTGCTAAACATAATTGTCTGAAATATGTTCGGTATGTTAAACATAACTGTCTGAAATATCAGAAAATTCGGATACTTAAGAATTTCACAACCTGCAACTTACCGACAGTTCAGAAATGTACTAAATTAACATTAATTTCACAAAATTAAGTAAATTCTTTAATTAAAGCATATAACAGTGCAATTATAACATAATGGCTTAGTTCTCATATGATAAGCTAAATATTATGTAATTAACCATCATTTAATCATTAATAATATGCACTTTTTCATTCTAAACACTTCCCCCATACCTAAATTTTGCTAGTCCCTTAGCAAACTAAGATCTAATTAATTGGTCTTTCAAAAAGTACTAGAATTAATTCTTCTTCTTTCTTTTTTTCTTTTGTTTATCATAAAAATATATTCTGACTGTTTCAGTAATTAATCTACAAATATACTTAGAATATATGTCAATTACATACAAAGTATATCATTATCACATAGGTGTTAATTATATTATCGTTTGTTCTTCTTTTCATCATCTACTATCCTGAATTTTCCAATAAGATTTCTAGAAGAAATTTCAACAACATATGAATCGAAGTACAATCCAATTCAAAATGATTAAGACAAGTAGAATAAAGAATTGTATCTCCATTAAAACAACTTCAAAAGTCAATTCTAGATTCATATTACAGCAATTCTGGATAACAGAAAATATACTCGATTCATAAGATATCTGTATTTCACAAAACACTTGTATTTTTTCAAAGCAGTATATGTTTTTTTTTTTTTTTTTCGTACTTTAAAAGTTAATTTGACAAGCTTGAATCATACAGGAGCTTTCTAATGTACCAATGTAACGAGCTTTCAGTCAACAATCCCAGATCTGATCAAGATCTTAGGTTGCTAGATTTCAAGAGTCCTTTTTCAGGTCAACAATCCTTACATACCTATTTGCTCAAGTACAAAAGGCTCGTGATCAAATAAGTCAATAAACTCTCAATTTTTTTCTCTTTTTTTTGTTTTTTTTTTCAATCAAAATACACACAAAACAAAGCATTAATCACATACTGTATATGCACGTATTTCATTAATATAGATGAAGTAAAACACCAATCTCATATAGTCCTGTTTCTATCATTTACTGAAAATATGAATCCATAACAATAAGCTCATACTTTTTCTATAGTTTAATAAGATCTACATATAAATCATTCTACAAGTTCAATCAGTCAAATTAAATTTATCTTTAATCATATGTGTTTCATTTAATCTAGAATTCACATCTCAACTCCTTTAGGACTTCAGATAATTTACTGATTTTTTCATTAAGCATTCTGATTTCATTTTAGAATCGTGAAACTGTTAAACTCATGAAATTCAGAAAAATCATAAGATACTATATCTAGATTTGCATAAATAATAAATTCTATAGCATCATATATAGCCTTCTAAATATAACATTCAAAGAGCTACAATTTATAAATTTTACAGTCTCAATTATCAGATAGTTACAGCAAGTTTATAAAAATTTTCAATTTCCACAACTTTGCAGTACCACAACTTACATGGCTCCCAAGCAACTTTCCACAACTTTGTATTTTTAATTTCTTTAATTAACAAACTTACATGGCTGTTACTTTAATTACCTCCCCCCCTATACGTACATTCTGCATTGTCCTCAATGTAAAAGATTTGACAATAAGTACAGTAATTGTAGCAGGCATGAATACAGCTTTGTTTGATTTAAAATTTAGGGTAAGTAATTGGTTACATACATTGTTCCATTTGTATCTCTTTTTGCATATTCCGATTTTTGATTTTGAAAACTTTTCATTCACAGATAAAAGCAAAATATAAAATGAAATAACACTTAACAGATATTAATAAATCAGTGTCTTGTGTGGAACCCATGCTCCTATGCCTATGGTCCAGTTGGTTTCCAAGAATAGATACCAACAAACTGGATTGATATTTTGTTGTTTTTTTTATTTATACTTAAACGTAGAATACACACAAAATCACAGCTTAAGAACATGATTGAAAAGTAGGAACAAATGGAATAAATGTATCAGTCCAAACAAACTTTTTAGGCATCGTTCTTCTTACTATTAATTTTGTTTTCATGCAGTTCTTGTTTCTTCTTAATTTGTAAACGTGTAATATATTATAAATTCCAAATACAAGTGTATTACCATTAATGATATGAAATGCAGAAAGGGATCCTTTTTGGTTCCAAGGTAATGTAGCAGTTTCTATTTCTACATCTATTTCAATATACTTTTCTTCCCACTTCCATTCATTAATGTCTTCCATAATCCATATTTGAAATTTCATCAGTTCATCCCACCATCGTATCAGACATAAAGTAGGATCATCTTCTTCATTATACCACATTCCTATTTGAATTTTATTAAATTCTACAGATGGTGGTTTAGCTATATCACTCGGTACAGGTAAAATTTCTATATATTCATCATAACTGTCTATGCTCACTATGTATAAATTAGATCCAAATGCAATTCAAATATCTGTGACAAGATATATATATCCATCAAGTATGACATGTGTTTGGTTAATTAATGATTTTTGTCCTAGATATATCATAATATTTTCATTCCAAGATCTATTCAGAAAATTATACACACTTAAGCGTAAATCTTTACCCCAATTTCCTATAGGTCTCCAATAATATAATTTTTCAGGAATTACAGAATTTTTATTAGAAAATATTAAAGCTGACCCACAATTTATAGTTGGTACTTCAAATCTATTAGGTCTCCCTATATTCCATTCTTCTCCTGTTATAGGATTTCTTATCAAAATATTAGGTAATAATAAACTTGCATACCTTGGTCTCGTCTTGTATATGATTAATCCTTCATCTATCCCAATAATATGATTTATTCCTTCTAATGCATTGGGTGGAATTCCAGTAGTTTCTTCCATATTCATGATTAATTGAACTACGATTAAATGACCTCCATATGAATCCATCTCTAATCTTAGTCATTTTTGCAGCTTGTAGTCCCTGAAAATATTTTTCTTCAATACAATTTTTAATTTCCCTTGATACACAACACAACCTGCATAGATCTTTGGCTGACAAGTTACTCAGTACTTCCCTTAGTGCATCCAACGGTAATTGCATCAATTCCATTTATTGATTCTGTATAACACAAACAAAAATTTAGCAAAGACAAAAAATTAACATAACTACTGCACACCCTCATGGAGTTAAGGAATAACTCAACGATACTATTAACTAAAAAATAAAAACATATATACATACAGATAGTTGCTTCAGATATGCTGCTTCATTCAGCTATCCTCCTAGAAGAGGTATCAATTTCATTGATCGTTCTATTGACAGGATTAGGTATAGCTTGTATTGGCAATCCTCAGTAGGTCTACCTTCCATTGGTTCCTTCTGTCTAAGTGGTATATTTCTATTTTGATTTTTAATTGCAGCACTTCCAAGTACAAAATCTAGACGATTGTTTAATTGTTAGATTATCTTTTCTAATTTCTCTATTCTAGATCCTTGTTTCAGTAATGCTTCATAACTTACATTCTTCTCATTCATATTTTCTCCTCCCTAGAAATTATTGTTTCTCCAATATAAATTCAGGTGATTTCTCCAATTAGGATTATAAGAATTTCCCAAGTTATCTCTCTGGTTTCTAGCATAAATAATATCTAAATCATTTATATTTGCATTCTTTTCTGCTAGCTTTTGATTTAATGATAACTCTTCTATTTTCTTTGTTAATTCATTTAATTTCACCTCAAGCATAGTATTTGAATCTATTTCATGCATTCCTCTTGGCAATATTTTTTTATCTGCAATAGCTTCAACCGAATTTTCCCACTGTGCAGTTCTTTTTGCAAAGTTTTCTAAATATGCCCATGCTTCTTCACTACATAACTTTAAAAATCCATTTTGACAAGTAGATTCTAATAAAGATTTCATTGAAACATCTATGCCTTCATAAATTATACCTATTAATTGTGCTTTACCTATTGCATCCTCTCTTTCTAATCCATGAAAATGTGGCAATTGACTAATATAATTAGATTTCAGTTCAAACCTATCTCCCTCAAAGTTTGGCAATCGAATACATGAAGGTTCATCCACTAATTCCGGATACAGAATCTCTCCTAATGGTTTTTCTACTGGAACAACCATCTCTATGTTCTCTTTTAAAGAAAGGTTAGCTACACCCCAAAGAATTTCGTTAAAGTTCAGTTTAGAAAATTTTTCAGTACTCCTCTGTAATGAAAATTCCTGGGTAGGTGTTCTTACTAATTGCTTAGTGCTTAGAGAACGAGTCAATGTGCTCATAAATAAATAGTAGAAGATTAATTACATACTAGTCTGAAGCTTTCCATTCAGTAAATATTCGTTGTCGGATGAAGTTGAATCAGCTACTTCTCCTTTCAGTTCCTCTAATGCATTCTCCTTTCTTTTAAAAGTGCTAGTAACTCATAAATAACATTTTGGTTTATATATATAATGTACATCCATAAAGTGAATAAATCTCATTGCAAGAACGTGTCTTGCAATGTGCATCGTGGTTCCTATTTTTATGGTTACGTGTACCACTATTAATTTTAAATTTTGGTAACCGCTAAACCAATGAAGTTTTGTTCCTTGTTAAAAGAATAACTGTTCTGCTTAATCCACGAACTAACCTCGTTGAGTTACAGATAACTCAACAGAACATAGTCAGTTACTATTGCTAACTCCACGGACTAACTTCGTTGAGTCACAGATAACTCAACGGAGTGACATATTATATTATTGACCTCGTCGAGTTACGGTTAACTCAACGGACTTACTTCGTTGAGTTAACACTTCTAAGCTTACTCTCGTAAATTTCTCTCTGCTTCTTTTATTTTTTCTCATTCTGCTAACTGAAATAAAGTTAAATCTATGTCATTAATGCATCATTCTGATCAAAATTCATTTAAATCTGAACATCATATAAAGATTTAACTTGCAGGTCATTTTGTATTATGTAGAATTTACATTTTACCTTGCAACATGCAGAAATTTTTAAGCATTTATCCTGTCATTCAGCAAATTGTAAATCTGTTACATATTCATTCATAAAGTTCCACAAATTATATAATATTCAATAAATTCCATTCATTTCATATTCAAAACACATATGAAAATTGTATCTGAAAAATTATATTCATTATTATGAATCAATTTACATTACAAATACATCATACAATTTTATACAAGTAGACGAATAATACAATTTAATCTCTATTCCTAAGTTCATCTACTTCCTTCTAGAGTTTTTCTAATTGAAGTTCTAATTGATTAATTCTTTCTACAGCTCTTGTAAAGCCTCTAGAAGGTACAACTATCTCTACAGGTACAAAATTTATGTATTCTTTCACTGAAATGGTTCTTGATTTGATCCTTTTTAATGTCCATTACGTGAAATTGATATAGTTCACGATCAGCAATGGAATCAAATCTCCATAAAACAATTTTTTCTTGATTGCTTTCAGCTTGGAGATAAAAACTGAAGACCAATTTATTTGAATTCTATTTACAATTGCATACGTGGCCCATTTGACAAATTGACTCAGTTCTATGTCATGGCCCTGTCGTTGATAGACATTCTTAATTAAAATGTTAGCTACCATGTGTGCTTTACCATTTAAATGCTTCAGTCTATTTAATAAAGGCACACCAGGATTGATAGCCAAACTGTCCTTGATTTCTTGTTCTATCCACTCGACGGTAGTTGTACTTTCCAAAATTTCCTGTCCTTCATTCTTTAATCCAAAAATGTTGTGGAGAAGCTTTGGTGTTATCTGTACATCAGCTTCCTCCATGTTTGAAATTAATTTTCCTTCTTCCTCTCTCAAATTTGCATAAAAACAGGGCACTAGATTCTCATACACTACATGCCCTCTTTCTTGAGAAATAAATTGCAGTAGACCTTGGAATTCAAATAGATCTTTGATTTCTTGCATTCCATCCTAATTTACTGGTCTACTGTAAATAATATCGTAACTCCTTATTTCTTGATATTTGGTATAAGCTTCCTGACTACAAAAATGTACTTCATTCAAAATTGTTGTTTCAGTCGGGTCAGGAAGGTGACTTTGTTGTTCCAGAGGGGTTTGTACTTGCTCTTCCTCTTTTATAGGCTGCATTTGAACATTCTCTACAGATTCTTGAATTTTTGCTTTTGCTTCTGTCTATGGTGGTGAGCCGGTAGAACTCTCCACTCTATCTTGAATTCTTTCCATATATTGCTGAAGAGTTTCTTACTCTTCAGTGGAATTTGTGAAATTATTTTTGTCCAAATGGCTTCTTTCATTCTCTTCATTTTCTACTCTTTCTTCTTCCTCCTGACTACCAATCTGTTCTGTTACTGTTCTTTCTGATTTTGTAACAGATTGGGATGGAGTCATGGGCAATTCAGTTTCTGCCCTAATTTCTGTTTCTTCTTGTACAGGCTGCAGACTAATTTCAGCCTGATTTTCTTCTTTTCTTTGCTCCTACTGCTGCAGCTCCTACTCCTCCTTAGAATCAGATAGCAGGTTGATAAAAATTTGCTCCACAGGCCCTGTAAAAATTGGTACTTCAGATTTAATTTCCTCATTTTCAGGCACTTTTTCTTTTCCTTTCTTTTTTTTGATTAGTTGTGTCTGTTCTTCCTCTTCATCTTCTGAAATTAAATCTACAAAAGTAGGCTCTGCAAGCCCTTGAGCCACAGGTACTGTCTCTTCCTGTTTCACTTTTTCTATAATTGCTGGTCTCGAAGGACCAGCTTCATCTCCTTTTGCAGCAAGTTTGGCAGTAGCTGCTGCTTGATACTATTCAACTTTTATTTTGTATTGGGCCCTTATTTTTTCTTCGACCCTTTTTCTCTTAATGGCATCATATATAATATGTGCTTTAGCCGTAGCTATTTCTTGAGTATCACCTTGGTCTCTTGCTGTTTTGACGAAGCTAGTAAATTCTTTCTCTTATTCTTCAGTTCTCGGCCAAACAAATGCTAATCATGGTAGAGGTTTCGTTGGCTGAACTAGAGGTCTTGACTGTTGTTCCTCAAAAACAGGTCTTTCAACAGTCGATTCTTCCTATTCTCTTGCTCGTTGCTGCTCTCATATTGCCCAACTTCCTTGACAAGCAATGCGTTTCTTAAACCACAATTTGGCTTTACGTTGAATTAGCTCTAGGGCTACTTCATTGTTCGGCCTGATTTTTCTTTACTTGCTAACTGTAATTTCAGTTGCCACTCTAATCCGTGTCTCCATTATCTGTGGTATTTGTATTTCTAACTCAACTAAAACTTTCCTCAAATTAAAGAGTTCTGATTCTACCTATTGTAGCTCTTTCTCTCTTGTTGTATTTTTGATCTTCTACCGCGTGTGCCATTCTTCAGATTCCCTCAGGAACTATGCTGTGTCCACTACATCTTCCCAGAATTTAGGCGTCATTTTCCTCATCGTGGAGTTACTCAATAGCACGGAATCGCTTTGATTTTTACTATTCTAGATTCTAAATGATTTGCCAGATAATGCCCCCAAAACCCTAGGTTTTAGATAAATAAGCCTTAGTTTAGGTAGGTAATCTGGTCATTTCCCGAACCAACTATTATTATTTTATTTGCGGTCTTAGGTACAGTACTCTGTTGAGTTAACTATAACTCAACGGAATAAGCTCATTGATTAACTCAAGACTCAACGGAGTAAGCTCGTTGAGTTAAGCGTAACTCAATAGACTCCCCGTACAAACAAATATAATAATAAAAATACTACAGATAATAGTTTTTCTGATTAACTTTTTTTTTCTCTCGATTTAACCGATACTATGTTTCAGTCAGACCTAATTTTTTTCCAAAAATTAATATACATATATTTTTTTTATGTTCCGGTCATACCGATGGATCCGGTCGATTGAACCGTAACGATTTTTATATTATATATATATATATATTTTTTTTTTTTTAATGTATATATTTTTTTATTATATATATATAAACATAAAAACTGATTTCTTATTAAGTAAAGCTCGAGTAATCCTCTACTCTGACTTCTTCTATAATTCCAAAGGAGTTTTTTAGTGTTTTCAGAATAGGTCTAAGTCTTTGTCCATTTACTTTAAATATATTTTAATTTTTAGGATTTTCAATTTCAATAACTCTATAATGATAAATATTTCGAACTATGTAAGGTCCTCCCCATCTAGATCTTAAGTTTTCTGGATGGTTATGGAGTCTAGCCATATAAAGATATACTTCTTGTCCTATTTCAAAGCTTTTTGGAATAATTTTTCTATCATGCTAGAATTTAATTTTATCTTTTTCTCTTACAGTTTTCAAATAAGCTTCATTTCTTAATTCTTCTAATTCAATTAATTGCATTTTTCTATTTTCAGCAGCTTGATTTAAATTAGTGTTCAGAGTTTTTAATGCCCAATAAGCTTTATGTTCTATTTAAGTAGGTAAATGACAACTTTTTCCATATACTAGCCTAAAAGGTGACATAAGCTCGTTTTATAAGCAGTTCTATAAGCCCAAGTGCATCTATCAATCTATTAGCCCAATCTGTTCTAGTAGGATTTACTACTTTTTCTAAGATTAACTTAATTTGTTTGTTTGCACTTTCTACTTGTCCAGTTGTTTGTAGATGATATGATGTTGCAATTTTGTGGTTTACTCCATATTTTTTCATTGAGGGTTCAAAACTTCTATTACATAAATGAGTTCCTCTATCATTGATAATAGCTTTAGGTATTCCAAATCTGGCAAATATATTTGTTCTTATAAATTGTATTACCACTTTGTTATCATTAATTTTTGTAGGAATAGCTTCTATCCATTTAGATACATAATCCACCCCCAACAATATGTAATTAAATTGATGAGACATAGGAAATAGACCCATAAAATCTATTCCCCACACATCAAAGATTTCAACCAAAACAATAGGATTAAGAGACATCATATTCCTCTTTGATATTCTTCCTATTTGTTGACATCTTAAACAACTTAAGCAATATTTATGAGCATCTTTGAATAGTGTTGGCCAATAAAACCTACATTGCAGAATTTTTGCAGTAGTTTTCCCTGAACCAAAATGCCCTCCACAAGCTTGGTCATGACAGAAAGACAATATGCTCGGATATTCAGTTTCTGGAACACACCTCCTTAAAACCAGATCAGGACATTTCTTAAATAAGTATGGGTCTTCCCAATAGTAATATTTTACTCTTGAGAAAAACAATTTCTTATCCTGTTTATTCCAATCCTTAGGTGTTAAACCAGTAACTAAGTAATTAACTATGTCTACATACCACGGCATTGTGTTGATGGTCATTAATTGTTCATCTGGAAAATTATCCTTAATTTCAATATTTGATTTTTCTATTTGTAATCTTGATAAATGATCTGCTACTACATTCTCACAACCTTTTTTATCTTTAATTTCTAGATCAAATTCTTGTAATAATAATATCCATTGGATCAATCTAGGTTTAGTCTCTTTTTTCTTTATTAGACGTTCTAAAGCTGAATGATCCGTGTATACTATCACTTTAGCTCCAATCAGATATGATCTAAACTTTTCTAAGGCAAACACAACAGCTAATAATTCTTTTTCAGTAGTTGTGTAATTAACTTGAGCATCATTTAAGGTTTTGCTTGCATAATGAATCACTCTAGGAAATTTTTCTATTTTCTGTCCTAACACTGCTCCTACAGCAAAATCAGAAGCATCGCACATTAATTCAAATGGATGGTTCTAATCAGGTGATTGAATTATAGGAGTTGAAATTAAGCTAGTCTTAAGTTTGAAAAATGCTTCCTAGCAATTTTTATCAAAGTTAAATGGGACATCTTTTAATAGATTAGTTAAAGGTCTAGCTATTTTGCTAAAGACTTTAATAAATCTTCTATAAAAACCAGCATGTCCTAGAAATGATCTAATATCTTTTACTGATTTAGGTTATGGTAGATTAGAAATTGCTTCTATTTTAGCTTTATCTACTTCCAACCCTTTCTTAGAAACAACATGCCCTAAGACTATTCCTTGTTTAACTATGAAGTGACATGCCCTAAGACTATTCCTTGTTTAACATGCCCTAAGACTATTCCTTGTTTAACTATTCGAAAACTATAACTATCCAAAAGTTAACTATCTGAAATTTTGAATGAAACTTTTTGATAACCTGTTAACATTTAATTACGTGAAAATTATACTTAGAGAATATTATTTAAACTTATTTAAAAACTTTAATAAAGCATATACCATCAAAACAAAATTCCTAACATAATTATCTTTTCTTACTATGTATAAATCATATCTAAATGCTACTGATATATTTGTGACTAAATATATATATCCATCAAGTATAACATGTATGTTATTAATTAATACTTTCTATCCTAGATATATCATAGTATTTTCAGTCTAAGATCTATTCAGAAAATTATATACACTTAAACATAAATCTTTATTCCAATTTCCAATTGGTCTCCAATAATACAATTTTTAAAGAATAGTAAAATTTTTATTAGAAAATGTTAAGGCTAACTCATAAATTTTAGTTAGTACTTCAAATTTATTAGGACTTCCTATATTCCATTCTTCTCTAGTGATAGGATTTCTAATCAAAATATCGGGTAATAGAATTGCATACCTTGGTTTGGTTTTGTAAATAATTAATCATTCATCTATCCCCATAATATGATTTATTCCTTCTAATGTATTGGGTGGAATTCCAGTAGTTTCTTCCATATTTAGGTATTCATAGCTGATTGAACTACTGTTAGGAATTTTGTTTTGATCATATATGCTTTATTAAAGTTTTTAAATAAGTCTAAATAATATTCTCTAAGTATAATAGTTAACATATTATCAGAAAATTTCATTTTTATGTCAGATAAGTTAAAGATTTCCGAAGAATTAGATTTTCGATAGTTAAACTTTCGGATAGTTAACGTTTTGTTTTTGTCGAATAGTTTATGTTAAAAACTCATATAGTTAGGTTATCTGCATGTATGTTTTTAATGTTTTAAGTTGTCATGTGTTTTCCATGTGCGTTCGGTAATGAAAATCGAATAGTTAGAAAACTGTTCGAGTTTTTATACGCATGGATAGATAAGTCTTTGAGTTTTATTAAATGACTAACAAACAGATAAGTTTGCTATGTTTAGTCATGTGTTTTGCAGGTGCAAAAACTCGAAGAGTTACAGATAAGTGTTCGAGTTTTTACAGGACTTAAAAGATAAGTGTTTGACTAAATCAAAGACTTAGAAGATATTCTACAAGACTCTAGGAAGAAAAAGTCTCGGTGAATCTTCGAGTGAAGATCGTGGAAATTCAAAATGATAGTGGAGAAAGTGGAAACTCAAAAAGATAGTAATTTGGATTAAAGAAAAAATTAGTACGTGGATTATGAATTATGAATTAAGTGGATTAACATGCTGAACGTGAAGATAGAGTTTGACTACTAATAGAGAGTACGAGCTACATTACAACAAAGGATCCCAATCTCAAATACCAACTTTGAATATTCAATCTAGATCCCTAACTAAAAAGTTAAGTTTGAATATTCATATTCTGAAAAATTCTCCAACATCAGAAGTTCAAAATTCCAAGCAATTTCAGAAAAGGAGTTGCAAACGCAAGAAGTTTGGAAATTCGATAACTAGAGAAGAAGAGATACAGAAGCTGAGCAAAGAGAAGGAAAGAAGTTGTGTGCATAAAGATCAGGTTTTATACAATTTGAAATTAGTTTTGAATAAGAGCTTTATTTTTCTATTTGAATTGTATATCGAACATTACTATATCAAAACTTTCAAGAAGGGAATTGAACTGAAAAGATATTGTAAATTTTGTCTTTAAAGATTGTTGAGTATTTTTGTTTTGATGATGTGTGCTGAATGAAAATAATCATATTTGCTCAATTACTATTGCTTGTGAAAAGAAATTAAAATCATCAATTAATACAGAAAAAGCTTACTGATATAAATACTTGTCTGTATTGGATTTGAAGTTAATAACTAGTCGTTTCGTTGCATTAATTTCTCATTTAGCTAAATGTTAAGTTAACGTGTGGTTTTATTGAAAAGCTTGATATGTTTTAAAGTTATATCTTTTGTATCATGAACAGTGCACGTTTAGACAACTCGTTAAGTTAGAGTTTTGTTTGTATAGAGGTTACGTGAGAACTCATTAAGTTAGAGGCTTAAAGGTTAAAATAGGTCATGTGATAACTCGTTAGGTTAGCGTTATAAAATTAAGTTGTTATTTTTGCACGTGGTAGAATTCTTATTATAAAAACATTTGTTTATTACTGAATCGGTGAGTTAAAGTTTTTTCGGAGACTTACAGTCGTAACTATCCGAAAGGTAACTTAAGTCATGTTTTCAGGTCTTGACACGTGTCTCACTAGTTTTATCATATAAAGAGTTTTTCGGTGACTTACATTTGTAACTATCCGAAACTTAAACTGTTTTCGGTGAGTTATCGTTTAACCTTCCGAAAGAAAGGTTAAGCTGGTTCGTTACGATAGCATAACACCACAAACTTAGTTCGTTGAGTTAGCTACAGTACTTGTCACATGAAATGGCACATGGTGAACTCGTTAAGTTAGAAACGTTAAGTTATATATATATACTTGTGTTACTCGTTTAGTTAACATTAAAGTAACGACTTCTTATTACATTGATAAAAACTTTTGGACGAGAAAGTTTATTTTGCAAGAAATTTTTCAGAGATCCAAGATTGATGATTAAAGGAAATTTGAAATATAAACGTGGGTTGGAACGTGTGTGTTTCGATGAAGGAAAAAGAAAAGACATGGAGAAGTGGAAAACTGGTAGTGATTAAACGTGGAGGATATGCATGAAATGAAGATATAGTATAAAAGGCATAGAGTTCTTGTTGATCAAACCATCCTTGCACACAAAAAGAAAAATATTTTCAAGGATCAAACCATCCTTGCACACAAAAAGAAAAATCTTTTCAAGGATCAAACCATCCCTACACACCAAAAGAAAAATCTTTTTCAAGGATCAAAAACACCTCTACAGGCAAAATCTCTCAAGTGGAAGAAAATTCAGTGAAGCATAAAAAGGTAAGATTTTTGTCACTGAAGATTTGAAGTATCAGAAGAAAGCAAATTCAGTGAAGCATAAAAAGGTAAGATTTTCGTCACTGAAGATTTGAAGTATCAAAAGAAAGCAAATTCGGTGAAGCATAGAAAGACAAAATATTCGTCACTAAAGAATTGCTGAAGAAGAAAGATCTCAAACGGGGAGAAATATTTTAAATTCCGCTAATTAGTTTTCTCTGTTTGTAGTTATGAAATTGTTTAGATGATACATGGTATCGAGATATAATTGCATCTACAATTTCTAAGGAGAATTGAATTGTATATTGTAATTGAAACCTTGAATAAAAATGATTTTATGAAAACACTGTCTCAACTTGTTTTTGAGATTTAAAGTTTCAATTATATTTCAGAAAATATTAAAAATACACAATTTACCCCTCTCTTATGTAGCCATACGATCCTACAAAGATTATAAAGAATAGAATTTCGTTTACGAGTGTTTTGTGCTTTTGTTTTATCCGCTGGTATTTTAATTACTAAAGACACAATTCACCCCCCCTCTTGTGATATAGACGTTCCTACAACTAGTATCAGAGCATTCTATTTTAATTAAGAGATTTTATTTCTCTATTTAGGAATCGATTTTTCCTATCATTTACTCAGGATCATTTGTTTAAAATGGATAACACCGAAATCTTAGTTATGATTGAGGGACAAACCACTAATCGTCCTCCTATGTTCGAAGGTAGCAATTATGGCTACTAGAAATATAAGATGAAAGTATTCTTTCAATCAATCGATTTCAAACTTTGGCATATAATTAGTACTCCTATAGTGTTAGTTACGACTCCATATGATACTTGGACTTTTGATGAAAAGGAGTGAATGGCACTGAATGCTAAAAGTTTAAACATCTTGTTTTATGCTTTATCTCATGATCAATTTAATAAAGTTTCTGCATATCAAACTGCATATGAGATATGACATGCATTAGAAGTTGCCAACGAAGGTACTAACCAGGTCAAGGAATCTAAGATTAATATGTTAGTACATAAATATGAGCTTTTTAAAATGCATGAAAATGAATGTATCTCTGACATGTTTTCCCGTTTTCTTGAGATTGTAAATTCATTAAAATCTTTAGGCAAGAAATTTGAGGAAAAAGACTTGGTAAGAAAGATCCTTAGATCTTTAACTAAAATTTGGGCTCAAAAGACATCTATTGAAGAGTTCAAAGATTTAAATACATATACTCTCGATGATGTCATAGGAAATCTGACAGCCTATGAAGTACAACATTTAGATCCAAAAGGGAAAAATCCTAGAAGGGATCTGGCTTTTGAGGCTGATAAAGTCTCAGAAGTCACTAGTGATTCTAACGATGATTTACTATTGTTGACTAGAAAATTTAGAAATCTATTGAAAAAACGCAGGAACTTTAGGTTAGCAAAGACATTTGGAGATATGGAGAAGAAGTCATTCACGAAAGACAAAATCATATGCTACAAGTGCAACAGACCGAGTTACTTTCAAACTGATTGTCCACTCAACAAAGATAAGAATAATTCGAGGAGGAATTTTAGGAGTAAGAAATTCAGAAAGAGAAGGGCACTTCGAGTGACATGGGATGACTCTTCAGCTTCACAAAGTGAAGAAACAAAGGATTCAACATCAGATTTAGAAGAAAATCTGGCAAACATATGCTTCATGGCAAAATCCAGTGAGGTATCCTTTGATCAAAATACTAACTTTGATAGTTTTGATGGATTACTTGTTGAATACAATAGACTGGCCAGAAAATATAAGAAAGTAAAAATAGAAGGAAAGAACACTAGGAAAATGCTAGATGAATCTGAAAATAAGATCTATTTTCTGAACTCTATGTTGAATAAATTTAAAGAAGAAAATCAAAGGCATACACAGGAAATTTTAAAGTTTACTGCAATAGAAAGAAAATTGCATGCTAATTGTGAAAATTTAATTGCTGATAAGAAGAAAATGATTTGTGAAATTGAAAAACTAGAAATGACTATTACTGATTTAAATTCGGAAATTGATATTATTAAAGACAATGCTTGATTAATTGCAACATTAGATGAAGTTATTTTATGGCATAGAAGGCTAGGACACTCAAATTTAAAATTATTACAAAAGCTGTCTAAAAAGAATCTAGTTAGAGGTTTACCTAGTATTAAGTACTCGAAAAAGTTTATGTGTGATGCATGTCAACTAGGTAAATTACATAAAACATCCTTTAAAAGTTTAAATGAAATAACAAGCAAAAGAGTATTAGAACTAGTGCATATGGATTTATTTGGACCTACTAAGACAACTAGTCTAGGAGGTAAACATTATGCTTTTGTGTTGATGACTATTCTAGATTTACTTGGGTCTATTTTCTAGCTAATAAAACTGAAGTTTTTGAAATATTTAAGATATTCTGTAATAAAGTTCAAAATGAGCAAAATGTTAAAATTCAAAAACTTAGGAGTTATCATGGTACAGAATTTGATAATGATCAAATAGACACCTTTTGTGAAGAATCAGGCATAGATCATAGGTACTCATTTCCAAGAGCTCCTTCACAAAATAGGATAGTAGAACGTAAAAATAGGTCACTTCAGAAAATATCCAGAACCATGTTAAATGAGAATAAGTTACCCCTATTTCTCTAGGCAGAAGTAGTTCATACAGCATGCTATGTTATAAATAGAGTACATCTAAGACCAATTTTAGATAAAACTCCTTATGAGATATGGTATAATAGGGTTCCCAAAATAAGTTATTTAAAACCTTTTGGCTGTAAGTGTTTTATTTTAAAAACTAAGGAACGAAGAGATAAATTTAGAGCCAAATCAGATGAGGGTATTTTTGTTGGTTATTCCATTAGAAGTAAGGCATATAGAGTTTTTAACAAATCAACAAAAACCATTGAGGAAACCCTACATGTGAAATTTCATGAAAATTCTCATTTGGATGTTAGACATGCTGAAAACTTTGATTCAGAAATTCTCCCAGAAATGGTACCAAATGATGTTGACAAAGAAATTGAGAGATTATTTGACGGAATAAGAAATATAAACTTAAATGATGAAAATTTAGAAGAAAATAATGTCATACCTATAGAAAATGTGGAACAACATAGAAATTGGCGTTATCCTTCTTCTCATCCTATCGATAAGATAATAGGCAATCCTAATCAAGGAGTTAGGACCAAGTCATTAGTAGTCAACATTTGTGGTGCTTATTCATTTGTTTCTTTACTAGAACCTAAGAAAATTGAAGATACCTTAGAAGATGAATTTTGGTGTTTAGCTATGCAAGATGAGCTAAATCAATTTATAAGAAATGAGGTATGGGATCTAGTTCCACCACCTGAAAATCAGTCCATAATAGGAACAAGGTGGGTATTTAGAAACAAAGTAGATCAAGATGGACATATAGTTAAAAATAAAGCTAGATTAGTTGCTCAAGGTTACAAGCAAGAGGAAGGAATTGACTATGATGAAACCTTTGCTCCTGTTGCTAGATTAGAATCAATACGAATTTTGTTAACATATGCTTGTTCTATGGATTTCAAATTATATCAAATGGATGTTAAAACTGCTTTTTTAAATGGATATATAAAAGAAGAAGTGTATGTAAAACAACCTCCAGGTTTTGAAGATTCAAAATATCCTAAGTATGTTTATAAGCTTAAGAAGGCACTATATGGCCTTAAACAAGTCCCTAGGTCTTGGTATGAGGGATTATCTAAATTTCTTATGGAAAAGGGTATTCTATAGGAAAGGCAGATCACACTCTTTTTATCAAGAAGATCGAAAAAGATATATTGGTAGTTGAAATCTATGTAGATGACATCATATTTGGAGCAACAAATGATAAATTAGTTGAGTCATATTTGAAAGACATGACTAATCAATTTGAAATGAGTATGATGGGTGAACTATCATTTTTTCTAGGCTTACAAATTAAGCAATTAGATCAAGGTACTTTTATTTCACAAGAAAAATATACTCAAGATTTATTAAAGAGGTTTGGTTTAGACAACACTAAAACAAAGAATACACGAATGAGTACTATCACCAAGTTGGATAAAGATGACTCTAGAAAAATTGTAGATGTAAAATAATATAGAAGCATGATTAGTTCGTTACTTTATTTAACAGCTAGCCGACCAGATATTATGTTTAGTGTGTGTACTTGTGCTAGATATCAATCTAATCTTAAGGAATCACACCTACTTGATGTTAAACGAATTTTTAAATATCTATTAGGAACCATCAATTTCGGATTGTTTTACTTTAAACACAGTTCTTTAAACTTAATAGGTTATAGTGATGCTAATTTCGCAGGATGTAAGTTTGAAAGAAAAAGCACTAGTGGCACTTGTCAATTATTAGGAAATTCTTTAGTGTCATGCTTTTGCAAAAAGTAGAATTTTGTAGCATTATCTACAACTGAAGCTAAATATATAGCTGCCGCACTTTGTTGTGCTCAAATCCTGTGGATAAGACAAACTTTAAGAGATTTTTATTTAGACTATGAACCAACTAAGATTTTCTGTGATAGTAGTTCTACAATAAGTTTATCTAAAAATCCTGTCTTACATTCACGAGCAAAACATATAGAAGTTCGACATCATTTTCTAAGGGATAATGTTATAAAAGGAAAAATAGTATTAAATTTTGTTCCTACCATAGAACAATTAGCAGATCTATTTACAAAACCCTTAGATGAAAATACCTTTTCAAAATTACAATTAGAACTTGGTATCTGTAATTTATCTGATGTTTAAACTGTCCTTTTCATTGCATTTTGGTTTGTTATAAAGGTAGTTTTAGAATTTAATGTCTTTATTTTTTATTTTTTAAAAAAATTACCTGTTCTCACTTGTCATTGAGTAACTGGTTATCTTTTCCCTAAGCAAGGTATTGTGATCACGTAAAAAGATGATATTGTGGGAGGTAATACATAATATATATATATATATAAACAAAAAGAAAAGAAAAGGGGGCAATGTACTCAAGCTTAATTTACTTTTCAAGGTGTTATAACAATCTTGTCATAATTGTGCATATAATCTTTGTTATTCTTCTTTGTTGTTATCACATAATATACGTTATTTATTTTCTTAAGTTCGTGTACTCATTATTGAATTCTTTTAAACTTCCTGAAAGTACATCTCTATGAATTATCTTTTGTAAACTGAATAAGATAAAAGCCAAAAAGTCTAAATTGTTAAATCTACTACTTATTTCTGTATTTAATTCATATTTAATATATATATATATAGAGAGAGAGACTCAAATCTATTTAAGGCTTAGTATCCTTTTTAAGTAAGCTATTTGACCTTTTAAAGCCAAATCTACTTAGGGCTTGGCAACCTAGTTTAAATACGCTATAGATTCTTTAGACTACATTTATGTAGGAGGAGCAATTTCTCATATAATAATTCAATTCTTATGAACTATTATATGTTTTCATGAAAGAATCTACATAATTTTAGGAAATTAACATTAAATCAGCACATTTCTGAACTGTCGGTGAAATACAGGCCTTTTAATTCTTAAGTATCCAAATTTTCTGTGATTTCAGAAGACTATATTGTATTTATATCAGACAGTTATGTTTTAAACAGTCAATAGAATATTTCATTATTTCCTGAAGTACACGTGTCGAAGCCTAAATGCATATCTTAAGTGAATATTCGATAATTTATCTGGTCACTCTCCGAAATGCATCTAAGCATCGGATAGTTAGGTTTATAAGTATCCAAAAATATCTGAACACCTTAAGTTAGAATTATGCACGTGTTGAATTTCATTGCTTTATTATGTCTTAGTTGAAACTCGAACAATTATGTTTAACTCTTCGACTTTCACACCTATCCATTTGAGAAACTCGAACAGTTAACTTAATATTTTTATATTTTTCTAAAAGACTTAATCTTTGACAATAATTATTCTCGTTTGTCGTATAGTTATGTGCTTTACTGCTCACAAAACTCGAATAGTTATCATAAGTCTTCGAGTTTTCTCACTTTTCACTTAGTCAGAAGTTATTTTCTTTACACGAACAGTTATGCTAAGAATTCTGCTTTTATCAGTTGTAAAACTCGTACATTTATTGTAAGCACTCAAGTTATTTATTAGTAATAGATCTTATATTTATGATTTCAATGATTGAATCCGTTTATCCGTTTATAAACTCGAAGAGTTATAAATGTTTTACTGACAACCTTTCGTGTTTCTACCTTGATAAAACCCTAGTTTCATAATCTTTACTTCCACTAAGTTCTACAGTTCACAGTAAAGATTAATCGACAATGTTAGGACGTGGAAGAGGACGTAGTAGAATGACAAAAGTGCATAAAAGAGAGCTGGAACTTCAGAAAATGCAAAGTGAAATCAACGACATCTACTCAAGGTACACTTTTACAAATGAAATAATGCATGAAATTAGAAAAGCTGTTCAAGACGAGAAAAATTTCTGTTGGAAGTTTATTTGCAATTATGCTGAAACATAGTTTAGACTAAAATAGACTGAACTTTCCGCATTACAACTATGGAAATGAACTTTACAACCTAATCCTATGATTGTTACAAGTTCTGGACATATACTTGAAAAATCGGTATAGTCTATCACTTACTATGGAAAGAAATAGGGACCAATGATAGAAAATGCAAACAGGAAATTAGAATATTTGTATTCCCAACATTATTTTCCCCCGACTATTTTAGATGACATTCAACAGTATATAAGGGCTGTTAGTGCACATCGGAAAGTTCAGACGGAAAGGAAATGGAAAGTTTAGAAGGAAAGGAAATAAAATGTCAGAATTTCCATAGGGGTTTAGTGCACCTATCGGAAAGTTCAGAAAGTTAGAATTCCTATGGGGTTTTAGTGCACGCTAGAATGTTTAGAAATTGAAAAAGTAATGAAATAAATTCTAATACACTACTTAAAATTGTGTAATTGATACATTAATTTGTAATTTTATATTTACACCTAAAAGTAATATTAATGAATTGAAAATAATGTTAATTTATTTGATGTTCAAATATAATTATATACATTAAATGTTTTTAATTGTACATTAGGAAATATAAAATAATAATCATCAAAATGCAAAAGGTCCCTAAAAGATAAGCATACTTTTACCATTAAAAATCTACATCTTCATTTTTTCTTTGTAAATTTAATTTTATTATTATTATTATTATTAATTCTTAGATATATATGTCTAATATTATTCTCTCTTTTTCTTAAATTTTTTATATTATTATAATTATTTTATTTTATTTTATGTGTATTTATAATTTTTTTAAAAATAATATAAAGATGTTATATCATTATTAATCCATTGTTTACCATTATTATTTTAATATATATGTATGTATATTTACTTAACTTGGTGAAACCGAGAATGTCTTTGTTGAGTAGAAGAACAAAATATTTACTGATATATTATTATTATTTACATATTTACTTATTGGAAAACGGTTGAACCGTAAATATATTGGTTCAACAGATAGATTATAAACTATTAATATTGAAAACGATTGAATCGATGATCTTTTGGTTCAACCGATAATTTATGTTATATATATATATATATTAATCGGTTGAGTAGAGGGCTCAATATATTTGTAATTTTTTATGATATTTTTGAATTGGTTGAACTGAACGTGTTCGGTTCAACCGATACTTTTTATATATATATGTATTTATATTTTTTGAATTGGTTGAACCGATCATGTTCGGTTTAATCGATACTTTTTATATATATATATATATATATGTATATATACTTTTTGAATTGGTTGAACCGATCATGTTCGGTTCAATTGATACTTTTTATATATATAAATATATATATATGTATATATACTTTTTGAATTGGTTGAACCGATCATGTTTGGTTCAACCGATACTTTTTATATATATAAATATATATATATGTATATGTATGTATATATGTATATGTATTTTAAACTAAATTGTATTTAAAGATTAAATAATAATAATTATTTATAATCTATGGTTTGAACTAATAGATTTATGATTTCAACCAAAATATATTATAAAACACTACCTAAAATTGTGTAATTAATACATCAATCTGTAATTTTATTTTTAAAAATGAAAATAATATTAATGACTTGAAAAAGTATACATGCTCAAATTATTACAACATAAATTTAAAAAGTAGTCTAAAATTACAAAGCATTCAAAGTATTACAACATCAATCTACACAATAGTCCAAAGATACAAAGCATTCTACTTATTACTTATTAAGATCCAAAGGTATAATATAAATGGACTTAAATAGTCCTTCCATCCCACATTGCCATCATCATATCCTCACACATCTTATCAGCTAATTCTTTTCGTTGTTCTTGACTCGTTCCAACCTGTGAATGTCCATCCATATGCACTTCTCTTATTGGTTGTATATCATCAGTAATATTTAATTCTTCTAACTTATCTTGCAAATCTTCAAGTAAATCTTCTTTATCAGCCAATCGAATGAAATTGTGAAGTAAAAAACATGAGATCACAATCTTCACTTGTGTTTCATATGGATATGGCATCTGACCTCGTAAGATTTAAAAATGATGTTTCACAACTCCAAATGTACGCTCAATGACTGTTCTTAGTTGTGAATGCCTATAGTTAAAGTTTTCTATAGCATTACTAGGAAATCTATCATTAACATAATCAGATAAATGATAGCATACACCTCGAAATGGGCAAATGTACTCTCGTCGATTGGGATATCTAGCATCTACCAAGTAAAACTTACCTATATAAGAATAAAAATTAGTATGATAATGTGCATATTACTTGAAAACATACTAATTGCATTTACTTGGAGGAACTTTGAAACCATTAGGTCTACTAATTGCATCTTGAAGGATACGAGCATCAGTTGCTGATCCTTCCCAACCAGCTAAAATATATGTAAATCTCATATCAAAATTACATGCTGCCATCACATTTTGAGACAATTCACTTTTCCTATTTCTAAATCTAGCTGTTTATTGTCCAAAAATAGTTGCTTTGATGAGTACCATCAATAGCTCCAATGTAATCCTATACACATTAAACATCATTTAATCTTATTCCTTAAATAAGATAAAAACTACAAGGACATTACAAAAGTGAATACATACCTTAAAATATGGATAAACATTTACATCATCTGTAATTCGACTTGGTGTTGAAGATGAAGGTCTTGCTATAAGCACATGATGTAGATGTATTATAGCATTTAATACTTCATTAAAGTATTTGCTAACACTCCAACTTGAACGACTAAATCGCTCAACTATTATTCCATACCTTTGATTTTGCCCTACTATGACAAGGAACATGGCAAATTTATCTTCTACACTAATGTTGTTGGTATCAGCAATAACTCCTTCATTTCTCATTAAAGAACAAAAACTTTTAAACACACTTTGACTCATTCTGTAAATCTTCCGACAATTGTAAGCTTGATGAGGTTGACAAGGATCTAGTAATCTCTTAATATAATCTACACATTCTTTACTATATATACGACTTGTCTTATTGTATAGTAATAGTGATGTACTTGCCATTTTTGCTAAAATTGTCCATGACATAAATAGACGTAGTTACCTTCTTCTAGCCACTTCTTCTTCATCCAGTATGAATGAAATTGCATTATCAACTGTAGTAGTAAACATGTCATTGGGATTCATCCTCACCTACAAAATAACAAGAATATTACGAATTTACCATTTCACATTTCAATATATAAAAGACATTTCACATTTTTAAGAAAATAAAAGACATTAGATGTTTCAACTAATAAAAAGCATTTTACATTTCATAATGATAAGTCATTTCACATTTCAATATATAATATCCATTTTACATTTCATCCATATATGACCTTCCAAAAAAAGATTTCATCCATAAAAGATTACATTCACGAAAACACTTCATAAACACAAGAAGTTCAAGATTGGAAAGAAAGTGAATTCATGCACAAAACAAATATTTTATCCATTGTAACCATATGCTCACTTCCTAAACCTCAACCATCCATAACGCATTCATGCTGGTAAACTTAAGAACATTTTATAGAATTCTGGCTTTTGGAATAACTCCATAACTTCATATTGTTCTTCTGTAGAAAGACCTTCAATCTGAAGTAATGCTGCAACAGCATGATCTAAATAGTTTTCAATCTTTTCTTTAATATCAACCAACCTTTCTTGTACTTCAACTAGTTTTTTTTGTGTATCAACCAACTCTTTAAATTGTTCGTTCCGTGTAGCTTGATTTTATTGATCTATTTCACACATATGCATAATGGCTTTTGATGCATCTTTAAATGAATCTGCTATGATTTGATGGGACACTGCATGAGGTCTTGCCCATCTCTTCCTCTTCTCAATTGCCACCCTTGAACTTCCTCCTGATGAAGGAGGTAAATCAGAATCCATGTCCATTGTTTCCTAAGTGGTATTAAAAGTGTTCATTTCCACATCTTATGTGTTTGGTACAAACTCTACCTCATCACCTTGTTTAGCCATATTCCCAGTGGCCATACTACCTTCAAATATTTGTTGCAATTGCTCAAATATCAAGCATGATTTGCCTTTGTAGCTTTCACACTCTGGATGTGCCTATAAAAAGAAAATTATAGTCAAAATGAAAAAGATAAAGATTATAATATTTTATAAGTTATAAGTGATTAAAAAATTAACCTTAACAAACTCCTTCCAAATCTCATCATCAATGTCAGTGTAACCTTGGATGAAATTCCAACCCCATCCACTCTGGTTGGCAATTTTGGAGTAATTTCGATACATTAGTCGCCAAGTTTTTAAGCGACTTTCTACATTCTTCCTTGTGATACCTGTGTTTCTTCTAGTATTGTATTTTTCAATTACTTCATCCCAAGTGCTACCTTTGATTTTTCCATCATGAGTTTTCTTATTTCCTTCATTCAATACTTCTGCTAAAATATCTAAGAAATATGCATCTACTTCAGCATTCCAACTAATGTAACTTCTACCTCCACCTGTCCTTCCCCTATCAGGAGTACTCATTTTCTACACAAGCATAGTTTCAACAACTACAATAAAACATATGGAATAACAACAATAATAAAAATATTCATATGCATTTGCAAATACCATTACATTCATATTTTTGTCAAAATCATATAAGAGAATTGCAAAAGTAAAAACAAAGTAAAACAATTAATCATTGGACATGCTACACAAGTCATGTAAAATGAAATTTGTGGGAGTTCTACACAAAAGATTGGTCAAATCTTCTATGTGATGTTTGACAAAGGTTTAATTGATTCTTATAACTAATGTGCATCTATTGAACAAAGTGACATTTGAAACTCATAACATGAAGGAAGAAAATAGTATTATAAACTATTTATAATGGAAACAAATGTTTGACTAGAATTTTTTTTTCCAGATCTCAAAGCAGCATAACAAAATAAAATCTAGACTCTTGCAAAGGTGGTAGTTAAGAATACCCAGCTATCAAGCAATGTTTCATCTTTCTCACACATACTACAAATTCCATAAATTAATGCTAGTTTCAGTCATCAATGAAATTAGATATAATAAATTAGCATCAAATGTACAAATCCACCAAATAAGAAAAGAACCTACTTGCTTATGAAATAACTTCACAAATGTAAAAAGTATAGGTGAAAATGAGGAATGTTGGGATTAAAATTTGTAACATGTGCAAGAAAACCATTTTGCAAGTAAATTTACAAATTTTCATATTAACGAATCAAAACTAAGTTAATCATTCACAAGATAAAAGGCTACCAATCAAAAGAGAAATTTTGATTACATATTCTAGGTAGCAGTATAATTATGCAAAAAGGTGTATGCTGAAGAATAGAGCATGGAGTCGGTAAGTCATTAAAAATGTGGCTGATAACTCATAGGCTGTCTTGAAAGTAAATTTTTAATTGATCTGTTCTAAGGGAAAATTGACCTACAAAATATATGTAATACTAGTTCAGAAGTACAAAGAAACTTACCAAGTCAAGAAGACATTTTTTAGCATCAACTTGTTACTGGCTCAAGCAAACATCACCATTAGCAGATCCCTTGGTTAACAACAACAATCTATTTGGATTTTCACCAATCAACCATGACAGAGTCAACACTTTCTTTCCACTTAAACATGTTTGACTAGTATTATAAACATGAGATCTGGTTTATTAGCTTCGTGCATTAGTAAAGCATGCAATAAAATTGGGGAAAAAAATATTCATCCATTGCACTCATGTATCAGATACTATTATAGTGCAAAAAACAACAGCACTTATTGAAAGTGAATAAAGATTTACATAGCAAAGTATCTGCAGGCCAAACGTATTGGGTGGGCAACGGCAGGCGACAACAGCTTCGAGCGACGGCGACAGCTTCGGGTGACAGTGGAGGCTTTAGGTGACAATGGCGGCTTCAGGCGATAGTGAGGGTGAGGGCGGTTTCGGCGCGAGGAGGTTTTGACAGTGCTACGTGTAGGAGGTTTTCGTGAAGGCGAGTAGTGAGCGCAATAGTGAGCGCGAGTGTGAGTGTGAGTATGACGACGACTGCGAGGGCAAGTGTGAGCGGCGAGCGCGACGAGGAGCACAAGTGCGAGGGAGGGTGAGTGCGCGCACGAGAGGGCGAAAATCGCGTGCCCTCTAGGCGATTTTCACGTGCGCGAGGGTGGGAAAATTTGAGCTGGAAATGGAAAACGAACCTTTTATATGGACGGAAATGTGTAGAATTCCTTTTCGTCAATTGGCATGCACACTAACGACTTACAAAAGGAAAGTTTGAACTTTCCTTTCCTTTCCATGAATTCCGGTGTGCACTAACCCCCCCATAGATGAACAACAAACTGCCATTAGGAAAATGGGTCTTCGAAGTGAAGGACAAAAAGTTTATCAACTAAAAATGGTAGAGGTTGAGAGCTTAAAACTCTATATTCCATTATTACCACCTAGGCATCATGGTGAAGGACCATCATGACCACAGGTGCCTTTAACAGGAGAAATTAAGAAAATTTTAGAACCTCCTGAACAACCAGAAACACTGCAGACATATAGTTAGAAAAAGAAAAAGACATTAGAATATTTTGGACTAATTACAAGTGTAGAAGGAATAATGCAGCAAAAAGAAGAATCATTGAAAAATGGAAAACTATGTTCCATTGTAGAAGCTGGACAGACATTTGTGTTAGAAATCCCAGCAAATGTGACAAATATTGGATTACACGCATACACTCTAAGGTATTATGTCACATTAGTGCATAATGTATCTTTTAATACAATGGACAGTTTTTCACATCATGCTATAAGCACACATTCTTTTCCTATGGAAGGAGAACATGTAGGAAATTTTGATGATACATATACAGATGATATCAATTTTGATGATATTTTTGATGACATAGACACTGAGTCTATGAATGTTGAAGATATTTTATCTGAAGAGGAAAGTATAGATATTCTTCCTCTAACTCTATCTCGAATAGAAACTTTTGATTTTTGGTATAGTTGCTTATACTATAGTTTATACATATGGTTATGTCTATTACAGTATATAATATACTTGTTGATAAATGTATATAATCAACAACATACACAGTTACAGATTGAATATCACATTGCCAATGTCTCAAGTATAGAAATTTCAAAAATATAGAATGAATCTATTATAGAACATTCTTTCCTACAGAGATAGTTGTTGTATAGATCAATCATAGATATAAATGTTGCTGATAGATAGATTTATACAGAGACTATTGCAACTGATATGTCTAAAGAAGAATAAACAGAAGAATTTCAGCAGATTATTGATATGACAATAACAGATATTTCAGACATTTATACCAGCTTTGATAGAAATTCCACTAGTTCTAAAAGCTCTGAAAATATAGATATTGTTGATAATATTGAAACCAGTCCCAGATCATAACATCATGATAGGAAAATACTTAATCCTGAATAGTTAGACGAAAATACATTATTATGGTTCAGAAATAGTTCCTGTTATGAAAAATTTCAAACATATAGAACTTTTACAATTTTATACTCAAGACCAGTTAAGTTTGTAGGGATGGCACATATACAAGAAATGTTTGAATTTTAAGGCTTGTTGACTCTACTTCCACAACAGCCAGGCCATTTTATTATACCCAAACTTATTAGTTGTATTTACTCAAACTTAACAGTGGAAGAAGGTATTCCTATTTCCAATATACAAGAAAATGACATATATTTAACTTCAGATTTACTTTATCAAGTACTTGGTCTGAAAAATGGAGTTAAATTATCATAAAGAAAATAGGTTTATCAGTTGGGATGAAACATTCAAAGTTTAGCCAAAGATCCAACTGCCAACAAACCAATGAGATTACTAAATGATTTAAATGGCCAAGCACGTTTTATTGCAAAAATACTACATGCTTCATTGTTTCAGATGTTTGGTCATGGTGCAGAAGTTGGTAGATGTTGTCTTTAAGCTACATATGCATTAATTAACCATATACAAGTGCACTGGTATGATATTTTTGTTTCTCATATCTTACATTTGTAGAGTAAATTATTTTATGGTGATACAATTTTGAGAATTGTGGCAAGTCAAACAGATATTACACCTTAGCCATAGAAAATACTAAAGTCAAGATCTTTCTCTACAAAGGAACTCCAAAAATACTAGGAAGCAGATACACCTATAATTCAACAACAACAACAAGATAGGCAAACATAGTCACAACAACAATAGCAACAATCAACACAATTTTTAGAACAACAGCAACATACAAATATCAATACAGGTATACATACAGATATAAATATAAGTATATAGACATATACAAATATAGGTATAAATACAGACATCCATATTGAATTTTTACAACAACCATCACAAGTTTCACAAAATGATTTAGATCAAGCAGTAATTGATCAGATAAACAGAGTAAGTACAGAAATTGCAAAGCAAATTTCAGATACTCTAATCAGTTTTTTTCGAAGACAAAGAGGCTTGTGATTATATAAATTATGTATTACATGATTTATGTATTGTAATTTGTTACCAAAAATATTATGTAAACTATTTACTGCATTTAATACTCATGTGATTATTTTTCACAATTTATATTTAAACAGTTTATGCTTAATCCATGATAGTTATGCATGTTTAAAAATATCTTTTTGAACGATATGTACTTAGAATATTTTTCTTTCTTACATTTTATTTACTTTTTTAAAATGCCAAAAAGGGAGAGAAGATAGATTATTTGACTTATTAGGTTTTGACATCATCAAAAAGGGGGAGATTGTTAGAAATTTTGTTTTGATGATATATACTTTATTAAAGTTTTTAAATAAGTCTAAATAATATTCTCTAAGTATATTTCTCTAAGTATAATAGTTAACAGATTATCGGAAAGTTTCATTTTTATGTCGGATAAGTTAAAGATTTCCGTAGAATTAGATTTTTGATAGTTAAACTTTTGGATAGTTAACGTTTTGTTTTTGTCGAATAGTTTATGTTAAAAACTTGTATAGTTAAGTTATCTGCACGTGTGTTTTTAATGTTTTAAGTTGTCACGTGTTTGCCATGTGCGTTCGGTAATGAAAATCGAATAGTTAGATAACTGTTCGAGTTTTTATACGCATGGATAGATAAGTCTTCGAGTTTTATAAAATGACTAACAAATAGATAAGTTTGCTATGTTTAGTCACGTGTTTTGCAAGTGCAAAAACTCGAAGAGTTACAGATAAGTGTTCGAGTTTTTATAGGACTTAAAAGATAAGTGTTCGACTAAATCGAAGACTTAGAAGATATTCTACAAGACTCCAAGAAGATAAAGTCTCGGTGAATCTATGAGTGAAGATCATGGAAATTCAAAATGATAGTGGAGAAAGTGGAAACTCAAAAAGATAGTAATTTGGATTAAAGAAAAAATTAGTATGTGGATTATGAATTATGGATTAAGTGGATGAACATGCTGAACGTGAAGACAGAGTTCGACTACTAATAGAGAGTACGAGCTACATTACAATAGAGGATCTCAATCACAAATACCAAGTCTGAATATTCAATCTGGATCCCTAACTAAAAAGTTAAGTTTGAATATTCATATTCTGAAAAATTCTCCAACATCAGAAGAAGTTCGAAATTCCAAGCAACTTTAGAAAATGAGCTACAAACGCAAGAAGTCTGGAAATTCGACAACTAGAGAAGAAGAGATACAGAAGCTGAGCAAAGAGAATGAAAGAAGCTGTGTGCATAAAGATTAGGTTTTATACAATTCGATTGTATAAGAGCTTTATTTTTCTATTTGAATTGTATATCGAACATTACAATATCAAAACTTTCAAGAAAGGAATTGAGCTGAAAAGATATTGTAAATTCTGTCTTTAAAGATTATAAAGAATAGAATTTCGTTTACGAGTGTTTTGTGCTCTTGTTTTATCCGCTGGTATTTTAATTATTAAATACACAATTCACCCCCCCTCTTGTGATACAGATGATCCGACAACTACCTTTAAATGACTTCCATAAAAATTCATCTCTAATATTAGTCATTTTTGCAGCTTGTAGTCCATGAAAATATTTTTCTCTAACACATTCTTTAATTTCTTTTGACACACAATACAATCTGCACAAATCTTTAGCTGTTAAGTTACTCAGTACTTCCTTCAGTGCATCCAATGGTAATTTCATCAATTCCATCTATTGTGATTCTATATAACATAAATTTTTTTTTAATAGAGATAAAATTAACATAGCTACTTACATACCCTCGTGGAGTTAGGTCATAACCCTACAGACTAAGTTTGTTGAGTTAAGTAATAACTCTACGATACAACTTACTATAATTAAACTTACATTTTTTTTCTTCTTATATTTTTCATTTTCTCATTGTTTGCTTCTTCTTTTTATATTTTCCTACTTACTATATTATACATAGTTACTTCAATCATACTACTTCATTCAGTTCCCTCCCAAAGGAGGTATCAATTTCATTAACGGTTCTATTGATAGGGTTAGGCACTATTTGCATTAGCAATCATCCAATAGGTTTAACTTCTATTGATTCCTTCTATCTAGGGGGTATATTTCTATTCATATTATGACTCGATTGGTAGTATTTTCAAATACATGATCTAAACGATTGTTTAATTGTTGAATTGTCTTTTCTAACTTCTCTATTCTAGATCCTTGTTCAATTAATGTTTCATAACTTTATATTTTCTCCTCCTTGGAAATTGAATTTTCTCCAAGATAGGTTTGGGTGATTTTTCCAATTAAGGTTATAAGAATTTCCAAAGTTATCTTTTTGGTTTCTAACATAAATAATATCTAAGTCATTAATATTTGCATTCTTTGCTACTAGTTTTTGATTTAATGATAACTCTTCTATTTTCTTTATTAATTCAGTTAATTTAACTTCAAACATAGTGCTTGAATCTATTTCATGCATTCCCCTTGGCAATATTCTTTTATCTATAATAGCTTCAGTTGAGTTTTCCCACTGTGCAATTCTTTTTACAAAGTTTTCTAAGTATGTTCATGCTTCTTCACTATACAATTTTAAAAATCCATTCTAATAAGTAGATTCTAATAAAGATTTAGTTGAAACATCTATGCCTTCATAAATTATACCTATTAATTGTGCTTTACTCATTGCATGATGTGGACATTGAGTCAGTAAATCTTTAAAATTTTCAAAATATTTCTAGAATGATTCTCCTTATTTTTGGCTACATATTAATATTTCCTTTTTCTTTTTAATCGTTTGATGTGTTGGATAATATTTTTCTAGAAAAACAGAGCAAAATTCAGTCCATGTAGAAATTGAATCAGGTGATAGAGTATATAACCATCTCTTAGCTGTGTCTTTTAAAGTAAAAGGAATATATCTAAGTTTAATAGCATCAATACTCATATTCGGCATTTTCATCATTTGACAAACTTCATTAAATTCTCTAAGGAAATAATAGGCATCTTCTCTTTCTAATCCATGAAAGTGTGGCAATTGACTAATATAATTAGATTTTAGTTCAAACCTATCTCCCTCAAAGTTTAGCAATCGAATACATGAAAGTTCATCAACTAGTTTAAGATACAGAATTTCCCCTAATGGTTTTTCTACTAGAGCAGCCATATCTTCATTCTCCTTTAAAGAAATGTTAGCTACACCCCTAAGGATTTCGTTAAAGTCCTCTATAGAAAATTTTTCAATATGCTTCTATGTGGAATAATCCTATGTAGGTGATCTTACTAATCATTTAGTGCTAGGAGAACAAGTCCATGTGCTCATAAACTCTTAACATAAAGTAGAATAGTAGAAGATTAATTACATACTAGTTTGATGCTTTGTTTTCAGTAAATAGTTGTTGACGGATGAAGTTGAATCAACTACTTCTCCTTCTAGTTCCCCAACGAATTTCTTTCCTTTCCTCAAGCGCTAGTAACTAGTAAATAACATTCTATTCTATATTTATAATGCACGTCCATAAGGCAAATGAATCTCGTTGCAAGAACGTGTCTTGTAACATGTAGTATGGTTCCTATTTTTATGGATACGTGTTCTACTTCTAATTTCAAATTTCAATAACTACTAAACCCACGAAGTTTTATTCATGGCTAAAGGAATAACCATTTAGCTTAATCCATGAACTAACCTCGTTGAGTTACAGTTAACTCAACAGACTAGCCTTGGTTACTATTTCTAACTCAATGAACTAACCTTGTTGAGTTACAGCTAGCTCAATAGACTTGTTTCGTTGCCTATTTGCTAACTCCACAGACTAACTTCGTTGAGTTACAAATAACTCAATGAAGTGATCTTATATTTTATTATTGACCTCGTGGAGTTAAGGTTAACTTAACAGACTAACTTCTTTGAGTTAACACTTAGCAAATTTTTCTAAAAACTTACTTATATTAACTTCAATATTTTTTTTCCTACATTTTAGCAACTTACATAAAGTTAAATACATTTCATTAATGCAGTGTTTTAATTTAACTCATTTAAATCTGAACATTATATACATATTTAACTTACAATTCATTTCCTATTATGTAGAATTTACATTTTACTTTTCAATATGCAAATATATTCAGGAATTAACCAAGCATCGTGCATTTAACCATGTCATTAATAAAATTGTAAAACTTTTAAATAATCTTGCACATCTTTAAATAGCTATATAATATTCAATTCAATACAGTTCTCAATTATATCATTCATTCACAATTACACAAATTTAGAAACATTTGAAGTTCAAACATTCATTCATATAAATAGTTTACATTTACAAATAATCAAACATTTTCAATACAAGTAGATGAACAATACATTTTAATCTTTCTTCCTAAGTTCATCTACTTTCTTCTGGAGCTTTTCTAATTATTGTTCTAATTGATTTATATATTCAATAGCTCCTATAATGTCTCTAGAAGGTCCAGCTATCGAAATAGCAATTGTAGTATTATAATTTTTATATTCCTTCATTGAAATGACTTTAAATCTTATCCTCTTGGATGTCCATTTCATAAAGTCAATACTGTCCACCATCAGCAATGAAATCAGATCTCCATAAAATAATTTCTTCTTTACTACTCTCAGTTTGGAGATAAATACTTTGTACCAATTAACTTGAATTCTGTTCACAACTGCATATGTGGCCCACTTGACAAATTAACTAAGTTCAATGTCGTGGCCTTGTCTTTGATAAATAGTTTTTACTAGTATGGTTGTTAGGAATTTTGTTTTGATGATGAATGCTTTATTAACGTTATTAAATAAGTCTAAATAATATTTTCTAAGTATAATAGTCAAGTAATTAAATGTTGACAAGTTATCAAAAAATTTCATTTAAAATTTTGAATAGTTAAAGTTTTCGGATAGTTAGATTTTCAAATAGTTAAACTTTTGGATAGTTAATGCTTCGATTTAGTCGAAGAGTTATGTTAAAAACTCGTATAGTTAAGTTATCTACACGTGTGTTTTTAATGTTTTAAGTTGTCATGTGTTTTCCATGTGCATTCGGTAATAAAAATCGAGGAGTTAGATAACTGTTCGAGTCTTACAAACCAGAGTCGTGACTTGCATCAAATTAACTCTAGGGAAACTTTGTTATTCAGTTTAATTTTTCTTTCTCTACTTACAGCCACTTTTGTTGCTACTTTGATTCTCATTTCTACAATTTGAGGTTGTTGAGTATTTTGTTTTGATGATGTGTGCTGAATGAAAGTGATCATATTTGTTCAATTATTATTGTTTTTAAAAGTAAATTAAGAACATCAATTAATACAGAAAAAGTTTACTAATATAAATTACTTGTCTATAATAGATCTGAAATTATACCAAGTTAAATAACTAGTCATTTCATTGCATTAATTTCTCATTTAACTAAATGTTAAGTTAACGTGTGTTTTTATTGAAAAGCATGATATTTTTTAAAGTTATATTTTCTGTATCATCAACAATGCACATTTAAACAACTCATTAAGTTAGAGTGTTATTTGTATAGAGGTCACATGAGAACTCTTTAAGTTAGAGGCTTAAAGGTTAAAATAGGTCATGTGAGAACTCGTTAAGTTAGTGAGTAAAAGAAGAGATAAACTCGTTAAGTTAGTGTTATACACATGGTGAAATTAAAGGTTACGAATGTTATATTGTATCACGTGAGGTGCACATGTTTAACTCGTTAAGTTAACATAACTAAATGCGTTGAGTTGCTATATTGAACACTAAGGCAATGCATTAGGTTAGCGTTATAAACTTAAGTTGTTATTTTTGCATGTGGTAAAATTCTTATTATAAAAACATTTGTTTATTGCTGAATCGGTGAGTTAAAGTTTTTTAGAGACTTACAATTGTAACTATCTGAAACTTAAACTGTTTTTAATGAGTTAGCATTTAACCTTTCAAAAAAAAGGTGAAGCTGGTTCATTGAGTTATCTATAACACCACAGACTTAGTTCATTGAGTTAGCTATAGTACTTGTTACGTGAGTTGGCACATGAGGATCTCGTTAAGTTAGAAGCATTAAGTTATATATCTACTTGTTTCACTCGTTTAGTTAACATTAAAGTAACGACTTATTATTACACTTGATGAAAAATTTTGGATGAGAAAGTTTATTTTGCAGGAAATTTTTTAGAAACCCAAGGTTGATGATTAAAGAAAATTCAAAATGTAAACGTGGGTCAGAACGTGTGTATTTCGATGAAGGAAAAAGAAAAGACGTGAAAAAGTGGAAAACTGGTAGTGATTAAACATGGAGGATATGCATGAAATGAAGATACAGTATAAAAGGTATAGAATTCTCGTTGATCAGTTATCCCTGCACACCCAAGGAAATATGCTTTCAGGGATCAAAAACACCTCTTCGGGGAAAAGCTCTCAAATGGAAAAAAATTCAGTGAAGTAGAAATAGGTAAGATTTATGTCATTGAAGATCTGAAGTATCAAGAGAAAGCAAATTCCGTGAAGTAGAGAAAGACAAGATATTCGTCACTAAAGAATTGTTGAAGAAGAAAAAGAAGAAGAAGAAAGATCTAAAATAGGGAGAAATATTTTAAATTCCATAAATTAGTTTTCTCTGTTTGTAGTTATGAAATTGTATAGATGAAACATGGTATTGATATAATTGCATCTACAATTTCTGAGGAGAATTGAATTGTACTTTGTAATTGAAACCTTGAATAAAAATGATTTTATGAAAAATAGTGTCTCAACTTGTTTTTAATTTTGAAGTTTCAATTATAATCTAAAATGTTGAAAAACACAATTCAGCCCCCTCTTGTGTAGCCATTCGATCCAACAAGTGGTATCAAAGCTTCGTTAATAATTTTTGGTATAAAATCAATACCAACTTATTTAATATCATTGCTTATTCTACCTTCCTTGTTTTTAAACAGAAATTAATATTTGAGCATATGTTTAACATTCTTGATTTAAGGCTTAAGGTGTTTTAAACTTTTTAAACGGTTTAAAGATCAAATAGGTTGAAAAATCTAAGGTAAAATAGCTACTGGAAATGGTAACTTTTCTTTGTATGAAGGTCAAAATCTTAACCGTCCTCCTTTATTTGATGGAATACATTTTGAATATTGGAAATATAGGATGACAATCTTTCTTCAAAGTATAGATCATAAGTTGTGGTTCATGATCTCTAAACCATATACTCCGTTAACTACTCCTTATAATACTTGGACAATTACTAAAAAAGAAAATGAACCTCTGAATGCTAAGGGCTTAAATATCTTATTTTTTGCATTGAGTTATGAATAGTTCAATAAAGTGTCGGCATATAAATCTGCTTATGAGGTGTGGCATGCATTAGAAGTTTTATATGAAGGTACTTCTCAAGTTAAAGAGACTAAGATTAATATGTTAATTCATAAGTATGAACTCTTTAAGATGCATGAAGACAAAAGTATTTTTAAGATGTTTTCCAGATTCCTTGATATCATAAACTCTTTAAAATGCTTAGAAAAGAATTTTGAACAGAAGGATTTGGTGAGGAAAATTCTCAGATCCCTAAGTTCTAAATGGTCTTAGAAAGTGACATCAATTGATGAATCACGAGATTTAAATGTTTATACCATAAATGAACTTATAGGAAACTTAACTACTTATGAAGTTCAATTAAATGATTCACTGAGTCACAAAAAATTAAAAATGAAGAAAGAAATAGTCTTCGACATTAATTCAAATTTTGAAATATCTACTAATTCTGACGAGGATTTGACTTTGCTGACTAGGAAATTTAAGAAAGCATGGAAAGCTAGGAAACAGCAAAGGAACAGAAATGACAAACCTTTAACATCAAAGTCACTAAATGAAAAGAATTCTTCATCCCGAAAGTATGTATATTACAACTGTAAGAAACCTGGACATCTTTCTCCAAATTGTCCTAGAAGGAAAAATGAAAAGTAAAGTAGGACAAATCAGAAGAATACGGCTTAGAAATCTCAGAAAAAGTTTTATAAGAAAAAGGCTTTGAAGGTCACTTGGGATGACACATTAGAAGAGTTTGAATCTGAGGAATTATCATCAAAATCTTCACATTCAGAAGAAGAACAAGAGTTAGAAGACATTGCTCATGTGTGCTTCATGGAAGATGAGTTTGAGGTAATATCTGATCCTGAAAGTCATTTAGATTTTAACTTTGATGAATTATTATGTGCTTATCGTGCATTATTACAGAAACTTAAAGTTTGTAAACTAGAAAATAAGAATATCAGAAACTCTTTGTCCGTATTGGAAGAAGAAAATTGTTTCCTGTCTACTACTTTCAAAAAGTTTAAATGTGATAATGAAAATCATGCTAAAGATTTGCATAAATTTAGATTTAATGAATGTGTCTTGCATAAACAAATACAGAATATAAATGCTGAAAAATTAAAGATAGAATCTGAAAATGAAAAATTGAGAAACAATATAAATGATCTTGAGTTAGAAATTGACAGATTAAAAATGAGAGAGCTAGATTTAAATTCCACCATTGAGAAATGGAATTTAAGTCAAACTAAGTTAGACAAACTAACTAGTACCCTTGCGGTGTCATATAAATTTAGTTTAGGATTTGATTATTCTGAATATCTTGAATCTCAAGCCAACAAAGGATTTATTAGTTGTAGTTCAAGTAAATCTAAGACTAAAATTCCTTTTATCATGAAACAAGGTAATAAATATGTAGAAGTATGTACTTCAAGGGATGAATCATGCAACAATAATACAAACCAATGTGATTTATCTAAATGTACTTCTAACATGACTATCAATGTTTCTAAAAATCTTGTTTCTTGTTCTAGAAATTCAGTCACTAATGTTTCAAAGATGTTAAACCATTGTAGTAAACTGAAAATTCAGAAACCCGAGCATGAAATTCAAAACTCTAGTGTTAGACCAATTACTCTTTCTGCATGTACTTTATCTGAAAATTCTTGTGTAGAAAAAGATTTTGTATGTATTGAAAATTTAAATACAAGTACAAAATCTTGGTACGAACTTACTGAAATGTATGAGCATGACCAAAATAATTTAACTTCTGATATAAATGATTTGATCTTGGTTATACTCCATTTGAAAAAAAAAAGAATGATTATAAGAGCAATAATGCTATATGTGAGTATGAAGCAAATGATAAATCAATAATACTTACAACTAATAAGAATGTAAATGATAATGTTAAACTGTTTTTAAACAAAAAGAAGAAATATATGGTTAATGAACTTGGTTCTCAACAACATTGGGTACCATGGAATAGTTCTTCATAATTTGTTTTGCAGGAGGAAACAACATCAAAATGGATATTGATAGTGGAGCATCAAGTCATATGACTGGACATAAAAGTTTACTGAAAAATTTTACAAATACCAAGGAAATGTTACATTTGGAAACAAAAGCAAAGATAAAATCATAGGTATGGGCAATGTTCAAATAACTTCTACTTGTGTTATTTCGAATGTACTATATGTAGAAAACCTAGGGTTTAATTTGCTTAGTGTTATAAAACTAACTGATAATGGATATTATGTATTATTTGAAGATGATGTATGCAAAATTATTGATAAAAGTGTAGATGAACTTAAGTTTATTGCTAAAAGAAAATGTTCTGTATGTATTTTATCTTTACCTTCTAGTGTAGTTGATTTAAATTCATGTTTGCTAGCTGAAACTAGTGATGCATATCTGTGTCATAGAAGGATCGGGCATATAAATATGAAACTAATACATAAATTATCTAGAAAAAATTAGTGAGAGGTTTACCAAAGATTAAATACTCAAAGGACTTTATGTGTGATGCATGTGAGTTAGGCAAACTTCATAAAAACTCTTTTAAATCCAAAATTGATATTTCAAGCAAGAGAGTCTTAGAATATATACATATGGATCTATTTGGACCAACAAGAATCATGAGTCTTGGTGGTAAACAATATGTATTTGTTTTAGTAGATGACTTCTCTAGATACACTTGGGTATATTTTCTAGCATCTAAGACAGAAGTTTTTGAAAAGTTCAAAATGTTTTGCAATCTTGTTAAAAATGAACAAAGTGTCTCTGTTCAAAAACTTAGGAGTGATCATGATACTAAATTTGATAATGATCAAATGGATAATTACTGTAAAGATCATGGCATTGATCATAGATTTTCTTTTCCAAGAGCACCATCTTAAAATGGTGTTATTGAGAGAAAGAATCGATCATTTTAGGAAATGGCCAGAACTATGTTAAATGAACATAATTAACCTCAAAATCTTTGGACTGAAGTAGTGAATACAGCTTGTTATATTATTAATAGAAGTCACCTAAGACCTCTCGTTAATAAAACTCCTTTTGAAATTTTGTTTGATAGGGTTTCTAAAATTTCCTATATGAAACCATTTAGCTACAAGTGATTTATCCTTAACATTAAGGATAAAAGGGATAAATTTCAAGCCAAAGCAGATGAAGGAATTTTTGTAGGCTACTCCACAAGAAGTAAAGCCTATAGAGTACATAACAAAACTTCTAGAACTATTGAAGAAACCCTCCATGTAAGCTTCAATGAAAATTCTTTTAGAGAATCTCAATCTAAAGTTGATAATGATGATATGATCAATTTCCCAAAAGAATTAGAGATCAATAGAGAGATTGAAGATTTATCTGAGAAAATCAAAAATATAAACTTAAATGATCGAACTAATGATGAAAGTGATGTACCTCTAGATGTTGATGAGAATATTGAGGAAAATTAGAGAAATTGGGGTTATTCTTCATCACTCCCATTACTCAAGTCATTGGTAATATTAATAAGGGAGTTAAAACTAGAGCTTTAGTAAATATAAATAGTATGTGTATGTTTGTTTCTATGGTGGAACCAAAGAATATAGGAGAGGCATCATCAAATGAAAATTGGATAGTGGCAATGCAAGAAGAACTAAATCAATTCATTAGGAATGATGTTTGGGAATTAGTTTCTCCACTTGAAAATCAGTCCATAATAGGTACAAAGTGGATCTTTAGAAACAAAACTAATGAGACTGGTCAAGTTATAAGAAACAAAGTTAGATTAGTTGCACAAGGGTATACATAGGAAGAAGGACTAGATTATGATGAAACATTTGCTCTTGTGGCTAGGTTAGAAAGTATTAGAATATTATTGGCCTATGCTTGTTATATGGATTTTAAACTATATCAAATGGATGTTAAGAGTGCATTTCTAAATGGGTAAATTAATTAAAAAGTTTATGTAAAACAACCACCTAGATTTGAAGATATTAAAAATCCTGACTATGTGTATAAATTTGTTGAGTATTTTGTTTTGATGATGTGTGCTAAATGAAAGTAATCATATTTGCTCAATTACTATTGCTTGTGAAAAGAAATTAAAAACATCAGTTAATATAGAAAAAGTTTACTGATATAAATACTTGTTTGTATTGGATTTGAGATTATACTAAGTTAATAACTAGTCGTTTCATTGCATTAATTTCTCATTTAACTAAACGTTAAGTTAACGTGTGTTTTTATTGAAAAGCATGATATATTTTAAAGTTATATCTTCTGTATCATGTACAGTGCACGTTTAGACAACTCGTTAAGTTAGAGTGTTATTTGTATAGAGGTCACGTGAGAACTCGTTAAGTTAGAGGTTTAAAGGTTAAAATAGGTCACGTGAGAACTCGTAAAGTTAGTGAGTAAAAGAAGAGACAAACTCGTTAAGTTAGTGTTGTACACGTGGTGAAATTATAAGTTACGAATGTTATATTGTATCACATGAGGTGCACATGTTTAACTTGTTAAGTTAACATAACTAAACGCGTTGAGTTGCTATATTGAACACTAAGGCAATGCGTTATGTTAGCATTATAAAACTTAAGTTGTTATTTTTTCACGTGGTAAAATTCTTATTATAAAAACATTTGTTTGTTACTAGTTCGTTGAGTTATCTGTAACACCACATAGATGGTTCATTGAGTTAACGTAACACCATGGACTTAGTTCATTGTGTTAGCTACAGTACATGTCATGTGAATTGGCACATGAAGAACTCGTTAAGTTAGAAACGTTAAGTTATATATATACTTGTGTTACTCGTTTAGTTAACATTAAAGTAACGACTACTTATTACACTTGATGAAAAATTTTGGACGAAAAAGTTTATTTTGTAGGAAATTTTTCAGAAATCTAGGATTGATGGTTAAAGAAAATTTGAAATGTAAACGTGGAACAACATGACATTTATTTTGAAGAAGAGGTTCCTGAAGATGAATTAAACTCTGAATCAAGACTTTAGGTATCACCTTCTATGTGTATAGTATTAAAAATTCAAGGTAATTCAATTCATTCTAGATCTGAAGAAGCATTGCAGAAATACAATAATTTGATTACATGTCAGATTCTGCATGCTCGACCAATAAAATTCAGAAATTTGATGGAAATAAAAGATCTATTTGAGTATCAAGGACTCACTCAATTCTTGCTAGTTGGAATGAAATGGAAGCAATACACAGAGCTTACTATAGCTTTTTATAGCAATCTGGTCAAGAATGAACATATACTAAAAACTCAAATAAATCAATAGGAGTTCATATTATCTCCTGAGTTAATTTTTGAAATTTTGGGATTAAAGAATGAAGGTGTTGTTACAAACAGATTTGACATGATTAGACAACTGGAATGGAACATTCAGTCTTTATCAAAAATTCCAGATGTATATACAAAAATGAGATTAATGGAAAATCTAAATGCAGAGGCAAGGTTTATTGCAAATATATTGCATACCAATTTATTTCAGAGAGTCGGACACAATATGGAAGTTAGCAGAAGCTGTTTATATGCAACTTATGGTCTGCTGAATAGAATTCAAATCAATTGGTTTGATGTTTTCACTTCTCAGTTACAGCATATGAGTTCAAAGTTATTTTATGTGATACTGTATGTAGACTCCTTGCAAGCCAATTGAATTTATCTGACTAGCCCTCTGAAACTAAAGGCATGAGAGCTTTTAGTCTAAAAGATTTGCAAAAATTTCAGGTCATGCATCAACCTCAACAACAATCAATAGATTGTACAGACCATATACAACAACAACCAAGTTATTCAGTTCAAGAAGAACAGCAACCCCAGCTACCTCCTTACTTAGATGCAGTGCTTAACGACATCATAAATGATATTAGGCATCTACGAGATAAAATATGTAATGCTATAAGTGATATACTTAAGAGGAATAGATAATTGTATGTTTGCTTGTATCTGAATACAAAATGTAATGTTTGTATTTATTGTTTGATTCATTGAACAATACATTTTTCTGTAAATATTTACAATTCTTATTATTATTTACAAAAAGCATTGTTGTAAATATATCTCTTACTATATATATATATATTCTATGTAATTATCTTTTTGATTAATGACAAAAAAGGGAGAGAAATGTTATAAAAGAATATGATTATGATTTTAATTACATATAGTATAAAGGGAGATGATATTTAAGTGGTTATTGTAATCTGACAGATGATAATGTAATCTGAAAGAAAATTATATGGTTATTAAATTATATAATGAAAGGAAGAGAAATGATACTTAAGTAATTATTGACATCTGAAAATTTTATTTCTGAGAGGTGAAATTTACACAAATAATAGAAATAAGCTTAAGTCAACTTAAGTCAACAAACGTGTTTATTGAATTAAAAGTTAACCCAACGAAGGTGCTTTGTTGAGTTAAATATATTTCATAATTGATTTAATATGATTTTTGTCATCATCAAAAACGGGGAGATTGTTAAGTATTTTATTTTGATGATGTGTGCTAAATGAAAGTAATCATATTTACTCAATTACTATTGCTTGTGAAAAGAAATTAAAAACATCACTTAATACATAAAAAGTTTAATGATATAAATACTTGTCTATATTGGATCTGAGATTATACTAAGTTAATAACTAGTCGTTTCATTGCATTAATTTCTCATTTAACTAGACGTTAAGTTAATGTGTGTTTTTATTGAAAAGCATAATATATTTTAAAGTTATATCTTTTGTATCTTGTACAATGCACGTTTAGACAACTCGTTAAGTTAGAGTGTTATTTGTATAGAAGTCACGTGAGAACTCGTTAAGTTAGAGGCTTAAAGGTTAAAATAGCTCACGTGAGAACTCATTAAGTTAGTGAGTAAAAAAAGAGACGTACTCGTTAAGTTAGTGTTGTACACATGGTGAAATTATAAGTTACAAATGTTATATTATATTACATTTTAAGATAACATAACTAAACACATTGAGTTGCTATATTGAACACTAAGGCAACGCGTTATAAAACTTAAGTTGTTATTTTTGCACGTGGTAAAATTATTATTATAAAAACATTTGTTTGTTACTGGTTCGTTGAGTTATTTGTAACACCACGGAGATGGTTCGTTGAGTTAACGTAACACCACGAACTTAGTTCGTTGAGTTAGCTACAGTACTTGTCACGTGAATTGGCACATGAGGAACTCGTTAAGTTAGAAACGTTAAGTAATATATATACTTGTGTTACTTGTTTAGTTAACATTAAAGTAACAACTACTTATTACACTTGATGAAAAATTTCAGACAAGAAAGTTTATTTTTTAGGGAATTTTTCAGAAATCAAGGATTGATGGTTAAAGAAAATTTGAAATGTAAATGTGGGTCAGAACGTGTGTATTTCGATGAAGGAAAAAGAAAAGACATGAAGAAGTGGAAGACTGATAATGATTAAACATGGAGGATATGAATGAAGTGAAGATACAGCATAAAAAGCATAGAATTCTCGTTGATCAATTATCCCTGCACACCAAAAGAAAAATCTTTTCAGGGATCATCAAAAACACCTCTTCAGGGAAAAGTGTTAGGATCAGTAGGCTCACCAAAGGGGGGGTGAATGGTAAATGTGTGTAATTTTTAAAATCTTTTGATTGTTGAATCGAATGATTCAACAGATATGAAATGAGATAAATCTAAAAGAATGCATAGTAGTAGAGAAATGTAACACACAACAAATTTTAGGTCTAAGTATCCGAAGAGCAAGTTTAAAGCAACAGCAATACTATCGGACAGTTAGAAGAATAACTATCCGATTTTACAAAGCCTTCGGAGAGTTATTTAATCAGATAGTTAAGGAGATTGAATGATCAGATAGTTAAGGAGTTAACTATCTAGAAGCGTAAAGGACGTTTTGAAGAGTTACAAGTATAACTATCCGAAAGTTAAGTCATTCAATAAACAACGTGTAGAAATACAGAACGGAAGGACTTATCGGAGAGTTAGATAACTATCTGAGTTTTCTTTTCGGAGAGTTAGATAACTATTCGAGTTTTTTGGTAAGTTACATGCATAACTTTCCGGAACTTAAGTCATTTTATTACGCACGTGCAAAATGGAGAAACCGGTAGTTGAAAGTTTAAATGGGAAAATCAGAGAGTTAGATAACTATCCGAAATTTAAAAGAGAGTTTCGATAAGTTACAGTTTAACTATCCGAAACTTAAGTTAGTGAATTTCCCACGTGCAGAAATCCAGACAGATGCTCAAATAGGTTTTCAGAGAGTTAGAAGGATAACTATCCAAAATTTCAAAAGAGTTTCGGTGAGTTACAGTTTAACCATCCGAAACTTAAGTCATTGAATTTCCCACGTGCAGAATTCCAAACAGTGGCTCAAATAAGTTTTCGGAGAGTTAGAAAAATAACTATCTGAAATTCTAAAGAATTTCGGTGAGTTACAGGATAGCCTTCCGAAATTTAAGTCAGCCTTTTATGTACGTGCTAAATTAAAATCAGAAAGTTGACAGAGTCAAGTATATAACTGTTCGGTGAGTTACAGTTATAAGGATCCGATTGGATGACAGCTCACATTTAAATATTCTAGAATTCTACCTAGCAATAAAGGATAAGTGATTTTTCGGTGAGTTACAGTTACTCTTCAGAGAGTTACATAGCTAACTATCCGTAAGAACGAGAAAATTGGTAAGTTGACTTGAAACGTTTTTCTGAATGGTCACTTGCCGTATTGGGACTTGATCCTAATCAAGTACAGTAGAATACATCTGTTGGAGGAAAATATGATCGTTGTACATATCAAGTATATATTCAAAATACAGACAACGAATATACAGTAGAGATATATAGTGAGATATACTCAAGTCTGCAAACAGTAAAGAATATTTAGAAGATCCATTGCAGAAAAAAGCTCTTGCGCCAAAACTTTGATTGAAGGATTAAAGCTGTTGGTTCGTGACTTCAATCTGAAAGCTACATACAGTGTTGGTTTGAGTTTCGACCTAAAAACTCTAGAGGTTGGTTTACTAAAGTTTTTACCTAAAAACTTCTATGTAGTTGGTTCTTGCTTTGACCTGAAAGCAAGTGTATAAGTGTTGAGACACTTAGTGAAGCCCAAGTGACCCTTGGGGGTGGACTAGCTGAGTTGGTGAACCACCTAAAATTCTCTTGTGTTTCTTATCTTTATTTCCGTTGTGCATGATATTTTTATTTGATTATTACTTGTGCAAACTGATTAATCAAATTAGTTAGTAAAGTGAAAAATAGGCATAAATTCACACTATTCTCCATTCATCCCCCCTCTGGTGAAGCCATTCGTTCCTAACATTTGGTATCAGAGCAGGTTGATCTCTTTTTATAGATTTAACCATCTGAGATCATGGCATCTTTTCATAGAGAGGGTCAGAACATTGTTTGGGTTTTCCTAGCACTACACTAGAAAAACTTGGATTTGTTACTTCTATTTTTACTTAGTTAATTTATCTTTATGCCTATTCTTTCTTTTAGAAGTAAACAAACAACCTTTAATACAATTTAGATATTAATTCCAATTTGTACTTTAACTGCAAGTGCACAATGTCTATTGTATCAATGTGCAAGTACAAGTCGATCCCACAGGGAATTGCGGACGAATTTAAGAAATGTTTGATTGTGAACAATTCAAATTTATATTCAATAAGCACTCCGTTGAGTTACAGTTAACTCAACGGACTATCCTCGTGGACTTAAGTTAACTTCACGAGCCTATCTCTTCTTTATAATACTGCTATTTACAGAGGAATTTGGCCAACCATTGGGCGATTCCACAGATTGTAAATAACATCAATTAAGCTTTTTAATGCTAGTTAACATTGGATTTATCATTAAGCAATACTAACATTCAGATGATTCAAATAGTAACCATTAAAATCTTTAAGATTTTTTGTACGAACCAATTTCAGTAAACTGTAAAATTAAAATTAACATAAAACAATCATAAAACTGATACAGATAACAATAATCACGATACAACACAAATAATACAACACTCAAATACAACATACAAACAAAGATAAATTGTTTTTGGTATTTTTGTTTTGATGTGAACATGGAAATGGGCGAAAGGTGAAATGTAAAGTAATCTCACTTGACAGTAAATACTTCCAACACTACTTGCAACATGATTACACCACTGAAAATTAAACCACTTACAATTCTGTCTCCTCTCCCTATAGAATCGTGAGTCCAGAATTGCAAGATGATCTCCTCTTTAGCATACAGGCATCAACCCGAAGCGAAGGCTAAAAGCTTTACGATCTCCTGAAATATGGGTCGGCACTTGGTGAAAATGTCTTCCCTTCCTGCAACGCGATCACTCATCACAGTGGTTGTCAGACATTGTGTTTGGCTTGGAATCGACCCGACATCAGGCAAGTATCCTCACAGACCTCCGATGATTGGTGATTATGGTGGTGATAACGATGGTTGGTGTGATACTTCGGAGAATCGCCGATACTATCTGCAGAAAGCTCGGTGCTCCTCCTCTGTATACACTGGCCGTCCATCGATCGCACTTTCTTCTTTTTTTCTTCTTTTCTTTTATATTTCTTTAGTAGTAACTGCTTCTGCTTGAATGATCGGTTGGATTTCCTTCCTTCAGATCAACGGCGATGCTTCCTTCTCCATGCGCGATTGAATTCTTGCGTGATACGTGCAAACGTGGTTTTTCCTTCCAACTGTCTGTTCCTGCAACCGGTACAGTGGCATTTTGGAAAATAACTATAAAATACATGCAATAAAGAAATAAGCCGCTAACGTAACGCATTACCTTAGTATATATTCATGTAACTCAATGCGTGTAGTTATGCTAACTTAACGAGTTATAACTTAAGTAAATCTACCAGATCTCGACACGTGTCAGCAGTAGTTTAAACATAAAATAACATTTTGGAGAGTTACAGGTCTAACTATCCGATGCATATTCGGTCTATTAAACATAATTGTCTGAATTTGTTCGGTATGTTAAACATAACTATCGAAATATCAGAAAATTCGGATACCTAAGAATTTCACAGCCTGCAACTTATCGACAGTTCATAAATGTACTAAATTAACATTAATTCCCCAAAATTAAGCAGATTCTTCAATTAAAGCATATAACAATGTAATTATAACATAATGGCTTAATTCTCATATGATAAGCTAAATATTATGCAATTAACCATCATTTAACCGTTAATAATATGCACTTTTTCATTCTAAACACTTCCCCCGTACCTAAATTTTGCTAGTCCCTTAGCAAACTAAGATCTAATTAATTGGTCTTTCAAAAAGTGCTAGAATTAATTCTTCCCCTTTTGTTTTTTTTCTTCTGTTCAGCATAAACATATATTCTGTATGTTTCAGTAATCAACCTACAAAGATATTTAGAATATATGTAAATTACATACAAAGTATATCATCTTCATATAGGTGTTAATTATATAATCGTTTGTTCTTCTTTTCATCATCTATAATCCTAAATTTTTCAATAAGTTTTCTAGAAGAAATTTCAACAACATACGAATCAAAGTACAATCCAATTCAATCTGATTAAGACAAGTAGAATAAAGAATTGTATTTCCATTAAACAACTTCAAAAGTCAATTCCAGATTCATATTTCAGCAATTCTAGATAACAGAAAATATACTCGATTCATAAGATATCTGTATTTCACAAAACACTTGTATCTTTCCAAAACAGTATATTATTATTTTTTTTTTTTTGTACTTTAAAAGTTAATTTGACAAGCTTGAATCATACAAGAGCTTTCTAATGTACCCATGTAACGAGCTTTCAGTCAACAATCCTAGATCTGATCAGGATCTTAGGTTGCCAGATTTTCAGTCCTTTTTGAGGTCAACAATCCTTACATACCTATCTGCTCAAGTACAAAAGGCTCGTGATCAAACAAGTCAATAAACTCTTAAAGTTTTTTTCTTTTCTTTTTTTTCTTTTCTTTTTTTTCTTTTTTTTTCTAAAAATAAATGCACACACAAAACAAAGCATTAATCACATACTGTATATGCACGTATTTCATTAATACAGATGCAGTAAAACACCAATCTCATATAATCCTGCTTCTATCATTTACTAAAAATATGAATCCATAACAATAAGCTCATACTTTATCTGTAGTTTAATAAGATCTACACATAAATCATTCTACAAGTTCAATTAGTCAAAGTAAATGTATCTTTCATCATATGTGTTTCATTTAATCTAGAATTCACATCTCAGCTCCTTCAGGACTTCAGATAATTTTCTGATTAAGCATTAAATATTCTGATTTCATTTTAAAATCGTGAAACTGTTAAACTCATGAAATTCAGAAAAATCATAAGATACTATATCTAGATTTACATAAATAATAAATTCTATAGCATCTTCTATAGCCTTCTAGATATAACATTCAAGCAGTTTATAAAAATTTTGCAGTCTCAATTATCGGATAGTTACAGTAAGTTTATAAAAATTTTCAATTTCCTCAAAACTTTGCAGTACCATTTTAATTCCTTTAATTAACAAACTTACATGGCTGTTACTTTAATTACCTCCCCCCCATACCTACATTTTGCATTGTCCTCAATGTAAAAGATTTGACAATAAGTACAATAATTGTAGCAGACATGAATAAAGTTTTGTTTGATTTAAAATTTAGGATAAGTAATTGGTTACATACCTTGTTCCATTTGTATCTCTTTCTGCATATTCCAATTTTTGATTCTAAAAAACTTTTCATTCCTAGATAAACACAGAATATAAAACAAAATAACATTTAATAGATATTAATAAATCAGTGTCTTGTGTGGAACCCAGGCTCCTATGCCTTTGGTGGCTCACAAGCAAGCTAGTTGGTTTCCAAAACAGATACCAACAAACTGGATTGATATTTTTTTTTTATAAAATGAACATGAAAACAACAAAATTCTTTTTTTTTTTTAAAAAAAAATTAAATAAATGTAGAATACACAACATTAAACACACAAAATCACAACTTAAGAACATGATTGAAAAGTAGAAACAAATGGAATAAATGTATCAGTCCAAGCAAACTTTTTAGGCATAGTTCTTCTTGCTATTAATTCTGTTTTAATGCAGTTCTTGTTCCTTTTTAATTTGTAAACATGCAATATATTATAAATTCCAAATACAAGTGTATTACCATTAATGATATGTAATGCAGAAAGGGATCCTTTTTGGTTCCAGGGTAATGTAGCAGTTTCTATTTCTACATCTATTTCAATATACTCCTCTTCCCACTTCCATTCATTCATGTCTTCCATAGTCCATATTTGAAATTTCATCAGTTCATCCCACCATCTTATCAGACATAAAGTAGGATCATCTTCTTCATTATACCACATTCCTATTTGAATTTCATTAAATTCTGCAGATGGTGGTTTAGCTATTTCACTCGGTATAGGTAAAATTTCTATATAATCATCATAACTGTCTATGCTCACTATGTATAAATCAGATCCATATGCTAATGATATCTCCGTGACTAAATAGATATATCCATCAAGTATGACATGTGTTTGGTTAATTAATGATTTCCGTCCTAGATATATTATAATGTTTTCATTCCAAGATCTGTTCAGAAAATTATACACACTTAAGCGTAAATTTTCACCCCAATTTCCTGTAGGTCTCCAATAATATAATTTTTCAGGAATTGCAGAATTTTTATCAGAAAATATTAAAATTGACCCACAATTTTTAGTTGGTGCTTCAAATATATTAGGTCTTCCTATATTCCATTCTTCTCCTGTTATAGGATTTCTTATCAAAATATCAGGTAATGATAAACTTGCATACCTTGGTCTCGTCTTGTATATGATTAATCCTTCATCTATCCCCATAATATGACTCATTCCTTCTAATGCATTGGGTGAAATTCCAGTAGTTTCTTCCATAGCCAGATATTCATGGGTATTTGAACTACGATTAAATGACCTCCATATGAATCTATCTCTAATCCTAGTCATTTTTACAGCTTGTAGTCCCTGAAAATATTTTTCTTCAATACAATCTTTAATTTCCTTTGATACACAATACAGCCTGCATAGATCTTTAGTTGACAAGTTACTTAGTATTTCCCTTAGTGCATCCAACGGTAATTGCATTAATTCCATTTGTCGATTCTGTAAAATAAAAACAAAAATTTAGCAGAGACAAAAATTAACATAACTACTACACACCCTCGTGGAGTTAAGGCATAACTCAATGGACTAAGTTTGTTGAGTTAAAAATTAACTCTATGATACTATTAACTTAAAATAAAACATATATACATACAGATAGTTGCTTCAGATATGCTGCTTCATTCAACTGCCCTCCTAGAAGAGGTATCAATTTCATTAATCGTTCTATTGATAGGATTAGGTATAGCTTATATTGGCAATCCTCCAGTACGTCTAACTTCCATTGGTTCCTTCTGTCTAAGTGATATATTTCTATTCTGATTTTGATTTGCAGCATTTCCAAATATAAATTCTAGATGATTGTTTACTTGTTGGATTATCTTTTCTAATTTCTCTATTCTAGCTCCTTGTTCAATTAATACTTCATAACTTATGTTCTTCTCATTTATATTTTCTCCTCCCTGGAAATTGTTGTTTCTCCAAGATAAATTCGGGTGATTTCTCCAATTAGGATTATAAGAATTTCCCAAGTTATCTCTCTGATTTCTAGCATAAATAATATCAAGTCATTTATGTTTGTATTCTTTTCTGCTAGCTTTTGATTTAATGATAACTCTTCTATTTTCTTTGTTAATTCATTTAATTTCACCTCAAGCATAGTATTGGAATCAATTTCATGCATTCCTCTTGGTAATAATCTTTTATCTGCAATAGCTTCAGCCGAATATTCCCACTGTGTAGTTCTTTTTGCAAAATTTTCTAAATATGCCCATGCTTCTTCACTACATAATTTTAAAAATCCATTTTGACAAGTAGATTCTAATAAAGATTTCGTTGAAACATCTATTCCTTCATAAATTATGCCTATTAATTGTGCTTTACTCATTACATGATGTGGACATTGAGTCAGTAAATCTTTAAATCTTTCAAAATATTTTCAGAATGATTCACCCTATTTTTGGCTACACATTAATATTTCTTTCTTCTTTTTAATCGTTTTATGTGTTGGATAGTATTTTTCTAGAAAAATAGAGCAAAATTCAGTCCATGTAGAAATTGAATCAGGCGACAAAGTATATAACCATCTCTTAGCTGTATCTTTTAAAGCAAAAGGGATATATCTAAGTTTAATAGCATCTATACTCATGTTCGGCATTCTCATCATTTAACAAACTTCGTTAAATTCTCTAAGGAAATAATAGGCATCCTCTCTTTCTAATCCATGAAAATGTGGCAATTGACTAATATAATTAGATTTCAATTCAAATCTATCTCCCTCAAAGTTTGGCAATCAAATACATGAAGGTTCATCAATTAATTCAGGATACAGAATCTCTCCTAATGGTTTTTCTACTGGAACAACCATCTCTACGTTCTCCTTGAAAGAAAGGTTAGCTACACCCCAAAGAATTTTGTTAAAGTTCAGTTTAGAAAATTTTTCAGTACTCCTCTGCAATGAAAATTCCTAGGTAGGTGTTATTACTAATCGTTTAGTGCTTAGAGAACGTGTCCATGTGCTCATAAATAAATAGCAGAAGATTAATTACATACCAGTCTGAAGCTTTCCATTCTATAAATATTTGTTGTCAGATGAAGGTTGAATCAGCTGCTTCTCCTTTCAGTTCCTCCAACGCTTTCTCCTTTCTTTTAAAAGTGCTGGTAACTCGTAAATAACATTCTGTTTCATATATATACTACGCATCCATAAAGTGAATAAATCTCGTTGCAAGAACGTGGCTTGCATCGTACATCATGGTTCCTATTTTTATGGGTACGTGTACCACTACTAATTTCAAATTTTGATAACCACTAAACCGACGAAGTTTCGTTTGTGGTTGAAAGAATAATCATTCTGCTTAATCTACGAACTAACCTCGTTGAGTTACAGATTACTCAATAGAACACAGTCGGTTATTGTTGCTAACTCCACGGACTAACTTCGTTGAGTTACAGATAACTCAACGGAGTGACCTTATATTATATTACTGACCTCGTGGAGTTACGGTTAACTCAATGGACTTACTTCGTTGAGTTAACACTTGACAACTTCTAAGTATCACTCTCGTAAGTTTTCTATTCTGTTTTTTTTTCTTTGTTTTTCATTCTGCTAACTGTAATAAAGTTAAATCTATGTCATTAATGCCTCATTTTGATTAAAATACATTTAAATCTGAACATTATATAAAGATTTAACTTGCAGGTCATTTTATGTTATGCAGAATTTACATTTTACCTTATAACATGTAGAAATTTTTAAGTAGTTATCCTGTCATTCAGCAAATTGTAAATCTGTTACATATTCATAAAGTTCCACAAATTACATAATATTCAATAAATTCCATTCATTTCACATCCAAATACGTATGAAAATTGCATCTGAAAAATTATATTCATTAATATGAATCAATTACATTACAAGTACATCATACAATTTCATACAATTTTACACAAGTAGACGAACAATACAATTTAATCTCTATGCCTAAATTCATCTACTTCCTTCTGGAGTTTTTCTTATTTTAGGTCTTAGCTATAGTACTCCGTTGAGTTACAGTTAACTCAACGGAATAAACTCGTTGACTAACTCAAGACTCAACGGAGTAAGCTTGTTGAGTTAAGCGTAACTCAACGGACTCCCCGTACAAGCAAATATAATAATAATAATATTACAGAGAATAGTTTTTTTGTTTTTTTACCAGTTTAACCGATACTATGCTTCGGTCAAACCTAAATATTTTTTATTTTTTTTATTTTTCTTTCAATTGAACCGATACTATGTTTCGGTAAAACCAATATTTTTTTCTGAAAATTAATATACAATTTTTTTTTGCTGGTTTAACCGATACTATGCTTCAGTTAGACCTAAATATTTTTTATTTTTTATATTTTTCTTTCGGTTGAACTGATACTATGTTTCGGTAAAACCAATATTTTTTTCTGAAAATTAATATACAATTTTTTTTTTCCGGTTTAACCGATACTATGCTTCGGTCGAATCACAACTATTTTTATGTTTTATATATATTTTTAATGTTTTTTATATATATATATATATATAAACATAAAAGCTGATTTATTACTAAGTAAAGCTCGAGTAGTCCTCTACTCTGACTTCTTCTATAATTCCAAAGGAGCTTTTTGATGTTTTCAGAATAGGTTTAAGTCTTTGTCCATTTACTTTAAATATATTCTGATTTTTAAGATTTTCAATTTCAATAGTTCCATAAGGATAAACATTTCGAACTATGTAAGGTCCTGCCCATCTAGATCTTAATTTTCCTGGATGGTTATGGAGTCTAGCCATATAAAGATATATTTCTTGTCCTATTTCAAAGCTTTTAGGAATAATTTTTCTATCATGCTAGAATTTAATTTTCTCTTTTTCTCTTACAGTCTTTGAATAAGCTTCATTTCTAAATTCTTCTAATTCAATTAGTTGCATTTTCCTATTTTCAGCAGCTTGATTTAAATTAGTGTTCAGAGTTTTTAATGTCCAATAAGCTTTATGTTCTATTTCAGCAGGTAAATGACAACTTTTTCCATATACTAGCCTAAAAGGTGACATACCTAAGCTCGTTTTATAAGCAGTTCTATAAGCCTAAAGTGCATCTATTAATCTATTAGCCCAATCTGTTCTAGTAGGATTTACTACTTTTTCCAAGATTAATTTAATTTATTTGTTTGCACTTTCTATTTGTCCACTTATTTGCGGATGATATGATGTTGCAATTTTGTGGTTTACTCCATATTTCTTCATTAAGGCTTCAAAACTTCTATTACAGAATGAGTTCCTCTATCATTGATAGTAACTTTAGGTATTCCAAATCTAGCAAATATATTTGTTCTTATAAATTGTATTACCACTTTGTTATCATTAGTTTTTATAAGAATAGCTTCTATCCATTTAGATACATAATACACCCCAACAATATGTAATTAAATTGATTAGACATAGGAAATGGACCCATAAAATCTATTCCCCACACATCAAAGATTTCAACCTCAACAATAGGATTAAGAGGCATCATATTCCTCCTTGATATTCTTCCTATTTGTTGACATCTTAAACAACTTAAGCAATATTTATGAGCATCTTTGAATAGTGTTGGCCAATAAAACCCACATTACAGAATTTTTGCAGTAGTTTTCCCTGAACCAAAATGTCCTCCACAAGCTTGGTCATGACAGAAAGACAATATGCTCGAATTTCAGTTTCTGGAACACACCTCCTTAAAACCAGATCAGGACATTTCTTAAATAAGTAAGGGTCTTCCCAATAGTAATATTTTACTCTTGAGAAAAACAATTTCTTATCCTGTCTATTCCAATCCTTAGGTGTTAAACCAGTAACTAAGTAATTAACTATGTCTGCATACCAAGGCATTGTTTTGATAGTCATTAATTGTTCATTAGGAAAATTATCCTTAATTTCAATATTTGATTTTTCTATTTGTAATCTTAACAAATGATCTGCTACTACATTCTCACAACCTTTTTTATCTTTAATTTCTAAATCAAATTCTTGCAATAATAATATCCATCGGATCAATCTAGGTTTAGTTTCTTTTTTCTTTATTAGATGTTTTAGAGCTGAATGATCCATGTATACTATTACTTTAGCTCCAATCAAATATGATCTAAACTTTTCTAAAGCAAACACAACAACTAATAATTCTTTTTCAGTAGTTGTGTAATTAACTTGAGCATCATTTAAGGTTTTGCTTGCATAATGAATCACTCTAGGAGATTTTTCTATCTTCTGTCCTAACATTGCTCCTACAACAAAATCAGAAGCATCGCACATTAATTCAAATGGATGGTTCCAATTAGGTGCTTGAATTATAGGAGTTGAAATTAAGCTAGTCTTAAGTCTGAAAAATGCTTCTTTGCCATTTTTATCAAAGTTAAATGGAACATCTTTTAATAGATTAGTTAAAGGTCTAGCTATCTTGCTAAAGTTTTTAATAAATCTTCTATAAAAACCAGCATGTCCTAGAAATGATCTAATATCTTTTACTGATTTAGGTTCTGGTAGATTAGAAATTACTTCTATTTTAGCTTTATCTACTTCCAACCCTTTTTTAGAAACAACATGCCCTAAGACTATTCCTTGTTTAACCATGAAGTGACATTTTTCCCAATTTAAAACCAGATTTTTTTCCACACAACATTTTAATATTTGGTCTAAATTGCTTAAACACACTTCATATGAGTTGCCATATACAGTAAAATCATCCATAAATATTTCTAAAAATTCTTCAGTCATTCCAGTAAATATGCCGCCCTGTACACACCTTTGAAAGGTAGCTGGCGCATTACATAATCCGAATGGCATTTTTTTAAAAGCATAAGTTCCATTAGGACAGGTGAAAGTTGTTTTCTCTTGATCCTCTAATGCTATTGGAATTTGATTATACCCTGAATACCCGTCTAGGAAACAAAAATATTCTTGCCCTGCTAATCTTTCCAGCATTTGATCTATAAAAGGTAAGGGAAAATGATCTTTTCTAGTCACAACATTCAGCTTTCTATAGTCTATACATACTCTCCAACCTGATTGAATTCTAGTAGGTATCAAGTCTTGACTTTCATTCCTAATAACTGTTAATCCTAATTTCTTGGGAACTACATGGATTGGACTAACCCACGAGCTATCAGAAATTCGATAAATTATATCATTATCTAACCATTTAACTATTTCCTTCCTGACTACTTCTTTAAGGTTTGGATTTAATCTCCTCTTAGGAATTCTAACAGGTTTAGCATTCTCTTCTAAATATATGTAGTGACAGCATAAAGTTGAACTTAACCCTTTTATATCAGTCATAGTCCATCCTATTGCTTCTTTATAACTTTTTACTACATCTTTTAATTTAGCTATTTGATCCTCTTTTAATCTGAAGCAATAATGATTGGACAGGTCCGTTTATCTTCCAGAAATATATAGGTTAATTCAAGAGGTAAATGTTTTAATTCTAAATGCTGCCCATCAGAAGCTAGAGCTCCTAATTGAACATCATCATTTTTTAAATTAATTTCTTCCCGATCTCCTTCTATATTTATGCTTTCACTTTCTTCTAAAGTTTTAGAATTGATTTGCCTATTTAATTCTTCTTGAATCACATCATCTAACATATCTCCTTCATCCTCTAAAAAGTCTATGGTATGTAAGGACATTTCTAACTCCTCCAACCTTTCTGGTTTGAAAATATTTAATTGAGTATCCTCATTAACATATGCTAACTTCATTACTCCAGTTTTGCAATTTATAATAGCCCCTGATATTGCTAAAAATGGCCTTCCTAAAATTAAAGATGTATCACTATTTTTATGCTTAATTTGTTGGGAATCCAAAATTACAATATCAATAGGATATATAAAATTCTTGATTTTAATTAAGACATCCTCTATTTTTCCTCTAGGGTATCTTATACTTCTATCAGCTAATTGAATAACCGTACTAGTAGGAGTTAAGCCTTCTAATCCTAAGGATGCAAATATATCACTTGGCATAACATTTATACCTGCACGTCTATTAAGGTTCTTTCTAGAATGGTATTTCCTATGGATCAGATAACTTTTTAGGAATTTGTGGCAGAAATAGGGAACTACTTTGCTCAGCTAAAAAGACCTTTCTAAGAACTTTTCGCTCTCTTTTTCTTAGTACACCAATCTTTTAGAAATTTAGCACAAGGAGGCATATTCTGCAATAGATCTAATAAAGGAATGTTAACTTGTACTTTTTCAAAAATTTCTATGATTTTTTCTTATTTTTCAGGAATTGTTTGTTGTAATCTTTCAGGATAGGGTGCTAAAGATTTTGATTTCAAAGACTCTTTTTCTTTCAGTTGATTTGTTTGATCATTTTTAGCTTCAATTGTAGATTCAGATTGTTCTTCTGTGATTTCTAGATTTTCAGCTATTACATTTTCATTATCATTTTGATTTTTACTCTTGTCCACCTTCATATCATTTTCATTTTGAGTTCTTGGTGGTATATCAGTTCCAGATCTTAATGTTACACATACATCTTCCAGATTTTCGTTACTTTCATGATATTTTTGTATATCATTTTCGTGATTATGATCTTCAATTGTTTTTAGTTTTAAAGTGCATTCTTTAAATTCTCTTACATTAGTGTTTTATGTTTGTTGTATATTTTGCAAGTTGTGCAGGTTTATAACATTATAATTTTCATTGTCCTGTTGCAAAACTTGTATTTTCATTGCATTTTTGTCTAATGCTTTTAATTTTGTTTCCAGATCATCTAATTTCATTGCATTCAATTTTTGATCAATTTTCTTTATGGCTTTTTCAGTTTCGTAAATTATATCCTGTTTAGGTTCTGAATATGCCTCCTTATAGTTTAACCAGTTGACTTCTTGTTGTTGACACACAAAGTATACCAGTTTGTCCAGATTTTGCTCTATACTATGCTCCAGTCTGTCATAGCTATCCCAAACTTCAGTGTCTCTCATCATATTACACATTCTATACTGACCATCAGTTGGGTAAACTATAGGATTCTCATACTCGACTCTATTATATTGAGGATAATTCATTTGTTGTTCATGGGATCTAACAATATGTAAATGTCTCAATTTCAAATAATCAGAAATGTCATGTCCTTCAGAATTACAGAATTCACATATGCTAATTACAGGTTTCAGAAATCTTTGAGCATAAGCATATGCCATATTCTTAATTACAGAAGAAAACACACAACTCTGGCTATTAAAACGAAACAGCTCTAACAGTTACTTATATTAATTCAATTCAATTCAATTCAATTCCCTGGCAACGGTGCCATAAAACTTGTTTGGGTTTTCCAATACTACACTAGAAAAACTTGGATTTGTTACTTCTATTTTTACTTAGTTAATTTATCTTTATGCCTATTATTTCTTTTAGAAGTAAACAAACAACCTTTAATACAATTTAGATATTAATTCTAATTTGTACTTTAACTGCAAGTGCACAGTGTCTATTGTATTAGTGTGCAAGTACAAGTCGATCCCACAGGGAATTGCTAACGAATTTAAGAAATGTTTAATTGTAAACAATTCAAATTTATATTCAATAAGCACTCCGTTGAGTTACAGTTAACTCAACGGACTAAGTTCGTTGAGTTATGGCTAACTCAACAGACTATCCTCGTGGACTTAAGTTAACTCCACGAGCCTGTCTCTTCTTTATAATACTGCTATTTACAAAGGAATTCGGCCAACCATTGGGCGATTCCATAGATTGTAAATAACATCAATTAAGCTTTTTAATGCTAGTTAACATTGGATTTTTCATTAAGCAATACTAACATTCAGATGATTCAAACAGTAACCATTAAAATCTTTAAGTTCTTTTGTACGTACCAATTTCAATAAACTGTAAAATTAAAACTAACATAAAACAATCATAAAACTGATAAAGATAATATTAATCACGATACAACACAAACAATACAACACTCAAATACAACATACAAACAAAGATAAATTGTTTTTGGTATTTTTGTTTTGATGTGAACATGGAAATGGGCGAAAGGTTAAACGTAAAGTAATCTCACTTGACAGTAAATACTTCCGACACTACTTGCAACGCGATTACACCACTGAAAATTAAACCACTTACAATTTTGTCTCCTCTTCCTATAGAATCGCGAGTCTAGAATTGCAAGATGATCTCCTCTTCAGCATATAGGCATCAACTTGAAGCCAAGGCTAAAAGCTTTACGATCTCTTGAAATATGAGTCGGCACTTGGTGAAAATATCTTCCCTTCCCGCGACGCGATCACTCCTCACAGTGGTTGTCAAGCACTGTGTTTGGCTTGGAATCGACCCAACATCAAGCAAGTATCCTCACAGACCTCTGATGATTGGTGATTATGGTAGTGATAACGATGGTTGGTGTGATACTTCAGAGAATCGCCGATACTGTCTGCAAAAAGCTCGGTGCTCCTCCTCTGTTTACACTGGCCATCCAACGATCACACTTTCTTCTTTTTTTCTTTTATATTTCTTTAGTAGTAACTGCTTCTACTTGAATGATCGGTTGGATTTCCTTCCTTCAGATCAACGACGATGCTTCCTTCTCCATGCGCGATTGAATTCCTACGTGATACGTGCAAACGTGGTTTTTCCTTCCAACTGTCTGTTCCTGCAACCGGTACAGTGGCATTTTGGAAAATAACTATAAAATACATGCAATAAAGAAATAAGCTGCTAACCTAACGCGTTACCTTAGTGTATATTCATGTAACTCAACGCGTGCAGTTATGCTAACTTAACGAGTTATAACTTATGTAAATCTACCAGATCTCGACATGTGTCAGCAGTAGTTTAAACATAAAATAACATTTCGGAGAGTTACAGGTCTAACTATCCGATGCATATTCGGTCTGTTAAACATAACTGTTTGAATTTGTTCGGTATGTTAAACATAACTGTCGAAATATTAGAAAATTCGGATACTTAAGAATTTCACAGCCTGCAACTTACCGACAGTTCATAAATGTACTAAATTAACATTAATTCCCCAAAATTAAGCAGATTCTTCAATTAAAGCATATAACAGTGCAATTATAACATAATGGCTTAATTCTCATATGATAAGCTAAATATTATGCAATTAACCATCATTTAACCATTAATAATATGTACTTTTTCATTCTAAACAAACATCCATCATCCTCCCCTGTTTGATGGTATTAATTATAATTACTGGAAAAACAGGATGGAATGTTTCCTCAGAAGCTCAGATGTGAGTTTATGGATAATGGTTGTTCTAGGAATACCTATTCCACCTAGTCATGAGGATGACTGGACTGAGGAGGATGAGAGAATCATTCAAATGAATGCTCGAGGGATGAATATTATTTACTGTGCCTTATCTACTGAACAATATAATAAAGTTTCAGCTTGTAAATCTGCTCACGAGGCTTGGAACACTCTTCAAATAACCTTTGAAGGAACCAGCCAAGTGAAAGACACTAAAATAAGCATTTTACTCAGAAAGCTTGAATTGTTTAAAATGCTTGATGATGAAACTATCACTGATATGTTTTCAAGATTCACTGAGATTATTAATGGCTTAAGAGGTTTGGGAAAGGGATTTTCTGTCCGTGAACAGGTATAGAAAATCCTCAGAAGCTTAACTGTGGAATGGAAGCAAAAGTCTACATTGATACAAGATTCCAAAGACCTCAACAAATACTCAGTAGAGGATCTAATGGGCAACTTGCTGGCCCATGAAGTTCAAATGAAGGAATGGAAAGTTGAGGAAGGTAATGGTAAAAAGAAAACTAAAACAAAGAAAGAACTAGCCTTTCCATCAACACAGGAACTTCAAAGGTCGGATGATGATGAAGTTGTGCTATTGGCTAGAAAATTCAGAAAATGGATGAAGAAAAAGAATCATGATAGCACATCAAAAAGCAATGCACCAATATGCTTTAAATGCAAGAAGCAGGGACATATACAACCTGATTGTCCATTGCAATAAGAAGAAGAAAAAGAAATGAAGAAGAAGAAGAGGAGCTATAAAAAGAAAAAGACATTGAAGGCTACTTGGAATGACAGTAGTTCTTCTAGTAGCTCATCTAGTTCAGATGAAGAGGTACCAGTAAACGTGTGCTATACAGCACAAGAGGTATGTTCCACTTCATCTCAAAGTGATTCTGATGTAGACAATGACAATCTAGATGTAAATATTCTTTTGTCTACTGTTGATAGTTTATATGTTAAATGCAAAAAGTATAAAAAGGAAATTAAGCATTTAACTGCATGTTTAAAAGAAGCACATACTGAACTTGAAAATCTACATGTTGAAAATAGGAAATGCTATAATGATGAACTGATAAATGAAAATGAAAAATTGAAATCTGAAATCACTGATCTGAAAAATACTATGCATAAATTTACTAATGGACAGAAAGGATTAGATCAAATCATTGGTTCTCAAAGATACAGTTCTAATAAACTTGGCCTAGGGTATGCTACTCCACATGAAATACCCTACTATGGTAGTGTTATCCGATCTTATAAAGATGGTACAACAGTGTTTGCCATCAAAAGAAGATCTGGTTCAATGTGGCTGCCAAAAGGCAATAAACTAAATATTGTCAAGACTAACACTTATGGACCCAAGAAAGTATGGGTACCAAAATCTATTTCTGTTTGAATTACAAGATTATATGGTTTAGGGGGAGTAGTTGATCTGTAGCACCAAACCAGTTATGACAGTAAAATTTTGGTATTACAAGAGGCACCATAAATTGGTAGAAAGTGCTCACTTAGACTGAGTGAAAATTGTGCCTAAAATCTTGATGCTCAAGGAGAGAAATATGTGCAACAGTTAGAAACAAGTGTTATCAGAATAAGCAGAATCTCGTGAACACAAATTTTTTTTAAGCCAAATAGTTGATAACCAGTTAAGAATCATTTATGATATTCTGAAATTAACAATTGGCATCAAAAGTAGCATCAATGATTGAATCATGTTCTTTAAAGGAAACAAGGCTTGCACGAGCCAAGTTGAATGACTACAAATGCAGGGAAATCAGATTCATCAAAGGACAACCAAAATCTGCAGTAGACAGATTACAGTCTTCAAATTATCCTCTGCAAATAGAAGAACCACTTGAAACAAAGATCCAAGAGAAGATAAACGAATTGGAGTCAGAAGCAAATTCATTGAAAATCTTTTATGATATTTTTGATTAACAATTGGTATTTAGTTCAATTGGTATCATATATGACATTCATTTTGCAGAACAGGTGCAACAAATTTGTCTTCAAGGAAAAACATATAAGTAGGGGGAGAACCTACTATATGAAGAGAATTCTGAATGTTACTTCAGTACAAAATAAAAGTGTATAAAGAGGGCATGCATATAGGGGGAGAGCCTATAGCTTGCTATTACAAATCAGAGAACCTCCATACAGATAGGGGGAGAGCATGTGGCAGAAATTACAAATATTAACTGCATATTTATAAATTGCTACATTAACTATTGGCATTTCACTGTTTTCAATTTTTACAGATGATGCAACAATTACACAAAAACAAAGGAAGAAATATCACAAATCAGGAGAGCAATTACTGACTTCTTAGATGATAGAATGTCAACAACTGGCATCAGACAGGGATTAAGGAAATTGACGCTTCAATTGATATTGTGCTCGAATAAGAAAGAAGAAAAGCAGCACAAATCAAAGGAAAAGAAGAAAATAGACTGCAATGATGAAAATATTTCAACAATTGAGATCTACACATCAACAGTCTACATTTGTTGGAAAATCAAAAATTGGTATTTGAAGATATTGATGCATTTGATTCTTTTCACAACTTGATATCTGACGGGATTACAGAAATCAGAAAATTGGTATAACATCAGATTCAAATTTAATGACAAAAAGGGGGGAAGAAAATTTAGCAAAAGAAAATTGTGGAACTCCTTTTATCTAATGACAAAAAGGGGGAGAAGAATATAGAAAATTACGTAGAAGGTAGGGGGAGCATTCCCAGCACACAGACAAGGCGAGAATTTAACTTCATTGTATTATATTCATTGTAAATCTTTGCTTTACTTAGTTTCTGTGTGATTGAATGTATAGCAACAATCTAGGGAGTGAAATACATGTAATTTAATGTAAAGGATTTTGTCATTATCAAAAAGGGGGAGATTGTTAGGACCCTAGTATTTTGATAATGCAAAAACCTATGTGAGGAAACCAAATTGTATTTCACAGATATGATAGCTCAGCAAAAGCTCAGAAAGCAGACGAATAGATGGAGAAAGTTCCAGAAGATACTGCTATAGAGCTACAAGAAAGTCGGACAGTTACAGGTCTAAGTATCCGAAGAGCAAGTTTAAAACAGCGGCAATACAATCGGACAGTTAGAAGAATAACTATCCGATTTTACAAAGCCTTCGAAGAGTTATTTAATCAGACAGTTAAGGGGATTGAATGATCGGATAGTTAAGGAGTTAACTATCTAGAAGCGTAAAGGACGTTTCGGAGAGTTACAGGTATAACTATCCGAAAGTTAAGTCATTCAATAAACCACGTGCAAAAATATAAAACGGAAGGACTTGTCGGAGAGTTAGATAACTATTTGAGTTTTTCGGTAAGTTATAGGCATAACTTTTCGGAACTTAAGTCATTTTATTATGCACGTGCAAAATGGAGAAGTCGGTAGTTGAAAGTTTAAATGGGAAAATCGGAGAGTTAGATAACTATCCGAAATTTAAAAGAGAGTTTCAGCAAGTTACAGTTTAACTATCAGAAACTTAAGTCAGAGAATTTCCCACGTGCAGAAATCCAGATAGATGCTCAAATAGGTTTTCGGAGAGTTAGAAGGATAACTATCCAAAATTTCAAAAGGGTTTCGGTCAGTTACAGTTTAACCATCGAAACTTAAGTCATTGAATTTACCACGTGCAAAATTCTAGACAGTAGCTCAAATAAGTTTTCGGAGAGTTAGAAAAATAACTATCCAAAATCTTGAAGAATTTCGGTGAGTTACAGGATAACCTTTTGAAATTTAAGTCAGTCTTTTATGCATGTGCTAAATTAAAATAAAAAAGTTGACAGAGTCAAGTATATAACTATTCGATGAGTTACAATTATAAGTATCCGATTGGATGATAGCTCACATTTAAATATTCTAGAATTCTACCTGGCAGTAAAGGATAAGTGATTTTTCGATGAGTTACAATTATTCTTCAGAGAGTTACATAGCTAACTATCCGAAAGAATAGGAAAATCGGTAAGTTGACTTGAAACATTTTTCTGAACAGTCACTTGCCGTATTGGGACTTGATCCTAATCAAGTACAGTAGAATACATCCGTTGGAGGAAAATATAATCGTTGTACATATCAAGTATATATTCAAAATACAGACAACGAATATATAGTAGAGATATACAGTGAGCTACACTCAAATTCCATTCATACTCAAGTCTACAAACAGTAAAGAATATTCAGAAGATCCATTGCAAAAAAAAGCTCTTGCGCCAAAACTCTGATTGAAGGTTTAAAGCTGTTGGTTTGTGGCTTCAACCTGAAAGCTACATATAGTGTTGGTTTGAGTTTCGACCTAAAAATTCTAGAGGTTGGTTTACTGAAGTTTTTACCTGAAAACTTCTGTGTAGTTGGTTCTTGCTTTGACATGACAGCAAGTGTATAAGTGTTGAGATACTTAGTGAAGCCCAAGTGACCCTTGGGGGTGGACTAGCCGAGTTGGTGAACCACCTAAAATTCTCTTGTGTTTCTTACCTTTATTTCTGCTGTGCATGATATTTTTATCTGATTATTACTTGTGCAAACTGATTAATCAAATTAGTTAGTAAAGTGAAAAATAGGCATAAATTCACACTGTTCTCCATTCACCCGCCCTCTGGTGAAGCCATTCGTTCCTAACAAAAATAACTTACCAAAAAGCATCTATAACTTATCGATTCATTACTTATATCGGGTTATCTGAGTCACGTGAGGATTTTAAGTTGCTTACATGTAATGTCAAGAGTTCGGAGTCTTGTATTTAACTTACCCAAAAGAGCTCCTGACTTTCGGATAGTTAACTACTGTAACTCTCCGAACTTTCTTTTAAGTTTCCGATAGCTGTCCCTTCAAATCGAAACCCTCTTGAAATTTCGGATAGTTATCTTTAACTCTCCAGAAACTTATATGAGCTTTTGTCTGGAATTTTGCACGTGGCAATTTCAATGACTGAAGTTTCGGATAGTTAAACTGTAACTTACCGAAACTCTCTTGAACTTTCAGATAGTTATCTTACTCTTTGATTTTTCCTTTTAAGCTTTCAACTACCGGCTTCTCCATTTTGCACATGCATAATAAGATGACTTAAGTTTTGGATAGTTAAACCTGTAACTCTCCGAAAAATTTGAATAGTTATCTAACTCTCCGAAAAAAACTCAGATAGTTATCTAACTCTTTGAAAAGTCCTTTAAGATTTCGTTTTGGATTTCTGCATGTGGCTAATTGAATGACTTAAGTTTTGGATAATTAGCCTTTCTAACTTTCCGATTTTCCTTTTGCTTTCAGATAGTTAACTCATTAACTCTCCGATCATTCAACCAACTTAACTATCCGATTATTTAACTCTCCAAAGGCTTTGTAAATTCGGATAGTTATCCTTTTAACTGTCTGATAGTTTTGCTAGTGCTGCTGTAAACTTGCTCTTCAGATACTTTGATTTGTAACTGTTTGATTTTCTGTAGCAGCATATTCTGGTATAGACTACAATCTGTTTGCTGCATGGAATTTGTACTATCTACCTTCTGATCTTATACTGCACTGACTAAACTGTGAAATACAATATGTTTCCTCACATAGGTTTTGCATTATCAAAATACTCAGGTTCTAACAATCTCCCCCTTTTTGATAATGACAAAATCCTTTACATTTATTTACATGTATTTCACTCCCTAAAGTATTTCTATACATTCAGTCACATAGAGAACTAAATAAAACAGGAATTTATAATGAATATATTGACGTGGTGGGATTCCTCCCCCTGACATTGTGTTGTCTTCTCCCCTTATCTATGTGCTGAGTTATTCTTCACCTTTTGATAGTTCTCTTTCTATTCTTGCTGGAAATACTGTAAGTGACCATATATTTTACTAATTTCCAAATTCTTCTCCCCCTTTTTGTCATTATATAAAAAGGTGAGGACTATAAAACTGATATTGAATATATCCTGCACGAGTATAAGTTAGCAGAAAACAAGCTCCTATATGGTGAGCTTGATGAAGAATAAAAATATTTAAAGATCTTGTAAAGAAGATATGCTTAGATTTCTTCTAATATGATTAAAAGTTGATTCATTTAAAGGTTTGGTGAAAATATCTGCAAGTTGATTTTCTATTGGCACAAACTTAAGTGAGATGTTCTCTTTTTCCACATGATCTCTCAGAAAATGATGCTTGATCTCGATATGCTTGGCTCTAGAATGAAGTACTGTATTCTTAGATAGACTAATTGCACTACTGTTATCACAAAATATGATTGAATTCTGAATTTTCAGTCTATAATTTGCTAGAGTTTGCTGCATCCAAAGAATTTGAGCACAACACAGTCCTGCTGTAATATACTCAGCTTTAGTAGTAGATAAAGTAATACAATTTTGTTTCCTACTGAACCAGGAGATTAAAGAATTTCCAAGAAGTTGACAAGTACCACTAGTACTTTTTCTATCAGATCTGCTGCTTGCATAATCTGCATCACTATAGTCTGTTAAAATCAAATTACTGTCAGCTAAGTAGAATAGTCTGAAATCTTTGGTTCCTTGTAGATATTTGAAAATCCTTTTGACTGATTTCAAGTGCGATTCCTTTGGTGATACTTGAAATCTAGCACACAAGCATACATTGAACATAATATCTAGCCTGCTAGCTGAAAGGTACAACAGGGATCCAATCATACCTCTATATTGCTTTTGATCCACTACAACACTTGAATCATCCATTTCCAGTTTAATGCTTGAACTCATTAGAGTATTTGCAGGTTTGATGTTTTCATAACCAAATTTCTTCAACATCTCTTTGCAGTATTTTTCTTGGTTGACAAAAATGCCATTATGTACTTGATGAATCTATAATCCCAAGAAAAACTTCAATTCTCTCATCCTACTCATTTCGAATTTATTTTTCATCAAATTTTGAAATTCATGACAGAGTTCTTCTAAAGTGGCTCCAAAAACTATATCATCAACATATATCTGTACAATCAAAATATGCACATCAAAAGTTTTGATAAACAAAGTGTTGTCCACTTTACCTATAGAAAAATTGTTTTCAGTTAAAAACTTTTTCAATTTCTCATACCAAGTTCTAGGTGCCTATTTCAGACCATATAGAGCTTTTCTTAGTTTGTAGACATAATCCGGCTTGAATTCATCTTCAAATCCAGGAGGTTGTTTAACAAACACTTCTTCCTAAATTTCTCCATTTAAGAAGGCACTTTTCACATCCATCTGAAACAATCTTATCTTCATACTACTTGCAAAAGTAAGCAACATTTGATAGCTTCAATCCTAGCTACAGGAGCAAAAGTTTCTTCATAGTCAATACCTTCCTACTGATTGTAGTCTTGTGCAACTAATCGAGCTTTATTTCTAAGAATGTTACCTTCTTCATCTAATTTGTTTTTGAAAATCCATTTAGTTCCAATGATGGATTTTCCTACAGGTTTTTCTACTAGTTCTCAAACATTATTTTTCTGGAACTGATTTAATTCTTCCTGCATAGCCATTGTCTAGTAGGTATCCTTACGTGCTTCATCTACTGATTTTGGCTCTATTTTTAACACAAATGCACAAAAATTGCAGATATCTTGTGCTTTGCTTCTAGTTTGTACCCCTTTAGATATATTTCCAATAATTTGTTTCTCAGGATGATCAGATTTGAACTTCTAACTGTTATGATTCTGATACTTATTGTTGAGATTCTGATCTAACGCTTGTGAAATGAGTTTCTACTTGCAGTTATCATCTTCAAAGTATTCATTTTCACTATCATTTTTAATCTCCAAATTTTTGAAATTCTGAATCAGATCTTCATCAAACTGAACATTTATACTCTCCTTTACTCTTCTATCTTTAGCAAAAATACCCTGTAAGCTTTGCTTCTAAAGGAGTAACCAACAAGTATGGCAAGTTCAGACTTTGCATCAAACTTGTCTTTAGCATTTCCTGTATTTAAGACAAAGCATTTGCATCCAAATGTCTTAAAGTAGCCAACATTTGGAGTTTTATTAAACCAAATTTCAAATGGTGTCTTATTTAATATAGATCTAATGTGAGTTCTGTTGGAAATGTGATAAGATGTTCCTACAGCTTTTGCTTAGAGAAATTTAGGTAGATCCGTGGCATTTAACATAGTTCTAGCCATTTCTTGCAATGTCCTATTTTTCCTTTCCACAACTCCATTTTGAGCAGGAGTTCTAGGACAGGATAATTCATACAGAATTCCGAATGAATTGCAAAGGTTTTCAAATTCATAGTTTTCAAATTCTCCTCCATGATCACTTCTGATTTTCTTTACTGTTAGTTCCTTCTAATTCTGAACTCTTATGCAAAAATTCCTGAACTTATTGCAAGTTTCATTTTTATGTGTCAAAAATATTACCCAAGTTAATCTAGAGAAATCATCAACAATAACAAAGGTATATTTTCGACCCCCAAGACTTGATACTTGAGAAGGACCAAACAAATCCAGATGTAGCAGTTCCAATGGCCTTTTGGTGGTAAAAACATTTTTGCTGTGAAGAGCAGTTCTCTTCTACTTTCCTAGCATACACTCACTACACACTCTATCTTTCTGAAAAGTGAGTTTAGGCAGACCCCTCACAAGATCACCCGTGGATAGCTTTCTGATATTCTTCATACTAATGTGGCCAAGTCTTCTATGCCACACCCAATCATCTTCACCAGTTGCTACCAAATAGGAATTGCTTGCAGAATTTTCACATGGAAAGTTTAATGTATAAATTGAGTAATTTCTAATACCAGTAAATTTTGTTTCATTCGTGGCTGGATCAATAATGTAACAATTTTCAGCATTGAAAGAAACAGTATAGCATTTATCACGTAATTGTCCTACACTTAACAAATTTTATTTTAATCCATTTACATGCAAGACACTCTCAACTATACCATTTTCAGATGTAATATTTCCTATTGCATTTATTTTACACTTTTCATTATTTCCAAACTTAATAGATCCTGAACTTAAGTTTTTAACAGAGTCAAGAAAACTTTTCTTACTTCTCATGTGCTTTGAGCATCCACTGTCCACAATCCATTTTGTTGTACGTGCTCGAAATTTCTTATCATCCTGCAAATCATACTGAAATTGAAGCTTTTGGTACCCAAATCTTCTTGGGTCCAGTAGAGTTAGTCCTTAAAACATTAAATCTATTACCTCTTGGCAGTCACATATGACCTGATCTTTGTTTAATGGCAAACACAGTGGTGTCATCTCTATAAGATTGAATCACTCCACCACAATAAGGTATTTCCTGTGATGTAGCATACACTAGGCTATAATTATTTCCATTTGGTCGTTGAGATCCTATTATTTTATTTAATCCTTTTTGACCTTTAGTAAATTTGCATATGGTATCTTTCAAATCAGATATAGTAGTTAATAAATTTTTATTTTCTTCTTTTAATTCACAGTTAACACAACTATACTTATCTAAATTTGATTTTAGATTTCTATTTTCAACTATAGTTGATTCTAATTCAGCAAATGAATCTTCTAAGCAATGATTTAACCTTTTAATTTCTTTCTTAATTTCTCTACACTTCACATATAAATTATCTACAGTAGACAGAAGACTGTTAATGTCTAAATCATCATGCTCATTTTTTAAACTAGAGGAAGAAGAGCATACCTCTTGTGCTGCACACACATGTTGGCTGCAGCTTCATTTTTAGAATCTGATGAACTACTTGAAGAGCTACTGTCATCCCACGTAGCTTTGAGAGCCATCTTCTTTTTGTCCTTCGATCTCTTCTTCTTATCTCCTTGATCCTCTTCTATCTGAAATGGACAGAAGGACTGTATGTGCCCTTGCCTTTTACATTTGAAACATGTAGGAACAGTTCTTTTAGAGGAGCTGAGCTTATTCTTTTTCTTCATGAACTTTCTGAAGTTCCTTGCTAGCAACATGATCTCATCATCTGAGCTTGGAGCTTCTTCTGTAGATGGAAATGTTATTTCCTTTTTCTTTTCAGCTTTCTTTTCAACAGCTCCTTCTTGCTCTTTCCAGTCCTTCATCTGAACTTCATGGGCCAGAAGATTGCCTAACAGTTCTTCAACTGTGTAGTTGTTGAGATCCTTGGAATCTTGAATAGATGTGGACTTCTATTTCCACTCAACAGTTAAGCTCCTCAGGATCTTCTGTACCTATTTATGTGAAGAGAATTCCTTTCCCAAGCCATTCAAACTGTTAATGATTTCAGTAAATCTTGAAAACATTTTAGTTATGTTTTCATTATCATTCATTTTAAACAGTTCTAGTTTTCTCAACAAGATATTGATTTTTGTATCCTTAACTTGGTTTGTACCTTCGTGAGTAACTTGAAGGATTTTCCAAGCCTCATGAGTAGACTTACATGTAGATACTTTATTATATTGATCAACAGTTAGTGCACAATAAATGGCATTCAGCCCTCTAGCATCCAATTGGATGATTTTCTCATCCTCCTTAGACCAGTTCATAACATCACTGGTTGGAAGTGTAGTTCCAAGAACAACAATCTTCTAGAGTTTAACATCAGAACTCCTAAGGAAGCACACCATTCTATTCTTCCAATAGTTATAATTGGAACCATCGAATAGAGGAGGTCTATGGATGTTTTGTCCCTCAACAAATTGAGCCATAAATCTAGATGGTTAAATCTTATGAAGGATTAACCAAGCTTTGATACCAATTGTTAGGATCGATAGGCTCACTAGAGGAGGGGTGAATGGTGAATGTGTGTAATTTTTAAAATCTTTTGATTGTTGAATCGAATGATTCAACAGATATGAAATGAGATAAATCTAAAAGAATGCACAGTAGTAGAGAAATGTAACACAGCAAATTTTAGGTGGTTCACCAACTTGGCTAGTCCACCCCCAAGTTTCACTTGGGCTTCACTAAGTGTTTCAACACTTACACACTTGCTTTCAGGTCAAAGCAAGAACCTGTTAGGATCGATAGGCTCACCAGAGGGGGGGTGAATGGTGAAAGTGTGTATTTTTAAAATTCTTTAAATGTTGAATCGCATAATTCAACAAAAAATGAAATGAGATGAAACTGATATAATGCAAATTAATAGAGATAAGAAACACACAGTAAATTTTTAGGTGGTTCACCAAATTGGCTAGTCCACCCCCAAGACTCACTTGGGCTTCACTAAGTGTATCAACACTTACACACTTGCTTTCAGGTCAAAGCAAGAACCAACTACACAGAAATTTTTAGGTAAAAACTTCAATAAACCAACCTCTAGAGTTTTCAGATTGAAACTCAAACCAACACTATATGTAGCTTTTAAGTTGAAGCCACGAACCAACAACTTTAAACCTTCAATGAGAGTTTTGGCGCAAGAGCTTTTTCTGCAATGGATCTTCTGAATGTTCTTCACTATTTGCAGACTTGAGTATGAATGGAATTCGAGTGTAGCTCACTATATATATCTCCCGTATATCTGTTGTCTGTATTTTGAATATATACTTGATATGTACAACGATCATATTTTCCTCCAACAGATGTATTCTACTGTACTTGATTAGATCAAGTCCCAATACGGCAAGTGACTGTTCAGAAAAACGTTTCAAGTCAACTTACCGATATTCCTATTCTTTCGGATAGTTAGCTATGCAACTCTCGGAAGAGTAACTTTAACTCACCGAAAGATCACTTATCCTTTACTGCCAGGTAGGATTCCAAAATATTTAAATGTGAGCTGTCATCCAATCGGATACTTATAACTGTAACTCACCGAACAGTTATTATATACTTGACTCTGTCAAATTTTTTGATTTAATTTAGCATGTACATAAAAGATTGACTTAAATTTTGGAAGGTTATCGTGTAACTCACAGAAATTCTTCAAGATTTCGGATAGCTATTTTTCTAACTCTCCAATAACTTATTTGAGCCACTGTCTGAAATTCTGCACGTGGGAAATTTGATGACTTAAGTTTCGGATGGTTAAACTGTAACTCACCGAAACTCTTTTGAAATTTCAGATAGTTATCCTTCTAACTCTCCGAAAACCTATTTGAGCATCTGTCTGGATTTCTGCACGTGGGAAATTCACTGACTTAAGTTTCAGATAGTTAAACTGTAACTTACCGAAACTCTCTTTTAAATTTCGAATAGTTATCCTAACTCTCCGATTTTCCCATTTAAACTTTCAACTGCCGGCTTCCTCCATTTTGCACGTGCGTAATAAAATGTCTTAAGTTTTGGAAAGTTATGCGTGTAACTTACCGAAAAACTCGAATAGTTATCTAACTCTCTGAAAAGAAAACTCGAATAGTTATCTAACTCTCCGACAAGCCTTTTAAGCTTCCGTTCTATATTTCTACACGTGGTTTATTGAATGACTTAACTTTCAGATAGTTATATATGTAACTCTCTGAAAAGTCCTTTAAGCTTCCGGATAGTTATCTCCTTAACTATCCGATCATTCAATCCCTTTAACTGTCTGATTAAATAACTCTCTAAAGGCTTTGTAAAATCGGATAGTTATTCTTTTAACTGTCCGATAGCATTGCTGCTGCTTTAAACTTGCTCTTCGGATACTTAGACCTGTAACTGTCTAATTTTGCTGAATCTTCTTGATCTGTTCATCTGGAACCTTCTTGATCTTTTCATCTACCTGGAATTAGTTCTAATAGCCTTTTGATCTATTGCAATAAGACTTAACTGTGAAATACAATATGTTTCCTCACATAGGTTTTGCATTATCAAAATACTTGGGTACTAACAATCTCCCCCTTTTTGATAATGACAAAAACCTTTACAATTATTTACATATATTTCACTCCCTAGTGTATTTCTATACATTTAGTCACACAGAGAAACATAAAACAGGAAATTAACAAAACTATACTGACAATGAGGGATTCCTCCCCCTGACTTTGAGTAGACTTCTCCCCCTATCTGTGTGCTAAGTTTTTCTCTTTTAATTCTTGCTAGAAAAACTGAGTGACCATATACTTGACAAATTTCCAAATCCTTCTCCCCCTTTTTGTCATTATATAAAAAGGTGAGGACTATAAAACTGATTTTCTATAAAACTGATATAACCTGCATGAGTAGATTAGCAAAAAAACAAGCTCTCATATTGTGAGCTTGATGAATAAAATATTTAAAGATCTTGTAAAGAACATATTCCTAGATTTCGTCTAATATGATTAAAAGTTGATTCATTTAAAGGTTTAGTAAAAATATCTGCAACTTGATTTTCTGTTGGCACAAACTTAAGTGAAATGTTCCCTTTCTCCACTGATCTCTCAGAAAATGATGTTTGATCTCAATATGCTTGGCTCTGGAATGAAGTGCTGTATTCTTAGATAGACTGATTGCACTACTGTTATCACAAAATATGATTGAATTCTGAATTTCTAGTCTATAATCTGCTAGAGTTTGATGCATCTAAAGGATTTGTGCACAGCACAATCCAGCTACAATATACTCAGCTTCAGTAGTAGATAAAGCTATACAATTTTGTTTCCTACTAAACCATGAGATTAAAGAACATCCAAGTAATTGACAAGTACCACTGGTGCTTTTTCTATCAGATCTACTCCTTGCATAATCTGCATCACTATAGCCTGTTAAAATTAAACTACTGTCAGCTGAGTAGAATAATCCGAAATCTTTTGTTCCTTGTAAATATCTGAAGATTCTTTTGACTGATTTCAAATGTGATTCCTTTGGTGATGCTTGAAATCTAGCACACAAGCATACACTAAACATAATATCTGGCCTGCTAGCTGAAATGTATAACAGGGATCCAATCATACCTCTATATTGCCTTTGATCCACTGCAACACTTGAATCATCCATTTCTATTTTAATGCTTGAGCTCATTGGAGTATTTGCGGATTTGATGTTTTCATAACCAAATTTCTTCAACATCTCTTTGCAGTATTTTTCTTGGTTGACAAAGATACCATTATGCATTTGATGAATTTGTAATCCCAAGAAAAACTTCAATTCTCCCATCATGCTCATTTCGAATTTATTTTTCATCAAATTCTGAAATTCATGACAGAGATCTTCTGAAGTAGCTCCAAAGACTATATCATCAACATATATCTGTACAATCAACATGTGCACATCAAAAGTTTTGATAAACAAAGTGTTGTCCACTTTGCCTATAGAAAAATTGTTTTCAATTAAAAATCTTTTCAATTTCTCATACCAAGCTCTAGGTGCCTGTTTCAAACCATATAGAGCCTTTCTCAGTTTGTAGACATGATCCGGCTTGAGTTCATCTTCAAATCCAGGAGGTTGTTTAACAAACACTTCTTGAATTTCTCCATTTAAGAAGGCACTTTTCACATCCATTTGAAACAATCTTATCTTCATACTACTTGCAAAGGTAAGCAACATTCTGATAGCTTCAATCCTGGCTACAGGAGCAAAAGTTTCTTCATAGTCAATACCTTCTTGCTGATTGTAGCCTTGTGCAACTAATCGAGCTTTATTTCTGAGAATGTTACCATCTTCATCTAATTTGTTTTTGAAAATCCATTTAGTTCTAATGATGGATTTTCCTGCAGGTTTTTCTATTAGTTCCCACACATTGTTTTTCTAGAACTGATTTAATTCTTCCTGCATGGCCATTGTCCAGTAGGTATCCTTACAGGCTTCATCTACTGATTTTGGCTCTATTTCTAACACAAATGCACAAAAATTATAGATATCTTGTGCTTTGCTTTTGGTTTGTACCCCTTTGGATATATTTCCAATAATTTGTTCCTCAGGATGATCAGATCTAAACTTCCAACTGTTATGATTTTGATATCTAAGGTTGAGATTCTGGTCTAACACTTGTGAATTGGTATTCTGCTTGCTTTTATCATCTTCAAAGTCTTCATTTTCACTATCATCATTAATCTTCAGCTTTTTGAAATTCTGGAACAGATCTTCATCAAACTGAACATTTATACTTTCCTCCACTCTTCTATCTTCAGCAAAATATACTCTGTAAACTTTGTTTCTTGAGGAGTAACCAACAAGTATGGCAGGTTCAGACTTAGCATCAAACTTGTCTTTAGCATTTCTTGTATTTAAGACATAACATTTGCATCCAAATGTCTTAAAATAGCCCACATTTGGAGTTTTATCGAACCAAATTTCAAAAGGTGTTTTATTCAATATAGATCTAATGTAAGTTCTATTGGAAATGTGACAAGTTGTTCCTACAGCTTCTGCCTAGAGAAATTTAGGTAGATTCGTGGCACTTAACATAGTTCTAGCCATTTCTTGTAATGTCCTATTTTTTCTTTCCACAACTCCATTTTGAGTAGGAGTTCTAGGACAAGAGAATTCATGCAAAATTCCAAATGAATTACAGAGATTTTCAAAACCATAGTTTTCAAATTCACCTCCATGATCACTTCTAATTTTCTTTACTGTTAGTTCCTTCTGATTCTGAACTCTTATGCAGAAATTCCTAAGCTCATTGCAAGTTTCATTTTTATGTGTCAAAAATATTACCCAAGTTAATCTGGAGAAGTCATCAACAATAACAAAGGTATATTTTCGACCTCCAAGACTTGATACTTGAGAAGGACCAAACAAATCTAGATGTAGCAGTTCTAATGGCCTTTTGGTGGAAACAACACTTTTGCTGTGATGAGCAGTTCTCTTCTGCTTCCCTAGCATACACTCACTGCACACTTTATCCTTCTTAAAAGTGAGTTTAGGCAGACCCCTAACAAGATCACCCGTGGATAGCTTTCTGATATTCTTCATGCTGATGTGACCAAGTCTTCTATGCCACACCCAATCGTCTTCACTAGTTGCTACCAAACAGGAATTGCTTGCAGAATTTTCACATAGAAAGTTTAATGTATATATTGAGCAATTTCTAATACTAGTAAATTTTGTTTCATTTATGGCAGGATCAACAATGTAGCAGTTTTTAGCATTAAAAGAAACAGTATAGCCTTTATCACATAATTGTCCTACACTTAACAAATTTTGTTTTAAACCATTTACATGCAAGACATTCTCAATTATACCATTTTTAGATGTAATATTTCCTATCGCAGTTATTTTATACTTTTCATTATTTCCAAACTTAACAGATCCTGAACTTAAGTTTTTAACTGAGTCAAGAAAGCTTTTCTTACCTGTCATGTGCTTTGAGCATCCACTGTCCATAATCCATTTAGTTGAACGTGCTTGAAACTCCTTGTCACCCTACAAATCATACTGAAATTAAAGCTTGTGGTACCCAAATCTTCTTGGGTCTAGAGGAGTTAGTCCTTAAAACATTAAATCTATTGCCTCTTGGCAGCCACATATGACCTGATCTTCGTTTGATGGCAAACACAGTGGTGCCATCTCTATAAGATCAAATCACTCCACCACAATAAGGTATTTCCTATGGTGTAGCATACCCTAGGCCATATTTATTCTCATTTGATCGTTGAGATCCTATTATTCTATTTAATCCTTTTTGTCCTTGAGTAAATTTACATACAGTATTTTTCAAATCTAATATAGTAGTTGATAGAATTGTATTTTCATCTTTTAATTTACAGTTATCACAACTACACTTATCTAAATTTGATTTTAGATTCCTATTTTCAACTATAGTTGATTCTAATTCAACAAATGAATTTTCTAAGCATTGATTTAATCTTTTAATTTCTTTCTTAAAATCTCTACACTTCACATATAAATTATCTACAGTAGATAAAAGACTACTTATGTCTAGATCATCATGCTCATTTTCTGAATTAGAGGAAGTAGAGCATATCTCTTGTGTTGCAAAACAAACATTTGCTGCAGCTTCTTCTTCAGACTCTGATGAACAGCTTGAAGAGCTATATCATCCCACGTAGCTTTGAGAGCCATTTTCTTTTTGTCTTTCAATCTCTTCTTCTTATCTCCTTGATCCTCTTCTGTCTGAAATGGACAGAAGGTCTGTATGTGCCCTTGCCTTTTACATTTGAAACATGTCGAAACAGTTCTTTTAGAGTAGCTGGGCTTATTCTTTTTCTTCATGAATTTTCTGAAATTTCTTGCCAGCAACATGATCTCATCATCATCTGAGCTAGAAACTTCTTCTGTAGATGGAAATGCTATTTCTTTTTTCTTTTCAGCTTTCTTTTCAACAGTTCCTTCTTGCTCTTTCCAGTCATTCATCTGAGCTTCGTGGGCCAAAAGATTGCCCAACAATTCATCAACTGTGTAATTGTTGAGATCCTTGGAATCTTGAATAGACGTGAACTTCTGTTTCCACTCAACAGTTAAACTCCTCAGAATCTTCTGTACCTGTTAACGTGAAGGGAACTCCTTTCCCAAGCCTTTCAGACTGTTAATGATTTCAGTAAATCTAGAAAACATTTCAGTTATGTTTTCATTATCATTCATTCTAAACAGTTCTAGTTTTCTCAAAAGAATACTGATTTTTGTATCCTTAACTTGGCTTGTACCTTCATGAGTAACTTGAAGGATTTTCCAAGCCTCATGAGCAGATTTACATGTAGATACCTTATTATATTGATCAGTAGTTAGTGCACAATAAATGGCATTCAGCCCTCTAGCATCCAGTTGGATGATCTTCTCATCCTCCTCAGACTAGTTCGAAATATCACTGGTTGGAAGTGTAGTTCCAAGAATAACAGTCTTCCAGAGTTTAACATTTGAACTCCTAAGGAAGCACTCCATTCTATTTTTCCAATAGTTATAATTGGAACCATCGAATAGAGGAGGTCTATGGATGTTTTGTCCCTCAGCAAATTGAGCCATAAATCTAGATGGTTAAATCTTATAAAGGATTAACCTTGCTCTAATACCAATTGTTAGGATCGATAGGCTCACCAGACGGGTGAATGGTGAAAGTGTGTATTTTTAAATTCTTTAAAAGTTGAATTGAATAATTCAACAAAAAATGAAATGAGATGAAACTAATATAATGCAAATTAACAGAGATAAGAAACACACATTAAATTTTTAGGTGGTTCACCAAATTGGCTAGTCCACTCCCAAGGTTCACGTGGGCTTCACTAAGTGTATCAACACTTACACACTTGCTTTTAGGTCAAAGCAAGAACCAATTACACAGAAGTTTTTAGGTAAAAACTTTAGTAAACCAACCTCTAGAGTTTTCAGGTCGAAACTGAAACCAACACTGTATGTAGCTTTCAGGTTGAAGCCACGAACCAACAGCTTTAAACCTTCAATCAAAGTTTTGGCGCAAGAGCTTTTTCTGTAATGGATCTTCTGAATGTTCTTCACTGTTTGCAAACTTAAGTATAAATGGAATTCGAGTGTAGCTCACTGTATATGTCTCCCGTATATCCGTTGTCTATATTTTGAATATATACTTGATATGTACAACAATCATATTTTCCTACAACGGATGTATTCTACTGTACTTGATTAGGATCAAGTCTCAATACGGCAAATGACCATTCAGAAAAACGTTTCAAGTCAACTTATCGATTTTCCTGTTCTTTCAGATAGTTAGCTATGCAACTCTCCGAAGAGTAACTGTAACTCACCGAAAGATCACTTATCCTTTACTGCTTGGTAGGATTCCAGAATATTTAAATGTGAGCTGTCATCCAATCGGATACTTATAACTGTAACTCACCGAATAGTTATATACTTGACTCTGTCAAATTTTTCGATTTAATTTAGCATGTGCATAAAAGACTGACTTAAATTTCGAAAGATTATCCTATAACTCACCGAAATTCTTCAGGATTTCGGGTAGCTATTTTTCTAACTCTCCGAAAACTTATTTGAGCCACTGTTTGGAATTCTGCATGTGGGAAATTCGATGACTTAAGTTTCAGATGGTTAAACTGTAACTCACTGAAACTCTTTTGAAATTTCGGATAGTTATCCTTCTAACTCTCCGAAAACCTATTTGAGCATTTGTCTGGATTTCTACACGTGGGAAATTCATTGACCTAAGTTTCAGATAGTTAAACTGTAACTTACCGAAACTCTCTTTTAAATTTCGAATAGTTATCCTAACTCTCCGATTTTCCCATTTAAACTTTCAACTGTCGGCTTCCTCCATTTTGCACGTGCGTAATAAAATGACTTAAGTTTCGGAAAGTTATGCCTGTAACTTACCGAAAAACTCAAATAGTTATCTAACTCTCCGAAAAGAAAACTTGGATAGTTATCTAACTCTACGACAAGTCTTTTAAGCTTCCGTTCTGTATTTCTACACGTGGTTTATTGAATGACTTAACTTTCGGATAGTTATACCTGTAACTCTCCGAAAAGTTCTTTATGCTTCCGGATAGTTATCTCCTTAACTATCCAATCTTTCAATCCCTTTAACTGTGTGATTAAATAACTCTCCGAAGGCTTTGTAAAATCGGATAGTTATTCTTTTAACTGTCCGATAACATTGTTGCTGCTTTAAACTTGCTCTTCGGATACTTAGACCTGTAACTGTCCGATTTTGTTGAATCTTCTTGATTTGTTCATCTGGAACCTTCTTGATCTTTTCATTTGCTTGGAATTAGTTCTAACAGCCTTCTGATCTAATGCAGTAAAACTTAACTGTGAAATACAATATGTTTCCTCATATAGGTTTTGCATTATCAAAATACTCGGGTACTAACAGAACCAACTACACAGAAGTTTTCAAGTATAAACTTTAGTAAAACAACCTCTTGAGTTTTCATGTTGAAACTCAAATCAACAACTAAATGTAGCATTTAGGTTGAAGCCACAAACCAACAGCTTGAATCTTTCAATCAGAGTTTTAGCGCACAGAGCTTTTTCTATAGTAGATCTTTTGAGTATGCTAGACTGTTTACAGACTTGAGTGTAATTGAAATTTGAGTGTAGCTCACTGTATATGGTATATACGTTTTTCTCTGTATTTGTTCCTCTCTTAAACTCCTCATATTTATACCAAAGGTATAACGATCATAATTTTCTTTCAACGGATGTAATCTACTGTACTTGCTAAATAATTAGACCTAAATATGGTAAGTTACCGTTATGTCTGATGTTCAGTAAGTAACCTTCCGATAATCTCAGGCTTTCAGATGGTTATAAAAATAACTTATCGAAAAGCATCTATAACTTACCGATTCATTACTCATATCCGGTTATCTAAGTCACATAAGGATTTTAAGTTGCTCACGTGTAATGTCAAGAGTTCGGAGTCTTGTATTTAACTTACCGAAAAGAGCTCCTGACTTTCAGATAGTTAACTACTATAACTCTCTGAACTTTCTTTTAAGTCTCCGACAACTGTCCCTTCAAATCGAAACTCTCTTGAAATTTTGGATAGTTATCTTTCTAACTCTCTAAAAACTTATATGAGCTTTTGTCTGGAATTTTGCACGTGGCAATTTCAATAACTTAAGTTTCGGATAGTTAAACTGTAACTTACCAAAACTCTCTTGAACTTTCGAATAGTTATCTAACTCTCCGATTTTTCCTTTTAAGCTTTCAACTGCTGGCTTCTCCATTCTACACGTGCATAATAAGATGACTTAAGTTTCGGATAGTTAAACCTGTAACTCTCCGAAAAACTCGAATAGTTATCTAACTCTCCAAAAAAAACTCAGATAGTTATCTAACTCTCTAAAAAGTCCTTTAAGATTCCGTTCTGGATTTCTACACGTGGTTAATTGAATGACTTAAGTTTTGGATAGTTAGCCTTTCTAACTTTCTGATTTTCCTTTTGCTTTCGGATAGTTAACTCCTTAACTCTCTGATCATTCAACCAACTTAATTGTCCGATTATTTAACTCTCCGAAGGCTTTGTAAATTAGGATAGTTATCCTTCTAATTGTCCGATAGTCTTGCTACTACTGTTGTAAACTTGCTCTTTAGATACTTTGATCTGTAACTGTCTTATTTTCTGTAGTAGCATATTCTGGTATAGACTGCAATCTATTTGCTGCATGGAATTTGTACTATCTGCCTTTTGATCTTATACTGCACTGACTAAATTGTAAAATACAATATGTTTCCTCACATAGGTTTTGCATTATCAAAATAGTCGGGTTTTAACAAAAAGTTTTCAAGTGAAAGAAAATTCAGTGAAGCAGAAAAGGTCAAATTTATGTCATTGAAGATTTGAAGTATCAGGAGAAAGCAAATTCAGTGAAGTAGAGAAAGACTAGATATTCGTCACTGAAGAATTGCTGAAGAAGAAAAAGAAGAAGAAGAAGAAAAATCTCAAATAGGGAGAAATGTTTTAAATTCGGCAAATTAGTTTTCTCTGTTTATAGTTATGAAATTGTATAGATGAAGCATGGTATCGATATATAATTGCATCTACAATTTCTGAGGAGAATTGAATTGTATATTGTAATTGAAACCTTGAATAAAAATGATTTTATGAAAATAGTGTCTCGACTTGTTTTTAATTATTAAAGTTTCAATTATATACGAAAATGTTGAAAAACACAATTCACCCCCCTCTTGTGTAGTCATACGATCCTACAAAATTGAAGAAAGCCTTATATGGTTTGAAGCTAGCACCTAGATCATGGTATGAAAGGTTAACTACTTTTCTAACAGAACAAGGATATATCATGGGAAAAGTAGACCTGTAGGATCGTATCGCTACATAAGAGGGGGGTGAATTGTGTTTTTCAATATTTTCAAATATAATTGAAACTTTAAAACTCAGAAACAAGTCGAGACACTGTTTTCATATAATCATTTTTATTCAAGGTTTCAATTACAATATACAATTCAATTCTCCTTAGAAATTGTAGATGCAATTATATCTCGATACCATGTATCATCTAAACAATTTCATAACTACAAACAGAGAAAATTAATTTGCAGAATTTAAAATATTTCTCCCTGTTTGAGATCTTTCTTTTTCTTCTTCTCTTTCTTCTTCAGCAATTCTTCAGTGATGAATATCTTCTCTTTTTATGCTTCACCGAATTTGCTTTCTTCTAATACTTTAAATCTTTAGTGACGTAAATCTGACCTTTTCTACTTCACTGAATTTTCTTCCACCTAATACTTCAAATCTTCAGGGATATATATCTTACCTTTTTATGCTTCACTAAACTTTCTTCCACCTAAGAGTTTTTCCCTAAAGAGGTGTTTTTGATCCCTGAAAGGATTTTTCGTTTGATGTGTAGGGATGGTTTGATCAACAAGAATTCTATGTCTTTTATACTATATCTTCATTTCATGCATATCCTCCACATTTAATCACTACCAGTTTTCCACTTCTTCACGTCTTTTCTTTTTCCTTTATTGAAATACACACATTCTGATCCACGTTTACATTTCAAATTTTCTTTAATCATCAATCCTGGATCTCTGAAAAATTTCCTGCAAAATAAACTTTCTCGTCCAAAATTTTTCATCAAGTATAATAAGAAGTCGTTACTTTAATGTTAACTAAACGAGTAACACAAGTATATATATAACTTAACGTTTTAACTTAACAAGTTTCTCATGTGCCAACTTATGTAACAAGTATTGTAGCTAACTCAACGAACTAACTCCGTGGTGTTATGGATAACTCAACGAACTATCTCTATTTTGTTACGATAACTCAACAAACTAGTAATATACAAATGCTTTTATAATAAGAATTTTACCATGTGCAAAAATAACAACTTAAGTTTTATAACGCAAACCTAATGCGTTGCCTTAGTGTTCAATATAGCAACTCAACGCGTTTAGTTATGTTAACTTAACGAGTTAAACATGTGCACCTCACGTGATACAATATAACATTCGTAACTTATAATTTCATCACGTGTACAACACTAACTTAACGAGTTCTCATATGACCTATTTTAACCTTTAAGCCTCTAACTTAACAAGTTCTCACGTGATCTCTATACAAATAAAACTCTAACTTAACGAGTTCTCCAAACGTGCACTGTTCATGATACAAAAAATATAATTTTAAAACATATCATGCTTTTCAATAAAAACACATGTTAACTTAACGTTTAGTTAAATGAGAAATTAATGCAACGAAACAACTAGTTATTAACTTAGTATAATTTCAGATCCAATACAGACAAATATTTATATCAGTAAGCTTTTTCTGTATTAATTAATGAGTTTAATTTCTTTTCACAAGCAATAGTAATTGAGCAAATATGATTATTTTCATTCAACACACATCATCAAAAGAAAATACTCAACAATCTCCCCCTTTTTGATGATGACAAAATCATATTAAATCAATTATGATATATATTTAACTCAACAAAGAACCTTTGTTGGGTTAACTTTTAATTCAATAAATAAGTTTGTTGACTTAAGTTCACTTAAACTTATTTCTATTGTTTGTGTAAATTTCACCTCTCAGAAATAAAACTTTCAGATGTCAATAATTACATAAGTATCATTTCTCTACCTTTCAGATTACATTATCATTTGTCAGATTACAATAACCAATTAAATATCATCTCCCTTTATACTATATGTAATTAAAATCATAATCATCTTTTTATAACATTTCTCCCCCTTTTTGTCATTAATCAAAAAGATAATTACATAGAATATATATAGTAAGAGATATAATTACAACAACGCTTTCTGTAAACAATAATAAGAATTGAATACATTTACAGAAAAATATATTGTTCAATGAATCAAACAATGAATACAAACATTACATTTTGTATTCAGATACAAGCAAACAAGCAGTTATCGACCTCTCCTAAGTATATCACTTATAGCATTACATATTTTATCTCCTAGATGCCTAATATCATTTCTGATGTTGTTAAGCACTACATCTAAGTTAGGAGGTAGCTGGGGTTGTTGTTCTTCTTGAACTAAATAACTTGGTTGTTGTTGTTTTATATGGTCTATAAAATCTGTTGGTTGTTGTTCTTGTTGTTGAGGTTGATGCATGAACTGAAATTTTTGCAAATCTTTTAGACTAAAAGCTCTCATACCTTTAGTTTTAGAGGGCCAGTCGGATAAATTCAATTGGCTTGCAAGGAGTCTACATACAGCATCACCATAAAATAACTTTGAACTCATATGCTGTAATTGAGAAGTGAAAACATCAAACCAATTGATTTAAATTCTATTCAGCAGGCCATAAGTTGCATATAAACAGCTTCTGCTGACTTCCATATTATGTCTGACTCTCTAAAATAAATTGGCATGCAATATATTTGCAATAAACCTTGCCTCTACATTCAGATTTTCCATTAATCTCATTTCAGAATATACATCTGGAATATTTGATAAAGACTAAATGTCCCATTCCAGCTGTCTAATCATGTCAAATCTATTTGTGACAACAACACCTTCATTCTTTAATCCCAAAACTTCAAAAATTAACTCAGGAGACAATATGAACTCCTATTTATTTATTTGAGTTTTCAGAAAATTTTCATTCTTGACCAAATTGCTATAGAAAGCTGTAATAAGCTCTTTGTATTGCTTCCATTTTGTTCCAACTAGCAAGAATTGAATGAGTCCTTGATACTCAAATAGATCTTTTATTTCCATCAAATTTCTGAATTTTATTGGTCGAGCATGCAAAATCTGACATGTAATCAGATTATTGTATTTTTGCAATGCTTCTTCAGGTCTAAAATGAATTAAATTACCTTGAATTTGTAATACTATACACAAAGAATGTGATACCTGAAGTCGTGATTCAGAGTTTAATTCATCTTCAGGATTTTCTTCTTCAAAATGAATGTCATGTTGTTCCTCTATGAAAATATTTTCTTGAAGCTGCTCAGGTAAGCTTGATTCTTCAACTTCAACATTGTAAGGAACATTTTCAATATGCTCAACATTCATCTGTTCATTCTCTATAGAATGATTAGAGTTCAATTTTTTCACAAATTCTACAACTGGTGTATATGTCTGTAATTGTTCATTTTGTTCAACAGATAGCTCCATTGCTACATGCTATGAATTCTCATAGTCTACTTCTATAGATTCTAGAGAAGGCTGGTTGACATTTTGCTCTTCTAGAGTCTTAACGTTTTCAATATCTGCTACTTCAAACAATTCAGCCTGTGAATTAATTACTGCCTCAACATTATCAATTATATATGCAATAACTTGTTCAATGTAAGGTGCCTGATGCTCTGATTTTTCAATTTCTGCATCATCAAGACTTGAACTAATAGAAAAACTTGAGCTCATATTTGACTTGTATTTCTTCTTAAGTTTTCTAGCAAGAGAAAATAAAGTCTCATTATCATCATCAGTTTCAGTATGCTCGGAACTGATGAGTTTATCAAATGCATAGTAAGGTACAATGTCTAGACATATATTGTCCTTTGGAAATAAATTTTCATTTGATTTTTCTTCTTCAACAGACTTTATTTTCTTAGACATAATTCTTCTGATTTTCCTTCTTCTATAAAATTTCTATTTCTCCTCTTCAAGTATTACTGTTTTCTTTTGAAATTGTTCCATAAAAGTTTTATGCTTTAATTCTTCAAAAGCACTTTCTATTGCTATAGCCTTTCGAAGACTGTCAACTTTTCTTTTATCTACAGCAATATGTGATTCTACTTGTTTTGAATATAAAGGGATAGGGATAGCTAATTTATGCTCTTCCTCAAATGCATGTAGTCTTGTACCATTTATAGGTATTTAAGGAATTCTAGTTGAAGTACCTATACCTTTTTCCAAATATTTTGCATACTGTTCTAAAAATGCAATCTCAACACATTTCATTCGATATTCTTTATCAAACTTGCTTGGAATGCCCATGTATTTAATACTTGCATCAGTATTTTGAAGTTCTTGTCTAACTTCATCTAGTATCACTTCAGAAAAGAAATAATCACTATAAATTTCTGCTAACCTTTTGTCAACTTGCAAAATTTTCTTAAACCAAGCACGTGGAACTTCATCATGCTCTATAGCTTTTCCTTTATCTCCTTTGCTTTTGCCTTTTCCTCTACCACGACCTTTATAGAACTTGGAGACCATCATCGCAGGTTGTAACAACAAGCAGGAAAGATTTTCTTGACAAAGTTTACGAATAACCTAAGTGCTCGTGTAATAAGTGTTTAAACAAGGTTTTAGGTGAATTACTCAACGTGAATAGAAGTCGGGTTTAGATATTAAATGAATATTGAATAAAGTTTATTCAATCAAGGTACCCAAAATATTTAAGTATAACTTGTTGAGTTAATTAACCTAACGAGTAAAACGCTGTCTAGAGGTAGTTTTACACGTTACCTTATATAACATAACGTTCAGTTAGTACACTTAAAACAATTCTTGGATGCTTCCAACTGAAATGTTCTGAACACACCACAATAGCTATACCTTAACATTTTCTTGAGAACATTGTAAACTATTCTAATATTCATGTCCCTTGAATCTAAAATAGTTTGTTTGTCTTTTTAAATTATTTCATCAATATTTTAAGAGGACATTAAGTTAGATTAACCAAGATTTGTATTCTGAATTATATTAATCTATTTTGGACATTGTTAATCCTCCCCCTACAAATATACTTCTTATATATTCAATAACATACAAAATATACTTGTATAACAATAGATATTAAGTATAACTAGACTTTTAAATTTTCTTTTAAGAAACTTCCGTTATTCTGAATTCATCAAAAAATGATTTCCAGAATCAATTCCTACTGTATATGAATCAAAACAAAACTTTGAACTCAATATGATTAATTCAAGGAGAATAAAAGAATGTATCTCAAATAAATGTTTTCAAAAGTACTAATATTGATTCAATAAATCAGTAATCATATTGGTAGAAACTATATTCGATTCAAAGATATCTGTAATTAATGAAACAACTTTTTCTTTTCAAAACAGTAAATATTGATAATTTTATTTAAAAGTTAGTTTGAAAAGCTTGAATCATACAAGAGCTTTCTAATGTACCCATGTAATGAGCTTTCAGTTAACAATCCCAAATCTAATCAGGACCTTAGGTTGCCAGATTTAAAGAATCCTTTTTCAGGACAACAATCCTTACATACCTATTTGCTCAAGTACAAAAGGCTCATGATCAAATTGATCAATAAACTCTCAAAGATTTTCACTTTGTAAGTACTTTTCATTTTAAGCACAATATATATGTATTCCATTAATACAGATGCATTAAAACACAAATCTCATACAATTTTTACTTTTATGATTTTACTGAAAATATGAATCAGTTTCAATAAGCTTATACTTTTGATTAACAATTTAAGATGAGATACATATAAATTATTCTACAAGTCTGATCAATTAAGTCAAATTTATGCATGATCATATGCACTTTCCTTGATTCAAAGAAAACACTTAATCAAAATTTCAAAATTTCAGAAGTATTTAATGTTTTACATTTACACTTCCACTTAAAATTGTAAAAACCATTAAAATTGATAAACTACTTAAAATAAATAAGATACTACTATGATTTTATAATAAATACATAGTATCTTAAGCAGCAATTTAGATATTACTTAGATATTTATGATAAGTATATAATATCTATGAGGTGAACAACATCATAAATAATATTTATCTTTTTGTGGAGTTTAAGCATTTTACATATCACATAACCTAAAAATACCCAAATTTAATCTAATGTTGCAGAATGTATTTTCGTCTAGAGGTTTTGAAAATATATTAGCTAATTGATTTTTACTAGACACAAATTCTAATTTAATTTTTCCTTTAATTACGTTATCTCTTAGAAAATGATGTCTAACCTCTATATGCTTTGCTCTAGAATGTAATACAGGATTTTTGGAAAGATTTATTGTAGAATTACTGTCACAATAAATCTCAGTTGTATCATAAGATAATCCAAAATCTTCTAAAGTTTGCCTTATCCACATAATCTGAGTGCAACACAATGCAACAGCAACATATTCAACTTCAGTAGTAGAAAGTGCTATACAATTTTGTCTTTTACTAAACCATGACACCAAATTATTTCCCAATAATTGACATGTGCCATTGGTAGTCTTCTTATCAGATTTAGATCCTACATAATCAGCATTAGTATATCCTATAAGATCTATTGAACTATCCTTATAATAATACAGTCCAAAATTTTTAGTTCCTTGTATATATCTAAATATTCTTTTAACTGCAATTGAGTGTGATTCTTTAGGATTAGATTGAAATCTAGCACAAACACACACAGCAAACATAATATCAAGTCTACTAGCAATCAAATAAAGTAAAGAATCAATCATACTTCTGTATTTTCTTTGATCTATTGATTTTCCTATGTCATCAATATCGAACTTTAAAGAAGTACTCATAGGAGTTCCTCGAATCCTTATATCATTAAAATTAAAATTCTTAAGCATTTCATCTACATATTTTTCCTAATTTAAAAATATACCTTTATCCATTTGCTTAATTTGAAGTCCTAGAAAATATGAATGTTCTCCTATCATACTCATTTCAAACTCACTAGTCATCTCTTTAGAAAATATTTTTATCAGTTTATCAAAAGTTGCTCCAAAGATTATATCATCCACATATATTTGAACAACAATCTGATCTTTAACATCTCTTTTGATAAATAGAGTATGATCCACTTTTCCCATAATATAGCCTTTTTCTATTAAAAAGTAAATAATCTTTCATACCATAATCTAGGTGCTTGCTTCAAACCATATAAGGCTTTCTTCAATTTATAAACAAAGTTAGGATTTTTAATATCTTCAAATCTAGGTGGTTGTTTTACATAGACTTTTTCATTAATTAAACAATTTAGAAATGCACTCTTTACATCCATTTGATATAATTTAAAATCCATATAACAAGCATAGGCCAATAATATTCTAATACTTTCTAACCTAGCCATAGGAGCAAATGTTTCATCATAATCTAGTCATTCTTCCTATGTATACCCTTGTGCAACTAATCTAGCTTTGTTTCTTATAACTTGACCAGTTTCGTAAGTTTTGTGTCTAAAGATCCACTTTGTACCTATTATGGACTGATTTTCTAGTGAGAGACTAATTCCCAAACATCATTTTTGATGAATTGATTTAGTTCTTCTTACATTGCCACTATCCAATTTTCATCAAATAATGCATCTTATATATTCCTTGGTTCCACCATAGAAACAAACATACACATATTATTTAAATTTACTGAAGCTCTAGTTTTAACTCCCTCATTAATATTACCAATGACTTGAGTAATGGGATGTGATGAAGAATAACGCCAATTTCTCTGATTTTCGTCAATATTCTCATCAACATCTGAAGATCCATCACTTTCATCATGAGTTTGATCATTTAAGTTCATTTTTTTGATTTTCTCAGATAAATCTTTAATCTCTCTATTGATCTCTAACTCTTTTGGGAAATTGATCATATCATCATTATCAACTTTAGATTGAGATTCTCTAAAAGAATTTTCATTGAAGCTTACATGGAGGGTTTCTTCAATAGTTCTAGAAGTCTTGTTATATACTCTATAGGCTTTACTTCTAGTAGAGTAACCTACAAAAATTCCTTCATCTGCTTTGGCTTGAAATTTATCCCTTTTATCTTTAGTATTAAGAATAAAACATTTACAACCAAAATGTTTCATATAGGAAATTTTTGGAACCCTATTAAACATAATTTCAAAAGGAGTTTTATTAACATGAGGTCTTAAGTGACTTATGTTAATAACATAATAAGTTGTATTCACTACTTCAGCCCAAAGATTTTGAGGTAACTTATGTTCATTCAACATAGTTCTAGCCATTTCTTGAAGTGATCTATTTTTTCTCTCAACAACACCATTTTGACACGGTGCTCTTGGAAAAGAAAATTTGTGATCAATGCCATGCTCATTACAATAATTATCCATTTGATCATTATCAAATTCCGTACCATGATCACTTCTAAGTTTTTGAATAGATACATTTTGTTCATTTTGAACAAAATTGCAAAACATTTTAAACTTTTCAAAAACTTCTATCTTAGATGCTAGAAAATATACCCAATTATATCTAGAGAAATCATCTACTAAAACAAATACATACCGTTTACCACCAAGACTGATAATTCTTGTTTGTCCAAATAGATCCATATGTATAAGTTCTAAGACTCTCTTGCTTGAAATATCAGTTTTGGATTTACAAGAGTTTTTGTGAAGTTTACCTAACTCACATGCATCACACATAAAGTCCTTTGAGTATTTAATCTTTGGTAAACCTCTCACTAAATGTTTTCTAGATCGTTTATGTAACAATTTCATATTTATATGCCCGATCGTTCTATGCCACAGATATGCATCACTAGTTTCAGCTAGCAAACATGAATTTAAATCAACTGCACCAGAAGGTAAAGATAAAATACATACAGAACCTTTTCTTTTAGTAATAAACTTAAGTTCATCTATATTTTTATCAATAATTTTGCATACATTATCTTCAAACACTACATAATATCCATTTTCAGTTAGTTTTATAACACTTAGCAAATTAAATCCTAGGTTTTCTACATATAGTACATTCGAAATAACACAAGTCGGAGTTATTTGAACATTGCCCATACCTATGATTTTATCCTTGCTTATGTTTCAAAATGTTACACTTCCTTTAGTGGTATTTGTAAAATTTTTGAGTAGACTTTTCTATCCGGTCATGTGACTTGATGCTCCACTGTCCAAGATCCATTTTGATGTTGTTTCTTCCTTAGACTCATCTGCCATGAAGCACACATGAGCAACGTCTTCTAACTCTTGTTGTCCTTCTGAATGTAAAGATTTTGATGATAATTCCTCAGATTTAGACTCTTCAAACGTGTCATCCCAAGTGACCTTCAAAGGCTTTTTCTAGTAAAACATTTTCTGAGTTTTCTAAGCCGTCTTCTTCTGATTTGTCCTACTATGCTTTTCATTTTTCCTTATAGGATAATTTGGAGAAAGATGCCCAGGTTTCTTACAGTTATAACATACATACTTTCTAGATGAAGAATTCTTGTCATTTAGTGATTTTGACGTTGAGGGTTTATCATTTCTGTTCCTTTGCTGTTTCTTAGCTCTCCATGCTTTCTTGAATTTCCTAGTCAGCAAAATCAAATCCTCGTCAAAATCAGTAGATATATCAGAATTTGAATTAATTTCGAAGGCTATTTCTTTCTTCATTTTTGGTTTGTTATGACTCAATGATTCATTTAATTGAACTTCATGAGCAGTTAAGTTTCCTATATGTTCATTCATGGTATAAACATTTAAATCTCATGATTCCTCAATTGATGTTACTTTTTGAGAGCATTTAGAACTTAGGGATTTGAGAATTTTCCTCACCAAATCCTTTTGTTCAAAATTCTTTCCTAAGCATTTTAAAGAGTTTATGACATCAAGAAATCTAGAAAATATCTCAGAAATACTTTCATTTTCATGCATCTTAAAGAGTTCATACTTATGAATTAACATGTTTATCTTAGTCTCTTTAACTTGAGAAGTACCTTCATGTGAAACTTCTAATGCATGCCACACCTCATAAGCAGATTTATATGCTGACACTTTACTGAACTGTTCATAACTAAATGCACAAAATAAAATATTTAAGCCCTTAGTATTTAGAGTTTCATTTTCTTTTTCAATAATTGTCCAAGTATTATGAGGGGTAGATAACGGAGTATATGGTTTAGAAATCATGAACCACAACTTATGATCAATACTTTGAAGAAAAACAGTCATCTTATATTTCCAATATTCAAAATGTATTCCATCAAATAAAGGAGGACGATTAAGATTTTTACCTTCATATAAAGAAAAATTACCATTTTCAGTAGCCATCTTACCTTAGATTTTTCAACCTATTTGATTTTAAATAGTTTAAAACTTTAAAACAACTTGAGCCTTAAATCAAGAAAGTTAAACGTATGTTTAGATATTAATTTATGTTTAAAAACAAGGAAGGTAGAATAAGCAATGATATTAAATAAGTTGGTATCAATTTTATATCAAAGATTATTAATAAAGCTCTGATACCACTTGTAGGATCGTATGGCTACACAAGAGGAGGGTGAATTGTGTTTTTCAATATTTTCGAATATAATTAAAACTTTAAAACTCAAAAACAAGTCGAGACATTGTTTTCATATAATCATTTTTATTCAGGGTTTCAATTACAATGTACAATTCAATTCTCCTCAGAAATTGTAGATGCAATTATATCTTGATACTATGTATCATCTTAACAATTTCATAACTACAAACAGAGAAAACTAATTTGCAGAATTTAAAACATTTCTCCTTGTTTGAGATCTTTCTTCTTCTTCTTCTCTTTCTTCTTCAGCAATTCTTCAGTGACGAATATCTTGTCTTTTTATGCTTCACCGAATTTGCTTTCTTCTAATACATTAAATCTTTAGTGACGTAAATCTAACCTTTTCTGCTTCACTGAATTTTCTTCCACCTGATACTTCAAATCTTCAGTGACATATATCTTACCTTTTTATGCTTCACTGAACTTTCTTCCACCTGAGAGCTTTTCCCCGAAGAGGTGTTTTTGATCCCTGAAAAGATTTTTCGTTTGATGTGCAGGGATGGTTTGATCAACGAGAATTCTATGCCTTTTATACTGTATCTTCATTTCATACATATCCTCCACATTTAATCACTACCAGTTTTCCACTTCTTCACGTCTTTTCTTTTTCCTTCATCGAAATACACACGTTCTGACCTACGTTTACATTTCGAATTTTCTTTAATCATCAATCCTAGATCTCTGAAAAATTTCCTACAAAATAAACTTTCTCATCCAAAATTTTTCATCAAGTATAATAAGAAGTTGTTACTTTAATGTTAACTAAATGAGTAACACAAGTATATATATAACTTAATGAGTTTCTCATGTGCCAACTCACATGACAAGTATTGTAGCTAACTCAACGAACTAACTCCGTGGTGTTATGGATAACTCAATGAAGTATCTTCGTTGTGTTACGATAACTCAACGAACCAGTAATATACAAATGTTTTTATAATAAAAATTTTAACATGTGCAAAAATAACAACTTAAGTTTTATAACACTAACTTAACGCGTTGCCTTAGTGTTCAATATAGCAACTCAATGCATTTAGTTATGTGAACTTAACGAGTTAAACATGTGCACCTCACGTGATACAATATAACATTCGTAATTTATAATTTCACCACGTGTACAACACTAACTTAAAAAGTTCTCACGTGACCTATTTTAACCTTTAAGCCTCTAACTTAACGAGTTCTCACGTGATCTCTATATAAATAAAACTCTAACTTAACGAGTTCTCCAGACATGCACTGTTCATGATACAGAAAATATAACTTTAAAACATATCATGCTTTTCAATAAAAACTCATGTTAACTTAACGTTTAGTTAAATGAGAAATTAATGTAACAAAACGACTAGTTATTAACTTAGTATAATTTCAGATCCAATACAGACAAGTATTTATATCAGTAAGCTTTTTCTGTATTAATTAATGAGTTTAATTTCTTTTCACAAGCAATAGTAATTGAGCAAATATGATTATTTTCATTCAACACACATCATCAAAACAAAATACTCAACAAGACCATACTTTATTTATCAAGAGAGATGATAAAGATCAGATTGTTGTTCAAATATCTGTGGATGATATAATCTTTGGAGCAACTTCTGATAAACTAATAAAAATATTTTCTAAAGAGATGACTAGTTAGTTTGAAATGAGTATGATAGGAGAACTTTTATATTTTCTAGGACTTCAATTTAAGCAAATGGATAAAGGTATATTTTTAAATCAGGAAAAATATGCAGATGAAATGCTTAAGAAATTTAACTTTAATGATACAAGGATTTGAGAAACTCTTTTGAGTACTTCTTTAAAGTTAGATATTGATGATATAGGAAAATCAATAGATCAAAGAAAATACAGAAGTATGATTGGTTCTTTACTTTGTTTGACAACTAGTAGACCTGATATTATGTTTGGTGTGTGTGCTTGTGCTAGATTTCAATCTAATACTAAAGAATCACACTCAATTGCTGTTAAAAGAATATTTAGATATATACAAGGAACTAAAAACTTTGGTCTGTATTATTCTAAGGATAGTTCAATAGATCTTATAGGATATACTAATGCTGATTACACAGGATCTAAGTCTGATAGAAAGAGTACTAGTGGCACATGTCAATTATTGAGAAATAATTTGGTGTCATGGTTTAGTAAAAAACAAAACTGTGTAGCACTTTCAACTACAGAAGCTAAATATGTTGTTGCTGCATTGTGTTGCACTTAGATTCTGTGGATAAGGCAAACTTTAGAAGACTTTGGATTATCTTATGATACAATTGAGATTTATTGTGACAATAGTTCTGCAATAAATCTTTCCAAAAATCCTGTATTATATTCTAGAGCAAAACATATAGAGGTTAGACATCATTTTCTAAGAGATAATGTAATTAAAGGAAAAATTAAATTAAGATTTGTGTCTAGTAAAAATCAATTAACTGATATATTTACAAAACCTCTAGATGAAGATACATTCTGCAACATAAGATTAAATTTGGGCATTTGTAGGCTATGTGATGTGTAAAATGCTTAGATTCCACAAAAATAAATTTTGTTGATGATGTTGTTTACCTTGTAGATATTATATACTTATTATATATATCTAAGTAATATCTAAACTGTTGCATAAGATACTATATATTTATTGCAATATTATAGTAGTATGCTATTGATTTTAAGTATTTTGTCAAGTTTAATGGTTTTCAAAAAAAAAAAAAATTTAAGTTGAAGTGTAAATGAAAAACATTAAATACCTTTGAAATCCTGAAATTTTGATTAAATGTTTTCTTTGGATCAATGAAAGTACATTTGATCATGCATGAATTTGACTTGATTGATTAAACTTGTAGAATAATTTATATGTAAATCATCTTAAACTATTAATCAAAAGTATGAGCTTATTGACAATGATTCATATTTTCAGTAAAATCATAGACGTAAAAATTGTATGAGATTTGTATTTTATTACATCTATATTAATGGAATACATATATACTGTGCTTAAAATGAAAAGTGCTTACAAAGTGAAAATTTTTGAGAGTTTATTGATCAGTTTGATCACAAGCCTTTTGTACTTGAGCAAATAGGTATGTAAGGATTGTTGTCCTAAAAAAGGATTCTTTAAATCTGACAACCTAAGGTCCTGATCAGACCTAGGATTGTTGATTGAAAGCTCATTACACTGGTACATTATAAAGCTCTTGTATGATTCAAGCTTTTCAAACTAACTTTTAAAGAAAATTATCAATATTTATTGTTTTGAAATGATAAAAGTTGTTTCATTAATTACAGAGATCTTTGAATCGAATATGGTTTCTACTAATATGACTACTGATTTGTTGAATCAAAATTAGTACTTTGAAAATGTTTATTTGAGATACATTCCTTTATTCTTCTTGTGTTATTCTTATTAAGTTTAAAGTTATGTTTTGATTCATATACAATTGGAATTGATTCTTGAAATCATTTGTGATGAATTCAGGATGATAGAAATCTTCTAAAAAGAAATTTTAAAGTGTAGCTATAATTAACATCTATTTTATACAAATATATTTTGTAAGTTATTGAATATATTTGAAGTATATTTGTAGGGGGAGGAATTACAATGTCCAAAACAGATTAATATAATTCAAAATATAAATCTTGGTTAATCTAAGTTTAGTCCTCTTAAGATCTTGATGAAAATATTTAAAAGACAAACAAACTATTTTAGATTCATAAAAAGAGAATATTAGAATAGTTTACAATGTTCTCAAGATGATGTTATATATGCTAGGGTTTAGCTTATGTGTTGTCTTCGGAAGGTTTCAGTTGAAAGCATCCAAAACTTGTTTTTGGTAAAGTGTACTAACTAACGTTATGTTATGTAAGGTAACATGTAAAACTGCCTCTAGACAATGTTTTACTCATTAGGTCAGTTAACTCAACGAGTTATGCTTAAATATTTCGGATACCTTGATTGAATAAAATGTATTCAATATTCATTTAAAATCCAGACTTGACTATTATACTAGTTGAGTTAGTCGCCTAAAATTTTATTTAAACACTTATTTCACTAGCACTTAGGTTATTCGTAAACTTTGTGTTTGAAAATCTTACTCAGTATTCCTATTACAACCTACGACGATGGTCTCCAAGTTCTACAACGGTCGTGGCAGAGGAAAAGGAGAAGGTAGAGGGGATGGAAAATGAAAAGAAATCGACAATGATGAAGTTCCACAAGCTTGGTTTAAGAAAATACTTCAAGTTGACAAAAGGCAAAAATATATAGTGAATATTTCTTTCCTAAAGGAATACTGAATGAAGTTAGACTAGAACTTCATAATACTTAATGAAGTTAGACTAGAACTTCATAATACTTAATGAAGTTAGACTAGAACTTCATAATACTGATGCAAGTATAAAATACATGGGTATAAGAAGTAAATTTGATAGAGAATACAAAATGAAGTGTGACGAAATTACATTTTTGGAACAGTATGCAAAATATCTGGAAAAAGGTGTAGGTACATCAACTAGAATTCCTCTAACCCCTATCAATGGTACATGTAAGGATGAAACGTGTGTCAAAAAAGCACAAGTTTTACATTTATAATTTAACCGCAAGCGCACGGTGCCTATTGTATTAAGCGGTGCAAGTACGGGTCATTTCCACAGGGAGTTGGTCTAAACAACTTTTATTAGATTAATTACTTGACTTATGTCATAACATAACCTAAAAACATTCTATACATCCTATTTTTATCAAAACAAAAGTTAGCACTATGATTGGTAATTATATTAGAAATTATACATATGTGATTAACTAGTTAATTTAATTACTTGAAAAACACTTCCATACAATCTCATTCGTAACTCTAAAAGAACTCTTGAAATTGCAGAATTTGCATCCACTTATGGAAATCATTTCTTCCCAAAATACTCATTGAAAAATCATGTAAAAATATGATTTGGAAAGGATTTTAAAAGATCTAAAAATATAGCATAATTTCGAGATCTAATTCAAACTATAGAATTATTAGTGACGAATCTAACACAGATGTGCAACAAGCGGAGATCAAAACACAGATTACACGACTTCACAAGAAAATTCATATCTTCCTGAATTCTTTATGAAATAACGTGAAACAAAATCTCAATGCACGTTAACTTCGTCATCTCAAAAACCCATTTTACAGATCATAAAAATACAATTTGTACTCCGAGAAATTGATAATCAAAGACGTTCAAAAACTCTACCCAGAACTTGCGTCTAGGTCAGAAACACCTGTCAACACTTAAATCGATCAAATGATCTCCAAAAATTACGAAACCAAAACCATTGGTAAGTAGACTCGAAAATACATGAGATTGCATCAAGAATTATTCAAAACCGATGTCTGAGCTGAGAGAATTGAAATAATAAAAATACCTAAACTCTGTACGCAGTTCCCCTTATTACATAAGCAATCATTTCATCGAACATCCTATTTACAGCCATGATATGCACATATAAACAAGATGAAAACCACATTTAAACCAGAATCCACATCAAGATAACATCTGGAATTAATTAACTATATGAAAACTACACTGAAATGCAATGCAATAACATTCAAACAACACAAACGTATACAAACATAATATGAAAACATGAAACAACATACCTATGCATACATACACAACATGAACATAAAATATGCATAGGGATCTCTCTCAAATCTCACTCATACCTTGAAGAACACCCCTTCCTCAGCAATGGATCCATGGTTGGATGAAACCACACTCTTCAGCCACGTTTTCCCAAGGTCTCACCCCTTGGAATGTCACCTATAGCAAGGGCCTTCCACGATTGCAAGAGCAAGAGCAGTCAGCCTCCTTCCACTTCCCTTGGACGTCAAAACAGAGTTTCCAGCCCCTCATTTGCTTCTGAAGATGCTCCTTGGAACCACCCAAATCCACACGTCAAACACCACTCCCACTTGCCATCCAAGCTTCCTCCACCAAGACAGCCACAACCATCACCCTTGGAAACCCTTTGAGGACATGAATCAAGATGGAAAAAGAGAGATATGATGCTGGTTTGAGAGGGGGAACGACACCCTTGAGTGTCCACCTTCAGCCACGAGAAGAGGAGTCCTTGGAGAAGCGAACCGTCGGTTGGAATGGAAGAAAATGAGAAGAGATGCTTTTGACGTGAAGCTTCTTCCAAGATTGATCCAATGGTTGAGATTTATCTCAGCCCATTTTCTCAACCCATTTTCCCTTTTGATACACCATCCAAGGGCTGAGATTTAACCCTCTTATAATTCCTTGATGTCACCTATTTTCATCAATAAAACTCATACACAAATTAAGATTATTCAATCACATGTAGAATTATATCATGAATAATTACAAAAAATCATTATAGGTGCATCTATAACAATATTTCATTAAGATAACGAGAGTATAATTTTAAATTATTATCATGCATCACTTTTATATCTTAATACTAAATCTTTGAAAAGCATAAGTGAAATTGATAAGTGAAGATCATGCATGCAATACAATTGTGTTCCATGTAATTTATCCTAAATAACTAAGTGTCTACACATGGGCTATTAAACTTAACATTAATTCCATTAAAGGTAAATTTGTGCATTATTTCATTTTTAATTCCTAAAAACATGCATAGCCTAAAAATATAACTTTCATGTAATTCAATATAGAAATCATAAACTATGCACTTGTAATCCATAAAATGCATGCTTTAACATATAATAAAATGTACAAATCTTAACTTTACACACCCCCATACCTAGCCTTTGCTAGTCCTTTAGCAAAGTACTAGATCTAAAAAGAAGTAAATAGCCTACATGAGAAACACTCCTAAAGAAAGTTCAATCAAAATCAACAAAATAAACAAATCTAACCTAAGCCACTTTTGTAGGGAGCACGACTGCATTTAGCATATGCAGTAAGCCGTTAAACCTCTAAGTCACCAAAGAGGTGGAGTTGTGTCTCTAGAGGGTTTGTAGAGGACATACCCACAAAGTCCAAATTAAAATAAAATAAATAAAATGAAAGAAAAACACAACAAAACTGTGAAAAATCAATACATAAAACACATAAGAAAACAACTCACAAAAGAGAATCAAGATAAAAAGAAAGACTGTGTGATTCATTACTGCTATTAAGATCTTTGAGCATATGGTGGTGGCTCAACCTTACATCATTCCCTCACTTGTTCCTTAGATTGAATAAACTCGCCTTAGATAATGAATAGGGAGTTACCCGTTCAAGAGAACTATCTGCCTTACATAAAAAGATTCACACCCTCACTTCACACCAAAGAGAGATAAACCAAAGTACAAGCATGCAAAGCTGAATAAGAATAAGAATAAGTACATGGATCCCTCCCTTCCATTCAAAGTTGTTGGGTAATGCTAACGACTAGTGAACAAGAGATTAGACACTAATATGCCATTACACACCATCACTCCAAAATTTTTATTGACATCCACTTCATTCTCATTTCCCAAGTGACTTTCCACCTCCATTCTACCCGAATGGTGTTTCTGTTCTCTCTCTTTTCTTCTTCTTTTTTTTATTTTTTTTATTTTTTACATATAACAAGTTTGGCCATATAACAAAAATAACTCAAACTTGACAGATACACCTTATTTCTCCACCACCTGACCCAAAATAACTCCATGGCATACTAAATCTAATATCCTTGACACTGTTTTCAACACACCCTTCAAACTTTAGTGAAAGTTTGGGATGTACCTAGGACATTTCTCACCTAAGGGTTATATAAAAATGGACCCCTTGTTAAAAGTGCCTCTCGGTTTAGTCTCATCATGTTTTAGAATGCAGAACTCTCGGTCGTGGAACTCTCAGTCGCAGATATTTCTTCTGGCTTTAAATAATTCTCTCCACCGGGCGAACGAATTCTCGCGTGCGTTGTCTCCCGAACACACGTCTTCCGCGCGTACGTCTTCTGCGCATGCTTTTCTCGCCCGATTCCACCAACTTCCAACATCGAGTGTATCACCCTCTAATGAGAATCCATAGATCTAAGGGAGCCAATGAGGTGTTGGCATGTCCACTTCTTTAAAATTTAGTCCACCAACTTTGATTATTTACATCTTCTTTTTGTCTTTTGCAATAAGCTCCTTCCACATGTGTGTTACCTATAATTAATGGAAATTGAACTCCAAGAGATGTTAGCCAACATAGGATAGGACATTTAAAATAAAATCAATGAGTTATATGTAAAATTATATCTAATGGGGATGCACTTGTTAATTAAATTTCTATATTACACTATATTTCAAGACTTATATTACCTATAATTAATATCATTTATCCACCATAGATAGATAATATCATGCAAAATTACTTATAAAATTCATTAAAAATGGGCAAAATTAAAGCTTGAACACCCCCCCACACTTAAACTTTGCTAGTCCTCTAGCAAAATTTAGAGAAGAAAAGATTAAGGAACCCCTTGAAACAGATAAACACAATAAAGAAAATTAAGGCAAATTAAATTCTCACCAAGTAATGCAACAATACTTATAGATAATCTCCACTCACAAGCTGAGTTCCTATAATGGTGAGGAATTTAGAATGGACATCTAATGCCAACCTAAGGAAAATAAGTTTTTAAGATACTATTAAGTGAAAAGTGCTTAGACCCATAATCAATAGCATCTAGGTTCATCTCACTTAATCAAAGAATACATGAAGGTTTCTTTAGGCTTCTATCCTCTAGTACATTGCCCCTTTATTTTCAATTGAGTTTTTTTTTTTTTTCTTATTCTATAAAAGTATTTTCTTTATTCATTCTATAGAACAACTTCTTTTTTTTTTTTTTTTTTTTTTTTTGAAACCTCTCTTTTCTCACATCCTACCACTACCCTTAGGATACCTCCCATAAAGGGTTTACACATGAAGACTAAGAGGTTACTTAGCCTCCGTCCCCAGCAACCTTATGAGAACGGGTATCAAACCTTATTCCCAAATTCATATATCTTCCCTTCTCATGGGACAACCTATTGGAAGGATTTCCTAAGCCACTCCTCAAGATTCATGTCATAAGAAGAGTCCTCTAGATACCACATGATTAAGAGTCTAGTGCAAGAATGTGTATATGTTATAAGTAAGAAACTATGGTTGGCATCTCAAATGCATATTCCTATCCTCACCTTAAAGATAAGTTCAGCTCTAAGTGTAAGACATCATAAGGAAAGAACATTACTGAGGAAAATTCAACATGCCACAAAAAGAAATTAAGTTCAAATGAAAACAAAGCTAAAACTAATAAAGAATTAATGATCTTAACCTTAAGAGCATACAATGGAGATTGAGTAGCATACTAGTAAGGCTAAGATGCAATAATTCAAAATCAAAATTAAACTAACAAAGCTATTTCCTAAAAAAAATTGACATGCAAGTTCTTATCATGGATACACCTAAAACATGGTGGCATGCAACATATAGAACAAATTTTCAAACTTACCACCAACCTGCTTGTGAAAGAAACTTACATTTGGAAAATTTTCAATTTCATTGCTGTAGTATGCATCCTAAAACATTTTTTTACTTTCTCCTCCCCCCCGCACTTAGTTCCTGCATTGTCCTCAATGTAGAAAGGATTGTTTCAACAATAAGAATAAGTAAAAAAATGTTAGCGCATACCTATTGTGCACTGCTCTTCAAGTGGTGTAGATAAAATGTATTTAACTCTAATTATGGTTGAACATCAATTTGTCAAACAAACACATGATATCATGATAAAGTCTTTCAACCCATTCTACACCCTTCAAGTATTTGAAAATTATGCATCTAACTACTTTCAAATATATCATCAAATTCTGTTCTTCAAAATTAAACATCTCAAGCATGAAATAAAATAAGTCTCTTATCAAATAAGTCGAGCATAAGTTGTGGAGATAAAAGGTAGCCTCTAGCTATCTTGTTGATTGCAAGTGATTCTTCTCTTTACTTTTCTCCTGAAGTTGTCTCCACTTGGTTGACATGTGGATTTGTGATAGCTTGGCTTGGAATGGTTCCTTTCTCCCTCTTGCAAAGCCTTGCTGATATTTGGGATAGTTGTGCCTCTATCTTGCTGATTGATTGTGCATTAGCATGCACAATTGATTAATACTTAGCGTTGTTCATGGCAAATGCTTCCACGCCTTTGATCAAGCTGTCTATCTTCTTTCCCATGTCTTCTATTGCTGTTGAATGATCATTTTTCTTAGCCAATTCCATAGTATTTCGTGTAGGTTGATTGCCTTGAAAATTTGAGGATTTACCATGTTGATTATCTTGAAAATGTGAGTTTCTCCATGAAAAGTTTGGGTGGTTCCTCCAAGATGGGTTGTAGGAGTTGCCATAAACTTCTTGCCTTTGATTGTTCCTTGTGTATATTTCCTGAACATCAACAGAAGGGTTAGCCAACATAGGACATTCATTCACAATATGGCCTACCATATTACATCCCAAGCACTTGAGTGGTTCTTTCCCTTTTCCTTCTATTGCTTCAACCCTTTTCAATAGGCTTCCATATTTCATTTCAAGGGCCGTGGTTGCATTTATGGAATGAATGCCCTTCTCTTGCCTTGTTTCAGATCTTGGAGAGGATTTCTCCCAACTTAATGTCTTTGCCACCAACTCTCCCAAGAAGTTCCATGCCACTGTGTCTTCAAGATTTGCAAAGTCTCCTTGCACCATGGATTCTAACAAGCCCTTTACTGATGTAGGGATTCCATCATACACGATTTGGCATTGTCTCCACAAGGGTATCCCATGATGTGGACACCTCACAAGCAATTCATTGAACCTGGTAAAGAAATTAGCAAATGATTCTTCTGGCATTTGATAGCAAGAATTAATAACCTTTCTCATCTCATTTGTTTTGGCAATTGGATAGAATATTTTCAAAAAGATGGCACTAAATTGCTCCCATGAAGTAATAGAGTTGGGTGGTAAACTTTGAAGCCACCTTCTTGCTTGGTCTCTCAAGGCAAAGGGAACAAATCTCAATAGGATGGAATCATCTGTCAGATTTTGTATCTTCATTAAGTTGCATACATCTTCAAATTCTTCAAGGAAGCCATAAGCATCCTCATCATCGTGTCCCATGAACTTTGGTAATTGGCTGATGTAGTGAGATTTCAACTCAAAATGTGCTCCATTCTCATCTGGTAGTTGAATGCAAGTGATCCTACTTCTCTGTGTAGGATAGAACATGTCTTTGAGCACCACCCTCCTCTCATTGTTGTTTGCTGCCATGTGTGTTTCTTTTTGATTCTCTATGCGTATCAACCTGTTATCTACGCCTCTCTCCCAACTTTTCATGCACTAAGACATTCACATCAGTTATGTAATTCAAGAGTATATGCAAGAGTTATTTACATGGTGAAATATCATCAAAGTATACAAGTACCATCATATATCATAAAATTTCAGCATGAATGGTTCACCATATAAATTCAAGATGACATGAAACAACAAGGATAGATGCATGATAATAAGCATATAAAATTTTGACGTGAACTTGCAATAATAAATTTTATTGTTAACTACTAACACACTAATACATAGAATGAAAAATTACTGAGAATTAAGAAAAGAAAAACTACATCTACAACTAAATACATACAAACACTAATTATAATTGGGTTCCAACAACAAAGCACTCTCTCCATGATTGTAGGTTTTTCTAGGATGATATTCTTTAAGTATTTGACCATTCACTACAGTTTTAAATCATGTCTTACAATTTTCTATAGCTATAGCTCCATGATTATATATATGTTTAATGATGAATGGTCCTGTCCATCTAGTCTTAAATTTTCCAGGGAACAAATGTAATCTAGAGTTATATAATAAAACTTCTTGTCCCTCATGAAAGTCCTTTCTTAGAATTTTCTTGTCATGGAATGCTTTTGCTTGTTCTTTTGCAATCTTTGCATTTTCATAAGCCTCTCTTCTTATTTCTTCCAGCTCATTGAGTTGATATTTTCTTGCTTTTCCTGCATCATCAACACACATGTTAAATGTTCTAATAGCCCATTCTGCTTTATGTTCTATTTCTATAGGTAAATGACATGCTTTCCCATAAACTACTCTAAATGGTGACATTCCCAACATAGTTTTATGGGCAGTCCTATAACCCCAAAGTGCATCATTAAGCTTTTCTGCCCAATCCTTCTTACTTGGTTTGATTACTTTTTCGAGCATGTGCTTGATTTGTCTATTGGATACCTCAACTTGCCCACTTGTTTGAGGATGATATGGTGTTGCTAACTTGTGAGTAACCCCATACTTCCTGAAAGCCATTTGAAATACTCTGTTGCAAAAGTGAGGTCCATTATCACTAATTATAGCTCTTGGAATACCAAATCTAGCAAAAATGTTAGATCTAAGAAAATCAACAACTTTAGCATCATTTCTCTTAGTTGGGATAACTTCAATCCATTTAGAAACATAATCAACAGCCAACAAAATATAAGAATAACCAAAAGAAATGGTAAATGGTCCCATGAAATCAATGCCCCAAACATCAAAAATTTCAACTTCAATGATAGGATTCAAAGGCATCATATTTTGTTTGGAAATTTTTCCCATTCTTTGGCTATCACAATGTCTACAATGATCTTTAGAGTCTTTAATTAGAGAAGGCCAATAAAATCCACATTCAAGAATTTTCAAAGAAGTTTTTCTATGGCTAAGATGACCTCCACAAGCATGATTATGACAAAAATTTAAGACATTAGCAATTTCATCTTCAGGAAGACATCTTCTTAAAATTTGATCAGAACCCATTTTATACAAATAAGGTTCCATCCAAACATAATGTTTAGCCATGTACCTCAATATTTTCTTATCTAGTTTAGATAAATCAGTTGGTATTAACCCTGTAGCAAGATAGTTAGCAATGTCTGCAAACCAAGGTAACTTACCAACTAGAAATAAACTCTCATCAGGAAACTTTTCATTAATCACATTATTGCATGCTGGAATATTTTCTAATCTAGAGAGGTGATCAACAACTAAATTTTCTTTTCCAACCTTATCTTTAATTTCTATGTTGAATTCTTGCAACAATAAAACCCAACGAATTAATCTTGGTTTTGCATCTTTTTTACTCATCAAATGTTTAATAGCTGCATGATCAGTATGCACAATAACTTGATTGCAAACTAAATATGGTCTAAATTTATCTAGAGCAAAAACAACAGCAAGAAATTCTTTTTCTGTGGTAGTATAATTTACTTGAGCTTCATTCAAAGTTTTACTAGCATAGCATATGACATGATGTTTCTTATCAATTATTTGCCCAAGTACTGCACCTACTGCATAATTGGAGGCATCACACATAATTTCAAAAGGATAATCCCATATTGGGGCATGAATTATAGGAGATATTAATGCATGCTTAAGTTGATTAAAAGCAGCAAGACAATGTTCATCAAAAACAAACTCAGAATCTTTTGCAAGTAAATTAGTTATAGGTCTTGTTATCTTGCTAAAATCATGAATAAATCTACGATAAAAACCAGCATGTCCTAAAAAGCTTCTAACCTCCTTAACAGATTTAGGTGGTTGCAAATGAGATATAACGTCAATTTTTGCCTTATCCACCTCAATCCCTCTATTAGATATCACATGCCCAAGAACTATGCCTTCATTCACCATGAAATGGCACTTTTCCCAATTTAAAATAAAATTCTTTTCAACACATCTTTGCAAAACCATATCTAAATGATGTAAACAAATATCAAAATTTTTGCCAAAAACATAAAAGTCATCCATGAAAATTTCTAAAATTTTTTCATTCATATCATAAAAAATTCCTGCCATGCATCTTTGAAATGTTGCAAGTGCATTACATAAACCGAAAGGCATACGCCTAAAAGCATAGGTTCCGCTTGGATAAGTAAAAGTAGTCTTTTCTTGATCCTCTGAGATTATGGGTATTTGATTGTACCCAGAGTATCCATCAAGAAAACAATAAAATTCATGTCCAGCTAACCTTTCTAGCATCTGATCAACAAATGGCAATGGGAAATGATCTTTACGAGTTGCAGAATTCAATTTACGATAATCAATACATACCCTCCAACTAGTTTTTATTCTAGTAGGCACTAACTCATGATCTTGATTTTCAACTACTGTAAAGTCCGATTTCTTAGGTACTACATGCACAGGGCTTACCCACCTACTATCACTAATAGGGTATATAATGCCATTGTCAAGCCATTTAACTATCTCCTTCTTTACCACCTCACTCATTTGGGGATTTAATCTACGTTGAGGTTCTTTAAAGGCATAGTTCTCATCTTCTAGGATAATTCTATGTTGAACTATAGTGGGACTGACTCCTACAATGTCACTCAATTGCCAACCAAGAGCTCTCTTGTTTTTACTTAATATCTTCATTAATTTTTCTTCTTGGTTTGGGATTAAGTTTGCTCCAATTATAACAGGATATTCATTTTGCTTATCTATAAATGCATATTTCAGATTTTGTGGGAGTGTTTTTAATTTATTCCTTTCCTTAACTTCTAAAATCAAGTCATTATTCATTTCATGCTCACCACTATTCTCTTGTAACGATGCCTTGTGTTCTAGATTATCTTCAACGTCTAGAAAGCAAATTTCAGCACTAAGTTCTTCCTCATTACTACTATTTTCAACTTCTTCAAATAATTCAGAAATGCTTACACTAATGTTGTCATCTACTTGATGGTTTATAGTCCTATCTCTTTTAAAAATGTTCAATGATATCACCTTATTGTTAAAGGAGATTGACATTTTACCATTTCTGTAATTAATGTGGGCATTAATAGTTGCTAAGAATGGTCTCCCTAGGATCAAAGTAGATTCATTTGGTTCACAAGTTGGTGCATTGGTTTCTAAAATGATAAAGTCGGCTGGGTATATAAAATCTTCAATTTGAATTAAGACATCTTCTACAATACCCATGGGACTCCTATATGATCTATCAGCTAGTTTAATTAGTGTTCTAGTTTTCTTAATTCCTGTGATTCCTAATTGTTCATACAAGTGTTTTGGCATCACGTTAACTCCTGCACCAAGATCTAATAATGCTTTTTCAATTAAAACATTCCCTATTAAGCAAGTTATTAGAGGAACACCAGGATCATTGAATTTTTTAGCTAAACTATCAAGCAACATTGAACTACTTAACTCGGTTAAATAAACTTGCTTACTTAATTTTTTTCTTCGCTTCCTATGCTTGGTACAAAGGTTTTTAAGCACCCTCCTATATGCTAGATTTTTTCTAATTAATTCTAACATAGGCATATTAACATTGATTTTCTCAAATATGGTTCTTATAGCTTCATTTTCCTCATTTTCTTTGTTGTTGTCAAGCCGACTAGGAAATGGTGGTTTGTTGTTCATATTTTCAGATGTTTCTTCTTTCTTTTTATCCATTTCTATGTCTATAACAGGGTTTTCTTCAATTAATTCTTCATTAGTTTTATCCATTAGACATTTTTCAAGTTCAACTCCTTCATGTTCTAGTTCTACATCCTTATGTTCATCTCTTGTCAACATATTTTCTTCCTTTTCATCTACGTTTTCTTCACTTTGTTTTTCTTCACTTTCATGTTCTAATATGTTTCTTTCTATGGTTTTTCCAGATCTTAAGATTAAATTCACGTTTTCATCTACATTAGAGTCTTCTTCATCATCTATGACAATTACACCTTCTTTTTGTTGTAGGAGCTTAGTGGCAACATAATAGCTATCTCCTAACTCTATGATTCTCTCTATATTCCTCATGGACTCTTCTATAGAACTACTACTAACATGAGAGCAATCACAAACATCATTTCTTTCATCAATATGAGATTTATGCATATCAAAATCGTAAGAAAATTCACTAGCATCATGCAAGACATCATATTCATCACTAACATGAGTTGTTTCTTCTACTGGTTGAATTTTTATATTAAATAACTTGCTGGTACATATGCTTTCATCATGACCTTTTACATGGCAATAAGAACAAGCACTTTCAGATAAAAAATCATTTATAAACTTAAAAGGATCATCATGATGAAAATTTGACATACTTGCAAGAAATTTAAGCAATAAAATTCACAACTAAGCACAAGAAAGATATGTTTATGAAAATTTATCAAACAACCAACTAAGAACTTCAAATATGGTAAAAATAAACTAAGCCAAATTGCCAATCCTCGGCAGCGACGCCAAAAACTTGTTGAGTTATATTTTTAGCTCAAGCTTTACTGCAAGTGCACAGTTCTTTTGGTGTACATGGCAAATACAGGTCATTCTTCCACAAGGATTGTGTTTACGACTTAATCAACTATTACTCAACTTGTTCTTCAAGCTTTTAGCTATACTTCAGTAAATTAATGACATGTGAATGTAGAATAATCAAAATTAACACAAGCTCACAAATCATGTAGTTTCAAGGCAATGTGTAGTGGAAAATGGTGATGTAAATCAATTCCTTTACTTGTAAATCTATCAACTCATTCAATTATAACATGCACACAAGTTCCACATGATTTCAGAAGTTATATCTATGCATAAAAATTGAGGAAAGAAACATAAAATGCGAAGATTCAATAGGCTATGCTACTCTATTCTAATTTATACTAAATGCATGCAACTATGCTATTTGCTAATCTAGCTGAACTATACTATACTGTTTGCATTAGAAATTCTTTTTGGAGATTGATTTGGACAAAATGTGATCAATATAAGGTATAACAAATTTAGCTAACTACTGAAATTAAAATTAACAACTAAGGTAAATGAGAGTTCATTAAGAAGAAATTCAACACAATATACTTCCAAATTCTTATACTCCTCTTCTTCTCCTTGAATCAACACTTCACATTCATATGTGCCAAGTATACCATACATAGGTGTCGACCACTCTTGTGAAAGCCCTATGTATGGTCCAAACAAATCAAATGAATGTAAACTGAAATTAAGAGAACAATGCAGTAATTAAAGCTTGAACAATGACCACCTGCAGGCTGGTCATGACAAAAAGATAGCACACTATGAACTTCAGTGTCAGGGATGCATCTTCTAATAATTAAGTCTTGACAAGATTTGAACAGATAAGGATCATCCCAATGATATTCTCTTGCCTTGGCCATAAATCTCTTAATTTGTTGGCTTGACCAATTTTTAGGCACTTGCTTTGTCACCAAATAGTTTACAATGTCAACAAACCAAGGGGCTGGAGTTACCGCCATCAATTGTTCATCAGGGAATGAATCATTGATTGGTACTCCCTCTTGAGGTGTGACAAGACGAGACAAATGATCAGCCACAATGTTTTCACTACCTTTTTTATCACGAATTTCTATATCAAATTCTTGGAGTAGGAGGATTCACCTAACTAACCTAGCTTTTGCATCTTGCTTAGCTAACAAGAACTTGATAGCTGAGTGATCAGTGTAAATGATAGTTTTTGACCCTAACAGATAAGAGTGGAATTTCTCAAGGGCAAACACTATAGCTAAAAATTCCTTCTTTGTAACAGTGTAATTTACTTGGGCCGGGTTTAAGGTTTTTGTTGCATAGTAAATCACCCTAGGTAAGTTATCTACCTTTTGTCCTAAAACTACCCCTACTGCATAATCTGAGGCATCACACATCAACTCGAATGGGTGAGACCAAACAAGAGGGTGCACAATAGGTGCAGAGACTAAGACTCTCTTAAGCTCCTCAAAGGCATCATGACAATCTTTTGAAAATTCAAATGATGTGCCCTTTGATAATAGTAGCGTCGAGGGACGGGCGATTTTACTAAAATCCTTGATAAACCGTCTATAAAAGCCTGCATGGCCCAAAAATGCTCTTATATCCTTTATTGATCTAGGAATTGGTAAGTTGGCTATGAGATCTACTTTTGCCTTACCAACTTCCAACCCACTCTTAGATACTACATGACCCAACACAATACCCTGCTGAACCATGAAATGGCATTTTTCCCAATTTAAAACTAATCTCTTCTCTATACACCTTTTTAATACTAATTTTAGATTCTGGAGGCATGAATCAAAAGAAGGTCCAAATATAGAGAAGCCATCCATAAAAATCTCTAAGAATTTATCTACCATATCCGAAAACATGCTAGTCATGCACCTCTGAAATGTTGCTGGAGCATTACATAAACCAAAAGGCATGTGCTGGAATGCAAAAGTACCAAATGGACAAGTGAACGTGGTCTTATCTTGATCACACGGTGCAATAGGGATTTGATTGTAGCCAGAGTAACCATCTAAGAAATAGTAATATTCTTGTCCTGCTAGCTTCTCTAACATTTGGTCCATGAAAGGTAAAGGAAAGTGATCTTTCTTAGTGGCGGTGTTAAGCTTTCTATAGTCTATACATACTCGCCATCCCGTTTGCACTCTCGTGAGCACAAGCTCATGGCTAACCCAAGAACTATCGGAGATAGGATAAATTATGCCATGATCCAACCACTTGATGATTTCCTTCTTTACAACGTCCTTAATGTTTGGGTTTAGTCGTCTTTGTGGAATTCTAGAAGGAATACTATCACTCTCTACATGAATCCTATGTTGACATATGCTCGAACTGATCCCTTTTATGTCATCCATGGTCAAACCAATGGCCTCCTTATGTGATTGCAGAACCCCTAATAACCTTTCCTCTTGCTCAACAGAAAGATGGGAAGATAGGATGATTGGCAAAGTATCTCCCTCTCCCAAAAAGGCATACTTGAGGTCCTTAGGAACAGGTTTCAATTCTAATAAAGGCGGTTCCACTATGGACGGTTTCTTCACCTCTCTCACATTGCTTACCAATGGTTCGACGAAATTCATTTCACAAACATGATCACTCCCTAAACTATCCTCAATAGCTAAGTTGGACTCAACATCTATGTCACTTTCTTCCTCGGGTGGATAAGATTCCTCACTACTTGACATGAAACTTTCCTCTCCTTCATCATCATCTAAAGCTTCATCTACGAAACTCACCTGAAAATTCCCATTAGTTAAAGATTTTATTTCATGATGTGCTCCAAAAATATTTAAGTCAACCTTAGAGTCACCATAAACTATTTGCATAGACCCATCTCTACATCCTATGTAAGCATCAACTATGGCGAGGAAGGGCCTTCCTAGAATTAGAGGTACGTTTTGTCTTCTACTAGGTGACAATTGACTTTCTAATACTATAAAATCTATTGGGTAGACAAAGTTTTCAACTTTTATTAAGATATCTTCCATTACCCCTAAAGGAGTCCTATAAGATTGGTCTGCTAGTTGGATTAGGATCTTAGTGGGTTTAATGCCATTAAGACCTAATTCTACATAAATACTGGACGACATTACATTTACACCGGCTCCTAGATCAATCAATGCCCTCTCAAAATAGGTGTCTCCTATGGTACAAGAAATGGTAGGAGTCCCCGGATCACTAAACTTCTTGGGCATACTTTGGCAAAAATAGGTGCCTATAGATTCTGCTAAGCAAGCTTTCCTAGGTAGTTTCCTAGCTCTTTTCCGTGTGCAAACATCCTTTAGGAACTTGGCATAGGCAGGTATCTGTTGAATAGCATCTAATAAAGGGATATTAATCCTTACTTGCTTGAATATTTCCCTAAGTTCACCTAACTGTGCTTCTTGATTTTTACTTCTTAGTCTATGGGGAAAAGGAGCAGGAAGGGACTCTAAAGAGTTTCCCAAGTCATCTACCTTACCATTGTTCTTTTCCATATGCACAGGTTGCTCAACTTCTCCTGATTTGTTAAGATGTGGATTCCGCTCTTTAAAAGGAGTCAAAGGAACTGAGGGAAGAGCTTCCTTACCCGATCTTAGAGTTACAAAAGCCTCCACCTCCTCATTTTCACACAAAGGCAAGGGCCCTATACCTACATCCTCATCTAATTCCAACTTCATAGGGGTGCTGGCAATTCTTGTTAACTCTAATAGCTGAATGGATGAATTTAACTCATCCAAAGTCTTGGATAAATCCACCTTTTTTTCACACTTTACTTTGTCAACAATAGATGACTCAACTTGTGATCTCATTTGATAACCACTAGTACTAGCTTCATTTGCATTAATATTCAGACATGGCATGGATAAATCTGAAAAAACATTTGAATGTGCACCTACAATATCATTTAGCATGTAAGATGGATAATCAGAAGTAAGATGATCATTTAACTTGCATTTAAAACATGTAGGTGTGAGGTCAAATTCAAAATTATCAATTTTAATCTTTTGATGATTATCCATTAGAATTAAAAATAATATGCAATGTTAGACAAGTGAACTAACCTACTTAACATGCACTTAGATCCTCAGCAATTTAAAAGACTCTGCAATATAATAATAGAATTGGAAAAATAATTACTCTTTAATTCCACTTTAAACCTCATTTTCTTTAACTCATTAAATTTCAAGATCTTACATTCATGCCACTATGTTAAGCATAAAAACATAATGTACTTTATCAAATAATTACCAACTTCATCCGAAGTTTTAAATAACGAGCAACAAATTATTCCAGAAATTAAACTATGCCACTACAACTTCCAGATTTTCTACAGAAATTTATATAGCTTATAATTTCACAAATAAATATTCGCATGAAAGATAATTACTTCTAGTTTCTAAGAAAAATAAGAGATAAAAATTTCCAAAACTGAAGTATTATCAAAATCGTATGAAACTTAGATGACTTAGAGTTCGTAATCTACAGAACATGCCATTTTAGAAAAAATTCTCCAGAAATGTATATAAATTCAACTACAGTGTATAATATTTTGTTGGAAAGGTAAACTACTGTAGTTTCATGAAAAAAAATTTCAAAAATAAATTTTATTTATACATGTAACTGCATTTCCAAATATACTCGTGCATGTTATGAAAATTCTACCTAGAAAAATAACCATCCGATAGACATCGGATAGTTCACCCTAACTATCCGATTGTTATTTACAAAATCGGATAGTTACGGGTGTGTTCCAGTCGAAAAATCGGATACTTACCGGTCGGGGACGAAAATCGGATACTTACAAGTGTCTTCCGGTTGAAACATCGGATAATTATGGGTCAGGGACGAAAATCGGATAGTTATGTCATAACTATCTGATTTTGTCATGAACATCAGATACTTATGTGTTAGGGATGAAGATCGGATACTTACCAGTCAAAAATCAGATACTTACCGATCAGGGATGAAAATCAGATAGTTATGTCATAACTATCTGATTTTGTCATGAACGTCAGATAGTTATGTCGTAACTATCCGATTTCTTCACGAAGGTCGGATAGTTACGACATAACTATCTGATTTCTTCATGAAGGTCGGATAGTTATGACCTTAACCATCTGATCCTCCTGACAACGATTAAATCTCACATGTCAACTTTAAAAAATCACACAGAATTCTACATAACTCCAAATGAAACGTGTAAATACTCGTTGGAAAGATAATTTCATCTAGTTTTCGGGAAAAATTACTGATTTAAATTTTAAGTATGTTCATAATAGTGTATTTTAAAAATTCATTAGCAGAAAACCGACCCAGAATTCTATATAACATCTCTGTATTCTACGATTTTTATCTTTAAACATACTAATCAGAATTTTATGCATAAGTACACAAAGGAAATCTCAAAACCCAAGTATTCATGAAAAATTTTCCTAAAAATGAGTTCTAATCTCGTGCACATCAAAAATTTAAATTTTCCAGACAGGCAGATTCTGTCTTAATAATTTGTGCACAAAGATTATCATTACTCCATTAACCTACTTATCACCAATATGTATACTTAAATAAATGTGTGACAAGTCATTCAAGCATCAAGAAAGATGAATGCATGGATTGTACACTCCTTACACCCATTTCCTTGTAGAAAAAACACAAGAATAAAAATCTAAATAAAACTAGCATCATGCAAATGACATTAAATCCAGTACTCATCCAATAAACAATTTAAAAGCACCAAACTCCCCGGCAACGACACTAAAAACTTGTAAGGATGAAACGTGTGTCAAAAAAGCACAAGTTTTACATTTATAATTTAACCGCAAGCGCACGGTGCCTATTGTATTAAGTGGTGCAAGTACGGGTCATTTCCATAGGGAGTTGGTCTAAATAACTTTTATTAGATTAATTACTTGACTTATGTCATAACATAACCTGAAAACGTTCTATACATCTTATTTTTATCAAAACAAAAGTTAGCACTATGATTGGTAATTATATTAGAAATTATACATATGTGATTAACTAGTTAATTTAATTACTTGAAAAACACTTCCATACAATCTTATTCGTAACTCTAAAAGAACTCTTGAAATTGCAGAATTTGCATTCACTTATGGAAATCATTTCTTCCCAAAATACTCACTGAAAAATCATGTAAAAATATGATTTGGAAAGGATTTTAAAATATCTAAAAATCTAGCATAATTTCGAGATCTAATTCAAACTATAGAATTATTAGTGACGAATCTAACACAGATGTGCAACAAGCGGAGATCAAAACACAGATTGCGCGACTTCACAAGAAAATTCATATCTTCCTGAATTATTTATGAAATGACGTGAAACAAAATCTCAATGCACGATAACTTCGTCATCTCAAAAACTCATTTTAAAGATCATAAAAATACAATTTGTACTCCGAGAAATTGATAATCAAAGACGTTCAAAAACTCTGCCCAGAACTTGCGTCCAGGTCAGAAACACCTGTCAACACTTAAATCAAAAATACCAGTCAAATGATCTCCAAAAATTACGAAACCAAAACCATTGGTAAGTAGACTCGAAAATACATGAGATTGCATCAAGAATTATTCAAAACCGATGTCTTAGCTGAGAGAATTGAAATAATAAATATACCTAAACTCTGTACATGGTTCCCCTTATTACATAAGCAATCATTTCATCGAACATCCTATTTACAGCCATGATATGCACATATAAATAAGATGAAAACCACATTTAAACCAGAATCCACATCAAGATAACATCTGGAATTAATTAACTATATGAAAACTACACTGAAATGCAATGCAATAACATTCAAACAACACAAACGTATACAAACATAATATGAAAACATGAAACAACATAACTATGCATACATACACAACATGAACATAAAATATGCATAGGGATCTCTCTCAAATCTCACTCATACCTTGAAGAACACCCCTTCCTCAGCAATGGATCCGTGGTTGGATGAAACCACACTCTTCAGCCACGTTTTCCCAAGGTCTCACCCCTTGGAACGTCACCTATAGCAAGGGCCTTCCACGGTTGCAAGAGCAAGAGCACTCAACCTCCTTCCACTTCCCTTGGATGTCAAAACAGAGTTTCCAGCCCCTCCTTTGCTTCTAAAGATGCTCCTTGGAACCACCCAAATCCACACGTCAAACACCACTCCCACTTGCCGTCCAAGCTTCCTCCACCAAGACACCCACAGCCATTACCCTTGGAAACCCTTTGAGGACGTGAATCAAGATGGAAAAAGAGAGATATGATGATGGTTTGAGAGGGGGAATGACACCCTTGAGTGTCCACCTTCAGCCACGAGAAGAGGAGTCCTTGGAGAAGCGAACCGTCGACTAGAATGGAAGAAAATGAGAAGAGATGCTTTCGACGTGAAGCTTACTCCTATTAATATTGGTGACTCTTGGTCTTCCAAGATTGATCCAATGGTTGAGATTTATCTCAACCCATTTTCCCTTTTGATACACCATCCAAGGGCTGAGATTTAACCCTCTTATAATTCCTTGATGTCACCTATTTTCATCAATAAAACTCATACACAAATTAAGATTATTCAATCACATGTAGAATTATATCATGAATAATTACAAAAAATCATTATAGGTGCATCTATAACAATATTTCATTAAGATAATGAGAGTATAATTTTAAATTCTTATCATGCATCACTTTTATATCTTAATACTAAATCTTTGAAAAGCATAAGTGAAATTGATAAGTGAAGATCATGCGTGCAATACAATTGTGTTCCATGTAATTTATCCTAAATAACTAAGTGTCACGTGGGCTATTAAACTTAACATTAATTCCATTAAAGGTAAATTTGTGCATTATTTCATTTTTAATTCCTAAAAACATGCATAGCTTAAAAATATAACTTTCATGTAATTCAATATAAAAATCATATACTATGCACTTGTAATCCATAAAATGCATGCTTTAACATATAATAAAATGCACAAATCTTAACTTTACAGTACACGACTACAACCATTTGAGGAAGAATATGAATCTGCTATTCCTACTCCTTTATATTCAGAAGAAAAACAAACAAATATTGCTGTGGATACAAGAAAAGTTGAAGGTCTTCAAAAGGTAGTAGTAATAGAAAGTGCCTTAGAAGAATTGAACCAGAAAACTTTTATGCAACAATTTCAAAAGAAAATAGCAATACTTGAAGAAGAGAGACTGACTTGTTATTGAAGAAGAAAAGTTAGGAAAATTATGTCTAAAGAAACAAAGTTTGCTAGAAAAGAAAAATCAAATGAGCATTTATTTCCAAAGGACAATGTATGTCTAGACATTATTCCTTTTAGTGCATCTGAAAAACTCATCAGTTCTGAGCATACTAAAACTAATGATGATAATGAGACTTTATTTTCCCTTGCTAGAAAACTTGAAAAGAAATCCAACTCAAATATGAGTTCAAGTTTTTCTACTTGTTCAAGCCCTGATGATGCAGCAATTGAACAATTAGAGCGTTAGACAACTAACATAGAACAAGTTATTGTAGATATAATTGAAAATGTTGAGGCAATAACTAGTTTACAGGTTGAATTGTCTAGAGTAGCGGATATTGAAAAAGTTAAAACTCTAGAAGAGCTTAATGTCAATCAGCCTTCTTCAGAATCTATAGAACCAGAGTCTAAGAATTCACAGCATGTATCAATGAAGATATCTGTTGAACAACATGAACAATTACAGATAGATACACCGACTGTAGAATTTGTGAAACAATTGAACTCTAACTAGTCTATAGAGATTGAACAAATGAATGTAAAACATATTGAAGATGTTCCTTACACTGCTGAAGTTGCAGAATCAAGCTTACATACGTAGCTTCAAGAAAATATTTTCATAGAGGAACAACATGACATTCATTTTGAAGAAGAGGTTCCTAAAGATGAATTAAATTCTGAATCAAGGCTTCAGGTATCACCTTCTTTGTATAATATATTACACATTCAAGGTAATTCAATTCATTTTAGATCTAAGGAAGCATTGCAGAAATTCAATAATCTGATTACATGTCAAATTCTGCATGTCGTCCAATAAAGTTCAGAAATTTGATGGAAATAAGAGATCTATTTGAGTTTCAAGGCTTAATTAAATTCTTGCCAGTTGGAACAAAATGGAAACAATATAAAGAGCTCATTGCAGCCTTTTATAGTAATCTGGTCAATAATGACAATATACTAACAACTCAAATACATCAACAGGAGTTCACATTGTCTCCTGAATTAATTTTTGAAGTGTTGGGATTAAAGAATGAAGGTGTTGTTGTTACAAATAGATTTGACATGGTCAGATAGCTAGAATGGGACATTCACTCACTATCAAAGATTCCAAATGTATATAGTGAAATGAGGTTAATGGAAAATTTGAATGTAGAGGCAATGTTTATTGCAAATATCTTGCATGCCAATTTATTTCAAAGAGTTGGACACAATATGGAAGTCAGTAGAAGTTGTTTATATGTAACTTATGGTCTGCTGAATAGAATTCAAATCAATTAGTTTGATGTTTTCACTTCTCAACTACAGCATATGAATTCAAAGTTATTTTTTGGTGATGCTGTATGTAGACTCCTTGCAAACCAATTGAATTTATCTGATTGTCCCTTTGAAACTAAAGGCATGAGACCATTTAGTGTAAAAGATTTGCAAAGATTCTAAGCCATGCATCAACGCCAACCTCAACAACAATAACAACAAATAAAATGTACAAAACAAATACAATCACCTATATAGCCAAGTTATTCAGTTCGAGCAAAACAGCAACCCCAGCTACCTCCTTCCCTAGATGATGTGCTTAATGAAATCAGAAATGATATTAGGCATTTAGGAGATAAAATATGTAATGCTATAAGTAATATCCTTAGGAGGAATAGATAAATGTCAAGTCATTTGTCTGTTTGCTTGTATTTGAATACAAAATGTAATGTTTGTATTTATTGTTTGATTAATTGAACAATACATTTTTTCCGTAAATGGTTCAAATTCTTAATTATGTTTACAGAAAGTTTAGCTATAAATATCTCTCGATTTATGTATTGTGTAATCATCTTTTTGATTAATGACAAAAAGGGGGAGAGATAAAAGAAGAAGATGATTATGATTTTAATTACATATATTATAAAGGGAGATGATATTTAAGTGGTTATTGTAATTTGCTAGATGATAATGTAATCTAAAAGATAATTATATGGTTATTAAAATTTGAAAGATACTTATGTAATTATTGACATCTGAAAGTTTTATTTCTAAGAGGTGAATTTTACACAAATAATAAAAATAAGCTTAAGTGAACTTAAGTCAACAAACTTGTGTGTTGAATTAAAAATTAACCTAACGAAGGTGCTTTGTTGAGTTATATATATATTTCATAATTGATTTAATATGGTTTTGTCATCATCAAAAAGGGGGAGATTGTTGATTAATTTGTTTTGATGATGTGTGCTGAAAAAAAGTAATCATATTTGTTCAATTATTATTGTTTGTAAAAGTAAATTAATATAGGATCATATGGCTACACAAGAGGGGGGTGAATTGTGTTTTTCAATATTTTCGAATATAATTGAAACTTTAAAACTCAAAAACAAGTCAAGACATTGTTTTCATAAAATCATTTTTATTCAAGGTTTCAATTACAATATACAATTCAATTCTCCTCAGAAATTGTAGATGCAATTATATCTCGATACCATGTATCATCTAAACAATTTCATAACTACAAACAGAGAAAACTAATTTGCGGAATTTAAAACATTTCTCTTTGTTTGAGATCTTTCTTCTTCTTCTTCTTCTTTCTTCTTCAGCAATTTTTCAGTGACGAATATCTTGTCTTTTTATGCTTCACTGAATTTGCTTTCTTCTGATACTTCAAATCTTCAGTGACGTAAATCTTACCTTTTTATGCTTCACTAAATTTTCTTCCACTTAAGAGATTTTCCCCCAAGAGGTGTTTTTGATCCCTGAAAAGAATTTTCTTTTGGTGTGTAGGGATAGTTTGATCCTTGAAACGATTTTTCGTTTTATGTGCAAGGATAATTTGATCAATGAGAATTCTATGCCTTTTATATTGTATCTTCATTTCATGCATATCCTTCACGTTTAATCACTACCAGTTTTCCACTTCTCTACGTCTTTTCTTTTTCCTTCATCGAAATACACACGTTTTGACCGACGTTTACATTTTGAATTTTCTTTAATCATTAGTCTTGGATCTTTAAAAAATTTCCTGCAAAATAAACTTTCTCGTCCAAAAATTTTTCATCAGTGTAATAAGTTGTTACTTTAATGTTAACTAAACGAGTAACACAAGTATATATATAACTTAACGAGTTCCTCATGTGCCAACTCACGTGACAAGTACTGTAGCTAACTCAATGAACTATCTATGTGGTATTACGCTAACTCAACGAACCATCTCCGTGGTGTTACGATAACTCAACGAACCATCTCCATTGTATTACGATAACTCAACGAACCAGTAATATACAAATGTTTTTATAATAAGAATTTTACCACGTGCAAAAATAACAACTTAAGTTTATAACACTAACCAAACGCGTTGCCTTAGTGTTCAATATAGCAACTCAATGCGTTTAGTTATGTTAACTTAATGAGTTAAACATGTGCACCTCACGTGACATAATATAGCATTCGTAACTTATAATTTCACCACGTGTACAACACTAACTTAACGAGTTCTCACATGATCTCTATACAAACAAAACTCTAACTTAACAAGTTGTCTTAACGTGCACTGTACATGATACAGAAAATATAACTTTAAAACATATCATGCTTTTCAATAAAAACACACATTAACTTAACGTTTAGTTAAATGAGAAATTAATGCAATGAAACGACTAGTTATTAACTTAGTATAATTTCAGATCCAATATAGACAAGTATTTATATCAGTAAGCTTTTTCTGTATTAATTGATGATTTTAATTTCTTTTCACAAGCAATAGTAATTGAGCAAATATGATTATTTTCATTTAGCACACATCATCAAAACAAAATACTCAACAATCTCCCCCTTTTTGATGATGACAAAACCATATTAAATCAATTATGAAATATATTTAACTCAATAAAGTACATTCCTTGGGTTAACTTTTCATTCAACAAACAAGTTTGTTAACTTAAGTTCACTTAAGCTTATTTCTATTGTTTGTGTAAATTTCACCTCTCAGAAATAAAACTTTCAGATGTCAATAATTATATAAGTATCATTTCTCTACCTTTCATTATATAATTTAATAACCTTATAATTTTCTTTCAGATTATAATAACCATATAAATATCATCTCCCTTTATATTATATGCAATTTCAATCATAATCATCTTTTTATAATATTTCTCCCCCTTTTTGTCATTAATCAAAAAGATAATTACATAGAAAATATATATAGTAAGGGATATATTTACAACAATGCTTTCTGTAAACAATAATAAGAATAGAATGCATTTACAGAAAAATCTATTGTTCAATGAATCAAACTATGAATACAAACATTACATTTTATATTTAGAAACAAGCAAAAATAGTTATCGATCCCTCCTAAGTATATCACTTATAGCATTACAAATTTTATCTCCTAGATGTCTAATATCATTTCTGATGTCGTTAAGCACTGCATCTAAGTCAAGAGGTATCTGGGGTTGCTGTTTTGCTTGAACTGAATAACTTTGTTGTTGTTGTTGTATATGGTCTGTACAATCAGGTTGTTGTTGTTGTTGTCGTTGAGGTTTATGCATGACCTGGAATCGTTGCAAATCTTTTACATTAAATGGTCTCATGCCTTTAGTTTCAAAGGGCCAATCAGATAAATTCAATTGGCTTGCAAGGATTCTACATACAGCATCACCATAAAATAACTTTGAACTCATATACTGTAGTTGAGAAATAAAGACATCAAACCAATTGATTTGAATTCTATTCAGCAGACCATAAGTTGCATATAAATAGCTTCTATTGACTTCCAAATTGTGTCCAACTCTCTGAAATAAATTTGCATGTAATATATTTGCAATGAACCTTGCCTCTGCATTCAGATTTTCCATTAATCTCATTTCAGAATATACATCTGGAATTTTTGATAAAGACTGAATGTTCCATTCTAGTTGTCTAATCATGTCAAATTTGTTTGTAACAACAACACCTTCATTCTTTAATCCCAAAACTTCAAAAATTAACTTAGGAGACACTATAAACTCTTGTTGATTGATTTGAGTTTTCAGAAAATTTCCATTCTTGACCAGATTGCTATAAAAAGTTGCAATAAGCTCTGTGTATTGCTTCCATTTCGTTCCAATTGGCAAGAATTGAATGAGTCCTTGATACTCAAATAGATCTCTTATTGCCATCAAATTTCTGAATTTTATTGATCGAGCATGTAGAATCTAGCATGTAAACAGATTATTATATTTCTGCAATGCTTCTTCAGATCTAAAATGAATTGAATTTCCTTGAATATTTATTATTCTGTACAAAGAAGTTGATACCTGAAGCTGTGATTCTGAATTTAGTTCATCTTCAGGACTCTCTTCTACAAAATGAATGTCATTTTGTTCCTCTGTCAAAATATTATCTTGAAGCTGCTCAGGTAAGCTTGATTCTTCAACTTCAACAGTGTAAGGAATATTTTCAATATGCTCAACATTCATTGGATTAGTCTCTATAGAATGATCAGAGTTCAATTTTTTCACAAATTCTACAGCCGGTGTATCTGTCTGTAATTGTTCATTTTGTTCAATAGATATTTCCATTAATACATGTTGTGAATTCTTAGACTCTACTTCTATAGATTCTAAAGAAGGCTAGTTAACTTTTAGCTCTTCTGGAGTCTTAACTTTTTCAATATCTACTACTCCTAACAATTCAGCCTGTGAACTAGTTACTACCTCAACATTGTCAATGATATCTGCAATAACTTGTTCAATGTCAGGTGCCTGATGCTCTAATTTTTCAATTTCTACATCATCAGGACTTGAACTAATAGAAAAACTTGAGCTCATATTTGACTTGTATTTCTTTTCAAGTTTTCTAGCAAGAGAAAATAAAGTCTCATTATCATCTTCAGTTTCAATATGCTCAGAACTAATGAGTTTATTAGATGCACAATAAGATACAATGTCTAGACATACATTGTCCTTTGGAAATAAATTTTCATCTGATTTTCCTTTTTCAATAGACTTTGTCCTTGAAGACATAATTTTTCTAATTTTCCTTCTACTATAAAATTTATGTTTCTCCTCTTCAAGTATTGTTGTTTTCTTTTCAAATTGCTCCATAAAAGTTTTCTACTTTAATTCTTCAAAAGCACTTTCTATAGCTATAGCCTTTCGAAGATTGTCAACTTTTCTTTTATCTACAGCAATATGTGATTCTACTTGTTTTGAATATAAATGAGTAGGGATAGCTGATTCATGCTCTTCCTCAAATGCATGTAGTCTTGTATCTTTTATTGGTATTTGAGGAGTTCTAGTTGAAGTACCTACACCTTTTTCCAAATATTTTGCATACTGCTCGAGAAATGCAATCTCAACACATTTCATTCTGTATTCTCTATCAAATTTACTACGAATACCCATGTATGTAATATTTGCAATAGTATGTTGAAGTTCTTGTCTAACTTCATCTAATATACCCTGAGGAAAGAAGTAATCTCTATAAATTTCTGCTAACCTTTTGTCCACTTGAAATATTTTCTTGAACCAAGTGTGTGGAACTTCATCATTCTCTATTTCCTTTCCTTTAGCATCTCCTCTGCTTTTGCCTTTTTCTCTGCCACAACCTTTGTAGAACTTGGAGACCATCGTTGTAGGTTGTAATAATAACAAGTGGGAAATATTTTCTTGACAAAGTTTACAAATAACCTAAGTGCCCGTGTAATAAGTGTTTAAATAGGGTTTTAGGTGAATAACTCAACATGAAGAGAAGTCGGGTTTAGATATTAAATAAATATTGAATAAAGTTTATTCAATCAAGGTACTCGAAATATTCAAGTATAACTCGTTGAGTTAACTAACTTAACGAGTAAAACGTTGTTTAGAGGCAGTTTTATACGTTACCTTATCTAACATAACGTCCAGTTAATACACTTAAAACAATTTTCAGATGCTTCCAACTGAAACGTTCTGAACACATCACAATAGCTAAACCTTATCATTTTCTTGAGAACATTGTAAACTATTCTAACATTCTTGTTCTTTGAATCTAAAATAGTTTGTTTGACTTTTTAAATTATTTCATCAAGCTTTTAAGAGGACATTAATTCAGATTAACCAAGATTTGTATTCTGAATTATATTAATCTATTTTGGACATTGTTAATCCTCCCCCTACAAATATACTTCTTATATATTCAATACATACAAAATATACTTGTATAACAATAGATGTTAAGTATAACTATACTTTTAAATTTTCTTTTCAGAACCTTCCGTTATTCTGACTTTATCAAAAATGATTTCCAGAATCAATTCCTACTGTATATGAATCAAAACATAACTTTGAACTCAATATGAATAATTCAAGGAGAATAAAAGAATGTATCTCAAATAAACGTTTTCAAAAGTACTAATGTTGATTCAATAACTCAGTAGTCATATTGGTAGAAACTATATTCGATTCAAAGATATCTGTAATTAATGAAACACCTTTTTTCTTTTTTTGAAAGTTAGTTTGAAAAGCTTGAATCATACAAGAGCTTTCTAATGTACCTGTGTAATGAGCTTTCAGTCAACAATCCTAGATCTGATCAGGACCTTAGGTTACCAAATTTAAAGAATCCTTTTTTAGGATAACAATCCTTACATACCTATCTGCTCAAGTACAAAAGGCTCGTGATCAAACTGATCAATAAACTCTCAAAAATGTTCACTTTGTAAGCACTTTTCATTTTAAGCATAGTATATATGTATTCCATTAATACAGATGCAAGAAAACACAAATCTCATACAATTTTTACTTCTATGATTTTACTGAGAATATGAATCAGTTTCAATAAATACTTTTGATTAACAGTTTAAGATGAGTTACATATAACTTATTCTACAAGTTTAATCAATTAAGTCAAATTTATGCATGATCATATGCACTTTCCTTGATTCAAGGAAAACACTTGATCAAAATTTCAGAATGTCAGAAGTATTTAATGTTTTTCATTTACACTTCCACTTAAAATCGTAAAAACCATTAAAATTGATAAACTACTTAAAATCAATAAGATACTACTATGATTTTACAATAAATACATAGTATCTTAAGTAGCAGTTTAGATATTACTTTAGATATTTATGACAAGTATATAATATCTATGAGGTGAACAACATCATCAATACTATTTATCTTTTTATGTGGAGTTTAAGCATTTTACACATCGCAGCCTACAAATACCCAAATTTAATCTAATGTTGCAGAATGTATTTTCATTTAGAGGTTTTATAAATATATCAGCTAATTGATTTTTACTAGACACAAATTCTAATTTAATTTTTCCTTTAATTACGTTATCTCTTAGAAAATGATGTCTAACCTCTATATGCTTTACTCTAGAATGTAATATAGGATTTTTGGAAATATTTATTACAGAATTACTATCACAATAAATCTCAGTTGTATCATAAGATAATCCAAAATCTTCTAAAGTTTACCTTATCCACAAAATCTAAGTGCAACACAGTGCAGCAGCAACATATTCAGCTTCGGTAGTAGAAAGTGCTACACAGTTTTGCTTTTTACTAAACCATGACACCAAATTATTTTCCAATAATTGACATGTGCCACTGGTACTCTTCCTATCAGATTTAGATCCTGCATAATTAGCATCAGTATATCCTATAAGATCTATTGAACTATCCTTAGAATAATATAGTCTGAAATTTTTAATTCCTTGTATATATCTAAATATTCTTTTAAATCCTTATATATCTATTACAGATCCCTAACCCAAATTTATATGACACTGTAGGGGTACTAGTTAGTTTGTCTAACTTAGTTTGACTTAAATTCCATTTTTCAATGGTAGAATTTAAATCTAGCTCTCTCATTTTAATTTATCTATCTCTAATTCAAGTTCATTTATATTGTTTCTCAACATTTCATTTTCAGATTATATCTTTAATTTTTCAACATTTGTATTCTGTATTTGTTCATATAAGACACATTCATTAAATCTAAATTTATGCAAATCTCTAGCATGATTTTCATTATCACATTTAAACTTTTCTAATGTAGTAGACAAGAAACTATTTTCTTCTTCCACAATGGATAAAGAGTTTCTAATATTCTTATTTTCCAATTTACAAACTTTAAGTTTTTGTAATAATGCACGATAAGCACATAATAATTCATCAAAGTTAAAATCTGAATGACTTTCAGGATCAGATATTACCTAAGACTCATCTGCCATGAAGCACACATGAGCAACGTCTTCTAACTCTTGTTCTCCTTCTAAATGTGAAGATTTTGATGATGATTCCTCAGATTCAAACACTTTAGACGTGTCATCCCAAGTGACCTTCAAAGTTTTTTTCTTGTAAAACTTTTTCTGAGTTTTCTGAGCCGTCTTCTTCTGATTTGTCCTACTTTGCTTTTTACTTTTCCTTATAAGACAATCTAGAGAAAGATGTCCAGGTTTCTTACAGTTGTAACATACATACTTTTTGGATGAAGAATTCTTGTCATTTAGTGATTTTGACGTTGAGAGTTTGTCATTTCTATTCCTTTGCTGTTTCCTAGCTTTCCATACTTTTTTGAATTTCCTAGTCAGCAAAATCAAATCCTTGTCAGAATCAGTAGATATATCAGAATCTGAATTAATTTCGAAGGCTATTTCTTTCTTCATTTTTGGTTTGTTGTGACTCAGTGATTTATTTAATTGAACTTCATAAGCTGTTAAGTTTCCTATAAGTTCATAAATGGTATAAACATTTAAATCTCGTGATTCCTCAATTGATGTTACATTCTGAGACCATTCAGAACTTAGGGATCTGAGATTTTTCCTCACCAAATCCTTTTGTTCAAAATTCTTTCCTAAACATTTTAACGAGTTTATGATATCAAGAAATCTGGAAAACATCTCAGAAATACTTTCGTTTTCATGCATCTTAAAGAGTTCATACTTATGAATTAACATGTTTATCTTAGTCTCTTTAACTTGAGAAGTACCTTCATGTGAAATTTCTAATGCATGCCACACCTCATAAGCAAATTTATATGCCGACACTTTATTGAACTATTTATAACTCAATGCACAAAATAAAATATTTAAGCCCTTAGAATTTAGAGTTTCATTTTCTTTTCCAATAATTGTCCAAGTATTATAAGGGATAGATAACAAAGTATATGGTCTAGAAATCATGAACCACAACTTATGATCTATACTTTCAAGAAAAATAGTCATCCTATATTTCCAATATTCAAAATGTATTCCATCAAATAAAGGAGGACGATTAAGATTTTGGTCTTCATATAACGAAAAATTACCATTTCCAGTAGCCATCTTACGTTAGATTTTTCAACCTATTTGATTTTAAACAGTCTAAAAACTTTAAAACAACTTGAGCCTTAAATCAAGAAAGTTAAACGTATGCTCAAATATTAATGTCTTTTTAAAAACAAGGAAGGCAGAATAAGCAATGATATTAAATAAGTTGGTATTGATTTTATATCAAAAATTATTAACAAAGCTCTGATACCACTTGTAGGATCGTATGGCTACACAAGAGGCGAGTGAATTGTGTATTTTTAATATTTTCTGAAATCTAATTGAAACTTTAAATCTCAAAAACAAGTCGAGACATTGTTTTCATAAAATCATTTTTATTCAAGGTTTCAATTACAATATACAATTCAATTCTCCTTAGAAATTGTAGATGCAATTATATTTCGATACCATGTATCATCTAAACAATTTCATAACTACAAACAGAGAAAACTAATTTGCGGAATTTAAAACTTTTCTCCGTGTTTAAGATCTTTCTTCTTCTTCTTTTTCTTCTTCTTTTTCTTCTTCAGCAATTCTTCAGTGACAAATATATTGTCTTTTCATGCTTCATCGAATTTGCTTTCTTTTGATACTTCAAATCTTTAGTGACGAAAATCTTACCTTTTTTTGTTTCACTGAACTTTCTTCCACTTGAGAGATTTTCCCCGAGAAGGTGTTTTTGATCCCTGAAAAAGATTTTTCTTTTGGTGTGCAGGGATGGTTTGATCCTTGAAAAGATTTTTCGTTTTGTGTGCAAGGATAAATTGATCAACGAGAATTCTATGCCTTTTATACTGTATCTTCATTTCATGCATATCCTTCACGTTTAACCACCACTAGTTTTCCACTTCTCCACGTCTTTTCTTTTTCCTTCATCGAAACACACACGTTCTAAGCCACGTTTATATTTCGAATTTTCTTTAATCATCAGTCCTAGATCTCTGAAAAATTTCCTGCAAAATAAACTTTCTCGTCCAAAAGATTTTCATCAATGTAATAAGAAGTCATTACTTTAATGTTAACTAAACGAGTAACACAAGTATATATATAACTAAACATTTCTAACTTAACGAGTTCCTCATGTGCCATTTCACGTGACAAGTACTGTAGCTAACTCAACGAACTATGTCTGTGGTGTTATGATAACTCAACGAACCATCTCCGTTGTGTTATGATAACTCAACGAACCATCTCCGTTGTGTTATGATAACTCAACGAACCAGTAATAAACAAATGTTTTTATAATAAGAATTTTACCACGTGTAAAAATAACAACTTAAGTTTATAATGCTAACCTAACGCGTTGCCTTAGTGTTCAATATAGCAACTCAACGCGTTTAGTTATGTTAACTTAATGAGTTAAACATGTGCACCTCACGTGATATAATACAACATTTGTAACTTATAATTTCACCACGTGTATAACACTAACTTAACGAGTTCGTCTCTTCTTTTACTCACTAACTTAACGAGTTATCACGTGACCTATTTTAACCTTTAAGCCTCTAACTTAACGAGTTCTCACGTGACCTCTATACAAACAAAACTCTAACTTAATGAGTTGTCTAAACGTGCAATGTTCATGATACAGAAGATATAATATTAAAACACATCATGCTTTTCAATAAAAACACACGTTAACTTAACGTTTAGTTAAATGAGAAATTAATGCAACGAAACGACTAGTTATTAACTTCAGATCCAATACAGACAAGTATTTATATCAGTAAGCTTTTTCTGTATTAATTGATGATTTTAATTTCTTTTCACAAACAATAGTAATTGAGCAAATATGATTATTTTCTTTCAGCACACATCATCAAAACAAAAATACTCAACAATCTCCCCCTTTTTGATGATGACAAAACCATATTAAATCAATTATGAAATATGTATAACTCAACAAAGCACATTCGTTGGGTTAACTTTTAATTCAACAAACTTGTTTGTTGACTTAAGTTCACTTAAGCTTATTTCTATTGTTTGTGTAAATTTTACCTCTCAGAACTAAAACTCTCAAATGTTGATAATTATATAAGTATCAATTTTCTAATTATCATCTGTCAGATTACAATAACCATTTAAATAGCATCTCCTTTTATAATATATATATGTAATTAAGATCATAATCATCTTTTTATAATATTTCTCCCCCTTTTTGTCATTAATCAAAAAGATAATTACAAAGAATATATATACATATATAAGAGATATAATTACAACAACTCTTTTTGTAAACAAGAATAATAATTGAAGACATTTACAGAAAAATGTATTGTTCAATGAATCAAACAAGTAATACAAACATTACATTTTATATTCAGAAACAAATAAAAACAGTTAGCGACCCCTCCTAAGTATATCACTTATAGCATTACATATTTTATCTCCTAGATGCCTAATATCATTTCTGATGTCGTTAAGCACTGCATCTAAGTCAGGAGGTAGCTAGGTTTGCTATTCTGCTTGAACTGAATAACTTTGTTGTTGTTGTTATTGTATATGGCCTGTATCAGGTTGTTGTTGTTGTTGTCGTTGAGGTTTATGCATGGCCTGAAATTTTTGCAAATCTTTGACACTAAATGCTCTCATGCATTTAGTTTCAGAGGGCCAGTCAGATAAATTCAATTGGCTTGCAATGAGTCTACATACAGCATCACCATAAAATAACTTTGAACTCATATGTTGTTGTTGAGAAGTGAAAACATCAAACCAATTGATTTGAATTCTATTCAGCAAGCTATAAGTTGCATATAAACAACTTCTGCTGACTTCCATATTGTGTCCAACTCTCTGAAATAAATTTGCATGCAATATATTTGCAATAAACCTTGCCTCTACATTTAGATTTTCCATTAATCTCATTTCAAAATATACATCTCGAATTTTTGATAAAGACTAAATGTTCCATTCCAGTTGTCTTATCATGTCAAATCTGTTGGTAACAACAACACCTTCATTCTTTAATCCTAAAACTTCAAAAATTAACTCAGGAGACAATATAAACTCCTGTTCATTTATTTGAGTTTTCAGAAAATTTCTATTCTTGACCAGATTGCTATAAAAAGCTGCAATAAGCTCTGTGTATTGCTTCCATTTTGGTCCTATTGGCAAGAATTTAATGAGGCCTTGAAACTCAAACAGATCTCTTATGTCCATCAAATTTCTGAATTTTATTGGACGAGCATGCAGAATCTGACATGTAATCAGATTATTGTATTTCTGCAATGCTTATTCAGATCTAAAATAAATTGTATTACCTTGAATGTTTAACATTGTACACAAAGAAGGTGATACCTGAAGCCGTGATTCAGAGTTTAATTCATCTTCAGGAACCTCTTCTTCAAAATGAATGTCATGTTGTTCCTCTTCCAAAATATTATCTTGAAGCTGCTCAGGTAAGCTTGATTCTTCAGCTTCAACAGTGTTAGGAACATTGTCAATATGCTCAACATTCATCTGTTCAGTCTTTATAGAATGTTCAGAGTACAATTTTTCTACAAATTCTACAACCTGTGTATCTATCTGTAATTGTTCATTTTGTTCAACAGATATTTCCATTGATTCATGTTGTGAATTCTCAGACTCTGCTTCTATAGATTCCGTAGAAGGCTGGTTAACTTTTAGCTCTTCTAGAGTCTTAACAATTTCAATATCTGCTACTCCAAACAATTCAGCCTTTGAACTAGTTACTGCCTCAACATTGTCAATTATATCTGCAATAACTTGTTCAATGTTAGGTGTCTGATGCTTTGATTTGTCAATTTCTGCATCATCAGGACTTGTATTAATAGAAAAACTTGAGCTTATATTTGACTTGGATTTCTTCTCAAGCTTTCTAGCAAGGGAAAATAAAGTCTCATTATCTTCATCAGTTTCAGTGTGTTCGGAACTAATGAGTTTATCAGATGCACAAAAAGGTACAATGTCTAGACATACATTGTCCTTCGAAAATAAATTTTCATCTGATTTTCCTTTTTCAATAGACTTTGTTTCCTTAGACATAATTTTTCTAACTTTCCTTCTTCTATAATATTTTTGTTTCTCCTTTTCAAGTATTACTGTTTTCTTTTCAAATTGCTCCATAAAAGTTTTCTGCTTTAATTCTTCTAAGGCACTTTCTATTGCAACGGCCTTTCGAAGACTATCAACTTTTGTTTTGTCTACAGCAATATCTGATTCTACTTGTTTTGAATATAAAGGAGTAGGGATAGCTGATTCATGCTCTTCCTCAAATGCATGTAGTCTTGTACCGTTTATAGGAGTTTGAGGAGTTCTATTTGATGAACCTACACCTTTTTCCAAATATTTTGCATACTGTTCCAAAAATGCAATCTCAGCACATTTCATTCTGTATTCTCTATCATATTTACTTCGAAGACCCATGTATGTAATACTTGCATCAGTATGTTGAAGTTCTTGTCTAACTTCATCTAATATATCCTGAGAAAAGAAGTAATCTCTATAAAGTTCTTCTAACCTTTTGTCCACTCGAAATATTTTCTTGAACCAAGTACCTGGAACTTCATCATTCTCTATTTCTTTTCCTTTTGCATCTCTTCTGCTTTTGCCTTTTCCTCTGCCACGACCTTTGTAGAACTTGGAGACCATCATCGTAGGTTGTAACAGCAACAAGCGGGAAAGATTTTCTTGACAAAGTTTACAAATAACCTAAGTCCCTGTGTTATAAGTGTTTAAATAGGGTTTTTAGGAGTATAACTCAACGTGAAGATAAGTCGGGTTTAGAAATTAAATAAATATTGAATAAAGTTTATTCAATCAAGGTACCCGAAATATTCAAGTATAACTCGTTGAGTTAACTAACCTAACGAGTAAAACCCTATCAAGAGGCAGTTTTACACGTTACCTTATCTAACATAACGTCTAGTTAGTACACTTAAAAAAGTTTTGGATGCTTCCAACTAAAACGTTCCGAAAACAACACACATGCTAAAACTTAACATTATCTTAAGAACATAGTAAACTATTTGAACATTTTGTACTTTGAATCTAAAATAGTTTATTTGTCTTTTTAAATTATTTCATCAAGATTTTAAGAGGACATTAATTCAGATTAACTAAAATTTTTATTTTAAATTATATTAATCTTTTTTTTTTGACATTGTTAATACTCCCCCTACAAATATACTTCAAATATATTCAATTAAAATACAAGATATACTTGTAGTGACAATAAGAAGTCGTTACTTTAATGTTAACTAAACAGGTAACACAAGTATATATATAACTTAACATTTTTAACTTAACGAGTTCCTCATGTGCCAACTTACGTGATAAGTACTGTAGCTAACTCAACAAACTATCTCCGTGGTATTACGCTAACTCAATGAACCATCTCCATGGTGTTACGATAACTCAACGAACCATCTCCGTTGTGTTACGATAACTCAACGAACTAGTAATATACAAATGTTTTTATAATAAGAATTTTACCACGTGCAAAAATAACAACTTAAGTTTATAATGCTAACCTAACATGTTGCTTTAGTGTTCAATATAGCAACTCAACGCGTTTAGTTATGTTAACTTTACGAGTTAAACATGTGTACCTCACATGATACAATATAACATTCGTAACTTATAATTTCACCACGTGTATAACACTAACTTAACGAGTTCATCTCTTCTTTTACTCACTAACTTAACGAGTTCTCGCGTGACCTATTTTAACCTTTAAGCCTCTAACTTAACAAGTTCTCACGTGATCTCTATACAAACAAAACTATAACTTAGCGAGTTGTCTTAATATGCACTGTACATGATACAGAAAATATAACTTTAAAACATATCATGCTTTTCAATAAAAACACACGTTAACTTAATGTTTAGTTAAATGAGAAATTAATGCAACGAAACGACTAGTTATTAACTTAGTATAATTTCAGATCCAATACAAACAAATATTTATATCAGTAAACTTTTTCAGTATTAATTGATAATTTTAATTTCTTTTCACAAGCAATAGTAATTGAGCAAATATGATTATTTTCATTTAGCACTCATCATCAAAACAAAATACTCAACAATTAAGAACATCACTTAATGCAAAAAAAGTTTATTGTTATAAATACTTGTCTGTAATGGATCTGAAATTATACTAAGTTAAATAACTAGTCGTTTCGTTGCATTAATTTCTCATTTAACTAAATGTTAAGTTATCGTGTGTTTTTATTGAAAAGCATGATATGTTTTAAAGTTATATTTTCTATATCATCAACAGTGCACGTTTAGACAACTCATTAAGTTAGAGTGTTATTTGTATAGAGGTCATGTGAGAACTCGTTAAGTTAGTGAGTAAAAGAAGAGACGAACTCATTAAGTTAGTGTTATACACGTGGTGAAATTAAAGGTTACAAATGTTATATTGTATCACGTGAGGTGCACATGTTTAACTCGTAAAGTTAACATAACTAAACGCGTTGAGTTGCTATATTGAACACTAAGGCAATGTGTTAGGTTAGCGTTATAAACTTAAGTTGTTATTTTTGCATGTGGTAAAATTCTTATTATAAAAACATTTGTTTATTGCTGAATCGGTGAGTTAAAGTTTTTCGAAGACTTACAACCGTAACTATCCGAAACTTAAACTCTTTTCGGTGAGTTAGCATTTAATCTTCCGAAAGAAAGGTGAAGCTGGTTTGTTGAGTTATCTGTAACACCACAAACTTAGTTCATTAAGTTAGTTATAATACTTGTCATGTGAGTTGGCACATGAGGAACTCGTTAAGTTAGAAACGTTAAGTTATATATCTACTTGTTTTACTCGTTTAGTTAACATTAAAGTAACGACTTATTATTACACTTGATGAAAAATTTTGGACGAGAAAGTTTATTTCGCAGGAAATTTTTTAGAGATCCAGGATTGATGATTAAAGAAAATTCGAAATGTAAACATGGGTTAGAACGTGTGTATTTCGATGAAGGAAAAAGAAAAGACGTGAAGAAGTGGAAAACTGGTAGTGATTAAACGTGGAGGATATGCATGAAATAAAGATACAATATAAAAGGCATAGAATTCTCGTTGATCAGTTTATCCCTGCACATTAAACGAAATATCTTTTCAAGGATCAAAAACACCTCTTCAGGGAAAAGCTCTCAAATGGAAGAAAATTCAGTGAAGCAGAAATAGGTAAGATTTATGTCACTGAAGATTTGAAGTATCAAGAGAAAGCAAATTCAGTGAAGCAGAGAAAGACAAGATATTTGTCACTAAAAAATTACTGAAGAAGAAAAAGAAGAAGAAGAAGAAAGATCTAAAACAGGGAGAAATATTTTAAATTCTACAAATTAGTTTTCTCTGTTTGTAGTTATGAAATTGTATAGAAGATACATGGTGTCGATATATAATTGCATGTACAATTTCTGAGGAAAATTGAATTGTACTTTGTAATTGAAACCTTGAATAAAAATGATTTTATGAAAGACTTGTCTCGACTTGTTTTTAATTTTGAAGTTTTAATTATAATCGAAAATGTTGAAAAACACAATTCACCCCCCTCTTGTGTAGCCATATAATCCTATAGAAGTATTCTAATATCTAAATCTACCAAAACTTTTCTCTAGTAGAAGATATCAGATTCTACCTTTTCTAGTTCTTTTTCTCGTGTTGTGTTCCTAATCTTTTGTCTTGTATGCCATTCCTCTAACTCTTTGAGAAACCTTATAGTGTCAACTACTTCCCAGAACTCTAGCATCATATTGTCTTCATGGTGTGACAGAATGGAATAGAATCGCTCTGATCTCTACTATTCTAAGTTCTAAATAATTTTGCAGATAATTGGGTCATTTTCCTATGCAATCTTTCGCTATCTCACTCATTTCTTCATGGAGTAACGGCTAACTCCACAAACTAAGTCCGTGGACTTAACAATAGTACTCCGTTGAGTTACAGTTAACTCAACGGAGTAAGTTAATTAACTTATCTTAAATTCAATGGAGTAAGTTTATTGAGTTAAGTGTAACTCAATAAACCTCCCGTAAAGTTATAACTAATAAAAATACTTATAATAATAATTTTTAATTCAGTTAAGACCAAAGAATTCCTAGTATGACCGACTCTTAATTTTTCAACATTCTAGAATTTCGGTCAAACCGTTATATTCCTCAGTTGAACCGAAATTAAATACTTTTTTCTTTTTTCCTACTGGTTGAATCGATACCATACTTCAATAAAATCGACATTTTTACTCAATATAATATATATATATATTTATGTTTTTTATGTTTTGGTCAAGCCGACGGATCCTTTCGGTGCGACCATAACAATTTTTTCTTTTACTATATGTTTCGGTAAAATCGATAATTTCTTTCGGTTGAACTGTGACTATATTTAAAATAAGTTTTTTTTTTTTCACATAACATATATCTATTTCTTACTAAGTAAAGCTCGAGTAGTCCTTTACTCTTACTTCTTCTATAATTTCAAAGGAACATTTTGGAATTTTCAGAATAAGTCTAAGTCTTTGTCCATTTAATTTAAATATATTCTAACTTTTAGGATTTTCAATTTCAATAGCTCCATAGGAGTAAATATTTCGAATTATGTAAGGTTCTGCCTATCTAGATCTCAATTTTCTTGGATGGTTATGAAGTCTAGTCATGTAAAGATATACTTCTTGTCCTATTTTAGAAGTTTTTAGAATAGTTTTCTTATCATGCTAGAACTTCATTTTCTCTTTTTCTTTTATAGTTTTCGAATAAGCTTCATTCCTAAATTCTTCTAATTCAATCAATTACATTTTTCTATTTTTAGCAGTTTGATTTAAATTAGTGTTTAGAGTTTCAAAAAAGTGCATAATATTAATGGTTAAATGATGGTTAATTGCATAATATTTAGCTTATCATATGAGAATTAAGCCATTATGTTATAATTGCATTGTTACATGCCTTAATAAAAGAATCTACATAATTTTAGGGAATTAATGTTAATTTAATACATTTTTGAACTGTCAGTGAATTGCAGGCTGTAAAATTCTTAAGTTTCGAACTTTCTTTTATTTTGGAGAGTTATACTGCATGTACTGAATAGTATGTTTTAAAAGAATATTTTATTATTTCCTGGAATACACATGTTGAAACCTTAATGCATGACTTAAGTGGATTTCGGTAAGTTATCTGTTAACTATCCAAAATGTATCTGGGCATCGGATAGTTAGATTCTTAAGTATTCGAAATATCTGAACTCGTTAAGTCAGATTTATGCACGTGTTGAATTTAAATGCTTTATTATGTCATGTGAGCTACACGTGTATAACTCGTTAAGTTAGCATAACTGTACGCATTGAGTTACATGAATACATACTAAGGTAACACGTTAGGTTAGCAGCTTATTTCTTTATTGCACGTGTTTTATAGTTAAATCAACGAAGGAAGTCCGTTGAGTTATCTGTAACTCCACAGACCATATATTTTCTAATATGTCACTATAGCGGTTACAGAAACAGGGCATTCAAAGGAAAACCACGATTGCACGTATCATGTAGGAATTTACTTGTGGAAGGAAGAAGAAATCTCCATCGTTGATATGAATGAAGGAAATCTAACCGATCAATTAAGCAGGAGCAGTTACTACTATAAGAAATATAAAAGACGAAGAAAAAGTGTGTGCAGAGTGTGTTGGAGAACCGCGCTAACTTCAGGTAGCGTCGGAAGTTCCCTAAAGCTCCACACCACCACCATAATCACCAACCATCAGAGGTCTGTGAGGATACTTTCCTAATATCGGGTCGATTCTGAGCCAAACACGGTGCTTGACAACCACTATGAGGAGTGATCACGTCGTAGGAAGGGAAGCCATTTTCACCAAACATTGACTCATATCTTAGGAGATCGTAAAGCTTCTAGCCTTGGTTTCGAGTTGATGCCAGTATGCTGAAGAGGAGATCATCTTGCAATTCTGGACTCGCGATTCTATAGGGAGAGGAGACAGGATTATAAGTGATTAAGTTTTCAGTGGTGTAATCACATCGCATGTAGTAACAGAAGTTTTTACTATCGATAGAGATTTTTACATTTCACCTTTCATTCATCTTTAAGAACATATCAAAACAAAAATACCAAAAATAACAACTTATCTGTGTTTACATTTAGTATTAAAGTGTTTTATTGTTTGTTTTGTATCGTGATTAATGTTATCATTATCAGTATTGTGAATGTTTTATGTTTATTTGATTCAAAAAATAGATAATAGTTTTACAGTTTACTGAAATTAATTTGTTCTAGATACTTAAAGATTTTAATGGTTACTGTTTGAAATAGCTGAATGTTAGTGTTGCTTAATGATAAATCTAATATTAACTAGCATTAAATAGCTTAATTGATGTTATTTACAATCTGTGGAACCACCCAATGGTTGACCGAATTCCTCTGTAAATAGCAGTATTTAAATGGAAAGATAGACTCGTGGAGTTAACTTAAGTCCACGAGGTTAGTCTATTGAGTTATCCATAACTTCACGAACTAGGTCCGTTGTGTTAACTATAATTCAACGGAGTGCTTAACTGAACACACATAAACTCTAATATAAAAATCCGAACAGCACACAATTCTTACTCAACTCTTTGTGGGATCGACCTGTATTTGCACACAAATACAATATACACTGTGCACTTGCAGTTAAAATACAAATTGGAATTAATATCTAATTAATGTGAAAGGTTGTTAGTTTACTTCTAAAAGTAATTATTGATATAAGCATAAAGACAAATTAAACAAGTAAAAATAGAAGTTAACAAAACAAACCAAACAAGTTTTTCTAGCGCCGTTGCTAGGGACATTGAGAAGCTAAGCAACTATGAGTGCCGTTTTGTTTTAATAGCAAGAGGAGTGTGTGTGTTTTCGTCTATAATTGAGAATATGGCATATGCTTATGCTCAAAGACTTCTAAAACCTGTAGTTAGCATATGTGAATTCTACAATTTGGAAGGTCACGACATTTCTGATTGTTTGAAATTGAGACGATTGCAGATGGTTAGATTACATGAATAACAAATGAATTATCTTCAATATAATAGAGCTAAGTATGAGAACCCTATGGTTTACCTAACTGATGGTCAGTTTAGAATGTGTAATATGTTGAGAGACAAAGAAGTTTAGGATAGGTATGACAGACTAGAGTGTAGCTTAGAGCGAAACATGGACAAACTGGAACAATATATGTGTCAACAACAAGAAGTCAACCAATTAAACTATAGAGAAGAATATTTAGAACCTAAAATTGATATCATTTATGAAACTGAAAAAACCATAATAAAAATTGATCAAAAATTGAATGAAATGAGATTAGATGATCTAGATAGAAAACTAAAAGCATTGGATGAATTTACAATGAAATTACAAGTTATGCAACAGGACAACACAAATGAAAATTTTAATGTTACAGATCTGCATAATTTGCAAGACATACAAACAAAAGAAAATATCAATGCAATAGAATTTAAAGAATGCAATTTAAAACTAAAAACAGCTGAAGATCATAATCATGAAAATAATATACAAGAACATCATGAAAGTAATGAAAATCTGGAAGATGTATGTATAACATTAAGATCTAGAACTAATATACCATCAAGAGTTCAAAACGAAAATAATATGAAGGTGGATAAGAACAAAAATCAAAATGATATTGAAAATGTAATATCTGAAAATATAGAAATCAATGAAGAAAAATTTGAATCTGAAAATGAGACTACAAATGATTAAACAAATCAAATGAAAGAAAAAGAATATTTTAAATCACAATTATTAGCACCCTATCTTGAAATATTACAACAAACATTTCCTGCAAAATAAGAAAAAATTAGAGAAATTTTTGAAAAAGTACAAGCTAACATTCCTTTGTTAGACTTATTGCAAAAAATGTCACCTTGTGCTAAGTTTCTTAAGGATTGGTGTACTAAGAAAAGAGAGCGAAAAGTTTTAAGGAAAGTCTTTTTAGCTGAGCAAAGTAGTTCCCTATTTCTGTCACAAATTCCTAAAAAGTTATTTGATCTTGGAATTCCTGTTATATCATGCACCATAGGAAATACTATTCTAGAAAGAACCTTAATTGACCTAGGTGCAGGTATAAATGTTATACCAAGTGATATATTTGTATCCTTGGGATTAGAAGGCTTAACTCCTACTAGGACTGTTATTCAACTAGTTGATAGAAGTATAAGATACCCTAGAGGAAAAATAGAGGATGTCTTAATTAAAATCAAAGACTTCATATATCCTATTGATATTGTAATTTTGGATTCCCAACAAATTAAGCATGAAAATCATGATACATCTTTAATTTTGGGAAGACCATTTTTAACAACATCAGGGGCTGTTATAAATTGTAAAACTAAAGTAATGAAGTTAGCATATGGTAATGAGGATACTCAATTAAACATTTTCAAACTAGAAAAGTTTGAGGGATTAGAAATGTCCTTACATACTATATGAAAGGACCTCTAGATTTTGAAACTTAAGTCATTGAATTTCCCACATGCAGAATTCCAGAAAGAAGTGCAAATAAGTTTTCGGAGAGTTAGAAAGATAACTATCCGAAATCCTGAAGCGTTTTAGTGAGTTATAGGGATAACCATCTGAAACTTAAGTCATTGAATTTTCCACGTGCAGAATTCTAGAAAGAAGTGCAAATAAGTTTTCGGAGAGTTAGAAAGATAACTATCCAAAATCCTGAAGCGTTTCGGTGAGTTACAGGGATAACCATCTGAAACTTAAGTTAGCCTTTATGCACGTGTTGAATTAAAGCAATCGGAAAGTTAATAGAGACAAACTATCCAACAGGTATATAACTGTTCGGTGAGTTACAGTTATAAGTATCCGATTAAATGATAGCTCACAGCAAATATTCTGGAATCCTACTTGGCAGTAAAGTTTAAGTGATCTTTCGGTGAGTTACAGATACTCTTCGGAGAGTTGCACAGCTAACTATTTGAAAGGATAGGAAAATCAGTAAGATATCTTGAAACGATTTTCTGAACGATAACTTACCATATTGGGACTAGAGTCTAATCAAGTACAGTAGAATACATCCATTGGAAGAAAATATGATCGTTGTACATATCAGGTATATATATAAAATACAAACAACAGATTTAGGTAGCGTTTTGCTCATACCTATACTTACACCAAGCTTAACAAAACAAAAGCTTTAGAGATCAAATCATCTTCAACATTTGCAGATCAAATTGCAGAAGTTCATCATGCATTCAACTCTGTTGTTCACAAGATAGTGTTTACTAAAGTACACAGATTAAAACTTCAGTGAAAGGATTGATTGAAGCTTCGACAAGGAAGCTCAAGTGAATGGTTAGTTTTTTTTTTTTTTTAATGATCTATCTTGTAATATTCATCAGGGGATAGTCCTGCAAAAGGGAGAGAGAAACCAAATAAAATTTGGTTTGAAATAAAGATACAAGTCTCAAAAGATGCAAAAAGGAAAAGCCTCGAAATTCGGTTTGACCGAGAGTAATTCTGGTTTGACCGAGAAAAATCGGTCTAGCTAGATATTCATAGCGGTCTAACTGATAACGAAGAGGCTGTTGACTTTTCGGTGAAATCGAACCTAAGTATCGGTAAGGCCGAAAAAAAGGAAACGGTCTGACCGAAGAGTGACCGGTCAGACCGGCTCTAGTTGAACCATCAGTATAGCGGTTTAACCGAGAAAAATGGTATAAAGCTGTTTTCGATACAACCGTACCTGAAGATCGGTTGAACCGAAGAGACTTCGGTTTAACCGAGTTCTTTACGGTTAGACCGGAGGACACAAATTTCTGTTACAGACAGACGGTGTAACCGATCCTAGGATCGGTTTGACCGGTTTGAGAATCGGTTTAGCCTTTAGCAAAGTGGGTTCGACCGGAACTTCTGACATGTGTCAGGTGCATCTGCTAGAGGGACAGTTGTACGGATAGCGTCTAACATGCATCTGTCAGACTTGAGAACTGTTGACTTGCTTGGGCTTGGTGGAGCCGTATTCCTCGATTTTTGTTTTTTCATCTCTGAAAATTGTGAACTACTATCTGCTAATTTCTTCTAATACTTTAAAAAGTTGAATAAAATGAGATATCCTCCTGATTACTGCAGAAATGTTTGGTTGAATGTTGCGGAAAATAATATCACACCTGTGGATCCAAATGCACCATAATGTAGTTGTTGTTAAATATTTGAGAATATTCAACTGAGGGGATTTTTTTCGAGAAAAGATTTTTTGCCTACTCCATTCTTTCCAATTGGTAATCCTGTCAATATTTAGGATATTGTTGAGCCGATTGACCAACTCCTTGACGAACCTACAATCGTAAAAAATATGATGGGATGTTTCTGAATAATTGCTGCAGAAGCTGCACATAGAAGGGAGATAAAATCCAGCTTGAGTCCGAATATCATCCACTGGAATGATATTTCTGTTTAATTTCCACAGGAAAACTAAAATTTTTGTGGGAATCTACGTAGACCACATGCCTTGAAGCTTGTTATCTTGATGATGATGAACTCACACTAAGTCCCAAGCTATTTTGATCAAGAACTTATGTCTGAATAATGCTCTAGATTCCTAAAATAAGTGTTTATAATTACTCCAACAACTATTGAACATTTTATTTATATTATTGCTGTGTCCTTCTGCTATTTGATCCATCGACCCGTAGATAGCATTGATGGCTTGTGCCCAGATACCTGAGTTATCCAGTATTTTTTTGATTTGCTTCAATCTGAAAGTTGTGATCTGATCTCTCGTATTTCTGATATCAAGTCCATTCTCTGTAATAGGTCTAGCTATTTTTCTCCATGAAAGCCAATGAAAATTCTTTTTGGTATTATTGCCAGACCAAAAAAATTTAGCACAAATGGAATTGATTATGTTGATAATGCCCACTGGAAGTGGAATGGCACTTAGAGTGTGTATAGGTATGGAATTTAGAACATGCTTTATCAGCATTAGTCTACCTCCTTGACTGAGAAATCTTGCCTTCCAACCTACCATTTTATTTTGTATCTTGTCAATCAGATATTGAAAATATTTTATCCTGGGCTGTCCTTTGAAGATAGGACAACCTAAGTAAATGAAAGGCCAATCACTTTGCTTGCAACTAAGAGTGTCCTTTATGAATGCAATGTAATGTGCTGGACTTTTCTTTGAGGTAAAGAAGTTGTTTTTTTCATAATTTATCTTTTGGCATGTAGTCATTTCATATTTCTTGAGGATATCAATGACTTTTTGAAGCATAGATTTCCTATCATTTAGGAATAAAAGGGCATCATCTACGAAGAGCAAGTGAGAAATACGCCAATGTCTGCTTTGACATTTATAAGGAACATAATTTGATTCCTGTTGGAGCTTGAGGAGCGCTCTACCCAGCAATTCTTCAGTTATGATAAAAAGGAAAGGTGAAAGTGGATCACCTTGATGGAGACCTCTAAAAGGGTAAAAAAATTGTGAGGGTGCTCCATTAAATAACAATGACGTAGGGTTGTTAGAGATGCAGTTTGAGATGATGTTGATGATTTTGGAGTCAAAACCAAAAGCTTTAAGGGTATGAAAAATAACCGTCCAGTTCATTCTAACAAAAGCTTTTTCCATATCTAATTTGACAATGAGATTACCTCCCCGATGACCTTGATCAATATATTGAATCAATTCTTGTGCTAAGGAAATGTTATCATGAATACTTCTTTCCTTCATGAAAGCTGCTTGAGTGGGAGATATCAAAAGTGTAATCACTTTGGAGATTCTGTTGGCAATAATTTTGGCTATTATCTTGTAAGAGATATTACATAAGCTGATAGGCCTAAAATCTGCAAAATTTCCTAGTTGCTTTCTTTTGGGAATCAAAGCAATAAATGTGGCTTTCCATTTATTGTTAAGTCTTGCACCTGTGAAAAAGTACTGTAGAGCAGCACAGAAATCTGTACCAATTACCTCTCAAAATTTCATATAGAATTCTACTGTAAAACCATCTAGCCTGGGGTCTTTATTATTGGGGAGAGAAGCTAAGACATCTTTTATTTCAACAGTAGTAGGAATTTCCCATAAGCACTTATTGTGACTTTCATTTAAAACTCTCAGTATATTATCAAACAGACTTTGATCCTCAGTAACTTGTTGAGAATGTAATAATTCTGAAAAGTAGTCTTTACGTCTCTTTTTAATTTGATCTTCATCTTCACTGCCTATATGCAAACTTTTGAAATGATCCTTCGAGTTTCTCCGTTTGATAAGTTGATGGAAGAATCTTGTATTTCTGTCCATTTCTGACAACCAATTAATGTGAGAACTTTGTTTTAGTAAACTTGATTGTCGAGCTTTATTCTTTATAAGCTTTTCTTTAAGATTGATAACCATAGAGTTTTTCTCTAGCGTGCAAGTCTCAAGCTCTTTCTGAAAATTTTGCTCTAATGAATGAATTTGTTTCAATATATTCTGCTCCTCAGAAAAAATATTTCCCACTTTGTTTCTATTCCAACTAATGAGAACTTTCTTTAAAATCTTAAGCTTAGCACTGAAGTTTGTGATTGGATTCTGGAATTTTGCACTGCTCCATACATTTCTGACAATATGATTTATATCTTCATAAGTTAACCAGAAATTTTTAAATTTGAAAGATCTTGGGCCCCAACCTTTGATGTTTTTGTTTTGTATCTGGATATAAGCATGATCTGAACAAATCCGTTCTCCATAAATAATCTCATCTTTGAATTGTTCAAACAGAGAGATTCAGCAAAATGCGGTCTAACCTTGCTAATTTTCTGTTATTACCAATTCTATTGTTGCACCAGGAAAACAAATCTCCAAAATGAACGGGCTCTATGAGTTGGTTTTGATTTATGAAATCATTAAACTCCTGTCTTGCTGATTGATGGATGTGAATAATATTTTGAACTTCATCTTTATGTCTAGTAACATTGAAATCTCCCCCAATTATCCACGGGCCTTGTGCAGTTCTTATATTCAAATCCGTTAGATAATCCTAGAGATTTCTACGGATAGTCTGATTGCATGAAGCATAAACCACTGAAACAAGTAGATCTTGATAAGACGATTTTGAAACCTTGTAGGTGATGGCTTGCGGGTGTGACTCCCAATGTTGAATATCCAGATTATCAGACCAAAAAGCACAGATCTTTGAATTACCATAGTGATGATTCCAATTTATATTATCTGCAAATTTTCGGACATCATCTTTAAACATAAAGTGTTCCTGGATGAATATAGTTTGTAATTTATGCTTCTCTATAAGATTTTTGACGAAATTTTGGGTTGATTTATTTACCAAGCCTCGGCAATTCCAAAATAATATATCCATATTATCAATGCAAGGTCGCTTCAATCTTACAAGGATGTAAGACTGACACTCTACAAGGATTCTGAGTCGTGGATGAGCTGTAATTTTTTCTGTCTTAGCCGAGTACTTTGTCTTTTGGATAGCCGATTCGTGTTGATTTTCTGCCTTGGAGTTTCTGCTTCCTCGTCTATAGAGTCTGACATAATCTTCTCTAGACAAGAATCTTCTTCGTCCGAATTTGATTCTATACCTTTATTTTTTAATTTTTCTTTTAAAATCTGTAAAGCAAGATTTTGAAAAGATTCATGTCTCGGTTTAACTGTAGAAGTGTCCGATTGTACCTGATTTAAACTCACTTCGAGCGCCTGGTCACCAGTCTGAATCCGGTGTGACCGAAACGGTAGCGTGTTGTCAGGTCAATTGTCCTGGAATTGTTGACTGTCTGATAATTCGAGACTCGGTTTAATCGTGGAAGAGCTCGGTTGAACCGAGGTCTGCTTTACATCGGATGCCTGTTCGTGTGTTAGAGGGGTCCGGCACAACCGCTGAAATAGCATGTTGTCAGTATTCGCCGCCTACAACGTTTGCGTGTCTGACATTATATTCTTCTGATTTTCTACCACATTCCCCGATGTTGCAACATTGCAAATAGTGGTTGTGTCTGACTAGCTCTAGAGCATTTGCAGTAACTACGGCTGCAAGACTTGGAGAGAGAGTCTCAGGGACGGTTTACGGCAAATCTTTCTTAGTTAGAGGGATGTCAATTGTCTGATTTAATACGATTTTGCTGGATTTGACTGGTTGCGAATTTCTGATCTCCGTGGATTTTTTGCGTGAAACTACCTTCCACGTATTGTGATTTCCATCTATATTTTTCTGACTTATCGAAGGCCCAGCATTGTCAGAAGCAACTTTCTTTTTGCATTGTTGAGCTGTGTGCCCGATTTTACAACAATGAGTACAGAATTTTGGCTCGAATGGATATAAGATTTTTTGAACTATGATCTCTCCCCCATTATCGATGGTGATTGAGTGTGGGAGAGGCTTTAATAGATCCATCTCAACACATATCGCTGTCAACCCAGGTCTCATGAAATTGCAGACATCTTTATGAGCACAGAGGTATTTACCGAGGAGTTTGGCAATGGATTTTATGGCTCCCGAAGCATGGAGATGTGCACGTAGATGAGGTAAGTGAACCCAAACAGGAGCTCAAATTGCTACCATTCCAGGTGAGAAAGAAGGAGACCAACGAAAAACAGACATTCTTCTCCCTTTAATGCTCTAGTTATCCTTAATTAGAGCTTGTAAAAAATGTTTATGACTTTGAAAGCGTAAAAGAACATACCGGTTATCCAAAGCTGCTGGGCAAACTCCTTCTGAGATGTTAAGGGTAGCCTTGATACCTTCAAGAATGGAGTGGAGATCAGGTTGTTGTCCTGCAAATCTCCCGACCAACATGTGTTGAAATGGAGCTGCCAGATTTGAGATTTCTTCATTAGAGAAAGATATTCTGAGTTGGCCTTCCACAGAGATAGGGTCTCTCACCGGGATCTCTGGAAATGATGGAGGAACAAAATGCTCACGGATAGTGGCTGCGAAAGAAGGACGAGGTGAGTCCTTTTGCTAAGCACTAGGGTTGACAAAAGGAGGGGGATCTCCTAAGACCTCCGTCGGAGCCGGTGGCGGATCATCCGCCATGGAAACTCAAGAAAAAAGAACTCCAACTCTCTTGACAAAAAATCACCTAGAGAGAGAAGCTCTACTTAGAGAGAGAAAGTAGAGGGGAAGAATAAGTGAATGGTTAGTTGGTTCTTGCTTAAACCTTAAAGCAAGTGATTGTAAGTTTGCAAGAGTTTAGTGAAGCCCAAGTATCCCTTGGGGGTGGACTAGTCGTTAGTGGTGAACCACCTAAAAATCTCTATGTGATTTCCTTATTGTATGCTTACTATCACTTTACATTAAACTACCTCTAAATTGTTAAGAAATGAATTTTTACCATTCACCCCCCCTTTGGTAAGCCTTAAAGTCCTAACACTATAGACTTTTTAGAGGATGAAGGAGATATGCTAGATGATGTGATTCAAGAAGAATTAAATAGGAAACTCAATTCTGAAAACTTAGAAGAAAGTGAAAGCATAAATATAAAAGGTGATCAGGAAGAAATTAATATAGAAAATGATGATGTTCAATTAGGAGCTCTAGCTTCTGATGGGCAACATTCAGAATTAAAACTTTTACCTCCTGAATTCACCTGTCCTAATGGAACTTATGTTTTTAAGAGAATGCCATTTGGATTATGCAATGCACCAGCCACCTTTCAAAGGTGTATGCAGGGTATATTCACTTGAATGACCGATGATTTTTAAAAAATATTTATGGATGATTTTACTATTTATGGAACTTCATATGAAGTGTATTTAAACAATTTAGACCAAATATTAAAACGCTGTGTGGAAAAAAGTCTGGTTCTAAATTAGGAAAAATGTCATTTTATGGTTAAACAAGGAATAGTCTTGGGACATGTTGTTTCAAAGAAAGGATTGGAAGTAGATAAAGCTAAAATAGAAGTAATTTCTAATCTACTAGAACCTAAATCAGTAAAAGATATTAGATCATAATATACTTAATTAACGCTAATTCCTTGAATTTATGTAGATTCTTTCATTAAAGCGTATAACAATGCAATTATAATATAATAGCTTAATTCTCATATGATAAGCTAGATATTATGCAATTAACCATCATTTAACCCTTAATATTATGCACTTTTTCATTTTAAACACCAACATTATTTAAAGATGCTCATAAATGTTACTTAAGTTGTTTAAGATGTCAACAAATAGGAAGAATATCAAATAGGAATATGCTACGTCTTAATCCTATTGTTGAGGTTGAAATCTTTGATATGTGGGGAATAGATTTTATGGGTCCATTTCCTATGTCTAATCAATTTAATTATATATTGTTGGGGGTGGATTATGTATCTAAATGGATAGAAGCTATTCCTACAAAAACTAATGACAACAAAGTGGTAATACATTTTATAAGAACTAATATAATTGCCAGATTTGGAATACCTAAAGCTATTATCAGTGATAGAGGAACTCATTTCTGTAATAGAAGTTTTGAAGCCTTAATGAAGAAATATGGAGTAAATCACAAAATTGCAACATCATATCATCCACAAATAAGTGGACAAGTAGAAAGTGCAAACAAACAAATTAAGTTAATCTTAAAAAAAGTAGTAAATCCTACTAGAACAGATTGGGCTAATAGATTGATAGATGCACGTTGGGCTTATAGAACTGCTCATAAGACAAGCTTAGGTATGTCACCTTTTAGGCTAGTATATGGAAAAAGTTGTCATTTACTAGCTAAAATTGAACATAAAGCTTGTTACGCATTAAAAACTCTAAACACTAATTTAAATCAAGCCGCTGAAAATAAGAAAATACAATTGATTAAATTAGAAGTATTTGGGAATGAAGCTTATTCAAAAACTGTAAGAGAAAAAGAGAAAGTGAAGTTCTGGCATGACAAGAAAATTATTCCAAAAACCTTTAAAATAGGACAAGAAGTATATCTTTGCATGACTAGACTACATAATCATCTAGAAAAATTAAGATCTAGATGGGCAGGACCTTACATAGTTTGAAATATTTATCCCTATGGAGCTATTGAAATTGAAAATCCTAAAAATCAAAATATAGAAGTAGAGGACTACTCAAGCTTTACTTAGAAAGAAAATTTCTAAAATTATAAAAAAATATATATACAAAAAAAAAATCTTATTTAAATATAGTCGCGGTTCAACCAAAAGGAATTATCAGTTTTACCAAAGCATATTTTAAAAGAAAAAAAATCGTTGCGGTTCAATTGACAGGATCCATCGATTTGACCAAAACACAAAAACATAAAAAAAAATCTCTATATTATATTTAGTAAAAATGTTGGTTTTACCGGAGCATAGTATCGGTTCAACTAGTAAGAAATTTTTTTTTAAATGTTAGAAATTTTTCGATCTTTACTGAAGTATAAATTATTATTATATATATTTTTATTAAATATAACTTTATGGGAAGTCCATTGAGTTACGCTTAACTCAACGAACTTACTCCGTTGAGTCTAGGATAAGTTAACGAACTTACCCTGTTGAGTTATAGTTAACTCAACAGAGTACTGTAGTTAAGTCCACGAACTTAGTCCGTGGAGTTAACCGTAACTCCATGGAGAGGTAAGTGAGAGAGCGAGAGTTTGCGTGGGAAATGACCTGATTATCCACCTAAACTTAGGACTTATTTATACTTAACTTAGGGTTTGGGGGCATTATCCATAGAATCATTTAGAACTTAGACCAGTAGAGATCAGAGCGATTCTATTCCATTGCATAACTCCACGATGAGGAAGATGACACCTGAGTTCTGGGAAAATGCAGTTGACACTTCAGAATTTCTTAAAGATTCAGAGGAATGGCACACAAGGCAAAAAATCAGGAATACGATGAGGGAAAAAGAGCTACAAAAGGTAGAATCTGACCTTTCTATTGGAGGAAAGTGTTAGTAGATTTGGGTATACAAATACCTCAGATTATGGAAACAATAATCAGAGTAGCTACGGAAGTTGCTATAAGTAGAGAGAGAAAAATTAGTCCAAATAACGAAGTTGCCCTAGAATTGATCCAACGTAAGTCCCGACTCTAGTTCAAAAGACGCATAGGTAGACGGCTCAGTGGGTAATCTAGGAGCAGCAAAGGAAAGAAAATGAAGAGCAGACAACTGAAGAATAAGAGGAGTCGACTATTAAAAGACCTGTCCCTAAGGAACAGCAGCTTGGACATTCAGTTCCACCACCAAGGCTATTAGAAAGTAGCAATTTTGGGGCCTTCTACTGAGAAAGAATTAAGAGAATTTCAAGAACTGGTTCAAATAGGAAAAGACCAAGGAGAACTAGAACAGTTGGTAGTAGCTATAGATGTTTCAACGAAATCTTTATTAGAATCTACTTGTTAGAATGAATCTTTAAAACTGTGTAATGAAGAAGCATGGGCATATTTAGAAAACTTTGCAAAAAGAACTGTACAATGGGAAAACTCAATTGAAGCTATTACAGATAAAAGAATATTGCCAAGGGGAATGCATGAAATAGATTCAAGCACTATGCTTGAAGTTAAATTAACTGAATTAACAAAGAAAATAGAAGAGTTATCATTAAATCAGAAGCTAGCAGAAAAGAATGCAAACGTTAATGATTTAGATATTATTTATGCTAGAAACTAAAAAGATAACTTTGGAAATTCTTATAACCCTAATTGGAGGAATCACCCGAATTTATCTTGGAGAAACAACAATATCCAAGGAGGAGAAAATATAAATGACAAAAATATAAGTTATGAAGCATTAATTGAACAAGGATCTAGAATAGAGAAATTAGAAAAGATAATCCAACAATTAAACAATCGTCTAGATCTTGTGTTTGGAAATGGTGTAATTCAAAATCAAAATATGAATAGAAATATACCTCCTAGACAAAAGGAATCAATGGAAGTTAGACCTACTGGAGGATTTCCAATGCAAGCAGTACCTAACCCTGTCAATAGAACTATTAACAAAATTGATACCTCCTCTGGGAGGATAGCTGAATGAAACAGTATAACTGAAGTAACTATGTATAATATAGTAAGTAGAAAAAGATAAAAAGAAAAAAAAAAATGTAAGTTTAATTATAGTTAGTAGTATCGTAGAGTTATTACTTAACTTAACGAACTTAGTCTGTTGAGTTAGGACCTAACTCCATGAGGGTGTGAAGTAGCTATGTTAATTTTGTCTTTGTTAAATTTTTGTTTATGTTATATAGAATCACAACAGATGGAATTGATGAAATCCTAGAAGGGATCTGGCTTTTGAGGCTGATAAAGTCTTAGAAGTCATTAGTGATTGTTATGATGATTTACTGTTGTTGACCAGAAAATTTAGAAATCTATTGAAGAAATGCAGGAACTTCAGGTCAACAAAGACATATGGAGATATGGAGAAGAAGTCATTCATGAAAGACAATCATATGCTATAAGTGTTGTAGGATCATATGGTTACATAAGAGGGGGGTGAATTGTGTATTTTTAATATTTTCTGAAATATAATTGAAACTTTAAAACTCAAAAACAAGTCGAGACAATGTTTTCATAAAATCATTTTTATTCAAGGTTTCAATTACAATATACAATTCAATTCTCCTTAGAAATTGTAGATGCAATTATATTTCGATACCATGTTTCATCTATACAATTTTACAACTACAAACAGAGAAAACTAATTTGCGAAATTTAAAACATTTCTCCCTGTTTGAGATCTTTCTTCTTCTTCTTCTTCTTTCTTCTTTAGTGATGAATATCTTGTCTTTTTATGCTTCACCGAATTTGCTTTCTTCTGATACTTCAAATCTTTAGTAACAAAAATCTTACCTTTTTATACTTCACTGAATTTTCTTCCACTTGAGAGATTTTTCCCGAAGAGGTGTTTTTGATCCCTAAAAAAGATTTTTCTTTTGGTGTGCAGGGATGGTTTGATTATTGAAAAGATTTTTCTTTTTGTGTGCAAGGATGGTTTGATCGACGAGAACTCTATGCCTTTTATACTGTATCTTCATTTCATGCATATCCTCCACGTTTAATCACTACCAGTTTTCCACTTCTCCACGTCTTTTCTTTTTCCTTCATCGAAACACACACGTTCCAACCCACGTTTATATTTCGAATTTCCTTTAATCATCAGTCTTGGATCTCTGAAAAATTTCTTGCAAAATAAACTTTCTCGTCCAAAAATTTTTCATCAATGTAATAAGAAGTCGTTAATTTAATGTTAACTAAATGAGTAACACAAGTATATATATATATAACTTAACGTTTCTAACTTAACGAGTTCACCATGTGCCATTTCACGTGACAAGTACTGTAGCTAACTCAATGAACTAAGTCCGTGGTGTTATGCTATCTCAACGAACCATCTCCGTTGTGTTATGATAACTCAACGAACCAGCTTAACCTTTCTTTTGGAAGGTTAAACGATAACTCATCGAAAACAGTTTAAGTTTCGGATAGTTACGGATGTAAGTCACCGAAAAACTCTTTATAATATAAAACTAGTGAGACACATGTCAAGACCTGAAAACATGACTTAAGTTACATTTCGGATAGTTACGACTGTAAGTCTCCGAAAAAACTTTAACTCACTGATTTAGTAATAAACAAATGTTTTTATAATAAGAATTTTACCACGTGCAAAAATAACAACTTAAGTTTATAACGCTAACCTAATGCGTTGCCTTAGTGTTCAATATAGCAACTTGTTTGGTTTTCCTAGCACTACACTAGAAAAACTTGGATTTGTTACTTCTGTTTTTACTTAGTTAATTTATTTTTATGCCTATTCTTTCTTTTAGAAGTAAACAAACAACCTTTAATACAATTTAGATATTAATTCCAATTTGTACTTTAACTGTGTTAGTACAGGTGTGCATAGTTCATTTAATACAATTTGTAGTTTAATACGGATGTGCACAGTGTCTATTGTATCAGTGTGCAAGTACAGGTCGATCCCATAGGGAATTGCTGACGAACTTGAGAACTGTTCATTTGTTAAAAATCAAATTTATATATTCAATAAGCTCTCCGTTGAATTACAGCTAACTCAACAGACTAAGTTCGTTGAGTTATGGATAACTCAACGGACTAACCTCGTGGACTTAAGTTAACTCCACGAGCTTGCCTTTTCTTTTTAATACTTTTATTTACAGAGGAATTCGGCCAACCATTGGGCGATTCCACAGATTGTAAATAATATCAATTAAGCTCTTTAATGTTAGTTAACATTAGATTTATCATTGAGCAATACTAACATTCAGATAATTCAAACAGTAACCATTAAAATCTTTAAGTCTTTTGAACGAACCAATTTCAGTAAACTGTAAAATTAAAACTAACATAAAACAATCACAAAACTGATACAAATAACATTAATCATGATACAACACAAACAATACAACACTCAAATACAACATACAAACAAAGATAAATTGTTTTTGGTATTTTTGTTTTGATGTGAACATGGAAATGGGCAAAAGGTGAAATGTAAAGTAATCTCACTTGATAGTAAATACTTCCGACACTACTTGCAACGTGATTACACCACTGAAAATTAAACTACTTACAATTCTGTCTCCTCTCCCAATAGAATCGCGAGTCCAGAATTGCAAGATGATCTCCTCTTCAGCATATAGGCATCAACCCGAAACCAAGGTTAAAAGCTTTACGATCTCCTGAAATATGAGTCGGCGCTTGGTGAAAATGGCTTCCCTTCCCGCGATGCGATCACTCCTCACAGTGGTTGTCAGGCACTATGTTTGGCTCGGAATTGACCCGACATCAGGCAAGTATCCTCACAGACCTCCGATGGTTGGTGATTATGGTGGTGATGATGGTGGTTAGTGTGGTACTTCAGAGAATTGCGACGTTCATCCTCCTCTACACATATTGTCCGTCCATCGATCACACCCTTCTTCTGTTTTTCTTCTTTTCTTTTATATTTCTTCAGTAATAACTACTTCTGCTTGAATGATCGGTTGGATTTTCTTCATTCATATCAATGGCGATGCTTCCTTCTCCTACGCGATACATGCAAACGTGGTTTTTCCTTCCAACTGTCTTGTTTCTACAACCGCTACAGTGGCATATTAGAAAATATATAGTTCGTGGAGTTACAGATAACTCAACGGACTTTCTTACTTGATTTAACTATAAAACACGTGCATAAATTTAACTATCCGATGGTTAGGTGCATTTCGGATACTTATAAACTTAACTATCCGATGCTCAGATGCATTTTAGATACTTACAAATAACTCACCGATATATAACTTAAGTAAATCTACTAGATCTCAACTTGTGTCAGCAGTAGTTTAATCATAAAATAACATTTCGGAGAGTTATAGGTCTAACTATCCGATGCTTAGATGCATTTCGTATAGTTACACCTAACTCACCGAAAATCCACTTAAGTCACTTACCAAGAACATGACACGTGTCCCTAGCTATTTTATAAATAAAAAGAGATTTTGGAGAGTCACAAGGATAACTCTCCGATGCTCAGCTGCAATTTCGGATAGTTATAGATAACTCACCAAAAGTTCACTTAAGTCATTCATTCTGGTTTCAACACGTGTACTTCAGGAAATAATAAAATATTCTCTCAAAACATAACTGTTCGGCAATTTAAACATAACTATCTGATACATATTCGGTCTATTAAACATAACTGACTGAATTTGTTCGGTATGTTAAACATAACTGTCCAAAATATCAGAAAATTTGAATACTTAAGAATTTCACAACCTGCAACTTACCGACAGTTCATAAATGTACTAAATTAACATTAATTCCCCAAAATTAAGCAGATTCTTCAATTAAAGCATATAACAGTGCAATTATAACATAATGGATTAATTCTCATATGATAAGCTAAATATTGTGCAATTAACCATCATTTAACTGTTAATAATATGCACTTTTTCATTCTAAACACTTCTCCTATACTTAATTTTTGCTAGTCCCTTAGCAAACTAAGATCTAATTAATTGGTTTTTAAAAGTGCTAGAATTAATTCTTCCCCTTTTGTTTTTTCCTTCTGTTTAGCATAAAAATATATTCTGTATGTTTCAGTAATCAACTCGCAAAGATATTTAGAATATATGTAAATTACATACAAAGTATATCATCTTCATATAGGTGTTAATTATATTATCGTTTGTTCTTCTTTTCATCATCTGTCATCCTGAATTTTCCAATAAGATTTTTAGAAGAAATTTCAACAACATACGAATTACAGTACAATCCAATTCAATCTGATTAAGACAAGTAGAATAAAGAATTGTATTTCCATTAAACAACTTCAAAAGTCAATTCCAGATTCATATTTCAGTAATTCTAGATAACAGAAAATATACTCGATTCATAAGATATCTGTATTTCACAAAACACTTGTATCTTTTTAGAACAATATATGTTTTTTTTCTTTAAAAGTTAATTTGTCAAGCTTGAATCATACAAGAGCTTTCTAATGTACCCATGTAACGAGCTTTCAGTCAACAATCCGAGATCTGATCAGGATCTTAGGTTACCAGATTTCAAGAGTCCTTTTTCAAGTCAACAATCCTTACATACCTATCTGCTCAAGTACAAAAGGCTCGTGATCAAACAAGTCAATAAACTCTCAATAATTTTTCTTCTTCTTTTTTTTTTCTTTTTTTTTTAAATAAAATGCACACACAAAACAAAGCATTAATCACATACTGTATATGCACATATTTCATTAATACAAATGCAGTAAAACACCAATCTCATATAATCCTGCTTCTATCATTTACTAAAAATATGAATCCATAACAATAAGCTCATACTTTATCTGTAGTTTAATAAAATCTACACATAAATCATTCTACAAGTTCAATCAGTCAAAGTAAATGTATCTTTCATCATATGTGTTTCATTTAATCAAGAATTCACATCTCAGCTCCTTCAGGACTTCAGATAATTTTCTGATTAAGCATTAAGTATTCGGATTTCATTTTAAAATCGTGAAACTATTAAACTCATGAAATTCAGAAAAAAAACATAAGATACTATATCTAGATTTACATAAATAATAAATTCTATAGCATCTTCTATAGCCTTCTAAATATAACATTCAAGCAGTTTATAAAACTTTTACAGTCTCAATTATCGGAAAGTGACAGCAAGTTCATAAAAATTTTCAATTTCCTCAAAACTTTACAGTACCATTTTAATTCCTTTAATTAACAAAATTACATGGCTGTTACTTTAATTACCTCCCCCTCATACCTACATTTTGCATTGTCCTCAATGTAAAAAATTTGACAATAAATACAGTAATTGTAGCAGGCATGAATAAAGTTTTGTTTGATTTAAAATTCAGGATAAGTAATTGGTTACATACCTTGTTCCATTTGTATCTCCTTCTGCATATTCCGATTTATGATTCTGAAAAACTTTTCATTCCCAGATAAACACAGAATATAAAACAAAATAACATTTAACAGATATTAATAAATCAGTGTCTTGTGTGGAACCTAGGCTCCTATGGCTTTGGTGGCTCACAAGCAAGCCAATTGGTTTCCCAGAACAGATACCAACAAACTGGATTGATATTTTGTTTTGTTTGTTTTTTTTTTTATAAAATGAACACGAAAACTTCAAAATTCCTTTTTTTTTTTCTTTCTAAAAATAAATGTAGAATACACAACATTAAACACACAAAATCACAACTTAAGAAAATGATTGAAAAGTAGAAACAAATGGAATAAATGTATCAGTCCAAGCAAACTTTTTAGGCATAGTTCTTCTTGCTATTAATTCTGTTTTAATGCAGTTCTTATTCCTTCTTAATTTGTAAACATGCAATATATTATAAATTCCAAATACAAGTGTATTACCATTAATGATATGTAATGCAGAAAGGGATCCCTTTTGGTTCCAGGGTAATGTAGCAGTTTCTATTTCTACATCTATTTCAATATACTCCTCTTCCCACTTCCATTCATTCATGTCTTCCATAATCCATATTTGAAATTTCATCAATTCATCCCACCATCTTATCAAACATAAAGTAGGATCATCTTCTTCATTATACCACATTCCTATTTGAATTTCATTAAATTCTGCAAATGGTGGTTTAGCTATTTCACTCGATACAGGTAAAATTTCTATATAATCATCATAATTGTCTATGCTCACTATGTATAAATCAGATTCATATGCTAATGATATCTCTGTGACTAAATAGATATATCCATCAAGTATGACATGTGTTTGGTTAATTAATGATTTCTGTCCTAGATATATTATAATGTTTTCATTCCAAGTTCTATTTAGAAAATTATACGTACTTAAGCGTAAATCTTCACCCCAATTTCTTGTAGGTCTCCAATAATATAATTTTTTAGGAATTGCAGAATTTTTATCAGAAAATATTAAAGTTGACCCACAATTTACAGTTGGTGCTTCAAATCTATTAAGTCTTCCTATATTCCATTCTTCTGTTATTATAGGATTTCTTATCAAAATATCAGGTAATAATAAACTTGCATACCTTGGTCTTGTCTTGTATATGATTAATCCTTCATCTATCCCCATAATATGATTTATTCCTTCTAATGCATTGGGTGGAATTCCAGTAGTTTCTTCCATAGCCAGATATTCATGGGTATTTGAACTACGATTAAATGACCTCCATATGAATCCATCTCTAATCTTAGTCATTTTTGCAGCTTGTAGTCCTTGAAAATATTCTTCTTCAATACAGTCTTTAATTTCCTTTGATACACAACACAGCTTGCACAGATCTTTAGCTGACAAGTTACTTAGTACTTCCCTTAGTGCATCCAACAGTAATTGCATCAATTCCATTTGTCGATTCTGTATAACACAAACAAAAATTTAGCAGAGACAAAAATTAACATAACTACTGCACACCCTCATGGAGTTAAGGCATAACTCAACGGACTAAGCTCGTTGAGTTAAAAATTAACTCTACGATACTCTTAACTAAAAATAAAACATATATACATACAGATAGTTGCTTCAGATATGCTGCTTCATTCAACTGCCCTCCCAGAAGAGGTATCAATTTCATTAACCGTTCTATTGACAGGATTAGGTATAGCTTGTATTGGCAATCCTCTAGTAGGTTTAACTTCCATTGGTTCCTTTTGTCTAAGTGATATATTTCTATTCTGATTTTGAATTGCAGCATTTCCAAATATAAATTCTAGACGATTGTTTACTTGTTGGATTATCTTTTCTAATTTCTCTATTCTAGCTCCTTATTCAATTAATACTTCATAACTTATGTTCTTCTCATTTATATTTTCTCCTCCCTGAAAATTGTTGTTTCTCCAAGATAAATTCAGGTGATTTCTCCAATTAGGATTATAAGAATTTCCCAAGTTATCTCTCTAGTTTCTAGCATAAATAATATCTAAGTCATTTATGTTTGTATTCTTTTCTGCTAGCTTTTGATTTAATGATAATTCTTCTATTTTCTTTGTTAATTCATTTAATTTCACCTCCAACATAGTATTGGAATCTATTTCATACATTCCTCTTGGCAATATTCTTTTATCTGCAATAGCTTCAGCCGAATTTTCCCACTATGCAATTCTTTTTGCAAAATTTTCTAAATATGCCCATGCTTCTTCACTACATAATTTTAAAAATCCATTTTGACAAGTAGATTCTAATAAAGATTTCGTTGAAACATCTATGCCTTCATAAATTATACCTATTAATTGTGCTTTACTCATTGCATGATGTGGACATTGAGTCAGTAAATCTTTAAATCTTTCAAAATATTTCCAGAATGATTCACCCTGTTTTTGGCTACACATTAATATTTCTTTCTTCTTTTTAATCGTTTGATGTGTTGGATAATATTTTTCCAGAAAAACAATGTAAAATTCAGTCCATGTAGAAATTGAATCAGGCGACAGAGTATATAACCATCTTTTAGCTGTCTTTTAAAGAAAAAGAGATATATCTAAGTTTAGTAGCATCTATACTCATGTTCGGCATTTTCATCATTTGACAAACTTCGTTAAATTCTCTAAGGAAATAATAGGCATCCTCTCTTTCTAATCCATGAAAATATGGCAATTGACTAATATAATTAGATTTCAGTTCAAATCTATCTCCCTTAAAGTTTGGCAATCGAATACATGAAGGTTCATCAATTAATTCAAGATACAGAATCTCTCCTAATGGTTTTTCTACTGGAACAGCCATCTCTACATTCTTGAAAGAAAGGTTAGCTACACCCCAAAGAATTTTGTTAAAGTTCAGTTCAGAAAATTTTTCAGTACTCCTCTGTAATGAAAATTCCTGGGTAGGTGTTCTTACTAATCGTTTAGTACTTAGAGAACGAGTCCATGTGCTCATAAATAAATAGCAGATTAATTACATACCAGTCTGAAGCTTTCCATTCTATAAATAGTTGTTGTCGGATGAAGTTGAATCACCTGCTTCTCCTTCTAGTTCCTCCAACGCTTCCTCCTTTCTTTTAAAAGTGCTGGTAACTCGTAAATAACATTTTGAAGCTTTCCATTCTTTTTAATACTTTTATTTACAGAGGAATTCGGCCAACCATTGGGCGATTCCACAGATTGTAAATAACATCAATTAAGCTCTTTAATGTTAGATAACATTAGATTTATCATTGAGCAATACTAACATTCAGATAATTCAAACAGTAACCATTAAAATCTTTAAGTCTTTTGAACGAACCAATTTCAGTAAACTATAAAATTGAAACTAACATAAAACAATCACAAAACTGATACAAATAACATTAATCACGATACAACACAAACAATACAACACTCAAATACAACATACAAACAAAGATAAATTGTTTTTGGTATTTTTGTTTTGATGTGAACATGGAAATGGGCGAAAGGTGAAATGTAAAGTAATCTCACTTGATAGTAAATACTTCCGACACTACTTGCAACGCGATTACCCCATTGAAAATTAAACCACTTACAATTCTGTCTCCTCTCCCAATAGAATCGCGAGTCCAGAATTGCAAGATGATCTCCTCTTCAGCATATAGGCATCAACTCGAAGCCAAGGCTAAAAGCTTTACGATCTCCTGAAATATGAGTCGGCGCTTGGTGAAAATGGCTTCCCTTCCCGCGATGCGATCACTCCTCACAGTGGTTGTCAAGCACTGTGTTTGGCTCGGAATTGACCCGACATCAGGCAAGTATCCTCATAGACCTCCGATGGTTGGTGATTATGGTGGTGATGATGGTGATGATGGTGGTTGGTGTGGTACTTCAGAGAATTGCGACGTTCATCCTCCTCTGCACACATTGTCTGTCCATCGATCACACCCTTCTTCTTTTTTTCTTCTTTTCTTTTATATTTCTTCAGTAGTAACTTCTTCTGCTTGAATGATCGGTTGGATTTTCTTCATTCAAATCAATGGCGATGCTTCCTTCTCCTATGCGATATGTGCAAACGTGGTTTTTCCTTCCAACTGTCCTGTTTCTACAACCGCTACAGTGGCATATTAGAAAATATATAGTTCGTGGAGTTACAGATAACTCAACGGACTTTCTTACTTGATTTAACTATAAAACACGTGCATAAATTTAACTATCCGATGCTCAGGTTCATTTTGGATACTTATAAACTTAACTATCCGATGCTCAGATGCATTTCAAATACTTACAAATAACTCACCGATATAGAACTTAAGTAAATCTACTAGATCTCAACATGTGTCAGTAGTAGTTTAATCATAAAATAACATTTCGGAGAGTTACAGGTCTAACTATCCGATGCTTAGATGCATTTTGTATAGTTACAGCTAACTCACCGAAAATCCACTTAAGTCACTTACCTAGAACATGACACGTGTCCCCAGCTATTTTATAAATAAAAAGAGATTTCAGAGAGTTACAGGGATAACTCTCCGATGCTCAACTGCAATTTCGGATAGTTATAGATAACACACCAAAAGTTCACTTAAGTCATTCATTCTGGTTTCGACACGTGTACTTCAGGAAATAATAAAATATTCTCTCAAAACATAACTATTCGGCAATTTAAACATAACTATCCGATACATATTCGGTCTGTTAAACATAACTGACCGAATTTGTTCGGTATGTTAAACATAACTGTCCAAAATATCAGAAAATTTGGATACTTAAGAATTTCACAACCTGCAACTTACCGAGAGTTCATAAATGTACTAAATTAACATTAATTCCCCAAAATTAAGCAGATTCTTCAATTAAAGCATATAACAGTGCAATTATAACATAATGGATTAATTCTCATATGATAAGCTAAATATTGTGCAATTAACCATCATTTAACCGTTAATAATATGCACTTTTTCATTCTAAACACTTCCCCTATACTTAATTTTTGCTAGTCCCTTAGCAAACTAAGATCTAATTAATTGGTTTTTAAAAGTGCTAGAATTAATTCTTCCCCTTTTGTTTTTTTCTTCTGTTTAGCATAAAAATATATTCTGTATGTTTCAGTAACCAACCCGCAAAGATATTTAGAATATTTGTAAATTACATACAAAGTATATCATCTTCATATAGGTGTTAATTATATTATCGTTTGTTCTTCTTTTCATCATCTGTCATCCTGAATTTTCCAATAAGATTTCTAGAAGAAATTTCAACAACATACGAATTACAGTACAATCCAATTCAATCTGATTAAGACAAGTAGAATAAAGAATTGTATTTCCATTAAACAACTTCAAAAGTCAATTCCAGATTCATATTTCAGCAATTCTAGATAACAGAAAATATACTTGATTCATAAGATATCTGTATTTCACAAAACACTTGTATCTTTTTAGAACAGTATATGTTTTTTTTATTTAAAAGTTAATTTGACAAGCTTGAATCATACAAGAGCTTTCTAATGTACCTATGTAACGAGCTTTCAGTCAACAATCCGAGATCTGATCAGGATCTTAGGTTGCCAGATTTCAAGAGTCCTTTTTCAAGTCAACAATCCTTACATACCTATCTACTTAAGTACAAAAGGCTCGTGATCAAACAAGTCAATAAACTCTCAATAATTTTTCTTCTTCTTTTTTTTTTCTTTTTTTTTTAAATAAAATGCACACACAAAACAAAGCATTAATCACATACTGTATATGCACATATTTCATTAATACAAATGCAGTAAAACACCAATCTCATATAATCCTGCTTCTATCATTTACTAAAAATATGAATCCATAACAATAAGCTCATACTTTATCTGTAGTTTAATAAAATCTACACATAAATCATTCTACAAGTTCAATCAGTCAAAGTAAATGTATCTTTCATCATATGTGTTTCATTTAATCTAGAATTCACATCTCAGCTCCTTCAGGACTTTAGATAATTTTCTGATTAAGCATTACGTATTCGGATTTCATTTTAAAATCGTGAAACTATTAAACTCATGAAATTCAGAAAAAAAACATAAGATACTATATCTAGATTTACATAAATAATAAATTCTATAGCATCTTCTATAGCCTTCTAAATATAACATTCAAGCAGTTTATAAAACTTTTATAGTCTCAATTATCGGAAAGTGATAACAAGTTCATAAAAATTTTCAATTTCCTCAAAACTTTGCAGTACCATTTTAATTCCTTTAATTAACAAATTTACATGGCTGTTACTTTAATTACCTCCCCCTCATACCTACATTTTACATTGTCCTCAATGTAAAAAATTTGACAATAAATACAGTAATTGTAGCAGGCATGAATAAAGTTTTGTTTGATTTAAAATTCAGGATAAGTAATTGGTTACATACCTTGTTCCATTTGTATCTCCTTCTACATATTCTGATTTTTGATTCTGAAAAACTTTTCATTCCTAGATAAACACAGAATATAAAACAAAATAACATTTAACAGATATTAATAAATCAGTGTCTTGTGTGGAACCTAGGCTCCTATGGCTTTGGTGGCTCACAAGCAAGCCAATTGGTTTCCCAGAATAGATACCAACAAACTGGATTAATATTTTGTTTTGTTTGTTTTTTTTTTTATAAAATGAACATGAAAACTTCAAAATTCCTTTTTTTTTTTCTTTCTAAAAATAATGCAGAATACACAACGTTAAACACACAAAATCACAACTTAAGAACATGATTGAAAAGTAGAAACAAATGGAATAAATGTATCAGTCCAAGCAAACTTTTTAGGCATACTTCTTCTTGCTATTAATTCTGTTTTAATGCAGTTCTTATTCCTTCTTAATTTGTAAACATGCAATATATTATAAATTCTAAATACAAGTGTATTACCATTAATGATATGTAATGCAGAAAGGGATCCCTTTTGGTTCCAAGGTAATGTAGCAGTTTCTATTTCTACATCTATTTCAATATACTCCTCTTCCCACTTCCATTCATTCATGTCTTCCATAATCCATATTTGAAATTTCATCAGTTCATCCCACCATCTTATCAAACATAAAGTAGGATCATCTTCTTCATTATACCACATTCCTATTTGAATTTCATTAAATTCTGCAAATGGTGGTTTAGCTATTTCACTCGATACAGGTAAAATTTCTATATAATCATCATAACTGTCTATGCTCACTATGTATAAATCAGATCCATATGCTAATGATATCTCTGTGACTAAATAGATATATCCATCAAGTATGACATGTGTTTGGTTAATTAATGATTTCTGTCCTAGATATATTATAATGTTTTCATTCCAAGATCTATTCAGAAAATTATACATACCTAAGCATAAATCTTCACCCCAATTTCTTGTAGGTCTCCAATAATATAAATTTTTAGGAATTGCAGAATTTTTATCAGAATATATTAAAGTTGACCGACAATTTACAGTTGGTGCTTCAAATCTATTAAGTCTTCCTATATTCCATTCTTCTGTTGTTATAGGATTTCTTATCAAAATATCAGGTAATAATAAACTTGCATACCTTGGTCTTGTCTTGTATATGATTAATCCTTCATCTATCCCCATAATATGATTTATTCCTTCTAATGCATTGGGTGGAATTCTAGTAGTTTCTTCCATAGCCAGATATTCATGGGTATTTGAACTACGATTAAATGACCTAAATATGAATCCATCTCTAATCTTAGTCATTTTTGCAGCTTGTAGTCCCTGAAAATATTTTTCTTCAATACAGTCTTTAATTTCCTTTGATACACAACACAGGTTGCACAGATCTTTAGCTGACAAGTTACTTAGTACTTCCCTTAGTACATCCAACGGTAATTGCATCAATTCCATTTGTCGATTCTGTATAACACAAACAAAAATTTAGCAAAGACAAAAATTAACATAACTACTGCACACCCTCATGGAGTTAAGGCATAACTCAACGGACTAAGTTCGTTGAGTTAAAAATTAACTCTACGATACTATATACTAAAAATAAAACATATATACATACAGATAGTTGCTTCAGATATGCTGCTTCATTCAACTGCCCTCCCAGAAGAGGTATCAATTTCATTAACCGTTCTATTGACAGGATTAGGTATAGCTTGTATTGGCAATCCTCTAGTAGGTCTAACTTCCATCGATTCCTTCTGTCTAAGTGATATATTTCTATTCTGATTTTGAATTGCAGCATTTCCAAATATAAATTCTAGACGATTGTTTACTTGTTGGTTTATCTTTTCTAATTTCTCTATTCTAGCTCCTTATTCAATTAATACTTCATAACTTATGTTCTTCTCATTTATATTTTCTCCTCCCTGAAAATTGTTGTTTCTCTAAGATAAATTCAGGTGATTTCTCCATTTAGGATTATAAGAATTTCCCAAGTTATCTCTCTAGTTTCTAGCATAAATAATATCTAAGTCATTTATGTTTGTATTCTTTTCTGCTAGCTTTTGATTTAATGATAATTTTTCTATTTTCTTTGTTAATTCATTTAATTTCACCTCCAGCATAGTATTGGAATCTATTTCATACATTCCTCTTGGCAATATTGTTTTATCTACAATAGCTTCAACCGAATTTTCCCACTATGCAATTCTTTTTGCAAAATTTTCTAAATATGCCCATGCTTCTTCACTACATAATTTTAAAAATCCATTTTGACAAGTAGATTCTAATAAAGATTTCGTTGAAACATCTATGCCTTCATAAATTATACCTATTAATTGTGCTTTACTCATTGCATGATGTGGACATTGAGTCAGTAAATCTTTAAATCTTTCAAAATATTTCCAGAATGATTCACCCTGTTTTTGGCTACACATTAATATTTCTTTCTTCTTTTTAATCGTTTGATGTGTCGGATAATATTTTTCCAGAAAAACAAAGCAAAATTCAGTCCATGTAGAAATTGAATCAGGCGATAGAGTATATAACCATCTTTTAGCTGTCTTTTAAAGAAAAAGGGATATATCTAAGTTTAATAGCATCTATACTCATGTTCGGCATTTTCATCATTTGACAAACTTCGTTAAATTCTCTAAGGAAATAATAGGCATCCTCTCTTTCTAATCCATGAAAATGTGGCAATTGACTAATATAATTAAATTTCAGTTCAAATCTATCTCCCTCAAAGTTTGGCAATCGAATACATGAAGGTTCATCAATTAATTCAAGATGCAGAATCTCTCCTAATGGTTTTTCTACTGGAACAGCCATCTCTACGTTCTCTTTGAAAGAAAGGTTAGCTACACCCCAAAGAATTTTGTTAAAGTTCAATTTAGAAAATTTTTCAGTACTCCTCTGTAATGAAAATTCCTGGGTAGGTGTTCTTACTAATCGTTTAGTGCTTAGAGAACGAGTCCATGTGCTCATAAATAAATAGCAGATTAATTACATACTAGTTTGAAGCTTTCCATTCTATAAAATATTTGTTGTCGGATGAAGTTGAATCAGCTGCTTCTCCTTCTAGTTCCTCCAACGCTTTCTCCTTTCTTTTAAAAGTGCTGGTAACTCGTAAATAACATTTTGTTTCATATATATACTGTGCATCCATAAAGTGAATAAATCTCGTTGCAAGAACGTGTCTTGCATCGTGCATCGTGGTTCCTATTTTTATGGGTACGTGTACCACTACTAATTTCAAATTTAGGTAACTGCTAAACCGACGAAGTTTCGTTTATGGTTAAAAGAATAATTGTTCTGCTCAATCCATGAACTAACCTCGTTGAGTTACAGATTACTCAACGGAACACAGTCGATTACTGTTGCTAACTCCACGGACTAACTTCGTTGAGTTACAGATAACTCAACGGAGTGACCTTATATTATCTTACTAACCTCGTGGAGTTACGGTTAACTCAACGGACTTACTTCGTTGAGTTAACACTTAGCAACTTCTAAGCTTCACTCTCGTAAGTGTTTCTATTCTATTTTTTTTTTATTTGCTCTATCATTTTGTTAACTGTAATAAAGTTAAATCTATGTCATTAATGCCTCATTTTGATTAAAATGCATTTAAATTTGAACATTATATAAAGATTTAACTTGCAGGTCATTTTATGATGCAGAATATACATTTTACCTTATAACATGCAGAAATTTTTAAGTAGTTATCCTGTTATTCAGCAAATTGTAAATCTGTTACATATTCATTCATAAAGTTCCACAAATTACATAATATTCAATAAATTCCATTCATTTCACATCCAAACACGTATGAAAATTGCATCTAAAAAATTATATTCATTAATATGAATCAATTACATTACAAGTACACCATACAATTTCATATAATTTTACACAAGTAGACGAACAATATAATTTAATCTTTATGCCTAAGTTCATCTACTTCCTTTTGGAGTTTTTCTAATTGCTACTCTAATTGATTTATCCTCTCTACTGCTCCTGCAATTTCTCTAGAAGGTACAGCTAATTCTGCAGCTACAAAATTTCTGTATTCTTTCACTGAAATGGTTCTAGATCTGATACTTTTTGATGTCCATTTAGTGAAATCAATACAATCCACCATCAGCAGTGGAATCAAATCTCCATAAAATAATTTCTTCTTCATTGTTTTCAACTTGGAGATAAAAACTGCAAACCAATTTATTTGGATCTTATTTACAACTGCATACGTGGCCCATTTGACAAATTGACTTAATTCTATGTCATGGCCCTGTCATTGATAGACATTCTTAATCAGAATGTTAGCTACCATGTGTGCTTTACCATTTAAATGCTTCAATCTGTTTAATAATGGAACACCAGGATTGATAGCTAAACAATCCTTAATTTGCTGCTCAGTCCATTCAACTGCAGTTGTATCTTCCAAAATTTTTGTTCCTTCATTCTTTAACCCAAATATGTTGTGGAGAAGCTCTGGTGTTATCTGTACGTCAGCTTCCTCCACGTTTGAAATTAATCCTTCTTCTCTTTCTCTTAAATTTGCATAGAAACAGTGCACTAAATTTTCATATACTGCATGCCCTCTTTCTTGAGATATAAATTGCAGTAGACCTTGGAATTCAAATAATTCTTTGATTTCTTGCATTCCATCCCAATTTACTGGTCTACTGTAAATGATATCATAACCCCTTATTTCTTGGTATTTGGTATAAGCTTCCTGAATACAAAAATGTACTTCATTCAAAATTGTTGTTTCAGTCGGGTTAGGAAGGTGACTTTGTTGCTCCTGAGGGGTTTGTTCTTGATCTTCCTCTAGCATAGGCTGCATTTGGACATTCTCTTCAGATTCCTGAATTTTTGCTTTTGCTTCTGTCTATGGTGGTGAGCCAATAGAACTCTCCACTTTGTCTTGAATTCTTTCCATAATTTGCTGAAGAGTTTCTTGCTCTTTAGTGGAATCTGTGAAATTATTTTTGTCCAAATGGCTTCTTTCAACCTCTTCATTTTCTACTCTTTCTTCTTGTACAGGCTGCAAACTAATTTCAGCCTGATTTTTTTCTTTTCTTTGCTCCTCTTGCTCCTCCTCAGATTTGGATAGCAGGTTAATAAAAATCTGCTCCACAGGCCTTGTAAAAATTGGTACTTCAGATTTAATTTCTTCATATTCAGGCACTTTTTCTTTTCATTTCTTTTTTCTGATTAGTTGTGCTTGTTCTTCCTCTTCATCTTCTGAAATTAAATCTACAAAAATAGGCTCTATAGGCCTTCGAGCCACAGGTACTGGCTCTTCCTGTTTAATTCTTCCAATAATTGCTGGTCTTGAAGGACCAGCTTCAGCTTCTTTTGCAGCATATCTAACAACAGTTCTAGCAGTAGCTTCTTGATGCTGTTCCACTTTAATTTTATATTGGGCTTTCAAGTTTTCTGCAGCCCTCTTTTTGTACAGTGCATCAAACACTAGGTGTGCTTTAGCCACTACCAAATCTTCTGATTCTCCTTGGTTTTTTCCAACTTGAACCAGTTTTGCAAATTCTCTTATTTCTTCTTCAGTCGAAGGTCCCATCATTTCTGCTCGTGCTAATGGCTTAAATGGTGGAACTAAAGGTCCAGACTGCTGCTCCTCAGGAGCAGGTCTTTCAGTAGTTGGTTCCTCCCGTTCTTTAGTTGCCTCTTCATTTTCTTTCCTTTCTTGCTCCCAGATCGCCCATTTAGCTCATCTACAGATTCGTCCTTTGAACCAGAGCTGGGACTTACGCTGGATTAATTCTAGGGCAACTTCATTACTTGGCCTTATTTGTCTTTCCTTGCTTACAACTATTTCTGTTGCTATTCTGATTCATGTTTCCATTATTTGAGGTATTTGTATACCCATATCTACTAAATCTCTTCTAAACTTGAAAAGTTCTGTTTCTACCTTCTGTAGCTCTTTCTCTCTTATCATATTTCTGATCTTCTACCGCGTATGCCACTCTTTTGATTCCTTCAGAAATTCTGGTGTATCAACAGCATCTTCCCAAAATTCAAGCGTCATCTTCCTCATCGTGGAGTTACACAACAGCACAGAATCGCTCTAATTTCTACTATTCTAGATTCTAAATGATTTGCCGGATAATGCCCCCAAAACCCTAGGTTTTAGTTTAAATAAGCCCTAAGTTTAGGCGGGTTATCGGGTCATTTCCCGAACTAACTATTACTATTTTATCTGCGGTCTTAGCTATAGTACTCCGTTGAGTTACAGTTAACTCAACGGAATAAGCTCGTTGACTAACTCAAGACTCAACGGAGTAAGCTCGTTGAGTTAAGTGTAACTCAACGGACTCCTCGTACAAGCAAATATAATAATAAAATATTATAAAGAATAGTTTTTCTCTTTTGTTACCGGTTTAACCGATAATATGTTTCGATCAAACCTAAATATATATATATATATTTTTATTTATTTATTTATTTATTTTTTAATTTTTCTTTCGGTTGAACCGATACTATGTTTCGGTAAAACTAACATTTTTTTCTGAAAATTAATATTCATATTTTTTTATATTCCAGTCATACCGATGGATCCAGTCGTTTGAACAACAACTATTTTTATGTTTTTTATATATTTTTAATTTTTTTTTTTTATATAAATAAACATAAAAACTTATTTCTTACTAAATAAAGCTCGAGTAGTCCTCTACTCTGACTTCTTTTATAATTCCAAAGGAGCTTTTTGGTGTTTTCAGAACATGTTTAAGTTTTTGTCCATTTACTTTAAATATATTCTGATTTTTAGGATTTTCAATTTCAATACCTCCATAAGGATAAACATTTCGAACTATGTAAGGTCCTGCCCATCTAGATCTTAATTTTCCTAGATGGTTATGGAGTCTAGCCATATAAAGATATACTTCTTGTCCTATTTTAAAGCTTTTAGGAATAATTTTTCTATCATGCCAGAATTTAATTTTCTCTTTTTCTCTTACAGTCTTCGAATAAGCTTCATTTCTAAATTCTTCTAAGTCAATTAGTTGCATTTTCCTATTTTCAGCAGCTTGATTTAAATTAGTGTTCAGAGTTTTTAATGCCCAATAAGCTTTATGTTCTATTTCAGCAGGTAAATGACAACTTTTTCCATATACTAGCCTAAAAGGTGACATACCTAAGCTCGTTTTATAAGCAGTTCTATAAGCCCAAAGTGCATCTATCAATCTATTAGCTCAATCTGTTCTAGTAGGATTTACTACTTTTTCCAAGATTAATTTAATTTGTTTGTTTGCACTTTCTACTTGTCCACTTGTTTGCGGATGATATGATGTTGCAATTTTGTGGTTTACTCCATACTTCTTCATTAAGGCTTCAAAACTTCTATTACAGAAATGAGTTCCTCTATCACTGATAATAGCTTTAGGTATTCCAAATCTAGCAAATATATTTGTTCTTATAAATTGTATTACCACTTTGTTATCATTAGTTTTTGTAGGAATCCATTTAGATACATAATCCACCCCCAACAATATGTAATTAAATTGATTAGACATAGGAAATGGACCCATAAAATCTATTCCCCACACATCAAAGATTTCAACCTCAACAATAGGATTAAGAGGCATCATATTCCTCTTTGATATTCTTCCTATTTGTTGACATCTTAAACAACTTAAGCAATATTTATGAGCATCTTTGAATAGTGTTGGCCAATAAAACCCACATTGCAGAATTTTTGCAGCAATTTTCCCTGAACCAAAATGTCCTCCACAAGCTTGGTCATGACAGAAAGACAATATGCTCAGATATTCAATTTCTGAAACACACCTCCTTAAAACCAGATCAGGACATTTCTTAAATAAGTATGGGTCTTCCCAATAGTAATATTTTACTCTTGAGAAAAACAATTTCTTATCCTATCTATTCCAATCCTTAAGTGTTAAACTAGTAACTAAGTAATTAACTATGTCTACATACCAAGGCATTGTGTTCATGGTCATTAATTGTTCATCAGGAAATTATCCTTAATTTCAATATTTGATTTTTCTATTTGTAATATTGATAAATGATCTGCTACTACATTCTCACAACCTTTTTTATCTTTAATTTCTAAATCAAATTCTTGCAATAATAATATCCATCGGATCAATCTAGGTTTAGTTTCTTTTTTCTTTATTAGATGTTTTAGAGCTGAATGATCCGTGTATACTATTACTTTAGCTCCAATCAGATATGATCTAAACTTTTCTAAAGCAAACACAACAGCTAATAATTCTTTTTCAGTAGTTGTGTAATTAACTTGAGCATCATTTAAGGTTTTGCTTGCATAATGAATCACTCTAGGAGATTTTTCTATCTTCTGTCCTAACACTGCTCTTACAGCAAAATCAGAAGCATCGCACATTAATTCAAATGGATGGTTCCAATTAGGTGCTTGAATTATAGGAGTTGAAATTAAGCTAGTCTTAAGTTTGAAAAATGCTTCCTTGCAATTTTTATCAAAGTTAAATGGAACATCTTTTAATAGATTAGTTAAAGGTCTAGCTATCTTGCTAAAGTCTTTAATAAATCTTTTATAAAAACCAGCATGTCCTAGAAATGATCTAATATCTTTTACTGATTTAGGTTCTGGTAGATTAGAAATTACTTCTATTTTAGCTTTATCTACTTCCAACCCTTTTTTAGAAACAACATGCCCTAAGACTATTCCTTGTTTAACCATGAAGTGACATTTTTCCCAATTTAAAACTAGATTTTTTTCCACACATCGTTTTAATATTTGGTCTAAATTGCTTAAACACACTTCATATGAGTTGCCATATACAGTAAAATCATCCATAAATATTTCTAAAAAATCTTCAGTCATTCCAGTAAATATGCCCTGCACACACCTTTGAAAGGTAGCTAGCGCATTGCATAATCCGAATGGCATTCTTTTAAAAGCATAAGTTCCATTAGGACAGGTGAAAGTTGTTTTCTCTTGATCCTCTAATGCTACTGGAATTTGATTATACCCTAAATACCCATCTAGGAAACAAAAATATTCTTGCCCTGCTAATCTTTCCAGCATTTGATCTATAAAAGGTAAAGGAAAATGATCTTTCCTAGTCACAGCATTCAGCTTTCTATAGTCTATACATACTCTCCAGCTTGATTGAATTCTAGTAGGTATCAAGTCTTGACTTTCATTCCTAATAATTGTTAATCTTGATTTCTTGGGAACTACATGGATTGGACTAACCCATGAGCTATCAGAAATTGGATAAATTATATCATTATCTAACCATTTAACTATTTCCTTCCTGACTACTTCTTTAAGGTTTGGATTTAATCTCCTCTCAGGAATTCTAACAGGTTTAGCATTCTCTTCTAAATATATGTGATGACAGCATAAAGTTGAACTTAATCCTTTTATATTAGTCATAGTCCATCCTATTGCTTCTTTATAACTTTTTACTACATCTTTTAATTTAGCTATTTGATCCTCTTTTAAATCTGAAGCAATAATGATTGGACAGGTCCGTTTATCTTCCAGAAATATATAGGTTAATTCAGGAGGTAAAGGTTTTAATTCTAAATGCTGCCCATCAGAAGTTAGAGCTCCTAATTGAACATCATCATTTTTTAAATTAATTTCTTCCTAATTTCCTTCTATATTTATGCTTTCACTTTCTTCTAAAGTTTCAAAATTGATTTGCCTATTTAATTCTTCTTGAATCACATCATCTAACATATCTCCTTCATCCTCTAAAAAGTCTATGGTATGTAAGGACATTTCTAACTCCTCAAACCTTTCTAGTTTGAAAATATTTAATTTAGTATCCTCATTAACATATGCTAACTTCATTACTCCAGTTTTACAATTTATAACAGCCCCTGATGTTGCTAAAAATGGCCTTCCCAAAATTAAAGATGTATCACTATTTTTATGCTTAATTTGTTGGGAATCCAAAATTACAATATCAATAGGATATATAAAATTCTTGATTTTAATTAAGACATCCTCTATTTTTCCTCTAGGGTATCTTATACTTCTATCAGCTAATTGAATAACCATACTAGTAGGAGTTAAGCCTTCTAATCCTAATGATGCAAATATATCACTTGGCATAACATTTATACCTGCACCTAAGTCTATTAAGGTTCTTTCTAGAATGGTATTTCCTATGGTGCATGATATAACAGGGATTCCAAGATCAGATAACTTTTTAGGAATTTGTGGCAGAAATAGGGAACTACTTTGCTCAACTAAAAAGACATTTCTAAGAACTTTTCGCTCTCTTTTCTTAGTACACCAATCCTTTAGAAATTTAGCACAAGGTGGCATTTTCTGCAATAGATCTAACAAAGGAATGTTAACTTGTACTTTTTCAAAAATTTCTCTAATTTTCTCTTATCTTTCAAGAATTGTTTGTTGTAATATTTCAGGATAGGGTGCTAAAGATTTTGATTTCAAAGACTCTTTTTCTTTCAGTTGATTTGTTTGATCATTTTTAGCTTCAATCACAGATTCAGATTGTTCTTTAGTGATTTCTAGATTTTCAGCTATTACATTTTCATTATCATTTTGATTTTTACTCTTGTCCACCTTCATATCATTTTCATTTTGAGTTCTTAGTGGTATATCAGTTCTAGATCTTAATGTTGCACATACATCTTCCCGATTTTCATTATTTTCATGTTGTTTTTGCATATCATTTTCGTGATTATGATCTTCAATTGTTTTTAGTTTTAAAGTGCATTCTTTAAATTCTCTTACATTAGTGTTTTCTGTTTGCTGTATATTTTGCAAATTATGCAGGTTTATAACATTATAATTCTCATTGTCCTATTGCATAACTTGTATTTTCATTGCATTTTCATTTAATGCTTTTAATTTTGTTTCCAGATCATCTAATTTCATTGCATTCAATTTTTGATCAATTTTCTTTATGGCTTTTTTAGTTTCATAAATTATATCCTATTTAGGTTTTGAATATGATTCCTTATAGTTTAACAGGTTGACTTCTTGTTGTTGACACACAAAGTATTCCAGTTTGTCTAGATTTTGCTCTATACTATGCTCCAGTCTGTCATAGCTATCCCAAACTTCAGTGTCTCTCATCATATTACACATTCTATACTGACCATCAGTTCGGTAAACTATAGGATTCTCATACTCAGCTCTATTATATTGAAGATAATTCATTTGTTGTTCATGGGATCTAACAATCTGTAGACATCTCAATTTCAAACAATCAGAAATGTTGTGTACTTCAGAATTGCAAAATGCACATATGCTAATTACAGGTTTCAGAAATCTTTGAGCATAAGCATATGCCATATTCTCAATTACAGAAGAAAACACACAACTCTGATTATTAAAACGAAATAGCTCTAACAGTTGCTTATATCTATTCAATTCAATTCAATTCAATTCCCCAGCAACGGTACCATAAAACTTGTTTGGTTTTCCCAGCACTACACTAGAAAAACTTGGATTTGTTACTTTTATTTTTACTTAGTTCATTTATCTTTATGCCTATTCTTTCTTTTAGAAGTAAACAAACAACCTTTAATACAATTTAGATATTAATTCCAATTTGTACTTTAACTGCAAGTGCATAGTGTCTATTGTATCAGTGTGCAAGTACAGGTCGATCCCATAGGGAATTGCTGACGAACTTGAGAACTGTTCGTTTGTTAAAAATCAAATTTATATATTCAATAAGCTCTCCGTTGAATTACAACTAACTCAACGGACTAAGTTCGTTGAGTTATGGATAACTCAACGGACTAACCTCGTGGACTTAAGATAACTCCACGAGCCTGCCTTTTCTTTTTAATACTACTATTTATAAAGGAATTCGGCCAACCAATGGGCGATTCCATAGATTGTAAATAACATCAATTAAGCTCTTTAATGTTAGTTAACATTGGATTTATCATTGAGCAATACTAACATTCAGATAATTCAAATAGTAACCATTAAAATCTTTAAGTCTTTTGAACGAACCAATTTCAGTAAACTGTAAAATTAAAACTAACATAAAACAATCACAAAACTGATACAGATAACATTAATCACGATACAACACAAACAATACAACACTCAAATACAACATACAAACAAAGATAAATTGTTTTTGGTATTTTTGTTTTGATTTGAACATGGAAATGGGCGAAAGGTGAAATGTAAAGTAATCTCACTTGACAGTAAATACTTCCGACACTACTTGCAATGCGATTACACCATTGAAAATTAAACCACTTACAATTCTGTCTCCTCTCCCTATAGAATCGCGAGTCCAGAATTGCAAGATGATCTACTCTATGATCTCCTGAAATATGAGTCGGCACTTAGTGAAAATGGCTTCCCTTCCCGCGACGCGATCACTCCTCACAGTGGTTGTCAGGCACTATGTTTGACTTGAAATCGACCCGACATCAGGCAAGTATCCTCACAGACCTCCGATGGTTGGTGATTATGGTGGTGATGATGGTGATGATGGTGGTTGGTGTGGTACTTCAAAGAATTGCGATGCTCATCCTCCTCTGCACACACTGTCCGTCCATCGATCACACCCTTCTTCTTTTTTTCTTCTTTTCTTTTATATTTCTTCAGTAGTAACTGCTTCTGCTTGAATGATCGGTTGGATTTCCTTCATTCATATCAACGGCGATGCTTCCTTCTCCTGCGCGATACATGCAAACGTGGTTTTTCCTTCCAACTGTCTTGTTTCTACAACCGCTACAGTGGCATATTAGAAAATTTATAGTCCGTGGAGTTACAAATAACTCAACGGACTTTCTTCCTTGATTTAACTATATAACACGTGCCTAAATTTAACTATCCGATGCTCAGGTGCATTTCGGATACTTATAAACTTAACTATCCGATGCTCAAATGCATTTCAGATATTTACAAATAACTCACCGATATATAACTTAAGTAAATCTACCAGATCTCAACACGTGTCAGCAGTAGTTTAATCATAAAATAACATTTCGGAGAGTTACAGGTCTAACTATCTGATGCTTAGATGCATTTCGGATAGTTACAGCTAACTCACCGAAAATCCTCTTAAGTCACTTACCTAGAACATGACACGTGTCCCCAACTATTTTATAAATAAAAAGAGATTTCGGAGAGTTACAGGGATAACTCTCCGATGCTCAACTACAATTTCGGATAGTTATAGTAACTCATCGAAAGTTCACTTAAGTCATTCATTCTAGTTTTGATACGCGTACTTTAGGAAATAATAAAATATTCTCTTAAAACATAACTGTTTGGCAATTTAAATATAACTATCCGATACATATTCGGTCTGTTAAACATAATTGTCCGAATTTGTTCGGTATGTTAAACATAACTGTCCGAAATATTAGAAAATTCGGATACTTAAGAATTTCACAGCCTGCAACTTACCGACAGTTCATAAATGTACTAAATTAACATTAATTCTCCAAAATTAAGCAGATTCTTCAATTAAAGCATATAACAGTGCAATTATAACATAATGGCTTAATTCTCATATGGTAAGCTAAATATTGTGCAATTAACCATCATTTAACCATTAATAATATACACTTTTTCATTCTAAACACAACTCAACGCATTTAGTTATGTTAACTTAACGGGTTAAACGTGTGCACCTCACGTGATACAATACAACATTCGTAACTTATAATTTCACCACGTGTATAACACTAACTTAACGAGTTTGTCTCTTCTTTTACTCACTAACTTAATGAGTTATCATGTGACCTATTTTAACCTTTAAGCCTCTAATTTAATGAGTTCTCACGTGACCTCTATACAAACAAAACTCTAACTTAACGAGTTGCCTAAACGTGCACTGTTCATTATACAAAAGATATAACTTTAAAACATATCATGCTTTTCAATAAAACCACACGTTAACTTAACGTTTAGCTAAATGAGAAATTAATGCAACGAAACGACTAGTTATTAACTTTAGATCCAATACAGACAAGTAATTATATCAGTAAGCTTTTTCTATATTAATTGATGATTTTAATTTCTTTTCACAAGCAATAGTAATTGAGCAAATATGATTATTTTCATTCAGCACACATCATCAAAGCAAAAATACTCAACAATCTCCCCCTTTTCGATGATGACAAAACCATATTAAATCAATTATGAAATATGTTTAACTCAACAAAGTACCTTCGTTGGGTTAACTTTTAATTCAACAAACTTGTTCACTTAAGCTTATTTCTATTATTTGTGTAAATTTTACCTCTCAGAACTAAAACTTCTCAGATGTAAATAATTATATAAGTATCAGTTTTCTAATTATCATCTGTAGATTACAATAACCATTTAAATAGCATCTCCTTTTATAATATATATATGCAATTAAGATCATAATCATCTTTTTATAATATTTCTCCCCCTTTTTGTCATTAATCAAAAAGATAATTACAGAGAATATATATACATATATAAGAGAATTACAACAACGATTTTTGTAAACAAGAATAATAATTGAACACATTTACAGAAAAATGTATTGTTCAATGAATCAAACAAGTAATACAAACATTACATTTTGTATTCAGAAACAAACAAAAACAGTTATCGACCTCTCCTAAGTATATCACTTATAGCATTACATATTTTATCTCCTAGATGCCTAATATCATTTCTGATGTCGTTAAGCACTACATCTAAGTCAAGAGGTAGCTGGGTTTGCTGTTCTGCTTGAGCTAAATAACTTTGTTGTTGTTGTTGTATATGGTCTGTATCAGGTTGTTGTTGTCGTTGAGGTTTATGCATGGCCTGAAATTTTTGCAAATCTTTGACACTAAATGCTCTCATGCCTTTAGTTTCAAAGGGCCAGTCGGATAAAGTCAATTGGCTTGCAAGGATTCTACATACAGCATCACCATAAAATAACTTTGAACTCATATGCTGTAGTTGAGACATAAATACATCAAACCAATTTATTTGAATTCTATTCAGCAGGCCATAAGTTTCATATAAACAGCTTCTGCTGACTTCCAAATTGTGTCCAACTCTCTGAAATAAATTTGCAATAAATCTTGCCTCTGCATTTAGATTTTCCATTAATCTCATTTCAGAATATACATTTGAAATTTTTGATAAAGACTGAATGTTCCATTCCAATTGTCTTATCATGTCAAATCTGTTGGTAACAATAACACCTTCATTCTTTAATCCTAAAACTTCAAAAATTAACTCAAGAGACAATATAAACTCCTATCCATTTATTTGAGTTTTTAGAAAATTTCCATTCTTGACCAGATTGCTATAAAAAGGTGCAATAAGCTTTGTGTATTGCTTCCATTTCGTTCCTACTGGCAAGAATTTAATGAGGTCTTGAAACTCAAACAGATCTCTTATTTCCATTAAATTTTTGAATTTTATTGGACGAGCATGTAGAATCTGACATGTAATCAAATTATTGTATTTCTGCAATGCTTCTTCAGATCTAAAATGAATTGCATTACCTTGAATTTTTAATATTGTATACAAAGAAGGTGATACCTAAAGCCATGATTCAGAGTTTAATTCATCTTTAGGAACCTCTTCTTCAAAATGAATATCACGTTGTTCCTCTTCCAAAATATTATCTTGAAGCTGCTCAGCTAAGCTTGATTCTTCAGCTTCAACAGTGTTAGGAACATTGTCAATATGCTCAACATTCATCTATTCAGTCTCTATAGAATGTTCAGAGTTTAATTTTTCCACAAATTCAACAGCTAGTGTATCTGTCTGTAATTTTTCATTTTGTTCAACAGATAATTCCATTGATTCATGTAGTGAATTCTAAGACTCTGCTTCTATAGATTTTGTAGAAGGCTGGTTTACTTTTAACTCTTCTAGAGTCTTAACACTTTCAATATCTGCTACTCCAGACAATTCAGCTTGTGAACTAGTTACTGCTTCAACATTGTCAATTATATCTGCAATAACTTGTTCAATGTCAGGTGCCTGATGCTCTGATTTGTCAATTTCTGCATCATCAGGACTTCTACTAATAGAAAAACTTGAGCTCATATTTGACTTGGATTTCTTCTCAAGCTTTCTAGCAAGGGAAAATAAAGTCTCATTATCTTCATCAGTTTTAGTATGTTCGGAACTGATGAGTTTATCAGATGCACAATAAGGTACAATGTCTAGACATACATTGTCCTTTGGAAATAAATTTTCGTCTGATTTTCCTTTTTCAATAGACTTTGATTCCTTAGACAATTTTTCTGACTTTCCTTCTTCTATAACATTTCTGTTTTTCCTTATCAAGTATTGCTGTTTTCTTTTCAAATTGCTCCATAAAAGTTTTCTGCTTTAATTCTTCTAAGGCACTTTCTATTGCAACGACCTTTCGAAGACTGTCAACTTTTATTTTGTCTACAGCAATATCTGATTCTACTTGTTTTGAATATAAAGGAGTAGGGATAGCTGATTCATGCTCTTCCTCAAATGCATGTAGTCTTGTACTGTTTATACGAGTTTGAGGAGTTCTATTTGATGAACCTACACCTTTTTCCAAATATTTTGCATATTGTTCCAAAAATGCAATCTAAGCACATTTCATTCTGTATTCTCTATCAAATTTACTACAAATACCCATGTATGTAATACTAGCATCAGTATTTTGGAGTTCTTGTCTAACTTCATTTAGTATACCTTCAAGAAAGAAATATTCACTATAAATTTCTGCTAACCTTTTGTCCACTCGAAATATTTTCTTGAACCAAGTATGTGGAACTTCATCATTCTGTATTTCTTTTCCTTTTGCATCTCTTCTGCTTTTGCCTTTTCCTCTGCCACGACCTTTGTAGAACTTGGAGACCATCATCGTAGATTGTAACAACAACAAGTGGGAAAGATTTTCTTGACAAAGTTTACAAATAACCTAAGTGCCCATGTAATAAGTGTTTAAATAGGGTTTTTAGGCATATAACTTAACGTGAAGAGAAGTCGGATTTAGAAATAAAATAAATATTGAATAAAGTTTATTCAATCAAGGTACTCGAAATATTCAAGTATAACTCGTTGAGTTAACTAACCTAACGAGTAAAACGCTGTCTAGAGGCATTTTTACACGTTACCTTATCTAACATAACGTCTAGTTAGTACACAACAATTTTCGGATGCTTCCAATTGAAACGTTTCGAAAACAGCACACATGCTAAACTTAACATTATCTTGAGAACATTGTAAACTATTTGAACATTTTGTCTTTTGAATCTAAAATAGTTTATTTGTGTGTTTAAATTATTTCATCAAGATTTTATGAGGACATTAATTCAGATTAACTAAGATTTGTATTCTAAATTATATTAATCTGTTTTCGACATTGTTAATCCTCCCCCTACAAATATACTTCAAATATATTCAATCAACATACAAAATATACTTGTAGTGACAATAGATGTTAAGTATAACTATACTTTTTAAATTTTCTTTTCAGAGACTTCCGTTATCCTGACATCATCAAAAATGATTTCCACAATCAATTCCTACTGTATATGAATCAAAAACACAACTTTGAACTCAATGTGATTAATTCAAGGAGAATAAAAGAATGTATCTCAAATAAACGTTTTCAAAAGTACTAATGTTGATTCAATAAATCAGTAGTCATATTGGTAGAAACTATATGCGATTAAAAGATACCTGTAATTAATGAAACAACATTTTATTTTTTTTTTCAAAATAGTGAATATTGATAATTTTCTTTAAAAGTTAGTTTGAAAAGCTTGAATCATACAAGAGCTTTCTAATGTACCTGTGCAATGAGCTTTCAGTCAACAATCCCATATCTGATCAAGACCTTAGGTTGCCAGATTTAAAGTATCCTTTTTCAGGACAACAATCCTTACATACATATCTGCTCAAGTACAAAAGGCTCGCGATCAAACTGATCAATAAACTCTCAAAGATTTTCACTTTGTAAGCACTTTTCATTTTAAGCACAGTATATATGTATTCCATTAATACAAATGCAAAACACAAATCTCATACAATTTTTACTTCTATGATTGTACTGAGAATATGAATCAGTTTTAATAAGCTTATACTTTTGATTAACAGCTTAAGATGAGTTACTTATTCTACAAGTTTAATCAATTAAGTCAAATTTATGCATGATCATATGCATTTTCCTTGATTCAAAGAAAACATTTAATCAAAATTTTAGAATGTCAGAAGTATTTAATGTTTTTCATTTACACTTCCACTTAAAATCGTAAAAACCATTAAAATTGATAAACTACTTAAAATCAATAAGATACTACTATGATTTTACAATAAATACATAGTATCTTAAGCAGCAGTTTAGATATTACTTTAGATATTTATAATAAGTATATAATATCTATGAGGTGAACAACATCATTAATAATATTTATCTTTTTATGTGGAGTTTAAGCATTTTACACATCACATATCCTACAAATACCTAAATTTAATCTAATGTTGCAGAATGTATTTTCGTCTAGAGGTTTTGTAAATATATCAGCTAATTGATTTTTACAAGACACAAAATCTAATTTAATTTTTCCTTTAATTATGTTATCTCTTAGAAAATGATGTCTAACCTCTATATGCTTTGCTCTTGAATGTAATACAGGATTTTTTGAAAGATTTATTGCAGAACTACTGTCACAATAAATCTCAGTTGTATCATAAGATAATCCAAAATCTTCTAAAGTTTGCCTTATCCACAGAATCTGAGTGCAACATAGTACAACAGCAACATATTCAGCTTCTGTAGTAGAAAGTGCTACACAGTTTTGCTTTTTACTAAACCATGACACCAAATTATTTCCCAATAATTGACATGTGCCATTGGTACTCTTTCTATCAGATTTAGATCCTGCATAATCAGCATCAGTATATCCTATAAGATCTATTGAAATATCCCTAGAATAATACAGTTCGAAATTTTTAGTTCCTTGTATATATCTAAATATTCTTTTAACTGCTATTAAGTGTGATTCCTTAGGATTAGATTGAAATCTAGCACAAACACACACAACAAACATAATATCAGGTCTACTAGCAGTCAAATAAAGTAAAGAACCAATCATACTTCTGTATTTTCTTTGATCTATAGATTTTCCTATGTCATCAATATCTAACTTTAAAGTAGTACACATAGGAGATCCTCGAATCCTTGTATCATTAAAATTAAATTTCTTAAGCATTTCATCTGCATATTTTTCCTGATTTAAAAATATACCTTTATCCATTTGATTAATTTGAAGTCCTAGAAAATATGAAAGTTCTCCTATCATACTCATTTCAAACTGATTAGTCATCTCTTCAGAGAATATTTTTATCAACTTATCAGAGGTTGCTCCAAAGAGTATATCATCCACGTATATTTGAACAACAATTTGATCTTTACCATCTCTCTTAATAAATAGAGTATGATCCACTTTTCCCATGATATAGCCTTTTTCTATTAAAAAAGTAGATAATCTTTCATACCATGATTAGGTGCTTGCTTCAAACCATATAATGCTTTCTTCAATTTATACACAAAGTCAGGATTTTTAATATCTTCAAATCCAGGTGGTTGTTTTACATAGACTTCTTCATTAATTAAACCATTTAGAAATGCACTCTTTACATCCATTTGATATAATTTAAAATCCATATAACAAGCATAGGCCAATAATATTCTAATACTTTCTAACCTAGCCACAGGAGCAAATGTTTCATCATAATCTAATCCTTCTTCTTGTGTATACCCTTGTGCAATTAATCTAGCTTTATTCCTTATAATTTGACTAGTTTCGTTAGTTTTATTTCTAAAGATCCACTTTGTACCTATTATGGACTGATTTTCTGGTGGAGAGACTAATTCCCATACATCAATTCCGATGTATTGATTTAGTTCTTCTTGCATTGCCACTATCCAATTTTCATCAGATAATGCTTCTTGTATATTCCTTGGTTCCACCATAGAAACAAACATACACATACTATTTAAATTTACTGAAGCTCTAGTTTTAACTCCCTCATTAATATTACCAATGACTTGAGTAATGGGATGTGATGAAGAATAACGCCAATTTCTTTGGTTTTCCTTAATATTCTCATCAACATCTAAAAGTCCATCACTTTCATCATTAGTTTGATCATTTAAGTTCATATTTTTGATTTTCTTAGATAAATCATCAATCTCTCTATTGATCTCTAACTCATTTGGAAAATTGATCATATCATCATTATTAGCTTTAGATTGAGATTCTCTAAGAGAATTTTCATTGAAGCTTACATGGAGTGTTTCTTCAATGGTCCTAGAAGTTTTGTTATATACTCTATAGGCTTTACTTCTAGTAGAGTAACCTACAAAAATTCCTTCATCCAATTTGGCTTGAAATTTATCTCTTTTATCCTTAGTATTAAGAATAAAACACTTGCAGCCAAATGGTTTCATATAGGAAATTTTTGGAACCCTATTAAACATAATTTCAAAAGGAGTTTTATTAACATGAGGTCTTAAATGACTTCTGTTAATAACATAACAAGCTGTATTTATTGCTTCAGCCCAAAGATTTTGAGGTAACTTATGTTCATTCAACGTAGTTCTGGCCATTTCTTGAAGTGATCTATTCTTTCTCTCAACAATACCATTTTGACACGGTGCTCTTGGAAAAGAAAATTTGTGATCATTACCATGCTCATTACAATAGTTATCCATTTGATCATTATCAAATTCAGTTCCATGATCACTCCTAAGTTTTTCAATAGAGACACTCTACTCATTTTGAACAAAATTGCAAAACATTTTAAATTTCTCAGAAACTTTTGTCTTAGATGCTAGAAAATATACCCAAGTGTATCTAGAGAAGTCATCTACTGAAACAAATACATACCGTTTACCACCAAGACTCATGATTCTTGTTGGTCCAAATAGATCCATATGTATAAGTTCTAAGACTCTCTTGCTTGATATATCAGTTTTGGATTTAAAAGAGTTTTTGTGAAGTTTACCAAACTTACATGCATCACACATAAAGTTCTTTTAGTATTTAATCTTTGGTAAACCTCTCACTAAATGTTTTCTAGATAGTTTATGTAACGGTTTCATATTTATATGCCCAATCCTTCTATGCCATAGATATGCATCACTAGTTTCAGCTAGCAAACATGAATTTAAATCAACTGCACCAAAAGGTAAAGATAAAATACATACAAAACCTTTTCTTCTAGCAATAAACTTGATTTCATCTATATTTTTATCAATAATTTTGCATACATTATCTTCAAACACTACATAATATCCATTTTCAGTTAGTTTTATGACACTCAGCAAATTAAATCCTAGGTTTTCTACATATAGTACATTCGAAATAACACAAGTAGGAGTTATTTGAACATTGCCCATACCTATGATTTTATCTTTGCTTTTGTTTCCAAATGTTACACTTCCTTTCATGGTATTTGTAAAATTTTGTAATATACTTTTTTGTCCGGTCATGTGACTTGACACTCCACTGTCCAAGATCCATTTTGATGTTGTTTCCTCCTACAACACAAATTAAGAAAAACTTTTTCTTGGTACCCAATGTTGTTGAGGACCAAGTTCATTAAACGCATATTTCTTCTTTTTGTTTAAAAATAGTTTAACATTATCATTTATATTCTTATTAGTTGTAAGTACTATTGATTTATCATTAGCTTCATACTCACATATAGCATTATTACTTTTACAATCATTCTTTTTGTTTTCAGATGTAGTATAATCAAGACCAAACAGATTTTTATCAGATGTTAATTTATTTTGGTCATGATTATACATTTCAATAAGTTCATACCAAGATTTTGTACTTGTATTAACATTTTCCGTACATACAAAATCTTTTTCTGCATAAGAATTTTTAGTTTTATCACATGCACAATGAGTAATTGGTCTAATACCAGTTTATCGAATTACATGCTCAGGTTTTTGAATTTTCAGTTTACTACAATTGTCTGAAATTTTAGAAACATTAGTAACTGAATTTCCAGAACAAGAAACAAGATTTTTAGAAACATTTATAGTCATGTTAGAAGTACAATTTGACAAATCACATTGATTTATAGTATTACTACATGATTCATCCTTTGAAGTACCTACTTCTACATATTTATTACCTTGTTTCATAATAAAAGGAATTTTAGTCTTAGATTTACTTGAACTGCAACTAATAAATCCTTTATTGGCTTGAGATTCAGGATAATCAAATCTTAAGCCAAATTTATAAGACACCGTTGGGGTACTAGTTAGTTTTTCTAACTTAGTTTGACTTAAATTCCATTTCTCAATGGTAGAATTTAAATCTTGCTCTCTCAGTTTTAATTTATCTATCTCTAATTCAAGTTCATTTATATTGTTTCTCAACATTTCATTTTCAGATCCTATCATTAATTTTTCAGCATTTATATTCTGTATTTGTTCATGCAATACACATTCATTAAATCTAAATTTTTGCAAATCTCTAGCATGATTTTCATTATCACATTTAAACTTTTCTAATGTAGTAGACAGGAAACAATTTTCTTCTTCCATAATGGATGAAGATTTTCTAATATTCTTATTTTCCAGTTTACAAACTTTAAGTTTTTGTAATAATGCATGATAAGCACATAATAATTCATCAAAGTTGAAATCTGAATGACTTTCAGGGTCAGATATTACCTCAAACTCATCTGCCATGAAGCACACATGAGCAACATCTTCTAACTCTTGTTCTCCTTCTGAATGTGAAGATTTTGATGCTGATTCCTTAGATTCAGACTCTTCAGACGTGTTATCCCAAGTGACCTTCAAAACCTTTTTCTTGTAATACTTTTTCTGAGCCGTCTTCTTCTGATTTGTCCTACTTTGCTTTTCATTTTTCCTCTTAGGACAATCTAGAGAAAGATGTCCAGGTTTCTTACAGTTGTAACATACATACTTTCTAGATGAAGAATTCTTGTCATTCAGTGATTTTGACGTTGAGGGTTTATCATTTTTGTTCCTTTGCTGTTTCCTAACTTTCCATGCTTTCTTGAATTTCCTAGTCAGCAAAATCAAATCCTAGTTACAATCAGTAGATATATAAGAATCTGAATTAATTTCGAAGGCTATTTCTTTCTTCATTTTTAGTTTGTTATGACTTAGTGATTCATTTAATTGAACTTCATAAGCTGTTAAATTTCCTATAAGTTCATTCATAGTATAAACATTTAAATCTCGTGATTCCTCAATTGATGTTACTTTCTGAGACCATTTAGAACTTAGGGATCTGAGAATTTTCCTCACCAAATCCTTCTGTTCAAAATTCTTTCCTAAACATTTTAAAGAGTTTAAGATATCAAGAAATCTAGAAAACATCTCAGAAACATTTTCGTCTTCATGCATCTTAAAGAGTTCATACTTATGAATCAACATGTTTATTTTGGTCTCTTTAACTTGAGAAGTACCTTCATGTGAAATTTCTAATGCATGCCACATCCCATAAGCAGATTTATATGTCGACACTTTATTGAACTGTTCATAACTCAATGCATAAAATAAAATATTTAAGCCCTTAGCATTCAAAGTTTCATTTTCTTTTTCAGTAATTGTCCAAGTATTATAAGGAGTAGTTAACAAAGTACATGGTTTAGAAATCATGAACCACAACTTATGATCTATACTTTGAAGAAAAATAGTCATCCTATATTTCTAATATTCAAAATGTATTCCATCAAATAAAGGAGGACGATTAAGATTTTGGCCTTCATATAAAGAAAAATTACCATTTTCAGTAGCTATCTTACCTTAGATTTTTCAACCTATTTGATTTTAAACAGTCTAAAAACTTTAAAACAACTTGAGCCTTAAATCAAGAAAGTTAAACGTATGCTCAGATATTAATTTCTGTTTAAAAACAAGGAAGGTAGAATAAGCAATGATATTAAATAAGTTGGTATAGATTTTATATCAAAGATTATTAACAAAGCTTTGATACCACTTATAGGATAGTATGGCTACACAAGAGGGGGGTGAATTGTGTATTTTTAATATTTTCTGAAATATAATTGAAACTTTAAAACTCAAAAACAAGTCGAGACAATGTTTTCATAAAATCTTTTTTTTCAAGGTTTCAATTACAATATACAATTCAATTCTCCTCAGAAATTGTAGATGCAATTATATTTTGATACCATGTTTCATCTATATAATTTTACAACTACAAACAGAGAAAACTAATTTGCGGAATTTAAAACATTTCTCCTTGTTTGAGATCATTCTTCTTCTTCTTCTTCTTTCTTCTTCAGTGACGAATATCTTGTCTTTTTATGCTTCACTGAATTTGCTTTCTTCTAATACTTCAAATCTTCAGTGACAAAAATCTTACCTTTTTATGCCCCACTGAATTTTCTTCCACTTGAGAGATTTTTCCCGAAGAGGTGTTTTTGATCCCTGAAAAAGATTTTTCTTTTGGTGTGCAAGGATGGTTTGATCCTTGAAAAGATTTTTCTTTTTGTGTGCAAGGATGTTTTGATCAACAAGAACTCTATGCCTTTTATACTGTATCTTCATTTCATGCATATCCTCCACGTTTAATCACTACCAGTTTTCCACTTCTCCACGTCTTTTCTTTTTCCTTCATCGAGACATACACGTTCCAACCCACGTTTATATTTCGAATTTCCTTTAATCATCAGTCTTGGATCTCTGAAAAATTTCCTGCCAAATAAACTTTCTCGTCCAAAAATTTTTCATCAGTGTAATAAGAAGTCATTAATTTAATGTTAACTAAATGAGTAACACAAGTATATATATATATAACTTAACGTTTCTAACTTAACGAGTTCACCATGTGCCATTTCACGTGACAAGTACTGTAGCTAACTCAACGAACTAAGTCCATGGTGTTATGCTATCTCAACGAACCATCTCCGTTGTGTTATGATAATTCAACGAACCAGCTTAACCTTTCTTTCGAAAGGTTAAACGATAACTCACCGAAAACAGTTTAAGTTTCAGATAGATACAGATGTAAGTCACCGAAAAACTCTTTATAATATAAAACTAGTGAGACACGTGTCAAGACCTGAAAACATGACTTAAGTTACCTTTCAGATAGTTACAACTGTAAGTCTCCGAAAAAACTTTAACTCACTGATTCAGTAATAAACAAATGTTTTTATAATAAGAATTTTACCACGTGCAAAAATAACAACTTAAGTTTATAACGCTAACCTAACGCGTTGCCTTAGTGTTCAATATAGCAACTCAACGCGTTTAGTTATGTTAACTTAACGAGTTAAACATGTACACCTCACGTGATACAATACAACATTTGTAACTTATAATTTCACCACGTGTATAACACTAACTTAACGAGTTCGTCTCTTCTTTTACTCACTAACTTAACGAGTTATCACATGACCTATTTTAACCTTTAAGCCTCTAACTTAACGAGTTCTCACGTGACCTCTATACAAACAAAACTCTAACTTAACGAGTTGTCTAAACGTGCACTATTCATGATATAGAAGATATAACATTAAAACATATCATGCTTTTCAATAAAAGCACACGTTAACTTAACGTTTAGCTAAATGAGAAATTAATGCAATGAAACGACTAGTTATAAACTTCAGATCCAATACAGACAAGTATTTATATCAGTAAGCTTTTTCTGTATTAATTGATGATTTTAATTTATTTTCATAAGCAATAGTAATTGAGCAAATATGATTATTTTCTTTCAGCACACATCATCAAAACAAAAATACTCAACAATCTCCCCCTTTTTGATGATGACAAAACCATATTAAATCAATTATGAAATATGTTTAACTCAACAAAGCACCTTCGTTGGGTTAACTTTTAATTCAACAAACTTATTTGTTGACATAAGTTCACTTAAGCTTATTTGTATTGTTTGTGTAAATTTTACCTCTCAGAACTAAAACTCTCAGATGTCAATAATTATATAAGTATCAGTTTTCTAATTATCATTTGTCAAATTACAATAACCATTTAAATAGCATCTCCTTTTATAATATATATATGCAATTAAGATCATAATCATCTTTTTATAATATTTCTCCCCCTTTTTGTCATTAATCAAAGAGATAATTACAGAGAATATATATATATATATAAGAGATATAATTACAACAATTCTTTCTGTAAACAAGAATAATAATTGAAGACATTTACAGAAAAATGTATTGTTCAATCAAATCAAACAAGTAATACAAACATTACATTTTGTATTCAGAAACAAACAAAAACAGTTATCGACCCCTCCTAAGTATATCACTTATAGCATTACATATTTTATCTCCTAAATGCCTAATATCATTTCTGATGTTGTTAAGCACTACATCTAAGTTAGGAGGTAGCTGGGTTTGTTGTTCTGCTTGAACTGAATAACTTTGTTGTTGTTGTTGTATATGGTCTGTATCAGGTTGTTGTTGTTGTTGTCGTTGAGGTTTATGCATGGCCTGGAATTTTTGCAAATCTTTGACACTAAATGCTCTCATGCCTTTAGTTTCAGAGGGCTAGTGAAATAAAGTCAATTGGCGTGCAAGGATTCTACATAGAGCATCACCATAAAATAACTTTGAACTCATATGCTGTAGTTGAGACATAAAAACATCAAATCAATTTATTTGAATTCTATTCAGCAGGTCATAAGTAGCATATAAACAGCTTCTACTGACTTCCGAATTGTGTCCAACTCTCTGAAATAAATTTGCATGCAATATATTTGCAATAAATCTTGCCTCTGCATTTAGATTTTCCATTAATCTCATTTCAGAATATACATCTGGAATTTTTGATAAAGACTGAATGTTCTATTCCAGTTGTCTTATTATGTCAAATCTGTTGGTGACAACAACACCTTCATTCTTTAATCCTAAAACTTCAAAAATTAACTTAGGAGACAATATAGACTCCTGTTCATTTATTTGAGTTTTCAGAAAATTTCCATTCTTGTCCAGATTGCTATAAAAAGGTGCAATAAGCTCTATGTATTGCTTCCATTTCGTTCCTACTGGCAAGAATTTAGTGAGGCCTTGAAACTCAAATAGATCTCTTATTTCCATCAAATTTCTGAATTTTATTGGACGACCATGTAGAATCTGACATGTATTCAGATTATTGTATTTCTGCAATGCTTCTTCAGATCTAAAATGAATTGCATTACCTTGAATTTTTAATATTGTACACAAAGAAGGTGATACCTGAAGCCGTGATTCAGAGTTTATTTCATCTTCAGGAACCTCTTCTTCAAAATGAATGTCATGTTGTTCCTCTTCCAAAATATTATCTTGAAGCTGCTCAAGTAAGCTTGATTCTTCAGCTTCAACAGTGTTAGGAACATTGTCAATATGCTCAACATTCATCTGTTCAGTCTCTATAGAATGTTCAGAGTACAACTTTTCCATAAATTTTAAAACTGGTGTATCTGTCTGTAATTTTTCATTTTGTTCAACAGATAATTCCATTGATTCATGTTGTGAATTCTCAGACTCTACTTCTATAGATTCCGTAGAAGGCTGGTTAACTTTTAGCTCTTCTAGAGTCTTAACAATTTCAATATCTGCTACTCCAGACAATTCAGCCTTTGAACTAGTTACTGCTTCAACATTGTCAATTATATGTGCAATAACTTGTTCAATGTCAGGTGCCTGATGCTCTGATTTGTCAATTTCTGCATCATCAGGACTTCTACTAATAGAAAAACTTGAGCTCATATTTGACTTGGATTTCTTCTCAAGTTTTCTAGCAAGGGAAAATAAAGTCTCATTATCTTCATCAGTTTTAGTGTTCGGAATTGATGAGTTTATTAGATGCACAATAAGGTACAATGTCTAGACATACATTGTCCTTTGGAAATAAATTTTCATCTGATTTTCCTTTTTCAAAAGACTTTATTTCCATAGACAATTTTTCTGACTTTCCTTCTTCTATAACATTTCTGTTTCTCCTTTTCAAGTGTTGTTGTTTTCTTTTCAAATTGCTCCATAAAAGTTTTCTACTTTAATTCTTCTAAGGCACTTTCTATTGCAACGGCCTTTCGAAGATTGTCAACTTTTGTTTTGTCTACAGCAATATTTGATTCTACTTGTTTTGAATATAAAGGAGTAGGGATAGCTGATTCATGCTCTTCCTCAAATGCATGTAGTCTTGTACCATTTATAGGAGTTTGAAGAGTTCTATTTGATGAACCTACACCTTTTTCCAAATATTTTGCATACTGTTCCAAAAATGCAATCTCAGCACATTTCATTCTGTATTCTCTATCAAATTTACTACGAATACCCATGTATGTAATATTTGCATCAGTATGTTGAAGTTCTTGTCTAACTTCATCTAATATTCCCTAAGGAAAGAAGTAATCTCTATAAAGTTTTGCTAACCTTTTGTCCACTCAAAATATTTTCTTGGATCAAGTACGTGAAACTTCATCATTATCTATTTCTTTTCCTTTTGGATCTCTTCTGCTTTTGCATTTTCCTCTACCACGACCTTTGTAGAACTTGGAGACCATCGTCGCAGGTTGTAACAGCAACAAGCGGGAATGATTTTCTTGACAAAGTTTACGAATAACCTAAGTCCCCGTGTAATAAGTATTTAAATAGGATTTTTAGGCGTATAACTCAACGTGAAGAGAAGTCGGGTTTAGAAATTAAATAAATATTGAATAAAGTTTATTCAATCAAGGTACCCGAAATATTCAAGTATAACTCGTTGAGTTAACCAACCTAATGAGTAAAACGCTATCTAGATGCAGTTTTACACGTTACCTTATCTAACATAACGTCTAGTTAGTACACAACAATTTTCAGATGCTTCCAACTGAAACATTCCGAAAACAACACACATGCTAAACTTAACATTATCTTGAGAACATTGTAAACTATTTGAACATTTTGTCCTTTGAATCTAAAATAGTTTATTTGTCTTTTTAAATTATTTCATCAAGATTTTAAGAGGACATTAATTCAGATTAACTAAGATTTGTATTCTAAATTATATTAATCTATTTTCGACATTGTTAATCCTCCCCCTACAAATATACTTCAAATATATTCAACCAAAATACAAAATATACTTGTAGTGACAATAGATGTTAAGTATAATTATACTTTTACATTTTATTTTCAGAGACTTCCGTTATCCTGACATCATCAAAAATGATTTCCAGAATCAATTCCTACTGTATATGAATCAAAACACAACTTTGAACTCAATTCGATTAATTCAAGGAGAATAAAAGAATGTATCTCAAATAAACGTTTTCAAAAGGACTAATGTTGATTCAATAAATCAGTAGTCATATTGGTATAAACTATATGCGATTCAAAGATATCTGTAATTAATGAAACAACTTTTTCTTTTCAAAAACAGTAAATATTGATAATTTTCTTTAAAAGTTAGTTTGAAAAGCTTGAATCATACAAGAGCTTTCTAATGTACCCGTGTAATGAGCTTTCGGTCAACAATCCCAGATCTGATCAGGACCTTAGGTTGCTAGATTTAGAGAATCCTTTTTCAGGACAACAATCCTTACATACCTATCTGCTCAAGTACAAAAGGCTCGTGATCAAACTAATCAATAAACTCTCAAAGATTTTTACTTTGTAAGCACTTTTCATTTTAAGCACAGTATATATGTATTCCATTAATACAGATGCAATAAAACACAAATCTCATACAATTTTTACTTCTATGATTGTACTGAGAATATGAATTAGTTTCAATAAGCTTATACTTTTAATTAACAGTTTAAGATGAGTTATATATAACTTATTCTACAAGTTTAATCAATTAAGTCAAATTTATGCATGATCATATGCATTTTCCTTGATTCAAAGAAAACATTTAATCAAAATTTAAGAATGTTAGAAGTATTTAATGTTTTTCATTTACACTTCCACTTAAAATCGTAAAAACCATTAAAATTGATAAACTACTTAAAATCAATAAGATACTACTATGATTTTACAATAAATACATAGTATCTTAAGTAGCAATTTAGATATTACTTTAGATATTTATAATAAGTATATAATATCTATGAGGTGAACAACATCATCAATAATATTTATCTTTTTATGTGGAGTTTAAGCATTTTACACATCACATATCCTACAAATACCTAAATTTAATCTAATGTTGCAGAATGTATTTTCGTCTAGAGGTTTTGTAAATATATTAGCTAATTGATTTTCACTAAACACAAATTCTAATTTAATTTTTCCTTTAATTACGTTATATCTTAGAAAATGATGTTTAACCTCTATATGTTTTGCTCTTGAATGTAATACAGGATTTTTAGAAAGATTTATTGTAGATCTATTATCACAATAAATCTCAGTTGTATCATAAGATAATCCAAAATCTTCTAAAGTTTGCCTTCTCCACAGAATCTGAGTGCAACACAGTGCAGCAGCAACATATTCAGCTTCTGTAGTAGAAAGTGCTACACAGTTTTGCTTTTTACTAAACCATGACACCAAATTATTTCCCAATAATTGACATATGCCACTGGTACTCTTTCTATCAGATTTAGATCCTGCATAATCAGCATCAGTATATCCTATAAGATCTATTGAACTATCCTTAGAATAATACAGTCCGAAATTTTTAGTTCCTTGTATATATCTAAATATTCTTTTAACTGCAATTAAGTGTGATTCTTTAGGATTAGATTGAAATCTAGCACACACACACACATCAAACATAATATTAGGTCTACTAGCAGTCAAATAAAGTAAAGAACCAATCATACTTCTGTATTTTGTTTGATCTATAGATTTTCCTATGTCATCAAAATCTAACTTTAAAGTAATACTCATAGGAGATCCTCGAATCCTTGTATCATTAAAATTAAATTATTTAAGCATTTCATCTGCATATTTTTCCTGATTTAAAAATATACCTTTATCCATTTGCTTAATTTGAAGTCCTAGAAAATATGAAAGTTCTCCTATCATACTCATTTCAAACTGATTAGTCATCTCTTCAGAGAATATTTCTATCAACTTATCAGAGGTTGCTCCAAAGATTATATCATCCACGTATATTTGAATAACAATCTGATCTTTACCATCTCTCTTAATAAATAAAGTAAGATCCACTTTTCCCATGATATAGCCTTTTTCTATTAAAAAAGTAGACAATCTTTCAGACCATGATCTAGGTGCTTGCTTCAAACCATATAAGGCTTTCTTCAATTTATATACAAAGTTAGGATTTTTAATATCTTCAAATCCAGGTGGTTGTTTTACATAGACTTCGTCATTAATTAAACCATTTAGAAATGCACTCTTTACATCCATTTGATATAATTTAAAATCCATATAACAAGCATATGCCAATAATATTCTAATACTTTCTAACCTAGCCATAGGAGCAAATGTTTCATCATAATCTAATCCTTCTTCCTGTGTATACCCTTGTGCAACTAATCTAGCTTTATTCATTATAATTTGACCAGTTTCGTTAGTTTTGTTTCTAAAGATCCACTTTGTACCTATTATGGACTGATTTTTTGGTGGAGAGACTAATTCCCATACATCATTTATGATGAATTGATTTAGTTCTTCTTGCATTGCCACTATCCAATTTTCATCAGATAATGCTTCTTGTATATTCCTTGGTTCCACCATAGAAACAAATATACACATACTATTTAAATTTACTGAAGCTCTAGTTTTAACTCCCTCATTAATATTACCAATGACTTGAGTAATGGGATGTGATGAAGAATAACGCCAATTTCTCTGATTTTCCTCAATATTCTCATCAACATCTGAAAGTCCATCACTTTCATCATTAGTTTGATCATCTAAGTTCATATTTTTGATTTTTTCAGATAAATCATCAATCTCTCTATTGATCTCTAACTCATTTGGAAAATTGATCATATCATCATTATCACCTTTAGATTGAGATTCTCTAAGAGAATTTTTATTGAAGCTTACATGGAGGGTTTCTTCAATAGTCCTAGAAGTCTTGTTATATACTCTATAGGCTTTACTTCTAGTAGAGTAACCTACAAAAATTCCTTCATCCGATTTGGCTTGAAATTTATCTCTTTTATCCTTAGTATTAAGAATAAAACACTTGCAGCCAAATGGTTTCATATAGGAAATTTTTGGAACCCTATTAAACATAATTTCAAAAGGAGTTTTATTAACATGAGGTCTTAAATGACTTCTGTTAATAACATAACAAGTTGTATTTACTGCTTCAGCCCAAAGATTTTGAGGTAAGTTATGTTCATTCAACATAGTTCTGGCCATTTCTTGAAGTGATCTATTCTTTCTCTCAACAACACCATTTTGACACGGTGCTCTTGGAAAAGAAAATATGTGATCAATGCCATGCTCATTACAATAGTTATCCATTTGATCATTATTAAATTCAGTTCCATGATCACTCCTAAGTTTTTGAATAGAGACACTCTACTCATTTTGAACAAAATTGCAAAACATTTTAAATTTTTCAAAAACTTCTGTCTTAGATGCTAGAAAATATACCCAAGTGTATCTAGAGAAGTCATCTACTAAAACAAATACATACCATTTACCACCATGACTCATGATTCTTGTTGGTCCAAATAGATCCATATGTATATGTTCTAAGACTCTCATGCTTGAAATATCAGTTTTGGATTTAAAAGAGTTTTTGTGAAGTTTACCTAACTCACATGCATCACACATAAAGTTCTTTGAGTATTTAATCTTTGGTAAACCTCTCACTAAATGCTTTCTAGATAGTTTATGTAACATCCTCATATTTATATGCCCAATCCTTCTATGCCATAGATATGCATCACTAGTTTCAGCTAGCAAACATGAATTTAAATCAATTGCACTAGAAGGTAAAGATAAAAAACATACAAAACCTTTTCTTTTAGCAATTAACTTAATTTCATCTGTATTTTTATCAATTATTTTGCATACATTATCTTCAAACACTACATAATATCCATTTTCAATTAGTTTTATGACACTCAGCAAATTAAATCCTAGGTTTTCTACATATAGTACATTCGAAATAACACAAGTAGGAGTTATTTGAACATTGGCCCATACCTATGATTTTATCTTTGCTTTTGTTTCCAAATGTTACACTTCCTTTCATGGTATTTGTAAAATTTTGTAATAGACTTTTTGTCCGGTCATGTGACTTGACGCTCCACTGTCCAAGATCTTTTTTGATGTTGTTTCCTCCTGCAACACAAATTAAGAAAAACTTTTTCTTGGTACCCAATGTTGTTGAGGACCAAATTCATTAAACGCATATTTCTTCTTTTTGTTTAAAAATAGTTTAACATTATCATTTATATTCTTATTAGTTGTAAGTACTATTGATTTATCATTAGCTTCATACTCACATATAGCATTATTGCTTTTGCAATCATTCTTTTTGTTTTCATATGTAGTATAATCAAGACCAAACATATTTTTATCAGATGTTAATTTATTTTGGTCAGGCTTATACATTTCTATAAGTTCATACCAAGATTTTGTACTTGTATTAACACTTTCCGTACATACAAAATCTTTTTCTACACAAGAATTTTTTGTTTTATCACATGTAGAATGAGTAATTGGTCTAATACTAGTGTATTGAATTACATGCTCATGTTTCTGAATTTTCAGTTTACTACAATTGTCTGAAATTTTAGAAACATTAGAAATTGAATTTCCAGAACAAGAAACAAGATTTTTAGAAACATTTATAGTCATGTTAGAAGTACAATTTGACAAATCACATTGATTTATATTATTACTGCATGATTCATCCCTTGAAGTACCTACTTCTACATATTTATTACCTAGTTTTATAACAAAAGGAATTTTAGTCTTAGATTTACTTGAACTGCAACTAATAAATCCTTTATTGGCTTGAGATTCAGGATAATCAAATCCTAAGCCAAATTTATAAGACACCGTAGGTGTACTAGTTAGTTTTTCTAACTTAGTTTGACTTAAATTCCATTTCTCAAAGGTAGAATTTAAATCTTGCTCTCTCAGTTTTAATTTTTCTATCTCTAATTCAAGTTCATTTATATTGTTTCTCAACATTTCATTTTCAGATTCTATCTTTAATTTTTCAGCATTTATATTCTGTATTTGTTCATGCAAGATACATTCATTAAATCTAAATTTTTGCAAATCTCTAGCATGATTTTCATTATCACATTTAAACTTTTCTAAAGTAGTAGATAGGAAACAATTTTCTTCTTCCATAATGGATGAAAATTTTCTAATATTCTTATTTTCTAATTTACATACTTTAAGTTTTTCTAATAATGCATGATAAGCACATAATAATTCATCAAAGTTGAAATCTAAATGACTTTCAGGATCAGATATTACCTCAGACTCATCTGCCATGAAGCACACATGATCAACGTCTTCTAACTCTTGTTCTCCTTCTGAATGTGAAGATTTTGATGTTGATTCCTCAGATTTAGACTCTTCAGACATGTCATCCCAAGTGACCTTCAAAGCCTTTTTCTTGTAAAACTTTTTCTGAGTTTTCTGAGCCATCTTCTTCTGATTTGTCCTACTTTGCTTTTCATTTTTCCTCATAGGACAATCTGGAGAAAGATGTCCAGGTTTCTTACAATTGTAACATACATACTTTCTAGATGAAGAATTCTTGTCATTCAATGATTTTGACGTTGAGGATTTATCATTTTTGTTCCTTTGCTGTTTCCTAGCTTTCCATGCTTTCTTGAATTTCCTAGTCAACAAAATCAAATCCTCGTCAGAATCAGTAGATATATCAGAATCAGAATTAATTTCGAACGCTATTTCTTTCTTCATTTTTAGTTTGTTGTGACTCAGTGATTCATTTAATTGAACTTCATAAGCTGTTAAATTTCCTATAAGTTCATTCATAGTATAGACATTTAAATCTCGTGATTCCTCAATTGATGTTACTTTCTGAGACCATTTAGAACTTAGGGATCTGAGAATTTTCCTCACCAAATCCTTCTGTTCAAAATTCTTTCCTAAACATTTTAAAGAGTTTATGATATCAAGAAATCTGGAAAACATCTTCGAAATATTTTCGTCTTCATGCATCTTAAAGAGTTCATACTTATGAATCAACATGTTTATTTTGGTCTCTTTAACTTGAGAAGTACCTACGTGTGAAACTTCTAATGCATGCCACACCTCATAAGAAGATTTATATGCCGACACTTTACTGAACTGTTCATAACTCAATGCACAAAATAAAATATTTAAGCCCTTAGCATTCAGAGTTTCATTTTCTTTTTAGTAATTGTCCAAGTATTATAAGGAGTAGTTAACAGAGTATATGGTTTAGAAATCATGAACCACAATTTATGATCTATACTTTGAAGAAAAACAGTCATCCTATATTTCCAATATTCAAAATGTATTCCATGAAATAAAGGAGGACGATTAAGATTTTGGCCTTCATATAAAGAAAAATTACCATTTCCAGTAGCCATTTTACCTTACATTTTTCAACCTATTTGATTTTAAACAGTCTAAAAACATTAAAACAACTTGAGCCTTAAATCAAGAAAATTAAACGTATGCTCAGATATTAATTTCTATTTAAAAACAAGGAAGGTAGAATAAGCAATGATATTAAATAAGTTGGTATTGATTTTATATCAAAGATTATTAACAAAGCTCTAATACCACTTGTAGGATCGTATGGCTACACAAGAGGGGGGGTGAATTGTGTATTTTTAATATTTTCTGAAATATAATTGAAACTTTAAAACTCAAAAACAAGTCGAGACATTGTTTTCATAAAATCATTTTTATTCAAGGTTTCAATTACAATATACAATTCAATTCTCCTCAGAAATTGTAGATGCAATTATATTTCGATACCATGTATCATCTAAACAATTTCATAACTACAAATAGAGAAAACTAATTTGCAGAATTTAAAACTTTTCTCCCTGTTTGAGATCTTTCTTCTTCTTCTTTTTCTTCTTCAGCAATTCTTTAGTGACAAATATCTTGTCTTTTCATGCTTCACCGAATTTGCTTTCTTCTGATACTTCAAATCTTCAATGACGAAAATCTTACCTTTTTATGTTTCACTGAACTTTCTTCCACTTGAGAGATTTTTCCCGAAGAGGTGTTTTTGATCTGTAAAAAAGATTTTCTTTTGGTGTGCAGGGATGGTTTGATCCTTGAAAAGATTTTTCGTTTTGTGTGCAAGGATAAATTGATCAACGAGAATTCTATGCCTTTTATATTGTATATTCATTTCATGCATATCCTTCACATTTAACCACTACTTGTTTTCCACTTCTCCATGTCTTTTCTTTTTCCTTCATCGAAACACACACATTCTAACCCACGTTTATATTTCGAATTTTCTTTAATCATCAATCTTGGATCTCTGAAAAATTTCCTGAAGATAAACTTTCTCGTCCAAAAATTTTTCATTAGTGTAATAAGAAGTCGTTACTTTAATGTTAACTAAACGAGTAACACAAGTATATATATATAACTTAACGTTTCTAACTTAACGAGTTAACCATGTGCTATTTCACGTGACAAGTACTGTAGCTAACTCAACGAACTAAGTCCGTGGTGTTATGCTATCTCAACGAACCATCTTCGTTGTGTTATGATAACTCAACGAACCAGTAATAAACAAATGTTTTTATAATAAGAATTTTACCATGTGCAAAAATAACAACTTAAGTTTATAATGCTAACCTAACGCGTTGCCTTAGTGTTCAATATAGCAACTCAACGCGTTTAGTTATGTTAACTTAACGAGTTAAACATGTGCACCTCACGTGATACAATATAACATTCGTAACTTATAATTTCACCACGTGTATAACACTAACTTAATGAGTTCGTCTCTTCTTTTACTCACTAACTTAACGAGTTATCACGTGACCTATTTTAACCTTTAAGCCTCTAACTTAACGAGTTCTCATGTGACCTCTATACAAACAAAACTCTAACTTAACGAGTTGTCTAAACGTGCACTGTTCATGATACAGAAGATATAACATTAAAACATATCATGCTTTTCAATAAAAACACACGTTAACTTAACGTTTAGCTAAATGAGAAATTAATGCAACGAAACGACTAGTTATTAACTTTAGATCCAATACAGACAAGTATTTATATCAGTAAGCTTTTTCTGTATTAATTGATGATTTTAATTTCTTTTCACAAGCAATAGTAATTGAGCAAATATGATTATTTTCATTCAGCACACATCATCAAAACAAAAATACTCAACAGTATTCTTGTTTCCAATATACAAGACTACGACATATATTTAACTCCAAATTTACTTTATCAAATACTTGGTCTGAAAAATGAAGGAGTTAAATTATCAAAAAGAAAACAGGTTTATCAGTTGGGATGGGACATTAAAAGCTTAGCAAAAGATCCGACTACCAACAATCCAATGAGATTACTAAATGATTTAAATGGCCAAGCACGTTTTATTGCAAAAATACTACATGCTTCAATATTTCAGAGGTTTGGTCATGGTGCAGAAGTTGGCAGATGCTGTCTTTATGCTACATATGCATTAATTAATCATATACAGGTGAACTGGTATGATATTTTTGTTTCTCATATCTTACATTTGTAGAGTAAATTATTTTATGGTGATACGATTATGAAAATTGTGGTAAGTGAAATAGATATTACACCTTAGCCATAGAAAAGATTAAAATCAAGATCTTTCTTTGCAAAGGAACTATAGAAATACGAGGAAATAGATGCACCTGAAATATGACAGCAACAACAACAATAGGATCGACACACTTAGTCACAACAGCAACAATCAACACAATTTTCAGAACAACAACATACAGATATACATACAAGTATACATATAAATACACATACAGGTATAAATACAGACATACATACTGAATTTTTACAGCAACCATCACAAGTTTCACATAATGATTTAGATCAAGTAGTGATTGATTAGATAAACAGAGTAAGTACAGAAATTGCAAAGCAAATTTCAAATACTCTAATCAATATTTTTCGAAGACAAAGAGGCTTGTGATTATACAAATTATGTATTACATTATTTATTTATTGTAATTTGTGACCAAAAATTATGTAAACTGTCTACTACAATTAATGCTCATATCATTGTTTTTGACAGTTTATGTTTATATAGTTTATGCTTAATCCACGAAATTTATACCTATTTGAGAATATCTTTTTGACTATATCTACTTAGCAAGGTTTTCTTCCTTACATTTACATAGTTTAATTACTAAATGGGGAGAAGGTAGATTATTTACTTTTTATAATGCCAAAAAGGGGGAGATTATTTGAGACTTATTAGGTTTTGACATCATCAAAAAGGGGGAGATTGTTAGGAATTTTGTTTTGATGATGTATGCTTTACTAATGTTTTTAAAATAAGTCTAAATAATATTCTCTAAGTATAATTATCACGTAAATTAAATGTTAACAGATTATCGAAAAGTTTCATTTTTTATTTCGCATAGTTAACTTTCGGATAGTTACTAAACATAGACTAACGAACAGATAAGTTTTCTATGTTTAGTCACGTGTTTTGCATGTGCAAAAACTTGAACAATTACAGATAAGTATTCAAGTTTTTACTGGACTTAAAAGATAAGTGTTCGACAAAATCAAAGAGATAGAAGATATTCTACAAGACTCTAGGAAGATAAAGTTTCAGTGAATCTACGAGTGGAGATCGTGAAAATTCAAATAGATAGTAATTTGGATTAAAGAAAAAATTAGTACGTGGATTATGGGATTATGGATTGTGGAACAAGTGAATGAACATACTGAATGTGAAAGACAACAGAGTTCGACTACTAATAGAGAGTATGAGCTACATTACAAATAGAGGATCCCAATCTCAAAAACCAAGTCTGAATATTCAATCTAGATCCCTAACTAAAAAGTTAAGTGTAGGATCGTCTGTATCACAAGAGGGGGGGTGAATTGTGTCTTTAGTAATTAAAATACTAGCGAATAAAAAGAGAGCATAAAACACTCGTAAATGAAATTCTATTCTTTATGTAAAGATAGAATTTACTATATATTTTCAGCTCAATTCCCTTCTTGAAAGTTTTGATACAGTAATGTTCAAATACAATTTAAATAGAAAAACAAAGCTCTTATTCAAAACTAATATGAATTGTATAAAACCTGATCTTTATGCACACAACTTCTTTCTTTCTCTTTGCTCAACTTCTGTATCTCTTCTTCTCTAGTTGTCGAATTTCCAGACTTCTTGCGTTTGCAGCTCCTTTTCTGAAATTGCTCGGAATTTTGAACTTCTTATAATGTTGGAGAATTTTTCAGAATATGAATATTCAAACTTAACTTTTCAGTTAGGGATCCAGATTGAATATTTAGACTTGGTTTTTGAGATTGGGATCCCCAATTGTAATGTAGCTCGTACTCTCTATTAGTAGTCAAACTTTGTTGAAACAGAAAACAAGTTTATCATTTGGGATGGGACATTCAAACTTTAGCCAAAGATCCAATTGCCAACAAACCATTGAGGTTACTAAATGACTTATATGGCCAAGCACGTTTTATTGCAAAAATACTGCATGCTTCATTATTTCAGAGGTTTGGTCATGGTGCAGAAGTTAGTAGATGTTGTCTTTATGCTACATATGCATTAATTAACCATATATAGGTGAACTTGTATGATATTTTTATTTCTCATATCTTACATTTGCAAAGTAAATTATTTTATGGTGATACGATTTTGAGAATTGTGGCAAGTCAAACAGATATTACACCTTGGCCATAGAAAATATTAAAATCAAGATCTTTCTCTACAAAGGAACTCCAAAAATACTAGACAACAGATACACCTGTAGTCCGACAACAACAGGATAGGCAAACTCAGTCCCAACAGCAACAGCAATAATCAACACAATTTTCAGAACAACAGCAACATACAAATATCAATAACAGTATACATACAAATATAAATATAGGTATACATATAGATACAAATATAGGTATACATACAGACATCCATACTGAATTTTTACAGCCACCATCACAAGTTTCACAAAATAATTTAGATCAAGCAGTAATTGATTAAATAAATAGAGTAAGTATATAAATTGCAAAGCAAATTTCAAACACTCTGACCAATATTTTTCGAAGACAAAGAGGCTTGTGATTATACAAATTATGTATTACATGATTTATGTATTGTAATTTGTTACCAAAAATATTATGTAAACTGTTCACTACAATTTAATACTCATGTGATTATTTTTCATAGTTTATATTTAAACAGTTTATGCTTAATCCACGACAGTTATGCATGTTTAAAACCTTTTTGAATGATATGTACTTAGAATCTTTTTCTTCCTTACATTTTATTTACTTTTTTATAATGCCAAAAAGGGGGAGAAGAGATAGATTATTTTTGACTTATTAAGTTTTGACATCATGAAAAAGGGGGAGATTGTAAGGAATTTTGTTCTGATGATATATGCTTTATTAACGTTTTTAAAATAAGTCTAAATAATATTCTCTAAGTATATTTCTCTAAGTATAATAGTTAAACAGATTATCGGAAAGTTTCATTTTTATGTTGGATAAGTTAAAGATTTCCGAAGAGTTAGATTTTCGATAGTTAAACTTTCGGATAGTTAACATTTCATTTTTGTCGAATAGTTTATGTTAAAAACTCGTATAGTTAAGTTATCTACACGTGTGTTTTTAATGTTTTAAGTTGTCACGTTTTCCATGTGCGTTCAGTAATGAAAATCGAATAGTTAGATAATTGTTCGAGTTTTTATATGCATGGATAGATAACTGTTCGAGTTTTATAAAATGACTAACGAACAGATAAGTTTGCTATGTTTAGTCACGTGTTTTGCAGGTGCAAAAACTCGAAGAGTTACAGATAAGTGTTCGAGTTTTTACAAGACTTAAAGTATAAGTGTTCGACTAAATCGAAGACTTAGAAGATATTCTACAAGACTCCAAGAAGAAAAAAAGTCTCGATGTATCTACAAGTGGAGATCGTGAAAATTCAAAATGATTGTGGAGAAAGTGGAAACTCAAAAAGATAGTAATTTGGATTAAAGAAAAAATTAGTACGTGGATTATGGATTGTGGATTAAGTAGATGAACACGCTAAACGTGAAAGACAACAAAGTTTGACTACTAATAGAGAGTACAAGCTACATTACAACATAGGATCCCAATCTCAAAAACCAAGTCTGAATATTCAATTTGGATCCCTAACTGAAAAGTTTAAGTTTGAATATTCATATTCTGAAAAATTCTCCAACATCAGAAGAAGTTTGAAATTCCAAGCAATTTCAGAAAAGGAGCTGCAAACGCAAGAAGTCTGAAAATTCGACTACTAGAGAAGAAGAGATATAGAAGCTAAGCAAAGAGAAAGAAAGAAGCTATGTGTATAAAGATCAGGTTTTATACAATTTAAAATTAGTTTTGAATAAGAGCTTTGTTTCTCTATTTGAATTATATATTGAACATTACTGTATCAAAACCTTCAAGAAGGGAATTGAGCTGAAAAGATATTGTAAATTCTATTTTTAAACAAAGAATAGAATTTCATTTACGAGTGTTTTGTGCTCTTGTTTTATCCGCTAGTATTTAATTATTAAAGACACAATTCACCCCCCCTCTTGTGATACAGACGATCTTACAATGCTGAACATGAAGTTAGAGTTCAACTACAAATAGAGAGTACAAGCTACATTACAAAAAGGATCCCAATCTTAAAAACCAAGTCTGAATATTCAATCAGGATCCCTAACTGAAAAGTTAAGTTTGAATATTCATATTTAGAAAAGTTCTCCAACATCAAAAGAAGTTTGAAATTCCAAGCAATTTCAGAAAAAGAGCTGCAAACACAATAAGACTAGAAATTCGACAACTAGAGAAGAAGAGATATAGAAGCTGAGCAAAAAGAAGGAAAGGAGCTGTGTGCATAAAGATCAGGTTTTATACAATTTGAAATTAGTTTTGAATAAGGACTTCATTTTTCTATTTGAATTGTATATCGAACATTACTATATTAAAATTGTCAAGAAAGGAATTGAGCTGAAAAGATATTGTAAATTTTGTCTTTAAAGTTTATAAAGAATAGAATTTTATTTACAAGTGTTTTGTGCTCTTGTTTTATCCACTGGTAATTTAATTACTAAAGACACAATTCACCCCCCTCTTGTGATACAACTGGTATCAGAGCATTTATCTAAATTAAGAGCTTTCATTTCTCTATTTAGGAATTGGTTTTTCCTGTCATTTACTTAGGATCATCTGTTTAAAATGGATAATACCGAAATCTTAGTTATGACTGAAGGACAAACCACTAATCGTCCTCCTATGTTTGAAGGTAGCAATTATGGCTATTGGAAATATAGGATGAAAGTATTCTTTCAATCAATTGATTTCAAATTGCGGCAAATAATTAGCAATCCTATAGTGTTAGTTACGACTCCATATGATACTCGGACTTTTGATGAAAAGGAGCGAATGACATTGAATGCTAAAGGTTTAAACATCTTGTTTTGTGCTTTATCTCATGATCAATTTAACAAAGTTTTTGCATATCAAACTACATATGAGATATGGCATGCATTAGAAGTTGCCAATGAAGGTACTAACCAGGTCAAGGAATCTAAGACTAATATGTTAGTATATAAATATGAGCTTTTTAAAATGCATGAAAATGAATGTATCTCTGATATGTTTTCCTGTTTTCTTGAAATTGTAAATTCATTAAAATCTTTAGGCAAGAAATTCAAGGAAAAAGACTTGGTAAGAAAGATCCTTAGATCTTTAACTAAAATTTGGGCACAAAAGACAACATCTATTGAAGAGTCCAAAGATTTAAATACATATACTCTTGATGATCTCATAAGCAATCTGACAGCCTATGAAGTACAACATTTAGATCCAAAAGGGAAGAATCCTAGAAAGGATATGGCTTTTAAGGCTGATAAAGTCTCAGAAGTCACTAGTGATTCTGACGATGATTTACTATTGTTGACTAGAAAATTTAGAAATCTGTTGAAGAAACGTAAGAACTTCAGGTTAGCAAAGACATCTAGAGATATTGAGAAGAAGTCATTCATGAAAGATAAAATCATATGCTACAAGTACAACAGGCCAAGTCACTTTCAAACCGATTGTCCTTTCAACAAAGATAAAAAGAATTCGAGGAGGAATTTCATGAATAAGAAATTCAAAAAGAGAAGGGCACTGTTATTGGTTTACACAATGCATCTTCTGAAAATTATATATTGCATGATAGTACTGCTAAAAATAATGTCTTTATTTTCAATACTAAGAATAGTAAAAGAAAAACTATTCCATGTGTGATTAAAAAGGGAGATAAATATGTTCAAATTGATAAAATGTAGCATATAAATAATAGCACACAATGCAACAATTTCAAAAGAAATTTTCAAAAAAATCAAGCTAAGTCATTTGAGAATCTTAATATTCTTGATCAATTTTCTTCATATTTAAAGAATTTCGGATATTGGAATCAGCAATCAAATAATGTCAGAAATAAAAATTTCAACTCTAGTTTACCTAGAGATAAATGTTCTAATAATTATAACACTAAGAGAAATAAACGTAAGAATAATTATTAAAAGATAGATAAGTTGAAGTTTAAAAATATTGATTATTTTGATATGATTCTCTCTAAAATTTTTGGACCCACTCAGAAATGGGTTCCAAGAGATAAAATCTCTTTTTAATTATTTTGTAGGTACACAAATCAAAATGGATAATGGATAGTGGAGCATCCAGCCACGTGACTAGAGATATACGATTACTTACAAAAGTAACAAATACCAAGAACAGACAAGTTACCTTTGGAAATAAAAGTAAAACCAATATCTTTGGGTCTGGCAAGGTTCAGGTAACTAAAAAATGTTTTATAAATGATGTCTTATTCGCGGAAAACTTAGGTTTTAATTTATTGAGTGTTCCTGTTTTAATGAAGTTTTATAGAGTAATTTTTGAAAAAGATTCCTATAAAATTATGGACATGTCTACAAACGAAATTTTATTCACTACATACAAGAAAGGATCCGTTTGTATTCTGAATTTGCCTTCTGATATTATTAAAGACAATGCTTACTTAATTGCAAAATTGGATGAAGTTATTTTATAGCATAGGACACTATTCAGAATAAAAAATGCATAATATTAACGGTTAAATGATAGTTAATTACATAATATTTAGTTTATCATAGGAGAATTAAGCCATTAAGTTATAATTGCACTATTATATGCTTTAATAAAAGAATCTGCATAATTTCAAGGAATTAATGTTAATTAAGTATGATTTTGAACTATCAGTAAATTGCAGGTTGTGAAATTCTTAAGTATCCAAATTTTCTATTATTTCGAAGAGTTATATTTAATGTACCGAATAGTTATGTTTTAAATGCTAAAAGGATATGCAGGTACACAGTAATAACTTGTTGAGTTAAAGGCTTAAATGTGTAAAAGGTACAATAACAACTCGTTAAGTTAGTGAGTAAAAACCGTAAGTTGTATCTGAACTCGTTAAGTTAGATTTATGCACGTGTTGAATTTAAATGCTTTAGTATATCACGTGAGATGCACATGTTTAACTCATTAAGTTAGCATAACTGTACGCATTATGTTACATGAATACACACTAAGGTAATGCGTTATGTTAGCAGCTTATTTCTTTATTGCACGTGCTTTATAGTTAAATCAACGAAGTAAGTCCATTGAGTTATCTATAACTCCACAGACCATATATTTTCTAATATGCCACTATAGCAGTTGCAGAAACAGGACCATTCGAAGAAAGACCACGATTACACGTATCACGTAGGAATTCACTTATGGAAGGAAGAAGAAATCACCATCGTTGATATGAGAGAAGGAAATCTAACCGATCAATTAAGTGGGAGCAGTTACTACTATAAGAAATATCAAAGACGTAGAAAAAGTATGTGCAAGGTATGTTGGAGAACCGCACTAACTACAGGCAATGTCGGAAGTTCCCTGAAGCTCCACACCAACACCAACACCAACATCACCATCACCAACCATCGGAGGTCTGTGAGGATACTTGCTTGATGTCGGGTCGATTCCGAGCCAAACACAATGCTTAACAACCACTATGAGGAGTGATCGTGTCGCGGGAGGGGAAGCCATTTTCACCAAGCATCGGTTCATATCTCAAGAGATCATAAAGCTTCTAGCCTTGGTTTCTGGTTGATGCCAGTATGCTAAGGAGGAGATCATCTTGCAATTCTGGACTCACGATTCTATAGGGAGAGGAGACAAGATTGTAAGTGATTAAATTTTCAGTGGTGTAATCGCGTTGCATGTAGTGTCGAAAGTTTTTACTGTCAATAAAGATTTTTACATTTCACCTTACATTCATCTTCAGGAACACATTAAAAACAAAAACAACTATTTATTTGTGTTTACAGTTTGTATGTAAGTGTTGTATTGTTTGTTTTGTATTGTGACTAATGTTAGTGTTGTTCGTATTGTGAATGTTTTACGTTTGATTGATTTAGAAAATAGGTAATAGTTTTACAGTTTACTGAAATTGTTTCGTTCCAGATACTTAAAGATTTCAATGGTTACTATTTGAAATATCAGAATGTTAGCATTGCTTAATGATAAATCTAATCTTAGCTAGCATCAAAGAGCTTAATTGATGTTATTTACAATCTATGGAATCGCCTAATGGTTGGCCGAATTCCTTTGTAATTAACAGTATTGTTAGACTCGTCGAGTTAACCTAAGTCCACAAGGTGAGATCGTTGATTTAGCAATAACTCCATGAACTAGGTCCGTTGTGTTAACTGTAATTCAATGGAGTGTTTTAATGAACACATAAATTCCAATATAAAAATCAAAATAGTACATAATTTTTAGTCTAACTCTTTCCCTATGGATCGACCTGTACTTGCACACAAATACAATATACATTGAGTACTTGCAATTAAAATACAAATTGGAATTAATAGCTAATTCATGTGAAAGGTTGTTAGTTTGCTTCTAAAGGTAATTATTGATATAAGCATAAAAACAAAAGTTAACTAAAACATCCAAACAAGTTTTCTAGCGCCATTGCCAGGGAATAGAGTTTGATAAGCTAAGCCACTGTGAGTGCTATTTTGTTTTAATAGCAAGAGGAGTGTGTGTGTTCTCTTATCTAATTGAGAATATGGCATATGCTTATGCTTAAAGATTTCTGAAACCTGTAGTTAGCATATGTGAATTCTGCAATTTGGAAGGTCATGACATTTCTGATTATTTGAAACTGAAACGATTGCAGATGGTTAGATCACATGAACAACAAATGAATTATCTTCACTATAATAGAGTTGAGTGTGAGAATCCTATGGTTTACCCAACTAATGGTCAGTTGAGAATGTGTAATATGTTGAGAGATCAGGAAGTTTGGGATATGTATGACAAATTAGAGTGTAGCTTAGAGCAAAACATGGATAAACTGGAACAATTTATGCGTCAACAACAAGAAGTCAACCAATTAAACTATAGGGAAGCATATTTAGAACCTAAAATTGATATCATTTACGAAACTGAAAAAACCATAATGAAAATTGATCAAAAATTGAATGCAATGAGATTAGATGATCTGGAAAGAAAACTAAAAGCATTGGACGAATATACAATGAAATTACAAGTTATGCAATAGGACAACATAAATGAAAACTTTAATGTTACAGATTTGCATAATTTGCAAGACATACAAACAAAAGAAAATACCAATGCAACAGAATTTAAAAAATGCAAGTTAAAACTAAAAACAGATGAGGATCATAATCACGAAAATGATATACAAGAACATCAAGAAAGTAACAAAAATCTGGAAGATGTATGTATAACATTAAGATCTGGAACTGATATACCACCAAGAATTCAAAGAGAAAATAATATGAAGGTGTATAAGAACAAAAATCAAAAAGATAATGAAAATGTAATATCTGAAAATATAGAAATCAATGAAGAAAGATCTAAAACTGAAGATGAGATTAAAAATGATCAAAGAAATCAAATGAAAGAAATAGAATCTTTTAAATCACAATCATTAGTACCCTATCCTGAAAGATTACAACAAACATTTCCTGAAAAACAAGAAAAAATTAGAGAAATATTTGAAAAAGTACAAGCTAACATTCCTTTGTTAGACTTATTGCAGAAAATGCCACCTTGTGCTAGATTTCTTAAGGATTGGTGTACTAAGAAAAGAGAGCAAAAAATTTTAAGGAAAGTCTTTTAGCTGAGCAAAGTAGTTCCCTATTTCTGCCACAAATGCCTAAAAAGTTATCTTATCTTATCTTGGAATTCCTATTATATCATGCACCATAGGAAATACTATTCTAGAAAGAACCTTGATAGACTTAAGTGCAGGTATAAATGTTATGCCAAGTGATATATTTGTATCCTTAGGATTAGAAGGCTTAACTCCTACTAGGACTGTTGTTCAATTAGCTGATAGAAGTATAAGATACCCTAAAGGAAAAATAGAGGATGTCTTAATTAAAATTAAAAACTTCATATATCCTATTGATATTGTAATTTTGGATTCCCAACAAATTAAGCATAAAAATCATGATACATCTTTAATTCTGGGAAGACCATTTTTAGCAACATCAGGGATTGTTATTAATTGTAAAACTGGAGTAATGAAGTTAGCATATGGTAATGAGGATACTCAATTGAACATTTTCAAACCAGAAAAGTTTGAAGAGTTAGAAATGTCCTTACATACTGTAGACTTTTTAGAGGATGAAGGAGATATGCTAGATGATGTGATTCAAGAAGAATTAAACAAGCAACTCAATTCTGAAACTTTAGAAGAAAGTGAAAGCATGAATATAGAAGGAGAGCAGGAAGAAATTAATTTGAAAAACACTGATATTCAATTAGGAGCCCTAGCTTCTGATGGGCAACATTTAGAATTAAAACCTTTATCTCCTGAATTAATCGATATATTTCTGGAAGAAAAATGAACATGTCCAATCATTATTGCGTTAGATTTAAAAGAGGATCAAATTGCTAAATTAAAAGATGTAGTAAAAACTTATAAAGAAGCAATAGGATGGACTATGAATGATATAAAAGGGTTAAGTGCAACTTTATGCTGTCACCACATATATTTAGAAGAGAATGCTAAACCTGTTAGAATTCCTGAGAGAAGATTGAATCCAAACCTTAAAGAAGTAGTTAGGAAGGAAATAGTGAAATGGTTAAATAATGACATAATTTATCCGATTTATGATAGCTCATGGGTTAGTCCAATCCATGTAGTTCCCAAGAAATCAAGATTAACAGTTATTATGAATGAAAGTCAAGACTTGATACCTACTAGAATTCAATCAGGCTGGAGAGTGTGTATAGACTATAGAAAGTTGAATGTAGTGACTAGGAAAGATCATTTTCCCTTACCTTTTATAGATCAAATGCTAGAGAAATTAGCAGGGCAAAAATATTTTTATTTCCTAGATGAGTATTTAGGATATAACTAAATCCTAGTAGCATTAGAGGATCAAGAGAAAACAACCTTCACCTGTCCTAATGGAACTTATGCTTTTAAGAGAATGCCATTCGGACTATGCAATGCACCAACCACCTTTCAAAGGTGTTTGCAAGGCATATTCACTAGAATGATTGAAGATTTTTTAGAAATATTTATGGATGATTTTACTGTTTATGGAACTTCATATGAAGTGTGTTTAAATAATTTAGACCGAGTATTAAAACGCTGTATGGAAAAAAGTCTAGTTCTGAATTGGGAAAAATGTCACTTCATGGTTAAACAAGGAATAGTCTTGGGGCATGTTGTTTCAAAGAAAGGGTTGGAAGTAGATAAATCTAAAATAGAAGTAATTTCTAATTTATTAGAACCTAAATCAGTAAAAGACATTAGATCATTTCTAGGACATGCTGGATTTTATAGAAGATTTATTAAAGATTTTAGCAAAATAGCTAGACCTTTAACTAATCTATTAAAAGATGTCTCATTTAACTTCGATAAAAATTGCAAAAAAGCATTTTTTAAGCTTAAAACTAACTTAATTTCAACTCCTATAATTCAAGCACCTGATTGGAGCCATCCATTTGAATTAATGTGCGACACATCTGATTTTGCTGTAGGAGCAGTGTTGGGACAGAAGATAGGAAAATCTCCTAGAGTGATTCATTATGCGAGCAAAACCTTAAATGATACTCAAGTTAATTACACAACTATTGAAAAAGAACTGTTAGCTGTAGTGTTTGCCTTAGAAAAGTTTAGATCATATCTGATTGGAGCTAAAGTGATAGTATACATGGATCACTCAGTTTTAAAACACATAATAGCAAAGAAAGAGACTAAACCTAGATTGATCCGGTGGATATTATTATTACAAGAATTTGATCTAGAGATTAAAGATAAAAAAGGTTGTGAGAATGTAGTAGTAGATCATTTATCAATGTAGGATCGTATGGCTACACAAGAGGGGGGTGAATTATGTATTTTTAATATTTTCTGAAATATAATTGAAACTTTAAAACTTAAAAACAAGTCGAGACATTATTTTCATAAAATCATTTTTATTCAAGGTTTCAATTACAATATACAATTCAATTCTCCTCAGAAATTGTAGATGCAATTATATTTCGATACCATGTATCATCTAAACAATTTCATAACTACAAACAGAGAAAACTAATTTGCGGAATTTAAAACTTTTCTCCCTGTTTGAGATCTTTCTTCTTCTTCTTTTTCTTCTTCAGCAATTCTTCAGTGACGAATATCTTGTCTTTTCATGCTTCACCGAATTTGCTTTCTTTTGATACTTCAAATCTTCAGTGACGAAAATCTTACCTTTTTATGCTTCACTGAACTTTCTTCCACTTGAGAGATTTTCCCCGAGAAGGTGTTTTTGATCTTTGAAAAAGATTTTTCTTTTGGTGTGCAGGGATGGTTTGATCCTCGAAAAGATTTTTCGTTTTGTGTGCAAGGATTAAATTGATGAACGAGAATTCTATGCCTTTTATACTGTATCTTCATTTCATGCATATCCTTCACGTTTAACCACTACCAGTTTTCCACTTCTCCACGTCTTTTCTTTTTTCTTCATCGAAACACACACGTTCTAACCCATGTTTATATTTCAAATTTTCATTAATCATCAGTCTTAGATCTCTAAAAAATTTCTTGCAAAATAAACTTTCTCGTCCAAAAGTTTTTCATCAGTGTAATAAGAAGTCGTTACTTTAATGTTAACTTAACGAGTTCCTCATGTGCCATTTCACGTGACAAGTACTGTAGCTAACTCAATGAACTAAGTCTGTGGTGTTATGCTATCTCAACGAACCATCTCCGTTGTGTTATGATAACTCAACGAACCATTTCTGTTGTGTTATGATAACTCAACGAACCAGTAATAAACAAATGTTTGTATAATAAGAATTTTACCACGTGTAAAAATAACAACTTAAGTTTATAACGCTAACCTAACACGTTGCCTTAGTGTTCAATATAGCAACTCAACGCGTTTAGTTATGTTAACTTAACGAGTTAAACATGTGCACCTTCATTCTGTTGGTAACAACAGCACCTTCATTCTTTAATCCTAAAACTTCAAAAATTAACTCAAGAGACAATATAAACTCCTGTTCATTTATTTGAGTTTTCAGAAAATTTCCATTCTTGACCATATTGCTATAAAAAGCTACAATAAGTTTTGTGTATTGCTTCCATTTCATTCCTACTGGCAAGAATTTAATGAGGCCTTGAAACTCAAACAGATCTCTTATATCCATCAAATTTCTGAATTTTATTGGACGAGCATGCAGAATCTGACATGTAATCAGATCATTGTATTTCTGTAATGCTTCTTTAGATCTAAAATGAATTGCATTACCTTGAATTTTTAATATTGTACACAAAGAAGGTGATACCTGAAGCCGTGATTCAGAGTTTAATTCATCTTCAGGAACCTCTTCTTTAAAATGAATGTCATGTTGTTCCTCTTCCAAAATATTATCTTGAAGCTGCTCAGGTAAGCTTGATTCTTCAGCTTCAACAGTGTTAGGAACATTGTCAATATGCTTAGCATTCATCTGTTCAGTCTCTATAGAATGTTCAGAGTACAATTTTTCCACAAATTCTACAGTTGGTGTATCTGTTTGTAATTGTTCATTTTGTTCAATAGATATTTCCATTGATTCATGCTGTGAATTCTCAAACTCTGCTTCTATAGATTCTGTAGAAGGCTGGTTAACTTTTAGCTCTTCTGGAGTCTTAACATTTTCAATATCTACTACTCCAGACAATTCAGCCTTTGAACTAGTTACTACCTCAACATTGTCAATTATATCTGCAATAACTTGTTCAATGTCAGGTGCCTGATGCTCTGATTTGTCAATTTCTGCATCATCAGGACTTCTACTAATAGAAAAACTTGAGCTCATATTTGACTTGGATTTCTTCTCAAGTTTTCTAGCAAGGGAAAATAAAGTCTCATTATCTTCATCAGTTTCAGTGTGTTCGGAACTGATGAGTTTATCAGATACACAATAAGGTACAATGTCTAGACATACATTGTCCTTTGGAAATAAATTTTCATCTGATTTTCCTTTTTCAATAGACCTTGTTTCCTTAGACATAATTTTTCTGACTTTCCTTCTTCTATAACATTTTTGTTTTTCCTTTTCAAGTATTGTTGTTTTCTTTTCAAATTGCTCCATAAAAGTTTTCTGCTTTAATTCTTCTAAGGCACTTTCTATTGCAACGGCCTTTCGAAGACTGTCAACTTTTGTTTTGTCAACAACAATATCTGATTCTACTTGTTTTGAATATAAAGGAGTAGGGATAGCTGATTCTTGCTCTTCCTCAAATGCATGTAGTCTTGTACCGTTTATAGGAGTTTGAGGAGTTCTATTTGATGAACTGACACCTTTTTCCAAATATTTTGCATACTGTTCCAAAAATGCAATCTCAACACATTTCATTTTGTATTCTCTATCATATTTACTTCGAATACCCATGTATGTAATATTTGCATCAGTATGTTGAAGTTCTTGTCTAACTTCATCTAATATATCTTGAGAAAAGAAGTAATCTCTACAAAGTTCTTCTAACCTTTTGTCCACTCGAAATATTTTCTTGAACCAAGTACGTGGAACTTCATCATTCTCTATTTCTTTTCCTTTTGCATCTCTTCTGCTTTTGCCTTTTCCTCTGCCACGACCTTTGTAGAACTTGGAGACCATCGTCGCAGGTTGTAATAGCAACAAGCGGGAAAGATTTTATTGACAAAGTTTACAAATAACCTAAGTCCCCGTGTAATAAGTTTTTAAATAGGGTTTTTAAGTGTATAACTCAACGTGAAGAGAAGTCGGGTTTAGAAATTAAATAAATATTGAATTAAGTTTATTCAATCAAAGTACCCGAAGTATTCAAGTATAACTCATTGAGTTAACTAACCTAACGAGTAAAACGCTGTCTAGAGGTAGTTTTACACGTTACCTTATCTAACATAACGTCTAGTTAGTACACTTAAAATAATTTTCGGATGCTTCCTACTGAAACGTTCCGAAAACAACACACATGCTAAACTTAACATTATCTTGAGAACATTGTAAACTATTTGAACATTTTGTCCTTTGATTCTAAAATAGTTTATTTGTCTTTTTAAATTATTTCATCAAGATTTTAAGAGGGCATTAATTCAGATTAACTAAGATTTGTATTTTAAATTATATTAATCTGTTTTTGACATTTTTAATGCTCCCCCTACAAATATACTTCAAATATATTCAATCAAAATACAAAATATACTTGTAGTGACAATAGATGTTAAGTATAACTATACTTTTACATTTTCTTTTCAAAGACTTCCATTATCTTGACATCATCAAAAATGATTTCAAGAATCAATTCCTACTGTATATGAATCAAAACACAACTTTGAACTCAATTCGATTAATTCAACGAGAATAAAAGAATGTATCTCAAATAAACATTTTCAAAAGTACTAATGTTGATTCAATAAATCAGTAGTCATATTGGTATAAACTATATGCGATTCAAAGATATTTGTAATTAATGAAACAACTTTTTCTTTTCAAAATAGTAAATATTGATAATTTTCTTTAAAAGTTAGTTTGAAAAGCTTGAATCATACAAGAGCTTTCTAATGTACCCGTGTAATGAGCTTTCAGTCAACAATCCCAGATCTGATCAGGACCTTAGGTTGCCAGATTTAAAGAATCCTTTTTTAGGACAACAATCCTTACATACCTATTTGCTCAAGTACAAAAGGCTCGTGATCAAACTAATCAATAAACTCTCAAAGATTTTTACTTTGTAAGCACTTTTCATTTTAAGCATAATATATATGTATTCCATTAATACAGATGTAATAAAACACAAATCTCATACAATTTTTACTTCTATGATTGTACTGAGAATATGAATCAGTTTCAATAAGCTTATACTTTTGATTAACAGTTTAAGATGAGTTACATATAACTTATTCTACAAGTTTAATCAATTAAGTCAAATTTATGCATGATCATATGCATTTTCCTTGATTCAAAGAAAACATTTAATCAAAATTTCAGAATGTCAGAAGTATTTAATGTTTTTCATTTACACTTCCACTTAAAATCGTAAAAACTATTAAAATTGATAAACTACTTAAAATCAATAAGATACTACTATGATTTTACAATAAATACATAGTATCTTAACCAGCAGTTTAGATATTACTTTAGATATTTATAATAAGTATATAATATCTATGAGGTGAACAACATCATCAATAATATTTATCTTTTTATGTGGAGTTTAAGCATTTTACACATCACATAGCCTATAAATACCTAAATTTAATCTAATGTTGCATAATGTATTTTCGTTTAGAGGTTTTGTAAATATATCAGCTAATTGATTTTTACTAGACACAAATTCTAATTTAATTTTTCCTTAATTACGTTATCTCTTTGAAAATGATGTCTAACCTCTATATGCTTTGCTCTTGAATGTAATACAGGATTTTTGGAAAGTTTTATTGTAGACTGTCACAATAAATCTCAGTTGTATCATAAGATAATCCAAAATCTTCTAAAGTTTGCCTTATCCACAGAATCTGAGTGCAACACACTGCAGCAGCAACATATTCAGCTTCTGTAGTGGAAAGTGCTACATAGTTTTGCTTTTTACTAAACCATGACACCAAATTATTTCCCAATAATTGACATATGCCACTGGTACTCTTTCTATCAGATTTAGATCCTGCATAATCAGCATCAGTATATCCTATAAGATCTATTGAACTATCCTTAGAATAATACAGTCCGAAATTTTTAGTTCCTTGTATATATCTAAATATTCTTTTAACTGCAATTAAGTGTGATTCTTTAGGATTAGATTGAAATCTAGCACACACACACACATCAAACATAATATCAGGTCTACTAGCAGTCAAATAAAGTAAAGAACCAATCATACTTCTGTATTTTGTTTGATCTATAGATTTTCCTATGTCATCAAAATCTAACTTTAAAGTAATACTCATAGGAGATCCTCGAATCCTTGTATCATTAAAATTAAATTATTTAAGCATTTCATCTTCATATTTTTCCTGATTTAAAAATATACCTTTATCCATTTGCTTAATTTGAAGTCCTAGAAAATATGAAAGTTCTCCTATCATACTCATTTCAAACTGATTAGTCATCTCTTCAGAGAATATTTCTATCAACTTATCAGAGGTTGCTCCAAAGATTATATCATCCACGTATATTTGAACAACAATCTGATCTTTACCATCTCTCTTAATAAATAAAGTAAGATCCACTTTTCCCATGATATAGCGTTTTTCTATTAAAAAAGTAGACAATCTTTCATACCATGATCTAGGTGCTTGCTTCAAACCATATAAGGCTTTCTTCAATTTATATACAAAGTTAGGATTTTTAATATCTTCAAATCCAAGTGGTTGTTTTACATAGACTTCGTCATTAATTAAACCATTTAGAAATGCACTCTTTACATCCATTTGATATAATTTAAAATCCATATAACAAGCATACGCCAATAATATTCTAATACTTTCTAACCTAGCCACAGGAGCAAATGTTTCATCATAATCTAATCCTTCTTCCTGTGTATACCCTTGTGCAACTAATCTAGCTTTATTCCTTATAATTTGACCAGTTTCGTTAGTTTTGTTTCTAAAGATCCACTTTGTACCTATTATGGACTGATTTTCTGGTGGAGAGACTAATTGTCATACATCATTTCTGATGAATTGATTTAGTTCTTCTTGCATTGCCACTATCCAATTTTCATCAGATAATGCTTCTTGTATATTCCTTGGTTCCACCATAGAAACAAATATACACATACTATTTAAATTTACTGAAGCTCTAGTTTTAACTCCCTTATTAATATTACCAATGACTTGAGTAATGGGATGTGATGAAGAATAACGCCAATTTCTCTGATTTTCCTCAATATTCTCATCAACATCTGAAAGTCCATCACTTTCATCATTAGTTTGATCATTTAAGTTCATATTTTTGATTTTTTCAGATAAATCATCAATCTCTCTATTGATCTCTAACTCATTTGGAAAATTGATCATATCATCATTATCACCTTTAGATTGAGATTCTCTAAGAGAATTTTCATTGAAGCTTACATGAAGGGTTTCTTCAATGGTCCTAGAAGTTTTGTTATATACTCTATAGGCTTTACTTCTAGTAGAGTAACCTACAAAAATTCCTTCATCCGATTTGGCTTGAAATTTATCCCTTTTATCCTTAGTATTAAGAATGAAACACTTGCAGCCAAATGGTTTCATATAGGAAAATTTTGGAACCCTATTAAACATAATTTCAAAAGGAGTTTTATTAACATGAGGTCTTAAATGACTTCTGTTAATAACATAACAAGTTGTATTTACTGCTTCAGCCCAAAGATTTTGAGGTAACTTATGTTCATTCAACATAGTTCTGGCCATTTCTTGAAGTGATCTATTCTTTCTCTCAACAACACCATTTTGACATGGTGCTCTTGGAAAAGAAAATCTGTGATCAATGCCATGCTCATTACAATAGTTTTCCATTTGATCATTATCAAATTCAGTTCCATGATCACTCCTAAGTTTTTGAATAGAGACACTTTGCTCATTTTGAACAAAATTGCAAAACATTTTAAATTTTTCAAAAACTTCTGTCTTAGATGCTAGAAAATATACCCAAGTGTATCTAGAGAAGTCATCTACTAAAACAAATACATACCGTTTACCACCAAGACTCATGATTCTTGTTGGTCCAAATAGATCCATATATATAAGTTCTAGGACTCTCTTGCTTGAAATATCAGTTTTGGATTTAAAAGAGTTTTTGTGAAGTTTACCTAACTCACATGCATCACACATAAAGTTCTTTGAGTATTTAATCTTTGGTAATCCTCTCACTAAATGTTTTCTAGATAGTTTATGTAATAGTCTCATATTTATATGCCCAATCCTTCTATGCCATAGATATGCATCACTAGTTTCAGCTAGCAAACATGAATTTAAATCAACTACACCAGAAGGTAAAGATAAAATACATACAGAACCTTTTCTTTTAGCACTAAACTTAATTTCATTTGTATTTTTATCAATTATTTTGCATATATTATCTTCAAACACTACATAATATCCATTTTCAGTTAGTTTTATGACACTCAGAAAATTAAATCGTAGGTTTTCTACATATAGTACATTCGAAATAACACAAGTAGGAGTTATTTGAACATTGCCCATACCTATAATTTTATCTTTGCTTTTGTTTCCAAATGTTACACTTCCTTTCATGGTATTTGTAAAATTTTGTAATAGACTTTTTTGTCCGGTCATGTGACTTGACGCTCCACTTTCCAAGATCCATTTTGATGTTGTTTCCTCCTGCAACACAAATTAAGAAAAACTTTTTCTTGGTACCCAATGTTGTTGAGGACCAAGTTCATTAAACGCATATTTCTTCTTTTTGTTTAAAAATAGTTTAACATTATCATTTATATTCTTATTAGTTGTAAGTACTATTGATTTATCATTAGCTTCATACTCACATATAGCATTATTGCTTTTGCAATCATTCTTTTTGTTTTCAGATGTAGTATAATCAAGACCAAACATATTTTTATTAGATGTTAATTTATTTTGGTCATGCTTATACATTTCTGTAAGTTCATACCAAGATTGTGTACTTGTATTAACACTTTCCGTACATACAAAATCTTTTTGTGCACAAGAATTTTTTGTTTTATCACATGCAGAATGAGTAATTGGTCTAATACCAGTGTATTGAATTACATGCTCAGGTTTCTGAATTTTCAGTTTACTACAATTGTTTGAAATTTTAGAAACATTAGAAACTGAATTTGCAGAACAAGAAACAAGATTGTTAGAAACATTTATAGTCATGTTAGAAGTACAATTTGACAAATCACATTGATTTATATTATTACTACATGATTCATCCCTTGAAGTACCTACTTCTACATATTTATTACCTTGTTTCATAATAAAAGGAATTTTAGTCTTAGATTTACTTGAACTGCAACTAATAAATCCTTTATTGGCTTGAGATTCAGGTTATTCAGGATAATCAAATCCTAAGCCAAATTTATAAGACACCGCAGGGGTACTAGGTAGTTTGTCTAACTTAGTTTGACTTAAATTCCATTTCTCAAAGGTAGAATTTAAATCTTGCTCTCTTAGTTTTAATTTTTCTATCTCTAATTCAAGTTCATTTATATTGTTTCTCAACATTTCATTTTCAGATTCTATCTTTAATTTTTCAGCATTTATATTCTGTATTTGTTCATGCAAGATACATTCATTAAATCTAAATTTTTGCAAATCTCTAGCATGATTTTCATTCTCACATTTAAACTTTTCTAAAGTAGTAAACAGGAAACAATTTTCTTTTTCCATAATGGATGAAGATTTTCTAATATTCTTATTTTCCAGTTTACATACTTTAAGTTTTTGTAATAATGCATGATAAGCACATAATAATTCATCAAAGTTGAAATCTGAATGACTTTCAGGATCAGATATTACCTCAACTCATCTGCCATGAAGCACACATGAGCAATGTCTTCTAACTCTTGTTCTCCTTCTGAATGTGAAGATTTTGATGCTGATTCCTCAGATTCAGACTCTTCAGATGTGTCATCCCAAGTGACCTTCAAAGCCTTTTTCTTATAAAACTTTTTCTAAGTTTTCTGAGCCGTCTTCTTCTGATTTGTCCTACTTTGCTTTTCATTTTTCCTCATAGGACAATCTGGAAAAAGATGTCCAGGTTTCTTATAGTTGTAACATATATACTTTCTGGATGAAGAATTCTTGTCATTCAATGATTTTGACGTTGAGGGTTTATCTTTTTGTTCCTTTGCTGTTTCCTAGCTTTCCATGCTTTCTTGAGTTTCTTAGTCAGCAAAATCAAATCCTCGTCAGAATCAGTAGATATATCAGAATCAGAATTAATTTCGAAGGCTATTTCTTTCTTCATTTTTAGTTTGTTGTGACTCAGTGATTCATTTAATTGAACTTCATAAGCTGTTAAATTTCCTATAAGTTCATTCATAGTATAAACATTTAAATCTCGTGATTCCTCAATTGATGTTACTTTCTGAGACCATTTAGAACTTAGGGATCTGAGAATTTTCCTCACCAAATCCTTCTGTTCAAAATTCTTTCCTAAACATTTTAAAGAGTTTATGATGTCAAGAAATCTGGAAAACATCTCAGAAATATTTTTGTCTTCTTACATCTTAAAGAGTTCATACTTATGAATCAACATATTTATTTTAGTCTCTTTAACTTGAGAAGTACCTTCATGTGAAACTTCTAATGCATGCCACACCTCATAAGCAGATTTATATGCCGACACTTTACTGAACTGTTCATAACTCAATGCATAGAATAAAATATTTCAGCCCTTAGCATTCAGAGTTTCATATTCTTTTTCAGTAATTGTCCAAGTATTATAAGGGGTAGTTAACAGAGTATATGGTTTAGAAATCATGAACCACAACTTATGATCTATACTTTGAAGAAAAACAGTCATCCTATATTTCCAATATTCAAAATGTATTCCATCAAATAAAGGAGGAAGATTAAGATTTTGGCCTTCATATAAAGAAAAATTACCATTTCCAATAGCCATTTTACCTTAGATTTTTCAACCTATTTGATTTTAAACAGTCTAAAAACTTTAAAACAATTTGAGCCTTAAATCAAGAAAATTAAACGTATGTTCAGATATTAATTTCTGTTTAAAAACAAGGAAGGTAGAATAAGTAATGATATTAAATAAGTTGGTATCGATTTTATATCAAAGATTATTAACAAAGCTTTGATACCACTTGTAGGATCGTATGGCTACACAAGAGGGGGGTGAATTGTGTATTTTTAATATTTTCTAAAATATAATTGAAACTTTAAAACTCAAAAACAAGTCGAGACATTGTTTTCAGAAAATCATTTTTATTCAAGGTTTCAATTACAATATACAATTCAATTCTCCTCAGAAATTGTAGACGCAATTATATTTCGATAACATGTATCATCTAAATAATTTCATAACTACAAACAAAGAAAACTAATTTGCGGAATTTAAAACTTTTCTCCCTGTTGGAGATCTTTCTTATTCTTCTTTTTCTTCTTCAGCAATTCTTCAGTGACAAATATCTTGTCTTTTCATGCTTCACCGAATTTGCTTTCTTCTGATACTTCAAATCTTTAGTGACGAAAATCTTACCTTTTTATGCTTCACTGAACTTTCTTCCACTTGAGAGATTTTCCCCGAGAAGGTGTTTTTGATCCCTAAAAAAGATTTTTCTTTTGGTGTGCAGGGATGGTTTGATCCTTGAAAAGATTTTTCGTTTTGTGTGCAAGGATTAAATTGATCAACGAGAATTCTATGTCTTTTATACTGTATCTTCATTTCATGCATATCCTTCACGTTTAACCACTACCTGTTTTCCACTTCTCCACGTCTTTTCTTTTTCCTTCATCGAAACACACACGTTCTAACCCACATTTATATTTCGAATTTTCTTTAATCATTAGTCTTGGATCTCTGAAAAATTTTCTGCAAAATAAACTTTCTCGTCCAAAAGTTTTTCATCAGTGTAATAAGAAGTCGTTACTTTAATGTTAACTAAATGAGTAACACAAGTATATATATAACTTAACGTTTCTAACTTAACGAGTTCCTCATGTGCCATTTCACGTGACAAGTACTGTAGCTAACTCAACGAACTAAGTTCGTGGTGTTATGCTATCTCAACGAACCATTTCCGTTGTGTTATGATAACTCAACGAACCAGTAATAAACAAATGTTTTTATAATAAGAATTTTACCACGTGCAAAAATAACAACTTAAGTTTATAACGCTAACCTAACGCGTTGCCTTAGTGTTCAATATAGCAACTCAACGCGTTTAGTTATGTTAACTTAACGAGTTAAACATGTGCACCTCACGTGATACAATATAACATTCGTAACTTATAATTTCACCACGTGTATAACACTAACTTAATGAGTTCGTCTCTTCTTTTACTCACTAACTTAACGAGTTATCACGTGACCTATTTTAACCTTTAAGCCTCTAACTTAACGAGTTCTCACGTGACCTCTATATAAACAAAACTCTAACTTAACGAGTTGTCTAAACGTGCACTGTTCATGATACAGAAGATATAACATTAAAACATATCATGCTTTTCAATAAAAACACACGTTAACTTAACGTTTAGCTAAATGAGAAATTAATGCAACGAAACGACTAGATATTAACTTCAGATCCAATACAGACAAGTATTTATATCAGTAAGCTTTTTCTGTATTAATTGATGATTTTAATTTCTTTTCACAAGCAATAGTAATTGAGCAAATATGATTATCTTCATTCAGCACACATCATCAAAACAAAAATACTCAACAATCAAGATTACAAATAGAAAAATCAAATATTGAAATTAAGGATAATTTTCCTGATGAACAATTAATGACCATTAGCACAATGCCTTGGTATGCAGACATAGTTAATTACTTAGTTACTAGTTTAATGCCTAAGATTGGAATAGACAGGATAGGAAATTGTTCTTTTCAATAGTAAAATGTTACTATTGGGAAGACCCATACTTGTTTAAGAAATGTCCTAATCTAGTTTTAAGGAGGTGTGCTCCAGAAACTGAATATCAAAGCATATTGTCTTTCTACCATAACCAAGCATGTGGAGGGCATTTTGGTTCAGGGAAAACTGCTGCTAAAATTCTGCAATGTGGATTTTATTGGCCAACACTATTCAAAGATGCTCATAAATACTACTTAAGTTGTTTAAGATGTCAACAAATAGGAAGAATATCAAAGAGGAATATTCTACCTCTTAATACTATTGTTGAAGTTGAAATCTTTGATGTGTAGGGAATATATTTCATGGGTCCATTTCTTACGCCTAATCAATTTAATTATATATTGTTGGAGGTGGATTATGTGTCTAAATGGATAGAAGCTATTCCTATAAAAACTAATGACAACAAAGTGGTAATACAATTTATAAGAACCAATATAATTACCAGATTTGGAATACCTAAAGCTATTATCAATGATAGAGGAACTCATTTCTGTAATAGAAGTTTTGAAGCCTTAATGAAAAAATATGGAGTAAACCACAGAATTGCAACATCATATCATCTGCAAACAAACAAATTAAGTTAATCTTAGAAAAAGTAGTAAATCCTACTAGAACAGATTGGGATAATAGATTGATAGATGCACTTTGGGCTTATAGAACTATGTATAAGACAAGCTTAGGTATGTCATCTACTAGCTGAAATTGAACATAAAGCTTATTGGGCATTAAAAACTCCGAACACTAATTTAAATCAAGTTGCTGAAAATAGGAAAATACAATTGATTGAATTAGAAGAATTTAGGAATGAAGCTTATTGAAAAATTGTAAGAGAAAAAGAGAAAATGAAGCTATGGCATGACAAGAAAATTGTTAGGAATTTTGTTTTGATGATATATGCTTTATTAAAGTTTTTAAATAAGTCTAAATAATATTCTCTAAGTACAATAGTTAACAGATTATCGGAAAGTTTCATTTTTATGTCAGATAAGTTAAAGATTTCCGAAGAGTTAGATTTTTGATAGTTAAACTTTCGAGTAGTTGACGTTTCATTTTTGTCGAATAGTTTATGTTAAAAACTCGTATAGTTAAGTTATCTACACGTGTGCTTTTAATGTTTTAAGTTGTCACGTGTTTTCCATGTGCATTCGGTAATGAAAATCGAATAGTTAGATAACTGTTCGAGTTTTTATACGCATGGATAGATAAGTCTTCGAGTTTTATAAAATGACTAATGAATAGATAAGTTTGCTATGTTTAGTCATGTGTTTTGCAAGTGCAAAAACTCGAAGAGTTATAGATGAGTATTCGAGTTTTTACAAAACTTAAAGGATAAGTGTTCGACTAAATCAAAGACTTAGAAGATATTCTACAAGACTCCAAGAAGATAAAGTCTTAGTGAATCTACAAGTGGAGATCGTGGAAATTCAAAATTATAGTGGAGAAAGTGGAAACTCAAAAAGATAGTAATTTAGATTAAAGAAAAAATTAGTACGTGGATTGTGGATTAAGTGGATGAACATGCTGAACGTGAGAACATAGTTCTACTACTAATAGAGAGTACGAGCTACATTACAACAGAGGATCCCAATCTCAAAAACCAAGTCTGAATATTGAATTTAGATCCCTAACTGAAAAGTTAAGTTTGAATATTCATATTCTGAAAAATTCTTCAACATTAGAAGAAGTTCGAAATTCCAAGTAATTTCAGAAAAGAAGCTGCAAACGCAAGAAGTCTAGAAATTCGACAACTGGAGAAGAAGAGATACAAAAGTTGAGCAAAGAGAAGGAAAAAAGTTGTGTGCATAAAGATCAGGTTTTATACAATTCAAAATTAGTTTTGAATAAGAGCTTTGTTTTTCTATTTAAATTGTATATCGAACATTACTGTATCAAAACTTTCAAGAAGGGAATTAAGCTGAAAAGATATAGTAAATTCTATCTTTACATAAAGAATAGAATTTCATTTACGAGTGTTTTGTGCTCTTGTTTTATCCGCTAGTATTTTAATTACTAAAGACACAATTCACCCCCCCTCTTGTGATATAAACGATCCTACAACTGGTATCAAAGCATCTTATCTTAATTAAGAGCTTTTATTTCTCTATTTAGGAATTAGTTTTTCCTATCATTTTCTTAGGATCATCTCTTTAGAATGGATAATATTGAAATCTTAGTTATGACTAAGGGACAGACCACTAATCGTCCTCCTATGTTTGAAGGTAGCAATTATGGCTACTAGAAATATAGGATGAAAGTATTCTTTTAGTCAATCGATTTCAAACTATGGCATATAATTAGCAATCCTATAGTGTTAGTTACGACTTCATATGATACTTGGACTTTTGATGAAAAGGAGCGAATGACACTGAATGCTAAAGGTTTAAACATCTTGTTTTGTGCTTTATCTCATGATCAATTTAATAAAGTTTCTGCATATCAAACTGCATATGAGATATGGCATGCATTAAAAGTTGCCAATGAAGGTACTAACCAGGTCAAGGAATCTAAGATAAATTTATTAGTACATAAATATGAGCTTTTTAAAATGCACGAAAATGAATGTATCTCTGACATGTTTTCCCGTTTTCTTGAGATTGTAAATTCATTAAAATCTTTAGGCAAGAAATTCGAGAAAAAAGACTTGGTAAGAAAGATCCTTAGATCTTTAACTAAAATTTGGGCTCAAAAGACAACATCTATTGAAGAGTTCAAAGATTTAAATACGTATACTCTCGATGATCTCATAGGAAATCTAACAACCTATGAAGTACAACATTTAGATCCAAAAGGGAAAAATCATAGAAGGGATCTGGCTTTTGAGGCTGATAAAGTCTCAAAAGTCACTAGTGATTCTAACGATGATTTACTATTATTGATCAGAAAATTTAGAAATCTATTGAAGAAACACAGGAACTTTAGGTTAGTAAAGACATTTGGAGATAAGAAGAGGAAGTCATTCATGAAAGACAAAATCATATGCTACAAGTGCAACAGACCGGGTCACTTTCAAACTGATTGTCCGCTCAACAAAGATAAGAAGAATTCAAGGAGGAATTTTAGGAGTAAGAAATTTAGAAAGAGAAGAGCACTTAAAGTGACATGGGATGACTCTTCAGCTTCACAAAGTGAAGAAACAAAGGATTCAACATCAGACAATGAATCCTCATCAACATCAGATTTAGAAGAAAATCTAGTAAACGTATGCTTCATGGAAAAATCCAGTGAGGTATCCTCTGATCAAAATGCTAACTTTGATAGCTTTGATGGATTACTTGTTGAATACAATAGACTGGCCAGAAAATATAAGAAAGTAAAAATAAGGAAAGAACACTAGGAAAATGTTAGATGAATCTGAAAATAAGGTTGATTTTTTGAACTCTACGTTGAATAAATTTAAAGAAGAAAATCGAAGGCATGCATAGGAAATTTTAAAGTTTACTGCAATAGAAAGAAAATTGCATGCTAATTGTGAAAATTTAATTGCTGATAAGAAGAAAATGATCTGTGAAATTGAAAAACTGGAATTGACTATTACTGATTTAAATTCAGAAATTGATATGTTAAAGATTAAGGTCTGCGATCAAAAGGCTATATTAAGTAAATGGAATAATAGTCAAACTATAACAAATGAACTTAGTAGTAAAATATCAAATGTAGAAAAACATGGTATTGGTTTACACGATGCCTCTTCTGAAAATTATATATTGCATGATGGTACTGCTAAAAATAATGTCTTTATTTCCAATACTAAGAATAGTAAGAGAAAAACTATTCCGTGTGTAATTAAAAAGGGAGAAAAATATGTGCAAATTGATAAAATGCAGCATATAAATGATAGCACACGATGCAAGAATGTGAAAAGAAATTTTCAGAAAAATCAAGCTAAGTCATTTGAGAATCTTAATATTCTTGATCAATTTTCTTCATATTTAAAGAATATCAGATATTGGAAATCAAATAATGTCAGAAATGAAAATTTCAACTCTGGTTTATATAGAGATAAATGTTCTAATAATTATAACACTAAGAGAAAGAAATGCAAAAATAATTATCAAAAAATAGATAAGTTGAAGTCTAAAAATACAGATTATTTTGATATGACTCTCTCTAAATTTCTTGGACCCACCCAAAAATGGGTTCCAAGAGATAAAATCTCTTTTTGACTATTTTGTAGGTACACAAATCAAAATAGATAATGGACAGTGGAGTATCCAGCCACATGACTGGAGATATACGATTACTTATAGAAATAACAAAGACCAAGAACGTACAAGTTACCTTCGGAAATAAAAGAAAAAAAAATATCCTTAGGTCTGGCAAGGTTCAGGTAATTGAGAAATGCTTTATAAATGATGTCTTATTAGTGGAAAACTTAGGTTTTAATTTATTGAGTGTTCCTGTTTTAATGAAGTTTTACAGAGTAATTTTTGAAAAAGATTCCTGTAAAATTAGGGACATGTCTACAAACGAAATTTTATTCACTACATACAAGAAAGGATCCGTTTGTATTCTGAATTTGCCTTCTAATATTATTAAAGACAATGCTTGCTTAATTGCAAAATCAGATGAAGTTATTTTATGGCATAGAAGGCTAGGGCACTCAAATTTAAAATTATTAAAAAAGCTGTTGTTGAGCTATATTTTTAGCTCAAGCTTTACTGCAAGTGCACAGTTCTTTTGGTGTACATGGCAAATACAGGTCATTCTTCCACAAGGATTGTGTTTATGACTTATTCAACTATTACTCAACTTGTTCTTCAAGCTCTTAGGTATACTTCAGTAAATTAATGACATGTGAATGTAGAATAATCAAAGTTAACACAAGCTCACAAATCATGCAATTTCAAGGCAATGTGTAGTGGAAAATGGTAATGTGAATCAATTTCTTTACTTGTAAATCTATCAACTCATTCAATTATAGCATGCACACAAGTTCCACGTGATTTTAGAAGTGATATCAATGCATCAATATTAAGGAAAGAAAAATAAAACAACAAGGTTCAATAGACTATACTACTCTATTCTAATTTATACTAAATGCATGCAACTATGCTATTTGCTAATCTAGCTAAACTATACTATACTACTTGCATTAGAAATTCTTTTTGGAGATTGATTAGGACAAAATGTGATCAATATAAGATATAACAAACTCAATTAACTACTGAAATTAAAATTAACAACTAGATATAAGTGATAGGTTCTTCATTCAAATGAACATCAACACTTATTTTCTTCTTCTTTCAATTCACACCTTCTCAAATGTGCCAAGCCACCATTGATGAGTGTCATTCACTCGTGTGAAAGCCTCACCAACAGCCCCAACAATACACGTGAATAGAGGATGCAAATTAGAAGTTGAAAAGAAGAATTAAACATTCATATACATTCATTGAACTCTATCTAGCTAAGAAGACATATAATTGAGATGTTCACCACCATTTCTCATCAATTCTTCCTTCTATACAAGAAAATAATAAACACTAAGAGTTGTCACTACCTTAGGAGCTTCTTATCTTCTTCTCTAGAGCTTTGAATTCAATGGAACTTGGCAGCAAATCCACCTCCAATCTTGGACGTCTTCTCCTTAGCCCTTGGAATGGTGAATAGCATGAATGGATGGTCTCTCTTTGGAAGCACAAGCCTCACCTCCAAGCTTCTTCTCCTCCTTCTTTCTCTCGTTGGAAACACCAAGTTGTTGGCCAAAATTCCTCTCCCCTTGTATTTATGTTGTTTTGTCTTCTCTCTCTTTGATGTGGCACCTTGGTTTTATCACCAAGCCAATAAGATGCCATAGATCTAGGAGGGCCAATAAGGTGTTGGCATGTCCTCTTCTTTAAAGTTTAGTCCACCAACTTTTGATTCTTTACATCTTCTTTGGTCTTTTGCATTAAGCTCCTCCCATATATATGTTACCTACAATTAATGGAAGTTGAACTCCAAGAGACGTTAGCCAACATAGGACATGCAAAATAAATCAATGTGTTTCATGTAAAATTATATCCAATGGGGGATGCACTTGTTAATTAAATTTCTATATTGCACTATATTTCAAGACTTATATTACCCATAATTAATATCATTTATCCATTATAGATATATAATATCATGCAAAATTACTTATAAAATTAATTAAAAATGGGCAAAATTAAAGCTTGAACACCCCCCCACACTTAAACTTTGCTAGTCCTTTGGCAAAATTTAAGAAGAAAAGATTAAGGAACCCCTTTTAAACAAACAAACACAATAAAGAAAATTAAGGCAAATTAAATTCTCACCAAGTAATGCAACAATACTTATAGATAATCTCCACTCACAAGTTGAGTTCCTGTAATGGTGAGGAATATAGAATAGACATCTAATGCCAACCTAAGAAAAATAAGTTTTTAAAGATACTATTAAGTGCAAAGTGCTTAGACCCATAATCAATAGCATCTAGGTTCATCTCACTTAATCTAAGAATACATGAAGGTTTCTTTAGGCTTCTATCCTCTAGTACATTGCCCCTTTATTTTCAATTGAGTTTTTTTTTTATTTTTTTTATTTTTATAAAAGTATTTTCTTTATTCATTCTATAGAACAACTTCTTCTTCTTCTTCTTCTTCTTTTTTTTTTTTTTTTTTTTGAAACCTCTCTTTTCTCACATCCTACCACTACCCTTAGGATACCTCCCATAAAGGGTTTACACATGAAGACTAAGAGGTTACTTAGCCTCCGTCCCCAGCAACCTTATGAGAACGGGTATCAAACCTTATTCCCAAATTCATATATCTACCCTTCTCATGGGACAACCTATTGGAAAGATTTCCTAAGCCACTCCTCAAGATTCATGTCATAAGAAGAGTCCTCTAGATACCACATGATTAAGAGTCTAGTGCAAGAATGTGTATATGTTATAAGTAAGAAACTATGGTTGGCATCTCAAATGCATATTCCTATCCTCACCTTAAAGATAAGCTCAGCTCTAAGTGTAAGACATCATAAGGAAAGAACATTACTGAGGAAAATTCAACATGCCACAAAAAGAAATTAAGTTCAAATGAAAACAAAGCTAAAACTAATAAAGAATTAATGATCTTAACCTTAAGAGCATACAATGGAGATTGAGTAGCATGCTAGTAAGGCTAAGATGCAATAATTCAAAATCAAAATTAAACTAACAAAGCTATTTCCTAAAAAAAATTGACATGCAAGTTCTTATCATGGATACACATAAAACATGGTGGCATGCAACATATAGAATGAATTTTCAAACTTACCACCAACCTGCTTGTGAAAGAAACTTACATTTGGAAAATTTTCAATTTCATTGCCGTAGTATGCATCCTAAAACATTTTTTTACTTTCTTCTCCCCCCCGCACTTAGTTCCTGCATTGTCCTCAATGTAGAAAGGATTGTTTCAACAATAAGAATAAGTAAAAAAAAATGTTAGCGCATACCTGTTGTGCACTGCTCTTCAAGTGGTGTAGATAAATTGTATTTAACTCTAATTATGGTTGAACATCAATTTGTCAAACAAACACATGATATAATGATAAAGTCTTTCAACCCATTCTACACCCTTCAAGTGTTTGAAAATCATGCATATAAAATTTAGACGTGAACTTGCAATAATCAATTTTATTGTTAACTACTAACACAATAATACATATAATGAAAAATTACTAAAAATTAAGAAAAGAAAAACTACATCTACAACTAAATACATATAAACACTAATTATAATTGGGTTCCAACAACAAAGCACTCTCTCCATGATTGTAGGTTTTTCCAGGATAATATTCTTTAAGTCTTTGACCATTCACTACAGTTTTAAATCCTATCTTACAATTTTCTATAGCTATAGCTCCATGATTATATATATGTTTAATGATGAATGGTCCTATCCATCTAGTCTTAAATTTTCTAGGGAACAAATGTAATCTAGAGTTATATAATAAAACTTCTTGTCCCTCATGAAAGTCCTTTCTTAAAATTTTCTTGTCATGGAATGCTTTTGCTCGTTCTTTTGCAATCTTTGCATTTTCATAAGCCTCTCTTCTTATTTCTTCCAGCTCATTGAGTTGATATTTCCTTGCTTTTCCTGCATCATCAACACACATGTTAAATGTTCTAATAGCCCATTCTACTTTATGTTCTATTTCTATAGGTAAATGACATGCTTTCCCATAAACTACTCTAAATGGTGACATTCCCAACACAGTTTTATGGGCAGTCCTATAACCACAAAGTGCATCATTAAGCTTTTCTGCCCAATCCTTCTTACTTGGTTTGATTACTTTTTCAAGCATGTGCTTGATTTGTCTATTGGATACCTCAACTTGCCCACTTGTTTGAGGGTGATATGGTGTTGCTAACTTGTGAGTAACCCTATACTTCCTGAAAGCCATTTGAAATACTCTGTTGCAAAAGTGAGGTCCATTATCACTAATTATAGCTCTTGGAATACCAAATCTAGCAAAAATGTTAGATCTAAGAAAATCAACAACTTTAGCATCATTTCTCTTAGTTGGGATAGCTTCAATCCATTTAGAAACATAATCAACAACCAACAAAATATAAGAATAACCAAAAGAAATGGGAAATGGTCCCATGAAATCAATGCCCCAAACATCAAAAATTTCAACTTCAATGATAGGATTCAAAGGCATCATATTTCGTTTGGAAATTTTTCCCATTCTTTGGCATCTATCACAATGTCTACAATGATCTTTAGAGTCTTTAATTAGAGAAGGCCAATAAAATCCACATTCAAGAATTTTCAAAGAAGTTTTTCTATGGCTAAGATGACCTACACAAGCATGATTATGACAAAAATTTAAGACATTAGCAATTTCATCTTCAGGAAGATATCTTCTTAAAATTTGATCAGAACCCATTTTATACAAATAAGGTTCCATCCAAACATAATGTTTAGCCATGTACCTCAATCTTTTCTTATCTGGTTTAGATAAATCAGTTGGTATTAACCCTGTAGCAAGATAGTTAGCAATGTCTGCAAACCAAGGTAACTTACCAACTAGAAATAAACTCTCATCAGGAAACTTTTCATTAATCACATTATTGCATGCTGGAATATTTTCTAATCTAGAGAGGTGATCAGCAACTAAATTTTCTTTTCCAACCTTATCTTTAATTTCTATGTTGAATTCTTGCAACAATAAAACCCAACGAATTAATCTTGGTTTTGCATCTTTTTTACTCATCAAATGTTTAATAGCTGCATGATCAGTATGCACAATAACTTGATTGCAAACTAAATATGGTCTAAATTTATCTAGAGCAAAAACAACAGCAAGAAATTCTTTTTCTGTGGTAGTATAATTTACTTGAGCTTCATTCAAAGTTTTACTAGCATAGCATATGACATGATGTTTCTTATCAATTATTTGCCCAAGTATTCTTTTTCTGTGGTAGTATAATTTACTTGAGCTTCATTCAAAGTTTTACTAGCATAGCATATGACATGATGTTTCTTATCAATTATTTGCCCAAGTACTGCACCTACTGCATAATTGGAGGCTTCACACATAATTTCAAAAGGATAATTCCATATTGGGACATGAATTATAGGAGGAGATATTAATGCATGCTTAAGTTGATTAAAGGAAGCAAGACAATGTTCATCAAAAACAAACTCAGAATCTTTTGCAAGTAAATTAGTTATAGGTCTTGCTATCTTGCTAAAATCATGAATAAATCTACGATAAAAACCAGCATGTCCTAAAAAGCTTCTAACCTCCTTAACAGATTTAGGTGGCTACAAATGAGATATAACGTCAATTTTTGCCTTATCCACCTCAATCCCTCTATTAGATATCACATGCCCAAGAACTATGCCTTCATTCACCATGAAATGGCACTTTTCCCAATTTAAAATAAAATTCTTTTCAACACATCTTTGCAAAACCATATCTAAATGATGTAAACAAATATCAAAATTTTTGCCAAAAATAGAAAAGTCATCCAAGAAAATTTCTAAAAATTTTTCATTCATATCATAAAAAATTCCTACCATGCATCTTTGAAATATTGCAGGCGCATTACATAAACCGAAAGGCATACGCCTAAAAGCATAAGTTCCGCTTGGACAAGTAAAAGTAGTCTTTTCTTGATCCTCAGAGATTATGGGTATTTGATTGTACCCAGAGTATCCATCAAGAAAACAATAAAATTCATGTCCAGCTAACCTTTCTAGCATCTGATCAACAAATGACAATGGGAAATGATCTTTACGAGTTGCAGAATTCAATTTACGATAATCAATACATACCCTCCAACTAGTTTTTATTCTAGTAGGCACTAATTCGTGATCTTGATTTTCAACTACTGTAAAGCCCGATTTCTTAGGTACTACATGCACAGGGCTTACCCACCTACTATCACTAATAGGGTATATAATGCCATTGTCAAGCCATTTAACTATCTCCTTCTTTACCACCTCACTCATTTGGGGATTTAATCTACGTTGAGGTTCTCTAAAGGCATAGTTCTCATCTTCTAGGATAATTCTATGTTGAACTATAGTGGGACTAACTCCTACAATATCACTCAATTGCCAACCAAGAGCTCTCTTGTTTTTACTTAATATCTTCATTAATTTTTCTTCTTGGTTTGGGGTTAAGTTTGCTCCAATTATAACAGGATATTCATTTTGCTTATCTATAAATGCATATTTCAAATTTTGTGGGAGTGCTTTTAATTTATTCCTTTCCTTAACTTCTAAAATCAAGTCATTATTCATTTCATGCTCACCACTATTCTCTTGTAAAGATGCCTTGTGTTCTAGATTATCTTCAACGTCTAGAAAGCAAATTTTAGCACTAAGTTTTTCCTCATTACTACTATTTTCAACTTCTTCAAATAATTCAGAAATGCTTACACTAATGTTGTCATGTACTTGATGGTTTATAGTCCTATCTCTTTTAAAAATGTTCAATGATATCACCTTATTGTTAAAGGAGATTGACATTTTACCATTTCTACAATTAATGTGGGCATTAATAGTTGCTAAGAATGGTCTCCCTAGGATCAATGTAGATTCATTTGGTTCACAAGTTGGTGCATTGGTTTCTAAAATGATAAAGTCGGCTAGGTATATAAAATCTTCAATTTGAATTAAGACATCTTCTACAATACCCATGGGACTCCTATATGATCTATTAGCTAGTTTAATTAGTGTTCTAGTTTTCTTAATTCCTATGATTCCCAATTGTTCATATAAGTGTTTTGGAATCACGTTAACTCCTGCACCAAGATCTAATAATGCTTTTTCAATTAAAACATTCCCTATTAAGCAAGTTATTAGAGGAACACTAGGATCATTGAATTTTTTAGCTAAACTATCAAGCAACATTGAACTACTTAACTCGGTTAAATAAACTTGCTTACTTAATTTTTTTCTTGGCTTCCTATGCTTGGTACAAAGGTTTTTAAGCACCCTCCCATATGCTGGAATTTTTCTAATTAATTCTAACATAGGCATATTAACATTGATTTTCTCAAATATGGTTCTTATAGCTTCATTTTCCTCATTTTCTTTATTGTTGTCAAGCCGACTAGGAAATGGTGGTTTGTTGTTCATATTTTTAGATGTTTCTTCTTTCTTTTTATCCATTTCTAAGTCTATAACAAGGTTTTCTTCAATTAATTCTTCATTAGTTTCATCCATTAGACATTTTTCAAGTTCAACTCCTTCATGTTCTAGTTCTACATCTTTATGTTCATCTCTTGTCAACATATTTTCTTCCTTTTCATCTACGTTTTCTTCACTTTGTTTTTCTTCACTTTCATGTTCTAATATGTTTCTTTCTATGGTTTTTCCAAATCTTAAGACTCCTTATGAGATATGGTATAACAAGGTTCTCAAAATAAGTTATTTAAAACCCTTTGGCTGCAAGTGTTTTATTTTAAACACCAAGGAACGTAGAGACAAATTTAGAGCCAAATCAAATGAGGGTATTTTTGTTGGTTATTCCATTAGAAGTAAGGCATATAGAGTTTATAATAAATCAACAAAAACCATTGAGGAAACCCTACATGTAAAATTTCATGAAAATTCTTAGTTGGATGTTAGACATGCTGAAAACTTTGATTCAGAAATTCTCTCAAAAATGGTATCAAATGATGTTGACAGAGAAATTGAGAGATTATCTGACGGAATAAGAAATATAAACTTAAATAATGAAGATTTAGAAGAAAATAATGTCATACCTATAGAAAATATGGAACAACATAGAAATTGGCGTTATGCTTCATCTTATCCTATCGATTAGATAATAGGCGATCCTAATCAAGGAGTTAGGACTAGGTCATTAGTAGTCAACATTTGTGGTGCTTATTCATTTGTTTATTCATTTGTTTATTTGAAGGTGCCTTAGAAGATGAATTTTGGTATTTAGCTATGCAAGATGAGCTAAATCAATTTATAAGAAATGAAGTATGGGATCTAGTTCCACCACCTGAAAATCAGTCCATAATAGGAACAAGGTGGGTATTTAGAAACAAAGTAGATCAAGATGGACATATAGTTAAAAATAAAGCTAGATTAGTTGCTCAAGGTTACAAGCAAGAGGAAGGAATTGACTATGATGAAACATTTGCTCTTGTTGCTAGACTAGAATCAATACGAATTTTGTTAGCATATGCTTGTTATATGGATTTCAAATTATATCAAATGGATGTTAAGACTGCCTTTTAACTGGATATATAAAAGAAGAAGTGTATGTAAAATAATCTCCAGGTTTTGAAGATTCAAAGCATCCTAAGTATATTTATAAGCTTAAGAAGGCACTATATGGCCTTAAACAAGCCCCTAGATCTTGGTATGAGAGATTATCTAAATTTCTTATGGAAAAAGGGTATTCTATGGGAAAGGCAAATCACACTCTTTTTATCAAGAAGATCGAAAAAGATATATTGGTAGTTCAAATCTATGTAGATGACATCATATTTGGAGCAACAAATGATAAATTAATTGAGTCCTTTTCGAAAGACATGACTAATCAATTTGAAATGAGTATGATGGGTGAACTATCATTTTTTGTAGGCTTACAAATTAAGCAATTAGATCAGGGTACTTTTATTTCACAAGAAAAATATACTCAAAATTTATTAAAGAGGTTTGATTTAGACAATAATAAAACAAAGAATACACCAATGAGTACTATCACCAAGTTGGATAAAGATGACTCTAGAAAAACTGTAGATGTAAAATAATATAGAAGTATGATTGGTTCATTACTTTATTTAATAGCTAGCCGACCAGATATTATGTTTAGTGTGTGTACTTGTGCTAGATATCAATCTAATCCTAAGGAATCACACCTACTTGCTGTTAAACAAATTTTTAAATATCTTTTAGGAACCATCAATTTCAGATTATTTTACTTTAAACACAATTCTTTAAACTTAGTAGATTATAGTGATGCTGATTTCACAGAATGTAAGTTTGAAAGAAAAACCACTAGTAGCACTTGTCAATTATTAGGAAATTCTTTAGTATATTGGTTTAGCAAAAAGCAAAATTGTGTAGCATTATCTACAATTGAAGCTGAATATATAACTACCACACTTTGCTGTGCTTAAATCCTGTGGTTCAGGCAAACTTTAAAAGATTTTAATTTAGACTATGAACCAACTAAGATTTTCTGTGATAGTAGTTCTGCAATAAGTTTATCTAAAAATCCTGTCTTACATTCACAAGCAAAACATATAGAAGTTCGACATCATTTTCTAAGAGATAATGTTATAAAAGGAAAAATAGTATTAAATTTTGTTCCTACCACAGAACAATTAGTAGATCTATTTACAAAACCGTTAGATGAAAATACCTTTTCAAAATTACGATTAGAACTTGGTATCTATAGGTTATCTGATATTTAAATTATCCTGTTCATTGCATTTTGGTTTGTTATAAAGGTAGTTTTAGAATTTAATGTCTTTATTATTAAAAAAAAACAAAACAACAAAGTAGTAATATAATTTATAAGAACCAATATAATTACCAGATTTGGAATACCTAAAGCTATTATCAATGATAGAGGAACTCATTTCTGTAATAGAAGTTTTGAAGCCTTAATGAAAAAATATGGAGTAAACCACAAAATTGCAACATCATATCATCTGCAAATAAGTGGACAAGTGGAAAGTGCAAACAAAGAAATTAAGTTAATCTTAGAAAAAGTAGTAAATCCTACTAGAACAGATTGGGCTAATAGATTGATAGATGCACTTTGGGCTTATAGAACTACGTATAAGACAAGCTTAGGTATGTCATCTACTAGCTGAAATTGAACATAAAACTTATTGGGCATTAAAAACTCTAAACACTAATTTAAATCAAGCTACTAAAAATAGGAAAATACAATTGATTGAATTAGAAGAATTTAGGAATGAAGCTTATTGAAAAATTGTAAGAGAAAAAGAGAAAATGAAGTTATGGCATGACAAGAAAATTGTTAGGAATTTTGTTTTGATGATATATGCTTTATTAAAGTTTTTAAATAAGTCTAAATAATATTCTCTAAGTATAATAGTTAACAGATTATCGGAAAGTTTCATTTTTATGTCGGATAAGTTAAAGATTTTCGAAGGGTTAGATTTTCGATAGTTAAACTTTCGGATAGTTAATGTTTCATTTTTGTCGAATAGTTTATTTTAAAAACTTGTATAGTTAAGTTATCTACACATGTATTTTTAATGTTTTAAGTTGTCACGTGTTTTCCATGTGCATTCGGTAATGAAAATCGAATAGTTAGATAACTATTCTAGTTTTTATACGCATGGATAGGTAAGTCTTCGAGTTTTATAAAATGACTAATGAACAGATAAGTTTGCTATGTTTAGTCACGTGTTTGTAGGTGCAAAAATTCAAAGAGTTACAGATAAGTTTTCAAATTTTTATAGGACTTAAAGGATAAGTGTTCGACTAAATCGAAAACTTAGAAGATATTTTACAAGACTTGAGGAAGATAAAGTCTTAGTGAATCTACGAGTGGAGATCATGGAAATTCAAAATTATAGTGGAGAAAGTGGAAACTCAAAAAGATAGTAATTTGAATTAAAGAAAAAATTAGTACGTAGATTGTGGATTAAGTGGATGAACATGCTGAATGTGAGAACATAGTTCAACTACTAATAGAGAGTACAAGCTACATTACAACAGAGGATCCCAATCTCAAAAACCAAGTCTGAATATTGAATCTGGATCCCTAACTGAAAAGTTATGTTTAAATATTCATATTCTGAAAAATTCTCTAACATCAAAAGAAGTTCGAAATTCCAAGCAATTTTAGGAAAGGAGCTGCAAACACAAGAAGTTTGGAAATTCGACAACTAGAGAAGAAGAGATACAGAAGCTGAGCAAAGAGAAAGAAAGAAGCTATGTGCATAAAGATCAGGTTTTATACTATTCAAAATTAGTTTTGAATAAGAGCTTTGTTTTTCTATTTAAATTGTATATCGAACATTACTGTATCAAAACTTTCAAGAAGGGAATTGAGCTGAAAAGATATAGTAAATTTTGTCTTTACATAAAGAATAGAATTTCATTTACAAGTGTTTTGTGCTCTTGTTTTATCCACTAGTATTTTAATTACTAAAGATACAATTCACCCCTCCTCTTGTGATACAGACGATCCTACAAAAATTATTCCAAAAACCTTTGAAATAGGACAAGAAGTATATCTTTACATGACTAGACTCCATAACCATCTAGGAAAATTAAGATCTAGATGGGTAGGACCGTACATAGTTCGAAATATTTACCCCTATGGAGTTATTGAAATTGAAAATCCTAAAAATCAGAATATATTTAAAGTAAATGGACAAAGACTTAGACCTATTCTGATAATACCAACAAATGCTTTTGGAATTATAGAAGAAGTAAGAGTTGAGGACTACTCGAGCTCTACTCAAATATAAAAAAAATCTTATTTAAATATAGTCTCGGTTCAACCGAAAGGAATTATCAGTTTTACCGAAACATATTTAAAAAAAATTAAAATAAAATAAAAAATTGTTGCGATTCAACTGACAAGATCTATCGGTCTGACCAAAACGTAACAATATAAAAATATATATATATGTATTATGTGTAGTAAAAATAGCGGTTTTATCGAAGCATAATATAGATTCAACCGACCAAAAAATATATATATATGTAAATTCAGTTCAACTAAGGAATGTAACGGTTTGACCAGAAATTCTTCGATCTTTATTGATATAAAAAGTATTATTATATGTATTTTTATTAGATATAACTTTACAGGAAGTCCATTGAGTTACGCTTAACTCAACGAACTTACTCCGTTGAGTATAGGATAAGTTAATGGATTTACCCCATTGAGTTAACTATAACTCAATAGAGTACTGTAGTTAAATCCACAGACTTAGTCCATGGAGTTAACCGTAATTCCACGAATGAGAGAGCGAGAATTTGTGTGGGAGATGACCCGATTACCTGCCTAAACTTAGGGCTTATTTATACTTAAACTTAGGGTTTAGGGGCATTATCTATAGAATCATTTAGAACATAGACCAGTAGAGATCAGAGTGACTCTGTTCCATTACGTAACTCCACGATGAGGAAGATGACACCCGAGTTCTGGGAAAATGCAATTGACACGTTAGAATTTCTGAAAGATTTAGAGGAATGGCACACAAGGAAAAAAATCAGGAATACAACAAGGGAAAAAGAGCTACAAAAGATAGAATTTAACCTTTTCTATTGGAGAAAAGTGCTAGTTGATTTAGGCATACAAATACCTCAGATAATGGAAACTAGAATTAAAGTTGCAACAGAAATCGCTGTAAGCAAAGAAACAAAAATCAGGCCAACTAACAAAGTTTCCCTAGAACTAATCCAATGCAAGGCTAGATTATGGTTTTTGTGAAGCATTGCTAGTTGTGCAAGGGGTGAAATTAGGAGGGAGCAACAAAGGAAAGCAACTAAAGAATAAGAGGAGCTGACTGCTGAAAGACATGTCCTTGAGGAACAACAACTAGGACCTTCAATTCCACCTCCTAAACCATTAGAAAGGGTGGTAGTTATGGGGCCTTCAACTAAAGAAGAATTAAGAGAATTTGAAGAACTAGTTCGAGTTGGGAAAAATCAAGGAGAATCAAAAGATTTGGCAGTAGCTAAAGCACACCTATTATTTGATGCACTTTACAAGAGGAGGGCTGCAGAAAAGTTGAAAGCCTAATATAAAATTAAAGTTGAACGACATCAAGAAGCCACTGCTAAATTTACTACAAAAGGAGCTAAAGCTGGTCCTTCGAGATCGGAAATTATAGAAAAAATTAAATAGGAAGAGCTAGTCCCTATGGCTCAAAGGCCTACAGAGCCCATTTATGTAGACTTAATCTTAGAGGAAAAAGACCAAGCACAATTAATTAGAAAAAGGAAAGAAAAAGAGATAGTGCATGAATCTCAAGAAAAGATTAAATCTAAAAGGTTAATATCAGTAGGGCCTGTAGAGCCAAATTTTGTAAGCCTACTATCTGATTTAAGGATGAGCAGAGGTAGCAGCAAGAGCAAAGAGAAGAAGAAAATCAGGTTGAAATTAATTTGCAGCTTGTACAAATAGAAGAAATAGAAATTAGGGTAGAAGCTAATTTGCCCGTAACTCCATCCCAATCTGCCATAGAATCAGAAAGAACAGTGACATTGTAGATTGGTAGTCAGGAGGAAGAAGAAAAAGAAGAAAATGAACAAGAAGCTGAACAAATATATATGGAAAGAGATGACTCGACGGATTCCATTGAAGAGCAAAGAACTCTTCAGCAAATTGTGGATATTATTCAAGATAGAGTGGAGAGTTCTGCTAGCTCACCACCACAGACAAAAGCAGAAGCAAATATTCAGGAATCTGTGGAGCATCTCCATCAAGTACAAGTTCAGCATTTGGAAGAGGAAGTTCAAGAACAAACCCCTCTAGTGCAACAAATGCATATTCCTAATCCTTCTAAAGCAACAGTTTTAAATGAAGTACATTTCTGGAGTTAGGAAGCTTATGACAAATACCAAGAGATTAGGGGTTATGATATCATTTACAGTAGACTAGTAAATTGGGAGGGAATGCAAGAAATCAAAGATTTATTTGAATTCCAAGGTCTATTGCAATATATTTCTTAAGAAAGAGAGCATGTAGTATATGAAAATCTAGTGCCCTGCTTTTATGCAAACTTAAGAGAAGGAGAAGGAGGATTAATTTCCAACATGGAGGAAGTTGATGTACAGATAACACTAAAGCTTCTCCACAACATTTTAGGATTGAAGAATGAAGGACTGGAAATTCTAGAAAGCACAACTACAGTCGAGTGGACAGAGTAAGCAATAAAGGATTGTTTAGCTATTAATCCTGATGTGCCCTTGCTAAATAGACTGAAGCAACTAAATGGTAAAGCACACATGATAGCTAACATTCTAATTAAGGATGTCTACCAACGACAAGGCCATGATATAGAACTGAGTCAATTTGTCAAATGGGCCACATATGCAGTTGTGAACAGAGTTCAGATAAATTGGTTTGCAATTTTCATCTCCAAGCTAAAAGTAGTAAAGAAGAAATTATTTTATGGAGATCTGATTCCACTATTGATGGTAGATTGTATTGATTTCACAAAATGGGCATCTAAAAGGATTAGATCAAGAACCATTTTAGTGAAAGAATACAGAAATTATGTAGCTACAGAGATTGCTGAACCTTATGGAGGAATTACAGGAGCTGTAGAAAGGATTAACCAATTAGAGCAACAAGTAGAAAAGCTCCAAAAGGAAGTAGATGAACGTAGGAGAAAAGATTAAAATTGTATTGTTCGTCTACTTGTAATTGTATATATTTGTATGAAAAATATCTAACTGATTGTAGTGTATACTATTCATATAAATGAATGTATGCTTTTCAGATGTTTTTGCATTTGTGTTTGAGAATGATGTAATGGATGAATTATTTTGAATATTATATAATTTATGGAACATTATGCAAGATTTTTTAAAAGAGTGCAATTTGCTAAATGACAAGATTAAATTGATTAATGACTAAAAATATCTACATACTGCAAAGTAAAATATAAATTCTGCATACCATGAAATGAACTACAAGTTAAATATTTATATAATGTTCAGATGTAAATGAGTTTTAATGAGAATGCTGCATTAATGACATGTATTTAATTTTATTTAAGTTGGAAAAATGCAGGAGCAAAAAAAAAAAAACATAGAAGTTAATATGAGTAAGTTTTAGAAAACTGCCTAGTGTTAGCTCAATGAAGTAAGTTCGTTGAGTTAACCTTAACTCCACGAGGTCAATAATATAATATAAGGTCACTCCGTTGAGTTATCTGTAACTCAATGAAGTTAGTCCGTGGAGTTAGCAACAGTAATCGAAACTAGTCTGTTGAGTTAACTATAACTCAATGAGGTTAGTTCATGGATTAAGCTAAACGGTTATTCTTTTAGCCACGAACGAAACTTCGTGGGTTTAGCGGTTACTGAAATTTGAAATTAGAAGTGGCACACATATCCATAAAAATAGGAACCATACTAACACGTTACAAGACACATTCTTGCAACGAGATTCATTTGCTTTATGCCGAACATGAGTATAAATGCTATTAAACTTAGATATATCCCTTTTGCTTTAAAAGACACAGCTAAGAGATGGTTATATACTCTATCGCTTGATTCAATTTCTTCATGGACTGAATTTTGTTCCGTTTTCTTGGAAAAGTATTATCCAACACATCAAACAATTAAAAAGAAAAAGGAAATATTAATGTGTAGCCAAAAATAGGGAGAATCATTCCGGAAATATTTTGAAAGATTTAAAGATTTACTGACTCAATGTCCACATCATGCAATGAGTAAAGCATAATTAATAGGTATAATTTATGAAGGCATAGATGTTTCAACGAAATCTTTATTAGAATCTACTTGTCATAATGGATTTTTAAAACTTTGTAGTGAAGAAGCATGGGCATATTTAGAAAACTTTGTAAAAAGAACTGTATAGTGGGAAAACTTAGTTGAAGCTATTGTAGATAAAAGAATATTACCTAGGGGAATGCATGCAATAGATTCAAGCACTATGCTTGAAGTCAAACTAATTGAATTAACAAAGAAAATAGAAGAGTTATCATTAAATCAAAAACTAGCAGAAAAGAATACAAACGTTAATGATTTAGATGTTATCTATGCTAGAAACTAGAAAGATAACTTTGGAAGTTCTTATAACCCTAATTGGAGAAATCACCTGAATTTATCTTAGAGAAACAACAATTTTCAGAGAGGAGAAAATATAAATGACAAGAATATAAGTTATGAAGCATTAATTGAATAAGGATCTAGGATAGAGATATTAAAAAAGATAATCCAACAACTAAACAATCGTTTGGATCTTGTATTTGGAAATGTTGCAATGCAAAATCAAAATATGAATAGAAATGTACCACCTAGACAGAAGGAATCAATGGAAGTTAGACCTACTAGAGGATTGCCAATGCAAGCAATACCTAACCCTATCAACAGAACTATTAATGAAATTGATACCTCCTCTGGGAGGGTAGTTGAATGAAATACTATAATAGAGGTAACTATGTATAATATAGTAAGTAGAAAAATATAAAAAGAAAAAAATGTAAGTTTAATTATTGTAGTAATATCGTAGCGTTATTACTTAACTCAACGAACTTAGTCCGTTGAGTTATAACCTAACTCCACAAGGGTGTGAAGTAGCTATGTTAATTTTGTCTCTGTTAAATTTGTGTTTATGTTATACAGAATCACAACAAATGGAATTGATGAAATTACCACTAGATGCACTGAAGGAAATATTGAGTAACATGTCAGTTAAAGATCTATGCAAATTGTGTTGTGTATCAAAGGAAATCAAAGACTGTATTAGAGAAAAATATTTTCATGGACTACAAGCTGCAAAAATGACTAAGATTAGAGATGGATTTATATGGAAGTCATTTAATCGTAGTTCAATCAGTTATGAGTATCTGAATATGGAAGAAATTATTGGAATTTCACCCAATGCATTAAAAGGAATAGATCATATTATGGGGATGGATGATAGATTAATTATTTACAGAACTAAACCGAGGTATGCAATTCTGTTACCTGATATTTTGATTAAAAATCCGATCACAAGAGAAGAATGGAATATAGGAAGACCTAATAGATATGAAGTACCAACTGAAAATTGTGGGTCAGCTTTAATTTTTTCTGATAAAAATTCGACCATTCCTGAAAAATTATATTATTGGAGACCAACTAGAAATTTGGATGAAGATTTATCTTTAAGTGTGTATAATTTTCTAAATAGATCTTGGACTGAAAATACTATGATATATCTGGGACAGAAAGCTTTAATTAATAGCATGCATGTCATACTTGATGGATATATATATATAGTCACAAATATATTAGTTGCATATAGATCTGATTTATACATAGTAAGCATAGACAGTTATCATGATTTTATAGAAATATTACCTATATCGAGTGATATAGCTAAACCACCGACTTCAAAATATAATCAAGTTCAAGTAGGAATATGGTACAATGAATATGATGACCCTACTTTATGTTTGATAAGATGGTGAGATGAATTGAAGAAATTTCAAATATGGATTATAAAAGACCTAAATGAATGGAAGTGGGAAGAGGAATATATTGAAATAGATATAGAAATAGAAATAGTTACATCATCTTGGAATAGAAGAAGATCTCTTTCTACATTTCATTTCATTAATGGTAATACACTTATATTTAGTATTGATAACATATTGTAAGTTTACAAGCTAAAAAGGAAAACAAACTGCATTAAAACAGAATTAATAGCAAGAAGAATTATGCCTAAAAAGTTTGCATGGATTGACACGTTTATTCCATTTGTTACTACTTTCAATCATGTTCTTAAACTGTGATTTTGTGCTTTTAATGTTGTGTATTTTACATTTATTTTTAGAAAAAAAAGTAAAAAACAACAATAACAAAAAAATATCAATCTAGTTTGTTGGTATCTATTCTAGGAAACCAACTAGCTTGCTTGTGAGCCACCAAAGGCATAGGAGTCTGGGTTCTACACAAGACACTGAATTAGCAATTTTTGTTTTGTTATGTTGTTATATATTCTACTTTTATTTGTGAATGAAAAGTTTTTCAGAAAAAAATCAGAAGATATGGAAGGAGATACAAAAGAACAAGGTATGTGATTGATTACTTATCCTGAATTTACATTTAAAATTCAATTCATTGAGTTAGGTGCTAAGTCAATGAAACAATAGTCATGCCTGCTACAATTACTGTATTTATTGTAAGATCTTTTACATTGAGGACAATGCAAAATGTAGGTATGGGGGGAAGGTAATTAAAGTAACAGCCATGTAATTTTGTTAACTAAAAGAATTAGAAAAAAAAAAAAAATCAATGGAAATTGAGAATGTAAATTCTTAAGAACTGTAACCGCTTGATTATTAGAATCTTATATAAGATGCTACAAAATTTTATTATTCATACAAATCTAGATATAGTATCTTATGTTTTTGTTGAATTTTATGAGTTTAACAGTTTCACAATTTTAAAATGAAAATAGAATGTTTAACTGAAACTCAGTAAATTATCTAAAATCTTGAAAGAGCTGAAATGTTGATTTTTAGATTAAATGAAATACATATGATCAAAGATACAGTTAATTTGATTGATTAAACTTGTAGAATGATTTACGTGTAGATCTTATTAAACTATAGATAAAGTACGAGCTTATTGATATGGATTCATATTTTCAGTAAATAATAGAAGCAAAACTATATGAGATTTGTGTTTTATTGCATCTATATTAATGAAATACATATATATACTTTGCATTGTGTAAAAAAAAATAGAGAAAAAAAAAAAAAACTTTGAGAGTTTATTGACTTGTTTGATCACGAGCCTTTTGTACTTGAGTAGATAGGTATGTAAGGATTATTGACCTGAAAAGGACTCTTTAAATCTGGCAACCTAAGGTCTTGATCAGATCTGGGATTGTTGACTGAAAGCTCGATACATGGGTACACTAGAAAGCTCTTGTGTGATTCAAGCTTGTCAAATTAACTTTTAAAGTACAAATATGCATATAATGTTCTAAAAAGATACAAGTGTTTTGTGAAATACAGATATCTTTTGAATCTCGTATATTTTCTGTTATCTAAGATTACTGAAGTATGAATTTAGAATAGACTTTTGAAGTTGTTTATCTGAGATACAATTCTTTATTCTACTTGTCTTAATCATATTAAACTAGGTTGTATTTTGATTCATATGTTGTTGAAATTTATTCTAGAAATCATATTAGGAAATTTAGGATACCAAAGGCTAAAAAGAAAAAAATGCCAATATAATTAACACTTATGTGATATTGATATAGTTTGTATGTAATTTACATATATGCTAAGTATATTTGCAGGTTTAAGAGGAGAAAACAAAGTTAAAACAGATTACTGAAACATACAGAAAATCTATAAAGTAATCTAATTTATTCTGAAGAAGAACGAAATGAAGAATTAATTCTAGTACTTTAGAAAGACCAACTAGTTAAATCTTAGTTTGCTAAGGGACTAGCAAAATTTAGGTATGGGGGAAGTGTTCAGAATGAAAAAGTGCATAATATTAACGGTTAAATGATGGTTAATTGCATAATATTTAGTTTATCATAGGAGAATTAAGCCATAAAGTTATAATTACACTATTATATGCTTTAATGAAAGAATCTGCATAATTTCAAGGAATTAATGTTAATTAAGTATGATTTTGAACTATGGGTAAATTATAGGTTGTGAAATTCATAAGTATCCGAATTTTCTGTTATTTCGGAGAGTTATATTTAATGTACCAAATAGTTATATTTTAAATGCTAAAAGAATTTGTAGGTACACAGTAACAACTCGTTGAGTTAAAGGCTTAAATGTGTAAAAGGTACAGTAACAACTCATTGAGTTAAAGGCTTAAATGTGTAAAAGGTACAGTAACAACTCATTGAGTTAATGAGTAAAAACCGTAAGTTGTATCTGAACTCGTTAAGTTAGATTTATGCACGTGTTGAATTTAAATGCTTTAGTATATCACGTGAGATGTACATGTTTAACTCGTTAAGTTAGCATAACTGTACGCGTTGAGTTACATGAATACACACTAAGGTAACACGTTATGTTAGCAGTTTATTTCTTTATTGCACGTGTTTTATAGTTAAATCAATGAAGTAAGTCCGTTGAGTTATCTATAACTCCACGGACCCTATATTTTCTAATATGCCACTGTAGTAGTTGTAGAAACAGGACATTTGAAGAAAGACCATGATTACACGTATCACATAGGAATTCACGCGTGGAAGGAAGAAGAAATCACCATCGTTGATATGAGGGAAGGAAATCTAACCAATCAATTAAGCAGGAGCAGTTACTACTGTAAGAAATATAAAAGACATAGAAAAAGTATGTGCAATGTGTGTTGGAGAACCGCGCTAACTGCAGGCAACATTTGAAGTTCCCTAAAGCTCCACAGCAACACCAACATCACCATCACCAACCATCGGAGGTCTGTGAGGATACTTGCTTGATGTCGGGTCGATTCCGAGCCAAACACAGTGCTTGACAACCACTGTAAGGAGTGATCGTGTCGTAGGAGGGGAAGTCATTTTCACCAAGCACCGAGTCATATCTTAGGAGATCGTAAAGCTTCTAACCTTGGTTTCGAGTTGATGCTAGTATGCTGAGGAGGAGATCATCTTGCAATTTTGGACTCGCGATTCTATAGGGAGAGGAGACAGGATTGTAAGTGATTAAATTTTCAATGGTGTAATCGCATCGCATGTAGTGACGGATGTTTTTACTGTCGATAGAGATTTTTACATTTCACCTTACATTCATCTTTAGGAACACATTAAAAACAAAAACACCAAAAACAACTATTTATTTGTGTTTACAGTTTGTATGTAAGTATTGTATTGTTTGTTTTGTATTGTGATTAATATTAGTGTTGTTCGTATTGTGAAGGTTTTACATTTGATTGATTTAGAAAATAGGTAATAGTTTTACAATTTACTGAACTTGATTCGTTCCAGATACTTAAAGATTTCAATGGTTACTATTTGAAATATTTGAATGTTAGCGTTGCTTAATGATAAATCTAATCTTATCTAGCATCAAAGAACTTAATTGATGTTATTTACAATCTATGGAATCACCCAATGGTTGGCTGAATTCCTATATATTTAACAATATTGTTAGACTCGTGGAGTTAACTTAAGTCCACGAGGTGAGTTCGTTGAGTTAGCCATAACTCTACGAACTAGGTCTGTTGTGTTAATTGTAATTCAACAGAGTGTTTTACTGAACACATAAATTCTAATATAAAAATCAAAACAGTACATAATTTTGTCTAACTCTTTCCTTGTAGATCGACCTGTACTTGCACACAAATACAATATACACTATGCACTTGCAGTTAAAACACAAATTGGAATTAATAGCTAATTCATGTGAAAGGTTATTAGTTTGCTTCTAAAGGTAATTATTGATATAAGCATAAAAACAGAAGTTAACTAAAACAGACACTCAAACTTAAAATTATTACAAAAGCTGTCTAAAAAGAATCTAGTTAGAGGTTTACCTAGTATTAAGTACTCGATAGAGTTTATGTGTGATGCATGTCAACTAGGTAAATTACATAAAACATCCTTTAAAAGTTTAAATGAAATAACAAGCAAAAGAGTTTTAGAACTAGTGCATATGGATTTATTTGGACCTACTAGGACAACTAGTCTAGGAGGTAAACATTATGCTTTTGTACTAGTTGATGACTATTCTAGGTTTACTTGGGTTTATTTTCTAGCTAATAAAATTGAAGTTTTTGAAATATTTAAGATATTCTGTAATAAAGTTCAGAATGAGAAAAATGTTAAAATTCAAAAACTTAGGAGTGATCATGTTACAGAATTTGATAATGATCAAATGGACACCTTTTGTGAAGAATTAGGCATAGATCATAAGTACTCATTTCCAAGAGCTCCTTCACAAAATAGGACAGTAGAACGTAAAAATAGATCACTTCAAGAAATGTCCAGAATCATGTTAAATGAAAAAAAGTTACCCCTATCTCTCTAGGCAGAAGCAATACATATAGCATGTTATGTTATAAATAGAGAACATCTAAGACCAATTTTAGATAAAACTCCTTATGAGATATTGTATAACAGGGTTCCCAAAATAAGTTGTTTAAAACCCTTTGGCTGCAAGTGTTTTATTTTAAACACCAAGGAACGTAGAGACAAATTTAGAGCCAAATCAGATGAGGGTATTTTTGTTGGTTATTCCATTAGAATTAAGGCACATAGAGTATATAACAAATCAACAAAAACCATTGAGGAAACTCTGCATGTGAAATTTCATGAAAATTCTCATTTGGATGTTAGACATGCTGAAAACTTTGATCCAGAAATTCTCCCAGAAATGGTACCAAATGATGTTGACAGAGAAATTGAGAGATTATCTAACAAAATAAGAAATATAAACTTAAATGATGAAGATTTAGAAGAAAATAATGTCATACCTATAAAAAATGTGGAACAACATAGAAATTGGTGTTATGCTTCATCTCATCCTATTGATTAGATAATAGGCGATCCTAATCAAGGAGTGAAGACTAGGTCATCAGTAGTCAACATTTGTGGTGCTTATTCATTTGTTTGCTTACTAGAACCTAAGAAAATTGAAGATGCCTTAGAAGATGAATTTTGGTATTTAGCTATGCAAGATGAGCTAAATCAATTTATAAGAAATGTGGTATGAGATCTAGTTCCACCACTTGAAAATCATTCCATAATAGGAACAAGGTGGGTATTTAGAAACAAAGTAGATCAGGATGGACATATAGTTAAAAATAAAGCTAGGTTAGTTGCTCATGGTTACAAGCAAGAGGAAGGAATTGACTATGATGAAACATTTGCTCTTGTTACTAAATTAGAATCAATATGAATTTTGTTAGCATATGCTTGTTATATGGATTTCAAATTATATCAAATAGATGTTAAAACTACTTTTTTAAATGGATATATAAAAGAAGAAGTTTATGTAAAACAACCTCTAGGTTTTGAAGATTCAAAACATCCCAAGTATGTTTACAAGCTTAAGAAGGCACTATATGGCCTTAAACGAGCCCCTAAGTCTTGGTATGAGAGATTATCTAAATTTCTTATGAAAAAAGGGTATTCTATGGGAGAGGTAGATCACACTCTTTTTATCAAGAAGGTCAAGAAAGATAAATTGGTAGTTCAAATCTATGTAGATGACATCATATTTGGAGCAACAAATGATAAATTAGTTGTCTTTTTTGAAAGACATGACTAATCAATTTGAAATGAGTATGATGGGTGAACTATCATTTTTCCTAGGCTTACAAATTGAGCAGTTAAATCAGGGTACTTTTATTTCACAAGAAAAATATACACGAGATTTATTAAAGAGGTTTAGTTTAGACAACACTAAAACAAAGAATACACCAATGAATACTATCACCAAGTTGGATAAAGATGACTCTAGAAAAATTGTAGATGTAAAACAATATAGAAGTATGATTGGTTCATTACTTTACTTAACAGCTAGTTGACCAGATATTATGTTTAATGTGTGTACTTGTGCTAGATATCAATCTAATCCTAAATAATCACACCTACTTGCTATTAAACGAATTTTTAAATATCTATTAGGAACCATCAATTTCGGATTGCTTTACTTTAAACACAGTTCTCTAAATTTAATAGGTTATAGTGATGCTGATTTTGCAGGATGTAAGTCTGAAAGAAAAGGCACCAGTGGCACATGTCAATTATTAGGAAATTCTTTAGTGTCATGGTTTAGCAAAAAGCAAAATTGTGTAGCATTATCTACAACTGAAGCTAAATATATGGCTATTGCACTTTGCTATGCTCAAATCCTGTGGATCAGACAAACTTTAAAAGATTTTAATTTAACCTATGAACCAACTAAGATTTTCTGTGATAGTAGTTCTACAATAAGTTTGTCTGCCCTTCATTCACGAGCTAAACATATAGAAGTTCGACATCATTTTCTAAGGGATAATGTTATAAAAGGAAAAATAGTATTAAATTTTGTTCCTACCATAGAACAATTAGCAAATCTATTTACAAAACCCTTAGATGAGAATATCTTTTCAAAATTATGATTAGAACTTGGTATCTGTAGCTTATCTAATGTTTAAATTGTCCTATTCATTGCATAACATTTTGGTTTGTTATAAGTCGTTTTAGAATTTAATTTCTTTATTATTAAAAAAAACAAACAAACAAACAAAATATCTATTTTTAAATTACTTTTTTCTAGTAGTTAAGAATTTATGAAATTCTGATTTTTATTGAAGTCAATTTACTTTAGAAAAATTTAGAAAAGGTTACTTAAGGAAAGTTAATTTGATTCAATATGAGTGCCAACTATATTTTTGTTACTTATGTATACACCCTTATAGAGATTTTAACTAGAAATACATAGAAAGTATGTACTATTTATTAAAGGAAAGTTATTAACATACTGTTAGAAAAATTAAGTCTTGCAGTTGCCTCTTATTCAATTTACTATCTTATTTTATTGTTTATCTGTAATTGCTTGAGTAATTAAGTCTGTTGGGGGATCTTAAACCCTAGTCACTTGAACCAACTAGTTTAGGATGTGCTGACCGGAAACTCATTTTACAAGTAATTCAGATTCTATTTAAGTTATAAAAAAAAAAAAATTATTACCTGTTCTCACTTATCATTGAGTAACTGGTTATCTTTCCCTTAAGTAAGGGATTATGATCATGTAAAAAGATGATATTGTGGGAGGTAATACATAAAATATATATGTATAAATTTTAAAAAAAAAAGGCAATGTACTCAAGCTTAATTTCTTTTACAAGTGTTATAACAATCCTACCATAATCTATGCATATAATCTTTGTTATTATCTATCCTTTACACATAATGTAATGCATTTATTTTCTTAAAATTGTGTACTCATTATTGAATTCTTTTAAGTTACTTGAAGGTATTCTCTATGAACTTTCTTTTGTAAACTGAATAAGATAAAAGCTAGAAGTTTAAATTGTTAAATCTACTACTTATTTCTATATTTAAATTTAAAAAAATATATAGAGAGAGAGACTCAAATCTATTTGGGGCTTGCCAACCCAATTTAAGTACGCCATAGATTCTTTAGACTACATTTATGTAGGGGAGCTATTTATCATATACTGTAATGAAAGAATCTACATAATCTCAGGAAATTAACATTATTTAAGTACATTACTGAACTGTCGGTGAATTACAGACTTTTTAATTCTTAAGTATCCGAATTTTCTGTTGTTTCATAAAGTTATATTGTATATACTAGACAGTTATGTTTTTAAACGATTAAAAGTATATTTTATTATTTCCTAAAGTACACATGTTGAAACCTTAATGCACACCTTAAGTGAATGTTCGGTAAGTTATCTGGTAACTCTCCAAAATGCATCTGAGCATCGGATAGTTAGGTTTATAAGTATCCGAAAATATCTGAACTCCTTAAGTTAGAATTATGCACGTGTTGAATTTCATTGCTTTATTATGTCTCATGTTCAAACTCGAACAGTTATGCTTAAGTCTTTCACTTTTTCGCATATCCATCCGAGAAATTCGAATAGTTAACCCAATATTATCATATTTTTCTGAACGACTTAATATCTGATAATAACTATTCTAGTTTGTCGTATAGTTATGTGCTTTACTACTCTCAAAACTCGAATAGTTATCATAAGTCTTTGAGTTTTCTCACTTTTCACTTAGCCTGAAGTTATTTTCTTTACACGAATAGTTACACTAAGTATTTTGCTTTTGTCGGTTGTAAAACTCGTACAATTATTGTAAGCATTTGAGTTATTTATCAATAACGGATCTTATATTTATGATTTCAATGATTGAATCTGTTTATCCGTTTATAAACTTGATGAGTTATAAATGTTTTACTGACAACCTTTTGTGTTTCTACCTTGGTAAAACCCTAGTTTCACAATCTTTACTTTCACTAAGTTCTACAGTGAACAACGAAGATTAATCGACAATGTTAGGACGTAGACGAGGACATGGTAGAATGACAAAAGTGCAAAAAAGAGAGATGGAACTTCAGAAGATAGGAAGTGAGATCAAAGAAATCTACTCAAGGCATACTTTTTCTAATGAAATACTAAATGAAATTAGAAAAGTTGTTCAAAATGAGAAAAATTTCTGTTGAAAATTTATTCGAAATTATGCTGAAACACAGTTTAGACCAAAACAGACCAAACTTTCTACATTACAATTATGGAAACAAACATTACAACCTAACCCTACAGTTGTTACAAGTTCTAGACATGTACCTGAAAAATCGATACAGTCTATCACTTATTATGAAAAGAAATGGAGACCAATGATAGAAAATGCCAACAAGGAATTAGAGTCTTTGTATTCCCAACATTATTTTCCCCCCATTGTTTTAGACGACATTCAACAATTTATTAATGAACAGAAAAGTACCATTTGGATAATGGGCCTTCGTAGTGAAGGAAAAAAAGTTTATCAACTAAAAATGGCAGAGGTTGAGAGCTTAAAACTCTATATTCCATTATTGCCACCTAGGCATCATGGTGAAGGACCATCAAGACCACAGGTGCCTTTAATAGGAGAAATTAAGAAAACTTTAGAACCTCCAAAACAACCAGACACACTATAGACATATAGTCAGAAAAAGAAGAAAACATTAGCATACTTTGGACTAACTGTAGGTGTACAAGGTATATTGCACCAAAGAGAAGAATCGTTGAAAAATGGAAAACTATGTTCCATTACACAAGTTAGATAGGATTTTGTTTCAAGAATCCTAGCAGATGTGACTAATATCGGATTATAAGCATATACTCTAAGGTATTGTGTCACATTAGTGCATAATATTTCTTTTAATACAATGGATAGTTTTTCACATCAAGCTGCAAGCCAACATTCTTTTCCAACAGAAAGAGAACATGTAGGAAATTTTGATGATACATTTACAGATGATATCAATTTTGATGACATTTTTGATGACATAGAACTGAGTCTATGAATTTTGAAGATATTTCATCTAAAGAGGAATGTACAGATATTTTTCCTCTTACTGTATCTCGGATTGTAGGATCGTTGTATCACAAGAGGGGAGGTGAATTGTGTCTTTAGTAATTAAATTACTAGCGGATAAAACAAGAGCACAAAACACTCGTAAATGAAATTCTATTCTTTATAAACTTTAAAGATAAAATTTACAATATCTTTTCAGCTCAATTCCCTTCTTGACAATTTTGATACAATAAAGTATGATATACAATTCAAATAGAAAATTAAAGTTCTTATTCAAAAATAATTTTGAATTGAATAAAACCTAATCTTTATGCACGCAGCTCCTTTTCTTCTTTTTGCTCAGCTTCTATATCTCTTCTTCTCTAGTTGTCAAATTTCCAGACTTCTTGCGTTTGCAACTCATTTTCTGAAATTACTTGGAATTTCGAACTTCTTCTGATGTTGGAGAACTTTTTCTAGATATGAATATTTAAACTTAACTTTTCAGTTAGGGATCTAGATTGAATATTCAGACTTGGTTTTTGAGATTGGGATCCTCTGTTTGTAATGTAGCTCGTTCTCTCTATTAGTAGTCGAACTCTGTTGTCTTTCACATTCAGCATGTTCATCCACTTGATCCACAATTCATAATCCACGTACTAATTTTTTCTTTAATCCAAATTACTATCTATTTGAATTTCCACTTTCTCCACTATCATTTTGAATTTCCATGATCTCCACTCATAAATTCACTGAAACTTTATCTTCTTGGAGTCTTATAGAATATCTTCTAACTCTTCGATTTAGTCGAACACTTATCCTTTAAGTCCTGTAAAAACTCTAATACTTATCTGTAACTCTTCGAGTTTTTGGACCCGCAAAACACGTGACTAAACATAGAAAACTTATCTGTTCGTTAGTCAGTTTATAAAACTCGAAGACTTATCTATCCATGCATATAAAAACTTGAATAGTTATCTAACTATTCGATTTTCATTACCGAACACACATGGAAAACACGTGGCAACTTAAAACATTAAAAACACACGTACAAATAACTTAACTATACAAGTTTTTAACATAACTATTTGACAAAAATGAAATGTTAACTATCCGAAAGTTTAACTATCTAAAAATCTAACTATTCGAAAACTTTAACTATCTGAAATCTTAACTATTCAAAAGTTAACTATCCAAAATAAAAATGAAACTTTCCGATAATCTGTTAACATTTAATTACGTGATAATTATACTTAGAGAATATTATTTAAACTTATTTTAAAAACATTAATAAAGCATACATCATCAAAACAAAATTCCTAACAATCTCCCCCTTTTTGATGATGTCAAAACCTAATAAGTCTCAAATAATCTCCCCCTTTTTGGCATTATAAAAAAGTAAATAATCTACCTTCTCCCCATTTAGTAATGAAACTATGTAAATGTAAGGAAGAAAACCTTGCTAAGTAGATATTAGTCAAAAAGATATTCTCAAATATGTATAAATTTCATGGATTAAGCATAAACTATATAAACATAAACTGTCAAAAATAATGATTTGGTAACAAATTACATAATTGCAGTAGACAGTTTACATAATTTTTGGTAACAAATTACAATAAATAAGTAATGCAATACATAATTTGTATAATCACAAACCTCTTTGTCTTCGAAAAATACTGATTAGAGTATCTGAAATTTGCTTTGCAATTTCTATACTTACTCTGTTTATCTAATCAATCACTACTTGATCTAAATCATTTTGTGAAACTTGTGATGGTTATTGTAAAAATTCAGTATGTATGTCTGTATTTATACCTATATGTGTATCTGTATGTATACCTGTATGTATATTTGTATGCTGTTGTTGTGCTGAAAATGGTGTTGATTGTTGCTATTGCTATTATGACTAAGTGTGTCAATCTTGTTGTTGTTGTTGCTATCATATTTAAGGTGCATCTGTTTCTTGGTATTTCTATAGTTCCTTTGTAAAGAAAGATCCTGATTTTAATCTTTTCTATGGCCAAGGTGTAATATCTATTTGACTTGCCACAATTCTCATAATCGTATCACCATAAAATAATTTACTCTGCAAATGTAAGATATGAGAAACAAAAATATCATACCAGTTCACCTGTATATGATTAATTAATGCATATATAGCATAAAGACAACATCTGCCAACTTCTGCACCATGACCAAACCTCTAAAATATTGAAGCATGCAGTATTTTTGCAATAAAACGTGCTTGGCCATTTAAATCATTTAGTAATCTCATTGGATTGTTGGTAGTCGGATCTTTTGCTAAGCTTTTAGTGTCTCATCCCAACTAATAAACCTGTTTTCTTTCTAATAATTTAACTCCTTCATTTTTCAGACCAAGTACTTGATAAAGTAAATCTAGAGTTAAATATATGTCATAGTCTTCTATATTGGAAACAAGAATACCTTGTTCCACTATTAAGTTTGAGTAAAAACAACTTATAAGTTCTGGTATAACTAGATGGCTGGGTTGTTGTGGAAGTAGAGTCAACAAGCCTTGATATTCAAACATTTCTCGTATATGTGCCATCCCTTCAAACTTAACTAGTCTTGAATATAAAACTTTTACTTTATATGTCTGAAATTTTTCATAACAGGAATTATTTCTGAACTGTAATAATGTATTGTCATCTAAATTCAGTTCAGGATTAGGTATTTTCCTCTCATGATGTTCTGATCTGGGACTTGTTTCAAAATTATCAGTAGCATCTGAATTTTCAGATCTTTCAGAATTGGTGGAATTGCCATCAAAACTATTATAAATGTCTGAAGTATCTAGTATTGTCGTATCAATAATCTGCTAGAATTCTTCTGTTTGATTTTCTGGAAACATTTCAGTAGCAACAGTATCTGTAGTAATCTATCTATCAGCAACATGTATGTCTATAATTGATCTATGTAACAACTGTCTCTATATGAAAGAATGTTCTATATCTGTCTATGTAATAGAATCATCCTGTATTTCTGAAATTTGTATATGTGAGACATTGGCAGTATAATATTCTATTTGTAACTGTATATTTTGTTGATTATATACATTTATCAACAAATATACTACATACTGTAACAGACATAATCATATGTATAAACTGTAGTATAAGCAACTGTACCAAAAATCAAAAGTCTCTGTTCGAGATATAGTAAGAGGAAGAATATCTATACATTCCTCTTCAGATGAAATATCTTCAAAATTCATAGACTCAATGTCTATGTCATCAAAAATATCATCAAAATTGATATCATCTGTATAGATATCATCAAAATTTCCTACATTTTCTCTTTCCATAGGAAAAGAATGTGAGCTTGTAGCATGATGTGAAAAACTGTCCATTGTATTAAAAGAAACATTATGTACTAATGTGACACAATACCTTAGAGTGTATGCTTGTTATCCGATATTTGTCACATCTGTTGGGATTCTTGACACAAAAGTCTGTCCAACTTCTGCAATGGAACATAGTTTTCCATTTGTCAATGATTCTTCTCTTTGCTGCAATATACCTTGCACACATGCAGTTAGTTAAAAATAGTCTAAGGTCTTCTTTTTTACAGTGTTTCTTGTTGTTCAGGAGGCTCTAAAGTTTTCTTAATTTCTCCTATTAAAGGAACCTGTGGTCTTGATGGTCCTTCACCATGATGCCTAGGTGGTAATAATGGAATGTAGAGTTTTAAGCTCTCAACCTCTGTCATTTTTAATTGATAAACTTTTTGTCTTTCACTTCGAATGCCCATTTTCCAAATGGTAGTTTTTTGTTCATCAATAAATTGTTGAATGTCATCTAAAATAGCCGGGGGAAAATAATGTTGGGAATACAAAGATTCTAATTCCCTGTTGGCATTTTCTATCATTGGTCCCTATTTCTTTCCATAATAAGTGATAGACTGTACCGATTTGTCAAGTACATGTCTTGAACTTATAACAACTGCAGGGTTAGGTTGTAAAGTTCATTTCCATAGTTGCAGTGCAGAAAGTTCGGTCTGTTTTAGTCTAAATTGTGTTTCAGCATAATTACGAACAAACTTCCAACAGAAATTTTTCTCATCTTGAACAACTTTTCTAATTTCATGTAGTACTTCATTAGAAAAAGTATACCTTGTGTAGATGTCGTTGATTTCACTTTCTAGTTTCTGAAGTTCCATCTCTCTTTTCTGCACTTTTGTCATTCTACCGCATCCTAACATTGTCGATTAATCTTCGTTGTGCACTATGGAACTTAGTGAGAGTAAAGATTGTGAAACTAGGGTTTTACCAAGGTAGAAACACGAAAGGTTGTTAGCAAAACATTTATAACTCTTCGAGTTTATAAACGGATAATCAGATTCAATCATTAAAATCAGAAATATAAGATCTATTACTGATAAATAACTCGAATGCTTATAATAACTGTACGAGTTTTACAATCCACAAAAGTAGAATACTTAGTGTAACTGTTCGTGTAAAGAAAATAACTTCTAGCTAAGTGAATAGTGATAAAACTCGAAGACTTATGATAACTATTCGAGTTTTGTGAGCAGTAAAGCACATAACTATACGACAAACGAGAATAGTTATTGTCAGAATTTAAGTCTTTCAGAAAAATATAATAAGAGTAAGTTAATTATTCGAGTTTCTTGGATAGATATGCGTAAAAGTCGAAGACTTAAGCATAACTGTTCGAGTTTCAACTTGAAATAAAGCAATGAAATTCAACATGTGCATAATTCTAACTTAAGGAGGTCAGATATTTTCGGATACTTATAAACCTAACTATCTGATGCTCAGATGCATTTCGGAGAGTTACCAGATAACTTATCGAACATTCACTTAAGATATGCATGTAGGCTTCAACACGTGTACTTCAGGAAATAATAAAATATTCTTTTAATTGGTTAAAACATAACTGTCTAGTATAGATAATATAACCTTTCGAAATAACAGAAAATTTAGATACTTATGAATTAAGAAACCTATATTTCACCGACAGTTCAGAAATGTACTTAATTATTGTTAATTTCCTGAGATTTTGCAGATTCTTTCATGATAGCATATAATATTTCATAATGGTTGAATTATTATATGAGAAATTGCTCCCCCTACATAAATGTAGTGTAAAGAATCTATGGCGTACTTAAACTAGGTTGCCAAGCCTCAAATAGATTTGAGTCTCTCAAATATATATATATATTTTACATTAATTAAATACAAAAATAAATAATAGATTTAACAATTTAGGCTTTCTGACTTTTATCTTATACAGTTTACAAAAGAAGATTCATAGAGATATACCTTCAGGTAAGTTAAGAGAATTCAATAAGGAGTACATGAACTTAAGAAAATAAATACAGTACATTATGTGTAAAGAAGAGATAATAACAAGGAGAAATAACAAGGATTATATGCATAGATTATGGTAGGATTGTTATAACACCTATAAAATAAATTAAGCATAAGTACATTGCCCCCTTTTTTTTTTGTTTATATTCATATATATATATATACTTTATGGATTACCTCCCACAATATCATCTTTTTACGTGATCACAATCCTTTACTTAGGGGAAAGATAACCAGTTACTCAACGACAAGTGAGAACAGATAAATTTTTTTTTTTTAATATAATCTGAATTACTTGTAAAATGAGTTTTCAATCAGCACATCCCAAACTAGTTGGTTTAAGTAACTAGGGTTCAAGATCTCCCAACAGACTTAATTACTCAAGTAATTGCAGACAAAAAGAAATAAAACAAGACAGTAAATTAAATTAAAGGCAACCGCAAGACTTAATTTCTTTTTTTTAAACAGTACGTTAAGAACTTTCCTTTCATAAACAGTACATAATTTCTATTTATTTTCTAGTTAAAATCTCTATAATAGCATATACATAAGTAACAAAAATACAGTTGGCACTCACATTGAATTAAATTAACTTTCCTTAAGTAATCTTTTCTTAATTTTTCTTAAATAAATTGACTTCAATAAAAATCAGAATTTCATAAATTCTTAACTACTAGAATACAGTAATTCGAAAATAGAAATTTTGGATTTTTTTGTTTTTTTAAAACTACCTTTTAACAAACCAAAATGTTATACAATGAATAGGACAATTTAAACATCAGATAACCTATAGATACCAAGTTCTAATCGAAATTTTGAAAAAGTATTCTCATCTAAGGGTTTTGTAAATAGATCTACTAATTGTTATATGGTAGGAACAAATTTTAATACTATTTTTCCTTTTATAACATTATCCCTTAGAAAATGATGTCGAACTTCTATATGTTTATCTTGTGTATGTAAGACGGGATTTTTAGACAAACTTCTTGCAGAACTACTATCACAGAAAATCTTGGTTGGTTCAAAGGTTAAATTAAAATCTTTTAAAGTTTGTCTAATCCATAGGATTTGAGCACAGCAAAATGCTGCAGCTATATATTCAGCTTCAGTTGTAGATAATGCTACACAATTTTGCTTTTTGCTAAACCATGACACTAAAGAATTTCTTAATAATTGACATGTGCCACTGGTGCTTTTTCTTTCAAACTTACATCATGCGAAATTAACATCACTATAACCTACTAAATTTAAAGAATTGTGTTTAAAGTAAAACAATCCGAAATTGATGGTTCCTAATAGATATTTAAATATTCGTTGAACAGCAAGTAGGTGTGATTCTTTAGGATTAGATTGATATCTAGCACAAGTACACATACTAAACATAATATCTGGTTGGCTAGCTGTTAAATAAAGTAATGAACCAATGATACTTCTATATTGTTTTATATCTACTATTTTTCTAGAGTCATTTTTATCCAACTTGGTGATGATACTCATTGGTGTATTCTTTGTTTGTGTTGTCTAAACCAAACCTCTTTAATAAATCTTGAGTATATTTTTCTTGTGAAATAAAAGTACCCTAATTTAATTGCTTAATTTGTAAGCCTAGGAAAAATGATAGTTCACCCATCATACTCATTTCAAATTGATTAGTCATGTCTTTCGAAAAAGACTCAACTAATTTATCATTTGTTGCTCCAAATATGATGTCATCTACATAGATTTGAACTACCAATATATCTTTTTCGATCTTCTTGATAAAGAGAGTGTGATCCGCCTTTCCCATGGAATACCCTTTTTCCATAAGAAATTTAGATAATTTCTCATACCAAGACCTAGGGGCTTATTTAAGGCCATATAGCGCCTTCTTAAGCTTATAAACATACTCAGGATGTTTTGAATCTTCAAAACCTGGAGGTTCTTTTACATAAACTTCTTCTTTTATATATCCATTTAGAAAAGTAGTCTTAACATCCATTTAATATAATTTGAAATCCATATAAGAAGCATATGCTAGCAAAATTCGTATTGATTCTAGTCTAGCAACAGGAGCAAATGTTTCATCATAATCAATTCCTTTCTCTTGTTTGTAACCTTGAGCAACTAATTTAGCTTTATTTTTAACTATATGTCCATCATGATCTACTTTGTTTCTAAATACCCACCTTGTTCCTATTGTAGACTGATTTTTAGGTGGTGGAACTAGATCCCATACCTCATTTCTTATAAATTGATTTAGCTCATCTTGCATAGCTAAATACCAAAATTCATTTTCTAAGGCATCTTCAATTTTCTTAGGTTCTAGTAAAGAAACAAATGAGTAAGCACCACAAATGTTGACTACTGATGACCTGTCCTAACTCCTTAATTAGGATCGCCTGTTATCTGATCAATAAGATGAGATGAAGCATAACGCCAATTTCTATGTTGTTCCACATTTTCTATAGGTATGACATTATTTTCTTCTAAATCTTCATCATTTAAGTTTATCTTTCTTATTCCGTCAGATAATCTATCAATTTCTTTGTCAACATCATTTGATACTATTTTTGGTAGAATTTCTGAATCAAAGTTTTCAGCATGTCTAAAATCCAAATGAGAATTTTCATGAAATTTCACATGTAGGGTTTCCTCAATGGTTTTTGTTGATTTATTATATACTCTATATGCCTTACTTCTAATAGAATAACCAACAAAAATACCCTCATTTGATTTGGCTCTAAATTTGTCTCTTCATTCCTTAGTGTTTAAAATAAAACACTTACAGCCAAAGGGTTTTAAATAACTTAGTTTGGGAACCTAGTTATACCATATCTTAGAAGGAGTTTTATCTAAAATTGGTCTTAGATGTACTCTATTTATAACATAACATATTGTATGAACTGCTTCTGCCAAGAAAGATAGGGGTAACTTATTTTCATTTAACATGGTTCTGGACATTTCCTGAAGTGATCTATTTTTACGTTCTACCATCCCATTTTGTGAAGGAGCTCTTGGAAATGAGTACCTATGATTTATGCCTAATTATTCACAAAAGGTATCCATTTGATCATTATCAAATTTTGTACCATGATCACTCCTAAGTTTTTGAATTTTAACATTTTGCTCATTCTAAACTTTATTACAGAATATCTTAAATATTTCAAAAACTTTTATTTTATTTGCTAGAAAATAGATCCAAGTAAATCTAGAATAGTCATCAACTAGTACAAAAGCATAATGTTTACCTCCTAGACTGGTTGTCCTAGTAGGTCCAAATAAATCTATATGCACTAGTTCTAATATTCTTTTGCTTGTTATTTCATTTAAACTTTTAAAGGATGTTTTATGTAATTTACCTAGTTGACATGCATCACACATAAACTCTTTTGAGTACTTAATACTAGGTAAACTTCTAACTAGATTGTTTTTAGACAGCTTTTGTAATAATTTTAAGTTTGAGTGTACTAGCCTTCTATGCCATAAGATAACTTCATCCGATTTTGCAATTAAGCAAGCATTGCCTTTAATAATATCAGAAGGCAAATTTAGAATACAAATAGATCATTTCTTATATGCAGTGAATAAAATTTCATTTGTAGACATGTCCATAATTTTACAGGAATCTTTTCAAAAATTACTCTGTAAAACTTCATTAAAACAGGAACACTCAATAAATTAAAACCTAAATTTTCCACTAATAAGACATCATTTATAAAGCATTTCTTAGTTACCTGAACCTTGCCAGACCCAAGGATATTTGTTTTGCTTTTATTTCCAAAGGTAACTTGTCCATTCTTGGTCTTTGTTACTTCTGCAAGTAATCGTATATCTCCAGTCATGTGGCTAGATGCTCCACTGTCCATTATCCATTTTGATTTGTGTACCTACAAAATAGTTAAGAAGAGATTTTATCTCTTGGAACCCATTTCTGAGTGGGTCCAAGAATTGTAGAGAGAGTCATATCAAAATAATCAATATTTTTGAACTTCAACTTATCTATTTTTTGATAATTATTCTTGTGTTTCTTTCTCTTAGTGTTATAATTATCAGAACATTTATCTCTATGTAAGCCAAAGTTGAAATTTTCATTTCTGACATTATTTGATTGTTGATTCTAATATTCGATATTTTTTAAATATAAAGAAAACTAATCAAAAATATTAAGATTCTCAAATGTTTTAGCTTGATTCTTCTGAAAATTTCTTTTGGAATTCTTGAATCGTGTGCTATCATTTATATGCTGCATTTTATCAATTCGCACATATTTATCTCCCTTTTTAATCACACATGGAATAGTTTTTCTCTTACTATTCTCAATACTAGAAATAAAGACATTACTTTTAGCAGTACCATCATGCACTATATAATTTTCAGAAGATGCATCATGTAAACCAATACCATGTTTTTATACATTTGATATTTTATTACTAAGTTCATTTGTTATAGTTTGACTATTATTCCATTTACTTAATATAGTCTTTTGATTGCAGACCTTAATCTTTAACATATCAATTTCTAAATTTAAATCAGTAATAGTCAGTTTCAGTTTTTCAATTTCATAGATCATTTTCTTCTTATCAATAATTAAATTTTTACAATTAGCATGCAATTTTCGTTCTATTGCAGTAAACTTTAAAATTTCCTGTGCATGCTTTTGATTTTCTTCTTTAAATTTATTCAACGTAGAGTTCAGAAAATCAATCTTATTTTCAGATTCATCTAGCATTTTCTTAGTGTTCTTTCCTTCTATTTTTACTTTCTTATATTTTCTAGCCAGTTTATTGTATTCAATAAGTAATCCATCAAAACCAGCATTTTGATCAGAGGATACCTCACTAGATTTTGCCATGAAGCATACGTTTGCCAGATTTTCTTCTGAATCTGATGTTGATGAGGATTCATTATCTGATGTTGAATCCTTTGTTTCTTCACTTTGTGAAGCTAAAGAGTCATCCCATGTCACTTTAAATGCCTTTCTCTTTCTGAATTTCTTACTCCTAAAATTCCTCCTCAAATTCTTCTTATCTTTGTTGAGAGGACAATCAGTTTGAAAGTGACCCGGTCTGTTGCACTTATAGCATATGATTTTGTCTTTCATGAATGACTTCTTCTCCATATCTGCAGATGTCTTTGCTGACCTGAAGTTCCTGCATTTCTTCAATAGATTTCTAAATTTTCTGGTCAACAATAGTAAATCATCGTCAAAATCACTAGTGACTTCTGAAACTTTATCAACCTCAAAAGCCAGATCCCTTTTAGGATTTTTCCCTTTTGGATCTAAATGTTGTATTTCATAGGCTATTAGATTTCCTATGAGATCATCGAGAGTATATGTATTTAAATCTTTGGACTCTTCAATAGATGTTGTCTTTTAAGCCTAAATTTTAGTTAAAGATCTAAGGATCTTTCTTACCAAGTCTTTTTCCTCGAATTTCTTGCCTAAAGATTTTAAGGAATTTACAATTTCAAGAAAACGAGAAAACATATCAGAGATACATTCATTTTCATGTATTTTAAAAAGCTCATATTTATGTACTAACATATTAATCTTAGATTCCTTGACCTGGTTAGTACCTTCATTGGCAACTTCTAATACAAGCCATATCTCATATGTAGTTTGATATGCAGAAACTTTGTTAAATTGATCATGAGATAAAGCACAAAACAAGATGTTTAAACCTTTAGCATTCAATGTCATTCGCTCCTTTTCATCAAAAGTCCAAGTATCATATGGAGTCGTAACTAATACTATAGGATTGCTAATTATATGCCATAGTTTGAAATCAATTGATTGAAAGAATATTTCATCCTATATTTCCAGTAGCCATAATTGCTACCTTCGAACATAGGAGGATGATTAGTGGTCTGTCCTTCAGTCATAACTAAGATTTCAGTATTATCCATTTTAAACAAATAATCCGAAGTAAATGACAGGAAAAACCGATTCCTAAATAGAGAAATGAAGGCTTTTCGGATGCTTTGATACTAGATGTAGTAGTGTGTAGGCAATCTAACACACAATAAAAGAAAAACTACTTTGATACTAGTTATAGGATCGTTGTATCACAATAGGAGGGGTGAATTGTGTCTTCAGTAATTAAATTACCAGCAGATAAAACAAGAGCACAAAACACTTGTAAATGAAATTCTATTCCTTATAAACTTTAAAGACAGAATTTACAATATCTTTTTAGCTCAATTCCCTTCCTGACGGTTTTAATACAGTAAAGTCTGATATACAATTCAAATAGAAAATTGAAGTTCTTATTCAAAACTAATTTTGAATTGTATAAAACCTGATCTTTATGCACGCAGCTCATTTTCTTCTTTTTGCTCAGCTTCTGTATCTCTTCTTCTCTAGTTGTCGAATTTCCAAACTTCTTGCATTTGCAACTCCTTTTCTGAAATTACTTGGAATTTCAAACTTCTTCTGATGTTGTAGAACTTTTTCTAGATATGAATATTTAGACTTGGTTTTTGAGATTGGGATCCTTTGTTTGTAATGTAGCTCGTACTTTCTATTAGTAGTTGAACTCTATTGTCTTTCACGTCCAGCATGTTCATCCACTTGATCCACAATCCATAATCCACATACTAATTTTTTCTTTAATCCAAATTACTTTCTATTTGAATTTCCACTTTCTCCACTATCATTTTGAATTTCCACGATCTCCACTCATAGATTCACCGAAACTTTATCTTCCTAGAGTCTTGTAGAATATCTTCTAACTCTCAATTTAGTTGAACACTTATCCTTTAAGTCTTGTAAAAACTTGAATACTTATTTGTAACTCTTTGAGTTTTTGCACCTGCAAAACACGTGACTAAACATAGCAAACTTATCTGTTCATTTGTCAATTTATAAAACTCGAAGACTTATCTATCTATGTGTATAAAAACTCGAATTGTTATCTAACTATTCGATTTTCATTACTGAACGCATATGGAAAACACGTGACAACTTAAAACATTAAAAACACACATGCAGATAACTTAACTATATGAGTTTTTAACATAACTATTTGACAAAAATGAAACGTTAACTATCTGAAAGTTTAACTATCCGAAAATCTAACTATTCGAAAACTTTAATTATCTGAAAGCTTAACTATCCGAAATAAAAATGAAACTTTCTGATAATTTGTTAACATTTAATTTACGTGATAATTATACTTAAAGAATATTATTTAGACTTATTTTAAAAACATTAATAAAGCATACATCATCAAAACAAAATTCCTAACACGGATAGAGACTTTTGATTTTTGGTATGGTTGCTTATATTACATTTTATACATGTGGTTATGTCTATTATAGTATCGGGTATATTTGTTGATAATTGTATATAATCAACAAACTACATAGTTACAAATAGAATATGACACAGCTAATGTCTCACTTATAGAAATTTCAGAATTACAGAATGACTCTATTACACAGATAGATATAGAACATTCTTTCATACCGAGATAGTTGTTGAATAGACCAATTATAGAAATCAATGTTGCTGATAGATAGAATAGTATAGAGATTGTTGATACTGATATGTTTCAAGCATATCACACAAAGGAAATTCAGCAAATTATTGCTACAACTATTAGAGATATTTCAGACATCTATACTAGCTTTGATAGAAATTCCACCAGTTTTGAAAGATCTGAAAATATAGATGTTGCTGATAATTTTGAAACAAGTCCCACATCAGAACATCATGACAGGAAAATACCTAATCCTGAACAAAATTTAGACACAAATACATTGTTATGTTTCAGAAATTATTCCTGTTATGAAAAATTTCAAACATATAAAACTTTTACAGTTTTATATTCAAGACCAGTTAAGTTTGAAGGGATGACACATATACAAGAAATGTTTGAATTTCAAGGCTTGTTGACTCTACTTCCACAACAGCTAGGCCATCTTGTTATTCTAGAACTTATAAGTTGTTTTTACTCAAACTTAACAGTGGAAGAAGATATTCTTATTTCCAATATACAAGATTATGATATATATTTAACTCCAGAATTACTTTATCAAGTACTTGGTCTGAAAAATGAAGTTAAATTATTAGAAAGAAAACATGTTTATTAGTTGGGATGGGACATTAAAAGTTTAGCCAAAGATCCAATTGCCAACAATCCCATGCAATTACTAAATGATTTAAATGGCCAAGCACGTTTTATTGTAAAAATACTGCATGCTACACTCTTTTAGAGGTTTGGTTATGGTGCAGAGGTTGGCAGATGATGTCTTTATGCTACATATGCATTAATTAACCATATACAGGTGAACTGGTATGATATTTTTGTTTCTCATATCTTAAACTTACAGATACAAATTATTTTATGGTGATACACTTTTGAGAATTGTGGCAAGTCAAATAGATATTACACCTTGGCCATAGAAAAGATTGAAGTCAAGATCTTTCTCTGTAAAGGAACTCCAAAAATTCCAGGAAGTAGATACACCTGTTATTCAACAACAACAATAGGATCGACAAACTCATTCACAAGACCAACAACAATAGTCGACACTGTTTTCATAACAATAGCAACATACAGATACAAATACAGGTATACATATAGATACACATACAAATTTACATACTGACATACATACTGAATTTTTACAGCAACCGTCACAAGTTTCACAAATTGATTTAGATCAAGCAATAATTGATCAGATAAATAGAGTAAGTATAGAAATTGCAAGGCAAATTTCAGATACTTTGATCAACATTTTTCGAAGACAAAGAGGCTTGTGATTATACAAATTATGTATTACATGATTTATTTATTGTAATTTGTTACCAAAAATTACTTATATAAAGCAATCGCATTATGTAAACTATTTACTGCATTTAATGATCATATACTTATTTTTGACAATTTTTGTTTCAAATAGTTTTATTTAAACAGTTTATTCTTATCCACGAATGTTATGCATGTTTAAAAATGTCTTTTCGAATGATATATACTTAGCACGTTTTTCTTCCTTACATTTTATTTACTTTTTTATAATGCCAAAAAGGGGGAGAAGATAGATTATTTGACTTATTAGGTTTTGACATCATTAAAAAGGGGGAGATTGTTAGGAATTTTCTTTTGATGATAAATGCTTTATTAAAGTTTATAAATAAGTCTAAATAATATTCTCTAAGTATAATAGTCACATAATTAAATGTTGACACGTTATCAGAAAGTTTCATTTAAAATTTTGGATAGTTAAAGTTTTTGGATAGTTAACTTTCAGATAGTTAAAGCTTTCGGATAGTTAGAATTTCAGACAATTAAACTTTCAAATAGTTAACGTTTCGATTTAGTCAAAGAGTTATGTTAAAAACTCGTATAGTTAAGTTATCTGCACGTGTGTTTTTAATGTTTTAAGTTTTCACATGTTTTCCATGTGCGTTTGGTAATGAAAATCGAAGAGTTAGATAACTGTTTGAGTTTTTATACACATGGATAGATAACTATTCGAGTTTTATAAAATGACTAATGAACAGATAAGTTTTCTATGTTTAGTCATGTGTTTTGCAGGTGTAAAAACTCAAAGAGTTATAGATAAGTGTTCGAGTTTTTATAGGTCTTAAAGGATAAGTGTTCGACTAAAATGAAGACTTAGAAGATATTCTACAAGTCTCCAGGAAGATAAAGTTTCAGTGAATCTAGGAGTGGAAATCGTGGAAATTCAAAATGATAGTGGAGAAAGTGGAAATTCAAAAAGATAGTAATTTAAATTAAAAAAAAAATTAGTACGTGGATTATGAATTAAGTGAATGAACATGCTTAACGTGAAGTCAAAGTTCGACTACTAATAGAAAGTACGAGCTACATTACAAGTAGGATCCCAATCTCAAAAACTAAGTCTAAATATTCAATCTAGATACCAAATTGAAAAATCAAGTTTGAATATTCATATCTAGAAAAGTTTTCCAACATTAGAAGAAGTTCGAAATTCCAAGCAATTTCAGAAAAAGAGCTGCAAACGCAAGAAGTCTGGGAATTTGACAATTGGAGAAGAAGAGATACAGAAGCTGAGCAAAAAGAAGGAAAGGAGCTACGTGCATAAAAGATCAGGTTTTATACAATTCGAAATTAGTTTTGAATAAGGACTTCATTTTCTATTTGAATTGTATATCAGACATTACTGTATCAAAACCATCAAGAAGGGAATTGAGCTGAAAAGATATTGTAAATTCTTTCTTTAAAGTTTATAAAGAATAGAATTTTATTTATGAGTGTCTTGTGTTCTTGTTTTATCTATTGGTAATTTTAATTACTAAAGACACAATTCACCCCTCCTCTTGTGATACAACGATCCTACAATTCTATTACTTCTTTATAAGTTTTACTACATCTTTTAATTTAGAAATTTGATCCTCTTTTAAATCTGAAGTAATAATGATTGGACATGTTCATTTTTCTTCCAAAATTATATAGGTTAATTCAAGAGGTAAAGGTTTTAAATCTAAATATTGACCATTAGAAGCTAGAGCTCCTAATTTAACATTTTCATCAGCAATATTAAACTCTTCTTGATCTCCTTCTACATCTATGCTTTCACTTACTTCTAAAGTTTCAGAATTTAGTCGCCTATTTAATTCTTCTTGAATTACATCATCTAGCATATCTCCTTCATCCTCTAGAAAGTCTATAGTATGTAAGGACATTTCTAACTCCTCAAACTTTTTTGGTTTGAAAATGTTTAATTGAGTATCCTCATTACCATATGCTAACTTCATCACTCCAATTTTACAATTTATAGCAGCCCTTGATGTTGCTAAAAATGGCCTTCCCAAAATTAAAGATGTATCATGATTCTGATGCTTCATTTGTTGGGAATCCAAAATCACAATATCAATAGGATATATGAAGTTTTTTATTTTAATTAGCGCATCCTCTAGGGTATCTTATACTTCTATCAGCTAATTGAATGACAGTCCTAGTAGGGATTAAGCCTTCTAATCCTAAGGATTGTTAGAATTGAAAACGGATCATTTAGTAAGCTTTCTATGACACGATACTAAAACACTCACTCTTAACTCACCGAAACTGGAAGAGAAGAGTAAGAGGAAGAAATAACACAATGAAGACAAGGATTTACGTGGTTCAGCAACTGCTTACGTCCACGAGGAGTTGAGTGTTCTTTTATGAGCTTCGGCACAATCAACCACAATGTTTTACAACATCATAAAGGTTTATATACTACCCAACTTAGGGTTTATAAACCTTTAATTACATACAAGCCATTATAGTAGAGAAATAATGCTTCGGAGAAGAGACTCTCAATTTCGAAGCCTTATCTTCTTATCTTTCCGAAATCTACAACATTTCGAATAGTTACAGACTTAACTATTAGATGAAATTCTTCTTTCTTCATTTATTGTAATGGGCGTTACTATAGCAAGCTAACTATCTAGAGAGATTCAGTATTTCAGATAGTTACAGACTTAACTGTCCGAAAACCCACTTACTTCTCTCTCTCTATCATTTCAAAAGGTTCTGCGATTAACTCTTTGAAAACTGTATGTGTTTCGGATAGTTACTGTCTTAACTATCCGAAAACTCACTTAAGTGTCTCTTCAATCCTTTTGAAAGGTTCTGCCATTAACCTTTTGAAAACTTATGATTTTCGGATAGTTACTGCTTAGTTTGACTTAAATTCTATTTTTCAATGGTGGAATTTAAATCTAGCTCTCTCATTTTTAATCTATCAATCTCTAACTCAAGATCATTTATGTTGTTTCTCAACATTTCATTTTTAGATTCTATCTTTAATTTTTCAGCATTTATATTCTGTATTTGTTCATGCAAGACACATTCATTAAATCTAAATTTATGTAAATCTCTAGCATGATTTTCATTATCACATTTAAACTTTTCTAAAGTAGTAGACAAGAAACAATTTTCTTCTTCCATTATGGTCAAAGAGTTTCTAATATTCTTATTTTCCAATTTATAAACTTTAAGTTTTTGTAATAATGCATGATAAGCACATAATAATTCATCAAAGTTAAAATCTAAATGACTTTCAGGATCAAATATTACCTTAGACTCATCTGCCATGAAACACACATGAGCAACGTCTTCTAACTCTTGTTCTTCTTCTGAATGTGAAGATTTTGATGATAATTCCTCAGATTCAGACTCTTCTGATGTGTCATCCCAAGTGACCTTCAAAGCCTTTTTCTTGTAAAACTTTTTCTAAGTTTTCTAAGTCGTCTTCTTCTGATTTGTCCTACTATGCTTTTCATTTTTCCATATAGGGCAATTTGGAGAAAGATGTCCAGGTTTCTTGTAGTTGTAACATAAATACTTTTTGGATGAAGAATTCTCTTCATTCAGTGACTTTGACATTGAGGGTTTGTCATTTTTGTTCCTTCACTGTTTCCTAGCTTTCCATGCTTTCTTGAATTTCCTAGTCAGCAAAATCAAATCCTTGTCAAAATCAGTAGATATTTCAGAATCTAAATTAATTTCGGAAGCTATTTCTTTCTTCAGTTTTAATTTGTTGTGACTCAATGAATTATTTAATTGATCTTCATAAGCTGTTAAATCTCCTATAAGTTCATTTATAGTATAAACATTTAAATCTCATGATTCCTCAATTGATGTCACTTTCTAAGACCATTTAGAACTTAGGGATCTGAGAATTTTCCTCACCAAATCCTTATGTTCAAAATTCTTTCCTAAGCATTTTAAAGAGTTTATGATATCAAGGAATCTAGAAAACATCTTAGAAATACTTTCATCTTCATGCATCTTAAAGAGTTCATACTTATCAATTAACATATTTATCTTAGTCTCTTTAACTTGAGAAGTACCTTCATGTGAAACTTCTAATGCATGCCACACCTCATAAGTAGATTTATATGCTGACACTTTACTAAACTATTCATAACTCAATGCATAAAATAAAATATTTAAGCCTTTAGCATTCAGAGTTTCATTTTCTTTTTCAGTAATTGTCCAAGTATTATAAGGGGTAGTTAACGGAGTATATGGTTTAGAAATCATAAACCACAACTTATGATCTATACTTTGAAGAAAGACTGTCATCCTATATTTCCAATATTCAAAATGTATTCCATCAAATAAAGGAGGACGATTAAGATTTTGACCTTCATACAAAGAAAAATTACCATTTCCAGTAGCCATCTTACCTTAGATTTTTCAACCTATTTGATTTTAAATAGTTTAAAAACTTTAAAACAACTTGAGCCTTAAATCAAGAGGGTTAAACGTATGCTCAGATATTAATTTCTATTTAAAACAAGGAAGGCAGAATAAGCAATGATATTAAATAAGTTGGTATTGATTTTATATCAAAGATTATTAACAAAGCTTTGATACAAGAGGGGGATGAATTATGTTTTTCAACATTTTCAGTTATAATTAAAACTGAAAAATAAGTCGAGACACTATTTTCATAAAATCATTTTTATTCAAGGTTTCAATTACAATATACAATTCAATTCTCCTCAGAAATTGTAGATGCAATTATAAATCGATACCATGTTTCATCTATACAATTTCATAACTACAAACAGAGAAAACTAATTTATGGAATTTAAAATATTTCTCCCTATTTGAGATCTTTCTTCTTCTTCTTCTTTTTCTTCTTCAGCAATTCTTTAGTGACAAATATCTTGTCTTTCTCTGCTTCACTGAATTTGCTTTCTCTTGATATTTCAGATCTTCAATGACATAAATTTGACCTTTTCTACTTCATTGAATTTTCTTCCATCTGAGAGCTTTTCCTCGAAGAGGTGTTTTTGATCCCTAAAAAGATTTTTTGTTTGGTGAGCAGGGATAACTGATCAACGAGAATTCTATACCTTTTATATTGTATCTTCATTTCATGCATATCCTCCACGTTTAATCACTACCAATTTTCCACTTCTTCACGTCTTTTCTTTTTCCTTCATCAAAATACACACATTCTGACCCACGTTTACATTTCAAATTTTCTTTAATCATCAATCTTGGATCTCTAAAAAATTTCCTACAAAATAAACTTTCTCGTCCAAAATTTTTCATCAAGTGTAATATGAAGTCCTTATTTTAATGTTAACTAAACGAGTAAAACAAGTAGATATATAACTTAACGTTTCTAACTTGACAAGTTCCTCATGTGACAACTCACGTGACAAATACCGTAGCTAACTAAACAAACTAAGTCTGTGGTGTTACGCTAACTCAATGAACCAGCTTCATGGTGTTACGATAACTCAATGAACCAACTCCATTGTGTTATAGATAACTCAACGAACCAGTGATAAACAAATGCTTTTATAATAAGAATTTTACCACGTGCAATAATAACAACTTAAGTTTATAACATTAACCTAATGCGTTGCCTTAGTGTTCAATATAACAACTCAACGTGTTTAGTTATGTTAACTTAACGAGTTAAACATGTGCAACTCACGTGATACAATATAACATTCGTAACCTTTAATTTCACCACATGTACAACACTAACTTAATGAGTTCATCTCTTCATTTACTCACTAACTTAATGAGTTCTCATGTGACCTATTTTAACCTTTAAGCCTCTAACTTAACGAGTTCTCACGTTACCTCTATACAAATAATACTCTAACTCAACGAGTTTTTCTAAACATGCACTATTCATGATATAGGAAATATAACTTTAAAACATAGCATGCTTTTCAATAAAAACACTCGTTAACTTAATGTTTAGTTAAATGAGAAATTATTGCAATGAAACAACTAGTTATTTAACTTAGTATAATTTCAGATCCAATACAGACAAGTATTTAAATCAATAAACTTTTTCTGTATTAATTGGTGTTCTTAATTTCTTTTCACAAGCAATAGTAATTGAGCAAATATGATTACTTTCATTCAATACACATCATCAAAATAAAATACTCAACATTTCAGTAGTAACTATTTCTACTTAAATGATCGGTTGGATTTCCTTCATTCATATCAACGATGGTGATTTCTTCTTCATTCCAGGAGTGAATTCCTATGTGATACGTGCAATCGTGGTTTTCTTCGTATTGTATCTTCTTGTAACTCTTCTAGTTCTTGCACCTGCAAAACACATGACTAAACAAGAAAACTTATCTATTCATTAGTCATTTTATAAAGCTCGAATAGTTATCCATCCATGCATATAAAACTCGAACAATTATCTAACTCTTCGATTTTTCAATACCGAACACATATGGAAAACACGTGAAAACTTAAAACATTAAAACACACATGTAGATAACTTAACTATATGAGTTTTTAACATAACTCTTCAACTAAAATGAAACGTTAACTATCTAAAATTTACATTTCCTATTTCTACATAACACTAACACAACGCGTTACCTTAGTGTAATTTCAAGTAACTCAACATGTATAGTTATGTTAACTTAACGAGTTAAACATGTGTAGCTCACGTGACATAATAAAATATTTGATTTCAACACATGCACTCTAGGAAATAATAAAATATTCTTAAGTGTTTAAAACATAACTGTCTAGTACATGAAATATAACTCTCCAAAATAATAGACAATTCAGATACTTAAGAATAAAGGCCTGTAACTTATTGATAGTTCAGAAATGTACTTAATTAACGCAAATTCCCTGAAATTATGCAAATTCTTTCATTAAAGCATATAATAGTGCAATTATAACATAATGGCTTAATTCTCATATGATAAGCTAAATATTATGCAATTAACCATCATTTAATTGTTAATATTATGCACTTTTTCATTCTAAATAGTGATCATGGTACTAAATTTGAAAATGATCAAATGGATAATTACTGTAAAGATCATGGCATTGATCACAGATATTCTTTTCCTAGAGCACCTTCTCGAAATGGTGTTGTCGAGAGAAAGAATCAATCACTTTATGAAATGGCTAGAACTATGCTAAATGAACATAATTTACCTCAAAACCTTTAGGCTGAAGTAGTGAATATAGCTTGTTATATGATTAACAGAAGTCACTTAAGACCACTTGTTAATAAAACTCTTTTTGAAATTATGTTTGATAGGGTTTCAAAAATTTCCTATATGGGATTATGTTTATGTTTTATTTTTAACACTAAGGATAAAAGGGATAAATTTCAAGCCAAAGTAGATGAAGGAATTTTTGTAGGTTACTCTACTAGAAGTAAAGCCTATAGAGTTTATAATAAGACTTCTAGTACCATTGAAGAAACCCTTCATGTGATGTTAGGAATTTTGTTTTGATGATGTATGCTTTATTAAAGTTTTTAAAATAAATCTAAATAATATTCTCTAAGTATAATTATCACATAAATTAAATGTTAATAGATTATTGGAAAGTTTCATTTTTATTTCGGATAGTTAACTTTCGGATAGTTAAGTTTTCGAATAGTTAAAGTTTTCGAATAGTTAGATTTTCGGTAGTTAAACTTTCAGATAGTTAACGTTTTGTTTTTGTCAAATAGTTATGTTAAAAACTCGTATAGTTAAGTTATCTATACGTGTATTTTGAATGTTTTAAGTTGTCACGTGTTTTCCATGTGCATTCGGTAATGAAAATCGAATAGTTAGATAACTGTTTGAGTTTTTATATGCATGGATAGATAAGTCTTCGAGTTTTATAAACTAACAAATGAACAGATAAGTTTGCAATGTTTAGTCACGTGTTTTGCAGGTGCAAAAACTCGAAGAGTTACAGATAAGTATACGAGTTTTTACAAAACTTAAAGGATAAGTGTTTGACTAAATCGAAGAGTTAGAAGATATTCTACAATACTCTAGGAAGATAAAGTTTCGATGAATCTACGAGTGGAGATCATGGAAATTCAAAATAATAGTGGAAAAAGTGGAAATTCAAATAAATAGTAATTTGGATTAAAGAAAAAATTAGTACGTGGATTAAGTGGATGAACATGCTAAATGTGAAAGACAATAGAGTTTGACTACTAATAGAGAGTACGAGCAACATCACAAACAAAGGATACCAATCTCAAAAGCCAAGTTTGAATATTCAATCTAGATCCTTAATTGAAAAGTTAAGTTTGAATATTCATATCTAGAAAAGTTCTCCAACATCAGAAGAAGTTCGAAATTCCAAGCAATTTCAGAAAAGGAGTTGCAAATGCAAGAAGTTTGGAAATTCGACAATTGGAAAAGAAGAGATACAAAAGCTGAGCAAAAAGAAGAAAAGGAGCTGCGTGCATAAAGATCAGGTTTTATATAATTCAAAATTAGTTTTAAATAAGAACTTTAGTTTTCTATTTGAATTGTATATTAGACTTTATTGTATCAAAACTGTCAAGAAGGGAATTGAGCTGAAAAGATATTGTAAATTCTGTCTTTAAAGTTTATAAAGAATAGAATTTCATTTACAAGTGTTTTGTGCTCTTGTTTTATCCACTGGTAATTTAATTACTAAAGACACAATTCAGCCCCCCTCTTGTGATACAACGATCCTACAACTGGTATCAGAGCTTTCATTTATTGTGTGTCAGATTGCTGACACTCTGCTACATCTAGTATCAAAGCATCCGAAAAGCCTTCATTTCTCTATTTAGGAATCGGTTTTTCCTGTCATTTACTTAGGATCATCTGTTTAAAATGGATAATACTGAAATCTTAGTTATGACTGAAGGACAGACCACTAATCGTCCTCCTATGTTCGAAGGTATTATGGCTACTAGAAATATAGGATGAAAATATTATTTTAGTCAATTGATTTCAAACTATGACATATAATTAGCAATCCTATAGTGTTAGTTACAACTCCATATGATACTTGGACTTTCGATGAAAAGGAGCGAATGACACTGAATGCTAAAGGTTTAAACATCTTGTTTTGTGCTTTATCTCATGATCAATTTAACAAAGGTTCTACATATCAAACTGCATATGAGATATGGCATGCATTAGAAGTTGCCAACGAAGTTACTAACCAAGTCAAAGAATCTAAGATTAATATGTTAGTACATAAATATGAGCTTTTTAAAATGCACAAAAATGAATGTATCTTTGATATGTTTTCTCATTTTCTTGAGATTATAAATTCATTAAAATCTTTAGACAAGAAATTTAAGGAAAAAAACTTGGTAAGAGAGATCCTTAGATCTTTAACTAAAATTTAGGCTCAAAAGACAACATCTATTGAAGAGTCCAAAAATTTAAATACATATACTCTCAATGATCTCATAGGAAATCTAACAGCCTATGAAGTACAACATTTAGATCCAAAAGGGAAAAATCCTAGAAGGGATTTGGCTTTTGAGGCTGATAAAGTCTCAAAAGTCACTAGTGATTCTAATGATGATTTACTATTGTTGACTAGAAAATTTAGAAATCTGTTGAACAAATGCAAGAACTTTAGGTCAGCAAAGACATCTGGAGATATGGAGAAGTCATTCACGAAAGACAAAATCATATGCTATAAGTGCAATAGACTAGGTCACTTTTAAATTGATTGTCCTCTCAACAAAGATAAGAAGAATTCAAGGAGGAATTTCAAGAGTAAGAAATTCAGAAAGAGAAGGGCATTTAAAGTGACCTGGGATGACTTTTCAGCTTCACAAAGTGAAGAAACAAAGGATTCAACATCAGACAATGAATCCTCATCAACATCAGATTCAGAAGAAAATCTAGCAAACATATGGTTCATGGCAAAATCCAGCGAGGTATCCTCTAATCAAAATGCTAGTTTTGATAGTTTTGATGGATTACTTATTGAATACAATAAACTGGCTAGAAAATATAAGAAAGTAAAAACAGAAGGAAAGAACACTAGGAAAATGCTAGATGAATCTGAAAATAAGATTGATTTTCTGAACTCTATGTTGAATAAATTTAAAGAAGAAAATCAAAAGCATGCATAGGAAATTTTAAAGTTTACTGCAATAGAATGAAAATTGCATGCTAATTGTGAAAATTTAATTGTTGATAAGAAGAAAATGATCTGTGAAGTTGAAAAACTGAAACTAACTATTACTAATTTAATTTAGAAATTGATATGTTAAAGATTAAGGTCTGCGATCAAAAGGCTATATTAAGTAAATGGAATAATAGTCAAACTAAACAAATAAACTTAGTAGTAAAATATCAAACGTAGAAAAACATGGTATTGGTTTTCATGATGTATCTTCTGAAAATTATATATTGCATAATGGTACTACTAAAAGTAATGTCTTTATTTCTAGTACTAAGAATAGTAAGAGAAAAACTATTCCGCGTGTGATTAAAAACGGAAATAAATATGTGCAAATTGATAAAATGCAGCATATAAATGATAACACACAATGCAAGAATTTCAAAAGAAATTTTCAGAAGAATCAAGCTAAGACATTTGAGAATTTTAATATTTTTGATCAATTTTCTTTATATTTAAAAAATATCGGATATTGGAATCAATAATCAAATAATGTCAGAAATGAAAATTTCAACTTTGGTTTACATAGAGATAAATGTTCTGATAATTATAACACTAAGAGAAAAAAACACAAGAATAATTATCAGAAAATAAATAAGTTGAAGTTTAAAAATATTGATTATTTTGATATGACTCTCTCTAAAATTCTTGGACCCACTCAGAAATGGGTTCCAAGAGATAAAATCTCTTCTTAACTGTTTTGTAGGTACACAAATCAAAATGGATAATGGATAGTGGAGCATCCAACCACATGATAAAACGGACAAGTTACCTTTGGAAATAAAAGCAAAACAAATATCCTTGGATCTGGCAAGGTTCAGGTAACTAAGAAATGCCTTATAAATGATGTATTATTAGTGGAAAACTTAGGTTTTAATTTATTGAGTGTTCCTATTTTAATGAAGTTTTACAGAGTAATTTTTGAAAAAGATTCCTGTAAAATTATGGGCATGTCTACAAAGGAAATTTTATTCACTACATATAAGAAATGATCTATTTGTATTCTAAATTTGCCTTTTGATATTATTAAAGACAATGCTTGCTTAATTGCAAAATCGGATGAAGTTATTTTATGGCATAGAAGGCTAGAACACTCAAATTTAAAATAATTACAAAAGCTGTCTAAAAAGAATCTAGTTAGAGGTTTACCTAGTATTAAGTACTCGAAAGAGTTTATGTGTGATGCATGTCAACTAGGTAAATTATATAAAACATCCTTTAAAAGATTAAATGAAATAACAAGCAAAAGAGTATTAGAACTAGTGCATATGGATTTATTTGGACCTACTAGGACAACCAGTCTAGGAGGTAAACATTATGCTTTTGTACTAGTTGATGACTATTCTAGATTTACTTGGGTCTATTTTCTAGCTAATAAAACTGAAGTTTTTGAAATATTTAAGATATTCTGTAATAAAGTTTAGAATGAGCAAAATGTTAAAATTCAAAAACTTAGGAGTGATCATGGTACAGAATTTGATAATGATCAAATGGACACCTTTTGTGAAGAATTAGGCATAGATCATAGGTACTCATTTCCAAGAGCTCCTTCACAAAATAAGATAGTAGAACGTAAAAATAGATCACTTCAGGAAATGTCCGGAACCATGTTAAATGAGAATAAGTTACCCCTATTTCTCTAGGCAGAAGCAGTTCACACAGCATGCTATGTTATAAATAGTGTACATCTAAGACCAATTTTAGATAAAACTCCTTATGAGATATGGTATAACAGGGTTCCTAAAATAAGTTTTTTAAAACCCTTTGGTTGTAAGTGTTTTATCTTAAACACTAAGGAACGAAGAGACAAATTTAGAGCCAAATCAGATGAGGGTATTTTTGTTGGTTATTCCCTTAGAAGTAAGGCATATAGAGTTTATAATAAATCAACAAAAATCATTGAGGAAACCCTACATGTAAAATTTCATGAAAATTCTCATTTGGATGTTAGACATGCTGAAAACTTTGATTTAGAAATTCTCCCAAAAATGGTATCAAATGATGTTGATAGAGAAATGGAGAGATTATTTGATGAAATAAGAAATATAAACTTAAATGATGAAAATTTAGAAGAAAATAATGTCATACCTATAGAAAATATGGAACAACATAGAATTTGGCATTATGCTTCATCTCATCCTATCGATCAGATAATAGGTGATCCTAATCAAGGAGTTAAGACTAGGTCATCAGTAGTCAACATTTATGGTGCTTATTCATTTGTTTCTTTACTAGAACCTAAGAAAATTGAAGATGCCTTAGAAGATGAATTTTGGTATTTAGTTATGCAAGATGAGCTAAACCAATTTATAAGAAATGAGGTATGGGATCTGGTAACACCACTTGAAAATCAGTCCATAATAGGAACAAGGTGGGTATTTAGAAACAAAGTAGATCAAGATGGACATATAGTTAAAAATAAAGCTAGATTAGTTGCTCAAGGTTACAAGCAAGAGGAAGGAATTGACTATGATGAAACATTTGCTCCTGTTGCTAGACTAGAATCAATACGAATTTTGTTAGCATATGCTTGTTATATGGATTTCAAATTATATCAAATGGATGTTAAGACTGCCTTTTTAAATGGATATATAAAAGAAGAAATGTATGTAAAACAACCTCCAGGTTTTGAAGATTCAAAACATCCTAAGTATGTTTATAAGCTTAAGAAGGCACTATATGGCCTTAAACAATCCCCTAGATCTTGGTATGAGAGATTATCTAAATTCCTTATGGAAAAAGGGTATTCTATGGGAAAGGTAGATCACACTCTTTTTATCAAGAAGATCGAAAAAGATATATTAGTAGTTCAAATCTTTGTAGATGACATCATATTTGGAGCAACAAATGATAAATTAGTTGAGTCCTTTTCGAAAGACATGACTAATCAATTTGAAATGAGTATGATGGGTGAACTATCATTTTTTCTAGGCTTACAAATTAAGCAATTAGATCAGGGTACTTTTATTTCACAAGAAAAATATACTCAAGATTTATTAAAGAGGTTTGGTTTAGACAACAATAAAACAAAGAATACACCAATGAGTACTATCACCAAGTTGGATAAAGATGACTCTAGAAAAACTGTAGATGTAAAACAATATAGAAGTATGATTGGTTCATTACTTTATTTAACAGCTAGCCAACCAGATATTATGTTTAGTATGTGTACTTGTGCTAGATATCAATCTAATCCTAAGGAATTATACCTACTTGCTGTTAAATGAATTTTTAAATATCTATTAGGAACCATCAATTTCAGATTGTTTTACTTTAAACACAGTTCTTTAAACTTAGTAGGTTATAGTGATGCTAATTTCGCAGGATGTAAGTCTGAAAGAAAAAGCACCAGTGGCACTTGTCAATTATTAGGAAATTCTTTAGTGTCATGGTTTAGCAAAAAGCAAAATTGTGTAGCATTATCTACAACTAAAGCTGAATATATAGCTGCCACACTTTACTGTGCTCAAATCCTATGGATCAGACAAACTTTAAAAGATTTTAATTTAACCTATGAACCAACTAAGATTTTCTATGATAGTAGTTCTGCAATAAGTTTATCTAAAAATCTTGTCTTACATTCATGAGCAAAACATATAGAAGTTCGACATCATTTTCTAAGGGATAATGTTATAAAAGGAAAAATAGTATTAAATTTTGTTCTTACCACAGAACAATTAGCAGATCTATTTACAAAACCCTTAGATGAAAATACCTTTTCAAAATTACGATTAGAACTTGGTATCTATAGGTTATCTGATGTTTAAATTATCCTATTCATTGCATTTTGGTTTGTTATAAAGGTAGTTTTAGAATTTAATGTCTTTATTATTTAACAACAAAACAAAATATCTATTTTCAAATTACAATTTTCTAGTAGTTAAGAATTTATGAAATTCTGATTTTTATTAAAGTCAATTTATTTAAGAAAAATTTAGAAAATATTACTTAAGGAAAGTTAAATTGATTCAATGTGAGTGCCAACTGTATTTTTGTTACTTATGTATATGCTATTACAGAGATTTTAAGAGGAAAATACATAAAAAGTATGTACTTTTTATTAAAGGAAAGTTATTAACATTTTGTTAGAAAAATTAAGTCTTGCAGTTGCCTCTAATTTAATTTACTGTCTTGTTTTATTTTATTTTATTTTTGTCTGCAATTACTTGAGTAATTAAGTTCGTTGGGGGATCTTAAACCCTAGTCACTTAAATCAACTGGTTTGGGATGTGCTAACTGAAAACTCATTTTGCAAGTAATTCAGATTACAATTAAAAAAAAAATTTACCTATTTTCACTTGTCATTGAGTAACTGGTTATCTTTCCCTTAAGCAAGAGATTGTGATCACGTAAAAAGATAATATTGTGGGAGGTAAGACATAATATATATATATATATATATGAATATAAAAAAAAAGAAAAAGAAAAGGGGGCAATGTACTCAAGCTTAATTTATTTTTCAAGTTGTTATAACAATCCTACTATAATCTGTGCATATAATCTTTGTTATTTTTTTCTTGTTATTATCTACTCTTTACACATAATGTACGATATTTATTGTCTTAAGTTCATGTACTCATTGTTGAATTCTTTTAAGTTCTTGAAGGTATATCTCTATGAATTATCTTTTGTAAATTGTATAAGATAAAAGCTAGAAAATCTAAATTGTTAAATCTACTACTTATTTCTGTATTTAATTCATATTTAAAAAAAAAAAAAATAGAGAGACTCAAATCTTTTTAAGGCTTATCCTTTTTAAGTAAGCTATTTGACCTTTTAAAGCCAAATCTACTTAGGGCATGGCAACCTAGTTTAAGTACGCCATAGATTCTTTAGACTACATTTATGTAGGGGGAGCAATTTCTCATATAATAATTCAACTCTTATGAACTATTATATGTTTTCATGAAAGAATCTACATCATTTCAAGAAATTAACATTAATTCGGTACATTTCTGAACTGTCGGTAAAATACAAGCTTTTTAATTCTTAAGTATCTGAATTTTCTGTGATTTCGAAAGACTATATTGTATATATATCGGACAGTTATGTTTTAAATGATCAATAGAATATTTTATTATTTCCTGAAGTACACGTGTTAAAGCCTAAATGCATATCTTAAGTGAATGTTCGGTAAGTTATCTGGTAACTCTCTTAAATGCATCTAAGCATCAGATAGTTAGGTTTATAAGTATCTGAAAATATCTAAACACCTTAAGTTAGAATTATGCACGTATTGAATTTCATTGTTTTATTATGTCTCAATTGAAACTCGAACAATTATGTTTAACTCTTCGACTTTCACACCTATCCATTCGAGAAACTCGAACAGTTAACTTAATATTATTATATTTTTCTAAAAGACTTAATCTCTGACAATAACTATTCTCGTTTGTCATATAGTTATGTGCTTTACTACTCACAAAACTCGAATAGTTATCATAAGTCTTCGAGTTTTCTCACTTTTCACTTAGCTAGAAGTAATTTTCTTTACACGAACAGTTACACTAGGTATTATGCTTTTGTCGGTTGTAAAACTCGTATAGTTATTGTAAGCACTCGAGTTATTTATCAATAACGGATCTTATATTTATGATCTCAATGATTGAATCCGTTTATAAACTCGAAGAGTTATAAATGTTTTACTGATAACCTTTCGTGTTTCTACCTTGGTAAAACCCTAGTTTCACAGTCTTTACTTCCACTAAGTTCTATAGTGCACAGCGAAGCTTAATCGACAATGTCAAGACGTGGAAGAGGACGTGGTAAATTGACAAAAGTGTAGAAAAGAGAGTTGGAACTTCAGAAAATGCAAAGTGAAATCAACGACATCTACTCAAGGTACACTTTTACAAATGAAATACTACATGAAATTAGAAAAGCTGTTCAAGATGAAAAAATTTTCTATTGGAAGTTTATTCGCAATTATGCTGAAACACAATTTAGACTAAAACAGACTAAACTTTCCGCATTACAACTATGGAAACGAACTTTACAACCTAACCCTGCGGTTGTTACAAGTTTTGAACATATACCTAAAAAATTGGTATAGTCTATCACTTACTATGGAAAGAAATGAGGACCAATGATAGAAAATGCAAATAGGGAATTAGAATCATTGTATTCCCAACATTATTTTCCCCTAGCTGTTTTAGATGGCATTCAACAATATATAGATGAATAGAAAACTGCCATTAGGAAAATGGGTTTTCGAAGTGAAGGAAAAAAGTTTATCAACTAAAAATGGCAGAGGTTGAGAGCTTAAAACTCTATATTCCATTATTACCACCTAGGCATCATGGTGAAGGACCATCACGACCACAGGTGCCTTTAACAGGAGAAATTAAGAAAATTTTAGAACCTCTTGAACAACTAGAAATACTGCAGACATATAGTCGGAAAAAGAAAAAGACATTAGAATATTTTGGACTAACTACAGGTGTAGAAGGAATAATGCAGCAAAAAGAATAATCATTGAAAAATGGAAAACTATGTTCCATTGTAGAAGCTAGATAGACATTTGTGTGAGGAATCCCAACCGATGTGACAAATATTGGATTACATGCATACACTCTAAGGTATTGTGTCACATTAGTGCATAATGTATCTTTTAATACAATGGACAGTTTTTCATATCATGCTACAAGCACACATTCTTTTCCTACGGAAAGAGAACATGTAGGAAATTTTGATGATACATATACAGATGATATCAATTTTGATGATATTTTTGATGATATAGACATTGAGTCTATGAATGTTGAAGATATTTCATCTGAAGAGGAATGTACAAATATTCTTCCTCTAACTGTATCTCGGATAGAAACTTTGATTTTTGGTATAGTTGCTTATACTACAGTTTATACATATGGTTATGTCTGTTATAGTATATAATATACTTGTTGATAAATGTATATAATCAACAACATACACAGTTACAGGTTGAATATCACACTACCAATGTTTCAAGTATAGAAATTTCAGAAATACAGAATGAATCTATTATAGAACATTCTTTCCTACATAGACAATTATTGTATAGATCAATCATAGATATAAATGTTGCTGATAGACAGATTGATATAGAGACTGTTGCTACTCATATGTCTCAAGAAGAACAAATAGAAGAATTTTAGTAGATTATTGATACGACAATAACAGATATTACAAACATTTATACCAGCTTTGATAGAAATTCCACTAGTTCTGAAAGCTCTGAAAATATAGATACTGCTGATAATTTTGAAACTAGTCCCAGATCAGAACATCATGACAAGAAAATACCTAATCCTGAACAGAGTTTACACGAAAATACATTATTATGATTTAGAAATAGTTCCTGTTATGAAAAATTTCAAACATATAGAACTTTTACAGTTTTATAGAATTTCAAACATATAGAACTTTTAAGTTTGAAGGGATGGCACATATACAAGAAATGCTTGGATTTCAAGGCTTGTTGACTCTACTTCAACAATAGCCAGACCATCTTGTTATACCTGAACTTATCAGTTGTTTTTACTCAAACTTAACAGTGGAAGAAGGTATTCCTATTTCCAATATACAAGAAAATGACATATATTTAACTCCAAATTTACTTTATCAAGTACTTGTTCTGAAAAATGGAGTTAAATTATTAGAAAGAAAACAAGTTTATCAATTGGGATGAGACATTCAAAGTTTAGCCAAAGATCCAACTACCAACAAACCAATGCGATTACTAAATGATTTAAATGGCCAAGCACGTTTTATTGCAAAAATATTGCATGCTTCATTGTTTCAGAGGTTTGGTCATAGTGCAAAAGTTGGCAGATGTTGTCTTTATGCTACGTATGCATTAATTAACCATATACAGGTGAACTGGTATGATATTTTTTTTCTCATATCTTATATTCGCAAAGTAAATTATTTTATGGTGATACGATTTTGAGAATTGTGGCAAGTAAAACAGATATTACACCTTGGCCACAAAAAAGATTAAAGTCAAGATCTTTCTCTACAAATGAACTCCAAAAATACCAGGAAGCAGATACACCTGTAGTCCGACAACAACAACAACAAGATAAGCAAACACAGTCACAATAGCAACAGCAACAATCAACACAATTTTCAGAACAACAACATACAGATATCAATACCGATATACATACAGATATAAATACAGGTATACAAACAGATACAAATACAGGTATACATATAGACATTCATATTGAATTTTTACAGCAACCATCACAAGTTTCACAAAATGATTTAGATCAGGCAGTAATTGATCAGATAAATAGAGTAAGTACAGAAATTGCAAAGCAAATTTCAAACACTCTAATCAGTATTTTTTGAAGACAAAGACGCTTGTGATTATACAAATTATGTATTACATGATTTATGTATTGTAATTTGTTACCAAAAATATTATGTAAATTGTTTACTGCATTTAATACTCATGTGATTATTTTTCACAGTTTATGCTTAATCCATGCTAGTTATGCATGTTTAAAAATATCTTTTTGAAAGATATGTACTTAGAATATTTTTCTTCCTTACATTTTATTTACTTTTTTATAATGGCAAAAATGGGGAGAAGAGATAGATTATTTGACTTATTAGGTTTTGACATCATCAAAAAGGAGGAGATTGTTAGGAATTTTGTTTTGATGATATATGTTTATTAAAGTTTTTAAATAAGTCTAAATAATATTCTCTAAGTATAATAGTTAACAGATTATCAGAAAGTTTTATTTTTATGTCGAATAAGTTAAAGATTTCCGAAGAGTTAGATTTTTGATAGTTAAACTTTCGGATAGTTAACGTTTCATTTTTGTCGAATAGTTTATGTTAAAAACTTATATAGTTAAGTTTTCTGCACGTGCGTTTTTAATGTTTTCAGTTGTCACGTGTTTTCCATGTGCGTTCGATAATGAAAATCGAATAGTTAGATAACTGTTTGTGTTTTCCCAACACGACACCAGAATATCTGATTAGATCTCCAATAACGTACCAGAAAAACTGGATTTGTTACTTCTATTTTTACTTAGTTAATTTATCTTTATGCCTATTCTTTTTCTTTTAGAAGTAAACAAACAACCTTTAATACAATTTAGATATTAATTCTAATTTGTACTTTAACTACAAGTGCATAGTGTCTATTGTATCAGTGTGCAAGTACAAGTCGATCCCATAGGGAATTGCTTAAAAGTTTAGAATTGTCCGTTTGTTAACAATCAAATTTATATATTCAATAAGCTCTCCGTTGAATTACGGTTAACTCAACGGATAAAGTTCGTTGAGTTATAGCTAACTCAACGGACTACCCTCGTAGACTTAAGTTAACTCCATGAGCCTGTCTTTTCTTTTTAAATACTGCTATTTACAAAGGAATTTGGTCAACCATTGGGTGATTCCACAGATTGTAAATAACATCAATTAAGCTCTTTAATGTTAGTAAACACTGGATTTATCATTAAGCATACTAACATTCAGATAATTCAAACAGTAACCATTAAAATCTTTAAGTCTTTTGAACGAACCAATTTTAGTAAACTGTAAAACTAAAACAAACATAAAGCAATCACAACACTGACAAAGATAACATTAATCACGATACAACACAAACAATACAACACTCAAATACAACATACAACACTCAAATACAACATACAATAGCAGATAAGTTGTTTTTGGTATTTTTGGTTTAATATGAACATAGAAATGGGCGAAAGGTGAAATGTAAAGTAATCTCAATCAATAGTAAATACTTTCGTCACTACATACGACGCAATTACACCACTGAAAATTAAACCACTTACAATCCTGTCTCCTCTCCCTATAGAATCGCGAGTCCAGAATTGCAAGATAATCTCCTCTTCAGCATACAGGCATCAACCCGAAGTCAAGGCTAAAAGCTTTACGATCTCCTGAAATATGAGTCGGCGCTTGGTGAAAATGGCTTCCCTTCCTGCGACGCGATTACTCCTCATAGTGGTTGTCACGCACCGTGTTTGGCTTGGAATCAACCCGACATCTAGAAAGTGTTCTCACAGACCTCCGATGGTTGGTGATTATGGTGGTAACGATGGTTGGTGTGGTACTTTGGAGAATTACCGATACTGCCTACAAAAAGCTCGGTGCTCCTCCTCTGTACACACTGGCCGTCCATCGATCACACCCGCACTTCTTTTTCTTCTTTTCTTTTATATTTCTTCAGTAGTAACTGCTTCTGCTTGAATGGCCGGTTGGATTTCCTTCATTCATATCAACAGCGATGATTTCTTCTCCCAACGTAATACATGCAATCCTGGTTTTTCTTCCAACTGTCCTGTTTCTACAACCGCTACAATGGCATATTAGAAAATAAATAGTCCGTGGAGTTATAGATAACTCAATGGACTTTCTTCGTTGATTTAACTATAAAGCATGTGCATAAATTTAACTATCCGATGCTCAGGTGTGTTTCAGATACTTAAGAATTTCATAGCCTACAACTTACCAACAATTCAGAAATGTACTAAATTGACATTAATTCCCCAAAATTAAGCAGATTCTTTAATTAAAGCATATAACAGTGCAATTATAACATAATGGCTTAATTCTCATATGATAAGCTAAATATTCTACAGTTAACCATCATTTAACCGTTAATAATATGCACTTTTTCATTCTAAACAATTACTGTTCGAGTTTTTATACGCATGGATAGTTAAGTGTTCGAGTTTTATAAAATGACTAACGAACAGATAAGTTTGCTATGTTTAGTCATGTGTTTTGCAGGTGCAAAAACTCGAAGAGTTATAGATAAATATTCGAGTTTTTACAAGACTTAAAGGATAAGTGTTCGACTAAATCAAAGACTTAGAAGATATTCTACAAGACTCCAGGAAGATAAAGTCTCGATGAATCTATGAGTGGAGATCGTGGAAATTCAAAATTATAATGGAGAAAGTGGAAACTCAAAAAGATAGTAATTTGGATTAAAGAAAAAATTAGTATGTGGATTGTGGATTAAGTGGATGAACATGCTGAACGTGAGAACATAGTTCGACTACTAATAGAGAGTACGAGCTACATTACAACAGAGGATCCCAATCTCAAAAACCAAGTCTAAATATTCAATCTGGATCCCTAACTGAAAAGTTAAGTTTGAATATTCATATTTTGAAAAATTCTCCAACATCAGAAGAAGTTCGAAATTCCAAGAAATTTCAAAAAAGGAGCTGCAAATGGCAAGAAGTCTGGAAATTCGACAACTAGAGAAGAAGAGATACAGAAGCTGAGCAAAGAGAAAGAAAGAAGTTATGTGCATAAAGATCAGGTTTTATACAATTCAAAATTAGTTTTAAATAAGAGCTTCATTTTTCTATTTAAATTGTATATTGAACATTACTGTATCAAAACTTTCAAGAAGTGAATTGAGCTGAAAAGATATAGTAAATTCTATCTTTACATAAGGAATAGAATTTCATTTACGAGTGTTTTGTGCTCTTGTTTTATCCGCTAGTATTTTAATTACTAAAGACACAATTCACCCCCCCTCTTGTGATACAAACGATCCTACACTCCTTAAGTTAGAATTATGCACGTGTTGAATTTCATTGCTTTATTATGTCTCAGTTGAAACTTGAATGGTTATGTTTAACTCTTTGACTTTCACACCTATCCAACCGAGAAACTCGAATAGTTAACTTTATATTATTATTATTTTTTTTCTGAAAGACTTACTCTGACAATAACTATTCTCGTTTGTCGTATAGTTATGTGCTTTACTGCTCATAAAACTTGAATAGTTATCATAAGTCTTCAAGTTTTCTTTCACTTAGCCTGAAGTTATTTTCTTTACATGAACAGTTACGCTAAGTATTCTGCTTTTGTCGGTTGTAAAACTCATATAGTTATTGTAAGCATTCGAGTTATTTATCAGTAACGGATCTTATATTTATGATTTTAATGATTGAATCCATTTATCCGTTTATAAATTCGAAGAGTTATAAATGTTTTACTGACAACATTTCATGTTTCAACCTTGGTAAAACCCTAGTTTCACAATCATTACTTCCACTAAGTTCTACAGTGCATAGCAAAGATTAATCGACAATGACAGGACATGGAAGAGGACGTGGTAGAATGACAAAAGTGCAAAAAAAAGAGCTGGAACTTCAAAAAATAGAAAGTGAAATCAACCATATCTACTCAAGGTATACTTTTACAAATGAAGTATTACATGAAATTAGAAAAGCTGTTCAAGATGAGAAAAATTTCTATTGGAAGTTTATTTGCAATTATGATGAAACAATGTTTAGACTAAAATAGACTGAACTTTCTACATTACAACTATGGAAACAAACTTTACAACCTAACCCTGCGATTGTTACAAGTTCTGAACATGTACCTGAAAAATCAGTATAGTCTATCACTTATTATGGAAAGAAATGGGGACCAATGATAGAAAATTCCAACAAGGAATTAGAATCCTTGTATTCCCAACATTATTTTCCCTCGGCTATTTTAGATGACATTCAACAATTTATTGATGAATAGAAAATTGCCATTTGGAAAATGGGCCTTCGAAGTGAAGGACAAGAAGTTTATCAACTAAAAATGGCAGAGGTTGAGAGCTTAAAACTCTATATTCCATTATTACAACCTAGGCATCATGGTGAAGGACCATCAAGACCACAGGTGCCTTTAACAGGAGAAATTAAGAACATTTTAGAACCTCCTGAACAACTAGAAACACTATAGACATATAGTTGGAAAAAGAAAAAGACATTAGAATATTTTGGACTGATTGCAGGTATACAAGGCATATTGCAGCAAATAGAAGAATCATTGAAAAATGGAAAACTATGTTCCATTGCAAAAGCTGGACAGACTTTTGTGTCAGGAATTCCAGCAGATGTGACAAATATCGGATTACAAGCATACACTCTAAGGTATTGTGTCACATTAGTGCATAATGTTTCTTTTAATACAATGGACAATTTTTCACATCATGTTGCAAGCACACATTCTTTTCCTATGGAAAGAGAACATGTAGGAAATTTTAATGATACATATATAGATGATATGAATTTTAATGATATTTTTGATGACATAGAACTAAGTCTATGAATGTTGAAGACATTTCATCTGAAGAGGAATGTACAGATATTCTTCCTTTTACTGTATCTCAGATAGAAACTTTTGATTTTTGGTATAGTTGCTTATACTACAGTTTATACATGTGGTTATGTCTGTTATAGTATATAGCATATTTTTTGATAAATGTATATAATCAACAACCTACACAGTTACAAATTGAATATCACACTACCAATGTCTCAAGTATAGAAATATAGAATGAATTTATTATAGAACATTCTTTCCTACAGAGATAGTTGTTGTATAAATCAATCTTAGACATAAATGTTGCTGATAGACAGATTAATACAAAGACTGTTGCTACTGATATGTTTCAAGAAGATCAAACAGAAAAATTTCAGCAGATTATTGATATGACAATAATAGATATTTCAGACATTTATACTAGCTTTGATAGAAATTCCACCAGTTCTGAAAATTCTAAAAATATAGATATTGCTAATAATATTGAAACCAGTCCCAGATCAGAACATCATGACAAGAAAATACCTAATCCTGAACAGAGTTTAGACGAAAATACATTATTATGGTTCAGAAATAGTTCCTGTTATGAAATATTTCAAACATATAAAACTTTTACATTTTATATTCAAGACTAGTTAAGTTTGAAGGGATGGCACATATACGAGTAATGTTTGAATTTCAAGGCTTGTTGACTATACTTCCACAACAGCCAGGCCATCTTGTTATACCAAAACTTATAAGTTGTTTTTACTCAAACTTAACAGTGCAAAAAGGTATTCCTGTTTCCAATATACAAGAAGATGACATATATTTAACTCCAGATTTACTTTATCAAGTATTTGGTCTGAAAAATGGAGTTAAATTATCTGAAAGAAAACAGGTATATCAGTTGGGATGGGACATTAAAAGCTTAGCAAAAGATCCGACTACCAACAATCCAATGAGATTATTAAATGATTTAAATGGCCAAGCACGTTTTATTGCAAAAATACTGCATGCTTCATTCTTTTAGAGGTTTGGTCATGGTGCAGAAGTTGGCAGATGTTGTCTTTATGCTACATATGCATTAATTAGCCATATACAGGTGAACTGATATGATATTTTTGTTTCTCATATCTTACATTTGTAGAGTAAATTATTTTATGGTGATATGATTTTGAGAATTGTGGCAAGTCAAACAGATATTACACCTTGGCCACAGAAAAGATTAAAATCAAGATCTTTCTCTGCAAAGGAACTATAGAAATACCAAAAAGCAGATACACCTATAATTTGACAACAACAACAACAAGATCAACACACTCAGTCCCAACAGCAATAGCAACAATCAACACAATTTTCTGAACAACAGCAACATACAGATATAAATACAGGTATACATACAGATACACATACAAGTATAAATACAGACATACATACTGAATTTTTATAGCAACCATCACAAGTTTCACAAAATGATTTAGATCTAGTAATTGATCAGATAAATAGAGTAAGTACAGAAATTGCAAAGCAAATTTTAGATACTCTGATCAGTATTTTTTGAAGACAAAGAGGCTTGTGATTATTCAAATTATGTATTACACGATTTATGTATTGTAATTTGTTACCAAATATACTATGTAAACTGTTTACTACACTTAATGCTCACATGATTGTTTTTCACAGTTTATGTTTAAAAATATCTTTTTGATTCATTTATACTTAGCAAGGTTTTTTCTTCCTTACATTTACATGGCTTAAAATACTAAGCAAGGCGAAGATAGACTATTTACTTTTTTATAATGCCAAAAAGGGGGAGAAGATAGATTATTTGAGTTATTAGGTTTTGACATCATCAAAAAGGGGGAGATTGTTAGGAATTTTGTTTTGATGATATATGCTTTATTAAAGTTTTTAAATAAGTCTAAATAATATTTTCTAAGTACAATTATCACGAATTAAATGTTAACAGATTATCAGAAAGTTTCATTTTTATTTCAGATAGTTAACTTTCAAATAGTTAAAGTTTTTGAAGAATTAGATTTTTGATAGTTAAACTTTCAGATAGTTAACGTTTCATTTTTGTAGAATAGTTTATGTTAAAAACTCGTATAGTTAAGTTATCTACATGTGTGTTTTTAAATGTTTTAAGTTGTCACGTGTTTTCCATGTGCATTCGGTAATGAAAATCGAATAGTTAGATAACTGTTCGAGTTTTTATACGCATGGATAGATAAGTGTTCAAGTTTTATAAAATGACTAACGAATAGATAAGTTTGCTATGTTTAGTCACATTTTTTGCAAGTGCAAAAACTCGAAGAGTTATAGATAAGTATTCAAGTTTTTACAGGACTTAAAGGATAAGTGTCTGACTAAATCGAAGACATAGAAGATATTCTACAAGACTTTAGGAAGATAAAGTTTCGGTGAATCTACAAGTGGAGATCGTGTTTTCAAAATAATAGTGGAGAAAGTGGAAACTCAAAAAGATAGTAATTTGGATTAAAGAAAAAATTAGTACGTGGATTATGGATTAAGTGGATGAACATGCTAAACGTGAAGACATAGTTTGACTACTAATAGAAAGTACGAGCTACATTACAAACAAGGATCCCAATCTCAAAAACCAAGTCTGAATATTCAATCTGGATCCCTAACTGAAAAGTTAAGTTTGAATATTCATATCCTAAAAAAATTCTCCAACATCAGAAGAAGTTTGAAATTTCAAGGAAATTTAGAAAAAAGAGCAGGAAACGAAAGAAGTTTGGAAATTCAACAACTGGAGAAGAAGAGATACAGAAGCTGAGCAAAAAGAAGGAAAGAAGCTGTGTGCATAGATATCAGGTTTTATACAATTCAAAATTAGTTTTTGAATAAGAACATTTTTCTATTTGAATTGTATATCGGACATTACTGTATCAAATCCTTCAAGAAGGGAATTGAGCTAAAAAGATATTGTAAATTCTGTCTTTAAAGTTTATAAAGAATAGAATTTCATTTACGAGTGTTTTATGCTCTTGTTTTATCTGCTGGTATTTTTAATTACTAAAGACACAATTCACCTCCCCTCTTGTGATACAGATGATCCTACAATAAATACAGACATACATATTGAATTTTTACAGCAACCATCACAAGTTTCACATAATGATTTAGATCAAGTAGTGATTGATCAAATAAACAGAGTAAGTATAGAAATTGCAAGGCAAATTTTAGATACTCTGATTAGTATTTTTTGAAGACAAAGAGGCTTGTGATTATACAAATTATGTATTGCATGATTTATTTATTGTAATTTGTTACCAAAAATTATGTAAACTATCTACTACACTTAATGCTCATATCATTGTTTTTAACAGTTTATGTTTGTATAATTTATACTTAATCCATGAAAGTTATACATATTTGAAAATATCTTTTTGACTAATATCTACTTAGCAAGGTTTTCTTCCTTACATTTACATAGCTTAATTACTAAATGGGGAGAAGGTAGATTATTTACTTTTTTATAATGCCAAAAAGGGGGAGATTATTTGACTTATTAGGTTTTGACATCATCAAAAAGGGAGAGATTGTTAGGAATTTTGTTTTGATGATGTATGCTTTATTAAAGTTTTTAAAATAAGTCTAAATAATATTCTCTAAGTATAACTATCACGTAAATTAATTGTTAACAGATTATCAAAAAGTTTCATTTTTATTTCAAATAGTTAACTTTTGGATAGTTAAAGTTTTCGAATAGTTAGATTTTCGATAGTTAAACTTTTGAATAATTAACGTTTCATTTTTGTCGAATAGTTATGTTAAAAACTCGTATAGTTAAGTTATCTGCACGTGTGTTTTTAATGTCTTAAGTTGTCACGTGTTTTCCATGTGCATTCGGTAATGAAAATCGAATAGTTAGATAACTGTTCGAGTTTTTATATGCATGGATAGATAAGTCTTCGAGTTTTATAAACTGACAAACAAACAGATAAGTTTGCTATGTTTAGTCACGTGTTTTGCAAGTGCAAAAACTCGAAGAGTTATAGATAAGTGTTCGAGTTTTTACAGGACTTAAAGGATAAGTGTTCGACTAAATCAAAGAGTTAGAAGATATTCTACAAGACTCCAGGAAGATAAAGTTTCAGTGAATCTACGAGTGGAGATCGTGGAAATTCAAAATGATAGTGGAGAAAGTGGAAATTCAAATAGATAGTAATTTAGATTAAAGAAAAAATTAGTACGTGGATTATGGATTATGGATTGTGGATCAAGTGGATGAACATGCTAAACACGAAAGACAACAGAGTTCAACTACTAATAGAGAGTACGAGCTACATCACAAATAAAGGATCCCAATCTTAAAAACCAAGTCTGAATATTCAATCTAGATCCCTAACTGAAAAGTTAAGTTTGAATATTCATATCTAGAAAAGTTCTCCAACATCAAAAGAAGTTCGAAATTCCCATCAATTTCAGAAAAGGAGCTGTGAACGCAAGAAGTCTGGAAATTCGACAATTGGAGAAGAAGAGATACAGAAGTTGAGCAAAAAGAAGAAAATGAGATGCGTGCATAAAGATCAAGTTTTATACAATTCAAAATTACTTTTGAATAAGAACATTTTTCTATTTGAATTGTATATCAGACTTTACTGTATCAAAACTGTCAAGAAGGGAATTGAGCTAAAAAGATATTGTAAATTCTGTCTTTAAAGTTTATAAATAATAGAATTTCATTTATGAGTGTTTTGTGCTCTTATTTTATTCGCTGGTAATTTAATTACTAAAAACACAATTCACCCCCTCTCTAGTGATACAATGATCCTACATGTAAGCTTCAATGAAAATTCTTTTAGAGAATCAAAATCTAAAGCTGATAATGATGATATGATCAATTTCCTGAAAGAATTAGAGATCAATAGAGAGATTGAAGATTTATTTGAGAAAATGAAAAATATGAACTTAAATGATCAAACTAATGATCAAAGTGATGTACCTTCCAATGTTGATGAGAATATTGAGGAGAATCATTGAAATTGGCATTATTCTTCATCACATCCCATCACTCAAGTCATTGGTAATATTAATGAGGGAGTTAAAACCAAAGCTTCAGTAAATTTAAATAGTATGTGTATGTTTGTTTCTATGGTGGAACTAAAGAATATAGAAGAAGCATTATCTAATGAAAATTGGATAAGGCAATGCAAGATGAACTAAATCAATTCATAAGAAATGATGTTTGGGAATTAATTTCTCCACTAGAAAATCAGTCCATAATAGGTACAAAGTGGATCTTTAGAAACAAAACTAATGAGATTGGTCAAGTTATAAGAAACAAAGCTAGATTAGTTGCACAAGGGTATACACAGGAAGAAGAACTTGATTATGATGAAACATTTGCTCCTGTGGCTAGGTTAGAAAGTATTAGAATATTATTGGCCTATGCTTGCTATATGAATTTTAAATTATATCAAATGGATGTAAAGAGTGCATTTCTAAATGGTTTAATTAGTGAATAAGTTTATGTGAAACAACCACTTGGATTTGAAGATATTAATAATCCTAACTATGTATAAATTGAAGAAAGCCTTATATGGTTTGAAGCAAGCACCTAGATCGTGGTATGAAGGATTATCTAATTTTCTTGTAGAACAAGGATATATCATGGGAAAAGTAAACCATTCTTTTTTTATCAAGAAAGATGATGAAGATCAGATTGTTGTTCAAATATATGTGGATGATATAATCTTTGAAGTAACTTCTGATAAATTGATAAAAATATTTTCTAAAGAGATGACTAGTCAGTTTGAAATGAGTATGATAGGAGAACTTTCATTTTTTCTAGGACTTCAAATTAAGCAAATGGATAAAGGTATATTTTTAAATTAGGAAAAATATGCAGTTGAAATGCTTAAGAAATTTAATTTTAATGATACAAGGATTCGAATAACTCTTATGAGTACTTCTTTAGATATTGATGACATAAGAAAATCAATAAATCAAAGAAAATACAAAAGTATGATTGGTTCTTTACTTTATTTGACAGTTAGTAGACCTGATATCATATTCGTTATGTGTGCTTGTACTAGATTTCAATCTAATCCTAAAGAATCACACTCAATTACTGTTAAAAGAATATTTAGATATATACAAGGAACTAAAAATTTCAAACTGTATTACTCTAAGGATAGTTCAATAGATCTTATAGGATGAACTAATGCTAATTACGTAGGATTTAAATCTGATAGAAAGAGTACTAGTGGCACATGTTAATTACTGGGAAATAATTTGATGTCATGGTTTAGTAAAAAGCAAAGCTATGTAGCATTTTCAACCATTGAAGTTGAATATGTTGCTGTTGCATTGTGTTGCACTTAGATTTTGTGGATAAGGTAAACTTTAGAAGATTTTGGATTATCTTATGATACAATTGAGATTTATTGTGACAGTAGTTCTGCAATAAATATTTTCAAAAATCCTATATTACATTCTAGAGCAAAGCATATAGAGGTTAGACATCATTTTCTATGAGATAACGTAATTAAAGGAAAAATTAAATTAGGATTTATGTATAGTAAAATCAATTAGCCGATATATTTACAAAAGTTCTAAATGAAAATACATTCTGCAACATAAGATTAAATTTTGGTATTTGTAGGCTATGTGATGTATAAATGCTTAAACTCCACAAAACATAAATATTGTTGATGATGTTATTTACCTCATAGATATTATATACTTATCATAAATATCTAAGTAATATCTAAACTGTTGCATAAGATACTATGTATTTACGATAAAATTATAGTAGTATCTTATTGATTTTACTTATTTTTCCAAGTTTAATGGTTTTTCAAAATTTTAAGTGAAAATGTCAATGAAAAACATTAAATTCCTTTGAAATCCTGAAAGTGCATATGATCAAGAATGAGTTTAACTTGATTGATTAAACTTTTAGAATAATTTATATGTAAATCATATTAAACTACTAATAAAAAATATGAGCTTATTGAAATTGATTCATATTTTTAGTAAAATGATAGATGTAAAAATTGTATGAGATTTGTGCTTTATTGCATCTGTATTAATGAAATACATATATATTGTGCTTAAAATAAAAAGTTCTTACAAAGTGAAAATCTTTGAGAGTTTATTGATTAGTTTGTTCACAAGCCTTTTGTACTTGAGTAGATAGGTATGTAAGGATTGTTGTCCTAAAAAAGGATTCTTTAAATCTAACAACCTAAGGTCTTGATTAGACTTGGGATTATTGACTGAAAGCTCATTACACAGGTACATTAGAAAGCTCTTGTATGATTCAAGCTTTTCAAACTAACTTTTAAAGAAAATTATCTATATTTACTATTTTGAAAAGATAAAAGTTGTTTCATTATATACAGATATCTTTGAATCGAATATAGTTTCTATAAATATGACTGTTGATTTGTTGAATCTAAATTAGTACTTTTGAAAATGTTTATTTGAGATACATTTCTTTATTCTCCTTGTGTTAATCATATTAAGTTTAAAGTTACGTTTTGATTCATATATAGTTGGAGTTGATTCTAGAAATCATTCTTGATGAATTCAGGATAACAAAAATTTCTAAAAAGAAAAATTTAAAGTATAGTTATAATTAACACCTATTTTATACAAGTATATTTTGTATGTTATTAAATATATTTGAAGTATATTTGTAGGGAGAGGAATTGCAATGTCCAAAACAGATTAATATCATTCAAAATATAAATCTTAGTTAATCTGAGTTTAGTCCTCTTAAGATCTTGATGAAACAATTTAACAAACAAACAAACTATTTTAGGTTCATAGAAAGAATATTACAATAGTTTACAATGTTCTCAAGATAACGTCTTATATAAGTTAATTATAGCTTGTATGTTGTTTTCGAAAGTTTTCAATTGAAAACATCTAAAACTTACTTTTTAGTTAAAGTATACTAATTAGACATTATGTTATGTAAGGTAATGTGTAAAACTACCTCTAGATAGTGTTTTACTCGTTAGGTTAGGTAACTCAATGAGTTATGCTTAAAATTTTTGGGTACCTCAATTGAATAAGCTTTATTCAATATTCATTTAAAACCCAAACCCAACTAATAGACTCGTTAAGTTATTCTACTGAAACCCTATTTAAACACTTATTACATGGGAACTTAGGTTATCTCATAACATCTTTCTGAAAATCTTTCCTGCTTATTCTTGTAACCACCTGCGACGATGTATTCAAAGTTATACAAAGGGCGTGGTAGAGGAAATGCAAAAGGCAAATATATTGATGAAGATGAAGTTCCATGTACATGGTTTAAGAAAATTTTTCAAGTTGACAAAAGGTTAGCTCAAATATATAGTGACTATTTCTTTTTTGAAGAAATACTTAATGAAGTTTGGCAAGAACTTAAAAATACAACTGACAATATACAGTATATGGGTATTAGAAGTAAATTTGATAGAGAGTATCATATGAAATGTGCTGAAATAGCATTTTTGGAACAATATGCTAAATACCTGGAAAAAAGAGTAGGTTTATCAAATAGAATTCCTCAAAAACCTATCAATGGAACACGACTTACAACATTTGAGGAAGAACATGAATTTTCAATACCTACACCTTTATTTTCAAAGGAAAAAAAACAAATATTGCTATAGATCAGAGAAAAGTTGAAAGTCTTCAAAAGGCAATAGCTATAGAAAGTGCCATAGAAGAATTGAACTAGAAAACTTTTATGGAATAGATTTAGAAGAAAACAACAATAATAGTAGAAGAACAACTCACTTGCTACAAGAGAAAAAGAGTAAGAAAAATGAAGCAAAAAGAGATTGTTTTTTAGGAAACAAATTTTGTTGAAAAAGAAAAATTAGATGACAATTTAATTCCAAAGGGCAATGTATGTCTAGTCATTGTGCCTTTCATTGCATCTAACAAGGTCATCAGTTCAGAACACATTGAAACTGATCATGACAATGAAACTCTATTATCTTTTTCTAGAAAACTTGAAAAGAGAATGTTTAGAATGAAAAAGTGCATATTATTAACGGTTAAATAATGGTTAATTGCATAATATTTAGCTTATCATATGAGAATTAAGCCATTATGTTATAATTGCACTGTTATATGCTTTAATTGAAGAATCTGCTTAATTTTGGGGAATTAATGTTAATTTAGTACATTTATGAACTGTCGGTAAGTTGCAGGCTGTGAAATTCTTAAGTATCCAAATTTTTTGATATTTTGGATAGTTATGTTTAAATTGCCGAACAGTTATGTTTAGAGAGAATATTTTATTATTTCTAGATGTACACGTGTTGAGATCATGTAGATTTACATAAGTTATAACTCGTTAAGTTAGCATAATTGTACGCATTGAGTTGCTATATTGAACATTAAGGCAACACGTTAGGTTAGCGTTATAAACTTAAGTTGTTATTTTTGCACGTGTTTTATAGTTAAATCAATGAAGAAAGTCCGTTGAGTTATTTGTAACTTTACGGACTATATATTTTCTAAAATGCCACTATAGTGGTTGCAGGAACAAACAGTTGGAAGGAAAAACCATGTTTGCACGTATCACATAGAAATTCAATCGCATAGGGAGAAAGAAATCATCGTCGTTAATCTCAAGGAAGGAAATCCAACCAACCATTCAAGCAAAAGCAGTTACTACGGAAGAAATATAAAAGAAAAGAAGAAAAAAGAAGAAGTGCTTATTGAATATAAATTTAAATTGTTCACAATCAAACATTTCTTAAATTCGTCAGCAATTCCCTATGGGATCAACCTGTACTTGCACACTGATACAATAGACACTATACACTTGCAGTTAAAGTACAAATTGGAATTAATATCTAAATTGTATTAAAGGTTGTTTGTTTACTTCTAAAAGAAAGAATAGGCATAAAGATAAATTAACTAAGTAAAAATAGAAGTAACAAATCCAAGTTTTTCTAGTGTAGTGCTAGGAAAACCTAAACAAGTTTTATTGCGCCATTGTCGAGGAATTGAATTGAGTCAAAGTGAATTGAATTGAGTAAAACATTAAAAATATATATAAAACATAAAAATAGTTGCGGTTCAACCGATTGGATCCATCGGTATGAATGGAAAAATAAAAAATAAAAATTGTATATTAATTTTCAGAAAAAAAAATATTGGTTTTACCGAAACATAGTATCGGTCCAACCGAAAAAAAAAATAAAATATATTTAGGTCTGACCGAAGCATAGTATCGGTTAAATCGAAAAAAAAATTGTATATTAATTTTTAGAAAAAAATATTGGTTTTACCGAAACATAGTATAAGTTCAACCGAAAGAAAAATAAAAAATATTTAGGTCCGTTGAGTTACGCTTTACTCAACGAGCATACTCCGTTAAGTCTTGAGTTAGTCAATGAGCTTATTCCGTTGAGTTAACTGTAACTCAACGGAGTACTGTAGCTAAGACCTAAAATTAGAAAAACTCTAGAAGGAAGTAGATGAATTTAGGCATAGAGATTAAATTGTATTGTTCGTCTACTTGTGTAAAATTGTATGAAATTGTATGATGTACTTGTAATGTAATTGATTCATATTAATGAATATAATTTTTCAGATGCAATTTTCATACGTATTTGGATGTGAAATGAATGGAATTTATTGAATATTATGTAATTTGTGGAACTTTATGAATATGTAATAGATTTACAATTTGCTGAATGACAAGATAACTGCTTAAAAATTTCTACATGTTATAAGGTAAAATGTAAATTCTGCATAACGTAAAATGACCTGCAAGTTAAATCTTTATATAATGTTCATATTTAAATGTATTTTAATCAAAATGAGGCATTAATGACATAGATTTAACTTTATTACAGTGAGCAGAATGAAAAAAAAAAAAACAGAATAGAAAACTTACGAGAGTGAAACTTAGATGTTGCCAAGTGTTAACTCAACGAAGTAAGTCTGTTGAGTTAACCGTAACTCCACGAGGTCGGTAATATAATATAAGGTCACTCCGTTGAGTTATCTGTAACTCAACGAAGTTAGTCCGTGGAGTTAGCAACAGTAATCGACTATGTTCTGTTGAGTAATCTATAACTCAACGAGGTTAGTTCGTGGATTAAGCAGAATGGTTATTCTTTTAACCACAAACGAAACTTCGTCAGTTTAGCGGTTACCAAAATTTGAAATTAGTAGTGGTACACGTACCCATAAAAACAGGAACCACGATGCACGTTGCAAGCCACGTTCTTGCAACGAGATTTATTCACTTTATGGATGCGCAGTATATATATGAAACAGAATGTTATTTACGAGTTACCAGCACTTTTAAAAGAAAGGAGAAAGCGTTGGAGGAATTGGAAGGAGAAGTAGTTGATTCAACCTTCATCCGACAACAAATATTTATAGAATGGAAAGCTTCAAACTGGTATGTAATTACTCTTCTGCTATTTATTTATGAGCACATGGACTCATTCTCTAAGCACTAAACGATTAGTAAGAACACCTACCTAGGAATTTTCATTGCAGAGGAGTACTGAAAAATTTTCTGAACTGAACTTTAACGAAATTCTTTGGGGTGTAGCTAACCTTTCTTTAAAAGAGAACGTAGAGATGGCTGCTCCAGTAGAAAAACCATTAGGAGAGATTCTGTATCCTGAATTAATTGATGAACAATCCTGTATTCGATTGCCAAACTTTGGGAGAGATAGGTTTGAACTGAAATCTAATTATATTAGTCAATTACCACATTTTCATGGATTAGAAAGAGAGGATGCCTATTATTTCCTTAGAGAATTTAACGAAGTTTGTCAAATGATGAGAATGCCGAACATGAGTATAGATGCTATTAAACTTAGATATATCCCTTTTGCTTTAAAAGATACAGCTAAGAGATAGTTATATACTCTATCGCCTAATTCAATTTCTACATGGACTGAATTTTGCTCTATTTTTCTGGAAAAATACTATCCAACACATCAAACGATTAAAAAGAAGAAAGAAATATTAATGTGTAGCCAAAAACAGGGTGAATCATTCTGGAAATATTTTGAAAGATTTAAAGATTTACTAACTCAATGTCCACATCATGTAATGAGTAAAGCACAATTAATAGGCATAATTTATGAAGGCATAGATGTTTCAACGAAATCTTTATTAGAATCTACTTGTCAAAATGGATTTTTAAAATTCTGTAGTGAAGAAGCATGGGCATATTTAGAAAATTTTGTAAAAAGAACTACATAGTGGGAAAATTCGGCTGAAGCTACTGCAGATAAAAGATTATTGCCAAGAGGAATGCATGAAATAGATTCCAATACTATGCTTGAGGTAAAATTAAATGAAATAACAAAGAAAATAGAAGAGTTATCATTAAATCAAAAGCTAGCAGAAAAGAATACAAACATAAATGACTTAGATATTATTTATGCTAGAAACCAGAGAGATAACTTGGGAAATTTTTATAATCCTAATTGGAGAAATCACCTGAATTTATCTTGGAGAAACAACAATTTCCAGGGAGGAGAAAATATAAATGAGAAGAACATAAGTTATGAAGTATTAATTGAACAAGGAGCTAGAATAGAGAAATTAGAAAAGATGATCCAACAAGTAAACAATCGTCTAGAATTTATATTTGGAAATGTTGCAAATCAAAATCAGAATAGAAATATATCACTTAGATAGAAGAACCAATGGAAGTTAGACCTACTAGAGGATTGCCAATACAAGCTATACCTAATCCTGTCAATAGAACAGTTAATGAAATTGATACCTCTTCTAGGAGGGTAACTGAATGAAGCAGCATATCTGAAGCAACTATCTGTATGTATATATGTTTTATTTTAAGTTAATAGTATCGTAGAGTTAATTTTTAACTCAACGAACTTAGTCCGTTGAGTTATGCCTTAACTCCACGAGGGTGTGCAGTAGTTATGTTAATTTTTGTCTCTGCTAAATTTTTGTTTTTATTTTACAGAATCGACAAATGGAATTAATGAAATTACCGTTGGATGTACTAAGGGAAATACTAAGTAACTTGTCAGCTAAAGATTTGTGCAGTGTGTTGTGTATCAAAGGAAATTAAAGACTGTATTGAAGAAAAATATTTTCAAGGACTACAAGCTGCAAAAATGACTAAGATTAGAGATGGATTCATATGGAGGTCATTTAATCGTAGTTCAAATACCCATGAATATCTGGCTATGGAAGAAACTACTAGAATTCCACCCAATGCATTAGAAGGAATGAGTCATATTATGGGGATAGATGAATGATTAATCATATACAAGACGAGACCAAGGTATGCAAGTTTATCATTACCTGATATTTTGATAAGAAATCCTATAACAGGAGAAGAATGTAATATAGGAATACCTAATATATTTGAAGCACCAACTGAAAATTGTGGGTCAGCTTTAATATTTTCTGATAAAAATTCTACAATTCCTGAAAAATTATATTATTGGAGACCTACAGGAAATTGGGCTGAAGATTTATGCTTAAGTGTGTATAATTTTCTAAACAGATCTTGGAATGAAAACATTATAATATATCTAGGATAGAAATCATTAATTAACCAAACACATGTCATACTTGATGGTTATATCTATTTAGTCACGGAGATATCATTAGCATATAGATCTGATTTATACATAGTGAGCATAGACAGTTATGATGATTATATAGAAATTTTACCTGTACCGAATGAAATAGCTAAACCACCATCTGCAGAATTTAATGAAATTCAAATAGGAATGTGGTATAATGAAGAAGATGATCCTACTTTATGTCTGATAAGATGGTGGGATGAACTGATGAAATTTCAAATATGGATTATGGAAGACATGAATGAATGGAAGTGGGAAGAGGAGTATATTGAAATAGATGTAGAAATAGAAACTACTACATTACCCTCGAACCAAAAAGGATCCCTTTCTGCATTACATATCATTAATGGTAATACACTCGTATTTGGAATTTATAATATATTGCATGTTTACAAATTAAAAAGGAACAAGAACTACATTAAAACAGAATTAATAGCAAGAAGAACTATGCCTAAAAAGTTTGCTTGGACTAATACATTTATTCCATTTGTTTCTACTTTTCAATCATGTTCTTAAGTTGTGATTTTGTGTGTTTAACGTGTGTATTCTACATTTATTTTAAAAAGAAAAGAAAAGAAAAGAATTTTGAAGTTTTTCATGTTCATTTTATAAAAAAAAAAACAAACAAAACAAAATATCAATCCAGTTTGTTGGTATCTATTCTAGGAAACCAAATGGCTTGCTTGTGAGCCACCAAAGGCATAGGAGCCGGGGTTCCACACAAGACACTGATTTATTAATATCTGTTAAATGTTATTTTGTTTTATATTCTGTATTTATCTGGGAATGAAAAGTTTTTCAGAATCAAAAATCAGAATATGCAGAAAGAGATACAAATGGAACAAGGTATGTAACCAATTAGTTATCCTGAATTTTAAATCAAACAAAACTTTATTCATGCCTGCTACAATTACTGTACTTATTATCAAATCTTTTACATTGAGGACAATGCAAAATGTAGGTATGGGGGGGAGGTAATTAAAGTAACAGCCATGAAAGTTTGTTAATTAAAGGAATTAAAATGGTATTGCAAAGTTTTGAGGAAATTGAAAATTTTTATGAACTTGCTGTAACTATCCGATAATTGAGACTATAAAATTTTTATAAACTGCTTGAATGTTATATTTAGAAGGCTATAGAAGATGCTATAGAATTTATTATTTATGTAAATCTAGATATAGTATCTTATGATTTTTCTGAATTTCATGAGTTTAACAGTTTCACGATATTAAAATGAAATCAGAATATTTAATGCTTAATCAGAAAATTATCTGAAGTCCTGAAGGAGCTGAGATGTGAATTCTAGATTAAATGAAACACATATGATGAAAGATACATTTACTTTGACTGATTGAACTTGTAGAATGATTTATGTGTAGATCTTATTAAACTACAGATAAAGTATGAGCTTATTGTTATGGATTCATATTTTTAGTAAATGATAGAAGCAGGATTATATGAGATTGGTGTTTTACTACATCTATATTAATGAAATACGTGCATATACAGTATGTGATTAATGCTTTGTTTTGTGTGTGCATTTATTTTTAGAAAAAAAAAAGAGAAAAAAAGAAGAAAAAAAAACTTTGAGAGTTTATTGACTTGTTTGATCACGAGCCTTTTGTACTTGAGCAGATAGGTATGTAAGGATTGTTGACTTGAAAAAGGACTCTGAAAATCTGGCAACCTAAGATCCTGATCAGATCTGGGATTGTTGACTGAAAGCTTGTTACATGGGTACATTAGAAAGCTCTTGTATGATTAAAGCTTGTCAAATTAACTTTTAAAGTACACAAAAAAAAGAAAAACAAAAGAAAAAACAAAAAAAAAGATAAAAGAAAAAAAACATATACTGTTCTGAAAAGATACAAGTGTTTTGTGAAATACAGATATCTTATGAATCGAGTATATTTTCTGTTATCTAGAATTGCTGAAATATGAATCTGGAATTGACTTTTGAAGTTGTTTAATGGAAATACAATTCTTTATTCTACTTGTCTTAATCAGATTGAATTGGATTGTACTTTGATTCGTATGTTATTGAAATTTCTTCTATAAAACTTATTAGAAAATTCAAGATTACAGATGATGAAAAGAAGAACAAACAATAATATAATTAACACCTATATGAAGATGATATACTTTGTATGTAATTTACATATATTCTAAATATCTTTGCAGGTTGATTACTGAAACATATAGAATATATGTTTATGCTAAATAGAAGAAAAAAAACAAAAGGGGACGAATTCATTCTAGCACTTTTTGAAAGACCAATTAATTAGATCTTAGTTTGCTAAGGGACTAGCAAAATTTAGGTATGGGGGAAGTGTTTAGAATGAAAAAGTGCATATTATTAACAGTTAAATGATGGTTAATTGCATAATATTTAGCTTATCATATGAGAATTAAGCCATTATGTTATAATTGCATTGTTATATGCTTTAATTGAAGAATCTGCTTAATTTTGGGGAATTAATGTTAATTTAGTACATTTATGAACTGTCGGTAAGTTGCAGGCTGTGAAATTCTTAAGTATCCGAATTTTCTGATATTTCAGATAGTTATGTTTAAATTACTGAACAGTTATGTTTAGAGAGAATATTTTATTATTTCTAGATGTACACGTGTTGAGATCTAGTAGATTTACTTAAGTTATAACTCATTAAGTTAGCATAACTGTACGCATTGAGTTGCTATATTGAACATTAAGGCAACGCGTTAGGTTAGCGTTATAAACTTAAGTTGTTATTTTTGCACGTGTTTTATAGTTAAATCAACGAAGAAAATCCGTTGAGTTATCTGTAACTCCACGGACTATATATTTTCTAAAATGCCACTATAGCGGTTGCAGGAACAGATAGTTGGAAGGAAAAACCACGTTTGCATGTATCACGCAGGAATTCAATCGCGTAGGGAGAAAGAAATCATCGCCGTTGATCTCAAGGAAGGAAATCCAACCGACCATTCAAGCAAAAGTAGTTACTATGGAAGAAATATAAAAGAAAAGAAGAAAAAAGAAGAAGTGTGTGTGATCGATGGACGGCCAATGTATACAGAGGAGCACCGAGCTTTCTACAGACAGTATCGGTGATTCTCCGAAGTATCACACCAACCATCGTATCACCACCATAATCACCAATCATCGGAGGTCTGTGAGGATACTTGCCTGATGTCAAGTCGATTCCGAGCCAAACACAGTGCATGACAACCACTGTGAGGAGTGATCGCGTCGCAGGAAGGGAAGACATTTTCACCAAGCGCCGACTCATATTTAAAGAGATCGTAAAGCTTTTAGCCTTGGCTTCGGGTTGATGCCTGTATGCTGAAGAGGAGATCATCTTGCAATTCTGGACTCGCGATTCTATAGGGAGAGGAGACAGAATTGTAAGTCGTTTAATTTTCAGTGGCATAATCGCGTTGCAAGTAGTGTCGGAAGTATTTACTGTCAAGTGAGATTACTTTACATTTCACCTTTCGCCCATTACATCAAAAACAAAAATACCAAAAATAATTTATCTTTGTTTATATGTTGTATTTGAGTGTTGTATCGTGATTAATGTTATCTGTATCAGTTTTATGATTGTTTTATGTTAGTTTTAATTTTACAGTTTACTGCAATTGGTTCATACAAAAAACTTAAAGATTTTAATGGTGACTGTTTGAATCATCTGAATGTTAGTATTGCTTAATGATAAATCTAATGTTAACTAGCATTAAAAAGCTTAATTGATGTTATTTACAATCTGTGGAATCGCCCAATGGTTGGCCGAATTCCTTTGTAAACAGCAGTATTATAAAGAAGAGACAGGCTCGTGGAGTTAAATTAAGTTCATAAGGATAGTCCGTTAAGTTAGCCATAACTCAACGAACTTAGTCCATTGAGTTAACTGTAACTCAACGGAGTGCTTATTGAATATAAATTTGAATTGTTCACAATCAAATATTTCTTAAATTCGTCAGCAATTCCCTGTGGGATCGACCTGTACTTGCACACTGATACAATAGACACTGTGCACTTGCAGTTAAAGTACAAATTGGAATTAATATCTAAATTGTATTAAAGGTTGTTTGTTTACTTCTAAAAGAAAGAATAGGCATAAAGATAAATTAACTAAGTAAAAATAGAAGTAACAAATCCAAGTTTTTCTAGTGTAGTGCTGGGAAAACCCAAACAGAGAACAAAGCAACAAATTAGTTCAAGTTTTTCTATAGTTTCAAGCCTTGATGATAAGGTAAATGAACAATCAAAGCATTAGGCAGATGACATTGAACAAGTTATTGCTAATGTGCTTGAAAATATTGAGGCAATAACTAGTTCAAAGGTTGGATTGTCTAGAGTAGCAGCTATTGAAAAAGACAAGACTCTAGAAGAGCTTAACGTTGATCAACCAATTTTAGAATCTATAGAACTAGAGTATGAGAATTCATAGCATGTTGAAATGGAAATAACTATTGAGGAAAATGAAGAATTAAAGACAAATACACCAACTGTTGAATTTATGGAAGAATTGCACTCTAAATATTCTATAGAAACTGAATTAATGGATGTTGCGGATATTGAAAATGTTCCTTACATTGTTGAAGCTAGAGAATCAAGCTTACCTAAGCAGCTTCAAGAAAATATTTTGATAGAGGAACACAATGACATTCATTTTGAAGAAGACATTCTTGAAGTAGACTTAAATTCTGAATCAAGGCTTTAGGTATCACCTTTTGAATATAGGACACTAAATATTCAAGGCAATTCAATATATTTTAGATTTGAGGAAGCATTGTAGAAATACAATAGTTTGATTTCATGTCAAATTCTACATACTCGACTAATAAAGTTTAGAAGTTTACTGGAAATCAAAGATTTATTTGAGTTTCAAGGCTTAATGCAATTCTTACCAGTTGGAACAAAATGAAAACAATATAAAGATCTTATTGCAGCTTTTTACAACAATCTAGTACAGAATGACAATCTTTTGAAAACTCAAATATCTGAGCAAGAGTTAACTTTATCTCTTGTATTAATTTTGGAAGTTTTGGGATTAAGGAATGAAGGTGTTGTTACAAATAGATTTGACATTGTTAGACAACTGGAATGGGACATTCAGTCTTTATCATAGATTCTAGGTGTATATACTAAAATGAGATTAATGGAAAATCTGAATGCAGAAGCTAGGTTTATTGTAAATATTCTACATGCAAATTTATTTCAGAGAGTCAAACATGATCTAGAAGTAAGAAAAAGTTGTTTATATGTAACTTATGGCATACTAAACAGAATTCAAATAAATTGGTTTGATGTTTTCATATATCAACTACAACATATGAGTTTAAAGTTATTTTTTGGTGATGTTGTATATCGAATTATCTGACTGACCCTTTGAAACTAAAGGCATGAGAGTGTTCAGTATAAAAGATTTGCAAAAACACCAACCAACGCAACAACAACCTAACCTTCAACAACAACAACAACAGCAAAACTATTCAGATCAAGTACTACAGCAACCTGCGCTACCTCCTAACTTAAATGCAGTGTTGAATGACATCAGAAATTATATTAGGCATCTAGGAGATAAAATTTGTAATGCTATAAGTGATATCATTAGGAAGAATAGATAAATGCATTGTTATTTGTCTGTTTACTTGATTTCTAAATACAAAATGTAATGTTTGTATTTATTATTTGACTATTTGAACAATACATTTTACTGTAAGTGTGTTTTCATTCTTATTAATGTTTATAGATAGTTTAGCTATATATACTTGTCTCTTGATTTTTATACTATGTAATCATCTTTTTGATTAATGACAAAAAGGGGGAGATGATTATGAGTTTAAATGCATATATTAACAAGGGGGAGATGATTATGTAATTGTTAAAATTTTTCTGAAAGTTTTACTTCTAAGAGATGATTTTTCACACAAACAATAGATATAAGCTTAAGTGAACTTAAGTCAACAAACTTGTTTGTTGAATTAAAACTTAACCCAATGGAGGTGTTTCATTGAGTTAAACATATTTCATAATTGATTTAACATGGTTTTGTCATCATCAAAAAGGGGGAGATTGTTAAGTATTTTGTTTTGATGATGTGTACTAAACGAATGTAATCATATTTACTCAATTACTATTGTTTGTGAAAGTAAATTTAGAACATCAATTAATATAGAAAAAGTTTACTAATATAAATATTTATCTGTAATGGATATGAAATTATACTGTTAAATAACTAGTCATTAAGTTATACTAACTTTTCATTTAACTAAATGTTAAGTTAACGTGCGTTTTTATTATAAAGCAAAATATGTTTTAAAGTTATATTTTTTGTATCATGTATAGTGCACGTTAAGACAACTCGTTGAGTTAGTGTGTTATTTGTAAAAAGGTCACATGAGAACTCATTGCATTATAGGTTTAAAGGTTAAAATAGGTCACGTGGGAACTTGTTAAGTTAGTGAGAAAAATGTTAAAATGAAAAGAAGAACTCATTAAGTTAGTATTATGCATGTGGTGAAATTAAAGTTTACAAATGTTATATTGTATCACGTGAGTTGCACATGTTTAACTCGTTAAGTTAACATAACTATACGCGTTGAGTTGCTATATTGAACACTAAAGCAATGCATTAGGTTAGCGTTATAAACTTAAAGTTATTATTATTGCACATGGTAAATACCTTATTGTAAAAATATTTATTTATTACTGGATTGTGAGTTATCAAGATTTTCAGAGACTTACAATCGTAACTATCTGAAACTCAAACTATTTTCAGTGAGTTAGCATCTAGCCTTCCAAAAGATAACTTAAGTCACAATTTTAGGTCACGACACATGTCTCACTAGTTTTATGGTAAAAAGATATTTCAGATACTTAGAAAACTTAACTATCCAATACTTAAATGCATTTTAGTGAGTTAGCATTTAACCTTCCGAAAGACACAAAGCTAGTTCGTTGAGTTAGTATAACACCACAAACTTAGTTCATTGAGTTAGCTATAATACTTGTCACGTGATTTGGCACATGATGAACTTGTTAAGTTAGATACGTTAAGTTATAAATCTAATTGTTTTACTAGTTTAGTTAAAATTAACACAATGACTTGTTATTACACTTGATGAAAAATTTTGGATGAGAAAGTTTATTTTGAAGGAAATTTTTCAAAGATCTAGGATTGATGATTAAAGAAAATTCGAAAGAAAAACATGGGTCAGAACGTGTGTATTTCGATGAAGGAAAAAGAGAAGACGTGAAGAGTGGAAAACTGATTGTGGTTAAATGTTGAGGATATGCATGAAGTGAATACCTAGTATAAAAGGCATAGAATTCTCATTGATCAATTATCCCTACACACCAAATGAAATATATTTTCAAGGATCAAAACACCTCTTCAGGGAAAAGCTCTCAGATATAAGAAAATTTAGTGAAGAAGAGAAAGTCAGATATATGTCACTAAAGATTTAATGAATCAAAAGAAAGCAAATTCGGTGAAGCAAAGAAAGTCAGATATTTGTCATTGAAGAATTGCAGAAGAAGAAGAAGAAGAAGAAAAATCTCAAACAGGGAGAAATGTTTTAAATTTTGCAAATTATTTTTCTCTATTTGTAGTTATGAAATTGATTAGATGAAACATGGTATCATTATATAATTGCATCTACAATTTTTGAGGAGAATTGAATTGTATATTGTAATTGAAACATTGAATAAAATGATTTGATTAAAATAGTGTCTCGACTTGTTTTTAATATTAAAGTTTCAATTATTCTTAAATATGTTGAAAAACACAATTCACCCTCCTCTTGTGTAGCCATTCGATCATACAAAGTCCAATTCAGAAAATATTTTAGTATGCTTCTCTATTGAATAATCTTGTGTAGGAGTTCTTACTAATCATTTAGTGCTAGGGGAATGAGTCCATGTGCTCATAAACTCTTAAGATAAAGTAAAATTGTAGAAAATTAATTACATATTAGTCTGAAGCTTTGTTCTTAATAAAAAGTTGTTGACGTATGAAGTTGAATCAGCTGCTTCTCCTTCCAATTCCCTAATGAATTCTCTTTCCTCTTCTCGATTGCTGGTAACTCGTAAATAACATTCTATTCTATATTTATAATGCACATTTATAATGCAAATGAATCTCGTTGCAAGAATGTGTCTTGTAACATGCGGTATGGTTCCTATTTTTATGGATACGTGTTCCACTTTTAATTTCAAATTTTAGTAACCGCTAAACCCACGAAGTTTCATTCATGGAGAAAAGAATAACTGTTAAGCTAACTCCATGAACTAACCTCGTTGAGTTACAGATAACTCAATGGACTTACCTTAGTTACTGTTCCTAACTCAACGAACTAACCTCGCTGAGTTATAGCTAACTCAATGAACTAGCTTTATCTTCTATTTGCTAACTCCACGGACTAACTTTGTTGAGTTATAGATAACTCAACGAAGTGACCTTATATTTTATTATTGACTTCGTAGAGTTAAGGTTAACTCCATGAACTAACTTTGTTGAGTTAACACTTAGCAAATTTTCCTAAAAAACTTACTTCTCATCTTAACTTCTATATATTTTTTCCTACATTTTATCAACTTAAATAAAGTTAAATATGTTACATTAATGTAGTGTTCGGATTTAAACTCATTTAAATTTGAACATTATATGCATATTCAACTTATAGTTCATTTCTTGTTATGTAGAAATTACATTTTACTTTTTAGTATGCAAATATCTTTCAATATTATCAATTCATCATGCATGTAACCACATCATTCATAAAATTGTAAAACTTTTAAAATAGTCCTACAAAGCTTTAAACAAATAGATATACAATATTCATCTTAAATACAATTCTAAATTAAATCATTCATTCACAATCACACAAATTCAAAAACATATTGATGTTCAAACATTAATATATATATATCGTTTATAGTAGATTCAGTCAGATATATTTTTTTCAGTACAAGTAGATGAATAATAGATTTAATCTTTCTTCCTTAGTTCATCTACTTTCTTCTGGAGCTGTTCTAGTTGTTGTTCTAATTGATTAATTCATTCTATAGCTCCTGTAAATTCTCTAGAAAGTGCAATCATCTCAACAACAGCAACAACATAATTTCTGTATTCTTTCACTAAAATAGTTCTTGATCTCATCCTTTTAAATATCCATTTTGTGAAGTCAATTCCTTTCACCATTAATTCTGGTATCAAGTCCCTAAAGAATAGTTTCTTCTTTGTAGACTTTAACTTTGACAAGAAAACTTGACACCAATTAACTTGAATTTTATTTACAACTACATACGTGGCCCATTTAACAAATTGACTTAGTTCAATGTCGTGGTCATGCCTCTAATAGACAATTTTAACTAAAATGTTTGCCACCATGTGTACTTTCCCATTTAAATACTTTAGTATGTTCACTAATGGCACACTAGGGTCGATGGCCAAACATTACTTGATTTCTTAGTCTATCCATTGAATTGCAGTTGTATTTTTTTCAAGAATTTCAAACCCTTCATTTTTTAGTCCAAAAATGTTGTAGAGAAGCTCAAGTGTTATCTGAATATTAACTTCCTCTACATTAGAAATTAATTTTCCTTCTTCCTCCCTTAGGTTTGCATAAAAATTGGGCACTAAATTTTCACAAATTGCATGCCCTTTTGCTTTTGGAATAAATTGCAGTAGGCCTTGGAATTCAAATAATTCTTTAACATTATCCATTCTAGTCTAATCTACTAGCCTATTGTAAATTATATCGTCCCCTTTATTTCTTGATACTTATCATAAGCTTCCTGACTCTAGAAATGAATTTCATTCAGAATAGTTGCTTCTGTTGGGTTAGGAATTTGGATTTGTTGCTCTAGAGGGGTTTGTTCTTGACTTTCTTCTTCAATTTGCTAAGCTTATTGTTGCTATTGTTGAAAATCTTTTGAAGATTTCTACCTTTCAGTTCTGAAATGTGGTGGAGGGCTTGTAGAACTTTCCACACTTTTAACTTGTAATTTGTCTACTAATTGTTGAAGAGTTTTATTCTTTTTAGAGGAATTTATCAAATTCTTTTCTTTCTGTTCAACTTCCTACTCAGCTTCTTCTCTTTCTTCTTCCTCCTCACTACTAATCTACATTGTTACTTGTAACACTTTTATGTGTTGTTAAATTAAACGGCAAAAGCGTAAATTTTACATTTATAACCGCAAGCGCACAGTACCCATTGTAATAAGCATGTACAAGTACAGGTCGAATCCACAAGGAGTTTGTTTTAAATAATTTTATTAAAGTGATTGTTTGATAAAACATCCACACCATTAAGTTTGTAATTAAAACTCTAATCAAGTTACAATTTACAAAAATACAATAAAGATTTCAAAGATAGCATAAAACTTGTTAATTCCTAGAGCTAATAGCTAGAAAACTTAAGAAAATCTTAAGTTCACATTTCTGGAATCACAGAAATTAGTCTAAATTCTAACTCTTCTTCCTTCCAACTTGGACATTTAAAAATTTAGAGAAAATATTAGTTGGAAAGGTCATCGAGTTATCTTTAAAATGGCAGTAATTTCCAGGACTAATTCACTCTAGGTTGTTGCCAAAGTCGAATATACAAACAGTGCGCAAAATGATTCTAAAAACTTTCCAAAAATGCATCGTCGGTGCAAAAATCATAACTCAATCAGTCTTCATGAAACACCACGAAATCACCGTGCCTTGAAAGATAACTTGTTGCTCTAATTAGGAAAATTTATAGAAAAAAATTTCGAAACGCATAAGAGCAAGGCAACATGAAGGCGTCGAGCATAATTTCTATCACTCGACCAATAAAACAGAGCATATGCTACCTTCGAAAGAATAATTGAAAAACTGAAGAAATACATTCTAAAAAATTCCAAAAACATTACATATGTATTGTACACTTGAAATACTTACAAAACAAGCTATAACACGACATAAAACTCAACGAAATCGAATCGTAAAACATATAATAAAATGGAACATGCACTAGAATTTACAGCAAATAGGATATACACGCATTCACAAGGGTTAAGAGTTAGGTTTATTCACAACATTCACACATTCACATGAAGTAACCATTTTCTACGAAATATATTGTAAAACAACTAATATTCTTAAACAAAATCATCATTTAAATAACATACTACATGTGCACATAACAAATGAATTGAAAACCTAAATACTCATACACATATGATATGAAAATTTGATATTCAAGTATGAGGATCTCTCCCTTCTCTTTTACCTTTAATTCATCCACTTCTCTTCAAGCATTTGATCTCTATTTGATGATGAACCACTTTGTTTGCTCCTCTACAAGGCTGTCACCACTTGCAAATCACGTCCAAAGGAGAACTGCCTATGTTTGCTTTGGAGAAAATGGGTTGCACGTCCTCAATCCACTTCCAAGATACATGGATTTGTTGGCTTTCCTCTTCAACTTCGATGCTTCCTAATTACCTCATCTTGAAGATCACGTCCCAAGCTCTTCCAATGCTGCACACGTGCCTCCAATACCACCAAATTCACCTGTGGAGATCCTTTCATATGTCAGCTTGGAGTGGAGAAAAGGATGTCATCTAAGATGAGGGGGAAGGCACCTAAGCTCACCAATCTTGGAGGAAAACTCTTCCAAAATCTTGGATGGAGGAGGATGGACGAAAATTGGAGTTGGAGTTCTTGTCCTTGCGTGGAGGAGAAAGAGGAGGATGATCTTTCCTTTGGCCAACCATCCTCTTTTACTTTCCATTGTCATCCATCTATGAAAATATTTCAAACTCCTTCCAATTGAGACCTTCTAATTTAGGCAAGTTTTAATCATTGATTGATTGATTGATTTGGAGTTTGAATTGGATGACCATGAGTTGTTGATTTCCCATGATTTAATCCAAGGGTCCACGTCCTCACCTATTATCAACAACTCAAAAGATAACATTAAATGCATATGCACATTACACATAAATTACTACTCAATTATAAAGTAAAAAATGAAATGTGCATAATATATTGCTTGCTCAATTGAGGATTATTTGATTTCATATCTTAATGATAATTCTTTTAAGATATGCATGAAATGAATATATAAATTACTTATATTTACACATGGACTAATTGACTAGGTGTTAATTTAATAAAGGATAAATTTGTGCATTATTGACTATTTAACCAATAAAACATGCATAGTTCTAAAATATGATTTTCATGTAATCTTTCATAAGAACATATATAATGATGACTTATAATCCTTAATATGCATGAATTAACATATATAAAATGCACAAATTGATACTTTACATTACTATTCTTTCTGATTTTGTGGCAGATTGGGATGAAGTCTCAAGCACAACATATTCTACCCTTACTTTAGTTCTTTCAAGTTGTAGCTCTTCATTAGCCTATTTTTCTTCTCCTCTTTGCTCCTGCTCTTCTTCTTCTTCAAATAATAAATCTACAAAAATGGGCTCTTTATGCCCTATTGTAAATATTATAGGCTCAGATTTCATTTCTTCTTGAGCCTTAGACACTATTTCTTTTTGTAGGATCGTTGTATCACAAGAGGGGGGATGAATTGTGTCTTTAGTAATTAAATTATCAGTGGATAAAACAAGAGCACAAAACACTCGTAAATAAAATCCTATTCTTTATAAGCTTTAAAGACAGAATTTACAATATCTTTTCAGCTCAATTCTCTTCTTGACGATTTTGATACAGTAATGTCTGATATACAATTCAAATAGAAAAATGAAGTCCTTATTCAAAACTAATTTCGAATTGTATAAAACCTGATCTTTATGTACACAGCTCCTTTCCTTCTTTTTGCTCAGCTTCTATATCTCTTCTTCTCCAGTTGTCGAATTTCCAGACTTCTTGCGTTTGCAGCTCTTTTTCTAAAATTGCTTGGAATTTTGAACTTCTTCTGATGTTGGAGAACTTTTCTGAATATGAATATTCAAACTTAACTTTTCAGTTAGTAATTCGGATTGAATATTCAGACTTGGTTTTTGAGATTGGGATTCTTAATTGTAATGTAGTTCGTACTCTCTATTTGTAATCGAACTATGTCTTCACATTCAACATGTTCATCCACTTAATCCATAATCCACGTACTAATTTTTTCTTTAATCCAAATTACTATCTTTTTGAATTTCCACTTTCTCCACTATCATTTTGAATTTCCACGATCTCTACTCGTAGATTCACCAAAACTTTATCTTCCTGGAGTCTTGTAGAATATCTTCTAACTCTTCGATTTAGTCGAATACTTATCCTTTAAGTCCTGTAAAAACTCGAACACTTATCTATAACTCTTCGGGTTTTTGCACCTACAAAACACATGACTGAACATAAAAAACTTTCTATTTGTTAGTCATTTTATAAAACTCGAACAGTTATCTATCCATGCGTATAAAAACTTGAACAGTTATCTAACTATTCGATTTTTATTACCGAATGCATATGAAAAACACGTGACAACTTAAAACATTAAAAACACACGTGCAGATAACTTAACTATATGAGTTTTTAACATAACTATTTGATAAAAACGAAATGTTAACTATCTGAAAGTTTAATTATAAAATGCCAACTATCCGAAAACTTTAACTATTTGAAAACTATAACTATTTGAAAGTTAACTATCTGAAATTTTAAATGAAACTTTCTGTAACCTGTTAACATTTAATTACGTGACAATTATACTTAGAGAATATTATTTAGACTTATTTAAAAACTTTAATAAAGCATATATCATTAAAACAAAATTCCTAACAATCTCCCCCTTTTTGATGATGTCAAAACCTAATAAGTCAAATAATCTATCTTCTCCCTCTTTTTGGCATTATAAAAAAGTAAATAAAATGTAAGGAAGAAAAACTTGCTAAGTATATATTAATCAAAAAGATATTTTCAAATATGCATAATTTTCGTGGATTAAGCATAAATTGTCAAAAACAAGTATATGATCATTAAATGCAATAAACCTGTTGCCATGTATTCAGCTTCAGTGGTAGATAAAGCTATAAAATTTTGTTTCCTGCTGAACCAAGAAACAAGTGAGTGGCTAAGCAACTGACATGTACCATTGGTGCTTTTTCAATCTGATTTGCATCCTACATAATCTGCATCACTGTAACTTGCTAATATTAGATGATTCTGTGAAAAATAAAATAAGCCAAAATCTTTTGTATCTTGTAAGTATTTAAAGATGCATTTGACTACTTTTAAATGTGATACTTTAGGAGAGGCTTGATACCTTGCACAAGCACATACACTAAACATTATGTCTGGTTTACTAGCTGTTAAATACAAAAGTGATCCAATCATGCCTTTGTATTTCTTTTGATCTACAGACGTGCCAGAGATATCTTTATCAAGCTTTTCATTTGAGTTCATAGGTGTATTTGCTACTTTGGATTTGTCCATACCAAACTTCAAAAGAATCTCTTTGCAAAAATTTTCTTGATTCAGAAAGATGCCATGTTGTAGTTGATGAATTTGTAATCTTAGAAAGAATTTTAATTCTCCCATAAGACTCATTTCAAATTCATTCTTCATTAAAGTCTGAAAGTCATGACATAGTTTCTCATGTGTAACACCAAAAATAATATCATCAATGTAGATCTGAATGATCAACATCTGAGAATTTTCTGACTTGATAAATAGAGTGTTGTCAGTAGTTCCTATGTTAAGCTGATTCTCAAGAAGAAAACCCTTCAGTTTATCATACCATGCACGTGATGCTTGTTTCAGACCATAAAGAGCTTTATTTAGTTTGTATACATGGTTTGGTCTTTCTTCATCTTCAAAACCTGGTGGCTGTTCTACATATACTTCTTCTTGTAAAATGCTATTCAGAAAGGCACTTTTAACATCCATCTAATAGAGCTTGATTTTTATACTACTTGCAAAGGCAAGCAACATTCTAATTCCTTCAAGCCTTGCAACAGGTGCAAAAGTTTCTTCATAATCGATTCCTTCCTGCTGGTTGTATCCCTGAGCAACAAGTCTAGCTTTGTTTCTGATAATACTGCCATCATTATCTAGTTTATTCTTAAACACCCATCTAGTTCCAATAATTGATTTTTCGATGGGCCTTTCAATTAAATTTCAAACTTCATTTTTCTTGAACTGATTTAGTTCCTCTTGCATGGCCATAATCTAGTATTCATCATTGCAGACTTCTTCAACTGTTGTAGGTTCAAGTTCAGATACAAAAGCACAATAATTACAGATATTCTGAATTTTGTTTCTTGTTTGAACACCTTGATTTATATTCCCAATAATTTGTGCAATGGGATGTCCAGACTTTGTCTTCCATGCTTTTTCTATCACAGTAGGTGTAGGCAGTGTTGAACTATCCTTTTTCTAAAAAAATTTCTGATTTACTAATTCACTTTCACTTTCATTGTCTATTTTCAACTTCTTCAATTTTCCTACTAGGTCTTCATCAAAAGATACATTCATTGACTCTTCTACTCTTCTTTCATGTTCAAAATAGACCCTGTAAGCCTTATTTCTCGAAGAGTATCCAACAAGTAGAGCAGGATCAGACTTTGCATCAAATTTGTCCTTTTGATCCCTTGTATTAAGCATAAAACATCTTGATCCAAAAACTTTAAAATATCCAATATTTGGTGTCTTACCATACCATAATTCAAATGATGTCTTATGTAGAATAGGCCTAAGATGAATTCTGTTTATTGAATAACATGCAGTATTTATAGCTTCAACCTATAAAGACTTTGGTAGATCAAATGCATTAAGAATTGTTCTTGCCATTTCTTGTACTGATCTATTTTTCCTTTCTACAACTCCTTCTATGTAGGAGTTCTTGGACATGAAAATTTATGCAATATGCCAAAGGAATTACATAATTCTTCAAATTCACCTCTATGATCACTTCTGATCCTTTTTGCAGTTGATTCTTTTTCATTTTGAATTCTAATGCAGAGATGTTCGAATTCATAGCAAGCTTCATTCTTGTGTGCTAAGAAAATAACCCAAGTGAATCTTGTGTAATCATCAACTACCACTAGGGTATATTTTCTTCCTCCTAAATTGGTTGTCTGTGTAGGACCAAACAAGTTCAAATGCAGTAGATCTAATGGCTGACTTGTGGAAATGTCTTCAATACTCTTATGTACTGATTTCTTTTGTTTTCCAATCGTACAGTCACTACAGAGTTTATCCCTCTTGAATTTGAGTTTAGGCACACCTCTAACAAGATCATGTTTGGTCAATTCTCTTAAGAGTTTCATGTTCACATGATTTAATCTTTTATGCCATAACCATTCATCTTCATTAGAATCAACTAAACATGCATCACTAGATATATTATCAAATGAAAATTCCAATGCATAAATTGAATTATCCCTATATCTAGCAAATATGATTTCATGTGTATCTTGTTGTAATATAAAACAGTTTTCAGCAGTAAAAAGTATATTGTAACCTTTATCACATAATTGACCTACACTTAGTAGATTTTGTTTTAAACCATTTATATGCAAAACATTCTCTATTTTTCCATTTTTAGATGCAACATTTCCTATAGCAGTAATTCTACATTTTTCATTATTACCAAACTTAACAAATCCTAAATTTATTGATTTAACAGATTCCAGAAATCTTTTCTTACCTGTCATATGCTTTGAGCATCCATTGTCAATAATCCACTTGGACATTTGAGCTTCCTTGTTCATGCAGTCTTGCAAATCATGTTGAAATTAAGACTTTTGGTACCCATATTTTCTTGGGCCCATCAGTGTTAGTCTTTTGTATATTGAACCTGTTGCCTTTTGGTAGCCATATAGAAGTAGATCTCCTCTTAATGACAAAAACAGTTGTGCCTTCTTTGTAAGATCTAATTTTTCCACCATAGTAGGGAGTTTCTTGTGGTACAACATACCCTAGGCCAAATTTACTTATTCCTATTCTTTGGGATCCTATGATTTTGTTTAAACTGTTTTCACCTTTAGTAAATTTACATACAGTTTTCTTTAAATCAGTAACTTCAGATAACAGATTCTTATTTTCTTCTTTCAAATCAAAATTTTTACAACTATAGCTATCCATTTTAGTTTTTAATTCCCTATTATCAACTAGGGCTTTTTTTAATTCAGCAAAGGCATCTTCTAGATAGGAATTTAAACTCTTTAATTCTTTCTTATACTTCTTACATTTTACATATAAGTTATCTACTGTACTGTAAAGTATCAATTTGTGCATTTTATATATGTTAATTCATGCATATTAAGGATTATAAGTCATCATTATATATGTTCTTATGAAAGATTACATGAAAATCATATTTTAGAACTATGCATGTTTTATTGGTTAAATAGTCAATAATGTACAAATTTATCCTTTATCAATTAAATACCTAGTCAATAGCCCTTGTATTAGACATAATTCTTATAATTCTTCAATGTATGACTTTATATACATTGTATAATTGCCAAATCACTTAAATATGATGTTAAACTAAAAAACTTTAAGTAATTCATGTATGCGCATGTGAAAAAGTTGTGGACCAAAACCTTCCTAATTTGGCAACTTTCCATATATGGCAACTCATGCATGCATGTATACTATATTTACATTATATGATTTATATTCAATGTATATGTGCATCCAACTTGGTTTTGAGTTTTATAGGTCAATAAATCATGTAATCAAGATGAATTAAAGAGGAAAAAATGTGGGCCATTGGATGCAACTTATTGGAGATCAAGCTACAAAAGCCTAGACTATTTAAAGTGTTTGACTACTCAATTCTAGGCTATCTCCTCCTCTTCCAACACATTGCAGCCGGCGGTTCCAGCCATTCCCGCATCTTCATCCGGAAAGTCCCATCTTCCCCTGGATCTTAAACAAGCTCCCTTCAAGAATGGTGAGCTTTGGCGTCTTCCACTCCTCCTAGAAGACACCTTCTCTTCAATTCAGACGACCATATGTTAGGATCTCCTTGGGCATTCTTCTTAGTGGATTGGGAGGCTCATGTGACTGATTTGGAGTGGAGCAAAAGGTTAGGATCTTCAGGGTTGAGTCATTGGAAGCACCATTCTTAGATGTGGAAGCCAAAGTTGTGGGTCTTGGAGGCAAGATCTTGAGGACGTGCACCATTCTTCTTCAAGGCAACCCTAGAAGCTTCACTTGGACGTGCTACAGGTGGTGACAGCCTTGTGGAACATCGATTTCAAGGACTTTGGGGAGTCATTGCTTGAAGAAATGTGGAAGATTAAAAGGTATGATGGAAAGGAGAGATCCTCATACTAGTTTTCATGTTTTACAATTTTATATGTATGAGTATAGTTTGAGTATGTAGAAGAGTGAAATTCTATACATAAATATTTGTTTCAAATGTTCTAAATTAAACATTATATATTTTTTTGATGTTAATTGATATAAGAATAGAGTTCATATCATATGTTTAGTGTGAATGAATGTGATGATGTGAATTGTGAAGGCAGTTTTTTGTTTCTTAGATGGCTAGAATGTTAGTAGCTTTTCTTCAAATTTTATGCACTTGTTCGACATCTCTAAATTCCATTTTTTATTTCGTTTTGTAAGTATGATGAGTGTAGAACAAGTTTACAAAGTTTTAGAATTTTTTATAATGTTTTTCGAAGGTTTTCAATTTTATTTTCTAAGGGTATCAGCGGTTTTGAGTCTCTGTTGAGTGCTAGTTTTGAGCTCGACGCTTGTGCTGTGCTTGCATCGTGTATTTTGTGGAATTCAGTTCTGAAAATTTTCCTTGTTAATGTAATGGATCTACTTTCAAGGCACGCTTATTTCGTAGTATTTCATGAAGATTTGACGGAGATTTGATTTTTGCACCGAAGGTGCATTTTTGGAAAGTTTCCATAACCGTCTGTGCCCCTTTCTTAAATAAGATATTGCCAGCGTTTTAATTTGAGTTAATCCTTGAAATTACTGCCATTTTAAAGATATTCCGAGAATCTTTTCAACCGTTATTTATTCTAGATTTTTAAATGTCCAAGTTGGAAGTTATTAGAGTTAAAGTCGAGCATAAATTTTGTGATTTCTGGATTAATACTCATTGATTTCTTAAATATCTTATCATTACTAATTGGATTTTGGGGTAATCTTATAAACTTTAATTGTGCTACAAATTTTGTATATTAATATTAAGTAATTAGAGTTTAATTATGAATTAGTTTAATGTGGATATTTAATCGAATAATCATTTTAATAAAATTATTTAAGACAAATTCCTTGTGGATTTGACCCGTACTTGCACATGCTTATTACAATGGGCACTGTGCGCTTGCGGTTATGAATGTAAAATTTACGCTTTTGCCATTAATTTAACAACACATAAAAGTGTTACATATAAGTTATCTATTGTACAGAGAAGACTATCTATATCTACATCATCATTTTCCTTTTCTGAGTAATAAGGAGATGTAAAGCATACCTCTTGTGCAGAAAAGCACACATTTGCAGATGCCTCTTCATCTGAGTCTGATGAGCTACTGGATGAACTGTTGTCATCCCATGTGGCTTTCAAAGCCATATTCTTTTTATTATTCTTCTTCCATTTTTGTTTGTCCTCCTCTTGTTAGAAAAGACAGTAAAGTTGAATGTGTCCTAGTTTTTTGCACTTGTAGTATGTAGGGACTTTTGATCTTAAGGAGCTAGCTTTGCCTCCTTGTCTCATCATTTTTCTAAAGTTTCTAGCCAACAGTAATACTTCATCCTCATCCGAGCTTGGTTGGTCTTCTGTTGAGGGAAAGGCTAGTTCTTTCTTTTTCTCCGCCTTTCTTTTAGTGGCTCCTTCTTCTTCTTTCCATTTCTTCATCTGAACTTCATGGGCTAGAAGATTTCCCAACAGATCTTCAACTGAATAGTTGTTTAGATCCTTTAAATCTTGAATGGAAGTAGACTTCTACTTCCATTCGACTGTCAAGTTTCTTAAGATCTTTTGTACTTGTTCATGATTAGAAAAACTCCTTCCAAGGCCTCTTAGTTCATTCACAATTTCTGTGAATCTAGAAAACATTTCAGTAATACTTTCTTTTTCAAGCATTTTGAATAATTCATATTTTCTTAACAAAATGCTGATTTTAGTATCTTTAACTTGGTTGGTTCCTTCATATGTAATTTGAAGGGTCTTGCAAGCTTCATGAGAGGATTTACAAGCTGATATTTTATTATACTATTCACTAGTTAGTGCACAGTAAATAGAATTAAGCCCACGAGCATCCATCTAGATGATTCTTTCATCCTCCTCAGTCTAGTCACTTTCATGACTGATTGGAATTGGTGTACCATGTACAACCATTCTCCAAAGTTTCACATTTGTACTCTTGAGAAAGCATTCCATCCTATTTTTCCAGTAGCTATAATTGCTACCATCAAAGAGGGGAGGTCGATGGATATTCTAACCCTCTATAGTGTGGAAAGCCATGATCTTAGATGGTTAAATCTATTAACGAGATCAACCTTGCTCTAATACCAATTGTTAGGACCTGATGGCTTACCAGAGGGGGGGTGAATGGTAATAATTTGTTTCTTAACAATTTAATGGATGATTGATATAGAAGATTAGCAAGCACACGATAAAAAAATAATACACACAAGATTTTAGGTGGTTCACCACTAACAGCTAGTCCACCCCCAAGGGATACTTGGGCTTCACTAAACTTTCATAAACTTACAATCACTTGCATTAAGGTTAAAGCAAGAACCAACCAAACTGATTGAGCTTTCAGGTCGTAGCTCCAACCAATCTTTCTCTGAAGTTTTGATTCATGTACTTCTGTAAACACTAGCTTGAATGTATCAGAGTTGAGTGTGTGATGAGCTTCTAAAATTGAGTCTGTATATGCTGAAGATGATTTGATCTCTAAGGCTTTCTTCTATTGAGTTTGGTGTAAATATTTGTATGAGCAAAAGCTATCTGATTATGTTATCTGTTGCTTGTACATATACTAATATGTGTAATGATCATATTTTTCTTCCAATGGATGTATTCTACTGTACTTGGTAAAAGTTTAGACCCAAATATGGTAAGTTACCTTTTAGAGAGGTATTTCAAGATACCCTTCCGATTTCCTAGGTTTTTCGGAGGCTTAGCCATGTAACTCTCTAAAAAATACTTGTAACTTATCGAAAGGTCACTTAAGTCTTTCTGCCATGTAGGATTTCAGATCGTACATATGAGCTGTCATTCAATCAGATACTTGCAGCTGTAACTTACCGAACTGTTCTTTAATTGTTGGATAGTTAGCTACAGTAACCCTCTGAAATCCTTCTTTAAGTTTCCGACTGCTTTATTTAATTCAACACGTGCATAATAGAGTAACTTAAGTTTCGGATGGTTATACTTGTAACTCACCAAAACTCTCCAAATTTCGGATAGTTAGCTATAGTAACTTTCCGATTCTTCTTTTAAGCTTCTATCTAGATTTCTACACATGCGAAATTCAATGACTTAAATTTTAGATAGTTAGCTTTCCTAACTTTTCAATTTCCTTGAACTTCCGGATAGTTAACTCCATAACTCTTCGATCATTCAACCAACTATCTTTCACAACTCTCCGAAGGTCTTATAATTTTGAATACTTAATCTTCTAACTGTCTGATAGTGTTGCTACTGCTTTATACTACCTTTCGGATACTTAGACTGGTAACTCACCAAAAATATATCTCTTCCAAATAGTTAAGCTTGGTAACCTTCCAAAATCCTTTTTATCACTTGCAATACACTTTGAACTATCTGTATCAACTTCTGCTCTCTTGTTGAACTACTAAGCTTGAGAAATACAATTTGATTCCTCACATTGACTTTTGCATTATCAAAATCTAGAGGTCCTTTTAGTCTTAACATTCATTTGATATAATTTGAAATCCATATAACAAGCATATGCTAACAAAATTCGTATTGATTCTAGTCTAGCAACAAGAGCAAATGTCTCATCATAGTCAATTCCTTCCTCTTGCTTGTAACCTTGAGCAACTAATCTAGCTTTATTTTAACTATGTGTCCATCTTGATCTACTTTGTTTCTAAATACCCACCTTGTTCCTATTATGGACTAATTTTCAGGAGGTGGAACTAGATCCCATACCTCATTTCTTATAAATTGATTTAGCTCATCTTGCATAGCTAAATACCAAAATTCATCTTCTAAGGCATCTTCAATTTTCTTAGGTTCTAGTAAAGAAACAAATGAGTAAGTACCACAAATGTTGACTATGATAACCTAGTCCTAACTCCTTGATTAGGATCGCCTATTATCTGATCAATAGGATGAGATGAAGCATAACACCAATTTCTATGTTGTTCTACATTTTTTATAGGTATGACATTATTTTCTTCTAAATCTTCATCATTTAAGTTTATATTTCTTATTCTATCAGATAATCTCTCAATTTCTCTCTCAACATCATTTGGTACCATTTCTGGGAGAGTTTTTGAATCAAAGTTTTCAACATGTCTAACATCCAAATGAGAATTTTCATGAAATTTCACATGTAGAGTTTCCTCAATGGTTTTTGTTGATTTGTTATATACTCTATATGCCTTACTTCTAATGGAATAACCAACAAAAATACCCTCATCTGATTTGGCTCTAAATTTGTCTCTACGTTCCTTGGTGTTTAAAATAAAACACTTGCAGCCAAAGGGTTTTAAATAACTTATTTTGAGAACCTTGTTATACCATATCTCATAAGGAGTTTTATCCAAAATTGGTCTTAGATATACTTTATTTATAATATAACATGCTGTATGAACTACTTCTACCTAGAGAGATAGGGGTAACTTATTTTCATTTAACATGGTTTTGGACATTTCCTGAAGTAATCTGTTTTTACGTTCTACTATCCCATTTTGTGAAGGAGCTCTTGGAAATGAGTACCTATGATCTATGCCTAATTCTTCACAAAAGGTGTCCATTTGATCATTATCAAATTCTGTACCATGATCACTCCTAAGTTTTTGAATTTTAACATTTTGCTCATTCTGAACTTTATTATAGAATATCTTAAATATTTCAAAAACTTCAGTTTTATTAGCTAGAAAATAGACCCAAGTAAATCTAGAATAGTCATCAACTAGTACAAAAGCATAATGTTTACCTCCTAGACTTGTTGTCCTAGTAGGTCCAAATAAATCCATATGCACTAGTTCTAATACTCTTTTGCTTGTTATTTTATTTAAACTTTTAAAGGATGTTTAATGTAATTTACCTAGTTGACATGCATCACACACAAACTCTTTCGAGTACTTAATATTAGGTAAACCTCTAACTAGATTCTTTTTAGATAGCTTTTGTAATAGTTTTAAGTTTGAGTGTCCTAGCCTTCTATGCCATAAAATAACTTCATCTGATTTTGCAATTAAGCAAGCATTGTCTTTAATAATGTCATAAGGCAAATTCAGAATACAAACAGATCTTTTCTTGTATGCAATGAATAAAATTTCGTTTGTAGACATGTCCAGAATTTTATAGGAATCTTTTTCAAAAATTACTCTATAAAACTTCATTAAAACAGGAAAACTCAATAAATTAAAACCTAAGTTTTCCACTAATAAGACATCATTTATAAAATATTTTTCAGTTACCTGAACCTTGCCAGACCCAAAGATATTTGTTTTACTTTTATTTCCAAAGGTAACTTATCCGTTCTTGGTCTTTGTTACTTCTATAAGTAATCGTATATCTCTAGTCATGTGGCTGGATGCTCCACTGTCCATTATCCATTTTGATTTGTGTACCTCACTAGATTTTGTCATGAAGCATACGTTTGCTAGATTTTCTTCTGAATCTAATGTTGATGAGGATTCATTGTTTGATGTTGAATCCTTTGTTTCTTCACTTTGTGAAGCTGAAGAGTCATCCCATGTCACTTTAAGTGCCCTTCTCTTTCTGAATTTCTTACTCCTAAAATTTCTCCTCAAATTCTTCTTATCTTTGTTGAGAGGACAATCAGTTTGAAAGTGACCCAATCTGTTGCACTTATAGCATATGATTTTGTCTTTTATGAATGACTTCTTCTCCATATCTCCAGATGTCTTTGCTGACCTGAAGTTCCTACGTTTCTTTAATAGATTTCTAAATTTTCTGGTCAACAATAGTAAATCATCATCAGAATCACTAGTGACTTCTAAGACTTTATTAGCCTCAAAAGCCAGATCCCTTCTAGGATTTTTCCCTTTTGGATCTAAATGTTGTACTTCATAGGCTATCAGATTTCCTATGAGATCATCGAGAGTATATGTATTTAAATCTTTGGACACTTCAATAGATGTTGTCTTTTGAGCCCAAATTTTAGTTAAAGATCTAAGGATCTTTCTTACCAAGCCTTTTTCCTTGAATTTCTTGCCTAAAGATTTTAATGAATTTACAATCTCAAGAAAATGGGAAAACATATCAAAGATACATTCATTTTCATGCATTTTGAAAAGCTCATATTTATGTATTAACATATTAATCTTAGATTCATTGACCTGGTTTGTACCTTCATTAGCAACTTCTAATGCATGCCATATCTCATATGTAGTTTGATATGCAGAAACTTTGTTAAATTGATCATGAGATAAAGCACAAAACAAGATGTTTAAACCTTTAACATTCAATGTCATTCGCTCATTTTCATCAAAAGTCCAAGTATCATATGGAGTCATAACTAACACTATAGGATTGCTAATTATATGCCATAGTTTGAAATCAATTGACTGAAAGAATACTTTCATTCTATATTTCCAATAGCCATAATTGCTACCTTCGAACATAGGAGGGCAATTAGTGGTCTGTCCTTCAGTCATAACTAAGATTTCAGTATTATCCTTTTAAATAGATGATCCTAAGCAAATGATAGGAAAAATCAATTTCTAACTAGAGAAATGAAAGCTTTTTAGATGCTTTGATATTAAATGTAGTAGAGTGTAGGCAATCTGTCAATAATAAATGCTTTGATACCAGTTGTAGGATCGTTGTATCACAAGAGAGGGGGTGAATTATGTCTTTAGTAATTAAATTATCAGCGGATAAAACAAGAGCACAAAACACTCGTAAATAAAATTCTATTCTTTATAAACTTTAAAGACAGAATTTACAATATCTTTTTAGCTCAATTCCCTTCTTGACGGTTTTGATATAGTAATGTCTGATATACAATTCAAATAGAAAAATGAAGTCCTTATTCAAAACTAATTTCGAATTGTATAAAACCTGATCTTTATGCACACAGCTCCTTTCCTTCTTTTTGCTCAGCTTCTGTATCTCTTCTTCTTCAGTTGTCGAATTACCAGACTTCTTGTGTTTGCAGCTCTTTTTCTAAAATTGCTTGGAATTTCAAACTTCTTCTGATGTTGGAGAACTTTTCTGAATATGAATATTCAAACTTAACTTTTTAGTTAGGAATCCGGATTAAATATTTAGACTTGGTTTTTGAGATTGAGATTCTTAATTGTAATGTAGTTCGTACTCTCTATTTGTAATCGAACTATGTCTTCACATTCAGCATGTTCATCCACTTAATCCATAATCCACATACTAATTTTTTCTTTAATCCAAATTACTATCTTTTTGAATTTCCACTTTCTCCACTATCATTTTGAATTTCCACGATCTCCACTCGTAAATTCACCGAAACTTTATTTTCCTGGAGTCTTGTAGAATATCTTCTAACTCTTTAATTTAGTCAAACACTTATCCTTTAAGTCCTGTAAAAACTTGAACACTTATTTGTAACTCTTCGAGTTTTTGCACCTGCAAAATACATGACTGAATATCGAAAACTTATCTGTTCGTTAGTCATTTTATAAAAATCGAACAGTTATCTATCCATGCGTATAAAAACTCGAACAGTTATCTAACTATTCGATTTTTATTACCAAACGCACATGGAAAACACGTGACAACTTAAAACATTAAAAACACACGTGTAGATAACTTAACTATATGAGTTTTTAACATAACTATTCGACAAAAATGAAACGTTAACTATCCGAAAGTTTAACTATGAAATGCTAACTATCCGAAAACTTTAACTATTCAAAAACTATAACTATCTGAAAGTTAACTATCCAAAATTTTAAATGAAACTTTCTAATAATATGTTAATATTTAATTACGTGACAATTATACTTAGAGAATATTATTTAAACTTATTTAAAAACTTTAATAAAGCATATATTATCAAAACAAAATTCCTAACACTTTTCCTTTTCTTCTTCTAAATAGTTGTGCCTAATCTTCTTCTTCTTCTGACACTAAGTCAACAAAAATGGGCTCTTCAGGCCTTCGAGCCTCAAGTACTGGCTCTTCCTATTTTACTTCTTATATATTTGCTAGTCTCGAAGGTCCAACCTCATATTCTTTTGCAATTGGTGTTGAAGCTGCTTCTTGATGTTGTTGTAATCTAACTTTTATTTTTGCTTGTACTCTTTCTTGGATCCTTCTCCTCTAGATTCCAGCAAATAGAATAAGTGCTTTAACTCTTGCCAAGGCTTCATTAGCACCTTGGTCTTTGCAGAGTTTAATTAACTCTTCTAATTCTTTTTCCTCCTCCTTAGATCCTAGACCTACCATTACAACTTTTTCTCCTTATTGTGGTTGGTATGAAGGTTTCAACTATTGCTTTGTCGCTGTAGATGCTTTAGCTTGCTCTCTTAGTTGTTGTTGATATGAAGGTCCTAGCTGTTGCTCTTGTTCTTCCTTATAAACCATAGTTTGGACTTACATCTTATGAGTTCTAGAGCAACTTTATTGTCCAGCCTAATTTTCTTTCTCTATTGATAGTAGTTTCTGTAGCTACTTTTATTCTTGTTTCCATTAATGTAGGTATTTTGACATTCAAATCTACTAAAACTTTTGTAAAGAAGAAGAGGTCATCCTCTACCTTTTCTAACTACTTCTCTTTGGTAGTATTTCTAATTTTCTATCTTGAATGACATTCCTTCGACTCTCTAAGAAATCTAGTAGTGTCAATCTGATCTCAGAAGTTTTGCTCCATCTCGATCTTCATTGTGTTATTGAATAGAACGAAACGACTCTAATCTTTACTGTTTTAAGTTCTAAATGATTTTCGCGGATAATGCCCCCAAATCCTAAGTTTTTGTATAAATAAACCCTAAGTTTTTGGCAGGTAATCGAGTCATTTCTCGTGCAATCTATCACTATGAAAATGTACTACTCCGTGGAGTTACAGTTAACTCCATGTACTTACCTTAAGTACTTTGTTGAATTATAGTTAACTCAACGAAGTAAGTTCATTGAGTTAAGCTTAACTCAATGAACTTCTCGTAAAGTTATAACTAATAAAAATAATTATAATAATAATTTTTAATTTGGTCAAGACCGAAGAATCTCTAGTCTGACCGACTCTTAATTTTACTATTTTCTTAAATTCGATCAGATCGTTGCATTTCCTCGGTTGAACCAAAATTACACATTTCTTTCTTTTTCTTTCGGTTGAACTAATACCATGCTTCAGTAAAATCGACACTTTTACTTCATATAATATATTTTTTCTTTTTATAGTTTTGGTCAAACCGATGGATCCTTTCAATGTGACCATTACAATAATTTTCTTTTAATATATGTTTTAGTAAAATCGATAATTTTTTTCAGTTAGACTGTTACTATATTTAAAATAAGTTATATATATATATATATATAATTAACATATATTCTTACTTAATAAAACTCGAGTATTCCTCTACTCTTACTTCTATAATTCCAAAGGAACTTTTTGGACATTTTAGAATAGGTCTAAGTCTTTGTCCATTTACTTTAAATATATTCTAATTTTTAGGATTTTCAATTTCTATAGCTCCATAGGAATAAATATTCCAAACTATGTAAGATCCTACCCATTTAGATCTTAATTTTTTTGGATGGTTATGAAGTCTAGTCATGTAAAGATATACTTCTTGTCCTATTTCAAAAGTTTTTGGAATAATTTTCTTGTCATGCCAAAACTTCATTTTTTCTTTTTCTTTTACAGCTTTTGAATAAGCTTCATTCCTAAATTCTTTTAACTCAATTAATTGCAATTTTTTGTTTTCAACATCTTCATTTAAATTAGTGTTTAGAGTTTTTAATGCCCAATAAGCTTTATGTTCAATTTCAACTAGTAAATGGCAACTTTTTCCATATACTATCCTAAAAGGTGACATACCTAAGCTTGTCTTATAAGTAGTTCTATAAGCCTAGAGTGCATCTATCAGTCTATTAGCCTAATCTTTTCTAGTAGGATTTATTACTTTTTCTAGGATTAACTTAATTTGTTTGTTTGCACTTTCTACTTGTCTACTTGTTTGCAGATGATATGATATTGCTATTTTGTGATTTACTCCATATTTCTTCATTAAGGTTTCAAAACTTCTATTACAGAAATGAGTTCCTCTATCACTAATAATAGCTTTAGGTATTCCAAATCTAGCAATTATATTAGTTCTTATAAAGTGTATTACCACTTTGTTGTCATTAGTTTTTGTAGGAATAGCTTCTATCCATTTAGATACATAATCCACCCCCAATAATATATAATTAAATTGATTAGGCATAAGAAATGGACCCATAAAATCTATTCTCCACACATCAAAGATTTCAACCTCAACAATAGGATTAAGAGGTATCATATTCCTCTTTAATATCCTACCTATTTGTTGACATCTCAAACAACTTAAGTAGTATTTATGAGCATCTTTAAATAATGTTGGTGTTTAGAATGAAAAAGTGCATAATATTAAGGGTTAAATGATGGTTAATTGCATAATATCTAGCTTATCATATGAGAATTAAGCTATTATATTATAATTACATTGTCATATGCCTTAATGAAAGAATCTACATAAATTCAAGGAATTAGCGTTAATTAAGTATATTTCTACATTGTCAGTGAGTTATAGGCTTTGAAATTCCTAAGTATTTGAATTGTCTGTTATTTCGAAGAGTTATATTTCATGTACCGAATAGTTATGTTTTAAACCCTTAAAGAATATTTTATTATTTCTTGAAGTACATGTGTTGAAACCTTAATGCATGAGTTAAGTGGATTTTCGATAAGTTATCTAGTAACTATCTGAAATGTATCTAAGCATCAGATAGTTAGGTTTGCAAGTATCTGAAATATCTTTTTATCATAAAACTTCCTAAGGACACTGTTCAAGCTTTAATTTTGCCCATTTTTAATGAATTTTATAAGTAATTTTGCATGATATTATATATCTATGATGGATAAATGATATTAATTATGGGTAATATAAGTCTTGAAATATAGTGCAATATAGAAATTTAATTAACAAGTGCATCCCCCATTGAATATAATTTTACATGGAACACATTGATTTTATTTTGAATGTCCTATGTTAGCTAACGTCTCTTGGAGTTCAATTTCCATTAATTGTAGGTAACACACATATGGAAGGAGCTTAATGCAAAAGACCAAAAGAAGATGTAAAGAATCAAAAGTTGGTGGACTAAACTTTAAAGAAGAGGGCATGCCAACACCTTATTGGCCCTCCTAGATCTATGGCATCCTATTGGCTTGGTGATAAAACCAAGGTGCCACATCAAAGAGAGAGAACACATGCTAACATAAAGGCAAGGGGAGAGGAATTTCGTAGGCCAACTTGGTGTTTCCAAGGAGAGAAAGAAGGAGGAGAAGAAGCTTGGAGGTGAGGCTTGTGCTTCCAAAGAGAGACCATCCATTCATGCTATTCACCATTCCAAGGGCTAAGGAGAAGACGTCCAAGCTTGGAGGTGGATTTGCTGCCAAGTTCCATTGAATTCAAAGCTCTAGAGAAGAAGATAAGAAGCTCCTAAGGTAGTGACAACTCTTAGAGTTTATTATTTTCTTGTATAGAAGGAAGAATTGATGAGAAATGGTGGTGAACATCTCAATTATATGTCTTCTTAGCTAGATAGAGTTCAATGAATGTATATGAATGTTTAATTCTTCTTTTCAACTTCTAATTTGCATCCTCTATTCACGTGTATTGTTGGGGCTGTTGGTGAGGCTTTCACACGAGTGAATGACACTCATCAATGGTGGCTTGGCGCATTTGAGAAGAAGGTGTGAATTGAAAGAAGAAGAAAATAAGTGTTGATGTTCATTTGAATGAAGAACCTATCACTTATATCTAGTTGTTAATTTTAATTTCAGTAGTTAATTGAGTTTGTTATATCTTATATTGATCACATTTTGTCCTAATCAATCTCCAAAAAGAATTTCTAATGCAAGTAGTATAGTATAGTTTAGCTAGATTAGCAAATAGCATAGTTGCATGCATTTAGTATAAATTAGAATAGAGTAGTATAGTCTATTGAACCTTCTTGTTTTATTTTTCTTTCCTTAATATTGATGCATGGATATCACTTCTGAAATCACGTGGAACTTGTGTGCATGTTATAATTGAATGAGTTGATAGATTTACAAGTAAAGAAATTGATTCACTTCACCATTTTCCACTACACATTGCCTTGAAATTGCATGATTTGTGAGCTTGTGTTAACTTTGATTATTCTACATTCACATGTCATTAATTTACTGAAGTATACCTAAGAGCTTGAAGAACAAGTTGAGTAATAGTTGATTAAGTCATAAACACAATCCTTGTGGAAGAATGACCTGTATTTGCCATGTACACCAAAAGAACTGTACACTTGTAGTAAAGCTTGAGCTAAAAATATAGCTCAACAAGTTTTTGGCGTTGTTGCCGGGGATTGGCAATTTGGCTTAGTTTATTTTTACCATATTTGAAGTTCTTAGTTGGTTGTTTGACAAATTTTGATAAACATATCTTTCTTGTGCTTAGTTGTGAATTTTATTGCTTAAATTTCTTGCAAGTATGTCAAATTTTCATCATGATGATCCTTTTAAGTTTATAAATGATTTTTTATCTAAAAGTGCTTGTTCTTATTGCCATGTAAAAGGTCATGATGAAAGCATATGTACCAGCAAGTTATTTAATATAAAAATTCAACCAGTAGAAGAAACAACTCATGTTAGTGATGAATATGATGTCTTGCATGATGCTAGTGAATTTTCTTACGATTTTGATATGCATAAATCTCATATTGATGAAAGAAATGATGTTTGTGATTGCTCTCATGTTAGTAGTAGTTCTATAGAAGAGTCCATGAGGAATATAGAGAGAATCATAGAGTTAGGAGATAGCTATTATGTTGCCACTAAGCTCCTACAACAAAAAGAAGATGTAATTGTCATAGATGATGAAGAAGACTTTAATGTAGATAAAAACGTGAATTTAATCTTAAGATCTGGAAAAACCATAGAAAGAAACATATTAGAACATGAAAGTGAAGAAAAACAAAGTGAAGAAAAGGTAGATGAAAAGGAAGAAAATATGTTGACAAGAGATGAACATAAGGATGTAGAACTAGAACATGAAGGAGTTGAACTTGAAAAATGTCTAATGGATGAAACTAATGAAGAATTAATTGAAGAAAACCCTGTTATAGACTTAGAAATGGATAAAAAGAAAGAAGAAACATCTGAAAATATGAACAACAAACCACCATTTCCTAGTCGGCTTGACAACAACAAAGAAAATGAGGAAAATGAAGCTATAAGAACCATATTTGAGAAAATCAATGTTAATATGCCTATGTTAGAATTAATTAGAAAAATTCCAGCATATGGGAGGGTGCTTAAAAACCTTTGTACCAAGCATAGGAAGCCAAGAAAAAAATTAAGTAAGCAAGTTTATTTAACCGAGTTAAGTAGTTCAATGTTGCTTGATAGTTTAGCTAAAAAATTCAATGATCCTGGTGTTCCTCTAATAACTTGCTTAATAGGGAATGTTTTAATTGAAAAAGCATTATTAGATCTTGGTGCAGGAGTTAACGTGATGCCAAAATACTTATATGAACAATTGGGAATCACAGGAATTAAGAAAACTAGAATACTAATTAAACTAGCTGATAGATCATATAGGAGTCCCATGGGTATTGTAGAAGATGTCTTAATTCAAATTGAAAATTTTATATACCCAACCGACTTTATCATTTTAGAAACCAATACATCAACTTGTGAACCAAATGAATCTACTTTGATCCTAGGGAGACCATTCTTAGCAACTATTAATGCCCACATTAATTGCAAAAATGGTAAAATGTCAATCTCCTTTAACAATAAGGTGATATCATTGAACATTTTTAAAAGAGATAGGACTATAAACCATCAAGTAGATGACAACATTAGTGTAAGCATTTCTGAATTATTTGAAGAAGTTGAAAATAGTAGTAATGAGGAAGAACTTAGTGCTGAAATTTGCTTTCTTGACGTTGAAGATAATCTAGAACACAAGGCATCGTTACAAGAGAATAGTGGTGAGCATGAAATGAATAATGACTTGATTTTAGAAGTTAAGGAAAGGAATAAATTAAAAGCACTCCCACAAAATCTGAAATATGCATTTATAGATAAGCAAAATGAATATCCTATTATAATTGGAGCAAACTTAATCCCAAACCAAGAAGAAAAATTAATGAAGATATTAAGTAAAAACAAGAGAGCTCTTGGTTGGCAATTGAGTGATATTGTAGGAGTTAGTCCCACTATAGTTCAACATAGAATTATCCTAGAAGATGAGAACTATGCCTTTAGAGAACCTCAACGTAGATTAAATCCCCAAATGAGTGAGGTGGTAAAGAAGGAGATAGTTAAATGGCTTGACAATGGCATTATATACCCTATTAGTGATAGTAGGTGGGTAAGCCCTGTGCATGTAGTACCTAAGAAATCGGGCTTTACAGTAGTTGAAAATCAAGATCATGAGTTAGTGCCTACTAGAATAAAAACTAGTTAGAGGGTATGTATTGATTATCGTAAATTGAATTCTGCAACTCGTAAAGATCATTTACCATTGCCATTTGTTGATCAGATGCTAGAAAGGTTAGCTGGACATGAATTTTATTGTTTTCTTGATGGATACTCTGGGTACAATCAAATACCCATAATCTCTGAGGATCAAGAAAAGACTACTTTTACTTGTCTAAGCGGAACCTATGCTTTTAGGAGTATGCCTTTCGGTTTATGTAATGCGCCTGCAACATTTCAAAGATGCATGGCAGGAATTTTTTATGATATGAATGAAAAAATTTTAGAAATTTTCATGGATGACTTTTCAGTTTTTGGCAAAAATTTTGATATTTATTTACATCATTTAGATATGGTTTTGCAAAGATGTGTTGAAAAGAATTTTATTTTAAATTGGGAAAAGTGCCATTTCATGGTGAATGAAGGCATAGTTCTTGGGCATGTGATATCTAATAGAGGGATTGAGGTGGATAAGGCAAAAATTGACGTTATATCTCATTTGCAGCCACCTAAATCTGTTAAGGAGGTTAGAAGCTTTTTAGGACATGCTGGTTTTTATCGTAGATTTATTCATGATTTTAGCAAGATAGCAAGACCTATAACTAATTTACTTGCAAAAGATTCTGAGTTTGTTTTTGATGAATATTGTCTTGTTGCCTTTAATCAACTTAAGCATGCATTAATATCTCCTCCTATAATTCATGCCCCAATATGGGATTATCCTTTTGAAATTATGTGTGATGCCTCCAATTATGCAATAGGTGCAGTACTTGGGCAAATAATTGATAAGAAACATCATGTCATATGCTATGCTAGTAAAACTTTGAATGAAGCTCAAGTAAATTATACTACCACAGAAAAAGAATTTCTTGCTGTTGTTTTTGCTCTAGATAAATTTAGACCATATTTAGTTTGCAATCAAGTTATTGTGCATACTGATCATGCAGCTATTAAACATTTGATGAGTAAAAAAGATGCAAAACCAAGATTAATTCGTTGGGTTTTATTGTTGCAAGAATTCAACATAGAAATTAAAGATAAGGTTGGAAAAGAAAATTTAGTTGCTGATCACCTCTCTAGATTAGAAAATATTCCAGCATGCAATAATGTGATTAATGAAAAATTTCCTGATGAGAGTTTATTTCTAGTTGGTAAGTTACCTTGGTTTGCAGACATTGCTAACTATCTTGTTATATGGTTAATACCAACTGATTTATCTAAACCAGATAAGAAAAGATTGAGGTGCATGGCTAAACATTATGTTTGGATGGAACCTTATTTGTATAAAATGGGTTCTGATCAAATTTTAAGAAGATGTCTTCCTGAAGATGAAATTGCTAATGTCTTAAATTTTTGTCATAATCATGCTTGTGGAGGTCATCTTAGCCATAGAAAAACTTCTTTGAAAATTCTTGAATGTGGATTTTATTGGCCTTCTCTAATTAAAGACTCTAAAGATCATTGTAGACATTGTGATAGATGCCAAAGAATGGGAAAAATTTCCAAACGAAATATGATGCCTTTGAATCCTATCATTGAAGTTGAAATTTTTGATGTTTGGGGCATTGATTTCATGGGACCATTTCCCATTTCTTTTGGTTATTCTTATATTTTGTTGGCTGTTGATTATGTTTCTAAATGGATTGAAGCTATCCCAACTAAGAGAAATGATGCTAAAGTTGTTGTTGATTTTCTTAGATCTAACATTTTTGCTAGATTTGGTATTCCAAGAGCTATAATTAGTGATAATGGACCTCACTTTTGCAACAGAGTATTTCAAATGGCTTTGAGGAAGTATGGGGTTACTCACAAGTTAGCAACACCATATCATCCTCAAACAAGTGGGCAAGTTGAGGTATCCAATAGACAAATCAAGCACATGCTCGAAAAAGTAATCAAACCAAGTAAGAAGGATTGGGCAGAAAAGCTTAATGATGCACTTTGGGGTTATAGGACTGCCCATAAAACTGTGTTGGGAATGTCACCATTTAGAGTAGTTTATGGGAAAGCATGTCATTTACCTATAGAAATAGAACATAAAGCAGAATGGGCTATTAGAACATTTAACATGTGTGTTGATGATGCAGGAAAAGCAAGAAAATATCAACTCAATGAGCTGGAAGAAATAAGAAGAGAGGCTTATGAAAATGCAAAGATTGCAAAAGAACGAGCAAAAGCATTCCATGACAAGAAAATTTTGAGAAAGGACTTTCATGTGGGACAAGAAGTTTTATTATATAACTCTAGATTACATTTGTTCCCTGGAAAATTTAAGACTAGATGGACAGGACCATTCATCATTAAACATATATATAATCATGGAGCTATAGCTATAGAAAATTGTAAGACAGGATTTAAAACTGTAGTGAATGGTCAAAGACTTAAAGAATATTATCCTAGAAAAACCTACAATCATGGAGAGAGTGCTTTGTTGTTGGAACCCAATTATAATTAGTTTTTATATGTATTTAGTTGTAGATGTAGTTTTTCTTTTCTTAATTTTTAGTAATTTTTCATTATATGTATTATTGTGTTAGTAGTTAACAATAAAATTGATTATTGCAAGTTCACGTCTAAATTTTATATGCATGATTTTCAAATACTTGAAGGATGTAGAATGGGTTGAAAGACTTTATCATGATATCATGTGTTTGTTTGACGAATTGATGTTCAACCATAATTAGAGTTAAATACATTTTATCTACACCACTTGAAGAGCAGTGCACAACAGGTATGCGCTAACATTTTTTTTATTACTTATTCTTATTGTTGAAACAATCCTTTCTACATTGAGGATAATGCAGGAACTAAGTGCGGGGGGAGGAGAAAGTAAAAAAATGTTTTAGGATGCATACTACAGCAATGAAATTGAAAATTTTCCAAATGTAAGTTTCTTTCACAAGCAGGTTGTTGGTAAGTTTGAAACTTCGTTCTATATGTTGCATGCCACCATGTTTTATGTGTATCCATGATAAGAACTTGCATGTCAATTTTTATTTTTTTTTTAGGAAATAGCTTTGTTAGTTTAATTTTGATTTTGAATTATTGCATCTTAGCCTTACTAGTATGCTACTCAATCTCCATTGTATGCTCTTAAGGTTAAGATCATTAATTCTTTAGTAGTTTTAGCTTTGTTTTCATTTGAACTTAATTTCTTTTTGTGGCATGTTGAATTTTCTTCAGTAATGTTCTTTCCTTATGATGTCTTACACTTAGAGCTGAGCTTATCTTTAAGGTGAGGATAGGAATATGCATTTGAGATGCCAACCATAGTTTCTTACTTATAACATATACACATTCTTGCACTAGACTCTTAATCATGTGGTATCTAGAGGACTCTTCTTATGACATGAATCTTGAGGAGTGGCTTAGGAAATCTTTCCAATAGGTTGTCCCATGAGAAGGGTAGATATATGAATTTGGGAATAAGGTTTGATACCCGTTCTCATAAGGTTGCTGGGGACGGAGGCTAAGTAACCTCTTAGTCTTCACATGTAAACCCTTTATGGGAGGTATCCTAAGGGTAGTGGTAGGATGTGAGAAAAGAGAGGTTTCAAAAAAAAAAAAAAAAAAAAGTGGAAGAAGTTGTTCTATAGAATGAATAAAGAAAATACTTTTATAGAAAAAAAAAAAAAAAAACTCAATTGAAAATAAAGGGGCAATGTACTAGAGGATAGAAGCCTAAAGAAACCTTCATGTATTCTTGGATTAAGTGAGATGAACCTAGATGCTATTGATTATGGGTCTAAGCACTTTGCACTTAATAGTATCTTAAAAACTTATTTTCCTTAGGTTGGCATTAGATGTCCATTCTAAATTCCTCACCATTACAGGAACTCAACTTGTGAGTGGAGATTATCTATAAGTATTGTTGCATTACTTGGTGAGAATTTAATTTGCCTTAATTTTCATTATTGTGTTTGTTTGTTTAAAAGGGATTCCTTAATCTTTTCTTCTTTAAATTTTGCTAGAGGACTAGCAAAGTTTAAGTGTGGGGGGGTGTTCAAGCTTTAATTTTGCCCATTTTTAATGAATTTTATAAGTAATTTTGCATGATATTATATATCTATGATGGATAAATGATATTAATTATGGGTAATATAAGTCTTGAAATATAGTGCAATATAGAAATTTAATTAACAAGTGCATCCCCCATTGAATATAATTTTACATGGAACACATTGATTTTATTTTGAATGTCCTATGTTAGCTAACGTCTCTTGGAGTTCAATTTCCATTAATTGTAGGTAACACACATATGGAAGGAGCTTAATGCAAAAGACCAAAAGAAGATGTAAAGAATCAAAAGTTGGTGGACTAAACTTTAAAGAAGAGGGCATGCCAACACCTTATTGGCCCTCCTAGATCTATGGCATCCTATTGGCTTGGTGATAAAACCAAGGTGCCACATCAAAGAGAGAGAACACATGCTAACATAAAGGCAAGGGGAGAGGAATTTCGTAGGCCAACTTGGTGTTTCCAAGGAGAGAAAGAAGGAGGAGAAGAAGCTTGGAGGTGAGGCTTGTGCTTCCAAAGAGAGACCATCCATTCATGCTATTCACCATTCCAAGGGCTAAGGAGAAGACGTCCAAGCTTGGAGGTGGATTTGCTGCCAAGTTCCATTGAATTCAAAGCTCTAGAGAAGAAGATAAGAAGCTCCTAAGGTAGTGACAACTCTTAGAGTTTATTATTTTCTTGTATAGAAGGAAGAATTGATGAGAAATGGTGGTGAACATCTCAATTATATGTCTTCTTAGCTAGATAGAGTTCAATGAATGTATATGAATGTTTAATTCTTCTTTTCAACTTCTAATTTGCATCCTCTATTCACGTATATTGTTGGGGCTGTTGGTGAGGCTTTCACACGAGTGAATGACACTCATCAATGGTGGCTTGGCGCATTTGAGAAGAAGGTGTGAATTGAAAGAAGAAGAAAATAAGTGTTGATGTTCATTTGAATGAAGAACCTATCACTTATATCTAGTTGTTAATTTTAATTTCAGTAGTTAATTGAGTTTGTTATATCTTATATTGATCACATTTTGTCCTAATCAATCTCCAAAAAGAATTTCTAATGCAAGTAGTATAGTATAGTTTAGCTAGATTAGCAAATAGCATAGTTGCATGCATTTAGTATAAATTAGAATAGAGTAGTATAGTCTATTGAACCTTCTTGTTTTATTTTTCTTTCCTTAATATTGATGCATGGATATCACTTCTGAAATCACGTGGAACTTGTGTGCATGTTATAATTGAATGAGTTGATAGATTTACAAGTAAAGAAATTGATTCACTTCACCATTTTCCACTACACATTGCCTTGAAATTGCATGATTTGTGAGCTTGTGTTAACTTTGATTATTCTACATTCACATGTCATTAATTTACTGAAGTATACCTAAGAGCTTGAAGAACAAGTTGAGTAATAGTTGATTAAGTCATAAACACAATCCTTGTGGAAGAATGACCTGTATTTGCCATGTACACCAAAAGAACTGTGCACTTGCAATAAAGCTTGAGCTAAAAATATAGCTCAACAGACACGTGTCATGATCTAGAAACTTGACTTAAGTTATCTTTCGGAAGGTTAGGTGCTAACTATCCAAAATGTATATAAGTTTTAGATACTTATAGTTATAACTATCTGAAACATTTGAACTCATTAAGTTAGAATTATGCACGTGTTGAATTTAAATGTTTTACTATGTTACGTGAGCTGCACATGTTGAACTCGAATAGTTAGCATAACTATATGCGTAAAGTTATGTGAATATGCACTAAGGTAACACGTTGTGTTAGTGTTATAAGCTTATAAGTTATTTCTTTATTGCACGTGTTTTATAAATAAGTCAACAAAGTAAGTTCATTGAGTTACACTAACTCCACGGACCAATTATTTTCTAACATGCCACTATAGCAATTGCAAAAATAAGAAATTCAAAGGAAAACCACGATTGCACGTATCACGTAAGAATTAACTCATGGAATGAACAAGAAATCACCATTATTGATATGAATGAAGGAAAACCAACCGATCATTTAAGTAGAAACAATTACTACTAAAAGTGTAGGATCATTGAATTTAAATGTTTTACTATATCACATGAGCTGCACATGTTGAACTCGAATAGTTAGCATAACTATACGCGTAGAGTTACATGACTATGCACTAAGGTAACGTGTTGTGTTAGTGTTATAAGCTTATAAGTTATTTCTTTATTGCACGTGTTTTATACATAAGTCAACAAAGTAAGTTCGTTGAGTTACACTAACTCCATGGACCAATTATTTTCTAACATGCCACTATAGCAATTGCAGAAACAAGAAATTCGAAGGAAAACCACGATTGCATGTATCACGCAGGAATTAACTTGTGGAATGAAGAAGAAATCACCATCATTGATATGAATGAAGGAAATCTAACCGATCATTTAAGTAGAAATAGTTACTACTAAAAGTGTAGGATCATTGAATTTAAATGTTTTACTATATCACGTGAGCTACACATGTTGAACTCGAATAGTTAGCATAACTATACGCGTAGAGTTATGTGACTATGCACTAAGGTAATTGTTGAGTATTTTGTTTTGATGATGTGTGCTAAATGAAAGTAATCATATTTGCTCAATTATTATTGCTTGTGAAAAGAAATTAAAAACCTCAATTAATACAAAAAAAGTTTACTGATATAAATAATTGTCTATATTGGATTTGCAAGTTAATAACTAGTCGTTTCATTGCATTAATTTCTCATTTAACTAAATGTTAAGTTAACGTGTGTTTTTATTGAAAAGCATGATATATTTTGAAGTTATATCTTCTATATCATATACAGTGCACGTTTAGACAACTTGTTAAGTTAGAGTGTTATTTGTATAGAGGCCACGTGAGAACTCGTTAAGTTAAAGGTTAAAATAGGTCACATGAGAACTCGTTAAGTTAATGAGTAAAAGAAGAGAAGAACTTGTTAAGTTAGTGTTGTACACGTGGTGAAATTATAAGTTACGAATGTTATATTGTATCACGTGAGGTGCACATGTTTAACTCGTTAAGTTAACATAACTAAACACATTGAGTTGCTATATTGAACACTAAGGAAACGCGTTAGGTTAGCATTATAAAACTTAAGTTGTTATTTTTGCACGTGGTAAAATTCTTAATATAAAAACATTTGTTTGTTATTGGTTCGTTGAGTTATCTGTAACACAACGGTGATGGTTGGTTGAGTTAGCGTAACACCATAGACTTAGTTCGTTAAGTTAGCTACAGTACTTGTCACGTGAATTGACACATGAGAAACTCGTTAAGTTAGAAATATTAAGTTATATATATACTTGTATTACTCATTTAGTTAACATTAAAGTAACGACTACTTATTACACTTGATGAAAAATTTTGGACGAGAAAGTTTACTTTGCAGGAAATTTTTCAAAAATCTAGGATTGATGATTAAACAAAATTTGAAATGTAAACATGGGTCAGAACGTGTGTATTTCGATGAAGGAAAAAGAAAAGACGTGAAGAAGTGGAAGACTGATAGTGATTAAATGTGGAGAATCTCAATCTAAAGTTGATAATGATGATATGATCAACTTCCCAAAAGATTTAGATATCAATAGAGAGATTGAAGATTTATCTGAGAAAATCAAAAATATGAACTTCAATGATCAAACTAATGATGAAAGTGATGGATCTTTAGATGTTGATGAGAATATTGAGGAAAATCAAAGAAATTGGCATTATTCTTCATCACATCCCATTACTCAAGTCATTGGTAATATTAACGAGGGAGTTAAAACTAAAGCTTCAGTAAATTTAAATAGTATGTGTATGTTTGTTTCTATGGTGGAACCAAAGAATATAGAAGAAGCATTATCTGATGAAAATTGGATAGTGGCAATGTAAGAAGGACTAAATCAATTCATCAGAAATGATGTTTGGGAATTAGTCTCTCCACCAGAAAATCAGTCCATAATAGGTACAAAGTAGATCTTTAGAAACAAAACTAATGAAATTGGTCAAGTTATAAGGAACAAAACTAGATTAGTTGCACAAGGGTATACATAGGAAGGACTAGATTATGATGAAACATTTGCTCCTATGGCTAGGTTAGAAAGTATTAAAATATTATTAGCCTATGCTTGTTATATGGATTTTAAACTATATCAAATGGATGTCAAGAGTGCATTTCTAAATGGTTTAATTAATGAAGAAGTCTATGTAAAACAACCACCTAGATTTGAAGATATTAAAAATCTTGACTTTGTGTATAAATTGAAGAAAGCCTTATATGGTTTGAAGCAAGCATCTAGATCATGGTATTAAAGATTATCTACTTTTTTAATAGAATAATGTTATATCATGAGAAAAGTAGATCATACTCTATTTATCAAGAGAGATGGTAAAGATCAGATTGTTGTTCAAATATATGTGGATGATATAATCTTTGGAGCAACCTCTGGTAAACTAATAAAAATATTTTCTAAAGAGATGACTAATCAGTTTGAAATGAGTATGATAGGAGAACTTTCATATTTTCTAGGACTTCAAATTAAGCAAATGGATAAAGGTATATTTTTAAATTAAGAAAAATATGCAGATGAAATGCTTAAGAAATTTAATTTTAATGATATAAGGATTTGAAGAACTCCTATGAGTACTTCTTTAAAGTTAGATATTGATGACATAGGAAAATCAATAGATCAAAGAAAATACAGAAGTATGATTGGTTCTTTACTTTATTTGACTGCTAGTAGACTTGATATTATGTTTGCTGTGTGTGTTTGTGCTAGATTTCAATCTAATCCTAAAGAATCACACTCAATTGCAGTTAAAAGAATATTTAGATATATACAAGGAACTAAAAATTTTAGACTGTATTATTCTAAGGATAATTTAATAGATCTTATAGGATATACTGATGCTAATTACGCAAAATCTAAATCTGATAGAAAGAGTACTAGTGGCACATGTCAATTATTGGGAAATAATTTGGTGTCATGGTTTAGTAGAAAGCAAAACTGTGTAGCACTTTCTACTACAAAAGCTAAATATGTTGCTGTTGCACTATGTTGCACTCAGATTCTATGGATAAGGCAAACGTTAGAAGATTTTGGATTATCTTATGATACAACTGAGATTTATTGTGATAGTAGTTCTGCAATAAATCTTTCCAAAAATTCTATATTACATTCTAGAGCAAAGCATATAGAGGTTAGACATCATTTTCTAAGAGATAACGTAATTAAAAGAAAAATTAAATTAGAATTTGTGTCTAGTAAGAATCAATTAGCTGATATATTTACAAAACCTCTAAACGAAAATACATTCTGCAACATAAGATTAAATTTGGGTATTTGTAGGCTATGTGATGTGTAAAATGCTTAAACTCCACATAAAAAGATAAATATTATTGATGATGTTGGTTACCTCATAGATATTATATACTTATCATAAATATCTAAGTAATATCTAAACTGTTGCTTAAGATACTATGTATTTATTGTAAAATCATAGTAGTATCTTATTGATTTTAAGTAGGTTACCGATTTTAACGGTTTTCACGATTTTAAGTGGAAGTGTAAATGAAAATCATTAAATACTTCAGAAATTCTGAAATTTTGATTAAGTATTTTCTTTGAATCGAGGAAAGTGCATATGATCATACATAAATTTGACTTGATTGATTAAACTTGTAGAATAAGTTATATGTAAATCATCTTAAACTATTAATCAAAAGTATGATCTTATTGAAATTGATTCATATGTTCAGTAAAATCATAGACGTAAAAATTGTATGAGATTTGTGTTTTATTGCATCTGTATTAATGGAATACATATATATTGTGCTTAAAATGAAAAGTGCTTACAAAGTGAAAATCTTTGAGAGTTTATTGATCAGTTTGATCACGAGCCTTTTGTACTTGAGCAAATAGGTATGTAAGGATTGTTGTCCTAAAAAAGGATTCTTTAAATCTGACAACCTAAGGTCCTGATCAGATCTGGGATTGTTGACTAAAAGCTCATTACACGGGTACATTAGAAAGCTCTTGTATGATTCAAGCATTTAAAACTAACTTTTAAAGAAAATTATCAATATTTGCTGTTTTGAAAAGAAAAAGTTGTTTCATTAATTACAGATATCTTTGAATCGAATATAGTTTCTACAAATATGACTACTAATTTATTGAATCAACATTAGTACTTTTGACAAACTTTATTTGAGATACATTCTTTTATTCTCCTTGAATTAATCATATTAAGTTCAAAGTTGTATTTTGATTCATATACAATGGAAATTGATTCTGGAAATCATTCTTGATGAATTCAGGATAACGAAAGTTTCTGAAAAGAAAATTTAAAGTATAGTTATACTTAACATCTATTGTTATATAAGTATATTTTGTATATTATTGAATATATTTGAAGTATATTTGTAGGGGGAGGATTAACAATGTCCAAAAAAAATTAATATAATTAAGAATACAAATCTTGGTTAATCTGAATTTAAGTCTTCTTAAGATCTTGATGAAATAATTTAGAAGACAAACAAACTATTTTAGATTCATAAAAGGATTATTAGAATAGGTTACAATGTTCTCAAGATGCTTTATATATATGTTAATTATAGCTTGTGTGTTGACTTCAGAAAGTTTCAATAGAAACCATTTGAAATTTTGTTAAAGTGTACTAACTGAACGTTATGTTATATAAGGTAACGTGTAAAATTGTCTCTATACAGCATTTTACTTGTTAGGTTAGTTAACTCAATGAGTTATGCCTAAATATTTCGGGTACCTTAATTGAATAAACTTTATTCAATATTTATTTAAAATCCAAACCCGACTTCTATACACGTTGTGTTAGTCGCCTAAAACCCTATTTAAACACTTATTACCCGATCACTTAGGTTATTCATAAACCTTTGTCTAAAAATCTTTCCCGCTTGTTGCTGTTACAACTTGCGATGATGGTCTCCAAGTTCTACAAAGGTCGTGGCAGAGGAAAATGCAAAAGTAAAGGAGATGCAAAAGGAAAAGAAATAGATAATGATGAAGTTCCACGCACTTGGTTTAAGAAAATACTTCAAGTGGACAAAAGGTTAGCAAAAATTTACAATGAATACTTCTTTCCTGAAGGTATACTGAATGAAGTTAGATTAGAGCTTCATAATACTGATGCCAGTATTACATACATGGGGATTCGAAGTAAATATGATAGAGAATACCGTATGAAATGTGCTGAAATTGCATTTTTGGAATAGTATGCAAAATATATGGAAAAAGGTGTAGGGTCATCAAATAGAATTCCTCAAACTCCTATAAGTGGTACATGACTACAACCATTTGAGGAAGAACATGAATCTACTATACCTACTCCTTTGTATTCAAAAGAAATACAACCAAATATTGTTGTGGATAAAAGAAAAGTTAAAGGACTTCAAAAGGCTATAGCAATAGAAAATGCCTTTTAAGAATTAAAATAGAAAACTTTTATGGAACAATTTCAAAAGAAAACAGCAATACTTGAAGAAGAGAGATTGACTTGTTATAGAAGAAGAAAAATCAGAAAAATTATGTCTAAGGAAACAAAGTCTGCTGAAAAAGGAAAATCGGATGAGCATTTATTTCCAAAGGACAATGTATGTCTAGACATTGTACCTTATAGTGCATCTGATAAACTCATCAGTTCCGAGCATACTGAAATTGATGAAGATAATGAGACTTTATTTTCCCTTGCTAGAAAACTTGAGAAGAAATCCAAGTCAAATATGAGCTCAAGTTTTTCTATTAGTACAAGTCCTGATGATGCAGAAATTGACAAATTAGAGCATCAGGCACCTGACATTGAACAAGTTATTGCAGATATAATTGACAATGTTGGAGCTGTAACTAGTTCACAGGCTGAATTGTCTAGAGTAGCAGATATTGAAAAAATTAAGACATCAAAAGAGCTAAATGTTAACTAGCCTTCTTCAAAATCTATAGAAGTAGAGTCTAAGAATTCATAGCATGTATCAATGGAGATATCTGTTGAACAAAATGAACAATTACAGATAGATACACCGACTGTAGAATTTGTGGAAAAATTGAACTCTAATCATTCTATAGAGATTGAACAAATGAATGTTGAGCATAATGAAGATGTTCCTTACACTATTAAAGTTGAAGAATCAAGCTTACATATGCAGCTTCAAGAAAATAATTTCATAGAGGAACAACATGACATTCATTTTGAAGAAGAGGTTCCTGAAGATGAATTAAACTCTGAATCAAGGCTTCAGGTATCACCTTCTGTGTGTACAATATTAAAAATTCAAGGTAATTCAATTCATTTTAGATCTGAAGAAGCATTGTAGAAATACAATAATCTGATTACATGTCAGATTCTACATGCTCAACCAATAAAATTCAAAAATTTTGATGGAAATAAAAGATCTATTTGAGTATCAAGGACTCATTCAATTCTTGCCAGTTGGAATGAAATGGAAGCAATACACAAAGCTTATTGCAGCTTTTTATAGTAATCTGGTCAAGAATGAACATATACTGAAAACTCAAATAAATCAATAAGAGTTTATATTGTCTCCTGAGTTAATTTTTGAAATTTTGGAGTTAAGAATGAAGGTGTTGTTACAAATAGATTTGACATGATTAGACAACTGGAATGGAACATTCAGTCTTTATCAAAAATTCCAGATGTATATATTGAAATGAGATTAATGAAAAATCTAAATGCAAAGGCAAGGTTTATTGCAAATATATTGCATGCCAATTTATTTCAGAGAGTTAGACACAATATGGAAGTCAACAGAAGTTGTTTATATGCAACTATGGCCTGTTGAATAGAATTCAAATCAATTGGTTTGATGTTTTCACTTCTCAACTACAGCATATGAGTTCAAAGTTATTTTATGGTGATGCTGTATGTAGACTCCTTGCAAGCCAATTGAATTTATCCTTCTGGCCCTCTGAAACTAAAGGCATGAGAGCTTTTAGTGTAAAAGATTTGCAAAAATTCTAGGCCATGCATCAACCTCAACCACAACAACAACAACCAACAGATTGTACAGACCATATACAACAACAACAACCAAGTTATTCAGTTCAAGTAGAACAGCAACCCTAGCTACCTCCTAACTTAGATGTTGTGCTTAACGACATCAGAAATGATATTAGGCATCTAAGAGATAAAATATGTAATGCTATAAGTGATATACTTAGGAGGAATAGATAATTGTTTGTTTGCTTGTGTTTAGAATGAAAAAGTGCATATTATTAACGGTTAAATGATGGTTAATTGCATAATATTTAGCTTATCATATAAGAATTAAGCCATTATGTTATAATTGCACTGTTATATGCTTTAATTGAAGAATTTGCTTAATGTGGGGGAATTAATGTTAATTTAGTACATTTATGAACTGTCAGTAAGTTGCAAGCTATGAAATTCTTAAGTATCCAAATTTTCTGATATTTCGGATAGTTATGTTTAAATTGCCGAACAGTTATGTTTTGATAGAATATTTTATTATTTCCTGAAGTACACATGTCGAAACCATAATGAATGACTTAAGTGAACTTTCGGTGAGTTATCTATAACTATCCGAAATTGTAGTTGGGCATCGGATAGTTAGACCTGTAACTCTCCGAAATGTTATTTTATGATTAAACTATTACTGACATGTGTCGAGATCTGGTAGATTTACTTAAGTTATATATCGGTGAGTTACCTATAACTATCCGAAATTGCAGTTGAGCATCGGATAGTTAGGTTTATAAGTATCCGAAATGCACCTGAGCATCGGATAGTTAAATTTATGCATGTGTTGAATTTAAATGCTTTAGAATATCACGTGAAATGCACATGTTTAACTCGTTAAGTTAGCATAACTGTACACATTGAGTTACATGAATATTACACTAAGGTAACACGTTATGTTAGTAGCTTATTTCTTTATATTTTCTAATATGCCACTATAGCGGTTGATGAAAGAGATAGTTGGAAGAGAAAAACCACGTTTGCACGTATCACGCAGGAATTCAATCGCGCAGGGAGAAGAAAGCATCGTCGTTGATATGAATGAAGGAAATCCAACCGACCATTCAAGTAGAAGTAGTTACTACTGAAGAAATATAAAAGAAAAGAAGAAAAAAAGAAGGGCGCGTGTGATCGATGGGCGGACAGTGTGTGTAGAGGAGGATCAGCGTCGCAATTCTCTAAAGTACCACACCTACCATCATCATCACCATCACCACACCATAATCACCAACCATCAGAGGTCTGTGAGGATACTTGCCTGATGTCGGGTCGATTCCAAGCCAAACACAGTGCTTGACAACCACTGTGAGGAGTGATCACGTCGCAGGAAGGGAAGCCATTTTCACCAAGTGCCGACTCATATTTCAAGAGATCATAAAGCCTTTAGCCTTGGCTTCGGGTTGATGCCTGTATGCTGAAGAGGAGATCATCTTGCAATTCTGGACTCGCGATTCTATAGGGAGAGGAGATAGAATTGTAAGTGGTTTAATTTTCAGTGGTGTAATCGCATTGCAAGTAGTGTCGGAAGTATTTACTGTCAAGTGAGATTACTTTACATTTCACATGTCACCCATTTCCATGTTCATATTAAAACAAAAATACCAAAAACAATTTATCTATGTTTGTATGTTGTATTTGAGTGTTGTATTGTTTGTGTTGTATCATGATTAATGTTATCTTTGTTAGTATTGTGATTGTTTTATGTTTATTTTAGTTTTACAGTTTATTGAAATTGGTTTGTTCAAAAGACTTAAAGATTTTAATGGTTACTATTTGAATTATCTGAATGTTAGTATTGCTCAATGATAAATCCAATGTTAACTAGCATTAAAGAGCTTAATTGATGTTATTTACAATCTGTGGAATCGCCCAATGGTTGGCCGAATTCCTCTGTAAATAGCAGTATCAGAAAGAAAAGTCAGGCTCGTGGAGTTAACTTAAGTCCACGAGGTTAGTCTGTTGAGTTATCCATAACTCAACGAACTTAGTCCGTTGAGTTAGCTGTAATTCAACGGAGAGCTTATTGAATATATAAATTTGATTTTTAACAAGCAAACAGTTCTCAAGTTCGTCAACAATTCCCTATGGGATCAACCTGTACTTGCACACTGATACAATAGACACTGTGCACTTGTAGTTAAAGTACAAATTGGAATTAATATCTAAATTGTATTAAAGGTTGTTTGTTTACTTCTAAAAGAAAGAATAGGCATGAAGATAAATTAACTAAGTAAAAATAGAAGTAACAAATCCAAGTTTTTCTAGTGTAGTGCTGGGAAAACCCAAACAAGTTTTATAGCGCCGTTGCTGGGGAATTGAATTAAATTGAACTGAATTGAATTGAATTGAATAGATATAAGCAACTGTTAGAGCTGTTTCGTTTTAATAGCTAGAGTTGTGTGTTTTCTTTGGTAATTGAGAATATGGCATATGCTTATGCTCAAAGATTTCTGAAACCTATAATTAGCATATGTGAATTCTGCAATTCTGAAGGACACGACATTTCTGATTGTTTGAAACTAAGACGTTTACAGATGGTTAGATCCCATGAACAACAAATGAATTATCCTCAATAAAATAGAGCCGAGTATGAGAATCCTATAGTTTACCCAACTGATGGTAAGTATAGAATGTGTAATATGATGAGAGACACTGAAGTTTGGGATAGCTATGACAGACTGGAGCATAGTATAGAGCAAAATCTAGACAAACTGGAATACTTTGTATGTCAACAACAAGAAGTCAACCAATTAAACTATAAGGAAGCATATTCAGAACCTAAACAGGATATAATTTACGAAACTGAAAAAAACATAAAGAAAATTGATCAAAAATTGAATGCAATGAAATTAGATGATCTGGAAACAAAATTAAAAGCATTAGACGAAAATGCAATGAAAATACAAGTTATGCAACAAGACAATGAAAATTATAATGTTATAAACCTACATAATTTGCAAAATATATAGCAAACAGAAAATACTAATGCAAGAGAATTTAAAGAATGCACTTTAAAACTAAAAACAATTGAAGATCATAATCACAAAAATGATATACAAAAACATCATGAAAGTAACGAAAATCTGGAAGATGTATGTGCAACATTAAGATCTGGAACTGATATACCACCAAGAACTCAAAATGAAAATGATATGAAGGTGGATAAGAGTAAAAATCAAAATGATAATGAAAATGTAATAGTTGAAAATCTAGAAATCATTGAAGAACAATCTGAATCTACGAATGAAGCTAAAAATGATCAAACAAATCAACTGAAAGAAAAAGAGTCTTTGAAATCAAAATCTTTAGTACCCTATCCTGAAAGATTACAATAAACAATTCTTGAAAAACAAGAAAAAATCAGAGAAATTTTTGAAAAAGTACAAGTTAACATTCCTTTGTTAGATCTATTGCAGAAAATGCCACCTTGTGCTAAATTTCTGAAGGATTGGTGTACTAAGAAAAGAGAGCGAAAAGTTCTTAGAAAGTTTTTTTTAGCTGAGCAAAGTAGTTCCCTATTTCTGCCACAAATTCCTAAAAAGTTATCTTGATCCTGGAATCCCTGTTATATCATCCACCATAGGAAATACCATTCTAGAAAGAACCTTAATAGACTTAGGTGCAGGTATAAATGTTATGCTAAGTGATATATTTGCATCCTTAGGATTAGAAGGCTTAATTCCTACTAGTACGATTATTCAATTAGCTGATAGAAGTATAAGATACCCTAGAGGAAAAATAGAGGATGTCTTAATTAAAATCAAAAATTTTATATATCCTATTGATATTGTAATTTTGGATTCCCAACAAATTAAGCATAAAAATAGTGATACATCTTTAATTTTGGGAAGGCCATTTTTAGCAACATCAGGGGCTGTTATAAATTGTAAAACTGGAATAATGAAGTAAGCATATGGTAATGAGGATACTCAATTAAATATTTTCAAACCAGAAAGGTTTGAGGAGTTAGAAATGTCCTTACATACCATAGACTTTTTAGAGGATGAAGGAGATATGTTAGATGATGTGATTCAAGAAGAATTAAATAGGCAAATCAATTCTGAAATTTTAAAAGAAAGTGAAAGCATAAATATAGAAGGAGATCGGGAAGAAATTAATTTAAAAAATGATGATGTTCAATTAGGAGCTCTAACTTCTGATGGGCAGCATTTAGGCTTAAAACCTTTACCTCCTGAATTAACCTATATATTTCTAGAAGATAAACGAACCTGTCCATTCATTATTGCTTCAGATTTAAAAGAGGATCAAATAGCTAAATTAAAAGATGTAGTAAAAAGTTATAAAGAAGCAATAGGATGGACTATGACTGATATAAAAGGGTTAAGTTCAACTTTATGCTGTCACCACATATATTTAGAAGAGAATGCTAAACCTGTTAGAATTCCTGAGAGGAGATTAAATCCAAACCTTAAAGAAGTAGTTAGGAAGGAAATAGTTAAATGGTTAGATAATGATATAATTTATTCGATTTCTGATACCTCGTGGGTTAGTCCAATCCATGTAGTTCCCAAGAAATCAGGATTAACAATTATTAGGAATGAAAGTCAAGACTTGATACCTACTAGAATTCAATCAGGCTAGAGAGTATGTATAGACTATAGGAAGCTGAATGCTGTGACTAGGAAAGATCATTTTCCCTTACCTTTTATAGATCAAATGCTAGAAAGATTAGCAGGGCAAGAATATTTTTGTTTCCTAGACGGGTATTCAGGGTATAATCAAATTCCAGTAGCATTAGAGGATCAAGAGAAAACAACTTTCACCTGTCCTAATGGAACTTATGCTTTTAAACGAATGTCATTCGGATTATGCAATGTGCCAGCTACCTTTCAAAGGTGTGTGTAGGGCATATTTACTGGAATGACTAAAGATTTTTTAGAAATATTTATGGATGATTTTACTGTATATGGCAACTCATATGAAATGTGTTTAAGCAATTTAGACCAAATATTAAAACACTATGTGGAAAAAGATCTTCTTTTAAATTGGGAAAAATGTCACTTCATGGTTAAACAAGGAATAGTCTTAAGGCATGCTGTTTCTAAAAAAGGGTTGGAAGTAGATAAAGCTAAAATAGAAGTAATTTCTAATCTACTAGAACCTAAAAGATATTAGATCATTTATAAGACATGCTGGTTTTTATAGAAGATTTATTAAAGACTTTAGCAAGATAGCTAGACCTTTAACTAATCTATTAAAAGATGTTTCATTTAACTTTGATAAAAATTGCAAGGAAGCATTTTTCAGACTTAAGACTAGCTTAATTTCAACTCCTATAATTGAAGCACCTAATTGGAACCATCCATTTGAGTTAATGTGCGATGCTTCTGATTTTGCTGTAGGAGTAGTATTAGGACAGAAGATAGAAAAATCTCCTAGAGTGATTCATTATGCAAGCAAAACCTTAAATGATGCTCAAGTTAATTACACAACTACTGAAAAAGAATTATTAGCTGTTGTGTTTGCTTTAGAAAAGTTTAGATCATATCTCATTAGAGCTTAAGTAATAGTATACACGGATCATTCAGCTCTAAAACATCTAATAAAGAAAAAAGAAACTAAACCTAGATTGATCCGATGGATATTGTTATTGCAAGAATTTGATCTAGAAATTAAAGATAAAAAAGGTTGTGAGAATGTAGTAACAGATCATTTATCAAGATTACAAATAGAAAAATCAAATATTGAAATTAAGGATAATTTTCCTGATGAACAATTAATGACCATCAACACAATGCCTTGATATGCAGACATAGTTAATTACTTAGTTACTGGTTTAACACCTAAGGATTGAAATAGACAGGATAAGAAATTGTTTTTCTCAAGAGTAAAATATTACTATTGGGAAGACCCATACTTATTTAAGAAATGTCCTGATTTGGTTTTAAGGAGGTGTGTTCTAGAAACTAAATATTCAAGCATATTGTTTTTCTGTCATGACCAAGCTTGTGGAGGGCATTTTGGTTCAGGGAAAACTACTGCAAAAATTCTGCAATGTGGTTTTTATTGGCCAACACTATTCAAAGATGCTCATAAATATTGCTTAAGTTGTTTAAGATGTCAACAAAGAGGAATATGATGCCTCTTAATCCTATTGTTGAGGTTGAAATCTTTGATGTGTGGGGAATAGATTTTATGGGTCCATTTTCTATGTCTAATCAATTTAATTACATATTGATGGGGGTGGATTATGTATCAAAATGGATAGAAGCTATTCCTACAAAAACTAATGACAACAAAGTGGTAATTCAATTTATAAGAACAAATATATTTGCCAGATTTGGAATATCTAAAGCTATTATCAGTGATAGAGGAACTCATTTCTATAATAGAAGTTTTGAAGCCTTAATGAAGAAATATGGAGTAAACCACAAAATTGCAACATCATATCATCCGCAAACAAGTGGACAAGTAGAAAGTGCAAACAAACAAATTAAATTAATCTTGGAAAAAGTAGTAAATCCTACTAGAACAGATTGGGCTAATAGATTGATAGATGCACTTTGGGCTTATAGAACTGCTTATAAAACGGGCTTAGGTATGTCACCTTTTAGGCTAGTATATGGAAAAAGTTGTCATTTACCTGCTGAAATAGAACATAAAGCTTATTGGGCATTAAAAACTCTAAACACTAATTTAAATCAAGCTATTGAAAATAGAAAAATGCAATTAATTGAATTAGAAGAATTTAGAAATGAAGCTTATTCGAAGACTGTAGGAGAAAAAGAAAAAATTAAATTTTGGCATGATAGAAAAATTATTCCAAAAAGCTTTGAAATAGGACAAGAAGTATATCTTTATATGGCTAGACTCCATAACCATCTAGGAAAATTGAAATCTAGATGGGTAGGACCTTACATAGTTCGAAATGTTTATCCTTATGGAGCTATTGAAATTGAAAATCCTAAAAATCAGAATATATTTAAAGTAAATGGACAAAGACTTAAACCTATTCTAAAAGCACCAAAAAGCTCATTTGGAATTATAGAAGAAGTCAGAGTAGAGGACTACTCGAGCTTTACTTAGTGAGAAATCAGTTTTTATGTTTATATATATATTAAAAAAAAAACATTAAAAATATATATAACATAAAAATCGTTGCGGTTCAACCGACTAGATCCATCGGTATGATCGAAACATAAAAATTGTATATTAATTTTCAAAAACAAAAAAAATGTTGGTTTTACCGAAACATAGTATCGGTTCAACCGAAAGAAAAAAAAAATATATATATATATAAATAAATCGGTAAAAAAACAGAAAAACTATTCTCTGTAATATTTTTATTATTATATTTGCTTGTACGTGGAGTCCATTGAGTTACACTTAACTCAACGAGCTTACTCCATTGAGTCTTGAGTTAGTCAACGAGCTTATTCCATTGAGTTAACTATAACTCAACAGAGTACTATAGCTAAGACTTCAGATATAATAGTAATAGTTGGTTCAGGAAATGACCCGATTACCCACCTAAACTTAGGGCTTATTTAAACTAAAACCTAGGGTTTTGGGGGCATTATCTGGCAAATCATTTAGAATCTAGAACAGTAAAAATCAGAGTGATTCCGTGCTATTGTGTAACTCCATGATGAGGAAGATGACGCCTGAATTCTAGGAAGAGGCAGTTGACACCGCACAGTTTCTGAAGGAATCTGAAGAATGGCACACGAGGTAGAAGATCAGAAATACAATGAGAGAAAAAGAGTTACAGAAGGTAGAATCTGAACTTTTTAGATTAAGAAAAATATTAATAGATTGTGGTATACAAATACCCCATATAATGGAGACACGAATCAGAGTAGCAACTGAAATTGCAGTTATCAAAGAAAGAAAAATCCAGCCAAACAATGAAGTAGCCTAGAGCTAATTCAACGTAAAACCAGATTGTGGTTTAAGAAATGCATTGCTGGTCGAGGAAGATGGGAAATATGGCGGCAGGAACAACAAGAGGCAACTGAAGGACAAGAGGAGCCGACTGCTGAAACACCTGTTCTTGAGGAGCAGCAACCTGGACCTTCAGTTCCACCATTTAAGCCATTGGCACGAGTAGAAATGATGGGGCCTTCGACTGAAGAAGAGATAAGAGAATTTGCAGAATTGGTCAAGTTGGGAAGAACCAAGAAGAATCAGAAGATTTGGTAGTGGCCAAAGCATACCTAGTGTTTGATGCACTTTACAAAAAGAGGGCTGTAGAAAAGTTGAAAGCCCAATATAAAATCAAATTGGAACAGCATCACGAAGCTACTGCCAGAACTGCTGCCAAACCTACTGCAAAAGGAGATGAAGCTGGTCCTTCAAGACCAGTAGCTATAAAAAAAGTTAAACAGGAAGAGCTAGTACTTGTGGCTTGAAGGCCTGTAGAGCCTATTTTTGTAGATTTAATTTCAGAAGATGAAGAGGAAGAACAGACACAACTAATCAGAAAAAAGAAAGGAAAAGAAAAAGTGCCTGAATATGAGGAAATTAAATCTGAAATACCAATTTTTACAAGGCCTGTGGAGTAGATTTTTATTAACCTGCTATCCGATTCTGAGGAGGAGCAGGAGGAGCAAAGAAAAGAAGAAAATCAGGCTGAAATTAGTTTGTAGCCTATACAAGAAGAAACAGAAATTAGGGTAGAAACTTAATTGCCCGTGACTCCATCCCAATCTGTTACAGAATCAGAAAGAACAGTAATAGAACAGATTGGTAGTCAGGAGGAAAAAGAAAGAGCAGAAAATGAAGAGGCTGAAAGAAGCCATTTAGACAAAAATAATTTCACAGATTCCATTGAAGAACAAGAAACTCTTCAGCAATTTATGGAGAGAATTCAAGACAGAGTGGAGAGTTTTGCCAGCTCACCACCACAAACAGAAATAGAAATTCAGGAATCTGTAGAAAATATTCAAATGCAGCCTATAGAAGAGGAAGAGCAAGAGCAAACCCCTCTGGAGCAACAAAGTCACCTTCTTGACCCCACTGAAACAACAATTTTGAATGAAGTACATTTTTGTAGTCAGGAAGCTTATACCAAATATCAAGAAATAAGGGGTTACAACATTATTTATAGTAAACCAGTAAATTGGGATGGAATGCAAGAAATCAAAGAATTATTTGAATTCCAAGGTCTACTGCAATTTATATCTCAACAAAGAGGGTATGCAGTATATGAGAATTTAGTGTCCTGTTTCTATGCAAATTTGAGAGAAAGAGAATGAGGATTAATTTCAAACGTAGAGGAAGCTGATGTACAGGTAACACTAGAGCTTCTCCACAACATTTTTGGTTTAAAGAATGAAGGAACAAAAATTTTGGAAGATACAATTGCAGTTGAATGGACTGAACAACAAATTAAGGATTGTTTAGCTATCAATCCTGGTGTGCCATTATTAAACAGATTGAAGCATTTAAATGGTAAAGCACACATGGTAGCTAACATTCTGATTAAGAATGTTTATCAACGACAGGGCCATGACATAGAATTAAGTCAATTTATCAAATGGGCCACATATGCAGTTGTAAATAAGATCCAAATAAATTGGTCTGCAGTTTTTATCTCCAAGCTGAAAATAGTGAAGAAGAAATTATTTTATGGAGATTTGATTCCACTGCTAATGGTGGACTGTATCGATTTCACTAAATGGACATCAAAAAGGATCAGATCAAGAACCATTTTAGTGAAAGAATATAGAAATTTTGTAGCTACAGAACTAGCTGTACCTTCTAGAGGAATTACAAGAGTAGTAGAGAGGATTAATCAATTAGAGCTTCAATTAGAAAAACTCCAGAAGGAAGTAGATAAACTTAGGCATAGAGATTAAATTGTATTGTTCGTCTACTTGTGTAAAATTGTATGATGTACTTTTAATGTAATTGATTTATATTAATGAATGTAAATTTTTCAGATGCAATTTTCATACGTGTTTTGGATGTGAAATGAATGGAATTTATTGAATATTATGTTATTGTGAAACTTTATGAATGAATATGTAACAGATTTACAATTTGTTGAATGATAGGATAACTGCTTAAAAATTTCTACATGTTATAAGGTAAAATGTAAATTTTGCATAACATAAAATGACCTGCAAGTTAAATCTTTATATAAGATTTAGATTTAAATGAATTTTAATCAAAATGATGCATTAATGACATAGATTTAACTTTATTACAGTTAGCAGAATGAAAAAAAAAAAAAGAACAGAGAGGAACTTACGAGAGTAAAACTTAGATGTTGCCAAGTGTTAACTCAACGAAGTAAGTCTGTTGAGTTAACCGTAACTCCACGAGGTTAGTAATATAATATAAAGTCACTCTGTTGAGTTATCTGTAACTCAACAAAGTTAGTCCGTGGTGTTAGCAACAGTAACCGATTGTATTCTGTTGAGTTTTCTGTAACTCAACGAGGTTAGTTCGTGGATTAAGCAGAACGGTTATTCTTTTAACTACAAATGAAACTTCGTCGGTTTAGCAGTTACCAAAATTTGAAATTAGTAGTGGTACACGTACCCATATAAACAGGAACCATGATGCATGTTGCAAGCCACGTTCTTGCAACGAGATTTATTCACTTTATGGATGCACAGTATATATATAAAACATAATGTTATTTACAAGTTACCAGCACTTTTAAAAGAAAGGAGAATGCTTTGGAGGAACTGGAAGGAGAAGCAACTGATTCAACTTCATCCGACAACAAATATTTATAGAATGGAAAGCTTCAGATTGGTATGTAATTAATCTTCTGCTATTTATTTATGAGCACATGGACTTGTTCTCTAAGCACTAAACGATTAATAAGAACATCTACCTAGGAATTTTCATTGCAGAGGAGTACTGAAAAATTTTCTAAATTGAACTTTAACAAAATTCTTTGGGGTGTAGCTAACCTTTCTTTAAAAGAGAACGTAGAGATGACTACTCTAGTAGAAAAACCATTAGGAGAGATTCTGTATCTTGAATTAGTTGATGAACCTTCATGTATTCGATTGCCAAACTTTGAGGGAGATAGGTTTGAACTGAAATCTAATTATATTAGTCAATTACCACATTTTCATGGATTAGAAAGAGAGGATGCCTATTATTTCCTTAGAGAATTTAACGAAGTTTGTCAAATGATGAAAATGCCGAACATGAGTATAGATGCTATTAAACTTAGATATATCCCTTTTTCTTTAAAAGACACAGCTAAGAGATGGTTATATACTCTATCGCCTGATTTAATCTCTACATGGACTGAATTTTGCTCTATTTTTCTGGAAAAATATTATCCAACACATCAAACGATTAAAAAGAAGAAAGAAATATTAATGTGTAGCCAAAAACAGGGTGAATCATTTTGGAAATATTTTGAAAGATTTAAAGATTTACTAACTCAATGTCCACATCATGCAATGAGTAGAGCACAACTAATAGGTATAATTTATGAAGGCATAGATGTTTCAACGAAATCTTTATTAGAATCTACTTGTCAAAATGGATTTTTAAAATTATGTAGTGAAGAAGCATGGGCATATTTAGAAAATTTTGCAAAACGAACTACACAGTGGGAAAATTCGGTTGAAGCTATTGCAGATAAAAGAATATTGCCAAGAGGAATGCATGAAATAGATTCCAATACTATGCTTGAGGTAAAATTAAATGAATTAACAAAGAAAATGGAAGAGTTATCATTAAATCAAAAGCTAGTAGAAAAGAATGCAAACATAAATGACTTAGATATTATTTATGCTAGAAACCAGAGAGATAACTTGGGAAATTCTTATCATCCTAATTGGAGAAATCACCCGAATTTATCTTGGAGAAACAACAATTTCCAAGGAGGAGAAAATATAAATGAGAAGAACATAAGTTATGAAGTATTAATTGAACAAGGAGCTAGAATAGAGAAATTAGAAAAGATAATCCAACAAGTAAACAATCGTCTAGAATTTATATTTGGAAATGCTACAATTCAAAATCAAAATAGAAATATATCACTTAGACAGAAGGAACCAATACAAGCTATACCTAATCCTGTCAATAGAATGGTTAATGAAATTGATACCTCTTTTGGGAGGGCAACTAAATGAAGTAGCATATCTGAAGCAATTATCTGTATTTATATATGTTTTTTTTTTTATAGTATCGTAGAGTTAATTTTTAACTCAACGAACTTAGTCTGTTGAGTTATGCCTTAACTCCACGAGGGTGTGTAGTATCATGTTAATTTTTGTCTCTACTAAATTTTTGTTTGTGTTTTATAGAATCGACAAATGGAATTGATGCAATTACCGTTGGATGCACTAAGGGAAGTACTAAGTAACTTGTCAGCTAAAGATCTGTGTAGGTTGTGTTGTGTATCAAAGGAAATTAAAGACTGTATTGAAGAAAAATATTTTTAGAGACTACAAGTTGCAAAAATGACTAAGATTAGAGATGGATTCATATGGCGGTCATTTAATCGTAGTTCAAATACCCATGAATATCTGGCTATGGAAGAAACTAGTGAAATTCCACCCAATGCATTAGAAGGAATAAATCATATTATGGGGATAGATGAATGATTAATCATATACAAGACGAGACCAAGGTATGCAAGTTTATTATTATTTTATATTTTGATAAGAAATCCTATCACAGGAGAAAAATGGAATATAGGAAGACCTAATAGATTTGAAGCACCAACTGTAAATTGTGGGTCAGCTTTAATATTTTCTGATAAAAATTCTGCAATTCCTGAAAAATTATATTATTGGAGACCTACAAGAAATTGGGGTGAAGATTTATGCTTAAGTGTGTATAATTTTCTGAATAGATCTTGGAATGAAAATATTATGATATATCTAGGATAGAAATCATTAATTAACCAAACACATGTCATACTTGATGGATATATATATATAGTCATGGAGATATCATTAGCATATGGATCTGATTTATACATAGTGAGCATAGACAGTTATAATGAATATATAGAAATTTTACCTGTATCGAGTGAAATAGCTAAACCACCATCTGCAGAATTTAATGAAATTCAAATAGGAATGTGGTATAATGAAGAAGATGATCCTACTTTATGTCTAATAAGATGGTGGGATGAAATGATGAAATTTCAAATATGGATTATGGAAGACATAAATGAATGGAAGTGGGAAGAGGAGTATATTGAAATAGATGTAGAAATAGAAACTGCTACATTACCTTGGAACTAAAAAGGATCCCTTTCTGTATTACATATCATTAATGGTAATACACTCGTATTTGGAATTTATAATATATTACATGTTTACAAATTAAGAAGGAACAAGAACTGCATTAAAACAGAATTAATAGCAAGAAGAACTATGCCTAAAAAGTTTGCTTGGACTAATACATTTATTCCATTTGTTTCTACTTTTCAATCATGTTCTTAAGCTGTGATTTTGTGTGTTTAATGTTGTGAGTATTCTGCATTTATTGTTAGAAAAAAAAAAGAGAAAAAATTTTATAGTTTTCATTTTTATTTTATAAAAGAAAAAAAAACAAAATATCAATCCAATTTGTTGGTATCTATTCTGGGAAATCAACTGGTTTGCTTGTGAGCCACCAAAGGCATAGGAGCCTAGGTTCCACACAAGACACTGATTTATTAATATCTGTTAAATGTTATTTTTTTTTATATTTTGCTTTTATCTATGAATGAAAAGTTTTTTAGAATCAAAATTCGTATGTTGTTGAAATTTCTTCTAGAAATCTTATTGGGAAATTCAGGATAGCAGATGATGAAAAGAAGAAAAAACGATAATATAATTAACACTTATGTGATGATGATATACTTTGTATGTAATTGACATATATTCTAAGTATATTTACAGGTTGATTACTGAAACTTACAGAATATATATTCTTATGTTGAATAGAAGAAAAAAGAAGAAGAGGAATTAATTCTAGCACTTTTTAAAAGACCAATTAATTAGATTTTAGTTTGCTAAGGGACTAGCAAAATTTAGATATGAGGGAAGTGTTTAGAATGAAAAAGTGCATATTATTAACGGTTAAATGATGGTTAATTGCATAATATTTAGCTTATCATATAAGAATTAAGCCATTATGTTATAATTGCACTATTATATGCTTTAATTGAAGAATTTGCTTAATGTGGGGGAATTAATGTTAATTTAGTACATTTATGAATTGTCGGTAAGTTGCAAGCTGTGAAATTCTTAAATATCCGAATTTTCTGATATTTCGGATAGTTATGTTTAAATTGCCGAACAGTTATGTTTTGAGAGAATATTTTATTATTTCCTGAAGTACACATGTCGAAACCATAATGAATGACTTAAGTGAACTTTCAGTGAGTTATCTATAACTATCCGAAATTGCAGCTACGCATCGGATAATTAGACCTGTAACTCTCCGAAATGTTATTTTATGATTAAACTACTGCTGACACGTGTCGAGATCTGGTAGATTTACTTAAGTTATATATCGATGAGTTATCTATAACTATCCAAAATTGCAGTTGAGCATCGGATAGTTAAATTTATGCACGTGTTGAATTTAAATGCTTTAGAATATCACGTGAGATGCACATGTTTAACTCGTTAAGTTAGCATAACTGTATGCGTTGAGTTACATGAATATTACACTAAAGTAACGTGTTATGTTAGCAGCTTATTTCTTTATATTTTCTAATATGCCACTGTAGCAGTTGCAGAAACAGACAGTTGGAAGAGAAAAACCACGTTTGCACGTATCACGCAGGAATTCAATCGCGTAGGGAGAAGAAAGCAACGTCATTGATATGAATGAAGGAAATCCAACCGACCATTCAAGCAGAAGCAGTTACTACTAAATAAATATAAAAGAAAAGAAGACAAAAAGAAGGGCGTGTGTGATCGATGGGCGAACAATGTGTGCAAAGGAGGATCGACGTCACAATTCTCTGAAGTACCACACCAACCATCATCATCACCATCACCACACCATAATCACCAACCATCGAAGGTCTATGACGATACTTGCCTGATGTCGGATCGATTCCGAGCCAAATACAGTGCTTGACAACCACTGTGAAGAGTGATCGCGTCGTGGGAAGGGAAGCCATTTTCACCAAGCGTCGACTCATATTTCAGGAGATCGTAAAACTTTTAGCCTTGGCTTCAGGTTGATGCCTGTATGCTGAAGAGGAGATCATCTTGCAATTCTGGACTCGCGATTCTATAGGGAGAGGAGACAGAGTTGTAAGTGGTTTAATTTTCAATGGTGTAATCGCATTGCAAGTAGTGTCGGAAGTATTTACTGTCAAGTGAGATTACTTTACATTTCACTTATCGCCCATTTCCATGTTCATATTAAAACAAAAATACCAAAAACAATTTATCTATGTTTGTATGTTGTATTTGAGTGTTGTATTGTTTGTGTTGTATCGTGATTAATGTTATCTTTGTCAGTGTTGTGATTGCTTTATATTTATTTTAGTTTTACAATTTAATGAAATTGGTTCGTTCAAAAGGCTTAAAGATTTTAATGGTTACTGTTTGAATTATCTGAATGTTAGTATTGCTCGATGATAAATCCAATGTTAACTAGCATTAAAGAGCTTAATTGATGTTATTTACAATCTGTGGAATCGCCCAATGGTTGGCTGAATTCCTTTGTAAATAGCAATATCAGAAAGAAAAGTCAGGCTCATAGAGTTAACTTAAGTCCACGAGGTTAGTCTGTTGAGTTATCCATAACTCAACGAACTTAGTCTGTTGAGTTAGTTGTAATTCAACGGAGAGCTTATTGAATATATAAATTTGATTTTTAAAAAGCAAACAGTTCTCAAGTTTGTCAGTAATTCCCTATGGGATCAACTTGTACTTGCACACTGATACAATAGACACTGTGCACTTGCGGTTAAAGTACAAATTGGAATTAATATCTAAATTGTATTAAAGGTTGTTTGTTTACTTCTAAAAGAAAGAATAGGCATAAAGATAAATTAACTAAGTAAAAACAGAAGTAACAAATCCAAGTTTTTCTAGTGTAGTGCTGGGAAAACCCAAACAGCTTGTATATGAATACAAAATGTAATGTTTGTATTTATTGTTTGATTCATTGAACAATACATTTTTTTTGTAAATGTTTACAATTCTTACTATTGTTTACAGAAAATGTTGTTGTAAATATATCTCTTACTATATATATTTTCTGTAATTATCTTTTTGATTAATGACAAAAAGGGGGAGACATGTTATAAAAGAAGATGATTATGATTTTAATTGCATATAGTATAAAGGGAGATGATATTTAAGTAGTTATTGTAATCTGACAGATGATAATGTAATCTGAAAGAAAATTATATGGTTATTAAATTATAAAATGAAAGGAAGAGAAATGATACTTATGTAATTATTGACATCTAAAAGTTTTATTTCTGAGAGGAGAAATTTACACAAACAATAGAAATAAGCTTAAGTGAACTTAAGTCAACAAACGTGTTTGTTGAATTAAAAGTTAACCCAACGAAGGTGCTTTGTTGAGTTAAATATATTTCATAATTGATTTAATATGGTTTTGTCATCATCAAAAAGGGAGAGATTGTTGAGTATTTTGTTTTGATGATGTGTGCTAAATGAAAGTAATCATATTTGCTCAATTACTATTGCTTGTGAAAAGAAATTAAAAACATCAATTAATACAGAAAAAGTTTACTGATATAAATACTTGTCTGTATTGGATTTGCAAGTTAATAACTAGTCGTTTCATTGCATTAATTTCTAATTTAACTAAACGTTAAGTTAACGTGTGTTTTTATTGAAAGACATGATATATTTTAAAGTTATATCTTCTGTATCATGTACAGTGCACGTTTAGACAACTCGTTAAGTTACAGTGTTATTTGTATAGAGGTCACGTGAGAACTCATTAAGTTAAAGGCTTAAAGGTTAAAATAGGTCACGCGAGAACTCGTTAAGTTAAAGGCTTAAAGGTTAAAATAGGTCACGTGAGAACTCGTTAAGTTAATGAGTAAAAGAAGAGAAGAACTCGTTAAGTTAGTGTTGTACACGTGGTGAAATTATAAGTTACGAATGTTATATTGTATCACATGAGGTGCACATGTTTAACTCGTTAAGTTAACATAACTAAATGCGTTGATTTGCTATATTGAACACTAAGGCAACACATTAGGTTAGCATTATAAAACTTAAGTTGTTATTTTTGCACGTGGTAAAATTCTTATTGTAAAAACATTTGTTTATTACTGGTTCGTTGAGTTATCTATAACACAATGGAGATGGTTCGTTGAGTTAGTGTAACACCATGAACTTAGTTCGTTGAGTTAGCTACAGTACTTGTCATGTGAATTGGCACATGAGGAACTCGTTAAGTTAGAAACGTTAAGTTTGTTAGGATCGATAGGCTCACCAGAGGGGGGTTGAATGGTGAATGTGTGTAATTTTTAAAATCTTTTGATTGTTGAATCGAATGATTCAACAGATATGAAATGAGATAAATCTAAAAGAATGCACAACAATAGAGAAATGTAACACACAACAAATTTTAGGTGGTTCACCAACTTGGCTAGTCCACCCCCAAGATTCACTTGGGCTTCACTAAGTGTTTCAACACTTACACACTTGCTTTCAAGTCAAAGCAAGAACCAACTACATGGAAGTTTTCAGGTATAAACTTCAGTAAACCAACCTCTTGAGTTTTCAGGTTGAAACTCAAACCAACAACTGAATGTAGCTTTTAGGTTGAAGCCACGAATCAACAGCTTGAATCTTTCAATCAGAGTTTTGGCGCACAGACCTTTTTCTATAATAGATCTTTTGAGTATGCTAGACTGTTTGCAGACTTGAGTGTAATTGAAATTTGAGTGTAGCTCACTGTATATGGTATATACATTTTTCTCTATGTTTGTTCCTCTCTTAAACTCCTCATATTTATACCAAAGGTATAACGATCATAATTTTCTTTCAACAGATATATTTTGCTGTACTTGCTAAATAATCAGACCTAAATATGGTAAGTTACCGTTCTGTCTGATATTCAATAATCTCAGGCTTTCGAATGGTTATAAAATAACTTACCGAAAAGCATCTATAACTTAACGATTCATTACTCATATCCGGTTATCTAAGTCATGTGAGGATTTTAAGTTGCTCACATGTAATGTCAAGAGTTCGGAGTCTTGTATTTAACTTACCGAAAAGAGCTCCTGACTTTCGGATAGTTAACTACTATAACTCTCTGAACTTTCTTTTAAGTCTCCGATAGTTGTCCCTTCAAATCGAAACTCTCTTGAAATTTTGGATAGTTATCTATCTAACTCTTCGAAAACTTATATGAGCTTCTGTCTAGAATTTTGCACGTGGCAATTTCAATGACTTAAGTTTCGGATAGTTAAACTGTAACTTACTGAAACTCTCTTAAACTTTCGGATAGTTATCTAACTCTCCGATTTTCCTTTTAAGCTTTCAACTACCGGCTTCTCCATTCTACACGTGCGTAATAAGATGACTTCAGTTTCTGATAGTTAAACCTGTAACTCTCCGAAAAACTCGAATAGTTATCTAACTCTCCGAAAAAAACTCGGATAGTTATCTAACTCTCCGAAAAGTCCTTTAAGATTCTGTTCTGGATTTCTGCACGTGGTTAATTGAATGACTTAAGTTTCGGATAGTTAGCCTTTCTAACTTTTCGATTTTCCTTTTGCTTTTGGATAGTTAACTCCTTAACTCTACGATCATTCAACCAACTTAACTGTCCGATTATTTAACTCTTCGAAGGCTTTGTAAATTCGGATAGTTATCCTTCTAACTATCCGATAGTCTTGCTACTGCTGCTGTAAACTTGCTCTTTGGATACTTTGATCTGTAACTGTCCGATTTTCTATAGCAGCATATTCTAGTATAGACTGCAATCTGTTTGCTGCATGGAATTTGTACTATCTACCTTCTGATCTTATACTGCACTAACTAAACTGTGAAATGCAATATGTTTCCTCACATAGGTTTTGGATTATCAAAATACTCAGGTTCTAACAATCTCCCTCTTTTTGATAATGACAAAATCCTTTACATTTATTTACATGTATTTCACTCCCTAGAGTATTTCTATACATTCAGTCACACAAAGAACTAAATAAAACAGGAATTTATAATGAATATACTGACGTGATGTGATTCCTCCCCCTAACATTGTGTTGTCTTCTCCCCCTATTTGTGTGTTGAGTTATTCTTCACCTTTTGATAGTTCTCTTTCTGTTCTTACTGGAAATACTGTAAGTGACCATATATTTTACTAATTGCCAAATTCTTCTCCCTCTTTTTGTCATTATATAAAAAGGTGAGGACTGTAAAACTAATATTGAATATATCCTACACGAGTATAAGTTAGTAGAAAACAAGCTCCTATATGGTGAGCTTGATGAAGAATAAAAATATTTAAAGATCTTGTAAAGAACATATGCCTAGATTTCTTCTAATATGATTAAAAGTTGATTCATTTAAAGGTTTGGTGAAAATATCTGCAAGTTGATTTTTTGTTGGCACAAACTTAAGTGAGATGTTCCCTTTTTCCACATGATCTCTTAGAAAATGATGTTTGATCTCGATATGTTTGGCTCTAGAATGAAGTACTGTATTCTTAGATAGACTGATTGCACTACTGTTATCACAAAATATGATTGAATTTTGAATTTTCAGTCTATAATCTGCTAGAGTTTGCTGCATCCAAAGAATTTGAGCACAACACAATCCTGTTGCAATATACTCGGCTTCAGTAGTAGATAAAGCAATACAATTTTGTTTCCTACTGAACTAGGAGATTAAAAAATTTCTAAGAAGTTGACAAGTAACACTAGTGCTTTTTCTGTCAGATCTGCTGCCTACATAATCTGCATCACTATAGCCTGTTAAAATCAGATTACTGTTAGTTGAGTAGAATAGTTTGAAATCTTTGGTTCCTTGTAGATATTTGAAAATCCTTTTGACTGATTTCAAGTGCGATTCCTTTAGTGATGCTTGAAATCTAGCACACAAGCATATTGTTGAGTATTTTTGTTTTGATGATGTGTGCTGAATGAAAATAATCATATTTGCTCAATTACTATTGCTTGTGAAAAGAAATTAAAATCATCAATTAATACAGAAAAAGCTTACTGATATAAATACTTGTCTATATTGGATCTGAAGTTAATAACTAGTCGTTTCGTTGCATTAATTTCTCATTTAGCTAAACGTTAAGTTAACGTGTGTTTTTATTGAAAAGCATGATATGTTTTAATGTTATATCTTCTGTATCATGAACAGTGCACGTTTAGACAACTCGTTAAGTTAGAGTTTTGTTTGTATAGAGGTCATGTGAGAACTCGTTAAGTTAGAGGCTTAAAGGTTAAAATAGGTCACGTGATAACTCGTTAAGTTAGTGAGTAAAAGAAGAGACGAACTCGTTAAGTTAGTGTTATACACGTGGTGAAATTATAAGTTACGAATGTTGTATTGTATCACGTGAGGTGCACATGTTTAACTCGTTAAGTTAACATAACTAAACACGTTGAGTTGCTATATTGAACACTAAGGCAACGCGTTAGGTTAAAGTTATAAACTTAAGTTGTTATTTTTGCACATGGTAAAATTCTTATTATAAAAACATTTGTTTATTACTGGTTCATTGAGTTATCATAACACAACGGAGATGGTTCGTTGAGTTATCATAACACAACAGAGATGGTTCGTTAAGTTATCATAACACCACAGACATAGTTCGTTGAGTTAGCTACACTACTTGTCACGTGAAATGGCACATGAGGAACTCGTTAAGTTAGAAACATTAAGTTATATATATACTTGTGTTACTCGTTTAGTTAACATTAAAGTAACGACTTCTTATTACACTAATGAAAAACTTTTGGACGAGAAAGTTTATTTTGCAGGAAATTTTTCAGAGATCTAGGACTGATGATTAATGAAAATTCGAAATATAAACGTGGGTTAGAACGTGTGTGTTTCGATGAAGGAAAAAGAAAAGACGTGGAGAAGTGGAAAACTGGTGGTGGTTAAACGTGAAAGATATGCATGAAATGAAGATACAGTATAAAAGGCATAGAATTCTCGTTGATCAATTTATCCTTGCACACAAATCGAAAAATCTTTTCAAGGATCAAACCATCCCTACACACCAAAAGAAAAATCTTTTTTAGGGATCAAAAACATCTTCTCGTGGAAAATCTCTCAAGTGGAAGAAAGTTCAGTGAAGCATAAAAAGGTAAGATTTTCGTCACTAAAGATTTGAAGTATCAGAAGAAAGCAAATTTGGTGAAGCATGAAAAGACAAGATATTCGTTACTGAAGAATTGCTGAAAAAGAAAAAGAAGAAGAAGAAAGATCTCAAACAGGGAGAAAAGTTTTAAATTCCGCAAATTAGTTTTCTCTGTTTGTAGTTATGAAATTGTTTAGATGATACATGGTATCGAAATATAATTGCATCTACAATTTCTGAGGATAATTGAATTGTATATTGTAATTGAAACCTTGAATAAAAATGATTTTATGAAAACAATGTCTCGACTTGTTTTTGAGTTTTAAAGTTTCAATTATATTTCAGAAAATATTAAAAATACACAATTCACCCCCCTCTTGTGTAGCCATACGATCCTACAAGTGGTATCAGAGCTTTGTTAATAATCTTTGATATAAAATCAATACCAACTTATTTAATATCATTGCTTATTCCACCTTCCTTGTTTTTAAACAGAAATTAATATCTGAGCATACGTTTAACTCTATTGATTTAAGGCTCAAGTTGTTTTAAAGTTTTTAGACTGTTTAAAATCAAATAGGTTGAAAAATCTATGGTGAAATGGCTACTGGAAATGGTAATTTTTCTTTATATGAAGGCCAAAATCTTAATCGTCCTCCTTTATTTGGTGGAATACATTTTGAATATTGGAAATATAGGATGACTGTTTTTCTTCAAAGTATAGATCATAAGTTGTGGTTCATGATTTCTAAACCATATACTCTATTAACTACTCCTTATAATACTTGGACAATTACTGAAAAAGAAAATGAAACTCTGAATGCTAAGGGCTTAAATATTTTATTTTGTGCATTGAGTTATGAACAGTTCAGTAAAGTGTCGGCATATAAATCTGCTTATGAGGTGTGGCATGCATTAGAAGTTTCACATGAAGGTACTTCTCAAGTTAAAGAGACAAAAATAAACATGTTGATTCATAAGTATGAACTCTTTAAGATGCATGAAGACGAAAATATTTCTGAGATGTTTTCCAGATTTCTTGATATCATAAACTCTTTAAAATGTTTAGGAAAGAATTTTGAACAGAAGGATTTGGTAAGGAAAATTCTCAGATCCCTAAGTTCTAAATGGTCTCAGAAAGTAACATCAATTGAGGAATCACGAGACTTAAATGTTTATTCTATGAATGAACTTATAGGAAATTTAACAGCTTATGAAGTTCAATTAAATGAATCACTGAGTCACAACAAACTAAAAATGAAGAAAGAAATAGCCTTCGAAATTAATTCAGATTCTGATATATCTACTGATTCTGACGATGATTTGATTTTGCTGACTAGGAAATTCAAGAAAGCATGGAAAGCTAGGAAACAGCAAAGGAACAAAAATGATAAACCCTCAACGTCAAAATCATTGAATGACAAGAATTCTTCATCTAGAAAGTATGTATGTTACAACTGTAAGAAACCTGGACATCTTTCTCCAGATTGTCCTATGAGGAAAAATGAAAAGCAAAGTAGGACAAATCAGAAGAAGACGGCTTAGAAAACTCAGAAAAAGTTTTACAAAAAAAAGGCTTTGAAGGTCACTTGGGATGACACATCTAAAGAGTCTGAATCTGAGGAATCAGCATCAAAATCTTCACATTCAGAAGGAGAACAAGAGTTAGAAGACGTTGCTCATGTGTGCTTCATGGCAGATGAGTCTGAGGTAATATCTGATCTTGAAAGTCATTCAGATTTCAACTTTGATGAATTATTATGTGCTTATCATGCATTATTACAAAAACTTAAAGTATGTAAACTGGAAAATAAGAATACTAGAAAATCTTCATCCATTATGGAAGAAGAAATTTTTTTCCTGTCTACTACTTTAGAAAAGTTTAAATGTAATAATGAAAATCATGCTAGAGATTTGCAAAAATTTAGATTTAATGAATGTATCTTGCATGAACAAATACAGAATATAAATGCTGAAAAATTAAAGATAGAATTTGAAAATGAAATGTTGAGAAACAATATAAATGAACTGGAATTAGAAATAGATAAATTAAAACTGAGAGAGCAAGATTTAAATTCTACCTTTGAGAAATGGAATTTAAGTCAAACTAAGTTAGACAAACTAACTAGTACCCCTGCGGTGTCTTATAAATTTGGCTTAGGATTTGATTATCCTGAATATCCTGAATCTCAAGCCAATAAAAGATTTATTAGTTGCAGCTCAAGTAAATCTAAGACTAAAATTCCTTTTATTATGAAACAAGGTAATAAATATGTAGAAGTAGATACTTCAAGGGATGAATTATGCAGTAATAATATAAATCAATGTGATTTATCAAATTGTACTTCTAACATGACTATAAATGTTTCTAAAAATCTTGTTTCTTGTTCTGGAAATTCAGTTTATAATGTTTCTAAAATTTCAGACAATTGTAGTAAACTGAAAATTCAGAAACCTGAGCATGTAATTCAATACAATGGTATTAGACCAATTACTCATTCTGCATGTGATAAAACAAAAAATTCTTGTGCAGAAAAAGATTTTGTATGTACAGAAAGTGTTAATACAAGTACAAAATCTTGGTATGAACTTACAGAAATGTATAAGCATGACCAAAATAAATTAACATCTGATAAAAATATGTTTGGTCTTGATTATACTACATCTGAAAACAAAAAGAATGATTGCAAAAGCAATAATGCTATATGTGAGTATGAAGCTAATGATAAATCAATAGTACTTACAACTAATAAGAATATAAATCATAATGTTAAACTATTTTTAAACAAAAAGAAGAAATATGCGTTTAATGAACTTAGTCCTCAACAACATTGGGTACCAAGAAAAATTTTTTCTTAATTTTTGTTGCAGGAGGAAACAACATCAAAATGGATCTTGGACAATGGAGCGTCAAGTCACATGACCGGACAAAAAAGTCTATTACAAAATTTTACAAATACCATGAAAGGAAGTGTAACATTTGGAAACAAAAGTAAAGATAAAATCATAGGTATGGGCAATGTTCAAATAACTCCTACTTGTGTTATTTCGAATGTACTATATGTAGAAAACCTAGGATTTAATTTGCTGAGTGTCATAAAACTAACTGAAAATGGATATTATGTAGTGTTTGATGATAATGTATGCAAAATAATTGATAAAAATACAGATGAAATTAAGTTTATTGCTAAAAGAAAAGGTTCTGTATGTATTTTATCTTTACCTTCTGGTGCAGTTGATTTAAATTCATGTTTGCTAGCTGAAACTAGTGATGCATATCTATGGCATAGAAGGATTGGGCATATAAATATGAGACTGTTACATAAATTATCTAGAAAACATTTAATGAGAGGTTTACCAAAGATTAAATACTCAAAGAACTTTATGTGTGATGCATGTGAGTTAGGTAAACTTCACAAAAACTCTTTTAAATCCAAAACTGATATTTCAAGCAAGAGAGTCTTAGAACTTATACATATGTATCTAGTTGGACCAACAAGAATCATGAGTCTTGGTGGTAAACGGTATGTATTTGTTTTAGTAGATGACTTCTCTAGATACACTTGGGTATATTTTCTAGCATCTAAGACAGAAGTTTTTGAAAAATTTAAAATGTTTTGCAATTTTGTTCAAAATGAGAAAAGTGTTTCTATTCAAAAACTTAGGAGAGATCATGGAACTGAATTTGATAATGATCAAATGGATAACTATTGTAATGAGCATGGCATTGATCACAGATTTTCTTTTCCAAGAACACCGTGTCAAAATGGTGTTGTTGAGAGAAAGAATAGATCACTTCAAGAAATGGCCAGAACTATGTTGAATGAACATAAGTTACCTCAAAATCTTTGGGTTGAAGTAGTAAATACAGCTTGTTATGTTATTAACAGAAGTCATTTAAGACCTCATGTTAATAAAACTCCTTTTGAAATTATGTTTAATAGGGTTCCAAAAATTTCCTATATGAAACCATTTGGCTGCAAGTGTTTTATTCTTAATACTAAGGATAAAAGGGATAAATTTCAAGCCAAATCGGATGAAGGAATTTTTGTAGGTTACTCTACTAGAAGTAAAGCCTATAGAGTATATAACAAGACTTTTAGGACTATTGAAGAAACCCTCCATGTAAGCTTCAATGAAAATTCTCTTAGAGAATCTCAATCTAAAGCTGATAATGATGACTTGATCAATTTTCCAAATGAGTTAGAGATCAATAGAGAGATTGATGATTTATTTGAGAAAATCAAAAATATGAACTTAAATGATCAAACTAATGATGAAAGTGATGGACTTTCAGATGTTGATGAGAATATTGAGGAAAATCAGAGAAATTGGCATTATTTTTTATCACATTCCACTACTCAAGTCATTGGTAATATTAATGAGGGAGTTAAAACTAGAGCTTTAGTAAATTTAAATAGAATGTGTATGTTTGTTTCTATGGTGGAACCAAGGAATATACAAGAAGCATTATCTGATGAAAATTGGATAGTGGCAATGCAAGAAGAACTAAATCAATTCATTAGAAATGATGTATGGGAATTAGTCTCTCCACCAGAAAATCAGTCCATAATAGGTACAAAGTGGATCTTTAGAAACAAAACTAACGAAACTGGTCAAATTATAAGGAATAAAGCTGGATTAGTTGCACAAGGGTATACATAGGAAGAAGGATTAGATTATGATGAAACATTTGCTCCTGTGGCTAGGTTAGAAAGTATTAGAATATTATTGTCCTATACTTGTTATATGGATTTTAAATTATATTAAATGGATGTTAAGAGTGCATTTCTAAATGGTTTAATTAATGAAGAAGTCTATGTAAAACAACCACCTGGATTTGAAGATATTAAAAATCTTGACTTTGTGTATAAATTGAAGAAAGCCTTATATGGTTTGAAGCAAGCACCTAGATCATAGTATGAAAGATTGTCTACTTTTTTAATAGAAAAAGGCTATATCATGGGAAAAGTGGATCATACTCTATTTATTAAGAGAGATGGTAAATATCAGATTGTTGTTCAAATATACGTGGATGATATAATCTTTGGAGCAACCTCTGATAAGTTGATAGAAATATTCTCTAAAGAGATGACTAATCAGTTTGAAATGAGTATGATAGGAGAACTTTTATATTTTCTAGGACTTCAAATTAAGCAAATGGATAAAGGTATATTTTTAAATCAGGAAAAATATGCAGATGAAATGCTTAAGAAATTTAATTTTAATGATACAAGGATTCGAGGAACTCCTATGAGTACTACTTTAAAGTTAGATATTGATGACATAGGAAAATCTATAGATCAAAGAAAATACAGAAGTATGATTGGTTCTTTACTTTATTTGACTGCTAGTAGACCTGATATTATGTTTGCTGTGTGTGTTTGTGCTAGATTTCAATCTAATCCTAAAGAATCACACTTAATTGCAGTTAAAAGAATATTTAGATATATACAAGGAACTAAAAATTTTGGACTGTATTATTCTAAGGATAGTTCAATAGATCTTATAGGATATACTGATGTTGATTATGCAGGATCTAAATCTGATAGAAAGAGTACCAGTGGCACATGTCAATTATTTGGAAATAATTTGGTGTCAATGTTTAGTAAAAAGCAAAACTGTGTAGCACTTTCTACTACAGAAGCTGAATATGTTGCTGCTGCATTGTGTTGCACTCAGATTCTGTGGATAAGGCAAGCTTTAGAAGATTTTGGATTATCTTATGATACAACTAAGATTTATTGTGACAATAGTTCTGCAATAAATCTTTTCAAAAATCTTGTATTACATTCAAGAGCAAAGCATATAGAGGTTAGACATCATTTTCTAAGAGATAACGTAATTAAAGGAAAAATTAAATTAGAATTTGTGTCTAGTAAAAATCAATTAGTAGATATATTTACAAAACCTCTAGACGAAAATACATTCTACAACATTAGATTAAATTTAGGTATTTGTAGGCTATGTGATGTGTAAAATGCTTAAACTCCACATAAAAAGATAAATATTATTGATGATGTTGTTCACCTCATAGATATTATATACTTATTATAAATATCTAAAGTAATATCTAAACTACTGCTTAAGATACTATGTATTTATTGTAAAATCATAGTAGTATCTTATTGATTTTAAGTAGTTTATCAATTTTAATGGTTTTTACGATTTTAAGTGGAAGTGTAAATGAAAAACATTAAATACTTCTGACATTCTGAAATTTTGATTTAATGTTTTCTTTGAACCAAGGAAAATGCATATGATCATGCATAAATTTGACTTAATTAATTAAACTTGTAGAATAAGTTATATGTAACTCATCTTAAACTGTTAATCAAAAGTATAAGCTTATTGAAACTGATTCATATTCTCAGTACAATCATAGAAGTAAAAATTGTATGAGATTTGTGTTTTATTGCATCTGTATTAATGGAATACATATATACTGTGCTTAAAATGAAAAGTGCTTACAAAGTGAAAATCTTTGAGAGTTTATTGATCAGTTTGATCACGAGCCTTTTGTACTTGAGTAGATAGGTATGTAAGGATTGTTGTCTTGAAAAAGGATTCTTTAAATCTGGCAACCTAAGGTCCTGATCAGATCTAGGATTGTTGACTGAAAGCTCATCACACGGGTACATTAGGAAGCTCTTGTATGATTCAAGCTTTTCAAACTAACTTTTAAAGAAAATTATCAATATTTACTATTTTGAAAAGACAAAGTTGTTTCATTAATTACAGATATCTTTGAATCGCATATAGTTTATACCAATATGACTACTGATTTATTGAATCAACATTAGTACTTTTGAAAACGTTTATTTGAGATACATTCTTTTATTCTCCTTGAATTAATCGAATTGAGTTTAAAGTTGTGTTTTGATTCATATACAGTAGGAATTGATTTTGGAAATCATTTTTGATGATGTCAGGATAACAGAAGTCTTTGAAAAGAAAATGTAAAAGTATAGTTATACTTAACATCTATTGTCACTACAAGTATATTTTGTATTTTGATTGAATATATTTGAAGTATATTTGTAAGGGGAGCATTAACAATGTCAAAAAAAAAAAACAGATTAATATAATTTAAAATACAAATTTTAGTTAATCTGAATTAATGTCCTCTTAAAATCTTGATGAAATAATTTAAAAAGACAAATAAACTATTTTAGATTCAAAGGACAAAATGTTCAAATAGTTTACTATGTTCTCAAGATAATGTTAAGTTTTAGCATGTGTGTTGTTTTCGGAACATTTTAGTTGGAAGCATCTAAAACTTGTTTAAGTGTACTAACTAGACGTTATGTTAGATATGTTATACTTGAATATTTTGGGTACCTTGATTGAATAAACTTTATTCAATATTTATTTAATTTCTAAACCCGACTTATCTTCACGTTGAGTTATACGCCTAAAAACCCTATTTAAACACTTATAACACGGGGACTTAGGTTATTTGTAAACTTTGTCAAGAAAATCTTTCCCGCTTGTTGTTGTTACAACTTGCGACGATGGTCTCCAAGTTCTACAAAGGTCGTGGCAGAGGAAAAGGCAAAAGCAGAAGAGATGCAAAAGGAAAATAGATAGAGAATGATGAAGTTCCACGTACTTGGTTCAAGAAAATATTTCGAGTGGACAAAAGGTTAGAAGAACTTTATAGAGATTATTTCTTTTCTCAGGATATATTAGATGAAGTTAGACAAGAACTTCAACATACTGATGCAAGTGTTACATACATGGGTATTCGAAGTAAATATGATAGAGAATACAGAATGAAATGTGCTGAGATTGCATTTTTGGAACAGTATGCAAGATATTTGGAAAAAGGTGTAGGTTCATCAAATAGAACTCCTCAAACTCCTCTAAACGGTACAAGACTACATGCATTTGAGGAAGAGCATGAATCAGCTGTCCCTACTCCTTTATATTCAAAACAAGTAGAATCAGATATTGCTGTAGACAAAACAAAAGTTGATAGTCTTCGAAAGGCCGTTGCAATAGAAAGTGCCTTATAAGAATTAAAGGAAAAAACTTTTATGGAGCAATTTGAAAAGAAAACAGTAATACTTGAAAAGGAGAAACAAAAATGTTATAGAAGAAGGAAAGTCAAAAAAATTATGTCTAAGGAAACAAAGTTAATTGAAAAAGGAAAGTCAGATGAAACTTTATTTCCAAAGGAAAATGTATGTCTAGACATTGTACCTTATTGTGCATCTGATAAGCTCATCAGTTCTGAGCATATCAAAACTGATGAAGATAATGAGACTTTATTTTCCCTTGCTAGAAAGCTTGAGAAGAAATCCAAGTCAAATATAAGCTTAAGTTTTTCTATTAGTACAAGTCCTAATGATGCAGAAATTGACAAATCAGAGCATTAGGCACCTAACATTGAACAAGTTATTGCAGATATAATTGACAATGTTGAGGCAGTAATTAGTTCAAAGGCTGAATTGTCTAGAGTAGTAGATATTGAAATTGTTAAGACTCTAGAAGAGCTAAAAGTTAACCAGCCTTCTACGGAATCTATAGAAGCAGAGTCTGAGAATTCACAACATGAATCAATGGAAATATCTATTGAACAAAATGAACAATTACAGACAGATACATCGACTGTAGAATTTGTAGAAAAATTATACTTTGAACATTCTATAGAGACTGAACAGATGAATGTTGAGCATATTGATAATGTTCCTAACATTGTTGAAGCTGAAGAATCAAGCTTACCTGAGTAGCTTCAAGATAATATTTTGGAAGAGGAACAACATGACATTCATTTTGAAGAAGTGGTTCCTGAAGATGAATTAAACTCTGAATCACGACTTCAGGTATCACCTTCTTTGTGTACAATGTTAAACATTCAAGGTAATACAATTCATTTTAGATCTAAAGAAGCATTGCAGAAATACAATAATCTGATTACATGTCAGATTCTACATGCTCGTCCAATAAAATTCAGAAATTTGTTAGACATAAGAGATCTGTTTGAGTTTCAAGGCCTCATTAAATTCTTGCCAGTAGGACCGAAATGGAAGCAATACACAGAGCTTATTGCAGCTTTTTATAGCAATCTGGTCAAGAATGGAAATTTTCTGAAAACTCAAATAAATGAACAGGAGTTTATATTGTCTCTTGAGTTAATTTTTGAAGTTTTAGGATTAAAGAATGAAGGTGTTGTTGTTACCAACAGATTTGACATGATAAGACAACTGGAATGGAACATTCAGTCTTTATCAAAAATTCCAGATGTATATTCTGAAATGAGGTTAATGGAAAATCTGAATGCAGAGGCAAGGTTTATTGCAAATATATTGCATGCAAATTTATTTCAGAGAGTTGGACACAATATGGAAGTTAGCAGAAGTTGTTTATATGCAACTTATAGCTTGCTGAATAGAATTCAAATCAATTGGTTTGATGTTTTCACTTCTCAACTACAGCATATGAGTTCAAAGTTATTTTATGGTGATGCTGTATGTAGACTCATTGCAAGCCAATTGAATTTATCCGACTGGCCCTCTGAAACTAAATGCATGAGAGCATTTATTGTCAAAGATTTGTAAAAATTCCAAGCCATGCATAAACCTCAACGACAACAACAACAACAACCTGATACAGACCATATACAACAACAATAACAACAAAGTTATTCAGTTCAAGCAGAACAGCAAACCCAGCTACCTCCTGACTTAGATGCAGTGCTTAATGACATCAAAAATGATATTAGGCATCTAGGAGATAAAATATGTAATGCTATAAGTGATATACTTAGGAGGGGTTGCTAACTGTTTTTGTTTGTTTCTGAATACAAAATGTAATGTTTGTATTACTTGTTTGATTCATTGAACAATACATTTTTCTGTAAATGTCTTCAATTATTATTCTTGTTTACAGAAAGAGTTGTTGTAACTATATCTCTTATATATATTCTTTGTAATTATCTTTTTGATTAATGACAAAAAGGGGGAGAAATATTATAAAAAGATGATTATGATCTTAATTGCATATATATATTATAAAAGGAGATGCTATTTAAATGGTTATTGTAATCTGACAGATGATAATTAGAAAACTGATACTTATATAATTATTGACATTTGAGAGTTTTAGTTCTGAGAGGTAAAATTTACACAAACAATAGAAATAAGATTAAGTGAACTTAAGTCAACAATCAAGTTTGTTGAATTAAAAGTTAACCCAACGAAGGTGCTTTGTTGAGTTATACATATTTCATAATTGATTTAATATGGTTTTGTCATCATCGAAAGGGGGAGATTGTTGAGTATTTTTGTTTTGATGATGTGTGCTGAATGAAAATAATCATATTTGCTCAATTACTATTGCTTGTGAAAAGAAATTAAAATAATCAATTAATACAGAAAAAGCTTACTGATATAAATACTTGTCTGTATTGGATCTAAAGTTAATAACTAGTCGTTTCGTTGCATTAATTTCTCATTTAGCTAAACGTTAAGTTAACGTGTGTTTTTATTGAAAAGCATGATATGTTTTAATGTTATATCTTTTGTATCATGAACAGTGCACGTTTAGACAACTCGTTAAGTTAGAGTTTTGTTTGTATAGAGGTCACGTGAGAACTCGTTAAGTTAAAGGCTTAAAGGTTAAAATAGGTCACGTGATAACTCGTTAAGTTAGTGAGTAAAAGAAGAGACGAACTCGTTAAGTTAGTGTTATACACGTGGTGAAATTATAAGTTACGAATGTTGTATTGTATCACGTGAGGTGCACATGTTTAACTCGTTAAGTTAACATAACTAAACGCGTTGAGTTGCTATATTGAACACTAAGGCAATGCGTTAGGTTAGCGTTATAAACTTAAGTTATTATTTTTGCACATGGTAAAATTCTTATTATAAAAACATTTGTTTATTACTGATTCGTTGAGTTATCATAACACAACGAAGATGGTTCGTTGAGTTATCATAACACAACGGAGATGGTTCGTTAAGTTATCATAACACCACGGACATAGTTCGTTGAGTTAGCTACAGTACTTGTCACGTGAAATGGCACATGAGGAACTCGTTAAGTTAGAAACATTAAGTTATATATATACTTGTGTTACTCATTTAGTTAACATTAAAGTAACGACATCTTATTACACTAATGAAAAACTTTTGGACGAGAAAGTTTATTTTGCAGGAAATTTTTCAGAGATCTAGGACTGATGATTAATGAAAATTCGAAATATAAACGTGGGTTAGAACGTGTGTGTTTCGATGAAGGAAAAAGAAAAGACGTGGAGAAGTGGAAAACTGGTGGTGGTTAAACATGATGGATATGCATGAAATGAAGATACAGTATAAAAGGCATAGAATTCTCATTGATCAATTGATCCTTGCACACAAAATGAAAAATTTTTTCAAGGATCAAACCATCCCTGCACACCAAAAGAAAAATCTTTTTCAGGGATCAAAAACATCTTCTCGTGGAAAATCTCTCAAGTGGAAGAAAGTTCAGTGAAGCATAAAAAGGTAAGATTTTCGTCACTGAAGATTTGAAGTATCAGAAGAAAGCAAATTCGATGAAGCATGAAAAGACAAGATATTCGTCACTGAAGAATTGCTGAAGAAGAAAAAGAAGAAGAAGAAAGATCTCAAACAGGGAGAAAAGTTTTAAATTCCGCAAATTAGTTTTCTCTATTTGTAGTTATGAAATTGTTTAGATGATACATGGTATCAAAATATAATTGCATCTACAATTTCTGAGGAGAATTGAATTGTATATTGTAATTCAAACCTTGAATAAAAATGATTTTATGAAAACAATGTCTCGACTTGTTTTTGAGTTTTAAAGTTTTAATTATATTTCAGAAAATATTAAAAATACACAATTCACCCCCCTCTTGTGTAGCCATACGATCCTACACATACATTGAACATAATATCTGGCCGGCTAGCTGAAAGGTACAATAGGGATCCAATCATACCTCTATATTGCTTTTGATCCACTGCAACACTTGAATCATCCATTTCCACTTTAATGCTTGAACTCATTAGAGTATTTGCAGGTTTGATGTTTTCATAACCAAATTTCTTCAACATCTCTTTGCAGTATTTTTCTTGGTTGACAAAAATGTCATTATGCACTTGATGAATCTATAATCCCAAGAAAAACTTCAATTCTCCCATCATGCTCATTTCGAATTTATTTTTCATCAAATTTTGAAATTCATGATAGAGTTCTTCTGAAGTAGCTCCAAAAACTATATCATCAACATATATCTGTACAATCAAAATATGCACGTCAAAAGTTTTGATAAACAAAGTGCTATCCACTTTGCCTATAGAAAAATTGTTTTCAATTAAAAACTTTTTCAATTTCTCATACCAAGCTCTAAGTGCCTGTTTCAGACCATATAGAGTCTTTCTTAGTTTTTAGACATAATTCGGCTTGAATTCATCTTCAAATCTAGGAGGTTGTTTAACAAACACTTCTTCCTGAATTTCTCCATTTAAGAAGGCACTTTTCACATCCATTTGAAACAATCTTATCTTCATACTACTTGCAAAAGCAAGCAACATTCTGATAGCTTCAATCCTGGCTACAAGAGCAAAAGTTTCTTCATAGTCAATACCTTCCTGCTGATTGTAGCCTTATGCAACTAATTAAACTTTATTTCTGAGAATGTTACCTTCTTCATCTAATTTGTTTTTGAAAATCCATTTAGTTCCAATGATGAATTTTCCTGTAGGTTTTTCTACTAGTTCCCAAACATTGTTTTTGTAGAACTGATTTAATTCTTCCTGCATAGCCATTGTCCAGTAGGTATCCTTACATGCTTCATCTACTGATTTTGGCTCTATTTCTAACACAAATGCAGAAAAATTGCAGATATCTTGTGCTTTGCTTCTAGTTTGTACCCCTTTAGATATATTTCCAATAATTTGTTCCTCGGGATGATCAGATTTGAACTTCCAACTGTTATAATTCTGATACTTATTGTTGAGATTCTGATCTGACGCTTGTGAAATGAGTTTCTGCTTGCAGTTATGATTCTGATCGGCATGTTGTTTCTAAGAAAGGGTTGGAAGTAGATAAAGCTAAAATAGAAGTAATTTCTAATCTACCAGAACCTAAATCAATAAAAGATATTAGATCATTTCTAGGACATGCTGGTTTTTATAGAAGATTTATTAAAGACTTTAGCAAAATAGTTAGACCTCTAACTAATCTATTAAAAGATGTCCCATTTAACTTTGATAAAAATTTCAAGGAAGCATTTTTCTAACTTAAGACTAGCTTAATTTCAACTCCTATAATTCAAGCACCTGATTGGAACCATCCATTTGAATTAATGTGCGATGCTTCTGATTTTGCTGTAGGAGTAGTGTTAGGACAGAAAATAGAAAAATCTCCTAGAGTGATTCATTATGCAAGCAAAACCTTAAATGATGCTCAAGTTAATTACACAACTACTGAAAAAGAATTATTAGCTGTTGTGTTTGCCTTAGAAAAGTTTAGATCATATATGATTGGAGCTAAAGTGATAGTATGCACGGATCATTCAACTTTAAAACATCTAATAAAGAAAAAAGAGACTAAACCTAGATTTATCCGATGGATATTATTATTACAAGAATTTGATCTAGAAATTAAAGATAAAAAAGGTTGCGAGAATGTAGTAGTAGATCATTTATCAATATTACAAATAAAAAAATCAAATATTGAAATTAAGGATAATTTTCTTGATGAACAATTAATGACCTTCAACACAATGCCTTGGTATGCAGACATAGTTAATTACTTAGTTACTGGTTTAACACCTAAGGATTGGAATAGACAGGATAAGAAATTGTTTTTCTCAAGAGTAAAATATTACTATTGGGAAGACCCATACTTATTTAAGAAATGTCCTGATCTGGTTTTAAGGAGGTGTGTTCCAGAAACTAAATATCTGAGCATATTGTCTTTCTATCATAACCAAGCTTGTGGAGGGCATTTTAGTTCAGGGAAAACTGCTGCAAAAATTCTGTAATGTGGGTTTTATTGGCCAACACTATTCAAAGATGCTCATAAATATTGCTTAAGTTGTTTAAGATGTCAACAAATAGGAAGAATATCAAAGAGGAATATGATTCCTCTAAATCGTATTATTGAGGTTGAAATCTTTGATGTGTAGGGAATAGATTTTATGAGTCCTTTTCCTATGTCTAATCAATTTAATTACATATTGTTGGGGGTGGATTATGTATCTAAATGGATAGAAGTTATTCCTACAAAAACTAATGATAACAAAGTGGTAATACAATTTATAAGAACAAATATATTTGCTAGATTTGGAATACCTAAAGCTATTATCAGTAATACCTAAAGCTTCAAACTAGTATGTAATTAATCTTCTGCTATTTATTTATGAGCACATGAACTCGTTCTCTAAGCACTAAGCGATTAGTAAGAACACCTACTCAGAAATTTTCATTGTAGAGGAGTACTGAAAAATTTTCTAAACTGAACTTTAACGAAATTCTTTGGGGTGTAGCTAATTTTTCTTTAAAAGAGAACGTAGAGATGGCTGTTCCAGTAGAAAATCCATTAGGAGAAATTCTATATTTGGAATTAGTTGATGAACCTTCATGTATTCGATTGCCAAACTTTAAGGGAGATAGATTTGAACTGAAATCTAATTATATTAGTCAATTGCCACATTTTCATGGATTAGAAAGAGAGGATGCCTATTATTTCCTTAGAGAATTTAATGAAGTTTGTCAAATGATGAAAATGCCGAACATGAGTATAGATGCTATTAAACTTAGATATATCCCTTTTTCTTTAAAAGACACAGCTAAGAGATGGTTATATACTCTATCGCCTGATTCAATTTCTACATGGACTGAATTTTGCTCTATTTTTCTGGAAAAATATTATCCAACACATCAAATGATTAAAAAGAAGAAAGAAATCTTAATGTGTAGCCAAAAACAGGGTGAATCATTCTGGAAATATTTTGAAAGATTTAAAGATTTACTGACTCAATGTCCACATCATGCAATGAGTAAAGCACAATTAATAGGTATAATTTATGAAGGCATAGATGTTTCAACGAAATCTTTATTAGAATCTACTTGTCAAAATGGATTTTTAAAGTTATGTAGTGAAAAAGCATGGGCATATTTAGAAAACTTTGCAAAAAGAACTGCATAGTGGGAAAATTCGATTGAAGCTATTGTAGATAAAAGAATATTGCCAAGAGGAATGCATGAAATAGATTCAAATACTATGATTGAGGTGAAATTAAATGAATTAACAAAGAAAATAGAAGAGTTATCATTAAATCAAAAGCTAGCAGAAAAGAATGCAAACATAAATGATTTAGATATTATTTATGCTAGAAACCAGAGAGATAACTTGGGAAATTCTTATAATCCTAATTGGAGAAATCACTCGAATTTATCTTGGAGAAACAACAATTTCCATGGAGGAGAAAATATAAATGAGAAGAATATAAATTATGAAGCATTATTTGAACAAGGATCTAGAATAGAGAAATTAGAAAAGATAATCCAACAATTAAACAATCGTCTAGATTTTGTATTTGGAAGTGTTGCAATTCAAAATCAGAATAGAAATATACCACTTAGACAGAAGGAACCAATGGAAGGTAGACCTACTGGAGGATTGCCAATACAAGCTATACCTAATCTTGTCAATAGAATAGTCAATGAAATTGATACCTCTTCTGGGAGGATAGCTGAATGAAGCAGCATATCTGAAGCAACTATTTGTATGTATATATGTTTTTATTTTTAGTTAATAGTATCGTAGAGTTAGTCCTTAACTTAACGAACTTAGTCTGTTGAGATATTCTTTAACTCCACGAGGGTGTGTAGTAGTTATGTTAATTTTTGTCTCTACTAAATTTTTGTTTGTGTTATACAGAATCAACAAATGGAATTGATGCAATTACCGTTGGATGCACTAAGGGAAGTACTGAGTAACTTGTCAGCCAAAGATCTGTGTAGGCTGTGTTGTGTATCAAAGGAAATTAAAAACTGTATTGAAGAAAAATATTTTCAGGGAATACAAGCTGCAAAAATGACTGAGATTAGAGATGGATTCATATGGAGGTCATTTAATCGTAGTTCAATTAATCATGAATATCTGGCTATGGAAGAAACTACTGGAATTCCACCCAATGCATTAGAAGGAATAAATCATATTATGGTGATAGATGAAGGATTAATCATATACAAGACGAGACCAAGGTATGCAAGTTTATTATTACCTAATATTTTGATAAGAAATCCTATAATAGGAGAAGAATGGAATATAGGAAGACCTCATAGATTTGAAGTATCAATTGTAAATTGTGGGTCAACTTTAATATTTTTTGATAAAAATTCTGCAATTCCTGAAAAATTATATTATTGGAGACTTATAGGAAATTGGGGTGAAGATTTACGCTTAAGTGCGTATAATTTTCTAAATAGATCTTGGAATGAAAATATTATGATATATCTAGGACAGAAATCATTAATTAACCAAACACATGTCATATTTGATGGATATATATATCTTGTCATAGATATTTCAATTGCATTTGGATCTGATTTATACATAGTGAGTATAGATAGTTATGATGAATATATAGAAATTTTACCTGTACCGAGTGATATAGCTAAACCACCATCTGCAGAATTTAATAAAATTCAAATAGGAATGTAGTATAATGAAGAAGATGATCCTACTTTATGTCTAATACGATGGTGGGATGAACTGATGAAATTTCAAATATGGATTATGGAAGACATAAATGAATGGAAGTGGGAAGAGAAGTATATTGAAATAGATGTAGAAATAGAAACTGCTACATTACCCTGGAACCAAAAAGGATCCCTTTCTGCATTTCATATCATTAATGGTAATACACTTGTATTTGGAATTTATAATATATTACATGTTTACAAATTAAAAAGGAACAAGAACTGCATGAAAACAGAATTAATAGCAAGAAGAACGATGCCTAAAAAGTTTGCTTGGACTGATACATTTATTCCATTTGTTCCTACTTTTCAATCATGTTCTTAAGCTGTAATTTTGTGTGTTTAATGTTGTGTGTATTCTACGTTTATGTATAAAAACAAAAAAAACAAAATATCAATCCAGTTTGTTGGTATCTGTTCTAGGAAACCAACTGGCTTGCTTGTGAGCCACCAAAGGCATAGGAGCCTGGGTTCCACACAAGATACTGAATTATCAATATCTGTTAAGTGTTATTTCATTTTATATTTTGCTTTTATCTGTGAATGAAAAGTTTTCAGAATCAAAAATTGAAATATGCAGAAGGAGATACAAACAGAACAAGGTATGTAACCAATTACTTACCCTAGATTTTAAATCAAACAAAACTGTATTCATGCCTGCTACAATTACTGTACTTATTGTCAAATCTTTTACATTGAGGACAATGCAAAATGTAGGTATGGGGGGGGAGGTAATTAAAGTAATAGCCATGTAAGTTTGTTAATTAAAGAAATTAAAATGGTATTGCAAAGTTGTAGAAATTGAAAATTTTTATGAACTTGCTGTAACTATCCGATAATTGAGACTATAAAATTTATAATCTGTAACTACTTGAATGTTATATTTAGAAGGCTGTATATGATGCTATAGAATTTACTATTTATGCAAATTTAGATATAGTATCTTATGATTTTTCTAAATTTCATGAGTTTAGCAGTTTCACGATTTTAAAATGAAATCAGAATGCTTAATGAAAAATCTGAAGTCCTGAAGGAGCTGAGATGTGAATTTAGATTAAATGAAACACATATGATTAAAGATACATTTAATTTGACTGATTGAACTTGTAGAATGATTTATGTGTAGATCTTATTAAACTACAGAAAAAGTATGAGCTTATTATTATGGATTCATATTTTCAGTAAATGATAGAAACAGGACTATATGAGATTGGTGTTTTTACTTCATCTGTATTAATGAAATACGTACATATATAGTATGTGATTAATGCTTTGTTTTGTGTGTATTTTGATTATAAAAAAAAAAAAAAGAGGGAAAAAAAGAGAAAAAATTGAGAGTTTATTGACTTGTTTGATCACGAGCCTTTTGTACTTGAGTAGATAGGTATGTAAGGATTGTTGACTTGAAAAAAGACTCTTAAAATCTAGCAACCTAAGATCCTGATCAGATCTAGGATTGTTGACTGAAAGCTCGTTACATGGGTACATTAGAAAGCTCTTGTATGATTCAAGCTTGTCAAATTAACTTTTAAAGTAAAAAAAGAAAAAAAAAAAATATATATATATATATATATACATATAATGTTCTGAAAAGATACAAGTGTTTTGTGAAATACAGATATCTTATGAATCGAGTATATTTTCTATTATCTAGAATTGCTGTAATATGAATCTAGAATTGACTTTTGAAGTTGTTTTAATGGAGATACAATTCTTTATTTTACTTGTCTTAATCATATTGAATTGGATTGTACTTTGATTCGTATGTTGTTGAAATTTCTTCTAGAAATCTTATTGGGAAATTCAGGATAGCAGATGATGAAAAGAAGAAAAAACGATAATATAATTAACACTTATGTGATGATGATATACTTTGTATGTAATTGACATATATTCTAAGTATATTTGCAGGTTGATTACTGAAACTTACAGAATATATATTCTTATGTTGAATAGAAGAAAAAAGAAGAAGAGGAATTAATTCTAGCACTTTTTAAAAGACCAATTAAGTAGATCTTGGTTTGCTAAGGGACTAGCAAAATTTAGGTATGTGGGAAGTGTTTAGAATGAAAAAGTGCATATTATTAACAATTAAATGATGTTTAATTGCATAATATTTAGCTTATCATATGAAAATTAAGCCATTATGTTATAATTGCACTGTTATATGCTTTAATTGAAGAATCTGTTTAATTTTGAGGAATTAATGTCAATTTAGTACATTTCTGAACTATCAGTAAGTTGCAGGCTGTGAAATTCTTAAGTATCCAAATTTTCTGATTTTTCGGACAGCTATGTTTAACATACCGAACATATTTCAGACAGTTATGTTTAACAGACCGAACATGTCGGATAGTTATGTTTATATTGCCGAATAGTTATGTTTTGAAAAATATTTTATTATTTCCAGAAGTACACGTGTCAAAACCATAATGCATGACTCAAGTGAACTTTCGATGAGTTAGTTGTAACTATCCGAAATTGCAGCTGGGCATCAAACAGTTATATGTGTAACCCTCCGAAATCTCTTTTTATTTATAAAATAGCTGTGGACCCATGTCATGTTCTTGTAAAGTGACTTAAGTAGATTTTTGGTGAGTTAGCTGTAACTATCCGAAATGCATCTGAGCTCTGAGCATCGGATAGTTAGACCTATAACTCTCCGAAATGGGTATTTTATTATTAAACTACTGCTGACACGTGTCAAGAATTGGTAGATTTACTTAGGTTATATATCGATGAGTTAGTTGTAACTATTCGAAATGCATCTAAGCATCAGATAGTTAAGTTTATAAGTATCCGAAATGCACCTGAGCATTGGATAGTTAAATTTATGCACGTGTTTTTATAGTTAAATCAACGAAGAAAGTTCGTTGAGTTATCTATAACTCCACGGACTATTTATTTTCTAATATGCCACTGTAGCAGTTGCAGAAACAGGACAGTTGGAAGAAAAACCACGATTGCATGTATTGCGCAGGGAGAAGAAATCATCGCCGTTAATATGAATGAAGGAAATCCAACCGATCATTCAAGCAAAAGCAATTACTACTGAAGAAATATAAAAGAAAAGAAGAAAAAGAAGTGCGGGTATGATTGATGGACGGCTAGTGTATACAGAGGAGGAGCACCGAGCTTTCTGCAGACTGTATCGGCGATTCTCTGAAGTATCACACTAACCATCATTACCACCATCATATCCACCTTAATTACCAACCATCAGAGGTTTGTGAGAATACTTTCTTGATGTTGGGTCGATTCCGAACCAAACACAGTGCCTGACAACCACTGTGAGGAGTGATCGCATCGCGGGAAGGGAAGCCATTTTCACCAAGCGCCGACTCATATCTTAGGAGATCGTAAAGCTTTTAGCCTTGGCTTCGGGTTGATGCATGTATGTTGAAGAGAAGATTATCTTGCAATTCTGGACTCGCGATTCTATAGGGAGAGGAGACAGAATTGTAAGTAGTTTAATTTTCAGTGGTGTAATCGCGTTGCAAGTAGTGTCGGAAGTATTTACTATCGAGTGAGATTACTTTACATTTCACCTTTTGCCCATTTCCATGTTCATATTAAAACAAAAATACCAAAAACAATTTATCTATGTTTGTATGTTGTATTTGAGTGTTGTATTGTTTGTGTTATATCGTGATTAATGTTATCTTTGTCAGTGTTGTGATTGTTTTATGTTTTTTTAGTTTTACAATTTACTGAAATTGGTTTGTTTAAAAGACTTAAAGATTTTAATGGTTACTGTTTGAATTATCTGAATGTTAGTATTGCTTAATGATAAATCTAGTATTTACTAACATTAAATAGCTTAATTGATGTTATTTACAATCTGTGGAATCGCCCAATGGTTGGCCAAATTCCTCTGTAAATAGTAGTATTAAAAAGAAAAGACAGGCTCGTGGAGTTAACTTAGGTCCACGAGGTTAGTTCGTTGAGTTAGCCATAACTCAATGAACTTTATCCGTTGAGTTAACTGTAATTCAATAGAGAGCTTATTGAATATATAAATTTGATTGTTAATAAACGGACAGTTCTAAACTTTTCAGCAATTCCCTATGGGATTAACCTATACTTGCACACTGATACAATAAACACTATGCACTTGCAATTAAAGTACAAATTGGAATTAATATCTAAATTGTATTAAAGGTTGTTTGTTTACTTCTAAAGAAAGAATAGGCATAAAGATAAATTAACTAAGTAAAAACAGAAGTAACAAATCCAAGTTTTTTTAGTGTAGTGCTGGGAAAACGCAAATAGTGCCCTTGCCTTTTACATTTGAAACATGTAGGAAGAGTTCTTTTAGAGGAGCTGGGCTTATTCTTTTTCTTCATGAACTTTTTGAAGTTCCTTGCCAGCAACATGATCTCATCATCATCTGAGCTTGGAGCTTCTTCTGTAGATGGAAATGCTATTTCCTTTTTCTTTTCAGCTTTCTTTTCAACAGCTCCTTCTTGCTCTTTCCAGTCCTTCATCTGAACTTCGTGGGCTAGAAGATTGCCCAACAATTCTTCAATTGTGTAGTTGTTGAGATCCTTGGAATCTTAAATAGATGTGGACTTCTGTTTCCACTCAACAATTAAGCTCCTTAGGATCTTCTATACCTGTTCACGTGAAGAGAATTCCTTTCCCAAGCCTTTCAAATTGTTAATGATTTTAGTAAATCTTGAAAACATTTCAGTTATGTTTTCATTATCATTCATTTTAAACAGTTCTAGTTTTCTCAATAGGATACTGATTTTTGTATCCTTAACTTGGCTTGTACCTTCGTGAGTAACTTGAAGGATTTTCCAAGCCTCATGAGTAGACTTACATGCAGATACTTTATTATATTGATCAACAGTTAGTGCACAATAAATGACATTCAGTCCTCTAGCATCCAACTGGATGATTTTCTCATCCTCCTCAGACCAGTTCATAACATCACTAGTTGGAAGTGTAGTTCCAAGAACAACAATCTTCCAGAGTTTAACATCAGAACTCCTAAGGAAGAACTCCATTCTATTCTTCCAATAGCTATAATTGGAACCATCGAATAGAGGTCTGTGGATGTTTTGTCCCTCAACAAATTGAGCCATAAATCTAGATGGTTAAATCTTATGAAGGATTAACCAAGCTCTGATACCAATTGTTAGGATCAGTAGGCTCACCAAAGGGGGGGTGAATGGTGAATGTGTGTAATTTTTAAAATTTTTTGATTGTTGAATCGAATGATTCAACAGATATGAAATGAGATAAATCTAAAAGAATACACAGTAGTAGAGAAATGTAACACACAGCAAATTTTAGTTGGTTCACCAACTTGGCTAGTCCACCCCCAAGATTCACTTGGGCTTCACTAAGTGTTTCAACACTTACACACTTGCTTTCAGGTCAAAGCAAGAACCAACTACACAGAAGTTTTCAGGTATAAACTTTAGTAAACCAACCTCTTGAGTTTTCAGGTTGAAACTCAAACCAACAACTGAATGTAGCTTTTAGGTTGAAGCCACGAACCAACAACTTGAATCTTTCAATCAGAGTTTTGGTGCACAGAGCTTTTTCTGCAGTTGATCTTTTGAGTATGCTAGACTGCTTGTAGACTTGAGTGTAATTGAAATTTGAGTGTAGCTCACTGTATATGGTATATACGTTTTTCTCTATGTTTGTTTCTCTCTTAAACTCCTCATATTTATACCAAAGGTATAACGATCATAATTTTCTTTCAACGGATGTATTCTACTGTACTTGCTAAATAATCAGACCTAAATATGGTAAGTTACCGTTCTGTCTGATGTTTAGTAAGTAACCTTTCGATAATCTCAGACTTTCGGATGGTTATAAAAATAACTTACCGAAAAGCATCTATAACTTACCGATTCATTACTCATAACCGATTATCTAAGTCACATGAGGATTTTAAGTTGCTCACGTGTAATGTCAAGAGTTCAGAGTCTTGTATTTAACTTACCAAAAAGAGCTCCTAACTTTCGGATAGTTAACTACTGTAACTCTCTGAACTTTCTTTTAAGTCTTCGACAGTTGTCCCTTCAAATCGAAACTCTCTTGAAATTTCAGATAGTTATCTTTCTAACTCTCCGAAAACTTATATGAGCTTCTGTTTGGAATTTTGCACGTGTCAATTTCAATGACTTAAGTTTCAGATAGTTAAACTGTAACTTACCGAAACTCTCTTGAACTTTCGGATAGTTATCTAACTCTTTGATTTTTCCTTTTAAGCTTTCAACTGTCGGCTTCTCCATTCTGCACGTGCGTAATAAGATGACTTAAGTTTCAGATAGTTAAACCTGTAACTCTTCGAAAAACTCGAATAGTTATCTAACTCTCCGAAAGAAACTCAGATAGTTATCTAACTCTCCGAAAAGTCCTTTAAGATTCCGTTCTGGATTTCTGCACGTGGTTAATTGAATGACTTAAGTTTTAGATAGTTAGCCTTTCTAACTTTCCGATTTTCCTTTTGCTTTCGGATAGTTAACTCCTTAACTCTTCGATCATTCAACCAACTTAACTATCTGATTATTTAACTCTCCGAAGGCTTTGTAAATTCAGATAGTTATCCTTCTAACTGTCCGATAGTCTTGCTGCTGCTGCTGTAAACTTGCTCTTTGGATACTTTGATCTGTAACTGTCCAATTTTCTATAGCAGCATATTCTGGTATAGACTGCAATCTGTTTGCTGCATGGAATTTGTACTATCTGCCTTCTGATCTTATACTATACTAACTAAACTATGAAATACAATATGTTTCCTCACATAGGTTTTGCATTATCAAAATACTCGGGTTCTAACAAAGTTTTATATATATACTTGTGTTACTCATTTAGTTAACGTTAAAGTAATGACTACTTATTACACTTGATGAAAAATTTTGGACAAGAAAGTTTATTTTGCAGGAAATTTTTCAGAAATCCAAGATTGATGATTAAACAAAATTCTAAATGTAAACATGGGTCAGAACGTGTGTATTTCGATGAAGGAAAAAGAAAAGACGTGAAGAAGTGGAAGACTGATAGTGATTAAATGTGGAGGATATGTATGAAGTAAAGATACAGTATAAAAGGCATAGAATTCTTGTTGATCAGTTATCCCTACACACCAAAAGAAAAATCTTTTCAAGGATCATCAAAAACACCTCTTCGGGGAAAAGCTCTCAGGTGGAAGAAAATTCAGTGAAGTAGAAAAGGTCAGATTTATGTCATTGAAGATTTGAAGTATCAGGAGAAAGCAAATTCAATGAAGTAGAGAAAGACTAAATATTCGTCACTGAAGAATTGCTGTAGAAGAAAAAGAAAAAGAAGAAGAAAGATCTAAAACAGGGAGAAATGTTTTAAATTCCACAAATTAGTTTTCTCTATTTGTAGTTATGAAATTGATAGATGAAACATGGTATCGATATATAATTGCATCTACAATTTCTGGGGAGAATTGAATTGTATATTGTAATTGAAACCTTGAATAAAAATGATTTTATGAAAATAGTGTCTCAACTTGTTTTTAATTATTGAAGTTTCAATTATAAACGAAAATGTTGAAAAACACAATTCACCCCCCCTCTTGTGTAGCCATACGATCCTACAATAATGCGTTGTGTTAATGTTATAAGCTTATAAGTTATTTCTTTATTGCACGTGTTTTATAGATAAGTCAACGAAGTAAGTCTGTTGAGTTATACTAACTCCACAAACCAATTATTTTCCAACATGCCACTGTAGTAGTTGCAAAAACAAGAAATTCGAAGGAAACTCACGATTGCATGTATCACATAGGAATTAACTCGTGGAATGAAGAAGAAATCACCATCGTTGATATGAATGAAGAAAATCTAATTGATCATTTAAGTAGAAATAGTTACTACTGAAAGTGTAGGATCGTTGTATCACAAGAGGGGGGTGAATTGTGTCTTTATTAATTAAAATACCAACAGATAAAATAAGAGCACAAAACACTTGTAAATAAAATTCTATTCTTTATAAACTTTAAAGAAAGAATTTACAATTTCTTTTCAGCTCAATTCCCTTCTTGTCAGTTTTGATATAGTAAAGTCCGATATACAATTCAACTAGAAAATGAAGTCTTTATTCTAAGCTAATTTTGAATTGTATAAAACCTGATCTTTATGCACATAGCTCATTTTCCTTCTTTTTACTCAACTTCTATTTCTCTTCTTCTCTAGTTGTCGAATTTCTAGACTTCTTGCATTTGCAGCTCCTTTTCTGAAATTACTTGGAATTCTGAACTTCTTCTGATGTTGGAGAATTTTTCTGGGTTTGATACGTAGTTGAATATTCAGACTTGATATTTGAGATTGGGATTGAATATTTAGACTTCATAAGCTAAATTAAAATCTTTTAAAGTTTGTCTGATCCATAGGATTAAGCACAGCAAAGTGCAATAGCTATATATTCAGCTTCAGTTGTAGATAATGCTACACAATTTTACTTTTTGCTAAACCATGACACTAAAGAATTTCCTAATAATTGACAAGTGTCACTAGTGCTTTTTCTTTCAAATTTACATCTTGTGAAATCAGCATCACTATAACTGTATGGGTAAGACATGTGTCATTAAAAAGCACAAGTTTTACATTTGTAATTTAACCACAAGCGCACGGTGCCTATTGTATCAAGTAGTGCAAGTACGGGTCATTTCCACAAGGAGTTTGTCTAAATGACTTTTATTAGATAGATTATTTGATTAATATCATAATGCAACTATAAACTTTATTTACATTCTAATTTATTAAAATAATGATTAGACTTAAGGTTAGGAATTATATTAGGAAATATACACGAATATTCAATGGTCTATTATATACAATCAAAGATCAACTCCAAATCAATCTCACCTATAACTCTGTTATAACTCTCGAAATTACAAAAATTGCTTCCATTTGTAAAATTCATTCCTTCTAAAATATACACTGAAATTTCATGTAAAAATACACTTTGGAAAGGATTTCAAAAGATCTAAAAGTCTAGCATAATTTTGCGATCTAATTCAAACCCGAGGGTTATTGACATCAAATCCACCAAGAGAGTACAAAACGTAGATATCAAATCACAGAACACACGTCTTTACAAGAAAATCCATAACTTCTTGGAATCATTACGAAATGATGTGAAATAAAATCTCATCACAATTTGACTTCATCATCTTGAAAACCCAATTTACAAATCATGAAAACTCGATCTATGCTCAGAGAAATCAATGATCAAAAACTATGCAAAATCGCTATGCGGACCTGCATTCCAAGTTAGATGCACCTATTGAGAATTAATTCGTGAAAACCACTCAAAGGATATCCAAAAATTATGAAATGACATCCGTTGGAAAGTAGATTCGAAACAACATGAGATTGCATCAAGATTTGATCAAAATTGTCATCAGAGCTGAAAGAACTCAATTAAACAATATAGATAAAACTCTATACATGAATTTCTGTATTTCTATACACGACTATTTTGAAAGGACCTCTAGATTTTGATAATGCAAAAATCAATGTGGGGATTTAAATTGTATTTCTCTGGCTTAACAATCAGCAAGAGAGAAGAAGTTGATACAAACAGTTCAAAGTGTGCTGCAAGTGATAAAAAGGTTTTCGAAAGGTTACCAGGCTTAACTATCCGAAAGAGAAATATTTTTCGATAAGTTAACAGTCTAAGTATCCGAAGAGCAGTATAAAGTAGTAACAACACTATCAGACAGTTAGAAGATTAACTATCCAAAAGTAGAAGGCTTTCGGAAAGTTAGAAAAATGGATATATGAAAAATCGAAAAGTTACTGTAGCTAATTATCTGAAACTTAAGTCATTGAATTTCCCACGTGTAGAAATCTAAACTAAAGCTTAAAAGGAAAATCAAAAAGTTACTGAGCTAACTATCTGAAATCTTAAAGAGTTTCGGTGAGTTACAGGTTTAACCATCCGAAACTTAAGTCAGTCTATTATGCACGTGCTGAATTAAATAAAGTAGTCAAAAACTTAACGAAGGATTTCGGAGGGTTACTGTAGCTAACTATCCGATAGTTAAATAACAGTTCGGTAAGTTATAGCTGCAAGTATCCAATTGAATGATAGCTCTTATGTTCGATCTGAAATCCTACATGGCAGAAAGACTTAAGTGACTTTTCGGTAAGTTACAAGTATTCTTCGAAGAGTTACATGACTAAGCCTCCGAAAAACCCAGGAAATCGGACAGGTATCTTGAAATACCTCCCTGAACAGTAGCTTACCATATTTGGGACTGAAATCTTACCAAGTACAATAGAATACATCCGTTGAAAGAAAAATATGATCGTTACACATGTTCAAGTATATATACAAGCAACGGACAACATAATCAGACAGCTTTTGCTCATAAATATATTTACACCAAGCTCAACAGAAGAAAGCCTTAGAAATCAAATCATCTTCAGCATTTATAGACTCGATTCCAGAAGCTCATTGCGCACTCAACTCTGATACTTTCAAGCTAGTGTTTACTGAAGTACATGGATCAAAACTTCAAAGAAAGATTGGTTGGAGCTACGACCTGAAAGCTCAATCAGTTGGTTGGTTCTTGCTTAAACCTTAAAGCAAGTGATTGTAAGTTTGTGAAAGTTTAGTGAAGCCCAAGTATCCCTTGGGGGTGGACTAGCCGTTAGTGGTGAACCACCTAAAATTCCTGTGTATTATTGTTATTGTGTGCTTGCTAACTCACTATATCAATCAGTTATTAAATAACCAAAAACAGATTATTACCATTCACCCCCCTCTAGTAAGCCATAAGGTCCTAACAATTGGTATCAGAGCAAGGTTGATCTCATTAATAGATCTAACCATCTAAGATCATGGCTTTCCACACTGTAGAAGGTCAGAATATCCATCGACCTCCCCTATTTGATGTAGCAATTATAACTACTGGAAAAATAGAATGGAGTGCTTTCTCAAGAGTACAGATGTGAAACTTTGGAGAATGGTTGTACATGGTACACCAATTCGAATCAGTCATGAAAGTGACTAGACTGAGGAGGATGAAAGAATCATCTAGATGGATGCTCGTGGGCTTAATTCCATTTACTGTGCACTAACTAGTGAATAGTATAATAAAATATCAGCTTGTAAATTCTCTCATGAAGCTTGAAAGATCCTTCAAATTACATATGAAGGAACCAGCCAAGTTAAAAATACTAAAATCAGCATTTTGTTAAGAAAATATGAATTATTCAAAATGCTTGAAAAAGAAAGTATTACTGAAATGTTTTCTAGATTCACAGAAATTGTGAATGAACTAAGAGGCCTTGGAAGGAGTTTTTCTAATCGTGAACAAGTACAGAAGATCTTAAGAAGCTTGACAGTTGAATGGAAGTAGAAGTCTACTTCCATACAAGATTTAAAGGATCTGAACAACTATTTAGTTGAAGATCTGTTGGGAAATCTTCTGGCCTATGAAGTTCAGATGAAGGAATGGAAAGAAGAAGAAAGAGCCACTAAAAGAAAGGTTGAGAAAAAGAAAGAACTAGCCTTTCCCTCAATAGAAGATCAATCAAGCTCGGATGAGGATGAAGTATTACTACTGGCTAGAAACTTTAGAAAAATGATGAGACAAGGAGGCAAAGCCAGCTCCTCAAGATCAAAAGTCCCTACATGCTACAAGTGCAAAAAGTTGGGACACATTCAACTATATTGTCCTTTCCAATAGGAGGAGGACAAACAAAATTGGAAGAAGAAGAATAAAGAGAAGATGGCCTTGAAAGCCACATGAGATAACAGCAGTTCATCCAGCAACTCATTAGACTCAAATAAAGAGGCATCTGCAAACGTGTGCTTTGCTACACAAGAGGACTGCATGGACAAGAAAGCTCAAATGTCCAAGTGGATTGTAAAGTATCAATTTGTGCATTTTATATATGTTAATTCATGCATATTAAGGATTATAAGTCATCATTATATATGTTCTTATGAAAGATTACATGAAAATCATATTTTAGAACTATGCATGTTTTATTGGTTAAATAGTCATTAATGCACAAATTTATCCTTTATTAAATTAACACCTAGTCAATTAGCCCATGTGTAAATATAAGTAATTTATATATTGATTTCATGCATATCTTAAAAGAATTATCATTAAGATATGAAATCAAATAATCCTCAATTGAGCAAGCAATATATTATGCACATTTCATTTTTGCTTTATAATCTAGTAGGAATTTATGTGTAATGTGCATATGCATTTAATGTTATCTTTTGAGTTGTTGATAATAGGTGAGGATGTGGACCCTTGGATTAAATCATGGGAAATCAACAACTCATGGTCATCCAATTCAAACTCCAAATCAATCCATCAATCAATCAATCAATGATTAAAGCTTGCCTAAATTAGAGGCCACAAATTGGAAGGTGTTTGAAATATTTCCATAGATGGATGACAATGGAAAGTAAAAGAGTATGGTTGGCCAAAGGAAAGATGATCTCCTCTTTCTCCTCCATGCAAGGGAAAGAACTCCAACTCCAATTTTCGTCCATCCTCTTCCACCCAAGATTTTGGAAGTGTTTTCCTCCAAGATTAGTGAGCTTAGGCGCCTTCCCCCTCATACTAGAAGACCTCCTTCTCTCCACTCCAAGCCGACATACGGAAGGACCTCCACAGGTGAAATCGGTGGTATTGGAGGCACATGTGCATCATTGGAAGAGCTTAGGATGCGATCTTCAAGATGAGGTAATAGGAAGCATCAAAATTGAGAGGAAAGCCAACAAATCCGTATATCTTGGAAGTGGATTGAGGACGTGCAACCCATTTTCTCCAAAGCAAGCATAGGTGGTTCCCCTTTGGACGTGATTTGCAAGTGGTGACAGCCTTGTAGAGGAGCAGACAAAGTGGTTCATCATCAAATAGGGATCAAATGCTTGAAGAGAAGTGGATGAATTAAAGGTAAAAGAGAAGGGAGAGATCCTCATACTTGAATATCGAATTTTCATATCATATGTGTATGAGTATTTAGGTTTTTAATTCATTTGTTATGTGCACATGTAGTATGTTATTTAAATGATGATTTTGTTTAAGAATATTAGTTGTCTTACAATATATTTCGTAGAAAATGGTTACTTCATGTGAATGTGTGAATGTTGTACATAAAACTAACTCTTAACTCTTGTGAATGCGTGTATACCTTGTTTGCTGTAAATTCCAGTGCATGTTCCATTTTGTTGTATGTTGTATGATTTGATTTCTCAGAGTTATATGTCGTGTTATAGCTTGTTTTGTAAGTAATTCAAGTGTACAATACGTATGTAGAGTTTTTCGAATTTTTTAGAATGCATTTCTTCCATTTTTCGATTATCCTTTCAAAGGTAGCATCTGCTCTATTTTACTGGTCGAGCAACAGAAATTGTGCTCAACGCCTTCATGTTGCCTTGCTTTTGTGCATTCCGAAATGTTTTCCTGTAAATTTTTCTGATTAGAGAAATGAGTATCTTTCAAGGCGCGGTGATTTCGTGGTGTTTCATGAAGATTTGATTGAGTTATGATTTTTACACCAACGACGCGATTTTGGAAAGTTTTCAGAATCGTTTTGCGCACTATTTTTATATCCGACTTTGGCAGCAATCTAGAGTGAATTAGTCCTAGAAATCACTGCCATTTTAAAGGTAACTCGATGAACTTTCCAACCAATATTTTCTCTGGATTTTTCAATGTCCAGGTTGGAAGGAAGAAGAGTTAGAATTCGGACTAATTTCTGTGATTCCAGAAACGTGAACTTAAGATTTTCTTGAGTTTTCTAGCTATTAGCTCTAGGAATTAACAACTTTTTTGCTACCTTTGAAATCTTTATTGTACTTTTGTAAATTGTAACTTAATTGCATGTAATTAGAGTTTTAATTGTAGAATTAATAAAGTGGATGTTTTATCAAACAATCATTTTAATAAAATTATTTAAGACAAACTCCTTATGGATTTGACCCGTACTTGCACATGCTTATTACAATGGGCACCGTGCACTTGCAGTTATAAATGTAAAATTTATGCTTTTGCTGTTAATTTAACAACACATAAAAGCGTTACATAGATTATTAATAGTTGATGCTCAAAGCATATGACAGGTAAGAAAAGATTTCTGGAATCTGTTAAATCAATAAATTTAGGATCTGTTAATTTTGGTAACAATGAAAAATGTAGAATTACTATCATAGGAAATGTTGCATCTAAAAATGGAAAAATAAAAAATGTCTTACATGTAAATGGTTTAAAACAGAATTTGCTAAGTGTAGGTCAATTATGTGACAAAGGTTACAATATACTCTTTACTATAGAAAACTATTTTATATTACAACAGGATACACATTAAATCAAATTTACTAGATATAGAATTAATTCAATTTATGCTTTGGAATTCCATGTGATAATATATCTAGTGATGCATGTTTAGTTGCTTCTAATGAAGATGAATGGTTATAGCATAAAAGATTAAATCATGTGAACATGAGACTTCTAAGAGAATTGACCAAACATGATCTTGTTAAAGGTGTGCCTAAGCTCAAATTCAAGAGAGATAAATTATGTAGTGACTATACAATTGGAAAACAAAAGAAATCAATACACAAGAGTATTGAAGACATTGCCACACGTCAACCATTAGATCTATTGCATATGGACCTGTTTGGTCCTACACAGATAGCCAATTTAGAAGGAAAAAAATATACCTTAGTGGTAGTTGATGATTATACAAGATTCACTTGGGTTATTTTCTTAACACACAAGAATGAAGCCTACTATGAATTCAAACATCTCTGTATTAGAATTCAAAATGAAAAAGAATCGACTGTAAAGAAGATCAGAAGTGATTATGGAGGTGAATTTGAAAATTCTGAATTTGAAGAATTATGCAATTCCTTTGGCATACTGCATGAATTCTCATGTCCAATAACTCCTACACATAATGGAGTTGTAAAAAGGAAAAATAGATCAATACAAGAAATGGCAAGGACAATTCTTAATGCATCTGATCTACCAAAGTCTTTATAGGCTAAAATTGTAAATACTACATGTTACTCTATAAACAAAACTCATCTTAGACCTATCCTGCATAAGACACCTTTTGAATTATGGTATGGTAAAATACTAAATGTTGGATATTTCAAAGTCTTTGGATCAAGATGTTTTGTGCTTAATACTAAGGATCAAAAGGACAAATTTGATGCAAAGTTTGATCCTGCTCTACTTGTTGGATACTCTTCGAGAAGTAAGGCTTATAGGGTTTATTTTGAACATGAAAGAAGAGTAGAAGAGTCAAAGAATGTATCCTTTGATGAAGACATAGTAGAAAAGTTGAAGAAGCTAAAAATAGATAGTGAAAGTAAAAGTGAATCAATAAATCAAAAAATTCCTTAGAAAAAGGATAATTCAGCATTGTCTGTACCTACTGTGACAAAAAAAGCATGGAAGACATCCCATTGGACAAATTATTGGGAATATAAATCAAGGTGTTCAAACAAGAAGCAAAATTCAAAATATTTTTAATTATTGTGCTTTTGTGTCTGAACTTGAACCTTCAACAGTTCAAGAAGCCTGCCATGATGAATACTGGATCATGGCCATGCAAGAGGAACTAAATCAGTTCAAGAAAAATGAAGTCTGGAATTTAATTGAAAGGCCCATCGAAAAATCAATTATTGGAACTAGATAGGTGTTTAAGAATAAACTTGATAATAATGGCAGTATTATCAGAAATAAAGCTAGACTTGTTGCTCAGGATACAACCAGCAAGAAGGAATCAATTATGAAGAAACTTTTACACCTGTTGCAAGCAATTAGAATGTTACTTGCCTTTGCAAGCAATATGAAAATTAAGCTTTATCAGATGGATGTTAAAAGTGCCTTTCTTAATGGCTTTTTGCAAGAAGAAGTTTATGTAGAATAGCCACCAGGTTTTGAAGATGATGAAAGACCGAACCATGTATACAAACTAAATAAAGCTCTTTATGGTCTGAAGCAAGCACCACGTGCATGGTATGATAAATTGAAGAGTTTCCTTCTTGAGAATAAGTTTAACATAGGAACTTGTTTGTGGTTAGCTTTAGGCGGCACTAGAGAACTTGTTTAGTTCATAGGTAACATCACCAGAAAACTTGCTTTTGTTAACTTCTATTTTTACTTGGTTAATTTATCCTTGTGCTTATATCAATAATTTCTTTTTAGAAGTAAACAAACAACCTTTCACACAAATTAGATAATAATTCCAATTTGTATTTTAATTGCAAGTGCACAGTGTATATTGTATTTGTGTGCAAGTACAGGTTGATCCCATAGAGAATTGTGTACTGTTCCATTTTTTGTTATACTTAATGTGTTCAGTAATCACTCCGTTGAGTTACAGTTAACACAACGGACAAATCTCGTGGACTTAAGTTAACTCCACGAGTCTATCTTTCCAGTTTAATATTGCTATTTATAGAGGTTGGCCAACCATTGGGCAATTCCATAGATTGTAAATAACATCAATTAAGCTCTTTAATGTTAGTGAACATTAGATTTATCATTAAGCCATACTAACTGTGATACGTGTATCTTCCATCAAGTATATGTATGTGTCATTGTATATGGTTGTATTCCTTTGATAATTTGTATAGGGGCAAACTTGTCTTTTAGGTTTTACCAACCGTTGCCCCTATATATGTAAGGGGTCATCCACGTCCAAGGGATGTCATGCCAAATCATCTCTTGATTTTGTTCTCCCCCTTCTTTGTACCAGCAACCATACAGCAAGGAATCACGATAGATTGATCACCCGTGGACGTACCCGTGTTGGGGAACCACGTAAATTTGTTGTTCTTCGAATTCTCCACTCGCAATCCTCTCTTCCACGCAGATCTCTTCTCCATGCCACCCCTAGATGCTCCACGTTTGTTTGATCTTTCCACACAACAACTGGTATCAAAGCCAGGTTGGACATCTCCGGGTTTGCATCTGAAGTTTGGAAGAGTTACATCAAGGTTCAAGCCATTTTCGCAAGGGATCTCTCCATTGTTGTAACTATCGTCGTCGCCGACGCCAGTCTGTACACTCCGACGCCAAGTCATGCGCCTTCCTTGTCCCTGCTCCGTTGCATCTCAAATTTTGAGAGCGTGTAGTAAGCTTCCTGAAATTCCATCCTTTAAAATTTCGAAGAGATTTCTCAAGGCTCAAGCCATTTCCGCAAGGATATCCCCCATTGCCGCAACTACTGTCGTCGCCGGCGCCAGTCTGCACACTCCAACGCCAAGTCGTGCGCCTTCCTCGTCCGTGCTCCGTTGCATCTCAAATTTTGAGGAAGTATAGTAAGCTTCCTGAAATTCCTTCTTTTAAAATTTCGTGGTCATAAGTTTAATATTCAGAGAGATACAGCAGGAGGCGTCTAGCTAGGGCACAGTAGTTTTCTAGACGAGTGACTCTTTGATTGTCGGATTTTGGGCATTTTGTGATTATGGTTTTGTGCTTGGTTTGTGTGAGTATTTGCTACTATTTTGTGATAAGTAGTGTGCTTGGCTTGTGGCTGATTGCATTTCATTGAAATCAGTAGATTTAGTAGCATATTGTTGTTGAGATATTGCTTGCTATTGTGTACCTTGCCGCAAAATTATGTTTGTTGAAATCACATTGTATCTCGTGTGTATTGCTGGTTGTTTGCTGTTTTGAAAACATGAATACTTCGGGGTTGAAGATAGAAAAGTTTGATGGTAAGAATAGCTTCAGCTTATGGCAAATTAAGATGAAAGCACTTCTAAAGCAACAAGGTATTTGGGCTCCTTTAAATAAGGAAATTACTCTGAATAGAAATTCGCCAAAGTTTGAATTGCAAGAGGAGAAAGCTCACTCCACCATCTTGTTGTGTTTGTCTGATGAAGTTATAATAGAAGTTGCTGATGAATCTACCTCGTTAGGTCTTTGGTAAAAAATTGAGTCATTGTATATGACTAAGTCTTTAACAAACAAATTGTTGTTAAAGCAGAGATTGTTCTCTTTAAAGATGATAGAAGGTGTACCTCTTAAGTAGCATTTAGATCAGCTAAATGCTATTCTGATGGAACTCAAGAATATTGGAGTAATCATAGAAGATAAAGATGCAGCTCTTATCTTGCTTTGTTCACTCCCATTGAGTTATGAAAACTTTGTTCAGTCTTGTGCAGTTGGAAGAGATTCAATTACATTGGAAGAAGTGAGGTCCAGCCTTCATTCCAGGGAGCTCAGGCACATGGTGCATGGTAGAAACAAGGTAAGTGGTGTTGGCCTCTCAGCTCAGCAACAAGAGAACAGGGGAAGTAGCCAGAGACAAGGTGGAGGGAAGAATAGAAGCAGAAGCAAGTTGAAGGGCAAGTACTCTAGGGATACTTGCCATTACTGTAAGGAGAAAGGACATTGGAAATCACATTGTCCCAAGCTTATGAACAAAGGAAAGGCTGTTACGATAGAAACCAGTTCTGCATCAGGTGATGACTTTTCTCTTACAGTTTGTTGCAGTGCCTATTCTGATGATTAGTGGATTATGGACTCAGGAGCTTCACATCATATGACTCTTACTAGGGAGTATTTTCACACTTATGAGCAGGTGGAGGGTGGTCAAGTGACTTTGGCCAATGATGATGTGTGTTCTAGAGTTGGTGTGGGCACTATAAAATTTAAACTACATGATGGCACAGTTAGAATTCTAGATGACATTTGGCATGTCCCAAAGCTTGGAAAAAGTCTGATTTCACTGATGGCCCTTGATGCTAAGGGTTATAGATATACAGGTAGTGAGGGGAAGATCAGCATATTGAAAGGCTCGTTAGTTGTTATGAAGGGAACCAAATCTGGTCCCTTATACATTTTGCAAGGCACTCCAATTGTTGGCGTAGCTACATCAACTATATCTGGTCAGTAGGATTTTTCTGTCATGTGGCACTCAAGGATGGGTCATTTGGGGCAGAAAGGAATGCAGAAACTGAGTAGTCTGGGCAAGTTTGATGGGCACAAGGTTGCTTGTATTGACATGTGCAAGCATTGTGTCTTTGGCAAACAGAAAGAGTGTCATTTGCACGTAGTCAGCATAGCTCCAAGGGAGTTATTGATTATATTCATGCTGTTTGTTGGGGGCCTTCACATCAGCCTTCTATTGCAGGTTCCAAATATTTTCTTTCTATCATTGACTGTCATTCAAGAATGAACTAGGTTTTCTTTTTGACACACAAAAGTGAAGTTTTTTTCTTGCTTCAAGCATTGGAAGAAGTAGGTAGAAAATCAAACAGACAGAAAGGTAAAATATCTTAGAACTGATAATGGTCTTGAGTTTCGTTCTCAAGAATTTGATAACTTTTGTAAAGATGAAGGCATTACACAGCATAACACTGTTAGGTATACCCCTCAGCAAAATGGAGTGGCTGAAAGATTGAATAGAACACTCCTAGAAAAGGCACGTTGTATGCTGTCTCATGTAGGTTTGAGTAAGAAGTTTTAGGCAGAGGCTGTTAACACAACTTCCTATCTGGTGAACAGGTCCCCTTCTAGTGCCTTAGATGGGAAGATACCTCTTGAAGTATGGTTGAAAAGATCAACTAGTTATTCAAAGCTCAGAATTTTCGAGTGTCTAGCTTACTATCATGTGAACAATGGCAAGCTGGAACCACGTGCCAAGAAAGGCATATTTGTGGGCTATGGTGTTGGTGTAAAGGGATACAGGATATATGATATTGAGTCTCACAAAATAATATATAGCCGTGATGTTACTTTTGATGAGAATTCTCTTTTGCAGGCAATAGATAAACTAGCAGGTGAAACACCAGAAATTGAGCACACCCTTCCTGAACAGATGGAGATAGATGACGCATAACAGCCGCCTATCACTGATCAAGTTGAAATTAGAGAAATCTCATCTGAAACTCAGGAAAATGAAGTTGAGGAGGAAGAGGTGGAGCAACCACCACCAAGAACCATTGACAAAGATCGTCCTAGAAGAGATGTTAGACCTCCGATTAGATATGGCTATGACAGTTTGGTTACTTTTGCCTTACAAGTAGCAATTGAGGTGGAGGATTTTGTTGATCCACCTACATATGAAGCTGCAATGAAAGATTCAGAAGCTGGTCTTTAGATGTCTACTATGGAGGAGGAACTCCAATCTCTCCATAAGAGCAAGACTTGGGAACTAGTGAAATGTCCAAAGAACACAAATATTGTTGGTTGCAAATGGGTCTATAAGAAGAAGATTGGGACTCAAGGCAACGCAGGTGTGCAGCACAAGGCAAGATTAGTCACCAAAGGTTATTCACAGCGAGAAGGAGTTGACTTCAATGAGGTATTTGCTCTTGTTGTACATCATACATCTATTAGAATTTTGTTATCCATTGCTGCAGCACAGAATTTAGAATTGGAACAACTAGATGTAAAGACGACCTTCTTGCATGGTGAGTTGGAAGAAAATATTTGGATGGAACAACCAACAGGGTTTGTGGTGAAAGGTAAATTTGATTGAGTGTGCAAATTAAATAAGTCCTTGTATGGACTTAAACAGTCACCACGCCAATGGTACAAAAGGTTTGATGCCTTTATAGTTAAAGTTGGTTTTAGACGCAGCAACTATGATTCATGTGTATATGTTAAAACTCTTGATAAGAGCACACATGTTTATTTGTTATTGTATGCTGATGATATTCTTATAGCTATGAAGAATATCGAAGTGATACAGGAGCTGAAGGACACATTAAAATCAGAATTTGATATGAAGGATCTTGGTCCAGCTGGCAGAATTCTTGGAATGGAGATTAGGCATGAAAGAAATTCTCGTAAGCTGTTTTTGAATCAACAGAAGTATATTGAGAAGATCCTTAGCAGATTTGGTATGGCTTCATGCAAAGCCATTAGCACGCTTTATGACAGAAATGTCAAATTGTCATTTGCGATGTGTCCACAAACTGATTTTGAAAAGCTTGATATGCAGCGAGTTCCTTATGCACAAGCAGTTGGAAGTCTTATGTATACTATGGTATGCACTAGGCCTGATCTAGCATATCCTTTGAGTGTTGTTAGTAGGTTCATGTCCAATCTGGGCAGGGAACATTGGAAAGCAGTTAAAAGGATATTCAGATATTTGAAAAGAACTCTAGGTGTTGGCTTCATGTATACAGCAGATCAGGGTTGTACTATGGCTAGTTATACAGACTCAAACTATGTAGGTGATGTTGACAGAAGGAGATCATTATCTGGTTATGTCTTTACATTTGCAGGTTCTATTGTGAGTTGGAAATCAACTCTTCAGCCTACGATATCTCTGTCCACAACTGAGGCTGAATATGTAGCTATGACAGAAGCTGCAAAGGAAGGGATTTGGTTGAAAGGTTTACTTGGAGACTTTGGTTGGCGCATTGATAAAGCTAATATATTCTATGATAGTCTTAGCGCTATTTGTCTCTCCAAAGATAATGTCTTTCATGATAGAACTAAACATATTGATGTTAAGTATCACTTCCTCAAGATTAAAGATAGGATAAAGATTATGAAGGTCAACACAAAGGACAACTCAACTGATATGTTTACAAAGGGTGTTGTTGAAAGCAAGTTCAAGCATTGCTTGTACTTACTCAACGTCTATTGCTGCTGCTGACCCAAGTTGGGTCTTGGTGATCCATCACTTGTTCGTGGTGAAGATTGATGAAAGACAAGGTGGAGATTTGTGATGCGTGTGTCTTCCATCAAGTATATATATGTGTCATTGTATATGGTTTTATTCCTTTGATAATTTGTACAAGGGCAAACTTGTCTTTTGGGTTTCACCAACCATTGCCCCTATATATGTAAGGGGTCATCCACATCCAAGGGATGCCATGCCAAACCATCTCTTGATTTTGTTCTCCCCTTTCTTTGTACCAGCAACCATACAGCAAGGAATCACGATAGATTGATCACCCGTGGACATACTCGTGTTGGGGAACCACGTAAATTTGTTGTTCTTCGAATTCTCCACTTGCAATCTTCTCTTCCACACAGATCTCTTCTCCACGCCACCCCTAGATGCTCCACGTTTGTTTGATCTTTCCGCACAACACTAACATTCAGATATTTCAAACAGTAACCATTAAAATCTTTAAGTATTTTAAACGAATCAATTTCAGTAAACTGTAAAATTATTATCTATTTTCTGAATCAAACAAACATAAAGCATTCACAATACTAACAATGATAACTTTAATCACGATACAAAACAAACAATACAATACTTAAATACGAAATACAAACACAGATAAGTTGTTTTTGGTATTTTTGTTTTGAGATATTCATGAAAATGGGCGAAAGGTGAAATGTAAAAATTCTCTATCGATAGTAAATACTTCTGTCACTACATGCTACACGATTACACCACTGAAAACTTAATCACTTACAATTCTACCTCCTCTCCCTATAGAATCGCGAGTCTAGAATTGCAAGATGATCTCCTCTTCAGCATACTAGCATCAACCTGAAACCAAGGCTAGAAGCTTTACGATCTCCTGAGATATGAGTCGGTGCTTGGTGAAAATGGCTTCCCTTCCTCATAGTGGTTGTCAGGCACCGTGTTTGGCACGAAATCGACCCGACATCAGGAAAGTATCCTCACAGACCTCCAATGGTTGGTGATTATGGTGGTGGTGGTGATGGTTGGTGTGGAACTTCAGGGAACTTCCGACGCTGCCTGTAGATAGCTCGGTTTGTCCTCCTCCGCACACACACACTTCTTCGTCTTTCTCCTTTTCTTTTATATTTCTTTAGTGGTAACTGCTTCTACTTAGATGATCTATTGGATTTCCTTCATTCATATCAATGTTGGTGATTTCTTCTCCCTTCCACGAGTGAATTCCTGCGTGATACGTGCAATCGTGGTTTTCCTTCGAATGTCCTGTTTCTATAATCGCTACAATGGCATAGTAGAAAATAAATGGTCCATGGAGTTACAGATAACTCAACGGACTTACTTCATTGATTTAACTATAAAGCACGTGCAATAAAGAAATAAGTTGCTAACATAACACGTTACCTTAGTGTGTATTTATGTAACTCAACGCGTACAGTTATGCTAACTTAACGAGTTAAACATGTGCATCTTACGTGATATACTAAAGCATTTAAATTCAACACATGCATAATTCTAACTTAATGATTACAAATATTTTAGATACTTAAAAATCTAACTATCTGATGCCCAGATGCATTTCAGATAGTTAACAGATAACTTACCAAAAATCCACTTAAGTCATGCATTATGGTTTCGACATGTGTACTTCAGGAAATAATAAAATATTCTTTAAAACATAACTGTCCAATACATCACACATAACTCTCTAAAATAACAAAAAATTCAGATTCTTAAGAATTTCAAAGCCTGCAATTTACTGATAGTTTAGAAATGCACTAAATTAACATTAATTCCCTGAAATTATGCAGATTCTTTCATTAAAGCATATAACAACGCAATTATAACATAATGGCTTAATTCTCATATGATAAGCTAAATATTTTGTAATTAACCATCATTTAACCGTTAATATTATGCACTTTTTCATTCTAAACACTTCCCACATACTTAAATTTTGCTAGTCCCTTAGCAAACTAAGATCTAATTAATTGGTCTTTCTAAAGTGCTAGAATTAATTCTTCCTTTTGTTCTTCTTTTTAGCATAAGAACTTATATTATTATATAGATATTCTATATGTTTCAGTAATCTGTTTTAACATTGTTTTCTCCTCTTCAACTTGCAAATATACTTAGAATATATGTAAATTACATACAAAATATATCAGCATCACATAGGTGTTAATTATATTATCATTTGTTCTTCTTTTCATCATTTGTCATCCTGAATTTTCCAATAAGATTTCCAAAATAAACTTCAACAGCATACGAATCAAAACACAATCTAATTCAATATGATTAAGACAAGTAGAATAAAGAATTGTATCTCAAATAAACAACTTCAAAAGTCTATTCTAGATTCATATTTCAGCAATTTTAGATAACAGAAAATATACTCGATTCAAAAGATATCTGTATTTCACAAAACACTTGTATCTTTTTAGAACATTATATGTATATTTGTACTTTAAAAGTTAATTTGACAAGCTTGAATCATACAAGAGCTTTCTAGTGTACCCATGTATTGAGCTTTCAGTCAACAATCCCAGATCTGATTAGGATCTTAGGTTGCCAAATTTAAAGAATCTTTTTTTAGGTCAACAATCCTTACATACCTATCTGCTCAAATACAAAAGGCTCGTGATCAAACAAGTCAATAAACTCTCAAAGTTTTTCTCTCTTTTTTTTTTTTTCTTTTCAACATAGTATATGTACGTATTTCATTAATACAGATGCAATAAAACACCAATCTCATATAGTCCTGCTTCTATTATTTACTGAAAATATGAATCCATATCAATAAGCTCATACTTTTTTCTGTAGTTTAATAAGATCTACACATAAATCATTCTACAAGTTTAATCAGTCAAATTAAATGTATCTTTGATCATATGTGTTTCATTTAATCTAAAAATCAGCATTTCAGCTCTTTTAGGACTTTAGATAATTTACTAAGTTTCAGTTAAGCATTCTGATTTCATTTTAAAATCGTGAAATTGTTAAACTCATAAAATTCAGCAACAACATAAGATACTATATCTAGATTTGCATAAATAGTAAATTCTATAGCATCTTATATAGCATTCTAAATATAAAATTCAAGTAGTTACAGTTCTTAAAAAATTTACAGTCTCAATTATTGGCTAGTTACAGCAAATTCATAAAAATTTTCAATTTCCACAAAACTTTGCAGTATCATTCTAATTCCTTTAATTAACAAACTTACATGGCTATTACTTTAATTACCCCCCCCCCCATACCTATTTTTTTTGCATTGTCCTCAATGTAAAAGATTTGACAATAAATACAGTAATTGTAGCAGGCATGAATATTGTTTCGTTGACTTAGCATCTAACTCAACGAACTTAATTCGTTAAGTTAATGAATAACTCCACAAATTGAGTTTAAATCTAAATTCAGGATAAGTAATCAATTACATACCTTGTTTCGTTTGTATCTCATTCTATATATTCTGATTTTTGATTTTGAAAAACTTTTCATTCACAGATAAAAGCAGAATATATAACAAAATAACATTTAACAGATATTAATAAATTAGTGTCTTGTGTGGAACCCAGGCTCCTATGCCTTTGGTGGCTCACAAGCAAGCTAGTTGGTTTCCCAAAACAGATACCAACAAACTGAATTGATATTTTATTAGTTTTTTTTTTTCTAAAAATAAATGCAAAATACATACAACATTAAAAGCATAGAATTATAATTTAAGAACATGATTGAAAAGTAGTAACAAATGGAATAAACGTGTCAGTCCAAGCAAACATTTTAGGCATAATTCTTCTTGCTATTAATTCTGTTTTAATGCAGTTCGTGTTCCTTCTTAATTTGTAAACTTGTAGTATGTTATCAATACTAAATACAAGTGTATTACCATTAATGAAATGAAATGCAAAATGGGATCCTTTTCGATTCCAAGATAATGTAGATGTTATTATTTCTACATCTATTTCAATATATTCTTCTTCCCACTTCCATTCATTTATGTCTTTCATAATCCATATTTGAAATTTCATCAATTCATCCTACCATCTTATTAGACATAAAGTAGGATCATCATATTCATTATACCACACCCCTATTTGAAATTTATCATATTCTGCAAATGGTGGTTTAGCTATTTCTCTCGGTATAGGAAAAATTTCTATATAGTCATTATCATAACTATCTATGCTTACTATATATAAATCAAATCTAAATGCAACTAATATATCTGTGACTAGATATATATATCCATCAAGTATGACATGTATGCTGTTAATTAATGATTTCTGTCCTAGATATATCATAGTGTTTTCAGTCCAAGATCTATTCAGAAAATTATACACACTTAAGCATAAATCTTCATCCCAATTTCCAGTAGGTCTCCAATAATATAATTTTTCAGGAATGGTCGAATTTTTATCAGAAAATATTAAAGCTGACCCACAATTTTTAGTTGGTACTTCATATCTATTAGGCCTTCCTATATTCCATTCTTCTCTTGTGAGAAGATTTCTAATCAAAATATCAGGTAATAGAATTTCATACCTTGGTTTGGTTCCGTATATAATTAATCCTTCATCCATCCCCATAATATGATCTATTCCTTCTAATGTATTGGGTGGAATTCCAGTAGTTTCTTCTATATTAAGATATTCATAGCTAATTGAACTACAATTAAATGACTTCCATAAAAATCCATCTCTAATCTTAGTCATTTTTGCAGCTTGTAGTCCATGAAAATATTTTTCTCTAATACAGTCTTTAATATCCATTGATACACAACACAATCTACACAGATCTTTAGCTAACAAGTTACTCAGTACTTCCTTTAGTGCATCTAGCGGTAATTTTATAAATTCCATCTGTTGATTCTGTATAACATAAACAAAAATTTAGCAGAGACAAAAATTAACATAACTACTTCACACCCTCGTGGAGTTAGGTCATAACTCAACGGATTAAGTTTGTTGAGTTAAGTAATAACTCTACGATACTATTAACTATAAGTAAACTTACATTTTTTTTCTTTTCTTACTATATTATACATAGTTACTTTAGTTATACTACTTCATTCAGCTACCCTCCTAGAGGAGGTATCAATTTCATTAACAGTTCTATTGACAAGGTTAGGTATTGCTTGTATTGGCAATCCTCTAATAGGTCTAACTTCCATTGATTCCTTCTATTTAAGTGGTATGTTTCTATTTTGATTTTGAATTGCAACATTTCCAAATACAAGATCTAGACGATTATTTAATTGTTGGATTATCTTTTCTAATTTCTCTATTCTAGATCCTTGTTCAATTAATGCTTCATAACTTATATTCTTGTCATTTATATTTTCTCCTCCCTAGAAATTGTTGTTTCTCCAAGATAAATTCGGGTGATTTCTCCAATTAGGGTTATAAGAATTCCCAAAGTTATCTTTCTAGTTTCTAGCATAAATAATATCTAGATCATTAATGTTTGCATTCTTTTCTGCTAGTTTTTGATTTAATGATAACTATTCTATTTTCTTTGTTAATTCAATTAATGTCACTTCAAGCATCGTGCTTGAATCTATTTCATGCATTCCCCTTGGCAATATTCTTTTATCTGTAATGGCTTCAGCCGAGTTTTCCCACTATGTAGTTCTTTTTGCAAAGTTTTCTAAATATGCCTATGCTTCTTCGCTACACAGTTTTAAAAATTCATTCTGACAAGTAGATTCTAATAAAGATTTCGTTGAAACATCTATGCCTTCATAAATTATACCTATTAATTGTGTTTTACTCATTGCATGATGTGGACATTGAGTCAGTAAATCTTTAAATCTTTCAAAATATTTTCAAAATGATTCTCCCTGTTTTTGGCTACACATTAATATTTCTTTTTTCTTTTTAATCGTTTGATGTGTTGGATAATATTTTTCTAGAAAAACAGAGCAAAATTCAGTCCATGCAGAAATTGAATCAGGCGATAGAGTATATAACCATCTCTTAGCTATGTCTTTTAAAGCAAAAGGGATATATCTAAGTTTAATAGCATCTATACTCATGTTTGGCATTTTCATCATTTGACAAACTTCGTTAAATTCTCTAAGAAAATAATAAGCATCCTCTCTTTCTAATCCATGAAACTATGGCAATTGACTAATATAATTAGATTTCAATTCAAACCTATCTCCCTCAAAGTTTGGTAATCGAATACATGAAGGTTCATCAACTAATTCGGGATACAAAATTTTTCCTAATGGTTTTTCTATTGGAGCAGCCATATCTTCATTCTCTTTTAAAGAAAGGTTAGTACACCCCTAAGGATTTCGTTAAAGTCCAATTCAGAAAATGTTTCAGTACACCTCTGTGTTGAATACTCCTAGGTAGGTGTTCTTACTAATCGTTTAGTGCTAGGAGAATAAGTCCATGTGCTCATAAACTCTTAACATATAGTAAAATAGTAGAAGATTAATTACATACCAGTCTGAAGCTTTCTATTCAGTAAATAGTTGTTGACGTATGAAGTTGAATCAGTTGCTTCTCCTTCCAGTTCCCCAACGAATTCTCTTTTCTTTCAAAAGTGCTGGTAACTAGTAAATAACATTCTATTCTATATTTATAATGCACGTCCATAAAGCAAATAAATCTCATTGCAAGAACGTGTCTTGTAACGTGCAGTGTGGTTCTTATTTTTATAGGTACGTGTGCCACTTATAATCTCAAATTTTAGTAACTGCTAAACCCACAAAGTTTTGTTCGTGGCTAAAAAGAATAACTGTTTAGCTTAATCCATGAACTAACCTCGTTGAGTTACAGTTAACTCAACAGACTAGCTTCGGTTACTGTTGCTAACTCTACGGACTAACTTCTATGTTTTTCTCTCCTGCATTCTGTTAACTTAAATAAAGTTAAATACATGTCATTAATGTAGCATTCTAATTAGAACTCATTTAAATCTGAACATTATATAAATATTTAACTTGCAGTTCATTTCATGTAATGCAGAATTTATATTTTACTTTGTAGCATGTAGATATTCTCAAGCATTAATCAATTATCTTTCATTTAATCCTGTCATTCAGCAAATTGTAAATCTTTTAAACAATCTTGCATAATGTTCCACAAATTATATAATATTTAATATAGTTCATCCATTTATCATTCTCAAACATGAATGAAAAATATATTTGAAAAACATATATTCATTAATATGAATAATTTACATTACAATTAATCAGATATTTTTCATACAAATATATACAAGTAGACGAACAATACAATCTAGTCTCTTCTCCTAAGTTCATCTACTTCCTTCTGAAGTCTTTCCACTTGTTGCTCTAATTAGTTAGTCCTTTCTACAGCTCTTGACATTCCTCCAAAATGTTTAGCAATCTCTACAACAGCATAATTTCTATACTCTTTCACTGAAATGATTTTTGATCTTATCCTTTTAGATGCTCATTTAGTGAGATCGATACAGTCCACCATTAGTAGTGGAATCAGATCTCCATAAAACAATTTCTTCTTCACTATTCTCAGCTTGGAGATAAAAACTGTAGACTAATTTATTTGAATTCTATTCACAACTGCATATGTGGCCCATTTGACAAATTGACTCAATTCTATATCGTGGCCTTGTCGTTGGTAGACATTCTTAATCAAAATGTTAGCTATTATGCATGCTTTACCATTTAATTGCCTTAATCTATTTAATAATGTCACACCAGAATTGATAGCCAAACAATCCTTTATGGTCTGTTCTGTCCACTCGACTGTAGTTGTGTCTTCTAGAATTTTTAGTCCTTCATTTTTCAATCCTAGAATGCTATGGAGAAGCTCTAGTGTTATCTGTACATCAGCTTCCTCTACATTCGAAATTAATCCTCCTTCTCCTTCTCTTAAGTTTGCATAAAAGCAGAGCACTAGATTTTCATATATTGCATGCCCTCTTTTTTGAGAAATATATTGCAGTAGACCTTGGAATTCAAATAAATCTTTAATTTCCTACATTCCATCCCAATTTACTGGTCTACTGTATATAATATCATAACCCCTGATCTCTTGGTATTTATTATGAGCTTCCTGACTTCAAAAGTGTACTTCATTTAAAATTGTTGTTTCAGTCGGGTCAGGAATGTGAATTTGTTGCTCTAGAGGGATTTGTTCTTAAACTTCCTCTTCCATCTGCTAAAAGTGAACTTGCTGAAAATGCTTTGAGGATTCCTGAATATTTTCTTCTACTTCTGTCTATAGTGGTGAGCCGGTAGAACTCTCCACTCTATCTTGAATTCTTTCCATAAATTACTGAAGAGTTTCTTGCTCTTTAGTGGAATCTGCAAAGTCATTTCTTTCCATATAGACTTGTTCAACTTCTTGTTCAGTTTCTATTCTTTCTTCTTCCTCCTGATTACCAATCTGCATTGTCACTGTTCTTTCTAATTCTGTGGTAGATTGGGATGGAGTTATGGGCAAATCAACTTCTACCCTAATTTCTGTTTCTTCTTCTTGTACAGGTTGCATAATAGTTTTAGCCTGTTTTTCTTCTTCTCTTTGCTTTTTTTGCTACTCTTGCTCCTCCTCAGAATCGGATAGCAGGTTTACAAAAATTGGCTCTACAAGCCTTATTGATATTGGTACTTCAGATTTAATCTCCTCTTGATATTCAGGCACTATCTCTTTTCCTTTCCTTCTTCTGATTAATTGTGCTTGGTCTTCCTCTTCTTCTTCGATTAAATCTACAAACATAGGCTCCACACGCTTTCGAGCCATAGGTACTAGTTCTTCCTGTTTAACTTTTTCAATAATTGCTGGTCTCGAAGGACCAGCTTCAGCTCCTCTTGTAGTAGGTCTAGCAATAGCTTCTTGATGCTGTTTCACTTTGATTTTATATTGAGCTTTCAACTTTTCTGTAGCCCTCTTTTTGTAAAGTGCATCGAACACTAGGTGTGCTTTAGCCACTATCAAATCTTCTGATTCTCCTTGGTTTTTCCCAACTCGAACTAGTTCTTCAAATTCTCTTAATTCTTCTTCATTTGAAGGCCCCATAACTACCACCCTTTCTAATGGTTTAGGAGGTGGAATTGAAGGTCCTAGCTGTTGTTCTTGAAGAACTGGTCTTTCAGCAGTCGGCTCCTTCTGTTCTTCCTTTTCTTTCCTTTGTTGCTCCCGTCTAATTTCTCCCTTCGCACAACCAACAATGTTCCTTTTGAACCATAGTCGGGACTTACGTTGGATTAGTTCTAGGGCAACTTCATTATTTGGCCTGATTTTTCTCTCTTTACTTATAGTGATTTCTGTTGCTACTTTAATTCTAGTTTCCATTATTTGAGGGATTTGTATACCCATATCTACTAACTCTTTCCTCCAATAAAAAAGGTTAGATTCTACCTTTTGTAGCTCTTTTTCCCTTGTCGTATTTTTGATTTTCTGCCTTGTGTGCCATTCCTCTAAATCTTTTAGAAATTTTGACGTGTCAACTACCTTTTCCCAAAACTCAAGTGTCATCTTCCTCATCGTGGAGTTATACAACAGCATGGTGTCGCTCTGATCTCTACTATTCTAAGTTCTAAATGATTCTACGGATAATGCCCTTAAAAACCCTAAGTTTAAGTATAAATAAGCCTTAAGTTTAGGCAAGTAATCGGGTCATTTCCCATACAAAACTCTCGCTCTCTCATTAGTGGAATTACGGTTAACTCCACAGACTAAGTCCGTGGACTTAACTACAGTACTCCGTTGACTTATAGTTAACTCACGGCGTAAGTTCATTAACTAATCCTTGACTCAACGAAGTAAGTTCGTTGAGTTAAGCATAACTCAACAGACTTCCCGTAAAGTTATATCTAATAAAAATACTTAAGATAATAATTTTTCTTCGGTCAAGACCGAAGAGTTTCCAGTCTAACTGCTCTTACTTTTTCCATATTTTAAAAATTCTTTGGTCAAACTATTATATTCCTCAGTTGAACCGAAATTAAATATTTTCTTTCTTTCTTCATTTTTTCTACCGATTGAACTGATACTATGCTTCGGTAAAACTAGCATTTTTACTAAATAATATATAGATTTTTTTATGTTTTTATGTTTCGGTCAGACTGATGGATCTTATTAGTTGAACCGCAATGATTTTTTTTATATATATATTAAATAAAAATGATTTCTTACTAAGTAAAACTCAAGTAGTCCTCTACTCTTACTTCTATAATTCCAAAAGAACTTTTTGGTATTTTCAAAATAGGTCTAAGTCTTTGTCCATTTACTTTAAATATATTCTGATTTTTAGGATTTTCAATCTCAATAACTTCATAGAGATAAATATTTCAAACTATGTAAGGTCCTGCCCATCTAGATCTTAATTTTCCTAGATGGTTATGGAGTCTATTCATGTAAAGATATACTTCTTGTCCTATTTCAAAGATTTTTGGAATAATTTTCCTATCATGCTAAAACTTCATTTTTTCTTTTTCTTTACAGTTTTTGAATAAGCTTCATTCCTAAATTCTTCTAATTCAATCAATTGTATTTTTCTATTTTCAGCAGCTTGATTTAAATTAGTGTTCAGAGTTTTTAATGCCCAATAAGCTTTATGTTCAATTTCAACTAGTAAATGACAACTTTTTCCATATACTAGCTTAAAAGGTGACAACCTAAGCTTGTCTTATAAGCAGTTCTATAAGCCCAAAGTGCATCTATCAATCTATTAGCCCAATCTGTTCAAATAGGATTTACTACTTTTTCTAAGATTAACTTAATTTGTTTGTTGGCACTTTCTACTTGTCCACTTGTTTGCGGATGATATGATGTTGCAATTTTGTGGTTCACTCCATATTTCTTCATTAAGGCTTCAAAACTTCTATTACAGAAATGAGTTCCTCTATCACTGATAATAGCTTTAGGTATTCCAAATCTCACAATTATATTGGTTCTTATAAAATGTATTACCACTTTGTTGTCATTAGTTTTTGTAGGAATAGCTTCTATCCATTTAGATACATAATCTACCCCCAATAATATATAATTAAATTGATTAGACATAAGAAATGGACCCATAAAATCTATTTCCCATACATCAAAGATTTCAACCTCAACAATAAGATTAAGAGGCATCATATTCCTCTTTGATATTCTTCCTATTTGTTGACATCTTAAACAACTTAAGCAATATTTATGAGCATCTTTGAATAGTGTTGGCCAATAAAATCCACATTGCAGAATTTTTGCAACAGTTTTCCCTGAACCAAAATGCCCTCCACACACTTGGTCATGACAGAAAGACAATATGCTCTGATATTCAGTTTCTGGAATACACCTCCTTAAAACCAGATCAGGACATTTCTTAGATAAGTATGGGTCTTCCTAATAGTAATATTTTACTCTTGAGAAAAACAATTTCTTATCCTGTCTATTCCAATCCTTAGGTGTTAAACCAATAACTAAGTAATTAACTATGTCTACATACCAAGGTATTGTTTTGATGGTCATTAATTGTTCATCAAGAAAATTATCCTTAATTTCAATATTTGATTTTTCTATTTGTAATCTTGATAAATGATCTGCTACTACATTCTCACAACCTTTTTTATCTTTAATTTCTAGATCAAATCTTGTAATAATAATATCCATCGGATCAATCTAAGCTTAGTCTCTTTTTTTGCTATTAAGTGTTTTAAAGCTGAATGATCCGTGTATACTATTACTTTAGCTCCAATCAGATATGATCTAAACTTCTCTAAGGCAAACACAACAGCTAATAGTTCTTTTTCAGTAGTTATGTAATTAACTTGAGTATCATTTAAGGTTTTGCTTGCATAATGAATTACTCTAGGAGATTTTTCTATCTTCTGTCCCAACACTGCTCCTACAGCAAAATCAAATGCATCGCACATTAATTCAAATGGATGGCTCCAATCAGGTGCTTGAATTATAGGAGTTGAAATTAAGCTAGTTTTAAGTCTAAAAAATGCTTCCTTGCAATTTTTATCAAAGTTGAATGGGACATCTTTTAATAGATTAGTTAAAGGTCTAGCTATTTTGCTAAAGTCTTTAATAAATCTTCTATAAAAACCAACATGTCCTAGAAATGATCTAATATCTTTCACTGGTTTAGGTTCTGGTAAATTAGAAATTACTTCTATTTTAGCTTTATCTACTTCCACCCCTTTCTTTGAAACAACATGCCTTAAGACTATTCCTTACGTAACCATGAAGTGACATTTTTCCCAATTAAGAACTAGATTTTTTTCCACACAGCGTTTTAATATTTGGTCTAAATTGTTTAAACACACTTCATATGAAGTGCCATAAACAGTAAAATCATCCATAAATATTTCTAAAGAATCTTCAGTCATTCCAGTAAATATGCCATGCATACACATTTGAAAGGTGGCTGGTGCATTGCATAATCCGAATGGCATTCTCTTAAAAGCATAAGTTCCATTAGGACAGGTGAAAGTTGTTTTCTCTTAATCCTCTAATGCTACTGGAACTTGGTTATATCCTGAATACCTGTCTAGGAAACAAAAATATTCTTGCCCTGCTAATCTTTCTAGCATTTGATCTATAAAAGGTAAGGGAAAATGATCTTTCCTAGTCACAACATTCAACTTTCTATAGTCTATACACACTCTCCAACTTGATTGAATTCTAGTAGGTATCAAGTTTTGACTTTCATTCCTAATAACTGTTAATCCTGATTTCTTGGGAACTACATGGATTGGGCTAACCCACGAGCTATCAGAAATCAGAAAAATTATGTCATTATCTAACCATTTCACTATTTCCTTTTTGATTACTTCTTTAAGGTTTAGATTTAATCTCCTCTTAGGAATTCTAACAGGTTTAGCATTCTCTTCTAAATATATGTGGTGATAGCATAAAGTTGCACTTAACCCTTTTATATCAATCATAGTCTATCCTATTGCTTCTTTATAACTTTTTACTACATCTTTTAATTTAGCTATTTGATCCTCTTTTAAATCTGAAGCAATAATGATTGGACATGTTCATTTTTCTTCCAGAAATATATAGGTTAATTCAAGAGGTAAAAGTTTTAATTCTAAATGTTGTCCATCAGAAGCTAGAGCTTCTAATTGAACATCCTCATTTTCTAAATTAAGTTCTTCCTAATCTCCTTCTATATTTATGCTTTCACTTTCCTCTAAAGTTTCAAAATTGAGTTGCCTATTTAATTCTTCTTGAATCACATCATCTAACATATCTCCTTCATCCTCTAAAAAGTCTATGGTATGTAAGGACATTTCTAACTCCTCAAACTTTCCTAGTTTGAAAATGTTTAATTGAGTATCCTCATTGCCATATGATAACTTCATTACTCTAGTTTTACAATTTATAATAGCCCCTGATGTTGCTAAAAATGGTCTTCCCAAAATTAAAGATGTATCATTATTTTTATGCTTAATTTGTTGGGAATCCAAAATTACAATATCAATAGGATATATAAAGTTTTTGATTTTAATTAAGGCATCCTCTATTTTTCCTCTAGGGTATCTTATACTTCTATTAGCTAATTGAATAACCGTACTAGTAGGAGTTAAGCCTTCTAATCCTAAGGATGCAAATATATCACTTGGCATAACATTTATACCTACACCTAAGTCTATTAAGGTTCTTTCTAGAATGGTATTTCCTATGGTGCATGATATAACAGGGATTCCAAGATCAGATAACTTTTTAGGAATTTGTGGCAGAAATAGGGAACTACTTTGCTCAACTAAAAAGACCTTCCTAAGAACTTTTCGCTCTCATTTCTTAGTACACCAATCCTTCAGAAATTTAGCACAAGGTGGCATTTTTTGCAATAGATCTAACAAAGGAATGTTAACTTGTACTCTTTCAAAAATTTCTCTAATTTTTTCTTGTTTTTCAGGTATTGTTTGTTGTAATCTTTCAGGATACGGTGCTAATGATTGTGATTTAAAAGATTCTTTTTCTTTCATTTGATTTGTTTGATCATTTTTAGTCTCATTAGCAGATTCAGATTGTTCTTCATTGATTTCTATATTTTTAGATATTACATTCTCATTATCATTTTGATTTTTGCTCTTATCATCCACCTTCATATTATTTTCATTTTGAATTCTTGGTGGTATATCAGTTCCAGATCTTAGTATTATACATACATCTTCTAGATTTTCATTACTCTCATGATGTTCTTGTATATCATTTTTGTGATTATGATCTTCAATTGTTTTTAATTTTAAAGTGCATTCTTTAAATTCTCTTGCATTAGTATTTTCTTTTGTTTGTATATCTTGCAAATTATGCAGATCTATAACATTATAATTTTCATTGTCCTATTTCATAACTTGTATTTTCATTGTATATTCGTCCAATGCTTTTAGTTTTCTTTCCAAATCATCTAATCTCATTACATTCAATTTTTGATCAATTTTCATTATGATTTTTTCAGTTTCGTAAATGATATCTATTTTAGGTTCTGAATATGCTTCCTTATAGTTTAATTGGTTGACTTCTTGTTGTTGACACATAAAGTGTTCCAGTTTGTCCATGTTTTGCTCTATACTACACTCCAATCTATCATACCTATCCCAAACTTCCGTGTCTCTCAACATATTACACATTCTATACTGACTATCAGTTGGGTAAACCATAGGATTCTCATACTCGGCTCTATTATATTGAAGATAATTCATTTGTTGTTCATGTGATCTAACCATCTACAAATGTCTCAATTTCAAACAATCAGAAATGTCGTGACCTTCAGAATTGCAGAATTCACATATGCTAACTACAGGTTTCAGAAATCTTTGAGCATATGCCATATTCTCAATTATAGAAGAAAACACAAAACACTCTTGCTATTAAAACAAAATAGCTCTTACAATTGCTTAGCTTCTCAATTCCTCGGCAACGGTGCTAGAAAAACTTGTTTGTGGTTAGCTTTAGGCGGCATTAGAGAACTTGTTTAGTTCACAGGTAACATCGCCAGAAAACTTGCATTTGTTAACTTCTATTTTTACTTGGTTAATTTATCCTTGTGCTTATATCAATAATTTCTTTTTAGAAGTAAATAAACAATCTTTCACACAAATTAGATATTAATTCTAATTTGTATTTTAACTGCAAGTGCATAGTGTATATTGTATTTGTGTGCAAGTACAGGTCGATCCCATAGAGAATTGTGTACTGTTCCATTTTTTGTGTACTTAATGTATTTTTGTTTTGAGATGTTCATGAAAATGGGTGAAAGGTGAAATGTAAAAATTCTCTATCAACAATAAATACTTCCGTAACTACATGCTACGCGATTACACCACTGAAAACTTAATCACTTACAATTCTGCCTCCTCTCCCTATAGAATTGTGAATCCAGAATTGCAAGATGATCTCCTCTTCAGCATACTAGCATCAACCCAAAACCAAGGCTAGAAGTTTTACGATCTCCTAAGATATGAGTCGGTGCTTGGTGAAAATGGCCTCCCTTCCCGCGACGTGATCACTCCTTACAATGGTTGTCAGTCACCGTGTTTGGCTCGGAATCGACCCGACATCAGGAAAGTATCCTCACAGACCTCCGATGGTTGGTGATTATGGTGGTGGTGGTGATGGTTGGTGTGGAACTTCAGGGAACTTCCGACGCTGCCTGTAGATAGCTTGGTTTGTCCTCCTCCACACACACACACTTCTTCGTCTTTTTTCCTTTTCTTTTATATTTCTTTAGTGGTAACTACTTCTACTTAGATGATCGGTTGGATTTCCTTCATTCATATCAACGATGGTGATTTCTTCTCCCTTCCACGAGTGAATTCCTACATGATACGTGCAATCATGGTTTTCCTACGAATGTCCTGTTTCTATAACTGCTACAGTGGCATATTAGAAAATAAATGGTCCGTGGAGTTACAGATAACTCAACGGACTTACTTTGTTGATTTAACTATAAAACACGTGCAATAAAGAAATAAGCCACTAACATAATGCGTTACCTTAGTGTGTATTCATGTAACTCAACGCGTACAGTTATGCTAACTTAACGAGTTAAACATGTGCATCTCACGTGATATACTAAAGTATTTAAATTCAACACGTGCATAATTCTAACTTAATGATTACAAATATTCTAGATACTTAAAATCCTAACTATCTGATGCCCAAATGCATTTCGGATAATTAACAAATAACTTACTGAAAATCCACTTAAGTCATGCATTATGGTTTCGACATGTGTACTTCAGGAAATAATAAAATATTCTTTAAAACATAACTGTCTAGTACATTACACATAACTCTCTGAAATAACAGAAAATTTAGATACTTAAGAATTTCATAGCCTGCAATTTACCGACAGTTCAGAAATGTACTAAATTAACATTAATTCCCTAAAATTATGCAGATTCTTTCATTAAAGCATATAATAGTGCAATTATAACATAATGGCTTAATTCTCATATGATAAGCTAAATATTATGCAATTAACCATCATTTAACCGTTAATATTATGCAATTTTTCATTCTAAATAGAACTATAGACAACACTTTATTTATCAAATCAGAAAGTTCTCATATGTTGATTATTCAGATCTACGTGGATGATATTATTTTTGGTGCTACTCATGAGAAACTATGTCATGATTTTCAAATCTTAATGAAGAATGAATTTGAAATGAGTCTTATGGGTGAATTAAAATTCTTTCTAGGATTACAAATTCATCAACTTCAGCATGGCATCTTCCTGAATCAAGAAAAATTTTGCAAAGAGATTCTCTTGAAATTTGGTATGGATAAATCCAAGGCAGCAAGTACACCTATGAACTCAAATGAAAAACTTGATAAGGACATCTTTGGCAATTCAGTAGATTAAAAGAAATACAGAGGCATGATTGGATCACTTCTGTATCTAACAGCTAGTAGACCAGACATAATGTTCAGTGTTTGTGCTTGTGCAAGGTATCAAGCCTCTCCAAAAGCATTACACTTAAAAGCAGTTAAACGTATATTTAAATATCTATAGGATACCAAAGATTTTGGCTTATTTTATTCTTCACAGAATCATTTAATATTAGCAGGATATAGTGATGCAGATTATGTAGGATGCAAATTAGATCAAAAAAGCACTAGTGGAACATGTTAGTTGCTTGGTCATTCACTTGTTTCTTGGTTCAGCAGGAAACAAAACTCTATAGCTCTATCCACCACTAAAGCTGAATATATGGCAGCAGGCCTATGTTGTGCACAAATTTTATGGATGCAACAAACTCTAGCAAATTATAAGCTAAATTCTCAGAATACCATTATTTACTATGGCAGTAGCAGTGCCATCAATCTCTCTAAAAATATAGTTCTACACTCTACAGCAAAACATATCGAGATTAGACACCACTTTCTAAGAGACCATGTTGTAAAAGGTCATATTTCCTTAGAATATGTCTCTACTAAAGAACAACTTGCAGATATTTTCACCAAACCATTATTTGAATCTGCATTTAATCATATTAGACAAAATTTAGGAATTTTCTCTTTATATGATTTATAATTTCATATCTCTCTACTCTCCAAGCTCACAACTAGGAGCTTGTTCTACTAACATCTCTATTTTACAGCAACTTAATCATTCTTTTGATAACCAGCTATAATTGCTCCACCAAGTTAGTATCTTACTTCTCACTCCTTTTGACAATCGACAAAAAAGGGGGAGAAAGACCATATTTTGGTAGCAGGCTATAGTAAAATAGGGGGAGAAACTCAGGGGGAGTTTCTAAATTTAATTATTCTATATTCCTCGTGTGCTTTTCTGTATAGATATATAGGGAGAGAAATACATGTAATATATTGTAAGGTTTTTGCCATTATCAAAAAGGGGGAGATTGAAAGGACTTCTAGATTTTGATAATGCAAAAATCAATGTGAGGATTTAAATTGTATTTCTCCAACTTAATAGTCAGCAAGAGAGCAAAAGTTGATATAGACAATTCAAAGTGTGCTGCAAGTGATAAAAAGGTTTTCGAAAGGTTACCAGGCCTAACTATCCGGAAGAGAAATATTTTTCAGTAAGTTGATAGTCTAAGTATCCGAAGAGCAGTATAAAGCAGTAACAACACTATCGGACAGTTAGAAGATTAACTATCCGAAAGTAGAAGGCTTTCGGAAAGTTAGAAAGATGGATATATGAAGAATCGAAAAGTTATTGTAGCTAACTATCCGAAACTTAAGTCATTGAATTTCCCACGTGCAGAAATTCAAACTAAAGCTTAAAAGGAAAATCGGAAAGTTACTAAGCTAACTATCCGAAATCTTGAAGAGTTTCGATGAGTTATAGGTATAACCATCTAGAACTTAAGTCAATCTATTATGCACGTGTTGAATTAAATAAAGAAGTCAGAAACTTAACAAAGGATTTTGGAGGGTTACTGTAGCTAACTTGTTGAGTATTTTTGTTTTGATGATGTGTACTGAATGAAAATAATCATATTTGCTCAATTACTATTGCTTGTGAAAAGAAATTAAAATCATCAATTAATACAGAAAAAGCTTACTGATATAAATACTTGTCTGTATTGGATCTGAAGTTAATAACTAGTCATTTCGTTGCATTAATTTCTCATTTAGCTAAACGTTAAGTTAACGTGTGGTTTTATTGAAAAGCATGATATGTTTTAAAGTTATATCTTCTGTATCATGAACAGTGCACGTTTAGACAACTCGTTAAGTTAGAGTCTTAAAAGTTAAAATAGGTCACGTGATAACTCGTTAAGTTAGTGAGTAAAAGAAGAGACGAACTCGTTAAGTTAGTGTTATACACGTGGTGAAATTATAAGTTACGAATGTTGTATTGTATCACGTGAGGTGCACATGTTTAACTTGTTAAGTTAACATAACTAAACGCGTTGAGTTGCTATATTGAACACTAAGGCAACGCGTTAGGTTAACGTTATAAACTTAAGTTGTTATTTTGCACGTGGTAAAATTCTTATTATAAAAACATTTGTTTATTACTGAATCGGTGAGTTAAAGTTTTTTCGGAGACTTACAGTCGTAACTATCCGAAAGGTAACTTAAGTCATGTTTTCAAGTCTTAACACGTGTCTCACTAGTTTTATATTATAAAGAGTTTTTCGGTGACTTACATCTGTAACTATCCGAAACTTAAACTATTTTTGGTGAGTTATCGTTTAACCTTCCGAAAGAAGGGTTAAGCTGGTTCATTGAGTTATCATAACACAACGGAGATGGTTCGTTGAGATAGCATAACACCACAGACTTAGTTCATTGAGTTAACTACAGTACTTGTCACGTGAAATGGCACATGGTGAACTCGTTAAGTTAGAAACGTTAAGTTATATATATATATACTTGTGTTACTCGTTTAGTTAACATTAAATTAACGATTTCTTATTACATTGATGAAAAATTTTTGGACGAGAAAGTTTATTTTGCAGGAAATTTTTCAGAGATCTAGGACTGATGATTAATGAAAATTCGAAATATAAACGTGGGTTAGAACATGTGTTTCGATGAAGAAAAAAGAAAAGACGTGGAGAAGTGGAAAACTGGTGGTGGTTAAACGTGAAGGATATGCATGAAATGAAGATACAGTATAAAAGGCATAGAATTCTAAAAGGTAAGACTTTCGTCACTGAAGATTTGAAGTATCAGAAGAAAGCAAATTTGGTGAAGCATGAAAAGACAAGATATTCGTCACTGAAGAATTGCTGAAGAAGAAAAAGAAGAAGAAGAAAGATCTCAAACAGGGAGAAAAGTTTTAAATTCCGCAAATTAGTTTTCTCTGTTTGTAGTTATGAAATTGTTTAGATGATACATGGTATCGAAATATAATTGCATCTACAATTTCTGAGGAGAATTAAATTGTATATTGTAATTGAAACCTTGAATAAAAATGATTTTATGAAAACAATGTCTCGACTTGTTTTTGAGTTTTAAAGTTTCAATTATATTTCAGAAAATATTAAAAATACACAATTCACCCCCCTCTTGTGTAGCCATACGATCCTACAAGTGGTATCAGAGCTTTGTTAATAATCTTTGATATAAAATCTATACAAACTTATTGAATATCATTACTTATTCTACCTTCCTTATTTTTAAACAGAAATTAATATCTGAGCATACGTTTAACTTTATTGATTTAAGGCTCAAGTTGTTTTAAAGTTTTTAGACTGTTTAAAATCAAATAGGTTGAAAAATCTAAGGTAAAATGGCTACTGTAAATGGTAATTTTTCTTTATATGAAGGTCAAAATCTTAATCGTCCTCCTTTATTTGATGGAATACATTTTGAATATTGGAAATATAGGATGACTGTTTTTCTTCAAAGTATAGATCATAAATTGTGGTTCATGATTTCTAAACCACATACTCCGTTAACTACTCCTTATAATACTTGGACAATTACTGAAAAAGAAAATGAAACTCTGAATGCTAAGGGCTTAAATATTTTATTTTATGCATTGAGTTATGAACAGTTCAATAAAGTGTCGGCATATAAATCTACTTATGAGGTGTGGCATGCATTAGAAGTTTCACATGAAGGTACTTCTCAAGTTAAAGAGACAAAAATAAATATGTTGATTCATAAGTATGAACTCTTTAAGATGCATGAAGACGAAAATATTTCTGAGATGTTTTCCAGATTTCTTGATATCATAAACTCTTTAAAATGTTTAGGAAAGAATTTTGAACAGAAGGATTTGGTGAGGAAAATTCTCAGATCCCTAAGTTCTAAATGGTCTCAGAAAGTAACATCAATTGAGGAATCATGAGATTTAAATGTTTATACTATGAATGAACTTATAGGAAATTTAACAGCTTATGAAGTTCAATTAAATGAATCACTAAGTCACAACAAACTAAAAATGAAGAAAGAAATAGCCTTCGAAATTAATTCAGATTCTGATATATCTACTGATTGTGACGAGGATTTGATTTTGCTGACTAGGAAATTCAAGAAAGCATGGAAAGCTAGGAAACAGCAAAGGAACAAAAATGATAAACCCTCAACGTCAAAATCATTGAATGACAAGAATTCTTCATCCAGAAAGTATGTATGTTACAATTGTATGAAACCTGGACATCTTTCTCCAGATTGTCCTATGAGGAAAAATGAAAAGCAAAGTAGGACAAATTAGAAGAAGACGGCTCAGAAAACTCAGAAAAAGTTTTACAAGAAAAAGACTTTGAATGTCACTTGGGATGACACGTCTGAAGAGTCTGAATATGAGGAATCAGCATCAAAATCTTCACATTCAGAAGGAGAACAAGAGTTAGAAGACGTTGCTCATGTGTGCTTCATGGCAGATGAGTCTAAGGTAATATCTGATCCTGAAAGTCATTCAGATTTCAACTTTGATGAATTATTATGTGCTTATCATGCATTATTACAAAAACTTAAAGTATGTAAACTGGAAAATAAGAATATTAGAAAATCTTCATCCATTATGGAAGAAGAAAATTGTTTCCTATCTACTACTTTAGAAAAGTTTAAATGTGATAATGAAAATCATGCTAGAGATTTGCAAAAATTTAAATTTAATGAATGTATCTTGCATGAATAAATACAGAATATAAATGTTGAAAAATTGAAGATAGAATCTGAAAATGAAATGTTGAGAAACAATATAAATGAACTTGAATTAGAGATAGATAAATTAAAACTGAGAGAGCAAGATTTAAATTCTACCATTGAGAAATGGAATTTAAGTCAAACTAAGTTAGACAAACTAACTAGTACCCCTACGGTGTCTTATAAATTTGGCTTAGGATTTGATTATCCTGAATATCCTGAATCTCAAGCCAATAAAAGATTTATTAGTGGCAGTTCAAGTAAATCTAAGACTAAAATTCCTTTTATTATGAAACAAGGTAATAAATATGTAGAAGTAGGTACTTCAAGGGATGAATCATGCAGTAATAATATAAATCAATGTGATTTGTCAAATTGTACTTCTAACATGACTATAAATGTTTCTAAAAATCTTGTTTCTTGTTCTGGAAATTCAGTTTCTAATGTTTCTAAAATTTCAGACAATTGTAGTAAACTGAAAATTTAGAAACCTGAGCATGTAATTCAATACACTGGTATTAGACCAATTACTCATTCTGCATGTGATAAAACAAAAAATTCTTGTGCAGAAAAAGATTTTGTATGTACGGAAAGTGTTAATACAAGTACAAAATATTGGTATGAACTTACAGAAATGTATAAGCATGACCAAAATAAATTAACATCTGATAAAAATATGTTTGGTCTTGATTATACTACATCTAAAAACAAAAAGAATGATTGCAAAAGCAATAATGCTATATGTGAGTATGAAGCTAATGATAAATCAATAGTACTTACAACTAATAAGAATATAAATGATAATGTTAAACTATTTTTAAACAAAAAGAAGAAATATGTGTTTAATGAACTTGGTCCTCACCAACATTGGGTACCAAGAAAAAGTTTTTCTTAATTTGTGTTGTAGGAGGAAACAACATCAAAATGGATCTTGGACAGTGGAGTGTCAAGTCACATGACCGGACAAAAAAGTCTATCACAAAATTTTACAAATACCATGAAAGGAAGTGTAACATTTGGAAACAAAAGCAAAGATAAAATCATAGGTATGGGCAATGTTCAAATAACTCCTACTTGTGTTATTTCGAATGTACTATATGTAGAAAACCTAGGATTTAATTTGCTGAGTGTCATTAAACTAACTGAAAATGGATATTATGTAGTGTTTGAAGATAATGTATGCAAAATAATTGATAAAAATACAGATGAAATTAAGTTTATTGCTAAAAGAAAAGGTTCTGTATGTATTTTATCTTTACCTTTTGGTGCAGTTGATTTAAATTCATGTTTGCTAGCTATGTAGCACTTTCTACTATAGAAGCTGAATATGTTGCTGTTGCACTGTGTTGCACTCAAATTCTGTGGATAAGGCAAACTTTAGAAGATTTTGGATTATCTTATGATACAATTGAGATTTATTGTGATAGTAGTTCTGCAATAAATCTTTCTAAAAATCTTGTATTACATTCAAGAGCAAAGCATATAGAGGTTAGACATCATTTTCTAAGAGATAACGTAATTAAAGGAAAAATTAAATTAGAATTTGTGTCTAGTAAAAATCAATTAGCTGATATATTTACAAAACCTCTAGACGAAAATACATTATGCAACATTAGATTAAATTTAGGTATTTGTAGGCTATGTGATGTGTAAAATGCTTAAACTCCACATAAAAAGATAAATATTATTGATGATGTTGTTCACCTCATAGATATTATATACTTATTATAAATATCTAAAGTAATATCTAAACTACTGCTTAAGATACTATGTATTTATTGTAAAATCATAGTAGTATCTTATTGATTTTAAGTAGTTTATCAATTTTAATAGTTTTTACGATTTTAAGTGGAAGTGTAAATGAAAAACATTAAATACTTCTGACATTCTAAAATTTTGATTAAGTGTTTTCTTTGAATCAAGGAAAATGCATATGATCATGCATAAATTTGACTTAATTGATTAAACTTGTAGAATAAGTTATATGTAACTCATCTTAAACTGTTAATCAAAAGTATAAGCTTATTGAAACTGATTCATATTCTCAGTATAATCATAGAAGTAAAAATTGTATGAGATTTGTGTTTTATTGCATCTGTATTAATGGAATACATATATACTATGCTTAAAATGAAAAGTGCTTATAAAGTAAAATCTTTGAGAGTTTATTGATCAGTTTGATCACGAGCCTTTTGTACTTGAGCAGATAGGTATGTAAGGATTGTTGTCCTGAAAAAGGATTCTTTAAATCTGGCAACCTAAGGTCCTAATCAGATCTGGGATTGTTGACTGAAAGCTCATTACACGGGTACATTAGAAAGCTCTTGTATGATTCAAGCTTTTCAAACTAACTTTTAAAGAAAATTATCAATATTTATTATTTTGAAAAGAAAAAGTTGTTTCATTAATTTCAGATATCTTTGAATCGCATATAGTTTATACCAATATGACTACTGATTTATTGAATCAACATTAGTACGTTTGAAAACGTTTATTTGAGATACATTCTTTTATTCTCCTTGAATTAATCGAATTGAGTTCAAAGTTGTGTTTTGATTCATATATAGTAGGAATTGATTCTGGAAATCATTTTTGATGATGTCAGGATAACGGAAGTCTCTGAAAAGAAAATGTAAAAGTATAGTTATACTTAACATCTATTGTCACTACAAGTATATTTTGTATTTTGATTGAATATATTTGAAGTATATTTGTAGGGGGAGGATTAACAATGTCGAAAATAGATTAATATAATTTAGAATACAAATCTTAGTTAATCTGAATTAATGTCTTATTAAAATCTTGATGAAATAATTAAAAAAGACAAATAAACTATTTTAGATTCAAAGGACAAAATGTTCAAATAGTTTACAATGTTCTCAAGATAATGTTAAGTTTAGCATGTGTGTTGTTTTCGGAACGTTTCAGTTGGAGGCATTCGAAAATTGGTGTACTAACTAGACGTTATGTTAGATAAGGTAACGTGTAAAACTGCCTCTAGACAGTGTTTTACTCGTTAGGTTAGTTAACTCAACGAGTTATACTTGAATATTTCGGGTACCTTGATTGAATAAACTTTATTCTATATTTATTTAATTTCTAAACTCGACTTCTCTTCACGTTGAGTTATACGCCTAAAAACCCTATTTAAACACTTATTACACGGGGACTTAGGTTATTTGTAAACTTTGTCAAGAAAATCTTTCCCGCTTGTTACTATTACAACCTGCGGCGATAGTCTCCAAGTTCTACAAAGGTCGTGGTAGAGGAAAAGGCAAAAGCAGAAGAGATGCAAAAGGAAAAGAAATAGGGAATGATGAAGTTCCATGTACTTGATTCAAGAAAATATTTCGAGTGGACAAAAGGTTAGAAGAACTTTATAGAGATTACTTCTTTTCTCAGGATATATTAGATGAAGTTAGACAAGAACTTCAACATACTGATGCAAGTATTACATACATGGGTATTCGAAGTAAATATGATAGAGAATACAGAATGAAATGTGTTGAGATTGCATTTTTGGAACAGTATGCAAAATATTTGGAAAAAGGTGTAGGTTCATCAAATAGAACTCCTCAAACTCCTATAAACGGTACAAGACTACATGCATTTGAAGAAGAGCATAAATCAGCTATCCCTACTCTATATTCAAAACAAGTAAAATCAGATATTGCTGTAGACAAAACAAAAGTTGACAGTCTTTGAAAGGCCGTTGCAATAGAAAATGCCTTAGAAGAATTAAAGCAGAAAACTTTTATGGAGCAATTTGAAAAGAAAACAACAATACTTGAAAAGGAGAAACAAAAATGTTATAGAAGAAGGAAAGTCAGAAAAATTATGTCTAAGGAAACAAAGTCTTTTGAAAAAGGAAAATCGGATGAAAATTTATTTCCAAAGGACAATGTATGTCTAGACATTGTACCTTATTGTACATCTGATAAACTCATCAGTTCTGAACACACTGAAACTAATGAAGATAATGAGACTTTATTTTCCCTTGCTAGAAACTTGAGAAGAAATCCAAGTCAAATATGAGCTCAAGTTTTTCTATTAGTACAAGTCCTAATGATGCAGAAATTGACAAATCAGAGCATCAGGCACTTGACATTGAATAAGTTATTGCAGATATAATTGACAATGTTGAGGCAGTAACTAGTTCAAAGGCTGAATTGTCTGGAGTAGCAGATATTGAAATTGTTAAGACTCCAAAATAGCTAAAAGTTAACCAGCCTTCTATAGAATCTATAGAAGTAGAGTTTGAGAATTCACAGCATGAATCAATGGAAATATCTGTTGAACAAAATGAACAATTACAGACAAATACACCGACTGTAGAATTTGTGGAAAAATTGTACTCTGAACATTCTATAGAGACTGAACAGATGAATGTTGAGCATATTGACAATGTTCCTAACACTATTGAAGCTGAAGAATCAAGCTTACCTAAGTAGCTTCAAGATAATATTTTGGAAGAGGAACAACATGACATTCATTTTGAAGAAGAGGTTCCTGAAGATGAATTAAACTCTAAATCACGGCTTCAGGTATCACCTTCTTTGTGTACAATATTACAAATTCAAGGTAATACAATTTATTTTAGATCTAAAGAAGCATTGCAGAAATACTATAATCTAATTACATGTCAGATTCTGCATGCTCGTCCAATAAAATTCAGAAATTTGATGGAAATAAGAGATCTGTTTGAGTTTCAAGGCCTCATTAAATTCTTGCCAGTAGGAACGAAATGGAAGCAATACACAGAGCTTATTGCAGCTTTTTATAGCAATCTGGTCAAGAATGGAAATTTTATGAAAACTCAAATAAATGAACAGGAGTTTATATTGTCTCCTGAGTTAATTTTTGAAGTTTTAGGATTAAAGAATGAAGGTGTTGTTGTTACCAACAGATTTGACATAATATGACAACTGGAATGGAACATTCAGTCTTTATCAAAAATTCCAGATGTATATTCTGAAATGAGATTAATGGAAAATCTGAATGTAGAGGCAAGGTTTATTGCAAATATATTGCATGCAAATTTATTTCAGAGAGTTGGACACAATATGGAAGTCAGTAGAAGTTGTTTATATGCAACTTATAGCTTGCTGAATAGAATTCAAATCAATTGGTTTGATGTTTTCACTTCTCAACTACAGCATATGAGTTCAAAGTTATTTTATGGTGATGCTGTATGTAGACTAATTGCAAGCCAATTGAATTTATCCGACTGGCCCTTTGAAACTAAAGGCATGAGAGCATTTAGTGTCAAAGATTTGCAAAAATTCTAAGCCATGCATAAACCTCAACGACAACAACAACAATAACTTGATACAGACCATATACAACAACAACAACAAAGTTATTCAGTTCAAACAGAACAGCAAACCCAGCTACCTCCTAACTTAGATGTAGTGCTTAACGACATCAGAAATGATATTAGGCATCTAGGAGATAAAATATGTAATGCTATAAGTGATATACTTAGAAGGGTCGATAACTGTTTTTGTTTGTTTCTGAATACAAAATGTAATGTTTGTATTACTTGTTTGATTCATTGAACAATACATTTTTCTGTAAATGTGTTCAATTATTATTCTTGTTTACAGAAATCGTTGTTGTAATTCTCTTATATACATATATATATTCTCTGTAATTATCTTTTTGATTAATGACAAAAAGGGGGAGAAATATTATAAAAAGATGATTATGATCTTAATTGCATATATATATTATAAAAGGAGATGCTATTTAAATGGTTATTGTAATATGACAGATGATAATTAGAAAACTGATACTTATATAATTATTGACATCTGAGAGTTTTAGTTCTGAGAGGTAAAATTAACACAAACAATAGAAATAAGCTTAAGTGAACTTAAGTCAACAAACAAGTTTGTTGAATTAAAAGTTAACCCAACGAAGGTGCTTTGTTGAGTTAAACATATTTCATAATTGATTTAATATGGTTTTGTCATCATCAAAAAGGGGGAGATTGTTGAGTATTTTTGTTTTGATGATGTGTGCTGAATGAAAATAATCATATTTGCTCAATTACTATTGCTTGTGAAAAGAAATTAAAAACATCAATTAATACAAAAAAAGCTTACTGATATAAATACTTGTCTATATTGGATCTGAAGTTAATAACTAGTCATTTCATTGCATTAATTTCTCATTTAGCTAAACGTTAAGTTAACGTGTGTTTTTATTGAAAAGCGTGATATGTTTTAATGTTATATCTTCTGTATCATGAACAGTGCACGTTTAGACAACTCGTTAAGTTAGAGTTTTGTTTGTATAGAGGTCACGTGAGAACTCGTTAAGTTAAAGGCTTAAAGGTTAAAATAGGTCACGTGATAACTCATTAAGTTAGTGAGTAAAAGAAGAGACGAACTCGTTAAGTTAGTATTATACACGTGGTGAAATTATAAGTTACGAATGTTGTATTGTATCACGTGAGGTGCACATGTTTAACTCGTTAAGTTAACATAACTAAACGCGTTGAGTTGCTATATTGAACACTAAGGCAATGCATTAGGTTAGCGTTATAAACTTTAGTTGTTATTTTTGCACGTGGTAAAATTCTTATTATAAAAACATTTGTTTATTACTAGTTCGTTGAGTTATCATAACACAACGGAAATGGTTCGTTGAGTTATCATAACACAACGGAGATGGTTCGTTGAGATAGCATAACACCACGGACTTAGTTCGTTGAGTTAGCTATAGTACTTGTCACGTGAAATGGCACATGAGGAACTCGTTAAGTTAGAAACGTTAAGTTATATATATACTTGTGTTACTCGTTTAGTTAACATTAAAGTAACGACTTCTTATTACATTGATGAAAAACTTTTGGACAAGAAAGTTTATTTTGCAGGAAATTTTTCAGAGATCCAAGACTGATGATTAAAGAAATTTCAAAATATAAACGTAGGTTAGAACGTGTGTGTTTCGATGAATGAAAAAGAAAAGACGTGGAGAAGTGGAAAACTGGTAGTGGTTAAACGTGAAGGATATGTATGAAATGAAGATACAGTATAAAAGGCATAGAATTCTTGTTGATCAATTTATCCTTGCACACAAAAAAGAAAAATCTTTTCAAAGATCAAACCATCCCTGCACATCAAAAGAAAAATCTTTTTCAGGGATCAAAAACACCTTCTCGAGGAAAATCTCTCAAGTGGAAGAAAATTCAGTGAAGTAGAAAAGGTCAGATTTATGTCGCTGAAGATTTGAAGTATCAGAAGAAAGCAAATTCAGTGAAGCATGAAAAGACAAGATATTCGTCACTGAAGAATTGCTGAAGAAGAAAAAGGAGAAGAAGAAAGATCTCAAATAGGGAGAAATGTTTTAAATTCCGCAAATTAGTTTTCTCTATTTGTAGTTATGAAATTGTTTAGATGATACATGGTATCGAAATATAATTGCATCTACAATTTCTGAGGAGAATTGAATTGTATATTGTAATTGAAACCTTGAATAAAAATGATTTTATGAAAACAATGTCTCGACTTGTTTTTGAGTTTTAAAGTTTCAATTATATTTCAGAAAATATTAAAAATACACAATTCACCCCCCTCTTGTGTAGCCATACGATCCTACATAACTATTCGACAATTAAATAACAGTTCAGTAAGTTACAGCTGCAAGTATCCAATTGAATGACAACTCTTATGTACGATCTGAAATCCTACATGGCAGAAAGACTTAAGTGACTTTTCGGTAAGTTACAATATTCTTCGGAGAGTTACATGACTAAGTCTCCGAAAAACCCAGGAAATCAGACAAGTATCTTGAAATACCTCCCTGAACGGTAACTTACCATATTTGGGACTGAAATCTTACCAAGTACAGCAGAATACATCCATTGGAAGAAAAATATGATCGTTACACATGCTCAAGTATATATACAAGCAACGGACAACATAATTAGACAGCTTTTGCTCATACATATATTTACACCAAGCTCAATAGAAGAAATCCTTAGAAATCAAATCATCTTCAGCATTTACAAACTCAATTCCAGAAGCTCATCACGCACTCAACTCTGATACTTTCAAGCTAGTGTTTACTAAAGTTCACAAATCAAAACTTCAAAGAAAGATTGGTTGGAGCTACGACCTGAAAGCTCAATCAGTTGGTTGGTTCTTGCTTAAACCTTAAAGCAAGTGATTGTAAGTTTGTGAAAGTTTAGAGAAGCCCAAGTATCCCTTGGGGGTGGACTAGCCGTTAGTGGTGAACCACCTAAAATTCCTGTGTGTATTATTGTTATTGTGTGTTTGCTAACTCACTATATCAATCAGTTATTAAATAACCAAAAACAGATTATTACCATTCACCCCCCCTTTAGTAAGCCATAAGGTCCTAACATATTTCTCAAACACTTGATCTACAACTATGATATTCACATATAAACATTAAAAAAAACACATTCAACATCATCTAGTGTCTAAATAACTTCTGAAATCCATCTATCAACACAAACGTCCAAACATGGAATTCCATCTATCAACACAAACGTCCAATTCTCATACATATAGCAATTATAACAAAGAAATGTGTATGAGGATCTCTCCTCTCCATTTATACCTTGAAGTCTTCACTTGTTTCCTCGCATATGTCTCCTATTTGGTTGTATACCACTTCAATTAGCTCTCCACAAGGCTGTCACCACTCGTGGATTGCATTTTCAAAGGGATCCGCCTAGGTATGCGATGGAAGAAGTGAGTTGCATGTCCCCAAGCCTCCAAAGTCAAGAACTCTTGCTGTCCCATGCCAAGAAGATGCCCCCTATTCACTGTCCACTATAAAACATGTCCTTCCTTGCTTCTGAATGTTCTGGCATTACTTCTCTCCACCAATCCACCGTAAAACCACCTGTGAAGCTCCTTATGCCTAATATTCCGCCCTAAAAGAGGAGAAAATGTCTTTAATAGAGGAGGGAGACGCAAAGTGCTCACCTTTCTTAAGGAACTAGCTGGCCCACGTCCTTGGAAAAGAGGGGAAGCTGCTGAAAATGATGGAAAGTTGCTGGAGAAGACTGTCCACTTCCACCCTAGGTGCTGGAATGGAGAAGACAACTGCAGCCCTTGTGTGGATGGAGATGTATGACAATGGAGAGATGCCCTTGTGTGGATGCTCGTGGTCTTTTTATCAAGAGGAAGTCTTGATCCAATGGCTGGGATTATTCCAGCCATTTATGCTTTAAGATCTCCGTCCAATGGTGGAGATTAGTTCATCTCTTTAGCTCCAATAGATGCCACCTATTCTAATAAAACTTGGAGAAATAATTAGCACATATCCAAAACATAAAATAGGTGCAATAAAAATGATATTAAACTTTGATTTTAACAACCAATAAAATGGGACTTATTATTTACATCATGCCAATAATTTCCATTGATAATAATGTTTATTTGAAAAGCTTATATGGAATTAACAATTAAATCATGCATGTGTGCAATTTAAATGTGTGACAAATGGTTTATTCCAAACAACTAAGTGTCTACATATTGCTATTAACTTGACATTAATTTTATTAAAGGTAAATTTGTGCATTAATTCAAAATTTAATACATAAAAACATGCATAGCCTAAAAATATAGTTTTCATGTAATCTTATATAAATAACATGTGATATGCAATTGAAATCCATAAAATGCATGCTTTAACATATAATAAAATGCACAAATCTTAACTTTACAATAACCTATTAAATTTAAAGAACTATATTTAAAGTAAAACAATCCGAAATTGATGATTCCTAATAAATATTTAAAAATTTGTTTAACAACAAGTAGGTGTGATTCTTTAGGATTAGATTGATATCTAGCACAAGTACACACTAAACATAATATCTGGTCAGCTAGCTATTAAATAAAGTAATGAACCAATCATACTTCTATATTGTTTTATATCTATAATTTTTCCAGAGTCATCTTTATCCAACTTAGTGATACTACTCATTGGTGTATTTTTTGTTTTAGTGTTATCTAATCCAAACCTCTTTAATAAATCTCGAGTGTATTTTTCTTGTGAAATAAAAGTACATTGTTCTAACTACTTAATTTGTAAGCCTAGAAAAAATGATAGTTCACCCATCATACTCATTTCAAATTGATTAGTCATATCTTTTGAAAAAGACTCAACTAATTTTTCATTTGTTGCTCCAAATATAATGTCATCTACATAAATTTGAACTACCAATACATCTTTTTTGACCTTCTTGATAAAAAGAGTGTGATCTACCTTTCCTATAGAATACCCTTTTTCTATAAGAAATTTTGACAATTGTTGAGGTTTTTGTTGTCCCCAAAATAAGATCTTAAAACTCACAAAGGGACCAAAATGATAAAACATTAAACTCAAAACTCATTTTAAAATAACCTCAAGCACACGATGCAATTGTAATATACTCTGGCGAGTATGGGTTGAATCCACAAGGATTTGGCTTCTACAAAATATTTCTAAAGTGCAAAAATAATAATAATTGGAAGTGATTCACAATTTATTAAAAATTCACTCATTAAAGTACTAATTCATTATTTTCATTCATAAAACACCAAATAACTACAGCACAGAATCTTGAAATTTAGTCAAGTTCACACATATCCTCCTCTCAGTATCTCAATGGTAAAATACAGTAAAAATATCATACTCATTGGATTAACTTTACAACCCCACTGATTTCATTAAAAAATCTGAAATAGGCAAGTGTCGACAATGCTTTTCCTACAGGCGCGCAGACTGGCAACTAATGTCCTTAAATTGAGCACAATTGCTAAAAATGGCATAAGATTTTCAAATCTCTATGAAAGTCTACAAAATCAGCGTGCTTCGAAAGTTAACTCATTCATCTAACAGAAAAAATTTACAAAGGTCGATTTCGTGCTGTAGATAAAAAGAAATCGAGTTCGGCATAGAAGAAAAAATCAGGTGAAAAACACCAAGATGCACCAGATGCGACATCAACAAAATAAATTTGAAAACCTATGAAAATTGATTGGAAAAATTCTAAAAACTATACAAAAGTAAAGTACACTCGAAGCTCTACAAAATAGAATCAAAAAATAAAGCAAAACATCATTGGATCAGCAAATTATGACCTAAACAAAATCATCAAATTTACAGGATTCTACACCGACGATAAACAGCCACAAGTTAGCTTTGTTAGCATACAAATATTCACATATGCACAAGATTCAACCCAAATTTTCTTTCATTAATTCAAAAGAAATAAAACATACTACTGAAATTAAGGTTCTATTATTAAGCCTTAATCTAACATTATAACTAAACCTAAAACTACCGTTAACCTACTGAAATTACAAAGAACACAACTTTAAACAAGGAAATGAAAACCTAAAGAGCTAAACCAATACAACGCTTTTTACCTTGAAGTGCAAACTTGCTTTGGAGAAGAATGATGCAAGAGATGTGCTCCTAGCCATCATCCTAGCCAAGAAATTCATGGCTGTCACCACACAAGTTCTCTTTCGAAAGTGGGAGGTCTTCAAACACCACCAAACACCAAGAAACAAGTAGTCATCCACCTCAAGTCCACAACCCTTGCCTTTCTTCTACTAGGGATGATCCACGGAAGAAGGGAGACAGTTGCACGACTGGAAGTGTGCTCCAAACAGCACCCACGAGTTTTGGAAATGGTGCCCTAGCCGTCCTCCTACCAGCAGCCACCAAGTGAGGAAGAAGGGAGGTCAACCAAACCTTGTCTTCCACCTTGGAGCTCCACAAGAGGGGGGAGAACACCACCACCAAGAGATCTTGAGGGCTGACGACTCCAAGGGCTGGAATGGGAGAAAGCTCGTCCAAAGAGAGAGCTAAAATGTTGGCCTTACCTCTTCTTTTATAGAGGCTCCAAGTGGTGGAATCTAATCTCCACCATAGATCTTCAATCCCAGGGCCAAAATTCATCCCAACTTATTTGCTTTATTCTTCTTATTTTTCAACCTACAAAACTCAAACAAATACATCAAAACACTCAAGAGATAAGATAAGATATATTCCTAAACATGGATACTTCAAAAGGGGCAAAAATCATATTTTTCATTGAATTCCAAAAATACCCATGTACTTATTTAAATAATTAATACTAAGTGCTAAAGTAAAATTAATCTACTTAATAAAATGCAATTGTATTGCCACCAAGATGCAAATGTGTTTTCATGAAATGCAAAATAACAAATAGAGTCTCATTTATGCATTACTTTCTTCATTTAAGCCCATAACTACATTATTTGCCCAAAATGCATTATAACTTAAATCTTCATTAAGCACTTATGAGTATATGACTTTAAGCACCTAAAATGCATCAATTAACTATATAAAATATGTATAAATTATGACTCTACAACAATCTCTCATACCAAGACCTAGGGGCTTGTTTAAGACCATATAGTGCCTTTTTAAGCTTGTAAACATACTCAAATGTTTTGAATCTTCAAAACCTAGAGGTTGTTTTACATAAACTTCTTTTATATATCCATTTAAAAAAGCGGTCTTAACATCCATTTGATATAATTTGAAATCCATGTAACAAGCATATGCTAACAAAATTCGTATTGATTCTAGTCTAGCAATAGGAGCAAATGTTTCATCATAGTCAATTCCTTCCTCTTGCTTGTAACCTTAAGCAACTAACCTAGCTTTATTTTTAACTATATGTCCATCCTGATTTACTTTGTTTCTAAATACCCACCTTGTTCCTATTATGGACTAATTTTCAAGTGGTGGAACTAGATCCCATACCTCATTTCTTATAAATTGATTTAGCTCATCTTGCATAGCTAAATACTAAAATTCATCTTCTAAGGCATCTTCAATTTTCTTAGGTTCTAGTAAGGAAACAAATGAATATGCACCACAAATGTTGATTGCTGATGACCTAGTCCTAACTCCTTGATTAGGATTACCTATTATCTGATCAATAGGATGAGATGAAGCATAACGCCAACTTCTATGTTGTTCCACATTTTCTATAGGTATGACATTATTTTCTTCTAAATCCTCATCATTTAAGTTTATATTTCTTATTCCGTCAAACAATCTCTCAATTTCTCTATCAACATCATTTGATACCATTTTTGGGAGAATTTTTGAATCAATGTTTTTAGCATGTCTAAAATCCAAATGAGAATTTTCATGAAATTTCAGATGTAGGGTTCCCTCAATGGTTTTTGTTGATTTATTATATACTCTATATGCATTATTTCTAATGGAATAACCAACAAAAATACCCTCATCTGATTTGGCTCTAAATTTGTCTTTACATTTGTTTGGGTTGTAAAAGGTTAAATTAGAAAATCGGCTTGAATTTTTTTATGCCTATATTAATAAATTCTCTTAGAAGTAAACAAACAACCTTTCACACAAATTAGAAATGAAGTCCAATTTGTATTTTAAATTGCAAGTGCATAGTGTATATTGTATTTGTGTGCGAGTACAGGTTGATCCCATAGATTGAGTAAGAATTGTGTATTATTCTAGTTTTTATATTAGAGTTTATATATGTTCAATAAAGCACTCCATTGAGTTATAGTTAACACAATGGACTTAGTTCATGGAGTTACAGTTACTCAATAGACTAACCTTGTGGACTTAAATTAACTCCACAAGCCTATATTTTTGTTAAATACTATTATTTATAGAGGAATTCGGCCAATCATTGGGTAGTTCTATAGAATGTAAATAACATCAATTAAGCTCTTCAATGTTAGTTAATATTAGATTTATCATTAAACAACACTAACATTCGAATATTTCAAACAGTAACCTTTAAAATCTTTAAGTATCTAGGACAATTCAATTTCAGTAAACTGTAAAACTATTTTCTATTTTCTGAATCAAACAAACATAAAACATTCAAAATACTAACAATGATAATATTAATCAAGATACAAAGCAAACAATACAACACTTTAATACTAAATGCAAACACATATAATTTGTTATTTTTGGTATTTTTGTTTTGATATGTTCCTGAAGATGAGTGAAAGGTGAAATGTAAAAATCTCTATCGACAATAAAAACTTCCGTCACTACATGCGACGCGATTACACCACTAAAAACTTAATCACTTACAATCTTGCCTCCTCTCCTTATAGAATTGCGAATCAAGAATTGTAAGATGATCTCCTCTTTAGCATACTGACATCAACTCGAAACCAAGGCTAGAAGCTTTACGATCTCCTAAGATATGAGTCGGTGCTTGGTGAAAATGGTTTCCCTTCCTGTGACGCGATCACTCCTCACAGTGGTTGTCAGTCACTGTGCTTGGCTCGGAATCGACCTGACATCTGAAAAGTATCCTCATAGACCTCCGATGGTTGGTGATGTTGGTGGTGTTATGGAGCTTTAGGGAACTATCGACGCTTCCTACAGTTAGTGTGGTTCTCTAACTACACACACACTTTTCTTCATCTTTCTCCTCTTCTTTTATATTTCTTTCAGTAATAACTACTTCTGCTTAAATGATCGGTTGGATTTCCTTCATTCATATCAACGATGGTGATTTCTTCTTCATTCCACAAGTGAATTCCTATATGATACGTGCAATCGTGGTTTTCCTTCGAATTTCCTATTTTTGCAATTGCTATAGTGGCATATTAGAAAATAAATGGTTTGTGGAGTTATAAATAACTCAACAGACTTACTTCGTTGATTTAACTATAAAACACGTGCAATAAGGAAATAACTTATAAGCTTACTAACACAACGTGTATAGTTATGCTAATTTAACGAGTTAAACATGTGCAGGTCACATGACATAATAAAGCATTTAAATTCAACACGTGTATAATTCTAACTTAACGAGTTTAGATATTTCGGATACTTATGAACCTAACTATCCGATGCTTAGATGCATTTTGGATAGTTACCAGATAACTTACCGAACATTTACTTAAGTCATGCATTAAGGTTACAACACGTGTACTCTAGGAAATAAAATATTCCTTAAGCATTTAAAACATAACTATTCGATACATGCAATATAACTCTCCGACATAATAGAAAATTCGGAGACATAAGAATTTCAAAGCCTATCACTTACTAATAGTTCAGAAATATACTTAATTAACATTAATTTCCTAAATTTATGCATATTCTTTCATTAAAGCATACAACAGTGCAATTATAACATAATGGTGTAATTCTCATATGATAAGCTAAATATTATGTAATTAACCATCATTTAACCATTAATATTATGCACTTTTTCATTCTAAATACTTCTCTCATACTTAAATTTTGCTAGTCCCTTAGCAAACTACTGAGATCTAACTAGTTAGTCTTTCTAAAGTGCTAGAATTAATTCTTCCTTGTGTAACTTCAGAATACATAAATTAGATTAATGTAAAGATATTCTGTATTAATTTCGTAATCTAACTTAACATTTGTAGGATCATATGGCTACACAAGAGGGGGGTGAATTGTGTTTTTCAACATTTTCAATTATAATTGAAACTTCAAAATTAAAAACAAGTCAAGACACTGTTTTCATAAAATCATTTTCATTCAAGGTTTCAATTACAAAATACAATTCAATTCTCCTTAGAAATTGTAGATGCAATTATATATCGATACCATGTTTCATCTATACAATTTCATAACTACAAATAGAGAAAACTAATGTGCGGAATTTAAAACATTTCTCCCTGTTTAAGATCTTTCTTCTTCTTCTTCTTCTTTTTCTTCTTTAACAATTCTTCAGTGACGAATATCTTATCTTTCTCTACTTCACAAAATTTGCTTTTTTTTTATACTTTAGATCTTCAGTGACATAAATCTGACATTTTCTACTTCACTAAATTTTCTTCCATCTAAGAGCTTTTCCCTGAAAGATGTTTTTGATCCCTAAAAAGATATTTCATTTGGTGTGTAGGGATAACTGATCAATGAGAATTCTATGCCTTTTATATTGTATCTTCATTTCATGCATATCCTCCACGTTTAATCACTACTAGTTTTCCACTTCTTCACGTCTTCTCTTTTTCCTTCATTGAAATACACACGTTATGACCCACATTTACATTTTGAATTTTCTTTAATCATTAATCCTAAATCTTTGAAAAATTTCCTACAAAATAAACTTTCTCATCCAAAATTTTTCATCAAGTGTAATAATAAGTTGTTACTTTAATGTTAACTAAATAAGTAAAACAAGTAGATATATAACTTAACATTTCTAACTTAATGAGTTCCTCATATGTCAACTCACGTGACAAGTACTGTAGCTAACTCAATGTACTAAGTCTATGATGTTACGCTAACTCAACGAACCGGCTTCGTGGTGTTACGATAACTCAACGAACCAACTCTATTGTGTTACAGATAACTCAACGAACCAATGATAAACAAATATTTTTATAATAAGAATTTTACCACGTGCAATAATAACAACTTAAGTTTATAATGTTAACCTAACGTGTTGCCTTAATGTTCAATATAGCAACTCAATGCGTACAATTATGTTAACTTAACGAGTTAAACATGTGCACCTCACGTGATACAATATAACATTCGTAATCTTTAATTTCACCACGTGTACAACACTAACTTAACGAGTTCGTCTCTTCTTTTACTCACTAACTTAACGAGTTCTCACGTGACCTATTTTAACCTTTAAGCTTCTAACTTAATGAGTTCTCACGTGACCTCTATACTGTTAGGATCGATGGGGGGTGAATGGTGTAAGTGTGTAAATTTTATCTTCCTTTTAAGTTAATCAGTTGATACAAATTAATAGTGAGATGAACTAATTTAAATGGATGTAGAACAGTAAATAGAAAGAAACACAGAGCAATTTTTAGGTGGTTCACCAAATCGGCTAGTCCACCCCAAGATTCACTTGGGCTTCACTAATTATGTAAATACTTACAATCACTTGCTTTTAGGATAAAGCAACCAACACTTGAGCTTTCAGGTTGAAGCTCAGCAACCAACCTTTCTTTGAGCTTTCAGGTATAAGCTCTAAACCAACCGAGAGTTTTCAGGTAGAAACTCACAAACCAACACTTTAAACTTTGAAGCAAAGTTTGAGCGTAGGGAGCTTTTGTGCTGTAGTAAGCTTTCAAAGTATTGTTGAATATTGCAGACTTGAGAGTTTATCTGGAATTTTTGAGTAGCTCACAATAAATGATAATCATTATGTTAATCTTCCCTTTACTTCTCATATTTATACCAAGAGGTATAACAATCATATTCACGTCCAACGGATGTTATCTGCTGTACTAGTTATGTAGATAGTCCCAAAAATAGTAAGTTACCATTTTGTATATTGTTTAGTGAGTAACCTTCCGATTCCCTTTGATTTTCGGATGGTTATCAGTGTAACTCTTCAAAGAACATCCATAACTCACCGAAAATCGACTTAAGCCCTTTTGTTTGTCACGTGGGATTTTAAGTTACACACATGAAGGATCTTAAGTTCGGATGGTTATGGATGTTAACTTACCGAAATTCTTCAACTTTTGAATAGTTAGTTACAGTAACCTTCCAAATCTCTTTTAAGCTTCCAATTACTTTCTTCTTATTTCAGCACGTGCAAAATAGAGTGACTTAAGTTTCGGATAGTTAAGTTTGTAACCTTCCAAAATCTTTGGTTTTTCAGATAGTTAACTTTCTAACTCTTCGAAAAATCCTTTTAAGCTTCTGTTCTGGATTTCTACACATGGGAAATTCAATGACTTAAGTTTCAGATAGTTAGCCTTCCTAACTTTTCGATTTTTCTTGAGCTTCCAGATAGTTAGCGCTTTAACTCTCCGATCATTCAACCAACTATCTTTAAAACCCTCTAAAGGCCTTGTAATTTTGAATAGTTAACTTTCTAACCCTTCGATGGTGATTCTGCTACTTAACTCATCAGATACTTAAGCCTAGTAACTCACCAAAAATTTATCTCTTCCGGATAGTTAAGCTTGGTAACCTTCTGATATCCTTTTTATCTCTTGCAGCACATTCTGAACAATCTGTAATGACTTATCTACCTTTTGCTCTTTTGTTGTACTGTCTAATCTATGAAATACAATTTATTTCCTCACATAGGTTTTTGCACTATCAAAATACAAGGGTACTAACAATCTCTCCCTTTTTGCTAATGACAAAATCTTTTACATTTAATTACGTGTATTTCACTCCCTACTTTGTTTCTATACATTCTGTCACATAGAAAACAAGTAAGATAGATTTCTGGAACTTTACAGAAAACAAGAGAAGCACGATATAGAAAAAATATCTCCCCTTGTATGTGTGCTAGGATTTCTCCCCCTGCCTTCCATGTAATTTCTCTTTATACTTCTCTTAATCTATGACCTATCATGTAATTTCTTGCTATACTTCTCCCTCTTTTTGTCATTAGATAAAAGGAGACTTCTGAAATCTGATTTCTGATGAATGAAATTGTTGATAAGTCCTACATGAGTACATGTTAGTAGAAAACAAGCTCCCATTTGGTGAGCTTGAGGGATAATAATTATAAACCAAATATGAATGCATTATAAGTCATGCAAAGAACATATGCCTAGATTTCCTCTAATATGATTAAATGTTGATTCATTTAGAGGTTTTGTGAAAATATCTGCAAGTTGATTTTCTATTAGAACAAACTTGAGTGAGATGTGCCCTTTTTCCACATGATCTCTCAAGAAATGATGTCTGATCTCGATATGTTTGGCTCTAGAATGTAGTACTGTATTCTTGGATAAGCTTATTGCACTACTGTTATCACAAAATATATCTATATTTTGAATTTTTAGTCTGTAATCTGCTAAAGTTTGCTGCATCCATAAAATTTGAGCACAACATAGACCTACTGCAATATATTCGGCTTCAGTAGTGGATAATGCAATACAGTTTTGTTTCCTACTAAACCATGAAATTAAAGAATTTCCAAGCGGTTGGCATGTGTCACTTGTACTTTTTCTGTCTAATCTACTGCTTGCATAATCTGCATCACTATAACCAATTAAGGTTAGGCTGCTGTCAGCTGAGTAATATAATCCAAAATCTTTAGTGCCTTGTAAATACTTGAAGATTCTTTTGACTGATTTCAGATGAGATTCTTTTGGTGATGCTTGAAATCTAGCACACAAACATACACTGAACATGATATCTAGCCTACTTGCTGATAGGTATAACAGAGATCCAATCATGCCTCTATATATCTTTTGATCTACTGCAACACTTAAGTCATCATTTTCAAGTTTAGTGTTTGAGCTCATTGGTGTGTTTGCAGATTTGATGTTCTCAAAGCCAAATTTCTTTAAAGTCTCTTTGCAATATTTTTCTTGATTGACAAAGATGTCATTTTTTATTTGATGGATCTGTAATCCTAAGAAAAACTTCAACTCTCCCATCATGCTCATTTTAAATTTATTTTTCATCAAGTTTTGAAATTCATGACATAATTTTTCTGATGTAGCTCCAAAAATAATATCATCAACATAGATTTGAATGATCAACATGTGTAAATCAAAAGTTTTAATAAACAAAGTGTTGTCCACTTTGCCTATGATGAAATCATTATCAGTTAAGAACTTTTTCAATTTTTCATACCATGCCTTGAGTGCCTGTTTCAGACCATATAAAGCTTTGTTTAGTCAGTAGACATGATCTGAATTGACTTCATCTTCAAATCCAAGGGGTTGCTTAACAAATACTTCTTCTTGTATTTCTCCATTCAAAAATGCACTCTTAACATCCATTTGAAATAGTTTTATCTTCATACTGCTTGCAAAAGCAAGCAACATTCTGATAGCTTCAATTCTAGCTATAGGTGCAAAAGTTTCTTCATAGTCAATGCCTTCTTGCTGATTATAACCTTGTGAAACCAGTCAAGCTTTATTTCTGAGTATGTTCCCTTCTTCATCTAATTTATTTATGAAAATCCATTTAGTCCCAATGATGGATTTTCCTACAGGTTTCTTCACTAATTCCTAGACATTGTTTTTCTGGAACTGATTTAATTCTTCCTGCATAGCCATTGTCCAGTAAGTATCCTTACAAGCTTCATCTACTGACTTTAGCTCAATTTCTGACACAAATGCATAATAATTGCAAATATCTTGTGCTTTGCTTCTAATTTGTACCCCTTTGGTTATGTTTCCAATTATTTGTTCCATGGGGTGATCAGATTTGAATTTCCAATTATTTTGATTCTGATATGATGTTTAGGATCTGAGTTTCTGCTTGCTGTTATCTTTTTCAAAATTTTCATTTTCACTTTCACTATCAATCTTCAAGTTTCTGAAATTCTATATTAAATCTTCATCAAACTGAACATTTATGCTTTCCTCTACTCTTCTGCCTTTAGCAAAGTATACTTTGTAAGCTTTGCTTCTAGATGAGTATCCAACAAGTATGGCAGGCTCAGATTTTGAATCAAACTTGTCTTTAGCATCTCTAGTGTTTAAGACAAAGCATTTGCATCCGAATGTCTTAAAGTATCCAACATTTGGAGTCTTGTCAAACCAAAGTTCAAAAGGTGTCTTATTCTTCATAGATCTGATATGAGTTCTATTGGAGATGTGACAAGTTGTACCTACAGCTTCAGCCCAAAAGAATTTTGGTAGATTAGTGGCATTCAACATAGTTCTAGCCATTTCTTACAATGTTCTATTCTTTCTTTCCACAACTCCATTTTGAGCTGGAGTTCTAGGGCAAGAGAATTCATGTAAGATTCCAAAAGAATTACAAAGATTTTCGAATTCATACTTTTCAAATTCTCCTCCATGATCACTTCTGATTTTCTTCATTGTCAATTCCTTCAAATTTTGAATTCTTATGTAGAAATTTTTGAATTCATTGCATGTCTCATTTTTATGAGTCAAAAATATTGCCCAAGTTAATCTAGAGAAATCATCTACAATAACAAGAGTATATTTTCGACCCCTAAGACTTGCTACTTGAGTTAGGCCAAAAAGATCCAGATGTAAAAGTTCTAGTGGCTTTTTGGTGGAAATGTCATTTTTGCTATGAAAAGAAGTTCTCTTTTGCTTGCCTAATATATAGTCACTGCACACCCTGTCTTTCTTGAATTCAAGTTTAGGCAGTCTCCTAACTAGATCATTCTTAGATAACTTTCTGAGAGTCTTCATACTAACATGACCAAGTCTTTTATGCCACAACCAATCATCTTCACTAGATGCTACCAAACAAGAATTATTTGCAAAATTTTCTCATGGAAAGTTTAGTGCGTATATTGAGCAATTTCTAAGACCAGTAAATTTTATCTCATTTGTAATTGGATCAATAATGTAACAATTTACAGCAGTAAATGAGACAGTATAACCTTTATCACACAATTGCCTTACAGTTAATAAATTTTGTTTTAGTCCATTAACATGCAAGACATTTTCAATTCTACCATTTTCAGAAGTTATATTTCCTATTGTAGTAATTTTACATTTTTCATTATTCTCAAATTTAACAGATCCTGAACTTAAGCTTTTAACAGAATCAAGAAATCTTTTCTTACTTGTCATGCGCTTTAAGCATCCATTGTCCACAATCCATTTTGTTGTACATTGTAAAGTACCAATTTGTGCATTTTATATATGTTAATTCATGCATATTAAGGATTATAAGTCATCATTATATATGTTTTTATGAAAGATTACATGAAAATCATATTTTAGAACTATGCATGTTTTATTGGTTAAATAGTCAATAATGCACAAATTTATCCTTTATTAAATTAACACCTAGTCAATTAGCCCATGTGTAAATATAAGTAATTTATATATTGATTTCATGCATATCTTAAAAGAATTATCATTAAGATATGAAATCAAATAATCCTCAATTGAGCAAGCAATATATTATGCACATTTCATTTTTTGCTTTATAATTGAGTAGCAATTTGTGTAATGTGCATATGCATTTAATGTTATCTTTTGAGTTGTTGATAATAGGTGAGGGCGTGGACCCTTGGATTAAATCATGGGAAATCAACAACTCATGGTCATCCAATTCAAACTCCAAATCAATCAATCAATCAATGATTAAAACTTGCCTAAATTAGAAGGTCTCAATTGGAAGGAGTTTGAAATATTTCCATAGATGGATGACAATGGAAAGTAAAAGAGGATGGTTGGTCAAAGGAAAGATCATCCTCCTCTTTCTCCTCCACATAAGGACAAGAACTCCAACTCTAATTTTCGTCTATCCTCCTCCATCCAAGATTTTGAAGAGTTTTCCTCCAAGATTGGTGAGCTTAGGCGCCTTCCCCCTCATCTTAGATGACCTCCTTTTCTCCACTCTAAGTCGACATACAGAAGGATCTCCACAGGTGAATTTGGTGGTATTAGAGGCACATGTGCAGCATTGGAGGAGCTTGGGACGTGATCTTCAAGGTGAGCTAATTAGGAAGCATCAAAGTTGAAGAGGAAAGCCAACAAATCCATGTATCTTGGAAGTGGATTGAGGACATGCAACCCATTTTCTCCAAAGCAAACATAGGCGATTCCCCTTTGGACGTGATTTGCAAGTGGTGACAGCCTTGTAGAGGAGCGGACAAAGTGGTTCATCATCAAATTGAGATCAAATGCTTGAAGAGAAGTGGATGAATTAAAGGTAAAAGAGAAGGGAGAGATCCTCGTACTTGAATATCAAATTTTCATATCATATGTGTATGGGTATTTAGGTTTTCAATTCATTTGTTATGTGGACATGTACTATGTTATTTAAATGATGATTTTGTTTAAGAATATTAGTTGTTTTACAATATATTTCGTAGAAAATGGTTACTTCATGTGAATGTGTGAATGTTGTGCATAAAACTAACTCTTAACCCTTGTGAATGCGTGTATATCCTATTTGCTATAAATTCCAGTGCATGTTCCATTTTGTTATATGTTTTATGATTCGATTCCATTGAGTTTTATGTCGTGTTATAGCTTTTTTTGTAAGTACTTTAAGTATACAATACGTATGTAGTATTGTTGGAATTTTTTGGAATGCATTTCTTTGGTTTTTCGATTATTCTTTCGAATGTAGCATCTGCTTTGTTTTATTGATCGAGTGACAAAAATTGTACTCGACGCCTTTGTGTTGCCTTGCTTTTGTGCATTTCAAAATGTTTTCCTGTAAATTTTCATGATTATAGAAAGGAGTTATCTTTCAAGGCACGGTGAGTTCGTGGTGTTTCATGAAGATTTGATTGAATTATGATTTTTACACCAACGACGTGTTTTTGGAATGCTTTCAGAATTGTTTTGCGCACTGTTTGTATATCCGATTTTGGCAGCAACATAGAGTGAATTAGTCCTAGAAATCACTGCCATTTTAAAGATAACTTGATGACCTTTCCAACCAATATTTTCTCTGGATTTTTCAATGTCCAAGTTGGAAGGAAGAAGAGTTAGAATTCAAAATAATTTCTGTGATTCCAGAAACGTGAACTTAAGATTTTCTTGAGTTTCCTAGCTATTAGCTCTAGGAATTAACAAGTTTTATGCTATCTTTGAAATCTTTATTGTATTTTTGTAAATTGTAACTTAATTGCATGTAATTAGAGTTTTAATTGTGGATTTAATGGTATGGATGTTTTATCGAACAATCATTTTAATAAAATTATTTAAGACAAACTCCTTGTGGATTCGACCCATACTTATACATGCTTATTACAATGGGCATCGTGCACTTGCGGTTATAAATGTAAAATTTGCACTTTTGCTGTTAATTTAACAACACATAAAAGCATTACATACGTGCTTAAAGCTCCTTATTATTCTGTAATTTATACTCTAATTTGAAAGCTTTTGGTACCCAAATCTTCTTGGGTCCAACAGAGTTAGTCCTTAAAACAGTAAATTTATTGCTTCTTGGCAATCACATGTGACCCGATCTTCTTCTAATAGCAAAAATAGTGATGTCATCTCTGTATGATCGAATCATGCCACCACAATAAGGTACTTCCTATGGTGTAGCATACCCTAGGCCAAATTTAATTCCATTAGGTTGTTGAGATCCTATCATTTTATCTAGTCCTTTTTGACCTTGTGTAAATTTGTAGATGGTACTTTTCAGATCAGAGATTGTAGTTAATAAATTTTTATTTTCTTCTTTTAACTCACAATTATCACAACTATATTTATCCATGTTAGTTTTCAAATTTCTATTTTCAATTAGGGTAGTTTCTAATTCAACAAAAGAATCTTCTAAACAAATATTCAACCTTTTAATTTCTTTCTTATGTTCTCTACATTTAACATATAGATTATCTACAGTACATAGAAGACTATTAACATCTAATTCATCATGCTCATTTTCTGAACAATGAGAAGAAGTGGAGCATACCTCTTATGCTGAAAGCACACATTGGTTACAGCTTCATCTTTAGAATCTAAAGAACTATTTGAGGAGCTACTATCATCCCAAGTAGCTTTAAGAGCCATTTTCTTTTTGTTCTTCCATCTCTTCTTCTTATCTGTCTGATCCGCTTTTGTCTAAAATAGACAAAAGGTCTGTATGTGCCCTTGCCTTTTGCATTTAAAGCATGTAGGGATAGTTCTTTTGGAGGAGCTAGTCTTATTATTTTTCTTCATAAATTTTCTGAAATTCCTTGTCAGTAGCATAATCTCATCATCATCTAAACTCAGAGCTTCTTCTGTTGAAGGAAATGCAATTTCCTTTTTCTTCTCAACTTTCTTTTCAATAGTTCCCTCTTGTTCCTTCTAGTCTTTCATTTGATCCTCATGGGCCAATAGATGGCCCAACAATTCTTCAATAGTGTAGTTGTTGATATCCTTGGAATCTTGAATGGAGGTGGATTTCTATTTCCACTCGATAGTTAAACTTCTCAGGATCTTTTGTACCTGTTCACGTGAAGAGAATTCCTTTCCTAGGCCTTTAAGACTATTAATGATCTCAGTAAATCTTGAAAACATTTCAATTATGTTTTCATTATCATTCATTTTAAACAATTCTAGTTTTCTTAACAAAATGCTAATTTTTGTGTCCTTTACCTGGCTTGTACCTTCGTGAGTAACTTGAAGGATTTTCTAGGCTTTATGTGTAGACTTACATGCAAAAATTTGTTATATTGTTCAGTAGTTAATGCACAGTATATAGCATTCAGCCCTCGAGCATCCAACTAGATGATTCTCTCATCCTCCTTAGACTAGTCCATAACATTACTGGTTAGAAGTGTAGTTCCAAGAACAACAATCTTCCAGAGTTTTACATCAAAACTCCTAATAAAATACTCCATTCTATTCTTCCAATAATTATAGTTAGAACCATCGAATAGAGGAGGTTTGTGGATGTTTTGTCCCTCAGTAAATTGAGCCATAAATCTAGATGGTTAAATCTTACAACAGATTAACCAAGCTCTGATACCAATTGCTAGGATCGATAGGCTCACTAGAGGGGGGTGAATGGTGTAAGTGTGTAAATTTTATCTTCCTTTTAAGTTAATTGGTTGATTCAAATTAATAGTGAGATGAACTAATTTAAATGGATACAAAACAATAAATAGAAAGAAACACAAAGCAATTTTTAGGTGGTTCACCAAATCGGCTAGCCCACCCCGAAGATTTACTTGGGCTTCACTAAGTATGTAAATACTTACAATCACTTGCTTTCAGGATAAAGCAAGAACCAACACTAGAGCTTTCAGGTTGAAGCTCAACAACCAACCTTTCTTCGAGCTTTCAGGTATAAGCTCTTAACCAACCGAGAGTTTTCAGGTAGAAACTCATGAACCAACACTTTAAACTTTGAAGCAAAGTTTTAGCACAGAGAGCTTTTGTGCTACAGTAAGCTTTGAGAGTATTGCTGAATATTACAAACTTGAGAATTTATTTGGAATTTTTGAGTAGCTCATAGTATATGATAATCATTATCTTAATCTTCCCTTCGCTTCACATATTTATAACAAGAGGTATAACGATCATATTCACTTCCAACAGATGTTTTCTACTATACTAGCTATGTAGACAGTCCCAAAAGTAGTAAGTTACTGTTCTGTATACTGTTCAATGAGTAACCTTCCGATTCCCTTTGATTTTCAGATGGTTATCAGTGTAACTCTCCGAAGAACATTTGTAACTCGCTAAAAATCCACTTAAGCCCTTTTGTCTGTGTCACATGGGATTTTAAGTTACACATGTGAAGGATCTTAAGTTTGGATGGTTATAGATGTTAACTTACCAAAATTCTTCAACTTTCGGATAGTTAGCTACAGTAACCTTCTGAATCTCTTTTAAGCTTCCAACTGCTTTCTTCTTATTTTAGCACATGCAAAATAGAGTGACTTAAGTTTTGGATAGTTAAGTTTGTAACCTTTTGAAATCTCTAGTTTTTTGGATAGTTAACTTTCTAACTCTTCGAAAATCCTTTTAAGCTTCTGTTCTAGATTTCTGCATATGGGAAATTCAATGACTTAAGTTTCGAATAGTTAGCCTTCCTAACTTTCTGATTTCCTTGAGCTTTTGGATAGTTAGCACTTTAACTCTCCGATCATTCAACCAACTATCTTTAAAACCCTCCGAAGGCCTTATAATTTCGGATAGTTAACTTTCTAACTCTCCGATGGTGATTCTGCTGCTTAACTCATCAGATACTTAAGCTTGGTAACTCACCGAAAATTTATCTCTTCTAGATAGTTAGGCCTGGTAACCTTTCAATATCCTTTTTATCTCTTGCAGCACATTCTGAATAATTTGTAATGACTTATCTGCCTTCTGCTCTTTTGCTATACTATCTAATCTGTGAAATACAATTTATTTCCTCACATAGGTTTTTGCATTATCAAAATACAAGGGTCCTAACATATACAACTAATACTCTAACTTAACGAGTTGTCTAAACGTGCACTATTCATGATATAGAAAATATAACTTTAAAACATATCATACTTTTCAATAAAAACACATGTTAACTAACGTTTAGTTAAATGAGAAATTACTGCAATGAAATGACTAGTTATTTAACTTAGTATAATTTCATATCCAATATAGACAAGTATTTATATCAGTAACCTTTTTCTGTATTAATTGATGTTCTTAATTTCCTTTCACAAGCAATAGTAATTAAACAAATATGATTACTTTCATTCAGCACACATCATCAAAACAAAATACTCAACAATCTCCCCCTTTTTGATGATGACAAAACCATATTAAATCAATTATGAAAAATATATATAACTCAACAAAGCACCTTCATTGGGTTAATTTTTAATTCAACAAACAAGTTTGTTGACTTAAGTTCACTTAAGCTTATTTCTATTGTTTGTGTAAAATTCACCTCTTAGAAAAAAAACTTTCAGATGTCAATAATTACATAAGTATCTTTCAGATTTTAATAACCATATAATTATCTTTCAGATTACATTATCATCTAGCAGATTACAATAACCACTTAAATATCATCTCCCTTTATAATATATGCAATTAAAATCATAATCATCTTCTTCTTTTGAATTTATAATCATCTCCCCCTTTTTGTCATTAATCAAAAAGATGATTACTCAATATATAAATCGAGAGATAAGTATATACAGCTCAACTTTCTATAAACATAAATAAGAATTGAACCATTTACAGAAAAAAATGTATTGTGCAAATAATCAAACAATAAATACAAACATTACAATTTATATTCAAATACAAGCAAACAGACAAATGACTTGACATTTATCTATTCCTCCTAAGGATATCACTAATAGCTTGACATTTATTGATATAAGCATAAAAATAGAAGTTAACAAAATGCCAAACACTCTTCCTGTTTTATCTCTTCTATAATTACTAGTCTTGAAGGAGCAGCTTCAGTTTCTTTTGCAACTATTGATCTAGCTGCTTCCTGATGCTGCTCTACTTTAATTTTGTATTGGGCCCTCAACTTTTCTTTAGCCTACTTCCCCTTTATAGCATCATATAGGATATGTGCCTTGGCCATAGCCATTTCTTCATCATCTCCTTAGTCTTTTGCTATTTTGACCAAGCTAGCAAACTCCTTATCTTCTTCTTTAGTTCTCGGCCAAGTAAATGTTACTCGTTGTAATGGTTCTGTTGGTGGAACTAAAGGTCCTAGCTGTTGTTCCTCAATTACTAGTTTTTCAGTAGCTAGCTCTACAGCTATAGGTTCTTCAGCTGCTTTCCTCTATTGCTTCCAGATTGCCCACTTAGCATGTCCACCAATATGTTGTATGAACCATAATCTAGACTTGCGTTGGATCAGTTCTAGGGCAACTTCGTTGTTTGGCCTAATTTTCCTTTCTCTGTTTACTACAACTTCTATTGCTACCTTAATCCTTGTTTCTACAATTTAAGGTATTCTAATATCTAAATCTACTAAGACTTTCCTTTAGTAGAAGATATTAGATTCTACCTTTTGTAGCTCTTTCTCCCGAGTTGTGTTCCTAATCTTTTGTCTTGTATGCCATTCTTCTGATTCTCTAAGAAATCTCATGGTGTCAACTTCCTCCTAGAACTCTAGCATCATCTTGACCTCATGGTGTGACGGAACAGAACAGAATCGCTCTGATCTTTACTATTCTAAGTTCTAAATGATTCTACGGATAATGCCCCCGAACACTAAGTTTTAGTATAAATAAACCTTAAGTTTTAGGCAGGTAATTGGGTCATTTTCCCACGCACTCTCGCTATCTCACTCACTTCTTTGTGGAGTTACAGTTAACTCCATGGACTAAGTTCGTGGACTTAACTACAGTACTCCGTTGAGTTAAAATTAACTCAATGGAGTAAGTTCGTTAACTTATCCTAGACTCAACGGAGTAAGTTCGTTGAGTTAAGCGTAACTTAATGGACTTCCCGTAAAGTTATAACTAATAAAAGTACTTAAAATAATAGTTTTTATTTCGGTCTAGACCGAAGAATTTCCAGTCTGATTGATTCTTAATTTCAACCTTTTAGAATTTTTGTCAAACCATTATATTCCTCGGTTGAACCGAAATTAAATACTTACTTTTACTCTCTTTTTTTTATCTCTATCGGTTGAATCGATACCATACTTCGGTGAAATCGACATTTTACTTAATATAATATATAGATTTTTTATATTTATATGTTTCAGTCAAACCGATGGATCCTTTCGGTGTGACCATAACAATATTTTTTTCTTATAATATATGTTTCGGTAAAACCGATAATTTCTTTCAATTGAACCGTGACTATTTTTAAATAATGTTTTTTTTTTTAACATATATAGACTTAGATAATTTCTTACTTAGTAAAGCTCAAGTAGTCCTCTACTCTTACTTCTTCTATAATTCCAAAGGAACTTTTTAGTATTTTCAGAATAGGTCTAAGTCTTTGTCCATTTACTTTAAATATATTCTGATTTTTAGGATTTTCAATTTCAATTGCTCCATAGGAATAAATATTTTGAATTATATAAGGTCCTGCCCATCTAGATCTAAGTTTTCCTAGATGGTTATGAAGTCTAGTCATGTAAAGATATACTTCTTGTCTTATTTCAAAAAAATTTGGAATAATTCTAGTCTGTCATACCTATCCCAAACTTCATTGTCTCTCAATGTATTACACATTCTAAATTGACCATTAGTTGGGTAAACTATAGAATTCTCATACTCAGCTCTATTATATTGAATATAATTCATTTGTTATTCATGTGATCTAACCATCTGCAATCGTCTCAATTTCAAACAATCAGAGATGTCATGACCTTCCAAATTCCAGAATTCACATATGCTAACTATAGGTTTCAAAAATCTTTTAGCATAAGCATATGTCATATTCTCAATTAGAAAATAAAACACACAACACTCCTTTTGATATTAAAACAAAACAGCACTCACAGTTGCTTAGCTTCTTGTTTGGGTTTTTAGGCGGCACTAGAGAACTTGTTTAGTTCCCCAGCAACGGCGCTAGAAAACTTGTATTGGCCTGTTAACTTCTGTTTGTAGCTTAGTTAATTTGTCTTTATGCTTATCAATAATTCCTTTTTAGAAGTAAACAAACCATCTTTCACACAAATTAGATATTAATTCCAATTTGTATTTTAACTACAAGTGCATAGTGTATATTGTATTTGTGTGCAAGTACAGGTCGATCCCATAGAGAATTGAGTAAGAATTGTGTACTGTTCCATTTTTAATAATGGAATTTATATCTTCAGTAAGCACTTCATTGAGTTACAGCTAACTCAACGAACTAACCTCGTGGAATTGAATTAACTCAACAAAGCTATCTATCCAATTTAATACTACTATTTACAGAGGAATTCAGCCAACCATTGGGCGGTTCCACAGATTGTAAATAACATCAATTAAGCTCTTTAATGCTAGTTAATATTAGATTTATCATTCAGCAACACTAACATTCAGATATTTCAAACAGTAACCATTAAAATCTTTAAGTATCGGGAACGATTCAATTTCAATAAACTGTAAAACTATTTTCTATTTTCAAAATCAAACAAACATGAAACATTCACAATACTAACAATGATAACATTAATCATGTTACAAAGCAAACAATACAACACTCAAATACTAACTATAAACACAGATAAGTTGTTTTTGGTATTTTTGTTTTGATATGGTCATGAAAATAGGCGAAAGGTGAAATGTAAAAGTAATCTCTATCAATAGTAAAAACTTCCATCACTACATGTGACGCAATTACACCACTGAAAATTTAACCACTTACAATTCTGTCTCCTCTCCCTATAGAATCGCGAGTTCAGAATTGCAAGTTGATCTCCTCTTCAGCATACTGGCATCAACCTGAACCAAGGCTAGATGCTTTACAATCTCCTAAGATATGAGTCGATGCTTGGTGAAAATGGCTTCCCTTCTCGCGACATGATCACTCCTCATAGTGGTTGTCAAGCACTATATTTGGCTTGAAATCGACTTGACATCAGGAAAGTATCTTCACAGACCTCCGATGGTTGGTGATTATGGTGATGGTGGTGATGGTAGTGTGGAACTTCAAGGAACTTCCGACACTGCTTGTAGTTAGCACGGTCCTCCTCCTTTACACACGCATTGGCCACACCCTTCTTCATTTTTTCTCCTTTTCTTTTATATTGCTTAGTAGTAACTGCTTTTGCTTTGATGATCGATTGCATTTCCTTCGTTCATATCAACGATGGTGATTTCTTCTTCCTTCCACAAGCGATTTCCTACGTGATATGTGCAATTGTGGTTTTCCTTCGAATGTCCTATTTCTGTAACCACTACAGTGGCATATTAGAAAATAAATGGTCCATGGAGTTACAGATAACTCAACAGACTTACTTCGTTGATTTAACTATAAAACACATGTACTAAAGAAATAAGCTGCTAACCTAACGCGTTACCTTAGTGTGTATTCATGTAACTCAACGCATACAGTTATGCTAACTTAACGAGTTATACATGTGCATCCCACGTGATATACTAAAGCATTTAAATTCAGCACATGCATAATTCTAACTTAACAAGTTCAAATATTTCAAACACTTACGACCCTAACTATCCAATGCTTAGATGCATTTCGGATAGTTAACAGATAACTTACCGAAAATCCACTTAAGTCATGCATTGTAGTTTCAACACGTGTAATCCAGGAAATAATAAAATATTCTTTAAGCATTTGAAACATAACTGTTTGGTACATTAAACATAACTCTTCGAAATAATAGAAAATTCGGATACTAAAGAATTTCACAGCCTGCAATTTACCAATAGTTCAGAAATGCACTAAATTAACGCTAATTTCCTAGAATTATGCAGATTCTTTCATTAAAGCATATAACAGTGCAATTATAACATAATGGCTTAATTTTCATATGATAAGCTAAAAAATTATGTAATTAACCATCATTTAATCGTTAATATTATGCACTTTTTCATTCTAAACACTTCCCCCATACTTAAATTTTGCTAGTCCCTTAGCAAACTAAGATCTAACTAGTTAGTCTTTCTAAAGTGCTAGATTTAATTCTTCATTTCGTTCTTCTTCAGAATAATAAATTAGATTACTATATGGATCTTCTGTATGTTTCAGTAATCTGTTTTAACTTTGTTTTCTCCTCTTCAACCTGCAAATATATTTAGAATATATGTAAATTACATACAAAATATATCAGCATCACATAGGTGTTAATTATATTATCATTTTTTTCTTTTCAACATCTATCATCCTGAATTTTCCAATATGATTTCCAAAATAAATTTCAAGTACATATGAATCAAAACACAATCCAATTCAATATGATTAAGACAAGTAGAATAAAGAATTGTATCTCAAATAAACAACTTCAAAAGTCTATTCTAGATTCATACTTAAGCAATTTTAGATAACAGAACATATACTCAATTCAAAAGATATCTGTATTTCACAAAACACTTGTATCTTTTCAGAATAGTATATGCATATTTGTACTTTAAAAGTTAATTTGACAAGCTTGAATCATACAAGAGCTTTCTAGTGTACCCATGTATCAAGCTTTCAGTCAGCAATCCCAAATATAATCAGGATCTTAGGTTGCCAGATTTAAAGAGTCCATTTTCAGGTCAACAATACTTACATACCTATCTGCTCAAGTACAAAAGGCTCGTGATCAAACAAGTCAATAAACTCTCAAAGTTTTTTTTCTCTTCTTTTTTTTTCTTTTCAACATAGTATATGTACGTATTTCATTAATATAGATGCAATGAAACCCAAATCTCGTATAGTCCTGCTCTTATTATTTACTGAAAATATGAATCCATATCGATAAGCTCATATTTTTTCTGTAGTTTAATAAGATCTACACATAAATCATTCTACAAGTTTAATCAATCAAATTAAATGTATCATTGATCATATGTATTTCATTTAATCCAAAAATCAACATTTCAGCTCTTTTAGGATTTTAGATAATTTACTAAGTTTCAGTTAAACATTCTGATTTCTTTTTAAAATCGTGAAACTGTTAAACTCATAAATTTCAGCAAAAACATAAGATACTATATCTAGATTTGTATGAGTAGTAATATTTGTAGCATCTTATATAAGCTTATAAATATAACATTCCAGCAGTTACAGTTCTTAAAAAAAAAAGAAATTTATAGTTTCAAATATCAGATAGTTATAGCAAATTCTTGTTCAAAAAATTTTCAATTTCCACATACAGAACTTTTGCAGTACTGTTCTAATTCCTCTAATTAACAAAATTACATAGCTATTACTTTAATTACCTCCCCCCCATACCTACATTTTGCATTGTCCTCAATGTAAAAGATTTTTCAGTAAATACAATAATTGCAGTAGGCATGAATATTGTTTCGTTGACTTAACATCTAACTCAACGAATTTAGTTGAAATGTAAATTTAGGATAGGTAATTGATTACATACCTTGTTCTTTTGTAACTCCTTCAATATCTTTTGATTTTTGATTCTGAAAAACTTTTCATTCACAAATACAAGCAGAATATATAGCAACAATCATAACAAAACATAACTTGTTAATCAATGTCTTGTGTGGAACCTAGGCTCCTATGCCTTTGGTGGCTCACAAGCAAGCCAATTGGTTTCCCAAAATAGATACCAACAAATTGGATTGATATTTTCTTTTTCTTTTTTTTCTTTTTTGTTCTAAAAATAAATGCAAAATACATACAACATTAAAAACACAAAATCACACTTTAAGAACATGACTGAAAAGTAGTAACAAATGGAATAAACGTGTCAGTCCAAGTAAACTTTTTTGGCATAATTCTTCTTGCTATCAATTCTGTTTCAATGCAGTCTATTTTCCTTTTTAATTTGTAAACTTGTAATATGTTATCAATACTAAATATAAGTGTATTTCCATTAATGAAATGAAATGCAGAAAGAGATCTTCGTATGTTCCAAGATAATGTAGCTATTTCTATTTCTACATCTATTTCAATATATTCCTCTTCCCACTTCCATTCATTTAGGTCTTTTATAATCCATATTTGAAATTTCTTCAATTCATCCAACCATCTTATCAGACATAAAGTAGGATCATCATATTCATTATACCACATTCCTAATTGAATTTTATCATATTCTGTAGATGGTGGTTTAGCTATATCACTCGGTATAGGTAATATTTTTATAAAATCATCATAACTATCTATGCTTATTATGTATAAAGCAGATCTAAATGCAACTGATATATCTGTGACTAGATATATATATCCATCAAGTATGACATGCATGTTGTTAATTAATGCTTTCTGTCCTAGATATATCATAATATTTTCAGTCCAAGATCTATTCAGAAAATTATACACACTTAAGCATAAATTTTCATCCCAATTTCCAGTTGGTCTCCAATAATATAATTTTTTAGGAATGGTCGAATTTTTTTTAGAAAAGATTAAAGCAGACCCACAATTTTTAGTTGGTACTTCATATCTATTAGGTCTTCCTATATTCCATTCTTCTCTTGTGATAGGATTTCTAATCAAAATATCAGGTAACAGAATTGCATACCTTGGTTTGGTTCTGTATATAATTAATCCTTCATCCATACCCATAATATGATCTATTCCTTCTAATGTATTGGGTGGAATTCTAGTAGTTTCGTCCATATTCAAATATTCATAGTTGATTGAACTACGATTAAATGACTTCCATAAAAATCCATCTCTAATTTTACTCATCTTTACAGCTTGTAGTCCATGAAAATATTTTTCTCTGACATAGTTTTTAATTTCCTTTGACACACAACATAATTTGCACAGATCTTTAGCTGACAGGTTACTCAATACTTCCCTCAGTACATCTAGTGGTAATTTCATCAATTCCATCTGTTGTGATTCTGTATGACATAAACAAAAATTAACAGAGACAAAATCAACATAGCTACTTCATACCCTCGTGGAGTTAGGTCATAACTCAACGGATTAAGTTCATTGAGTTAAGTAATAATTCTACGATACTACTAACTATAATTAAACTTATATATATATATATATATTTCTACTTACTATATTATACATAGTTACTTCAGTTATGATGTTTCATTTAGCTACCCTCCTAGAGGAGGTATCAATTTTATTAACAATTTTGTTAATAGGGTTTGGTACTGCTTGCATTGGCAATCCTCCAATAGGTCTAACTTCTATTGATTCTTTCTATCTAAGGGGTATATTTCTATTTATATTTTAATTTTGAATTGCAGCATTTCCAAATATAAAATCTAGATGATTATTTAATTGTTGAATTATCTTTTCTAACTTCTCTATTCTAGATCGTTGTTCAATTAATGCTTCATAACTTATATTTTTGTCATTTATATTTTCTCCTCCCTGGAAATTGTTATTTCTCCAAGATAAATTCGGGTGATTTCTCCAATTAGGGTTATAAGAATTTCTAAAGTTATCTTTCTAGTTTCTAGCATAAATAATATCTAAATCATTAACGTTTGCACTCTTTTCTACTAGTTTTTGATTTAATGATAACTCTTTTATTTTCTTTGTTAATTTAGTTAATTTAACTTCAAGTATAGTGCTTGAATCTATTTCATGCATTTTCCTTGGTAATATTCTTTTATCTACAATAGTTTCAGCTGAGTTTTCCCACTGTGCAGTTCTTTTTGCAAAGTTTTCTAAGTATGCCCATGCTTCTTCACTACACAATTTTAAAAATCCATTCTGACAAGTAGATTCTAATAAAGATTTCGTTGAAACATCTATACCTTCTTAAATTATACCTATCAATTGTGCTTTACTCATTGCATGATGTGGACATTGAGTCAGTAAATCTTTAAATCTTTCAAAATATTTCTAGATTGATTCTCCCTGTTTTTGGCTACACATTAATATTTCCTTTTTCTTTTTAATCGTTTGATGTGTTGGATAATATTTTTCCAAAAAAACAGAGTAAAATTTAGTCCATGTATAAATTGAATCAGGCGATAGAGTATATAACCATCCCTTAGCTGTGTCTTTTAAAGTAAAAGGGATATCTAAGTTTAATAGCATCTATACTCATATTCGGCATTTTCATCATTTGACAAACTTCGTTAAATTCTCTAAGGAAATAATAGGCATCCTCTCTTTCTAATCCATGAAAATGTGGCAATTGACTAATATAATTAGATTTCAATTCAAACCTATCTCCCTCAAAGTTTGACAATCGAATACATGAAGGTTCATCAACTAATTCAGGATATAGAATTTCCCCTAATGGTTTCTCTACTAGAGTAGCGATATCTTCGTTCTCTTTTAAAGAAAGGTTAGCTACACCCTTAAGGATTTCGTTAAAGTCCAATTCAGAAAATTTTTCAGTACATCTCTATTTTGAATAATCCTATGTAGATGTTCTTACTAATCGTTTAGTGCTAGGAGAACGAATCCATGTGCTCATAAACTCTTAACAGAAAATAAAATAACAGAAGATTAATTACATACCAGTCTGAAGCTTTATATTCAGTAGATAGTTGTTGACGGATGAAGTTGAATTAACTACTTCTCCTTCCAATTCCCCAACGAATTTTCTTTTCTCAAATGCTAGTAACTTGTAATTAACATTATGTTCTATATTTATAATGCACGTCCATAAAGCAAATGAATCTCGTTGCAAGAACGTGTCTTGTAACGTGTAGTATGGTTCCTATTTTTATGCATATGTGTGCAACTTCTAATTTCAAATTTCAGTAACCGCTAAACCCATGAAGTTTCGTTTGTGGCTAAAAGAATAACTGTTTAGCTTAATCCACGAACTAACCTCATTGAGTTACAGATAACTCAATGGACTAGCTTCGGTTACTACTGCTAACTCCACGAACTAACTTTGTTGAGTTACAGATAACTCAACGGAGTGACCTTATATTATATTATTGGCCTCGTGGAGTTAAGGTTAACTTAACGAAGTAAGTCCGTTGAGTTAACACTTAGCAACATTTAAGTTTACTCCTCGTATTAACTTCTATACTTTTCTTCTCTCCTGCATTTTTCTAACTTAAATAAAATTAAATACATGTCATTAATGCAACATTCTAATTAAAACACATTTACATTTGAACATTATATAAATATTTAACTTGCAGTTCATTTCATGTTATGCAGAATTTATATTTTACTTTGTAGCATGTAGATATTTTCAAGCATTAATTCGTTATCATGCCTTTAATCTTGTCATTCAGTAGATTGCATAATGTTCAAACAGTTGTTTAACATTCAAGATAGTTCATCCAATACATCATTCTCAAACAAGCATGTAAAAATATCTTAAAAACATACATTCATTTATATGAATAGTGTATATTATAATCAGTAAGATATTTTTCATACAAATATATACAATTACAAGTAGACGAACAATACAATTTTAATCTTTTCTCCTAAGTTCATCTACTTCCTTCTAGAGCTTTTCTAATTCTTGCTCTAATTGGTTAATCCTTTCTACATCTCTTGTAATTCCTTTAGAAGGTCCATCAATCTCTACAACTACATAATTTCTATATTCTTTCACTAAAATAGTTCTTGATCTGATATTTTTAGATGCCCATTTCATGAAATCAATACAGTCCACCATCAGCAGTGGAATCAGATCTCCATAAAATAATTTCTTCTTTACTACTTTCAGCTTGGAGATGAAAACTGCAAACCAATTTATCTGAATTTTGTTCACAACTACATATGTGGCCCACTTGACAAATGGACTCAATTCTATATCATGGCCTTGTCATTGGTAGACATTCTTAATTAGAATGTTTGCTATCATGTGTGTTGTACCATTTAGCTACTTTAGTCTATTTAATAACAACACACTAGGATTGATAGCTAAACAATCCTTTATTGTTTGCTTTGTCCACTCGACTACAGTTGTGCTTTCCAGAATTTCTAATCCTTCATTCTTCAATCCAAGAATGTTGTGGAGAAGCTCTAGTGTTATCTGTACATCAGCTTCTTCCACGTTGGAAATTAATCTTCCTTCTCCTTCTGTTAAGTTTGCATAAAAGTAGGGCACTAGATTCTCCTATACTGCATGCCCTCTTTCTTGAAAAATATATTGCAGTAGACCTTGGAATTCAAATAAATCTTTGATTTCTAGTATTCCGTCCCAATTTACTGGTCTACTGTAAATGATATCATAACTCCTAATCTCTTGGTATTTGTCATAAGCTTCCTGACTCCAACAGTGTACTTCACTTAGAACTGTTGCTTCAGAAGGATCAGGAATATGCATTTGTTGCTCTTGAGGGGTTTGTTCTTGAACTTCCTCTTCCAAATGCTGAACTTGTACTTGCTGAAAATGCTCCACCGATTCTGGCATTTTTGCTTCTACTTTTGTTTGTGGTGGTGAGTCGGTAGAACTCTCCACTCTGTCTTGAATATTGTCTAAAATTTGCTGAAGAGTTCTTTGCTCTTTAGTAGAATTTGTCGAGTCATCTCTTTCCATATATACTTGTTCAACTTCTTGTTCATTTTTTTCTTTTTTTTCTTCCTCCTAACTACCAATCTGCATTGTCACTATTCTTTCTAATTCTGTGGCAAATTGGGATGGAGTTCCAAGCAAATCAGCTTCTGCCCTAATTTTTGTTTCTTCTATTTGTACAAGTTGTAGACTAGTTTTAGCCTGTTTTTCTTCTTCTCTTTACTCTTGCTACTGCTACTCCTACTCCTCTTCAGAATCGAATAGTAGGTTTACAAAATTTGGCTCTACAGGCCCTACTAACATTTGTCTTTCAAATTTAATCTCCTCTTGATATTCAAACACTATCTCTTTTCCTTTCCTTTTTCTAATTAATTGTGTTTGGTCTTCCTCTTCCTCATCTGAGATTAAATCCACAAAAATTGGCTCTACAGGCCTTTTAGCCACAAGTACTAGCTCTTCCTATTTAACTCTTTCCATAATTACTGGTCTCGAAGGACCAGCTTCATCTCCTTTTGCTGCAGGTCTGGCAGTAGCTTCATGATGCTATTCCACTTTGATTTTATATTGGGCTTTCAGCTTTTCTACAGCCCTCTTTTTGCACTGTACATCAAACAGCAGATGTGCTATAGCTACTACTAATTCTTCTAGTTCTCCTTGATCTTTTCCTATTTGAACCAGTTCTTGAAATTCTCTTCTTTCTTCTTCAGTAGAAGGCCCCAAAATTACTGCTCGTTCCAACGACCTTGGTGGTGGAACTGAAGGTCCTAGCTGTTGTTCCTCAGAAACAGGTCTTTCAGCAGTTGGTTCCTCTTATTCTTCATTTTATTTCCTTTGTTGCTCCCAAATCGCCCATTGAGCTCGTCTACCTATGCATCTTTTGAACCAGAGCTGGGACTTACGTTGGATTAGTTCTAGGGCAACTTCATTATTTGGCCTAATTTTTCTTTCTATACTTACAACAATTTCCGTAGCAACTTTGATTCTAGTTTCCATTATCTGAGGAATTTATATACCCAAATCTACTAACTCTTTCCTCCAATAGAAAAGGTCAGATTCTACCTTTTGTAGCTTTTTTCCCTCGTCATATTTCTGATTTTCTGTCTCGTGTGCCATTCATTCGAGTCTTTAAGAAATTCTGACATGTCTACTGCCTTTTCCTAGAACTCAGGTGTCATCTTCCTCATCGTGGAGTTATGCAACGAAACGGAGTCACTCTGATCTTTACTATTCTACATTCTAAATGATTTTGTGGATAATGCCCCCAAATCCTAAGTTTAATATAAATAAGCCCTAAGTTTAGGTGGGTAATCGGATCATTTCCCACACATCTCTCGCTCTCTCATCCGTTGAGTTATAGTTAACTTAACGGGGTAAGTTCGTTAACTTATCCTAGACTCAACGGAGTAAGATTGTTGAGTTAAGTGTAACTCAACGGACTTTCCATAAAGTTATATCTAATAAAAATACATATAATAATATTTTTTCTTCGGTCAAGACTTTAAAAGTTTTCAGTCAAACCATTACATTCCTCGGTTGAACCGAAATTACATATTTTCTCTTTTTTTCTATCGGTTGAAGCAATACTATACTTCGGTAACACCAACACTTAACTAAATATAATATATATATTTTATGTTTTTACGTTTCGGTCAGACCAATGGATCCTGTCGGTTGAACCGCAACGATTTTTTTTCTTTTTAAAACATGTTTCGATAAAACCAACAATTTCTTCCGATTGAACCATGACTATGTTTTAAATAAGTTTTTTTTTTTTTTAACTATATACTTAGAAACTTTCTTACTAAGTAAAGCTCAAGTAGTCCTCTACTCTTACTTCTTCTACAATTCCAAAAGAACTTTTTGGTATCTTCAAAATAGGTTTAAGTCTTTGTCCATTTACTTTAAATATGTTTTAATTTTTAGGATTTTCAATTTCAATAGCTCCATAAGGATAAATATTTCGAACTATGTAAGGTCCTGCCCATCTAGATCTTAATTTTGCTGTATGGTTATGGAGTCTAGTCATATAAAGATATACTTCTTGTTCTATTTCAAAGGTTTTTGGAATAATTTTCTTATCATGCTAGAACTTCATTTTCTCTTTTTCTCTTACACTTCTTGAATAAGCTTCATTCCTAAATTCTTCTAATTCAATCAATTGTATTTTCCTATTTTCAACAGCTTGATTTAAATTAGTGTTTAGAGTTTGTAATGCCCAATAAGCTTTATGTTCAATTTCAGCTGATAAATGACAACTTTTTCCATATACTAGCCTAAAAGGTGACAAACCTAAGCTTGTCTTGTAAGTAGATCTATAAGCCCAAAGTGCATCTATCAATCTATTAGTCCAATCTGTTCTAGTAGGATTTACTACTTTTTCTAAGATTAACTTAATTTGTTTGTTTGCACTTTCTACTTGTCCACTTGTTTGTGGATGATATGATGTTGCAATTTTGTGGTTTACTCCATATTTCTTCATTAAGGCTTCAAAACTTCTATTACAGAAATGAGTTCCTCTATCACTGATAATAACTTTAGGTATTCCAAATCTGGCAATTATATTGGTTCTTATAAAATGTATTACCACTTTGTTGTCATTAGTTTTTGTAGGAATAACTTCTATCCATTTAGATACATAATCCACCCCTAACAATATATAATTAAATTGCTTAGACATAGGAAATGGACATATAAAATCTATTCCCCACACATCAAAGATTTCAACCTCAACAATAGGATTAAAAGGCAACATATTCCTCTTTGATATTCTTCCTATTTGTTGACATTTTAAACAGCTTAAACAATATTTATGAGCATCTTTTAATAGTGTTGGCCAATAAAATCCACATTGCAAAATTTTTGCAACAGTTTTCCCTGAACCAAAATGCCCTCCACATGCTTGGTCATGGCAGAAAGACAATATGTTCTGATATTCAGTTTCTAGAACACACCTCCTTAAAACTAGATCAGGACATTTCTTAAATAAGTATGGGTCTTCCCATTAGTAATATCTCACTCTTGAAAAGAACAATTTCTTATCCTGTCTATTCCAATCCTTAGGTGTTAAATCAGTAACTAAGTAATTAACTATGTCTACATACCAAGGCATTGTGTTGATGGTCATTAACTATTCATCAAGAAAATTATCCTTAATTTCAATATTTGATTTTTCTATTTGTAATCTTGATAAATGATTTGCTACTACATTCTCACAACCTTTTTTATCTTTAATTTCTAGATCAAATCCTTGTAATAATAATATCCATCGGATCAATCTAGGTTTAGTCTCTTTCTTTGCTATTAGGTGTTTTAAAGCTAAATGATCCATGTATACTATCACTTTAGCTCTAATCAGATATGATCTAAACTTTTCTAAGGCAAACACAACAGTTAACAGCTCTTTTTCAATAGTTGTGTAATTAACTTGAGCATCATTTAAGGTTTTGCTTGCATAATGAATCACTCTAGGAGATTTTTCTATCTTCTGTCCCAGCATTGCTCCTACAACAAAATCAGATGCATCACACATTAATTCAAATGGATGGCTCCAATCAGGTGCTTGAATTATAGGAGTTGAAATTAATCTATTTTTAAGCTTGAAAAATGCTTCTTTGCAATTTTTATCAATGTTGAATGGGACATCTTTTAATAGATTAGTTAAAGGTCTAACTATTTTGCTAAAATCTTTAATAAATCTTCTATAAAATCCAACATGTCCTAGAAATGATCTAATATTTTTTACTGATTTAGGTTCTGGTAGATTAGAAATTACTTCTATTTTAGCTTTATCTACTTCCAACCCCTTCTTTGAAACAACATGACCCAAGACGATTCCTTGATTAACCATGAAGTGACATTTTTCCCAATTTAGAACCAGATTTTTTTCCACACAGTGTTTTAATACTTGGTCTAAATTGTCTAAACACACTTCATATGAAGTTCTATAAATAGTAAAATCATCCATAAGTATTTCTAAAAAACCTTCAGTCATGCTAGTGAATATGCCCTACATACACCTTTGAAAGGTGGTTGGTGCATTGCATAATCCGAATGGCATTCTCTTAAAAGCATAAGTTCTATTAGGACAGGTGAAAGTTATTTTCTCTTGATCCTCTAATGCTATTGGAACTTGATTATATCCTAAATACCCGTCTAGGAAACAAAAATATTCTTGCCTTGCTAATTTCTCTAGCATTTGATCTATAAAAGGTAAGGGAAAATGATCTTTCCTAGTTATAGCATTCAGCTTTCTATAGTCTATACACACTCTCCAACCTAATTGAATTCTAGTAGGTATCAAGTCCTGACTTTCATTCCTAGTAACTGTTAATCTTGATTTCTTGGGAACTACATGGATTGGACTAACCCATGAGCTATCACAAATCAGATAAATTATGTCATTATCTAACCATTTCACTATTTCCTTCCTGACTACTTCTTTAAGGTTTGGATTTAATCTCCTCTCAGGAATTCTAACTAGTTTAGCATTCTCTTCTAAATATAGGTGGTGACAACATAAAGTTGCACTTAACCCTTTTATATCAATCATAGTCCATCCTATTGCTTCTTTATAAGTTTTTACTACATCTTTTAATTTAGCAATTTGATCCTCTTTTAAATCTGAAGCAATAATGATTGGACATGTTCGTTTTTCTTTCAAAAATATATAGGTTAATTCATGAGGTAAATGCTTTAATTCTAACTGTTGCCCATCAGAAGCTAAAGCTCCTAATTGAACATCATCATTTTCTAAATTATTTTCTTCCTGATCTCCTTCTACATTTATGCTTTCACTTTCTTCTAAAATCTCAGAATTAAGTTGCCTATTTAATTCTTCTTGAATCACATCATCTAGCATATATGAATGACATGGTTAAATGCACGATAATTGGTTAATGCTTGAATATATCTACATGTTGAAAAGTAAAATGTAAATTCTACATAACAGGAAATGAACTGTAGTTAAATATGCATATAATGTTCAGATTTAAATGAGTTGCATTAAAACACTACATTATTGACATGTATTTAACTTTAATTAAGTTAACAAAATGTAGAGAAAAAAAATATATATATATATAGAAGTTAATACGAGGAGTAAGTATAAGAAAAATTTACTAAGTGTTAACTCAACGAAGTAAGTCTGTTGAGTTAACCTTAACTCCACGAGGTTAACAAGAATAAAATATAAGGTCACTCCGTTGAGTTATCTATAACACAACGAGGTTAGTTCGTGGAGTTAGCAAATAGGTGACGAAGCTAGTCCGTTTAGTTAGCTGTGACTCAATGATATTAGTTCATTGAGTAAGAAATAGTAATCGAAGCTAGTCCGTTGAGTTAACTATAACTCAACAAGGTTAGTTCGTGGATTAAGCTGAACAATTATTCTTTTAGCTATGAACGAAACTTCATGGGTTTAGCAGTTACTGAAATTTGAAATTAAAAGTGGAACACATATCCATAAAAATAGGAACCATATTGCACATTACAAGACAAGTTCTTGCAACGAGATTCATTTGCTTTATGGATGTTCATTATAAATTGAGAACAAAATGTTATTTATGAGTTACCAGCACTTGAGGAAGGAAAGAAAATTTATTGAGGAACTGGAAGGAGAAGCAACTGATTCAACTTCATCTGTCAACAACTATTTACTACAAACAAAGCATCAGACTGGTATGTAATTAATCTTCTACTATTTTACTTTATGTTAAGAGTTTATGAGCACATGGATTCATTCTCCTAGCACTAAATGATTAGTAAGAACACCTACATAGGATTATTCAACACAGAGGCGTACTGAAATATTTTCTAAATTGGACTTTAACGAAATCCTTAGGGGTGTTGCTAACCTTTCTTTAAAAGAGAACAAAGATATGGCTGCTCTAGTAGAAAAACCATTAGGGGAAATTCTGTATCCTGAATTAGTTGATGAACCTTCATGTATTCGATTGCCAAACTTTGAGGGAGATAGGTTTGAATTGAAATCTAATTATATTAGTCAATTGCCACACTTTCAAGGATTAGAAAGAGAAGATGCCTATTATTTCCTTAGAGAATTTAACGAAGATTGTCAAATGATGAAAATGCCAAACATGAGTATTGATGTTATTAAACTTAGATATATCCTTTTTGCTTTAAAAGACACAGCTAAGAGATCATTATGTACTCTATCGCCTGATTCAATTTCTGCATGAACTGAATTTTGCTCTGTATTTCTGGAAAAATATTATCCAACACATCAAACAATTAAAAAGAAAAAGGAAATATTAATGTGTAGCCAAAAACAGGGAGAATCATTCTGGAAATATTTTGAAAGATTTAAAGATTTACTGACTCAGTATTCGCATCATGCAATGAGTAAAGCACAATTAATAGGTATAATTTATGAAGGCATAGATGTTTCAATGAAATCTTTATTAGAATCTACTTGTTAGAATGGATTTTTAAAACTTAGTGAAGAAGCATGGGCATATTTAGAAAACTTTGCAAAAAGAACTGCATAGTGGGAAAACTCGACTGAAGCTATTACAGATAAAAGAATATTGTTAAGGGGAATGCATGAAATAGATTCAAGCACTATGCTTGAAGTTAAATTAACTAAATTAACAAAGAAAATAGAAGAGTTATCATTAAATGAAAAGCTAACAAAAAAAAGTGCAAATATTAATGATTTAGATATTATTTATGCTAGAAATCAAAAAGATAACTTTGGAAATTCTTATAATCCTAATTGGAGAAATCACCCAAACCTATCTTGGAGAAATAATAATTTCCAGGGAGGAGAAAATATAAATGATAAGAATATAAGTTATGAAGCATTAATTGAACAAGGATCTAGAATAGAGAAGTTAGAAAAGATAATTCAACAGTTAAACAATTGCCTAGATCATATATTTGGAAATGCTGCCATTCAAAATCAAAATATAAATAGAAATATACCCCCTAGACAAAAGGAATTAATAGAAGTTAGACCTACTAAAGGATTGTCAATGCAAGCAGTACCTAACCCTGTCAACAGAACTGTTAATGAAATTGATACTATTTAGAATGAAAAAGTGCATAATATTAAGGGTTAAATGATGGTTAATTGCATAATATTGGGCTTATCATATGAGAATTAAGCCGTTATGTTATAATTGCATTGTTATATGCTTTAATGAAAGAATCTGCATAATTTCAAGGAATTAATGTTAACTAAGTACATTTCTGAACTATCGGTAAGTTGTTGGTTTTTAATTCTTAAGTATCAGAATTTTCTGTTATTTCGGAGAGTTATATTACATGTACTAGATAGTAACAACTCATTGAGTTAGTGTTCTTTTTGTTAAAAAATCACGTGCCAACTCATTGAGTTACAAGTTTAAAGGTATAAAAAGATCACGTGAGAACTCCTTGAGTTAGCGAGTGAAAACCGTAAGTATCCGAAATATCTAAACTCATTAAGTTAGATTTATGCACGTGTTGAATTTAAATGCTTTATTATGTCACGTGAGATGCACATGTACAAGTCGTTAAGTTAGCATAATTATACGTGTTGAGTTACTTGAATATATACTAAGGTAACGCGTTATGTTAGTAAGCTTATAAGTTATTTCTATATTGCATGTGTTTTATAGTTAAATCAATGAAGTAAGTCTGTTGAGTTATCTATAACTCCATAGACCATTTATTTTCTAATATGCTACTATAGCAGTTGTAGAAACAGGATATTAGAAGGAAAACCACGATTACACGTATCACACAGGAATTCACTTGTGGAATGAAGAAGAAATCACCATCGTTGATATGAATAAGGAAATCCAACCGATCATCTAAGCAGAAGCAGTTACTATAGAAAGTGTTGTGCGGAAAGATCAAACAAATGTGGAGCATCTAGGGGTGGCGTGGAGAAGAGATCTGCATGGAAGAGAGGATTGCGAGTGGAGAATTCGAAGAACAACAAATTTACATGGTTCCCCAACATGGGTACGTCCATGGGTGATCAATCTATCGTGATTCCTTACTGTATGATTTCTGGTACAAAGAAGGGGGAGAACAAAATTAAGGGATGGTTTAGCATGGCATCCCTTGGACGTGGATGACCCCTTACATATATAGGGGCAACGGTTGGTGATACCCAAAAGATAAGTTTTCCCCTGTACAAATTATCAAAGAAATACAACCATATTCAATAACACATACATATACTTGATGGAAGACACACGCATCACAAATCTCCACCTTGTCTTTCATCAATCTTCACCACGAACAAGTGATGGATCACCAAGACCCAACTTGGGTCAGCAGCAGCAATAGACGTTGAGTAAGTCCAAGCAATGCTTGAATTTGCTTTCAACAACGCCCTTTGTAAACATATCAACCGGATTGTCTTTTGTGTTGACCTTCATAATCTTTATCCTATCTTCATTCCTGAGGAAGTGATACTTAACATCAATATGTTTAGTTCTATCATGAAAGACATTATCTTTGGAGAGACAAATAGCGCTAAGACTATCACAGAAGATATCAGCTTTATCAATGTGCCAACCAATGTCTCCAAGTAAGCCTTTCAACCAAATCCCTTCCTTTGCAGCTTCTGTCATAGCCACATATTCAGCCTTAGTTGTGGACAGAGATACCATAGGCTGAAGAGTTGATTTCCAACTCACAATAGAACCTACAAATGTAAAGACAACCAGATAATGATCTCCTTATGTCAACATCACCTGCATAGTCTGAGTCTGTATAACCAACCATAGTACAACCTTGATCTGCTGCATACATCAAGCCAACACTTGGAGTTCCTTTCAAATATCTGAATATCCTTTTAACTGCTTTCCAATGTTCCCTACCCAGATTGGACATGAACCTACTAACAACACTCAAAAGATATGCTAGATCAGGCCTAGTGCATACCATAGCATACATAAGACTTCCAACTGCCTATGCATAAGGAACTTGATGCATATCAAGCTTTTCAGAATCAGTTTGTGGACACATTGCAGATGACAATTTGACATTTCTGTCATAAGGCGTGCCAATGGCTTTGCATGAAGCCATACCAAATTTGCTAAGGATATTCTCAATATACTTCTATTGATTCAAAAACAGCTTACCAGAATTTCTTTCACGCCTAATCTCCATTCCAAGAATTCTACCAGCTAGACCAAGATCCTTCCTATCAAATTCTGATTTTAATGTGTCCTTCAGCTCTTGTATCACTTCGATATTCTTCGCAGCTATAAGAATATCATCAACATACAATAACAAATAAGCATGTGTACTCTTATCAAGAGTTTTAACATATACACATGAATCATAGTTCCTACGTCTAAAACCAACTTTAACTATAAAGGCATCAAACCTTTTGTACCATTGTTGTGGTGACTGTTTAAGTCCATACAAGGACTTATTTAATTTGCACACCCAATCAGATTTACCTTTCACCACAAACCCTGTTAGTTGTTCCATCCAAATATTTTCTTCCAACTCACCATGCAAGAAGGCCGTCTTTACATCTAGTTGTTCCAATTCTAAATTCTGTGCTGCAGCAATGGATGACAAAATTCTAATAGATGTATGACGTACAATAGGAGAAATACCTCATTGAAGTCAACTCCTTCTCGCTGTGAATAACCTTTGGCGACTAATCTTGCCTTGTGCTGCACACCTGCATTGCCTTGAGTCCCAATCTTCTTCTTATAGACCCATTTGCAAACAACAATATTTGTGTTCTTTGGACGTTTCACCAGTTCCCAAGTCTTGTTCTTATGGAGAGATTGGAGTTCCTCCTCCATAGTAGACATCTAAAGACCAGCTTCTGAATCTTTCAATGCAGCTTCATATGTAGGTGGATCAATAGAATCCTCCACCTCAACTGCTACTTGTAAGGCAAAAGCAACCAAACTGTCGTAGCCATATCTAATCAGAGGTCTAACGTCTCTTCTAGGACAATCTTTGCCAATAGTTCTTGGTGGTGGTTGCTCCACCTCTTCCTCCTCAACTTCATTTTTCTGAGTTTCAAATGAGATTTCTCTAATTTCAACTTGATTAGTGATAGTCGGTTGCTATGCGTCATCTATCTCCATCTGTTCAAGAAGGGTGTGCTCAATTTCTGGTGTTTCACCTGCTAGTTTATCTGTTGCCTGCAAAAGAGAATTCTCATTAAAAGTAACATCACGGCTATATATTACTTTGTGAGATTCAATATCATATATCTTGTATCCCTTTACACCAACACCATAGCCCACAAATATGCCTTTCTTGGCACGTGGTTCCAGCTTGCCATTGTTCACATGATAGTAAGCTGGACACCCGAAAATTCTGAGCTTTGAATAACTAGCAGATCTTTTCAACCATACCTCAAGAGGTATCTTCCCATTTAAGGCACTAGAAGAGGACCTATTCACCAGATAGGAAGTTGTGTTAACAACCTCTACCCAAAACTTCTTGCTCAAACCTACATGAGACAACATACAATGTGCCTTTTGTAGGAGTGTTCTGTTCAATCTTTCAGCCACTCCATTTTGCTGAGGGGTATACCTGATAGTGTTATGCCGTGTAATGCCTTCATCTTTACAAAAGTTATCAAATTCTTGAGAACAAAACTCAAGACCATTATCAGTTCTAAGATATTTTACCTTTCTATCTGTTTGGTTTTCTACTTGCTTCTTCCAATGCTTGAAGTAAGAAAAAGCTTCACTTTTGTGTGTCAAAAAGAAAACCCAGTTCATCCTTGAATGACAGTCAATGATAGAAAGAAAATATTTGGAACCTGTAATAGAAGGCTGACGTGAAGGCCTCCAACAATCAGCATGAATATAATCAAGAACTCCCTTGGAGCGATGCTGACTACGTGCAAATAACACTCTTTTCTGTTTGCCAAAGACACAATGCTTGCACATGTCAATACAAGCAACATTGTGCCCATCAAACTTGCCTAGACTACTCAGTTTTTGCATTCCTTTCTGCCCCAAATGACCCATCCTTAAGTGCCACATGACAGAAAAATCCTGCTGACCAGATATAGCTAATGTAGCTACGCCAACAATTGGAGTGCCCTGTAAAATGTATAAGGGACCAGATTTGGTTCCCTTCATAACAACTAATGAGCCTTTCAGTATGCTGATCTTCCCCTCACCACTTGTATATCTATAACCCTTAGCATCAAGGGCCATCAGTGAGATCAGACTTTTTCCAAGCTTTGGGACGTGCCAAACGTCCTCTAGAATTCTAACTGTGCCATCATGTAGTTTAAATTTTATAGTGCCCACACCAACTCTAGAACACACATCATCATTGGCCAAAGTCACTTGACCACCCTCCACCTACTCGTCGGTGTCAAAATACTCCCTAGTAGGAGTCATATGATGTGAAGCTTTTGAGTCCATAATCCACTGATCATCAGAATAGGCACTGCAACAAACTGTAAGAGAAAAGTCATCACTTGACGCAGAACTGGTTTCTGCCACAGCAACCTTTCCTTTGTTCATAAGCTTGGGACAATGTGATTTCCAATGTCCTTTCTCCTTACAGTAATGGCAAGTATCCCTAGAGTACTTGCCCTTCGACTTGCTTCTGCTTTTATTCTTCCCTCCACCTTGTCTCTAGCTTCTTCTCCTGTTCTCTTGCTGCTGAATTGAGAGGCCAATACCACTAGCCTCGTTTCTACCATGCACCATGTGCCTGAGCTCCTTGGAATGAAGGTTGGACCTCACTTCTTCTAGTGTAATTGAATCTCCTCCTACTACACAAGACTGAACAAAGTTTTCATAACTCAATGGGAGTGAACAAAGCAAGATAAGAGCTGCATCTTCATCTTCTATGATTACTCCAATATTCTTGAGTTCCATCAGAATAGCATTTAGCTGATCTAAATGCTGCTTAAGAGGTACACCTTCTATCATGTTTAAAGAGAACAGTCTCTACTTTAACAACAATTTGTTTATTAAAGACTTAGTCATATACAATGACTCAAGTTTCTGCCAAAGACCTAATGAGGTAGATTCATCAGCAACTTCTATTATAACTTCATCAGACAAACACAACAAGATGGTGGAGTGAGCTTTCTCCTCCTACAATTCAATCTCTAGCGAATTTCTATTCAGAGTAGTTTCCTTATTTAAAGGAGCCCAAATACCTTGTTGCTTTAGAAGTGCTTTCATCTTAATTTGCCGTAAGCTGAAGCTATTCTTACCATCAAACTTTTCTATCTTCAACCCCGAAGTATTCATGTTTTCAAAACAACCAACAATACACATGAGATACAATGTGATTTCAACAAACACAATTCTACGGCAAGGTACACAATAGCAAGCAATATATCAACAACAATATGCTACTGAAACTACTGATTTCAATAAAATGCAATCAGCCACAAGCCAAGCACACTACTTAGTACAAAACAGTAGTAAATATTCACACAAACCAAGCACAAAACCACAATCACAAAATGCCCAAAATCCAACAATCAAAGAGTCACTCGTCTAGAAAATTATTGTGCCCTAGCCAGACGCCTCTTGTTGTATCTCTCTGAATACGAAACGTCTAACCACGAAATTTTAAAGGAAGGAATTTTAGGAAGCTTACTATGCGTCCTCAAAATTTGAGATGCAATGGAGCATAGACGAGAAAGGCGCACGACTTGGCGTCAGAGTGTGCAAATTGGCACCAGCGACGACGACAGTTGCGGCAATGGGGGATATCCTTGCAGAAATGGCTTGAACCTTGATCAATCTCTTCGAAATTAATGCATATGGTTAATTAATGCATATGTAGCATAAAGACAGCATCTTCCAACTTCTACACCATGACCAAACCTTTGAAAGAGTGAAGCATGTAGTATTTTTGCAATAAAACGTGCTTGGCCATTTAAATCATTTAGTAATCTCATTGGATTGTTGGCAATTGAATCTTTGGCTAAACTTTTAATGTCCCTTCCCAACTAATAAACCTGTTTTCTTTCTGATAATTTAACTCCATTTTTCAGACCAAGTACTTGATAAAGTAAATCTGGAGTTAAATATATATCGTAGTCTTGTATATTGGAAACAGGAGTACCATCTTCATTGTTAAGTTTGAGTAAAAAAAACTTATAATTTCTGGTATAACTAGATGGCCTGGCTGTTGTGGAAGTAGAGTCAACAAGCCTTGAAATTCCAACATTTCCCGTATATGTGTCATCCCTTCAAACTTAACTAGTCTTGAATATAAAACTATAAAAGTTTTATATGTCTGAAATATTTCATAACAGGAGTTATTTCTGAATCATAATAATGTATTGTCATCTAAATTCTGTTCAGGATTTGGTATTTTCCTATCATGATGTTCTGATTTGGGACTAGTTTCAAAATTATCAGTAGTATCTATATGTTTAGATCTTTCAGAACTAGTGGAATTTCCATCAAAGCTAGTATAAATGTCTGAAATATTTGTTATTGTTGTATCAATAATCTGCTGAAATTCCTATGTTTGATCTTCTTGAAACATATCAGTAGCAACAGTCTTTGTATTAATCTATCTATCAGCAACATTTATGTCTATTATTGATCTATACAACAACTGTCTCTGTATGAAAGAATGTTCTACAATAGATTCATTCTATTTTTCTGAAATTTCTATAGTTGAGACATTGGCAATGTTATATTCTATTTGTAACTATATAGTTTGTTGATTATATACATTTATCAACAAATATATTATATACTGTAACAGACATAACCACATGTATAAACTGTAGTATAAGCAACTATACCAAAAATCAAAAGTCTCTATCCGAGATATAGTAAGAGGAAGAATATCTGTACATTCCTTTACAGATAAAATATCTTCAAAATTCATAGACTCAATGTCTATGTTGTCAAAAATATCATTAAAATTGATATCATCTATATAAGTATCATTAAAATTTCCTACATGTTCTCTTTCCATAGGAAAAGAATGTGTACTTGCAGCATGATGTGAAAAATTGTCCATTGTATTAAAAGAAACATTATGCACTAATGTGTCACAATACCTTAGAGTGTATGCTTGTAATCTGATATTTGTCACATCTATTGGGATTCCTGACACAAAAGTTTGTCCAACTTCTGCAATGGAACATAGTTTTCCATTTTTCAATGATTCTTCTCTTTACTGTAATATGCCTTGTACACTTGCAGTGAGTCCAAAATATTCTAATGTCTTCTTCTTTTTCCAACCATATGTTTGCAGTGTTTCTGGTTGTTTAGGAGGTTCTAAAGTTTTCTTAATTTCTCCTGTTAAAGACACCTGTGGTCTTGATGGTCCTTCACCATGATGCCTAGGTTGTAATAATGGAATATAGAGCTTTAAGCTCTCAACCTCTACCATTTTTAGTTGATAAACTTTTTGTCCTTCACTTTGAAGGCCTATTTTCCAAATTGCAGTTTTCTGTTCATCAATAAACTGTTGGATGTCGTCTAAAACAGCCGGGGGAAAATAATGTTGGGAATATAAAAACTCTAATTCCCTGTTGGCATTTTCTATCATTAGTCCCCATTTCTTTTCATAATAATTTATAGATTGTACTTATTTTTCAAGTACTTGGCCAGAACTTGTAACAACCATAGGGTTTGGTTGTAAAGTTCATTTCCACATTTGTAACATGAAAAGTTTGGTCTATTTTATTCTAAACTGTGTTTCAGCATAATTGCAAATAAACTTCCAACAGAAATTTTTCTCATCTTAAACAACTTTTCTAATTTCATATAGCTTTTCTAATTAAATGTAGTCTAAAGAATCTATGGCATACTTAAACTAGGTTGCCAAGCCCCAATAGATTTAGCATTAAAAGGTCAAATAGCTGACTTAAGTTGGTTGCTAAGCCTTAAATAGATTTTAGTCTCTCTCTTCTTCTTTCTTATTAATTAAATACAAAAATAGGTAGTAGATTTAACAATTTAGACTTTCTGGCTTTTATCTTATTTAGTTTACAAAAGATAATTCGTAGAGATATAACTTCTTGTAAGTTAAAAGAATTCAATAAGGAGTACACGAACTTAAGAAAATAAATACAATACATTATTTGTAAAGAGTAGATAATAACAAAGATTATATGTATAGATTATGGCAAGATTGTTATAACACCTATAAAATGAATTAAGCTTGAGTACAGTGCCCCCCTTTTTTTTTGTTTTTTTTTGTTTATATTCATATATATATATATACTTTATGTATTACCTCCCACAATATCATCTTTTTACGTGATCACAATCCCTTACTTAGGGGAAAGATAACTAGTTACTCAATGACAAGTGTGAATAGGTAAATTTTTTTTTTTTAAAAATATAATCTGAATTACTTGTAAAATGAGTTTTCAATCAGCACATCCCAAACCAGTTGGGTGAAGTGACTAGGGTTTAAGATCCCCCAATGGACTTAATTACTCAAGTAATTGCAGACAAAAAGGAAATAAAGTAATACAGTAAATTGAATAAGAGGCAACTGCAAGACTTAATTTTTCTAACAGTATATTAATAACTTTCCTTTAATAAATGATACATATTTTCTATGTATTTTTCAGTTAAAATCTCTATAATAACATATACATAAGTAACAAAAATACAGTTGGCACTCACATTGAATCAAAATAACTATCCTTAAGTAATCTTTTCTTAATTTTTCTTAAATAAATTGACTTCAATAAAAATCAGAATTTCATAAATTCTTAACTACTAGTAAATAGTAACTCTAAAATAAATATTTTGAGTTTTTTTTTTAATAAAGAAATTAAATTCTAAAGTTACTTTATAACAAACCAAAATGTTGTGCAATGAATAGGACAAATTAAATATCAGATAACCAATAGATACCAAGTTCTAAGTGTAATTTTGAAAAGGTATTCTCATCTAAGGGTTTTATAAATAGATCTACTAATTGTTTTGTGGTAGGAATAAAATTTAATACTATTTTTCCTTTTATAACATTATCCCTTAGAAAATGATGTCAAACTTTTATATGTTTAGCTCGTGAATATAAGACAGGATTTTTAGACAAACTTATCGTAGAACTACTATCATAGAAAATCTTAATTGGTTCATAGGCTAAATTAAAATCTTTTAAAGTTTGTCTGATCCATAGGATTTGAGCACAGCAAAGTGCAGTAGCTATATATTCAACTTCAGTTGTAGATAATGCTACACAATTTTGTTTTCTACTAAACCATGACACTAAAGAATTTCCTAATAATTGACATGTACCATTGGTGCTTTTTCTTTCAGACCTACATCTTGTGAAATCAGCATCACTATAACGTATTAAATTTAGAGAACTGTGTTTAAAGTAAAACAATCCAAAATTGATGGTTCCTAATCGATATTTAAAAATTCATTGAACAACAAGTAGGTGTGATTCTTTAGGATTAGATTGATATCTAGCACAAGTACACACACTAAACATAATATCTGGTCGGCTAACTGTTAAATAAAGTAATGAACCAATCATACTTCTATATTGTTTTATATCTATAGTTTTTCCAGAATCATCTTTATCCAACTTGGTGATAGTACTCATTGGTGTATTATTTGTCTTAGTGTTGTCTAAACCAAACCTTTTTAATAAATCTCGAATATATTTTTCTTGCAAAATAAAAGTACCCTGATCTAACTTTTTAATTTGTAAGCCTAGGAAAAAGGATAGTTCACCCATCATACTCATTTCAAATTGATTAGTCATGTCTTTCGAAAAGGACTCAACTAATTTATCATTTGTTGCTCCAAATATGATGTCATCTACATAGATTTGAATTACCAATATATCTTTTTTGATCTTCTTGATAAAAAGAGTGTGATCTACCTTTCCCATAGAATACCCTTTTTCCAAAAGTAATTTAGATAATCTCTCATACCAAGATCTAGGGGCTTGTTTAAGGCCATATAGTGCCTTCTTAAGCTTATAAACATACTCAGGATGTTTTGAATCTTCAAAACCTGGAGGTTGTTTTACATACACTTCTTCTTTTATATATCCATTTAAAAGGTAGTTTTAACATCCATTTGATATAATTTGAAATCCATATAACAAGCATATGCTAACAAAATTCGTATTGATTCTTGTCTAGCAACAAGAGCAAATGTTTCATCATAGTCAATTCCTTCCTCTTGCTTGTAACCTTGAGCAACTAATCTAGCTTTATTTTTAACTATATGTCTATCTTGATCTACTTTGTTTCTAAATGCCCACCTTGTTCCTATTATGGACTGATTTTCAGGTGGTGGAACTAGATCCCATACCTTATTTCTTATAAATTGATTTAGCTCATCTTGCATAGCTAAATACCAAAATTCATCTTCTAAGGCATCTTCAATTTTCTTAGGTTCTAGTAAAGAAACAAATGAATAAGCACCACAAATGTTGACTACTGATGACCTAGTCCTAACTCCTTGATTAGGATAGCCTATTATTTGATCGATAGGATGAGATGAAGCATAACACCAATTTCTATGTTGTTCCATATTTTCTATAGGTATGACATTATTTTCTTCTAAATCTTCATCATTTAAGTTTATATTTCTTATTCCGTCAAATAATCTCTCAATTTCTCTGTCAACATCATTTGGTACCATTTCTGGGAGAGTTTCTAAATCAAAGTTTTCAGCATGTCTAACATCCAAATGAGAATTTTCATGAAATTTCACATGTAGAGTTTCCTCAATGGTTTTTGTTGATTTGTTATATACTCTATATGTCTTACTTCTAATAGAATAACCAACAAAAATACCCTCATCTGATTTAGCTCTAAATTTGTCTCTACGTTCCTTGGTGTTTAAAATAAAACACCTGCAACCAAAGGGTTTTAAATAACTTATTTTGGGAATCCTGTTATACCATATCTCATAAGGAGTTTTATCCAAAATTGGTCTTAGATGTACTCTATTTATAACATAACATGCTGTATGAACTGCTTCTACCTAGAGAGATAGGGGTAACTTATTTTCATTTAACATGGTTCTAGACATTTCCTAAAGTGATCTATTTTTATGTTCTACTATTCCATTTTGTGAATGAGCTCTTGGAAATGAGTACCTATGATCTATGCCTAATTCTTCACAAAAGGTATCCATTTGATCATTATCAAATTCTGCACCATGATCACTCCTAAGTTTTTGAATTTTAACATTTTGCTCATTTTAAACTTTATTACAGAATATCTTAAATATTTCAAAAACTTCAGTTTTATTAGCTAGAAAATAGACCCAAGTAAATCTAGAATAGTCATCAACTAGTACAAAAGCATAATGTTTACCTCCTAGACTAGTTGTCCTAGTAGGTCCAAATAAATCCATATACACTAGTTCTAATACTCTTTTGCTTGTTATTTCATTTAAACTTTTAAAGGATGTTTTATGTAATTTACCTAGTTGACATGCATCACACATAAACTCTTTCAAGTACTTAATACTAGGTAAACCTCTTACTAGATTCTTTTTAGACAGCTTTGTAATAATTTTAAGTTTGAGTGTCCTAGCCTTCTATGCAATAAAATAACTTCATCCAATTTTGCAATTAAGCAAGCATTGTCTTTAATAATATTAGAAGGTAAATTCAAAATACAAACGAATCATTTCTTGTATGCAATGAATAAAATTTCATTTGTAGACATATCTATAATTTTAGAGGAATCTTTTTCAAAAATTACTCTGTAAAACTTCATTAAAATAGGAACACTCAATAAATTAAAACCTAAGTTTTCCACTAATTAAACATCATTTATAAAACATTTTTCAGTTACCTGAACCTTGCTAGACCCAAGGATATTTGTTTTACTTTTATTTCCAAAGGTAACTTGTATGTTCTTGATCTTTGTTACTTCTGTAAGTAATCATATATCTCTAGTCATGTGGCTGAATGCTCCACTGTCTATTATCCATTTTAATTTGTGTACCTACAAAACAATTAAAAAGAGATTTTATCGCTTGGAACCCATTTCTGAGTGGGTCCAAGAATTTTAGAGAGAGTCATATCAAAATAATCAATATTTTTAAACTTCAACTTATCTATCTTTTGATAATTATTCTTACGTTTATTTCTCTTAGTGTTATAATTATCAAAACATTTATCTCTATGTAAACTAGAGTTGAAATTTTTATTTCTAGCATTATTAGATTGCTGATTCCAATATCCAATATTCTTTAAATATGAAGAAAATTGATCCAGAATATTAAGATTCTCAAATGACTTAGCTTGATTTTTTTGAAAATTTCTTTTGAAATTGTTGCATTGTGTGCTATTATTTATATGCTGCATTTTATCAATTTGCACATATTTATCTCCCTTTTTAATCACACATGGAATAGTTTTTCTTTTACTATTCTTAGTACTGGAAATAAAGACATTATTTTTAGCAGTACCATCATGCAATATATAATTTTCAGAAGATGCATCATGTAAACCAATACCATGTTTTTCTACATTTGATATTTTACTTCTAAGTTCATTTGTTATAGTTTGATTATTATTCCATTTACTTAATATAGCTTTTTGATTGCAGACCTTAATCTTTAACATATCAATTTCTGAATTTAAATCAGTAACAATCAGTTTCAATTTTTCAATTTCACAAATCATTTTCTTCTTATCAACAATTAAATTTTCACAATTAGCATGTAATTTTCTTTCTATTGCAGTAAACTTTAAAATTTCTAGTGTACGCTTTTGATTTTCTTCTTTAAATTTATTCAACGTAGAGTTCAGAAAATCAATCTTATTTTCAGATTCATCTAGCATTTTCCTAGTGTTCTTTCCTTCTGTTTTTACTTTCTTATATTTTCTAGCCAGTTTATTGTGTTCAACAAGTAATCCATCAAAACTATCAAAACTAGCATTTTGATCAGAGGATACCTCACTGGATTTTGTCATGAAGCATATGTTTGCTAGATTTTCTTTTGAATCTGGTGTTGATGAGGATTCATTGTCTGATGTTGAATCCTTTGTTTCTTCACTTTGTGAAGCTGAAGAGTCATCCCATGTCACTTTAAGTGCCCTTCTCTTTCTGAATTTCTTACTCCTGAAATTTCTCCTCGAATTCTTCTTATCTTTGTTGAGAGGATAATCAGTTTGAAAGTAACTCGATCTATTACACTTGTAGCATATGATTTTGTCTTTCATGAATGACTTCTTCTCCATATCTCCAGATGTCTTTGCTGACCTGAAGTTCCTACGTTTCTTCAACAGATTTCTAAATTTTCTGGTCAACAACAGTAAATCATCGTTAGAATCATTAGTGACTTCTGAGACTTTATTAGCCTAAAAAGCCAGATTCCTTCTAGGATTTTTCCCTTTTGGATCTAAATATTGTACTTCATAGGTTGTCAGATTTCCTATGAGATCATCGAGAGTTTATGTATTTAAATCTTTGGACTCTTCAATAGATGTTGTCTTTTGAGCCCAAATTTTAGTTAAAGATCTAAGGATCTTTCTTACCAAGTCTTTTTTCTCGAATTTCTTGCCTAAAGATTTTAATGAATTTACAATCTCAAGAAAACAGGAAAACATATCAAAGATACATTCATTTTCGTGCATTTTAAAAAGCTCATATTTATGTACTAACATAATAGTCTTAGATTCCTTGACCTAGTTAGTACCTTCGTTAGCAACTTCTAATGCATGCCATATTTTATATGCAGTTTGATATGCAGAAACTTTGTTAAATTGATCATGAGATAAAGCACAAAACAATATGTTTAAACCTTTAGCATTTAGTGTCATTCGCTCCTTTTCATCAAAAGTCCAAGTATCATATGGAGTCGTAACTAACACTATAGGATTGCTAATTATATGCCATAGTTTGAAATCAATTGACTGAAAGAATACTTTCATTCTATATTTCTAGTAGCCATAATTGCTACCTTCGAACATAGGAGGACGATTAGTGGTCTGTCTTTCAGTCATAACTAAGATTTCAGTATTATCCATTTTAAACAGATGATCCTAAGTAAATGACAAGAAAAACTGATTTCTAACTAGAGGAATGAAAGCTTTTCAGATGCTTTGATACTAGATGTAGCAGAGTGTAGACAATCTAAGAAGAATTTAGTTGCTCTGATACTAGTTGTAGGATCGTTGTATCACAAGAGGGGGGTGAATTGTGTCTTTAGCAATTAAAATTACTAGTGAATAAAACAAGAGCACAAAACACTCGTAAATAAAATTCTATTCTTTATAAACTTTAAAGATAGAATTTACAATATCTTTTCAACTCAATTCCCTTCTTGACGATTTTGATACAGTAATGTCTGATATACAATTCAAATAGAAAAATGAAGTCCTTATTTAAAACTAATTTTGAATTGTATAAAACTTGATCTTTATGCACACACCTCCTTTCCTACTTTTTGCTCAGCTTCTGTATCTCTTCTTCTCCAATTGTCGAATTTCCAGACTTCTTGCGTACTAATTTTTTCTTTAATTCACGTACTAATTTTTTCTTTAATCTACGTACTAATTTTTTCTTTAATCCAAATTACTATCTTTTTGAATCTCCACTTTCTCCACTATCATTTTGAATTTCCATGATCCCCACTCATAGATTCACCGAAACTTTATCTTCCTAGAGTCTTGTACAATATCTTCTAACTCTTCATTTTAGTTGAACACTTATCATTTAAGTCCTGTAAAAACTCAAACACTTATCTGTAACTCTTCGAGTTTTTGCACCTGCAAAACACATGACTGAACATAGAAAACTTATCTGTTCGTTAGTCATTTTATAAAACTCGAATAGTTATCTATCCATGCGTATAAAAACTCGAACAGTTATCTAACTATTTGATTTTCATTACCAAACACACATGGAAAACACGTGACAACTTAAAACATTAAAAACATACATGCAGATAACTTAACTATACGAGTTTTTAACATAACTATTTGACAAAAATGAAACGTTAACTATCTAAAAGTTTAACTGTGAAATGCTAACTATCTGAAAACTTTAACCATTCAAAAACTGTAACTATCCATAAGTTAACTATTCGAAATTTTAAATGAAACTTTCTGATAACCTGTTAACATTTAATTATGTGACAATTATACTTAGAGAATATTATTTAGACTTATTTAAAAACTTTAATAAAGCATATATCATCAAAACAAAATTCCTAACAGATTATAAAAGACCTAAATGAATGAAAATGGGAAGAGGAATATATTGAAATAGATGTAGAAATAGAAACAGCTACTTTATCTTGGAACAAACAAGGATCCCTTTCTGCATTTCTATTTATTAATAGTAATATACTTATATTTAGTATTGATAACATATTGGAAGTTTACAAGTTAAAAAGGAAAGTGGATTGCATTAAAATAGAATTAATAGCAAGAATTATGCCTAAAAAGTTTACATAGACTGACACGTTTATTCCATTTGTTACTACTTTTCAATCATGTTCTTAAATTGTGATTTTGTACTTTTAATGTTGTGTGTAATCTACATTTATTTTTGAGAAAAGAAAAAATTGTTAGTTTTTTATTTTATTTTATAAAAAGAAAAGAAAAAAAACAAAATATCAATCCAGTTTGTTGGTATCTGTTTTGGGAAACCAACTGGCTTGCTTGTGAAGGAAACCAAATTACATTAAAATAGAATTAATAGCAAGAAGAATTATGCCTAAAAAGTTTGCATAGACTAATACATTTATTCCATTTGTTACTACTTTTCAATCATGTTCTTAAATTGTGATTTTGTACTTTTAATGTTGTATGTAATCTGCATTTATTTTTGAGAAAAGAAAAAATTGTTAGTTTCTTGTTTTATTTTATAAAAAAAAAGAAAAGCAACAAAATATCAATCTAGTTTGTTGGTATCTATTCTTGAAAATCAACTGGCTTGCTTGTGAGCCACTAAAGGCATAAGAGCTTGGGTTCCACACAAGACACTACTTTAACAATTTATGTTTTGTTGTTAAGTTGTTATTTTGTTATATATTCTGCTTTTATTTGTGAATGAAAAGTTTTTCAGAATCAAAAGTCAAAAGATATTCAAGGAGATACAAAAGAATAAGATATGTAATTGATTACTTATCCTGAATTTACATTTAAACTCAGTTCGTAGAATTATTCATTAACTCAACGAATTAAGTTCGTTGAGTTAGGTGCTAAGTCAACGAAATAATATTCATGCTTGCTACAATTACTGTATTTACTGTAAAATCTTTTACATTGAGGACAATGCAAAATGTAGGTATGAGGGGGAGGTAATTAGATTAAAGCCAAGTAATTTTGTTAATTAGAGGAATTAGAATGGTGCTGCAAAAATTCTGTGGAAATTGAAAATTTTATGAATTTGCTGTAACTAACCGAAATTTCTTGTAACTATTCGATAATTGAGACTGTCAAATTTTTAAGAATTGTAACTACTTAAATGTTATATTTAGAATCATACATAAGATGCTACAAAAATTTTACTATTATACAAATCTAGATATAGTATCTTATGTTTTTGCTAAATTTTATGAATTTAACAGTTTCACGATTTTAAAAAGAAATCAAAATGCTTAACTGAAACTCAGTAAATTATCTGAAATCCTGAAAGAGCTGAAATGTTGATTTTTGGATTAAATGAAATACATATGATCAATGATGCATTTAATTTGATTGATTAAACTTGTAGAATGATTTATGTGTAAATCTTATTAAACTACAGAAAAAGTATGAGCTTATTGATATGGAATCATATTTTCAGTAAATAATAGAAGTAGGATTATATGAGATTTGTGTTTTATAGCATCTGTATTAATGAAATACATATATATAGTGTGTTGAAAAGAAAAAAGAAAAAAAAAAGAGAAAATCTTTGAGAGTTTATTGACTTGTGTAGGATCATATGGCTACACAAGAGGGGGGTGAATTGTGTATCTTTAATATTTTCTGAAATATAATTGAAACTTTAAAACTCAAAAACAAGTCGAGACATTGTTTTCATAAAATCATTTTTATTCAAGGTTTCAATTACAATATACAATTCAATTCTCCTTAGAAATTGTAGATGCAATTATAACTTGATACCATGTATCATCTATACAATTTCATAACTACAAACAAAGAAAACTAATTTGCGGAATTTAAAACATTTCTCCCTATTTGAGATCTTTCTTCTTCTTCAGCAATTCTTCAGTGACGAATATCTTGTCTTTCTATGCTTCACCAAATTTGCTTTCTTCTGATACTTCAAATCTTCAGTGACGAAAATCTTACCTTTTTATGCTTCACTGAATTTTCATCCACTTGAGAGATTTTCCCCAAGAAGGTGTTTTTGATCCCTGAAAAAGATTTTTCTTTTGGTGCGCAGGAATGGTTTGATCCTTGAAAAGATTTTTCTTTTTGTGTGCAAGGATGGTTTGATCAACGAGAATTCTATGCCTTTTATACTGTATCTTCGTTTCATACATATCCTTCACGTTTAACCACTACCAATTTTCCACTTCTCCACGTCTTTTCTTTTTCCTTCATCGAAACACACATGTTCCAACCCACATTTATATTTCGAATTTTCTTTAATCATCAGTCCTAGATCTCTGAAAAATTTCTTGCAAAATAAACTTTCTCGTCCAAAAGTTTTTCATCAGTGTAATAAGAAGTCGTTACTTTAATGTTAACTAAACGAGTAACACAAGTATATATATATAACTTAACGTTTCTAACTTAACGAGTTCACCATGTACCATTTCACGTGACAAGTACTGTAGCTAACTCAACGAACTAAGTCTATGGTGTTATACTATCTCAACGATCCATCTCCGTTGTGTTATGATAACTCAACGAACCAGCTTAACCTTTCTTTCGGAAGGTTAAAAGATAACTCACCGAAAACAGTTTAAGTTTCGAAAAGTTACGGATGTAAGTCACCAAAATACTCTTTATATTATAAAACTAGTGAGACACGTGTCAAGACTTGAAAACATGACTTAAGTTACCTTTCGGATAGTTACGACTGTAAGTCTCCGAAAAACTTTAACTCACCGATTCAGTAATAAACAAATGTTTTTATAATAAGAATTTTACCACATGCAGAAATAACAACTTAAGTTTTATAATGCTAACCTAACGTGTTGCCTTAGTGTTCAATATTGCAACTCAACACGTTTAGTTATGTTAACTTAACAAGTTAAACATGTGCACCTCACGTGATATAATATAGCATTCGTAACTTATAATTTCACCACGTGTATAATACTAACTTATCGAGTTTGTCTCTTCTTTTACTCACTAACTCAACGAGTTCTCACGGGACCTATTTTAACCTTTAAGCCTTTAACTTAACGAGTTCTCACGTGATCTCTATACAAACAAAACTCTAACTTAACGAGTTGTCTAAACGTGCACTATTCATGATACAGAAAATATAACTTTAAAACATATCATACTTTTCAATAAAAACACACGTTAACTTAACGTTTAGTTAAATGAGAAATTAATGCAACGAAACGACTAGTTATTAACTTAGTATAATCTTAGATCCAATACAAACAAGTATTTATATTAGTAAGCTTTTTATATATTAAATGATGATTTTAATTTCTTTTCACAAGCAATAGTAATTGAGCAAATATGATTATTTTCATTCAGCGCACATCATCAAAACAAAATACTCAACAATCTCCTCCTTTTTGATGAAGAGTGAATCCCGGAAACGAAAGAGCAACAAAGCACCTTCGTTGGGTTAACTTTTCATTCAACAAACAAGTTTATTGACTTAAGTTCACTTAAGCTTATTTCTATTTTTTGTGAAAAATTTAACCTTTCAGAAATAAAACTTTCAGATGTCAATAATTACATAAGTATCATTTTTCTTTCTTTCATTATATAATTGTAATAACCATATAATTTTCTTTTAGATTACATTATTATCTTTCAAATTACAATAACCATATAAATATCATCTCCCTTTATACTATATACAATTAAAATCATAATCATCTTTTTATAACATTTCTCCCCCTTTTTGTCATTAATCAAAAAGATAATTACAAAGAATATATATAGTAAGAGATATATTTACAACAACGCTTTCTGTAAATAATAATAAGAATTGTAAACATTTACTGAAAAAATATATTGTTCAATGAATCAAATAATAAATACAAACATTACATTTTGTATTCAGAAACAAGCAAATAGGAAGTTATTGATCTCTCCTAAGTATATCACTTATAGCATTACATATTTTATCTCCTAGATGCCTAATTTCATTTCTGATGTTGTTAAGCACTACATCTAAGTCAAGAGGTAGTTGGGGTTGCTGTTCTGCTTGAACTGAATAACTTTGTTGTTGTAGTTGTATATGTTCTGTACAATCAGGTTATTGTTGTTGAGGTTGATGTAAGGCTTGGAATTTTTGCAAATCTTTTATACTAAAAGCTCTCATGCCTTTAGTTTCAAAGGGCCAGTCAGATAAATTTAATTGGCTTGCAATGAGTCTACATACAGCATCACCATAAAATATCTTTGAACTCATATGTTGTAGTTGAGAAGTGAAAACATCAAACCAATTGATTTGAATTCTATTCAACATACCATAAGTTGCATATAAACAACTTCTGCTAACTTCCATATTGTGTCCAACTCTCTGAAATAAATTGGCATGCAATATATTTGCAATAAATCTTGCCTCTGCATTTAGATTTTCCATTAATCTCATTTTTGTATACACCTGGAATCTGTGATAACGACTGAATGTCCCATTCCAGTTGTCTAATCATGTCAAATCTGTTCATAACAACAACACCTTCATTCTTTAATCCCAAAATTTCAAAAATTAACTCAAGAGATAATATTAACTCTTGTTTATTTATTTGAGTTTGCAGTATGTTTTCATTCTTGAACAGATTGCTACAAAAAGCTACAATAAGCTCTATGTAGTGCTTCCATTTCGTTCCAACTAGCAAGAATTGAATGAGTCCTTGATACTCAAATAGATCTTTTATTTCCATCAAATTTCTGAATTTTATTGGTCGAGCATGCAGAATCTAACATGTAATCAGATTATTATATTTCTACAATGCTTCCTCAGATCTAAAATAAATTGAATTTCCTTGAATTTGTAATACTATACACAAATAAGGTGATACCTGAAGCCTTGATTTAGAGTTTAATTCATCTTTAGGAACCTCTTCTTCAAAATGAATGTTATGTTGTTCCTCTATGAAAATATTTTCTTGAAGCTGCGTATGTAAGCCTAATTCTTCAACTTCAACAATGTAAGGAACATCTACATTATGTTCAACATTCATTTGTTCAGTCTCTATAGAATCATCAGAGTTCAATGTTTCAGAATTATGTTCTTTTTTCTTCTTTTTTTCAAAATAGTACATATTGATAATTTGCTTTAAAAGTTAGTTTGAAAAGCTTAAATCACACAAGAGCTTTCTAATGTACCTGTGTAATGAGCTTTCAGTCAACAATCCCATATCTGATCAGGACCTTAGGTTGCCAAATTTAAAGAATCCTTTTTGAGAACAACAATCCTTACATACCTATCTACTCAAGTACAAAAGGCTTGTGATTAAGCTGATCAATAAGCTCTCAAATATTTTCACTTTGTAAGCACTTTTCATTTTAAGCACAATATATATGTATTCCATTAATATAGATGCAATAAAACACAAATCTCATACAATTTTTACTTCTATGATTTTACTGAAAATATGAATCAGTTTCAATAAGCTCATACTTTTGATTAATAGTTTAAGATGATTTACATATAAATTATTCTACAAGTTTAATCAATCAAGTCAAATTTATGCATGATCATATGCACTTTCCTCGATGCAAAGAAAACACTTAATCAAAATTTCAGAATTTCAGAAGTATTTAATGATTTTCATTTACACTTCCACTTAAAATTGTGAAAACCATTAAAATTGTTAAACTACTTAAAAATCAATAAGATACTACTATGATTTTACAATAAATACATGGTATCTTATGCAGCAATTTAGATATTACTTAGATATCTATGATAAATATATAATATCTATGAGGTGAACAACACCATCAATAATATTTATCTTTTTGTGGAGTCTAAGCATTTTACACATCACATAGCCTACAAATACCAAAATTTAATCTTATGTTGCAGAATGTATTTTCGTCTAGAGGTTTTGTAAATATATCAGCTAATTGATTTTTACTAGACACAAATTTTAATTTAATTTTTCCTTTAATTAAGTTATCTCTTAGAAAATGATGTCTAACCTCAATATGCTTTGCTCTAGAATATAATACAGGATTTTTGGAAAGATTTATTGTAGAACTACTATCACAATAAATCTCAGTTGTATCATAAGATAATCCAAAGTCTTTTAAAGTTTGCCTTATCCACAGAATCTGAGTGCAACACAATGCAGCAACAACATATTCAGCTTTTGTAGTAGAAAGTACTACACAGTTTTGCGTTTTACTAAACCATGACACCAAATTATTTCCTAATAATTGACATATGCCATTGGTACTCTTTCTATCAGATTTAGATCCTACGTAATCAGCATTAGTATATCCTATAAGATCTATTGAACTATCCTTAGAATAATACAGTCTGAAATTTTTAGTTCCTTGTATATATCTAAATATTCTTTTAACTACAATTGAGTGCAATTCTTTAGGATTAGATTGAAATCTAGCACAAGCACACACAGCAAACATGATATCAAGTCTAGTAGCAGTCAAATAAAGTAAAGAACCAATCATACTTATCTTCAAACACTACATAGTATCCATTCTTTGTTAGTTTTATAACACTCAGCAAATTAAATCCTAGGTTTTCTACATATAATACATTCGAAATAACACAAGTAGGAGTTATTTGAACATTACCCATACCTATGATTTTATCCTTGCTTTTGTTTCCAAATGTTACACTTCCTTTCATGGTATTTGTAAAATTTTGTAATAGACTTTTCTGTACGATCATGTGACTTGATGCTCCACTATCCAAGATCCATTTTGATGTTGTTTCCTCTTGTAAAACAAATTAAGAAAAACTTTTTCTTGGTACCCAATGTTGTTGAGGCCAAGTTCATTAAACGCATATTTCTTCTTTTTGTTTAAAAACATAATAACATTATCATTTACATTCTTATTAGTTCTAAGTACTATTGACTTATCATTAGCATCATACTTACTTATAGCATTATTGCTCTTATAATGATTCATTTTGTTTTCTGATGTAGTATAATCAAGACCAAACCGATTTTTATCAAATGTTAATTTATTTTGGTCATGCTCATACATTTCAGTAAGTTCATATCAAGATTTTGTACTTGTATTTGAATTTTCAGTGCATACAAAATCTTTTTCTGCACAAGAATTTTCAGATTTATCACATGCAAAATGAGTAATTGGTCTATTACTAGTGTTTTGAATTACATGCTCAGGTTTCTGAATTTTCAGTTTACAACAATTGTCTAAAATTTTAGAAACATTAGAAACTGAATTTTCAAAATAAGAAACAAGATTTTTAGAAACATTAATAGTCATGTTAGAAGTACATTTAGACAAATCACATTGATTTATATTATTACTGCATGATTTATCCCTTGAATTACCTACTTCTACGTATTTATTACCTTGTTTCATGATAAAAGGAATTTTAGTCTTAAATTTACTTGAACTGCAACTAATAAATCTTTTATTGGCTTGAGATTCAGGATAATCAAATCCTAAGCCAAATTTATATGACACTATAGGGGTACTAGTTAGTTTGTCTAACTTAGTTTGACTTAAATTTTATTTCTCAATGGTAGAATTTAACTCTAGCTCTCTCATTTTTAATTTATCAATCTCTAACTCGAGATCATTTATATTGTTTCTCAACATTTCATTTTCAGATTCTATCTTTAATTTTTCAGCATTTATATTCTATATTTGTTCATGCAAGACACATACAATATACAATTCAAAATGTAGGTAATATACAATTCTCCTCTGAAATTGTAGATGCAATTATATAACGATACCATGTTTTATCTAATCAATTTCATAACTACAAACAGAGAAAACTAATTTGCAAAATTTAAAACATTTCTCCTTGTTCGAGATTTTTCTTCTTCTTCTTCTTCTTCTTCTTCTTCTTCTTCTTCTTCTACAATTCTTTAATGACAAATATTTGACTTTCTATGTTTCACCAAATTTACTTTCTTCTAATACTTTAGATCTTCAGTGACATAAATCTAACTTTTTCTACTTCACTAAATTTCCTTCCATCTGAGAGCTTTTCCCTGAAGAGGTGTTTTTGATCCCTGAAAGGATATTTCATTGGGTTTGCATGGATGATTGATCAATGAGAATTCTATGCCTTTTATATTGTATATTCACTTCATGCATATCCTTCACATTTAATCACCATCAGTTTTCCACTCTTCACGTCTTCCTTTTTTCCTTCATCGAAATACACACGTTTTGACCCATGTTTTCTTTTCGAATTTTCTTTAATCATCAATCTTGGATCTTTGAAAAATTTCCTGCAAAATAAACTTTCCAGTCCAAAATTTTTCATCAAATGTAATAATAAGTCGTTGTGTTAATGTTAACTAAACAAGTAAAACAAGTATATTTATAACTTAACGTATCTAACTCAACGAGTTCATCATGTGCCAAATCACGTGACAAGTATTGTAGCTAACTCAACAAACTAAGTCCGTGGTGTTACAGATAACTCAATGAATCAGTAATAAACAAATGTTTCTATAATAAGAATTTTACCACGTGCAATAATAACTTTAAGTTTATAACGCTAACCTAACGCGTTGCTTTAGTGTTCAATATAGCAACTCAACACGTGTAGTTGTGTTAACTTAACGAGTTAAACATGTGCAACTCACGTGATACAATATAACATTCGTAACCTTTAATTTCACCATGTGTACAATACTAACTTAATGAGTTCATCTACTCTTTTACTCACTAACTTAACGAGTTCTCACGTGACCTATTTTAAACTTTAAGCCTATAACTCAACGAGTTCTCACGTGACCTTTATACAAATAACTCACTAACTTAACGAGTTGTCTTTAACGTGCATTGTACATGATATAGAAAATATAACTTTAAAATATATCATGCTTTACAATAAAAACACACGTTAACTTAACGTTTAGTTAAATGAAAAGTTAGTATAATGTAATGGCTAGTTATTTAACTTAGTAAAATTTCAGATCTATTACAGACAAGTATTTATATCAGTAAACTTTTTCTGTATTAATTGATGTTCTTAATTTACTTTCACAAACAACAGTAATTGAGTAAATATGATTATATCCGTTTATCACATATCATCAAAACAAAATACTCAACAATCTCCCCATTTTTTATGATGACAAAAATCATATTAAATCAATTATAAAATATGTTTAACTCAACGAAGCACCTCCATTGGGTTAAGTTCTAATTCAACAAACAAATTTGTTGACTTAAGTTCACTTAAGATTATATCTATTATTTGTGTGAAAAACATCTCTCAGGAATAAAACATCTCAGACAAAATATTTTAACATAATCATCTCCCTTTTTCATAATATATATATGCAATTTAAACATATAATCATCTCCTCCTTTTTGGCATTAATCAAAAAGATGATTACACAATAAAAAAAATCTGAGAAACAAGTATGTACAGCTCAACTTTTTGTAAACATTAATAAGAATGAAATCATTTACAGTAAAATGTATTGTTGAAATAATCAAACAAAAAATACAAACATTACATTTTGTATTTAGACACAGGCAAACAAACAAATGACAATACATTTATCTATTCATCCTAATGATATCAGTAATAGCATTACAAATTTTATCTCCTAGATGCCTAAAATCATTTCAGATATCATTTAGCACTGCATCTAAGGTAAGAGGTAGATCTGGTTGTTGTTGTACTTGATCTGAAAACTTTTGCTGTTGTGTTTGGTTTTCTGTAAAGTTAGGTTGTTGTTATTGCTGTGGTTGATGCATAGACTAGGATTTTTGCAAATCTTTAATATTGAAAGCTCTCATGCCTTTAGTTTTAGAGCGCCAATCGGATAAAGTTAATTGGTTTACAAGAATTCTACATATAGCATCACCAAAAAATAACTTTGAACTCATATGCTGTACTTGAGAAACGAAAACATCAAACCAATTGATTTGAATTCTGTTTAGGAGGCCATAAGTTGCATATAAATAACTTCTGCTGACTTCTAGATTATGTCCGACTCTCTGAAATAAATTGGCATGCAGAATATTTGCAATAAACCTTGCCTCTACATTTAGATTTCGATATATACACCTGGAATCTATGATAATAATTGAATATCCCATTCCAGCTGTCTAACAATGTCAAATCTGTTAGTAACAACAACACCTTCATTCCATAATCCTAAAACTTCAAAAATCAATTTAGGAGATAAGGTGAACTCCTGTTGAGTTATTTAAGTTGTCAATATATTGTTATTCTTGACCAATTTGTTGTAAAAAGCTACAATAAGTTCTTTGTATTGCTTCCATTTTGTTTCAACTGGCAAGAATTGCAGTAAGCCTTGAAACTCAAATAGATCTCTTATTTCCAATAAATTTCTAAACTTTATTGGTCAAGCATGTAGAATCTCACATGAAATCAAATTATTGTATTTCTACAATGCTTCCTTAGATCTAAAGTAAATTGAATTTGCTTGAATGTTTACTGTTCTATACAAAGAAGTTAATACCTGAAGCCGTGATTCAAAATTTAATTCATCCTCAGGAAGCTCTTCTTCAAAATGAATGTCATTGTATTCCTCTATCAAAAGATTTTCTTGAAGTTGATTAGGTAAGCTTGATTCTTCAACTTCAACAGGGTGAGGAACATTTTCAATATCCGTTACATCCATTTGTTTAGTTTCTATAGAGTGTTCAGAGTTCAAATTTTCCACAAATTCAACAGCCTGTGTATCTATCTATAATTCTTTAGTTTCTACAACAGATATTTCCATTTGGATATGTTGTGAATTCTAAGACTCTGGTTCTATAAATTCTGAAGTAGGTTGATCAACATTAAGCGCTTCTAGAGTCTTATATTTTTCAATAGTTGCTACTCCAAACAATCCAGCCTTTGAACTTGTTATTACCTCAATATTTTCAAGCACATCTGCAATAACTTGTTCAATATTAGTTGCCTAATGCTCTGATTTTTCAATTTCCTTATCATTCAGGCTTGAAACAATAGAAAAACTTGAACTAATTTGTGTCTTTGATCTCTTTTCAAGTTTTCTAGAAAAAGTGAATAAAGTCTCAAATGCACTGAAAGATACAATGTCTAGACATACATTGCCTTTAGGAAATAAAACCTCATCTGATTGTTCCTTTTCAACAATATTTGTTTCCATAGAAACAAGCTCTTTTTGCTTCTAAATTTGATCCAAAAAAGTTTTCTGTTTTAATTTTTCAAAGGCACTTTCTATAGCTATTGCCTTTCGAAGACTTTCAACTTTTTCTTTATCAACAACAATATTTGTTTGTTTGTCCTTTGAATATAAGGGTGTGGTATTGCAGAGTCATGTTCTTCCTCAAATGTTTGTGTCGTGTACCATTGATAGGGGTTTGAGGAATTCTATTAGAAGAACCTACTCCTTTTTCCAGGTATTTTGCATATTGTTCTAAAAATGCTATTTTAGCACATTTCATACGATATTCTCTATCATATTTACTTCTTATTCCCATATATTGTATACTGTCAACTATATTTTGAAGTTTTGTCTAACTTCATCAAGTATTTCTTCAGAAAAGAAATAGTCACAATATATTTGAGCTAACCTTATATCTACTTGAAAAATCTTTTTAAACCATGTACGAGTAACATCATTTACCTCTATTTCTTTGTCTTTGGCATTTCCTCTACATTTTCCTTTGCCTCTACCATGACCTTTGTAGTACTTGGAAACCATCGTTGCAGGTTGTAATAGGAATAAGTGCGAAAGATGTTCAGAAAGATGTTTACGAGATAACCTAAGTTACCATGTAATAAGTGTTTAAATAAGGTTTCTATAGAATAACTTAACGAGTTTGTTAGCTGGGTTTGAATTTTAAAAGAATATTGAATAAAGTTTATTCAATTGAAATACCCAAAATATTTAAGCATAACTCGTTGAGTTACCTAACCTAATGAGTAAAACGCTATCTAAAGGCAGTTTTACACATTACCTTACATAACATAACGTCTAATTAGAATACTTAACAAAAATTTGGATGTTTTCAACTAAAAGCTTCTGAAAACAACATACAAGCTAGAAGGAACTTAACTAACCATTATCTCGAGAACATTGTAAACTATTCTAATGTTCTTTTTATGAACCTAAAATAGTTTGATTGTCTATTAAAATTTTTTTCTTTTTTTTTCATTAAGATCTTAAGAGAACTAAAATCAAATTTACTAATATCTTTATTTTGAATGATATTAATCTGTTGTTGACATTGTAATTCCTCCCCTTACAAATATACTTCAAATATATTCAATAACATACTAATATACTTGTGTAAAGTAGGTGTTACTTATAACTATACTTTAAATTTTCCTTTCAAAACCTTCTGTTATCCTGAATTCGTGAAGAATGATTTCTAGAATCAACTCCAACCGTATATAAATCAAAACATAACTTTGAACTTAATTTGATTAACTCAAGCAGAATAAAGGAATGTATCTCAAATAAACACTTTCAAAAGTACTAATTTTGATTCAACAAATCAGCAATCATATTGGTAGAAACCATATTCGATTCAAAGATATCTGTAATTAATGAAACAACTTTTATCTTTTCAAAGTAGTAAATATTGATAATTTTCTTTAAAAGTTAGTTTGAAAAGCTTGAATCATACAAGAGCTTTCTAATGTACCTATGTAATGAGCTTTTAGTCAACAATCCTAGGTCTGATCAGGACCTTAGGTTGCTAGATTTAAAGAATCCTTTTTGAGGACAACAATCCTTCCATACCTATCTACTCAAGTATAAGAGGCTCGTGATCAAACTGATCAATAAACTCTTAAAGATTTTTACTTTGTAATCACTTTTTATTTTAAGCACAGTATATATGTATTTCATTAATACAGATGCGATAAAACCCAAATCTCATACAATTTTTACGTCTATGATTTTACTGAAAATATGAATCAATTTCAATAAGCTTATACTTTTGAGTAGTAGTTTAATAGGATTTACGTATAAATTATTCTACAAGTTTAATCAATCAAGTCAAACTCATTCTTGATCATATTCACTTTCATTGATCCAAAAAAAATACTAAATCAAAATTTTAGGATTTTAGAGGAATTTAATGTTTTTCATTGACATTTCCACTTAAAATTAAAAAAAACATTAAACTTGGAAAGATAAGTAAAATCAATAAGATACTACAATAATATGATGGTAAATGCATAGTATCTTATGCAGCAGTTTAGATATTACTTAGATATTTATGATAAGTATATAATATCTATGAAGTAAACAACATCATCAACAATATTTATCTTGTGTAGAGTTTAAGCATTTTACACATCACATGGCCTACAAATACCTAAATTTAATCTTATGTTGTAGAATGTATTTTTGTCTTAGAGGTTTTGTAAATATATCAACTAATTGATTTTTACTAGACACAACTCCTAATTTAACTTTACCTTTAATTATGTTATCTCTTAGAAAATGATGTCCAACCTCTATATACTTTGCTCTAGAATGTAATACATAATTTTTGGAAAGATTTATTGCAGAACTACTGTCACAATAAATCTCAGTTTTATTATAAGATAATTCAAAGTCTTCTAAAGTTTACCTTATCCACAGAATCTGAGTGTAACACAATGCAGCAACAACATATTCAACTTCAATGGTTGAAAGTGCTACATAGTTTTGCTTTTTACTAAACCATGATACCAAATTATTTCCCAATAATTGACACGTGACACTGGTACTTTTTCTATCAGATTTAAATCCTACGTAACCACCATCAATATATCCTATAGGATGTATTGAACTATCCTTAGAATAATACAGACCAAAATTTTTAGTTCCTTGTATATATCTAAATATTCTTTTAACAGCCATTAAGTGTGATTCTTTAGGATTAGATTGAAATCTAGCACAAGCACACACAACAAACATGACATCAGGTCTACTAGCTGTCAAATAAAGTAAAGAACCAATCATACTTCTGTATTTTCATTGATCTATTGGTTTTCTTATGTCATCAATATCTAACTTTAAAGAAGTACTCATAGGAGTTCCTCGAATCCTTGTATCATTAAAATTAAATTTCTTTAGCATTTCAACTACATATTTTTCCTGATTTAAAAATATACCTTTATCCATTTGCTTAATTTGAAGTCCTAGAAAATATGAAAGTTCTCCCATCATACTCATCTCAAACTAACTAGCCATCTCTTCAAAAAATATTTTTATTAGTTTTTCAAAAGTTGCTCCAAAGATTATATTATCCACATATATTTGAACAACAATCTGATCTTTATCATCTTTATTGATAAAAAGAGTATGGTCTACTTTTCCCATGATATAACCTTGTTCTATTAGAAAAGTAGATAATCTTTCATACCATAAGGAAATTTGTTGTATTTAGAATTAAAACACGAAAATCCCAAATTTTATATTTATAAACCGCAAGCGCACAGTACCTATTGTATTAAGCATATGCAAGTGTTGAGTATTTTTGTTTTGATGATGTGTGCTGAATGAAAATAATCATATTTGCTCAATTACTATTGCTTGTGAAAAGAAATTAAAATCATCAATTAATACAGAAAAAGCTTACTGATATAAATACTTGTTTGTATTGGATCTGAAGTTAATAACTAGTTGTTTTGTTGCATTAATTTCTCATTTAGCTAAACGTTAAGTTAACGTGTGTTTTTATTGAAAAGCATGATATATTTTAATGTTATATCTTCTGTATCATGAACATTACACGTTTAGACAACTCGTTAAGTTAGAATTTTGTTTGTATAGAGGTCACGTGAGAACTCGTTAAGTTAGAGGCTTAAAGGTTAAAATAGGTCACGTGATAACTCGTTAAGTTAGTGAGTAAAAGAAGAGACGAACTCGTTAAGTTAGTGTTATACACATGGTGAAATTATAAGTTACGAATGTTGTATTGTATCACATGAGGTGCACATGTTTAACTTGTTAACATAACTAAACGCGTTGAGTTGCTATATTGAACACTAAGGCAACGCGTTAGGTTAGCGTTATAAACATAAGTTGTTATTTTTGCACGTGGTAAAATTCCTATTATAAAAACATTTGTATATTACTGGTTCATTGAGTTATCATAAAACAACGGAGATGGTTTGTTGAGTTATCATAACACAACGGAGATGGTTCGTTGAATTAGCATAACACCACGGACTTAGTTCGTTGAGTTAGCTACAGTACTTGTCACATGAAATGGCACATGAGGAACTCGTTAAGTTAGAAATATTAAGTTATATATATACTTGTGTTACTCGTTTAGTTAACATTAAAGTAACGACTTCTTATTACACTGATGAAAAACTTTTGGACGAGAAAGTTTATTTTGCAGGAAATTTTTCAGAGATCCAGGACTGATGATTAAAGAAAATTCGAAATATAAACGTGGGTTAGAACGTGTGTGTTTCGATGAAGGAAAAAGAAAAGATGTGGAGAAGTGGAAAACTAGTGGTGGTTAAACGTGAAGGATATGCATGAAATGAAGATACAGTATAAAAGGCATAGAATTCTCATTGATCAATTTATCCTTGCACACAAAAAGAAAAATCTTTTCAAGGATCAAACCATCCCTGCACACAAAAAGAAAAATCTTTTTCAGGGATCAAAAACACCTTCTCGGGGAAAATCTCTCAAGTGGAAGAAAGTTCAGTGAAGCATAAAAAGGTAAGATTTTCGTCACTGAAGATTTGAATTATTAGAAGGAAGAAAGTTCAGTGAAGCATAAAAAGGTAAGATTTTCGTCACTAAAGATTTGAAGTATCAGAAGGAAGAAAGTTCAGTGAAGCATAAAAAGGTAAGACTTTCGTCACTGAAGATTTGAAGTATCTAAAGAAAGCAAATTCAGTGAAGCATGAAAAGACAAGATATTCGTCACTAAAGAATTGCTGAAGAAGAAAAAGAAGAAGAAGAAAGATCTCAAACAGGGAGAAAAGTTTTAAATTCCGCAAATTAGTTTTCTCTGTTTGTAGTTATGAAATTATTTAGATGATACATGGTATCGAAATATAATTGCATCTACAATTTCTAAGGAGAATTGAATTGTATATTGTAATTGAAACCTTGAATAAAAATGATTTTATGAAAACAATGTCTCGACTTGTTTTTGAGTTTTAAAGTTTCAATTATATTTCAGAAAATATTAAAAATACACAATTCACCCCCCTCTTGTGTAGCCATACGATCCTACAAGTGGTATCAGAGCTATGTTAATAATCTTTGATATAAAATCGATACCAACTTATTTAATATCATTGCTTATTCTACCTTCCTTGTTTTTAAACAGAAATTAATATTTGAGCATACGTTTAACTCTATTGATTTAAGGCTCAAGTTGTTTTAAAGTTTTTAGACTGTTTAAAATCAAATAGGTTGAAAAATCTAAGGTAAAATGGCTACTGGAAATGGTAATTTTTCTTTACATGAAGGCTAAAATCTTAATCGTCCTCCTTTATTTGATGGAATACATTTTGAATATTGGAAATATAGGATGATTGTTTTTCTTCAAAGTATAGATCATAAGTTGTGGTTCATGATTTCTAAACCATATACTCTATTAACTACTCCTTATAATACTTGGACAATTACTGAAAAAGAAAATGAAACTCTGAATGCTAAGGGCTTAAATATTTTATTTTGTGCATTGAGTTATGAACAGTTCAGTAAAGTATCGGCATATAAATCTGCTTATGAGGTGTGGCATGTATTAGAAGTTTCACATGAAGGTACTTCTCAAGTTAAAGAGACAAAAATAAACATGTTGATTCATAAGTATGAACTCTTTAAGATGCATGAAGACGAAAATATTTCTGAGATGTTTTCCAGATTTCTTGATATCATAAACTCTTTAAAATGTTTAGGAAAGAATTTTGAACAGAAGGATTTGGTGAGGAAAATTCTCAAATCCCTAAATTCTAAATGGTCTCAGAAAGTAACATCAATTGAGGAATCACAAGATTTAAATGTTTATACTATGAATGAACTTATAGGAAATTTAACAGCTTATGAAGTTCAATTAAATGAATCACTAAGTCACAACAAACTAAAAATGAAGAAAGAAATAGCTTTCGAAATTAATTCAGATTCAGATATATCTACTGATTCTGACGAGGATTTGATTTTGCTAACTAGGAAATTCAAGAAAGCATGGAAAGCTAGGAAACAGCAAAGGAACAAAAATGATAAACCCTCAATGTCAAAATCATTGAATGACAAGAATTCTTCATCCAGAAAGTATGTATGTTACAACTGTAAGAAACCTAGACATCTTTCTCCAGATTGTCCTATGAGGAAAAATGAAAAGCAAAGTAGGACAAATCAGAAGAAGACGGCTCAGAAAACTCAGAAAAAGTTTTACAAGAAAAAGGCTTTGAAGGTCACTTGGGATGACATGTCTGAAAAGTCTGAATATGAGGAATCAGCATCAAAATCTTCACATTCAGAAGGAGAACAAGAGTTAGAAGACGTTGCTCATGTGTGCTTCATGGCAGATGAGTCTGAGGTAATATCTGATCCTGAAAGTCATTCAGATTTCAACTTTGATGAATTATTATGTGCTTATCATGCATTATTACAAAAACTTAAAGTATGTAAACTAGAAAATAAGAATATTAGAAAATCTTCATCCATTATGGAAGAAGAAAATTGTTTCCTGTCTACTACTTTAGAAAAGTTTAAATGTGATAATGAAAATCATGCTAGAGATTTGCAAAAATTTAGATTTAATGAATGTATCTTGCATGAACAAATACAGAATATAAATGCAGAAAAATTAAAGATAGAATCTGAAAATGAAATTTTGAGAAACAATATAAATGAACTTGAATTAGAAATAGATAAATTAAAACTGAGAGAGCAAGATTTAAATTCTACCTTTGAGAAATGGAATTTAAGTCAAACTAAGTTAGACAAACTAACTAGTACCCCTGTGGTGTCTTATAAATTTGGCTTAGGATTTGATTATCCTGAATATCCTGAATCTCAAGCCAGTAAAGGATTTATTAGTTGTAGTTCAAGTAAATCTAAGACTAAAATTCCTTTTATTATGAAACAAGGCAATAAATATGTAGAAGTAGATACTTCAAGGGATGAATCATGCAGTAATAATATAAATCAATGTGATTTGTCAAATTGTACTTCTAACATGACTATAAATGTTTCTAAAAATCTTGTTTCTTGTTTTGGAAATTCAGTTTCTAATGTTTCTAAAATTTCAGACAATTGTAGTAAACTGAAAATTCAGAAACCTGAGCATGTAATTCAATACACTGGTATTAGACCAATAACTCATTCTGCATGTGATAAAACAAAAAATTCTTGTGCAGAAAAAGATTTTGTATGTACGGAAAGTGTTAATACAAGTAGAAAATCTTGGTATGAACTTACAGAAACGTATAAGCATGATCAAAATAAATTTACATCTGATAAAAATATGTTTGGTCTTGATTATACTACATCTGAAAACAAAAAGAATGATTGCAAAAGCAATAATGCTATATGTGAATACGAAGCTAATGATAAATCAATAGTACTTACAATTAATAAGAATATAAATGATAATGTTAAACTATTTTTAAACAAAAAGAAGAAATATGCGTTTAATGAACTTGGTCCTCAACAACATTGGGTACCAAGAAAGAGTTTTTCTTAATTTGTGTTGCAGGAGGAAACAACATCAAAATGGATCTTGGACAGTGGAGTGTCAAGTCACATGACCGGACAAAAAAGTCTATTACAAAATTTTACAAATACCATGAAAGGAAGTGTAACATTTGGAAACAAAAGCAAAGATAAAATCATAGGTATGGGCAATGTTCAAATAACTCCTACTTGTGTTATTTCGAATGTACTATATGTAGAAAACCTAGGATTTAATTTGCTGAGTGTCATAAAACTAACTGAAAATGGATATTATGTAGTGTTTGAAGATAATGTATGCAAAATAATTGATAAAAATATAGATGAAATTAAGTTTATCGTTAAAAGAAAAGGTTCTGTATGTATTTTATCTTTACCTTCTGGTGTAGTTGATTTAAATTCATGTTTGCTAGCTGAAACTAGTGATGCATATCTATGGCATAGAAGGATTGGGCATATAAATATGAGACTGTTACATAAACTATCTAGAAAACATTTAGTGAGAGGTTTACCAAAGATTAAATACTCAAAGAACTTTATGTGTGATGCATGTGAGTTAGGTAAACTTCACAAAAACTCTTTTAAATCCAAAACTGATATTTCAAGCAAGAGAGTCTTAGAACTTATACATATGGATCTATTTGGACCAACAAGAATCATGAGTCTTGGTGGTAAACGGTATGTATTTGTTTTAGTAGATGACTTCTCTAGATACACTTGGGTATATTTTCTAGCATCTAAGACAGAAGTTTTTGAAAAATTTAAAATGTTTTGCAATTTTGTTCAAAATGAGCAAAGTGTCTCTATTCAAAAACTTAGGAGTGATCATGGAACTGAATTTGATAATGATCAAATGGATAACTATTGTAATGAGCATGGCATTGATCACAGATTTTCTTTTCCAAGAGCACCGTGTCAAAATGGTGTTGTTGAGAGAAAGAATAGATCACTTCAAGAAATGGCCAGAACTATGTTGAATGAACATAAGTTACCTCAAAATCTTTGGGCTGAAGCAGTAAATACAGCTTGTTATGTTATTAACAAAAGTCATTTAAGACCTCATGTTAATAAAACTCCTTTTGAAATTATGTTTAATAGGGTTCCAAAAATTTCCTATATGAAACCATTTGGCTGCATGTGTTTTATTCTTAATACTAAGGATAAAAGGGATAAATTTCAAGCCAAATCGAATGAAGGAATTTTTGTAGGTTACTCTGCTAGAAGTAAAGCCTATAGAGTATATAACAAGACTTCTAGGACTATTAAAGAAACCCTCCATATAAGCTTCAATGAAAATTCACTTAGAGAATCTCAATCTAAAGCTGATAATGATGATATGATCAATTTTCCAAATGAGTTAGAGATCAATAGAGAGATTGATGATTTATCTAAGAAAATCAAAAATATGAACTTAAATGATCAAACTAATGATGAAAGTGATGGACTTTCATATGTTGATGAGAATATTGAGGAAAATCAGAGAAATTGGCGTTATTCTTCATCACATCCCATTACTCAAGTCATTGGTAATATTAATGAGGGAGTTAAAACTAGAGCTTAAGTAAATTTAAATAGTATGTGTATGTTTGTTTCTATGGTGGAACCAAGGAATATACAAGAAGCATTATCTGATGAAAATTGGATAGTGGCAATGCAAGAAGAACTAAATCAATTCATCAAAAATGATGTATGGGAATTAGTCTCTCCACCAGAAAATCAGTCCATAATAGGTACAAAGTGGATCTTTAGAAACAAAACTAACGAAACTAGTCAAATTATAAGGAATAAAGCTAGATTAGTTGCACAAGGGTATACACAGGAAGAAGGATTAGATTATGATGAAACATTTGCTCTTGTGGCTAGGTTAGAAAGTATTAGAATATTATTGGCCTATGCTTGTTATATGGATTTTAAATTATATCAAATGGATGTAAAGAGTGCATTTCTAAATGGTTTAATTAATGAAGAAGTTTATGTAAAACAACCACCTGGATTTGAAGATATTAAAAATCCTGACTTTGTGTATAAATTGAAGAAAGCCTTATATGGTTTGAAGCAAGCACCTAGATCATGGTATGAAAGATTGTCTACTTTTTTAATAGAAAAAGGCTATATCATGGGAAAAGTGGATCATACTCTATTTATTAAGAGAGATGGTAAAGATCAGATTGTTGTTCAAATATACATGGATGATATAATCTTTGGAGCAACCTCTAATAAGTTGATAGAAATATTCTTTGAAGAGATGTCTAATCAGTTTGAAATGAGTATGATAGGAGAACTTTCATATTTTCTAGGACTTCAAATTAAGCAAATGGATAAAGGTATACTTTTAAATCAGGAAAAATATGTAGATGAAATGCTTAAGAAATTTAATTTTAATGATACAAGGATTCGAGGAACTTCTATGAGTACTACTTTAAAGTTAGATATTGATGACATAGGAAAATCTATAGATCAAAGAAAATACAAAAGTATGATTGATTCTTTACTTTATTTGACTGTTAGTAGACCTGATATTATGTTTGCTGTGTGTGTTTGTGCTAGATTTCAATCTAATCCTAAGGAATCACACTTAATTGCAGTTAAAAGAATATTTAGATATATACAAGGAACTAAAAATTTCAGACTGTATTATTCTAAGGATAGTTCAATAGATCTTATAGGATATACTGATGTTGATTATGCAAGATCTAAATCTGATAGAAAGAGTACCAGTGGCACATGTCAATTATTGGGAAATAATTTGGTGTCATGGTTTAGTAAAAAGCAAAACTATGTAGCACTTTCTACTACATAAGCTGAATATGTTGTTGCTGCACTATGTTGCACTCATATTCTGTGGATAAGGCAAACTTTAAAAGATTTTGGATTATCTTATGATACAACTGAGATTTATTGTGACAGTAGTTCTACAATAAATTTTTCCAAAAATCCTGTATTACATTCAAGAGCAAAGCATATAGAGGTTAGACATCATTTTCTAAGAGATAACGTAATTAAAGGAAAAATTAAATTAGAATTGTGTCTAGTAAAAATCAATTAGCTGATATATTTACAAAACCTCTAGACGAAAATACATTCTACAACATTAGATTAAATTTAGGTATTTGTAGGCTATGTGATGTGTAAAATGCTTAAACTCCACATAAAAAGATAAATATTATTGATGATGTTGTTCACCTCATAGATATTATATACTTATTATAAATATCTAAAGTAATATCTAAACTGCTGCTTAAGATACTATGTATTTATTGTAAAATCATAGTAGTATCTTATTGATTTTAAGTAGTTTATCAATTTTAATGGTTTTTATGATTTTAAGTGGAAGTGTAAATGAAAAACATTAAATACTTTTGACATTCTGAAATTTTGATTAAATGTTTTCTTTGAATCAAGGAAAATGCATATGATCATGCATAAATTTGACTTAATTGATTAAACTTGTAGAATAAGTTATATGTAACTCATCTTAAACAGCTAATCAAAAGTATAAGCTTATTGAAACTGATTCATATTCTCAGTATAATCATAGAAGTAAAAATTGTATGAGATTTGTGTTTTATTGCATCTGTATTAATGGAATACATATATACTGTACTTAAAATGAAAAGTGCTTACAAAGTGAAAATCTTTGAGAGTTTATTGATCAGTTTGATCACGAGCCTTTTGTACTTGAGCAAATAGGTATGTAAGGATTGTTGTCCTGAAAAAGGATTCTTTAAATCTGGCAACCTAAGGTCCTGATCAGATCTGGGATTGTTGACTGAAAGCTCATTACACAGGTACATTAGAAAGCTCTTGTATGATTCAAGCTTTTCAAACTAACTTTTAAAGAAAATTATCATTATTTACTATTTTGAAAAGAAAAAGTTGTTTCATTAATTATAGATATCTTTGAATCGTATATAGTTTATACCAATATGACTACTGATTTATTGAATCAACATTAGTACTTTTGAAAACATTTATTTGAGATACATTCTTTTATTCTCCTTGAATTAATCGAATTGAGTTCAAAGTTGTGTTTTTGATTCATATACAGTAGAAATTGATTCTGGAAATCATTTTTGATGATGTCAGGATAACGGAAGTCTCTGAAAAGAAAATGTAAAAGTATAGTTATACTTAACATCTATTGTCACTACAAGTATATTTTGTATTTTAATTGAATATATTTGAAGTGTATTTGTAGGGGGAGCATTAACAATGTCAAAAACAGATTAATATAATTTAAAATACAAATCTTAGTTAATCTGAATTAATGTCCTCTTAAAATCTTGATGAAATAATTTAAAAAGACAAATAAACTATTCTAGATTCAAAACACAAACAATTCAAATAGTTTACAATGTTCTCAAGATAATGTTAAGTTTAGCATGTGTGTTGTTTTCAGAAGGTTTTAGTTGGAAGCATCCGAAACTTGTTTAAGTGTACTAACTAGACGTTATATTAGATAAGGTAACGTGTAAAACTGCCTCTAGACAACGTTTTACTCGTTAGGTTAGTTAACTCAACGAGTTATACTTGAATATTTTGGGTACCTTGATTGAATAAACTTTATTCAATATTTATTTATTTCTAAACCCGACTTATCTTCACGTTGAGTTATACGCCTAAAAACCCTATTTAAACACTTATAACACGGGGACTTAGGTTATTTGTAAACTTTGTCAAGAAAATCTTTCCCACTTGTTGCTGTTACAACCTGCGACGATGGTCTCCAAGTTCTACAAAGGTCGTGGCAGAGGAAAAGGCAAAAGTAGAAGAGATGCAAAAGGAAAAGAAATAGAGAATGATGAAGTTCCACGTACTTGGTTCAAGAAAATATTTCAAGTGGACAAAAGGTTAGAAGAACTTTATAGAGATTACTACTTTTCTTAGGATATATTAGATGAAGTTAGACAAGAACTTCAACATACTGATGCAAGTATTACATACATGGGTATTCGAAGTAAATATGATAGAGAATACAGAATGAAATGTGCTGAGATTGCATTTTTGGAACAGTATGCAAAATATTTGGAAAAAGGTGTAGGTTCATCAAATAGAACTCCTCAAACTCCTATAAATGGTACAAGACTACATGCATTTGAGGAAGAGCATGAATCAGCTGTCCCTACTCCTTTATATTCAAAACAAGTAGAATCAGATATTGCTGTAGACAAAACAAAAGTTGATAGTCTTCGAAAGGCCGTTGCAATAGAAAGTGCCTTAGAAGAATTAAAGCAGAAAACTTTTATGGAGTAATTTGAAAAGAAAACAGTAATACTTGAAGAGGAGAAATAGAAATGTTATAGAAGAAGAAAAATCAAAAAAATTACGTCTAAGGAAACAAAGTCTATTGGAAAAGGACAATCAGATGAAAATTTATTTCCGAAGGACAATGTATGTCTAGACATTGTACCTTATTGTGCATCTGATAAACTCATCAATTCCGAACACACTGAAACTGATGAAGATAATGAGACTTTATTTTCCCTTGCTAGAAAGCTTGAGAAGAAATACAAGTCAAATATGAGCTCAAGTTTTCTATTAATACAAGTCTTGAAGATGCAGAAATTGACAAATTAGAGCATCAGGCACCTGACATTGAACAAGTTATTGTAGATATAATTGACAATGTTGAGGCAGTAACTAGTTCAGAGGCTGAATTGTCTGGAGTAGCAGATATTGAAATTGTTAAGACTCTAGAAGAGCTAAAAGTTAACCAGCCTTCTACAGAATCTATAGAAGCAGAGTCTGAGAATTCACAGCATGGATCAATGGAAATATCTGTTGAACAAAATGAACAATTACAGACAGATACACTAGCTATAGAATTTGTCGAAAAATTGTACTCTGAACATTTTATAAAAACTGAACAGATGAATGTTGAGCATATTGACAATGTTCCTAACACTGTTGAAGCTGAAGAATCAAGCTTACCTGAGCAGCTTCAAGATAATATTTTGGAAGAGGAACAACATGACATTCATTTTGAAGAAGAGGTTCCTGAAGATGAATTAAACTCTGAATCACGGCTTCAGGTATCACCTTCTTTGTATACAATGTTAAACATTCAAGGTAATACAATTCATTTTAGATCTAAAGAAGCATTGCATAAATACAATAATCTGATTACATGTCAAATTCTGCATGCTCATCCAATAAAATTCAGAAATTTGATGGACATAAGAGATCTGTTTGAGTTTCAAGGCCTCATTAAATTCTTGCCAGTAGGAACGAAATGGAAGCAATACACAGAGCTTATTGCAGCTTTTTATAGCAATCTGGTCAAGAATGGAAATTTTCTGAAAACTCAAATAAATGAACAAGAGTTTATATTGTCTCCTGAATTAATTTTTGAAGTTTTAGGATTAAACAATGAAGGTGTTGTTGTTACCAACAGATTTGACATGATAAGACAACTGGAATGGAACATTCAGTCTTTATCAAAAATTCCAGATGTATATTCTGAAATGAGATTAATGGAAAATCTAAATGCAGAGGCAAGGTTTATTGCAAATATATTGCATGCAAATTTATTTCAGAGAGTTGGACACAATATGGATGTCAGCAGAAGTTGTTTATATGCAACTTATAGCTTGCTGAATAGAATTCAAATCAATTGGTTTGATGTTTTCACTTCTCAACTACAGCATATGAGTTCAAAGTTATTTTATGGTGATGATGTATGTAGACTCATTGCAAGCCAATTAAATTTATCTGACTGGCCCTCTAAAACTAAAGGCATGAGAGCATTTAGTGTCAAAGTTTTGCAAAAGTTCCAGGCCATGCATAAACCTCAACGACAACAACAACAACAACCTGATATAGACCATATACAATAACAACAACAACAAAGTTATTCAGTTCAAGCAGAACAGCAAACTTAGCGACCTCCTGACTTAGATGCAATGCTTAACGACATTAGAAATGATATTAGGCATCTAGGAGATAAAATATGTAATGCTATAAGTGATATACTTAGGAGGGGTCGCTAATTGTTTTTGTTTGTTTCTGAATACAAAATGTAATGTTTGTATTACTTGTTTGATTCATTGAACAATACATTTTTCTGTAAATATCTTCAATTATTATTCTTGTTTATAGAAAGAGTTGTTGTAATTGTAATTCTCTTATATATGTATATATATTCTTTGTAATTATCTTTTTGATTAATGACAAAAAGGGGGAGAAATATTATAAAAAGATGATTATGATCTTAATTGCATATATATATTATAAAAGAAGATGCTATTTAAATGTTTATTGTAATCTAACATATGATAATTAGAAAACTGATACTTATATAATTATTGACATTTGAGAGTTTTTAGTTCTGAGAGGTAAAATTTACATAAACAATAGAAATAAGCTTAAGTGAACTTAAGTCAACAAACAAGTTTGTTGAATTAAAAGTTAACCCAACGAAGGTGCTTTGTTGAGTTATACATATTTCATAATTGATTTAATATGGTTTTGTCATCATCAAAAAGGGGGAGATTGTTGAGTATTTTTGTTTTGATGATGTGTGTTGAATGAAAATAATCATATTTGCTCAATTACTATTGCTTGTGAAAAGAAATTAAAATCATCAATTAATACAGAAAAAGCTTAATGATATAAATACTTGTCTGTATTGGATCTGAAGTTAATAACTAGTCATTTCATTGCATTAATTTCTCATTTAGCTAAACATTAAGTTAACGTGTGTTTTTATTGAAAAGCATGATATGTTTTAATGTTATATCTTCTATATCATGAACAGTGCACATTTAGACAACTCGTTAAGTTAGAGTTTTGTTTGTATAGAGGTCACATGAGAACTCGTTAAGTTAGAGGCTTAAAAGTTAAAATAGGTCACGTGATAACTCGTTAAGTTAGTGAGTAAAAGAAGAGACGAACTCGTTAAGTTAGTGTCATACACGTGGTGAAATTATAAGTTACGAATGTTGTATTGTATCATGTGAGGTACACATGTTTAACTCGTTAAGTTAACATAACTAAACGCGTTGAGTTGCTATATTGAACACTAAGGCAACGCGTTAGGTTAGCGTTATAAACTTAAGTTGTTATTTTTGCACGTGGTAAAATTCTTATTATAAAAACATTTGTATATTAATGGTTCGTTGAGTTATCATAAAACAACGGAGATGGTTCGTTGAGTTATCATAACACAACGGAGATGGTTCGTTGAATTAGCATAACACCACAAACTTAGTTCGTTGAGTTAGCTACAGTACTTGTCACGTGAAATGGCACATGAGGAACTCGTTAAGTTAGAAACGTTAAGTTATATATATACTTGTGTTACTCGTTTAGTTAACATTAAAGTAACGACTTCTTATTACACTGATGAAAAACTTTTCGACGAGAAAATTTATTTTGCAGGAAATTTTTCAGAGATCCAGGACTGACGATTAAAGAAAATTTGAAATATAAACGTGGGTTAGAACGTGTGTGTTTCGATGAAGGAAAAAGAAAAGACGTGGAGAAGTGGAAAACTGGTGGTGGTTAAACGTGAAGGATATGCATGAAATGAAGATACAGTATAAAAGGCATAGAATTCTCGTTGATCAATTTATCCTTGCACATAAAAAGAAAAATCTTTTCAAGGATCAAACCATCACTGCACACTAAAAGAAAAATCTTTTTCAGGGATCAAAAACACCTTCTCGGGGAAAATCTCTCAAGTGAAAGAAAGTTCAGTGAAGCATAAAAAGGTAAGATTTTCGTCACTCAAGATTTGAATTATCAGAAGGAAGAAAGTTTAGTGAAGCATAAAAAGGTAAGATTTTCGTCATTGAAGATTTGAAGTATCAGAAGGAAGAAAGTTCAGTGAAGCATAAAAAGGTAAGATTTTCGTCACTGAAGATTTGAAGTATCAGAAGAAAGCAAATTCGGTGAAGCATGAAAAGATAAGATATTCGTCACTGAAGAATTGCTGAAGAAGAAAAATAAGAAGAAGAAAGATCTCAAATAGGGAGAAAAGTTTTAAATTCTGCAAATTAGTTTTCTCTATTTGTAGTTATGAAATTATTTAGATGATACATGGTATCGAAATATAATTGTATCTACAATTTCTGAGGAGAATTGAATTATATATTGTAATTAAAATCTTGAATAAAAATGATTTTATGAAAACAATGTCTCGACTTGTTTTTAAGTTTTAAAGTTTCAATTGTATTTCAGAAAATATTAAAAATACACAATTCACCCCCCTCTTGTGTAGCCATACGATCCTACAAGAGCGGGTCGATCCACAAGAAGCTTGTCTTAAACGAATTTAAGGAAATAAATGCTTAGAAAAATATTCACATCACTAAATCCATGATAAAACTTTAATTACAAATTAATAGGTAATAATTACATAAATACAATAAAGAGTTCAAATATCTCCTAAAATCCAATAAGCTCCTAAGGTTAAACCTTAGGAAACTCAAGAGAATTTGTGAGTTTCATCTCTGAAATTACAGAAATTAAGCCCAACTTCTAACTCTCCTTACATCCAACCTGGACATTGAAAAATCTAGAGAAAATATTGGTTGGAAACCTCGAGTTATCTTTGAAATGATAGTAATTTCATGGACTAAATCATTATAAAACTCTAGAAGTGTTGGATTTACTGACAGGGCATAGAACCGTTCTGTAAACTTTCCAAAAACGCACCTTTGGAGCAAAAATCATATCTTAGTCAAAACTCTATGAAATCCTGCAAAATCAGAGGGCTTTGAACAAAGACTCATACTTATAATATGGAAATTTGACAAACCAGCTTTCCATAAAGTTTGTAGTGTAGGAAACACTTAGGCGTCGAGTACTAAAACTGGCATTCGAATAGAAATTCAAAACTATTGCGACCTCTAACAGAAAAAATCAAAAACCAACGAAATACATTCTGGAAAAATACAAAATTTACATGATTGTAATCTACATGAAATTCCTTACAAAATAGAATCAAGAAACACTAAAAAACTCTACGAAAAACATCTTCTAAGAAAGGAATAATGTAGGACAGGATTTTGTTTGGTTAGAGTCTAGAACTACAAAAATCCGCTCCCTTCCTAACTTGTTCTCCGAAATCACAAAAAATATCTCTACTTATAATAACGATTTCTCCCAAAATAGGCACTGAAACATCATGTAAAAATATGTACTGGAAAGGGTTTCAAGTTATCTAAAATGACATAGTGATTTTACAATCTAAATTGTCCTCAGTTGAAAATAACATTAAGCCCTAGTAAGGTGCACAAAACGATCTTAAAATAATGCAAAACGCACACTCACAGTAAAAACTCGATAACTTTATCAATTCTTCATAAAAGTCTATGAAATCACCGTTGAACGAAAGTAGACTCATTAATCTAATAAACACAATTTACAGATCTTAAAAAAATACTATATAGAGGGAGAAATCATGTCAGACATTTCTGAAAAACTACTGATCGAAAATGTGATTTCAGACTGAGAATACACTCTTCATATAAAATAGAAAAATCAAACCAAATGTGCTCAAAAAATTAAACAAAGTATATAGAAAGAATCGTCTTTCATTTCTCTACAAAAACGGCTTAAGAATCAATGAAAAACATTGAGAAAAACTTGATTTACAAAGAAAACAACACAAAGAAAGTTCTGTCTTTACAGTAATCAAACACCTTAACTACATATATTCACATATCTACATGAAAATCATTCATTTTCAAAGGTAAGTTTCATTAAACGAACTAAGAGTTTTACAACATAAAATGAAGATAATACTACTAAAAATAAACCTAAACATGCAAAGACATATGCAATACAAAAATAACATCAAACACAATGATAACACATAACATATGCAAACATAATGATAGTTTTTGATCAACCCACTCCAAGTTATACCTTTAAATCTCCAACACCTTAGAGTAAGCTCTTGAAGTTGGCCTCCCTCACATCCTCAAGATTCTAACATGGCCTGTCACACCACGTTTTCCTCTTGAAATACTAAGGGGCTTCAAGATTTCACCAAAAGATGAAGGCAACAAGCTTCCTTCTCATGGACGTCCACCAACCAAGCCCTAGTTGGCTCCTTCCTTGCTTTCTCCATGCATATCACCTCCAAACCAGATGAAGAGGCCTCTCCACAAGAGGTTCCTACTATCCTCCATGCAAGAAAGTTGTACACCGAAGAAGAAGGGAGTTGCACCCAACAAAATCACCTTCTATGCATCCACGTCCTTCCTTGGAGCTTCCACGAGCACGTCTCACTTGGGTCCAACTTGCTCTCTCCACGCACCACCAAAATCAGCAACATCAGAGAGGAAGTGACTTGCTTCCAAGGAGCTTTGGCCGTCGGTAATCCAAGGAGAAGAATGAGCCATGTTTTTGCTTGGAGAGGAGAAGACAAAACCTAGTTTTGGGTTGTCCTTCCCTTTAAATAGGCTTGGTAGTTGATCTCTTCCTTGGTAGATCCAACAGTTTAGATTCATCCATCTTATTTCCTTTAGATAACCTTTAAAACTTAAGCAAACAAATTAAAATATAACAAGAAGAAAGCATCTAAGACATCTAAGTAAATAATCACTATTCATTCCCATGATCATTAAGTCAATAATCAACAAAAGGGTTAAGTTGTGCAAATTTAAGTCATTAAATCCCATAATCATGCATACTCATGTAAATGCCTATGTGATGATATTTCAATTATAATCATGCATTATTTAACATTTAAGTCATAAGAAGTACAAATAATATCACATAAAAATACATAATTTTACTCACACATACCACGATCAAGGTGCTTGCTTCAACCCATATAAGGCTTTCTTCAATTTATACACAGTCAAGATTATTCATATCTTCAAATCTAGGTGGCTGTTTTACATAAACTTCTTCATTAATTAAACCATTTAGAAATGCACTCTTTGCATCCATTTGATATAGTTTAAAATCCATATAGCAAGCATAGGTCAATAAAATTCTAATACTTTCTAACCTAGCCATAGAAGCAAATGTTTCATCATAATCAAGTCCTTCCTCTTGTGTATACCCTTGTGCAACTAATCTAGCTTTGTTTCTTATAACTTGACTAGTCTCATTTGTTTTGTTTCTAAAGATCTGTTAGGAATTTTGTTTTGATGATATATGCTTTATTAAAGTTTTTAAATAAGTCTAAATAATATTCTCTAAGTATAATAGTTAATAGATTATCGGAAAGTTTCATTTTTATGTCGGATAAGTTAAAGATTTCTGAAGAGTTAGATTTTCGATAGTTAAACTTTCGGAAGTTAACGTTTCATTTTTGTCGAATAGTTTATATTAAAAACTCGTATAGTTAAGTTATCTACATGTGTGTTTTTTAATGTTTTAAGTTGTCATGTGTTTTCCATGTGCGTTCGGTAATAAAAATCGAATAGTTAGATAACTATTAAAGTTTTTATATGCATGGATAGATAAGTCTTCGAGTTTTATAAAATGACTAACGAACAGATAAGTTTGCTATGTTTAGTCACGTGTTTTGTAGGTGCAAAAACTTGAAGAGTTATAGATAAGTATTCAAGTTTTTACAAGACTTAAAGGATAAGTGTTCGACTAAATCGAAGACTTAGAAGATATTCTACAAGACTCCAGGAAGATAAAGTCTTAGTGAATCTATGAGTGGAGATCATGGAAATTCAAAATTATAGTGGAGAAAGTGAAAACTCAAAAAGATAGTAATTTAGATTAAAGAAAAAATTAGTACGTGGATTATGGATTAAGTGGATGAACATGCTGAACGTGAGAACATAGTTCGACTACTAATAGAGAGTACGAGCTACATTACAACAAAGGATCCTAATCTCAAAAACCAAGTCTGAATATTCAATCTGGATCCCTAACTGAAAAGTTAAGTTTGAATATTCATATTCTGAAAAATTCTCCAACATTAGAAGAAGTTTGAAATTCCAAGCAATTTCAGAAAAGGAGCTACAAACGCAAGAAGTATGGAAATTCGACAACTGGAGAAGAAGAGATACAGAAGTTAAGCAAAGAGAAAGAAAGAAGTTGTGTGCATAAAGATCAAGTTTTATACAATTCAAAATTAGTTTTGAATAAAAGCTTTGTTTTTCTATTTGAAATGTATATCGAACATTACTGTATCAAAATTTTCAAAAAAGGAATTGAGCTAAAAAGATATAGTAAATTCTGTCTTTACATAAAGAATAGAATTTCATTTACAAGTGTTTTATGCTCTTGTTTTATCCGCTAGTATTTTAATTACTAAAGACACAATTCACCCCTCTCTTGTGATATAGACGATCCTACAAGATCCATTTTGTACCTATTATGGACTAATTTTCTGGTGGAGAAACTAATTCCCAAACATCCTTTCTAATGAATTGATTTAGTTCATCTTGCATTGCCACTATCCAATTTTCATCAGATAATGCTTCTTCTAAATTCTTTGGTTCCACCATAGAAACAAACATACACAAACTATTTAAATTTACTAAAGCTCTAGTTTTAACTCCCTCATTTATATCACCAATGACTTGAGTGATGGGATGTGATGAAGAATAACGTCAATTTCTATGATTTTCCACAATATTCTCATCAACATCTAAAGGTACATCACTTTGATCATTAGTTTGATCATTTAAGTTCATATTTTTAATTTTCTCAAATAAATCTTCAATCTCTCTATTGATCTCAAATTCTCTTGGGAAGTTGATCATATCATCATTATCAGCTTTAGATTGAGATTCTCTAAAAGAATTTTCATTGAAGCTTACATGAAGGGTTTCTTCGATGGTTCTAGAAGTCTTATTGTAAACTCTATAGGCTTTACTTCTAGTAGAGTAACCTACAAAATATTCCTTCATCCGCTTTAGCTTGAAATTTATCCCTTTTATCCTTAGTGCTAAGAATAAAACAGTAATTATCCATTTGATCATTTTCAAATTCAGTACCATGATCACTCCTAAGTTTTTGAACAAAGACACTTTGTTCATTTTGAACAAGATTACAATACATTTTAAACGTTTCAAAAACTTCTATCTTAGTTACTAGAAAATATACCAAAGTGTATCTAGAGAAATCATCCACTAAAACAAATACATACCGTTTACCACCAAGACTCATGATTCTTGTTGGTCCAAATAAATCTATATGTATAAGTTCTAAGACTCTCTTACTTGATATACTAGTTTTGGATTTAAAAGAGTTTTTATGAAGTTTACCTAACTCACATGCATCACACATGAAATCCTTTGAGTATTTAATTTTTGGTAGGCCTCTCACTAAATTTTGTTTAGATAATTTATGCAACAGTTTCATATTTATATGCCCGATCCTTCTATGCCAAAGATATGCATCACTAGTTTCAGCTAGCAAACATGAATTTAAATCAACTACACTAGAAGGTAAATATAAAATACATATAGAACCTTTTCTTTTAGCCATAAACTTAAGTTCATTTGTAATTTTATCAATAATTTTGCATCCATTATCAATTAGTTTTATAACACTCAGCAAATTAAATCCTAGGTTTTTTACATATAGTACATTTGAAATAACACAAGTAGGAGTTATTTGAACATTGCCCATACCTATGATTTTATCCTTGCTTTTGTTTCCAAATATTACACTTCCTTTCTTGGTATTTGTAAAATTTTTCAATAGACTTTTCTATCCGGTCATGTGACTTGATGCTCCACTATTTAAAATCCATTTCGATGTTGTTATCTCCTACGAAACAAATTAAGAACTATTTCTTGGTACCCAATGTCTTTAAGGACCAAGTTCATTAAAAGCATATTTCTTCTTTTTGTTTAAAAATAGCTTAACATTATCATTTATATTTTTATTAGTTGTAAGTACTACTAATTTATCGTTAGCTTCATACTTACTTATAGAATTATTGCTCTTATTAATATTCTATTTATTTTTCGATGTAGTATAACCAAGACCAAACCGATTTTTATCAGAAGTTAATTTATTTTGGCCATGCTCATACATTTCAGTAAGTTCATACCAAGATTTTGTACTTGTATTTAAATTTTCAGTACATACAAAATCTTTTTCTACGCATGAATTTTCAAATAAAGAGCATTCAAATTCAATAATTGGTCTAATACTAGAGTTTTGAATTTCATGCTCAGGTTCCTAAATTTCCAGTTTACTACAATTGTCTACAATTTTAGAAGCATTGGTAACTGAATTTCCAGAACAAGAAACAAGATTTTTGGAAACATTGGTAGTCATGTTAGAAGTACATTTAGATAAATCACATTAGTTTATATTATTACTACATGATTCATCCCTTGAAGTACCTACTTCTACATATTTATTACCTTGTTTTAGGATAAAAGGAATTTTAGTCTTAGATTTACTTGAACTGCAACTAATAAATCCTTTGTTGGCTTGAGATTCAGAGTATTCAGGATAATCAAATCCTAAGCCAAATTTATATGCCACTATAAAGGGTACTAGTTAGTTTTTCTAACTTAGTTTGACTTAAATTCCATATCTCAATGGTGGAATTTAAATCTAGCTCTCTCATTTTTAATCTTTCAATCTCTAATTCAAGATCATTTATATTGTTTCTCAATTTTTCATTTTCAGATTCTATCTTTAATTTTTCAACATTTATATTCTGTAACTGTTCATGCAAAACACATTCATTAAATCTAAATTTATGTAAATCTCTAGCATGATTTTCATTATCACATTTAAACTTTTCTAAAGTAGTAGATAGGAAACATTTTTCTTCTTCCGTAATGGACAAAGAATTTCTAATATTCTTATTTTCTAGTTTACAAACTTTAAGTTTTTATAATAATGCATGATAAGCACATAATAATTCATCAAAGTTAAAATTTGAATGACTTTCAAGATCAGATATTACCTCAGTCTCATCTACCATGAAGTACACATGAGCAACATCTTCTAATTCTTGTTCTTCTGAATGTGAAAATTTTGATGATAATTCCTCAAATTCAGACTCTTCTAACATATCATCCCAAGTGACTTTCAAAGCCTTTTTCTTGTAAAACCTTTTCTGAGTTTTCTAAGCCAACTTCTTATTTGTCCTACTTTGCATTTCATTTTTCCTTATAGGACAGTCTAGAGAAAGATGTCTAGGTTTCTTGTAGTTGTAACATACATACTTTCCAAATGAAGAATTCTTTTCATTCAGTGACTTTGACATTGAGGGTTTGTCGTTTTTGTTCCTTCGTTGTTTCCTAGCTTTCCATACTTTTTTGAATTTCCTACTTAGTAAAATCATATCCTCGTTAGAATTAGTAGATATTTTAGAATTTGAATTAATTTCGAAGGCTATTTCTTTCTTCATTTTTAATTTGTTGTGACTTAGTGAATCATTTAATTGAACTTTATAAGCAGTTAAATTTCCTATAAGCTCATTTATGGTATAAACATTTAAGTCTCATGATTCCTCAATTGATGTACTTTCTAAGACCACTTGGAACTTAGGGATCTGAGAATTTTTCTCACCAAATCCTTCTATTCAAAGTTCTTTCCTAAGCATTATAAATAATTTATGATATCTTGGAATCTAGAAAACATCTCAGAAATACTTTCGTCTTCATGCATCTTAAAGAGTTCATACTTATGAATTAACATATTAATCTTAGTCTCTTTTACTTGAGAAGTACCTTCATATGAAACTTCTAATGCATGTCACACCTCATAAGCAGATTTATGTGTCGACACTTTACTGAACTATTCATAACTCAATGCACAAAATAAGATATTTAAGCCCTTAGCATTCAAAGTTTCATTTTCTTTTTCAGTAATTGTCCAAGTATTGTAAGGAGTAGTTAACGGATATGGTTTAGAGATCATGAACCACAACTTGTGATCTATACTTTGAAGAAAGACTGTCATCCTGTATTTCCAATATTCAAAATGAATTCCTTCAAATAAAGGAGGACAGCTAAGATTTTGGCCTTCATAAGAAAAGGAATTACCATTTCCAGTAGCCATCTTACCTTAGATTTTTCAACCTATTTGATTTTAAACAGTTTAAAAATTTAAAACCAACTTGAGCCTAAAATTAACAAAGTTAAACGAATGCTCAGATATAAATTTCTGTTTAAAAACAAGGAAGGCAGAATAAGCAATGATATTAATTAGGTTGGTATTGATTTTATATCAAAGATTATCAACAAAGCTTTGATACCACTTGTAGGATAGAATGGCAACATAAGAGGGGGGTGAATTGTGTATTTCAACATTTTCGATTATAATTGAAACTTCAAAAATAAAAACAAGTCGAGACACTATTTTAATCAAATCATTTTATTCAAGGTTTCAATTACAATATACAATTCAATTCTCCTCTGAAATTGTAGATGCAATTATATAACGATACCATGTTTCATCTAATCAATTTCATAACTACAAATAGAGAAAACTAATTTGCAGAATTTAAAACATTTCTCCCTGTTCGAGATTTTTCTTCTTCTTTTTCTTTTGCTATTCTTTAATGACAAATATTTAACTTTCTCTGCTTCACCGAATTTTCTTTCTTCTGATACTTCAGATCTTCAGTGACATAAATCTGACTTTTTCTACTTCACTGAATTTCCTTCCATCTAAGAGCTTTTCCTCGAAGAGGTGTTTTTGATCCCTAAAAAGATATTTCGTTTGCTGTGCAGGGATGATTAATCAACGAGCATTCTATGCCTTTTATACTATATATTCAATTCATGCATATCCTTCACGTTTAATCACTATTAGTTTTCCACTCTTCACATCTTCCTTTTTTCCTTCATCGAAATACACACATTCTGACCCACGTTTTCTTTCAAAATTTCTTTAAACAACAATCCTGGATCTCTAAAAAATTTTCTACAAAATAAACTTTCTCGTCCAAAATTTTTCATCAACTGTAATAATAAATCGTGTTAATGTTAACTAAACAAGTAAAATAAGTATATTTATAACTTAACGTATCTAACTCAATGAGTTCATCATGTGCCAAATCACATGACAAGTACTGTAGCTAACTCAACGAACTAAGTCTGTGGCGTTACAGATAACTCAACGAACCAGTCATAAACAAATGTTTTTATAATAAGAATTTTACCACGTGCAATAACAACTTTAAGTTTATAAAGCTAACCTAATGCGTTGCCTTAGTATTCAATATAGCAACTCAACGCGTGCAGTTGTGTTAACTTAACGAGTTAAACATGTGTAACTCACGTGATACAATATAACATTTGTAACCTTTAATTTCACCACATATACAATACTAACTTAACGAGTTCATCTACTCTTTTACTCACTAACTTAACGAGTTCTCACGTGACCTATTTTAAACTTTAAGCCTATAACTCAAAGAGTTCTCACGTGACCTTTATACAAATAACTTACTAACTTAACAAGTTGTAGTTAATGTGCACTGTACATGATACAAAAATATAACTTTAAAACATATCATGCTTTACAATAAAAATACACATCAACTTAATGTTTAGTTAAATGAAAAGTTAGTATAACGTAACGACTAGTTATTTAACTTAGTAAAATTTCAGATCTATTACAGACAAGTATTTATATTAATAAACTTTTTTTGTATTAATTGATGTTCTTAATTTACTTTCACAAATAACAATAATTGAGTAAATATGATTATATCGGTTTATCACATATCATCAAAACAAAATACTCAACAAGAGGAACTTAGATGATGTTGCAAAATTCTATGGAAATTGAAAATTTTTTATGAATTTGTTGTAACTAACTACAATTTCCTATAGTTATCCAATAATTGAAACTGTAAAAAAAAAAAAAACACTATAACTACTTGAATGTTATATTTAGAATCTTATATAAGATGCTACAAAATTTTACTATTAATATAAATCTGGATATAGTATCTTATGTTTTTGCTGAATTTTATGAGTTTAACAGTTTCATGATTTTAAAAGAAATCAGAATGCTTAACTGAAACTAAGTAAATGATTTGAAATCCTAAAAGAGCTGAAATGTTGATTTTTGGATTAAATGAAATACATATGATCAAGGATACATTTAATTTGATTGATTAAACTTGTAGAATAATTTGTGTAAATCTTATTAAACTATAGAAAAAGTATGAGCTTATTAATATGGATTCATGCTTTTAGTGAATTATAGAAGCAGAATTATATGAGATTTGTGTTTTATTGCATTTGTATTAATGAAATATGTATATATACTGTGTTGAAAAGAAAAGAAAAAAAAACTTTGAGAGTTTATTGACTTGTTTGATCACGATCCTTTTGTACTTGAGTAGATAGGTATGTAAGGATTGTTGACATGAAAAAGGGCTCTTTAAATTTGGCAACCTAAGATCTTGATCATACCTGGGATTGTTGATTGAAAGCTTAGTACATGGGTACACTAGAAAGCTCTTGTATGATTCAAGCTTTTCAAATTAACTTTTAAAGTACAAATATGTAAATACTATTCTGAAAAGATAAAAGAGTTTTGTGAAATACAGATATCTTTTGAATCAAGTATATTTTCTATTATCTAAGATTGCTGAAGTATGAATCTAGATTAGACTTTTGAAGTTGTTTATTTGAGATATAATTCATTATTCTTCTTGTTTTAATCATATTGAGTTAGATTGTGTTTTGATTCGTATGTAGTTGAAATTTATTCTAGAAATCATATTGGAAAATTCAGGATGACAGATGTTTGAGAAAAAAATGATAATATAATTACCACCTATGTGATGCTAATATATTTTGTATGTAATTTACATATGTTTTAAATATATTTGCTGATTGAAGAGGAGAAAATAATGTTAAATTAGATTACTGAATTAATATAGAATATCTTTACATTAATCTAATTTATGTATTCCAAAGTTACAAAATGAAAAATTAATTCTAGCACTATAGAAGACCAACTAGTAGATCCTAGTAGTTTGCTAAGGGACTAGCAAAATTTAAGTATGGGGGAAGTGTTTAGAATGAAAAAGTACATAATATTAACGGTTGAATGATGGTTAATTGCATAATATTTAGCTTATCATATGAGAATTAAGCTATTATGTTATAATTGCATTGTTATATGCTTTAATGAAAGAATCTGCATAATTTCAGGAAATTAGTGTTGATTAGGTACATTTCTGAACTATCGATGAATTACAGGCTTTTTAATTCCTAAGTCTCCAAATTTTCTATTATTTTGGAGAGTTATATTGCATGTACCCGATAGTTATGTTTTAAATGCTAAAAGAATATTCAGGTACACAGTAACAACTTGTTGAGTTATAGGTTTAAAGGAGAAACTATCACGTGAGAACTCATTGAGTTAGTGAGTAAAAACTATAAGTTCTATATATCTGAACTCGTTAAGTTAGAATTACGCATGTATTGAATTTAAATGCTTTATTATGTCACGTGAGCTGCACATGTTTAACTCGTTAAGTTAGCATAACGCATTGAGTTAATTGAATATACACTAAGGTAACGCGTTGTGTTAGTAAGCTTATAAGTTATTTCTTTATTGCACGTGTTTTATAGTTAATCAACGAAGTAAGTCTGTTGAGTTATCTATAACTCCACAGACCATTTATTTTCTAATATGCCACTCTAGCAATTGTAGAAACAAGAAATTCGAAGGAAAACCACGATTGCACGTATCACGCAGGAATTCACTCGTAGAATGAAGAAGAAATCACTATCGTTGATATGAATGAAGGAAATCCAACCGATCATTTAAGTAGAAGAAATTACTACAGAAAGAAATATAAAAGAAGAAGAGAAAGACGAAGAAAATGTGTGTACAGAGGTGGAGAACCACGCTAACTGTAGGAACCATCAAAGGTCTGTGAGGATACTGTCCTAATGTCGGGTCGATTCCAAGCCAAACACGGTGACTAACAACCACTATGAGGAGTGATCGCGTCGTAGGAAGGGAAGCCATTTTCACCAAGCACCGACTCATATCTTAGGAGATCGTAAAGCTTCTAGCATTGGTTTCAGGTTGATGCCAGTATGCTGAAGAGGAGATCATCTTACAATTCTTGATCTGCGATTCTATAGGGAGAGGAAACAAGATTGTAAGTGATTAAGTTTTCAGTGGTGTAATCGCATTACATGTAGTGACAGAACTTTTTACTATCGATAGAGCTTTTTACATTTCACCTTTTGCTCATCTTTAGGAACATTTCAAAACAAAAATACCAAAAGTAACAAATTATTTGTGTTTACATTTAGTATTAAAGTGTTGTATTGTCTATTTTGTATCATGATTAATGTTATCATTGTCAGTATTGTGAATGTTTTACATTTGTTTGATTCAGAAAATAGAAAATAGTTTTATTGTTTACTGAAATTGATTCGTTCTAGATACTTAAAGATTTTAATGGTTACTATTTGAAATATCTGAATGTTAGTGTTGCTGAATGATAAATCTAATATTAACTAACATTAAAGAACTTAATTGATGTTATTTACATTCTATGGAATCGCCCAATGGTTGGCCAAATTCCTCTGTAAATAACAGTATTTAACTGAAAAAATAGGCTCATGGAGTTAACGTAAGTCCACGAAGTTAGTCCGTTGAGTTAACTATAACTCCATGAACTAAGTTCGTTGTGTTAACTATAACTCAATAGAGTGCTTTACTGAACACATAAACTCCAATATAAAATCAGAACAGTACACAATTCTTACTCAATCTCTATGGGATCGACTTGTACTTGCACACAAATACAATATACATTGTGCACTTGTAGTTTAAAATACAAATTGGACTTAATATCTAATTTGTGTGAAAGGTTGTTTGTTAACTTCTAAAGGAATTTATTAATATAGGCATAAAAAAATCAAGCAAGTTTCTGATTTAACCTTTACAACCAAAATAGAAGGGAAGCCATTTTCACCAAGCACCGACTTATATCTTAAGAGATCGTAAAACTTCTAGCCTTGGTTTTGGGTTAATGCCAATATGCTAAAGAGGAGATCAACTTACAATTCTTGGTTTGCGATTCTATTGGGAGAGGAGGCAAGATTGTGAGTAATTAAGTTTTTAGTGGTGTAATCGCATCACATGTAGTGACAAAAGTTTTTACTATCGATAGAGATTTTTACATTTCACCTTTCATTCATCTTCAGGAACATATCAAAACAAAAATACCAAAAACAAATCATTGTCTGTATTTACATTTAGTATTAAAGAGTTGTATTGTTTGTTTTGTATCATGATTAATGTTATCATTGTCAGTATTGTGAATGTTTTATGTTTATTTGATTCAAAAAATAGAAAATAGTTTTATTGTTTATTGACATTAATTCGTCCTAGATACTTAAAGACTTTAATGGTTAATGTTTGAAATATCTAAATGTTAGTGTTGCTTAATGACAAATCTCAGATTAACTAACATTAAAAAGCTTAATTGATGTTATTTACATTCTGTAGAACCACCCAATGGTTGGCCGAATTCCTTTGTAAATAGCAATATTTAACTGGAAAGGTAGGCTCGTGGAGTTAACTTAAGTCCTCGAAATTAGTCCATTGAGTTAACCATAACTCCACAAACTAAGTTCATTGAGTTAACTATAACTCAACGGAGTGCTTAACTGAACACATATAAACTCCAATATAAAAATTGAAATAGTACATAATTCTTACTCAATCTCTATGAGATCGACCTGTACTTACACACAAATACAATATACACTGTGCACTTGTAGTTAAAAATACAAATTGAACTTACTATTTGTGTGAAAAGTTGTTTGTTTACTTCTAAAAGAATTTATTAATATAAGCACAAAAACAAATTAAACAAGTTTTCTAACACCACCTAATAGACAAGTTTTTGATTTAACTTTTTACAACAATACAAGTTTTCTAGTGCCGTTGCCCGGGATTGAGAAGCTAAACAATTTAGAAGGTCATGACATTTCTGATTGTTTGAAACTGAGATGATTGTAGATGGTTAGATCACATAAACAACAAATGAATTATATTCAATATAAAAGAACTGAGTACGAGAATCCTATAGTTTACCCAACTAATGGTTAGTTTAGAACATGTAATATGTTGAGAGACAAGGAAGTTTGGGATAGATATGACAAATTGGAGCGTAGTTTAGAGCAAAACATGGACAAACTGGAACAATACATGTGTCAGCAACAAGAAGTCAACCAATTAAATTATAGAAAAGAATATTCAAAACCTAAAATTGATATCATATATGAAACTAAAAAAACCATAATGAAAATTGATCAAAAATTGAATGCAATGAGACTAGATGATCTAGAAAGAAAGCTAAAAGCATTTGATGAATTAACAATGAAATTACAAGTTATGCAATAGGAAAACACAAATGAAAACTTTAATGTTATAGATTTGCATAATTTGCAAGACATATAAACAAAAGAAAATACCAATGCAATAGAATTTAAAGAATGTAATTTAAAACTAAAAACAATTGAAGATCAAAATTATGAAAATGAAATACAAAAACATCATGAAAGTAAGGAAAATCTAGAAGATGTATGTATAACATTAAGATTTGAAACTGATATACCACCAAGAACTCAAAAAAAAAGCCAAGTGAAGGTGGATAAGAACAAAATTAAAGATGATAATGAAAATGCAATATCTGAAAACTTAGAAATTAATGAGGAAAAATCTGGATCTGAAAATGAGACTAAAAACGATCAAACAAATGAAATGAAAGAAAAAGAATCTTGTAAATCACGATCATTATCACCCTATCCTGAAATATTACAACAAACATTTCCTGAAAAATAAGAAAAAATTAGAGAAATTTTTGAAAAAGTACAAGTTAACATTCCTTTATTAAACTTATTGCAGAAAATGTCACCTTATGCTAAATTTCTTAAGTATTGGTGTACTAAGAAAAGAGAGCAAAAAATTTTAAGAAAAGTCTTTTTAGCTAAGCAAAGTAGTTCCTTATTTCTACCACAAATTTCTAAAAAGTTATTTGATCCAAGAATCTCTGTTATATCATGTACCATAGGAAATATCATTCTAGAAAGAACCTTAATAGACCTAGGTGCAGCTATAAATGTTATGCCTAGTGATATATTTGCATCCTTAGGATTAAAAGGCTTAATCCCTACTAGGAGTGTCATTTAATTAGCTAATAGAAGTATAAGATACCCTAGAGGAAAAATAGAAGATGTCCTAATTAAAATCAAAAACTTCATATATCCTATTAATATTGTGATTTTAGATTCCCAACAAATTAAGCATCAGAATCATGGCACATCTTTAATTTTGGGAAGACCATTTTTAGCAACATCAAGGGCTATTATAAATTGTAAAACTAGAGTAATGAAGTTAGCATATGGTAATGAGGATACTCAATTAAACATTTTCAAACCAAAAAAGTTTGAGTTAGAAATGTCCTCACACACTATAAACTTTTTAGAGGATGAAGGAGATATGCTAGATGATGTGATTCAAGAAGAATTAAATAGGCAATTAGATTCTGAAAATTTAGAAGTAAATGAAAGCATAGATGTATAAGGAGATCAAGAAGAGGTTAATATAAAAGATGAAAATGTTAAATTAGGAGCTCTAGCTTCTGATGGTCAACATTTAGATTTAAAACCTTTACCTCTTGAATTAACCTATATATTTCTAGAAGAAAAATGAACATGTCCAATCATTGTTGCTTCAACTTTAAAAGTGGATCAAATTTTTAAATTAAAAGATATAGTAAAAACTTATAAAAAGGCAATAGGATGGACTATAGCTGATATAAAAGGGTTAAGTGCAACTATATACTGTCACCATATATATTTAGAACAGAATGCTAAACTAGTTAGAATTCTTAAGAGGAGATTAAATCCAAATCTTAAAGAAGTAGTCAAGAAGGAAATAGTGAAATGGTTAGATAATGACATAATTTATCTGATTTCTGATAGTTCATGGGCTAGTCCAATCCATGTAGTTCCCAAGAAATCAAGATTAACAGTTATTAGAAATGAAAGTTAGGACTTGATACCCACTAGAATTCAATTAGGTAGGAGAGTGTGCATAGGAAGCTAAATGTTGTGACTAGGAAATATCATTTTCCCTTACCTTTTATAGATCAAATGCTAGAGAAATTAGCAGAGCAAGAATATTTTTGTTTCCTAGACGGGTATTCAGGATATAACCAAGTTTCAGTAGCATTAGAGGATCAAGATAAAACAACTTTCACATGTCCTAATGGAACTTATGCTTTCAAGAGGATACCATTCGAATGATGCAATGCACCAGCTACCTTTCAAAGGTTTATGTAGGGCATATTCACTAGAATGATTGAAGATTTTTTAGAAATATTTATGGATGATTTTACTATATATGGAACTTCATATGAAGTGTGTTTAAACAATTTAGCCCAAGTATTAAAATGGTATGTGAAAAAAATCTGGTTCTAAATTGGGAAAAATGTCACTTCATGGTTAAACAAGGAATAGTCTTAGGACATATTTCAAAGAAAGGGTTAGAAGTAGATAAAGCCAAAATAGAAGTGTTGAGTATTTTGTTTTGATGATGTGTGCTGAATGAAAGTAATCATATTTGTTAAATTACTATTGCTTGTGAAAGGAAATTAAGAACATCAATTAATAAAGAAAAAATTTACTGATATAAATACTTGTTTGTATTGGATTTGAAATTATATTAAGTTAAATAACTAGTCGTTTCATTGCCTTAATTTCTCATTTAACTAAACGCTAAGTTAGCATGTGTTTTTATTGAAAAACATGATATATTTTAAAGTTATATTTTCTGTATCATGAATAGTGCACGTTTAGACAACTCGTTAAGTTAGAGTGTTATTTGTATAGAGGTCACGTGAGAACTCGTTAAGTTAAAGGCTTAAAGGTTAAAATAGGTCACATGAGAACTCCTTAAGTTAAAGGGTTAAAGGTTAAAATAGGTCACGTGAGAATTCATTAAGTTAGTGAGTAAAAGAAGAGATGAACTCGTTAAGTTAGTGTTATACACGTGGTGAAATTAAAGGTTACGAATGTTATATTGTATCACATGAGGTGTACATGTTTAACTCGTTAAGTTAACATAACTAAACGCGTTGAATTGCTATATTGAACACTAAGGCAATGCATTAGGTTAGCGTTATAAACTTAAGTTGTTATTTTTGCACGTAGTAAAATTCTTATTATAAAAACATTTGTTTATTATTGAATCGATGAGTTAAAGTTTTTTGGAGACTTACAACCGTAACTATCTGAAAGGTAACTTAAGTCATGTTTTCAGGTCTCGACACATGTCTCACTAGTTTTATGGTAAAAAGAGATTTTCGGAGACTTACAACCGTAACTATTCGAAACTTAAACTGTTTTCGGTGAGTTATCATTTAACCTTCCGAAAGAAAGGTGAGCTGGCTCGTTGAGTTATTTGTAATACCAAGGACTTAGTTCAATGAGTTAGCTACAATACTTGTTACGTGAGTTGACACATGAGGAACTCATTAAGTTAGAAATGTTAAGTTATATATCTACTTATTTTACTCATTTAGTTAACATTAAAGTAACAACTTATTATTACACTTGATGAAAAAGTTTGCACGAGAAAGTTTATTTTGTAGGAAATTTTTCAAAGATCTAGGATTGATGATTAAAGAAAATTCAAAATGTAAACGTGGGTCAGAACATGTGTATTTCGATTAAGGAAAAAAAAAAGACGTGAAGAAGTGGAAAACTGATAGTGATTAAACATGGAGGATATGCATAAAATGAAGATACAGTATAAAAGGCATAGAATTCTCATTGATCAATTATCCCTACACACCAAACGAAATATCTTTTCAGGGATCAAAAACACCTCTTTGGGGAAAAGCTCTCAGATGGAAGAAAATTCAGTGAAGCAGAAAAGGTTAGATTTATGTCACTAAAGATCTGAAGTATCAGAAGAAAGCAAATTCGATGAAGTAGAGAAAGACAAGATATTCATCACTAAAGAATTACTAAAGAAGAAAAAGAAGAAGAAGAAATATCTTAAACAATGAGAAATGTTTTAAATTCCGCACATTAGTTTTCTCTATTTGTAGTTATGAAATTGTATAGATGAAACATGGTATCAATATATAATTGCATCTACAATTTTTGAGGAGAATTGAATTGTATTTTGTAATTGAAACCTTGAATGAAATTGATTTTATGAAAATAGTGTCTTGACTTGTTTTTAATTTTGAAGTTTCAATTATAATTGAAAATGTTGATAAACACAATTCACCCCCCTCTTGTGTAGCCATACGATCCTACAAGTGGTATTAGAGCTTTGTTAATAATCTTTGATATAAAATCGATATCAACTTATTTAATATCATTGCTTATTCTACCTTCCTTGTTTTTAAATAGAAATTAATATTTGAGCATACGTTTAACATTCTTGATTTAAGGCTCAAGTTGTTTAAAAGTTTTTAAACTGTTTAAAAATCAAATATGTTGAAAAATCTAAGGTAAAATGGCTACTAGAAATAGTAATTTTTCTTTGTATGAAGGTCAAAATCTTAACCATCCTCCTTTATTTGATGGAATACATTTTAAATATTGGAAATATAGGATGACAGTCTTTCTTCAAAGTATAGATCATAAGTTGTGGTTCATGATCTCTAAACCATATACTTCATTAACTACTCCTTATAATACTTGGAAAATTACTGAAAAAGAAAATGAAATTTTGAATGCTAAGGGCTTAAATATCTTATTTTGTGCATTGAGTTATGAACAGTTCAGTAAAGTGTCGGCATATAAATCTGCTTATGAGGTGTGGCATGCATTAGAAGTTTCATATGAAGGTACTTCTCAAGTTAAAGAGACTTAGATTAATATTTTAATTCATAAGTATGAACTCTTTAAGATGCATGAAGACAAAAGTATTTCTGAGATATTTTCCAGATTCCTTGATATCATAAACTCTTTAAAATGCTTAGGAAAGAATTTTGAACAGAAGGATTTGGCGAGGAAAATTCTCAGATCCCTAAGTTCTAAATGGTCTTAGAAAGTGACATCAATTGAGGAATCACGAGATTTAAATGTTTATACCATAAATGAACTTAAGGAAACTTAACTACTTATGAAGTTCAATTAAATGATTCACTGAGTCACAACAAATTAAAAATGAAGAAAGAAATAGCCTTCGACATTAATTCAGATTTTGAAATATCTACTGATTCTGACGAGGATTTGATTTTGCTAACAGGAAATTTAAGAAAGCATGGAAAGCTAGGAAACGGCAAAGGAACAGAAATGACAAACCCTCAACGACAAAGTCACTAAATGAAAAGAATTCTTCATCCAAAAAGTACGTATGTTACAACTATAAGAAACCTAGACATCTTTCTCCAGATTGTCCTATAAGGAAAAATGAAAAGCAAAGTAGGACAAATCAGAAGAAGACAACTTAGAAAACTTAGAAAAAGTTTTACAAGAAAAATGCTTTGAAAGTCACTTAGGATGACACGTTAGAAAAGTCTGAATCTAAGGAATTATCATCAAAATCTTCACATTCAGAAGAAGAACAAGAGTTAGAAGACGTTGCTCATGTGTGCTTCATGGTAGATGAGTCTGAGGAAATATCTAATCCTGAAAGTCATTCAGATTTTAACTTTGATGAATTATTATGTGCTTATCATGCATTATTATAGAAACTTAAAGTTTGTAAATTAGAAAATAAGAATATTAGAAACTCTTTGTCCATATTGGAAGAAGAAAATTATTTCCTGTCTACTACTTTAGAAAAGTTTAAATGTGATAATGAAAATCATGCTAAAGATTTGCATAAATTTAGATTTAATGAATGTGTCTTGCATGAACAAATACAGAATATAAATGTTGAAAAATTAAAGATAGAATTTGAAAATGAAAAATTGAGAAACAATATAAATGATCTTGAGTTAGAAATTGACAAATTAAAAATGAGAGCTAGATTTAAATTCCACCATTGAGAAATGGAATTTAAGTCGAACTAAGTTAGACAAACTAACTAGTACCCCTACGGTGTCATATAAATTTGGCTTAGTATTTGATTATCCTGAATCTTAAGCCAACAAAAGATTTATTAGTTGCAATTCAAGTAAATCTAAGACTAAAATTCCTTTTATCATGAAACAAGATAATACATATGTAGAAGTAGGTATTCAAGGTATGAATCATGCGGTAAAAATATAAACCAATGTGATTTATCTAAATGTACTTCTAACATGACTATCAATGTTTCTAAAAATCTTGTTTCTTATTCTAGAAATTCAGTCACTAATGTTTCAAAAATGTCAAACAATTGTAGTAAACAAAAAATTCGAAAACCCAAGCATGAAATTCAAAACTCTAGTGTTAAACCAATTACTCTTTCTACATGTTCTTTATCTAAAAATTCATGTGCATAAAAAGATTTTGTATGTACTAAAAATTTAAATACAAGTGCAAAATCTTAGTACAAACTTACTGAAATGTATGAGCATGACCAAAATAATTTAACTTCTGATAAAAATCGATTTGGTCTTGGTTATATTACATTTGAAAACAAAAAGAATGATTATAAGAGCAATAATGCTATATGTGAGTATGAAGCTAATGATAAATCAATAGTACTTACAACTAATAAGAATGCAAATGATAATGTTAAACTATTTTTAAACAAAAAGAAGAAATATGTGTTTAATGAACTTGGTTCTCAACAACATTGGTTACCAAGGAACAGTTCTTCGTAATTTGTTTTGCAGGAGAAAACAACATTGTTGAGTATTTTGTTTTGATGTGTGCTGAATGAATGTAATCATATTTACTCAATTACTATTGCTTGTGAAAGGAAATTAAGTACATCAATTAATACAGAAAAAGTTTACTGATATAAATACTTGTCTGTATTGGATCTAAAATTATATTAAGTTAAATAACTAGTTGTTTCATTGCATTAATTTCTCATTTAACTAAATGTTAAGTTAATGTGTGTTTTTATTGAAAAGCATGATATGTTTTAAAGTTATATCTTCTGTATCATGAACAGTGCACGTTTAGACAACTCATTAAGTTAGAATGTTATTTGAATAGAGGTCACATGAGAACTCATTAAGTTAGAAGCTTAAAGGTTAAAATAGGTCACGTGAGAACTCGTTAAGTTAATGAGTAAAAGAAGAGACGAACTCATTATGTTAGTGTTGTACACGTGGTGAAATTATAAGTTGTGAATGTTATATTGTATCAAGTGAGGTGCACATGTTTAACTCGTTAAGTTAACATAACTAAACGTGTTGATTTGCTATATTGAATACCAAGGCAACGTGTTAGGTTAGCATTATAAAACTTAAGTTGTTATTTTTGCACGTGGTAAAATTCTTATTATAAAAACAATTGTTTATCATTGGTTCATTGAGTTATCTGTAACACAACAGAGATTGTTCGTTGAGTTAGCATAACACCACGGACTTAGTTCGTTGAGTTAGCTACAATACTTGTCATGTGAGTTGGCACATGAGGAACTCGTTAAGTTAGAAACATTAAGTTATATATTTACTTGTATTACTCGTTTAGTTAACATTAAAGTAACGACTTCTTATTACACTTGATGAAAGATTTTGGACGAAAAAGTTTATTTTGTAGGAAATTTTTCAGAGATCTAGGATTGATGGTTAAAGAAAATTCGAAATGTAAATGTGGGTCAAAACGTGTGTATTTCGATGAAGGAAAAAGAAAAGACGTGAAGAAGTGGAAGACTGATAGTGATTAAACATGGAGGATATGCATGAAATGAAGATACAATATAAAAGGCATAGAATTCTCATTGATCAGTTATCCCTACACACCAAACGAAAAATCTTTTTAGGGATCAAAAACACCTTTCGGGGAAAAGCACTTAGATATCAGAAAATTCAGTGTACAGAAAAGGTCAGATTTATGTCACTGAAGATTTGAAGTATCAGAAGAAAGCAAATTCGATGAAGCAGAGAAAGACTAGATATTCGTCACTGAAGAATTGCTAAAGGAAAAAGAGAAGAAGAAGAAGAAAGATCTCAAATAAGGAGAAATGTTTTAAATTCTGCAAATTAGTTTTCTTTGTTTGTAGTTTTGAAATTGTATAGATGAAACATGGTATCGATATATAATTGCATCTATAATTTTTTAGGAGAATTGAATTGTATATTGTAATTGAAACCTTGAATAAAATTGATTTTATGAAAACAATGTCTTGACTTGTTTTTTAGTTTTTAAGTTTCAATTATAATCGAAAATGTTGAAAAACACAATTCACCCCCCTCTTGTGTAGCCATACGATCCTACAAGTGGTATCAAAGCTTTGTTAATAATCTTTGATATAAAATCAATACCAACTTATTTAATATCATTGCTTATTCTGCCTTCCTTGTTTTTAAACAAAAATTAATATCTAAGCATATGTTTAACTTTCTTGATTTAAGGCTTAAGTTGTTTTAAAGTTTTAAACTGTTTAAAATCAAATAGGTTGAAAAATCTAAGGTAAGATGACTACTAGATATGGTAATTTTTCTTTGTATGAAGGCTAAAATCTTAATCGTTGTCCTCTATTTGATGGAATACATTTTGAATATTGAAAATATAGGATGACTGTCTTTCTTCAAAGTATAGATCATAAGTTGTGGTTCATGATTTCTAAATCTTATACTCCGTTAACTACTCTTTACAATACTTGGACAATTACTGATATGAAAATGAAACTCTGAATGCTAAGGGTTTAAATATTTTATTTTGTGCATTGAGTTATGAACAGTTTAGTAAAGTGTCGACATATAAATCTACTTATGAGGTGTGGCATGCATTAGAAGATTTACATGAAGGTACTTCTCAAGTTAAAGAGACTAAGATAAACATGTTAATTCATAAGTATGAACTCTTTAAGATGCATGAAGATGAAATTATTTTTGAGATGTTTTCCAGATTTCTTGATATCATAAACTCTTTAAAATGCTTAGGAAAGAATTTCGAATAGAAGGATTTAGTGAGGAAAATTCTCAGATCCCTAAGTTCTAAATGGTCTCAGAAAGTAACATCAATTGAGGAATCACGAGATTTAAATGTTTATACCATGAATGAACTTATAGGAAACTTAACTACTTATGAAGTTCAATTAAATGATTCAATGAGTCACAACAAATTAAAAATGAAGAAAGAAATAGCCTTCGAAATTAATTCAGATTCTGATATATCTACTAATTCTAACGAGGATTTGATTTTGCTAACTAGGAAATTCTAGAAAGCATGGAAAGCTAGGAAACAGCAAAGGAACAAAAATGATAAACCCTCAACGTCAAAATCACTAAATGATAAGAATTCTTCATCTAGAAAGTATGTATGTTACAACTGTAAGAAACCTAGACATCTTTCTCCAGATTGTCCTATAAGGAAAAATCAAAAGCATAGTAGGACAAATCAGAAGAAGACAACTTAGAAAACTCAAAAAAAGTTTTACAAGAAAAATGCTTTGAAGGTCACCTGGGATGACACGTCTGAAGAGTCTGAATCTGAGGAATCAACATGAAAATCTTCACATTCATAAGAACAAGAGTTAGAAGACGTTGCTCATGTGTGCTTCATGGTAGATGAGTCTGAGGTAATATCTGATCTTGAAAGTCATTCAGATTTTAACTTTGATGAATTATTATGTGCTTATCATGTATTATTACAAATACTTAAAGGTTGTAAACTGGAAAATAAGAATATCAGAAACTCTTTATCCATTGTGGAAGAAGAAAATTGTTTCTTGTCTACTACTTTAGAAAAGTTTAAATGTGATAATGAAAATCATGCTAGAGATTTGCATAAATTTAGATTTAATGAATGTGTCTTTCATGAACAAATACAAAATATAAATGTTGAAAAATTAAAGATAGAATCTAAAAATGAAATGTTGAGAAAAAATATAAATGATCTTGCAACTACCTGTGAATATGGAACTTTCTTCATGTACTCCTCTGATTGCGTCTAAGGTGCCATAGCGATTGATAATCGCAGGTTCCTATCATAGGGCATTCTGATGGCCTTGCTTGAAGTCATGCCAAACCTACTTAGAATTTTCAGAACATAACTGTGCTGATGGAGAAATAATCTTCCAATGTTCCTATCATGATAAATCTCCATCCCAAGGATTTTACCTGCCGATCCTAAATCCTTCATTGCAAATTCAAATTTCAATTTGTCTTTCAAAACCTGTATCTCATTGACATCTTTGGCTGCAATCAAGATGTCATCCACATACAAGAGCAAGTAAACAAATTCATCTTTAATTTGTTTAATATAAACACATGAATCAAAACTACTTCAAACAAAACCAACATCTGTGATAAAAGAATCAAATCTTTTATACCACTGCCTGAGAGACTATTTCAGCCCATACAAAGATTTCTGCAACTTACAAATGAGGTCTGATCTACCTCTTTCTGCAAAACCTGTTGGTTGTTCCATCAAAATGTCCTCATCTAAATCACCATGCAAGAAAGCTGTTTTCACATCTAATTGTTCAAGTTCTAAATCCTTTACTGCAACAATTGCCAAAATGACTCGAATGGAGGTGTGTCTAACTACTGGTGCAAAAACTTCATTGAAGTCCATACCCTCCTTCTGTGAAAAACCTTTTGCTACCAATCTTGCCTTGTATTGAATTTCATGATTGCCCTGTGTTCCTGATTTTCTTTTGAACACCCATTTGCAACAAACAACATTCCTATCCTTGGGACGTTTTACCAACTCCCAAGTCCTATTTTTATGCAAAGATTGTAGTTCTTTTTGCATAGCTCCCATCCAATGTACGGCTTCTAGTCCACTAATGGTAGCATCAAAACTAGGTGGATCAGCATCCTCCACCTCACTAGCTACCTATAGGGCAAAAGCGACCATATTGTTGTAGCCATACCTTTGTGGAGGGTGAACATCCCTCCTAGGAAGATCTCTAGCAACACACCTTGGACGTGTGTCCTCTACAAACTCATCTCCATGGCCATTTTCCAAAATCAAACGTTGATCTGTATCAACAGGAACAGATTGATCAAAAATCAATAGTTGATTCAAATCAAGCTCCACCTACTCAGGAGTACTAGGTGGATCTAAAACTGTTGGCTTTTCTTTCTTGTGCATCAAAGAAACCTCATCAAAGGTAACATCCCTGCTATGAATGACCTTCCTTATTTCTTTATCATATATTCTATACCCTTTTACTCTCATTCCATATCCCACAAAAATGCCTTCCTTGGCACGTAGTTCCAATTTACCATGATTCACATGGTAATAAGTAGGACATCCAAATACTTTCAATTTAGAGTAGTTTGCCGCTTTATCCATCCATACTTCATGAGGGATCTTGTCGCCAATTGCATTAGATGGCGATCTGTTCACCAAATAGGAGGCTGTGTTAACAACTTCAGCCCAAAAACATTTTTCCAACCCAGCATGTGAGAGCATACATCTAGCTCTCTCCAACAACGTCCTATTAAGACATTCTGCAACTCCATTTTGTTGTGGAGTTCCCCTAACAGTATAATGCCTAATTATGCCTACATCTCTACAAAAAATATCAAATTCATTTGAGCAAAATTCTAATCCATTATCTATTCTCAAGTACTTTACTTTCCTCCCTACTTGGTTTTCAACAATAGTCTTCCATTGTTTAAAGTTGTTGAAGGCCTCACTCTTGTGCTTCATAACGAAAACTCAAGTCATATGACTAAAGTCATCAACAATGGAGAGAAAATACTTAGAACCTGCTAAGGAGGGTTGTTGAGATGGTCCCCAACAATCTACATGGATATAATCCAACTTCCCCTTTGTGGAATGTTCTGCTCTTCCAAAAGAAACACGTTTCTGTTTCCCATAGATGCAATACTTGCATAAATCAATATCTGTAAAGATATGACCATCTAACCTGCCAAATGTGCTGAGCTTCTGCATTCCTTTCAGACCCAAATGTCCTAACCTGGAATGCCAAATAGCTGACATAGACTGCTGATCACTTATTGTTGCAGCTGCTAATCCAATGATAGGTTTGTCCAAAAGAATGTATAAAGGTCTGTCCTTGATTCCCTTCATCACTATTAGGGAACCTTTCAAAATGTGGAGTTTACCTCCTCCACTTAAAAAATTGAAACCTTTCTGATCAAGAGCCATCAATGAAATAAGGCTCTTGCCCAACCTTGGCACATGCCAAACATCCTCCAAGACTTTTACTGTCCCATCATGCATCCTGAATCTGATAGATCCAATACCTGCTCTGTCACAAACATCATTATTTGCTAAAGTGACTTGTCCACCATCTACCTCCTCATATGTATGGAAATATTCTCTGTTAGGAGTCATTTGATGTGATGCACCAAAATCCATAATCCAACTCTGATCAGAGTAGGCACTACAACAAACAGTAAGGGAGAAATCACAGTCAGATCTTGAGTCTCCATTTTCAACGATTGTAGCATTTCCCTTAGTCTTCAATTTAGGGCAATTTACCTTCCAATGCCTCTTTTCCTTGCAATAATTGCAAGTGTGCTTGGAAATTCTACCTTTGGACTTACTTCTACCTCTACACCTGTTGTCTCTTCTACTTTGCTGTCCTCTAGACTCTGAATGATGCACTATCAAACCTGATCCAAGGTAATAGTATCTATGATGCTTGTGTCTTCCATCATGTATATGTATTTGCCATTATATATGGTTGTATTTCTTGGTAATTTGTAAAGGAGAAAACTTGTCTTTTGGGTATCACCCATCGTTGCCCCTAACTAGTATAAGGGGGCCATCTTCGACTAAGAGGGAATGATGCCAAATCCCTAGTGTAGGATCGTCTATATCACAAGAGGGAGGGTGAATTGTGCCTTTAGTAATTAAACTAGCAGATAAAACAAGAGCACAAAACACTTGTAAATGAAATTCTATTCTTTTATTTCAAGACAGAATTTACAATATCTTTTCAGCTCAATTCCCTTCTTGACGATTTTGATACAGTAATTTTTGATATACAATTCAAATAGGAAAACAAAGCTCTTTTTCAAAACTAATTTTGAATTGTATAAAACCTGATCTTTATGCACACAGCTCTTTTCTTTCTCTTTGCTCAGCTTCTGTATCTCTTCTTCTCCAATTGTCGAATTTCCAGACTTCTTGCGTTTGTAGCTCCTTTTCTAAAATTGCTTGGAATTTCGAACTTCTTCTAATGTTGGAAAACTTTTCAGAATATGAATATTCAAACTTAACATTTCAGTTAGGGATCCAGATTGAATATTCAGACTTGGTTTTTGAGATTGGGATCCCTTGTTGTAATGTAGCTCATACTCTCTATTAGTAGTCGAACTCTGTTGTCTTTCACATTTAGCATGTTCATCCACTTGATCCACAATCCATAATCCACGTACTAATTTTCTCTTTAATCCAAATTACTTTCTATTTAAATTTCCACTTTCTTCACTAACATTTTGAGTTTCCACGATCTCCACTTGTAGATTCACCGAAATTTTATCTTCCTAGAGTCTAGTATAATATCTTCTAAGTCTTCGATTTAGTCAAACATTTATCCTTTAACTCCTGTCAAAACTCGAACACTTATCCTTTAACTCTTCGAGTTCTTGCACCTGCAAAACACATGACTAAACAAGGAAACTTATCTATTCGTTAGTCCTTTTACAAAACTCGAACAGTTATCTATCCATGCGTATAAAAACTCGAACAATTATCTAACTATTCGATTTTTCATTACCGAACGCACATGGAAAACACGTGATAACTTAAAACATTAAAAACATACGTGCGGATAATTTAACTATACGAGTTTTTAACATAAAGTATTCGACAAAAATGAAACGTTAACTATCCGAAAGTTTAACTATTGCAAATCTAGCTCTTCGGAAATCTTTAATTTATCCGATATAAAAATGAAACTTCCCGATAATCTGTTAAACTATTATACTTAGAGAAATATACTTAGAGAATATTATGTAGACTATTTAAATACATTAATAAAGCATACATCATAAAAATTAAATACCTAACAATCTCCCCCTTTTTGATGATGTCAAAACCTAATAAGTCACATAATTTATATCTCCCCCTTTTTGGCATTATAAAAAAGTAAACAAACTATTTTCTCCCCCTTTAGGAAGTTAAGTTTTATAAATGTAAGGAAGGATATCTTACTAAGTATATATTAATCAAAATGATAGTGTCAACCATACATAGGATTTATGGATTAAGCAAAAACTGTTTAATATCATAAACTGTGAAAAATAATCACATAACATTAAAATCAGTAAACAGTTTACATAATGGTTTTGGTTACAAATTACAAAAAATAAATCATGTAATACATAATTTGTATAATCACAAGCCTCTTTGTCCTCGAAAAATAGCAAATAGGGTATCTGAAATTTTCTTTACAATATCTGTACTAACTCTGTTTATCTGATCAAGTAATGCCTGATCTAAATCATTTTGAGAAACTTGTGATGGTTGCTGTAAAAATTCAGTATGTATGTCTATATCTATACCTGTATGTATTTCTCTATGTATACCTTGTTGTATATCTATATGTATATCTTGTTGTATATCTGTATGTTGCTGTGTTTCTATAAATTCTACGGATTGTTGCTGTGTTTGTCAAACCTGTTGTTGTTGTTGTCTAAGGATAGGTGTATCTGCCGCTTGGTATTTTTGGAGTTCCTTTGTAGAGAAAGATCGTGACTTTAATCTTTTCTATGGCCAAGGTGTAATATCTGTTTGACTTGCCACAATTCTCAAAATTGTATCACCATAAAATAATTTACTCTGCAAATGTAAGATATGAGAAACAAAAATATCATACTAGTTCACCTGTATATGGTTGATTAATGCGTATGTAGCATAAAGACAACATCTGCCAACTTATACCCCATGACCAAACCTCTGAAACAATGTAGCATGCAATATTTTTGCAATAAAACGTGCTTGGCCATTTAAGTCATTTAGTATTGTCAATGGTTTGTTGGCAGTTGGATCTTTGACTAAACTTGTAATGTCCCATCCCAATCGATAAACCTGTTTTCTTTCTGATAATTTAACACCTTCATTTTTCAGACCAAGTACCTGATGAAGTAAATCTAGAGTTAAATATATGTCATTTTCTTGTATATTAGAAACATGAATACCTTCTTCCACTATTAAGTTTGAGTAAAAACAACTAAGAAGTTCGGGTATAGCAAGATGGCTTGGCTATTGTGGAAGTAGAGTCAGCAAGCCTTGAAATTCAAACAGTTCACGTATGTGTGCCATCCTTTCAAACTTAACTAGTCTTGAATATAAAACTATAAAAGTTTTATATGTTTGAAATTTGTCATAACAGGAATTATTTCTGAACCATAATAGTGTATTTGCATCTAAACTCTGTTTAGGATTAGGTATTTTCCTATCATGATGTTCTGATCTGGGACTTGTTTCAATATTATCAACAGCATCTATATTGTCAGATCTTTCAGAACTGGTGGAATTTCTATCAAAACTAGTATAAATGTTTGAAATATCTGTTATTGTCGTATCAATAATCTACTGAATTTCTTCTGTTTGTTCTTCTGGAAACATTTTAGTAGCAACAGTCTCTGTAACAATCTGTATATCAACAACCTGTATATCTATATGTGATCTATACAACTGTCTCTATATGAAAGAATGTTCTATATCTGTTTGTGGAATAGAATCATCTTGTATTTCTAAAATTTGTATATGTGAGACATTAGTAGTATCATATTCTATTTGTAACTGTGTATGTTGTTGATTATATACATTTATCAACAAGTATACGATATATTGTAACAGACATAACCATACATATAAAGTGTAGTATAAGCAACTGTACCAAAATTCAAAAGTCTCTGTTCGAGATACAGTAAGAGGAAGAATATCTGTACATTCCTCTTTAGATGAAATATCTTCAAAATTCATAGACTCAGTGTCTATGTCATCAATAATATCATCAAATTTGATATCATCTATATATATATCATCAAAATTTCCTACATTCTCACTTTCCGTAGGAAAAGAATGTGTGCTTGCAGCATTGTGTGAAAAACTGTCCATTGTATTAAAAGATACATTATGCACTAATGTGACACAATACCTTAGAGTATATGCTTGTAAGCCAATATTTGTCACATCTGCTGGGATTCCTGACAAAAATGTCTGTCCAGCTTCTGCAATGGAGCATAGTTTTCTATTTTTCACTGATTCTTCTTTTTGCTACAATATTCCTTGTACACCTACAGTTAGTCCAAAATATTCAATTGCCTTTTCTTTTTCCGACTATATGTCTACAGTGTTTCAGGTTGTTCAGGAGGTTCTAAAATTGTCTTAATTTCTCCTGTTAAAGGCACCTATTGTCTTGATGGTCTTTCACCATGATGCCTAGGTGGTAATAATGGAATATAGAGTTTTAAGCTCTTCACCTCTGCCATTTTGAGTTGATAAACTCTTTGTCCTTCACTGCGAAGGCCCATTTTGCTAATGGCAGTTTTCTGTTCATTGATATACTATTTAATATCATCTAAAACAGCTGGGGGAAAATAATGTTGGGAATACAAGGATTGTAATTCCCTGTTTGCATTTTCGATCATTGGTCCCCACTTCTTTCCATAATAAGTGATAGACTGTACCAATGTCTCTGGTACATGTCCAGAACTTACAATAGCAGGGTTAGGTTGTAAATTTCTTTTCCATAAATGCAATGCGGAAAGTTCTATCTGTTTTAGTCTAAATTGTGTTTTAGCATAATTTCGAATAAATTTCCAACAGAAATTTTTCTCATCTTGAACAGCTTTTCTGATTTCGTGTAGTACTTTGTTTGAAAAAGTGTACCTGGAGTAAATATCGTTGATTTCATTCTACATTTTCTAAACTTCTAGCTCTCTTTTCTGCACTTTGGTTATTCTACCACGTCCTCTTCCACATCCTAACATTGTTGATTAATCTTCGCTTTGCACTATAGAACTTAGTGGAAGGAAAGATTGTGAAGCTAGGGTTTTACCAAGGTAGAAACACGAAAGGTTGTTAGGAAGACATTCATAACTCTTCGAGTTTATAAATGGACAAACGGATTCAATCATAGAAATCATAAATAGAAGATCTGTTACCGATAAATAACTCGAGTGCTTGCAATAACTATATAAGTTTTACAACCAACAATTGCAGAATACTTTTAGCGTAACTGTGCATATAAAGAAAATAACTTCAGGCTAAGTGAAAAAGTGAGAAAACTCGAAGACTTATGATAACTGTTCGAGTTTCTCGAAGGAATAGCTGTGAAAAGTCGAAGATTTAAACATAACTGTTCGAGTTTTGACTGAGACATTATAAAGCAATGAAATTCAACACGTGCACAATTTGAACTTAAGGTGTTCAGAAAGTTTCAGAGATTTATAAACCTAACTATCTGATGCTCAGGTGCATTTCGAAGAGTTACAGATAACCTTCCGAAAGATAACTTAAGTCAATCGTCCAGATCACGATACATGTACTTAAGCAGTTTTATAATAAAGAGATGTTTCAGACAATTACAAATCTAACTTTCTGATGCCCAAACGTATTTCGGAGAGTTACAGATAACTTACCGAAAATCCACTTAAGTCATGCATTATGGTTTCGACACGTGTACTTCAGGAAATAATAAAATAGTCTATTGAATGTTTGAAAACACAACTGTATGATACTTGTAATATAACTTGCCAAAACAATATAAAATTCGGATACTTAAGAATTAAAATACCTGCAAGTCACCGACAGTTTAGAAATGTACTTAATTAAGGTGTATTTCCTGAAATTATGCAGATTCTTTCATGAAAACATATAATAGTTCAAAAGTTATGAATTATTATACGAGAAATTGCTCCCCCTACATAAATGTAGTGTAAAGAATCTATGGCGTACTTAATCTGGGTTGCCAAGCCCTAAGTAGAGTTGGCTTAAAAAGGTAAAATAGCTTATTTAAAGAGGATGCTAAGCCTTAAATAGATTTGAGTCTCTCCTTCTTCTTTTTTTTAATTTGAATGAAATACAGAAATAAGTAGTAGAGTTAACAATTTAGACTTTCTAGCTTTTATCTTATTCAGTTTATAGAAGATAATTCATAGAGATATACCTACAGAAACTTAAAATATTTCAATAATAAGTACACAACTTAAGACAAATAAATATCGTACATTATGTGTAAAGAGTAGATAATAACAAAAATAACAAGGATTATATGCACAGATTATGTCAGGATTATTATAACACCTTGACAGATAAATTAAGCTTGAGTACATTGCCCCCTTTTTTTTTTTATATTCATATATATATATATATTATGTATTACCTCCCATAATATCATCTTTTTACGTGATCATAATCCCTTGCTTAGGGAAAAGATAACCAGTTACTTAATGACAAGTGAGAACAGGTAATTTTTTTTATTTTAAATATAATTTGAATTACTTGCAAAATGAGTTTTCAATCAGCACATCCCAAACCAGTTGGTTTAAGTGACTAGGGTTAAGATCCCCCAACGGACTTAATTACTCAAGTAATTACAGACAAAAAATAAACAAAAATGAAACAAGACAATAAATTAAATTAGAGGCAACCGCAAGACTTAATTTTTCTAATAGAATGTTAATAACTTTCCTTTAATAAAAAGTACATACTTTCTATGTATTTTCTTGTTAAAATCTATGTAATAGCATATACATAATTAACAAAAATATAGTTGGCACTCACATTGAATCAATTTAACTTTTCATTAAGTAATCTTTTCTGAATTTTTCTTAAATAAATTGACTTCAATAAAAATCATAATTTCATAAATTCTTAACTACTAGAAAATTGTAATTCGAAAATAGATATGTTGTTTTGTTTAGTTTTTTTTTTTTTTTTAAAAAAGACATTAAATTCTAAAACTACCTTATAACAAACCAAAATACAATGAACAGGATCATTTAAATATCAGATAACCTACAGATACCAAGTTCGAATCGTAATTTTGAGAATGTATTTTCATCTAAGGGTTTTGTAAATAGATTTGCTAATTGTTCTGTGGTAGGAAAAAAATTTAATACTATTTTTCCTTTTATAACATTATCCCTTAGAAAATGATGTCGAACTTCTATATGTTTTGCTCATGAATGTAAGACAGGATTTTTAAATAAACTAATTGCAGAATCACCATCACAGAAAATCTTAGTTGGTTCATAGTTTAAAATAAAATCTTTTAATGTTTGTCTGATCCATAGGATTTGAGCACAGCAAAGTGCAGCAGCTATATATTCAGCTTCAGTTGTAGATAATGCTACACAATTTTGCTTTTTGCTAAACCAATAAACTAAAGAATTACCTAACAATTGACAAGTGCCACTAGTGCTTTTTCTTTCAGACTTACATCCTGCGAAATCAGCATCACTATAACCTACTAAGTTTAAAGAACTGTGTTTAAAGTAAAACAGTCCGAAATTGATGGTTCCTAATAGATATTTAAAAATTTGTTTAACAACAAGTAGGTGTGATTCCTTAGGATTTGATTGATATCTAGGACAAGTACATTGTTGAGTATTTTTGTTTTGATGATGTGTGCTGAATGAAAAGCATGATATGTTTTAATGTTATATCTTCTGTATCATGAACAGTGCACGTTTAGACAACTCGTTAAGTTAGAGTTTTGTTTGTATAGAGGTCACGTGAGAACTCGTTAAGTTAGAGGCTTAAAGGTTAAAATAGGTCACGTGATAACTCGTTAAGTTAGTGAGTAAAAGAAGAGACGAACTCGTTAAGTTGGTGTTATACACGTGGTGAAATTATAAGTTACGAATGTTGTATTACATCACGTGAGGTGCACATGTTTAACTCGTTAAGTTAACATAACTAAACGCGTTGAGTTGCTATATTGAACACTAAGGCAACGCGTTAGGTTAGCGTTATAAACTTAAGTTGTTATTTTTGCACGTGGTAAAATTCTTATTATAAAAACATTTGTTTATTACTGGTTCGTTGAGTTATCATAACACAACGGAGATGGTTCGTTGAGATAGCATAACACCACGGACTTAGTTCGTTGAGTTAGCTACAGTACTTGTCACGTGAAATAGCACATGGTGAACTCGTTAAGTTAGAAACGTTAAGTAATATATATATACTAGTGTTACTTGTTTAGTTAACATTAAAGTAATAACTTCTTATTACATTGATGAAAAAATTTTGGACGAGAAAGTTTATTTTCAAGAAATTTTTCAGAGATCCAGGACTGATGATTAAAGAAAATTTGAAATATAAACGTGGGTTAGAACGTGTGTGTTTCGATGAAGGAAAAAGAAAAGACGTGGAGAAGTGGAAAACTGGTAGTAGTTAAACGTGAAGGATATGCATGAAATGAATATACAGTATAAAAGGCATAGAATTCTCGTTGATCAATTTATCCTTGCACACAAAATGAAAAATCATTTCAAAGATCAAACCATCCCTGCACACCAAAAGAAAAATCTTTTTCAGGGATCAAAAACACCTCTTCGGGAAAAATCTCTCAAGTGGAAGAAAGTTCAGTGAAGCATAAAAAGGTAAGATTTTCGTCACTGAAGATTTGAAGTATCAGAAGAAAGCAAATTCGGTGAAGCATGAAAAGACAAGATATTTGTCACTGAAGAATTGCTGAAGAAGAAAAAGAAGAAGAAGGAAGATCTCAAATAGGGAGAAAAGTTTTAAATTCTGCAAATTAGTTTTCTCTGTTTGTAGTTATGAAATTGTTTAGATGATACATGGTATCGAAATATAATTGCATCTATAATTTTTGAGGAGAATTGAATTGTATATTGTAATTGAAACCTTGAATAAAAATGATTTTATGAAAACAATGTCTTGACTTCTTTTTGAGTTTTAAAGTTTCAATTATATTTCAGAAAATATTAAAAATACACAATTCACCCCCCCTCTTGTGTAGCCATACGATCCTACAAGTGGTATCAGAGCTTTGTGAATAATCTTTGATATAAAATCAATACCAACTTATTTAATATAATTGCTTATTCTACCTTCCTTGTTTTTAAACGGAAATTAATATTTGAGCATACGTTTAACTCTATTGATTTAAGGCTCAAGTTGTTTTAAAGTTTTTAGACTGTTTAAAATCAAATAGGTTGAAAAATCTAAGGTAAAATGGCTACTGGAAATGGTAATTTTTCTTTATATGAAGGCCAAAATCTTAATCGTCCTCCTTTATTTGATGGAATACATTTTGAATATTGAAAATATAGGATGATTGTTTTTCTTCAAAGTATAGATCATAAATTGTGGTTCATGATTTCTAAACCATAAACTCCGTTAACTACTCTTTATAATACTTGGACAATTACTGAAAAAGAAAATGAAACTCTAAATGCTAAGGGCTTAAATATTTTATTTTGTGCATTGAGTTATGAGGTGTGGCATGCATTAGAAGTTTCACATGAAGGTACTTCTCAAGTTAAAGAGACAAAAATAAACATGTTGATTCATAAGTATGAACTCTTTAAGATGCATGAAGACGAAAATATTTCTGAGATATTTTCCAGATTTCTTGATATCATAAACTCTTTAAAATGTTTAGGAAAGAATTTTAAATAGAAGGATTTGGTGAGGAAAATTCTCAAATCCCTAAGTTCTAAATGATCTCAGAAAGTAACATCAATTGAGGAATCACAAGATTTAAATGTTTATACTATGAATGAACTTATAGGAAATTTAACAGCTTATGAAGTTCAATTAAATGAATCACTAAGTCACAACAAACTAAAAATGAAGAAAGAAATAGCCTTCGAAATTAATTCAGATTCTGATATATCTACTGATTCTGACGAGGATTTGATTTTGCTGACTAGGAAATTCAAGAAAGCATGGAAAGCTAGGAAACAGCAAAGGAACAAAAATGATAAACCCTCAACGTCAAAATCATTGAATGACAAGAATTCTTCATCTAGAAAGTTTGTATGTTACAATTGTAAGAAACCTGGACATCTTTCTCCAGAATGTCCTATGAGGAAAAATGAAAAGCAAAGTAGGACAAATCAGAAGAAGACGGCTCAGAAAACTCAGAAAAAGTTTTACAAGAAAAAGGCTTTGAAGGTCACTTGGGATGACACATCTGAAGAGTCTGAATCTGAGGAATCAGCATTAAAATCTTCACATTCAGAAGGAGAACAAGAGTTAGAAGACGTTGCTCATGTGTGCTTCATGGCAGATGAGTCTGAGGTAATATCTCATCTTGAAAGTCATTCAGATTTCAACTTTGATGAATTATTATGTGCTTATCATGCATTATTACAAAAACTTAAAGTATGTAAACTAGAAAATAAGAATATTAGAAAATATTCATCCATTATAGAAGAAGAAAATTGTTTCCTGTCTACTACTTTAGAAAAGTTTAAATGTGATTATGAAAATCATGTTAGAGATTTGCAAAAATTTAGATTTAATGAATGTATCTTGCATGAACAAATACAGAATATAAATGCTGAAAAATTAAAGATAGAATCTGAAAATGAAATGTTGAGAAACAATATAAATGAACTTGAATTTGAGATAGAAAAATTAAAACTAAGAGAGCAAGATTTAAATTCTACCTTTGAGAAATGGAATTTAAGTCAAACTAAGTTAGACAAACTAACTAGTACCCCTACGGTGTCTTATAAATTTGGCTTAGGATTTGATTATCCTGAATCTCAAGCCAATAAAGGATTTATTAGTTGCAGTTCAAGTAAATCTAAGACTAAAATTCCTTTTATTATGAAACAAGGTAATAAATATGTAGAAGTAGGTACTTCAAGGGATGAATCATGTAGTAATAATATAAATCAATGTGATTTGTCAAATTGTACTTCTAACATGACTATAAATGTTTCGAAAAATCTTGTTTCTTTTTCTGGAAATTTAGTTTCTAATGTTTCTAAAATTTCAGACAATTGTAGTCAACTGAAAATTCAGAAACCTGAGCATGTAATTCATTACACTAGTATTAGACCAATTACTCATTTTGCATGTGATAAAACAAAAAATTCTTGTGTAGAAAAAGATTTTGTATATACGGAAAGTGTTAATACAAGTACAAAATCTTGGTATGACCTTACATAAATGTATAAGCATGACCAAAATAAATTAACATCTGATAAAAAAGATGTTTGGTCTTGATTATATCTGAAAACAAAAAGAATGATTGCAAAAGCAATAATGCTATATGTGAGTATGAAGCTAATGATAAATCAATAGTACTTACAACTAATAAGAATATAAATGATAATGTTAAACAATTTTTAAACAAAAAGAAGAAATATGCGTTTAATGAACTTGGTCCTCAACAACATTGGGTACCAAGAAAAAGTTTTTCTTAATTTGTGTTGCAGGAAGAAACAACATCAAAATGGATCTTGGACAGTGGAGCGTCAAGTCACATGACCGGACAAAAAAGTCTATTACAAAATTTTACAAATACCATGAAAGGAAGTGTAACATTTGGAAACAAAAGCAAAGATAAAATCATAGGTATGGGCAATGTTCAAATAACTCCTACTTGTGTTATTTCGAATGTACTATTTGTAGAAAACCTAGGTTTTAATTTGCTGAGTGTCATAAATGGATAAAGGTATATTTTTAAATCAGGAAAAATATGCAGATGAAATGCTTAAGAAATTTAATTTTAATGATACAAGGATTCGAGGAACTCCTATAAGTACTACTTTAAAGTTAGATATTGATGACATAGGAAAATCTATAGATCAAAGAAAATACAGAAGTATGATTGGTTCTTTACTTTATTTGACTGCTAGTAGACCTGATATTATGTTTGCTGTGTGTGTTTGTGCTAGATTTCAATCTAATCTTAAGGAATCACACTTAATTGCAGTTAAAAGAATATTTAGATATATACAAGGAACTAAAAATTTCGGACTGTATTATTCTAAGGATAGTTCAATAGATCTTATAGGATATACTAATGCTGATTATGTAGGATCTAAATCTGATAGAAAGAGTACCAGTGGCACATGTCAATTATTGGGAAATAATTTGGTATCATGGTTTAGTAAAAAGCAAAACAATGTAGTACTTTCTACTGCAGAAGCTGAATATGTTGTTGCTGCACTGTGATGCACTCAGATTCTGTGGATAAGGCAAACTTTAGAAGATTTTGGATTATCTTATGATACAACTGAGATTTATTGTGGCAGTAGTTCTACAATAAATCTTTCTAAAAATCTTGTATTACATTTAAGAGCAAAACATATAGAGGTTAGACATCATTTTCTAAGAGATAATGTAATTAAAAGAAAAATTAAATTTCAATTTGTGTCTAGTAAAAATCAATTAGCTGATAAATTTACAAAACCTCTAAACGAAAATACATTCTGCAACATTAGATTAAATTTAGGTATTTGTAGGCTATGTGATGTGTAAAATGCTTAAACTCCACATAAAAAGATAAATATTATTGATGATGTTGTTCACCTCATAGATATTATATACTTATTATAAATATCTAAAGTAATATCTAAACTATTGCTTAAGATACTATGTATTTATTGTAAAATCATAGTAGTATCTTATTGATTTTAAGTAGTTTATCAATTTTAATAGTTTTTACGATTTTAAGTGGAAGTGTAAATGAAAAACATTAAATACTTCTGACATTCTGAAATTTTGCTTAAATGTTTTCTTTGAATCAAGGAAAATGCATATGATCATGCATAAATTTGACTTAATTGATTAAACTTGTAGAATAAGTTATATGTAACTCATCTTAAACTGTTAATCAAAAGTATAAGCTTATTGAATCTGATTCATATTCTCAATACAATCATAGAAGTAAAAATTGTATGAGATTTGTGTTTTATTGCATCTGTATTAATGGAATACATATATATTGTGCTTAAAATGAAATGTGCTTACAAAGTAAAAATCTTTAAGAGTTTATTGATCAGTTTGATCACGAGCCTTTTGTACTTGAGCAAATAGGTATGTAAGGATTGTTGTCCTAGAAAAGGATTCTTTAAATCTGGCAACCTAAGGTCCTGATTAGATCTAGGATTGTTGACTGAAAGCTCATTACACGGGTACAGTAGAAAGCTCTTGTATGATTCAAGCTTTTCAAACTAACTTTTAAAGAAAATTATCAATATTTACTGTTTTGAAAAGAAAAAATTGTTTCATTAATTACAGATATCTTTGAATCGCATATAGTTTATACCAATATGACTACTGATTTATTGAATCAACATTAGTACTTTTGAAAACGTTTATTTGAGATACATTCTTTTATTCTCCTTGAATTAATCGAATTGAGTTCAAAGTTGTGTTTTTGATTCATATACAGTAGAAATCGATTCTGGAAATCATTTTTGATGATGTCAGGATAATAGAAGTCTCTGAAAAGAAAATGTAAAAGTATAGTTATACTTAACATCTATTGTCACTACAAGTATATTTTGTATTTTGATTGAATATATTTGAAGTATATTTGTAGGGGGAGGATTAACAATGTCGAAAACAGATTAATGTAATTTAGAATATAAATCTTAGTTAATCTGAATTAATGTCCTCTTAAAATCTTGATGAAATAATTTAAAAAGACAAATAAACTATTTTAGATTCAAAGGACAAAATGTTCAAATAGTTTACAATGTTCTCAAGATAATGTTAAGTTTAGCTTGTGTGTTGTTTTCGGAACGTTTCAGTTGGAAGCATCCGAAAATTGGTGTACTAACTAGACGTTATGTTAGATAAGGTAACGTGTAAGACTGCCTCTAGACAGCGTTTTACTCGTTAGGTTGGTTAACTCAACGAGTTATACTTGAATATTTCGGGTACCTTGATTGAATAAACTTTATTCAATATTTATTTAATTTCTAAACCCGACTTCTCTTCATGTTGAGTTATACGCCTAAAAACCCTATTTAAACACTTATTACACGGGGACTTAGGTTATTTGTAAACTTTGTCAAGAAAATCTTTCCCGCTTGTTGCTGTTACAACCTACGACGATGGTCTCCAAGTTCTACAAAGGTCGTGGTAGAGGAAAAGGCAAAAGCAGAAGAGATGCAAAAGGAAAAGAAATAAAGAATGATGAAGTTCTACGTACTTGGTTCAAGAAAATATTTCGAGTGGACAAAAGGTTAGCAGAACTTTATAGAGATTACTTCTTTCCTTAGGGAATATTAGATGAAGTTAGACAAAAACTTCAACATACTTATGCAAATATTACATACTTGGGTATTCGTAGTAAATTTGATAGAGAATACAGAATGAAATGTGCTGAGATTGCAATTTTGGAACAATATGCAAAATATTTGGAAAAAGGTATAGGTTCATCAAATAGAACTCCTCAAACTCCTATAAACGGTACAAGACTACATGCATTTGAGGAAGAGCATGAATCAGCTATCCCTACTCCTTTATATTCAAAACAAGTAGAATCAGATATTGTTGTAGACAAAACAAAAGTTGATAGTCTTCGAAAGGCCGTTGCAATAGAAAGTGCCTTAGAAGAATTAAAGCAGAAAACTTTTATGGAGCAATTTGAAAAGAAAACAGCAATACTTGAAAAGGAGAAACAAAAATATTATAGAAGAAGGAAAGTTAGAAAAATTATGTCTAAGGAAACAAAGTCTTTTGAAAAAGGAAAATCAGATGAAAATTTATTTCCAAAGGACAATGTATGTCTAAACATTGTACCTTATTATGCATCTGATAAACTCATCAGTTCCGAACACACTGAAACTAATGAAGATAATGAGACTTTATTTTCCCTTGCTAGAAAACTTGAGAAGAAATCCAAGTCAAATATGAGCTCAAGTTTTTCTATTAGTACAAGTCCTGATGATGCAGAAATTGACAAATTAGAGCATCAGGCACCTGACATTGAACAAGTTATTGCAAATATAATTGACAATGTTGAAGCAGTAACTAGTTCAACGGCTGAATTATCTGGAGTAGTAGATATTGAAATTGTTAAGACTCTAGAAGAGCTAAAAGTTAACCAGCCTTCTACGGAATCTATAGAAGTAGAGTCTGAGAATTCATAGCATGAATCAATGGAATTATCTGTTGAACAAAATGAACAATTACAAACAGATACACCGGCTGTAGAATTTGTGGAAAAATTGTACTCTGAACATTCTATAGAGACTGAACAGATGAATGTTGAGCATATTGACAATGTTCCTAACACTGTTGAAGTTGAAGAATCAAGCTTACCTGAGGAATCAAGCTTATTGTAGCTTTTTATAGCAATCTGGACAAGAATGGATATTTTCTAAAAACTCAAATAAATGAACAGGAGTTTATATTGTCTCCTGAGTTAATTTTTAAAGTTTTAGGATTAAAGAATGAAGGTGTTGTTGTTACCAACGGATTTGACATAATAAGACAACTCGAATAAAACATTCAATCTTTATCAAAAATTCCAGATGTATATTCTGAAATGAGATTAATGGAAAATCTGAATGTAGAGGCAAGATTTATTGCAAATATATTGCATGCAAATTTATTTCAGAGAGTTGGACACAATTTGGAAGTCAGCAGAAGCTGTTTATATGCAACTTATGGCCTGCTGAATAGAATTCAAATAAATTGGTTTGATGTTTTTATGTCTCAACTACAGCATATGAGTTCAAAGTTATTTTATGGTGATGCTGTATGTAGAATCCTTGCAAGTCAATTGACTTTATCTGACTGGCCCTCTGAAACTAAAGGCATGAGAGCATTTAGTGTCAAAGATTTGCAAAAATTCTAAGCTATGAATAAACCTCAACGACAACAACAACAACAACCTAATATAGACCATATACAACAACAACAACAAAGTTATTCAGTTCAAGCAGAACAGCAAACCCAGCTACCTCCTGACTTAGATGTAGTGCTTAACGACATTAGAAATCATATTAGGCATCTAGGAGATAAAATATGTAATGCTATAAGTGATATACTTAGGAGGGGTCGATAACTGTTTTTGTTTGTTTCTGAATACAAAATGTAATGTTTGTATTACTTGTTTGATTTGATTGAACAATACATTTTTCTGTAAATGTCTTCAATTATTATTCTTGTTTATAGAAAGAGTTGTTGTAATTATATCTCTTATATATATATATATATTCTCTGTAATTATCTTTTTGATTAATGACAAAAAGGGGGAGAAATATTATAAAAAGATGATTATAATCTTAATTGCATATATATATTATAAAAGGAGATGCTATTTAAATGGTTATTGTAATCTGATAGATGATAATTAGAAAACTGATACTTATATAATTATTGACATCTGAGAGTTTTAGTTCTGAGAGGTAAAATTTACACAAACAATAGAAATAAGCTTAAGTGAACTTAAGTCAACAAACAAGTTTGTTGAATTAAAAGTTAACCCAACGAAGGTGCTTTTTTGAGTTAAACATATTTCATAATTGATTTAATATGGTTTTGTCATCATCAAAAAGGGGGAGATTGTTGAGTATTTTTGTTTTGATGATGTGTGCTGAATGAAAATAATCATATTTGCTCAATTACTATTGCTTGTGAAAAGAAATTAAAATCATCAATTAATACAGAAAAAGCTTACTGATATAAATATTTATCTGTATTGGATCTAAAGTTAATAATTAGTCATTTTGTTGCATTAATTTCTCATTTAGCTAAACGTTAAGTTAACGTGTATTTTTATTGAAAAGCATGATATGTTTTAATGTTATATCTTCTGTATCATGAACAGTGCACGTTTAGACAACTCGTTAAGTTAGAGTTTTGTTTGTATAGAGGTCACGTGAGAACTCGTTAAGTTAGAGGCTTAAAGGTTAAAATAGGTCACGTGATAACTCGTTAAGTTAGTGAGTAAAAGAAGAGATGAACTCGTTAAGTTAGCGTTATACACGTGGTGAAATTATAAGTTACGAATGTTGTATTGTATCACGTGAGGTGCACATGTTTAACTCATTAAGTTAACATAACTAAACGCGTTGAGTTGCTATATTGAACACTAAGGCAACGCGTTAGGTTAGCGTTATAAACTTAAGTTGTTATTTTTGCACGTGGTAAAATTCTTATTATAAAAACATTTGTTTATTACTGGTTCGTTGAGTTATCATAACACAACGGAGATGGTTTGTTGAGATAGCATAACACCATGGACTTCGTTCGTTGAGTTAGCTACAGTACTTGTCACGTGAAATAGCACATGGTAAACTCGTTAAGTTAGAAACGTTAAGTTATATATATATACTTGTGTTACTCGTTTAGTTAACATTAAAGTAACGACTTCTTATTACACTCATGAAAAATTTTTGGACGAGAAAGTTTATTTTCAGGAAATTTTTCAGAGATCCAGGATTGATGATTAAAGAAAATTTGAAATATAAACGTGGGTTAGAACGTGTATGTTTCGATGAAGGAAAAAGAAAAGACGTGGAGAAGTGGAAAACTGGTAGTAGTTAAACGTGAAGGATATGCATGAAATGAAGATACAGTATAAAAGGCATAGAATTCTCGTTGATCAATTTATCCTTGCACACAAAACGAAAAATCTTTTCAAAGATCAAACCATCCCTGCACACCAAAAGAAAAATCTTTTTTAGGGATCAAAAACACCTCTTCGAGAAAAATCTCTCAAGTGAAAGAAAGTTCAGTGAAGCATAAAAAGGTAAGATTTTCGTCACTGAAGATTTGAAGTATCAGAAGAAAGCAAATTCAGTGAAGCATGAAAAGACAAGATATTTGTCACTGAAGAATTGCTGAAGAAGAAAAAGAAGAAGAAGGAATATCTCAAACAGGGAGAAAAGTTTTAAATTCCGCAAATTAGTTTTCTCTGTTTGTAGTTATGAAATTGTTTAGATGATACATGGTATCGAAATATAATTGCATCTACAATTTCTCAGGAGAATTGAATTATAGATTGTAATTGAAACCTTGAATAAAAATGATTTTATGAAAACAATGTCTCGACTTGTTTTTGAGTTTTAAAGTTTCAATTATATTTCAGAAAATATTAAAAAACACAATTCACCCCCCCTCTTGTGTAGCCATATGATCCTACATACACACACTAAACATAATATCTGGTCGGCTAGCTGTTAAATAGAGTAATGAACCAATCATACTTCTATTTTGTTTTACATCTACATTTTTTCTAGAGTCATCTTTATCCAACTTGGTGATAGTACTCATTGGTGTATTCTTTTTAGACAGCTTTTGTAATAATTTTAAGTTTGATTGTCCTAGCCTTCTATGCCATAAAATGACTTCATCCGATTTTGCAATTAAGCAAGCATTGTCTTTAATAATATCAGATGGCAAATTGAGAATACAAACAGATCCTTTCTTGTATGCAGTGAATAAAATTTTGTTTGTAGTCATGTCCATAATTTTACAGGAATCTTTTTCAAAAATTACTCTGTAAATCTTCATTAAAACAGGAACACTCAATAAATTAAAACCTAAGTTTTCAACTAATAAGACATCATTTATAAAACATTTCTCAGATACCTGAACCTTGCCAGACCCAAGGATATTTGTTTTGCTTTTATTTCCAATGGTAACTTGTCCGTTCTTGGTCTTTGTTATTTCTGTAAGTAATCGTATATCTCTAGTCATGTGTTGGATGCTCCACTATCCATTATCCATTTTGATTTGTGTACCTACAAAAACAGTCAAAAAAAGATTTTATCTCTTGGAACCCATTTTTGAGTGGGTCCAAGAATTTTAGAGAGAGTCATATCAAAATAATCCATATTTTTAGACTTCAACTTATCTATTTTCTGATAATTATTTTTGCGTTTCTTTCTCTTAGTGTTATAATTATCAGAACATTTATCTCCATGTAAACCAAAGTTGAAATTTTCATTTCTGACATTATTTGATTTCCAATATCCGATATTCTTTAAATATGAAGAAAATTGATCAAGAATATTAAAATTCTCAAATGTCTTAGCTTGATTCTTCTAAAGATTTCTTTTGAAATTCTTGCATCGTATGCTATCATTTATATGCTGCATTTCATCAATTTGCACATATTTTTCTCCCTTTTTGATTACACACGGAATAGTTTTTCTCTTACTATTCTTAATACTGGAAATAAAGACATTATTTTTAGCAGTACCATCATGCAATATATAATTTTTAGAAGATGCATCGTGTAAACCAATACCATGTTTTTCTACATTTGATATTTTACTACTGAGTTCATTTCTTAAAGTTTGACTATTATTCCATTTACTTAATATAGCCTTTTGATCGTAGACTTTAATCTTTAACACATCAATTTTTGAATTTAAATCAGTAATAGTCAGTTCCAGTTTTTCAATTTCACAGATCATTTTCTTCTTATCAGCAATTAAATTTTCACAATCAGCATGCAATTTTCTTTCTATAGCAGTGAACTTTAAAATTTCCTGTGCATGCCTTTGATTTTCTTCTTTAAATTTATTCAACGTAGAGTTCAGAAAATCAATCTTATTTTCAGATTCATCTAGCATTTTCCTAGTGTCCTTTCTTTCTATTTTGACTTTCTTATATTTTCTGGCCAGTCTATTGTATTCAACAAGTAATCCATCAAAACTATCAAAATTAGCATTTTGATTAGAGGATACCTCATTAGATTTTGCCATAAAGCATACATTTGCTAGATTTTCTTCTGAATCTGATGTTGATGAGGATTCATTGTCTGATGTTGAATCCTTTGTTTCTTCACTTTGTGAAGCTGAAGAGTCATCCCATGTCACTTTAAGCGCCCTTCTCTTTCTGAATTTCTTATTCCTAAAATTCCTCCTCGAATTCTTCTTATCTTTGTTGAGAGGACAATCAGTTTGAAAGTGACCCGGCCTGTTGCACTTGTAGCATATACTTTTGTCTTTCATGAATGACTTCTTCTTCATATCTCCAGATGTCTTTGGTGACCTAAAGTTCCTGCGTTTCTTCAATAGATTTCTAAATTTTCTGGTCAACAACAATAAATCACTAGTGACTTCTGAGACTTTATCAGCCTCAAAAGCTAGATCTCTTCTAGGATTTTTCCCTTTTGGATCTAAATGTTGAACTTCATAGGCTGTTAGATTTCCTATGAGATCATCGAGAGTATATGTATTTAAGTCTTTGGACTCTTCAATAGATGTTGTCTTTTAAGCCCAAATTTTAGTTAAAGATCTAAGGATCTTTCTTACCAAGTCTTTTTTCTCGAATTTCTTGCCTAAAGATTTTAATGAATTTACAATCTCAAGAAAACGGGAAAACATGTCAAAGATACATTCATTTTCGTGCATTTTAAAAAGCTCATATTTATGTACTAACATATTGATCTTAGATTCCTTGACCTAATTAGTACCTTTGTTGGCAACTTCTAATGCATGTCATATCTCATATGCAATTTGATATGCAGAAACTTTATTAAATTGATCATGAGATAAAGCACAAAACAAGATGTTTAAACCTTTAGCATTCAGTGTTATTCGCTCCTTTTCATCAAAAGTCCAAGTATCATATGGAGTCGTAACTAACACTATAGGATTGCTAATTATATGCCATAATTTGAAATCGATTGACTGAAAAAATACTTTCATCCTATATTTTCAGTAGCTATAATTGCTACCTTCAAATATAGGAGGACGATTAGTGGTCTGTCCTTCAATCATAACTAAGATTTCATAATTATCCATTTTAAATAGATGATCCGAAGTAAATGACAGGAAAAACTAATTCCTAAATAGAGAAATGAAGGCTTTTCGGATGCTTTAAATAGTTTATTTGCTCTGATACCAGTTGTAGGATCGTCTGTATCACAAGAGAGGGGTTGAATTGTGTCTTTAGTAATTAAACTAGCAGATAAAACAAGAGCACAAAACACTCGTAAATGAAATTCTATTCTTTTATTTCAAGACAGAATTTACAATATCTTTTCAGCTCAATTCCCTTCTTGACGGTTTTGATACAGTAATTTTTGATATACAATTCAAATAGGAAAACAAAGCTCTTTTTCAAAACTAATTTTGAATTGTATAAAACCTGATCTTTATGCACACAGCTCTTTTCTTTCTCTTTGCTCAGCTTCTGTATCTCTTCTTCTCCAATTGTCGAATTTCCAGACTTCTTGCGTTTGCAGCTCATTTTCTAAAATTGCTTGGAATTTCGAACTTCTTCTGATGTTGGAGAACTTTTCAGAATATGAATATTCAAACTTAACTTTTCAGTTAGGGATCCAGATTGAATATTCAGACTTGGTTTTTGAGATTGGGATCCCTTGTTGTAATGTAGCTCGTACTCTCTATTAGTAGTCGAACTTTGTTGTCTTTCACGTTCAGCATGTTCATCCACTTGATCTACAATCCATAATCCACGTACTAATTTTCTCTTTAATCCAAATTACTTTCTATTTAAATTTCCACTTTCTTCACTAACATTTTGAGTTTCCTTGATCTCCACTTGTAGATTCACCGAAATTTTATCTTCCTGGAGTCTTGTAGAATATCTTCTAAGTCTTCGATTTAGTCGAACATTTATCCTTTAACTCCTGTTAAAACTTGAACACTTATCCTTTAACTCTTCGAGTTCTTGCACCTACAAAACACGTGACTAAACAAGGAAACTTATCTATTCATTAGTCCTTTTACAAAACTCGAACAGTTATATATCCATGCGTATAAAAACTCGAACAGTTATCTAACTATTCGATTTTTCATTACTGAACGCACATGGAAAACACGTGACAACTTAAAACATTAAAAACATATGTGCGGATAACTTAACTATACGAGTTTTTAACATAAAGTATTCGACAAAAATGAAACGTTAACTATCCGAAAGTTTAACTATTGCAAATCTAGCTCTTCGAAAATCTTTAATTTATCCGACATGAAAATGAAACTTTCCAATAATCTGTTAACTATTATACTTAGAGAAATATACTTAGAGAATATTATGTAAACTATTTAAATACATTAATAAAGCATACATCATCAAAATTAAATACCTAACACCTAGCTTTCTCGTTCTCCCCCTCTTTTGTACCAGCAACCATACAGCAAGGAATCACAATAGATTGATCACCCATGGACGTACCTATGTTGGGGAACCACGTAAATTTGTTGTTCTTCCGAATTCTTCACTTACACACCTCTCTTCCACATTGATCTCTTCTCCATGCAACCCTTGGATGCTCCATTTGTTTGATCTTTCCGCATAACAACTAATATTAGAGCCAGGTTGGACATCTCCGGGCTTGCATTTGAAGTTTCAAAGAGTTTCATCAAGGTTCAAGCAATTTCCGCAAGGGAAGCCACCATTGCCGCACCTACCGTCGCCGTTGGCGCTAGTCTGCACACTCTGACGCCAACTCGTGTGCCTTCCTCATTCGTGCTCCATTTTGTCTCAAATTTTGAGGACATGTTCTAAGCCTCCTAAACTTCTTGCCTTTAAAATTTCGTGGTCAGAAGTTTCGTATCCAGAGAGATACATCAAGAGGCGTCTAACTAGGGCATAGTAGTTTTCTAGACATGTGATTCTTGATTGTCGGATTTTGGGCATTTTGTGATTGTGGTGTTTGTGCGAGTATTTGCTACTGTTTTGTGCTGAGTATTGTGCTTGGCTTGTGGCTGATTGCATTTCGTTGAAATCAGTATTTTTCACTAGCATATTGTTGTCAAGATATTGCTTGCTATTGTGTACCTTGCCGTAGAATTGTGTTTGTTGAAATCAGACTATATACTGTGTGTATTGCTAGTTGTTTGTTGATTGAAAAATATGAATACCTCAGGGTTGAAGATAGAAAAGTTTGATGGTAAGAACAACTTTAGCTTATGGCAAATAAAGATGAACGCACTTCTAAAGCAACAAGGTATTTGGGCTCCTTTGAATAAGGAAACCACTTTGAACAAAAATTCGCCAGAATTTGAATTGTAGAAGGAGAAAGGTCACTCCACCATCTTGTTGTGTTTGTCTGATGAAGTTATAATAGAAGTTGCAGATGAATCTACCTCTTTAGGTCTTTGGCAGAAACTTGAGTCTTTGTATATGACTAAGTCTTTAACAAACAAATTGTTGTTAAAGCAAAGATTGTTCTCTTTAAAGATGAAAGAAGGTGTACCTCTCAAGGAGCATTTAGATCAGCTAAATACTATTCTAATGGAACTCAAGAATATTGGTGTGACCATAGAAGATGAAGATGCAGCTCTTATCTTGCTTTGTTCACTCCCATTGAGTTATGAAAACTTTGTTCAGTCCTGTGTAGTTGAAAGAGATTCAATTACACTAGAGGAGGTGAGGTCCAACCTTCATTCCAAGGAACTCAGGCACATGGTGCATGTTAGAAACGAGGCAAGTGGTGTTGGCCTCTCAGCTCAACAACAAGAGAACAGAGGAAGAAGCTAGAGACAATGTGGAGGGAAAAACAGAAGCAGAAGCAACTCGAAAGGCAAGTACTCTAGGGATACTTGCAATTACTGTAAGGAGAAGGGACACTGGAAAGCACATTGTCCCAAGCTGATGAACAAAGGAAAGGTTGTAGTGGCAGAAACCAATTCTACGTCAGGTGATGACTTCTCTCTTACAGTTTACTGCAGTGCCTATTCTGATGATTAGTGGATTATGGACTCAGGAGTTTCACATTATATGACTCTTACTAGGGAGTATTTTGACACCTACGAGTAAGTGGAGGGTGGTCAAGTGACTTTGGCAAATGATGATGTGTATTCTAGAGTTGGTGTGGGCACTATAAAGTTTAAACTACATGATGGCACAGTCAGAATTCTGAAGGACGTTTGGCACGTCCCAAAGCTTGGAAAGAGTTTGATCTCATTGATGGCCCTTGATTCTAAGGGTTATAGATATACAGGTGGTGAGGGGAAGATCAGCATACTAAAAGGCTCTTTAGTTGTTATGAAAGGAACCAAATTTGGTCCTTTATACATTCTGTAGGGCACTCCTATTGTTGGCACAGCTACATCAGTTATATCTGGTCAGCAGGATCCTTTTGTCATATGGCACTCAAGGATGGATCATTTAGGGCAGAAAGGAATGCAGAGATTGAGTAGTTTGGGCAAGTTTGATGGGCGCAAGGTTGCTTGCATTGACATGTGCAAGCATTGTGTTTTTGGCAAACAGAAAAGAGTGTCATTTGCACGCAGTCAACACAGCTCCAAGGGAGTTCTTGATTATATTCATGCTGATTGTTGGGGGCCTTCACATCAGCCTTCTATTGCAGGTTCTAGATATTTTCTTTCTATCATTGATTGTCATTCAAGGATGAACTAGGTTTTCTTTTTAATGCACAAAAGTGAAGCTTTTTCTAGCTTCAAGCATTGGAAGTAGGTAAAAAACCAAACAGACAGAAAGGTAAAATATCTTAGAACTGATAATGGTCTTGAGTTTTGTTCTCAAGAATTTGATAATTTTTGTAAAGATGAAGGCATTACATGGCATAACATAGTTAGAAATACCCCTCAGCAAAATGGAGTGGCTGAAAGATTGAAGAGAACACTCCTAGAAAAGGCACGTTGTATGCTGTCTCATGCAGGTTTGAGCAAGAAATTTTGGGCAAAAGCTGTTCACACAGCTTCCTATCTAGTGAATAGGTCCCCTTCTAGTGCCTTAGATGGGAAGATACCTCTTGAGGTATGGCTGAAAAGATCTGCTAGTTATTCAAAGCTTAGAGTTTTTGGGTGTCCAGCTTACTATCATGTGAATAATGGCAAGCTAGAACCACGTGCAAAGAAAGGCATATTTGTGGGCTATGGTGTTGGTGTAAAGGGATACAGGATATATGATATTGAATCTCACAAAGTAATATATAGCCGTGATGTTACTTTTAATGAGAATTCTCTTTTGCAGGCAATAGATAGACTGGCAGATGAATCACTAAAAACTTAGCACACCATTCCTGAACAGATGGAGTTAGATGACGCACAGCAACCGCCTATCATTGATCAAGTTGAAATTAGAGAAACCTCATCTGAAATTAAAGAAAATGAAGTTGAGGAAAAGGTGGAGCAACCACCACCAAGAACCATTGGCAAAGATCATCCCAGAAGGGATGTTAGACCTTTGATTAGATATGGCTACGATAGTTTGGTTGCTTTTGCCTTACAGGTAGCAGTTAAGGTGGAGGATTCTGTTGATCCACTTACATATGAAGCTGTAATGAAAGATTCAGAAGCTAGTCTTTGGATGTCTGCTGTGGAGGAGGAACTCCAATCTCTCCATAAGAACAAGACTTGGGAACTAGTGAAACGTCCAAAGAACACAAATATTGTCGGTTGCAAATGGGTCTATAAGAAGAAGATTGGGACTCAAGGCAACGCAGGTGTGCAGCACAAGGCAAGATTAGTCGCCAAAGGTTATTCACAACAAGGAGTTGACTTCAATGAGGTATTTGCTCATGTTGTACGTCATACATCTATTAGAATTTTGTTATCTATTGTTGCAGCACAGAATCTAGAATTGGAACAGCTAGATGTAAAGACGGCCTTCTTGCATGGTGAGTTAGAAGAAAATATTTGGATGGAACAACCAATAGGGTTTATGGTGAAAGGTAAATCTGATTGGGTGTGCAAATTAAATAAGTCCTTGTATCGACTTAAACAATCACCACGCCAATGGTACAAGAGGTTTGATGCCTTTATAGTTAAAGTTGGTTTTAGATGCAGCAACTATGATTCATGTGTATGTGTTAAAACTCTTGATAAGAATACACATGTTTATTTGTTATTGTATGTTGATGATATTCTTATAGCTGCAAAGAATATTGAAGTGATACAGGAGCTAAAGGACACATTGAAATCAAAATTTGATATGAAGGATCTTGGTCTAGCTGGTAGAATTCTTGGAATGGAGATTAGGCGTGAAAGAAATTCTAGTAAGCTATTTTTAAATCAACAGAAGTATATTGAAAAGATCCTTAGCAGATTTGGTATGGCTTCATGCAAAGCCATTAGCACGCCTTATGATAGAAATGTTAAATTGTCATCTACTATGTCCTCAAATTGAATCTGAAAAGCTTGATATGCAGCAAGTTCCTTATGCACAGGTAGTTGGAAGCCTTATGTATGCTATGGTATGCACTAAGCCTGATTTGGCATATCCTTTGAGTGTTGTTAGGAAGTTCATGTCCAATCCAGACAGGGAACATTGGAGAGCAGTTAAAAGGATATTCATATATTTAAAAGGAACTCTAGGCATTGGCTTAATGTATGCAGCAGATCAGGGTTATACTATGGCTGGTTATACCAATTCAGACTATGTAGGTGATGTTGACAGAAGGAGATCATTATCCAGTTATGTCTTTACATTTGCAGGTTCTATTGTGAGTTGGAAATTAACTCTTCAGCCTACAGTATCTCTACCCACAACTAAGGTTGAATATGTGGCTATGATAGAAGTTGCAAAGGAAGGGATCTAGTTGAAAGGCTTACTTGGAGACTTTGGCCGACGCATTGATAAAGCTGATATCTTCTGTGATAGTCTCAGTGCTATTTGTCTCTCCAAAGATAATGTCTTTCATGATAGAACTAAACATATTGATGTTAAATATCACTTCCTCATGAGTGAAGACAGGATAAAGATTATGAAAGTCAACACAAAGGAGAACCCAACTGATATGTTTACAAAGGGCATTGTGGAGAGCAAGTTCAAGCATTACTTGGACTTACTCAACGTCTATTGCTGCTACTGACCGATGATGGGTCTTGGTGATCTATCACTTGTTCATGATGAAGATTGATGAAAGACAAGGTGGAGATTTGTGATGCTTGTGTCTTCCATCATGTATATGTATTTGTCATTATATATAGTTGTATTTCTTGGTAACTTCTAAAGGGGCAAACTTGTCTTTTGGGTATCACCCATCGTTGCCCCTAACTAGTATAAGGGGGCCATCTTCGACCAAGAGGGAATGATGCCAAATCCCTAGCTTTCTCGTTCTCCCCCTCTTTTGTACCAGCAATCATACAGCAAGGAATCATGATAGATTGATCACCCGTGGATGTACCCGTGTTGGGGAACCACGTAAATTTGTTGTTCTTCCGAATTCTCCACTTGCACACCTCTCTTCCACGTTGATCTCTTCTCCACGCAACCCTTGGATGCTCCAATTGTTTGATCTTTCCGCATAACAATATCTTTGCCAACCACAAAAGATTGCACAAAATTCTTAAAGGAGAGAGGGAGAGATACCAATAAGATGAGAGCAACATCCTCATCTTCCACAATAACACCAATGTTCCTTAGCTCCATAAGAATGTTGTTGAGCTGATCCAAATGTTGCTTCAATGGTGTACCTTCCTTCATTTTGAGAGAGAACAGTCTTTGCTTCAACAACAGCTTATTCATGAGAGACTTAGTCATATACAGAGATTCTAACTTATTCCAAAGACCCAAAGTTGTATTTTCATCTACTACCTCAATGATTATCTCATCTGATAAACATAGCAGAATAGTCGAATGTGCCTTCTCCTCTTGTTGTTCAAATTCGGTAGACTTCTTATCTAGGGTTGTCTCCACATTTAAAGGAGCCCAAATACCCTGATGTTTCAAAAGTGCTTTCATCTTAATCTTCGAGGTTGAAGATGCCATGATAATAGAACAACACAAACACAGCAAGCAAATAATAAAGAATTTAGACAACAAACAAGCACAAAATTTGCTATCCCAAAGTTGTAGACGAATCTTTCATTCAAACTATCCCAACCAACAAATGCAGCTACCGAATTCAAAAAATCACTCACAAAGAATCCCAAGAAAAACAAAGATGAGCCAAGATCACACGTACTGCCTCAAGAAACAAAAGGAATTCCCAAAAAGATTCCAAAGAATTCCAAAGAACTTCAAAAGAATTCCAAAGAACTGGCCACCCTTGGTCTATTCGAAAAGTCAAAAAAGAATTCCACAGAATCACAACAACAAACTTCAAAAGTTATGATAGGAATTCTTACTACTCGTTTCACCAACGTGGAAATGACAGATGACCAAGTGCATGTTAACAAGATTCAAGATCGCGGGCGTCGGACAAAAGAACACTACAACACTTTAATACTAAATGTAAACACAGATTCACAATACAAAACAAACGATACAACACTTTAATACTAATTGTAAACACAGATAAGTTGTTTTTTTGGTATTTTTGTTTTTGATATGTACTTGAAGATAAATGAAAGGTGAAATGTAAAAATCTCTATCGACAGTAAAAACTTCTATCACTACTGTAGGATCGTATGGCTACACAAGAGGGGGGTGAATTGTATATTTTTAATATTTTTTGAAATATAATTGAAACTTTAAAACTCAAAAACAAGTCGAGACAGTGTTTTCATAAAATTATTTTTATTCAAGGTTTCAATTACAATATACAATTCAATTCTCCTCAGAAATTGTAGATGCAATTACATTTTGATACCATATTTCATCTATACAATTTCACAACTACAAACAAAGAAAACTAATTTGCAAAATTTAAAACATTTCTCCCTGTTTGAGATCTTTCTTCTTCTTCTTCTTTCTTCTTCAGTAATTCTTCAGTGACGAATATCTTGTCTTTTTATGCTTCATCGAATTTACTTTCTTCTGATACTTCAAATCTTTAGTGACGAAAATCTTACCTTTTTATGCTTCACTGAATTTTCTTCCACTTGAGAGATTTTTCCCGAAGAGGTGTTTTTGATCCCTGAAAAAAAATTTTCTTTTAGTGCGCAGGGATGGTTTGATCCTTGAAAAGATTTTTCTTTTTGTGTGCAAGGATGGTTTGATCAACGAGAACTCTATGCCTTTTATATTGTATCTTCATTTCATGCATATCCTCCACGTTTAATCACTACTAGTTTTCCACTTCTCCACGTCTTTTCTTTTTCCTTCATCGAAACACACACATTCCAACCCACGTTTATATTTCGAATTTCCTTTAATCATCAGTCTTAGATCTCTGAAAATTTCCTGCAAAATAAACTTTCTTGTCCAAAAATTTTTCATCAGTATAATAAGAAGTCGTTACTTTAATGTTAACTAAATGAGTAACACAAGTATATATATATAACTTAACGTTTCTAACTTAACGAGTTTACCATGTGCCATTTCACATGACAAGTACTGTAGTTAACTTAACGAACTAAGTCCGTGGTGTTATGCTATCTCAACGAACTATCTCCGTTGTGTTATGATAACTCAACGAACCTGCTTAACCTTTCTTTCGGAAGGTTAAACGATAACTCACCTAAAATAGTTTAAGTTTCGGATAGTTACGGATGTAAGTCACCGAAAAACTCTTTATAATATAAAACTAGTGAGACATGTGTCAAGACCTGAAAAAATGACTTAAGTTACCTTTCGGATAGTTACGATTGTAAGTCTCTGAAAAAACTTTAACTCATCAATTCAGTAATAAACAAATGTTTTTATAATAAGAATTTTACCACATGCAAAAATAACAACTTAAGTTTATAACATTAACCTAACGCGTTGCCTTAGTGTTAAATATAGCAACTCAACGCGTTTAGTTATGTTAACTTAACGACATAAACATGTGCACCTCACATGATACAATACAACATTCATAACTTATAATTTCACCACGTGTATAACACTAACTTAACGAGTTCGTCTCTTCTTTTACTCACTAACTTAACGAGTTATCACATGACCTATTTTAACCTTTAAGCTTCTAACTTAACGAGTTCTCACGTGACCTCTATACAAACAAAACTCTAACTTAACGAGTTGTCTAAACGTGCACTGTTCATGATACAGAAGATATAACTTTAAAACATATCATGCTTTTCAATAAAACCACACGTTAACTTAACGTTTAGCTAAATGAGAAATTATTGCAACGAAACGACTAGTTATTAACTTCAGATCCAATACAGACAAGTATTTATATCAGTAAACTTTTTCTATATTAATTGATGATTTTAATTTCTTTTCACAAGCAATAGTAATTGAGCAAATATGATTATTTTCATTCAGCACACATCATCAAAACAAAAATACTCAACAAGTGCAATAGACCGGGTTACTTTCAAACTGATTGTCATCTCAACAAAGATAAGAAGAATTCGAGGAGGAATGTTAGGAGATTTTTGCATTTCACCTTTCATTCATCTTCAGGAACATATCAAAAACAACTTATCTGTATTTACATTTAGTATTAAAGTGTTGTATTGTTTGTTTTATATCATGATTAATGTTATCATTGTCAGTATTGTGAATGTTTTATGTTTGTTTAATTCAGAAAATAGAGAATAGTTTTACAGTTACTGAAATTGATTTGTTCTAGATATTTAAAGATTTTAATGGTTACTGTTTGAAATATCTGAATGTTAGTATTGTTTAATGATAAATCTAATATTAACTACCATTAAAGAGCTTAATTGATGTTATTTATAATCTGTGGAACCGCCAAATGGTTGGCCGAATTCCTTTGTAAATAGTAGTATTTAATTGGAAAGATAAGCTCGTGGAGTTAACTTAAGTCCACGAGGTTAGTCCGTTGAGTTAGCCATAACTCCACGAACTAGGTCCATTGTGTTAACTATAATTCAACAGAGTACTTAACTGAACACACATAAACTCCAATATAAAAATCGGAATAGTACACAATTCTTACTCATCTCTCTATGGGATCGACCTGTACTTGCACACAAATACAATATACACTATGCACTTGCAGTTAAAATACAAATTGAAATTAATATCTAATTTGTGTGAAAGGTTGTTAGTTTACTTCTAAAAGAAATTATTGATATAAGCATAAAGACAAATTAAACAAGTAATAAAAGAAGTTAACAAAACTAATCAATACAAGTTTTGTGGCACCGTTGTTAGGGACAAGTTTTATCTAACCTTTCACAATCAATGCAAGTTTTGTGGTGCCATTGCCAGGGAGATTGAGAAGCAAAGCAACTATGAGTGCTGTTTTATTTTAATAGCAAGAGGAGTGTGTGAGTTTTCTTCTATAATTGAGAATATGGCATATGCTTATGCTTAAAGATTTCTGAAACCTGTAGTTAGCATATGTGAATTCTGCAATTTGGAAGGTCACGACATTTCTGATTGTTTGAAATTGAGATGATCGCAGATGATTAGATCACATGAACAACAAATGAATTATCTTCAATATAATAGAGCTGAGTATGAGAACCCTATGGTTTACCCAACTGATGGTCAGTTTAGAATGCGTAACATGTTGAGAGACAAAGAAGTTTCGGATAGGTATGACAGACTAGAGCGTAGCTTAGAGTGAAACATAGACAAACTGAAACAATATATGTGTCAACAACAAGAAGTCAACCAATTAAACTATAAGGAATCATATTCAGAACCTAAAATTGATATCATTTACGAAACTGAAAAAATCATAATGAAAATTGATAAAAAATTGAATGAAATGAGATTAGGTGATTTGGAAAGAAAACTAAAAGCATTGGATGAATTTACAATGAAATTACAAGTTATGCAATAGGACAACACAAATGAAAATTTTAATGTTACAGATTTGCATAATTTGCAAGACATACTAACAAAAGAAAATACCAATGCAATAGAATTTAAAGAATGCAATTTAAAACTAAAAACAGTTCAAGATCATAATCACGAAAATGATATACAAGAACATCATGAAAGTAATGAAAATCTGGAAGATGTACGTATAACATTAAGATCTAGAATTGATATACCATCAAGAATTCAAAACAAAAATAATATGAAGGTGGATAAGAACAAAAATCAAAATGATATTGAAAATGTGATATCTGAAAATATAGAAATCAATGAAGAAAAATCTGAATTTAAAAGTGAGACAACAAATGATCAAACAAATCAAATGAAAGAAAAAGAATCTTTTAAATCACAATCATTAGCACCCTATCCTGAAAGATTACAACAAACATTTCTTGAAAAATAAGAAAAAATTAGAGAAATTTTTAAAAAATTACAAGTTAACATTCATTTGTTAAACTTATTGTAGAAAATGCCACCTTGTGCTAAATTTCTTAAGGATTGGTGTACTAAGAAAAGAGAGCGAAAAGTTTTAAGGAAAGTCTTTTTAGCTCAGCAAAGTAGTTCCCTATTTCTGCCACAAATTCCTAAAAAGTTATCTGATCCTGGAATTCCTGTTATATCAATCACCATAGGAAATACTATTCTAGAAAGAACCTTAATAGACCTAGGTGTAGGTATAAATGTTATGTCAAGTGATATATTTGTATCCTTAGGATTAGAAGGCTTAACTCCTACTAGGACTGTTATTCAATTAGCTGATAGAAGTATAAGATACCCTAGAGAAAAAATAGAGGATGTCTTAATTAAAATCAAAAACTTCATATATCCTATTGATATTGTAATTTTGGATTCCCAACAAATTAAGCATAAAAACAGTGATACATCTTTAATTTTTGGAAGACTATTTCTAGCAACATTAGGGACTGTTATTAATTGTAAAACTGGAGTAATGAAGTTAGCATATGGTAATGAGGATACTCAATTAAACATTTTTAAACTAGAAAAGTTTGAGAGATTAGAAATGTCCTTACATACTATAGACTTTTTAGAGGATGAGGGAGATATGCTAGATGATGTGATTCAAGAAGAATTAAATAGGCAACTCAATTCTAAAAACTTAGAAGAAAGTGAAAGCATAAATATAAAAGGAGATCAGGAAGAAATTAATATAGAAAATGACGATGTTCAATTAGGAGAGCTCTAGCTTCTGATGGGCAACATTTAGAATTAAAACTTTTACCTCCTGAATTAACCTATATATTTCTGGAAGAAAAACAAACATGTCCAATCATTATTACTTCAAATTTAAAAGAGGATCAAATTGCTAAATTAAAAGAAGTAGTGAAAACTTATAAAGAAGCAATAGGATGGACTATGAATGATATAAAATGGTTAAGTGCAACTTTATGCTATCACCACATATATTTAGAAGAGAATGCTAAACCTATTAGAATTCCTAAGAGGAGATTAAATCCAAACATTAAAGAAGTAGTCAGGAAGGAAATAGTGAAATGGGTAGATAATGACATAATTTTTTCTATTTCTGATAGCTCATGGGTTAGTCCAATCCATGTAGTTCCCAAGAAATCAGGATTAACATTTATTAAGAATGAAGTCAAGACTTGATACCTACTAGAATTCAATCAGACTAGAGAGTGTTTATAGACTATAGAAAGTTGAATGCAGTGACTAGGAAATATCATTTTCCCTTACCTTTTATAGATCAAATGCTAGAAAAATTAGTAGGGCAAGTATATTTTTGTTTCCTAGACGGGTATTTAGGATATAACCAAGTCCTAGTAGCATTAGAGGATCAAAAGAAAACAACTTTCACCTGTCCTAATGGAACTTATGCTTCTAAGAGAATGCCATTCGGATTAAGCAATGCACCAACCACCTTTCAAAGGTGTATGCAGGGTATATTCACTGGAATGACTGAAGATTTTTTAAAAATATTTATGGATGATTTTACTGTTTATGGAACTTCATATGAAGTATGTTTAAACAATTTAGACCAAATATTAAAATGTTGTGTAGAAGAAAATCTAGTTCTAAATTAGGAAAAATGTCATTTCATGGTTAAACAAGGAATAGTCTTGAGACATGTTGTTTCAAAGAAAGGGTTGGAAGTAGATAAAGCTAAAATAGAAGTAATTTCTAATCTACCAGAACCTAAATCAGTAAAAGATATTAGATCATTTCTAGGACATGCTGGATTTTATAGAAGATTTATTAAAGATTTTAGCAAAATAGCTAGACCTTTAACTAATCTATTAAAAGATGTCTCATTCAACTTTGTTAAAAATTGCAAAGAAGCATTTTTCAAGCTTAAAACTAGCTTAATTTCAACTCCTATAATACAAGCACCTGATTGGAGCCATCCATTTGAAGTAATGTGCGATGCATCTGATTTTGCTGTAGGAGCAGTGTTGGGACAAAAGATAGAAAAATCTCCTAGAGTGATTCATTATGCAAGCAAAACCTTAAATGATTCTCAAGTTAATTACACAACTAATGAAAAAGAGTTGTTAGCTGTTGTGTTTGCCTTAGAAAAGTTTAGATCATATCTGATTGGAGCTAAAGTGATAGTATACACGGATCATTCAGCTTTAAAAACCTAATAGCAAAGAAAGAGACTAAACCTAGATTGATCCGATGGATATTATTATTACAAAAATTTGATCTAGAAATTAAAGATAAAAAAGGTTGTGAGAATGTAGTAGCAGATCATTTATCAAGATTACAAATAGAAAAATCAAATATTAAAATTAAGGATAATTTTCCTGATGAACAATTAATAACCATCAATACAATGCCTTAGTATGCAGACATAGTTAATTACTTAGTTACTGGTTTAACACCTAAGGATTGGAATAGACAAGATAAGAAATTGTTCTTTTCAAGAGTAAAATATTACTATTGGGAAGAGTCATACTTATTTAAGAAATGTCCTAATCTGGTTTTAAGGAGGTGTATTCCAGAAACTGAATATCAAAGTATATTGTCTTTTTGCCATGACCATGCATGTGGAGGGCAGTAAAGAAGAAATTATTTTATGGAGATCTGATTCCATTGCTGATGGTGGACAATATTGATTTCATGAAATGGGCATCCAAAAAGATAAGATCAAGAACCATTTCAGTGAAAGAATACAAAAATTATGCTACTGCAAAGATTGCTGAACCTTCTAGAGGAATTACAGGAGCTGTAGAAAGGATAAATCAATTAGAGCAACAAGTAGAAAAACTCCAGAAGGAAGTAGATGAACTTAGGAAAAAAGATTAAATTGTATTGTTCATCTACTTATACTTATATTTGTATGAAAAATATCTGATTGATTGTAATGTAAACTATTCATATAAATGAATGTATGTTTTTCATATGTTTTTGCATTTATGTTTGAGAATGATGTAATGAATGAACTATCTTGAATATTATATAACTGTTTGAATAAGATACAAGACTGTTTAAAAGATTTACAAATTTTATGAATGACAAGATTAAATGCATGATAATTGGTTAATGCTTGAAAATATCTGCATGCTGCAAAGTAAAATATAAATTCTACATAACAAGAAATGAACTACAAGTTAAATATTTATATGATGTTCAGATTTAAATGAGTTTTAATTAGAACACTTCATTAATGACATGTATTTAACTTTATTTAAATTGAAAAAAATGCAGGAGAGAAAAAAAAATATAGAAGTTAATACAAGGAGTAAGCTTAGAAATTTGCTAAGTGTTAACTCAACGAAGTAAGTCCGTTGAGTTAATTGTATCTCCATGAGGTTAATAATATAATATAAGGTCACTCCGTTGAGTTATCTGTAACTCAACAAAGTTAGTCCGTGGAGTTAGCAATAGTAATTGAAGCTAGTCCGTTGAGTTAACTGTAACTCAACGAGGTTAGTTCTTGGATTAAGCTAAATGGTTATTCTTTTAGCCACGAACGAAACTTTGTGGGTTTAGTGGTTACTAAAACTTGAAATTAGAAGTGGCACACATACCCATAAAAATAGGAACCACACTACACGTTATAAGACACGTGCAGTATTAAAGAATGAAGGTGTTGTTGTTACAAATAGATTTAACATGATTAGATAGCTGGAATGGGACGTTCAGTCTTTATCACAGATTTCAAGTGTATATACTGAAATGAGACTCATGGAAAATCTGAATGCAGAGGCAAGGTTTATTACAAATATATTGCATGCCAATTTATTTCAAAGACTCAGACATAATATGGAAAAGTCAGTAGAAGCTGTTTATATGCAACTTATGGTCTGTTGAATAGAATTCAAATCAATTGGTTTGATGTTTTTACTTCTCAACTACAGCATATGAGTTCAAAATTACTTTTTGGTGATGTTGTATGTAGACTCCTTGCAAGCCAATTGAATTTATCCAACTAGCCCTCTGAAACTAAAGGCATGAGAGCTTTTAGTATAAAAGATTTGCAACAATTCCAAGCTTTGCATCAACCTCAACAACAACCAACACAATGTACAGAACAGATTCAACCACAACAACCAAGTTATTTTGTTCAAGCAAAATAGCAACCCCACATACCTCCTGACCTAGATGATGTGCTTAACAACATCAGAAATGATATTAGGCATCTAGGAGATAAAATATGTAATGCTATAAGTGATATACTTAGGAGGAATAGATAACTATCTGTTTGCTTGTATCTGAATACAAAATGTAATGTTTGTATTCATTGTTTGATTCATTGAACAATACATTTTTTTTTGTAAATGTTTACAATTCTTATTATTGTTTACAAAAAGCATTGTTGTAAATATGTCTCTTGGTTTATATATTGTGTAATCATCTTTTTGATAAATGACAAAAAGGGGGAGAACTGTTAAATGTTAAAAATTCAAATATAGAAGATGATTATGATTTTAATTACATATATTATAAAGGGAGATGATATTTATATGGTTATTGTAATCTGACAGATGATAATGTAATCTGAAAGAAAATTATATGGTTATTAAATTACATAATGAAAGGGGGAGAAATGATACTTATGTAATTATTAACATCTGAAAGTTTTATTTCTGAGAGGTGAAATTTACCAAAACAATAGAAATAAGTTAAAGTGAACTTAAGTCAACAAACTTGTTTGTTGAATTAAAAGTTAACCCAACGAATGTGATTTGTTGAGTTAAATATATTTCATAATTGATTTAATATGGTTTTGTCATCATCAAAAAGGGGGAGATTGTTGAGTATTTTGTTTTGATGATGTGTGCTGAATGAAAATAATCATATTTGCTCAATTACTATTGCTTGTGAAAGGAAATTAAGTACATCAATTAATACAGAAAAAGTTTACTGATATAAATACTTGTCTGTATTGGATCTGAAATTATATTAAGTTAAATAACTAGTCATTTCATTGCATTAATTTCTCATTTAACTAAACGTTAAGTTAACGTGTGTTTTTATTGAAAAGCATGATATGTTTTAAAGTTATATCTTCTTTATCATGAACAGTGCACATTTAGACAACTCGTTAAGTTAGAGTGTTATTTGTGTAGAGGTCACGTGAAAACTCGTTAAGTTAGAAGCTTAAATGTTAAAATAGGTCACGTGAGAACTCGTTAAGTTAGTGAGTAAAAGAAGAGACAAGCTCGTTAAGTTAGTGTTGTACATGTGGTGAAATTATAAGTTACGAATGTTATATTGTATCACATGAGGTGCACATGTTTAACTCGTTAAGTTAACATAACTAAACGCGTTGAGTTGCTATATTGAACACTAAGGCAACGCGTTAGTTAGCATATAAAACTTAAGTTGTTATTTTTGCATGAGGTAAAATTCTTATTATAAAAATATTTGCTTATCATTGGTTCATTGAGTTATCTGTAACACAACGGAGATGGTTCATTAAGTTTGCGTAACACCACAGACTTAGTTCGTTGAGTTAGCTATAGTACTTGTTATGTGAGTTGGCACACAAGGAACTCGTTAAGTTAGAAATGTTATTTACTTGTGTTACTCGTTTAGTTAACAATTAAAGTAACGACTTCTTATTACACTTGATGAAAGATTTTAGACAAGAAAGTTTATTTTGCAGGAAATTTTTCAGAGATCTCGGATTGATGATTAAAGAAAATTTGAAATGTAAACGTGGCTCAAAACGTGTGTATTTCGATGAAAGAAAAAGAAAGGATGTGAAGAAGTAGAAGACTGATAGTGATTAAACGTGGAGGATATGTATAAAATGAACATACAGTATAAAAGGCATAGAATTCTTGTTGATCAGTTATCCCTACACACCAAACAAAAAATCTTTTTAGGGATCAAAAACACCTTTCGAAGAAAAGCTCTCAAATATCAGAAAATTTAGTGAAGTAGAAAAGGTTAGATTTATGTCATTGAAGATTTGAAGTATTAGAAGAAAGTAAATTCGGTGAAGCATAGAAAGACTAGATATTTGTCATTGAAGAATTGCTGAAGGAAAAAGAGAAGAAGAAGAAGAAATATCTCAAACAGAGAAAAATGTTTTAAATTTCGCAAATTAATTTTCTCCGTTTGTAGTTATGAAATTGTATAGATGAAACATGATATCGATATATAATTGCATCTACAATTTCTAAGGAGAATTGAATTGTATATTGTAATTGAAACCTTGAATAAAAATGATTTTATGAAAACAATGTCTCAACTTATTTTTAAGTTTTAAAGTTTCAATTATAATCGAAAATGTTGAAAAACACAATTCACCCCCCTCTTGTGTAGTCATACGATCCTACAAAATTGAAAACCCTAAAAGTCAAAATATATTTAAAGTAAATGGTCAAAGACTTAGACCTTTTTTGAAAATTTCAAAAAGTTCCTTTGGAATTATAGAAGAAGTAAGAGTAGAGGACTACTTGAGCTTTATTAAGTAGATATATATATGTTTGTTTTATCTATAAAAAAAAAACTTATTTTAAATATAGTAACGGTTTAATCGAAAGAAATTATTGGTTTTACCGAAACATATAGTAATAGAAAAAAATTGTTACGGTCACACCGAAAGGATCCATCGGTTTGACCAAAACATAAAAAATATAAATATATATATATTATATTAAGTAAAAACATCGATTTTATTAAGCAAGGTATCAGTTCAACTAGTAGGAAAAAAACAATTCTGTAATTTCGGTTCGATTGAGGAAAAGCAACGGTTTGACCGATGTTAAGCAAATAAAAAAATTAAGAGTTTGTCAGACTAGAGATTCTTCAGCATTGACCGAGCAAAATTTATTATAGTTATTTATTTTTATTAGTTATAACTTTACGAGAAGTCTGTTGAGTTAAGCTTAACTCAACAAACTTACTCCATTGAGTCTAAGATAAGTTAACGAACTTACTTCATTGAGTTAACTATAACTCAATGGAGTACTTAAGGTAAGTCCAAGAACTTAGTCTGTGAAGTTAACCGTAACTCCACGAAGTAGTATATGTAAGAAGCGATAGTTTGCATGGGAAAATGACCTGATTACCTACCAAAAACTTAAGATTTATTTATACTAGAACTTAGGATTTGAAGGCATTATCCGTAGCAATCATTTAGAACTTAGAATAATAAAAGTTAGAGCAATTCCATTCCGTTCTGTAACACAACAAAGACAAAGATGGAGCCAAACTTCTAGGAGCAGTTTGACACTACTGTAAAGTATCAATTTGTGCATTTTATATATGTTAATTCATGCATATTAAGGATTATAAGTTATCATTATATATATTCTTATAAAGTATTACATGAAAATCATATTTTTAGACATATGCATGAATTAGGGATTAAATAGTTGATAATGTACAAATTTATCCTTTATCAATTAAATACCTAGTCAATAGCCCTTGTATTAGATATGATTCTTATAATTCTTCAATGTATGACTTTATATACATTGTATGATTTCCAAATCACCTAAATATGATGTTAAACTAAAGAATTTCAAGTAATTCATGCATGCACATGTGAAGTTGTGGACTAAAACCTTCCTAATTTGGCAACTTTCCATATAAGGCAACTTATGCATGCATGTATACTATATTTACATCATATGATTCATATTCAATATATATGTGCATCCAACTTGGTTTTGAGTTTATTAGGTCAATAAAACATGAAATCAAGGTGGATCAAAAAGGAAAAAACGTGGGCCATTGGATGTGACTTATTGGAGATCAAGTAACAAGACTATGTAAAGTGCTTGGCCAACCCAATCCTAGGCTATCTCCCCTTTCTTCCAAATTCGTGCACCATAGTAGCAGCTGACCATCCTCCAAGTTTCAGCTCAAATCCGGTGTCTTCTCCTCTCTTCTCAAGGTTTGAACAAGCAATTCTCCAAAAGAAGGTGAGCTTAGGTGTCTTCCTCCCCCATTGGCGACCTCCTTCCTCTTTTTGGATCAATCACAAGCATAAGGAGCTCCACGGTTGGGATTCTTGGATGTTTGGTGGAGAGGAGCCATGCTTGGGTCTCCTTGAAGAGCTTTGGATGTGATCAATGAAGGGTGGTGTATAGGAAGCATTTCTCTTGAGGTGGAAAGCAAAAGTTGTGACCTCTAGAGAAGCAAGAGGACGTGCAACCTCTTTTTCTTCAAGCAATCATATTTGGTTCCCTTTGGATGTGATCTACAAGTGGTGACAACCTTGTAGAGGAGCGGATTGAAGTGGTTCTTCATCAAACAAGGTGCAAATGTTTGAAGAAAAGTAGAAGGCTTAAAGGTATAATTGAAAGGAGAGATCCTCATACTAGTCTTTATATTTCTAAATTTTGATATGTATTAGTATGGTTTTATAATGTTGAAGAACGAAATTTCATGCATGAATATTTATTTTAAATGTTTTAAATTAAATTTCATATACTGTTTTGATGTTGATTGATATAAAGAATGGTTCATATCATGTGTATAGTGTGAATGAATGTGATTGTATAATTTGTGAATGTAGTTTTCCGTTTCTTAGATTTCTAGAATGTTTGTAGTTTTTGTTCTAGTTGTATATGCTTGTTTGTTACTTCTAAATTTCATTTTTTGTTTTTTTTTGTAAGTACTATAAGTGTAGAACATGTTTGCAAAGTTTCAAATTTTTTTAGAATGTTTTTCGAAGATTTTCAATTTTATTTTCTAAAGGTCTCAACAGTTTTGAATCTTTGTCGAGTGCTAGTTTTGAGCTCGACGCTTGTGCAGTGCTTGCATTGTATGTTTTGTGGAATTTGGTTCTGTAAATTTTCCTTGTTAGTGTAACGAATCTACTTTCAAGGCGCATTTATTTCATAGCGTTTCATGAAGATTTGTTGGAGATTTGATTTTTACATCGAAGGTGCATTTATGGAAACTTTCCATAACCGTCTGCACCCCTTTCTTAAATAAGATATTTCCAAAGTTTTAAGTGGAGTTAATCCACGAAATTACTATCATTTTAAAGATATTTCGAGTACCTTTCCAACCGTTATTTATTCTAGATTTTTAAACATTCAGGTTGGAAGTTATTAGAGTTAAAAGTTAGGCATAACTTCTATGATTTTAGGATTGATACTCATTGATTTCTTGAATGTCTTATGATAACTTAAGAATTAATTGGATTTTGGGGTAATCTTATAAACATTAATTGTACTATGAATTTTGTATATTAATATCAAGTAATTAGAGTTTAATTATGAGTTAATTTAGTGTGGGTATTTTATCGGATAATCATTTCAATAAAATTAATTTAGATGAACTCCTTATGGATTCGACATGTACTTGCACATGCTTATTACAATAGGCACCATGCGCTTGCAGTTATAAATGTAAAATTTGTACTTTTGCCATTTAATTTAACAACACATAAAAGCGTTAGTAGTTTTTGGCACTGTTGCTGGGGAGTTTTGGTGCTTTAAAATGATTTATTAGATGATTTGCAAGATTTAATATCCTCTATATTATTCTAGTTTTGTTTATTTTATTATTGAGTTATTGTTTTTATTTGTTTTCAAGGAAAAGGATACATAGATTGGCCATTCTATGTGTTTAATTCTTTGTTATCTGAATTGCTTGTTACATGTTTAATTAAAGTATATAATTTGGTGACAAGTAGCTTAATGGAGTAATGATAATTTATGTACAAATTATTAAGACAAAATCTGCCTGTTTGGAAATTTAAATTTTTAATGTGCATGAGATTAGAACTCATTTTTATATTATTTTTCCTGAATTTCTTGGTTTCTGGAATTTCTTTTGAATACTTATGCATAAAATTCTGAGTTGTATGTTAAAAGATAAAAATCTTAGAAGACAGGGATATTCTACAGATTTCTGAATAGTTTTCTTCTGATGATTTTTTGAAAAATATCTATTTTTTGAGTATTAAAATTTTAATTTAGTAATTTTTTCAGAAAATAGAGGAAATTATCTTTCCAACGAGTATTTACATGTTTCATTTGGAGTTATGTAGAATTATGTGTGAATTTTCAAAGTTGACATATTAGATTTAACCAATATTAATGAAGATCGGATAGTTATGGGTATAACTATCTGACCTCTTCATGAAAAATCAGAAAAATAAGATAGTTGTAGCTATAACTATACGATCTTTCCCTGACTAGATGGTTACAGCCATAACTATCTGATTTTACATTAAAATTGGATAGTTAGGTTGAGCTATCCGATTTCTATCGGAATGTTATTTTCTAGGTATATTTTTCATAACATGCATTCTTATAATTGAAACTGAAGTTACATGTTTGAATAAAACTTATTTTTAAAATTTTTCCATGAAACTACAGTAGTTTATCTTTCAAACAAAATATTATACGTTATATTTGGATTTATATACATTTCTGGAGAATTTTTCTAAAATGAGCTATTCTGCAGATTATGAAATTTGAGTTATTTGAGTTTATGCATGATTTTGATAATACTTCAGTTATGAATATTTTTTTCTCTCATTTTTTATAAAAACTAAAAGTAATTAACTTTCAGAAAAATATTTATTTGTGAATTTCTAAGTTATATGAATTTATGTAGAAAATCTTGAAGTTATAGTAGCACAATTTAATTTCTAGAATACTGTGTTTGCTTGTTATATTTAAAACTTTGGATGAATTTGATGTTTTGTTGATAAAATACATTGTGTTTTTATTCTGATCATAATAGCATAAAAGTAAGATCATGTGATTGAATGAGTTAAGGAAAATTAGGTCTTAAGTGGAATTAAAAATGATTGCTTTTCAATTCTTTTATTACGAATTGCTAGTATTACTAAAGACCTAAGTACTTGAATGAATTATGTCTGCTCATTTAATTAGTTTTGCATGTCATTATGGATAACTAGTACTAATAAAAATAATAATAATAAAATAAAAAATATAATTATTCAAAAAAGTATTTTTAAAAAAATTAATTTTTTTGTGTGTGCTTTATATATATTTTCTTTTCTATTTTGATATATTTATTAGTTTTGTAGTTGAGTTTTTTTCTTCGTCAAGCAAGGTACGCGCTCTTAATCCTGTTACTTTATGGTGCATTTGAATGATACCTATATTGAACATTATTTCTTTAGCATACTACTCAATCTCCATTGTATGTGTTAGGAATAATAAAATTTAAATTAATGCAAGTGCATATGGATTGCATGTTAGGTATGGGGGTGTAATCTTTCCTTGCTTGTCATAGTTTGTTTCTTTTATTCTTGTCGTCTTCATATTTTTTATCTTATTACCTAAATGATTTCTTTTACATTGAGGACAATGCAAAATTTAGGTATGGGGGGAGGCATTTGATGACATTTTTTTTTATTTTGCAGTTTTTCTTGTTTATTATATTTTTATATATGCACTTAAGCCTTAATGGATGGAGTTCTTTTAGGTATAATTGAGACCTAAAAGTGAATCCTTTAGGAAAGAAACATTGAACCTTAAGGGGAGGAGAAGAATAAAATTCAAAACCATTCATATTTTTGAGCTTATATGTAGTATTGCACTTACATGAGGCCTTGATTAGGAAGGAACCACTCCTCTTGAAGGGAAACTTAGGTAAAAACTTAGGAATATATCTTAGGGTTGTCTTATGAGAAGGGTAGAATAAAAGAGCTAAGGTAAAATTGCCTGTTCCTACACAATGATGTGGGAGGCACTCTTAAGGGTAGAGAGCTAGGGAGAGAAAAAAAAGGAAGAAAAACAAGAAAATTGATGAAAAAAAAATGAAGAAGAGAGATTGATTACTTGTTCTTACAAAAGCTACTAAGTAAGGGATTGTAATCATGTAAAAAGGTGCTGGAGTAGAAGGTAATCTAAAAAAAAAGAAGAGTCAAAATAAAGAGACAATGGACTCAAGGATAGACCTTTGAGATTACCTAGGTTATTTCTTAGTCTTGGCTATTTTCGCATACACTTATTTATATGGTACTCTACTTTCTTAGGATGGAAATTAAATGATTATTTGAATCAAATCTAGAAAGGTGAGAGGGTGATTGAATAAAGGTGAAGCTAATAGGTCAAGACAACTTAAGAGCAACTTTATCCATGTTTAGGAAACCAAGAGCATATTTTTGTTATTTTTCAACTTTCATTTGTGTTGTTTTATGTTTTGTTTTAGATTTTGTGGGTATATCTGTTGAAAACCCTCTAGGGACACAACTCCACCACTAGGGTGACCTAGGGGTTTAAAGGCTTACTTCACATGCTAAGTGTAGTCGTGATCCCTAAGAAAGTGGCCTAGGTTAGTTTTATTTTTGTTATTTGTTTCTTAGTTCTTTTGCTTCTTTTTTTTAATGAATATACTTTCATATGAGCTTTATGTTATCATTGTTTAGTTTTAGTCATTTGCTAAGGGACTAGCATGTTAGGGCAAGTAGTACAGGTGTGGAGTATGCCACAAGAACTCTAGGTTCAATCGGAAGCTTGTTAACAGTAAGTATCTAGCAGATTTATATTTTTGGTAGGTTAACAGACCTAAGTATCCGAAAATAAACTTTCAGTCGAAGGCTTTGAGTTAAGTATCTGAAAGTCAGACACTTAAGTAGATGTTTAGATAGTTAAGAAGCCAAGTATCCGAAAAGCAATGACTTAAGTGGATCTTCGGATAGTTAGGTAGTAGCTATCCAAAAATCATAAGTTTTCGGAAGGTTAACGATAGAACCTTCCGAAATAACTAAAGAGACACTTAAGTGAGTTTTCGGATAGTTAAGAAAGTAACTATCTGAAAGACATGTAGTTTTTGGAGAATTAACGATAGAACCTTCCAAAAGGACAAAGAGAGAAGTAAGTGGGTTTTTGGACAGTTAAGTCTGTAACTATCTGAAATATCGAATCTCTTCAGACAGTTAGCTTGCTACAGTAACGCCCATTATATAAATGAAGAAAGAAGAATTTCATTAGATAGTTAAGTCTATAACTATCCAAAATACTGCAGATTTTGGAAAGATAAGAAGATAAGGCTTCGAAATTGAGAGTCCCTTCTCCAAAGCTTTATTTCTCTACTGTAATGGCTTGTATGTAATTAAAGGGTTATAAACCCTAAGTTGGGTAGTATATAAACCTTTATGATGTTGTAAAACATTGCGGTTGATTATGCCAAAGCTCATAGAAGAACCCTCAACTCTCCGTGGACGTAGGTTATTACTGAACCACGTAAACCTATGTCTTCATTGTGTTATTTCTTCCTTTTACTCTTCACTCCTAGTTTCGATGAGTTTAGAGGTGAGTGTTTCTGAATCCTACCATAGAAAGTTGACTGAATGATCAGTTTTAATCCTAAAAACTAGTATCAGAGCAGTCAGTTCTTTAGTTTAACAGAATGGCAGGCGATAGAAAGTTCAGGATTGAGAAGTTTGATGGAAAAGATTTCGGATACTAGAGGTCTTAGATAGAAGACTGTTTGTATCAGAAGGATCTTCATCAACCTTTGTTCGAAAGAAAACCAGAGAAGATGGATTAGGAAGAGTAGGAGTTGTTGGACAGAAAAGCTGTAGGTCTCGTTAGGTTGTCACTAGCAAGGAACGTTCACTCAAACGTTGCCAAGGAGAAGACAACGGTTGACTTGATGAAAGCTTTGTCCAACATGTATGAGAAGCCATCAGCCGCCAACAAGGTATTTCTCATATGTAGATTATTTAATCTGAAAATGCATGAAATGGAAATGTAGCAGACCACGTTAATGAGCTAAATACTATTCTGAATCAATTGCATTTAGTAGACATAGTATTTGATGATGAAGTCAGGGCCTTCATTTTATTATCCTAATTACTAGAAAGTTGGTCTCCTGTCATGACTGGTGTAAGTAGTTCACTAGGTCATGAGAAGCTCAAGATGAGTGACATCCGGGATTTAATTTTGAGTGAGGACATTCGTAGGAAAAGTGAATTGTCAGCTTCAACTTCTGCCCTTAGTGTTGAAATTAGAGGGAGAAGTAAATCAAAACAATTTAAATCCAAAGGAAGGTCAAAGTCCAGGGGCACCAGTAAAGTAAGATCAGATATCAAATGCTAGAACTACAATCAATGGGAGCACTTCAAGTCATAATGTAAGGCTCCCAAGAAAGACAGCAAAGGGAAGGAATCAAAAGGAGTAGTTGCAAATGTTGTCTCCTTCGATTCAAATGATGCCCTAGTATGCTATGTAGACAGTTCAATTGACTCATGGGTACTAGACTCAGGAGCTTCATTCCACACTACCTATAGGAGGGATTTATTGCACAATTATCGTGCAACTCTTGTGAAAAAGGTGTACCTAGCTAACAACACAAGTTTGGATGTGTTGGGAATATGAGAGGTACACATTAAAACAAAACAAGAGATATGGAAATTGCAAGAAGTCAAATATGTTCCTGATCTTGCAAAGCAATTAATTTCCATAAGCTCCCTAGACAATGATGGTTATCAAATTGCCTTTGGTGTAGGCAAATGGAAGGTAACCAAAGGTGCAAGAATTACTACCTCAAGATAGAGGACCAGCACCTTATCTTTAACATCAGATCAAGATGACTCTATTGCAGCAGTTAATGATACTGAAGACACTGACTTATGGCATAAAAGATTGGGACACCTTAGTGAGAATGGATTGAAAGTTTTAGTAGCAGAAGGGAAAATCCCTAAGCTGAAGAATGTTAGTTTAGGGATATGTGAGGATTGCATTAAGGGAAAGCAAAAGAAAGTCAGCTTTGCCAGGACTCCTCATGATCCTAAGTCACAGAAATTAGAGCTGGTTCACATAGATGTGTGGGGGTCTACCCCTATCAGTTCTTTAGGAGGTGCTCTCTATTATGTCACCTTCATTGATGATAGTACAAGGAAGGTATGGGTTTATTTTCTGAAACAGAAATTTGAATTTTTCCAAGTCTTCAAGAAATGGAAGGCAGAAGTGGAAAATTAAAGTGGAAGAAAAATTAAATCCATCAGGTCAGACAATAGAGGAGAATATGATAGCCATAAATTTAAAGTTTACTGTGATAAGCAAGGGATTAGAAGGCAAAGGACTGTAGTTGGAACTCCACAACAAAATGAAGTTGCTGAAAGAATGAACGGGCAAGATGCATGAGACTACATGTAGGTTTTCCCAAGTCATTCTAGGTAGAAGCTGTCAATACAACCGCCTATCTGATAAATAGATGACCATCTATCCCAATGGGGCTCAAAAACCCTAAAGAATTGTGGACAGAGAAAGAGGTCAATTATGCTCATTTAAAAGTCTTTGGATCCAAGTCATTTGTCCACTTGAATAGTGACAAAAGAGACAAGTTGGATTCAAAATCACAGAAATGTTATTTCATTGGCTATGGTAAGGATTATTTTGGTTACAGATTCTGGGTAGAAGAAACCAAGAAAATAATCCGTGCAAAAGATGTCACATTTATTGAATCCAATATGTACAAGCATAGAGAAAATGTAGATGAACAACAATCAAAGCTTCAGTCTGAAAGGACTACTGAGATTAGTCTAAATAATGATGTTGAACAACCTTAGAAGGAACCTGTAGAAGAAATTCAGCTTCCAGAGGCTGAACATCTAGATGATCAAGAAGATGAAGTTGTCACTAGACAACTTAGAAGATCTGGAAGGATTTCCAGACAACTTGAAAGGTATGTACCATCATTCAATTATCTGTTATTGACAGATGATGGTGAACCTGAAACATATCAGGAAGTAATCCGTGCAAGTGATGCACACAAATGGGAGTTAGCAATGAAAGAAGAAATGAGGTCCCTAGAGAAGAATAATACTTGGGAACTAACTTCATTGCTAGAAGGAAAGAAAATCCTAAGAAACAAGTGGGTCTTCAGGATGAAAAAACAACCAGATGGTAGCAAGAAATATAAAGCCAGACTTTTTGTCAAGGGTTTTCAGCAAATTCAAGACATAGACTATACAGAAGTATTCTCTCCTGTTGTGAAGATGAATACTATAAGAATAGTCTTAAGCATTGCTACTGCAGAAAATTTGCTCTTGGAGCAAATGGATGTAAAGACAACATTCCTACATGGTGACTTACAGGAAGAACTCTACATGATGCAGCCAAAAGGATTTGTAGTAACTAGTAAGAAAAGAAAGACAGTATGTAGATTGCTGAAAAGTCTATATAGTTTGAAGCAAGCACCATGACAATGGTACAAGAGATTTGATACCTTTATTTGTACCCTAGGCTTCAAAAGATGTGATACACACTATTGCTGCTACATAAAACTGTTTAATAATTGCTTCATTATTCTACTGATTTATGTAGATGATATGTTAATTGCTTGTTCTAGTATGGAACAGATTAAGCAATTAAAGAGACAACTGTCAAAAGAATTTGACATAAAGGATATAAGAGAAGCCAAGCAAATCTTGGGTATGAGAATTATCCAAGATAGAGTGGCAAGTACTTTGAGATTAAATCAGAAGAAGTATCCAGAAAATGTACTAAGGAGATTTAATATCTCAAATGAGAGGAAGACTGAACTACCTCTCGGACCCCACTTCAAGTTGTCTAAAGATCAGTCAGCTATGACTAAAGAAGAAAGGACAAAAATGTCCAGAATACCATATGCTTTAGTAGTGGGAAGTTTAATGTATACCATGATATGCGCAATACCTGATATATCTCATGCAATGGGAGTGGTCAGTAGATATATGGCAGATCCAGGAGCTGAGCATTAGTCTGTTGTACTGTGTATACTCAGATATCTCAGATATTCCCTAGATGTAGATCTGAATTTAAAGAAAGGACCAGTTGAATTGATTGGCTACTGTGATGTTGATTTAGGAAGAGAGTTGGATAAAAGTAGAAGTACTTCAGGCTATATTTTCTACATAGGAAGTACTGCAATTAGCTAGAGATCCAAGCTGCAAAGTATTGTTGCACTCTTAACCATAGAAGCTGAATATGTTGCAGTAGCAGAGGCAGCTAAAGAAAGAATCTAGCTAGAGAATGTACTAGCCGAATTAGGGCACAAATAGAATAAAAGCATTCTGTTCTATGACAATCAAAGTACCATTTATTTAGTTGAAAATCTGAAGTTTCATTCAAGGTCCAAGCATATGAGAATGAGATTTCATTTCATAAGGGAAGAGATAAAGCAGAACAGATTAGATTTGCAGAAGATTGCAAGAGTTGAAATTGCTACAGATATGCTAATCAAAGTTCTGAATCTGCAAAAATTAAGGCTCTATATGGCCTTAATTGATCTCCTAAATAATTGAAAAGAATAAGGAGATGAAGAGTTGATGATTATTTGAGTAGCTGTTGCAATAATCTGCAAGCTAAGAGTAGAGACTGATTTTTCTTCGATCATTGTGCCAAACTCCAAGTGGGAGATTGTTAGGGCAAGTAGTACAGGTGTGGAGTATGCTACAAGAACTCTAGGTTCAATCGGAAGCTTGTTAATAGTAAGTATCTAGTAGATTTATATTTTCAGTAAGTTAACAAACCTAAGTATCTAAAAATAAAGTTTCAGTCAAAGGCTTTGAGTTAAGTAACCGAAAGTCAAACACTTAAGTGGATGTTCGAATAGTTAAGAAGCCAAGTATCCGAAAAGTAGTGACTTAAGTGGATCTTCGGATAGTTAGGTAGTAACTTTCCGAAAATCATAAGTTTTTGGAAAGTTAATGACAGAACATTCCGAAATGGTTGAAGAGACACTTAAGTGAGTTTTCAGATAGTTAAGATAGTAACTATCCGGAAGACATGTAGTTTTCGGAGAGTTAACGGCAAAACCTTCCGAAAGGACAGAGAGAGAGAAGTAAATGGGTTTTCGGACAGTTAAGTCTGTAACTATCCAAAATACCGAATCTCTTCAGACAGTTAGCCTGCTACAGTAACGCCCATTACAATAAATGAAGAAAGAAGAATTTCATCGGATATTTAAGTCTATAACTATCCGAAATGTTGCAGATTTTGGAAAGATAAGAAGATAAGGCTCCAAAATTGAGAGTCCCTTCTCCAAAGCTTTACTTTTCTACTATAATGGCTTGTATGTAATTAAAGGTTTATAAACCCTAAGTTGGGTAGTATATAAACATTTATGATGTTGTAAAATATTGCAGTTGATTGTGACGAAGATCATAGAAGAACCCTCAACTCTCCATGGACATAGGTTGTTATTGAACCACGTAAATCCTGTGTCTTCATTGTGTTATTTCTTCCTTTTACTCTTCACTCTCAATTTCGGTGAGTTTAGAGGTGAGTGTTTCTGAATCGTGCCATAAAAAGTTGACTAAACGATCAGTTTTAATCCTACCATAGCAAAGACTAAGTATGGGGGTGTGTAAAGTATCAATTTGTGCATTTTATATATGTTAATTCATGCATATTAAAGATTATAAGTTATCATTATATATGTTCTTATAAGGGATTACATGAAAATCATATTTTTAGACATATGCATGAATTAGGGATTAAATAGTTGATAATGTACAAATTTATCCTTTATCAATTAAATACCTAGTCAATAGCCCTTGTATTAGATATGATTCTTATAATTCTTCAATGTATGACTTTATATACATTGTATGATTTCCAAATCACCTAAATATGATGTTAAACTAAAGAATTTCAAGTAATTCATGTATGCACATGTGAAGTTGTGGACTAAATCCTTCCTAATTTGGAAACTTTCCATATATGGCAACTTATGCATGCATGTATACTATATTTGCATCATATGATTCATATTGAATATATATGTGCATCCAACTTGCTTTTGAGTTTATTAGGTCAATAAAACATGAAATCAAGGTGGATCAAAAAGGAAAAATCATGGGCCATTGGATGTGACTTATTGGAGATCAAGCAACAAGACTATGTAAAGTGCTTGGCCAACCCAATCCTAGGCTATCTCCCCTTTCTTCCAAATTCATGCACCATAGTAGCAACCGGCCATCCTCCAAGTTTCATCTCAAATCTGGTGTCTTCTCCTCTCTTCTCAAGGTTTGAACAAGCAATTCTCTAAAAGAAGGTGAGCTTGGGCGTCTTCCTCCCCCATTGGCGACCTCCTTCCTCTTTTTGGATCAATCACAAGCATAAGGAGCTCCACGGTTGGGATTCTTGGAAATTTGGTGGAGAGGAGCCATGCTTGGGTCTCCTTGAAGAGCTTTGGACGTTATGAACAAAGGGTGGTGTATAGGAAGCATTTCTCTTGAGGTGGAAAGCAAAAGTTGTGACCTTCGGAGCAAGCAAGAGGACGTGCAACCTCTTTTTCTTCAAGCAATCATATATGGTTCCCTTTGGACGTGATCTACAAGTGGTGAGAACCTTGTAGAGGAGTGGATTGAAGTGGTTCTTCATCAAACAAGGTGCAAACATTTGAAGAAAAGTGGAAGGCTTAAAGGTATGATTGAAAGGAGAGATCCTCATACTAGTCTTTATATTTCTAAATTTTGATATGTATGAGTATGGTTTGATAATGTTGAAGAATGAAATTTCATGCATGAATATTATTTTAAATGTTTTAAATTAAATTTCATATACTGTTTTGATGTTGTTTGATATAAAGAATGGTTCATATCATGTGTATAGCGTGAATGAATGTGATTCTATAATTTGTGAATGCAGTTTTCTATTTCTTAGATTTCCAGAATGTTTGTAGTTTTTGTTCTAGTTGTATCTACTTGTTTGTCACTTCTAAATTTCGTTTTTTGTTTTTTTTTTTAAGTACTATAATGTAGAACATGTTTTCAAAGTTTTAGATTTTTTTAGAATGTTTTTTGAAGGTTTTCAATTTTATTTTCTAAAGGTCTCAACAGTTTTGAATCTCTATCGAGTGCCAGTTTTGAGCTCGATGCCTGTGCAGTGCTTGCATTGTATGTTTTGTGGAATTTGATTCTGTAAATTTTCCTTGTTAATGTAACAGATCTACTTTCAAGGTGCATTTATTTCGTAGCGTTTCATGAAGATTTGTTGGAGATTTGATTTTTGCACCGAAGGTGCGTTTATGAAAAGTTTCCATAACCGTCTGCACCCCTTTCTTAAATAAGATATTTCCAAAGTTTTAAGTGGAGTTAATCCACGAAATTTCTATCATTTTAAAGATATTTTGAGTACCTTTCCAACCGTTATTTATTCTACATTTTTAAACATTCAGGTTGGAAGTTATTAGAGTTAAAAGTTAGGCATAACTTCTGATTTTAGAATTGATACTCATTGATTTCTTGAATATCTTATGATAACTTAAGAATTAATTAGATTTTGGGGTAATCTTATAAACCTTAATTGTACTACGAATTTTGTATATTAATATCAAGTAATTAGAGTTTAATTATGAGTTAATTTAGTGTGGGTATTTTATCAGATAATCATTTCAATAAAATTAATTTAGACGAACTCCTTATGGATTCAACATGTACTTGCACATGCTTATTACAATGGGCACTGTGCGCTTGCAGTTATAAATGTAAAATTTCCACTTTTGCCGTTTAATTTAACAACACATAAAAGCGTTACAACTACCGAATTTCTTAGACAATTAGAGGAATGACATTCCAAGTAGAAGATCAGAAATACTACGAGAGAAAAGCAACTAAAAAAAGTTGAGGATGATCTATTCTTCTTTACCAGAAAGCTAGTAAATTTGAATGTTAGAATACCTGATATAATGGAAACAAGAATACAGGTAGCTATAGAAGCTGCTATAAGTAGAGAAAGAAAAATCAAGCCAAACAATGAAGTTGCCCTAGAACTCATAAGAAGGAAATCTCGACTATGGTTTATAAAGAAGATAGCTGCAGAAGTAGTTTATCAATGATTTAAAGAATAGAGAGAGCAAGAAGAACAAGAGTATTAGCCAGAATCTTTGCAACAGCAGTTAAGAGAGCAAACAGAAATGTCGGCTACAATAGTAGAACAAGTAGGACCTTCAATTCCACCAATAGAACCATTACTACATGTTACATTTGCTTGGCCGAGAACTAAGGAAGAAGACAAGGAATTTGCTAGCATGGTCAAAGTAGCAAAAGACCAAGGAGACAGTGAGGAAATGGCTATAGCTAAGTCACATATTCTATATGATGTCATAAAGAAAAAATGGGTTGAAGAAAAGTTGACAGCTCAATATAAAATTAAGGTGGAAAGCACCAAGAAGCAGTTAGAACAGAAATTGCAAGAGAAATACAAGCTAGTCCTTCAAGACCAGTAATTATAGAAAAAGTGAAACAGGAAGAGCCAATACCTGTGGCACGAGGGCCTAAAGAGCCCATTTTTGTTGATTTATTATCTGAAGAAGAAGAAGAAGAAGATTAGGCAAAGTTATTTAGAAGAAGAAAAGGAAAAGAAAAAGTACTTGAGGATCAAGAAGAAATTAAGTCTAAGCCTATAATGTTTACAGTAGGGTATAAATAGCCTATTTATGTAGATTTGTTATCAAAAGAAGAAGCAGATAAACAACAGGAGCAAAGAAAAGAAGAAAAATAGGTTGAAATTAGTCTGCAGCCTAAAGAATTAGAAACTGAAGTTAGGGTAGAAAATACTATGCCCGTAACTCCATCCCAATATGCCTTAGAATCAGAAAGAACAATAACAATGCAGTGGTAGTTAGGAGGAAGGAGAAAGAGAAGAAGTTGAGTAGGAAGTTGAACAAGAAGAAAAAAATTCAATAGATTCCTTTGAAGAGAATGAAACTCTTCAGCAACTTATGAAGAAAATTCAAGATAAAAATGTGGAAAGTTCTACAGGCTCTCCACAATAATTCAGAGCAGAAGAGCAAGAATCTCTAGATTATTTTCAGCTAGAAATACAACAACAAGCTCAGCAAATTAAAGAAGAAATTCAAGAACAAACCCTATGGAGCAACAAATCCAAATTCCTAACCCGTCTGAAACAACGATTCTAAATGAAATTCACTTTTGGAGTCAGGAAGCATACAACAAGTATCAAAAGATAAAGGGGTATGATATTATTTATAGTAGACCAGTAGATTGGACTAGAATGGAGGAGATTAAAGAATTATTCGAATTCCAAGGCTTATTGAACTTTATTTCAAAAGAAAAAGGGCATACAGTTTATGAAAATTTAGTGCCCTATTTTTATGTAAATTTGAGAGAGGAAGAAGGAAATTTAATTGCAAACATGGAAGAAGTTAATATTTAGATAACACCTGAGCTTCTCCACAACATTTTTGGACTGAAAAGTGAAGGGATTGCAATTTTGGAAAATACAACTACAACTGAATGGACAGAACAAGCAATCAAGCAATGTTTGGTCATCGACCCTAGTGTGCCATTACTAAACAAACTAAAGTACTTAAATGGAAAAGCACATATGGTGGCAAATATTTTAGTTAAAAATGTCTATCAAAGGCATGGTCATGATATAGAATTGAGTCAATTTGTCAAATGGGTCACGTATATAGTTATAAACAAAATTCAAGTTAACTAGTGTCAAGTTTTCCTATCAAAGATAAAGTCTGCAAAGAAGAAATTATTTTTTGGGGACTTGATACCGGTATTAATGATAGAAGGAATTGACTTCATGAAATGGACATCCAAGAGGATAAGCTTGTAGGATCGTATGGCTACATAAGAGGGGGGTGAATTGTGTTTTTCAATATTTTTGAATATAATTGAAACTTTAAAACTCAAAAACAAGTCAAGACATAGTTTTCATAAAATCATTTTTATTCAAGGTTTCAATTACAATATACAATTCAATTCTCCTCAGAAAATGTAGATGCAATTATATATCGATACCATGTTTCATCTATACAATTTCATAACTACAAACAGAGAAAACTAATTTACAGAATTTAAAACATTTCTCCTTGTTTGAGATCTTTCTTCGTCTTCTTCTTTCTTCTTCAGCAATTCTTTAGTGACGAATATCTTGCCTTTTTATGCTTCACCGAATTTACTTTCTTCTGATACTTCAAATCTTCAATGACGTAAATCTTACCTTTTTATGCTTCACTGAATTTTCTTCCACCTAAGAGATTTTCCCCGAAGAGGTGTTTTTGATCCCTAAAAAGATTTTTCTTTTGGTCTGTAGGGATAGTTTGATCCTTGAAAAGATTTTTTGTTTTATATGCAAGGATGGTTTGATCAACGAGAACTCTATGCCTTTTATACTATATATTCATTTCATACATATCCTCCATGTTTAATCACTACCAGTTTTCCACTTCTTCACGTCTTTTCTTTTTCCTTCATCGAAACACACACATTCTGACCCACGTTTACATTTCGAATTTTCTTTAATCATCAATCTTGGATCTCTGAAAAAATTCCTGCAAAATAAACTTTCTCATCCAAAATTTTTTTCATCAATGTAATAAGAAGTCGTTACTTTAATGTTAACTAAACAAGTAACACAAGTAGATATTAACTTAACGAGTTCCTCATGTGCCATTTCACGTGACAAGTACTGTAGCTAACTCACCAAAATAACTTATCCTTTCTTTCGGAACGTTAAATGCTAACTCACCGGAACAACTTATCCTTTCTTTCGGAAGGTTAAATGCTAACTCATCGAAAACAATTTAAGTTTCGGATAGTTACGGTTGTAAGTCTCCAAAAAACTCTTTTTACCATAAAACTAGTGAGACACGTGTCGTGACCTGAAACCATGACTTAAGTTACCTTTCGGATAGTTACGACTATAAGTCTCCGAAAAGCTTTAACTCACCGATTCATTAATAAACAAATATTTTTATAATAAAAATTTTACCACATGCAAAAATAACAACTTAAGTTTATAACGCTAACCTAACGCGTTGCCTTAGTGTTCAATATAACAACTCAACGCATTTAGTTATGCTAACTTAACGAGTTAAACATGTGCACCTCACGTGATACAATATAACATTCGTAACTTATAATTTCACCACCTGTATAACACTAACTTAACGAGTTTGTCTCTTCTTTTACTCACAAACTTAATGAGTTGTCTTAACGTGCACTGTTCATGATACAGAAGATATAACTTTAAAACATATCATGCTTTACAATAAAAACACACGTTAACTTAACATTTAGTTAAATGAGAAATTAATGAAATGAAATGACTAGTTATTAACTTAGTATAATTTCAGATCCAATATAGACAAGTATTTATGTTAGTAAGTTTTTTCTGTATTAATTGATGATTTTCATTTCTTTTCATAAGCAATAGTAATTGAGCAAATATGATTATTTTCATTCAGCACACATCATCAAAACAAAATACTCAACAAAGATCTAGAGCCATTTCAGTGAAGGAATATAGAAATTATAATGTTGTTGTTGCTGTTTTGTTGCTGGACCTTCTAGAGATTTTACAGGAGTTGTAGAACATATAAACCAATTAAAACAACAATTAGAAAAGCTCTAGAAGGAAGTAGATGAACTTAGAAAGAAAGACTAAATGTATAGTTTGTCTACTTCTATTGAAAAATATCTGATTGTATGTAATTGTAAACTATTTATATATTTGAATGTTTGAACAACAAGATGTTGTTGAACTAATGTTTGTAAATGGATGATTTAAAGCTGAATTGAATATTATATATCTATTTAAAGCTTTACAAGACTATTTTAAAAGAAATTGAATTGAACTAAAGATGTGCTTAAAGGCACGATTATTTAAGAAACACCTGAATATGTTTACAGATTACAGAAACTCTAATTTCTACATAACAGGAAATGAACTGTAAGTTAAATTTGTTGTAGGATCAAATGGCTACGCAAGAGGGGGGTGAATTGTGTTTTTCAAGATATTTGATTATAATTGAAACTTTAAAGATAAAAACAAGTCAAGATACAATTTTAATCAAATCATTTTATTCAATGTTTCAATTACAATATACAATTCAATTCTTCTCAGAAATTGTAGATGCAATTATATAACGATACCATGTTTCATCTAATCAATTTCATAACTACAAACAGAGAAAACTAATTTACGAAATTTAAAACATTTCTCCCTGTTTGAGATTTTTCTTCTTCTTCTTCTTCTTCTTCTTCTTCTCCAGTTGTCAAATTTTTCATGAAAATTCTCATTTGGATGTTAGACATGCTGAAAACTTTGATTCAGAAATTCTCCCAAAAATGGTATCAAATAATGTTGACAGAAAAATTGAGTGATTATCTAACAGAATAAGAAATATAAACTTAAATGATGAAAATTTAGAAGAAAATAATGTCATACCTATAGAAAATATGGAACAACATAGAAATTGGTGTTATGCTTCATCTCATCCTATCGATCAGATAATAGGTGATCCTAATCAAGGAGTTAGGACTAGGTCATCAGTAGTCAACATTTGTGGTGCTTATTCATTTGTTTCTTTACTAGAACCTAAGAAAATTGAAGATGCTTTAGAAGATGAATTTTGGTATTTAGCTATGCAAGATGAGCTAAATCAATTTATAAGAAATGAGGTATGAGATCTAGTTCCACCACTTGAAAATCAGTCCATAATAGGAACAAGGTGGGTATTTAGAAACAAAGTAGATCAAGATGGACATATAGTTAAAAATAAAGCTAGATTAGTTGCTCAAGGTTACAAGCAAGAGGAAGGAATTGACTATAATGAAACATTTGCTCTTGTTGCTAGACAATAATCAATACGAATTTTGTTAGCATATGCTTGTTATATGGATTTCAAATTATATCAAATGGATGTTAAAACTACCTTTTAAATGGATATATAAAAGAAGAAGTGTATGTAAAACAACCTCTAGGTTTTGAAGATTCAAAACATCCTGAGTATGTTTATAAGCTTCAAAAGGCACTATATGGCCTTAAACAAGCCCCTAGATCTTGGTATGAGAGATTATCTAAATTACTTATGGAAAAAGGGTATTCTATGGGAAAGGTAGATCACACTCTTTTTATCAAGAAGATCAAAAAAGATATATTGGTAATTCAAATCTATGTAGATGACATCATATTTGGAGCAACAAATGATAAATTAGTTGAGTCCTTTTCGAAAGACATGACTAATCAATTTGAAATGAGTATGATGGGTGAACTATCATTTTTTCTAGGCTTACAAATTAAGCAATTAGATCAAGGTACTTTTATTTCACAAGAAAAATATACTCAATATTTATTAAAGAGGTTTGGTTTAGACAACACTAAAACAAAGAATACACCAATGAGTACTATCACCAAGTTGGATAAAGATGACTCTGGAAAAACTGTAGATGTAAAACAATATAGAAGTATGATTGGTTCATTACTTTATTTAACAACTAGCCGACCAGATATTATGTTTAGTGTGTGTACTTGAGCTAGATATCAATCTAATCCTAAGGAATCACACCTACTTGTTGTTAAATGAATTTTTAAATATCTATTAGGAACCATCAATTTCAGATTGTTTTACTTTAAACACAGTTCTTTAAACTTAGTAGGTTATAGTGATGCTGATTTCGTAGGATGTAAGTCTAAAAGAAAAAGCACCAATGGCACTTGTCAATTATTAGAAAATTCTTTAGTGTCATGGTTTAGCAAAAAGTAAAATTGTGTAGCATTATCTACAACTGAAGCTGAATATGTAGCTACCGCACTTTGTTGTGCTCAAATCCTATGGATTAGACAAACTTTAAAAGATTTTAATTTAGACTATGAACCAACTAAGATTTTCTGTGATAGTAGTTCTACAATAAGTTTATCTAAAAATCCTGTCTTACATTCACGAGCAAAACATATAGAAGTTCGACATCATTTTCTAGGGGATAATGTTATAAAGGGAAAAATAGTATTAAATTTTGTTCCTACCATAGAACAATTAGTAGATCTATTTACAAAACCCTTAGATGAAAATACCATTTCAAAATTACGATTAGAACTTGGTATCTGTAGGTTATCTGATGTTTAAATTGTCTTGTTCATTGCATTTTCGTTTTTTATAAAGGTAGTTTTAGAATTTAATGTCTTTATTATTAAAAAAACAAAACAAAACAAAACAAAATATCTATTTTCGAATTACAGTTTTCTGGTAGTTAAGAATTTATGAAATTCTGATTTTTATTAAAGTCAATTTATTTAAGAAAAATTTAGAAAAGATTACTTAAGAAAAGTTAAATTGATTCAATGTGAGTGCCAACTATATTTTTGTTACTTATGTATATGCTATTACAAAGATTTTAATAGGAAAATACATAGAAAGTATGTACTTTTTATTAAAGGAAAGTTATTAACATTCTGTTAGAAAAATTAAGTTTTGCGGTTGCCACTAATTTAATTTACTGTCTTGTTTTATTTCTTTTTTTTTTGTCTACAATTACTTAAGTAATTAAGTCCGTTGGGAGATCTTAAACCCTAGTCACTTAAACCAACTGGTTTGGGATGTGCTAACTGAAAACTCATTTTGCAAGTAATTCAGATTACAATTATAAAAAAAAAAAACCTATTCTCACTTATCATTGAGTAACTAGTTATCTTTCCTCTAAGTAAGGGATTGTGATCACGTAAAAAGATGATATTGTGGGAGGTAATACATAAAATATATATATACATGAATATAAACAAAAAAAAAGGGGGCAATGTACTCAAGCTTAATTTATTTTTCAAGGTGTTATAACAATCCTGACATAATCTATGCATATAATCTTTGTTATTTTTTTCTTGTTATTATCTACTCTTTACACATAATGTACGATATTTATTGTCTTAAGTTCGTGTACTCATTATTGAATTCTTTTAAGTTCCTAAAGGTATATCTTTATGAATTATCTTTTGTAAACTAAATTAGATAAAAGTCAGAAAATCTAAATTGTTAAATCTACTACTTATTTTTGTATTTAATTCTTTTTTTTTAAAAAAAAAACAAAAAAATAGAGAGACTCAAATCTATTTAAGGCTTAGCATCCTTTTTAAGTAAGCTATTTGACCTTTTAAAGCCAAATCTATTTAAGGCTTGGCAACCTAGTTTAAGTACGCCATAGATTCTTTAGACTACATTTATGTAGGGGGAGCAATTTCTCATATAATAATTCAACTCTTATGAACTATTATATGTTTTCATGAACGAATTTACATAATTTCAAGAAATTAACATTAATTCAGTACATTTCTGAACTATCGGTAAAATACAAGCTTTTTAATTCTTAAGTATCTGAATTTTCTATGATTTCGGAAGACTATATTGTATATATATCGAACAGTTATGTTTTAAACGATTAATAGAATATTTTATTATTTCCTGAAGTACACGTGTCAAAGCTTAAATGCATATCTTAAGTGAATGTTCAGTAAGTTATCTGGTAACTCTCCGAAATGCATCTGAGCATCAGATAGTTAGGTTTATAAGTATCCGATAATATCTAAACACCTTAAGTTAGAATTATGTACGTATTGAATTTCATTGCTTTATTATGTCTCAGTTGAAACTCGAACAGTTATGTTTAACTCATCGACTTTCACACCTATCCATTCGAGAAACTCGAACAATTAACTTAATATTATTATATTTTTCTGAAAGACTTAATCTCTGACAATAACTATTCTCGTTTGTCGTATAGTTATGTGCTTTATTGCTCACAAAACTCGAATAGTTATCATAAGTCTTCGAGTTTTCTCACTTTTCACTTAACCAGAAGTTATTTTCTTTGCACGAACAGTTACGCTAAGTATTCTACTTTTGTCGATTGTAAAACTCGTACAGTTATTGTAAGCACTCGAGTTATTTATCAGTAACGGATCTTATATTTATGATTTCAATGATTGAATCCGTTTATCCGTTTATAAACTCGAAGAGTTATAAATGTTTTACTAACAACCATTCTTGTTTCTACCTTGGTAAAACCCTAGTTTCACAATCTTTACTTCCACTAAGTTCTACAGTGCATAGCAAAGCTTAATCGATAATGTCAGGACGTGGAAGAGGACGCGATAGAATGACAAAAGTGCAGAAAAGAGAGTTGGAACTTCAAAAAATGCAAAGTGAAATCAACGACATCTACTCAAGGTACACTTTTACAAATGAAATACTGCATGAAATTAGAAAAGTTGTTCAAGATGAGAAAAATTTCTGTTGGAAGTTTATTCGCAATTATGCTGAAATACAGTTTAGACTAAAATAGACTGAACTTTCCGCATTACAACTATGGAAACGAACTTTACAACCTAACCATGTGATTGTTACAAGTTCTAGACATATACCTGAAAAATCAATACAGTCTATCACTTACTATGGAAAGAAATGGGGACCAATAATAGAAAATGCAAATAGGGAATTAGAATCATTATATTCCCAACATTATTTTCCCCCAGCTATTTTAGATGACATTCAATAGTATATAGATGAACAAAAAACTGCCATTAGGAAAATGGGTCTTCGAAGTGAAGGACAAAAAGTTTATCAACTAAAAATGGTAGAGGTTGAGAGCTTAAAACTCTATATTCCATTATTACCACCTAGGCATCATGGTGAAGGACCATCATGACCACAGGTGCTTTTAATAGGAGAAATTAAGAAAATTTTAGAACCTCCTGAACAACTAGAAACACTATAGACATATAGTCGGAAAAAGAAAAAGACATTAGAATATTTTGGACTAAGTACAGGTGTAGAAGGAATAATGCAGCAAAAAGAAGAATCATTGAAAAATGGAAAACTATGTTCCATTGCAGAAGTTGGACAGACATTTGTGTTAGGAATCCCAACCGATGTGGCAAATATTGGATTACACGCATACACTCTAAGGTATTGTGTGACATTAGTGCATAATGTATCTTTTAATACAATGGACAGTTTTTCATATCATGCTGCAAGCACACATTCTTTTCCTACGGAAAGAGAACATGTTGGAAATTTTGATGATACATATATAGATGATATCAATTTTGATGATATTTTTGATGATATAGACACTAAGTCTATGAATGTTGAAGATATTTCATCTGAAGAGGAATGCACAGATATTCTTCCTCTAACTGTATCTCAGATAGAAACTTTTGATTTTTGGTATAGTTGCTTATACTATAGTTTATACATATGGTTATGTCTGTTACAGTATATAATATACTTGTTGATAAATGTATATAATCAACAACATACACAATTACAGATTGAATATCACACTACCAATGTTTCAAGTATAGAAATTTCAGAAATACAGAATGAATCTATTATAGAACATTCTTTCCAGTTAAGTTTGAAGGGATGACACATATACGAGAAATGTTTGAATTTCAAGGCTTGTTGACTCTACTTCCACAACAGCCAGGCCATCTTGTTATACCCGAACATATCAGTTGTTTTTACTCAAACTTAACAGTGGAAGAAGGTATTCTTGTTTCCAATATACAAGAAAATGACATATATTTAACTCCAGATTTACTTTATCAAGTACTTAGTCTGAAAAATGAAGGAGTTTAATTATCAGAAAGAAAATAGGTTTATCAATTGGGATGGGACATTCAAAGTTTAGCCAAAGATCCAACTGCCAACAAACCAATGAGATTACTAAATGATTTAAATGGCCAAGCACGTTTTATTGCAAAAATATTGCATGCTTCATTGTTTCAAAGGTTTGGTCATGGTGTAGAAGTTGGCAGATGTTGTGTTTATGCTACGTATGCATTAATTAACCATATGCAAGTGAACTGGTATGATATTTTTGTTTCTCATATCCTACATTTGTAGAGTAAATTATTTTATGGTGATACGATTTTGAGAATTGTGGCAAGTCAAATAGATATTACACCTTGGCCACAGAAAAGATTAAAGTCAAGATCTTTCTCTACAAAGGAACTCCAAAAATACCAAGAAGCAGATACACCTGTAGTCTAACAACAACAACAACAAGATAGGCAAACACAGTCACAACAGCAACAGCAACAATCAACATAATTTTCAAAACAACAGCAACATACAGATATCAATACCGGTATACATATAGATATAAATACAGGTATACAAACAGATACAAATACAAGTATACATATAGACATCCATACTGAATTTTTACAACAACCATCACAAGTTTCACAAAATGATTTAGATCAAGCAGTAATTGATCAGATAAACAAAGTAAGTACAAAAATTGCAAAGAAAATTTCAAACACTTTGATCAGTATTTTTCGAAGACAAAGACGCTTGTGATTATACAAATTATGTATTTCATGATTTATGTATTGTAATTTGTTACCAAAAATATTATGTAAACTATTTACTACATTTAATACTCATGTGATTATTTTTCACAGTTTATATTTAAACAGTTTATGCTTAATCCATGCTAGTTATGCATGTTTAAAAATATCTTTTTGAACGATATGTACTTAGAATATTTTTCTTCCTTACATTTTATTTACTTTTTTATAATGCCAAAAAGGGGGAGAAGAGATAGATTATTTGACTTATTAGGTTTTGACATCATCAAAAAGGGGGAGATTGTTAGGAATTTTGTTTTGATGATATATGTTTTATTAAAGTTTTTAAATAAGTCTAAATAATATTCTCTAAGTATAATAGTTAACAGATTATCAGAAAGTTTCATTTTTATGTCGAATAAGTTAAAGATTTCTGAAGAGTTAGATTTTCGATAGTTAAACTTCGGATAGTTAACGTTTCATTTTTGTCAAATAGTTTATGTTAAAAACTCGTATAGTTAAGTTATCTACATGTGTGTTTTTAATGTTTTAAGTTGTTACGTGTTTTCCATGTGCATTCGGTAATAAAAATCGAATAGTTAGATAATTGTTTGAGTTTTTATATGCATGGATAAATAAGTCTTCAAGTTTTATAAAATGACTAACAAACAGATAAGTTTGCTATGTTTAGTCACGTGTTTTGCAGGTGCAAAAACTCAAAGAGTTACAGATAAGTATTCGAGTTTTTACAAGACTTAAAGGATAAGTGTTCGACTAAATCGAAAACTTAGAAGATATTCTACAAGACTCCAAGAAGATAAAGTCTCGGTGAATCTACGAGTGGAGATCGTGGAAATTCAAAATTATAGTAGAGAAAGTGGAAACTCAAAAAGATAGTAATTTGGATTAAAGAAAAAATTAGTATGTGGATTGTGGATTATGTGGATGAACATGCTGAACATGATAACATAGTTCAACTACTAATAGAGAGTACAAGCTACATTACAACAGAGGATCCCAATCTCAAAAACCAAGTCTGAATATTCAATCTGGATCCCTAGCTGAAAAGTTAAGTTTGAATATTCATATTCTAAAAAATTCTCCAACATCAGAAGAAGTTCGAAATTCCAAGCAATTTCAAAAAAGGAGCTGCAAATGCAAGAAGTCTGGAAATTCGACAACTGGAGAAGTCTTTTCATATGTACTTGTTTAGCTTCTTATTCATTTTCTTCTTTTTCTTCTTCCTCCTGATTACCAATCTGCATTGTCACTATTCTTTCTGATTTTGTGGTAAATTGGGATGGAGTTATGGGCAAATCAACTTCTACCCTAATTTCTGTTTCTTCTGCTTGTATAGGTTGTAAATTAATTTCTGCCTGATTTTCTTCTTCTCTTTGCTCTTGCTGCTGCCTCTACTCATCCTTAGGATCGGATAGCAAGCTTACAAAAATTGGCTCTACAGACCCTATTGATATTAGTCTTTCAGATTTAATCTCCTCTTAATATTTAGGCACTCTCTTTTCCTTTCATTCTTTTGATTAATTGTGTCTGATCTTCCTCTTCTTCCTCTAAGATTAAGTCTACTAAAATGGGCTCTGCAGGCCTTTGAGCCACAGGGACTAGCTCATCCTGTTTAATTTTTTCAATAATTGCTAGTCTCGAAGGACAAGCTTCAGCTCCTTTTGTAGTAAGTCTGGCAATGGCTTCTTGATGCTGTTCAACTTTAATTTTATATTGGGCTTTCAACTTTTCTGCAGCCCTCTTTTTGCACCGTGCATTAAACACCAGATGTGCTATAGCTACTGCCAATTCTTCTAGTTCTCCTTGGTCTTTTCCTATTTGAACCAATTCTTGAAATTCTCTTCTTTCTTCCTCAGTAAAAGGCCCCAAAATTGCTACTCTTTCTAACGGCCTTGGTTGTGAAACAGAAGGTCCAGGTTGCTCTTCCTCAAGGACAGGTCTTTCAACAGTCGGCTCCTCTTGTTCTTCATTTTCTTTTCTTTGCTGCTCCCAAATTGCCCACTAAGCTCGTCTACCTATGCGTGTTTTGAACTAGAGTTGGGACTTACGTTGGATTAGTTCAAGGGCAACTTCGTTATTTGGTCTGATTTTTCTTTCTCTGCTTATAGTAATTTTTGTTGCTCCTCTAATTCTCGTCTCCATAATCTAAGGTATTTGTATGCCTAAATCAGCTAGTACTTTTCTCTAGTAAAAAATGTTAGATTCTACCTTTTGTAGCTCTTTTTCCCTTGTCGTATTCCTGATTTTCTGCCTTGTATGCCATTCCTCTGAATCTTTCAAAAATTCTGAAGTGTCAACTACATCTTCCCAAAACTCAGGTGTCATCTTCCTCATTGTGGAGTTACACAACGGAACGGAGTCGCTTTGATCTCTACTAGTCTAAGTTCTAAATGATTCTATAGATAATGTCCCCAAACCCTAAGTTTAAGGATAAATAAGCCCTAAGTTTAAGCGGGTAATTAGGTCATTTCCCACGCAAATTCTCGTTCCCTCATTCATGGAATTACGGTTAACTCCATGGACTAAGTTTGTGGACTTAACTACAGTACTCCGTTGAGTTATAGTTAACTCAATAGGGTAAATCCGTTAACTTATCCTAGACTTAACAGAGTAAGTTCGTTGAGTTAAGCGTAACTCAACGGACTTCCCGTAAAGTTATATCTAATAAAAATACATATAATACTACTTTATACTTCGATAAAGATCGAAGAATTTCCAGTCTAATCGACTCTTAATTTTTCAACACTTTAAAAAGTTTTCTGTCAAACTGTTACATTCCTCGATTGAACCGAAATTACATATATATATTATTTCTCTATCAGTTCAATCGATATTATGCTTCGGTAAAATCACTATTTTTACTACACATAATATATATATATATATATTATGTTTTTGTGTTTCGATCAGACCGATAGATCTTGTTGATTGAACCGCAATGACTTTTTTCTTTTTAAAATATGTTTTGGTAAAATCGATAATTCCTTTCAGTTGAACCGAGACTATATTTAAATAAGATTTTTTTTTATATAAAATTATTTTTCCTTTTTTAATATATTTAAGTAGAGCTCGAGTAGTCCTCTACTCTTACTTCTTCTATAATTCCAAAAGCATTTATTGGTATTTTCAAAATAGGTCTACGTCTTTGTCCATTTACTTTAAATATATTCTAATTTTTAGGATTTTCAATTTCAATAGCTCCATAGGGGTAAATATTTCGAACTATGTAAGGCCCTGCCCATCTAGATCTTAATTTTCCTAGATGGTTATGGAGTCTAGTCATGCAAAGATATACTTCTTGTCCTATTTCAAAGGTTTTTGGAATAATTTTCTTATCATGCTAGAGCTTCATTTTCTCTTTTTCTCTTACAGTTTTTGAATAAGCTTCATTCCTAAATTCTTCTAATTCAATCAGTTGTATTTTCCAATTTTCAGCAACTTGATTTAAATTAGTGTTTAGAGTTTTTAATGCCCAATAAGCTTTATGTTCAATTTCAACTAGTAAATGACAACTTTTTCCATATACTAGCCTAAAAGGTGATATACCTAAGCTTGTCTTATATACAGTTCTATAAGCCCAAAGTGCATCTATCAATCTATTAGCCCAATCTGTTCTAGTAGGATTTACTACTTTTTCTAAGATTAACTTAATTTGTTTGTTTGCACTTTCTACTTGTCCACTTGTTTGCGGATGATATGATGTTGAAATTTTGTGGTTTACTCCATATTTCATCATTAAGGCTTCAAAACTTCTATTACAGAAATGAGTTCCTCTATCACTGATAATAGTTTTAGGTATTCCAAATCTGGCAATTATTTTGGTTCTTACAAATTGTATTACCACTTTGTTGTCATTAGTTTTTATAGGAATAGCTTCTATCCATTTAGACACATAATCCACCCCCAACAATATATAATTAAATTGATTAGATGTAAGAAATAGACCCATGAAATCAATTCCCCACACATCAAAGATTTCAACCTCAACAATAGGATTAAGAAGCAACATATTCCTCTTTGATATTCTTCCTATTTGTTGACATCTTAAACAACTTAAGCAATATTTATGAGCATCTTTAAATAGGGTTGGCCAATAAAATCCACATTGTAGAATTTTAGCAGCAGTTTTCCCTACACCAAAATGCCCTCCACATACTTGGTCATGGCAAAAAGATAATATGCTTTGATATTCAGTTTTTGGAACACACCTCCTTAAAACCAGATCAAGACATTTCTTAAATAAATATGGGTCTTCCCAATAGTAATATTTTACTCTTGAAAAGAATAATTTCTTATCCTATCTATTCCAATCTTTAAGTGTTAAACCAGTAACTAAGTAATTAACTATGTCTGCATACCAAGGCATTGTGTTGATGGTCATTAATTGTTCATCAAGAAAATTATCCTTAATTTCAATATTTGATTTTTCTATTTGTAATCTTGATAAATAATCTGCTACTACATTCTTACAACCTTTTTTATCTTTAATCTCTAGATCAAATTCTTGTGATAATAATATCCACCAGATCAATCTAAGTTTGGTCTCTTTCTTTGCTATTAGGTATTTTAAAGCTGAATGATTTGTGTATACTATCACTTTAGCTCCAATCAGATATAATCTAAACTTTTCTAAGACAAACACAATAGCTAACAACTCTTTTTCAGTAGTTGTGTAATTAACTTGAGCATCACTTAAGGTTTTGCATGCATAATGAATCACTCTAGGAGATTTTTCTATCTTTTGTCCCAGCACTGCTCCTACAAGAAAATCAAATGCATTGCACATTAATTCAAATGGATGGCTCCAATCAGGTGCTTGTATTATAGGAGTTGAAATTAAGCTAGTTTTAAGCTTGAAAAGTGCTTCTTTGCAATTTTCATCAAAGTTAAATGGGACATCTTTTAATATATTAGTTAAAGGTTTAGCTATTTTGCTAAAATCTTTAATAAATCTTCTGTAAAATCCAACATGTCCTAGAAATGATCTAATGTCTTTTACTAATTTAGGTTCTAGTAGATTAGAAATTACTTCTATTTTAGCTTTATCTACTTCCAACCTTTTCTTTGAAACAACATGCCCCATGACTATTACTTGTTTAACCATGAAGTGACATTTTTCCCAATTCAGAACCAGACTTTTTTCCATATAGCATTTTAATACTCGATCTAAATTATTTAAACACACTTCATATGAAGTTCCATAAATAGTAAAAAATCATCCATAAATATTTCTAAAAAATCTTTAGTCATTCTAGTGAATATGCCTTACATACACCATTGAAAGGTGGTTGGTGCATTGCATAGTCCGAATGGCATTCTCTTAAAAGCATAAGTTCCATTAGGGCAGGTAAAGGTTGTTTTCTCTTGATCCTCTAATGCTACTGGGATTTGGTTATATCTTGAACACCCGTCTAGGAAACAAAAATATTCTTGCCTTGCTAATTTCTCTAGCATTTGATCTATAAAAGGTAAGGGAAAATGATCTTTCCTAGTCACTGCATTCAGCTTTCTATAGTCTATACACACTCTCTAGCCTGATTGAATTCTAGTAGGTATCAAGTTTTGACTTTCATTCGTAATAACTGTTAATCTTGATTTCTTGGGAACTACATAGATTGGACTAACCCATGTGCTATTAGAAATCAGATAAATTATGTCATTATCTAACCATTTCACTATTTCCTTCCTAACTACTTCTTTAAGGTTTGGATTTAATCTTCTCTTAGGAATTCTAACAGGTTTAGCATTCTCTTCTAAATATATGTGGTGACAGCATAAAGTTGCACTTAACCCTTTTATATCATTCATAGTTCATCCTATTACTTCTTTATAAGTTTTTCCTACATCTTTTAATTTAGCAATTTGTTCCTCTTTTAAATCTGAAGCAATAATGATTGGACATGTTCGTTTTTCTTCCAGAAATATATAGGTTAATTCAGGAGATAAAGGTTTTAATTCTAAATGTTGCCTATTAGAAGCTAGGGCTCCTAATTGAATATCATCATTTTTTAAATTAATTTCTTCCTGCTCTCCTTCTATATTTATACTTTCACTTTCTTCTAAAGTTTCAGAATTGAGTTGCTTATTTAATTCTTCTTAAATCACATCATCTAGCATATCTCCTTCATTCTCTAAAAAGTCTATAGTATGTAAGGACATTTCTAACTCTTCAAACTTTTCTAGTTTGAAAATGTTTAATTGAGTATCCTCATTACCATATGCTAACTTCATTACTACAGTTTTACAATTAATAACATCCCTTGATGTTGCTAAAAATGGTCTTCCCAAAATTAAAGATGTATCATGATTTTTATGCTTAATTTGTTGGGAATCCAAGATTACAATATCAATAGGATATATGAAGTTTTTGATTTTAATTAAGACATCCTCTATTTTTCCTGTAGGGTATCTTATACTTCTATCAGCTAATTGAATAACAGTACTAGTAGGAGTTAAGCCTTCTAATCCTAAGGATGCAAATATATCACTTGGCATAACATTTATACCTGCACTGAGGTCTATCAAGGTTCTTTCTAGAATAATATTTCCTATGGTGTATGATATAACAGGAATTCCAAGATCAGATAACTTTTTAAGAATTTGTGGCAGAAATAGGGAACTACTTTGCTCAGCCAAAAAGACTTTCCTTAAAACTTTTCGCTCTCTTTTCTTAGTACACCAATCCTTAAGAAATTTAGCACAATGTGGCATTTTCTGCAATAAGTCTAACAAAGGAATGTTAACTTGTACTTTTTCAAATATTTCTCTAATTTGTTCTTATTTTTCAGGAAATGTTTGTTGTAATCTTTCAAGATAGGGTGCTAATGATTATGATTTAAAAGATTCTGTTTCTTTCATTTGATTTGTTTGATCATTTTTAATCTCATTTGCAGATTTAGATCTTTCTTCATTGATTTCTATATTTTCAGATACTACATTTTCATTATCATTTTGGTTTTTGTTCTTATCCACCTTCATATTATTTTCTTTTTGAATTCTTGGTGGTATATCAGTTCTAGATCTTAATGTTATACATACATCTTCCAAATTTTCGTTACTTTCTTGATGTTCTTGTATATCATTTTTGTGATTATGATCTTCATCTGTTTTTAGTTTTAAATTGCATTCTTTAAATTCTATTGCATTGGTGTTTTCTTTTATTTGTATGTTTTGCAAATTATGCAGATCTGTAACATTAAAGTTTTCATTTATGTTGTCCTATTACATAACTTGTAATTTCATTGTAAATTCATCCAAAGCTTTTACTTTTTTTTTCCAGATCATCTAATCTCATTGCATTCAATTTTTGATCAATTTCCATTATGGTTTTTTCAGTTTCGTAAATGATATCAATTTTAGGTTTTGAATATGCTTCACTATAGTTTAATTGGTTGACTTCTTGTTGCTGACACATAAATTATTCCAGTTTGTCCATGTTTTGTTCTAAGCTACACTCTAGTCTGTCATACCTATCCCAAACTTCCTAATCTCTCAACATATTACACATTCTAAGCTGACCATTAGTTGGGTAAACCATAGGATTCTCAAACTCAGCTCTATTATAGTGAAGATAATTCATTTGTTGTTCATGTGATCTAACCATCTACAATCGTCTCAGCTTCAAATAATCAAAAATGTCGTGACCTTCCAAATCGTAGAATTCACATATGCTAACTACAAGTTTCAGAAATCTTTAAGCATAAGCATATGTCATATTCTCAATTACATAAGAAAACACACACACTCCTCTTGTTATTAAAACAAAACAGCACTTACAGTTGCTTAGCTTCTCAATCTCTTCCCTGGCAACGGTGCTAGAAAACGTGTTTAGCTTTAGTTAACTTCTATTTTTATGCTTATATCAATAATTACCTTTAGAAGTAAACTAACAACCTTTCACACAAATTAGCTATTAATTTCAATTTGTGTTTTAACTGCAAGTGCATAGTGTATATTGTATTTGTGTGCAAGTACAGGTCGATCTCATAGGAAGAGTTAGAATAAAAATTGTGTACTGTTCCGATTTTGATATTGGAATTTATGTGTTCAGTAAAACACTTCATTGAATTATAGTTAACTCAACGAACTAACCTCGTGGACTTAAGTTAACTCCATGAATCTAACAATACTGTTAATTATAGAGGAATTCGGCCAACCATTGGGCGATTCCACAGATTATAAATAACATCAATTAAGCTCTTTGATGCTAGCTAAGATTAGATTTGTCATTAAGCAACGTTAACATTCAGATATTTCATACAGTAACCATTGAAATCTTTAAGTATCTAGAACAAATCAATTTCAGTAAACTGTAAAACTATTATCTATTTTCTGAATCAATCAAACATAAAACATTCACAATACATGCAACGATACATTAATCACAATACAACACTTACATACTAATCGTAAACACAAATAAGTAGTTTTTGGTGTTTTTTTTTTTAATGTGTTCCTGAAGTGAATGAAAGGTGAAATGTAAAAATCTCTATCAATAGTAAAAACTTCTGTCACTACATGCGACGCGATTACACCACTAAAAATTTAATCACTTACAATCTTGTCTCCTTTCCCTATAGAATCACGAGTCTAGAATTGCAAGATGATCTCCTCCTCAGCATATTGGCATCAACCCAAAACCAAGGCTAGAAGCTTTACGATCTCCTAAGATATGAACCGATGCTTGGTGAAAATGACTTCCCTTCCTACGACGCAATCACTCCTCATAGTGGTTGTCAGGCACTGTGTTTGGCTCAGAATCAACCCGACATCAAGCAAGTATCCTCACAAACCTCTGATGGTTGGTGATGGTGGTGGTGGTGCTGGTGTTGGTGTGGAGCTTCAAGGAACTTCCGATGCTATTTGCAATTAACGCGATTCTCAACACACCTTGCACACACTTTTTCAACATCTTTTATATTTCTTACAGTAGTAACTACTCCCACTTAATTGATTGATTAGATTTCCTTCCCTCATATCAACGATGGTGATTTCCTCTTCCTTCCACGAGTGAATTCCTACGTGATATGTGTAATTGTGGTCTTCCTTCGAATGTCTTATTTCTGCAACTGCTATAGTGGTATATAAGAAAATATATGGTCTGTGGAGTTACAGTTAACTCAACAGACTTACTTCGTTGATTTAACTATAAAACATGTGCAATAAAGAAATAAGCTGCTAACATAACGTGTTACCTTAGTGTGTATTCATGTAACTCAACGCGTACAGTTATGCTAACTTAACGAGTTAAACATGTGCATCTCACGTGATATACTAAAGCATTTAAATTCAACACATGCATAAATCTAACTTAACGAGTTCAGATATACAACTTACGATTTTTACTCACTAACTCAACGAGTTGTTACTATGTACCTACATAATCTTTTAACATTTAAAACATAACTATTCAATACATTAAATATAACTCTCCGAAATAATAGACAATTCAGATACTTAAGAACTTCACAGCCTGTAATTTACCGATAGTTCAGAATTATACCAAATTAACATTAATTCCCTGAAATTATGCAAATTCTTTCATTAAAGCATATAATAGTGCAATTATAACATAATGGCTTAATTCTCATATGATAAGTTAAATATTATGCAATTAACCATCATTTAACCGTTAATATTATGCACTTTTTCATTCTGAATAGTGTGCTAAACGATTGTAATCATATTTACTCAATTACTATTGTTTGTGAAAGTAAATTAAGAACATCAATTAATATAGAAAAAGTTTACTGATATAAATACTTATCTGTAACGGATCTGAGATTATGTTAAGTTAAATAACTAGTCGTTAAGTTATACTAACTTTTCATTTAACTAAACGTTAAGTTAACGTGTGTTTTTATTGCAAAGCATGATATGTTTTAAAGTTATATTTTTTGTATCATGTACGATGCACGTTAAAGACAACTCGTTAAGTTAGTACGTTATTTGTAAAAATGTCACGTGAGAACTCGTTGAGTTATAGGCTTAAAGGTTAAAATAGGTCATGTGATAACTCGTTAAGTTAGTGAGCAAAAGGAAGAGACGAACTCATGAAGTTAGTATTGTGCACGTGGTGAAATTAAAGTTTACAAATGTTATATTGTATCACATGAGTTGTACATGTTTAACTCGTTAAGTTAATATTACTACACTAACTACATGCGTTGAGTTGCTATATTGAACACTAAGGCAATACGTTAGGTTAGCATTATAAACTTAAAGTTATTATTCTTGCACGTGATTAAACATGGAGGATATGCATGAAGTGAGATACAATATAAAAGGCATAGAATTATTGTTGATCAATTATCCCTACACACCAAACAAAATATATTTTCAAGGACCAAAACACCTCTTTAGGAAAAAGCTCTCAGATAGAAAGAAAATTCAGTGAAGTAGAGAAAGTCAAATATATGTCGCTGAAGATTTGAAGAATCAGAAGAAAGAAAATTTGGTGAAGTAGAGAAAGTTAGATATTTGTCACTGAAGAATTGTAGAAGAAAAAGAAGTAGAAGAAGAAAATATTAAACAAGGAGAAATGTTTTAAATTCTGCAAATTAGTTTTCTCTATTTGTAGTTATGAATTGATTAGATAAAACATGGTATCGTTATATAATTGCATCTACAATTTCTGAGGAGAATTGAATTGTATATTGTAATTGAAACCTTGAATAAAATGATTTGATTAAAACAGTGTCTCAACTTGTTTTTAATTTTGAGTTTCAATTATATTTAAATATGTTGAAAAACACAATTCACCCCCTCTTGTGTAGTCATTCGATCCTACAAAGGTATAGATGTTTCAACGAAATCTTTATTAGAATCTACTTGTCAAAATTGATTTTTAAAACTGTGTACTGAAGAAGCATGGGCATACTTAGAAAACTTTGCAAAAAGAACTACTCAGTGGGAAAACTCAGCTAAAACTAATACAGATAAAAGAATATTACCATCGAGAATGCAAGAAATAGATTCAAGCACTATGCTTGAAGTTAGATTAACTGAGTTAATTAAAAAAGTTGAGGAGTTATCATTAAATCAAAAATTAGTAGAAAAGAATACAAATATTAATGATGTAGATATTATTTATGCTAGAAACCAGAAAGATAACTTTGGAAATTCTTATAACCCTAATTGGAGAAATCACCCGAACCTATCTTGGAGGAATAATAATTTCCAAGGAGGAGAAAATATAAATGACAAAAATATAAGTTATGAAGAAGTATGACTAAAGTAACTATGCATAATGTAGTAAATAGAAAAATATAAAAAGAAAAAAAATGAAAGTTTAATTGTAGTTAGTAGTCCTGTAGAGTTATTCCTTAACTCAACGAACTAAATCCATTGAGTTATGACCTAACTCCACGAGGGTATGTAAGTAACTATGTTAATTTTATTTCTACTAAATTTTGTTTATGTTATATAGAATCACAATAGATGGAACTGATGAAATTACCACTAGATGCACTAAGGGAAGAACTAAGTAACTTATTAGCTAAAGATTTGTGCAAATTGTGTTGTGTGTCAAAAGAAATAAAAGAATGTGTTAGAGAAAAATATTTTCATGGACTACAAGCAGCAAAGATGACATATTAGAGATGGATTTTTATGGAAGTCATTATAATGAATATGTAGAAATTTCAAATATGATGATCCTACTTTATGTTTGATAAGATGGTGAGATGAATTGATGAAATTTCAAATATGGATTATGAAAGACCTAAATGAATGGAAGTAGGAAGAGCAATATATTGAAATATATGTAGAAATAAAAACAGCTACATTATCTTGGAACATAAAAGGATCCCTTTCTGCATTTCAATTCATTAATGGTAATACACTTATCTTTAGTATTGATAACATACTACTAGTTTACAAGTTAAAAAGGAAAGCAGACTGCATTAAAACAAAATTAATAACGAGAAGAATTATGCCTAAAAAGTTTGCTTGGACTGACATGTTTATTCCATTTGTTATTACTTTTCAATCATGTTCTTAAATTATGATTTTGTACTTTTAATGTTGTGTATATGATACATTTATTTTTAAGAAAAAAAAACTTAAGTTATATTTTATTTTATTTACAAGGAAAAGAAAAGAAAAATAAAATATCAATCCAGTTTGTTGGTATCTTTTCTAAGAAACCAACTAACTTGCTTGTGAGCCACCAAAGGCATAGGAGCCTAGGTTCCATACAAGGCATTGATTTAACAAATTATGTTTTGTTGTTAAGTTGTTATTTTGTTATATATTCTACTTTTATTTGTGAATGAAAAGTTTTTTCAGAATTAAAAGTTGGAAGATATTGAAGGAGAAACAAAGAACAAGGTATGTAATTGATTACTTATCCTGAATTTACATTTAAACTCAATTCGTGGAGTTATTCATTAACTCAACGAATTAAGTTCGTTGAGTTAAGTGCTAAGTCAACGAAACAATATTCATGTCTGCTAACATTTACTATATTTACTATAAAATCTTTTACATTGAGGACAATACAAAATGTAGGTATGAGGGGGAGGTAATTATATTAAAATCCAAGTATTTTGTTAATTAGAGGAACTAGGATTGTGCTGCGAATTTATGTGGAAATTGAAATTTTTTTATGAATTTGCTGTAACTAATCGAAATTTCCTGTAACTATTCGATAATTGAAATTGTAAAAAATTTTAAGAACTGTAACTACTTGAATGATATTTAGAATCTTATATAAGATGCTACAAATTTTACTATTAATACAAATCTGGATATAGTATCTTATGTTTTTGCTAAATTTTATGAGTTTTAATAGTTTCATGATTTTTAAAATAAAAAAAATTAGAATGCTTAACTAAAACTCAATAAATTATCTGAAATTCTGAAAGAGCTGAAATGTTGATTTTTGGATTAAATGAAATACATATGATCAAGGATACATTTAATTTGATTGATTAAACTTGTAGAATGATTTATGTGTAAATCTTATTAAACTACAAAAAAAGTATGAGCTTATTGAAATGGATTCATGTTTTAAGTAACTTATAGAAGCAGGATTATACAAGATTTGAGTTTTATTGCATCTGTATTAATGAAATACATATATATATGTTTAGAATGAAAAAGTGCATAATATTAATAGTTAAATTATGGTTAATTGCATAATATTTAGCTTATCATTTGAGAATTAAGCCATTATGTTATAATTGCATTGTTATATGCTTTAATGAAAGAATCCGCATAATTTTAGGAAATTAATGTTAATTAAGTACATTTTTGAACTATTGGTAAGTTGCAGGTTTTTAATTCCTAAGTTTCTGAATTTTTTGTTATTTCGAAGAGTTATATTGCATGTATCGGACAGTTATGTTTTAAATGCTTAAAGAATATTTTATTATTTCCTAGAGTACACGTGTTGTAACCATAATGCATGACTTAAGTGAATGTTCAGTAAGTTATGTGTTAACTATCCGAAATGCATCTAAGCATCGGATAGTTAGGTTTGTAAGTATCCGAAATATCTGAACTCGTTAAGTTAGAATTATGCACATGTTGAATTTAAATGCTTTATTATGTCACGCGAGCTGCACATGTTTAACTCGTTAAGTTAGCATAACTATACACATTGAGTAAATTGAATATACACTAAGGTAACGTGTTGTGTTAGTAAGCTTATAAGTTATTTCTTTATTGCACGTGTTTTATAGTTAATCAAGGAAGTAAGTCCGTTGAGTTATCTGTAACTCCACGGACCATTTATTTTCTAATATGCCCTTATAGCAGTTGCAGAAACAAGAAATTCAAAGGAAAACCACGATTGCACGTATCACACAGGAATTCACTCATGAAATGAAGAAGAAATCACCATTGTTGATATGAATGAAGGAAATCCAACCGATCATATAAGTAGAAGCAGTTACTACAAAAAGAAATATAAAAGAAGAGGAGAAAGACGAAGAAAAGGTGTGTGTGTAGGTGGAGAACCGCGCTAACTACAGGAAGCATTGGAAGTTCCCAAAAGCTCCACACCACCACCAAAATCACCAACCATCAGAGGTCTGTGAGGATACTTTTCGGATGTCGGGTCGATTCTGACCCAAAAACGGTGACTAACAACCACTATGGGGAGTGATCGTGTCGCGGGAAGAGAAGCCATTTTCACTAAGCACCAACTCACATCTCAAAAGATCGTACAGCTTCTAGCCTTAGTTTCGAGTTGATGCTAGTATACTAAAGAGGAGATCATCTTACAATTCTTGATTCACAATTCTATAGGGAGAGGAGGCAAGATTGTAAGTGATTAAGTTTTCAATGGTGTAATCGCGTCACATGTAGTGATGGAAGTTTTTACTATCGATAGTGATTTTTACATTTCACCTTTCGTTCATCTTCAAGAACATATCAAAACAAAAATACAAAAAACAACAAATTATATGTGTTTACATTTAGTATTAAAGTGTTGTATTGTTTGTTTTGTATCGAGATTAATATTATCATTGTTAGTATTTTAAATGTTTTATGATTGTTGATTCAGAAAATAGAAAATAGTTTTACAGTTTTCTAAAAATTGAATTATCCTATATACTTAAAGATTTTAAATGGTTACTGTTTGAAATATCTGAATGTTAGTGTTGCTTAATGATAAATCTAATATTAACTAACATTAAAGAGTTTAATTGATGTTATTTACATTTTGTGGAACTGCCCAATGGTTGGCCGAATTCCTTTGTAAATAACAGTATTTAACTAGAAAAATAGGCTCATGGAGTTTAACTTAAGTCCACGACCTTAGTCCATTGAGTTAACTATAACTCTACGAACTAAGTCCATTGTATTAACTGTAACTCAACGGAGTGCTTTACTAAACACATATAAACTCCAATATAAAATCAGAATAGTACACAATTCTTACTCAATCTCTGTAGGATCAACCTATACTTGCACACAAATACAATATACACTATGCACTTGCAGTTTAAAATATAAATTGGACTTAATATCTAATTTGTGTGAAAGGTTGTTTGTTTACTTCTAAGAAAATTTATTAATATAGGCATAAAAAATCAAGCAAGTTTCTAATTTAACCTTTACAACCAAAACAAGTTTTTGTTAGGATCGATAGGCTCACTAGAGGGGGGGTGAATGGTGTGAGTGTGTAAATTTTACTTCTTTTTAAGTTAATCAGTTGATTCAAATTAATAGTAAGTTGAACTAATTTCAATGGATGCAAAATAGTAAATGGAAAGAAACACAAGAAGATTTTTAAGTGGTTCACCAACTTGGCTAGTCCACCCCTAAGATTCACTTGGGCTTCACTAAGTATACGAATACTTACAACACTTGCTTTCAGGTTGAAGCAAAAACCAACACTTAAGCTTTCAAGTTGAAGCTCTGCAACCAACCTTTTTTCAAGCTTTCAGGTATAAGCTCTTAACCAATCAAGAGTTTTCAGGTAGAAACTACGAACCAACACTTTAAACTTTGAAGTAGAGTTTGAGTGCACGGAGCTTTTGTGCTATAGTAAGCTTTGAGAGTATTACTAAATATTGCAGACTTGAGGGTTTATCTGGAATTTTTGAGTAGCTCACAGTATATGATAATCGTTGTCTTAATCTTCCCTTTACTTCTCATATTTATACCAAGAGGTATAACGATCATATTTACTTCCAACGGATGTTTTCTATTGTACTAACTATGAAGACAATCCCAAAAATAGTAAGTTACTATTATGTATATTGCATAGTGAGTAACCTTCCAATTCCCTTTGATTTTCGGATGGTTATTAGTGTAACTTTCCGAAGAACATCCATAACTCATCGAAAATCTACTTAAGTCCTTTTGTCTATGCCACGTGAGATTTTAGGTCATGCACGTGAGGTGACTTAAGTTCAGATGGTTATAACTGTTAACTCACCAAAAATCTTCAACTTTCGAATAGTTAGTTACAGTATCCTCCTAAACCCTCTTTTAAGCTTCCGATTGTTTCCTTATTTCTACACGTGCATAATAAAATGACTTAAGTTTCGGATAGTTAAGTTTGTAACCTTCCAAAACCTTTTGTTTTTCTGATAGTTAACTTTCTAACTCTCCAAAAAATCCTTGTAAGCATCTGTTCTGGATTTCTACATGTGAGAAATTCAATGACTTAAGTTTCGGATAGTTAGCCTTCCTAACTTTCCGATTTTCCTTAAGCTTTTGGATAGTTAGCACTTTAACTCTCTGATCATTCAGCCAACTATCTTTAAAATCCTTCGAAGGCCTTGTAATTTTAGATAGTTAACTTTCTAACTCTCCAATGGTGATTCTGCTACTTAACTCATCGGATACTTAAGTCTGCTAACTCACCGAAAATTTATCTCTTCCAGATAGTTAGGCTTGGTAACCTTCGATATCCTTTTTATCTCTTGCAGCACATTCTGAACAATCTGTAATGACTTATCTATCTTATGTTCTTTTGTTGTACTATCTAATCTGTGAAATACAATTTATTTCCTCACACAGGTTTTTGCATTATCAAAATACAAAGGTCCTAACAGTTTTCTAGCGTCATTGCTGGGGATTGAGAAGCTAAGCAATTGTGAGTGCTGTTTTGTTTTAATAGCAAATGGAGTATTGTGTGTTTTATTTTCTAATTGAGAATATGGCATATGCTTATGCTCAAAGATTTCTGAAACCTGTAGTTAGCATATGTGAATTCTGCAATTTGGAAGGTCATGACATCTCTGATTGTTTAAAATTGAAACAATTGCAGATGGTTAGATCACATAAACAACAAATGAATTATATTCAATATAATAGGGCTGAGTATGAGAATCCTATATTTACCCGACTAATGGTTTGTTGAGAATGTGTAATATGTTGAGAGATAGGGAAGTTTGGGATAGGTATGACAGACTAAAGCGTAGCTTAGAGCAAAACATAGACAAATCGGAACAATACATGTGTCAGCAACAAGAAGTCAACCAATTAAATTATAGGGAAGAATATTTAGAACCTAAAATTGATATCATCTACGAAACTAGAAAACCCATAATGAAAATTGATCAAAAATTAAATGCAATGAGATTAGGTGACTTGGAAAGAAAACTAAAAGCATTGGACGAATTTACAATGAAATTATAAGTTATGCAATAGGAAAACACAAATGAAAACTTTAATGTTATAAAAGTACATAATTTGCAAGATATGCAGACAAAAGAAAATATCAATGCAATAGAATTTAAAGAATGTAATTTAAAACTAAAAACAATTGAAGATCGAAATTATGAAAATGAAATACAAGAACATTGTTAGGTATGTAATTTTGATGATATATGCTTTATTAACGTATTTAAATAAGTCTACATAATATTCTCTATGTATATTTCTCTAAGTATAATAGTTAATAGATTATCGAAAAGTTTCATTTTTACGTCAGATAAATTAAAGATTTCCGAAGAGCTAGATTTGTAATAGTTAAACTTTCAGATAGTTAACGTTTCGTTTTTGTTGAATACTTTATGTTAAAAAACTCGTATAGTTAAGTTACCTGCACGTGTGTTTTTAATGTTTTAAGTTGTCACATGTTTTCCATGTACGTTCGGTAATGAAAAATTGAATAGTTAGATAACTGTTCAAGTTTTTATACGTATGGATAGATAACTGTTCGAGTTTTATAAAAGGACTAACGAACAGAAAAGTTTCTTTGTTTAGTCACGTGTGTTTGTAGGTGCAAAAAAAAACCTCGAAGAGTTAAAGGATAAGTGTTCGAGTTTTACAGGAGTTAAAGGATAAATGTTCAACTAAATCGAAGACTTAGAAGATATTCTACAAGACTCCAGGAAGATAAAGTTTCGATGTATCTACGAGTGGAGATCGTGGAAACTCAAAATGTTAGTGAATTAAGTGGAAATTTAAATAGAAAGTAATTTGGATTAAAGAGAAAATTAGTACATGGATTATGGATTGTGGATCAAGTGGATGAACATGCTGAACGTGAAAGACAACAGAGTTCGACTACTAATAGAGAGTACGAGCTACATTACAACAAGGGATCCCAATCTCAAAAAACCAAGTCAGAATATTCAATCTGGATCCCTAACTAAAAAGTTAAGTTTGAATATTCATATTCTGAAAAGTTCTCCAACATCAAAAGAAGTTCAAAATTCCAAGCAATTTTAGAAAAGGAGCTGCAAATGCAAGAAGTCTGGAAATTCGACAACTAGAGAAGAAGAGATACAAAAGCTAAGCAAAGAGAAAGAAAAGAGCTGTGTGCATAAAGATCAGGTTTTATACAATTCAAAATTAGTTTTGAAAAAGAGCTTTGTTTTCCTATTTGAATTGTATATCAAAAATTACTGTATCAAAACAGTCAATAAGGGAATTGAGTTGAAAAAATATTGTAAATTCTGTCTTGAAATAAAAGAATAGAATTTCATTTACGAGTGTTTTGTGCTCTTGTTTTATCTGCTAGTTTAATTACTAAAGACACAATTCACCCCCCCTCTTGTAATACAGACGATCCTACAACTAGTATCAGAGCAATTAAACTGTTTAAAGCATCTAGAAAGCCTTCATTTCTCTATTTAGGAATTGGTTTTTCCTGTCATTTACTTCGGATCATCTGTTTAAAATGGATAATTCTGAAATCTTAGTTATGACTGAAGGACAGACCACTAATCGTCCTCCTATGTTCAAAGGTAGCAATTATGGCTACTGAAAATATAGGATGAAAGTATTCTTTCAGTCAATTGATTTCAAATTATGGCATATAATTAACAATCCTATAGTGTTAGTTACGACTCCATATGATACTTGGACTTTTGATGAAAAAGAGTGAATGACACTGAATGTTAAAGGTTTAAACATCTTGTTTTGTGCTTTATCTCACGATCTATTTAATAAAGTTTCTACATATCAAACTACATATGAGATATGGCATGCATTAGAAGTTGCCAATGAAGGTACTAATTACGTCAAGGAATCTAAGATCAATATGTTAGTACATAAATATGAGCTTTTTAAAATGCACGAAAATGAATGTATCTCTGACATGTTTTCCCATTTTCTTGAGATTGTAAATTCATTAAAATCTTTAGGCAAGAAATTCGAGGAAAAAGACTTGGTAAGAAAGATCCTTAGATCTTTAACTAAAATTTGGGCTCAAAAGACAACATCTATTGAAGAGTCCAAAGACTTAAATACATATACTCTCGATGATTTCATAGGAAATCTAACAGCCTATGAAGTACAACATTTAGATCCAAAAGGGAAAAATCCTAGAAGGGATCTGGCTTTTGAGGCTGATAAAGTCTTAGAACTCACTAGTGATTCTAATAATGATTTATTGTTGTTGACCAGAAAATTTAGAAATCTATTGAAGAAACGCAGGAACTTCAGGTCAGCAAATACATCTAGAGATATGGAGAAGTCATTCACGAAAGACAAAAGTATATGCTACAAGTGCAACAAGCCAGGTCACTTTCAAATTGATTGTCCTCACAACAATGATAAGAAGAATTCGAGGAGGAATTTCAAGAATAAGAAATTCAGAAAGAGAAGGGCGCTTAAAGTGACATGGGATGACTCTTCAACTTCACAAAGTGAAGAAACAAAGGATTCAACATCAGACAATGAATACTCATCAACATCAGATTTGAGAAGAAAATCTAGCAAATGTATACTTTATGGCAAAATCCAGTGAGGTATCCTCTGATCAAAATGCTAATTTTAATAGTTTTGATGGATTACTTATTGAATACAATAGACTGGCCAGAAAATATAAGAAAGTCAAAATAGAAAGAAAGGACACTAGGAAAATGCTAGATGAATCTAAAAATAAGATTGATTTTCTAAACTCTACGTTGAATAAATTTAAAGAAGAAAATCAAAGGCATGCACAGGAAATTTTAAAGTTCACTGCTATAGAAAGAAAATTGCATGCCAATTGTGAAAATTTAATTGCTGATAAGAAAAAAATGATCTGTGAAATTGAAAAACTAGAACTGACTATTACTGATTTAAATTCAGAAATTGATGTGTTAAAGATTAAAGTCTGCGATCAAAAGGCTATATTAAGTAAATGGAATAATAGTCAAACTTTAACAAATGAACTTAGTAGTAAAATATCAAATGTAGAAAAACATGGTATTGGTTTACACGATGCATCTTCTGAAAATTATATATTACATGATGGTACTGCTAAAAATAATGTCTTTATTTCCAGTACTAAGAATAGTAAGAGAAAAGCTATTACGTGTGTAATCAAAAAGGGAGAAAAATATGTGCAAATTGATGGAATGCAACATATAAATGATAGCACACGATGCAAGAATTTCAAAAGAAATCTTCAGAATAATCAAGCTAAGACATTTGAGAATTTTAATATTCTTGATCAATTTTCTTCATATTTAAAGAATATCGGATATTGTAAATCAAATAATGTCAGAAATGAAAATTTCAACTTTGGTTTACATGGAGATAAATGTTCTGATAATTATAACACTAAGAGAAAGAAATGCAAAAATAATTATCAGAAAATAGATAAGTTGAAGTCTAAAAATACAGATTATTTTGATATGACTCTCTCTAAAATTCTTGGACCCACTCAAAAATGGGTTCCAAAAGATAAAATCTCTTTTTGACTGTTTTGTAGGTACACAAATCAAAATGGATAATGTACAGTAGAGCATCCAGCCTCATGACTCGAGATATACGATTACTTACAGAAATAACAAAGACCAAGAATGGACAAGTTACCTTTGAAAGTAAAAGCAAAACAAATATCCTTGGGTCTAGCAAGGTTCAGGTAACTGAGAAATGTTTTATAAATGATGTCTTATTAGTTGAAAACTTAGGTTTTAATTTATTGAGTGTTCCTATTTTAATGAAGATTTACAGAGTAATTTTTGAAAAAGATTCCTGTAAAATTATGGACATGACTACAAACGAAATTTTATTCACTGCATACAAGAAAGGATCTGTTTGTATTCTAAATTTGCCTTCTCATATTATTAAAGACAATGCTTGCTCAATTACAAAATCGGATGAAGTCATTTTATGGCATAGAAGGCTAGGACACTCAAACTTAAAATTATTACAAAAGCTGTCTAGAAATAATCTAGTTAGAGGTTTACCTAGTATTAAGTACTCAAAAGAGTTTATGTGTGATGCATGTCAACTAAGTAAATTACATAAAACATCCTTTAAAAGTTTAAATGAAATAACAAGCAAAAGAGTATTAGAACTAGTGCATATGGATTTATTTGGACCTACTAGAACAACCAGTCTAGGAGGTAAACATTATGCTTTTGTACTAGTTGATGACTATTCTAGATTTACTTGGGTATATTTTCTAGCTAATAAAACTGAAGTTTTGGAAATATTTAAGATATTCTGTAATAAAGTTCAGAATGAGCAAAATGTTAAAATTCAAAAACTTAGGAGTGATCATGGTACAGAATTTGATAATGATCAAATGGACACCTTTTGTGAAGAATTAGGCATAGATCATAGGTACTCATTTCCAAGAGCTCCTTCACAAAATGGAATAGTAGAATGTAAAAACAGATCACTTCAGGAAATGTCCAAAATCATGTTAAATGAGAATAAGTTACCCCTTTTTCTCTAGGCAGAAGTAGTTCATACAGCATGCTATGTTATAAATAGAGTACATCTAAGACCAATTTTAGATAAAACTCCTTATGAGATATGGTATAACAGGGTTCCCAAAATAAGTTATTTAAAACCCTTTGGCTGTAAGTGTTTTATTTTAAATACTAAGGAATGAAGAGACAAATTTAAAGCCAAATCAAATGAAGGGATTTTTGTTGGTTATTCCATTAGAAGTAAAGCATATAGAGTTTATAATAAATCAACAAAAACCATTGAGGAAACCCTGCATGTGGCACTTGTCAATTGTTAGGTAATTCCTTAGTATCATGGTTTAGCAAAAAGCAAAATTGTGTAGCATTATCTACAACTAAAGCCGAATATATAACTGCTGCACTTTGCTGTGCTCAAATCTTGTGAATCAGACAAACCTTAAAATATTTTAATTTAGACTATGAACCAACTAAGATTTTCTGTGATAGTAATTCTGCAATTAGTTTATCTAAAAATCTTGTCTTACATTCACGAGCAAAACATATAGAAGTTCGACATCATTTTCTAAGGGATAATGTTATAAAAGGAAAAATAGTATTAAATTTTGTTCCTACCACAGAACAATTAGCAGATCTATTTACAAAACCCTTAGATGAAAATACATTCTCAAAATTACGATTAGAACTTGGTATCTATAGGTTATCTGATATTTAAATGGTCCTATTCATTGTATTTTGGTTTGTTATAAGGTAGTTTTAGAATTTAATGTCTTTATTATTAAAAAAAAACAAAACAAAACAAAACAACATATCTATTTTCGAATTATAGTTTTCTAGTAGTTAAGAATTTATGAAATTCTGATTTTTATTGAAGTTAATTTATTTAAGAAAAATTCAGAAAAGATTACTTAAGGAAAAGTTAAATTGATTCAATGTGAGTGCCAACTATATTTTTGTTACTTATGTATATGCTATTACAAAGATTTTAACAGGAAAATACATAGAAAGTATGTACTTTTTATTAAAGGAAAGTTATTAACATTCTGTTAGAAAAATTAAGTCTTGCGGTTGCCTCTAATTTAATTTAATGTCTTATTTTATTTTTGTTTATTTTTTGTCTGTAATTACTTGAGTAATTAAGTCCGTTGGGGGATCTTAAACCCTAGTCACTTAAACCAACTGGTTTGGGATGTGCTGACTGAAAACTCATTTTGCAAGTAATTTAGATTATATTTTTTAAAAAAAAAATTTACTTGTTCTCACTTGTCATTGAGTAACTGGTTATCTTTCCCCTAAGCAAAGGATTATGATCACGTAAAAAGATGATATTGTGGGAGGTAATATATAAAATATATATATATGAATATAATAAATAAATAAATAAAGAGGGCAATGTACTTAAGCTTAATTTATCTTTCAATGTGTTATAACAATCCTGATATAATCTGTACATATAATCCTTGTTATTTTTGTTATTATCTACTCTTTACACGTAATGTACGATATTTATTTGTCTTAAGTTATGTACACATTATTGAAATCTTTTAAGTTTCTATAGGTATATCTCTATGAATTATCTTCTGTAAACTGAATAAGATAAAAGCCAAAAAGTCCAAATTGTTAACTCTACTACTTATTTCTGTATTTCATTCAAATTAAAAAAAAAAGAAGAGAGACTCAAATCTATTTAAGATTTAGCATCCTCTTTAAGTAAGTTATTTGACCTTTTTAAGCCAACTCTACTTAGGGCTTGGCAACCCAGATTAAGTACGTCATAGATTCTTTACACTACATTTATGTAGGGGGAGCAATTTCTCGTATAATAATTCATAACTTTTGAACTATTATATGTTTTCATGAAAGAGTCTGCATAATTTCAGGAAATACTCCTTAATTAAGTACATTTCTAAATTGTCGGTGACTTGTAGGTATTTTAATTCTTAAGTATCCGAATTTTCTATTGTTTCGGCAAGTTATATTACAAGTATCGGATAGTTGTGTTTCAAAATGTTCAATAGACTATTTTATTATTTCCTGAAGTATACGTGTCGAAACCATAATGCATGACTTAAGTGGATTTTCGGTAACTTATCTGTAACTCTCCGAAATGCATCTAGGCATCGGAAAGTTAGATTTGTAACTATCTGAAACATCTCTTTATTATAAAACTGCTTAAGTACACGTGTCGTGATCTAGATGATTGACTTAAGTTATCTTTCAGAAGGTTATCTGTAACTCTCCGAAATGCACCTGAGCATCGGATAGTTAGGTTTATAAGTCTCCGAAACTTTTTGAACACCTTAAGTTCAAATTGTGCATGTGTTGAATTTCACTACTTTATAATGTCTCAGTTGAAACTCGAACAGTTATGTTTAACTCTTCGACTTTTCACACCTATTCCTTCGAGAAACTCGAACAGCTATCATAAGTCTTCGAGTTTTCTCACTTTTTCACTTAGCCTGAAGTTATTTTCTTTATATGTATAGTTACGCTAAGTATTCTGCAATTGTTGGTTTTAAAACTTATACAGTTATTGCAAGCACTCGAGTTATTTATTAATAACGGATCTTCTATTTATGATTTCAATGATTGAATCTATTTATCCATTTATAAACTCGAAGAGTTATGAATGTTTTCCTAACAACCTTTTGTGTTTCTACCTTGGTAAAACCTCACAATCTTTCCTTCCACTAAGTTCTACAGTGCAAAGCGAAGATTAATCAACAATGTCAAGACGTGGAAGATGACGTGGTAGAATGACCAAAGTGTAGAAAAGAGAGCTGGAACTTCAGAAAATGCAGAATGAAATCAACGACATCTATTCAAGGTACACTTTTTCAAATGAAGTACTGCATGAAGTAAGAAAAGCTATTCAAGATGAGAAAAATTTCTGTTGGAAATTTATTCAAAATTATGCTGAAACACAGTTTAGACTAAAACAGACTGAACTTTTCGCATTGCATTTATGGAAAAGAAATTTACAACCTAACCCTGCAGTTGTAAGTTCTGGACATGTACTAAAGACATCGGTACAATCTATCACTTATTATGGAAAGAAGTGGGGACCAATAATCGAAAATGCAAACAGGGAATTACAATCCTTGTATTCCCAACATTATTTTCTCCCAGCTGTTTTAGATGATATTAAATAGTATATCGATGAACAGAAAACAATCATTAGCAAAATGGGCCTCCGAAGTGAAGGACAAAGAGTTTATCAACTCAAAATGGCAGAGGTGGAGAGCTTAAAACTCTATATTCCATTATTACCACTTAGGCATCATGGTGAAGGACCATCAAGACAACAGGTGCCTTTAACAGGAGAAATTAAGACAATTTTAGAACCTCCTGAACAACCTGAAACACTACAGACATATAGTCGGACAAAGAAAAAGACAATTGAATATTTTGGACTAACTACAGGTGTACAAGGAATATTACAGCAAAAAGAAGAATCAGTGAAAAATGGAAAACTATGCTCCATTGTAGAAGCTGGACAGACATTTTTATCAGGAATCCCAATAGATGTGACAAATATTGGCTTACAAGCATATACTCTAAGGTATTGTGTCACATTAGTGCATAATGTATCTTTTAATACAATGGACAGTTTTTCACACAATGCTGCAAGCACACATTCTTTTCCTACGGAAAGTGAGAATGTAGGAAATTTTGATGATATATATACAGATGATATCAAATTTGATGATATTATTGATGACATAGACACTGAGTCTATGAATTTTGAAGATATTTCATCTGAAGAGGAATGCATAGATATTCTTCCTCTTACTGTATCTCGAATAGAGACTTTTGAATTTTGGTACAGTTGCTTATACTACACTTTATATGTATGGTTATGTTTGTTACAATATATCGTATACTTGTTGATAAATGTATATAATCAACAACATACACAGTTACAAATAGAATATGATACTACCAATGTCTTACATATACAAATTTCAGAAATATAGGATGATTCTATTCCACAGACAAATATAGAACATTCTTTCATACAGAGACAGTTGTATAGATCAAATATAGATATACAAGTTGCTGATATACAGATTGTTACAGAGACTATTGCTACTGAAATATTTACAGAAGAAATTCAACAGATTATTGATACGACAATAACAGATATTTCAGACATTTATACTAGTTTTGATAGAAATTCCACCAGTTCTGAAAGATCTGACAATATAAATGCTGCTGATAATATTGAAACAAGTCCCACATCAGAACATCATGATAGGAAAATACCTAATCCTGAACAGAGTTTAGATGAAAATACACTATTATAGTTTAGAAATAATTCCTGTTATGAAAAATTTCAGACATATAAAACTTTTACAGTTTTATATTCAAGACTAGTTAAGTTTGAAGGGATGGCACACATACGTGAACTGTTTGAATTTCAAAGCTTGTTGACTTTACTTCCACAATAGCCAGGCCATCTTGCTATACCTAAACTTCTCAGTTGTTTTTACTCAAACATAACAGTGGAAGAAGGTATTCATGTTTCTAATATACAAGAAAATGACATATATTTAACTCCAGATTTACTTCATCAGGTACTTGGTCTGAAAAATGGAGTTAAATTATTAGAAAGAAAATAGGTTTATCGATTAGGATGGGACATTACAAGTTTAGCCAAAGATCCAACTGCCAACAAACCATTGACATTACTAAATGACTTAAATGGCCAATCACGTTTTATTGCAAAAATATTGCATGCTACATTCTTTCAGAAGTTTGGTCATGGGGCAGAAGTTGGCAGATGTTGTCTTTATGCTACATACGCATTAATCAACCATATACAGGTGAACTGGTATGATATTTTTGTTTCTCATATCTTACATTTGCAGAGTAAATTTTTTTATGGTGATACAATTTTGAGAATTGTGGCAAGTCAAACAGATATTACACCTTGGCCACAGAAAAGATTAAAGTCACGATCTTTCTCTACAAAGGAACTCCAAAAATACCAAGCGGCAGATACACCTATCCTTAGACAACAACAACAACAGGCTCGGCAAACACAGCAACAATCCATAGAATTTACAAAAACACAGCAACATACAGATATACAACAAGATATACATACAGATATACAACAAGGTATACATAGAGAAATACATACAAGTATAGATATAGGCATACATACTGAATTTTTACAGCAACCATCACAAGTTTCTCAAAATGATTTAGATCAGGCATTACTTGATCAGATAAATAGAGTTAGTACATATATTGCAAAGAAAATTTTAGATACTCTAATTGATAGTTTTCGAAGACAAAGAGGCTTGTGATTATACAAATTATGTATTACATGATTTATTTTTTGTAATTTGTAACCAAAACTATTATGTAAACTGTTTACTGATTTTAATGTTATGTGATTATTTTTCACAATTTATGATATTAAATAGTTTTTGCTTAATCCATAAATCCTATGTATGGTTGACACTATCGTTTTGATTAATATATACTTAGTAAGATATCCTTCCTTACATTTATAAAACTTAACTTCCTAAAGGGGGAGAAAATAGTTTGTTTACTTTTTTATAATGCCAAAAAGGGGGAGATATAAATTATGTGACTTATTAGGTTTTGACATCATCAAAAAGGGGGAGATTGTTAGGTATTTAATTTTGATGATATATGCTTTATTAACGTATTTAAATAAGTCTACATAATATTCTCTAAGTATATTTCTCTAAGTATAATAGTTAACAGATTATCGGAAAGTTTCATTTTTATGTCGAATAAATTAAAGATTTCTGAAGAGCTAGATTTGCAATAGTTAAACTTTCGGATAGTTAACGTTTTGTTTTTGTCGAATACTTTATGTTAAAAAACTCATATAGTTAAGTTATCTACACGTGTGTTTTTAATGTTTTAAGTTGCCACGTGTTTTCCATGTACGTTCGGTAATGAAAAATCGAATAGTTAGATAACTGTTCGAGTTTTTATACGCATGGATAGATAACTGTTCGAGTTTTATAAAAGAACTAACGAACAGAAAAGTTTCTTTGTTTAGTCACGTATTTTGCAGATGCAAAAAAAAAACTCGAAGAGTTAAATGATAAGTGTTCGAGTTTTACAGGAGTTAAAGGATAAATGTTCAACTAAATCGAAGACTTAGAAGATATTCTACAAGACTCCAGGAAGATAAAGTTTCGATGTATCTACGAGTGGAGATCGTGGAAACTCAAAATGTTAGTGAAGTAAGTGGAAATTTAAATAGAAAGTAATTTGGATTAAAGAGAAAATTAGTACATGGATTATGGATTATGGATCAAGTGGATGAACATGCTGAATGTGAAAGACAACAGAGTTCGACTACTAATAGAGAGTACAAGCTACATTACAACAGGGGATCCCAATCGCAAAAATCCAAGTCTGAATATTCAATCTAGATCCCTAACTGAAAAGTTAAGTTTGAATATTCATATTCTAAAAAGTTCTCCAACATTAGAAGAAGTTTGAAATTCTAAGCAATTTTAGAAAAGGAGCTACAAATGCTGAAAAGGAGCTGCAACATTAGAAGAAGTCTGGAAATTCGACAATTGGAGAAGAAGAGATACAAAAGCTGAGCAAAAAGAAAGAAAAGAGCTGTGTGCATAAAGATCAGCTTTTATACAATTCAAAATTAGTTTTGAAAAAGAGCTTTGTTTTCCTATTTGAATTGTATATCAAAAATTACTGTATCAAAAATGTCAAGAAGGGAATTGAGCTGAAATGATATTGTAAATTTTGTCTTGAAATAAAAGAATAGAATATCATTTACAAGTGTTTTATGCTCTTGTTTTATCCGCTAGTTTAATTACTAAAGACACAATTCACCCCCCCTCTTGTAATACAGACGAACCTACAAACATCATAAAAGTAATGAAAATTTTGAAGATGTATGTATAACATTAAGATCTGAAACTGATATACCACCAAGAATTCAAAAAGAAAATAATATGAAGGTGGATAAGAATAAAATTCAAAATGATAATGAAAATAAAATATCTGAAAACTTATAAATCAATGAACAAAAATTTGAATCTGAAAATGAGACTAAAAATGATCAATCGAATCAAATGAAAGAAAAGGAATCTTGTAAATCACAATCATTAGCACCCTATCCTAAAATATTACAACAAACATTTCCTCAAAAACAAGAAAAAATTAGAGAAATTTTTGAAAAAGTACAAGTTAACATTCATTTGTTAGACTTATTGCAGAAAATGCCATCTTGTGTTAAATTTCTTAAGGATTGGTGTACTAGGAAAAGAGAGCGAAAAGTTTTAAGAAAAGTCTTTTTAGCTGAGCAAAGTAGTTCCCTATTATCTGATCCTGGAATTCCTATTATATCATGCACCATAGGAAATACCATTCTAGAAAGAACCTTAATAGACCTAGGTGCAAGTATAAATGTTATGCCGAGTGATATATTTGCATCCTTAGGATTAGAAGGCTTAATCCCTACTAGGATTGTCATTCAATTAGTTGATAGAAGTATAACATACCTTACAGGTAAAATAGAGGATGTCTTAATTAAAATCAAAAACTTCATATATCCTATTGATATTGTGTTTTTGGATTCCCAACAAATTAAGCATCAAAATTGTGATACATCTTTAATTTTGGGAAGACCATTCTTAGCAACATCAATGGTTGTTATAAATTGTAAAACTGAAGTGATGAGATTAGCATATGGTAATGAGGATACTCAATTAAACATTTTCAAACCAGAAAAGCTTGAGGAGTTAGAAATGTCCTTACATACTATAGACTTTTTAGAGGATGAAGGAGATATGCTAAATGATCTGATTTAAGAAGAATTAAATAGGCAACTAAATTCTAAAACTTTAGAAGTAAGTGAAAGCATAAATATAGAAGGAGATCAAGAAAAGTTTAATATTGAAGATGAGAATGTTTAATTAGGAGTTCTAGCTTCTGATGGTCAACATTTAGAATTGAAACATTTACCTCTTAAATTAACCTATATATTTCTGGAAAAAAACGAACATGTCCAATCATTATTGCTTCATATTTAAAAAAGGATCAAATTTCTAAATTAAAAGTAGTAAAAACTTATAAAGAGGCAATAAGATGGACTATGACTGATATAAAAAGGTTAAGTGCAACTTTATGCTGTCACCACATATATTTAGAAGAGAATGCTAAACTTGTTAGAATTCCTGAGAGGAGATTAAATCCAAACCTTAAAGAAGTAGTCAGGAAGGAAATAGTAAAATGGTTAGATAATGACATAATTTATCTGATTTCTGATAGCTCATGGGTTAGTCCAATCCATGTAGTTCCTAAGAAATCAGGATTAATAGTTATTAGGAATGATGGTCAGGACTTGATACCTACTAGAATTCAATTAGGCTGGAGAGTGTGTATAGACTATAGAAAGTTGAATGCTATTACTAGGAAAGAACATTTTCCCTTACCTTTTATAAACCAAATGCTAGAGAAATTAGCATGGCAAGAATACTTTTGTTTCCTAGACGGGGGTATTCAGGTTATAACCAAGTTCTAATAGCATTAGAGGATCAAGAGAAAATAACTTTCACCTATCCTAATAGAACCTATGCTTTTAAGAGAATGCCATTCGGATTATGCAATGCACCAACTACCTTTCAAAGGTGTATGCAAGGCATATTCACTGGAATGACTGAAGATTTCTTTAAAATATTTATAGATGATTTTACTATATATGGAACTTCATATGAAGTGTGTTTAAACAATTTAAACCAAGTATTAAAATGTTGTGTGGAAAAAAAATCTAGTTTTAAATTGGGAAAAATGTCATTTCATGGTTAAAACAAGAATAATCTAGGGACATATTGTTTCAAAGAAAGGGTTGGAAGTAGATAAAGCAAAAATAAAAGTAATTTCTAATCTACCAGAACCTAAATCAGTAAAAGATATTAGATCATTTCTAGGACATGCTAGATTTTATAGAAGATTCATTAAAGATTTTAGCAAAATAGCTAGACCTTTAACTAATCTATTAAAAGATGTCTCATTCAACTTTGATAAAAATTGCAAAGAAGCATTTTTCAAGCTTAAGACTAACTTAATTTCTACTCCTATAATACAAGCACCAGATAGGAGTCATCAATTTGAATTAATGTGTGATGCATCTGATTTTTCTATTGGAGCAGTGTTGGGACAGAAGATAGAAAACTCTCCTAGAGTGATTGATTATGCAAGCAAAACTTTAAATGATGCTCAAATTAATTATACAACTATTGAAAAAGAGCTGTTAGCTATTGTGTTTGCCTTAGAAAAGTTTAGATCATATCTGATTGGAGCTAAAGTGATACTATACACAAATCATTCAGCTTTAAAACACCTAATACCAAAGAAAGAGACTAAACCTAGATTGATCTGGTGGATATTATTATTACAAGAATTTGATCTAAAAATTAAAGATAAAAAAGGTTGTAAGAATGTAGTAGCAGGTCATTTATCAAGATTACAAATATAAAAATCAAATATTGAAATTAAGGATAATTTTCCTAATGAACAATTAATGACCATCAACACAATACCTTGGTATGCAGACATAGTTAATTACTTAGTTATTAGTTTAACACCTAAAGATTAGAATAGACAGGATAAGAAATTGTTCTTTTCAAGAGTAAAATATTACTACTGGGAAGACCCATACTTATTTAAGAAATGTCCTAATCTGGTTTTAAGGAGGTGTGTGCCAAAAACTAAATATCAAAGCATATTATCTTCTGTCATGACCAAACATGTGGAGGGCATTTTAGTTCAGGGAAAACTACTACCAAAATTCTGCAATGTAGATTTTATTGGCCAAGACTATTCAAAGATGCTCATAAATACTACTTAAGTTGTTTAAGATGTCAACAAATAGGAAGAATATCAAAGAGGAATATGATGTCTCTGAACCCTATTGTTGAGGTTGAAATCTTTGATATGTGAGAAATAGATTTTATGGGTCCATTTCCTATGTCTAATCAATTTAATTATATATTGTTGGCGGTGGATTATGTATCTAAATGGATAGAAGCTATTCCTACAAGAACTAATGACAACAAAGTGATAATACATTTTATAACAACTAATATAATTGCTAGATTTGGAATACCTAAAGCTATTATTAGTGATAGAGGAACTCATTTTTGTAATAGAAGTTTTGAAGCTTTAATTAAGAAATATAGAGTAAATCACAAAATTGCAACATCATATCATCCGCAAACAAGTGAACAAGTAGAAAGTGCAAACAAACAAATTAAGTTAATCTTAGAAAAAGTAGTAAATCCTACTAGAACAGATTGGGCTAATAGATTAATAGATGCACTTTGGGCTTATAGAACTGCTTATAAGATAAGCTTAGGTATGTCACCTTTTAGGCTAGTATATAGAACAAGTTACCATTTACCAACTGAAATTGAACATAAAGCTTATTAGACATTAAAAACTCTGAACACTAATTTGAATCAAGCTACTAAAAATAGAAAAATGCAATTGATTGAATTAGAGGAATTTAGGAATAAAGCTTATTTGAAAACTGTAAAAGAAAAAGAGAAAATGAAGTTCTAACATGACAAGAAAATTATTTCAAAAACTTTTGAAATAGGACAAAAAGTATATCTTTACATGACTAGACTTCATAACTATCTAGGAAAACTAAGATCTAGACGGGTAAGACCTTACATAATTCAAAATATTTATCCCTATGGAGCTATTGAAATTGAAAATCCTAAAAATTAGAATATATTTAAAGTAAATGGACAAAGACTTAGACCTATTCTAAAAATTCCAAAAAGTTCCTTTGGAATTATAGAAGAAGTAAGAGTAGAGGACTACTCGAGCTTTACTTAGTAAGATATATATATATTGTGTATTAAAAAAAATTTCTTATTTTGAAGTTAGTCATGGTTCAACCAAAAGAAATTATCGATTTTACCGAAACATATATTAAAACAAATATTATGGTGGTTCAACCGATAGGATCCATTAGTCTGACCAAAATATAAAAACATACAAAAATTTATATATTATATTGAGTAAAATGTCGATTTTACCGAAGATAGTATCAGTTCAATTGGTAAAAAAACAAAGAGAGAGAGGAGTATTTAATTTTAGTTCGACCAAAGAATATAACAGTTTGACCGAAATTCTAAAATATTGAAAAAATTAAGAGTCGGTCAGACTAGAAATTCTTCAGTCTTGACTGAAGTAAAAATTATTATTTTTAAGTATTTTTATTAGTTATAACTTTACGGGAGGTCTGTTGAGTTACGCTTAATTCAACAAACTTACTCCGTTGAGTCTAAGATAAGTTAACGAACTTACCCCGTTGAGTTAAGTGTAACTCAACGGAGTACTGTAGTTAAGTCCACGGACTTAGTTTGTGGAGTTAACTGTAATTCAACGAAGAAGTGAGTGAGATAGCGAGAGTTTGCAAGGGAAAATGACCTGATTACCTGCCTAAAACTTAGTGTTTATTTATACTAAAACTTAGGATTTGGGGGCATTATCCGCAGAATCATTTAAAACTTAGAACAGTGAAGTTCAGAGCGATTCTATTCCTTTCCATCACACCACGAAGTCAAGATAAATCCAGAGTTCTAGGAGGAAGTTGACACCACGAGATTTCTCAAAGAATCAGAAGAATGGCATACAAGACATGATTAGGAACACAACACGGGAAAAAGAACTACAAAAGGTAGAATTTGACATCTTCTACTAGAGAAAAGTTTTAGTAGATTTAGATATAAAAATACCTCAGATTGTGGAAACGAGAATTAAAGAAGCAACAGAAGTTGTTATGGATAGAGAAAGGAAAATTAGGCCAAACAACGAAGTTGCCCTAGAATTGATCTAACGCAAGTCCAGATTATAGTTCATACGACATATTGGTGGACATGCCTAGTGGGCAATCTGGGAGCAATAGAGGAAAGCAGCTGAAGAACCTACAGCTGTAGAGCTAGCTGCTGAAAAACCAGTGATTGAGGAACAACAACCAAGACCTTCAGTTCCACCAACAGAACCATTAAAACAAGTAACTTTTGCTTGGCCGAGAACTAAAGAAAAAGACAAGAAGTTTGCAAGCTTGGTTAAAATAGCAAAAGACTAAGGTGATAATGAAGAAATGGCTATGGCCAAGGCACATATTCTGTATGATGCCATAAAGAAAAAGCAAGTTGAAGAAAAGTTGAGGGCTTAATATAAAATTAAAGTAGAACAACATCAGGAAGTAGCTAGATCAATGGCTGCAAAAGAAACTAAAGTTGGTCTTTCGAGACTAGTAATTACAGAAGAAGTAAAACAGGAAGAGCTAGTACCTGTGGCTCGAGGGCTTGTAGAGCCAATTTTTGTAGATTTAATCTCAGAGGAGGAAGAGGAAGACCAAACACAGCTAATTAGAAGAAGGAAAGGAAAAGAGGTAGGGCTTAAAGCTCCTATAGAGATTAAACCTAAGCTTAAAATATCAGAAGGGCCTATAGAGCTCATTTTTGTTAACCTACTATTTGAATCTGAGGAGTAGGAGGAGCAGCAGTAAGAGCAAAGAGAAGAAGGAAAATAGGCTGAAATTAGTTTGCAGCCTGTACAAACAGAAGAAACTGAAATTAAGGCAGAAGCTAATTTGCCTGTGACTCCATCCCAATCTACCACAGAATCAGAAAGAACGGTGATAATGCAGATTGGTAGTTAAGAGGATGAAAAAAGAGAAAAAATTGAACAAGAAGCTGAACAAAAGCATATGGAATAAGAAGGAAATATCGCGACAGATTCCATTAAAGAGGGAGAGACCCTTCAGCAATTAATTGAAAGAATTCAAGATAGAATGGAGAGTTCTGTCGGCTCTCCACCACAGATTGAAAGAGAAGTTGAAATGCAAGAATCTTAGGATCATTTCCAATAAATTCAAGTTCAACAAATGGAAGAAAAAATTCAAGAACAGACCCCTCTAGAGCAACAAATTCAAATTCCTGACTTGGCTGAAGCAACAATTCTGAATGAAGTATACTTTTGAAGTGAGGAAGTATATAATAAATATCAAGAGATTAGGGGTTATGATATTATATATAGTAGACTAGTAACTAGGACGGCATGAATGACATTAAAGAATTATTTGAGTTCCAAGGTCTTCTACAATTTATTTCTCAATAGAGAGGGCATGCTGTATATGAAAATTTAGTGCCCTGTTTTTGTGCAAACTTGAGAGAGGAGAAGGAAATTTAATTTCTAGCGTAGAGCAAGCTAGTGTACAGATAACACCAGAGCTTCTCCACAACATTTTTGGATTGAAAAATAAAGGATAAGAAATCCTAGAAAATACAACTGTAGTCGAGTGGACAGAACAGGAAATTAAAGACTATTTAGCTATCAATCCTAGTGTGCCATTATTAAACAAATTGAAGTACTTAAATGGTAAAGCACACATGGTAGCTAACATTTTGATTAAAAATGTCTACCAATGACAATGCCGTGATATTGAGCTAAGTCAATTTGTTAAATGGGCCACATATGCAATTGTGAACAGAATTCAAGTAAATTGGTCTTCAATTTTTATCTCCAAGTTGAGAGCAGCACAGAAAAAATTATTTTATGGAGATTTGATACCAGTATTAATGGAGGATAATATTGACTTCACGAAATGGACATCCAAAAGGATAAGATCAAGAGCCATTTCAATGAAGGAATACAGAAATTACAATGTTGCAACTATTGAGATTGCTAGACCTTCTAGAGAATTATAGGAGCTGTTGAATGGATAAATCAATTAAAACAACAATTAGTGTAGGATCGAATGGCTACACAAGAGGGGGGTGAATTGCTTTTTCAACATTTTCGATTATAATTGAAACTTCAAAAATAAAAACAAGTCGAGACACTATTTTAATCAAATCATTTTATTCAAGGTTTCAATTACAATATACAATTCAATTCTCCTCTAAAATTGTAGATGCAATTATATAACGATATCATGTTTCATCTAATCAATTTCATAACTACAAATAGAGAAAACTAATTTGTGGAATTTAAAACATTTCTCCTTGTTCAAGATTTTTCTTCTTCTTCTTCTTCTTCTTTTTCTTCTGCAATTCTTCAATGACAAATATCTAACTTTCTTTGCTTCATCGAATTTGCTTTCTTCCGATACTTTAGATCTTCAATGACATAAATCTGACTTTTTCTGCTTCACTGAATTTCCTTCCATCTAAGAGTTTTTCCCTAAAGAGGTGTTTTTGATCCCTAAAAAGATATTTCTTTTGGTGTGCAGGGATGATTGATCAACGAGAATTCTATGCCTTTTATACTGTATATTCACTTCATGCATATCCTCCACGTTTAATCACTATCAGTTTTCCACTCTTCTCGTCTTTTCTTTTTCATTCATTGAAATACACATGTTCTGACCCACGTTTTCTTTTCGAATTTTCTTTAATCATCAATCTTGGATCTTTGAAAAATTTCCTGCAAAATAAACTTTCTCGTCCAAAATTTTTCATCAAATGTAATAATAAGTCGTGTTAATGTTAACTAAACAAGAAAAACAAGTATATTTATAACTTAACATATCTAACTCAACAAGTTCATCATGTGCCAAATCACATGATAAGTACTGTAGCTAACTCAATGAACTAAGTCTGCGATGTTATGCTAACTTAACGAACCAGTAATCAATAAATGTTTTTATAATAAGAATTTTACCACGTGCAATAATAACTTTAAGTTTATAACACTAACCTAACGCATTGCCTTAGTGTTCAATAGAGCAACTCAACGCGTATAGTTATGTTAACGAGTTAAACATATGCAACTCACGTGATACAATATAACATTTGTAACTTTTAATTTCACCACGTGTACAATACTAACTTAACGAGTTTGTCTACTCTTTTACTCACTAACTTAATGAGTTCTCACGTGACCTATTTTAAACTTTAAGTCTATAACTCAACGAGTTCTCACGTGACCTTTGTACAAATAACTCACTAACTTAACGAGTTGTCTTTAACGTGCATTGTACATGATATAGAAAATATAACTTTAAAACATATCATGCTTTACAATAAAAACACACGTTGACTTAACATTTAGTTAAATGAAAAGTTAGTACAACATAACGACTAGTAATTTAACTTAGTAAAATTTCAGATCCATTATAGGTAAGTATTTATATCAGTAAACTTTTTCTGTATTAATTGATGTTCTTAATTTACATTCACAAATAATAGTAATTGAGTAAATATGATTATATCCGTTTATCACATATCATCAAAACAAAATACTCAACAATCTCTCCCTTTTTTATGATGACAAAAATCATATTAAATCAATTATGAAATATGTTTAACTCAACGAAGCACCTCCATTAGGTTAACTTTTAATTCAACAAACAAGTTTGTTGAATTAAGGTCACTTAAGATTATATCTATTGTTTGTGTGAAAAACATCTCTCAGGAATAAAACTTCTCAAACAAAATATTTCAACATCCCCTTTTTATATATATATATATGTAATTTAAACACATAATCATCTCCCCCTTTTTAGCATTAATCAAAAAGATGATTACATAGTATAAAAATCCAAGAGACAAGTATGTACAGCTCAACATTCTATAAACATTAATAAGAATGAAATCATTTACAGTAAAATGTATCATTCAAATAATCAAACAATAAATACAAACATTACATTTTGTATTCAGACACAAGCAAATAGACAAATGACCATACATTTATCTATTCCTCCTAATGATATCAGTAATAGTAGTACAAATTTTATCTCCTCGATGCCTAAAATCATTTCTAATGTCATTCAGCACTGCATCTAAGGTAGGAGGTAGATCTGGTTGTTGTTGTACTTGATCTGAAAAGTTTTGTTGTTGTGTTTGGTTTTCTGTAATGTTAGGTTGTTGTTGCTGTTGTTGATGCATAGACTAGTATTTTTGCAAATCTTTAATATTGAAAGCTCTCATGCCTTTAGTTTTAGAGGGTCAGTCGGATAAAGTTAATTGGTTTGCTAGAAGTCTACATACAGCATCATCAAAAAATAACTTTGAACTCATATGCTGTAGTTGAGAAATGAAAACATCAAACCAATTGATTTGAATTCTGTTCAGGGGCCATAAGTTGCATATAAACAACTTCTGCTGACTTCCAGATTATGTCCGACTCTTTGAAATAAATTGGCATGCAGAATATTTGCAATAAACATTGCCTCTGCATTCAAATTTTCCATTAATCTCATTTCAGAAAATACATTTGGAATCTATGATAACGACTGAATGTCCCATTCCAGCTGTCTAACAATGTCAAATCTATTAATAACAACACCTTCATTCCGTAATCCTAAAACTTTAAAAATCAATTCAGGAGATAAGGTGAATTCCTGTTGAGTTATATGAGTTGTCAATATATTCTTTTTCTTGACTAGATTGCTGTAAAAAGCTGCAATAAGCTCTTTGTATTGCTTCCATTTTGTTCTAACTCACAAGAATTGTAGTAAGCCTTGAAACTCAAATAAATCTCTTATTTCTAATAAATTTCTGAACTTTATTAGTTGAGCATGCTGAATCTAACATGAAATTAAATTATTGTATTTCTGCAATGCTTCCTTAGATTTAAAGTAAATTGAATTTCCTTGAATGTTTATTGTTATATACAAAGAAGTTGATACCTGAAGCCTTGATTCAGAATTTAATTAATATTCAAGAGTCTCTTCTTCAAAATGAATGTCATTGTGTACCTCTATCAAAATATGTTCTTAAAGCTACTCAGGTAAGCTTGATTTTTCAATTTCAACAAAGTGAGGAACATTTTCAATATCTACTACATCCATTTGTTCAGTTTCTATAGAGTGTTCAAAGTTTAAATTTTCCATAAATTGAACAGCCTATGTATCTGTTTGTAATTCTTCAGTTTCTACAATAGATATTTCCATTTGTACATGCTGTGAATTCTCAAACTTTAATTCTATAGATTCTAAAGTAGGCTGATCTACATTAAGCTCTTTTGAAGTCTTATCTTTTTCAATAGTTGCTACTCTAGACAATTTAGCCTTTGAAGTAGTTATTGCCTCAATATTTTCAAGCACATCTACAATAACTTGTTCAATATCATTTGCCTAATGCTCTAATTGCTCAATTTCCTTATCATCAAAGCTTGAAACTATAGAAATCAACAGACAAGCTAAAAGTAACTTAAATAACCATTATCTTGAGAATATTGTAAACTATTCTAATATTCTTTTTATGAACCTAAAATAGTTTGATTGTCTATTAAATTGTTTCATCAAGATCTTAAGAAGACTAAACTCAGATTAACTAAGATCTATATTTTGAATGATATTAATCTATTTTTGATATTGTAATTCCTCCCCCTACAAATATACTTCAAATATATTCAATAACATACAAAATATACTTGTATAAAGTAGGTGTTACTTATAACTATACTTTAAATTTTCCTTTCAGAAACTTCCGTTATCCTGAATTCATGAAGAATGATTTCCAGAATCAACTCCAACCGTATAAGAATCAAAACATAACTTTGAACTTAATTTGATTAATTCATGTAGAATAAAGGAATGTATCTCAAATAAACACTTTCAAAAGTACTAATTTTGATTCAATAAATCAGTAGTCATATTAGTAGAAACCATATTAGATTCAAAGATATCCGTAATTAATGAAACAACTTTTATCTTTTCAAAGCAGTAAATATTGATAATTTTCTTTAAAAGTTAGTTTGAAAAGCTTAAATCATACAAGAGCTTTCTAATGTACCCATGTAATGAGCTTTCAGTCAACAACCCCAGGTCTGATCAAGACCTTAGGTTGCTAGATTTAAAGAATTCTTTTTTAGGACAACAATCATTCCATACCTATCTGCTTAAGTACAAGAGGCTCGTGATCAAACTGAACAAAAACTCTCAAAGATTTTCACTTTGTAAGAACTTTTTATTTTAAGCACAGTATATATGTATTTCATTAATATAAATGCAATAAAACACAAATCTCATACAATTTTTACGTCTATGATTTTACTGAAAATATGAATCAATTTCAATAAGCTTATACTTTTGAGTAGTAGTTTAATAGGATTTACATATAAATTATTTTACAAGTTTAATCAATAAAGTCAAACTCATTCTTGATCATATTCACTTTCATTGATCCAAAACAAACACTAAATCAAAATTTTAGGATTTCAGAGGAATTTAATGTTTTTCATTGACATTTCCACTTAAAATTAAAAAAACATTAAACTTGGAAAGATAAGTAAAATCAATAAGATACTACAATAATATGATGGTAAATGCATAGTATCTTATGTAGCAGTTTAGATATTACTTAGATATTTATGATAAGTATATAATATCTATGAGGTAAACAACAACATCAACAATATTTATCTTGTGTGGAGTTTAAGCATTTTACACATCACATAGCCTACAAATACCTAAATTTAATCATATGTTGCAAAATGTATTTTCGTCTAGAGGTTTTGTAAATATATCAGCTAATTGATTTTTACTAGACATAAATCCTAATTTAATTTTACCTTTAATTATGTTATCTCTTAGAAAATGATATCTAACCTCTATATACTTTGCTCTAAAATGTAATATAAGATTTTTGGAAAGATTTATTATAGAACTACTATCACAATAAATCTCAGTTTTATCATAAGATAATCCAAAGTCTTCTAAAGTTTGCCTTATCCACAGAATCTAAGTGCAACACAATGTAGTAGAAACATATTCAGCTTTAGTGGTTGAAAGTGCTACATAGTTTTACTTTTTATTAAACCATGACACCAAATTATTTCCCAATCATTGACATGTGACACTAGTACTCTTTCTATCAGACTTAGATCCTACATAATCAACATCAGTATATCCTATAAGATCTATTCAACTATCCTTAGAATAATATAGTCCAAAATTTTTAGTTCCTTGTATATATCTAAATATTCTTTTAATAGCCATTAAGTGTGATTCTTTAGGATTAGATTGAAATCTAGCACAAGCACACACAACAAATATGATATCAGGTCTACTAGCTGTCAAATAAAGTAAAGAACCAATCATACTTCTGTATTTTCGTTGATCTATTGGTTTTCCTATGTCATTAATATCTAACTTTAAAGAAGTACTCATAGGAGTTCCTCGAATCCTTGTATCATTAAAATTAAATTTCTTTAGCATTTTAACTGCATATTTTTCCTGATTTAAAAATATACCTTTATCCATTTGCTTAATTTGAAGTCCTAGAAAATATGAAATTTCTCCCATCATACTCATCTCAAACTGACTAGCCATCTCTTTAGAAAATATTTTTATCAGTTTTTAAGAAGTTGCTCCAAAGATTATATCATCCACATATATTTGAACAACAATCTGATCTTTATCATCCTTTTTGATAAAAAGAGTATGGTCTACTTTTCCCATGATATATCCTTGTTCTATTAGAAAAGTAAATAACCTTTCATACCATAATCTGTTAGGATCAATAGGCACACTAGAGGGGGGGTGAATGGTGATCTAAATGTACATTAAAACTTTTTACTAATTTTACTAACTAATTTGATTAATTAGTTTGCATAGGTGTTAAATAGAAGAGTAAACATGCACAGCGAAAATATAAACAAGAAACATAAGGGAATTTTAGGTGGTTCACCAACTTGGCTAGTCCACCCCCAAGGATCACTTGGGCTTCACTAAGTGTTTCAACACTTACAAACACTTGCTTTTAGGTCGAAGCAAGAACCAACCCCTTGAGCTTTCAGGTCGTAGCTCTAACCAATACTTAGAAGTTTTCAGGTATAAACTTCAAAAAACCAACCTCTTGAGTTTTTAGGTCGAAACTCAAACCAACAACTTGAATGAAGCTTTAAGGTTGAAACTATGAACCAAATGATCCTTCTTGGATCAAACTTTCAGCACTTGGAGAGCTTTAAGAATCTTCTTGTAAATCTAGTTTTCAATCAATTCCTTGTTGTAGTTAATCTAGATTAAGCATTCTTCTATAACAATAGTTGATCTGTAATGTATACTGTATTTCTATATATGATTGTATATGTAATCTCACTTGTTAGCTCTACTAAATATTGAATGATCTGTTTGTATAAATACTTGTAAGTCCAACGATCATATTTTCTCCTCAATGGATTTATTCTTCTGTACTTGTTGAGTTTGCAGGTCTAAATATGGTAAGTTACCGTTTGGAAAGGTGTTTCAAGATAACCTTCCGATTTTCTTAGACTTTCATATAGTTAGCTGTGTAACTTTCCGAAGGAAGTTTGTAACTCACCGAAAATCCACTTAAGTCCTTTTGTCACGTGAGATTTAAGTCATACACGTGATGTGTCTTAAGTTTGGAAACTTGTAACTGTAACTCACCAAAATGTTCTTAACTATCAGATAGTTAGCAATAGTAATTCTTCAATTTTCTTCTTTTAAGCTTCTGACTGTTGTCTTCTTATTTCTGCACATGCAAAATAGAGTGACTTAAGTTTCAGATAGTTAAATCTATAACCTTCCAAAACTTCTTATTTTTCGGATAGTTAACTTTCTAACTCTCCGAAAATCCCTTTAAGCTTTTGTCTGGATTTCTACACATGGAAAATTGAATGACTTAAATTTTGGATAGTTAGCTTTCCTAACTTTTCAATTTCCTTGATCTTCTGGAAAGTTAGTGACTCAACTCTCTGATCATTCAAGCAGCTATCTTTCAAACTCTCCGAAGACCTTGTATTTTCGGATAGTTACTAACTATTCGACAATGTATCTGCTGCTTTAAACTAACTCTTCGGATACTTAAGCATGGTAACTTACCGAAGATTTATTTCTTCTAGATAGTTTAAGCCTGGTAACCTTCTAAATTCCTATTTCTCTTGCAGCATATTCTGAACTATCTATATCAACTTATTTGTCTTCTGCTCTTTTGCTGAGCTGTCTTATCTGTGAAATACAATTTGTTTCCTCACATAGGTTTTTGTATTATCAAAATACTAGGATCCTAACACGATCTAGGTACTTGCTTCAAACCATATAAGGCTTTATTCAATTTAGATTTTTAATATCTTCAAATTCAGGTGGTTGTTTCACATAAACTTCTTCATTAATTAAACCATTTAGAAATGCACTCTTAACATCCATTTGATATAGTTTAAAATCCATATAGCAAGCATAGGCCAATAATATACTAATACTTTTTAACCTAGTCACAGGAGCAAATGTTTCATCATAATCAAGTACTTCTTCTTGTGTATACCCTTGTGCAACTAATCTAGCTTTGTTTCTTATAACTTGACTAGTCTCATTAGTTTTGTTTCTAAAGATCCACTTTGTACCTATTATGGACTGATGTTCTAGTGGAGAAACTAATTCCCAAACATCATTTCTAATGAATTGATTTAGTTCTTCTTGCATTGCCACTATCCAATTTTCATCAGATAATGCTTCTTCTATATTCTTTGGTTTCACCCTAGAAACAAACATACACATACTATTTAAATTTACTAAAGCTCTAGTTTTAACTCCCTCATTAATATTACCAATGACTTGAGCGATGGGATGTGATGAAGAATAACGCCAATTTCTATGATTCTCCTTAATATTCTCACTAACATCTAAAGATACATCACTTTGATCATTAGTTTGATCATTTAAGTTCATATTTTTAATTTTCTCAAATAAATCTTCAATCTCTCTATTGATCTCTAATTCTTTTAGGAATTTGATCATATCATCATTATCAACATTAGATTGAGATTTTCTAAAAGAATTTTCATTGAAGCTTACATGAAGGGTTTCTTCAATAGTTCTAGAAGTCTTATTATAAACTCTATAGGCTTTACTTCTAGTTGAGTAACCTAAAAAAATTCCTTCATCCACTTTGGCTTGAAATTTATCCCTTTTACCCTTAGTGTTAAGGATAAAACACTTACAACCAAATGGTTTCATATAGGAAATTTTTGGAACCCTATCAAACATAATTTCAAAAGGAATTTTATTAACAAGAGGTCTTAAGTGACTTTTGTTAATAATATAACAAACTATATTCATTGCTTCGGCCCAAAAATTTTGACATAATTTATGTTCATTTAACATAGTTCTGGCTATTTCCTGAAGTGATCGATTCTTTCTCTAAATAACACCATTTTAAGAAGGTGCTCTTGGAAAAGAATATCTATGATCAATGCCATGATCTTTAGAGTAATTATCCATTTGATCATTTTCAAATTCATGATCACTCCTAAGTTTTTGAACAAAAACACTTTGTTCATTTTGAACATGATTGCAATACATTTTAAATATTTCAAAAACTTCTATCTTAGTTGCTAGAAATTATACTCAAGTGTATCTAAAGAAGTCATCTACTAAAACAAACACATACTATTTACCACCAAGACTCATGATTCTTGCTAGTCTAAATAAATCCATATGTATAAGTTCTAAGACTCTCTTGCTTGATATATCAGTTTTGGATTTAAAAGAGTTTTTATGAAGTTTACCTAACTCACATACATCACATATGAAATCCTTTGAGTATTTAATCTTTGGTAAACCTCTCATTAATTTTTTTCTAAATAGTTTATGTAATAGTTTTATATTTATATGTTTGATCCTTCTATGCCAAAGATATGCATCACTAGTTTCAGCTAGCAAACATGAATTTAAATTAACTACACTAGAAGGTAAAGATAAAATACATACAGAACCTTTTCTTTTAGTAATAAACTTAAGTTCATCTGTAATTTTATCAATAATTTTGCATACATTATCTTCAAACACTACATTGTATCCATTATCAATTAGTTTTATAATACTCAGCAAATTAAATCTTAGGTTTTCTACATACAGTACATTCAAAATAACACAAGTAATAGTTATTTAAACATTGCCCATACTTATGATTTTATCCTTGCTTTTGTTTCCAAATATTACACTTCCTTTCTTGGTATTTGTAAAATTTTTCAATAGACTTTTCCATCCAGTCATGTGACTAGAAGCTCCACTATCTAAAATTCATTTTGATGTTGTTTCCTCCTGCAAAACAAATTACGAAGAACTATTTTTTGGTACCCAATGTCTTTGAGGACCAAGTTCATTAAAAGCATATTTCTTCTTTTTGTTTAAAAATAACTTAACATTATTATTTACATTCTCATTAGTTGTAAGTACTATTGATTCATCATTAGCTTCATACTCACTTATAGAATTATTGCTCTTATAAACATTCTGTTTATGTTCAGATGTAGTATAACCAAGACCAAATCGATTTTTCTCAAATGTTAATTTATTTTGGTCATGCTCATACTTTTTAGCAAGTTCATACCAAGATTTTGTACTTGTATTTAAATTTTCAGTACATATGAAATCTTTTTCTACACATGAATTTTCAGATAAAGAACATGTAGAATAAGTAATTGGTCTAATACTAGTATTTTGAATTTCATGCTTAGGTTTCTAAATTTTCAGTTTACTATGATTGTCGGAAATTTTAGAAACATTAGTAACTGAATTTTCAGAACAAGAAACAAGATTTTTAGAAACATTAATACTCATGTTAGAAGTACATTTAGCCAAATCACATTGATTTATATTATTACTACATAATTCATCCCTTGAAGTACCTACTTCTACATATTTATTACCTTGTTTCATGATAAAAGGAATTTTAGTCTTAGATTTACTTGAATTGCAACTAATAAATCCTTTGTTGGCTTGAGATTCAAGGTATTCAGGATAATCAAATCCTAAGATAAATTTATATGACACTACAAGGGTACTAGTTAGTTTGTCTAACTTAGTTTGACTTAAATTCCATTTCTCAATGGTGGAATTTAAATCTAGCTCTCTCATTTTTAATCTGTCAATCTCTAACTCAAGATCATTTATATTATTTCTCAATTTTTCATTTTCAGTTTCTATCTTTAATTTTTCAGCATTTATATTCTGTATTTGTTCATGCAAAACACATTCATTAAATCTAAATTTATGCAAATCTCTAGCATGATTTTCATTATCACATTTAAACTTCTCTAAAGTAGTAGACAGGAAACAATTTTCTTCTTCCAAAATGGACAAAGAGTTTCTAATATTCTTATTTTCCAGCTTACAAACTTTAAATTTTTGTAATAATGCATGATAAGCACATAATAATTCATCAAAGTTAAAATCTGAATGACTTTCAAGATCAGATATTACCTCAAACTCATCTACCATGAAGCACACATGAGCAACGTCTTCTAACTCTTGTTCTTCTTCTGAATGTGAAGATTTTGATGATAATTCCTCAGATTCAGACTCTTTTAACGTGTCATCCCAAGTGACCTTCAAAGTCTTTTTCTTGTAAAACTTTTTCTGAGTTTTTTGAGCTGTCTTCTTCTGATTTGTCCTACTTTGCATTTCATTTTTCCTTATAGGGCAATCTGGAGAAAGATGTCCAGGTTTCTTGTAGTTGTAACATACATACTTTCTAGATGAAGAATTCTTTTCATTTAGTGACTTTGACATTGAGGGTTTGTCATTTATGTTCCTTTGCTGTTTCCTAGTTTTCCATGCTTTCTTGAATTTCCTAGTTAGCAAAATCAAATCCTCATCAGAATCAATAGATATTTCAGAATCTGAATTAATTTCGAAGGCTTTTTCTTTCTTCATTTTTAGTTTGTTGTGACTTAGTGAATCATTTAATTGAACTTCATAAGTAATTAAATTTCCTATAAGTTCATTTATAGTATAAACATTAATCTCGTGAGAATTTTTCTCACCAAATCCTTCTATTCAAAATTCTTTCCTAAGCATTTTAAAGAGTTTATTATATCTAGGAATCTGGGAAACATCTCAAAAATACTTTCGTCATCATGCATCTTAAAGAGTTCATACTTATGAATTAACATGTTAATCTTAGTCTCTTTAACTTGAGAAGTACCTTCATATGAAACTTCTAATGCATGCCACATGTTCGGTCTTAGTTAACTTCTATTTTATGCTTATATCAATAATTACCTTTAGAAGCAAACTAACAACCTTTCACACGAATTAGCTATTAATTCCAATTTATGTTTTAACTGCAAGTGCATAGTATATATTGCATTTGTGTGCAAGTACAGGTCGATCCCATAGGGAAGAGTTAGAATAAAAATTATGTACTGTTTTGATTTTTATATTGAAATTTATGTGTTCAGTAAAACACTCCGTTGAATTACAACTAACACAACGGACCTAGTTTGTGAAGTTATGGCTAACTCAATGAACTCACCTCGTGGACTTAAGTTAACTCTATGAGTCTAACAATATTGTTAATTATAAGGGAATTCAGCTAACCATTGGGTGATTCCACAGGTTGTAAATAACATCAATTAAGTTCTTTGATGCTAGCTAAGATTAGATTTATCATTAAGCAACGCTAACATTCAGATATTTCAAACAGTAACCATTAAAATCTTTAAGTATCTAGAACGAATCAATTTCAGTAAATTGTAAAACTATTACCTATTTTCTAAATCAATCAAACATAAAACAATCACAATACGAACAACACTAACATTAATCACAATACAAAACAAACAATACAACACTTACATACAAACTGTAAACACAAATAAGTAGTTGCTTTTGGTGTTTTTGTTTTTAATGTGTTCTTGAAGATGAATGTAAGGTGAAATGTAAAAATCTCTATCGATAGTAAAAACTTCCATCACTACATGCGACGCGATTACACCACTGAAAATTTAATCACTTACAATTCTGTCTCCTCTCCCTATAGAATCGCGAGTCCAGAATTGCAAGATGATCTCCTCCTCAGCATACTAGCATCAACCCGAAACCAAGGCTAGAAGCTTTACGATCTCCTAAGATATGAACCGGTGCTTGGTGAAAATGGCTCCCCCTCCCGTGACGTGATCACTCCTCATAGTGGTTGTTAGGCAATGTGTTTGGCTTGGAATCGACCCGACATTAGGCAAGTATCCTCATAGACCTCCAATGGTTGGTGATGGTGATGGTGGTATTGGTGTTGGTGTTGGTGTGGAGCTTCAAGGAACTTTCGACGCTGCCTACAGTTAGCGTAGTTCTCCAATATACTTTGCACATACTTTTTCTACGTCTTTTATATTTCTTACAGTAATAACTACTCCCGCTTAATTGATCGGTTAGATTTCCTTCCCTCATATCAACGATGGTGATTTCTTCTTCCTTCCACAAGTGAATTCCTGTGTGATACGTGTAATTGTGGTCTTTCTTTGAATGTCCTATTTCTACAACTGCTATAGTGGCATATTAGAAAATATATGGTCCGTGGAGTTACAGATAACTCAACGGACTTACTTCGTTGATTTAACTATAAAACACGTGCAATAAAGAAATAAGCTGCTAACATAATGCGTTACCTTAATGTGTCTTCATGTAACTCAACGCGTACAATTATGCTAACTTAACGAGTTAAATATATGCATCTCACGTGATATACTAAAGCATTTAAATTCAACATGTGCATAAATCTAACTTAACGAGTTCAGATATAAAACTTACGGTCTTTACTCACTAACTCAACAAGTTATTACTGTTACCTGCATATTCTTTTAGCATTTAAAACATAACTATTTGATACATTAAATATAACTCTCCAAAATAACAGACAATTCAGATACTTAAGAATTTCACAGCTTGTAATTTACCAATAGTTCAAAATCATACTTAATTAACATTAATTCCTTGAAATTATGCTGATTCTTTCATTAAAGCATATAAAATGCAATTATAACATAATGGCTTAATTCTCATATGATAAACTAAATATTATGCAATTAACCATCATTTAACCATTAATATTATGCACTTTTTCATTCTGAACACCACACCTCTTAAGTAGATTTATATGTCGACACTTTACTAAGTTGTTCATAGCTCAATGCACAAAATAAGATATTTAAGCTCTTAGCATTTAGAGTTTCTTTTTCTTTTTCGGTAATTGTCCAAGTATTATAAGGAGTAGTTAACGGAGTATATGATTTAGAGATCATGAACCATAACTTGTGATCTATACTTTGAAGAAAGACTATCATCCTATATTTCCAATATTCAAAATGTATTCCATCAAATAAAGGAGGACGGCTAAGATTTTGGCCTTCATACAAAGAAAAATTACCATTTTCAGTAGCCATCTTACCTTAGATTTTTCAACCTATTTGATTTTAAACAGTTTAAAACTTTAAAATAACTTGAGCTTAAAATCAAGAAAGTTAAACTTATGCTCAGATATTAATTTAAAATGACTAAGATTAGAGATGGATTTTTATGGAAGTCATTTAATTGTAGTTCAATCAGCTATGAATATCTGAATATAGAAGAAACTACTGGAATTTCACCCAATACATTAGAAGGAATAGATCATATTATGGGAATAGATGAATGATTAATTATTCACAAAACCAAACCAAGGTATGCAATTCTGTTACCCGATATTTTGATTAAAAATCTTATCACTAGAGAAGAATGGAATATAGGAAAGTCTAATAGATTTAAAGTATCAACTGATAAAAATTTGACCATTCCTGAAAAATTGTATTACTAGAGACCAATTGGAAATTGGGATGAAGATTTATGTTTAAGTGTGTATAATTGTCTGAATAGATCTTGGACTGAAAATACTAGGATATATATAAGACAGAAAACATTAATTAACAACATACATGTCATACTTGATGGATATATATATCTAGTCACAAATATATCAGTTGCATTTAGATCTGATTTATACATAGTAAGCATAGATAGTTATGATGATGACTTTATAGAAATATTGCCTATACCGAGTGATATAGCTAAACCAACATCTACAAAACATGATAAAATTCAATTAGGAATGTGGTATAATGAATATGATGATCCTACTTTATGACTAATAAGATGGCGAGATGAACTAATGAAATTTCAAATATGGATTATAAAAGACCTAAATGAATGGAAATGGGAAGAGGAATATTTTGAAATATCTATAGAAATAGAAACAACTACATTATCTTGGAAGGAAAAAGGATCCCTTTCTACATTTCAATTTATTAATAGTAATACACTTATAATTAGTATTGATAACAAACTACAAGTTTACAAGTTAAAAAAGAGAGCAGACTGCATTAAAACAGAATTAATAGCAAGAAGAATTATGCCTAAAAAGTTTGCTTGGACTAACACGTTTATTCCATTTGTTACAACTTTTAAATCATGTTCTTAAATTGTGATTTTGTACTTTTAATGTTGTGTGTACTCTACATTTATTTTTAGAAAAGGAAGAAAACCTTTTTAGTTTTTGTTTTATTTTATAAAAAGAAAAGAAAAAAACAAATAAAATATCAATCCAGTTTGTTGGTATTTGTTCTGGAAAACCAACTACCTTGCTTGTGAGCTACCAAAGGTATAAGAGCTTGGGTTCCACACAAGACACTGAATTAACAATTTATGTTTTCTTATTTTGTTATATAATCTGCTTTTATTTGTGAATGAAAAGTTTTTCAGAATCAAAAGTTGGAAGATGTTGAAGGAGATACAAAAGAACAAGGTATGTAATTGATTACTTATCCTAAATTTACATTTAAACTCAGTTTGTGGAGTTATTCATGAACTCAACGAATTAAGTTCGTTGAGTTAGGTGCTAAGTCAACAAAACAATAGTCATGCCTACTAACATTTAATGTATTCACTATAAAATCTTTTACATTAAGGACAATGCAAAATGTAGGTATGGGGGGAAGTAATTAGATTAAATCCAAGTAATTTTGTTAATTAGAGGAACTTAGATGGTGTTGCAAAATTCTGTGAAAATTGAAAATTTTTTTGAATTTGTTGTAACTAACTACAATTTCCTATAATTACTTGATAATTGAAATTGTAAAAAAAACAACACTATAACTACTTGAATGTTATATTTAGAATCTCATATAAGATGCTACAAAATTTTACTTTTATACAAATTTGGATATAGTATCTTATGTTTTTGTTGAATTTTATGAGTTTAACAATTTCACGATTTCAAAAAGAAATCAGAATGCTTAACTGAAATTCAGTAAATGATTTGAAATCCTGAAAGAGTTGAAATGTTGATTTTTGGATTTGTTGAGTATTTTTGTTTTGATGATGTGTGCTGAATGAAAATAATCATATTTGCTCAATTACTATTGCTTGTGAAAAGAAATTAAAATCATCAATTAATACAGAAAAAGCTTACTGATATAAATACTTGTCTATATTGGATCTGAAGTTAATAACTAGTCATTTCGTTGCATTAATTTCTCATTTAGCTAAACGTTAAGTTAACGTTTGGTTTTATTGAAAAGCATGATATGTTTTAAAGTTATATCTTCTGTATCATGAACAGTGCACGTTTAGACAACTCGTTAAGTTAGAGGCTTAAAGGTTAAAATAGGTCACGTGATAACTCGTTAAGTTAATGAGTAAAAGAAGAGACGAACTCGTTAAGTTAGTGTTATACACGTGGTGAAATTATAAGTTACGAATGTTGTATTGTATCACGTGAGGTGCACATGTTTAACTCGTTAAGTTAACATAACTAAACTCGTTGAGTTGCTATATTGAACACTAAGGCAACGCGTTAGGTTAGCGTTATAAACTTAAGTTGTTATTTTTGCACGTGGTAAAATTCTTATTATAAAAACATTTGTTTATTATTGAATCGGTGAGTTAAAGTTTTTTGGAGACTTACAGTCGTAATTATCCGAAAGGTAACTTAAGTCATGTTTTCAGGTCTTGACACGTGTCTCACTAGTTTTATCATATAAAGAGTTTTTCGATGACTTACATCCGTAACTATCCGAAACTTAAACTATTTTCGGTGAGTTATGGTTTAACCTTCCGAAAGAAAGGTTAAGCTGGTTCGTTGAGATAGCATAACAACATGGACTTAGTTCGTTGAGTTAGCTATAGTACTTGTCACGTGAAATGGCACATGGTGAACTCGTTAAGTTAGAAACGTTAAGTTATATATATATACTTGTGTTACTCGTTTAGTTAACATTAAAGTAACGACTTCTTATTACACTGATGAAAAACTTTTGGACGAGAAAGTTTATTTTGCAGGAAATTTTTCAGAGATCCAAGACTAATGATTAAAGGAAAATTCAAAATATAAACGTGGGTTGGAACATGTGTGTTTTGATGAAGGAAAAAGAAAAGACGTGGAGAAGTGGAAAACTAGTAGTGATTAAACGTGGAGGATATGCATGAAATGAAGATACAGTATAAAAGGCATAGAGTTCTCGTTGATCAAACCATCATTGCACAGAAAAAGAAAAATCTTTTCAAGGATCAAACCATCCCTACACACCAAAAGAAAAATCTTTGTTAGAGATCAAAAACACCTCTTCGGGCAAAATCTCTCAAGTGGAAGAAAATTCAGTGAAGTATAAAAGGTCAGATTTATATCGCTGAAGAGTTGAAGTATCATAAGAAAGCAAATTCGGTGAAGCAGAGAAAGACAAGATATTCGTCACTGAAGAATTGCTGAAGAAGAAGAAAGATCTCAAACAAGGAGAAATGTTTTAAATTTCGCAAATTAGTTTTCTCTGTTTGTAGTTATGAAATTATTTAGATGATACATGGTATCGAGATATAATTGCATCTACAATTTCTAAGGAGAATTGAATTGTATATTGTAATTGAAACCTTGAATAAAAATGATTTTATGAAAACACTATCTCGACTTGTTTTTGAGATTTAATGTTTCAATTATATTTCAAAAAATACACAATTCACCCCCCTCTTGTGTAGCCATACGATTCTACAGGATTAAATGAAATACATATGATCATGGATACATTTAATTTAATTGATTAAACTTGTAAAATAATTTATGTGTAAATCTTATTAAACTACAAAAGAAGTATGAGCTTATTGATATGGATTCATGTTTTCAATGAATTATAGAAGCAGAATTATATGATATTTGTGTTTTATTGCATCTGTATTAATGAAATACGTATATATACTGTGTTGAAAAGAAAAAGAAAAAAAAAAAGAAAAACTTTGAGAGTTTATTGACTTGTTTGATCATGAACTTTTTGTACTTGAGCAGATAAGTATGTAAGGATTGTTGACCTGAAAAATGACTCTTTAAATCTGGTAACCTAAGATCCTAATCAAATCTGGGATTATTGACTGAAAGCTCGATACATGGGTACACTAGAAAGCTCTTGTATGATTCAAGCTTTTCAAATTAATTTTTAAAGTACAAATGTGCATATACTGTTCTGAAAAGATAAAAGTGTTTTGTGAAATACAGATATCTTTTGAATCAAGTATATTTTCTGTTATCTAAGATTGCTAAAGTATGAATCTAGATTAGACTTTTGAAGTTGTTTATTTAAGATACAATTCATTATTCTACTTGTTTTAATCATATTGAGTTGGATTGTGTTTTGATTCGTATGTAGTTGAAATTTATTCTAAAAATCATATTGGAAAATTCAGAATGACAGATGTTTGAGAAAAAAATGATAATATAATTACCACTTATGTGATGCTAATATATTTTGTATGTAATTTACATATGTTTTAAATATATTTGCAAGTTGAAGAGGAGGAAACAATGTTAAATTAGATTACCAAATTAATACAGAATATCTTTACATTAATCTAATTTATGTATTCTGAAGTTACAAAATGAAGAATTAATTCTAGCACTCTAGAAAGACCAACTAGTAGATCTTAGTAGTTTGCTAAGAGAATAGCAAAATTTAAGTATGAGGAAAGTGTTTAGAATGAAAAAGTGCATAATATTAACAGTTAAATGATGGTTAATTGCATAATATTTAGCTTATCATATGAGAATTAAGCCATTATGTTATAATTGCACTATTATATGCTTTAATGAAAGAATCTACATAATTTTAGGAAATTAACGTTAATTAAGTACATTTCTAAACTATCGGTAAGTTGCAGGTTTTTAATTCCTAAGTCTTCGAATTTTCTGTTATTTTAGAGAGTTATATTGCATGTACTAGATAGTTATATTTTAAATGCTTAAAAAATATTTTATTATTTCCTAGAGTACACGTGTTGTAACCATAATACAGGACTTAAGTGAATGTTCAATAAGTTATGTGTTAACTATCCGAAATGCATTTGAGCATCGAATAGTTAGGTTTGTAAGTATCCAAAATATCTGAACTCGTTAAGTTAGAATGATGCACATGTTGAATTTAAATGCTTTATTATGTACACGTGTTGTAACCATAATACATGACTTAAGTGAATGTTCAGTAAGTTATGTGTTAACTATTCGAAATGCATCTGAGCATCGAATAGTTAGATTTGTAAGTATCCAAAATATCTGAACTCGTTAAGTTAGAATGATGCACATGTTGAATTTAAATGCTTTATTATGTCACGTGAGCTACACATGTTTAACTCATTAAGTTAGCATAACTATACACATTGAGTTAATTGAATATACACTAAGGTAACGCGTTGTGTTAGTAAGCTGATAAGTTATTTCTTTATTGCACGTGTTTTATAGTTAATCAACGAAGTAAGTCCGTTGAGTTATCTATAACTCCACAAACCATTTATTTTCTAATATGCCTCGATAGTAGTGGAAGAAATAGGAAATTCGAAGGAAAATCACGATTGCACGTATCATGCAAGAATTCACTCGTGGAATGAAGAAGAAATCACCATCGTTGATATGATTGAAGGAAATCCAACCGATTATCTAAGCAGAAGTAGTTACTACAGAAAGAAATATAAAAGAAGAGGAGAAAGACGAAGAAAAGGTGTGTGTGTAGGTAGAGAACGTGCTAACTACAGGAAGCGTCGGAAGCTCCCTAAAGCTCCACACCACCACCAAAATCACCAACCATTGGAGGTCTGTGAGGATACTTTTCGGATGTCGAGTTGATTCCGAGCCAAACACAATGATTGAGAACCACTATGAGAAGTGATCGCGTCGCAGGAAGGGAAGCCATTTTCACCAAGCACCGACTCATATCTTAGGAGATCATACAACTTCTAGCCTTGGTTTCGGGTTGATGCTAATATGCTAAAGAGGAGATCATCTTACAATTCTTGATTCGCGATTCTATAGAGAGAGGAGGCAAAATTGTAAGTGATTAAGTTTTCAATGGAGTAATCGCGTCGCATGTAGTGACGGAAGTTTTTACTATCGATAGAGATTTTTACATTTCACCTTTCGTTCATCTTTAAGAACATATCAAAACAAAAATACCAAAAACAACAAATTATATGTGTTTACATTTAGTATTAAAGTGTTGTATTGTTTGTTTTGTATCGAGATTAATATTATCATTGTTAGTATTTTAAATGTTTTATGTTTGTTTGATTCAGAAAATAGAAAATAGTTTTATAGTTTACTGAAAATTGAATTGTCCCAGATATTTAAAGATTTTAAATAGTTATTATTTGAAATATCTGAATGTTAGTGTTGTTTAATGATAAATGTAATATTAACTAACATTAAAGAGCTTAATTGATGTTATTTACATTCTATGGAACCACCCAATGGTTGGTTGAATTCCTCTATAAATAACAGTATTTAACTGGGCTCGTGAAGTTAACTTAAGTCCACGAGGTTAGTTCGTTGAGTTAACTATAACTCTACGAACTAAGTCTATTGTGTTAACTGTAACTCAATAGAGTGCTTTATTGAACACATATAAACTCCAATATAAAATCAGAACAGTAACAATTCTTACTCAATCTCTATGGGATCGACCTGTGCTTGCACACAAATACAATATACACTATGTATGCACTTGTAGTTTAAAATATAAATTGGACTTAATATCTAATTTGTGTGAAAGGTTATTTTTTTACTTCTAAGAGAATTTATTAATATAGGCATAAAAATCAAGTAAGTTTCTAATTTAACCTTTACAACCAAAACAATATACTATGTTGAAAAGAAAAAAAAAAGGAAAAAAGAGAGAAGAACTTTGAAAGTTTATTGATTTGTTTGATCACGAGCATTTTGTACTTGAGTAGATAGGTATGTAAGGATTATTAACCTGAAAAAGGACTCTTTAAATTCGGCAACCTAAGATCCTAATCAAATCTGGGATTATTGATTGACAGCTTAATACATGGGTACATTAAGATGCTTTTATATGATTCAAGCTTTTCAAATTAACTTTTAAAGTAAAAATATGCATATACTATTTTGAAAAGATAAGTGTTTTGTGAAATATAGATATCTTTTGAATCAAGTATATTTTCTATTATCTATGATTACTAAAGTATGAATCTAGATTAGACTTTTGAAGTTGTTTATTTGAGATACAATTCATTATTCTACTTGTTTTAATCATATTGAGTTGGATTGTGTTTTGATTCGTATATAGTTGAAATTTATTCTAGAAATCATATTGGAAAATTCAGGATAACAGATGTTTGAAAAGAAAAATTTGATAATATAATTACCACCTATGTAATGCTAATATATTTTGTATGTAATTTACATATGTTTTAAATATATTTGCATGTTAGAGAGGAGAAAACAATGTTGAAATAGATTACTAAAAAATACAGAATATCTTTATATTAATCTAATCTATGTATTCTAAAGATACAAAATAAAGAATTAGTTCTAGCACTTTAGAAAGACCAACTAGTTAAATCTTAGTAATTTGCTAAGGGACTAGCAAAAGTTAAGTATGGGGGAAGTATTTAGAATGAAAAAGTGCATAATATTAAGGGTTAAATGATAGTTAATTACATAATATTTAGCTTATCATATGAGAATTAAGTCATTATATTATAATTGCACTATTATATGTCTTAATGAAAGAATCTACATAATTTCAAGGAATTAATGTTAATTAAGTATATTTTTGAACTAGCGATAAGTTATAGACTTTGAAATTCTTAAGTATCCAAATTGTCTATTATTTCGGAGAGTTATATTTCATGTACTAGATAGTTATATTTTAAACGCTAAAAGATATTTTATTATTTCCTAGAGTACACGTGTTGTAATCTTAATACATGACTTAAGTAGATTTTCAGTAAGTTATCTAGTAAATATCCAAAATGTGTTTGAGCATCGGATAGTTAGGTTTACAAGTATCCGAAATATCTTTTTATCATAAAACTTACTGAGGACACATGTCGTGATCTGAAAATCAGATTTAAGTGTGGTTTTATAGTATTAAGCATGATCTATTTTATTTGCACATATTTATATCATATATAGGTGCATAGTGACAACTCATTGAGTTAGTGTTCTTTTTGTTGAAAGATCACATGCCAACTCGTTAAGTTACATGTTTAAATGAGTAAAAAGATCACGTGAGTACTTGTTAAGTTAGCGAGTAAAAACTATAAGTTGTATATCTAAACTCGTTAAGTTAGAATTATGTATGTGTTGAAATTAAATGCTTTACTATGTCATGTGAGTTGTACATGTATAACTCGTTAAGTTAGTATAACTATACGCATTGAGTTACTTGAATATACACTAAGGGGGCGTTAGTGCCTAACGGAATTCAACTAACGGAAAGGAAAATTATTGAATTCCGTCAGAATGCTGTTAGTGTGCATTACACTTGACGGAAAGGAAAGTTAAATTTTACCGTTGTATAAAATCCGAAAATTTCCTTTACCGTCAGATACTTTCCCATCGCCCTCGTTCAGAATTTCTCTCGCGAAACCCTTGACCGAGGCTTCTCTCCTTCTCGCGCCTGCGTCGGTAGTGGCATCGCTCACAGTCGCCTGCGTTGGTAGTGGCGTCGCTTGCACCGGTAGTGGCACCGCTCGCAGTCGTCGCTCGCGGTAGCCGCTCATGGTCGCTGCCCTGGTAGTGGCGCCGGTAGCCGCTCACGGTCGCCTACGCCGGTAGTGGCGTCGCTCGCAGTCGTCGCTTGCAGTTGTCGCTCATGGTCGCCATCGCATCCGTCGCTGCCGCTCGCAGCCATCGCATCTGTCGCGACCACTCGCAACTGTCGCTGACGCTCACAACCGTCGCAGTCGTCGATCACGGTCGCTGCCGCCGTTGCCGCTAGCATCCACTGCGCATCCGCCGCTGCTGCTACCGCCGCACTGTTCATGCTCGGTATTCCGGCATCCATACATAATAGTTTTGTTTAATCAATACTATACTATACTATGGTCCAATTAATGGCATATTATCATTTAGCAGTACTTACTATGCTTTATGAATGCTAAATTTCACTTAAAGCTCAAGTCAATTTTTTAATCACATTGATGATTCGTGTATATTATAGTTTTCATTTAACGATCAAGTCAAATTTTCAATCACATTGCTGATGTGTTATATTGGAAATTGTCAACTTTTCTTCTTATCCAAACTTTAATAATTGACACATTATCATTAGGTTACTGTTGCCGTAGTATAAGAATGTATTACTGTTTTTCTAGCCAATACCATGTAAGATGATACATAAATTGTGTAATGACTTATGATCATGTAATTTTTTTAAAAGTTGTAGTAAATGCTGGTGTTTAATGTTATACTTACAGGGTTATGTATGCTAGTGTATAAATGGATCCTCTTCTCTAATGGCCTGATATATCTATATAAGGGACTCATTTACTTACTAACAGTCACAACTCACTAAATATATCACTCGACACTAACTCCAACTATAGCATGTTAAATTCACGGGTCCCTCATGAATAGATGCAAAGAATTTCTAATGTCATGATTTTGTCAAAAACTTTTTTTTTGAAGAAGGGTGACCTTATTTATCCTGCATGAAGTTTTGTTTCGACAACATCATGTGTCTGGTCATTTGTTTCATAAGATAATTCTATTTGGCATAGGATATTGTTTTGCATTTATTGTTTGGCATAAGTTATTTAATTCATTAACCATTTAATATTAATATATATTTATTGATTTGCTTTCATTTTCAATTATTGAGTAGATTGACAAAATATATTATGTAGTAGTAAATCTCATAATCTTTTGTTGAAGCAGTTAATTAATATTTGATCTTATGTAGTAAATGAGTACTCTTGATAGAGGATGGGGTAATAGAGGACGAACTTATATGACTTGGAATGCTGATGCAGATGCATTCTTTTTAGATATTTTGTCAGAAGTATTAAATGAGGGAAACAAAAAAACCCAAGATGGAAAGATAAAAGGGAGCACTTGGGATGAAGTAGTTGAAAAATACAATAATAGAAGGAATGCATGCATTACAAAGAAGAATGTGGAAAGTCACTTAAAGATATGGAGACAAATTTATCGTAACTACTCAAAAATTGCAAATTAGAGTGGATGGGGATGAAATTTCATACAAGGGTATACTGACATAGATGAAGAGATATGGAAGGAGTTTATTAAGGTAAGATTTTTATTTACATACTTTAAGATTATCCCAATTGTATTGAATTTTTCTTAATATATATTGTAATTTTATGTAGGCACATCCAGAGTGTGAAAGTTGCAAGGGAAAACCATGTTTGATTTATGAACAATTACAACTCATTTTTGAAGGTACTATGGCTAGTGGAAATATGTCTAGACAGTCAGAAGAAGTAGACATTGTACCAAACACTCAAGTTCCAAATACATTTACTCCAGACATTACACAAGATGGAATGGACCTCGATTCTGACATACCTCCTAGTTCAGGAGGAAGTGCACATGTTCCATTGGAGTAGAGGACAAAGGGGAAGCGAGCACGCCCTCATGTAGAATCTCAACAAATGATAGCAAAAAATTTGAAAGATACGTCACGAGCTTTTCTTACTTTGTGTGAACAAGATACTGTTAATGGTGAGGTACGTAATGAACAAATGAGAGAGATGGTTCACATACAAAAGGAGATGTTTGTATGTAAGAAGGAAATGTTTGCATGGAAGAAGGAAATGTTTGCATGGCAAAAGAAGTCTGAGTCTTTTTTAGATGAAGTTATTGCTTCAATATTTGAGATTGAAGATCTATCTATGACTGATCGATATAAAGCTACTCAATTATTCCAAAAGCAAGAAATCAGTAAAATATTTCTATCAATTCCAAAAGAAATGCGACAAGGATGGTTGAAGTTTCACTTAGAAAAGATAGAAGACTAAAGATGATTTACATGTTTTTTTTTTTGTATTAGATGTATGATGTAACTACCTTTTGTTTGGACAAGGAAATGTGGAATGATATTATTATTGATGTTTGTTTATCATATTTTGTTATGTTCTATTAATTGTGGAATGATTTCATGTAATATATTTATTTGTATTACAACCTTGTAATATGTTTGGACATGAAATTTTGTAGGTGACATGAATTTTGAAGAGGATTTTGATGAACTAGTAAATAACACATTGATGTTATTTGAATAAGAGGAAGAACATGCTAGAAGAAGGCGAAGACGTTTACTTGCTTTTTGGAATATTTTAGCAGGAATTGCAAGTACCTCAACTTTGTTTTCAAGTACAAGTCGTATTTATAGTAAAGAATGTGCAGATTATATAAGAAGATTACTAGATCCTTCTTTATCACATCAAATTTACAATTGTCGAAAGATTTATAGAATGAGTCAAAGTGTTTTCAAGGGTTTTTGTGAATTAATGAGGAGGGAAGAAGTCCTGAAAGATACCAACAATATCAGTGTAGAAGAGAAGTTTGCCATGTTCTTTGTGATAGTTGGGCAAAATCAAAGGTATGGAGTAAATACAAAACAATTTAGTCGATCAAGTTGGACAGTTAGTAAATACTTTAATGAAGTCTTGAATGTTGTATTACGACTAAATCATATTCTTCTAGCAAAACCTTCATCTAAAACACCAAGTCAAATTCGTCAAGACTCAAATGTGTACCCATATTTTAAGGTACATTTCCATACCTTTGGTGTTTCCTTATCTTTAATGTTATTTTAGTCAATATCAAAATAAAAATGCATGTTTATAGGATTGTATTGGAGCTATTAATGGTACACATATCAAAGCAATTATTTATGGACAAGAAACAACAAGATTTAGGAACATGAAAGGTGAATTATCTCAAAATGTAATGGCAGCATGTAATTTTGATATGGAATTTACATATATTTTAGCTGGTTGGGAAGGATCAACTGCTGATGCTCGTATTCTCCAAGATACAGTTACTAGACCTAATGGTTTTCAAGTTCCACCAGGTAAATGTGTTTTCCACTTCTACAAGTTATGAAGACATCACCATACTAATATTTTTTTTATACAGGTAAGTTTTACTTAGTTGATGCTGGATATCCAAATCGACCAGAATATATTTGTCCATATCGAGGTGTAAGATACCATCTATCTGATTATGTTAATGATAGAGTTCCTCGTAATGCTGTAGAAAATTTCAACTACAGACATTCACAATTGAGAACAGTCATTTAGCGTACATTTAGAGTTGTGAAACATCGATTCTCAATATTACGTGGTCAAATGTCATATCCATATGAAACACAAGTAAAGATTGTCATCGCATGTTTTTTGCTTCATAATTTTATTCGTAAGACTGATAAGGAAGATTTACTTGAGAACTTGCTAGATGAGTTCGAAGAGTTAAATATTATTGATGACATACAACTAATGGAATAGATACATATAGAAAGCAATGCCCAAGTTCGAATGACTCAAGAACAAAGAAAAGAAATGACAGATAAGATGCGAGAAGATATGATGATGACAATGTGGAATGGAAGAATTGGATGATATTATTTCGTATTGTAATATTTCAATTAAGATGTATTTGTATTTTTCAAATATTAGTTGTAATAAACTTTTGTCAGAATTTCTATCAAAATTTTATGTACTACACTAAACCCTTATCAAAATTTTTCTTTTCATTTCCATTACAAATTTTTCATCATAATTTTCCATCATGCAATAATAGACCCTTAGTATGTGGAGTTAGTTCGATATTGGTAATGCAATATTAGAGTGCTTATGACACTTCTTGTCACCTACAAAGAAGATCAGGAAGTCCTTAATGATACAGCGGAATCCCAAATAATTACTGAATTACCTTTTTCCACTATAATAATTTGGCGCCGTAAGCGACAAGCAATTCTAATCGCCCGCTTTGTCTTGTCCAGTTGTCCTGGGGGCTCGTGCGGGCCCGGGTCCCAACTCCTTCCCGTTACCCGTATAAAAGCATCCTGTTTGATTGGATTCGGATCACTCGATCTTGGGAACAGGGAAAGAAGAACAGACACGTCAGGAAGTCGGCGACAAGTGGAGGGGTAAGGGAAGGGGAGGAGAAGTCCGTCGATCGATTGCCGATGGACTCCACCGAAATCGTAACCAGACGCCGCTTGCGCGCTATCTCCGACCACGTCGCTCCGTCGGGCTATGGCGGAGGCCGTCAAGGGAAGGGGCAGATCTCCGCAAACACCACCGCAGGGGAATACGTGCACGGTGACGTCTCTCTCTTCGTCTGCTTGTGGTTGTGAACTTGAATCTTCCGTGTAGAAATATTATTTTCTTTCTGGGGGGTTTGCGGTGGATTGTGCGATCCAGGCGGTGACGTGGCATGATGATGAAAGGATTTCGAGTCTGACGGATAAGGATCGTGAGTGTGCGACATCACTATCCTGTACTGGATGGTACATTGACGACCTGCAAATTTCAGTCCCTGGCTTTTATGAATTGTTGATCCATTTTTTATATATGTACCTGAGTAGTTGACTGCGGTAACGTCGACATTTATCTTTTTTCCCTTAATTGCTGGGTCAGCTCCCTGTCATACTGCTCTGCGTAGATCCAGTTGTTTCAAAATGAGTACCATACGAATTTATATTAGCATCCTTGTAGATAGCAAAATGACGAAGATAGCACTTTTCCACCATCTGTGAAGTTTACCATTAGTTTGAGAATTAAGTATATGAATGAGTTTTTGCCATTGCCTTCTTCCAGCCATAATCATGCTAGCATCCATTTTCTTAGTTGGTGATAGGCACGGTGTACTTTCCTTCACCTTGAGTAAAGTTCATGAATATTCAACCGAAATCTAAACTCCAAGGCAACATTTTTTTTAAAGTACACGTAAAGTTATCAGCAATGTAGCTTAGTTATTGTACAGGTCCATTTACTACGTTTTTTGGTTGCATTGTTTTGACGTACTTTCTCAAAATGAATAACTGTGGTCTCTTTTTTGCAACCAAAACTCAAAAAACTCGGATATTTGAAATCTTAAATCTCTCCTAAGATACTTGTGGTCCTACGAAGGAGTGTTCACTCATCAAGTTCAGTTTGCATTATTAATTTAATGGCTATGAACTTATTTATTTAGGTGGTATCATTATCCATGTCAATTAACCTATTAACATTTACGCAAAACTGAAGTTTCTGCAGTAGATGGTTACAGTGTTATCCTTCCAGAGAAGCTGCAAACTGGGAAGTGGAATGTCTATAGGTGATTGCCTTGTTCTTTGTTTATGCTGTTTGCTTCTCTATGACTTCTGATCAACATTTTGTTTTCTAAATGCAGATCTGCACACTCGCCTTTGAAACTTGTGTGTACGTTTCCTGATCATCCTGAGATTGGGACTTTGCATGATAACTTTGTGTAAGTGTCACACTACATTATCCTACCTTTTTGCTAATAGATAAACGTCTTCTCCAATTGTTTACTTAAATGATCATATATATTTATACCTACTTTACCTTTCTTTCCCTTGAAGGTTCCATATGGACATCTTCAATTGATAGACTTCCACCATGTCAAACTTTCTTCTTTTTAATTGGCATACTCTCTCTATATGTCTATCTATTTCTCTCCTAACATTTCTCTTTCACCATGTTTTTTAATATCAACCTTTTAAAAATGTAAATCAATGTCAGTATGGGGGGGGTTTGTTCAATCAGAATCAACCTTTGAATTTCTTTTTGTCAGATTCTGATTGAGGCCTATTTAGGCATAGATAGAATTTATTTTCCAATGAAAAATGAATTCTGTCTCTAGTTAAACTTTGAGAAAAAAAATTTCCCAGATTTTAAGTTTAAAATCATTCAGAATTAAAAATGTAGTAATGATTTTAACTAAGATTTTATTTTATTGTAGTGACATGATAATCTTATTTTATAATTTCAACTACGACCTTTTACTTTTGAATTTTTTGATCTCAAGAATAATCATGGAATACATGGATGTAGATATGTACTTATATTTTTGCATATACTTGGTTTTGATAAATGATATATACTTAATTAATTGATAAATGATATAAAAAGATATAATTTTATAACATGTTAATTGATTAATGTAAGTAATTAATTCATTGATTAATTACATTTTAACTAATTACTTTAATTCATTAATTAAAAACTTCATTAAAAATTAATTTTATTCAATTCTGTTATATGCATAAATATCTATATTTCAATTTTCATCAAATTGCTGAATATGTAAAAACATTTGAATTTTGAATTTCTTTTCCATTAAATTTTGTAGAATTCAAATTCTATCAGATTCAATTCCAAATACACAAACAGACATTATATCTCATTTACCATCATTCTAAGCTTCCCTTGTTTTCTTATTTAATTTTGTAAATTATTATTTTTAATATTAGTTCATATTATTCTATCCTATTATCCATCTCCACGTTTTGGATCTCAACTGTCTTCTGCAAATGATTTATTATCACAATGCTTGGCATTGGTTTGTGCAATTATGCTAAGGTATATCTGAGTTGATTTGTGTAATCATTTGAGGGTTTGATTGTGTTATATTATTTACATATGAAAAATACAATGTACCATATGTATGATAACAATAACTTAACCTATAAGTAGTACATTACCTAAGATACAAGTAAGATAATTAAGATCCATGTATTGATCCATTTAATGTAACTTATTACATTTGGAAATATCACATGTCAATAAATGATCAACTCATCCTTTATTTTATTTTCTATATAAATCTACATTGACTTTTTGGATAAAATGAAACTTCATTTTATTATTTTCCATTTTGACTACAATTTAAAGGATTGATACTTCTTGAAATTTTATGATAGGTATGCTGTTGAAACCTTTCGTGATTACAAATATCTTGGTAGCAGAATTCGAGCAGATGGATCTATTGGAGAGTATGTTTCTTTTTCAATTCTATTTTTTATAGCTACACTGCAACTTTTGTTTATTTTCCATAAAGGTACAAGTGGATGACATACGGGGAAGCTGGTGCTACACGATTGGCTGTTGGTTCTGGCTTGATATATAATGGAATACCTAGAGTAAAATATCCTTTCATAGATATGCTTATTTTGCAATAAATATATCTTTATTTATTAATGTTTAATGCATTTCATCTCTATTCATAGGTTTGAGAGTTTTTTGAGAATTTCTGTGAAGAATTCTTTTTTGGTAAATACTTTATGTGGTAATTTATTTGTTTTATCTGCATTGTCAAGGGTGCATGCATTGGGTTATACTTCATTAATAGGCCCGAGTGGATGATAGTGGATCATGCCTGCTCAGCATATTCATATATATCTGTTCCATTATATGACACTCTAGGTAGGTAATTTGACAGGGTTGATGCATTTTGCTAGGCAATGCCATTGCCTTTTGCATCATCTTCCTTTCTAATTTATTTTTCACTGTTGACATCCCTATAGGACCAGATGCTGTGCAGTACATTGTGAATCATGCAGTGTTACAAGTTATATTTTGTGTACCGCAAACATTGAACACTGTAAGAATCATACATTCTTTCTGTAAGTCTTCTTTATCTGTGAGCATTGTAAAGCATGTTAAATGTCAATTGTGTTTCTATAATGAAAGCCACTTTGAAGTGCATGAAACTTTGCTCTTGTCAATATTCTCAAATATTTCTTTATGTTTAATAAGATTTAGATGCTATCTTAATAAAATTTTGGAATCTGTATTACACTTGTTTGATGTTTGTTGGTATTGTGGAGATATGCGTGTGGAACGATAAAGAATTTGTTGGATTCCATTTCACTAGGTATTGCTTCTTTTTCTTCACTTTCAGAAAAAGGAAACAATCATACTTGTCAAGGTCTTGATAAGCTTAGGCACTTGTAAACCCTATTTGTCTATGACTTATAACTACTTTTAAAAAATAAATTTTCTTTACGTGGTAAACCATCATATACATCAATGGAAGTATCCATTGTAAACCCAATTTAGTATTACTAAATTATTATATTAAGTAGAAATACTATATTGCTTTTTCATGGTTGAGAGAGGGTGGAGGAGAGAGGGCATTGGTGGAGCGTAAAAGGGAGGCTTGGTGATGACACATCTTTTTAGGAGGATGGTGATGAGGGCTAATGCATTGTTGCTTGGTAGGATGACAACTAGGGTTGATGCCTATTGATTGGTAGAATAACAACAAGGATTGGGGAAGCTATGCTTGGGGTGACGATGTTTGAAGAGGCAATGTCATGGGTAGTGAAGTTTGGAGTTGCTAGCTTGTAGGTGGGAAAGCTAATGAACAAAAAATGGTGGAAGACCAATCAATGATTTAGGTGTCTATGATTTAGACATCATGCAATGCATGTAGAGACCTAATTACTTGTTAGCCTTGTAGTAGGAGATGGGTACTAGAGGACAAAATGTTCCACAATGGTTATGATGGTGCCTTGTAATAGGGCAATTGACATTTCATTAGGCGTGGTAGGGAAGATGGAGGATCCCCTTTAGGTAGACGTTGGTTGCAAGGATTAAAAGTTGGTCTAAATTAGTGACTTTTCATTGTATTTTGGGTTTCATTAGGGTTCAAATGATTTGCCCTTCAGGATTATCATTGTTTTGTGAGATTGTTGGAATTAGAGAAGTTTTTGAGCTATGAAAGGTTGAGTTAGTTGATCTGTACATTGAATTAATCAATCCAAAAAAATATTTTCCATTACTAAGTTGTCTTTTGTTGTTTTGTGAGCCTTTGTGATCATTGTAACCCATTAAAGCTTTTGGTAGAAAGAAAGGAAAGGAAGATGAAGGAGAGGAGAAGGTGATGTATGTGAAGGAAGGAGAAAGAAGGAAAAAAAGGAAAAGAAAGAGAAAAAAGGAAAAAATGATATAGTTAAGAAAGAGAGAAAGAAGAAAGAAAATGTTACAGACCTAAATAAGAGAACTTGCCTCAAAAGATTGATTTGATAGGAGAAAGAACACACCCCTATATCAAGACTATATTAGTATCCCATACCACCAACATGAGACTATTTGGTCCCATATCCAAATAGTTGTATTAATTACCACCATGCTTCCTACACTAATGTCTTCGTTCGTGGTTCATTTTGAGTGTTTAGATATTCCTTTGGTCCTCAAGTTGTCTATTTTGATGAGTAGATTTTTGTTTATATGAGACGATTTGAATCCTACTAGCTTTGATATCATTTGTTATAGGCTTAAGAGAACTTATTCAAAAAGACCAATTTGATAGGAGGAAGAACTCACTTTTATATTAAGACCTAGACCATATCAGTGTCTCATATCACCAATGTGGGATTATTTGGTCTCATATCCAAATAGTTTGCATCAATCTCCCCTACTGTTAAGCTTGTTACATTGTTTTGGAGAGGTAACACACTTTTTAAATAGGTTTCAAACATACACCCTTACTAATGCATTAAGTCCAACACATTAGACTCCTTGCATTGATGCTTTGAACTCCTAGATCTAATGATTTGGACTCTTAAACTAGTGAATCTACTAGTCCACCTACAAGTTTGTTACATCACCTTCGCTTTGGAAGAAACCTTGTCTTCAAGGTTTGGAAATTGAATTACCAATTAATGGTAGTCTTCATACGAAGTTGACTCCACACCTTCTCCCTCCCATTAGATCAACACTTTTGTTAGGCCTTATTCCCATGTCTTTCCATTTGGCAATCAAGTATTTTGGTTGTTACCTTATTGACTTTGGGATGAATAATAGGTTGTTTGGAGCAACCTTGTTGGATACAAGGCTAATCTTCCTCTTGAGCTACGAAACATGAAAAACAATGTGGATGCACAATCGTTATGGTAGTTGTAGTTGATAGGAAACCTTTCAATTCTTGCCTCCATTTGGAATGGACCATGATACCTCAGTACCAACTTTTGAACGTTGCAATTTGCAACACTACATTGGCGATAAGATTGTAAATTTAGATAAACTTAATCTTCCATTTCATATTTCTCTTTATGCTAATGACAATTGACCATCATCTTCATTGATTTTATGCCTTGTTGATGTTCTCTTGTAGCCTTTGGATGAAAATCTTGTGGCTCTGTAGCTTGTCATCAATGATCATCATCTTTGTTGTGTCTAGTACATATGATAATGGAGTCAATGTTTTTAACTCCATACAAAGATTCAAATGATGTGCATCTTATGTTTTTAACTCTAGTACTTATGGAGTCATAGTTTGATAGGCCCAAAGGGTGTCATTTAATTTTTCAAATCAATTATTTTTAGTGGAATCGACAATTTTCTTCAATATTTACTTAATTTGCTTATTAGCACTTTTAACTTTAGTTTGATGATAATAAGGAATAACTAATTTATACGTAATATCATATCTCTTCATTAATGTCTTAAAATTTCTATTACAGAGTGTTCATTCATTACTAATGATTGTTTTAGGTACACCAAACCGTGAAAAGATATTAAATTTCACAAAATTTACAATTTTTGTTCTCATTAGTCTTAGAAAGTATTGTTTCAATTCATTTTATCACATAATCTACTGCCAATAGAATATGGATGCTTCATTAAATTTAGAATTAAACCCATAAAATCAATACCTCAAACATTAAAATTTTTAACTTTTAACATAGGAAAGGGGCATTATATTTCTTTGTAAAATATTCCTTATTTGTTGACATTGTATACAAGTTTTGCATTAATGACATGTGTTTTTGAACATAGTAGGCTAATAAAAATCACATTGTAGAACTTTTGTTGCTATCTTGTTAGATCCAAAATAATCTTTACAAGTTTGGTCATAACGAAAAGAAGAAACATAATCACATGATTAGGGATACATTGTCTAATGACTTGGTTAGGGTAACATTTAAATAAATGAGTCATTTCAATAGAAATGCTCAACTTGAGATAAGAATTTGTGTCTATCTTTTCTTGTTTTAACCAATCTTGTGAAATCATTTTAGTGACTAAATAATTTCATAATATCTACATATCAAAGTACTAAACTTTTTCTTGATAAACAAATATTTTTTGTTTATCAAGAAAAAGTTCATTAATAGATGGATCAACAGGTGTAGGTACATTCAATTAGGATAAGTGGTTAGCTACAATATTCTTGTAGCTCTTTTTATCCCTTATATTAATATCAAACTCTTTTAATAGTAAGATCTATCTAATTAATTAGTGTTTCACATCTTTCTTTGCCAATAGATGTTTTAAGGTGGTAGTTAGTGTAAATGATTACATGAGCCTTGATAAGTTAATGTTTAAATCTTTCCAAAGCATAAACAATAGTTAGGAATTTTTTTCTAGTAGTTGTATAGTTAAGTTAAGCATTATTCACAGTCTTACTAACATAGTATATTATTCTAGAAAGTTTATTTATTTATTGTCCTAGAATTGACACAATAGTATAGTTAAAGACATCATACATAAGCTCAAATAGATACATTTAGTCTAATGAATATACAATAAGTGCAAATGTGAGAGCATCTTTCAATTGGTTAAAAGCCTTTTGACACTTTGGGGTGAATTCAAATTGTAAATCCTTAGCTAGCAAGTTGGTCAATGATAAAATAATTTTACTAAATTCCTTAATAAGCCTATGATAGAATTAAACATGATCTAAAAATGCTTGAATGTTCTCAACTGACTTGGGTGGAGGCAAATTAGCTATAAGATCTACCTTAGCATGATCTACCTTTAAAGCCTTACAAGAAACTACATACCTAAGCATAATCTCTCATTTCAACATGAAATGTTATTTTTCCCAATTTAACATTAAGTTTTTCTTTACACATCTTTTTAATACTAACTCTAAATGATGAAGACAATTTTTAAAGGAAGATTTAAAAATGAAAAAATTATTTATGAAGATCTCTAAAAATTTATCAATCATATATGAAAATCCATCTATTATACATTTTTGAAAAATAGCCAGTGTATTATATAACTTAAAAGGCATGCATCTAAAAGTAAATGTATCAAATAAGCAAGTGAATATTAATTTCTCTTGATTCTCATGTGTGATAAGGATTTGATTGTAACTTAAACAACCACCTAAATAATAATAATACTTATACCTATCATTTTTTTTAACATTTAGGGGGGGTTTGTGCACTCGGAATCTGACGGAATTGAAAATTTTTTCCGTCAGATTCCGAGTCATGATGTGTTTGTGCATTTTGGAATTCAAATTCCCAAGGAATTTGAATTCCAATCATGTGTAAAGGTTGGGAAAATGAATTCCCAACTTAAAAGGTCGGAATTCATTTTCCAAAAGATCGCTCGACGCTTACCCTCCCCTGTTGAAGTATATATAGTTAATATTTTTTATTTAATTAATTATTTTAATATTTGTTTATTAAAAATAAAAATATTAATTATTTTATTATTATTAATATTATTTAATTTTATAATATTAAAATCATAAATATTATTTAATTCAATTATTATTATTATTTTATTTATTATATTATATTATTTAATATATAATATCAAATTTTCAAAAACCATATAATTTTCCTAACTTTCTGTGGGTAACACAAACGAAGTCTTAAAAGTCATTTATGGCTAATAAAATGTTTAGAATTATATTTTTTTATAATCAAAGTATTTCAATAATTATTTATTATTTACTTTCATTTATTCACTTCATAATAATTATATTTTTATAAAAGTTATTTATTATTACATTACAAGGAATATAAAATTTATAATTAACCTTTTGTTGTTTTAAACATGTATTATAACTAAAAAGTTATCAATTTTTGTAATTTTTGATTTATTTTATATAATGATAAATGATATATAAACATTTATTTTAATAATATATTCATTTATTAATGTCAACAATTCATTAATAAATTAATTACATTTTCACTAATTATTTTAAGTCAATACTTAATTTTATTAAAAATCAATTTTATTCAATTCCCTCCAATTCTGTCATGTGCACAAACACCTGGAATTCAATTTCCGTCAAATTCCTGAACGTGCACAAACACCTAGATTTTGAATTCTTTCCGTCAAATTCTGTAGAATTCAAATTCCGTTAGAATTCAAATTCTGCGGAATTCAAATTCCAGGTGCACAAACCCCCCCTTAATCTTTAAAGGACAAAGAAAAATAATATTTTCTAGTGGTAGCATTAAATTTTCTATAATTTATGAATATTCTCTACCCTGATTGTACTTGAGTTGATGCTAACTCATTGTTACTATTTTTCACTATGGTCACCCTTGATTTTTTTGTTGACCTAAGGTAGAACTCACTTTGGATGTCACCTACAAATACAACTACACATTGAGAGGTGCTTTCCTTCAACATCTAAGCACTCTACGATGTGTCCACACCAAGTTTCATGAACCAACTTGAAGTCACTTTGGAGACTTTTTTTAGTACCTTTTAAGTGTTTCCAAGTAACTCTTCTACCACAAATGTGCAATCACTCACAAGCACTCATGAACACCTTTGGAAAGCAAGCCTTTTAAGTTGTGTGCTCGCCCTAGATACAGTCCTTCATGAATTTGTCCTTAGAAGTTGCCACCAACAAGAGGAGAATGGAAAGGAGAGAAGTGCTGAAGGGAGGCCCCATTGTTCCTCCCCTTAATTCTCCTCCAAGGGAATGCCAAGTGTCACTTAAAGAGATGTTTTGTGGAGGTGCACACCTACACGTTGTTACACTCCCACTCATATGGCAATTTCATGTCCATTCCACATATGCATATATGTCCATGCTTATAAAATACTTACTTCACACACAATATAAGATATAATTAAAGGGATGTTGCCACATTTTTGCCTTAAAACATTTTGCTTGGATTTTCTTGTGCTTTGCTGCAATTTTTCTCCAATTAATCTCTATTTTCCATCTCTACTTCTAGTTATGATATTATCTTTAATACTTGCAAAAATTATCCAAAAAACCTTTCTATGAAGTACAATTTACATCAATAAGTACATATAAAAGTGCGTAAAATGATGCTAAACTACTATTAAAGTGATGCTGTATTTGACATTGAGATATATGACATTTCATTGTATATCTTTTTAGGTCCTCTTACCACCCTTTCCAATACACATTCACCTTCAATCTTTGGAAACTCTTCTCATACCCCAAGTGGACTTGGGGGAGTTATGAAATTCTTTGAGTAGCATCTCATGCAAGTCTTGCTCTTCAGCTATTACCGATCATTTGTTGAAGAATAACACCCCATTTATTATTTGGAATTTGTTAGGATTAAGTTTGCCCCCTTTCCCATTGATCCAACAGAGCTATATATGCATTTGACTTTTTATGGGCCTTCTTAATCTACTAAAACTAGATTGACATATTCACCCCTTTTATCTTTGATTTAAATTGAAATTTACTCATACACTTGGAAAGTCATAGGCATAAGTCTTGTGAAGAGTGTCTCAAATTTTCTTGGTGAGACACATCATAGTCACCCCTCTTGTAATGCCAAGTTCTATATTAGATTATATTTAAGTTGTTGCCTTATTACCAAACCAATTGGCATTAGTGGAATCTTTTGCATTTGGAGGATTAGTTGTAAGCTAGTGTTCTTGCTCATAGGCAATCACAATTGTCTCAACGTTTTAAGCATATAAGATGTAATTGGACCCATTCAACTTCTTGGAAACACCAGAAAACTATTGATAAGTGGATCTCTAGAAGCCATGGAGAGATGATGCCACCACATTTTGGAGGACAACATTCATAGTTTAGGAGCACAAGAATGTGTGGATAACCTAAATCCACACACACACACCTAAACTTTTCAATGTTGACAGCTTACCACATCACAATGACTGGCATACATGGCTATCAATGTCATTGATTACACAAAAAAATGAGAAAAGGATATAAGAGGAATCAATCTAGTAGGGAGGAAGTGGAGATAATTTGTGGACTTATCCATTCAAACTAGATTCCTCATTAAAAGTTTGATTGATTTATGGCTGTATAGAAACTGATCTTAGAGTATAGACTCAAGCATAAGAAATTTTGATCAAAATTATTTTTAAAGAGTGCCTAGTATCCATAATTTCTTGGCTATGTGATAATTACTTTGGGTGTTAGGCTCAAGTTTTGTAATGAACAAGTAATAACTGTTGTAACTAAATCTTTGTTATGTATGTTGTAATAAATGCATACATATAAAAATGCCTAGGTAGGAGAGGAGGGGCAGGTGATATTCTTTTATTCAAATCCCAAATTACATATATAGTTAATTGGGTGGTTCCTTCCATTGACAACTAATCCATCTTACTATCTCTTCTAGCTAAGGAGCTCACTAGGTGGTACTTCCACCATAACTCCTCTCTTGGAATGTCTCCTAGTTTTTTCCACACTTCCTTCTCTTCGTACTTGACCGAAATGTGTGCACCATAGGTTGAGAGTGTAGCTAGACCTAGCCATCATCTTCCATTTGATGGTTGTGGAGGATTACAAGGCTTAACAAGTTGGTATCATAGCCAACCGCAGACAAGATGGACAAGTTATGAGATTACTTTTTAAGATGTGGTAAGAATAATTGAGAATGATCCAAGAATTGATGGGAGTTATCAAAACTAGAATAAACATCGGTTGATAGGGAGTTACCTACCAACTTGGAGTATACAAGGAATGAAGGATTTCTTCCTTGAACTTCTTTAAAAATGTCTTTTCTGATTTACCGGGGGGGGGGGGGGATACAGATCCTACAAGTTGGGTAATGAGAGTGGAAATGTTCTTTGATTTCTACAGAATTCTAGAATACCAAAAAGTTTGATATTTGGCCTACATCTTGAAGAAGATGCAATTCAATGGTTTCAATGATATGAGAATCTAAATCGAGACCAAGGTTGAAAGGAATTTAGTGAAGATATTATTGCTTGTTTCGAGGTGGAAGATGTGGAGTTTCTTGTGGCTAAACTATTAAAACTGAGGTAGACGATATTAGTAAAGGAGTATCAAAATTAGTTTGAATAATAGGGTACCATAGGTGAGTGATCAAGATGCTGTTGCTTTTTTCATAAGTGGATTAAAGGAAGAACTTAGAGCAAAGGTTTAGGCGATTGAGACAATGTCAGTGTTTATGTAGTTGGCCCAAGTCCAAGAGGAAAAATGAAGGAGATAGAGAGTTTTGGAAAAAAGAGTTGGTGGGAAGCCAAAAGCTTATTCCTAGTGGGGGGTCCAAAGTTGCTACTCTATCAATAGTGAAGGTCTTGACCCTTTTAGAGATCGAAGATTGATAGGCTAAAAAATTGTGTTACAACTGTGATGAGCAGTGGACAAAAGGACACAAATGTAAGACCTAGAATTTCTTCATGATCCAAGGAGATTTTCTGGTCTGCCCATTTTTTTTTTTTAACTTTCTTCTTTTGCATATATTATACTAGGTGCTGCACTTCTCTGGTGGTTTTAATAAAATTCTACCTATTTCACAATGAAAAATTCTTTATAGTCATGTTCTCTCTCTTCCAAGCAATAACCCATTCAAAGGAGGAATGCATTGCCACTCAAAAACTGGTGACCCACATATTTTTCCTATAAAATAAGCATGCCTTCAGATCCCTCCAATATCTGAAAAAAGGTCAGGGTTTTAACAATAACATCTGCAAACTCATTCTATTACAATTTGCTTAGGTTTTGGTGGACAATGGGACTACTGCAATTGGTTTTCTTATATTACCCAGTAAAGGAATTAAATTAATGTGATTACACATGTTTATATCCTGTGTATAAAATCTGATCTCTTAATTTCAAAATTTCTCAGTATTCTACATTTTTTTGTCATTAATATGGATTATATATTGCTTAAATTTTCTGTCAAATTTGCAGATAATGAGCTTCTTGTCTCAGATCCCTTCTGTACGTCTAATAGTGGTATAAAGATTGTCCACCACACTTGTGTGAAATTATATAGTTTTTATCTTTTCCTTGCACATCAGTTTTTCCTTTTTCAACAGGTAGTTGGAGGAATTGATGAAAATATGCCTTCTCTTCCAGCAACTGCTGGTGTGCAGATTATACCCTATTCTAAATTATACGATCAGGTATTTCATTGCAAACAATATAAGTGTTAGGAGTATTGCATGGTTTATTAGTTATATTATGGGGCTTAATACCATATGGGTATTTTGTAATTGCCCCTTTTGTAACCTCTACATATACATAGAGGCATTGTGTACAAGGTTAAGGAAAAACAATTTGTTTTTACCTTAAATCACAATAAATATGTAAGTTTTTATATTGGAAATTGTTCTTTTCCTCATTAATGCTCCTTAGCATCATGTCATACTGAGACAGAGATTTCCATGCTAAAACCAAAAATTTTAACCGTCTACTTGCTGATTAGATCACTACTTGCCAAGAAAGAAGGTTTAACTAATTTTGTTTCTTTGGGTTTCTGAATGCTAGTGTCTATAGTAGGTTTGTGTGCTTTACCCAATTTGTTTCTTGTGTTTTCTTGTTTTTGTGTATATATTGTTGATGAAATATCTTCTTTTTGGTTTCTTTGATACAATCCTTGTTTTTTCCTCCATAGATTATTTCATTCTCATCATCAGAAAAGATCACCTTGAAAATTGAAAGTGGATCCTCTCACTCAGTGTTATACTCATAAAAATATGTTATTTTACATGATTGGTTACTTTCCTAAATTTTTCCATCCCTTGATAAATTTATTCATGCACATAGCCATACCTTTTATGGTTAAATCAGTTGAGGCTATATCATGTATTATGGATTATTGGTTGTAGGTGACCTTTCAATAATCTCACATTGGATATAAAAAGGATTGATGTGGACTTGAAGTGAGATGAGTCTGCTCTCCTGTCAAATCAGTATTTTAGGATAGGTTTGCCCTCCTAAAGGGTCCTCGACTTATTGCTGAAACCTTTTCCAAATGGTTCTTCATTGATCATCAAAGCCACTGTTGATTGTTGAGGCCTCTCTTCCTTTTTGTCCACCATTGAAACCCATTAGGTTTTTAGGTGGGGAGGGATGAAGAAAAAAGGAGGGAGGTAGTGAAGTACATGAAAAAAAAAAGAGAAAAGAAAAGAAAAGAAAAGAAAGTAATAGATTGAGAAAGAGAGAAAGAAGAAACATGTGAAAAAAGAGAGGAAAAAAGGGTGAGAGAAAAAAAGAGAAGGAAAAAGAGAAGAAACAATGAAAAAAATATTATATAAAAAATTATGTTTAAAAAAATGGTGGAAGTATTAAAAAATACAACAAAATCTTGATATTTTTTAAAATTTTTAAAAAAAATTATGTTTGTTTATGTATAACATTTTTCTTTTATCTCTTTTATTCTCATAAACTTTATTTTCTATGTTTTTAGTTAATTCATGTAAGATTTTTTAAAAAGATATTAACTACTGTTAATTAGTATAGTCTTACTATGTCCCCTAAGGATCATTGGTTGTTATGGTGGTCCATCTCTTATGTATATATATATGTAAAACATATATATTGTAAACGAGGTAGTGCAATAACAAAGAGGATCAAGGATTTTCAACTTGAGGCTTATTAGTGCATATTGGAAAGTGGAAAGGAAATTGAAAGTTCAGAAGAAAAGAAAATAAAATGTCTGAAATGTTAGAATTCCTGTAGGGATTTAGTGTATTTATTAGAAAATATAGAAAGTTAGAATTTCCATAGGATTTTAGTGCACGTTAAAATGTTTAAAAATTGAAAAAGTAATAAAATAAATTGTAAAACACTATTTAAAATTGTGTAATTGATACATTAATTTGTAATTTAATATTTAAAAATAAAAATAATATTAATGAATTGAAAATAATATTAATTTATTTCATGTTCAAATATAATTATGTACATTAAATATAAAAATAGTGTACATTAGGAAATATAGTGGCTCAATATAGAATAACAATCATCAAAATGCAAAAGGTCCATAAAAGATAAGCATACTTTTAGCATTAAAAATCTACATCCTAATTTTTTTTTGTAATTTTAATTTTAATTTATTATTATTATTAATTCTTGAATATATATATTTCTAATATTATTCTCTCTTTTTCTTAAATTTTTTTATATAATTATATTTATTTTATTTTATATGTATTTATAATTTAAAAAAATAATTTAAAGATGTTATATCATTATTAATCTTTATCATTATTATTTTAATATATATGTATGTATATTTACTTAACTTGGCCAAACTGAGAATGTATTGGTTGAGCAGAAAAATAAAATATTTACATATTTATTTATTAGAGAATGATTGAACTGTAAATATTTTAGCTCAACTGATAGATTATAAATTATTAATATTTATTAATATTGGAAACAATTGAATCGATGATCTTTCGGTTCAATAAATTATAAATTAATATAAATTATTAATATTTATGTTATATATATATATTTTAATCGGTTGAATGGATGGCTCAATAAATTTATATTTTTTTATGATATTTTTGAATTGTTTTAACTGATTTCATTTCGGTTCAACCGATACTTTATATATATATATATTGTTTTATATATATCTTGAATTGATTGAAAGTATCACTCGATTCAATCGATATTTAATTGGTTGAATTGATGACTTAATAAATTGGTATTTTTTTATGATGTTTTTGAATTGGTTGAATCGAAATGAAATCAATTCAACCGATACTTTAAATATATATATATTATTTTATATATATCTTGAATTGATTGAAACTATCACTCAGTTTAATCGATATTTAATTGGTTGAATCGATAGCTCAAGAAATTGGTATTTTTTTATGATATTTTTGAATTGTTTGAATTGATTTCATTTCGGTTCAATTGATACTTTAAATATATATATATATATATTGTTTTATATATATCTTGAATTGATTGAAAGTATCACTCTATTCAACCGATATTTAATTGGTTGAATCGATGATTCAATATATTAATATTTTTTTATGATGTTTTTGAATTGGTTAAACCGATTTCATTTCAGTTCAACCAATACTTTAAATATATATATATTGTTTTATATATATCTTGAATTGATTGAAAGTATCACTTGGTTCAACCAATATTTAATTGGTTGAATCGATGACTAAATAAATTGGTATTTTTTTATGTTGTTTTTGAATTGGTTAAATCGATTTCATTTTGGTTCAACCGATACTTTAAATATATATATATTATTTTATATATATCTTGAATTGATTGAAAGTATCACTTGGTTCAATCGATATTTAATTGGTTGAATGGATGGCTCAATAAATTGGTATTTTTTTATGATATTTTTGAATTGGTTGAACCGATCATGTTTCGGTTCAATCGATACTTTAAAAAAAAAAAAAAATGTTAGAATTTGCTCACGAAGAGCTTAAAACACATTAGATTTACCTCTTGCTGAATTCTGCATAATGCTTGAAAAGTGACTTGAATAGGTGTTTTCTCTTTTTGTTCTTGTAGAATTTGCTCTCATTATATGTATGTATTCTTTATATACCTTATTGAATTAATCTGGTTATATTTATATCTATGATACCAACGATCAAATTTTCTTTCAACAGTATGAATCTGCTGTACTTACTGATCTGCCAGTCTTAAAAATGATAATTTACTGTTTTACTAACTATTAGAAGTTTGAACTATTTCACTAGCAATTACTTTGTTTCAGAGTGTTGGTTTGAAACCTTTCGAAAAACTTGAATTGTTATTTCCAAATCATCTGAAAATTTGTCCAAACCATCCAAAAAACTCAAATAGTTATTCCTTTCTGTTTATCATGTGACTTTTTAAATTCTGCATGTAAGGTTATTTGAGTTTCAAATAGTTTACCTAAAATCTTTTGAAAACCTGTGAAACCTTTTAAACATATCTGTGAAACTTTTCAAAAACTTGAATAGTTATTCAAACTATTCGAAGGTCTCGGCCTGTTATTCTTTTGTGTTTATCATATGACTTTTTAAGTTCTACACGTGAGGTTATTTAATTTTTAGACAGTTTATCTAGAATCTTTTGAAACTTGTGAAACCTTTCGAACAACTATTAAACATTCTAAACAGCTATGAAACCTTTAGAACAACTGTGAAACCTTCCAAACATATTTGAAACTATTCGATTGACCTGCAACTCAATGATTTCTTTCAGAGTTCTTTTGATTTTATTGTGCAGCATTCGTTTAGCCTACTTGACTTCTATTTGGCTTTAACATTTCATCTATACTTATGAAATACATCTTAATTCCTCACATAGATTATTTATATTATCAAAATCTAAGGATTCTAACAATCTCCTTCTTTTTGATAATGATAAAAACTTTTACATTTAGTTACATGTATTTCACTTCCTAGATTATTTTTATATAACAAATCACACAGAATAACTATCTAAATACTCCCTTTGTCTGTGTGCAACATTTTTATGAATGCATAATCTTACATTTTTCTCTCCTTTTTTTGTCATTTTCTAAAAAGGTTCATAGAAGGAGAGAGACATTTTTTGTTGGTATTAATAATCAAGAATCATTATATTTATTTTTGTTACTTCTCTTGAAAAGATGCATCATCTAAATTCTTGCGGAAAGGCTTATTAATATAAAATAAGCTCTTATATAGTAAGCTTGAGTTGTGAAAATAATAAGCATGGAGAATTATATCATAAGACATGTATAGAATAAATGACTAAATTTCGTCTAATATGATTAAATATTAATTTATTTATGGGTTTAGTGAAAATATCTGTAAGTTGAGCTGTTATAGAGACATTCTAGTGAGATGTAATTTTTTTTCAATATGATCTCTTAAAAAGTGATGTCTAATCTCGATATGCTTAGCTTTTGAATGTAGCACAATATTTTGAATAAGTTGATAACATTACTACTATTATTGTAGATGATAGTGTTCTGAAATTTAAGTCTATAATTTGTTAATGTCTGCTGCATCTATAAGATTTGAGTTCAATATAAACCTGCTGCAATATATTCTACTTTAATGGTAGATAGAGTTATGTAATTTTGTTTTCTACTAAACCATGAGACAAGTGAGTGTCTAGGTAGTTAACATGTTCTAATGATACTTTTTCTATCTAATTTGCAATTTACATAATTTACATTATTATATCCTGACAATATTAAATTACTATCTAATGAATAGAATAAGTCAAAGTCCTTTGTACTCTATAGGTATTTGAAAATACGTTTAACTGCCTTTAAGTGTGACTCTTTTGTAGATGCTTGATATTTTGTATATATACATACATTAAACATAATATCTAGCCTATTAGCTAATAATTATAGAAGTGATCTAATCATTCATTTATATTACTTTTGATTTACAGCAATACTAGAAATTTTTTTATCAAGTTTTTCATTTAAGTTCATAAGAGTGTTGGTCTTTTTAGATTTATCCATACTAAATTTTGTTAGAATCTCTTTATAGAATTTTTTTGGTTTATAAAGATGTCATTTTGCAATTGATGGATTTGTAATCTTAAAGAATTTTAATTCTCCCATAAGACTTATCTCGAATTCATTTTATATTAAGTTCTAAAAATCATGACATAAATTTTCATTTGTTACACCAAAAATAATATCAACATAGATTTAAATGATTAACATGTGTGAGTTAACTGATTTGATGAACAAAATATTGTTTACTTACCTATATTGAATTGATTTTTAAGTAGACAATCTTTAAATTTGTCATACCATGCATTTGATGCTTGTTTCAGACCATATAGTGTCTTGTTTAACTTATATATGTGATTTGAGCTGCCTCTATCTTCAAATCTTAGGGGTTGTCATATATACACTTCTTTTTGCAAAATTCTATTCAGAAATGTATTTTTCACATCCATTTGAAATAACTTTATACTACTGACAAAGGCAAGCAATATCTTGATTACTTTAAGTCTAATCATAGGTGCAAAATTTTCTTATAATCGATTCTTTCCTATTGATTATAATCTTAAACAACTAATATAGCCTTGTTTCTGATTATGTTTCCATCATTATTTAATTTGTCTTTAAAAAATACATTTGGTTTTAATGATTGATTTTCTAGTGGGCCTTTTAATTAGTTCCTAAACTTCATTCTTTTTAAATTGATTCAATTCTTGCATTGCCATAATTCAATAATCATCGTTGTAGACTTTTTCAACTATTTTGAGCTCAAATTTAAATACAAAAGCATAAAAATTATAAACATTCTAAATTTTGCTTCTTATTTGAACACCTTGATTGATGTTACTAATAATCTATACAATAGGGTGTCCAAGTTTGATTTTCCATTATTGTTCAGTTGATCTATATGCAGACAATGTAGTAATTTCCTTTTTCTGAGAATTACTTTGATTTTTTGATTCATCTTTACTTTCATTGTCTATCTTCAATTGCTTTAGTTTACTTGTTAAGTCTTCATCAAAAGATACATTAATGAATTCTTCCACTCTTTTTTCCTTCTCAAAGTAGACTCTGTATGTTTTACTTTTAGATAAATATCCAACAAGCATTGCAAGATTAGATTTAATATTAAACTTGTCTTTTTAATCTCTTGTATTAAGGATAAAACATTTAGAGCTAAATATTTTAAAGTGTTCAACGTTAGGTATTTTTTCATATCATAGCTTAAAGACTGTTTTATTCAATATAAGCCTGAGATGAGTTCTGTTAATTATGTGACATGCTGTACTAACAACTTCTATCCATAAGAACTTTGGTAAATCTGATGCATTTAGAAGTATTCTTGCTATCTCTTGAATTTATCTATTTTTCCTTTCTACAACTTCATTTTGAGTTGAAGTTCTTAGACAAAAAAAATCATTCTAATTTGTCCTACATTCTTTTTAAAATTTGAAGAGCTGTTGGATGAACTACTGCTATCTTATGTAGCTTTTAGTGTCATTTTATTCTTGTTCCTCTTTCTCCACTGTTATTGATCATTTTTCTATAGAAAAGGGCAATAAAGTTGAATGTGTCTTGGTTTCTTATATTTGTAGTATGTAAAGACTTTAGATCTTGATGTGCTGACCTTGCTTCTACGTTTCATTATCTTCTTGAAATTCTTGACTAGCAATAGTACTTCGTCTTCTTCTAAACTCAGTTCTTCTATTGAAGGAAATGTTAGTTCTTTCATTTTTTCAACTTTTTTTTTTAGTGGTTCCCTTTTCTTTCTTTTATTTCTTTATTTCTACCTCGTGAGGAAGATTTCCTAACAGATATTTAACTGAGTAATTGTTTAGATTCTTTGAGTCTTGTATGGATGTTGATTTTTGTTTCTATTCAACTATCAAATTCCTTAGAATTTTTTGTACTTATTCACAAGTAGAAAATTCTTTTCCAAGGTTTCTCAATCAATTTATAATTTCTGTAAATCTTAAAAACATGTCAATGATATTCTTATTATCAAGCATTCTAAATAGTTCATAATTTTTTAGTAAAATGTTAATTTTAGTGTTTTTCACTTGGCTGGTTCATTTATAAGTAATTTAAAGGATTTTCCAAGCTTTATAAGTAAACTTACATATAGAAATTTTATTATATTGTTTAGCAGTAAGTGTATAGTAAATTACATTCATTCCACAAGCATCTATTTAGATGATTTTCTCATTCTTCTCAGTTTAGTTATCTTCATGATTAGTTAGAAATGATACACTACATACAACCAATTTTTAGAGCTTCACATCTAAACTTTTAAGAAAACACTCTAGTTAATTTTTCCAATAGTTATAATTGCTATCATCAAATAAAGGAAGTCGATGAATGTTTTGTCTCTCTACAGAATAAGAAGTTATGATCTTAGATAATTAGATCTATATAACGAAATCAATTTGCTTTGATATCAATTGTTAAAATCGGATGACTTATTAAAGGAGATGTGAATGATAATATTTAGCTATTTTGATAAATTGATGATAAATGATTGATTAGTTGTAAATTTAATTAAATAATAAACAAGCAAATAAACTTATATTTGATAGAATAGAAAAAATGAAGGTAGAGATATAAAAACTTTTAGGTGGTTCACTTCTAATAGCTAGTCCACTCCTAAGACATATCTTGAGCTTTATGATCAATTTTTACGTATATACTTGCTTTTAGGTCAAAGCAAGAACCAACCAATCATTTGAACTTTCAGGTTGAAACTTCAACTCACAACACTTGAAGTTTTCTGGTACAAACTTTAACAAACCAACTAGCTTGTCTTTTATCAAAGTTTGCACATGGAGATGTTGAAACACTTCAAATTTGCCTCTTGCTGAATTCTACACAATGCTTGAAAAAGTGTGACTTGAATTTTTTTTTTTTGTTCTTGCAGAATTTGCTCTCACTGTATGTATGTATTCTCTATATGCCTTATTAAATTGATCTAGTTATATTTATATCTGTGATACCAACAATCGAATTTTCTTTCAATAGTATGAATTTACTATACTTATTAATTTGCCAGTTTTAATAAAAATGGTAAGTTATTATTTTATTGATTATCAAAAGTTTGAACTATTTCACTATCAATTACTTAGTTTTGAAGTGTTGGCTTGAAACTTTTTGAAAAACTTGAATTGTTATTTCTAAACCATCCGAAAAACTTGAACAGTTATTCCTTTTTGTTTATCACGTAATCTTTTAAGTTCTGCATGTAAGGTCATTTGAGTTTTAGATAGTTTACTTGAAACCTTCCGAACGTATTTGTGCAATCTTCCGAAAACTTGAATGGTTATTCAAACTATACGAAGGTCTCGGTTTATTATTTTTTTGTGCTCATCACATGACTTTTTAAGTTCTACACGTGAGGTTATTTGATTTTCAAACAATTTATTTGAAACTTTCTGAAAACTTGTGAAACATTCTAAGTAACTATTAAATCTTCTGAGCACATTTGTGAAACCTTTCAAACAATTGTGAAACCTTCCTAATATATTTGAAACTATTTGATTGATCTGCAACTTAATGATTTTTTCTAGAGTTCTTCTGATTTTATTGTACAACATTCGTCTAATCTGTTTGATCTCTATTTGGCTTTGACATTTCATTTGTATTTGTGAAATATATTTTAATTCCTCATATAGATTATTTGCATTATCAAAATATAAAAGTTCTAATAAACTATAACTTATATATAATTTATTAAAATGTAACCTAATAAATATTAAATTGCAACTTAGATTCTATTGAAATGTAATTTAATATTGAAATGTAACTTTTTTTTCTCTAAAAAACCTCGATCTATTTATAGAGCAAGGACCCAATCAAACCAAAAGTATATGTAAAAGGAAATATGCTGAAACGCCACAACAATAGAATATTGAGCCTGATTTCTATTAAAATATAACATGGAATATATTGAATTGTAATTTAGATTATATTTAATTGTAACTTAGATTTTATTAAAATGTAATTTGATATATATTGAAGTGTAATTTGAATTTCAAATTATTTGTCATGATTTTTTTGTTTGCACATCTTTTAAGACCTTGTTCATGCATGTGATTACTATATTTCTAGTTAATTGACATTTTATATGTGATAATTGCCTAAAAATTTATTTAAGTATTTTTATGTGTTTATCATTGCTTGTTTTGTTTTTCACTAAGTTTCAAGTTGAAATTTAAATTTTTTAGCCACTTCTACAAAATTATCGTGTTTCTACCAATACAATGTGATTTTCGCTACATTCCTTTTATTTGGAGAATTGATCCTCGATATGATACCTATATTTGAAACTATGTTTCTTATTTTCTAAGTTTATTGTTGTTTCTTACCTAATGTCGAATTTCAGGGCAGAAATAACATTCAACAGTTTTGTCCTCCAAAACCTGAAGATATTGCTACAATTTGCTACACAAGTGGCACGACTGGCACCCCAAAGGTATCAAGAATATCTTGTATTATCTTTTAGCTTTTGATGTTGATCTGTCCTATTAAAGGAAGATAAATTATGTACTTATGTAATCTCCTATGGTCATGTTAATTTCCTAACGATTAAATTCACAGGTAGTTCATAAAATCTTTTGCCACCTATTGTATGATAAGTTTTTCTTCATATTAAACATGCCCATATTGATTTATCGAACCCTTGGATTGCTAAGAAGGAAACTTAGTATAGAAAAATAGATTAACTGCAAGAGGCAGGACCACACATTATTGAGATAGTGAAGTATATTATTACTCTCATTCTTTAGTTACCTTATATTTGTCTCTCTTTTAAATTTACCATTGCCATTTAACACTTTAACAGGGAGCTGTGCTGGCTCATGCAAATATGATTGCAAATGCTTCAGGTTTAAGTTTTGGGTTCGAAGTTTGTTCTTCAGATGTGTGAGTTTTATCCATTGACTCTCTCATGGCATTCTTGGATTTTATTTGATTTCTTCCAAACCACAATCTAAACGGTGTTACTTTATGCAGTTTTATATCTTACTTGCCATTGGCACATATTTATGAGCGCACCTACCAAGTAGCAATGGCACATTATGGGGTTGCTGTTGGGTTCTATCAAGGGGTATGATCTCCATATTTTGATAGGTCATACATTGTAGTTACAAATTTAGGCCATAAATTATAAGCTTGATAGTAAAGCACTGCAGTGTCCTCTCCTGAACACCACTCTTGTTGGATGATAGCTTTACCTTTATCCAGACAGATGGACCAGAAGATCGGATGAGACATCAAAATCACCTTATGCTTGGCCAAGAGTTTTCCTTAGGACATTTTTTTTTTAGACAAAACCCCCAATGCCTTACCCCAGATACAACATAATGGCCATCCCTAATGGACCTAGTAGGATGTAAATTAGCAACAATACACAACACAATGGAGGCAGGGATATATGCCTACACGATTGGTAAGTCTTGCAAGATTTGTACACTAAAGCATCTTTAGCAAGAGCAGCAGCACTGGAATTGGACTCCCTATAGATATGTTTCAGATTGTACACCTGACTCTTCATTGATTGAATAAAGTCCCAACAACTATGAACCTGCCAACAGTTGCAATCTCTCTTTGTAATAGCTACTGAATAATCCCCAAGCATTAATTCATCACTAAAAGAATGTACAGTATTTATAATCTTGAAACATAATACATAATTTACAATCTAACACTTACTCTTAAGTTGGAGCATATATATCAAGTATGCCTAACTTACTACATAATCTTGAAAATGTTTAACATTTAGTCTCTTTGTAAATATGTTTGCTAACTGTTGATGAGATAGAGTGTAGATAGTCGCCACCATTTTCTCTATTATAAGATTCTAGATGTAATGACAGTCAAGTTTAATGTGTTTAGTTCTTTCATAGAAAATAAGATTATTAACAATGTATATCACAACTTAATTATCACAATGCATCATCATAGGAATGGTGATGGTAAACCTCAGCTCACAAAGAAAAGATTTTATTTACATGATTTCACATCCAGTTTGAGTCATAACATGATATTCAGCTTTTGCACTAGATTAGGCAACGACATTTTGTTTCTTGCTACACTAAGTTACTAGATTTTCCTAGAGTGGGATGGTTCCAATAAATTATCATCATGGATAAAAGCATTGAGCTCATCCGCCCCAGACTGATCAAAACCTGCTACATTGATATTTTCTTCATTGGATCTGATTGAGTTGAAGCCCTCACCTAGCATCCATGGCTACTCTGGACTTTCAAGGATGCTCGGATAGATCTTGTCACAGTAACCTGTGATTTTCCTTTGTAGTTGCTGCATACTGTAGAAAATAGAAATTTCACATCATCATTCTCCATACGAAAAGTAGAAGATTGGCTACTTTCCTTGACGCAACTGCAAGAGAATTGACCCTTCCACAAAATCCAGATTTTACTAGAAATAGAGTTAGCCCATCCACCTTCCATGCGAAAGAGATTGATGTAATTATGAATGGAACTACCCTGCTAAAACAGTTCAAGGAGAATAACTAGTTGGAGCCTTTCCTTAGAGATTAAACTTTTCATGAAGCTAACGATGGCCAAATTGGCTAGACCTCTGCAATTCCAAATTAGTTGATCCATAAATTAATGGAAGAAAGAAAAAGGTGGATAGGCCACCTATTGTTGATCTGAACCATGGACTTCATCCTCAACATGGGATGAAGAATGGGATCCATCCAGATTGAGTTACTTCTGATTGTTGGCCTCCTCTGGAGTTGGATTAGGTTGATTAGCAGTCTTCAAACCCTTCCTCTTTTTTCTCCGTTTGATAGATTTCCATACTTCCTCCTGACCTTGAATTTCACTTCCCACAAATGAACTTTGGGAAGGTTCTTTTTGAGTAGAGTTTGAAACAGTTTGAGTAGTTGGGTTACCCAGAACAGAGGATGATGATTTGTTTCCATACCTACAGTTGTTAATAGAGTGTCCCTTGAGCCAACAGTTTCTGTAAAATTTGTGTCCATTGAGGTAAATAACCAGTTGATAAAACTCTTTAGCATCACATACAATTTTAATCTTTTGTGGGAGGTGCTTGGACAGATCCATCTCAACACAAACACAAGCTAATCCTGGATGAGGGAATTTGTTAATGTCTGCGTGTGCACACAAGAACTTGCTCAGGGCCCCCGCCATGGATTGGATAGCACCTGGTGCATGCAGGTGTGCATATAACTTGGGGAGACTGACCAAAATAGGATTCCATTCAGATTCCAGACCAGGGGTGAAATCTACAGACCATCTGGAAATTAGCATTTTCTTTCCTTCTATTGTCCAAGCCCTTTTAGTATAGGTGGTGATGAAGTTTGTTTGATTGGTAAATTGGATAAGAACATACCTTCTGTCAACTACCGTTGGAAAGAAATTATCTTTGGTTTGCATAGCATTTTTCAAATGGTTGAAAATGGACATCATTGATGGAGGTCCACCTTTGAACTTTTCCACCACTGTCTACTTGAATGATTTGACCATCCATTGGATTTCTTCCCTGTTGAAGTGTATCACATACTCTCTATCTTCAATCAAACAAGGGTGGGCTGGTATCTTAGGGAAAGCAAGTGGTACATGCTACTTGCTAGTGGCCTATCTAAAAGATGGTTGGTCTCCCCTAGGAATTGACAACCACCAATGGTTGACCTTGAAGAGAGCCTAAGGTTGGTTGTGAAAGTATAGTGGGAACAATTGGGGATTGTCGTTCGCACTTTGAAAGCCAAACCCCTCTTGGTTCAAATGACCAAGGGTACAATCAGCCCTCGTTCACTTGCCATGAAAGGAGGAGCAAGCTAAGGGAGAGGACCGAAGTGAGAGGAGAGAAGCCCATTGACCTCTTGGCCAAGAGGCCAAGAAAGAACACTCATAGTGAAAATAGTTGCCCTAGCAGATGCCCATGGTCACCTCTATTGTTCGCTTTAAAAAATGCTTCAACTATAGTTTTCCTAAGACACGTTAGTCAATTTCAATGAAGATTGTACATTGTCCAAAGAATCTGGATTGCATCCCCCCTTGAATAACAATAGGACATAATCAATGCTGTACCATCCACTTACTATGTGTGAAGCAGAACTTGTGATTGATGCCATCCTCCAGTTTGCCACACAGAGAAAGAGCAGCATGTCCAGCCCTTTCACTGTGGTAGACTTTGGTCACAATCCTCTAATACATTAATAACCAAATAGAATGCCCGACCTTTAGTATGAATCATCACATAATCCCTCTAATAACTCATTTTTATTTGGTACCAAAGCAAGTTGATGCACCACTAATGGTTGAATCCATTTACCATAAAACATTATCATACCTCCTGCATACTACATGATTAGCATGATTACAGTAATCATATATCCATATGAAAAACACAACACATTGAAGTTGAACATTTGTATCTATGTTGGGCTGAGATAAATGGGTTGTGCATATAAATCCAAACACAATTTATCTTGGGCTATGTGCTTTAACCCATTTAAAATATGAAACAATCTAATAACCTAAATCTATTTTTCTAGTGAATCAGCAATAACAGATCAGAAAATTTTCAACCTTCCTCATAACTATGTGAACTTAGAAGGTGCTTGAGGTTGATGGACACCAAGCACAAATATCTAGCTTTCTCCAGGACTTTGAATGTATGCACTTCCTTTCGATATCATTGAAATCAATAAATGCTCATATTAGGAACAAGGAAAGGAAAAATTAATGAATATGTGAAATTAGAAAACACAAAGTTAGTATTGATTGAGCTCAGGCCAACCAAACTTTTAGTATAATTTGCTAATGATTTTGGCACTAGGACTGACCAAAGTGATGGGTCTATCATCCTTGTCTTCTTGAGTAATCTATGTTAACTATGACAACATAATCATTTCTTATAAGTAAAATGTTATTGTTCAGAAATATGTAATATGTTAAGGGTATTATTGTAATGGTGGTGTGTTTAGGGTTAACTTCATGTAAATACCTTTTCATTTAGTTAATGAAACTTTACAGCCATATTCTGCCCTAATATGGTACCAGGGCTTAGGTAGTATCTTTGTCCATTGGCATTTCCTTCCCTCCCTCCTTGATTTCTTTTATCTGTTGTTGTTGTCTTCCTTTATTAACATTATTGGTAGCTTTCGTCTTGTCTGATGGAACCCTTGAAAGATCCATAGATGTCGAAGTTGATGACAACTAATGTGAAGTTGAACGGTTCCAAGTATCTCTTGCGGTACAGTGCATTCAAGACCTTCTTGATGGTCCATATGTTTGAGCGTCACATCTTGGACAACCCATTGAACCTCAAAGTTGCAACTTACAGTGAGTGGTGCATCATCAACTACATTGCTATCTCTTAGATCATTAGTAGTGTTGAAGAAAACATTGCTCAGACTACTCTCCGAGCAACTTAATGGTAATGAGAAAAATATCTCTAGGGTTTGTGAAATTTATGAACAATTGTTTAGTCATTGTCAAGATGGGTGTGCTATGCATGAATATTATGGTAATCTCTAGGTGTTCCTTGACAAGCTTAAAGTCTATCAATTGTTTATTGTTGATATTCCAACTATGAAACACTACCATGAAGAATTGGCAATAAAGATTTTTGTTGCTAGATTGAACCTAGAACTAGCGATGTAAATTATAGGTTAGAGGCTTGGTACAAAATCTGTTCTATCTCTTTAATCTGCATTTTCTAGGGTTTTGTGGATCTTGATCCATTTCCCTATTGTGTTTGCTATCGACTTGTCAAGCTTAGGGCAATTCCCAACCCTAGTTGCCACCACTCTTCATCTAGCTTTCCTTGTTGCATCCAATTTGTGATGTTTCTTCATTGGACACTTTCTATTCCTTTTAATGGACAGTGAATGGTGAATGGACTTCCAACCTCATAGCCATTGGTGCAAAGCTTAATCTCACAACTACCAATTGTAGGTGAGTGCTTTCAAGACGATTCTCGCTGCACATACGAAGGAGCACCACCTCCATGAAGACCTATCGGACCTTAAGGCAATGAACTACTCAATGTGATATGTCGGCAATTGTGCCATCATCTTGTAGCTCATTTCCAGTGTTGAGGAGAATGTTGCATGTAACATTTCCAAGCATCTCCTAAATACATGGTCTGTCTTAGATGGCTTAAATATGTTCATCGACGACAATGTCATGTAGAGATGGGCATTAACATTATGGTAATGTTGTTCCATTATGATTTGAAATTCACAATTTTAAGTACCAGTAAATAGTATCCTTATTTATGAAGGGAAGGTTGTATATGCTATACAACTAAACCCTCCCTAGACCTGACATTGGTGAGAGCCTTTTCTATGGGGATTGCATTATCTACATGGAATGAGGAACATGCTTTTTGATATTTTTAATCTATCATTTCAAGATTATTAATTTATAACATTATTTATTCATATTATTCTTGTATTTTGTTGCATACACAATCCAGGATAATTTGAAACTGATGGATGACATGGCTGCCCTACGACCTACAATCTTTGCAAGTGTGCCTCGTTTATATAACAAAATCTATGCAGGGTAAAATGTTTTGGTTAATTATCTTTTATTGACCTCTATAATTGTGCTATTTTTTATTGAAATGTACTTTATGATACTCTTTACTAATATAAATATTTTGCAGTATTAATAATGCTGTGAAGGCATCAGGAAGAGTAAGGGAGCGACTATTTAATGTTGCATATAATGCCAAAATGCATGCACTAAAGCATGGTATGGGAAATCAACTTTCTTGTCTTGAAGTTCATTTTATTTCTTTCATGTTGTCTTATATAATTAATTTTAAAGATAAAGAATATTCCAGATGAATGAAGAAAGAATTCTTTAATATTTGTATTTAAGAATAAAGGAGATATATAAAATTATAATAATTATTGTGGTATTAAGTTAATGAGTCATACTATGAAATTATGAAAAAGAATAATTAAGCAAAGATTATAACATGTAACTAAAATTAAAAAAAATTAATTTGGATTTATGTCAAATAGGTCAACAATAGAAGGTATTCATTTACTTAGACAATTAATAAAAAAATTTGAAATTAAGTAAAATGACCACTATATGGTTGTCATTGATTTAAAAAGATCTTATGATAAAATACCTAAAAATCTATTATGGTTGGTTTTAGAAAAAAATGAGTACTTTTTTTTTGATAAAGTCCCTAATCTATTAAGAGGTGGGGTCCCTCAAGAAATACAATAGGTAAGCATTACATGATGATGGAAAAACACAAAGATTAGGTGATTCTACAACTTGGAATGTGCCAACTATTAAGCAATAGATTACTCCTAAAATCAGCAGGGAGGTTAGAGAGGTGTAAGAGGATTTCAGAAAGTTTATAAATCCTGCCTTCCTTAGCAAGGGAGTCAGCCATTTTGTTGCCATCACAATATATCCTAGAAATGGATTGAGCTTGACTAGTGAGCTGAAGAAGGTCATTCCAGAAGTCATAGCACTTAGCATCAGGGCAAATATCATTGAGAATAGCATGGTGGAACAAAGTTGAATCAGTTTCCACTTTGACAGCAGGAAGTGGAATAGATCTGTCTTTATGTATCGTTAATCCCTCCTAGAGAGGTTTAGTTTCAGCAGCAAGAGATCCTTCATTATAAAAACTGTAAAAGGCTGCAGAAAGTTCTCCTTTATGGTTCCTGATTATGTCTCCTTCAGATGCAAATGTTGAACTGATCGAGTTGTCAACATTAAGTTTCCAATAACCTTGAGGAGGTATGGACCAGAAGATCCGATGGACATTTGGCACATTAGTCGGATGGCTGCTGAGATTGAAAGCAATGTGGAAGGTCTTGAGACTTTGCTTAACCCTTTCCTGAATAAGAGTAAAGGTGGTGTTTTGATTTCCTTGGATGTTGTTGCACCTACCTTTCCATCATTCCTAAAGGAGACTTGCTACAAAGAACTTCTTAAGCTGGTGGTCCAGCCTTATGGTATTAGTGTAAAGCATTTTCTGGACAAAGGCTTGCCAATTATCTTGGTCATAAAGAGTTAGCCTAAAAACTCTGTTACACCAAAATTTGCAAAGAATAACCCATTCCCCCAAGAAGAGAAAATGGTTGGCGGAATCCACATCTGCCTTTAACCTGCAACAAGCACATTTGGATGACAGCGTGATGCTCCTGCATTGGATATTGACTTCCATTGGTAAAGCATTGTGATGAAGCCTCTAAAGAAAGAAAGAGATCTTGGTGGGGATGTAACTCTTCCATAAGCCTTTGTTCTAGTGGACATGAGCTTTCTTACTACGGATGAGTTCCCAGGCTGATTTGACAGTGATGTTACCTGCCTTATTCCAAAGCCACTTGAATGTATCATTACTTTCAGAGGTCTGATCCAGATTATGCCTAATTTTGGTAATGATGTGGTCTGGCAGAGGTAGGTTGTCTATGATAGATTGAGCTTGGAATACATCAGCAACAAGTAGACCCTCTTGAGCATCCAGAACAGTCATGAGATTAATCAGGGGGCTATCAGAAGTCCACCAATTGGTCCAGAAATTAATCCTGCCCTTGCCACCCATCCATTTGGCCAAGCTAGCTAGATTCTTCCAAGCATTTCTGAACTTATTCCATTCCCTTTTGTTGTCTATCTGATCTGTTTCGGGAGAGGATCCAAATAAGGTGCACTAAGCTTGTGACCAAATATTATTTTGATGTAGAATTCTCCACACCATTTTCATCCAAAGAGCTTTCATCATTTCTGTGAAGTTTTTGATACCTAGATCACACTCTTTAATAGGTTTGGTGATTTTATCCCAGCTGACCCAATGTCTTTTGTGCTTGCTTCCATCACTGCCCTCACAGGAAATTGGCACAAATACGTTGAAGTTGGTCAAGTATACCTAGCAACAGATCATACATGCTTAAAAGATGTATAGGAATGTTGGATAAGACATGTTTGATTAGAGTAAGCTTTCCTCTAGGGGATAGGATGGCCAACTTCCATCCAGCCAGCTTTTTGTGGACCTTCTGCAGGAGGTTATCAAAATAAACTGCCCTGGCCCTACCTTTGAAAATCAGGCAGCCTAAATAAGTAAAAGGTAAGGATCCCTGTTTAAAGCCGGTGACATCTGATGTCATCTGAAGTTGAATAGCAGAACTGTGTTTGGAAACTATAAAAGAGCTTTTGTTGTAATTTAGTTTCTGTCTGGAGAAAAGCTGGTACTGTCTAAGGAACTCCATTGCACTCTCAAGACTGCTTCTTCTAGCAGCAAGGAATAAAAGAGTGTCATTGGCATATAAGAGGTGGGATATCTCTAGATTGGCACATCCTGAGTTATAAGGTATAATGTGTTTCTCCACTACCAGCTTGTTCAAGCCTTGACTAAGCACATCTTCTATTAGGATGAAGAGACTAGGAGAAAGGGGATCTCCTTGATGTAGGCCCCTAGAGGATTGAAAAAAAATCTGTGGAAGCTCCATTGAGAAGAATAGAGAAGGCATTGCCTTGAATGTGTCCTTGAATCAAGTGTATGAAATGATTGGACAACCCGAGTTTTCCAAGGACTACATAAATGGAATCCCATTCAATTCTGTTAAAGGTTTTTCCCATATCTAAATTGAGTACCACATTGCCTCCTCTGTAACTATTATAAATTCTTTGAATTAGCTCCTGAGTTAAAGCCACATTATCAAAGATGCTCCTACCATTAATAACAGTTCCTTGAGTATCTGCAACTGCCCTAGAAAGAATGTTTTGCATACAATGAGCTCGAATTGTGGTAATCACTTTATAATTGACAATGCACAAGCTTATGGCCTGAATTGTTTGATCTCTTTAGGGTTCTCCACCTTGGGAATAAGAAGGTTGCCTTCTAAGCTCTATCAAGAGTACCTCCACAGAAGAAATTTTGAATAGCTTGTCAAAACATGAAGAGAATCATCTTTAGATCGACCATGCGATAGAAAGAATTTCCAAGGCACAGAAGCATCATCTACCTCTTATAGGACTGCCACTAACCATGTAGGATTTAACCATATAAAATCAACATTTCCAGTTCTACCAGACTGAAACTTGTGCAGTGCAACTATATGTCACTGTTGGTTGATCTTCTTATCACATTAACATCGGCAATTCTTTTCCAAAATACAGTCATGAAAAAAGAATTTAACCATATAGAATTTCCGAACCATATAGGATTTCATATGCTCTAACCATATAAAATTTCCTAGGCACTAACCATATAGGATTTTGAATTACATTGTACTAACTAGTTGCCACTTTTCATGGTATACCAATCTCAGCCATTTTATAGGATGTTGTCATGTTTACATGTAAGATGTAGGAGTGCCAGCAGTGGTTAGATTACATCACAAGCATTGAATGTACCAATAGATATCAGATAGTTGAACTAATTAACTAATATCAAGAAAGATGGTATCATCGATTCCCTTGTCCCAAAGTACAACAAGATCAATTTCTGTCATGAATTAAGCAGAAGTACTTGCAGTCTGCAAAGAACAAAATGAGACTACCAGTCCAAGTGAAAAACATATTTGCATGATGGCATCTCAACATTGCCAAAATGTATTTGCGTATCTCAAGTCCTCTATAATAGCTAATCATTCACATGTGACACTGATGCAGAATAGAGGTGTAATGTTGTAGACAAGTTTCTCAATTATATGACTGAAGACTGAAGAGAAGATTTAGTAATATAAAATGTTACAGAACAAGATTACAAATGAAACTTTCTATGGGCATCATAAATACATATGCATATATAAAAAGAATCACCCATATCTGAAGTGTGCCCTACTCCACAAGGTCTCAGCAATGCAAATCTGAATTATAATAGCTTCAAATTGAAAGTGAGATTTGATTTGATTTCTATTTAAGAAGAGAAGTCTATAAAATTCAATTTGAACTATGGGATCAAGAGAGCAAAAGACTGTATGAAATGTTGAATGAAGAGGACCAGGCAAAAAAAAAAAGGATGATCCAAGATCTACAGAACCTGAAATAGAGGAAGGAGGAGCACCTTCGTCTTTGTCTTCAATGGAGTGTCAGATGCATTGCAACAGTGCTTGTAGTGGAGAGAAGAACCATCAACAACAGAGGTAGGAGGCAACAATGATAGATGTAGAGGGAGGTGTAGCGGGCAGAAATGTTGGTGGAGAGAGGAGGTGTTGGTTGTGAAAAGAGGGGGACATATTGGTAGAATATGTGGGCTGTGTAGGGTGGTTTAGGAGGCAGCCGTGCTAGCATGGAAGGGGAGGTATTGACAGTGAAGGGTGAAGGTGTTGGTACCAGAGAGAAGAGGTATCAGTGATTCAGAAGTGGATGTGGAGGGAGGCATGGAGATAGCAATGTTGAAGGAGAAGGTATGGGAGGTATCTGTGGCAATAGAGGTGTAGACAGTGCCGATGATGTAGGAGGCTGGCTGCTGAAGTAAAGAAAGGAAAAGGAGTTGTCTGTCGGTGGGGTTTTTGTGTGTTATAATCCTTGGATGTTTTTCATATTATTAGTTTTCTTACCATAAAATGAACCTTGGAAGTACCCTGTACGATTCTAACTAAATCTTATAGGAATTCTATTTTTTATCTCCAAAATGCCCTTGATAGCTCTCATTGCATATCCAACACTTATCCAAGTCAAATCTATATAGAATCTGTGTTTGATATGTGTGTGAAAGGGGGTTTAAGAGAATCTTTGTTTCCTAGGAGAGGAAGAATCACCAGTAAAAGAATAGGAGACAAGGTTGTTGTGTAGATAACTTGAGAAATACGACCCCACAACCATTCTCCTTCAATATCCAGACTTCATCCTTCAAGATCAGGCCACAGGAGACCAAAATCCAAAAGACTTTGCTGTAGAAGAGAGAGAAGGTGAGAGATATAGCAGCCTTTGAAGGATCGACCATAACAAGTTACTGCTGCATAAAAAGCTCAGTGCATAGACCAGACCGATTTTGGATTGATATTTGATTGTGTCAGTGCACTTTCTGATTTACAAGTGAATATCAGACGAGTTTTAGTGTTTCTGATCTGATTTTGTTGATATCAGTCAATCTTGAAGATTGGTTTCATCTAATCTCTGTACCACCTATTTATGATTTTTCTTGAATATCTTCATTGATATGCTGTCTAATACTTGTGTGACGAATAGTTAAATACTCTATTTTGTAAATCTTCAGGCCACAACCCATCTCCCATATGGGACAGGCTGGTCTTCAATAAAATAAAAGAAAAACTTGGAGGTCGTGTCCGGTTCATGAGTTCAGGTGCCTCACCATTGTCACCCGATGTCTTGGATTTCCTAAGGATGTGAGTTTATTCCTTTGCACATCATCATAACTTTATAACAATTTCCTGTTTCTGTATTTTAGGTTGACTCAAAATTTTCTCTATTCGTTGTTTATGTTGTTCTTCCTTGTAGATGTTTTGGATGTGAAGTTATTGAAGGTTATGGAATGACAGAAACTTCATGTGTTATAAGTAGCATGGCAAGGGGCGACAGGTTGACAGGTCATGTTGGCTCTCCAACTCCTTCATGTGGTAGGTACCGCTGTACCAATTTGATTGACATGAAGAGCTCAACAGACATTGTCTCAAATCATTCTACATTCGTTTCTTTATCAAATCATGTACAACTGATTTCTTGGTTCTGACTTATGAGTTATATCAATTTCAATTTATTTTGATTACTAATGAAATGCCTACACATGTCCATTGTTGCATGGATTATATTTTTATTGTGGAGTGTGTTAATCCTAATGACACATGCTTGCTAGCTGCAATATTTAGTTGGCTATTTATTTTAGTTTTTCATGTCTGCAGTTTGTTTCATTTTTTTAAACGTACATGGTTGTTTCCACTAAGGGTTTCCTGTTGATTAGGTTTTTTGATAATTTTATCTTGTCATAGTTCTGGTCATATTATTCTGTCATTATTTAATTTAATATTGTAATTTTTTTACAGAAATAAAGCTTGTTGACGTTCCTGAAATGAATTACACTTCAGATGACCATCCTTACCCTCGTGGTGAAATTTGTGTTAGAGGCCCAATTGTTTTCCAGGGATATTACAAAGATGAAGTGCAGACGTAAGCACTTGGGACTTAAGATTTCTTGCTAAATACTTGGCTTGATCACTTGACTGCTAAATAATTTAACAGCAAAGAGGTAATCGATGAGGATGGTTGGCTGCATACCGGAGATATAGGGCTGTGGTTACCTGGTGGGAGGCTAAAGATCATAGATAGGTAGATTTAAACATCAAATTTTTTGCCGGTGACCTGATGAGCTCTTAATCTTAGATTCATTTTAACATTTTCCCTTTTTGTTATGCATGAAGATAGTATTTTAAATTTTTTGTGAGAATCTTGCCAAGACAATCAAAAGGATGAAACTTAAAATTTCAAAAGATTTTAAAGATCAGGACAACCAGTTTGCATAACCATGATCTCACTATAGCGTAGGAAGTTTAAGATTGCATTTAGAAATTGGAAAACTGTTTTAAATGTCAATTTCATTTGGACTTCAATCCAACAAAAATAGAATACTTACTGAACATCAGCAGACATGTTAGTGTAAACAAAATATATTTGTGTGCTTATTATAATTGTGTAATGGGGCAAGATGAACCAACCGGTCCAGGCAGCCCAGTTCATGGTTGACTCCAGTCCAATCCAGTCCAGTGAATTCCAATCTAGCGATTCCAGTTTAGTAAACTTGTATTAGGGGAGATTAGTGTTTGAGTTATGTTTTTTTCTATAGGGTATAAGTAAATAAATGGATATTCGATTAGGACCTTAAATGGATATCCATATATCTATCTTATATATTTATGCTTGTAACCCTAATTTAGAGAGATTGAATGAATGTTCCCCTTTCTTTCCAACATGGTATCAAAGCACTAAGTCAAAAACTTAGGGTTTGTTTTCTGTCATCACCTTCATCACCTTTTTCCGTCACCAGTTATCATTGCAAGCTTCTTAGGTGGATGTTCAATGTGGGGACTTACAGGTTGTAGTTCTGTCTATTGTGGGCTATGCGGGTTGTTGTGTGCTTGTTCCAATCATTCCTGCCAGCATTAGGGTTTGCTGAAGCTTGTTTCTTTGGCAGTTCTTCATGTGGATCATCATGTCTCCCCTGGTATACTTGTTCCACATACTGAACTCATATTGCCAACATTGTTTTTCTTGTTATTCATCTATGACTAGCATCGTTGACAGTTGTTGATGTTGAGCATGATGTGGTAGCTGGCTGTAAAGTTTCCCTTCGTAGTATTCTTAGATTTTTTGTTAGTGAAGCCTTGTTGTACTTCAAGTATTGTCTCCCTTTTTCAATTTTAATAGTGTTTTGTCTCACATTAAAAAGATGGATGCTCATGAGCTACTCATCAAAAACTTTCCAGGTGTATTGGAAAAATTAAATGGCTCAAATAACATTTTATGGGCCCAAAGTTTTTATATAATAGTGACTGCTCATAGACAAGGACGCATCATCTCATAGTTGATCCTCCATATGTCAAGGACTCCACTTATAGGGATTGGTTTATTGATGATGCAACAATTGTATCTTGGATGTTATTAAGTATGGAGCCTAGAGTTACAATGATGCAATTTGCTAAAAAGGTTTGAGGCATGCTTCAGAGGACTTATGGTTATAAAAGAATATATCTAAACTGTTTTAAGTATATGAACAAATTTTTAATTTGAAATAGGGAGACAAAAATTATAAAGAACATTACAATGTATACGTAGACTGATAGATGAGCTGAATCTATATCAACTTTTAATGAGAAGATCTACAAGTTATCTAAATATTAAGTATAATGGGTAGATATAATGCCCTTGATTACATTATTTCTAATAAAATGATAGTTAACCTTAATGTGTTTTATCCTTTTGTGGAATGTGAGATTATTAACAATAAATATCACTACATGGTTGTCACAAAACATGGCCATAGGCATGTGAATAGTGAATCCTAGTTCTTGCACCAAAGATTTCAGCCATATCATTTCACATGTTTGTGTGATTTCTTGTTACTTTACTTTTGCATTAGATTTGGAAACTACATTTTGTTTCTTATTATGCTATATGACAAGATTACCTCTTAGGTGCAGTAGTTTGAAGTGGACTTCTTATCTATTTTATCTCCTACATATCTTGAATCAAAATATTTTTCAATTCTTAAATGTCCATGTTTCTTGTATAAGTCTCCTTTCCCTGGAGGTCATTTGGTAAAGGATAGAATATGGACAATTCATTGTCAATACACATTTCTAGGTTCATGCATAAATTGACTAAGCAAATTCATTATATTCATGGTATCTAGTTTTATAACAATCAAATATATGAGTTTTTCAATCAATATTCTATTTCCCTACATTCACCAATCGTTGTGAGGCTGTATCCCAAAAAGATGGACTTTGTTCAATGGGCATGTTCAATGAGAGACATGAGATATGATGCATGATATAAGTATGAATAAGTGTGTGTGTATGTATAAGTATGTAGGTAGATATATGTGTGTGTGTGTGCATGAGTGCACCTAGAGGCACATGCATATGAGATGTATATATGTGTGTACATGAGTATGAATTAAGTTTACATAATGTATAAAATGTGAGTGCATGTAGAAAGAAATTATGCATACTTATGTATGCATGTTGAATTATGAAACAAACATATATGATGCATGATATGTGAATGCATATGCACAGCAATTCGCATAGGTGTGTATTTTTATGCATGAAACATGCATATATGATACATGATATGACAGTACATGTGGGTAGGAATTATGGGTGTAAATGTAATCTTACTTGGTAGTATAAGAACTGAGTTTAGGACTAATGTTTGATGAATCTCTTTACTCAAGTTAATTAATTTTTAATTAAAATTTCACAAAATTCAACTTTGATTTTGTATCATACTTTGAAAAATTTTAAAATAAAGGCATGTTGGTAAAATTTCATTGTCAGAGTTATGTTTCTAACAATATGGTAAAGAAAATCACTTTTTGTTAACAATACAATGTCAATATTAATTTCAATGTCATTTTGACAAGTCGAAAAGTCAACCACCTCAATGAAATATGGGCAATGTGTATGGATGTTTAATTCTATGGCTGACAGAGATGATATACTTGGAAGGGACGTGGCTCCTGATCAAAAGCAGTCACTTCCACTTGTGATAAATGACTCAACTGATGTTGGTAAAGGTGGAGGCTCTACCTTTGGACTTGTGCCTTCAAAACTAGATTGATACTCAAAAGAAGTGACACCAATAAGATTTAAACAGTGATATCCACTAAGCTCTAAAGTAACCACTAAATACACACTTGATTGGTTGAGGAGATAATCTATCAAGATTGAACAAAGGTAGCACAATTAAAAACCCTAAGTGTTAAGGAGAAAATCTTAGTGTCTAAACTAAGTTGTTAGAGACAAACCTCACCATCTAAAAGAGTTGACAGTATTCTATTTATCAGATAGGAAACTGTAAGGATGGCATCAAACCACGTACTTGTAATTTGCATTTGCAACATAACACACACACACACAACCTAAAACAATTATCTTCTACAAATCTTGAAAAGTATGATAGAATAGAAAAAATATTGCACAAAAATTAGTAATTATTTGGCAACAGTACTTAAAGATGAAAATTTGACAGGAAAATTAGGTACATTAAGAATTTGTTTAATTGGATGTACACAACTCCTACGAATACAGAACAAGAGTGGCCTTTGGGACTGATTGTTAAATGAATATCACAAATATATGATAAATGAGTAAAAATATCATATGTATCTAACATGTGCGAAGTCCCCTTTTCTATAATCTAATAAATGTCTTGAAGCAAAGGAAAATGTGATTGTGTGTATTTATTTCTTTCTCAAATTTTCAATGCCTATGGATTTTTGATTGTTTTGTATTACTAAGTTTATAATCACCTTTACCTTTCTTTATGATAGGAAAAAGAATATCTTTAAATTAGCACAAGGTGAATACATAGCACCTGAGAAGATTGAAAATGTGTATGCGAAGTGCAATTTTATCTCTCAATGCTTTGTGTATGGTAAGTTGATCTTTTGCTTTGTTGAAGTGCATTGGCAATTTGGTGCAATACGTATCTTTCAAATGCTGTTTGTACCTCAAATGCTAATTTTCCACGTGAATAGGTGATAGTTTCAACTCCAGTGTAGTAGCTGTAATTGCAGTTGAACCAGAGGTATTAAGCGCATGGGCTGCATCAGAAGGAATAAAGGTTTTAATTTTTCATTTATCATTTATGCAAAACTAATGCACGAGCCTTCCAACAATGTAAACTCTGGAGAGAATCTAATTGCACACAACCTTACCTTTATAATTGGAAAGATTGTTTCCTAATTTCTTTAATCTTTAGGTCACAATAAACCAACCTTATCATTATGCCAAGGCTTCACTCAAAAATCATTATGCAAGGTTTATTCTCTGATTTATCATTTATGTCTATAGGAAAAATGTCACTGATTTATCTAGAAATACTTATAAAGATCCTTTCAATGAATATGCTTAACCTCTGAGGTTTCAGTGTGTTAAAAGTTATATGTGCTTCACATAAATGGATGATTCTTGAGAGTTAGTTGAACAACAATCTGAGGGATGTTTCTGAATATGATATTTTTGTTTTAGGGGAAAATTGGCCTCTATTTATGATCCTCTTACACCATTCTAAAATGAAGCCATTGACATTGCATGTACAAGTCCTATTATATTTTATGGATATGCTTCTTGTAGAAAATGATAAAGCCATTTTACATCTGTTGAGAAGAATAATCAGGAATGGCATTAAGATTCAAAATAGGGTTACATAGTTATCCATCCATCCATATATATTTATATGTAGATAGATAGATAGATAGATAATAGATATCTAATAATAAAGGTATATCAAATTACCCATTTACATAAATATCTAACATTCACTCTCAAGCTAGAACCTATATATCAAATATGCCTACCTTAATACAAAAATTTTCAAAAACACCCAAACCTAAACCTTTCTAAAAATATCTGTTAGTTGATTTGAGGATTGAGTGTATGAAGTGTCAATTAGGCCCTTCATCACTATGTTTCTATCAAAGTGGTAGTCAACCTTTATATGCTTCATTCTTTCATGAAAGGTAGAATTATTGACAATAAAAATAGATATTTGATTATCACAATCTATAGTCAGGAGAATTGACAACAAATTTGAGCTCTTGTGGAAGAGATCTAAGTTATAACATTTTGCATGCTAAGTCATGGAGTGATACTTAGCTTTGTACATTTTTCACTATGCCATGTAAGTAGATTGCCTCCTATGTAAATGTAGAAGTTAGAGATGGATTTTTAGTCTCTTTTGTTAACTATATATCTAGAATGAAAGTAACTTTCCACATGTGGATCACCATACCTCTCATAAATAAGATCTTTTCTTGGAGCTTTCTTGATGTATGCTAGTACATGAATAACTTCTTACAAATGGAATTCTTTAGAGTTATATATAAATTGACTTAGTAGATTTACTACATCAGGTATAATAACAGTCTAGTATATTAGCTTTCCAATCAACCTTTTATACCTTTTTGGATCATCTAATGGCTTGCAGGATGTATCTCTAAAATAAGGGATTTTACTTAATGGGGGCATTCTCAAGTTTACATTCAATCAACCTTGTCTCCAAAATTTCCTTTGAGATAGAAAATGTTTTTCTCTAGCATTGGCAAATTCAATTCTCAAGAGCCTCTCCACTGCCACCTCCTCGTATGGCTTCCTCCACCTCCCTTGTCCTTTACTTCTCCCTATACAAAATCCTAAACCTTAAACTCCCTTACTCCTCTCCCTCCCTTCACCACCTTCCTTGTTTTCGTTGCCTCTTTGCAATCTCTGCCTCCTACACTACCACCCCTACCACTGATCACCTGATCTCCACCCTCTCCTACTCCCTCTCATTGTTCAACTACCTCCATTATAGTCGATTCCTCTTTGCTCACTTCTCAACACTTATCGTTGTTGTCGGCCCTATCCTCCCCTTTGTCACTACCTACTGCTTTGTCCCCTTTGTTGTTTCCTTGCATTCTTCATGCTCTATCTTGGGGTCATCTAGAACCCTACCTTTAGCAAGTGCATCTAGTATAACTCCATGTAGACCATTTAACATGTTATTATTATTTTTATTATAAAAAACTATCCTTTAAATTCATTAAGGGATAGACCTGCTAAAAAGAGTGAAGTACAATAAAGGTTTTGATTAAGGAATAGAAGGTAGCCATGATCATGGGCCTGATAAAAAATGTGTTACTATATAAAAATTATAAATAGTCAGGCTAATGAGAAGAGAATTCGGTGAGACTGATAGTAGGGTTTGGTCAGACTAAAGAAAGCTTCAGTGAGACCAAAGAGAGGTTCAGTATGATCGGATATAAGAAATCCAATTTGATCGAAGTAAGCTTCGGTGAAACCAAGGATAATAGCGACTTCGGTCAGACTATAGAAGTCATTGGTGTGCCCAATAAAATTCCGATGTGATTGAAAGTGAAATTTGGTCTATCCAAGATTTCTGATAGATAGGAGAGAACTTCGGTAAGATCGAAAAAATATCAAGTAGACTGGTGGGATTAGAGGAATATTGAAGTGCGGGCATAGATTCCGATAACATGTTAGATTTAGGCATGCGAGTGTAGGACTATAGGATTTGACAGGCATGTTGATGTTTGTCAGATTGAAATCAATATATTAGTAGAGAATTAATACGACTCTTGCCTCAAATAAAATCACGAAGGTATGGTAAGACTGAATAGGGAGTTTGGTTGTTCTGACCAACTAGAGAAAAATCGAATCTTGAAATTCTTGAAGCTTTCGGTAGAACCAAAAATCTGAGAGAGAAGCCTAGAGTTTGGTAGGAGGATTCCAAGAAAGAAATTGCATTATTTATTATTATGAGAAAAATCATAACTTTGGATATAATAAATAATCTGAGATATGATAGAAGTAGAATTTGACTTTTTGTTGAGGAATATAATCTCACATTTGTGTTTCCACATACATCAGTATAATAGCAGCTAAATATTTATAAAGTTGTATATGAGATGATTTTTTGCAAGAATATAGCTGAACAACACTCCATTTTAGCATTTAGGGCTATCAGTAATCGGAGCCATATGATAACATCCTAAATAAATGAACATTTGTAAAACATATGTTTGACTGATTTCGTTGAATTCCTACAAAAGCTGCATATGGAAGGAAGGTGAAATCCCATCTTGTTCCAAACCTCATCTATCAGAAGAAAATTTTATCTAAGTTTCCATAGAAATATGGAGATTTTTGTGAAAATTTTTGAAGTCCAATAACTCGAGAGTTTATTAACCTAGGGGAGGTGATTTCTGATAGAATTCCAAGACAATTTGATAAAGAAATTTGAAACTTGTAGAGATTGATTATACTTACATCACATATTTTCAAGTGTTTTGCCTATGTTGCTGTCTTTATGAAGATAGGCAATTTTCTCCATATTACCATAAATAGCCTTGATAGCTTCAACCCATATGCCTTTATTGAGAGTGAGATTATTGATTTGTTTTAATTGAAAGACTATCAGTTGATTCTTTAAATTCCTAATATCTAGACCTTCTTCTGTAATCAGAGTTGAAACTCTATTCCATTTAGGCTAATGAAAATTTTTCTGATTATTGTCTCCTTACCAAAAAAAAAAGCATAGTGGTATTGATCCTGTGGATAATGCCAAAAGGGAGAAACATAATTGAAAGAGTGTGTATGAGGATGGAGTTTAAAATTTGCTTAATTAACATAAGTCTGCCACCTTAACTAGGAAATTTGGCTTTCCAACTTGCAACTTTGTTCTGTAGTTTATCAAGGAGATAATGAAAGTACTTTAAACAAGGTTGTCCTTTGAAGATAGGGTATTCGAGATAAATAAAAAGCCAAGTTCCTTGAGAGCAGCCTAGAGTAGATGAGAGATACTGCTTCCTATGAGTTGGACATTTTTTGGACACATAGAAGTTGCTCTTGTTGTAATTAATTTTTTTCCTGATAAAAGATTTGTATTGCTGCAGATTATTAATAACTTTATCTAATATGAATTTGCGGCCATTGAGGAAGATTAGAGTGTCATCAGTATAGAAAAGATGTGAAATTTTTCGATGTCTGTTGCAACATTTATAAGGGATATAATTCTGCTCCGTTTGCATTTTGAAAAAAGCTCTACATAGAGGTTCTTCTATAATAATAAAAAGTAATGGAGAAAGGGGATCACCTTGGTGCAACCCTCAGGTTGGGTAAAAAACTTGGCAAGGTGCACCATGCACAAGCATAGATGTGAGATTGTACGAGATACATCTAGAAATTAATTCAATAATTTTGGAGTCAAATCCAAAAGCCTTCAACATATCAAATATGACTGACCATTCTATTCTATCAAAAGCTTTTTCTATGTTGAGTTTGATGATGAGATTTTCTCTACAGTATCCTTGGTCAATATATTGTATAAGTTCTTGAGTGAGAGATATATTATCAAATATATTTCTTTATTTGATGAAAGCTGTTTGAGTATTGGAGATAAGGTTGGGGATGAATTTCGTGATCCGATTTGTTAAGATTTTAGCAATACATTTGTAAGAGGTGTTGCATAAATTGATTGGATGAAATTCTACGAAGTTTTCAAGCTATTTCTTCTTGGGAATTAACGTGATATATGTAGCTTTCCACTTGTTAAGAATAGATCTTGGGAAAAAACTTTGAATAGCTACACAAAAGTCAGTATCAAATATTTCCCAAAAATGTTTGAAGAATTCAGTAGTAAAATTGTCTACACTTGAGACTGTATTGTTTGGGAGATTAAGAAGAGTATTCTTAATTTATGCAATAGAAGGTATCTCCCATAATTTTCTATTGTCTTCCTTAGAATAGTAGGAATATTGTTAAACATATTGTCTAACATTTGGGTGGGTTGGGTGGTCAATATATTGTTGAAATAATTTTTCTCGTTGGTTTTGAGTTGTTCACTGGTGATTCTGTTAGGATTTGATTTGATCATTGACTTAAAATAGTCTTTGGCACATCTTCTTCTAATGATCTGATGAAAATATTTTGTATTGCGATTCATTTCAGTGATTCAATTGATATGAGTGGCTTGTCGAAAAAAGAGGAATTGACTATAGTTATTTTTGTGAAGGGCTTCTTGATGTTGATGAAGACAGACTATTTTTTCAAAAGTACATCCTGTACTATTATGTTGATGATCAAGTTCAAGAGACTTAATTTGATTTAATAACTCCTCTTCCTTAAAAATATTCCCAACTCTATCATTATTCCATAACTTAAGTTTCTCCCCGAGTAACTTGAGTTTGGAGCTAAAATTTGTGATTGGATTGCAATAACTAAGATTATTCCAAACTGCTTGAACAAGATTAGGCAAGTCTTCATATGTCAGCCACATATTTTTAAATCTAAAAGGGGACAAGTCCTAATAAATATGATCTCTATTCTACAGAAGAATATAGGCATGATCTGAGTAAACCCAACTACCATAATTGATTTCTTTTGTGAAATGTGATACTATTTTAGTGTTGATAAGAATGTGGTCCAATCTTGCATATCTTCTGTTAGTTTCCGATCGATTATTGCACTAAGAGAGATGATCACTGAGATGATGAGGTTTGATGAGGAGTTGATTGTTAATAAACTCATTAAACTCTTGAATGGCAGACAAATGATTTGTGAGAAATATTTTTTGTTTCATCGGTATGTCTACCAACATTAAAATCTCCTATTAGAATCCAGAAAGATTTATCAAATATTGAATTGACCTTAGATAACTGAAATAAATAGATTATTGTAAGTACAAACTTGAGGATGAGTGTCCTAGATCTGAAAGTTAAGATTATCATACTAGAATGTGCAAATTTTGTGGTTGCCGTAATGATAGTTCTAGTTAATATTATTGGCAAATTTTTGAGTGTCATATGGATTTATGAAATATTCTAAAATGCAAATAGCTTCCAATTTATTATTCTTAGTGAGATTCTTAAGATAAATTTGGGTTGATCGGTTGACCAACCTTCAACAATTCCTAAATAAAATATTCATAAACTAGGCAGATATGAGAGAGCCTAAATTATTAAGAAGATGTACTAACACTGAGAGATGTTTCTGCATTGTCTTTTCCTGATGCGTTGCTGCTTGATTCAAACACTTTGTCTTTTTGATTGTTGTACCCTATTGAGCTGTTCTGGTGTGACTAAGACTTTCAAGTCTGACAGGATCTTGTCAAAGGAGGAAGAATCTACTTCCGAGTTGTAGTTGTTTGAAAGATGATTTAATTTTTGTTTAAGGATATCTAAAGAATGTTTTTTTATCTGTTCGGCATTCTCGGTAATGACCATATTAATCAGGGATTGTTGAGCATCTTCTTTGGTTATCCCTTGGTCCATGAAATTCCTTGAAATACCGAGTTGATCTTGCTTTGGGTGAAGAATCAAAATCAAATCTTCTTCGTTAGTGATTAGAGGTGGCATTGTGGACTGTCCTACGACAGTGGGCATTGTATTCTTCCAGTTGTTAGTCAAGAGCTATGTAGTGGACTGTCTTATGACAGTGGGCATCGTATTCTTCTGATTGTCAACCGTATTCTTCCGATTGTTAGCCAAGAGCTATGGGGGTGTAGATTTTGAGACAGTAATATGATTTGACTCCTTTTTACCTTCTTTCTCACTGATGGTAGGAAGTGCCGTATTGTTTTTCTTTCAGTAAGCTTCTGTGCAGTAGATGTAGGGGTAGCTTTGTTAGACGTCATAGTGTCTGATTCCTTTTGTTTAGATGCAGCCTTTCTTTTGCAGAGTTGGATTGAATGACCAATTTTGCAATAGTGTGCAGAATTTTGACTCAAATGGATATACCACTTGTTGTGTGATGATTTCACCTCCATTTTCAATGTCGATGGAGCATGGTAGCGGTTTGGATAAGTCTATTTCTACGCAAATAACAGCTAGACCTAGTTGTGTGAAGTTGCTAACATCACAATGCACACATAGTTATTTTCCAAGAAGTTTGGCAATAGATTTGATGGCTCCAAGGACATGCAAGTGAGCTTGGAGTTGAGGAAGATACACCCAGACTGGTGCCTAGGTAGCTTCCATATTTGGTGAGAAAGATGGAGACCATCAAAAGACAACCATCCTTCTCCCTTTTATGCTCTAGTTATTCTTAACTAGAGCTTGTAAGAAATGTAATGATTTTGAAAATGAATGAGGACATACCGATTATCTATAGCAGTAGGGAAAATGCCTTCAGTGACATTAAGAGTAGTTTTGATGTTGGCAAGGATAGTATGAAGATCTAGACGTTGCCCAATAAAGCACCCCACTAGGGTGTATTGAAAAGGAGAAGCTAAGGAAGAAACTTCTTTAGAACTAAATGAAACTCTTAATTGATCTTCAACTGAGATTGGGTCTTTGACTGAAAGGTTAGGGAAGGATGGGGGCACCGGATGTTCCCTTATGGTGGTTGCAAAAGATGGCTGTGGAGCTTCCTTCTACCAAGCTTGAGGATTGAGAAACAGGGGAGGCTCCCTAAGGAGAGCTTTAAAATCTGATAGGTTGCCCGCCATGAATGAGCATTGGCAAAGGAGGCAAGAGAAAATCACCTATAGAGAGAAACTCTAACTAGAGAGAGAAAGTGAATGGAAGGAATGGTTTTAACATGCTACTTGTGTTTCTCATACTTGCCTAGAGGGTGCTTGACATCCCTTTGAGGGGAATCAAGTTCAAGATCATGGAGGTTGGGTACAACACTGTGTTTTTGTTCTCCATTGGATGCTTCATCTATGACCTTATCTCATTGATACATGGGAGGACTTCGTACTTGCCAATCGTAGCCTCCACTGTTGACCACTAGCTTTGTAAGGTTTGACCTGGTTATTTGAAATATGAATTATCTTATTGGGAGAGAAGAATTGGTTATTTTCTATCTATTTGAAATATTCTATAGTTGTCAAGTTTTACGCCCTATTTTTCCTATTATAGGAAAAATGCAGAAGTGATGGTGAATACAAGGAATCATCTATGGACCAATCAATACTCTCTAGTTGAATTGAAATAAGACTTCAACCACATTAAGTCACTAGCTATTTTTGACATCAACCTGCATTTGTCTTCTACACTAGACTTTGAAACTATGTTTTATTTCTTGCTCTATCATGTAACTAAGTTACCACTTACATAGGTGCAATAACCTAAGATTGATTTTTTGTTATTTCAATCTCCTACTTGAATTTGAGTACACCTTGATATTCATGTACTCATTTCTAGAGTTTAGCAATCCTTTACCTAGACTACCTTTTACATAGGCCAAAACTCTCATGGCACCTTGCTAGTGAACTATTTTAGGCTCATGTATAAATTGGTTTAATAGACCAATTGCATAAGAAGTATTAGGCCACATAATAGTAAGGTAAATCAATATTCTTATTTATCTTCTATATCTACCAATATCTAAGACTAGTTCTGAAGTAGTATCCTAAAAGAGTAGATTTTGCTCAATTGGTGTTGACTTAGGTTTGCAATCTAACAAGTTAGTCTCTTCTAAGAAATCAAGAGTGTACTTTCTTTGAAAGAGAACAATGTTATCTCTTGAGTAGACAAACTTAATGCCTGAGAAATACTTTGATTTTTTCATATCTTTGATAATAAAGTGTTGAGACAAAATATATTTTGTTTTATTGATGCTATTGGCATCATCACCTGTTAACAAAATATCATCCACATAGATAGCTAAAATTATGCAACCCATTATTTCCCATTTTATAAATATTAAATGATCTACAACACATCTTTTAAATCCTTGTAAAATCATATCAAAGCTGAACTTATCAAATTATGTCCATAGACTTTGTTTGAGTTCATAAATAATCTTTTAGAATAAACAAACAGTATTTTCTCATTGAGCAACAAACCTAGGAGGTTGCTCTATAAATACTTTCTCATCTAGATTGTTATACAAGAATGCATTACACACATCAAGTTAAGAAAGAGGCTATTGGCAATTGACAACCATAGACAAAAGAATCTTGATGAAGTTGAAATGCAACTTGTGTACTACATTTTATGAACATTAAGTGGTCTACAACACATCTTTTACAACTTTGCATAATCATAATAAAACTAAAATTTTCAAATCATGCCTATGGGCTTTATTTGAGTCTATAAGTAGCCTTCTAAAGTAAATAGACAGTGCTCACCCCTTAAGCAACAAAGCTTAGTGGTTGCTCCATGAAAACTTTTTCATCCAAATCATTATACAAGAAGACATTGCACACATCACGTTGAGAGAGAGAAACCATTAGTGATTTATGGAAATAGATAGAATAACTTATATATAGTTAAGCCAAGTAATAAAAGAGAAAGTTTCTACATAGTCAATACTATAAGTCTATAAAACCATGGACAATAAGGTGAGTTTTATACCTCTCCATGAAATTAGTAAGTTTACATTTGATGATAAAAACTCATCTTCTACTAATCATAGGAGAACCTTTCGAGCAAGCAACTATCATGTACCTCAAGTGGTCAAAGTCTACATTTCTTCTTTCATAACAACCTTCCATTAAGGAAGGAGAAGTCTTACAATAATTCTATGAAATAGATTTTGATGATAAAGATAGAGCAAAATGACGATAGGCAAGACTAAGAGACTCATACAAAATATAAGTAGAAATATGGTGTTGTGTAGTCGGGTGGGTACCTTCTTGTGAGCACTAGGAATATTAGATTGGAGGGTGGAGTAGGAATTACATTTGGCAAGGTATATGCTGAGTTGACAGAGGCATAGATGAACCTATCTTGTGCTAATGATAAAACTACAAGTGCTTAGTGTAGTGAGGACCTACAAAAACTTCTTTGTGAGATGGCAAAGTAGATGGGTCAACAAAGGAAGGTTGAGATAAGGGATCATTCAAATAAGACTTAGAAAAGGAGGCAAAGTAAAGAACATCTTCCATGAAAACTATATTAGCCAAAACAAAATAGTGACAAATAGAATGATGAAAATAACAATAACCTTTCTGAATATGAGAGTAACTCACAAATACACTCTTTATAGATTAAGGATCAAGTTTATTGAGATCAAGGGAAAGATTTTTAACAAAAGCAATGCATCCAAAAACTTTAGGTGCAATAGGAAAGAATTCTTGAAAAGGGCATAACCAACGAAAGGAGATTACTCCCCCTAATGAGGAAGAAAGCATATGATTGATAAGATAAGATGCACTAAGAATGACATTGAGTCATAAATACTTGGGCACATTCATCACAAGCACTAAGGTGTGTGTAACATCCAAGAAGTGGTGATGTTTACATTCTACAACCTCATTTTATTAAGAAGTATGTGTACAAGTGGTATGGTGGAGAATATTATTCTTCCCACAAAAACATTAAAGATCCTAATGAAGAAATTCCTAAGCATTATTTGTATTAAGAATTTTAGGAACAACACCAAATTGATACTTAATTTCATTAGAAAAGGTACAAATAACATGAAACATGTTTTGATGATCCTTTTATACATGAGCCTAACCAACTCTAGAGTAATAATTAGCAAACACGATATAATACCATGAACTAGACAAAGAGGTAACCCTAGTAGGATCCTAAACATTACAATAGACTAACTCCAAAAGACTTGTACTTGAAGACACCTCACGACTCATATAGATAGTATGAAATTGCTTGTCTAAAATATATAAGACTTACAACAAACAGGAGACAAAGTGATCTATTGTAAGATATCTTGAAGCTTACAATATAAGGAATGACCTAAACGACAATGCCATGACAAAAGTTGTCACAATAGCTAGCCCCTGTAGAATATCATCCTTTGCAAGCACATAGACATCACATCTATGTTCATGGTCTAAACTAATTCTCCTTCTTGTTTGTAAATTTTGAAATGTGCAATGGAAAGAGAAGAAAGTAATAGAGTAGTGTAATTGTTTAATAATGGTACTGATGGATAATAAATTAACAACAAAATTTGAAATAAAGAAAACTTTATTAAGAAAAATATCGTGGGTAACAAAAATAGTGCCCTTACCAAAAATTAAGTAATTGCTACCATCAAGAAGTGTTATAGAATTGATATTAGTAATTTCTGTGAGGCATGAAAATAAGGTTTTAATACCAGTCATATCGTTTGAGGCACCAAAATCTATAATTTGCAAATTGTATGCAAGGCTTTTATACCTGTTGAGGCACCATTAAAGGTAGCAAGATGTGTAATAGTAGGTGGACATTCAAATTTATCCCAACATTTATTCACAAGATGGTTTTTGCAACCACAATGCTCACAAGGGGGACAATTACAACCACCAAACTTGCCCTGCCCATGTTTACAACTTCCACAACCCATAGAAGCAACCAAATCTAGCAATTCAAAGGTAGACAATGGTTACCCTATATTCAAAGGTAGACCTAAGATTAAATACTTTGAAGGCCAAATTCAAAAAGTTCAACAAAAGATGCTTAGGTGGAAGGCTGCTTTCTTGTCAGTAGGTAGGCAATTATAGATTCTTTATATAGAAGACAATTTTTTAACATCAAATGCAAAAAATTTCATTTATAAGAAATATCAAGATTAAATTTCTTATAAGACAAATTAAGAACCACACATAAAATCAAACTTAATATTTTCTACAAATTTCTTATTTTTACAATACCAACTTAAATTATAAGATTAACAATATGACATATATATCTTTGATCAAATAAATAAAAATCATTTGAGAAATTTAATCTACTTTTAAACATAGGGATTATTGCAATATTATTTAAAACATTATCAAAAGTAATACTAATCATTTTATCTTTTATATAAAATAAATTAAAAATATTCATAATTACAAGAAAAAAATATTTTCAATGTTACGAAGATAGGTAATTTTCCTAAATTCTATTAATTTCTTTTGCAAAATCTAATTATTATTAATAAAATAAGAAATAATAGTAATATATCTTATTTTAGTTTTATCTTCTCAAATATCAAATGTAGAAAAAATGCAATTATTTATAGAACATATAATATTAATAAGTTTTTGTCTAATTATGTTAAATTAATCAATAATATTCTATCTTGTGGTATTTCTAAATACAAATATTGTGAATAACATGCTTATGAAATATATTTATCGAAATGTGAATTATCATCAAAATTAATATATAAATTATTAACAACAGTAAATCTAACATGAAGTTCCTTAACCTTTTTTTTATCATAATATCATAGAGAAATAGTACCTTTAGGAATAAAATTAAGTTAGAGTTTGAATGATATCTTTAATATTTTTTGTACCTTTAGGAGTAAAATTAAGTTAGAATTTGAATGATATTATCTCTAACATTTTTTATAAATCTAGCTTCATAAGTAACTAAATTTCTATTTAAAAACCAATATTATTAAAAGTTTTACAAGAGAAGTTTGCATTGCAAGGGTTGTTGTAATAAGTTCTCTTATTTGTAGTATTGTCATCTCTTTTCATTTTTATGATAAATTTGGATCATATTAAAGTTCTTCTTCAGAACTTTTTTGTAGTTGATAAGATTTTTCAGTGATTTTATGATTTCCATGGATTGTAATATTACAGGAATTCTTATCAATGGTGAATATGTAAAATCTTGAGTTTCATCGTTAAAGCTGAAGTTATTGGTAGAACTTCAAATAAATCACTTAAGAAAAAGAAAGAATGGAAGACTTGAGAGAAATCACGTAAATCAAAGATTTAGAAATTAGAGAGGTGAAGATTGGGATTTTGAGTTTGATGAAGAAAATGTACACATAGGAGGGGTATTTATAATATTTCCTGTCTAACCTAACCCCTCCCATTCAAGCACTTGTTGCCCCCTAGCCTAGCTACCCACTCATCACATAAACAACTGCCTACATGTTATCACCTATTGTCAATGCTCTCACCTGTTGCGAACAACCCTCCTACCTATTGTAGATTGACACTTGACCATTGTCTACTCATTGCTATATGTTGCCAACCCTAACTTGTCAACAGCTTGTAGATTCCCCGTTGCCACTTGTCCATAGCAACTTTAATCCTGCTCATTGTTGCTTGCCCTTTTCTCCACATTGCCCGATTGTTTGCTCACGTCTGTAGTCTTCTTCAACCCTCCCAATTATCCACTCACTAGCTTTGCTGCCATTGTACCCTAGTTGCCTGCAAGCCACAACCTACTCTGCTCAACCCTAGTCCCACTCTTTGTTGCCTGTCACTACTTGCCCTGCCACTCATGTCCCTCAATCTTCCATTTGCCTTTGTGGTCTGCTTTGACCCCTTAGTCACCTATTCACTAGCTCCATCTCCACTATATCCTAATCACCCACAAGTTACACCTACTTTGCTTGAGACCTTGACATTGTCGATCACCTCACCTCTCTTCCCTTTAGTCCTCTCATGTCATGCCTTTGCCCATTTATGGTGTGCTAGCACAATCCAAATGGTTGTTCTCCAAACAGGTACATTTACTTAAGCAAATTCAGCTTGAACCCTACACTATGTTATAGGCTAAGAACCTTCTTTATACATCAGGTGTTATTCACAAGCTAACACTCCAGCCCAGCCATCTTAACCAATTCTATCAAATCTGCCCTTGGCCAAATCCACCAAGTTCATCACCTTAGCCAAATCTACTAAGTCTACCTCTTCACAATTAAGGAGTCCTCACCACAATTGAATGAGTTCTAAGCACAACTTGGTGGGTTAGGTTTATCAATCAAAAGCATAAATAAACTTACAAACAATGACGTTCTACTTCCCCTTGGTATAATCTTGAATGCAATCTTTGGGATACTTGTCTGCGATGAAGAATCTACTCTTTCAGCCTTAGAAATGTCTCTAAAATTCTTGGAAAATATGAATTATGCTCATGAAATGTTGGTAGTTCAATAAGTGTTCAAGAGCTGCTATTGCAAGGCCCTAAGGGTTGCTTATATAAATTTTGGTGGCTTAGAAAAGAAAACACAATGGATTCACTTTCTATTTTAGTGAAATTGGTATTCAGTTTGGGATTTTGGTATGTCATTCTTCTAATGGTCACTAGATTGGCATGCCTATTTGAAATCGGTATGTCAAACATTTTAGCCCTAATTTCTGGTGCAACAAATGATATGTTGTTTTACAAAAATAGTATGTCATTTAAATTAAGTTCTAGTTTCCTTACTAAAAATTGGTATGCCATTTTCCAGAATCAGTATTTCATTCTTGATTCAATTTAAACTGCACTCCTAGACCAAAAAACAGTGAACCATTTCATAGAAACGATAGATTTGTTTCAAAAAAATGGTGGTTCATTTTCAGAAACGGTGATTTGATTTTGTATACCAAGGTGCAAAGCTCAGTATAAAAAATCAATACATATCTTCTACCTATATATACATCATTAAGTTTTGTATCATCAAAAATCTTTTGAAAAAAAATTCCTAACAATCTCAGATTTGAAGTGATACTCCTTAGTTAAGGAGAGGTCGGGCTTAACTTGTTTAGGTCAAGATGACTGAAGTTGAGTGTTGAATCTATAAAGCTGCTAGCAAACTTGACTAATTTAAGTCAAGACAACTAAGATTAAGTGCTAAGCTTGTAAAAGTACTAATTCTCCTTGGTTTAAGAAAGGCAGGCTTGACTAGATTGAGCCAAGACAATAGAGGTTGGATGCACTCTGACATTATTTTTTCTAACAATAACATAATATCAATCTAACACTTCTGATTCCAGCAATTATGATACCATGCATTCATAAGTTTACACTAGAATACCCTATAAGTTAAGTGATTTTCTGGTAGTGTGAAAGGACTTTGGTTGAGTAGATCATCTGGAGCCGAATCGAGCTATGCGGTACATCATCCCAAAACTTAATATTTTTGTTTTTGTGTAGTTCGAAGACTTGAAGCAACTATGCAATGATCCAAGAGCAAAGGCAGCTGTTCTAGCTGAGATGGACGCTGCTGGAAAGCAAGCTCAGGTATGTTGTTTCAGGGCTCTACCGTTCCTTTGCTAAAGTTATATGGTTTCTCGTCACGTCACCTTTTTTTGCCTTTTTTATAGTTGCGAGGGTTTGAATTTGTTAAAGCTGTTGCTCTAATCCCGGAACCATTCACGGTGGAAAATGGTCTTCTCACACCAACTTTAAAGGCAAGTCATGTTCTCCTCGATTTTTTAAAGCTTAACAAATTATGATAGTTATGAATCGCATTATTCTTGGCAAGGAATTATTTCACAGGTAAAAAGACCACAAGCAAAGGCCAATTTTTCGAAGGAAATCTCCGATATGTATGCAGAATTATCTACCTCCGATCCATCACCTTCAAAAGCAGCACTATAACCTAACCGTAAGCTTGTCTGTTCCTGTCAACCTGAAAAAACTAAACCAAGCTATAATTGGATTTTGCTACTCTGACAAATTACGCCGTTGAAGGTTGTCTCTCTCCTGCAACTTTGATGACGGAGGGCATATAACATGTACATTTTTATTTGTCTCTTCGGAGACATCTGATAAAATCGGATGTACATTTTTATTTCAGATGTAAGCAGCCCTAGCTCATTTGATGTATATTTTCTTTATAAATGTAAAATGATGATTCTATATCTATTTTAAAGTAATAAAAATTATAGAATTTTAAATCATTGAACAAAATTCATGTTTCTCGATTTTGAAATTAGGGGTTTATTTGTGTACCTAGAAAGTAGCAGAAAGAAAGTGTCGAAAAGTTTCAGAAAGTAACGAAAATGAAAGTTGCAGAAAGTAACAAAAAGTTATTAGAAATTTGTGATATTTGTATATCGATTAGAAAGTAATAGAAAGTAACAAAAAGTGAAAAAGTAACAGAATGTAATAAAATATGAATGAATAATATAAAATATTTGTAGATATGTCAAGTTTATGGAAAAATTGAAAATGCTTACATTCTTTATAATAATACATCATACATTAGCTAATCTCATTATGCATATTATTAGCTATTTGTTTCTTCTATTGTTGAGTTAATCTTGTTGCAATTGCTCTTTCAACTTCTCAATTTGTACTTTCATATGTTTGTGTATCAAGATCTTGAAATTCTTCCAACTCATATTGAAGATCTTCAAGTAAATCTTCTCATTTGCTTTACAAATAAAATTATGCAATAGAAAACATGCATGCACAATTTTCACCTAAGTTTTAAATAGAGATGACATATAACCATGTAGAATTGCAAAACGATACTTCACAACACTAAATGTATGTTCGATCATTGTTCTTAATTATGAATGCCTATAATTGAAATTCTCTATGGCATTTGTTGGAAGTTGAGATATCATAATTTGATAAATGATATCTAAATAGGTAAATAAATTCTAATCTATTTGGAAAATCAACATCTACTAAGTAGAATTTGCCTACATTGAAACAAATATTAGTTTAAAGATAAAATAAATGACTAGCTAAACTCCATATCAAAAATACTTATCAATTGGAACTTGAAGTCTATTAGGTCAAGAAATTATATCTTGAAGAACTTTAGGATCTACAGTAGACCTTTCTCATCTAGCAAGAATATAAACAAACTTCATATCAAAATTACAAGTTGCCAATACATTTTTTGATAATTCACCCTTTCTATTCTTAAAGGGTGTTTCTTTTTCATAAATGATTGCTTTAATATGTGTACCATCTATTGTACCAATACAATCTTGTTAATAAATACAAGAAAAACATTATATAAAATAATATCAATGTTGTAAGAAACAACAACAAATGGTAAGAGTATGTTACCTTAAAGTATAGGAAGACATTTTAATCATTACAAATTCATCTATGTGTTAATGATGAATGTTTAACTAGAAGTTTTTCACTTAAACTAATTATAGCATTTAACATCTCATGATTGATAACGTAACTTGAACAATGAAATCTTTCTCTTGTTACACTATATCTTTGATTTTGACTAACTGTTACAAAAAATGCAGCTAATTTTTCCTCCATAGTGGTGTTATTATCATCACGTACTAGTCCTTCCTTAATAAATTACAAAATTGTAGGAGTAGAAACTGACTCATACAATATATTTTCCTACAATTATATACTTGATTTGGTAAATTTAGATCCAACAATCTTCTGACATAATCTAACCCTTCTTTACTATGTATGTGATCTATAACTATTGAACTAATGCTAGAATAACATGCAATTGTATTAAAAAATTTCCATGCTAAAATCATTATCTTTCTCTTTTTCCTTTTTCATTCTCTTGTCCTAATAGCAACCTCAACTTGAGTCTTTTTCTTTGAATTCATTTCCAAATAATCACTTATAAAAAAAACATGTACATTAGTTGCATTAGTAATACAATGTTTCATACAATATAAAAGCCAATGACATACAACCAACAATATAAAAGTTTATCACAATATCATAATTACGAACAATATAACAACCATCAATATAAAAGTTTATCACAATATGATAACTACCAACAACATAAAAACCATTAATATAACATAATTGTTTAAGTACATCAACATAGATAAAACCTTAACCATGCTACTTTCTTGTCATCTAGTATAACTAAAAATTGATTGAGTATTTCAATACTTTGTAATAATCTAGTTGCTTGAAATTGTTCTTCATCATTAAGCTCATATAATGAGAATACTATGTTCATTGCATCTTCTATTTTCCTTTCTTTCATATGCTTCATTTACAATCTTTCTTTTTCCATTACACATAATTCATCCATAATTTCTAATCTACGTGAGTCCCTATGATCATCTTTTTCAAAATAATCTCTAAAAGCACTTACCATATCTTCAACTATGTTGGGCATTACTTCTCGAGACTTTGCATGTGGTTGAGGCCTCCTTCCCTTCTTAGAAGTATCTGCTATAGAGGCATTGGTTAATGGTGAATGTGTTTGCATTGGATGAACCTCTTTATCTACAACTCCATCAAATACTAGAGGAAGTATGTCATTCTCATTATTTAAAGAAACATGTGTCATCTTCTTCTTGTTGTCTACAATCCTTAAGTTGCCTTGCTTGAGAACCAAATGCAATGCTATCTTCAAATATAATTTGTAGTTGCTCAAATATAGGGTAAGGTCTTCCTTTACACTACCTACAATTAGGATGTTTTTGCAATTGAAAAGATGAATTTATTAAAATTAAAGTTAAATAGAGTCAATGACTAGAAGTTGGTAAATTTCTTACCTCAACAAATTCTGTCTAGATTTCTTCAAGTATATTAGTATATCCATTTACATAATCTCAACCTCATCTACTTTGATTTGAAATTTTTTTGTAGTTTTTGTACATTAGTTATCAAATCTTCATGCGACTATTTACATTTTTCCTTGTCATGCTCTTTCCTGTCTTCTCATTTATATTCTTCAATAACTTTATCCCATGTATCAACTCTTATTTTTCTATCTATAGTTCCCTCATTACCTTCATTCAACTTTTCACACAATATATTCAAAATTTGTTCGTCAGCTACAACACTCCAACTTGTGTAACTTCATCCTTCACCCTTTCTTATGGTAGACATGATTGATTAATATGATATAAGAAAGATAAAAAAAAACTACAAATGAAAATAACAAAATAGTAAGTTTTATTAATCTACTTTCATACTTGCATAACTTATGAACAATCAACACATTATTATCATTCGACACATAACTCCAAAATACCTTGGAAAGACAATGAAAGTAATATATAATCAATGATATGACAAATTGACAACAATGTAATTGATATCCATTTTCAACAATGAGTAATTGAATAGATCAGTAGTTGCAACTACATCCCAATGTAGTTTAAATGTAGATCTAAATATCAAATAACCTAAGTTTCTCATGTAATAGCAAGTCTATATGTCAGCAATGTAAAAATAATACAATGGAAAATGTTTCTACAATCAACAAACTATCACTAGAAGACAATAGAACAAAAGAAGTTCAACAATATGCAGTGACCTACAAATCTCTGCTCAACATTGACAAGTAAAATCTCTACTCAACAATATGAATGGCTACCTATGCAACATATTATATAATTTAAAACATTACATAAATTATTGAAATGTATTATATTCTAACATAATAATTTATATAGCCTCTTAGGTAATTTAAAACATTACATAAATTATTGAAACATATTACTTGTCTAATAATCACCTCTCTTTTTTATTATCTCATTTCAATGATGCCTAGTGGTCCTCTACATTCTTAGATAGAAGAAACAATAATACTTTCATCAACTACTCTACATTTTCTGATTCCACATAGAAGGATGGAAGTGCTTTTTCCAAGTCTAATTGACTATTTAGTCCATAAATGGAAGCATCTCCACATAGAATTTAAGTGGCTACAAATAGTGCATTGGCAAGCCAATATTTGTCGAAATGAAAGTTAAAGTGATGAAATTATAATTTTGATACAAAGCAAGATTCATATGATACAATGAAGTTTGCTTGTATTAGAAGAAATATTTTAAGCTACATCGAACAATACAAGTATTGGTTGTACTGTAGTCTATGGATCGACACTAAAAAATTGAAACCTAGTCAAGATAGGCAAACTTATGAAAGCACTTACCTAGGTATACCTATGCACTAAAGTCAGCATGGCCATAATTAAGTTTACAATATCTCCACAACAATGTAAATCATTGAAGTGATTTTTTCAAGTCAAATTAATCATTTAATATAGAGTACAAACATCTTTACAACACCACAATATGTTAATTTTTCAGAATGTTACCTCATATTTAGAAATTTTCTTGTATTTCCTGTAATCTTGTTATATTTTTATATGTTACAACTTTTTACGTTGAGTTTACAATAGATAGATCTCATGGTTGCTATATACAATGATATAGCATGCAGGGGGAAGATCAATTTTTAATTGATTGGTGAAATATAGATATAAGCTTCTAAATATTTTTTAATCATGCAATATGCTTCAAATATTTTGAGGGAACCAAATGAATGAATTGAAAGTGGACCAGATGGTATGTCTATTGAATTGTAATAAATAAACTTTTTAAGGGTGAACCTAACACTCCTAAAAGCTAAAAATTCACACTACAATTAATAGACCTTAACCACAACTTAAAACACCACAACACACTCTTGAAAGTACCTATTAAAAACTTAATAATACGTAGCAACTCAAAAACAAACAAGATTAAATATGGGTACATCAACTTGCATAAAACAGAGTAAATATGCAATTATAATGATAAATCAATAGGATCATTAACAAACCTTACAGAAAGAATATAACTACAAAATCACAAACCATATAGAATATAACTAGGAACAAAACATTATAGAATATGCAATTACATGGAAACCTTACAGAATAAAACCTTACAAAAATAATTACATGAAAGGGTGTTACAGATCAAAAATTCACAAACCCTATAGGTCTACACATTTTAATATGTAAAAGAATTACAATATACTACTAATGCAAGATCTAGCAAGATCAATATAAAAAAAATGATGCAAAAAACTAAGAAGTAAGAAAAAGGGTAGAGTGGTTTTACTGTTGTGTTAACAAACTACGAACAAGCTTTTCGAGTGGAAGAAATCCAACAATAGCAAAATCCAGTAGTTGATCTTGTTTAAAATCTGGTAGTCAAACGAGATTACTATTTATTTGATGATAGAAGAAATTGGGAAGGGCGTAGGTTGAAAGGACCTCTACATTTTGATAATGTAAAAATCAATGTGAGAAATAATCTTTTGTATTTCACAGATCAATAGATAAATAGTTACAGTCAGTCGCAATCAGATCATTCAAAGTTGACAGAAGAAATCAGAAAGATTGGTCAGTTATCAGTCTATGTATTTGGAAGAAATAGATTTTCGAAAGATTAACACCTTAAGTATCCGAAAGAAATAGATTTTCGGAAGGTTAACACCTTAAGTATTTGAAAGACCACTTAAAGATAGTAAGAGAGCTCTTTAGAAAGTTACAAGGCTAACTATCTGAAAATAAGGTCTTTGGAATGTTAGATAAAGGTTTGAATTCTTTGGAAAGTTAGGTCAACTAATTATTCAAAAATTTAAGAAAATCAAAGAGTTAGAAAATCTAACTATCTGAATAGTTAAGTCAATTAATATGCACGTGGTGAAAGTCAGAAGTAGCGAAAGACAATTGTTTAAGTTTTTAAAGAGTTAAAAAGGTAATTGTCTGAAAATATAAGAAAATCGGAAAGTTATTTGGAATAACTATATAAACAGTTAAGTTAGAAAATTATGCACGTGTAGAAATTGAACATACAATAGTTAGAGGCTTAAAAGGATTTTCGAGAAGTTAGAAAAACTAATTATCCAAAAAATAAGAAGTTTAAGAAGGTTGGAGAATTAACCATTTGAAACTTAAGTTATTTAAATAAACATGTGTAGATTTCATAAACTTAGTTGGAAGCTTAAAAGGACTTTTTAATAAGTTAGGAAAGCTAACTATCCAAAAAATAGGAATGATCAAAAGGTTATAGACTCAACTATCTGAACTAAAGGAGAACTCACATGTATGACTTAAAGACCACACGTGATAGACTTATAGACAACTTTTATTCATTAGAAGGTTACAAATAGATTTCGGAAGGTTACTACAGCTAACCATCCAAAAATCAAAGGAAATCAGAAAGTTAACTTAAAACATCCTTCTAAACAGTAACTTACCATATTTAGATTTAGAAATTCAGTAAGTACAGTAGAATACATCTATTAGAAAGGAATATGATCGTTATGCTTGATGTTATAAATATAAACAGTAATCAAGAGAGTTTGATAGCATTGAAAATACATATCCATACATTGAGCTCCATAGATATAGCAGAATACATTCAAGATCAAATCTTCAGCAACATACAAACTCAAGTTTAGAGCTCTCTATGCAAACAAACTCTGATCTCAAGCTAGTGGTTGCTGAAGTTTTCCAACTGAAAACTTTAGAGATAGATTGGTTGGAGCTACGACTTGAAAGCTTAGAATCGATTGGTTGATTATTACTTTGACCTTAAAGCAAGTGTTTGTAAGTTTAGAAAGATTAGTGAAGCCTAAGTATCCCTTGGGGGTGGACTAGCCGTTAGTGGTGAACCACCTAAAATCCTTGTGTACATTATCTTCATTTACTTTGTGTTTGCATTAGAAAAATCATTTTATGCTTACTGAATTAAACTAACAATTAGTCATCTATTGTTAGGTCTTGAAATTGTTTAAATCTTACCATTCACCCCCCCTAGTAAGTCATTAGGTCCTAACAATTAGTATCAGAGCAGGTTGATCTCATTAATAGACTTAATCATCTGAGATCATAGCTTTCCACACTATAGAGGGATAGAATATCCATCAACCTCCCCTCTTTGATGAAAAAATAGGATGGAGTGTTTCCTCAAGAGCACTGATGTGAAACTTTGAGAATGGTTGTACATGGTACACCACTTCCAATCAGTCATGAAAGAGACTAGACTGAGGAGGATGAAAGAATCATTTAGATGGATGCTCATAGGCTAAACTCTATTTACTATGTACTAATTGGTGAATAATACAATAAAATATCTACATATAAGTCTTCTCATGAGGCTTGGAAGACCCTTCAAATTACATATGAAGGAATCAGCCAAGTGAAAGATACTAAAATCAACATTTTGTTAAGAAAGTATGAATTATTCAAAATGCTTGAAAAGGAAAATATTATTGATATGTTTTCAAGGTTCACTGAAATTGTGAATGAACTAAGAGGCCTTGGAAGTGAGTTTTCTGATCGTAAGCAGGTATAGAAGATTCTAAGAAGCCTAATAGTTGAATGGAAACAAAAGTCTACTTTCATATAAGACTCAAAGGATCTAAATAATTATTTAGTAGAAGATCTGTTAGGAAATCTTTTTGCTTATGAAGTTCAAATGAATGAATGGAAGGAAGAAGAGGGAGCCAATAAAAGAAAAGCTGAGAAAAAGAAAGAACTAGCTTTTCCCTAAACGAAAGAGCAATCATGCTTAGATGAAGATGAAGTTTTATTACTAGCTAGGAATTTTAGAAAAATGATGAGACAATGAGGCAAAGTCAGCTCCTCAAGATCAAAAGTTTCCACATGTTACAAGTGTAAAAAATTAGGACACATCCGACTTTATTATCCATTTCAACAGGAAGTGGACAAACAAAAATGGAAAAAGAAGAACAAGAAGAAAATGGCATTGAAAGCCACATGGGATGACAGCAGCTCATCAGATTCAGAGGAAGATGCTTCTGCAAATGTGTGTTTTGCTGCACAAGAGGTATGCTCTACAACTTATTGTTTAGAAAATGAAAATAATGATTTAGATGTAGATAGTCTTCTTTGTATAGTAGATAATTTATATGTAAAATGTAAAAACTATAAGAAAGAAATTAAAAGCTTGAATTCTTATTTAGAGGATACATTTGTTGAATTAAAAAAAGCCTTGGTTGATAACAGGGAATTGAAAACAAAACTTGATAACTATAGCTGTAAAAATTTTGATTTAAAAGAAGAAAACAAAAACTTGTTATCTGAAATTACTGACTTGAAAAACACTATATGTAAGTTCACTAAAGGTGAAAACAGCTTAAGTAAAATCATAGGATCTCAAAGAACAAGAATAGGTAAATTTGGCATAGGGTATGCTGTACCATAGGAAACTCTACTATGGTGGAAAAATTAGATCTTATAGAGATGGTATAACTAATTTTGTTATTAAAAGAAGATCTACTCATATATGGCTGTTAAGAGGCAACATATTTAATATGCTAAGGATTAATACTGATGAACCCAAGAAAATATAGGTACCAAAAACTTTAATTTCAACATAATTTACAGGGTTGTAAGGACAAGAAAGCTCAAACATCAAAGTAGATCATTAATAGTGGATGTTCAAAGCACATGATAGGTAAGAAAAGATTTTTGGAATTTATTAAGTCCATAAATTTAGGTTTAGTTAAGTTTGGTAATAATGAAAAATGTAAAATTACTGTTGAAGGAAATGTTGCATCTAAAAATGGGAAAATAGAAAATGTCTTGCATGTAAATAGTTTAAAATAAAATTTGTTAAGTGTAAGTTAATTATGTGACAAAGGTTACAATCTACTATTTACTGCTAAAAACTATTTTATATTACAAGATACGATTGAAATTAAATTTACTAGATATAGAGATAATTCAATTTATGCTTTAGAATTTTCATTAGATAATATGACTAATGATGCATGCTTAATTGCTTCTAGTGAAGATGAATGGTTATGGCATAAGAGATTAAATCATGTAAATATGAGAACCCTAAGAAGATTGATCAAACATGATCTTGTTAGAGGTGTGCTCAAACTCAAATTCAAAAAGGATAAACTGTGTAGTGACTGTATTGTTGGAAAACAGAAGAAATCAGTGCACAAGAGTATTGAAGACATTGCCACAAGCCAGCCACTAGAATTACTACATTTGGATCTTTTTGGTCCTACTTAGATAGTCAGTTTAGGAGGAAGAAAATATACCTTAATTGTAGTTGATGATTATACAAGATTCACTTGGGTTAGTTTCTTAGCACACAAGAATGAAATATGTATTGAATCCAAACATCTCTACATTAGAATTTAAAATGAAAAAGAACTAACTATGAAAAAGTTCAGAAGTGATCATGGACGTGAATTTGAAATATTGATTTTGAAGATTTATACAACTTATTTGGTATATTACATGAGTATTTGTGCCCAAGAACTCCTGCCCAAAATGGAGTAGTAGAAAGGAAAAATAGATCAGTATAAGAAATGACAAGAACAATACTTAATGCATTTGATCTACCAAAATTTTTATGGACTAAAGTTGTGAATACTACATGTCATACAATAAATAGAACTCATCTTAGACTTATATTGCATAAGATAGTATTTGAATTGTGGTATGGTAAAACACCAAATGTTGGTTGCTTCAAAATATTTTGTGCTTAATACAAGGGATCAAAAGGACAAATTTGATGCAAAATCTAATCCTGCACTATTAGTTGGATACTCTTCAAGAAGTAAGGTTTACATGGTTTATTTTGAATATGAAAGAAGAGTAGAAGAATCAATAAATGTATCATTTAATGAAGATCTAGTAGGAAAATTAGAAAATAGATAGTGAGAGTGATTCAGAAAATTAGAAATCATTACAAAAAAAGGAGAGCACAACATTGTCTACACCTAATATGATAGAAAAAGCATGGAAAACAAAATCTAGACATCCCATTGCACAAATTATTGGAAATATAAATCAAGAAGTTCAAACAAAGAGTAAAATTTAGAATATTTGTAATTATTGTGCATTTGTATTTGAACTTGAGTCTATAACAGTTGAAGAAGTTTGTAATGATGAATATTGGATTATGACCATGCAAGAGGAACTGAATCAGTTCAAGAAAAATGAAGTTTGGAATTTAATTGAAAGGTCCACTAAAAAATCAATTATTGGAACTAGATGGGTGTTTAAGAATAAATTAGATAATAATGGTAGTATTATCAGAAACAAAACTAGACTTGTTGCTTAAGGATACAACCAATAGGAAGAAATCGATTATGAAAAAACATTTGCACCTATTACAGGACTTGAAGTAATTAGAATGTTGCTTGTTGTTTGGGGTTGTTAAGTTAGTTCTTAAACTTGCTTATACATCGACACCAGAAGACTTGTATTGGATTTGTGAACTTATATTTGTTAAATGGTGCCAGAAATGCTTGTTTAATTTGCTTTTATGCTTATATAAATAATTACTTTTAAAAGTAAACAAACAACCTTTCACACAAATTAGAGATTAATTCCAATTTGTATTTTTAACTGCAAGTGCATAGTGTATATTGTATTTGTGTGCAAGTACAGGTCGATCCCATAGAGATTAAGTAAGAATTGTGTACTATTCTGATTTTTATATTAGAGTTTATATACGTTCAATTTAAGCACTTCGTTGAGTTAAGGTTAACACAACGGACTTAGTTCGTGGAGTTATGGCTAACTCAACGGACTAACCTCGTGGACTTAAGTTAACTTCACAAGCTTATCTTTCCAATTAAATACTACTATTTACAGAGAAATTCGGCCAACCATTGGGCAGTTCCATAAATTGTAAATAACATCAATTAAGCTCTTTAATGTTAGTTAATATTAGATTTATCATTAAGCAACATTAACATTCAGATATTTCAAACAGTAACCATTAAAATTTTTAAGTATTTGGAACGAATCAATTTCAGTAAATTGTAAAACTATTTTCTATTTTCTGAATCAAACAAACATAAAACATTTACAATACTGACAATGATAACATTAATCACGATACAAAACAAACAATACAACACTTAAATGTTAAACGTAAACACAGATAATTTATTGTTTTTGGTATTTTTGTTTTGATATGTTCCTGAAGATGAATGAAAGGTGAAATGTAAAAATCTCTATCGATAGTAAAAACTTTCGTCACTACATGCGACGTGATTACAACACTGAAAACTTAATCACTTACAATCCTGCCTCTTCTCCTTATAGAATCGCGAATCCAGAATTGTAAGATGATCTCCTCTTCAACATACTGGCATCAACCTGAAACCAAGGCTAGAAGCTTTACGATCTCCTGAGCTATAAGTCGGTGCTTGGTGAAAATGGTTTCCCTTACAGCGATGTGATCACTCCTCACAGTGGTTAGTCACCGTGTTTGGCTTGGAATCGACCCGACATCAGGAAAGTATCCTCACAGACCTTCGATGGTTGGTGATGTTGGTGGTGGTGGTGTGGAGCTTCAAGGAACTTCCGATGCTTCCTATAATTAGCACGGTCCTCCACCTCTGCACACACACACTTTCTTCGTCTTTCTCCTCTTCTTTTATATTTCTTTCAGTAGTAACTGCTTCTGCTTAAATAATCGGTTAGATTTCCTTCATTCATATCAACGATGGTGATTTCTTCTTCATTCCACGAGTGAATTCCTGCGTGACACGTGTAATCATGGTTTTCCTTTGAATGTCCTGTTTCTACAACTACTACATTGGCATATTAGTCTTTGTTTTAGTCGAACACTTATCCTTTAAGTCCTGTAAAAACTTGAACATTTATCTGTAACTTTTCAAGTTTTTTGCACCTGCAAAACACGTGACTGAACATAGAAAACTAATATGTTCGTTAGTCATTTTATAAAACTCGAACAGTTATCTATCCATGTGTATAAAAACTCAAACAGTTATCTAATAAAAACTTGAACAGTTATCTAACTCTTTGATTTTCATTACTGAATGCACATGGAAAACACGTGACAACTTAAAACATTAAAAACACGCATGTAAATAACTTAACTATACGAGTTTTTAACATAACTCTTCGACAAAAATGAAACGTTAACTATTTGAAAGTTACTTTTCCTATTTCTACATAACATTGACACAACGCGTATAGTTATGCTAACTTAATGAGTTAAACATGTGTAATTCACGTGATAGACTAAAGCATTTAAATTCAACACGTGTATAATTCTAACTTAACGAGTTTAGATATTTCAGATACTTACAAATCTAACTATCCGATGCTCAGATGCATTTTGGATAGTTATCATATAACTTACCGAAAATTTACTTAAGTCATGCATTATGGTTTCAACACGTGTACTTCAGGAAATAATAAAATATTCTTCTATCGTTAAAAACATAACTGTCCGGTACATGCAATATAAATCTCCGAAATAACAAAAAATTTGGATACTTAAGAATTAAAAACCTGCAACTTACCGACAGTTTAGAAATGTACTTAATTAACGTTAATTCCTTTAAATTATGAAGATTCTTTTATTAAAGTATATAACATTACAATTATAATATAATGGCTTAATTATCATATGATAAGCTAAATATTATGTAATTAACCATCATTTAACCGTTAATATTATGTACTTTTTCATTCTAAACACTTCCCCATACTTAAATTTTGCTAGTCCCTTAGCAAACTAAGATCTAACTAGTTGGTCTTTCTAAAGTGCTAGAATTAATTTTTCATTTTGTTCTTCTTCAGAATACATAAATTAGATTACCATATAGATATTCTGTATTTTTCAGTAATCTGTTTTAACTTTGTTTTCTCCTCTTCAACCTGCAAATATATTTAGAACATATGTAAATTACATACAAAATATATTGGCATCATATAGGTGGTAATTATATTATCATTTTTTCTTCTTTTCAACATCTGTTATCCTGAATTTTCCAATATGATTTCTAGAATAAATTTCAACTACATACGAATCAAAACATAATCCAACTCAATATAATTAAAACAAGTAGAATAATGAATTGTATCTCAAATAAATAACTTCAAAAGTCTATTCTAGATTCATACTTCAGTAATCTTAGATAACAGAAAATATACTTGATTCAAAAGATTTTTGTATTTCACAAAACACTTTTATCTTTTTAAAACAGTATATGCATATTTGTACTTTAAAAGTTAATTTGAAAAGCTTAAATCATATAAGAGCTTTCTAGTGTACCCATGTATCGATCTTTCAGTCAACAATCCCAGATTTGATCACGATCTTAGGTTGCCAGATGTAAAGAGTCATTTTTTAGGTTAATAATCCTTACATACCTATTTGCTCAAGTACAAAAGACTCGTGATCAAACAAGTCAATAAACTCTCAAAGTTTTTCTCTTTTTTTCCTCTTTTTTCTTTTCAAACATAGTATATATATGTATTTCATTAATATAGATGCAATAAAACACAAATCTCGTATAGTCCTACTTCTATTATTTATTGAAAATATGAATCTATATCAATAAGCTCGTACTTTTTCTGTAGTTTAATAAGAAAAACACAAATTATTCTACAAGTTTAATCAATTAAATTAAATGTATCCTTGATCATATGTATTTCATTTAATCCAAAAATCAACATTTTAGCTCTTTTAGGATTTTATATAATTTATTGAATTTCAATTAAGCATTCTGATTTCTTTTTAAAATCGTGAAACTGTTAAACTCATAAGATTCAGCAAAAACATAAGATATTATATCTAGAGTTGTATGAATAGTAAAATTTTGTAACATCTTATATAAGATTATAAATATAACATTCAAGTAGTTACATTTCTTAAAAATTTGACAAAGAAAGCAGTTACAGTTCTTAAAAATTTGATAGTCTCAATTATTGGATAGTTACACCAAATTCATAAAAAAAATTTCAATTTCCATAGAACTTTTGTAGTACCATTTTAATTCCTCTAATTAACAAAATTACTTGGATGTTAATTTAATTACCTCCCTCCCATGCCTACATTTTGTATTGTCCTCAATGTAAAAGATTTTACAGTAAATACAGTAATTGTAGTAGGCAGAAATATTGTTTCGTTGATTTAACACCTAACTCAATGAACTTAATTCGTAATTCATTGAGTTAATGTATAACTCCACGAACTGAGTTTAAATGTAAATTCAGGATAAGTAATCAATTACATACCTTGTTCTTTTGTATCTTCTTCAATATCTTCCGATTTTTGATTTTGAAAAACTTTTCATTCACAAATAAAAGCAGAATATATAACAAAATAACACTTACAACAAAACATAAATTGTTAATTCAATGTCTTGTGTTGAACCCAGGCTCCTATGCCTTTGGTGGCTCACAAGTAAGCTAGTTGGTTTCCTAGAACAAATACCAACAAATTGGATTGATATTTTGTTTTTTTTTCTTTTTCTAAAAATAAATGCAGAATACACACAACATTAAAAGCACAGAATCACAATTTAAGAACATGATTGAAAAGTAGTAACAAATGGAATAAATGTGTCAGTCTAAGCAAACTTTTTAGGCATAATTCTTCTTGCTATTAATTCTGTTTTAATGCAATCTGTTTTCCTTTTTACTTTGTAAACTTGTAGTATGTTATCAATACTAAATATAAGTGTATTTCCATTAATAAATTGAAATGCAGAAAGGGATCCTCTTTTGTTCCAAGGTAATGTAGTTGTTTCTATTTCTACATCTATTCCAATATATTCCTCTTCCCACTTCCATTCTTTTAGGTCTTTCATAATCCATACTTGAAATTTCATTAATTCATCCCACCATTTTATCAGACATAAAGTAGGATCATCATATTCATTATACCACATTCCTAATTGAATTTTATCATATTCTGCAGATGGTGGTTTAGCTATATCACTCAGTATAGGTAATATTTCTATAAGTCATCATCATAACTATCTATGCTTACTATGTATAAATCAGATCTAAATGCAACTGATATATCTGTGATTAGATATATATATCCATCAAGTATGACATGTATGTTAATTAATGCTTTTTGTCCTAGATATATTGTTAGGTATTTAATTTTGATGATATATGCTTTATTAACGTATTTAAATAAGTCTACATAATATTCTCTAAGTATATTTCTCTAAGTATAATAGTTAACAGATTATCAGAAAGTTTCATTTTTATGTCGGATAAATTAAAGATTTCTAAAGAGCTAGATTTGCAATAGTTAAACTTTCAGATAGTTAACGTTTTGTTTTTGTCGAATACCTTATGTTAAAAACTCGTATAGTTAAGTTATCTACACGTGTGTTTTTAATGTTTTAAGATCTCACGTATTTTCCATGTGCGTTTGATAATGAAAAATCGAATAGTTAGATAACTGTTCGAGTTTTTATATGCATGGATAGATAATTGTTTGAGTTTTATAAAAGGACTAACGAACAGATAAGTTTCCTTGTTTAGTCACGTGTTTTGCAGCTGCAAAAACTCAAAGAGTTAAAGGATAAATGTTTGAGTTTTTACAGGAGTTAAAGGATAAATGTTCGACTAAATCGAAGACTTAGAAGATATTCTACAAGACTCTAAGAAGATAAGGTTTCGGTGAATCTACGAGTGGAGATCGTGGAAACTCAAAATGTTAGTAAAGAAAGTGGAAATTTAAATAGAAAGTAATTTAGATTAAAGAGAAAATTAGTACGTGGATTATGGATTATGGATTGTGGATCAAGTGGATGAACATGTTGAACGTGAAAGACAACAGAGTTCGACTACTAATAGAGAGTACGAGCTACATTACAATAGAGGATCCCAATCTCAAAAACCAAGTCTGAATATTCAATCTGGATCCCTAACTGAAAAGTTAAGTTTGAATATTCATATTCTGAAAATTTCTCCAACATCAGAAGAAGTTCAAAATTCCAAGTAATTTTAGAAAAGGACCTGCAAACGCAAGAAGTCTGGAAATTCGACAACTAGAGAAGAAGAGATACAGAAGCTGAGCAAAGAGAAAGAAAAGAGTTGTGTGCATAAATATTAGGTTTTATACAATTCAAAATTAGTTTTGAAAAAGAGCTTTGTTTTCCTATTTGAATTGTATATCAAAAATTACTGTATCAAAATCGTCAAGAAGGGAATTGAGTTGAAAAGATATTGTAAATTCTGTCTTGAAATAAAAGAATAGAATTTCATTTACGAGTGTTTTGTGTTCTTGTTTTATCCGCTAGTTTAATTACTAAAGACATAATTCACCCCCCCCTCTTGTGATACAGACGATCCTACATATATCATAGTATTTTCAGTCCAAGATCTATTCAGAAAATTAAACTAGTACTTAAACATAAATCTTCATCCCAATTTCCAATTGCTCTCCAATAATACAATTTTTCAGGAATGGTCGAATTTTTATCAGAAAATGTTAAAGCTGACCCACAATTTTCAGTTGGTACTTCAAATCTATTAGGCATTCCTATATTCCATTCTTCTCTAGTGATAGGATTTTTAATCAAAATATCAGGTAACAAAATTGCATACCTTGGTTTGGTTCTGTAAATAATTAATCATTTGTCTATCCCCATAATATGATCTATTCCTTCTAATGTATTGGGTGGAATTCCAGCATTTTCTTCCATATTTAGATATTCATAGCTAATTGAACTACGATTAAATGACTTCCATAAAAATCCATCTCTAATCTTAGTCATTTTTGTAGCTTGTAGTTCATGAAAATATTTTTCTTTGACATAGTCTTTAATTTCCTTTGATACACAACACAATCTGCACAGATCTTTAGCTGATAGGTTACTTAGTACTTCCCTTAGTGCATCTAGTGGTAATTTCATCAATTCCATCTGTTGTGATTCTGTATAACATAAACAAAAATTTAACAGAGATAAAATTAACATAGCTACTTACCTTCGTGGAGTTAGGTCATAACTTAATAGACTAAGTTCGTTGAGTTAAGTAATAACTCTACGATATTACTAACTATAATTAAACTTATATTTTTTTTTCTTTTTTATATTTTTTTTTATGCTTACTAAATTATACACAGTTGCTTCAGTTATACTACTTCATTCAGCTTCCCTCCCAAAGAAGGTATCAATTTCATTAACAGCTTTGTTGATAAGGTTAGGTACTACTTGCATTGGCAATCCTCCCGTAGGTCTAACTTCTATTGATTCTTTCTGTCTAGGGGGTATATTTTGATTTTTTTATACTTACTATATTATACATAGTTGCTTCAGTTATACTATTTCATTCAGCTTTCCTCCCAAAGGAGGTATCAATTTCATTAATAGCTTTGTTGATAGGGTTAGGTACTACTTGCATTGGCAATCCTCCTGTAGGTCTAACTTCTATTGATTCCTTTTGTCTAGGGGGTATATTTCTATTCATATTTTGATTTTGAATGGCAGCATTTCCAAATACAAGATCTAGACGAATGTTTAATTGTTGAATTATCTTTTCTAACTTCTCTATTCTAGATCCTTGTTCAATTAATGCTTCATAACTTATATTTTTGTCATTTATATTTTCTCCTCCCTAGAAATTGTTATTTCTTCAAGATAGATTCAAGTGATTTCTCCAATTAGGGTTATAAGAATTTTCAAAGTTATCTTTTTGGTTTCTAGCATAAATAATATCTAAATCATTAACGTTTGTATTCTTTTTTGCTAGCTTTTGATTTAATGATAACCCTTATATTTTCTTTGTTAATTCAGTTAATTTAACTTCAAGCATAGTGTTTGAATCTATTTTATGCATTTCCCTTGACAATATTCTTTTATTTGTAATAGCTTCAGCCGAGTTTTTTCACTGTATAGTTCTTTTTGTAAAGTTTTCTAAATACGCCCATGCTTCTTCACTACACAATTTTAAAAATCCATTTTGACAAGTAGATTCTAATAAAGATTTCGTTGAAACATTTATGCCTTCATAAATTATACCTATTAATTGTGCTTTCCTCGTTGCATGATGTGGACATTGAGTCAGTAAATCTTTAAATCTTTCAAAATATTTCTAGAATGATTCTCCCTATTTTTGGCTATACATTAATATTTCCTTTTTCTTTTTAATCGTTTGATGAGTTGGATAATATTTTTCTAGAAAAATAGAGCAAAATTTAGTCCATGTAGAAATTAAATCAAGCGATAGAGTATATAACTATCTCTTAGTTGTGTCTTTTAAAGCAAAAGGGATATATCTAAGTTTAATAGCATCAATACTCATGTTCTACATTTTCATCATTTGACAAACTTCATTAAATTCTCTAAGGAAATAATAGGCTTCTTCTCTTTCTAATCCATGAAAGTGTGGCAATTGACTAATATAATTAGATTTCAGTTCAAACCTATCTCCCTCAAAGTTTGGCAGTCGAATACATGAAGGTTCATCAACTAATTCAAGATATAGAATTTCCCCTAATGGTTTTTCTACTAGAGCAGCCATATCTTTGTTCTCTTTTAAAGAAAGGTTAGTTAGCTACACTCTTAAGGATTTCATTTAAGTCCAATTCAGAATATATTTTAATACGCCTCTGTGTTGAATAATCCTGTATAGGTGTTCTTACTAATCGTTTAGTGCTAGGAGAACGAATCCATGTGCTCATAAACTCTTAACATAAAGTAAAATAGCAGAAGATTAATTACATACCAGTTTGATGCTTTGTTTTCAGTAAATAGTTGTTGATGATGAAGTTGAATCAACTGCTTCTCTTTCCAGTTCCCTAACGAATTTTCTTTTCTTTCAAAAGTGCTGGTAACTCGTAGATAACATTCTATTCTATATTTATAATACACGTCCATAAGGCAAATGAATCTCATTATAAGAATGAGTTTTGTAACGTGCAATATGGTTCTTATTTTTATGAATACGTGTTCCACTTCTAATTTTGAATTTCTGTAACCGCTGAACCCATGAAGTTCCGTTCGTGGCTGAAAGAGTAACTATTCAGCTTAATCCACGAACTAACCTCGTTGAGTTACAGTTAACTCAACGGACTAGCTTTGTTGAATTAACACTCGACAAATTTTTAAAACTTACTCCTCGTATTAACTTCTATATTTATATTTTTTCTCTCCTACATTTTGTCAACTTAAATAAAGTTAAATACATGTCATTAATGTAGTGTTCTAATTTAACTCATGTAAATCTAAACATTATATGCATATTTAACTTACAGTTCATTTCTTGTTGTGTAGAATTTACATGTTACTTTTAGCATGCAGATATATTCAGGCATTAACCAATTATGATGCATTTAATCATGTCATTCATAAAATTTGTAAATCTTTTAAACAGTCTTGCACATTATTCAAACAATTATATAATATTCAATATAGTTCATCAATCCTATTATTCATTCTCAAACACAAATTAAAAAACATCTGAAATTCAAACATTCATTTATATGAATAGTTACATTTACATTCAGTTAGATATTTTTTAATACAAATATAAGTAGACGAATAATACAATTAATCATTTTTCCTAAGTTCATCTACTTCCTTCTAGAATTTTTCTAACTGTTGCTCTAATTGATTTATCCTCTCTACAGCTCCTGTAATGCTTCCAGAAGGTTCAGATATCTCAGCAGCAACATAATTTCTGTATTCTTTCACTAAAATGATTATTGATCTTATCCTTTTGGATGTCCATTTCGTGAAATCAATACTATCCACCATTAGTAGTGGAATTTGATCTCCATAAAATAATTTTTTCTTTACTACTCTTAACTTGGAGATAAATACTATCGACCAATTAATCTGAATTCTATTCACAACTGCATATGTGGCCCATTTGACAAATTAACTAAGTTCAATATCATGACATTGTCGTTGGAAGACATTTTTAATCAAAATATTAGCTACCATGTGTGCTTTACCATTTAAGTGCTTCAGTTTGTTTAATAATGGCACACTAGGATTGATAGCTAAACAGTCCTTTATTACTTTTTCTGTCCACTCGACTGCAGTTGTGCTTTCTAAAATTTCTATTCCTTCATTTTTCAATCCGAAAATATTGTGGAGAAGCTTTGGTGTTATCTGTACATCAGCTTGCTCCACGTTCGAAATTAATCTACTTTCTCCTTCTCTTAAATTTGCAAAGAAGCAGGACACTAAATTCTCATATACTGCATGCCCTCTCTATTGAGAAATAAATTGCAGTAGACCCTAGAACTCAAATAAATCCTTAATTTCTTGCATATCGTCCTAGTTTACTAGTCTACTGTAAATAATATCATAACCCCTAATCTCTTAATATTTATTATATGCTTCTTAACTCCAAAAGTGTACTTCATTCCAAACTATTGCTTTAGTTGGGTCAGGAATTTGCATTTGTTGCTCTAGAGGGGTTTGTTCTTGAATTTCCTCCTCAATATGCTGAACTTGAATTTGTTGGGAATGCTTTGGAGATTCCTGCATTTTTGCTTCTCCTTCTATCTATGGTGGAGAGTCGGCAGAACTCTCCACTCTTCTTTCTTGAATTCTTTCAATTAATTGCTGAAGAGTTTCTCCCTCTTTAGTGGAATCTATCGAGTCATTCCTTTCTTGTTTAGCTTATTGTTCAGTTTCTTCTCTTTTTTCTTCCTCCTGACTATCAATTTGTATTGTCATTGTTCTTTCTAATTCTATGGTAGATTTGGATGGAGTCACGGGCAAATCAGCTTTTGCCCTAATTTTAGTATCTTTTATTTGTATAGGCTGCAGACTAATTTCAGCTTGTTTTTCTTCTTCTATTTGCTCTTGCTATTGCTGCTCCTACCCATCCTTAGATTCGGATAGCAGGTTTACAAAAATCGGCTCTACAGGCCCTACAGATATTGTTGGCTCAGGTTTAATCTCTTCTTGATGTTCAGACACTATCTCTTTTCCTTTCCTTCTTCTAATTAACTATGCCTGATCTTTCTTTCTCTATTTACATCAACTTCCGTTGCTACCTTAATCCTTGTTTCCATAATCTGAGGTATTTTTATGTCTAAATCTACTAAAACTTTCCTCCAATAGAAAAGGTTAGATTTTACCTTTTGGAGTTCTTGTTCTCGTGTTGTATTTTTGATCTTCTACCTTCCATGACATTCTTCAGATTCCTTGAGAAATCTTGTCGTGTCAACTTCTTTCTCCTTGAACTTTGACATCATCTTTGTCATCGTAGAGTAACAGAATAGAACAAAATCGCTCTGATCTATACTATTCTAAGTTCTAAATGAGTATGCGGACAATGCCCTCAAATCCTAAGTTTTAGTATAAATAAACCTTAAGCTTTTAGCGGGTAATTGGGACATTTTCCCGCGCAAACTCTCGCTCTCTTACTCACTTCTCCATGGAGTTACGGTTAACTCCACGGACTAAGTCTGTGGACTTAACTACAGTACTCCGTTGAGTATAATTCAATATGGTAAGTTCGTTAACTTATCCTAGACTCAACGGAGTAAGTTCGTTGAGTTAAGCGTAACTCAACAAACTTTCTATAAAATTATAACTAATAAAAATACTTATAATAATAATTTTTACTTCAATCAAGATTGAAGAATTTCTAATCTAACCGACTCTTAATTTTTTAACATTTTAAAATTTTTGGTCAAACCGTTATATTCCTCGGTTGAATCGAAATTAATTACTCTTTTTTCTTACTAGTTGAACCGATACTATGCTTCAGTAAAATCACCATTTTTACTTAATATATTATATAGATTTTTTTATGTTTTTAATGTTTCGGTTAGATTGATGGATCTTGTCGATTGAACCACAACGATTTTTTTCTTTTAATATATGTTTCGGTAAAACCAATAATTCCTTTCGGTTGAACCGTGACTATGTTTAAATAAGGGTTTTTTTTTTGATAACTACTTAGATAATTTATTACTAAGTAAACCTCGAGTAGTCCTCTACTCTTCTTCTATAATTCCAAAGGAACTTTTGGGAATCTTCAAAATAGGTCTAAGTCTTTGTCCATTTACTTTAAATATATTCTGATTTTTAGGATTTTCAATTTCAATAGCACTATAGGAATAAATATTTCGAATTATATAAGGTCCTGCCCACTTAGATCTTAATTTTCCTAGATGATTATGGAGTCTAGTCATGTAAAGATATACTTGTCTTATTTCAAAGGTTTTTGGAATAATTTTCTTGTCATGCCAAAACTTCATTTTCTCTTTTTCTCCTACAATCTTTGAATAAGCTTCATTCCTAAATTCTTCTAATTCAATCAATTGCATTTTCCTATTTTCAACAACTTGATTTAAATCATTCTTGATGAATTCAGGATAACGGAAGTTTCTGAAAAGAAAATTTAAAAGTATAGTTATACTTAACATCTATTGTGATACGAGTATATTTTGTATGTTATTGAATATATTTGAAGTATATTTGTAGGGGGAGGATTAATAATGTCCAAAATAGATTAATATAATTCAGAATACAAATCTTGGTTAATTTGAGTTTAGATCCCTTAAGATCTTGATGAAATAATTTAAAAGACAAACAAACTATTTTAGATTCATAAGAAGAGAATGTTAGAATAATTTACAATATTCTCAAGATAATGCTAAGTGTAGCATGTGTGTTGTCTTCGGAAGGTTTCAGTTGCAAACATCTGAAACTTGGTTTTAGTAAAGTGTACTAACTAAACGTTATGTTATGTAAGGTAACGTGTAAAACTGCCTCTAGACAGCGTTTTACTTGTTAGGTTAGTTAACTCAATGAGTTATACTTGAATATTTCGGGTACCTTGATTGAATAAACTTTATTTAATATTCATTTAAAATCCAAACCTGACTTCTATATATGTTGAGTTATTTACCTAAAACCCTATTTAAACACTTATTACACGGGCACTTAGGTTATTCGTAAACCTTTGTTTGAAAATCTTTCTCGCTTGTTGCTATTACAACCTGTGACGATGGTCTCCAAGTTCTACAAGGGTCATGGCAGAGGAAAAGGCAAAAGTAGAGGAGATGCAAAAGGAAAAGAAAAAGATACTAATGAAGTTCCACGCACTTGGTTTAAGAAAATATTTCTAGTGGACAAAAGGTTAGTAAAAATTTACAGTGAATAGTTCTTTCCTAAAGGTATACTGAATGAAGTTAAATTAGAGTTTCATAATACTGATGCCAGTATTACATACATGGGGATTCGAAGTAAATATGATAGAGAATATAGAATGAAAAGTGCTGAGATTGCATTTCTCGAATAGTATGCAAAATATATGAAAAAAGGTGTAGGTTCATTAAATAAAATTCCTTAAACTCCTCTGAGTGGTACACGACTACATGCATTTGAGGAAGAACATGAATTTGCTATACCGACTCCTTTGTATTCAAAAGAAGTAGAATCAAATATTGGTGTAGATAAAAGAAAAGTTGAAGAACTTCGAAAGGCTGTAGCAATAGAAAGTGTTTTCGAAGAATTAAAGTAGAAAACTTTTATAGAGCAATTTGAAAAGAAAATAGCAATACTTGAATAGGAGAAACAAAAGTGTTATGGAAGAAGAAAAATTAAAAAAATTATGTTTAAGGAAACAAAGTCTATTGAAAAAGGAAAATCAGATGAGCATTTATTTCCAAAAGACAATGTATGTCTAGACATTGTACCTTATAGTGCATTTAATAAACTCATTAGTTCCGAGCATACTAAAACTGATGAAGATAATGAGACTTTATTTTCCCTTGCTAGAAAACTTGAGAAGAAATCCAAGTCAAATATGAGCTCAAGTTTTTCTATAAGTTCAAGTCCTGATGACGTAGAAACTGAAAAATTAGAGCATCAAGCAACTAACATTGAACAAGTTATTGCAGATATAATTGACAATGTTGAGGTAGTAACTAGTTCACATGTTGAATTATTTGGAGTAATGGATATTGAAAAAGTTAAGACTCCAGAAGAGCTAAATGTCAACCAGCCTTCTTCAGAATCTATAGAAGCAGAGTTTGAGAATTCACAGCATATTTCAATGGAGATATCTGTTGAACAAAATGAACAATTACAGACAGATACACCGACTATAGAATTTGTGGAAAAATTGAACTCTGATCATTTTATAGAGACTGAACAAATGAATGTTGAGCATAATGAAGATGTTCCTTACACTATTGAAGCTGAAGAATCAAGCTTACTTGAGCAGCTTCAAGAAAATATTTTCACAAAGGAACAACATGACATTCATTTGAAGAAGAGTTTCCTGAAGATGAATTAAACTCTGAATCAAGGCTTCAGGTATCACCTTCTTTGTGTATAGTATTACAAATTCAAGGTAATTCAATTTATTTTAGATTTGAGGAAGCAGTGCAGAAATACAATAATCTGATTACATGTCAGATTGTGCATGCTCGACTGATAAAATTCAGAAATTTGATTGATATAAGAGATCTATTTGAGTATCAAGGCCTCATTCAATTCTTGCAAGTTGGAACGAAATGGAAGCAATACAAAGAGCTTATTGCAGCTTTTTATAGCAATCTAGTCAAGAATGAAAATATACTGAAAACTCAAATAAATAAACAAGAGTTCATATTGTCTCCTGTATTAATTTTTGAAGTTTTAGGATTAAAGAATGAATGTGTTGTTGTTACAAACAGATTTGACATGATTAAACAACTAGAATGGAACATTCAGTCTTTATCAAAAATTCCAGATGTATATATTGAAATGAGACTTATGGAAAATTTGAATGTAGATGCAAGATTTATTGCAAATATATTGCATGTCAATTTATTTCAGAGAGTCGAACACAATATGGAAGTCAACAGAAGCTGTTTATATGTAACTTATGGTCTGCTGAATAGAATTCAAATCAATTGGTTTGATGTTTTTACTTCTCAACTACATCATATGAGTTCAAAGTTATTTTTTGGTGATGTTGTATGTAGACTCTGTGCAAGCCAATTGAATTTATTCGACTGGCCTTTTGAAACTAAAGGCATGAGAGTTTTTAGTATGAAAGATTTGCAAAAATTTCATGCCATGCATCAACCTCAACAACAACAACAACAATCAACAGATTGTATAGAAAAGATTTGACAACAACAGCCAAGTTATTCAGTTCAAGTAGAATAGTAAGCCTAGATACCTCTTGACCTAGATGATGTGCTTAACGAAATCAGAAATGATATTAGACATCTAGGAGATAAAATCTGTAATGCTATAAGTGATATACTTAGGAGGAATAGATAACTGTCTGTTTGCTTGTATTTGAATACAAAATGTAATGTTTGTATTCATTATTTGATTCATTGAATAATACATTTTTTTGTAAATGTTTACAATTCTTATTATTGTTTACAGAAAGCTTTGTTGTAAATATGTCTCTTGCTTTATATACTATGTAATCATCTTTTTGATTAATGACAAAAAGGGGGAGAAATGTTAAATGTTAAAAATTCAAAAGAAGAAGATTATGATATCAATTGTATATATTATAAAGGGAGATAATATTTAAGTGGTTATGACAGATGATAATGTAATTTGAAAGATAATTATGTGGTTATTAAAATTTGAAAGATACTTATGTAATTATTGACATCTGAAAGTTTTATTTTTGAGAAGTGAAATTTACACAAATAATAGAAATAAGCTTAAGTAAACTTAAGTCAACAAACTTGTCTATTGAATTAAAAGTTAACCCAACGAAGGTGCTTTGTTGAGTTAAATATATTTCATAATTGATTTAATATGGTTTTGTCATCATCAAAAAGGAAGAGATTGTTGAGTATTTTTTTTTGATGATGTATGCTGAATGAAAGTAATCATATTTGCTCAATTACTATTGCTTGTGGAAAGAAATTAAAAATATCAATTAATACAAAAAAAGTTTACTGATATAATAATTGTCTGTATTAGATCTGAAATTATACTAAGTTAATAACAAGTCATTTCATTGCATTAATTTTTCATTTAACAAAACGTTAAGTTAACGTGTGTTTTTATTGAAAAGCATGATATGTTTTAAAGTTATATCTTCTGTATCATGAACATTGCATGTTTAGACAACTCGTTAAGTTAGAGTGTTATTTGTATAGAGATCACGTGAAAACTTGTTAAGTTAGAAGTTTAAAGGTTAATATACGTCATGTTTAGAATGAAAAAGTGCATATTATTAACGGTTAAATGATGGTTAATTGCATAATATTTAGCTTATCATATGAGAATTAAGCCATTATATTATAATTGCATTGTTATAAGCTTTAATTAAAGAATTTGCTTAATTTTGGGGAATTAATGTTAATTAGTACATTTCTGAACTGTCGGTAAGTTGCAGGTTGTGAAATTTTTAAGTATCCGAATTTTCTAATATTTCAGACAATTATGTTTAACATACCGAACATATTTCGGACAGTTATGTTTAACGGACTGAACATGTATCAAATAGTTATGTTTAAACTGTCGAACAGTTATGTTTTAAAAGAATATTTTATTATTTCCTGAAGTACACATGTCGAAACCATAATACATGACTTAAGTGAACTTTCAGTGAGTTATCTATAACTATCCGAAATTGTAGTTGGGCATCGGAAAGTTATATGTGTAACTCTCCGAAATCTCTTTTTATTTATAAAATAGTTGCGGACACGTGTCATGTTCTAGGAAAGTGACTTAAGTGGATTGTCAGTGAGTTATCTATAACTATTCGAAATGCATCTGAGCATCGAATAGTTAGACCTGTAACTCTTCGAAATGTGTATTTTATTATTAAACTACTGCTAACACGTGTCGAGATCTGGTAGATTTACTTAAGTTATATATCAGTGAGTTATCTGTAACTATCCGAAATGCATTTGGGCATTAGATAGTTAAGTTTATAAGTATCCGAAATGCACCTAAGCATCGGATAGTTAAGTTTATGCAAGTGTTTTATAGTTAAATCAACGAAGAAAGTCCGTTGAGTTATCTATAACTCCACGGACTATTTATTTTCTAATATGCCACTGTAGCGATTGCAAAAACAGGACAGTTGGAAGAAAACCATGATTGCACGTATCGCGCAAGGAGAAGAAAGCATCACTGTTGATATGAATAAAGGAAATCCAATTGACCATTCATGCAGAAACAGTTACTACTAAAGAAATATAAAAGAAAAGAAGAAAAAGAAGTAAAAAGAGTGTGATTGATGGACGGTCAATGTGTATAGAGAAGGAGCATCGAGCTTTCTACAAGCAGTATCGGCAATTCTCCAAAGTACCGCACCAACCATCGTTACCACCACCACAATCACCAACCATCGGAGGTCTGTGAGGATACTTTCTTGATGTCGGGTCGATTCCGAGCCAAACACAGTGCTTGACAACTATTGTGAGGAGTGATCGTGTCGCGGGAAGGGAAGCCATTTTCACCAAGCACCGACTCATATCTCAGGAGATCGTAAAGCTTCTAGCCTTGGCTTCGGGTTGATGCCTATATGTTGAAGAGGAGATCATCTTGCAATTCTGGACTCGCAATTCTATAGGGAGAGGAGACAGAATTGTAAGTGGTTTAATTTTCAGTGGTGTAATCGCGTTGCAAGTAGTGACGGAAGTATTTACTATCAATTGAGATTACTTTACATTTCACCTTTCGCCCATTTCCATGTTCATATTAAAACAAAAATACCAAAAACAAATTATCTATGTTTGTATGTTGTATTGTTTGTGTTGTATCGTGATTAATGTTATCCCTGTCAGTGTTGTGATTGTTTTATGTTTGTTTTAGTTTTACAGTTTACTGAAATTGGTTCGTTCAAAAGACTTAAAGATTTTAATAGTTACTGTTTGAATTATCTGAATGTTAGTATTGCTTAATGATAAATTCAGTGTTTACTAACATTTAAAGAGCTTAATTGATGTTATTTACAATTTGTGGAACCGCCCAATGGTTGGCCAAATTCCTTTGTAAATAGCAATATTAAAAAGAAAAGACAGGCTCGTGGAGTTAACTTAAGTCTACGAGGTTAGTCTGTTGAGTTAGCCATAACTCAACAAACTTTGTCCGTTGAGTTACCTGTAACTCAACGGAGAGCTTGTTGAATATATAAATTTGATTGTTAACAAATAGATAGTTCTAAAGTCTTAAGCAATTCCTTATGGGATCGACCTGTACTTGCACACTGATACAATACACACTGTGCACTTGCAGTTAAAGTACAAATTGGAATTAATATCTAAATTGTATTAAAGGCTATTTGTTTACTTCTAAAAGAAAAAGAATAGGCATAAAGATAAATTAACTAAGTAAAAACAGAAGTTAACAAATCCTAGTTTTTCTAGTGCGTTGTTGGAGATCCAATCAAGTTTTCTGGTGTCGTGCTGGGTAAAATCCAAACAAGTTTTATGGCACCGTTGCTGGGGAATTGAATCGAATTAATATAAGCAACTATTAGAGTTGTTTCGTTTTAATAGCTAGAGTTGTGTTTTCTTCTGTAATTGAGAATATGGCATATGCTTATGCTTAAAGATTTCTGAAACCTGTAGTTAGCATATGTGAATTCTGTAATTCTGAAGGACACGACATTTCTGACTGTTTGAAATTGAGACATTTACAGATGGTTAGATCCCATGAACAACAAATGACTTGTCCTCAGTATAATAGAGCCGAGTATGAGAATCCTATAGTTTACTCAACTAATGGTCAGTATAGAATGTGTAATATGTTGAGAGACACTGAAGTTTAGGATAGGTATGACGAACTGTAGTGTAGTATAGAGCAAAACCTGGACAAACTAGAATACTTTATGTGTCAACAACAAGAAGTCAACCAATTAAACTATAAGGAAGCATATTCAGAACCTACAAAGGATATAATTTACGAAACTGAAAAAATCATAATGAAAATTGATCAAAAATTGAATGCAATGAGATTAGATGATCTGGAAAGAAAATTAAAAGCATTAGACGAATATACAATGAAAATACAAGTTATGCAATAGGACAATGAAAATTATAATGTTATAAACCTACATAATTTGCAAAATATACAGCAAACAGAAAACACTAATGCAATAGAATTTAAAGAATGCACTTTAAAACTAAAAATAATTAAAGATCATAATCACGAAAATGATATACAAAAACATCATGAGAGTAACGAAAATCTGGAAGATGTATGTGTAACATTAAGATCTAGAACTGATATACCACCAAGAACTCAAAATAAAAATAATATGAAGGTGGATAAGAGTAAAAATCAAAATGATAATGAAAATGTAATAGTTGAAAATCTAGAAATCACTGAAGAACAATCTGAATATGCTAATGAAGCTAAAAATGATCAAACAAATCAAACGAAAGAAAAAGAAAATTTGAAATCACAATTTTTAGCACCCTATCCTGAAAGATTACAACAAACAATACCTGAAAAACAAAACAAAAAATCAGAGAAATTTTTGAAAAAGTACAAGTTAACATTTCTTTGTTAGATCTATTGCATAAAATGCCACATTGTGCTAAATTTTTGAAGGATTGGTGTACTAAGAAAAGAGAGCGAAAAGTTCTTAGAAATGTCTTTTTAGCTGAGCAAAGTAGTTCCCTATTTTTTCCACAAATTCCTAAAAAGTTATTTGATCCTGGAATCCCTGTTATATCATGCACCATAGGAAATACCATTCTAGAAAGAACCTTAATAGACTTTAAAACTTGAGAGTTTATTGACTTGTTTGATCACGAGCCTTTTGTACTTAAGCAGATAGGTATGTAAGGATTGTTGACCTGAAAAAGGACTCTTGAAATCTGGCAACCTAAGATCCTAATCAGATCTGGGATTATTGACTGAAAGCTCGTTACATGGGTACATTAGAAAGCTCTTGTATGATTCAAGCTTGTCAAATTAACTTTTAAAGTACAAAAAAAGAAAAAAGAAAAAATGAAAAAAATATATATACATATACTGTTCTGAAAAGATACAAGTGTTTTGTGAAATACAGATATCTTATGAATCGAGTATATTTTCTATTATCTAGAATTACTGAAATATGAATCTAGAATTGACTTTTGAAGTTGTTTAATGGAGATACAATTCTTTATTCTACTTGTCTTAATCATATTGAATTAGATTGTACTTTGATTCGTATGTTGTTGAAATTTCTTCTAGAAATCTTATTGGAAAATTCAGGATGATAGATGATGAAAAGAAGAAAAAATGATAATATAATTAATACTTATGTGATGATGATATACTTTGTATGTAATTTGCATATATTTTAAGTATATTTGCAAGTTGATTACTGAAACATACAAAATATCTATATAATAATTCTTATGCTGAACAGAAGAAAAAAAAAAGGGGGGGAAGAATTAATTTTAGCACTTTTAGAAAGACCAATTAATTAGATCTTAGTTTGCTAAGAGACTAGCAAAATTTAGGTATGGGGGAAGTGTTTAGAATGAAAAAGTGTATATTATTAACAGTTAAATGATGGTTAATTGCATAATAGTTAGCTTATCATATGAGAATTAAGCCATTATGTTATAATTGCACTATTATAAGCTTTAATTAAAGAATCTGCTTAATTTTGGGGAATTAATGTTAATTTAGTACATTTCTGAACTATGGGTAAGTTGCAGGCTGTGAAATTCTTAAGTATCCAAATTTTCTGATATTTCGGATAGTTATGTTTAACATATCGAACATATTTCGAACAGTTATGTTTAACAAACCGAACATGTATCGGATAGTTGTTTAAACTGTCGAATAGTCATGTTTTAAAAGAATATTTTATTATTTCCTAAAGTACACATGTCGAAACCATAATGTATGACTTAAGTGAACTTTCGATGAGTTATCTATAACTATCTGAAATTACAGCTGGGCATCGGAAAGTTATATGTGTAACTCTCTGAAATCTCCTTTTATTTATAAAATAGCTGTGGACACATGTCATGTTCTGGGAAAGTGACTTAAGTGGATTTTCAGTGAGTTATCAATAACTATCCGAAATGCATTTGAGCATCGGATAGTTAAACCTGTAACTCTTCGAAATGTGTATTTTATTATTAAACTACTGCTAACACGTGTCGAGATCTGGTAGATTTACTTAAGTTATATATCGTTGAGTTATCTGTAACTATCTGAAATGCATCTAGGCATTGGATAGTTAAATTTATAAGTATCCGAAATGCACCTGAGCATCGGATAGTTAAGTTTATGCAAGTGTTTTATAGTTAAATCAACGAAGAAAGTCCATTGAGTTATCTGTAACTCCACGGACTATTTATTTTCTAATATGCCACTGTAGCGGTTGTAGAAACAGGACAGTTGGAAGAAAAACCATGATTGCACGTATCGCGCAGGGAGAAGAAAGCATCGCCGTTGATATGAATGAAGGAAATCCAACCACCATTCATGTAGAAGCAGTTACTACTGAAGAAATATAAAAGAAAAGAAGAAAAAGAAGTAAAAAGAGTGTGATCAATGGACGGCCAGTGTGTACAGAGGAGGAGCACCGAGCTTTCTACAAGCAGTATCGGCAATTCTCCAAAGTACCGCACCAACCATCATTACCACCACCACAATCACCAACCATCGGAGGTCTGTAAGGATACTTTCTTGATGTCGGGTCGATTCCGAGCCAAACATAGTGTCAGATAACCATTGTGAGGAGTGATTGCGTCGCAGGAAGGGAAGCCATTTTCACCAAGCGCCGACTCATATCTTAGGAGATCGTAAAACTTCTAGCCTTGGCTTCGGGTTGATGCCTGTATGCTGAGGAGGAGATCATCTTGCAATTTTAGACTCGTGATTCTATAGGGAGAGAAGACAGAATTGTAAGTGATTTAATTTTCAATGGTGTAATCGCGTCGCAAGTAGTGACGGAAGTATTTACTATCGATTGAGATTACTTTACATTTCACCTTTCGCCCATTTCCATATTCATATTAAAACAAAAATACCAAAAATAATTTATCTATGTTTGTATGTTGTATTGTTTGTGTTGTATCGTGATTAATGTTATCTCTATCAGTGTTGTGATTGTTTTATATTTGTTTTAGTTTTACAGTTTACTGAAATTGGTTCGTTCAAAAGACTTAAAGATTTTAATAGTTACTGTTTGAATTATCTGAATGTTAGTATTACTTAATGATAAATTTAGTGTTTACTAACATTTAAAGAGCTTAATTGATGTTATTTACAATTTGTGGAACCGCCCAATGGTTGGCCGAATTCTTCTGTAAATAGCAGTATTAAAAAGAAAAGATAGGCTCGTGGAGTTAACTATAACTCAACGGAGAGCTTATTGAATATATAAATTTGATTGTTAACAAATGGATAGTTCTAAATTCTTAAGCAATTCCTTGTAGGATCGACCTGTACTTGCACACTGATACAATAGACACTGTACACTTGCAGTTAAAGTACAAATTGGAATTAATATCTAAATTGTATTAAAGGTTGTTTGTTTACTTCTAAAAGAAAAAGAATAGGCATAAAGATAAATTAACTAAGTAAAAACAGAAGTTAACAAATCCTAGTTTTTCTGGTGCGTTGTTGGAGATCCAATCAGGTTTTCTGGTGTCGTGCTGGGTAAAATTCAAACAGGTCACATGAGAACTCATTAAGTTAGTGAATAAAAGAAGAGACGAACTCATTAAGTTAGTGTTATCCATGTGCATACGGTAATGAAATTTGAAGAGTTAGATAACTGTTCGAGTTTTTATACGCCTAGATAGATAACTGTTCGAGTTTTTATACGCATGGATAGATAACTATTCAAGTTTTATAAAATGATTAACAGACATGTGGTGAAATTAAAAGTTACGAATGTTATATTGTATCACGTAAGGTGCACATGTTTAACTTGTTAAGTTAACATAACTAAACGTGTTGAGTTGCTATATTGAATACTAAGGCAACATGTTAGGTTAGCGTTATAAAACTTAAGTTGTTATTTTTGCACGTGGTAAAATTCTTATTATAAAAGCATTTGTTTATTACTGGTTGGTTGAGTTATTTGTAACGCAATGGAGATGATTCATTGAGTTATCGTAACATCACGGAGATGGTTCATTGAGTTAGCGTAACACCATAGACTTAGTTCATTGAGTTAGCTACAGTACTTGTCACATGAGTAACTTGTTAAGTTAGAAGCGTTAAGTTATATATCTACTTGTTTTACTCGTTTAGTTAACATTAAAGTAACAACTTCTTATTACACTTGATGAAAGATTTTGGATGAGAAAGTTTATTTTGTAGGAAATTTTTCAGAGATTCAGGATTGATGATTAAAGAAAATTCGAAATGTAAACGTGGGTTAGAATGTGTGTATTTCGATGAAGGAAAAAGAAAAGATGTGAAGAAGTGGAAGACTGATAGTGATTAAATGTGGAAGATATGCATGAAACGAAGATATAGTATAAAAGGCATAGAATTCTCGTTGATCAGTTATCTTTGCACATCAAACGAAAAATCTTTTCAAGGATCAAAAACACCTCTTAGGGGAAAAGCTCTCATGTGGAAGAAAATTCAATGAAGCAGAAAAAGGTGAGATATATGTCACTGAAGATTTGAAGTATCAGATAGAAGAAAATTCAGTGAAGTAGAAAAAGGTGAGATATGTGTTACTGAAGATTTGAAGTATTAGATAGAAGAAAATTTAGTGAAGCAAAAAAGGTGAAATTTATGTCACTAAAGATTTAAAGTATCAGAAGAAAACAAATTCGGTGAAGTAGAGAAAGAATAGATATTCATCACTGAAGAATTGTTGAAGAAGAAAGAGAAGAAGAAGAAGAAAGATTTCAAACAGGGAGAAATGTTTTAAATTCCGCAAATTAGTTTTCTCTATTTGTAGTTATGAAATTGTTTGGATGAAACATGATATCAATATATAATTGCATCTATAATTTCTGAGGAGAATTGAATTGTATATTGTAATTGGAACCTTGAATAAAAATGATTTTATGAAAATAGTGTTTTGACTTGTTTTTGAGTTTTAAAGTTTTAATTATAATTGAAAATGTTGAAAAACACAATTCACCTCCCTTTTGTATAGCCATACGATCCTACATAGGCGACATTAGAGAACTTGATTAGTTTCCCGACAACGACGTTAGAAAACTTGTTTAATTTACTTTTATGCTTATATAAATAATTACTTTTAAAATTAAATAAATAACTTTCACATAAATTAAAAATTAATTTTAATTTATATTTTTAACTGCAAATAAACAAATAATAACAAAGCAAAACGATAGTAGACCAAAACGAACATAGGATCGAAGAAAACAACTAGCAAGTACAAAAATTGAGGGACAATGGTTAATTTTGATGGAAGATGATCAATCAGAGACGAACACGTCTTTCAAGGGCACCATCTGTTGCAACAGGTCAAATTGCTGGAAGGAAGCAACAACTGTTCAAGACTTGCAAAACAGATGCACCGATCAATCATTCCCCGCTTAATTATTTTTGTCGTGGATACTTATAATCTTTTTACTGTAGATGTTTAAAATTAATAAATCATACATAAAAAGATCTAAAATTAACAAATCATACTAAATTTAATTTCAGTATATCATTTTCTATGTGATTGATGGAAAACAAGACATGGTTAAGAGTTATAAAGTAAAATTCATCTGTGTAATTTACATAAGAGATAGGAACATAATATAAAGTGGCAAGATTAGTCGCATTTACATAATTCACAAAAAAAAAAGTAAAAGCAGAATAACAATGTGAGACATATTTACAAGAGAAATAAGTTACAATTAGAAACATTAAAATGAGGTATATCCATGCAATTTACAAAAAAATGATAAGAGGTAGTGAAATAAGATATAACTATTTCAACCAAAAATCCACAGGTTAAGTGTCGTTTACATAAGATTTTCGTTGCTTAAATTATACGATTCTATTTGCAAATTCCCATGGCATGATAAACTTTTGAAAAAAAGAAAAGAAAAGGAAGAATTTTTCAACTTCATTTTGCAATACTTGAAAACCTACATTTTTGCGGATCCTTGTGGATTCCTATCAATTCTAGTGAAATGCCTTATAATCCATGCAGATGATGTACGGTAACTTATAATCTTATGATTTTTACTACAAAGATTACCACGGAGAATCGAGATTTTCCATAATCTGAACATCTTAAAATTCCGTCCAAATCATAGTATGCTTTAAAAAAAAGTACCTCTAACATACAACTCAAATGCTTTTCAATGAATAATAAAAGGAGATGAGCAGAAAGGTTTAGATCAAGGATAAAAGCATAGCATTATCCACCTGTACTGTACAACAAACAGACACCTCTTGCAGCAACACGTACATAATCGATACCTGATCTTATTAGCTCTTTCGATATATCTAACATTTGGCAAATCCAAGTCAAAATCCACGTTCACATCCCTTTTATCCACGGATGTCCTTCACCATGGGAATAAAAAGGCAAAAACAAAGGCTCACAATGGGAAACCATTAAAAAGGAAGGCGAAATCATCAGACAGCATGTTGCTCGAAGCAGAGGAAGCATTTACATAAACAGCCGTTTTTCATACATTCTAACATTACAAACAAAAGCAACGGTTCACTTCGTATGCCACCCGTTGGCATATGATGGAGCGGTAACGACAAGCTACCACTTAAACTGTTTGGAAGCCACGCCAATATATCAAAAAGGTATAAACGTACATCTACTGCAAAGCACCTCAACAATGTTTGGAAACGTAGACGAAAAGTTCTCCTATTTGCTCATATGTTTGGTGATGGGGTGTTTACATCCTACCAATGAATGAGACGAACGGACATGTATCATGCATGATAAAGGAAAATTACAACAATGATCCACTTGGAAATAAGGAAATGTTCAAAAATGTGAAGCAATTCGTGCCATGAACGATGACATGGTAGTGACATTTTTTGTCAAGCAAGTATAGATAGAATATGAGTGAGCACCTTCTTCATACCAGCTCTGCCAAAAGTGGATCGCCGTAGGCCATGTTCCTTATCAACCTTATGAATTCAGCCTCATTCTGCACTTTACATGGATACACCGCAGGTACTTCTGCTGAATAATAACATGAAGTATTGGATGGTAGGCCTGTCTTATAAATGGTTGATCCAAGAGCTTTGGAGTTAAAATTCTTCGGTGAATCCATTGCCATGAAAAATAAGGGCAAGGCAATCTTGTGATGAATATCCAAATCCCCGGCAAGACCCACCAGATCTGTGTAATCCCCCAGAAAACGCCTAGGAACATAGAAAATCTCACCACTGCAGAGAACAAGCTTCCCGTCTCTGATGCTCTCCTTATAACTGACCTGAAAATGGACTGGCAGGGTACTAACCAACCTCTTCACTAACCGACCTTGTCGTCTTAACCACCTTGTGTTGTTTCTATCCAAGGATAAGGTCACCCAAGATTGTGGGACCTATAATATGAAACAAAATCTTTTTAATTCTTTTCGAGTGAAACCACTTTAGAGATAATAATGAAAAGACATAGAGCAAATATTTGATGGCACTTGGGGAGATACTATTACCTTATCAGTGATCCACAGCTTTGTCTTGTCTGCCTGTAGCAAATTCCAATAGTTAAGTATCATCGTGTCTTGAAGGAAGAGAAATCCTTCAGCATTAGGAAACCTCTCAAAGATCTTGGTCATGTACCTGCAAACCAGATTAGAAATTGGTCATGAGATGCGTAGGTATTAAAGGACAGAGAGTTACAGTAGTAAATATATTTATGCAATGCAAAATATTTTACAAAGTTAATTTTAAATGAGAGTGTCATCCTACTCATATATGTATTTAAACAATTTCTTTTATTTTATAAAACCAATATGATACAGAATTTATTGTGATACAAACAATGTTTGACACAAAATAAGTAGTTATGCAAACAGCATCAGATACAAATAAGTAATTTACAATGATACGGTGTGAGCGCTTTTGTCTTGGGAAATCCCGTCTCTTTGGACACTTCCCCTGGTACCAATGACAAGAACTAGTGTTTTAACCAGCTAATGTGACGTGAATCACTCCTCCTTTTAAAATTGTCCACTGAGTTCATTTGAAAAGCATTATATTTATAATTCATCTACAACGAAAAGCATAATATTTGACTATTTTGTTTTGGCCAACATCCTTGTGTCTTGCCTTCTAGATTGACAAATCACAATGACATGCCCATGTCAGATACTGTCTCAGGGTAAACAAATGATAGGAAGTTATATGGCATAGTTATGAATTATGATCCTATTCACTTCCTATCATTTGACAGAAAAATGTAAGAATTATGAATATACATGAAGGTTCTTATGAACAGATTTATGGCTGAGAGGGAACCATTGGAGGCATTTTAGTTCCCAACCAGCATATTCCCAAGTATAAAAAAATGAAAATGAAATACAAACTTAAATCATGAAAAAAGAAAACAAGAAGATTCTGGAGAAAAGTAGATAAAAGGGATTAACAAATTCCAAGATAACATGCAAGGAATTAAAGCATTAAAAGTGCAACAATGCTTTTCCCATTTCTAAGGTATGCGCATTTACTTGTTCTGCACTTCTGCTACACCAATCTTGTGGTTTAAGTTCATTTCCCCTTCTCATGAAGTTACTTTATTTTTCCAGTATTTGTTGCCAATACTATATAGCACAGGGAAAATCAGATTCTTAACATTATCATGTGATCATGTTCTATAGGAATTAGAAGTATGGCACAACGTCGATACTGTTCAAAAACAACATTTGCCACAATGTTGGCCATGTCAATTATGACAGATAACATCCACGAAATAGCTACCATTCATAATGAACTGCTTAAGAATTTAATACAATAGTAACTATTGAGGGAAAATGCAATAGAAACCTCCATACTAAAGACAAAAAGAGACAAATCAGCCCCAATATTAAAAGCGTAATAGCTATACAATGACAAACAGAGAGCATAATTATAATATAGAATTGGTTAGCCAGGAATTTTAGAAGTTTAATACTTATGAACTCAATTTGAGTCGGTGTATCCTTATGAAACCCCATCACCAAGACTAATGAAATATGTCAACCTTGATTTTCTTTTTCTGATAACATTACCTAACTAGGCAGAGGCACAGAGCATAATTATAATTCAGATTGGCTAGCCATGAGCTTATTAATATACTAGCAAAATCCCCGAAGATTTATTAATCTTTCAGATCTTGATTGAGCCAGAGTGTATTCTTATGAAACCCCATCACAAAGACTAACAAAATGTCACCCCTTTCATATAATAGGATTGCAAAATAGTGACTGGTGTCACCACCAGCCAACATCCTTGTAGGTGGGATCCAATGGTCCACATCCTTAGACTAATGCTGCATTAACAGACATGATGCATTGTCCATCCATGAAAAGATGAATCTCGTGCTCCTTCCTCCATCCCATCTTGATGGACGCACCATTGTTCCAGCAACATGTGCACTCCTCTATGAAGGACATTATTGCACACAACTTGATTCCATCAACCAACACATACATTAATCGAAGAACATTGTTAATTGTACCCATCTTGAAGGTGGACATCACAGAGGCATTGGCTCAAGATGACGGAAACCACAACAAAGAAGAGGTATCAACAACAGCTTGCACCTTCTTGCTCAAGGCAGAGAAGGATTTCGGAGATGTTGGCAGCAAACAAAGAAGAAGGATTAATTCTCCAAACGATCCTCTGCTCTCAATTCCATGCTTAGGATAGAGAGGCATTTCACTCAAAGTAGAGAGAGTGTCCCCATTACTCTCCTTTCTCATTTCACGATTTTGGCATCAAATGTAAACCATTGAATGGATCCAGTGGTGAAAACTGATTCACCGCCAGGGATCAAAGCTTGCATTGCCACCAGAGGTTCTGCACTGTAATAGTATTAAGGTATTGATTTTTCTGTAATGGTCTTTTTTTTGAGCAGCATTTTGTAATGGTAATGTTTCTTCTAAGGTTTAGATCTAAATATTCTTCCCTCAAAGTAGAGTGGAACACTAAATGCACTACCTGCCGTTGGTTAAGTATTGATCATTTTTATTGTCATATTCCGTCAATAAAACCATCTAATCACCTATGTAATATCACAGGAAAAAAGATAAAATAAAACACTACTTTTCAAACAACAAAATTCTAGGGGTCTTGATTTTAAAAGATGAAGAAATTTTCATGAGTTAATGGGTTTATTAGGGCAAAATACAAGGATAAAAAGGTCGTGGAGAGATGAGCAGGCATTCCCCACTGTCTGTAACCACAAAATTAAGTTCAATGTCAACTTGAATTCTACATCCCTTGATATTTAAATTATGAAGAAATTTTCACGAGGTAGGAATTAATTAGATGAAATATGAAGACCGGAAAAAAATATTGGCAGGCATTTCCCAGTTCCGACAGACTCAGTGACCAGGAAAATAAGCTATGCACAGACTCAAGGATATAGAAAACCACACAGAATAAAGAAACTGATCCATGAAGGGCTCACCTATATGCTTGGTTCACATCCACGCGTTCCACTGCAAGATCGTCGTTGCTTTGCTCGGACAGAATGATCACAGTTTTGAATATCCGACCATATAGCAGTCTCCACTCCAAAGCGGTCCGATCTGGAGGGCCACTGCAGTACATTACAAGCACAACATTGCCGAAGTGCTTCCGCCAACGGATGAGGTTTCCAATCTCAAAATTCACAGTCCCTGCTTCCTCCACACCCAGATGCACTGATGGGAGCTTTTGAGGGATGAATTCCTTTCTATCCCCATGTCCAATCGTAGCCCGTGGCAGGTCTATCTCCAATGACATCAACCTTGGCTGTCTGTACCCAACAGCAAGTAAGTCCTGAAGCCAAGCAGTAGTAAATTTTACATCTTGCTCTGTCCAGAAACCCTCCTCTGCCATTGCATGACTCAGATGCAGGATCTTATCAAAAAATGTAGGTTTCTTAGACCTCCAGGACACCAAGAATTTGATCAGGCGACCCACATTGACATGAAGATCCTTCTCTTCAGCGAAAGGATACGACTCAGCCCTATCCAGCCTGTTCACAGTCGGTGGGTACACTGCGACGTATCCACCAATCTCCCATAAAAGCCTCTGTGCCCAATAACCCCTCAGAATATCCGAAGCCATTGTGCTGACGGAAACTGGAAGCATGAGACCCCAAAATGCCTGTGTCTGGAACAGGGTGTTTAAGGAATTCACAGGCACCATTGTGCCCTGTGGCAGCACAACCTTTGGAGCCTCCTCGTCGAATTTGATGTCGAAAAACTCCAACTTGGACTTCCTAGTGAAATAAAAAACGGAGTCCACATCAGGCAATCCATTGGAAAGCCCCTGCTGGATGAATTGCTTCCCACCGAGGATCTCAGTGTAGAACTCCTCATGCCCAACCTCCCCCACATTCTCCAGTGGCAAACCGCGGGGCCAAACCGATCTCTGCCCGAAATGGATGTAGGGATTCACCACAGTCCGGTTGGGGTCATGGAAGCTGTACTGATGCAAAACGGAGTGCTCCAAGACGGAGGATTCTCCGACGAGATCGACATCGAAGACATGGGCAAGGTCACCACCAATAACATCGCCACGCCCATCCGCATCGAAGATCTTCTTCGCCCCGTGCTGGATGGCGAACAGGTACCCCACCGACTTCCGCACATAAGATCTATAAGGCAGCTGATCTACAACACGAAACCCGAGTTTGGCTTGCTCCTCCAAAGACAAAAATATGGCACCTTTGAGCTCCCACCCGTCCGGAGTGTCCGCATCTCCGACCGCAAGAAGTTGCCACCCTTTAATCCTAGCCAACCCTTTCAAAGTGCGGTCATCCGCCGGAGTGTTGGCCGACACCAGCACCACAATCCATTTCTCCGCCCGGAATGACGCTGTCGGTCCGGTGACCGGCGGGATTGGCGGGACCTTCTCCCACGCGATCCGCGGGTACAGTATCCTCGCCGCATTCAGAGAGGATACGGCCTTCTCCTCAAAACACACGAGTGCGGCTCCGTCGCCAGCTTTACGGGCAAGGAAAATGATGACGACGGTGGCGAAAAGGATGCCGATGGCGATGAGCTTGTACAAATTGGCGCCTGCCCACGTCGCAAAATCGAGGCTTTTTGCGTGGGAGAATCGATACGAGCTCAGACGTGTCGGCAGATGGTGACGTCCGGCGTGCTCCGGCGGCCCGTCCCCGCCGTGTTTAGAAGCCGAACGCTCCTGGACCATCATTTTCTCAGGAGTAACCCGTACGCTTCCCCTTCCCTTCTTCTTCTTCTTCTTCCACCAGTATCAATAATGTAGAAATTGATGGTGGGCGAGATACGGAGACTATGGAGGGTAGTTGGCTTGGGCTCTTATTTTCTGGTGGAGTTTCATAATCATTCGGCTGGCCGTCGGTGAGGTGAGCGATCGCTTCGCTTCGCTTCACTTCACTTCTAATCTTTTCCTTTCAAGTGGCAGCGGTGGTTGGAGAATGGAGGCGTTTTATTTATTATTCTCTCCTCTCCTTCCCTTCTCCACTTTTTACGTTTGCCCCGTGGGACTACTGCGGTAGAGTGTGGTCTTCCCGGTTGTCTGCCGCCCGACAGCTACTCCAAGGCAACGTGAGATCTTCAGTGTCATCGTAGACATTTTGTTTAAAAAAAAATTAAAATTATTTCCATGCAAAATATAAAAGTATTCTTTATAATCATAGAATCGAACTTTTTTTTTGTGTATTCTCTTTGACTCTTTAAACAAAAAAAATGCAAACACCACACTATAAATGCTCAAAGAGATTTTACGCATCATTTTAGCGAAATCTGTCGTGTAACTTATCATTTGGATATTATTTTGGTGAAATTTAAAAATCAAAGAACCAAAGTCCTTTAATTGTAACCAGCCACAGATTGTTTTGATCGTTTTTTTTCCCCTGATGTATATATATATTTTTTTTTCCGAGAGTTGTATAAGGATTCGTTAACCCAATTGACGAAAGAGAAGTCATCAATTTTCGCCTTCACTGCGTTAACCCACAAAATTTTAATAACTTAGAAATTTTGTTTCATGTCTATCGTGTGCAGCTCGTACATCATTTAGATTGTTTGCTGGTGTCCATATGAATAAATATTCTAATCAAAAGTAAGTTAAACATAAATTGCTTAAAATATCAAGTTATATACTAAGAATCACCTTTAAAAATAAAGTTATTATAATTAATCCAAGTCAACCAAAAGAAAGTAAGAATAATCGTGTTCCATGTGCCCTATGATAAATTGAATCGAAGATTCATTGAGAAGCTAAAAATAAAAGAAAGAAAGTCATTTAGCAACAGTAGATTTCTGCTATCGGGAAAAGAAAAAAAACTCATTATCAAAGTAACAATCCACAAAAATAATGTTTAAGCTTTTAAGTCGAAATTACATATCGAACAAGTAACATCCCTCAACCAATCATTTTACAAAAGATTTTCTTTAAAACTAATTTTGTTATGGATGACCTACAAAGCAAATATTTTTACCTTTAAGGTGGTTACGTTTCCAAGTATTTTTATAATTTTGAAAATCAATCTCAGCTAACGTGAATTGACAGGATACGAACCATTTGTCATTAAAAATCAGACAATTGAATCGTTTCGATTACAAAGGTTACGAGTTTATAATGAAAATAAATTCAGTAAAGGAATTTTGAAATCTTGCTGTTAATCTATCAAGGTGAACAGGGCTTCCGGAAAAGTAACGGCGAGGCCGATGAACTTAAAAGATATCACGAAACAAGTCATTGAGTTTGTTATTAAACTAAAAAACTTCCTAAAATAGGCTTGATTCACTATTGAAAACATTAATGAACCTACAAAAGGCAGAGATCGTTGGAAATAAATTGAGAATACGTTTCCAAACTAATGATCGTAGGTATGTTTAAAAGTAGGTTTCATAGGAAGCTACTTGTTGACGTAATCTAATTTTGTTAGGGTGATGCCAACAATAATGATAACAAATGAAATAATAGTCTTGTGATTTTAATTTTTTCTATAAAAGCTCCCCAATCTACTTTTAGAGGGTATTTGTGCACCCAGAAAATGATGGAAAACGTCGTAAAGTAATTTTCCATCATTTTCTAGGTGTTTGTGCATTCAGAACATTTTTCCCTAAAATTAGCAAATAGGTGTAAATTTTTCTGTCGTTTTCCAACCACACCTGAGGGTGAAAACGACGAAAAACTCATCGTCGCCCTCCTTACGCATCGTCGCCCTCCTTGCGCGCATCTTCTTCCACTGTCGTCCTCCTTATCGCATCTTCTTGCGCCATCGTCTCCTCGTCGCATCTTCTTGCGTCGTCGTCCTTCTCGTCACATCTTATGGAACAATAGAGAGATGTAATATGTATTTTATGTTGTAACTATCTTGTATTATTTATGACAAATTTTCTTATTCTCTATCTTCAAAACATGAACAATAAATATTAAATTTAGTTAGTCTTCAATATTTTCTAATTTATGAACAAGCATACATAGTTTACAATCTATAATTTTCCGTCATTTTATTTCCAACATTTTCTAGGTGCACAAACACCCCCTTAAGGTGGTGACTGTTTGGATCTCCTGCACAGCACCAGAAAACTTAATTGGTTACCCAGCAACACATTAGAAAAACTTAGATTTGTTAACTTCTGTTTTTACTTAGTTAATTTATCTTTATGTCTATTCCTTTTTAAAAGTAAACAAACAACCTTTCACACAAATTAGATATTAATTCCAATTTGTATTTTAATTGTAAGTATGTTGAGTATTTTTGTTTTGATGATGTGTGCTGAATGAAAATAATCATATTTGCTCAATTACTATTGCTTGTGAAAAGAAATTAAAATCATCAATTAATACAGAAAAAGCTTACTGATATAAATACTTGTCTGTATTGGATATGAAGTTAATAACTAGTCGTTTCGTTGCATTAATTTCTCATTTAGCTAAATGTTAAGTTAATGTGTGTTTTTATTGAAAAGTATGATATGTTTTAAAGTTATATCTTATGTATCATGAACAGTGTACATTTAGACAACTCGTTAAGTTAGAGTTTTGTTTCTATAGAGGTCACGTGAGAACTCGTTAAGTTAGAGGCTTAAAGGTTAAAATAGGTCACGTGATAACTCGTTAAGTTAGTGAGTAAAAGAAGAGATAAACTCGTTAAGTTAGTATTATACACGTGGTGAAATTATAAGTTACGAATGTTGTATTGTATCACGTGAGGTGCACATGTTTAACTCGTTAAGTTAACATAACTAAACGTGTTGAGTTGCTATATTGAATACTAAGGCAACGCGTTAGGTTAGCGTTATAAACTTAAGTTGTTATTTTTGCATGTGGTAAAATTCTTATTATAAAAACATTTGTTTATTACTGAATCGGTGAGTTAAAGTTTTTTCGGAGACTTACAGTCGTAACTATCTGAAAGGTAACTTAAGTCATGTTTTCAGGTCTTGACACGTGTCTCACTAGTTTTATAATATAAAGAGTTTTTCGGTGACTTACATCTATAACTATTCGAAACTTAAACTGTTTTTGGTGAGTTATCGTTTAACCTTCCGAAAGAAAGGTTAAGCTGGTTCGTTGAGTTAGCATAACACCACGGACTTAGTTCGTTGAGTTAGCTACAGTATTTGTCATATGAAATGGTACATGGTGAACTCATTAAGTTAGAAACATTAAGTTATATATATATACTTGTGTTACTCGTTTAGTTAACATTAAAGTAACGACTTCTTATTACACTGAGGAAAATTTTTTGGACGAGAAAGTTTATTTTGTAGGAAATTTTTCAGAGATCCAGGACTGATGATTAAAGAAAATTCGAAATATAAACATAGGTTAGAACGTGTGTGTTTCGATGAAGGAAAAAGAAAGGACGTGGAGAAGTGGAAAACTGGTAGTGGTTAAACGTGAAGGATATGCATAAAATGAATATACAATATAAAAGGCATAGAATTCTCGTGGATCAAACCATCCTTGCATACAAAACGAAAAATCTTTTCAAGGATCAAACCATCCCTGCACACCAAAAGAAAAATCTATTTTAGGGATCAAAAACACCTCTTCGGGAAAAATCTCTCAAGTGGAAGAAAATTCAGTGAAGCATAAAAAGGTAAGATTTTCGTCACTAAAGATTTGAAGTATCAAAAGAAAGCAAATTCGGTGAAGCATAAAAAGATAAGATATTCGTCACTGAAGAATTGCTGAAGAAGAAAGAAGAAGAAGAAGAAGAAAGATCTCAAATAAGGAGAAACGTTTTAAATTCCGCAAATTAGTTTTCTCTGTTTGTAGTTATGAAATTGTATAGATGAAACATGGTATCGAAATATAATTGCATCTACAATTTCTGAGGAGAATTGAATTGTATATTGTAATTGAAACCTTGAATAAAAATGATTTTATAAAAACAATGTCTCAACTTGTTTTTGAGTTTTAAAGTTTCAATTATATTTTAGAAAATATTAAAAACACACAATTCACCCCCCTCTTGTGTAGTCATACGATCCTACAAGTGGTATCAGAGCTTTGTTAATAATCTTTGATATAAAATCTATACCAACTTATTTAATATCATTGCTTATTCTACCTTCCTTGTTTTTAAACAGAAATTAATATCTGAGCATATGTTTAACTTTTTTGAATTAAGGCTCAACTTGTTTTAAAGCTTTTAGACTGTTTAAAAACAAATAGGTTGAAAAATCTAAGGTAAGATGGCTACTGGAAATGGTAATTTTTATTTATATGAAGGCCAAAATCTTAATCGTACTCCTTTATTTAATGGAATACATTTTGAATATTGGAAATATAGGATGACTGTTTTTCTTCAAAGTATAGATCATAAGTTGTGGTTCATGATTTCTAAACCATATACTCCGTTAACTACTCCTTATAATACTTGGACAATTATTGAAAAAGAAAATGAAACTCTGAATGCTAAGCGCTTAAATATTTTATTTTGTGCATTGAGTTATGAACAATTCAGTAAAGTGTCGGCATATAAATATACTTATGAGGTGTGGCATGCATTAGAAGTTTCACATGAAGATACTTCTCAAGTTAAAGAGACTAAAATAAACATGTTGATTCATAAGTATGAACTCTTTAAGATGCATGAAGACGAAAATGTTTCTGAGATGTTTTCCAGATTTCTTGATATCATAAACTCTTTAAAATGTTTAGGAAAGAATTTTGAACAGAAGGATTTGGTGAGGAAAATTCTCATATCCCTAAGTTCTAAATGGTCTTAGAAAGTAACATCAATTGAGGAATCACGAGATTTAAATGTTTATATTATGAATGAACTTATAGGAAATTTAACAGCTTATGAAGTTCAATTAAATGAATCACTAACTCACAACAAACTAAAAATGAAGAAAGAAATAGCCTTCGAAATTAATTCAGATTCTGATATATCTACTGATTCTGACGAGGATTTGATTTTGCTGACTTGGAAATTCAAGAAAGCATGGAAAGCTAGGAAACAACAAAAGAACAAAAATGATAAACCCTCAACGTCAAAATCACTGAATGACAAGAATTCTTCATCCAGAAAGTATGTATGTTACAACTGTAAGAAACTTGGACATCTTTCTCCAAATTGTCCTACGAGGAAAAATGAAAAGCAAAGTAGGACAAATCAGAAGAAGACGGCTCAGAAAACTCAGAAAAAGTATTACAAGAAAAATGTTTCGAAGGTCACTTGGGATGACACATCTGAAGAGTCTGAATCTGAGGAATCAACATCAAAATCTTCACATTTAGAAGGAGAACAAGAGTTAGAAGACCTTGCTCATGTGTGCTTCATGGCAGATGAGTCTGAGGTAATATCTAATCTTGAAAGTCATTCAGATTTCAACTTTGATGAATTATTATGTGCTTATCATGCATTATTACAAAAACTTAAAGTATGTAAATTGGAAAATAAGAATATTAGAAAATCTTCATTTATTATGGAAGAAGAAAATTGTTTCCTGTCTACTACATTAGAAAAGTTTAAATGTGAATGAAAATCATGCTAGAGATTTGCAAAAATTTAGATTTAATGAATGTATCTTGCATGAACAAATATAGAATATAAATGCTGAAAAATTAAAGATAGAATCTGGAAATGAAATGTTGAGAAACAATATAAATGAACTTGAATTAGAGATAGATAAATTAAAACTGAGAGAGTAAGATTTAAATTCTACCATTGAGAAATGGAATTTAAGTCAAACTAAGTTAGACAAACTAACTAGTACCCCTACGGTGTCTCATAAATTTGGCTTAGGATTTGATTATCCTGAATATCCTAAATCTCAAGCCAATAAAGGATTTATTAATTGCAGTTCAAGTAAATCTAAGACTAAAATTCCTTTTGTTATGAAACAAGGTAATAAATATGTAGAAGTAGGTACTTCAAGGGATGAATCATGTAGTAATAATATAAATCAATGTGATTTGTCAAATTGTACTTCTAACATGACTATAAATGTTTCTAAAAATCTTGTTTCTTGTTTTGGAAATTCAGTTTCTAATGTTTCTAAAATTTCAGACAATTGTAGTAAACTGAAAATTCAGAAATCTGAGCATGTAATTCAATACACTAGTATTAGACCAATTACTCATTCTACATGTGATAAAACTAAAAATTCTTGTGTAGAAAAAGATTTTGTATGTACGAAAACTATTAATACAAGTACAAAATCTTAGTATGAACTTACTGAAATGTATAAGCATGACCAAAATAAATTAACATCTGACAAAAATATGTTTGGTCTTGATTATACTACATCTGAAAACAAAAAGAATGATTGTAAAAGTAATAATGCTATATGTGAGTATGAAGCTAATGATAAATCAATAGTACTTACAACTAATAAGAATATAAATGATAATGTTAAACTATTTTTAAACAAAAAGAAGAAATATGCGTTTAATGAACTTGGTCCTCAACAACATTGGGTACCAAGAAAAAGTTTTTCTTAATTTGTGTTACAGGAGGAAACAACATCAAAATGGATCTTGGATAGTGGAGCGTCAAGTCACATGACCAGACAGAAAAGTCTATTACAAAATTTTACAAATACCATGAAAGGAAGTGTAACATTTGGAAACAAAAGCAAAGATAAAATCATAGGTATGGGCAATGTTCAAATAACTCCTACTTGTGTTATTTCGAATGTACTATATGTAGAAAACCTAGGATTTAATTTGCTGAGTGTCATAAAACTAACTGAAAATGGATATTATGTAGTGTTTGAAGATAATGTATGCAAAATAATTGATAAAAATACAGATGAAATTAAGTTTATTGCTAAAAGAAAAGGTTCTGTATGTATTTTATCTTTACTTTCTGGTGTAGTTGATTTAAATTCATGTTTGCTAGCTGAAACTATCTAGAAAACATTTAATGAGAGGTTTACCAAAGATTAAATACTCAAAGGACTTTATGTGTGATGCATGTGAGTTAGGTAAACTTCACAAAAACTCTTTTAAATCCAAAACTGATATTTCAAGCAAGAGAGTCTTAGAACTTATACATATGGATCTATTTGGACCAATAAGAATCATGAGTCTTGGTGGTAAACGGTATGTATTTGTTTTAGTAGATGACTTCTCTTGATACACTTGGGTATATTTTCTAGCATCTAAGACAGAAGTTTTTGAAAAATTTAAAATGTTTTGCAATTTTTTTCAAAATGAGCACAATGTCTCTATTCAAAAACTTAGGAGTGATCATAGAACTGAATTTGATAATGATCAAATGGATAACTATTGTAATGAGTATGGCATTGATCACCGATTTTCTTTTCCAAGAGCACCGTGTCAAAATGGTGTTGTTGAGAGAAATAATAGATCACTTCAAGAAATGGCTAGAACTATGTTGAATGAACATAAGTTACCTCAAAATCTTTGGGCTGAAGTAGTAAATACAGCTTGTTATGTTATTAACATAAGTCATTTAAGACCTCTTGTTAATAAAACTCCTTTTGAAATTATGTTTAATAGGGTTCCAAAAATTTCCTATATGAAACCATTTGGTTGCAAGTGTTTTATTCTAAATACTAAGAATAAAAGGGATAAATTTCAAGCCAAATCGGATGAAGGAATTTTTGTAAGTTACTCTACTAGAAGTAAACCCTATAGAGTATATAACAAGACTTCTAGGACTATTGAAGAAACCCTCGATGTAAGCTTCAATGAAAATTCTCTTAGAGAATCTCAATCTAAAGTTGATAATGATGATATGATCAATTTTCCAAATGAGTTAGAGATCAATAGAGAGATTGATGATTTATCTGAGAAAATCAAAAATATGAACTTAAATGATCAAACTAATGATGAAAGTGATGTACCTTCATATGTTGATGAGAATATTAAGGAAAATCAAAGAAATTGGCGTTATTCTTCATCACATCCCATCACTCAAGTCATTGGTAATATTAATGAGAGAGTTTAAACTAGAGCTTCAGTAAATTTAAATAGTAAGTGTATGTTTGTTTCTATAGTGGAACTAAGGAAAATACAGGAAGCATTATCTAATTAAAATTGGATAGTGTCAATGCAAGAAGAACTAAATCAATTCATCAGAAATGATGTATAGGAATTAGTCTCTCCACTAGAAAATCAGTCTATAATAGGTACAAAGTGGATCTTTAGAAACAAAACTAATGAAACTGGTCAAATTATAAGGAATAAAGCTAGATTAGTTGCACAAGAGTATACACAGGAAGAAAGATTAGATTATGATGAAACATTTGCTCCTATGGCTAGGTTAGAAAGTATTAGAATATTATTGGCTTATGTTTGTTATATGGATTTTAAATTATATCAAATGGATGTAAAGAGTGCATTTCTAAATGGTTTAATTAATGAAGAAGTCTATGTAAAACAACCACCTGGATTTGAAGATATTTAAAATCCTGACTTTGTGTATAAATTGAAGAAAGCCTTATATGGTTTGAAGCAAGCACCTAGATCATGGTATGAAAGATTGTCTACTTTTTTAATATAAAAAGGCTATATCATGGGAAAAGTGGATCATACTCTATTTATTAAGAGAGATGGTAAAGATTAGATTGTTGTTCAAATATACGTGGATGATATAATTTTTGGAGCAACCTCTGATAAGTTGATAGAAATATTCTCTAAAGAGATGACTAATCAGTTTGAAATGAGTATGATAGGAGAACTTTCATATTTTCTAGGACTTCAAATTAAGCAAATGGATAAAGGTATATTTTTAAATCAGGAAAAATATGCAGATGAAATGCTTAAGAAATTTAATTTTAATGATGCAAGGATTCGAGGAACTCCTATGAGTACTACTTTAAAGTTAGATATTGATGACATAGGAAAATCTATAGATCAAAGAAAATACAGAAGTATGATTGGTTCTTTACTTTATTTGACTGCTAGTAGACCTGATATTATGTTTGTTGTGTGTGTTTGTGCTTGATTTCAATCTATTCCTAAAGAATCACACTTAATTGCAGTTAAAAGAATATTTAGATATATACAAGGAACTAAAAATTTCGGACTGTATTATTCTAAGGATAGTTCAATAGATCTTATAGGATATACTGATGCTGATTATGCAGGATCTAAATCTGATAGAAAGAGTACCAGTGGTACATGTCAATTATTGGGAAATAATTTGGTGTCATGGTTTAGTAAAAAGCAAAACTGTGTAGCACTTTCTACTACAAAAGCTGAATAAGTTGCTGCTGCACTGTGTTGCCCTCAGATTATGTGGATAAGGCAAACTTTAGAAGATTTTGGATTATCTTATGATACAACTGAGATTTATTGTGACAGTAGTTCTGCAATAAATCTTTCCAAAAATCCTGTATTACATTCAAGAGCAAAGTATATAGAGGTTAGACATCATTTTCTAAGAGATAACGTAATTACAGGAAAAATTAAATTAGAATTTGTGTCTAGTAAAAATCAATTAGCTGATATATTTACAAAACCTTTAGACGAAAATACATTCTGCAACATTAAATTAAATTTAGGTATTTGTAGGCTATGTGATGTGTAAAATGCTTAAACTCCATATAAAAAGATAAATATTATTGATGATGTTGTTCACCTCATAGATATTATATACTTATTATAAATATCTAAAGTAATATCTAAACTGCTGCTTAAGATACTATGTATTTATTGTAAAATCATAGTAGTATCTTATTGATTTTAAGTAGTTTATCAATTTTAATGGTTTTTACGATTTTAAGTGGAAATGTAAATGAGAAACATTAAATACTTCTGACATTCTGAAATTTTGATTAAATGTTTTCTTTGAATCAAGGAAAATGCATATGATCATACATGGGGATTCAAAGTAAATTTGATAGAGAATACAGAATGAAATGTGCTGAGACTGCATTTTTGGAACAAAAATTTTAGCGAAGACAAAAATTAACATAACTACTGTACACCCTCGTGGAGTTAGGGCATAACTCAACGGACTAAGTATGTTGAGTTAAGGACTAAGTCTACGATACTTTTAACTCTAAATAAACTTATATATATATAGTTACTTCAATTATATTGCTTCATTCAGCTATCCTCCCAGAAGAGGTATCAATTTCATTAACAGTTCTATTGACAGTGTTAGGTATTGCTTGTATTGGTAATCCTCCAGTGGGTCTAACTTCCATTGATTCCTTCTGTTTAAGTGGTATGTTTCTATTTTGATTTTGAATTGCAACACTTCCAAATACAAAATCCAGACGATTGTTTAATTGTTAGATTATCTTTTCTAATTTCTCTATTCTAGATCCTTGTTCAAGTAATGCTTCATAACTTATATTCTTCTCATTTATATTTTCACCTCCTTGGAAATTGTTGTTTCTCCAAGATAAATTCGGGTGATTTCTCCAATTAGGATTATAAAAATTTCCAAAGTTATCTTTCTAGTTTCTAGCATAAATAATATCTAGATCATTAATGTTTGCATTCTTTTCTACTAGCTTTTGATTTAATGATAACTCTTCTATTTTCTTTGTTAATTCAGTTAATTTCACTTCAAGCATAGTACTTGAATCTATTTCATGCATTCCTCTTGGCAATATTCTTTTATCTGCAATAGCTTTAGCCAAGTTTTCCCACTATGTAGTTCTTTTTGCAAAGTTTTCTAAATATGCCCATGCTTCTTTACTACATAGTTTTAGAAATCCATTTTGACAAGTAAATTCTAATAAAGCTTTTGTTGAAATATCTTCATAAATTATACCTATTAATTGTGCTTTACTCAATGCATGATGTGGACATTGAGTTAGTAAATCTTTAAATCTTTCAAAATATTTTCAGAATGATTCACCCTGTTTTGGGCTACACATTAATATTTCTTTTTTCTTTCTAATCATTTGATGTGTTGGATAATATTTTTCCAGAAAAATAAAGCAAAATTCAGTCCATGCAGAAATTGAATCAGGCGATAGAGTATATAATCATCTCTTAGCTGTGTCTTTTAAAGTAAAAGGGATATATCTAAGTTTAATAGCATCTATACTCAAGTTCGGCATTTTCATTATTTGACAAACTTCGTTAAATTCTCTAAGGAAATAATAAGCATCCTCTCTTTCTAATCTATGAAAATGTGGCAATTGACTAATATAATTAGATTTCAGTTCAAACCTATCTCCCTCAAAGTTTGGCAATCGAATACATGAAGGTTCATCAACTAATTCAGGATACAAAATTTCTTGTTGAGTATTTTTGTTTTGGCGATGTGTGTTGAATGAAAATAATCATATTTGCTCAATTACTATTGCTTGTGAAAAGAAATTAAAATCATCAATTAATACAAACAAAAAAAGCTTACTGATATAAATACTTGTCTGTATTGGATCTGAAGTTAGTAACTAGTTGTTTCGATTAATTTCTCATTTAGCTAAACGTTAAGTTAACGTGTGTTTTTATTGAAAAGCATGATATGTTTTAATGTTATATCTTCTGTATCATGAACAATGCACATTTAGACAACTCGTTAAGTTAGAGTTTTGTTTGTATAGATGTCACGTGAGAACTCGTTAAGTTAAAGGCTTAAAAGTTAAAATAGGTCACGTGATAACTCGTTAAGTTAGTGAGTAAAAGAAGAGACGAACTCGTTAAGTTAGTGTTATACACGTCGTGAAATTATAAGTTACAAATGTTGTATTGTATCACGTGAGGTACACATGTTTAACTCGTTAAGTTAACATAACTAAACGCGTTGAGTTGCTATATTGAACACTAAGGCAATGCGTTAGGTTAGCGTTATAAACTTAAGTTGTTATTTTTGCACATGGTAAAATTCTTATTATAAAAACATTTGTTTATTACTGGTTCGTTGAGTTATCATAACACAACGGAGATGGTTCGTTGAGATAGCATAACACCACAGACTTAGTTCGTTGAGTTAGCTACAGTACGTCACGTGAAATAGCACATGGTGAACTCGTTAAGTTAGAAACGTTAAGTTATATATATATACTTGTGTTACTTGTTTAGTTAGCATTAAAGTAATGACTTCTTATTACACTGATGAAAAATTTTTGGACGAGAAAGTTTATTTTCAGGAAATTTTTCAAAGATCCAGGACTGATGATTAAAGAAAATTCGAAATATAAACGTGGGTTAGAACGTGTGTGTTTCGATGAAGGAAAAAGAAAAGACGTGGAGAAGTGGAAAACTGGTAGTGGTTAAACGTGAAGGATATGCATGAAATGAAGATACAGTATAAAAGGCATAGAATTCTCGTTGATCAATTAATCCTTGCACACAAAACGAAAAATCTTTTCAAGGATCAAACCATCCCTACACACTAAAAGAAAATTTTTTTTCAGGGATCAAAAACACCTCTTCTCGGGGAAAATCTCTCAAGTGGAAGAAAGTTCAGTGAAGCACAAAAAGGTAAGATTTTCATCACTGAAGATTTGAAGTATTAGAAGAAAGCAAATTCGATGAAGTATGAAAAGACAAGATATTCGTCACTGAAGAATTGCTGAAGAAGAAAAAGAATAAGAAGAAAGATCTCAAACACGGAGAAAAGTTTTAAATTCCGCAAATTAATTTTCTCTGTTTGTAGTTATGAAATTGTTTGGATGATACATGGTGTCGAAATATAATTGCATCTACAATTTCTGAGGAGAATTGAATTGTATATTGTAATTGAAACCTTGAATAAAAATGATTTTATGAAAACAATGTCTCGACTTGTTTTTGAGTTTTAAAGTTTCAATTATATTTCAGAAAATATTAAAGATACACAATTCACCCCTCTCTTGTATAGTCATACGATCCTACAAGTGGTATCAGAGCTTTGTTAATAATCTTTGATATAAAATCGATACCAACTTATTTAATATCATTGCTTATTCTACCTCCTTGTTTTTAAACAGAAATTAATATCTGAGCATACGTTTAACTTTATTGATTTAAGGCTCAAGTTGTTTTAAAGTTTTTAGATTGTTTAAAATCAAATAGGTTGAAAACTCTAAGGTAAAATGGCTACTGGAAATGGTAATTTTTCTTTATATGAAGGCTAAAATCTTAACTGTCCTTCTTTATTTGATGGAATACATTTTGAATATTGGAAATATAGGATGACTGTTTTTCTTCAAAGTATAGATCATAAGTTATGATTCATGATTTCTAAACCATATACTCCGTTAACTACTCCTTATAATACTTGGACAATTACTGAAAAAGAAAATGAAACTCTGAATGCCAAGGGCTTAAATATTTTATTTTGTGCATTGAGTTATGAACAGTTTAGTAAAGTGTTGGCATACAAATCTGCTTTTGAGGTGTGGCATGCATTAGAAGTTTCACATGAAGGTACTTCTCAAGTTAAAGAGAAAAAAATAAACATGTTGATTCATAAGTATGAACTCTTTAAGATGCATGAAGACGAAAATATTTCTGAGATGTTTTCCAGATTTCTTGATATCATAAACTCTTTAAAATGTTTAGGAAAGAATTTTGAATAGAAGGATTTGGTGAGGAAAATTCTCAGATCCCTAAGTTCTAAATGGTCTTAGAAAGTAACATCAATTGAGGAATCACAAGATTTAAATGTTTATACTATGAATGAACTTATAGGAAATTTAACAGCTTATGAAGTTCAATTAAATGAATCGCTGAGTCACAACAAACTAAAAATGAAGAAAGAAATAGCCTTCAAAATTAATTCAGATTCTGATATATCTACTGATTCTGACGAGGATTTGATTTTGCTGACTAGGAAATTCAAGAAAGCATGGAAAGCTAGGAAACAGCAAATGAACAAAAACGATAAACCCTCAATGTCAAAATCATTGAATGACAAGAATTCTTCATCTAGAAAGTATGTATGTTACAACTGTAAGAAACCTGGACATCTTTCTCCAGATTGTCCTATGAGGAAAAATGAAAAGCAAAGTAGGACAAATTAGAAGAAGACGGCTCAGAAAACTAAGAGAAAGTTTTACAAGAAAAAGGCTTTGAAGGTCACTTGGGATGACACGTTAGAAGAGTCTGAATCTGAGGAATCAACATCAAAATCTTCACATTCAGAAGGAGAACAAGAGTTAGAAGACGTTGCTCATGTGTGCTTCATGGCAGATGAGTCTGAGGTAATATCTGATCCTGAAAGTCATTCAGATTTCAACTTTGATGAATAATTATGTGCTTATCATGCATTATTAGAAAAACTTAAAGTATGTAAATTGGAAAATAAGAATATTAGAAAATCTTCATCCATTATGGAAGAAGAAAATTGTTTCATGTCTACTACTTTAGAAAAGTTTAAATGTGATAATGAAAATCATGCTAGAGATTTGCAAAAATTTAGATTTAATGAATGTATCTTACAAGAACAAATACAGAATATAAATGCTGAAAAATTAAAGATAGAATCTGAAAATGAAATGTTGAGAAACAATATAAATGAACTTGAATTAGAGATAGAAAAATTAAAACTGAGAGAGCAAGATTTAAATTCTACCATTGAGAAATGGAATTTAAGTCAAACTAAGTTAGACAAACTAACTAGTACCCCTGCGGTGTCTTATAAATTTGGCTTAGAATTTGATTATCCTGAATATCCTGAATCTCAAGCCAATAAAGGATTTATTAGTTGCAGTTCAAGTAAATCTAAGACTAAAATTCCTTTTATTATGAAACAAGGTAATAAATATGTAGAAGTAGGTACTTCAAGGGTTGAATCATGCAGTAATAATATAAATCAATGTGATTTGTCAAATTGTACTTCTAACATGACTATAAATGTTTCTAAAAATCTTGTTTCTTGTTCTGGAAATTCAGTTTCTAATGTTTCTAAAATTTCAGACAATTGTAGTAAACTGAAAATTCAAAAACCTGAGCATGTAATTCAATACATTGGTATTAGACCAATTACTCATTCTGCATGTGATAAAACTAAAAATTCTTGTGTAGAAAAAGATTTTGTATGTACGGAAAGTGTTAATACAAGTACAAAATCTTGGCATGAACTTACATAAATGTATAAGCATGACCAAAATAAATTAACATCTGATAAAAATCTATTTGGTCTTGATTATACTACATCTGAAAACAAAAAGAATGATTGTAAAAGTAATAATGCTATATGTGAGTATGAAGCTAATGATAAATCAATAGTACTTACAACTAATAAGAATATAAATGATAATGTTAAACTATTTTTAAACAAAAAGAAGAAATATGCATTTAATGAACTTGGTCCTCAACAACATTAGGTACCAAGAAAAAGTTTTTCTTAATTTGTGTTGCAGGAGGAAACAACATCAAAATGGATCTTGGACAGTGGAGCGTCAAGTCACATGACCGGACAAAAAAGTCTATTACAAAATTTTACAAATACCATGAAAGGAAGTGTAACATTTGGAAACAAAAGCAAAGATAAAATCATAGGTATAGGCAATGTTCAAATAACTCCTACTTGTGTTATTTCGAATGTACTGTATGTAGAAAACCTAGGATTTAATTTGCTGAGTGTTATAAAACTAACTGAAAATGGATATTATGTAGTGTTTGAAGATAATGTATACAAAATAATTGATAAAAATATAGATGAAATTAAGTTTATTGCTAAAAGAAAAGGTTTTGTATGTATTTTATCTTTACCTTCTGGTGCAGTTGATTTAAATTTATGTTTGCTAGCTGAAACTAATGATGCATATCTATGGCATAGAAGGATTGGGCATATAAATATGAGACTGTTACATAAACTATCTAGAAAACATTTAGTGAGAGGTTTACCAAAGATTAAATACTCAAAGAACTTTATGTGTAATGCATGTGAGTTAGGTAAACTTCACAAAAACTCTTTTAAATCCAAAACTGATATTTCAAGTAAGAGAGTCTTAGAACTTATACATATGGATCTATTTGGACCAATAAGAATCATGAGTCTTGGTGGTAAACGGTATGTATTTGTTTTAGTAGATGACTTCTCTAGATACACTTGGGTATATTTTCTAGTATCTAAGACAGAAGTTTTTGAAAAATTTAAAATGTTTTGCAATTTTGTTCAAAATGAGCACAGTGTCTCTATTCAAAAACTTAGGAGTGATCATGGAACTGAATTTGATAATGATAAAATGGATAACTATTGTAATGAGCATGACATTGATCACAAATTTTCTTTTCCAAGAGCACCGTGTCAAAATGGTGTTGTTGAGAGAAAGAATAGATCACTTCAAGAAATGGCCAGAGCTATGTTGAATGAACATAAGTTACCTCAAAATCTTTGGGCTGAAGCAGTAAATACAGCTTGTTATGTTATTAACAGAAGTCATTTAAGACCTCATGTTAATAAAACTCCTTTTGAAATTATGTTTAATAAGGTCCCAAAAATTTCCTATATGAAACCATTTGGCTACAAGTGTTTTATTCTAAATACTAAGGATAAAAGGGATAAATTTCAAGCCAAATCAGATGAAGGAATTTTTGTAGGTTACTCTTCTAGAAGTAAAGCCTATAGAGTATATAACAAGACTTCTAGGACTATTGAAGAAACCCTCCATGTAAGCTTCAATGAAAATTCTCTTAGAGAATCTCAATCTAAAGCTGATAATGATGATATGATCAATTTTCCAAATGAGTTAGAGATCAATAGAGAGATTGATGATTTATTTGAGAAAATCAAAAATATGAACTTAAATGATCAAACTAATGATGAAAGTGATGGACTTTCAGATGTTGATGAGAATATTGAGGAAAATCAGAGAAATTTGCGTTATTCTTCATCACATCCCATTACTCAAGTCATTGGTAATATTAATGAGGGAGTTAAAACTAGAGCTTCAGTAAATTTAAATAGTATGTGTATGTTTGTTTCTTTGGTGTAACCCAGGAATATACAAGAGGCATTATCTGATGAAAATTGGATAGTGGCAATGGAAGAAGAACTAAATCAATTCATCAGAAATGATGTATGGGAATTTGTCTCTCCAATAGAAAATCAGTCCATAATAGGTACAAAGTGGATCTTTAGAAACAAAACTAACGAAACTGGTCAAATTATAAGGAATAAAGCTAGATTAGTTGCACAAGGGTATACACAGGAAGAAGGATTAGATTATGATGAAACATTTGCTCCTGTGACTAGGTTAGAAAGTATTAGAATATTATTGGCCTATGCTTGTTATATGGATTTTAAATTATATCAAATGGATGTAAAGAGTGCATTTCTAAATGGTTTAATTAATGCAGAAGTCTATGTAAAACAACCACCTGAATTTGAAGATATTAAAAATCCTGACTGTGTATAAATTGAAAAAAGCGTTATATGATTTGAAGCAAGCACCTAGATCATGGTATGAAAGATTGTCTACTTTTTTAATAGAAAAAGGCTATATTATGGGAAAAGTGGATCATACTCTATTTATTAAGAGATATGGTAAAGATCAGATTGTTGTTCAAATATACGTGGATGATATAATCTTTGGAGCAACCTCTGATAAGTCGATAGAAATATTCTCTAAAGAGATGACTAATCAGTTGGAAATGAGTATGATAGGAGAACTTTCATATTTTCTAGGACTTCAAATTAAGCAAATGGATAAAGGTATATTTTTAAATCAGGAAAAATATGCAGATGAAATGCTTAAGAAATTCAATTTTAATGATACAAGGATTCGACGAACTCCTATGAGTACTACTTTAAAGTTAGATATTGATGACATAGGAAAATCTATAGATCAAAGAAAATACAGAAGTATGATTGGTTCTTTACTTTATTTGACTGCTAGTAGACCTGATATTATGTTTGTTGTGTGTGTTTGTGCTAGATTTCAATCTAACCCTACAGAATCACACTTAATTGCAGTTAAAAGAATATTTAGATATATACAAGGAACTAAAAATTTCGGACTGTATTATTCTAAGGATAGTTCAATAGATCTTATAGGATATACTGATGCTGATTATGCAGGATCTAAATCTGATAGAAAGAGTACTAGTGGCACATGTCAATTATTGGAAAATAATTTGGTGTCATGGTTTAGTAAAAAGCAAAACCGTGTAGCACTTTCTACTACAAAAGCTGAATATGTTTCTGCTGCACTATGTTGCACTCAGATTCTGTGGATAAGGCAAACTTTAGAAGATTTTGGATTATCTTATGATACAACTGAGATTTTTTGTGACAGTAGTTCTGCAATAAATCTTTCTAAAAATCCTGTATTACATTTAAGAGCAAAACATATAGAGGTTAGACATCATTTTCTAAGAGATAACGTTATTAAAGGAAAAATTAAATTAGAATTTGTGTCTAGTAAAAATCAATTAGCTGATATATTTACAAAACCTCTAGAGGAAAATACATTCTGCAACATTAGATTAAATTTAGGTATTTGTAGGCTATGTGGTGTGTAAAATGCTTAAACTCCACATAAAAAGATAAATATTATTGATGATGTTGTTCACCTCATAGATATTATATACTTATTATAAATATCTAAAGTAATATCTAAACTGCTGTTTAATATACTATGTATTTATTGTAAAATCATAATAGTATCTTATTGATTTTAAGTAGTTTATCAATTTTAATGGTTTTTACGATTTTAAGTGGAAATGTAAATGAGAAACATTAAATACTTCTGACATTCTGAAATTTTGATTAAATGTTTTCTTTGAATCGAGGAAAATGCATATGATCATGCATAAATTTGACTTAATTGATTAAACTTGTAGAATAAGTTATATGTAACTCATCTTAAACTGTTAATCAAAAGTATAAGCTTATTGAAACTGATTCATATTCTTAGTACAATCATAGAAGTAAAAATTGTATGAGATTTGTGTTTTATTGCATCTGTATTAATGGAATACATATATACTGTGCTTAAAGTGAAAAGTACTTACAAAGTAAAATCTTTGAGAGTTTATTGATCAGTTTGATCACGAGCCTTTTGTACTTGAGCAGATAGGTATGCAAGGATTGTTATCCTGAAAAAGGATTCTTTAAATCTGGCAACCTAAGGTCCTGATCAGATCTGGGATTGTTGACTGAAAGCTCATTACACAGGTACATTAGAAAGCTCTTGTATGATTCAAGCTTTTCAAACTAACTTTTAAAGAAAATTATCAATATTTACTGTTTTGAAAAGAAAAAGTTGTTTCATTAATTACAGATATCTTTGAATCGCATATAGTTTATACCAATATGACTACTGATTTATTGAATCAACATTAGTACTTTTGAAAACGTTTATTTGAGATACATTCTTTTATTCTCCTTGAATTAATCGAATTGAGTTCAAAGTTGTGTTTTGATTCATATACAGTAGGAATTGATTCTGGAAATCATTTTTGATGATGTTAGGATAACGGAAGTCTCTGAAAAGAAAATGTAAAAGTATAGTTATACTTAACATCTATTGTCACTACAAGTATATTTTGTATTTTGATTGAATATATTTGAAGTATATTTGTAGGGGGAGGATTAACAATGTCGAAAATAGATTAATAAAATTTAGAATACAATTCTTAGTTAATCTGAATTAATGTCCTCTTAAAATCTTGATGAAATAATTTAAAAAGACAAATAAACTATTTTAGATTCAAAGGTCAAAATGTTCAAATAGTTTACAATGTTCTCAAGATAATGTTAAGTTTAGCATGTGTGTTGTTTTCGAAACGGTTCAGTTGGAAGCATCCGAAAATTGTTGTGTACTAACTAGACATTATATTAGATAAGGTAACGTGTAAAACTGCCTCTAGACAGTGTTTTACTCATTAGGTTAGTTAACTCAACGAGTTATACTTGAATATTTCGGGTACTTTGATTGAATAAGCTTTATTCAATATTTATTTTATTTCTAAACCCGACTTCTCTTCACATTGAGTTATACACCTAAAAACCCTATTTAAACACTTATTACATGGGGACTTAGGTTATTTGTAAACTTTGTCAAGAAAATCTTTCCCGCTTGTTGCTGTTACAACCTGCGACGATGGTCTCCAAGTTCTACAAAGGTCGTGGTAGAGGAAAAGGCAAAAGCAAAAGAGATGCAAAAGAAAAGAAATAGAGAATGATGAAGTTCCACGTACTTGGTTTAAGAAAATATTTCGAGTGGACAAAAGGTTAGAAGAACTTTATAGAGATTACTTCTTTTCTCAAGATATATTAGATGAAGTTAGACAAGAACTTCAACATACTGATGCAAGTATTACATACATGGGTATTCGAAGTAAATATGATAGAGAATACAGAATGAAATGTGTTGAGATTGCATTTTTGGAACAGTATGCAAAATATTTGGAAAAAGGTGTAGGTTCATCAAATAGAACTCCTCAAACTCCTATAAACGGTACAAGACTACATGCATTTGAGGAAGAGCATGAATCAGCTATCCCTACTCCTTTATATTCAACACAAGTAGAATCAGATATTGCTGTAGACAAAACAAAAGTTGATAGTCTTCGAAAGGCCATTGCAATAGAAAGTGCCTTAGAAGAATTAAAGCAGAAAACTTTTATGGAGCAATTTGAAAAGAAAACAGCAATACTTGAAAAGGAGAAACAAAAATGTTATAGAAGAAGGAAAGTTAGAAAAATTATGTCTAAGGAAACAAAGTCTATTGAAAAAGGAAAATCAGATGAAAATTTATTTCCAAAGGACAATGTATGTCTAGACATTGTACCTTATTGTGCATCTGATAAACTCATCAGTTCCGAACACACTGAAACTGATGAAGATAATGAGACTTTATTTTCCCTTGCTAGAAAGCTTGAGAAGAATTCCAAGTCAAATATGAGCTCAAGTTTTTCTATTGGTACAAGTCCTGATGATGTAGAAATTGACAAATCAGAGCATCAGGCACCTAACATTGAACAAGTTATTGCAAATATAATTGACAATGTTGAAGCAGTAACTAGTTCAAAGGCTGAATTGTCTAGAGTAGCAGATATTGAAATTGTTAAAACTCCAAAAGAGCTAAAAGTTAACCAGCCTTCTACAGAATCTATAGAAGCAGAGTCTAAGAATTCACAGCATGAATCAATGGAATTATCTGTTGAACAAAATGAACAATTACAGACAGATACACCGGCTGTAGAATTTGTGGAAAAATTGTACTCTGAACATTCTATAGAGACTGAACAGATGAATGTTGAGCATATTGACAATGTTCCTAACACTGTTGAAGCTGAAGAATCAAGCTTACCTGAGCAGCTTCAAGATAATATTTTGGAAGAGGAACAACATAACATTCATTTTGAAGAAGAGGTTCCTGAAGATGAATTAAACTCTAAATCACGGCTTCAAGTATCACCTTCTTTGTGTACAATATTAAAAATTCAAGGTAATGCAATTCATTTTAGATCTGAAGAAGCATTGCAGAATTACAATAATCTGATTACATGTCAGATTCTACATGCTCATCCAATAAAATTCAGAAATTTGATGGAAATAAGAGATCTATTTGAGTTTCAAGGCCTCTTTCTTTCGGAAGGTTAAATTCTAACTCACCGAAAACAGTTTAAGTTTCGGATAGTTATGGTTGTAAGTCACTGAAAAACTCTTTTTACCATAAAACTAGTGAGACACATGTCGTGACCTGAAACCATGACTTAAGTTACCTTTCGGATAGTTACGATTGTAAGTCTCCGAAAAGCTTTAACTCACCGATTCAGTAATAAACAAATGTTTTTATAATAAGAATTTTACCACTTACAAAAATAACAACTTAAGTTTATAACGCTAACCTAATGTGTTGCCTTAGTGTTCAATATAGCAACTCAATGTGTTTAGTTATGCTAACTTAACGAGTTAAATATATGCACCTCACATGATACAATATAACATTCGTAACTTATAATTTCACCACGTGTATAACACTAACTTAATGAGTTTGTCTCTTCTTTTACTCACTAACTTAACGAGTTCTCACGTGACCTATTTTAACCTTTAAGCCTCTAACTTAACGAGTTCTCACGTGACCTCTATACAAACAAAACTCTAACTTAAGGAGTTGTCTTAACGTGCACTATACATGATACAGAAGATATAACTTTAAAACATATCATGCCTTTCAATAAAAACACACGTTAACTTAATGTTTAGTTAAATGAGAAATTAATGCAATGAAACGACTAGTTATTAACTTAGTATAATTTTAGATCCAATATAGACAAGTATTTATGTCAGTAAGCTTTTTCTATATTAATTGATGATTTTTATTTCTTTTCACAAGCAATAGTAATTGAGCAAATATGATTATTTTCATTCAACACACATCATCAAAACAAAATACTCAACACCTGCACTTTGCTAACTGAAATAAAGTTAAATATATGTCATTAATGCAGCATTCTAATCAAAATTTTTAAATCTGAACATTATATAAATATTTAATTTGCAGTTCATTTCATATTATGCAGAATTTACATTTTACCTTGCAACATGCAAATATTTTCAAGCATCTATTATTTAATCTTGTCATTTAGCAAACTATAAATCTTTTTAAACATTCATGCATAATGTTCCACAAATTATATAACATTCAATATAGTTCATCCATTTCATCGTTCTAAACACGCATGAAAAATATATCTGAAAAACATATATTCATTCATATGAATCAATTACAGTACAATCAAATCAGATATTTTTCATACAAATATATAAGTACAAGTAGACAAACTATACAATTAGCCTCTATTCCTAAGTTCATCTACTTCCTTCTGAAGTTTTTCTAATTGCTGCCCTAATTGTTCTATCTTTTCTACAGCTCCAATAACGCCTCTAGAAGGTACAGATACTTCAACTGCAACATAATTTTTGTATTCTTTCACTGCAACATAATTTTTGTATTCTTTCACTGCAATGGTTCTTGATCTTATCCTTTTGGATGTCCATTTCGTGAAATCAATACAGCCTACCATCAATATAGGTATCAAATCTCCATAAAATAATTTCTTCTTTGCAGACTTCATTTTGGATAGGAAGACTTGACACCAATTAACTAGAATTCTATTTATAACTGCATAAGTGGCCCACTTGACAAATTGACTCAGTTCAATGTCATGGCCCTATCGTTGGTAGACATTTTTAATTAAAATGTTAGCTATCATGTGTGCTTTACCATTTAAATGCTTTAGTCTATTTAATAATAGCACACCAGGATTGATAGCCAAACTGTCCTTGATTTCCTACTCTGTCCATTCAACGGCAGTTGTGCTTTCCAAAATTTCTTTTCCTTCATTCTTCAATCCAAGAATGTTGTGGAGAAGCTCTGGTGTTATCTGTACATCAACTTCCTCCACGTTGGAAATTAATTGTCCTTCCTTTTCACTTAAATTAGCATAGAAGTAGGGCACTAGATTTTCATATATTGCATGCCCTTTCTGCTAATAAATAAATTGCAGTAGACCCTGGAACTCAAATAATTCCTTAATTTCTTGCATTCTGTCCCAATTTACTAGTCTACTGTATATGATATCATAACCCCTAATCTCTTGGTATTTATTATAAACTTCCTAATTTCAAAAGTGTACTTCATTCAGAACTATTGCTTCAGTCGGGTTAAGAATGTGACTTTGTTGTTCTAGAGGGGTTTGCTCTTGATCTTCCTCTTCCATAGGCTGAACTTGAACTTGCTGAAAATGTTCTATAGATTCTTGAACATTTGCTTCTACTTTTGTCTATGGTGGTGAGCCGGCAGAACTCTCCACTCTGTCTTGAATTGTTTCATTAAATTCAATCAAATCTGCAAAGTCATTTTTTTCCATATGGCTTTGTTCAGCTTCCCGTTCAGTTTCTTCTCTTTCTTCTTCCTCCTGACTACCAATCTGCACTATCACTGTTCTTTCTGATTCTGTGGCAGATTAGGATGTAGTCATGGGCAAATCAGCTTCTGCCCTAATTTCTGTTTCTTCTTCTTGTACAGGTTGCAGACTAATTTTAGCCTGTTTTTCTTCTTCTCTTTGCTTTTGCTGCTACTCCTGCTCCTCCTCAGAATCAGATAGCAGGTTCACCAAAATTGGCTCTACAGGCCCTGTTGATATTGGTACTTTAGGTTTAATATCCTCTTGATATTCTGGCACTATCTCTTTTCCTTCCTTCTTCTGATTAATTGTGCCTGATCTTTCTCTTCTTCTTCTTAGATTAAATCTATAAACATAGGCTCTACACACCTTTGAGCCAAAAGTATTGGCTCTTCCTATTTAATTTTTTCAATATTTGCTGGTCTCGAAGAACCAGCTTTAGCTTCTCCTCTTGCAGCAAATCTGATAGTGGTTCTTTGATGTTGTTCAACTTTAATTTTGTATTGGGTTTTCAATTTTTCTGCAGCCCTCCTCTTGCAAAGTGCATCAAATACCAGGTGTGCTTTAGCTACTACTAAATCTTCTGGTTTTCCTTGTTTTTTTCCAACTTGAACCAGTCCTTCGAATTCTCTTAATTCCTCTTCAGTTGAAGGCCCCAACATTTCTGCTCGTGCCAACGGCCTGAATGGTGGAACTAAAGGTCCTAGTTGTTCCTCAAGAACAGGTCTTTCAGTAGTCGACTCCTCTTGTTCTTCCTCTACTTGTTGCTTCCGCCTTATTGCACCCCTTGCATGACCAGCAATGCACCTTTTGAACCATAATCTGGCCTTGCGCTAGATTAGCTCTAGGGCTACTTCGTTGTTTGGCCTGATTTTTCTTTCTTTACTGACAGCAATTTTTGTTGCTACTCTAATTCTTGTTTCCACTATCTGGGGTATTTGTATACCCAAATTTACTAAAAATCTTCTCAAGTTGAAAATTTTAGATTCTACCTTCTGTAGCTCTTTTTCTCTTGTCGTATTTTGAATTTTCTGTCGCGTGTGCCATTCCTCTGACTCTTTCAGAAATTCTGATGTGTCAACAGCATCTTCCCAGAACTCGGGCTTTATCTTCCTCATCGTGGAATTACACAACGGCACGAAATCACTCTGATATCTACTATTCTAAGTTCTAAATGATTTACCGAATAATGCCCCCAAAACCCTAAGTTTTAGTCTAAATAAGCCCTAAGTTTAGGCGGGTAATCAGGTCATTTCCTAAACAAAACTCACGCTCTCTCATCCGTGGTCTTAACTACAGTACTCCATTGAGTTATAGTTAACTCAACGGAATAAGCTCGTTGACTAACTCAATACTCAATAGAGTAAGTTCGTTGAGTTAAGCGTAACTCAACGGACCTCCCGTACAAATAGATATATAAAAAAAAAATACTTAAGATAATAGTTTTTTTTTCTTTTTCAGTTTTTACTGGTTTAACCGATACTACGTTTCGGTCATACCAACTTTTTTTCTAGTTGAACCGATACTATGTTTCAGTAAAACCAAAAGTTTTTTTTTTTTTACTAAAAATTAATATAGATTTTTTATGTTCCGGTCATACCGATGGATCTAGTCGGTTGAACCACAATGATTTTTTATATTTTATAAATTTTTTTAATTTTTTTTATATGAAAATAAAATAAAAACTGATTTCTTACTAAGTAAAGCTCGAGTAGTCCTCTACTCAGACTTATTCTATAATTCCAAAGGAACTTTTTAGTATTTTCAAAATAGGTCTAATTCCCAATAGTAATATTTTACACTTGAGAAGAACAATTTCTTATCCTGTCTGTTCCAATCCTTAGGTGTTAAATGAGTAACTAAGTAATTAACTGTCTGCCTACCAAGGTATTGTGTTGATGGTCATTAATTGTTCATTAGGAAAATTATCCTTAATTTCAATATTTGATTTTTCTATTTGTAATCTTGATAAATGATCTGCTATTACATTCTCACAACCTTTTTTATCTTTAATTTCTAGATCAAATTCTTGTAATAATAATATCCATCAGATAAATCTAGGCTTAGTCTCTTTTTTGCTATTAGATGTTTTAAAGTTGAATAATCCGTGTATACTATTACTTAGCTCCAATCAGATATGATCTAAACTTTTCTAAGGCAAACACAACAGCTAATAGTTCTTTTTCAATAGTTGTGTAATTAACTTGAGCATCATTTAAGGTTTTGCTTGCAGAATGAATCACTCTTGGAGATTTTTCTATCTTCTATCCCAACACTGCTCCTACAGCAAAATCAGATGCATTGCACATTAATTCAAATGTATGACTCCAATCAGGTGCTTGAATTATAGGAGTTGAAATTAAGCTAGTTTTCAGTCTGAAAAATGCTTCCTTGCAATTTTTATCAAAGTTAAATGAGACATCTTTTAATAGATTAGTTAAAGGTCTAGCTATTTTGCTAAAGTCTTTAATAAATCTTCTATAAAAACCAGCATGTCCTAGAAATGATTTAATATCTTTTACTAATTTAGGTTCTGGTAGATTAGAAATTACTTCTATTTTAGCTTTATCTACTTCCAACCCTTTCTTAGAAACAATATGCCCTAAGACTATTCATTATTTAACCATGAAGTGACATTTTTCCCAATTTAAAACCAGATTTTTTTCCACACAACGTTTTAATATTTGGTCTAAATTTTTAAACAAACTTCATATGAGTTGCCATATATAGTAAAATCATCCATAAATATTTCTAAAAAATCTTCAGTCATTCCAGTAAATATGCCTTGCATACACCTTTGAAAGGTGGCTAGTGCATTGCATAATTCGAATGGCATTCTCTTAAAAGCATAAGTTCCATTAGGACAGGTGAAAGTTGTTTTCTCTTGATCTTCTAATGCTATTAGAATTTGATTATAACCTGAATACCCATCTAGGAAACAAAAATATTCTTGTCCTACTAATCTTTCCAGCTTTGATCTATAAAAGGTAAGGGAAAATGATCTTTCCTAGTCACAACATTCAACTTTCTATAGTGTATACATACTCTCCAGCCTGATTGAATTCTAGTAGGTATCAAGTCTTGACTTTCATTCCTAATAACTATAAATCTTAATTTCTTTGGAACTACATGGATTGAGCTAACCCACGAACTATCAGAAATCGGATAAATTATGTCATTAACTAACCATTTTACTATTTCCTTCCTAACTACTTCTTTAAGGTTTGGATTTAATCTCCTCTCAGGAATTCTAACAGATTTAGCATTCTCTTCTAAATATATGTGGTGACAGCATAAAGTTGAACTTAACCCTTTTATATCAGTTATAGTCCATCCTATTGCTTCTTTATAACTTTTTACTACATCTTTTAATTTTGCTATTTGTTTAGAATGAAAAAGTGCATATTATTAACGGTTAAATGATGGTTAATTACATAATATTTAGCTTATCATATGAGAATTAAGCCATTATGTTATAATTGCACTGTTATATGCTTTAGTTGAAGAATCTGCTTAATTTTGGAGAATTAATGTTAATTTAGTACATTTATGAACTGTCGGTAAATTGCAGGCTGTGAAATTCTTAAGTATCTGAAAATGCATCTGAGCATCAAATAGTTATACCTGTAACTCTCCGAAATGTTATTTTATGTTTAAACTACTGCTGACACGTGTTGAGAGTTGTTAGATTTACTTACGTTATAACTCGTTAAGTTAGTATAACTGCACGCATTGAGTTACATGAAAATACACTAAGGTAACACGTTAAGTTAGCGTTATAAACTTAAGTTGTTATTTTTGCACGTGTTTTATAGTTAAATCAACGAAGAAAGTCCGTTGAGTTATCTGTAACTCCACGGACTATATATTTTCTAATATGCCACTGTAGCAGTTGTAGGAACAGATAGTTGGAAGGAGAAACCACGTTTGCACGTATCATGCAGGAATTCAATCGCGCAGGGAGAAAGAAATCATCGCCGTTGATCTGAAGGAAGGAAATCCAACCGATCATTCAACCAGAAGCAGTTACTACTGAAGAAATATAAAAGAAAAGAAGAAAAAAGAAGAAAGTGTGATCGATGGACGGCCTGTGTATACAGAGGAGGAGCACCGAGCTTTCTGCAGACAGTATCGACGATTCTCCAAAGTATCACACCAACCATCGTTATCACCACCATAATCACCAATCGTCGGAGGTCTGTGAGGATACTTGCCTGATGTCGGGTCAATTCCGAGCCAAACACATTGCCTGACAACCACTGTGAGGAGTGATCGCGTCGCGGGAAGGGAAGCCATTTTCACCAAGCGTCAACTCATATTTCAGGAGATCGTAAAGCTTTTAGCTTTGGCTTCGAGTTGATGCCTGTATGTTGAAGAGGAGATCATCTTGCAATTCTAGACTCACGATTCTATAGGGAGAAGAGACAGAATTGTAAGTTGTTTAATTTTCAGTGGTGTAATCGCATTGCAAGTAGTGTCGGAAGTATTTACTGTCAAGTGAGATTACTTTACATTTCACCTTTCGCCCATTTCCATGTTCACATCAAAACAAAAATACCAAAAACAATTTATCTTTGTTTGTATGTTGTATTTGAGTGTTGTATCGTGATTAATGTTATCTATATCAGCTTTATGATTGTTTTATGTTAGTTTTAATTTTACAATTTACTAAAATTGGTTCGTACAAAAAAAACTTAAAGATTTTAATGGTTACTGTTTGAATCATCTGAATGTTAGTATTGCTTAATGATAAATCCAATGTTAACTAGCATTAAAAATCTTAATTGATGTTATTTACAATCTATGGAATCGCCCAATGGTTGGCTGAATTCCACTATAAATAGCAGTATTATAAAGAAGAGACAGGCTCATGGAGTTAACTTAAGTCCACGAGGATTGTCCGTTGAGTTAGCCATAACTCAATGAACTTAGTTCGTTGAGTTAACTATAACTCAACGGAATGCTTATTGAATATAAATTTGAATTGTTCACAATCAAACATTTCTTAAATTCGTCAGCAATTCCCTGTGGGATCGACCTGTACTTGCACACTAATACAATAGACACTGTGCACTTGCAGTTAAAGTACAAATTGGAATTAATATCTAAATTGTATTAAAGGTTGTTTGTTTACTTCTAAAAGAAAGAATAGGCATAAAGATAAATTAACTAAGTAAAAACAGAAGTAACAAATCCAAGTTTTTCTAGTGTAGTGTTGGGAAAACCCAAACACTATTTGATCCTGTTTTAAATCTGAAGCAATAATGATTGGACATGTTCGTTTCTCTTCCAGAAATATATAGGTTAATTCAGGAGGTAAAGGTTTTAATTCTAAATGCTGTCCATCAGAAGCTAGAGCTCCTAATTGAACATCATCATTTTCTAAATTAATTTTTTTTAGATCTCCTTCTATATTTATGCTTTCACTTTCCTCTAAAGTTTCAGAATTGATTTGCCTATTTAATTCTTCTTGAATCACATCCTCTAACATATCTCCTTCATCCTCTAAAAAGTCTATGGTATGTAAGGACATTTCTAACTCCTAAAACCTTTCTGGTTTGAAAATATTTAATTGAGTATCCTCATTACCATATGCTAACTTCATTACACCAATTTTACAATTTATAACAGCCCCTAATGTTGCTAAAAATGGCCTTTCCAAAATTAAAAATGTATCACTATTTTTATGCTTAATTTGCTGGGAATCCAAAATTACAATATCAATAGGATATATAAAGTTTTTGATTTTAATTAAGATATCCTCTATTTTTCCTCTAGGGTATCTTATACTTCTATCAGCTAATTGAATAACCGTACTCGTAGGAGTTAAGCCTTCTAATCCTAAGGATGCAAATATATCACTTGGCATAACATTTATACCTGCACCTAAGTCTATTAAGGTTCTTTCTAGAATGGTATTTCCTATGATGCATGATATAACAGGGATTCCAGGATCAGATAACTTTTTAAGAATTTGTGGCAGAAATAGGGAACTACTTTGCTCAGCTAAAAAGACCTTTCTAAGAACTTTTCGCTTTCTTTTCTTAGTACACCAATCCTTCAGAAATTTAGCATAATGTGGCATTTTCTGCAATAGATCTAACAAAGGAATGTTAACTTGCACTTTTTTTTAAATTTCTCTGATTTTTTCTTGTTTTTCAAGTATTGTTTGTTGTAATCTTTCAAGATAGGGTGCTAAAGATTGTGATTTAAAAGATTCTTTTTCTTTCAGTTGATTTGTTTGATCATTTTTAGTCTCATTAGTAGACTCAGATTATTCTTTAGTGATTTCTAGATTTTCAGCTATTACATTTTCATTATCATTTTGATTTTTACTCTTATCCACCTTCATATTATTTTCATTTTGAGTTCTTGGTGGTATATCAGTTCCAGATCTTAATATTATACATACATCTTCTAGATTTTCGTTACTCTCTTGATATTCTTGTATATCATTTTCGTTATTATGATCTTCAATTGTTTTTAGTTTTAAAGTGCATTCTTTAAATTCTCTTGCATTAGTATTTTCTTTTGGCTATGTATTTTGCAAATTATGCAGATCTATAACATTATAATTTTCATTGTCCTGTTGCACAACTTGTATTTTCATTGTATATTCGTCTAATGCTTTTAGTTTTCTTTCCAGATCATCTAATCTCATTGTATTCAATTTTTGATCAATTTTCATTATGGTTTTTTCAGTTTTGAAAATTATATCCATTTTAGGTTCTGAATATGCTTCCTTATAGTTTAATTGGTTGACTTCTAGTTGCTAACACATAAAGTATTCTAGTTTGTCTAGGTTTTGCTCTATACTACGCTCCAGTCTGTCATACCTATCCCAAACTTCTGTGTCTCTCAACATCTTAGACATTCTATACTGACCATCAGTTGGGTAAACTATAGGATTCTCATACTTGGCTCTATTATATTGAGGATAATTCATTTGTGGTTCATGGGATCTAGCCATCTGCAAATGTCTCAGTTTCAAACAGTCAGAAATGTCGTGACCTTTAGAATTGTAAAATTCACATATGCTAACTACAGGTTTCAGAAATCTTTGAGCATAAGCATATGCCATATTCTCAATTACAAAAGAAAACACACAACACTCTGGCTATTAAAACAAAACATCTCTAACAGTTGCTTATATGAATTCCCCAGCAACGACACTAGAAAACTTGTTTGGATCTCTAGCACAGCACTAGAAAACTAAATTGGTTACCCAGCAACGCACTAGAAAAACTTGGATTTGTTAACTTCTATTTTTACTTAGTTAATTTATCTTTATGCCTATTCCTTTTTAGAAGTAAACAAACAACCTTTCACACAAATTAGATATTAATTCCAATTTGTATTTTAACTGCAAGTGCACAATGTCTATTGTATTATTGTGCAAGTACAGGTTGATCCCATAGGGAATTGCTTAAGAATTGTGAACTGTTCCATTTTTGACAATCAAATTTATATATTCAATAAGCTCTCTATTGAGTTATAGTTAACTCAACGGACTAGGTTCGTTGAGTTATGGCAAACTCAACGGACTAACCTCGTGGACTTAAGTTAACTCCACGAGCTTGCCTTTCCTATTTAATACTGTTATTTACAAAGGAATTCAGCCAACCATTGGGGGGTTCCACAGATTGTAAATAACATCAATTAAGCTCTTTAATGTTGGTAAACACTAAATTTATCATTAGGCAATACTAACATTCAGATAATTCAAACAGTAACCATTAAAATCTTTAAGTCTATTGAATGAACCAATTTCAGTAAACTGTAAAACTAAAACAAACATAAAACAATCACAACACCGACAAAGATAACATTAATCACGATACAAAACAAACAATACAATACCCAAATACAAAATACAAACACAGATAAGTTGCTTTTGGTATTTTTGTTTTGATATAAGCATGAAAATGGGCGAAGGTGAAATGTAAAGTAATCTCAGTCGACAGTAAATACATCTGTCACTACATGCGATGCGATTACACCACTAAAAATTAAACCACTTACAATTCTATCTCCTCTCCCTATAGAATCGCGAGTCAAGAATTGCAAGATGATCTCCTCTTCAGCATATAGGCATCAACCCAAAGCCAAGGCTAGAAGCTTTACGATCTCTTGAGATATCAGTCGGCGCTTGGTGAAAATGGCTTCCCTTCCTGCAACGCGATCACTCCTCACAATGGTTCTCAGGCACTGTGTTTGGCTCAGAATCGACCCAACATCAGGAAAGTATCCTCACAGACCTCCGATGGTTGGTGATTATGGTGGTGGTGATGATGGTTGGTGTGGTACTTCAGAGAATTGCCAACGCTACCTGCAGAAAGCTCGGTGATCCTCCTCTACACACATTGGCCACACCCATCAGCCACACCTTTTACTTCTTTTTCTTCTTTTCTTTTATATTTCTTCAGTGGTAATTGCTTCTGCTTGAATGGTCGGTTGGATTTCTTTCATTCATATTAACGACGATGATTTCTTCTCCCTTCGACAAGTGAATTCCTACGTGATATGTGCGATTGTGGTTTTTTTCTTCCAACTGTCTTGTTTCTGCAACCACTACAATGACATATTAGAAAATAAATGGTCCGTGGAGTTACAGATAACGCAACAGACTTGCTTTGTTGATTTAACTATAAAACACGTGCATAAATTTAACTATCTGATGCTCAGGTGCATTTCGGATACTTACAAACTTAACTATCCGATGCCTAGATGCATTTCGGATAGTTACATATAACTCACCGATATATAACTTAAGTCAATCTTTCAGATCACGACACGTGTCATCAACAGTTTTATAATAAAGAAATATTTCGAAGAGTTACAAGTCTAACTATCCGATGCCCAGTTACATATAACTCACCGAAAATCCACTTAAGTCATTCTTCCAAAACATGACACATGTCATCAACAGTTTTATAAATAAAAAAGATTTCGGAGAGTTACACATATAACTATCCGATGCCCAACTGCAATTTCGGATACTTAAAGATAACTCACCGAAAGTTCACTTAAGTCATGCATTATGGTTTCGACATGTGTACTTCAAGAAATAATAAAATATTCTTTTAAAACATAACTGTTCGGTAATTTAAACATAACTCTTCGGTACATTAAGCATAACTATTCGGTACATTAAACATAACTCTTCGGTACATTAAACATAACTATCTAGTACATTAAACATAACTCTCCGAAATAACAGAAAATTCGGATACTTAAGAATTTCACAGCATGCAATTTACCGATAGTTCAAAAATGCACTAAATTAACATTAATTCCCTGAAATTAAGCAGATTCTTTCATTAAAGCATACAACAGTGCACTTATAACAAAATAGCTTAATTCTCATATGATAAGCTAAATATTATGCAATTAACCATCATTTAACCGTTAATATTATGCACTTTTTCATTCTAAACAATGACTCAAGAAAACCTAAGAAATTATAAGTGGGAAGTAAGCTAAAACCTTACCAAAATGATTACAAAACCTAAAAAGACAAACAAAGAAGACAAGGCCTAGAAAGCATTGTCCTTAAGATTGTGTAAGGATAAATGTTATAATTATATTATAATATTTTTAGATATTTTGTACCTCACAAATATGTATTTTATGTATTTTTATAAAGATTGAATGACACACTAAAAGAAAGGTGAATAGTATCCTAACAAATCTAATTACTTTTAAAAATATTTTCAAAAGTAATTAACACTAATATACCTTGATCTTAATTGATGTAGAAAATAAGACATAATCACACACAAAGAAACACCTTAAGACCCCAACCTTGAGAATTCTCTAAGTACTTTTTAAGCTAAGCACAAACCTAAGTTATGTTGCTTTTACAGGTTGAGCAATAACCTTACAATTATTGTTTTTCTCAAGCTCAACAACAATCCTATACAAAACACCAACCTTGTACACTTAAGACTTAAATCTTGAGTAAGTGAAGTCATACTTCACTCTCTTCACTAAGGTTCTAACATTGTGAAAGTACACTCATAATACCCTGGTGAGTTAGGATTTTCAAACATGGAAAAAGGATTTTCAACACAAGAGTACAAGACTCAAAATAATTAAAACAAACTATAGAAAACTTTTGTTTATTACTTGTTCGTTGAGTTATCATAAAAGAACGGAGATGGTTCGTTGAGTTATCATAATACAACGGAGATGGTTCGTTGAATTATCATAACACCACGAACATAGTTCGTTGAGTTAGCTACAGTACTTGTCACGCGAAATGGCACATGAGGAACTCGTTAAGTTAGAAACGTTAAGTTATATATATACTTTTGTTACTCGTTTAGTTAACATTAAAGTAACGACTTCTTATTACACTGATGAAAAACTTTTGGATGAGAAAGTTTATTTTGCAGGAAATTTTTCAGAGATCCAGGACTGATGATTAAAGAAAATTCAAAATATAAACGTGAGTTAGAACGTGTGTGTTTCGATGATGGAAAAAGAAAAGACGTGGAGAAGTGGAAAACTGGTGGTGGTTAAACGTGAAGGATATGCATGAAATGAAGATACAGTATAAAAGGCAAAGAATTCTCGTTGATCAATTTATCATTGCACACAAAAAGAAAAATCTTTTCAAGGATCAAACCATCCCTGCACACCAAAAGAAAAATCTTTTTCAAGGATCAAAAACACCTTCTCGGGGAAAATCTCTCAAGTGGAAGAAAGTTCAGTGAAGCATAAAAAGGTAAGATTTTCGTCACTGAAGATTTGAAGTATCAGAAGGAAGAAAGTTCAGTGAAGCATAAAAAGGTAAGATTTTCGTCATTGAAGATTTGAAGTATCAGAAGAAAGCAAATTCGGTGAAGCATGAAAGGACAAGATATTCGTCACTGAAGAATTGCTGAAGAAGAAAGATCTCAAACAGGGAGAAAAGTTTTAAATTCCGCAAATTAGTTTTCTCTGTTTGTAGTTATAAAATTGTCTAGATGATACATGGTATCGAAATATAATTGCATCTACAATTTCTGAGGAGAATTGAATTGTATATTTTAATTGAAACCTTGAATAAAAATGATTTTATGAAAACAATGTCTCGACTTGCTTTTGAGTTTTAAAGTTTCAATTATATTTCAGAAAATATTAAAAATACACAATTCACCCCCCTCTTGTGTAGCCATACGATCCTACAATGGTGGTGGTGGAAGCTCAAGGAACATCCGACGCTTTCTATAGTGGGCATGATTCTCTCCCCTTTTCTTTGTTCTTTCTCCTTTCCTTTTATATTTCTTTCTCATAATAACTACTTCCACCAAAATGATCGAGTGGATTTTCTTTATTTGTATCAATGATGGTAATTACCTCTTCAATCCACGATCAAGATCATGATGTGGTTCATGCAACGTGATTTCCTTCGCATTCCCTACAATTGCTCACATCGAACATTAGAAAATAACTAGTCCATGAAGTTAGTGTAGCTCAACAAACTTACTCTGTTGCTTATTCATTTGTTTCTTTACTAGAACATAAGAAAATTGAAGATGCCTTAGAAGATGAATTTTGGTATTTAGCTATGCAAGATGAGCTAAATCAATTTATAAGAAATAAGGTATGGGATCTAGTTCCACCACCTGAAAATCAATCAATAATAGGAACAAGGTGAGTATTTAGAAACAACGTAGATCAAGATGGACATATAGTTAAAAATAAAGCTAGATTAGTTGCTCAAGGTTACAAGTAAGAGGAAGGAATTGACTATGATGAAACATTTGCTCCTGTTGCTAGACTAGAATCAATACGAATTTTGTTAGCATATGCTTGTTATATGGATTTCAAATTATATCAAATGGATGTTAAGACTGCTTTTTTAAATGGATATATAAAAGAAGAAGTGTATGTAAAACAACCTCTAGGTTTTGAAGATTCAAAACATCCTGAGTATGTTTACAAGCTTAAGAAGGCACTATATGGCCTTAAACTAGCTCCTAGGTCTTGGTATGAAAGATTATCTAAATTTCTTATGGAAAAAGGATATTCTATGGGAAAGGCAAATCACACTCTTTTTATCAAGAAGATCGAAAAAGATATATTAGTAGTTCAAATCTATGTAGATGACATCATATTTGGAGCAACAAATGATAAATTAGTTGAGTCCTTTTCGAAAGACATGACTAATCAATTTGAAATGAGTATGATGGGTGAACTATCATTTTTCCGAGGCTTACAAATTAAGCAATTAGATCAGGGTACTTTTATTTCACAAGAAAAATATACTCAAGATTTATTAAAGAGGTTTGGTTTAGACAACACTAAAACAAAGAATACACCAATGAGTACTATCACCAAGTTGGATAAAGATGACTCTGAAAAAACTGTAGATGTAAAACAATATAGAAGTATGATTGGTTCATTACTCTATTTAACAGTTAGCCGACCAGATATTATGTTTAGTGTGTGTACTTATGCAAGATATCAATCAAATCCTAAGGAATCACACCGACTTGCTGTTAAACGAATTTTTAAATATCTATTAGGAACCATCAATTTCGGACTGTTTTACTTTAAACATAGTTCTTTAAACTTAGTAGGTTATAGTGATGCTGATTTCGCAGGATGTAAGTTTGAAAGAAAAAACACTAGTGGCACTTGTCAATTGTTAAGTAATTCTTTAGTGTCATGGTTTAGCAAAAAGTAAAATTATGTAGCATTATCTACAACTGAAGCTGAACATATAGTTGTTGCACTTTGCTGTGCTCAAATCTTGTGGATCAGACAAACCTTAAAAGATTTTAATTTAGACTATGAACCAACTAAGATTTTCTATGATAGTAGTTCTACAATAAGTTTATCTGAAAATCCTGTCTTACATTCACGAGCAAAACATATAGAAGTTTGACATCATTTTCTAAGGGATAATGTTATAAAAGGAAAAATAGTATTAAATTTTGTTCCTACCATAGAACAATTAGCAGATATATTTACATAACCCTTAGATGAAAATACATTCTCAAAATTACGATTATAACTTGGTATTTGTAGGTTATCTGATATTTAATGGTCTTGTTCATTGTATTTTGGTTTGTTATAAGGTAGTTTTAGAATTTAATGTCTTTATTATTAAACAAAGAAAAAAAACAAAACAACATATCTATTTTCGAATTACAGTTTTCTAGTAGTTAAGAATTTATGAAATTCTGATTTTTATTGAAGTCAATTTATTTAAGAAAAATTCAGAAAAGATTACTTAAGGAAAAGTTAAATTGATTCAATGTGAGTGCGAACTATATTTTTGTTACTTATGTATATGCTATTACAGAGATTTTAACAGGAAAATACATAGAAAGTATGTACTTTTTATTAAAGGAAAGTTATTAACATTTTGTTAGAAAATTAAGTCTCGCGGTTGCCTCTAATTTAATTTATTGTCTTGTTTTATTTTTGTTTATTTTTTGTCTGTAATTACTTGAGTAATTAAGTCCGTTGGGGGATCTTAAACCCTAGTCACTTAAACCAATTGGTTTGGGATGTGCTGACTGAAAACTCATTTTGCAAGTAATTCAGATTATATTTTTTTTTAAAAAAAAAAATTACCTGTTCTCACTTGTCATTGAGTAACTGGTTATCTTTCTCCTAAGCAAGGGATTATGATCACATAAAAAGATGATATTGTGGGAGGTAATACATAATATATATATATATGAATATGAAAAAAAAAAAAGGGGCCAATGTACTCAAGCTTAATTTATCTTTCAAGGTGTTATAACAATCCTGACATAATCTGTGCATATAATCCTTGTTATTTTTGTTATTATCTACTCTTTACACATAATGTACGATATTTATTTGTCTTAAGTTGTGTACTCATTATTGAAATCTTTTAAGTCTCTATGAATTATCTTTTGTAAACTGAATAAGATAAAAGCCAGAAAGTCTAAATTGTTAACTCTACTACTTATTTTTGTATTTCATTCAAATTAAAAAAAGAAAAGAAAAGAGACTCAAATCTATTTAAGGCTTAGCATCCTCTTTAAGTAAGCTATTTGACCTTTTTAAGCCAACTCTACATAGGACTTGGCAACCCAGATTAAGTACGCCATAGATTCTTTACACTACATTTATGTAGGGGGAGCAATTTCTCATATAATAATTCATCACTTTTGAACTATTATATATTTTTCATGAAAGAATCTGCATAATTTCAGGAAATACACATTAATTAAGTACATTTCTAAACTGTCATTGACTTGCAGGTATTTTAATTCTTAAGTATCCGAATTTTCTTTTATTTCAGCAAGTTATATTACAAGTATCGGATAGTTGTGTTTTAAAACGTTCAATAGACTATTTTATTATTTCCTGAAGTACACGTGTCGAAACCATAATGCATGACTTAAGTGGATTTTTAGTAAGTTATCTGTAACTCTCCGAAATGCGTTTGGGCATCGGAAAGTTAGATTTGTAACAATCTGAAACATCTCTTTATTATAAAACTGCTTAAGTACACGTGTCGTGATCTGGACGATTCACTTAAGTTATCTTTCGGAAGGTTATTTGTAACTCTCTGAAATGCACCTGAGCATCGGATAGTTAGGTTTATAAGTCTCTAAAACTTTCTGAACACCTTATGTTCAAATTGTGCACGTGTTGAATTTCACTGCTTTATAATGTCTCAGTCAAAACTCGAACAGTAGTGTTTAAATCTTCAACTTTTCACACCTATTCCTTCGAGAAACTCGAACAGTTCTCATAAGTCTTCGAGTTTTCTCACTTTTTCACTTAGCCTAAAGTTATTTTCTTTATATGCACAGTTACGCTAAGTATTCTACAATTGTTGGTTGTAAAACTTGTACAGTTATTGCAAGCACTCAAGTTATTTATCGGTAACGGATCTTATATTTATGATTTCAATGATTGAATCCGTTTATCCGTTTCTAAACTCGGAGAGTTATGAATGTTTTCCTAACAACCTTTCGTGTTTCTACCTTGGTAAAACCCTAGCTTCACAATCTTTCCTTCCACTAAGTTCTACAGTGCAAAGCAAAGATTAATCAACAATGTCAGGACGTGGAAGAGGACGTGGTAGAATTACCAAAGTTCAGAAAAGAGAGCTGGAACTTCAGAAAATGCAGAATGAAATCAACGATATTTACTCTAGGTACACTTTTTCAAATGAAGTACTACATGAAATCAGAAAAGCTGTTCAAGATGAGAAAAATTTCTGTTGGAAATTTATTCGAAATTATGCTGAAACACAATTTAGACTAAAACAGACTGAACTTTCCGCATTGCATTTATGGAAAAGAAATTTACAACCTAACCCTACGGTTGTAAGTTCTGGACATGTACCAGAGACATCGGTACAGTCTATCACTTATTATGGAAAGAAGTGGGGACCAATGATCAAAAATGCAAACAGGGAATTACAATCCTTGTATTCCCAACATTATTTTCCCCCAGCTATTTTAGATGATATTAAACAGTATATCGATGAACAAAAAACTGCCATTAGCAAAATGGGCCTTCGAAGTAAAGGACAAAGAATTTATCAACTCAAAATGGCAGAGGTGGAGAGCTTAAAACTCTATATTCCATTATTACCACCTAGGCATCATGGTGAAGGACCATCAAGACAATAGGTGCCTTTAACAGGAGAAATTAAGACAATTTTAGAACCTCCTGAACAACTTGAAACACTGCAGACATATAGTCAGACAAAAAAAAAGACAATTAAATATTTTGGACTAACTACAAGTGTACAAGGAATATTGCAGCAAAAAAAAGAATCAATGAAAAATGGAAAACTATGCTCCATTGCAGAAGCTGGACAGACATTTTTGTTAGAAATCCCAGCAGATGTGACAAATATTGGCTTACAAGCATATACTCTAAGGTATTGTGTCACATTAGTGCATAATGTATCTTTTAATACAATGGATAGTTTTTCACACAATGCTGCAAGCACACATTCTTTTCCTACGAAAAGTGAGAATGTAGGAAATTTTGATGATATATATACAGATGATATCAAATTTGATGATATTATTGATGACTTAGACACTAAGTCTATGAATTTTGAAGATATTTCATCTAAAGAGGAATGTACAAATATTCTTCCTCTTACTATATCTCGAACAGAGACTTTTGAATTTGGTACAGTTGCTTATACTACACTTTATATGTATGGTTATGTCTGTTACAATATATCGTATACTTGATAAATGTATATAATCAACAACATACACAGTTACAAATAGAATATGATACTACCAATGTCTCACATATACAAATTTCAAAAATACAGGATGATTCTATTCCACAAACAGATATAATACATTCTTTCATACAGAGACAGTTGTATAGATCACATATAGATATACAGGTTGCTGATATACAGATTGTTACAGAGATTGTTGCTACTGAAATGTTTCCAAAAGAACAAATAGAAGAAATTCAGCATATTATTGATACGACAATAACAGATATTTCAAACATTTATACTAATTTTGATAGAAATTCCACTAGTTCTGAAAGATCTAACAATATAGATGCTACTAATAATATTGAAACAAGTCCCAGATTAGAACATCATGACAGGAAAATACCTAATTCTGAATAGAGTTTAGATGGAAATACACTATTATGGTTCAGAAATAATTCCTATTATAACAAATTTCAAACATATTAAACTTTTACAGTTTTATATTAGAGACCAGTTAAGTTTGAAGGGATGGCACACATACGTGAACTGTTTAAATTTCAAGGATTGTTGACTCTACTTCCATAACAGTTAGGCCATCTTGCTATACCCGAACTTCTCAGTTGTTTTTACTCAAACTTAACAATGGAAGAAGGTATTCCTGTTTCTAATATACAAGAAAATGACATATATTTAACTCCAGATTTACTTCATCAGGTACTTGGTCTGAAAAATGAAGGAGTTAAATTATTAGAAAGAAAATAGGTTTATCGATTGGGATGGGACATTAAAAATTTAGCCAAAGATCCAACTGCCAACAAACCATTGACATTACTAAATGACTTAAATGGCCAAGCATGTTTTATTGCAAAAATATTGCATGCTACATTGTTTCAGAGGTTTGGTCATGAGGCAGAAGTTGACAGATGTTGTCTTTATGCTACATACGCATTAATCAACCATATACAGGTGAACTGGTATGATATTTTTGTTTCTCATATCTTACATTTGTAGAGTAAATTATTTTATGGTGATACAATTTTGAGAATTGTGGCAAGTCAAACATATATTACACCTTAGCCACAGAAAAGATTAAAGTCATGATCTTTCTTTGCAAAGGAACTCCAAAAATACCAAGCAGCAGATACACCTATCCTCAGACAACAACAACAACAGGTTCGGCAAACACAACAACAATCCATAGAATTTACAGAAACACAGCAACATATAGATATACAACAAGATATACATACAGATATACAACAAGGTATACACAAAGAAATACATACAGGTATAGATACAGACATACATACTAAATTTTTACAGCAACCATCACAAGTTTCTCAAAATGATTTAGATCAGGCATTACTTGATCAGATAAACAAAGTTAGTACAGATATTGCAAAGAAAATTTTAGATACCCTGATTGATATTTTTCGAAGACAAAGAGGCTTGTGATTATACAAATTATGTATTACATGATTTATTTTTTGTAATTTGTAACCAAAACCATTATGTAAACTGTTTACTGATTTTAATGTTACGTGATTATTTTTCACAGTTTATGATATTAAACAGTTTTTGCTTAATCCATAAATCCTATGTATGGTTGACACTATCATTTTGATTAATATATACTTAGTAACATATCCTTCCTTACATTTATAAAACTTAACTTCCTAAAGGGGGAGAAAATAGTTTGTTTACTTTTTTATAATGCCAAAAAGGGGGAGATATAAATTATGTGACTTATTAGGTTTTGACATCATCAAAAAGGGGGAGATTGTTAGGTATTTAATTTTGATGATGTATGCTTTATTAACATATTTAAATAAGTCTACATAATATTCTCTAGGTATATTTCTCTAAATATAATAGTTAATAGATTATCGAAAAGTTTCATTTTTATGTCGGATAAATTAAATATTTCCGAAGAGCTAGATTTGCAAAATTTAAACTTTCGGATAGTTAACGTTTTGTTTTTGTCGAATACTTTATGTTAAAAACTCATATAGTTAAGTTATCTACACGTGTGTTTTTAATGTTTTAAGTTGTCACGTGTTTTCCATGTGCGTTCAGTAATGAAAAATTGAATAGTTAGATAATTGTTCGAGTTTTTATACGCATGGATAGATAACTGTTCGAGTTTTATAAAAGGACTAACGAACAGATAAGTTTCCTTGCTTAGTCATGTGTTTTGCAGGTGCAAAAACTCGAAGAGTTAAAGGATAAGTGTTCGAGTTTTGACAGGAATTAAAGGATAAATGTTCGACTAAATCGAAGACTTAGAAGATATTCTACAATACTCCAGGAAGATAAAGTTTCAGTGAATCTACGAGTGGAGATCGTGGAAACTCAAATTGTTAGTGAAGAAAGTGGAAATTTAAATAGAAAGTAATTTGGATTAAAGAGAAAATTAGTACGTGGATTGTGGATCAAGTGGATGAACATGCTGAACGTGAAAGACAACAAAGTTTGACTACTAATAGAGAGTACGAGCTACATTACAATAGGGGATCCCAATCTCAAAAACCATGTCTGAATATTCAATCTGGATCCTTAACTGAAAAGTTAAGTTTGAATATTCTTATTCAAAAAGTTCTCCAACATCAGAAGAAGTTCGAAATTCCAAGCAATCATAGAAAAGGAGTTGCAAACGCAAGAAGTTTGGAAATTCGACAATTGGAAAAGAAGAGATACAGAAGCTAAGCAAAGAGAAAGAAAAGAGCTATGTGCATAAAGATCAGGTTTTATACAATTCAAAATTAGTTTTGAAAAAGAGCTTTGTTTTCCTATTTGAATTGTATATCAAAAATTACTGTATCAAAACCGTCAACAAGGGAATTGAGCTGAAAAGATATTATGAATTCTGTCTTGAAATAAAAGAATAGAATTTCATTTACGAGTGTTTTATGCTCTTGTTTTATCTGCTAGTTTAATTACTAAAGACACAATTCACCCCCCCTCTTGTGATACAGACGATCCTACAACACTTAACTATTAACTCAACAAACTAACCCTATTGAGTTACAGCTTAACTCAACAAACTCGTTCAGTTTTGTAGTTTAATAAAACAAATACTTATATAACATTTAACACTTAATATGTAAAAGAAGTAATTTCTAATCATTCATAAATGATACTTAATTAACCCTTAATTCCTTTAAATTATGCATGTTCTTTAATTAATCTTATAATTGTATAAATGAAACATAATGTCTTAATTCTCATATGATGAGCTAAATACTATGTAATTAACCATTCATTAACCACTAATATTGTGCATAATTTCATTCTAAACATTTCCCCTATACCTAAGTTTTGCAAGTTGTTTAGAATGAAATTATGCATAATATTAGTCATTAATAAATGGTTAATTGCATAGTATTTAGCTTATCATATGAGAATTAAGTCATTATGTTACATTTATATAATTATAAGTCTTAATTAAAGAATATGCATAATTTAAAAGAATTAGTAGTTAATTAAGTATCATTTGGAAATTACTTCTTTTACATATTAAGTGTTAAATGTTATATACATAATTGTTTTATTAAATTGTAGAATTGAACGAATCTATTGAGTTAAGCTCTAACTCAACGAGGTCAATTCATTGAATTAATAGTTAAGTCGACGAAGTAAGTCTATTGAGTTACACTAAGTCCATAAACCAGTTATTTTCTAATGTTCGATTGTAAGCAATTGCAAGAAATGCAAAGTAAACCACGTTGCACGAACCACATCATGATCTAAATTATGGAATGAAGAAGTAATTACCATCATTGATATGAATGAAGGAAATCCAACCAATGATTTGGGCGGAAGTAGTTATTAAGAGAAAGAAATATAAAAGTAAAGGAGAAAGAACGAAGAAAGGGGAGGAGAACTACGCTCACTACAAAAAGCATCAGATGTTCGTTGAGCTCCCACCATTACCGTCATTCATTAGAGGTCTATGAGGATATTTTCTAGATGTTAGGTCGATTCTAAGTAAAACACAATGACTAACAACCATTATGAGGAGTGATCACATTACAAGAAGGAAGGATATTTTCACCAAGCATTGAATCATATCTCTAGAGATAATAAAGCTTCTTGCCTTGGTTTTAGGTTGATGCCATTATGATGATGTTGAGTATTTTGTTTTGATGATGTGTGCTACATGAATGTAATCATATTTACTCAATTACTATTATTTGTGAAAGTAAATTAAGAATATCAATTAATACAGAAAAAGTTTACTGATATAAATACTTGTCTATAATGGATCTGAAATTATACTAAGTTAAATAACTAGTCATTAAGTTATACTAACTTTTCATTTAACTAAACATTAAGTTAATGTGTGTTTTTATTGTAAAGCATGATATGTTTTAAAGTTATATTTTCTGTACCATGTATAGTGCACGTTAAAGACAACTCGTTAAGTTAGTGCATTATTTGTATAAAGGTCATGTAAAAACTCATTGAGTTATAGGCTTAAAGGTTAAAATAGGTCAGGTGAGAACTCGTAAAGTTAGTGAGCAAAAGGAAGAGACGAACTCGTTAAGTTAGTATTGTGCACATGGTGAAATTAAATTTACGAATGTTATATTGTATCACGTGAGTTGCACATGTTTAACTCATTAAGTTAACATAACTAAACATGTTGAGTTACTATATTGAGCACTAAGGCAACGCGTTAGGTTAGAATTATAAACTTAAAGTTATTATTCTTGCATGTGGTAAATACCTTATTGTAAAAACATTTGTTTATTACTGGATCGATGAGTTATCAGGATTTTCGAATACTTAGAAAACTTAACTATCCAATACTTAAACTACTTTTGGTGAGTTAGCATTTAGCCTTCTAAAAGAAAGGTTAAGCTGGTTCGTTGAGTTAATTGTAACATCACGAAGCTAGTTCGTTGAGTTAGCTAACACCACAGACTTAGTTCATTGAGTTAGCTACAATACTTGTCACGTGATTTAGCACATGATGAACTCGATGAGTTAGATACGTTAAGTTATAAATCTACTTGTTTTACTCGTTTACTTAACATTAACACAACAACTTGTTATTATACTTGATGAAAAGTTTTAGATGAGAAAGTTTATTTTGCAAGAAATTTTTCAAAGATCTAGGATTGATGATTAAAGAAAATTCGAAAGGAAAATGTGGGTCAGAACATGTGTATTTCGATGAAGGAAAAAGAGAAGACGTGAAGAGTGGAAAACTAATAGTGATTAAACGTGGAGGATATGCATGAAATGAATATATAGTATAAAAAGCATAGAATTCTCGTTGATCAATTATCCCTGCACACCAAATGAAATATATTTTCAGGGATCAAAAACACCTCTCTAGGGAAAAGCTCTTAGATAAAAGAAAATTCAATAAAGTAGAGAAAGTCAGATATATGTCATTGAAGATTTGAAGAATCAAATAGAAGCAAATTCGGTGAAGTAGAGAAAGTCAGATATTTGTCATTGAAGAATTTCAGAAGAAGAAGAAAAAAAATCTCAAATAGGGAGAAATATTTTAAATTCTACAAATTAGTTTTCTTTGTTTGTAGTTATGAAATTGATTAGATGAAACATGGTATCGTTGTATAATTTCATCTACAATTTCTAAAGAGAATTGAATTGTATATTGTAATTAAAACCTTGAATAAAATGATTTGATTAAAACAATGTCTCGACTTGTTTTTAATTTTGAAGTTTCAACTATATTTAAATATGTTGAAAAACACAATTCACCCCCCTCTTGTGTAGTCATTCAATCCTACAAGTGATATCAGAGCTAGTTAATAATCTTTGATATAAAGTCGATACCAACGTAATTAATATCAGATCTTATTCTACCTTCCTTGTTTTTAAATAGAAATTAATATTTGAGCATACGTTTAACTTTGTTGATTTTAGGCTCAAGTTGTTTTTAAAGTTTTAAACTGTTTAAAATCAAATAGGTTGAAAAATCTATGGTAAGATGGCTATTAGAAATGGTAATTTTTCTTTATATGAAGGTCAAAATCTTAATCGTCCTCCTTTATTTGATGGAATACATTTTGAATATTGAAAATATAGGATGATAGTCTTTCTTCAAAGTATAGATCACAAGTTGTGGTTCATGATTTTTAAACCATATACTCTGTTAACTACTCCTTATAATACTTGGATAATTATTGAAAAAGAAAATGAAACTCTAAATGCTAAAGACTTAAATATCTTATTTTGTGCATTGAGTTATGAGTAGTTCAGTAAAGTGTCGATATATAAATCTACTTATGAGGTGTGACATGCATTAGAAGTTTCATATGAAGGTACTTCTTAAGTTAAAGAGACTAAGATCAATATGTTAATTCATAAGTATGAACTTTTTAAGATGCATGAAAACAAAAGTATTTCAGAGATGTTTTCCAGATTCCTAGATATTATAAACTCTTTAAAATGCTTAGGAAAGAATTTTGAATAGAAGGATTTGGTGAGAAAAATTCTTAGATCCCTAAGTTCTAAATGGTTTCAAAAAGTGACATCAATTAAGGAATCATGAGACTTAAATGCTTATACTTAAATGAACTTATATGAAATTTAACTACGTATGAAGTTCAATTAAATGATTCATTGAGTCACAACAAATTAAAAATGAAGAAAGAAATAACCTTCGAATTTAATTCAGATTCTAAAGTATCAACTAATTCTGACGAGGATTTGATTTTGCTGATTAGGAAATTCAAAAAAGCATGGAAAGCTAGGAAAGAGCAAAGGAACAGAAATGACAAACCCTCAACGTCAAAGTCACTAAATGAAAAGAATTCTTCATCTAGAAAGTATGTATGTTACAACTACAAGAAACTCGAACATCTTTCTCTAAATTGTCCTATAAGGAAAAATGAAAAGTAAAGTAGGACAAATTAGAAGAAGACGGCTCAGAAAACTCAGAAAAAGTTTTGTAGGATCATATGGCTACACAAGAGGGGGGTGAATTGTGTATTTTTAATATTTTCTGAAATATAATTGAAACTTTAAAACTCAAAAACAAGTCAAGACATTGTTTTCATAAAATCATTTTTATTCAAGGTTTCAATTACAATATACAATTCAATTCTCCTCAGAAATTTTAGATGCAATTATAACTCGATACCATGTATCATCTAAACAATTTCATAACTACAAATAGAGAAAACTAATTTGCGAAATTTAAAACATTTCTCCCTGTTTGAGATCTTTCTTCTTCTTCTTTTTCTTCTTCAGCAATTCTTCAATGACGAATATCTTGTCTTTCTCTGTTTCACCGAATTTGCTTTCTTCTGATAATTCAAATCTTCAATGACGTATATAATACCTTTTTCTGCTTTACTAAATTTTCTTCCACCTGAGAGATTTTCCCCGAAGAGGTGTTTTTGATCCCTGAAAAAGATTTTTCTTTTGGTGTGCAGGGATAGTTTGATCCTTGAAAAGATTTTTCTTTTTGTGTGCAAGGATAGTTTGATCCTTGAAAAGATTTTTCTTTTTATGTGCAAGGATAGTTTGATCAACGAGAATTCTATGCCTTTTATACTGTATCTTCATTTCATGCATATCCTTCACGTTTAATCACTACCAGTTTTCCACTTCTCCACGTCTTTTCTTTTTCCTTCATCGAAACACACACGTTTTGACCCACATTTATATTTCAAATTTTCTTTAATCATCAGTCCTGGATTTCTGAAAAATTTCCTGCAAAATAAACTTTCTCGTCCAAAGAATTTTCCATCAAGAGTAATAAGAAGTCGTTACTTTAATGTTAACTAAACGAGTAACACAAGTATATATATAACTTAACGTTTCTAAATTAACGAGTTCCTCATGTGTCATTTCACGTGACAAGTACTGTAGCTAACTCAACGAACTAAGTCCATGGTGTTATGCTAACTCAACAAACCAACTTAACCTTTCTTTCGGAAGGTTAAACAATAACTCACCGAAAGTAGTTTAAGTTTCAAATAGTTACAGTTGTAAGTCATTGAAAAACTCTTTATACCATAAAACTAGTGAGACACGTGTCAAGACCTAAAAATATGACTTAAGTTACCTTTCGGATAGTTATGACTGTAAATCTCCGAAAAAACTTTAACTTACCGATTCAGTAATAAACAAATGTTTTTATAATAAGAATTTTACCACGTGTAAAAATAACAACTTAAGTTTATAACGCTAACCTAACGCGTTGCCTTAGTGTTCAATATAGCAACTCAACGCGTTTAGTTATGTTAACTTAATGACTTAAACATGTGCACCTCACGTGATACAATACAACATTCGTAACTTATAATTTCACCATGTGTATAACATTAACTTAACGAGTTCGTCTCTTCTATTACTCATTAACTTAACGAGTTATCACGTGACCTATTTTAACCTTTAAGCCTCTAACTTAACGAGTTCTCATGTGACCTCTATACAAACAAAACTCTAACTTAACGAGTTGTCTAAACGTGCATTGTTCATGATACAAAAGATATAACTTTAAAACATATCATGTTTTTCAATAAAAAACACATGTTAACTTAACGTTTAGTTAAATGAGAAATTAATGCAACGAAACGACTAGTTATTAACTTTAGATCCAATACAGACAAGTATTTATGCTAGTAAGCTTTTTCTGTATTAATTGATGATTTTAATTTCTTTTCACAAGCAATAGTAATTGAGCAAATATGATTATTTTCATTCAGCACACATCGTCAAAACAAAATACTCAACAAGTTTTATAAGAAAAAGGCTTTGAATGTCACTTAGGATGACACATCAAAAGAGTCTAAATCTAAGGAATTATCATCAAAATCTTCACATTTAGAAGAAGAATAAGAGTTAGAAGATTTGCTCATGTGTGCTTCATGGCAAATGAGTCTAAGGTAATTTCTGATCTTAAAAGTCATTCAGACTTTAACTTTGACGAATTATTATGTGCTTATCATGCATTATTACAAAAACCTAAAGTTTGTAAACTGGAAAATAAGAATATTAGAAACTCTTTGTCCATTTTGGAAGAAGAAAATTATTTCCTGTCTACTACTTTAGAGAAGTTTAAATGTGATAATGAAAATCATGATAAAGATTTACATAAATTTAGATTTAATGAATGTGTTTTGCATGAACAAATACAAAATATAAATGCTGAAAAATTAAAGATGTAATCTGAAAATGAAAAGTTGAGAAACAACATAAATGATCTTGAGTTAGAGATTGATAAATTAAAAATGAGAGAGCTAGATTTAAATTCCACCATTGAGAAATGGAATTTAAGTCAAACTAAGTTAGACAAAAAAACTAGTACCCCTATGGTGTCATATAAATTTGGCTTAAGATTTGATTATCTGAATACCCTAAATCTCAAGCTAACAAAGGATTTATTAGTTGTAGTTCAAATAAATCTAAGAGTAAAGTTCCTTTTATCATGAAACAAGGTAATAAATATGTAGAAGTAGGTAATTCAAGGGATGAATCATGTAGTAATAATATAAATCAATGTGATTTGTCTAAATGTACTTCTAACATGACTATTAATGTTTCTAAAAATCTTATTTCTTGTTCTAGAAATTCAGTTACTAATGTTTCTAAAATTTTAGACAATTGTAGTAAACTGAAAGTTCAGAAACCTAAGCGTGAAATTCAAAACACTAGTATTAGACCAAGTACTGGTTCTACATGTTCTTTATCTGAAAATTTATGTGTAGAAAAAAAATTTTATATACTGAAAATTTAAATACAAGTACAAAATCATGGTATGAACTTACTGAAATGTATGAGCATGACTAAAATAAATTAACATCTGATAAAAATCGGTTTGGTCTTGGTTATACTACATCTGAAAATAAACAGAACGTTTACAAGAGCAATAATTCTATAAGTGAGTATGAAGCAAATGATAAATCAATAGTACTCACAACTAATAAGAATGTAAATGAAAATGTTAAGCTATATTTAAACAAAAAGAAGAAATATGCTTTTAATGAACTTGATCCTTAAAGACATTGGGTACCAAGAAACAACTTTTCTTAATTTGTTTTTCAAGGGGAAACAACATCAAAATGGATTTTAGATAGTGGAACATCAAGTCACATGACTAGACAGAAAAGCCTACTGAAAAATTTTACAAATACCAAGAAAGGAAGTGTAATATTTGGAAACAAAAGCAAGGATAAAATCATAAGTATGGGCAATGTTCAAATAACTCCTACTTGTGTTATTTCAAATGTACTATATGTAGAAAACCTAGGATTTAATTTGCTGAGTGTTATAAAACTAATTGATAATGGATACTATGTATTGTTTGAAGATAATGTATGCAAAATTATTGATAAAATTACAGATGAACTTAACTTTATTGCTAAAAGAAAAGGTTCTGTATGTATTTTATCATTACCTTCTGATACAATTGTTTTAAATTCATGTTTACTAACAAAAACTAGTGATGCATATCTTTGGCATAAAAAAATAGGGCATATAAATATGAAACTGCTGCATAAATTATCTAGAAAAAATTTAGTGAGAGGTTTACCTAAGATTAAATACTCAAAAGATTTCATGTGTGATGCATGTGAGTTAGGTAAACTTCATAAAAACTCTTTTAAATCCAAAACTGATATATCAAGCAAGAGAGTCTTAGAACTTATACATATGGATGTATTTGGACCAACAAGAATCATGAGTCTTGGTGGTAAATGGTATGTATTTGTTTTAGTAGATGACATCTCTAGATACACTTGGGTATATTTTCTAGCAATTAAGATAGAAGTTTTTTGAAACGTTTAAAATGTATTGCAATCTTGTTTAAAATGAACAAAGTGTCTCTATTCAAAAACTTAGGAGTGGTCATGGTACTAAATTTCAAAATGATTAAATGGATAGTTACTGTAAAGATCATGGCATTGATCACATATATTCTTTTCCAAAAGCACCTTCTTAAAATGGTGTTGTTGAGAGAAAGAATCGATCACTTCAGGAAATGGCCAGAACTATGTTAAATAAACATAATTTACCTCAAAATCTTTGGACTGAAGTAGTAAATACATCTTGTTATATTATTAACAGAAGTCACCTAAGACCTTTTGTTAATAAAACTCCTTTTGAAATTATGTTTGATAGGGTTAGAAAAATTTCCTATATGAAACCATTTGGCTATAAGTGTTTTATTCTTAACACTAAGGATAAAAGGGATAAATTTCAAGCCAAAGTGAATGAAGAAATTTTTGTAGGTTACTCTACTAGAAGTAAAGCCTATAGAGTTTATAATAAGACTTCTAGAACCATTGAAGAAACCCTTCATGTAAGCTTCAATGAAAATTCTTTTAGAGAATCTCAATCTAAAGTTGATAATGATGATACGATCAATTTCCCAAAAGAATTAGAGATCAATAGAGAGATTGAAGATTTATTTGAGAAAATTAAAAATATGAACTTAAATGATCAAACTAATGATCAAATTGATGTACATTTAGATGTTGGTGAGAATATTGAGGAGAATCATAGAAATTAGCATTATTCTTCATCACATCCCATCACTCAAGTCATTAGTAATATTAATGAGGGAGTTAAAAATAGAGCTTTAGTAAATTTAAAAAGTATGTGTATGTTTGTTTCTATGGTGGAATCAAAGAATATAGAAGAAGCATTAACTGACGAAAATTAGATAGTGGCAATGCAAGATGAACTAAATCAATTTATCAGAAATGATGTTTGGGAATTAATCTCTCCACTACAAAATCAGTCCATAATAGGTACAAAATGGATCGTTAGAAACAAAACTAATGAGACTAGTCAAGTTATAAGAAACAAAGCTAGATTAATTGCACAATGGTATACATAGGAAAAAGGACTTGATTATGATGAAACATTTGCTCTTGTGGCTAGGTTAGAAAGTATTAGAATATTATTGGCTTATGCTTGCTATATGGATTTTAAACTTTATTAAATGGATGTAAAGAGTGCATTTCTAAATGGTTTAATTAATGAAGTTTATGTGAAACAACCACCTAGATTTGAAGATATTAAAAATCTTCACTATGTGTATAAATTGAAGAAAGCCTTATATGGTTTGAAGCAAGCACCTAAATCATGGTATGAAAGATTATCTACTTTTCTAATAGAACAAGGAATATCATGAGAAAAGTAGACCATACTCTTTTTATCAAGAAAGATGATAAAGATCAGATTGTTGTTTAAATATATGTAGATGATATAATCTTTGGAGCAACTTCTAATAAACTGATAAAAATATTTTCTGAAGAGAAGTAAATATTTTCTGAAATGAGTATGATAGGAGAACTTTCATATTTTCTAGGACTTCAAATTAAGCAAATGGATAAAGGTATATTTTTAAATCAAGAAAAGTATATAGTTGAAATGCTTAAGAAATTTAATTTTAATAATACAAGGATTCGAGGAACTCCTATGAGTACTTCTTTAAAGTTAGATATTGATGACATAGGAAAATCAATAGATCAAAGAAAATACAGAAGCATGATTGGTTCTTTACTTTATTTAACAACTAGTAGACTTGATATTATGTTTGTTGTATGTGCTTGTGCTAAATTTCAATCTAATCCTAAGAATCACACTCAATTGGTGTTAAAAGAATATTTAGATATATACAAGGAACTAAAAATTTCATACTATATTTAAGCGCAGTATATATGTGTTGAGTATTTTATTTTGATAATATGTGATTAAACAAATATAAATGAATAAACACTAAGGCAACGCGTTAGGTTAGCATTATAAACTTAAGTTGTTATTTTTGCATGTGGTAAAATTCTTATTATAAAAACATTTGTTTATTACTGGTTCATTGAATTATCTGTAACACTACGAAGTTAGTTCGTTGAGTTAGCTATAGTACTTGTCACGTGAGTTGGCACATGAGGAATTCGTTAAGTTAGAAATGTTAAGTTATATATTTACTTATGTTACTAGTTTAGTTAACATTAAAGTAACGACTTATTATTACACTTGATGAAAAATTTTGGACAAGAAAGTTTATTTTGTAGGAAATTTTTCAGAGATCCAAGATTGATGATTAAAGAAAATTTGAAATATAAGCGTGAGTCAGAACGTGTGTATTTCGATGAAGGAAAAAGAGAAGACGTGAAGAAGTGAAAAACTGGTAGTGATTAAACGTGGAGGATATGTATGAAATGAAGATACAATATAAAAGGCATAGAATTCTCGTTGATCAATCATCCCTACACACCTAACGAAAAATCTTTTTAAGGATCAAAAACACCTCTTCGGGGAAAGGCTCTTAGGTGGAAGAAAATTCATTGAAGCATAAAAAGTCAAATTTATGTCACTGAATATTTGAAGTATCAAAAGAAAGCAAATTCGGTGAAGCAGAGAATGACAAGATATTAGTCACTGAAGAATTGCTGAAGAAGAAAAAGAAAGATCTCAAATAGGGAGAAACATTTTAAATTCAGCACATTAGTTTTCTCTATTTGTAGTTATGAAATTATATAGATGAAACAGGGTATCGATATATAATTGCATCTACAATTTCTGAGGAGAATTGAATTGTATATTGTAATTGAAACCTTGAATAAAGATGATTTTATGAAAATAGTGTCTTGACTTGTTTTTGAGTTTTGAAGTTTCAATTATAATCAGAAAAAGTTGAAAAACACAATTCACCCCCCTCTTTTGTAGCTATACGATCCTACATAATGAGTTTAGCATGTGCCATTCACGTGACATGCTCTGTTGTGTAAGTAGCTAACTCAACAAACTAAATCTATGGTATTACACTAACTTTACAAACTAACTTCGTTGTGTTACGCTAACTTTATGAACTAACTCTGTAGTGTTACAGTTAACTTTATGAACTAGTACAAATGTTAAACAATAATGCATTTTGTAGGATCGTTGTATCACAAGAGGGAGGTGAATTGTGTCTTTAGTAATTAAAATTACCAACAGATAAAACAAGAGCACAAAACACTTGTAAATAAAATTCTATTCTTTATAAACTTTAAAGAAAGAATTTACAATATATTTTCAGTTCAATTCCCTTCTTGACGGTTTTGATATAGTAATGTCCGATATATAATTCAAATAGAAAATGAAGTCTTTATTCAAAACTAATTTCGAATTGTATAAAACCTAATCTTTATGCACGTAGCTCCTTTCCTTCTTTTTGCTCAGCTTCTGTATCTCTTCTTCTCTAGTTGTTGAATTTCCAGACTTCTTACGTTTGCAACTCTTTTTTTGAAATTGCTTAGAATTTCAAATTTCTTCTAATGTTGGAGAATTTTTCTAGATATGAATATTTAGACTTGATTTTTCAGTTTAGGATCCGAATTGAATATTCAGACTTGGTTTTTGAGATTGGGATCCTCATTGTAATGTAGCTTGTACTCTCTATTAGTAGTCGAACTATGATTTCATGTTCAGCATGTTCATCCACTTAATCCATAATCCATGTACTAATTTCAAATTCAAATCATCTACGATTTCCACTATCTTTTTGAATTTCCACTTTCTCCACTATCATTTTGAATTTCCACGATTTCCACTCGTAGATTCACCGAAACTTTATCTTCCTAGAGACTTGTAGAATATCTTCTAAGTCTTCATTTTAGTCGAACACTTATCCTTTAAGTCCTGTAAAAACTCGAACACTTATCTATAACTCTTCGAGTTTTTGCACCTGCAAAAACACGTGACTAAACATAGAAAACTTATCTATTCGTTAGTCATTTTATAAAACTCAAACAATTATCTATCCATGCGTATAAAAACTCGAACAATTATCTAACTCTTTGATTTTCATTACCGAACGCACATGAAAAACATGTGACAACTTAAAACATTAAAAACACATGTGTAAATAACTTAACTATACGAGTTTTTAATATAACTCTTCGACTAAATCAAAACGTTAACTATCCGAAAGTTTAACTATTTGAAAACCTAACTATCCGAAAACTTTTCAACATTTAATTACGTGACTATTATCCGAAAACTTTAACTATCCGAAAACTATAACTATCCAAAAGTTAACTATCAGAAAACTTTTAAACATTTAATTACGTGACTATTATACTTAGAAAATATTATTTAGACTTATTTATAAACTTTAATAAAGCATTTATCATCAAAACAAAATTCCTAACACATTTATCACATCCAAGAAGAATAACTCTAAGTTTATAATGCTAACCTAACATGTTACCTTAGAATTCAATATAGCAACTCAATGCATGTAGTTATGTTAATTTAATGAGTTAAACATGTGCAACTCACATGATACAATATAACATTCGTAAACTTTAAATTCACCACATGCATAATACTAACTTAACGAGTTCATCCATTCAACTTAACGTTTTGTTCACTAACTCAATGAGTTCTCACATGACCTATTTTAACCTCTCAGCCTATAACTCAATGAGTTCTCATGTGACCTTTTTACGAACAAAGCACTAACTCAACGACTTGTCTTAATGTATACTGTACATTATATAGAACTGTAACTTTAAAACACATCATGCTTTACAATAAAAACACACATTAACTTAACATTTAGTTAAATGAAAAGTTAGTATAATTTAACGACTAATTATTTAACTTAGCATAATTTTAGATCCATTACAAACAAGTATATATATCATTAAACTTTTTTTGTATTAATTGATGTTCTTAATTTACTTTCACAAACAATAGTAATTGATTAAATATGATTACTTTTGTTTTGCACACATCATCAAAACATAATACTCAACAATCTCCCCCCTTTTGATGATGACAAAACCATATTCAATCAATTTTGAAATATGTTTAACTCAACAAAGCACCTCCATTGGGTTAAGTTTAATTCAATAAACAAGTTTGTTGACTTAAGTTCACTTAAGTTTATTTCTGTTGTTTGTATAAAAATCATCTCCCAAAAGTAAAACTTTCAAAAAATTCAACAAACACATAATCATCTCCTCCTTAAAAAAAAATTAAAACCATAATCATCTCCACCTTTCAAAGGTGTCAATGGGCTGGGCCAAGTTCAAATTTTTTTATTTTTTATTTTGATAGCCCAACCCAGCCCAAAATTATTTCAAGGTAGCCTAGCCTAACCCAAAATGTTCTCGAGATAGCCCAACCTAGCCGAAGTAGAAGTTTTTTTTTCTTTTATTTTTTTGTTCAATCAGACCAACTTCAGTCTGACTAGTAGAAATTTTTTTTTCTTCTATCTTTTTCTTCAGTCAAACCAAAGCTCAAACTTCAGTCCAACCGAAGTTTTTTATTTTTTTATTTTTTTAGTCAAATCGAAGCTCAAACTTCGATTTGACCAAATTCCTTTTACTTTTATTTTTTTCTTCAATCCGATTGAATTTTTTTTAGTTTTATTTTTTTTCTTTGGTTAAACTGAAGCTCAAACTTCGGTTTAACCAAAGTTTTTTATTTTTATTTTTCTTTTCGATCAAACCGAAGCTCAAACTTCGATTCAATTGAATTTTTTTTACTTTTACTTTTTCCTCAATCAAACTGAAGCTCAAACTTTAATCAGACCGAAGTTTTTTATTTTCAATTGTTACATCAAGTTCTATATTTAAACAAGTTTGTATTACATTTATTAATTTTTTAACAACTTTTACTTTAGTCTTAGGATCTAAACAAGCACTTAATGTATATAAGAGAGGTATCTTATTCCAATATTTTAAAAATTTTTCTTTCAGTTTTAAAACTATAGGTGCAAAAAATGGATAATTACTATAATTATTAAAAACTCTTGCAATATTATATAAGCAGTGGATTGCATAAATAGATGTACAATAATATATTCCTAATAAATGTTCTATTGCATTATAAAATGATTTTAAAAATTCAAGAAAATAATTAGCTATTGCAAAATCATTTTCATCTAGTGGTGTTGTACTATCATCTATTCTACCATTATAATAATTTTTATAGCTTCTTTATAAGGTAAACAATTATTTAACACTAAGTATAATGAATTTCACCTATGAGAGACATCCATTGTAAATGTTTTATGTGGAAATTCAAATGAATCACATACATGATTAAATTCTTGTTGTTGTCTACCACTAGATAAAATGTAACCTAATGTAGTTCTAATATTTTTTAGAAAATGTTTTAATTCTTCAACACCTACTTGAACTATAAGATTAATTATATGGCATATACATCTTTGGTGAAATAAATCAAAACCATTTTGGTGGAGTTAATCTACTTTTAAACATAGAGATAGTTGCATTATTACTAGACGCATTATCGAATGTAATACTACCTATTTTTTCTTTAATTCCATAAAATAGAAAAATTTCCATAATAGTAGAAAAAATATTTTGAGTATTTTGTGGATAATTTATTCTTCTAAATCCTATTAATCTTTTTTGTAAAACCCAATTATCATCAACAAAATGTGTAGTAATAGCAATATATCCGATTTTACTTCTACCCTCCCAAATATTAGATGTGCAGGCTAGATGTGTTAATAGAACCTATTATATTAACTAATTCCATTCTAAGTTTATTATAAAGTTCAATAATATCTTGCCTAGTTGTATTTCAATAATACAAGTAAATAGACAAATGACATTACTTTTATCTATTCCTCCTACAAATATTGCCAATAGTATTACAAATCTTATCTCCTAAATGATTGATATCATTTCTAATATCATTTAGTACTGCATCTAAGTTAGGTGGTAGCTCGAGTTGCTATTTGTAGGACCATATGGCTACATAAGAGGGGGGTGAATTGTGTTTTTCAACATTTTCCAATTATAATTGAAACTTTAAAACACAAAAACAAGTCGAGACATTATTTTCATAAAATCATTTTTATTCAAGGTTTCAATTACAACATACAATTCAATCCTCCTCTGAAATTGTAGATGCAATTATATAACAATACCATGTTTCATCTATATAATTTCATAACTATAAATAGAGAAAACTAATTTGCGGAATTTAAAATATTTCTCCCTGTTTGAGATCTTTCTTCTTCTTCTTCTATTTCTTCTTCAGCAATTCTTCAGTGACGAATATCTGACTTTCTCTGCTTCATCGAATTTACTTTCTTCTAATACTTCAGATCTTTAGTGACATAAATCTTACCTTTTTCTGGTTCACTGAATTTTCTTCCATCTGATACTTCAAATCTTCAATGACATAAATTTGACCTTTTCTACTTCATTGAATTTTCTTCCACCTGAGAGCTTTTCCCCAAAGAGGTGTTTTTGATCCCTGAAAAGATTTTTTGTTTGGTGTGCAAGGATAACTGATCAACGAGAATTCTATGCCTTTTATATTGTATCTTCATTTCATGCATATCCTCCACGTTTAATCACTATCAGTCTTCCACTTCTTCACGTCTTCTCTTTTTCCTTCATCGAAATACACATGTTCTGACCCACATTTATATTTCAAATTTTCTTTAATCATCAATCCTAGATCTCGAAAAAATTTCCCGTAGAATAAACTTTCTCGTCCAAAATCTTTCATCAAGTGTAATTAGAAGTCGTTACTTTAATGTTAACTAAACGAGTAAACAAGTAGAAATGTAACTTAATGTTTCTAACTTAATGAGTTCCTCATGTGCCAACTCACGTGACAAGTACTATAGCTAATTCAACGAACTAAATCCATGGTGTTACGCTAACTCAACAAACCATCTCCGTGGTATTACGATAACTCAACGAACCATCTCTGTTGTGTTACAGATAACTCAACGAACCAATAATAAACAAATGTTTTTATAATAAGAATTTTACCACGTGCAAAAATAACAACTTTAGTTTTATAACTCTAACCTAATGCGTTGCCTTAGTGTTCAATATAGCAACTCAACGTATTTAGTTATGTTAACTTAACGAGTTAAACATGTGCACCTCACGTGATACAATATAACATTCGTAACTTATAATTTCACCACGTGCACAATACTAACTTAACGAGTTTGTCTCTTCTTTTACTCACTAACTTAACGAGTTCTCATGTGACCTATTTTAACCTTTAAGCCTCTAACTTAACAAGTTCTCACGTGATCTCTATACAAATAACACTCTAACTTAACGAGTTGTCTAAACATGAACTATTCATGATACAGAAGATATAACTTTAAAACATATCATGCTTTTCAATAAAAACACACGTTAACTTAACATTTAGTTAAATGAGAAATTAATGCAATGAAACGACTAGTTATTAACTTAGTTTAATTTCAAATCCAATACAGACAAGTATTTATATTAGTAAACTTTTTTCTGTATTAATTGATGTACTTAATTTCCTTACATAAGCAATAGTAATTAAGCAAATATGATTATTTTCATTCAGCACACATCATCAAAACAAAATACTCAACAATATCCCCCTTTTTGATGATGACAAAACCATATTAAATCAATTATGAAATATATTTAACTCAACAAAGCACCTTCATTGGGTTAACTTTTAATTCAACAAACTTATTTGTTGACTTAAGTTCACTTAAGCTTATTTCTATTGTTTGTGTAAAATTTCACCTCTTAGAAATAAAACTTCCAAATGTCAATAATTACATAAGCATCATTTCTCCCCCTTTAATTATATAATTTAATAACCATATAATTTTCTTTCAGATTACATTATCATTAGTCAGATTACAATAACCATATAAATACCATCTCCCTTTATAATATATGCAATTAAAATCATAATCATCTTCTTTTATAACATTTCTCTCCCTTTTTGTCATTAATCAAAAAGATGATTACACAGAATATAAAGCAAGAGACATATTTACAACAAAGCTTTCTATAAACAATAATAAGAATTGTAAACATTTACAGAATAAAATGTATTGTTCAATGAATCAAACAATGAATACAAACATTACATTTTGTATTCACATACAAGCAAACAGAGAGTTATCTATTCCTCTTAAGTATATCACTTATAGCATTACATATTTTATCACCAAGATGCCTAATATCATTTTTGATGTTGTTAAGCACATCATCTAGGTCAGGAGGTATCTAGGGTTGCTATTCTGCTTAAACTGAATAACTTGGCTGTTGTGGTGGAATCTGTTCTGTACATTCTATTGGTCGTTGTTGTTGTTGTTGAGGTTGATGCATAGCTTGGAATCGTTGCAAATCTTTTACACTAAAAGCTCTCATACCTTTAGTTTCCGACGGCCAGTCGAATAAATTCAATTGGCTTGCAAGGAGTTTACATACAGCATCACCAAAAAATAACTTTGAACTCATATGCTAAAGTTAAGAAGTAAAAACATCAAACCAATTGATTTGAATTATATTCAGCAGACCATAAGTTGCTTATAAATAGCTTCTGCTGACTTCCATATTGTGTTCGACTCTATGAAATAAATTGGCATGCAATATATTTGTAATAAACATTGCCTCTGCATTCAGATTTTCCATTAATCTCATTTCAGTATATACATCTGGAATTTTTAATAAAGACTGAATGTTCCATTGCAATTGTCTAATCATGTCAAATCTATTAGTTACAACAACACCTTCATTCTTTAATCCCAAAACTTCAAAATTGAATTCAAGAGACAATGTGAACTCCTATTGATTTATTTCAATTTTCAGTATATTTTCATTCTTAACCAGATTGCTATAAAAAGCTGCAATAAGCTCTTTGTATTGCTTCCATTTCGTTCCAACTGAAAAGAAATAAATGAGGCCCTGATACTCAAATAGATCTCTCATATCAATCAAATTTCTGAATTTTATTAGTCAAGCATGCAAAATCTGACATGTAATCAAATTATTGTATTTCTGCAATGCTTCCTCAAATCTAAAATAAATTGAATTACCTTGAATTTGTAATATTGTACACAAAAAAGGTGATACCTAAAGTCGTGATTCAGAGTTTAGTTCATCTTCAGGAATCTCTTCTTCAAAATGAATGTCATGTTGTTCCTCTCTGAAAATATTTTCTTAAAGCTGCATATGTAAGCTTGATTCTTCAACTTCAACATTGTAAGGAACATCTTCATTATGCTCAATATTCATTTGTTCAGTCTCTATAAAATGATCAGAGTTCAATTTTTCCACAAATTCTACAACCGGTGTATCTGTCTGTAATTGTTCATTTTGTTCAACAGATATCTCCATTGATACATGCTGTGAATTCTCAGACTCTACTTCTATAGATTCAGGAGAAGGCTGGTTGACATTTAGCTCTTCTAGAGTCTTAACTTTTTCAATATCTGCTACTCCAGACAATTCAGCTGGTGAACTAGTTACTACCTCAACATTGTTAATTATATCTGCAATAACTTGTTCAATGTCAATTGCCTAATGCTCTGATTTTTCAATTTCTGCATCATTAGGACTTGAAGTAATAGAAAAACTTGAGCTCATATTTGACTTGGATTTCTTCTCAAGTTTCTTAGCAAGGGAAAATAAATTCTCATTATCTTCATCAGTTTTAGTATGCTCGAAACTGATGATTTTATCAAATGCACTATAAGGTACAATGTCTAGACATGCATTGTCCTTCGGAAATAAATGTTCATCCGATTTTCCTTTTCTAGCAAACTTTGTTTCCTTAGACATAATTTTTTTGATTTTTCTTCTTCTATAACATTGTTGTTTCTCCTCTTCAAGTATTGATGTTTTCTTTTCAAATTGCTCTATAAAAGTTTTCTACTTTAATTCTTTGAAAGCACTTTCTAATGCTACGGCCTTTCGAAGTTCTTCAACTTTTCTTTTATCTACAGCAACATTTGATTCTACTTCTTTTGAATACAAAGGAGTAGGTATAGCAGATTCATGTTCTTCCTCAAATGCATGTAGTTGTGTACCACTCAGAGGAGTTTGAGGAATTCTAGTTGATGTACCAACACCTTTTTCCATATATTTTGCATACTATTCGAGAAATGCAATCTCAGCACATTTCATTCTATATTCTCTATCATATTTACTTCGAATACTGTTTGGTTGCTTTAGGCGGCACCAAAGAACTTGTTTGGTTCCCAAGCAACGGCGCTAAAAAACTTGTATTTGTTAACTTCTATTTTTAACTTGGTTAATTTGTCTTTATGCTTATATCAATAATTTCTTTTTAGAAGTAAACAAACAACCTTTCACACAAATTAGATATTAATTCCAATTTGTATTTTAACTGCAAGTGCACAATGTATATTGTATTTGTGTGCATGTACAGGTCGATCCCATAGAGAATTGAGTAAGAATTGTGTACTGTTCCGTTTTTTATATTATACTTAATGTGTTTAGTAATCGCTCTGTTGAGTTACAGTTAACACAACAGACTAAGTTCGTGGAGTTATGGCTAACTCAACGGACTAATCTCGTGGACTTAAGTTAACTCCACGAGCCTATCTTTCTAGTTTAATATTGCTATTTACAAAGGAATTCGGCCAACCATTGAGCGGTTCCACAGATTGTAAATAACATCAATTAAACTCTTTAATGCTAGTTAATATTAGATTTATCCTTAAGCAACACTAACATTCAAATATTTCAAACAGTAACCATTAAAATCTTTAAGTATTTGGAACAAATCGATTTCAGTAAACTGTAATACCATTTTCTATTTTCTGAATCAAACAAACATAAAACATTCACAATACTGACAATGATAAATTTAATCACGATACAAAACAAATAATACAACACTTAAATACTAAATATAAACACAGATAAGTTGTTTTTGGTATTTTTGTTTTGATATGTTCATGAAAATGGGCGAAAGGTGAAATGTAAAAATCTCTATCGATAGTAAATACTTTTGTCACTACATGCTACGCGATTACACCACTAAAAACTTAATCACTTACAATTCTGCCTCCTCTCCCTATAGAATCGCGAGTCTAGAATTGCAAGATGATCTCCTGTTTAGCATACTGGCATCAACCTGAAACCAAGGCTAGAAGCTTTACGATCTCTTGAGATATGAGTCGATGCTTGGTGAAAATGGCTTCCCTTCTTGCAACGCGATCACTCCTCACAATGGTTGTCAAGCACCGTGTTTAACTCAGAATCGACCTGACATCAGGAAAGTATCCTCACAGACCTCCGATGGTTGGTGATTATGGTAATGTTGGTGATGTTGGTGAATTGTTTGTGATGGTGTGGATGCTTCAATGAACTTCCGATGTTGCCTGCAATTAGCGCGGTCCTCCACCTTTACACACATTGCCACACATCACCAACCACACTTTCTTCATTTTTTCTCCTCTTCTTTTATATTTCTTCCGTAGTAACTACTTCTACTTTAGATGATCAATTGGATTTCCTTCATTCAGATCAACGATGGTGATTTCTTCTCCCTTCCACAAGTGAATTCCTACGTGATACGTGCAATCGTGGTTTTCCTTCGAATGTCTTGTTTCTATAACTGCTATAGTGGCATATTAGAAATTAAATGCTTCGTGGAGTTACAGATAACTCAACGGACTTACTTCATTGATTTAACTATAAAACACGTGCAATAAAGAAATAAGCTACTAACATAATGCGTTACCTTAGTGTGTATTCATGTAACTCAACACGTACAGTTATGCTAACTTAACAAGTTAAACATGTGCATCTCACGTGATATACTAAAGTATTTAAATTCAACACGTGCATTTCAGGAAATAATAAAATATTCTTTAAAACATAAATGTCCGGTACATTAAACATAACTCTCTAAAATAACAGAAAATTCGGATACTTAAGAATTTCATTAAAGCATATAATAGTGCAATTATAACATAATGGCTTAATTCTCATATGATAAGCTAAATATTATGCAATTAACCATCATTTAACCATTAATATTATGCACTTTTTCATTCTAAACAAATACCCATGTATGTAATACTTGCATCAATATTATGAAGTTCTAATCTAACTTCATTCAGTATTCCTTCAGGAAAGAAGTAATCACTATAAATTTCTGCTAACCTTTTGTCCACTTGAAGTATTTTTTTAAACCAAGTGTGTGGAACTTCATCAGTATCTACTTCTTTTCCTTTTGCATCTCCTCTGCTTTTGCCTTTTCCTCTGCCACGACCCTTGTAGAACTTAGAGACCATTGTCGTAGGTTGTAATAGCAACAAGCGGGAAAGATTTTCAGACAAAGTTTACGAGTAACCTAAGTGCCCGTGTAATAAGTGTTTAAATAGGGTTTTAGGAAACTAACTCAACATGTATATAGAAGTCAGGTTTGGATTTTAAATAAATATTGAATAAAGTTTATTCAATCAAGCTACCCGAAATATTCAAGTATAACTCGTTGAGTTAACTAACCTAACTAGTAAAATGCTGTCTAGAGGCAGTTTTACATGTTACCTTACATAACATAATGTTCAATTTGTATACTTTAACAAAATTTCGGATGGTTTCTATTGAAACTTTCCAAAGGCAACACAAAAGCTATAATTAACATATATAAAACATCTTGAGAACATTGTAAACTATTCTAATATTCCTTTTATGAATCTAAAATAGTTTGTTTGTCTTTTAAATTATTTCATCAAGATCTTAAGAGGACTAAAATCAGATTAACCAAGATATATATTCTGAATTATATTAATCTGTTTTGAACATTGTTATTCCTCCCCCTACAAATATACTTCATATATATTCAATAACATACAAAATATACTTGTATAACAATAGATGTTAAGTATAACTATACTTTTAAATTTTCCTTTCAGAAACTTTCATTATCCTGAATTCATCAAAAATGATTTTTAGAATCAATTCGTACTTTATATGAATCAAAACACAACTTTGAACTCAATATGATTAATTCAAGGAGAATAAAAGAATGTATCTCAAATAAACGTTTTCAAAAGTACTAATTTTGATTAAATAAATCTGCAGTCATATTGGTAGAAACTATATTCGATTCAAAGATATCTGTAATTAATAAAACAACTTTTTCTTTTCAAAACAGTAACTATTGATAATTTTCTTTAAAAGTTAGTTTGAAAAGCTTGAATCATACAAGACCTTTCTAATGTGCCCGTGTAATGAGCTTTCAGTCAACAATCCCAAATCTAATCAAGACCTTAGGTTGCTAGATTTAAAGATTTCTTTTATCAAGACAACAATCCTTACATACCTATCTACTCAAGTACAAAAGGTTCATGATCAAACTGATCAATAAACTCTCAAAGATTTTCACTTTGTAAGCACTTTTCATTTTAAGCACAGTATATATGTATTCCATTAATACAAATGCAATAAAACACAAATCTCATACAATTTTTACTTCTATGATTTTACTGAAAATATGAATCAGTTTCAATAAGCTTATACTTTTGATTAATAGTTTAAGATGAGTTACATATAAATTATTCTACACGTTTAATCAATTAAGTCAAATTCATGCATGATCATATGCACTTTCATTGATCCAAAGAAAATCACTTAATCAAAATTTCAGAATTTCAGAAGTATTTAATGTTTTTCATTTACACTTCCACTTAAAATTGTGAAAACCATTAAAATTGATAAACTGCGTAAAATCAATAAGATACTATTATGATTTTACAATAAATATATAGTATCTTATTTAGTAGTTTGGATATTACTTAGATATTTATGATAAGTATATAATATCTACGAGGTGAACAACATCATCAATAATATTTATCTTTTTGTGGAGTTTAAGCATTTTACACATCACATAGGCTACAAATACTTATATTTAATCTTATGTTGCAGAATGTATTTTCGTCTAGAGGTTTTGTAAATATATCAGCTAATTTATTTTTACTAGACATAAATCCTAATTTAATTTTTCCTTTAATTACGTTATCTCTTAGAAAATGATGTCTAACCTCTATATGCTTTGCTCTAGAATGTAATACAGGATTTTTGGAAAGAGTTATTGCAGAACTACTATCACAATAAATCTTAGTTGTATTATAAGATAATACAAAGTCTTCTAAAGTTTGCCTTATCCATAGAATCTAAGTGCAACACAATGCAGCAGCAACATATTCAGCTTCTATAGTAGAAAGTGCTACATAGTTTTGTTTTTTACTAAACCATGACTCCAAATTATTTCCCAATAATTGACATGTGCCACTGGTACTCTTTCTATCAGATTTAGATCATGTGTAATCAGCATCAGTATATCCTATAAGATCTATTGAACTATCCTTAGAATAATACAGTCTGAAATTTTTAGTTCCGTGTATATATCTAAATATTCTTTTAACAGCAATTGAGTGTGATTCTTTAGGATTAGATTGAAATCTAGCATAAGCACACATAACAAACATAATATCAGGTCTACTAGCAGTCAAATAAAGTAAAGAACCAATCATACTTCTATATTTTCTTTGATCTATTGATTTTCCTATGTCATCAACATCTAACTTTAAAGAAGTACTCAGAGGAGTTCCTCGAATCCTTATATCATTAAAATTAAATTTCTTAAGCATTTCATCTGCATATTTTTCTTGATTTAAAAATATACCTTTATCCATTTGCTTAATTTGAAGTCCTAGAAAATATGAAAGTTCTCCTATCATACTCATTTCAAACTGACTAGTCATCTCTTCAGAAAATATTTTTATCATTTTATCAGAGGTTGCTCCAAAGATTATATCATCCACATATATTTGAACAATAATCTGATCTTTACCATCTCTTTTGATAAATAGAGTATGATCTACTTTTCCCATGATATAACCTTTTTCAATTAAAAAAGTAGATAACCTTTCATACCATAATCTAGGTGCTTGCTTCAAACCATATAAGGCTTTCTTCAATTTATACACAAAGTCAGGATTTTTAATATCTTCAAATCCAGATGATTGTTTTACATAGACTTCTTCATTAATTAAACCATTTAGAAATGCACTCTTTACATCCATTTGATATAATTTAAAATCCATATCACAAGCATAGACCAATAATATTCTAATACTTTCTAACCTAGCCACAAGAGCAAATGTTTCATCATAATTAAGTCATTCTTCCTATGTATACCCTTGTGTAACTAATCTAGCTTTGTTCCTTATAACTTGACCAGTCTCATTAGTTTTGTTTCTAAAGATCCACTTTGTACCTATTATGGACTGATTTTCTAGTGGAGAGACTAATTCCCAAACATCATTTCTGATAAATTGATTTAGTTCTTCTTGCATTGCCACTATCCAATTTTCATTAGATAATGCTCCTTCTATATTCCTTAGTTCTACCATAGAAACAAACATACACATACTATTTAAGTTAACTAAAGCTCTAGTTTTAACTCCCTCATTAATATTGCCAATGACTTGAGTAATGGGATGTGATGAAGAATAACGCCAATTTCTCTGATTTTCCTCAATATTCTCGTCAACATCTAAAGGTCCATCACTTTCATCATTAGTTTGATCATTTAAGTTCATATTTTTGATTTTCTCAGATAAATCTTCAATCTCTCTATTGATCTCTAACTCTTCTGAGAAATTGATCAAATCATCATTATCAACTTTAGATTGAGATTCTCTAAAGGAATTTTTATTAAAGCTTACATGTAGGGTTTCTTCAATAGTTCTAGAAGTCTTGTTATATACTCTATAGGCTTTACTTCTAGTAGAGTAACCTACAAAAACTCCTTCATCTGCTTTGGCTTGATATTTATCTCTTTTATCCTTAGTATTAAGAATAAAACATTTGCAGCCAAATGGTTTCATATAGGAAATTTTTGGAATCCTATTAAACATAATTTCAAAAGGAGTTTTATTAACACGAGGTCTTAAGTGACTTCTGTTAATAACATAACAAGTTGTATTCACTACTTCAGCCTAAAGATTTTAAGGTAACTTATGTTCATTCAACATAGTTCTGGCCATTTCCTAAAGTGATCTATTCTTTCTCTCAATAACACCATTTTGAGACGATGCTCTTGGAAAAGAAAATTTGTGATCAATGTCTTGCTCTTTACAATAATTATCCATTTGATCATTATCAAATTCAGTACCATGATCACTCCTAAGTTTTTGAATAGAGACATTTTGTTCATTTTGAACAAGATTGCAAAACATTTTAAACTTTTCAAAAACTTCTATCTTAGACGCTAGAAAATATACCTAAGTGTATCTAGAGAAGTCATCTACTAAAACAAATACATACCATTTACCACCAAGACTCATGATTCTTGCTGGTCTAAATAGATCCATATGTATAAGTTCTAAGACTCTCTTGCTTGATATATCAGTTTTGGATTTAAAAGAGTTTTTGTGAAGTTTACCTAACTCACATGCATCACACATAAAGTCCTTTGAGTATTTAATCTTTAGTAAACCTCTTACTAAAAGTTTACTAGATAGTTTATGTAACAATTTCATATTTATATGCTCGATCCTTCTATACCACAGATATGCATCACTAGTTTCAGCTAGCAAACATGAATTTAAATCAACTGCACTAGAAGGTAAAGATAAAATACATACAGAACATTTTCTTTTAGAAATAAACTTAAGTTCATCTGTACTTTTATCAATAAGTTTGCATACATTATCTTCAAACACTACATAATATCCATTCTCAATTAGTTTTATAACACTCAGCAAATTAAATCCTAGGTTTTCTACATATAGTACATTCAAAATAACACAAGTTGGATTTATTTGAGCATTGCCCATACCTATGATTTTATCCTTGCTTTTGTTTCCAAATGTTACACTTCCTTTTGTGGTATTTGTAAAATTTTTTAATAGACTTTTCTATCCGATCATGTGACTTGATGCTCCACTATCCAAGATCTATTTTGATGTTGTTTCCTCCTCAAACTCATCTGCCATGAAGCACACATGAGCAACATCTTCTAACTCTGGTTCTTTTGAATGTGAAGATTTTGATGATGATTCCTCAGATTCAGACTCTTCAGATGTTTCATCCCAAGTGACATTCAAAGCCTTTTTCTTGTAAAACTTCTTTTGAGTTTTCTGAGTTGTCTTCTTCTGATTTGTCCTACTATGCTTTTCAATTTTCCTTATAGGACAATTTGGAGAAAGATGTCCAGGTTTCTTATAGTTGTAACATACATACTTTCTAGATGAAGAATTATTGTCATTCAGTGATTTTGACGTTGAGGGTTTTGTTAGGACCTTATGGCTTACCAAAAGGGGGGTGAATGGTAATAATTTGTTTCTTAACCTTTTAGTAGTAGATTAGTATAAAGAAATAGCAAGCACACGATAAAAGAGTACACATAGAGATTTTAGGTGGTTAACCACTAACAACTAGTCCACCCCCAAGGGATACTTGGGCTTCACTAAACTTTTGCAAACTTACAATCACTTGCTTTAGGGTTTAAGCAAGAACCAACCATTCACTTGAGCTTCCTAGTCGAAGCTCCAATCAATCCTTTCTCTGAAGTTTTGATTCGTGTACTTTAGTAAACACTAGCTTCTAAGTAACAGAGTTGAGTGCGTGATGAGCTTCTGAAATTTAATTTGTAAACGTTGAAGATGATTTGATCTCTAAAGCTTTTCTTCTATTGAGCTTGGTGTAGTATGTGTATGAGCAAAAGCTATGTAATTCCATTGTCTATATCTTGTATATATACAAAACATGTGCAACGTTCATATTTTTCTTCCAACGGATGTATTCTACTGTACTTGATTAGACTTCAGTCCCAAAAAAGGTCAGTTACCGTTCAGAAAGATATTTCAAGATATCCTTTCAATTTTCTTAACCTTTCGGATAGTTAGCTGTGTAACTCTCCGAAGAATGTTTGTAACTTACCGAAAGATCACTTAAGTCTTTCTGCCATGTAGGATTCCTGATCATACAATGCGAGTTGTCATTCAATCGGATACTTGCAACTGTAACTTATCGAACAGTTATTTAACTGTCAGATAGTTAGCTACAGTAACCCTCCGTTAACTTTCCGATTGCTTTAATTCAGCACGTGCATAAAAGAGTGACTTAAGTTTTAGATGGTTATACCTGTAACTCACCGAAACGCTTCAAGATTTCAGATAGTTATCTTTTTAACTCTCCGAAAACTTATTTGAGCTTCTATCTGGATTTCTGCACGTGGGAAATTCAATGACTTAAGTTTCGAATAGTTATACTTGTAACTATCCGAAAAAGTCGGATAGTTATCTAACTCTCAGATTTTTCCTTTTAAGCTTTTAACTACCGTCTTCTCCATTCTGCATGTGCGTAATAGGATGACTTAAGTTCCAGAAAGTTATACCTATAACTCACCGAAAAACTTAAATAGTTATCTAACTCTCCAAAAAGAAAAACTCGGATAGTTATCTAACTCTCCGAAAAGTCCTTTAAGCTTCCGTTTTGTATTTCTGCACGTGGTTAATTTAATGACTTAACATTCGGATAGTTATGCCTATAACTCTCCAAAAAAGTCGAATAGTTATCTTTCTAACTCTCCAAAAAGTCTTTTAAGCTTCCGGATAGTTAACTCATTAACTATCCGATCATTCAATCCTTCTTAACTGTCTGATTTTCTATAGCAGCACATTCTAGGATTAACTACAACCTGTTTGCTGCTTAGAATTGTCTGCCTTCTGATCTTTTGCTACACTAACTAAACCTGAGAAATACAATTCAAAACCTCACATTGATTTTTGCATTATCGAAATCTAGAGGTCCTTTCAATCTCCCCCTTTTTGATAATGGCAAAAACCTTATAATGTATTACATGTATTTCTTTCCCTATATATCTATTCAGAAAAGTACACGAGGAATACAGAATAATTAAATTTAGGAACTCCCCTTGTTTTTCTGAAATCACTCCCCCTGAATTTCTCCCCCTACTTTATTGCAGCTTTGCTTACCAAAATATGATATTTCTCCCCCTTTTTTTCCGATTGTCAAAAAGAAGTGAGAAGTCAGATATTGAGTTCGTAGAGCAATTATACCTGAGTATCAAAATGGCTAAGTTGCTGAAAAATAGAGATGTTAGTAGAACAAGCTCCTAGTTGTGAGCTTGGAGAGTAGAGATATGAAATTATAAATCATATAAAGAGCAAATCCCTAAATTTTGTCTAATATGATTAAATGTAGCTTCAGATAATGGTTTGGTGAAGATATCTGCAAGTTGTTCTTTAGTAGAGACATATCCTAAGGAAATATGACCTTTTCCAACATGGTCTCTTAAAAAGTGGTGCCTAATCTCGATATGTTTTGCTCTAGAGTGTAGAACTATATTTTTGGAGAGATTGATGGCACTACTACTGTCATAGTAAATAATGGTATTCTGAAAATTTAGCTTATAATCTGCTACAGTTTGTTGCATCCATAAGATCTATGCACAACATAGGCCTGCTGCCATATATTCATCTTCAGTAGTGGATAGCTATAGAGTTTTGTTTCCTGTTGAACCAAGAAATAAGTGAATGACCAAGCAACTGACATGTCCCACTGGTGCTTTTTCAATCCGATTTGCATCCTACATAATCTGCATCACTATATCCTACTAATATCAAATGATTCTGTGAAGAATAAAATAAGCCAAAATCTTAGGTACTCTATAGATATTTAAATATACGTTTAATTGCTTTTAAGTGTGTTGTTTTTGGAGAGGCTTGATATCTTGCACAAGCACAAACACTAAACATTATATCTAGTCTACTAGCTGTTAGATACAGAAGTGATCCAATCATGCCTCTGTATTTCTTTTGATTTACTAGAATGCCAAAAATGTCCTTATCAAGTTTTTCATTTGAGTTCATGGGAGTACCTGCTGCTTTGGATTTATCCATACCAAATTTTAAGAGAATCTCTTTGCAAAATTTTTCTTGATTCAAGAAAATGCCATGCTGAAGTTGATGAATTTGTAATCCTAGAAAGAATTTTAATTCTCCCATAAGACTCATCTCAAATTCATTCTTCATTAAGATTTGAAAATCATGACATAGTTTCTCATGTGTGGCACCAAAAATGATATCATCCACATAGATCTGAATAATCAACATATGAGAACTTTCAGATTTGATGAATAAGGTGTTGTCTGCAGTTCCTATGTTAAACTGATTCTCAAGAAGGAAACTCTTTAGTTTATCATACCATGCACGTGGTGCTTGCTTCAAACCATAGAGAGCTTTATTCAATTTGTATATATGGTTTGGTTTTTCTTCATCTTCAAATCCTGGTGGTTGTTCTACATATACTTCTTCTTGCAAAATGCCATTAAGAAATGCACTTTTAACATCCATCTGATAAAGCTTGATTTTCATACTGCTTGCAAAGGCAAGTAACATTTTAATTGCTTCAAGTCTTGCAACAGGTGCAAAAGTTTCTTCATAGTCGATTCCTTCCTATTGGTTGTATCCCTAAGCAACAAGTCTAGCTTTATTTCTGATAATACTACCATTATTATCAAGTTTGTTCTTAAACACCCATTTAGTACCAATAATTGATTTTTCGATGGGCTTTTCATTCAAGTTCCAGACTTCATTTTTCTTGAACTGATTTAGTTCCTCTTGCATGGCCATGATCCAATATTCATCATTGCAGGTATCTTCAACTATTGAAGGTTCAAGTTCAAACACAAAAGCACAATAATTATGAAAACTAATACCTCCATGATCACTTTTGATCTTCTTCATAGTTAATTCTTTTTCATTTTGAATTCTAATATAGAGATGTTTGAATTCATCACAGGCTTCATTCTTATGTGTTAAGAAAATAACCCAAGTGAATCTTGTATAATCATCAACTACCACTAAGGTATATTTTCTTCCTCTTAAACTAGTTGTCTGTGTAGGACCAAACAGGTCCATATGCAATAGATCTAATGGTTGACGTGTGGCAATGTCTTCAATACTCTTGTGTGCTGATTTCTTTTATTTTCTAATTGTACAATCACTACACAATTTATCCCTCTTGAATTTGAGCTTAGGCACACCTCTAACAAGATCATGTTTGGTCAATTTTCTTATAAGTCTCATTTTTGCATGATTTAATCTTTTATGTCATAACCATTCATCTTCATTAGAAGCAACTAAACATGCATCACTAGATATATTATCACATGAAAATTCCAAAGCATAAATTGAATTATTTCTATATCCAATAAATTTGATTTCATGTGTATCCTGTTGTAATAAAAAATAGTTTTCTATAGTAAAAAGTATATTGTAACCTTTGTCACATAATTGACCTACACTTAGCAGATTCTGTTTTAAACCATTTACATGTAAGACATTTTCTATTTTTCCATTTTTAGATACAACATTTCCTATGGCAGTAATTCTACATTTTTCATTGTTACCAAACTTAATAGATCCTGAATTTATTGATTTAATAGATTCCAAAAGTCTTTTCTTACTTATCATATGCTTTGAGCATCCACTGTCAATAATCCACTTGGACATTTGAGCTTTCTTGTCCATGCAGTCCTACAAATCATGTTGAAATTAAGACTTTTGGTACCCATATCTTTTTGGGTCCATCAGTGTTAGTCCTTTGTATATTGAACCTGTTGCCTTTTGGTAGCCATATAGAAGTAGAACTCTTCTTAATGACAAACACAATTGTGCCATCTTTGTAAGATCTAATTTTTCCACCACAATAAGGAGTTTCCTGTGGTACAGCATACCCTAGGCCAAATTTACTTCTTCCTATTCTTTGAGATCCTATGATTTTGTTTAAACTATTTTCACCCTTAGTAAATTTACATACAGTTTTCTTTAAATCAGTAACTTCAGATAACAGATTCTTATTTTCTTCTTTCAAATCAAAATTTTTACAACTATAGCTATCCACTTTAGTTTTTAATTCCCTATTATCAACTAGGACTTTTTCTAGTTTAGTAAAAACATCTTCTAGATAGGAATTTAAACTCTTTAATTCTTTCTTGTACTTCTTACATTTTACATATAAGTTATCTACTGTACAGAGAAGATTATCTATATCTACATCATCATTTTCTTTTTCTAAGCAATAGGGAGATGTAGAACATACCTCTTATACAGCAAAGCACACGTTTGCAGATGCCTCCTCATTTGAGTCTGATGAGCTGCTGGATGAACTATTGTCATCCTAAGTGGCTTTCAAGGCCATTTTCTTCTTATTCTTCCTCTTCCATTTCTGTTTGTTCTCTCCCTGTTGAAAATGACAATAAGGTTGAATGTGTCCTAGTTTCTTGCACTTGTAGCATGTAAGGACTTTTGATTTTGAGGAGCTGGCTTTGCCTCCTTGTCTCATCATCCTTCTGAAGTTCCTAGCTAGCAGTAACACTTCATCCTCATCCGAGCTTGGTTGATCTTCTGTTGAGGGAAAAGCTAGTTCTTTCTTTTTCTCTGCCTTTCTTTCAGTGACTCCTTCTTATTCTTTCCATTCCTTCATTTGGACTTCATGGGCTAGAAGGTTTCTCAAAAGATCTTCAACTAATTAGTTGTTCAAATCCTTTGAATCTTGTATGGAAGTAGACTTCTACTTCCATTCGACTATTAGGCTCCTTAAGATCTTTTGTACCTGTTTACGATTAGAAAAACTCCTCCCAAGGCCTCTTAGTTCATTCACAATTTCCGTGAATCTAGAAAACATTTCAGTGATACTTTCTTTTTCAAGCATTTTGAATAATTCATATTTTCTTAACAAAATGCTGATTTTAGTATCTTTAACTTGGTTGGTTCCTTCATATGTAATTTGAAGGATCTTCCAAGCTTCATGGGAGAATTTACAAGCAGATATTTTATTATATTATTCACTAGTTAGTGCATAGTAAATGGAATTAAGCCCACAAGCATCCATCTAGATGATTCTTTCATCCTCCTTAGTCTAGTCACTTTCATGACTAATTGGAGTTGGTGTACCATGTACAACCATTCTCCAAAGTTTCACATCTGTACTCTTGAGAAAGCACTCCATCCTATTTTTCCAGTAGCTATAATTACTACCATCAAAGAGGGGAGGTCGATGAATATTCTGACCATCTACAGTGTGGAAAGTCATGATCTCAGATGGTTAAATCTATTAACGAGATCAACATTGCTCTGATACCAATTGTTAGGACCTTATGGCTTACCAGAGGGGGGGTGAATGGTAATAATTTGTTTCTTAACCTTTTAGTAGTAGATTAGTATAAAGAAATAGCAAGCACACGATAAAAGAGTACACACAGAGATTTTAGGTGGTTCACCACTAATGGCTAGTCCACCCCCAAGGGATACTTGGGCTTCACTAAACTTTTGCAAACTTACAACCACTTGCTTTAGGGTTTAAGCAAGAACCAACCATTCACTTGAGCTTCCTAGTCGAAGCTCCAACCAATCCTTTCTCTGAAGTTTTGATCCATGTACTTCAGTAAACACTAGCTTGTGAGTAACAAAGTTAAGTGTGTGATGAGCTTCTGAAATTTAATCGAAGAATGTTTGTAACTTACCGAAAGATCACTTAAGTCTTTCTGCCATGTAGGATTCCAGATCATACAATGCGAGCTATCATTCAATCGAATACTTGCAACTGTAACTTACCAAACAGTTATTTAACTATCGGATAGTTAGCTACAGTAATCCTCCGTTAACTTTTCGATCGCTTTAATTCAGCACGTGCATAAAAGACTAACTTAAGTTTTGAATGGTTATACATGTAACTCACCGAAACGCTTCAAGATTTCAGATAGTTATCTTTCTAACTCTCCAAAAACTTGTTTGAGCTTCTATCTGGATTTCTACACGTGGGAAATTCAATGACTTAAGTTTCAGATAGTTATACTTGTAACTGTCGGATAGTTATCTAACTCTCCAATTTTTCCTTTTAAGCTTTTAACTACCGTCTTCTCCATTCTGCACGTGCGTAATAGGATGACTTAAGTTTCGAAAAGTTATACCTGTAACTCACTGAAAAACTCGAATAGTTATCTAACTCTCCGAAAAGAAAAGTTCGGATAGTTATCTAACTCTCTGAAAGTCCTTTAAGCTTCCGTTTTGTATTTCTGCACGTGGTTAATTTAATGACTTAACTTTCGGATAGTTATACCTGTAACTCTCCGAAAAAGTCAGATAGTTATCTTTCTAACTCTTCGAAAAGTCCTTTAAGCTTCTGGATAGTTAACTTCTTAACTATCCAATCATTCAATCTTTCTTAACTGTCCGATTTTCTATAGCAGCACATTTTGGGATTAACTACAACTTGTTTGCTGCTTAGAATTGTCTACCTTCTGATCTTTTGCTGCACTGACTAAACCTAAGAAATACAATTCAAAACCTCACATTGATTTTTGCATTATCAAAATCTAGAGGTCCTTTCAGGTTTATCATTTTTGTTCCTTTGCTGTTTCCTAGCTTTCCATGCTTTCTTGAATTTCCTAGTCAGCAAAATCAAATCCTCGTCAGAATCAGTAGATATATTAGAATCTAAATTAATTTTAAAGGCTATTTCTTTCTTTATTTTTAGTTTGTTGTGACTCAGTGATCCATTTAATTGAACTTCATTAGCAGATAAGTTTCCTATAAGTTCATTCATGGTATAAACATTTAAATCTTGTGATTCCTCAATTGATGTTATTTTCTGAGACCATTTAGAACTTAGGGATCTGAGAATTTTCCTCACCAAATCTTTCTGTTCAAAATTCTTTCCTAAGCATTTTAAAGAGTTTATGATACCAAGAAATCTAGAAAACATCTTAGAAATACTTTTATCTTCATGTATCTTAAAGAGTTCATACTTATGAATTAACATGTTTATCTTAGTCTCTTTAACTTGAGAAGTCCCTTCATGTGAAACTTCTAATGCATGTCACACCTCATAAGCAGATTTATATGTCGACACTTTACTAAACTATTCATAACTCAATGCACAAAATAAAATATTTAAGCCCTTAGCATTTAGAGTTTCATTTTCTTTTTCAGTAATTGTCCAAGTATTATAAGGAGTAGTTAACGGAGTATATGGTTTAGAAATCATGAACCACAACTTATGATCTATACTTTGAAGAAAAATTGTCATCCTATATTTCCAATATTCAAAATGTATTCCATCAAGTAAAGGAGGACGATTAAGATTTTAGCCTTCATACAAAGAAAAATTACCATTTCCAATAGCCATCTTACCTTAGATTTTTCAACCTATTTGATTTTAAACAGTTTAAAACTTTAAAACAACTTGAGCCTTAAACCAAGAAAGTTAAGCGTATGCTCAGATATTAATTTCTATTTAAAAACAAGGAAGGCAGAATAAGCAATGATATTAAATAAGTTGGTATCGATTTTATATCAAAGATTATTAACAAAGCTCTAATACCACTTGTAGGATCGTATGGCAACACAAGAGGGGGGTGAATTGTGTTTTTCAACATTTTTCGATTATAATTGAAACTTTAAAATACAAAAACAAGTCGAGACATTGTTTTCATAAAATCATTTTTATTCAAGATTTCAATTACAATATACAATTCAATTCTCCTCTAGAATTGTAGATGCAATTATTACACCATGTTTCATCTATACAATTTCATAACTACAAATAGAGAAAACTAATTTACAGAATTTAAAACATTTCTCCCTGTTTGAGATCTTTCTTATTCTTCTTCTCTTTCTTCTTCAGTAATTCTTTAGTGACGAATATCTGACTTTCTCTACTTCACCGAATTTGCTTTCTTCTGATACTTCAGATCTTCAGTGACATAAATCTTACCTTTTTCTTCTTCACTGAATTTTCTTCCATCTGATACTTCAAATCTTCAATGACATAAATCTGACCTTTTCTACTTCATTAAATTTTCTTCCACCTGAGAGCTTTTCCCTAAAGAGGTGTTTTTCATCCTTGAAAAAATTTTTCGTTTGGTGTGCAGGGATAACTGATCAACAAGAATTCTATACCTTTTATACTATATCTTCATTTCATGCATATCTTCCACGTTTAATCACTATCAGTCTTCCACTTCTTCACGTCTTTTCTTTTTCCTTCATCGAAATACACACGTTCTGACCCACGTTTACATTTCAAATTTTCTTTAATCATCAATCCTAGATCTCTAAAAAATTTCTTACAGAATAAACTTTCTCGTCCAAAATCTTTCATTAAGTGTAATAAGAAGTCGTTACTTTAATGTTAACTAAACGAGTAAACAAGTAGATATGTAACTTAACGTTTCTAACTTAACGAGTTCCACATGTACTAACTCACGTGACAAGTACTATAGCTAACTCAACGAACTAAGTTTGTGGTGTTACGCTAACTCAACGAACCATCTCCATGGTGTTATGATAACTCAACGAACCATCTCTGTGGTGTTATGATAACTCAACGAACTATCTCCATTGTGTTACAAATAACTCAACGAACTAGTAATAAACAAATGTTTTTATAATAAGAATTTTACCATGTGCAAAAATAACAACTTAAGTTTTATAACTCTAACCTAACGCATTGCCTTAGTGTTCAATATAGCAACTCAACGCGTTTAGTTATGTTAACTTAACGAGTTAAACATGTGCACCTCACGTGATATAGTATAACATTCGTAACTTATAATTTCACCACGTGTATAACACTAACTTAACGAGTTTGTTTCTTCTTTTAGTCACTAACTTAATGAGTTTTCACGTGACCTATTTTAACCTTTAAGCCTTTAACTTAATGAGTTCTCACGTGATCTCTATACAAATAACACTCTAACTTAACGAGTTGTCTAAACGTGCACTGTTCATGATACAGAAGATATAACTTTAAAACATATCATGATTTTCAATAAAAACACACATTAACTTAACGTTTAGTTAAATGAGAAATTAATGCAATGAAACGACTAGTTATTAACTTAGTGAAATTTCAGATCCAATACAGACAAGTATTTATATCAATAAACTTTTTTCTGTATTAATTGATGTACTTAATTTCCTTTCACAAGCAATAGTAATTGAGCAAATATGATTATTTTCATTCAGCACACATCATCAAAACAAAATATTCAACACTATTGTACTTGATCTAAATAATTTTGTTGTTATTATTGTTCTTGTTGCTATGGTTGGTGTTGGTACTTTTGCAAATCCTTAATACTAAATGTTCTCATACCTTTTACTTTAGATGGCCAATAAGATAAATTCACTTGTCTTGCAATGATTCGACATATAGCATCACCATAAAATAACTTTGAACTCATATGTTGTAGTTGATAAGTGAAAACATCAAACCAATTTATTTGTATTCTATTGTGCTTACTTCCAGATTGTGTCCAACTCTCTAAAATAAATTTACATGTAGAATGTTTGCAATGAACCTAGCTTCTGCATTTAGATTTTCCATTAATCTCATTTCAGAATATACATCTAGATCTATGATAAAAACTAAATGTCTCATTCCAATTGTCAAACTATGTCAAATCTGTTTGTAACAACAATACCTTCATTTTATAATACCAAAACTTCAAAAATTAATTCAGGAGATAAGGTAAACTCCTATTGACTTATTTGAGTCTTCAAAAGACTGTCATTTTGCACTAGATTACTGTAAAAAGCTATATTAAGTTCTTTATATTGTTTCCATTTTGTTCCAACTGGTAAGAATTGCATTAGGCCTTGAAACTCAAATAGATCTTTGATTTCCATTAAATTTCTAAATTTAATTAGCCTAGCATGCAAAATTTGATATGAAATCAAACTATTGTATTTCTATAATTCTTCATTAGATCTAAAATAAATTGAATTACCTTGAATATTTAGTAACCTATATTTAGAAGGTGATACCTAAAGCCTTGATTTTGAATTTAATTCTTCTTCAAGAATCTCTTCTCTGAAATGAACGTTATATTTCTCCTTTGTCAAAATATTTTCTTAAAGCTACTTAGGTAAACTTGATTCTTCAACTATAACATTGTAAGGAATGTTATCAATATCCATTAATTCAGTTTCAATAGATTGTTCATAATGTAAATTTTTCACAAATTCCATTGCCCCTATATTTGTTTGTATATTTTCATTTTCTTCAATAGATATTTTCATGTCTTTATGCTGTGAATTCTTAGACTTTGTATCTATAGATTCTGAAATAGGTTGATTAACATTAAGCCCTTCTAGAGTCTTATCTTTTTCAATAGCTTCCATTCTAGACACTCCAACCTATGAACTAGTTAGTGCCTCAATATTTTCAAGTACTTTTGCAATAACTTGTTCAATATCGTTTGCTTGATGCTCTAATTGTTTAGTTTCCTTATCATCAAGGCTTGATTCTATAGAAAAACTTGAACTAATTTGATATTTTGTTTCTTTCAAGTTTTCTAGAAAATGATAATAAAGTTTCATTATCATTGTTAGTTTTAGTATGTTCTAAATTGATCAATTTTTCAAATGCAATGTAAGTCACAATGTCTAGACATACATTATCCTTTAGAATTAAATCCTCATTTGATTTTTCTTTTTCAAATAAAGTTGTTTCCTCAGAAACAATTTCCTTTTGCTTTACTTTTCTAACTCTTTTTCTTTTGTAGCAAGCCACCTATTCTTCATCTTGTATTTTTTCTATTTTCTTATGTATCTGTTCCAAAAATGTTTTCTGTTTTAATTCTTCTAAAGCACTCTTTATTGCTATTGTTTTTTGAAGACCTTCAACTTTTTCTTGATCAACAACAATATTTGTTTATTTTTCCTTTGAAAATAATGCAGTAGGTATAGCAAATTCATGCTCTTCCTCAAATGATTTAAGTCGTGTTTCATTTATTGGTATTTGAGGAATTCTACTTGATGAACCTTTCCTTTTTCCAAATATTGTGCATATTGTTTCAGAAATGCTATCTCAACATATTTCATATGATCTTCTCTATCAAATTTACTTCTAATGCCCATAAATTGTATACTTTCAACAGTATGTTTAAGTTCTAAACGAATTTCATCAAGTATTTCTTCTAAAAAGAAATATTCACCATATATTTTCACTAACCTTGTATCTAGCTGAAGTATCTTTTTAAACCATGAATAAGGAACTTCATCTTCATCTATTTATTTTTCTCTTTCGTTTCCTCTACCTCTTCCTCTACCTCTACCACACCCTTTGTAGAACTTTGAATACATCGTCACAAGTGGTTACAGGAACAAACAAGTGGGAAATATTTTCAAAAAGATTTTGCGAGATAAGCTAAGTTCCCATGTAATAAGTATTTAAATAAGGTTTTTGAAATTATAACTTAACGAGTCTTTTAGTTGGGTTTGGGTTTTAAATTCATATTGAATAAACTTTATTCAATCAAGGTACTAGAATATAAAAGTGACTCATTAAGTTACCTAACCTAACAAGTAAAATGTTGTTTAGAGGCAGTTTCATACATTACATTACATAACATAATGTCTAGTTAGTATACTTGATGAAAAAAAAAAGTTTTGGATATTTTCAATTGAAACCTTCCAAAAACAAACTACAATCGATAAGTTTCATCTGAAACTTTTCAAAGAATAATCAAAATCGATATGTTTCATCTAAAACCTTCCGAAGAATATTTCTAGTGAAATGAAACTATCCAAAATATTATCTTGAAGACATTGTAAACTATTCTAATATTTTTTCTATATACCCAAAATAGTTTGTTTGTTTTTAAATTATTTCTTCAAGATTTTAAAGTGACTAAACTCAGATTAACTAAAATTTATATTTTAAATTATATTAATCTATTTTAGACATTGTTATTCCTCCTCCTACAAATATACTTCAAATATATTCAATAACATACAAAATATACTTATATAAGATAGGTGTTAATTATAACTATACATTAAATTTTTCAGAAACCTCTATTATCTTGAATTTATCAAAGATGATTTCTAGAATCAAATCCAACCATATATGAATCAAAACACAACTTTAAACTTAATATGATTAAAACAAGGAGAATAAAAAAATGTATTTCAAATAAACATTTTAAAAGTACTAGTTTAGATTCAAAAATCATTAGTCATTTTAGCAAAAACTATATTCGATTCAAGGATATTTGTATTTTTAATGAAATAACTTTTATCTTTTTAGAACAATAAATGTAAATAATTTTTCTTTAAAAGTTAGTTTGAAGAGCTCGAATCATACAAGAGCTTTCTAATGTACTTGTGTAATGAGTTTTCAATCAACAATCTCAGGTCTAATTAGGACCTTAAGTTGTCAGATTTAAAGAGTCTATTTTCAAGTCAACAATCCATGCATACCTATCTACTCAAGTACAAAAGGCTTATGATCAAATTGATCAATAAACTCTCAAAGATTTTCACTTTGTAAACACTTTTTATTTGAAGCACAATATATATGTATTTCATTAATACAGATGCAATAAAGCATAAATCTCATACAATTTTTACTTCTATGATTTACTAAAAATATGAATCAATTTCAATAAACTCATACTTTTTACTAGTAGTTTAATATGATTTACATATAAATTATTCTACAAGTTTAATCAATCAAGTCAAACTCATTCTTGATCATATGCAATTTCTTTGATCTAAAAAACCAACTAACAAAAATTTTCAAGAATTCAGAGATATTCTGAGTTTCTTTTAATCATTTATATTTCCACTTAAAATTTATAAAGTCGTTAAACTTAAAAAATTAAGTAAAATCAATAAGATACTACAATAATTACATTGTAAACACATAGTATCTTATGTAGTAGTTTAGATATTACTTAGATATCTATGATAAGTATATAATTGTTAGGGTTAGTATTACAGGTGTGGAGTATGCCACAAGTAGTCCAGGTTCAATTGGAAGCTTCTTAGCAGTAAGTATCCGACAATTATATATTTTCGATAGGTTACAAACCTAAGTATCCGGAAATAAAAGTTAAGTCGGAGGTTTTGAGTTAACTATCTGAAAGTCAGAAGATTTTGGAGAGTTAAGTTGTAACTATCTGAAATGACTTAAAGGACACTTAAGTGGATCTTCGGATAGTTAAGAAGCCAAATATCCGGAAAGCAGTGACTTAAGTGGATCTTCGGATGGTTAGGCAGTAACTATCCGAAGTTCATGAGCTTTTTGAAGGGTTATCGGCAGAACCTTCTGAAATGCCTAAAAAGATACTTAAGTGAGTTTTCAGATAGTTAAGGTATAACTATCCGAAAGACATGTAGTTTTCAGTGAGTTATCACCATAACCTTCCGAAAGGACAGAGAGAGAAAAGTAAGAAACTTTTCGGACAGTTAAGTCTGTAACTATCCGAAATACAGAATCTCTTGGATAGTTAACCTGGTACTTTACCGCCCGTTCAAAAAGAATATTCTCTTCGAATAGTTAAGTCTATAACTATCCGAAATGTTGCAGATTTTAGAGAGTTAAGAAGATAAGGCTCTGAAATTAATAGCCTCTTCTCGGAAGCATTGTTTCTCTACTATAATGGCTTGTATGTAATTAAAGGTTTATAAACCCTAAGTTGGGTAATATATAAACCTTTATGATGTTGTAAAACATTGCGGTTGATTGTGCCGAAGCTCATAAGGAACCCTTAACTCTCTATGGACGTAGGTTGTTGCTGAACCACGTAAATCATGTTTCTTCTCTGTATTCTTTCTTCTCTTACTCTTCACTCCTAGCATCAGTGAGTTTAGAGCTGAGTGTTTCAGTATCGTGTCATAGAATGTTAACTAAACGATTTGTTAAGAAAACAACAACTGGTATCAGAGCCAAAGGTTCTTCAGTTTAATAGAATGGTAGACGATAGAAAGCTTAGGATCGAGAAGTTTGATGGAAAAGATTTTGGATACTAGAGGTCTCAGATCGAAGACTATTTGTATTAGAAGGATCTTCATCAACTATTGTTCGGAAGAAAACTAGAGAAGATGGATCAGGAAGAGTGGGAGTTATTGGACAGAAAAGCTTTAGGTCTCGTCAGGTTATCACTAGCAAGAAACGTTCATTCAAATGTCACCAAGGAGAAAACAACAGCTGACTTGATGAAAGCTTTGTCTAATATATATGAGAAGCCTTCAGCCGCCAACAAGGTATTTCTCATGCGTAGATTATTTAATTTGAAAATGCATGAATGTGGAAATGTAACTGACCATGTTAATGAGCTAAATACTATTCTGAATCAACTACACTCAGTAGATATAATATTTGATGATGAAGTCAGGGCCTTGATTTTATTATCTTCATTACCAGAAAGTTGGTCTCCTATCGTGACTGGTGTAAGTAGTTCACTAGGTCATGAGAAGCTCAAGATGAGTGACATCCGGGATTTAATTTTGAGTGAGGACATTCGCAGGAAAAGTGAATTGTCAGCTTCAACTTCTGCCCTTAGTGTTGAAACTAGAGGGAGAAGTAAATCAAAACAATTTAAATCCAAAGGAAGGTCAAAGTCCAGAGGTACCAGTAAAATGAGAGAAGATATCAAATGCTAGAACTGTAATCAATGAGGGCACTTCAAGTCACAGTGTAAGTGTAGGATTGTCTGTATCACAAGAGGGGGGGTGAATTGTGTCTTTAGTAATTAAACTAGCGGATAAAACAAGAGCACAAAAACACTCGTAAATGAAATTCTATTCTTTTATTTCAAGACAGAATTTACAATATCTTTTCACCTCAATTCCCTTAATGACGGTTTTGATATAGTAATTTTTGATATACAATTCAAATAGGAAAACAAAGCTCTTTTCAAAACTAATTTTGAATTGTATAAAACCTGATCTTTATGCACACAACTCTTTTCTTTCTCTTTGACCAACTTCTGTATCTCTTCTTCTCTAGTTGTCGAATTTCCAGACTTCTTGCATTTGCAGCTCCTTTTCTAAAATTGCTTGGAGTTTCCAACTTCTTCTGATGTTGGAGAACTTTTCAGAATATGAATATTCAAACTTAACTTTTCAATTAGGGATCCAAATTGAATATTCAGACTTGGTTTTTGAGATTAGGATTCTCCTTTGTAATGTAGCTCGTACTTTCTATTTGTAGTCGAACTTTCTTGTCTTTCACGTTTAACATGTTCATCCACTTGATCCACAATCCATAATCCATAATCCACGTACTAATTTTCTCTTTAATCCAAATTACTTTCTATTTAAATTTCCACTTTCTTCATTGACAATCTGAGTTTCCACGATCTCCACTCGTAGATTCACTAAAATTTTATCTTCCTGGAGTCTTGTAGAATATCTTCTAAGTCTTCAATTTAGTCGAACATTTATCCTTTAACTCCTGTCAAAACTCGAATACTTATCCTTTAACTCTTCGAGTTCTTGCACCTACAAAACACGTGACTAAACAAGGAAACTTATCTATTCGTAAGTCCTTTTATAAAACTCGAACAATTATCTATCCATGCATATAAAAACTCGAACAGTTATCTAACTATTTGATTTTTCATTACCGAACGCACATGGAAAACACGTGACAACTTAAAACATTAAAAACACACGTGCGGATAACTTAACTATACGAGTTTTTAACATAAAGTATTCGACAAAAACGAAACATTAACTATCTGAAAGTTTAACTATTGCAAATCTAGCTCTTCAAAAATCTTTAATTTATCCGACATAAAAATAAAACTTTTCGATAATCTATTAACTATTATACTTAGAGAAATATACTTAGAGAATATTATGTAGACTTATTTAAATACGTTAATAAAGCATACATCTTCAAAATTAAATACCTAACAGTAAGGCTCCCAAGAAAGACAGTAGAGGAAAGGAATCAGAAGGAGCAGTTGCAAATGTTGTCTCCTACGATTCAGATGATGCCCTAGTATGCTGTGTTGACAGTTCAATTGACTCATGGGTACTGGACTCAGGAGCCTCTTTCCACACTACCTATAGGAAGGATTTGTTGCACAGTTATCGTGCAACTCTTGTGAAAAAGGTGTAACTAGCTAACAACACAAGTCTGAATGTGTTGGGAATTGGAGAGGTACTAAGTCAAAATTAAATACCTAACAATCTCCCCCTTTTTGATGATGTCAAAACCTAATAAGTCACATAATTTATATCTCCCCCTTTTTGGCATTATAAAAAAGTAAACAAACTATTTTCTCCTCCGTCAGGAAGTTAAGTTTTATAAATGTAAGGAAGGATATCTTACTAAGTATATATTAATCAAAACGATAGTGTCAATCTTATATAGGATTTATGGATTAAGCAAAAACTGTTTAATATCATAAACTGTGAAAAATAATCACGTAACATTAAAATCATTAAACAATTTACATAATGGTTTTGGTTACAATTTACAAAAAATAAATCATGTAATACATAATTTGTATAATCATAAGCCTCTTTGTCTTCGAAAAATATCAATCAGGGTATCTGAAATTTTCTTTGCAATATCTGTACTAACTCTATTTATCTGATCAAGTAATGCCTGATCTAAATCATTTTGAGAAACTTGTGATGGTTGCTGTAAAAATTCAGTATGTATGTCTATATCTATACCTATATGTATGCAAGGATAAATTGATCAACAATTTTCTTTCTTCTTCTTCTTTTTCTTCTTCAGCAATTCTTCAGTGACGAATATCTTGTCTTTTTATGCTTCACCGAATTTGCTTTCTTCCAATACTTCAAATCTTTAGTGACGAAAATCTTACCATTTTATGCTTCACTGAACTTTCTTCCACTTGAGAGATTTTCCCCGAGAAGGTGTTTTTGATCCCTGAAAAAGATTTTTCTTTTGGTGTGTAGGGATGGTTTGATCCTTGAAAAGATTTTTCTTTTTGTTTGCAAGGATAAATTGATCAACGAGAATTCTATGCCTTTTATACTGTATCTTCATTTCATGCATATTCTTCACGTTTAACCACCACCAGTTTTCCACTTCTCCACGTCTTTTCTTTTTCCTTCATTGAAACACACGTTCTAACCCACGTTTATATTTCAAATTTTCTTTAATCAACAGTCTTGAATCTCTGAAAAATTTCCTACAAAATAAACTTTCTCGTCCAAAAGTTTTTCATCAGTGTAATAAGAAGTCGTTACTTTAATGTTAACTAAACAAGTAACACAAGTATATATATAACTTAACGTTTCTAACTTAACGAGTTCCTCATGTGCCATTTCACGTGATAAGTACTGTAGCTAACTCAACAAACTATCTCCATTGTGTTATGCTATCTCAACGAACCATCTCCGTTGTGTTATGATAACGCAACGAACCAAAAATAAACAAATGTTTTTATAATAAGAATTTTACCACATGCAAAAATAACAACTTAAGTTTATAACGCTAACCTAACGTGTTGCCTTAGTGTTCAATATAGCAACTCAACACACTTAGTTATGTTAACTTAACGAGTTAAACATGTGCACCTCACGTGATACAATACAACATTCGTAACTTATAATTTCACCACGTGTATAACACTAACTTAACGAGTTCGTCTCTTCTTTTACTCACTAACTTAATGAGTTATCACGTGACCTATTTTAACCTTTAAGCCTCTAACTTAACGAGTTCTCACGTGACCTCCATACAAACAAAACTCTAACTTAACGAGTTGTCTAAACATGCACTATTCATGATACAGAAGATATAACATTAAAACATATCATGCTTTTCAATAAAAACACATGTTAACTTAACGTTTAGCTAAATGAGAAATTAATGCAACGAAATGACTAGTTATTAACTTCAGATCCAATACAGACAAGTATTTATATCATTAAGCTTTTTCTGTATTAATTGATAATTTTAATTTCTTTTCACAAGCAATAGTAATTGAGCAAATATGATTATTTTCATTCAGCACACATCATCAAAACAAAAATACTCAACAGTATGTATATCTTGTTGTATATCTGTATGTTGTTGTGTTTCTGTAAATTCTACGGATTGTTGTTGAGTTTGTCGAACCTGTTGTTGTTGTTGTCTAAGGATAGGTGTATCTGCTGCTTGGTATTTTTGGAGTTCTTTTGCAGAGAAAGATCGTGACTTTAATCTTTTCTGTGGCCACGGTGTAATATCTGTTTGACTTGCCACAATTCTCAAAATTGTATCACCCTAAAATAATTTATTCTGCAAATGTAAGATATGAGAAACAAAAATATCATACCAATTCACCTATATATGGTTGATTAATGCATATGTAGCATAAAGACAACATCTGCCAACTTCTGCCCCATGACCAAACCTCTGAAACAATGTAGCATGCAATATTTTTGCAATAAAACGTGCTTGGCCATTTAAGTCATTTAGTAATGTCAATGGTTTGTTGGCAGTTGGATCTTTGGCTAAACTTGTAATGTCCCATCCCAATCGATAAACCTGTTTTCTTTCTGATAATTTAACTCCTTCATTTTTCAGACCAAGTAACTAATGAAGTAAATCTGGAGTTAAATATATGTCATTTTCTTGTATATTAGAAACAGGAATACCTTCTTCCACTGTTAAGTTTGAGTAAAAACAACTGAGAAGTTCGGGTATAGCAAGATGGCCTCACTGTTGTGGAAGTAGAGTCAACAAGCCTTGAAATTCAAACAGTTCACGTATGTGTGCCATCCCTTCAAACTTAACTGGTCTTGAATATAAAATTGTAAAAGTTTTATATGTCTAAAATTTGTCATAACAGGAATTATTTCTAAACCATAATAGTGTATTTGCATCTAAACTCTGTTCAGGATTAGGTATTTTCCTGTCATAATGTTCTGATCTAGGACTTGTTTCAATATTATCAGCAGCATCTATATTGTCAGATCTTTTAGAACTGGTGCAATTTCTATCAAAACTAGTATAAATGTTTGAAATATCTATTATTGTTGTATCAATAATATGCTGAATTTCTTCTGTTTGTTCTTCTGGAAACATTTCAGTAGCAACAGTCTCTGTAACAATTTGTATATCAGCAACCTGTATATCTATATGTGATCTATACAACTGTCTCTGTATGAAAGAATGTTCTATATCTGTTTGTGAAATAGAATCATCCTGTATTTCTGAAATTTGTATATGTGAGACATTGGTAGTATCATATTCTATTTGTAACTGTGTATGTTGTTGATGATATACATTTATCAACAAGTATACGATATATTGTAACAGACATAACCATACATATAAAGTGTAGTATAAGCAACTGTACCAAAATTCAAAAGTCTCTGTTCAATATACAGTAAGAGGAATAATATATGTACATTCTTCTTCAGATAAAATATCTTCAAAATTCATAGACTTAGTGTCTACGTCATCAATAATATCATTAAATTTGATATCATCTGTATATATATCATGAAAACTTCCCACATTCTCACTTTCCGTAGGAAAAGAAAGTGTACTTGCAGTATTGTGTGAAAAACTGTCCATTGTATTAAAACATACATCATGCACTAATGTGACACAATACCTTGGAGTATATGCTTGTAAGCCAATATTTGTCACATCTACTGGGATTCCTCACAAAAATGTCTGTCCAGCTTCTGCAATGGAGCATAGTTTTCCATTTTGCACTGATTCTTCTTTTTGCTGCAATATTCCTTGTACACCTGCAGTTAGTCCAAAATATTCAATTGTCTTTTTCGTTTTCCGACTATATGTCTGTAGTGTTTCAGGTTGTTCAGGAGGTTCTAAAATTGTCTTAATTTCTCCTGTTAAAGTCACTTGTTGTCTTGATGGTCCTTCACCATGATGCCTAGGTGGTAATAATGGAATATAGAGTTTTAAGCTCTCCACCTCTACCATTTTGAGTTGATAAACTCTTTGTCCTTCACTTCAAAGGCCCATTTTGCTAATGGCAGTTTTATGTTCATCGATACACTATTTAATATCATCTAAAACAGTTGGGGGAAAATAATGTTGGGAATACAAGGATTGTAATTCCCTATTTGCATTTTCGATCATTGGTCCCCACTTCCTTCCATAATAAGTGATAGACTGTACCGATGTCTCTAGTACATGTCCAGAACTTACAATCACAGGGTTAGGTTGTAAATTTCTTTTCCATAAATGCAATGCGGAAAGTTCTATCTGTTTTAGTCTAAACTGTGTTTTAGCATAATTTCGAATAAATTTCCAACAGAAATTTTTCTCATCTTGAACAGCTTTTCTGATTTCGTGTAGTACTTCGTTTCAAAAAGTGTACCTAGAGTAAATATCGTTGATTTCATTCTACATTTTCTGAAGTTCCAGCTCTCTTTTCTACACTTTGGTCATTCTACCACGTCCTCTTCCACGTCCTGACATTGTTGATTAATCTTCGCTTTACACTATAGAACTTAGTGGAAGGAAAGATTGTGAAGCTAGGGTTTTACCAAGGTAGAAACACGAAAGGTTGTTAGGAAAACATTCATAACTCTCCAAGTTTATAAATGGACAAACAGATTCAATCATTGAAATCATAAATATAAGATCTGTTATCAAAAAATAACTCAAGTGCTTGCAATAACTGTACAAGTTTTACAACCAACAATTGTAGAATACTTAGCGTAATTGTGCATATAAAGAAAATAACTTCAGGCTAAGTGAAAAAGTGAGAAAACTCAAAGACTTATGATAACTGTTCGAGTTTCTCGAAGGAATAGGTGTGAAAACTTGAAGATTTAAACATAACTGTTCGAGTTTCGACTGAGACATTATAAAGTAGTGAAATTCAACACGTGCACAATTTGAACTTAAGGTGTTCAGAAAATTTCGGAGACTTATAAACCTAACTATCCGATGCTCAGGTGCATTTCGGAGAGTTACAGATAACATTCCGAAAGATAACTTAAGTCAATCATGACACGTGTACTTAAGCAATTTTATAATAAAGAGATGTTTCGGACAGTTACAAATCTAACTTTCCGATGCCCAAACGCATTTCGGAGAGTTACAGATAACTTACCGAAAATCCACTTAAGTCATGCATTATGGTTTTGACACATGTACTTCAGGAAATAATAAAATAGTCTATTGAACGTTTTAAAACACAACTATCTGATACTTGTAATATAACTTGCCGAAACAATAGAAAATTCGGATACTTAAGAATTAAAATATCTGCAAGTCACTAACAGTTTAGAAATGTATTTAATTAAGGTGTATTTCCTGAAATTATGCAGATTATTTCATGAAAACATATAATAGTTCAAAAGTTATGAATTATTATACGAGAAATTGCTCCCCCTACATAAATGTAGTGTAAAGAATCTATGGCGTACTTAATTTGGGTTGTCAAGCCCTAAGTAGAGTTAGCTTAAAAAGGTCAAATAGCTTACTTAAAGAGGATGCTAAGCCTTAAATAGATTTGAGTCTCTCCTTTTTTTTCTTTTTTCTTTTTAATTTGAATGAAATACAGAAATAAGTAGTAGAGTTAACAATTTAGACTTTCTAGCTTTTATCTTATTCAGTTTACAAAAGATAATTCATAGAGATATACCTACAGAAACTTAAAAGATTTCAATAATGAGTACACAACTTAAGACAAATAAATATCGTACATTATGTGTAAAGAGTAGATAATAACAAAAATAACAAGGATTATATGCATAGATTATGTTAGGATTGTTATAATACCTTAAAAGATAAATTAAGCTTGAGTACATTGCCCCTTTTTTTTTTATATTCATATATATATATTTTATGTATTACCTCCCACAATATCATCTTTTTACGTGATCATAATCCTATGCTTAGGGGAAAGATAACTAGTTACTCAATGACAAGTGAGAACAGGTAATTTTTTTTTTTTTAAATATAATCTGAATTACTTGCAAAATGAGTTTTCAGTCAGCACATCTCAAACCAGTTAGTTTAAGTAACTAGGGTTTAAGATCCCCCAACGGACTTAATTACTCAAGTAATTACAGATAAAAAATAAACAAAAATAAAACAAGACAGTAAAATAAATTAGAGGCAACCGCAAGACTTAATTTTTCTAACAGAATGTTAATAACTTTCCTTTAATAAAAAGTACATACTTCTTATGTATTTTTCTGTTAAAATCTCTGTAATACCATATACATAAGTAACAAAAATATAGTTGGCACTCACATTGAATCAAATTAACTTTTCCTTAAGTAATCTTTTCTAAATTTTTCTTAAATAAATTGACTTCAATAAAAATCAGAATTTCGTAAATTCTTAACTACCAAAAAACTGTAATTAAAAAAATATATGTTATTTTATTTTATTTTTTTAATAATAAAGACATTAAATTCTAAAACTTCCTTATAACAAACCAAAATACAATGAACAAGACCATTTAAATATCAAATAACCTACAGATACCAAGTTCTAATCGTAATTTTGAGAATGTATTTTCATCTAAGGGTTTTGTAAATAGATCTGCTAATTGTTCTGTGGTAGGAACAAAATTTAATACTCTTTTTCCTTTTATAACATAATCCCTTAGAAAATGATGTCAAACTTCTATATGTTTTGCTCGTGAATGTAAGATAGGATTTTTAGATAAACTTATTGCAGAACTACTATCATAGAAAATCTTAGTTGGTTCATAGTTTAAATTAAAATCTTTTAAGGTTTGTCTGATCCACAGGATTTGAGCACAGCAAAGTGCAGCAGCTATATATTCAGCTTCAGTTGTAGATAATGCTACACAATTTTGCTTTTTGCTAAACCATGACATTAAAGAATTACCTAACAATTGACAAGTGTCACTGGTGCTTTTTCTTTCAGACTTACATCCTACAAAATCAGCATCACTATAACCTACTAAGTTTAAAGAACTGTGTTTAAAGTAAAACAGTCCAAAATTGATGGTTCCTAATAGATATTTAAAAATTCATTTAACAGCAAGTAGGTGTGATTCCTTAGGATTTGATTGATATCTAGCACAAGTACACACACTAAACATAATATCTAGTCAGCTAGCTGTTAAATAAAGTAATGAACCAATCATACTTCTATATTGTTTTGCATCTACAGTTTTTCTAGAGTCATCTTTATCCAACTTGGTGATAGTACTCATTGGTGTATTCTTTGTTTTAGTGTTGTCTAAACCAAACCTCTTTAATAAATCTTGAGTATATTTTTCTTGTGAAATAAAAGTACCCTGATCTAATTGCTTAATTTGTAAGCCTAGGAAAAATGATAGTTCACCCATCATACTCATTTCAAATTGATTAGTCATGTCTTTCAAAAAGGACTCAACTAATTTATCATTTGTTGCTCCAAATATGATGTCATCTACATAGATTTGAACTATTAATATATCTTTTTCGATCTTCTTGATAAAAAGAGTGTGATCTGCCCTTCCCATAGAATACCCTTTTTCCATAAGAAATTTAGATAATCTTTCATACCAAGACCTAGGAGCTTGTTTAAGGCCATATAGTGCCTTCTTAAGCTTGTAAACATACTCAGGATGTTTTGAATCTTCAAAACCTGGAGGTTGTTTTACATACACTTCTTCTTTTATATATCCATTTAAAAAAGCAGTCTTAGCATCCATTTGATATAATTTGAAATCCATATAACAAGCATATGCTAGCAAAATTCGTATTGATTCTAGTCTAGCAACAGGAGCAAATGTTTCATCATAGTCAATTCCTTCCTCTTGCTTGTAACCTTGAGCAACTAATCTAGCTTTGTTTTTAACTATATGTCCATCTTGATCTACTTTGTTTCTAAATACCCACCTTGTTCCTATTATGGATTGATTTTCAGGTGGTGGAACTAGATCACATACCTCATTTCTTATAAATTGATTTAGCTCATCTTGCATAGCTAAAAACCAAAATGCATCTTCTAAGGCATCTTCAATTTTCTTAGGTTCTAGTAACAAAACAAATGAATAAGCACCACAAATGTTGACTACTGATGACCTAGTCCTAACTCCTTGATTAGGATCGCCTATTATCTGATCAATAGGATGAGATGAAGCATAACGCCAATTTCTATGTTGTTCCATATTTTCTATAAGTATGACATTATTTTCTTCTAAATTTTCATCATTCAAACTTAGATTTCTTATTCCATCAGATAATCTATCAATTTCTCTGTCAACATCATTTGGTACTATTTCTGGGAGAATTTCTGAATCAAAGTTTTCAACATGTCTTAAATCCAAATGAGAATTTTCATGAAATTTCACATGCAAGGTTTCCTCAATGGTTTTTGTTGATTTATTATAAACTCTATATGCTTTACTTCTAATGGAATAACCAACAAAAATCCCTTCATTTGATTTGGCTTTAAATTTGTCTCTTCGTTCCTTAGTGTTTAAAATAAAGCACTTACAGCCAAAGGGTTTTAAATAACTTATTTTGGGAACCCTGTTATATCATATCTCATAAGGAGTTTTATCTAAAATTGGTCTTAGATGTACTCTATTTATAACATAGCATGTTGTATGAACTGCTTCTGCCTAGAAAAAAAGGGGTAACTTATTCTCATTTAACATGGTTCTAGACATTTCCTGAAGTGATCTATTCTTTCATTCTACTATCCCATTTTGTGAAGGAGCTCTTGGAAATGAGTACCTATGATCTATGCCTAATTCTTCACAAAAGGTGTCGATTTGATCATTATCAAATTCTGTACCATGATCACTCCTAAGTTTTTGAATTTTAACATTTTACTCATTCTGAACTTTATTACAGAATATCTTAAATATTTCAAAAACTTCAGTTTTATTAGCTAGAAAATAAACCCAAGTAAATCTAGAATAGTCATCAACTAGTACAAAAGCATAATGTTTACCTCCTAGACTGGTTGTTCTAGTAGGTTCAAATAAATCCATATGCACTAGTTCTAATACTCTTTTGCTTGTTATTTCATTTAAGCTTTTAAAGGATGTTTTATGTAATTTACCTAGTTGACACGCATCACACATAAATTCTTTCGAGTACTTAATACTAAGTAAACCTCTAACTAGATTCTTTTTAGACAGCTTTTGTAATAATTTTAAGTTTGAGTGTCCTAGCCTTCTATGCCATAAAATGACTTCATCCGATTTTGCAATTAAGCAAGCATTGTCTTTAATAATATCAGAAGGCAAATTTAGAATACAAACAGATCCTTTCTTGTATGCAATGAATAAAATTTCGTTTGTAGCCATGTCCATAATTTTACAGGAATCTGTTTCAAAAATTACTCTGTAAATCTTCATTAAAACAGGAACACTCAATAAATTAAAATCTAAGTTTTCAACTAATAATACATCATTTATAAAACATTTCTCAGTTACCTGAACCTTGCCAGACCTAAGGATATTTGTTTTGCTTTTATTTCCAAAGGTAACTTGTCCGTTCTTGGTCTTTGTTATTTCTGTAAGTAATCGTATATCTCTAGTCATGTGGCTGGATGCTCCACTGTCCATTATCCATTTTGATTTGTGTACCTCACTGGATTTTGCCATAAAGCATACATTTGCCAGATTTTCTTCTGAATCTGATGTTGATGAGGATTCATTGTTTGATGTTGAATCCTTTGTTTCTTCACTTTGTGAAGTTGAAGAGTCATCCCATGTCACTTTAAGCGCCCTTCTCTTTCTAAATTTCTTATTCCTGAAATTCCTCCTCGAATTCTTCTTATCTTTGTTGAGAGGACAATCAATTTGAAAGTGACCCGGCCTGTTGCACTTGTAGCATATACTTTTGTCTTTCGTGAATGACTTCTTCTCCATATCTCCAGATGTCTTTGCTGACCTGAAGTTACTACGTTTCTTCAACAGATTTCTAAATTTTCTAGTCAACAACAATAAATCATCGTTAGAATCACTAGTGACTTCTGAGACTTTATCAGCCTCAAAAGCCAAATCTCTTCTAGGATTTTTCCCTTTTGGATCTAAATGTTGTACTTCATAGGCTGTTAGATTTCCTATGAGATCATCAAGAGTATATGTATTTAAGTCTTTGGACTCTTCAATAAATGTTGTCTTTTGAGCCCAAATTTTAGTTAAAGATCTAAGGATCTTTCTTACCAAGTCTTTTTCCTCGAATTTCTTGCCTAAAGATTTTAATGAATTTACAATCTCAAGAAAACGGGAAAACATATCAGAGATACATTCATTTTCGTGCATTTTAAAAAGCTCATATTTATGTACTAACATATTGATCTTAGATTCCTTGACCTGATTAGTACCTTCGTTGGCAACTTCTAATGCATGTCATATCTCATATGCAGTTTGATATGCAGAAACTTTATTAAATTGATCATGAGATAAAGCACAAAACAAGATGTTTAAACCTTTAGCATTCAGTGTCATTCGCTCCTTTTTATCAAAAGTCCAAGTATCATATGGAGTCGTAGCTAACACTATAGGATTGCTAATTATATGCCATAATTTGAAATCGATTGACTAAAAAAATACTTTTATCCTATATTTCAAGTAGCCATAATTGCTACCTTCAAATATAGGAGGATGATTATTGGTCTGTCCTTCAATCATAACTAAGATTTCAGAATTATCCATTTTAAACAGATGATCCGAAGTAAATGATAGGAAAAACAAATTCCTAAATAGAGAAATGAAGGCCTTCAAATGCTTTAAACAGTTTAAAATGCTCTGATACCAGTTGTAGGATCGTCTGTATCACAAGAGGGGGGGTGAATTGTATCTTTAGTAATTAAACTAGCAGATAAAACAAGAGCACAAAAACACTCGTAAATGAAATTCTATTCTTTTATTTCAAGACAAAATTTACAATATCTTTTCAGCTCAATTCCCTTCTTGATGGTTTTGATACAGTAATTTTTGATATACAATTCAAATAGGAAAACAAAACTCTTTTTCAAAACTAATTTTGAATTGTATAAAACCTGATCTTTATGCACACAGCTCTTTTCTTTCTCTTTGACCAGCTTCTGTATCTCTTCTTCTCTAGTTGTCAAATTTCTAGACTTCTTACGTTTGCAGCTCCTTTTCTAAAATTGCTTGGAATTTCAAACCTCTTCTGATGTTGGAGAACTTTTCAGAATATGAATATTCAAACTTAACTTTTCAATTAGGGATCCAAATTGAATATTCAGACTTGGTTTTTGAGATTGGGATCCTCCTTTGTAATGTAGCTTGTACTCTCTATTTGTAGTCGAACTCTGTTGTCTTTCACGTTCAGCATGTTCAACCACTTGATCCACAATCCATAATCCACGTACTAATTTTCTCTTTAATCCAAATTACTTTCTATTTAAATTTCCACTTTCTTCACTGACAATCTGAGTTTCCACGATCTCCACTCGTAGATTCACCGAAATTTTATCTTCCTAGAGTCTTGTAGAATATCTTCTAAGTCTTCAATTTAGTCGAACATTTATCCTTTAACTCCTGTCAAAACTCGAACACTTATCCTTTAACTCTTCGAGTTCTTGCACCTACAAAACACGTGACTAAACAAGGAAACTTATCTGTTCGTTAGTCCTTTTATAAAACTCGAACAGTTATCTATCCATGCGTATAAAAACTCGAACATTTATCTAACTATTAGATTTTTCATTACCGAATGCACATGGAAAACACGTGACAACTTAAAACATTAAGAACACACATGCGAATAACTTAACTATACGAGTTTTTAACATAAAGTATTCGACAAAAATGAAACGTTAATTATCCGAAAGTTTAACTATTGCAAATCTAGCACTTCGGAAATCTTTAATTTATCTGACATAAAAATGAAACTTTCCGATAATCTATTAACTATTATACTTAGAGAAACATACTTAGAGAATATTATGTATACTTATTTAAATACGTTAATAAAGCATACATCTTCAAAATTAAATACCTAACAGTAAGGCTCCCAAGAAAGACAGCAGAGGGAAGGAATCAGAAGGAGCAGTTGCAAAAGTTGTCTCCTACAATTCAGATGATGCCCTAGTATGCTGTGTTGACAGTTCAATTGACTCATGGGTACTGGACTCAGGAGCCTCTTTCCACACTACCTATAGGAAGGATTTGTTGCACAGTTATCGTGCAACTCTTGTGAAAAAGGTGTACCTAGCTAACAACACAAGTCTGGATGTGTTGGGAATTGGAGAGGTACACATTAAAACAAAACAAGGGATATGGAAATTGCAAGAAGTTAGATATGTTCCAGATCTTGCAAAGTAATTAATTTCCATAAGTTCCCTAGACAATGATGGTTATCAGATTGCCTTTGGTACAGGCAAATGGAAGGTAACCAAAGGTGCAAAGATTATTACCTCAGGACAGAGGACAGGCACCTTATATTTAACATCGGATCAAGATGACTCCATTGCAGCAGTTAGTGATACTAAAGACACTGACTTATGGCATAAAAGATTGGGACACCTCAGTGAGAATGGATTGAAAGTTTTAGTGGTAGAAGGGAAAATCCCAAAGCTGAAGAATGTCAATTTACGGATATGTGAAGACTGCATTGAGGGAAAGTAGAAGAAAGTTAGCTTTGCCAGGAATCCTCATGATCCTAAGTCACAGAAATTGGAGCTAGTTCACACGGATGTGTGGGGGCCTGCTCCTATCAATTCTTTAGGAGGTGCTCTCTATTATGTCACCTTCATTGACGACAGTACAAGGAAGGTATGGGTTTATTTTCTAAAACAGAAGTCTGAAGTTTTCCAAGTCTTCAAGAAATGGAAGGCAAAAGTGGAAAATCAGAGTGGAAGAAAAATCAAATCCATCAGGTTAGATAATGGAGGAGAATATGATAGCCATGAATTTAAAGTTTACTGTGAGGAGAAAGGAATTAGAAGGCAAATGACTGTAGCTGGAACTCAACAAAATGGAGTTGCTAAAAGTATGAACAGGACCCTGAATGAACGGCCAAGATGCATGAGACTACATGTAGGTTTTCCCAAAACATTCTGGGCAGAAGCTGTTAATACAGCTGCCTATCTAATAAATAGAGGATCATTTGTCCCAATGGGGCTTAAGAACCCTGAAGAGTTGTGGACAGGGAAAGAGGTCAACTATGCTCACTTAAAAGTCTTTGAATCCAAGTCATTTGTCCACTTGAATAGTGACAAAAGAGATAAGTTGGATTCAAAATCACAAATATGTTATTTCACTGGCTATGGTAAGGATTATTTTGGTTACAAATTCTAGGTAGAAGAAACCAAGAAAATAATCCGTGCAAAAGATGTCATATTCATTGAATCCAAGATGTTTAAGCATAGAGAAGGTGCAGAAGAACAGCAGTCAGAGCTTCAGTCTAGAAGTACTACTGAGATCAGTCTAGATAATCATGTTGAACAACCTCAGAAGGAACCTGTAGAAGAAATTCAGCTTCTAGAGGTTGAACATCAAGAACATCTAGATGATCAAGAAGCTGAAGTTGTCATTGGACAACTTAGAAGGTCTAGAAGAGTCTCTAGGCAACCAGAAAGGTATGTACCATCATTCAATTATCTATTATTGACGGATGATGGTGAACCTGAAACATATTAGGAAGCAATCTGTGCAAGTGATGCACATAAATGGGAGTTAGCAATGAAAGAAGAAATGAGATCCCTAGAGAAGAATAATACTTGGGAGCTAACTTCCCTACTAGAAGTAAAGAAAATCCTTGGAAACAAGTGGGTGTTCAGGATAAAAGAACAATCAAATGGCAGCAAGAAATATAAAGCCAGACTTGTCGTCAAGGGTTTTCAGCAAATTCAAGATATAAACTATACAGAAGTATTCTCTCCTGTTGTGAAGATGAATACTATTAGAATAGTCTTAAGCATTATTGCTGCAAGAAATTTGCTCTTGGAGCAAATGGATGTAAAGACAACATTCCTACATGGTGACTTGTAGGAAGAACTTTACATGATGTAGCCAGAAGGATTTACAGTTACTGGCAAGAAAAGAAAGATAGCTTGTAGATTGCTGAAAAGTCTATATGGTTTGAAGCAAGCACCACGACAATGGTATAAGAGATTTGATACCTTTATCTGTACCCTAGGCTTCAAAAGATGTGATACAGACTATTATTGCTACATAAAATTGCTAGATGATTGCTTCATTATTCTACTGATTTATGTAGATGATATGTTAATTGCTTGTTCTAGTATGGAACAAATTAAGCAATTAAAGAGGCAACTATCAAAAGAATTTGACATGAAGGATATGGGAGAAGCCAAACAAATCTTGGGTATGAGAATTATCCGAGATAGAATGGCAGGCACTTTGAGATTAAATCAGAAGAAGTATCTAGAAAAGGTACTAAGGAGATTTAATGTCTAAAATGTGAGAAAGACTAAACTACCCCTCGGACCCACTTCAAGTTGTCTAAAGATCAAGTAGTTAAGACTGAAGAAGAAAGGACAAGAATGTCCAGAATACCATATGCTTCAGCAATGGGAAGTTTAATGTATGCCATGATATGCACAAGACCTGATATATCTCATGCAGTGGGAGTGATTAGTAGATATATGGTAGAACCAGGAGCTGAGCATTAGTCTGCGATACTGTAGATACTTAGATATCTCAGATATTCCCTAGATGTAGATCTGAATTTCAAGAAAGGACTAGTTGAATTGATTAGCTACTATAATGATGATTTAGGAAGAGAGTTGGACAAAAGCAAGAGTACTTCAGGTTATGTTTTCTGCATAGGAAGTACTGCAATTAGCTAGAGATCCAAGTTGCAAAGTAATGTTGCACTCTTGACCATAGAAGCTAAATATGTTGTAATAGCAGAGGTAGCTAAAGAAAGAATTTGGCTAGAGAATGTACTAGCCGAATTAGAGCACAAACAGAATAGAACCATTCTATTCTATGACAATCAAAGTGCAATTTATTTAGCTGAGAATCTGAAGTTCCATTTAAGGTCCAAGCATATAAGAATGAGATTTCATTTCATAAGGGAAGAGATAGTGTAGAACAGGTTAGATCTTCAGAAGATTGCTAGATCTGAAAATGCAGCAAATATGCTAACCAAAGTTCTGAATCTGCAAAAATTAAGGCTCTATATGGCCTTAATTAGTCTACTGAAAAACTGAAAAGTAGAAGGAGATGAAGAGTTGATGATTATTTGAGCAGAAGTTGCAATAATCTGTAAGCTAAGTGTAGAGATTGATTTTTCTTTCGATCATTGTGACAAACTCTAAGTGGGAGATTGTTAGGGCAAGTATTATAGGTGTGGAGTATGCCACAAGTAGTCCAGGTTCAATCGGAAGCTTCTTAGCAGTAAGTATCCAGCAGTTATATATTTTCGGTAGGTTACAGACCTAAGTATCCGGAAATAAAAGTTAAGTCGTAGGCTTTGAGTTAACTATCCGAAAGTCAGAAGATTTTGGAGAGTTAAGTTGTAACTATCCGAAATGACTTAAAGGACACCTAAGTGGATCTTTGGATAGTTAAGAAGCCAAGTATCTAGAAAGCATTGACTTAAGTGGATCTTCGAATAGTTAGGCAGTAACTATTCGAAGTTCATGAGTTTTTCGGAGGGTTAAACTGCTAAACTATTCTTTTTGGAGATTTAACTATTCGGAGGGTTACAGATAACTCAACGAACTTTCTTTGTTGATTTAACTATAAAACACGTGCAAAAATAACAACTTAAGTTTATAACGCTAACCTAACGCGTTGCCTTAGTGTTCAATATAGCAACTCAATGTGTACAGTTATGCTAACTTAACGAGTTATAACTTAAGTAAATCTACCAGATCTCGACACGTGTCAACAGCAGTTTAATCATAAAAAGAGATTTAACAACTTAAGTTTATAACGCTAACCTAACGTGTTGCCTTAGTGTTCAATATAGCAACTCAATGTGTACAGTTATGCTAACTTAACGAGTTATAACTTAAGTAAATCTACCAGATCTCGACACGTGTCAACAGCAGTTTAATCATAAAAAGAGATTTTAGAGAGTTACAGGTCTAACTATCCGATGCACGTGTTTTACGAAGGGTTACAGATAACTCAACGAACTCTCTTCGTTGATTTAACTATAAAACACGTGCAAAAATAACAACTTAAGTTTATAACGCTAACCTAACGTGTTGCCTTAGTGTTCAATATAGCAACTCAATGTGTACAGTTATGCTAACTTAGCGAGTTATAACTTAAGTAAATCTACCAGATCTCGACACGTGTCAACAGCAGTTTAATCATAAAAAGAGATTTAACTATTCGAATAGTTACAGATAACTCAACGAACTTTCTTCGTTGATTTAACTATAAAACACGTGCAAAAATAACAACTTTCTTTTTGGAGATTTAACTATTCGGAGGGTTACATCCGAAAGAGGTTAACTATTCGGAGGGTAGAACCTTCCGAAATGCCTGAAAAGATACTTAAATGAGTTTTCAGATAGTTAAGGTATAACTATCCGAAAGACATGCAGTTTTTGGTGAGTTATCAGCATAACCTTCCGAAAGGACGGAGAGAGAAAAGTAAGTAACTCTTCAGATAGTTAAGTCTGTAATTGTCTGAAATACAGAATCTCTTGGATAGTTAACTTGGTACTGTATCGCCCGTTCAGAAAGAATATTCTCTTCGGATAGTTAAGTCTGTAACTATCCGAAATGTTGTAGATTTCGAAGAGTTAAGAAGATAAGGCTCTGAAATTAATAGCCTCTTCTCGGAAGCATTGTTTCTCTACTGTAATGGCTTGTATGTAATTAAAGGTTTATAAACCCTAAGTTGGGTAGTATATAAACCTTTATGATGTTGTAAAACATTGCGGTTGATTGTGTCGAAGCTCATAAGGAACCCTAACTCTCTGTGGACGTAGGTTGTTGCTGAACCACGTAAATCATGTTTCTTCTCTATATTATTTCTTCTCTTACTCTTCACTCCTAGCATTGGTGAGTTTAGAGCTGAGTGTTTCAGTATCGTGTCATAGAAGGCTACTGAACGATTCGTTAAGAAAACAACATCATCAACAATATTTATCTTCTATGGAGTTTAAGCATTTTACACATTATATAGCCAACAAATACCTAAATTTAATCTTATATTGTAGAATGTATTTTCATCTAGAGGTTCTGTAAATATATTAGCTAATTGATTTTTACTAGACACAAATCTTAACTTAATTTTTCCTTTAATTACGTTATCTCTTAGAAAATGATGTTTAACCTCTATATGTTTTGTTATAGAATGTAGTACAGGATTTTTGGAAAGATTTATTGTAGAACTACTATTACAATAAGTTTCAGTTATATCATAAGATAATCCAAAATCTTCTAAGTTTGCCTCATCCACAGAATTTGAGCACAACACAGTGTAGCAGCAACATATTCAGCCTTAATGGTTGAAAGTGTTGCATGTTTCTTCTTTTTGTTTAAGAATAGTCTAACATTATCATTTATAATCTTATTATTTGTAAGTACTACTAATTTATCATTAGCTTCATACTCACTTAGAGAATTATTACTCTTATTAACATTCTTTTTATTTTCAGATGTAGTATAACCAAGACCAAACCGAATTTTATTAGATGTTAATTTATTTTGGTCATGTTCATACATTTCAATAAGATCATACCAAAATTTTATACTTATATTTAAATTTTTAATACATACAAAATCTTTTTCTACACAAGAATTTTCAGATAAAGTTATCATTTTAACTTTCGAATAGTTAACGTTTCGATTTAGTCGAAGAGTTATGTTAAAAACTTGTATAGTTAAGTTATCTACATGTGTGTTTTTAATGTTTTAAGTTGTCACATGTTTCCCATGTGCGTTCGGTAATGAAAATTGAAAAGTTAGATAACTGTTCGAGTTTTATAAAATGACTAATGAACAGATAAGTTTTCTATGTTCAATCATGTATTTTGCAGGTGCAAAAACTCGAAGAGGTACAGATAAGTGTTCGAGTTTTCACAAAACTTAAAAGATAAGTGTTCAACTAAAACGAAGACTTAGAAGATATTCTATAAGTCTCCAAGAAGATAAAGTTTTGGTGAATCTACAAGTAGAAATCATGGAAATTCAAAATGATAGTGGAGAAAGTGGAAATTTCAAAAAGATAGTGGACAATGAAAATTCAAAAAGATAGTGGAAATCGTGGATGATTTGAATTTGAAATTAGTACATGGATTATGGATTAAGTGAATGAACATGCTAAACGTGAAATTATAGTTCGACTACTAATAGAGAGTACGAGCTACATTACAATGAAGATCCTAATCTCAACAACTAAGTCTGAATATTCAATCTGAATCCCAAACTGAAAAATCAAGTCTGAATATTTATATCTAGAAAAATTCTCCAACATTAGAAGAAGTTCGAAATTCCAAGCAATTTCAGAAAAGGAGCTACAAACACAAGAAGTCTGGAAATTCAACAACTAGAGAAGAAGATATACAAAAGCTGAGCAAAAAGAAGGAAAGGAACTACGTGTATAAAGATCAAGTTTTATATAATTTGAAATTAGTTTTGAATAAGGACTTCATTTTCTATTTAAATTGTATATCAGACATTACTGTATCAAAACCGTCAAGAAGGGAATTGAGCTTAAAAGATATTGTAAATTCTTTCTTTAAAGTTTAAAAAGAATAGAATTTTATTTACGAGTGTTTTGTGCTCTTGTTTTATCCATTAGTATTTTTAATTACTAAAGATACAGTTCACTCCCCCTCTTGTGATACAACGATCGTACAATATTTATTACCTTGTTTCATAATAAAAGGAATTTTAGTCTTAGATTTACTTGAACTACAACTAAGAAATCTTTTGTTGGTTTGAGATTCAGGGTATTCAGGATAATCAAATCCTAAGCCAAATTTATATAACACCTCAGAGTACTAGTTAGTTTGTCTAACTTAGTTTAACTTAAATTTCATTTCTTAATATTGGAATTTAACTCTAGCTCTCTCATTTTTAGTTTGTCAATTTCTAACTCAAGATCATTTATGTTAATTCTCAGTTTTTCATTTTTAGATTCTATCTTTAATTTCTCAACATTTATATTATGTATTTGTTCATGCAAAACAGATTCATTAAATCTAAATTTATGTAAATCTACAACATGATTTTCATTACCACATTTAAATTTTTCTAAAGTTCTAAATAGGAAATAATTTTCTTCTTCCACAATGGACAAAGAATTTCTAATATTCTTATTTTCTAATTTACAAGCTTTAAGTTTATGCAATAATGCATTATAATCACATATTAATTCATCAAAGTCAAAATCTAAATGATTTTCAGGATTAGAGATTATCTCAAACTCATCTGCCATAAAGAACACATAAGCAATGTCTTCTGACTCTTATTCTTCTTCTGAATATGAAGATTTTGATGATGATTCCTCAAATTCAAACTCTTTTAACGTGTCATCCCAAGTGACTTTCAAAGTTTTTTTCTTGTAAAACTTTTTCTCAATTTTCTGAGTCTTCTTCTTCTTATTTGTCCTACTTTTTTTTCATTTTTCCTTGTAGGACAATCAATAGAAAGAAGTCCAGATTTTTTACAATTGTAACATACATACTTTTTGGATGAAGAATTCTTTTCATTCAAAGATTTTGATGTTGAGAGTTTTTCATTTCTATTCCTTTGTTGTCTCATAGTTTTCCATGCTTTCTTGAATTTTCTAGTCAATAAAATTAAGTCCTCATCAGAATCAGTTAAGATATCAAAATCTAAATTAATTTCAAAGGCAATTTTTTTCTTCAATTTTAATTTATTGTGACTCAGTAAATCATTTAATTGAACTTCATAAGTAGTCAAATTTCCCATAAGTTCATTTATAGTATAAATATTTAAGTCTCGTGATTCCTCAATTGAAGTTACTTTCTAAGACTATTTAAAACTTAGGGATTTGAGAATTTTTCTCACAAAATCCTTCCATTCAAAATTCTTTCCTAAGCATTTTAAAGAATTTATAATATTTAGGAATCTGGAAAACATCTCAAAAATACTCTCGTTTTCATGTATCTTAAAGAGTTCATGCTTATGAATTAACATATTTATCTTTATCTCTTTAACTTGAGAAGTACCTTCATATGAAACTTCTAATGCATGTTGTTTAGAATGAAAAGTGCATATTATTAATGGTTAAATGATGGTTAATTGCATAATATTTAGCTTATCATATGAGAATTAAGCCATTATGTTATAATTGCACTGTTATATGCTTTAATTGAAGAATCTGCTTAATTTTGAGGAATTAATGTTAATTTAGTACATTTATGAATTGTCGATAAGTTGCAGGCTGTGAAATTCTTAAGTATCTGAAAATGCATCTGAGCATCGGATAGTTAAACCTGTAACTCTCTAAAATCTCTTTTTATGATTAAACTGCTGTTGACACGTGTCGAGATCTGGTAGATTTACTTAAGTTATAACTCGTTAAGTTAGCATAACTGTACACATTGAGTTGCTATATTGAACACTAAGGCAACGCGTTAGGTTAGCGTTATAAACTTAAGTTGTTAAATCTCTTTTTATGATTAAACTGCTATTGACACGTGTCGAGATCTGGTAGATTTACTTAAGTTATAACTCGTTAAGTTAGCATAATTATACACATTGAGTTGCTATATTGAACACTAAGGCAACGCGTTAGGTTAGCGTTATAAACTTAAGTTGTTATTTTTGCACGTGTTTTATAGTTAAATCAACGAAGAAAGTTCGTTGAGTTATCTGTAACCCTTCGAATAGTTAAATCTCTTTTTATGATTAAACTATTGTTGACACGTGTCGAGATCTGGTAGATTTACTTAAGTTATAACTCGTTAAGTTAGCATAACTGTACACATTGAGTTGCTATATTGAACACTAAGGCAACGCATTAGGTTAGCGTTATAAACTTAAGTTGTTATTTTTGCACGTGTTTTATAGTTAAATCAATGAAGAAAGTTCGTTGAGTTATCTGTAACCCTCTGAATAGTTAAATCTCCAAAAAGAAAGTTGTTATTTTTGCACGTGTTTTATAGTTAAATCAACGAAGAAAGTTCGTTGAGTTATCTGTAACTATTCGAATAGTTAAATCTCTTTTTATGATTAAACTGCTGTTGACACGTGTCAAGATCTGGTAGATTTACTTAAGTTATAACTCGTTAAGTTAGCATAACTGTACACATTGAGTTGCTATATTGAACACTAAGGCAACGCGTTAGGTTAGGGTTATAAACTTAAGTTGTTATTTTTGCACGTGTTTTATAGTTAAATCAACGAAGAAAGTTCGTTGAGTTATCTATAACTCCACGAACTATATATTTTCTAAAATGCCACTGTAGCGGTTGCAGGAACAGACAGTTGGAAGGAAAAACCACATTTGCACGTATCACGTAGGAATTCAATCGCGCAGGGAGAAAGAAATCATCACCGTTGATCTGAAGTAAGGAAATCCAACCGACCATTCAAGCAGAAGCAGTTACTACTGAAGAAATATAAAAGAAAAGAAGAAAAAAAGAAGAAGTGTGTGATCGATGGATGGCCAGTGTATATAGAGGAGGAGCACCGAGCTTTCTACAGATAGTATCGGCGATTCTCCGAAGTATCACACCAACCATCGTTATCACCACCATAATCACCAATCATCGGAGGTCTGTGAGGATACTTGCCTGATGTCGGGTCGATTCCGAGCCAAACATAGTGCCTGACAACCACTGTGAGGAGTGATCGCGTCGCGAGAAGGGAAGACATTTTCACCAAGCTCCGACTCATATTTTAGGAGATCGTAAAGCTTTTAGCCTTGGCTTCGGGTTGATGCCTATATGCTGAAGAGGAGATCATCTTGCAATTTTGGACTCACGATTCTATAAGGAGAGGAGACAGAATTGTAAGTGGTTTAATTTTCAGTGGTGTAATCACGTTGCAAGTAATGTCGGAAGTATTTACTATCAAGTGAGATTACTTTACATTTCACCTTTCGCCCATTTCCATGTTCACATCAAAACAAAAATACCAAAAATAATTTATCTTTGTTTATATGTTGTATTTGAGTGTTGTATTGTTTGTGTTGTATCGTGATTAATGTTATCTGTATCAGTTTTATGATTGTTTTATGTTAGTTTTAATTTTACAGTTTACTAAAATTGGTTTGTACAAAAAAACTTAAAGATTTTAGTGGTTACTGTTTGAATCATCTGAATGTTAGTATTGCTTAATGATAAATCCAATGTTAACTAGCATTAAAAAGCTTAATTGATGTTATTTACAATTTGTGGAATCGCCCAATGGTTGGCCGAATTCCTCTATAAATAGCAGTATTACAAAGAAGAGACAGGCTCGTGGAGTTAACTTAAGTCCATGAGGATAGTCCATTGAGTTACAGTTAACTCAACGGACTAAGTTCGTATGGCTAACTCAACGGAGTGCTTATTGAATATAAATTTGAATTGTTCACAATCAAACATTTCTTAAATTCGTCAGCAATTCCCTATGGGATCGACCTTTACTTACACACTGATACAATAGACACTGTGCACTTACAGTTAAAGTACAAATTGGAATTAATATCTAAATTGTATTAAAGGTTGTTTGTTTACTTCTAAAAGAAAGAATAGACATAAAGATAAATTAACTAAGTAAAAATAGAAGTAACAAATCCAAGTTTTTCTAGTGAAGTGCTGGGAAAGCCAAACACATGTCACACCTCATAAGCAAATTTATATGCCGACATTTTATTGAACTATTTATAACTTAATGTACAAAATAAGATATTTAAGCCTTTTGCATTTATAGTTTCATTCTCTTTTTTAGTAACTATTCAAGTATTATAAGGAGTAGTGTTTGGTTTGTTCTTGTTTACTTATATATATATATATATATATATTTTAGAAGTAAACAAATAATTTTTACGAATAAGATATTAAATTCAATTTATAATTAAACGTAAGTACATAGTGTCTATTGCATAAATGTGCATCTACAAGTTAATCCCATAGAGAATGATTAAAAATTTCAAACTATTTAAATTTTTACAACTAGAGGTTTTTGTGTTCTGAATTACTCGCTCCATTGAATTACTACTAACTCAACGAACTTAGTTCATTAAGTTACAATTGTCCTAATGGACTATCCTCATGGAGTTAAGTTAACTCAACGAGCCTCACTAGTAATTTTAAATTAAAATTATTGTCCATAGAGGAATACGACCATCCATTGGGCGGTTCCACAAAATGTAAACAACATCAATTAAACTTTTAATGTTAGTTTATACAATATTTATCATTAATTAGCACTAATATTCAGATATTTTGAAAAATAAATATATTAATTAGGATTTTAGAATTGAATAAGAACTAGTTTCAATGATCAATAACACGATTTCCTATTTTCAAGAATGAAATAAACAAAAAACATTCAACAATACTAACAATACAAAACAAACATGTTAGTGTTGACGAGTAGAGCATGTAGCAGACAAAAAAGGGAGAAAAGAAGATTGTTGAAGAAAGGAGGAGGAAGAAGGAACAATCTGCACACAAAGACAAGCGTTTATGTGGTTCCCTAACTTGGGTACGTCCATGGATGGAGGCTCATCTATTCTTATTCTTGGAGAATGAAAATGGGGATACAACTTATTGATTTGGGCACCCATCAACAACCTAAATACTTGGGCGGCCCATGGTCCCAAAAGACCAAAATACCCCTATGTACACAATAACTAATTCAAGACACATTTCAACAATCTCCACCTTGTCTTGAATTTACAAACTCTACCTAGAACCAAACACACCATCACAAAGACCCCGGAGGGTCAACCATATGCATAAACATTGAGTAGGTCCAAGCAATGCTTGAACTTACTCTTAATGGCACCTTTGGTGAATATGCCAACTAGATTATCCTCAACATTGATCTTCAATATCCTTATGCAGTCTTCATTCTTAAGGAAGTGGTAGTGAACATCAATGCGCTTCGTCCTATCATAAAACACATTGTCCTTTGTCAAGCTAATGGCATTGAGACTGTCACAAAACAAGTCTGCATTCTCATAACAAAGCTTAAAGTCTCCAAGTAGCCCCTTCAGCCAAATACCCTCTTTTGTAGCTTTTGTCATTGCCATATACTCAACCTCAGTGGTTGATAGAGAAATAGTAGATTGAAGTGTAGATTTCCAACTGACAATAGAATCTGCAATTGTAAACACATAACTTATTAAAGATCTACACTAATCAATATCACCTACAAAATCAAAATCTAAATAACCAGCCACACTACAACTATGTTTTACTCCATAAATCAGCCCTTCATTAGATGCCCCCTTCAAATATCTGAATATCCTCTTCACGACTTGCCAATGGTTCTTCCCCGAGTTAGACATAAATTTGCTCACCACACTAAGGGGATAGGCAAGATCTAGGCGGGTGCAAACCATTACATACATCAAACTCCCAATGACCTATGAATATGGATCACACTTCATGTATTCCTTCTCAGATTGCATCTGTGGTTCCATGGCTGATGATGGACGCAAGTTCCTGTCATATGGCATCTTGTCAATCCAATTTGTTGATATCTATTTTGAGAAGCCAACTAGCTTGCTTATGAGCCACCAAAGGCATAGGAGCTTAGGTTCCACACAATGCATATATTTAACAATTTATGTTTTGTATTAGTTGTTATTTTTGTTATATGATTTACTTTTATTTGTGAATGAAAAGTTTTTCAGAATCAAAAGTCGGAGATATTAATGGAGATACAAAAGAATAAGGTATGTCATTGATTACTTATCTTGAATTTATATTTATACACAGTTCATGGAGTAATTCATTAATTCAACAAACTTAATTCGTTGAATTAGGTGCTAAGTCAACAAATAGTATTCATGCCTGCTAACATTTACTGTATTTTCTGTAAATCTTTTACAATAAGGACAATGCAAAATGTAGGTATAGGGGAGAGGTAATTGGATGAAAATCTAAGTAATCTTGTTAATTATAAGAATTAAGATTGTGCTGCAAATTTCTGTGGAAACTAGAAAATTTTTTATAAATTTTGCTATAACTATTTGAAATTTTTTCTGAAACCTTCTAAAAGTTGAAAAAAATTGTAATTGCCTTAATGTTATATTAAGAATTTTATACAAGATACTATAATACTTTACTATAAATACAAATCTGGTATAGTATCTTATGTTTTTACTGAATTTTATGAGTTTAACAATTTTACGATTTTAAAAGGAATTCAGAATGCTTAATTGAAATTTAGACAATTATCTGAAATCCTAAAAGAGCTAAAATGTTGATTTGTGGATTAAATGAAATGCATGTAATCAAGGATACATTTAATTTGATTAATTAAACTTGTAGAATGATTTATGTGTAAGTCATATTAAACTACATAAAAAGTATGAGCTTATTGATATGGATTCATATTTTTTAATAGATTGTAAAAGCAAGATTATATGAGATTTGTACTTTATTGCATTTGTATTAATGAAATACATATATATATTATGTTGAAAAGAAAAAAATGAGGATAAAAAGAAAACTTTGAGAGTTTATTGATTTGTTTGATCACGAGTCTTTTGTACTTAAGCATATAAGTATGTGAGGATTGTTGACCTAAAAAATGATTCTTTAATTCTGGCAACCTAAGATCTTGATTAGATCTTGGATTGTTGACTGAAAGCTCGATACATGAGTACACTAGAAAGCTCTTGTATGATTCAAGCTTTTCAAATTAACTTTTAAAGTAAAAATATGCATATACTGTTCTAAAAAGATAAAAGTATTTTATTAAAAGTACAGATATCTTTTGAATCGAGTATATTCTATGTTATTTATGATTACTAAAGTATGAATCTAAATTAGACTTTTGAAGTTGTTTATTTAAGATACAATTCATTATTCTTCTTGTTTTAATCATATCGAGTTGAATTGTGTTTTGATTCATATGTAATTGAAATTTATTTTGGAAATCATATTGGAAAATTCAAGATAATAGATATTTGAAAAAAATTTGATAGTATAACTACCACCTATTTTATACAAATATATTTTGTATGTAATTTACGTATTTTTGAAATATATTTGTAGGTTGGAGAGGAGAAAACAATGTTAAATTAGATTACTAAATTATAGATATATCCTTATATTAATTTAATATTAGTATTCTAGAGATACAAAATGAAAAAATATTTTTCATAAGGAATACAAATTTATGAAGAAAAGAAATAATTCTAGCACTTTAGAAAGACTAATTAACTAGATCAAATTAGTTTACTAAGGGACTAACAGAAGTTAAGTATAGGGGAAGTGTTTTGAATGAAAAAGTGCATAATATTAATAGTTAATTGCAAAATATTTAGCTTATCATATGAGAATTAAGTCATATTATAATTGCACGATTATAGTCCTTAATTAAAGAATGTGCATAATTCTAGTGAATTAGTATTAATTAAGTATATTTTTGAACTATCGAAGAGTTATAGGCTTTTTAATTCCTTAAGTATCCAAAATGTATGTTATTTTGGAGAATTACATTTTATGTACCGGACAGTTATGATTTGAATGCTTAAAGAGTATTTTATTATTATTTCAATGACATGTGTTAAAACCTTAATACATGACTTAAGTTGTACTTCAAAAAATTTTGATTGTAACTATCCAAAATGCATTTAAACATCAGATAGTTAGCTTTGTAAGTATTTGAAATACCTTTTTATCGTCAAAACTACTGAGGACACGTGTCGTGACCTGAAAACTTGACTTAAGTTATCTTTCGGAAGGTTAGAAGCTAACTATCCAAAATGCATATAAGTTTCAAATACTTACAATTTGTAACTATTCGAAAAGTCTTTTTACCATCATAAAGTTAGCATTACACACGTGTTGAATTTAAATATTTTATTATGTCACATGAGTTGCACATGTTTAACTCGTTAAGTTAGCATAACTATATGCGTTGAGTTACTTGATTACACACTAAGATAACCTATTGTGTTAGTGTTCTAACCTTATAAGTTATTTCTTTATTTCACGTGATCTATTATTATTATTATATATCAAGTCCATTGAGTTACACTAACTCCACAGACTAGCTATTTTCTAATATGCCACTATGAGCAGTTGCAAAAATAGGAAATTCAAAGGAAAACCACGATTGCACGTATCACGTAGGATTTAACTCACGGAATGAAGAAGAAATCATCATCATTGATAGGAATGAAGGAAATCCAACCGATCATTTAGGCAAAGGCAGTTACTACTAAAAGAAATAGAAAAAGAAGAGGAGAAAAATGAAAAAAAAAGGGGTGGAGAACCATGCTAATTGTAGGAAACGTTGGAAGTTCCCTAAAGCTCTACAACATCACCATAATCACCAACCATCGGAGGTCTGTGAGGATACTTTCTAGATGTCGAGTTGATTCTGAGCTAAATACGGTGATTGACAACAACAATAAGGAGTGATCGCATCATAGGAAGGAAAGCTATTTTCTCCAAGCACCGACTCATATCTCAAGAGATCATAAAGCTTTTAACCTTAGTTTTGGGTTGATGCTAATATACTGAAGAGGAGATCAACTTACAAGTCTCAATTCGCAATTCTATAGGGAGAGGAGGCATGATTGTAAGTGATTAAGTTTTTAATGGTGTAATCGCATCGCATGTAGTGACGGAAGTTCTTACTATCAATAGAGAATTTTTACATTTCACCTTTCGTTCATCTTCAAGAACATATCAAAACAAAAATCCCAAAAACAAAACTAATTATCTGTGTTTATAATTAGCATTTATGTGTGTATTATTTGTTTTGTATCGTGATTAATGTTGTTATTGTCAATATTGTGAATGTTTTATGTTTAGTTGATTTAGAAAATAGAAAATAGTTTTATTAATTATTGAAATTGATTCATATAGAATATCAAAAATCTTAATGGTTACTATTTGAAATATCTGAATATTAGTGTTGATTAATGATAAATATCAGATAAACTAACATTAAAAGCTTAATTGATGTTATTTACATTTTGTAGAACCGCCCAATGGTTGGTCGAATTCTTGTTTGAATGGTAACATTTAATTGGAAGTTACGAGTTAGGCTCGTGAAGTTAACTTAATTATTTGTAACTCAACGAACTAAGTCTGTTGAGTTAGTAGTAACTCAATAGAGTGCTTAATTGAACATATAAAACTCTAGCTGTAAAAATCAATATAGTACATAAGTCTTATTCAGTCTTTGTGAGATCAAACTATACTTGCACACAAATAAAATAGACATTGTGCACTTGCAGTTATGTACAAATTGGATTTAATATCTAATTTATGGAAATTGTTTGTTTATTTTTAGCAGAACTTACAAATATACATTTAAAAGTAACTAAACAAAAGAAGATTTACTTCTTCCTAAACAAGTTTTCTAGCACTGTTATTGAGAATTGAAAAGCTAAGCAACTATAGTGCTCTTTTGTTTTAATAGCATAGGGAGTGTTGTTTGTTTTTATCATTGAGAATATGACATATGTTTATGTTCAAAGATTTCTAAAACCTATAGTTATCATATGTGAATTCTACAATTTGGAAGGTCATGACATTGCTGATTGTTTTAAACTAAGACGATTGTAGATGGTTAGATCACATGAACAACAAATGAATTATATCCAATGCAATAGAATTGAGTATGAGAATTCTATAGTTTACCCAACTAATAATCAATTTAGAACAAGTAATATGTCGGTCGAGAGACAAGGAAGTTTGAGATAAGTATGATAGACTTGAGCGTAGTTTAAAACAAAACTTAGACAAACTCGAATAATATGTGTATTATCAACAAGAAGTCAACCAAATAAATTATAAGGAAAATTATTCAGAACCTAAAATTGATATCATCTATAAAATTGAGAAAACCATAATGAAAATTGATAAAAATTTAAACGCAATGAGATTAGATGATCTGGAAAGAAAACTAAAGGCATTAGATGAATTTACAATAAAATTACAAGTTATGCAACTTGAGAACACAAATGAAAATTTTAATGTTGAAGATCTACATAATTTGCAAAGCACAAAGATACAAGAAAATACCAATGAAATAGGAATTGACAAATGCAATTTAATGAAAGAAAAATTGGAAATAATTAAAAATCAAAATCATAAAAACAAAATGGTAATACAGGAACATCAAGAAAGTAAGGAAAATCTAGAATATGTATGTGTAACATTAAGATCTAGAACTTATGTGCCACCTAGAATTCAAAAAGAAAACAAAGTGGAGTTAAGTAAGAACGAAATTCCAAATGAAAAAGAACATGAAATGTCTGAAAACTTAGAAATCAATGAAGAAAAATCTGAATCTGAAAATGAAACTAAAAATGATCAAAAGAATGAAATGAAAGAAAAAGAATCTTGTAAATCATAATCATTAGCACCCTATCTTGAAAGATTAAAACAAACATTTCCTAAAAAATAAGAAAAAATTAGAGAAATTTTTGAAAAAGTATAAGTTAACATTCCTTTGTTAGATTTATTGTAAAAAATGCAACCTTGTGCTAAATTTCTTAAGGATTGGTATACTAAAAAAAGGGAGTGAAAGGTGTTAAGAAAAGTATTTTTAGCTGAGCAAAGTAAATCTCTATTTCTGCCACAAATTCCTAAAAAGTTATTTGATCTAGGAATCCTTGTTATATCATGTACTATAGGAAATACCATTTTGAAAAGAACCTTAATATACCTAGGTGCAAATATAAATGTTATGCCTAATGATATATTTAATCCCTTGATGAAATTATTTAACTAATATATTTTTATATCTAATCAAAGTTTGTTGCAAGATTATTTATTTTGTAGATGACACGTGGCACACATGTACTCACACACGTTCTATCATATTTCTAAAGACTTGGTCAAATATTTACAAATGGCAATTAGAGATCGATTTGACAAAGTTAAGTTTAAAGATCGTGGTTCGAAAAAGTCTTAAACTAAATAGGTCCATTGAGTAAAGCTTAACTAAATGAAGTAAGTCTGTTGAGTTATAGTTAAGTTTATAGAGTAGGTTCGTCGAGTTATAGTTAAGTCTACAAGGTAGGTCCATTGAGTTACAATTAAGTCCACAAAGTAAGTCCTTTGAGTTTCACTAATTTCACGAACCAATTATTTCTCTACGATCATGATTGATTATGAAAAGTTAAATCAAAAAACTTGTCTGTTCAGAAAACTTGTTTGATTTGGTTTTATGCTTATATTAATAAATTCTTTTTAAAGTAAACAAACAACTTTTCACACAAATTAGCTATTAAGTCCAATTTGTATTTTAACTACAAGTGCATAGTGTCTATTGTATTTGTGTGTAAGTATAGGTTAATCTCACAGAGATTGAGTAAGAATTATGTACTATTTTGATTTTTATAACTAAAGTTTTATATGTATTCAATTAAGCTCTCTGTTGATTTATAATTAACTCAATGGACTTAATTCGTGGAGTTACAGTGTAACTCAATGGACTATCCTCATGAACTTAAGTTAACTCCACGAGCTTACCTCGTAATTTCCAATTAAATGTTGCTATTCATAAAGAAATTTGGAGATTCCTGCCTTTTAGTTCTTAATGTGGTGGAGAGCTTGTATAACTTTCCACACTTTATCTTGTAATTTCTCCATTAATTGCTGAAGAGTTTCATTCTCTTCAAAGGAATCTATTGAATTTTTTTTTCTATCAAATAGATCATTACTAGGCATAACATTTATACCTACACCTAGGTCTATTAAGGTTCTTTCTAGAATGTTATTTCCTATGGTATATGATATAATAGGAATTCCTAGATCAGATAACTTTTAGGAATTTATGGCAAAAATAGAGAACTACTTTGCTCAGCTAAAAAGACTTTTCTCAAAACTTTTTGCTTCCTTTTCTTAGTACACTAGTCCTTAAGAAAATTAGCACAATGTGACATTTTCTATAATAAGTTTAACAAAGGAATGTTAACTTGTACTTTTTCAAAAAGATTTCTAATTTTTTCTTATTTTTCAGGAAATGTTTATTGTAATCTTTCAGGATTTGGTGCTAATGATTGTGATTTACAAGATTCTTTTTCTTTCATTTCATTCTTTTGGTCATTTTTAGTCTCATTTTCAAATTTAGATTTTTCTTCAATGATTTCTAAGTTTTTAAATACTACATGTTCATTTTCATTTTGAATTTCTTTCTTACCTACCTCTACTTTGCTTTCTTTTTAAATTCTTGGTGGTACATCAATTCTAGATCTTAATGTTATACATACATCTTTCAGATTTTCATTACTTTCATAATGTTCTTGTGTTTCATTTTTATGATTTTGATTTTCTATTGTTTTCACTTTTAATTTACATTCTTTAACTCCTATTTCATTAGTATTTTCTTTTGTCTGTATATTTTGCAAATTATGTAGCTCTTCAACATTAAAAATTTCCTTTGTATTCTCATTTTGCATAACTTATAATTTCATTGTAAATTCATCCAATACTTTTAGCTTTTTTTCTAGATCATCTAATCTCATTACATTCAATTTTTAATCAATTTTCATTATGGTTTTCTCAGTTTCATAGATGATATCGATTTTAGGTTCTAAATAATCTTCCTTATAATTTATTTGGTTAACTTCTTGTTGTTGATACATGTATTATTCCAGTTTGTCTAACTTTTGCTCTAAACTATGTTCAAATTTTTCATACCTATCCCAAACTTCCTTATCTCTCAACATATTCTTGTTCTAAACTAACTATTAATTGGGTAAACTATAGGATTCTCATACTCAGTTCTATTATATTAGATATAATTCATTTGTTGTTCATGTGATCTAATCATCTGCAATTGTCTTAGTTTCAAACAATCAGCAATGTCATGACCTTCCAAGTTGCAGAATTCACATATGTTAACTACAAGTTTTAGAAATTTTTGAGCATAAGCATATGCCATATTCTCAATTATAAAAAACACACAATACTCCCTCTGATATTAAAACAAAATAGTACTACAGTTGCTTAGCTTCTCAATCCCTAGCAACGACGCTAGAAAACTTGATTAGTCCCCAGCAATAATGCCAAAAAACTTGATTGATTTTGAAAAGTTAAATCAGAAAACATATCTATTTGGAAAACTTGTTTGATATGTTTTTATGCTTATATTAATAAATTCTTTTTAGAGTAAACAAACAACTTTTCACACAAATTAGATATTAAGTTCAATTTGTATTTTAACTACAAGTGCATAGTGTCTATTGTATTTATGTGCAAGTACAAGTCGATCCCATAGAGATTGAATAAGAATTATGTACTATTTTGATTTTTATAACTAGAGTTTTATATGTATTCAATTAAGCTCTCTGTTGATTTACAGTTAACTCAATAGACTATCCTCATAGACCTAAGTTAACTCCACAAACCTACCTAGTAATTTCCAATTAAATGTTGCTATTCATAGAGGAATCTAGTCATCCATTGGGCGGTTCCATAGAATGTAAATAACATCAATTAAGTTTTTTAATGTTAGTTAAACTAAGATTTACTATTAAGATTTTTTTAGTATTCTATACAAATCAATTTCAATAATCAATAAAACTATTTTCTATTTTTTGAATCAAATAAATACGAAACATTCACAATACTGACAATGATAACATTAATCACGATACAAAACAAATAATACAACACATAACTACTAACTATAAACACAAATAATTAGTTTTTTTTGGTATTTTTGTTTTGATATGTTCTTGAAGATGAACGAAAGGTGAAATATAAAATTCTCTATTAATAGTAAGAACTTCTATCACTACATGCGATGTGATTACACCACTAAAAACTTAATCACTTACAGTCACGCCTCCTCTCTCTATAGAATCATAAATCAAGACTTGTAAGTTGAGCTCCTCTTTAGTACATTGGCATTAACCCAAAACTAAGGCTAGAAGTTTTACAATCTTTTGAGATATGAGTTGGTGCTTAGTGAAAATAGCATTCCTTCCTATGACGTGATCACTCTTCATAGTGGTTGTCAGTCACCGTGTTTGGCTTGAAATCGACCCAACATCCAGAAAGTATCCTCATAGACCTCCGATAGTTGGTGATTGTGATGGTGTTGTGGAACTTCAAGGAACTTCTAACGCTTCCTACAATTAGCGTGGTTCTCCACCTTCACACACACTTCTTCATTTTTCTCCTCTTCTTTTATATTTCTTTCTATAGTAACTGTTTCTACTTAAATGATCGGTTGGATCTCCTTCATTCATATCAATGATGGTGATTTCTTCTTCATTCTATGAGTTAATTCCTGCGTGATATGTGCAATAGCGGTTTCCCTTCGAATTTCCTATTTTTGTAATAGTGGCATGTTAGAAAATAATTGGTCTGTGGAGTTAGTGTAACTCAACGAACTTACTCCATTGACTTAATTGTTCACTCAACGGACTTCCCTCGTTACGTAAAGCTTAACTTAACAGACTTAAAATAAAACATGTGCAACTCACATGACATAATAAAACATTTAAATTCACAAGTGCATAATTCTAACTTAATGAGTTCAAGTATACAACTTACAGTTTTATTCGCTAACTTAATGAGTTCTCAAGTGATTTTTTTACACCTTTAAACTTGCAACTCAACGAGTTAGCACGTGATTTTTTAACAAAAAGAACACTAACTCAACGAGTTATTACCGTGCACTGTACATGATATAAATATGTGCAAATAAAACAAATTATGCTTAATACTAAAAAATCAACGAGTTAGAACAAAGTTTCCTTTCAGTAGTAACTCTAGAGAGAAAAACTATTAGAAGACTTGAAGATACTTAGAGAATGAGAGTTAAAAGTTATCCGAAGGAACTCTGTAGCAACAAAGCTATTACCTGAAGATTTAAGTATTGTCATATCTACAATAGGAAAGTTTTTATTATGTTTGTGCTTTCATGATTAATTCCTCTTTGCATTACATCGTTAATTGAAAAAGAGAACTTATCCACAAGGGGTATTGTGGAAGAAACTCTAAAAGGTACTCTTTTAGAAGAATTTCGTGTAACTTTACAGGACTTTACAAGGGTTGGTATAGTTAGCATGGTAACTATACAATGGTTCGTATAGTTAGAGGGAGAACATAATGAATGATCAATGTCTTGTCAAGTTGATTTTGCTTTGAGTAAAGTTGTAGTACATCGAGTTTTGAGTGAACCAAAAACTCTTAAGGATAGTGAATTCTTGAGTGAGGACTCAAGGGTGGACGTACCCTAGTTGAGGGGAACCACTATAAATTATCTATATGATTTAATCTTTGTTTTATTTTCATATTCACTAGATTTAAAAATGGACCAAAAATAGTACGAAATCTGTAATATACTAAATTCACCCCCTCTCTTAAGTATAAATCTTTCCTAACAAGTGGTATTAGAGCTTTGGTAGATCATTTTTCTGCTAAGAAATGTATTTTAAATCTAGATTTCTAAGATTAAAATAGCAAGTTTTGGAAGTGAAGGACATAGCTTTCATAGGCCACCTTTGCTCGATGGAGCAAAGTACACTTATTGGAAATAAAGAATGACTATTTTCATCTAGTCAATAGATTTTGAACTATAAAATGTATTTATTGAAAAATTTCTTGAATTAAATAGGCCATATAATCTTTAGATAGATGAAAAAAAGAAACTGTAACAATTAAATGTTAAAAGCATGAATATTCTGTTTTATGCATTATCATATGAGTAGTTTAATAAAGTTTCATTATATACGTCTACATTTGAAATATGACATGCATTAGAAATTACAAATGAATGAACAAATCAAGTTAAGGAATCTAAAATAAATTTGCTTGCACATTAGTATAAATTGTTTATGATGCATGAAAATGAAACTATTTCTAATATGTTTACTAGATTTCTTACCATAGTTAATGGTTTAAGAGCACTTGATCGAGAATGTTCAAGAGAAGATCTTATGAGGAAAATTCTAAGATCCTTGACTTCAAAATGGAAATGGAAAGCAACGACAATTGAAGAAGCTAAGGATCTATCAACATATACCATGGATGAACTGATTGGAAACATCTCTACTTATGAGGTTAAACTTAAAGTTGAACTTGTTCCTCGAGAAAAGAATCAAAAGAAGAAAGAAATAGCATTTTAGGTATCTTCTGATATAAAAAGTAATTCTAATTCTGATTTAGATATTGTTCTTTTAACTAGGAAATTCAAGAAAGCCTCGAGAAAAAGAAAAGACTTGAAGAGAATTGAATCTTCAAGAAAAGGAAAAGAAAAGATTGAAGTTCCTATTTGTTATAAATGTAACAAAAAGGGACACTTTAGATTTAAATGTCCCTCAAGGTCAAAGGAGGAAAGAAATCTAACAAAAAGTTTAAGGAAAAGAAGAGTAAATCCAAGCCTAAATTTAAATCTATAAAGAAAGGATTTAAGAAGAAGGCTTTGTAAGCAAGGTTTGATGATGAAAGTTCTTCCGACAATGATGAAATATCAGATTCTTCCAACTCAAGCTCAAGTTTAAACTCAAATAAAGAATTAGCAAATCTTGCTAATGTAGCTTTCATGGCATCCATATTTGTGGTAAAATTTTCTGATCATGAAGAAGATATTTCTAATGATAATGTAGATACTAGACTTCTTCATGAATATAATAGATTAGCTTCAAAATTTTAGAAGTTAAAATTAAAAGAAAAATCTTATAAATCTTAGATTTCTAAGTTAGAAGAATTAAATAAATCTTTACATGATCAATCTGTTGAGTTAAATCTAGAATTAAAGAAACAAGTTACTAAAAATACAAATTTAAATGTTTTTATTATTGAATTATCTGTAAATGTTAAAAAGTTTTCTTCTAAAATAGGTTTAATTTCTAAATTATATAAGGAAGCTACATCTAAAATTGTAAATTTGAAATTAGAAAATAAGAATCTTGAAGAAAATTTAGTTAAGGCTAATAAAAATTTGATAAAATGGGTAATTGGTAAGACAACACTGATAAATTAGAAAGAACCCAGTCTTGTTAAAAATAAAACTAGATTAGGTTTTAATTATCATGATAGTACTATTGAAAATCCAAAAATAAAATCTATTAGATTTGATAATACCAAAATGATTAATTATAAATCTAAAAAGAAATTTTATAATTTCAAGAAGTTTAGTTCTTATGGTAAGTCTTAAAATAGAAGTTTTAATTATTGTGGTTATTATAAAAATTGTAAGAAATAGTTAAACAACCTTAATAATATAAATCATATGTTTAAGACTCATCATAAAAGAAAAAATAGTTTTAGTAACCTAGAACCAAAATTAATTTGGAAGAAAATGATTAAAACTATTCAAAAATGGGTTCCTAAGGATAGCAGTATTAATTCAATATGTAGTTCTTCTGACGTTTTTAGACCCAAATAAATTTGGGTTCCAAGAAATGTGATTTTACCTTTTCTATAGGTGATAAAGTCGAAATAGATGATGGACAGTGGAGCCTCAAGTTATATGACAAGTAGAAAAGAATTGCTGAAAAATATTCAAGAGTGTAGACAAGGAAATGTTACATTTGGAAATTTAGAGAAAAGTAAAATTCTTGGTGTTGGCAAGGTTAGAGTTATTGACTCCATAATTATATTAGATGTTCTATTAGTTGATAACTTGGGCTTTAATCTTATAAGTGTTAATCAATTACAAGATAAAGGATATAAAGTTATCTTTGAAAATAATCAATGTCTTATTGTTGAAAATTATGTAGCTTTATCCACTATTGAAGCTGAATATGTAGCAGCTTCATTATGTTGTGCTCAGGTATTATGGATTAGGCAAACCCTAAAAGATTTTAGAATACATTCAGAACAAACTAAAATTCTGTGTGATAGTAGCTTTGCTATCAATCTTTCTAAAAATTCTATATTACACTCTAAGTCAAAACATATTGAAGTTAGATATCATTTCTTAAGGGATAATGTTCTTAAAGGAAAGATTAAATTAAATTTTATCTCTACAATTGAACAATTAGCAGACCTATTTACTAAGCCATTAGATGAAAATTCTTTTCTAATCTTAAAAGAAACTTAGGTGTATGCACACTGTTAGATGTTTAAAATATCGTCCAGTGCATTTTGATTTTAAGTGTTTGAATGTTTTAACTGATTTCTAATGTTAAAGATATTGTAAATGTTATTTATTTTCATGATTTTATATAATTTGATAATTATATAATATCATTTAAAATTTTAACATTAAATATGTTGAAAATCTAAATTAAGAAAAGAAACTTAATGTCAGATAAATATTTCAAATTTTAGTCTAATTGTTAGATGTATTAAGTTTGATTGAAGAGTTGAAAACTAAAATTCTTCATATAAAGTCATAAATTTGTATCTTATTTCCTATTATTCAGAATTAATATCTAACAATAGTATCATTTCACTTTTGTCTATACTTTATGTTTTGAAAATTTATGAATAAAGTTCAAATGATGTGTTCATTAAGAGAAATTAGTCCTAGAGGCCTATTATACTTGAGCTATTAGGTACAAAGGGATATTTTGAAATTTGGCAACCTACGGTCTTGTTTGATTTAGGATTGTTACTAAAAGCTTAATACATGAGTATAATAAAAAGTCTAGTTGTTAAAGGACTAAATATATGTATTGAAAAAAAAAAAAATGTTGGTGTAATAGTTCATATGATTACCTTGTTACTAATAGATACACTAACAAATATCAATATCTAATTGTACTTCATAAAGATACACTATTTATACTTTTATATGAGATTGAAAGTTTAAAATTACTTGGTTATGCTTAAGAAATCTATATATCAGAAAATGTTTATTTATTATCTGAAACTTTAAGTTTTCTGGTATGAAATGAAGATTAGAAGCACATGAAATGTTGAACAAAAGTAACATGTTATATTATATTAAGTATTTTAGTATTTCTTTGTTTCAATAGTTCTACAATTTTTGTTTAAATATTTACTTTTCGGTTACTACTTTAAATTTGATGCACATGTATAGGGGAAGCAAAATTGAGAAAACCTGAGAAAAATTGATAAAAACTAAAAACCTAATAAAAATAGAGAAAAACAAAGAAAATCATTAAATTATCTACATATTTTATCTGACTTAGAGGTCTAGGTAGAACATTCAAGATTATTTAATCAAACCTAGATAGTCAGCTAAGGTTACAAGACCTCATAAACTTAAGTGATTAAGTATACAAACCTCATACTATTACTAAGGTAAGTTCACAAAACCTCATAAAGTTAACATATTAAGTTTACAAAGAAATATTTGTTAGAGAAAAAATGAAAATTTATATATACAAAGTTAGTTCGTAAACTTAGGGGCATATGGTTACAAAGTGGTTCATAAACTTATGATTTATGATTACTGACTATAGTAATCTTAGTTGAAAATATTTAAAATTCATTTACCTGATAAACTTTACATATTTAAGTGTTAATAGTTAGCCTAAAACCTCATTTGGTTCGTTGTCTTCTACTTATAACCTAATAGAGCTAAGACAAGTGATTACAAACGAAAAGCTAGGGAAAAATGGCTTAGAGATCGTTAGACTGGGAAAGTAAGGTAGACTTTAATATTTTTCATCAAGTTGCTGCTTACAAGCACAATGAAAAAAGGGTGAAAAAGGTTGATTTACTAAAACAAACGGAGCAGTTACACATTCAATGCTGTGAAATAACTAGGCTATGTAACTTAGAAAACACTTTGTCAATGAAAGACTTTACCATTAAAGTCAAAAGAGCCATAGGAAAAGAAGTCGTAAGAGAAAAGGCTTTGAGACATCTCAATACAATAGCTCATGAATTTATTAAAAAGAAATCTATTTTCTGAATTCAACAAGAAATATATGTTCAAGTTACTGGAAAGACTTACAAGTTTAGAAATATAGGATATGGTTGTAAGGTAATTTGTTGTTATTCAATTAAATACATGAAAAACCCAACATTTATAATCCGCAAGCGCACGATACCTATTGTATTAAGCATATGCAAGAGCGGGTCGATCCACAAGGAGCTTGTCTTAATTAAATTCATGGAAATAATTGTTTAGCAAAACATTTACTTCGTTAAAGTCATCCTAAAAATTCTAATTACAAATTAATAGGTAAAAGTTACATAAATATAATGAAGAGTTAAATATCACCCAAAATCCAATAAGTTCCTAAGGTTAACCCTTAGGAAACTCAAGAAAATCAAAGAGTTTGGCCTTGAAATCACAGAAGTGAGGCCCAATTTCTAACTCTCTTTTCCTCCAACCTGGCCATTCAAAAATCTAGATAAAATATTGGTTGGAAAGATCATCGAGTTATCTTTGAAATGAAAGTAATTTCGTAGACTAGCTCATTATAGAACTCTAGAAATATCAAATTTACTAACAAGGCACAGAATCATTCTGGAAACTTTCCAAAATCGCACCTTCGATGTAAAAATTATAACTCAGTCAAAACTTCATGAAATCCTGCGAAATCAAAGGGCTTTGAATGAAGACTTGTATTACTATTAAGGAAAATTAACAAAACGACTTTTCACAAATATTACAGCACATGCAACACTCAGGCGTCGAACACCAAATCTGGCACCCAAATAGAAATTCCAAACTACTGCAACCTCTGGAAGAACAAATCAAAATCTAAAGAAATACATTTCTAAAAATTATGAAACTTGCATAACTGTAATATACACAAAATTTCCTACAAAATCGTATCAATAAACACTAAAAAACTCTATGAAAAACCTACTTTTTGATAAGAGAAACGGAAGGCAAGGATTCTGTTTACACAGAATCTGAAACTACAAAAATACACTCCTTCCTAATTTGTTCTTCGAAACCACAAAAAATATCTCTAATTGTAATAACGATTTCTCCCAAACTAGGAACTGAAAAATCATACAAAAATATGCACTGGAAAGGGTTTTAAGTTATCTAAATATACATGGTGATTTTACATTCTAAATCGTTCTCAATTGAAAATAACATCAAAACATAGTGAGGTGTGCAAACCAGTTTTGAAACATTACAGAACGCGCACTTCCAGTAAAATATCGACAACTCTATCAATTCTTTATGAAATTCTATGAAATCATCGTTGAATGAAAATAGACTCATCAATCTAATAAACCCAATTTACAGAGATTAAAAATATGATGTATGAAGGGAGAAATTATATTAGACATTTCTGCAAATCTACTAATTGAAAATGTGATTTCGAACCAAGAATGTATTCTCCTAAAAAAATAGAAAAATCACACCAACCGTATTCAAAAAATGAAACAAAGTATACAGAAAGAATCGTCTTTTAATTCTCTACAAAAACGACATAAGAATCGATGAAAAACATTGAGAAAAACTCGAGATATGAACAAAACAAATGAACCCTAAATCTGAAAACAGGGAAGACAGAATTCTATACAAGTCATTCACAACTATTTGCATCCATTCACAATATAAACATAAAACTAAAGCATTTCCATCATAAAAATGAGATCTTAACAACAAAAACCAAAGATTTCCTACTGTTAGAAGAGTTTTTTACAAACATTCAATCAAGAACAACATAGAAACACAACATAAGAACACAAACAAAACAAAACACTTAAATACAATTGATCTCTTCACCCATATACCTCTTTAAGTGCTACCCAAAACTTGGAACAAGCTTTCCAATGATGAATATTACTGCACGTCCCCTAAAAAGCTTGGATTTAGGTTGTCACCCCTCCTCCAAGACCTCCAAAGAAGTGGAATCCTTCATCGATTGTTTCAAGAAAAAAGGTTACCTTGCCTTAATTTGTCTCCACCTCCAACTACATGGATTTCAAGCTCCCCAAGATGTTGTTGTCACCAACATTCAAGGGAAGGAGCCACACGTCCAAGATGAAGATCTGAACCTCCTCCACATTCCCATGTTGTAGTTCCAAGAGAATAGATGGTTGACGATCTAAGCTCTCCATACCAAGATGGGGAAGGAAAAGAGGGAGCCTTGCGGTCTAAGCCTCCTTTTGGACCCTAACCTTAGCTTGAAGATGGAAATGAGCCATCCTCCCCCTTGGAAGCTTCACACAAGAGAGATGGGGGCATTGGTTGATGGCTGGAAAATGAGGGATACCTCTTGGACGAGACCTCCATCTCCTTAAATAGAAGAAAGGGGCTTTTGCATAAAAGCCCTCAAGTTTCTTTAATCTTTTCATCTCTTGATGGTAAATTGCCAAAAGGGTCTTCAACTTTATTTGTACAACCTATAAAAAGTTAACAAGCATATTAAAACATAACAAGACATGAAATAACATAACATAAAACATCTAAGTATTAATCAACATTCATTTCCATGATCATTTAAGTCATAATCAAATAAAAGGTTAAATTGTGCAATTTTAAGTCATTTACTTCAATAATCATATAAATGCCAAAGTGATGGTATTTCAATTATAAACATCCATTATGTATCATTTAAGCTCTAATAAGTATGAATAATCCTATATAAATTAACACAATTTTACTCCTTACAATGGTCAACATACAGTTAAGACAGTAGAAAAATGATATTGAAGAAGAATGAGAAGAAGCACCACTATTCTTTAGTGATTTCATGTTTGATGAAGACAAATATGAGGAGATAGTAAATTTAATGTTAGCAATTGGAGAAGACCTGACAACTATCAAATAACAAGCTTTTATTGAATTTGATCAATGGAGAAAGAATCAAATTGAATCTGAAGATGCTTTAGGAGATAGTAAGGTGCAAGATATTACTATACTATATACTCTTGAAAGTGAAGAAAAAAGACAATTATTTTCTAATTTTGTCAAACTATCGTTGGATGCAAAATTATCTATACAAGAAGCACAAATGAGAGCCTCTAAAGAATTTGACAAAAGAAAAAAAGAAGGAATTAAATATAGGCTATGGAAAAAGAAGCAGTTTGAGATGGAGAATACCAGAAAATTAAAAAGTCTAATTGAACAACAAGAAGAAATTGAAGACAAAGAAGAGCAACCCTTGATAATCAAAAAAAGAAAGTTTAAGAGATTTCCTCAAACTTATATTAGAAAGTTGAGAACAATAAGTTTACAAGGAGCTTTTTCTAGTCAAATAACTGTTTCACCACAAAATGTTAATGAACCAATGATTCCTACTCCTTCTCAAATAAATTCAACTATAATTATCAAAGAGATTTTGGACGAGTTGATAGATAGAATAAATTTTGAAGATATAAAGATAGAAAAATCCTCATTGGTTGATATTCTAGAAACAATTATACAGGATATTTCTAAGAATATTGTGGCACCAATAAATAAAGATATTACTAGAGAATTTATAGCAACAGAATATAGAGAAGAAACAGAGTGTACAGAAATACCTCCTCTTGTAATAGGAGAAGAAATTGAAGAAGACATTCAAGAAGAAATAATTGAAGAAGAAAATAGAAAAGAAACATTTGTATTACAAATGCAAGATACTATTCAAAGACTAGTAGAACAAGTAGATCATCCATCACTTCAAAAATTTCCTAAGATAGAAAATTTTCTACTATACTTCAAAAATCAAGAAGCTCATGAGAAGTATAAGGTCTATAAATCATCTGATATACTTTATAGTAGACCTTTAGATTAGAGAAAATTGTAGGAAATTTATGGATTATTTGAATTTCAAGGGCTAATCAAGATTATTCAAGAAGAAAATACATTTTCTTATATCAATGGGTTAGTTCCTATTTTTTATAGTAACTTGAAGTAGACAGTAGACTGATAACAAATATTGAAGAATAGGACATTGAGTTAAGTCTTGAACTATGTTATCAATAACTCAAATTAAGAAATATTAGTCTAGAAATTTTAGAAAATACAATTGGTTTAGGTTGTAAAGAATCAGATATTAAATCATGTCTATGTATTGATCCTGCAATTCTAGTGTTAAACAGAATGAAATACCTTAATAGAAAAGCTCAATTTATTACCTTTGTTCTTATCAGAATAATGTATCAAAGGCAAGGGCATGAACTAGAATTAAGCTAGTTTGTAAAATTGGCCACTTATGTTATCATGAACAAGATCCAAGTAAATTGGTATTAGGTATTTATCTCCAAACTTAAGTCTATCAAAACAAAGTAATTTTTTGGAGATGCCCTATTCAGATTAATTAGTGGATCTTTAACTTTGGCCAATTGGAAAATCTACTAGTAGAGGTCAAGGTATTTGACTGTAAAAGATTTTAAACGATTTACTGCAAATGACAATACAACTTATAGACAATCAATTACAATAGTAGTTTCTACTTTAGAAGGTCCAACAAACACATAAATAGAACCTTCATCTTCTAAAGCCCAACCTTTCATAGAACTTTTGCTACTTGCCAAGCTAGAACAAATGTAAGAATCCATGGCAAAAATGCAAGCAGATATAGAGAAATTAAAAGAAAAATTATAGTTGAAAAAAAATCTTCTCTATGTATTTTACAAACTTTTGTACCGTTTTCTTTTTGAAATGACAAAAAGGGGGAGATAGTATTATAATTTTTCAAAAATATGTGATTGAATGAGTGAATGAATGCTATGTTATGAATGCTTTGAATTTTATTTAAGGAAGAAAAATGAGGGTGCTAAATGGCTGTTATGAAATGTTAAATTATTATTGAATGTTTGAATTATTTGAAATAGTTTTGTCATCATCAAAAATAGAGAGATTGTTAGGGATAATGCTCTTATCTATTAATATGTTTATATTTTGATGAGTGAGAAAATGATTTTTACTTAAGTTATGTAAAATGATGAACTTCAAAAATAATATCAAGTCCATAAATTTACAGACTATCGTAAAAGTTATATGGTTAACTTTACGTACAATCGTAAATTTATCTGATTCATAACATTAGTTTAAAATTCTAGAATTTATCTAAGTATATAATTTTACAAAAACTCGTAAAGTTATAAGGATAAATTTATGGTCGTTTGTAAAGTTATGAAATTACATATATATATATATATAAGTTATAAATCTTAAGTTCGTAAAGTTATAAGTTTAATGTTACGGATCTTCCTAAAGTTATGATATATAGAATTTGTAAAGTTATAAGGATAACTTGATGGACCTTTGTAAGGTTATCTCTTAAGGAGTTCGTAAAGTTATAAGTCTAATACACAAAGTTTATCAAAGATAAAGAATTATACTTTACACGTGTCAGCTTGTAAGAGTTCGTAAAGTTAAGGGGATAAGTTTATAAATGTTTGTAATGTTCTGCTATGCATAAGCTCGTAAAATTATGAGCATAACTTTATGAAGGATCATAATGTTAGCACTTTGATGAAATTATTTAACTAATATATTTTATATTTAATCAAAGTTTGTTGCAGGATTATTTATTTTGTAGATGACACATGGCACACACATACTCACACACGTTCTACCATATTTCTAAAGACTCGATCAAATATTTACAAATGACAATCAGAGATTGATTTAACAAAGTCAATATTAAAGATCGTGGTTCAAAAAAGTCTTAAACTAAATGGGTCCATTGAGTAAAGTTTAACTCAATGAAGTAAGTCCGTTGAGTAAAGCTTAACTCAATGAAGTAAGTCCGTTGAGTTATAGTTAAGTTTACAGAGTAGGTTCGTTGAGTTACAGTTAAGTCTACGAGATAGGTTCGTTGAGTTTCACTAACTCCACGAACCAATTATTTCTCTATGATCACATAGTGAGCAATTACAGGAAATTTGAAAGAGAAAGAACGTGTATGCAAGATCGTGTGTAATCAATTAGATTTTCTCAATGTAATATAAATTGAGTAAAATCAAAGTTAGAATAGAGTTTTCTTTTGGTAGTAACTCCAGAGAGAAAAACTATTAGAAGACTTGAAGATACTTGGAGAATGAGAGTTGAAAGTCATCCAAAGGAACTTTGCGACAACAAGGCTATTACTTGAAGATTTAAGTGTTGCTATATCTACAAGAGGAAAGTTTTTATTATCTTTGTGCTTTCATGATTAATTCCTCTTAGCATTACATCGCAAATTAAAAAAGAGAACCTATCCACAATAGGTGTTGTGGAAGAAACTCTAAAAAATATTCTTTTAGAAGAGTTCTGTGTAACTTTACGAAAGTTCGTAAAGTTGTGCAAATAACTATACGAGAGTATGTATAGTTAGCACAGTAATTATACGAGAGTTCGTATAGTTAGAGGGAGAACTTTATGAAGGATTGATGCTTGTCTAGTTGATTTTGCTTTAAGTAAAGCTATAGTACGTTAGGTTTTGAGTGAACCAAAAACTTCTGTGAATAGTGAATTCTTGAGTAGGAACTCAAGGAGTAGATGTACCCTAGTTGAGGGGAGCCACTATAAATTGTCTATGTGATTTAATCTCTATTTTATTTTCACATTTACTAGATTTAAAAAAGGACCAAAAATACTATGAAATTTGCAGTATACTTAATTCACCCCTCCTCTTAAGTATAAACCTTTCCTAATAGTGTTTGTTGAAATTTTAATGAGGAAATGATTTATGAAAGTATAAGCTACAAATAACAGAAGTGAATGTAAGTGAGATTAAGTTAATGAACTTATTCAATGAGTTAAAACTTAACATAATGGAAGTGCTTTATTGAGTTAAACAAAATTTCATAATTGATTTGATATGGTTTTGTCATCATCAAAAAGAAGGGGATTATTGAGTATTATGTTTTGATGATGTGTGCAAAATGTAAATAATCATATTTAATCAATTAATTTTGTTGTTTATGAAAGTAAATTAAGAATATTGATTAATATAGAAAAAGTTTAATGTTATATATTTATTTGTAATGGATCTGAAATTATTTAAATTACATAATTTGTCGTTAAGTTATATTAAGTTTTTATACAACTTATCGTTAAGTTAACATGTAGTTTTATACTATTAAACATGATATATTTTAATGTTATATATTTGTATCATGTATAGTGCATGATAACAACTCATTGAGTTAGCGTTCTTTTTGTAAAAATGTCACATGAAAACTCATTGAGTTAGCGAACAAAACGTTAAATTGTATATCTGAACTCGTTAAGTTAACATTATGCACATGTTAAATTTAAAGTTAACGAATGTTATATTATATTATGTGAGTTGCACATATTTAATTTGTTAACATAATTGTATAGATTGAGTTGCTTAATTGAATATTAAGACATCGCATTAGGTTAGCTTTATAAACTTATACAGTTATTATTTTTGCGTGTCATAAAATTATTATTATTTAAACATTCACATACTTGTTTATTAAGTTATTAGTAACCCAAAAGAGTTAGTTCGTTGAGTTATCACTAGACAAACATGTCACATATTGAACTCATTGAGTTAAATGCGTTGAGTTATAAGTCATTCTATTTTATGCATTTAGTTAGTATTAACACAATGTTTTGTTATTATACTTGATAAAAAATTTTGGATGAGAAAATTTATTTTGTAGGAAATTTTTCAAAAGATTTAAGATCAATGATTCAATAAAATTTGAGAGGAAAACGTAGACTAAAACGTGTGTATTTCAAAATTTAAATTTGAAAGTAAAATAGAAGACATGAAGAGTAGAGATTGATCGTGGAAGATGTGCATGCAATTGAAATTGATTATATAAGGTATAGAATTTTCATTAATTAAAAGATTCTTTGCACACTTAAAGAAATATACTTATAGGGATATACCTCTCAAGAGAAAAACTCTTGGAAGAAAGGAAATTCAACAACTTTGATGAAGAGCAACATTTCAAATATTCGTCACTAAAGATTTGTAGAAAAAGAAGAAGAAGAAGAAAATGAAAATCTCAAATAAAGAGAAATGTTTTTAATTGGCAATTTAGTTTTCTCTATTTGCAATTATGAAATTAATTAGATGAAGCATTGTATGTTTATATCATTACATCTAAAATTTCTGAGGAAAGTTGAATTGTAAATTGTAATTGAAACTTGAATATAAAATATTAGATAAAATAATATATCAAATTATTTTAAGTTTGAAGTTTTGTTACAATTGAAATTGTCAAAAAACATAATTTACCCTCTTCTTATGTAGCCTTTGATTCTACAGATGTTGTATACATTTTTTATGGTAGTTGTATGTTGATTCCATTCATTTAAGTAATAATTAAAGTATGTCAATAGAAGTAATCAAGTTATTTTGCATCTAAGTTAAAGATTAAAAAGCAAATAAAGAAGAGTTAATAGAAGTAGAAGTCATTTTTTTAGGATTTTATGTGTTGCATCCGAATTTTAGTAGAATTCTAAAATTAATTAGAGTAATATTCTAAGTTTTTCTATATAATTAGGAGTGTCATTAAGTAATCTTAAGTGTCTAAATTAATCTAAATGTTTTTTGGAATGTTTTGAAGTCATTAGATAGGATTAATGAAAGTATGCATCAAATTTTAGGTTTTTAGGGAATAATTCAGAAATTCACTAAAAATCCCTTATAATTTCAATTAAAATTAGGATTTAGATTTATTAACTAAAGATAAATGAACAAGTAAATTATCTAAGTAAAAAAATTAGTACTTGCTAATCTTTGTGGATACGACTCATACTTGCATATTATACTATTATTGATATCGTGTACTTGCATTTACGAATTAAAACACATAAAAGTGTTAAACAAGCACAATGTTTGAGAATTTCAAGAGAGGGTGAATTCAAAGGTTAGAAAGTTTTGGGAGAAATGGAAAGTCTACCTTTTTATATATTGAAATTTGTGTACTTTACTTTTTAACAATTTTAACGTATGCTAATGCATGTTAAAAGAAAAGTTCAGACTTTTCTTTCATTTCCTTGAATTTCAATGTATACTAACCTTCCTTAGAGGACGAACCTAATGGAAATGTATTTTTGGTTAGTTCATGGTGTTTAAACATTAAAGAAGAGATCATTTGTAATGTTTATACAAATACAACTAATATTGTACGTTGTTGATTTGTGGTGTTAAGGTGAATCAACCAAGATAGGTGCTTTGTTGATTTGTAGTGTGATATTTATCTTACATTGCAATTGATACTAAGTTAAAAAAAACAAAGGGTGTAACATTGAGTCGTAGAGTTAATGAAAAACTTCAAGTTGTATAGTAGATACTTAGAGTGAAATTCAACGAATTGATGTATCCAATTTGAAAAACTATTATAAATTTTTATATCTAGTCAATTGTTTTACATTTATTGATAGCTTTTACAAACAAATTTTTAAGTCTCCACGAGCTATAACTAGTTCTTAGTAAAACTTAATTCACTCTTCCTTTGAAGCAATTTTGATTTAAACACTTATGTAATTATAAACATGTTAGATTTGCAGTTAGTATAAGTAAATTTAAGTAATTAATATGATTTTAGATTTTAATTTATAGAATGTTATTTGTATAATATTATATAATTAATATAATATTTTATTATCTAATATATCATATCATATCATATATAATATTACAATATTAATAAAAATAGTTTACTTTAAACTAAATATTATTACAATATTTTTTCATCAAAATTAAGTCAATGATAAAATTAAAATTCTATAAACTGTCATAATTTATTAAATAAACACTGCTTCTATTTTTTTATCAATTGCTCTATCCAACTTTAAGTTATAATGTCGCCTTTAACTATATTAAAAATTAAGATTTACAATTTACTACTTAAATAAACGGGCCAAAAAAGGTTCACCCAATAATTTTTATTTTTTAATTTCATTCAAAAACTCCGGCTCCACGAGATTATTGCTTAAACCCTACCCATCTCCCTCCTCCCCTGTTCGAGAAAAATGCCAAACCGTGCGAAACCAGAAGGCATGAACCCTACGCCTGTGGCGGTGGTGATGGAGATCGATGAGGCAAATGGAGATGACCTCCCGAACCTTGGTCTTAACTCGAACTCCGCGGAGGACATCTGCAAGATAGTCCTGGATCGCTACTCGAAGTCATCCACCTCGCAGCACCGCCACCTCTGCGCTTCCGCTTGTGCCATGCGCTCCATCCTCACCGATGAGGGTCTCCCTCTCATTCCCACTGCTTACTTGGCTGCCGTTCTGACTGCCATCCGCGAGGCAGACCACGCTGATCGCGATCAAGTCGCCGCCCTGTCTTCGTTCCTGTCGATTCTGCTTCCTCTCGTTCCCGTTGGGTCTGTGCTACCTTCCAAGGCGAAAGATGCATCTTTTTCTGTCATTAAAATCCTCAAGGCGCCGCCAGAGGTTGTGGCAACCACGATGGTTAGGTCGTTGGTGAAGTGTTTGGGGTTTCTTCTCCTATGCTTGGATTTAGGCGATTGGGCTACTGTCGAGGTGCCACTTGAGGTGCTTTTCAAGTTCTCCATAGACCGTCGACCCAAGGTGCGTTTTTTGTAATTTTTGTACTTTGTTTATGCAACATAATGTACGTCTGGCGTTATAACATTTTTCAGATGTCATTTTTTTCTTTCATAGGCTGGTATATTTTTCAATACACTATCATGAAAACAGTGGGCGCCGTACATGCTTGCTAAAAATTTTATGCCTATCAAAATAACTTTTTAACCATGTTGGATTGAGAACAATGAATTTGATTATTAAAATTTTCATATATAGAACATAAGTTGTATATAGGAACATTTGAAAAAAGGAACAATGAATTTAGTTTTTGCTTCTACCATAAAATAAGTGTTGTAAGTGTTAAAGATAGTAAAGTCTAAATTGTGTCTTGGGGGTAGACTAGTCATTTGGATGAACCACTTAAATTCTCTAGGTGTTTTTATTTCTTACATTATCTTCCTACCTTATCTGTAAGATTCATTATAGTTTTAATTGTCTAAAATTGTTAAAATCTATCACGATTCATCATTCACCTTTCTTTGGTAAATTCATACGGTCTTAACAATTGGTATTAAAGCAATGTTAATCCCTATAAAGATTTAACTATATGAGATTTATGACTTAATTTGCCGAGGGATAGAATGTTCGTAGACTTCTTCTATTCAATAGATCTAATTATAATTATTGGGAGAATAAAATGAAGTACTTTCTCAGGAGTTTAGATATAAAACTCTGGAAGATGGTTGTTTATGGAATATCTCTTCTTATCAGTCATAAAATGGACTGAACTGAGGAGGATGAGAAATTCATCTAAATAGATGTTCGAGGTTGAATACCATATACTATGCATTATCTGTTGAACAGTATATAAAATTTTTGATATAGGTCTACTTATGAGACTTGAAAAATCTTTCAAGTTACACATAAAAGTACTAGCTAAGTGAAAGACACTAAAATAAGTATTTTATTGAAAAATTTGAACTATTTAAGATGAATGAAAATGAATCTATTACTGAGATGTTTTCAAGATTCACTGAAATCAAAATCCTGAGAAGTTTGACAGTGGAGTGGAAACAAAAATTCACCTCAATCCAAGACTCTAAGGACTTCAACACTTATTTAGTGGAAGAGTTATTAGGCAATCTATTGGCCTACGAAGTTTAGATGAAAGACTGGAAGGAATAGGAATGAGTTGCTGAAAAGAAAATTGAGAAGAAAAAAAAAGAAGCCTTTCTTTCAATTGAGGAGCTCCAAAGCTTGGATGACGATGAAATACTGTTGTTGGCAAGGAATTTTAGGAAATTTATAAAAAAACAGTAAAGCCAGCATCTCAAGAAGCATGATTCCAATCTGCTTCAAATGTGCTTCAAATGTAAAAGGTAGGGACACATATAAACTTTTTGTCTTTTGCAATCAGAAGAGAATTAGCAGGATAAAAGGAAGAAGAGGAAGAGTAAAAAGAAAATGACACTAAAAACTACTTAGGATGATAGTAGCTCTTTAGATTCTAAGGATGAAGTAATAGCCAACATATGCTTTACAACACAAGAGGTTTGTTCTTCCTCTCCACATTACTCAGATTTAGAAAATGAAGATATAAATGTAGATATTTTACTTTCAACTGTTGATACTTTGTACATAAAATGTAAAAATTACAAGAAAGAAATCAAGAGTTTGAATACCTATTTAGAAATGCTTTTGCTGAATTAAAAAAGCCCTTGTTGATAATAAGAATTTAAAGACTAAAATGGATAAATAGTTGTGATAAATTTGATCTGAAAGAAAAAAATTCAATTCTAAAAAATGTAAGTCATTGATCTGAAAAATACTGCATGTAAATTTACATAAGGATAGAAAGGGCTAAATAAAATAATAGGATCTCAAAAACTAAGTGGAAATAAGTATGACATTAGGTATACTACATCACAAGAAGTATCTTATTGTGGTGGTATGATTTGATCTTACAAAGATGATACTATAGTTTTTATTATTAAAAAAAAACATTTGCTTCATTTAAACTTGTATAATTTCAACTTCTTCCATTTCTTGCCCACAATTATTATTTCATTAATACTCAAATAGCATTATAAAAATTCATATGCCACTATTACAAAATAAATAGTAAATGTCTACCTAATAGTTATTATTAATAAAATAGTAAATAACCACTTCTAGTTCACTAAATTTGCATCCAACAATTTGTTAAATCAATCCAACATGCTATGTTAGAAAGAAACCTTAACATCACTTTCAAAATTTAAGAAGGCACTAATACAAATACTTTAAATTTAAGAAGTCTGTTGTGTTATGTCAACTCATTTCTAATCTTGATGTATTTGGATTGGAGTTTTTTAATTGGTTTATTAATCATATCATCTTTAGGTTTGGATGTAATTGTTTTTTGTTGTAAACAATTGGTCCATTTATTATCCATCCACCCATTTTTCAAACTTTTATGATATGTCACATTGAAGCTAGCAACTCAGTTTGAGGAATATATATTCTATACATATTTTGGAAATATATTCTATACACACAAAAAACTTACAAAAATATAATATATATAATATGTTATTTTGAAAAGAAATAATTAATTAACAAGGGTGCCTAAGTGCCACCTAGGTTGGTGCTTGATCACCTTGCCACCTTAACTTTTCCATTATGTTAATAGAAGGTATAGTAAAAGATACGTTAGGTATTATGTTCCATTATGTTCAGTGAGATTGATGTAGTTTTGAGATCAACAAAGGAGATAATTATGATCAATAATTATAATCTAAATGATTCATAATATTTATTTTAAAACATTATGAACATGTTATTTCCTAATGTATCCATCTTGTGACCATTGTTATAAAAAAAATATAGATTTACATAAAATAAGTGAGGGATTTACTACTTAAATCTCACCTTACTCACATAAAACTATAAATAAATTACTAAATCAATACGAGAATTTGGCAAGCAAACAATCTACCAATGAATTATGAAGAATACTATAAGAAAATACAAGACTCTACTCATTTTAAAGGCATTGATACACCTACTTTAAATTTAAGAAAGAATCAATGAACATTGTTCATTTACAAAAGACAATATTTTAATAGCAAATAAGGTAAACACAATATATTTAAAAATCATTAAATAGAAATGAACGTGTAAAATCAATACTTATTAACAAGAAAGGAGGTTCAAATTAATAAGAAAGAAGGTGCGCATCTAGGTGCCCACCTTTCATGTGGTTTTCCTTGAACATGCAAGTTAAATAGATGATATATTTTCAAGATAATAATAACAATCAATACCTTAATTTGGTTATATAGAGGTATCATTGATGGCTGCAAGTGATGACTTTTAGCAGAAAGTATGCATGTTGATGATGTTGGAGAAGGTGTCATTGATGATTGTTGACAATGACTCTAATTAGAGGAAGACATGTTGATAGTGGTAGAGGAGATGTTGAGTAGGAGATGTTTAGTAGGCGTAAATCAGTGGGTAGATGCAATCAAGTGGTTGAATGAGAGCATGATTTGTTGTTGAGTGTTGAAGGATTTTAGGTAGCCTGAGATTCTTAATGGGAGAGGGTGGATGATGATGGAGAAGGTGTCATTAATGGTTGCCAATGATGCCTTTAACTAAAGGATGGTGTGTTAAGGATGGTGGAGAAGGCATCAAGTAGAAGGGTTTGTAGGAGCACAAGTGTAGAAGGGTTTCGGGTGACCAAGATTTTTGCTAATGATGGTGGAGGAGGTGCCAAGTGGAAGGATTTGTAGGAGCATGAGTGTGGAAGGGTTTTGGGTAATCCAGATTCTTAAGGGAGGAGGGTAGAAAGGTTGGATGGAAATGGAATATGTTTGTATTTATATGAGAGAAAGTTAGACATTCCTTTCCTTACATTTTGATCAAAACAAATGGTTGGATTTTCATGTCAAGTGGAAGGATTTGTGGGATCATGAGTGTGTAAGGGTTTTGGGTGACTAAGATTCTCTAGAGTAGAGGTGTTAATGGGCTAGTTGAGTTGAAATTTTTTGATAGCCCAGCTCGACTCGAAATTATTTCAAGGTAGCCTAGTTCAGTCTGAAATGTTTTCGGGACAGCTTGGCCTGGCCCGACTAAAGTAGAAGTTTTTTTTTCTTTTATTTTTTTCTTCAGCTAGATCGAAGCTCAACTTCGGTCCAACTGGTAGAAGTTTTTTTTTCTTTGGTTAGACTAAAGCTTAGACTTTGGTTTGACTGAATTTTTTTTACTTTTATTTTTTTCTTTAGTCAGATCGAAGCTTAAACTTCGGTCTGACCTAAGTTTTTTATTTTTTCGGTCAGATCGAAGCTCAGACTTTGGTTTGACCAAATTTTTTTTACTTTTATTTTTTTCTTCCATTAGACCAAAGCTCAAACTTTGATATGATCGAAGTTTTTTATTTTTTTCAGTCAGACTAATGTTTTTTATTTTTATGTTTTTTTTCATTGGTTTGATTGTTTGACCATTTTTTTATTTTTTCATCGGTCTGACTGTATCTCATCTTTGATTTGATTAAATTTTTTTTTCTTTTATTTATTTCCTCTATCAGACGAAAGCCTTAGCTTCGGTTCGATTGAAGTTTTTTATTTTTTTCTTCGATTAGACTAAAGCTTAGACTTCGGTCTGATCGAATTTTATTTATTTATTTCTTTTATCTAACTAACTGAAGTTTTTTATTTTTTTCAATTAGATCAAAGCTCTGACTTCGATTTGATCAAATTTTTTTTTTCTTTTATTATTTCTTTAGGATGACTAACCGAAGTTTTTTATTTTTTTACGGTCAAACCAATGTTTTTTATTTTTATGTTTTTTTTTCATTGGTCTGACCGTTTGACCATTTTTTATTTTTTCATTGGTTTGATCATATCTCATCTTCGATTAGACCAAAGTTTTTTATTTTTTATTATCTTTCCATCGGTCTAATTGTATCTCACCTTCGATTCAACCTAAGGTTTATTTATTTTGATTTTATTTATTTATTTTTGATTTTAAATAAAAAAATTACAATGTTATTCAATAATCAATTCATTGTTTAAACACATTATTTTATTTATAAATATATGAACATCAAACATAATTTATCATTTATTCATCACATTAATATCAATATCAAAACATTATCAACAGACCATTCATAATTCATCATCCATCAACACATTCAAAGACAAGTCATAAAGTTAAAATAATTATTTTATTTCTAAATTCAAATTAAAAGATACATTATTTTTATAAGTACATCAAATATATTTACATTTGATATACATAATTGTATTTAAATTTCAAATTCATCAATAAAGTCATCTTTTTGTTGCTGTCCACGAACACAAGCAAACTCCTAATTTTTAACACACATTAATGCTTCTAAAATATCATCTTTTAATCTTGCTTTTCTATCATCTAATATATTATTACTAATACTAAATGCTTGTTCACATGTTACATAAGAAGTTGGAATTGTTAGTAAAACTCTAGTTATTAATGATAAATAGGAAATGTGCATTTTTGTGTTTTCCACCAATTTATTACATCAAAATTTAGAAAATCAGGATTATCTCTTATTAAATAATTATGATTAATATTATTAAAATTATTTAATTATTTCCTATTTGTTACATTAAAATCACTATATTCATCATCAAATACACTAATCAATTATTGATGATGATGGTTGTGAAAAATAGGACATATTTTGTATTTATTGTTGTGTTTCATATTTTATAACATACATATCAAACATATTATTTAAACATTCTTCTACATTTTCAATTGTTACATTAAGTTCTACATTTAAACAAGTTTGTATTACATTTATTAATTTTTTAACAACTTTTACTTTAGTCCTAGGATCTAAACAAACACTTAATGTATATAAGAGAGGTATCTTATTCCAATATTTTAAAAATTTTTCTTTCATTTTTAAAACTATAGGTACAAAAAATAGATAATTACTATAATTATTAAAAACTCTTGCAATATTATATAAGTGGTGGATTGCATAAACAGATGTACAATAATATATTCCTGATAAATGTTCTGTTGCATTATAAAATGGTTTTAAAAATTCAAGAAAATAATTAACTATTGCAAAATCATTTTCATCTAGTGGTGTTGTACTATCATCTATTCTATCATTATGATAGTTTTTATAGCTTCTTTATAAGGTAAATAATTATTTAACATTAAATATAATGAATTCCATCTATGAGAGATCCATTTTAAATGTTTTATATGGTAATTCAAATGAATCACATACATGATTAAATTCTTGTTGTTGTCTACCACTAGATAAAATGTAACCTAATGTAGTTCTAATATTTTCTAGAAAAAGTTTTAATTCTTCAACACCTACTTGAACTATAAGATTAATTATATGACATATACATCTTTGGTGAAATAAATCAAAACCATTTGGTGGAGTTAATTTACTTTTAAACATAGGGATAATTGCATTATTACTAGATGCAATATCAAATGTAATACTACCTATTTTTTCTTTAATTTCATAAAATTCAAAAATTTCTATAATAGTAGAAAAAATATTTTGAGCATTATATGATGATTTATTCTTCTAAATCTTATTAATCTTTTTTGTAAAACCCAATTATCATCAATAAAATGTGCAGTAATAGGAATACATCCTGCTTTACTTCTACCTTCTCAAATATCAGATGTACATGCTATAGATGTGTTAATAGAACCTATTATATTAACTAATTCCATTCTAAGTTTATTATAAAGTTCAATAATATCTTGTCTAGTTGTATTTTTAGAAACCTTTTTTTAAATTGTGGACAATAAACTTGTGAAATATATTCTTGAAAATGTTGACTATCACCATAATTAATAGGTAAATTTTGAATAGCAATAAATTTAGCACGTAATTCTCTAGCCTTACTAGGATTATAATGCCATTGTGTTATATTACATTTAGTGTTAAAATTAAGTTGTGTTTGAATCATTTTATTTTTTTTCAAGATTTTTAGATGAACAACTACTTACATGTCTAGATAAATGACTTGTACCACATGAAGCTTTGCATGAAAAGTTTGCATTTCAAATGTTGCAGTAGACTCTTTCCACCATAGTACCTTCTCCCAGCTCTTTCATCTTTATTGTAAACTTTGACCATAAACTTGACATTCTTTTTGATTTAACAGTAGTAGTTGAAGTCGATGCTCTACCTTCTTCTATAGTTTGAGCTTGAGAGTATTGTTGTTTTTACTCAAAATTATTGCCAGCATCGACAACGTTATTGAAGATAAAGTTGTTGAAGTTGTATGCCATTTTTGCAAAGAATCTAACTTGAGAGTTGAAGCCTAAAAGATGATCTTTGTATTTTGTGAAAGAAAGAGAGAAGATTGAATAAATATGAATTGTGAAAAAAATTCTAACCTTTTTTATTTATAGATTTCTCCATCACCATTTCTCTCTCCCTTTCATCCCTTCTCTTCTTTTTTTTTTTTTTCCCCTTTTTTTGCCTGTTGGTTTCGATATTCATTTTTTACAAACGTTATTAATGAATGTTGAAATAATGTTCGTACCTTTTTTTTTTTTTCGTTGTTTCAATGTTCACCTTTTTTACGAACATTGAAAATAACTTTATGAATGTTCGGCCCGCAGGCCAGCTTAACTTGACCCAAATCGGCCCACGGGCCAGCCTGGCCCGATCCAAATTGGCCCACAAGCTAGCTTGGTAGGCTGGCCCGCAGGTCGATTTTCTAATATATTATAGCCCAACTTGACCCAATTTTTTAAATTAGGTTGGGCTAGGCTAGCCTATAATGGGTTGGATTGGCCTGCAATAGCTCGACCCAATTGACACCTCTACTTGAGAGAGGAGGGCAAAAAGGTTGGATGAAAATGGAATGTGTTTGTATTTATATGAGAGAAAGTTAGACATTCCTTTCTTTACATTTCAATCAATACAAATGGTCAGATTTTGAACTTTCCATTCCCTACTTTTTTTTTCTCAAGAATCCAGTAAAGACAACCACCTCCCCCCAACCCTGAGAGTAACATCCGAAGGAAATTTTTCTGGATTCATGTAAAACTGTTTGATGAGATTTTATTAGCTATCTATACTTAACATTAACCATCTTATAATTGGACTTGAAATAATTGTGCAGTTGATCTTTCACTTGTGGAATTATTTACTTTAACAAGTTTTTATGTAAATTTTATTTTCCAGAATTCTTGGGGATAGTTGCATTAATCATTTACTTTTTGTAGTTTTGATAGCCACTTGCCTATGTTGGTTTCTATAAGAATCCAGTTACATGTTTTTTTTTCTCATGATATTTGCTTTTCATAAGAATTGAATATGTTTACTTATCATAGGTTTTTTGAGTTCAGTTAAGATTAGGCTTATTCTTATTGTTGCAGGTTCGCAAGTGTGCCCAAATGTCCATCAAGAAAGCTTTTATTGCATTTTCAACTTCCAAGATCATAAAGAAAGCTGTGAAGTTTCTAATGTCTATGTTCAGATCGTATGTTTCCTTAGACTGCTTAAAAAAATCTGGAAAAAGAAGAAGCCTGAAATCTGAGCATATAGAGGCCTTACACTTGTTAAATGTTATAGCACATATTGTTCCTAAGCTGCCAAAGAAAACAATTTCCAAGTTTCTTCCTGAAACTTGTAAGCTACTTGGCTGTCAATTTTCACTGCTTGCTAGGCCTGTGCTTGTACTTCTTGAAGTACTGTTGGAACATCTGGTCATGGATGTGCTTATTTCTGAGGCAGACAGAATAATATCTGTTCTTTCATCTTATATGTCCTTTACTGAAGTGAATCCTGTTGATACTATCCTTTTTGCATCTGTCCTGTTGAAGAAGGTCCTCAACAAGCTGCATCCTTCAATGCCAAGCCTTTGGTTAAGGAATTTTCCTCATATTTTCAGTTCATTGGCAGGTATTTTCTCCTTTCAATTTAACTTCTTAAATAACAAAATTAATTGATTAATTATAATTATCTAACGTTTTGTACACATCAAAACTATATAAGAATATTTTTCTTAATAGAGAATAGATTCATTTCATGGACTGTGAATGGTAGATTATTGGATTTTGGGTAAAATTGTAGATTGCTGGTGGCTTCCTAAAAGTTGTTCTGGGCCTAATTTTGATATTATAATGTATTTTTAAAAAGCAGGGTTTATCAACATTCTCTTTCTTAGAATCCATCTTTTTTCAACTTCGATTATTTTATGTTTTTATTTTACATTTTAATTGTTGGAAATATTTCCATTGTAATAGTAATTTTTCTATATTTTCTCAACTGCATGATGCTTTCTATTTTCTACAACTATAGGGGGCATGTGCAAAATGATCCCCTACAGTGAGCTGCATCTGGACAGCTGGCAGTCCAGACTGGTGCAGAAAATATTTTCAAATGTGAAATGGGGCACATGCCTGTGTGTGCTTAGATGATGATTGTTAAGTTGCATTTCAAAGTCTTTTGCTAACTAAATTTTATTAATCTCTCAATTTCCAGGATTTTTAAATTCAAAGACTGTTATAGCAAAGTGTGCTGCAGATATTTTGGTAGAATTGATTGAATGTCATGTTGATCGCAATATTTTCTCAGTTGATGCAAAGATGACATGCAGTGATAGCATTCTGACTTCTCCAGAATCAAGCACAATTATGTCTGTGTGTACTGTGCTTGAGTATATTCTTGGTGGTTGCAGTGGTGTCCCTAATGAGCATATTTTAGAAGTCCTTACACAATTGTTTCAAAAGCTTGGTTTGTCATCTACCATTCATTGTTTTAATATTCTTACCTTCAGCAGTAAAAGTTGCAGACAACTGTTTTAATTTCTCTGTTTTAATTATCATGGGATGTTAACTCATAATAATTACAATCCTGTCAGTATGTATAGATTTTTTGCCTTTTTTATTATGTTCGACAAAATTGGTAGTGCTATTTAGATTTTTAGTTTGCTTACCATGTTGTGTGTTCTAAATAGTGCTTTTGATATGCTGCAAGTAATCATTTTAGTACGTAGGCTTGCAATCATTGCAATATTTGACTTAAATAATATTCTACTATTTTTTGGTTTTCCAAGTAATATTTATCAAAAAACCATTTCAAAATTTAGGAGGGAATTCATCATTGACATATGTTGGTGAAACTTCTTTGACAGATGCCGTAGATCAGATCTATCAACATGAAATTGGCCTGTGTGTCAACTGTAGGCCAGTTTTGGTTGACATTTTATGAAAATTTCAGTCCGACACTTGTGTTGGTGAACATACTATTTTTTCAACAGCAGGCCCACATATCAACCAACATGTGGCCCATGTTGGACTGACATGGTGCCTTTTTGTCCAAAGAAGGGTGGACAACACTTCCAAACCATTTTCCATCATTTGTATGTTATGTTCTTGAATTTGATGAGATCATCAGATGGATGGAGGAGGTCAATGACTACTCCATTGTCAGCATATCTTGAGTGAAGGGTAGGTTCTGGCAGTGGTTCAGTTGGAGAATTAGAGTGGTGGACCTGCTTTAATACTTGCACAAGAACATGGTGGAATGGGTTGGAATTTTGTTTGGCTCAGAATCATTCTCGAGCCAATTATTTATTACTACTCAGCTAACTACGTCAGCACCAAGAAGAAATTACAGCTGGTTCAACTATTTTAGTTATAGTTGTTTCTATAGTAAATGATGTTGCAGTGAATGGACATGTGGTGGTATGTGACAATCGCTCCTCCCTTAGTGAAGGTTGGTGTCCTCGTTGAGTAGCTTTAGGTACCTCCTACATTTTTCTTCATGAGTTTCCCAAGTTGTGTTGTCTTCCTCTTCTCCTTCCCATTAGACCAACAAATGTACTGCAACTTGTCCTCATTGCTTCACCAGTTGCTGTTGAAGAATCTTCTTTGGTATTTTATTGGATGACTTGGAAACTGTATTGATTTTGGATTGTCATGGTTTGGTTCCAACCTCTTGTTTCATTATTGAAACGTGGAAAGTTGGGTGTACCTTTTTGTGCTTTAGCAACCTTTAGCGACTAATCCATTTTAACAAATAATTTCAAATGGACTTACAAATTTTGGTGAAAGCTTCTTGTTTTCTTGTTGGCCAAGAGTTGATTGTTGGAATGGATGTAGGCATAGATAAACCTACTTTCCCTCTTGGAACTCATTTGTGCCTACTTTCCCTCTTGGAACTTATTTTTGTGGAACTTGTGGTATGTTCTCAAGCCTTTTGTAGATTACTCTTCAATTTTACAAGCACTTCCTCTTGTTACTTTAGATGCTCCTCCATAGTTGCCACTCGAGCAATGTTTAGTTCAAATCAAACTAGTTCCAGTGGAGTTTGACCTTAAAGAACTTCAAATAGTGTCATCTTGGTTGAGTGGTGATAACTAGTATTATAGTGATACTCTGCCCAATATAGCCATTGATGTTATGTCTTTAACCTAAATAAGCAAAAAATCTTGAGATATTACTTGACATACCTATTAACTTGTTTTGTTTGCTTATTGATTTGAGGGTGATAAGTGGAATTGAGATGCAATTGGGCTCTTAAGTATCAAAGATGCTCCTTCTAGAAATGGTTTATGAATATGGGATCCCTATCTAAAACAATTCATCTTTGGAAATCCATGGAGCTTGACAATGTGGACGATGAATTACTCTATCATTGATGTTGTTGTGTAAGGATGTCATTGTAGTATGAAATGTCCATACTTTGATAATCAATTGATCACCATCGGTATGGAAGAGTATCCTTGGTTGATTGGTAGGTTTTCAATGAAATCTCCTCCCAAACTTGTTATGGAATTGGTAAGGGTTGTAATAGGTCCGTGAGATGGATGTTTCTAGTGCAAGCCTGCTGATAGATCTAGCACTCTTGGACATTACTCCGAACATCACCTTTCATTCCCTCCCATGAAAATAGTTGTCTTAGTAGTTGATAATGTTAGGATCGAATAACTTACCAGAGGAGGGGTGAATGGTGATTTATATGTTATTTTAATTCTTTTCAAATTTAACTAGTTGATTCGATTAATCAGTAAGCTCAAGTATTAAATAAGCATGCAAAGCAGTAAAGAATAATAGACATAGGAGAATTTTAGGTGGTTCACTAACTTGGCTAGTCCACCTTCAATGTTCATCTAAACTTCACTAAGTGAATTAACACTTACAAACACTTGCTTTTAGGTATAAGCAAGAACCTATACTTGAGCTTTCAGGTAGAAGCTCAGTAATCAGCCTTTCTTGAACTTTCAGGTCCAAGCTCTTAACCAACAGTGAACTTTCAAGTGTAAGTCCACGAACCAACAATCTTATTTTCTTTTAGAATGTGAGTGTAGGGAGCTTTTGCTATTCTTCTTCTTCAGTATTTTCTGAAATGTATAACGTAGAATATTTTGTGTAGCTCTCAAAAGTATATGATAAAAAGTGGTTATCTTATCTTTCTGTTCTGATCTTTTTGTTATATCAAAGTGCACAACGATCATATTCTATCTAATGAATGTATTCTGTTATACTTACTGAATTTCCAGGTCCAAAAATAGTAAGTTACCGTTTACAGAGATACTTTAATGTAACCTTTTGATTCTATTTGATTTTCGGATAGTTATCTGTCGTAATCTTTCGAAATCTATTTGTAACCTTCCAATGGATAGGTGTTTTCTTTAAGTCTATCATGTGTAGGCTTTAAGTCATATATGTGAGTTCTTCTTAAGTTCAGATAGTTTAGCTATTAACTTTTCGAAATTCCTTAACTTTCGTATAGTTAGCTTTCTTAACTTTTCGATTTTCCTTTTAAGCTTCTAACTATTGATTTCTAATTTTTACACGTGTATTTGAATAACTTAAGTTTCGGATAGTTGTAACTGTTAATTTATTGAAACGTTTCAACTTTTGAATAGTTAGCTACAGTAACCTTCTAATTCTTCCTTTAAGCTTTCGACTGCTTTTTTTGAATTCTGCATGTGCATAATTGAATAACTTAACTGTTTGGATAGTTAACTTTTTTAACTCTTTGATTTTCTTGGATTTTCGGATAGTTAGCTCCTTAACTTTCCGAAGGTCTTATTTTCGGATAGTTAGTCCTGTAACTTTCTGAAGAACTCTCTTACTACCTTTAAGTGATCTTTCGAATACTTACGTTAACTTTCCAAAATCTATTTTCTTCCAAATACTTAAGCTTGTAACTCTCCAAAGAGTTTTCTTGCTACTTTTAAGTGGTCTTTCAAATACTTAAGTTGTTAACCTTCCGATTTGCTTGGATTTCTTAATAGTTAGCTTTTCTAACCTTCTAATTTTCTTAGATTTTTGGATACTTAAGCTTTAAGCTGTGTTTTAACTATCCGAAGTTCTTGTTTTTTTTGGTAGCAATTTCTGAACTACTTGTATTTATTTATCTATCTTCTAATTTGCAGTTTTGCTAAACTATAACTGTCTTGTGACACTTGTGAAATACAACTTGTTCCTTTACATGGATTTTTGCATTATTAAAACATAAGAGTTTTAACAATCTCCTCCTTTTTGATAATGATAAAATTCTTTATATTAAATTACATTGTATTTTACTCTTTAGATTATGTCTATAAATAACATAAGAATTGTAATGTTTACATCATAATACATTTAATTTCTCCCTTTGTCTGTCTATAGGAATCTGCAATTTGCAATACTGTCTTCCCTTATTCGTGTGCTGGGAACTTCAAACATTGTAATTTCTATGTATTTCCTTGTTCTTCTCCTCTTTTTTGTCATTAGAGAAAAGAGATTTCTAGATTTTGCTCCCCATAATTTTCATATTTTTCTGTCAGTTGTATAACTAGCAATTTGCTTTCTCTCTATCTATTGTTCTAGACTATAATTCTTTATCTGCCCTGCTGAGTTTAACGGTTTATGATGCTCTCCCCTTGAAATGGTGCATTCCTGTATGAGTACCAATCCTTTTAAGGGGGGGTTTGTGCACTCAGAATCTGACGGAATTGAAAGTTTTTTCCGTCAGATTCTGAGTTATGTTTGGGAATTTGAATTCCAAACATGTGTAAAAGTTGGGAAAATGAATTCCCAACTTAAAAGGTCGGAATTCATTTTCCGACAGTCGGCCCCTCGCATCTTGCTCGTCGTCCCACTCGTCGCCCTCGCTCGCGCGCCCGTTGGCCCCTCGTCGATTCCCCCTCGCGCTCGTCGGCACCGACGCTCGGCCCCTCGTCGATTCCCCATCGCCCTCGCCCGCGCGCTTGTCGGCCCTTTGTCGATTCCCCGTCGCCCTCGCCCGCACGCTTGTCGGCCCTTCGTCGATTCCCCCTCGTGCTCATCAGCACCGACGCTCGGCTCCTCGTCGATTCCCCGTCGCCCTCGCTTACGCTCTCGTCGACCCCTCATCGATTCCCCTTGGCACTCGTCGACACCGACGCTCGACCCCTTGTCGATTCCCCACGCGCTCGTCGATCCCTCGTCGATTCCCCCTCGCCCTCTGTTTTCAGGAAAGAGAGGAGGGTAATTCAATTCAGTTGTGTTTTCTCTCACGCTCCAAGCTCTGATATTGCAGCAGAAGGTACACAAATGTTTTGTTGGGCATTCTTTCTTTTAGGTCACTGACTTTTTCAGTTACAGTTCAATGTTTCTGTTGTTGCTTCTGTTTCCTTTATGATAGATATATGATGATGATGATGGCATGGGTTGAATTCAGCTCCATCCGTATGATACTTGTTTTTATTTTGGCTGTTGTCATTGTTATTATAATCTATCGTGACTACAATCTTGTAATGAAATAAAAACTCATCTTGTTTTCAAGTCATGCACTTATATACTTCAAAAATTCAAATCCATGGGTTATAGTGATGAAGAACAAAAGAAGCACATCTCCAATTGCCAACAAGAAATGATGTTCTCAGTTTCCAAGCATGCGTACATGGTATTATTGATAGTTTCTGTTTACAATAAATATACTGTGTTTTCTCTGATTCTTTCTATTACAGAAGTTTTAGATTATGATCACTACTGTTTTCTACTTTAAATGGCCTATTTATAAATGTTGATTTTTATACTTGCAATATTTAAGTTTTACTCATCCTAACATTTGTTATGTTGTAAATACTTCAAGCTAGTTTATGCACAATCCATCTCTGCATCATTTTCTTTTATCAAAGATAGCGTTAAGATACACAAAAGGAACTACTAACTATAACTTGAGTTTTACTTCAAAATCCTTTCTTAATATTAATGCTTATAGTGATGCAGAATGAGGAACATGTTCATTTAAACGATGATTTTGATGGATTGCATTGGAATCCAATGGATGACCAAGAGAAAGGTCGGTGCCTATTAAAGAAGGTGAAGACTGATGGAAGTTCGAAGATTTTGATGGGTTGCATTGGAATTCGATGGATGATGGAGAGAAAGGACAATGCTTATTAAGGAAGGTGAAGATCAGTGGATCTTCAAGGATTTCGATGGGTTGCATCGAAATTCAATGGAGGATCGAGAGAAAGGTTGGTGCTTGTCAAGGAAGGTTAAGACCGACAAAGGTTCAGAGATTCTAGTAGGTTGCATTGGAATCCGATGAATGATAGAGAAAAAGGTTGGTGCTTGTTAAGGGAGGCTAAAATTGGTGAAGGTTTGGAGGCTGCCAAGAATGGTTAAGACTAGAGAAAGTTCAGGGATTTTAATAGGTTGTATCGAAATCTGATGAATGATGAAGAAAAAGGCTGAAAACTGTTAAGGGAGGCTAAGATCAGTGGAGGTTCGGGAATTCCAATGGGTTGCATTAGAATCTAATGGAGGTACAAAGTATCGCCTATTGCCTTGGTCAATTGGAATCTGATGTGTTGCATTGGAATTTTGATAATTATACAATGAATGAACCTTACTTAAAAGTATTGATATGACTTGTTCAATTGCAGGGTGGTCAACAATATGAGTTACTAAGAAAATAAAATGTGTGAAAACTATTAGATCACAAGGTATTTTTATTGAAGTGTAAATGTATGTGAGTGAAGTGTGTTGGAGCTTGTGCTTAACTATTGATTTTGATGATAGGCAAATACTTAACAAGTTAAAGAAAGGAGGAGCATTGAAATGATATCTTGGATGACATGCTTGGTGCATTCAAAGAATATTTTCTTAGTTTTTGAGTATATATTGTAAATGCTCTTATTAGTATGCAGGTGATGTTCTTAAGCCTTATGACATGCATATAGGTCCATTCATCACTTCATAGTAGATTGAGCTTTATTCCTCTTAAACCCTTAACCATTTCTCATATTGACCATTTCAGGTTATTGCTTTTCCACCAGATATCTGTTTTATACCCTTTTTAGAAAACAACCCAAGACCACAATAAGTTCAGATAACCATTTCATTCATTATCTCATGAGATAGTTCGGTTTGGATCAACGATGACAAAATCATTTCGCTTGCATTGTTGGACAAAAACTTTTGGATTGTGAAATTGGATGAATGACTCTAGTTTGTTTTAATACAAAGGAACTAGTTATTGTTTTCAGTTCAACGATGACAAAATTGTTGATATGTTCTATCATAAAAATTAGTCATTGGACCTTTTTCTGGAAACCTCTTTGGCTCATTATTTCTCTTCTTCTATGTTATCTTTTGAAACTTCTATTAATTTGTCAATTGAACTTTGCTCAGTAAAACTGACTTGTAAGGTTTCTTCAATGGTGTGTGTGTTTTTATTGTACACACAATATACTTTGCTCTTGATTGAATATCTAACAAAAATTTCATTATTAGTTTTTGCATTAAATTTATCTTTATAATCTTTATATTTAGGATATAGCAGTTGTTACTAAAAACTTTAAAGTGGCCCACTTTTAGAATCTTCCCATTTCATAGTTTAAATTGTGTCTCTTTTAAAGTGAGTCTTATGTGAAATTTGTTAATGATGTAATATGTTGTGTTTACTACTTTTGTTATCGAAATTTTGATATAGTGCTTGAATTCATCATAGTTTTGGTTATTTCTTGAAGATATTTGTTTTTCCTCTTAATAACTTTATTTTGTGATGGAATTCTAGGAATTGAAAATCATTATTTATGCGTTGATTTTCACAAAATTCATTGATTATACTATTTTTAAACTCACCTCCATGATTTGACCTTATTAATTATATTTTCAACTTTTTCATTGTGAACTTTGTTGTAGAATTTCTTAAAGTACTCTACGACTTCATCCTTATGATTTAAGAAGACAACCTATGTATATCTTGAATAATTATCAACTAATATATATATATACTTACTGTCTCTCAAGCTTTGTATTCTTGTTAGGTCAAATAAGTTCATATGAATTAATTTTAAAACTCTTTTTGTCGTCTCAACAACTATTGCTTTGGAAAGACTTTTCTTTTGATTACCCTTCTCATAAGTAACATACTCTATCTCTATTATATCTGACCTTGGGTAAACCTTGCATTACATCACTTTTAAAAAATTTCCTCAAGTTTCTCATATTTACATATCTTAGTCTCCTATGCTATACCCACATATCATCACAAGAAGTAACTAAATAAACATTTTTATTTACACAGTTTTTTAGAAATTTAATTACATACACATTACCTTTTTTTATTCTAATAAAATCAGTATTTTTAGTTTTTTATTTTATTTTCAAACACTTATTATCTTCAAAAGTAACTCTAAAACCTTTATTACATAGTTCATTAACACTAAGTAGATTATGCTCTACGTCATTAACAAGTAAAACATGTTTTATGTAAGATTTATTTTCATTAACAACATTTCCTATTTTTACTATTTTACCTTTATTGTTGTTTCGAAATTTTACTAAGCTTTTCTCATGTGAGTGTACTTCATTTAGTAGATCATCTCTTTCTATCATGTGCCTTAAGCATTCATTGTCTACAATCTATCTTATCCTTTTCTTATAATGATTTTGCAAATCAGAGAGTAATTATAGATTTTGGTACTCATGTCAATTTGGGTCCATAAGGATTAGTCTGAACCTTTTCATTTCTAGGAATCCAAACCTTCCCAGTTCCTTTTTCTATGAACAAATAGAAAATATTCATTTGGTGATTTTCTTATGAAGCCAATCTTAAAGAAAATGTTGGTTGACAAGTAGTCAAAACCTTCTCTGCATTCATATGGTATTTGAGACAGAATTAACCTTTAAGATTTTCATGTCTATTTGTAAACCTCTTAATCATATTGCTTAGATCTACTATTCTACTCTTCAAACCTTCATTTTCTTTCTTGAGATCCTTAACTTTCCATGAGTAGTCTTCTAAATCACTATTTTTCTCAAATATCTCCTTATTTAGTTCTCTTGTTTTATCGTATCATTTTCTCTTGTCATCAGTAAGCATTTTGTTATCTTTCTCAAGTTTTTCAATGTATTTTAGACTTTTCTTATGTTTAGCTTTTAATTCTTTATATTTTTTCGTATGTCTATCAAATGCACAAGATAGTTCATCAAATTTAGTAGTCATTCTTAGTTTCAGAATTTACCTCTTCAATGGTCAATGAAATGCCCGTTGGCTATCTCGTTGTCGTTTGAAGTTGAAGTCTTTTCTTCATTGGATAAATTAGTATCATCCCATGTAATTTTCAAGGATTTTCTTTTTGGTGTCTTCTTCTTCTTGTTTTTCTTTTCTTCCTTTCAACTCTCTTTTTCAATACTGAACAGTTCTTTCTTATATGTCTAGTTCTATTGCAGTAATAACACATAGGTGGATCATTCTTATTGTTAGATCCACTACCATTTCTTTTTCCTTTATTCATAATTCTCTTGAATTTTTTTGCTAGCATTATTATTTCCTTGTTAGAATTTGTGCTACTAGAAATTGAATCAACATGGAATACTATTTCCTTCTTTTTTTCATTCTTCTTAGAACTTTCAATTGCATCTTTAGATCAGGCCTTCATCTGTACCTCATAAATAGTCAAGTTTCCTATCAACAATTTCAAAGTATAACTTGATTGATCTTTCACTTCTTTAATGGCCGTTGTCTTCTTTTTCCAATCTTCAATTAAGCTTCTCAAAACTTTCCTTACTAGCTCCCATGAAATGTTTCTGCCAAGAATTTTCAACTTATTTACAATGTCTATGAATCTTGTGGATATATATGTTATTGATTTATTCTTGTTCATTTTAAACAACTCAAATTTATGAATCAATAAATTTATTATTTCTTTGACTTGATTAATTCCTTCATAAATAATTTGGAGAATATGCCAAGTCTCATGCGCAGTTGTAAGGGTCAAAATTTTATTAAACTGATCCATAGATAATGCACAGAAAAGAGTGTTCAACACTTTTACATTCAACCAGGCCAACTTATTTGACTTACTCCATTCCTCAATTGGAGTTTGAGGTAGAGTATAGCATTTCATAACTATTTTCTAAATTTTAAAATCATACATCATAATGAAGACTTTCACTTTATTCTTTTGATATGAATAGTTGAAACCATTAAAATAAGGCAACCTGTTGACGCTAAATCTCTTTACAATCTTGTTAAATTGTAGTGCAGTCATTTATATTAGATGGTTAAATCTATAATGAGATAAACCTGTTTTGATACTATTTGTTGGATTGGATAGATTACTAGAGAAACGATGAATGGTGTGTTACAAGTAAACTAGCACTTTTTTTGAAAAAAAATTAAATTTGAGAGCAAACAAATATACAATGCTATAAGCAAGTTGTCATTTCATTTAAGCAATGATTTCGAAAACTTGCAATCAGAATAAAAGAATGATTTTAGAGGCACAAGAAAATGATCTTGGAAAGATAACCAAGCAAACCACAATTAAGACAAGGATTTATAGTGTTTCACTCCACAAGTTGGTCGACTTGTGCACTTTGCTATCTTCCCAATGTTGAGTGCAGACAAGACCCATCTCCTACAACAGTGTTTTTGTAAGCTAAACACTCAACTTTTGCAAATCTTGTTCTTCCCAAGCACACCCTATAGTCCTAGTAGGATACTATAGATTTTCAAGTCTAAACATACGGACTATACATTCCTTGTTTTAAAGGAGCCTTCTCACCAATTCTAGGTGAGGTAACAATGAATTTCAAATTGTATTAGAATGTATAAATCTGGAAATTAAATACAAAAGATTTACAATCAATCTGAAAAGCATAGAACTCCTCTTGCCGCAACAACCCAAGAATGTATTTAGTGAAAGTAAGAAGAGGGTTAGAAGAAAAAGAGTGAAAGCTCTAGGGTGCTTGAATAAACTTCTCTTGAATGTATATCAATATGTGTTTGTGTAGAAGAGATAAAATGAATGCAACCAAGTCTTTATATATAGATAATGCTCTTAACAGAAAAGTACTAATGGTTAGTTGCAATACAGAAACGGATTAATGTTTTTCCAAACATTAGTTTGAAATCTGTAACGACTATTTTTTTCATGAGAAAGGATCAAGATTGTTAACCTAAAATGATACTTTGAAAATTACTAACTTTAGTCAAGATGGGATTGGATTTACAAAAAAGGCATCCGTAGTTCAAAATAGATAACAACTAGTTTATATTGTTAGAACAGACTAGAAACGGTGACCTGTATTGTATGTTTGAAACAGTCTATTAGACATGTATGCTGAAAACAAACTAACGAATTTCCTTGCAGTGACTCAACAAATGGTGACAAAGATAAATGGAGGTCCTGATGATCTGGTCCTTGAATAAATGACATAGGTCATGACTAAAACAAATATCTGATATGTAATCAGTAACGTGGATAAAAAAGGTCTAATTCAAAGGGACTTTTATCTAAGAGACCTAGTACACCAGAACACATTTTGTTAGACTTGCTGGAATAAGAAGCTTAAATTTTGTTAACACTCTTGAACTCTTCAATGACCTGTTCTTGCAATGTGGTTTCTATAAGTTTGATGTGATTTGTTTCAGCATTTGAATTGTTTATCATCAAAATCACATACATATGAGGCAATGTGGTTGCTATAAGTTTGATGCAATTTGTTTCAGCATTTGAATTGTTTATCATGAAAACCACACACATATGAACTCTTGCTCTAACAATACTTCTAGGAAGTTGGTTTTTATTCTTTTTTCTCTATAGGTTTCATCCTTAAATCCTATTTCTCCTTTGTTTTTATGTTTTGTTTTAATTAGCTTATCTCTTGTGTAGGCACTTTTTTTTATCAATTTTAATATATTCGTCTTTGCTGCTTCATAAAAAACTATGGTTATTTTTGTGTCTTGCACATAGATGATTTGTAGTTCACTCTTCTCTAAGGAAATCTCACCTCAAATGGTTGACCTAGGATGTAACTTGGTGGATGCATTGTTGGCAACGGCTAAGGCCAAATGGATGTTATGGTTGCATGAGTGGTAGAAGTGGCTAGGCTTAAATCTCACTCTTGTGTAGATCATTGGGTGGAGTAGTGGAGGAGGATGAGTTCTTGGCAAACAATCAATTTATTAATGATTTAATATAAAGACTACAGGCGTATACTGGTCTAGAGGACTAGATTGCTTATTGGTGGCCAACAAAATTTACACAACATGAGATAACACAAATTCAACCTTCATATTTCCCTAGTATTCTAGAATAGTAGGCTCCATATACAACATTCTAGTGTGTTTTCATCTCTCTGAGCCTTGTTGGCAATGGAAGATATGGTGCTATTGCATGCCCAAGTCACCATTGGATAGTGTGTGTTTCCAATTTGAGATTTGTATGATACCACCTCATCTTTGTCTTTAATGGATCTTGAAATTTTCTTTACATCTTGTCATTGCTGTCACTTGAGTTAGTCACATGTATTGCTTGTGAGAGTCATAGATTTTGATGGCTATTACTTTGTTTCATGAATATTTGATGTCCTATCGGAAGCTACATTGCCTGTAGTCACTTCTAGTTGCTCGTGAGGGTTAATCAACCAATTTGCTTGGTGTGTTGGTGAGTCTTGATGGCATGTTGACAAGTTTGTTGACACTTCAGGTGAGTTGGTTGGCATCTTCAGTGACCAATGTTAATAGCTTGAGGTTGGCTGGCTGAGGTTGGCTCCTAGTGGTTAAGTGTGACTATCTTGGGTTGGTGTGGCCCAACTTTCCTATGTCTTGTATGGTGTGACTTGGCTCTCCTCATGGTTGGCCTTGTCCAATTTGACTCCTCCATGGGTGGCCTTACTTGTCCTCTTGCCTTTTGTTTGCCAACCTTCCCTAACCAAAACAAGTTTTCCAACTACAAATCAATATATGGAGGAAAAGGATTCATGTAATTGACTCTATATAGTGGGATTATTGATTGTTATTGCATTTTTATGTCTTGCACAAAGGCATAATTTAGGATCGATGAATAAAGGGAAGGAAATAATTGATATGGCACACCAAATAGTGAAACTAAGGCATTGATTATTATTATTAGTATCCTCGTACCTTGAAAACATCTTTTGTTGTTTATATCTAAAACATTTTTTGTATGTTTTCTCTTAATATGATGATGAAGGTATATATTTAAATGGTCATGAGATCCATAAAAATAAAAGTTTTAAGTACTTGGATCTATAATAAATAGTAATGGTGAAATTATAGAGAATATTATTCATAAGATTAAGGTAGGATGAATGAAGTGGAGAAAAGCTTTTGGAATGTTGTGTAATAGGAGGATACCTTTAAAATTACCATATGCCTAGCTATAGTTTATGGCATAACATGCTAGGCTATAAAACATAAGCATATGCAAAAAGTTAGTGTTGCTAAAATATGTATGTTTAGATAGATGAATGGTAATACTATAAGAGATGAACTAAAAAAAATGAATTTTTTAGGCATAGAGTGGGAGTTGCACTTATTGAAAATAAAATAAGATAAACTTGGGTTAGGTTTTTTAAACATGTCCTTGGAGACCAAGATAGGTATCAATTAGGAAAGGAGAATTAATTGTAAAAGAAATTAAAAGAAAGTGGAGGTTGGTCTAAAACTACTTGATTAAAACTTACAAGAAAAAATTTAAATTTATGTAATGTAATTAAAGATTTGATAATAGATGGAAATACTTGGAAGAAAAAGATTCATGTGGTTAACCCTATATAGTAGGATTATGACTCGTGCTATTATTCTCTCAAAAGGATGGTGAGTAATGGTCCTCTCCCATAAACATGGACCGTGATGATCCTTTTATATATAAAATATCATGAGGAACTTATGAATGATAGCTTAATTATCATGAATTCCAAGTTTAGATTTTCAAAGAGGGGCATGCATGCTTTGCTTGTTTCATGATATGTTTTTGAACCTAAAATTTTTGATATATTTCTTTTTGCATTCATTACTCACATATTTTCTAAGCAATTTTTTTGGACCTTTATTTGTATGTAGGTGATATGTCATTTTTTTTCATGTCAAATATCATTCATCAATTATCAAAATGGGCATTGCAAATAGAGGACTTGGCTTCTGGAAATCCTGTAAGTGCATTTATTCACTTATTTTTATAATGTGTTGATTTCATGTTATCTTTCCTTGGAATCCATGTATTGTTGAAGTTGACTTGGTCTTACATCTCTACTATTTTAAGCACCTTTCTATCTTCTGACATTTAGATTAAGGTTTCAAATATTGATCTGTATTGACAATTTGTTGTTGATATGGTTTGGATTTTAAAACCCTTGGTCTTGATATGTATTTTGGAGAATGTATTGGAACATGTGATTTTTCATTTAGGATCAATGTATAATTGACAAATCATATGATATTTGTGATTTCTTCATTTGTTGGAGGACGAATCAATCAATCCATCATAAGGATTGGTTGATCTAGAGAACACAGAAGTTTCCATTGACCCCGAAGGTTTGTTGTTGAGCATTGCATCATGTTGTGCACTCCCATCTCTTGAAGCCTTTTCAAGGTTTGTTGATGTATGAAAATCCATTAGAGTTTTTAGACAGAGGGTTGAGAGTGGTTGAGGAAGGAGGGAGGTGAAGCATGACATAATGAAAGTGAAAGAAAAAAAATAGAGAAAGAAGAAAAGAACAAAAAAGAATAGGTGAAGAAAGTGAGAAAAAAAAGTGAAAAAAAAGGAAAAAAAGGGGTAAAAGGGAAAAAAAACACTTGACAATTGATGTGAAAATAAAATTTAAAAAAAAGGGAAAGACAATTGCCCTTCACATCAAAGGAAGTCCAATTGCCCTTAATGTGAAGAGTCTAATTGTCTTTCATGTGAATGACTTTTCTTTTCCCATTAAAATTCCCATTGAATGGGGTGTAGATAAAATAATTAAAAAAGGAAGAAAACATCATATTAAAATTATATTTAAAACATAAAAGTATTAAAAAATTTGATTTAATAAAAGGAAGGGCTCTTTCCTTTTGTAAAAGATTCTCTCCCTTTTACATCATGGAGCTAGACCCTCTCATATACCTTTTCATACAAGTGATTATGACCCATTCCCACACCATGATAATAATTATGATATAGAACAAGTGGCAAAAAGGACAATTAAGTTTATTTTTATTACAAATCTTTGGAAATTTATAGATGATTGATTGTCAATCTTATCATTAATTTCAAAGCAATGATCTTTACAATTATAATTCATGTGAAAGATCATATGACTTTTCCGATTACTACTTTGGGAGTGCATGAATAAATCCTTCATCATCATACAAAAGTCAAATAATTATTCATCAAGTCAATATGATGAAGAACATGAACGTCATTAAAGAGAAATCAATAGACTCTCTTCTTTATAGAATGAATTAAACTATGATTAATTCTCACAAATAGGATGTCTTACCCACCTATCACATAATGCTTATAATCAATGAGTTATGAAATGTTATAGAGAATATTCTACATAGGTATCATAGAATAAATACATTATATGTTGGGAACAATAAATACATTCTTAAATACTTCAAAATTATTGGGCACAACAAGGATATGGGATATACAGATACAATCTATATAACCCTTCTAGACATTTAACATGAAATTAATTTTTATATAATATCATTGTTATTGAGATAATGTATGTCATTATAAGTTTTTTTTTTACTCATTTATATATGATAGTTACCTAAAAAAAATTATTTAAGTTTTTTTTAATGTTTATTATAACTTCTTTTATCTTATTATTGAGTTTTAAGTTGAAATTTTAAGATTTTGAGCCATTTCTATAAAAGTATTATGTTTCCATTGATATGATATTTGATGTTCTATATGCTTCCTTTTTTTACTAGACCAATCTTTGATATGTTTCTTTTTTTTACTGGACCAATCTTCAATACGATGTTAACATTTGAAACTTTGATTTGGATCTTGACCATATGTTTTCTTTGTTTCTATGACTATTAATTTCAAGGTTACCTATGTAGTGCGTATTTACTTTTGTTGCTACTAGTTATATGCATGGAGCATTTTGGACATTATTGTTTGTGGGCTTTGTTTTGTTAGACCTTGCCATATCTGTATTGTTTGTAGAATTACTTAGAATCTGCACGTAATTTCTTTTTTGGTACCTTATGCTCTGTTTTTATTGCTTATGCCTCTGAAACTGTTGTTCCTTCTAGGATGGTGAGTAGTGCAATTTGGAAGTGATAGTTTTCTGTTAGTGAGTTTTCTTAATAAACGACAAAATTTGATTTTTATTGAAACTGAACATTTTTCCTTTAAAAATTAAGGAAACAAATGATATTTTTTTGAATTTTCTTTTGGCTGAGATGTTTTCCAAATAGAACCAAATATGAAATGCTGGCATGATGTAGGTTTTTCCCCATGGCCGTATGCAGTTTATAATGATCTTAGTTTGGTGCTCTAAATGTACAAGCTGGCCTTTTATCATTATTGTTCTTGTTGGGTGCTTTGACAATGAAGAAGGATTTTGTTAAGGTATTTGGCTGAATAAACTTGATTCTTTTGATGAGTGTGACTTGGAAAATTTGACAACCTGTAGGCTTACATCAATGGACAAAAGTTTACATCATGGGTTTTCTTTAAGATCATATCTGTTTATTTTAGTTATATATGAAATAACTGAGGAAATTTAAGGAAAAATATTTTGGTTTTTGGTGTATGCTATTTGTTGATAGCAAAGTTTTGTTTGATGAAAGTAAGGTAGAAATTAGTTCTAAACAAGAATTGTGAAGAAATACTTTGAAGTCTAAAGGATTTAGATTAAGTAAAAAATTGAATATGTAATGAAATGCTTACTAATGATAGATAGGAATTATTTAATGTTTCTAGAGAATTGCTAAGTGAATTATTTTATAAGGAAGTGAATAGAAAAGAGTTCTATTTGACAATAAAAGATTTGCAAAGGGAAATAGTCTATTGAAAGCTAAGAATGCTGATCTGAACCTAATGGTTGAAAAATTCACTCATGAGAAGAAAAATCTTAACGATTGATCTCCTTCCAAAGAGTTGCAGGTTCCAAAAATGGTTTTGGTTATTCTCGTAGACTAGTTCCCTATGCAAATGGCTTTATTAGAGTTGATCTAAAGAAAAATATGCTTTTTTGATAAAAGATAATAATTAGTTCTTGATGTCTAAAGAAAATAGATTTTCTATTTAAAGAACTAATCCCTCTAGACCTAAAATAATGTGAGTACCAAAATCCATACTTACTGCTTGTTTTGCTGGTTAAATCCAAGAAATCATAGTGGATGGTCTAGGCATATGATAAGAGAGTATCCTCTGTTAACTTTTTAAAATCTTATGATGGAGGTATAGTTGCGATTAGTAATAATAATAAAGGTAAAATTGTTGGAGTTGGAAATGTAGATATTACTGAATCTACTTATATTGAAAATGTGTTATTGGTTGATGGCTTAAGACATAATTCGATTAGTATTAGTCATTTGTGTGACACTCGATAACTGAGGTTAAGTATATAATTATCAATTTTTGTTGTGCTCAAGTATTATGAATGAGGTAAAATTTAAAAAATTATGGAATTAAATATTAGCCAACTTATATTTATTGTGATTATAACAATGAAATCAATTTGTCCTAGAATCCTGTTCTTCACTCAAGGAGAAAACATATTGATGTGACACCACTTAAGGAATCGTGTGTTTAAGTGTGATATTGTTTTAAAATTTATCCCTACCAAGGATCAGTTGGTAGATATATTTATAAAATTTTTAGATGAGCAATAATGTAAGGATTAGAAGAAATTTAGGTATGTGCTGGATGAATGATCTTGTATGACTTATTTCTTTTTTGATGTTTGTAAATTCCACATACTGATTTGAAAATCAGTACACTGAATTTTAGGATAAAGTTTACTGGAATTATAATTCAGAATACTGTTGTGACAGATCAGGACTTCGAAGCTATAGTGGATTTCAGATACTGAAAATGATATAGCTGTTTGCAAAAATGATCTACTGAAATTGTCCCAGTTACCTAGCGCACTGTTGTCGTTATATTGCAATTTACTTTGGCATACTGAATCTTTATCTAGAAAAGCTACTAAAACTTTGACTAAAAGCTAGGTGTACCATTTTACCAAAATAGTACATTTTCAGACAGACTATTGCTAGATTAAATGATTGGAATGCTGTAAACTACTCCAGTAGAGTTAAGAAAAACAGGACAATGTAAATTGTTTGGAAACCATTTGCATGAAAATTTCAGACTATCGGTGAAGATGAGGAGTGTTGTGTAGATCCCTCCCCATTATTCATCATACAAACAATAGTATCTTTTATGTGCTGTGTTCATTAAGATCACAGAACGTTCTATTCAGTGCTATAATGGCATAGAAAAGTAAATTTGAATGTAAAAGATTCATGCTTCCCCAAGATGCACAAAATAATTAAGGGTGACAAACATATTAAAGAGTGCTCACTCAAACAAAGTGAAACAAATAATAGATGAAAAATCTTGTTCAATTTACCATGCTTTGAGTAATGGTGGGCTTTACATTGTTCTTAGTCCCTGTATTATTGGCCTATGAATATAATGATCTTTTCATCTTTTTGTTGGTACTTAATTCATTTGCCTCTTCTTGTGTTTCAGAATTTTACACCTAAGTCCAATTCCATTTGAAGCTTGATTCAACCAAATGTACAATATCCTCTTCAAATACTTCAACTTTCAATCAAGCACATTTAAAGTTCCTATTGTTTGATGAATTTTCAATTGTCATCCCAACTCTTGACTGGTGGCAAAACCCATTGGGGATGTTGTTAATCTGTTCCAACCCTTATGCTTATTTGTCGTACTTTAGAACATAGTGTTCCATTCCTTCACAATAATATCATTGATGTGGTGGTTGAACAGTTACTGGAGATGCAATTCTATGTGGCTTGAATCATCTTTGGTACTGGCTTCCCTGAATGAGTGATTAATTTGTGCTTTACTTCTATTTTTGATGAGTTTTTTATTCTTTTTCGAATTTATCATCCAAAATGTACATTTGTCTATAAAAGTGTTTAACTTTCATTAAAAGAAATTTACATGATCACTTATAGTGATTAGAATTCCATAATCTTGATGTGTTAGTTTTCATTTATCTTAAGGTTTTAAATGTGTAAGAAGAGATTATCAGCTTGAACGTTATTGGCATATTTATTATTTTATTAGTTGTATGTCATTAGTATTTATGATGTAGTTGATTGTGTTTTATAGTTGTGTGCTGTGGTAATTTAATGTTTTATGTTGGGCCACACATGTATGACTCATCACCAGTTATATTTTCTTTCCTTGTGCCCTACAGCTTCAAGAATGTGTAGGGTGTGCTGTAGTTGCAATTGGGCCGGAAAAAATGCTTTCTCTGTTTCCAATATCATTCTTGGAAGAGAATCTTACTTGTTCAAATGCATGGCTTGTACCAATCTTAAGGAAGTATGTTAGTGGAGCATCATTGAAATTTTTTGTGGAGCATATTGCACCCATCATAACATCTGTAAAGGCATCATTCAGAAAAGGTATCCTGGATTTTTTTTTGAATTTTCAGTGTTTAACATCCTAATTCTTTGTTTATACATCTTTCAGTCAAAGGATCAAAAGCTTGTAAAGATTTGCACTCTTGCATCCAGGATCTATGGAGTTTGCTTCCAGCTTTCTGTCATTATCCAATGGACACATCCCAAAATTTTGATTTATTGGCCCGATTTCTTGTCTCTAATATTAAGGATGATCCTTCCACCCATGAAACAATACTTGTATCTTTGAAGGTATAAGCATATTTCTTTTTGAAAATAGGAATAATGATGAAGGTATATACTTAGACATGAGATTCATAAAAGTATGATTTTTTAATGTTAAGGATTTATAATAAGTAGTAGTAGTAAAGTTATTCATAAGGTTAAAGTATGATAGATGAAATGGAAAAGTACTTTTGGAGTGTTATGTGATAGGAAGATATCTTTAAAAGTAAAAGGAAAATTCTATAAAATTACTATTTGCCCAGTTATACTTCATGACTCAAAATGTTGAGCTATAGAGCATGATTTTATGTAAAAAATTAGTTGTTGAGTTGTGTATGCGATGAATGAATGGTAAAAATGATTTTATTAGAAATTAAATAGGTGTTGAACCAATTGATGTTAAAACTAGAAAATAGGCTCAAGTGGTTTGATCATATCCTTGAGAGACTAAAGAATACACTTGTTAGGAAAGGAGAATTAATTAGTACAAAAGAAATTAAGAGAAATAAAGTTAAGTCTAGAATTATTTGGTTGAGAATTGTAAGAAAAGAATTAAATTTATGTAATTTAATTGAAGATTTAACTATTGAAATATATTGAAAAAAAAGGATTCATTAACCCTACATAGTAGGAGTATTGTTCAGATTGTTGTTGAAAGTATAAGTATATTAAAAGTCTTAGTTGTAAAATTGCATCGTTTGCATTTGTTCTCATAGGCTTCACAATAAATTCTAAGTAGTTTGTTCTCTTATACTGATATCTTTGTTCTTGTTAGATTCTTGTGAATGAAAACAAAAGTGTACTTGGAGCAGGTGAAGTTGTAAAGAGTACAAAAATGATTGTGAATGATGCAGCTGATGATATAAAAATTTTAAGTTGTGCAAGCTTGGAGTTTTGCTACACAAAAGAAGTTGCATCTAAAAATATTGAAGCCATGGCTTCAGGTTCGGTGAATTTGCTTGCGGCCGTTATCAATGTCTTTTTTTTGTCTTCACCGGAAAAAAGATTATACTTGAAGGTGCATTTTCAACTTGTTTAAAGTTATATGAAGAACTTAGTAGTTTCAGTTTTTATCTAATAACCCACATGACTTGTAACCAAGGCATGCTTCATCTTACGTGTCTCCTGATGTTTATTCAGGAGTATGTTGTTACAAAATTGTGCATTGGTTTCCTTGTCTATCTACTCCAGCTGATTTCATGACTTCATAATTTGGGTAGTATCTTGTGCTTTATTTGTTCAGTTTAGACTGAGCATTTGCAAAAGATCAATGCTTTAAAGATGCTTAGTTGAGTTTTATTTCTACTTTTAAGATATGTTTTCTAACATATGAGCATGGTGTGTTACAAAACAAGCATTCATACAAAATAAAACCTTCCTGCCTAGGGCCATGCATAGAGATAGCCACATGGTGTGTTACCAAACAAGCATTCATACAGAAAAGACCTTCCTTCCTAGGGCCATGCACAGAGATCCTTGATAGACAGCAGGTACATCAAAAGATTGTATCTTTCATTTATTTATTTATTTGTTTTTATAAAACCCCATTTCTATTCATGGGGTAAAGGAGGTACAAATGTGGAGGGAACTAGACCCAAACTCCACGGCAAAAAGAAGGGTGAAAAAAGCAAAAGCCAGAAAGAACTGCAAAGAGTAATCAAGGCTCCCAGCTCTCTTTACAACAAGGTATGTTGTGTCTGTCTACCCAAATTTGACCTCTAATGTTCTGAGGAAGTTCATGACTGCTGGCATAAAATGCAGTATCTGACATCTTGAGCCCCCCCCCCCCCCTTAGCTAGTTTATCCGTTGTATAATTACCTTCCCTAAATGTGTGGGAAACATTAACTGACTTGCTGAATCAAGGAAAGAATGTTGAACTAAACATGCCTGTTAATGACAAGAGGACAAGATCCCTCCTAAATAGCATTGTAGATAATTTGGGACTCCACCTCCACTTCAATGGAACCTAGCTGCACACCCCTATCAACACAATATTGAAGTCTTTGAAGCAAAGGTTGTGCCTCAACTTGTATAGGTGATAACTTACCATAAGAGCTCCTGAACGTGAAGATCAACTCATGGGCTTTGTTACGAAGGATGCCTCCCCCTACCACAAGATTATTACGTGTACAACCTCATCTCTGTTTACCTTCATTAAGTTACATTAGTATCCACAAAAACTTTTTGTGACTTGATACTTCATTTAAGAGCTTATCTTTCAATTCATGGGCTGTGATAAAATCTTTGATTTTGGAGTAGACACTTCTCCTAATATCTTCAAAGTTACACCTCTACCCTTTGAAAATGTGGGCACACCTTTTTTTCCATGATTCCCAAAATTGCATAGTGATAGAATGTTTCCTAATGATGTTGAATGACTTATTACTTTTATCTTTGAAGACCTGCAAGACTAGTTTCTTTCAATCTTGATGCCCATGCAAATTGGAGTGAAAAAGACTATTGTACCATCTTCTAGAATGAATTTCCCACTCACCCTCAAGCCAGAAATGCTCTATGGAGTCAGCATCCTTCCTGATTTTGCAACAAATACAAGATGATGCCATTATAACTCCCTTCTGTTGAAGATTGTCATTTGTAAGAAGTGCATTTTGAAGCAACCTCCAAAGAAAGAATGAAGCCTTTATTGGAAGGTACTGGCTCCAAATTCCTTTACAGAGAGGATTGGGTGCAGCCTGCTTGCACATGATGGTCCATGCTGATTTCATGTTTAGTTCATTACTAGGTAGCCACTCAAAATCGTCCTTTTCAAAGGATATACAGCCAAGCCCAATCAGGATCTCTGCTTGAAGGTTGTCGGGGATGCCAATTTGTAGTAGAATATCTTTGTTCCTATGTACTTCAGCAACAAGGAGGCTAGCATACTCTTCAGGAACTGATATCTGGCCTAAAATTCAGCTGCTCCTCAGCCACCAAGATGTCTAGAAATTTATTTTTCCTTCTCGCCCAAACCATCTAGCATGTCTAGATAAATCCTCCCAAGCAGTTTGTAATCTTCTTCTACCTGGTCTTGAAAATGTTTGTCTTTGGTTTTGTTCATTGTTGTAAATGTCATTTACAGTGCTAGACCAGATGTTGCCATGCTTTAGGAGTTTCCACACCATCTTCAAGTGAAGGTTTTGCATAACCTTGCTTAAGTCTCTTATACTCAAATCCCCTTCCTTAATGAGCTTGGTGATTTTATTCCAACCTATCCAATGGCATTTTTAGAAGATGAATTGTCACCCCACAAAAAATTGGAATAGATCCAATGAATTTGTGGGTCGACTAGGGACAAACTTCTTTTGCCGACACTCTTCAATGGCTTGTTGGGATTGTTCTTTTGCCACAAGTCCTTCACATCCATCATGAACAAGCTCCATGGTCATCTTCAAGCTCCAAGTGCAATTAAGTCCATTGCTTGGTAAATTCATTTGCATGCGTAATGATGTAAAGAACTTCACTTGTCTTGGAGTCACAACTATTTGTGTAGATATGGATCTTTCCAATCTTTTTTTGAGATTGATTATCTTTGAAAATGGAGAGGAAATTATAAATCAGCTGGTTGTATATCATTTTGAACCAAAATTTTGCAAAATGTGTTGCAAGATTTTTCATTGGTGCTGATTGTTGGAGGGTCTATGCAAAACCAATTGGTGTCCATCATTCAGGTTCATCTTCTAGTGATGAAAACTCCCAACAAAACACAAGAATTGGGTGAATTAATCCACAAGGCTAGAGGATGGTATAAGTCTAATTGGGTGTGGGTTGAAAGGAGGAAAAAAAGGCAAAGATAACACTCCTAGGGGTAGAGGAAGGATATAGTGTTAGCACCTCCAACTTCTAAGTAGTAGCCCCCAAACAGTTTAGTAGGTAGTTTTCCATTGATTGATGATGTTCATATAGAGATTCTTACCTTGTCTGATTAGGTTATAGCCAAGGATATTGTGGATGAAGTTGTTGCTCTAGCAGACAACTAGATTGAGGATATTGGTCATGATAGCAGTAAGGAAGCCGAGCTTCAGCATACAATAATTCCTATTGATTCCATTGGAGGTTATACATTTGATGTTGAGCGATGGAAATCTAAGATCCATAAAAAGTAGTTAGCAAGTAAAACCTACTTTCATAGAAAGAATTTGGAGGTTGAAAAGTCTCCTTTGATTCAAAATTCTTTTGAACCTTTGTCCTCTCCTTTGGAAAGACTTGAGGATTAGTAACTTTCTTCCCATATCCTTCCATTTATCATTTTTTTCTAGTTATCAATGATTAATATGATTTTTTGGAATTGTAGAGGTCTTGGTAACAAGGCCTCTAAAAGGCATTTGAGAGATCTCGTTTTAAAACACAATACTCACTGTTGTGTTGTTTTCAAGCTGTTTATTGCACCTCTATTGTTTTGTCTATCTCCTTAAAAGCACTTTTCTTTAGTGACAAAAGAATCTATACTTTTTGGGTAGATGGCATTCAAGTTTAGGCCATTGATAATCATGAATAGACTATCACTTGCAGAGTGAAGGACCATGATGGAAACAAGTATATGAAAACCCCAATCTTGCTTATAAAATGGTTGACAGTGTAGAGCTCTAGTCCCAACTCAAGATGGTTAATTCTATTGTTAATGGCTTGTTTTGGCTGATTGGATGTAATTTTAATGCTATAAGGAGCATTTTGAATTTTTGAATAGTTCATGATCAATTGTTGGATATGCCACTACGATGTTTGAACCAACCTCTTGGGTATTGGTGCCACTCTTCTCTATAGTTGTGACATGCAGAAAATAGGATAAATGTTGTGGATGGATGACTCACTAGAGGATGGTGAATAGTGAGATTAATTAACTTTAATCAATTTTAACCTTCACCCTAGTCTATAATTAGAGTATTTTAATTTTAAGTTATGTAGTTGACAATTAACACTTAAGTATAAAAGACCTATAGTAGAAATAAAATAACATAAGATTATTTTTATAGGAGTTCTCCCAAATGGGTTAATCTACTCTTCAAGGTCCTAATATTGAGAATTCCATTAATCGGCATTTTTCCAAGCTCAATACTAACCTATTAAAGTGGTGTTTTTCTAGGCTACACACTTAACCTCAATGATGTTTTTTTAGGTTGCACACTTAACTTAAATGATGTTTTTCCGAGTTATAGACCTAACCTTAAGTGGTATTTTCTAGCTTGACACCCAACTAGGTATAAGGCCACAACCTTGTACACTTCTACACAGAGCACCAACTCTGTGTACACGTGAGGCTTCAACCTCACCACATTCTCAAATCTCTAAACTTGAGACAACTCTTGCCATACTTTGGTGAAATAGATTTTTATCAAATAGAAACCTAGTAATTTAAACACTTAAGTATTCAACAAAAATTACAACAGTAATTCTACCTAAGAACACACAAGAATCAAACAGCATATTCAACCAAAAAGACTTCCTAAGTTTTTCCTTGAAAGCTCTAGAATCTTGACTCTGCAATCTATAGTTGTAGAGGGAGACAGGTGCTCAAGAATTCCAACTGTCTTTAGCTTACTCCAATCCACACATTGCATGACTTTACATAACACTTGCACACTGCTTGCCCCTTTGCGCACATACTTTCTCTTTTGGTTTTGATATTTGTTGATTTCTCATTTTGGGAACTTTAATTAATTTCATGATTTTTGTCATTTCGTAATGTCTCTAGTGTTGGGATCGGTAAACTCACCAGAGGGGGGGTGAATGGTGAAAGTGTGTAATTTTTAAGTTTTTTTGATTGTTGAAACAAATGATTCACATAGAAGTGAAATGAGATGAATTTAAACGAATGCAAAGTAGTAAAGAAAGATAACACACAGCAAGTTTTAGGTGGTTCACCAACTTGGCTAGTCTACCCTCAAGAATCAATTAGGCTTCACTAAGTGTTTCAACACTTACATACTTGCTTTCAAGTCAAAGCAAGAACCAACAACACAGAAGTTTTCAGGTAAAAACTTCAGTAAACCAACCTCTAGAGTTTTCAGGTCAAAACTCAAACCCATAACTGAATGTAGCTTTCAGGTTGAAGCCACGAACCAATAGCTTAAATCTTTCAATCAGAGTTTGGCGCACAGAGCTTTTTCTACACTAAGTCTTTAGAGTATGCTTCACTGTTTGCAGACTTGAGTGAATTTGAAATTGGGGTGTAGCTCACTGTATGAATTATATCTGTTGTGTGTATCTTCTTCTCTTAAACTCTTCATATATATGCTAAAGGCATAATGATCATATTTTTCTTTCAACGGATGTATTCTGTTGTACTTGGTAAATAATCAGACCTAAATATGGTAAGTTACCATTCTGTTTGATATTCAGTAAATAACCTTCCGAAAATCTCAGGCTTTCGGATGACTATAAAAATAACTTACCGAAAAGCATCCATAACTTGTCGATTCATCACTCATGTTCTGTTCTCTAAGTCACGTGAGGATTTTAAGTTGCTCACGTGTAAAGTTAAGTGTTCGGAGTCTTGTATTTAACTTACCGAAAGAGCTCCTGATTTTCGGATAGTTAACTACTGTAAATTACCGAACTTTCATTTAATCCTTTGACAACTGTTCCTTCAAAATTGCACGTGCATAAAAACATAACTTAAGTTTCGGATAGTTAAGCCATAACTCACCGAAATTCTCTTGACATTTCGGATAGTTATCTTTCTAACTCTCCGAAAAATCCATCTGAACATCTGTCTGGAATTCTGCATGTGGGAAAATCACTAATTTAAGTTTTGGATAGTTAAACCATAACTCATCGAAATTCTCTCAAGATTTCGGATAGTTATCTTTCTAACTCTCCGAAAACTTAAATGATCTTATTTCTAGAATTCTGCACGTAGTAATTTCAATAACTTAAGTTTCGGATAGTTAAATTGTAACTTACCGAAACTCTCTTTGAAATTTCGGATAGTTAACTAACTCTCTGATTTTTCTCTTTTAATCTTTCAACTGCCGGCATCTCCATTTTGCACGTGTGTAATAAAATGACTTAAGTTTCGGAAAGTTATGCTTGTAACTTACTGAAAAACTCGAATAGTTATCTAACTCTCCGAAAAGAAAATTCGTATAGTTATCTAACTCTTCGATAAGTCCTTTAAGCTTCCGTTCTATATTTCTGCACGTGATTTATTGAATGACTTAAGTTTTAGATAGTTAGTCTTTCTAACTTTTCGATTTTCCTTTTTCTTTCGGATAGTTAACTCCATAACTCTCCGATCATTCAACCAACTTAATTGTTTGATATAATAACTCTCCAAAGGTTTTGTAAAATTCAGATAGTTATCCTTCTAACTGTCTGATAGTCTTGCTGCTGTTTTATTCTTCGGATGCTTGAACCTGTAACTGTCTGATTTTACTGTAATTTGAAAGTATTATCATCTGGAACCTTTTCAGTCTGTTTGTCTGCTTGGAATTTGTTCTAACAGCCTTCTGAATTAAAACAGTACAGACTTAACTGTGAAATACAATATGTTTTCTCACATAGGTTTTGCATTATCAAAATACTCAGGTTCTAACATCTAGTTGTTCCTTCTATGTTAAACGTTCCCTTCCTTGAAATATATCCTGCAATAAGGTAACTTGTAAATATGTAATAACTTTTGGATTTCAAATTTCAATTGGTAAGTTAACATAAATCATAGATAGGTATTCTATTAAGCTACTAGAATATGCTTTAAGATTCTACAGATAAAATTTTCGTGATCGTTCGCCTTAATGTCATGGTGACCAAATTCCTTTACTTATTGAGCTTCAGAGAGTTACTTGAGTGAGTTATCGATGCATGTGTTTTTGAACTTATCGTGTATAGGCAAGGTTTGTTGTTTATCTTTTTGAGTTCTGCTTCATTTGTGCATCCATTCTCTTTTAGGTCATAAGTCTGATCTTAAATGCTGATTAATAACCACTTATCACAAATATGTTAAATAAGGATTTTCAATAGAGTACTAAGGTTTTTCATCATCAAAATAAAATGTTAGATATTGAGATTAATAAATATTGAGTTTAGATAATATTATTCCTAATAATCTTTTCTTTTTTGATGATGACAAAACTTATTAAAAATTAGGCTCCTCCTATATATATGCTTACTGTTTAACTTTCAAAACATGTATGAATTTTTGCAAACATGTTCTCTTTTTCGTCATGATTAAAAATATAAAAGAATACTATTATAAAAGTAAACATTCAGAGAAAAATAATGGTGCAGAAGAATTTGTATTGAAGTAGTTCATATGGTTTTAAGTTTGATATATAGAGAGACACGCAATACAACTAGTAAACATATAAATAATAGTCAACATTCTATATCTATTTAGGATCATTTGAGGAGAAAGTCAAGTAGAGAATATGATCGAGGACAACTCTAGACTATCTATCATCTGAGTCAGCTAGATGAGATGTTGATATAAGGAATTTCTTTGACTTTATCATGACTAGAGGAAACCTCTTGCATAACCTTTTGAACATTCTCTTGGAGCATCGTCACTTGAGTTGGTGGCAAAAAGGAAAGTTGATGTTTAGGCTACCAATGAGCTGCATTTCTTGAGGCCCTTTCATTAATGCTCACATCTTTATAAACCTTCATTCTAGCATTGGTAGCTTTTTGAAGGTTCTTAGTTTTGAACATTGAGCAATCAACAAGATGTTATACAAAAAGGGTGGAAACAAAGTTTTCTGCTTCTTGATTTTGAGAAGAAAAAGGGAGTGGAGTATTACACAATTTGGCATTAGGGGAATTATTTTTAGAAGGGGTGGTAAACGACTAGTTATCAAAGGAGTCATTGGTTGTCTAAGTTTCTAGAAGCTTTCCACGAGATTCAAACATGTTGAGGCTTGCATTCAAGCAATCCACTAGATCAATTTATATAGAAATCACTTACACTTTTCCTAACATTTCTCATAGAAGTAGTAGATGCCAAAATAATGGTTAATGAGATGCATAACTGTTAATTACTACATTTGAGAGTCGTAATTACGTGATAGTATGACATATTGACTACTATTTGGTTTCAATAGTCTTATAAATAGACAAATAGAACAAGACAGTACAAAGATCGAAAAGAGAGGCTCATTGATCACGAAAAGAGGCTTTAAATGGTAAGTGATTGGAAGATAAATCATAACTCGTCAAATATTCAAAAAAAAGATTTAGAAGAATTTTCTAATAAGGATTTGACTGGAAAGGAAATGATTTAGACATAAATGGTGAGTTATTAAGTAGAGTATTAAATATTTAAAGACGATTCGATGAGTTAAATGGTAAGGGACCTACTAGGTAGAATTTTAAAAATAAGGTTGTAGGTGTGATCCTATGAGATATACTTGGACTCCCCCTATTTTTATGTATAGCAAATTTTTGTTTTTTAGAAAATTTAAAACTTCTTAAAATCATAGAAAATTGAGAAAAACTTAAAATTCCATAAAAAATATGTCTTTTAAAAACTTTAGAACTTTTAATTTCATGCTGAGAATTTAGATTCTACACACTTAATCTAACTAACTCACTTGACTAAGAAGTAAAGAGTAGAAATCCTTATTTTTCATTGAATCTTCTCAATCATTCAACTTATATGAATTTCTCAGATTTATTAGTCCTTGAATTATAATCTTGATTCAATTAAATATATCTTTACTCTTCACTAGTTTTATACATACCAGTGAGACAACCTTAAATATATTACCTTAAGTACATTATCTCTTTTTATATATATATTACTTTTTGTTGTTTTTTTTTGTTTTTATTTTCTTCTCTTTTCTCATTTATTCAAAATTATCTTTTTACATGATCACAATCCTTCATCTAGGAAAAGATTGATCGATTACTCAATAACTTTAAATCATCTTTTTCTTTTCTATTTTTTATTTTTATTTTTTGTGGTCAAAGACACATTATGAGTAACACTTGAGTCAACATTGTCTCCCACTACTTTTCCTTATCTTTTTCTTAAAGATATATAGACATTCTCAATCCTATAATTCTTAGACTTTTTTGATTAGTTTCAATTATTTTTCAGACTCATAGTCTTCGGCTCTAAGTTTTCTAAGATAATTTTGACAATTGTGCATTCACTTTAAGTCTTAACAGATTTTTCATTTTATCATAATTTTTTTTTGAGTTTTTGTAGTAATGAAAAATAAATAAGATAAAACACAAGTAGATTGCAAAACCAATATATAAATATGAAACAAGAAACGTTTTTTGTGATTTTCTTCTTTTATAATTTTTTTGTTTTGTAACTTTTATAAATAAGGCATAAATCAGAGAAATAGATGGTAGGTCTTAGTATAGATAAATAGATCAGTAAGTTTAAATATCATTTAAACAGTAGATGCCCATATCTTTTCTAAGTTTTATAAATTGGGATTCATCTAAAGGCTTGATAAAGATATTGGCTAATTGCTCCTTAGTGGGTATATATTTTAGTTGAATATGATCTTTAAAAACATAGTCTTGGAGGAAATGATGTCTGACTTCAATATGTTTGATTTTAGAGTGAAATGTTAGATTTTTAGAAAGATTAATAGCACTGCTATTATCACATTTAATTATTGTTTCTTTAAATTTTAGTCTAAAATCTTTCATGGTCTGTTTCATCTATAAGATTTGTGCATAACATAATGTAGTAACTACATATTCTACTTTATTGGTGGGTAGTGCAATATAGTTTTGTTTTTTATTGAATCATGAGACCAATGATGTACTGAGAAGTTGATAGGTTCTATTAGTAATTTTTTTGTTAGATTTACATTCAGCATAGTCAGTACCACTAAATCTTTGAAGTTCCAAACTACTATCTTTAAAATACATTAATCCATAGTTTGGTATCCCTTGAAGATACTTAAATATTCTCTTAGCTACAGTAAGATGTGATTTCTTAGGTTTTACTTGATATCTTATATAAATACAAACACTAAACATAATATCTGATCTGCTTGTAGTCATGTCTGGTAAAGATTTAATTATCTCACGATATTTTGTTATTTTTACATCTTTTCTATTTTCATCTTTGTTTAACTTTGTACTGATGGGAGTACCAGATGATTTACTGGTGTTCATTTCAAATTTCTTTCATAGTTTTTTAGTGTATTATTCTTGGGATATAAATATGCCATTTTTCATCTGTTTTACTTGTAATCCAAGAAAATAGTTTAACTCATCCATCATGTTCATTTCAAATTGACACTTCATGATTTCTACAAATTTTTTACATCATTTTTCTTTTGTAGAGTCAAAAATAATATCATTCACATCAATCTGAACAAGTAATAGATCCTTTTTATTTTTCTTAATGAATAGAGTGTTATTTGCTTGTCTTATAGAGAAATCATTATCTAGTAGAAAATCCGTAAGTCTCTCATACCTGCTCTTGGTGTTTGTTTTAATCCATACATGACTTTCTTTAGCTTAAATACATGATTTGGATGATGTGGATTTCCAAATTTGGATGTTTGTTTTACATACATTTTTTCTTTATAAGTTCAATTAAAAATACACTTTTCACATATATCTAGTATAACTTAAAATCTATATAAATAGTAAAGGTCAATAACATTTTTATTGATTCTAGGCTTACTATAGGTGCAAAAGTCTATTCCTTCTTGGTTATACCATTGAGTAACTAGTCTAGTCTTATTTCTAATTATCCTTCTTGATTCATTTGATTTATTCTTGAAAATTCATTTTGTATCAATTACAGAATGTCCATCAGACTTTGGTACAAGATCTTATATTTCATTTTTTTTGAATTGATTCAGTTTTTCTTGCATTGCATTGAGCCAAAATTCATAATTTATAGCTTCATTCACATTTTTGGGTTCAATTTTTGAAATAAATGCATAATACCTAGACATATTTATTCTTGATCTGATTTGTACACCATTGTGAATATCTCTAATAATTAGTTCTTTAGGGTGATTTTTTTGATATCTAGGTTGATTAGTGGAAGAAAATTTTTTCTGAGGTTCTTTCTACATAATCTCTTCCTCATTATCAGAATCTTTAATTACTTCATCTATTTCTGCAAGGATATTCGATGAAGTTTCATCAAATGTGACATGCATAGATTCTTCTACAATTTTACTAGTCATATTGAATACCTTAAATGCCTTACTTCTATGGGAATATCCAAGAAATATTCCTTCATTTAATTTTACTTGAATTTTTTCTTTGTTATCCTTAATATTTAAAATATAACAACGACATCTAAAATTCTTAAAATAAGAAATCTTGGGTATTCTACCATTCTAAATCTCAAAGTGGTTTTCTCTAAAATGCTTTTTATTGATATTCTATTTAGTACATAGGAAGTAGTATTCACAGCTTTAGCTTAAAAGTAATTTACTATATTATATTCATTGAACATAGTTTTGACTATTTCTTGAAGAGTCTTCCTTTTTACGATTCTATTTTGTGAAGGTACTTTAGGAAATGAATATCTATGGTTTATTCTTATTTTTTCATAGAATTTGTCCATCTCTTCATTTTCAAATTCACCACCATCATTACTTTAATTCTCTGAATATTTAGTTCCTTTTCATTTTGAATTTTTTTGTAGAATTTCTTAAATTCTTCTACTACTACATTTTTATGAGTAAAAAAAATCGCCAAGTGTTTCTGGAGTAATCATCTACTAAAACTAGAACATATCTTTTTCCCCCAATATTAGCAATCCTAGTCAGTCCAAACAAATCTATTTGAATCAATTCTTGAATTCTTTTAGTAATCAAAATTTTCCAGATTTAAAAAAATTATTCTTCTATTTTCCTAGTTTATATGCTCTGCAACTCTTATCTTTACTAAACTTGATTTTAGGCAAGCCTTCTACTAAAATCTTATTAGATAACTTATTCAATTTTTTCATATTAGTATGACCTAGTCTGCTATATCAAGACTAAACATTATCATTTATAGCTACAAGACAAGAATCAGAGTTAAGTATAGCTTTAGGAAGATTCAAAAAGCATACAATTATACCTTTTTCATTGTTTCTAAATTTTACTGTTCCTTCTTTTATATTTGACATGATAGATCTATCTCTAGTCTTGTGTCTTGAAGCTCTGTTGTATATTACCCATCTTGAAGTTTTAGTTCTCATTTGCAAGACAAGTCAAGATCATTTGCTTTGGTACCTATATTTGTTTGAGTCCAGTTTTGTTAGTTACAATACTTCTATAATAATCATCTTTAGGCATCCAGTATTTTGTTTTATATACTTTTTGATTTTTAATATATACATATTTATTTTCATAGAAAATTTTTAAACAGTCATTTTCATATGCAACTCTTTTGCCTATAAATGATTTATTTTCAGCAATGTATGTAGATGTTGAAGCTATATATCCTATTCTAGTTTTATCTCCAAACATTTTTTGACTGTTAATAATTTTAGCAAGAGTTTTATCTTCTTTTGTAAATTGCATTAACTTATATTTAATATTTTTATTTTCTTGTTGTAGTTTAGATTTTTCATTCCTTAATTTCTTTCTTTCATCATTTCTGTCTTCTAGAGTGCTTTCCAATACCATCATATCTCCTTGTAGCATTCTGTTTCTATGAAGTTGTCTTTCAACTTCATTTACGAGTTCTGCATTACCCTTTTTTATTTGTTTTACTTGTTTTTCTAATTCTTTGACTTTTTCACTACTATCAATATTGGTTAATTTTTCTATTTCAATTTTCAAATCAGTAATTCTTTTGTTGTATTTAATATGGATTTTTGAATTATCTACAGAGGTTAATTCTTTCAACTTTTTAATTTAAGCAGCTAATTTTTCATTTTCTTTTTCTAACTTTTTGGCATGCTTATTACTTTTTAATTTTTATGTAAGACTTTATTTTCTAAGCCTAAGTTATTTAATTCTTTTAATAATTCATTATAGTTCTTTTCACTTATTTCAGAAGCATACTATTAGAATAAAAAACTGACTTACAGATAGCATTTACTTCTTTTGTGTGGGTCATAAAATAGACATTGGCCAGTTCTTCCTTGTCACTTGAATTTGAATTTGAGTCATCAGATGATGAATCAGAATCTGATGTTCCTTGTGAGCTTGAATCATCCCATGTAGCTTGAAACATTTTTTCTCTCTAAATCTGTCATTCTTCTTGAAACTTTTCTTGTGCTTTTCCTTTTTCTTGTTTCCTTCTTTCATTTTTAGGCAGTTCCTCTAAAAGTGCCCTTTTTTATTGCAATTGAAGTAAGTTGTTGCAACCTTCTTGTCCTTTGATTTGTTGTTACATTTCTTTTAGAATTTTCTATATTTCTTGATTACATAAGCTAGTTCTTTGGGTAGGTCATCTATTGATTTTTTTGATTGTGCTTCCAAGGCAATTTCCTTCTTTTTATCTGGCCTTTTAGAGCACTCTCCCTCTTTTTCTTTCCAATCATTCATTTAGGCTTCATGAGCCAGCAAATTTTCACATAAGTCTTCTATATTATATGTTCTTAGCTCTTTTGAGTCCTTAATGGAAGTAACCTTTTATTTCCATTCAGCAACGAGACTCCTTAGTACCTTGGTCACTTGTTCACACGTTTTAAAATCTTTTCCAAGGTTTTTTAAATTGTTAGTGATCTCAATAAATCGAGGGAACATATCAGTTATATATTCATTTTTTTCATCTTAAATAATTCATATTTTCTTAATAGAATATTAATTTTTTTTCTTTAACCTCATTTGTTCCTTTATAAGTAATTTCAAGTGCATGTCGTATTTTATGTGAATATTTACATGTAGAAATTTTATTATACACATCAACAGTAAGTGTATAGGTTAAAACATTCATACCTCTAGCATCCAATTGCACTTTCTTTTCGTTATCTTCATCTCACTCATATTCAGAGGTAACCAGTAGTAGGATTCCTCTAACTATAGCTCTCCATAATTTAACATTTGAGGATTTCATAAAATTCTTTATTTTATTTTTCCAATAACTATAATTATTTCCATTAAACAATGATGGTCTGTGTATGTTTTGACTCTCTAGTTGGTGTACTATGATTTCAGATGGTTAAGTCTTTAAGAAATCAACTTGACTCAAATATCACTTGTTGTGAATTGATTACTTATTAGAGGAAGGTAAATAGTAAGATTAATTAACTTTAATCAATTTTATCCTTCCCGTAGTCTATAATCTAAGTAATTCAATTTTAATTTATGTAGTTGACAATTAACACTCATGTATAAAAGATCTACAATGAAAATAAAATAATACAAGAGAATTTTTATAGTGGTTCACCCAAACAAGCTATTGTACTTCTCAAGGCCTTAACATTGAGAATTCTATTAATTGAAAATTTTCTAGACTCAATGTTAACCTATTATAGTAGCGTTTTTCTAGGCTACACACTTAACCTCAATGTTGTTTTTTCAAGTTACACACTTAACCCCAATGGTGTTTTTCTAGGCTACACACCTAACCTTAAGTGGTTTTTTTTGGATTGACATCCAACCAAGTACAAAGCCACAACCTTGTACACTCCTACACAGAGTATCAACTATGTGTACATGTGAGACTCTAACCTCACCACATTCTCAGATCCTCAAATTTGAGAACAATTTTTACCACACTTGAGATAGGTTTTTATCAAATAAAAACCTAAGGAGCTAGCAATTTAAGCACATAAGCATGCAACAAAAATTACAATAGTAATTCTACTCGAAAACACCTAAAAATCAAACAACACATTCAGCCAAAAAACTTCCTATACTTCTCCTCGAATGACCTAGAATTTTGACTTTGCAATGCATAGTTGTAGAGGGAGATGAGTGTTCAAGAATTCTAATTGCCTTTAACTTGCTCCAATCCACGCAGTGCATGATTTTACACAACACTCATACATTGCTTGCCCTTTCTCTTTCGATTTTGATTTTCATTGATTTCTAATTTTGGGAACTTCAATTAATTTCATGATTTTCATCATTTCTTCTTGTCTCCAGTTGTTCTTTCTATGTTAATGTTTCCTTCCTTGAAATATATCCTATAATAAGGTAACCTATAGATATGCAATAACTTTTGGATTTCAAATTTCAATTGGTAAATTAACATAAACCATCGACAAGTATTCTGTTAAGTTACCGAAATATGTTTTAAGATTTGGCAGATAAAATTTACTTGATCGCTCATCTTAATGTCATGGCCATCATTTTAAGGATGTATGTAGATGACATGAACAATTGGGATCCTTGAAATGCATCATCTCTTGTCAAAAAGTATTGGTAAACAATGCATCTCAATTGTACACTATGGTCTTTGAGATGCCATGCAATTTCACTACATTATCCGGGAACGCTTAAGTCACCTCTTTAGCTATGTATCGATGCTTGAGTGGCACAAAATAACCATATTTAGTAAACCTATCAACTACCACTAGAATGTTAGTTTTCCTCCTTGGGGGAGGTAGTCTCTCAATGAAATCCTTATAATAGAATTGGCAAGGGCTCCAATAATCTTGATGATGTGGTGGTGTTGTATTTATTCCTTTGGTAGATGTCACACTCTCAAATGTATTTCTTTAAGTTTTGAAGTTTTGATGCTATCCTTTCCAATAAACATTTACCTTCATCCACTGCAAACTCTCCTTGTAACTTGAATGTCCCACCATAGGTGAGTTATGAAACTCCTTCAACAGTTTGTTCCTCAAAGCCTTTTCATCAACAATCACTACCTGTCCTTTATAGAATAATAGCTCATTCACCAACTAATACTTGTCTGGGTTGAGGTACCCCTGTTGCCTTTATTGGAGAACATTTGCATAAGTTGCCAATGCTTGATGAACTTCCTTGATTTGTTGGAACCAAGTGGGAGTAACCTAGGTGATCACTTGACACTACATAATTTGATCTTATCACAATAATGCATCTATTGTTTTATTTGTCGCCCCTACTTTGTATTCAATTCTAAAATCATAGCCCAATAGTTCTGTCAACCATCTTTCCTATGTTAGAGTTCTAATATTTTGGTCATCCAAATGCTTGAAACTAAGTTTGTCTGTTTGTATCACAAATTGCCTTTCCAATAGAAGTTGTTGTCATTTACTAATTATGGTTAAAATGGCTAACATTTTCTCATAAATGGGTAGTAATAGCTTCTTGTCTTTCTATGCCTTGCTCATAAAAGCTAGTGGTTGACCATCTTGCATCAACATTGTTCCTATTCCCACTCTTGATGCATCACACTCCGATACAAAGGTTTTAGAGAAGTTCGGTAACACCAGCAATGGTGCTGGTATCAAGGTGGCTTTGAGCTTCTTGCATCTTGTCATTTCATTTGAATCCTTTTTTTTTAAAGCGGTATTCAACAACTGTACAATTTTACTAAAGTCTTGGATAAACTGGTGGTAATAACTTGCCAACTCCAAAAAGCTGCGCAACCCTTTTGCATTTGTTGGCTTTGACCAATCTTTTATTACTGGCATCTTGTTATTCTCCGTTGCCAACCTTCATGGGCCCAGCACATGAATATGCGATTATATTGATTGCAAATTCATAGTTGCTTCTCTTAGCATAAAACTTGTTGGACACCAGAAGCTATAGTATTGTCTCTAGATGTTGAAGATGACTATCGAAAGTCACATTGTAAACTAGTATATCATCAAAAAAGACTTGGACAAATCATCGTAGGTAAGACCCAAATGTATCATTTATGATTATTTGAAAGGTTGTGGGGATGTTGCAGAATCCAAAAGTCATTATTATAAATTCATAATGTTTTGTGTGTCCTAAAAGCTGGTTTGGGGATGTCTTACTTCTGCCATCAAAATTTGATGGTATCTTGAGCTAAGGTTGATCTTGGAAAATCATTTTGCGTGCTGCAACTCATTTAATAGTTAATCAATCATCAATATTATGTATTTATCCTTGATCGTTCTTCTATTCAATTCTTGATAGTTATACACATCTGCCATGACTTGTTCTTTTTCATACTAACAACATGGGGGATGTAAGTTCCCTGATGTTGAGATGGATTTGTTTGGAAGTCACCTTCAATTTATCTCTCGATCTCCCGGTGTTGGAAGTAAGCATAGTGATAAGGTTGTAAAGCCATTGATCCTATTGCCTCCTTCAATATGATCTTGTGGTCCCCTACTTTCCCCTTTAAAACTCCCTTGGGATTGGTGGACACCTACTTATATTTTTGTAGCAAGTTTTGCACTTCTTGGTATTGAACCTCTTTATCTACCTTATCAACAATTGTTTTGCCCTGCACCAAGGCCATGTAAGTGATCTATTTTTGATTACCTAACAATCATATTTGGGCTCACAACTTGGGTCTCTTTTGGTGGTTGCCCTTTCTAAGTCATGGTGTGCCCTTCATATTCAAACCTACAAATCATCTTTTCAAGATTTAAGACCACACCTCCCTTTGGCCGCAACCAATGCACACCAATAATAACATTATCATTTCCGAATTGGACCACATACAAATCCAATTGGACAAGAGTGCCTTCCACATTAATCTTCATGTTTGGATAATATCCATCACACTTGATAAATTGTCTTGAGCCCAGTTTGACTCTTAGCCCTTTCAGAGTATTCACCTACAACTTCAATGCCTTGAGAGCTCCGTTAACAATAAAGTTATGTGTGCTCCTGGGGTTTACCATAAGATACAATATTCTTTCCTACATATTTCCCTTGTAACTTAATGGTTTCTGGATGATTATCCACCATCAATGTATGCAATGAAATTTGCATTGGTGGTTCTTCTTCATTTGATTTTGGTTCCTCCTTTGCTAAAGGTTTTTTCGCTTCTTCTTTGTCAGATTCAATCCCCTGTAGAAGGTACAACTTATTTTTGCACACATGCTTTTGGTGGAAATTTTCATTACACCTGAAACATAAGTCTTGTTCCCTTTTTCATTGTTCTTCTTCCCTAGATAGCTTTGTTACATGCACCCCTTTTGGAAGTCCTTTAGCTACTTCTAAACTCTATCAGGCACCTAGTTGTGGCTCCCCCTTACACTGCCTAGTTCTTGCAGTTGACTTGTATTGCCTAGCTCCAATGCCTGCCTTAATGGTTCACAGTGCACTAGTTGCCTGTACCAATGGATTTGCCCTAGTCCATCCAACCTTTGGTTTCCTCTAAAATTTTATTACTTGACCCTCAACTCATTGTCGTTTGTGAGTCTCTATTGGTGTACAACATTAGGTTTTGCTTCCAAGCTCGAACCTCATGCATCTTAGCTAGGGTGAAGGTAGTCGACAAGTTTGATGGTTGAAAACTCTTCACATCAAATCTAATCTCTGGATGCAACCCTTCAATGAAACAGGACATTAAAGCCTGCTTTGATTCTTCGATTGATAAGCAAATGAACTTGTTGATGTACTTGACAACTATGTCCCAATGGTATAATTTAATGAACTCCTAGTACTCGTGCATGTAGCTCTTTCTGAAACGGGCAATGAAGGCTTCAATGAACTTTGGCCAATCCACTTGGTTGCAACTCCCTACAAACGACTGGTACCACTAGGTAGCCACCCCTTGCAAATTAATTGATGCTATTGCCACCCAATATTTCGGCTCCACTTGGTTATAGGTGAGGAGTTTCTCTATGGTGTGACCCCACTTGCTCAGATTGCCATTATTGTCAAGAATTGGGAACTTGAGCTTAAGATTAGGGAAATGCCTACCTGATGTTTGTCCTTTCTATGTTTGAATTTTAAGTGTCCTATGTGTGGCCCCAATTGCGAACTCAATGTGGCCATGTAGCTCTCCAACACAATCATCTGTGCATCCATTTTCATGTCTAGGCAGTGCAACAACTTTGTGATCAATGCCTTCCCTCCATTGGTGCTCATCTCCATCATTTGTCGTGCTTGTGACCAGGCTCTTATTCCAGTTGCAACATTTGTTGCATTTGTTAAGCCTCGTCCATAACATCAGTGGAATTGTGGATCAATGGTTGCTTGGCAAAGAATAAGGTAATGGAAATGGATATGGTGCTACAATTCGAGAAGTAGCTGTCTCCAAGGTCACACAACAACAAGATTACATGATAATCTCCAAAACCCTAACACATAAAGATAAACTCCTCGATACCCCCACCAGTTTGGACTGGACACATGATGAATCTCCAAATTGGACTGACACACTAATTGGGCCACAGGCCCAAGACAAAAATATGTTACAGTTTTCTTGAATATTGCTTTCTGATAGGATAACTTGTTAGCTTCATGTACTTTACTTCCATCTAGATGATCCTTGCTTTCTATTTAACAAGAATCATCCTATTGTTTTCTGAAAAATCTTTTATTGTAGTTATTGAGTTATATGTTAACATTTATATTTCTTTGATTCCATCGTCAAGCAATGTTAAGGTAAATGAATAGTATGGAAATCAACGAAATGTTTCACCTTATCTGAAACCATAATAAGTTAACATATGTATTTGGCATAGACACCTTTAGGTTTGACATAGCTAATGCATCCATAGCAGTCATGTCTATATTATGTTGATCTGGATTTAGATCATTTTCAGAAATACAGAATAAAATGTTTCCACTGTTTTTTCAGGAAGGCATTGAATATCTGAGTTCAATCATGTTAACATCAGATGTTGCAAAGTTTGCTTTATCCTTATTGAAGAACATTGACAATGTATGTACTACTGATGGGTATGAAGATCCAGAAAATCATTCTCAACCGTCATTTACAAGTGAAAATGTTGGCCAATCGAATGATGAAGAGAAAGATGAAAAAAAGAGGTAGTTCTATTTTTATTGAAAGTATTGTCTTTTGAAGTCTTCCAAACAAAATATTTAATGTGTGGGGGTGTTGTCACCCTTTCTGTGTACAAGTTATTTTAAAAATAATTGAGAATATTATTTTGAACTCTATGTAATGCTTGAAAATATTTAGTTTCATAATTAATTATTGATTACAAAAAATTACTTCCAATGATCTAATCTACTAATGTTTGGAATGTTAAGAGAAATCTTTGACCGCATTTGCAGTGTATATGCTAATAATCGAGCATGCCTGCAGTTTTGATTATATACACTGTTAGAAGAACAATAGATTGTTTCACAAGTATTGATGGTTTTATGCCAACATACGGATGACTTTGAATTCCTTGCATATGATAAGAAAATATAAACCTATATGCTGAGAATTTATTTATTTAGTTTTGTTCTATATTGTACATTTTTTTAGCTTACTTTTTCAATATTTTTTTAATCTTGTTTGATTGGTATTGACTTATTATTTTGACATAATATTGTTTTTGTTTTTATATGAGAAAAATGAGTCATTCCCCCTATGAAAGAAGGTTTACAAGTATATATATAGGGGGACATTCTCCCTTACCTGGATACCCAATAAACCTCATTATCCACTAAACCTTTATTATAAGGACTCTTATTACCCTAACACTCCTCAAGTTAGATCATATAAATCAAACATGTTCAACTTATTACATAATTTTTAAGGTATTAATATTTAAAATAATAATTCACCTCTATATGCTTAGTATGTTTATGGAAGGTTAAATTACTGGTAATAAAGATGATTGCCTAATTATCACAAGCATAGCTAATGATAATTCTTTCACTTGTAACTCAATCAAAAGAGATTTTAACTACATCATCTCACTAGTTATGCCATGGACCAGTAGTCTACTTTTGCACTTGATTTTGACACAACATTCAATTTTTTACTTTGTAATGTGATAATATTCCCTCCAACATCGCTTGACGAAGAGATTTCCTATCACATGTGTCACTTTCATACCTTGAATTGGAGTAGGTTTCAATGTGCAAATTTTCATATCTAGAATATATTTCTCCTTTGGCTAGATTGCCCTTTACATAAGCAAGAACTCTAGTGTATCATGCTAATGAAACATTTTTGGTTCATGCATGAACGAAGAAGTCCAACAACATATGAAATATTTAAATGAGTTAGAGTAAGATCAATTAAATTCCCTATCAACTTGCAATATCATCTAACATCCTAAAGCATTTTCAAGGACATATCTTAAAAGGGTGGGTTTTGGTCAATAGGTGTATGCTCAACTTTGCATCCTAAAGGCCAATCTCCTATAAGAGATCAAGAATATACTTCTATTAAGAGAGTAATGTTAGATAAATCAATTTCTTTATTAACTTGTGATATCGTTTGACATCTAGAAGTATCTCTGAGGATGTATCTTGGAGGGTTGGGTTTTGATTAATAGTTGTATGCTTAAGTTTGCATCTTGAAAGACCAATCTTGTGTGATAGATCAAAAATATGCTTCTACTATGAGAGTACCATCTAAATCCTTTCAATAAGTAAATTCAACGTTTAGGAAATATTTTGGTTTTCCCATGTCCTTGGTGACAAAGTGTTTTGCCAAGTATTCATTGGTTTCTTTAATGCTTGCTAAGTCACTATCTATTAGTAAAGTATCAACATACAACAATTAGAATAATGTATTTGTTTAACTCTTCTTAATGAACATTGAGTAATTAATAGTACATTGCATGAACTTATCCCTTAACATAAGTGAACTAAATTTTTCAAACCCTACCTAAGAACTTTGTTTAAGACCATAGATGACTTGATACTATATTTTCTCCCTAAGCAATATATCTAGTAGGTTTCTCTATGAATACTTACTCTATGAGATCTTTTTATAAAAATGTATTCTTTATATATAGCTAACATAGTTGTCATGATTGAATAATAGTAGAGGGGATTATTCATATAGAGTTGAGTTAGACAACTAGTGAGGATCACTAGGTGTTGCAGTTGAAGTAAGTTTATAAGGAATGACATCTTTGACTAGTATATATACTCTACATCCCTGTTCATGGTCCAAATCAATCATTCTCTTCATTTGCAAATCGTAGAAAATACAATAGAAAGAGAAAATGGTAACAAATTGAAAATGTTGTTTATTTATGATACTAACAGAAAGAATATTAACAAGAAATTAAAGTGTATAAAGAACTTTTTAAGTGTAATTGGGGATGTTGCATGGGCAACACCTCTAAAGACTAAACAACTTTAGCCATCAATAATTACAATAGAATAAATGTCGGACATTTGTGAAAAGGATGTAAGTAGATCTTTGGTTCCTAACATTGAAGAGGAGACACCAAAATTGATAATCTAGGAGTTATTAGTAGTGATATATAAAGCATTGATACCTTACGTGATGGCATGGGTTGTTGTAGTAGTGGATGACTATGACTTGTAGCTAAAGAAGCTTATAATAGCCAAAGAGATGGTGATTGACTTTTGTGATGGTTGCAAATTTGAGAAGGATGCATTGTTTGAGGAGGCAAGACAAATTAATGGAGGCCAACCATAATTGTCCCAATAGTAATTAGACAGATGATTTTTTTGATCATAGTGTTCACATGATACACTAATATATCCTTTAAAATGTCATTTTCCACATTGTGCACTACGTCTACTAATTCCACTATAAGAGACCAAGGTTGATTAAGGCATGGACTTAGCATTAAGAATTTATATGTGCATTGCTAACTCTAGATTCAAAATCCTACATGGAAAATGGCTATTGCAAGTTCTTTACAATACTTGTTTTGTTGACAACCAATGGCTAAATGATCTCCAACTCATCAAGTAGGGAGCAAAGCATACTCTAATAATCATAAACTATGGGTTTCCCTTAGTGATGAGTTGCACATCCTTATATTGTTTGTTCATTACCATAAATGTTATGTAACATCTCCTAGACATTTTTTGTAGGTTTAATCCTTGAGTTACCATAATGAGGATCATCTTTAATATGATCAATTTTCCAATGTGCCCTATGACAGGTGTGCTAGGCTATAATAGATGCTGGCATTTAGTTGCATTAAGGTTGCTATCAAGCTTTTGGTTTAAATATCCTTGGAGTTTGCTATTTTGATTGATGAAGTAAACACACTTGTAGATAAGTGGTGGATTTTGATTTGTAGGGCTATTCCATAAACCTTAAAATATGAAGCATGGATGGTTGTTGCCTAAAATTGGAGGGACATCTTTAGTGTTGGGTTGGTTCTTGCCATTGCCTTCTTAATGATGGAGGGTGGATTGGATAAGAGATAGGGAGAGGGAAAAGAGGATTGTACCATAAACCTAGATAAGATGAGGGTTCATTTTAGGGTTTTTCTAGGTTAAAGGGTGTTTTATTCCATATACTTTAATGGAATAGAATCAATAGAGAAAATAAGTCTAATCGATATAGAGAATAGAGAATAAGTCTATCATAAATCTATATTAATTTAAGATTATTTAGTTTAACTAAATACAAAATAACAAAATTAGTCAAAAAAAATATTCCTATATAAAATAAAAAATGATATTTATATCCATTTCATCTACATTTGACATGAGATTATGTTTGAGAAAAACCAAATGAAAGAAAAGATATTATTTTAAGAAAAACCATAAGAATTTAGAATGAAAGATTTCTTTTTTTAAACATTTTCTTTTACGTTAATCTTTAATACAATTGTTGATTGATACAATGTCTTTCAATCTTTCATTTGCATTAGAATCACTCTGGGATGAAAGGATTTGAACCTTTGAATGACACTTTGCATTAGGCTTCTAGAATTGTTAAATGTAAACACAAATTATGTTTATTGTTCTTTCTTTCTCTCATCTTCAATCATTGCCATTCACTATCATTGATGCACTAGTTGTTGTCATCCATTGAAACATGTCCATTGACTTTTGTCATTTGTTATTGACATTTATCACCTATCTTTGATTGTTGCCTTTCGTCCATCGATATTCATTGTCCATCATTGATGTTTTTCATATTTTGTCACTTGTCTATTGACATTCATTGTTTGCCATTGATGCTTGTCATCTGTTGTTTATTATTGACATTTGTTGTCTATTGTTCATCCCTATTTACCACACTAAATCTAACTACTAATAGTTGACATTTTATTATACTGCAAGTGTATGGATTCAATTGTAAATAGTATGCAAATACGGGTTTGTCCTCAGGGAAAAGATTTATCTACTTTATTTATGATGCTTAACAATTAATTAGAAACTTACAATGTCATGTTTATTCCTTATAATTAATTGACTCTTATAACTGTTTAAGATCATGCAACTTATACTTAACTATTATTAATTATGATTAACTATTAGGGATCTAACCTAAATTACTCCTACTTAATCTAGCTTAAAGTAACACTTATAATTATCAGTCTATCATTGGTAAACATTTTTACCAACAATATGATCATTGGTAAACATCTTTACCAATGATCTACCTATTGGTAAACGTCTTCACCAACGATATAATCACAAAGTTAGTGTGAATACAATGAAGCATCGAAGTGCGAGTTAGATGAAATTAGTGACGATATTTTCTATGTTTGACAATTGAGATATTAGCTGTGATATTTTAGAGCTTTTAACATTGGTTAGATAAATTGATTAAAATGTAGTTGAAACAATATAACGTAAAACATTACTATTACGATAACATGCAAACATAATTGTTACATAGAATGAATGTAAAATAAAATAAAAAGGAGAGAGCACCTAATCTTTCACTGCAACCTTCACCCTTTGAGACTTGCTCAGGTTAGGATCTTCTCTTTGTCTTTACTTTCAGACTATTAGGTTGTCAAACTAACAATTCTTCTTTTACAACTTATACTGAACATCTATGTGTCACTCACATAATCTCAATGGTATGAAGCTACAAAGGAAAGCAACCGATGTCGAGAGACTTTCCTTCAAGAATATGTTCAGGTTAGAGAAACTTGCAATGGTAGAATCAAGGATGAGGATGAAGAAGATGTCAATTTTCTCTCGGAAATAACTAGACGGGTGGATTGTAGAAGTTTGGAGATGAATATGTATTGGAATGGTGTTTGGACGAAGAGGGAGAGAATGACAATGCAATTTCCATGCTTTCTTTTATGGTAGTTTTGGCACAAGACCATGTTCTTGTGAGTAGAGATAGTGCATTGCATTGTTAATTATAGTAGTAGTTACTATTTGTACCACCTATTAACTTTGATCCTTCTAGCAAATAAGAATTCTCCATGTAAATCAAGTTTTTTTCCACGTTCTTCATTTTTTGGAATATAAGTTTATCTATTTTTTGTAACTACGATATATGTGAAATTTTCATCGTATATATTGATAAATAACAGAAATATAAATCTTTTAGTGATTCATAAAAAAATCAAAATTTCAATACATTCTTAGCAATGGAATGAAATAAATTAAGATTGTAGGACTACCTACTTTGTGCCTTTGTTGGTAAACTAGTTAACCAACGATTTCATCGTTGGTAAACTTTTTAGCCAATGATAGAATTTAATAATAATACTTTGTGAAATACTGAGAATAGGATTGTTGGTAACTTGGTTACTAACGAAGTTAGTTTGTTGGTTATTAGAATAATTAATGGACCTTGTTGTTTCATAAAATAACCACATTTCTACATAGCTTGCGACCTCTATTAATTAACACAATAGATATTCCATGCAAATAGCTAGTTTCTATATTGTTTCACCAAGTGATTTTTCAATAACCTTAACATTAGAATTTATGCATCAATTAATCACATATAAAACATGCATTTACTCGAAATTAAATTTAACTTGTCATTCCACATTAAACTATACTAATGACAACTTAAATCCGACAAACTACATGAGTTAACCTCTATAAATTGCATAAATTCAAGTCTCCCATACTTATTTGTTAGTTTCTTAGCAACACCTTAAAGGTAACCTAAAAATCATAACAAAATAATTATAAATTGATTAAAACTAATTTAGGCCACTTTTGTAGGGAACACGATCACACTTAGTGAGTGTAGCAAGTCTTTAAACTCTTAGGTCACCTTAATAGCGGAGTTATGTCTTCAAATGGTTTTTAGCTGATATACTCACAAAATCCACATAAATTATGTAAAATTGAGAGGAGAGAGGGAATTAAAATGGAAGATTGGATGATTCACCTGTTGCTATTAAAATCTTTGAGCAATAAGGTGGCTTAATCTTATATCACTCCTCGTTGCCTTTAGCTACATAGAATTTCTATAATATGATATATAATGAGAAGTAACCCATTCATAAGCATTTCTATCTTTAAGCAAAAAGGATACTTTCAAATCTTACTTAAAAAATCACATATCTCACAATAACCAAGGGTGGAATCTAGAATATTTCCTCTCCTCTCTTAAAGATGAGAGAAACATGTATTAGTAAATAGACAAGGGATAAGACAATTAATATGTCGTCACTCACACATTCAGTTAATAAAAATATTTTTTCTACTTCATCCTCGCATCCCAAGTGACTTCAAATATATCCCTTTTCTACCTTCAATCAATTCTACTCTTTTTTTTTTTTGAATATATATAGCAACAATACTTGAAAACGGCATATTTTGAACAATTATATGTTCTTCAAGTGCAACCATAAAGAGAAATTTGTAACCTTTAAATGAATGTCATGACACGTTATCTTCCAAAACCTAATTCACAATTTCTAGGCATATTAAAACTTATGTCCTTACTACCTTCTTCTACATATCCTTCAATCTTTAATAAATGTTTGAGAGATATCCTAGATTAATCTTCATCGTAATACATATTTGCATGATAACTTTTGGTTTAGGTTATCTCTCAACATATATGGGATAATAACATAATTTCCGTCATGGTGGCAAGATATTAATTCATAGGAAAAAGAATACTCAACCTATTACACACCTAATTTGAAATCTATTTGTACTAAGGACATTAGGTTGTTAATTTTGACTCTAGATAATCTTTTCTCAATCTGATAAGGTCTTCTCATTAATCGTTAATAGCAACACTTGAACTTACATTCTTTCAAATTTAATTCAGATGAGAAAAGGTGCAAATCTATAAAAAGATTAAAATCTAAAAATTTAACTAAAATTTCAGAAAACTTAAAAACAATAACTTAAATAAAACTTAAACATAATGCACTTAAACCTTCCCCCCATACTTAAATGTTGTATTGTCCTCAATGCAATTAAGTGGTATATAAAATAGGGTTGAACATTTAAATTGTATTGGGATTTTTGTAGATTTTTCTAGTATGCGATTAATACTTAACATTGAATATTTGATGTGTAATTCGATGAAGCATAAAATTAGTTGGTGTAGTGAAGTGCAAAAATAAAATGCATCAAAAGGATTCAGAGTAAAATGCATACCTGTTTTTTTTATAATAGTGCTATTACAAACGAGAAAAGAAAAATTTTGCATTTAGTATAGCTAAATTACAGTTGAGAAAATAACCAATGGACTAACTTCGTTGGTTAACAAGATTACCAATAGACTTATTCCATTGGTAAAGGAAAAATATATGTTTTTTTTATTAATAAGTGTAAAATTCAATTCCATTGATAATATTCATAATAAAATGTGTATCTGGTTTCCTAACCTTTCTTGTTTGACAATGAGCAAAGAAATATAGTGAATTCCACAATTAAGTTAACACTTTAAAAGATAATCAATGGACTTACTTCATTGGTAAATCAGTTAACTAACAGACTTATTCTGTTGGTAAACTAATTACCGCTATCACAAATTATTTAAAATATCATACGAAAGATAACCAATGGACTTACTTTGTTGGTAAATTGCACACTCTTGATCCTACTAAAATTAAAATAATAAAAAGATAACCAACAATATGATTGTTGGTAAACTAGTTAACCAATGGAGTTACTCCATTGGTAAACTAAATACTTTAAAATTTATTTACTCTCTTTTTTTCTCGTTAGTAGTTTACTAATGATACATAACCTAGAATGTTCGTTGATAAACCCTAACTTCCTTCACTTTCATCGTTGATTAATCTTCTCGAATTTGCTCTTCCTGCTATGGCCATGGCTTAAACATCCCATACGCCTTCTTCATCTTCTTCCTCCTACTATTCTTGGGTGGCAAAACTCAACTATGAAAGGTTCAAGTAGAATGCAACTTAATGGCATAAAGATGGCACAACAATACAAGATATTGAGTGCAAAGCTAAATTGTGCGAGCTGGGAGCAAAGTTTGATGAATGTGTTCAACTACTCCAACAAAAGAAGATATTTGTTCCTAAGTACTTAGAATATCAAATGGTCATAGTTGTCCAGCAAGAATGCGATAAGGAACTAAGCTTGAATCTAGACAAACTATTGTTTCATAAATTGTTTTATAGAAAATGCCTCCTCTAGTTTCATAGAGAGGTTTATTACTTAGCCATAAGAGATGCATTTTCCTTTAAAAATAAAATACATAGGCCCACCCTCAATCAAACAATATGTAGAAATGTGCACTCGATTGAGGAATGGTGCGAGATGCTACAAATTGAAGTGCTTTATTCAACAGTAGAGGAGTGACATCAAACACTTAAAATGAAAAATATAACTCGACAAAAAAAATTGAAAGATGTGCAATATCAATTTTAAAAGTAAATTAGATTTTGCAATAGTCGAGTTGCCCTCTAATCTGGTTGATATTATAAAAGAACATATTTTGAGGGTAATTGATGAAGAAAAGCAAATTAGACCATAGAATACTCTAGCTTATACCATTATTAGGAAAAGGGTAGAGTTATGGTTTACCAAATCTATTTATTTTATAATTAAGCATAAAACAACTACCACTCAAGATAAAGTATTTGTGAGCCTTTTAGAAATTGCCGAAGAGAAAGATATATTCAGTAAATATGAGTAGTTTTTCGAAAGTCATGGAGAACCATTTGATGTGACATCACTGTTTGCTTAGCTAGAATTGTATAAATGGAAGCAGAAAAAGTTGAGGAACAACAGATACAATTAGAGTTCATGACTTCTAAACAAATAAAAGTGAAGGTCGAGCCATTGGAACTTAATGAATTGTTGCCTGAACCAAATATTGATGCAAGCAACCACATTACATGAAACAAGATAAGTATCACTTTTGATGTTGAAATTAATAAAGATAGATGTATTGAAGTTACTAGTGATGATGATGGAAACCAACGAAATAATGGTGTCGAGGAAGCACCTGAAGGTAATCAAGAGGATGAGGACATGGACATGACTTTGGAGAATTTCTTGATCTCAATTGATAAAGGGAAATCTCCTATAGTAAGGGAAAATATAGAGGAAGAAAATAAATTATCCTCAAACGAAGACATTCTTGTTTCCAATATTCGGGAATAGGTACAACTAGAGGTATAAATGATATTTTAGTTTTCTCTTACTATTTAAAACTTATGAAAACTTGACATCTATATAAATGGTTCAACATTTTTTTCTTCTTAAGGAAAAGAAGTAACTCCTTCCCCTAGACACCACATAACTTTTAAGAGAAGATAAGAAGATATTCATTTCTCTATATGGACACTAATATTCAACAAACATAGGTAGTTAAAATTTTGTTTTCTCTTTTTTTTTTTTTCATATACTTGTTTTGAATTATGATTTTAATTGCTTACCACAACATTTCTCCTTTATAGATGCTACAAGAAGAATTTGATATTACTTCTTCAGAAACAAATCTTAGAGAAGATTTTGAATATCCAATAATTCGACATGCAATAATTCCACCTGTGGAAGAAGAATCAACTTCACTTGAGAGATCGACAGAACAGGCTACTGAAGGACAGCCTCCTCATGTCTCTCACTCATTTACTGATCCCAACTATTTTGGAAATAACATTGTATATTTCAGGGATTAAGAAGCATATTCTGCCTTCTAACAACTTAAGAGGTGTGATGTCCTATATAGTAGGCCTGTAAATTTTGATTTCCTTGAGGATGTTAAGGAATTCTTTGAATTTCAAGGGTTACTAATGACTATACCTATAAATATTCTGCCTTTTAACAACTTAAGAGGTGTGATGTCTTATATAGTAGGCCTGTAAATTTTGATTTCCTTGAGGATGTTAAGGAATTATTTGAATTTCAAGGGTTACTAATGATTATACCTATAAGTAGACATAATCTTTTTGTTGAGAATCTTGTACCAGCCTTTTATGCAAATTTGCACAATGAGGGTGATATTTACTGATCTAAACTTATATTTAACTTTTGAATTTGTTTATGGTTGTTTGAGATTAAAAAATGAAGGGTTGGAAATTCTAGAAAATACTACACTTTCTATTGATTGTTTAGATATTGAAATAAGGAAGTGTTTGATTGTTGATCCTCAAACTCATCATATCAGGTTCTTCAAGCAACTGGATGGGAAAACTCATTTCATTGCATTGATTCCAATAAAAATTATTTATCAAAGATAGGAGCATGATATGGAAGTATCTTCTTTTGTGAAGTTGACTACCTATGCAATTATGAATAAAGTTCAGGTCAACTAGTACAACGATTTTATTTCAAAAATCTCTAGTGGAAGGAAGAAATTGTTTTATGGAGATTTCATTTATCGATTAGTATGTGCGGTAGTGAAGAAATTAAAGTCTTAGGTGCTGACCGCAAAAGATCTTAAAATATTCTCAATTAACGACCAAGCTTCAACTTCAGCCCCTACTACTACTGTTCCAGAGACTTCTTAGACATCTTTTGCTACTAGATTCAACGATAAGATGGACTTATTGCTACATGAGACTAACAAGCTCCAAAATAAAATGTCTAGGCTAAAGTCCAAGCTACTGGATAATTCATAGATTGCATGAATTGTAAAATGACAATTCTGTATATCCATATATGTATTTCTGTTGTATCTAATTGCCAATTGATGCAATATCTGTTGTGGTCTACTGATTAAACACTATGTTGGTCGTGTGTTTGCTTGCTTACTAAATTATAACTTATATAAGTGCTGAAAATTTTTGTTGTACTATCGTGGCTGTGGAACAACAATCTGTTTAAAAACTATAATTGAAAACTAGATAAACATGAACAACATAAATGGATAATATGACTGAAATAAGTAAACATGCTTGCATTATAATAGAACAACAAATTAACATAATAGAATTCTAATAGAAAAACATAATAACTTAATAATGCAAATGTCAGACTTAGGGCATGATTATTGTATCTACGAATTACTATCCTCCACTAAAGTTTTTTTTTTGTTCCTATGAATGCTTTCCTTATAAGTTGAGGGAATTTAAATCTGCTACCATTTTTTTTCTTTTAACCCACCAATATACTCTTAAATTAATGATCTGTTCAGGGGGCTTATGCTTAATATCAAATGGAACCACTTTAGCTAGTGTATTCATTGAATAATTAGTGAATTTAGTATCTTTTACATTTGTTTCTTCATAAAAACTTACACCTTGCCTTAATATAGGCTTGAAAATTGAAACAGGGGGTATAAGCTCTAAAGATAATTTTTCAATAATTGGTTCAGATGATATTAGTTCAAACCATGTTGGTTTAGATGTTGGTAATTTTTTAACCTGCTCTTTCTCTTCCAGAAATTTCAATTCTTCTTTATAAATTTTTTCAAAAGGTTGATGAAAATATCCAGGTTTAAATTCATATTCTTCATCAGATAAACCTTCTTCTAGTAAAATTTGTTGAAAGGTATATTCATTATTACTAGATCTTCATCTTTTAATGCTTCTTCATTTAGTTTTTTATACTTGTAATTATTCTGAATTTCTGAACTATCATAATGATCTCTTAAATTATAATTATCATTCTAGTTACAATGAACTTGACAATTTGCATTAATTGCATCTGACTTATTTTGAAAGGAATAAACATTAGACATAGAAAAATGATTTCTCTTAACCAAATCCGAATGATTAAAGTCTTCTTGATAATTCTTTGGAAAATAATTACAGTAGCATAGATTATATGAATCCATTATAATTTAACAGAAACACAGATAGGGTAATATTAAAAGAAAAAGTAAGGTAAACAACTAACAGGAATAAAATCACTATGAAAGAAAATTAACAGAAATAGTTGAGCAAAAAAAACACCCATTGTCAGAGAATTACGATCATTCCCCAGCAACAATGTCAAAAACTTTGTTCATCCCTATTTAGTACACTAAATTTAATTATTAAATAGTTGATATTTTATTATACTGCAAGTGCATAGATTCAATTGTAAATAGTATGTAAATATGGGTTTATCCTTAGGGAAAAGATTTATCTACTTTACTTTGGATACTTAACAATGTCATATTTGTTCCTTTTAATTAATTGACTCTTATATAACTGTTTAAGATCACGCAACTTATACTTAACTATTGTTAACTATGATTAACTTTGGGGATCTAACCTAAATTACTCATACTTAATTTAGCTTAAACTAAAACTTATAATTATTGATCTATTGTTGGTAAACGTCTTTACCAACAATCTACCTATTGGTAAACATCTTCACCAACGATACAATCGCAGGGTTAGTGTGAACACAATAAAGCGTCAAAGTGTAAGCCAGATGAAATTAGTGACGATATTATCTATGTTTGACAATTGAGATATTAGTTGTGATATTTTAGAGCTTTTAAAACTGGTTAAATTGATTAAAATGTAACTACAACAACATGACATAAAACATTACTATTACAATAACATGCAAACATAATTGTTACACAGAATAGATGCAAAATAAAAAAAAAAGGAGAGAACACCTAATATTTCACTACAATCTTCACCCTTTGAGACTTGCTTAAGTCAAGATTTTCTCTTTGTTTTTACTTCCAGACTACCAGGTTGTCAAGTTGGCAATCCTTCTTTCACAACTTGCACTGAATATTTGTGTATCACTCACATAATGTCAATGGTATGAAGCTATGAAGCGAAGTAGCTAATGTTGAGAGACTTTCCTTTAAGAATATGCTTAGGTTAGAGAAACTTGCAGTGGTAGAATTAGAGATGAGGAAGAAGAAGAAGAGGTTGTCAATCTCCTCTCGGGAAGAACTAGATGGGTGGATTGTGAAAGTTTGAAGATGAATATGCATTGGAATGGTGTTTGGACGAAGAGGGAGAGAGCGACAATGCAATTTCCATGTTTTCTTTTATGATAGTATCGAGACGAAACCACGTTCTTGTGAGTGGAGATAGTGCATTGTGTTGTTAATTACAACAGCAGTTACTGTTAGTATCACTTATTAACTTTGATCCTTCTAGCAAATAAAAATTCTCCATGTAAACTACGTTTTTTTCTACGTTAACCACATTCTTTATTTCCTGAATTATAAGTTTATCTATTTCCTGTAACTACGATATATGTGAAATTTCCGTCGTATCCATTGATAAATAATAGAAATATAAATCTTTTAGTGGTTCATAAATAATCAAAATTTCAATACATTTTTTAGCAATGGAATGGAATAAACTTACATTGTAGGACTACCTACTTTGTGCCTTCGTTGATAAACTAGTTAACCAATGATTCTATCGTTGGTAAGCTGTTTAGCCAATGATAGAACTTAATAATAATACTCTGTGAAATATCGAGAATAGGATTGTTGGTAACTTGATTGCCAATGAAGTTAGTTCGTTGGTTATTGGAATAACCAACGGACTTCGTTGTTTCATAAAATAACCACATTTCTACATAGCTTGCGACCTTTGTTAATTAAGACGATAGATATTCCATGCAAATAGTTGTTTTCTATATTATTTCACCAAGTGATTTTTCAATAACCTTAACCTTAGAATTTATGCATCAATTAATCACATATAAAACATGCATTCACTCGAAATTAAACTTAACTTATCATTTTACATTAAACTATGCTAATGACAACTTAAATCCGACAAACTACATGAGTTAATCTTTATAAATTGCATAAATTCAAATCTAAACATCTATCATCAATTTTTGTCATTTGATGCCCCTCATTCATCAACATTCATTGTCTACCATCGATGTTTGTCATATGTTGTCACCCATCAATCAACGTTTGTTGTTTGTCATTAATGTTTGTCATCCATTGTCATTGACATTCGTTGTTTGCCATCAATGTGTGTTGTCCATTATCACCCATTCATTGTATGCCAATGATGTTTGTCACCTAACTATTGAATATCATCATTTGTCATCAACTTGCATCACTTGCGTATCGATTATTGCTTGTTGGTACATATTTTTTCTAGAAAATCCTTACCCAAATATTATTTATTAGGTAAGCCAATGGATGGACATTTGGTCTGACTCTTTGACCAAGGATAGGTCGTTGCTAATCCATATTTAACTTGAGGAGTATTGGTTAAGCAAACAAATGTAGTTTGCAACTTTCTGTCCCTTCAACTCCAATGAAAGGTTCCAAGATTACAACCATTTGAATTTTATTTTGATGTATTTCTTCTCTTAGGTAAGATTGAGAGGCTTTGTTCCCAAAACCCTTGCAATCTTGCATAAGGATCTTCATGATAATAAGTTCTCATATATCCTCTAGTGGAAGAAAAAAAAGAGCATTTATTGGGGTGGGGGTAAGTTACCTTTGTCAACTACCTTCCCTTGAACAATATGAGCTTGTCTGTCACTAGTTTGCTTGTGATGAGGTCTACGTCAGTGAGACTTTCCTTGAGCATAAGTCTTGTGGATCTTCAACCAAGCATCCTCTTCCTTTGATTTGTGATCTAGTTGAACCTCTTCAAACTAGTTTCTCTCATCAGGCTTACTCATGGAGCCTAGATTCTTTGCTAAGATGTGTTCTATGACTTCTAAACACGTTTCCTTTGAAGATGCATTTTTGATATTGGCCCAAGTAATTCTTGGCTCCACATCTAGAAGTCAATTAGAAGATTGAGTGTTATTATTTTCATTTGGACAAATTGCTTAGTTGTTTGGGTTTATCTTCTTGGCGGAGTTTGGCCTTTCTTGATTGTTTTTAGATATAGTTTGCATAACTCTTTTGTTCTTCCTTTTGTGTTGTTGCACTTAAGCCCATTCATTGTCTCTGTTATTGTATCCTTCAATTGACATTTCTTATGTGTTTGTTGGGGCGTATCTTTATTGGCAATATTGTTTCCTTGTAGGTTTTGAGTGATGTGTTATTCTCATTCCAAGCTAGCATTAACTACAGACCTTGTTCCTTTATTGCCAATTCCAGATGGATTATACTTGTCAGTGGGTTATGTAGGGCTGATAGGACTTAAAATACCTTTAGCCTAGGCACTATTTGTGTCAAGTTGGGCTATACCTAGAAGAAGAATTTGTGGCCTAGGCTATAGGGGCTTGTGGTAGTCAATGACATGGTTTGATTGTGTTGACACGATCCACATGGGTTGATGGGCACAAGTTATTGTCATAGCCTATTGGATTGTAAGTGTCGAGTGGTGGGGTGGGCAACATCATAGTGGCTAAGGGTTGGGGGTGGTTGATAGCTTGGTCTTAGGTATGTAGCATTAGGTTGGGGAACAAGGGAGTCAGGGAGGTGAGGATACAAATTGACAAATATCTATCATTGACACAAACCAACAGATATCCATGGATATTCATTGTTGATGTGAACCGATGGATATTTATCACTAATGCAAATTGATGGATATCTATGGATATTTGTCGGTGATATGAATTGATAGATATTTACAAATATCTATTGGTTTGTATCAATCATTGTCTCATAGTTGACTATTGACATCTGCTAATTGAGCATTTGGTGTGCTTTGTCTCCCATCTTGATGCGGTCATGACTGGACAACCTAACAGTCTAACATAGTTATGAGTCATTAGTTATCATTGATGTAGTGATTGACAAGTTGACATTTTGGCAGTGTTCTCACAGCCATAGCCTTGTTGACCTATTGACTTTGTAGTTTGCATGAACTACACACACCTAACCCTAGTCAGCCAACCCTTGGCAACCCTTGGGTTAGAGGAAGCAGGTTGAACAGTGCCCCTTGCAACTTTGCATGCCCTAGTTGCCAATCCATGCCACTTAGGCCATGTTAGTTGAATTGTGTTGGGTTGAGCATGGCCCATGGACTGTGTTGTGTCGGTATGACATGATTGTATTGTGTAATTGATGCAGACAAAATAGTCCCACATTGGAGGGATTAATCCTTGGTGTGTCTTGATAGGAGATGAAATTTTCCTCCTACCAGACCGATCTTTTAGGACGACTTTGGCCCAATCCTACATCAAGTGGTATCAGAGTGAAACTCGACCTGGATTAGGTCTCGATGGTGGGTAACTAGGTAACTGCCTATAAAGCCCAAAACGATAGGGGGCCCGTAAAGCTAGAGTGGTAAGAGGGTCTAGGCCATGCAAGACGTCTAGCTTTAGGAAGGGTCGATTGATGCAGACAAAATAGTCCTACATTAGAGGGATTAATTCTTGTTGTGTCTTGATAGAAGATAAGATTCTTCTCCTACTAGATCGATCTTTTAGGACAGCTTTGGCCTAGTCCCTACATCAGTAATAGCCTAGTGGGTTGTGTTATGTTTATCAATATGGTTAAACTGTGCACAAGTTAGGCTAGCATGGTATGGTCTAGTTCATTTGACATGTATAAGATGGATGCTATTTTGGTAGGTTTTTTTGCTATTTCTGTAGTTTTAGATTTGATGTCCTATCTTAAAGCAAATAGAGAAAAATTTAGGTTCTTTTGGGCCATATTTTAGAGGTTGAATGATTAGTTTTGTGCCATTCTTGATTTTGATAGATTGTGGGAATGGTTTTGACAAATCGATTTCCATACAAATTGTTGTAAGTCTAGGCCTTGTGAATCTTTGTACATCTTGATGTATATGCAAGAATCATCCTAATATGCTAATGATGGATTTCATGGCAGTAGGTGAGCACGTAATTTTGGAAGGTAGACTTAAACTGATGTCCAGGGGGACTCCAATCTAGACAAAAAAGAGGGTGACCATCTGGATATCAACATCTTTTTGTACTTTACCAGCTATTAGTCTTTCACATACATCTTGATGAAATCCTCTCTACACTTGAATTGTATAAGGATATACCTAGAGTCAATTGCAATAGGGAAGAAGTCTTGTTAAAAGGGGATTACTTCATTTTTGAGAGAATGTTAGACATTCTCGGTTGTTGTGAGCTAAAGCACCCATGAGAGTCCAGTACAAAGTGCTGGCTAGCTGGGTTACTTCTTCACTCATGAAGTTCACAATTGGTTACCCATTTTTGAATATAGAAGCCTTAATTGGAGTATTTGGAAACTCTAGTGGGGTCAGTGTGTCCTTGAGTATTGTCGTAAAGGAGACTCTTTGGCCATTCAATGCATGTGAGACCAATGGAGGTGCTTCTGTTGGGTTATGGAAATGAACTGGTGAATTGAGATAGTCGCCATTGTCACTTGTCAGTTCCATTTAGATCTTGGAGAGAGCTATTGGTGGGTAGCCGGGGGCTTGGTGGTGGCATTGAGAGGATGTGGTAGCATCACTCAGCTTCGGGGGTTTTATGCATAACTATGGCTCTTATTCCCAATATTCTATGAATTGATATTTTTCATTTATCATGTTGTTCAATAATATAAATCTTTTTATTATGAGGTTGATATTCCTGTCTGAAAACTAATTCTTTTCCGTAAACTACAGGTGTTTGGCAATGGAGCTTGTTTCCTGCTTCATTGTAAGATTAGATAAGGATCTGGTTTACAGAATTTACAATTGTATCAGACATTTCCTTTTGGTAATACAATTTTCTTTTTGCTTTCTTTTGCACTCACAGTCTTAGGCATAACAAAATCTTATTATATTTACTTAATGGCATCTTTTTTGTTTTCTTTCTTGAAAGGAGGCTGGAAATGTCCATTGTGAATCATACTTCACGTTAAGAAGAATTTTGAAGGTTAATTTTTTTCTGTATTCTAGGTTACTTGTCTTTTTTCTGTACATATTGTAACACAACGAGATGTTTATGTAGGAACACTGTTGGTTTTGTTTGGAGAAAGCAGATGAGGTGATTGATTTGGTAATTGGAGTCAAGTTACCAAGTGATATCAGCCTTCTAAAAAGCCGCTTATGTTGTTTACATTTCTTGTTGGTTCATCTTATCAAGGTAATTTTCATTGCCAGCTGATATCACTATTTCTAAAAAGTCATTTCTGCGGCTGGTGCTTAGGCATCGAGCAGAAAATAAGGTCCAGTGCCCCACTGCCTGGTCGGGTAGTTAGTATAATGAACTTCTTTTGTGATTGACTTATTTGCTGAGTTTCTTGTTATTATTTATAGTATTAATGTATTTATGTCAAAAAACATGTTTGTTATATGCCAAAACTAAAAATTTAGCTCAAATTTAACCGGCTTGTGTCTGCCTAGGCATCTAAGTACCTTGGTCCATCATCATGACATGTGTGGCATGCCATTTGAATTATGATAATAATATTGTTCTGATATTTTACAATATCCTAATAAAAATTTTTTTTCAAAAAAATATTGTAATAAAATTACTTTAATAGATTTTTTCTCCATTTTATCTCCTCCAAGAATTTCAATTGATCAGAATTTCTTTATTTTGATTCTGTTGGTTCTAAGCAATAATATTTTTGTGGAATTATTTTTAACTGCACATTGTCAATAATTATGTCATATTAGTACATCTTTATGAAGAATGCTTCTTTCCGGATAGACCTACATAGTCCATGTTATCTAGATCTTAATTCCATCCCCATAGTTCATTTTGTAAAAAGAAATAAGAAAATTATATCCTAGAGGATTTGAAAGTTTGATAATTGGTCTTGGAGAGTAGTATTCAGCTGAATTGAACTGTGTATTTTTTGTGGCAGACATACAACCGTAATATGGGATTTATAGAACTGTTCCTAGATGTTAGGAACCATGCCCCTCCTATGTGGAGACATGGGGTGCAAAAAAGAATGAAAGAGCATGTTGAAGTTTTTCACCAAAAATAACATTCTCAATGGAAGACCATGGCCTAGTATTTAAGTCACGACACATTTTGTCACGTCCCAAAATAAATTGAAAAATGATAATCACTGCAAAATTTGAAAGATGATTTGACATATTAAAAAAAATGGAATGTGAAAACCCTCTCCTCTAATTTTGCAAAGTTGGGGCCCTTGTACCTTTAGAAGGTTTAAAAAAAATTTAAACTATAAAACTAAGGAATCAAAACAAAATTTTAGACTCTGTAGTCTTATCCCAAATTAGGACAACATATGCATAAATACATTGGGCAATATATATACATCCAGCATCAAGACGTGTCTCCACTCTTTAAGTTGCAAAAAGGCATAATCACCACTTGGTGGGCTATGTAGCATCTTTGCCTGCTCGCACCCACTAGCCTAATCATGCCATGGAATCTAAAACAAAGCAAAACAAAGTGTGAGATATACCCAGTAAGTATAAATCTTACTATCTAAATGAGTAAATTACACAAAAGCAAGAAGGCTTCATCACACAAAATAAATAAAAGATAGATGCTTTTCAACATGTCATATTATTGGTTTGTTGCATTGAGTTTGCCTTGTAGGTATTTTCTTCCAAAGTCACAGTTACATACCACTCTGTGATGAAACCTTGTTAGAGCAAGAGTTCAAATATTCATGATTTTGATGATGAACAACTTAATGATAAAACAAATCACGTTAAACTTGTAATAGCAACACTACAGGATGGAGCAAAATGTAGAAACAAAGTGTTTCAAATATGAGTCATTGAAAGGCAGCATATAAGTGTTAAAAATGTAAGCTCTTTCTTGCAACAAGTCTAAAAATGTGTTCTTGTTCACTAACTAGGTTCCTCAGGCATAAAATTCCTCTGAACTAAAACATACCATCCATGCCTGTCGACCTGTTTGGAGTACCGATTTTATATGGGATATCCATTTTAGTCATAGCCTATATTGTCTGATGAAGGTCCAGATCATTCATTTCTGATGATCATTCATTTTTGCCACCATTTATTAGGTCACCAAAAGACAATTTATTAGTCTGTTTTGTGTGTATGTGTTTGACAGACCATTATGGATTATAGTACAAGTCACTTTTTCTCAGTCTATTCTGATAGTAAAAACTAGTTGTCTTTTCAGACTAACGATGACTATTTCATTAATCTGTTTTTGGCCTTGATTGAAGACAGTAATTTTTGATGTATCCTTTTGGGCAAACGATCTTGATCCATTTTTATGAAGAAAACTAGCCATTAGGTCTAAGGTTTGGAAAAACATTAATCTGTTTTTGTACTGCAATTAGCTGTTGATACTTTTCTGTCAACAGCACCATTTATATATATACATGCTTAGTTGTATTTTTACTTCTCCTATGCAAACACATATTGACACACATCCAAGAGATGCCTGTTCAAGCACTCCAAAGCTTTCACTCACATTTTTCTTGCTCTCTTGCTTTTTGGTTTTACTGAATGCATTCTTTGGTTCGTGCTGCAAGGGGAGATCAGTGCTTTTCAAATTCATTGTAAATCCTTTTTTGTTGGTTTTGAAATTTATACTTTGTAATATAGGTTGAAATCTTTTCTTACCTTATCTAGAATTGGTGAAAGACTTCTTTGAAGTAAGGAGTGTGTAATTTGTGTATTTAAGCCTGTAAAACACATGACATCCTACTAAGACTATAAGATGTGCTTGGAAAGAGCGAGAGTTGTAAATAGAGAATGTTTAGTCTGCAGCAGTATTGTTGTAAGAGGTAAGTGTTGCTAGCACTCAATATCAGGAATATATTGAAGTGTACAAGCTGACTAGCTTGTAGGGTAGACATACTATTTTCGGAGAGTTACTATAAATCTTTCTACTTTGTTTGATTATCTTTTTGAGATGTTGTGCTTTCAAAATCATTCTTATTTCAAGCATTCAAATTTGTTCTCAATCAAACAAAAATTTGACCACAGCAATATATGCTTATTTGTTTCCAATTCAATTTTTAATGCTAGTTTATCTTGTGGCACATTATTTACCTTCATTCTAGTATGCCAATTTGATCCAAGTGGTCTAAGGTTGTCTACTTAGCTTTACATACATAACTTATGTTTATAATTACCCGAAAGCACAAATGAATGTATTGCAAATTTGCAATAACCAATAGTTGATGCATTAGGCTTGTTTCGCTAGGGTACTTAATTCATAGGCTACAGTTACCTATTGTTCTGTGATGAGATTTTGATGCTGATTCACACATCTTATCTAGTCACATACTACCTTGTAACAGGGTTTGAGCTAACCTACTCAGCTCTACTTTTATAGCTAGTTTTTCTAATTACCCCATAGTGCAAATGAATGTATTGCAACAACCAATAGTTGATGCACTAAGCTCATTTTCTTGGATTACATCCACAAGCTACAGTTACATAATATCTTGTGATAGGGTTTGATTCAACTAACTCATCTCATCATACATAATCTTTGCTTGAATTTGCCCTATAATGGAAGACAAGCAATGATGTAGTAGCACACAATTACATTGCATATCATCAATTAATAATATGCTGCAATTGAGAAAAAAATTTGCCATTGTTAGAGTATATAAGTATTGTGTTGTAAATGAGTTTAATCCCATGTTGGTCAAGTCTTATGTGTCCCTTTTATGTAGTTTCTATATATAGAGACCTTATTTACTTATGAATGACGTTTAACTTTCACCCAATATCTTATGTTTGCACATAGTATTAGAACTTAGGTTTTAAGAGTTTATTAAGTATAAGGTTCTAAGTAAGGAAGGGAAATCTTAGTTATCACTCTTTTCTTGTAAGATTGTATGACATATTAGAGGAGAGGTAAATAGTGTAAAACAGAAATTTCTATGTAATTTACAAATTAAAATGATATATAAAATCTATGATAAAATTAGTGAAAGTAAGCTTAGTCATTTTATATAACAGAGTAGTTGAGATGCGAAAAGGGCTTCACCAAAGAATAACTTAGCAAAGCACAAAAACAAAAGAAACATAGTAGATTTATAGTGATTTCTCAAATCAGGTACATCCACTTCACAAGTTAACTAATTTGTGCTTTTTACCATATTCAATGTTGAGTACAGGCAATACTCATCTATTACACTAGTGCTTTTTTTAGACTCAACATTTAACCCTTACAATCAGGTCCTCTTGAGCCTACAACCTAGTAGGATATCATGTGTTTTTAAGAACAAAATACGCCAAACTACATACTTCTAATCACAAGTGAGATGATAATCAGATATACAATTTAAAAACTTATCTATAGATCTCTAAAATCAATAATAATAGATTTACAAATAAGATTAGAGAAAAACTAACTCTCTTTGCAACAGAAAAGCAAAGCTTCAAACAATGAAAAATAGAAAGCAAGAGAGGTTTTGTGATTTGGAAATGAATGCTTTTGAATGTTAGGAGATGTTTTTTTAATGCTTGAGTATGCTTGGTTCTGCCAAAGAGAATTAAATGATGTAGCTGGTTCACTAATTATAGATGTGTCTTCTAACAACCTAGTAGGATATCATGCGTTTTTAAGAAAAAAATACACCAAACTACATACTTCTAATCACAAGTGAGATAATAATCAGATATACAATTTAAAAACTTATGTATAGATCTCTAAAATCAATAATAATAGATTTAAAAATAAGATTAGAGAAAAACTAACTCTCTTTGCAACAGAAAAAGCAAAGCTTCAATCAATGAAAAATAGAAAGCAAGAGGTTTTGTGATTTGGAAATGAATGCTTTTGAATGCTGGGAGATGTTTTTTTAATGCTTGAATATGCTTGGTTCTGCCAAAGAGAATTAAATGATGTAGCTGGTTCACTAATTATAGATGTGTCTTCTAACAAAAATTTCTAATGGCTACTTGGGCTGCTTGCAAGAGGACTTTCAACCTATCATGGTTATAGGGATTTGAATGATAATTGGTGGCTGTTGAAGGGATCTGAAATAGTGAGATTGTTACTTTAAGCAAGATTCTGTGAAGTTTGGAGACATTTGAAACTCAGAAGGTGATGACTCAAAGATGATAGGTGATGACATTGTTGTTGTATTAAGTTTGTACGTTCAGCACACAAAGTGAGTAGGAAAGGGTTTTATGATGGATTTAGGGTAAAAGAGTAAAAGATATTAGTAGGAGATGATATTTACCATGGGATTTAGAATTAGGTGTCCATTCGTTGGTGGACAACAAACTCTATAACAAATCCTATTCACTTTGATCTGAGAGAGGTTAATTTTAGTAAGTTTCGGGCAATGTGTTCGGTTGAATGCTAGGAGCATTGATCAAGTGGATTGGTGATTTGAATTTGACTTTGGATGCCTTCAGATGCAAATTACTAGACAGAAATAGTTATCTAAGGAGGATTTTAGATATCTAAATTGACATACAAAATCAATATATTGTCAAACATTTGCAATTAAATATCCTTAAGACAACATAACCCTAAATCTCTCTTGATTCTAGTGAACTTATGTTCATCAAGGGATTTAGTGAAAATATTTACCAACTATTTATCTGTCAATATAAATTTCAATGACATATCTTTCTTTTATATATGATCTCTTAGAAAATAATGTCCAATCTAAATATATTTAACTTTTGAATGCAGTACTAAACTCTTTAACAAACTAATCGTATTGTTGTCATATAAGAGATGTGTTTTCAAATTTTACTCTATAATATGATCGTTTGCTTCATCTATAATATCTAAGCACAACATAGATTGGTTACCATGTATTTAACTTTAGTAGTGGAGAAGGTTATGTAATTTTGTTTCTTGCTAAATCATAACACTAGTGAGTACCTTAAAAATTTACATGTCACTTGTGCTCTTTCTTTTTGTTTTACATCCTACGTAATTAGTATTACCATATCCAACTAATGTTAGTGAGCTGTGTATTGAGTAAAATAGACCATAATTTCTTGTACCATGTAAATACCTCATAATCCTTTTGACTACTTTTAGATATGATACTTTGAGTTTTAATTGATATTTTATGTAAACACATACACAACATAATATCAGATATGCTTGTTGTTAGATGTAACAATGATCCAATCATTTCTCTATATATTTTTATGTCAACACTTGCTTCTACTTTATTTGTATTAAGCTTTAATATTGTACTCATAGGAGTACTGGTAGACTTGAGATTTTTCATTTCAAATCTATTTAATAATTTTGTACAATATTTTTCTTGATTTAAAATATTCTTTCTTTATATTGTTTAACTTGAAATCTCAAAACAAAGCTAAGTTCTCCCATCATGTTCATCTTAAATTCTTTCCTTATATTTCTTTAAAACCAATGCACATGTCCTTGTTAGTTGATCCAAAGATTACATCAACATATATCTATACCATCAAAATATCTTCAACTCATCTTTTTATGAATAATGTGTTGTCAACCTTACCTGACTAAAAATCATTATTTAGCAAAAATTATCTTAATTTTTGTACCAAGCTCTAAATATTTGCCTTAGTCCATATAGTGCATTTTTGAGATTATATACATGATCTAGATATTTTTCATACTCAAATTCTAGAAGTTACTTTACATATACCTCTTCCTATAATATTTCATTTAAGAAAGTACTTTTGACATTCATTTGGTATTGACATTAGATGTTACTGTCCCTTTTGGGATGTTAAGAAGGTTGAGACACAGAGTCACCACTTTATTTTTAAGGGAAAATAAGGAAATTAGAAAACAACAAAGGGGAGAGAGTACATGCCTTATCTCCCAAAAATTCAAAACAAGAATAGTAAATATCATACAGTCTACGAGCATAGGAGGTCTAGATAAGGGATTCTATGTATTGGTGAGAAATGTGTTAGGCACCCTTAGTTAGTTTGGGTTAAGTCCGACTTCTCTACGACATTCTGTTGGAATGACAAGGCAGGTTCGAGGCTTGTTGTGACCTTCCAACTATGAGAGATAGAAGTTAGGTGACCTTGCAGAATGGATAGTAGAAGACACCATTGCGTAGGTGGAATTTCAAGTCTCAATGTTGAAGGAAATAAAGAGCATGAGAAAAACTACAAACACCAAGTTGAGTTTAAATACTTCAACAAAAATGTAGGAAAACTAAAAGGTTGAGAGCTATGTCTCATCCTAATGCGAATGGTCAAGTCGGATGAGGAGAGTCAGACAACAGATGGGGAGGATCAACTACGTCTTATTCCAACACGAATAGCCAGGTCAGATGAGGAAAGTAGTCCTACTACTTGAGGGCTTGAGCATTGGGTGTCCACAATAGTTCGTCATTTGGGTGGAAGGGAGTGTTAGGTTGGATGTAGGGATGTCAGACAGAGATGGGAGAGTGACTACATCTCACCTTAACATGGACGATTGAGATGGGAGAGTGACTACATCTCACCTTAGCATGGGTGACCAGGTTGGGTGAGGAAAATCACTCCCAGCATTGGTGTGAGCGACGGCGAGCATCAACTCTCCCTTTAGAAGATGCGTCAAATGAGAGGAGTTGTCAAGTTGAAAAAAATGGGGGCAAGCATTGGCTCTCCCTTTGGAAGAATGTTGAAGGAGAGGAACTGTTGAGCCATGAAAATGAACCATGTGAAAACGAAGGCATCTCTACTTGACTTGATAGTCGGGTCGGACCATCAAGGAGGAGACAAAGGGTGCAACAAGGGGAACTGCTCCCCTAGTGTGCAACCTACGTGATACGCATGGCAAAGAAACTAAACTAGTAGGGGTTGTGAAAGGCTTACCTGGGAAGAGTGGTCGCGAGCAGGAGTCCCAAATTGTTAGTTGTCATAGAGGTTGACTGATGAAAATTGTGTGCTAGTGAGCTGAAGTTGCTTTAGTTGAAAATGCGTCAAGAGAGCTTTGGTTGGAGAAATAGCCAAAAGATTGAAAAGGCGAGCCCCCTACTGTTAGAGCATGCTACTCCATTTATAGGTGGGTGATAAAAAAGGGTTTGCTGCTCTGTATTGTCAGGCCTGAAATTCTTAATGTGAGCATAATGAACTCCTTGGTTATGTCACCACATGGAAAAGCAAGGGGGGTTACGATAATCTAGGATGAACCCTCAGTGCATGAGTGATAGTTCATCCTACAATCAGATGGGGGAGGTTGGGTGAGCACCCGAGTATTCGGGCCTATTGTCTGGTTTTTGGTGCTTTGATTGACATAGCTAGGCTGGAATCCGAAGGTACCCTATCTTTGCACATGCCTAACCTTGTTCTCCTAGAAGGTATATTTGGATCGAGGATCCTTTGAGCTCATGTATAGGTGTCAACATTTGGTATATTATAATTTTTATATAGTTAGCATATGCAAGTAATATTCTAATTACTTTCATTCTCGTCATAGGTGCAAAATTTTTTTCAAAGTCTAAACATTCTTGTTGATTGTACCATTGAGTTACTAATCTAATCTTATTTTTAACTATTCTACCTATTTCATTTAACTTATTTCTAAACATCTACTTAGTTCCAATAACTGTATGATTTTCTGGTTTTTCCACAAGCTTTTAGACATTGTTTTTAGTGAACTAATTAAGTATTTCCCACATTGCATCAATTCAGTATTCATCTTCACATACTTCTTCAATGTTTCTTAGTTCTACTTGAGACACTAATGCACTATATTTGCACTTGTTTATGACACTTTTTTCTGGTTTGAAAACCTTTACATAGGTCTCCTACAATCTGTTCTTTTAGATGATAAGTCATAAACTGCCATGTGTAGGGTTCTTCACTTTTGCTTTTGTTACTTGTTCTAGTTTCTCTCCTTTTGCTTTTCATTTTCTGAGTTTTCTTCAATATTTTCTTTTGAGTTTTTATTTGAACTTTTAATAGTAGCTCATTCATCAAAATTGGCATGCAATGTCTCTTCTGTGGTGTGTGTATTTTTATTGTACATATGAATGGCTTACTTCTAATTGAGTAGCCAACAAAAATTCTATCGTTTGTTTTGATGTTAAATTTGTTCCTATAATCTTGTGTTTAAGATATAGCATTTGCTACCAAATACTTTAAATGTCTTACTTTTGAAATTTTCTCGTATCATAATTCATAGGGTGTTTTCTTCAAAATAGATCTTATGTGAACTCTATTTATGATGTAGTAAGTTGTATTAACTGTTTCAATCTATCAGTCCTTTGGAATATTACTTGAGATCATTATTGTTGTTATCTCTTGAAGTGATTTGTTTTTCCTCTTTATAACTTCATTTTGTGAAGAAGCTTTCGGAAGAAAAGACTTATGGCTTATACTTTACTCTTCATAGAACTCACTAATTTTGTTATTTTCAAATTATTGTCCATGATTTGGCCTAATTCTTTGTATTCTCAGTTCTTTTTCATTTTGAACTTTTTTGCGAAAATTCTTGAGATATTCTACAATTTTATCTTTATGGCTCAGAAATGCAACCTAAGTATACTTGAAGTAGGCATCAACTAATACATATACGTACTTATTGCCACCTAAACTTTGCACTCTTATTAGTTCAAACAAATTTATGTGTATTAGTTCTAATATCCTTTTTGTTATTACTTCATCAACTGCCTTGAAGGAGGTTTTCTTTTGCTTCCCCTTTTCACATGCATTACATAATCTATTCTTTTCATATATGGTCTTTGATAGTCTTTGTACTAACTCTTTTTTAGCTAAATTTATTAGATTTCTCATGTTTGTATGTCTTAACCTCCTTGTCGTGCCAATATATTATTATAAGAAGCAACCAAACAAACATTTTTATTCACACAGTTTTCAAGGAATTTAAATACCTAAACATATTTTCTTATACCAATAAAATCAACATTTTTAGTTGTCTTATTTTCAATGAAACATTCATTATCTTTAAAAATAACTCTAAAACCTTTATTACAAAGTTGACTAACACTAAGTTGGTTATGCTGTAAACCATTTACAAGTAAAACATTTTGATGCATGATTTATTTTTATTTACAATGTTACCTACACTTACAATTTTATCTTTATTGTTACCAAATCTTACCAGACCTCCTTTATGTGAATGTACTTTTAACAAATCATCTCTTTCGGACATGTGTCTTGAGCATCCATTGCCCCCTATTCACTTAGTTTTTCTTTTACAATGATCCTGCAAATTAGATAGAAATTATGAATTTTGATATCCATGCCAACTTGAGTCTATAGGGATTAGTTTGTAAAACATATATTCTTTCATTTTTAGGTATCCACATTTTTCAGTTTGTTTTTCTTCTAGCAAATATATTTTTTTTATTAAATGATTTTCTTATAAAGTTAGTCCCATAGGAAATTTGTTGGTGAGTAACCAAGATCTTCCCTACATCCATATGGTCTTTGAGACATAATTATTCTGTTCAAATTCTCGTGTCCAGTAGTAAATTTATTAAGCATATTGCTCACGTTTAGGGTCTTGTGCATTTGTTCCTTTGATATTGCCACTGTCGTTGTTGTTGCTAGAATGTAGAAGTATTGAGAGAAGTTGAGAAAGAGAAGGGAAGACGGAAGAAAGAAAAGAAAAAAAGAGAAAGTAAAAGAAAAGAATAAAAAAGGAAAGAAAAAAAGAGAGGAGAAAAGAAGGAAAGGAAAAAAAGGGAAAGAAAGAAAAAAAAGGAAGGAGAAAAGGAAAATAAACGGGAGAAGAAAAGGCAAAGGAGGAAGATAGGAAAAAGAGAGAAATTTAAAAAAAATGGTGGAAGTTGAAAAAAATTTTAGAATAAACAGGGAGACAAAAAAGTCTTTTTAATACTTCATTATCAATTTCCAATTAAATTAGTAAATTTGGGATTTTGTGGAATATCCTAAGTAACAATCCATACTAGTAGATTTGGAGTTTGTGAAACACCTCAATTAACAATCCACTCGAGTTTGTGGATATCTCCAGTTAACAATTTACATTTTTATTGGATAATTGATAATGTTTGTATGTATGCAAGCTTTTTCTTTATTTGTGCCATCAATTAGGATTTGATCATTTCTTTTATTTACACAGCATTATTTCTACTTGTCAATTATGTATCTTATTGTATCTCTTTGTTTATTTCAATTTAGTTTTACTTGTATATGAGTTTACATTTCATGGTACAATGAAATTCCTAGCAGCAGTCATTTTATGGGAATGTTGGAAGGAAAGGTTCCTTTGAGTGCATCAAGGCCAAGGTGGAAGCAATGTTTGATTTGTTTAGACGTGCCTTTGGCAGAGTCAAGTGCAAGGTTAAGGAGGCTAGAATATTAAGGGATTTGGGCTCCAAGAGGTTGGTGGTTAGCAACAATGGCAATTGGATTGCATGGGAGAAGCCTTCCCCACTTAGGCTTAAGCTAAACACTGATGGTATTGTAATGGTGAATGACAAAGGTTGCAGGAGGTGACATTATTAGAGACTTTGAAGGTAACTTCATAGTTGCATTCTTTGAGCATTTTGGCTAGATGGATGTTTTGAGGGTAGAGTTTGGTGCGTAAGCTAAGGGCTTGAAGCTTTGCCAAACCTTGGGCATCAATCTGAATATTGTGGAGATTGAAGTGGATTCCCGAAGGCTATGGGGGAGCTTCTTCAATAGCAACCACCTAGATGCTCGGGTGATTTTGAAGTGGGATTATCTTTAGGCAAAAATCATGTAGGCCCAATCTAGTCAAGTTGTCCTTAAAGGGGCTAACAGGTTGGTCGATGTTCTAGCAAGACGGGGAACCCAAGAAAGGTGGTCTTTGGGTAGATGGAGAACCTCCTGATGGAGGTGAGTAGAATACTTATGACGGATAAGTTAGGTGTGCCCTATGGTTATATGGTGATGGAGGGCTTCTGTCTTTTGCGTTTTGTTCTCGAATTTGGATCATTTAGCGACCTGGATATACCTCATTTTGTATCCTCTATTTTCCTTATTTGCAGAAACTTATCTGATGAATAATATCTCGGTAGGGATTTTCAATAAAAAGAGAGTTTATTTCAGGTTGGATGCTCCAACGTAAAATGGAGTGTTAGAAATATATGAATATTGTGTTGTAAGTGAGCTTAGTCATGCATTGCTTAAGTCTTATGTGTCTCTTCTAGGTGGTTTCTATGTATAAAAATCCTATTTACTTATAAATGACATTCAACTTTCACCCAATATCTTGTGTTTCTACAACCAATATTCTTCAATTGGCACAATTGTAACATTTTCCCCAACAAATTTGTATCATATGAGCTATGCATTTCACAACATGCTCCTATTACAAACTCATGTATATGCGTGCATTTCTTTTTAATATCAAAATATTTAAACTATGCATTTTTCAATAGCATATCATATAAAAATGCTTTCAGCATGAACATGCATTTCTTTTGATATCACAACATTCCAGCCATGCATATTTTAATAACATGTCATATAAAAATGCATTCAGCATAAGCATGCATTTCTTATAATATCACAACATTCCAGCCATACATTTTTCAACATCTTGCATAGTAAATTCATCAAGCGTATCATGCATTTCTTTTTCAAATAAATCAGCATTTCAGCCTTGAATTTCAATATCTAAATACATTTCAGCATATATATCAACATTTAAATGCATTCTGACATGCATATCAACATAGAAATGCATTTCAATTTGTATATCAAAATATAAATGCATTTCAACATATATATCAACAAATAAATGCATTTCAACATGCATATCAACATGGAAATGCATTTCAATTTGCATATCAAAATATAAATTCATATCAACAAATAAATGCATTTCAACATATATATATCAACCTAGAAATGCATATCAACATTATATCAACAAATAAATGCATTGCGACATGCATATCAACATGGAAATGCATTTCAATTTGCATATCAAAATATAAATGCATATCAACATTATATCAACAAATAAATGCATTTCAATTTGCTTATCAACAAATAAGTGTATTTCAATCTACCTGTTGGCATACAAAAATAAATGCCTATTTAGGGGATATACAACAATACCTCTGCACAAGCACACAGTAACCAAAAATAATGCATCAAAATATGCATTTAAGGACAAACTAGAAATATACGTACCTAGGGGCTTAGATCCAGGCAAACACTGCAGGAAGGCAGTGCTTTGAGACTGATGACCTGTTTATAGCAAAAGGCATAGATAAATGCTGATATGGAAAGTTCTATTTAGTTTTAAGGGTGTCAGGATGCCATGTTGATTGACTTGGTCAGCTAGGCAATCATACAACGTGATTTTAAAAATGAGTGCTAAATAAGAAGAGGGTTTAACATATGTGCCTTTGGCTAGTAAATACCAATTGAAGTGGCTAGCCTGCTTGCTTTCATACCTTGCTATGCATGGGTTCGCTCATGTGGTTTAATCAAGTTAACCTATGATGAACCATTGAAGTATTTGTCCTCTAAACATGTAATGCTTACTTTATTATGCTATGATATACTTTCTCATATTAGTGACACTGACTTTCATAATATTTAAAGTCTATACTGGAGCTTATTTGCCATTAAACAATACTATTTTTGCATGTTCAAAGTATTATTCCTTTATTTTTTGAATTAATCTTTCTTGCTTTTGCATCTTTTTTCTAATTTATATTGTTCAATCTTCTTTGCAGAGTGAAGAGGAAGAACAGAAAAAAAATATATTTCTAATTTTGAATGAAACCATACTCACACTAAAGAATGTAAGATGAATTCTTTGGAAATGCTAAGCATTATTTTTTTTCTTTGTTGAAGTTGCTTCCACTTTTATTTATTTTGAAAAAAAATCGCTGGTACGTGTGGAGATCATTCATAATGATTTAACTACGTCATGGTTGTTATAATCATTTATTTACAATTATAAACCCTTCCATACATGGGTTTAGGTGAATGTTTTGAGTCAAAAGTTTTTGGTATGATATATTAACTCATTTATTTTTATCAACAAGCCTTAAGAGTAAAATTTAGGTAAATCTGAAATGATATGAAATTTCAAAGAAAATTATTTGTAAATTTTAAAATATAACCACAAACACATGATGTCAAAGATCATTGGTGAGTATGAGTGGTGTCCATGGAAAGTTGAAAATTACTTTCAGGTTTTGGTTAAGTTAATTATCCAACCTACTTAAGTAAAACCAAGTTCCTACCTTAAAACACTTTAGAGATAATAAATTCAAAGCATCTAAAACTATGGAAAATTCCAACAAATTAAAAACAACTAATTCTAAGGTAGAGCTACCAATTAAAACTTCTGGAATTAAAGTAAACCCTATAATTAACTCAAGAAAACATAGCGAAGTTGGAAAAATTCGGATGCCAAAACTAAAGCATAAAATTTCATGCATATGACAATGAAACTTCTATGGAGTGATCTAGGAATACTTCCAAATTCTGATATTTAAGTTCCCTACAAGGTTAGACCTTTAACTAATATAAAAACTCAAGAAAAGAAAAGAAAATTTGGACAAAACACAAGCTTATGGACTTGTGGACTGCACACATGCACTTTCAAGCACCGTAACATGTATATATATAACCATTTTCGTTTTACACGATTTTTTCAGGAAACAACACAGAGAATTCTTACATAAACATGAAAATATCTGAATGTATAAGTTTCATACACAAAGATGCAAAGATATAATTGAAAAAATAAAGAGAGAGAAGAGAAAATAGAACCCAATTCCACTGGTCTGGCTTGCACACTTTCTGGTCTTGCTTAGGATGATCCCACATCCCTTCAAGCCTCACCTTCAAGAACCCTTGCATGCCTAAGAGCTTGGAGCACCTGTTGATAATAATCGCCAAGTAAATACTCCTCCAGAGGACATCTTTGAAAGCCCTTTTGCTTGGATGCACCTCCAAGAAGCCATGCCCAAGCACCTAGTCTTTGTCTTTGCCTTGACACTTGAATCTCCACATTCTTTGGCGTTGAACCACCTTCATGATTTGCTCAAGATGAACAACTGAAACTTAGGGAAAATAGGAGAGGAGAGGAGAGGAGAGGACGTTTCCCCTTGGATGGATGGTGTGGTCGAAAGTGGAGGGAGAGAGAGCCTTGGACGGTTCCTCTTTGGCATTTGTAACCTCCAAAGTTGAGAGAGTGGGTGATAATTTGCACCCTTGACCTTAAAAACTTTAAGAATTGCGTAACCACTAATAAAATATTGTTAGGTCATAAATAAAACATTAAATTAAAAATAAGGGTTGTCACATTATAACATGTAATGCTAGTCAACATTAATTCATTGCATCACAAGCTAGGTTATGCCTTCTTCATCATAATGTCTTTTTTTCTTTTTTATTTTTAATGATATTTACACTTCATCTTTAATAATTCTAAATAACCAATAAATCTAATAATTCCATGAAAATATCCCTAATTAAAGTGTAAATCATATGCAATATACTATGAAATCTTACATAATTCAGTAGTAAAGAAAAATCAACAAAAAATACCTTAAATACAAAAGATAAAATAAAAAGGAAAAACTAGAAATAAAATGTTTTCCCTACCAATTGGGTAATTTATGCAATTTTAATTACTAAACTTTTACTAAAGTTAAGAAAATCACAAAAGATACAAAACGATGATCTACCATTTTTCATGTTGTGATTATTTGATATAAGTAATGTTATCAGAAATATAAACAAGAACAAATTGAGCTATAATTCTAATACATAGGGTTAACCACATGAATACTTTTATTTCAAATATATTTATTTATTGCCAAGTGATATATGCAAATTTATTTATATATTTTCAAATTACAAAAATTTAATTAGATTTCTTCAATCTTCATGATGATTCTTGGAAATCATTAAAATTTTAATTTTAAAATAATCTTTAAAACTTTTGAAAATTTAAAAATTCACTAAAAGAACGTTACTTTTGTTTTAGTGAAACCCTAACCTAATATTATTTATCAAGTGGTTAGGAGCCTCTGAGCATAAGAAAAGATTGATACAACAAGGGTAGATTTGGTTTACCAGAGGATTCAAATCTAATTACATTGAGACAAGACAAACTAAAACAAAAATAGAAACTCACCTACTCTATCTTCTAGGAATACCTAGAGCATTTAGACGAGCTTGAACACAAGCCCTTTTAGGACTATTAGCCCTAAAAGTCCCCAACTCTGTTATGACCCACCTTGGCCATAATGTTAGCCACCTTATTAATCTCTTGGGGCATAAACTATAGGGAATGAACAAGGACCACTTGATGAAGATAAATCCATCTAGTAAAGAGAGGGCCTCTATGGTTACCACTACCTTTAAGATTCTAAACTAGGTCGAGAGAATTGGATTTCACCTCCAAAAGGTCAACTAGGATATCCATTTGTTGGCAAAAGTAAAGACCATCGACAAGAGTGCATGTCTTTCTAGAATGTTTGCTTTCCTAAAAGAGCTGTAGAAAGTGAAAATAATAATGCTTGCATTATCACATATAGTATCTCTCCTTGTTGAGTTGCCTTCCATGTTGACAACACCACCAATGTTAAGCTTGAATCTCATTCTAGTCGGCTTTTCCAAGTGTGTACTAGACAACTGGGTTGATTTAAGGATTGGAAGCCAAGGTGCTTTAGAGTGGAAATATCCTTTAAATGACATTCTCATGAGCTTTGATAAAGATACCTTTGTGTTATTCTCGATGTTGTCTAAAGAGCCCTTCTTGCTCTTATAGATGGCCATATACCTCTCTTTCCAACACTCCCACAAAATACTTGCCACCAAGAATTTTAGATGGTTAGTAGTAAGGGACTTGCTATTTTTGGCTAGAGTGCTCTAAGCAAAACATCTCCATTTAGCTTACTTGCATGTTTAAATGCCTAGTCTCTTGTTAATCCAAATCTTCCTAAATATGGCCTAACCTCCCTTGAAATAGATGTGTTGGAAACTCTTCACTTCATGCTTGCATTGGCAACACTCGTAACTAGAGACTACAAGCCCTCTTATTTACCCTCTTCTTTCATATTTATTTTAATGGGAAGAATAAAATGGGAAAAACTCTATAGGAAAAAGGAGATTTTAATTGGAAAAAACTTGCGCTAGAGGCTACAAGCCCTCCTATTGTGATCAACTCTAGCGAGTGGCTTCTTAAGTTTTTTGAATAGTGATGTGTTGACCAAAAGAGAGTACCCATTTGAAAAAGTCTTCATCATTCAAAAATAGTTGAAGACTACTCTAAACTTCTTGCTTGAGGTTGTGTAGGAGGGGATAGAATCAAGGATCTTTAAGTTGACCACCACCTCTGCAACTATCAGGTTTTCCAAATCAAGCATCGGAAACAAGGGGCCTAGATGGTAGCCACCAATCCCTCTAGAAATTAAGATTGCCATGACTACCAAGCCATTTGATAAAGGGAGCAAATTTCCTCCATTCTTCACGAAGGGATCTTGTAGTATGAGAGATATTAAGTCCTTTGTTATGAAAGGGGAGGCCATGCTTAGCTATAATAACAATAGCCTAGATTGAGCTCTTGTTGAAGGTCCTCCACGTCATCTTCATCCTCAATGCAAGTATCATTTTGTGATGATCTCTTATGCCAAGGCCACTTTCATCCATAGGTGTAGTAATTTTTGACCATCTCATCCAATAAGTTTTGCCCTTACTCTAGAGAAAATTGGAAAAAATGGATTGAAGTTTATCAATGACATCTCTAGGAATATCATAAACAATAATAAGCTAAATCAGAAGATTAAAAAGAACATGTCTCAAAAGAGTAAGATGAGCTCTAGGAGAAAGAAGCTTGCTTTTCCATTCAACAAGTTTGTTTTTAACCTTTTCCACCATATTCTCAAAATAAACACAATTGATTCTTCCTTTGAAGATTGGTGAACCCAAAAAGTAGAAGGGAAAGCCACTTTTTTCAAAACCTATGGTAGTCTTGATTATCTCAATTCTTTGGTTAGAAATGCTATTAGAAGCTACAAAGCAACTTTTTTGAATGTTAACCTTTTGCCCAATAAAACTTTGATACTCACTAAGGACTTTCATAACTTCTTCCAAACCTTTCTTTTGCCCATTTAGAAAAGAGTGTATCATTAGCATAAAGGAGATGAGAAACAACCAAAGATCGTTTGCCATTGCTATACAAGGTGATCCTTTTGCTATTCACCAAATTATGTAAAATTCTGTTGAAGAGCTCTTTAGTAATAATGAATAAGTAGGGCAAAAGGGGGTTGCCTTGTTGAGGCCTTTGGAAGCTTGGAAGAAGTCCATGGATCCACCACTAATCAAAATTAAGAAATTAATATTCTCAATGCAAACCTTAAGAAGACTTATGCTCCAATTTGAGAAGTTTAAATTAGCAAACACTTGGAAGATAGTTGACCACTCCATCCTGTTATAAACCTTTTCCATGTTAGAATGACATTTCCTCCTTTTTGACCTTTGTTGATGTGTTGCACCAATTCTTGAGCCAAGGTTATGTTGTCAAAGATGCTTCTACCCTCAATAAAATTCCCTTGGGTGGGAGACATCATCTTGTGTGTGAAGGTGGTTAGCCTTTTTGCAAGAATTTTAGCAAGCACTTTGTAGCATACATTGTAAAAGTTAATTGGGTGGAGGTTCTTCAAATCCATAGGACTTTCCCAATTTGGATCAAGGAGATGGTCACCCTCTAGGAATCATCTAAATGCCTTGTATGAAAGAAGTGGCAAACAACTTGTATCAAATCAATCACAATTGTGTCCTAACAAAAATGGAAGAACTTAGTTGTTAACTCATTCAAACTTAGGGTATGGTCACGATCAATGGAGAAGACCGCTTCCTTGATCTTTGAAAGGACCTTTAGATTTTGATAATACAAAAATTAGTATGAGAAAATAAATTATATTTCACAGGTATCATAAGACAATTCAGCAAATTGAAGATCAAAAAGCAGATAAATAGATATAGTTAATTCAGAACTTATTGCTAGAGAAAAACAGGATTATTCGGTGAGTTAAAGGTTTAAGTATCTGAAAGAAATAAATCTTTGGTGAGTTACAGACTTAAGTATTCGAAGAGTCAGTTTAAAGCAGCAGAAACACCGTTGGACAGTTAGAAGAATAACTATCTGAAAATACAAGGTCTTCAGAGAGTTTGAAAGATAGCTGATTGAATGATCGAAGAGTTAAGACGCTAACTATTTAGAAGTTCAAGGAAATTGAAAAGTTAGGAAAACTAACTATCCGAAACTTAAGTTATTCAATTACTCACATGCAGAAATCTAGACAGAAGCTTAAATGACTTTTGAAAGGTTAGGAAAGCTAACTATCCAAAAATCTAGATGTTTTGAAAGGTTACAAAATGAATTATCCGCAACTTAAGTCATTTTATTATGCATGTGCTAAAATAGGAAAACTACAGTTAAAAGCTTAGAGGGAAAAACAGAAGATTACTGTAGTTAATTATCTGAAAGTTAAAATACTTCGGTGAGTTAACACCTATAATTATTCAAAAGTTAAGTTACTCAAATACACACGTGTAAAATTCAAGAACTTAGTTGGAAGCTTAATTTGACAAGTTAGGAAAGTTAACCATCTCAAAATTAAATATGTTTCGGTAAGTTACGGCTTTAACTATCCAAACTGAAAGAGATTTCACGTGTATGACTTAAATCTCACGTGACATAGACAAAATGACTTAAGTGAATTTTCAATGAGTTATGAACATCTTTCGAAGAGTTACATAGCTAACCATCTGAAAGTCAAAGGAAATCGAAAGGTTATCTTAAAACACATTTCTAAATAGTAACTTATCATATTTGGACCTGTAAATTTAACAAGTATAGCAGAATCAATTTGTTGAAGAGAAAATACGATCGTTGGACTTACAAGCATAAATACAAACAGATCATTTAATATTCAACAGAGATAACAAGTGACATTACATATACAATCCTATACAGAGATATAGAATAGATTGTAGATCAACTACTGTTACAGAAGAAAGTTTAATTCAGATTAAATGCAATAAAGAATAGATTGAAAGTTGGATTTACACGAAGATTCTTAAAGCTCTCCAAGTGTTAAAAACCTGATCCAAGAGGGATTATTTGGTTCGTGGCTTCAACCTGAAAGCTACACTCAAGTTGTTGGTTTGAGTTTTAACTTGAAAACTCAAGAGGTTGGTTTATTGAAGTTTATACCTGAAAACTTTTGAGTGGTTGGTTAGAGCTTACAACTAGAAAGTTCAAATGAATGATTAGTTTTTGCTTTGACCTGAAAGCAAGTGTATGTAAGTGTTGAGACACTTAATGAAGCAGTGATCCTTGGAGGTGGACTAGTTGAGTTGGTGAACTATCTAAAATTTCCTTGTGTTTCTTATTTATAATTTTGCTGTACATGTTTTATATATCTGTTTAGTACTTGTGCAAATTGATTATTTAAAATTGATTAATCAAATCAGAAAAAATTTTAAATACACAGATCACCATTTACCTCTCTTCTAGTGAAGCCTTACGATCCTAACAATCTCTTCCTCTAAAGGAACCTTGCAAAATAAAAGGTCCTCTTCCCTAATGACCTTGGAAATAATATTCAAAAGATGGTCCATTTGCCTAGATACCTTCAAGGATAAAAGGGTAAAAAAGATTTCCCTCTTTTTCATCGAACAACCTCCACAGAGTTGGACTTAGTGTTGTTGATAAGTGCTCCACATAAATGATGACTTTGTGAAAGTAGGTTGTGTTGTTGCTTTTTCAAAGTCATTTGATTCTCACTTTTTGAGCTAGAAAAATCTCCTTTTGTTGATCTCTACTAACCATATCTTTATGCAAAGACTCTAGGTGATTGAAGGTGTCCTCATCCCACCCTTTGTGTAATCTATCCTTGATAAGCCCAATTTCCTATAGAGGATGAGCTCTATCTTGATCCACATGGCCAAAGACTATTTGATTTTAGTATTTGAGATGCAGCTTGCATGTACATAACTTCCTATTCAAGTGCCTCAAGGGGCATGGATCCCTCCACAAACCTCTAAATACTTTCCACCACCTTAGGAAAGTCCAAATGTAAGGTCTACATGTGCTGAAATATAAAAGGGGCTGTGCTAGACCAACGATTCTCCACCAAAGAAATGATCATTGGAGAATAATTAAAGTAAATTTTTGGTAAATATCACATTAAAGGTTTCTTGACATCCATGTTAACTAAAACTTTGTCAAGCCTCCTATATTGCCTTTTGAGCCCTTTTTGATTGTTGCACTGGGAGAGGGTATCTCCCATGAAAGGAACTTCAAGGGGCTAGTGTTAATAATCATATCATTGAAGTCTCTAGAGCCTAGCAAGCTTCTTGCTCTAACTACATCCATATTGCGAATGATGTTGAAATCACCTACTACAATCCACTAGGCACCTAGGTAAATGTCATAGGTGCTATGAAGATCATCCCAAAGTGCTTGCTTGTGAGTTCCCTAGTAGGATGCATAAACCATCAATAGGAGAAGAGGGGTGCCCCCCTGAATTTTTAGAGGGAAGCTCCTTTGACATGTTTATGTTCTTATAGATTTGGTTAGGCTCTGATTGCAAAAACTTTTGAGGAATCAAAGTCTCCTTTTGATGGTCTTGAGAGGGCTCCTTCCTTTGGACCTGCCCATTGGTGCCAATTGTGGACTCCTTTTTATGCCCCACCTAAGACTAGTCATTTCCCTTCGAGTGAGGATTTGTTACATGCTCCTTGCCATTCTTGCCACCCTTGCCTTTAGCATTGCCCCCATCAAGCTATTGAAGCTCCTTGACATTTCAACACTTCTTAGCAAGATGACAAATCCTAAAGTAGTGGGGTAGAATTGTGGCTCCCTTGGGTCAATGAGTTCATTCTCGTTCTTAATCTTAATTACCTTTGATAGGGGTTTCGATAGGTTCGCCTCCATGTAGAAAGTCGTTTGCCCTAGCTTAGTGAAGTATTGAACATCTTGGTGTATATAGAGGAAGCATGCTAGCATGTCAATAATGGATTTCACTACCTTAAAGACTTGGAGATGTGACCTTAATTTGGGAAGATAGATCCAAACTGATGCCCATGAGGAATCCAACCTTGGTGAGAATGAAGGAAACCATCTTGCAGTAGATTTAGGCTTTAATGAAATCTTCTCGATTCTTGAAGCGAATGATGATGTATCTGGAATTGATGGCCATAGGAACTATGTTGTCCTGAATGGAGATTACCCTTTTCATCTTTGAGAGATTGTTAGTTATACTTGGACAAGGGATGTTGAAGCATCCAACCAAAGCCTAGTTGAAAGTAGAAGTCAAATAGTTGACCTCTTCTTGGGAGAAGCATAAGATTGGTTTGCCATTCTCCATCACGGAATGTTAGAGAAGGTTGGTGCAAACAAAGAGTCCCTAATGGTTGTTGCAAAGGACGGAGGACGACCCAATGCCTCGTCAAAAGGAGTGCTTGACACATGGATGGAGAGGATCCTTAGCATTGATAGATGCCATCATGGGGAACCCAATGGGAAGGCCTGTTGGGCTTCAAAATGAGGTGGAAGGGGTCCCACAAGCATTCCCACGTGTCATCAATGCATTGTGAGAATAACCCTACTACTTGATCCAATAATAAGGTGTAAAAAAGAACTCTATCTAAAAATACAGAAATGCACATGATTAATCAAGATTCTAGATATGTGGTGTATGGCTTGAGACACCCTTCTCTGGTTCAATTTTTGCATCGCATTCACTGATATATCAAAATCATTTGTATAGTATGAAATATCTAGCAATAACCAGTCATCAACAAATATTCATGTGCTTTACATCTTGGTAAGTTCAATTTCCAAACCATATGAATGAAATTTCTCCATTTTGGATTGAAACATGACACCATGGTTCACGTACTTGATGCCATTAGACAAAAGAAGCACAAAATTTTTATAGCTCATACAACATGACATCACCTTAACATTCAATTGTGTTTGCCTGAAAATGATAATGAAATCACTGCTCAAAAAGAAAGAAAAAAAGATCATAATGACTTACATAATGCAGAAGTTAGATTTCTCTGGTGCAACCAATGCTGATTTTTTGATGTCATATTTTATTTCTTTGATGATAATTGATATAACTACTATTGCTAAATATGTTTTCTACTCATTGTTGACATTACTGCATGCTTTTATCATGAAATTAAAGTTTTTTTTCTTTATGCTAAGATTTACCCATGCATGTGTTTTCAGTCAGATGAAGAAGTTAGAAAGACAGCATATGATATGCTCTCGGCACTAGCTTGCAGCCTTAGGAACCTTCAGTTTGGCAATTCAGCCTCCCAACTTAATGAACTATTAATCATGGTAACATGTTTCCCTTTTAAAATAATTGTTGAATTTTATGTTTTTTATTCATTGATAATTTCATTCTTCAACCATTGTGTATATTACTATGAATCAATGATTACTTTAAGTGTTGTGTTATTAAGAATTTGACAACTAGTTTATTATTGTTATCTGCGGCATTCTATGCTACTATTTTCTAAAAGATTGTTACTTTACATATGAAATATATTTTTTAAGAAGCTATGCTAAGAAAAACTTTTAAGAAAGGTTATCAAGAATAACTATTATTGATGATGCAATTAAACTATAAAGTGAACTGTGAACATCGAAATCATATGAAATGTATATATTGTATTGTATATTGAATGGACAAAAGACTTGCTGTAATAGTGCTGTCATAGCTGATGCAGAGGCGTTGGCGTGATCAATCAGGCTAGGGTGGCTTCTCATTTTAATTCTGTATCTTTTTTCTCTTATTTTTTGTTAGGGGTTCTCACTCTCACAAATTAGTTTATAGTTCGTGAATTTTACACATCTTATTTTGTGTATTTTTAAACATTTTTATAAGTTACTTTTCACTATTTTTATGTAGTTTTAATTATTGATATACATAAAAATATATATAAAATATATATGCTAAAGAGGGGTTTGTGCGATCAGGAAATAACAGAAAATAAGTGGAAAAGAAATGATAGAAAAAGTTTTTTTTGTTGTTTCCTGTATTTGTGTCAATGAAAACAAGGGAAGATGCTTTCCTATTTTCTTTCGTATTAAAAAAAATATTTTCCATCATGTCTACTTTACCTCTAGAAATGATATAGACTTATAATATAATAAATAATATATAATTATCAATATAATTATAATAAATTAAAATATAATAATTATAATAATAAATAACATATTATAATTATAATATATTAAAATAAATAATAACATTAACATGATATCAAGAAGTATGATTCTTAATGTATGTTAATGTGTTATTATAATAATTAAAATAAATAATAACATTATAATTACAATAGATTAAAATAAAAAATAATGTTGAAGAATGATATTAGATTATAATACATTAAAATATAATAATATTAATGTTATAAGAATAAATAATACATTAACATATTCAGCAACTTAATAATATGTTAAATAAGTAACATTAATTCCAATACAACTTAATAATATTAAATAATACATTAACATATTATTTCTGAAAAAATTTAGATTGTAATGAACAATGTTGTTTATGTTAATTACAAATATATTATTTCACATGTTACATCTATATTTAATGAAATATTAATATATACTATAATATTTAAAATATTACTTTTCAAATATAATATTTTTTAATTTATTATTTAATTTTTTAAAAATTATTAAAATTTTAATTTTCTATCATTTTTATCAAACTATTAGTCATTTTTATCAAATTATTATTTTAATTTATTATTTAATATTTTAAAAATTATTAAATAATACATTTCCTACAACTACACAAACATCTCATTTTTCATTTTTTGATCATTTTCTTTAGTGTACAAACAACATTATATTTCTTGTCTTATCATATCCTGTCATTTTCATTTCTCGCTATTTTTATCATTTTTCATCATTTCATTTCTTGACAGAAAATGTGTACAAATGAACCTTAATATGGATATCTTGGCACCTTAATAACCTTGGTATATTGTGTTTTCTCTGTACTTGTTATTTATTAAGGTGCTCAAATGATAAAGCTTGGATGCACCATTCACAAAATGTATATGTTTTGTATTTTTTATGCTAGTTAAATATTATTAAATATGATTATTCCTTTAATATGTTCCTCATCCCCCAAATAACAAGATAACATCACTATAAACATGTTAATGTCCTAAAATCTATGTAAAGACACATTTTCATGATAGCATTATAGCACAATAACATTATTATGTATTAAAGAATCATATAATCAATTTGAGCATATATTGACATCATAATATGTTTTAAATAACAATATTTAAGAAATAGTTGTCCATAGAATTTCTAGGGAATTAGATTTTAGAGGCAAAGGGAATTGTCAAAAATTGAAAAACATTGTGAACTAGTTTTTTGTTGAAACTTTCTCAATATTTGTTTTTATCTGATAGTTCAAAGGAATTTCAAATTTGGTCTTTTGCGTATGCTCATTAATTTAAAGGCATGCACTCCATTGTTCTGATTTGGTAATTTGAAATCAATCAAGTACATACCATCAAAATGAAGGCCATAAAAGTACATTCAAATACTTTCCATCAAAATGCAAACAAGCATATGTCAAATACTAGACTAGGTATATGAGTCATAAAATTTTAAATACAAGCTGTTGAAAATGAATTACAATTATTGTCCATGTCACATAGATGTCAATGAATTTTTTGTGCTTATGATCTACCATTTATCTATCCTTTATTTCTCAATTTTGTTCTAATTCATATCAAAGTTCTTCAAACAAACTCAGTTGATCTCTTTATAAATTCTAGTGGGAATTGATGATGGAAGCTCAACTAATCATTTATGTTAAGATTTGATGTTGTCACTACATTAAAAGTTCGAATTGATAGTGAAGATGTAACATCTTATAGAACATCACATTGTCATTCAAAGTGTGACCTGGTGCTTCCTTGACCTTTGCCATGATTGAGTGATTGCTAAGCTCATGATTTAGTTCACCATTTCAAGTGTGATTTGGCTCATCTTTAGCCTTTGCACCACTTACAACCTCTTACATCACCAACCTATTGTCATGGTTGACTATGACTTGGCCCATCACAACCTTTGGCATCATCAACCTCTCATTATAGTCACCTAACAATTTGTCCTTTAGTATGTGTCTACTAAGACTAGAACTTGCAACTTTTAGTCGTGATACCACTTATTAGGATCATTTGCTACTATTATACAAAAAATTCAAACTGATAGTAACTATGTAGCACCTTATTAGTAATTGTTTAGAAAAGGGATTATTGTTCATATTCCTAAAAAATTACAATAAGGGTACATTTATATGATGGATCTTTACATGGATTAATATATAGTTAAATGGAGGATCCATTTAACTAAGGCACAAAATACCACAATAGTACCACATCCTCACACTCCCCCTCAAGCTGAAAGATATATATTGGTTATTCCAAGTTTATTACAAAGATAAGAGAAGACATTGTAATTAAGACTTTTAGTAAAAATATCTACTATTTCTGTAGACGAAGTGTAGGGTGTAGTAACAACTCCTTTAACCACCAAATCACAAACATAATAGCAATCAACTTTAATGTGTCTAGTTTGTTTGTGAAAAGCTTCATTTTTGACTATATGTATAGTTAATTGATTGTCATAATGTATTTACATGAGTTCAACTGTTACCCTGAGTTCCTTTAGGAGAGACTTGATTCATATCACTTCGCAAGTGATCTGCTTCATTACCTTATATTTTGCCTTAACATTTGAACAAGAAACAACACTTGTTTTTTGCTATACCATGTAACAAGATTTTCACCCACATACGTATAATAACCAAAGGTGAATTTTTGGTCTCTCTTGTCTCCAACATAACTTGAGTTGAAAAAAACTTCAATCCTTAGTTGACCACTGGCACAATACAAAAGTCCCTTTAATGTAAGCAAGTAGACATTGAGCTCCTTTCAAATGAACTTGTTTGGAGTCATGCATAAATTGATTGAGTAGACCAACTATGTAAGCGATATCTAGTCTAGTAATTGTGAGATATATCAGTTTCTTAATTAGGTGTTTGTACTAATTTGAATCTTTTAATTGTTCTAAATTAATATCTTAGAAGGAAGAATTTTACTTAATGGGGGTGAACTCCGGCTTGCAACCAAGGTAACCTATTTCCTCAAGTAAATCTAGTGTATACTTGCATTGAGTTAACATCATTTTGCCTTTAGAGTACATAATTAATGCCAAGAAAGTAGCTAGGTCATCCTAAATCTTTAATCTAGAATATACTTGTTAGGTGCTCTTAGGTTTGTATAATGTCGTTACATCGTTGCTTGTAAGGATAATGTTATCCACATATACAACTAAAATAACACAACTCTACAAACTGTGATGAATAAAGATAGAATTATCAACAGTACATTTGTGAAAATGACCTATAATCATCACCTAACTAAACTTGTAAAACTAGACTCTAGGATTTTGTTTCAATCCATAAATGGATTTTTTCAACAAACACACTTGTTTCCCCTTTTAAGCAATAGACCTAGGAGTTTGTTTCATATTGATTGCTTCATTAAGATCACCATATAGAAAAATATTCTTTACATTAAGTTGATGTAAAGACTAACTTTGATTTATAGCTAAGAAGAGGATGATGTGAATGGAATTGAGGCAAACCATTGGAGCAAAAGTTTTATCATAATTTATATCAAATTCTTGAGTGAAATCATAGGCCAGGCTATTAGGTGAGCCTTGTACCTTTCTACCACACCATTAGATCTATATTTGATAGTAAAGACACATTTGTATGAAACTAGAGTAGCATCAACAGGACATTTCACCAACTTCCAAGTACTGCAAGACATCAAAGTTTTTATCTCTTCATCCATAGCCTCTTTCCAATATAGTAGTTACAATACTTCCTAGTAAGAACTTGGAATAGACTCAGAAGACACTCTCAAGGTAAAGAGAGCATGAGGTGTTTAAATAGTCATAGAAAATATAATTGACTATAGGATGTTGGGTGTAAGATCAGGTACCTTTTTGCAAAACAATTAGAAGATCATCTTCATTGCTAAAGGTAGGATTAGGTGGTGTTGGCTACAAAGGTATGTCAAGTTCTAAATCAATGGTGAAAGAATCTTCTTCAAGAGCTAGAATTGACGGAGCTTCAATAGAAGCAGGTGGTCTAGCCCGACTATGATACACCTATAAAGGTGAAAACAGACTCTTCAGTTGTGAAAACATTGCTCCATATAATTGATCTTTTCCATATCCTATGTTGGTAGGAGTCTCCTTCACTACCATTTGTAATGTTTAATAGAAAAAGTTTCCAGTAGGATTTTTGAATACTAGGGATATAATGAGACATTACCATCCATAAGTTTGTCCTCAAATGGGGAATCCAAAATGCTTGAATTATTGTTGTGCAGCATCCATTTTTAAAGATAATTTTTGGTATTTTATTCATAGACAAAATTAATAATCTACAATTAAGAAGTGCATTTGAATAGGATTTTACTTGCCTATGAAGATATTATGCTTCTTGTCCCCCTTGTTCCTCATTTACATCACTCATTGTTATGTATAATACATCATTAAAAACTTAGTTTGTGTATGCTTTAAATTTCTAACTCAACATATGCTATGTTCCTTGCGTAAAAGAATGTGATCAATTTGGCATAAATGAGCTGTCTGATAGATATTTTGTGTTTGTGCCACTTATCTATATTATCCATGGATGCATCTCTTTTTTATCCACTAGAAAGAATTCTGAACCATTGTGATATTGGTAGTAGATAGCTCGTGCTAAGTTTGGTAGATGGCAACCGTGAACTTTGTTGTAAACATATGCGTCATCAGGTTTCTGATTAGCTAATTAAATGAAGCTTGGACCACCCCTCGTATCTCTTTATGTATTTCCCTGTTTCAGATAATGGGCTACTTTTCTGGATCATCTTCTCAAATAATTAGTGGAGCAGTTGCTGCTATTTCACTGCTCATTTACAAGGATTCTGATCTCTGTCTTTCAGTACCAGAACTCTTACCATCTGTTTTATCCCTACTGAAAAGGAAACAAGTTGAAGTTACAAAAGTGAGTCAGTTCTATTATTTATTCATTATTCTATTGCACTACAAAAAGATTTCTAGTATCAGTATGGTTCCTAACTCTTTTTGATTCGCTAGGCAGCATTGGGATTTATTAAAGTTTTAGTTTCATCTTTGCATGCAAATGAACTAAGTAGCCTGCTCCCTAAAATTGCCAATGGAACACTTCCGTGGTCATTGGTCTCAAAAAATCATTTCAGGGCAAAGGTAGATCCTTTTGTGCTGCTTTTTTAAATTTTTTTAATAATGCTTCTCGGTGTGTAATATATACTTTCCTGACGTCAGCAGGTAAGGTTGATATTTGAAATCATAATCAGAAAATGTGGAGTTGATTCAGTCAATATGGTTGTGGCCGAAAAATACAGGAGCTTCATTAATTCTATTCAAGAGGTATGACTATCACTAATTTGACATCTGGGATTTCTATTCTATTTGGACTAAGACCAACATCTGTCCAGATCTAGGTACTGTAGCTGTGACAGTGATCACTATTGCATGCTACAATGATCTGCATCTAGACTGACATTGGTCCAGAATGAAGCAGATAATTGTCAAACTGAATCTAGCAACCGTTAGATGTGTGTTATTGTTTTAAATTATCCCAAAGTTTGAAGTTTTAATCCTAAGTATTGAAATGGATCAATCAAGGGCACCTATGTTTCGACTGTTTTTCCACTGATATAGCTGAAGTCTTTTACATGCCCTTTTTTAAGATGACGAGAATTTGACCAAAACTTGATATTTTAAATCATGGTTGACTTTTTCCATTTTACTGCTTTGTTACCAGCTTCCAGTTTTATGTGATAAAATATGAATCAGCTCTAGCTGTGACACACTAGGCAAACTAATTATGAGCCTACCATATTGCTGTGCAGCAACGCCGGAACAGGGCTTCCTCCAAAAGAAATGGCAAACCTAGTACTGCACCATTGCCAGTGGAATCCTCACTCAAAGGGTTGATAATTTAAATTCTGTTTTAAACTTCTGTAAGCCCTTCCTGTTTCTCACTGCAATCTTGTTTTGTGCTCTAGGGCAAGGAAAAGGAAACATGTTGATGCATCTAGTTCCGCTGGCAATAAAGACTTGAAGCCTTCTAGAAAAGTTAGGAAAGATAATGAAATACAAAAGGAGAAATTTGTAAGTAATGATAAACGAAGACCTGTTCACGAAGAACGGACTTCTAGAAGAGCTTGGAAAGGTAGTGATAAACCAAGACCCTCTCATGAAGAACATGGTAGGAGAAACTACATTAATGAAGGTGATTCTTCGATTTCTGAAGTGTCGTTAAGAGGTAAATATAATAAAAAGCTAAGAATGGGTGAGAAGCCAAGGAGAATTAAAAGGATGTGAGATAAGCAGAAGCATCAAAAGCATTTAAAATCAGATAAAAGTGACACATTTAAAATTAGGGAGGCAGTTCGGTACATACGGTGGGAAAGAATCGAAGCTAATGAAGGTGACGATCTCTGAAACTCTAGTGGCTCTGTAAAATTTTTGTGGATGTTCTGTCAGTAAGTGTACAGATGTTCAGCGATGCAGAAAATTTGTTGTGGAAAGAATGATGCCAATTTCAACAATCATCTAAACGCTACCTAGTCAGAGAAACTATGATTCTAGTAGAAGGATGTGTTGATGAGTATGCATCGCCATGCATGTTTTCTATATCGCATGAATGTGTTATCTAACTAGATTCTGTTAAACATGAGTTTCCTTTGAGAGTAAATTTCACAATGAATTATTATTTTTTCAGTTTATTTAGTGTTATCTCGCAATAATATATATCTAGTAGTGGCATTCTGTGGTTTATACACTGCTAAGCTTTTTGGGTCACACTTGTCGAATTTTTATCGTTAATTTGTAATCGTCGCCCACCTTTAAAGTCCTTTATAAAACCATTATCTGCAAGAACAATAGGTCGGCAGTACTTTCAGTTTCGTTATGTAAGAAGTTATTCGTGCATGCTGCTTAAAATTGTATAATTTTCATGCAATTCTCAATTTAATACAATGAAAAGTCATTCTATATTTTGAAAATTAATTCTATGTTTTTCTCGATTGCCTATTGTTTACGTGGCTAAGGTGTGCAGCACAATCCAATCATTCTGCTATTATTTGCGAGACGGTGGCATGCTGTCTTTTTTGGGTCATTCATCGTTATCTATTCTACTTATGCATTGTTTGTTTATTGCTTGTATCTTTTTAGGCCTGTTTGATTCCAAATTCTTTCCTTGCAATGGAAAAGCATTAGTCGATTTTTTACTCCTTTGGGTATTAATTATCCTTTAGGAGTCGAAGCAACGTCTCTTCCACAACATGCTGAAAGAACGCAAATGAGTCCCTAACCTTGTCATTGCCCTTCCCTTGTTCATCAGCCGAGCAAAGTGATTTTGCTGGAAACAACGCATCCGTAATAAGAAATGAATAAACATTAAAATCTTATTTAACTAAAAGCAAATTGACCCATCGTGGGTGAATGGGGACAACGTGGAGGGTTGTAAGTTGAATAATTGTACAATCAATTTGCTTTAGGTGTAAATCGAAATGCACAGAAGAATTATAGAATAAGCTAGTTCAGAAGTATAAAATGTCTAAAATTGAAATAAAAAATCTAAAAAATTCTACAGTATAGAATTTGCATGATCATGATTTTTGAATGTTGTATTTGATAAATTTAAGAATGAAAATGAAAATTAGGCAAGTAAAATGAGTTAATGTCTTGAGAAAAATTTGCATTTGAAAATGGAAAATCTGCATGTTATAAGATTTCAAAATGATAAAACAATTTGTACTTTAAATGATTAGATTGTTAAAAATCATGTTGAAATTAATTATTTGAAGTTAAAAGTAAATAAAATAACTTCTATGATTAGTAAATGAAATTTAAGTCAGTACGTAATGATCTTATTGATAATATTGACCTGTCATTAGATAGAATTAAGTGTGAAATAAGTTTTGATATTCCAATATTTGTATGTTCAAAGAATTCTAAATTTCTTGAAAATAGTAATAAGTTTAGTAGTAGTTTTGAAAATTCTACTGAAATTGTTATTCCTTTTGCTGTTAAAAGAGAAGATAAATATGTTAGATTGAATAATGATGATTCATCCTTTAAGAAGTAAAGGAAAAGCACTAACTATAAAAGAAAGGCTTTTAAAGATAAATTTGGTTTTAGATGAAAATTTCATGATGATAGTCCTAATTTTTGTTGTGCTTGTCTGAATAGAACTTCAAGAAAATTTATTGCATTACAGGAAGCATAACCATTGTCCTAAAAGATTATATAGGACTTATAAAAATAAATATTTTATGAATCATAAAAAAGAAGTCATACTAAATGGATTCCAAAAGATAAATTAAATGTTGTTAGTAGAATAATTATTTTTTCCTCTAAGAAACTTGGTACTAAGCAAGTATGGGTACTAAGATCTAATGTTTTATTTTGATATAGGTACATAACTTGAGATAGATATTAGATAGTGGACCAACAAGCCACATGGTAAGAGATAAAAAATTGTTTATGAACATAAATTATGTCAAGAAAGGATCAATTATATTTGCAAATAAAAGTCAAAGTAAGATTTTAGGCATTAAGAAAGTTAGGGTAATAGAAAATTGTTATATTATTGATGTTTTACTTGTTAAATACTTAAGTTTCAATCCAATTAGTACTAGTGACTTGCAAGATAAAAGTTATAAATTACTGTTTGATGATAATAAAGTATTTATCATTTTAAAGTCATTTGATGAAACTAAGTTTATTGTTAAAAAAAAAATTCAATACATATTTTGAAATTGCCATTTAGTGCCTCTAACTATAATTCATGCTTGATTACTAAATCTAGTGAATCTTACTTATGACATAGGAGGTTACATGTTAATATGAAGTTATTAAATAGGTTATTTAGAAAAGAATTTGTTAGAGGTTTATTTAAAATTAAATATTATAAGGAATTTATGTGTGATGCATGTGAATTAGGTGAACAACGAAAAACTTCTTTTAAATCATTAAATGAGATAACAAGTAAAAAAGTATTAAAATTAATATATATAGATTTATTTGAACTAAATAGAACCCAAAGTTTAGGAGGAAAAAGATATATTTATTTTCTAGTTAATGATTTTTCATGATTTACTTAGGTATATTTTTTATCTAGCAAAATTAAAGTATTTGTTTTCTTTAAGAATTTCTAAAGTAAAGTATAGAATGAAAAAGGCTTGACCATATAGAAATTAAGTGATTATGGTATTGAGTTTGGCAATGATCAAATGGATAAATACTATCAAAGTTTTGGAATTGATCATAAATATTTTAAAAAAAAAACATTATCAAAAATGGTGTTGAAAGAAAGAATGCATTATTCTAAGAAATGGCAATGACCATGATACACGAAAATAGGATGGCACAGAATTTTTAGGCTGAAGTAGTTAATATTACATGTTATATCATTAGTAGGGTTCACCTAAGGCCAATATTTAGATAAAACCCTTTTTGAAAATTGGTTTTAGAAGATTCCTAAAATTTCGTATATGAAAGCATTTGGTTGTAAATGTTATATTTTGAATACTAATGAAAAAGAAAGATAAGTTTAGAACCAAATTAAATGAAGAAATTTTTATTGGTTATTCATCTAGGAGTAAAGCTTATAGGATTTATAATAAATCAAAAAAAATAATCTAGAAGTCTTTGCATGCTAAATTTAATGAAAATTCTTATCTAAATTTAAATTAATTTTATGAGGATAGTGATGGTGAACCTATTTAACATTCAATTAGAAATCATACCTAAAATTAATGAAAGTATTGTTGATGAGGTTCAAGATGATGCATTACATGATAAAATAGCTAGGTCTTGGCATCACTCTTCATCTCGCCCTATAGATTAGGTTATATGTGATTTAAATGAGGATGTTCAGATGAGATCCTCATTTAATTTTTGTGTAGAACATATTTTTGTTTTTCTAGAGGAGCCTAAAGCTATTGTTGATGCATTATATAATGAATTTTTGTTTGAAGTTGTGCAAGTTGAATTTAATCTATTTATTAGAAATGATATATAGGATTCGATTCCACCACTTGAAAATCAATCTTTGATTAATAGACAATGAGTTTTTAGAAACAAAACAGATAGAGACATAACTCTATTAGAAACTTGTACAATTATTTTATATATTCAAGTTTTTTTATGTATTCTTGATAACTTCTAGTAGAAAGCTCGAATAGTTACATTTATTATTCAACTTGTTAGTTTATTTGTTTGAGAAACTCATAAAGTTACAGGGAAAAGTTTATTTTAAGTTATCATTTTTATTAATACTTCTATCGGCATGTGTTAAGTTGTTGATAACTATTCAAGTTTATCATATAGTTATAAGTCTAATTACAAAAAAAACTTATATAGTTATCATAAGTTTTTGAGTTTCTCATTATATCTCTTACAATAAATTTTAGTGAAAAGTCGTAAGGTTATGATAAGTCTTCATGTCTAATAGGTGGAAAACTTGTACAGTTAACATAACATTTCGAGTTTTTATGCACTTTCTTGTTGCATTTGAATTTTATTTATTTGTGAGCTTAAGATTAAATTTGAATATCTAATTAAAACTTGAAGAATTGTCTTTTTTAGTGTCAACATTTCGTGTTTCTACCATCATAACCCTAGTTTGTTAATTGTGGTTCCATTAATAAAAGTGAAGATTGGAAATAGCTTCATAAGAAAATGGGTGAATTGTGATTATAAAAATGTAACTTTAAATTCTACAAAATACATAGTAAAAATCTTTTCTAAATACTTTATCTATTATGCACATAATTTTTACAATTTATTACAATAGGGTACAATTTATAACATTTTCAGAATTTACCTTTGAGTAATAAAAATAACTACATAGAGAACTTACACCTTTTGGTCTTTTAATTCACTACACGAAACCTTTCACATTTATTTCTCTAAGCTTTTCTTCAACAACTATTGGAACCTTAATCTTCTAAATTCCTCATTGATCTTAAACTTTAATTCCTTTTGACCTTCAACTCTTCAGTTTGATCTCATGTAGTGTAAGTGGTTGTTGGTGTGTGTGAAAGCTTTCTCTCTCACTTTGAATAGGGACACTATATTAGATTGGGATGTCTTGAAGTGTAGCTTGTCTTGTTGGCTTAAAATGAATTTTTTCTAAGTAAACAAACAATTCTCAAATAAGATTTAAATTCAGCAAATTCGTTTGTTTAATTTACTACAAGTGTATAGCGTCAATTATAAAAAGTGTGCATGAACAACTCTATAAGTGCAATGTTTATTAATGAAACTTCTCACTCCATTGAGTTATTGTTTAATTCAATGGACTAAGTTTGTTGAGTTAGTAGATAACTCAATGAACTACCCTCGTTGAGTTTATAACTCAACAAGTAGTTTAGTAACTTACTCTTACCACTATTGGTTGCATAGGAATGTGGCCATCCATTAGGCGATTTTAGAGAATGTAAACAACGTAATTACGCTCTCTGAATGCTACTTATATTAGAGTTAATACCAAGTAGATTTAGCATCCAAATGAATTCAAATAGTAAACAAGTAAGCACAATTTTAGATATTTAAACTAATTGGTTTCAAAATAAAGTCATACGATTTCATACTGACTGAAATAAAATAAACATAACATTTAATAATTACTAACATATAGTGCAAACACAAATGATACAAACATAGAACATAATAAATATGGTGATGTAAACTTAAACATATATATTCTTGAAGGTGAACGATTCACGAATAGTAAGCTCTTTGTTGAAAATAAAAGCATTTCAACACTACGTGCGACACAGTTACACATTTGAACTTAACCACTTACTGTCAAGTACTCCTCTCCCTACTAGATTGCAAACCTAGACTTTTGTAAGATGATCTCCTCTTTAGCAAATTAGCATCAACCCGAAATCAAGGTAAATTGTCTCCTAAGAGATGATTTAGTGTTTGATGAAGAAACATTTTCTTCCTATGGTGTGATCACTCCTCTATAATGGTTGTCGTCACTATAGTTTAATTGAAATTGACTTAACTTTAGAAATTATCCTCAAAAACCTTCAATGAATAGTGGGTGGTGTTGGGAGATGTCTCTAGGAACATCTGTTACTTTTTATAGTAAGTGCAGCTATCTTCCCCCCCTTTCTTGATTTCTTTCAATCATTTTATATATTTTTTTCACTATAACTATTCTAGTGCCAAAATGACTTACTGGATTCTTCTTTCCTATGTATCCATGACTGTAATTGCTCTTCTATTCCACAAAAAAGATCATGGGTGTGAATCATGCAATGTGGTTTTCCTATGCATTTATTGCAATTACTCAAAAGTGCACATTAGATAATAATTAGTCTGTGGAGTTAACATAGCTTAACAAACTTATTTCGTTGACTTAACTACTAACTCAACGGATTGACTCTATTGAGTTATAGTGTAACTCAACAAACTTGTCTAGTTTTTGTAGGAAAGGTTTATACTTAAGAGGGGGGTGAATTAAGTATATTGTAGATTTTCTAATATTTTTGGTCCCTTTTTAAATTTAGTAAATGCAAAAACTAAATAGAGATTAAATCACATAAACAATTTATAGTGGTTCCCCTCAACCAATGAGCATCCACTCCTTGAGTCCCTACTCAAGAATTCACTATCATTATGAATTTTTGGTTCACTTAAAACCTAGTATACTACAACTTTACTCAAAAGCAAAATCAACTTGACTAAGCATCGATCCTCCATCAAGTTCTCCTTTTAACTATATGAACCCTCATACAATTACTATGCTAACTATACGAATCCTTATATAGCTATTTGCACAACTTTACAAACTCCCATAAAGTTACACAAAACTCTTCTAAAAGAACACCTTTGAGAGTTTCTTTCACAACACCCCTTGTGGATAAGTTCTCTTTTTCAATTTACGATGTAATGTAAAGAGGAATTAATCTAGTAAGTATAAACATAATAAAAACTTTTCTCTTGTAGATACGACAACACTTAAATCTTCGGGTAATAGCTTTGTTACTATGGAGTTCCTTTGGATGACTTTCAGCTCTCGTTCTCTAAGAATCTTCAAGACTTCTAAGAATTTTTTTCTCTAGAGTTACTATCGAAAAGAACTCACTTCTAACTTTGATTTTACTCAATTTATATTACATAAAGAACTCTAATTGATTACACACGATCCTACATATACATTCCTTTTTTTCAAATTTCCTACAATTGCTCACTACGTGAATAGTAAAAAAATAACTAGCTCGTAGAGTTAGTGAAACTCAATGGACTTACTCTGTGGACTTAACTGTAACTCAAGAGACTTACCTCATGGACTTAATTGTAACTCAACAGACTTACTTCATTGAGTTAAGATTTACTCAACGGACTTACTTCATTGAGTTAAGATTTACTCAACGGACTTGTTTAGTTTCTAGACTTTTTTGAATCACAATCTTCAATCTTCACTTTGTTAAATTGATCTTTGATTATCATCTATAAATATTTGACCGAGTCTTTAGAAATATGATAGAATGTATGTGCCATGTGTCATCTGTAAAATAAATAATCTTACAACAAACTTTGATTAAATAAAAGAAGTAATTATTGATTTATCAAAGTGAAAACATTATGGCCCTTCATAAAGTTACGAGCTTGGGTATAGCAAAACATTACAAATATCTCTAAACTTATCCCCATAACTTCATGAATTCTTATAATCTAACACGTGTAAAGCACAATGACTTATCTTGACAAACTTACGAACTCTCAAGAGATAACCTTATGGAGATCCATCAAGTTATCCTTATAACTTTACAGATTATATATATCATAAGTTTACGAAGATCTATAAAGTTAAGCTCATAACTTTACGAGTCAAAGATTCATAACTTATATATTTAACTTCATAACTTTATGAACATCCATAAAGTTATCATTATAACTTTACGAGTCTTTGTAAAATTATATACTTAGAGAAATGTTAGAATTATAATCCAGCATTATGAATTAGATAAGTTTACAATTGTCTATAAAGTTAACAATATAACTTTTATGACAGTTCATAAACTTGGATAATATTTTGAAGTTCATCATTTTACATAATTGAAGTAGAAATCATTTTGTCAATCATCAAATTATAAATATATTAATGGATAAGAACATTATCCCTAATAATCTTCTCCTTTTTGATGATGACAAAAACTTTTTCAAATGATTCAACATTTAATAATCTAACATTTATAACATTCATAACATGACATCAAACAATTATTTATCACACTCATTTACTCCCCTTTTAATAAAATTCATAACATACATAGCAAAAACATTCATTCATTCATTAAAACATTCATTTAAACATATTTGAAAATAATGCTTTCTCCCCCTTTTTGTCATTTCAAAAACAAAACATTACAATAGTTTTAGAGTACATAGATAAGATTTTGCAACTACAATTTTTCTTTTAATTTCTCTATATCTACCTGTATTTTTGTCATAGATTCATGCATTTGTTCTAGCTTAGCAAGTAGCAAGAGGTCTGTTGAAGGTCAAGTGTATTGATGTGAAAGATTAGATCTTAAACTTGTTTACTTTGTCTTTATGTTTATATCAATAATTACTTTTAAAAGTAAACTAACAACCTTTCACACAAATTAGATATTAATTCCAATTTGTATTTTAACTGCAAGTGCATAGTGTATATTGTATTTGTGTGCAAGTATAGGTCGATCCTATAGAGAGATGGAGTAAGAATTATGTACTGTTCTGATTTTTATATTGGAGTTTATATGTTTAGTAAAGCACTTCGTTGAGTTACAGTTAACACAACAGACCTAGTTCGTGGAGTTATAGCTAACTCAACAGACTAACCTCGTGGACTTAAGTTAACTCCATGAGTCTAACAATACTGTTAATCACAGAGGAATTCGACCAACCATTGGGTGGTTCCACAGATTATAAATAACATCAATTAAGTTCTTTAATGCTAGTTAAGATTAGATTTATCATTAAACAACACTAACATTCAGATATTTCAAATAGTAACCATTAAAATCTTTAAGTATCTAGAACACAACAATTTCAGTAAACTATAAAAACTATTATCTATTTTCTAAATCAATCAAACATAAAACATTCACAATACTAACAATGATAACATTAATCACAATACAACACTTACATACTAAATGTAAACACAAATAAGTTGTTGTTTTTTGTATTTTTGTTTTTGATATGTTCTTGAAGATGAACGAAAGGTGAAATGTAAAAATCTCTATCGACAGTAAATACTTCTGTCACTACATGCGACGCGATTACAACATTGAAAACTTAATCACTTACAATCCTGTCTCCTTTCCCTATAGAATCGCAAGTCTAGAATTACAAGATGATCTCTTCCTCAACATATTGGCATCAACTCGAAACCAAGGCTAGAAGCTTTACAATCTCTTGAGATATAAATTGGTGCTTGGTGAAAATGGCTTCCCTTCCTGTGACGCGATCACTCCTCACAGTGGTTGTCAAGCACTGTGTTTGGCTCAGAATTGACTCAACATTAGGAAAGTATCCTCATAGATCTTCGATGGTTGATGATTATGGTGGTGGTGTAGAGCTTCAAGGAACTTCCAACACTGCCTACAATTAGCACAGTTCTCCAACACCCCTTTGCACACACTTTTTCTTTGTCTTTTATATTTCTTACAGTAGTAACTGCTCTGCTTAAATGATCGGTTAGATTTCCTTCATTCATATCAACGATGGTGATTTCTTCTTTCTTCAACGAGTGAATTCCTACGTGATACGTGCAATCATGGTTTTCCTTCGAATGTCCTGTTTCTATAACTGCTATAGTGGCATATTAGAAAATAAAAGTTTTGTGGAGTTACAAATAACTTAACGGACTTCCTTCGTTGATTTAACTATAAAACACATGCAATAAAGAAATAAGCTGCTAACATAACACGTTACCTTAATGTGTATTCATGTAACCCAACACGTACAGTTATGCTAACTTAACGAGTTAAACATGTGCATTTCACGTGATCTACTAAAGCATTTATATTCAACACGTGCATAATTCTAACTTAACAAGTTAAGATATTTCAGACACTTACAAACCTAACTATCCGATGCCCAGATGCATTTCGGATAGTTAACAGATAACTTACTGAAAATCCACTTAAGTCATGCATTATGATTTCAATACGTGTACTTCAAGAAATAATAAAATATTCTTTAAAACATAACTGTTCGATACATTAAACATAACTCTCCGAAATAATAGAAAATTCAGATACTTAAGAATTTCACAGCCTGCAATTTTACCGACAGTTCAGAAATGTACTAAATTAACATTAATTCCCTAAAATTATGCAGATTCTTTTATTAAAGCATATAATAGTGCAATTATAACATAATGACTTAATTCTCATATGATAAGCTAAATATTATGCAATTAATCATCATTTAACCGTTAATATTATGCACTTTTTCATTCTAAACACTTCCCCTATACTTAAATTTTGTTAGTCCCTTAGCAAACTAAGATCTAACTAGTTGGTCTTTCTACGGTGCTAGAATTAATTATTTATTTCGTTCTTCTTCAGAATAATAAACTAGATTACTATATAAATTTTCTTTATGTTTTAGTAATCTATTTTAATTTTGTTTTCTCCTCTTCAACTTGTAAATATACTTAGAATATATGTAAATTACATACAAAATATATCAGCATCACATAGGTGTTAATTATATTATCATTTTTTCTTCTTGTCAACATCTGTCATCCTGAATTTTCCAATATGATTTCCAGAATAAATTTCAACTACATACGAATCAAAACACAATCCAATTCAATATGATTAAGACAAGTAGAATAAAGAATTGTATCTCAAATAAACAACTTCAAAAGTCTATTCTAGATTCATACTTCAGTAATCTTAGATAACAGAAAATATACTCGATTCAAAAGATATCTGTATTTCATAAAACACTTGTATCTTTTTAGAACAGTATATGAGTATTTGTACTTTAAAAGTTAACTTGACAAGCTTGAATCATACAAGAGCTTTCTAGTGTACCCATGTATCGAGCTTTTAATCAACAATCCTAGATCTGATCAGGACCTTAGGTTGCCAGATTTAAAGAGTCATTTTCAAGTCAACAATCTTTACATACCTATTTGCTCAAGTACAAAAGGCTTGTGATCAAACAAGTCAATAAACTCTCAAAGTTTTTTCTTTTTCTTTTTTTTTCACTAATATTCAGAACATATACGTATTTCATTAATACAGATGCAATAAAACACAAATCTCATATAGTCCTGCTTCTATTATTTATTGAAAATATGAATCTATATCAATAAGCTCATACTTTTTCTATAGTTTAATAAGCTCTACACATAAATCATTCTACAAGTTTAATCAATCAAATTAAGTGTATCTTTGATCATATGTATTTCCTTTAATCCAAAAATCAACATTTCAGCTCTTTCAGGATTTCAGATAATTTACTGAGTTTTAGTTAAGCATTCTGATTTCATTTTAAAATCATGAAACTGTTAAACTCATAAAATTCAGCAAAAACATAAGATACTATATCTAGATTTGTATAAATAGTAAAATTCTGTAGCATCTTATATAAAATTCTAAATATAACATTCAAGCAGTTGCAATTCTTAAAAATTTTACAATCTCAATTATCGGATAGTTATAGCAAATTCATAAAAAAAAAATTTCAATTTCCACATAACTTTTGCAGTACCATTCTAATTTCTTTAATTAACAAAATTACATGGCTGTTACTTTAATTACCTCTCCCCTATACCTACACTTTGCATTGTCCTCAATGTAAAAGATATTGCAATAAACACAGTAATTGTAACAGGCATGAATATTATTTCGTTGACTTAGTACCTAACTCAATGAATTGAATTTAAATGTAAATTCAGGATAAGTAATCAATTACATACATTGCTCTTTTGTATCTCCTTCCATATCTTCTGATTTTTGATTCTGAAAAACTTTTCATCCACAAATAAAAGTAGAATATATAATAACAAAATAAAACAAAAATTGCTAATTTAGTGTCTTGTGTGGAACCCAGGCTCCTATGCCTTTGGTGGCTCACAAGCAAGCTAGTTGGTTTCCCAGAACAGATACCAACAAACTGGATTGATATTTTGTTGTTGTTTTTTTTTCTTTTCTATTTTTATAAAATAAAAGAAAATTTCTTTATTTTTTTCTAAAAATAAATGCAGAATACATACAACATTAAAAGCATAGAATCATAGTTTAAGAGCATGATTGAAAAGTAGTAACAAATGGAATAAACATGTTAGTCCATGCAAACTTTTTAGGCATAATTTGTAGGATCGTCTGTATCACAAGAGAGGGGGTGAAATGTGTCTTTAGTAATTAAAATACTAGCGGATAAAACAAGAGCACAAAACACTCGTAAACGAAATTCTATTCTTTATGTAAAGACAAAATTTACAATATCTTTTCAGCTCAATTCCCTTCTTGAAAGTTTTGATATAGTAATGTTCGATATACAATTCAAATAGAAAAATAAAGCTCTTATTCAAAACTAATTTCGAATTGTATAAAACCTGATCTTTATGCACACAGCTTCTTTCTTTCTCTTTGCTCAGCTTCTATATCTCTTCTTCTCCAGTTGTCGAATTTCCAGACTTCTTGCGTTTACAGCTCCTTTTCTGAAATTGCTTGGAATTTCGAACTTCTTTTGATGTTGGAGAATTTTTCAGAATATGAATATTCAAACTTAACTTTTCAGTTAGAGATCTAGATTGAATATTCAGACTTGGTTTTTGAGATTGGGATTCCCTCGTTGTAATGTAGCTCGTACTCTCTATTAGTAGTCAAACTATGTCTTCACGTTCAGCGTGTTCATCCACTTAATCCACAATTCATAATCCATAATCCACGTACTAATTTTTTCTTTAATCTAAATTACTATCTTTTTGAGTTTCCACTTTCTCCACTATCATTTTGAATTTCCACGATCTCCACTCGTAGATTCATTGAAACTTTATCTTCTTGAAGTCTTGTAGAATATCTTCTAAGTCTTCGATTTAGTCGAACACTTATCTTTTAAGTCCTGTAAAAACTCGAATACTTATCTGTAACTCTTTGAGTTTTTGCACCTGCAAAACACATGACTAAACATAGCAAACTTATTTGTTCATTAGTCATTTTATAAAACTTGAAGACTTATCTATCTATGCGTATAAAAACTCGAACAATTATCTAACTATTCGATTTTCATTACCAAACGCACATGGAAAACACGTGATAACTTAAAACATTAAAAACACACGTGTAGATAACTTAACTATATGAGTTTTTAAAATAAACTATTTGACAAAAACAAAACGTTAACTATCTGAAAGTTTAACTATTGAAAATCTAACTCTTTAGAAAACTTAACTTATCCAACATAAAAATGAAACTTTCCGATAATCTGTTAACTATTATACTTAGAGAAATATATTTAGAGAATATTATTTAGACTTATTTAAAAACTTTAATAAAACATATATCATCAAAACAAAATTCGTAACAATCTCCTCCTTTTTGATGATGTCAAAACCTAATAAGTCAAATAATCTATCTCTTCTCCCCCTTTTTGGCATTATAAAAAAGTAAATAAAATGTAAGGAAGAAAAATATTCTAAGTACATATTGTTCAAAAAGATATTTTTAAATATGCATAACTATCAAGGATTAAGCATAAACTATTTAAATATAAATTGTGAAAAATAATCACATGAGTATTAAATGTAGTAAACAGTTTACATAATATTTTTGGTAGCAAATTACGATACATAAATCATGTAATATATAATTTGTATAATCACAAGCCTCTTTGTCTTCGAAAAATACTGATTAGAGTATCTGAAATTTGCTTTGCAATTTTTATACTTACTCTGTTTATCTAATCAATTACTACTTGATCTAAATCATTTTGTGAAACTTGTGATGGTTGCTGTAAAAATTCAGTATGGATGTCTGTATGTATACCTGTATTTGTATCTGTTTGTATACCTGTATTTATATCTGTATGTATACCTGTATTGATATCTGTATGTTGCTGTTGTTCTAAAAATTGTGTTGATTATTGTTGTTGTGACTGTGTTTGCCTATCTTGTTGTTGTTGTTGTCGAACTATAGGTGTATCTGCTTCCTAGTATTTTTGGAGTTCCTTTACAGAGAAAGATCTTGACTTTAATCTTTTCTATGGCCAAGGTATAATATCTGTTTGACTTGCCACAATTCTCAAAATCGTATCACCATAAAATAATTTACTCTGCAAATGTAAGATATGAGAAACAAAAATATCATACCAGTTCACCTGTATATGGTTAATTAATGTATATGTATCATAAAGACAACATCTGCCAACTTTTGCACCATGACCAAACCTTTGAAACAATGAAGCATGTAGTATTTTTGCAATAAAACATGCTTGGCCATTTAAATCATTTAGTAATCTCATTGGTTTGTTGGTAGTTGGATCTTTAGCTAAACTTTGAATGTCCCATCCCAATTGATAAACTTGTTTTCTTTCTGATAATTTAACTCCTTCATTTTTTAGACCAAGTACTTGATAAAGTAAATCTAGAGTTAAATATATGTCATTTTCTTGTATATTAGAAATAAGAATACCTTTTTCCACTATTAAGTTTAAGTAAAAACAACTGATAAGTTTGGGTATAACAAGATGGCTTGGCTGTTGTGGAAGTAGAGTCAACAAGCCTTGAAATTCAAACATTTCTTGTATATGTGTCATCCCTTCAAACTTAACTGGTCTTGAGTATAAAACTGTAAAAGTTCTATATGTTTGAAATTTTTCATAACAGGAACTATTTCTAAACCATAATAATGTAATTTCGTCTAAACTCTATTCAGGATTAGTTATTTTCTTGTCATGATGTTTTGATCTGGGATTGATTTCAATATTATCAGCAGTATCTATATTTTTAGAGCTTTCAGAATTGGTGGAATTTGTATCAAAGCTGGTATAAATGTTTGAAATATCTATTATTGTCGTGTCAATAATCTACTGAAATTCTTCTATTTGTTCTTCTTGAAACATATGAGTAGCAACAGTCTCTATATCAATTTGTCTATTAGCAACATTTATATCTATGATTGATCTATATAACAACTATCTCTATAGGAAAGAATGTTCTATAATAGATTCATTCTGTATTTCTAAAATTTCTATACTTAAGACATTGGTAGTGTGATATTCAATCTGTAATTATGTATGTTGTTGATTATATACATTTATCAACAAGTATATTATATACTGTAACAGATATAACCATATGTATAAACAGTAACTATGAAATAGTATAACAGTATACATAACCATAGTTACTTCTGTTATACTATTTCATTCAGTTACCCTCCCAAAGGAGGTATCAATTTCATTAACAGTTTTGTTGACAGGGTTAGATATTGCTTGCATTGGCAATCCTCCAATAGGTCTAACTTCCATTGATTCCTTTTGTCTAGGAGGTACATTTCTATTCATATTTTGATTTTGCATTGTAGCATTTCCAAATACAAGATCTAGACGATTGTTTAATTGTTGGATTATCTTTTCTAATTTCTCTATTCTAGATCCTTGTTCAATTAATGCTTCATAACTTATATTCTTATCATTTATATTTTCTCCTCCTTGGAAATTGTTGTTTCTCCAAGATAAATTCGGGTGATTTCTCCAATTAGGGTTATAAGAATTTCCAAAGTTATCTTTCTAGTTTCTAGCATACATAATATCTAAATCATTAACGTTTGCATTCTTTTCTGCTAGTTTTTGATTCAATGATAACTCTTCTATTTTCTTTGTTAATTCAGTTAATTTAACTTCAAGCATAGTGCTTGAATCTATTTCATGCATTCCCCTTGGTATTATTCTTTTATCTATAATAGCTTCAACCGAGTTTTCCCACTGTGCAGTTCTTTTTGCAAAGTTTTCTAAATATGCCAATGCTTCTTCACTACATAGTTTTAAAAATCAATTCTAAGAAGTAGATTTTAATAAAGATTTCGTTGAAACATTTACGCCTTCATAAATTATACCTATTAATTATGCTTTATTCATTGCATGATGTGGACATTGAGTTAGTAAATCTTTAAATCTTTCAAAATATTTCCAAAATGATTCTTGTTTAGAATGAAAAAGTGCATAATATTAATAATTAAATGATGGTTAATTGCATAATATTTAGCTTATCATATGAAAATTAAGCCATTATGTTATAATTGCACTGTTATATGCTTTAATGAAATAATTTGCATAATTTCAGGGAATTAGCATTAATTTAGTACATTTCTGAACTGTCCGTAAGTTGCTAGTTTTTAATTCTTTAGTATCCAAATTTTCTGTTATTTTAGAGAGTTATATTGCATATACTAGACAATTATGTTTTAAACGCTAAAAGAATATTTAAGTGAACAGTAACAACTAGTTGAGTTAGTGTTCTTTTTGTTAAAAGATCATGTGCCAACTCATTGGGTTACAAGTTTAAAGTTATAAAAAGATCACGTGAGAACTCGTTGAGTTAGTGAGTGAAAATCGTAAGTTAGAATGATGCACGTGTTGAATTTAAATGCTTTATTATGTCACATGAGATGCACATGTTTAACTCATTAAGTTAGTATAACTATACGTGTTGAGTTACATGAATACACACTAAGGTAATACATTATGATAGCAGCTTATTTCTTTATTGCATGTGTTTTATAGTTAAATCAACGAAGTAAGTCTGTTGAGTTATCTGTAACTCCACGAACTACTTAATTTCTAATATGCCATTGTAGCGGTTACAGAAACAAGACATTCGAAGGAAAACCACGATTACACGTATCATACAGGAATTCATTCGTGGAAGGGAGAAGAAATCACCATCGTTGATCTGAATGAAGGAAATCCAACCGATCATCTAAAGCAGAAGCAGTTACTACTGAAGAAATATAAAAGAAGAGGAGAAAAAATGAAGAAGGTGTGGTTGGTGGTGTGTAGTAGTGTGTGTAAAGGTGGAGGACCGCACTAACTACAAGCAGCGTTGGAAGTTCACTGAATCATCCACATCATCACCAACAATTCACCAACATTACCATAATCACTAACCATCGGAGGTCTATGAGGATACTTTCCTGATGTCAGGTTGATTCCGAGCCAAACACAGTGCTTAACAACCACTGTGAGGAGTGATCGCGTTGCGGGAAGGGAAGCCATTTTCACCAAGCACCGACTCATATCTCAGGAGATCGTAAAGCTTCTAGCCTTGGTTCCAGGTTGATGCTAGTATGTTGAAGAGGAGATCATCTTGCAATTCTGGACTTGCGATTCTATAGGGAGAGGAGGTAGAATTGTAAGTGTTTAAGTTTTCAGTGGTGTAATCGCGTAGCATGTAGTGACGAAAGTATTTATTGTCGATAGCGATTTTTACATTTCACCTTTCGCTCATTTTCATGAACATCTCAAAATAAAAATACCAAAAACAACTTATCTGTGTTTATATTTAGTATTTAAGTGTTGTATTGTTTGTTTTGTATCGTGATTAAAGTTATCGTTGTTAGTATTGTGAATGCTTTATGTTTGATTCAGAAAATAGAAAATAGTATTACAGTTTACTGAAATCGATTTGTTCCAAATACTTAAAGATTTTAATGGTTATTGTTTGGTTACCCAGCACGACACCAAAAAACTAGTTTGGATCTCCAACAACGCATTAGAAAAACTTAGATATGTTAACTTTTGTTTTTACTTAGTTAAGTTATCTTTATGCCTATTCCTTTTTTAAAAGTAAACAAACAACCTTTCATACAAATTAGATATTAATTCCAATTTGTATTTTAACTGCAAGTGCACAGTGTCTATTGCATTAGTGTGCAAATACAGGTCGATCCCATAGAGAATTGTTTAAGAATTAAGAACTATTCTGTTTGTTAACAATCAAATTAATATCTTCAATAAGCCATTCATTGAGTTATGGTTAACTCAACGGACTAACCTCATGGACTTAAGTTAACTCCACGAGACTGCCTTTTCTTTTTAATACTACTATTTACAAAGGAATTCAGCTAACTATTAGGCGATTCCACATATTGTAAATAACATCAATTAAGCTCTTTAATATTAGTAAACATTGGATTTATCATTAAGCATACTAACATTCAGATAATTCAAACTGTAACCATTAAAATCTTTAAGTCTTTAGAACGAACTAATTTCATTAAATTGTAAAACTAAAACAAACATAAAACAATCACAACACTGACAAAGATAACATTAATCACGATACAACACAAACAATACAATACTCAAATATAAAATACAAACACAGATAAGTTGTTTTTGGTATTTTTGTTTTAATATGAACATGAAAATGGGCGAAAGGTGAAATGTAAGGCAATCTCAATTGATAGTAAATACTTCCATCACTACATGCGACGTGATTACACCATTGAAAATTAAACCACTTACAATTCTGTCTCCTCTCCTTATAGAATCGTGAGTCTAGAATTGCAAGATGATCTTTTCTTCAGCATACAGGCATCAACCCGAAGCCAAGGCTAGAAGCTTTACGATCTCCTGAAATATGAGTCGGTGCTTGGTGAAAATGGCTTCCCTTCCCGCGTCGCGATCACTCCTCACAATGGTTGTCAAGCACTGTGTTTGGCTTGGAATCGACCTGACATCAGGAAAGTATCCTCACAGACCTTCGATGGTTGGTGATTATGGTGGTGGTAATGATGGTTGGTGTGGTATTTTAGAGAATTGCCGATACTGTCTACAGAAAGCTTAGTGCTCCTTCTTTGTACACACTAGCCATACCCATCGATCACACACACATTACTTCTTTTTCTTCTTTTCTTTTATATTTCTTCAGTGGTAACTGCTTCTGCTAGAATGGTCAGTTGGATTTCTTTCATTCATATCAACGACGATGCTTTCTTCTCCCTACGCGATACGTGCAATCATGATTTTTCTTCCAACTGTTCTGTTTTTGCAACCACTACAGTGGCATATTAGAAAATAAATAGTCCATGGAGTTACAGATAACTCAACAGACTTGCTTCGTTGATTTAACTATAAAACACGTGCATAAATTTAACTATCTGATGCTAAGGTGCATTTTAGATACTTACAACTTAACTATCCGATGCCTAGATGCATTTCGGATAGTTACAGATAACTCACCGATATATAACTTAAGTAAATCTACCAAATCTCGACACGTGTCAGCAGCAGTTTAATAATAAAAGAAACATTTCGGAGAGTTATAGGTCTAACTATCCGATGCTCAGATGCATTTCGGATAGTTACAGATAACTCTTCGAAAATCCACTTAAGTCACTTTCCCAGAACATGACACGTGTCCTTCAGCTATTTTATAAATAAAAGGAGATTTCGGAGAGTTACACATATAACTAACCGATGCCCAACTGCAATTTCGGATAGTTATAGATAACTCACCGAAATTTCACTTAAGTCATGCATTATGGTTTCGACATGTGTACTTTAGGAAATAATAAACTATTTTTTTAAAACATAACTGTTCGATAGTTTAAACATAACTATTTGATACATGTTCGGTATGTTAAACATAACTATCTGAAATATGTTTGGTATGTTAAACATAACTGTCCAAAATATCAGAAAATTCGGATACTTAAGAATTTCACAGCTTGCAACTTACCGACAGTTCAGAAATGTACTAAATTAACATTAATTCTCCCAAATTAAGCAAATTCTTTAATTAAAGCTTATAACAGTGCAATTATAACATAATGGCTTAATTCTCATATGATAAGCTAAATATTATGCAATTAACCATCATTTAACCATTTATAATATGCAATTTTTCATTCTAAACACTTCCCCCATACCTAAATTTTGCTAGTCCCTTAGCAAACTAAGATCTAATTAATGGGTCCTTCTAAAAGTGCTAGAATTAATTCTTCCCCTATTTTTTTCTTATGTTCAGCATAAGAACTTGTATTATTATATAGATATTCTGTATGTTTCAGTAATATTGTTTTCTCCTCTTCAACCTGTAAATATACTTAGAATATATGCAAATTACATACAAAGTATATCATCACATAGGTGTTAATTATATTATCGTTTGTTCTTCTTTTTATCATCTGTCATCCTGAATTTTCTAATAAGATTTCTAGAAGAAATTTCAACAACATACTAATCAAAGTACAATCCAATTCAATATGATTAAGACAAGTAGAATAAAGAATTGTATCTCCATTAAACAACTTCAAAAGTCAATTCTAGATTCATATTTCAGCAATTCTAAATAACAGAAAATATACTCGATTCATAAGATATCTGTATTTCACAAAACACTTGTATCTTTTTAGAACAGTATATGTATTTTTTTTTTTTTGTACTTTAAAAGTTAATTTGACAAGCTTAAATCATATAGGAGTTTTCTAATGTACCCATATAACGAGCTTTTAGTCAACAATCCCAGATCTGATCAGGATCTTAGGTTGCTAGATTTCAAGAGTCCTTTTTCAGGTCAACAATCTTTACATACCTATCTGCTCAAGTACAAAAGGCTCGTGATCAAATAAGTCAATAAACTCTCAAAGTTTTTTTCTTTCTTTTTTTTTCTTTCAAAATACAAAAACAAAACAAAACATTAATCACATACTGTATATGTACGTATTTCATTAATATAGATGTAGTAATCACCAATCTCATATAGTCCTACTTCTATTATTTATTGAAAATATGAATCCATAACAATAAGCTCATACCTTTTCTGTAGTTTAATAAGATCTACACATAAATCATTCTACAAGTTTAATCAATTAAATTAAATGTATCTTTAATCATATGTGTTTCATTTAATCTAGAATTCACATCTCAGCTCCTTCAGGACTTCAGATAATTTTTTCATTAAGCATTCTAATTTCATTTTAAAATCGTGAAATTGTTAAACTCATGAAATTCAGAAAAAACATAAGATACTATATCTAGATTTGCATAAATAGTAAATTCTATAGCATCTTATATAGCCTTCTAAATATAACATTCAAGCAGTTACAATTTATAAAAATTTTACAGTCTTAATTATCAGATATTTACAGCAAGTTCATAAAAATTTTCAATTTCCATAAAACTTTGTAGTACCATTTTAATTCCTTTAATTAACAAACTTACATAGCTGTTACTTAATTACCTCCCCCCTATACCTATATTTTGCATTGTCCTTAATGTAAAAGATTTGACAATAAATACAATAATTGTAGCAAGCATGAATATAGTTTCGTTGATTTAGCATCTAACTCAATGAATGAGTTTAAATTTAAATTCAGGATAAGTAATCAGTTACATACCTTGTTTCGTTTGTATCTCCTTCTGCATATTCCAATTTTTTATTCTGAAAAACTTTTCATTCATAGATAAAAGCAGAATATAAAATAAAATAACATTTAACAGATATTGATAACTCAGCGTCTTGTGTAGAACCCAGGCTTTTATGCCTCTGGTGGCTCACAAGCAAGCCAGTTGGTTTCCCAAAATAGATACCAACAAACTGGATTGATATTTTATTATTTTTTCTTTTATAAAATAAAATGAAAACTACATTTTTTTTGTTTTTTCAAAAAATAAATGCAAAATATACACAACATTAAACACAAAAAATCACAGCTTAAGAATATGATTGAAAAGTAGAAACAAATGGAATAAACGTGTCAGTCCAAGCAAACTTTTTAGGTATAATTCTTCTTGCTATTAATCCTGTTTTAATGCAGTTCTTGTTCCTTCTTAATTTGTAAACGTGTAATATATTATAAATTTCAAATACAAGTGTATTACCATTAATGATATGAAATGCAGAAAGGGATCCTTTTCGGTTCCAAGGTAATGTAGTAGTTTCTATTTCTACATCTATTTCAATATATTCCTCTTCCCACTTCCATTCATTTATGTCTTTCATAATCCATATTTGAAATTTCATCAATTCATCCCACTATCTTATCAGACATAAAGTAGGATCATCATATTCATTATACCACATTCCTATTTGAATTTTATCAAATTCTGCGGATGGTGGTTTAGCTATTTCTCTTGGTATAGGTAAAATTTCTATATATTCATCATAACAGTCTATGCTCACTATGTATAAATCAGATCCAAATGCTATTGATATATATGTGACTAGATATACATATCCATCAAGTATGACATGCATATTATTAATTAATGATTTCTGTCCTAGATATATCATAATATTTTCAATCCAAGATCTATTCAGAAAATTATACACACTTAAGTGTAAATCTTCATCCCAATTTCCTGTAGGTCTCCAATAATATAATTTTTCAGGAATAGTAGAATTTTTATCAGAAAATATTAAAGTTGACCCACAATTTACAGTTGGTACTTCATATCTATTAGGTCTTCCTATATTCCATTCTTCTCTTGTTATAGGATTTCTTATCAAAATATCAGGTAATAGACTTGCATACCTTGGTCTAGTTCTGTATATGATTAATCTTTCATCCATCCCCATAACATGATCTATTCCTTCTAATGTATTGGGTGGAATTCCAATAGTTTCTTCCATATTCAGATATTCATGGGTAATTGAACTACGATTAAATGACCTCCATATGAATCCATCTCTAATCTTAGTCATTTTTGTAGCTTGTAGTCCTTGAAAATATTTTTCTTCAATACAGTCTTTAATTTCCTTTGATACACAACACAGCCTGCATAGATCTTTAGCTGATAAGTTACTCAGTACTTCCCCAACGCTTCTCCTTTCTTTTAAAAGTATTGGTAACTCGTAAATAACATTCTATTTTATATATAATGTACATCCATAAAGTGAATAAATCTCGTTGCAAGAACGTGTCTTGCAACGTGCATCGTGGTTCCTGTTTTCATGGGTACATGTACCACTATTAATTTCAAATTTTGGTAACTGCTAAACCGACGAAGTTTCGTTCGTGGTTAAAAGAATAACCGTTCTGCTTAATCCACGAACTAACATCGTTGAGTTATAGATAACTCAACGGAACAAAGTCGGTTACTGTTGTTAACTCCACGGATTAACTTCATTGAGTTAACACTTAGCAACTTCTAAGTTTACTCCTCGTAAGTACTTCTCTGCTTTTTTTCTTTTCATTCTGCTAACTGAAATAAAGTTAAATCTATGTCATTAATGCATCATTCTAATCAAAATTCATTTAAATTTGAACATTATATAAATATTAACTTGCAGGTCATTTTATGTTATGCAGAATTTACATTTTACCTTGTAGCATGTAGAAATTTTCAAGCATCTATTATTTAATCCTGTCATTCAGCAAATTGTAAATCTTTTTAAACATTTATGCATAATGTTCCACAAATTATATAACATTCAATAAATTCCATTCATTTCACATTCAAAACATGTATGAAAATTACATTTGAAAAATTTATATTCATTAATATGAATTGATTTACATTACAAGTACATCAGACAATTTTCATACAATTCTATACAAGTAGACGAACAATACAATTTAGTCTCTATTCCTAAGTTCATCTACTTCCTTTTGGAGTTTTTCTAACTGTAGCTCTAATTGATTAATTCTTTTTATAGCTCTTGTAATTCCTCTAGAAGGTACAGCTATCTCTGCAGCTACAAAATTTCTGTATTCTTTCACTGAAATGGTTCTTGATCTGATCCTTTTTGATGCCCATTTCGTGAAATCAATACAATCCACCATTAATAGTGGAATCAAATCTCCATAAAATAATTTCTTCTTCACTGTTCTCAGCTTGGAGATAAAAACTACAGACCAATTTATTGGAATTCTATTTACAACTGCAAATGTGACCCATTTGACAAATTGACTCAGTTCTATGTCATGACCTTGTCATTGATAGGCATTCTTAATCAAAATGTTGGCTACCATGTGTGCTTTACCATTTAAATGCTTTAGTCTGTTTAATATAGGCACACTAGGATTGATAGCCAAATTGTCCTTGATTTCCTGTTCTGTCCATTCAATAGTAGTTGTACTTTCAAAAATTTCTAGCCCTTCATTCTTTAATCCAAAAATGTTGTGGAGAAGCTCTAGTGTTATCTGTACATCTGCTTCCTCCACGTTGGAAATTAATTTTCCTTCTTCCTCTCTCAAATTTGCATAAAAACAGGGCACTAGATTCTTATATACTGTATGCCCTCTTTCTTGAGAAATAAAATTCAATAGACCTTAGAATTCAAATAATTCTTTGATTTCTTGCATTCCATCTCAATTTACTGGTCTACTGTAAATAATATCATAATCCCTAATCTCTTGATATTTACTATAAGCTTCTTGACTCCAAAAATGTACTTCATTCAAAATTGTTGTTTCAGTCGGGTTAGGAATGTGACTTTGTTGTTTCAGAGGGGTTTGTTCTTGATCTTCCTCTACCATAGGCTGAACTTGAACATGTTCTGCAGATTCCTAAATTTTTGCTTCTACTTCTGTCTGTGGTGGTGAGCCAATAGAACTCTCCACTCTGTCTTGAATTGTTTCATTTAAATCAGTGGAATTTGCAAAGTCATTTTTGTCCAAATGGCTTCGTTCAGCTTCTTCTTCATTTTCTACTCTTTTTTCTTCCTCTTGACTACCAATCTGCTCTGTCACAGTTCTTTCTGATTCTATGGTAGATTGGGATGGAGTCACGGGCAATTCAATTTCTACCCTAATTTCTGTTTCTTCTTCTTGTATAGGCTGCAGATTAATTTCAGCCTAATTTTTTTCTTCTTTTTGCTTCTACTACTGCTGCTCTGCTCCTCCTCAGAATCGGATAGCAGGTTTATAAAAATTGGCTCCACAGACCCTATTGACATTGGTACTTCAAATTTAATCTCTTTTTGACACTCAGACACTCTCTTTTCCTTTCCTTCATGTGATTAATTGTGCTTGTTCTTCCTCTTCTTCTTCTGAGATTAAATCTAAAAATAAAGGCTTTGCACGCCTTTGAGCCACAAGTAATGCCTCTTCCTGTTTAATTTTTCCAATAATTGCTAGTCTCGAAGGACCAACTTCAGCGTCTTTTGCAGCAAATCTGACAACAATTCTGGTAGTAGCTTCTTGATGCTGTTCCACTTTAATTTTATATTGGGCTTGCAATTTTTCTACAGCCCTCTTTTTGCATAGTGCATCAAACACCAGATGTGCTTTGGCTACTGCTAAATCTTCTGGTTCTCCTTGGTTTCTTCCAACTTGAACTAGTGCTTGAAATTCTTTTAACTCTTCTTCATTCAAAGGCCACATCATTGCTGCTTGTGCCAACAGCTTAAATGGTGGAACTGAAGGTCCTAGCTGTTGTTCCTCAGGAACAGGTTTTTCAGCAGTCGGCTCCTCTTGTACTTCCTCTACTTGTTCCTATCGCCTTATTGCACCCCTTGCACGACCAGCAATGCACTTCTTGAACCATAATCTAGCTTTGCGCTAGATTAGCTCTAGGGCTATTTCATTGTTCGGCCTGATTTTTCTTTCTTTGCTTAAAGCAATTTCTATCGCTACTTTGATTTTTGTTTCTACTATTTGGGGTATTTGTATACCCAAATCAACCAAAAATTTCCTCAAGTTGAAGAGTTCTGATTCTACCTTTTGTAGCTCTTTTTCTCTTGTTGTGTTCCGAATCTTCTACCGCATGTGCCATTTTTCTGATTCCTTCAGAAACTGTATTGTGTCAACTGCATCTTCCCATAACTCAAGTGTCATCTTCCTCATCATGGAATTACACAATAGCACGAAATTGCTCTGATCTCTACTGTTCTAAATTCTAAATGGTTTGCCAGATAATGCCCCCAAAACCCTAGGTTTTAGTCTAAATAAGCCCTAAGTTTAAGCGGGTAATCGGGTCATTTTCCGAACCAACTATTGCTCTCTCATTCGCGGTCTTAGCTACAGTACTCCGTTGAGTTATAGTTAACTTAACGAAATAAGTTCATTGACTAACTCAAGACTCAACGGAGTAAGTTTGTTGAGTTAAGCGTAACTCAACGGAGTAAGTTCGTTGAGTTAAGCGTAACTCAACGGACTTCCCATACAAACATATATAATAATAAAAATACTTAAGATAATAGTTTTTCTGTTTTTTTTTTTTACCAGTTTAACCAATACTATGTTTCGGTCAGACCTATTTTTCTTTAGTTGAACTGATACTATGTTTCGGTAAAACCAACATTTTTTTCTGAAAATTAATATAGATATTTTTATGTTCTGGTCATACCGATGATCTAGTCGGTTGAACCACAATGATTTTTATATTTTATAATTTTTATTTTTATTTTTATTTTTATATATCAACATAAAAACTGATTTCTTACTAAGTAAAGCTCGAGTAGTCCTCTACTCTGACTTCTTCTAATTCCAAAGTAGCTTTTTAGTGTTTTCAGAATAGGTCTAAGTCTTTGTCTATAAGGATAAATATTTCGAACTATGTAAGGCCCTGCCCATCTAGATCTTAATTTTCCTAGATGGTTATGGAGTCTAGCCATATAAAGATATACTTATTGTCCTATTTCAAAGCTTTTTTGAATAATCTTCCTATCATGTCAGAATTTCATTTTCTCTTTTTCTCTTACAGTCTTCGAATAAGCTTCATTTCTAAATTCTTCTAATTCAATTAATTGCATTTTTCTATTTTCAGCAGCTTGATTTAAATTAGTGTTCAAAGTTTTTAATGCCCAATAAGCTTTATGTTCTATTTCAGCTAGTAAATGACAACTTTTTCCATATACTAGCCTAAAAGGTGACATACCTAAGCTTGTTTTATAAGTAGTTCTATAAGCCCAAAGTGCATCTATCAATCTATTAGCCCAATCTGTTCTAGTAGGATTTACTACTTTTTCTAAGATTAGCTTAATTTGTTTGTTAGCACTTTCTACTTATCCACTTGTTTACGGATGATATGATGTTGCAATTTTGTGGTTTACTCCATATTTCTTCATTAAGGCTTCAAAACTTCTATTATAGAAATGAGTTCCTCTATCACTGATAATAGCTTTAGGTATTCCAAATCTGGCAAATATATTGGTTCTTATAAATTGTATTACCACTTTATTGTCATTAGTTTTTGTAGGTATAGCTTCTATCCATTTAGATACATAATCCACCCCCAACAATATGTAGTTAAATTGATTAGACATAGGAAATGGACCTATAAAATCTATTCCCCACACATCAAAGATTTCAACCTCAACAATAGGATTAAGAGACATCATATTCCTCTTTGATATTCTTCCTATTTGTTGACATCTTAAACAACTTACGCAATATTTATGAGCATCTTTGAATAGTGTTGGCCAATAAAATCCACATTACAGAATTTTTACAACAGTTTTCCCTGAGCCAAAATGCCCTCCACATGCTTGGTCATGACAGAAAGACAATATGCTCGGATATTCAGTTTCTGGAACACACCTCCTTAAAACCAGATTAGGACATTTCTTAAATAAGTATGGGTCTTCCCAATAGTAATATTTTACTCTTGAGAAAAATAATTTCTTATCTTGTCTATTCCAATCCTTAGGTGTTAAACCAGTAACTAAGTAATTAACTATGTCTGCATACTAAGGTATTGTGTTGATGATCATTAATTGTTCATCAGGAAAATTATCCTTAATTTCAATATTTGATTTTTCTATTTGTAATCTTGATAAATGATATGCTACTACATTCTCACAACCTTTTTTATCTTTAATTTCTAGATTAAATTCTTGTAATAATAATATCCATCGAATCAATCTAGGTTTAGTTTCTTTTTTTGCTATTAGATACTTTAAAGCTGCATGATCCGTGTATACTATTACTTTAGCTTCAATCAGATATGATCTAAACTTTTCTAAGGCAAACACAACAGCTAATAGTTCTTTTTTAGTAGTTGTGTAATTAACTTGAGCATCATTTAAGGTTTTGCTTGCATAATGAATCACTCTAGGAGATTTTTCCATCTTCTGTCTTAACACTACTCCTACAGCAAAATCAAATGCATCACACATTAATTCAAATGGATGGCTCCAATCAGGTGCTTGAATTATAGGAGTTGAAATTAAGCTAGTTTTAAGTCTGAAAAATGCTTCCTTGCAATTTTTATCAAAGTTAAATGGAACATCTTTTAATAGATTAGTTAAAGGTCTAGCTATCTTGCTAAAGTCTTTAATAAATCTTCTATAAAAATCAGCATGTCCTAGAAATGATCTAACATCTTTTACTGATTTAGGTTCTGGTAGATTAAAAATTACTTTTATTTTAGCTTTATCTACTTCCAACCATTTCTTTGAAACAACATGCCCTAAGACTATTCCTTGTTTAACCATGAAGTGACATTTTTCCCAATTTAACATCAGATTTTTTTTCACACAACGTTTTAATATTAGGTCTAAATTTCTTAAACAGACTTCATATGAGTTGCCATATACAGTAAAATCATCCATAAATATTTCTAAGAAATCTTTAGTCATTCTAGTAAATATGCCCTGCATACACCTTTGAAAGGTAGCTGGTGCATTGCATAATCTGAATGGCATTCTCTTAAAAGCATAAGTTCCATTAGGACAGGTGAAAGTTATTTTCTCTTGATCCTCTAATGCTACTAGAATTCGATTATAACCTGAATACCCGTCTAGGAAACAAAAATATTCTTGCCCTACTAATCTTTCCAACATTTGATCTATAAAAGGTAAGGAAAAATGATCTTTCCTAGTCACAACATTCAGCTTTCTATAATCTATACATACTCTCCAACCTGATTGAATTCTAGTAGGTATCAAGTTTTGACTTTCATTCCTAATAACTGTTAATCTTGATTTCTTAGGAACTATATGGATTGGGCTAACCCACGAGCTATCAGAAATCGGATAAATTATGTCATTATCTAACCATTTCACTATTTCCTTCCTGACTACTTCTTTAAGGTTTGGATTTAATCTCCTCTCAGGAATTCTAATAGGTTTAGCATTCTCTTCTAAATATATGTGGTGACAGCATAAAGTTGAACTTAATCCTTTTATATCAGTCATAGTCCATCCTATTACTTCTTTATAACTTTTCACTACATCTATTAATTTAGCTATTTGGTCCTCTTAAATCTGAAGCAATAATGATTGGACAGGTTCATTTCTCTTCCAGAAATATGTAGGTTAATTCAGGAGGTAAATGTTTTAATTCTAAATGTTGCCCATCAAAAGTTAGAGCTCCTAATTGAACATCATCATTTTCTAAATTAATTTCTTCTTGATCTCCTTTTATATTTATGCTATCACTTTCCTCTAAAGTTTCAGAATTGATTTGCCTATTTAATTCTTCTTGAATCACATCATCTAACATATCTCCTTCATCCTCTAAAAAGTCTGGTATGTAAGGACCTTTCTAACTCCTCAAACATTTCTGGTTTGAAAATGTTTAATTGAGTACGCTCATTACCATATGCTAAATTCATTACTCTAGTTTTACAATTTATAACAGCCCCTGATATTGCTAAAAATGGTCTTCCCAAAATTAAAGATGTATCACTATTTTTATGCTTAATTTGTTGAGAATCCAAAATTACAATATCAATACGATATATAAAGTTTTTGATTTTAATTAAGATATACTCTATTTTTCCTCTAAGGTATCTTATATTTCTATCAGCTAATTGAATAACCGTACTAGTAGGAGTTAAGCCTTCTAATCCTAAGGATGCAGATATATCACTTGGCATAACATTTATACCTGCACCTAAGTCTATTAAGGTTCTCTTTAGAATGGTATTTCCTATGGTGCATGATATAACAGGGATTCCAAAATTAGATAACTTTTTAGGAATTTGTAGTAGAAATAGGGAACTACTTTGCTCAGCTAAAAAGACCTTCCTAAGAACCTTTCGCTCTCTTTTCTTAGTACACCAATCCTTCAGAAATTTAGCATAATGTGACATTTTCTGCAATAGATCTAACAAAGGAATGTTAACTTGTACTTTTTCAAAAATTTCTCTGATTTTTTCTTGTTTTTCAGGTATTGTTTGTTGTAATCTTTCAGGATAGGGTGCTAAAGATTATGATTTAAAAGATTCTTTTTCTTTCAGTTGATTTGTTTGATCATTTTTAGCTTCATTAGCAGATTCAAATTGTTCTTCAGTGATTTCTAAATTTTCAACTATTACATTTTCGTTATCATTTTGATTTTTACTCTTATCCACATTCACATCATTTTCATTTTGAGTTCTTGATGGTATATCAGTTCCAGATCTTAATGTTACACATACATCTTCCAGATTTTCATTGCTCTCATGATGTTTTTGTATATCACTTTCGTGATTATGATCTTCAATTGTTTTTAGTTTTAAAGTGCATTCTTTAAATTCTCTTGCATTATTATTTTCTGTTTGCTGTATATTTTGTAAATTATGCAGATCTATAACATCATAATTTTCATTGTCCTGCTGCATAACTTGTATTTTCATTGTATATTCATCCAATGCTTTTAGTTTTCCTTCCATATCATCTAATCTCATTGCATTCAATTTTTGATAAATTTTCATTATGGTTTTTTCAGTTTCGTACATTATATCCATTTTAGGTTTCGAATATGCTTCCTTATAGTTTAATTGGTTGACTTCTTGTTGCTGACACATAAAGTATTCTAATTTGTCCAGGTTTTGCTCTATACTACACTCTAGTCTGTCATACCTATCCCAAACTTCAGTGTCTCTCAACATATTACACATTCTATACTGACCATCAGTTGGGTAAACTATAGGATTCTCATACTCAGCTCTATTATACTGAGGATAATTCATTTGTTGTTCATGGGATCTAACTATCTGCAAACGTCTCAGTTTCAAACAGTCAGAAATGTCGTGTCCTTCAGAATTGCAGAATTCACATATGCTAACTTCAAGTTTCAGAAATCTTTGAGCATAATAAGCATATCTCATATTCTCAATCATAGAAGAAAACACATAACACTCTAGCTATTAAAATGAAACATCTCTAACAGTTGCTTATATTAATTCCCTGGCAACGACACCATAAAACTTGTTTGGTTACCCAGCATGACACTAGAAAACTAGTTTGGATCTCTAGCAACGCACCAGAAAAACTTGGATTTGTTAACTTCTGTTTTTACTTAGTTGAGTTATCTTTATGCCTATTCATTTTTTAGAAGTAAACAAACAACCTTTCACACAAATTAGATATTAATTCCAATTTGTATTTTAACTGCAAGTGCATAGTGTCTATTGCATTAGTGTGCAAATACAGGTCGATCCCACAAAGAATTGTTTAAGAATTGAGAACTGTTCCGTTTGTTAACAATCAAATTAATTTCTTCAATAAGCCCTCCGTTGAGTTACAGTTAATTCAATGGACACAGTTCGTTGAGTTATGGTTAACTCAACGGACTAACCTTGTGGACTTAAGTTAACTCCATGAGCCTGCCTTTTCTTTTTAATACTGCTATTTATAGAGGAATCCGGCCAACCAATGGGCGATTCCACAAATTGTAAATAACATCAATTAAGCTCTTTAATGTTAGTAAACATTGGATTTATCATTAAGCATACTAACATTCAGATAATTCAAACAGTAACTAATAAAATCTTTAAGTCTTTTGAATGAACCAATTTCAGTAAACTGTAAAACTAAAACAAACATAAAATAATCACAACACTGATAAAGATAACATTAATCACGATACAACACTCAAATACAAAATACAAACACAGATAAGTTGTTTTTGGTATTTTTGTTTTAATATGAACATGGAAATGGGCGAAAGGTGAAATGTAAGGTAATCTCAATCGACAGTAAATACTTCTGTCACTACATGCGACGTGATTACACCACTGAAAATTAAACCACTTACAATTCTATCTCCTCTCCCTATAGAATCGCGAGTCTAGAATTCCAAGATGATCTCCTCTTCAGCATACAAGCATCAACCCAAAGCCAAGGCTAGAAGCTCTACGATCTCCTAAAATATGAGTCGGCGCTTGATGAAAATAGCTTCCCTTCCCGCGATGCGATCACTCCTAATAGTGGTTGTCAAGCATTGTGTTTGGCTCGGAATCGACCCAACATCAGGAAAGTATCCTCACAGACCTCCGATGATTGGTGATTATGGTGGTGGTAATGATGGTTGGTATGGTATTTCAGAGAATTGCCGATACTATCTGTAGAAAGCTCGGTGCTCCTCCTCTGTACACTCTAGCCATACCCATCGATCACACACACATTACTTCTTTTCTTCTTTTCTTTTATATTTCTTCAGTGGTAACTGCTTCTACTTAAATGGTTAGTTGGATTTCCTTCATTCATATCAATGACAATGCTTTCTTCTCCCTACGCGATACGTGTAATCGTGGTTTTTCTTCCAACTGTCCTGTTTCTACAACCGCTATAGTTGCATATTAGAAAATAAATAGTCCGTGGAGTTACAGATAACTCAACGAACTTGCTTCGTTGATTTAACTATAAAACACGTGCATAAATTTAACTATCCGATGCTTAGGTGTATTTTGGATACTTACAACTTAACTATCTGATACCTAGATGCATTTCGGATAGTTACAGATAACTCACCGATATATAACTTAAGTAAATCTACCAAATCTCGACATGTGTCAGCAGCAATTTAATAATAAAAGAAACATTTCAGAGAGTTATAGGTCTAACTATCTGATGCTCAGATGCATTTCGGATAGTTAGAGATAACTCACCAAAAATCTACTTAAGTCACTTTCCTAGAACATGGCACGTGTCCTTCAGCTATTTTATAAATAAAAGGAGATTTCGGAGAGTTACACATATAACTAACTGATGCCCAGCTGCAATTTCAGATAGTTATAGATAACTCATCGAAATTTCACTTAAGTCATGCATTATGGTTTCGACACATGTACTTCAGGAAATAATAAACTATTCTTTTAAAACATAATTGTTCGGCAGTTTAAACATAACTATCTGATACATGTTCGGTATGTTAAACATAACTGTCTAAAATATGTTCGATATGTTAAACATAACTGTCCGAAATATCAGAAAATTAAGATACTTAAGAATTTCACAGCCTGCAACTTACCGATAGTTTAGAAATGTACTAAATTAACATTAATTCCCCCAAATTAAGCAGATTTTTTAATTAAAGCTTATAACAGTGCAATTATAACATAATGACTTAATTCTCATATGATAAGCTAAATATTATGCAATTAACCATCATTTAACTGTTAATAATATGCACTTTTTCATTCTAAACAGTTAATGTTTGAAATATTTGAATGTTAGTGTTGCTTAATGATAAATCTAATATTAACTAACGTTAAAGAGCTTAATTGATGTTATTTACAATCTATGGAACTACCCAATGGTTGGCCGAATTCCTCTGTAAATAGCAGTATTAAACTTTAAAGATAGGCTCGTGGAGTTACCTTAAGTTCATGAGATTAGTCCGTTGAGTTAGCATAACTCCACGAATTTAGTTCGTTGTGTTAACTGTAACTCAACAGAGTGATTACTAAACACATTAAGTATAATATAAAAAATGGAACAGTACACAATTCTTACTCAATTCTCTATGGAATCGACCTGTACTTGCACACAAATACAATATACACTATGCACTTACAATTAAAATACAAATTCGAATTAATATCTAATTTGTGTGAAAGATTGTTTGTTTACTTCTAAAAAGAAATTATTGATATAAGCATAAAGACAAATTAACCAAGTTAAAAATAGAAGTTAACAAATATAAGTTATTTGGTGTTGTTGTCGGGGAACCAAACAAGTTCTCTGGTGCCACCTAAAGCAACCAAACAATTCTCCCTATTTTTGGCTACACATTAATATTTCCTTTTTCTTTTTAATTGTTTGATGTGTTGGATAATATTTTTCCAGAAAAACAGGGCAAAATTCAGTCTATGCAGAAATTGAATCAGGCAATAGAGTATATAACCATCTTTTAGCTATCTTTTAAAGCAAAAGGGATATATCTAAGTTTAATAGCATCTATACTCATATTCGGCATTTTCATCATTTGACAAACTTCGTTAAATTCTCTAAGGAAATAATAGGCATCTTCTCTTTCTAATCTATGAAAATGTGGTAATTGACTAATATAATTAGATTTTAGTTCAAACCTATCCTCCTCAAAGTTTGGCAATCGAATACATGAAGGTTCATCAAGTAATTCAGGATACAGAATTTCCCCTAATGGTTTTTCCACTAGAGCAGCCATATCTTCATTTTCTTTTAAAAAGAGGTTAGCTACACCCTTAAGGATTTCGTTAAAGTCTAATTCAGAAAATTTTTCAGTACATCTTTGTGTTGAATAATCCTATGTAGGTGTTCTTACTAATCGTTTAGTGCTAGGAGAATGAATCTATGTCTCATAAACTCTTAACACCAAGTAAAATAGCAGAAGATTAATTACATACCAGTCTGAAGCTTTATACTTAGTAAATAGTTGTTGACGGATGAAGTTGAATCAGTTGCTTCTTCTCACAGTTCCCTAACGAATTTCTTTTCTTTCATAGGTGCTGGTAACTCGTAAATAACATTTTGTTCTATATTTATAATGCATGCCCATAAAGCAAATGAATCTCATTGCAAGAACGTGTCTTGTAACGTGTAGTGTGATTCCTATTTTTATGGATACGTGTGCCACTTCTAATTTCAAATTTTCAGTAACCGCTAAACCCACGAAGTTTCGTTCGTAGCTAAAAGAATAACCGTTTAGCTTAATTCACGAACTAACCTCGTTGAGTTACAGTTAACTCAACGAACTAGCTTTAGTTACTATTGCTAACTCTATAGACTAACATTGTTGAGTTACAGATAATTCAATGGAGTGACCTTATATTATATTATTGACCTCGTTGAGTTACGGTTAACTCAGTGAACTTACTTCGTTGAGTTAACACTTGACAACTTTCTAAGCTTACTCCTCGTATTAACTTTTATATATATTTTTTTCTCCTGCATTTTTTTCAACTTAAATAAAATTAAATACATGTCATTACCGCAGTGTTCTAATTAAAACTCATTTAAATCTGAACATTATATAAATATTTAACTTGTAGTTCATTACATATTATGTAGAATTTATATTTTACTTTGCAGCATGTAGATATTTTCAGGCGATAATCAATTATCTTTCATTTAATCCTATCATTCAGCAAATTTGTATATATTTTAAACAATCTTGCATCTTGTTCAAACAAGTATATAATATTCAAGATAATTCATCCATTACATCATTCTCAAACATAAATGTAAACACATCTGAAAAAAGAAAAACATACATTCATTTATATGGATAGTTTACATTACAATCAATTAGATATTTTTCATATAAATATATATAAGTAGACGAACAATACAATTAATCTTTTCTTCTAAGTTCATCTACTTCCTTCTAGAGTCTTTCTACTTGTTGCTCTAATAGGCTAATCCTTTTTATAGCTCCTATAACTCCTCTAGAAGGTTCAACAATCTCTGCAACAACATAATTTCTATATTCTTTCACTGAAATGTGTAGGATCGTATGGCTACACAAGAGGGGGGTGAATTGTGTTTTTCAACATTTTCGTTTATAATTGAAACTTCAATAATTAAAAACAAGTTGAGACACTGTTTTTAATAAAATCATTTTTATTCAAGGTTTCAATTACAATACACAATTCAATTCTCCTTTCATTATATAATTACATAAGTATCATTTCTCTTCCTTTCATTATATAATTTAACAACCATATAATTTTCTTTCAGATTACATTATCATCTGTCAAATTACAATAACCATAAATATCATCTCCCTTTATACTATATGCAATTAAAATCATAATCATCTTTTTATAACATTTCTCCCCGTTTTTGTCATTAATCAAAAAGATAATTACAGAGAATATATATAGTAAGAGATAGATGTACAATAACTCTTTCTATAAACAATAATAAGAATTGTAAACATTTACAGAAAAAAATGTATTCTTCAATGAATCAAACAAGAAATACAAACATTACATTTGATATTCATAAACAAGCAAACAGACAATTATCTATTCCTCCTAAGTATATCACTTATAGCATTACATATTTTATCTCCTAGATACCTAATATCATTTCTGATGTCGTTAAGTACTGCATCTAAGTTAGGAGGTAGTTGGGTGGCTATTCAACTTGAATTGAATAACTTGGTTGTTGTTGTTGTATATGGTTTGTACAATCTATTGGTTGTTGTTGTTGAGGTTTATGCATGGTCTGAAATCGTTGCAAATCTTTTACACTAAATGCTCTTATGCCTTTAGTTTTAGAGGGCCAGTTAGATAAATTCAATTGGCTTGCAAGGAGTCTACATACAGCATCACCATAAAATAACTTTGAACTCATATGCTGTAGTTGAAAAGTGAAAACATCAAACCAATTGATTTGAATTCTATTCAGTAGGCCATAAGTTGCATATAAACAACTTTTGCTGACTTCCATATTGTGTCCAACTCTCTGAAATAAATTTGCACACAATATATTTGTAATAAACCTTGCCTCTACATTTAGATTTTTCATTAATCTCATTTTAGAATATACATCTGGAATTTTTGATAAAGATTGAATGTCCCATTCCAGCTGTCTAATCATGTCAAATCTGTTTGTAACAGCAACACTTTCATTCTTTAATCCTAAAATTTCAAAAATTAACTCAAGAGACATATAAACTCCTGTTGATTTATTTGAGTTTTTAGAAAACTTTCATTCTTGACCAAATTGCTATAAAAAGCTACAATAAGCTCTGTGTATTGCTTCCATTTCATTCCAACTAGCAAGAATTGAATGAGTCCTTGATACTCAAATAGATCTCTTATTTCCATCAAATTTCTGAATTTTATTGGTCGAGTATGCAGAATCTGACATGTAATCAGATTATTGTATTTCTACAATGCTTCTTCAGATCTAAAATGAATTGAATTACCTTGAATTTTTAATATTATACACATAGAAGGTGATACCTGAAGCCTTGACTCAGAGTTTAATTCATCTTCAGGAACCTCTTCTTCAAAATGAATGTCATGTTGTTCTTTTGTGAAAATATTTTCTTGAAGCTGTGTATGTAAGCTTGATTCTTCAGCTTCAACATTATAGGGAACATCTTCATTATGCTCAACATTCATTTGTTCAGTCTATATAGAATGATCAGAGTTCAATGTTTCCATAAATTCTACAGCTGGTGTATTTGTCTGTAGTTGTTCATTTTGTTCAACAGATATCTCCATTGATACATGCTATGAATTCTCAAACTTTACTTCTATAGATTCTGAAGAAGGCTAGTTGACGTTTAGCTCTTCTGGAGTCTTAACTTTCTCAATATATGCTACTCCAAACAATTCAGCTTGTGAACTAGTTACTGCTTCAACATTGTCAATTATATCTGCAATAACTTGTTCAATGTCAGGTGCCTGATGCTCTAATTTGTCAATTTCTACATCATTAGGACTTGTACTAATAGAAAAACTTGAGCTCATATTTGACTTGTATTTCTTCTCAAGCTTTCTAGTAAGGGAAAATAAAGTCTTATTATCATCATCAGTTTCAGTATGCTCGGAACTGATGAGTTTATCAGATGCACTATAAGGTACAATGTCTAGACATACATTGTCCTTTGGAACTAAATGCTCATCTGATTTTCCTTTTCCAATAAACTTTGTTTTTGTAGACATAATTTTTCTGACTTTCCTTCTATAAAATTTCTGTTTCTCCTCTTCAAGTATTGCTGTTTTCTTTTTAAATTGCTCCATAAAAGTTTTCTACTTTAATTCTTCAAAAGCACTTTCTATTCCTATAGCCTTTCGAAGACTGTCAACTTTTCTTTTATCTATAGCAATATTTGATTGTATTTCTTTTGAATACAAAGGAGTAGGTATAGCAGATTCATGTTCTTCCTCAAATGCTTGTAGTCATGTACCACTTATAAGAGTTTGAGGAATTCTATTTGATGAACCTACACCTTTTTCCATATATTTTGCATATTGTTCCAAAAATGCAATTTCAGCACATTTCATACGGTATTCTCTATCATATTTACTTTGAATCCCCATGTATGTAATACTAGCATCAGTATTATGAAGCTCTAATCTAACTTCATTCAGTATACCTTTAGGAAAGAAGTATTCATTGTAAATTTTTTCTAACCTTTTGTCAACTTACAAAATTTTCTTAAACCAAACATGTGGAACTTCATCATTATCTATTTCGTTTCCTTTTGCATCTCCTCTACTTTTGCCTTTTCCTCTACCACAACCTTTGTAGAACTTGAAGAACATCGTCGCAAGTTGTAATAGCAACAAGCAGGAAAGATTTTCTTGACAAAGTTTATGAATAGCCTAAGTGCCCGTGTAATAAGTGTTTAAATAGGGTTTTAGGTGAGTAACACAACGTGTATAGAAGTCGAGTTTAGATATTAAATGAATATTGAATAAAGTTTATTCAATCAAGGTACCCAAACTATTTAGGCATAACTCGTTGAGTTAACTAACCTAATGAGTAAAACGCTGTCTAGAGGCAGTTTTACACGTTACCTTATATAACATAACGTTTAGTTAGTATACTTTACCAAAAACAAACAAGTTTCAGATGCTTTTTACTAAAACCTTTCGAAGACAACACACATGCTACACTTAACATTATCTTGAGAACATTGTAAACTATTCTAAAATTCTCTTCTTATGAATCTAAAATAGTTTGTTCATATTTTTAAATTATTTCATCAAGATCTTAAGGGAACTAAACTCAGATTAACCAAGTTTTGTATTCTAAATTATATTAATCTGTTTTGGACATTGTTAATCCTCCCCCTACAAATATACTTCTTATATATTCAATAACATACAAAATATACTTGTATAACAATAGATGTTAAGTATAACTAGACTTTTAAATTTTCTTTTCAAAAACTTCCGTTATTCTGAATTCATCAAAAATGATTTCCAGAATCAATTCCTACTGTACATGAATCAAAACACAACTTTGAACTCAATATGATTAATTCAAGGAGAATAAAAAATGTATCTCAAATAAACATTTTCAAAAGTACTAATGTTGATTCAATAAATCAGTAGTCATATCGGTAAAAACAATATTTGATTCAAAGATATCTGTAATTAATGAAACAACTTTTTCTTTTCAAAACAATAATTATTGATAATTTTCTTTAAAAGTTAGTTTGAAAAGCTTGAATCATATAAGAGCTTTCTAATGTACCCATGTAATGAGCTTTCAGTCAACAATCCCAAATCTGATCAAGACCTTAGGTTGCCAGATTTAAAGAATCCTTTTTTAGGACAACAATCCTTACATACCTATCTGCTCAAGTACAAAAGGCTCGTGATCAAACTGATCAATAAACTCTCAAAGATTTTTACTTTGTAAGCACTTTTCATTTTAAGCACAATATATATGTATTCCATTAATACAAATGCATTAAAACACAAATCTCATACAATTTTTACTTCTATGATTTTACTAAAAATATGAATCAGTTTCAATAAGCTTATACTTTTGATTAATAATTTAAGATGAGTTACATATAAATTATTCTACAAGTTTAATCAATTAAGTCAAATTTATGCATGAATGCACTTTCCTTGATTCAAAGAAAACACTTAATCAGAATTTCAGAAGTATTTAATGATTTTCATTTACACTTCCACTTAAAATCGTGAAAACCATTAAAATTGATAACCTACTTAAAATCAATAAGATACTACTATGATTTTACAATAAATACATAGTATCTTAAGCAGCAGTTTAGATATTACTTAGATATTTATGATAAATATATAATATCTATGAGGTGAACATCATCAATAATATTTATCTTTTTATGTGGAGTTTAAGCATTTTACACATCACATAGCCTACAAATACCCAAATTTAATCTAATGCAGAATGTATTTTCGTCTAGAGGTTTTGTAAATATATCAGCTAATTGATTTTTACTAGACACAAATTCTAATTTAATTTTTCCTTTAATTACGTTATCTCTTAGAAAATGATGTCTAACCTCTATATACTTTGCTCTAGAATATAATACAGGATTTTTGGAAAGATTTATTGCAGAATTACTGTCATAATAAATCTCAGTTGTATCATAAGATAATCCAAAATCTTTTAAAGTTTGCCTTATCCACAGAATCTGAGTGCAACACAGTGTAGCAGCAACATATTCAGCTTCTGTAGTAGAAAGTGCTACATAGTTTTGCTTTTTACTAAACCATGACACCAAATTATTTCCCAATAATTGACATATGCCACTAGTACTTTTTCTATCAGATTTAGATCCTGCATAATCAGCATCAATATATCTTATAAGATCAATTGAACTATCCTTAGAATAATACAGTCTTAAATTTTTAGTTCCTTGTATATATCTAAATATTCTTTTAACTGCAATTGAGTGTGATTCTTTAGGATTATATTGAAATCTAGCACAAACACACACAGCAAACATAATATTAGGTCTACTAGCAGTCAAATAAAGTAAAGAACCAATCATACTTCTATATTTTCTTTGATCTATTGATTTTCCTATGTCATCAATATCTAACTTTAAAGAAGTACTCATAGGAGTTCATCGAATCCTTGTATCATTAAAATTAAATTTCTTAAGCATTTCATCTACATATTTTTCCTGATTTAAAAATATACCTTTATCCATTTGCTTAATTTGAAGTCCTAGAAAATATGAAAGTTTTCCTATCATACTCATTTCAAACTGACTAGTCATCTCTTCAGAAAATATTTTTATCAGTTTATCAGAGGTTGCTCCAAAGATTATATCATCTATATATATTTGAACAACAATATGATCTTTACCGTCTCTTTTAATAAATAAAGTATGATATACTTTTCCCATGATATAACCTTGTTCTATTAAAAAAGTAGATAACCTTTTATACCATGATCTAGATGCTTGCTTCAAACCATATAAGGCTTTCTTCAATTTATACACAAAGTCAGGATTTTTAATATCTTCAAATCCAGGTGGTTGTTTTACGTAGACTTCTTCATTAATTAAACCATTTAGAAATGCACTCTTTACATCCATTTGATATAATTTAAAATCCATATAACAAGGATAGACTAATAATATTCTAATACTTTCTAACCTAGCCACAAGAGCAAATGTTTCATCATAATCTAGTCCTTCCTGTGTATACTATTGTGCAACTAATCTAGCTTTGTTCCTTATAACTTGACCAATCTCATTAGTTTTGTTTCTAAAGATCCACTTTGTACCTATTATGGACTGATTTTCTGGTGGAGAGACTAATTCCCAAATATCATTTCTGATGAATTGATTTAGTTTTTCTTGCATTGCCACTATCCAATTTTCATTAGATAATGCTTCTTCTATATTCTTTGGTTCCACCATAGAAACAAACATACACATACTATTTAAATTTACTGAAGTTCTAGTTTTAATTCCCTCATTAATATTACCAATGACTTGAGTAATGAGATGTGATGAAGAATAACGCCAATTTCTCTGATTTATTCTCATCAACATCTGAAGGTCCATCACTTTCATCATTAGTTTGATCATTTAAGTTCATATTTTTGATTTTCTCAAATAAATCTTCAATCTCTTTATTGATCTCTAACTCTTTTGGGAAATTGATCATATCATCATTATCAGCTTTAGATTGAGATTCTCTAAAAGAATTTTCATTGAAGCTTACATTGAGGGTTTCTTTAATAGTTCTAGAAGTCTTGTTATATACTCTATAGGCTTTACTTCTAGTAGAGTAAACTACAAAAATTCCTTCATCCACTTTGGCTTGAAATTTATCCCTTTTATCCTTAGTATTAAGAATAAAACACTTGTAGCCAAATGGTTTCATATAGGAAATTTTGGAACCCTATTAAACATAATTTCAAAAGGAGTTTTATTAACATGAGGTCTTAAATGACTTCTGTTAATAACATAACAAGCTATATTTACTGCTTTAGCCCAAAAATTTTGAGGTAACTTATGTTCATTTAACATAGTTCTGGTCATTTCCTGAAGTGATCTATTCTTTCTCTCAACAACACCATTTTGAGACGATGCACTTGGAAAAGAAAATTTATGATCAATGCCATGCTCATTACAATAATTATCCATTTGATCATTATCAAATTCAGTACCGTGATCACTCTTAAGTTTTTGAACAGAGATACTTTGTTCATTTTGAACAAGATTGCAAAACATTTTAAACTTTTCAAAAATTTCTGTCTTTGATGCTAGAAATATACCTAAGTGTATCTAGAGAAGTCATCTACTAAAACAAATACATACCGTTTACCACCAAGAATCATGATTCTTGTTGGTCCAAATAGATTCATATGTATAAGTTCTAAGACTCTCTTGCTTGAAATATCATTTTTGGATTTAAAAGAGTTTTTGTGAAGTTTACCTAACTCACATGCATCACACATAAAGTCCTTTGAGTATTTAATCTTTGGTAAACCTCTCACTAAATATTTTCTAGATAGTTTATGTAATAGTTTCATATTTATATGCTCAATCCTTCTATGCCACAGATATGCATCACTAGTTTCAACTAGCAAACATGAATTTAAATCAACTACACCAGAAGGTAAAGATAAAATACATACAGAACCTTTTCTTTTAGCAATAAACTTAATTTCATCTGTATTTTTATCAATAATTTTGCATACATTATCTTCAAACACTACATAATATCCATTTTTAGTTAGTTTTATAACACTCAGCAAATTAAATCCTAGGTTTTCTACATATAGTACATTCAAAATAACACAAGTCGGAGTTATTTGAACATTGCCCATACCTATGATTTTATCTTTGCTTTTGTTTCCAAATGTTACACTTCCTTTAGTGGTATTTGTAAAATTTTTGAGTAAACTTTTCTGTCCAGTCATGTGACTTGATGCTCCACTATCCAAGATCCATTTTGATGTTATTTCCTCCTGTAAAATAAATTAAGAAAAACTTTTTCTTGATACCCAATGTTGTTGAGGACCAAGTTCATTAAACACATATTTCTTCTTTTTGTTTAAAAACAGTTTAACAATTTCGTTTACATTCTTATTAGTTGTAAGTACTATTGACTTATCATTAGTATCATACTTATAACATTCTTGCTCTTATAATCATTCTTTTGGTTTTCAGATGTAGTATAACCAAGACCAAATAGATTTTTATCAGATGTTAATTTATTTTGGTCATGCTCATACATTTAAGTAAGTTCATACCAAAATTTTGTACATGTATTTGAATTTTCAGTACATACAAAATCTTTTTCTGCACAAGAATTTTCAGATTTATCACATGCAGAATGAGTAATTGGTCTAACACCAATGTTTTGAATTACATGCTCGGGTTTCTGAATTTTCAGTTTACTACAATTGTCTGAAATTTTAGAAACATTAGAAATTGAATTTCTAGAACAAGAAACAAGATTTTTAGAAACATTAATAGTTATGTTAGAAGTACATTTAGACAAATCACATTGATTGATATTATTACTACATGATTCATTCCTTGAAGTACCTACTTCTACATATTTATTACCTTGTTTCATTATAAAAGGAATTTTAGTCTTAGATTTACTTGAATTGCAACTAATAAATCCTTTATTGGCTTGAGATTCAGGATATTCAAGATAATCAAATCCTAAGCCAAATTTATATGACACCGCAGGGGTACTAGTTAGTTTGTCTAACTTAGTTTGACTTAAATTCCATTTCTCAATGGTAGAATTTAAATCTAGCTCTCTCAGTTTTAATTTATCAATCTCTAATTCAAGTTCATTTATATTTTTTCTCAAGATTTCATTTTCAAGTTCTATCTTTAATTTTTCAGCATTTATATTCTGTATTTGTTCATGCAAGACACATTCATTAAATCTAAATTTATGCAAATCTCTAGCATGATTTTCATTATCACATTTAAACTTTTCTAAAGTAGTAGATAGGAAATAATTTTCTTCTTCCACAATGGACAAAGAGTTTCTGATATTCTTATTTTCCAGTTTACAAACTTTAAGTTTTTGTAATAATGCATGATAAGCATATAATAATTCATCAAAGTTAAAATCTGAATAACTTTAAGTTTTTTGAGCTGCCTTCTTCTGATTTGTCCTACTATGCTTTTCATTTTTCCTTATAGGACAATCTGGAGAAAGATGTCCAAGTTTCTTATAGTTATAACATACATACTTTCTAGATGAAGAATTCTTGTCATTTAGTGATTTTGACGTTGAGGGTTTGTCATTTCTGTTCCTTTGCTATTTCCTAGCTTTCCATGCTTTCTTGAGTTTCCTAGTCAGCAAAATCAAACCCTCGTCAGAATCAGTAGATATATCAGAATCTGAATTAATTTTGAAGGCTATTTCTTTCTTCATTTTTAGTTTGTTTTGACTTAGTGATTCATTTAATTTAACTTCATAAGCAGTTAAGTTTCTTATAAGTTCATTCATGGTATAAACATTTAAATCTCGTGATTTCTCAATTGATGTTATTTTCTGAGACCATTTAGAACTTCAGGATCTAAGAATTTTCCTCACCAAATCCTTCTGTTCAAAATTCTTTCCTAAGTATTTTAAAGAGTTTATGATATCAAGAAATCTGGAAAACATCTCAGAAATACTTTCGTCTTCATGCATCTTAAAGAGTTCATACTTATGAATTAACATGTTTATTTTAGTCTCTCTAATTTGAGAAGTAACTTCATGTGAAACTTCTAATGCATGCCACACCTTATAAGTAGATTTATATGCAAACACTTTACTGAACTATTCATAACTCAATGCACAAAATAAAATATTTAAGCCCTTAGCATTCAGAGTTTCATTTTCATTTTTAGTAATTGTCCAAGTATTATAAGGGGTAGTTAACGGAGTATATGGTTTAGAAATCATGAACCACAATTTATGATCTATATTTTGAAGAAAGACTGTCATCCTGTATTTCCAATATTCAAAATGTATTCCATCAAATAAAAGAGTACGATTAAGATTTTGACCTTCATATGAAGAAAAATTACCATTTCCAGTAGCCATCTTACCTTAGATTTTCCAACCTATTTGATTTTAAATAGTCTAAAATCTTTAAAACACCTTAAGCCTTAAATCAAGAAAGTTAAACGTATGCTCCGATATTAATGTCTGTTTAAAAACAAGGAATGCAGAATAAGCAATGATATTAAATTAGTATCGATTTTATATCAAAGATTATTAACCAGCTCTGATACTACTTGTACGATCGTATGGCTACACAAGAAGGGGGTGAATTGTGTTTTTCAACATTTTCATTTATAATTGAAACTTCAATAATTAAAAACAAGTCGAGACATTGTTTTCAATAAAATCATTTTTATTCAAGGTTTCAATTACAATATACAATTCAATTTTCCTTAGAAATTATAGATGCAATTATATCTCGATACCATGTATCATCTAAACAATTTTATAACTACAAACAGAGAAAACTAATTTACGGAATTTAAAACATTTCTCCCTGTTTGAGATCTTTCTTCTTCTTTTTCTTTTTCTTTTTCTTCTTCAGTAATTCTTCAGTGATAAATATATATACTTTCTCTGCTTCACTGAATTTGCTTTCTCCTGATACTTCAAATCTTTAGTGACATAAATTTTACCTTTTTAGCTTCACTGAACTTTCTTCCACTTGAGAGCTTTTCCCCGAAGAGGTGTTTTTGATCCTTGAAAAGATTTTTCTTTTGGTGTGTAGGGATAGTTTAATCAACGAGAATTCTATGCCTTTTATACTGTTTCTTCATTTCATGCATATCCTCCACGTTTAATCACTACTAGTTTTCCACTTCTTCATGTCTTTTCTTTTTCCTTCATTGAAATACACATGTTCTAACCCACGTTTACATTTCGAATTTTGTTTAATCATCAGTCTTGGATCTCTGAAAATTTTCTTGCAAAATAAACTTTCTCATCCAAAATTTTTCATCAGTGTAATAAGTAGTCATACTTTAATGTTAACTAAACAAGTAACATAAGTATATATATATAACTTAACATTTCTAACTTAACGAGTTCTTCATATGCCAATTCACGTGACAAGTACTGTAGTTAACTCAATGAACTAAGTCTGTGGTGTTACGCTAACTCAACGAACCATCTCCATGGTGTTACAATAACTCAATGAACTAGTAATAAACAAATATTTTTATAATAAGAATTTTACCATGTGCAAAAACAACAACTTAAGTTTATAACGCTAACCTAATGCGTTGCCTTAGTGTTCAATATAGCAACTCAACGCGTTTAGTTATGTTAACTTAACGAGTTAAACATGTGCACCTCACGTGATACAATATAACATTCGTAACTTATAATTCACCACGTGTATAACACTAACTTAATGAGTTCGTCTCTTCTTTTACTCACTAACTTAACAAGTTCTCATGTGACCTATTTTAACCTTTAAGCCTTTAACTTAACGAGTTGTCTAAACGTGCACTATACATGATACAGAAAATTTAACTTTAAAATATATCATGCTTTTCAATAAAAACACATGTTAACTTAACGTTTAGTTAAATGAGAAATTAATGCAACGAAACGACTAATTATTAACTTAGTATAATTTCAGATTCAATACTGACAAGTATTTATATCAGTAAGCTTTTTCTATATTAATTGATGATTTTAATTTCTTTTCACAAGCAATAGTAATTGAGCAAATATGATTATTTTCATTTAGCACACATCATCAAAACAAAATACTCAACAAAATGGTTCTTGATCTTATCATTTTGGATGCTCATTTCATGAAATCGATACAGTCCACCATCAGTAGTGGAATCAGGTCTCCATAAAATAATTTTTTCTTCATTGCTCTCAGCTTGGAGATAAAAGCTGTATACCAATTTATCTGAATTCTATTCACAACTACATATGTGACCCATTTGACAAATTGACTCAGTTTTATATCGTGGCCTTGTCATTGGTAGACATTTTTAATTAGAATGTTAGTTATCATGTGTGCTTTACCATTTAAATGCTTCAGTCTATTTAACAATGGCACACTAGGATTGATAGCTAAACAATCCTTTATGATCTATTTTGTCCACTCGACTGCAGTTGTGCTTTCTAGAATTTTAAGTCATTCATTCTTCAATCCTAAAATGCTATGGAGAAGCTTTGGTGTTATCTATACATCAGTTTGCTTCACGTTGGAAATTAATCCACTTTCTCCTTCTCTTAAATTTGCATAGAAGCAAGACACTAGATTCTCATATACTACATGCCCTCTCTCTTGAGAAATAAACTTTAGTAGACCTTGGAATTCAAATAAATCTTTGTTTTCTTGCATTTCGTCCTAATTTACTGGTCTACTGTAAATGATATCATAACCCCTTATCTTTTGGTATTTATTATAAGCTTTTTGACTCCAAAAGTGTACTTCATTTAAAACTATTGCTTCAATCGAGTTAGGAATGAATTTGTTGCTCTAGAAGGGTTTGTTCTTGAACTTCCTCTTCCATATATTGAACTTGAATTGACTGAAAATGCTCCGTAGATTCTTGTATTTTTGCTTCTGCTCCTGTCTGTGATGGTGAGCTGACAAAACTCTCCACTCTGTCTTGAATTCTGTCCAAAATTTGCTGAAGAGTTTATTGCTCTTTAGTGGAATATGTCGAGTCATTTCCTTCCATATGTATTTGTGCAGCTTCTTGTTCAGTTTCTTCTTTTTCTTCTTTCTCTTAACTACCAATCTGCAATGTCACTGTTCTTTCTAATTTTGTGGCAAATTGGGATGGAGTTACGGGCAAATCAACTTCTACCCTAATTTCTGTTTCTTTTGCTTGTATAGGCTGTAGACTAGTTTCAACCTGTTTTTCTTCTTCTCTTTGCTCTTACTGCTACTGCTCCTGCTCATCCTCAGAATTGGATAGCAGGTTTACAAAACTCAACTCTACAGGCCCTATTGATCTTGGTATTTCAGATTTAATCTCCTCTTGATATTCAGGCACTATCTCTTTTCCTTTCCTTCTTCTGATTAATTGTGCCTAGTCTTCATCTTCTTCTTCTGAGATTAAATCTACAAACATGGGCTCTGTAGGCCTTTGAGCCACAGGTACTAGCTCTTCCTATTTAACTTTTTCTATAATTGCTGGTCTCAAAGGACCAGCTTCAGCTCTTCTTATAATAGGTCTGGTATGGCTTCTTGATGCTATTCCACTTTGATTTTATATTGGGCTTTTAACTTTTCTACAGCCCTCTTTTTGCACCGTACATCAAACACCAGATGTGCTATAGCTACTGCCAATTCTTCTGGTTCTTCTTGGTCTTTTCCTATTTGAACCAGTTCTTGAAATTCTCTTTTTTTCTTCCTCAGTAGAAGGCCCCAAAATTGCTGCTCTTTCCAACAACCTTGGTGGTGGAACTGAAGGTCCTAGCTGCTGTTCCTCAGGAACAGGTCTTTTAGCAGTCGGCTCCTCCTATTTTTCAGTTGCTTGTTCTTCATTTTCTTTCCTTTGCTACTCCTAGATTGCCCACTGAGCCCATCTACCTATGCATCTTTTGAACTAGAGGCGGGACTTTCGTTAGATCAATTCTAGGGCAACTTCATTATTTGGCCTGATTCTTCTCTCTCTGCTTACAGCAACTTTCGTAGCAACTTTGATTCTAGTTTCCATTATCTGAGGTATTTGTATACCAAAATCTACTAACACTTTCCTCCAGTAGAAAAGGTCAGATTCTACCTTTTGTAGCTCTTTTTCCCTTGTCGTATTTCTAATTTTCTACCTCGTGTGCCATTCTTCCGAATCTTTAAGAAATGCTGATGTGTCAACTGCATTTTCCTAGAACTTGGGTGTCATCTTTTTCATCGTGGAGTTACACAACAGAACGGAATTGCTTAGATCTCCACTGTTCTAAGTTCTAAATGATTCTGTGGATAATGCCCCCAAACCCTAAGTTTAAGTATAAATAAGCCCTAGGTTTAGGCAGGTAATCGAGTCACTTCCCACGCAAAGCTCTCGCTCTCTCACCTATGGACTTAGTCTGTGGACTTAATTACCATACTCCGTTGAGTTAGAGTTAACTCAATGGGGTATGTTCGTTAACTTATCCTAGATTCAACGGAGTAAGTTTGTTGAATTAAGCGTAACTCAATGGACTTCCCATAAAGTTATATCTAATAAAAATACATATAATAATAATTTTTACTTCAGTCAAGACCGAAGAATTTTCGGTCTAATCGATTCTTAATTTTTCAACACTTTAAAATTTTTCAGTCAAACCGTTATATTCCTCGGTTGAATCGAAATTACATTTTTTTTTGTCGGTTGAACCGATACTATACATCAGTACCGTTGTCATTTAACTAAATATAATATATAGATTTTTTTTTTTGTGTTTCGGTCAGACCGATGGATCCTATCGGTTGAACCGCAACGATGTTTAAATAAAATTTTGTTCTTCCTTATATATATATATATATTATATAATTTTAGAAATTTTCTTTCTAAGTAAAGCTCGAGTAGTCCTTTACTCTTACTTCTTCTATAATTCCAAAAGAATTCTTTGGTATTTTCAAAATAAGTCTAAGTCTTTGTCCATTTACTTTAAATATATTTTGATTTTTAAGATTTTCAATTTCAATAGCTCCATAGGGATAAATATTTCGAACTATGTAAGGTCCTACCCATCTAGATCTTAATTTTCCTAGATGATTATGGAGTCTAGTCATGTAAAGATATACTTCTTGTCCTATTTCAAAGGTTTTTGGAATAATTTTCTTGTCATGCTAGAACTTCATTTTCTCTTTTTCTCTTATAGTTTTTGAATAAGCTTCATTCCTAAATTCTTCTAATTCAATCAATTGTATTTTCCTATTTTCAGCGGCTTGATTTAAGTTAGTGTTTAGAGTTTTTAATGCCCAATAAGCTTTATGTTCAATTTCAGCTAGTAAATGCCAGCTTTTTCCATATACTAGCCTAAAAGGTGACATACCTAAGCTTGTCTTATAAGCAGTTCTATAACTCCAAAGTGCATCTGTCAATCTATTAGCCCAATCTATTCTAATAGGATTTACTACTTTTTCTAAGATTAACTTAATTTGTTTGTTTGCACTTTCTACTTATCTACTTGTTTGCGGATGATATAATGTTGCAATTTTGTGATTTACTCCATATTTCTTCATTAAGGCTTCAAAACTTCTATTACAGAAATGAGTTCCTCTATCATTGATAATAGCTTTAGGTATTTCAAATCTGGCAAATATATTGGTTCTTATAAATTGTATTACCACTTTGTTGTCATTAGTTTTTGTAGGTATAACTTCTATCCATTTAGATACATAATCCACCCCCAACAATATGTAGTTAAATTGATAAGACATAGGAAATTGACCCATAAAATCTATTCCCCACACATCAAAGATTTCAACCTCAACAATAGGATTAAGAGGCAGCATATTCCTCTTTGATATTCTTCCTATTTGTTGACAACTTGAACAACTTAAGCAATATTTATGAGCATCTTTGAATAGTGTTGGCCAATAAAATCCACATTGCAGAATTTTAGTAGCAGTTTTCCCTGAACCAAAATGCCCTCCACATGCTTGGTCATGGTAGAAAGACAATATGCTTTGATATTCAGTTTCTGGAACACAACACCTCCTTAAAACCATATCTAGATATTTCTTAAATAAGTATGGGTCGTCCCAATAGTAATATTTTACTCTTGAAAAGAACAATTTCTTATCGTGTCTATTCCAATCTTTAGGTGTTAAACCAGTAACTAAGTAATTAACTATGTCTGCATACCAAGGCATTATGTTGATGGTCATTAGTTGTTCATTAGGAAAATTATCCTTAATTTCAATATTTGATTTTTCTATTTGTAATCTTGATAAATGATCTACTACTACATTCTCACAACCTTTTTTATCTTTAATTTCTAGATCAAATTCTTGTAATAATAATATCCATCGGATCAATCTAGGTTTGGTCTCTTTCTTTGCTATTAGGTGTTTTAAAGCTGAATGATCCATGTATACTATCACTTTAGCTCCAATCAAATATGATCTAAATTTTCTAAGGCAAACACTACAGCCAACAACTCTTTTTTAATAGTTGTGTAATTAACTTGAGCATCATTTAAGGTTTTGCTTGCATAATGAATCATTCTAGGAAATTTTTCTATTTTCTGTCCCAACACCGCTCCTATAGCAAAATCAAATGCATCGCACATTAATTCAAATGGATGACTCCAATCAGGTGCTTGTATTATAAGAGTTGAAATTAAGTTAGTTTTAAGCTTGAAAAATACTTCTTTGTAATTTTTATCAAAGTTAAATAGGACATCTTTTAATAGATTAGTTAAAGGTCTAGCTATTTTGCTAAAATCTTTAATAAATCTTCTATAAAATCCAGTATGTTCTAGAAATGATCTAATATCTTTTACTAATTTAGGTTCTGGTAAATTAGAAATTACTTCTATTTTTGCTTTATCTACTTCTAGCCATTTCTTTGAAACAACATGTCCCAAGACTATTCATTGTTTAACCATGAAGTGACATTTTTCCTAATTTAGAACCAGACTTTTTTCCACACAGCGTTTTTATACTCGGTCTAAATTGTTTAAACACACTTCATATGAAGTTCCATAAACCGTAAAATCATCCATAAATATTTCTAAAAAATCTTCAGTCATTCTAGTGAATATGCCCTACATACACCTTTCGAAGGTGGCTAGTGCATTGCATAATCCGAATGGCATTCTCTCAAAAGCATAAGTTCCATTAGGACATGTGAAAGTTGTTTTCTCTTGATCCTCTAATGTTACTGGAATTTGGTTATATCCTGAATACCCGTCTAGGAAACAAAAATATTCTTGCCCTACTAACTTCTCTAGCATTTGATCTATAAAAGGTAAGGGAAAATGATCTTTCCTAATCACAACATTCAGCTTTCTATAGTCTATACACACTCTCCAGCCTGATTAAATTCTAGTAGGTATCAAGTCTTGACTTTCATTCCTAATAACTGTTAATCCTGACTTCTTGGGAACTACATGGATTGGGCTAACCCATGGGCTATTAGATATCAGATAAATTATGTCATTATCTAACCATTTCACTATTTCCTTCTTGACTACTTCTTTAAGGTTTGGATTTAATCTCCTCTTAGGAATTCTAACAGGTTTAACATTCTCTTCTAAATATATGTGGTGACAACATAAAGTTGCACTTAACCCTTTTATATTAGTCATAGTCCATCTTATTGCTTCTTTATAAGTTTTTACTACATCTTTTAATTTAACAATTTGATCCTCTTTTAAATCTAAAGCAATAATGATTGGACTTGTTTGTTTTTCTTCCAGAAATATATAGGTTAATTTAGGAGGTAAAAGTTTTAATTCTAATTGTTGCCCATCAGAAGCTAGAGCTCCTAATTGAATATCATCTTGTTCTAAATTAATTTCTTCCTGATCTCCTTTTATATTTATGCTTTCACTTTCTTCTAAAGTTTCAGAATTGAATTGCCTATTTAATTCTTCTTGAATCACATCTAGTATATCTCCTTCATCCTCTAAAAAGTCTATGATATGTAAGGACATTTCTAACTCCTCAAACTTTTTTGATTTGAAAATGTTTAATTGAGTATCCTCATTACCATATGCTAACTTTATTACTCTAGTCTTACAATTAATAACAGCCCCTAATGTTGCTAAAAATGGTCTTCCCAAAATTAAAGATGTATCATGATTTTTATGCTTAATTTGTTGGGAATCCAAAATTACAATATCGATAGGATATATGAAGTTTTTGATTTTAATTAAGACATCTTCTATTTTTCCTCTAGGGTATCTTATACTTCTATCAGCTAATTGAATAATAGTCCTAGTAGGAGTTAAGACTTCTAATCCTAAGGATGCAAATATATCACTTGGCATAACATTTATACCTGCACCTAGGTCTATTAAGGTTCTTTCTAGAATAGTATTTCCTATGGTGCATGATATAACAGGAATTTCAGGATTAGATAACTTTTTAGGAATTTGTGGTAGAAATAGGGAACTACTTTTCTCAGCTAAAAAGACTTTCCTTAAAACATTTCGCTCTCTTTTCTTAGTACACTAATCCTTAAGAAATTTAGCACAAGGTGGCATTTTCTACAATAAGTCTAACAAAGGAATGTTAACTTGTACTTTTTCAAAAATTTCTCTAATTTGTTCTTGTTTTTCAGGAAATGTTTGTTGTAATCTTTCAAGATAGGGTGCTAATGATTGTGATTTAAAAGATTATTTTTCTTTCATTTGATTTGTTTGATCATTTTTAGTCTCATTTTCAGATTCAGATTTTTCTTCATTGATGTCTATATTTTTAGTTATTACATTTTTATTATCATTTTGATTTTTGTTCTTATCCACCTTCATATTATTTTCTTTTTGAATTCTTGGTAGTATATCAGTTCTAGATCTTAATGTTATACATACATCTTCCAGATTTTCATTACTTTCTTGATGTTCTTGTATATCATTTTCGTGATTATGATCTTCAACTGTTTTTAGTTTTAGAATGCATTCTTTAAATTCTATTGCATTAGTATTTTCTTTTGTTTGTATGACTTGCAAATTATGTAGATCTATAACATTAAAGTTTTCATTTATGTTGTCTTGTTGCATAACTTGTAATTTCATTGTAAATTCATCTAATGCTTTTAGTTTTCTTTCCAGATCATCTAATCTCATTACATTCAATTTTTGATCAATTTTCATTATGTTTTTTTCAGTTTCGTAAATGATATCAATTTTAGGTTTTGAATATGATTCCTTATAGTTTAATTGATTGACTTCTTGTTGCTGACATATAAATTGTTCCAGTTTGTTTATGTTTTGCTCTAAGTTACGCTATAGTCTATCATACCTATCCCAAACTTCCTTGTCTCTCAACATATTACACATTCTAAGCTGACCATTAGTTGGGTAAACCATAGGATTCTCATATTCAACTCTATTATAGTGAAGATAATTCATTTGTTGTTCATATGATCTAACTATCTGCAATTGTTTTAGTTTCAAACAATCAGAAATATCGTGACCTTCCAAATTACAGAATTCACATATGCTAACTACAGTGTTAGAAATCTTTGAGCATAAGCATATGCCATATTCTCAATTATAGAAGAAAACACACACTCCTCTTGATATTAAAACAAAATAGCACTCATAGTTACTTAGCTTCTCAATCTCTCCTCGGCAACGGTACTAGAAAACTTGTATTGATGTGAAAGATTAGATCTTAAACTTGTTTACTTTGTCTTTATGCTTATATCAATAATTACTTTTAAAAGTAAACTAACAACTTTTCACACAAATTAGATATTAATTTTAATTTGTATTTTAACTGCAAGTGCACAGTGTATATTGTATTTGTGTGCAAGTATAGGTCGATCCCATAGAGAGATGAAGTAAGAATTATAAAGCACTTCGTTGAGTTACAGTTAACACAACAAACCTAGTTCGTGGAGTTATGGCTAAGTCAACGGACTAACCTCGTGGACTTAAGTTAACTCTACGAGTCTAACAATACTATTAATTACAAAGGAATTCGGCCAACCATTAGGTGGTTCTATAGATTGTAAATAACATCAATTAAGCTCTTTAATACTAGTTAAGATTAGATTTATCATTAAGTAACACTAACATTTAGATATTTCAAACAGTAACCATTAAAATGTTTAAGTATCTAGAACACAACAATTTTAGTAAACTGTAAAAACTATTATCTATTTTCTAAATCAATCAAACATAAAACATTCACAATACTGACAATGATAACATTAATCACAATACAAAACAAACAATACAACACTTACATACTAAATGTAAACACAAATAAGTTGTTGTTTTGGTATTTTTGTTTTTGATATGTTCCTGAAGATGAATGAAAGGTGAAATGTAAAAATCTCTATCGACAGTAAATACTTCTATCACTATATGTGATGCGATTACACCATTGAAAACTTAATCACTTGCAATCTTGTCTCCTCTCCCTATAGAATCGTGAGTCCAAAATTGCAAGATGATCTCCTCCTCAGCATACTAGCATCAACTCGAAACCAAGGTTAGAAGCTTTATGATCTCCTGAGATATGAATTAGTGCTTGGTGAAAATGGCTTCTCTTGTTGCGACGTGATCACTCCTCACAGTGGTTGTCAGGCACTGTGTTTGACTCAGAATCGACCCAACATCAGGAAAGTATCCTCACAGACCTCCGATGGTTGGTGATTATGGTGGTGGTGTGGAGCTTCAGGGAACTTCCGACGTTGCCTACAGTTAGCGTGGTTCTCCAACACTCCTTTGCACACACTTTTTCTTCGTCTTTTATATTTCTTATAGTTGTAACTGATCTCACTTAAATGATTGGTTAGATTTCCTTCATTCATATCAGTGATGGTGATTTCTTCTTTATTCCACGAGTGAATTCCTGCGTGATACGTGCAATCGTGGTTTTCCTTCGAATGTCCTATTTCTGTAACTGCTATAGTGGCATATTAGAAAATAAAAGGTCTGTGGAGTTACAAATAACTCAATGGACTTCCTTCGTTGATTTAACTATAAACCACGTGCAATAAAGAAATAAGCTGCTAACATAATGTGTTACCTTAGTGTGTATTTATGTAACCCAATGCGTACAGTTATGCTAACTTAACAAGTTAAACATGTGCATTTCACGTGATCTACTAAAGCATTTATATTCAACACATGCATAATTCTAACTTAACAAGTTAAGATATTTCAGACACTTACAAACCTAACTATCCGATGCCCAGATGCATTTCAGATAGTTAATAGATAACTTACCGAAAATCCACTTAAGTCATGCATTACGATTTCAACATGTGTACTTCAGGAAATAATAAAATATTCTTTAAAACATAACTATTTGATACATTAAACATAACTCTTCGAAATAACAAAAAATTCGAATACTTAAGAATTTCACAACCTGCAATTTTACCGACAGTTCAGAAATGTACTAAATTAACATTAATTCCTTGAAATTATGTAGATTCTTTCATTAAAGCATATAATAGTGCAATTATAACATAATGGCTTAATTCTCATATGATAAGCTAAATATTATGCAATTAACCATCATTTAATCATTAATATTATGCACTTTTTCATTCTAAACATCAGGCTTTAGAAGTTGAAGGTTGTATCTGTGTGTTAATTGTACCTTCTAAAGTAGAAGCTTTTGTTGTATTTGACTGTTTATAGGTTAATTTGTTAGTTCAATTATTTATCAGTTAATTTTGATGATGAAAAACGTGTGGGTTAATTATTTCTACCATATTTTAGATGTCTTTTTATTCAAATAAATCTTAGCTAACTACTTTGTACTCAAGGTTTTTTTAAATTAGATTTTGGAAGTTTATTTTGTCTACAGTATATTGATCGGAGAGTTAATTTATAAGTCACCAAACAAAACAAGACAAATCGAATGGTTAAGCTTCACTCCTGGCCTTTCAGATAGTTATATCAGTAACTATCCGAAAATATTTATCTTCGATGAGTTAAGTCTTTTTATGTTCGAATATAACTTTTATGGTAAGTATCCAAAATCCCTTCAATTTCAGCTAGTTAAGGTTTTTCATTCCAAATAGTTAGCTATTTCTCTGTTTTAATATATTTTCGGTTACTTTCTTCTAAAGGACACATGTCAGTCTCTCATCGCTTGACTTAAGTGACTTTTTGAAAGGTTACGATGTAACTATCCGAAAACTCTTAAGAATCGGAGAGTTACATTCTGTAAGTATCTGAAAATAGTTTTAAGCTTCGGATGGTTGAGTTTCCTATTATTTCTGACTTAAGTGACTTTTTGGAAGGTTACCTGTGTAACTATTTGAAATGACTTAAGGATCGGAGAGTTATCTTTTATAAGTATCTGAAACATGACTTCTCTATCGGATAGTTTATTTTTAATATTTTATAATGCTGTTTCAGAAGGACACGTGTTTCAATTTTAATACATAACTTAAGTGGTCTTTTAGAATGTTAGTTCTATCTATCTGAAATGATTTTAAGTTTCAGCAAGTTATCTTTCTAAGTCTCCGATTTCCTAAAAGCCTCCGAAGATTTTATTTTTATAGAAACTGTAACTATTATTAATTAACTAACCGTTGTGGTAAGATATCTTTTGATTTAGATCTCGACTTATTATGATTGAAGGTTGCTGGAAATGAATTACTACATAAGGCATCTAACCATTTCAGAATTCTTTCCACCTATGCAAATCTCGAAGGAAAAATAAAAAGAATTTGCAATGAAACTGAAACACACACAGAATTTTTTCAACACTCGAAAGGAGAAATTGTCTACTCAGCAATTCTGCAAACATTCTGAAGATTCGTCTGCAATAAAGTTTAGAAGATCAAAAGCTGCAGATCAATCAAGAATTCTCCTCGGAGCTTCTTTGTCAACTCTTCATTGGAAGTTGATCTAGTCTTGTGTCTTTTTCATTTGGAGTTTGTGACTCCTGGTTTTAAACTGTTTTCTCATCAACTTTAAAAAACCCTAACTCACAAGGGTGTTGTGAGTATATCCTTCACAAGGTCGGGGCCTTGGTGAAGAGAGTGAAGTGTGACACTTCACTTGCTCAAGATTGGGGTCTTGAGTACACAAAGTTGGTGCTTTGTATGAGGTTTTTGTTTAGCTTTTAAAAACATCTGTAAGGTTGTTGCTTAGCCTGCAAAAGTAACTTGTTTAAGGTTTGTGCTTAGCCTTAAAAGCAGTTAGTGGAATTCTCAAGGTTGTGGCCTTGAGGAGTGGACTACCTAGTTTGGGGAACCACTATAAATCTCTTTGTGTTCTTTACTTTCTGCACTACAAGTTTTAATTCCTAAATCAATTAATCAGGGTTCATTAGTGTCAATAGCTTCCAAAATTTTAAAAGCAAAATAAATTTTATTAGGACACTATTCACCCCCCCCTCTAGTGTGCCATTCGATTCTTTTAGTGGTATCAGAGCAGGTTATCTCTGTAATAGATTTAATCAATCTGAGATCAATGGTAGAGGGTCAGCATGTATATCGACTTCCACTCTTTGATGGAAATAATTATGGCTTTTGGAAAAATAAAATGACTAATTTTTTAAACTCTATGGATGTGAAGGTGTGGAGAGTAGTGGTTCGTGGAGTACAACTTCCAAATGTTCCTGAAGACATGTGGAATGATAAAATGAGAAGAAAATTCAAATGGATGCAAGAGGAATGAATGCACTAACTTGTGTAATCACTGCTGATATATCCAACAAGATTTCTGCTTGTTCTACTGCACATGAAGCTTAGCGTGCATTAGAAATTACATATGAGGGAACAAATGAAGTGAAGGATACAAAAATATCTTACTAAGAGAGTATGAGATGTTCAAAATGAAAGAGAATGAGAGTATCACTGATCTCATATCTCATTTCATTGAGATCATAAATGGACTGAAGAATCTTGGGAAAGAATTTCCCATGAAAGAACAAGTTATCAAAGTCTTGAGAAGCCTGAACAAAGATTAGAAAGCTAAGGCTACCTCCCTGCAAGATTCAAAGGATATGAAGACTTTCACTTTGGAATATCTCACTAACAATCTGTTAGCCTATGAGACTTAATTGAAAGACTAGAAAGAAGAGGAAGGAGAAACCTCAAGGAAGGTTGAAAAGAAAAAGGAGCTTGCATTGAAGGCTTAACAACCATCTGAGGAGCCTGTTAATGAGTTTCCAGAAGAATTGCCTTGTATTATCAGAAAATACAGAAAATTCTGAAAGAAAGGAAAAAGTCATGATAAAGAGAAGCAATCTGCTACAAAATGCTTCAATTGCAACAAATATGGGCATTTTCAGAGCCAATGCACATATCAAAAGAAGGATGAAAGAAAGAACTTTGACAAGAAGAAATCTCATGGAAAATAGAAGTTTCATCAGAGAAGGCTTAATCAATGAAAGAAGAAAGCATTCCAAGTTACTTGGGATGATTCTACAAAATCTGAAGTATCTAAAGGTACCAGTATTGATGGTACACAAACTCAGTCTGAGTCTAAAGAGCTAGCCAATGTTTGTTTTATGGCTAACACTAATGAGGTACACTCTGATTCTAATATAGTTGAGGAAATGATTTCTGATAATGATTCTGAAGTATCTGATATAAATCAAGATGATTATAATGAATTATTGGAAGAACTAAAAAATGTTAGTTTGGAAAATTCTATGTTAAAAGGAAAATTATCGAATAGTAATAAAACTACTACTAAGTTAGAAAAGGAAATTACTGCATTAAAAATTGAAAATTCTACGTTAAGGAAAAATAAATTTGTTACTGATAGTTCTGATATGCATGATAAAATTTCTGAACTTGAAAAATATAATTCAGAACTTATTAAAGAACTAAAGGATAAATTCTTAGAAAACAAAAGGCTACAAGATGAAACTGAAAAATTGAATGAAAAATTTAAAAATCAATGTGTAGAAAAATCTAGTTCTAATTCTGGTATAGAAAAATTAGAACAAGAAATTGGTAGATTGAAATTTAAACTAGGAGCTTTTACCAAAGGAGAAAAGAAACTTACCAATATTATTAATAGTTATAAAGTCTTTGGTGATAGAATTGGTATAGGTTTTAACTATAAACCACCTAAAACATATGCTTCTGTTAACTTTCAAATAGCTATAAAATGGAATATTTGTTGCAAAGAGCAACCAACACTAATCTTGTCAAATAAATAATAATAATAAAACCTCCGATTATGGCTATGCAGTACTGATAGTTTCATAATTGTCAAAGATCTTCTTTTCTTATTAGTTAATTACATAACAGACATTGTTAAGAGAAAATATACCTTGGGGTTGCTTCATGGAAATTTCAAACTAGTTGGAGAGAACATATTAAATAATTCTGAATTTTGCTATTCTAAAAACATTAAGTTATAACACTGAAGTTTATGAAAACTGATTTTTTTAAGGTTAATAAGGTGAACCATAGGGTCAAGTTCTTGTACTAAGTGAAATGTGTTATTTATCTTAATGTGGAGCCTTAAATATTTCAATAATTCTCACATCAAAAAATAAAAATAATAAAAATAATTTTAATTTTAAAGAAAAGAATGATATATATATATATTTATATATCTATATATCTAATCATAAAAAAATAAAAAAAATTAATAATAAAAATCTAAATACCACCATAAATTTTTTTTTGCTGATTTCTTTTATTCAAAAATTCAGGGGGAGTTTATTCTTTTTGATATGTCTGATTTTCTCAATTTTAAGATCTATTTCTTTCTTAGTCATCATATTTTTAGGGGGAGTTATTTTCTTTACCTAGTTAGGTGTTGGAAGTCTTTAGAGAGTTAGCCTTTTGTCTTAAGGGCTTTTTGGATAGTTAAGTTGTAACTATCCAAAAATTCTTAGTTTCAACAAGTTCCTGTCTTGTGTCAAGGAATGGATTCAATTCACAATCTGCTCACTCATCAAGGGCTTTTAGGTCTTATTTCTTCTCCATCAGGGTTATCTGTTTTTGAAGACCTAATTCCCCTTTTCTACTCAAATCTTGAGATGTTTTCACATTTTTTACTTTTGCACCTACAACATCAAACAGTAAGGATTGGTGGAGAATTTTTGGAGACTCTTTTGGAATACCATCTACTGGTATAAATATTGCTCTTTCTCCATCAAAACTAGGGTGGTAGGAATCAGAAATGAATAAATTGATTGGAAAAACTCCTGATAAACATTTTAAGTTAGTTAAAATTGCAGATCTTCATGGTTTGGCCCGAATGATTGCCACAATTCTGTTTTCCTTTGTATTTTAGAAAATAGGTCATGCAGATGAATTGGAGAGGAAAGTCTACAAGCCACTTATGCTGTGATGGCTGGTATAAAGGTTAACTGGGCAAAAGTAATTATTGCTCAGATTACTCATCTGCAAAGTTTTCTGTTTTATGGAGATTTCATTTATCATCTTATGGCCAAATATATTGATTTATCAAGCAAACCTCTGAAATCCATTAAAAGAAGAGTACTATAGATTAAGGATCTTCAAAGAATGTCCTCCTCTGATTCGATTGAGTTGCCCCCTCCTTTTCAACCATCTACAACTCAGAATTCAGCATCTCATTTTGTAGTAGCTTCACCTCTTGCCGCACCTCCTTCTGCAGAAACTCCACCTCCTATAGTACCTACTCTAGCTCTAGCAGCTCCATTTACAGCAGTTGACAGTTCTAATACCCTCCTAAAATAGAATGAGCTTCTACTTCAACATAATCAGATGCTTTTGGATCAAGTTGCTCATTTAGAACAACTTCTAAGGGAGAGGGATAATTTAATTCAAGATTTGTTACAGAAAAAGTCAATTGCACATTAGACTATTTGTTTTCCTTTGATGTAATTTTCTTTGTTTGCTTTATTCTGTATCCATATTGTTTCTTAGTCTTCATCAATAAAATTATATTTTATTTATCTTCGAGTATCCTTCAATAAATTACCTCCACTTTTTAATTCTGACAAAGGGGGAGAATATATCTGTTTACAGTTTTGTCATCATCAAAAAGGGGGAGATTATTAGTTCAATTATTTATCAGTTAATTTTGATGATGAAAAACATGTTGGTTAATTATTTCTGCCATATTTTAGATGTCTTTTTATTCAAATGAATCTTGGCTAACTGCTTTGTACTCAAAGTTTTTTTAAATTAGATTTCAATAGGTTATTTTGTCTATAGTATATTGATTGGAGAGTTAATTTATAAGTCACCAAACAAAACATGACAAATCGGATGGTTAAGCTTCTCTCCTAGCTTTTCAGATAGTTATATCAGTAACTATCTGAAAAGTATTTATCTTTGGTGAGTTAAGTCTTTTTATGTCCGAATATAACTTTTATGGTAAGTATTCGAAATCCCTTCAGTTTTAGATAGTTAAGGTTTTTCATTCCGGATAGTTAGTTATTTCTCTGTTTTAATGTATTTTCGGTTACTTTCTTCTAAAGGACACGTGTTAGTCTCTCATCGCTTAACTTAAGTAACTTTTCGGAAGGTTATTTCTTAAATGACTTAAGGATCGGAGAGTTATCTTTTATAAGTATCTAAAACATGCAATTCTGTATCGGATAGTTTATTTTTAATATTTTATAATGTTGTTTCAGAAGGACACGTGTTTCAATTTTAATACATGACTTAAGTGGTTTTTCGGAATGTTAGTTCTATCTATCGAAAATGATTTTAAGTTCGGGCAAGTTATCTTTCTAAGTCTCCGATTTCCTAAAAGCTTTTGAAGATTTTATTTTTACAAAAACTACAACTATTATTAATTGACTAATCGTTGTGGTAAGATATCTTTTGATTGTAGATCTCAACTTTATTATGATTGAAGGTTGTTGGAAATGAATTACTGCATAAGGCATTTGACCATTTCAACATTCTTTCCACCTATGCAAATCTTGAAGGAAAAATAAAAAGGATTTGCAGAAAAACTGAAACACACAGAATTTTTTCAACACTCGTAAGAAGAAATTGTCTGCTTAGCAATTCTGTAAACATTCTGAAGATTCATTTGCAACAAAGTTCAGAAGATCAAAAGCTGCAGATAAATCAAGAATTCTCCTCAGAGCTTCTTTTCAACTCTTCATTGAAAATTGATCTGGTCTTGTGTCTTTTTCATTTTGAGTCTATGACTCCTAACATTCTGAAGATTCATTTGCAACAAAGTTCAGAAGATCAAAAGCTACAGATAAATCAAGAATTCTCCTCAGAGCTTCTTTGTCAACTCTTCATTGAAAATTGATCTGGTCTTGTGTCTTTTTCATTTTGAGTCTGTGACTCCTAGTTTTAAACTGTTTTCTCATCAACTTTAAAAAACCCTAACTCACAAGGGTGTTGTGAGTATACCTTTCACAAGGTCGGGGCCTTGGTGAAGAGAGTGAAGTATGACACTTCACTTGCTCAAGATTAGGGTCTTGAGTACACAAAGTTGGTGCTTTGTGTGAGGTTTTTGTTTAGCCTTTAAAAACATCTGTAAGGTTGTTGCTTAGCCTGCAAAAGCAACTTATTTAAGGTTTGTGCTTAGCCTTAAAAACACTTAGTGGAATTCTCAAGGTTGTGGCCTTGAGGAGTGGACTACCCAATTTGGGGAACCACTATAAATCTCTTTGTGTTCTTTATTTTCTACACTGCAAGTTTTAATTCCTAAATCAATTAATCAAGATTCATTAGTGTCAACAGCCTCCAAAATTTTAAAAGCAAAATAAATTTTATTAGGACACTATTCATCCCTCTAGTGTGCCATTTGATCCTTTCATAATTTACTATTGTTAGCAGCAAAACTTTTAAAATCTTTTATAGTCAAATACCTTAACCTCTGTTGGTAGATTTTCCATTTGGCCAAAGTTAAAGATCTACTTATTAATCTAAATAGGGCATCTTCAAAAAATAACTTTATTTTTATTGACTTAATTTTGGAGATGAATACCTGATACCAATTTACTTGGATCTATTCATAATAGTATAAGTGTTCAATTTTACAAACTGACTTAATTCCATTTCATGCCCTTGCTTTTGATAAATTGTCTTGATAAGAATAAAGGTAATAAATCGAGCATTTCCATTTACGTATTTCATTCTGTTTAATAATGGAATTGTAGGATTTAGACGTAGGTATGATTTTATATCTAATTTTATCCAACCTAAACTAGTTGTATTTTCCAAAATTTCTAGACCAATATTTCTTAATCTGAGTTGTTGATAACATAGTTTAAGACTTAACTCAATGTCCTATATTCTTCAATCTTTGTTATTAGTTTACCTTTCACTTTAGTTAAGTTGCTGTAAAAAGCTAGAACTAATCCACTAATATAAGAAAATGTATTTTCTTCTTGTATAATTGTGATTAACCCTTGAAATTCAAATAAGCCATAAATTTCCTACAATTTTCTCCAATCTAAAGGTCTGCTAAATAGTATATCAGAAGATTTCTTATACTTCTCATAAGCTTCTTGATTTCTAAAGTATAGTGGAGAATTTTGTGTTTCAAGAAATATTTGAAGTGGTGGTTGGTTTACTTGTTCAACTGGTCTTTAAACAATATCTTCCATTTATTCTACAAGATTTTCTTCTCTATCTTCTTCTTCAATTTCTTCTTCAGTGATAGGAGGTATTTTTGTATACTCTTACAAATATTTCTTCATAAATTTAATATCTTAAGTTTACGAGGTTCCGTAAACTTACTTAGTAACATTACGAGGTTCGTATACTTTATCACTTAAGTTTATGAGGTTTCATAGCCTTAGCTGGCTATCTAGGTTTTTTAGAAAATAAACTAAATAGTATACCTAGATTGCTCAACTAGATAATGTGTAGCTAATCTAATTGATTTTCTAAGTTTTCTCCCCCTACACATGTGCATCAAATTTAAAGCAAAAAAAAACTTCAAATGCTTGTTAATAGAAATGCAAAAATACTAAAATGGTGAAATACATAATATAATATGTTATTTTTGTTCAACATTTCATGTACTTATAATCTTCATTTTAGATCAAAAACCTTAAAATTCTAGATAATAAACCAAATATTTTATGATATATAGATTTCTTAAGCACAACCAAGTAATTTCAATACTTTTAGTCTCATATCTAAGTATAAACAATGTATCTTCATGAAGCACAATTAGAAATTGACATATGTTAGTGCATCTATTAGCAATAAGCTACACCATTACATCATTTAAACCATTACACCAACTCTTTTTCTTCTTCTTTTTTTTCTCATAAACTTAGTCCTTTATCAACCAGACTTTCTATTATACCCTTATATTGTGCTTTTAGTCAATAATCTCAAATCAAGCATGACCTTAGGTTGCAAGATTTCAAGATATCCCTTCGTACCTAATAAAGTATAACAGGCCTGTGGGACATTTTCACATCATTTTGACTTTGTCCAAAAAATTTTAGAACATTAAGCATAGACAAAAATAGAATGATGCTATTGCTCCATATCAATTCTGAATAATTATAAGATACAAATATTTATAACTTGATATGAAGAATTTCAGTTTTCAACTCTTTAATCATTCTTAATACATCTAACAACTAGATTAAAATTTGAAATATTTATCTGACCTTAAGTTTCTTTTCTTAATAAAGATTTCCAACACATTTAAAGTTAAAATTTTAAATGATACTATATTATTATCAAATCATGAAAATAATTAATATTAACAATATCAATAAAATCAGAAATTAGTTAAAACATTAAAATACTTAAAAATAATGCACTAGACAATATTTTAAACATCTAACAGTTTGCACACACCTAAGTTTCTTCTAAGATTAGAAAATGAATTTTCATGTAAAGGCTTAGATCTTCATAGACCTCAAATGTGAAAGGATCAAATGACACACTAGAGAGGGGGTGAATAGTGTCTTAATAAAATTTATTTTGCTTTTAAAAATTTCAGAAGCTGTTGACACTAATGAACCTTGATTAATTGATTTTGGAATTAAAACTTGCAATGCAGAAAGTAAAGAACACAAAGAGATTTATAGTGGTTCCCCAAACTAGGTAGTCTACATCTCAAGGCCAAAATCTCGAGAATTCCACTAAGTGCTTTTAAGGCTAAGCACAAACCTTAAACAAGTTGCTTTTGCAGGCTAAGTAACAACCTTACAGATGTTTTTAAAGGCTAAACAAAAACCTCACACAAAGCACCAATTTTATGTACTCAAGACTCCAATCTTGAGCAAGTGAAGTGTCACTGTCACACTTCACTCTCTTCACCAAGGCCCCGACCTTGTGAAGGGTATACTCACAACACCCTTGTGAGTTAGGGTTTTTAAAGCTAATGAGAAAATGGTTTAAAACTAGGAGTCATAGACTCAAAATGAAAAAGAGACACAAGACCAAATCAACTCCAATGAAGAGTTGACAAAGAAGCTCTGAGGAGAATTCTTGATTGATTTACAGCTTTTGATCTTCTAGACTTTGTTGCAAATGAATCTTCAGAATGTTTGCAGAATTGTTGAGCAAACAATTTCTCCTTTCGAGTGTTGAAAAAAAATTCTGTGTATATATGTTTTAGTTTTCTGCAAATCCTTTTTATTTTTCCTTCAAGATTTGCATAGGTGGAAAGAATTCTGAAATGGTCAAATGCCTTATGCAGCAATTCATTTCCAACAATCTTCAATCATAATAAAGTTGAGATCTGCAATCTAAAGATATCTTGTCACAACGGTTAGTCAATTAATAATAGTTGCAGTTTTCGTAAAAATAAAATCTTTAGAGGCTTTTAGAAAATCGGAGACTTAAAAAGATAACTGGACGAAACTCAAAATCATTTCAAATAGATAGAACTAACATTTCGAAAGACCACTTAAGTCATGTATTAAAATTGAAACATGTGTCCTTCTGAAACAACATCATAAAATATTAAAAATAAACTATCCAATAGAGAAGACATATTTCAGATACTTATAAAAGATAACTCTCCGATCATTAAGTCATTTCGAATAGTTACATAGGTAACCTTCCGAAAAGTCACTTAAGTTAGAAATAATAAAAAAACTTAACTATCCGAAGCTTAAAACTAATTTCAGATACTTACTGAAGGTAACTCTCTGATTCTTAAGAGTTTTCGGATAGTTACATTGTAACCTTCCAAAAAGTCACTTAAGTCAAGTGATGAGAGACTGACACGTGTCATTCAAAAGAAAGTAACCGAAAATATATTAAATCAGAGAAATAGCTAACTATCCAGAATGAAAAACCTTAACTATCTAAAACTGAAGGGATTTCAGATACTTACCATAAAAGTTATATCCAGACATAAAAAGACTTAACTCATCGAAGATAAATACTTTTCGAATAGTTACTGATATAACTGTTTGAAAAGTCAAGAGAGAAGCTTAACCATCTGATTTGTCCTGTTTTGTTCGATGACTTATAAATTAACTCTTCGATTAATACATTGTAGACAAAATAACCTACCGAAATCTAATTTAAAAGACTTTGAGTACATAGTAGTTAGCCAAGATTTATTTGAGTAAAATGACAGCTAAAATATGGCAGAAATAATTAAACCACACGTTTTTCATCATCAAAATTAACTGATAAATAATTGAACTAACAATCTCCCCCCTTTTAATGTTGACAAAACTATAAACAAATATATTCTCCCCCTTTGTTAGAATTAAAAAGTGGAGACAATTTATTGAAGGATACTTAGAGATAAATAAAATGTAAATTCATTGATGAAGAGTAAGAAATAATATGGATACAGAGTAAAACAAACAAAGAAAATTACATCAAAGGAAAACAAAAAAATCTAAGGTTCAATTGACTTTTTCTGTAATAAATCTTGAATTAAATTATCCCTCTCCCTCAAAAGTTGTTCTAAATGAGCTACTTGATCCAAAAACATATGATTATGTTGAAGTAGAAGCTCATTCTATTTTAAGAGGGTAACAGAACTGTCAACTGTTGTAGATGGAGCTGTTGGAGCTAGAGTAGGTGCTGCAGGAGGTAGAGTTTCTGCAGAAGGAGGTGTGGTAGAAGGTGAAGCTGCTGTAGAATGAGATGTTGAATTCTAAGTTGCAAATGGTTGAAAAGGAGGGGGCAACTCAACCAGATTAGAGGAGTACATTCTCTAAAGATCCTTAATCTATGGTACTCTTCTTTTAATGAATTTTAGAGGTTTACCCGATAAATCAATATATCTGGCTATCAGATGATAAATGAAATCTCTATAAAATAGAAAACTTTGCAAATGAGTAATCTAAGCAATAATTACTTTTGCCTAGTTAACCTTTATACCAGCCATCACAACATAAGTGGCTTGGTAGACTTTCCTCTCCAATTCATTTGCATGACCTATTTTCTGAAATACAGAGGAAGATAGAATGGTGGCAATCATCTAGGCCAAACCATGAAGATCTGCAATCTTAACTAACTTAAAATGTTTACCAAGAGTTTTGCCAATCAATTTATTCATTTCTGATTCCTGCCACCCTAGTTCTAATGGAGAAAGAGCAATATTTATACTAGTAGATGGTATTCCAAAAAGGGTCTCCAAAAATTCTCCATCAGTCCTTATTGTTTGATGTTGTAGGTGGAGTAAAAAATGTGGAAAAATCTCAAGATTTGAGTAGAAAAGGGGAATTAGGTCTTCAAAAATGGATAAACCTGATGAAAGAGAAATAAGACCTAAAAGCCCTTGATGATTGAGCAGATTGTGAATTGTATCCATTCCTTGAAAATTTACAGGTCTGCTATAAATGATATTCAATCCTTGATATTTATTGAAAAGAGATCCCTAGCTATAGAAGATCTAAAATAATATACATCTATAGGGATATCTGAAGAATAATTGACTGAAACCTCTAGAGTTTCATTTGCTAAAGGGGTTTTAGAAGGTGGAGGAGATGGAGGAACAAGAGTAGAGCTCGAATCTACATACAATCCTTGTATCAAAATATGAGTGTGAGGAGAAGGAATTGGATGAGATTCTGCATTAGAAGGAGGAGGAGGTGTAGAGTCTTCTCTATGTACAGAAAGAGGTTTGGCAAAACTCGGATGAGAGGAGAGAGTTTTCTTTCTTCTCCTAGAGTATGTGAATTGAGTAGTTGGAAGGGGAGATGTGGAAACTGTAGGCAAAACTGGAGTAGATGTAGAAATCAAGTGAGAATGACCAGGAGCAAGTTGGTGTAAAGTGCCAATACAAAACTCAAGAATTTGAGGATATATTAGGCCAACCACATGCTTGAAATCAATTCTTTTCTTGGACAAAAAGAATTCAGGTTCAGCCACTGATTTCTTCTTATTTGCCATATCAGAAAAATCATGATAACAAATAGGATCTATAGGCTCTTGAATTTTAATTCTTGGTTGCTCACTGAGTTTATGCAGTAAAGCTTAATTTCTCCTCCTTACTAGTGTATCTTGTAAGTGTAGGGCCATATGCAATGCACGTTTCTCAGATACCCTAGTATCTTTAGAAATACTCAAAAATTGGCTGACATAAGCCTCATATACAGATTTAAATTGAGGTTCTAAGGAGTTAACTTTAGTAGTTAATATGTCTTCATCATTTGAGGAAGAATCCTTAGAAACCCTAGGAGCATCATTTGGGTAGACGTGGTCTTCTATTTCTTATGTCTAATAGAAGGCTTGGTGTATTTTCTCGAGGAAGGCTTTTTGTTTTTCAACTGATTCCCACTTTTAACACAGGTGGAAATATGATGAAATTTACGAAGAACAGACAATTGTTTCTCTAAACACAGGAAACAAGTGACTATTTCTAAGGTTCCATAAACTGACTCAATATCAATGACCTCTTCTTCGGTAGAAATAATGAGTTGAGCTTTTATAGGAGAAAGATTTGCCATACCTGTCTAGAGATCTTGTTCCATTATTTGAATCCGCTATTCTTGCTCTTGTTGAGAGAGGGCAGAAAAATGTTTAGACGAAGCCATGAAGGAGAAGGCGCGAAAAAGAAATGAAGCAGACAATGGATTTGAGAATCGAAAGGTTGAGGTAGAGTGAGAAGATAACCCTCCGAAAGCATATAAATATCGAAAAGTTCTAGAGATCGGTGAGTTAGAAGTCGAACTTACCAAAAAGAAAGAGAATTTTAGATAGTTACAGAATAACTGTTTGAAAAAGAAATAAGGTCACGAGACAGGAACTTGCTAAAACTAAGGATTTTTTAGATAGTTACAACTTAACTATTTGAAAAGCCTTTAAGACAAAAAGCTAACTCTCTAAAGACTTCCAGCACATAACCAGGTAAAGAAAATAACTCCCCCTAAAAATATGTTGATTAAGAAAGGAATAGAACTTAAAATTGAGAAAATCAGACATATCAAAAAGAATAAACTCCCCCTAAATTTTTGAATAAAAGAAATCAGCAAGAAAATTTTTTTTGTTGTGGTATTTGTATTATTATTATTATTTTTTTTATGATTATATATATATCTATATTTATCATTCATTTTTTTAAATTAAAACTTTATTATTATTATTTTTTTTTTTGTGAGAATTATTGAAATATTCAAGGCTCCACATTAAGATAAATAAGACATTTCACTTAGTATAAGAACTTGATCCTATGGTTCACCTTATTAATCTTAAAAAATCAGTTTTCATAACTTAATGTTTTTAGAATAGAAAAGTTCAAAATTATTTAATATGTTCTCTCTGGCGAGTTTGAAATTTCTATGAAGCAACCCTAAGGTATATTTTCCCTTAACAACATCTGCTATGTAATTAACTAAGAGGAAAAGAAGATCTTTAATAATTATGAAACTATCAGTACTGTATAGCCATAATCGGAGGTTTTTTTTTTTTTGACATGATTGGTGTTGGTTGCTCTTCGCAACAAACATTCCAATTGTTTTTTTTTATAATGGCAATCACTTTAACAATACTGAAAATGGGAAAGTGTAGAAAGTTAAAAACATTTGGACAAGGTTAGGTTAAATATCTTGAGTCTTATTGCTTCCAGCCACTTGTCCTTGTTTTTCACCCTCACATATTAAATACCTCTAAATTATATAATCATGTAACATTCAGTCTAGCAAATAGGAATACAATCACTAAATTAAGAAGGTAACTTGGCTATTTTTCGGATTTAGATCTCCATTCTAAGTGTCATGTGGACATTATTCTATTTGTGGAGCAGAAACCTTCAGTAATTTTGTGAGTTATTCGGTGTTGATTTTAATATAGATGTATGAAATCATTGTAACTTATAAACTCAGTAGAAAATCCCATGAAGAGAGTTGGTTGTTTTGTTTTTGTTCTAAAGTTTGAAAAATAATAATTTGTAAATATTCTCAAGAAATAACTCAAAATAAGGATTAAACAAAAATAGATTATCAAAATAACTCAATATAAATAGATAATAGAAAATGAGATGGTGAAGTAAATATGGAAAAAAGTAAAAGATAAAAGATAGTAGGTAAAGCTAAAAATCATTTGGTAGCATATTCCTAAATCTCTTCTCAATTTGATAAACTATTTTTCTTCAAGAGGCTTTGTGAAAATATCTGCCAATTGTTCATGAGTAGAAACAAAATTCAGCTCAATGTTATCCTTCATAACATTATCTCTCAAAAAATGGTGTCTTATCTCAATATGTTTTGCCCGAGAGTGCAACATAGGGTTCTTCGACAAACTTATTACACTATTACTGTCATAATTAATAGGAGTTTTTCCATATGTAATTCCACAATCTTTCATAGTTTGTTTCATCCAAAGAATTTGTGCACAACATAGGGTAGTAGCAACATATTCAACTTCAGTAGTTGATAAGGCAACACAATTCTAGTTCTTACTGAACCATGAAATTAATGAACTGCCAAACAGTTGGCAAGTTCCACTAGTACTCTTTCTATCAGATTTGCATCTAGCATAATTAGCATCACTGTATCCAATTAGATCCAAACTGCTATCTTTGAAATACATTAAAGCAATATTTGAAGTTCCTTGTAGGTATTTCATTATCCTTTTAACTACATATAGGTGAGATTCTTTTGGTTGAGCTTGAAAACGAGCACAGGCACAAACACTAAACATGATATTAGGTCTAGAAGTAGTTAAATAAAGAAGAGAACCTATCATTCATCTATATTTTGTAATATCAACAGCTGGTCCAAATTCATCTTTATCCAATTTAATTGATGAACTCATAGGAGTGCCTGAGAACTTGCAGTTACTCATTCCAAATTTTTCTAAAAATTGCTTTATATATTTTTCTTGATATACAAAAATTCCTTTCTCAACTTGTTTAATCTGCAATCCCAGAAAGAATGTTAACTCACCCATTAGACTCATCTCAAACTGATTCTTCATCTGATCTGCAAACTTATTACTTAAATTCTCATTAGTTGCTCCAAAAATGATATCATCTACATAAATCTGAACAACTAAAAACCTAGATGATTTTTCTTAAAGAATAAGGTATTGTCAACCTTACCAATAGAGAAACCATTATCTAATAGAAAGGATTTTAGCCTATCATACCAAGCTCTTGGAGCTTGTTTCAAACCATACAAGGCCTTCTTTAGTTTGAAAACATGCTTAGGAAAATTTGCATTAACAAAACCAAGGGGTTGCCTAACAAATACTTCTTCTTTAATGAAACCATTTAAAAATGCACTTTTAACATCTATTTGATATAGTTTAAAATTCATATGAGTAGCAAAAGTTAGAAAAATTCTAATAGATTTTAATCTAGCTACAAGAGCAAAAGTTTCTTCAAAATCTATTTTGTCCTGTTGGTTATACCCTTGGGTTACTAGTCTAGCCTTATTTCTAATTACATGCCCTGATTCATCAGATTTATTCTTAAATATCTATTTAGTACCAATAATTGAATGATCTAGAGGTTTAGGAACTAACTCTCAAACTTCATTTCTTCTAAACTGATTAAGTTCTTCCTGCATGGCACTAATCCAAAATTCAACATTTAATGTCTCATCAATTTTTTTAGGTTCTATTTTAGATAGAAAAGCATAGTACCTGAATACATTAATCCTAGATCTTGTTTGCACACCTTTAGAAATATCACCAATAATAAACTCCTTAGGGTGTTGAGGCAAGAATTTATGAGTCAAAGGGTTATTATTTCTTTCTTGACCCATGGTATTAGATTCTCCAATATTTAATTCATCACATTCATAACCAGAAGTATCAATAATTTCTTTTGAAATATTACTTGGCTCTTCATCAAAATTTACATGCATAGATTCTTCAACAGCCAAAGAAATTTTGTTATAAATTCTATATGCTTTACTTCTTGAAGAATATCCCAAAAATATACCTTCATCAAATTTTGCTTCAAATTTATCTTTATTCTCCCTTGTATTCAGAATAAAACATTTAGATCCAAAAGTTTTAAAATAATGTACTTTAGGAATTCTTCCCATACATAGTTCAAAAGGAGTCTTATTCATTTCTCTTCTTAGGGTTACTCTATTTAAAATATAACATGCAGTGCTAACTGCCTTAGCCCAAAAATAATAAGCAACCTTGTTTTCATTCAGCATAGTTCTAACCATTTCTTGAAGAGATCTATTCTTTCTCTCTACAACTTTATTCTGAGAAGGAGCTCTAGGAAAGGCAAATCTATGTTCTATTTCTAGATCTTGGCAAAGTTTTTCCATATTTTCATTTTCAAATTTCCCTCCATGATCACTCTTAATTTTCTAAACTTTCAATTGCTTTTCATTTTGAATCATATTCAGAAAAATTTTAAACTCCTAAAATACTTCACTCTTATGTCTTAGAAATATTACCCAAGTATATCTTGAAAAATCATTAACTAGAACAAATACATATTTCTTTCCACCTAAACTTTCTATTCTAGTAGGGCCAAATAAATCCATGTGAATTAATTCCAAAATTCTTCTAGATAAAATTTGCTTTCCTGATTTAAAAGAACTCTTCTTCTGTTTTCCCAATTCACATGCATCACAGATTTTATCCTTTTTAAATTTCAAATTGGATAAATCATCTACTAGGTTCTTCTTAGCTAACTTATCTAGCTACTTCATATGAATATGACCTAGTTTATGATGCCATAAACATGCATTATCCAAATTATTAGCAATTAAACATGAATCAGCAAAAGAAACATCATCAAGTACATTTAGAAAACAGACATCATTTCTTCTATGAGTAGTAAATTTGATTTCATTAGAATTTTCATTAATAACAAGGCACTTCTTAGATTTAAACAAAACCATATAACTTTTATCTTCTAACTGAGTAATACTAATTAAATTATGCTCTAAATTTTCAACTAGTAAGACATTATCTATAACCATTTTATCATTTACATAGATCCGATACCAATAATCTTACCTTTTTGATCATTGACAAATCTGACATTTTCTCCATCAATCTTCTTGAGGTCTTTTAGGATAGATTTATCTCTAGTCATATGGTTTGAAGCACCACTGTCCATCACCCATCATGATCTTTTAGTTTTGACTTGCAAGAATAGTCATAACCATATCCTTTGGTACCTATTTTTCTTGGGTCCATTTTTGTCAGTGAAGAATATTTGAAATTTATTTTGTTTTGAAATCCATGTGTTATTTCGATTAACAGAATTTCTTTTCAACACATATATAACTTTCTCTTTATTAATTGTTTTCAAATATCCATTTCCATAGTCCATTCTATAGCTGTTTGAAAAATTAACAGAAGCATATGTTTTTGGTGGTTCATAGTTAAAATCTATACCAATTATATCACCAAAGACTTTATAACTATTAATAATATTTGTCAGTTTCTTATCTCCTTTAGTAAAAGCTCCTAGTTTAAATTTTAATCTACCAATTTCTTGTTCTAATTTTTCTATATCAGTATTAGAACTAGAATTTTCTACACACTGATTTTTAAATTTTTCATTCAATTTTTTAGTTTCATCTTGTAGCCTTTTGTTTTTTAAAAATTTATCCTTCAGTTCTTTAATAAGTTCTGAATTATATTTTTCAAGTTCAAAAATTTTATCATACATATCAGAACTATCAGCAACAAATTTATTTTTCTTTAATGTAGAATTTTCAATTTTTAATATAGTAATTTCCTTTTCTAACTTAGTAGCAATTTTATTATTATTCGATAATTTTCTTTTTAACATAGAATTTTCCAAACTAACATTTTTCAATTCTTCCAATAATTCATTATAATCATCTTGATTTATATCAGATACTTCAAAATCATTATCAGAAATCATTTCCTCAGTTATATTAGAATCAGAATATACCTCATTAGTGTTAGCCACAAAACAGACATTGGCTAGCTCTTCAAACTCGGACTCAGTTTGTGTACCATTAGTACTGGTACCTTTAGATACTTTAGATTTTGTAGAATCATCCCAAGTAACTTGGAATGCTTTCTTCTTTCCTTGATTAAATCTTCTCTAATGAAACTTCTGTTTTCCATGAGATTTCTTCTTGTCAAAGTTCTTTCTTTCATCCTTTTTTTGATAGGTGCATTGGCTCTGAAAATGCCTATATCTGTTGCAGTTGAAGCATTTTGTAGTAGATTGCTTCCTTTTATCATGACTTTTTCCTTTCTTCCAAAATTTTATGTATTTTCTGATAATACAGGCCAATTCTTCTAGAAACTCATTAACAGGCTCCTTAGATGGTTGTTGAGCCTTCAGTGCAAGTTCCTTTTTCTTTTCAACCTTCCTTGAGGTTTCTTCTTCCTCTTCTTTCTAGTCTTTCAGTTGAGTCTCATAGGCTAACGGATTGCCAGTAAGATCTTCCAGAGTGAGTCCTCATATCCTTTGAATCTTGTAGGGAGGTAGCCTTAACTTTCCAATCTTTGTTCAAGCTTCTTCTCAAGACTTTGATAACCTGTTCTTTCATGGGAAATTCTTTCCTGAGATTCTTCAGTCCATTTATGATCTCAATGAAACAAGATATGAGATCAATGATACTCTCATTCTCTTTCATTTTGAATATCTCATACTTTCTTAGTAGGATACTTATTTTTGTATCCTTCACTTCATTTGTTCCCTCATATGTAATTTCTAATGCACGCCAAGTTTCATGTGTAGTAGAACAAGCAGAAATCTTGTTGTATATATCAACAGTGATTACACAAGTTAGTGCATTCATTCCTCTTGCATCTATTTGAATTTTCTTCTCATCTTCATCATTCCACATGTCTTCAGGAACATCTGGAAGTTGTATTCCATGAACCACTGCTCTCCACACCTTCACATCCATAGATTTTAAAAAATTAGTCATTTTATTTTTCCAAAAGCCATAATTATTTCCATCAAAGAGTGGAGGTCGATGTACAGAGATAACCTATTTTGATACAACTTGAAAGGATCGAATGATACACTAGAGAGGGGGTGAATAGTATCCTAATAAAATTTATTTTACTTTTAAAAATTTCGGAAGCTATTGACACTAATGAACTCTGATTAATTGATTTTAGAATTAAAACTTGCAGTGCAGAAAGTAAAGAATACAGAGAGATTTATAGTGGTTCCCCAAACTAGGTAGTCCACTCCTCAAGGCCACAACCTCGAGAATTCCACTAAGTACTTTTAAGGCTAAGCACAAACCTTAAACAAGTTGCTTTTGTAGGCTAAGCAACAACCTTATAGATGTTTTTAAAGGCTAAACAAAAACCTCATACAAAGCACAAACTTTGTGTACTCAAGACTCCAATCTTGAGCAAGTGAAGTGTCACACTTCACTCCCTTCACCAAGGCCCCGACCTTGTGAAGGGTATACTCACAACACCCTTGTGAGTTAGGGTTTTTAAAGCTAACGAGAAAATAGTTTAAAACCAGGAGTCACAGACTCAAAATGAAAAAGACACACAAGACTAGATCAACTCCAATGAAGATTTGACAAAAAAGCTCTAAGGAAAATTCTTGATTGATCTGCAACTTTTGATCTTCTGGTCTTTGTTGTAGACGAATCTTCAGAATGTTTGCAGAATTGCTAAGCAGACAATTTCTCCTTTCAAGTGTTGAAAAAAAATTCTATGTGTATATGTTTTAGTTTTCTGTAAATCCTTTTTATTTTTCCTTCGAGATTTGCATAGGTGGAAAGAATTTTGAAATGGTCAAATGCATTATGCAATAATTCATTTCCAGTAACCTTCAATCATAATAAAGTTGAGATCTGCAATCAAAAGATATCTTGCCACAATGGTTAGTCAATTAATAATAGTTGCAGTTTCTGTAAAAATAAAATCTTTGGAGACTTTTAAAAAATCGGAGACTTAGAAAGATAACTTACCGAAACTCAAAATCATTTCGGATAGATAGAACTAACATTTTGAAAGACCACTTAAGTCATGTATTAAAATTGAAACATGTGTCCTTTTGAAACAACATCATAAATTATTAAAAATAAACTATCCAATAAAGAAAGCATGTTTCGGATACTTATAAAAGATAACTCACTAATCCTTAAGTCATTTCGGATAGTTACATAGGTAACCTTCTGAAAAGTCACTTAAGTAAGATATAATAAAAAAACTTAACTATCCAAAGCTTAAAACTAATTTCAGATACTTACTGAAGGTAACTCTGATTCTTAAGAGTTTTCGGATAGTTACATCGTAACCTTCTGGAAAGTCACTTAAGTCAAGCGATGAGAGACTGAACATGTGTCCTTCAAAAGAAAGTAACCGAAAATACATTAAATCAGAGAAATAGCTAACTATCTGGAATGAAAAACCTTAACTATCCGAAACTGAAGGGATTTCAGATACTTACCATAAAAGTTATATCCGAACATAAAAAGACTTAACTCACCGAAGATAAATACTTCTCGGATAATTACTGATATAATTGTCCGAAAAGCCAAGAGAGAAGCTTAACCATTTGATTTGTCCTGTTTTGTTCGGTGACTTATAAATTAACTCTCCAATCAATATACTGTAGACAAAATAACCTACTGAAATCTAATTTAAAAGACTTTGAGTACATAGTAGTTAGCCAAGATTCATTTGAGTAAAATGACAGCTAAAATATGGCAGAAATAATTAAACTACACGTTTTTCATTATCAAAATTAACTAATAAATAATTGAACTAACACAATGGTTGGTGAGTGATGGTGGTGTTGTGGAGCTTCAGGGAACTTCCAACACTTCCTATAGTTAACACGATTCTCCATACTCTCCACCACACTTTTTTCTTCGTTCTTCTCTTCTTCTTTTTATATTTCTTTTAGTAGTAATTACCTCTGCCTAAATAATTGGTTGGATTTCCTTCCTTCATATCAACAATGATGATTTCTTCTTCATTCCATGATTTAAATCCTACGTGATACATGCAATCGTGGTTTTCCTTCGAATTTCCTATTTCTGCAACTGCTTCACAATAATATTAGAAAATAGCTGATCCGTGGAGTTAGTGTAACTCAACAAACTTATTTCGTTAACTTAACTATTGACTCAACAAACTTACCTCATTGAGTAAAACTTAATTCAACAAACTTGATATAAAAATATAAAACATGTGCAACTCATGTGACATAAAGAAATACTTATAATTTAAAATAACTTTCCAATGATAAAATGATTTTTTCGGATACATACAAACTATAAGTATTTGAAACTTATATGCATTTTAGATAGTTAGCATCCAACCTTTCGAAGGATAACTTAAGTCATGTTTTAAGGTCATGACATGTGTCCTATTGGAAACAAATACCAAATTTAAATTCAACACATGCATACTCCTAACTTAACGAGTTTTTATAGCTTCAACTTGTAACTCAACAAACTTCACTCATTGAGTTAACTATAACTCAACGAGTTGTTATCGTGCCTTGATTAATGTATGCAAATAAAACATATCATGCTTAACACTATAAAACCACACTTAATTGAAGTTTTCAATTTTCTAGAAATGATATTTAATTAACATTAATTCCTTGGAATTATGCACATTTTACAATTAAGGCATATAATTATGCAATTGTAACATAATGGCTTAATTCTCATATGATAAGCTAAATATTATGCAATTAATCATTATTTAACCATTAATATTATGCACTTTTTCATTCTAAATACTTACCCTATACTTAACTTTTCCTAGTCCCTTAGTAAACTAATAAGGTCTAATTAATTGGTCTTTCTAAAGTGTTAGAATTATTTCTTTTCTTCATAGATCCATACTCCTTATGAAAAGAATTTTTCCTCTTGTATCTTCAGAATACTAAGATTAAATTAATATGAAAATATTCTTTATACTTCAGTAATCCAATTTAACATTTTTTTCCTCTCCAACCTACAAATATATTTCAAAAATACGTAAATTACATATAAAATATAATGCATCAAATAGGTAGTAGTTATACTATCAATTTTTCAAACATCTATTATCCTGAATTTTCTAATATGATTTCCAGAATAAATTTCAGTTGCATACAAGTCAAAACACACTTCAACTCAATATGATTAAAATAAGAAGAATAATGAATTGTATCTCAAATAAATAACTTCAAAAGTCTAATCTAGATTTATACTTCAATAGTCATAAATAATAGAGAATATACTCGATTCAAAAGATATCTATACCTTTAATAAAACACTTTCATCTTTTCAAAATAGTATATGTATATTTTTACTTTAAAAGTTAATTTGAAAAGCTTAAATCATACAAAAGCTTTCTAGTATACCCATGTATTGAGCTTTCAGTCAACAATCCCAAATCTAATCAAGACCTTAGGTTGCCAGATTTAAAGAGTCCTTTTTCAATCAACAATTCTTACATACCTATATGTTGAAGTACAAAAAGCTCGTGATCAAATAAATCAATAAATTCTCAAAGTTTCTCTTTCCTTATTTTTTCTTTTTAACACAATATATATGTGTTTCATTAATACAAATGTAATTAAGCATAAATCTCATATAATCCTGCTTCTACGATCTACTAAAAAATATGAATTCATTCAATAAAGTCATACTTTTTCTATAGTTTAATATGACTTACACATAAATCATTCTACACATTTAATCAATCAAATTAAATGTATCCTTGATCATATGCATTTCATTCAATCCAAAAATCAACATTTCAGCTCTTTTAGGATTTCAAGTAATTTTTTGAATTTTAGTTAAGCAATCTAATTTCCTTTTAAAATCATAAAACTATTAAACTCATAAAATTTAGTAAAAACATAACATAATCCATATATGTAAATATATGATTACTAAGATATCTTATAATCAATATATAAATTCTTTTTTTTCAAATTCAGCTATCAAAATGTTTCAAATAATTTACGAATAGTTATAGTGAATTTTTGAAAAGTTGTAGCAAAATTCATAAAATTTTTTATTAGATTCTATAGAAATTTTGTAGAACAATCCTAATTCCTACAATTGACAAGATTACTTCAATTTTAATCTAATTATCTCTCCTTCGTACCTACATTTTACAATGTCCTCAATGTAAAAGATTTACAGAAAATACAATAAATGTCAGCAGGCAATATACTATTTCGTTAACTTAGCACCTAACTCAATGAATTTAGTTCATTGAGTTAATGAATAAGTCCACAAACTATGCATAAATGTAAATTTAGGATAAGTAATCAATCGCATACCTTATTCTTTTGTATCTCCATAAATATCTTCTGACTTTTGAAAATTTTTCATTCACAAATAAAAATAAAACATATGACAAAATAACAACTATATATTGTTAAATATGTGTCTTGTGTGGAACTAAGGCTTTTATGCCTTTGGTGGCTCATAAGCAAGCTAGTTGATTTCTCAGAACAGATACCAACAAACTGGATTTATTTTTTTTTCTTTGTAAGATAAATAAAACATAAACTAAAATTTTTTCTTTCTTTTCTTTTCTTAAAATCAATGTAGAATACACAAAACATTTAACATACAAAATCACAGTTTAAGAATATAACTGAAAAGTAGCGACAAATGAATAAATGTGTTAGTCCAAGCAAAACCTTTAGGCATTATTCTCCTTGCTATTAATTCTGTTTTAATGCAATCTACTTTTCTTTTTAACTTATAAACTTATAGTATGTTATCAATACTAAATATGAGAGTATTATCATTTATGAAATGCAATACAGAAAGGGATCCTTTTTTCGTCCAAGATAATGTAGTTGTTTCTATTTCCACATATATTTCAATGTATTCCTCTTCCCACCTCCATTCATTTAGGTCTTTCATAATCCATATTTGAAATTTCATTAGTTCATCCCACCATCTTACTAGACATAAAGTAGGATCTTTAGATTCATTATACCCTAAATGAATTTTATCATTTTCTGTAGATAGTGATTTAGCTATATCTTTAGGTACAAGTAATATTTCTATAAATTTATTATAACTGTCTATGCTCATTATGTATACATTAGATCTAAATGCAACTTATCTATCTGTAACTAGATATATATATCCATCAAATATCATATGAATGTTAACTAATTCTTTCTCTCCTAGATATATCATAATATTTTCATTCCAAGACTTATTCATAAAATTATACACACTTAAACATAATCCTTCATCCCAATTTCCAGTTGGTCTCTAATAAAATGGTTTTTCAAAAATAGTCAAATTCTTATTAGAAAATGTTAAAGCTAACCCACAATTTTTAGTTAATACTTCAAACATATTAGGTCTTCCTATATTCCATTCTTCTCTAGTGATAGGATTTCTAATAAAAATATATGGTAACAGAATAACATTCCTTGGTTTGGTTCTATATACGATCAATCCTTCATCTATTCCTATAATATGATATATTCCTTCTAATGAATTAGGTAGAATTTTAGCAGTTTCTTCCTCATCTGATATTAAATCAACAAAATTAGGCTCTTTAGGCCCTCAAGCTATAGTTACTAGCTCTTCTTCTTTAGTAATCACTAGTCTCAAAGGACCTTTTAGGATCGTATGGCTCACTAGAGGGGGGGTGAATAGTAATTTATGTGTAATTCTAATTCTTCTCAAACTTAACTAGTTGATTTAATTAGTAAGTAAGCATAAGTATTAAATAAACCTACATAGTAGTAATAAATACTTGACAAAGGAAATTTTTAAGTAGTTCACCAACTTGGCTAGTCCACCCCTAAGTTTCACTTGGGTTTCACTAAATATTTTACTACTTACAACACTTGCTTTCAGGTTGAAGCAAGAACCAACACTTGTGCTTTCAAGTAGAAGCTAAGTAACCAACCTTTCTCGAGCTTTCAGGTTCAAGCTCTTAACCAATAGTGAGTTTTCAGGTATAAACTCATGAACCAACACTTGTGCTTTCCAAATAGAGTGTACGTGTAGGGAGCTTTCTGTATTTCAGTATGCTTGAGAATTTTTCTCTTTTGAATTTGTAGGATGTATGTATTATTAAGAATTTTTGTGTAGTTCTCAATATGATAATCGTTTTCTTTTTATTCTAATCATACTTATACCAATGTGTATAATGATTATATTCTTTCTAACGACATTTGTCTTGTTGTACTTACTACACTGTCAATCCTAAAAATAGTAAGTTACCATTTAGAGAGATGCTTCAATGTAACCTTTCGATTCTATTTGATTTTCTAATAGTTATCTGTTATAACCTTCTAAAATCTATCTATAACCTTTCAATGGATAGGAGCTTTCTTTAAGTCTGTCATGTGGAATTTAAGTCATGCATGTGAGATGCCTTGAATTTGGATACTTAAAAATGTAACCTACTGAAAGGTCTTTTATTTTTGGATAGTTACCTTGTTAATCTTTCGATTTTTCCTCTAAACTTCTAACTACTTGTTTTCTTATTTCTGCATGTGCATAATTTAATGACTTAAGTTTCAGATACTTAAATCTATAACCTTCCGAAACATCCTATTTTTTGGATAGTTAGCTTTCCTAACTTTTCAAAAATTCTTTTAAGCTTTTAACTAGATTTTTGCACGTGTGTAATTGAATGACTTAAGTTTTTAGATAGTTAGTCTTCCAAACTTTCTAGTTTCCTTAGACTTTTGGATAGTTAGTACCTTAACTCTCTAATCATTCAAACAGCTATCTTACTAACTTTTTGAAGGACTTCTATTTTTGGATAATTAGCCTTTCAATTTTCCAAAGGTGTTTCTACTACTTTTAAACCAACTTTTCAGATATTTTCACTAGTAACCTTCCGAACAAACTTGATTTTCGAATAGTTAGCCTTCTAACTCTTTGAAAGAATTCCTACTACTTTAAATTGACTTCTCAAATACTTAACCTAGTAACCTTCCAAAATTCTTCTTCTTTTGGATACTTAAACTTTAAATTATCCAAAGTATCTATTTTTATCTGGCAGCATTTTCTTTGGAGGCATGACTATAAGTGATTAAGTTTTCAATGGTGTAATCATGTCGCATGTAGTGGCAAAAGTTCTTACTATCAATAGAGAATTTTTACATTTCACATTTCATTCATCTTGAAGAACATATCAAAACAAAAATACCAAAAAACTAATTATTTGTGTTTATAGTAGTATTTATGTATTGTATTGTTTGTTTTGTATCGTGATTAATGTTATCATTGTCAGTATTATGAATGTTTCATGTTTATTTGATTCAAAAAATAGAAAATAGTTTTATTGATTATTGAAATTGATTCATATAGAATACTAAAAAAATCTTAATGGTTATTATTCGAAATATCTGAATGTTAGTATTGATTAATGATAAATCTCAGATTAACTAACATTAAAAAACTTAATTAATGTTATTTACATTCTATTGAATTGCTCAATAGATAGTCGAATTCCTTTGTAAATAGCAACATTTAATTGAAAATTACTAGGTAGGCTCATGGAGTTAACTTAAGTTTACGAAGATAGTTCGTTGAATTAACTGTAACTCTACAAACTAAGTCCATTAAGTGAACTATAAATCAACAAAGAGCTTAATTGAACACATATAAAACTCTAATTATAAAAATCAAAATAGTACATAATTCTTACTCAATCTCTATGGGATCGACCTATACTTACATACAAATAGAATAGACACTATGCACTTTTAGTTAAAATACAAATTGGACTTAATAACTAATTTGTGTAAAAAGTTGTTGGTTTACTTTAAAAGAATTTATTAATATAAGCATAAAAATAAATCAAACAAGTTTTTTTAATAGACAAGTTTTATGATTTAACTTTTCATAATCAATCAATACTTAGCTTCCAAAATTCTTCTTCTTCTAGATACTTAAGCTTTAAATTATTCGAAGTTCCTATTTTTCTCTAGCAGCATTTTCTAAACTATTTGTATCTATTTATCTTCCTTCTAATCTATAGTTTACTAAACTGTCTTATAACACCTGTGAAATACAATTTGTTTCCACACGCGAATCTTTGCATTATCAAAACACAAGGGTTTTAACAATCTCTCCCTTTTTGATAATGATAAAATCCTTTACATTAAATTACATGTATTTCACTCTTTAGATTATTCTATACAATGAGTCACATAGAAAAACAAATAATACAATAATTACAATGTGTATATCTTAATAATTTTAATTTCTCTCCCTGTCTGTGTGTTGGGAACTTCAACACTGTAATTCCCATGTGTTTTCCTATTTTTCTACCCTTGCTTGTGTACTGGGAACTATTTAAGCATGTAATTTTGCATGTTCTTATATGTAATTCTCATATTCTTCTCTTCCTTTTTGTCATTAGATAAAAGGAGATCTATGTCTTTTTCCTTACTCTTGTAGTTGAATTCTTCTCCCCCCTTTAATCCTTAGTTGGCTAATAGATGTTTTATCTTGCTCTCCCCCTAGATGATGCACCCTTTAGGGGGGGTTTGTGCAGGGAGAAACCATGGGAAAGGAAAAAAAAAGAAATTAAGGGAAACCATTTCTTATGGTTTCCTCCTATTTGTGCATAAAGGAAATAGGGAGAAATGCTTTCCCCTTATTTCCTTTATATAAATATCTCCTTCCCATTTCTCCCCTCCTCATTTCTCCCCTCCCACCTTAGAAAACACTTGGAAAAAACCTGATAAACCCTTGCGCCCGAAGAATCCTTATGAAGAACCCTCGACAAAGAAGAACCCCCAATGACAAAAACCCTATTCGGGAAGTAAGGAGATATCTTCTTCCTATTCGGGTTTCTTCATTTTCCATCGACCACTACGTACATTGCAAAGATTCCATCAACTTCACCTAGAAACCCTCTCGACGAGCAGATCTGTCTAAAGATTTGCACACCTGTTGTCGATCATGAGTAGAGATTAAAACTGGGACATAACATTGGGACTAGAGAATCACAAGGTATCAAGCGAAAGGGTGGGCATGCAAGTGAGGAACAAAGCAGCTTTGTGTTGACCTTCCATGTGTGGTTTTCAAGCTTTGACAATCTTGCGTGGTGGGTTGGTTGTCGTGTCTTTGATTAGTGGTGTTGTGTCTTCATGTTGATCTTCAGTGGGTGTATCGAGTAAGTTTTCCACTAATTATTATTAACGTTACAGAGACTTTTGGTTCATTCATGATATATTTGTGCCTTGTTATTCTACTAAATGTTTCATACATATTTACACATGTTTACTTGTTATAAGTTTCACACATGTTTACCTGTTATTGCTGTCGATGCTACCTAAATGCATATATGTTTTGATCTATTATGCTGCGTAAATGTAAATCTGTGATATATTTGTAAATGCTAATATGTTTTATCTATTTGCCAAATGTTACTGCTACCAATGTTACCAAATGTAAATTTGTGATACATTTGTAAATGCATATTTGTTTGGATCTTTTTACTAAATGTAAATGTCCATTTTTTGATCTATCATAATATATCTGTTTCAATCATATTATTGCAAGAATATTAGTTATTTACTGTTTTGATCACTATATTGTATGAACACTAGTTATTTATGGTAGTAATTATGTTGTATTAGATTAACATAAATTAGTATGGTAGTACTTATGTTGTATTAGATTAACATAAATTAGTATGGTAGTAATTATGTTGTATTAGCAATTATGTTGTCATGAATTTTGTATTAATGTAAACAAATCACCAAACTTTGTTGTTCTTAATGTACCAACAACTTATTTAATTGTGGTAGATATAAAACTACGTGTTAGTGTATTTACAAGCAAGCACTGTTGCCATTTACAGTTGTAATGGGCTTAATATTAAAGAGGTGCAATAAATATTTAGCATCATTGCTTTTGTTTTTCCATGTTTGAGGCACATTTTGATCCTTTAATTATCTAATGATTAAGATCAATAGAACAAAGTAATAATCTATTGATAAATTTTTGTTGGGAAAATTATGTATATTGCTATCATCACATTCATCATTAGTCGAGGTCTTAGCAAAATCAGCTTTGATTCTTTTGTTCTTAATACCATATTTAATGTTATCAATAATAGGTGTTATCCAATTTGATTTCCCTTTTTGGTATTTGTGTCATTGTTGTTTTGTTCTATTGTTTCATTGATTTGTTGATTCATTGTTATATTATTGTGAATGCGTATAATCTTAATTTGTAAGAAAATTATGTATATGATTGAATACATTTGCAAAAGGAAAAATCCATTTCTCATACTTGTTCTAGCTTTGTTAATGAACATAATACAGGAATATAACTTCTAAGAGAAAAAAGTACGTAAACTAGAGCATCAGACAAGATGAAATTTTTTTAGGTATCTTAACATCAGAAATAAGAAAGGAAAATGCAAAAGGACATCATGATGGGAAGATTAGAGCTAAGACATGGTAAAAAGTGATTGCTAAATACAATGATAAAACTAATGCCAATGTTGAGAAAAAACATGTAGAAAGTAGAATGAAAACATGGAGGACAATGTATAAAAATTGTACAAAAATTTCCAAACAAAGTGGATGGGGGTGGGACTACATTCGTGGACATATTGACATCCCAAAGAAATTTGGGATGAATTTGTGCAGGTATGTTATTTTATTTGACGGTATTCATGTATTTCTTTGAACTTTCATATATTAAGTAATTTCTTCATTTATTTCTTATAGCAACATCTAGAATGTAAAGCATGCTGGGAAAGTCATGTACAATATATGATGATATATACAGTGTTTGATGGAAATATGGCAACTAGAGTAAATAGTCACGTTCCCCAAGATTTCACCTATGGAGTGCCACAACATGTAGAACCTTAAGAACCTGTGGACACCTTCCCTATATTTAGTACTCAAGTTCCTTTGATACTTCCTAATAGTAGAGAGGATGAACATTCACCAAGCCCTTATATAGGTGAAAATTTTGGTAGTAAGTCAAGGAAAAGAGCCTGACCACATGTTGAATCATCTCAATCAATTGCTATATCAATGAATGAATTGAGTAAAAAGTATGGCGAAGATTGCAGAAAATGATGACAAGTGGTAGAAATCAGAACTCAGGAGAGAAATGGATGAAGTTATTCCCCAAATATTTGATCTTAAGGGTCTTACAGAAGTAGAGAAAATATTGTGCTTGGATTTGCTAGAACAGCTTATGAAAAGAGCTATTTTTTTAGGGTTACCTTCTAATACTGTATGAGTTACATGGATAAGACATCATATTGAGAGAATGTGAACTACTATTTGTCATATGCACCTCTGTTTGAACATGATATATTGTAATGTTAAGGGTGGATATAGTTATCCCCTTTTTTATTGTAATGTTGTAATAATTTATAATTGGACTTTGTTATTGTTATTATGATGCTTACGAGTTATGTTGTTATTAAAAGAACATTTTATTGTAATGTTGTAATAATTTGTAGTTAGACTTTGTTGTTGTTATTATGATGTTTGCGAGTTATGTTATTATTGAAAAAATATTTTATTGTGATGTTGTAATAATTTGTAGTTGGACTTTGTTGTTGTTATTATGATGTTTGTGAATTATGTTTTATTGAAAGAACATTTTATTGTCATATTCAAACATTATTGTTATTATTGAGTATTTACCTTCTTTGCTTTATTGACAACAATATTTATCAATTGTGCACTCTAATTTTATTCTTAGGTACTTCCATTTGGTTAAATTTTGATATATTTGACATATTTGTTTTTTTACATATAGTTTTTCTCTACATGGACAACTACGATAAAAGTTCCCAACGATGATTACCAAGGCAAAGACGAAGGCAAATATGCAACATAATTACTCAAGCGTGTGGAGGAGTTGCACATAATATTACACATATTAGAAGGAATTCTACTTAACGAATATATAGTAGGGAGGGAGAACAGGACATTATTAGATTCATCAATACCTCACCAATCATATAACTATCAAAAAATATATCACATGAGTCAAACTATTTTTATGGAATTTTGTGAGTTGCTTAAAAGAAAAAGAGTTATATAAGATAGCCGAGGTATAAGTGTAGAAGAGAAATTAGCAATTTTTCTTGTTATAGTTGGTCAGAACCAATGATATGGAGTAACTACTAAGCCTTTTTGGAGATCTGCTTGGATGATTAGCACATATTTCAATGAGGTTGTCAATGCTATAATTAGATTACATGATATACTTATAGCAAAACCTTCATCATCAACACCAAACCAAATTCGTAATGATCCAAATGTCTACCCATATTTTAAGGTAAAATCTAAATTATATTATTATGTTATTCTTCTATTTTATTGAATGTATTTTGCATAGATGTTTAACAATACATTTTTTACATATTCTCAATATAGGATTGCATTAGCGCTATCGATGGTACACATGTCAATGCCACAATTTATGGATAAGAAACTACTAAATACAGGAATAAGAAAGGAGAATTAACACAAAATGTATTGGTAGCTTGTAATTTTGACATGGAAATCATGTATGTACTTGTTGGTTGGGAAGGATCAATTGCAAATTCAAGGATTTTACAAGATGTGACTTCTTGATCACATGGGCTTGAAGTACCACCTAGTATAACAACACTATTGCCATTCAGATTATTTGTTTATATAAATGTAAATAATAGAAAGTGCTAAATGTTATGTATATTGTGTAGGTAAGTATTATCTGGTAGATGCAAGATTCCCAAATCATCTAGAATTTATTCTTCCATTTCGAGGTGTACAATATCATTTATCAAAATATGATCAAAATTGAGTTCCAAGTAACACAGTAGAGAATTTCAATTATAGACATTCTCAATTGAGAAATGTTATAGAATATTTGGAGTGATCAAGCATTGGTTTGCAATTTTACGAGATTACATGCCATATCCATTTGAATCACAAGTTAAAATTGTTTTAGCATGTTTTTTTGTTTATAATTTCATTAGAAGAATAGATCGAGAATACTTATTACAAGACCTAGTAGATGAATTACGTAAGAAAATGTTGTATTAAATGAAGAATTTGTTAACAATATTGAAGAAGATAATGTATATTGTTTTGTTAATTTGAGCATGGAATGAAAGAAAGTAGTAGCTGATGTAATGCGTGAAAGAATTATGTATTCCATGTGGGAGAGGGATAATATGTAAAAAAATGTATTCAATGTAGTTCTAATAAATTTTACTTTTGATGAAAAAGTTATTTCATATGTGCATTTTGTATAGTTATTTGAAGTTAATACATCAAAAATTTAGAAATATTCATAATATATTTTAAATTGGTTTATAAAGGTAAATTTAAACCATTTAAAAAAACTTCTTGTCACTTCTTATCATTTCTTGGTATGCATAAATAACTCAAACTTTCTTGTCATTTCCTATCATTTCTTGGTGTGCACAAACACCATTTTATTTCCTTTCATTTCTTCTCCTTTCCATTTCCCACTATTTCCTAGATCTCCTATTATTTCATTTCTTGACAGGAAATGTGCACAAATAGGCCCTTAAAATCCTATAAGAGTATATGTTAGCAGAAAACAAGCTCCCATATGGTGAGCTTAAGTGGTGATAATAATAAACACAATATAGATGTATTAGAAGTCATGTTTAGAACAAATGCCTAAATTTCTTCTAATATGATTAAATGTTGATTCATTTAAGGGTTTTGTGAAAATGTCTGCAAGTTGATTTTTTGTTGGAACAAACTTAAGTGAGATATACCCTTTTTCCACATGGTCTCTTAAGAAATGATGTCTAATCTCAATATGCTTGGCTCTAGAATGAAGTACTGTATTCTTTGATAAACTTATTGCACTACTGTTATCACAATATATTTCTGTATTCTGAATTTTCAGTCTATAATTGACTAATGTTTGTTGTATTCATAAAATTTGAGCACAATACAGACCTATTGCAATATATTCTGCCTTAGTAATAGATAATGTAATACAATTTTGTTTCCTACTAAACCATAAAATCAAAGAATTTCCAAGCAGTTGGCATGTGCCACTTGTGCTTTTTCTATCTGATCTACTACCTTCATAATTTGCATCACTATAACCAGTTAAAATTAGGTTGCTATCAGTTGAGTAATATAATCTGAAATCTTTAGTGTCTTGTAAATACTTGAAGATTTCTTTTACAGATTTTAGATGAGATTCTTTTAGTGATGCTTAAATCTGGCACACAAACATACACTAAACATGATGTCCGGCCTACTTACTAATAAATATAGAAAAAATCCAATCATACCTCTATATTTCTTTTGATCTACTGTAGTACTTAAATCATCATTTTCAAGTTTAGTATTTGAACTCATTGGTGTGCTTGCAGATTTGATATTTTCAAAACCAAATTTCTTCAAAGTTTCCTTGTAATATTTTTCTTAATTAATAAAGATGCTAGTTTTTACTTGATGAATTTGTAGTCCTAAGAAAAACTTCAACTTTCCCATCATGCTCATTTCAAATTCATTTTTCATCAAATTTTGAAATTCATGAGATAGTTTTTCAGATGTAGCACCAAAGATAATATCATCAACGTAAATCTAAACAATCAACATATGTAAGTCAATTGTCTTGATAAATAAGGTGCTATCCACTTTACCTATATTGAAATAATTATCAATTAGAAACTTTTTCAATTTATCATACCAAACCCTAGGTGCTTGTTTCAGTCCATATAAAGCTTTATTTAACTCGTAAATGTAATCTGATTTTTCTTCATCTTCAAATCCTGGTGGCTACTTGACAAAAACTTCTTCCTATATATCTCCATTTAAAAAAGCACATTTCACATCCATTTGATATAACTTTATATTCATGTTACAAGAAAATGTAAGTAACATTCTAATGGCTTCAATTTTGGCCACAGGTGCAAAAGTTTCTTCATAATCAATGCCTTCTTGCTGATTATATCCTTTTGTAAGTAGTCTAGCTTTATTTCTAATAATATTTCCTTCATCATCTAGTTTATTTCTAAATATCCATTAGTACCAATGATCATTTTTCCAAATGGTTTCTTCACTAATTCCCAAACATTATTTTTCTGAAACTGATTTAATTCTTCTTGCATAGCTATGATCTAGTAATTGTCATTACAGGCTTTATTAACTGATTTTGGTTCAATTTCTGACACAAATGCACAATAATTACATATGTCTTATGTCTTACTTCTTGTCTACACTCCTTTATTTATATTTCCAATTATTTGCTCTATTGGATGATTTGATCTGAATTTCCAACTATTTTCATTTAGATCTGATGCTTAAGTTTTGGACTTCTGCTTGCATTTATCTTTTCATGTTCTTCATTTTCACTATCACTATCAATCTTCATATTTCTTACATTTTATATCAAATCTTCATTAAACTAAGCATTTATAGTTTCCTCTACTCTTTTATTTTTATTAAAATATACTCTATAGACTTTGATTCTAGAGGAATAGTCAACTAGTATGGCAAATTCAAACTTTGAGTCAAACTTATCTTTAACATCTCTAGTATTTAAGACATAACATTTACATCCAAAAGTCTTAAAATATTTGACATTAGGTGTCTTTTCATACTATAGTTCAAATGGGATCTTATTTAAAATGGATTTGATGTGAATTCTGTTGGAAATATGATAAGTTGTACCAACAGCTTCAGCCCAAAGAAATTTTGATAGATTAGTAGCATTCATCATAGTTCTAGCCATTTCTTGCAATGTTCTATTCTTTCTTTCTACAACTCCATTTTAAGTTAGAGTTCTTGGGTAAGAGAATTCATGTAATATTCCAAAAGTATTACATAAATTTTCAAATTCATAATTCTCAAATTCTCCTCCATGATCACTTCTGATTTTCTTTACTATCAGTTCTTTTTGATTTTGAACTCTTGTGCAAAAATTTCTGAATTCATTGCAAGTCTCATTTTTATAAGCTAAAAATATAACCCAAGTAAGTTTAGAAAAATCATCTACAATAACAAGTGTATATTTTCAACCACCTAGACTTGATGTTTGCCATTTCTTGCAATGTTCTAATCTTTCTTTCTACAACTCTATTTTAAGTTAGAGTTCTTGGGCAAGAGAATTCATGTAATATTCCAAAAGTATTACATAAATTTTCAAATTCATAATTCTCAAATTCTCCTCCATGATCACTTCTAATTTTCTTTACTATTAGTTCTTTCTAATTTTCTTTACTATTAGTTCTTTCTAATTTTGAACTCTTGTGTAGAAATTTCTGAATTCATTGCAAGTTTCATTTTTATGAGCTAAAAATATAACCCAAGTAAGTTTAGAAAAATCTACAATAACAAGTGTATATTTTCAACCACCTAGAATTGTTGTTTGAGTTGGACCAAAAAGATTTAGATGTAGTAGTTCTAATGGCTTTTTGGTGGCAATTTCATTTTTACCATGTAGAGAAGTTCTTTTCTACTTGCCTAACATGTATTCACTATAGATTTTATCTTTCTTGAACTTAAGTTTAAGCAATCCCCTAACTAGATTATTTTTCGACAACTTTCTTAGAGTTTTCATATTGACATGTCAGAGCCTCTCATGCCATAACCAATCATCTTCAATAGATGCTACCAAAAAGGAATCATTTATAGAATTTTCACATGAGAAGTTTAGTGTATATATTGAACTTTCTAAAACTAGTAAATTTTATTTCATCTGTAACTTGATCGGTAATATAACACTTTTCAATAGTAAATAAAACATTATATCCTTTATCCTACACTTAATAAATTTTGTTTTAGTCTATTAACATGCAAGACATTTTCAATTCCACCATTTTCAAATGCAATGTTTCCTATAGTAGTAATTCTACATTTTTCATTGTTTGCAAACTTGACCAATCCTAAACTTAAATCTTTAATTGAATCAATAAGTCTTTTCTTACCTGTCATATGCTTTAAGCATCCACTATCCACAATCCATTTTGTCATTTGTGCTTGGACTTCTTTGCCATCCTACAATTTATACTGAAATTAAAACTTTTGGTACCTAAATCTTCTTGGGTCCAACAGAGTTAGTCCTTAAAACATTGAATTTATTGCCTCTTGGCAGCCACATATGACTAGATCTTCTTTTGATAGCAAAGACAATAGTGCCATCTAAAAGGACCTTTAGATTTTAATAATGCAAAAATCAATGTGAGGAATAAACTCTTGTATTTTATAGATAGACAGATAAATAGTTACAGATAATCAAAAGTAGTTCATTCAAAGTTGTCAAATAAAATCAGAAGGATTGTATAGTTATCAGTTTAAGTATTTGGCAGAAGTAGATTTTCAAAAGGTTAACATCTCAAGTATTCGGAAGAAGCAGATTTTCAAAAGGTTAAATTCTTAAGTATTCGAAAGACCACTTAAAGACAGCAAGAAAATTCTTCAAAAAGTTATAGGCTTAACTATCTAAAAAATAAAGTCTTTAGAATGTTAGATAAAGGCTTGAATTCTTCGAAAAGTTAGGACAACTAATTATCCAAAAATCCAAGAAAATCAATGAGTTAGAAAATCTAACTATCTGATAAGTTAAGTCATTTAATACACACGTGATGAAAGTCAAAAGTAGAGAAAGACAACTGTTCAAGTTTTTGGAGAGTTAAATTGGTAGCTATCTGAAAATACAAGCAAATCAGAAAGTTATCTAGAATAACTATCCAGATAGTTAAGTCAAAAGAGTATGCATGTGTAGAAATTGAACTTATAACAGACAAAGGCTTAAAAGGACTTTTCGGTAAGTTAGGAAAGCTAACTATCCGAAAACTAAGAAGTTTCAAAAGGTTGCAAATCTAATTATTCGAAACTTAAGTTATTCAAATACACACATGTAGAATTCAAAAATTTAGTCAGAAGCTTGATAAGGATTTTTCAATAAGTTAGGGAAGCTAACTATCTAAAGAACCAAAATGATTAGAAGGTTATAGTTTCAAGTATCCGAACTTAAGGCACCTTACGTGTATGACTTAAAATTTTGTGTGACAGAATTAAAGGAAGTATTTACAAATCGAAGGGTTACAGTAAGTTTTCAAAAGGTTACAATAGGTAACTATTCGAAAATAAAAAAAAATCGAAAGGTTATCTTTAACCACCCTTCTAAACGGTAACTTACCATATTTCCACCTGGAAATTCAATAAAGTATAGTAGAATACTTCCATTAGAAAGAATATGATTGTTATACATCTGGTATAAGTATGATCAGAATAGAAAGAAAAAATACAATGATGATCATATACTATTAAGAGCTACACAAAAGTTATTCCACAATACATAATTTAGTGAAAAGCAAAAGCTCCATGTGCATAAAGCTCTATTTGATAAAGCTCAAAAGTTTGGTTCGTGAACTTGCACCTAAAAGTTCACTGTTGATTAAGAGGTTGCACTAGTAAGCTCAAAGGAAAGGTTGATTAGGAGCTTGTACCTCAAAACTCAATTGGTTGGTTCTTGCTTGGACCTTAAAGCAAGGATTGTAAGTTCTAAAAGTTTAGTGAAGCCCAAGTATCCCTTGAGGGTGGACTAACCATTAGTGGTGAACCACCTAAAATTTTTTTTGTACATTATCTACACTCATTACGTGCTTCACTAGGAAAGTAGTTCCATGCTTGTAGAAATTTAACTATAATCAATCATTTTTTGTTAAGTTTTAAACTTAAACAAAAATCATTAAATATTACCATTCACCCCCCCCCTTTGATAAGCCATTTGGTCCTAACACCATCTTTGTGAGATTGAATCATGCCACCACAATAAGGTTCTTGTGGTGTAACATACCCTAGGTCATATTTAATTCCATTTTGTCGTTGAGATTTTATAATTTTATCTAATCCTTTCTGCCATTGTGTAAACTTGCATACAATATTTCTTAGATTAGAAATTTCAACTAACAAGTTTTTATTTTCTTCTTTTAATTCAAAATTATCACAGCTATATTTATCCATCTTAGTTTTTAACTCTCTATTTTCAACAAGAGCTTTTTCTAACTCAGCAAAAGAATCTTCTAAACAATTATTTAAACTTTTGATATCTTTCTTATATTCTTTGCATTTAACATATAAACTATCTACTGTATAAAGAAGGCTATTTATATCTAAATTACTTCATTTTCTGAACAATAAGATGATGTGGAGCATACCTCCTATGTTGTGAAGCACACGTTTGCTACTACCTCCTCTTCAAAACCTAAGGAACTACTTGATGAATTGCTGTCATCCCAAGTAGCTTTCAAAGTCATTTTTCTCTTGCTCTTCTATCTTTTCTTCTTTTCATGATGATCCTCTTCAGTTTGTAGTAGACAAAAGGCTTAATGTGTCTTTGCCTTTGACATTTGAAACATGTAGGAACCATGCTCTTGGAAGTGCTTGTCTTGTCGTTTTTCTTCATAAACTTCCTTAAGTTTTTTGCTAATAGTATGATTTCATCATCATACAAGCTCTGAACTTCTTTAGTTAAAGGAAATGCAATTTCCTTTTTCTTCTCAACTTTCTTTTCAGCAATTCCTTCTAATCTTTCATCTGAACCTTGTGGGCTAGTAGATTGTCCAATAATTCTTCTACAGAATAGTTGTTGAGATCCTTGGAATCTTGGATGAAGGTGGATTTTTGTTTCCACTCAACAATTAAATTTCTCAAAATTTTTTGTACCTATTAATGCATAGAAAATTCCTTTCCCAAGCCTCTTAGGCTGTTAATGATCTTAGTAAATCTAGAAAACATTTCAATTATGCATTTATTATCATTCATCTTAAATACTTCTAATTTTCTTAATAAAATGCTGATTTTTGTGTCCTTTACTTGGCTTGTACCTTCGTGTGTGACTTAAAGGATTTTTCAAGCTTCATGTGTTGATTTACATGTAGATATCTTATTATACTATTCAGTTGTAAGTGCATAGTATGTAGCATTCAACCCTCGAGCATCTAATTGGATGATTCTCTCATCCTCCTCAATCTAGTCCATTACATTATTAGTAGGAAGTGTAGTTCCAAGAACAACAATCTTCCAAAGTTTTACATCAGAACTTTTGAGGAAACACTCCATTCTATTCTTCCAATAATTATAATTGGAACTCTCGAATAGAGGAGGTCTATGAATGTTTTGCCCTTTAACAAATTGTCATTTAATCTAGATGGTTAAATCTTTACAAGGATTAACCTCACTCTGATATTAATTGTTAAAATTGTATGGCTTACTAGAGGGGAGGTAAATGGTGATCTATGTGTAATTTTAATTCTTTTCAAACTTAACTAGTTGATTTAATTAGTAAGTAAGCATAGGTATTAAATAAACCTACACAGCAATAATAAATACTTGACACAAGGAAATTTTTAGGTGGTTCACCAACTTGGCAAGTCCACCCCTAAGTTTCACTTAGGCTTCACTAAGTATTTTAGTACTTACAACACTTGCTTTCAGGTTGAAGTAAGAACCAACACTTGACCTTTTAGGTAGAAGCTCAGTAACCAACCTTTCTCAAACTTTCAGTTTCAAGCTCTTAACCAACAGTGAGTTTTCAAGTATAAACTCATGAACCAACACTTAAGCTTTCCAAATAAAGTATACGTGTAGGGAGCTTTCTATACTTCAATATGCTTGAGAATTCTTCTCTTCTGAATTTGTAGAATGTATGTATTATTAAGAATTTTTGTGTAGCTCTCAATATGATAATCATTTCCTTTTTCTTTCTATTCTAATCATACTTATACCAAGGTGTATAACAATCATATTCTTTCTAATGGCATTTGTCTTGTTGTATTTACTACACTATTAGTCATAAAAATAGTAAGTTACCATTTAGAAAGATGCATCAATGTAACATTTCGGTTCTATTTGATTTTCAGATAGTTATCTATTGTAACCTTCTAAAATCTATCTATAACCTTTCAATGGACAAGAGCTTTCTTTAAGTTTGTTATGTGTAATTTAAGTCATGCACGTGAGATGCTTTAAATTCAGATACTTAAAAATGTAACCTACTAAAAGGTCTTTTATTTTCAAATAGTTACCTTGTTAACCTTATGATTTTCCCTCTAAGCTTTTGATTGCTTGTTTTCTTATTGCTACACGTGCATGATTTAATGACTTAAGTTTTGGATACTTAAATTTGTAACTTTCTGAAACTTCCTGTTTTTCAGATAGTTAGCTTTTCTAACTTTTCGAAAATCTTTTTAAGCTTCCAACTGGATTTTTTGCACATATGTAATTGAATGACTTAAGTTTTTAGATAGTTAGTCTTCCTAAGTTTTTGATTTCCTTGGACTTTCAGATAGTTAGCACTTTAACTCTCTAATCATTCAAATAACTATCTTACTAACTTTCTGAAGGACTCCTATTTTTGAATAGTTAGACTTCTAACTTTTTGAAGGTGTTTTTGCTTCTTTTAAACTAACTTTTCGGATACTTTCTCAAGTAACCTTCTGAACAAACTTGATTTTCAAATAGTTAGCCTTTTGACTCTTCAAAAGAATTTCTACTGCTTTAAACTGACTTTCGGATACTTAACTTGGTAACCTTCCAAAATTCTTCTTCTACTGGATACTTAAGCTTTAAATTATCTAAAGTTTCTATTTTTCTCTGGTAGCATTTTCTGAACTATCTGTATCTATTTATCTACCTTTTAATCTGCAGTTTACTGAACTATCTTGTGACACCTATGAAAAACAATTTGTTTCCTCATATGGATGTTTGCATTATTAAAACATAAGGGCTCTAATGGGACCAACCTCAAATTCTTTAGCAATTGGCACTCCAGTTGCTTCTTGATATTGTTCTAATTTTACTTTATATTTAGTGTTCACTCTTTCTTGAATCCTTTTTCTCTGGATTTCATCAAAAATAATGTGTGCTTTAGCTCTCACTAGAGCTTCATCAGCACCTTAGTCTTTACAAAGTTTCACTAACTCTTCAAACTCTTTTTTCTCCTCCTTAGATCCCCAACCTACCAATACTACTTTCTCTATTGGTCGTGGTTGATCAGAGGGTCCTAGTTGCTGCTCTACTACTACTAGTGCTTCTATTTGTTCTCTCTCTTGTTCTTCCCTTTGAATCCTCACATGAGCAACTATAGTTCTTACAAACCATAGTCTTGACTTTCATCTGATGAGCTCTAGGGCAACTTTGTTATTAGGTCTAATTCTTCTCTCCCTATTAACAGTTGTCTCTATTGCCACTCGTATTCTTGTTTCCATTATCATAGATATTCTAACATTTAAATCTACTAATACCCTTGTAAAATGAAAAATGTTTGCTTCTATTTGTTCTAGCTCCTTCTCTCTAGTGGTATTCTAGATTCTCTGCCTTGAATGTCACTCTTCCGATTCTCTAAGGAACCTTGTTATGTCAATCGAATCTCAAAACTTCTGCACCATCTTCTCCTTCGTAGTGTTATGAAACAAAACGGAACAAGCTTGATCTTTGTAGCTTTCACACTCTGGATGTGCCTATAAAAAGAAAATTGTAGTCAAATGGAAAAAGATAAAGATTACAATATTTTATAAGTCATAAGTGATTAAAAAATTAACCTTAACGAACTCTTTCCAAATCTCATCATCAATGTCAGTGTAACCTTGGATGAAATTCCAACCCCATCCACTCTGGTTGGCAATTTTGGAGTAATTTCGATACATTAGTCGCCAAGTTTTTAAGCGACTTTCTACATTCTTCCTTGTGATACCTGTGTTTCTTCTAGTATTGTATTTTTCAATTACTTCATCCCAAGTGCTACCTTTGATTTTTCCATCATGAGTTTTCTTATTTCCTTCATTCAATACTTCTGCTAAAATATCTAAGAAATACGCATCTGCTTCAGCATTCCAACTAATGTAACTTCTACCTCCACCTGTCCTTCCCTTATCAAGAGTACTCATTTTCTACACAAGCACAGTTTCAACAACTATAATAAAACATATGGAATAACAACAATAATAAAAATATTCGATGGAGTTAAAAGGCCGACTTCATGCTACGGTAATTAGTGAAGATGCACTGTGATATGAGAAAAACGAAAAAAGTCTTCATGGATGTATGATTGACTTTCAAGGAATCAAGAACTATGTGAAATTTCAAATCGAAGAATTGCATAATGAGAGAAAGGCATGAAGTTTTTATATATCCTCTAAATAATAATCCTTGGTTCATTATTTGACATCTACTGACATTCTTTAACAAATATAAGCACGAATAAGCACCGTAAACTGGAACGATGACATTAGAATTTCCATCTAGCATGATTGTCATAAATCAGTAGATCAGCAACCACCTTATGGCATAAGCCCTAAGAGCTTCCCCCATCACATTAGCTAGTATCCTTCCTTTGGCTTAAGCCCTAAAATTGGAAGGTTGCATTTATCTTGAAGGATCAACATTGCAACAACAGAAAATAGAAAGAGAATAATCACAATGGCTCTGCTTTTTGAATAATGGGAGTTATTGAACAAGAGCTCTCTGTTAAGCTTGCTTTATGAGTTGATCATCTTTTATTATAATAAATATGTTTGATTAGTGCAAGATTTGTATCTTTAGGCCAAACCTATTGGGTGGGCAACGACAGGTGACAACAGCTTTGAGCGACAGCGGCAGCTTCAGGCGACAGCGAGGGCTTCAGGTGACAACGGTGGCTTCAGGTGACAGCGAGGGCTTCAGGTGACAACGGTGGCTTCAGGCGACAGCGAGGGCTTCAGGTGACAGCGGTGGCTTCAGGCGATAGCGAGGGCTTCAGGTGACAGCGGTGGCTTCAGGCGAGAGCGAGGGCAGGGGTGGTTTCCGTGTGAGGAGGTTTCGACGGTGCTATGCGTAGGAGGCTTTTGTCAAGGCGAGCAGTGAGGGCGAGCAGTGAGCGCGACTGCCAGTGCGAGTACGACGACGACTGTGAGGGCGAGTGCGAGCGGCAAGCGTGACGACGAGCACAACTGCGAGTGCGACGGCAACGGCGAGCGTGAGGGAGGGTGAGTGCGTGCGCGAGAGGGTGAAAATCGGGTGCCCTTGGGTGAAAATCGCGTGCGTGAGGGTGGGAAAATTTCCGTCGGAAATGGAAATTGAATCTTATATATGGATGGAAATGTGTAGAATTCCTTTCCGTCAATTGACATGCACACTAATGACTTACAAAAGGAAAGTGCAAACTTTACTTTCCTTTCCATGAATTCCGATGTGCACTAATCCCCCCCTAAGTACTAAATGATTTCTGTAGATAATGTCCCTAAATCCTAAGTTTTAGTTTAAATTAACCTTAAGTTTTTGGGGAGTAATCGAATCATTCCTCATGCAATCTTCTAGTACTCACACTTACTTCTTTATGAAGTTATAGTTAACTCCACAGATTTAGTTCGTGGATTTACCTTAGTACTTCGTTGAGTTATAATTAACACAATAGAATAAGTTTGTTGACTTATCCTACACTCAACAGAGTAAGTTCGTTGATTTAAGCTTAACTCAATAGACATTGTGTAAAGTTATAACTAATAAAATAATGTTAATATACTAATTTTTATTTGGTCAAAATTGAAAAATCTCTAGTCTAACCAACTATTGATTTTTACTCTTTTCTTAATTTCAGTTAGACCGTGTTTTTCCTTGGTCAAACTAAAATTAAATTTTCTTAGACACTCGGTTAAACCACTAGTATGTTTTAGTTGAATCGACACTTTTACTTAATATAAAAATTCTCTTTTAGCTTTAGTTGGACCAATGGATCCTTTCGATGCTATCGATTTTTTTTTTTATATACTTAGTTTTTTTCTCTTTTTCTCTACTTCAATAAATTGTTGATTTTTCTCGATTTTACCAAACAAATTAAAAGTTTAGATTATATATTTTGGTTAGACCAAAAACTTTTCTTGGTTAAACCATTAAATAATAATATATATATAATTTTTTTTTATATAGAGATATTTATATCTATTTAATAAGACTTGAGTAATCCTTTACTCTTACTTATTCTATCATTCCAAAGGAACTTTTTGGAAACTTCAAAATAGATCTAAGCCTTTGTTCATTCACTTTAAACATATTCTAATTTTAAAGATTTTCAATTTCAATATCTCTGTAAGAATAAATGTTTCAAATTATATAAGGTCCTACCCATCTACATCTTAATTTCTCTGGATAATTATAAAGTTTAGTCATATAAAGATATACTTCTTGGTCTATTTCAAAAGTTTTTAGAATAATTTTCTTGTCATGCCATAACTTCATCTTTTATTTTTTTGTTATAGTTTTCGAATAAGCTTCATTCCTAAATTTTTTTAACTTAATTAATTATATCTTTTTATTTTTAGCAGCTTGATTTAAATTAATGTTTAGAGTTGTTAATGCCCAATAAGCTTTATATTCAATTTCAGTTGGTAAGTGACAACTTTTTCCATATGCTATCCTAAAAGGTGACATACCTAGGCTTGTTTTATAAGCTATTCTACAAGCCCAAAGTGCATCTATTAATCTATTTGCCCAATCTTTCCTAGTAGGATTTACTACTTTTTCTAAGATTAACTTAATTTGTTTGTTTGCACTTTCTACTTATCCACTTGTTTGTGGATGATATAATGTTGCAATTTTGTAATTTACCCATATTTCTTCATTAAAGCTTCAAAACTTCTATTACAGAATAAAACTTTAGACATACTAAAATAGTACATGTATTATCAACAAGAAGTCAACCAAATAAACAATAAGAAAAATTGTTCAAAACCTAAAATTGATATCATCTATGAAACTAAGAAAATTGTTCAAAAATTGAATGCAATGAGATTAGATGATTTAAAAAGAAAGCTAAAAGCACTGGATGAATTTACAATGAAATGCCAAGTTATGCAACTTGAGAATACAAATGAAAGTTTCAATGTTGAAGATTTGCATAATTTGCAAAACATAAAGAAAAAAGAAAATACCAATGAAATAGGAATTGATAAATGTAATTTAACGAAAGAAAAATTGGAAACAATTAAAAATCAAAATCATAAAAATGAAATGGTAATACAAGAACATCATGAAAGTACTAAAAATCTAGAAGATGTATGTATAACATTAAGATCTTGAACTTACATGCCACCAAGAACTCAAAAAGAAAACAAGATAGAGGTAAGTAAGAACAAAAATCAAAATAAAAAAGAACATGAAGAAAACTTAGAAATCAATGAAGAAAAATCTGAAACTGAAAATGAAACTAAAAATGATCAAAAGAATGAGACAAAAGAAAAAGAATATTTTAAATCACAATCATTAGCGCCTTATCTTGAAAAATTAAAACAAACATTTCCTAAAAAATTAGAGAAATTTTTGGAAAAGTATAGGTTAACATTCCTTTATTAGAAAATGCCACCTTGTGCTAAATTTCTTAAGGATTGGTGCACTAAGAAAAGAGAGCAAAAAGTGTTAGGAAAAGTCTTTTTAGTTGTGAAAGTAGTTCTCTATTCTACCATAAATTCCTAAAAAGTTATCTGATCTCGAAATCCCTGTTATATTATGCACAATAAGTAATACCACGTTGGAAAGAACTTTAATAGACCTAGGTGTAGGTATAAATGTTATGTTTAGTAATATATCTGCATCCTTAGGATTAGAAGACTTAATCCCTACTAGGACTGTCATTCAATTAGCAGATGAAGTATAAGATACCCTAGTGGAAAAATAGAAGCTATCCTACTTAAAGTAAAGAACTTCATATATCCATTTGATATTTTGTTTTAGATTCCCAACAAATTAAGCATCAGAATCATGATACATCTTTAATTTTGAGAAAGTCATTTTTAGCAACATTAGGGGCTATTATAAACTATAAAAATGGAATGATGAAATTAGCATATGGTAACGAGGATACTCCATTAAATATTTTCAAACCAAAAAGGGATGAGGAGTTAGAAATGTCCTTACATATTGTAGACTTTATAGGTAATGAAGGGAATATGTTAGAAGATGTGATCCAAGAAAAATTAAATAGGCAATTAGATTCTGAAGATTTAAAAGTGACTGAAAATATAGATGAAGACCTAAACATAGATGTAGAAGAAGACCAAGAAGAGTTTAATATCAAAGACAACAATGTTAAATTAAGAGCTCTAGCTTTTGATGGTCAACACTTAGATTTAAAACTTTTACCTCCTGAATTGACCTATATATTTCTAGAAGAATGGACTTGTTTAATCATAAAGATATTTCAATAAAATTGGGAAAAATGTCATTTCATAGTAAAACAGGAAATAATCTTGGGACATGTTATTTCAATGAAAAGGCTAGAGGTAAATAAAGCTAAGATAAAAGTAATTTCTAATCTATTAGAACCTAAATTAGTAAAAGATGCTAGATCATTTCTAGAATATGTAGGATTTTATACGAGATTTATTATATATGTAGACTCTAGCAAAATAGCTAGACCTTTAACTAATCTATTAAAAGATGTTTCATTTAACTTTGATAAGAATTGAGAAAAATCCTTCTTTAAGCTTAAAACTAGCTTAATTTCAACTCCTATAATACAAACATCCATTGAATTAATGTGTGATATATCTGATTTTGCTGTAGGAGCAGTGTTGGGACAGAAGATAGAAAAATCTCTTAGAGTAATTCATTATGCAAGCAAAACTTTAATGATGCTTAAGTTAATTATACAACTACTAAAAAAGAATTATTAGTTGTTGTGTTTGTTTTAGAAAAATTTAGATCATACTTAATAGGAGCTAAAGTAATAGTATATACAAATCATTTAGCTCTAAAACACTTAATAGCAAAGAAAGAAACTAAACCTAGACTGATTTAGTGGATATTATTATTGCAAGAATTTGATCTAAAATTAAAGATAAAAAAGGATGTGAAGATGTAGTAGCAGACCATTTATCAAGGTTACAAATAGAAAAATCAAACATTGAAATTAAGGATCATTTTCTTGATGAACAATTAATGCTCATAAATACAATGTCTTGGTATGTAGACATAGTTAATTACTTAGTTATAGGTTTAACACCTAAGCATTGGAATAGATAGGATAAGAAATTATTCCTTTCAAGAGTAAAATATTACTATTGGGAAGACTTATAGTTATTTAGGAAATGTTCTGATTTAGTCACAAGGAGGTGTGTTCTAGAAATTGAATATTAGAGCATATTATCTTTTTTCCATGACCAAGCATGTGGAAGGCATTTTGGTTTAGGAAAAATTATGACCAAAATTCTGTAATATGGATTCTATTGGCCAACATTATTTAAAGATGCTCACAGATATTACTTAAGTTGTTTGAGATGTCAACAAATAGAAAGGATATTGAAGAGGAATATGACGCCTCTAAATCCTATTATTGAGGTTGAAATCTTTGATGTGTGGGGAATAGATTTTATGGGTCCATTTTCTATGTCTAATCAGTTTAATTATATATAGTTGGAGGTGGATTATATATCTAAGTGTGTAGGATCGTATGGCTACACAAGAGGGGGATGAATTGTATATTTTTAATATTTTCTGAAATATAATTGAAACTTTAAAACTCAAAAACAAGTTGAGACATTGTTTTCATAAAATCATTTTTATTCAAGGTTTCAATTACAATATACAATTCAATTCTCCTCAGAAATTGTAGATGCAATTATATTTCGATACCATGTATCATCTAAACAATTTCATAACTACAAACAGAGAAAACTAATTTGTGGAATTTAAAACTTTTCTCCCTATTTAAGATCTTTCTTCTTCTTTTTCTTCTTAAGCAATTCTTCAGTGACGAATATCTTGTCTTTTCATGCTTCACCGAATTTGCTTTCTTCTGATACTTCAAATCTTTAGTGACAAAAATCTTACATTTTTATGCTTCACTGAACTTTCTTCCTTCTGATACTTCAAATCTTCAGTGACGAAAATCTTACCTTTTTTTGCTTCACTGAACTTTCTTCCACTTAAGAGATTTTCCCTGAGAAGGTGTTTTTGATCCTTGAAAAAGATTTTTCTTTTGGTGTGCAGGGATGGTTTGATCCTTGAAAAGATTTTTCTTTTTGTGTGCAAGGATAAATTGATCAACGAGAATTCTATGCCTTTTATACTGTATCTTCATTTCATGCATATCCTTCACGTTTAACCACCACTAGTTTTCCACTTCTCCACGTCTTTTCTTTTTCCTTCAACGAAACACACATGTTCTAACCCACGTTTATATTTCAAATTTTCTTTAATCATCAGTCCTGGATCTCTGAAAAATTTCCTGCAAAATAAATTTTCTCGTCCAAAAGTTTTTCATCAGTGTAATAAGAAGTCGTTACTTTAATGTTAACTAAATGAGTAACACAAGTATATATATAACTTAACATTTCTAACTTAACGAGTTCCTCATGTGCCATTTCACGTGACAAGTATTGTAGCTAACTCAACAAACTAAGTCTGTGGTGTTATGCTAATTCAACGAACCATCTCTGTTGTGTTATGATAACTCAACGAACCATCTCCGTTGTTTTATGATAACTCAACGAACCAGTAATAAACAAATGTTTTTATAATAAGAATTTTACCACGTGCAAAAATAACAACTTAAGTTTATAACGCTAACCTAATGCGTTGCCTTAGTGTTCAATATAGCAACTCAACGAGTTTAGTTATGTTAACTTAACAAGTTAAACATGTGCACCTCACGTGATACAATACAACATTCGTAACTTATAATTTCACCACGTGTATAACACTAACTTAACGAGTTCGTCTCTTCTTTTACTCACTAACTTAACGAGTTATCACGTGACCTATTTTAACCTTTAAGCATCTAACTTAACGAGTTCTCATGTGACCTCTATACAAACAAAACTCTAACTTAACGAGTTGTCTAAACGTGCACTGTTTATGATACAGAAGATATAACATTAAAATATATCATGCTTTTCAATAAAAACACACGTTAACTTAACGTTTAGCTAAATGAGAAATTAATGCAACGAAACGACTAGTTATTAACTTGAGATCCAATACAGACAAGTATTTATATCAGTAAGCTTTTTCTGTATTAATTGATGATTTTAATTTCTTTTCACAAGCAATAGTAATTGAGCAAATATGATTATTTTCATTCAGCACACATCATCAAAACAAAAATACTCAAAGTGGATAGAAGCTATTCCTATAAAAACTAATGATGACAAAGTGGTAATACATTTTATAAGAACTCATATAATTGCTAGATTTGGAATACCTAAAGCTATTATTAGTGATAGAGGAACTCATTTCTATAATAGAAGTTTTGAGGTCTTAAAGAAGAAATATAGAGTAAATCACAAAATTGCAACATCATATTATCCACAAACAAGTGAACTAGTAGAAAGTGTAAATAAACAAATTAAGTTAATCTTAGAAAAAGTAGTAAATCCTACTAGAAAAGATTAGGCTAATAAACTAATAGATGCACTCTAGACTTATAGAACAGCTTATAAAACAAGCCTAGGTAGGTCACCTTTTAGGATAGTATATGGAAAAAGTTATCACTTTCTAGTTGAAATTGAACATAAAGCTTTTTGGGCATTAAAAACTCTAAACATTAATTTAAATCAAGCTACTGAAAATAGAAAAATATAATTAATTGAGTTAGAAGAATTTAAGAATGAAGCTTATTCAAAAAGTGTAATAGAAAAAGAGAAAATGAAGTTGTGGCATGACAAGAAAATTATTCCAAAAACTTTTGAAATAGGACAAGAAATATATCTTTATATGACTAGGCTTCATAACCATCTAGGGAAATTAAGATCTAGATGGGCAGGACCTTACATAATTTGAAACATTTATTCTTATGAAACTATTGAAATTGAAAATCTTAAAAATCAGAATATATTTAAAGTAAATAGACAAAGACTTAGACCTATTCTGAAATTTCCAAAAAGTTCCTTTGGGATGATAGAAGAAGTAAGAGTAAAGGACTACTCAAGTCCTATTAAGTAGATATAAATATCTATAAGTTAAAAAAATTTATTAAAAAAAGATTATATATGTATTATTATTATTTTAACAATTTAACTGAGAAAAGTTTTCAGTCTAACCGAAATAGATATTCTAAACTTTTAATTTGTCTGGTAAAATTGAGAGAAACCAATAGTTTTACTGAAGCAAAGAAAAGAGAAAAAAACTTATTATAAAAAGAAAAAAAAAGGAATTTTTTTTTCAATAGCACCGAAAGGATCCATTAGTCCGATTGAAGCTAAAAGAGAATTTTTATAATAAGTAAAAGTGTTGGTTTAATCAAAACATAGTAGCAATTTAACTAAGTGTCTAAGAAATTTTTTTTGATTCAACTAAGGAAGAGCATGGTCTGATCGAAATTAAGAAAAGAGAAAAATCAAGAGTCATTCAGACCGGAGATTCTTCGATTTTGACCGAATAAAAATATATTATATTAATATTATTTTATTAGTTATAATTTTCCATTGAGTTAAGCTTAACTTAATGAACTTACTTTGTTGAGTCTACTATAAGTCAATGAACTTATTCCTTTGAGTCTAACATAAGTCAATAAACTTACTCCGTTGAGTTAACTATAACTCAACAGAATACTAAAGGTAAATCCACAAACTTAGTCCGTAGAGTTAATTATAACACCATAGAGAGGTAAGTGAGAGTGGTGGAAGATTGCATAGGAAATGACCCGATTACCCACAAAAAACTTAGGATTTGGGGGCATTATCTGCAAAAATCATTTAATACTTAGAGCAGAAAAGATCAAGCATGTTCTGTTATGTAACACCATGAAGGAGAAGGCGCAAAACTTGTGGAATTCAATTGACATGACAAGGTTCCTCAAAGAATCGAAAGACTGCATTAAAACAAAATTAATAGCAAGGAGAATTATGTCTAAAGACTTTGCTTGAATTGACATGTTTATTCCATTTGTCACTACTTTTCAATCATGTTCTTAAACTATGATTTTGTATTTTTAATGTTTTGAGTATTTTGCATTGATTTTAAGAAAAGAAAAGAAAGAAACAATTTTAGTTTATGTTTTATCTATCTTATAAGAAGAAAAAAAATCAATCTAGTTTGTTGGTATCTGTTCTAAGAAATCAATTAGCTTGCTTGTGAGCCACCAAAGGTATAGGAGTTTAGGTTCTACACAATGCACATATTTAACAATATATGTTTTATTGTTATTTTGTTATATGTTTTACTTTTATGTGTAAATGAAAAGTTTTTCAAAATAAAAATCAGAAGATATTAATGGAGATACAAAAGAACAAGGTATGTAATTAATTACTTATCCTGAATTTATATTTATGCACAGTTCGTGGAGTTATTCATTAACTTAATGAACTAAGTTCGTTGAGTTAGGAGCTAAGTTAATGAAATAGTTTATCATGCTTGCTAACATTTACTGTATTTCCTATAAATTTTTACATTAAGAACAATGTAAAATGTTGGTATGGAGGAAAGGTAATTAAATTAAAATTGAAGTAATCTTGTCAATTATAGGAATTAGGATTGTTCTACAAATTTCTGAATAATCTAATAAAATATTTTATGAATTTTGCAGCAACTTTCTGAAAATTCACTATAACTTTCCAAAAATTATTTGAAACTTCCCAGTAGGTGAATCTAGAAAAATTTTTTCATATATTGATTATAAGATATCTTAGTAATCATATATTTACAATATAGATTATCTTATGTTTTTACTAAATTTTATGAGTTTAACAATTTTAAAAGGAAATCAGAATGCTTAACTGAAATTTAGAAAATTGTCTAAAATCTTGAAAGAGTTGAAATATTGATTTTTGGATTGAATGAAATGCATATGATCAAGGATACAGTTAATTTGATTGATTAAACTTGTAAAATGATTTATGTATAAATCATATTAAACTAAAAAAAAGTATGAGCTTATTGATATGAATTCATATTTTTCAGTAAATTGTAGAAGTAGGATTATATGAGATTTATGCTTAATTGCATCTATATTAATGAAATACATATATATATTGTGTTGAAAAAAAAAAAGAGGATAAAGAGAAAAACACTGAGAGTTTATTGATTTGTTTGATTACAAGCCTTTTGTACTTGAGCATATAGGTATGTAAAGATTGTTGACCTAAAAAATGACTCTTTAAATCTAGCAACCTAAGGTCCTGATCAGATCTGAAATTGTTGACTGAAAGCTTGATACATGAGTACAATAGAAAGCTCTTGTATGATTCAAGTTTTTCAAATTAACTTTTAAAGTAAAAATATGCATATACTCTTTTAAAAAGATGAAAGTGTTTTATTAAAAGTACAAATATCTTTTGAATTGAGTATATTCTCTATTATTTATGACTATTGAAATGTGAATCTATATTAGACTTTTGAAGTTGTTTATCTGAGATACAATTCATGATTCTTCTTATTTTAATCATATTAAGTTGAATTGTGTTTTGATTTGTATGCAATTGAATTTTATTTTGGAAATCATATTGGAAAATTTAGGATAACAAATATTTGAAAAATTGAAAGTATAACTACCACATATTTGATGTCAGTATATTTTGTATGTAATTTATGTATTTTTGAAATATATTTGTAGGTTGGAGAGGAAAAACAATGTTAAATTGGATTACTGAATTATAGAGAATATCTTTATATTAATCTAATCTTAGTATTCTGAAGATACAAGATGAAAATTTTTTTTTATAAGGAATATAGATTTATGAAGAAAAGAAATAGTTCTAGTACTTTAGAAAGACCAATTAATTAGACCTTATCAGTTTGCTAAGAAACTAGCAAAAGTTAGGTATGGGGGAAGTGTTTAGAATGAAAAAGTACATAATATTAATGGCTAAGTAATGGTTAATTGCAAAATATTTAGCTTATCATATAAGAATTAAGCCATTATATTACAATTGCATGATTATATGCCTTAATTACAGAATGTGCATAATTTCAAGGAATTAACGTTAATTAAATATCATTTCTAGAAGATTGAAAACCTAATTTAAGTGTGGCTTCATAGTGTTAAGCATGATATGTTTTATTTGCATATATTTATCATATATAGGTGCATGATAACAACTTGTTGAGTTACAATTAATTTAACGAGGTAAGTTCTTTGAGTTACAGGTTTAAAGCTATAAAAACTCATTAAGTTAAGGGAGTATGCACGTGTTGAATTTAAGTGTGATATTTGTTTCTAGTAGGACACATGTCGTGACCTTAAAACATGACTTAAGTTATCCTTCAGAAGGTTGAATGCTAATTATCTAAAATGCATATAAGTTTCGAATACTTAAAGTTGTAAGTATTCGAAAAATCATTTTCTCATTGGAAAGTTATTTTAAATCATAAGTATTTTCTTTATGTCACATAAGTTGCACATGTTTTATATTATTATTTTATATCATGTCTCTGGAGTTAAGCTTTACTCAACAAAGGAGGTCTATTGAGTTAAAAGTTAAGTCAATGGAGTAAGTCCATTGAGTTATACTAACTCTATAGACCAACTATTTTCTAATATTTAATGTGAAGCAATTGTAGAAATAGGAAATTCAAAGGAAAATCATGATTACACATATCACCTAGGATTTAAATCACAGAATGAAGAGGAAATCCAATTGATTATTTAAGTAGAAGCAGTTACTACTAAAAGAAATATAAAAAAGAGAGAAGAAGAACGAAGAAGTGTGTGGAGAGTGTGTAGAACTGTGCTAACTGCAAGAAGCATCAGAAGTTTCCTAAAGCTCCACAACACCACCACCAATCACCAACCATCGGAAGTTTGTAAGGATACTTTCTAGATGTTGGGTTCATTCTAAGCCAAACACGGTGATTGACAACTACTATGAGGAATGATTATGTTGCAGGAAGGGAAGCCATTTTCACCAAGTATCGACTCATCTCTTAAGAGATCGTAAAGCCTCTAGCATTGGTTTCAAGTTGATACCAATATATTGAAGAGGAGATCAACTTACAAGTCTTGGTTCGTGATTCTATAAGGAGTGGATGCGTGATTATAAGTGATTAAGTTTTCAAGTGTAGCCTTGGTGATTAAGTTTTTACTATCAATAGAGAATTTTTATAACTCATCTTTCGTTCATCTTCAAGAACATATCAAAACAAAAATCCCAAAAACAAAACTATTATCTATGTTTATAGTTAGCATTTATGTGTTGTAGTGTTTGTTTTGTATTGTGATTAATGTTATTATTATCAGTATTGTGAATGTTTCATATTTATTTGATTCAGAACATAAGAAATAGTTTAGTGATTACTAAAATTGATTCGTGCAAAATACCCAAAATCTTAATAGTTATTATTTGAAATATCTGAATGTTAGTGTTGATTAACAATAAATCTCAGATTAACTAACATTAAAAGCTTAATTGATGTTATTTATATTTTGTGGAACTACCCAATGGATGGCCAAATTCCTTTGTGAATAGCAAAATTTAATTGAAAATTACTAGTTAGGCTTGTGGAGTTAACTTAAGTCTATGAGGATAGTCCATTGAGTTAATTATAACTCAACGAACTAAGTCTATTGAGTTAGTAGTAAGTCAACGGAGTGCGTAATTTAACACACATGAAACTCTAGCGATAAAAATCAAAATAGTACATAATTTTTACTCAATCTCTGTGGAATTGATCTGTACTTGTACACAAATACAATAGACACTATGTACTTGCAGTTAAAAATAAATTAGATTTAATATCTAATTTGTAAAAGTTGTTAGTTTACTTCTAAAAGAAATTATCAATATATAAGTAAACAAAACAAACCAAACAATATGTTTAAAGTCTTTTGCAATAAAGTTCAAAACGAAAAAGACTTACATATTAAGAAAATTAGAAGTGATCATGGAATAGAATTTGAAAATTCTGAAATGGATAGATTTTGTGTGGACTTAGGCATTGATCATAGGTATTCATTTCCTAGGGCCCTCTCTCAAAATGGAGTTGTTGAAAGAAAGAATCAATCACTTTAGGAAATGGCTAAGACTATGATTAATGAAAATAATCTACCTCATTTTCTATGGGCAGAAGTAGTAAATACAGGATGTTATGTGGTTAATAGAGTTCATTTAAGACCCTTTTTGAATAAAACACCCTTTGCAATCTAGCATGAAAGAGTTCTTATTATTTCTTATATGAAACCTTTTGGATATAGATGCTTTATTTTAGATACTGAGGCAAACAAAGATAAGTTTCATGTAAAATCAAATGAAGACATCTTTGTTGGATATTCACATAGGAGTAAAGCATATAGAGTATTTCATACAAATACTAAAACCATAGAGGAAACTCTTCATGTGGTGTTTGATGAAACACATGCTGAAAATTTAGATCAGGTTGATAAAAATATCTCAAATGATGAAGCACAACTTGAGATTGCTCTTGAAAAAGAAAATGTGCAAGGTGAAGAAGTTCATAAAAACAAAAATTGGACATACTCATCTAGTTATCCACCAATAATCATAGGTGACTCTAACCAAATGTTATGACTAAGTCTAAGATAAATATTGTTGGTACTTATGTGTTTATTTCTTAGATTGAACCTAACAACATTTTTAATGCATTAGAAGATGAATACTAGATAATGACAATGCAAGAAGAATTGCAGCAATTTGTTAGAAATAATGTTTGGAAATTAGTACCATTACCACCAGATCATAAAGTTATAGGAACTAAATGGATATTTAGGAATAAATCTGATGAAATAGGGCATATTATTAGGATTAAGGTTAGACTAGTACCTCAAGGATATAATCAAGAGGAAAGTATAAATTATGATGAAACGTTTGCTCCTATTGCTAGATTAGATGCTATTAGAATATTGCTAGCCTTTGCTTGTTATATGAACTTCATACTATATTAAATGGATGTTAAAAGTGCATTTCTTAATAGTTATATTAAAGAAGAAATATACGTTAAACAACCTCCAATGTTTGAAGGTGAAAAATATCCAAATTATGTATTTAAATTGTAAAAGGCTCTCTACGGATTAAAGCAAGCCCCCAAATCTTGGTATGAAAGATTAAAAAAATTTCTCATTAAGAAAAATTTTAATATGGGTAAAGTAGACACTACTTTATTTATTAAAAAATCTGAGAATGATATTTTAGTTGTACAAATCTATGTTAATGACATCATATTTAAATCAACAAATGAAAAAATGTGTAAAGCTTTTGCTAAGGACGTGTCTAACAAGTTTGAAATGAGTATGATGGGAGAGTTAAATTATTTTCTTGGCTTACAGATTAAACAAACTATTAAAGGAACTTTTATAAATCAAGAAAAATATATGAGAGAGTTATTTAAAAAGTTTGATTTTACTGATACCAAAATTAAAGCCACACCTATGAGTACATCTCTAAAGCTAGATGAAGATGTTATAGAAAAACCTATAGATCAAAAGAAATATAGAAGTATTATTGGGTCATTATTATACTTAACAGCTAGTAGCCTAGATATTATGTTTAATGTTTGTGTTTGTGTATGATTTCAAGCACATCCTAAAATATCTTATTTAAATATTGTTAAGAGAATATTTAGATATCTATAGGGAACTCCTAATTATGGTCTATTTTATTTAAAAAATAGTTCTATAGATCTTATAGGATATAGTGATGCTAATTATGTTAGAAGCAAATTAGATAGAAAGAGCACTAGTGGAACATCTCAACTATTAGGAAATTCGTTAGTTTCTTGGTTTAGCAAGAAACAAAATTGTGTAGCTCTTGTCTACTACTAAAGCAAAATATATTGCAGCTTTATTATGTTGTGTTCAAGTATTATGGATTAGGCAAACCCTAAAAGATTTTAGAATACATTCAAAACAAATAAAAATTTTGTGTGATAGTAGTTCTATTATTAGTCTTTTTAAAAATCCTGTATTGCACTCTAGGTCAAAACAAAATTTTAAGTATTTTGTGTTGACTAAAAGCTTGATACAAGAGTATAGTAGAAAGTTTGGTTGTTAAAGGACTTAGTATTAAAGAAAGTCAGTTTGTTTTATTTACTTATATATGTATATTTACTTAAAAACTTTGTTTGGGTGACTTTTGTTTGCTTTAATTATATATTGATAATTTCTTTTAGCAATAAACTAACAATTTTCACAAATTAGATATTAAATATAATTTATTTTTAACTGCAAGTATATAGTGTCTATTATATTTGTGTGTAAGTACAGGTCAATCCCATAGAGATTGAGTAAAAATTACGTACCATTTTGATTTTTATAACTAGAGTTTTGTGTTTTAAATTACGCACTCTATTGACTTATTACTAACTCAATAGACTTAGTTCATGAAGTTATAGTTGTTAGAACCCTTGTATTTTGATAATGCGAACATCTATGTGAGAAGTTTATATATTTCACAAGTTGGAGAACAAACAGATATAGATAAAAGAGTCAAAGCAAATTACAGCCAAATAGACTAGACGATTGCTACACAAGAAATCCAGAAGATATCAAGTTGTATTTCATAGGGTAGTTATAGTAGAAAGTTAGATTAAAGCAACAAGAAATCTATCGGAAAGTTAGGAAGCTAACTATCTAAACAGTTAAGTTATTTGAATATGCACGTGGTGAAAGTTAGAAAGCCTTGAAGGATAATTGTATGAGTTTTTTGGATAGTTACAATATAACTGTTTGTATTTTTTAGAGTTACAAAATAACTATTCAAGTTTTTTGGAAACACGTGAGGAACTTAAAGAAATACGTGATGAGCAGTTAAAAGCCTTACAAGATAACTATTCAAGTTTTTCGGATAGTTACAAGATAATTGTTTGAGTTTTTAAGATAGTTACAAGATAACTATTTGAGTTTTTTTGAAAACATGTGAGGAACTTAAAGAAACACATGACGAGCAATCAAAAGGCTTTAAGGATAACTGTTCAAGTTTTTTGAAGAGTTGCAAGATAAATGTTCAAGTTTTCAGAAGGTTATAAATCTAACTATTATAAAATCAAATGGAATCGAAAGGTTGTATAAAGAACAGTATGTAGAACGATAACTTATCATTTTTAAAACTAACTACATAGTAAGTACAACAAGATAAATATTGTTGAAAGAAATATGATCATTATACCTCTTGGTATAAATATGATCAGTAAAGGGAAGATAAAGACAACAATTATCATATTGAGAGCTATACCAAAATTCCTAGTAATACATACATTCTACAAATTTAGAAGAGAAGAATTCTCAAGCATATTGAAGTATAGAAAGCTCCGTGTGCATATACTTTATTCGAAAGCTCAAGTGTTGGTTCGTGAGTTTATACCTAAAAACTCACTGTTGGTTAAGAGCTTGGACTTGAAAGCTTGAGAAAGGTTGGTTGCTGAGCTTCTACTTGAAAACTCAAGTATTGGTTATTGCTTCAACCTGAAAGTAAGTGTTGTAAGTAGTAAAATACTTAGTGAAGCTTAAGTGAAACTTGGGGGTGGACTAGCCAAGTTGGTGAACCACATAAAAAATTTCCTTATGTCAATTATTTATTACTGTTGTACATGTCTATTTAATACTTGTACTTACTAATTAAATCAACTAGTTAAGTTTGAAAGTTGTACGTAGATCATCATTCACTCCTCCTCTAGTGAGCCATACGATCCTAACAATTGGTATCAGAGCAAGGTTAATCCTTGTAAAGATTTAACCATCTGGATTAAGTGGCACAATTTGCTGAGGGGCAAAACATCCATAGACCTCCTCTATTCAATGGTTCCAATTATAATTATTGAAAGAATAGAATAGAGTATTTCCTCAGAAGTTCTGATGTAAAACTTTAGAAGATTGTTGTTCTTGGAACTACACTTCCTACTAGTAATGTAATGGATTGGACTGAAGAGGATGAGAGAATCATCCAATTGGATGCTCAAGCGTTGAATGTTATATGTTATACACTTACAACTAAATAGTATAATAAGGTATCTACATGTAAATCAATACATGACGCTTAGAAAATCCTTCAAGTCATACACAAAGGTACATGCTAAGTAAAGGACACAAAAATCAGCATTCTGTTAAGAAAATTAGAACTATTTAAGATGAATAATAATGAATGCATAACTACAATGTTTTCCAGATTTACTAAGATCATTAATAGCCTAAGAGACTTAGGAAAGGAATTTTCTATGCATGAATAGGTACAAAAAATTCTGAGAAGTTTAATTGCTGAGTGGAAACAAAAATCCACCTTCATCCAAGATTCTAAGGATCTCAACAAGTATTTTGTAGAAAAATTATTGGGCAATCTACTGGCTCATGAGGTTCAGATGAAAAACTGAAAGGAATAGGAAACAACTATTGAAAAGAAAGTTGAGAAGAAAAAGGAAATTGCATTTCCTTCAACTAAAGAAACTTAGAGCTCGAATGATGATGAAATCATGCTGTTAGCAAGAAACTTTAGGAAGTTTATGAAGAAAAATAGCAAGATAAGCACTTCCAAGAGCATGGTTCCTACATGCTTTAAATGCAAATGGTAAGGACACATACAAGCCTTTTGTCCACTACAAACTAAAGAAGATCATCATGAAAAGAAGAAAAGATGGAAGGGCAAGAGAAAAATGACCTTGAAAGTTACTTAGGATGACAACAGTTCATCAAGTAGTTCCTTAGATTTTGAAGAGGAGGCAGCAGCAAACATGTGCTTCACAACACAAGAGGTATGCTCCACATCACCTTATTGCTCAAAAAATGAAGAAAGTAATTTAGATATAAATAGCCTTCTTTGTACAGTAGATAGTTTATATGTTAAATGCAAAGAATATAAGAAAGATATCAAAAGTGTAAATAATTGTTTAGAAGATTCTTTTGCTAAGTTAGAAAAAGCTCTTGTTGAAAATAGGGAGTTAAAAACTAAGATGGATAAATATAACTGTGATAATTTTGAATTAAAAGAAGAAAATAAAAACTTGTTAGTTGAAATTTCTAATCTTAGAAATATTGTATGCAAGTTTACATAGAGATAGAAAGGATTAGATAAAATTATAAGATTCTAATGATAAAATGGAATTAAATATGGCCTAGGGTATGTTACACCACAAGAAGTACCTTACTGTAGTGGCATGGTTTGATCATATAGAGATGGCATTACTATCTTTGCTATCAAAAGAAAATCTAGTCATATGTGGCTGCCAAGAGGCAATAAATTCAATGTTTTAATAACTAACTTTATTGGACTTAAGAAGATTTGGGTACCAAAAGCTTTAATTTCACTATAAATTGCAGGATGGCAAGGAGCTCCAAGCACAAATGACAAAATGGATTGTGGATAGTGGATGCTCAAAGCATATGATAGGTAAGAAAAGACTTCTTGATTCAATTAAAGATTTAAATTCAAAATCAGTTAAGTTTGGAAATAATGAAAATTGTAGAATTACTACTATAGGAAACATTGCATCTGAAAATGGTGGAATTGAAAATGTCTTGCATGTTAATGGACTAAAACAAAATTTATTAAGTGTAGGACAATTGTGTGATAAATGATATAATGTTTTATTTACTACTGAAAAATATTATATTACTGATCAAGCTACAATTGAAATAAAATTTACTAGTTTTAGAAATAGTTCAATATATACATTAAACCTCTCATGTGAAAATTCTACAAATGATTTCTGTTTGGTAGCATTTAATGAAGATGATTGGTTATGATATAATAGGCTTAGACATGTCAATATGAAAACTCTAAGAAAGGTGTCGAAAAATAATCTAGTTAGGGGATTACCTAAACTTAAGTTCAAGAAAGACAAAATTTGCAATGAAGCATGTTAGGTAAGCAAAAAAGAATTCTCTATATGGAAAAAATGAGATTGTCACTAGAAAACCATTGGAACTACTACATTTGGATCTTTTTGATCCAACTTAAACATCAAGTCTAAGTGGTCGAAAATATACACTTGTTATTGTAGATGATTTTTCTAGACTTGGGTTATATTTTTGGCTTATAGAAATGAGACTTGCAAGGAATTCAAAAATTTTTGCACGAGTTCAAAATCAGAAAGAATTGATAGCAAAGAAAATCAGAAGTGATCATGAAGGAGAATTTGAGAATTATGAATTTGAAAATCTATGCAATACTTTTAGAATATTACATGAATTCTCCTATCCAAGAACTCCAGCTCAAAATGGAGTTGTAGAAAGAGAGAATAGAACATTACAAGAAATGGCTAAAACTATGTTGAATGCTACTAATCTACCAAAATTTCTTTGGGCTGAAGCTGTTGGTACAGTTTGTCATATTTCCAATAGAACTCACATCAAATCCATTTTAAATAAGACTCCATTTGAACTATGGTATGAAAAGACACCTAATGTTGAATATTTTAAGATGGATGTAAATGTTATGTCTTAAATATTATAGATGCTAAAGATAAGTTTGACTCAAAATCTGAATCTACCATACTAGTTGGCTATTTCTCTAGAAGTAAAGCCTATAGAGTATATTTTGATAAAGATAGAAGAGTAGAGGAAACTATAAATATTCAATTTGATGAAGATTTGATACAAAATATAAGAAATCTAAAGATTGACAGTGATAGTGAAAATGAAGAACATGAAAAAGATAAATGCAAGCAAAAGTCCAAACCTCAAGCATCAAATCTAAATGAAAATAGTTGGAAATTCAGATCAGATCATCCAATAGAGAAAATAATTGGAAATATAAACAAAGGAGTGCAGACAAGAAGCAAGACACAAGACATATGTAATTATTGTGCATTTGTGTCAAAAATTGAACCAAAATCAGTTGATGAAGCTTGTAATGACAATTACTAGATCATAGCTATGTAGGAAGAATTAAATCAATTTTAGAAAAATAATGTTTGAGAATTAGTGAGGAAACCATTTGGAAAAATGATCATTGGTACTAAATGGATATTTAGAAATAAACTGGATGATGAAGGAAATATTATTAGAAATAAAGATATACTAGTTGCACAAGGATATAATCAATAGGATGACATTGATTATGAAGAAACTTTTGCACTTATGGCTAGAATTGAAGCCATTAGAATGTTACTTGCATTTGCCTGTAACATGAATACAAAGTTATATCAAATGGATGTGAAATGTGCTTTTCTAAATGGAGATATGTAGGAAGAAGTTTTTGTCAAGCAGCCACCAGGATTTGAAGATGAAGAAAAATCAGATTACATTTACAAGTTGAATAAAGCTTTATATGGACTGAAACAAGCACCTAAGGCTTGGTATGATAAATTAAAAAAGTTTCTAATTGATAATAATTTCAGTATAGGTAAAGTGGACAACACCTTATTTATTAAGACAATTGACTTACATATGTTGATTATTCAGATTTACGTTGATGATATTAGCTTTGGTGCTACATTTGAAAAACTGTCATGAATTTCAGAATTTGATGAAAAATGAATTTGAAATAAGCATGATGGGAGAGTTGAAGTTTTTCTTAGAACTACAAATTCATCAAGTAAAAATTAATCAGGAAAAATACTACAAGGAAACTTTAAAGAAATTTGGTTTTGAAAATATCAAATCTACAAGCATACCAATGAGTTCAAATACTAAACTTGAACATGATGATTTAAGTACTATAGTATAGAAGTATAATTGGATCTTTTCTGTATTTATCAGCAAGTAGGCCAAACATCATATTTAGTGTATATTTGTGTGCTAGATTTCAAGCATCACCAAAAGAATCTTCAAGTATTTACAAGGCACTAAAGATTTTGAATTATATTACTCAACTAATAGCAGCCTAATTTTAATTAGTTATAGTGATGTAGATTATGCAAATAGGAAATTAGATAGAAAAAGCATAAGTGGCACATGCTAACTACTTGGAAATTCTTTGATTTCATGGTTCAGTAGGAAACAAAATTGTATTGCATTATCTACTACTGAGGTAGAATATATTGCAATAGGTCTATGTTGTGCTTAAGTTTTATGGATGCAGCAAATATTAGCTGATTATAGATTGAAAATTCAAAATACGAAAATATATTGTGATAATAGTAATGCAATAAGCTTATCAAAGAATACAGTACTTCATTCTAGAGCCAAGCATATTGAGATCAGACATGATTTCTTAGTAGACTATGTACAAAAAGGACATATCTCACTTAAGTTTGTTCTAACAGAAAATCAACTTGCAGACATTTTCACAAAACTCTTAAATGAATCAATATTTAATCATATTAGAAGAAAATTAGGCATTTGTTCTAAACATGACTTATAATATATTAATATTATGTTTATTATTATCACCACCCAAGCTCACCATATGGGAGCTTGTTTTCTACTAACATGTACTCTTGCAGGATTTTAAATGGTGCATCATCTTAGGGGGAGAGCAAGATAAAACATTTGTTAGCCAACTAAGGATTAAAGGGGGAGAAGAATTTGACTACAGGAGTAAGGGAAAAGACATGTGGATCACCTTTTATCTAATGACAAAAAAGGGGAGAATAATATGAGAATTGCATGTAAGAACATGAAAATTACATGCCTAAATAGTTCCCAACACACAGACAAGGGGAGAAAGATAGGAAAATACATGGAAATTATAGTGTTGAAGTTCCCAACACACAAACAAGGGGAGAAATTAAAATTATTATGATATACACATTGTAATTCCTATTTTATTTACTTTTCTATGTGACTCAATGTATAGAAATAATCTAGGGAGTGAAATACATGTGATTTAATATAAAAGATTTTGTCATTATCAAAAAGGGAGAGATTGTTAGAACCGTTGTGTTTTGATAATGCAAACATTCATGTGAGAAGTTTATGTATTTCATAGGTTGGAGAATGAATAGATACAGATAAAAGAGTCAAAGCAAATTGCAGCCAAATAGACTAGATGATTGCTACACAAGAAATCCAAAAGATATCAAGTTGTATTTCACAGGACAGTTATAGTAGAAAGCCGGCTTAAAGTAGTAGGAAATCCATCAAAAAGTTAGGAAGCTAACTATCTGAATAGTTAAGTTATTTGAATACGCATGTGTTGAAAGTTAGAAAGCATTGAAGGATAATTGTTCAAGTTTTTCGAATAGTTATAGTATAAATGTTTGAGTTTTTCAGAGAGTTACAAAATAACTATTCGAGTTTTTCAGAAACATGTGATGAGCAGTTAAAAGCCTTACAAGATAACTATTCGAGTTTTTCGGATAGTTACAAGATAACTGTTATTTTTAGATAGTTACAAGATAACTATTTAAATTTTATTGGAAACACATGAGGAACTTAAAGAAACATGTGATGAGCAGTCAAAAGGCTTGAAGGATAACTGTTCGAGTTTTCAAAAGGTTATAAATCTAACTATCCAAAAATCAAATGGAATTGGAAGGTTGTATAAAGAACAGTATGCAAAATGACAACTTACCATTTTTAGGACTGACTACACAGTAAGTACAACGGGACAAATATCATTGAAAGAAATATGGTCATTATATCTCTTGGTATAAATATGATCAATAAAGGGAAGATAAAGACAATGATTATCACATTGAGAGCTATACAAAAATTCCTAGTAATACATACATTCTGCAAATTCAGAAGAGAAGAATTCTCAAGCATACTGAAGTATAGAAAGCTTCCATGCATATACTTTGTTCAAAAGCTCAAGTGTTGGTTCGTGAGTTTATACTTGAAAATTTATTGTTGGTTAAGAGCTTGGACCTAAAAGCTCAAGAAAGGTTGGTTGTTGAGCTTCTACCTGAAAGCTCAAGTATTGGTTCTTGCTTCCACCAGAAAGCAAGTGTTGTAAGTAGTAAAATACTTAGTGAAGCCTAACTGAAACTAGGGGGTGGACTAGCCAAGTTGGTGAACCACCTAAAAAATTTCCTTATGTCAATTATTTATTAATGTTGTGTATGTTTATTTAATACTTGTGCTTACTTACTAATTAAATCAACTAGTTAAGTTTGAAAACTACACATAGATCACCATTCACCTCCACTCTAGTGAGCCATACAATCCTAACAATAGTTAATTCAACAGACTATTCTCGTAGACTTAAATTAACTTCACTAGCCTAACTAATAATTTTCATTTAACTTTTACTATTCACAGAGAAATTCAGTCATCTATTAGGCGATTCCATGGAATGTAAATAACATCAATTAAGCTTTTTAATGTTAGTTAATTTGGTATTTATCATTAATCAATACTAACATTCAAATATTTCAAACATTAACCATTAAGATTTTGGGTGCTTTATACGAATCAAATTCAGTAATCACTAAAACTATTTCCTATGTTTTGAATCAAATAAATACGAAACATTTACAATACATTTAAGATCTAAGGAAGTAGTGTAGAAATACAATAATCTGATTACATGTCAGATTTTGCATGCTCGTCTAATAAAGTTCAGAAATTTGATGGAAATAAGAGATCTATTTGAGTTTCAATGCTTCATTCAATTCTTGCCAGTTGGAACAAAATGAAAACAATACAAAGAGCTTATTGTAGCTTTTTATAGCAATCTAGTCAAAAATGACAATATACTGACAACTCAAATAAATCAACAGGAGTTCACATTGTCTCTTGAATTAATTTTTGAAGTTTTGGGATTGAAGAATGAAGGTGTTGTTGTAACTAATAGGTTTGACATGATTAGACAACTGGAATGGGACATTCACTCGCTATCAAAGATTCTAGATGTATATAGTGAAATGAGATTAATGGAAAATCTGAATGTAGAGGCAAGGTTTATTGCAAATATATTGCATGCCAATTTATTTTAGAGAGTCGGACATAATATGGAAGTCAGTAGAAGCTGTTTATATGCAACTTATGGCCTATTGAATAAAATTCAAATCAATTGGTTTGATGTTTTCATTTCTCAACTACAGCATATGAGTTCAAAGTTATTTTTTGGTGATGTTGTATGTAGACTCCTTGCAAACCAATTAAATTTATCCGATTGGCCTTCTGAAACTAAAGGCATAATAGCTTTTAGTGTAAAAGATTTGCAAAAATTCTAGGCCATGCATCAACCTCAATGACAACAACAACAACCTGACTGTATAGAACATATACAACCACAATAGCCAAGTTATTCAATTCGAGCAGAACAGCAACCTTAGCTACCTCCTTCCATAGATGATGTGCTTAACGAAATCAGAAATGATATTAGGTATCTAGGAGATAAAATATATAATGCTATAAGTGATATACTTAGAAGGGATAGATAAATGTTTGTTTGCTTGTTTCTAAATACAAAATGTAATGTTTGTATTTATTGTTTGATTGTTTGAACAATACATTTTTCTGTAAATGGTTCAATTCTTATTTATGTTTACAGAAAGTTGAGTTGTATACACTTATCTCTTGATTTATATATTGTGTAATCATCTTTTTGATTAATGACAAAAAGGGGGAGAAATGTAGAAGATGATTATGTTTTTTAATTACATATATTATAAAGGGAGATGATATTTATATGGTTATTGTAATCTAATAGATGATAATGTAATCTGAAAGAAAATTATGTGGTTATTAAAATCTGAAAGATAATTATGTAATTATTGACATCTGAAAGTTTTATTTCTGAGAGGTGAATTTTTACACAAATAATTGAAATAAGCTTAAGTGAACTTAAGTCAACAAACTTGTTTGTTGAATTAAAAATTAACTCAACGAATGTGCTTTGTTGAGTTATATATTTCATAATTGATTTAATATAGTTTTGTCATCATCAAAAAGGGGGAGATTGTTGAGTATTTTGTTTTGATGATGTGTGCTGAATGAAAGTAATCATATTTGCTCAATTACTATTGCTTGTGAAAAGAAATGAAAAACATCAATTAATACAGAAAAAGCTTACTGATATAAATATTTGTCTGTATTAGATTTGAAATTATACTAAGTTAAATAACTAGTCGTTTCATTGCATTAATTTCTCATTTAACTAAACGTTAAATTAACGTGTATTTTTATTGAAAAACATAATATGTTTTAAAGTTATATTTTCTGTATCATGAATAGTGCACGCTTAGACAACTTGTTAAGTTAGAGTGTTATTTGTATAGAGATCATGTGACAACTCATTAAGTTAAAGGCTTAAAGGTTAAAATAGGTCACGTGAGAATTCATTAAGTTAGAGAGTAAAAAAAGAGACAAACTCGTTACGTTAGTATTGTACACGTGATGAATTAAAGGTTACGAATGTTATATTGTATCACGTGAGTTGCACATGTTTAACTTGTTAAGTTAACATAAATAAACACGTTGAGTTGCTATATTGAACACTAAGGTAATGTGTTAGGTTAGTGTTATAAACTTAAGTTGTTATTTTTGCACATGGTAAAATTCTTATTATAAAAACATTTGTTTATTACTAATTCGTTGAGTTATCTGTAACAGAATGAAGTTGGTTCGTTGAGTTATCGTAACACCATGGACTTAGTTCGTTGAGTTAGTTATAGTACTTGTCACGTGAGTTGTCACATGAGGAACTCATTAAGTTAGAAACGTTAAGTTATATATGTACTTGTTTTACTCGTTTAGTTAATATTAACACAACGACTTATTATTACACTTGACGAAAAATTTTTGGATAAAAATGCTTATTTTGCAGGAAATTTTTTAGAGATCTAGGATTGATGATTAAAGAAAATTCAAAATGTAAATGTGGGTCAGAATATGTGTATTTCGATAAAGGAAAAGGAGAAGACGTGAAGAAGTGGAAAACTGGTAGTGATTAAACGTGGAGGATATGCATATATAGTATAAAAGGTATAGAATTCTCGTTGATCAGTTATCTTTGTACACCAAATGAAAAATCTTTTCAGGGATCAAAAATACCTTTCGAGGAAAAGCTCTTAGGTGGAAGAAAATTCAGTGAAGCAGAAAAAGGTAAGATTTATATCACTGAAGATCTGAAGTATCAGAAGAAAGCAAATTCGGTGAAGCAGAGAAAATCAGATATTCATCATTGAAGAATTGTTGAAGAGGAAAAAGAAGAAGAAGAGGAAAGATCAGAAATAAGGAGAAATGTTTTAAATTCCGTAAATTAGTTTTCTCTATTTGTAGTTATGAAATTGTATTGATGAAACATGGTATCAATATATAATTGCATCTACAATTTCTGAGGAGAATTGAATTGTATATTGTAATTAAAACCTTGAATAAAAATGATTTTATGAAAACAATGTCTCGTCTTGTTTTTGAGTTTTGAAGTTTCAATTATAATCGAAAATATTGAAAAACACAATTCACCCCCCTCTTATGTAGCCATACGATCCTAAACTTCACATTAAATATTAGAAAATACTTAGTTCGTGAAGTTAGTGTAACTCAACAGACTTATTCTGTTGACTTAACTATTAACTCAATAGACTTCCTTCATTGAGTAAAGCTTAACTCAATGGACTTGATATAAAAATATAAAACATGTGCAACTCATGTGACATAAAGAAATATAATTTAAAACAACTTTCCAATGATAAAATGATTTTTTGGCTACTTACAAACTGTAAGTATCCAAAACATATATGCATTTTGGATTGTTAGTATCCAACCTTTCGAAGGATAACTTAAGTTATGTTTTAAGGTCACAACACGTGTCCTACTAGAAACATATATCATGTTTAAATTCAACACATGCATACTCTTAAGTTAACAAGTTTGTACAACTTCAACTTGTAACTCAATGAACTTACCTCATTGAGTTAATTGTAACTCAATGAGTTGTTACTGTGCACCTGTACATGATTAATATATGCAAATAAAGCATATTATGCTTAATACTATAAACCACACTTAAATCAAGTTTTCAATTTTCTAGAAATGATATTTAATTAATGCTAATTCCTTGAAATTATATACGTTCTGTAATTAAGGCATATAATCATGTCATTGTAACATAATAGCTTAATTCTCATATGATAAGCTAAATATTATGCAATTATACATTACTTAACCATTAATATTATGCACTTTTTCATTCTAAACAGTAACTTTCATTACTTAACCATTATCTTCCAACTTCTGATTTTGAAAAACTTTTCATTCACATGTAAAAGTAAAATATATAATAAAATAACAATTATATATTGTTAAATATGTGTCTTGTGTGAAACCTCAACTCCTGTCTTTGGTGGCTCACAAATTGGTTTCACAAAATAGAAAATAATTATAGGATCGAATGGTTACACAAGAGAGAGGTGAATTGTGTTTTTCAACATTTTCATTTATAATTGAAACTTTAAAATTAAAAACAAGTCGAACACTATTTTAATCAAGATGTCAATTACAATATACAATTCAATTCTCCTTAGAAATTGTAGATGCAAATATATAACAATACCATGTTTCATTTAATCAACTTCGTAACTACAAATAGAGAAAACTAATTTGCGGAATTTAAAACTTCTTTCAGAATTGTATGAGATTTTGCAAATTCTCCTTGTATGAGATTTTTCTTCTTCTTTTGCAATTCTTTAGTGACACATATCTGACTTTCTCTGTTTCACCGAATTTGCTTTCTTCTAAGTCTTCAAATCTTCAAATTCTCATACCAATATTCTTTCAGAATTGTATATTCTTCCTTGTATGAGATTTTTCTTCTTCTTTTGCAATTCTTTAGTGACACATATCTGACTTTCTCTGTTTCACCGAATTTGCTTTCTTCTAAGTCTTCAAATCTTCAGTGACATGTATCTGACTTTCTCTTCTTCACTGACTTTTCTTCTATTTGAGAGTTTTCCCCGAAGAGGTGTTTTGATCCCTGAAAAAATATTTCATTTGGTGTGTAGGAATAATTGATCAATGAGAATTCCATGCCTTTTATATTGTATATTCATTTCATGCATATCTTCCACATTTAATCACTATCAATTTTCCACTCTTCACGTCTTCTCTTTTTCCTTCATCAAAATACACATGTTTTGACCCATGTTTTCTTTTCAAATTTTCTTTAATCATCAATCTTAGAGCTTTGAAATTTCTTGCAAAATAAACTTTCTCGTCTAAAATTTTTCATCAAGTGTAATAACAATTCATTGTGTTAATGTTAACTAAATGAGTAAAACAAGTAGATTTATAATTTAACGTATCTAACTTAACGAGTTCATCATGTGACAAGAACTGTAGCTACTAAGCCCATGGTATTATGTTAACTCAACGAACTAGCTTAACCTTTCTTTCAGAAGGTTAAATGCTAACTTACCAAAAACAGTTTAAGTATCGGATAGTTAAGTTTTCTAAGTATCTGAAAATTTCATAACTCACCGATCTAATAATAAACAAATGTTTTTACAATAAGGTATTTACCACATGCAATAATAATAGCTTTAAGTTTATAACGCTAACCTAACGCATTGCCATAGTATTCAATATAGCAACTCAGCGTATTTAGTTATGTTAACTTAACAAGTTAAACATGTGCAACTCACGTGAGACAATATAACATTCGTAAACTTTAATTTTACCATGTGCATAATACTAACTTAACTAGTTTGTCTCTTCCTTTTGCTTACTAACTTAACGAGTTCTCATGTGACCTATTTTAACCTTTAAGTCTATAACTCAATGAGTTCTCACGTGACCTTTATACAAATAATGTACTAACTCAACGAGTTGTCTTAACGTGTACTATACATGGTACATAAAATATAACTTTAAAATATATCATGCTTTACAATAAAAACACACGTTAACTTAACATTTAGTTAAATGAAAAGTTAGTATAACTTAACGACTAGTTATTTAACTTAGCATAATTTCATATCTATTATAGACAAGTATTTATATTAGTAACCTTTTTTTGTATTAATTGATGTTCTTAATTTACTTTCACAAACAATAGTAATTGAGTAAATATGATTATATTTGTTTAGTACACATCATCAAAACAAAATACTCAACAATCTCTCCCTTTTTGATGATAACAAAACTATATTAAATCAATTATAAAATATGTTTAACTCAATGAAGCACCTCTGTTGAGTTAAGTTTTAATTCAACAAATAAGTTTGTTGACCTAAGTTCACTTAAGGTTATATCTGTTGTTTGTGTGAAAAAAAATCTCTTAGAAGTAAAACTTTCAGAAAAATTTCAATGATTACATAATCATCTCCCCCTTTTTAATATATGCATTTAGACTCATAGTCATCTCCTCTTTTTTGTCATTAATTAAAAAAAATGATTACATAGTATAAAAATTGAGAGACAAGAATGTACAACTAAACTTTCTATAAACATTAATAAAATGTATTATTCAAATAGTCAAATAATAAATACAAACATTACATTTTGTATTCAGACATCAAGTAAATAGACAAATGACAGTACATTTATCTATTCCTCCTAATGATTTTATTAATAGCATTACACATTTTATCTCCTAGATGCCTAAAATCATTTCTGATGTCATTCAGCACTGCATCTAAGTTAGGAGGTAGCTCTAGTTGCTATTGTACTTTATCTGAATAGTTTTGCTATTGTTGGTATTGTTGAAGGTCTGGTTGTTATTGTTGTTATTGTTGTTGCATTTGCTGGTATTTTTGTAAATCCTTGACAATGAATGCTCTCATGTCTTTAGTTTCAAAGGGCTAGTCAAATAAGTTTAATTGGCTTACAAGAATTTGACATACAGCATCACCAAAAATAACTTTGAACTCATATGCTGTAGTTGATATATGAAAACATCAAACTAATTAATTTGAATTCTGTGTAGTTTGCCATAAGTTACATATAAACAACTTCTGCTTACTTTGAGATTATGTCTGACTCTCTGAAATAAATTTGCATATAGAATATTTGCAATAAACCTAGCTTCCACATTTCGATTTTCCATTAATTTCATTTCAATATATACACCTGGAATTTGTGATAACAACTAAATGTCCCATTCTCGTTGTCTAACAATGTCAAATCTGTTTGTAACAACATCTTTATTCTTTAATCAAACTTCCAAAATCAATTCAGGAGATAAAATAAACTCCTATTGAGTTATTTGAGTTGTCAATAGATTTTTATTCTGTACCAGATTGCTGTAAAGAGCTGCAATGAGCTCTTTATATTGCTTCCATTTTATTCCAACCGGTAAGAATTGCATTAAGTCTTGAAACTCAAATCTTTTATTTCTAGTAAACTTTTAAATTTTATTGGTTGGGCATGCAAAATTTAACAAGAAATCAAACTGTTGTATTTCTACAATACTTCCTCAGATCTAAAATATATTGAATTGCCTTGAATGGGTAGTATCTACACTTAGAAGGTGATACCTAAAGCCTTGATTCAGAATTTAAGTCTCCTTCAAGAATCTCTTCTTCAAAATTAATGTCATTGTGTTGCTCTATCAAAATATTTTCTTGAAGCTGCTCAAGTAAGCTTGATTCTTCAGCTTCAACAAAGTAAGGAACATTTGCGATATCCACAACATCCATAAGTTCAATTTCAATAGTGTTCAGAGTGTAATTTTTCCACAAATTCAACAGTTAGTGTATCTGTTTGTAATTCTTTATTTTCTTCAATAGATATTTCCATTTCAACATGCTATGAATTCTCATTTCAACATACTGTGAATTCTCAAACTCTGGTTCTATAGATTCTAAAAAAGGTTGATCAACATTAAGCTCTTCTAGAGTCTTATCTTTTTCAATAGCTACTACTCCAAACAATCTAGCCTCTAAACTAGTTATTGCTTCAATATTTTCAAGCACATCAGCAATAACTTGTTCAATGTCATCCGCTTGATGCTCTAATTGTTCAATTACCTTATCATCAGGGCTTGAAACTATAGAAAAACTTGAACTAATTTATTTCTTTGATTTCTTTTCAAGTTTTCTAGAAAATGATAATAGAGTTTCATTGTCATCATTAGTTTAAATGTGTTCTGAACTGATGATCTTATCAGATGTACTGAAACACATAATGTTTAGACATACATTGCCCTTTGAAAATAAATTCTCATTTGATTTTTCTCTTTCAACAAAATTTGATTTTTTAGAAACAATTTTTCTAATTCTTTGTCTCTTGTAATAAGTCAATTATTCTTCCTATTGAATTATTGCTATTTTCTTATGCATTTGTTTCATAAAAGTTTTCTATTTCAAATCCTCCAAGACACTTTCTATAGCTATTGCCTTTCGAAGACTTTCAACTTTTCTCTGATCTATAGCAATATTTGTTTGTTTTTCCTTTGAAAATAAAGGTATAGGTATTGTAGATTCATGTTCTTCCTCAAATGTTTGTAGTTGTGTTCCATTGATTGGTGTTTGAAGAATTGTATTTGATGAACCTACACATTTTTCTAGGTATTTAGCATATTGTTTCAAAAATACTATTTCAACACATTTCATATGATACTCTCTATCAAATTTACTTCTAATACCCATGTACTTTATACTGTCAACTGTATTTTTAAGTTGTTGCTGAACTTCATCAAGTATTTCTTCAGAAAAGAAATAGTCACTATATATTTGAGCTAACCTTTTGTCTACTTGAAAAATTTGTCTTTTGCATCTCCTCTACCTCTTCCTTTTCCTCTACCATGCCCTTTGTAAAACTTTGAATACATCATTGTAGGTGGTTATAGGAACAAGCGGGAAAGATTTTTAGAAAGATGTTACGAGATAACCTAAGTTCCCATGTAATAAGTGTTTAAATAGGGTTTCAGTTGCATAACTTAACAAGTTTATTAGTCGGGTTTGGGTTTGAAATGAATATTGAATAAAGTTTATTCAATCGAGGTATCCAAAAAATTTACGCATAATTCAATGAGTTACCTAACCTAACAAGTAAAACACTATTTAGAAGCAGTTTTACATGTTACCTTATATAACATAACGTCTAATTAATATACTTTAACTAAAAAGCAAGTTTTGAATGTTTTCAACTGAAAGCTTTCAAAAACAACATACAAGCTATAAGTAACTTATATAAACATTATCTTGACAACATTGTCAACTATTTTAATATTCTTTTTATGAACTTAAAATAGTTTGTTTGTCTATTAAATTATTTCATTAGGATTTTAAGAGGACTAAAGTTAGATTAACTAAGGTTTATATTTTGAATGATATTAATTTATTTTGGACATTGTAAATCCTCTTACTACAAATATACTTCAAATATATTCAATAACACAAAATATACTTGTATAAAATAGGTGGTAATTGTAACTATACTTTAAATTTTTCTTTTAGAAAATTTCCGTTATCTTGAATTTATCAAGAATGATTTCCAAAATTAACTTCAACTATATATGAATCAAAACAAACTTTAAACTTAATATGATTAATACATGGAGAATAAAGAAATATATCTCAAATAAGCATTTTCAAAAGTACTAGTTTAGATTCAACAAGTCAGTAGTTGTTTAGAATGAAAAAGTGCATATTATTAATGGTTAAATGATGGTTAATTGCATAATATTTAGCTTATCATATAAGAATTAAGCCATTATGTTATAATTGCACTGTTATATGCTTTAATTGAAGAATTTGCTTAATTTGAGGGAATTAATGTTAATTTAGTACATTTATGCACTATCGGTAAGTTGTAGGCTGTGAAATTCTTAAGTATCCAAATTTTCTGATATTTCGGATAATTATGTTTAACATACCGAACATATTCGGATAGTTATGTTTAATAGACCGAACATGTATCAGATAGTTATGTTTTGAGAGAATATTTTATTATCTTAAAGTACACATGTCGAAACCATAATGAATGACTTAAGTGAACTTTCGGTGAGTTATCTATAACTCTCCGAAATCTCTTTTTATTTATAAAATAGCTGAGGACACGTGTCATGTTCTGGGAAATTGACTTAAGTGGATTTTTGGTGAGTTAGGTGTAACTATCCGAAATGCATCTAAGCATCGGATAGTTAGACCTGTAACTCTTTGAAATGTTATTTTATGATTAAACTGTTGCTAACACGTGTCGAGATCTAGTAGATTTACTTAAGTTATATATCGGTGAGTTATTTGTAACTATCCGAAATGCATCTGAGCATCAGATAGTTAAGTTTTTAAGTATCCGAAATGCACCTGAGCATCAAATAGTTAAATTTATGCACGTGTTGAATTTAAATGCTTTAGTATATCAAGTGAGATGCACATGTTTAACTCGTTAAGTTAGCATAACTGTGCGCGTTGAGTTACATGAATACACACTAAGGTAACGCGTTATGTTAGCGGCTTATTTCTTTATTACACGTGTTTTATAGTTAAATCAAAGAAGAAAGTTCATTGAGTTATCTGTAACTCCACAAACTATTTATTTTCTAATATGCCACTGTAACGGTTGTAGAAACAGGACAGTTGGAAGGAAAAACCATGATCGCACGTATCACGCAGGAATTCAATCGTCGAAGGGAGAAGAAATCATCGCCGTTGATATGAATGAAGGAAATCCAACTAGTCATTCAAGTAGAAGTAGTTACTACTAAAGATAAAAGAAAAGAAGAAAAAAAGGAGTGTGAGATCGATAGGCGGACAGTGTGTGTAGAGGAGGATGAGCGTCGCAATTCTCTGAAGTACCACACCAACCATCATCATCACCATCATCATCACCACCATTATCACCAACCATCGGAGGTCTGTGAGGATACTTGCCTGATGTCGGGTCGATTCTGAGCCAAACATAGTGTTTGACAACCACTGTGAGGAGTGATCGCGTCGCGGGAAGGGAAACGATTTTCACCAAGCACCGACTCATATTTCAGGAGATTGTAAAGCTTTTAGCTTTGGCTTCGGGTTGATGCCTGTATGCTGAAGAGGAGATCATCTTGCAATTCTGGACTCGCGATTCTATAGGGAGAGGAGACAGGATTGTAAGCGGTTTAATTTTCAGTGGTGTAATCGCATTGCAAGTAGTGTCGGAAGTATTTACTGTCAAGTGAGATCACTTTACATTTCACCTTTCGCCTATTTTCATGTTCATATTAAAACAAAAATACCAAAAACAATTTATCTATGTTTGTATGTTGTATTTGTGTGATGTATTGTTTGTGTTGTATCGTGATTAATGTTATCTTTGTCAGTGTTGTGATTGTTTTATGTTATTTTAGTTTTACAATTTACTGAAATTGGGTCGTTCAAAAGACTTAAAGATTTTAATGGTTACTGTTTGAATTATCTGAATGTTAGTATTGCTTAATGATAAATCCAATGTTAACTAACATTAAAGAGCTTAATTGATGTTATTTACAATCTATGGAATCGCCTAATGGTTGGCTGAATTCCTCTGTAAATAGCAATATTAAAAAGAAAAGTCAGGCTCGTAGAGTTAACTTAAGTCCATGAGGTTAGTCCGTTGAGTTAGCCATAACTCAATAAACTTAGTCCGTTGAGTTAACTGTAATTCAATAGAAAGCTTATTAAATATATAAATTTGATTTTTAACAAATGAATAGTTCTCAAGTTTGTCAGCAATTCCCTGTGGGATTGACCTGTACTTCTACACTGATACAATAGACACTGTACACTTGCAGTTAAAGTACAAATTGGAATTAATATCTAAATTGTATTAAAGGTTGTTTGTTTACTTCTAAAAGAGAGAATAGGTATAAAGATAAATTAACTAAGTAAAAATAGAAGTAACAAATCTAAGTTTTTCTAGTGTAGAGTTGGGAAAACGCAAACAAGTTTTATGGCGCCGTTGCCAGGGAATTGAATTGAACTGAATTGAATTGAATAGAATAGATATAAGCAATTGTTAGAGCTGTTTTGTTTTAATAGCCAAAGTTGTGTGTTTTCTTCTGTAATTGAGAATATGGCATATGCTTATGCTCAAAGATTTATGAAACCTATAATTCTGAAGGACATGACATTTCTAATTGTTTGAAATTGAGACCTTTACAGATGGTTAGATCCCATGAACAACAAATGAATTATCCTCAATATAATAGAGCCGAGTATGAGAATCCTATAGTTTACCTAACTGATGATCAGTATAGAATGTGTAATATGATGAGAGACACTGAAGTTTGGGATAGGTATGACAGACTGGAGCATAGTATAGAGCAAAATCTAGACAAACTGGAATACTTTATGTGTCAACAACAAGAAGTCAACCAATTAAACTATAAGCAAGCATATTCAAAACCTAAAAAGGATATAATTTATGAAACTAAAAAAATCATAATGAAAATTGATCAAAAATTGAATGCAATGAAATTAGATGATCTGGAAACAAAATTAAAAGCATTAGACAAAAATGCAATGAAAATACAAGTTATGCAATAGGACAATGAAAACTATAACATTATAAACCTACATAATGTGCAAAATATACAGCAAGTAGAAAGTACTAATGCAAGAGAATTTAAAGAATGCACTTTAAAACTAACAACAATTGAAGATCACCACAACATTTTTGGTTTAAAGAATGAAGGAATAACAATTTTGGAAGATACAACTACAGTTGAATGGACTGAACAGCAAATTAAGGATTGTTTAGCTATCAATTCTGGTGTGCCATTATTAAATAGATTGAAGCATTTAAATGGTAAAACACACATGGTAGCTAACATTCTGATTAAGAATGTCTATCAACGATAGGGCCATGACATAGAATTAAGTCAATTTGTCAAATGGGCCACATATGTAGTTGTAAATAAGATCCAAATAAATTGGTCTGTAGTTTTTATCTCCAAGCTAAAAATAGTGAAGAAGAAAATTATTTTATAGAGATTTGATTCCACTACTGATGGTGGACTGTATTGATTTCATGAAATGGACATCAAAAAGGATCAGATCTAGAACTATTTTAGTGAAAGAATATAGAAATTTTGTAGCTGCAGAACTAGCTGTACCTTCTAGAGAAATTACAGAAGTAGTAGAGAGGATTAATCAATTAGAACTTCAATTAGAAAAACTTCAGAAGGAAGTAGATGAACTTAGGCATAGAGATTAAATTGTATTGTTCGTCTACTTATATAAAATTATATGAAATTGTATGATGTACTTGTAATGTAATTGATTCATATTAATGAATATAATTTTTCAGATGTAATTTTCATACGTGTTTTGGATGTGAAATGAATGGAATTTATTGAATATTATGTCATTGTGAAACTTTATGAATGAATATGCAATAGATTTACAATTTGCTGAATCATAGGATAACTGCTTAAAAATTTCTACATGTTATAAGGTAAAATATAAATTCTGCATAACATAAAATGACCTGCAAGTTAAATCTTTATATAATGTTCAAATTTAAATGAATTTTAATCAAAATGATGCATTAATGACATAGATTTAACTTTATTTCAGTTAGCAGAATGAAAAAAAAGAAGAAAAAAGAGAGGAACTTACGAGAGTAAAACTTAGAAGTTGTTAAATGTTAACTCAACGAAGTAAGTCTGTTGAGTTAACTGTAACTCCATGAGGTTAGTAACATAATATAAGGTCACTCCGTTGAGTTATCAATAACTCAACGAAGTTAGTCCGTGGAGTTAGCAACAGTAACCGACTGTATTTTGTTAAGTTTTCTGTAACTCAACGAGGTTAGTTCGTGGATTAAACAGAGCGGTTATTCTTTTAGCCACGAACGAAACTTCGTCAGTTTAGCAGTTACCAAAATTTGAAATTAGTAGTAGTACACGTACCCATAAAAACAGGAACCACGATGCATGTTACAAGCCATGTTCTTGCAATGAGATTTATTCACTTTATGGATGTGTAGTATATATATAAAACATAATGTTATTTATGAGTTACCAACAATTTTAAAAGAAAGGAGAATGCGTTGGAGGAACTGGAAGGAGAAGTAGCTAATTCAACTTCATCCGACAACAAATATTTATTGAATAGAAAGCTTCAGACTGGTATGTAATTAATCTTCTGCTATTTATTTATGAGCACATGGACTCATTCTCTAAACACTAAACGATTAGTAAGATCACCTACCTAGGAATTTTCATTACAGAGGAGTACTGAAAAATTTTCTGAACTGAACTTTAACGAAATTCTTTGAGGTGTAGCTAACCTTTCTTTAAAAGAGAACGTAGAGATGGCTACTCTAGTAGAAAAACCATTAGGAGAGATTCTATATCCTGAATTAGTTGATGAACCTTCATGTATTCGATTGCCAAACTTTGAGGGAGATAGGTTTGAACTGAAATCTAATTATATTAGTCAATTGCCACATTTTCATGGATTAGAAAGAGAGGATGCCTATTAATTCCTTAGAAAATTTAACGAAGTTTATCAAATGATAAAAATGCCGAACATGAGTATAGATGCTATTAAACTTAGATATATCCCTTTTTCTTTAAAAGACATAGCTAAGAGATGGTTATATACTCTATCGCCTGATTCAATTTCTACATGGACTGAATTTTGCTCTGTTTTTTTGGAAAAATATTATCCAACACATCAAACGATTAAAAAGAAGAAAGAAATATTAATGTGTAGCCAAAAACAGGGTGAATCATTCTGGAAATATTTTGAAAGATTTAAAGATTTACTAACTCAATGTCCACATCATGCAATGAGTAAAGCTCAATTAATAGGTATAATTTATGAAGGCATAGATGTTTCAACGAAATCTTTATTAGAATCTACTTGTCAAAATGGATTTTTAAAATTATGTAGTGAAGAAGCATGGGCATATTTAGAAAATTTTGCAAAAAGAACTGCACAGTGGGAAAATTCGGCTAAACCTATTGCAGATAAAAGAATATTGCCAAGAGGAATGCATGAAATAGATTCAAATACTATGCTTGAGGTGAAATTAAATGAATTAACAAAGAAAATAGAAGAGTTATCATTAAATCAAAGGCTAGCAGAAAAGAATGCAAACATAAATGACTTAGATATTATTTATGCTAGAAACCAGAGAGATAACTTGGGAAATTCTTATCATCCTAATTGGAGAAATCACTCGAATTTATCTTGGAGAAACAACAATTTCTAGGGAGGAGAAAATATAAATGAGAAGAACATAAGTTATGAAGTATTAATTGAACAAGGATCTAGAATAGAGAAATTAGAAAAGATAATCCAACAAGTTAACAATCGTCTAGATTTTATATTTGGAAATGCTGCAATTCAAAATCAGAATAGAAATATATTACTTAGACAGAAGGAACCAATGGAAGTTAGACCTACTAGAGGATTGCCAATACAAGCTATACCTAATCCTGTCAATAGAACAGTTAATGAAATTGATACATCTTCTAGGAGGGCAACTAAATGAAGTAGCATATCTGAAGCAACTATCTGTATGTATATATGTTTTTTATTTTTTAGTTAATAGTATCATAGAGTTAATTTTTAACTCAACGAACTTAGTCTGTTGAGTTATGCCTTAACTCCACAAGAGTGTGCAGTAGTATGTTAATTTTTATCTCTGCTAAATTTTTGTTTGTGTTTTATAGAATCGACAAATGGAATTGATGCAATTACTGTTGGATGCACTAAGGGAAATACTAAGTAACTTGTCAACTAAAGATCTGTGTAGGATGTGTTGTGTATCAAAGGAAATTAAAAACTGTATTGAAGAAAAATATTTTCAAGGACTACAAGCTGCAAAAATGACTAAGATTAGAGATGGATTCATATGGAGGTCATTTAGTCGTAGTTCAGATACCCATGAATATCTGGCTATGGAAGAAACTACTGGAATTCCACCCAATGCATTAGAAGGAATAAATCATATTATAGGGATAGATGAAGGATTAATCATATACGAGACAAGACCAAGGTATGCAAGTTTATTATTACGTGATATTTTGATAAGAAATCCTATAACAAGAGAAGAATGGAATATAGGAAGACCTAAAAGATTTGAAGCACCAACTGTAAATTGTGGGTCAGCTTTAATATTTTATGATAAAAATTCTGCAATTCTTGAAAAATTATATTATTGGAGACCTATAGGAAATTAGGGTAAAGATTTACGCTTAAGTGTGTATAATTTTCTGAACATATATTGGAATGAAAATATTATGATATATCTAGGACAAAAATCATTAATTAACCAAACACATGTCATACTTGATGGATATATATATATAGTCACAGAGATATCAATAGCATATGGATCTGATTTATACATAGTGAGCATAGACAATTTTGATGAATATATAGAAATTTTACCTGTACCGAGTGAAATAGCTAAACCACCATCTGCAGAATTTAATGAAATTCAAATAGGAATGTGGTATAATGAAGAAGATGATCCTACTTTATGTTTCATAAGATGGTGGGATGAACTGATGAAATTTCAAATATGGATTATGGAAGACAAATGAATGGAAGTGGGAAGAGGAGTATATTGAAATAGATGTAGAAATAGAAACTGCTACATTACCCTGGAACCAAAAAGGATCCCTTTCTGCATTGCATATCATTAATGGTAATACACTTGTATTTGGAATTTATAATATATTACATGTTTACAAATTAAGAAGGAACAAGAACTGCATTAAAATAGAATTAATAGCAAGAAGAACTATGCCTAAAAAGTTTGCTTGGACTGATACATTTATTCCATTTGTTTCTACTTTTCAATCATGTTCTTAAGTTGTGATTTTGTGTGTTTAATGTTGTGTATTCTGCATTTTTTTTTAAAAAAAAAAAAGGAATTTTGAAGTTTGCATGTTCATTTTATAAAAAAAACAAACAAAACAAAATATCAATCTAGTTTGTTGGTATCTGTTCTGGGAAACTAACTGGCTTGCTTATAAGCCACCAAAGGCATAGGAGCCTGGGTTCCACACAAGACACTAATTTATTAATATTTGTTAAGTGTTATTTTGTTTTATGTTTTGCTTTTATCTGTGAATGAAAAGTTTTTCAAAATCAAAAATCGGAATATGCAGAAGGAGATACAAATGAAACAAGCTATGTAACTAATTACTCATCCTGAATTTTAAATCAAACAAAACTATATTCATGCTTGCTACAATTACTGTACTTATTATGAAATCTTTTACATTGAGGACAATGCAAAATGTAGGTATGGGGGGGAAGGTAATTGAAGTAACATCCATGTAAGTTTGTTAATTAAAGAAATTAAAATAGTAACAGCCGTGTAAGTTTTGAGGAAATTGAAAATTTTTATGAACTTACTGTAACTATCCGATAAATGAGACTATAAAATTTTTATAAACTGCTTGAATGTTATATTTAGAAGGCTATATAAGATGCTATTGAATTTACTTGTTATGCAAATCTAGATATAGTATCTTATGTTTTTCTGAATTTCATGAGTTTAACAGTTTTATGATTTTAAAATGAAATCAGAATGCTTAATGAAAAAATCAGTAAATTATCTGAAATCCTGAAAGAGCTGAGATGTGAATTCTAGATTAAATGAAACACATACGATTAGAGATACATTTAATTTGACTGATTGAACTTGTAGAATGATTTATGTGTAGATCTTATTAAACTACAGAAAAAGTATAAGCTTATTGTTATGGATTCATATTTTCAGTAAATGATAGAAGCAGAACTATATGAGATTGGTGTTTTAATGCATATGTATTAATGAAATACATACATATATAGTATGTGATTAATGTTTTGTTTTGTGTTTGTAGTTTGTATTAAAAAAAAAAAAAAAGGGAAAATTTTGAGAGTTTATTGACTTATTTGATCACGAGTCTTTTGTACTTGAGTAGATAGGTATGTAAGGATTGTTGACCTGAAAAAGGACTCTTGAAATCTGGCAACCTAAGATCTTGATCAGATCTGGGATTGTTGACTGAAAGCTCGTTACATAGGTACATAAGAAAGCTCTTGTATGATTCAAGCTTGTCAAATTAACTTTTAAAGTATAAATATATATATATATATATATATATATATATATACATATACTGTTCTGAAAAGATACAAGTTTTTTGTGAAATACAGATATCTTATGAATCGAGTATATTTTTTGTTATCTAGAATTGCTGAAATATGAATCTAGAATTGACTTTTGAAGTTGTTTAATGGAGATACAATTCTTTATTCTACTTGTCTTAATCAAATTGAATTGGATTGTACTTTGATTCGTATGTTGTTAAAATTTCTTTTAGAAATCTTATTTGAAAATTCAGGATGACAGATGATGAAAAGAAGAATAAACAATAATATAATTAACACCTATGTGATGATAATATACTTTGTATGTAATTTACATATATTCTAAGTATATTTGCAGGTTGATTACTGAAACATATAGAATATATTTTTATGTTAAACAGAAGAAAAACAAAAGGGGAAGAATTAATTCTAGCACTTTTAAAGACCAATTAATTAGATCTTAGTTTGCTAAGGGACTAGAAAAATTTGGGTATGGGGAAAGTGTTTAGAATGAAAAGTGCATATTATTAACAGTTAAATGATGGTTAATTACATAATATTTAGCTTATCATATAAGAATTAACCATTATGTTATAATTGCACTATTATATGCTTTAATTGAAGAATTTAATTAATTTGAGGGAATTAATGTTAATTTAGTACATTTATGAATTGTCAGTAAGTTGTAGGCTGTGAAATTCTTAAGTATCCGAATTTTCTGATATTTCAGACATTTATGTTTAACATACCGAACATATTTGGACAGTTATGTTTAACATACCGAACATATTCGAACAGTTATGTTTAACATACCGAACATATTCGGACAGTTATGTTTAACAGACCGAACATGTACAGATAGTTATGTTTAAATTGCCGAACAGTTATGTTTTGAGAGAATATTTTATTATTTCCTGAAGTACATGTGTCGAAACCATAATGAATGACTTAAGTGAACTTTCGGTGAATTATCTATAACTATCTGAAATCTCTTTTTATTTATAAAATAGCTGAGGACACGTGTCATGTTCTGGGAAATTGACTTAAGTAGATTTTCGATGAGTTAGCTATAACTATCCGAAATGCATTTGAGCATTGGATAGTTAGACTTGTAACTCTCTAAAATGTTATTTTATGATTAAACTGTTGTTGACACGTGTCGAGATCTGGTAGATTTACTTAAGTTATATATCGATGAGTTATTTGTAACTATCCGAAATGCATCTAAGCATCGGATAGTTAAGTTTTTAAGTATTCGGAATGCACCTAAGCATCGGATAGTTAAATTTATGCACGTGTTGAATTTAAATGCTTTAGTATATCATGTGAGATGCACATGTTTAACTCGTTAAGTTAGCATAACTGTATGCGTTGAGTTACATGAATACACACTAAGGTAACATGTTATGTTAGCAGCTTATTTCTTTATTACATGTGTTTTATAGTTAAATTAACGAAGAAAGTCCATTGAGTTATCTGTAACTCCACGGACTATTTATTTTCTAATATGCCACTGTAGCAGTTGCAGAAACCGGATAGTTGGAAGGAAAAACCACGATCGCACATATCACGCAGGAATTCAATCGTCGAAGGGAGAAGAAATCATCGCCATTGATATGAATAAAGGAAATCCAACTGATCATTCAAGCAGAAGTAGTTACTATTGAACAAATATAAAAGAAAAGAAGAAAAAAAGGAGTGTGTGATTGATGGGCAGACAGTGCGTGTAGAGGAGGATGAGCATCGCAATTCTCTGAAGTACCACACCAACCATCATCATCACCATCATCATCACCACCATAATCACCAACCATCGGAGGTCTGTGAGGATACTTGCTTGATGTCGGGTTGATTCTGAGCCAAACACAATGTCTGACAACCACTGTGAGGAGTGATCGCGTCGCGGGAAGGGAAGCCATTTTCACCAAGCACCGACTCACATTTCAGGAGATCGTAAAGCTTTTAGCCTTGGCTTCGGTTTGATGCCTGTATGCTGAAGAGGAGATCATCTTGCAATTCTGGACTCGCGATTCTATAGGGAGAGGAGACAGGATTGTAAGTGGTTTAATTTTTAGTGGTGTAATCGCGTTGCAAGTAGTGTCGGAAGTATTTACTGTCAAGTGAGATTACTTTACATTTCACCTTTCGCCCATTTCCATGTTCATATTAAAACGAAAATACCAAAAACAATTTATCTATGTTTGTATGTTGTATTTGAGTGTTGTATATTTTGTGTTGCATCGTGATTAATGTTATCTTTGTTAGTGTTGTGATTGTTTTATGTTTATTTTAGTTTTACAGTTTACTGAAATTGGTTCATTCAAAAAACTTAAAGATTTTAATGGTTAATGTTTGAATTATCTGAATGTTAGTATTGCTTAATGATAAATCCAATGTTAACTAACATTAAAGAGCTTAATTGATGTTATTTACAAACTGTGGAATCGCCCAATGGTTGGCCGAATTTCTCTGTAAATAGTGGTATTAAAAAGAAAAGACAGGCTCGTGGAGTTAACTTAAGTCCACGAGGTTAGTCCGTTGAGTTAGCCATAACTCAACGAATTTAGTCCGTTGAGTTAACTGTAATTCAACGGAGAGCTTATTGAATATATAAATTTGATTTTTAACAAACGAATAGTTCTCAAGTTCGTCAGTAATTCCCTATGGGATCGACCTGTACTTGCACACTGATACAATAGACACTATACACTTGCAGTTAAAGTAACCTTTAATATCTAAATTGTATTAAAGGTTGTTTGTTTACTTCTAAAAGAGAGAATAGGCATAAAGATAAATTAACTAAGTAAAAACAGAAGTAATAAATCCAAGTTTTTCTAGTGTAGAGCTGGGAAAACGCAAACAGGATACAGAATCTCTCCTAATGGTTTTTCTATTGGAGTAGTCATCTCTACATTCTCTTTTAAAGAAAGGTTAGCTACACCCCAAAGAATTTCGTTAAAGTTTAGTTAAGAAAATTTTTCAGTACTCCTTTGTAATGAAAATTCCTAGGTAGGTGTTCTTACTAATCGTTTAGTACTTAAAGAACGAGTCCATGTGCTCATAAATAAATAGCAGAAGATTAATTACAAACCAGTTTGAAGCTTTCTATTCAATAAATATTTGTTGTTGGATGAAGTTGAATCAGCTGCTTCTCCTTCCAGTTCCTCTAACGCATTCTCCTTTCTTTTAAAAGTGCTGGTAACTCATAAATAACATTCTGTTTTATATATATACTACACATCCATAAAGTGAATAAATCTCGTTACAAGAACATGGCTTGCAACGTGCATCGTGGTTCCTGTTTTTATGGGTACGTGTACCACTACTAATTTCAAATTTTGGTAACCGCTAAACCGACGAAGTTTCATTCGTGGTTAAAAGAATAACCATTCTGCTTAATCCATGAACTAACCTCGTTGAGTTATAGATAACTCAATAGAATACAGTCAGTTACTGTTGCTAACTCTACGGACTAACTTCGTTGAGTTACTGATAACTCAACGGAGTAACCTTATATTACTGACCTCGTGGAGTTACGTTTAACTCAACGGACTTACTTCGTTGAGTTAACACTTGGCAACTTCTAAGTTTTACTCTCGTAAGTTCCTCTATGTTCTTTTTTTTTCTTTTTCATTATGATAACTGAAATAAAGTTAAATCTATGCCATTAATGCATCATTCTAATTAAAATACGTTTAAATCTGAACATTATATAAAGATTTAACTTGCAGGTCATTTTATGTTATGCAGAATTTACATTTTACCTTAACAAATGCAGAAATTTTTAAGCAGTTATCCTATCATTCAGCAAATTGTAAATCTGTTACATATTCATTCTTAAAGTTCCACAAATTACATAATATTCAATAAATTCCATTCATTTCACATCCAAAACACGTATGAAAATTGCATCTGAAAAATTTACATTCATTAATATGAATCAATTACATTTCAAGTACATCATACAATTTCATACAATTTTACACAAGTAGACGAACAATACAATTTAATCTCTATTCCTAAGTTCATCTACTTCCTTCTGGAGTTTTTCTAATTGAAGTTTTAATTGATTAATCCTCTCTACAGCTCTTGTAATTCCTCTAGAAGGTACAACTAGTTCTGCAGCTACAAAATTTCTGTATTCTTTCACTATAATAGTTCTTGATCTGATCCTTTTTGATGTCCATTTCGTGAAATCAATATAGTTCACCATCAATAGTGGAATCAAATCTCCATAAAATAATTTCTTCTTCACTGTTTTCAGCTTGGAGATAAAAACTGCAAACCAATTTATTTGGATCTTATTTACAACTGCATATGTGGTCCATTTGACAAATTGACTTAATTCTATATCATGGCCCTATCGTTGATAGACATTCTTAATCAGAATGTTAGCTACCATGTGTGCTTTACCATTTAAATGCTTCAATCTATTTAATAATGTCACACAAGGATTGATAGCTAAATAATCCTTAATTTCCTGTTCAGTCCACTTGACGGCAGTTGTATCATCCAAAATTTTTATTCCTTTATTCTTTAAACCAAAAATGTTGTGGACAAGTTTTGGTATTATCTGTACATCAGCTTCTCTTAAATTTGCATAAAAACAGGGCACTAAATTCTCATATACTACAGGCCCTGTTTCTTGAGAAATGAATTGCAATAGACCTTGGAATTCAAATAAATCTTTGATTTCTTACATTCCATCCCAATTTACTGGTCTACTGTAAATAATGTCGTAACCCCTTATTTCTTAGTATTTGGTATAAGCTTCTTGACTACAAAAATGTACTTCATTCAAAATTATTGTTTCAGTCGGGTTAGGAAGGTGACTTTGTTGCTCCAGAGGGGTTTGCTCTTGCTCTTCCTCTTCTATAGGTTGCATTTGAATATTTTCTACAGATTCCTGAATTTCTATTTCTGTTTGTGGTGGTGAGCTAGCAGAACTCTCCACTCTATCTTGAATTCTCTCTATAAATTGCTGAAAAGTTTCTTGTTCTTTAGTGGAATCTGTAAAATTATTTTTGTCCAAATGGCTTCCTTTAACCTCTTCATTTTCTGCCCTTTCTTTTTCCTCCTGACTATCAATCTGTTCTGTTATTGTTCTTTCTGATTCTGTAATAGATTGGGATGGAGTCACGGGTAATTCAGTTTCTGCCCTAATTTCTGTTTCTTCTTGTACAGGGTGCAGACTAATTTTAGCCTGATTTTCTTCTTTTTTTTGCTCTTGCTGTTGTAGCTCCTCCTGCTCCTCCTCAGAATCGGATAGCAGGTTAATAAAAATCTACTCCACAGGCCTTGTAAAAATTGGTACTTCAGATTTCATTTCCTCATATTTAGGCACTTTTTCTTTTCCTTTTTTTTTTCTAATTAGTTGTGCCTGTTCTTCCTCTTGATCTTCTGAAATTAAATCTACAAAAGTAGGCTCTGCAAGCCTTTGAGCCATAGGTACTAGCTCTTCCTGTTTAACTTTTTTTATAATTGCTGGTCTCGAAGGACCAGCTTCATCTCCTTTTTTAGCAGGTTTGGCAGTAGCTTCTTGATACTGTTCCACTTTGATTTTATATTGGGCTTTCAACTTTTCTGCAGCCCTCTTTTTTTAAAGTGCATCAAACACTAGGTGTGCTTTAGCCACTGCCAAATCTTCTGATTCTCCTTGGTTTTTCCCAACTTGAACCAGTTCTTCAAATTCTCTTAATTCTTCTTTGTTTGAAGGCCCCATAACTATCACCCTTTCTAATGGTTTAGGAAGTGGATTTGAAGGTTCGGGCTGCTGCTCCTCAGGAATAGGTCTTTTAGCAATCGGCTCCTCTTGTCCTTTAGTTGCCTCTTCTTCATTTTCTTTCCTTTCTTGCTCCCAGATCACCCATTTAGCTCGTCTACAGATTCGTCTTTTGAACCAGAGCCGGGACTTACGTTAGATTAATTCTAGGGCTACTTCATTGTTTGGCCGTATCTTTCTTTCTTTACTTACTGCAATTTCAGTTGCCACTCTAATTCGTGTCTCCATTATCTGTGGTATCTATATTTCTAACTCAAGTTAAAGAGTTCTGATTCTACCTTCTGTAGCTCTTTCTCTATTGTTGTATTCCTGATCTTCTACCGCGTGTGCCATTCTTCAGATTCCTTCAGAAACTGTGCAGTGTCCATTGCCTCTTCCCAGAATTCAAGCTTCATCTTCCTCATCGTGGAGTTACCCAATAGCTCTAAATTACTCTGATTTCTATTGTTCTAGATTCTAAATGATTTGCCAGATAATGCCCTCAAAACCCTAGGTTTTAGTTTAAATAAGCCCTAAGTTTAGGCAGGTAATCGGGTCATTTCCCGAACCAACTATTACTATTTTATCCGAGGTCTTAGCTATAGTACTCCGTTGAGTTACAGTTAACTCAACGGAATAAGCTCGTTGACTAACTCAAGACTCAACGGAGTAAGCTCGTTGAGTTAAGCGTAACTCAACGGACTCCCCGTACAAGCAAATATAATAATAAAAATATTATAGATAAAAGTTTTTTCTGTTTTTTTATCAGTTTAACTGATACTATGTTTCGGTCAGACCTAAATATTTTTTATTTTTCTTTCGGTTGAACCGATACTATGTTTCGGTAAAACCAACATTTTTTTCTAAAAATTAGTATACATATATTTTTATGTTCCGGTCATACCGATGAATCCAGTCGGTTGAACCGCAATGATTTTTATGTTTTATATATATTTTTAATATATATATTTTTTATATATAAACATAAAAACTGATTTCTTACTAAGTAAAGCTCAAGTAGTCCTCTACTCTAACTTCTTCTATAATTCCAAATGAGTTTTTTGGTGTTTTCAAAATAGGTCTAAGTCTTTGTCCATTTACTTTAAACATTTTGAACTATGTAAGGTCCTGCCCATCTAGATTTTAATTTTCCTGGATGGTTATGGAGTCTAGCCATATAAAGATATACTTCTTGTCCTATTTTAAAGCTTTTTGAAATAATTTTTCTATCATGCCAAAATTTAATTTTTTCTTTTTCTCTTACAATATTCGATTAAGCTTCATTTCTAAATTCTTCTAATTCAATTAATTGCATTTTTATATTTTCAGCAGCTTGATTTAAATTAGTGTTCAGAGTTTTTAATGCCTAATAAGCTTTATGTTCTATTTCAGCAGGTAAATGACAACTTTTTCCATATACTAGTATAAAAGGTGACATACCTAAGCTCATTTTATAAGCAGTTCTATAAGCCCAAAGTGCATCTATTAATCTATTAGCCCAATCTGTTCTAGTAGGATTTACTACTTTTTCTAAGATTAATTTAATTTGTTTGTTTGCACTTTCTACTTGTCCACTTGTTTGCGGATGATATGATGTTGCAATTTTGTGGTTTACTCCATATTTCTTCATTAAGGCTTCAAAACTTCTATTACAGAAATGAGTTTCTCTATCACTGATAATAGCTTTAGGTATTCCAAATCTGGCAAATATATTTGTTCTTATAAATTGTATTACCACTTTGTTATCATTAGTTTTTGTAGGAATAACTTCTATCCATTTAGATACATAATCCACCCCCAACAATATGTAATTAAATTGATTAGACATAGGAAATGAACCCATAAAATCTATTCCCCACACATCAAAGATTTCAACCTCAACAATAGAATTAAGAGACATCATATTCCTCTTTGATATTCTTCCTATTTGTTGACATCTTAAACAACTTAAGCAATATTTATGAGCATCTTTGAATAGTGTTGGCCAATAAAACCCACATTGCAAAATTTTTGTAGCAATTTTCCCTGAACCAAAATATCCTCCACAGCTTGGTCATGACAGAAGGACAATATGCTCAGATATTCAATTTCTGGAACACACCTCCTTAAAACCAGATCAAGACATTTCTTAAATAAGTATGAGTCTTCCCAATAGTAATATTTTACTTTTGAGAAAAATAATTTCTTATCCTGTCTATTCCAATCCTTAGGTGTTAGACTAGTAACTAAGTAATTAACTATATTTGCATACCAAGGCATTATGTTGATGTTCATTAATTGTTCATTAGGAAAATTATCCTTAATTTCAATATTTGATTTTTCTATTTGTAATCTTGATAAATGATCTGCTACTATATTCTCACAACCTTTTTTAACTTTAATTTCTAGATCAAATTCTTGCAATAATAATATCCATTGGATCAATCTAAGTTTAGTTTCTTTTTTCTTTATTAGATGTTTTAGAGCTGAATGATCCGTGTATACTATTACTTTAGCTCCAATCAGATATGATCTAAACTTTTCTAAAGCAAACACAATAGCTAATAATTCTTTTTCAGTAGTTGTGTAATTAACTTGAGCATCATTTAAGGTTTTGCTTGCATAATGAATCACAAAAATCAGATTTTTCTATCTTCTATCCTAACACTACTCCTACAGCAAAATCAGAAGCATCGCACATTAATTCAAATGGATAGTTCCAATCAGGTGTTTGAATTATAGGAGTTGAAATTAAGCTAGTCTTAAGTCTAAAAAATGCTTCCTTGTAATTTTTATCAAAGTTAAATGGAACATCTTTTAATAGATTAGTTAAAGGTCTAGCTATCTTGCTAAAGTTCTTAATAAATCTTCTATAAAAACCAACATGTTCTAGAAATGATCTAATATCTTTTACTGATTTAGGTTCTGGTAGATTAGAAATTACTTCTATTTTGGCTTTATCTACTTCCAACCCTTTCTTAGAAACAACATGCCCTAAGACTATTCCTTGTTTAACCATGAAGTGACATTTTTCCCAATTTAAAACCAGATTTTTTTCCACACAACATTTTAATATTTGGTCTAAATTGCTTAAACAAACTTCATATGAGTTTCCATATACAGTAAAATCATCCATAAATATTTTTAAGAAATCTTCAGTCATTCTAGTAAATATGCCTTGCATACACCTTTGAAAGGTAGCTGGTGCATTGCATAATCCAAATGGCATTCTCTTAAAAGCATAAGTTCCATTAGGACAGGTGAAAGTTGTTTTCTCTTGATCCTCTAATACTACTGGAATTTGATTATACCTTGAATACCCATCTAGGAAACAAAAATATTCTTGCCCTGCTAATCTTTCCAACATTTGATCTATAAAAAGTAAGGGAAAATGATCTTTCCTAGTCACAGCATTCAGTTTTCTATAGTCTATACATACTCTCCAGCTTGATTGAATTCTAGTAGGTATCAAGTCTTGACTTTCATTCCTAATAACTGTTAATCCTGATTTCTTGGGAGCTACATGGATTGGACTAACCCACGAGCTATCAGAAATCGGATAAATTATATCATTATCTAACCATTTAAGTATTTCCTTCCTGACTACTTCTTTAAGGTTTGGATTTAATCTCCTCTCAGGAATTCTAATAGGTTTAGCATTCTCTTCTAAATATATGTGGTGACAACATAAAGTTGAACTTAACCCTTTTATATCAATCATTGTCCATCCTATTGCTTCTTTATAACTTTTTACTACATCTTTTAATTTAGCTATTTGATCCTCTTTTAAATCTGAAGCAATAATGATTGGACAAGTTCGTTTATCTTCCAGAAATATATAGGTTAATTCAGGAGGTAAAGGTTTTAATTCTAAATGCTGCCCATCAGAAGCTAGAGCTCCTAATTGAACATCATCATCTTTTAAATGAATTTCTTCTAGATCTCCTTCTATATTTATGCTTTCACTTTCTTTTAAAATTTCAGAATTGATTTGCCTATTTAATTCTTCTTGAATCACATCATCTAACATATCTCCTTCATCCTCTAAAAAGTCTATGGTATGTAAGGACATTTCTAACTCTTCAAACCTTTCTAATTTGAAAATATTTGATTGAGTATCCTCGTTACCATATGCTAACTTCATTACTCCAGTCTTACAATTTATAACAGCCCCTGATGCTGCTAAAAATGGCCTTCCCAAAATTAAAGATGTATCACTATTTTTATGCTTAATTTTTTGGGAATCCAAAATTACAATATCAATAGAATATATAAAGTTTTTGATTTTAATTAAGACATTCTCTATTTTTCCTCTAAGGTATCTTATACTTCTATCAGCTAATTGAATAACCGTACTAGTAGGAGTTAAGCCTTCTAATCCTAAGGATGCAAATATATCACTTGGCATAACATTTATACCTGCACCTAAGTCTATTAAGGTTCTTTCTAGAATGGTATTTCCTATGGTACATGATATAACAGGGATTCTAGGATCAGATAACTTTTTAAGAATTTGTGACAGAAATAGGGAACTACTTTGCATAGCTAAAAAGACATTTCTAAGAACTTTTTGCTTTCTTTTCTTAGTACACCAATCCTTAAGAAATTTAGCACAAGGTGGCATTTTCTGTAAAAGATCTAACAAAGGAATGTTAACTTGTACTTTTTCAAAAATTTCTCTGATTTTTTCTTGTTTTTCAAGTATTGTTTGTTGTAATCTTTCAGGATAGGGTGCTAAAGATTTTGATTTCAAAGACTCTTTTTCTTTCAGTTGATTTGTTTGATCATTTTTCACTTCATTCGCAGATCTAGATTGTTCTTTAGTGATTTCTAGACTTTCAGCTATTACATTTTCATTATCATTTTGATTTTTACTCTTATCCACCTTCATATCATTTTCATTTTGAGTTCTTGGTGGTATATCAGTTCCAGATCTTAATGTTACACATACATCTTTCAGATTTTTGTTATTCTCATTATGTTTTTGCATATCATTTTTGTGATTATGATCTTCAATTGTTTTTAGTTTTAAAGTGCATTCTTTAAATTCTCTTGCATTAGTATTTTCTGTTTGCTGTATATTTTGCAAATTATACAGGTTTATAACATTATAATTTTCATTGTCCTGTTGCATAACTTGTATTTTCATTGTATATTCGTCTAATGCTTTTAATTTTGTTTCCAGATCATCTAATTTCATTGCATTCAATTTTTGATCAATTTTCATTATGGTTTTTTCAATTTCATAAATTATATCCTTTTTAGGTTCTAAATATGCTTCCTTATAGTTTAATTGGTTGACTTCTTGTTGTTGACACATAAAGTATTCCAATTTGTCCAGATCTTACTTCTGACACTACTTGCAACACGATTACACTACTGAAAATTAAACCACTTACAATCCTGTGTCCTCTCCCTATAGAATCGCGAGTCCAGAATTGCAAGATGATCTCCTCTTCAGCATACAAGCATCAACCCGAAGCCAAGGCTAAAAGCTTTACAATCTTCTGAAATATGAGTCGGTGCTTGGTGAAAATGGCTTCCTTTCCCGCGACGCGATCACTCCTCACAATGGTTGTCAGGCACTATGTTTGGCTCGGAATCGACCTAACATCAGGCAAGTATCCTCATAGACCTCCGATGGTTGGTGATTATGGTGGTGATGATGATGGTTGGTGTGGAACTTCAGAGAATTGCGACGCCGATCCTCCTCTGCACACACTGTCCGCCCATTGATCACACCTTCTTTTTTCTTCTTTTCTTTTATATTTCTTCAATAGTAACTACTTCTGCTTGAATGGTTGATTGGATTTCCTTCATTCATATCAACGGCGATGCTTTCTTCTCTTGCGCAATACGTGCAAACGTGGTTTTTTTCTCTTCCAACTATCTGTTCCTACAACCGCTACAGTGGCATATTAGAAAATATAAAGAAATAAGCTGCTAACATAACACGTTACCTTAGTGTATATTCATGTAACTCAACGTGTACAGTTATGCTAACTTAACGAGTTAAACATGTGCATCTCACGTGATATACTAAAGCATTTAAATTCAACACGTGCATAAATTTAACTATCCGATGCTGAGGTGCATTTCGGATACTTTTAAACTTAACTATCCGATGCTCAGATGTATTTCGGATAGTTACAAATAACTCACTGATATATAACTTAAGTAAATCTACCAGATCTCGACACATGTCAGCAACAGTTTAATCATAAAATAACATTTCAGAGAGTTACAAGTCTAACTATCCGATGCTCAGATGCATTTCGGATAGTTATAGATAACTCACCGATTCAGTAATAAACAAATGTTTTTATAATAAGAATTTTACCACGTACAAAAATAACAACTTAAGTTTATAACGCTAACCTAACGTGTTGCCTTAATGTTCAATATAGCAACTCAACGGGTTTAGTTATGTTAACTTAACGAGTTCGTCTCTTCTTTTACTCACTAACTTAACGAGTTATCAAAATGTGCATCGTTCATGATACAGAAGATATAACTTTATAACATATCATGCTTTTCAATAAAAACACATGTTAACTTAACATTTAGCTAAATGAGAAATTAATGCAATGAAACGACTAGTTATTAACTTCAAAAAACTTTCAAAACATAACTACTTGGCAATTTAAACATAACTATCTGATACATGTTCGGTCTGTTAAACATAACTGTCCGAATTATCAAAAAATTTAGATACTTAAGAATTTCACAGCCTACAACTTAACGACAGTTCAAAAATGTACTAAATTAACATTAATTCCCCAAATTAAGTAGATTCTTCAATTAAAGCATATAACAATGCAATTATAACATAATGGCTTAATTCTTATATGATAAGCTAAATATTATGTAATTAACCATCATTTAACCGTTAATAATATGCACTTTTTCATTCTAAACACTCCTGAAGATAACTTAAGTCAAGTTTCCAAATTGCGACATGTGTCTTTAGTCAGTTTTATGATAAAAAGGTATTTCAAATACTTGCAAACCTAATTATCCGATGCTCAAACATATTTCGGATGGTTACTAGATAACTTACTGAAAATCTACTTAAGTCGTGCATTAAGGAAATAATAAAATATTCTTTTAGTATTTAAAACATAATTATCTGGTACATTAAATATAACTCTCTAAAATAACAGACAATTCGGATACTTAAGAATTAAAAAGCTTGTAATTCACTGATAATTCAGAAATATACTTAATTAACGCTAATTCACTGAAATTATGCAGATTTTTTCATTATGGCATATAACATGTAATTAACATAATGGCTTAATTCTCATATGATAAGCTAAATATTATGCAATTAACCATCATTTAACCCTTAATATTATGCACTTTTTCATTCTAAACAGTTTGTCTTATCCACAGAATCTGAGTACAATACAATGCAGCAGCAACATATTTAGCTCTAATGGTTGAAAGTGCTACATAGTTTTGCTTTTTACTAAACCATGACACCAAATTATTTCCCAATAATTGACATGTGCCACTAGTGTTAGGATCGATAGGCTCACTAAAGGAGGGTGAATGGTGAAGGTGTGTAAGTTTTTAATTCTTTTAAGTTAGAATTGATTGATTCTACAAAACAGTGAGATGAGATGAATTAACTATAAGCCAAGCAGTAAAAAGAAATTAGCACACAACAACTTTTAGGTGGTTCACCAACTTGGCTAGTCCACCCCCAAGATACACTTGGGCTTCACTAAGTATTCAAATACTTACAACACTTACTTTCAGGTTGAAGCAAGAACCAACACTTAGAGCTTTCAGGTATAAGCTTAATAACCAACATTCCTTTCTCGATCTTTCAGGTTGAAGCTCTCAACCAACAATGAGTTTTTAGGTTGAAACTCATGAACCAACAACTTTGAATTTTTCTATCAGAGTTTTGGCACACGAAGCTTTTCTGTAGTGAATCTTCAAGAGTATACTTGATTGTTTGTAGAGTTGAGAGTGTATCTAGAATTATGTGTAGCTCACTGTATAATGTATGATCGTTATCTCTATGTGATCTTTTCTTAAACTTCTCATATTTATACCAAAAGGTATAACGATCATATTTTTCTTTCAACGGATGTATTCTGTAGTACTTGCTAAATAATCAGACCTAAATATGGTAAGCTACCGTTCTGTGTGATGTTTAGTAAGTAACCTTCCGATTTCCTTTGAGTTTCAGATGGTTATATGAATAACTCACCAAAAAACGTTTATAACTTATCGAACCTTCACTTACATCCTGTTGTCTATGTCATGTGAGGATTTTAAGTTGCTCACATGAGGTGTCAAGTGTTCGGAGACTTGTAGTTTTAACTTACTGAAAAGCTCTTGACTTCCGGATAATTAACTACAGTAACTCTCTGATTTTTCTTTTAAGCTTCCGACTGCTATCTCTTTAATTCTACATGTGCGTAATAGGATAACTTAAGTTCCGGATGGTTATACCTGTAACTCATCAAAATTCTTCAAATTTCTGATAATTAGCTTTCTAACACTCCAAAAAGTCCTTTAAGCTATTGTTCTAGATTTCTGCACGTGGTTAATTAAGTGACTTAAGTTTCGAATAATTAGCCTTTCTAACTTTCTAATTTTCCTTCAGCTTTCGGATAGTTAACTCATTAACTTTCCGATCATTCAACCAACTGTCTTTCACAACTCTCCAAAGGCTTTATGATTTCAGATAGTTATTTATCTAACTGTCCGACAGTGTTGCTGCTACTTAAAATTGACTTTTCAGATACTTAAGTCTGTAACTCACTAAAGATTAACTTTCTTCCAGATGCATAAGCCTGGAACTATCCAATTTTCTGTAGCTCTATAGCAGCACATTTTGGAATTAACTGCAACTATTTGTCTGCCATTTGATCTTTTGCTGCACTGACTTATTTGTGAAATACAATATGTTTTCTCACATAGGTTTTTGCATTATCAAAATACTTGGGTCCTAACAACTAGTACTCTTTCTATCAAATTTAGATCCTATGTAATCAGCATCAATGTATCCTATAAGATCTATTGAACTATCCTTAGAATAATACAATTTGAAATTTTTACTTTCTTGTATATATCTAAATATTCTTTTAACAGCAATTGAGTGTGATTCTTTAGGATTAAATTGAAATCTAGCACAAGTACACACAACAAACATAATATCAGATCTATTAGCTGTCAAATAAAGTAAAGAACCAATCATACTTCAGTATTTTCTTTGATCTATTGATTTTCTTATGTCATTAATATCTAACTTTAAAGAAGTACTCATAGTAGTTCCTCGAATCCTTGTATCATTAAAATTAAATTTCTTAAGCATTTCAATTGCATATTTTTCTTGATTTAAAAATATACATTTATCCATTTGCTTAATTTGAAGTCCTAGAAAATATGAAAGTTCTCCTATTATACTCATTTCAAATTGACTAGTCATCTCTTTAGAAAATATTTTTATTAGTTTATCAAAAGTTGCTCTAAAGATTATATCATCTACATATATTTGAACAACAATCTGATCTTTATCATCTTTCTTGATAAATAGAGTATGATCTACTTTTCCCATGATATATTCTTGTTCTATAAGAAAAGTAGATAACCTTTCATACTATGATCTAGGTGCTTGCTTCAAATCATATAAGGCTTTCTTCAGTTTATACACATAGTCAGGATTATTAATACCTTCAAATCCAGGTGGTTGTTTTACATAAACTTCTTCATTAATTAAACCATTTAGAAATGCACTCTTACATCCATTTGATATAATTTAAAATCAATATAGCAAGCATTAGCCAATAATATTTTAATACTTTCTAACCTAGCCATAGGAGCAAATGTTTCATCGTAATCAAGTCCTTCCTGTGTATACCCTTGTGCAACTAATCTTGCTTTGTTTCTAATAACTTGACCAGTCTCATTAGTTTTGTTTCTAAAGATCCACTTTGTACCTATTATGAACTAATTTTCTAGTGGAGAAACTAATTCTCAAACATCATTTCTTATGATTTGATTTAGTTCATCTTGCATTGCCACTATCTAATTTTCATCAGATAATGCTTCTTCTGTATTCTTTAGTTTCACCATAGAAATAAACATACACATACTATTTAAATTTACTAAAGCTCTATTTTTAACTCCCTCATTAATATTACCAATGACTTGAGTGATGAGATGTGATGAAGAATAACATCAATTTCGATGATTTTCCTCAATATTCTCGTCAACATCTGAAAGTACTTTGATCACTTAAGTTCATATTTTTAATTTTCTCAAATAAATCTTCAATCTCTCTATTAATCTCTAATTCTTTTGGGAAATTGATCATATCATCATTATCAGCTTTAGATTGAGATTCTCTAAAAGAATTTTCATTGAAACTTACATGAAAGGTTTATTCAATAGTTTTAGAAGTCTTATTATAAACTCTATAGACTTTACTTCTAGTAGAGTAACTTACAAAAATTCCTTCATCCGCTTTGGCTTGAAATTTATCCCTTTTATCTTTAGTGTTAAGAATAAAACACTTACAACCAAACAATTTCATATAGGAAATTTTTTGAACCCCGTCGAACATAATTTCAAAAGGAGTTTTATTAACAAGAGACCTTAAGTGACTTCTGTTAATAATATAACAAACTGCATTCACTACTTCAGTTCAAAGATTTTGAGGTAAATTATGTTCATTTAATATGTTCTGGCCATTTCTTGAAGTGATCGATTTTTTCTCGCAACAACTTCATTTTAAGAAGGTGCTCTTGGAAAAGAATATCTATGATCAATGCCATGATCTTTACAGTAATTATCCATTTGATCATTTTCAAATTCAGTACCATGATCAATCCTAAGTTTTTGAATAGAGACACTTTGTTCATTTTGAACAAGATTGCAATACATTTTAAATGTTTCAAAAACTTCTCTCTTAGTTGCTAGAAAATATGCACAAGTGTATCTAGAGAAGTCATCTTCTAAAACAAATACATATCATTTACCACCAAGACTCATGATTCTTATTGGTCCAAATAGATCAATATGTATAAGTTCTAAGACTCTCTTGCTTGATATATTAGTTTTGGATTTAAAAGAGTTTTTATGAAGTTTACCTAACATGCATCAAACATGAAATCCTTTAAATATTTAATCTTTGGTAAACCTCTTACTAAATTTTGTCTAGATAATTTATGCAACAGTTTTATATTTATATGCTCGATCCTTCTATGTCAAAGATATGCATCACTAGTTTCTGCTAGCAAACATGAATTTAAATCAACTGCACTAGAAGGTAAAGATAAAATACATACAGAACATTTAAAGATCCAAAATCCATTTTGATGTTGTTTTCTCCTTAGACTCATTTGCCATGAAGCACACATGAGCAACATCTTTTGACTCTTATTCTTCTTCTGAATGTGAAGATTTTGATGATAATTCAGACTCTTCTAACATGTCATCCCAAGTGACCTTCAAAGCCTTTTTCTTATAAAACTTTTTCTGACATTTTTAAGTCTTCTTCCTCTGATTTGTCCTACTTTACTTTTCATTTTTCCTTATAGGATAATGTAGAGAAAAATGTCTAGGTTTTTTGCAATTGTAACATGCATACTTTCTAGATGAAGAATTCTTTTCATTTAATGACTTTGACGTTGAGGGTTTATCATTTCTATTTCTTTGATATTTCCTAGCTTTCCATGCTTTCTTGAATTTCATAGTCAGCAAAATCAAATCCTCGTCAAAATCAGTTGATATTTTAGAATCTGAATTAATTTTGAAGGTTATTTCTTTCTTCATTTTTAATTTGTTGTGACTTAGTGAATCATTTAATTGAACTTCATAAGTAGTTAAATTTCCTATAAGCTCATTTATAGTATGAACATTTAAGTCTCGTGATTTCTCAATTGATGTCACTTTCTGAGACCACTTAGAACTTAGGGGTCTGAGAATTTTTCTCACCAAATCCTTTTGTTCAAAGTTCTTTCCTAAGCATTTTAAGGAATTTATGATATCTAGAAATTTGGAAAACATCTCAGAAATACTTTCATCTTCATGCATCTTAAAGAGTTCATACTTATGAATTAACATATTAATTTTAGTCTCTTTAACTTGAGAAGTACCTTCATATGAAACTTCTAATGTATGCCACCCCTCATAAGCAGATTTATATGCTGATACTTTACTAAACTATTCATAATTCAATGCACAAAATAAGATATTTAAGACTTTTACATTCAGAGTTTCATTTTCTTTTTTAGTAACTATCTAAGTATTATAAGGAGTAGTTAACGAAGTATATGGTTTAGAAATCATGAACTAGAACTTGTGATCTATACTTTAAAGAAAGACTGTCATCCTATATTTCCAATATTCAAAGTGTATTCCATCAAATAAAGGAGGATGGTTAAGATTTTGGCCTTCATATAGAGAAAAATTACCATTTCCAATAGCCATCTTACCTTAGATTTTTCAACCTATAGGATTTTAAACAGTTTAAAACTTTCGAAAACAACTTGAGCCTAAAATCAACAAAGTTAAATGTATGCTCAGATATTAATTTCTATTTAAAAACAGGGAAGGTAGAATAAGGTCTGATATTAATTAAGTTGGTATCAATTTTATATCAAAGATTATCAACTAGCTCTGATATCACTTGTAGGATCGAATAGCTATACAAGAGGGGGTGAATTGTGTTTTCCAACATTTTCATTTATAATTGAAACTTCAAAATTAAAAATAAGTCGAGACACTATTTTAATCAAATCATTTTATTCAAGGTTTCAATTACAATATACAATTCAATTCTCCTAAGAAATTTAGATGCAATTATATAACGATACCATGTTTCATCTAATCAATTTCATAACTACAAACATAGAAAACTAATTTGCAAGATTTAAAACATTTCTCCTTGTTTGAGAATTTTCTTTTTCTTCTTCTTCTTTTGCAATTCTTCAATGACAAATATCTGACTTTCTTTGCTTCACTGAATTTACTTTCTTCTGATTCTTCAAATCTTCAATGGCATGTATCTGACTTTCTCTTCTTCACTAACTTTTCTTCTATCTGAGAGCTTTTCCCTAGAAAGGTGTTTTGATTTCTTAAAATATATTTTATTTGGTGTGTAGGGATAATTGATCAATGAGAATTCTATGCCTTTTATACTATATATTCATTTTATACATATCTTCCATGTTTAATCACTATCAGTTTTCCACTCTTCACATCTTCTCTTTTTCCTTCATCGAAATATACACGTTCTGACCCACATTTTCCTTTCAAATTTTCTTTAATCATTAATCTTGGATCTCTTAAATTTCTTGCAAAATAAACTTTCTTGTCCAAAATTTTTCATCAAGTGTAATAATAATTTGTTGTGTTAATGTTAACTAAACAAGTTCATCATGTGCCAAATCATGTGATAAGAAATGTAACTAATTCAACAACCTAAGTTCCTGGTGTTATGCTAACTCAACTAACCAGCTTAACCCTTCTTTCGAAAGGTTAAATGCTAACTCACCGAAAACAGTTTAAGTATTGGATAGTTAAGTTTTCTAAGTATCTGAAAGTTTGATAACTCACCGATTTAGTAATAAACAAATGTTTTTACAATAAGGTATTTACCATGTGCAATAATAAAAACTTTAAGTTTATAATACTAACCTAATGCATTGCCTTAGTGTTCAATATAGCAACTCAATGCATTTAGTTATGTTAATTTAATGAGTTAAACATGTGCAACTCACGTTATACAATATAACATTCGTAAACTTTAATTTCACCACATGCATAATACTAACTTAACGAGTTCGTCTCTTCCTTTTGCTTACAACTTAATGAGTTCTCAAGTGACTTATTTTAACCTTTAAGCCTATAACTCAACGAGTTCTCACGTGACCTTTATACAAATAACACACTAACTCAACGAGTTGTCTTAACATGCACTGTACATGATACAAAAAATATAACTTTAAAACATATCATGCTTTACAACAAAAACACACGTTAACTTAATGTTTAATTAAATGAAAAGTTAGTATAACTTAACGACAAATTATTTAACTTAGCATAATTTTAGATCCATTATAAACAAGTATTTATATCAGTAAGATTTTTCTATATTAATTGATATTCTTAATTTACTTTCACAAATAATAATAATTGAGTAAATATGATTACATTTATTTAGCACACATCATCAAAACAAAATACTCAACACTAACAAACTAGATTGATGTTTTGTTTTTTTTCTCTTGTAAGATAAATAAAACGTAAACTGAAAATTTTTCTCTCTTTTCTTTTCTTAAAATCAATGTAGAATACACAAAACATTAAAAATACAAAATCACAGTTTAAGAACATGACTGAAAAGTAGTGGCAAATGGAATAAACATGTTAGTCCAAGCAAAACCTTTAGGCATTATTCTCCTTACTATTAATTATGTTTTAATGCAATCTACTTTCCTTTATAACTTATAAACTCGCAATATGTTATTAACACTAAATATGAGAGTATTACCATTAATGAAATGAATTGCAGAAAGGAATCCTCTTTTTGTCCAAGATAATGTAGTTATTTCTATTTTCACATATATTTCAATGTATTCTTCTTCCCACTTCCATTTATTTAGGTCTTTTATAATCCATATTGAAAATTGCATTAGTTCATCCCACCATCTGACTAGACATAAAGTAGGATCTTTAGATTCATTATACCATATTCCTAATTGAATTTTATCATTTTTTGTAGATAGTGGTTTAGCTATATCTTTAGGTATAGGTAATATTTATATAAATTCATCATAATTGTCTATGCTTACTATGTATACATTAGATTTAAATGCGACTAATATATTTGTAACTAGATATATATATATCCATCAAATATCACATGAGTGTTGTTATCTAATTCTTTCTCTCCTAGATATATTGTAATATTTTCATTCCAAGACCTATTCATAAAAATATACACTTAAACATAATCCCTCATCCCAATTTCTAGTTGGCCTCTAATAAAATAATTTTTCAAGAATATTTGAATTCTTATCAGAAAATGTTAAAGTTGACCCATAATTTTCAATTGGTACTTCAAACATATTAGGTATTCCTATATTCCATTCTTCTCTAGTGATAGGATATCTAATAAAAATATCTGGTAACAGAATAGTATACCTTGGTTTAGTACTATATATGATCAATCCTTCATATATTCCTATAATATGATCTATTCCTTCTAATGAATTGGGAGGAATTCCAATAATTTCTTCTATGTTCAAATATTCATAATTGATTGAATTGTGATTGAATGATTTCTATAAAACTCCATCTCTAATATTAATCATCTTCACAGCTTGTAGTCCATGAAAGTATTTTTCTCTAACACATTCTTTCATTTGACTTGACACACAACACAATCTGCATAGATCTTTAGTTGATAAATTACTTAATACTTCTCTTACTACATCTAGTGGTAATTCCATCAATTCCATCTATTGTGATTTTGTATTTAGTAACATAAAATAAAATTTAAAAGAGATAAAATTAACATAGCTATGTACATCTACCTCCGTGGAGTTAGGTCATAACTCAACGGACTAAGTTCGTTAAGTAGTAACTTTACAGTACTACTAACTATAACTACAGCTTCTATTTTTTTATGTTTTTTTTCTATATTTTTCTACTTACTATATTATATATAGTTGCTAATAATTGTGCTACCTCATTCATCTTCCTCCCATAGGAGGTATCAATTTCATTTACAATTCTGTTCAAAGGATTCAATATTGCTTGAATTGGCAATCTTCCTGTAGGTCTAACTTCTATTGATGTCTTCTGTCTAGGAGGTATATTTCTATTTCTATTTTGATTTTAAATGGCAACATTTCCAAACACATGATCTAGATGATTGTTTAATTGTTGAATTAACATTTCTAATTTCTCTATTCTATATCCTTATTCAATTAATGCTTCATAACTTGCATTTCTATCATTTATATTTTCCCCTCCCTGGAAATTGTTATTTTTCTAAGATAAATTCAAGTGATTTCTCTAATTAGGATTATAAGAATTACCAAAGTTATATTTCTAACTTCTAGTATAAATAAGATCTAAGTCATTAATATGTGCCTTATTTTCTGCTAGCTTTTGATTTAATAATAACTTTTCTATTTTTTTTGTTAACTTAGTTAATTTAACTTCAAGCATATTGTTTAAATCTACTTCATGCATTCCCTAAGCAATATTTTCTTATCTGTAATAACTTCAATTGAGTTTTCCCACTAAGTAGTTTTTTTTGCAAAGTTTTCTAAGCCTAGGTTTCTTCACTACATAGTTTCAAAAATCCATTATGAGAAGTAGATTCTAATAAAGATTTAGTTGAAACATCTATAACTTCATAAATTATACCTATTAATTGTGCTTTACTCATTGCATGATGTGGACATTGAGTTAATAAATCTTTAAATCGTTCAAAATATTTCCAAAATGATTCTCTCTATTTTTGACTACACATTAATATTTCCTTTTTCTTTTTAATCTTTTGATGTGCTGGATAATATTTTTTAAGAAAAATAGAACAAAATTTAGTCTATGTAGAAATTAAATTAAGTGATAGGGTATATAACCATCTCTTAGCTGTGCCTTTCAAAGCAAAAGAGATATATCTAAGTTTGATAGTATCAATACTCATGTTCGACTTTTTCATCATTTGACAAACTTCATTAAATTCTCTAAGGAAATAATAGGCTCTTCTCTTTCTAATCCATGAAAGTATGGTAATTGACTAATATAATTAGATTTCAGTTCAAACCTATCTCCCTCAAAGTTTGGTAGTCGAATACATGAAAGTTCATCAACTAGTTCAGGATATAAAATTTTCTCTAATGGTTTTTCTACTAGAGCAACCATGTCTTCATTCTCTTTTAAAGAAAGGTTAGCTACGCCTCTAAGGATTTCATTAAAGTCCATTTCAGATAATATTTTAATATGCTTCTATGCTAAAGAATCCTGTGTAGGTGTTCTTACTAATTGTTTAGTACTAGGAAAACAAGTCCATATGCTCAAACTCTTAGCATATAGTAGATTGTAGAAAACTAATTACATACCAGTTTGAACCTTTACTTTAAATAAATAATTGTTAACGAATAAAGTTGACTTAGCTGCTTCTCCTTCCAATTCCCTCAATGAGTTCTTTCATTTTTCTTCAATTGCTAGTAACCAGTAAATAACATTCTGTTCTATATTTATAATGCACGTCCATAATGCAAATGAATCTTGTTTGATTGTGAAAAGTTAAATCAGAAAACTTATGGCAACAACACTAGAAAACTTGAAAGGTTTTTTTTTATGCTTATATTAATAAATTCTTTTTAGGGTAAACAAACAACTTTTCACACAAATTAGCTATTAAGTCCAATTTATATTTTAACTGCAAATGCACAGTGTCCATTGTATTTGTGTGTAAATACAGGTCGATCCTACAAAGATTGAATAAGAATTATGTACTATTTTAATTTTTATGACTAGAGTTTTATATGTATTCAATTAAGCTCTCTGTTGATTTACAGTTAACTCAATGGACTTAGTTCGTGGAGTTACAATTAACTCAATAGACTATCCTCGTGGACTTATTAAGTTAACTCCACGAGCCTATCTAGTAATTTTCAATTAAATATTGCTATTCATAAAGGAATTCAACCATCCATTAGGTGGTTCCACAGAATGTAAATAACATCAATTAAGTTTTTTAATATTAGTTAATCTAAGATTTATCATTAATCAACACTAACATTCAGATATTTTGAACAATAACCATTAAGCTTTTTTAATATTTTATACAAATTAATTTCAGTAATTAATAAAATTATTTTCTATTTTCTGAATCAAATAAATATAAAACATTCACAATATTGACAATGATAACATTAATCACGATATAAAACAAACAATACAACACATAAGTACTACTAACTATAAACATAGATAATTAGTTTTTTGGTATTTTTGTTTTGATATGTTCTTGAAGATGAATGAAAGGTGAAATGTAAAAATTTTTTTTTGACAGTAAAAACTTCTGTCACTACATGTGATGCAATTATACCATTGAAAACTTAATCACTTACAGTCATGCCTCCTCTCCCTATAGAATCGCGAACTAAGACTTGTAAGTTGATCTCCTCTTCAGTATACTGGCATCAACCTGAAACTAAGGCTAGAAGTTTTACGATCTCCTTAGATATGAGTTGGTGCTTGGTGAAAATGACTTTCCTTCCTGTGATGTGATCACTTCTTAGAGTGGTTGTCAATCACCATGTTTGGCTTAAAATCAACCTAACATCCGAAAAGTATCCTCACAGACCTTCGATGGTTGGTGATTGTGGTGGTATTGTAGAGCTTTAGAGAACTTCTAATGCTTCCTGTAATTAGCATAGTTCTCCACCTTCACGCACACACTTTTCTTCATTTTTCTCCTCTTCTTTTATATTTCTTTCAATAGTAGCTGCTTCTACCTAAATGATTAGTTGAATTTACTTCATTTGCATCAACGATGGTGATTTCTTCTTCATTCCACAAGTTAGTTCCTACGTGATACATGCAATCATGGTTTTCCTTCGAATTTTCTATTTCTACAATTGCTAACAATGGCATGTTCGAAAATAACTAGTCCGTGGAGTTAGTGTAACTCAATGGATTTACTCTGTTGACTTAATTGTTAACTCAACGAACTTCCCTCGTTGAGTAAAGCTTAACTCGACAAACTTAATATAAAACATATGCAATTCACATGACATAATAAAACATTTAAATTCAACACGTGTATACTTTTAACTTAACAAGGGTTTATAACCTTAGCTTTGTAAATTTAGGAGGATTTGTAAACTTAGTAACATTACGAGCATCCATATATTTCTATAAAACCACACTTAAACTAAGTTTTCAATCTTTCAGAAATGATAATTAATTAACGTTAATTCCTTGAAATTATGCACATTCTATGATTAAGGTATATAATCGTGCAATTATAATATAATGGTTTAATTCTCATATGATAAGCTAAATATAATTTAATTAACCATTATTTAACCATCAATATTATGCACTTTTTCATTCTAAACAAATCTCATTGCAAGAACATGATTTGTGACATGCGGTATGGTTCCTATTTTTATGGGTATGTGTTCATTCCACTTCTAATTTTTAAATTTTAGTAACTACTAATCCTATAAAGTTTCATTCATGGAGAAAAGAATAACCTGTTAGGATCCTTGTATTTTGATAATGTAAAAACCTGTGTGAGGAAACAAATTGTATTTCATAGTTAAGATAGTTTAGTAAAAGCTCAGAAGGTAGATAAGTTAACATAAATAGTTCATAAATTGCTGCAAGAGATAAATAGGAGATCAGAAGGTTACCAGACTTAAGTATCTAGAAGAAATGAATCTTTGGTGAATTATAGGCTTAAGTATCCAATGAGTCAATTTAAGTAGTAGAAACACCACTAGATAGTTAGAAAATTAACTATCTAAAAATACAAGGACTTTGGAGAGTTTTAAAGATAGCTGATTGAATGATCAAAGAGTTAAGGTGCTAACTATTCGAAAGTTCAAGAAAATCGAAAAGTTAGGAAAGCTAACTATCCAAAACTTAAGTCATTCAATTACCCATGTGTAGAAATCTAGACAGAAGCTTAAAAAGATTTTTTAGAGAGTTAGAAAGTTAACTATCTAAAAAATAAGAAGTTTCAGAATGTTACAGATTTAACCATCTGAAACTTAAGTCATACAATTATGCACGTGCTGAAATAAGAAAGTAATCAGAAGCTTAGAAGAAGAATCGAGAGGTCACTATAGCTAACTATCTGAAAGTTGAAGAAATTCAGTAAGTTAATAGTTATAACCATTCGAACTTAAGATACTTCACGTGTATGACTTAAAATCCCACGTGACATAGACAAGGACTTAAGTGGATTTTTAGTGAATTACGATTATCCTCTAGAAAGTTACACAACCAACCATTTGAAAATCAAAGGGAATCAGAAGGTTAGAAGCTGGACAGTATACAAAACAGTAACTTACTATTTTTGGGATTGACTACATAGTAAGTATAGCAGAAAACATCCGTTGAAGTGAATTTGATCGTTATACCTCTTGGTATAAATATGATAAGTAAAGGAAAGATTGAGATAACGATTATCAAATATTGTGAGCTACTCAAAAATTCTAGTAACACTCTCAAGTTTGCAAAATACAGAAATATTCTCAAGTTCACTATAGCACAAAAGCTCCCTATGCTCAAACTTTGTTTCAAAGTTTAAAGCTGTTGCTTCGTGAGTTTCAACCTGAAAACTCACTTTTGGTTAAGAGCTTGTACCTGAAAGCTCGAAAAAAGGTTGGTTGCCAAGCTTCAATTTGAAAGCTCAAGTGTTGGTTCTTGCTTCAACTTGAAAGTAAGTGTTGTAAGTATTCATATATTTAGTGAAGCCCAAGTGAATCTTGAGAGTGGACTAGCCAAGTTGGTGAACTACCTAAAAATCTTCTTGTGTTCATTACTATTTACTGTTTTGCATGCATATCAATTAATTTAGCTCACAGATAAATTGAATCAACAAATTAAGTTCTAAAAGAAGTCAAATTTACACACACACACCATTCAGCCCCCTCTGGTGTGCCTATCGAACCTAACAATTGGTATCAGAGCCTGGTTAATCCATTTATAGATTTAACCATCTGGATTTTAATGACACAATTTGCTGAGGGGCAAAACATCCACAAACTTCCTCTATTCGATGGTTCCAACTATAATTATTGGAAGAATAGAATGGAGTGTTTCCTCAAGAGTTTTGATGTAAAACTCTAGAAGATTGTCATTCTTGGAACTACACTTCCTACCAGTAATGTTATGGACTAGACTAAGGAGGATCATCCAGTTGGATGCTCGAGGGCTGAACAGTATAATAAAGTTTCTACATGTAAATCTGCACATGAAGCTTGAAAAATCCTTCAAGTTACACACGAAGGTATAAGCCAGGTAAAGGAAACAAAAATTAGCATTCTATTGAGAAAACTAGAATTATTTAAAATGAATGATAATGAAAGCATAACTAAAATGTTTTCAAGTTTTACTAAGATTATTAACAATCTTAAAGGCTTGGAAAAGGAATTCTCTTCACGTAAATAGGTACAAAAGATTTTGAAAAGTTTAACCGTTGAGTGGAAACAAAAATCCACCTCCATTCAAAACTTCAAGGACCGAACAACTACACTGTTGAAGAGTTGTTGGGTAATCTACTGGCTTACGAGGTTCAGATGAAAGACTGGAAGAAACAAGAGAGAACTATTGAAAAAAAAGCTAAGAAGAAAAAGGAAATTGCATTTCCTTCAACAGAAGAAGATCTAAGCTCAGATAATGATGAGATTATGCTGTTGGCAAGAAATTTCAGAAAATTCATGAAGAAAAATAATAAGACCAACTCCTCCAAAAGAACAATCCCTATATGCTTTAAATGCAAAAGACAATGACATATACAGACCTTCTATCCATTACAAACAGAAGAGGATCAGACAAATAAGAAGAAAAGATGGAAGAACAAAAAAAAATGGCTCTTAAAGCTACTTGGGATAATAATAGCTCCTCAAACAATTCTTCAGATTCTGAAAATGAAGCTGTAGCCAACGTGTGCTTTGCAGCACAAGAGATATGCTCCACTTCTCCTTATTGTTCAAAAAATGAGCATGATGACTTAGATGTAAATAGTCTTCTATGTATAGTAGATAGTCTATATGTTAAATATAGAGAATACAAGAAAGAGATTAAAAGTTTGAATAACCGTTTAGAAAAAGCTCTAGTTGAAAATAGACATTTGAAAACTAACATGGATAAATATAGTTGTGATAACTGTAAGTTAAGAGAAGAAAATAAAAATTTATTAATTGAAATCTCTGATTTGAAAAGTACTATTTGCAAATTTACACAAGGTCAAAAAGGGCTAGATAAAATCATTGGATTTCATCAACCAAATGGAATTAAATTTGGCCTAGGGTATGCTACACCATAGGAAGTATCTTATTGTGGTGGCATGATTCGATCATATAGAGATGACACTACTGTATTTGCTATCAAAAGAAGATCGAGTCATATGTGGCTGCCAAGAAGTAATAAATTTAATGTTTTAAGGACTAACTCTACTAGACCCAAGAAGATTTGGGTACCAAAAGCCTTAATTTCAGTATAAATTGCAGGATAATAAGGAGCTTCAAGCACGGACAACAAAATGGATTGTAGACAGTGGTATCATAGTCTTATCTTTGATAAATAGTCTTCACTAGTATAGTTGCCACCATGTGTGCCTTCCCATTTAAGTACTTCATTTTGTTAAGTAATGACACATGAGGGTCACTAGCTATGCACTATTTTATTTCTTGTTTAATCCACTCTACTACAATTGTTTCTTCTAGAATTTCAATTCCTTCATTCCTTAATCCAAATAAGTTGTAGAGAAGCTTAAGTGTTATCTAAATATCAACTTGCTCCACATTTGAAATTATTGCTGCCTTCCCTCAGATTTGCATAAAAATTGGGTACTAGGTTTTCATAAATTACATGTCTTCTTCTCTTTGGAATCATATTCAGTACGCCTTGAAATTCAAATAACTCTCTAATGTCCTCCATTCTAGTCTAATTTACTGGCTTACTGTAAATAATATCATACCCCTTTATTTCTTGATATTTGTTGTATACTTCCTAACTCTAGAAATAAACTTCATTCAGTAGGAAGTTGAATTTGTTGCTCATATGGGGTTTGTTCTTGATTCTCTTCTTCAAATTGTTGAATTTGTTGTTGTGGTTGCTGAAAATACTTTGGAGACTCTTGCATTTCAGTTCTTACTTGTGGTGGAGAGCCTGTAGAACTTTCCACACTCTTATCTTTTAATTTCTCTAGTAATTGCTTAAGAGTTTCTCCTCCTTTAGTGGAATCTATCGAATTATTTTTTTCTTGTTCTATGCTTTCTTGTTCAACTTCTTCTCTTCCTTCTTCCTCCTCACAACTAATTTGCATTATTACTATCTTTTCTAAATCACTTGCAGATTGGGATGGAGTTTCGAGATAGTAGATTTTGACCTATTTTCTATTTCAGTTTCTTTAGGCTATAGCTCTTTTTTAGCTTGTTTTTCTTCTCCTCTCTACTGTTGCACTAGCTCTTCTTCTTCTTTTGATAATAAATCTACTAAAATGGACTCCTTAGACCCTCCTGTAAATACTATAGGCTTGGATTTTATTTATTTTTCAATAATCACTAGTCTTAAAGGACCAACCTCAGATTCTTTAACAACTAGTACTCTAGTTGCTTCTTGATATTATTCTAATTTGACTTTATATTTAGCTTTCACTCTTTCTTCAATCCTTTTTCTCTAGATTCCATCAAAAATAATGTGTGCTTTAGCTCTCACCAAGGCTTCATCAGCACCTTGGTCTTTACAAAGTTTCACTAACTCTTCAAACTTTTTTTTCTCCTCCTCAAATCCCCAACCTACCCATACAACTTTCTCTATTGGTTGTGGTTGATCGAGGGTCCCAATTGTCATTCTACTGTTGTTGGTGCTTCTTTATGTTCTCTTTCTTGTTCTTCCCTTTGAATCCTTGCATGAGTAGCTATAGTTCTTACAAAACATAGTCTTGACTTTCATCTGATGAGCTCTAGGGCAACTTCGTTATTAGGTCTGATTCTTCTCTCCCTATTAACAACTATCTTTGTTACCACTCGTATTCTTGTTTCCATTATCGTAGGTATTTTGACATTTAAATCTACTAATACCCTCGTAAAATGAAAAATGTTCGCTTCTACCTATTCTAGCTCATTCTCTCTAGTAGTATTCTAGATTCTCTACCTTTAATGCCACTCTTCTGATTCTCTGAGAAACCTTGTTGTGTCAATCGAATCCTAAAAACTCTACGCCATCTTCTCCTTCATGATGTTACAAAATAGAATAAAACAAGCTTGATCTTTTTTGCTCTAAGTACTAAATGATTTTTATGGATAATGCCCCTAAATCCTAAGTTTTAATTTAAATAAACCCTAAGTTTTTAGTGGGTAGTCAGATCATTTCCCATGTAATCTTCCACTACTTATACTTACTTCTCCGTAGAGTTATAGTTAACTCCACAGACTTAGTTTGTGGATTTACCTTAGTACTTCTTTGAGTTATAGTTAACTCAATGAAGTAAATTCATTGACTTATTCTAGACTCAACAGAATAAGTTCGTTGATTTAAGCTTAACTCAACGGAACTCTTGTAAAGTTATAACTAATAAAATAATGCTAATATAATAATTTTTATTTAGTCAAAATAAAAAAATCTCTAGTCTGACTAACTCTTGATTTTTACACTTTTCTTAATTTCAATTAGATCATGTTCTTCCTCGATCAAACCAAAATTAAATTTTCTTAAACACTCGGTTAAATTGCTAGAATGTTTCAATTGAACCAACACTTTTACTTAATATAAAAATTCTCTTTTAGCTTCGATCATACTAATAGATCCTTTTAGTGCTTGCTACCAAAAAAATTTCCTTTTTCTTTTTTTCTTTCTCTTTTTCTTTGCTTCAATAAAACCATTGATTTCTCTCAATTTTACTAGACAAATTAAATGTTTAGATTATATATTTTGGTTAGATCGATGACTTTTCTTGGTTAAACCATTAAAATAATTATAACATATAATTTTTTTTTATAGAGATATTTATATCTACTTAATTAGACTTGAGTAGTCATCTACTCTTACTTCTTCTATCATTCCAAAAGAACTTTTTGAAAATTTCAGAATAGGTCTGTCTTTGTCCATTCACTTTAAATATATTCTGATTTTTAGGATTTTCAATTTCAATAGCTTCATAGGAATAAATATTTCGAATTATGTAAGGTTCTACTCATCTAAATTTTAATTTCCCTAGATGGTTATAAAGTCTAGTCATGTAAAGATATACTTCTTGGCCTATTTCAAAAGTTTTTGAAATAATTTTTTTGTTATACCATAACTTCATCTTCTCTTTTTCTGTTACAGTTTTTAAATAAGCTTCACTTCTAAATTCTTCTAACTCAATTAATTGTATCTTTCCATTTTCAGTAGCTCAATTTAAATTAATGTTTAGAGTTCTTAATGCCCAATAAGCTTTATGTTCAATTTCAACTGGTAAGTGACAACTTTTTCCATATACTATCTTAAAAGGTGACATACCTAGGCTTATTTTATAAGCCATTCTATAAGCCCAAAGTACATCTATTAGTCTACTAGCCTAATCTTTTCTAGTAGGATTTACTACTTTTTCTAAGATTAACTTAATTTGTTTGTTTGCACTTTCTACTTATCCACTTGTTCGTAGATGATATGATGTTGCAATTTTGTAATTTACTCCATATTTCTTCATTAAGGCTTCAAAACTTTTGTTATAAAAATAAGTTCCTCTATCACTAATAATAGCTTTAGGTATTCCAAATCTAGCAATTATATGAGTTCTTATAAAATGTATTACCACTTTGTCATCATTTGTTTTTGTAGGAATAGCTTCTATCCACTTAGATACATAATCTACTCTCAACAATATATAATTAAATTGATTAGACATAGGAAATGAACCTATAAAATCTATTCCCCACACATCAAAGATTTCAACCTCAATAATATGATTTAAAGGCATCATATTCCTCTTTGATATCCTTCCTATTTGTTGACATCTTAAACAATTTAAGTAGTCTTTGTGAGCATTTTTAAATAATGTTGGTGTAGGATCGTTGTATCACAAGAGGGGGGTGAATTATGTCTTTAGTAATTAAAATTACCAGCGGATAAAACAAGAGCACAAAACACTCATAAATAAAATTTTATTCTTTATAAACTTTTTAAAGAAAGAAATTGCAATATCTTTTCAGCTCAATTCCCTTCTTGATAGTTTTGATATAGTAATGATTGATATAAATTTAAATAGAAAATGAAGTCCTTATTCAAAACTAATTTCGAATTATATAAAACCTGATCTTTATGCACGTAGCTTCTTTCCTTCTTTTTGCTTAGCTTCTATATCTTTTCTTCTCCAGTTGTTGAATTTCCAGACTTCTTGCATTTGCAACTCCTTTTCTGAAATTGCTTGGAATTTTGAACTTCTTCTGATGTTGGAGAATTTTTCTAGATATGAATATTCAAACTTGACTTTTCAGTTTGAGATCTAGATTGAATATTCAGACTTAGTTTTTGAGATTGGGATCAAGATTGTAATGTAGCTCATACTCTCTATTTGTAGTCGAACTAAGACTTCACGTTCAACATGTTCATCCACTTAATCCATGATCTACGTACTAATTTTAAATTCAAATCATCCACAATTTCCACTATCTTTTTGAATTTCCATGATCTCCACTCACAGATTCACTGAAACTTTATCTTCCTAGAGTTTTGTAAAATATCTTCTACCTCTTCATTTTAGTCGAACACTTATTCTTTAAGTCCTGTAAAAACTCGAAAACTTATCTGTAACTTTTCAAATTTTTGCACTTGCAAAACATGTGACTGAACATAGAAAACTTATCTATTCGTTAATCATTTTATAAAACTCCAACAGTTATCTATCCATACGTATAAAAACTCGAACAATTATCTAACTCTTCGATTTTCATTACCGAACGCACATGGAAAACACGTGACAATTTAAAACATTAAAAACACACGTGTAGATAACTTAACTATACGAGTTTTTAACATAACTCTTCGACTAAATCAAAACGTTAACTATCCAAAAGTTTAACTGTCTAAAATTCTAACCATCTAAAAACTTTAACTATTCAAAAATCTAACCATCCAAAAGTTAACTATTCGAAATTTTAAATGAAACTTTTTGATAACTTGTCAACATTTAATTACGTGACTATTATACTTAGAAACTATTATTTAGACTTATTTAAAAACTTTAATAAAGCATTTATTATCAAAACAAAATTCTTAACAATCTCCCCCTTTTTGATGATGTCAAAACCTAATAAGTCAAATAATCTATCTTCTCCCCCTTTTTAGCATTATAAAAAAGTAAATAAAATGTAAAGAAGAAAAATTACTAAGTATATATTATTCAAAAAGATATTTTTAAACATGCATAACTTTCGTGGATAAGAAGAAACTATTTAAATAAAACTGTTTTAAAGATAAATTATCAAAAACAAGTATATGATCTTTAAATGCAGTAAACAGTTACATAAAGCAATTTCTTTACATAAGTAATTTTTGGTAACAAATTACAATAAAGAAATCATGTAATACATAATTTGTATAATCACAGCCTCTTTGTCTTTGAAAAATATTGATTAGAGTATCTGAAATTTGCCTTGCAATTTCTACACTTACTCTATTTATCTGATCAATTATTGCTTGATCTAAATCAGTTTGTGAAACTTGTGACGGTTGCTGTAAAAATTCAGTATTTATGTCTGTATGTAAATCTGTATGTGTATCTATATGTATACTTATATTTGTATCTATATGTTGCTGTTGTTCTGAAAACTGTGTCGATTGTTGCTATTACTATTGTGACTGATTTCGTTGATCCTATTGTTGTTGTCGAATTACAGGTGTATCTACTTCCTGGTATTTTTGTAGTTCCTTTGTAGAGAAAGATCTTGACTTTAATCTTTTCTATGGCCAATGTGTAATATCTATTTGACTTGCCACAATTCTCAAAAGTGTATCACCATAAAATAATTTACTCTACAAGTTTAAGATATGAGAAACAAAAATATCATACCAGTTCACCTATATATGGTTTAATGCATATGTAGTATAAAGACAGCATCTGCCAACCTCTGCACCATGACCAAACCTCTGAAAGAGTGAAGCATGCAGTATTTTTGTAATGAAGTATGAAGTGTGCTTGGCCATTTAAATCATTTAGTAATCTCATTGGATTGTTGGCAATTGAATTTTTGGCTAAACTTTTAATGTCTCATCCCAACTAATAAACCTGTTTTCTTTCAATAATTTAACTTCTTCATTTTTTAGACCAAGTACTTGATAAAGTCATTCTGGAGTTAAATATATATCGTAGTCTTGTATATTAGAAACAAGAATACATTCTTCCACTATTAAGTTTGAGTAAAAACAACTTATAATTTCTAGTATAACAAGATGGCTTGGCTGTTGTGGAAGCAGAGTCAACAAGCCTTGAAATTCAAACATTTCTCGTATATGTGCCATCCCTTCAAACTTAATTGGTTTTGAATATAAAATTGTAAAAGTTTTATATGTCTGAAATTTTTCATAACAAGAGTTATTTTTGAACTATAACAATGTATTTTCATCCAAATTCTGTTTAGGATTAGGTATTTTCCTGTCATGATGTTCTGATGTGGGACTTTTGTTTCAATATTATTAGCAACATCTATATCTATATTTTAAGATCTTTCAGAACTGGTGGAATTTCTATCAAAACTAGATAAATGTCTGAAATATCTGTTATTATCGTATCAATAATCTACTGAATTTCCTCTATTTGATCTTCTTGAGATATATCAATATCAACAGTCTCTATATTATTCTGTCTATTAACAACATTTATTTTTATAATTGATCTATACAACAACTGTCTCTATATGAAAGAATGTTCTATATCTATGTGTGTAATAGAATCATCTTGTATTTTTGAAATTTCTATAATTAAGACATTGGCAGTGTTATATTCTATTTGTAATTGTGTAGTTTGTTGATTATATACATTTATCAACAAATATACTATATACTGTAACAGACATATCCACATGTATGAAATATAGTATAAGCAACTATATCAAAAATCAAAAGTCTCTCTATCTGAGATACAATAAGAGGAAGAATATCTATACATTCCTCTTCTAATGAAATATCTTCAAAATTCATAGACTTCAGTGTCTATGTTAACAAAAATGTCATCAAAATTGATATCATTTGTATATGTATCATCAAAATTTCCTACATGTTCTCTTTCTGTGGGAAAAGAATGTTGACTTGAAGCATGATGTGAAAAACTGTCCATTGTATTAAAAGAAACATTATGCACTAATGTGACACAATACCTTAGAGTGTATGCTTGTAATCCGATATTTATCACTGAGATTCTTGAAACAAAATCCTATCCAACTTGTGCAATGGAACATAGTTTTTCATTTTTCAACGATTCTTCTCTTTGCTGCAATATGCCTTGTACACCTGCAGTTAGTCCAAAATATTCTAATGTCTTCTTCTTTTTCCGACTATATGTCTATAGTTTTTTGGTTGCTCAGGAGGTTCTAAAGTTTTCTTAATTTCTCCTGTTAAAGGCACCTGTGGTCTTGATGGTCCTTCACCATGATGCCTAGGTTGCAATAATGGAATATAGAGTTTTAAACTTTCAACCTCTGCCATTTTTAGTTGATAAACTTTTTGTCCTTCACTTCGAAGGCCTATTTTCCAAATAGCAGTTTTCTGTTCATCCATAAATTATTGAATGTCGTCTAAAACAACTAAGGGAAAATAATGCTGGGAATACAAAGATTCTAATTCCCTGTTGGCATTTTCTATCATTGGTCCCCATTTCTTTCCATAATAAGTAATAGACTATACCAATTTTTCAAGTACTTATCCAAAACTTGTAACAACCACAAGGTTAGGTTGTAAAGTTTGTTTCTACAATTGTAACATGGAAAGTTCAGTCTGTTTTATTCTAAACTGTGTTTCAGCATAATTTTGAATAAATTTTCAATAGAAATTTTTCTCATCTTGAATAGCTTTTCTAATTTCATGTAGTACTTCATTAGAAAAAGTATACCTTGAGTAGATGTCGTTGATCTCATTTTCTATCTTCTAAAGTTCCATCTCTCTTTTATGCACTTTGGTCATTCTACCACGTCCACATCCTGACATTGTTGATTAATCTTTATTGTTCACTATAGAACTTAGTGGAAGTAAAGATTGTGAAACTAGGGTTTTACTAAGGTAGAAACACAAAAGGTTGTCAGTAAAACATTTATAACTCTTCGAGTTTATAAACGAATAAACAGATTCAATCATTGAAATCATAAATATAAGATCCATTACTGATATATAACTCGAATGCTTACAATAACTATACGAGTTTTACAACCAACAAAAGCAAAATACTTAGCGTAATTGTTCATGTAAAGAAAATAACTACTAGCTAAGTAAAAATGAGAAAACTCGAAGACTTATGATAACTATTTGAGTTTTATGAGTAGTAAAGCATATAACTATACGACAAACTAGAATAGTTATTGTCATATTTTAAGTCTTTCAAAAAAATATAATAATATTAAGTTAACTATTTAAGTTTCTCAGATGGATATGCATAAAAGTTGAAGACTTAAGCATAAATGTTCGAGTTTTTATATGAGACATAATAAAGCAATTAAATTCAACACGTGCATAATTCTAATTTAAGGAGTTCAGATATTTTGGATACTTACAAACCTAACTATCCGATACTCAAATGCATTTTGGATAGTTACTAAATAACTTACCAAACACTCACTTAAGATATGCATTAAGGCTTCAACACATGTACTTCAAGAAATAATAAAATATTCTTTTAATCATTTAAAACATAATTATCCGGTATATATAATATAACTTTCTGAAATAATAGAAAATTTGGATACTTAAGAACTAAAAAGCTTGTAATTCACCGACAGTTCAGAAATGTGCTTAATTAATGTTAATTTCCTAAAATTATGTAGATTCTTTCATTAAAGCATATAATAGTGTAATTATAACATAATGGCTTAATTCTCTTCTGATAAATTACTCCCCCTACATAAATGTAGTCTAGAGAATCTATGGCGTACTTAATATTAGGTTGCTAAGCCTTAATAGATTTGTCATTAAAGTTCAAGATTAGCTGACTTAAGTTGTTTGCTAAGCCTTAAATAGATTTGTCATTTAAGTTTAAAATCTAGTGTACTTAAACTAGGTTGCGAAGCCCTAAATAGATTTGAGTCTCTCTACCTTTTTTTTAATTTAAATATAGAAATAAGTAGTAGATTTAACAATTTAGACTTTCTGGCTTTTATTTTATTCAGTTTATAAAAGAAAATTCATAAAGATGTACATTCAGGTAACTTAAAAGAATTCAATAATGAGTACACAAACTTAAGAAAATAAATGCATTACGTTATGTGTAAAGGATAGATAATAACAGAGAAAAATAACAAAGATTATATGCACAAATCATGGTAGAATTGTTGTAACACCTGTAAAATAAATTAAACTTGAGTACATTAATCCCTTATTATTATTATTTATATATATATATATTATGTATTACCTCCCACAATATCATCATTTTACGTGATCACAATCCCTTACTTAGAAGAAATATAACCAGTTACTCAATGACAAGTGAGAACAGGTAACCTTTTTTTTATATTAAATAGAATCTGAATTACTTGTAAAATGAGTTTTCAGTCAGCACATCCCAAACTAATTAGTTTAAGTGACTAAGGTTTAAGATCTCCCAACGGACTTAATTACTCAAGTAATTGTAGACAAACAAGATAGTAAATTTAATAAGAGGCAACCGCAAGACTTAATTTTTCTATTAATATGTTAATAACCTTCCTTTAATAAACATTACATATTTTTTATGTATTTTCCAATTAAAATCTCTATAATAGCATATACATAAGTAACAAAAATACAGTTGGCACTCATATTGAATCGAATTAACTTTCCTTAAGTAACCTTTTCTAAATTTTTCTTAAATAAATTGACTTTCAATAAAAATCAGAATTTCATAAATTCTTAACTACCAATAAATAGTAATTCTAAAATAGATATTTTGAGTTTTTTTTTTTAAAAAAAAAGAAATTAAATTCTAAAGCTACTTTGTAACAAACCAAAATGTTATGCAATGAACAGGACAATTTAAACATCAGATAACCTACAGATACCAAGTTCTAATCATAATTTTGAAAAGTTATTCTCATCTAAGGGTTTTGTAAATAGATCTACTAATTGTTCTATGGTAGGAACAAAATTTAATATTATTTTTCCTTTTATAACATTATCTCTTAGAAAATGATGTCGAACTTCTATATGTTTAGCTTGTGAATGTAAGATAGGATTTTTAGACAAACTTATTATAGAACTATTATTATAGAAAATCTTAGTTGGTTCATAGGCTAAATTAAATCTTTTAAAGTTTGTCTGATTCACAGTATTTGAGCACAGCAAAGTGTAGCAGTTATATATTCAGCTTCAGTTGTAGATAATGCTACACAATTTTGCTTTTTGCTAAACCATGACACTAAAGAATTTCCTAATAATTGACATGTGCCACTAGTGCTTTTTCTTTCAGACTTACATCCTGCGAAATCAACATCACTATAACCTATTAAATTTAGAGAACTATGTTTAAAGTAAAACAATCCGAAATTGATGGTTCCTAATAGATATTTAAAAATTCGTTTAATAGCAAGTAGGTATGATTCTTTAGGATTAGATTGATATCTAGCACAAGTACGCACATTAAACATAATATCTAGTCAGCTAGCTATTAAATAAAGTAATGAACCAATCATACTTCTATATTGTTTTATATCTACAGTTTTTCCAGAGTCATCTTTATCCAACTTAGTGATAGTACTCATTGGTGTATTCTTTGTTTTAGTGTTGTCTAACCCAAACCTCTTTAATAAATCTTGAGTATATTTTTCTTGTGAAATAAAAGTACCTAGATCTAACTGCTTAATTTGTAAGCCTAGGAAAATTGATAGTTCACCCATCATACTCATTTCAAATTGATTAGTCATGTCTTTCAAAAAAAAACTCAACTAATTTATCATTTGTTGCTCCAAATATAATATCATCTACATAGATTTGAACTACCAATATATCTTTTTCGACCTTCTTGATAAAAAGAGTATGATTTGCTTTTCCCATAGAATACCCTTTTTCCATAAGAAATTTAGATTTGAGCTTGTTTAAGGCCATATAGTGCCTTTTTAAGCTTGTAAACATACTTAGGATGCTTTAAATCTTCAAAACCTAGAGGTTGTTTTACATAAACTTCTTCTTTTATATATCCATTTAAAAAAGCAGACTTAACATCCATTTGATATAATTTGAAATCCATATAACAAGCATATGGTAACAAAATTCGTATTGATTCTAGTCTAGCAACAAGAGCAAATGTTTCATCATAGTCAATTCCTTCCTCTTGCTTGTAACCTTGAGTAACTAACCTAGCTTTATTTTTAACTATATATTCATTTTGATCTACTTTTTTTCTAAATACCTACCTTGTTCCTATTATAGACTGATTTTCAAGAGGTGGAACCATACCTCATTTCTTATAAATTGATTTAGCTCATCTTGCATATAGCTAAATAGCAAAATTCATCTTCTAAGGCATCTTCAATTTTCTTAGGTTCTAGTAAAGAAACAAGTGAATAAGCACCACAAATGTTAACTACTAATGACCTAGTCCTAACTCCTTGATTAGGATCACCTATTATCTGATCAATAAGATGAGATGAAGCATAACACTTATTTCTATGTTGTTCGACATTTTCTATAGGTATGACATTATTTTCTTCTAAATCTTCATCATTTAAGTTTATATTTCTTATTCCGTCAGATAATCTCTTAATTTCTCTGTCAACATCATTTGGTACCATTTCTGGGAGAATTTCTGAATCAAAGTTTTCAACATGTCTAAAATCCAAATGAGAATTTTCATGAAATTTCACATGTAGGGTTTCCTCAATGGTTTTTGTTGATTTGTTATAAGATTTAGGGATCCATGTATTAGAGCTATTAACTTCTTAATGGTATTAGAGTTATTTGGTTCTTTGCTATTAAGTGTTTTAGAGCTAAATGATCCGTGAATACTATTACTTTAGCTCCTATTAGATATGATCTAATTTTTTCTAAAGCAAACACAATAGCTAATAATTCTTTTTCAATAGTTGTATAATTAACTTGAGCATCATTTAAAGTTTTTCTTGCATAATGAATCACTCTAGGAGATTTTTCTATCTTCTATTTCAATACTGCTCCTATAGCAAAATTAGATGTATCACACATTAACTCAAAAGGATAGCTTCAATTAGGTGCTTATATTATAGGAGTTGAAATTAAGCTAGTTTTAAACTTAAAGAAGGCTTCTTTGCAATTCTTATCAAAGTTAAATGGAACATCTTTTAATAGATTAGTTAAAGGTCTAGCTATTTTGCTAAAGTCTTTAATAAATCTCCTATAAAATCTTACATGTCTTAGAAATGATCTAATATCTTTTACTAATTTAGGTTTTGGTAGATTAGAAATTACTTCTATCTTTGCTTTATTTACCTCTAGCCTTTTCATTGAAACATGTCCTAAGACTATTCCTTGTTTTTCCATGAAGTGACATTTTTCTCAATTTAAAATTAGATTTTTTTTCACACAGCATTTTAATACTTGATCTAAATTCTTTAAATATATTTCATATCAAGTTCTTTATTGTCCATAAATATTTCTAAAAAATCTTCAGTCATTCCAGTGAATATGCCTTGCATGCACCTTTGAAAGGTGGCTGATGCATTGCATAATCCAAACGGCATCCTTTTAAAAGCGTAAGTTCCATTAGGACATGTGAAAGTTATTTTCTCTTGATCCTCTAATACTACTAAGACTTAGTTATACCTATCTAGGAAACAAAAATATTCTTGCCCCGCTAAATTCTCTAGCATTTGATCTATAAAAGGTGAGGGAAAATGATCTTTCCAAGTCATAGCATTTAGCTTTCTATAATCTATACACACTTTCCAACTTGATTGAATTTTAGTAGATATCAAGTCTTAACTTTCATTCTTAATAATAGTTAATCCTAATTTCCTAGGAACTACTTGGATTGGACTAAACCATAAGCTATTTGAAATCCGATATATTATGTCATTGTCTAACCATTTCACAATTTCCTTCCTCACTACTTTAAGGTTTGGATTTAATCTACTTTCAAGAATTCTAATTAGTTTAGCATTCTCTTCTAAATATATATGATGATGGCATAAAGTAGAATTTAACCCTTTTATGTCAATCATAGTCTATCCTATTGCTTCTTTATATGTCTTTATTACATCTTTTAATTTAGATATTTGATCTTCTTTTAAATTTGATGCATATAATGATTAGACAAGTCTGTTCTTCTTTTAGAAATATATAGGTCAATTCAAGAAGTAAATGTTTTAAATCTAAGTGTTGACCATCAAAAGCTAAAGCTCCTAATTTAATATTTTTGTCTTCGATATTAAACTCTTCTTGATCTTTTTCTACGTATATGTTTAAGTCTCCATCTATATTTTCATTTACTTCTAAATTTTCAGTATTTAATTGCCTATTTAATTCTTCTTGAATCACATCTTTTAACATATCTCCTTCATTTTCTAGAAAGTCTATAGTGTATAAGGACATTTCTAACTCCTCATCCCTTCCTGGTTTGAAAATATTTAATTAAGTATCCTTGTTACCATTTGCTAATTTCATCATTCCATTTTTACAGTTTATAATAGCCCTTGATGTTGCTAGAAATGACCTTCCCAAAAGTAAAGATGTATCATGATTTTGATTTTTAATTTGTTAGGAATCTAAAACAATAATATCAATCAGATAGATGAAGTTCTTTACTTTAATTAGGACATCTTCTATTTTTTCTTTAGGGTATCTTATACTTCTATCTACTAATTATACTTCTATCTACTAATTGAATGACAATACTAGTGGAGATTAAGCCTTCTAATCCTAAGTATGTAAATATCTCACTAGGCATAACATTTATACCTGCACCTAGGTCTATTAAGGTTCTTTCTAATGTAGTATTTCCTATAGTACATGATATAATAGGGATTCCTAGATTAGATAACTTTTTAGGAATTTATGGTAAAAATAGAGAACTACTATGCTCAGTTAAAAAGACTTTTCTTAACACTTTTCGCTCCCTTTTCTTAGTACACCAATCCTTAAGAAATTTAGCACAAAGTTTTATTTTCTGTAAAAAATCTAACAAAAGAATGTTAACCTATACTTTTTCAAAAATTTCTCTAATTTTTTCTTATTTTTCAAGAAATGTTTATCTTAATCTTTTATGATAGGGGGCTAATGATTGTGATTTGAAAGATTCTTTTTCTTCCGTTTCATTCTTTTGATCATTTTTAGTTTCATTTTCAAATTCAAAATTTTCTTCATTGATTTCTAAGTTTTCAAATATTTCATGTTCTTTTTCATTTTGAATTTTGTTCTTATGTACCTCAATTTTGTTTTCTTTTTGAATTCTTGTAGATATGTAAGTTCTAGATCTTAATGTTATACACACATCTTCTAGATTTTCATTACTTTCTTGATGTTCTTGTATTAACATTTTGTTTTTATGATTTTGATTTTTAATTATTTCCATTTTTTTTTTGTTAAATTACATTTATCAATTCCTATTTCTTGGGTATTTTCTTTTATCTTTATGTTTTGCAAATTATGCAGATCTTCAACATTAAAATTTTCATTTGTGTTCTCAAGTTGCATAACTTGGAATTTCATTGTAAATTCATCCAATACTTTTAGCTTTCTTTTAAGATCGTCTAATCTCATTGCATTTAATTTTTGATCAATTTTCATTATGGTTTTCTCAGTTTCATAGATGATATCAATTTTAATTTCTGAGTAATTTTCCTTATAGTTTATTTTGTTGACTTCTTATGATAATACATAACTATAGGTTTTAGCAAACTTTGAGTGTAAGCATGTCATATTCTCAATTATAAAATACACAACACTCCTGCTATTAAAACAAAACAACACTATAGTTGCTTAGCTTTTTAATCTTTGGCAACAATGCCAAAAAACTTGTTCGGTTTGTTTTGTTTACTTATATATGAATATTTACTTAAAAACTTTGTTTGGGTGACTTTTGTTTGTTTTAATTATATATTGATAATTTCTCTTAGAAGTAAACAAACAATTTTCACAAATTAGATATTAAATATAATTTATTTTTAACTGCAAGTACACAATGTCTATTGTATTTATGTGCAAGTACAGGTCGATCCTACAGAGAATGAGTAAAAATTACACATCATTTTGATTTTTATAACTAGAGCTTTATGTGTTTTAAATTACACACTCCATTGACTTATTGTTAACTCAATGGACTTAGTTCGTGAAGTTATAGTTAACTTAATGGACTATCCTCGTGGACTTAAATTAACTCCACAAGCCTAACTAATAATTTCTAATTAACTTTTGCTATTCATAGGGGAATTCAACCATCCATTAGGTGATTCCACAAGATGTAAATAATATCAATTAAGCTTTTTAATGTTAGTTAATCTGGTATTTATCATTAATCAACATAACATTCAGATATTTCAAATAGTAACCATTAAGATTTTGGGTGTTTTATACGAATCAAATTTAGTAATCACTAAAACTATTTCCTATATTATGAATCAAATAAATATGAAACATTCACAATATTGACAATAACAATATTAATCACAATACAAAACAAACACTACAACATAAATGCTAATTAGCACAGGTAATTAGTTTTGTTTTTGAGATTTTTGTTTTGATATGTTCCTAAAGATGAATGAAAGGTGAAATGTAGAAATTCTCTATTGACAATAAAAACTTCTGTCACTACATGCGATACAATTACACCACTAAAAACTTAATTACTTACAGTCATGCCTCCTCTCTCTATAGAATCACAAACCGAGACTTGTAACTTGATCTCCCCTTCAATATATTGACATCAACTTGAAACCAAGGCTAGAAGTTTTACGATCTCTTAAGAGATGAGTTGGTGCTTGGTGAAAATGGCTTCCCTTCTTACGACACGATCATTCCTCACAATGGTTGTTAGTCACCGTGTTTGGCTCGAAATTGACTTAACATCCAAAAAGTATTCTCACAAACCTCTAATGGTTAGCGATTAGTGATGGTGTTGTAGAGCTTTAGGGAACTTTCCAATGATTCCTGCAATTAGCGTGGTTTTCCACATTCTCCACCACCACTTTTTCTTCATTCTTCTCCTCTTCTTTTTATATTTCTTTTAGTAGTAACTGCCTTTGCCTAAATGATCGATTGGATTTCTTTCCTTCATATCAACAGTGATGATTTCTTCTTCATTCCATGATTTAAATCCTACGTGATACGTGTAATCTCATGGTTTTCCTTCGAATTTCCTATTTCTACAACTACTTCATATTAAATATTAGAAAATAGCTGATTCGTGGAGTTAGTGTAACTTAATGGACTTATTCCGTTGACTTAACTATTAACTCAATGGACTTCCCTCGTTGAGTAAAGCTTAACTCAATGGACTTGATATAAAAATATAAAACATGTGCAACTCATGTGACATAAAGAAATACTTATAATTTAAAGCAACTTTCCAATGATAAAATGAGTTTTTGACTACTTACAAACTATAAGTATCTGAAACTTATATGCATTTCGGATAGTCAGTATCCAACCTTCTAAAGGATAACTTAAGTTATGTTTTAAGGTCATGACATGTATCCTATTGGAAACAAATATTATATTTAAATTCAACACATACATACTCCTAACTTAATGAGTTTTTATAGCTTCAACTTGTAACTCAATGAACTTACCTCGTTAAGTTAACTATAACTCAACGAGTTGTTACCGTGCACTTGTACATGATTAATATATGCAAATAAAGCATATCATGCTTAACACTATAAAATCACACTTAAATTAGATTTTCAATTTCCCAGAAATGATATTTAATTAACATTAATTCCTTGAAATTATGCACATTTTGTAATTAAGGTATATAATCGTGTAATTAATGGCTTAATTCTCATATGATAAGCTAAATATTATGTAATTAACCATTAATATTATACATTTTTTCATTCTAAACAATGCAAGAGTTTAGATGATTAACTTATTACTAATAAATGCACTAACATATATTAGTTTCTTATTGTGCTTCATGAAGATACATAGTGATTGGTTTGTTTTTATGCTTATATTAATAAATTCTTTTAGAGTAAAAAAATAACTTTTCACACAAATTAGAAATTAAGTCCAATTTGTATTTTAACTACAAATGCACAGTGTTTATTGTATTTGTGTGTAAGTACAAGTCAATCCTATAGAGATTAAGTAAGAATTATATACAATTTTGATTTTTATAATTAGAGTTTTATATGTATTCAATTAAGCCCTCCATTGATTTACAGTTAACTCAACGGACTTAGTTCGTGGAGTTACAGTTAATTCAACAAACTATCCTTATGGACTTAAGTTAACTCCACAAGCCTACCTAGCAATTTCCAATTAAATGTTGCTATTCACAAAAGAATTCAGCCATCCATTGGGTAGTTCCATAAAATATAAATAACATCAATTAAGCTTTTTAATGTTAGTTAATCTGAGATTTATCATTAATCAACACTAACATTCAAATATTTCAAATAGTAACCATTAAGATTTTTTAATACTGTATGAACCAATTTTAGTAATCAATAAAACTATTTTTTCTATTTTCTGAATCAAATAAATATGAAACATCATAATACTGATAATGATAACATTAATCATGATACAAAATAAACAATACAATACATAATTACTATAAATACAGATAATTAGTTTTTTGATATTTTTGTTTTGATATGTTCTTGAAGATGAATGAAAGGTGAAATGTTAAAATTCTCTATCGATAGTAAGAACTTCCGTCACTACATGCGACATGATTACACCACTGAAAACTTAATCACTTACAATCACGCCTCCTCTTGTTATAAAATTGTGAACTAAAACTTGTAAGTTGATCTCCTCTACAGTATATTGGCATCAACTCAAAACTAAGGCTAGACGCTTTACAATCTCCTAAGATATGAGTTGGTGCAAATGACTTTCCTTCCTGCGATGCGATCACTCCTCACAATAGTTGTTAGTTACCGTGTTTGGCTCGAAATCGACCCAACATCTGGAAAGTATCCTCATAGACCTCTAATGATTGATGATTATGGTGGTATTGTGAAGCTTCAGAGAACTTCTGACGTTGCCTGCAGTTAACACAATTCTCCACCTTCACATACACTTTTCTTCATTATTCTCCTCTTCTTTTATATTTCTTTTAGTAGTAATTACTTCTGCCTAAATGGTTGGTTGGATTTCCTTCATTCGTATCAACGATAGTGATTTCTTATTCATTTCATGAGTTAATTCCTACATGATACATGCAATCGTGGTTTTCCTTCGAATTTCATGTTTCTACAACTACTAACAATGGTATGTCAAAAAATAACTGGTTCATGGAGTTTAGTATATATAACTCAAAGGACATACTCCATTGACTTAACTATTAATCAACGGACTTCCCTTGTTGAGTAAAGCTTAACTCAATCAACTTAATATAAAACAAGTGCAGCTCACGTAACATAATAAAACATTTAAATTCACAAGTGCATGATCCTAACTTACGATGGTAAAAAGACTTTTCGGATAGTTACAAACTATAAGTATCCGAAACTTATATGCATTTCAGATAGTTAGCAATTAAAAAGCCTATAACCACCGATAGTTCAAAAATGTACTTAATTAATGCTAATTCCCTGAAATTATGCAGATTCTTTCATTAAGGCATATAATCGTGCAATTATAACATAATGACTTAATTTTCATATGATAAGCTAAATATTATGTAATTAACCATTATTTGATAGTTAATATTATGCACTTTTTCATTCTAAACACACTGCTTATACTTATATATGAGATTGAAAGTTCTAAATTACTTGGTTATGCTTAAGAAATCTATATATCAGAAAGTATTTGGTTTATTATTTGAAACTTTAAGTTTTCTAGTATGAAGTGGAGATTAGAAGCACATGAAATGTTGAACAAAAATAACATGTTATATTATATTAAGTTTTTTCAATATTTCTTTAATTCAATGTTTTTGCATTTTTGTGTTTATGTATTTAAATTTTGCTTACTATTTTAAATTTGATGCACATGTGTAGGGGGAGAAAAACTTAGAAAATAAATTAGATTATCTACATATTTTATCTAATGTAGAGGTCTAGGTAGAACTTTCTAGCTTATTTAATCAAACCTAGATAGTCAACTAAAGTTACAAGACTTTATAAACTTAAATGATTAAGTATACAAACCTCATAATGTTACTAGGTAAGTTTACATAACCTCGTAAACTTAAGATATTAAATTTACAAAGAAATATTTGTATGAGTCAAAAAATGAAAATTTATAAATATACGAAGTTAGTTCATAAACTTAGGGGCATAAGGTTACGAAAGAGTTTGTAAACTTATGATTTAAGATTACTAACAATAGTACTCTTAATTGAAAAAAAAAAAAAATTTAAAATCCATTTACCCAATAAACTTTACATAGTTAAGTGTCAATAGTTAACCTAAACCCTCATTTAGTTCATCGTCTTCTACCTATAACCTGATGGAGCTAGGACAAGTGATTATAGATGAAAAGTTAGGGCAAAATGGCTCAAAGAACATCAGATGGGAAAGTAAGGTAAATTTTAATATCTTTCATCAAGTTGCTGCTTACTAACACAATGATAAAAGGGTGAAAAAGGATGATTTAGTAAAACAGATGGAGTAGTTACACATTCAATGTTGTGAAATAACTAGGCTATGTAACTTAGAAAATATTTTATCTACTAAAGATTTTTCCATTAAAGTCAAAAGAGCCATAGAAAAAGAAGTAGCAAAGGAAAAAGCTTTGAGACCTCTCAACACACTAGCTCATGACCTTATTAAAAAAAAATCTATTTTCTAAATTCAACGAGAAATATATGTTCAAGCTGCTAGAAAGACTTACTAGTTTGGAAATGTAGAATATGACCAACATACTATTAAGATAAAGCAAAAAAATGTTGTTAAAGAAGAATGGGAAGAAGCACCACTATTCTTCACTCCTCATTCTATGTTTGATAAAGATAGATAGTAAATTTATTGTTAGCAGCTAGAGAAGACTTGAGAACTACCAAGCAACAAGCTTTTATTGAATTTGATCAATGGAGAAAGAATCAAATCAAAACTAAAGATGCTATAGGAGATAATAAGGTACAAGATGTTACTATATTGTACACTCTTGAAAGTGAAGAAGAAAGGTAATTATTTTCTAAATTTATCAAACTACTATTGGATGTAAAATTATCTATACAAGAAGCATATATGGTAGCCTCCAAAGAATTTGACAAAAGAAAAAGTGAAGGAATTAAATATAGGCTATGGAAAAAGAAGTAGTTCAGGTGGAAAATTAAAAAGTCTAGTTGAGCAACAAGGAAAAATTGAAGATGAAGAAGAGCAACCCTTGATAAGTAGAAAAGGAAAGTTTGAGAGATTTCCTTAAACTTATATTAGAAAGTTGAGAACAATAAGTTCACAACGAGCTTCTTCAAATCAAACAACTACTTCACCACAAAATATTGATCAATCAATTATTCCTACTCCAATAAATCCAACTATCATTGTCAAAGAAATTTTTGAAGAATTGATAGATAGAATAAATTTTGAAGATATGGAAATAGAAGAATCCCCATTGGTGGATATTCCAAAATCAATTGTACAGGATATTTCTGAGAATATTGTGGCACTAATGGATGATGAATTTATAGAGACAAAATAAAGAGAAGAAATAGAGTATATAGAAATACCTCCTCCTATAACTGAAGAAGACATTGAAGAAGAAAATAGAGAAGAAACATTTGTAGCACAAATGGACAATATTGTTCAAAGACCAATCGAACAAGTAGACTAGCCACCACTTCAAAAATTTCTTGAGATATAAAATTCTCCACTATACTTTAGAAATCAAGAAGCTCGTGAAAAGTATAAGGTCTATAAATCATTTGATATACTATTTAGTAGACCTTTAGATTTAAGAAAATTGTAGGAAATTTATGGCTTATTTGAATTTCAAGGGCTAATCAAGTTTATACAAGAAGAAAATACATTTTCTTATATTAGTGGATTAGTTCTAGCCTTTTACAGCAACTTAACTAAAGTGAAAGGCAAACTGATAACAAATATTGAAGAATAGGACATTAAGTTAAGTCCTAAACTATGTTATTAGCAACTCGGATTAAGAAATACTAGTCTAGAAATTTTGAAAAATACAATTATTTTAGGTTGGACAAAATCAGATATAAAATCATGCTTATGTATCGATCCTGCTATTCCATTGTTAAACAAAATGAAATACCTAAATGGAAAAAGTCGATTTATTGCCTTTGTTCTTATCAAAACAATGTATCAAAGGCAAGGGCATTGTTTAGAATTAAAAAGTACATAATATTAATGGTTAATTGCATAATATTTAACTTATCTTATGAGAATTATGCCATTATGTTATAATTACACGATTACAAGCCTTAACTAAAGAATATGCAGAATTTCATGGAATTAATGTTTATTAAATTTCAATTCTGAAAGATTGAGAACCTAGTTTACATGTGGATTTATAGTATTAAACATGACATGCTTTATTTGTATATATTTATATCATGTACAGGTGCACATAGCAACTCATTGAGTTAAGCTTAACTAAACGAAGTAAGTTCGTTGAGTTACACTAACTCCATAGACCAATTATTTTTTAATATTCAAATATGAGTAGTTGTAGACATAGGAAATTTGAAGGAAAACTACGATTGCATGTATCATGCAAGATTTAACTCACGGAATGAAGAAATTGCCATCATTGATACGAATGAAGAAGATCCAACCAATCATTTAGGTAGAAGCAGTTATTACTGAAAGAAATATAAAAAGAAAAGAGAAAGAATGAGGAAAAAGTGTAGGTGGAGAATCATGCTAACTATAGGAAACGTCGATAGTTCCCTAAAGCTCCACAACACCACCACCAATCACCAACCATTAGAAGTCTGTAAAAAAACTCATTATATGTTTTTATATTTATCAAATTAGTGTTGTATCATTTGTTTAGTATTGTTGAATGTTTTATGTTTATTTCATTTTAGAAAATAAAAGATAGTTTACTAATTACTGAAACTGGTTTGTATGCAATTCTGAAATCTTGATTAATATGGTTACTGTTAGAAATATCTGAATGTTAGTGTTTATTAATGATAAATACTTTATGAACTAACATTAAAAGCTTAATGGATGTTATTTACATTCTATGGAATTGCCCAATGAATGGTCAAATTCCTTTATGAATATTAAATTTAATTGGAAGTTACTAGTGAGGCTTGTGGAGTTAACTTAAATCCATGAGGTTAGTTCATTGAGTTAACTGTAAATCCATTGAGTTAGTAGTAAGTCAACAGAGTGCGTAATTCAACACACATAAACTTGTGGTTGTAAAAATCAAAATAGTATGAAATTTTTACTCAATCTTTATGTGATCAACTTGTACTTGCGTATTTATGTAATAGACACTATGCACTTGCAGTTAAAAAAAATAAATTAGATTTAATATCTAATTTATCAAAATTGTTTGTTTACTTCTAAAAGAAATTATAAACATATAATTAAAGCAAACGAAATTTACCCAAACGGCATGAAATGGAATTAAGTTAGTTTGTAAAATTAGCCACTTATGTTGTTATGCAAAAGATCCAGGAAAATTGGTGTTGGGTATTCCTCTCCAAAATTAAGTTAATAAAAACAAAGTTATTTTTTGGAGATGCCCTATTTAGATTAATTAGTGAATCTTTAACTTTGGCCAAATGCAAAATCTGTCAATAGAGGTCAAGGTATTTGACTATAAAAGATTTTAAAAGGTTTGTTGCAAATGACAGTGAAACAACTTATAAACAGTCAAATACAACAATATCTTCTACTTTAGAAGGTCCAACTAATACATAGATACAACCTTCAACTTTTGAAGCTCGACCTTTTCACAGACCTTCTGCTACTTGCTAAGCTAGAACAAATGCAGGAATCCATGGCAAAAATGTAGGCAGATATAAAAAAATTATAAAGAAATGAAAAATCTTCTCTATGTACTTTACAATTTTTGTATTGCTTTTCTTTTTGAAATGACAAAAAGGGGAGAAAGTATTATATTTTTCAAATATATGTTTTAAATGATTGAATGAATGCTATGCTGTGAATGTTTTGAATTTTATTTAAGCAAGAAAAATGAGTGTACTAAATGACTATTATGAAATGTTAAATTATAATTGAATGATTGAATTATTTGATAATTTTTTTTGGAAGTAAACAAACAATTCTTACAAATTAGGTATTAAGTCCAATTTGTTTTTAACTGCAAGTGCACAACGTCTATTGTATTTGTGTGCAAGTATAGGTCAATCTCATAGAGATTAAACAAACAATTGCATACTATATATATTTTTTATTGTTATAACTAGAGTTTCATGTGTTTAAAATTATGCACTTCGTTGACTTACTACTAACTCAATGAACTTTCTTCGTGGAGTTATAGTTAATTCAACAAACTATCCTCATGGACTTAAGTTAACTGGTAATTTCCAATTAAGTTTTTGCTATTCACAAAGGAATTTGACCATCCATTGAGCAATTTCACAGAATGTAAATAATATCAATTAAGCTTTTAATGTTAGTTAATTTGAGATTTATCATTAATCAATACTAACATTCAAATATTTCGAATAGTAACTATTAATATTTTTGGGTATTTTGTATGAATCACTTTCAGTAATCAATAAAACTATTTTCTATTTTTTAAATCAAATAAATACAAAACATTCACAATATTAACAATAATAACACTAATCACAATACAAAATAAACAATACAACACATAAATGCTAACTATAAACATAGATAATTAGTTTTATTTTTTTTGGTATTTTTGTTTTGACATGTTTCTGAAAATGAACGAAAGGTGAAATGTAGAAATTCTCTATCGATAATAAAAACTTCTATCACTACATGCGATGTGATTATACCATTGAAAACTAAGGCTAGAAGCTTTACGATCACAAACTGAGACGTGTAAGTTGATCTCTTCTTCAGTATATTAGCATCAACCTGAAACCAAGACTAGAAGTTTTACGATCTCTTGAGAGATGAGTCGGTGCTTAGTGAAAATGACTTCCCTTCTTGCGATACAATTACTCCTCATAGTAGTTGTCAATCACTATGTTTGACTTAGAATCGACCCAACATCTAGAAAGTATCCTCACAAACCTCCGATGGTTGGTGATTGATGGTGGTGTTGTGGAGTTTCAGAGAACTTTTGACACTTCCTGCAGTTAGCGTGATTCTCCACCTCTTTCCGCACACCCTTTCTTCATCTTTCTCCTCTTCTTTTTATATTTCTTTCAGTAATAACTACTTCTACCTAAATGATCGGTTGGATTTCCTTCATTCATATCAATAATGGTGATTTCCTTCATTCCATGATTTAAATCTTGTGTGATACGTGAAATCGTGTTTTTCCTTTGAATTTCCTGTTTCTACAATTGCTCATAATGGCATACTAAAAAATAGCTGGTCTGTGGAGTTAGTGTAACTTAATAGACTTACTCCATTGACTTACTTGTTAACACAACAGACTTCCCTCATTGAGTAAAGTTTAACTTAACGGACTTGATATATAAAATAATATATCACGTAAAATAAAGAAATAACTTATAAGCTTATAACACTAATACAATACATTACCTTAGTATGTAATCAAGTAACTCAATGTGTATAGTTATGCTAACTTAACAAGTTAAATATGTGCAACTCACGTGATATAATAAAACATTTAAATTCAACACGTGCATAATGCTAACTTAACGAGTTCAGATATACAATTTACAGTTTTACTTGCTAACTCAATGAGTTCTTACGTAATCTTTTTACACCTTTAAACCTATAACTCAACAAGTTGGTACATGATTTTTTTAAAAAAGAACACTAACTTAACGAGTTGCTATTGTGCACCTGTACATGATATAAATATGTGCAGATAAAACAAATCAGGTTTTCAATCTTCTAGAAATGATATACAATTAACGTTAATTCCTTAATTATGCACATTCTGTAATTAAGGCATATAATTGTGCAATTGTAACATAATAGCTTAATTCTCATATGATAAGCTAAATATTATGCAATTAACCATTACTTAACTATTACTGTTATGTACTTTTTCATTCTAAACAGTAGCTTTCTATTTATAGGACTATCAAGGTCAGAGTATAGTAGAATAATACCATTGAAAGATAATATGATCGTTGAAATCACAAATATAAATATAACTAGATCATTCTATAAATAGATAGAGATCAATATACATACAATGAGAGCTATTGAGAAAAACTAGAATACATACAAACACATCTAGTCAAAGTGCAAGAATCTCTTAAGCTAATACATGTGAAAAAGCTCTCTATGCCTAAATCTTTGATAGAAGAAAAGATTGCAGGTTTGCTAAAGTTTCGACCAAAAAATTCTCTAAAAGGTCGGTTAGAGCTACGACCAAAAAGCTCAAAATTGTGGTTGGTTCTTACTTCAACCTGAAAGCAAGTGTGTAAGTGAAAGTTGATAGTAAAGCCTGAGGTGTACCTTGGGGGTGGACTAGCCATTAGGGGTGAACCACCTAAAATTCTTTGTGTACTTTAATTGTGAAGTTTCTCTACATTATTGTAGTTTAGCTCATTGGTTTATTATTTATTCAGTTAAGCTTCAAACAGTTAAAAATCATTTAACATTAATATAGTCTAAAATCTTAAAATTACCATTCACCCTCCTTTAGTAAGTCATATTGTCCTAACAGAAATCTACACAAATCTTTAGCTAATAAATAACTTAATACCTCTCTTAATGCATCCAATGGCAAATTCATAATTTCCAATTGTTGTGATTTTGTATTTAGTAACATAAAAACAAAAATTAATAATAAGAATTAATTTACTCACATTTGGGGGGTTAAATGGTAATTCAATGGACTAAGTTCGTTGAGTTAAATAATAACTCCATGAACTTGAGAATAATAATAAAAACTATTTTTATTTTAAAGTTTTCTATGTATTTTGATTTTTTTTTCTTTCGATATATATATATATATATATATATATATATATATATATATATATATATTAGTTATAATAATTACTTACTTCATTCTACTTCTCTTCTATAGGAGGTATCAATTTTATTTATATTTCTATTTAAAGGATTTGGTACTAATTGACTTGTTAATCCTCCTATAGGTCTAATTTCCATTGGTTCTTTCAATTTAAGTGCATTTCTATTCATATTTTGATTCTAAATTGCAAAACTCTCAAATACTTGATCTAAATGATTATTCATGCATTGAATTACTTTTTCCAATTTATCTATTCTAGTTCCTTGTTCTATTAATACTTCATAATTTTAATTATTATCATTAATGTTCTCTCCTCCTTGAAAATTATTATTTTTCTAAGATAAATTTGGATGATTTCTCCAATTAGGATTATAAGAATTACCAAAATTATCTCTTGGGTTCCTAGCATATATAATATCTAAATCATTCATTTTAGTATTTTGTTTTGCTAGTTTTTGATTTAATGATAGTTTTTCTATTTTCTTTGTTAATTCATGCAACTTGACTTCAAACATAGTGTTCGAATCAATTTCATGCATTCCTTTAGGTAATGTTTTCCTGTTTGAAATAGCTTCAATTGAATTTTCCCATTGAGTAGTTCTTTTTGCAAAATTTTCTAAACATACCCATGCTTCTTCACTACCCAACTTTAGAAATCCATTTTGGCATGTAGATTCTAACAAAGATTTTGTTACAACATCTATACCTTCATAAATTATGTTTATTAATTGTGTTTTACTCATTACATGATACAGACATTGAGTTAGTAAATCTTTAAATCATTCAAAATATTTTCAAAATGATTATCTTAACTTTTGACTACACATTAATATCTCTTTTTTCTTCTTTATGGTCTAGTGAGTAGAGTAATATATTTTTAGAAAAACTGAATATAATTCAATCTACGTAGAGATTGAATCTAGAGATAAAGTATACAACCATCTCTTAGCTATATATTTTAAAGCAAATGGAATATATCTAAGTTTAATAGTATCTATACTTAGATTAGGCATTCTCATCATCTAACAAACCTTGTTAAATTCTTGAAGGAAATAATAGGCATCTTCTCTTTCTAAGCCATGAAGGTGTGGTAATTAACTAATAAAATTTGATTTTAGTTCAAACCTATCTCCCTTAAATGTTGGCAATCATATACATGAAGGTTCATCTACTAATTCAGGATATAGAATTTCTCCTAAGGTCTCTCTATTAGAACAATCATTTCTACATTTTCCTCTAATGAAATGTTAGCTATACCTTGAAGGATTTCACTAATTTCAATTTCAGAAATTTTAGCAATCTATTTTTGCTTTAAATGATCCTACGTAGGTGTTCTAACTAATCCTTTTGTACTAGGAGAATGAATCTATGTACTCATAAATTTACTATATATCTTATATTTCAGAAGTTAATACATACCAATTTCATGTTTTGCTCTAATGATGCAAAATGTCATTGATGAATGAAGTTGAATCAGCTGTTTCTCCTTCTAGTTCCTCAACAAGTTCTCTTCTATTCACTTAATGTTGGTAACTAATAAATAACACTCCGTTTTGCTTTTATAATGTATGTCCAAATTATGGATGCATCTTGTTACAAGAACGTGTCTCATAATGTGTAGTATGGTTCCTATATTTATGGATACGTGCTTCACATTTAAATTTAAATTACAGTAACCACTAAAAACATGAATTCATGTTCGTGAAGAAAAAGAAATAATTGTTCAGTTAACTAAAAGACTAACTTCATTGAGTTATAGTTAACTCAACAAAGTGACCTCAAGTATTATTCCTTACTTAATGAACTAGCCTCGTTGAGTTACAGTTAACTCAATAGATTAACTCAGGCCTCTAATTCCTAACTCTATAGACTAACTTTGTTGAGTTACAGTTAACTCAACAAAGTGACCTTATATTCTATTACTAGTTTCATGGAATTAAGGTTAACTCGACGAACTAACTTCGTTAACACTTAAGAAAATTTTTGCACTAAGACTTGTTTCTCATATTAACTTTTATATTTCATTTTCACATGTTATCAATATGAATATAGTTAAGTACACCATCATTAATGCAATTAATTCATGTTTAGATATCAACTCCTTCAACTCAGTTAATTTCAAGTAAATATATATGTGTATATTTTATTCACAACATAATTATTGTTATGTATAAAACAAAATTTCTTTTCTTTTGCTTCAACCTGTAAATGTGTTTCAAATTATTTTGCATTTAGTCACATCATTTACAATCATCAATTCAAACAATTGATTGATTCTTATAAAAAATACATATATTTCCTTTTTCAATACAGCAATTGCAAACAATATTACAAGTAGATGATTATTACATTTAATCTCTTTTCCTTAATTCATCTACTTCTTTTTGGAGCTTTTCTAATTGTAATTCTAATTGATTTATATGATCTAAAGTTCTTGATGATTCTTGGGAAGGTCTAGCTATAGCAGTAGTGTTAGTAGCAATAGCATAACTTCTGTACTCCTTCGAAATGGCCTTAGATCTCAACTTCTTTGATGTCCATTTGGGGAAGTCAATTCCTTCCACCATCAGTAGTAGAATTAAATCTCCAAAAAATAGTTTCTTCTTTACTACTTTCAACTTGGAGATTAAAACTTTGCATCAATTGATTTGTATTTTGTTAACAATTACATAAGTGGCTCACTTTAAAAATTAGCTCAATTCAATATCATGGCCTTGTCTTTGATAAATAGTCTTAAGTACATGTTTGGGTTTTTAGGTGGCACCAAAGAACTTGATTAGTTCCCTAGCAATAGTGCCAGAAAACTTGTTTAGATGTGAAAGGTTAGATCAGACACTGGTTTAATTTGTCTTTAGGCTTAAATCAATAATTACTTTTAGAAGTAATCTAACAAACTTTCACAAAAATTAGATATTAATTCAAATTTATATTTTAACTGCAAGTGCACAGTGTATATTGTATTTGTGTGCAAGTATAGGTTGATCCTATAGAGATTGAGTAAGAATTGTGTACTATTCCGATTTTAATAATGAAATTTATGTGTTCAGTAAGCACTCCGTTGAGTTACAGTTAACACAAGAGATCAAGTTCGTGGAGTTATGGCTAACTCAATAGACTAACCTCATGAACTTGAGTTAACTCCACGAGCTTATCTTTCCAGTTTAATATTGCTATTTACAAAGGAATTTAGCCAACCATTGGGTGGTTCCACAAATTGTAAATAACATCAATTAAGCTCTTTAAAGCTAGTTAATATTAGATTTATCATTAAGCAACACTAAAATTCAAATATTTCAAATAGTAACCATTAAATCTTTAAGTATCTGGAACGAATCAATTTAAGTAAACTGTAAAACTATTTTCTATTTTCTGAATCAAACAAACATAAAACATTCACAATACTGACAATGATAATATTAATCACAATACAAAACAAATAGTATAACACTTAAATACTAAATGTAAACATAGATAAGTTGTTGTTTTTAGTATTTTTGTTTTGATATGTTTATGAAAATGGGTGAAAGGTGAAATGTAAAAATCTCTATCGACAGTAAATACTTCCGTTACTACATGCAATGCGATTACACCATTGAAAACTTAATCACTTACAATCTTGTCTCCTCTCCCTATAGAATCGCGAGTCCAGAATTGCAAGATGATCTCCTCTTCAACATACTGGCAATAAACCGAAACCAAGGCTAGAAGCTTTACGATCTCTTGAGATATAAGTCAGTGCTTGGTGAAAATGGCTTCCCTTCCCGCAACACGATCACTCCTTACAGTGGTTGTCAGGCACCGTGTTTGGCTCGGAATCGACCTAACATCAGGAAAGTATCCTCACAGACCTTCGATAGTTGGTGATTATGGTGATGTTGGTGAATTGTTGGTGATGGTGTGGATGCTTCAGTGAACTTCTGACGCTGCCTATAGTTAGTGCAGTCCTCCACCTCTATACACACTGCCACACACCACTAAAACACTGCCAAAACACCGTCAAACATACTTTCTTCATTTTTTCTCCTCTTCTTTTATATTTCCTTAGTAGTAACTGCTTCTGCTTAGATGGTCGGTTGAATTTCCTTCATTCATATCAACGATGGTGATTCTTCTTCATTCCACAAGTGAATTCCTGCGTGATACGTGCAATCGTGGTTTTATTTCAAATGTCCTGTTTCTGTAACTGCTATAATGGCATATTAGTCTTCGTTTTAGTCGAATATTTATCTTTTAAGTCTTGTAAAAACTCGAACACTTATCTGTAACTCTTCGAGTTTTTGCACCTGCAAAACACGTGACTGAACAAGAAAACTTATCTGTTCGTTAGTCATTTTATAAAACTCGAATAGTTATCTATCCATGCATATAAAAACTCAAACAGTTATTTATCCATGTGTATAAAAACTCAAATAGTTATCTAACTATTCGATTTTCATTACCGAACGCACATGGAAAACACGTGACAACTTAAAACATTAAAAACACACCTGTAGATAACTTAACTATACGAGTTCAGATATTTTAGATACTTACAACCTTAACTATCTGATGCTCAGATGTATTTTGGATAGTTACCACCTAACCTTCCAAAAGATAACTTAAGTCAAGTTTCCAGAACGTGACATGTGTCCTCAAGTGGTTTTATGAATAAAAGGATATTTCAGATACTTACAAATCTAACTATCTGATGCCCATATACATTTCGAATAGTTAGTAGATAACTTACCGAAAATCCACTTAAGTCATGTATTATGGTTTCAACACATGTACTCTAGGAAATAATAAAATATTCTTCTATCGTTAAAAACATAACTATTCGATACATGCAATATAACTCTTCAAAATAATAGAAAATTTAGATACTTAAGAATTTCAAAACCTGTAATTTACCAGCAATTCAGAAATGTACTAAATTAACATTAATTCCCTGAAATTATGTAGATTCTTTCATTAAAGCATATAACAATGCAATTATAACATAATAGCTTAATTCTCATATGATAAGATAAATATTATGTAATTAACCATCATTTAACTCTTAATATTATGCATTTTTTCATTCTAAACAGTGCCTTTGCTTTTAAGTAATTTAGTCTATTAAGTCATGGCACACTAAGGTCAATGACTATACATTGTTTAATTTCCTATTCAGTCTATTCCACTACAATTGTTTCTTCAAGAATGTCCTTTCATTCATTCTTGAGTCCTAATGAATTGTGGAGAAACTTAGGTGTTATTTACATATCAACTTCCTCCACATTTGAAATTAAAACTTCATTCTCCTCTCTTAGGTTTGCATAAAATCTGGACACCAGATTTTCAAAAACAACATGCTCGTTGGACTTTGAAATTAATTCCAGTAGGTCTTAGAATTCAAATAATTCTTTAATATCTTCCATTTTAGTCTAGTCAACTAGCCTACTATACAAAATATCAAATCGCCTTATTTCTTGATATTTTTTAGCAAATTCTTGACCCTTAAAATGAATTTCATTCAACACTGTTGCATTAGAAGGCTTAGGAAATTGAATTTCCATTTCAAGCTCGAGGGGTTTGTCATGCAATTCTTCTTCAAATTGCTAATGTGGAGGTTAGTCTAGAGATTCCTAAATTTCTTCATTCTTCTCCTCTTCTTTTTATATTTCTTTCAATAGTAACTACCTCTACTTAAATGATTGGTTGGATTTCATTCATTCATATCAACAATGATGCTTTCTTCTTCGTTCCACAATTTAAATCTTGTGTGATACATGTAATCATGGTTTTTCTTTGAATTTCTTGTTTCTGCAACTACTTCACATTAAATATTAGAAAATAGTTGGCTCATGGAGTTGTGTAACTCAATGGACTTATTCTGTTGACTTAATTATTAACTCAATAAACTTCACTTGTTGAGTAAAACTTAACTTAACAAACTTCATATAAATAATAATATAAAACATATGCAAATAAAGAAATAACTTATAATTTAAAATAACTTTCTAATAGAAAAAAGATTTTTCAGATACTTACCAACTGTATATGCATTTCGGATAGTTAACATCCAACTTTTTGAAGGATAACTTAAATCATGTTTTAAGGTCACGACATGTGCTCTACTGGAAACAAATATCACATGTAATAAAGAAATAACTTATAAGCTTATAACACTAACATAACGTGTTACCTTAGTGCGTAATCAAGTAACTCAATACACACAATTATGTTAACTTAATAAGTCAAACATGTGCAACTCACATGATATAATAAAACATTTAAATTCAACATGTGCATGATAATAACTTAACGAGTTTTTACACCTTTAAACCTGTAACTCAATGAACTTACCTCATTGAGTTAACTATAACTCAACGAGTTGTTACTGTGCACCTATACATGATATATATATATACAAATAAAATAGATCTTGCCTAATACTATAAACCACACTTAAATTAGGTTTCCAATCTTTCAAAAATGATATTTAATTAACGTTAATTCCTTGAATTTATGCATATTCTTCAATTAATGCATGTAATTGTGCAATTATAATATAATAGCTTAATTCTCATATGATAAGCTAAATATTATGCAATTAACCATTAATATTATGCACTTTTTTGTTCTAAATAGATGTCCTTTAATAAATTAGTTAAAAGTTTAGCTATTTTGCTAAAGTCTTTTATAAATCTCCTATAAAACCTTACATATCCTAAAAATGATTTAATATCTTTTACAAATCTAGGTTCGGGTAAATTTGAAATAACTTCTATTTTGGCTTTATTTACCTCTAATTATTTTATTGAAATAACATGTTCTAGGACTATTCCTTGCTTAACTATAAAGTGGCATTTTTCCTAATTCAAAATTAGATTTTTTCCTAAATAATGAGCTAATACTAATTCCAAATTTTTCAAAAACACTTTAAATGAAGTTCTATATATTGTAAAATCATCCATAAATATTTCTAGAAAATTATCTATCATTCTAGTGAAAATACCTTGGGTGCACCTTTGAAAAGTTGTTGGTGTATTATATAACCTAAATGGCATTTTTTTAAAGACATATGTTCCATTAAGACAAGTGAAAGTTGTTTTCTTTTGATCTTCTAATACTACTGGAATGTGGTTATATCTTGAATATTTGTCTAGGAAACAAAAATATTCTTGGCCTATTAACTTTTCTAACATTTGATCTATAAATGGCAAGGGAAAATTATTTTTCCTAATTACAATATTCAACTTTTTGTAATCTATACACACTCTCCATCCTAATTGAATTCTTGTAGGTATCAAGTCTTAGCTTTCATTCTTAATAACTGTTATCCTTGATTTCTTTGGAACTACATAGATTAGACTTACCTATGAACTATCAGAAATCAAATATATGATATCATTATCTAACTATTTCACTATTTCTTTTCTTACTATATCTTTTAGCCTGAGATTTAATCTTCTTTCAGGTATTCTGATTGGTTTAGTACTGTCTTCCAAATATATGTGATGTTGGCACATAATTGAGCTTAATCCTTTTATATTAGTCATAGTCCATCTTATTGCTTCTTTATATTTCCTTACTATGCATTCTAATTTAAAAACATGATCTTCATTTAAATTTGATACTATAATTATAGGACAAGTTCTTTCTACTTCCAAGAAGCTATAGGTCAATTTAGGAGGTAATGGTTTTAAATCTAGATGTTGACCATTAGAAGCAAGAGCTCCCAATTTAACATCCTCTTCCATATCATTAAATTCCTCTTGATTTCCTTTTACATTTATCCTTAGATCTTCTTTATATTTATTTTTACTTCCTTTGAAATCTTCAATCTCTAGTTGCCTATTCAATTCTTCCTGAATCACATCTTCTAACACGTCTCTTTCATTTTCTAGAAAGTTTATAGTATTTAAGGACATTTCTAAACCTCCATCTTCTTTTGGTTTGAAAATATTTAATTGAGTATCCTCATTACCATAAGTTAATTTTATCATTCCATTTTTGCTTATAATTGCCTTAGAAGTTGCTAGAAATGACTTTCTCAAAATTAAAGAAGTATCTTTATTGTGATGCATAGTTTTTTAGGAATCTAAAATGACAATATCTATAAGATAAATAAAGTTTTTAACTTTAATTAGGACATCATTTATTTTTCCTTTAGGGTATTTTATACTTTGATATGCTAATTGAATGATAGTACTTGTAGGATTCAAGCCCTCTAATTCTAGGGATACAAATATATTACTTGGCATAACATTTATACCTATACCTAAGTCTATTAAGGTTCTATCGAAAGTTATATTACCTATTGTGCACAATATAATTGGAGTTCTTGGATCAACTAACTTCTTAAGAATTCATGGTAAAAATAGAGAACTACTCTAATCTGCTAAAAAGATTTTTCTTAACACTTTCCACTCTCTTTTTAGTACATCAATCTTTAAAAAATTTAACACAAGGTGGCATCTTTTGTAATAGATCTAGAAGTGAAATATTAACTTGAACTTTTTCAAAAATTTCTTGAATTTTATCTTATTTTTCAAGAGATGTTTGTCTTAATCTTTTAGGATAAGGCACTAAAGATTGTGATTTAAGAGATTTTTTTTTTGTTCTGAACTAATTTCAGATTCTCTTTTATCCATATCTTTTTCTTGTCCTATTACAAGTTTGCTTTCAAACTCAAATTTTTCTTCATTAACCTCTATGTCTTTAGATATTGTATGTTCATTTTCATTTTGAAGATTGTTTTCACTAGAATTTAACTCATTTTCTTTCTGAATTCTAGGTGGTATGTATGTTTTAGATCCTAATGTTACATACACGTTTTCCAATTCTTCAACAATTTCATGAATTGATTCTATTTCTAGATCTTTCTTAGGAGTTTGATCTATATGATGGTTTCCATACATCTTCCTATTAGATTAGATTCCTCAATTTCTATTTCATTTGTAATTATATTTGTCTTCATGTTTCGTAGTTGATACATATTTTAGAAATTTGAATTCTCACTTATATTCTCTTGTTGATTTTTAATGTATTGTACATTCATTGTAAATTCATCTAGTGTATTAATCTTTCTTTCTAGATTATCTAATCTCATTTCATTCAGTTCATGATCAATCCTTTTCAACATTTGTTCAGTTTCATAAATATAATCTCTTAGGTTCTAAATGATTTTCCTAATAGTTTAATTAGTTGACTTCTTGATTATAATGCATGTAATCTTCTAGTTTAGTAAGTTGTTGGTCTATTCTTACGAAACTTTGTTCAAGGTTATCATACCTATCCCCATTTTTCCATTCTCTTGACATATTTCTTATCATGAAATGACTATTAGTTAGGTAAACTATAAGTATGTCATACTCATTCCTATCATATTGGATATAGTTCATCTATTGCACCCATTTATTAAGTGATTCCAAAGAATGTAAACAATACAATTACACTCTCTGAATGTTACTTATATTAGAGTTAATACTGAGTAGATTTAGCATCGAAATGAATTGAAATAGCAAACAGGGAAAGCATGATTTCAGAGGTTTAAACTAATTGGTTTCAAAATAAGTCATATGATTTCATACTAACTAAAATAAAATAAATACAAAACATTTAACAATTACTAACATATAGTGCAAACACAAACGATACAAATATAGAACATAATAAATATGGTGATGTAAAAATAAACATATATGTTCCTTAAGGTGAATGATTCATGAATGGTAAGCTCTCTATCGAAAATAAAAGACTTCCAACACTACATGTGACATAGTTACACCTCTAAAAACTTAACCACTTATTGTCAAGCACTCCTCTCTCTATTAGATTATAAACCTAGACTTTTGTAAGATGATCTCCTCTTCAGTAAATCGGCATCAACCTAAAACTAAGTATGGAGGCTTTAACTGTCTCTTGAGAGATGATTTGGTACATGATGAAGAAGCATTTTCCTCACGTGATGTGATCACTCCTCTACAATAGTTATCAATCACCACAATTTGATCAAAATCTATTCGGCTCTGAAAATTATCTTTACAGACCTCCAATGAATGGTAGATGGTAGTGAGAAATATCTCAAGGAACACTTAACACTTTCAACAGTAAACGTAGCTATCTCCCCCCCTCTCTTAATTTCTTTCAATTCTTTTATATTTCTTTTTTACTATAATTGTTCTGGCACCAAAATGGCTGGCTAGATTCTTCTTTCCTACATATCAATGATTGTAATTACTCTTCTGTTCCATGATAGAGATCATGGGCATGAATCATGCAACATGGTTTTCCTATGTATTTCCTACAACTGCTCAAAAAGCACACATTAGATAACAATTGGTCTGTATAGTTAATGTAACTTAACAGACTTACTTCATTGACTTAATTATTAACTCAACGGACTGACTCTGTTGAGTTATAATGCAATTCAACGTACTCATCTAGTTCTACATTTTAATAATGCAATATGTATATAACATTTAATACTATGTAAAAGAAGGAATTTTCAATCATTCATAAGTGATAGTTAATATTAATTCCTTCAAATTATGCATGTTCTTCAATTAAGTCTTATAATTATGTAAATGTAACATAATGACCTAATTCTCATCTGATAAGCTAAATGATATGCTATTAACCATTCATTAACCACTAATATTATACATGATTTCATTCTAAACATAACTTGTGCCCCTTATTTATGGTAGTCAAACTATAGTTCTATCTTCAACATGTTCATCTACTTTTTCCATAATTCTACGTTCTCTTGAATTTTGAAATACCCATGTTCATCATGTTATTGCATGACACACACATTCTCTTGTCATAGATTCATTGAGAATGCTCTTTTTAAAGAACCATAGAGTTTTTCTCCTAAGTCTCCACTTTAGTCGAACATTTATCTTGTAATGTTTGTAAAAATTCAAACACTTATCTAATAACTCTTTCAATTTTTCACCTATAAAACACGCAAATAAAAAAGGAGAACTTAACATTACATTAGTCACTTATAAAACTCAAATAGTTATCCAATTCATGCATAAAAACTTGAATAGTTATCTAACTCTTTGATTTTTTTAAAGAACACATATGAAAAATATGTGAAAACCTAAGACATTTAAAAAGACACATGTAGATAACTATAACTATACGAGTTTTTAACATAACTCTTCGACTAATTCGAAATGTTAACCATAACATACGACTTTTTAAAATCCTGTTAGCATCTAACTATACAATTAAGGTAAAGACTTAAGACTTATTTAAATCTTTTCAAACTAAGTAAAATATACATCATCAAAACAAAATTCATAACAATTTCTTCCTTTTTGACAATTGCAACCTAATAAGTCTAACATTTAAAAAATTATCTCTCCTTTTGTCATTAAAGAAAAATATAAATTCAAGTGAGGGATAGAAAAAGATAAAACTTTGAAAAACATGCTAAGTATAAAATTCATAAAACCAATTTTCATTAAAACTTAAAAGTGTGGATTTACAAAATTGTTTCATTAAATACATTAATAAAACATAAAATAGTTATTACAAGCTTTAACAAATCACATAAGGTTTTTACAATCTAGTACATAATTTACCACACAATAATTATAAATTTTTGTGTCCTCTTAATATATTTAACAAAGTCTCTAAAATCTTTTAAGGAATTTCTATGCCAACTCTGCTAACTTGATTAATTATCTCTTGATTTTGATTTAAATTTTTTGTTCTAACTTGTGGAGGTTGGTGTGGCTGATTTGTAATATCAATTGGTTTTGGAATTTCATCTTATTGTTGGTGTTGTTGATGTTGTGTTTGCTATTCCTATTGTTTTTGTTGTATTTGTTATTCTTGTTGTTAGAACCCTTGTGTTTTAATAATGCCAATAATCTATGTAAGGATGTCTTGTCAACTTAAGTATATTGTTGTAAGTAACTAGTAATTTCACGAACAATTTCTAATTTTAGTAACTTAGTTCATTAAATTGACTTCATGTATATAACATCTATTGTATAAGTGCGCAATTACAGGTCGAGACTATAGGGAATGATCAAAACCAATTTGACTCTTTAAATCTTCAATGACAAATATTTGACTTTCTCTACTTCATCGAATTTGCTTTCTTCTGATTCTTTAAATCTTCAGTGACATATATTTGACTTTCTCTTATTCACTGAATTTTCTCCTATCTGAGAACTTTTCCCTAGAGAGGTATTTGATTCCTGAAAATATATTTCATTTGGTGTACAGGGATAATTGATCAATGAGAATTCTATGCCTTTTATAATCTATCTTCATTCCATACATATGTTTCACGTCTATCCATAAACATAGTAAGATCACCTGTAGTCGACACTCAAATAATTGAGCTCCGAGCAGCAGCAAACATACATTGTTTGTTCTGATAAATTTGAAATAACTTTTATTTTAGCTTTATCTATTTCTAGTCCTTTCATTGAAATAATATGCCCTAAGACTATTCATTGTTTCATCATAAAATAACATTTTTCCCAATTCAAAATCAAATTTTTCTCTACACAATGGCTCAACACTAATTCTAAGTTCTTCAAACAAACTTCAAAAGAAAAATATTACATAAAAATTATGTTAAAAATGGTATAAGTATTAAAAATGCAGGGGCATACACCTTTGAAAAGTAGCTATTGCATTATATAATCCAAATGACATTCTTTTAAAAGCATAAATTCTACTAGGACATATGAAAGTTGTTTTCTCTTGATCCTCTAATGCTATTAAAACTTGGTTATATCCTGAATATCTATCGAGGAAATAAAAATATTCCTATCAATTTTTCTAACATTTGATCTAAAAATGGTAAAGAAAAATGATCTTTCCTAGTCACTTGTTGGAATCAATTCTTTATTTTCATTCTTATAACAGTTAACCCTGATTTCCTTAGAATAACATAGATTAGACTAACCCATGAGCTGTCAGAAATCAGATATATAATGTCATTATCTAATCATTTTACAATTTCTTTCCTAACTACTTCTTTAAGGTTTGGATTTAGTCTACATTTAGGAATTCTTACTAGTTTAACCTTTTCTTCCAAACATATATGATGTTGGCATATAGTTGGACTTATCTCCTTTATCTTAGCCATAGTCTAACCTATTGCTTCTTTACATTTCTTTATAACCTTTTTTAATTCAACAATTTGATTTTCTATTAAATCTGATGATATAATTATAGGACACATCTAGTCTTTCTCAAGAAATATATATGTCAACTTAGGAAGTAATGGTTTTAATTCTAAATGTTGACCATTTACAGCCAAAGTTCCTAATTTAATATTTTCATTCTTGATATCTAATTCCTCTTGATCTCTTATAATTTCTATGCTTAAGTCTTTATCTATATTTTCACTTTCTTCAAGATATGCAGTATTTAATTCTTCTTGAATTACATCATCTAACATATCTCCTTCATCTTTTAGAAAGTTTATAATATACACAGATATGTTTAAACCTTCATTTCCTATTGATTTAAAAATATTTAGTTGAGTATCTTCATTACTATGGGCTAATGTCACTATTCCACTTTTATAGTTTATAATTGCCCTTGAAGTTGCTAGAAATGGTCTTCCCAAAATTAAAGATGTACCATTGTTTTGATTCATAGTCTTTTGAGAATCCAAAACAACAATATCCATTGGATAAATGAAATTCTTAACTTTAATTAAGACATTATCTATTTTTCCTCTAAGATATCTTATACTTCGATCTGCTAATTGAATTACAGTACTAGTAGGATTTAAGCCTTTTAATCCTAAGGATAAAAATATATCACTTGACATAACATTTATACCTACACCTAAGTCTATTAAGGTTCTTTCCAACATTGTATTATTTATTGTGCATGATATAATAAGTGTTCCTAGATTAGATAACGTTTTAGGAATTTAAGGTAAAAATAAAGAACTACTTTACTTCACTGAAAGATATTTTTCAATACTTTCCTTTTTCTCTTCTTAATATACAAATCCTTAAGGAATTTAACACAAGACATCATTTTCTATAATAACTCTAACAGAGAAATGTGAACTTCCACTTTTCAAATAATTCTCGAATTTTCTCTCATTTTTCAAGAAATGTTTGTTGTTCAAGATATGGAACTAATGGGTGTGGTTTAAAGGATTCATTCTTTTTTTCCAAATTCCCTTTAGATTGTATCTTATCATTTTCTTTTTCCTTTTCATTTGCAATTTCCCTTTTAGATTCGATTTTCTTTTCATTCATTACTACATCTTCAGATATTATAAGTTCATTTTCTATTTCAAGATTATTTTTACTTATATGTACCTCACTTTCTTTTTGAATTCTTGGTGGCACATTGGTTCCATATCTCAATGTTACATATATGTTTTCTACATTCTTAGAATTTTCATAGTTTTCTTGCATTTTTGCAAGTAGATCAATTTTCTCAATTCCCATTTCATTTGTATTTTCATTTATCTCCATATTTTGTACTTGATGCACGTTCTCAACTTCTAACTGTACATTTATATTAACTTGTTGATCTTGCATGACTTCTAATTTAGTTGTCCATTCATCAAGTGATTTAGCTTTCTTTCCAGATTATCTAATCTAATTTCATTTAATTTTTGATCAATTTTTATTATCACTTTCTCTATTTCATATACAATATCTACTTTAGGTTCTGAATAACTTTTCTGATAATTAACTTGGTTGATTTCTTGCTGATAATACAAATTCTTCTAATTTGTCTAAGTTTCGTTCTAAACTACATTCAAGTCTATTATACCAATCCTAAATTTCTTCTTTTCTAGACATATTACTTGTCTTGGAATGATTGTTAATTTAGTAAACTATAGGTATTTCATACTCGGTCCTATATTGGATATAATTCATTTGTTGTTCAGTTAATCTAATCATCTACAATCGTCTTAACTTTAAACAATTAGTAATGTCATGTCCTTCTAAATTGCAGAATTGATATATGCTAATTATTGATTTTATAAATCTTTGAGTATAAGCATACACCATACTCTCAATAGTAAAATCACACAACACTCTCACTGTTGTGAAAACAAATTAATGCTACAATTCACATATAGTCAATTCCCTAACAACGACGTTGGAAAAAACTTGTCTTGTTTGCTTAAGTGTATTCTTTTTATAAGTAACAAGTAATTTTTACAAACAAGATATTAAATCCAATCCCTTAAATTAACTGCAAGTACATGGTATCTATTATATAAGTATGCAAGTACAGGTCGAACCCATAAAGAATTGTCAAAATCACTTTGCTTAATTAATTTTCATAGCTAAGATATAATGTATATTTATAATATGCTCACTCCGTTGGTTTATAGTTAACTCAACAGACTTACCTTGTTGAGTTATGTTTATTCAACAAACTCTTAAGTAACTTTAAATTAAAATTGTAGTTTGCAGTAGAATGTGACCATCTATTGAGCGATTGTATATACTATAAACAATATCAATTACACTTTTGAATGTTAATTCATGTTTACATCTATCAATTATCGATTCTAGCATTCAATAAATCCAAACAATAAATTCTTAAATGAAGAGTTCAGAGATTTGTACTACAATATGATTTTCAATAATTGAAATTAAATAAACATAAAATATTAAACAGTAATTACAATACAAACACAAATGATACAATAGAAATTTACCAAGCATAAAATATAGATAATGAGTTTTGTTTTTGTTTTGTTTCTATTCCTTAAGGTGAGTAAATGGTGAAAGGTAAAATTCTCTATTGATAGTAAGAAAAACTTATATCACTACATACGATGCAATTACACCACTGAAAACTTAACCACTTAATGTTAAATACTTCTCTCCCTACTGGATTGTGAATGTAGACTTTTGTAAGTTAATCTCCTTTTCAGCATAGCAGCATGTTTAACACTTTTTGTATTTTAATTCATAACCGCAAGTACATGGTATTAACAATAGTATATCATGCAAGTATGGGTCGATCCACGAAGATTGGGAATTACTAAGTTCTTACTTAGCTAATTAACTTGTTCCTTTATCTTTAGTTACTAAATCTAAATCTTAATTTTAATTGGAATTATAAGGTATTTTTAATGAATTTCTGGATTATTCCCTAAAAACCTAGAAATTGATGCATACTTCCAATTAATCCTATCTATTTGCTTTTAAATTTTTAACTACATGCACCATAACTTGATTACTTTTACTGATCTACTTTAATTCTTACTAAAATGAAAGGAATACACATACATTCACCATAAAAAACGTACATAACATCACAAATAACAAGTCACATTAATAATCAATGCATACATGCATAGTTTTGTCTTTTCACATAAGAACATAGGTTTTTCTTTATAACAAAATACTTCAAGCAAATCTAACAACACAGATCTTCACATCTTTGATAGATTAAACATAGGAGAACATAATAAATAAAAAAAAGAGGGAGATGAACACCTACTTTGGCTTCAACTCTTGAATTACCTCCAAATGCTTGTCATCACATCAGATATCCTCCAAGGATTGAAGTTGAGTAGTCGGCTTCAAGAATTACTTCCCTTCACCTTGAAGTTGAGTAGTCGGCTTCAAGAATTACTTCCCTTCAAAAATACACTTTGGTAGGAAAGGCTTTGCAAGGAAGAAAAAGGGAAGGGGAAGAAGAAGAGAGGGGCATCACTTCTTTATTGGGAAGAAATGAATGTGTGTGTAGAGGAGGAGAGGAGAATGGAGTGGAGTGGAGAGGATGAAATTGAGGGAGAGAGGGATTGGAAGAAGAAGATAAAGTTGTATTTATAATGATAAGATGTCTTGTAAGGATGCCTTACAACCAAATTTCTTAATTAGCCTATTGTATTTTTCCATTTCAGCCCATGATCTTTGCAATGTCATTCATTGCATCCTTTGGAATGGGAATACATCTTTTAATGTCATTCCTTCTTAGAAACCGTCATCATGTATATTTCCACATTGTCTCATGCAATTCTTTCTTCTTCTCTTCATTGCAAATCTAATGAGAATAAGCTTCTAGAGATGTCTTTCATTTTTTTTCCATAACTTGCCATCTATATAGAATAGTTATCCTATAATACTTATGAAAATTCGAACAGTTATCTTATAACCCTTCTAGTTTTGTCACCTACAAAACACGTGATCTAAAATTTTATAACATTAGGTTATTTCACAAAACTCAAATAGTTATCCATTACTATATATAAAACTCGAACAATTATAAATTATCTATATATAAAACTCGAACAATTATCATAACTCTTCTAGTTTTTCAAAGTTGCACATGAAAAACATGTGAAAACTTATAACTTTTAAAACACATGTGCATAAGTCATAACTATACAAGTTTTTTAACAATAACTCCTAGTTTTTCATACAATCTTAACTATACTACTTTTCACTTAACCTTTGAAATCAATTCTTCTCATCTTTCTTCCTTCTTGAACTTTGCTTTAAGAATGAAATTTGCAATGTCTTCAATTCTTCCTATAAAATCATATAAGATATCTTTTCATGAAGCATATTTTATATAATAATTATCATATATCAATTTATGCATTATTTAATCATTTAAAAAATATAAAACCGTAAAAATCACAATTATCATACATTCTTCATTAAATCACATATAATCTATAAAATTCATAAATTTATCATATAAAAAATGTAATCTTTGAATTCTAAATACAGCATCAACCTAAAACCAAGGTTAGAAGCTTTACTATCTCTTGAGAGGTGAACTGGTACTAGGTGAAAATGTCCCTCCTTCCTATGATGCAATTACTTCTCACAATAGTTGTCAATCACAGTATTTGACTCATAATCAACCTAACATCTGGAAAGTATTCTCATAGACCACCAATGGATGGTGGATAATGGTGTTGGTGGGAGCTTAAGGAATGTTTGAAGCTTTCTACAATTAGCATGGTTCTCCCCCCCACCCTCTTTCTTCATTCTTTTTCTTTTTCTTTTATATTTCTTTCGGTATTAACTGCTCCTATCTAGATGACTAGTTGGATTTCCTTTCTTTGCATCAACGATGGTGATTACTTCTTCATTCTACGATTAAGATCATGGCGTGATTCATACAACGTGGTTTCTTTCGAATTTCTTGCAACTGCTCATGATCGAATATTAGAAAATAACAAGTCCGTGGAGTTAGTGTAACTCAACGGACTTATTCCGTTGACCTAACTATAACTCAATGGACTAACCTCATTGAGTAAGTTTGACTCAATAGGCTCGTTTAGTTCTACAATTTAATAACACAAATATTTATATAACAATTAACACTTGATATGTAAAAGAAGTAATTTCTAATTCATTTATAAATGATTCTTAATTAACATTTAATTCCTTGAAATTATGCATATTCTTTAATTAAGGCATATAATTGTAACACAATGTCTTAATCTCATATGATAAACTAAATATTATGTAATTAACTATTCATTAACCACTAATATTATGTATTTTTTCATTCTAAACATATACCCTAAAGGATTTCGTTAATTTCAATTTCAAAAAATTTAGCAGTTTGTTTCTATGTTAAATAATCCTACTTAGGTGTCCTAACTAATCTTTTAATATTGGGAGAATGAATCTAGGTGCTCATAAACTTATGATATATATTAAATTTCAGAAGTTAATACATACCAATTGCAAACTTAGCTCTAATGATATTAGAAGTCATTGATAGATGAAGTTGAATCAGTTGCTTCTCTTTCTAATTTGCCAATGAGTGTTCTTCTCTTCACTTAATACTAGTATCTTGTTTATAACATTCTGTTTTGCTTTTATAATACTTGTCTATGTTGTAGATGTATCTCATTGCAAGAATGTGTCTTATAATGTGCAATATGGTTCCTATATTTATGGATATGTGCTCCACTTTTAATTTTAAATTTCAGTAACCCCGCACATAAAGTTTTGTTCATGGAGAGAATATTAACCATTTTGTTAACTCCATAAACTAATTTTGCTGATTTGCAAATTTGTAACTTTAGTTATTACGAATTTCTAGAAATTAATCTTGTCTTTTAAGCCCTTCTATCTCCTTTTGGAGCTCTAACATTTTCTATTCTAGTTAGGCTATACAATCTCAAGCCAATGTAGAATCTCCAAAAGGTTTAGTAGTAAAAGTGGCAGTAGTAGTAGCAGCATAATTTTTGTATTCTTTCATAGAGATGCTTTGGATCTGATCTTCTTTGAAGTCTGTCTTGTGAAATTGATGTCTTCCATCATCAATAGTGGTATCAGATCTCCATAAAAAAGTTTTTTCTTTATTGCTTTAAGTTTAGAGATAAATACCTTACACCAATTTACTTGAATTTTATTAACAACTGCATATGTGGCTATTTAGAATGAAAAAGTGCATAATATTAATGGTTAAATAATGGTTAATTACATAATATTTAGCTTATCATATGAGAATTAAACCATTATGTTACAATTGCACGATTATATGCCTTAATTAAAGAATGTGCATAATTTTATGGAATTAACGTCAAGTAAATATCATTTTTGAAAGATTGAAAATTTAGTTTAAGTGTGGTTTTATAGAAATATATGAATGCTCGTAAAGTTACTCATGTAAGTTTACAAACCTTCGTAAAATTACTAAGGTTATGGAAGCTCGTAAAGTTTTATGTTAAGTTTATAGACCCTCGAAAAGTTAGCATCATGCACGTGTAAATTTAAATGTTATATCGTCACGTGAGTTGCATATGTTTTATATTATATTTTTATATCAAGTATGTTGAGTTAAACTTTACTCAACAAGGGAAGTCCGTTGAGTTAATAGTTAAGTCAATGAAGTAAGTTCGTTGAGTTACACTAACTCTACAGACCAACTATTTTCTAATATTTAATGTGAATCAATTGTAAAAATAAGAAATTCAAAGGAAAATCATGATTACACATAGCACGCAGGATTTAACTTGTGGAAGAAGAAAAAATCACCATCATTGATATGAATGAATGAAATCTAACCGATCATTTAAGTGGAAGTAGTTACTACTAAAAGAAATATAAAAAGAAGAGAAGAAGAACGAAGAAGAGAGGTGGAGAACCGCACTAACTACAGGAAGCATCGAAAGTTCCCTGAAACTCCACAACACCACCACAATCATCAACCATCAGAGGTCTGTGAGGATACTTTCTAGATGTCAGGTTGATTCTGAACCATACATGATGATTGACAACTATTGTGAGGAGTGATCGTATCATAGGAAGGGAAGCCATTTTCATCAAACACTGACTTATCTCTTAGGAGATTGTAAAGCTTCTAGCCTTAGTTTCAAGTTGATGCCAATATACCGAAAAGGAGATTATCTTATAAGTTTCGATTTGCGTATCTATAGGGAGAGAAGACATGACTGTAAGTGATTATGTTTTTAGAAGTATAATCACGTCGCATGTAGTGACAGAAGTTTTTACTATCAATAGAGAATTTCTACATTTCACTTTTCATTCATCTTTAAGAATATATCAAAACAAAAACAACAAAAACAAAACTCATTATCTGTGTTTATAGTTAGCATTTATGTGTTGTATTGTTTGTTTTGTATAGTGATTAATGTTATTATTGTTAGTATTGTGAATGTTTCATATTTATTTGATTCAAAAAATATAAAATGGTTTGATTGATTACTAAAAGTGATTCATACAAAATACCTAAAATCTTAATGGTTACTATTTGAAATATATGAATGTTAGTGTTGATTAATGATAAATACCAAATGAATTGATATTAAAAAGCTTAATTGATGTTATTTACATTCTATGAAACCACCCAATGGATGGCTGAATTCCTTTATAAGTAGATTGGAAATTACTAGTTAGGCTCATGGAGTTAAGTCCACGAGGATAGTCCATTGAGTTAATTGTAACTCCACAAACTTAATACATATGAAACTCTAGTTATAAAAATTAAAATTATACACAATTTTTACTCAATCTCTGTAGGATCGACTTGTACTTACACACAAATACAACAAATACTATGCCCTTGCAATTCAAAATAAATTAGATTTAATATCTAATTTGTTTACTTCTAAAAGAAATTATCAATATATAATTAAAGCAAATGAAAATCACCGAAACAAAGTTTTTAAGTAAATATACATATATAAGTAAACGAAACAAACCAAATAAGTTTTTCTAACTTGTTGCTAGGGATCGGAAAGCTAAGCAACTATAGTGCTATTTTGTTTTAAAAAGGAGTGTTGTGTGTGTTTTTTTTTTTAATTGAGCATATGACATATGCTTATGCTCAAATATTACTAAAATCTATAATTAGCATATGTAAATTCTGCAATTTGAAAGGTCATGATATTGTTGATTGTTTGAAACTAAGACAATTATAGATGGTTAGATCACATGAACCACAAATGAATTATATCTAATATAATAGAACTAAGTATGAGAATCTTATAGTTTACCCAACCAATAGTCAATTTAGAACAAATAATTTGTCGAGAAACAATAAAATTTAGGATAGGTATGACAGACTTGAACATAGTTTAGAATAAAACCTAGACAAACTAGAATAATACATATATTATCAACAAGAAGTTAACCAAATAAACTATAATAAAAATTATTCAAAATCTAAAATTGATATCATCTATGAAATCGAGAAAACCATAATGAAAATTGATCAAAAATTAAATGCAATGAGATTAGATGATCTGGAAAAAAAATTAAAAGTACTAGATGAATTTACAATGAAATTCCAAGTTATGCAACTTGAGAACACAAATAGAAATTTTAATGTTGAAGATCTGCATAATTTGCAAAACATAAAGATAAAAGAAAATACTAATGAAATAGGAATTGATAAATGTAATTTAATGGAAGAAAAATTGGAAACAATTAAAAATCAAAATCATAAAAATGAAATGGTAATACAAGAACATCATGAAAGTAATCAAAATCTAGAAGATGTGTGTATAACATTAAGATTTGAAACTTACTTACCTACAAGAATTCAAAAAGAAAATAAAATTGAGGTAAGAAAAAGATCAAAATGAAATAGAATGTGTAATATCTGAAAATTTAGAAATCAATGAAGAAAAATCTAAATATGAAAATGAAACTAAAAATGATCAAAAGAATGAAACGAAAGAAAAAGAATCCTTTAAATCACAATCATTAGCACCCTATCCTGAAATATTAAAACAAACATTTCCTAAAAAATAAAAAAAATTAGAGAAATTTTTGTAAAAGTACAAGTTAACATTCCTTTGTTAGATTTATTATAGAAAATATCACATTATGCTAAATTTCTTAAGAATTAGTGTACTAAGAAAAGGGAGCAGAAAGTGTTAAGAAAAGACTTTTAGTTGAGGAAAGTAGTTCTCTCTTTCTACCATAAATTCCTAAAAAGTTATTTGATTCAAGAATCCTAGTTATATTATGCACAATAGGTAATACAATTTTGGAATGAACTTTAATAGACCTAAGTACAAGTATAAATGTTATACCTAGTGATATATTTATATCCTTAGGATTAGGAGACTTAGTCCCTACTAGAACTATCATTCAATTAGTAGATAGATGTATAAAATACCCTAGAGGAAAAATATAAGATGTCCTAATTAAAGTAAAGAATTTCATCTATTGTTTGGTGTGAAAAGTTAAATTAGAAATTTGTCTATTCGGTGACATTAGAGAACTTGGTTGATTCCCCGACAATGGCACTAGAAAACTTATTTTTATTGGAAAACTTGTTTGATTTGTTTTTATGCTTATATCAATAAATTCTTTTAGAAATAAACAAACAACTTTTCACACAAATTAGATATTAAGTCTAATTTGTATTTTTTAACTACAAGTACATAGTGTATATTGTATTTATGTGCAAGTACAGGTCGATCCCATAGAGATTAAGTAAGAATTATGTACTATTTTAATTTTTATACTAGAGTTTGTATGTATTCAATTAATCATTTCGTTAAGTTACAACTAACTCAACAGACTAACCTCGTGAACTTAAGTTAACTCCATGAGCCTACTTTTCTAATTAAATATTGCTATTCACAAAGGAATTTGGTCATCCATTGGACAATTCCACAGAATATATATAACATCAGTTAAGCTTTTTAATGTTAGTTAATCTGAGATTTGTCATTAAGCAATACTAACATCTAGATATTTCGAATGGTAACTATTAAAATTTTTAGTATTTTGTATGAATCAATTTTAGTAAATAATAAAACTATTTTCTATTTTCTGAATCAAACAAATATAAAACATTTACACTACTGGCAATGATAACATTAATCACGATACAAAACAAACAATACAACACTTTAATACTAAATGTAAACACAGATAATTTGTTGTTTTTGGTATTTTTATTTTGATATGTTCTTGAAGATGAACAAAAGGTGAAATGTAAAAATCTCTATCGATAGTAAAAACTTCTATCACTACATGTAACACGATTACACCACTAAAAGCTTAATTACTTACAATCTTGCCTCCTCTCTCTATAAAATCATGAACCAAGACCTGTAAGTTGATCTCCTCTTCAGTATGTTGGCATTAACTTGAAACTAAGGCTAGAAGCTTTATAATCTCTTGAGATCTGAGTCTGTGCTTGGTGAAAATGGTTCCCTTTTTGTGACACGATCATTCTTTACAGTGGTTGTCAATCACTATGTTTAACTCGGAATCAACCCAACATCTGGAAAGTATTCTCACAGACCTCTGATGGTTGGTGATTTTGGTGGTGTTGTGGAGTTTTAGGGAACTTCTAATGCTTCCTGTAGTTAGCGTGGTCCTTCACCTCACACACTCACTCGTCTTTCTCCTCTTCTTTTATATTTCATTTAGTAGTAACTACTTCTACTTAAAAGATCGGTTGGATTTCCTTCATTCATATCAACAATTGTGATTTCTTCTTTATTTCATAAGTGAATTCCTACGTAATACGTGCAATCATGGTTTCCTTCAAATTTCTTATTTTTGCAACTTCTATAGTGGTATGTTAGAAAATAAATAGTCCGTGGAGTTAGTGTAACTCAATAGATTTACTTTGTTAACTTAACTATAAAACATGTGCAATAAAGAAATAAATTATAAGCTTATAACACTAACACAACATGTTATCTTAGTGAATATTCAAGTAACTCAATGCGTATAGTTATCTTAACTTAACGAGTTATATATGTGCAGTTCACGTGACATAATAAAGCATTTAATTTCAACACGTGCATAATTCTAACTTAACAAGTTTAAATGTTTCAAATAGTTACAACTATAAGTGTTTGAAACTCACATGCATTTCAAATAGTTAGCACCTAACCTTCTAAAAGATAAATTAAGTTAAATTTCCAGATCATGACGTGCCCTCAATAAGTTTTATGATAAAAAGATATTTTGAATACTTGCAAACCTAACTATCTGATGTTTAAACACATTTCAGATAGTTAGCATCTAACTTACCAAAAATCCATTTAAGTCATGTATTAAGGTTACAACATGTGTACTCTAGGAAATAATAAAATATTCTTTAAACATTTAAAATATAACTGTCTAGTACATGAAATGTAACTCTCAAAAATAACAAATAATTCAAATACTTAGGAATTAAAAATCTTGTAACTCACCAACAGTTCAAAAATATACTTAATTAACATTAATTCCCTGAAATTATGTAGATTCTTTCATTAAAGCATATAATAGTACAATTATAATATAATGGCTTAATTTTTATATGTTAAGCTAAATATTATGTAATTAACCACTATTTAACCATTAATATTATGCACTTTTTCATTCTTAACATTTATCCTATAGATATTATTATTTTGGATTTCCAACAAATTAAACATCAGAATCATGATATCTCTTTAATTTTGAGAAGACCATTTCTAGTAACGTCAGAGGCTATTATAAATTATAAAAATGAAATAATGAAATTAGCATATGGTAACAAGGATACTCAATTAAATATTTTCAAACCAGAAAAGGATTAAGAGTTAGAAATGTCCTTATATACTGTAAATTTTCTAGAGGATGAAGGAGATATGCTAGAAGATGTAATTAAAGAACTAGATAGGCAATTAGATATTGAAAATTTAGAAGTGAAAATATAGATGGAGACTTAAACATAGATGTAGAAGGAGATCAAGAAGAGTTTAATATCAAAGATGAAAGTCTTAAATTAGGAGCTCTAGCTTTTGATGGTCAACACTTAGATTTAAAACTTTTACCTCCTGAATTGACCTATATATTTCTAGAAAAAAAATAGACTTGTCCAATCATTATTGCATCAAATTTAAAAGAGGATCAAATATCTAAATTAAAAAATGTAGTCAAGACATAAAAAAGTAATAGGATGAATTATAGTTGAAATAAAAGGGTTAAGTTTTACTTTATGCCATCATCATATATATTTAGAAGAGAATGCTAAACCAATTAGAATTCCTGAAAGGTGATTAAATCTAAACCTTAAAGAAGTAGTCAAGAAGGAAATTATGAAATTGTTAGATAATGACATAACATATCCAATTTCTAACAACTCATGGGTTAGTCCAATCTATATAGTTCCTAAGAAATCAGGATTAACATTATTAGGAATAAAAGTTGAAACTTGATACCAACTAGAATTCAATTAGATTGGAGAGTTTGTATAAACTATAAAAAGCTGAATGACGTGACTAGGAAAGATCATTTTTCCTTACCTTTTATAGATCAAATGTTCGAGAAATTAGTAGGATAAGAGTATTTTTGCTTCCTATATGGGTATTCATGTTATAACCAAGTCTTAGTAGCTTAGAGGATCAAGAGAAAACAACTTTCATATGTCCTAATAGAACTTATGCTTTTAAAAGGATGTCATTCAGATACTACTTAAATTGTTTGAAATGTCAACAAATAAGAAGGATATCAAAGAGGAATATGATACCTTTGAATCCTATTATTAAGGTTGAAATCTTTGATGTGTGGAGAATAGATTTTATAAGTCAATTTCCTATGTCTAATCAATTTAATTATATATTGTTGGGGGTGGATTATGTATCTAAGTAGATAGAAGCTATTTCTACAAAAATTAATGACAACAAAGTGGTAATATATTTTATAAGAACTAATATAATTGCTAAATTAGGAATACCTAAAACTATTATTAGTGATAGAGAAACTTATTTCTATAATATAAGTTTTGAAGCCTTAATGAAGAAATATGGAGTAAATTAGAAAATTGCAACATTATATCATCCACAAATAAGCAGACAAGTAAAAAGTGCAAAGAAACAAATTAAATTAATCTTAGAAAAAGTAGTAAATCCTACAAGAAAATATTGAACTAATAGATTAATAGATGTACTCTAGGCTTATAGAACTGCTTATAAAACAAGCCTAGGTATGTCACCTTTTAGGATAGTATATGAAAAAAGTTAACATTTACTAGTTGAAATTGAACATAAAACTTATTGAGCGTTAAAAACTCTAAACACTAATTTAAATCAAGTTCCTGAAAATAGAAAAATACAATTAATTAAGTTAGAAGAATTTGGGAATGAAGCTTATTCAAAAACTATAATAGAAAAAAAGAAGATGAAGTTTTAACATGACAAGAAAATTGTTCTAAAAACTTTTTCAATAAGACAAAAAGTATATTTTTACATGACTAGACTTCATAACCATCTAGAAAAATTAAAATGTAGATGGGTAGGACCTCCATAAGTAAGAACTGAAATACAAAAATCTCTGAAGTATTTTTAACAATAAGTACCACATCAAGTTTAACAACTTGAAGAAGAAATTGAAGAAAAAACCCCTCTAGAGCAACAAATCCAAATTCCTGACCTGATGGAGGCAACAATTCTAAATGAAGTTAATTTTTGAAGTTAGGAAACATACAAGTATCAAGAAATAAAAGGGTACGACATTATTTACAATGGACCAGTAAATTGGATTAGAATAGATATTAGTGAGTTATTTGAATTCTAGGGACTACTGAAATTTATTCCTCAAATTAAAGGGCATGTAGTTTATGTAAATCTAGTGCCCTGTTTTTATGCAAATTTAAGAGAGGAAGAAAGAAATTTAATCTCAAGTGTGGAGGAAGTTAATATTCAGATAACACTGAAACTTCTCTACAACATTTTTGGACTGAAAAATGAAGGGATTGAAATTCTTGAAAATATAATTGCAACTGAATGGACAGACCAAGAAATTAAATAGTGTTTAGCCATCGACCCTAATGTGCCACTTCTGAACAAACCGAAGTACTTAAATGGAAAGGCACATATGGTGGCAAACATTTTAGTAAAAACTATCTATCAAAGGCATGACCATGATATAGAGCTGAGTCAATTTATCAATGGGTCACGTATGTAATTATAAATAAAATTCAGGTTAATTGGTGTCAAGTTTTTTTTATCAAAGATAAAATCTGCAAAGAATAAATTGTTCTTTAGGGACTTGATACCATAATTAATGGTGGAAGGAATTGACTTCACAAAATGGACATCTAAGAAGATAAGATCCAAAGCTATTTCTATGAAGGACTATAGAAATTATATTTCTGATGTTGCTACTAGGATTGCAGGAACTTCTAGAGAACTTAGAAAAGCTATAGAATGGATAAATCAATTAGTATTTAGTATTGATAACATACTACAAGTTTATAAGTTAAAAAGGAAAGCAAATTACATTAAAGTAGAATTAGTAGCAAGAAGAATCATGCCTAAAGGTTTTACTTAGATTGACATGTTTATTCTATTTGTCACTACTTTTTAATCATGTTCTTAAACTATGATTTTTGTATTTTTAAGATTGTGTGTATTCTGCATTTATTGTTAGAAAAAAAAAAACAACTTTAGTTTATGTTTTATTTATCTTATAAAAAAAAGAAAAATAAAATATTAATTCAGTTTGTTGGTATCTGTTCTGAGAAACCAACTAGCTTGCTTGTGAGTCACCAAAGTCGTAGGAGTCTAGGTTCCACACAAGGCATATATTTTACAATTTATGTTTTGTTGTTAGTTGTTATTTTGTTATATATTTTACTTTTATTTGGGAATGAAAAGTTTTCAGAATCAAAAGTTGGAAGATATTAATGGAAATACAAAAGAACAAGGTATGCGATTGAGTACTTATCCTAAATTTATATTTCTGCATAGTTCGTGGAGTTATTTATTAACTCAACAAACTTAGTTCATTGTGTTAGATGCTAAGTCAACAAAAGATTATTCATGCCTGTTAGTATATATTGAATTTACTGTAAATCTTTTACATTGAGGACAATACAAAATGTAGGTACGGAGGAGAGGTAATTTGAATAAAATTGAAGTAATCTTTTTAATTGTAGGAATTAGAATTGTTCTAGAAATTTTTGTAAAGTTGGATAACTATTATTATGAATCTACTATAACTCTTTGAAATTTCACTGTAATTATCTGAAACCTTTCAAAAAAAAAAAAATTTGAGAACTATAATTGCCTGAATGTTATATTTAGAATCTTATATAAGATGTTATAATATTTTACTATTAATACAAATCTAGGTATAGTATCTTATGTTTTTACTGAATTTTATGAGTTTAATAATTTCATGATTTTAAAAAGAAATCAGAATGCTTAACTAAAATTCAAAAAATTATCTAAAATCCTGAAAAAGTTGAAATGTTGATTTTTGGATTAAATGAAATGCATATGATTTAGGATACATTTAATTTGATGGATTAAAATTGTAGAATGATTTATGTGTAAATCTTATTAAACTATAGAAAAAGTATGAGCTTATTGATATGGATTCATATTTTTCAATAGATTATAGAAGCAAGATTATCTAAGATTTGTGTTTTATTGCATTTGTATGAATGAAATACATATATTTGAAAAGAAAAACAAAGGAGAAAAGAGAAAAACTTTGAGAGTTTATTAATTTGTTTGATCACAAGACTTTTGTACTTGAGCAAATAGGTATGTAAAGATTGTTGACTTAAAAAAGGACTTTTAAAATCTAGCAATCTAAGATCTTGATCAAAAAGGATTGTTGACTGAAAGCTCGATGCATGGGTACACTAGAAAGCTCTTGTATGATTCAAGCTTTTCAAATTAACTTTTAAAGTAAAAATATACATATACTATTTTGAAAAGATGAAAGTATTTTATTAGAATACAAATATCTTTTGAATCGAGTATATTCTCTATTATTTATAATTATTGAAATATGAATTTAGTATTAGACTTTATAAGTTGTTCATTTGAGATATGTAGAGTCATAATTTATGCATATTTTATATAGTTAAGTGATGCATTTTATGTGCTTAAAGCCATATACTCATAAGTGTTTAATGAAGATTTAAGTTATAATACATTTTGAGCAAATAATGTAGTTATGGGCTTAAATGAAGAAAGTAATGCATAAATGAGACTCTATTTGTTATTTAGCATTTCATGTAAACACATTTACATCTTGGTGGCAACACAATTTCATTTTATTAAGTAGATTAAATTTACTTTAGCACTTAGGATTAATTATTTAAATAAGTACATGGGTATTTTTGGAATTCAATGAAAAATGTGATTTTTGGCCCTTTTGAAGCATCCATGTTTAGGAATATATCTTATCTTATTTCTTGAGTATTTTAATGTATTTGTTTGAGTTTTATAGGTTGAAGAATAAGAAAAATAAAACAAATCAAGATAGGAGGAATCTTGGCCCTTGGATTGAAGATCAAAGGTGGAGATCAAGTTCCACCACTTGGAGCCTCTATAAAAGGAGAGGCAAGGCCAACAAATCCCCCCTCTTGGACGAGCTTTCCCCCATTCCATCCCTTGAAAGTCATTAGCCCCTCTCCCTCCCTCAAGAACTCGTGGAAGGTGGTGTTTCTCTCCCCTCTCGTGGAGCTCCAAGGTGGAAGGCAAGGTTCGGCCAACCTCTTCTTCTCCTCTCTTGGTGGTTGCTAGTAGGAGGATGGCTAGGGCATCTTTTCCAGACCTTGTGGGTGCTATTTGGAGCACATCTGAAGCCATGCAACTGTCTCCCCTCTTCCATGGATCAATCCTAGTAGAAGAAAGGCAAGGGTTGTGGACTTTAGGTGGATGACTACTTGTTTCTTGGCGTTTGGTGGTGTTTGAAGACCTCCCACTTTTGAAAGAGAACTCGTGTGGTGACAGCCACGAAATTCTTGGCTAGGAGGATGGCTAGGAGCATATCTCATGCACCATTCTTCTCCAAAACAAGTTTGCACTTCAAGGTAAAAAGGGTTGTATTGGTTTAGCTCTTTAGGTTTTCATTTTCTTGTTTAAAGTTGAGTTCTTTGTAATTTCAGTAGGGTAGTCGTAGTTTTAGGTTTAATTGTAATGTTACATTGTAGTTTAATCATAGAACTTTCATTTCAGTAGTTTATTATGTTTAGTTTGAATGAATGGAAACGAATTTGGTTTGAATCTTGTGCATATGTGAATATGTGTATGCTAACAAAGCTAATTTGTGGATGTTGATCGTCGGTTTAGAATACTGTAAATTTGACGATTTTGTTTAGGTCGTAACTCACTGGTCCAGTGATGTTTTGCTTTAGTTTTTGATTCTATTTTGTAGAGCTTCGAGTGTACTTTATTCTTGTATAGTTTTTAGAATTTTTCCAATCAATTTGTATAGGTTTTCCAATTTATTTCGTTGATGTTGCATCTGGCACATCCTGGTGTTTTTCGCCCAATTTTTGCTTTAGTGCCGAATTCGATATCTTTTTATCTACAACATGAAATCGACCTCTGTAAATTTTCTGTTAGATGAATGAGTTAAGTTTCAAAGCCCACCGATTTTGCAGATTTTTGTGAAGATTTGAAAATTTGATGCTATTTTTAGTAACTGTGTGCAATTTAAGGATGTTAATTGCCAGTTTGCGCATTTGTAGGAAAAGCATTGCCAATGCTTGACTATTTCAGATCTTTTAATGAAATTAGTGGGGTTGTAAAGTTAATCCAATGAATACTCAGTATGATACTGTATTTTACCGTTGAGATACTGAGAGGAGGATATGTGTGAACTTGACTGAATTTCGAGATTCTATGCTGTAGTGAATTAGTATTTTATGAATGGAAATGAGGAATTTATACTCTATTGAGTGAATTTTTGATAAGTTTTGAATCACTTGTAATTATTATTGTTTTTGCACCTTAGAAATATTTTGTAAAAGCCAAATCCTTGTGGATTCGACCCATACTCGCCGGAATATATTACAATTGCACCGTGTGCTTGCAGTTATTTTAAAATGAGTTTTGAGTCTAATGTTTTATCATTTTTGTCCCTTTGTGAGTTTTAAGATTTTATTTTGGGGACAACAAAAACCTCAACAAGTTTTTGGCACCGTTGCCGGGGATTTGGTTATGAATTTTTACCGAATTTCTTTGGTGCTTAAATTATTTTTACAATGTCATTTTTAATTTGTGTTAATTTTCTTGTTTATACAACATCTTAATTCTTTATTCTTTTAAAGTTGGAGTGGTAAAATTGAATTCTACATTGTAAGAAGTTGCAAAACTTCATGACATATCTTCATGAATGCTTATCTTTGTTAACATGTTAATTGCTAAATCATGTTGAAAATTACCCAAATTTTTTTTTATTTTAAAAAAATTACTATATCATGTGTTGAATTTTCTATTACAAGTTCTAAATGTGGTTCATGGAATCAATGAATGCACCTTATTTTAAGTGAAGGTTGATATACCATTGGGCCCTTGGTATACTCAATCTACCATTATAGCATTATTGTTTTTCTTTTTCACCACATAGACTCAAGATTATGTGAGTACCTAGAAAATATGTCAAATTGCAATTTCACTCTTGAATTGAATATTTGGAAAAGTAGAAGCCATATATAAACATGTTGTTGTTGAGTAATTCCAAGCATTTATGTGCAGTTGAGATTTTGCCACATATATATATATATATGCTATTTTTGGGGTGATGGACAATCATTTTATTGCAACTACAGGTTAACCTTTGCATGGGAATTTCTACATTTTGAATTAAATGTTAAAAGCACTTTAGTTTTATCTTGCAAACAGGTTGTGTGACTTTATTTTTTTTTTCTTATACACATATGTGTGGGAAGAAGATATCTTACTTTTTAAAATGAGATAAAGCAAGTATGAGAGAAGAAGAAACACAAGCTTGTTAAATTTTACCTACAGGTGCTTACTTTGACAACAAACAAATGATAGGAAGTTCTCACTCAAAGACTTAAAGTTTTGAGGTATTCAAGCAATTGTTCTACCACCACATGTTTCTTTTCATTTTATTCTCATTTCCTACCATTAATTTAAGATGTTTATTTTATTTTTATTTTTTCTTTTGAATGTAGTATGTTCCCTAGTTTTAGTAGAATTTTATTTCATAGTGTTTTAAGTGACTTAGGCTCATACCCCTATCTTATGGTATATTTAATTATTGGGTTTATTGTATATCCTTTTGCATTAAGAGATATAATGAGAAGGTAATGGGGTGACTTAGTTTACTTAAATCATTCATCTTATTGTATTACCTTTAATTGTTGTTTAAATTAAAATTAATGAATAATAATAAATGTTGAAGGGAACATTGATACCATTTTCAAAGTCATTATTACAACATTGCCAAATTTTTGCATATAGATGTATATTTTTCACCACCATGTGAACTTATTGCAATATTTAAGTGTGGGGGTGCAAGCTTTTTGTATTTATGTGTAAACTTCTTAATGCAAGCTCACTTTTATATCTAGAAAAAATTTTCATGACATTCAACTACCTACCTGCTATGATCAAGGATAATGAATATGAGATTTTAATATTTTTTTTTGAGTTATACACATCCTATATTTTAATATGGAACTTGAATTGTTTTAGTTGGATATGTATAATTTTCTAAATAGTTGTAGGGGTTGTCATGTGCATATATTACTAATTTGAAAGTTCGTGTTCCTTTCACTTAGGTTTTATTTCCTTTCATTTTTATTATATTCATGATGCTAGGTGGTGAAGTTCAACTTTGTTTTTGAATGTATTATTAATGCATGATATGTGTGACCTAAGCTTTGTGATATGCCTTTTATAAGTTTCTTTGTATGTTATTACTAAAATAGGCATTTTGGTACATTCATGTGGTCATTTATTATGATACAAAAGTTAAACTAATATTTGCTACGAACTCACCATCAAAATAATAATAATAATATTCAAAAAAAAAAAAAAAAAAGGCCTTATGTCTTTTGTGTTTTGTTATGTTTGTTTGTTGTATTTGTTATTTTCCCATTTGATGTGTTTGTTAGTAGTGTAGTTTGTTTCTTTTCTATGTACAAGCCAGGTATGCACCCCTTATACTTATTCTTTTTCATGCATGTATGTTTTTCATGTTATACTCTTGTTCCATTTACATGTTTATCACTTCTTGTATGAGTTTTGCAAATGGCATTCTATTATTTTGAATGTGCATATGAAGTTCATGATAGGCATAGGGGGGAAATTTCTTGACTTGTTTAGTGTTGTTTATTTGTTGTTTTTATCGTCTGCATGCTTGCAACTTAGCTTAGTTATCTCTTTACATTGAGGACAATGCATAAGCTAGGCATGGAGGGGAGGCATTTGACGATATTTTGTTATATTATGTTTAGGTTGTTGTGTTTTTGTGATTTTAGTATGTGTTTTGTTGTTTTTATGCTGTGTTTAAAAATTTTTCTATGTAATTTTCTATTTTTGATTGGAGCTCAAGTAGTTGAGGTTGTAAACTCAAGAGTTGCTATTAGGATTAATGGGATTATCCCCCATTTACTTTTGAGTGGTATCTCTAGAGCTATATGTGTGGACCTATTATGAGTTCTTTAAAGAAAGATGAGTTTCATGCTGATTTGTTTTTAGTTGAGTCTTCCTAGCTACTTGGATTAATGCCTTATTTCTTTTGCACCCATTTTTGAGCGATCCTAAGCCAAGTGCCACCATAATAATGGGTTACTCTATAACCTTGAGGTGAGATAATTTGGATCATCCCAAACTTTCATGAGAATCTGAAGGTTTAGGACAGTTTTCAAGGTTATCACACTTGGTATGTTAAGAATGGTGTTGGGGTAAGTAGTTGGAGAAATAAGGTGTATACCATTATGAAATTAGTTAGTTTATGGTTAAAAAGAAGAGAAGAAAAAGAAAAAAAGGTGTGATTTGAAAAAAAGAAGAAGAAAAGAAAAGAAAAATAGAAAAAAAAAGAGAAAAATATGAAAAAGAAGAAGGAAAGAAAGCAATAAAGTAAATAGGTTGGTTTGTAGTCCAAAGGGTAGTGAGAATGGTGTGGGGAGTGAATAAAGTTTTCCTTTTGTTATCAATTTTTCCTTTCTTGAGTGTTGGGGGTTTGGCATATTAAGTGTGGTATCTTGTTGACTTGGACTAGACATTTTCCAATAGTTCTCATAGGAAGGAAGGAATCACTACCTACCATTTTGTGGTTATTGCATATTTTCATTATCGTGTGCTTTATATTCTCTTATGTGTAGTGAGGGTGAGATTCTTCTTGATGTAAGGTAGATGGTCCTTGTGGACAAGTGACTCCTTGAGCATGTTAGTATTAACTTGTTGGAATTTAAAGGATTGTGAGTTATCTATTCCCTTTTGAGCCACCACCAATGCCCAAAGACCTTGATAGCGGTGATTGAGCCTAGCAACCTTGCACTTGAGCTTTAATCTCTCTCTTGTTTTATTTTTGTGTACTCTCTTTTTAGTGTTTTAATGTGTTATGTATGGATTTTACATGGTTTTACTATGGTTTTGTTTTTTTTTGTTTTCATTTGTTTTGATTTAGACTTTGTGGGTATGTCTTCTACAAACCCTCTAGAGACAACACTCCGCCACTAGGGTGACCTAGGGGTTAAACGGCTTGTTGCATAAGCTAAATGCAGCTGCAATTCCTGCAAAAGTGAGTTAGGATTTCTATTTTTAGTAGTTAGTTTTGTTTTTAAATAAGTATGCCACCTTGTCAATTGTGTTTATCTTTTAGACTTCTAGCTAGTTATGCTAGGAACTAGCAAGATACACTTCATTATTCTTCTTGTTTTAATCATATTGAGTTGAATTGTGTTTTGATTCGTATGTAGTTAAAATTTATTCTGGAAATGAAAAATTTAGGATAACAAATGTTTGAAAAAAAATTGATAGGTTACATATGTTTTTAATATATTTGCAAGGGAGGAGGAAAAACAATGTTAAATTAAATTATTGAATTATATAGAATATCTTTATATTAATCTACTCTTAGTATTCTGAAAATACAAAATGAAGAAATATTTTTCATTAGGAATACTGATTTCAAAAGATAAGGAATAGTTCTAAAACTTTAGAAAGACTTGTTAACTAGATCATATTAGTTTGCTAAGGGACTAGCAAAAGTTAGGTATGGAAGAAGTGTTTAAAATGAAAAAGTGCATAATATTAACGATTAAATAATGGTTAATTGCATTATATTTAGCTTATCATATGACAATTAAGTCATTATGTTATAATTGCATAATTATATGCCTTAATTACAGAATGCGCATAATTTCAAGAAATTAACGTTAATTAAATATCATTTCTAAAAGATTGAAAACCTGATTTAAATGTGGTTTTATAGTGTTAAGCATGATATGTTTTATTTGAATAAATTTATATCATGTATGGTGTACGGTGCCAACTCGTTGAGTTATAGGTTTAATGGTGTAAAAAGGTCACGTGCTAACTCAACTAGCAAGTAAAATTATAAGTTGTATATCTAACTCATTAAGTTACATTATGCACGTGTTGAATTTAAATATTTTATTATGTCACGTGAATTGCACATGTTTAACTCATTAAGTTAGTAAACTATACGTGTTGAGTTACTTGATTACACACTAAGGTAACACGTTGTGTTAGTGTTATAAGTTATTTCTTTATTTCACGTGATATATTATATATTAAGTCCATTGAGTTACACTAACACCATGGACCATCTATTTTCTAATATGTCACTACAAGCAGTTGTAGAAATAGGAAAATCATGATTGCATGTATTACGTAGGATTTAAATCACGGAATGAAGAAGAAATCTCCATCATTGATGCAAAGGAAATCTAATCGATCATTCAAGTAGAAGTAATTACTACTGAAAGAAATATAAAAGAAGAGGAGAAAAATGCAGTGTAAAATGGTGGAGAGCCACACTAACTGCAGGCAACATCAGAAGTTCCCTAAAGCTCCATAACACCATCACAATCACCAACCATCGAAGGTCTGTGAGGATACTTTCCAGATGTCAGGTCAATTCTAAGCCAAACATGGTGATTGACAACTACTGTGAGGACTGATCACATCGCAAGAAGAAAAACCATTTTCACCAAGCATCAACTTATATCTCAAGAGATCATAAATCTTCTAGCCTTGGTTTTAGGTTGATGCTAATATACTAAAGAGGAGATCAACTTACAAATCTCGGTTCAGGATTCTATAGGGAGAGGAGGAGTGACTGTAAGTGATTAAATTTTTAGTAGTGTAATCACGTCACATGTAGTGACGGAAGTTCTTATTGTCAATAGAGAATTTTTACATTTTACCTTTCATTCATCTTCAAGAACATATTAGAACAAAAATACCAAAAACCAATTATCTATATTTATAGTTAGTATTTATGTGTTGTATTATTTGTTTTGTATTGTGATTAATGTTATCATTGTTAGTATTGTGAATGTTTCATATTTATTTGATTCAAAAAATAGAAAATAGTTTTATTAATTACTAAAATTGATTCATACAGAATATTCAAAAATCCTAATGGTTATTATTCAAAATATTTGAATGTTAGTATTGATTAATGATAAATCTTAAATTAACTAATATTGAAAAGCTTAATTGATGTTATTTACATTCTGCGAAACCACCCAATGGATGGCCAAATTCCTTTGTGAATAGCAAAAACTTAATTGGAAATTACTAGGTAAGCTTGTGGAGTTAAGTAAGCTTATGGAGTTAACTTAAATCCACGAGGATAATCTATTTTAACTATAACTTCACATACTAAGTCCATTGAGTTAATTGTAAATCAATAGAGAGCTTAATTAAATACATATAAAACTCTAGTTATAAAAATCAAAATAGTACATTATTCTTACTCAATCTTTGTGGGATCGACCTGTACTTATACATAAATACAATAGACACTGTGCACTTGTAGTTAAAATATAAATTGGACTTAATAGCTAATTTGTGTGAAAAATTGTTTATTTACTTCTAAAAGAATTTATTAATATAAATATAAAAACAAATCAAACAAGTTTTCCCAATAAACACTCTTCCCTAACCACACTCTCTTCTGATTTACTTTTTTTATCTAATTCACATTTTTCTTCAGCTATTTCTTTATTAGATATAGTTTGAGAATTGTTTTCAACCTTGTCAAATTTAGTCTCTTTTGAAACAAGTGATGGCATTTGTTTACCTGATCTTAAAATTGCACAAATGTCTTCTATTTTACTTTCTATTTTCTCATTTGATTCATCACTTTGTATTTTACTTAAATTAGTTTCAAATAATATAGGTCTAGTATCTCTTTTAAAAATCACTTTAGTAATTTCTTCTACCTAATCATAGAGCATATTCATGGTGTCCACAATTTTGTTTTCTTTTTCATTTTCAATTTCTACATAAGGTTCATTTCTTGAAATGATCTTTCCCTTTGATTCTTGAATATAACCATAATTAACTTCAAGTTTCCTACAATGCTTAGGCTACAAACTTGAGATCTATTACCTAATCTTACTATCATTTCATCTGTAGCATCTAAAGTTTCTTCTATAGTAGTTTCATTTGTTAGATCATTTTATTATCCTATTTCAACATAATTCTAGTTAGATTTTTCTTCCTCATGGTAAACTAAATTTGTTTGTTTATAAGTTGAAGCATCATGTACTGTAAAGATGCATTCTTCATCATAATGATCATAATTGTTGCACCTTGAACACTGTATACTATAATCTACAGTTGCAAGATATCCATACCAAGGACAAATGCCTATAGTATGTCCTTAAACATTGCAATATTCATAATAAAGAACTTGAGAATGAGCCTACATATATGGATATGGATTCTTTTTTTTTGAAATATTTAACTATAAATGACACATTGCATTCCTGGCAATGGCGCCAAAATAACTTGTTTAATTCACCACAATGTGCTTGTTTAGTGCATGGATATTTAATTACTACAAGTGCATAGCATCTTGTTGAAGATCATGGTAAATATAGGTGAATCCCATAGGGAATGTGTGCTGTTAGAATACTTCCATTCAATGATGCCCTTATTGACCAAATCAAGGTTGACTAGCCCAATTTGGTTCAACATTTAATTCTTAATCAACTAAGTAGAAGTTCAACACATAGGTGTTCAATGCTCTTAAGATTAAATAACTAGTTACAAAATATAGATAGCTTTCAATAATTCTCCTAGTTAGCTCATACTTAAACTTTTCCAAAATGATAAGAATATAAAAGCTTAGTTGTTTTTACTCATTTACAATAATGACTTATCAAAGAAAATACTTAACCAATTTACCAAAATTACTTGGTCATCACCTAGTACTTCTAGTATCTAAAGAAGAGGAATAATAAATTTCATTTTGAATTTTCTTTTAGAAATAAAAGATAAAGTCAATTTAACTAAAATTGAAACATGACCATAGAATAAAAGATTACATATAACATAAATGTTCACAGTACATATTGTTTAGAATAAAAAAGTGCATAATATTAATGATTAATTGCATAATATTTAGTTTATCATATAAGAATTAAACCGTTACATTACAATTGCACAATTATATGCCTTAATCATAGAATGTGCATAATTTCAAGGAATTAACATTAATTAAATATCATTTCTAAAAGATTGAAAACCTGATTTAAGTGTGGTTTTATAGTATTAAGCATGATTTATTTTATTTGTATATATATATATCATGTACAAGTGCATAATAACTTGTTGAGTTACAGTTAACTTAACAAGGTAAGTTCGTTGAGTTATAGGTTCAAAAGTATAAAAACTTGTTAAGTTAAGAGTATACATGTGTTGAATTTAAATGTTTTATTATATCACGTGAATTACACATGTTTTATATTATTATTTTATATCAAGTCCATTGAGTTAAGCTTTACTCAAAGAGGGAAGTTTGTTGAGTTAATAGTTAAGTCTATATTGTTGTGAAAAGTTAAATCAAAAACTTGTCTACTAGTCAATGCTAGAAAACTTATTTGATTTGTTTTTATGCTTATCTTAATAAATTCTTTTAAAAGTAAACAAACAACTTTTCACACAAATTAAATATTAAGTCCAATTTGTATTTTTAACTACAAGTGCATAGGTATATTGTATTTGTGTGCAAATACAAGTCGATCCCACAAAGATTGAGTAAGAATTGTATACTATTTCGATTTTTATGTTAGAGTTTATATGTGTTCAATTAAGCACTCCGTTGAGTTACAATTCACTCAACGGACTAACCTCGTAGACTTAGTTAACTTCACGAGCCTACCTTTCTAGTTAAATAATGCTAGTTACAGAGGAATTCGACCAACTATTGAGCGGTTCCATAGAATGTAAATAACATCAATTAAGCTTTTTAATGTAAGTTAATCTAAGATTTGTCATTAAGCAACACTAACATTTAGATATTTTAAACAGTAACCATTAAAATATTTAAGTATTCTTTATGAATCAATTTAAGTAAACAATAAAACTATTTTCTATTTTATGAATCAAACAAACATAAAACATTCATAATATTGACAATGATAACATTAATCACAATACAAAACAAACAATACAACACTTTAATACTAAACGTAAATACAGATAATGATTTAAGAAATAAAAAATTCAAAAGAAAACTATGATTGCAGATAGCACACAGGATTTAACTCATGGAATGAAGAAGAAATTACCATCATTGGTACAAATGAAGAAAATCCAACCGATCATTTAGGTAGAGGTAGTTAATACTGAAGAAATATAAAAAGAATAGAAGAATAATGAAGAAGGGGGTGAAGAACCATGCTAACTGTAGGAAGCATTGGTAGTCCCTAAAGCTCTACAACACCACCACCAATCACTAACCATCGAAGATTTGTGAGGATACTTTCCAGATGTCTGGTCAATTCTAAGTTAAACATGGTGACTAACAACCACTATAAAGAGTGATCGCATTGCAAGAAAGAAAGTAATTTTCACCAAGCACTGAATCATATCTCAGAAGATCGTAAAGCTTCTAGCCTTAGTTTCAAGTTGATGCTAATATACTAAAGAGGAGATCAACTTACAAGTCTTGGTTTGCGATTCTATAAGGAGATGAGGCATAACAGTAAGTGATTAAGTTTTTAGTAGTGTAATCACGTCACATGTAGTGACGGTAATTTTTACTGTTAATAGAGCATTTCTATATTTCACCTTTCATTCATCTTCAAGAACATATCAAAACAAAAACAACAAAAATAAAACTAATTATCTATTTTTATAGTTAGCATTTATGTATTGTATTGTTTGTTTTGTATTATGGTTAATGTTATTATTGTTAGTATTGTGAATGTTTCATGTTTATTTGATTTAGAAAATAGAAAATAATTTTATTGATTACTAAAATTGGTTCGTACAAAATACCTAAAATCTTAATGGTTACTGTTTGAAATATCTGAATATTAGTATTGATTAATAATAAATACCAGATAAACTAACATTAAAAAGTTTAATTAATGTTAGTTACATTCTGTGGAACCGTCCAATGGATGATCAAATTTCTTTGTGAATAGCAAATTAAATTGGAAATTACTAGTTAGGCTTGTAGAGTTAAGTCTACGAGGTTAGTCCATTGTATTATTTGTAACTTAACGAACTAAGTCCATTGGGTTAGTAGTAAGTCAACAAAGTGCATAATTTAATACATATAAAACTCTAATTGTAAAAATCAAAATAGTACACAATTTTTACTCAATCTTTGTGGGATTGACTTTTATTTTCACACAAATACAATAGACACTATGCACTTGTAGTTAAAAACAAATTAGATTTAATATCTAATTTATGAAAATTATTTATTTACTTCTAAAAGAAATTATTAATATATAATTAAAAGAAACAAAATTCACCTAAACAAGTTTTCTCACACCATTGCTGGAGACTAAAAAGCTAAGCAACTGTAATACTATTTTGTTTTCATAGCATAAGAAGTGTTGTGTTTTTATCATTAAGAATATGGCATATGATTATGCTCAAAGATTTGTGAAACCTGTAGTTAGCATATGTGAATTCTAAAATTTGGAAGGTCATGACATTATTGATTGTTTGAAATTGAGATGATTGCAAATGATTAGATCAAATGAACTATATCCAATACCATAGAACTAAGTATGAAAATCCTATAGTTTACTAACCAATAATCAACTTAGAACTAGTAATATGTCAAGAGATAAGGAAGTTTGGGATAGGTATGATAAACTTGAATATAGTTTAGAACAAAACTTAGACAAATTAGAACAATACATGTATTATTAGCAAGAAGTCAACCAAATAAACTATCAAAAAAACTATTTAGAACCTAAAATTGACATCATCTATGAAACTGAGAAAATAATAATGAAAATTGATTAAAAATTGAATGTAATGAGATTACATGATCTGGAAAGAAAGCTAAACGCACTGAATGAATTTACACTAAAATTACCAATTATGCAAGATAAAAATGAGAACACAAATGATAAGTTCAATGTCGAAAGTATACATAATTTACAGAACACAAAAATAAAAGAAATTACCTATGGAATAGGAAGGGAGAAAGGTAATCAAATTGAAGAATATATAGAAATGATTAAATATCCAAATCATAAGAAAGAAATGGTAAGATAAGAACATCATGAAAATGCTAAAAATTTGGAAGATGCTTGTGCAACATTAAGATTTGGAACTTACGTACCACCAAGAATTCAAAAAGAAAATAAAGTGGAGTTAAGTAAGAACAAAATTCAAAATGAAAATGAACATGTAATATTTGAAAACCTAGAAATCAATGAAGAAAAATCTGAATCTGAATCTAAAAATAAAACTGTAAATGACCAAAAGAAACAAATGAAAGAAAAGGAATCTTTTAAATCACAATCATTAGTGTCCTATCTTAAAAGATTAAAACAAACATTTCCTAAAAAACAATTGAAAATTCAAGAAATTTTTGAAAAAGTACAAGTTAACATTCTTTTGTTAGAATTATTGCAAAAAATGCCACCTTGTACTTAATTTCTTAAGGACTAGTATACCAAGAAAAGGGAGCAAAAAGTGTTAAGAAGAATCCTTTTAGCTGAACAAAGTAGTTCTCTATTTTTGTTACAAATTCCTAAAAGTTATCTGATCTAGGAATACCTATTATATTATGTACAATAGATAATACAATTTTGGAAATAACCTTAATAGATCTAGGTGTAAGTATAAATATTATGCCTAGTGATATCTTTGTATCCCTTGGATTAGAAGGCTTAATCCCTACTAGGACTATCATTCAATTAGCAAATAGAAGTATAAGATACCCTAGAGGAAAAATAGAAGATGTCCAAATAAAGTAAAGAACTTCATTTATCCTATTGATATTGTCATTTTGGATTCCCAACAAATTAAGCATCAGAATCATGACACATCTTTAATTTTGGGAAGGCCATTTCTAGCAACATCAAGGGCTATTATAAACTGTAAAACTGGAATGATGAAATTAGCTTATAGTAATGAGGATACTCAATTAAATATTTTCAAACTAGAAGAGGATGGAGAGTCAGAAATGTCTTTACATACTATAGACTTTCTATAGGATGAAGGCAATGTGTTAGAAGATGTGATTCAAGAAGAATTAAATAATTAATTAGATGCTGAAAATTTAGAAGGAAGTGAAAATATAGATGGTGACTTAAACATAGAAGTAGACAAAGACTAGAAAGACTTTAATATGGAAGACAAAAATGTTAAATTAAGAGCTCTAGCATTTGATGGTCAACACCTAGATTTAAAACATTTACCTCTTGAATTGACCTATATATTTTTGGAAGAACAATGCACTTGTCCCATTATTATTGCATCAGATTTACAAAAAGATCAAATATCTAGATCAAAAGAGATAATAAAGAAATATAAAGAAGCAATAGGATGGACTATGACTAACATAAAAAGGCTATGTTCTACTTATGCTATCATCATATATATTTAGAAGAGAATGCTAAACCAATTAGAATTTCAGAAAGAAGATTAAATCTAAACTTTAAAGACAGTCAAGAAGGAAATTGTGAAATGGTTAGATAATGACATAATATATTGGATTTCTGATAGCTCATGGGTTAGTCCAATCCATATAGTACCTAAGAAATCAGGGTTAACTGTTATAATAAACGAAAGTTAAGACTTGATACCCACTAGAATTCAATCACGCTAGAGAGTATGTATGAAAGCTGAATGCTGTAATTAGGAAATGTCATTTTCTCTTACCTTTTATAGATCAAATGTTAGAAAAATTAGCAAGGCAATAGTATTTTTTTTCTTAGATAGGTATTCAGGATATAACCAAGTCCCAATAGCATTAAAGGATCAAGAGAAAATAACTTTCACATGTCCTAATAGAACTTATGCTTTTAAAAAGATATCATTTAGATTATGCAATATATTTGCCACTTTTCAAAGGTGTATGCAAGGCAAATTCATTGAAATGACTGAAGATTTTTTAGAAATATTTATAGAAGATTTTACAGAATATAGAGCTTCATTTGAAGTATGTTTAAACTACTAGAACCCTTGTGTTTTGATAATGTAAACATCAATGTGAGAAGTTTATGTATTTCACAAGTTGACAGATAAACAGATACAGGTAATTCAGAAAATACTTCTAGAGAAAAATAGGAACTTTGGATAGTCAAAACACAGTCTAAAGCTTAAGTGTTCGAAAGAAGAGGAATTTCGGAAGGTTACTAGGCCATGCATCTGAAAATTAACTTAAAGTAATAGGGAAGCATTTTCCAAAGGTTACATGGCTAACTGTCTGAAAATAAGAGGAATTTTGGAAGGTCAAATAAAGACCTAAGTTTTCGAAAAGTTAAGGGAGCTAACTATCTAAAAATCCAAGAAAATCGGGAAGTTAACAAGGACAACTATCCAAATAGTTAAGTTACTAAAATACGCACGTGGTAAAAGTTAGAAATATTAAAGGATAACTATTTGAGTTTTTCGATAAGTTACAATAGCTAACTATCTGAAAACAAGATAGAATTAGAGAGTTAGAAAAACTAACCATCTGAACTTAAGTTGCACATGTAGAAATCAGAAACCAGCAATCGAAAGCCTTGAAGGATAACTATTCGAATTTTTTGGATAGCTATAAGATAACTATTTGAGTTTTTTGAAAAGTTACAAACCCAACTATCTTAACTTGAAGACACATGTGTAGAACTTAAAGGATCATGTGAGGAGTATAACTGTTCAAGTTTTCAGAGAGTTACAAGATAACTATTCAAGTTTTTTGGAAAGTTACAAACCCAACTATTCGAACTTGAAGACACACATGTAGAACTTAAAGGATCACGTGACAAGTATAACTGTTCAAGTTTTTTGGAGAGTTACAGAACAATTGTTCAAGTTTTTGAAAGGTTACAACAGATAACTATTCAAAAATCAAATAGAATCAAAAGGCTACATAAAGGTTAGTATATAGAACAATAACTTACCATTTTTAGGATTGATTGCACAGTAAGTAGAACAAGACATATACCGTTGGAAAAAATATGATCATTATACCTCTTGGTATAAATAGATCAGTAAAGGAAAGATAAAGAATGACAATTATCACATATTGTTGAGAGCTATACAAATTATTCCATGATACACATTTCAGCAAATATTAAAGAAGAAGAATAGCAAAAGCTCCCTACACATAAAGTTCTCTTTGACAAAGTTCAAAAGTATTGGTTCATGAGCTTGATACCTTAAAGCTCATTGTTAGTTAAAAGCTTATACCTGAAAGCTTGTGAAAGGTTGGTTGTTGAGCTTTTACCTGAAAGCTCAAGTATTGGTTCTTGCTTTGACTTGAAAGCAAGTGTTGTAAGTATAAGTATACTTAGTGAAGCCCAAGTTGTGTATTGGGGGTGGATTAGTTATTAGTGGTGAACCTCCTAAAATCTCTTAGTGTGATTTATTTTTCTATCTTATGCTTTAGTCATAATTGTTTATTAATTGTCACATATATAATTTGCTTAGTTATTAAAATCAATTAGAAACCAAAAGGAATGGAAATTTTATACACACCCACCTTTTAAAGGTGTATGTAGGGCATATTCACTGTAATGACTAAAGATTTTTTGAAAATATTTATGAATGATTTTACAATATATGGAGCTTCATTTGAAATATGTTTAAACAATTTAAATCAAGTATTAAAATGTTGTGTAGAAAAGAATCTGGTTCTAAACTGAGAAAAATGTCACTTCATGGCAAAACAAGGAATAGTCTTGAGACATGTTTTAATAAAAGGATTAGAAGTAGATAAAGTTAAAATAGAAGTAATTTCTAATCTACCATAACCAAAATTAGTGAAAGATATTAGATCATCTCTAGGACATGTAGGATTTTATAGGAGATTTATTAAAGACTTTAGCAAAATAGCTAGACTTTTAACGAATTTACTAAAAGATGTTCCATTTAACTTTGATAAAAATTGTAAAGAAGCTTTCTATAAGCTTGAAACTAGCTTAATTACAACTCCTATCATATAAGCACTTAATTGAAGCTATCCATTTGAGTTAATGTGCGATGTATCTGATTTTATTATAAGAGCAGTGTTGGAACAAAAGATAGAAAAATCTCCTAGAGTGATTTATTATACAAGCAAGACTCTAAATAATACTCAAGTTAATTATACAACTACTAAAAAAGAATTATTAGCTATTATGTTTGCCTTAGAAAAATTTAAATCATACTTAATAGGAACTAAAGTGATAGTATACATGGATCATTCAACTCTAAAACATTTAATAACAAAGAAAGAAATTAAACCTAAACTGATCTGGTAAATATTATTATTAGAAGAATTTGATTTAGAAATTAAAGATAAAAAAGGATATGAGAATGTAGTAGCAAATCATTTGTCAAAATTACAAATAGAAAAATCAAACATTGAGATTAAGGATCATTTTTCTAATGCATAAAAATAATACCTTGGTATGTAGACATAGTTAATTATTTAGTTATAAGGTTAACACCTAAGGATTGGAATAGACAAGATAAAAAATTGTTCTTTTCAATAGTGAATTATTACTATTGGGAAGACCTATACTTATTTAAGAAATGTCCTAATTTAGTCATAAAGAGGTGTGTCCTAGAAACTGATATCATAGCAATATTATTCTTCTACCATGACCAAGTATCTAGAGGACATTTTCGTTTAGGAAAAACTATGGCTAAAATTTTACAATGTAAATTCTATTGGCCAACACTATTTAAGGATGCTCACAAATACTGCTTAAGTTGTTTAAGATATCAACAAATAAAAAGAATATCAAAGAGAAATATAATGCCTTTAAATCTTATTGTTGAAGTTGAGATTTTTGATATATGGAGAATCGATTTTATGGGTCCATTTCCTACGTTTAATTAGTTTAATTATATATTGTTAAGTGTGGATTATGTATCTAAATAGATAGAAGTTATTCCTACAAAAACTAATGACAACAAAGTGGTAATACATTTTATAAAAACTTAGGTTATCTTGTAACATCTTTTTGAAAATCTTTCCTGCTTGTTCTTGTAACCACCAGCGATGATGTTTTCAAAGTTCTACAAAGGGCATGGCAAAGGAAAAGGAAGAGGTAGAGTAAATACAAAAGGTAAAGAAATAAATGTAGATGAAGTTCCATGCACATGGTTTAAGAAGATTTTTCAAGTAGATGAAAAGTTAGTTCAAATATATCATGACTATTTCTTTTCTGAAGAAATACTTGATGAAGTTAGATAAGAACTTTACAATACAGTTGACAATATATAATACATGGGCATTAGAAGTAAATTTGACAGAGAATATCATATGAAATGTGCTGAAATAGTATTTTTGGAACAATATGCTAAATACTTGGAAAAAATAGTAGGTTCATCAAATAAAATTCCTCAAACACCTATCAATGGAACACGACTACAAACATTTGAGGAAGAATATGAATCTACAATACCTACACCTTTATTTTCAAAGGAAAAACAAACAAATATTGCAGTAGATTAGAGAAAAGTTGAAAGTCTTCGAAAGTTAATAGCTATAGAAAGTGCCTTTGAAGAATTGAAATAGAAAATTTTTATGGAATAAATTCAGAAGAAAATAGCAATAATTCAATAGGAAGAATAGCTAACTTGTTACAAGAGACAAAGAGTCAGAAAAATTGTTTCTAAGGAAACAAATTTTGTTGAAAAAGATAAATCAAAAGAAGATTTATTTCCAAAGGACAATGTATGTCTAGACATTGTGCCTTATATTGCATCTAATAAGCTCATTAGTTCCGAACACACTGAAACTGACGATGATGATGAAACTTTATTATCTTTTTTTAGAAAACTTGAAAAGAAATCAAAGCAACAAATTAGTTCAAGTTTTTCTATAGTTTCAAGCCTTGATGATAAGGTAATTGAACAATCAGAGCATCAGGCAGACGACATTGAACAAGTTATTACAAATGTGCTTGGAAATATTAAAGCAGCAACTAGTTCAGAGTTTGGATTGTTTAGAGTAGCAATTATTGAAAAAGACAAGACTCCAAAAGAGCTTAACATTGATCAATCTTTTTCAGAATTTATAGAACCAGAGTTTGAGAATTCATAGCATGTTGAAATGGAAATATTTGTTGAGGACAATGAAAAATTACAAACAGATATACCGACCATTGAATTTGTGAAAAAATTACACTCTAACTATTCTATAGAAACTGAACTTATAAATGTAGCAAATATTGAAAATGTTCATCACACTATTGAAGCTAAAGAATCAAGCTTACTTGAGTAACTTCAAGAAAATCTTTTGACAGAGGAACACAATAACATTCATTTTGAAGAAGAGATTCCTAAAGGAGACTTCAATTCTGAATCAAGGCTTCAAGTATCACCTTCTAAGTATAGAATATTACCCATTCAAGGAAATTCAATATATTTTAGATCTGAGGAAGCATTGTAGAAATACAATTTCTTATCAAATTCTGCATGCTCAACCAATAAAATTTAGAAGTTTACTGGAAATAAAAGATCTATTTGAGTTTCAAGGCTTAATGCAATTCTTACTAGTTGGAACAAAATGGAAGTAATATAAAAAGCTTATTATAGCTTTTTATAGCAATCTAGTATAGAATGACAATTTTTTGACAACTCAAATAACTCAACAAGAGTTTACTTTATCTCCTAAATTAATTTTTGAAGTTTTGAGATTAAGGAATGAAGATGTTGTTACAAATAGATTTGACATTGTTAGACAACTAGAATGGGATGTTCAGTCTTTATCATAGATTCCAAGTGTATATACTGAAATGAGATTAATGGAAAATCTAAATGCAGAAGTTAGGTTTATTACAAATATTCTACATGCAAATTTATTTCAAAGAGTTGAACATAATCTAGAAGTAAGAAGAAGTTGTTTATATGCAACTTATGGCATGCTGAATAGAATTCAAATAAATTGGTTTGATGTTTTCATATATCTACTACAACATATGAGTTCAAAGTTATTTTTTGGTGATGTTGTATATTGAATTCTTACAAGTCAATTAAACTTATTTGACTAGCCCTCTAAGTTATTTTCATCTTTTGCAATGTAAAAAATTTGCAAAAATACCAGCAAACATAATAACATCAACAACAACAACAACAGCAAAACTATTCAAATCAAGTACAACAGCAATCAGAGCTACCTCCTGACTTAGATGCAGTGTTGAATGATATCAAAAATGATTTTAGACATCTAGGAGATAAAATTTGTAATGCTATTAGTGATATCATTAGGAGGAATAGATAAATGTACTATCATTTGTCTATTTACTTGATTTTTGAATACAAAATGTAATGTTTGTATTTATTGTTTGACTATTTGAATAATACATTTTACTATAAATGTGTTTTCATTCTTATTAATGTTTATAGAAAATTTAGTTGTACATACTTGTCTCTCAATTTTAATTCTTTGTAATTATCTTTTTGATTAACGACAAAAAGGGGGAGATAATTATGTGTTTAAATGCATATATATTAAAAAGGGAAGATGATTATCTGGTTGTTGAAATTTTTCTGAAAATTTTTCTTCTGAGAGATGATTTTTACACAAACAATAGAAATAAGCTTAAGTGAACTTAAGTCAACAAACTTGTTTGTTGAATTAAAACTTAACCCAACAGAGGTGCTTCGTTGAGTTAAACATAATTTATAATTAATTTAATATGTTTTTGTCATCACCAAAAATGAGGAGATTGTTGAATATTTTGTTTTGATGATGTGTGCTAAACGAATGTAATCATATTTACTTAATTACTATTGTTTGTGAAAGTAAATTAAGAACATCAATTAATATAGAAAAAGTTTATTGATATAAATACTTGTCTGTAATGGATCTAAGATTATGATAACTAGTCGTTAAGTTATACTAACTTTTCATTTAACTAAACGTTAAGTTAACGTGTGTTTTTACTGTAAAGTATGATATGTTTTAAAGTTATATTTTTCGTATCATGTACAGTGCACGTTAAGACAACTCGTTGGGTTAGTGCATTATTTGTATAAAGGTCATGTGAGAACTCATTAAGTTATAGGCTTAAAGGTTAAAATAGGTTACATGAGAACTCGTTGAGTTAGTGAACAAAAGGTTAAAATGAAGAGACAAACTCATTAAGTTAGTATTGTGCGCATAGTGAAATTAAAGTTTATAAATGTTATATTGTATCATGTGAGTTGTACATGTTTAACTCATTAACATAACTACACTAACTGCACACGTTGAGTTGCTATATTAAACACTAAGGTAATGCGTTAAGTTAGCATTATAAACTTAAAGTTGTTATTATTGCACGTGGTAATACCTTATTGTAAAGATATTTATTTATTACTGGTTCATTGAGTTATCAGTAACACAATGAAGCTAGTTCATTGAGTTAGCATAACACCACAAAGTTGGTTCGTTGAGTTAGCGTAACACCACAAACTTAGTTCATTGAGTTAGCAGTACTTGTCACATGATTTGGCACTTGATGAACTCATTGAGTTAGATACATTAAGTTATAAATCTACTTGTTTAGTTAACATTAACACAACGACTTCTTATTACATTTGATGAAAAATTTTAGACAAAAAAGTTTATTTTGCAGGAAATTTTTCAGAGATCCAGCATTGATGATTAAATAAAATTCGAAAGGAAAATGTGGGTCAAAATGTGTGTATTTTGATGAAGGAAAAAGAGAAGATGTGAAGAGTGGAAAACTGATAGTGATTAAACATAGAGGATATGCATGAAATAAAGATATAGTATAAAAGGCATAGAATTCTCGTTGATCAATTATCTCTACACACCAAACGAAATATATTTTCAGGGATAAAAACACCTCTTCGAGGAAAAGCTCTCAAATAGAAGAAAATTTAGTGAAGAAGAGAAAGTCAGATATATGTCACTAAAGATTTGAAGAATCAGAAGAAAAGTAAATTTGATGAAGCAAAGAAAGTCAGATATATGTCATTGAAGATTTGAAGAATCAGAAGAAAAGCAAATTCGGCGAAGTAGAGAAAGTCAGATATTCGTCATTGAAGAATTGCAGAAGAAGAAGAAAAATCTCAAGTAGGGAGAAATGTTTTAAATTTCGCAAATTAGTATTCTCTATTTGTAGTTATAAAATTGATTAGATGAAACATGATATCATTATATAATTGCATCTACAATTTCTAAGGAAAATTGAATTATATATTGTAATTGAAACCTTGAATAAAATGATTTGATTAAAATAGTATGACTTGTTTTTAATTTTGAAGTTTCAATTATATTTAAATATGTTGAAAAACACAATTCACCTCCCTCTTGTGTAACGATTTGATCCTACAAAGTACCTAGATCATGATATGAAATATTATCTACTTTTCTTGTAGAAAAAGGATATATAATGAGAAAAGTAGATCATTTTTTTATTATCAAGAAAGATGATAAAGATCAGATTGTTGTTCAAATATATGTGGATGATATAACCTTTGGAGCAACTTCTGATAAACTGATAAAAATATTTTCTAAAGAGATGACTAATCAGTTTGAAATGAGTATGATAGAACTTTCATATTTTTTTAGGACTTCAAATTAAGCAAATCGATAAAGGTATATTTTTAAATCAGAAAAAATATATAGTTGAAATGCTTAAGAAATTTAATTTTAATGATACAAGGATTCGAGGAACTCCTATGAGTACTTCTTTAAAGTTAGATATTGATGACATAGGAAAATCAATAGATCAAAGAAAATACAGAAGTATGATTGATTCTTTACTTTATTTGACAGCTAGTAGACCTATATTATGTTTGTTGTGTGTGCTTGTGCTAGATTTTAATCTAATCTTAAAGAATCACACTCAATTGTTGTTAAAAGAATATTTAGATATATACAAGGAACTAAAAATTTCAGACTGTATTATTCTAAGGATAGTTCAATAGATCTTATGGGATATATTGATGCTGATTATGTAGGATCTAAATCTAATAGAAAGAGTACCAATGTCGCATGTCAATTATTGAGAAATAATTTAGTATCATGGTTTAGTAAAAGCAAAATTGTGTAGCACTTTCAACCACTAAAGCTGAATATGTTGCTGCTGCATTGTGTTGCACTCAGATTTTGTAGATAAAACAAACTTTAGAAGATTTTGAATTATCTTATGATACAATTGAGATTTATTGTGACAGTAGTTCTGCAATAAATCTTTCCAAAAATCCTATATTGCATTCTAGAGTAAAACATACAAAGTTTAGACATCATTTTCTAAGAGATAATGTAATTAAAGAAAAATTTAAATAAGGATTTGTGTCTAGTAAAAATCAATTAGCCAATATATTTACAAAACCTCTAGATGAAAATACATTTTGCAACATAAGATTAAATTTAGGTATTTGTAAGCTATGTGATGTGTAAAATGCTTAAACTCTACAAAACATAAATATTATTGATGATGTTATTTACCTCATAGATATTATGTACCTATCATAAATATCTAAGTATTATCTAAATTGCTATATAAGATACTATGTATTTACGATAAAATTATTGTAGTATCTTATTGATTTTACTTATTTTTCCAAGTTTAATGGTTTGACTTTATTAAGAATGAGTTTGACTTGATTGATTAAACTTGTAGAATAATTTATATGTAAATCATATTAAGCTACTAATCAAAAGTATGAACTTATTGAAATTGATTCATATTTTCAGTAAAATCATAGAAGTAAAAATTGTATGAGATTTGTGCTTTATTGCATTTGTATTAATGAAATAAACATATACTATGTTTAAAATATAAATTGCTTGCAAAGTAAAAATCTTTGAGTTTATTGATCAGTTTGATCAAGAGTCTCTTGTACTTGAGTAGATATGTATGTAAGGATTGTTGTCCTAGAAAATGATTCTTTAAATCTAGCAACCTAAGATCCTAATCAGACTTGGGATTGTTGACTAAAAGCTCATTACACGGGTACATTAAAAAGCTCTTATATGATTCAAGCTTTTTAAACTAACTTTTAAAGAAAATTATCAATATTTAATGTTTTGAAAAGATAAAAGTTGTTTCATTATATACAGATATCTTTGAAGCAAATATAGTTTCTACCAATGTGACTGCTGATTTGTTGAATCTAAATTAGTACTTTTGAAAATGTTTATTTGAGATACATTCTCTTATTCTCCTTATGTTAATCATATTAAGTTTAAAGTTATGTTTTGATTCATACATAGTTAGAGTTGATTCTGAAAATCATTCTTGATGAATTCAAGATAACAGAAATTTTTGAAAAGAAAAATTTAAAGTATAGTAATAATTAACACCTATTTTTATACAAGTATATTTTGTATGTTATTGAATATATTTGAAGTATGTTTGTAGAGGGAGGAATTACAATGTCTAAAATATATTAATATCATTCAAAAGATAAATGTTAGTTAATCTGAGTTTAGTCCTCTTAAGATCTTGATGAAATAATTTAATAGACAAACAAACTATTTTAGGTTTATAGAAAGAATATTAGAATAGTTTACAATATTCTCAAGATAATGTTTTATATAAGTTACTTATAGCCTGTAAGTTGTTTTCGAAAGCTTTCAGTTGAAAACATTCGAAACTTTTTTTTTGGTTAAAGTATATTAATTAAACATTATGTTATGTAAGGTAACATATAAAACTACCTCTAGACAGCGTTTTACTCGTTAGGTCAAGTAACTCAATGAGTTATGCTTAAATTTTCGGGTACCTCGATTGAATAAACTTTATTCAATATTTCTGAAAATCTTTCTCACTTGTTCCTGTAACCACTTGCGACAATGTATTCAAAGTCTACAAATGGCATGGCAAAGGAAAAGGAAGAGGTAGAGGAAATGCAAAAGGCAAACAAATAGATGAAGATGAAGTTCCACGTACATGATTTAAGAAAATTTTTCAAGTTAACAAAAGGTTAGCTCAAATATATAGTGACTATTTCTTTTTTGAAGAAATACTTGATGAAGTTCAGCAAGAACTTAAAAATATTGCTGATAGTATACAGTACATGGGTATTAGAAGTAAATTTAATAGAGAATATCATATGAAATGTACTAAAATAACATTTTTGGAATAATATACTAAATACCGAGAAGAAGGAGTAGGTTCATCAAAAAGAATTCCTCAAACACTTATCAACAAAACTCGACTTACAACATTTGAGGAAGAACATGAATCTGCAATACACCTTTATTTTCAAAGGAAAAACAAACAAATATTATTGTAAATCAAAGAAAAGTTGAAAGTCTTCAAAAGGCAATAGCTATAGAAAGTACCTTAGAAGAATTGAACCAGAAAACTTTTATGGAACAAATTCAAAAGAAAACATCAATAATAGTAGAAGAATAGCTGACTTGCTACAAGAGAAAGAGAGTAAGAAAAATGAAGCAAAATGAGATTGTTTCAAAGGAAATAAATTTTGTTGAAAAAGAAAAATCAGATGAGGATTTAATTCTAAAGGACAATGTTTGTCTAGACATTGTGCCTTTCATTACATCTAACAAGGTCATTAGTTCAGAACACACTGAAATTGATGATGACAATGAAACTCTATTATCTTTCTCTAGAAAACTTGAAAAGAGAACAAAACGACAAATTAGTTCAAGTTTTTCTATAGCATCAAGCCTTGATGATAAGGTAATTGAACAATTAGAGCATCAGGTAAATGACATTGAACAAGTTATTGCTGATGTGCTTGAAAATATTGAGGTAGTAACTAGTTTAGAGGTTAGATTGTTTGGAGTAGCAACTATTGAAAAAGTCAACACTCCAAAAGAGCTTAACGCTGATCAACCTATTTCAGAATCTATAGAACCAGAGTATGAGAATTCACAACATGTTGAAATGGAAATATCTTGAGGAAAATGAAGAATTACAAACATATACACTAGTTGTTGAATTTGTGAAGACTTGCACTCTGAACATTCTATAGAAACTGAATTAATGGATGTTGCAGATATTGATAATGTTCCTTTGTTGAAGTTGGAGAATCAAGCTTACCTGAGCAGCTTGAAGAAAATATTTTGACAAAGGAACACAATGACATTCATTTTGTAGAAGAGATTCCTGAAGAAGAATTAAATTCTGAATCAAGGCTTCAAGTATCACCTTCTAAGTATAAAACACTAAATATTCAAGGTAATTCAATTTATTTTAGATCTAAGGAAGCATTGCAGTAATACAATAGTTTGATTTCATATCAAATTCTACATGCTCGACCAATAAAATTTATAGGTTTACTGGAAATAAAAGATCTATTTGAGTTTCAAGGCTTAATGCGATTCTTACCAGTTAGAACAAAATGGAAAAATATAAAGAGCTTATTGTAGCTTTTTACAATAATCTAGTATATAACAATCTTTTGAAAACTCAAATATCTGAACAGGAGTTTACTTTATCTCTTGAATTAATTTTGAAAGTTTTGGGATTAAGGAATGAAGGTGTTATTGTTACAAATAGATTTGACATTGTAAGATAATTGGAATGAGACATTCAATCTTTATCACAGATTCTAGGTGTATATACTGAAATGAGATTAATGGAAAATCTAAATCCAAAAGCTAGGTTTATTGCAAATATTCTTCATGTAAATTTATTTCAAAGAGTCAGACATAATCTAGAAGTAAGCAGAAGTTGTTTATATACAACTTATGGCATACTAAACAGAATTCAAATAAATTAGTTTGATGTTTTCATATATCAATTACAACATATGAGTTCAAAGTTATTTTTTGGTGATGTTGTACGTTGAATTCTTACAAGCTAATTAAATTTATTTGACTAACACTTTGAAACTAAAGGCATGAGAGCATTCAATGTAAAAGATTTGCAAAAACACTAGCCAACGCAACAATAGCAACAACAACAACCTAACCTTTAATAACAACTACAAAACTATTTGGATCAAGTACAACAGCAACCCGAGCTACCTCCTAACTTAGATGCAATGCTGAATGAAATTAGAAATGATATTAGGCGTCTAGGAGATAAATTTTGTAATGCTATTAGTGATATCATTAGGAGGAATAGATAAATGCACTGTCATTTGTCTATTTTACTTGATTTCTAAATACAAAATATAATGTTTATATTTATTGACTAACTATTTGAACAATACATTTTCCTATAAATGTGGTTTAATTCTTATTAATGTTTACAGATTTTAGCTGTACATACTTGTCTCTCAATTTTTATACTATGTAATCATCTTTTTGATTAATGATAAAAAGGAGAAGATGATTATGAGTTTAAATGCACATATTAAAAAGGGGGAGATGATTATGTAATCGTTGAAATTTTTTTGAAAGTTTTACTTCTAAGAGATGGTTTTTCACATAAACAACAGATATAAGCTTAAGTGAACTTAAGTCAACAAACTTGTTTGTTGAATTAAAACTTAACCCAATAGAGATGCTTCATTGAGTTAAACATATTTCATAATTGATTTAATATGGTTTTGTCATCATCAAAAATGGGGAGATTATTGAGTATTTTGTTTTGATGATGTGTGTTAAACAAATGTAATCATATTTATCAATTACTATTATTTTAAAAGTAAATTTAGAACATCAATTAATACAGAAAAAGTTTACTGATATAAATACTTGTCTGTAATGGATCTAAAATTATGCTATGTCAAATAATTAGTTGTTAAGTTATACTAACTTTTCATTTAACTAAATGTTAAGTTAACGTGTATTTTTATTGTAAAGCATGATATGTTTTAAAGTTACATTTTCTATATCATGTATAGTGCACATTAAAACAACTCGTTGAGTCAGTGCGTTATTTGTATAAAGGTCATGTGAGAACTTATTGAGTTATAGGCTTAAAGGTTAAAATAGGTCATGTGAGAACTCATTAAGTTAGTGAACAAAAGGTTAAAATGAAGAGATGAACTTGTTAAGTTAGTATTATGCAGGTGGTGAAATTAAAGTTTACGAATGTTATATTGTATCACGTGAGTTACACATGTTTAACTCATTAAGTTGACATAATTGTAGGTGTTGAGTTGCTATATTGAACACTAAGGCAACATGTTAGGTTAGCGTTATAAACTTAAAGTTATTATTATTGCATGTGATAAATACCTTATTGTAAAAACATTTATTTATTACTGGATCAGTGAGTTATCAGGATTTTCGAAGACTTACAATCGTAACTATCCAAAACTCAAACTGTTTTCGGTGAGTTAGCATTTAACCTTTCAAAAGACAAGTTAAGTTGGTTCATTGAGTTAACTATAACACCACAAAGCAGTTCGTTAAGTTAGCGTAACACCACGAACTTAGTCCGTTAGTTAGCTACAGTACTTGTCACATGATTTGGCACATGATGAACTTGCTAAGTTAGATACATTAAGTTATAAATCTACTTGTTTTACTCATTTAGTTAACATTGACACAACGACTTGTTATTACACTTCATAAAAAATTTTGGACAAGAGTTTATTTTGTAGGAAATTTTTCAGAGATCTAGGATTGATAATTAAAGAAAATTTGAAAGGAGAATGTGGGTCAAAACACGTGTATTTCAATAAAGTAAAAAGAGAAGACATGAAGAGTGGAAAACTAATTGTGGTTAAACATGGAGGATATACATGAAATGAAGATACAGTATAAAAGGCATAGAATTCTCATTGATCAATTATCCCTATACACCAAACAAAATATATTTTCAAATATCAAAACACCTCTCCAGGGAAAAGCTCTCAAATAGAAGAAAATTCAGTGAAGAAGAGAAAGTCAGATATATGTCAATAAAGATATAAAGAATCAAAAGAAAATAAATTCGGTAAAGTAAAGAAAGTTAGATATTTGTCACTGAAGAATTGTAGAAGAAGAAGAAAAATCTTAAATAGGGAGAAATGTTTTAAATTTTGTAAATTAGTTTTCTCTATTTGTAGTTATGAAATTGATTAGATGAAACATGGTATCATTATATAATTGCATCTACAATTTCTAAGGAGAATTGAATTGTATATTGTAATTGAAACCTTGAATAAAATGATTTGATTAAAATAGTGTCTTGACTTATTTTTAATTTTGAAGTTTCAATTATACTTAAATATGTTGAAAAACACAATTCACCCCCTTCTTGTATAGTCATTTGATCCTACAAGTGGTATCAAAGTTGGTTAATAATCTTTGATACAAAATCGATACCAACTTAATTAATATCATAGCTTATTCTACCTTCCTTGTTTTTAAACAGAAATTAATATCTGAGTATATATTTAACTTTATTGATTTTAGGCTCAAGTTGTTTTCAAACATTTTTAAACTATTTAAAATCTTATAGGCTGAAAAATCTAAGGTAAGATGGCTACTAAAAATGGTAATTTTTATTTGTATGAAGGCCAAAATCTTAATCGTCCTCTTTTATTTGATAGAATACATTTTAAATATTGAAAATATAGGATGACAGTCTTTCTTGAAAGTATAGATCACAAGTTGTGGTTCATGATTTCTAAACCATATACTCTGTTAACTATTCTTTATAATACTTGGATAGTTACTGAAAAAGAAAATGAAACTCTAAATGCAAAAGGCTTAAATATCTTATTTTGTGCATTAAGTTATGAACAGTTCAATAAAGTGTTGGCATATAAATCTGCTTATGAGGTGTGGTATGCTAGAAGTTTCATATAAAGGTACTTCTCAAGTTAAAGAGACTAAGATTAATATGTTAATTCATAAGTATGAACTCTTTAAGATGCATGAAGACGAAAGTATTTTTAAGATGTTTTCCAAATTCTTAGATATCATAAACTCTTTAAAATGCTTAGGAACGAATTTTGAACATAAGGATTTGGTGAGAAAAATTCTTAGATTCCTAAGTTCTAAATGGTCTCAGAAAGTGACATCAATTGAGGAATCACGAGACTTAAGTATTTATACTATAAATGAACTTATAGGAAATTTAACTACTTATAAGTTCAATTAAATATTCACAGAGTCATAACAAATTAAAAATGAAAAAAGAAATAGCCTTCGAAATTAATTCAAATTCTGAAATATCTACTGATTCTGATGAGGATTTGATTTTGCTAACTAGGAAATTCAAGAAAACACCGAAAGCTAGGAAACAACAGAGGAAAAAGAAACCTGGACATCTTTCTTCAGATTGTCCTATAAGGAAAAATGAAAAGCAAAGTAGGACAAATCAGAAGAAGACTCAGAAAACTCAAAAAAAGTTTTACAAGAAAAAGGCTTTGAAGGTCACTTAGGATGACACATAGAAAGAGTTTGAATATAAGGAATTATCATCAAAATCTTCACATTCAGAAGAATAACAAGAGTTAGAAGATGTTGTTCGTGTGTGCTTCATGGCAGATGAGTCTAAGGTAATATCAAATCCTGAAAATCCTTCAGATTTTAATTTTGATGAATTATTACGTGCTCATCATGCATTATTACAAAAACTTAAAGTTTGTAAATTGGAAAATAAGAATATTAAAAACTCCTTGTCCATTACAGAAGAAGAAAATTGTTTCATGCCCACTACTTTAGAAAAGTTTAAATGTGATAATGAAAATCATGCTATAGATTTGTATAAATTTAGATTCAATGAATGTATCTTGTATGAACAAATGCTGAAAAATTAAAAATAGAATCTAAAAATGAAAAATTGAGAAATAATATAATTGATCTAGAGTTAGAGATTGATAAATTAAAAATGAGAGAGCTAGATTTAAATTCTACTATTGAGAAATGGAATTTAAGTCAAACTAAGTTAGACAAGCTAACTAGTACCCCTACGATGTCATATAAATTTGACTTAAGATTTGATTATCTTGAATACCCTAAATCTCAAGCTAACAAAAGATTTATTAGTTGTAGTTCAAGTAAATCTAAGACTAAAATTCCTTTTATCATGAAACAATGTAATAAATATGTAGAAGTAGTTACTTCAAGGGATGAATCAGGTAGTAATAATATAAACCAATGTGATTTATCTAATGTCCTTCTACCAATGCTATCAATATTTCTAAAAATCTTATTTCTTGTTTTAGAAATTTAGTTACTAATGTTTCTAAAATTTCTAACAATTGTAGTAAACTGAAAATTTAGAAACCTAAGCATGAAATTCAAAACACTAGTATTAGACCAATTACTGGTTTTGCATGTTCTTTATCTGAAAATTCATGCGCAGAAAAAGATTTTGTATGTATTGAAATTTAAATACAAGTACAAAATCTTGGTATGAACTTATTGAAATATATGAGCATGACCAAAATAAACTATCTAATAAAAATCAGTTTAGTCTTGGATATATACATCTGAAAATAAAAAGAATATTAATAGGAGCAATAATTCTATGAGTATAAAGCTAATGATAAATCAGTAGTACTTACAACTAATAAGAATATAAATGATAATGTTAGACTATTTTTAAACAAAAAGAAGAAATATGTTTTTAATGAACTTGGTCCTAAAAGACATTGGGTACTAAGAAATAGTTCTTAATTTGTTTTGGATGATATAATCTTTGGAGCAACTTCTGATAAAAATATTTTCTGAAGAGATGACTAGTCAGTTTGAAATGAGTATGATAGGAGAACTTTCATATTTTCTAAGACTTCAAATTAAGCAAATGGATAAAGGTATATTTTTAAATTAGGAAAAATATGTAGTTGAAATGCTTAAGAAAATTAATTTTAATAATACAAGGATTCAAGGAACTTCTATGAGTACTTCTTTAAAGTTAAATATTGATGACATAGGAAAATCAATAGAACAATGAAAATATAGAAGTATGATTAGTTCTCTACTTTATTTCAGACTATATTATTCTAAGGATAGTTCAATAGATCTTATGGGATATACTAATGCTGATTATGTAGAATCTAAATCTGATAGAAAGAGTACTAGTGGCACATGTCAATTATTGGGAAATAATTTGGTGTCATGGTTTAGTAAAAAGTAAAACTGTGTAGCACTTTCAACCATTGAAGCTGAATATGTTGTTGTTACATTATATTGTACTTAGATTTTGTGGATAAGGCAAATTTTAGAAGTTTTTGGATTATCTTATGATACAACTAAGATTTATTGTGACAGTAGTTCTACAATAAATCTTTCCAAAAATCTTGTATTACATTCTAGAGCAAAGCATATAGAGTTTAGACATCATTTTCTAAGAGAACGTAATTGAAGGAAAAATTAAATTAGGATTTGTGTCTAGTAAAAATCAATTAGCTGATATATTTACAAAACTATTAGGTGGGTAAACTATAGGATTCTTATACTTAATTCTATTATATTGAATATAATTCATTTGTTATTTATGTGATTTAACAATCTGCAATCGTCTCAGTTTCAAACAATCAGAAATATCACGACCTTCCAAATTGTAGAATTCACATATGCTAACAACATGTTTCAGTAATCCTTGATCATAAGCATATGCTATATTCTCAATTAAAAAAAAAGACACACATACACACGCAACACTCCTTATGCTATTAAAACAAAACAGCATTATAGTTGTTTAGTTTTTCAATCCCCAACAATGGCACCAGAAAACATGTTTAGTTTGTATTGTTTACTTATATATGTATATTTACTTAAAAACTTTGTTTGGGAGATTTTCATTTGCTTTAATTATATATTGATAATTTCTTTTAGAAGTAAACAAACAATTTTCACAAATTAGATATTAAGTCCAATTTATTTTTAACTACAGGTGCACAATGTCTATTGTATTTGTGTGCAAGTATAGGTCGATTCCATAGAGGTTGAGTAAAAATTGCATACTATTTTGATTTTTATAACCAAAGTTTCATATGTGTTAAATTATGCACTCCATTAATTTACTACTAACTCAATGGACTATCCTTGTAGATTTAAGTTAACTCTACGAGCTTAACTAGTAATTTTCAATTAAATTTTACTATTCACAAAGGAATTTAGCCATCCATTGGGTGGTCCATAGAATGTAAATAACATCAGTTAAGCTTTTTAATGTTAGTTCATCTGGTATTTATCATTAATCAATACTAATATTTAGATATTTCAAACAGTAACTATTAAGATTTTAGGTATTTTGTACAAATCACTTTCAGTAATCAAATAAAACTATTTTTCTTGTTTTGAATCAAACAAACATGACAATAATAACATTAATCATAGTACAAAACAAATAATACTATAGATAAATGCTAACTATAAACACAGATAATGAGTTTTTCTTTTTTTTATTTTTGTTTTGATATGTTCCTAAAGATGAATGAAAGGTGAAATGTAGAAATTCTCTATTGACAGTAAAAACTTCTTCCACTACATGTGATGTGATTATACCATTGAAAACTTAATCACTTACAATCACACCTCCTCTCCTTAAAGAATCACAAATCGAGACTTGTAAGTTGATCTCCTATTTAGAATGAAAAAGTGCATAATATTAATAGTTACATAATGGTTAATTACATAATATTTAGCTTATCATATGAAAATTAAGCCATTATGTTATAATTGCACTATTATATGCTTTAATGAAAGAATTTGCATAATTTCAAAGAATTAATGTTAATTAAGTACATTTTTACACTATTGATGAGTTACAAGCTTTTAATTCCTAAGTATCTAAATTGTCTATTATTTCAGAGAGTTACATTTCATGTACCAGATAGTTGTGTTTTAAACGCTTAAAGAATATTTTATTATTTCCTGGAGTACACGTGTTGTAACCTTAATACATGACTTAAGTGGATTTTCAGTAAGTTAGATGCTAACTATCCGAAATGCATTTGAGCATCGGATAGTTAGGTTTGCAAGTATCTAAAATACCTTTTTATCATAAAACTGACTGAAGACACATGTCGTGATCTGGAAACTTGACTTAAGTTATCATTCAAAAGGTTAGGTGCTAACTATCTGAAATGCATGTGAGTTTCAGATACTTATAGTTGTAACTATCTGAAACATTTGAACTCGATAAGTTGGAATTATACACATTTTGAAATTAAATACTTTATTATGTCACGTGAGATGCACATGTATAACTCATTAAGTTAGCATAACTATACACGTTGAGTTACTTAAATATACACTAAGCTAATGCATTGTATTAGTGTTATAAGCTTATAAGTTATTTCTTTATAGCACGTACTTTATAGTTAAGTCAACGAAGTAAGTCTGTTGAGTTACACTAACTCCACGGACCTTTTATTTTCTAACATGCCACTATAGTAGTTACAGAAATAGGTAATTCAAAGGAAGACCACGATTACACGTATCATGTAGAAATTCACTCATGCAATAAAGAAGAAATCACCATCATTAATATGAATGAAGGAAATCCAACTGATCATTTAAGCAGAAACAATTACTACTGAAAGAAATATAAAAGAAGAGGAGAAAGACGAAGAAAGGAGTGAAGTAAAGGACCACCTTAACTACAAAAAGTGTTGGAAGTTCCTTGAAGCTCCACAACACCACCAAAATCACCAGCCATCAGAGGTCTATGAGGATACTTTCCGAATGTCGGGTCGATTCTGAGCCAAACACGGTGACTGACAACCATTGTGAGGAGTAATCGTATTGCAGAAAGGGAAACCATTTTCACCAAGCACCGACTCATATCTCAGGAGATCGTAAAGCTTCTAGCCTTGCTTTCAAGTTGATGTTAGTATGCTAAAGAAGAGATCAACTTACAAGTCTTGGTTTAACGATTTTATAGGGAGAGAAGGTAAGATTGTAAGTGATTAAGTTTTCAATGGTGTAATCACGTCGCATATAGTGATGGAAATTTTTACTATTGATAGAGATTTTTACATTTCACCTTTCGCTCATCTTCAGGAACATATCAAAACAAAAATATCAGAAACAACTAATATTCTATATTTATATTCAATATTAAAATGTTGTATTGTTTGTTTTGTATTGTGATTAATGTTATCATTATTAATAGTGTGAATGTTTTATGTTTATTTGATTTAGAAAATAGAAAATAGTTTATTGTTTACTGAAATTGATTCGTATAGGTTACTTAAAAATCTTAATGGTTACTATTCAAAATATCTAAATGTTACTATTGCTTAATGACAAATCTTAGATTAACTAACATTAAAAAGCTTAATTGATGTTATTTACTTTCTGTGGAATTGCCCAATGAATGGCCAAATTCCTATATGAATAGCAGCCTTTAACTGAAAAGGTAGGCTCGTGGAGTTGACTTAAGTCTACGAGGTTAGTCTGTGAGCTAACCATAACTCCACGAATTAAGTTTGTTGAATTAATTGTAACTTAACGAAGTGCTTAATTGAATACATATAAATTCTAATAAAAAAATCGAAATAGTACACAATTCTTACTCAATCTCTATGGGATCAACCTGTACTTGCACACAAATACAATATACATTATGCACTTGTAGTTAAAAAATATAAATTAGACTTAATATCTAATTTGTGTGAAAAGTTATTTGTTTACTTCTAAAAGAATTTATTAAAATAAGCATAATAACAAATCAAACAAGTTTTCCAACCTAAACAAGTTTTCTGGCGCCATTACTAGGGATTGAGAAGCTAAATAACTATGAGTGCTATTTTATTTTAAGATCAAAGGGAGTGTTGTGTGTTTTTATTATATAATTGAGAATATGGTATATGCTTATGCTAAAAGATTTCTGAAACTTATAGTCAGCATATGTGAATTCTGCAATTTGGAAGGTCATGACATTTTTGATTGCTTGAAACTGAGATGATTACAGATGGTTAGATCACATGAACAACAAATGAATTATATTCAATATGATAGAGTTGAATATGAGAATCCTATAGTTTACCAAACTAATGGTCAATTTAGAACAAATAATATGTTGAGAGACAATGAAGTTTGAGATATGTATAACAAACTTAAGCATAGTTTAAAGCAAAACATGGACAAACTAGAACAATACATGTATCAACAATAAGAAGTCAACCAATTAAATTATAGGGAAGAATATTCAGAACTTAAAATTGATATCATATATGAAACAGAAAAAATCATAATGAAAATTGATCAAAAATTGAATGCAATGAGACTAGATAATCTAGAAAGAAAATTACAAGTAAAGCAAAATGAAAATACAAATGAAAACTCTAATGTTGCAGATCTACATAATTTGCAAGACATACAAACAAAAGAAAATACCAAAGAAATAGAATTTAAAGAATGTAAGTTAAAACAGAAAATAATAGAAACTCAAAATCAAGAAAATAAAATACAAGAACATTATGAAAGTAATATAAAAGGGCTAAGTACAACTTTATGTTGTCACCATATATATTTAGAAGAGAATGCTAAGCTAGTCAGAATTCTTGAGAGGAGATTAAATCCAAATCTTAAAGTAGTCAAGAAAGAAATAGTGAAATGGTTAGATAATGACATAATTTATCTAATTTCTGATAACTCATGGGTTAGTCTAATACATGTTGTCCCCAAGAAATTAGGATTAACAGTTATTAGGAATAAAAGTTAGGACTTGATACCTACTAGAATTCAATCAAGCTAGAGAGTATGTATAGACTATAGAAAGTTGAATGATGTGACTAGGAAAGATCATTTTCCCTTACATTTTATAGATCAAATGCTAGAGAAATTAGCAGGGCAAAAATATTTTTATTTCCTAAACGGGTATTCAAGATATAACCAAGTTCCAATAGCATTAGAAGATCAAGAGAAAATAACTTTCACATGTTCTAATAGAACTTATGCTTTTAAGAGGATGTCATTCAAATTATGCAATGCGCTAGCCACCTTTCAAAGGTGTATGTAAGGCATATTCACTAGAACAACTAAAGATTTTTTAGAAATATTTATGGATGATTTTACTGTATATGGAACTTCATATGAAGTGTGTTTAAACAATTTAGACCAAGTATTAAAATGCTGTGTGGAAAAAATCTGGTTCTAAATTAGGAAAAATGTCACCTCATAGTTAAACAAAGAATACTCTTGGGACATGTTGTTTCAAAGAAATGGTTGGAAGTAGATAAAGCTAAGATAGAAGTAATTTTTAATCTACTAGAACCTAAATTAGTAAAAGATATTAGATCATTTTTAGAACATGTAGGATTTTATAGAAGATTCATTAAAGATTTTAGCAAAATAACTAAACCTTTAACTAATCTATTAAAAGATGTCCCATTTAACTTTGATAAAAATTGCAAAGAAGCATTTTTTAAGTTTAAAACTAGCTTAATTTCAATCCCTATAATATAAGCACGTAATTGGAGACATCCATTTGAATTAATGTGCAATGCATCTGATTTTGTTGTAGGAGCAGTGTTGGGATAGAAGATAGAAAAATCTCTTAGAAATTCATTATGTAAGTAAAACTTTAAGTGATGCTTGTTCGGTGTGAAAATATTGTTTGATTTGTTTTTATGCTTGTATTAATAAATTCTTTTAGAAGTAAACAAACAACTTTTCACACAAATTAGATATTAAGTCTAATTATATTTTTAACTGCAAGTGCACAATGTCTATTGTATTTGTGTGCAAGTACAGGTCTATCCAATAGAGATTGAGTAAGAATTGTGTACCATCTTGATCTTTATATTAGAGTTTGTATGTGTTCAGTTAAGCACTTTGTTGACTTATAGTTACTTAACAGACTTAGTTCATGGAGTTATAGTTAACTCAACAGACTAACCTCATGAACTTAAGTTAACTTCAAGAGCCTACCTTTCTAGTTAAATAATGCTATTCATAGAGGAATTTAGCCAATCATTGAGCGGTTCCATAGAATGTAAATAACATTAACTAAGCTCTTTAATGTTAGTTAATCTGAGATTTGTAATTAAGCAACACTAACATTTAGATATTTCAAACAATAACTATTAAGATTTTTAGTATTCTGTACAAATCAATTTCAATAAACAATAAAACTATTTTCTATTTTCTGAATCAAACAAACATAAAACATTCACATTACTAACAATGATAACATTAATCACGATACAAAACAAACAATACAACACTTTAATACTAAATGCAAATATAGATAATTAATTATTTTTGGTATTTTTGTTTTGATATGTTCCTAAAGATGAGTGAAAGGTAAAATGTAAAAATCTCTCTCGATAGTAAGAACTTCTGTCACTACATACGACACGATTACACCACTGGAAACTTAATTACTTACAGTCTTGCCTCCTTTCCCTATAGAATCATGAACCAAGACCTGTAAGTTGATCTCCTCTTTAGTATATTGGCATCAACCCGAAACCAAAGCTAGAAGCTTTCCGATCTCCTAAGATATGAGTTGATACTTGGTGAAAATAACTTTCCTTCCTATGATGCGATCACTCCTCACAGTAGTTGTCAGTCACCATGTTTGATTCGAAATCGACTCGACTTCTAAAAAGTATCCTCACAGACCTTCGATGGTTGGTGATTTTGGTGGTGGTGTGGAGCTTAAGTGAACTTCTGATGCTTCCCGTAGTTAGCATGGTTCTCCACCCTCTCCCTTCATTTTTCTCCTCTTCTTTTATATTTCTTTCAGTAATAACTATTTCTTCTTAAATAATTAGTTGGATTTCCTTCATTCATATCAACAATGGTGATTTCTTTTTCATTCCATGAGTGAATTCCTATGTGATACGTGCAATTGTGGTTTTCCTTCAAATTTCTTGTTTCTATAACTACTAGAGTGGCATGTTAGAAAGTAATGATCCATGAAGTTAATGTAACTCAATGGACTTACTTCATTGATTTAACTATAAAACACATGCAATAAAGAAATAACCTATAAGCTTATAACACTAACACAATGTGTTACCTTAGTGTATATTCGAGTAACTCAACGTGTATAGTTATGCTAACTTAACGAGTTATATATGTGCATCTCACATGACATAATAAAGCATTTAATTTCAACATGTGCATAATTCTAACTTAACGAGTTTAGATATACAACTTACAATTTTTTTTTACTCGCTAACTCGACAAGTTCTCACATGATCTTTTTACACCTTTAAACCTGTAACTTAATGAGTTGGCACGTGATCTTTCAACAAAAAGAATACTAACTCAACGAGTTGTTACTATGCACCTGTACATGACATAAATATGTGCAAATAAAATAGATTATGCTTAATACTATAAAACCACACTTAGATCAGGTTTTCAAATCACGACATGTGCCCTTAATAAGTTATATGATAAAAAGGTAGAGATATTTGCAAACTTAACTATCTGATGTTCAGACACATTTCAGAGAGTTAGCAGATAACTTACTAAAAATCCACTTAAGTCTTATATTAAGGTTACAACATGTGTACTCTAGGAAATATAAAATATTTTTAAACGTTTAAAACATAACTGTCCAATAATGAAATATAACTCTCTAGAATAACAGATAATTCAGACAATTAAGAATTTCAAAGCTTGTAACTCATCGACAATTTAGAAATGTATCTAATTAACACTAATTCCTTAAAATTATGCAGATTTTTCCATTAAGGCATATAATAGTATAATTATAACATAATGACTTAATTCTCATCTAATAAGCTAAATATTATGTAATTAACCATCATTTAACTTTTAATATTCTGCACTTTTTCATTCTAAACACTTACCCCATACTTAACTTTTGCTAGTCCCTTAGCAAACTACTAAGATCTAACTAGTTGGTATTTTTAAAGTGCTAGAACTAATTCTTCATTTTGTATCTTTAGAATACATAGATTAGATTAATATAAAGATATTCTATATTAATTCAGTAATCTAATTTAACATTGTTTTCTCCTCTCCAACTTGCAAATATATTTAAAACGTACGTAAATCACATACAAAATATACTAGCATCACATAGGTGGTAATTATATTATCAATTTTCTTTTCAAACATCTGTTATCCTAAATTTTTCAATATGATTTTTAGAATAAATTTTAGCTACATACGAATCAAAACACAATTCAACTCAATATGATTAAAACAAGCAAAATAATTAATTGTATCTCAAATCAACAACTTCAAAAGTCTAACCTAGATTCATACTTCAATAATTATAAATAATAGAAAATATACTCGATTCAAAAGATTTCTGTATTTTCACAAAATACTTTTATCTTTTCAGAACAGTATATGTATATTTTTACTTTAAAAGTTAATTTGAAAAGCTTGAATCATACAAGAGCTTTCTAGTGTACCCATGTGTCAAGTTTTCAGTCAACAATCCCAGATCTAATAAAGATCTTAGGTTGCCAGATTTAAAGAGTCATTTTTTAGGTCAACAATCCTTACATACCTATCTACTCAAGTACAAAAGGTTCGTGATCAAACAAATCAATAAACTCTCAAGGTTTTTCTCTTTTCTTCCTCTTTTTCTTTTCAACACAATATATTATATGTATTTCATTAATACAGATGCAATAAAACACAAATCTCATATAATCTTGCTTCTATAATTTACTGAAAACATGAATCCATATCAATAAGTTCATACTTTTTCTATTGTTTAATAAGATTTACATGTAAAGCATTTTACAAGTTTAATCAATCTAATTAAATGTATCCTTGATCATATGCATCTCATTTAATCTAAAAATCAACATTTCAGCTCTTTTAGGATTTCAGATAATTTATTGAGTTTTAGTTAAGTATTCTGATTTCTTTTTAAAATCGTGAAATTGTTAAACTCATAAAATTCAGTAAAAACATAAGATACTATATCTAGATTTGTATTAATAATAAAATTTGTAGCATCTTATATAAGATTTTAAATATAGCATTCAAGTAGTTACAATTCTTAAAAATTTTACAATTTCAATTATCAGATAGTTATAGTAAATTTCGGTTAGTTACAGCAAATCTATAAAAAAAAATTTCAATTTTCACAAAAACTTACAGCACAATCCTAATTCCTCTAATTAACAAAATTACTTAGATTTTAATCTAATTTCCTCCCCCACATATCTACATTTTGCATTGTCCTCAATGTAAAAGATTTTATAATAAATACAGTAAATGTTAGCAGGCATGAATATTGTTTCGTTGACTTAACACCTAACTCAACAAACTATGTTTAAATGTAAATTCAGAATAAGTAATCAATTACATACCTTGTTCTTTTGCATCTCCTTCAATATCTTTCGACTTTTGATTCTGAAAAACTTTTCGTTCACAAATAAAAGCAGAATATATAACAAAATAACAACTTAACAACAAAACATAATTTGTTTAATCAATGTCTTGTATGGAACCTAGGCTCCTATGCCTTTGTTGGCTCACAAGCAAACCAGTTGGTTTCCCAGAATAGATACCAACAAACTAGATTGATATTTTGTTTTTCTTTCTTTTCTCTTCTAAATATATAAAATAGAAACTAAAAAAAAAAATCTTTCTTTTCTAAAAATAGATGTAGAGTACACACATTAAAAGTACAAAATCACAATTTAAGAACATGATTGAAAAGTAGTGACAAATGGAATAAATGTGTTAGTTGAAGCAAACTTTCTAGGCTTAATTCTTCTTACTATTAATTATATTTTAATGTAGTCTGCTCTCCTCTTTAACTTGTAAACTTGAAGTATGTTATCAATACTAAATATAAGTATATTACCATTAATGAATTAAAATGCAAAAAGGGATCCTTTTCTGTTCCAAGATAATGTACTTGTTTCTATTTCTACAAATATTTCAATATATTCCTCTTCCCACTCCCATTCATTTAGGTCTTTCATAATCCATATTTGAAATTTCATCAATTCATCCCACCATCTTATTAGACATAAAGTAGGATCATCATATTCATTATACCACACTTCTAATTGAATTTTATCATGTTTCGCAAATAGTGGTTTAGCTAAATTACTAGGTATAGGCAATATTTTTATAAAGTCATCATCATAACTATCTATACTTACTATGTATAAATTAGATCTAAATGCAACTAATATATTTGTGACTAGAAATATATATCCATCAAGTATGACATCTATGTTGTTAATTAATATTTTTTGTCCTAGATATATCATAGTATTTTCATTCCAAGATCTATTTAGAAAATTATACACACTTAAACATAGATCCTCATCCCAATTTTCAGTTGGTCTCCAATAATACAATTTTTCAGGAATAGTCAAATTTTTATCAAAAAATGTTAAGGCTGACCTACAATTTTCAATTGATACTTCAAATCTATTAGACCTTCCTATATTCCATTCTTTTCCAGTGATAGGATTTCTAATCAAAATATCGGGTAATAGAATAGCATACCTTGGTTTGGTTTTGTAAATAATCAATCCTTCATCTATCCTCATAATATGATCTATTCCCTCTAATGTATTGGGTAGAATTCTAGTAGTTTCTTCCATATTCAGATATTCATAGCTGATTGAACTACGATTAAATGACTTCCATAAAAATCCATCTCTAATATTAGTCATCTTTGTAGCTTATAGTCTATGAAAATATTTTTCTCTAACACATTCTTTAATTTCTTTTGACACACAACACAATCTACATAGATCTTTAGCTAATAAGTTACTCAGTACTTCCCTTAGTGCATCTAGTGGTAATTTCATCAATTCCATCTGTTGTAATTCTATATAACATAAACAAAATTTTAAATAGAGATAAAATTAACATAGCTACTTACATACCCTCTTGGAGTTAAGTCATAGCTCAACGGACTAAGTTCGTTGAATTAAGTAATAACTCTACAATACTACTAACTATAATTAAACTTTCATTTTCCTTTCTTTTAATATTTTTCTACTTACTATATTATACAAAGTTGGTAACAATTACACTACTTCACTCAGCTTTCCTCCATAGGAGGTATCAATTTCATTAACAGTTCTGTTCAAAAGGTTAGGTACTGCTTGCATTGGCAATCCTCTAGTAAGTCTAACTTCTATTGATTCCTTTTATTTAGGGGGTACGCTTCTATTCATATTTTGATTTTGAATGATAGTATTTCCAAATACATGGTCTAAACGATTGTTTAATTGTTGTATTATCTTCTCTAACTTCTCTATTCTAGATTCTTATTCAATTAATGCTTCATAACTTATACTTTTGTCTTTTATATTTTCTCCTCCCTGGAAATTGTTATTTCTCCAAGATAGGTTCGAGTGATTTCTCTAATTAGGGTTATAAGAATTTTCAAAGTTATCTTTTAGTTTCTACCATAAATAATATCTAAGTTATTAATTTTTACATTTTTTTTGCTAGTTTATGATCTAATAATAACTCTTCTATTTTCTTTGTTAACTTAGTTAATTTAACTTCAAGCATAGTACTTGAATCTATTTCATGCATTCCCCTTGGTAATATTTTTTTATCTGTAATAACTTCAGTTGAGTTTTCCCACTAAGCAGTTCTTTTTCCAAAGTTTTCTAAGTATGCCCATGCTTCTTCACTACACAATTTTAAAAATCCATTATGACAAATAGATTCTAATAAAGATTTAGTTGAAACATCGATGCCTTCATAAATTATACCTATTAATTATACTTTACTTATTGCATGATGTGGACATTGAGTTAGTAAATCTTTAAATCGTTCAAAATATTTCCAAAATGGTTCTCCCTATTTTTGGCTACACGTTAATATTTCTTTTTTCTTTTTAATTGTTTGAAGTGTTGGATAATATTTTTCTAGAAAAATAGAGTAAAATTCAGTCCAAGTAGAAATTAAATCAGGCAACAAAGTATATAACCATCTCTTAGCTGTGTCTTTTAAAGCAAAAGGAATATATCTAAGTTTAATAGCATCAATACTCATGTTCGGTATTTTCATCATTTAACAAACTTCGTTAAATTCTCTAAGGAAATAATAGGCATCTTCTCTTTTTAATCTATGAAAGTGTTTTAATTGACTAATATAATTAGACTTCAATTAAAACCTATTTCCCTCAAAGTTTGGCAATTGAATACATAAAGGTTCATCAACTAATTCAGGATACAGAATTTCCCCAAATCATTTTTCTACTGAAGCAATCATATCTTCATTCTCCTTTAAAGAAAGGTTAGCTACACTCCTAAGGATTTCGTTAAAGTCTAATTCAGAAAATTTTTCAGTATGCCCCTATGTTGAATAATCCTGTGTAGGTGTTCTTACTAATCATTTAGTGCTAGAAGAATGAGTCAATGTGCTCATAAACTCTTAACATAAAGTAATAAGTGTAGAAGATTAATTACATACTAGTCTAAAACTTTGTTCTCAGTAAATAGTTGTTGACGGATGAAGTTGAATCAGTTGCTTCTCCTTCCAGTTCCCCAATGAATTTTCTTTTCTCTTCTTAATTACTGATAACTAGTAAATAACATTCTGTTTTATATTTATAATGCACATTCATAAGGCAAATGAATCTCGTTACAAGAACATGTCTTGTAACATGTAGTATGGTTCCTATTTTTATGAATATGTGCTCTACTTCTAATTTCACATTTCAATAACCACTAAACCCATGAAGTTTTGTTCATGACTAAGAGAATAACCGTTATACTTAATCCACAAACTAACCTCGTTGAGTTACAAATAACTCAACGGACTAGCCTTAATTACTATTTGCTAACTCCATGGACTAACTTTGTTGAGTTACAGATAATTCAATGGAATGACCTTATATTTTAATATTAATAGACTAACTTCGTTGAGTTAACTTACTCCGCATCTTAACTTTTATATTTTCTTCCTCTTACATTTTATCAACTTAAATAAAGTTAAATACATTTCATTAATGCAGTGTTCTAATTTAAACTTATTTAAATTTGAACATTATATGCATATTTAACTTACAGTTCATTTCTTGTTATGTAGAATTTATATTTTACTTTTTAGTATGTAGATATATTCAAACATTATCAAATCATCATGCATTTAACAACCTCATTAATAAGATTGTAAAACTTGTAAAATAGTCCTACCAAGCTTTAACAAATATATAATGTTCAATTCAGCTTTAAATCATCCATTCATAAACATTAGTTTAGAAACATCTTGTTGTTCAAACATTTATATATATAAATAGTTTACATTTACATACAATCAGATATTTTTCGATACAAGTAGATAAACAATACATTTAGTCTTTCTTTATTAATTCATCTACTTCTTTCTAGAGCTTTTCTAATTGTTGCTCTAATTGATTTATACGTTCTACAGCTCCTGTAAAGTCTCTAGAAGGTCTAGCAATAGAAAAGGCAGTAGCATTATAATTTCTATATTCCTTCACTGAAATGGCTCTAGATCTTATCCTTTTAGATGTTTATTTCGTGAAGTCAATTCCTTCCACAATTAGTAGTGGAATTAAATCTCCATAAAATAACTTTTTCTTTACTGATTTGAGCTTGGAGATGAATACTTTGAACCAATTTACTTGTATTCTATTAACAACTGTATATGTGGCCTACTTGACAAATTGACTCAATTCAATGTTGTGGCCTTGTCCTTGATAAGTAGTCTTCACCAATATAGATGCCACCATGTGTGCCTTTCCATTTAAGTACTTCATTCTATTAAGTATTGGCACACGAGAGTCACTAGCTATGCACTGCTTAATTTTTTATTTAGTCCATTTGACTGTAGTTGTTTCTTTCAGAATTTCAATTCCTTCATTTTTCAACCCAAAAATGTTGTGGACAAGCTCAATTGTTATCTGAATGTTAACTTTTTCCACATTTGCAATTAATTTTCCATCTACCTCTCTTAAGTTTACATAAAAATAGGGCACTAAATTTTCATAAACTGCATGCTCTTTTTTTTTTGAAATAAAGTTCAGTAGGCCTTGGAATTCAAATAATTCTTTAATCTCCTCCATTCCAATCCAATCTACTAGCTTATTGTAAATAATATCATAACCATTTATCTCTTGATACTTGTATGCTTCTTGACTCCAAAAGTGAACTTTATTTAGAATTGTTACTTCAGACAGGTCAAAAATTTGGATTTCTTGCTTTAGAGGGGTTTGTTCTTGAGTTTCTTCTTCATGTTGTTGAGCTTGTTGTTTTTCTTGCTGAAAATAATCCAGACATTCCTATCTTTCAATTTTGGAATGTGGCGGAGAGCCTGTAGAACTTTCCGCACTTTTATCTTGTATTTTCTCTATAAGTTGCTGAAGAATTTCATTCTCTTTAGAGGAATCTATCGAATTCTTTTCTTCCTATTCAGCTTCTTCTCTTTCTTCTTCCTCTTGAAACAAATCTGCATTGTTACTGTTCTTTCTGATTCTATGGTAAATTGGGATGGAGTTACGGGCATAGTATATTCTACCCTAACTTCTTTTTCCAATTCTTCAGGCTGCAAACTAATTTCAGCTTATTTTTCTTCTCCTCTTTGCTCCTACTATTGATCTGCTTCTTCTTTTGATAGCAAATCTAAAAAAATGGGCTCTTTATGCCCTACTATATACATTATAGGCTTTGACTTAATTTTTTCTTGATCCTTAGATACTTTTTCTTTTCCTTTTCTTCTTCTAAATAACTGTGCCCGATCTTCTTCTTCTTTTGATACTAAGTCAACAAAAATGGGCTCTTGAGGCCCTCGAGCCACAAACACTGGCTCTTCCTATTTCACTTTTTCTATAATTACTGGTCTTGAAGGACTAGCTTGTACTTCTCTTGCAATTGCAGTTTTAACTACTTTTTGGTGTTTTTCACCTTAATTTTATATTGGGCCCTCAACTTTTCTTCAACTTGTTTTTTCTTTATGGCATCATACAAAATATATGCCTTGGCCATAGTCATTTCCTCATTATCTCCTTAGTCTTTTGCTACTTTGACCAAACTAGCAAACTCCTTGTCTTGTTCTTTAGTTCTTAGCCATGTAACATGTGGTAATGGTTCTATTGGTAGAACTGAAGGTCCTACTTGTTCTGCTGCTACAATCAGCATTTCTACTTTCTCTCTTAACTATTGTTGTGAAGATTCCGATTGTTGTTCTTGTTCTTTCTACTCTCTCTGTTCCTTAAATTGTTGATAAGCTGCTTCTGTAGTTATCTTCTTTATAAACCATAGTCGAGATTTCCTTCTTATGAGTTTTAGGGCAACTTCATTGTTTGGCCTAGTTTTTCTTTCTCTACTTACAACAGCTTCAGTTGCTACTTATATTCTTATTTCCATTAGTTGTGGTATTTTAACATTCAAATTTACTAGCTTTCTAGTAAAGAAGAATAGATCATCCTCTACCTTTTCTAGTTCTTTTCTCTCATGGTGTTTTTGATCTTCTGCTTAGAATGTCATTCCTCAAATTGTCTAAGAAACTCTATAATGTCGAACTAAACCTAGAAGTTTTGCTCCATCTCTGTCTTCATTGCGTTACAAAATGGAACAGAATCACTCTGACTTTTACTGTTCTAAGTTCTAAATGATTACTGTAGATAATGCCCCCAAATCCAAAGTTTTGGTATAAATAAATCCTAAGTTTTTGGCAGGTAATAGGATTATTTTCCCGCGCAACCTATTGCTTCTTAAATATACTACTCCATGGAGTTAACCATAACTCCACGAACTAAGTCCATAGACTTACCGTAAGTATTTCATTGAGTTATAGTTAACTCAACGAAGTAAGTTCGTTAACTTATCTTAAACTCAACGAAGTAAGTTCATTAAGTTAAGCTTAACTCAATGGACCTCTCGTAAAGTTATAACTAATAAAAATAAATAACTATAATGATTTTATACTCAATCAATATCGAAGAATCTTCGGTCCAATCGACTTTTAATTTTTCTATTTGCTTAATTTCGGTCAAACTGTTGCTTTTCCTTGATCAAACCAAAAAAATAAATAAATTTCTTTTTCTACCGGTTGAACTGATATCATGCTTCGGTATAACCGATATTTTTACTTAATATAATATATATATATTTATATTTTTTTTTTATGTTTCAGTCAAAACAATGGATCCTTTCGGTATTATCGTAACAATGTTTTTTTCTTTTAATATATGTTTCAGTAAAATTGATAATTTCTTTCGGTTGGACTGTTACTAAATTTAAAATAAGGGTTTTCTTTATTTTTTAAATACAACAAATATATGTATATTTACTTAATAAAGTTTGAGTAATCCTCTACTCTTACTTCTTCTATAATTCCAAACAAACTTTTTGAAATTTTCAGAATAGGTCTAAGTCTTTGTCCATTTACTTTAAATATATTCTGATTTTTAGGATTTTCAATTTTAATTGCTTCATAGGAATAAATATTTCGAATTATGTAAGGTTATGTAAGGTTTTTCCCATCTAGATCTTAATTTTCCTAGATGGTTATGAAGTTTAGTTATGTAAAGATATACTTCTTGCCCTAATTCAAAAGCTTTTAGAATAATTTTCTTGTCATGCCAAAACTTCATTTTCTCTTTTTCTTTTACAATTTTTGAATAAGCTTCATTCCTAAATTCTTCTAATTCAATTAATTGCATTTTTCTGTTTTCAGCAACTTGATTTAAATTAGTGTTCAGAGTTTTTAATGCCTAATAATCTCTATGTTCAATTTCAACCGGTAAATAACAACTTTTTTCATATGCTATCCTAAAAGGTGACATACCTAAGCTTGTTTTATAAGTAGTTCTATAAGCCCAAAGTGTATCTATTAATCTATTAGTCCAATCTTTTCTAGTAGGATTTACTAAAAGGACCTCTAGATTTTGATAATGCAAAAGTCAATGTGAGGAATAAGATTGTATTTCTCAGGCTTAATAGTTTAGGAAGAGAGTAGAAGTTGATACAGACAGTTCAAAATGTATTGCAAGTGATAAAAAGGATTTTGGAAGGTTACCAGGCTTAACTATCTGGAAGAGATATATTTTCGGTGAGTTACCAGTCTAAGTATCCGAAAGGCAGTATAAAGTAGTAGCAACACTATCGGATAGTTAGAAGATTAAGTATCCGAAAGTAGAAGGCTTTCGAAGAGTTAGAAAGATGGATGTATGAAGAATCGAAAAGTTACTGTAGCTAACTATTCGAAACTTAAGTCATTGAATTTCCCACGTGCAAAAATTCAGACAAAAGCTTAAAAGAAGAATCAGAAAGTTACTGGAGCTAACTATCCAAAATTTGAAGAGTTTTCGGTGAGTTACATGTATAACCATTTGAAACTTAAGTTAGTCTATTATGTACGTGCTGAATTAAATAAAGTAGTTGGAAACATAAAGAAAGATTTCGGAGGGTTACTGTAGCTAACTATCTGATAGTTAAAGATCAGTTCGGTAAGTTACAGCTACAAGTATTCGATTGAATGACAGCTCATATGTACGATCTGAAATCCTACATGGCAAAAAGACTTAAGTGACTTTTCGGTAAGTTACTAGTATTTTTCAGAGAGTTACATGGCTAAGCCTTCGAAAAACCTAGGAAATCAGAAGGGTATCTTAAAATACCTCCCTGAATGGTAACTTACCATATTTGGGTCTAAAATCTTACCAAGTATAGTAGAATACATCCGTTGGAAGAAAAATATGATTGCTACACATATTAGTATATATACAAGCAACAGACAACAGAATTAGCTAGCTTTTGCTTATACAAATATTTACACCAAGCTCAACAGAAGAAAGTCCTTAAGATCAAATCATCAGCAGCATATATAGACTCAAATTTTAGAAGCTCATCACGCACTCAACTCTGTTTCATTCAAGTAAGTGTTTTACTAAAGTACACAAATCAAAAACTTCAGAGAAAGATTGGTTGGAGCTACGACTTGAAAGCTCAATCAGATTGGTTGATTCTTACTTTGACCCTAAAACAAGTGATTATAAGTTTGAGAAATTTTAGTGAAGCTCGAGTATCCCTTGGGGGTGAACTAGCCGTAAGTGGTGAACCACCTAAAAAACCTTGTGTGCATTCCTTTTATTATGTACTTGCTAATTCTCTATATCAATCATCCATTTATTGCTAAGAAACATTTTATTACCATTCAACCCCTCCTTTGGTAAGCCATCTGGTCCTAATAATTGGTATCAAAGCAAGGTTGATCTCGTTAATAGATTTAACCATCTGAGATCATGGCTTTCCACACTACAAAGGGTCAGAATATCCATCGACCTCCCCTCTTTGATGGTAGCAATTATAGCTACTAGAAAAATAGGATGGAGTGTTTTCTTAGGAGTACAGATGTAAAACTTTGGAGAATGGTTGTACATGGTACACCAATTCCAATCAATCATGAAAGTGACTGGACTAAGGAGGATGAAAGAATCATGTAGATGGATGCTCGTAGGCTTAATTCCATTTACTATGCACTAACTAGTGAACAGTATAATAAAATATCTACTTGTAAATCCTCTCATGAAGCTTGGAAGACCCTTCAAATTACATATGAAGTAACTAGCCAAGTTAAAGATACTAAAATCAGCATTTTGTTAAGAAAATATGAATTATTCAAAATGCTTGAAAAAGAAAGTATTACTGAAATATTTTCTAGATTCACAAAAATTGTAAATGAACTAAGAGGCATTGGAAGGAGTTTTTCTAATCGTGAACAAGTACAGAAGATCTTAAGAAGCTTGATAGTCGAATAGAAGTAGAAGTCTACTTCTATATAAGATTCAAAGGATCTAAACAACTATTCAGTTGAAGATCTATTGGGAAATTTTCTGGCACATGAAGTTCAGATGAAGGAATGGAAAGAAGAAGAAGGAGCCACTGAAAGAAAGGTTGAGAAAAAGAAAGAACTAGTTTTTCCCTCAATAGAAGACCAACCAAGCTTGAATGAGGATAAAGTATTACTGCTAGCTAGAAACTTCAGAAAAATGATGAGACAAGGAGGCAAAGCCAGCTCCTCAAGATCAAAAGTCCCTATATACTACAAGTGCAAAAAGCTGGGACACATTCAACTTTACTGTCCTTTTCAACAGGATGAGGACAAACAGAAATGGAAGAAGAATAATAAGAAGAAGATGGCCTTGAAAGCCACATGGGATGACAGCAGCTCATCAAACTCAGATGAAGAGGTATCTGCAAACGTGTGCTTAGCTGCATAAGAGGTATGCTCTACATCTCCTTATTGCTTAGAAAAGGAAAATGATGATGTAGATATAGATAGTCTTCTCTATACAGTAGATAATTTATATGTAAAATGTAAGAATTATCAGAAAAAATTAAAGAGTTTAAATTCCTATCTAGAAGATGTCTTTGCTGAATTAGAAAAAGCCCTAGTTGATAATAGGGAATTAAAAACTAAAATGGATAGTTATAGTTGTAAAAATTTTGATCTGAAAGAAGAAAATAAAAATCTCTTATTTGAAGTTACTGATTTAAAGAAAATTGTATGCAAATTTACTAAAGGTGAAAACAGTTTAAACAAAATCATAGGATCCCAAAGAATAGGAATAAGTAAATTTGGCCTAGGGTATGCTGTACCACAGGAAACTCCCTACTGTGGTGGAAAAATTAGATCATATAGAGATGACACAATTGTTTTTGTCATTAAGAGGAGATCTACTTCTATATGGCTACCAAAAGGTAATAGGTTCAATATACAAAGAACTAGCACTAATGGACCCAAGAAAATATGGGTACCAAAAGCCTTAATTTCAACATGATTTGTAGGATTGCATGGACAAGGAAGCTCAAACGTCCAAGTGGATTATTGATAGTGGATGCCCAAAGCATATGACAAGTAAGAAAAGATTTTTGGAATCTGTTAAATCAATAAATTCAGGATCTGTTAAGTTTGGTAAAAATGAAAAATGTAGAATTACTGTTGTAGGAAATGTTGCATTTAAAAATGGAAAAATAGAGAATGTCTTACATGTAAATGGTTTAAAACAAAATCTGCTAAGTGTAGGTCAATTATGTGATAAAGGTTACAGTATACTTTTTACTACTGAAAACTATTTTATATTACAACAGGATTCACGTGAAATCAAATTTACTAGATATAGGGATAATTCAATTTATGCATTGGAATTTCCATTTGATAATATATCTAGTGATGCATGTTTAGTTGCTTCTAATGAAGATGAATGGTTATGGCATAAAACATTAAATCATGTGAACATGAAACTCTTAAGAAAATTGACCAAACATGATCTTGTTAGAGGTGTGCCTAAACTCAAATTCAAGAGGGATAAACTCTGTAGTGACTGTACAATTAGAAAACAAAAGAAATCAATACACAAGAGTATTGAGGACATTGTCACAAGTCAGCCATTAGATCTACTACATTTGGACTTGTTTGGTCCAACACAAATAGCCAATTTAGGAGGAAGAAAATATACCTTAGTAGTAGTTGATGATTACACAAGGTTCACTTGGGTTATCTTCTTAGCACACAAGAATGAAGCTTGTTATGAATTCAAACATCTCTGCATTAGAATTCAAAATGAAAAAGAATCAACTGTAAAAAAGGATCAGAAGTGATCATGGAGGTGAATTTGAAAATTTTGAATTTGAAGAATTATATAATTCCTTTGGCATACTGCATGAATTTTCATGTCTAAGAACTCCTGCACATAATGGAGTTATAGAAAGGAAAAATAGATCAGTACAAGAAATGGCAAGAACAATTCTTAATGCATTTGATCTACCAAAGTTTTTATAGGCTGAAGATGTAAATACTGTATGTTATTTAATAAACAGAACTCATCTCAGGTCTATTCTGCATAAGACACCATTTGAATTATGGTATGGTAAGACACCAAATATTGGATATTTTAAAGTTTTTGGATCAAGATGTTTTGTTCTTAATATAAGGGATCAAAAGGACAAATTTGATGTAAAGTCTAATCCTGCTCTACTTGTTGGATACTCTTCGAGAAATAAAGGTTACAAGGTCTATTTTGAATATGAAAGAAGAGTAGAAGAGTCAATGAATGTATCTTTTGATGAAGACCTAATAGGAAAATTGAAGAAGCTAAAAATAGATAGTGAAAGTGAAAGTGAATCAGTAAATTAGAAAATTCTTTAGAAAAAGGATAGTTCAACACTGCCTACACCTACTATGACAGAAAAAGCATGGAAGACAAAGTCAGAACATCCCATTACACAAATTATTGGGAATATAAATCAAGGTGTTCAAACAGAAGCAAAATTCAGAATATTTGTAATTATTGTACTTTTGTGTCTAAACTTGAACCTACAATAGTTGAAGAACTTCAATGATGAATACTAGATTATGGCCTTGCAAGAGGAACTAAATCAGTTCAAGAAAAATGAAGTCTGGAATTTAATTGAAAGGCCCATCGAAAAATCAATTATTGGAAATAGATTAGTGTTTAAGAATAAACTAGATAATAATGGTAGTATTATCAGAAACAAAGCTAGACTTGTTGCTTAGGGATACAACCAACAGGAAGGAATCAATTATAAAGAAACTTTTGCACCTGTTGTAAGACTTAAAGCAATTAGAATGTTGCTTGCCTTTTGCAAGCAATATGAAAATCAAGTTCTATTAGATGGATGTTAAAAGTGCCTTTCTGAATGGCATTTTACAAGAAGAAGTATATGTAGAACAGCCACCAGGTTTTGAAGATGAAGAAAGACCAAACCATGTATACAAACTGAATAAAGCTCTTTATGGTCTGAAGCAAGCACCACGTGCATGGTATGATAAACTGAAGGGTTTCCTTCTTGAGAATCAGTTTAACATAGGAACTGTTGACAATACTCTATTTATCAAGTTAGAAAATTCTCAGATGTTGATCATTCAGATCTACATTGATGATATTATTTTTGGTGCTACACATGAGAAACTATGTCATGACTTTCAAACTTTAATGAAGAATGAATTTGAAATGAGTCTTATGGGAGAATTAAAATTCCTTCTAGGATTACAAATTCATCAACTACAGCATGACATCTTTCTGAATCAAGAAAAATTTTGCAAAGAGATTCTTTTGAAGTTTGGTATGGACAAATCCAAAGTAGCAAATACACCTATGAACTCAAATAAAAAGCTTGATAAAGATATCTCTCGCACGTTTGTAGATCAAAAGAAATACAGAGGCATGATTGGATCACTTTTGTATTTAACAACCAGTAGACCAGACATAATGTTCAGTGTATGTGCTTATGCAAGGTATCAAGCCTCTCCCAAAACATCACATTTAAAAGCAGTTAAATGTATATTTAAATATTTACAAGGTACCAAAGATTTTGGCTTATTTTATTCTTCACAGAATCATTTGATATTAGCAAGATACAGTGATGTAGATTATGCATGATGCAAATCAGATCGAAAAAGCACTAGTGGTACATGTTAGTTGCTTGGTCACTCACTTATTTCTAGGTTCAGTAGTAAACAAGATTCTATAGCTTTATCTATCACTGAAGCTGAATACATGGCAGCAGGTCTACGTTGTGCACAGATTTTATAGATGCAACAAACTTTGGCAGATTATAAGCTTAATTTTCAAAATACCATTATTTACTGTGATAGTAGTAGTGCCATCAATCTCTCTAAAAATACAGTTCTACACTCTAGAGCAAAACATATCGAGATTAGGCACCACTTTCTAAGAGACCATTTTGAAAAAGGTCATATTTTTTTAGAATATGTGACGAAATTTAGGGATTTGTTCTTTATATGATTTATAATTTCATATCTCTCTACTCTCCAAGCTCACAACTAGGAGCTTGTTCTACTGACATCTCTGTTTTGCAGCAACTTAGCTTTTTTTTTGCGATAACCAACTATAATTACTTCACCAAGTTAGTATCTCACTTCTCACTCCTTTTGACAATTAACAAAAAAGGGGGAGAAAGACCATATTTTGGTAGCATGCTACAATAAAGTAGGGGGAGTAAACTCAAGGGGAGTACTCTCAAAAAAATAAGGGGAGTTTTTCAATTTCAATATTCTGTATTCTTTATGCGATTCTCTGTATAGATATATAGGGAGAGAAATACATATAATATATTGTAAGGTTTTTGCCATTATCAAAAAGGGGGAGATTGAAAAGATCTCTAGATTTTGATAATGGAAAAATCAATGTGAGGAATCAGATTGTATTTCTTAGGTTTAATAGTTTAGCAAGAGAGCAGAAGTTGATACAGATAGTTCAAAGTGTATTGCAAGTGATAAAAAGGATTTTGGAAGGTTACCAGGTTTAACTATCCGGAAGAGATATTTTCAGTGAGTTACTAGTCTAAGTATCTGAAAGACAGTATAAAGTAGTAGCAACACTATCAAATAGTTACAAGATTAAGTATTCGAAAGTAGAAGGCTTTCAGAGAGTTAGAAAGATGGATGCATGAAGAATCGAAAAGAACTATCCAAAACTTAAGTCATTGAATTTCCCACGTGCAGAAATCTAGACAGAAGCTTAAAAGAAGAATCAAAAAGTTATTGGAGCTAACTATCCGAAATTTGAAGAGTTTTTGGTGAGTTACAGTTATAACCATTTGAAACTTAAGTTAATCTATTATGCACGTGCTGAATTAAATAAAGCAATCAAAAACTTAAAGAAGGATTTCGAAGGGTTACTGTAGCTAACTATCTGATAGTTAAAGATCAGTTCGGTAAGTTACAGCTATAAGTATCCGATTGAATGACAGCTCATATATACGATTTGAAATCTTACATGGCAGAAAAACTTAAGTGACTTTTCGGTAAGTTACAAGTATTTTTCAGAGGGTTACATGGCTAAGCCTCTGAAAAGCTCAAGAAATCAGAAGGGTATCTTGAAATACCTCTTTGAACAGTAACTTACCATATTTGGGTCTGAAATCTTACCAAATACAACATAATACATCTGTTGGAAGAAAAATATGATCGTTACACATATTAATATATATACAAGCAACAGACAACAGAATCAGCTAGCTTTTGCTCATACAAATATTTACACCAAGCTCAACAGAAGAAAGTCCTTAAGATCAAATCATCATCAGCATATACAGACTCAAATTTTAGAAGCTCATCATGCACTCAACTCTGATGCATTCAAGCAAGTGTTTTACTAAAGTACATGGATCAAAAACTTCAGAGAAAGATTGGTTGGAGCTATGAGCTGAAAACTCAATCAAATTGGTTGGTTGTTGCTTTGACCCTAAAGCAAGTGATTGTAAGTTTGAGAAAGTTTAGTGAAGCTCAAGTATCCCTTTGGGGTGGACTAGCCATTACTGGTGAACCACCTAAAAAACCTTGTGTGCATTCCTTTTATTGTGTGCTTGCTAATTCTCTATATCAATCATCCATTTGTTGCTAAGAAACATTTTATTACTATTCACCCCCCCTCTAGTAAGCCATCAGGTCCTAACATTTACTACTTTTTCCAAGATTAACATAATTTGTTTGTTTTCACTTTCTACTTGTCCACTTTTCTACAAATAATAAGATGTTGCAATTTTGTGATTTACTCCATATTTCTAATTAAGGCCTCAAAACTTCTATTACAGAAATGAGTTCCTCCAATCAGATATGATCTAAACTTTTCTAAGGCAAATACAACAGCTAATAGTTCTTTTTCAGTAGTTATATAATTAACTTAAGCATCATTTAAAGTTTTGCTTATATAATGAATCACTCTATGAGATTTTTCTATCTTCTGTCCCAACACTACTCCTACAGCAAAATCAAATGCATCACACGTTAATTCAAATGGATGACTCCAATTAGGTGCTTGTATTATAAGAGTTGAACTTAAGCTAGTTTTAAGCTTGAAAAATGATTCTTTGAAATTTTTATCAAAGTTGAATGGGACATCTTTTAATAGATTAGTTAAAGGTCTAGCTATTTTGCTAAAATCTTTAATAAATCTTCTATAAAATCCTGCATGTCCTAGAAATGATCTAATATCTTTTACTGATTTAGGTTCTGGTAGATTAGAAATTACTTCTATTTTAGCTTTATCTACTTCCAACCCTTTCTTTGAAACAACATATCCCAAGACTATTCCTTGTTTAACCATGAAGTGACACTTTTCTCAATTTAAAACCAAATTTTTTTCCATACAACGTTTTAATACTAAGTCTAAATTATTTAAACACAGATCATATGAAGTTCTATATACAGTAAAATCATCCATAAATATTTCTAAAAAATCTTCAATCATTCTAGTAAATATACCCTACATACACCTTTGAAAGGTAGCTAGTGTATTGCATAATCCAAATGACATCCTCTTAAAAGCATAAGTTCTATTAGGACATGTGAAAGTTATTTTCTCTTGATCCTCTAATGCTACTGGAACTTGATTATATCCTAAATAATCGTCTAGGAAACAAAAATATTCTTGCCCTACCAATTTCTCTAGCATTTGATCTATAAAAGTAAGGAAAAATGGTCTTTCCTAGTCACAACATTTAGCTTTCTATAGTCTATACACACTCTTCAGCTTGATTGAATTTTAGTAGGTATCAAGTCTTAACTTTCATTCCTAATAACTGATAATCCTGATTTCTTGGGAACTATATGGATTGGACTAACCTATGAGCTATCAAAAATCAAATAAATTATGTCATTATCTAACCATTTCACTATCTCCTTCTTAACTACTTTTTTAAGGTTTGGATTTAATCTCTTCTAATGAATTCTAATTGGTTTAGCATCCTCTTCTAAATATATGTGCTGATAGCATATAGTTGCACTTAACATTTTTTATATCACCCATAGTCCATCCTATTGCCTCTTTATAAGTTTTTATCACAACTTTTAATTTAGAAATTTGATCATCTTTTAAATCTGAAGCAATAATGATTAGACATGTTCGTTATTCTTCTAGAAATATATAGGTTGATTCAGGAGGTAAAGGTTTTAAGTCTAAATGTTGTCCATTAGAAGCTAGAGCTCCTAATTTAACATTTTCATCTTCTATATTATCCTCTTCTTGTTTTCCTTCTACATCTATGCTTGCACTTACTTCTGAAATTTCAGAATCTAATTCCCTATTTAATTCTTCTTGAATCACATCATCTAGGATATCTCCTTTATCCTTTAAAAAATCTATAGTATGTAAGGACATTTCTAACTCCTCAAACTTTTTTGGTTTGAAAATGTTTAATTGAGTATCCTCATTACCATATGCTAACTTCATCACTCCATTTTTATAATTTATAACAACTCTTGATGTTGCTAAAAATGAACTTCCTAAAATTAAAGATGTATCATAATTCTGATGCTAAATTTGTTGGGAATCCAAAATCACAATATCAATAGGATATATGAAGTTTTTGAATTTAACTAAGACATCTTCTATTTTTCCTTTAGGGTATCTTATACTTCTATTAGCTAATTGAATGATAGTCCTAATAGGGATTAAGCATTCTAATCTTAAGGATGCAAATATATCACTAGGCATAACATTTATACCTACACCTAGGTCTATTAATGTTCTTTCTAGAATGATATTCCCTATGGTGCATGATATAAAAGGGATTCTTGGATCAGATATCTTTTTAGGAATTTGAGGTAGAAATAGAGAATTACTTTGCATAGTTAAAAAGACTTTCCTTAAAACTTTTCGCTCTCTTTTCTTAGTATACCAATCCTTAAGAAATTTAGCACAATGTGACATTTTTTACAATAAGTCTAACAAAAGAATGTTAACTTATACTTTTTCAAAAATTTCTCTAATTCTTTTTATTTTTCAAGAAATGTTTGTTGTATTCTCTTAAAATAATGTGCTAATGATTGTGATTTATAAGATTCTTTTTCTTTTATTTCATTTGTTTGATCATTTTTAATCTCATTTTCAGATTTAGATTTTTCTTCATTGATTTCTAAGTTTTTAGATATTACATTCTCATTGTCATTTTTAATTTTATTTTTATCTAATTTTACATTACTTTCTTTTTGAATTCTTGGTGATATATCAATTCTAGATCTTAATGTTATACATACATCTTTTAGATTTTCATTACTTTCATGATATTCTTGTATTTCATTTTCATAATTTTAATCTTCAATTATTTTCAATTTTAAATTACATTCTTTAAATTCTATTGCATTGGTATTTTATTTTATTTGTTTGTCTTGCAAATTATGCAAATCTATAACATTAAAGTTTTCATTTGTATTTTCCTATTGCATAACTTGTAATTTCATTGTAAATTCATCAAGTGCTTTTAGCTTTCTTTCTAGATCATTTAGTCTCATTACATTCAATTTTTGATCAATTTTTATTATGGTTTTTTTAGTTTCATATATGATATCTATTTTAGGTTTTGAATATTCTTCCCTATAATTTAATTGGTTGACTTCTTGATGCTCATATATGTATTGTTCTAATTTATTCATGTTTTGCTCTAAGTTATGCTCAAGTTTGTCATACCTATCCCAAACTTACTTATCTCTCAACATATTACTTGTTCTAAACTGACCATTAGTTAGGTAAACTATAGGATTCTCATACTCTGTTTTATTATATTGAATATAATTCATTTTTTGTTCATGTGATCTAACCATCTGCAATTATCTCAATTTCAAACAATCAGAGATGTCATGACCTTCCAAATTGTAGAATTCACATATGCTAACTATAGATTTCAGAAATCTTTGAGCATAAGCATATGTCATATTCTCAATTATATAATAAAAACACACAACACTCCCTCTACTATTAAAACCAAATGGCACTCATTGTTGCTAGCTTCTCAAATCCCCAATCATGACGCTAGAAAACTTGTTCGGTGTAAAAATCTTGTTTGATTTGTTTTTATGCTTATATTAATAAATTCTTTTAGAAGTAAGCAAACAACTTCTCACAAAAATTAGATATTAAGTTTAATTTATATTTTTAACTGCAAGTGCATAGTGTCTATTGTATTTGTGTACAAATACAAGTCAATCCCATAGAGATTGAGTAAGAATTGTGTATCATTTTGATTTTTATATTGGAGTTTGTATGTGTTCAGTTAAGCACTTCATTGAGTTACAGTTACTCAACAAACTTAGTTTGTGGAGTTATGGTTAACTCAACAGACTAACCTCGTAGACTTAAGTTAACTCCACGAGCCTACCTTTCTAATTAAATAATGCTATTCACAAAGGAATTCGGCCAACCATTGGGCGGTTCCACAGAATGTAAATAACATCAACTAAACTCTTTAATGTTAGTTAATCTGAGATTTGTCATTAAGCAACACTAACATTCAGATATTTCAAATAGTAACCATTAAGAGTTTTAGTATTTTGTACGAATCAATTTCAGTAAACAATAAAATTATTTTCTATTTTCTAAATCAAACAAACATAAAACATTCACATTACTCACAATGATAACATTAATCACAATACAAAACAAATAATACAACACTTTAATACTAAATGTAAATACAAATAATTAATTGTTTTTAGTATTTTTGTTTTGATATGTTCTTGAAGATGAACGAAAGGTGAAATGTAAAAATCTCTCTCGATAGTAAGAACTTTTGTCACTACATGCAATACGATTACACCACTGAAAACTTAATCACTTATAGTTTTGCCTCCTCTCTCTAAAGAATCACAAACCAAGACTTGTAAGTTGATCTCCTCTTTAGTATACTAGTATCAACCCGAAACCAAGGCTAAAAGTTTTACGATCTCCTAAGATATGAGCCGGTGCTTAGTGAGAATGACTTCCCTTCCTACGACGTGATCACTCCTCACAGTGGTTGTCAGTCACCATATATTTGGTTCAGAATCGATCCAACATTCGGAAAGTATCCTCACAAACCTTCGATGGTTGGTGATTTTTGGTGGTGGTGTGGAGTTTCAGTGAACTTTTGATACTTCCTGTAGTTAGTGTAGTTCTCCACCCTCTCCCTTCATCTTTCTCCTCTTCTTTTATATTTCTTGTAGTAATAATTGTTTCTACTTAAATAATCGGTTAGATTTCATTCATATTAACGATGGTAATTTCTTCTTCATTCAACAAGTGAATTCCTACGTGATACGTGCAATCGTGGTTTTCCTTCGAATTTTCTGTTTCTGCAACTGCTATAGTGACATGTTAGAAAATAAATGGTCTGTGGAGTTAGTGTAACTCAACGGACTTACTTCGTTAATTTAACTATAAAACATGTGCAATAAAGAAATAACTTATAAACTTATAACACTAACACAACGCGTTACCTTAGTGTATATTCAAGTAACTCAACGGGTATAGTTATGCTAACTTAACGAGTTATACATGTGCAGCTCACATGACATAATAAAGCATTTAATTTCAACACATACATAATTCTAACTTAACGAGTTCAGATATACAACTTATAGTTTTTTTTTTACTCGCTAACTCAATGAGTTCTCACGTGATCTTTTTACACCTTTAAACCTATAACTTAACGAGTTGGCACGTAATCTTTCAACAAAAAGAATACTAACTCAACGAGTTGTTACTGTGTACCTGTACATGATATAAATATGTGCAAATAAAATAGATCATGCTTAATACTATAAAATCACACTTAAATCCAATTTTTAGATCACATGTGTCCTCAATAAGTTTTATTATAAAAAGATATTTCAGATACTCATAAATACTTCTTAAGTTACTTAAGATGTGTTTGGGTTATGAAAAGTTAAATCAGAACTTGTTTGATTTGTTTTTATGATTATATTAATAAATTCTTTTAGAAGTAAACAAACAACCTTTTACACAAATTAGATATTAAGTTCAATTTGTATTTTAACTACAAGTGCATAGTGTATATTGTATTTATGTGCAAATACAAGTCAATCCCATAGAGATTGAGTAATAATTGTGTACTATTCCAATTTTTATATTGGAGTTTATATGTATACAGTTAAGCACTCCGTTAAGTTGCAGTTAACTCAACAGACTTAGTTTGTGGAGTTATGGTTAATGGACTAACCTCATGGACTTAAGTTACTCCACGAGCCTACCTTTCCAATTAAATACTACTATTTACAAAGGAATTCAACCAACCATTGGGCGGTTCCATAGAATATAAATAACATCAATTAAGCTCTTTAATGTTAGTTAATATTAGATTTGTCATTAAGCAACACTAACATTCAGATATTTCAAATAGTAACCATTAAAATCTTTAAGTATTTGGATGAATCAATTTTAGTAAACAATAAAACTCTATTCTATTTTTTGAATTAAACAAACATAAAAAATTCACAATACTGAAAATGATAACATTAATCACGATACAAAATAAACAATACAACATTTTAATACTAAATGTAAACACAGATAATTTGTTGTTTTTAGGATTTTTGTTTTGATATGTTCCTGAAGATGAGTGAAAGATGAAATGTAAAAATCTTTATCAACAGTAAAAACTTCTGTCACTACATGCAATGCGATTACACCACTGAAAACTTAATCACTTACAATCTTACCTCCTCTCCCTATAGAATCGTGAACCAAGAATTGTAAGATGATTTCCTCTTCAACATACTAGCATCAACTTGAAACCAAGGCTAGAAGTTTTACAATCTCCTGAGATATGAGTTAGTGCTTGGTGAAAATGATTTCCCTTCCTACGACGAGATCACTCCTCGTAATGGTTGTTAGTCACTGTGTTTGGCTTAGAATCAACTCGACATCCAAAAAGTATCCTCATAGACCTTTGATGGTTGGTGATTTTGGTGATATGGTGTAGAACTTCAGGGAACTTCTGATGCCTCCTGCAGTTAGCACAGTTCTCCACCTCTCTCTCACTTTTTCTTCATCTTTTATATTACTTTCAGTAGTAACTACTTTTGCTTAAAGGATCGATTAGATTTCCTTCATTCATATCAATGATGGTGATTTCTTCTTCATTCCATGAGTCAATTCCTACGTGATATGTGTAATCCTGATTTTCCTTCGAATTTCCTATTTTTACAACTGCTACAGTGCATATTAGAAAATAAATAGTTTGTGGAGTTAGTGTAACTCAACAGACTTACTTCATTGACTTAACTATAAAAACACGTGCAATAAAGAAATAACTTATAAGCTTATAACACTAATACAATGCGTTACCTTAGTGTATATTCAAGTAACTTAACGCGTATAGTTATGCTAACTTAATGAGTTAAACATGTACAACTCACGTGACATAATAAAGTATTTAATTTCAACACGTACATAATTCTAACTTATTGAGTTAAGACATTTTGGATACTTACAAACCTAACTTTTCGATGCTCAGATACATTTTGGATAGTTATCAAATAACTTACCGAACATTCACTTAAGTCATGCATTAAGGTTACAACATGTGTACTCCAGGAAATAATAAAAATTAACTTCTTCCACGTTTGCAATTAAATTTCCTTCTTCCTCTCTCAAATTTACATAAAAATAGGGTACTAAATTTTCATAAACTGCATGCCCTTTTTCTTTTAAAATAAAGTTCAATAGGCCCTAAAATTTGAATAAGTCTTTAATCTCCTCCATTCCAATCCAATATACTAGCCTACTATAAATAATATCATACCCCTTTATCTCTTGATACTTGTTGTATGCTTCTTGACTCTAAAAGTGAACTTCATTTAGAATCGTTGCTTCAAGCAGGTCAAGAATTTGGATTTGTTGCTTTATAATGGTTTGTTCTTGAATTTCTTCTTCAATTTACTGAGCTTGTTATATTTCTAGCTGAAAATAATCTGGAGATTCCTGCTCTTTTGCTCTGAATTGTTGTGGAGAGCCTATAGAACTTTCTACATTTTTATCTTGAATTTTCTCCATAAGTTGCTGAAGAGTTTCAATCTCTTTAATGGAATCTGTAGAAATTTTTTCTTCTTGTTCAGCTTCCTGCTCAACTTCTTCTCTTTCTTCTTCCTCCTGACTACCAATCTATATTGTTACTATTCTTTTTGATTTTGAGGTAGATTGGGATGGAGTTACGGGCACTGCATTTTCTACCTTAACTTTAATATCTAATTCTTCAGGCTGTAGATTAATTTTAGACTATTTTTCTTCTTTTCTTTGCTCCTACTCTTCTTCTTTAGATTCCGATAATAGATCCACAAAAATGGGCTCTTTATGCCCTATGTAAACATTATAGGTTCAGATTTAATTTCTTTTTCTACAGTCTCAAACACTTTTTCTTTCACTTTTCTTCTTCTAAATAACTGTGCCCGATCTTCTTCTTCTTCTTGTTCTTCTTCTTCTTCTTCTTCTAACACTAAATCAACAAGAATAAGCTCTTCAAGCCCTCGAGCCATAGGTACTAGCTCTTCCTGTTTTACTTTTTCTATAATTATTGGTCTCAAAGGACCAGCTTGTACTTCTCTTGCAATTGCTATTCTAACTGCTTTTTGGTGCTTTTCCACCTTAATTTTATATTGGACCCTCAACTTTTCTTCAACCCATTTTTTCTTTATGGCATCATACAGAATATGTGCCTTGGCCATAGCAATTTCCTCACTATCTCCATGGTCTTTTGCTACTTTGACCAAGCTCCTTGTCTTCTTCTTCAGTTCTCAACTAAGCAAATGCAATATGTGGTAATGGTTCTGTTGGTGGAACTGAAGGTCTTGCTTATTCTACTACTGCAGCTAACATTTCTACTTGCTCTCTTAACTATTGTTGCAAAGATTTCGGCTGTTGCTCTTGTTCTTCTTACTCTCTTTGTTTTTTAAATCATTGATAGGCTGCTTCTACAGCTATCTTCTTTATAAACTACAGTCGAGATTTCCTTCTTATGAGTTCTAGGGCAACTTTATTGTTTGGCCTGATTTTTCTTTCTCTACTTTTACAGCAACTTCTGTAGCTACCCGTATTCTTGTTTTCATTATATCAGGTATTCTAACATTCAAATTTATTAGCTTTCTAGTAAAGAAGAATAGATCATCCTCTACCTTTTCTAGTTACTTTTCTCTCGTGATGTTTCTGATCTTCTACCTAGAATGCTATTCCTCCAACTATCTAAGAAATTCGATAGTGTCAAACTACTCCTAGAAGTTTGGCTTCATCTCTATCTTTGTTGTGTTACGGAATGGAATAGAATTGCTCTGACTTTTACGGTTCTAAGTTCTAAATGATTACTATGGATAATGCCCCTAAATCCTAATTTTTAGTATAAATAAACCCTAAGTTTTTGGCAAGTAATCGGGTCATTTTCCCATGTAAACTATCACTTCTTACATATATTACTCTATGGAGTTACGGTTAACTCCACGAACTAAGTCCATGAACTTACCTTAAGTACTCTATTGAGTTACAATTAACTCAACGGAGTAAGTTCGTTAACTTATCCTAGACTCAACAAAGTAAGTTCATTGAGTTAAGCTTAACTCAACGACATTTCGTAAAGTAATAACTAATAAAAATAAATAACTATAATAAATTTTATTCGGTTAACACCGAAGAATCTTTGGTCTGACTGACTCTTAATTTTTTCTATTTGCTTAACTTTGGTCAAACTGTTGATTTCCTCGGTCAAACTGAAATTACAAAAAAAAAATTCTTTTTCTACTAGTTGAACTGATACCATGCTTCGGTAAAACCAACATTGTACTTAATATAATATATATATATATATATATTTATATTTTTTATGTTTCAGTCAAACCAATGAATCCTTTCAGTGTGACCGTAACAATTTTTTTCTATTACTATATGTTTCAGTAAAATTGATAATTTCTTTCAGTTAATCCATTACTATATTTAGAATAAGTTTTTTTTTACAAAACAAACATATATATATATATTTCTACTTAATAAAGTTCAAGTAGTCTTTTACTCTTACTTCTTCTATAATTCCAAAGGAACTTTTTGGAATTTTCAGAATAGGTCTAAGTCTTTGACCATTTACTTTAAATATATTTTGATTTTTAGGGTTTTTAATTTCAATAGCTCCATAGGAATAAATATTTCAAACTATGTAAGGTCCTACCCATCTAGATCTTAATTTTCCTAGATGGTTATGAAGTCTAGTCATGTAAAGATATACTTCATGTCCTATTTCAAAAGTTTTTGGAATAATTTTCTTGTCATGCCAGAATTTCATTTTCTCTTTTTCTTTTATAGTTTTCGAATAAGCTTCATTCCTAAATTCTTCTAACTCAATTAATTACATTTTTCTATTTTCAGCACCTTGATTTAAATTAATGTTCAGAGTTTTTAATACCCAATAAGCTTTATGTTCAATTTTAGTTGATAAATAACAACTTTTTCCATATACTATTCTAAAAGGTGACATACCTAAGTGTAGGATCTAATGACTACACAAGAGGGGGGTGAATTATGTTTTTCAACACATTTAAACTTATAATTGAAACTTCAAAATTAAAAATAAGTCAAGACACTATTTTAATCAAATCATTTTATTCAAGGTTTCAATTACAATATATAATTCAATTCTCCTCAGAAATTGTAGATGCAATTATATAACGATACCATGTTTCATCTAATCAATTTCATAATTACAAATAGAGAAAACTAATTTGTGAAATTTAGAACATTTCTCCTTGTTTGAGATTTTTCTTATTCTTCTTCTACAATTCTTCAATGACAAATATCTGACTTTCTCTGCTTCACCGAATTTGCTTTCTTCTTCTTCTTTAAATTTTCAATGACATATATCTGACTTTCTCTACTTCACCAAATTTTCTTCTATTTGAGAGCTTTTACCCAAATAGGTGTTTTTGATCCCTAAAAATATATTTTGTTTGGTGTGTAGGGATAATTGATCAACGAGAATTCTATGCCTTTTATATTGTATCTTTATTTCATGCATATCATCCACGTTTAATCACTATTAGTTTTCCACTCTTCATGTCTTCTCTTTTTACTTCATTAAAATACACACATTCTAACCCACGTTTTCCTTTCGAATTTTCTTTAATCATCAATCTTAAATCTCTGAAAAATTTCCTGCAAAATAAACTTTCTCATCTAAAATTTTTCATCAAGTGTAATAACAAGTCGTTGTATTAATATTAACTAAACAAGTAAAACAAGTATATATTTATAACTTAACGTTTCTAACTCAACGAGTTCATCATGTGTCAAATCACATGACAAGTACTATAGCAACTCAACAAACTAAGTCTGTGGTGTTACGCTAACTCAATGAACCAGTTTCGTGGTGTTACGCTAACTCAACAAACCAATTCCGTTGTGTTACAAATAACTCAATGAACCAGTAATAAACAAATATTTTTATAATAAGAATTTTACCACGTGCAATAATAACAACTTGAAGTTTATAATGCTAACTTAACGCGTTGCCTTAGTATTCAATATAGCAACTCAATGTGTGTAGTTAATGTAATTATGATAACTTAGCAAGTTAAACATATGCAACTCACGTGATACAATATAACATTCGTAAACTTTAATTTCACCGTGCACAATACTAACTTAACAAGTTCATCTCTTTCTTTTACTCTTTTACTTACTAACTTAATGAGTTCTTACGTGACTTATTTTAACCTTTAAGCCTATAACTCAACGAGTTCTCACGTGACTTACATACATATAACGTACTAACTAAATGACTTGTCTAAATGTACACTGTACATGATACAGAAAATATAACTTTAAAACATATTATACTTTACAATAAAAACATAATTAACTTATGTTTAGTTAAATGAAAAGTTAGTATAACTTAACGACTAGTTATTTATCTTAGTATAATCTCAGATCCATTACAGACAAGTATTTATATCAATAAACTTTTTAAAATACAACTTATATATCAGTATTTATATCCATTTAGCACAAATCATCAAAACAAAATACTCAACACTAAGCTTCTTTTATAAACAGTTCTATAAACCCAAAGTACATCTATCAATTTATTAGCCCAATCTTTTCTAGTAGGATTTACTACATTTTCTAAGATTAACTTAATTTGTTTGTTTGCACTTTCTACTTGTCCACTTGTTTGCGGATGATATAATGTTTCAATTTTGTGATTTACTCCATATTCCTTCATTAAGGTTTCAAAACTTCTATTATAGAAATGAGTTCCTCTATCACTAATAATAGCTTTAGGTATTCCAAATCTAGCAATTATATTAGTTCTTATAAAATGTATTACCACTTTGTTGTCATTAGTTTTTGTAGGAATAGCTTCTATCCCTTTAGATACATAATCCACCCCCAACAATAAATAATTAAATTGATTAGACATAGGAAATGGACCCATAAAATCTATTCGTCACACATCAAAGATTTCGACCTCAACAATAGAATTCAGAGGCATCATATTCCTCTTTGATATTCTTCCTATTTGTTAACATTTTAAACAACTTAAGTAGTATTTATAAGCATCTTTGAATAGTGTTGGCCAATAGAATCCACATTGCAGAATTTGGTGGCAGTTTTCCCTGAACCAAAATGTCCTCCACATACTTGGTCATGGTAGAAAGACAATATACTTTGATATTTAGTTTTTAAAGCACACCTCCTTAAAACCAGATCAAGACATTTCTTAAATAAGTATGGGTCTTCCCAATAGTAATATTTCACTCTTGAAAAGAACAATTTCTTATTCTGTCTATTCCAATCCTTAGGTATTAAACTGGTAACTAAGTAATTAACTATGTTTGAATACCAAAGCATTGTATTTATAGTCATTAATTGTTCATCAAGAAAATTATCCTTAATTTCAATGTTTGATTTTTCTATTTGCAATCTTGATAAATGGTTTGCTACTACATTCTCACATCCTTTTTTATCTTTAATTTCTAGATCAAATTCTTGAAATAACAATATCCACCAAATCAATTTGGGTTTAGTCTCTTTGTGTTTTAAAGCTGAATGATCTGTGTATACTATCACTTTAGCTCCAATCAAATATGATCTAAACTTTTCTAAGGTAAACACAACAACTAATAATTTTTTTTCAATAGTTGTATAGTTAACTTGAACATCATTTAAAGTTTTTCTTGCATAATGAATTACTCTAAGAGATTTTTCTATCTTTTATCCAAGCATTACTCCTACAGCAAAATTAGATGCATCGCACATTAATTCAAATGGATAGCTCCAATTAGGTGCTTGTATTATAGGAGTTGAAATTAAGCTAGTTTTAAGTTTGAAAAATGCCTCTTTGCAATTTTTATAAAAGTTGAATGGGACATTGTTTAGAATGAAAAAGTGCATATTATTAACGGTTAAATGATGGTTAATTACATAATATTTAGCTTATCATATAAGAATTAAGCTATTATGTTATAATTGCACTATTATATGATTTAATTGAAGAATCTGCTTAAATTGGAGGAATTAATGTTAATTTAGTACATTTATGAACTTTCGGTATGTTGTAGGCTATGAAATTCTTAAGTATCCGAATTTTCTGATATTTCAGACAGTTATGTTTAACATACCGAACAAATTCGAACAGTTATGTTTAACAGACCGAATATGTATCGGATAGTTATGTTTAAATTTCCGAACAATTATGTTTTGAGAGAATATTTTATTATTTCCTGAAATACACGTATCGAAACCATAATGAATGACTTAAGTGAACTTTCGGTGAGTTATCTATAACTATTCAAAATTGCAGCTAGACATCAGATAGTTATCTTTGTAACTCTCTGAAATCTCTTTTTATTTATAAAATAGCTGTGGACACGTGTCATATTCTAAGAAAGTGACTTAAGTGGATTTTCGGTGAGTTAGCTATAACTATCCGAAATGCATCTAAGCATCGGATAGTTAGACCTGTAACTCTTCGAAATGTTATTTTATGATTAAACTACTGCTGACACGTGTCGAGATCTAGTAGATTTACTTAAGTTATATATCGGTGAGTTATCTGTAAGTATCCGAAATGCATCTGAGCATCGAATAGTTAAGTTTATAAGTATCCAAAATGCACCTGAGCATCAGATAGTTAAATTTATGCACATGTTGAATTTAAATGCTTTAGAATATCACGTGAGATGCACATGTTTAACTCGTTAAGTTAGCATAACTGTACGCGTTGAGTTACATGAATATTACATTAAGGTAACGTGTTATGTTAGCAGCTTATTTCTTTATATTTTCTAATATGCCACTGTAGCGGTTGTAGGAACAGACAGTTGGAAGAGAAAAACCACGTTTGCACGTATCACGTAGGAATTCAATCGCGTAGGGAGAAGAAAGCATCGCCGTTGATATGAATGAAGGAAATTCAACCGACCATTCAAGCAGAAGCAGTTACTACTAAAGAAATATAAAAGAAAAGAAGAAAAAAGAAAGCGAGTGTGATCGATGGAAGGTCAGTGTGTGCAGAGGAGGATTGGCGTCGCAATTCTCTAAAGTACCACACCAACTGTCATCATCACCACCACAATCACCAACCATCGGAGGTTTGTGAGGATACTTGCCTGATGTCGGGTCGATTCCGAGCCAAACACAGTGTCTGACAACCACTGTAAGGAGTGATCGCGTCGCGGGAAGGGAAGCCATTTTCACCAAGCGTCGACTCATATTTCAGGAGATCGTAAAGCTTTTAGCCTTGGCTTTGGGTTGATGCCTGTATGCTAAAGAGGAGATTATCTTGCAATTCTGAACTCACGATTCCATAGGGAGAGGAGACAGAATTATAAGTGGTTTAATTTTTAGTGGTGTAATCGTGTTGCAAGTAGTGTCGGAAGTATTTACTGTCAAGTGAGATTACTTTACATTTCACTTGTCGCCCATTTCTATGTTCATATCAAAACAAAAATACCAAAAACAATTTATCTATGTTTGTGTTGTATCATGATTAATGTTATCTGTATCAATTTTGTGATTGTTTTATGTTTATTTTAGTTTTATAGTTTACTGAAATTGGTTCGTTCAAAAGACTTAATGATTTTAATGGTTACTATTTGAATTATCTGAATGTTATTATTGCTTAATGATAAATTTAATGTTAATTAGCATTAAAGAGCTTAATTGATGTTATTTACAATCTGTGGAATCGTCCAATGGTTGGCCGAATTCCTCTGTAAATAGCAGTATTAAAAAAAAAAATCAGGCTCGTGGAGTTAACTTAAGTCTCCGAGATTAGTCTGTTGAGTTATAACTTAGTCCGTTGAGTTATAACTTAGTCCGTTGAGTTAACTGTAAGTCAACAGAGAGCTTATTGAATATATAAATTTGATTGTTAACAAACGAACAGTTCTCAAATTCGTCAGCAATTTCCTGTAGCATCGACCTATACTTGCACACTGATACAATAGACATTGTGCACTTGCAGTTAAAGTAGAAATTGGAATTAATATCTAAATTGTATTAAAGGTTGTTTATTTACTTCTAAAAGAAAGAATAGGCATAAAGATAAATTAATTAAGTAAAACAGAAGTAACAAATCCAAGTTTTTCTAGTGTAGTGTTGGGAAAATCCAAACAAGTTTTATGGTGCCGTTGCTGGGGATTAAATTGAATTGATATAAGCAACTGTTAGAGCTGTTTCGTTTTAATAGCCAGAGTTGTATGTTTTCTTCTGTAATTTAGAATATGGCATATGCTTATGCTCAAAGATTTCTGAAACCTGTAATTAGCATATGTGAATTCTGCAATTCTGAAAGACACGACATTTCTAATTGTTTGAAATTGAGACATTTACAGATTGTTAGATCCCATGAACAACAAATGAATTATCCTCAATATATTAGAGCTAAGTATGAGAATCCTATAGTTTACCCAATTGATGGTTAGTATAGAATGTGTAATATGATGAGAGACACTAAAGTTTGGGATAGCTATGACAGACTAGAGCATAGTATAGAGCAAAATCTTGACAAACTGGAATACTTTATGTGTCAGCAACAAGAAGTCAGACAATTAAATTATAAGGAATCATATTCAGAACCTAAAAAGGATATAATTTATGAAACTAAAAAAACCATAAAGAAAATTGATCAAAAATTGAATGCAATGAAATTAGATGATCTGGAAACAAAATTAAAAGCATTAGACGAAAATGCAATGAAAATAGAAGTTATGCAACAGGACAATGAAAATTATAATGTTATAAACCTGCACAATTTGCAAAATATACAACAAACAGAAAATACTAATGCAAGAGAATTTAAAGAATGCACTTTAAAACTAAAAGCAATTGAAGATCATAATCACGAAAATGATATACAGAAACATCATGAAAGTAATGAAAATCTGGAAGATGTATGTGTAACATTAAGATTTGGAACTGATATACCACTAAGAACTCAAAATGAAAATGATAATGAAAATATAGCTGAAAATCTAGAAATCACTAAAGAACAATCTGAATCTGCGAATGAAGCTAAAAATGATCAAACAAATCAATTGAAAGAAAAAGAGTCTTTGAAATCAAAATCTTTAGCACCCTATCTTGAAAGATTACAACAAACAATTCCTAAAAAACAAGAAAGAATCAGAGAAATTTTTGAAAAAGTACAAGTTAACATTCCTTTATTAGATCTATTGCATAAAATGCCACCTTGTGCTAAATTTCTTAAGAATTGGGGTACTAAGAAAAGAGAGCGAAAAGTTCTTAGAAATGTCTTTTTAGCTGAGCAAAGTAGTTCCTTATTTCTGCCACAAATTCCTAAAAAGTTATCTGATCCTGGAATCCCTGTTATATCATGCACATAGGAAATATCATTCTAGAAAGAACCTTAATAGACTTAGGTGCAGGTATAAATGTTATGTCAAGTGATATATTTGCATCCTTAGGATTAGAAGGCTTAACTCCTACTAGTACAGTTATTCAATTAGCTGATAGAAGTATAAGATACCCTAGAGGAAAAATAGAGGATGTCTTAATTAAAATCAATAATTTTATATATCCTATTGATATTGTAATTTTGGATTCCCAACAAATTAAGCATAAAAATAGTGATACATCTTTAATTTTGGGAAGACCAATTTTAACAACATCAGGGGCTATTATAAATTATAAAACTAGAGTAATGAAGTTAGCATATGGTAATGGGGATACTCAATTAAATATTTTCAAACCAGAAAGGTTTGAAGAGTTAGAAATGTCCTTACACACCATAGACTTTTTAGAGAATGAAAGGGATATGTTAGATGATGTGATTCAAGAAGAATTAAATAGGCAAATCAATTCTGAAATTTTAGAAGAAAGTGAAAGCATAAATATAGAAGGAGATATGGAAGAAATTAATTTAAAAAATGATGATGTTCAGTTAGGAGCTCTAGCTTTTGATGGGCAACATTTAGAATTAAAACATTTACCTCCTGAATTAACCTATATATTTCTAGAAGATAAACGAACCTGTCCAATCATTATTGCTTCAAATTTAAAAGAGGATCAAATAGCTAAATTAAAAGATGTAGTAAAAAGTTATAAAGAAGCAATAGAATGGACTATGACTGATATAAAAGGGTTAAATTCAACTTTATGCTGTCACCACATATATTTAGAAGAGTATGCTAAACCCGTTAGAATTCTTGAGAGGAGATTAAATCCAAACCTTAAAGAAGTAGTTAGGAAAAAAATAGTTAAATGGTTAGATAATGATATAATTTATCCGATTTCTGATAACTCGTGGGTTAGTCCAATCCATGTAGTTCCCAAGAAATCAGGATTAACAATATTAGGAATGAAAGTCAAGACTTGATACCTATTAGAATTCAATCAAGTTGGAAAGTATGTATAGACTATAGAAAGATGAATGCTGTGACTAGGAAAGATCATTTTCCCTTACCTTTTATAGATCAAATGCTGGAAAGATTAGCAGAGCAATAATATTTTTGTTTCCTAGATGGGTATTCAGGGTATAATCAAATTCCAGTAGCATTAGAGGATCAAGAGAAAACAACTTTCACCTATCCTAATGGAACATATGCTTTTAAGAGAATGCCATTCAGATTATGCAATGTGCTAGTTACCTTTCAAAGGTGTGTGTAGGGCATATTTACTGGAATGACTGAAGATTTTTTAGAAATATTTATGGATGGTTTTACTATGTATGGCAACTCATATGAAGTGTGTTTAAGCAATTTAGACCAAATATTAAAACGTTGTGTGGAAAAAAATCTAGTTTTAAATTGGGAAAAATGTCACTTCATGGTTAAACAAGGAATAGTCTTAGGGCATGTTGTTTCTAAGAAAGGGTTGGAAGTAGATAAAGATAAAATAGAAGTAATTTCTAATGTACCAGAACCTAAATCAGTAAAAGATATTAGATCATTTCTAAGACATGCTGGTTTTTATAAAATATTTATTAAAGACTTTAACTAGCTAGGCCTTTAACTAATCTATTAAAAGATGTCCCATTTAACTTTGATAAAAATTGCGAAGAGGCATTTTTAAGACTTAAAACTAGTTTAATTTCAACTCCTATAATTCAAGCACCTGATTGGAACTATCCATTTGAATTAATGTGCGATGCTTCTGATTTTGCTATAGGACAGTGTTGGGACAGAAAATAAAAAAATCTCCTAGAGTGATTCATTATACAAGCAAAACCTTAAATGATGCTCAAGTTAATTACACAACTACTGAAAAAGAATTATTAGCTGTTGTACTTGCTTTAGAAAAGTTTAGATCATATCTGATTGGAACTAAAGTAATAGTATACACGGATCATTCAGCTCTAAAACATCTACTAAAGAAAAATGAAACTAAACCTAGATTGATCCGATGGATATTATTATTACAAGAATTTGATCTAAAAATTAAAGATAAAAAAGGTTGTGAGAATGTAGTAGCAGATCATTTATCAAGATTACAAATAGAAAAATCAAATATTGAAATTAAGGATAATTTTCCTAATGAACAGTTAATGACCATCAACACAATACCTTGGTATGCAGACATAGTTAATTACTTAGTTACTGGTTTAACACCTAAGGATTGGAGTAGACAGGATAAGAAATTATTTTTCTCAAGAGTAAAATATTACTATTGGGAAGACCCACACTTATTTAAGAAATGTCCTGATCTGGTTTTAAGGAGGTGTGTTCTAGAAATTGAATATCCGAGCATATTGTCTTTCTGTCATGACTAAGCTTGTGGAGGGCATTTTGGTTCAGGGAAAACTACTGCAAAAATTCTGCAATGTGGGTTTTATTGGCCAACACTATTCAAAGATGCTCATAAATATTGCTTATGTTGTTTAAGATGTCAACAAATAGGAAGAATATCAAAGAGGAATATGATGCCTCTTAATCCTATTATTGAGGTTGAAATCTTTGATGTGTGGGGAATAGATTTTATGGGTCCATTTCCTATGTCTAATCAATTTAATTACATATTGTTGGGGGTGGATTATGTATCTAAATGGATAGAAGCTATTCCTACAAAAACTAATGATAACAAAGTGGTAATACAATTTGTAAGAACAAATATATTTGCCAGATATGGAATACCTAAAGCTATTATCAGTGATAGAGGAATTCATTTCTGTAATAGAAGTTTTGAAGCCTTAATGAAGAAATATGGAGTAAACCACAAAATTGCAACATCATATCATCCGCAAACAAGTGGACAAGTAGAAAGTGAAAACAAACAAATTAAATTAATCTTAGAAAAAGTAGTAAATCCTACCAGAACAGATTGAGCTAATAGATTGATAGATGCACTTTGGGCTTATAGAACTGCTTATAAAATGAGCTTAGGTATGTCACCTTTTAGGCTAGTATATGGTAAAAGTTGTCATTTACCAGCTGAAATAGAACATAAAGCCTATTGGGCATTAAAAACTCTGAACACTAATTTAAATCAAGCTGTTGAAAATAGAAAAATACAACTAATTGAATTAGAAGAATTTAGAAATGAAGCTTATTCGAAGAATGTAAGAGAAAAAGAAAAGATTAAATTTTGGCATGATAGAAAAATTATTCCTAAAAGCTTTGAAATAGGACAAGAAGTATATATGGCTAGACTCCATAACCATCTAGGAAAATTAAGATTTAGATGGGCAGGACCTTACATAGTTCGAAATATTTATCCTTATGGAGCTATTGAAATTGAAAATCCTAAAAATCAGAATATATTTAAAGTAAATGGACAAAGACTGAAACCTATTCTGAAAACACCAAAAAGCTCCTTAGGAATTATAGAAGAAGTTAGAGTAGAGGACTACTCGAGCTTTATTTAGTAAGAAATCAGTTTTTATGTTTATATATATAATAATAATAATAATAATAATAAAACATTAAAAATATATATAAAACATAAAAATAGTTGCGGTTCAACCGACTGGATCCATCGGTATGACCGGAACATAAAAAATTGTATATTAATTTTCAGGAAAAAAAATATTGGTTTTACCGAAACATAGTACCGGTTCAACCGAAAGAAAAATAACAAAAATAAAAAATATTTAGGTCTGACCGAAACTTAGTATCAGTTAAATCGGTAAAAGAATAGAAAAACTATTCTCTGTAATATTTTTATTATATTTACTTGTACGGGGAGTCCGTTGAGTTACGCTTAACTCAACGAGCTTACTCCGTTGAGTCTTGAGTTAGTCAACGAGCTTATTCCGTTGAGTTAACTGTAACTCAACGGAGTACTGTAGCTAAGACCGTGGATAAAATAGTAATAGTTGGTTCGGGAAATGACCTGATTACCCGCCTAAACTTAGGGCTTATTTAAACTAAAACCTAAGGTTTTGGGGGCATTTTCAGGCAAATCATTTAGAATCTAGAACAGTAGAAATCAGAGTGATTCTGTGTTGTTGTGTAACTCCATGATAAGAAAGATGACGCTTGAATTCTAGGAAGAGGTTGTTGATACATCAGAATTTCTGAAGGAATCAGAAGAGTGGCACACGCGGCAGAAGATAAGAAATACGACAAGGGAGAGAGCTATAGAAGGTAGAATCAGAACTTTCCAATTTCAAAAGAGATTTAGTAGATTTGGGTATACAAATACCTCAAATAATAGAAACACGAATCAGAATAGCAACAGAAATAGCTGTAAGCAAGGAAAGACAAATAAGGCCAAGTAATGAAGTTGCCCTAGAATTAATCCAACGTAAGTCCCGGCTCTAGTTCAAAAGATGATTCTATAGACGAGCTAAATGGGCGATCTAGGAGCAAGAAAGAAAAGAAAATGAAGAAGAGCCAACTGTTGAAAGACCTATACCTGAGGAACAGCAGTTAGGACCTTCAGTTCCACCATTTAAGTCGTTGGCACAAGCAAAAATGATGGGGCCTTCGACTGAAGAAGAAATAAGAGAATTTGTAGAACTAGTTCAAGTTGGGAAGAACCAAGGAGAATCAGAAGATTTGGTAGTGGCCAAAGCACACCTAGTGTTTGATGTACTTTACAAAAAGACGGCTGCAGAAAAGTTGAAAGTCCAATATAAAATCAAAGTGGAACAGCATCACGAAGCTACTGCCAGAACTGCTGCCAAACCTGCTGCAAAAGGAGATGAAGCTAGTCCTTCAAGACCAACAATTATTGGAAGAATTAAATAGGAAGAGCTAGTACCTATGGCTCGAAGGCTTGCAGAGCCTATTTTTGTGGATTTAATTTCAGAAGATGAAGAGGAAGAACAAACACAACTAATCAGAAAAAGGAAAGGAAAAGAAAAAGTGCCTGAATATGAGGAAATTAAATCTGAAGTACCAATTTTTATAGGGCCTGTGGAGCAGATTTTTATTAACTTGCTATCCGATTCTGAGGAGGAGTAGGAGCTGCAGCAGCAAGAGCAAAGACAAGAAGAAAATTAGGCTGAAATTAGTCTGCAGCCTGTACAAGAAGAAACAGAAATTAGATCAGAAACTGAATTGCCCGTGACTCCATCCCAATCTATTACAGAATCAGAAAGAACAGTAACAGAATAGATTGGTAGTTAGGAGGAAGAAAGAGTAGAAAATGAAGAGGCTAAAAGAAGCCATTTGGACAAAAATAATTTCATAGATTCCATTGAAGAGCAAGAAACTCTTTAGCAAATTATGGAAAGAATTCAAGACAGAGTGGAGAGTTCTGCTAGCTCACCACCACAGATAGAAGCAAAAGTAAAAATTCAAGAATCTGAAGAGAATATTCAAATGCAGCCTATGCTAGAGGAAGATCAAGTACAAACCCCTCTGGAACAACAAAGTCACCTTCCTAACCTGACTGAAACAACAATTTTGATTGAAGTACACTTTAGTAGTCAGGAAGCTTATACTAAATATTAAGAAATAAAGGGTTACGATATTATTTACAGTAGACCAGTAAATTGGGATGGAATGCAAGAAATCAAAGATCTATTTGAATTCCAAGGTCTACTGCAATTTATATCTCAAGGAAGAGGCATGCAGTATATGAGAATTTAGTGCCCTGTTTCTATGCAAATTTAAGAGAAGGAGAAGGAGGATTAATTTCAAACGTGGAGGAAGCTGATGTATAGATAACACCAGAGCTTCTCCACAACATTTTTGGTTTAAAGAATGAAGGAATAATAATTTTGGAAGATACAACTGTAGTTGAATGGATTGAGCAACAAATTAAGGATTGTTTAGCTATCAATCCTGGTGTGCCATTGTTAAACAGATTGAAGTATTTAAATGGTAAAGCACACATGGTAGCTAACATTCTTATTAAGAATGTCTATCAACGATAGGGCCATGACATAGAATTAAGTCAATTTGTCAAATGGGCCACGTATGCAGTTGTAAATAAGATCCAAATAAATTGGTTTGCAATTTTTATCTACAAGCTGAAAATAGTGAAGAAGAAATTATTTTATGGAGATTTGATTCCACTGCTGATGGTGGACTGTATCGATTTCACTAAATGTACATAAAAAAGGATCAAATTTAGAACCATTTCAGTGAAAGAATACATGAATTTTGTAGTTGCAAAACTAGATGTACCTTCTAGAGGAATTGCAGGAGTAGTAGAGAGGATAAATCAATTAGAGCAGCAATTAGAAAAACTCCAGAAGGAAGTAGATGAACTTAGGCATAGAGATTAAATTGTATTGTTCGTCTACTTGTGTGAAATTGTATGATGTACCTGTAATGTAATTGATTCATATTAATGAATATAATTTTTCAGATGCAATTTTCATACGTGTGTTGGATGTGAGAATGAATGGAATTTATTGAAAATTAAGTAATTTGTGAAACTTTATGAATGAATATGTAATAGATTTACAATTTGCTGAATGACAGAATAACTACTTAAAAATTTTTGCATGTTATAAGGTAAAATGTAAATTTTGCATAACATAAAATGATCTGCAAGTTAAATCTTTATATAATGTTCAGATTTAAATGTATTTTAATCAAAATGATGCATTAATGACATAGATTTAACTTAATTACAGTTAGCAGAATGAAGAAGAAAAAAAAAGAAACAGAGAGGAACTTACGAGAGTAAAACTTAGAAGTTGCCAAGTGTTAACTCAACGAAGTAAGTCCGTTGAGTTAACCTTAACTCCACGAGGTCAGTAATATAATATAAGGTCACTCCGTTGAGTTATCTGTAACTCAACGAAGTTAGTCCGTGGAGTTAGCAACAGTAACCGACTATGTTCCGTTGAGTAATCTGTAACTCAACGAGGTTAGTTCGTGGATTAAGCAGAATGGTTATTCTTTTAACCACGAACGAAACTTCGTTGGTTTAGCGGTTACCAAAATTTGAAATGAGTAGTGGTACACGTACCCATAAAAACAGGAACCACGATGCACGTTGCAAGACACGTTCTTGCAACGAGATTTATTCACTTTATGGATGCGCAGCATATATATGAAACAGAATATTATTTACGAGTTACCAGCACTTTTAAAAGAAAGGAGAAGGCATTGGAGGACCTGGAAGGAGAAGCAGCTGATTCAACTTCATCCGACAACAAATATTTATAGAATGGAAAGCTTCAGACTAGTATGTAATTAATCTTCTGCTATTTATTTATGAGCACATGGACCCATTCTCCTAACACTAAACGATTAGTAAGAACATCTACCCAAGAATATTCAACACTGAGGCATACTGGAAAATTTTCTGAACTGAACTTTAACGAAATTCTTTGGGGTGTATCTAACCTTTCTTTAAAAGAGAACGTAGAGATGGCTGCTCTAGTAGAAAAACCATTAGGAGAGATTTTGTATCCTGAATTAATTGATGAACCTTCATGTATTCGATTGCCAAACTTTGAGGGAGATAGGTTTGAACTGAAATCTAATTATATTAGTCAATTGCCACATTTTCATGGATTAGAAAGAGAGGATGCTTATTATTTCCTTAGAGAATTTAACGAAGTTTGTCAAATGATGAAAATGCCGAACATGAGTACAGATGCTATTAAACTTAGATATATCTCTTTTTCTTTAAAAGACACAACTAAGAGATGGTTATATACTCTGTTGCCTAATTCAATTTCTACATAGACTGAATTTTGCTTTGTTTTTCTGGAAAAATATTATCCAACACATCAAATGATTAAAAAGAAGAAAGAAATATTAATGTGTAACCAAAAACATAGTGAATCATTTTGGAAATATTTTGAAAGATTTAAAGATTTACTGACTCAATGTCCACATCATGCAATAAGTAAAGTACAATTAATAAGTATAATTTATGAAGGCATTGATGTTTCAACGAAATCTTTATTAGAATCTACTTGTCAAAATGGATTTTTAAAATTATGTAGTGAAGAAGCATGGGCATATTTAGAAAATTTTACAAAAAGAACTGCACAGTGGGAAAATTTGGCTGAAGCTATTGCAGATAAAAGAATATTGCCAAGAGGAATGCATGAAATAGATTCAAGTGCTATGCTTCAAGTGAAATTAAATGAATTAACAAAGAAAATAGAAGAGTTATCATTAAATCAAAAGCTAGCAGAAAAAAATGCAAACATAAATGACTTAGATATTATTTATGTTAGAAACCAGAGAGATAACTTGGGAAATTTTTATCATCCTAATTGGAGAAATCACCCGAATTTATCTTGGAGAAACAACAATTTCCAGGGAGGAGAAAATATAAATGAGAAGAACATAAATTATGAAGTATTAATTGAACAAGGAGCTAGAATAGAGAAATTAGAAAAGATAATCCAACAAGTAAACAATCATCTAGAATTTATATTTGGAAATGCTGCAATTCAAAATCAGAATAGAAATATATCACTTAGACAGAAGGAACAAATGGAAGTTAGACCTACTAGAGGATTGCCAATACAAGCTATACCTAATCCTGTCAATAGAACGGTTAATGAAATTGATACCTCTTTTGGGAGGGTAGCTGAATGAAGTAGCATATCTGAAGCAACTATCTGTATGTATATATGTTTTTTTATTTTTAGTTAATAGTATCGTAGAGTTAATTTCTAACTCAACGGACGAACTTAGTCCGTTGAGTTATGCCTTAACTCCATAAGGGTGTGCAGTACAAAATCGACAAATGGAATTGATGCAATTACCGTTGGATGCACTAAGGGAAGTACTAATTAACTTGTCAGCTAAAGATCTGTGCAGGCTGTGTTGTGTATCAAAGGAAATTAAAGACTGTATTGAAGAAAAATATTTGCAGAGACTACAAGCTACAAAAATGACTAAGATTAGAGATAGATTCATATGGAGGTCATTTAATCGTAGTTCAAATACACATGAATATCTGGCTATGGAAGAAACTACTGGAATTCCACCCAATGCATTAGAAGGAATAAATCATATTATGGGGATAGATGAAGGATTAATCATATACAAGATGAGACCAAGGTATGCAAGTTTATTATTACCTGATATTTTGATAAGAAATCCTATAACAGGAGAAGAATGAAATATAGGAAGACCTAATAGATTTGAAGCACCAACTGTAAATTGTGGGTCAGCTTTAATATTTTCTGATAAAAATTCTGCAATTCCTAAAAAATTATATTATTGGAGACCTACAGGAAATTGGAGTGAAGATTTACGCTTAAGTGTGTATAATTTTCTGAATAGATCTTGGAATGAAAACATTATAATATATCTAGGACAGAAATCATTAATTAACCAAACACATGTCATACTTGATGGATATATCTATTTAGTCACAGAGATATCAAATAGCATATAGATCTGATTTATACATAGTGAGCATAGACAGTTATGAAGATTATATAGAAATTTTACCTATACTGAGTGAAATAGCTAAACCACCATCTACAGAATTTAATGAAATTCAAATAGGAATGTGGTATAATAAAGAAGATGATCCTACTTTATGTCTGATAATATGGTGGGATGAACTAATGAAATTTCAAATATGGATTATGGAAGACATGAATGAATGGAAGTGAGAAGAGGAGTATATTGAAATAGATGTAGAAATAGAAACTGCTACATTACCCTGGAATCAAAAAGGATCCCTTTCTGCATTACATATCATTATTGGTAATACACTCGTATTTGGAATTTATAATATATTGCATGTTTACAAATTAAAAAGGAACAAAAATTGCATTAAAACAGAATTAATATTAAGAAGAACTATGCCTAAAAAGTTTGCTTGGACTGATACATTTATTCCATTTGTTTTTACTTTTCAATCATGTTCTTAAGCTGTGATTTTGTGTGTTTAATGTTGTTTATTCTGCATTTATTTTTTTAAAAAAATAAAACAAAAAATAAAACAAAACAAAATATCAATCCAGTTTGTTGGTATCTATTCTGGGAAACCAACTGGCTTGCTTGTGTGCCACCAAAGGCATAGGAGCCTGGGTTCCACACAAGATACTGAATTATCAATATCTATTAAATGTTATTTTGTTATATATTCTGTGTTTATCTAGGAATGAAAAGTTTTTCAGAATCAAAAATCGGAATATGCAGAAGGAGATACAAGGTATGTAACCAATTACTTATCTTAAATTTTAAATCAAACAAAACTGTATTCATGCCTGCTACAATTATTGTATTTATTGTCAAATCTTTTACATTGAGGACATTGCAAAATGTAGGTATGGGGGGGGGAGGTAATTAAAGTAACAGCCATGTAAGTTTGTTAATTAAAGGAATTAAAATGGTACTGCAAAGTTTTGAGGAAATTGAAAATGAACTTGCTGTAACTATCCGATAATTGAGACTGTAAATTTTTTATAAACTGCTTGAATGTTATATTTAGAAGGCTATAGAAGATGCTATAGAATTTATTATTTATGTAAATCTAGATATAGTATCTTATGTTTTTTCTGAAGTTCATGAGTTTAACAGTTTCACGATTTTAAAATGAAATCAGAATAATTAATGCTTAATCAGAAAATTATCTGAAGTCCTAAAGGAGCTGAGATGTGAATTCTAGATTAAATAAAACACATATGATTAAAGATACATTTAATTTGACTGAGTGAACTTGTAGAATGATTTATGTGTAGATCTTATTAAACTACAAAAAAAGTATGAGCTTATTGAGATGGATTCATATTTTCAATAAATGATAGAAGCGAAACTATATGAGATTGGTGTTTTACTACATCTGTATTAATGAAATACGTACATATATAGTATGTGATTAATGTTTTGTTTTGTGTTTGTAGTTTTGATTGAAAAAAAAAAGAAAAAGAGAACAATTATGTTTTGAGAGAATATTTTATTATTTCTTGAAGTACACGTGTCGAAACCATAATGAATGACTTAAGTGAACTTTCGGTGAGTTATCTATAACTATTCGAAATTATAGCTAGGCATCAGATAGTTATCCTTGTAACTCTCCAAAATCTCTTTTTATTTGTAAAATAGCTGTGGACACATGTCATGTTCTGGGAAAGTGACTTAAGTGGATTTTCGGTGAGTTAGTTGTAACTATCCGAAATGCATTTAAGCATCGGATAGTTAGACCTGTAACTCTCTAAAATGTTATTTTATGATTAAACTGCTGCTGACACGTGTCGAGATCTAGTAGATTTACTTAAGTTATATATCGGTGAGTTATCTGTAAGTATCTGAAATGCATCTGAGCATTAGATAGTTAAGTTTATAAGTATCCGAAATGCACCTGAGCATCGGATAGTTAGATTTATGCACGTGTTGAATTTAAATGCTTTAGAATATCACGTGAGATGCACATGTTTAACTCGTTAAGTTAGCATAACTGTACGCGTTGAGTTACATGAATATTACACTAAGGTAATGCGTTATGTTAGCAGCTTATTTCTTTATATTTTCTAATATGCCATTGTAGCGTTTGCAAGAACAAATAGTTGGAAGAGAAAAACCACGTTTGCACGTATCACGTAGGAATTCAATCGCGTAGGGAGAAGAAAGCATCGCCGTTGATATGAATGAAGGAAATCCAATCGACCATTCAAGTAGAAGTAGTTACTACTAAAGAAATATAAAAGAAAAGAAGAAAAAAGAAAGCGAGTGTGATCGATGGAAGGTCAGTGTGTGTAAAGGAGGATCGGCGTCGCAATTCTCTGAAGTACCACACCAACCATCATCATCACCACCACAATCACCAACCATCGAAGGTTTGTGAGGATACTTGCCTGATGTCGGGTCAATTCCGAGCCAAACACAGTGTCTGACAACCACTGTAAGGAGTGATCGCGTCGCGGGAAGGGAAGCCATTTTCACCAAGCACCGACTCATATTTCAGGAGATCATAAAGCTTTTAGCCTTGGCTTCAGGTTGATGCCTGTTTGCTGAAGAGGAGATTATCTTGCAATTTTGGACTCGCGATTCTATAGGGAGAGGAGACAAAATTGTAAGTGGTTTAATTTTCAGTGATGTAATCGTGTTGCAAGTAATGTCGGAAGTATTTATTGTCAAGTGAGATTACTTTACATTTCACCTATCGCCCATTTCCATGTTCATATCAAAACAAAAATACCAAAAACAATTTATCTATGTTTGTATGTTGTATCTTTGTGTTGTATTGTTTGTGTTGTATCGTGATTAATGTTATCTGTATCAGTTTTGTGATTATTTTATGTTTATTTTAGTTTTACAGTTTACTGAAATTGGTTCGTTCAAAAGACTTAAAGATTTTAATGGTTACTATTTGAATTATCTGAATGTTAGTATTGTTTAATGATAAATCCAATGTTAACTAGCATTAAAGAGCTTAATTGATGTTATTTACAATCTGTGGAATCGCCCAATGGTTGGCCAAATTCCTCTATAAATGCAGTATTAAAAAAAAAAGTCAGGCTCGTGGAGTTAACTTAAGTCCACGAGGTTAGTCCGTTGAGTTAACTGTAAGTCAACGGAGAGCTTATTGAATATATAAATTTGATTCTTAACAAACAAATAGTTCTCAAATTTGTCAGCAATTCCCTATGGGATCGACCTGTACTTGCACACTGATACAATAGACACTATGCACTTGCAGTTAAAGTACAAATTGGAATTAATATCTAAATTGTATTAAAGATTGTTTGGTTACTTTTAAAAGAAAGAATAGGCATAAAGATAAATTAATTAAGTAAAACAGAAGTAACAAATCCAAGTTTTTCTAGTGTAGTGCTGGAAAAATCCAAACAGACATCTTTTAAGAGATTAGTTAAAGGTCCAACTATTTTGCTAAAATATTTAATAAATCTTCTATAAAATCCTGCATGTCCTAGAAATGATCTAATATCTTTTACTGATTTAGGTTCTGGTAGATTAGAAATTACTTCTATTTTAACTTTATCTACTTCAACCCTTTCTTTGAAACAACATATCCCAAGACTTTTCCTTATTTAACTATGAAGTGACATTTTTTCCAATTTAAAACTAGATTTCTTTTCACATAGTGTTTAATACTTAGGCTAAATTGTTTAAACACACTTCATATGAAGTTCCATATATAGTAAAATCAACCATAGATATTTCTAAAAAATCTTCAGTCATTCCAATGAATATGCCCCCTACATACACCTTTAAAAGGTAGTTGGTGCATTGCATAATCCGAATGGCATCCTCTTGAAAGCATAAGTTCCATTAGAATATGTTAAAATTGTTTTCTCTTAATCCTCTAATACTATTGGAACTTAGTTATATCCTGAATAACCATCTAGGAAACAAAAATATTCTTGCCCTACTAATTTCTCTAGCATTTGGTCTATAAAAGGTAAGGGAAAATGATCTTTCCTAGTCACAGCGTTTAGCTTCCTATAGTCTATACACACTCTCTAACCTAATTGAATTCTAATAGGTATCAAGTCCTGACTTTCATTCCTAATAACTGTTAATCCTGATTTCTTGGGAACTACATGGATTGGACTAACCCATGAGCTATCAAAAATAAGATAAATTATGTCATTATCTAACCATTTCACTATTTCCTTCTTGACTATTTCTTTAAGGTTTGGATTTAATCTCCTCTCAAGAATTCTAACTGATTTAGCATTCTCTTCTAAATATATTTAGTGACAACATATAGTTGCACTTAACCCTTTTATATCAGCCATAGTCCATATTGCCTCTTTATAAGTTTTTACTATATCTTTTAATTTAAAAATTTGATCCTCTTTTAAAGCTGAAGCAATAATAATTGAATATGCTCGTTTTTCTTCCAAAAATATATAGGTTAATTCAAGAGGTAAAGGTTTTAAATCTAAATGTTGACCATCAAAAGCTAGAGCTCCTAATTTAACATTTTCATCTTCAATATTACCCTCTTCTTGATCTCCTTCTACATCTATGCTTTCACTTACTTCTAAATTTTCAGAATCTAATTGCCTATTTAATTCTTTTTGAATCACATCATTTAGCATATCTCCTTTATCCTCTAAAAAGTTTATAGTGTGTAAGGACATTTCTAACTCCTCAAACTTTTCTGATTTGAAAATGTTTAATTGAGTATCGTCATTATCATATGCTAACTTCATCACTCCAATTTTACAATTTATAGCAACCCTTGATGTTGCTAAAAATGGTCTTCTCAAAATTAAAGATGTGTCATCATTTTGATGCTTAATTTGCTAGGAATCCAAAATCACAATATCAATAGGATATATGAAGTTTTTGATTTTAGTTAGGACATCTTCTATTTTTCCTCTAAGGTACCTTATACTTCTATCAGCTAATTGAATGACAGTCCTAGTAGGGATTAAGTCTTCTAATCCTAAGGATGCAAATATATCACTAGGCATAACATTTATACCTACACCTAGGTCTATTAAGATTCTTTCTAAAATGGTATTTCCTATGGTGCATGATATAATAGGGATTCTTAGATCAGATAACTTTTTAGGAATTTGAGGCAGAAATAAGGAACTACTTTACTCAACTAAAAAGACTTTCCTTAAAACTTTTCACTCTCTTTTCTTAGTACACTAATCCTTAAGAAATTTAGCATAATGTGGCATTTTCTACAATAAATCTAATAAATGAATGTTAACTTGTACCTTTTCAAAAATTTCTCTAATTTTTTCTTATTTTTTAGGAAATGTTTGTTGTAATCTTTTAGGATAATGTGCTAATGACTGTGATTTACAATATTGTTTTTCTTTCATTTCATTTGTTTAATTATTTTTAGTCTCATTTTCAAATTTAGATTTTTATTCATTAATTTCTAAGTTTTCAAATATTACATTTTCATTGTCATTTTTAATTCTATTCTTATCCACCTTCACATGGCTTTCTTTTTGAGTTCTTAGTGGTATATTAGTTCCAAATCTTAATGTTATACATACATCTTCTAGATTTTCATTACTTTCACGATGTTCTTGTATTTCATTTTCATGATTTTGATCTTCAATTGTTTTCAATTTTAACTTACATTCTTTAAATTCTATTGCATTAGTATTTTCTTTTGTCTATATGTCTTGCAAATTATGCAAATCTATAACATTAAAGTTTTCATTTGTGTTTTCTTGTTATATAACTTGTAATTTCATTGTTAATTCATCCAATGCTTTTAGCTTTTTTTCCAAATCATCAAGTCTCATTGCATTCAATTTTTGATCAATTTTCATTATGATTTTTTTAGTTTCGTATATGATATCAATTTTAGGTTCTAAATATTCTTCCCTATAATTTAATTGATTGATTTCTTATTACTAACACATGTATTGTTCCAGTATGTCCATGTTTTACTCTAAACTACGTTCCAATCCATCATACCTATCCCAAACATCCTTATCTCTCAACATATTACACGTTCTAAATTGACCATTAGTTAGGTAAACTATAGGATTCTCGTACTCAACTCTATTATATTGAATATAATTCGTTTGTTGTTCTTGTGATCTAACCATCTGCAATCATCTTAGTTTCAAAATATCATAGATGTCATGACCTTCCAAATTACAGAATTCACATATGCTAACTACAAGTTTCAGAAATCTTTAAGCATAAGCATATACCATATTCTCAATTATAGAATAAAATACACAACACTCCTCCTGCTATTAAAACAAAACAGCACTCACAGTTGCTTAGCTTCTCAATCCTTGGCAACGACGCTAGAAAACTTGTTTAGGTTTGTTAACTTCTGTTTAGTTGTGAAAAGTTAAATCTTAAACTAGCTTATATCAGTAATTTCTTTTAGAAGTAAACAAACAACATTTCACATAAATTAGATATTAATTCCAATTTATATTTTTAACTACAAGTGCACAGTATATATTGTATTTTTGTGCAAGTATAGGTCGATCTCACAGAGATTGAGTAAGAATTGTGTACTGTTCCGATTTTATATTGGAGTATAAATATGTTCAGTAAGCACTCCGTTGAGTTACAGTTAACACAACAAACTTAATTCGTAGAGTTATGGCTAACTCAACAGACTAACCTCGTGGACTTAAGTTAACTCCACAAGCTTATTTTTCTAGTTGAATATTGTTAATTACAGAGGAATTCGGCCAACCATTAGGTGGTTCCATAGATTGTAAATAACATCAATTAAGCTCTTTAATGTTAGTTAATATAAGATTTATCATTAAACAACACTAAAATTCAAATATTTTAAACAGTAACCATTAAAATCTTTAAGTATCTAGAACGAATCAATTTTAGTAAACTGTAAAACTATTTTATATTTTCTAAATCAAACAAACATAAAACATTCACAATACTAACAATGATAACATTAATCACGATACAAAACAAACAATACAACACTTTAATACTAAACGTAAACACAGATAATTTGTTATTTTTGGTATTTTTGTTTTGATATGTTCTTGAAGATGAATGAAAGGTGAAATGTAAAAATCTCTATCGATAGTAAAAGCTTCTGTCACTACATGCAACACGATTATACCACTAAAAACTTAATCACTTACAATATTACCTCCTCTCCCTATAAAATTGCGAGTCCAAAATTGCAAAATGATCTCCTCTTTAGCATACTAGCATCAACTTGAAACCAAGGCTAGAAGCTTTACGATCTCCTAAGATATGAGTCGATGATTGGTGAAAATGGCTTCCCTTCCTACGATGCGATCACTCCTCATAGTGGTTGTCAGGCACTATGTTTGGCTCGAAATCGACCCGACATCAGGAAAGTCCTCACAGACCTCCAATGGTTGGTGATTTTGGTGGTGGTGTGAAGCTTCAGGGAACTTCCGATACTTCCTGCAGTTAGCGTGGTTCTCCACTACTACACAAACTTTTTCTTCATCTTTTATATTTCTTATAGTAGTAACTGCTCCTACTTAGATGATCGGTTGAATTTCCTTCATTCATATCAACGATGGTGATTTCTTCTTCATTCCATGAGTGAGTTCCTGCGTGATACGTGCAATCGTGGTTTTCCTTCAATTGTCCTATTTCTATAACTAGTATAGTGGCATATTAGAAAATATATAGTCCATTAGGTGATTCCACATAATGTAAATAACATCAATTAAGCTTTTTAATGTTAGTTGATCTAAGATTTGTCATTAAGCAACACTAACATTCAGATATTTCAAATAGTAACTATTAAAGTCTTTAAGTATTTGAGATGAATCAATTTCAGTAAACAATAAAACTATTTTCTATTTTTTGAATCAAATAAACATAAAGCATTCATAATACTAACAATGATAACATTAATCACAATACAAAATAAACAATACAACACTTTAATACTAAATGTAAATACAGATAATGATTTGTGTTTGGTATTTTTGTTTTGATATGTTCCTAAAGACGAACGAAAGGTGAAATATAAAAATCTTTATTGACAATAAAAACTTCCGTTACTACATGCGACACAATTACACCACTAAAAATTTAATCACTTACAATCTTGCCTCCTCTCCATATAGAATCACGAACCAAGAATTGTAATTTGATCTTCTCTTCAGCATACTGGAATCAACTCAAAACCAAGGCTAGAAGCTTTACGATCTCCTAAGATATCAGTCGATGCTTGGTGAAAATGGCTTCCCTTTCTACGACGTGATCACTCCTCATAGTAGTGTCAGTCATTGTGTTTGGTTCGAAATCAGCCTGACAACTGAAAACTATCCTCACAAACCTCCGATGGTTGGTATTTTTGATGGTATTGTGGAGCTTCAAGGAACTTCCGACGCTTCCTACAATTATTGCAGTTCTCCACCCTCTCTCACAGTTTTTTCTACTCTTCTTTATATTTCTTCCAATAGTAACTATTTCTACTTAGATGATCGGTTGGATTTCCTTCATTCATATCAACGATGGTGATTTCTTCTTCATTTCACGAGTGAATTCCTACATGATATGTGCAATCATGGTTTTCCTTCGAATTTCCTATTTTTGCAACTACTATAGTGACATGTTAGAAAATAAATGGTCCATGGAGTTAGTGCAACTCAATGGAATTACTTCATTGATTTAACTAAAACACACGTATAGTAAAGAAATACTTACAAGCTTATAACGCTAAGACAACGCATTACCTTAGTGTATATCCAAGTAACTCAACACGTATAGTTATGCTAACTTAATAAGTTATACATGTGCAGCTCACATGACATAATAAAGCATTTAAATTCAACACATGCATAATTCTAACTTAACGAGTTCAGATATACAACTTACAGTTTTTATTTGTTAACTCAACGAGTTCTCATATGATCTTTTTACACCTTTAAACATGTAACTTAACGAGTTGGCACATGATCTTTCAATAAAAAGAACACTAACTCAACGAGTTGTTACTATGTACTTGTACATGATATAAATATGTGCAAATAAAATAGATCATGCTTAATACTATAAAACCACACTTAAATCCAATTTTTAGATCATTGACACGTGTCCTCAATAAGTTTTATGATAAAAAGATATTTCGGATACTTAAGAATTTCAAAGCCTGTAACTCACCACCAATTCAGAAATATACTTAATTAATGCTAATTCCTTGAAATTATACAAATTCTTTCATTAAGACATAACAGTGCAATTATAACATAATGGCTTAATTCTCATATGATAAGCTAAATATTATGTAATTAACCATCATTTAACCCTTAATATTATGCACTTTTTCATTCTAAATAGGTCTATTTCATATGTCTAATCAATTTAATTATATATTGTTGGAGGTGGATTATGTATCTAAATAGATAAAAGTTATTCCTACAAAAACAATTGACAACAAAGTGGTAATACATTTTATCAAAACTAATATAATTGCTAGATTTGGAATACCTAAAGCTATTATTAGTAATAGAGGAATTCATTTCTGTAATAGAAGTTTTGAAGCCTTAATGAAGAAATATAAAGTAAATCACAAAATAGCAACATCATATCATCTACAAACAAGTGGACAAGTAGAAAGTGCAAACAAACAAATTAAATTAATCTTAGAAAAAGTAGTAAATCCTACTAGAAAAGATTGAGCTAATAGATTAATAGATGCACTTTAGGCTTATAGAACTACTTATAAGACAAGCTTAGGTATGTCACCTTTTAGGATAATATATGGAAAAAGTTGTCATTTACTAGTTGAAATTGAACATAAAGCTTATTGAGCATTAAAAACTCTAAACACTAATTTAAATCAAGGTGTTGAAAATAGAAAATTACAATTAATTGAGTTAGAAGAATTTAGGAACAAAGTTTATTTGAAAACTGTAAAAGAAAAAGAGAAAATGAAGTTTTGGCATAACAAGAAAATTATTCCAAAAGCTTTTGAAATAGGATAAGAAGTATATTTTTACATGACTAAACTTCATAACCATCCAAGAAAATTAAGATTTAGATGGTAGGACCTTACATAATTTGAAATATTTATTCCTATGGAGCTATTGAAATTGAAAATCCTAAAAATCAGAATATATTTAAAGTAAATGGACATAGACTTAGACCTATTATGAAGTTTCTAAAAAGTTCCTTTCAGAATTATAGAAGAAGTAAGAGTAGAATACTACTTGAGTTCTATTAAGTAATATATATAAAAATAAATATATTATTATTATTATTTTAATGTAGAGCCAATTTAACCAAAAGAAATCATTAGTTCTATCAAAGTAGAAAAATTAAAAGAAAATATTGTAACAATCACACAAAAAGGATCCATCAGCCTAACTGATTACTAAAAAAAAAGTAAAAAGAGAAATTTTATATTAAATAGAGTGTCGATTTGACCAAAACAGAGTATCGGTCCAACCAAGTGTTAGAAAAATATATATTCTATAATTTCAATTCAACCGTGGAGGTATAATGGTTTGACCAAAATTCTGAAATAGTAAAATTAAGAGTTGGTTGGAATGGAGATTCTTTGGTGTTGACCAAAAAATTATTATTATAGTTATTTATTTTATTAGTTATAACTTTACAGAAGATCCGTTGAGTTAAGCTTAACTCAACGAACTTACTCCATTGAGTCTAGGATAAGTTAACGAATTTACTCTATTGAGTCTAGGATAACTCAAGTCTAGGATAACTCAATAGAACTTAAGGTAAGTCCATGGACTTAGTCCATAGAATTAACTGTAACTGCATGGAGTAATATGTGTTAGTAGTGATAGATTGCGTGGGAAATGACTTGATTTCCTACCAAAAAAACTTAGGGTTTATTTATACTAAAACTTAAGATTTAGGGGTATTATCCATAGAAATCATTTAGAACTTAAAATAGTAATGATTAAAGTGATTCTGTTTCGTTCCATAATGCTAGAGGTCAAGATGATGCCAGACTTCTAGAATCAGATCGACACTATAGAATTCCTTAGACAATCGGAGGAATGACATTCAAGGTAGAAGATCAGAAATACTACTAGAGAAAAGTAACTTGAAAAGGTAAAGGACGACCTCTTCTTCTTCACAAGAAAGCTTGTAATTTTGAATGTTAGAATACCTCAAATAATGGAAACCAGAATAAAGGTGGCAACTGAAACTACTGTAAATAGAGAAAGGAAAATCAAGCTGCACAATGAAGTTGCCCTAGAACTTATAAGAAGGAAATCTCGATTGTAGTTTATCAAAAAGATAGCTGCAAAAGTGGCTATTCAACAAGAAAAAGAATAAAGAGAGTAGGAAGAACAAGAGTAGCAGTTAGAATCTTCACAGCAACAATTAAGAGAGCAAGTTGAAATACCAGCTGCAACAGCAAAACAAGTAGGACCTTCAATTCTACCACTTAGACCACTAGAAAGGGTGGTAGTTATGGGGCCACCTATTAAAGAACATTTAAGAGAGTTTGAAGAACTAGTTCAAGTTGGGAAAAGCCAAGGAGAACCAGAAGATTTGATAGTAGCTAAAGCACATTTGGTGTTTAATGCACTTCACAAAAGAAGAGCTATAGAAAAGTTGAAGGCCCAATACAAAGTTAAAGTTGAAAAGTATCAAGAAGACACTGCCATACCTAGTATAAGAGAAACTGAGGTTGGTCCTTTGAGACAAGCAACTATAGAGAAGGTGAAAGAGGAAGAGCTAGTACCTATGACTCGAAGGCCTGAAGAGCTCATTTTTGTTGACCTATTATCAAAAGAAGAAGAGCAAGCACAACTGTTAAGAAGAAAAAAAGGAAAAGAGATAGTGTCTTAGGCTCAAGAAGAAATTAAATTTGAGCCTATAATGTATACGGTAGCGCATAAAGAGTCTATTTTTGTAGATTTGCAATCAGAAGAAGTAGATCAATAGTAGGAGTGTAGGATCGTTGTATCACAATAGGGGGGGTGAATTGTGTCTTTAGTAATTAAAATTACCAGTGGATAAAACAAGAGCACAAAACACTTGTAAATAAAATTCTATTCTTTATGAACTTTAAAGAAAGAATTTACATTTTTCAATGATTCTTCTCTTTGCTGCAATATGCCTTATACACCTGTAGTCAGTCCAAAATATTCTAATTTCTTCTTTTTTCAACTATATGTCTATAGTGTTTCTAGTTGTTCAGGAGGTTTTAAAGTTTTCTTAATTTCTCTTGTTAAAGGCACTTATGGTCTTGATGGTCCTTCACCGTGATGCCTAAGTTGCAATAATAGAATATAGAGTTTTAAGCTCTCAACCTCTACCATTTTTAGTTGATAAACTTTTTGTCCTTCACTTCAAAGACCTATTTTCCAAATGGCAGTTTTCTATTCATTAATAAACTTTTGAATTTCATCTAAAATAGCTAGGGGAAAATAATGTTGGGAGTACAAAGATTCTAATTCCCTGTTGGCATTTTCTATCATTGGTCCTCATTTCTTTCTATGATAAGTAATAGACTATACCGATATTTCAAGTACTTGTCCATAACTTGTAACAACCTTAGGGTTAGGTTGTAATGTTCTTTTCCACATTTGTAACGTGGAAAGTTCAGTTTGTTTTAGTCTAAACTGTGTTTCAGCATAATTTCGAATAAATTTCTAATAGAAATTTTTCTTGTCTTGAACAGCTTTTCGAATTTCATGTAGTACTTCATTAGAAAACGTATACTTGGAGTAAATGTCGTTAATCTCACTTTCTATCTTTTGAAGTTCTATCTCTCTTTTTTGCACTTTTGTCATTCTACCACGTCCTCGTCCACGTCTTGACATTATCGATTAATCTTCATTGTTCACTATAGAACTTATTGGAAGTAAAGATTGTGAAACTAGGGTTTTACCAAGGTAGAAACATGAAAGGTTGTTAGTAAAACATTTATAACTCTTCAAGTTTATAAATGGATAAACGAATTCAATCATTGAAATCATAAATATAAGATTTGTTATTGATAAATAACTCGAATGCTTATAATAATTGTATGAGTTTTACAACCGACAAAAGCAAAAGACTTAGCATAACTATTCATGTAAAGAAAATAACTACTAGCTAAGTAAAAATGAGAAAACTTGAAGACTTATGATAACTATTCAAATTTTATGAGCAATAAAGCACATAACTATATCACAAACTAAAATAGTTATTGTCATATTTTAAGTCTTTCATAAAAATATAATAATATTAAGTTAACTGTTCGAGTTTCTCGAATGGATATGCATAAAAGTCAAAGACTTAAGCATAACTATTCAAGTTTCTTAAAAGGATAAAATATAATAATTTAAAACAGAAACTCAGAGAGAAATCTAACTATTCGAGTTTGTAGAAGAATAAAAAGTTAACAATACGAAAAACTCGGAGCGTTAGATAAAATAACTAAAATCAAGTGAAATACATAACTGTACGTTAAACTAACTGAATGAGTCTAACTTTTTATCTGTATAAGTTCTAGAATATTTGCATTTGATTAAATTTACCATTGTTTGTCATTATTTACTCCCCCTACATAAATGTAGTCTAGAGAATCTATGGCGTACTTAATATTAGGTTGCCAAGCCCTAATAGATTTGTCATTAAAGTCCAAATAGCTGATTTAAGTTGGTTGCTAAGCCTTAAATAGATTTGTCATCTAAGTTCAAATAGCTGACTTAAGTTGGTTGCTAAGCCTTAAATAGATTTTTCATTTAAGTTCAAATAGTTGACTTCTGGTCAACTATAAGAATATTGATATCTAGCACAAGTACACACACTAAATATAATATTTGGTCAGCTAACTGTTAAATAAAGTAATGAACCAATCATACTTCTATATTGTTTTATATCTACAGTTTTTTTAGAGTCATCTTTATCGAACTTAGTGATAGTACTCATTGGTGTATTCTTTATTTTAGTGTTGTCTAACCCAAACCTCTTTAATAAATCTTGAGTATATTTTTCTTGTGAAATAAAAGTACCCTGATTTAACTGCTTAATTTGTAAGCTTAGGAAAAATGATAGTTCACCCATCATACTCATTTCAAATTGATTAGTCATGTCTTTCGAAAAAGACTCAACTAATTTATCATTTGTTGCTTCAAATATGATGTCATCTACATAGATTTAAATTACTAATATATCTTTTTCGACCTTCTTGATAAAAAGAGTATGATCTACCTTTCCCATAGAATACCTTTTTTTCCATAAGAAATTTAGATAATCTCTCATACCAAGATCTAAGGGCTTGTTTAAGGCCATATAGTGCCTTTTTAAGCTTGTAAACATACTCGAGATATTTTGTTTCTTCAAAACTTGGAAGTTGTTTTACATAAACTTCTTCTTTTATATATTCACTTAAAAAAGCAATCTTAACATCCATTTGATATAATTTGAAATCCATGTACCAAGCATATGCTAACAAAATTCGTATTGATTCTAGTTTAACAACAGAAGCAAATGTTTCATCATAGTCAATTCCTTCCTCTTGCTTGTAACCTTGAGCAACTACCTTAGCTTTATTTTTAACTATATGTCTATTCTAATCTACTTTGTTTCTAAATACCCACCTTGTTCCAATTATGGACTGATTTTCAGGTGGTGGAACTAAATCCCATACCTCATTTCTTATAAATTGATTTAGCTCATCTTGCATAGCTGGATACCAAAATTCATCTTTTATGGCTTCTTCAATTTTCTTAGGTTCTAGTAAGGAAACAAATGAATAAGCACCACAAATGTTGACTACTGATGACCTAGTCCTAACTCCTTGATTAGGATCGCCTATTATTTGATCAATAGGATGAGATGAAGCATAACGTCAATTTCTATGTTGTTCCACATTTTCTATAGGTATGACATTATTTTCATCTAAATCTTCATCATTTAAATTTATATTTCTTATTCCATCAGATAATCTCTCAATTACTCTGTCAACATCATTTGGTACCATTTCTGGGAGAATTTCTAAATCAAAGTTTTCAACATGTCTAAAAATCCAAATAAGAATTTTCATAAAATTTCACATGTAGGGTTTCCTCAATGGTTTTTGTTGATTTATTATATACTCTATATGCCTTACTTCTAATAGAATAACCAACAAAAATACCCTCATCTCATTTGACTCTAAATTTGTCTCTACGTTCCTTAGTATTTAGAATAAAACATTTTCAGCCAAAAGGTTTTAAATAGCTTATTTTGGGAACCCTATTATACCATATCTCATAAGGAATTTTATCCAAAATTAGTCTTAGATGTACTCTATTTATAACATAACATGCTGTATGAACTGCTTTTGCCTAGAGAGATAGGGGTAACTTATTTTCATTTAACATGGTTCTGGACATTTCTTGAAGTGATCTATTTTTACATTCTACTATCCCATTTTGTGAAGGAGCTCTTAGAAATAAGTACTTATGATCTATGCCTAATTCTTCACAAAATGTATCCATTTGATCATTATCAAATTCTGTACCATGATCACTCCTAAGTTTTTGAATTTTAACATTTTGCTCATTTTGAACTTTATTACAGAATATCTTAAATATTTCAAAAACTTTAGTTTTATTATCTAGAAAATAAATCCAAGTAAACCTAGAATAGTCAACTAATACAAAAGCATAATGTTTACCTCCTAGACTAGTAGTCCTGGTAGGTCCAAATAAATCCATATGCACTAATTCTAATACTCTTTTGCTTGTTATTTTATTTAAACTTTTAAAAGATGTTTTATGTAATTTACCTAGTTGACATGCATCACACATAAACTCTTTCGAGTACTTAATACTAGGTAAACCTCTGACTAGATTCTTTTTAGACAGCTTTTGTAATAATTTTAAGTTTGAGTGTCCTAACCTTTTATGCCATAAAATAACTTCATCTGATTTTGCAATTAAGCAAGCATTGTCTTTAATGATATCAGAAGGCAAATTCAGAATACAAACAGATCTTTTCTTATATGCAATGAATAAAATTTTGTTTGTAGACATGTCTATAATTTTACAGAAATCTTTTTCAAAATTTACTCTGTAAAACTTCATTAAAACAGGAACACTCAATAAATTAAAACCTAAGTTTTCTACTAATAAGACATCATTTATAAAATATTTTTAGTTACCTGAACCTTGCTAGACCCAAGGATATTTGTTTTGCTTTTATTTTCAAAGGTAACTTGTTTGTTCTTGGTCTTTGTTACTTTTGTAAGTAATCGTATATCTCCAGTCATGTGGCTGGATGCTCCACTATCCATTATCCATTTTGATTTGTATACCTACAAAATAGTTAAGAAGAGATTTTATCTCTTGGAATCCATTTCTGAGTGGGTCTAAGAATTTTAGAGAGAGTCATATCAGAATAATCAATACTTTTAAATTTCAACTTATCTATCTTCTGATAATTATTCCTGTGTTTATTTCTCTTAGTATTATAATTATCAAAACATTTATCTCTATGTAAACCAGAGTTGAAATTTTCATTTCTGACATTATTTGATTACTGATCCCAATATCTGATATTTTTTAAATATGAAAAAAACTAATCAAAAATATTAAAATTCTCAAATAACTTAGCTTGATTTTTCTGAAAATTTCTTTTGAAATTCTTGCATTGTGTGCTATGCTGCATTTTATCAATTTACACATATTTATCCCCCTTTTTAATCACACACAGAATAGTTTTTCTTTTACTATTCTTAGTACTAGAAATAAAGACATTATTTTTAACAGTACCATTATGCAATATATAATTTTCAAAAGATGCATCGTGTAAACCAATACTATGTTTTTATACATTTGATATTTTACTACTAGGTTCATTTGTTATGGTTTGACTATTATTCCATTTACTTAATGTAGCATTTTGATCGCAAACCTTAATATTTAACATATCAATTTCTGAATTTAAATCAATAATAGTCAGTTTCAGTTTTTCAATTTCACAGATCATTTTCTTTTTATCAGCAATTAAATTTTCACAATTAGCATGCAATTTTCCTTCTATTATAGTAAACTTTAAAATTTCCTTTGCATGCTTTCGATTTTCTTCTTTAAATTTATTCAACGTAGAGTTTAGAAAATCAATCTTATTTTCAGATTCATCTAACATTTTCCTAGTGTTCTTTCCTTCTGTTTTGACTTTCTTATATTTTCTAGCCAGTTTATTGTATTCAACAAGTAATCCATCAAAACTATCAAAACTAGCATTTTGTTTAGAAGATACCTCACTGGATTTTGCTATGAAGCATACATTTGCCAGATTTTCTTCTGAATCTGATGTTGATGAGGATTCATTGTCTAATGTTGAATCCTTTGTTTCTTCACTTTGTGAAGCTAAAGAGCCATCCCATGTCACTTTAAGTGCCCTTCTTTTCCTGAATTTCTTATTCCTAAAATTCCTCATCGAATTCATCTTATCTTTGTTGACGATAATTAATTTGAAAGTGACCTAGCCTGTTGCACTTGTAGCATATGATTTTGTCTTTCATGAATGACTTCTTCTCCATATCTCTAGATGTCTTTGCTGACCTGAAGTTCCTACATTTCTTCAATAGATTTCTAAATTTTCTGGTCAACAACAGTAAATCATCGTCAAAATGATTAGTGACTTTTGAGACTTTATCAACCTCAAAAGCTAGATCCCTTTTAGGATTCTTCCCTTTTAGATCTAAATGTTGTACTTCATAGGTTGTCAGATTGCCTATGAAATCATCGAGAGTATATGTATTTAAATCTTTGGACTCTTCAATAGATGTTGCCTTTTGAGCCCAAATTTTAGTTAAAGATCTAAGGATCTTTTTACCAAGTCTTTTTCTTCAAATTTCTTGCCTAAAGATTTTAATGAATTTACAATCTCAAGAAAATGAGAAAACATATCAAAGATACATTTATTTTCGTACATTTTAAAAAGCTCATATTTATGTACTAACATATTAATCTTAGATTCCTTGACCTAGTTAATACCTTCATTGGCAACTTCTAATACATGTCATATCTCATATATAGTTTGATATGCAGAAACTTTGTTAAATTAATCATGAGATAAAGCACAAAACAAGATGTTTAAACTTTTAGCGTTCAGTGTCATTCGCTCCTTTTCATCAAAAGTCCAAGTATCATATGGAGTCGTAACTAACATTATATGATTGCTAATTATATGCCATAGTTTGAAATCAATTGACTGAAAGAATACTTTCATCCTATATTTCGAGTAGCCATAATTGCTACCTTTGAGCATAGGAAGATGATTAGTGATCTGTCCTTCGATTATAACTAAGATTTCAGTATTATCCATTTTAAACAGATGATCCTAAGTAAATGATAAGAAAAATTGATTCCTAAATAGAGAAATGAAAGCTCTTTAATTATGCTTTGATATTAGTTGTAAGATCGTTGTATCACAAGAGGGGGAATGAATTGTGTCTTTAGCAATTAAAATTACCAGCAGATAAAACAAGAGCACAAAACACTCATAAATAAAATCTATTCTTTATAAACTTTAAAGAAAGAATTTACAATATCTTTTCACCTCAATTCCCTTCTTAACGGTTTTGATACAGTAATGTTCAATATATAATTCAAATAGAAAATGAAGTCCTTATTCAAATCTACTTTCAAATTGTATAAAACTGATCTTTATGCGCGTACTCATTTTCTTCTTTTTGTTTAGCTTCTATATCTCTTCTTCTCCAGTTGTCGAATTTCCAAACTTCTTGCGTTTGCAGCTCCTTTTCTAAAATTACTTAGAATTTCGAACTTCTTCTGATGTTGGAAAATTTTTCTAGATATGAATATTCATACTTGATTTTTTAGTTTGTGATTGGGATCTAGATTGAATATTCAGACTTGGTTTTTGAGATTGGGATCCTCATTGTAATGTAGCTCATACTCTTTATTAGTAGTCGAACTCTGACTTCACGTTCAGTATGTTCATCCACTTAATCCATAATCCAAGTACTAATTTCAATTTCAAATTATCCACGATTTCCACTATGTCCACTATCATTTTGAAATTTCCACTTTCTCCACTATCATTTTGAATTTCCATTCGTAGATTCACTGAAACTTTATCTTCCTAGGGATTTGTGGAATATCTTCTAAGTCTTCATTTTAGTCAAACACTTATCTTTTAAGTCCTGTAAAAACTCAAACATTTATTTGTAACTCTTCGAGTTTTTGCACCTGCAAAACACGTGATTGAACAAAGAAAACTTATTTGTTCATTAGTCATTTTATAAAACTCAAACAGTTATCTATCTATGCATATAAAAACTAGAATAATTATCTAACTCTTCAATTTTCATTACCGAACACACATGGAAAACACGTGACAACTTAAAACATTAAAAACACACATGTAGATAACTTAACTATACGAGTTTTTAACATAACTCTTCGACTAAATTGAAACATTAACTATCTGAAAGTTTAACAATTCGAAAATCTAACTATTTGAAAACTTTAACTATCCGAAAGTTAACTATTCAAAATTTTAAATGAAACTTTCCAATAACTTGTCAACATTTAATTACATGACTATTATATTTAGAAAATATTATTTAGACTTATTTATAAACTTTAATAAAGCATTTATCATCAAAACAAAATTCTTAACAAGGAGCAAAGAAGAGAAGAAAAACAGGCTGATGTAGATCTACAACCTAAAGAATTAGAAAAAAAAGTTAGGGCAGAATATATTGTGCCCAAGACTCCATCCCAATCTGCCACAGAATTAGAAAGAACAATAACAATGTAGATTGGTAGTGAGGAGGAAGAAGAAAGAGAAGAGGCTGAGTAGGAAGATAAACAGGAAGAAAAGAATTTGATAGATTCCTCTAAAGAGAATGAAACTCTTCAGCAACTTATGGAGAAAATACAAGATAAAAATGTGGAAAGTTCTGCAGGCTCTCCACCACAATGCAGAACTGAAAGACAGGAATCTCTGAATTATTTTCAGCAACAAGTACAACAACAAACTCAGCAACTTGAAGAAGAAATTCAAGAACAAACCCCATTAGAGCAACAAATCCAAATTCCTGACCCAACAAAGGCAACTATTCTAAATGAAGTTCACTTTTGGAGTCAGGAAGTATACAACAAGTATCAAAAAATAAAGGGGTATGATATCATTTACAGTAGGCTAGTAAATTGGACTAGAATTGAGGAGATTAGAGAATTATTTGAATTCCAAGGCCTACTAGAATTTATTCCAAAGCAAAAAGGGCATGTAGTTTATGAAAATTTAGTGTCCCATTTTTATACAAATTTAAGAGAGAAAGAAGGAAATTTAATTGCAGACGTAGAATAAGTTAATATTTAGATAACAACTAAGCTTCTCTATAACATTTTTGGATTGAAAAATGAAGGAATTGAAATTCTGGAAGAAACAACTATAGTGGAATGGACTGAACAAGAAATTAAGTAGTGCATACCTAGTGACTATCATGTGCCAATACTTATTAGAATGAAGTGCCTAAATGGAAAGGCACACATGGTGGCAACTATACTACTGAAGACTATTTATCAAAGACAAGGTTATGACATTGAATCGAGTCAATTTGTCAAGTGAGCCACATATGCAGTTATTAACAAAATACAAGTGAATTGGTTTAAAGTATTCATCTCCAACCTCAAATAAGTAAAGAAAAAGTTATTTTATGGAGATTTAATTCTACTACTGATGGTGGAAGGAATTGACTTCACGAAATAGACATCTAAGAAGATAAGATCTAGAGCCATTTTAGTGAAGGAATATAAAAATTATAATGCTGGTGCTACTTCTATTATTGAACCTTCTAGAGACTTTACAAGAGTTGTAGAACGTATAAATCAATTAGAGCAACAACTAGAGAAGCTCTAGAAGGAAGTAGATGAACTTAGGAAGAAATACTAAGTGTATTATTCATCTACTTGTACTAAAAAATATCTAATAGTATGTAATTGTAAACTATTTATATATATGAATGTTTGAACAGTAAGATGCTTTTGAATTAATGTTTGTGAATAAATGATTTAAAGCTGTATTAAAATTTTAATCTATATATATGTTTGAAGCATTACAAGACTGTTTTAAAAGAAATTGAATTGAATGAAATATGTGCTTAAAGGCACGATTATTTAAGAAACACCTGAATATGTTTACAGATTATAGAAACTCTAAATTCTACATAACAGGAAATGAACTGTAAGTTAAATATGCATCTAATGTCTGAATTTAAATGAGTTTAAATTGGAACACTACATTAATGTAATGTATTTAACTTTATTTAAGTTGAAGTATGTAGGAAAAATATATAGAAGTTAAGATGAGAAGTAATTTGTTAGAAAAATTTACTAAATGTTAACTCAACGAAGTTAGTTCATGGAGTTAACATTAACTCCACGAGGTCAATAATAAAATATAAGGTCAGATAACTCAATGAAGTTAGTCCGTAGAGTAAGCAAATAAGAGATGAAGCTAGTCTGTTGAGTTAGCTGTAACTCAACGAGATTAGTTCGTTGAGTTAGGAACAGTAACTAAGACTAGTCCGTTGAGTTATCTGTAACTCAACGAGGTTAGTTCATGGAGTTAGTGTAACAGTTATTCTTTTATCCACAAACAAAACTTCATAGGTTTAGTAGTTACTAAAATTTAAAAATTATAAGTAGAACACGTATCCATAAAAATAAGAACCATACTACACGTTCAAGACACGTTCTTGCAACGAGATTGGTTTGCCTTATAGACATGTACTATAAATATAGAACATAATGTTATTTACTAATTACCAACAATCTAGACGAGGAACGAAAATTCATTGAGGAACTGGAAGGAGAAGCAGTTGATTCAACTTCATCCATCAATAATTATTTATTGAAAACAAAGCTTTAAACTAGTATGTAATTAATCTTTTGCAATATTACTTTATGTTAAGAGTTTATCAGCATATGGACTCATTCTCCTAGAACTAAATGATTAGTAAGAACATCTACATGCGATTATTCAACACTAAAGCATATTGAAAATTTTTCTGAAGTGAACTTTAACGAAATCCTTAAGAGTGTAGCTAACCTTTCTTTAAAGGAGAACGAATATATGATTGCTCTAGTAGAAAAACTATTAGGAGAAATTCAGTATCCTGAACTAGTTGACGAACCTTCATGTATTCAATTGCTAAACTTTGAGAGAGATAGGTTTGAACTAAAATCTAATTATATTAGTCAATTGCCACACTTTCATAAATTAAAAAGAAAAGATGCCTATTATTTCCTTAGAGAATTTAATGAAGTTTGTCAAATGATGAAAATGTCAAACATGAGTATTGATACTATTAAACTTAGATACATTCATTTTTCTTTAAAAGATAGCTAAGAAATGGTTATATACTTTGTCGCCTGATTCAATTTCTACATGGACTGAATTTTGCTCTATTTTTCTGGAAAAATATTATCTAACACATCAAATGATTAAAAAAAAAGGAAATATTAATGTGTAGCCAAAAATAGGGAGAATCATTCTAGAAATATTTTGAATAATTTAAAGATTTACTGACTCAATGTCCACATCATGCAATGAGTAAAGCACAATTAATAGGTATAATTTATGAAGTCATAGATGTTTCAACTAAATCTTTATTAGAATCTACCTATCAAAATAAATTTTTAAAATTGTGTAATGAAGAAGCATGAGCATACTTAGAAAATTTTGAATTGCTTAGTGGAAAAACTCAATTGAAGTTATTACAGATAAAAGAATATTGTCAAGGGGAATGCACAAAATAGATTTAAGCATATGCTTGAAGTTAAATTAACTAAATTAACAAAGAAAATTGAGAAGTTATCATTAAATCAAAAGCTAGCAAAAAAGAATGCAAACATTAATGACTTAAATATTATTTATGCTAGAAACCAAAAAGATAACTTTGGAAATTCTTATAATCCTAATTGGAGAAATCACCTGAACCTATCTTAGAGAAACAACAATTTCCAAGGTGGAGAAAATATAAATTATGAAGCATTAATTAAACAAGTATATAGAATAAAGAAGTTAGAAAAGATAATTCATTAATTAAACAATCGTCTAAACCATGTATTTGAAAATGCTACCATTCAAAACCAAAATATGAATAGAAATATACCCCTTATACAAAAGGAATCAATACAAGTTAGACCTATTGGAGGATTGCCAATGCAAGCAATGCCTAACCCTATTAATAGAATTGTTAATAAAATTGATACCTCCTATGGGAGGGAAGCTGAATGAGGTAACACAATTGAAGTAACAATGTATAATATAGTAAGTAGAAAAATATAAAAGGAAAAGAAAATGAAAGTTTAATTATAGTTATTAGTACCGTAGAGTTATTACTTTAACTCAACGAACTTAGTTTATTGAGTTATGACCTAACTCCACGGAGGTATGTAAGTAGCTATGTTAATTTTATCTTTGCTAAATTTTATTTATGTTATACAGAATCACAACAAATGGAATTAATGAAATTATCGCTAGATGCACTAAGGGAAGTATTGAGTAACTTATCAACTAAAGATCTATATAGATTGTATTGTATGTCAAAAGAAATTAAAGAATGTGTCAAAGAAAAATATTTTCATGGACTACTACAAAGATGACGAATATTAGAGATGGATTTTTATGGAAGTCATTTAATTATAATTTAATCAGTTATGAATATCTAAACAAAGAAGAAAATATTGGAATTCCACCAAATACATTAGAAGGAATAGATCATATTATGGGGATAGATGAAAGATTGATTATTTACAAAACCAAACCAAGGTATGCTATTCTGTTACCTGATATTTTGATTAGAAATCCTATTACTAGAGAAGAATGGAATGTAAGAAGGCCTAATAGATTTGAAGTACTATTAGAAATTTTGTTTTGATGATAAATGTTTTATTAAAGTTTATAAATAAGTCTAAATAATATTTTCTAAGTATAATAGTCACGTAATTAAATGTTGATAAGTTATCAGAAAGTTTCATTTAAAATTTTGGATAATTAACTTTCGGATAGTTAGATTTTCGGATAGTTAAACTTTCGGATAGTTAATGTTTCGATTTAGTCGAAGAGTTATGTTAAAAACTCGTATAGTTAAGTTATCTGCATATGTATTTTTATTGTTTTAAGTTGTCATGTGTTTTCTATGTGCATTCGATAATGAAAATCAAAGAGTTAGATAACTATTCGAGTTTTTATACACATGGATAGATAATTGTTCAAGTTTTATAAAATGACTAACGAACAGATAAGTTTTCTTTATTCAGTCACATGTTTTGTAGGTGCAAAAACTCGAAGAGTTACAGATAAGTGTTCGAGTTTTTATAGGACTTAAATGATAAGTGTTCAATTAAAACGAAGACTTAGAAGATATTCTACAAATCTCCAAGATATAAAGTTTCAGTGAATCTATGAGTGGAAATCATGGAAATTCAAAATGATAGTGGACATAGTGGAAATTCAAAAAGATAATGGAAATTGTGGATAATTTGAAATTGAAATTAGTATGTGGATTATGGATTATGGATTAAGTGGATGAATATGCTGAACGTGAAGTCAGAGTTCAACTACTAATAGAGAGTATGAGCTACATTACAATGAAGATCTCAATCTTAAAAACCAAGTCTGAATATTCAATCCAAATCCCAATTACAAATTGAAAAATCAAGTCTAAATATTCATATCTAGAAAAATTCTCCAACATCAAAAGAAGTTCGAAATTCCAAGCAATTTCAGAAAAGAAGCTACAAACGCAAGAAGTCTGGAAATTCGACAACTAGAGAAGAAGAGATATAGAAGCTGAGCAAAAAGAAGGAAATGAGCTATGTGCATAAAGATTAGGTTTTATATAATTCAAAATTAGTTTTGAATAAGGACTTCATTTTCTATTTGAATTGTATATCGGACATTACTGTATCAAAATCATCAAGAAGGGAATTGAGCTGAAAAGATATTGTAAATTCTTTCTTTAAAGTTTATAAAGAAGAGAATTTTATTTATGAGTGTTTTGTGCTCTTGTTTAATTAGCTAGTAATTTTAATTACTAAAGACACAATTCACCCCCCCTCTTGTGATACAACGATCCTACAATTGGTATTAGAGTATAATTAAAAAGCTTTCATTTCTCTATTTAGGAATCAATTTTTTCTGTCATTTACTTAGGATCATCTATTTAAAATGGATAATATTGAAATCTTAGTTATAATTGAAGGACAGACCATTAATCATCCTCTTATGTTCGAAGGTAGCAATTATGGCTACTAGAAATATAAGATGAAAGTATTCTTTTAGTCAATTAATTTCAAACTATGGCATATAATTAGCAATCCTATAGTGTTAATTATGACTCCATATGATACACTTTTGAGAATTGTGGCAAGTCAAACAAATATTACACCTTGACCATAGAAAAGATTAAAGTCAATATCTTTCTCTACAAAGGAACTACAAAAATACCAGAAAGTAGATACACCTGTAATTCGATAGCAACAACAATAGGATCGGCAAACTTAGTCACAAGAACAACAGCAACAATCGACACAATTTTCAAAACAACATACAAATACAAATACAAGTATACATACAGAGACAAATACAGGTATACATACAGATACACATACAGATTTACATATAGACATAAATACATAATTTTTACAACAACCGTCACAAGTTTCACATTTCAAATTAGATCAAGCAATAATTGATCAAATCAATAGAGTAAGTACAAAAATTGTAAAGCAAATTTTAGATATTCTGCTAAATATTTTCCGAAAACAAAAAGTCTTGTGATTATACAAATTATGTATTGCATGATTTATTCATTGTAATTTGTTATCGAAAATTACTTATGTAAAGCAATCACATTATGTAAATTGTTTACTGCATTTAATGATTATATACTTATTTTTGATAATTTTTTGTTTCAAACAGTTTTATTTAAACAGTTTATTCTTATCCATAAAAGATATGCATGTTTAAAAATTTGTTTTTGAATGATATATACTTAGCAAGTTTTTCTTCCTTACATTTTATTTACTTTTTTATAATGCTAAAAAGGGGGAGAAGATAGATTATTTGACTTATTAGGTTTTGACATCATCAAAAAGGAGGAGATTGTTAGGAATTTTGTTTTGATGATAAATACTTTATTAAAGTTTATAAATAAGTCTAAATAATATTTTCTAAGTATAATAGTCACGTAATTAAATGTTGACAAGTTATCGGAAAGTTTCATTTAAAATTTCGAATAGTTAACTTTTGGATAGTTAAAGTTTTGGGATAGTTAAACTTTCAAATAGTTAACGTTTCGATTTAGTCGAAGAGTTATGTCAAAAACTCGTATAGTTAAGTTATCTGCATGTGTGTTTTTAATGTTTTAAGTTGTCATGTGTTTTTCATATGCGTTCGGTAATGAAAATCGAAGAGTTAGATAATTGTTCGAGTTTTATAAAATGACTAACGAATAGATAAGTTTTCTTTTTTTAGTCACGTGTTTTACAGATGCAAAAACTCAAAAAGTTACAGATAAGTGTTCGAGTTTTTACAAGATGTTTTGATGTGAAAGGTTAGATCAAACACTGGTTTAATTTGTCTTTAGGCTTAAATCAATAATTACTTTTAGAAGTAATCTAACAAACTTTCACACAAATTAGATATTAATTCCAATTTGTATTTTAACTGCAAGTGCATAGTGTATATTGTATTTGTGTGCAAGTACAGGTCGATCCCATAGAGAATTGTGTACTGTTCCAGTTTTAATAATGAAATTTATGTGTTCAGTAAGTACTCCGTTGAGTTATTAACACAACAGACCAAGTTCGTGGAGTTATGGTTAACTTAACAGACTAACCTCGTGGACTTGAGTTAACTCTACGAGCCTATCTTTCCAGTTTAATACTGCTATTTAAAGAGGAATTCGGCCAACCATTGTGCGGTTTATAGATTGTAAATAACATTAATTAAGCTCTTTAGATTTATCATTAAGCAATACTAACATTCAGATATTTCAAACAGTAACCATTAAATTTTTAAGTATCTAGAACGAATAAATTTCAGTAAACTGTAAAACTATTTTCTATTTTCTAAATCAAACAAACATAAAACATTCACAATACTAACAATGATAACATTAATCACGATACAAAACAAACAATACAACACTTAAATACTAAATGTAAACACAGATAAGTTGTTTTTGGTATTTTTGTTTTGATATGTTCATGAAAATAGGAGAAAGGTGAAATGTAAAAATCTCTATCGATAGTAAATAGTTCTGTCACTACATGCGACGTGATTACACCACTAAAAACTTAATCACTTACAATCCTCTCTCCTCTCCCTATAGAATTGCAAGTCCAAAATTGTAAGATGATCTCCTCTTCAACATACTAGCATTAACCCGAAACCAAAGCTAAAAGCTTTATGATCTCTTGAGATATGAGTTAGTGCTTAGTGAAAATGGCTTCCCTTCCCACGACGCAATCACTCCTCACAGTGGTTGTCAGGCACCGTGTTTGGCTTAGAATTAACCCAACATCAGGAAAGTATTTTCACAAACCTCCGATGGTTGGTGATTATGGTGATGTTGGTGAATTGTTAGTAATGGTGTGGATGCTTCAATAAACTTCCAATGCTGCCTGTAGTTAGCGCGGTCCTCCACCTCTACACACACTGCCAACCACCGCCAAAACACACTTTCTTCATTTTTTCTCCTATTCTTTTATATTTCCTTAATAGTAACTACTTCTGCTTAGATGATCAATTGAATTTCCTTCATTCATATCAATGATGGTGATTTCTTCTTCATTCCACTAGTGAATACTTGCGTGATATATGCAATCATGGTTTTCCTTTGAATGTCTTGTTTCTGTAACTGTTATAATGGCATATTAGTCTTCATTTTAGTTGAACACTTATCATTTATGTCTTGTAAAAACTTGAACACTTATCTGTAACTCTTCGAGTTTTTGCACCTACGAAACACGTGACTAAACAAGAAAACTTATCTGTTCGTTAGTCATTTTATAAAACTCAAACAGTTATCTATCCATGCGTATAAAAACTCAAATAGTTATCTATCTATGCGTATAAAAACTCAAACAGTTATCTAACTCTTCGATTTTCATTACCGAATGCACATGGAAAACACGTGACAACTTAAAACATTAAAAACACATGTGCAGATAACTTAACTATACGAGTTTTTAACATAACTCTTCGACAAAAATGAAACGTTAACAATTCTAAAGTTTACTTTTCCTATTTCTACATAACACTAACACAACACGTTACTCCACTGTATATTCAAGTTATTCAACACGTGTAATTCAGGAAATAATAAAATATTCTTTAAAACATAACTGTCTGATACATTAAACATAACTCTTCGAAATAACAGAAAATTTGGATACTAAAGAATTTCACAGCCTGCAATTTACCGATAGTTCAGAAATATACTAAATTAACATTAATTCCCTGAAATTATACAGATTCTTTCATTAAAGCATATAATAGTGCAATTATAACATAATGGCTTAATTCTCATATAATAAGCTAAATATTATGCAATTAACCATCATTTAACCCTTAATATTATGCACTTTTTCATTCTAAACACTTCCCCCATACTTAAATTTTGCTAGTCCCTTAGCAAACTAAGATCTAACTAGTTGGTCTTTCTAAAGTGCTAGAATTAATTCTTCACTTCATTCTTCTTCAGAATACATAAATTTAGATTACTATATCGATATTCTGTATGTTTCAGTAATATGTTTTAACTTTGTTTTCTCCTCTTCAAATTGCAAATATATTTAGAACATATGTAAATTACATACAAAATACATCATCACATAGGTACTAATTATATTATCATTTTTTTTCTTCTTTTCAGCATCTGTCATCCTAAATTTTTCAATATGATTTCCAAAATAAATTTCAACTACATACGAATCAAAACAAAATTCAATTCAATATGATTAAGACAAGTAGAATAAAGAATTGTATCTCAAATAAACAACTTCAAAAGTCTATTTTAGATTCATACTTTAGCAATTTTAGATAACAAAAAATATACTCGATTCAAAAGATATATGTATTTCACAAAACACTTTTATCTTTTCAGAATAGTATATGCATATTTGTACTTTAAAAGTTAATTTGGCAAGCTTGAATCATACAAGAGCTTTCTAGTGTACTCATGTATTGGGCTTTTAGTCAACAATCCCAGATCTGATCAGGATCTTAGGTTGTCAGATTTAAAGAGTCCTTTTTCAGGTCAACAATCCTTACATACCTATCTACTCAAGTACAAAAGGCTCGTAATCAAACAAGTCAATAAACTCTCCAAGTTTTTCTCTTTTTCCTTTTTTTTTCTTTTCAACACAGTATATGTACGTATTTCTTTCATACAGATGCAATCAAACACAAATCTCATATAGTCCTGCTTCTATTATTTACTGAAAATATGAATCCATATCAATAAGCTCATACTTTTTCTGTAGTTTAATAAATCTACACATAAATCATTCTACAAGTTTAATCACTCAAATTAAATGTATCCTTGATCATATGTATTTCATTTAATCCAAAAATCAACATTTCAGCAATTAGCCCTTCCAGGATTTCAAATAATTTACTGAGTTTCAGTTAAACATTCTGATTTCTTTTTAAAATCCTGAAAATGTTAAACTCATAAAATTCAGCAAAAACATAAGATACTATATCTAGATAATGTAGTTGTTTCTATTTCTACATCTATTCCAATATATTCTTCTTCCCACTTCCATTCATTTAGGTCTTTCATAATCCATATTTGAAATTTCCTTAATTCATCCCACCATCTTATTAGACATAAAGTAGGATCATCATATTCATTATACCACATTCTTAATTGAATTTGATCATATTCTGAAGATGGCGGTTTAGCTATATACTTGGTATAGGCAATATTTCTATAAAGTCATCATAATTGTCTATGCTTACTATGTATAAATCAAATCTAAATGCAACTGATATATCTGTGACTAGATATATATATCCATCAAGTATGACATGTATGTTGTTAATTAATGCTTTCTATCCTAGATATATCATAGTATTTTCAGTCCAAGATCTATTCAGAAAATTATACACACTTAAGCATAAATCTTCATCCCAATTTCTAGTTGGTCTCCAATAATATAATTTTTCAAGAATGGTCAAATTTTTATCAGAAAATAATAAAGCTGACCCACAATTTTCAATTGGTACCTCATATCTATTAGGCCTTCCTATATTCCATTCTTCTCTTATGATAGGATTTCTAATCAAAATGTCGGGTAACAGAATTGCATACCTTGGTTTGGTTCTGTATATAATTAATCCTTCATCCATCCCCATAATATGATCTATTCCTTCAATATATTGGGTGGAATTCCAGCAGTTTCTTCCATATTCAGATATTCATAGCTAATTGAACTATGATTAAATGACTTCTATAAAAATTCATCTCTAATCTTAGTCATTTTTGTAGCTTGTAGTCTATGAAAATATTTTTCTCTGACACAATCTTTGATTTCCTTTGATACACAACACAATCTGCATAGATCTTTAGTTGACAGGTTACTCAGTACTTCCCTCAGTGCATCCAGTGGTAATTTCATCAATTCCATTTGTTGTGATTTTGTATAACATAAACAAAAATTAACATAGCTACTTCACACCCTTGTGGAGTTAGGTCATAACTCAATGGACTAAGTTCGTTGAGTTAAGTAATAACTCTACGATACTATTAACTATAATTAAACTTACATTTTTTCTTTTTATATTTTTCTACTTACTATATTATACATAGTTACTTTAGTTATACTATTTCATTCAGCTACCCTCCCAAAGGAGGTATCAATTTCATTAACAGTTCCATTAACAAGGTTAGGTACTGCTTGCATTGGCAATTCTCTAGTAGGTCTAACTTCCATTGATTCCTTCTATTTAGGGGGTATATTTCTATTTATATTTTGATTTTGAATTGCAGCATTTCCAAATACAAGATCTAGAAATTGTTTAATTGTTGGATTATCTTTTCTAATTTCTCTATTCTAGATCCTTGTTCAATTAAAGCTTCATAACTTATATTTTTGTCATTTATATTTTCTCCTCCTTGGAAATTGTTGTTTCTCCAAGATAGATTCGGGTGATTTTTCCAATTAGGGTTATAAGAATTTCCAAAGTTGTCTTTCTGGTTTCTAGCATAAATAATATCTAGATCATTAACATTTGCATTCTTTTCTACTAGCTTTTGATTTAATGATAACACTTCTATTTTCTTTGTTAATTCTGTTAATTTAACTTCAAGCATAGTGCTTGAATCTATTTCATGCATTCCCCTTGGCAATATTCTTTTATATGTAATAACTTTAGCAGAGTTTTCCCACTATGCAGTTCTTTTTGCAAAGTTTTCTAAATATGTTCATGCTTCTTCACTACATAGTTTTAAAAATCCATTCTGATAAGTAGATTCTAATAAAGATTTCATTGAAACATCTATGCCTTCATAAATTATACCTATTAATTATGCTTTACTCATTGCATGATGTGGACATTGAGTCAATAAATCTTTAAATCTTTCAAAATATTTCCAAAATGATTCTCCCTGTTCTTGGGTACACATTAATATTTCCTTTTTCTTTTTAATTGTTTGATGTGTTGGATAATATTTTTCTAGAAAAATAGAGCAAAATTCAGTCCATGTAGAAATTGAATCAGGCGATAGAGTATATAACCATCTCTTAGTTATGTCTTTTAAAGCAAAAGGGATATATCTAAGTTTAATAGCATCTACACTCATGTTCGGCATTTTCATCATTTGACAAACTTCGTTAAATTCTCTAAGGAAATAATAGGCATCCTCTCTTTCTAATCCATGAAATTGTGGCAATTGACTGATATAATTAGATTTCAATTCAAACCTATCTCCCTCAAAGTTTGGCAATCGAATACATGAAGGTTCATCAACTAATTCAGGATATAGAATTTCCCCTAATTGATTTCTCCACTGGAGCAGCCATATCTTCGTTCTCTTTTAAAGAAAGGTTAGCTACACCCCCAAGGATTTCGTTAAAGTCCAATTCAAAAAATATTTCAGTACGTCTCTATGTTGAATAATCCTATATAAGTGTTTTTACTAATCGTTTAGTGCTAGGAGAACGAATCCATGTGCTCATAAACTCTTAACATAAAGTAAAATAGCAGAAGATTAATTACATACTCGTCTGAAGCTTTATATTCAGTAAATAGTTGTTGACAGATGAAGTTGAATCAGTTGCTTCTCCTTCCAGTTCCCCAACGAATTTCCTTTTCTTCCACAAGTGCTGGTAACTCGTAAATAACATTATGTTCTATATTTATAATGCACATCCATAACACAAATGAATCTCATTACAAGAACGTGTCTTGTAACATGTAGTGTGGTTCCTATTTTTATGGGTATGTGTGCCACTTCTAATTTCAAATTTTCAGTACTGCTAAACCCACGAAGTTTCATTCGTGGCTAAAAGAATAACTGTTTAACTTAATCCACGAACTAACCTCGTTGAGTTAACTATAACTCAACGGACTAGCTTTGGTTACTGTTGCTAACTATTTAGAACGAAAAAGTGCATAATATTAATGGTTAAATGATGGTTAATTACATAATATTTAGCTTATCATATGAGAATTAAGTCATTATGTTATAATTGTACTGTTATATGCTTTAATGAAAGAATCTGCATAATTTCAGTAAATTAATGTTAATTTAGTATATTTCTGAACTGTTAATAAATTGCAGGCTATGACATTCTTAAGTATCCGAATTTTCTGTTATTTCGGAGAGTTATGTTTTAAAAAATATTTTATTATTTCCTGAAGTACACGTGTTGAAACCATAATGCATGACTTAAGTGGATTTTCGGTAAGTTATCTATTAACTATCCGAAATGCATCTAGGCATCGGATAGTTAGATTCATAAGTGTCCGAAATATTTGAACTTGTTAAGTTAGAATTATGCACGTGTTGAATTTAAATGCTTTAGTATCTCACGTGAGATGCACTTGTTTAACTCGTTAGGTTAGCATAACTATACGTGTTGAGTTACATGAATGCACACTAAGGTAACGCATTATGTTAGTAGCTTATTTCTTTATTGCACGTGTTTTATAGTTAAATCAACGAAGTAAGTCCGTTGAGTTATCTATAACTCCACGGACCATTTAATTTCAAATATGCCATTATAGCGGTTACAGAAACAAGACATTCGAAGGAAGGTCATGATTGCACGTATCACGTAGGAATTCACTCATGGAAGGGAGAAGAAATCACCATCGTTGATCTGAATGAAGGAAATCCAACCGATCATTTAAAGCAGAAGCAGTTACTACTAAAGAAATATAAAAGAAGAGGAGAAAAAACGAAGAAGGGGTGGTTGGAGGTGTGTGGCAGTGTGTGTAAAGGTGGAGGACCGCACTAACTACAAGTAGCGTTGGAAGTTCACTGAAGTATCCACACCATCACCAACAATTCACCAACATCACCATAATCACCAACCATTGGAGGTCTGTGAGGATACTTTCCTGATGTCGGTTTGATTCCGAGCCAAACATGGTGAATGACAACCACTGTGAGGAGTAATCATATCATGGGAAGGGAAGCCATTTTCACCAAGCACCGACTCATTTATCAAGAGATCGTAAAGCTTCTAGCCTTGGTTTTAGGTTGATGCCAGTATGCTGAAGAGGAGATCATCTTGCAATTCTGGACTCACGATTCTATAGGGAGAGGAGGCAAAATTGTAAGTGATTAAGTTTTCAATGGTGTAATCACGTAGCATGTAGTGACGGAAGTATTTACTGTCGATAGAGATTTTTACATTTCACCTTTCGCCATTTTCATGAATATCTCAAAACAAAAATACCAGAAACAACAACTTATCTGAGTTTATATTTAGTATTTAAGTGTTGTATTGTATAGTGATTAAAGTTATTATTGTTAGTATTGTGAATGTTTTGTGTTTATTTGATTCAGAAAATAAAAAATAGTATTAAAGTTTACTGAAATCGATTGTTCTAGATACTTAAAGATTTTAATGGTTACTATTTGAAATATTTGAATGTTAGTGTTGCTTAATGATAAATCTAATATTCACTAGTATTAAAGAGCTCAATTGATTTTATTTACAATCTATGGAATTGCCCAATGGTTGGCCGAATTCCTCTGTAAATAGCAGTATTCAACTAAAAAGATAGGCTCGTGGAGTTAACTTAAGTCCACGAGATTAATCCGTTGTATTAACTATAACTCAACGGAGGGATTAATGAACACATTAAGGATATTATAAAAAATAAAACAATACACAATTCTTACTCAATTTCTCTATGGGATCGACCTGTACTTACACACAAATACAATATACATTGTGCACTTGCAGTTAAAATACAAATTGGAATTAATATCTAATTTGTGTGAAAGGTTGTTTGTTTACTTCTAAAAAGGAATTATTGATAAGCATAAAGACAAATTAACTAAGTTAAAAATAGAAGTTAACAAATACAAGTTATTTAGTGTTGTTGCCTAGGAACCAATACAAGTCCTCTAATGCCACCTAAGCAACCTAAACAAGTCTTCTAGCACCGTTGCCGGGGAAATTGAGAAGCTAAGCAACTGTAAGTGCTGTTTTGTTTTAATAACAAAAGTGTTGTGTGTTTACTTCTATGGAGAATAAGGCATATACTTATGCTCAAAGATTTCTAAAACCTGTAGTTAGCATATGTGAATTCTACAAGTTGGAAGGTCACGACATTTCTGATTGTTTGAAACTAAAACGATTGCAGATAATTAGATTACATGAACAACAAATGAATTATCCTCACTATAATAGATTTGAGTATGAGAATTCTATGGTTTACCCAACTAATGGTTTGCTTAGAATGTGTAATATGTTGAGAGACAAGAAAGTTTAAGATGGGTATGGCAAACTGGAGCATTGCATAGAACAAAATATGAACAAACTGGAACAATTTATGTTTCAGTAATAAGAAGTCAACCAATTAAACTATAAGGAAGCATATTCAGAACCCAAAATTGATATCATTTACGAAACTAAAAAAACCATAATGAAAATTGATCAAAAATTGAATGCAATGAGATTAGATGATCTGGAAAGAAAACTAAAAGCATTGGATGAATATACAATGAAATTACAAGTTATGCAGCAGGACAACACAAATGAAAATTCTAATGTTATAGATTTGCATAATTTGCAAGACATACAAACAAAAGAAAATATCAAGGCAAGAGAATTTAAAGAGTGTAATTTAAGATTAAAAACAGTTGAAGATCATATTCACGAAAATGATATACAAGAACATCAAGAAAGTAACGAAAATCTAGAAGATGTATTTATAACATTAAGATCTGGAACTGATATACCATCAAGAATTCAAAACGAAAATAATATGAAGATAAATAAGAACAAAAACCAAAATGATAATGAAAATGTAATATCTTAAAATATAGAAATCAATGAAGAAAAATTTGAATCTACAAATGAGACTAAAAATGATCAAACAAATCAAATGAAAGAAAAAGAATCTTTTAAATCACAATTATTAGCACCCTATTCTGAAAGATTACAACAACAATTCCAGAAAAATAAGAAAAAATTAGAGAAATTTTTGAAAAAGTACAAGTTAACATTCCTTTGTTAGATTTATTACAGAAAATGCCACTTTGTGCTAAATTTCTTAAGGATTGGTGTATTAAGAAAAGAGAGCAAAAAGTTTTAAGGAAAGTCTTTTTAGCTGATCTTGGAATCCCTGTTATATCATGCACCATAGGAAATATCATTCTAGAAAGAACCTTAATAGACTTAGGTGCAGGTATAAATGTTATGTCAAGTGATATATTTGCATCCTTAGGATTAGAAGGCTTAATCCCTACTAGGACTGTTATTCAATTAGCTGATAGAAGTATAAGATACCCTAGAGGAAAAGTTCATATATCCTATTGATATTGTAATTTTGGATTCCTAACAAATTAAGCATAAAAATAGTGATACATCTTTAATTTTGGGAAGACCATTTTTAGCAACATCAAGGGCTATTATTAATTGTAAAACTGGAGTAATGAAGTTAGCATATGGTAATGAGGATACTCAACTAAATATTTTCAAACTAGAAAAGTTTGAGGAGTTAGAAATGTCCTTACATACTATAGACTTTTTAGAGGATGAATGAGATATGCTAGATGATGTGATTCAAGAAGAGTTAAATAGGCAACTCAATTCTGAAACTTTAGAGGAAAGTGAAAGCATAAATATAAAAAGAGATCAAGAAGAAAATAATTTAGAAAATGATGATGTTCAATTAGGAGCTCTAGCTTCTGATGGACAGCAATTAGAATTAAAACATTTACCTCCTAAATTAACCTATATATTTCTAGAAGAAAAACGAACTTGTCTAATCATTATTGCTTCAGATTTAAAAGATAACCAAATTGCTAAATTAAAGGATGTAGTCAAAACTTATAAAAAAGTAATAGGATGGACTATGACTGATATAAAAGGGTTAAATGCAACTTTATGCTGTCACCACATATATTTAGAAGAGAATGCTAAACCTATTTGAATTCTTGAGAGAAGATTAAATCCAAACCTAAAAAAAGTAGTTAGGAAGGAAATAGTATAACTGTGCGCGTTGATTTACATGAATACATACTAAGGTAACGCTTTATGTTAGCAGCTTATTTCTTTATTGCACATGTTTTATAGTTAAATCAACGAAGTAAGTCCGTTAAGTATCTATAACTCCATTAACCATTTATTTTCTAATATGCCACTATAGCGATTACAGAAATAGGACATTTGAAGGAAAACCATGATTGCACGTATCACGTAGGAATTCTCACTCATGGAAGGAAGAAGAAATCACCATCGTTGATATGAATGAAGGAAATCCAACCGATCATCTAAGCAGAAGCAGTTACTACTAAGAAATATAAAAGAAAAGGAGAAAAGACGAAAGTGTGTGTGTAGAGGTGGAAGACCGTGCTAACTGCGGGTAGCATCAAAAGTTCCCTGAAACTCCACACCATCACCATAATCACCAACCATCGGAGGTCTGTGAGGATACTTTCCTAATGTCAAGTCGATTCAGAGCCAAACACGGTGCCTCACAACCATTGTGAGGAGTGATCGCGTTGCGGGAAGGGAAGTCATTTTCACCAAGCACCGACTCATATCTCAGGAGATCATAAAGCTTCTAGCCTTGGTTTCAGGTTGATGCCAGTATGTTGAAGAGGAGATCATCTTGCAATTCTAGACTCATAATTCTTTAAGGAAAGGAGGTAGGATTGTAAGTGATTAAGTTTTTAGTGATGTAATCGCGTCGTATGTAGTGACGGAAGTTTTTACTATCGATAGAGATTTTTACATTTCACCTTTCACCCATTTTCATGAACATATCAAAACAAAAATACCAAAAATAACAACTTATCTGTGTTTACATTTAGTATTTAAGTATTGTATTGTTTGTTTTGTATTGTGATTAATGTTATCATTGTTAGTATTGTGAATGTTTTATGTTTGTTTGATTTAGAAAATAGAAAATAGTTTTACAATTTACTAAAATTGATTCGTTCCAGATACTTAAAGATTTTAATGGTTACTGTTTAAAATATCTAAATGTTAGTGTTGCTTAATGATAAATCTAATATTAACTAGCATTAAAGAGCTTAATTGATATTATCTACAATCCGTGGAACTACCCAATGGTTGGTCGGATTCCTTTGTAAATAGCAGTATTTAATTGGAAAGATAGGCTCGTGGAGTTAACTTAAGTCCATGAGGTTAGTCCGTTAAGTTAGCCATAACTCTACGAACTTAGTCTATTGTGTTAACTGTAACTCAACGGAGTACTTAACTGAACACATAAACTCTAACATAAAAATCAGAACAGTACACAATTTTTACTCAATCTCTATGGGATCGACCTATACTTACACACAAATACAATATACACTATCCACTTGTAGTTAAAATACAAATTGGAATTAATATCTAATTTGTGTGAAAGGTTGTTAGTTTACTTCTAAAAGTAATTATTGATATAAGCATAAAGACAAAGTAAACAAGTTGTTTGATCTAATCTTTCACAACCAAACAATTACACTCTAGTCTGTCATATCTATCCCAAACTTCCTTGTCTCTCAACATATTACATATTCTAAACTGACCATTAGTTGGGTAAACCATAGGATTCTCATACTCAGATCTATTATAGTGAAGATAATTCATTTGTTGTTCATGTGATCTAACCATCTGCAATTGTTTCAATTTCAAACAATCAGAAATGTCGTGACCTTCCAAATTGCAGAATTCACATATGCTAACTACAGGTTTCATAAATCTTTGAGCACAAGCATATGCCATATTCTCAATTATAGAAGAAAACACACAACACTCCTCTTGCTATTAAAACAAAACAGCACTTACAGTTGCTTAGCTTCTCAATCCCTGGCAACGGTGCCAGAAAACTTGTTTTGATGTGAAAGGTTAGATCAGACACTGGTTTAATTTGCTTTAGGCTTAAATCCATAATTACTTTTAGAAGTAATCTAACAAACTTTCACACAAATTAGATATTAATTCCAATTTGTATTTTAACTACAAGTGCACAATATATTGTATTTATGTGCAAGTACAGGTCAATCCCATAGAGATTGAGTAAGAATTGTATACTGTTTTGGTTTTAATAATGAAATTTATGTGTTCAGTAAGCACTCTATTGAGTTACAGTTAACACAATAAAGCAAGTTTGTGGAGTTATGGCTAACTCAACGAACTAACCTCGTGGACTTGAGTTAACTCCACGAGCCTATCTTTCTAGTTTAATAATGCTATTTACAAAGGAATTCGGCCAACCATTGGGCGGTTCACAGATTGTAAATAACATCAATTAAGCTCTTTAATGCTAGTTAATATTAGATTTATCATTAAGCAACACTAACATTCAAATGTTTCAAACAGTAACCATTAAATCTTTAAGTATCTGAAACAAATCAATTTCAGTAAATTGTAAAACTATTTTCTATTTTCTGAATCAAACAAACATAAAACATTCACAATACTGACAATGATAACATTAATCACGATACAAAACAAATAATACAACACTTAAATACTAAATGTCAACACAGATAAGTTGTTTTTGGTATTTTTGTTTTGATATGTTCATGAAAATGGGCGAAAGGTGAAATGTAAAAATCTCTATTGATAGTAAATACTTTTGTCACTACATGCGACGCGATTACACCACTGAAAACTTAATCACTTACAATCCTGTCTCCTCTCCTTATAGAATCGTGAGTCCAAAATTGCAAGATGATCTCCTTTTCAACATACTAGCATCAACCCAAAACCAATGCTAGAAGCTTTACGATCTCCTGAGATATGAGTCGATGCTTGGTGAAAATGGCTTCCCTTCCCACGACGTGATCACTCCTCACAATGGTTGTTAGACACCATGTTTAGTTTGGAATCTGCCTGACATCAGGAAAGTATCCTCATAGACCTCCGATGGTTGGTGATTATGGTGATGTTGGTGAATTGTTGGTGATGGTGTAGATGCTTCAGTAAACTTCTGATGTTGCCTATAGTTAGCACGGTCCTCCACCTCTACACACACTGCCACACACCGCCAACCACTGCCAAAACACACTTTCTTCATTTTTTCTCCTCTTCTTTTATATTTTCTCAATAGCAACTACTTCTACTTAGATGATCAGTTGGATTTCCTTCATTTATATCAACGATGGTGATTTCTTCTTTATTTCACAAGTGAATTCCTACGTGATACGTGTAATCGTGGTTTTCCTTCGAATGTCATGTTTATATAACTACTATAATGACATATTAGTCTTCATTTTAGTCGAACATTTATCCTTTAAGTCTTGTAAAAACTTAAACACTTATTTGTAACTCTTCAAGTTTTTGCACCTGCAAAACACGTGACTGAACAAGAAAACTTATCTGTTCGTTAGTCATTTTATAAAACTCAAACAGTTATCTATCCATGCGTATAAAAACTAGAACAGTTATCTAACTCTTCAATTTTCATTACCGAATGTACATGGAAAACATGTGACAACTTAAAACATTAAAAACACACGTGTAGATAACTTAACTATACAAGTTTTTAACATAACTCTTCGACAAAAATGAAACGTTAACTATCCGAAAGTTTACTTTTCCTATTTCTGCATAACACTAACACAACGCATTATTCTAGTGTATATTCAAGTAATTCAACACGTGTAATTTAGGAAATAATAAAATATTCTTTAAAACATAACTGTTTGATACATTAAACATAACTCTCTGAAATAACAGAAAATTCAAATACTAAAGAATTTCACAACCTGCAATTTACCGATAGTTCAAAAATGTACTAAATTAACATTAATTCCCTAAAATTATGCAGATTCTTTCATTAAAGCATATAACAGTGCAATTATAACATAATAGCTTAATTCTCATATGATAAGCTAAATATTAGGCAATTAACCATCATTTAACCATTAATATTATGCACTTTTTCATTCTAAGCACAAGACTTAAAGGATAAGTGTTTGACTAAAATGAAGACTTAGAAGATATTCTACAAATCTCTAGGAAGATAAAGTTTCAATGAATCTACAAGTGGAAATTTCAAAATGATAATGGACATAGTGGAAATTCAAAAAGATAATGGAAATTGTGGATAATTTGAAATTGAAATTAGTATGTGGATTATGGATTAAGTGGATGAACATACTGAACGTGAAGTCAAAGTTCAACTACTAATAGAGAGTACGAGCTACATTACAATGAGGATCCCAATCTCAAAAACTAAGTTTGAATATTCAATTCGGATCCCAATCACAAACTGAAAAATCAAGTTTGAATATTCATATCTAGAAAAATTCTCCAACATCAAAAGAAGTTCGAAATTCCAAGCAATTTCAGAAAAGGAGCTGCAAATGCAAGAAGTCTGGAAATTCGACAACTGGAAAAGAAGAGATACAAAAGTTGAACAAAAAAAAGGAAATGAGCTACATGCATAAAGATCAAGTTTTATACAATTCAAAATTAGTTTTGAATAAGGACTTCATTTTCTATTTGAACTGTATATCGAACATTACTATATCAAAACCATAAAAAAGGAATTAAGCTAAAAAAATATTGTAAATTCTTTCTTTAAAGTTTATAAAGAATAGAATTTTATTTATGAGTGTTTTGTGCTCTTATTTTATCCGTTGGTAATTTTAATTACTAAAGACACAATTCACCCCCTTCTTGTGATACAACGAACCTACAAGTACCAACTGAAAATTGTGGGTCAGCTTTAACATTTTCTGATAAAAATTCAACCATTCCTGAAAAATTGTATTATAGGAGACCAACTAGAAATTAAGATGAGGATCTATGTTTAAGTGTGTATAATTTTCTAAATAGATCTTAGACTGAAAATTTTATGATATATCTAGGAGAGAAAGTATTAGTTAACAATATACATGTCATACTTGATGGATATATTTATCTAGTCATAGATATATCAGTTGCATTTAAATCTGATTTATAAATAGTAAACATAGATGGTTATGATGAAAACTTTATAGAAATATTGCTTATACCTAATGATATAGCTGAACCACCAACTGTAGAACCTAATAAAATTCAATTAGGAGTGTAGTATAATGAATATGATGATCCTACTTTATGTTTAGTAAGATGGTGGGATGAACTGATGAAATTTAAAATTTAGATTATGAAAGACCTGAATGAATGGAAATAGGAAGAGGAATATATTGAAATATATGTAGAAATAGAAACGACTACATTATCTTGGAATAGAAGATGATCTCTTTCTACATTTCAATTCATTAATGATAATACACTTGTATTTAGCATTAATAACATATTGCAAGTTTACAAGTTAAAAAGGAAAGTAGACTGCATTAAAACGGAATTAATAGCAAGAAGAATTATGCCTAAAAGTTTTGCTTGGACTACACGTTTATTCTATTTGTTACTATTTTTCAATCATGTTCTTAAATTGTGATTTTGTAATCTTTAATGTTTTGTGTACTCTGCATTTATTTTTTTGAAAAGAAAGAAAGAAAATTTTTAGTTTTTGTTTTATTTATCTTACAAGAAAAAAAATAAAAACAAAATATCAATTTAATTTGTTGGTATCTATTCTAAGAAACCAAGTGGCTTGCTTGTGAGCTACCAATGGTATAAGAGCCTAGGTTCCACATAAGACATTAATTTAACAATTTATGTTTTGTTGTTAAGTTGTTTTTTTGTTATATATTCTACTTTTATTTGTGAATGAAAAATTTTTCAAAATCAAAAGTCAGAAGATATTGAAGGAGATACAAAGAACAAGGTATGTAATTGATTACTTATCTTGAATTTACATTCAAGAACAATTCGTAGAGTTATTCATTAACTTAACAATAGGTGTTAAGTCAATGAAACAATATTCATGTCTGCTAACATTTTCTGTATTTACTGTAAATCTTTTACATTGAGGACAATGCAAAATATAAGTATGGGGGGAGGTAATTAGATTAAAATCCAAGTAATCTTGTTAATTAGAGGAATTAGGATTATGCTACAAATTTCTATGAAAACTAAAAATCTTTTATGAATTTGCTTTAACTAACTAAAATTTCTTATAACTATTTGATAATTGAAACTATGAAATTTTTTTTTTATGAACTTTGTTGTAACTACTTGAATGTTATATTTAGAATCTTATATAAGATGCTACACAATTTATTATTATTAATACAAATCTAGATATAGTATCTTATGTTTTTACTGAATTTTATGAGTTTAACAGTTTAACGATTTTAAAACAAAATCAGAATGCTTAACTATAATTTAGGAAATTATCTGAAATCCTGAAAGAGCAGAAATGTTGATTTTTGGATTAAATGAAATACATATGATCAAAGATATATTTAATTTGATTGATTAAACTTGTAGAATGATTTATGTGTAAATCCTATTAAACTATAGAAAAAGTATGAGCTTATTGATATGGATTCATGTTTTCAGTAAATTATAGAAGCAGGATTATATGAGATTTGTGTTTTGTTGCATCTACATTAATGAAATACATATATACTATGTTGAAAAGAAAAAAAAAAGGAAAAGGAGAAAAACTTTGAGAGTTTATTGATTTGTTTAATCACGATACTTTTGTACTTGAGCAGATAGGTATGTAAGGATTGTTGATCTAAAAAAGGACTCTTTAAATCTGGCAACCTAAGATCCTGATCAAATCTAGGATTGTTGATTAAAAGCTTGAGTACACTAGAAAGCTCTTGTATAATTCAAACTTTTCAAATTAATTTTTAAAGTAAAAATATGCATATACTATTCTAAAAAGATAAAAATGTTTTGTGAAAATACAGATATCTTTTGAATTGAGTATAGTTTTTGTTATTTATGATTACTGAAGTATAAATCTAGATTAGACTTTTGAAGTTGTTTATTTGAGATACAATTCATTATTCTGATTGTTTTAATCATATTGAGTTGAATTATATTTTGATTCATATGTAGTTAAAATTTATTCTAGAAATCATATTAGGAAATTCAGGATAACAGATGTTTAAAAAGAACAAAATGATAATATAATTACCACCTATGTGATGATAGTATATTTTGTATGTAAGTTACATACATTTTAAATATATTTGTAGGTTGGAGAGGAGAAAACAATGTTAAATTAGATTACTGAATTAATACAGAATATCTTTACATTAATCTAATCTATGTATTCTAAAGATATAAAATGAAGAATTAGTTCTAGCACTTTAAAAAGACCAACTAATTAGATCTTAGTAGTTTGCTAAGGGACTAGCAAAAGTTAAGTATAGAGAAGTGTTTAGAATGAAAAAGTGCATAATATTAACGGTTAAATAATAGTTAATTGCATAATATTTAGCTTATCATATGAGAATTAAGTCATTATGTTATAATTGCACTATTATATACTTTAATGAAAGAATCTACATAATTTTAGGGAATTAATATTAATTAAGTACATTTTTACACTGTTGGTGAGTTACAAGCTTTTTAATTCCTAAGTATCTGAATTGTCTGTTATTTCAGAGAGTTACATTTCATGTACCGAACAGTTGTGTTTTAAACACTTAAAGAATATTTTATTATTTCCTAGAGTACACGTGTTGTAACCTTAATACATGACTTAAGTGGATTTTCAGTAAGTTAGATGCTAACTATCCGAAATGCGTCTAAGTATCAGATAGTTAAGTTTGCAAGTATCGAAAATACCTTTTTGTCATAAAATTGACTGAGGACACATATCGCGATTTGGAAACTTAACTTAAGTTACCTTTCAAAAGGTTAGGTGCTAACTATCCATAATGCATGTGAGTTTTAGATACTTATAGTTGTAACTATCCGAAATATCTAAACTCATTAAGTTAGAATTATGCATGTGTTGAAATTAAATGCTTTATTATGTCACGTGAGCTGCACATTAAGTTAGCATAACCATACGCATTGAGTTACTTGAATATACACTAAAGTAATACGTTGTGTTAGTGTTATAAGCTTATAAGTTATTTCTTTATTGCACGTGTTTTATAGTTAAGTCAATGAAGTAAGTTCGTTGAGTTACACTAACTCCATAAACCTTTTATTTTCTAACATGCCACTATAGCAATTGCAAAAATAGGAAATTCGAAAGAAGACCACGATTGCACATATCACATAGGAATTCACTCGTGGAATGAAGAATAAATCACCATCGTTGATATGAATGAAAGAAATTCAACCGATCATTTAAGTAGAAATAGTTACTATTGAAAGAAATATAAAAGAAAAGGAGAAAGACGAAAAAGGGAGTGAAGTGGAGGACCACGCTAACTACAAGAAATGTCTGAAGTTCCTTGAAGCTCCACAACACCACCAAAATCACCAACCATTAGAGGTCTGTGAGGATACTTTCCAGATGTCAAGTCATTTTCAAGCCAAACACGATAACCAACAACCACTGTGAGGAGTGATCACGTTGCAGGAAGGGAAGTCATTTTCACCAAACATCAACTCATATCTCAAGAGATCATAAAGCTTCTAGCCTTAGTTTCAGGTTGATGCCAATATGTTGAAGAGGAGATCAACTTACAAGTCTTGGTTCGCAATTCTATAGGGAGAGGAGACAAGATTATAAGTAATTAAGTTTTTAGTGATGTAATCGCGTCGTATATAGTGACAGAAGTTTTTACTATCGATAGAGATTTTTAGATTTCACCTTTCGTTCATCTTTAGGAACATATCAAAACAAAAACACCAAAAATAACTAATATTTTGTGTTTACATTCAGTATTAAAGTGTGTATTGTTTATTTTGTATCGTGATTAATGTTATCATTGTTAATAGTGTGAATGTTTTATGTTTGTTTGATTCAGAAAATAGAAAATAGTTTTATTATTTACTGAAATTGATTCATACAAGTTACTTAAAAATCTTAATGGTTATTGTTCAAAATATCTGAATGTTAGTGTTGCTTAATGACAAATCTCAAATTAACTAGCATTAAAAAGTTTAATTGATGTTATTTACATTCTATGGAACTACCTAGTGGATGGCCGAATTCCTCTATGAATAGTAGTCTTTAACTAAAAATGTAGGCTTGTGGAGTTAACTTAAGTCTACGAGATTAGTCCATTAAGTTAACTATGACTCCACGAACTAAGTCTGTTGAGTTAATTATAACTCAACAAAGTGCTTAATTGAACACATATAAACTCCAATATAAAAATCAAAATAGTACATAATTCTTACTCAATCTCAATGGGATCGAGCTGTACTTACACACAAATACAATATACACTATACACTTGTAGTTAAAAAATACAAATTAGACTTAATATCTAATTTGTGTGAAAAGTTGTTTATTTACTTATAAAAGAATTTATTAAAATAAGCATAAAAACAAATCAAACAAGTTTTCCAACCTAAACATCTCCTCTTCAGTATATTGACATCAACTCAAAACCAATGCTAGAAGTTTTTTGATCTCCTAAGATATGATTCAATGCTTGGTGAAAATGGTTTCTCTTCCTACAATGAGATCACTCCTCATAGTAGTTGTCAGTCACTGTGTTTAGCTTAGAATCAACCCAACATCTAGAAAGTATCCTCATAGACCTTCGATGGTTAGTGATTAGTGGTGGTGTTGTGGAGCTTCAAGGAACTTCCGATGCTTCCTACAGTTAGTGTGGTTCTCCACCCCCTTCTTTATTCTTCTCTCCTTTTTATTTTCTTTAGTAATAACTGCCTCCGCCTAAATGATCAGTTGGATTTCCTTTATTCATATCAACAATAGTGATTTCTTCTTCATTCCACAATTTAAATTCTGTGTGATATATGCAATCATGGTTTTCCTTCAAATTTCCTATTTCTGCAATTGCTTCACATGAAATATTAGGAAATAGCTGGTCTGTGGAGTTAGTGTAACTCAACAAACTTCCCTTGTTGAGTAAAACTTAACTCAACAGAGATATATATATAAATAATATCTATATCACGTAACGTAAAGAAATAACTTACAATATTAAAATAACTAGCCGATGGAAAAAAGGTATTTAGAATACTTGCAAACATAACTATTCGATACTTAGACGCATTTCAGATAGTTACCATCTAAACTTTTCGTAGAACAACTTAAGTCATGTATTAATATTACAACACATATCCTTCTTGTAACAATAATAAAATACTCTTTAAGCATTTAAAACAAAACTGTCTAATACGTAAAATAAAACTTTTTGAAACAATAGACATTTCGGATACTTTAGAAATCAAACAGCCTAAAACTCATTGACAGTTCAAAAATATACTTAATTAAAGCTAATTCTCTGAAATTATGTAGATTCTTTCATTAAAGCCTATAATCATGTAATTGTAACATAATGACTTAATTCTCATATGATAAGCTAAATATTATGTAATTAACCATTAATATTATGTACTTTTTCATTCTAAACATTTAACATTATGATCTTTTAATAATTTTATTTCTACAAATATATTCTTTTGATCATTATTCATGTCAAAGATGATTTTTTGTAGATATCTATTACAATCATATTATTTTTTACCTCTTTGACTAAATTTGCATTATTATTTTGTAATTTAGTAATTCTAACATATAGGTTAGAAGTTTTATTTTCTTTGTATTTTAAAAGTTTTTTTATTTTGAAATTCAATTTTTGATTCTCTTCTACCAAATCAAATAGTCTTTGAATCAAAATTTTTATCACTTGATTTTTCATACTTCTCTACCTCAAATAATAACTTAGAATTTTCTTTTTCTAATATTTTAATATTTGACATTTTTCTTTTGTTTTTCTTGTAAAGCCTCATTTTCTAATCCTAACTTATTCAATTCATTCAATAACTCATTATAATCATTTTCATTAAGTTCAAAAATATTAGAATCAGAATCAAAATATATATTCTTTTGCCATGAAGTAGACATTTGCAAGAACCTCTCCATTATTTAACTTTGAATCTAAGCTAAAAAATCTTATGCTACTAAATGACTTTGAATAGTTGGAATCATTTTAAGTTACTTGAAAACTCTCTTTCTCCTATATTTATCTTTCTTCTTTTTATAATACTTTTTCTTTTTCTTCATCTTCTTGTTCTCATTTTTCAATAGTGGACAGTTCTTCTAAAAATGGCCACTCTTTTTACAATTAAAACAAGTAGATGTTTCACCATTTCCTTTTGCCTTTCTATTCCTTCCATCTTGGTGACCCTTTTTCCAAAAATTTTTAAAGTTTTTAACAACATAGGCCAATTCCTCAAGGTCAATTTTATTATCATCACTTTCTACATTGACTTCCAATGTCAACTCCTTTTTCCTTTTAGATTTGGAAGTACCTCCAAATTTATTTTCTTTTTTAGCTTTCAATTGAACCTCAAAAGAAGTGAGATTGCCCATTAATTCTTCCATTGTATATTCAAATAGATTTTTTGATTCTTTAATGAATATTACTTTTAATTTTCATTTACCACTTAAAAATCTTAGAATTTTTGAGATTTGATCTTCCTCAACAATTATTTTCCTAGACTTTCCAATCCATTTACAATATCCATAAATCTTATAAACATCTTTGAAATACTTTTGTTGAGTATTATTTTAAACATTTCATAATTAAATCTCTTGCCAAGATAATCATGCTCTAATATTAATTAAAAAGAATCATTGGCTTCACTAAAGAGAGTGAATAGTGAATTTTCATTTGTATGACTTTTAATTTTACTTTATGACAATTATTCACCACTAACATAAATAGAATAGTAATTTAATTAAAAGTAAAACAAAAGCAAAGACATAAAAAACACTTGAATTTTTATAATAATTCACCACTAATAGCTACTCCACTCCGTAAGATCTTAATCTTGAGATTTTCTACTAACTAGATATTTTCCAAATAATACCTAACCCTTACAAAGTCACAACTCTATTACAATGATATTTTCTAACCAAATCTTCAACACAAAGTACTAACTTTATGTAAGCACAAGGCACCAACCTCGTAACTTGGAAAGACACCAACTTTTCCTCCAATGCATCAACCTTGGATGCAAGGCACCTTGCAATTCTTACTACAACCTAGTAAGATAAGCTTTAAATCATAATATAACTTGATTTTAGTTTAAGCATAGGAACATTTAATATAAAATATAACAAATCTATATTTTGATCAAAAGCTTCACTCTAGAAGAAAATCTCTTAATTAGTAGTAGCACAAAATCTAAATTTCCTCCTAAAGGGTTTTCAATAGCACTTCAAGTATCAAATGTTATTTGCTTGAAATATTGAATCACTAGAATGCTCTATTTTTACTTGATGCTCTAAGCCACTAGAATGCTCTCTATTAGATTGTTATTATTTTCCATAATTCTTGATCATTTTATCTTTCGAGTCTTTTTCCTATTTCCAAATTTTATTTTTCAGATATAAAATGACATGTTTCCATTTGAATAATTTTGAAGATCAATTATTTCTAATTTTAGGAGTTATAACCAATCAATATTCTTCAATTATATATTCAAAAATGAAATACAAATTGTATAAAGTTTCTATATGCACAAGCTTGATTCTACAAATTTTTAACTTAGCTAAATACAACAAAATTATCATATTAATAGACAAATAATATATGTTACATAAATAAAGAACCAATCATTTAATAAAAATTTGCAATAGATCTAGATATAGTTCTATTAAAAATAAAAAATTTCTATAATTAGGCAACCAAAAGGTTTACTTAAACTTACTAAAATCTATTCGAAGTTACCATTAGATTCAATAAGGTTTGAATGAACTAACCAAAAAATGATGAATACTTTATTTAAACTTTCCAAGTGGCGATGGATACTAGAATATCCAATCATCGACAGATACTTTACTAAACTTTCTAAAAGATATCGAATCTTTTATCTAAACTTTCTAAAAATTTGTGAACACTTTATCAAACTAGTTAAAAATCATTAAAGACTTTACCAAATTATCTGCAAACTTTACTAAATATTCTAGAATTCTATATTTACTAAACTCTCCAAAAAATACCAAAGACTTTACCAAACTATCCAGAAATCATTGTAAGACTTTACTAAATAGTCTAAAAAACTCCCAATGCTTTACTAAACTAACTTATTGGTCAACAATCTTAAGGTAATTTAGTCTTATTTAAATGACTAAGTATATTGACCTTAAATTATGATTTTTCATCATCAAAATTAAATTTAATCATCTTGACAAGATGTTCATTTTTGTAATACATTTTCTGTGATACCCACTCTTCAATTGTGTTAAAACCTTTTGATTCTTTAGAATTTTGCTAACACAAAATCTTCTAATGACATTTTGAATACTTTGTTTGACTTTGGTCTAACCCAATTGTACAAATAACCTCAATCAATTATTCTGTCTACATAAACTAGTTTATTATATATAAACTTCTTGTTGAACCTTTTTTTTTTTGTCTAGATAGAAGCACCTATTAAGATCGACAACTTAAGACTATCTACATATACAAACTAGTCGTTACAGAAAAACTAGCCATTAGATGTTTTTGTTAGAGGCCACATCTATATAGTGGATCACCTACCACATTTATGCTCTCTAGAAAAGTCAAAACATACCTTAAGCACTTAGAAACATCTCCCAACATTCAGGAGCATTCATTTCCAAATCTCTAAACCCTCTTGCCTTTCATTCTTCATTGATTGAATCTTGGTTTTTAGGAAGTTAGTTTTTCTCTAATCTAATTTGTACATATGATATTATTGTTTTCAGAGAATTGTACTTGTGCCTTCAATTCAATATTTGTCTATTACCTTACTTAGGATTGGTAAAAAGACTCCTTGTAGTTAGGAGTATGCAATTTAGCATATTTTGTCCTTGACAACACATAATGTCCTATTAGGATTACAGGATAAGCTGAAAAAGATTGATTGTAAAAGTTGAGTGCTGAGCCTATTAAAAGAAGTAGTGTAATAGGTGGGCATTGATTGTAAAAGTTGAGTGCTGAGCCTATTAAAAGAACTAGTGTAATAGGTGGGCATTGATTGAGCTCAACACCAAATTTAATGAAAAAGCATAAGTTGGCCAACTTGTAGAGTGAACATTCTCGATTTTAAAAACTACTATAAATTCTGTTGTGCTTTATTTTCTCTTGTGGTTTGTAAAGATATTTCCACAACTTATCTTTTCTCTTTTGTGGAAGAGTTTGTTGCCAATAACCTTACTTGAAAATTTTCGTAAAATTTACTTATATTTTCGAAGTGTGTGACTATTCACCCTCTCTTTAGTAAATCATATTGATCGTAGACAAATGACAATTGACTAATGGCCTACATTGGTAAAAGTTGTGCAAGTGGAATAAGGGGTTTGTTGCTCAAATCTCACCTCACTCATGCAAAACAATGAGTAAACTAATAAAGGAATACAAGGACATGGAGTAAACAATCACTAATGGATTAAGAGAAGAATACCACAAGACTAAAAGGAGGGGGTTTGTGCTTACTCGGATTTTTAAGAAATGAAAGAAATGAAAGTAAAGAAAGTATGTAAGTAGTTTGTGCAGATTTGGAAACTTGGGAAAGTTTGTTAACTTTCCCAAATATAAAAGGAAAATTTTTCCCTAATTTTGGAGACTCCCCCTTGAAATCAAGGAATCCCTGACCGCCCGAATGCCCTAATTTCATCTACTCGAAGCTCGCCAGGTGTGTGATTCCCGTCATCGCTCAAAGCTCGCCGACAGCTCGAAGGCCGTCAACTGCTCGAAGCTCGCCAACCGCTCGAAGCTCGTCGATCGCTTGAAGGCCACCGATCGCTCGAAGCTCACCGACCGCTCGAAGCTCGCCAACTACTCGAAAACTTGCGGACCACTTGAAGCTCGTCGACTACTCGAAAGCTCGCAGACCGCTCGAAAGCTCGCAGACCGCTCAAAGCTCGTAGACCGCTAGAAGCTCGCCGACTGCTCGAAAGCTCCCGGACCGCTCAAAGCTCGTAGACCGCTAGAAGCTCACTGACTGCTCGAAGTTCACCGACTGCTCAAAAGCTCGCCGACTACTTGAAGCTCGCCGACCGCTTGAAGCTCGCCGACCGCTTGAAGCTCGCCGACCGCTTGAAAGCTCACCAATCGCTCGAAGCTCACCGACCGCTCCAAGCTCACCGACTGCTCCAAGCTCACTAACCGCTCCAAGCTCATCGACCACTCCAAGCTCGCCGACCGCTCCAAGCATGCCGACTATTCGAAGCTCACCGACCACTCGAAGGTAATAATTTCATGAAACTTTTGCATAGTTTATTTCTTGCAGCCAGAACAATACTAACAAATATTATTAGTATCTTATCTACCAAAGTTTAAATTGAGTAACTTTTTATTTCATCCATTCATTACCTCTAATAATTTCTGTTATTTGCAGTGGAATTTATTTTTTATTAGTTGTCTAAACTTATTTAGTAACATTTGCAAGCAGAAGCTGGAGTTCGTGTATATATTTATGCATAGGTTTGTTCTTGGAAGGTAATCTCAAAAGTGTGTATTTTGTTAATAAGAGTTAGAAGTTCATATCATGTTTATATGGTTAGTGGAGATTAATGAGAAGAGGAAAATTGAAAAAACAAGAAGCAATATCTTTTGTAAGAACTAAGGTTCTTGAAGATTTAGGATTTTGTTAATATGACTCAATAATTTCTGTTGTGATCAATATGACTCAATTTGCATTAATGAGGTCCTACATTATTTGGATTTTAGTCTAGATAAGGAGGTACTACGTTGGCCTTGCATTATTCTTGAATATCTTTTGCTATTGTTCTTACTTCATTTGCTTTCCTTTTCATGATATCCAACTTATTTCTTTAGTTATATTTTGATTACAAATCCAACGAAAAAAAGTATGAAATTCTTATGTATGTCATTTCATGTGTTATGAATGACTAGTAACTTATTTAAGTTATTCATTCTTATCCATTTTTAATGCATGTTGTCATTGAATGAATAATAACTTATTTAATTTTTATGTTAATGATTGATGTTGTCATTGTCATCCATATTTCAATAATGTGTTTTTCATTTATATATATGTTTTGCAAATTAAATATGGCTACTACAGATAATACAGTACCAAATAGACAAAGATCTTATACTAGCTGGAATGCAAAAGCAGATGCCACATTTTTTGGTATATTAGAAGATGTTTTAAATGAAGGGAATGGAAAGACACATGATGGAAAAGTTAAAGTTGAAACATGGAACAAGGTAATAGAGAAGTACAATAATGACACAAATGCAGGTATCACAAAGAAAAATGTTGACAATCGAATTAAAACATGGCGACAGATGTATCGTAACTACACAAAAATTGTCTCAAAGTGGTTGGGGATGGAATTACATACAAGGTCATACTGATATTTTAGATGAAGTTTGGAATGAATTTATTAAGGTAATATTTTTGAATGTGTTAATATAATTTATACGTTCTGTATATACAAACATATTTTTAATCTTGCAGAAACACCTAGATTGTGCCCCCCTCAAAGGTAAACCATATCTTATTTATGATCAACTGCAATTGTTATTTGAAAATAATATGACTATAGGGAATGCCAGTAGAGACCCTGAAACAATTACTCAAAATGAAGGAAACATACCTATGAATGAACCAAATGAAATGACACCTCCACCAAATCATTTTCAATACTTCACACCACCAAGTGATAGTCCAATGGATACAGATGGTACCCAACTTCAATCTCCAATGTTTTCATTAAGAAGGTTCAATGAGGTGAAAAAGGGAAAACATCCAAGACCACATGCAGAGTCAGCACAACTAATGGCATCTTCATTTAAAGAAGCTACATCTGTTATTATGTCATTATGTGAAAAAGAAGAGGATAAAGTTAAAGCTCGACAAGAATATTATGATAATGTAACAAACATACAGAAAGAACTTCAGATCCAGAAACAAGTTAAAGTGCAAGAGCAAATGCTGCATTTCAAAGTGAAACAAGGAAGTCTTACAGCACAAGCTATAAAAGCATTATTGCAAATTGAAAGTCTTATTAACAGTGAGAAATTCAAAGCAATGACTTTATTGGAAAGAAAAGAACTAGTAGAACAATTTCTTAACATCCCAACAAATATGAGGGTAGAATGGATTAAGTATCACAACTTATGGATGTACTTTTCTATTGTCGAGTAATGTTGATGGATGTGATGAACTTTATTATTGTGGTAAATAATGTGTAATGTTGAATTTTAGACAATGACGATGACTATTGATTTTCATATGTGAATGCTTTATTGCTTGATATTTTATATAAATCTTGTTATATGAAATAAATGTTTTTATTATTGTTGAAGATTCTTATAGATTTTTAGAAAAATGTGTACTAATCTCATTACTTCTTGTAGGTAATAATTATCATGAATGGTATGGATGATTTGGAATTGTTAAAGAATATGCTTGAGGAAGAAGAGGAAGAAGCAGAAAGATGACGAACGTTACTTCTTTCACTATGGAACTTCCTTGCAGGTGTTGCATGTATGTCAAGTACATTGACTAATACTACACATCGCATTTATAGTAGAGAAGGGCATGACTACATTAGAAGATTATTAGATCCATCATTACCACATCAAGCATATAATTGTCGAAAAATATATAGAATGAGTCAACATATATTTCTTGACTTCTGTAATTTGTTACGAAGAGAATGTGGCATGGGAAATACAAGCAATGTTAGTGTCAAAGAGAAGTTTGCAATCTTTCTTATCACTGTTGGTCAAAACCAACGATATAGAGTAACAAGGGAGCGCTTCTCTCGATCTGCATGGACTGTTAGTACGTACTTCAATGAAGTACTTAATGCAATTTTGAACTTGCATAACAACTTCTTACAATGCCTCCAACATCAACTCCAAGTAGAATACTGAATGATTCAAATGTGTATCCATATTTTGAGGTAAATACATATTTTCATATGAAATTGATTTGTATATTATTTTTTTCACATTTTCTTATTCATATGTTAACAGAATTGCATTGGTGCTATTGATGGAACACATATTAAGGCAACTATTTATAAACGACAAACATCAAGATTTAGAAATAAAAGAGAGTTAAATCAAAATGTTATGGCCGCATGTAATTTTGATATGGAATTTACATATATTCTTAGTGGTTGGGAAGGATCAGCTTCTAACACAAGAATCCTTCAAGATGTCGTCACAAGACATCATCTATTCAAGGTTCCACCAGGTATAAAATGACATTATTGAATATATATTTTTTATTTACACTAATTTTTAATTATATATAGGAAAGTTTTACTTGGTTGATGCTAGTTATCTTAATCGACCTGAATTTATTTGTTCATATCGAGGAGTGAGATATCATCTATCTGAATATGAAAATAATAGAGTTCTAGAAAATGCAGTCGAAAACTTCAATTACAGACATTCACAATTAAGATCAGTGATTGAGCGATCATTTGGAATTGTTAAACATCGTTTTGCAATCTTACGAGGACATATGTCGTATCTTTATGATACACAAATGAAGATTGTGATGGCTTGCTTCCTACTACATAATTTTATATGTAAAGCTGACAGAGCAAATTTATTAGAAGATCTAGAAGATGAGTTAATTGAATTTGATCTAGAAAATGAAGAAATTGGAATTAATGAAGATGAGCTTTTATAGATAGATAGTACGTCAGAAATGACACAAGAATAAAGAAAACAAATAGCAAATGAAATGCGTGACAACATGAAGACTGCCATGTGGGATGGACGTGACTTTTAAATCATTTCATATGTAACTTTGTCAAATTGTTATGTTACAATATTTGAATATTTGTATGTTGACAATTTATATTTATGTTGTGAATTTTATTTATATATTGGATGTTAGTTAACAATTTTGAAAAGTAATTGTTTGTGATATGTTATGTTCAAATAGGTAATACACAATACAACTTTTGTTCAATTTGTTTATGATATTATTAATAAATAAAAATAAGAAGACTTAATATAAGTTTTCTTTTTCTTTTATTTTTTTCCAATCAAACCGTTAGACCAACTTCGATGCGATCGACAAAATTTTCTTCATTTTTATTTTTCTTTAATTCAACACTGATTAACTGAAGTGTTTTCTTTTTTTCCTTCAATCTGACTGAAATTTTTTAATTTTTTTCAGTCAGACCGAATTTTTTCCTTCGATCCGACTAAAGTTTTTTTACTTTTTTTCGGTCAAACCGAATTTTTTCCTTCAGTCCGACCGAAGTTTTTATTTTTTTTCGGTCAAACCAAATTTTTTCCTTCAGTCTTAGCGAAGTCTTTTAATTTTTTTTGGTTTAACCGAGCTTCGGTCTGACCAAATTTTTTTTTCTTTTATTTATTTTTTCAGTCTGACTAACTGAAACTTGTTTATTTTTTTATTTTTTTCTTCGATCAGATCGAAGCTCAGTCTTCGATCAAACATAAGTTTTTCAATTTTTTATTTTTTTTCGGTCAGACCAAAGATCAATCTTCGGTCCGACATAAGTTTTTTAGTTTTTTGTTTTTTTATGTTTTTATTCTTTTTTAGTCAAATCAAAGCTTGGACTTTGATTTCATCAAACTTTTTTTTCTTTTATTTATTTCTTCGATCCAACTAACTAAAGTTTTATTTTTTTATTTTTTTATTTTTTTATTTTTTTTTCGATCAAACTAAATCTCAACTTCGGTCCAATTAAAGTTTTTTATTTTTTTTATTTTAAATTAAAATAAAAATAAAAAAATTTACAATGTTTTCGATAATCAATTCATCATTCAAACACATTATTTTATTTATAAATACATTTATTAATTTTCAATTGTTACATCAAGTTCTACGTTTAAACAAGTTTATATTACATTTATTAATTTTTTAACAACTTTTACTTTAACATTTATTAATTTTGTATACATCAACTTTTATGTTTACATTTATTAATGTATATAAGAGAGGTATCATATTCTATTTTTTATTTTTTATTTTCCGTTAGATTTCAACTAGGCTCGAATCAACCCACAGGCCAACCTAGGCCTGACCCGAATCGACCCACGTACCAACCCAACCCGATCGAATAATATATTTATGTTGTGAATTTTATTTTAGTTAACAATTTCGAAAAGTAATTAGTTGTGATATGCTATGTTCAAATAGGTAATACACAATACAACTTTTGTTCAATTTGTTTATAATATTATTAATAAATAAATATTTTTATATTTGATATTTTTTCTTAAAATATAAGTATTATGATGTGAAGAAATAGAGTAAATTAAAATTAATTATTAAAATTCTTTAATTAAAAAAGTATATTTCAATTCTGAACATTCCATTTGACACAAATCCCCTTATGAGAATCTTAACTTTCCAAACTTTCTGAGACGTGCACAAACAACCTTTCATTTCTCAAGAATCTGAAATTTCTAATTCACAGGAATCTGAAGTTTCCATTTACTTCATTTCTAAATTTTCCGACATGCACAAACACCCTCTTATGGACGTGCCACACCCATTAGGGTTTGACTACCATTTACGGTACATGAGTCACCACAAATTAGGCCTCATGCTTCCTTTAGAGCCTAAACACGGCCAAATTCCCCCACCTTACATAATCTAACTCCTCTAAACCATATTGTTCACTTTGGGAACATTTCAACCACACGTCCTAACCTTCCAAACACCTTGTTTTTAGGTGAGTATCTCTTCGTTAGTGATGAAATAATTCTTGTGGTATTCCTCACATTCTAAGCTTTCTAACAGAGATAGATGCGACTATATTTTGCCACATTTGGATAGTGGAATATAGAAAATTTTGGCACCCTTCATTTCGGGGCCATGCATCCTGCATGTATCAGATATCTCCACTTCTCACACTTTCCCCGAGTGAGAATGTGGGAATTATGCCTACACTTCAGATGAGAAAAATGACAAAAACACCACTGAACCCTTAATTTTATTGTTTAAATAATAAAATTAATTTTTATATAATATTATAATTAGTTTACATTTATTTACCAAACATTTTAGTGTAATTATGTAGTTTAATTTAATTACAATATATTATAATTACAGTCAACCAAACAAACCATAATGAGGAATACATTATGTAATCACATACCTTCACGTAAATTATGCAAAGCATAATCTTCAACATTGTATCATTGTTAACAAGTTACGTGTATCGTAATTGAAATATTCGTGCGACTATTTTTTATAATAATAATTTTTACGTTCATCAAAATTTGAGCATTGGTAGAAGCTAAGCTTATTCAATAATAAAATGTGCGGGCAACCTTTTCTTTTTGATGCTTTGAGATATATCAAAGCAAAATGCATCACATTAGAAATATATATATAATTCATAGCATGCAAATTGGATCTCCCGTGCCTCTTTTACTTACTGACAAGCTTCATGAGTGTACGTGTATATGGCAGAGAATGTGAAGATACAATTCTGAAAAAATAAAAGAATCGGCAAGGCAGGCAGAATATACCTAGAAAGAAAGCTGCATAAAGTATTATAACATTATTGCTTAATCCTGATCATTTTAAGGATACGGTGAACTTGTCTCTGTCTTCTTTAGCTGCAGCAATACAACATGGAAGCGTGATGCCCAGTGAAATGATGACAACAGTTCCAACGGCAATATGATTGGGGAAATTTAAATAACAGAAGAAACTAACCGTAGTGGTGGTCATGGAAAGCCCGGCAGGTGGAACAAGACTCGTCCAAAAGAGAGTATCAGGAACATGATCAACTGAACATGACGGGACTGTCAAGATGGGAGCCCTTGGGCATTGAGTTCTTTGAAAAGGTAACTTACCGAAGCTTAATGAGATACCTTCCCTTTCTGTTCCACCAACACTGGACGACATTGTAACTGCCTTGTCATACCCGGAGTCCTCAGGATTGCATACTCCATCATGGGGTTCTGATAACTTCTGCACGAAATTCTTGAAGGCCGCAGATCTTGATAGAATGGTACAGGCAGACACAGCAGATGCACGAGCCTTTTTCTCACGAGGAACTCCAAGGGACGGAAGCTGATAAGGAACGGTAGGCTGTTTCTGGTATTCGAATGCATGAAATTCTCTGTTGATATCTTCTGCCTCGCCATGCCTTTCATCCAAAGATTTTCCGATGGAATCTGGTTGATATGTTCTCTTGGGACCCCACCATCTTATGTGGTTAGTCAAGTCTATTTTTCTATCCATGCATATGTTGTTGCCATATTTATTTTCCATCAACGGATCTGAAGCTGTAACTAAACAATAAATGAATTTATTCAAAAAAGATTGAACACCTAAATAAATCAATTACATATTTTTTCAGAAACATTGGCATGCTTAGTCAACTGTTATAGTCATTACCAAGTATATGACCCAAGGATGCCTCCAGCCGGCTGCTTTGAACATGTCTGTAAAATCATTGACATCCACAATAAAGAAATTCATGACATCAATGATTCTGCCGACTTGAAATCAAAGATGAACCCTTAAAAAATAGGCAAACTATTTTTCTGAGTAGCCACAAAAGGAACGATTAAAACTGAGAAAATATGGAGCCTACAAAAGCTGTAGGTAACTAAACCAAAGCTAAAAAGGGTAAACAAGGATTCCTAGGATAGGAAATCCAACAACAAAAGAAAAAAAGAAAGAAAAGATGAAGAAATAAAGGAAACTGGACTGGCAAACAGTCTATCTCAAAGAGAAACAAGGGACTGAGGCCAAGCAAATGTGGCCTCATTTAATAGAGTCTTAGCTGCTCGCCAACTCCTTTTATCCATTCAAGCACACGTTCGAATACCACCGAGGAAAATTTCCCATCACCACAAGTTCCTCTGAATATTCTACTGTTACATTCTATGTTGTGTGTGGGAGAGATGGTCAAATATTGCACTAGTTTTTGTCAAGTTTTTTTCTTACCTTCAAATGAGACCAAAAGACATCATCTATGTGGCAAGTCTCTCAACCACCTAAGCCCAACAAGGACTCTCACCATCACCATCACCCGAATGGCAGATGCCACACATTTTCCTTGAGCACAATAGAACTTGCTTTCAAAGGTTAAACTCTGAAGGCATGCCACCGTGCCACATCAGCTAGGTAAAGAACTACACCTTGGTGGGTACCCAATTCAGCCATGTGCACCACCAGAAACTTCATTTTCTACCACCATAAGTCAAGAAATGCTACAAAGATCTTATCGAGAACAACCCATCAATAATCCATTGCCAAACCTACAAATATCCAAAGACAATGGTGAGCCACAATATGATGTAAAGAAAGTAGCCAAATAGTCAATAAATCCGTGTCAATCAAATCCCTTCTGAAACAAACATCCTACACTATCCTTACCTCAACATTCAGGTAGGGCTTACTTGGTCAAGTGTTCCCCGTATTAGCACACATTGTTGCCCTTTCAAGTAAGGGCAAGAATGCATTCCAATACCAAGGATACTTGACCAAGTAGGGTTTCACCCACTCACCTATCCTACTAGAAACCAACACCTTCATTACCTACTACTAGAGACGAGCCACACCTAATGGCCTTCTCTACTTCAAGGATCCCTCTCCAAAGACCATGTATCTGCCTAGACCTACACCTACAAGAGACCCTACACTTGCTTCTGGTACCATTTCTTTGTAATAATACTCACCCATAGACAACCTTGATCTTCCTAAGACTCAGATGCCACAACCACCTACCTAACAAAGTAGAATTTGATGTTCAAAACTTAGTCCAAGATTGCCTTCTCATTTTGGTCAACAAATCTTATCCCTAGAGACAAGGTGGAAACCATAAAGGCTAGATTTACAACCAGTAACACTAAAAATGTGGTAAGGGAAAAAAAGATCTATAGTTGAAGGAGCCCAACTAGACTACAAAAATGAAGAGGCAAACAAGGAAGATTTGTCGAGGAAGGCCAAGTCATGTCAAACTTGGTGTAGGAAAGTCAAGTTACTTTAACCAATGAAGCCCACTTCACATCCAAGGGCGATCTTGGAAAAGCCACCAACCAAGTCAATCACCAACAGGTAACCATCGACAAGTAGTCAAAAGTGTTAACAGACCAGCCTGAAATGTTGACCAATAGGTGACACCATCAAGCCTCACTAACACCTATTAGCACTTGCCAACGAACGACCAACCAACAAACTCACCAACACATTGGGTAGAGTTGTCATCTAGCATAGACTTGCTAACACATTTCCAAATGCCAACCAACAAACCTGCTGTTCAAACAAGGTGACTAGCAATTGGACAATGCCAGTAAGGAATCACAAAATGGTCAACAGGTGAGAAATAAGTCAATGACATCTATGAGACACCAATGAATTTAGCTAGCTGTTAGGTTAGCCAGCGGCCAGAATTTTCCTTTTAGTATTTTAAGAATTTCTCCCAAAATATGACAGAATATTCCACATCCAAATATATGGTTGTGATCCTTAAAAGTTGCTAGAGACAACCATGCCCATTAGTGGGCATAATTCCCACATTTTCACCTCAGAAGACATGTTAGAAGTGGAGATATCCCAAGACATGTACGAACATGCAGCCAAAATGAAAGTGCTAGAGTTTTCCACATTTGTTTACCCAAACATGTCAAACTTTAGGAGTATCTATATCCAATGAAAAGCATAGAATTTGAGGAACAAAACAAGACTTATTTTGTCACAAAAAGATGTAGAATCATAGAGATATTCATCTGACAGTAAAGAGGTATCAAGTAAATGCTTGGACATGTGCCAAAAATGATCCCTTCATCGCCAACGTGACTTAGAGGAGGCAAGTGACCTTCGAATATGGTAGAATGTGAAGGAAGGGTTGCCCTACATGTCTAGTTTCTAAGAGAAACATAAGACCTAACTTATATGTTTGAGAATCTTATATAGTACTTGGTGTGTGCACAAGAATGAGAAGGAAGAACAAAATTGGGATTCAAGAGATAAAGGGATTTATATGATTCAACAATAACATACATGCACAAGATACAAGAGAGCTACTGTTTTTTTCTTGTCCATTACAAGTTCAGGGTCTGAGGATTATTTCTCATTACAAGTGTTTAGCCCTTTTTATACAAACACAACATAGTAAAATTACACTATCAAAATTTCGACCACACATCATTAGAATTCTGGTTCCCATAGTATCGAAATTCTAGTCCTAGACCATCAGTATTCCAGCCTACACGCCATTAGAACTTGATGGACTTCATCGAAATCTTCAATAGATAGCATCAAAAAATCCAATAACCTTTTGCTAGGAACCCCTATTTGTCCATGTCATCAATCCTGGTAGATACCATGTCTGAGTCCAACATGTCTTGTTTGGTTCCTAGCATGTTCCGTTTGGATCCCAACATACTACATTTGAATCTTGTAAGCTCCACACCTAACAATTTTCTACTTAAAGACTGACACTAACTGTAGGGTTCTCCTTTTAGTACCTTTTCATTTGATTCTGACATTCCTTGTGCTATGCCTCCTTTCTTCAAATACACTAGAGACCAACTAAGCTCGTACATAATATTAACTTTTGAGTACTCACACTTTTTATCAGCATGTCAGATAAATTCCTAGCATTTGCTATCATTTTCAAGGACAAAGTTCCTTCTTTAGCCAACTCTCGAATGAAGTGGTATCTAATCTAAATATGTTTAAATCTAGCATGATAAGTGAGATTCATTTTAAGATAGATAACACTAACTATCACTGAATAGTGCATTGCAATCTTGCTCATTAACCAACTCTTTCAGAAAATTATATAGTCAAATCATTTCTTTGGCAACTTCTATAAGCACCATTAACTTTGCTTCAAGAGCTAAGGAGACACTTCTCTACAACTTTGACATTTAGTTAACTACTGTATTTTCTAAAGTAAAAACATAGCTAGAGATACTCTTACTCTTGTCTAGGTCATCTTCCAAATCTACATTACAAAAGTCTTCCAACATCATATTACTCTTCTTGAAGCATAATCCTGCACTTGATCAATTTTACAACTTCCCAATATTTCTTGGATCTGACATAAATTTGCTCTACTGGGCTACATGAGTTATGTCAGATCTAGTGTAAATTACTGCATACATTATGCTTCTAACTACTGAAATATATAAAACTTTAAATATGTATTTCCTATCCTCTTCAGTCTTTGACGTCTCCTCTTTGGTCAACTTGAAGTGACTCTTCAATGATGTCTTAACTAGTTTAACATTAACAAGGTTAAATCTTTAAAGCATCTTCTCAATATATTTCTCTTAAAACAAGATCAAATCCCTTATGAATGATTACAAATGATTCTTATCCCAATAATCTATTTAATTTCACCTAGATCTTTCATGTCAAACTCTTTTGATATTTGTTATTTCAGCTTATTGATTTCCTTCATATTGAATCCTATGACAAACATATCATTTATATACAACAGTAGTATAATATAACAAACATTTGAATCCTTAAAATAGCAACAAAAATCCATGTTACATTTGTGAAAACCAATGGTACACACATGAATCTATCAAACCTCTTATACTACTATCTTAGTGATTGTTTCAAATCATAAAGATTTTTCTTCAATTTGCACACAAGTTCTTCTTTGTTAGGAATTTTGAAGCCTTCAAACTTTAGAATTCTTCTATTTTAATCATCCTAAAATTGATAACCAAACTGATCACCTCCATAGCTAATGAAGTAGTATTTCTTGGCTTTGAGTTTCAACTTATCCCTAACATCATCATCGACGTATACATAAGAGACATTTGAATACTCTCAAGTGTAAGAGGTTTAAATCCTTTCCTATTTAAAAATCTTAAATTTTAGAAAGACTGAAGGTCCTCTATTGATTAGGTAAGTTGTTGTACTTACCACATCTATCTAGAATTCTTTGAGTAAGTTAGCATACAATCTCATATTTCTATCTCTTTCATTCAACATCTTGTTTATTTTTCAGATACTTCATTCTAATACAGATTTTCAAGAACAATCTTAATTAGTCATATTCCACACTCTTCACAGAATACATTGAAGTCATGGCTACTATACTCTTCCCCATTTTCTGACTTCAAGCATTTCACCTTCAGACCAATTTGATTCTTTACTACTTTTCACTTTCTAAAAATAACAAATACATTAAACTTATTTTTCAAAAAATATACTTAAACTATCATGATACTATCATCAATGAATGTGATAGTACTATAAATCTCCAAGGAATTTTACAAATGCTGGCCTCCATATATCAATATGAATTAACTCCAATTTCTCAGTCTTTGACATTTTTAGACTAACCTTGAAAAAATGACTCTTTCATTTCTCATAAACACAGTCTTCACAAAATCTCATCTCTACAAATTTCAGATTTTATATCTTCTATTTTGATGTCATCATCTTCATCCCTTTCTTAGTCCCAGCCTTCTACGCCACAATTTAGTTTCTAAACAATCTATAGTGGCAATAATCTCTCTGATCTGAAGTTAAATAGAGAGTACCAACCTTCTTTCCTCATACCACAAATATAACACCTCTAGACACTTTCCACGATCCATTACCAAAACTAGTTGTATAACCATTATCATGGAATGAACTCATGGAGATCAGATTTTTCACCAAATAGACATATACAATATTTTGCAGTTTCCACAACCCATTATTGTGGATTCTTATCTACACCTCACCTTTTCTTATGACATCTAACCTACTATCATCACCAAGGTAGATCTTCCTTCTCTCTATTACAACATAGTTATGTAAAAGTTCTCAAACAATTGGTTGAATAGAAAGAAGCACTTGACTTCAAAATTCATGACTCAATGAAATTATTAGTGCAGTAAACCAAAGCATCTACAATCTCTTCACATGCTGAATTTGCTGAGTCTTCATCTCTTGCCTAGTCTTTCTTCTTCTTTAGTGTCTTACATTGGCCATTAAAGTGATCTTTACTGTAGTAGTTCCAACAAGTAACATTCTTTCTATTTTTGTTTTCTCCCTTAGACTTGAAACTGTTGTGAGCTCCTCTACTACAACCTCATTGTTGACTTCTCCCTTTACTCTCCATACTTAGATCTAACCCTAAAAGTTTTTACTTGTAAATTACCTCTTTTGTGAATATCTTTGTTAAGAATCAAATCTCAAATGTCATTCAACTTCAAATTCTCATGCCCAAATGAGTTGTTGTTAACTTTAATCACAACTACAAATTAACTCTCTCATAGTGACAATAGTAAAATCAATGTTTTTACATCATCATCGAAGTTAATCTCCATTGATCTCAACTGAGTTATAATAGTATTAAACTCATTGATATGATCCATGATACACCCTTCTTCTAACATCTTAGATTGAACTTGCACATCAAATAAACTTTATTCAAGACTGATGGCTTCTCATACATATTTGATAGCATTTTCATCAGATCCTTCTCCTTAATTAAATTGAACATCACGCTCCTTAATAAAGTCAATCTAATCACACCAAGTACTTAATAGTCCAACAGTTCTCATGCAGCTTGATCCATTCCTTTCGATTTCATTCTTAAAAGTGGCTTATGTAACTTTTTCTAGTATAGATAGTCATCAATCTATATCTTCCAAAATCAAAAGTCCTTACTATCAAATCTCTCGATTCTAACTTTTTCATCTTCTACTATTTCTCTTTCTTTGCATTGAGTACTTCAACATATGTTTGCAACCTACACTCTAATATCAATTGTTAGGGATTGGTGATGTATATACAAAAATGAAGAGAAAAAACTAAAACAAACAACTACATACAAAAGATAGAAATTTATGTGGTTCAACAATAATTTATGTCCATGGGCACAAGGCACTACTATTTTCTTCTTGCCACTGTTACAAGTTCAAGGTTTGAGGATTATCCCTCATTACAGGTGTTTAACCATTTTTATACAAGTACAACTAGGGCAACACAACATAGTAAAATTACACTTTCAAAATTTCTGATCCCACACTCTCAGAATTCCGATTCCCACGATATTGGAATTCCAGTCCCAGACGATCAAAATTCCAACCCACACACTATCAGAATTTTTGATGGATAGCAATCAAAAAATCTAATGACCTCCTATTGAGAACCCTTGTGTATCCACATCATCAATCCTGAAAGATAATGTCTGAGTCTGACATGTCATGTCTGGATCCCTGCATGCTATATCTAGATCCCAACATGTCATGTCTAGATCTAGTAGTCTCTACACCTAGCATTGTAGAGACCCATGCTCTATAAATTGTAACAAGCACCCATGGGGTCAGCAAGTCCGAAACAAGTTCTATCAAGTCCTCTTAATCTTGTAGTCTTATTCATTAGTAGATTGTTTATTTGTCAAGATCTTGTATTCCTTTGGTAGTTTACTCATTGTTTTACATGAGTGATGCGAGATTTAAGTAGCAAACCCTCCAATCCACTCGTACAACCTTCTCCAACACAAGCCCTTAACTAATTGCTATTCAGTAGTTCCACCAATCACAGTTTAGCTCCTTCTACTTCAAGTTTAGACTTCCTTGTAAGGGGAGTGGGCCATGGATCAGAAAAGCCTTCCCTCTCCCAGTTCCACCACATCTTGGTGAAAAAGGGAGAAGAATAGAGTCACTATCTAATTCAATTCTAAGGGTAAACTATAAAAATCTTATATGTGAGTGTAAGTGATATAAATGACCCTTAAACATGTAAAGTTATGATCTAGTAAATGATAAGTCTAAGTAAGCACTCTGAGTATGCATCCTACATGCTAAAGTAACTTGACAACTCAGGTTATCCCAATCATATGAATGAGTCAGGCATTTAAGTATATCTATGCTAAATGGATGCAAAATGAGTGAACCTAAATGCAAAATAGAGGAGATGAGAAAAATAGGCCCATATGGAAAAAAATAGATTAGAAGAAATAGGCCTAAGAAGTCTAGAAGAGATGGGATGGTTGTGCCCTTATTTCCTGTTCACATGAAAGTATGATAGAAAATATTCTAAATGGCTTTTGTTTACTAACCAGGGTATAGTGGAAGTAAATTGTCGAGCAAGAAAAACATGGGCAAGTATGTATGATTTGTTCCAAAGTAAGTGTATTGTGATACATCAACTATGAAACATAAAAAAAAAGGCATAAGCATGAACACCACAAGACAAAATGAAAAAAAACAATGAGTTGGAGTCATGCAATATATGCAATGTAATAAAGACATGGGCAATCATAGTTATGGATGCATGGGATACAAGGTAAATAAAGCATGCAAATGTTTAAGCCATGAGATGCCAAAATCTAAACAGAAATTATTTTTTGTTAAAATTTAGCATTTGATTATTTTATTTAGTGGTTCACTTAGTAGGAAAATGGTGGGCCCACTATGAAATTAAAATCCTCAAGAGACACAAAACACTTATTATTTGAAATGCTTTTTATTTAGTGTTATTGTTTGATTATAGCAATAATTGAATTATTATTAGCCTTAGTGAGAAAACAAAGAGACGGAGAAATAGGTCCATGGGTCCTATGGAGGGAAAGATGAGAAGAAGAAGAACCCTAAGGATCTTAGAAGAAGGGAATGACAGGGCATATTAAAACCTTAAGATGAGAGGAAGAAGAGAAAAGAGAGACAAAAGTAAAGGAAGATGAAAAATAGTGAAGAAGATTCTATATGCAAAATTTATGCCCATCCTAGTAAGGGACATGATTTGCTAACATGCTCTAATAATGCTTTATGAATTAATCAAAAGGTGCTTTTTACTTGAAGCTACTTGATTTTATCGTAATTTGATCAACTTCTAAGCGAATGAATATATGGGTGAATGCCATGTATGAGACGTGCAATCATATGCTAATGCTGTTATAGGTTTAAATGTGTGACATTCTATTCAACATGGTATGAACATATGCCAAATGAAAAAAAGCATAGGCTCGGCTGCAAGAGTATTCAACTCATAATATCAACTAAATAGACAATTAGGCATGCAAGTCAAGAATCTATTGTAATCAACATGCTATTAAGCAATACATGTGCAAGAATTGATACAAAATACATTAAATGCATAAAGGGAGAAAATAAAAATAAATATATAAATCTATATGAGCTCAGGAGGGGCTAATCTCCTAAAATCCCTCCCCATTCTGGCAATCAAGGTCTTCAGGATACAATCTTGAGAGATAAGTGTTCCAATAATTGATGCAACAATCATAAAACTTAGAAATTAAGGTCAAGACTAGACAACAGCAACTAAAATGAGAGAAATATCCACGACAGTAAACAACACAAGTGGTAAGCAAGTGATGGCAGAATATAAGAGAATAAGAAAAGTAACCCCTAACAGATGGATCCATCAACAAGATAAGCACCAAAATACATCAGAAACAAATGAATAATCATGCAATCAAGCATAGAAATAGGCAATCAAGGAAAACAAAGAGATGCCAAGATGTCTTGACAGGAACAAGCAAATGAGGCAGGCAATTTGGAACGGCAATCAAACATTGAAACTAAAGTACAAGCTCAAAATGAAGGGCAAAATATACTTGGATAGTCAAACAGGAATCAAGAGAAAACACACAGCCAAAAAAAAAAAAAAACAGTGAGAATGCAAACCTAAATAATAGGAGATGGTTAAATGGATGACAAATCAAAAAATGCAAAAGCAAGAATCAAAACAAAACATGAAATGGGAAATCAACAGCATGTGACTACACAGAACCCAAGCATGAAACAAATGTGCACATGAAACAAATGTGCAGACAGACAGGCACTGACTTGAAGAAAAAATACACCACTGGAATGTAAATCCTCACAATCAGAGGCAGATGCATCAAATAGAAGTCCAGGAAAAATAAAATAGCAGCAATCATGGACATAAAAAGAAGATCGAACAGAGCAAGCAAAATTAAACAAACAGACACTGGAAAAAAAGAAAATACTCCACAAAGAATGTAAATCTGCACAATCAAAGGTAAATACATCAAATAAAAGTCCAAGAAAAATAAAATAGCAGCAATCACAAACAGAAAAGGAAAAAGAAGACTGGACAGAGCATGCAAAATTAAACAAACAGATGAGCATTGGAAAAAAAGAAAATGTTCCACAAGAATGTAAATCCACACAATCAGGTAGATGCATCTACAAAAGTTCAGGCAAAATAAAATAGCAAAAATCATGAATAGAAAAGGAAAAAGAACACCAGGCAGAGCATGCAAAATTAAACAAACAGAAAAGCACTGGAAGAAAAGAAAATATTTCACAAGAATGCAAAACCACACAATCAAAGGTAGATGAATTAAATAAAAGTCCTAATAAAATAATGTTAGTGTATAGATAATGTATTATGTTTTGAGCCAAGTAACAACCCAATACCTTTATATACATATACTTGTATTAATGTAATCATAGTTTTACAGGGATCTTAATCACTACTCTTAACATAATATCAAGAGCTAAGGGTGATCCCCTAACCCTAGCCACCACTAACACTCTCTAGTTGGCCCTCTCACCCTCACTGGTCACATCATCTACAACAGCTTCTCTTGTCAGACCCCTATGTTATCGCTGCTGCTGATATTCTTCTCATAGTGGCATTGATGGATGAATGGACTTCAAAGTTCACCACGACTAGCATTAGATTCAACCCTAACAAATATCATCTATAGACGAGCACATTCAAGACCTTCCTTGTCACTCACATGAAGAAGCATCATCTCCATGATGATCTACCAAACTTGAAGGCAACAAGCTACACAACCTAGTATATCGCCAACTATGTTATCATTTTGTAGCTCATTTCTAACGTTAAGGAGAACATTGTGCAAAGCATTTCCCACATCCATCCTATCAAATGAATCTGAGAGACCCTTCGTGCAACATATGAGAATGACAACATCTCCTATGTCTTATGAAGTTTACGAGCAACTATTTACTCATTGTCAAAAAGATAGGTCAATTTATGAATACTATAATGTTCTTCAATCCCTTCTTAATGAACTGAATGTCTACCAACCCCTAATGATTGACATGGCAACACTATGACACTACCATGAATAATTGACTACCACCAACTTTCTTGTTGGCCTGAATCTCAATCTCTCCAACAAGATCCAAGGTCACATCTTGGGGGGTGATTATCTCTTCTCTGCAAACAACTTTCAATAAAGTTCTCCATATAAAGACTATGTCTTCAATGCTTGCACCAAACTCCTTTGGACTTCTATCTATTGTTAAAGAAGTTGGTGGTTGTAGCGATTCTTCCTCTTGGGGTTGGGGTTGCATAGGTGGATGCAACAAAGACTCCTACAAATATTGTAGGTGCCAAAATCACCCCTTAATTCATTGTAAGGCTAAGTTTGGCTGTTTGGGACGATCCACCAATCTTGTAGCTCCCCTCTCTTCTCCAATAAATGCACCTTCCAACATATGTCTAGAACAAAAACCTCTTTACCCATCTCTCCAAATTGTCCAATTTTTGTTCTGTTGCCTTAGCAAATGGGCAAAGTTGTACAATTCGTGGTGAATGCATTGTTAATCCTACAACTACATTTTCTCTTAATAAAGTTCTATTTATTTCAGATTTTCCAATTAACCTCTTATCTATTAGCACTATTACTAAACAATTTTGTCTTTTTTTCTTATTCATTACACATTTCAAGACTTACAGATAAAGAAAAGGATTGGTTTGAGCCATAATCATAAAATTAGGATATATGTACTAGTCAAAGACAATATTCCTCAAGGATTTTCATCTATTATTACCTCTTGTGTGACATCATCAGCTAGAACATCTATCTTTCGTAAGCTTCAAGAAGTTCTTTCTTGGAAATTTGTCTTCTATCATGTGTCAATCATGTATCTTGGAAAAACAATTTCATAGTACCTATAAAAATTGTGGGTTACCTTCTTATTTGAGTCTATCAGAAGTTGTCACTTGAGATATGTGAGATCTATCATGTCAACCCTTTATCTTGTTCAAGTCTATTTGTTGATGACTTCTTAAGAGTGTTGTGGGTGCATTTACTTAAAGATTGTCACAACATATCTAATGTAATTCATTCTTTTTTTAATGAAATCAAAAATTAATTTTCTATTAATCTAAAATTTTTTTGTACCAATAATGTCTTGGAATTTCTTCAAAATGATGTTCAAATTTTGTATTCAAAATGATGGTATTATTCTTCAAACTACTTGTGCTTGTATATCTCAATAAAATAGAATTAATGAGCGTAAGCATCATCATCTCATTATTGTTGCTTGCACTTTCGTAATTGAGATGCATATTTCTCATTACTTGTGAGTTAATGCAATACTTACTATTTCTTATCTCATTAATTGCATGTCCACATCTCCCCTTAATAGAAAGATCCCTTTATGCAAATTATACCTACACCAAGAACTTTTTTCTCTTATTCCTTGCATGTTTAGGTCAACTGTGTTTATTAAAAATCTTTACCCTAGGCTTAACAAACTTACTCCTTATTTTATTAAATATATGTTTATTGGTTATTCTCATATACAAAAGAGGTATCATTGTTTTCATCCTCTCACTTATTGCGATTTTGTGCTCATTGATGTTCAATTTCTAGAAGATCTACCTTACTTTGATCACTTCAATACCTTACCACTCAAGATCCTATTATTACACCTCTTTGTATTGATCTAGTTAATGTTTTAGTCACTAATAACCCCTCGTTAGATGGTATACAAGCTCAAGATCGTCCCTTGCAAATTTATCAATGAATACCCAAGGCATCTACTTCAAATTCATAGCCATCTATGATACCCCCTTCTTTACCATCTACAAATCCACTATTGTTAGATTTGGATCTCCTTATTGCACATTGTAAAGGTGTCCACTCCTCTACTGCATATCTTATTGCTACCTATATCACCTATGACTCATTTAACCCTAAATATCACTAATTTTCCTTATCCTTATCTTCAAAATCTCTTCTTAAGAATTATCATGAGGCACTTACCTTTTCACATTGGAAGTTTATTATGGACGAGGATTATGTTAGAATTGGTCAACAGAGGTACTTAGTCTTTAGTGGCTTAACCAAAAGGCACTCTTATTGATGGCTATCAATGGGTTTTCACCATTAAGAGGAAGTCAAATGATTTAGTAGATTGTTACAAGACTTGCTTAGTAGTTCATGGTTTTACATAAATTTATGGTGTTGATTAGGCAAGAACCTTCTCACTAGTTGCACATCTCAACTCCATTTGGGTTATACCATCTTTGGTAGTGAACAATAGGTGGACTCCATCTCAATTGGATATCCAAAATACATTTCTTTATAGTGACCTTGATAAAAAAGTTTTTATGGAACAACCTCTAAGGTATGTAGCTCAAAGAGAAGATAAAGTATGTCTCTTTTAAAAGGCTATTTATGGTCTAAAGTAAAGTTTATGAGCTTGGTTTAAAAAATTCAATTCTATAATGCTACAACATGATTTTAGGTGATGTGTTATTAAGCAAAGATCTATAAGTTATATTATACTAGTGACATGATGAGCATACTAGAAACAAAGTCCTTACTAGCATGACACTTTACTATCAAAAACATGGGAAAACCCAAATACTCTTTGGGGATAGAATTTACCTATAAAAGAGAAATTATCATTGTCACATCAAAAATATACACTAGACTTATTAGAGGAAATATGACTTTTTGGTTGTAAGTCTAAATCTACTCCTATGGAGCCAAACCCATCTTTTTAAAATACTACTTTAGAATTATTTCAAGATGTTAAAAGATATTGTTGATTAATCAAGAAGCTTATCTATCTTACTGTTACCCAACCAAATATTTCTTATGTTATAATTCAATGCTAAAGATAAATATAGATCCATGTCTTAAATAACTAGTGAAATGGTATGACTTAAATCTCTCTTAAAGGAACTTGATATACAAGTTCAACTACCTATAAGTATATATTGCAACAACCAAGTTACAATCTACATTGCTAGTAATCATATATTTTATAAGCACATCAAATACATTGAGATTGACTGTTACTACATTCAAAAACTAGTTATTGTAGGAATTATCTCTACTTTCTACAAAAAAATTTCACAATAAATTGTTGATTTTTTTACAAAGGATTTTAGTGTCATTGTTTTTAATAATCTTTGTTACAAGTTAGACCCACTTGATATATATATTCCAACTTAAGTAAGAGTGTTAATGTATAGATCATGTATTATGTTTTGGGCTCATAACAGCTGAATAGCTTTGTATATATATACTTGCATCAATGTAATCACAATTTTACAAGGTGTTAATCACAACTCTTATCAAATAAAATAGCAATAATCATGAAAAGGAAAAAAAGAAACAAAAGATCAAATAGATGAACAACAATCAAGAAAAGCAACTCTCAATGGACATATCCATTGTTAACAGCATGAAATACCAAAGGGGGAAAGATGCCTCACTCCCCTAAATGCAACATTGGAAGTGAGGGGAGGTGACTACCAAACCCTTAGTTGCCATCATCACTCTACAAGGAAGGAAAGAAAGCTTTCAGAAAGTAGAACATGTTATCACATACTATCAAGGGTATGCTTAGGTGTGTGAGTGTTGGTCTCATACAACATTGTAGGGAAAGTCTTTATACAAGGAAGAGTGGGAATGTTTTTAGGATTGGATGGTGGGGATTGGTTGGATAAAGTGTTGAATTAGGTATGGGATTCAAGGTTAATTAGATGGTTAAGATTTCTAAGGGGAAAAGTAAAAGGGGTTTAGGACTTAACAATGTTGAAGATTTGCTAGAAATATAAAGAGAAAGTCTTTTGGAATTTTTAAAAAAGGATTTTAAGTAAAATTTTTGGGTTTGTTGGTTTTATTAATACAAGTATTGAAAAGGAAAATTAAGATTATGTTTAGTTGGTAATATTGTATTTTATTAATTGTTTATTTATATAAAATGTACTTCACAGAAAGGTATTTTCCTAATATTTTGTAGGGTAATAGAAGATAACAATTTTATTGCATTGATTGAAGATATCATATAAGTGATGAATCATATAAAGATAATTAAAGATTTATACACATAGATACGTTGAAGAATGAAATTAAAATTTTGAAGTATGATTAGAAGATCATATGATAAATTTAAAGACTTAGACATGTGCATAGACAAAAAGGACAAGGTTGAAATTTACATTAGCTACAAAATGTACAAGTGCAAGTCAAGGAAGTTCAAAGGAGACCCACATTTTAAGTTAAGCTATTCAAAGTGGGTGAGATAACAACCTCGAATTCGTCCCTAATGCCACAAGAGTGGATGAAATCACTCCTCTTCTCCCACTCCTTCCAACTCTCCACTGCTCCCACTTCTTCACACTCTCTCTCTCTCCCATTTTTCTTTCCTCTCCAAAAACTTCACTTTCTTCCCAAGGGTGGAGTGACATCCCCCCTTCTTCCTCCCCCTCTTCCAAAAGTAAAAACTTGTCATCTTAAGCAACTCTTGAAGGTGATTTGAAGCTTGGAAAGGCAACATCATCAACTCTCAAAGCTTAAGAATTTCTTGAAGATCATCCAAGCAAGGTTGCAGCCAAAGGTACATTCTTGAGGAGATCTCCCATGTGTAGTACAGTCAAAAGAGTTGAAGAAGTGAAGGTGAAGCTTGGAAGGAGATCATCTCAACCTAAACAATTGTTGAAAGTGAAAGCCTAACTCTTGAACGTTGGGTTCATTTTTATCTTTCTTTCCTTCTTTCTTATAATTGTTAATCTTATATTGAAATTAACACATTTGAATTTGGTTTATCAATGTAATTATATGTTTGAATGTCATTATATGTATTTAAATTACTAAATTTCGTGGAAAAAGAAAAAGAAAAGTACATGTTTAAATGCATTTATGCTTATTTTCCTTCCAATTTAGTGTGATTGTGATGTGTTTGTTTTTACTTTAAATTACCTACACTAAACCTTGAAAGATATGACATGTTTAAAGTCTGATTGCAAAAGAAAACCATGAGTGTATGTATGCCACTCTAGGGTTTAATTTTCTCCGAATTTCAGGAAATTTTTAATTTAATTTAGGCTAATTTACTAGTTGTTTTCCACATTTTAAAAGTCAAAATGTTAAATTTATATTAGAAGAAGCTTTCCTAATTTTTCTGGAATTTTTATCAAAGAGGGCTAAATAGGATGGGTAGAAAGTCATATGCCATTTTATACCCCTTATTAGTTATTCTTTGGTTTAAGCTTTATGTATTACATCCATACCAAAATTTTCAGATATAGTTTAAAAAGATAATGAATTTAAATATAGTGCTTAACATAGGAAAACTACACTAAAACTTGTTAAGTAATTCACAACTCTTTGTGGACACAATCTGTACTCATCGATGTACTACCTTGACATCATGTACTTGCAGTATCACTCAAAATTCACAAATAAGTTTTTTTGATGTCATTGCTAGGAAGTTTGTGCTAATTACTTTGAAAATTTCAAGGTCAATATAGTAGATTTTAAGAAATTTTTTCTGAAGTTTTAGTTAATTTTCTTGCATTTTAATAATTTTGCATGTTTGTAGTGTAGTTTATTAATTTAAGTGTATTTTCTTATTGTAGTGGTAATTAGTTTTTAATTTCAGTGGAGTTGCTTAATTTTTATTTCCTGAATTTTTTTAAAAAAATTACTAATTTTTAGTAAATTAAACTTGAATTACCATAATGAATCCATACAATACATATTATGGTCATTCTAGCTTTCCTCCAAGTAATGATTATGGTAGATATGATTCTCCTAATCATGTTGACGAGGAATACCCAATTTTTATGCATAATAGATACCTAGGAAAGCCTTCTCAACATGGTTTAGGCATAATTGTAATTCTAACTATAACTTTAATTGGAGTGAAAATCAACAAGTATATGGTTATTAAGGTAGTATGGGTACATTACATTCAAACTCAAACATTATGCAACATTGTGAAAATAATTATCCAAGTTTTCATAAGTCATCCATGAGGATAGAAAGAATTGTGGCGGAATTGGACAAATTAGAAGAGCAAAAACTAAGGAGGTCAGAGTATAGTGTAAATCTAGACTTATCTAGCTCAAGTTTATGTTTAGAAAAACTAGAAGAAACCCTAGATAATTATTATCCTCCTAAAGTAGAAGATCTACCCAGCCACAAAAGAAGTTTTAGCAGTAGAAAATATTAATAACCAAAACAAAGTATTTTCATTCATGACCAATCATGAAGAGAGATTAGATAAGATCCAAGAAACGCTAGACAATGTCCTAAGGGATTTATCTATTTTTGAAAATTGAGATTTAAATGAAGTACACAAGGAGCCTATAGAATTGTGTGCAACACTTAGATCAGGTAAGGTCTATAGGACTCCTGAAGTAGAAAATTCTAAGAAAAAAGATAACATAGATGACCATGAGAAAATTGATAATGAAGTTAGTAATATTCTCATCCAAGTGGACAAAGAAATTAGAAAAGAAAGAGAAGTAGAAGAATTAGTAGAGCCTACGGTTTGGGAAGAACGTAAAAATTGTGAGCATCCTAAAGGTTTAGAATAAGATAACAATTTACATGAGGATGTAGAACCCCCCATTCCCAAATAGGTTAAAAATTAAGCAAGATCTTGAAATAGATACAATTAGAAAAATACTTGAACAAGTTCAAGTAAATTTACCACTATTAGAAGTTATCAAACAAATACCGCAAAATGCCTTAAAGAATTATATATAAAGAAAAGAAAAATGAAGGTATTTAAAAAAGCATTTTTAGCTGAGGATGTTAGTTATTTGTTATTTAATCAATTGTCTCAAAACTTAGAAGATCTAGGTACTTCTACCATTTCATGTACTATAAGTGAAATCACTTTTACTAAAGTTTTAATAAATTTAGGAGTTGAGATAAATGTGATGTCTACTATATCTATGAAGAATTATGTTTAGATAACCTTAAATCTACAAGAACAATTATTCCACTAGCAAACAGGTATATACATACACCTTTGGAAAAAGTTGAAGATATATTAATCAAAGTGATGGAATTTATTTATCTTGTAAATTTTATTATAATGAAAACACATTCCCCAAATAAGATAAAAGATGAAATTGTGCTTATTTTAAGGTCATCTTTAGCTACTTCTAATGTTCAAATTGATTGTAGAAATAGTTTAATGGAATTAACTTGGGGAGATAAAAAATTAGATCTCAATATTTTTAAAAAAACTAAAAATATTATCAAAGAAATTCAAAATAAACAATTCAAAGTAAACTTAATAGAAGTATTTCAAATAGATGAAGAGTACTTAGAAGAAGAAAATGTAGAACCACTTAATGAGAAGCATAGTTTAAAAACTTTAGATAATGGGAACGATGAAGTAAGAGGAGTTCAATAATTGAAGAATTTAGCTTTGGAACAAAAGGAATCTAAAATTATCAACAAACCTTCTAAAGTAGAACCACCTAATCTAAAATTGAAACCACTTCCCAAAAATTTAAAACATGCTTTCTTAGGTAACAACAATACTCTTCTAGTGATTATAGCTTCTGAATTATCAAGTTTACAAGAAGAACAATTATTTGAAGTGTTTAAGGAATATAAAAAAACTATAGGATAGCAAATAGCAAATATAAAAGAAATTAATCTAACTATTTACCAACATAAATTTAACTTAAAGACTAATGTTTATCTAGTTAGGTAACCTCAAAGAAGATTAAACCTAAATATAAAGGTCGTAAAGAAGGAAATTTTAAGATGATTAGATAATAATATAATATATTCAATATCTAACAATTCTTGGGTCAGCCTAATACAAGTTGTACTAAAGAAATCAGATATAACTGTTATAGAAAATGATAATAATGAACTAGTACCTGCCTAAATACAAACTGGACAGAGAGTTTATATTGATTATAAGAAATTAAATATAACCAATAAAAAAGATCGCTTTCTATTATCTTTCATAAATCAAATGTTAGAAAAATTCGTAGAGTACAAGTATTATTATTTTTTGAATGGCTATTCAAGTTATAATTAAATTCCAGTTTTACTTAAAAATTAATAAAAACCAACTTTCATGTGTCTTTTTGGCACATTTACATTCAGTCATTGCCTTTTAGATTATATAGTGTATTGTCTATTTTCCAAAAGTGTATGATAAAAATATTTACAAATTTTATAGACAACTTTTTAAAAGTATTCATGGATGATTTTTCAATTTTTAGAGACTCATTTAAAAATTATCTAACAATCTAAAAAAAGTTTTAAAAATGTGTAAAGAAAAGAATTTGGGAAAACGAATTTGGAGGTGGAGAACCTCATGTACTCATTGTGGGAAAACAAATCATAGGCCTAAACATTGTTAAGAGAAGTTTGGAAAATCAACATGGGTAAGGGAGGCTACCGACCCTACAGATCACAATAGTCCACCTTTAGAAGAACCAACAATAATGAAAATCACATAGGCTAACTACAATTGCTTTTCACAATTTCAAAGAACTAGTTCCAATCCCTAGACCATCTTAGCATCCACTTCAAGTATAGGTATGACTATGGTAGCTAAGGGAAATAGTCCCTAGATTATTAACTCAGGAGCCTCCAAGCATATGACAAGTAGTTCTGATTTATTCCATCGATTACGTTATATACCTAACTTATACAATATTACTATAGCTAATAGTCAGTCCTATCGAGTCTCTGGCAAAGGCATCATTCAAGTCACTTCCAAGATTTGACTGAATCGCACCTTATATGTTCCCAACTACCTATTAATTTTTTATCTATTAGTGTCATTACAACACAACTTTCTTGTTCTGTAACTTTTTTTCCTTTTCACTACACCTTTCAAGATCTGCAAATAGGGGTGAGGATTGGCTTGGACCGTAAGGATAGCTCTAACGTGTACATCCTAGTTCATGATGCTCCTCTAAGTGGACTTGCTGCTTTGTCGTCCTCTACTAAATGATTTACCTTGTGGCACTACCGTCTGAGTCATCTTCCTTTTAAAAGCTTCAACAAACACTTCTATGGATTTTCCTTTTAAAGTTTACTTGTGAGTCATGTTAGTTAGGAAAATATTGTCACACTTCTTTCCTCATGTTGATTTTTCCTTGGGTAGTCACATTTTTGACTAAATTCACTGTGACATCTGGGAGCCAAGTCATGTTATGTCTGTCAATGGTTATCGCTACTATATTGTCTTTATAGATAACTACTTTAGAGTGTCATGGGTCTAGTTGTTAAAAAATCGTCAAAACATTATATCTGTTGTTCAACATTTCTTTAGTAAAGTGAAAAATCAATCTTCTATTGTTCCAAAATATTTACGAGCTAATAATGCCTTGAAATTTCAAAACTTATATTCTTCTCTTAGGATTATCTATCAAACCACTTGCGCTCATACATCTCAATAAAATGAGATTGCTAAGTAAAAACACCATCATCTTCTTGATATTACCCACACACACTACTTATACAAATGAATGTTCTTAGGTATCTTTAGGTTGATGCAATTCTTACTATATCATATCTAGTGAATCGGTTACCTGCCACACCTCTTTGTGGAGAGGTTCCTCTTCATCATATATATCTAGATAAAGAGCTCTTTTGTCTTCCACCTTGTGTCTTTAAGTGTGTTGTCTTTGTTCAAGACTTATCCTTTGATTTTGACAAACTTTCTACTTGTGTTATTAAGTGTACCTTTGTGAGGTATTCTAGAACCCAAAAGGGCTATTGTTGCTATTACCCTCCTATAAGATGCTATTATACTTTCATAGTTGTCACTTTTTTTAAGGATCAACCTTATATGCTATTATCCTACAAATGTGAATATTGTTTCTTACAAATAGGTCTTCACAGTCAAATACAAACCTAATGGCACGATTACTCAGTACAAAGTCTGTCTGGTTGCACGTGGCTTTACTCAAGAGTATGGAATTGATTATACAGAAACATTTTCTCTAATTACTAGACTAAATTTCATGTGTACTATCTCTTACAATAAACTTATTATAAGATTTAAAAAATGCATTTCTCTACAGAAACCTTGTCGAGGAGGTTTACATAAAGCAACCTCATGGGTATGTTGCTCAAGGGGAGAATAATGTTTGCAAGTTAAAGAAAGCTAACTATGATCTCAAGCAAAGTCCAAGAGCTTGGATTGAAAAATTCAGTCAACTTATGTTTACAAGGGATTTTCGACGTTGTGCAGTAGATCACTCTATCTTTATATGACAAACACAATGTGATTATATCATCTTGGCAGTCTATGTTGATAGCATCATTCTTACGAGAAGTGATAGTGTTGATATTACCAAGATGAAAGAACATTTCTCAAAGGTGTTTGATACAAAGGACATGGGGAGATGAGGCTATTTTTTAGACATTAAGTTTGCCTACTCAAAAGGAAAAATGGTGTTCTTTTAACAGAAATATGCTCTTGACTTACTAATGAAGACTAGCTATCTTGAGTGCAAGCCTAAGAATACTCCTATAGAACAAAATCCACTCTTTTAAGATGAGTCATCAGAAAGGTTGGACAAACCTAATCAATACTGTCGACTAATAGGAAAACTTATCTATCTCACAATCACAAGGTCTAACATATCTTACTCTGTTGGACTATTAAGTCAATTCATACATCAACTTAGACAAATACATTGGGTAGAAGTTCAACATGTACTAGTTGATATCAAAGGCACTCCTGACAAGGGTCTTCTATATCAAGTTCATGGTCATCTCAAGGTAGAAGCCAAAGGAGATCATCTCAACCAAAACAATTGTTGAAAGTAGAAGCCTAGCTCTTGGACGTTGGGTTCATTTTTATCTTTCTTTCCTTCTTATAATTGTTAATCTTATGTTAAAATTAACACATTTGGATCTGTTTTATCAATGTGATTGCATGTTTGAATGTCATTATGTGTATTTAAATTACTAAAATTTCATGGAAAAAAAAACAAAAGAAAAGTATATGTTTAAATGTGTTTATGTTTGTTTTCCTTCCAATTTAGTGTGATTGTGATGTGTTTGTTTTTACTTTAAATTACTTACACTAAACCTTGAAAAATATGGCATGTTTAAAGTCTAATTTTATAGGAAATTAAGATATTAAAGTGGCAAAGAAGGATCATACCATTTGCAAAAGAAAATCATGAGGGTATGTAGGCCACTCTAGGGTTTAATCATTTTTCTCCAAATTTTAGGGAATTTTTAATTTAATTTAGGCTAATTTACTAGTTGTTTCCCACATTTTAAACGTCAAAAAGTTAAATTTATATTGAAAGAAGCTTCCCCAATTTTTCTGAAATTTTTGAAATTTTTATCAAAGAGGGCTAAATAGGGTGAGTACAAAGTTATATGCCATTTTATACCCCTTATTAGCTATTCTTTGGTTTAAGCCTTATGTATTACATCCATATTGAAATTTTTAGATATAATTTAAAAAGATAATGAATTTAAATATAATATTTAACATAGGGAAACTACACTAAAATTTGTTAAGTAATTAACAACTTTCCGTAGACAATCCATATTCACTAGTGTACTACCTTGACGTCATGCACTTATAGTATCACTTAATATTCATAAACAGATTATTTAATATAGTATTGAGAGAGAAGATAAGGGAGGTTTAAGTATCAAACAACCATATCAAGAGTGCTATCAAAGGAGGTCAACCTTCAAAATGGGGTGTCTACACAACCATTTCTCCACAAAAAATAACATACAATGTTTTCCAATTTCATTTCTTAGCAGGCACTATTCAAAGTAGTCTATCAGTGGAAGCCAATCTTTGGAACTAAGCCTTTACATTGATAAAGGCAAATAAAGGTATTTTCACAAGAAATATTCTATTTTACATCTCATAAAACTTGCACCAACCTAAATCTCTACTTTCAACACAATAATACCAAAAGACTTGTGAGAGTTCAATCTCAAACCTGTGACAACCTCAAAGGGGCCAAACAAGCACTGAAGTTGTTCTACTTATCTTTTGATTAGTGTCATTGAAGATGATATCACTTACATACTAAAGGAATGAGATATTTCTAATCAATTTGCTAGGTCTAAAGACTTTAACCAAGCCAGTTTACCTCTTCCCTAAAATATAACCAATCAAGAATCTCAATTATCAAAGCAAAAAAGAAAAGGCAATAAAGGATCTTCCTATTGAAGATCTCTCCTACATAAAAATTCCCTAGTAGGAGAAATTGGCCAAAATTGAGCATACAGCATATGAACCAACTACATCATTTGACGTTGAATCTCATACAATATTGTTAGATATAGGGTTATATATATATTATTCTCTATAATTGAGTTATTGGATATCCATTTATCCATGGATACTTCACCTAATATATGCATCTCTCTTGTAACCCTACTTTGAATGTAATGTCATTTTTCCTCTCTATCATGGTACTAGAGCATCAAGCTACAAATCCCTAACTGTCACCCACTCCATCTTTTATCATTCACTGCTGTCTATCTCTATATTCCCCTCCGACAATGTTGTTAACAATTTCTCCCTCTCCTTTCCTACTTTTTGCTCTACCTTAGGTGACACTCTTACCCTCTGTCCATCACACCTCTTGTGTGGTCAGCAACATCGACAATTGCATCATTTTCCACCACCATGAAATAGGCTACCGCACCTTTTAACTATGCTCCTATGTGTGTAGACTATTACTCCAAATGCTAGTGTCTTTGGCATAGGTTGCTTGCTGCTAGATGATCATGTAGCTCGTCCTTTAACTTTCAATTAGAAGACAATAATTTTGTTGCATGTTTGTGCTCATCCTTCATTGCATGGCTTGCTTCCCTATATAAGATCACACTTTGGTGATTTCAGGTCCCCCACAAAGATGGTCAGGTCCAAGCACTGAACAATGAAGATTATTGCCACCGATAGTCAATGATTTCTATTTAGATTTTGGTGAACAGTCATTTCCTGGTGATTGCAAGATCGTTGAAGAGTTTTCCACCGACAATGCCCACCCTATGACCCACTTATTAAAAGTTTTGTATGTGTTTTAGAAAAGCTAAATGAGAAAAATTACCTACTATAGAACATGTTAGTGTTATATGGATTTTAGTGTTATATAGATCTATCTCTTGTATATAAATACCTGCATCTACCTTAATGGAAATATCTGCATCATTTTCCACCACCATGAAATAGGCTACCGCACCTTTTAACTATGCTCCTATGTGTGTAGACTATTACTCCAAATGCTAGTGTCTTTGGCATAGGTTGCTTGCTGCTAGATGATCATGTAGCTCGTCCTTTAACTTTCAATTAGAAGACAATAATTTTGTTGCATGTTTGTGCTCATCCTTCATTGCATGGCTTGCTTCCCTATATAAGATCACACTTTGGTGATTTCAAGTCCCCCACAAAGATGGTCAGGTCCAAGCACTGAACAATGAAGATTATTGCCACCGATAGTCAATGATTTCTATTTAGATTTTGGTGAACAGTCATTTCCTGGTGATTGCAAGATCGTTGAAGAGTTTTCCACCGACAATGCCCACCCTATGACCCACTTATTAAAAGTTTTGTATGTGTTTTAGAAAAGCTAAATGAGAAAAATTACCTACTATAGAACATGTTAGTGTTATATGGATCTTAGTGTTATATAGATCTATCTCTTGTATATAAATACCTGCATCTACCTTAATGGAAATATCTCTTTTTTTTCCTTACATTTTTAACATGGTATCCCATGGAGGCGGATGCTTTGCCCCCTTGTGGATGCTCTTCCCCCCCCCCCCCCCCCAGACACCCCCCCGTGGAGGTTCAGTACCTCGCCTGGCTGCGGACACACATGAGTGTGGACCCGTCCATGTGTCGTCTAGAGATCTACGAGTGGACCCTATCTAGTTCGATCAACCATCACTTAAAGTAATGATGTGGTAGGCTGTCGACAGAGTGGTGGTTGTGCAGACAGTGGTTGCTGAATCTACTAAGGTTGCTGGAGGCGACTGTTCCAGCTCGTTGAATCTTACTTGATTCTTGGAGGTCTTGGTTGTGATGGCATTTTGGGATTCTTTGATTGACCTATTGTTGGACCTTTTGTGAAGCTTAATGACTTGAACTATCACAACTGGTCTTTAAGTTTTCTCACCTTTGTGGCCACACAACAGAAAAGTAAGCATTTGACTCAACCCCTCATTGATATCAAAGATGTTGGGTACAATAATTGGTTTGCTGATGATGCCACGGTGATCACTTGGCTAAAAAATAGTATGGAACCTGCTGTGGCCAAGGGAGTGATGATACTCCGACCGGCCAAACTCATTTGGGACACATTAAAGCAGATGTATGCAGAAGAGCGAAATATCCTAAAAGTTTATGATGTGTATAAACAGATTTTCAACTTGAAAATGGGTAATCAGTCGGTTCAAGAATACTATAGGACTATTCGGTCTCTATTTGAGAAACTGAATGTGCTACAGCCTCCTACTACTGACTTGGTTATGCTACAGAGATATAAGAATGACTTGCAGGTGGCTGCTTTCCTATCTAGTCTGCCTCAGGAGTTAGTCTCAAGTGCATAAACATTTGTTGGGAGGAGATACCATACCTGATTTGGGAACTGCATTTGCAAGGGTGCTACGTATCTCCAAGGCTGGACACATAACAACTCCTACAAGTCAGGATAATTCAGTGTTGGCTGTTAGAGGAACTCCAGAGAGACAAAGTGCCCAACAGTTACCTATGACTACAGGAAGATGCAGGGTTCCTTGTACTCATTGTGGGAAGACCAATCACAGATCTGAAAACTGTTGGGAAAAGTTTGGTAAGCCTACTTGGGCAAGGAATGTGATTAAGGTACATGATACTCCTAGTGGAGGAGGAAGCAACAGTGGTTATTTCTCAGCAAGAGTATGAGAGGTTGAAGCAAACCCAAAGCTCTAGATCTTCGGTAGTTGAATCCTTAGCTTCCACTTCTGGCATGCCTATGCGTACTAGCGAGATACAACCTTGGATTGTCAATTAAGGTGCATCTCAACACATGACAAGTTGTCCTACTTTCTTTTCTCGCCTCAAGAAAATGCCCACCTTACAAAGTGTTACCGTGGCTGATGACCACTCATGTCCTATATCTGGAAGCGACACTGTTGATGTCACTCCAGATATACGGCTTAAGAATACCTTACTTGTTCCCAATCTCTCTATTAACTTATTATCTATTAGTACTATAACTGTTCAGCTATCCTGTTTTGTGACCTTCTTTCCTTTTCATTGTACATTTTAGGATCTACGAACGAATAGGAGAATTGGTTTGGGTCATAGGCAGGGCACTGGGGAGTATGTTCTCGACTACGATACACATTCTAGCGGCCTTACAGTCTCGCTGTCTTCTGCCACCGTCTCCTCTCTCTTATGACATAGGCGTCTTGGTCACCCATCTATTCACAAACTTCGTCAGGCGCTACCATGGATAGACGTTTCTAAGTTTGTTTGTGAGTCGTGTGAATTGGGCAAACATAGTCGATCCCTCTCTCCTCGTGTGTCTTTCACCAAGAGTCAGGCTATGTTTGATCTGGTTCACTATGATGTGTGGGGTCCTAGCCGTGTCACCTCTTCTAGTGGGTACCGATATTATCTTGTGTTAGTTGATTTTTCTAGAGTTTGTTGCGTGTATCTGCTAAAAGATAGAAAAAATATTGTGGTTTTTGTTGAAAATTTTGTGAATGAAATTAATACCCAATTCTCCGTTATCTTAAAGTGTCTTAAAACTGATAACGCTCTTGAGTTTGTGAGCACTCAGTTTCAACACCTTTGTACTTCTCGTGAGATTATTCATCAAACGACGTGTCCTCACACCTCTCGACAGAATGGAGTAGCGAAGAGAAAACACCGTCATTTGTTGAATATCACTAGAACTCTTATTCTTCACATGAGTGTTCCGAAATCCTTTTGAGCAGATGATGTCCTCACTACTGCTTACTTAGTGAACAAGATGTCATCTTCCCCCCTTAGGGGGGAGATTTCTCTACATCGCTTTTATCCTAAGGGTGAACTTTTCTCTCTCACCCCTAGGGTGTTCAGGTATACGGCTTTTGTTCAAGATCTAAGACCTAGTCTTGATAAACTTGATGCAAGAGCTCTTAAATGTGTCTTTGTGGGATATTCCAGAACTCAAAAAGGGTATAGGTGTTTTCACCCTCCTACAAGAAGGTATTACACCTCCCTTTGATGTCTCCTTTTTTGAGGACCAACCTTATTTTACGTAAAGGATTGATACTTTTGTTGATCAGTCTCCCATCGAGGTTTTAGGTCCTTATTTCATTCCTTGTGAGTCTGATGAGCCTGTGATTCCTATCACACCTAAGTCTCCTAGTGAAGGTGCTCAAAATGAAGAGAGTGAAGTAAGGCCACTGCAGGTATATCAAAGGAGGCAACGAACTCACGTTCAACCTATGGCTCCACCAGGCACTTCTTCAACTGCAGATCCTCCCACTACCATTAATGATCTACCTATTGCACTTCAGAAAGGCACACGCTCATGTACACAACATCCCATTTCTCAATTTATTTCCTATGAGCATCTTACCCCTTCTTGTCGAATCTTTGCCTTGTTCATCATGTTTGAGAATGTTCCCAGGACATACCAGGAAGCTTTGAAATGTCCTACTTGGAAGCAGGCCATGGATCAGGAGATGGAAGCCTTGTGGTCTCGTGGCACTTGGGAACTAGTTTCTAGGCCTGTTGATGCCAACTTAGTTCCTACAAGTAGGTCTTCACTGTAAAGTTTAGACCAGATGGAAAGGTAGAAAGATATAAGGCTCGACTTGTTGCTAGAGGATTTACTTAGGAGTATGGGATAGACTATGCAAAAACCTTCTCTCATGTGGCTCGGTTGAACTCAATTAGGGTGTTATTATCAGTGGCGATCAACCAAAGGTGGGAACTTCACCAACTAGATGTAAAGAATGCTTTTCTATACGACGATCTAGCTAAGGAAGTATACATGGCCCAACCTCTTGGATATATTTCACAGGGTAAACAGGTGGTTTGCAAATTAAAAAAGACAATTTATGGCCTTAAGCAAAGTCCACGTGCCTAGTTTGAGAAGTTGAGCAATGTCATTTTCTCTGGCGGCTTTAGAATGTGCATAATGGATCATTCAGTATTTATTCACAGGTCTGATAAGGGATATACCATCCTTGCTATATACGTTGATAACATCCTTCTTATTGGAGATGATTGTGTAGGGATCAAGAGGACCAAGGACCACCTGACCAAAGTTTTCGAAATCAAGGATCTAGGTGTGGAGTTTGCATACTCCAAAGACAAGATGATGTTATCTCAATGAAGGTATGCTTTAGATTTGTTAGCAGAAACTGGTACCTTGAGGTGCAAACCTACATCTACTCTAATTGAACAAAATCTCCCCTTTTGGGACACGTCTACTAAGAAATTTTCTGATACCAATAGGTACAAATGCCTTGTTGGAAAACTGATTTATCTTACTGTTACTAGGCCAGACATTGCATACACTATGGGGTTGCTTAGCCAGTTTATGCATCAGCCTAGAGTTATGCATTGGGAAGGAGTTCAAAGAGTTTTAGCCTATATCAAAGGAACTCCAGGAAAAGGATTGGTGTATCAGAAATAAGGGCATTTGGAAGTTGAAGCCTTCTCTGATGTTGATTTTGCAAGTAACAAGGGCGACAGGAAGTCCACTTCAGGTTACTTAACATATATAGGAGGCAACTTGGTAACTTGACGCAGCAAGAAACAAAGTGTCATATCTTGCTCTAGTGCAAAAGCTGAGTACAGGGTAATGAGACTTACAGGGTGTAAAATGGTTTGACCTAGATCATTATTGAATGAGCTTGGGGTAAGGGCCAAAGTACCAATGGTGATGTACTACAATAATCAGACTGCAATTCACATAGCAAAGAATGAGACCTTTCATGAGCGTACTAAGCACATTGAGGTCGATTGCCACTACATCAAAGATCTAGTCACTAAAGGCGTTATCTGTACTTCTCACATTTCATCCAGTGAAGAACAAGCTAACATCTTGACCAAGGCTTTAAGCCGTAGGTCCTTTGACTCAATGTGTGGCAAGTTGGGATTAGCTGATATATACTCTCCAACTTAAGGAGTGTTAGTGTTATATGGATCCATCTCTTGTATATAAATACCTACATCTACCTTAATGGAAATCTCTTTTTTTCCCTTACGTTTCTAACAGAACAAAATGCTTTGAAGTAATTATGATTACTCATCGCAAATTACATCACCTCACTAATGATCCACTTGATGTAAGACCCCACATATGTTGATTAGTTAACTGATGACATATGTTAGACCTCATTTATTGCACATGGTGTTACAATGATGTGTCCATCTAAAAAAATTTGAATTTCATTATATAACACTTATGGCTATAACAAGAACATTGCAAAGACCTTTCAAGTGTATAAACAACTCTTCATGCTCAAACAAGTTGATTAAACTTCCTAGGATTATTACAACACTTTATGGAGGCTGATTGAAGAATTGGATGTATACCAACCCCACATGTTTGATATTTCCACATCACGTTGGTACAAAGAGGAATTAGCTACTGTAGCATATCTATTAGGTTTAGATTTAGAGGTCTCTTCTCAAATTAGATAATAGATTCTTGAAGTCAATTAGATGTCAAATCTAGAGGAGAGACGAGAACCCCATCCTTGACTATGGATTAGTCTACCATAGTTGCATCTTCTTCTTGTGGTCATGAACATAGAGGAAATGGTCGTAAGAGTTGTCAATCCATGTGTTGTCAATATTATGGAAAAATAGGTCACTGTTCAAAGGAGTGTTGAAATGAGTATTCATCTCCTTTTGTCATAGGCTTAATCCCACTACCCTAAGTGTCTAAACTTCTACCTTAAGTACTACCACCTATGCTACTTTCCTAACTTCCACAAATATTTCCTAGATCATAAATTCTAGTACTTTCTTGCATATATTAGATAATATCAACTCTTTTCGATAGACTATCTTCCACCTGGAATATATCCACTATTATCATGGCCAATGGTCATTGATATTCTATATCTGGGCAAAGGGACATTTAGGTCTTCACTTAAATCAAAGTAGACAATATCCTATATGTACTTGACTTCCCTATCAATTTATGATCCATTAGTATCATTATATTTTCTAGGATTTGTAGAAGAAGAAAATTGATTTAGGCCATAGGCATGGTAATGAGGTGTACCTACTTGTGCATGATAAGGTACTAAGTAGTCTGATAGCCTTGATGTCTACAACAAAGCCATTAATCTTGTAACACTACTAGTTAAAAGACCACCCATATTAGAAGCTCTAGCAAGACCTTTCTTGGCTATCCATTTCTCCTTTTGATTATAAGTTGTGTCATTTGGGTAAGCACACGTGTCACTTTTTAAAGATTTTTAATGTCTAGTAAGAGTCCCTTTAATATTATTCCTTGTGATGTGTAGGGTTTAAGTCATGTGACTTCTATTTTGGGTTATCATTATTATCTGATCTATATTGATGATTACTCTCATATCTCATGAGTCTACTTATTGAAAGATTCTAATCATGTAATCAATGTAATAAAACAATTCTTGACTAAAATCTAAAATTTATTTTCTGCTACTCCTAAAATCTTACATAATGCTAATGTCCTTGAATTTGTTTATCATGATTTCCAAACTATTTGTGTTTCTTTTGGCATTATTCATCAAACTACTTATTCTCACACTTCTTAACAAAATAACATAGTTGAATACAAATATAGACATTTTTAATGTTGTTCATACATTTATGATACAAATTAATGTCTCTAAATATCATTGATCTAATGTCATTCTTTTTGCTATGTTTATTATTAATTGAATTCCCTCTACTCCATTAGGTGATGACAATTTGATATTTCATCTTCTTCCTAATTTTAATTTTTCCTCTTTATCACCTCAAGGTTTTTAGTTGTGTGATGTTTGTTAAAGATCTCTCCCTGAGTTTGGATAAGTTGTCTCTCAAATCATTAAATGTACTTATGTAAGTTATCCTCTTCACCTAAGAGGCTATCTTTATCATCTCCCAACTCAAAAACACTATGTCTCTACTGATATCATGTTCTTTGAGACTCAACATTACTTTGGAGTCTATTCTTCTATAAAACATGTCCCTTAGTTGGCTCTAGTTCAATTGCAATGTCCTAATTAGCAAGATACATCCATGGAGACAAACTTATCTACCGTACCATCTTCAGTACAACCACTACACGTATACAATCATTACTAATAGATGCCCCAATCACCTTCTACTCTAACATCCTTAGACACACTTGCAAATCCACCATCTCATCACTCAAATACTAATTAAACCCACCCATTGCTTTATAAAAGGATAAATGAATGATACATGCACCTCACATCCTTTGTCTAATTTGTTTCCTATGATAAACTATGTTCTAACTTCCATAGCATTATCTTGTCTATTTTGTTAGTCTTTTCTAAGGAATTATCAAGAAGTTTGCGAACATGTGGTATTTTGTGTCTTGGTTAATTGGATCATTCATTTAACCATATATGGTTCCATATATATATATGTATCCAAGATGTAATTTTTGATAATAATCAATGAATAGTAATCTTCTTCTAAACATAGTATTAGAGCCTAATAACCTCATTTAGGGCTCATCACTACCACCACCGCCTACCTCCATCCCACCACTGTCATTGCTATCTGATCGTCTTCTTCGGCAACAATTGTTGTCGATCCTACAGAAGCTTGTCGTTGTCTTCATTAGATAACTCGACTATTGACTAAGCTTCCACCAATCCTTCTTCTACTATGCTTTTGTCATTCTCTATTGGTGGTCTATCGACATATCCTAGCGTAAGGACCACGATGCAACAACCACATCGTTGGTGCCTCAAGTAAGTTGGCTACCCTTCTTCATGAACCATTATAATGACGATTTTATCAGTAGTGCCAATGTGGATAACTAGGGCTCTCTTCATTAGATAGAGGCTCTGTGCTATCTTTGTGGGATAGGTTTTTTTTATCCTTATTGTGGTGATTGTCCTTGCTATATGAGTATATTTTCTTGTACATTGTTACCATGTTGATGGCTTCTAAAGAAACCTCCTTGATCTATAGTTTTATTCCTATATCTAAAAAACTTAATGATACAAATTATATATTGTGGGCCTAAAGTTTTGAAACCATTGTACTCGCCTGTAAGAAACTAGACCACTTGACATGTGACCCCCTAAGTGACAAAACAGATACATATGGCGATTGGCTTGTAGACGATGTTGTCATTATTTCATAACTACTTGCTAATATAGAGCCAATTATTATTCGTAGTGTCTTTATGATGCGCTCTGCTAGAAAAATCTAATTATCTTTGAAGAAAACATATGGTTACAAAAAAAATGTTGTCAAAATCTTCCAAATATATGAAAAGTTGTTTACTCTCTAACAAGGTAAACAGAGTCTCCAAGAATACTATAGTGTTCTTCGTGATATTGTAGAGGAATTTGATCTCTATCAACCTCCAATATCAGTGTTAGTAGTCATTACAAAGAAGAACTGCTCATTGTTGCTGTTTTGACAAACTTATCCCCTACTTTGGGTTCTCAAATCCAAAGTCAAGTTCTTGGTCTAGAATAGATGCCAGACTTGGAAGAATCTTTTGCACAGATTTTGCAAATTTCTACAATTATTCCTACTACTCCAACTATCACTGAAAGCACCACTTTAGTTGTTTCATCCTCCCAAAATCGTAGTAAAGGAGGTGGTGGAGGGCGAGACAAGTCAAAGTGTCAACACTGTAGCAAGCTAAAGTATCGATCAAAAATGTGTTGGGACAAATATGGCAAACCTGCTTGGGTCAGAGCTATTACAGAATTAGTTGAACCTCAAACTTCTACCACTACTTCTGACAATACGTCTATGGTGAAGATTTCCAAGGCAATTTTTAAGCAACTAATGTAGTTACAGTCCATTATCACTCAAGCTATTGCGATGTTAGTTTCCACCTCCTTGGATATTGGTTCAGCCATAGTAGCTAGGGAGGATACCAATTATTAGATAGTAGACTCAAGAGCCTCTCAACACATGACAAGTAATCTTTCTTTATTTGATTGAATACATCTACCGAACATGCACAATGTAATTGTCGTAGATGGTCATGTGTGTAAAGTTTCTAGTAGAGAGACTATTCAGGTCACCTCTAACATTTATCTTAATCAAACCTTTTATGTACTTAAACTACTTGTTAACCTCATTTCTATTAGCATTATCACAGTTCAACTTTCATACTTTATGACCTTTATCCCTTTCCACTACACCTTTCAAGACCTTCGGATAGAGGCAAGGATTAGTTTGGGGTGTAAAGGTGATGATGGAGTCTACACTCTAATGTAGAATACACCTAGTCGTGGTCTAGCTATCTTGTTGTCATTTGATGATTCATCTACCTCCTCTATGTCATGGCACTATTGTTTGGGGCATCCCTCTCATCAAAAACTCCAACAAATTTTACCTTGATTACCTCTTTCTGATTTTCAATGTGAGTTGTGTTAATTAAGAAAACATTGTCAGTCTTCATTTTCCCATGTTCATCTTACCCTTAGTCGTTATATGCTCGATTTCATTCATTGTGACCATTAAGGGCCAAGTCATGTTGCATCTATTTCAGATCATCGCTACTACATTGTTTTTATTAAAGACTACTCTCATATATGTTGGGTTTATTTGTTAAAAAATCGCTAGCATATTACTACTGTTGTTAAACATTTTCTTACTGAAATTAAAAATCAATTTGACACTATTCCAAAATGTTTATGTACTAATAATGCTTTAGAATTTGTGAATGCTAATTTTCAATCTTTGTGTACTTCTCTTAGCATTATCTGTCTAACAATTTACCTTCATATTTCTCAATAGAATGACATTACTAAGCGTAAGCATTATCATCTCCTTAACATTACTCAGACTCTTCTTATTCACATGAAGATTCCTAAATATCTGTAGTTTGATGTTGTACTTACTACTACGTACTTTGTTAATCATATGCCATCTACTCTAATGTTCTGTAATACTTGAGAGTTAGTGGAATGTCTTATTAATATTAATCTAGTGTCATGTAGATGGATCTTCACTATCAAACATAGATTTAATAGCTCAATTAAAAAGTACAAGGCACACCTAGTGGCTCATGGATTTACTCAAGAATTTGACATAGATTATGAGGAAATATTTGCTCTAGTAGCTCGTCTCAATTCCATTTGCATCATCTTCTCCTTAGCTGTGAATCAAAGTTGGTCTTTACATCAACTTGATGAGAAGAATTCATTTCTATATGGTGATCTCAATGAAAAAGTCTATATAAAGCAATTTCCTCAATATGTTGCTCAAGGAGAGAAACAAATGTGTCTATTGAAAAAATCTATTTATAGGTTGAAACAAAGTCCTAGAACTTGATTTCATAAGCTTAGTTAAGTAATGTTTGCTGGTCGTTTTCACAAATATGTTGTTGATAACTCAATCTTTATCTATCAAAGTGCGCAGGTTTGCGTTATTTTAGTCATATATGCGATATTATCCTTACAAGTAGTGATGTTGAAGGCATTACAAGAACCAAAGAGCATCTGGCAAATATATTCCAGATTAAAGATTTAGGTTGGTCTAACTACTTTCTTAGCATTGAGTTTATATACTCTAAAGGTAAAATAATGTTAACTCAATGCAAGTATGCATTAGACTTACTTGAGGAGACTAATTACCTTGATTGCAAGCTAGAGTCCACCTTTATTGAGCAAAATCCTTCCTTTTAAGATACTAATTTAGAACAATTAGAAAATTTAAATTAGTACAGGCACCTATTAGAAAATTGATATATCTCATAGTAAGTCAAATATCACCTACATAGTTGATCTACTCAATTAGTTTATGCATAATCTTAGACAAGTTCATTTGAGAAGTGTTCAACGTGTACTTGCTTATATCAAAGGAACCCCAAGAAAAGGACTACTATATTGTGCCAATGGTCATCTAAGGGTTGAAACTTTTTCCAACTCAGGTTACACCAAAAACAAGAGAGATAGGAAATCTACCTCTAATTATTGTACTTATGTGACTGACAATCTTGTTACATCACACAGCAAAAAACAAAGTGTTGTTTCATGTTCAAGTGCTGAGGTGGAATATAGGGCAACAAAGGAGACCATGTGTGAAGTGATGTGATGTGGATTAAGTCCAATGAACTCAAGGTAACAGTTAAACTCCTCATGTAGATGTATTGTGACAATCAATCAACTATATATATAGCTAAAAATGAAGTCTTTCATGAACGAACTAAACACATTGAAGTTAATTGTCACTATATTCATGACTTGGTGATTAAAGGAGTTGTTACACTCCATCTACAGAAGAAATAGCAGATATCTTTATTAAAGGTCTTAGTTATAATGTTTTCTCTTATCTTTGTAATAAGCTTGGAATGACTAATATATATCTTCCAACTTGAGGGGGAATGTAAACATGTGGTATTTTTTGTCTTCGTTAATTGGATCCTCCATTTAACCATATATGGTTCCATATATATATATATGTATCCAAGATATAAGTTTGATAATAATCAATGAACAGTAATCTTCCTCTAAACAAAGTTCTACAAATACCTTATTGAAAAGCTACAATAGATAGGAAATAAAAACGCTCAAGTCACATGGTAGGTGGGACCTAATTCATTGTATTGAAGGAGTGCACATAACTAGAACTACAAAACTAGATAGGATAATTAATCACTACAAAACTTGTCTTGTAGCAAGGGATTTTTCTCAAGCGTATGATATTGATTACACTAAATTTTCTCATCAATGGCACAACTTAATTCTATTCAAGTTATTTTATCCATTGTCATTAACTAACTTTAACCCTTGTTTTAGTAAAATGTTTTTCAATATGGTGATCTTTCTGAACAAGTGCTTATGGAACAACCTTCAAGTTTGCTTACTTAGATGTGTAACTTACAAACTAAAACAAAGTTCCAAAACATGATTTGATAGATTTAGTAGCATTGTATATGATGGCAGTTTTCACAAATATGTGGTGGATCACTCAATGCTTCACAAGGAAACTAATGTTGGATGTGTTATCCTAACTATTTATCTTAATGATATTTTACTTATAGGAAGTGATATAAGAAGTATTAATCACACAAAGGTATTTCTGCATAAGTACTTTGTCATAAAAGATATGAGGAAACTTGGGTATTTCTTGGAAATTAAATTTGCACATACCAAGGCACAATGTTTTTTGCCACAAAGAAAATATACTTTATATCTACTATAGGAAACAATACTAACAAGCTACAAACTAAAGGACACACTATTGAGCAAAATCCTCTATACTAGAATGCTTCATCAGAACTATTAAATGACCTAGGCAAATATAGGCAATTGATAGAAAAGTTCATATATCTAACCATTACTAGATCTAACATTGCTTATGCAATGAAACTATTTAATCAATTTATACATAAACCTTGTTAAGTTATGAGGGGTAATTTAGTCAATCTCCATGTAACCCTAAAGGTATTGTATTATCTTTTATTAAAATGAAGGATAGGAGGTTGTAAGGTATACAATAGCTTCTTCACAATTTTCCCACCTCTATTCTTCTCCATTGGTACCCAATTTTTAACTTGGTATTAGAGCTTCCACACACTCACTCCTCTTCATCGATCATCACCAATATCCACTATTGCACTCAAAGTAGTAAAGCTTTGTCAGATTGACCATGGGAACTTCACCAAGCCATTGGCCTAGAAGTTTAACTATTTTTGCAAGCATGAGCCCAAGGTTAAGATGATCTCTAGGTTCATTCTAGGTTTGGACATGTGAATACAATCTCTTATCCTAGTTTGGACATGTATAGCCCATCGAACAACCTACCTATCAACACCATAGAGCAGTTCATATGACTCCTACAAATTGTATTTATGATTCTTCATTTCCCTCTTGATTTTCTCCCAACCAAGAGTGTTAGTAAAGGACAAGTTGTGGTAGTGAAGCCTAATTAGTTGTCTTGGATTGGTATTTAGAGTTACCAATAAGCATAGAATCTGTTGATTGTTTTACAAAGAACTTAAGTAATACATCACAGAAACTTAATGAATGGAACTATACTCAATGGGCTCAAAGTTTAAAAAAATTTCTAGTAGCTTACAAATGCATACATCACACTACCCAACCTCTGCCTAATGATAAACACACTAGCTATAAAGAGTGGTTTATGGCAGATATAGTAGTCATTTTTTGGATGCTAAACAATATAGAGTAAAAGATTGCTTTGAATGTGGTACTCTTTGGATTAGCCAAGAAAATTAGGGATACCATACAATCAACCTATGACAATGCAAAAAACATCAGCAAGGTATTTGAGATCTATGAGTAGATTTTACAAAACACCATGGTAGAGACACTACACAAGAGCATTTTACTCAATTTCATGTCCTAGCTAACAAGCTAGAAATTCACCAACTAGTTACCACAAATATTCAACAAAATCAAAGATACTATGATGAGTTGTTTATGGCTGCATACTTCAATAATCTCAATCTACTTATTCATAACCAGATTCTCAACAATGACACCCTACCAGATCTTCAAACTACCTCCTCTAAGGTACTTTGGTTGTCTTACTCCTCCAACTCTTCACTTGTAGTAGATCCATTAGCTACGATAGTTAGAGGTTGCAAACGATCTAGAGGTCATGGTAGTGGTTGAGGTCAAGGTAAAGTTTCATGTGAACATTGTGGTCGCACCAATCACAGATCTAATAAGTATTAGCAAAAATTTAGCAAACCTAAGTATGTATAATTGACTATAAAGGCAACAATTGATTAGTGCAAGCCCCACTTCTATATACGGTAGTTCATCTACTATGACCTTACCACAAGTTGAGTATGTTGAATTTTTACAATTGTAGGATCAACAAGGTTCAACCACAGCCTCCCATCCACTTAAGGTACATATGTCTTCTTGGTCTTACAAAATGACTCCTAGATTGTTGACTCTAGTGTCTCCTCCCACATGATAGATACCTATGATCTCTTTAGACGCCTTTATAAATTATCTAACACCAATTCTATTGTTGTGGCTATGGACAATCCTACTTTGTCTTTGATGAAAGGGTTGTTCGAGTCACAATTAACATATCCCTCAACCATATTTTATTTGTTTCAAACTTTCCAATTAACTTTATTTTCATTAGTGTTATCATATAAGCTCTATCTTGTTCTGTAACTTTTTTTTCCTTTCATTATATTTTTCAGGACTTGCTAATGAGAAGGAGAATTGGTTTAACCCATAAAACCAAGCAAGAAGTGTACATTCTCATCCAAGACCATATTCTTAGAAGGTTGGCACATCTAATGACAAGATCTGAGTCTTTTATTCTATGGCATTATTATCTTAGGCACCTATCTCATAATAAACTTCAGCAAACATTACTTTAAGTTCATCTTTCTAATTTTGATTATAAGTCTTGTTAATTAGGTAAATATTATCATATTACCTTTCATCGATTACATCTAGTATTGAGTCAATCTCCTTTTGAAATTATCCATTATGATATTTGAGGTATGACTAAAGTCACATCAATCAGTAGTTATCATTATTATATTATGTTTGTAGATAATTTTTCTAGAGTGTCTTGGGTCTACATGTTAAAAAATCGTCACAATGTGTTGGATGTAGTCAAACTCTATTTTAATGAAATTAAAAATGTATTTTTAGCTACTCCCAAAATCTTTCACATTAATAATGCTTTGGAGTTTACTCAAACTATTATGTAAACTTACCATGCTTCTTTGAAAATTATTCATCAAATCACTTGCACACATACCTTTATATAGAATAGTGTGGTTGAACACAAACATCGACATCTCCTTAATGTGTCGCTCAGACACGTACATTGCATATGCAAGTTTTTCTCCAACTATTTGTAGTCAAATGCAATCATGAATACTACACATCTAGTCAATCATATGTCATCATCCCTATTAAGGGGAGAGATTTTCTTAAAGTGTCTCTCCTAATTCTAAGTTGTTTCCTCTTCCACCTAGAGTATCTAGTTGTGTAACTTTTGTTTATGACTTCATTCCTAATCTTGACAAACTTGCTCTACAATTAATTAAACATGTCTTTGTTGACTATTCCTATACTTAGAAGAGATATCAATATTACTATTCTTTAACACATCGTTACCACGTGTCTACCAATGTTATATTTTTTTAAGTTAGTTTCTTTCTTTCATCCTCAAAATCAAATGTCTAATTCTCTTTCTATTTCCTTACCTATGCTAGTTGATATGCCCACTCTAGAGCAAGACTCACCATCTTTATCAAATGATCACCAAATTTTTCCTTCCTTGCAGGTATATTGTCAACAATAGAACACACATCTTGAGCCACAACCATCTCCAACTCCTAAGGTAAGTCCATTTAAGCTAGAACCCTCTAACTTCTTATTACTCTATCTCACAGGGCTCATCTTATTTCTAGTTTTGTGTATTATCATCATCTCAACTCTCATTTCCACTCCTTTACCATACCCTAGGATGTCAATGAGGCATTATATTCTTCTCATTAAAAGGTTGCCATGGATAAAAAAAAATTTATACTTCATGCACGAAGTACATGGGACCTTGTTCCTCTCCTTGTAGATGTTCAAGTAGTAAGCAATCATTGGGTATATACTATTAAACATCACATTGATGATATTGTTAAACATCTAATATTGTGAAGATCCATTTATAAATCCATTTATCTATCCAACTATGTATGCATATGATAGTGTAATCTTTAAGTGAAAGTATTGGAGAACCCTTGGAAATTGAGGGTTCCTCTTTTTCCATCTTCTCCATCTTCTTCTTCTTCTTCTTTACACATTTTTCCTAGGGTTTCAACTTGGTATCAAAGCTAGGTTACACACGTCTGGATCAAGCCTCTTCTTCATTGTTTGGAACACGTGCTCTGTGCATTTTCTATAGTCTGTGCAGTCTAGAACGGTGGCCTGGAATGTGCACAGTGCGGTCTGGAATTGTGGTCTGGAACGTGCACGAAACGTGCATGTGTGTGCATGGAAGACGTGTGGCATAAAATGCACACAAAATGCATGCGTGCATGTGTGAAATCAACAGTGCATGCGTGAAATCAGCGGCGCATGCGTGCATGAGTCGCAACTCACACAATACATGTAGTATGCGCGCATTCAATGTGTATTGAGCCTCGAGATCGTCGAAAAGCTACTTGGCACTCCACTTGCTCCCATCGCTCCTATAGACAAACGTGAGCATGTTTCCACTATGAACTTCCTACGTGTTCTGAGGTGAGTTCGTCAGATCGTCTACTTGGTCCATCACAGACTTGACTTCTCATAGCAAACTCCTTGGCTCCTCGAAGTGATCTATTGATTTGCAGTTTTTCAAGCATCTCTCAGAAGCTCAATGGATCCAACTATATTATTTAAATACAGAATTTTGAAAACATTGTCATTGTCTTTCGTCAAGAGCATCACCTCTACCAATCACCACCAGATGTGAAAGACCCTCAGTATAGAGATTGGTTGGTTGATGATGCAATTATTATTTCTTGGATGGTGATCTTGATGAGCAAGTTTACATGGAGCAACCTGCTGGTTATGTTACTCAAGGAGAGATACAAGTGTGTGACCCTTCACAAGGTAATTTATGGTCTCAAACAAAGTCTCAAAGTTTGATTTGAGATATTTTGCAGGGTCTTGTGGAGTGATGACTTTGACAGTTGCAGGGTTGATAACTCTATCTTTGTTAAACACACTTCTCACAGGGTTATTATTCTTGTTGTGTATGTAGATGACATGTTACTGAAAGAGAGTGATGCCAAGGTATTGAAGTTACCAAGAACTTCCTTCAAAATCACTTTGTCACAAAAGATATGGGCACTCCTTAATACTTCTTAGGGATTGAATTTATTCATTCTGCTAGAACATTATCTTTGTTTCAAAGAAAATATGCTCTGGATCTCCTTAAAAAAATGGGGCGTAAGGAATGCAAGCCAAATGATACACCCATTGAGTAGACTCACTCTTTATGGGATATTGATTCCTCTATGTTTGATGATCTAGGCCAATACAGAAGACTAGTTGGCAAACTCATCTATTTAACAATGATCAAACCTGATATCTATTATACTATTAATCTACTCAGTCAGTTTATGCACTCATCTAAAGAAGTTCATTTGTAAGGAGTTCTCCACCTTCTAGCTTATATAAAACAAACTCCTGGAAAAGGACTCTTATATAAGAAGCATGGTCATTTAAATATTGAATGTTATTTGATACAGGTTATGTTGGGGACAAAAACAATAGAAAATCTACTTCTGATTTTCTGACCTATGTTGTTACCAAATCTAGTGCTGAGGTTGAGTATCGTAACATGTCCAACACTATTGCAGAATTAATTTGGTTAAAAGCTCTATTGTTTAAATTAGGAGTTGACAGTTGTGGCTCAATGCCAATGCATTGTGATAATCAAGCTATCATACATATTGCCGCCAATTCTACCTTCCATGAGAAGACGAAGCATGTTGAAGTGGATTGTCACTTTATTTGTGATAATGTTTAAAAGAAAATTATATCTACTTCTTACACTCGATCTGAAAATTAAGTTGCAGATATTCTCACAAAAGAGTTTGGTTTTAATAACTTTAAGAGACTCTGTAGTAAGTTGAGCATGACTAATATGTATGCTCTAGCTTAAGGAGGAGTGTTAGATATCTAATATTGTGAGGATCCATTTATGGATCCATTTATCTATCCAACCATGTATGTATATAGTAGTGTAATCTTTAAGTGAAAGTATTGGAGAACCCTTGGAGATTGGGGGTTCCTCTTTTTCCATCTTCTCCATCTTCTTCTTCTTCTTCTTCACACATTTTTCCTAGGGTTTCAATTGATACAATTGATCAATATAAGGTACAGCTTATGGTTCATGGTTTTACTCATGGTTTTACTCAAATTTATGGTCTAGATTATGTCAAAACTTTCACCCTTGTGGTCAAGTTAAATTCCATTCGCATTCTCTTATCCATTACTATTAATTTAAAGTGGGAGATTCATCAACTTGATGTCAAGAATATCTTCTTATATGCTGATTTACACAAGTATATCCTCATGAAGCAACTTCCTAAGTATATTGCTAAGGGGAGAATATTGTGTGTCACCTTAGAAAGGTTACTTATAGTCTAAAGCAAAGTCTAAGAGCATGATTTAAAAAATTCAACCACATTGTTACACAAGGAGGTTTCAGAAGCTATGTTTCTGATCATTCTATTTTTTTAAAGACTACTAGCACTACCATAGTTATTATATCATAGCAATGTATATTGATGATATTCTTATAATTAGGAGTAATTGTGATGGTACAACAGCAACAAAATGATACCTACAAACTCATTTTGTCACTAAGGACCTTAAAAAACTTTGTTATTTTCTGGATATTAAATTTACATACTCTAAAGAAAATATGCTCTTACCTAACAAAAATATACATTAGATATCTTGCAAGAAACTAACCTTATGGGATGTAAACCCAAGAACACTCTGATAGTACAAAATCCTCAATTTTGAGATGATGTAACTAAGTTGTTGGAGGATCCCAAATGATATGGAAGACTCATTGGGAAGTTAACATATCTTACTGTAACTCAACCAAATATTTCATATGTAGTTAGTCTTCTATCTCAGTTTATACATAAGCCAAGGGAGATCCATTGGCAAGGTAACTTGAGAGTGCTTGCATATATCAAAAAAGTGTCTAGTAAAGGTATAGTCTACTTTGGTCATGCTCACCTAGAAGTTCAAGTATATTCAAATTTAGGATATGTTGGTGATCACCATAAATCAACCTCTGGATATTGTACTTATATTGAAGGTAGTTTAGTAACATGAAAGAGTAAAAAGTAAAATGTCATCTCCAAGTCCAATGCTGAAACTAAATACAAGTCCATGTCTCAAACTACTAATGTAAATAGAGAATCTTCTAACTGATTTACAATTGTTAATCTAGATTCCTATGAAGATGTATTGTGACAATCAAGTTACCATCTACATCACTCAGAACTTTATTTTCTATAAGTAAACAAAGTATATTGAGATAGATTGTCATTATATTCACAATCTGGTAATTAAAGGAATTATATCTACTCTTTACATTAAGTCGTCAGAAGAGATTGTTGATATCTTCACCAAAGGATTAAGTATAAGGGTATTCAAATATCTATGTAACAAGTTAGACATGATTGATGTATTTACTCTAACTTGAGGGGAATATTAAGTTACGAGGGGTAATTTAGTAAATCTTCATGTAACCCTAAATGAATTTTATTATCTTTTATTAAAATGAAGAATAGGTCTCCCTTCTTCTTGTCCTTCTCCATTGGCACCCGATTTTCCACTAGCCTAAAGACATCCACTAGCAAGGAGAAATCCAGGTTCTAGCATATGTAAAGAATGCTCGTAGAAAATGACTTTTTTACAGAAGACATCACTTACAAGTGAAAAGATATTTAAATTCAGGTTATGTAGGTAATAAAGGAGATGGGAAATCTATTGGAGAAAATCTCTCTCAGTTTTAATAATAACAAACATTAATACTTATTGTATCCAGGAACAAGTCATAAAGGATAGGAGAATAGAATGAAGACTTGTATGAAGATGAAGTTTTGAAATTTCAGAGACCATGAAGAGGCTTATAATAAATTTCTTGTATTTTGTAGATCTCTATGTATTATCTTGATGGTCTTGTATTCTAGGAAATCTTAGATTCACTATTAAGAGTTAGATACACCTAGATGTACTTGGAAGAATTCACAAATCCTTACAAAGACCTTGACATATATTGTTGGGCCACTGTTACAAAGTATCATAACACTAGAGCCATAATAGATCATCATTAATGGAAGTTTGGGTAGTCATTTCTAGGGGAATAGAGTCAATACAACTACTTCTAAATCGGACCACCATTACCTAGTTATTGGAAACCTATTCTTCAGAACTATTGTTCTATCTTCCCTAATTTAGATCACCATCATCTAGTAATTGGGTAGTCATTTATTAGAATGGTAAAACCAAAAAAACTTATCACTAGAATGGATCACTTGTTGATAGAGTGTAGACCATCAATTTTAGATTGTCTGTATAGTTAGTAGAAACCTTGTTACTGGATTAACAATTCAAAAATCGGATCACCATTTCTAGGAACAGTAGCTGATGTAATTAGTGTCATAAAAAATGTTGCACCAATCTCTTCATTGGATATCCATTATTCTTAGAATCCTTGCTGCCAAAACTAACTGTTGGCAAAACAAACTACCAAATCAAACCACCATTCTATCAAGCCATAAAAAGTAAAATAGCCATTGTAAAAGTGGCTCCTTATCTTCCACCATTATATATATACACTCAAATCCAACTATTAAACACAAGAACTTGCAAAACCTCATTCTTAATTGCACTACAAACATCTTCAAGAACACTTAAAGCCCTTTCAAGCATTAATTGCAGTCGAGCATCACTCCCATCACTTCAATCTACAAGAGCTAAGGATACTAAGCTTTTTATTGTACTGCAAGTTTTTTGCTTCAAGAAAAAATACTTACTCATCGGGTTGTCAAGAGGTCTCACCTGATTTAGGTGAGAGCACCTTAGATTTAAAGCAATAGTCCTTGATTCAAGGAGGACAAGCTTGATTGAATTAGGTCAAGACAACAAAAGCTAGGTGCTAAGCCTTAAAAGCATTGGCAGTAAGAAAAAGTTGGGTGTTGAAATTATAAAAACACTAAATTGTAATGAGGTGTTGGCTTTTAAAGAACACAGGTGATGGTAAAAAAAGTAAAAGCTTAATTGCTTGTGAAGTAGACGTATCTAATTAGGAAACTACTATAAAAATCTTTTGTATTGTAGTTTGTTGTGATATCAATTTTATTACTCCTTTACTGTTTAAATCACATCACAAACCTACTAAAGCTTACTGACAATAGCTTGATATCATTCTAAATAGCTCTGGTTTATTAAAGAACTTGTTGAACATCATATTCTCTATAATAAGAGTTGAGATCGCTTGAAAAATTGTTTCTAAGCTGTGAAATTATTAAGTAATCACTATTCACCCATTTCTAATATTCATACAAATCCTAACAAAATCTACTGGCTTCTATAACTATCAACGGTGGTAGTATAACAAAAACCTAGCAATTTCCCATCTGATCTCCAACCTGCCACCAAACATTGGAAGGTCACACCAAATGCTATCAACAACTCTACTCCATAAATCAACAAGTCCTATTTCAACCCCTCCAACCTTCCACCTATACTTCTTGGTCATCCTCATCCTCTCTATAGTGAGTGATATGACAATGCAGTGAAAAAACAACAGTTGTTACGTTGTTTTCTTCATGGATTGCATCTGCTTGTTTATAGCTGAGAAACCCTAAAAAACTGTCTCTGCTCTAAAATTTGCTAGTGGAGTGACATTTTTCAAAGGATCTCCATTGAAGTTCATGCAAACTAGAATCAATGCACTATAATAAAAAAATGGATTCTGGTGATCCTTTAGCAAAGCATCTAAGTGGTACTTCAAAAAAATTAAATGTAAAGAACTACCTACTTTGATCCCACAGTTTCAAGAAGTTCCTCTTAGCACATGCCACCATCATTTCATGGATGACAAACAATGTGGAACCTAACATCACCCATAATGTCATGATGTTAGAGCCCACCAAGAAAATTTAGGATACACTATAAAAGCTCATCTACAAACACAAAAACATATCAAACACCATTTTGATGTGTACGAGAAAATCTTTATATACCGTCAGGGATGTATACCGTACAAACAGCATTTTTCTGCCCTTCACATACTCATTGACAAAGTCGAAGTCCTTCAACCTTTGACAACCAATATCAAAAAGCTATGACAATAACAAGATGAATTGACAATCACCACCCATTTTCACAGCTTGAACCCAAAAGTTTTCTGCTAGATTCATGCATAGATACTTAAAAGTTGATCAATGTTAAGGATCCACCAATTGAACACTGTTTTCAGCTAATTCAAACCACCTTCTCCAAAGTCTTAAGGATCTCCTCTTTCACTCACAATTTAGTTGTTGATCAATTAACTATCTGCTCAAGGTTGTGGTCAAAATAAGGGAGAAGGTCATGGACGAAAGGTTTAGAAGTATTGTGGTCACACTAATCATTGATCAGATAAGAGTTGGGCAAAATATAACCAACTAGGATTGACAAAGCTATCTACAAAGGTACAAACATCTTAATAGGATGGAAAACCAAGTGGAATCAAGTCCACTACTACTTCTACATTAACCATGACGCAAGTCAAGTATATGGAGCTTCTACAACTTGAAGAGCCTCAGGTCCCAACCATGGCTTCCCATGTAATGACATCTGCTTCAAGACCTGCACACGAAGAGGAGGATTGGTTGGGTCACATAACATGATTGGGATAATCAAGTTTCCAAGTTTGAGTACGGGGAATCTAGGGACAGGGTGGGGCTTCACAATTGAAGGGAATGGGGGCATGTCAACCTTCCAATTGGTATCGGTATGATAGGAGGCAGGAGTTTTGGGTTTCACTTAGGAAGTAAGGGGCTTGGCTTCCAAGTGTAAGTGTTAGGGGAATTCTCACTTGGGTGATGGGGTGGAATCAGGCATTTGATTTCATATCAAGAGAGTGACTTCTAGGATTGAGATGGAGAATTGCTGCCTTCACTTACCAAACTTCAACTGTGGTAGGGGGCTGCACAAGACATGATGGTGCAACAAATCTCATAGAATGGTGGTAGTGATCTGGGGATGGATGTAGGTGGTAGAATAATGTTAAGGGATGGCCTTCTATTTTTAGGATATGATAGGGATTAAAGAGCTGAATTTAGATGGAAGTAGTTTCCTTCAAATCAAGATCAAATAACTAATGGCCATATATAAATGAGTTTACTTTGAAATAACATTTTCAAACAAAGTACATCAAAATCCAACCCCATATGTACAGTGGAAAACATAAAATGAGCGTATATATATTGCTGATTTCTTTTGCATTAAACCGATGTTTAGTAATGAAAATATCATACTGATGCAGATACTTAAAAATATCTGCTATAGATATAAAAACCAATCATAAGAAATTTACAAAGCCAATTAACCAAATAAACAATAATTGTAGAGTAACTTCTACCATGTTTAAGAGGGAAAAAAATACCTAGAACTCCCACGACATTTAGGAAACCCTCTGGAGAAGGCACTGCTTTTTCTGTAAATTGTGAAGATCTTGTAATGTAAGAGTTAAGGTATACAACTTCTTACTAATGGTATGAACATTAGGTTAGATGCATGCCTTCTAAGAGACACAAGATATTCCTCCTTGGTGACCATCTGCATCTCTTCAAGATCTCTTGAATAATCACTGACCTGCAATTAGTTACCATATGTAAAAGAAGAATCATATTAACTATGAAACTATGAAAAAGGATAATTGCGTAAAAACTATGGCATGTAACTAAAATCATAGAAAATCAATTTAAAGTTATACCATATGAGACAACAATAGAAGTTATTCTTTTACAAAGACAACTAATAAAAAAATTTTAAGTTAAAAAAGGCATCTACATGGTTTTGTTGATTTAAAGAAAGCTTATGATAAAATACCTAAAAACTTATTTTGCTGAGTGTTGAAAGAAAAAGAGTACCTATGTGATATATTAAAATTATAAAGGACATGTACGAAAAAACAATCACTAGTGTTAAAATTATAGGCGAAATTAAAGAATTTTCAATAGATATAGAGTTACACCAAAAGTCCACTCTAAGTCTAAATCTCTTATCTAAATTATAAATGAAATAGGTAAAAAAAAATTAAGAGAAATACCTTTATGTATATTATTTACTAATGATATAATTTTGATTGGCAAAAGTAAAGTAAAAATTAACTTTAATTTAGAATTATGAAGAGATACTTTAAAGTCTAAAAGATTTAGATTAATCAAAAATTGAATAAATAGTGTAGATTCATCAAAAACAGGAATAATGATGAAGGTATACAATTTGTAGGCTCTAAGATTTGTAAAAATAAAACTTGTAAATACTTAGGATCTATAATAAACGGCAATAGAAAAATTATACAAGATATCATTCATAGAATTAAAGTAAGGGGGATGAAGTGCAAAAATATTATACTTTATAATTAAAAGGAAAACTCTATAAAATTATTATTCACCGGCTATACTTTATAATTTTGAATGCTAAGTTGTAAAGCATGATTATATACAAAAAGTTAATATTACAAAAATACAAATACTTAAATGGTTAAGTGGTAATATTATAAGGGATATATTAAAAAAAATGATTTTATTAGGAATTGTGTAGAAGTTACATCAATTAAAGATAAAATAAGAAAAAATCAACTTAGATGATTTGGTCATACCATTAGAAGATCAAAAGATGTACCAATTAGGAGAAGACAATAAATTAGTGTAGAAAAAATTTTAAAAAGCAGAGAAAGACCCAAAACTACTTGGTTAGGAATTGTTAGAAAATATTTAAATTTATGTAATTTAACTAAACAACTGTCCATAAATAGAAATATATAAAAGAAAAAAAATTTATGTGGTCAACCCTATATGGTAGGATTGTAGAACAAATTGTTGTTATACATAAAAGTTTAATCATATTTGTACATGGAAAAAGACAAACAAATAAAAAGCAACTTATTACAAGTTTCAAAAATCAGACTATAATATATATTTCCAAGGGAAAGCTATTAGCAAAATCTTTCTCAGTTAATTTTAATGATATAAAACTTAATAATAAATGCAAAATTATATAGCTCAAGAACTCTGCAGGAAATACAAAATAGCAAGGTCAAATAAGATTATGTCAAAAAAGAGGAAAGAACAATTGACGGAATTCAAAGAAAAGAAGATCAAGAAAAGAATACATGAAAAAAAGACTTAAAGACTCAAAATGCATGAAGGATGAAGATACAAATAAATTTTATTGTATTTTATTTTGTAGAATCATTTGTAAAATCTTGGTGCTCTTATATATTAGGAAATCTTAAATCCTTGGCCAAGAGTTAGGTTTACGTTTACTTAAAAACACTTAAAAGAATTCACAAGTCCTTAGAAAAACTTTAAAATACATTGTTGAGTCACTATTAGGAGCCTTCAATTACTTGTTATGCCTTTAGGAAAAAAGATCTTACATAGGAAATCAATACTAGAGTCTTAACGAACCACCACTATTAGATGTTCAAGTAGACATTTCTACGAGTTATAGACTTAGCCCAACGTATTCCAATTTTGACTACCAATAACTGATTATTAGAAGTCCATTCTTAGGAATTGTTATTCTATCTTCTCCAGATCGAGTCACCAATGTTTGGTAATCAGGCAACCATTTATTAGACTAGTAGAACCAGTGAAACTTATCATTAAATCAAGTCACTGAAAGACAAAACTCAAATCACCATTCCTAAGGGATCAGTATGGTCGGCAGAAATAATGTCCCAGAACAAATTAACGATTTGAGATATCAGACCACTGTTCTAAGTTTCCATAGAAAGAAATATAAGTGTTGTCATAACAGACCACTAAATAAGCAAATTGAACCACCATTCTAACTTTCCATAAAAAGAAATATAGTCATTGTAAAAGAGATTCTTCAACTTTTACTTCTATATATACACATAAATGCAACTATTAGAACAAGAACTTACACGATTATGATCTGAACTTCATTACAAACATTCTGAAAACCTCCTTAGAGCTCTCCCAAACACAAAAATCCTTTAAGTTTTACTCTTGTCATTTCAGTCTACAAGAGCAAAAGGGTTGTAAGTTTTTATTTTTGTGTTGAAAGTTTTTCGTTCAAGTGAATACCCATCTCATTAGGCTATAGTGAGGGCACTTTAGATATGAGGTAGTACTCCTTAGTTAAAGGAAGGTGGGCTTGACTAGTTTTAGGTCAAGACGACAGAGGTTTGGTGTTGATCTTTGAAATCACTGGCAGGCTTGACTATTGAGTCAAGTTAGTTGAGCTTTATAGTATTTTCCTGTGAAAAACACTCATACTCCTTAAGGTTGAGGGCAAACTTGAAGATGTGGTCAAGATAGCAAGGCTTGAGTGTTCATCCCATTAAAAACACTAGTTATAAGAAGATTGGATATTGAACCTATAAAAATACCAAATTTAGTGGAAAACACAAGCTTAATTGTTTGTGAAGTAAACACACCCAATTAGAGAATTACTATAAAAATATATATATATTCATATATGATCGTTTTTTCTTACTGTCTATCAATTGAACTACACATAAATTGGTATATCTTTGTTTCATGTGTTATTAATAATTAAAATCATAAATAATCACTATTCATCCTCCTTTAGTGATCCATTTTGATACTATATTAATTTTGATATCAATTGTTAAAATCAGGATGAATCAATAAAAAGAGGTAATGTTAGGAAAATCTTTCTCATGAGATTTTGATGAAACAAAATTTAATGATATATACTTAGATAGAAATATGTAATAATAATAAAGACTTAAAATATTTTGTAGACTACCATTATAAATGACCTACATTCGATCAAAAATCATATCATTATTGACTTCACAGGAACTTGTGTAAGTTATTAAAATAGACAATTGACATACAATTTCTATAAACGATATATCATTTTTAAATGAACAATAACTTGGCAAAGTTACCGAACCAATTTTTGGCATACCATTGAATACAATGGTATTCTGTTTTATAATGAACAGTGATCAGTTGAAGTCTTTGGAGAAAGAAAATAGTACATCATTACCAAACAGTGATACACTGTTGGATCATCTGTAGGGCAGGATAAGCAAACGGTATACCACCTTCCACACCAATATATCATTTATCATAAACAAATATTATAAGTTTCTAGTCAACAGAAAATGCACTTGAATGAACAGAACATTATTTATTCTTGACTAGTTCAGGAATGAAAAAACAGTATACTGATGAAGTCATTGACATATCAATGAAGCAACTGGCGTACCATTTTCTGGAAGATCTAATAGGATTTGAAAATCAAAAAATTCAAAATTTCCTACCATATATCAATTAGGTGACAACTTATAGAAGTTTGAAAAATGGCATACCAATACATGAAACGACATATTGGTCAAAGAATAGAAGGTGCAGATCAGAAGATCTAAAATTTCCATACAAATACCATTTTGAGATACAATTGATCAAAATTTGAATTTTGACATACCGATTTGAAAAACAGCATATACTAATTTGGTGCAAATCCTAATAGATACTAATTGATATTCTTACCAAGTTTTAAAACTCTAGCTCCCACCTTATAAACAAAAGTCATTCTACATTTTGAGGTATAACACCTTCAAATACTTTCACATCAACAACTAGGGTTCTAGATTAACATCATTTTGAGACATGTAAGGAAGAAGAGAAAATCATTCAATAAAAAAGTTAAAGAAAACTAGTTGCTAAGTTAAAGAACAACACGAAGGACATTCAAGGGAATTGAAGAACTTTATTCCTACATGGTTTCAAATAAGTTTAGACATCAAGAAAGTTAAAAAACATTTTTATAATTATTTATTATATTTAAGCTTAAACATTTAGATTTCAAGTTTTATTTTTATACTTAAAATTGAATAATCTATCTCACTAAGTTGTGGTAAGAGGCACACTTGTTTGGTGTGGATACCTCAGGTTAAGGTAGATTGAGGATTTGTGTTAAACCTGCAAGATAGCACAAAGGTTGAATATTCAATTTGAAAAGGCACTAAATGTGAAAGTTGATGTTGAACCTATAAAAACACCAAATTTAGTGAATAGACAAAAGCAAAGAGTTTGTAGAATAGACGCACCTGATTTAAGAAACTATTATAATTTCCTTGTGTCTTTTTCTTTATACTTTTTCCTGTGATTTTCATTTCATTTACTTATGCACTGATTTTCACATTAAACATTTTTAAAAAAATATTTAATTCATATTGATTTTATAAAATAGTATTTAAATAATTAAAATTTACTATTCACCTTCTAGTGAAACAAATCAATCCTAACAATTGATATCAAAGTTTAGTTGATTTTTTAAAGATTTATTCTAGATTTATGGAATATTGTTATAAATGGTAAATTTAATTGTAATAAGTCTTTTGTGCAATAAATTGAAGACAAGAAATGCTTCTTTAGATACCAAGGGGTTAAATATTTTATATTGTTCAATAAATCAGGATACATTTAATGTTATTTCTAAGTGCAGTACCTCACATAAAGCAAAGAAGATCATTGAAGATCAAATGGGAGAGAAGGTTGCTGAAAAAAAAGGTTCAGACGAGAAGAAAATTAGGAAGAAGAAACGTTCAAAGAAAAATAAATGTCAAATGGATTCAAGTTCTACGTCAACAGAGGTGAGTTTAAATAATGAATTAACTGTTCATTCATGTTTTATGGCTATAGAAGATGATGGAAATAATTCTAAAACTAATAGTATAGATTTTGGGGGATTACTTGATGCATTTAATGATCTGCATGATAGATATAAGTGTTTAAAGAAGAAATGTAAATTCATTATGCATGATTATAATAATATGGAAAAAGAAAAGAATTTATTAGACAATTATGTTTCTGATCTGAAAAAGAAATTATTATTATTGAAAAATAAAAACCATGATCTACAAGTTATCGTTGATAAGTTTAAAATGATGAAATTTCAGGGATCTTTTGATATTCCTTATGAAAATGGATTTATTAAAAAATATTCTAATGGAAAACATGTTTTTATTGTTAAGAAAATTAAATCACAAGTTTGGATACCAAAGGATACAGTTCTTCATTACTTTAGGACTCATTCCAAGATGAAATGGGTTCCTAAATCATTATTGAATTAATCTGAATTTTTTTAATTCCCTAAAAATTATTTACAAATATTTATTGCATTTATGTGTTATTTAATTACATATCAAGTTTTAAAATTGATTTAATTTCTATTCTTTATGTGTTGTCAGTTCATTGGAATTAGCATACCAACCTAACAATCTGGAATATCGTTTTCAGTTCAGTTTACTATCTTCTAGCTTTTGGCATAATGGCCAAGGCAACGGTCTGCCATTTATAATATGTTGCTGATATGGGTTTTACCATTCAATATACTATTTTACAAAATAGAATTTTGATTTTATTGTATTTTGCTTTCTGAATTATTATCTGCTGAATTTCATGACATCTAAAATTATTTGAAAAATATTGTCAATTTTTATAATAATTTTATTCTTTATGTTTACTTTGTTTGAAATATTTTTATCATATTATAAAATTTGTTAAAAAAAATTCTTTAAAAAGGAATATGCTAATTTTGTGGGAGAATCTTTTATTGGTTTTGACATTTAAAAATTTTTGTGCTTTTATTATTATATTTGTTATTTACTTTAAATTGATTAATTAATTACAGGTGAATAAGTGATCCTCATAGTTGATATTCCAAGGTGAATCAATAAAAGGAAAATCTTTCAAAACCTTAAAATGAAGATGAAAATTTAAAGAATAACATCTAAATTTTGATTTTATTCATGTGAACCTAATGTATTTACACACTAATCCCTAACTAAGGAAGGTAGAGAAAGTCGATAGCCTCAAGTTCTTATAAAAAAAAAGGAGCAATGTTTACTTAGGAAATATTTTTGGGATTGTCCTAAAAATACAGGAATAATTTTTTTTTAAGCTTAAAATCTTATATTTATTGAACAACTGAGTATTCATGTCTTAGAAAGTATTGGATATTCACGTAAAATGATGATTAAAAGTGTAAAACTCACTGTTAATAAGAGGGGGGAAAGTAGTTATTGTGATTATAAACTTGATTACTTGAGTAATTAAGTCCTTAGAAGTGTCTTAACACTTAATGTCTTATTGTCAATTAAGAAAGTCTAAGAATATAAGGATTCAATTCTCTTAAAAGAGTATAAATAAATATAAAAATAATTATAATAATAATAAAGGTGCTAAAGGTGAACTTGAAAATCCTTGTTCTAGGTTATATTTATAAGCACGATGTAAATATGAATTAAATCTTATGAAGGATGGTGGTGTAAAACATAAGAAGGGGAAGAATTTTTCTTGAGGTGAACCTAAGAACTTTAGACTAAAGGTATCGTAAAAACTTTCTTGTTAGTTGAGAGATGACAAGCAAGATAACAATAACTTTTGATATTTGGATTTAATCCTTTTAATATACTTTTCTATAATTTACTTTTAATTTTCTAACTTTTCCAAAATATATGAATATTTGATATTTTCTCTAATTGATTTTGGTATTTTTTTCAAATCTTTCTCATTATACGGGGGGGCATATCTTCATTTATCAATTTCTATTTTAAATTGATTATATCTTATTGCAACCATCAACCGAAATAAAAATTAACATATGCATGGCAATTGATATTCTTTCTTTTTAACATTTGGTATCTGCATAACATTTGAATTGAACATTAAGTATTACAGGGGAACCTCCAAAGTTACTAAATTTTAAAGACTATTTGCAAGGAAAGCTTATTGTATATTGTCTTTTTAATCATGACAAAAAGGAAGAGAAATGTAATAATAGAGACTATAATATTTTGTAAATTGTCATTGTAAACAACATACTGTTTGATCAAATGGCATATCATTATTGGTTTCATGGAAACTTGTGTAAGTTACTCAACATACAATCGACATGCCATTTCTATAAATGACATATCATTTCTAGATGAACAATAACTTAGTAAAGTTATTAGACCAATTTTTGACATATCATTGAATACAACAGCATTTCGTTTTATGATAAATAATGATCAGCTGAAATCTCTAAAGAAAGAAAACAATATACTGTTACCAGACAGTGACACACTATTGGATCATCTGTAGGATAAGATGAGCAAATAACATATCAACTTCCATATCAACATACTGTTTATCGTAAACAGATGTTACAAGTTTCAAGTCAACGGAAGATGCACTCAAATAGATGAAACATTCTTTGTTATTGACTAAGTCAAAAATGAATAAACAACATATCAATGAAGTTGCCAGACATAACATTTTCTAGAACAAAATTTGACAATATTTGAAAATTTGGAATTTCTTACCATGCACTAATTAGGTGATAACTTACAGAAGTTTAAAAAATAGCATACCAATACATGAAACAACATACCAATCAGAGAATGGAATGTGCAAATCGGAGGATCCAAAATTTCCATACAAGTACTACTTTGGGATATAGCTGGTCGAAATTTGAATTTCGACATATCAATTTGGAAAATGGCATACCGATTTAGTGTAAATCCTAAAAGATACTAATTGATATTCTTTCCAAGTTTTGAAACTCTAACTCCCACCTTATAAATACAAGTCATTCTATGTGTTGGGATGTAATGCCTTCGAGTACTTTCACATTGAGCTCTAGATTAACATCATTTTGAGGCATCCAAGGAAGAAGAGAAGATCATTAAAGAAGGAAGTTGAAGAACGTTCAAGAGAATTGAAAATTTGTATTACAACGTGATTTCAAATAAGTTTAGATATTAGGAAAGTTATAAAACATTTTTCTAATTGTTTATTTGGACTTAAATGTTTGGATTTCACATTTTATTTGTGTACTTAAAATTAAATAGCCAATCTTATTAGATTATGATGAAAGGTACACCAATTTAGTACAGGCACCTCAAGTTGAGGTGGATTGAAGGTTTGTGCTAAACTTGCAAAATGGTACAAAGATTGAGTACTCAGCCTAAAAAAGCACTAAATATGAATATTGGTGTTGAATATGTAAAAACATTGAATTTAGTGTATAGACACAAACAAGAAGCTTATGAAGTAGACATACCCAATTTGAGGAATCATTGTAAATTTTGTCTTTTTCTTTGTACCTTTTCTTGTAATTTTCTTATCATTTACTTACACATCAATTTCTACATTAAACATTTTTTTAAAAGAATTTAATTTGTATTGATTTCATAAAATAATATTTAAATAATTAAAATTCATTATTCACCTCTCATCTAGTGAAACAAATCAATACTAACAAATAGATAGTGATTATTTATAATTTTAATTATTAACATCATGTATAAAACAAAGATATATCAATTTATATGTAGTTCAATTGATAAATAGTAAACAAAAATGAAAATATATAAATATAAAAATTTTTATAATGGTCTCCCCATTGGGTGCATCCATTTCACAAGCAACTAAACTTATCTTCCACTAAATCCAATATTTTTATAAGTTCAACACATACTAGTACTCCTTAAGGTTAAGAAGGATGAGTTTGACAATATGGTCAAGACAACAAGGGTTAAGTGCTTATCCTGTTAAGGTACAAGCTTTATAGCTTATAGAGAAGACATACCTAATTAAGGAATTGCTATAAAAATTTCTATATTTCTTTGTGATTTGTTGTAATTATCTTTTGTTTGTACTTTATCGTCAAATAATTCACATCATAAACCATTGAATGTTATTATCTTGTTGAACAAATCTTTTAATCAAATTGAACTACTACAAGATTTACTAAATATAATTTTTTGTGATTGTGTGAAATATTTATAACTTGTAATAAGTTTTGATATTATCTTTAATGTGCACTTATTGTTTTAAATTATATTACAAGCCAATTACATTTTACTGAATAAGTGCTTGCGAATGTTAAAAGTATCATAAATCACTATTCACCCCCTCTAAAGATCTATATTGGTCCTAACAAAAACAACATTGAGGGAAATAATGAGAGATCAAATAAGAACACTGACAAGATTAAAAACATCAAAAAAAATCAGATATTTGTGGTAACTCAATAAATAGTCATTAAACTAAAAACTTGCAAAGATTTTTTTTATCTAGAAACTCCCAATCTATAAAGGGGCAGGGACCCAATGTAAGAACTAGCCAAATATAAAGTGAGGGGGACTAGGCCAAGAACTCAAACAAGAGTTATACTATTGCAAAAGAACATTGTATCACAAGAAAGTTGCAACACTCGTAGAGGTAGGAATAACCCCATTTAACTAGTAGCATTTGAAATTTGAAATCTAAGGGCCAATCTTTTTCAGAGATCATGGTTTTTTTTAGTACCTCAAGCCTAGTTTGGTTAGCACATCCCCTAGTAAATTACTTCGATAGAACCTAAATCTGAAATCTCTAGCATTATTGATCAAGCTAATTATAAAATTCTACTTTGATAATCTATCAATATGATGACAACAATCATGTTTGATAACATCAAATAAAATCTTGGAATCCACTTCAATTTCCACACCCACAAGATTCAAGCAAAGATCAAAGCATAAAAATAAACCATCAATTGAGTAAGTAAATCTACCATAAGGACCTCCACCAAACCATGGTAATTGTAAAGAGCAGCAACCAATTGTCCAAGTTCATTACGAAATCAACAATCACACCATAAAAATTGGCAAAAGAAGAGTTGATAAGAACCCTATTTAGCCTACAGTATTTACAACCAACACCCTTCTTATTATTACACCAAGAGAAGAAATCACCTATATATTGCAATTTCAGTAGATTTAGGTCCACAATAGTATCAGTAAACTTCATAATACTCCTAGAATCAGTAGCAACTAGATTAAAAGATTCTGTACCATTCCATGTAGCATTAAAATCACCTCTAATCAACCAAGGAATATCATTAACAACTGAATTAACCATCTCAAGGTGGCTCCAAAGCACTCTTCTATCAGCCATTCTGCAAGCTACATAAGTTGGGGTTATCATACTCCTTGCCATAGCGGTCCTTCACTCTACAAGTAATAACTTATCCATGATTATAGCAGTCCTTCACTCTACAAGTAATAACTTATCCATGATTATCGATGATGTGAACCTGAATGTCATCTGCCTAAAATATCCAGATTCTTTTGTCACTAAAGAAACAATATTTCAAGGAGATAGATCAAGCAACAATGGTAAATTCTTCAAGCACAATGAACAACTCAAAGATAGCACAAAAGTGAATATTGTGTTTTACAATGAGATTGTGAGTTAGTGTATTGTAAGTTAGTGGATCCATTTAAGGATCCACTTAAGATCCATTTATGGATCATATTTAAACATTTGTACTCTCCATGTTTAGTAAATTTACACATGGTATCAAAGCCTAACCACCCTTCTTAAACCTAATCTCCCAAGCACGCCACTGGCTCATCTGTCTGCCTTTGATGTCTGTGTTGCACCTCCTCTCCATGATCACATGCACGCCTATTCACAATAGTCACATGGTGGTCACAATCCTTCATGCAGGCGGTATTGCCTGTGTGGTGTCTCTGACACTATAAGATGAGGTTGTGAGCCAGGCATCCTTCCAATTTCATGCTACTATGCCTTCAGCGTTTCATGTGTTGGAAGGTGTGTCGACCACAATGTAGGTACAGCATCGATGCAATGAAGTGGTGTAGTGATCTTACTTGTGACAAGACATGGAACATTGCTATGAAAGACTACCTATAGTTGGAACTCGTGACCATCATTGGTGAAGAACATTCCTAGATTCCACCATCGCTACTTAAATGGGAAGGCATGACCCTCTGATCAAGTGTTTCACTCTAATCTTGGAGAAATTGAATAGAGCAAATTATCTGTTGTGGACTCAATTTTCAGACTGCTATTATGGCTCACAAGAAGTTGTCTCACTTAACTGTTGATCCACTTGATGACAAGACCGACACCTACATGGATTAGTTGGTCAATGACTCCACAATTATTTCCTAGATGTTGGCCAACATGAAACCCTTTGTTGCTCAAGGCATCTCTATGTTGCACCTAGCCTGTCAGATGTAGCTCTCCTTACGGTGTATATACAGCCATGAGAAAAACATTGCCCAAAAATTTCATGCTTATGAGAGCTTGTTCACTCTCAAACAAGGAATAATACTCTATAAAATTACTACAATACCTTTTGTGGCATCATTCAAGAGCTCAATCTGTATCAACCGCCAATTGCAAAAATTTGTGTCTTCAATCAATATCATAAAGAGTTAGTTGTGGCAACTTTCCTGATTGAGCTGAATCTAGAGGTGGCCTCCCAGATCAAGGGGCAAATTTTGGAGGCTAATCGGATGCCAAACTTAGAAGAGATATTTGTTAAGGTTTTGCACGTATCTCATCCAGTTCAATCAGCTATTGTGGACAATATTGCCTTGACTATCTCATTTCTTCAAGGAAAAGGAAAACCCCCTAGTGGTCATCTGTAATCGAAGGGTCATCACTATGGCAAGATTGGTCATAAGCAAAATCAGTGTTGGGACAAAGTAGGCAAACCAACATAGGCAAGGACAATCACAGATTCCTCTGATCAAACTTCAAGACCCTCAATAATGACCATTTTGTAAGTTAATTACGAGCGATTTATGCAGCTACAAACCTCTAACTCTTCTTCCACTACGACCTTGACATCCACCTCAAGTATAGAAATGGCTATACTAGTTAGGGATAATAGTCTTTGGATTATAGACTCAAGAGCATCACAACACATGACAGGTAGTTCTAACCTTTTCACCTACCTACAGCAGTTACTTTGCATAGTGTTACCATTGTCGATGGCCATTCTTGTTGAATTTTTGGAAGAGAGTCTATACAAACCACCTCCAATATCTGACTAGAAAATACCTTATATGTTCCTGAACTTCCTGTAAATTTGTTATCTATAAGTGTCATTACCACCCAGTTATTCTCTTATATAACATTTTTTCCCTTTCACTGTATTTTTCAAAACCTACAAACTAGGAAAAGAATTAGTTTGAATCATAAGAGGAGCACTGAGGTATATGTTTTAATTCATGATACACCCTCTTAAGGCCTAGTTGTTTTGCTATCTTCTATAGAGTCCTCTCTCTTATGGCACTATCAACTCGATCATCTTTCTCTCTAGAAGTTTTGTCAAACCTTACTATGGATATCTATTTCTGTTTTTGAGTATGAGTTGTGTCAATTAGGCAAGCATCATCCTATCCTCGTATTACCCTTACTACTAGTCACTCTATGTTTGATCTTGTGCACTATGATGTATGAGGTCTTAGTCGTGTGGTGTTTACTAGTAGCTATCGTTATTACATTATATTAGTTGATGATTACTCTTAAGTCTGTTGGGTGTATCTCTTGAAAGATCGTCAAAATATCATGTCTATTGTTCAAAAGTTTTTAATGAAGTAAAAACTTAATTCTCTATTACACCTAAGTACTTGCATACTGATAATACTCTAGAGTTTGTTAGTATGTCCTTTCAAAATTTTTGTGCTAAATAGAGAACCATTCATTAGACTACCACACCTCTTAGCAAAATGAGATTGCAAAGCGTAAACATCATCACCTCTTAGACATTACTCACCCTTTTGCTTCAAATGAATATTTCCAAGAGTTTTTGGTCTAATATTGTTCTTACTACAGCTTACCTCATCAATCGGATGCCCTCCACTCCTTTAAGGGGTGAAACTTCATTTCATTGTCTTTATCCAGATCATGACCTCTTTGTACTTATCCCTCATGTTTTTGCTTATATTCAAAATCTCACTCCAAGTCTTGACAAGCTTGATGCTCATGCCTTGAAGTGTGTTTTTGTGAGTTACTCCCAAATATAGAAAGGATATCAGTGTTATCATCCCCCAACCCATATAAGTATCATACTTCTGCCGATGTTACCTTTTTTGAAGATCAACTCTTCTTTTCCTTGAGTTCTTCTCGACCTACTGAGTCAATCCTTATTCTCACTCTTATTGTCATTAGCGATAATCCTAATGAAGCTATTCCAACTACCACCTCTACTCCTTTAAGCCACAACTCTAGTAAAGATAACAAAGTTCCAAGTGTCCACTATAAGTGTATCGTCGACGCCAACATCCTTCAGTGACTTCTCCAATGTTGCTTTCTGCAACTCCTTTTGTGAGTCTACCAACCCAAGTTGAGCCTCCCCCTCATGATCTTCTTATTACCCTTTGCAAATGTACACGTACTTGCACACAACATCTCATTGCCCACTTCATTTCCTATGACCATTTGAGCCCCTCCTGTCATACTTTTGCTACAACACTCTCATTTAAGTCTATTCCAAGTACATATCAGAAGGTATTACAACTACCATACTGAAAAACTACTATGGATGATGAGGTGGTTGCATTACAATCTCATGATACACAGGAGTTAGTTGTCTATCCTACAGACAGCAACGTAGTCTCTTGCAAGTAGGTCTTCACTATAAAATACAAGTCCAATGGTTCTATAGACAAATACAAAACTCGATTGATTGCTTACAACTTTTCGCAAGAATACGGAGTTAACTATGCTGAGACGTTCTCTCCAATTATCTGTCTTAACTCTATTCGGGTACTTTTCTCACTTGTTGTGAATCAATAATAGGAACTACACCAACTTGATGTCAAGAATGTATTTTTGTATGGAGATCTCACTAAAGAAGTATATATAGAGCAACCGTCAAGCTATATTGCTCAAGAGGAGTATCAAGTTTGCAAGTTAAAGAAAGTTATTTACGGCCTAAAGTAGAGCCCACATTTGTGGTTTGACAAGTTAAGTCAAGCCATGTTTAGTGGGGGTTTCCGTCATTGCATTGTAGATCATTGTCTTTATTAAACAAATTACTAGAGGATCTATTATACATGTTGTGTATGTAGATGATATTCTTCTTACAAATAATGATATTGAAGACATCCATAGGATTAAAGAACATATTGGCAAAGTATTCCAAACTAAGGATATAGAGAGACCTAAATATTTCTTTGGCAATAAATTCACATATTCAAAAGGAAAATTGATACTTTCCCAATGCATGTATGCACTAGATCTCTTGATGGAGACTAGGAGTCTTAGTTGCAAATCAAAGAGTACATCCTATTGAACAAAGATCATAATTCTAGGACACTACAACTAAGGAACTAGATAATCCTAAATAATATTGAAGGCTGGTAGGAAAACTTATTTATTTCACTATTACTAGACTAAATATTATCTATACAATAGGGTTGCTAGGCCAATTCATGCATAAGCCAAGATAGGTCCATTGGATAGGAGTTCAATGACTACTAGCTTACATTAAAGGCACACTAGGAAAAGATCTTCTATATCAAGTCAATGGTCACTTGAGGATTGAAGCCTTCTCGGATGCCAGTTACGCAGGAGATAAGATAAATAGGAAGTCAGCTTTAGGATATTTACATACGTGGGAGGAAATCTTATAACTTAGAGAAGTAAGAAACAAAATGTCTTCTCTTGCTCTAGTTGTGAATGAGAGTATAGATTAATAAGAAAAACCAGTTGCAAGATGATGTGGTTTCAGTCGTTTCTTCAAGAATGTGGTGTTACTGTACAGGGACCCATGCCTATGTATAGTGAAAACCAATCTATAGTCCACATAGCTTAAAACGAAATATTTCATGAACACACCAAACATATTGAGATTAACTGTCATTATATCCAAGACTTGGTGACTAAAGGATCATTTGCACTTCATACACTCTATCATCATAGGAGCTTACTAACATTCTTACCAAGGACTTAAGTCGAGTGTCATTTGATTATATTTGTAACAAGTTGAGCATGAAAAATATATATCTTCCAGCTTGAGGAGTGTAAGTTTGTATATTGTAAGTTAGTGGATTTGTTTAAGGATCCACTTAAGATCTATTTATGGATCATATTTAAACCTTTGTACTCTCCATGTTTAATAAAAGGTACTCAGATTTACATAGAGATCTTTCAGATGTCTTTTAGAGGCTTTATGATCAAGACCTCTACAATTCTAAAAAATCATATTAATCATTGATAACCAAAATTAATAATAAAGGATGGGGGAATGAGTAAGAGTGCAACTAGTCCTCAGGCCTCTCAAGCTGAGAGGATAAAGACTCAAAAGAATTTTAAGTCAAAGGAGGCTTCTTGACTTCCCTATTCTTTCTATGAAAGTAGGTCTTGCTTGATGAGTACCTTTTATGGATTCTAACTTTCCTACATTCAACATCAAAAGTATAGCCCCAAATAGAATCAAAGGGATTCATAGTATGCTCAAGTTCATCTTCATCGCCACTATCATATCCTTAACTATAGTTTGATCAAACAAGGCTTTTATATCCATATTACCACTATCAATCATTAAGAGACTATTCCCTAAAATAGTTGGGGCCTACATTTCTAAAGTTAGAGCAGTTGGTATCAAACTCATGTCCTCCCTTATCTCCCTAGGAGTGTTATCATTATCTTTCTTCCTCTTTTCAACCCTCACCCAATCAGATTTATTCTATCATTTATCCTTTTGGACTAATTGATCGACATCTTGCATTTTTTATGAGAATTTCCACCACCAAATGTTGGACTAGAACAACAAGCATCATTTGGTTTGTTGTAGATCCTCTAGCATTCAGTTTCAATGTAGCCAATCTTATAGCACATTTTATGAAATTTTGCCTCAAAGGGATAGACAACTAACTAAGTTATCATCTCTCCTCCATTTTCAATAACAATCTATCTTGAAAGAGGCTTGGAAAGATCCATCTCCACATAGATAGTTGTGACATCAAGTGAAGTAAAATTGTTTACATCATTATGCATGCAAATGAATTTACCAAGCAAAGAAGCAATGGACTTAATTGTACTTAGGACTTGAAGGTGAGCACAAAACTTAGGAAGGTAAACCCAAAATGGAGCCTAAGTGGATTCTAACCGTAGGGAGAAAGACAGAGACCATTTGGACTTCATCATCTTCTTTCCTTCAATCTACCATTACTTTAACCAAAGCACAAATGAAGTCTTCCTTGTTCAAAAGTCTCAACAAGATATACCTCAAATCCACAACTAAGGGAAAAAATCTTCTTGGAGTTGTAAGCCTTTCTTCATGGCACCATGGATAACTTCCAACCCTAGTCTTCTATTAAAGAAGTGCTTGACAAGCGTCCATAGGAATGGAGATATTAGCACACCAACCTCTTCTTGGCTGAAGACAATGCTTCCCATGAACCACTACCAATTAATAGATGGGAATGTTTGGGAAAGCAGGTGGAATCAATGTGTCCTTTATAATAGATGTGAGGGACCTACAACTCAGCTTTTTGGTCCATGTTTACAAATTCACAAAAGGTGAGGATAAGTGGAGACCAACCTCCATCTTCATTGAAGGATCCGCCATCACAAAGAGATACAACTAGCAAATTCCTCAAGGTCACCATTAGGCACAAGCTTGGCCAACTGAGCTTAATAGAGAGAAATGCAAACAACACCTTAAAGTTATCATCGAAGAGGAGGCAACAAGCCTAAGGAACCAACCATGAGAAAAGTCAAAGAGAGTAATTAGGAAAAACCACCCCTAAGGCCTATGTTGGAAGGAGTCAAGTCTTAGAAAGCTATCAAGAGGAGTCAACACTAGGAAGAGTTAACGTTGGAAGGATAAGGATGTTCTGTCAAGAGGACACAACCACCCTTAAGGTTAATGCTGAAAGGAGTTGAACCCTAAAGAGCCACTAAGAGGAGTTGACGCCAATGAGAGGAGCCCTTAAGTTCAAAATATGAGTTTTTCCTTCCTATCTATTCCAAAGCTAAGCTTTCCACCATCACTAATTTGAGATTTGAGATTTTCAAAAAAAAGACTTGCAAAGATTAGAAAGGGAATGTCCACTACACAAGTTTCCCACCAATTAAGAGTCTAAACATGCCCCAATCCAAGATTTTTTGTGAACCTAGTGCAATGAGCTTGCCTTTTTATTTTTGTGGTGAAGCATTAGATTTTATTTAATGTTGTTTACCATGTAGATGATAAAAAATATTCAATTCATTATTATCCAACATTGGTTCAAGAGTATAAAGATTTTCATGTGAGATTTTTCTATTTGGCTAAAGGTTGGCAAAACTATAACAAAACCAACTCACGGGAAAGTTAATAAGGGTCCCTGCTCCCCAGTATTTTAGGGCTGCAAGATCATATGCTCTAGCAGCAGCTTCTTCTTCATCATACGCACCTAGAACATAACAAAGAAACAGTTAGTGAGAAGTAAGATAAAAAAAGTCATTTATAATGAATAAGATAAGCTAGTAAAAATAAGAATGTAAGTTTCAACTACATACCTAGATAGACTATGGGAAGCAGATCATGTTGCATGCCAAACCAATTACATGAAAAGAAAGAAACAATAAGAAATAGAAACAAAAAATAAGATTATACTGATGGGTAACATCAGAAAGCAACTGCTGGAAGAATATATTATAGTACCACTTAGGCAGAATATAGTCTAGCGATTCTATGCAAAAATTGCTATAATCATTGTTTCATGGAATTAAGAGAGTGGGATGACAAACTGACATAGCTACCTTGTTTTCCTTTCTTGTTTTGATTTTGGTTCCAGGTACTTTTATCCCAAAGATGGGCTTCATATCGACCAGTCCATCTGTGTCTTTTAAATTGAAACAACTAAATGATTCAGTCTATAAGTTCTCAGCATTACTTTTGAAGAAAAGATATTTGAACAGATATAAATAAATATATTGAAGCCAAAAAGAAAATTGGCCATCAAATAATTGAAAAAATTAACAAATAATAACTAGCGTTTTCTTTTGACCCACCATTTTCACATTAAATCTAGAATTCTTGAACATAAATTTTCCATAGTTTCAATTTCTCTTAGTTTGATAAGCAAAAGCTAACAGTAGTATACCTCTACAGATATCATGCCTAATGCATTAGCAAACTAATGTTACATAGAGATGAACAGAACAAAAGATTAAAAACACAAAATTCACATTTCACAGAACACATTTGCATGATCTCTAATTTGTTAGTAAGTAACTATGGTGGATTGATGATTTGAAATCTCTTGAACCTCATCATAAGTGAAATGATATGTTGTTCAATTCCTCCCACAAACCATCCTAATGCAAGAACTTGTCATCCATTTTGTTTATTCAATTTTCTTAGCTTCCTGAGAAAGCAATCCTGTGGCATCAAATTGATGTTAGACCACTATTCCAACTTCAATTACCGGGATCCACGTCTCTTCCACCTGTATTCTGAATATTAAGAAGTGAATTTTCTATATACTTGAGAAAATGCCATGATTCTTCCCAATCCTACAGTTGCATAAGCCTCAGTGGCACTGTGAAGCTTTGAGCGGTAAATCGTAAAATATCTTCTTAAATAAGTGCTTATTGAATAAGCATTTATTCAAAAATACAGCTTATTGAATAAATTGTCTTAAGAAAGACAACTTGTCAAATAAACTCTAAAAAACACTTTCCAACTTCAAATTGAGCACCGACAGACTCATGGCTGTGGGTGCCAACATATACATGGCCCCCTTTTAAAATAAGCTGATATAAATAAACGAATCCAAACCGGGCCTTATTATTTTTACTGCTTGTTTTACACGCTGATACATTCTATTCCAACATCAGAAAGCAAAATCTTTCGAATCGCCGTCACTGGCTGGACTAGCAACCAAAAAACTCAATCACCCATGATAAAATGATAAAACACTCTAAACCCCAGGAGCCCAATGAAGCAGACATACAAAAAAAGGAGGAGAGGAGTAGAAGAAGCAAGAGGTTGGCCGGAATACCTAGTGACGCCTCTGTAGATGGAGCTCCTCTTCCCAGCGACGCAGGGGGGCATCCTGCTGATCCTCTCCTTGGCAGTGGTGCAGCCGAGCCTCTCCCTGGTCTTCTGCTTCTTCGACACCCCTCCTTCGGCGACGGACCTTCCGTCCTCCACCGCCTCCACCTTCATCATACCCGCTTCCGAAGTCGACGCCATGATCAGCAGTGGAGTGGCAAGTGAAGCTGACGGCAACTTATGTACGCCCGATCAATTGCGGGACCCGCAGCAGCCGCGGGAGGAGGAAGGGGAATCCGATGCTTTTTGTTTTGATTGTCAGAGAACGAGAACAGAACGTGATCACTGAGTGTTCTGGTGGACAACGGCTAGAACGATTATTAATTCAGTAAAAAGGACGAAATAAATGGAATTACCGAGGCAAAATAGTTTGTTTTTGCAAGATTAAGAGGTTTTCAGGGGTAATAAAGAATTTTCTCGTCGTCTAGTTATACGATTTCGTATAATATAAATAATATAGTTGATATTAATAAACTATAATTACGCTTGTGAAGATTCATCTTTTTGTAGTCGGTCTTAAGCCCACGAGAAGAAAAATAGTTGGCGTTACGTAAACAATGACCGTAAAAGTTTATAACCTCTCTCGCGAACATAACTTTTGTAGCCACCACGAAAATAAAATGTAGAAAAATTATTTGATCCAACGATAATTCTATTGAAGTATATATAAAATTATATGGGTGAAGTAAAGATAAAGTAATTAATTAAACTCTTTAATATAATTTTAAAAATAAAAAGGATGTCAAATGAAAGAGTTCTTTAATATTTGTATTTAAGAATAAAGGAAATATATAGAATTGTAGTAACTATCGTGGTATTAAATTAACAAGTTACGTTATGAAATTATGGAAAAGGATAATGAAGTAAAAACTAAAACATATCATTACAATTATAAAAAATCAATTTACATTTATGGTGAATAGGTTAACAATGGAAACTATTATTTAACTTAAATAATTAATACAAAATTTTGAAGTTAAGGAAAAGACCTACGTATGATTTTTACTGATTTAGAAAAAACTTATGATAGAGTACTTAAAAACTTATGGTGGTAGATTTTAGAAAGAAAAGAAATATTAATAAGATATGTTAATATTATAAAGGATAAATATGATAAAGTAGTTACTAATATTAAAATTATAAGAGGAAAAATTAGAAATTTATTTATATACATAGGTTCGTGGTAAGTGTCCTCCTTAAGTTCATATTTGTTCATCTTAGTAAACTAATTTTTTTAATATCAATTTTTTTTAAAAAAGGTCAAATGAATATGAAGAAAGAGTTCATTATTATTTATATTTAAGAATAAAAGAAACATACAAAATTGCAATAACCATTGTAGTATTGAATTAATAAGTTACACTATGAAATTATGGAAAAGGATAATTGAGTAAAAATTAAAACATATAATTAAAATTATAGCAAATCAATTTGGATTTATGCTAAATAGGTCAATAATGGAAGCTATTATTTAACTTAAATAATTAATTAAAAATTTTAAAGTCAAGAAAAAGACCTTCATATGGTTTTTATTGATTTAGAAATTAAAAGCTATGATAGAATACTTAAAACTTATTGAAATGGATTTTAGGAAGAAAAGAAATTCCTCCTTAAGTCCATATTTGTTCATCTTAGTTATGAATGAAATTAATAACTAAAGAAAATTCAAAGAGGAATACTTCTAGTATATATTATTTGTTGATGACATAATTTTAATTTATGAAGGCAAGTTAGAAAATAATTTTAAATTAGAATTATGAAAAGACACTTTAGAATTCAAAGGATTTATATTAAGTAGGTTAAAAATTAAATATATGTGATGTACGCTCAACAAAAATAGAAATAATGATGAAAACATATATTTAAATAGTCATGAAATCCATGAAAGCAAGAATTTTAAATATTTAAGATTTATAATAAGTAGCAATAGTAAAATTATAAAAGATATTATTCATAGTATTAAAGTTGAATGAATGAAATATAGAAATGTTCTAACATGTTATTAAGAGAATATTTTTAAAATTAAAAGGAAAATTTATAAGACTATCATTTACCCAACTATACTTTATAATTTAAAATGTGAGGTTAAAAAATATAAGCATATATAAAAGTTACTATTGCTAAGAGGCATATACTTAAATAAATAAATAGTAATATTGTAAAGGATAAATTAAAAAATGATTTTATTAGTAATAAAGTAAGAGTTTTACTTACGGTTAGGAGAGGAGAATTAATTAATATAAAAGAAATTTAAAAAAGTAAAAGAAAGTTTAAAATGGCTTGGTTAAAAATTATAAGAAAATATTTAAATTTATGTAATTTAATTGAAGATTTGAGAATAAATAGAAATACGTAAAAGAAAAAGAATCATTTACGATTATGTCTTAGATTTTGTTGTTGTTAATGTTATTATTAATAAATTATAATAGTGTAAACTTTAAATTTAATAAATTTAAAAGTTATTATTATTAAAAAATAATATTATAATTGATGAGAGAAGAGATTTTAGTTATAAAAGAAAATACACAGAAATTCTACATTCAAAATAGTGACGGCCTTTGATTTGGATCCGGAACTTCTGACACAAGTCACCGCCAAATCTGTTTTGAATTCCATGGACGACTCCCGACGAATTCCGTGCGGCAGACGAAATAAACAAAAGAATTGTATCTTATCCAGACAAATCACCGTACAACTACTAATCCATAATTGTATATTTTATTTTAAATTTTATTATTATTGTTTTGAATTACTGATTAAGATTATCTTCTTTCTTTTCATTCTTTCCGGACCTTTTTTTATTTATTATCTCAAGTATGTTTTAGTTTTATAATCGTTGAACTCTTCTTTTGTATTTATCTAGATGTATCTTTTCAACTAGATTTTACCTTAATTTATCTCTCTACTTTTAAAAAATGTATTGATTAAGATTTAAAAATTTTAATATCATAAATACTCTTTTTCTTTTAATACTCTCAATCTATTTATGTGATAGAGACCTAAAAAAAAACATTAGGTACTACAAAGTAAAGGGGACTAGGTTAAAACCCTATTAGAAACAAAAGGGAAAAAAGACTCACATTACACAATTTCTTGAGATACCTTGTCTATCCAAATGAACAAAATGGTACACCTCATCAAGAACATTAGCCATATAAGTTTGCTTCAACTTCCTTTCATGTAGCCCCAACTTAGCAAGTCGATTGGCAACCATACTTCCTTCCCTATGTTGAAAACGAAAGCAACTCACTCCAATATAAGAGAGATTTTATCATTAGGAAAACTAAGAATTGAAAATTTTTTGAAATTTTCTAAACTTTCTTGATATTTAAACTTTCCCAAGTATATAATGAGTAGAAGCTGGAGAAATACAGCTTCTTTGGCAACTGACTGATATGTTGTTCCATGCATAGAAGTTGAAGTTGAGATTTTCTATAAGAAGATGTAATAGTTTGGATCAATTTTTAGTTTTAGACATTCTCCCAAAAACTTGCAAACAAAAGCATAGTGAGTAGTAGTTCCAGATGCATCAACCATGATAGAAATATTACAACCAATTGAAAATACATAAGCATCACAAGAAAATGATAATTCCTTAGAAAATGATATGAATGATGACAACTCATTCTACACATACATCTTAATTGAATTACTTTCACAAAGCAAACACACATTCTTTAAAAGAACCTAGTCCATGTAGTGAGTTTACTACAAGGAGAGTACTCAAGAGCTCATGTAAAAATCACAGGAGGTTATGTCTTCTGCTATAAAAGATGTTGTCAATGCACTTTTGACTTTTGTTGAAAAGGTAGATAAGAGAAGCGAAGAATAGATTGAGGTTATTGCACTTAAGAAGGAAAATATGAAAGACGTTATTGCGCTTAAGACAAAAATAGAGTCTAACAGATTGAAAATAAAGAAAGTAATGAATGAACTATTGTTTATTTTAGAAATTAATATAAATGAAAGATTCAAAACTCTAGGGATCTTGAATGGTGAGGATGAAAGATGTTAATTTTTGTGTATACCATAGAAAATGAAAGTAAGATGGTTAAAATATAAATTACATGTTTGATAAATGTACAATGTTATGATATATGTATTTGAAAGAATGCTATGAAAATTTTGTTTAAAATAGTATGTCATGATATTTTTGTTTGAAACAATGGTGAATGTGTTTGTTATAATGTTATTATTGTTCTTTTACGTGTTTACTTTGAAATTCAATTTTTGTGAGAACTGAAAGTGTATATTGCTCATCAAAAATTATTATTGATGTATATTATTACATAAGGATTACTAATTGCAAATATGTCTTCATCCTCTAATTTGAAGCTTTTGAAGATGTTATTAAAAGAGGAAGAAGAGGAAGTTGAAATGTAAAAAAATATTGTTATTATAACAATGAGTAGTTTGCTTCTTAAAATAATGGGATATTCAAATACTAGTTTAAGAAATACTAAAAGAATTTATAATAGAGAATATGTAGACTATACAAGAAGATTGATAGATCTTTTATTGTTTAATTAAATTTACAATTATAAAAAATATATTGAATGAGTTAAGATATTTTCTTAAAATTATTTACCTTGTTAAGGAACAAAGAAATTGTGTCAGATGATAAATATACAACAATAGAAGAGAATTTTATAATGTTTTTTATAACAATTAGACAAAATTAAAGGTATAGAATAACATAAAAGTGTTTTCATTACCTTAAATTGTTAGCACTTATTTCAATGAAATGTTAAATACCATATTATGATTGAGCAATATACTTAAAGCAAAGCCTTTAACATCAACTTCAAATAGGATTCATAATGATTCTACTATTTTTCCATATTTTAAAGTAAAGTTTTTTTCATAATATTATAGATATATTAGCAATACAAACATTTTTCTAGTTAACTATTTTTACGACGATATTTGTAGATTTGTATTAAGTTATTGATGACACACACGTAAAAGTAACAATTATTGGAGAGAAATATACAAAATTTAGAAATAAACAAAGTCAATTATCACAAAATGTAGAAAATATTACAATAGCTTGTAATTTTGATATAAAATTTATTTACATTATTAGTGGTTGGAAATAATTGGTATTTGATATTTGAGTACTTAAAAATGCAATAAGTTAACCAAATGGTTTTTGAGTTTCATCAAGTATGATACTTATGAATATCATGACTTGATTTTTTATTACTTTGACATAAATTTTATATGTAGAGAAATTTTATTTGGTTGATGGTAGTTATCTAAATAGACTAGAATTTATTACTCTTTTTCAAGTATTCAATATCACTTAAATGATTACATTGTTGATTAACTTCTAAGTAATGTTATGAAAATTTTAATTATAGGCATTCACAATTATTGAATATTTATTTAAAGTAGTGAAATATCGTTTCTTAATTTTACAAGATTATATGTTTTTTCCTTAAGCATAGGTTAAATTTGTTCAAACTTATTTTCTACTTTATAATTTCATTTGTAAAATAGATCTACTTGAAGACTTCCAAAATGAAGTAGAAGGAATTGAAGATAATGATGAAATTGAAGTTTAAATACATTTTGAAGATGATAAACAAATATATATTGTTATCAATACTCAAAAATAAAGAAAAACAATAACAAATCAAATGCATGAAATAATGTTGCAATCTATGTAATATAATTGTTGATATTAAGACATAAACAATAGTTTATAATTTTTTGATTGAGGAGCTTATTTTGATACATTTTAAATATTTGAATATATGAATTTGTATTTGAATTATTTTAATTTAAATAAAATTTTCAATTCCAAATATGTATTATAATCTAATTATTAATAGTTCATGATTTGTTATGAGATTAATAATATTAATATTATAATTTAGGTTATTCATTGAAAATTTAAATTATACAATTTTGCTAACTTTTTTATGGTTACATAAACAACCTCAAATTTTACTTTCTTGACATTTTGTTTTCTTCATTTTTTAACTTTTTGATTCTTTCTTTTTTGACTTTTTATTTCCTTTATTTCTTCTACACCTTTTGACATGACACAAACAAGGCTTAAAAGTCCAAGAGAAGAGGTTGAAAGATCAAAGCATCCTTATGTAGACATCTATCTTCAATAATGGCACTATAAAGCATCTTCAAATCAATCTCAACTTCCTCTTGACCAAGGTTAAGATGTGAATCTAGACAGCCTTAAACCATCAACTAGAGCTTTCAATTTTGCCATAATAGGTGTTGAATATTTTGTTTTGATGATATGTGATAAATGGATATAATCATATTTACTCAATTACTATTGTTTATGAACGTAAATTAAGAACATCAATTAATACAGAAAAAGTTTACTGATATAAATACTTGTTTGTAATGGATTTGAAATTTTACTAAGTTAAATAACTAGTTATTACATTATACTAACTTTTCATTTAACTAAACGTTAAGTTAACGTGTGTTTTTATTGTAAAGTATGATATGTTTTAAAGTTATATTTTTTGTATTATGAATAGTGCACGTTTAGACAACTCGTTGAGTTAGTGCATTATTTGTATAAAGGTCACGTGAGAACTCGTTGAGTTATAAGCTTAAAGGTTAAAATAGGTCACGTGAGAATACGTTAAGTTAGTGAGTAAAAGAGTAGATGAACTCGTTAAGTTAGTATTGTACACGTGGTGAAATTAAAGGTTACAAATGTTATTGTAGGATTGTCTGTATCACAAGAGGGGGGGTGAATTGTGTCTTTAGTAATTAAATACTAGCGGATAAAACAAGAGCACAAAACACTTGTAAATGAAATTCTATTATTTTATTTCAAGACAGAATTTACAATATCTTTTCAGCTCAATTCCCTTCTTGACGGTTTTGATATAGTAATGTTCGATATACAATTCAAATAGGAAAATAAAGCTCTTATCAAAACTAATTTTGAATTGTATAAAACCTGATCTTTATGCACACAACTTCTTTCTTTCTCTTTGCTCAGCTTTTGTATCTCTTCTTCTCTAGTTATCAAATTTCCAGACTTCTTACGTTTGTAGCTCCTTTTTTGAAATTACTTAGAATTTCGAACTTCTTCTGATGTTGGAGAACTTTTCAGAATATGAATATTCAAACTTAACTTTTCAGTTAGAGATCCAGATTGAATATTCAAACTTGGTTTTTGAGATTGGGATCCCCTACTGTAATGTAGCTCGTACTTTCTATTTGTAGTCGAACTCTGTTGTCTTTCACGTTTAGCATGTTCATCCACTTAATCCATAATCCATAATCTTTGTACTAATTTTCTCTTTAATCCAAATTACTTTCTTTTTGAGTTTCCACTTTCTCCACAATCATTTTGAATTTCCACGATCTCCACTCGTAGATATATCGAGACTTTTATCTTCTTGGAGTCTTGTAGAATATCTTCTAAGTCTTCGATTTAGTCGAATATTTATCCTTTAAGTCCTGTAAAAACTTGAACACTTATCTATAACTCTTCGAGTTTTTGTACCTACAAAACACGTGACTAAACAAAGAAACTTATCTGTTTGTTAGTCCTTTTATAAAACTCGAACAATTATCTATCCATGCATATAAAAACTCGAACAGTTATTTAATTATTTGATTTTTCATTATTGAATGCACATGGAAAACACGTGACAACTTAAAACATTAAAAACAAACGTGTAGATAACTTAACTATACGAGTTTTTAACACAAAGTATTTGACAAAAACGAAACGTTAACTATCTGAAAGTTTAACTATCCGAGACATTAACTATCCGAAAGTTTAACTATTGCAAATCTAATTCTTCAGAAATCTTTAATTTATCTGACATAAAAATGAAACTTTTCGATAATCTGTTAACTATTATACTTAGAGAAATATACTTAGAGAATATTATGTAAAATTATTTAAATACATTAATAAAGCATATATCATCAAAATTAAATACCTAACAATCTCCCCCTTTTTGATGATCTCAAAACCTAATAAGTCATATAATTTATATCTCCTCCTTTTTGGCATTATAAAAAAGTAAACAAACTATTTTCTCCCCCTTTAGGAAGTTAAGCAAGTTAAATGTAAGGAATGAAATCTTACTAAGTATATATTAATCAAAATGATAGTTTCAAATATACATAAGATTTATGGATTAAGTATAAACTGTTTAATATCATAAACTGTGAAAAATAATCACATAACATTAAATTCAGTAAACAATTGACATAATATTTTTGGTTACAAATTATAAGAAATAAATCATGTAATACATAATTTGTATTATCACAAGCCTCTTTGTCTTCGAAAAATATCAATTAGAGTATCTGAAATTTTCTTTGCAATTTCTGTACTAACTCTGTTTATCTGATCAAGTAATGCTTGATCTAAATCATTTTGAGAAACTTGTGATGGTTGCTGTAAAAATTCAGTATGTATGTCTGTACCTATACCTGTATGTATTTCTATATGTATACCTTGTTGTATATCTATATGTATATCTTGTTGTATATCTGTATGTTGCTGGATTAGGTATTTTCTTGTCATGATGTTCTGATATGGGACTTGTTTCAAAATTATCAGCAGCATCTAAATTTTTAGATCTTTCAAAACTGGTGGAATTGCCATCAAAACTAGTATAAATGTCTGAAGTATCTAGTATTGTCGTATCAATAATCTGCTGAAATTCTGCTGTTTGTTCTTTTGGAAACATTTCAGTAGCAACAGTCTCTATAACAATCTGTATATTAGTAACATGTATATCTATATTTGATCTATACAACTATCTCTGTATGAAAGAATGTTCTATATCTGTTTGTGGAATAGAATCATCTTGTATTTTTGAAATTTGTATATGTGAGACATTGGTAGTATCATATTCTATTTGTAACTGTGTATTTTGTTGATTATATACATTTATCAACAAGTATACTATTAACTGTAACAGACATAATCATATATATAACCTGTAGTATAAGCAACTGTACCAAAATTCAAAAGTCTTTGTTTAAGATACAGTAAGAGGAAGAATATCTGTACATTCCTCTTCAGATGAAATATCTTCAAAATTCATAGACTTAGTGTCTATGTCATCAAAAATATCATCAAATTGGATATCATCCGTATATGTATCATCAAAATTTCCTACATTCTCTCTTTCCATAAGAAAAGAATGTGTGCTTGCAGCATTGTATGAAAAAATGTCCATTGTATTAAAAGATACATTATGCACTATTGTGACACAATACCTTAGAGTATATGCTTGTAAGCCAATATTTGTCACATTTGATGGGATTCTTGACAAAAATGTCTATCTAGCTTTTGCAATGGAGCATAGTTTTCCATTTTTCACTGATTCTTCTTTTTGCTGCAATATTCCTTGTACACCTGCAGTTAGTCCAAAATATTCAATTAATTGTCTTTTTCTTTTTCCGACTATATGTCTACAGTGTTTCAAGTTGTTCAAGAGGTTCTAAAATTATCTTAATTTCTCCTATTAAAGGCACCTAGGGTCTTGATGGTCCTTCACCATGATGCCTAGGTGGCAATAATAGAATATAGAGTTTTAAGCTCTCCACCTCTACCATTTTGAGTTGATAAACTCTTTGTCCTTCACTTCGAAGGCCTATTTTGCTAATGGCAGTTTTCTGTTCATCTATATACTGTTTAATATCATCTAAAACAGTTGGGAGAAAATAATGTTGGGAATACAATGATTGTAATTCCCTGTTTGCATTTTCGATCATTGGTCCCCACTTGTTTGGATCTCCAGCACGACACTAGAAAAACTTGATTGGTTACCCAGCAACGTGTCAGAAAACTTGGATTTGTTAACTTCTGTTTTTACTTAGTTCATTTATATTTATGCCTATTCCTTTTTAGAAGTAAACAAATAACCTTTCACACAAATTAGATATTAATTCCAATTTGTATTTTAACTACAAGTGCACAGTGGCTATTGTATTAGTGTGCAAGTACAGATCGATCTCATAGGGAATTACTTAAGAATTGAGAACTGTTCTGTTTTTAACAATCAAATTTATATATTCAATAAGCTCTCTGTTGAGTTAACTCTAACTCAACGGACAAAGTTTGTTGAATTATGGCTAACTCAACGGACTAACCTCATGGACTTAAGTTAACTCCACGAGCCTACCTTTTCTATTTAATACTGCTATTTACAAAGGAATTCGGCCAACCATTGGACGGTTCCATAGATTGTAAATAACATCAATTAAGCTCATTAATGTTAGTAAACACTAGATTTATCATTAGGCAATACTAACATTTAGATAATTCAAACAGTAACCATTAAAATCTTTAAGTCTTTTGAATGAACCAATTTCAGTAAGTTGTAAAACTAAAACAAACATAAAACAATCACAACACTAACAAAGATAACATTAATCACGATACAAAACAAACAATACAACACTCAAATACAAAATATAAACATAGATAAGTTGTTTTTGGTTGTTTTGATATGAACATGGAAATGGGCGAAAGGTGAAATATAAAGTAATCTTAGTCGATAGTAAATACTTCTGTCACTACATGCGACGCGATTACACCATTGAAAATTAAACCACTTACAATTATGTCTCCTCTCCCTATAGAATCGCGAGTCCAGAATTGCAAGATGATCTCCTTTTCAGCATACCGGCATCAACTCGAAGCTAAGGTTAGAAGCTTTACGATCTCCTGAGATATGAGTCGGCGCTTGGTGAAAATGGCTTCCCTTCCCGCGATGCGATCACTCTTTGCAGTGGTTATCAGGCATTGTGTTTGGCTCAGAATCGACCCGACATCAGGAAAGTATCCTCACAGACCTCTAATGGTTGGTGATTATGGTGGTGGTGATGATGGTTGGTGTGGTACTTTAGAGAATTGCTGACGCTGCTTACAGAAAGCTCGGTGATCCTCCTCTACACACATTGGCCACACCCATCGATCACACACCCTTTACTTCTTTTCTTTTATATTTCTTCAGTGGTAATTGCTTCTACTTGAATGGTCGGTTGGATTTCCTTCATTCATATCAACGACGATGATTTCTTCTCCCTTCGACGAGTGAATTCCTACGTGATACGTGCGATCATGGTTTTTCTTTCTAATTGTCCTGTTTTTGCAATCGCTATAGTGGCATATTAGAAAATAAATAGTCCGTGGAGTTACAAATAACTCAATGGACTTGCTTCGTTGATTTAACTATAAAACACGTGCATAAATTTAACTATCTGATGCTTAGGTGCATTTCAGATAGTTACAAACTTAACTATCCGATGCTTAGATGCATTTCAGATAGTTACAGATAACTCACCGATATATAACTTAAGTTAATCTTCTAGATCGCGACATGTGTCATTAGTAGTTTTATAATAAAAGAAACATTTCGGAGAGTTACTAGTCTAACTATCCGATGCCCAGATGCATTTCGGATAGTTAGAGATGACTCACCGAAAATCCACTTAAGTCATTCTCCTAGAACATGACACGTGTCAACAGCAGTTTTATAATAAAAGAAACATTTTGAAGAGTTATTGGTCTAACTATCCGATGCCTAGATGCAATTTCGGATAGTTATAGATAACTCACCGAAAGTTCACTTAAGTCATGCATTATGGTTTCGACATGTGTACTTCAGGAAATAATAAAATATTCTTTTAAAACATAATTGTTTGATAACTTAAACATAACTGTCTGAAATAACAAAAAATTTGGATACTTAAGAATTTCATAGCCTGTAATTTACCGACAATTCAGAAATGTACTAAATTAACATTAATTCCCCAAAATTAAGCAGATTCTTTAATTAAAGCTTATAACAGTGCAATTATAACATAATGACTTAATTCTCATATGATAAGCTAAATATTATGCAATTAACCATCATTTAACTATTAATATTATGCATTTTTTCATTCTAAATACTTCCCCCGTACCTAAATTTTGCTAGTCCCTTAGCAAACTAAGATCTAATTAATGGGTCTTTCTAAAAGTGCTAGAATTAACTCTTCCTTTTTTCTTCTATTCAACATAAGAATTTGTATTATTATATAGATATTCTGTATGTTTCAGTAATCAACTTACAAATATACTTAGAATATATGCAAATTACATACAAAGTATATCATCATTACATAGGTGTTAATTATATTATCGTTTGTTCTTCTTTTCATCATCTATCATCCTGAATTTTTCAATAAGATTTCTAGAAGAAATTTTAATAACATACGAATCAAAGTACAATCCAATTCAATATGATTAAGACAAGTAGAATAAAGATTTGTATCTCCATAAAACAACTTCAAAAGTCAATTCTAGATTTATATTTCAGCAATTCTAGATAACAGAAAATATACTCGATTCATAAGATATCTGCACTTCACAAAACACTTGTATCTTTTCAAAATAGTATATGTATTTTTGTACTTTAAAAGTTAAATTGACAAGCTTGAATCATACAAGAGCTTTCTAATGTACCCATGTAACGAGCTTTCAGTCAACAATCCTAGATCTAATCAGGATCTTAGGTTGCCAGATTTCAAGAGTCCTTTTTCAGGTCAACAATCCTTACATACCTATCTACTCAAGTACAAAAGGCTCGTGATCAAACAAGTCAATAAACTCTTAAAGTTTTTTTTTTTACAAAACAAAAAACATTAATCACATACTGTATATGTACGTATTTCATTAATATAGATGCAATAAAACACCAATCTCATATAGTTTTGCTTCTATCATTTACTGAAAATATGAATCCATAACAATAAGCTCATACTTTTTCTGTAGTTTAATAAGATCTACACATAAATCATTCTACAAGTTTAATCAGTCAAATTAAATGTATCTTTAATCATATGTATTTCATTTAATCTAGAATTCACATCTTAGCTCTTTCAGGACTTCAGATAATTTACTGATTTTTCATTAAGCTTCTGATTTCATTTTAAAATCGTGAAACTATTAAACTCATGAAATTCAGAAAAAATATAAGATACTATATCTAGATTTGCATAAATAGTAAATTCTATAGCATCTTATATAGCCTCTAAATATAACATTCAAGTAGTTACAGTTTATAAAAATTTTTATAGTCTCAATTATTAGATAGTTACAGCAAGTTCATAAAAAAATTTTCAATTTCCACAAAATTTTGCAGTACCATTTTAATTCCTTTAATTAACAAACTTACATGGCTGTTACTTTAATTACCTCCCCCCCATACCTACATTTTGCATTGTCCTCAATGTAAAAGATTTGATAATAAATACGGTAATTGTAGTAGACATGAATACAATTTCGTTGATTTAGCACCTAACTCAACAAATGGGTTTAAATCTAAATTTAGGATAAGTAATTAGTTATATACATTGTTTTGTTTGTATCTCCTTCTACATATTCCGATTTTTGATTTTGAAAAACTTTTTATTCACAGATAAAAGTAGAATATATAACAAAATAACATTTAACAGATATTGATAAATCAATGTCTTGTGTGGAACCCAAGCTCCTATGCCTTTGGTGGCTCACAAGCAAGCTAGTTGGTTTCCCAGAATAGATACCAACAAACTAGATTGATATATTTTTTTTTTATTTTTTTTTTATAAAAATAAATGTAGAATACACACAACATTAAACACACAAAATCACAACTTAAGAACATGATTGAAAAGTAGAAACAAATGGAATAAACGTGTCAGTCCAAGCAAACTTTTTAGGCATAATTCTTCTTGCTATTAATTCTATTTTAATGTAGTTCTTGTTCCTTCTTAATTTGTAAACTTGCAATATATTATCAATGCTAAATACAAGTGTATTACCATTAATGAAATGAAATGCAGAAAGGGATCCTTTTTGGTTCTAGGATAATGTAGTAGTTTCTATTTCTATATCTATTTCAATATATTCCTCTTCCCACTTCCATTCATTTATGTCTTTCATAATCCATATTTGAAATTTCATCAATTCATCCCACCATCTTATCAGACATAAAGTAGGATCATCATATTCATTATACCACATCCCTATTTGAATTTTATCAAATTCTGAAGATGGTGATTTAGCTATTTCTCTCGATATAGACAAAATTTCTATAGATTCATCATAAGTATCTATGCTTACTATGTATAAATCAGATCTAAATGCAACTGATATATCTGTGACTAGATATATATATCCATCAAGTATGACATGCATGCTGTTAATTAATGATTTCTATCCTAGATATATCATAGTGTTTTCAGTCCAATATTTATTCAGAAAATTATACACACTTAAGCATAAATCTTCATCCCAATTTCCTATAGGTCTCCAATAATATAATTTTCCAAGAATGGTAGAATTTTTATCAAAAAATATTAAAGCCGACCCACAATTTACAGTTGGTACTTCATATCTATTAGGTCTTCCTATATTCCATTCTTCTCTTGTGATAGGATTTCCTATCAAAATATCAGGTAATAGACTTGCATACCTTGGTCTGGTCCTGTATATGATTAATCTTTCATCCATCCTCATAATATGATCTATTCCTTCTAATGTATTAGGTGGAATTCCAATAGTTTCTTCCATATTCAGATATTCATTACTAATTGAACTACGATTAAATGACTTCCATATGAATCCATCTCTAATCTTAGTCATTTTTGCAACTTGTAGTCCCTGAAAATATTTTTCTCTAACATAGTCTTTAATTTCCTTTGATACACAACACAACCTACACAGATCTTTAGCTGATAAGTTACTCAGTACTTCCCTTAGTGCATCCAACGGTATTGCATCAATTCCATTTGTTGATTCTGTATAACACAAACAAAAATTTTAGCAGAGACAAAAATTAACATAACTACTGCACACCCTCGTGGAGTTAGGGCATAACTCAACGGACTAAGTTCGTTGAGTTAAAGACTAACTCTACGATACTATTAACTATAAATAAACTTATATATATATATTGTTACTTCAGTTATACTACTTCATTCAGCTATCCTCCTAGAAGAGGTATCAATTTCATTAATAGTTCTATTGACAAGGTTAGGTATTGCTTGTATTGGTAATCCTCCAATAGGTCTAACTTCCATTGATTCCTTCTGTCTAAGTGGTATATTTCTATTCTGATTTTGAATTGCAGCATTTCCAAATACAAAATTTAGACGATTGTTTAATTGTTGGATTATCTTTTCTAATTTCTCTATTCTAGATCCTTGTTCAAGTAATGCTTCATAACTTATATTCTTCTCATTTATATTTTCTCCTCCCTGGAAATTGTTGTTTCTCCAAGATAAATTCGGGTGATTTCTCCAATTAGAATTATAAGAATTTCTAAAGTTATCTTTCTGGTTTCTAGCATAAATAATATCTAAATCATTAATGTTTGCATTCTTTTCTACTAGCTTTTGATTTAATGATAACACTTCTATTTTCTTTGTTAATTCAGTTAATTTCACTTCAAGCATAGTACTTGAATCTATTTCATGCATACCTGTTTGTGTTTTTTCCTTGCACGATACTAGAAAAACTTTGATTTGTTACTTCTGTTTTTACTTAGTTAATTTAGCTTTATGCCTATTCTTTTTCTTTTAGAAGTAAACAAACAACCTTTAATACAATTTAGATATTAATTCCAATTTGTACTTTAATTGCAAGTGCACAGTGTCTATTGTATCAGTGTGCAATTACAGGTTGATCCCATAGGGAATTGCTTAAGAGTTTAGAACTATTCGTTTGTTAACAATCAAATTTATATATTCAATAAGCTCTCTATTGAATTACAGTTAACTCAATGGACAAAGTTCATTGAGTTATAGCTAACTCAACGGACTAACCTCGTGGACTTAAGTTAACTCCACTAGCCTGTCTTTTCTTTTTAATATTGCTATTTACAGAGGAATTTGGCCAACCATTAAGTGATTCCACAGATTGTAAATAACATCAATTAAGCTCTTTAATGTTAGTAAACACTAAATTTATCATTAAGCATACTAACATTCAGATAATTCAAACAGTAACCATTAAAATCTTTAAGTCTTTTAAACGAACCAATTTCAATAAACTGTAAAACTAAAACTAACATAAAACAATCACAACACTGATAAATGTAACATTAATCACAATACAACACAAACAATACAACACTCAAATACAACATACAAACAAAGATAAACTGTTTTTTTTTGTATTTTTGTTTTAATATGACATGGAAATGGGCGAAAGGTGAAATGTAAAGTAATCTCACTTGATAGTAAATACTTCCGTCACTACTTGCAACGCGATTACACCACTAAAAATTAAACCACTTACAATTTTGTCTCCTCTCCCTATAGAATCGCGAGTCCAGAATTGCAAGATGATCTCCTCTTCAGCATACAGGCATCAACCCGAAGCCAAGGCTAAAAGCTTTACGATCTCCTGAAATATGAGTCGGCACTTGGTGAAAATGGCTTTCCTTCCCGCGACGCGATCACTCCTCATAGTGGTTGTCAGACACTGTGTTTGGCTCAGAATCGACCCGACATCAAGAAAGTATTCTCACAGACCTTCGATGGTTGGTGATTGTGGTGGTGGTAATGATGGTTGGTGTGATACTTTGGAGAATTGCCGATACTGCCTGTAGAAAGCTCGGTGCTCCTCCTCTGTATACACTAGCCGTCCATCGATCACACACTTTTCTTTTATATTTCTTCAGTAGTAACTACTTCTGCTTGAATGGTCGGTTGGATTTCCTTCATTCATATCAATGGTGATGCTTTCTTCTCCCTGCGCGATACGTGCAAACGTGGTTTTTCTTCCAACTATCTTGTTTCTGCAACCGCTACAGTGGCATATTAGAAAATAAATAGTCCGTGGAGTTATAGATAACTCAACGGACTTTTTTCGTTGATTTAACTATAAAACATGTGCATAAATTTAACTATCCGATGCTCAAGTGCATTTCGGATACTTATAAACTTAACTATCTGATGCTCAGATGCATTTTGGATAGTTACAGATAACTCACTGTTATATAACTTAAGTAAATCTACCAGATCTCGACATGTGTCAGCAGCAGTTTAATAATAAAATAAACATTTCGGAGAGTTACAGGTCTAACTATCCGATGCTTAGATGCATTTTGGATAGTTACAGATAACTCACCAAAAATCCTCTTAAGTCACTTTCCTAGAACATGACACGTGTCCACAGCTATTTTATAAATAAAAAGATATTTCGGAGAGTTACACATATAACTATCCGATGCCTAGCTGCAATTTCGGATAGTTAGAGATAACTCACCGAAAGTTCACTTAAGTCATGCATTATGGTTTTGACGCGTGTACTTTAGGAAATAATAAAATATTCTTTCAAAACATAACTGTTCGGCAATAAAAACATAACTATCCGACATGTTCAGTCTGTTAAACATAACTGTCCGAAATATGTTCGGTATGTTAAACATAAGTGTCCAAAATATTAGAAAATTCAGATACTTAAGGATTTCACACCCTACAACTTACCGATATTTCAGAAATGTACTAAATTAACATTAATTCCCCAAAATTAAGCAGTAATTCTAATTAAAGCATATAACAGTGCAATTATAACATAATGGCTTAATTCTCATATGATAAGCTAAATATTATGCAATTAACCATCATTTAACCGTTAATAATATGTACTTTTTCATTCTAAACAATTCCTCTTGGCAATATTCTTTTATCTGCAATAGCTTCAACCGAGTTTTCCCACTATGTAGTTCTTTTTGCAAAGTTTTCTAAATATGCCTATGCTTCTTTAGTACATAGTTTTAGAAATCCATTTTGACAAGTAGATTCTAATAAAGATTTCGTTGAAACATCTATGCCTTCATAAATTATACCTATTAATTGTGCTTTACTCATTGCATGATGTGGACATTGAGTTAGTAAATCTTTAAATCTTTCAAAATATTTCTAGAATGATTCACCCTATTTTTGGCTACACATTAATATTTCTTTTTTCTTTTTAATCATTTGATGTGTTGGATAATATTTTTCCAGAAAAATAGAGCAAAATTCAGTCCATGTAGAAATTGAATCAGGCGATAGAGTATATAACCATCTCTTAGCTGTCTTTTAAAGCAAAAGAGATATATCTAAGTTTAATAGCATCTATACTCATGTTCGACATTTTCATTGTTTGACAAACTTCGTTAAATTCTCTAAGGAAATAATAGGCATCCTCTCTTTCTAATCCATGAAAATGTGGCAATTGACTAATATAATTAGATTTCAGTTCAAACTTATCTCCCTCAAAGTTTGTCAATCGAATATATGAAGGTTCATCAACTAATTCAGGATACAGAATTTCTCCTAATGGTTTTTCTACTGGAGCATCCATCTCTACGTTCTCTTTTAAAGAAAGGTTAGCTACATCCCAAAGGATTTCGTTAAAGTCCAGTTTAGAAAATGTTTCAGTACGCCTCTGTGTTGAATATTCCTTGGTAGGTGTTATTATTAATCGTTTAATGCTAGAGAATGAGTCCATGTGCTCATAAATAAAAAGTAAAAGATTAATTACATACCAGTTTGAAGCTTTCCATTCAGTAAATATTTGTTGACAGATGAAGTTGAATCAGCTGCTTCTCCTTCCAGTTCCCCCAATGCTTTCTCCTTTCTTTTAAAAGTGCTGGTAACTCGTAAATTACATTCTGTTTCTTATATATACTGCGCATCCATAAAGTGAATAAATTTCGTTGCAAGAACGTGGCTTGCAATATGCATCGTGGTTCCTGTTTTTATGGGTACGTGTACTACTACTAATTTCAAATTTTGGTAACCGCTAAACCGACGAAGTTTCATTTATGGTTAAAAGAATAACCGTTCTGCTTAATCCACGAACTAACCTCGTTGAGTTACAGATAACTTAACGGAACAATGTCGGTTGCTGTTGCTAACTCCACAAACTAACTTCGTTGAGTTACAGATAACTCAACAGAGTGATCTTATATTATATTACTGACCTCGTGAAGTTAAGTTTAACTCAATGAACTTACTTCGTTGAGTTAACACTTAGCAACCTTTAAGTATACTCCTCATAAGTACCTCTATGTTTTTTTTTTCCTTCATTCTGCTAACTGAAATAAAGTTAAATATATGTCATTAATGTAGCATTCTAATCAAAATTCGTTTAAATCTGAACATTATATAAATATTTAACTTGCAGTTCATTTCATGTTATGCAGAATTTACATTTTACCTTGCAGCATGCAGATATTTTCAAACATCTATTATTTAATCCTGTCATTCAGCAAACTGTAAATCTTTTTAAACATTCATGCATAATGTTCCACAAATTATATAACATTAAATATAGTTCATCCATTTCATCATGCTAAACACGCATGAAAGTATATCTGAAAAATATATATTCATTCATATGAATCAATTACAGTATAATCAAATCAGATATTTTTCATACAAATATATAAAAGTAGACGAACAATACAATTTAGTCTCTACTCCTAAGTTCATCTACTTCCTTTTGGAGTCTCTCTAATTGTTGCTCTAATTGTTCTATCCTTTCTACAACTCCTGTAATGCCTCTAGAAAGTGTAGTAATCTCTGCAGCTACAAAATTTCTATACTCTTTCACCGAAATGTTTCTTGATCTGATCCTTTTTGATGCCAATTTAGTGAAATCGATACAATCCACCATCAATAGTGGAATCAAATCTCTATAAAATAATTTCTTCTTCACTATTCTCAACTTGGAGATAAAAACTGTAGACCAATTTTTTTGAATTCTATTTACAACTGCATATGTGGCCCATTTGACAAATTGACTCAGTTTTATGTCATGACCTTGTCGTTGATAAACATTCTTAATCAAAATGTTAGCTATCATGTGTGCTTTACCATTTAAATGCTTTAGTCTATTTAATAAAGGCACACCAGGATTGATAGCCAAACTGTCCTTGATTTCCTATTCTGTCCATTCAACGGTAGTTGTACTTTCCAAAATTTCCTTTCCTTCATTCTTTAATCCAAAAATGTTGTGGAGAAGCTCAGGTGTTATCTGTACATCAGCTTCCTCCATGTTGGAAATTAATTGTCCTTCTTCTTCTCTTAAGTTTGCATGGAAGTAGGGCACTAGATTCTCATATACTGCATACCCTCTTTCTTGAGAAATAAACTTCAGTAGACCTTGGAATTCAAATAATTCTTTAATTTCTTGCATTCCGTCCCAATTTACTAGTCTACTGTATATGATATCATAACCCCTAATCTCTTGGTATTTATTATAAGCTTCCTGACTCCAAAAGTGTACTTCATTCAGAACTGTTGCTTTAGTCGGGTCAGGAATGTGACTTTGTTGTTCTAGAGGGGTTTGTTTTTGATCTTCCTCTACCATAGGCTGGACTTGAACATGTTTTGTAGATTCCTGAATTTTTACTTCTGCTTTTGTCTGTGGTGGTGAGCCAGTAGAACTCTCCACTCTGTCTTGAAGTGTTTCATTTAATTCAGTCGAATCTGCAAAGTCATTTTTGTCCAAATGGCTTTGTTCAGCTTCTTATTCATTTTCTGTTCTTTCTTCTTCCTCTTGACTACCAATCTGCACTGTCACTGTTCTTTCTGATTCTATGGCAGATTGGGATGGAGTCACGGGCAATTCAGTTTCTGCCCTAATTTCTGTTTCTTCTTCTTGCACAGGCTGTAGACTAATTTCAGCCTGTTTTTCTTCTTCTTTTTACTTTTGTTGCTGCTGCTCCTGCTTATCCTCAGAATCGGATAGCAGGTTTACAAAAATTAGCTCTATAGGCCCTTTGGATATTGGTACTTCAGATTTAATCTCCTTTTGATATTCAAGCACTATCACTTTTCCTTTCCTTCGTCTGAGTAATTGAACTTGGTCTTCTTCTTCTTCTTCTTCTTCTGAGATTAAATCTAAAAACAAAGGCTCTGCACGCCTTTGAGCCACAGGTACTGGCTCTTCCTATTTAATTTTTTCAATATTTGCTGGTCTTGAAGGATCAACTTCAACTTCTCCTCTTGCAGCAAATCTGATAGTGGTTCTTTGATGCTGTTCTACTTTGATTTTATATTGGGCTTTCAACTTTTTTGCAACCCTCCTCTTGCGAATTGCATCAAATACCAGATGTGCTTTGGCTACTGCTAAATCTTTTGGTTCTCCTTGGTTTTTCCCAGCTTGAACTAGTCTTTGAAATTCTTTTAATTCCTCTTTAGTTGACAGTAAATACTTTCGTCACTACATGTGACGTGATTACACCACTGAAAATTAAAGCACTTACAATTTTGTCTACTCTCCTTATAGAATCGCGAGTCCAGAATTGCAAGATGATTTCCTTTTTAGCATACAGGCATCAACCCGAAGCCAAGGCTAGAAGTTTTACGATCTCTTGAGATATTAGTCGGCGCTTGGTGAAAATAGCTTTCCTTCCCGCGACGCGATCACTCCTCATAGTGGTTGTCATGCACTGTGTTTGGCTCGGAATCGACCCGATATCAGGAAAGTATCCTCATAAACCTCCGATGGTTGGTGATTGTGGTGGTGGTGATGATGGTTGGTGTGGTACTTCAGAGAATTGCCGACTCTACCTGTAGAAAGCTCGGTGATCCTCCTCTACACACACTGGCCACACCCATCGATCACACTCCCTTTACTTCTTTTTCTTCTTTTCTTTTATATTTCTTTAGTGGTAACTGCTTCTGCTTGAATGGTCAGTTAGATTTCCTTCATTCATATCAACGACGATGATTTCTTCTCCCTTCAATGAGTGAATTCCTACGTGATACGTGCGATCGTGGTTTTTCCTTCCAACTATCCTGTTTCTGCAACCGCTATAGTGACATATTAGAAAATAAATAGTCTGTGGAGTTACAGATAACTCAACGGACTTGCTTCGTTGATTTAACTATAAAACACGTGCATAAATTTAACTATCCAATGCTCAGGTGCATTTTGGATAGTTACAGACTTAACTATCCGATGCTCAGATGCATTTCGGATAGTTATAGATAACTCACTGATATATAAATTAAGTCAATGTTCTAGATCACAACACGTGTCATTAGTAGTTTTATAATAAAAGAAACATTTTGGAGAGTTACTAGTCTAATTATCCGATGCCTAGATGCATTTCGGATAGTTAGAGATAACTCACCGAAAATCCACTTAAGTCATTCTCTCAGAACATGACACGTGTCAACAGTAGTTTTATAATAAAAGAAACATTTTGGAGAGTTATTGGTTTAACTATCCGATGCCTAGATGCAATTTTGGATAGTTATAGATAACTCATCGAAAGTTCACTTAAGTCATGCATTATGGTTTCGACACGTGTACTTCAGGAAATAATAAAATATTCTTTTAAAACATAACTGTTCGGCAACTTAAACATAATTGTCTGAAATAACAGAAAATTTGGATACTTAAGAATTTCACAGCTTGCAATTTACCGACAGTTTAGAAATATACTAAATTAACATTAATTCCCCAAAATTAAGGATATTCTTTAATTAAAGCTTATAGCAGTGCAATTATAACATAATAGCTTAATTCTCATATGATAAGCTAAATATTATGCAATTAACCATCATTTAACCGTTAATATTATGCACTTTTTCATTCTAAACACCACTTCTTTCCATAATAGGTGATAGACTATACCATTGTCTTTAGTACATGTCTAGAACTTACAACCGCAAGGTTAGGTTGTAAATTTCTTTTCCATAAATGCAATGTGGAAACTTCAGTCTGTTTTAGTCTAAATTGTGTTTCAACGTAATTGCGAATAAATTTCCAACAAAATTTTTTCTCTTCTTGAACAACTTTTCTGATTTTCGTGTAGTACTTCGTTTGAAAAAGTGTACCTAGAGTAGATGTCACTGATTTCACTTTGTATTTTCTGTAATTCCAGCTCTCTTTTCTACACTTTTGTCATTCTACCACGTCCTCTTCCACGTCCTGACATTGTCGATTAATCTTCGTTGTGTACTGTAGAACTTAGTGGAAGTGAAGATTACGAAACTTGGGTTTTACCAAGGCTGAAACATGAAAGGTTGTTAGTAAAACATTTATAACTCTTCGATTTTACAAAAGGATAAACGAATTCAATCATTGAAATCATAAATATAAGATCCGTTACTGATAAATAACTTGAGTGCTTACAATAACTATACGAGTTTTACAACCAACAATTGCAGAATACTTAACGTAACTGTTCATATAAAGAAAATAACTTTAGGCTAAGTGAAAAGTGAGAAAACTCGAAGACTTATGATAACTGTTCGAGTTTCTCGAAGGAATAGGTGTGAAAAGTCGAAGAGTTAAACATAACTGTTCGAGTTTCAACTAAGACATTATAAAGCAGTGAAATTCAACACGTGCACAATTTCAACTTAAGGTATTCAGAAAGTTTCGGAGACTTATAAACCTAACTATTCGATGCTTAGGTGCATTTCGGAGAGTTATAGATAACCTTCTGAAAGATAACTTAAGTTAATCTTCTAGATCACGACACATGTACTTAAGCAGTTTTATAATAAAGAGATGTTTCAGACAGTTACAAATCTAACTTTTCGATGCCCAAACGCATTTCAGAGAGTTACAGATAACTTACTGAAAATCCACTTAAGTCATGCATTATGGTTTCGACATGTGTACTTCAAGAAATAATAAAATATTTTACTAAACGTTTTAAAACATAACTGTCGGATACTTGCAATATAACTTGCCGAAACAATAGAAAATTCAGATACTTAAGAATTTAAAAAGCCTACAAGTCATCGACAGTTTAGAAATGTACTTAATTAAAGTGTATTTATTGAAATTATGTAGATTCTTTCATGAAAACATATAATAGTTCATAAGAGATGAATTATTATACGAGAAATTTCTCCCTCTTCATAAATGTAGTGTAAAGAATCTATGGCGTACTTAATGTGGGTTGCCAAGCCCTTCAATAGATTTAGCTTTAAAAGGTCAAATAGCTTACTTAAAAAGGATGTTAAGCCTTAAATAGATTTGAGTCTTTTTTTTTTTTAATTTGAATGAAATACAGAAATAAGTAGTAGAGTTAACAATTTAGACTTTCTGACTTTTATCTTATTCAATTTACAAAAGATAATTCATAAAGATATACCTTCAAAAACTTAAAAGAATTCAATAATGAGTACACAAACTTAAGACAATAAATATCGTACATTATGTGTAAAGAGTAGATAATAACAAAAAATAACAAGGATTATATGCACAGATTATGGCAGGATTGTTATAACACCTTGAAAGATAAATGACGCTTGAGTACATTGCCCCTTTTATTTTTGTTTATATTCATATATATATATTATGTATTACCTCCCACAATATCATTTTTTTACGTGATCACAATCCCTTGCTTAGGAGAAAGATAACTAGTTACTCAATGACAAGTGAGTTTATTTTCGAAGGTAGCAATTATGGCTACTGGAAATATAGGATGAAAGTATTCTTTTAGTCAATCGATTTCAAATTATGGCATATAATTAGCAATCCTATAGTGTTAGTTACGACTTCATATGATACTTGGACTTTTGATGAAAAGGAGTGAATGACACTGAATGCTAAAGGTTTAAACATCTTGTTTTGTGCTTTATCTCATGATCAATTTAATAAAGTTTCTGCATATCAAACTGCATATGAGATATGACATGCATTAGAAGTTGCCAACGAAGGTACTAACCAGGTCAAGGAATCTAAGATTAATATGTTAGTACATAAATATGAGGTTTTTAAAATGCATGAAAATGAATGTATCTCTGACATGTTTTCTCATTTTCTTGAGATTGTAAATTCATTAAAATCTTTAGGCAAGAAATTCGAGGAAAAAGACTTGGTAAGAAAGATCCTTAGATCTTTAACTAAAATTTGGGCTCAAAAGACAACATCTATTGAAGAGTCCAAAGATTTAAATACATATACTCTCGATGATCTCATAGGAAATCTGACAGCCTATGAAGTACAACATTTAGATCCAAAAGGGAAAAATCCTAGAAGGGATCTAGCTTTTGAGGCTGATAAAGTCTCAGAAGTCACTAGTGATTCTAACGATGATTTACTGTTGTTGACTAGAAAATTTAGAAATCTGTTGAAGAAACGTAGGAACTTCAGGTCAGCAAAGACATCTGGAGATATGGAGAAAAAGTCATTCACGAAAGACAAAATCATATGCTACAAGTGCAACTGACCGGGTCACTTTCAAACTGATTGTCCACTGAACAAAGATAAGAATAATTCGAAGAGGAATGTACAGATATTCTTCCTCTTATTGTATCTTGACCAGAGACTTTTGAATTTTGGTACAGTTGCTTATACTACAGGTTATATATATGGTTATGTTTGTTAAAGTATATAGTATACTTGTTGATAAATGTATATAATCAACAAAATACACAATTACAAATAGAATATGATACTACCAATGTCTCACATATACAAATTTCAGAAATACAAGATGATTCTATTCCATAGACAGATATAGAACATTCTTTCATGCAGAGACAGTTGTATAAATCAAATATAGATATACATGTTGCAATAGACCGGGTCACTTTCAAACTGATTGTCCGCTGAACAAAGATAAGAAGAATTCGAGGAGGAATTTTAGGAGTAAGAAATTCAAAAAGAGAAGGGCACTTAAAGTGACATGGGATGACTCTTTAGCTTCACAAAGTGAAGAAACAAAAGATTCAACATCAGATAATGAATCCTCATCAACATCAGATTCAGAAGAAAATCAGGCAAACGTATGCTTCATGGGAAAATCCAGTGAGGTATCCTCTAATCAAAATGCTAACTTTGATAGTTTTGATGGATTATTTGTTGAATACAATAGATTGGCTAGAAAATATAAGAAAGTAAAAATAGAAGGAAAGAACACTAGGGAAATGCTAGATGAATTTGAAAATAAGGTTGATTTTCTAAACTCTACATTGAATAAATTTAAAGAAGAAAATCAAAGGCATGCATAGGAAATTTTAAAGTTTACTACAATAGAAAGAAAATTGCATGCTAATTGTGAAAATTTAATTGCTAATAAGAAGAAAATGATCTATGAAATTGAAAAACTAGAACTGACTATTACTGATTTAAATTTAGAAATTGATATGCTAAAGATTAAGATCTACGATCAAAAGGCTATATTAAGTAAATGGAATAATAGTCAAACTATAACAAATGAACTTAGTAGTAAAATATCAAATATAGAAAAACATGGTATTGGTTTACATGATGCATCTTTTGAAAATTATATATTGCATGATGGTACTACTAAAAATAATGTCTTTATTTCCAGTACTAAGAATAGTGAGAGAAAAACTATTCTGTGTGTAATTAAAAAGAGAGAAAAATATGTGCAAGTTGATAAAATGCAGCATATAAATGATAGCACACAATGCAAGAATGTCAAAAGAAATTTTCAGAAAAATCAAGTTAAGTCATTTGAGAATCTTAATATTCTTGATCAATTTTCTTCATATTTAAAGAATATCGGATATTGGAAATCAAATAATGTTCGAAATGAAAATTTCAACTCTAGTTTACATAGAGATAAATGTTTTGATAATTATAACACTAAGAGAAAGAAACGAAAAAATAATTATCAGAAAATAGATAAGTTGAAGTCTAAAAATATAGATTATTTTGATATGACTCTCTCTAAAATTCTTGGACCCACTCAAAAATGGGTTTCAAGAGATAAAATCTCTTTTTGACTGTTTTGTTGGTACATAAATCAAAATGGATTATGGACAGTGGAGCATCTAGCCACATGATTGGAGATATACGATTACTTACAGAAATAACAAAGACCAAGAACGGACAAGTTACCTTTGGAAATAAAAGCAAAACAAATATCCTTAGGTCTGGCAAGGTTCAGGTAACTGAGAAATGCTTTATAAATGATGTCTTATTTGTGGAAAACTTAGGTTTTAATTTATTGAGTGTTCCTGTTTTATTGAAGTTTTACAGAGTAATTTTTGAAAAAGATTCCTGTAAAATTATGGACATGTCTACAAACGAAATTTTATTCACTACATACAAGAAAAGATCCGTTTGTATTCTGAATTTGCCTTTTGATATTATTAAAGACAATGCTTGCTTAATTGCAAAAATAGATGAAGTTATTTTATGGCATAGAAGGCTAGGACACTCAAATTTAAAATTATTACAAAAGCTGTTTAAAAAAAATTTAGTTAGAGGTTTACCTAGTATTAAGTACTCGAAAGAGTTTATGTGTGATGCATGTCAACTAGGTAAATTACATAAAACATCATTTAAAAGTTTAAATGAAATAACAAGCAAAAGAGTATTAGAACTAGTGCATATGGATTTATTTGGACCTACTAGGACAACCAGTTTAGGAGGTAAACATTATGCTTTTGTACTAGTTGATGACTATTCTAGATTTACTTGGGTCTATTTTCTAGCTAATAAAACTGAAGTTTTTGAAATATTTAAGATATTCTGTAATAAAGTTCAGAATGAGCAAAATGTTAGAATTCAAAAACTTAGGAGTGATCATGGTACAAAATTTGATAATGATCAAATGGACACCTTTTGTGAAGAATTAGGCATAGATCATAGGTACTCATTTCCAAGAGCTTCTTCACAAAATGGGATAGTAGAACGTAAAAACAGATCACTTTAGGAAATGTCTAAAACCATGTTAAATGAGAATAAGTTACCCCTATTTCTCTAGGCAGAAGCAGTTCATATAGCATGGTATGTTATAAATAGAGTACATCTAAGACCAATTTTAGATAAAACTCCTTATGAGATATGGTATAACAGGGTTCCCAAAATAAGTTATTTAAAATCCTTTGGCTGTAAGTGTTTTATTTTAAACACTAAGGAACGAAAAGACAAATTTAAAGCCAAATCAGATGAAGGTATTTTTGTTGGTTATTCCATTAGAAGTAAAGCATATAGAGTTTATAATAAATCAACAAAAACCATTGAGGAAACCCTACATGTAAAATTTCATGAAAATTCTTATTTGGATGTTAGACATGCTGAAAACTTTGATTCAGAAATTCTCCTAGAAATGGTATCAAATGATGTTGATAGAGAAATTGAGAGATTATCTGACGGAATAAGAAATATAAACTTAAATGATGAAAATTTAGAAGAAAATAATGTCATACCTATAGAAAATATGGAATAACATAGAAATTGGTGTTATGCTTCATCTCATCCTATCTATCTGATAATAGGCGATCCTAATCAAGGAGTTAGGACTAGGTCATTAGTAGTTAACATCTATGGTGCTTATTCATTTGTTTCTTTACTAGAACCTAAGAAAATTGAAGATGCCATAGAAGATGAATTTTGGTATTTAGCTATGTAGGATGAGCTAAATCAATTTATAAGAAATGAGGTATGGGATCTAGTTCCACCACCTGAAAATCAGTCCATAATTGGAACAAGGTGGGTATTTAGAAACAAAGTAGATCAAGATGGACATATAGTTAAAAATAAAGCTAGATTAGTTGCTCAATGTTACAAGCAAGAGGAAGGAATTGACTATGATGAAACATTTGCTCCTGTTGTTAGACTAGAATCAATACGAATTTTGTTAGCTTATGCTTGTTATATGGATTTCAAATTATATCAAATGGATGTTAAGACTGCTTTTTTAAATAGATATATAAAAGAAGAAGTGTATGTAAAACAACCTCTAGGTTTTGAAGATTCAAAACATCTTGAGTATGTTTATAAGCTTAAGAAGGCACTATATGGCCTTAAACAAGCTCCTAGATCTTGGTATGAGAGATTATCTAAATTCCTTATGGAAAAAGGGTATTCTATGGGAAAGGCAGATCACACTCTTTTTATCAAGAAGATCGAAAAAGATATATTGGTAGTTCAAATCTATGTAGATGACATCATATTTGGAGCAACAAATGATAAATTAGTTGAGTCCTTTCTGATAGACATGACTAATCAATTTGAAATGAGTATGATGGGTGAACTATCATTTTTTCTAGGCTTACAAATTAAGCAATTAGATCAGGGTACTTTTATTTCACTAGAAAAATATACTCAAGATTTATTAAAGAGGTTTGGTTTAGACAACACTAAAACAAAGAATACACCAATGAGTACTATCACCAAGTTGGATAAAGATGACTTTGGAAAAACTGTAGATGTAAAACAATATAGAAGTATGATTGGTTCATTACTTTATTTAACAGCTAGCCGACCAGATATTATGTTTAGTATGTGTACTTGTGTTAGATATCAATCTAATCCTAAGGAATCACACCTACTTGCTGTTAAACAAATTTTTAAATATCTATTAGGAATCATTAATTTCGGATTGTTTTACTTTAAACACAGTTCTTTAAACTTAGTAGGTTATAGTGATGTTGATTTCGTAGGATGTAAGTCTAAAAGAAAAAGCACCAGTGGCACATGTCAATTATTAGGAAATTCTTTAGTGTCATGGTTTAACAAAAAGTAAAATTGTGTAGCATTATCTACAACTAAAGCTGAATATATAGCTACCGCACTTTGCTGTGCTCAAATCCTGTGGATCAGACAAACTTTAAAAGATTTTAATTTAGATTATGAACCAACTAAGATTTTCTGTGATAGTAGTTCTACAATAAGTTTACTTAAAAATCCTATCTTACATTCATGAGCAAAACATATAGAAGTTCGACATCATTTTCAAAGGGATAATGTTATAAAAGGAAAAATAGTATTAAATTTTGTTCCTACTACAGAACAATTAGCAGATTTATTTACAAAACACATAGATGAAAATACTTTTTCAAAATTACGATTAGAACTTGGTATCTGTAGGTTATCTAATATTTAAATGGTTCTGTTCATTACTTTTGGTTTGTTATATAGGTAGTTTTAGAATTTAATGTCTTTATTATTAAAAAATATATATATATATCTATTTTCGAATTACAGTTTTCTAGTAGTTAAGAATTTATGAAATTCTGATTTTTATTGTAGTCAATTTATTTAAGAAAAATTCAAAAAAGATTACTTAAGGAAAGTTAAATTGATTCAATGTGAGTGCCAACTATATTTTTGTTACTTATGTATATGCTATTACAGAGATTTTAATAGGAAAATACATAGAAAGTATGTACTTTTTATTAAAGGAAAGTTATTAACATTCTGTTAGAAAAATTAAGTATTGCAGTTGCCTCTAATTTAATTTACTATCTTGTTTTATTTTTATTTTTTGTTTGTTTTTGTCTGCAATTACTTGAGTAATTAAGTCCGTTGGGGGATCTTAAACCCTAGTCACTTAAACCAACTGGTTTGGGATGTGCTGATTGAAAACTCATTTTGCAAGTAATTTAGATTACAATTAAAAATTTTAAAAAAAAAATTTACCTTTTCTCACTTGTCATTAAGTAATTGGTTATCTTTCCCCTAAGCAAGGGATTGTGATCACGTAAAAAGATGATATTATGGGAGGTAATACATAATATATATATATGAATATAAACAAAAAAAAAAAAGGAAAAAGGGGAATTGTACTCAAGCTTAATTTATCTTTGAAGGTGTTGTAACAATCTTGCCATAATCTGTGCATATAATCTTTATTTTTTTCTTGTTATTATCTACTCTTTACACATAATGTACGATATTTATTGTCTTAAGTTGGTGTACTCATTATTGAATTCTTTTAAGTTCCTGAAGGTATATCTTTATGAATTATCTTTTGTAAATTGAATAAGATAAAAGCCAGAAAGTCTAAATTGTTAAATCTACTACTTATTTCTGTATTTAATTCATATTTAAAAAAAAAAAATTTAGAGAGACTCAAATCTATTTAAGGCTTAATATCCTTTTTAAGTAAGCTATTTGACCTTTTAAAGTAAAATCTATGGTAGGGCTTGGCAACCTAGTTTAAGTACGCCATAGATTCTTTACACTACATTTATGTAGAGGGAGCAATTTCTCATATAATAATTCATCTCTTATGAACTATTATATATTTTCATGAAAGAATCTACATAATTTCAAGAAATACACTTTAATTAAGTACATTTCTGAACTGTCGGTGACTTGTAGACTTTTTAAATTCTTAAGTATCTGAATTTTCTATTGTTTCAGCAAGTTATATTGCAAGTATCAGACAGTTGTGTTTTAAAACGTTCAGTAGAATATTTTATTATTTCCTGAAGTACACGTGTCGAAATCATAATGCATGACTTAAGTGGATTTTCGGTAAGTTATTCGTAACTCTCCAAAATGCGTTTGGGCATCAAATAGTTAGATTTGTAACTGTCCGAAACATCTCTTTATTATAGAACTACTTAAGTACATGTGTCATGATTTGGAAGATTGACTTAAGTTATCTTACGGAAGGTTATCTATAACTCTCCGAATTGCACCTGCACATCGGATAGTTAGGTTTATAAGTCTCCAAAACTATCTGAACACCTTAAGTTCAAATTGTGCACATGTTGAATTTCATTACTTTATAATGTCTCAGTTGAAACTCGAACAGTTATGTTTAACTCCTCGACTTTCAGACCTATCCATTCGAGAAACTCGAACAGTTAACTTAATATTATTATATTTTTTGAAAGACTTAATCTCTGACAATAACTATTCATGTTTGTTGTATATTTATGTGCTTTACTGCTCACAAAACTCGAATAGTTATCATAAGTCTTCGAGTTTTCTCACTTTTCACTTAGCCTGAAGTTATTTTCTTTGTATGAATAGTTACGCTAAGTATTCTACATTTGTTGGTTGTAAAACTTGTACAGTTATTGCAAGCACTCGAGTTATTTATCGGTAACGGATCTTATATTTATGATTTCAATGATTGAATCTGTTTATCCATTTATAAACTCGAAGAGTTATAAATGTTTTACTAACAACCTTTCGTGTTTCTACCTTGGTAAAACCCTAGTTTCGTAATCTTTACTTCCACTAAGTTCTATAGTGCACAACGAAGATTAATCGATAATGTCAGGATGTGGAAGAGGACGCGGTAGAATGACAAAAGTGCAGAAAAGAGAGCTGGAATTACAAAAAATACAGAGTGAAATCAATGACATCTACTCTAGGTACACTTTTTCAAACGAAGTACTGCACGAAATCAGAAAAGCTGTTCAAGATGAGAAAAATTTCTGTTGGAAATTTATTCGCAATTATGCTGAAATATAGTTTAGACTAAAACAGACTAAACTTTCCACATTGCATTTATAGAAAAGAAATTTATAACCTAACCCTGTGGTTGTAAGTTCTGGACATGTACAAGAGTCATCGGTACAGTTTATCACTTACTACGGAAAGAAGTGGGGACCAATGATCGAAAATGCAAATACGGAATTACAATCCTAATATTCCCAACATTATTTTCCCCTAGCTGTTTTAGATGACATTAAACAGTGTATAGATAAACAGAAAACTGCCATTAGCAAAATAGGCCTTCGAAGTGAAGGACAAAGAGTTTATCAACTTAAAATGGCAGAGGTTGTGAGCTTAAAACTCTATATTCCATTATTACAACCTAGGCATCATGGTGAAGAACCATCAAGACCCCAAGTGCTTTTAACAGGAGAAATTAAGACATTTTTAGAACCTCCTGAACAACCTGAAACACTGTAGACATATAGTTGGAAAAAGAAAAGGACAATTGAATATTTTGGACTAACTGCAGGTGTACAAGGAATATTGCAACAAAAAGAAGAATCAGTGAAAAATGGAAAACTATGCTCCATTGCAGAAGTTGGATAGACATTTTTGTTAGGAATCCCAGCAGATGTGACAAATATTGGCTTACAAGCATATACTCTAAGGTATTGTATCACATTAGTGCATAATGTATCTTTTCATACAATAGACAGTTTTTCACACAATGCTGCAAGCACACATTCTTTTCCTATGGAAAGAGAGTATGTAGGAAATTTTGATGATACATATATAGATGATATCCAATTTGATGATATTTTTGATGACATAGACACTAAGTCTATGAATTTTGAAGATATTTCATCTGAAGAGGAATGTATAGATATTCTTCTTCTTACTGTATCTCAAACATAGACTTTTGAATTTTGGTACAGTTGCTTATACTACAGGTTATATATATGGTTATGTCTGTTACAGTATATAGTATACTTGTTGATAAATGTATATAATCAACAAAATATATAGTTACAAATAGAATATGATACTACCAATGTCTCACATATACAAATTTCAGAAATACAAGATGATTCTATTCCACAGACAGATATAGAACATTCTTTCATATAGAGACAGTTGTGTAGATCAAATATAGACATACATGTTGCTGATATACAGATTATTACAGAGACTGTTACTAGTGAAATGTTTCCAGAAGAATACATAGATGATTTTCAGCAGATTATTGATACAACAATACCAGATACTTCAAACATTTATAATAGTTTTGATGGCAATTCCACCAGTTCTGAAAGATCTGAAAATTTAGATGCTGTTGATAATTTTGAAACAAGTCCCATATCAGAACATCATGACAAGAAAATACCTAATCCTGAACAGAGTTTAGATGAAAATACACTATTATGGTTCAGAAATAATTCCTGTTATGACAAATTTCAGACATATAAAACTTTTACAGTTTTATATTCAAGACCAGTTAAGTTTGAAGGGATGGCACACATACGAGAACTGTTTGAATTTCAAGGCTTGTTGACTTTACTTCCACAACAGCCAAACCATCTTGCTATACTTGAACTTATTAGTTGTTTTTACTCAAACTTAACAGTGGAAGAAGGTATTCCTGTTTCCAATATACAAGACAATGACATCTATTTAACTCCAGATTTACTTTATCAAGTACTTGGTCTGAAAAATGAAGGAGTTAAATTATCAAAAAGAAAAGAGGTTTATCGATTGGGATGGGACATTACCCATTTAGCTAAAGATCCAACTGCCAACAAACCATTGACATTATTAAATGACTTAAATGGCCAAGCCCGTTTTATTGCAAAAATATTGCATGCTACATTGTTTCAAAGGTTTGGTCATGGGGCAAAAGTTGGCAGATGTTGTCTTTATGCTACATATGCATTAATTAACCATATACAGGTGAACTGGTATGATATTTTTGTTTCTCATATCTTACATTTGCAAAGTAAATTATTTTATGGTGATATGATTTTGAGAATTGTGGCAAGTCAAGCAGATATTACACCTTGGCCATAGAAAAGATTAAAATCAAGATCTTTCTCTGCAAAGGAACTCCAAAAATACCAGGAAGCAGATACACCTGTCCTCAGCCAACAACAACAACAGGATCGGCAAACACAGTCACAGCAGCAACAACAATAATCAACACAATTTACAGAACAACAACAACATACAAATATACAACAAGATATACATACAGATATACAACAAGGTATACATACAGATACACATACACGTATAGATACAGACATTCATACTGAATTTTTACAGCTACCATCACAAGTTTCTCAAAATGATTTAGATCAAGCATTACTTGATCAGATAAATAGAGTTAGTATAGAAATTGCAAAGAAAATTTCAGATACTCTGATTGATATTTTTCGAAGACAGAGGCTTGTGATAATACAAATTATGTATTACATGATTTATTTCTTGTAATTTGTAACCAAAAATATTATGTCAACTGTTTACTGAATTTAATGTTATGTGATTATTTTTCACAGTTTATGTTTAAATAGTTTATGCTTAATCCATAAATGTTATGTATGTTTGAAACTATCGTTTTGATTAATATATACTTAGTAAGATTTCCTTCCTTACATTTAACTTGCTTAACTTCCTAAAGGGGGAGAAAATAGTTTGTTTACTTTTTTATAATGCTAAAAAGGGGGAGATATAAATTATGTGACTTATTAGGTTTTGACATCATCAAAAATGGGGAGATTGTTAGGAATTTAATTTTGATGATATATGCTTTATTAACGTTTTTAAATAAGTCTACATAATATTCTCTAAGTATATTTCTCTAAGTATAATAGTTAACAGATTATCGAAAAGTTTCATTTTTATGTTGGATAAATTAAAGATTTCCGAAGAGTTAGATTTGTAATAGTTAAACTTTCGGATAGTTAACGTTTCGGATAGTTAACGTCTCGTTTTTGTCGAATACTTTATGTTAAAAACTCGTATAGTTAAGTTATCTGCATGTGTGTTTTTAATGTTTTAAGTTGTCACGTGTTTTCCATGTGCGTTCGGTAATGAAAAATCGAATAGTTAGATAATTGTTCGAGTTTTCACGTGTTTTGTAGGTGCACAAAAACTCAAAGAGTTAAAGGATAAGTGTTCGAGTTTTTATAGGACTTAAAAGATAAGTGTTCGACTAAATCGAAGACTTAGAAGATATTCTATAAGACTCCAGGAAGATAAAAGTCTCGATATATCTACGAGTGGAGATCGTGGAAATTCAAAATGATTGTGGAGAAAGTGGAAACTCAAAAAGAAAGCAACTTGGATTAAAGAGAAAATTAGTACGTGGATTATGGATTAAGTGGATGAACATGCTAAATGTGAAAGACAACAAAGTTCGACTACAAATAGAGAGTATGAGCTACATTACAGAAGGAGTTCCCAATCTCGAAAACCAAGTCTGAATATTCAATCTAGATCCCTAACTGAAAAGTTAAGTTTGAATATTCATATTCTGAAAAGTTCTCCAACATCAGAAGAAGTTTGAAATTCCAAGCAATTTCAGAAAAGGAGCTGCAAACGCAAGAAGTCTAGAAATTCGACAACTAAAGAAGAAGAGATACAAAAGCTGAGCAAAGAGAAAGAAAGAAGGTGTGTGCATAAAGATCAGGTTTTATACAATTCAAAATTAGTTTTGAATAAGAGCTTTGTTTTTCTATTTGAATTGTATATCAAACATTACTGTATTAAAACTTTTAAGAAGGGAATTGAGCTTAAAAGATATTGTAAATTCTATTTTTAAATAAAGAATAGAATCTCATTTACGAGTGTTCTGTGCTCTTGTTTTACCCACTAGTATTTAATTACTAAAGATACAATTCACCCCCCTGACGATCCTACAAACTTCCTCTTCCATAAGCTGAATTTGACTTTGCTGAAAATGCTCCACAGATTCCGGCATTTTTGCTTGTGCTTTTGTTTGTGGTGGTGAGCCAACAGAACTCTCCACTCTATCTTGAATACTATCTAAAATTTGCTGAAGAGTTCTTTGCTCTTTAGTAGAATCTATCGAGTCATCTCTTTTCATTTGTAATTGTTCAGCATCTTGTTCATTTTCTTCTTCTTCTTGACTACCAATCTGCAATGTCATTGTTCTTTCTAATTCTGTGGCAGATTGGGATGGAGTTACGGGAAAATCAGCTCTTGCCCTAATTTCTGTTTCTTCTTCTTGTACAGGCTGTAGACTAGTTTCAACCTGATTTTCTTCTTCTTTTTCTCTTACTGCTGTTGTTGCTCCTACTCCTCTTCAGAATTGGATAGTAGGTTTACAAGAATTGGATAGCAAGTTTACAAGAATCGGCTCTATAGGCCCTATTGATCTTGGTATTTCAGATTTAATCTCCTCTTGATGTTCAGGCACTATCTCTTTTCCTTTCCTTCTTCTGATTAATTGTGCCTGGTCTTCCTCTTCTTCATCTGAAATTAAATCTACAAAAATGGGCTCTACAAGCCTTTGAGCCATAGGTACTAGCTCTTCCTGTTTAACTCTTTCCATAATTACTGGTCTTGAAGGACTAGCTTCATCTCCTTTTGCAGCAAGTCTGGCAGTGGCTTCTTGATGCTGTTCCACTTTGATTTTATATTGGGCTTTCAACTTTTCTATAGTCCTCTTTTTGCACTGTGCATCAAATACCAGATGTGCTATAGCTATTGCCAATTCTTCTGGTTCTCCTTGGTCTTTTCCTATTTGAACTAGTTCTTGAAATTCTCTTCTTTCTTCTTCAATAGAAGGCCCCAAAATTGCTGCTCATTCCAACGGCCTTGGTAATGGAATTGAAGGTCCAGGTTGCTGTTCCTTAAGAACAGGTCTTTCAGTAGTCGGTTCCTCTTGTTTTGCAGTTGCCTCTTCTTCATTTTCTTGCATTTGTTGCTCCCAAATTATCCACTGAGCCCGTCTACGTATGTGTCTTTTGAACCAGAGGTGGAACTTACGTTGGATTAGTTCTAGGGCAACTTCATTATTTGGCCTGATTTTTCTTTCTCTACTTACAGCAATTTCTGTAGCAACCTTGATTCTAGTTTCCATTATCTGAGGGATTTGTATACCCAAATCTACTAACTCTTTCCTCCAATAGAAAAGGTTAGATTCTACCTTTTGTAGCTCTTTTTCCCTCGTCATATTCCTGATTTTCTGTCTCGTGTGTCATTCCTTTGTATCTTTGAGAAATTCTGACATATCTACTGCATTTTCCTAGAATTCAGGTGTCATCTTCCTCCTCGTGGAGTTACACAATGGAATAGAATTGCTTTGATCTTTACTGTTCTAAGTTCTAAATGATTCTACAGATAATGCCCCCAAACCCTAAGTTTAGTATAAATAAGTCCTAAGTTTAGGCAGATAATCAGGTCATTTCCCATGCAAAACTCTCGCTCTCATCTGTAGACTTACAATTAGCTCCACGGACTAAGTCCGTGGACTTAACTACAGTACTCCATTGAGTTATAGTTAACTCAATGGGGTAAATTCGTTAACTTATCCTAGACTTAACGGAGTAAGTTCGTTGACTTATGTGTAACTCAACGGACTTCCCGTAAAGTTATATTAAATAAAAATGCATATAATAATAATTTTTACTTCGGTCAAGACCGAAGAATTTCCAGTCTAGCCGATCTTACTTTTTTTACATTTAAAATTTTTCGGTCAAATCGTTATATTCCTCGGTTGAACCTAAATTACATATATATATATATATATATTTTGGTTGGTTGAACCGATATTGTACTTTGGTAACACCGACATTAACCTTAATATAATATAAATCTCTTTTTATATTTTTGTTGTGTTTCGGTTAGACCGATGGATCCTGTTGATTGAATTGTAAATTTTTTTTTCTTTTTTAAAATATGTTTAGGTAAAATCGATAATTCCTTTCGATTTAACCGTGATTATATTTAAATAAGGTTTTTTTTATATATATACTTAGAAAATTTCTTACTAAGTGGAACTTGAGTAGTCCTCTACTCTTACTTCTTCTATAATTCCAAAAGCATTTGTTGGTATTTTCAAAATAGGTCTAAGTCTTTGTCCATTTACTTTAAATATATTCTGATTTTTAGGATTTTCAATTTCAATAGCTCCATAGGGATAAATATTTCGAACTATGTAAGGTCTTGCCTATCTAGTACTTAATCTTCCTAGATGGTTATGGAGTCTAGTCATGTAAAGATATACTTTTTGTCCTATTTCAAACGTTTTTGGAATAATTTTCCTGTCATGCAAGAACTTCATTTTCTCTTTTTCTTTTATCATTTTTGAATAAGCTTCATTCTTAAATTCTTCTAATTCAATCAATTGTATTTTCCTATTTTCAGCAGTTTGATTTAAATTAGTGTTGAGAGTTTTTAATACCCAATAAGCTTTATGTTCAATTTCTGCTGGTAAATGACAACTCTTTCCATATACTAGCCTAAAGGGTGACATACCTAAGCTTGTCTTATAAGCAGTTTTATAAGCCCAAAGTGCATCTATTAATCTATTAGCCCAATCTATTCTAGTAGGATTTACTACTTTTTCTAAGATTAACTTAATTTATTTGTTTGCACTTTCTACTTGTCCACTTGTTTGTAGATGATATGATGTTGCAATTTTGTGATTTACTCCATATTTCTTCATTAAGGCTTCAAAACTCCTATTACAGAAATGAGTTCCTCTATCATTGATAATAGCTTTAGGTATCCCAAATCTGGCAATTATATTTGTTCTAATAAATTGTATTACTACTTTGTTGTCATTAGTTTTTGTAGGAATAGCTTCTATCCATTTAGATACATAATCCACCCCAACAATATATAATTAAATTGATTACACGTAGGAAATAGACCCATAAAATCTATTCCCCACACATCAAAGATTTCAACCTCAACAATAGGATTAAGAGGTAGCATATTCCTCTTTGATATTCTTCCTATTTGTTGACATTTTAAACAGCTTAAGCAATATTTATGAGCATATTTGAATAGTGTTGGCCAATAAAATTCACATTGCAAAATTTTAGTAGTAGTTTTCCCTGAACCAAAATGTCCTCCACATGCTTGGTCATGGCAGAAAGACAATATGCTCTGATATTCAGTTTCTGGAACACACTTCCTTAAAACCAGATCAGGACATTTCTTAAATAAGTATGGGTCTTCCCAATAATAATATTTTACTCTTGAAAAGAACAATTTCTTATCCTGTCTATTCTAATCTTTAGGTGTTAAACCAGTAACTAAGTAATTAACTATGTCTACATACCAAGGCATTGTTTTGATGGTCATTAATTGTTCATCAGGAAAATTATCCTTAATTTCAATATTTGATTTTTCTATTTGTAATCTTGATAAATGATCTGCTACTACATTCTCACAACCTTTTTATCTTTAATTTCTAGATCAAATTCTTGTAATAATAATATCCATCGGATTAATCTAGGTTTAGTCTATTTCTTTGCTATTAGGTGTTTTAAAGCTGAATGATACGTGTATACTATCACTTTAGCTCCAATCAGATATGATCTAAACTTTTCTAAGGAAAACACAACAGCTAACAGCTCTTTTTTAGTAGTTGTGTAATTAACTTGAGTCTCATTTAAGGTTTTGCTTGCATAATGAATCACCCTAGGAGATTTTTATATCTTCTGTCCCAACACTACTCCTACAGCAAAATCAGATGCATCGCACATTAATTCAAATAGATGGCTCCAATCAGGTGCTTGAATTATAGGAGTTGAAATTAAGCTTGAAAAATGCTTCTTTACAATTTTTATCAAAATTGAATGGGACATCTTTTAATAGATTGGTTAAAGGTCTAGCTATTTTGCTAAAATCTTTAATAAATCTTCTATAAAATCTAGCATGTCTTAGAAATGATCTAATATCTTTTACTAATTTAGGTTCTAGTAGATTAGAAATTACTTCTATTGTAGCTTATCTAGTTCCAACCCTTTCTTTGAAACAACATGTCTGTAGGATCGTTTGTATCACAAGAGGAGGGGTGAATTGTATCTTTAGTAATTAAACTAGCGGATAAAACAAGAGCACAAAACACTCGTAAATGAAATTCTATTCTTTTATTTCAAGACAGAATTTACAATATCTTTTCAGCTCAATTCCCTTCTTGACGGTTTTGATACAGTAATTTTTGATATACAATTCAAATAGGAAAACAAAGCTCTTTTTCAAAACTAATTTTGAATTGTATAAAACCTGATCTTTATGCACACAGCTCTTTTCTTTCTCTTTGCTTAGCTTCTGTATCTATTCTTCTCCAGTTGTCGAATTTCCAGACTTCTTGCGTTTGTAGCTCCTTTTCTAAAATTGCTTGGAATTTTGAACTTCTTCTAATGTTGGAGTACTTTTCAGAATATGAATATTCAAACTTAACTTTTCAGTTAGGGATCCAGATTGAATATTCAGACTTGGTTTTTGAGATTGGGATCCTTTGTTGTAATGTAGCTCGTACTCTCTATTAGTAGTCGAACTCTGTTGTCTTTCACGTTCAGCATGTTCATCCACTTGATCCACAATCCATAATCCACGTACTAATTTTCTCTTTAATCCAAATTACTTTCTATTTAAATTTCCACTTACTTCACTATCATTTTGAGTTTCCACGATCTCCACTCGTAGATACATCGAAACTTTATCTTCTTGGAGTCTTGTAGAATATCTTCTAAGTCTTCAATTTAGTCGAATAGTTATCCTTTAACTCCTGTAAAAACTCGAACACTTATCCTTTAACTCTTCGAGTTTTTGCACCTGCAAAACACGTGACTAAACAAAGAAACTTTTCTGTTTGTTATTCCTTTTATAAAACTCGAACAGTTATCTATCCATGCGTATAAAAACTCGAACAGTTATCTAACTATTCGATTTTTAATTACCGAACGCACATGGAAAACACGTGACAACTTAAAACATTAAAAACACACGTGCGGATAACTTAACTATACAAGTTTTTAACATAAAGTATTCGACAAAAATGAAACGTTAACTATCCGAAAGTTTAACTATTGCAAATCTAGCTTTTCGGAAATCTTTAATTTATCCGACATGAAAATGAAATTTTCTGATAATCTGTTAACTATTATACTTAGAGAAATATACTTAGAGAATATTATGTAGACTTATTTAAATACGTTAATAAAGCATATATCGTCAAAATTAAATACCTAACAATCTCCCCCTTTTTGATGATGTCAAAACCTAGTAAGTCACATAATTTATATCTTTCCTTTTTGGCATTATAAAAAAGTAAACAAACTATTTTCTCCCCCTTTAGGAAGTTAAGTTTTATAAATGTAAGGAAGGATATCTTACTAAGTATATATTAATCAAAACGATAGTGTCAAACATACATAGAATTTATGGATTAAGCAAAAATTGTTTAATATCATAAACTGTGAAAAATAATCACGTAACATTAAAATCAGTAAACAGTTTACATAATAGTTTTGGTTACAAATTACAAAAAAATAAATCATGTAATACATAATTTGTATAATCACAAGCCTCTTTGTCTTCGAAAAATATCAATTAGAGTATTTGAAATTTTCTTTGCAATATTTGTACTAACTCTGTTTATTTAATGAAGTAATGCCTGATCTAAATCATTTTGAGAAACTTGTGATGGTTGCTGTAAAAATTCAGTATGTATGTCTGTATCTATACCTGTATGTATTTCTCTATGTATACCTTGTTGTATATCTGTATGTATATCTTGTTGTATATCTGTATGTTGCTGTGTTTTTGTAAATTTTGTGGATTGTTGCTGTGTTTGCCAAACCTATCGTTGTTGTTGTTTGAGGATAGGTGTATCTGCTGCTTGGTATTTTTGGAGTTCCTTTGCAGAGAAAGATCGTGACTTTAATATTTTCTGTGGCCAAGGTGTAATATCTGTTTGACTTGCCACAATTCTCAAAATTGTATCTCCATAAAATAATTTACTTTGCAAATGTAAGATATGAGAAACAAAAATATCATACCAGTTCACCTGTATATGGTTGATTAATGCGTATGTAGCATAAAGACAACATCTGCCAACTTCTGCTCCATGACCAAACCTCTGAAACAATATAGCATGCAATATTTTTGCAATAAAACGTGCTTGGCCATTTAAGTCATTTAGTAATGTCAATGGTTTGTTAGCAGTTGGATCTTTAGCTAAACTTGTAATGTCCCATCCCAATCGATAAACCTGTTTTCTTTCTGATAATTTAACTCCTTCATTTTTGAGACCAAGTACCTGATGAAGTAAATCTAGAGTTAAATATATGTCATTTTCTTGTATATTAGAAACAGGAATACCTTATTCCATTGTTAAGTTTGAGTAAAAACAACTGAGAAGTTCGGGTATAGCAAGATGGTCTGGCTGTTGTGGAAGTATAGTCTACAAGCCTTGAAATTCAAACAGTTCACGTATGTGTGCCATCCCTTCAAACTTAATTGGTCTTGAATATAAAATTGTAAAAGTTTTATATGTCTAAAATTTGTCATAACAGGAATTATTTCTAAACCGTAATAGTGTATTTGCATCTAAACTTTATTCAGGATTAGGTATTTTCCTATCATGATGTTCTGATCTAGGACTTGTTTCAATATTATCAGCCGCATCTATATTGTTAGATCTTTCAGAACTGGTGGATTTCTATCAAAACTAGTATAAATGTCTGAAATATCTGTTATTGTCGTATCAATAATCTACTGAATTTCTTCTGTTTGTTCTTCTGGAAATATTTTAGTAGCAACAGTCTCTGTAACAATCTGTATGTTAGCAACCTGTATATCTATATGTGATCTATACAACTATCTCTATATGAAAGAATGTTCTATATCTGTCTGTGGAATAGAATCATCCTATATTTCTGAAATTTGTATATGTGAGACATGGGTAGTATCATATTCTATTTGTAACTATGTATGTTGTTGATTATATACATTTATTAACAAGTATACGATATATTGTAACAGACATAACTATACATAAAATGTAGTATAAGCAATTATACCAAAGTTCAAAAGTCTCTGTTTGAGATACAGTAAGAGGAAAAATATCTATACATTCCTCTTCAGATGAAATATCTTCAAAATTCATAGACTTAGTGTCTATGTCATCAATAATATCATCAAATTTGTTATCATCTGTATATATATCATCAAAATTTCCTACATTCTCACTTTCCGTAGGAAAAGAATGTGTGCTTGCAGTATTGTGTGAAAAACTATCCATTGTATTAAAAGATACATTATGCACTAATGTGACATAATACCTTAGAGTATATGCTTGTAAGCCAATATTTGTCACATCTGCTAAGATTCCTAACAAAAATGTCTATCCAGCTTCTGCAATGGAGCATAGTTTTCCATTTTTCATTGATTCTTCTTTTTGCTACAATATTCCTTGTACACCTGCAGTTAGTCCAAAATATTCAATTGTCTTTTCTTTGTCCAACTATATGTCTGTAGTGTTTCAGGTTGTTTAGGAGGTTCTAAAATTGTCTTAATTTCTCCTATTAAAGGCATCTATTGTCTTGATGGTCCTTCACCATGATGCCTAGGTGGTAATAATGGAATATAGAGTTTTAAGCTCTCCACCTCTACCATTTTGAGTTGATAAACTCTTCGTCCTTCACTTCAAAGGCCCATTTTGCTAATGGCAGTTTTCTGTTCATCAATATACTGTTTAATATCATCTAAAACAGTTGGAGGAAAATAATGTTGGGAATACAAGGATTGTAATTCCCTATTTGCATTTTCGATCATTAGTCCCCACTTGTTTCCATAATAAGTTATAGACTATACCGATGTCTCTGGTACATGTCCAGAACTTACAACCGCAGGGTTAGGTTGTAAATTTCTTTTCCATAAATGTAATGCGTAAAGTTTAGTCTGTTTTAGTCTAAACTGTGTTTCAGCATAATTTCGAATAAATTTCCAATAGAAATTTTTCTCATCTTGAACAGCTTTTCTTATTTCATGTAGTATTTCATTTGAAAAAGTGTACCTTGAATAGAAGTCGTTGATTTCATTCTGCATTTTCTAAAGTTCCAGCTCTCTTTTCTACACTTTGGTCATTCTACCACGTCCTCTTCCATGTCTTGACATTGTTGATTAATCTTCACTTTGCAATGTAGAACTTAGTGGAAGGAAAGATTGTGAAGCTAGGGTTTTACCAAGGTAGAAACACGAAAGGTTGTTAGTAAAACATTCATAACTCTTCAAGTTTATAAATGGATAAACGGATTCAATCATTGAAATCATAAATAGAAGATCTGTTACCGATAAATAACTTGAGTGCTTGCAATAATTGTATAAGTTTTACAACCAACAATTGCAGAATACTTAGCGTAACTATTCATATAAAGAAAATAACTTCAGGCTAAGTGAAAAAGTGAGAAAACTCGAAGACTTATGATAACTCTTCGAGTTTCTCGAAGGAATAGGTGTGAAAAGTTGAAGAGTTAAACATAACTGTTCGAGTTTCAACTGAGACATTATAAAGCAGTGAAATTCAACACGTGCACAATTTGAACTTAAGGTGTTTAGAAAGTTTTGGAGACTTATAAACCTAACTATCCGATGCTTAGGTGCATTTCGAAGAATTACAAATAACCTTCTGAAAAATAACTTAAGTCAATCGTCCAGATCACAACATGTGTACTTAAGTAGTTTTATAATAAAGAGATGTTTCACATAGTTACAAATCTAACTTTCTAATGCCCAGACGCATTTCGAAGAGTTACAGATAACTTACCGAAAATCCACTTAAGTCATGCATTATGGTTTCGACACGTATACTTCAGGAAATAATAAAATAGTCTATTGAACGTTTTAAAACACAACTGTCCGATACTTGTAATAAACTTGCCGAAACAATAGAAAATTTGGATACTTAGGAATTGAAATACTTGCAAGTCACCGACAGTTTAGAAATGTACTTAATTAAGGTGTATTTCCTGGAATTATGCAGATTCTTTCATGAAAACATATAATAGTTCAAAAGTTATGAATTATTATACGAGAAATTGCTCTCCCTACATAAATGTAGTGTAAAGAATCTATAGCGTACTTAATCTGGGTTGCCAAGCCCTAAGTAGAGTTGACTTAAAAAGGTCAAATAGCTTACTTAAAGAGAATGCTAAGCCTTAAATAGATTTGAGTTTCTCCTTCTTCTTTTTTTAATTTGAATGAAATACAGAAATAAGTAGTAGAGTTAACAATTTAGACTTTCTGACTTTTATCTTATTCAGTTTACAAAAGATAATTCATAGAGATATACTTATAGAAAATTAAAAGATTTCAATAATGAGTACACAACTTAAGATAAATAAATATCGTACATTATGTGTAAAGAGTAGATAATAACAAAAATAACAAGGATTATATGCACAGATTATGGTAGGATTATTATAACACCTTGAAAGATAAATTAAGCTTGAATACATTGCCCTCTCTTTTTTATTTATTATATTCATATATATATATTTTATGTATTACCTTCCACAATATCATCTTTTTACGTGATCACAATCCCTTGCTTAGGGGAAAGATAACCAGTTACTCAATGACAAGTGAGAACAGGTAATTTTTTTTTTTAAAAATATAATCTAAATTACATGCAAAATGAGTTTTCAGGCAGCACATCCCAAACCAGTTGGTTTAAGTGACTAGGGTTTAAGATCCCTCAACGGACTTAATTACTCAAGTAATTACAGACAAAAAATAAACAAAAATAAAACAAGACAGTAAATTAAATTAGAGGCAACCGCAAGACTTAATTTTTCTAACAGAATGTTAATAACTTTCCTTTAATAAAAAGTACATACTTTCTATGTATTTTCCTGTTAAAATCTCTCTAATAGCATATACATAAGTAACAAAAATATAGTTGGCACTCACATTGAATCAATTTAACTTTTCCTTAAGTAATCTTTTTTGAATTTTTCTTAAATAAATTAACTTCAATAAAAATCAGAATTTCATAAATTCTTAACTACCAGAAAACTGTAATTTGAAAATAGATATTTTGTTTTGTTTTGTTTTGTTTTTAATAATAAAGACATTAAATTCTAAAACTACCTTATAACAAAGCAAAATATAATGAACAAGATCGTTTAAATATCAGATAACCTATAGATACCAAGTTCTAATCGTAATTTTGAGAATGTATTTTCATCTAAGGGTTTTGTAAATAGATTTGCTAATTGTTTTGTGGTAGGAACATAATTTAATACTATTTTTCCTTTTATAACATTATCCCTTAGAAAATGATGTCGAACTTCTATATGTTTTGCTCGTGAATGTAAGACTTAATTTTTAGATAAACTAATTGCAGAATTACTATCACAGAAAATCTTAGTTGGTTCATAGTCTAAATTAAAATCTTTTAAGGTTTTTTTGATCCACAGGATTTGAGCACAGCAAAGTGCAGCAGTTATATATTTAGCTTCAGTTGTAGATAATGCTACACAATTTTGCTTTTTGCTAAACCATGACACTAAAGAATTACCTAACAATTGACAAGTGCCACTAGTGCTTTTCTTTCAAACTTACATCTTGTGAAATCAGCATCACTATAACCTACTAAGTTTAAAGAACTGTGTTTAAAGTTAGATAGTCCAAAATTGATGGTTCCTAATAGATATTTAAAAATTTGTTTAACAGCAAGTAGGTGTGATTCCTTAGTATTTGATTGATATCTAGCACAAGTACAGACACTAAACATAATATCTGGTCGGGTAGCTGTTAAATAGAGTAATGAACCAATCATACTTCTATATTGTTTTACACCTACAGTTTTTCCAGAGTCATCTTTATCCAACTTGGTGATAGTACTCATTGGTGTATTCTTTGTTTTAGTGTTGTTTAAACCAAACCTCTTTAATAAATCTTGAGTATATTTTTCTTGTGAAATAAAAGTACCTTGATCTAATTGCTTAATTTGTAAGCCTAGGAAAAATGATAGTTCACCCATCATACTCATTTCAAATTGATTAGTCATGTCTTTTGAAAAGGACTCAACTAATTTAAAATTTGTTGCTCCAAATATGATGTCATCTACATAGATTTGAACTACTAATATATCTTTTTCGATCTTCTTCATAAAAAGAGTGTGATCTGCCTTTCCCATAGAATACCCTTTTTCCATAAGAAATTTAGATAATCTTTCATACCAAGACCTAGGAGCTTGTTTAAGGCCATATAGTGCCTTCTTAAGCTTGTAAACATACTCAGAATGTTTTGAATCTTCGAAACCTGGAGGTTGTTTTACATACACTTCTTTTATATATCCATTTAAAAAAGTAGTCTTAACATCTATTTGATATAATTTGAAATCCATATAACAAGCATAAACTAACAAAATTCGTATTGATTCTAGTCTAGCAACAGGAGTAAATGTTTCATCATAGTCAATTCCTTCCTCTTGCTTGTAACCTTGAGAAACTAATCTAGAATAGTCATCAACTAGTACAAAAGCATAATGTTTACCTCCTAGAATGGTTGTTCTAGTAGGTCCAAATAAATCCATATGCATTAGTTTTAATACTCTTTTGCTTGTTATTTCATTTAAGCTTTTAAAGGATGTTTTATGTAATTTACCTAGTTGACACGCATCACACATAAACTCTTTCGAGTACTTAATACTAGGTAAACCTCTAACTAGATTCTTTTTAGACAACTTTTGTAATAATTTTAAGTTTGAGTGTCCTAGCCTTCTATGCCATAAAATGACTTCATCTAATTTTACAATTAAGCAAGCATTGTCTTTAATAATATCAGAAGGCAAATTTAGAATACAAATAGATCCTTTCTTGTATGTAGTGAATAAAATTTTGTTTGTAGACATGTCCATAATTTTACAGGAATCTTTTTCAAAAATTACTTTATAAATCTTCATTAAAACAGGAGCACTCAATAAATTAAAACCTAAGTTTTCAACTAATAAGACATCATTTATAAAACATTTCTCAGTTACCTGAACCTTGCCAGACCTAAGGATATTTGTTTTGCTTTTATTTCCAAAGGTAACTTGTCTATTCTTGGTCTTTGTTATTTCTGTAAGTAATCGTATATCTCCAGTCATGTGGTTGGATGCTCCACTGTCCATTATCCATTTTGATTTGTGTATCTACAAAACAGTCAAAAAGAGATTTTATCTCTTGGAACCCATTTTTGAGTGGGTCCAAGAATTTTAGAGAGAGTCATATCAAAATAATCCATATTTTTAGACTTCAACTTGTCTATTTTCTGATAATTATTTTTGTGTTTCTTTCTCTTAGTGTTATAATTATCAGAACATTTATCTCCAAGTAAACCAGAGTTGAAATTTTCATTTCTAACATTATTTGATTTCCAATATCCAATATTCTTTAAATATGAAGAAAATTGATCAAGAATATTAAAATTCTCAAATGTCTTAGCTTGATTCTTCTGAAGATTTCTTTTGAAATTCTTGCATCGTGTGCTATCATTTATATGCTGCATTTTATCAACTTGCACATATTTTTCTCCCTTTTTGATCAAGAAACATTTTGGAGAGTTACTAGTCTAACTATCCGATGCCTAGATGCATTTTGGATAGTTAGAGATAACTCACCAAAAATCCACTTAAGTCATTCTCCTAGAACATGACACGTGTCATCAGCAGTTTTATAATAAAAGAAGATTTCGGAGAGTTACACATATAACTATCTGATGCCCAACTGCAATTTCGGATAGTTAGAGATAATTCACCGAAAGTTCACTTAAGTCATGTATTATGGTTTCGACACGTGTACTTCAGGAAATAATAAAATATTCTTTTAAAACATAACTATTCGGTAATTTAAAACATAATTCTCCGATACATGTTCGGTACGTTAAATATAATTGTTTGAAATAACAGAAAATTCGGATACTTAAGAATTTCATAGCCTGCAATTTACCGACAGTTCAAAAATGTACTAAATTAACATTAATTCTCTGAAATTAAGCAGATTCTTTCATTAAAGCATATAACAGTGCAATTATAACATAATGGCTTAATTCTCATATGATAAGCTAAATATTATGCAATTAACCAACATTTAACCGTTAATATTAAGCAGTTTTTCATTCTAAACATCATGCATTATGGTTTCAACACGTGTACTTCAGGAAATAATAAAATATTCTTTAAAACATAACTGTCCGGTACATTAAACATAACTCTCCAAAATAACAGAAAATTTGGATACTTAAGAATTTCACAGCCTGCAATTTACTGACAGTTCAGAAATGTACTAAATTAACATTAATTCCCTGAAATTATGTAGATTCTTTCATTAAAGCATATAATAGTGCAATTATAACATAATGACTTAATTCTCATATGATAAGCTAATAATTATGCAATTAACCATCATTTAACCGTTAATATTATGCACTTTTTCATTCTAAACAACTATAAATCTTTGCCTTACTTAGTTTCTGTGTGATTGAATGTATAGAAACAATCTAGGGAGTGAAATACATGTAATTTAATGTAAAGGATTTTGTCATTATCAAAAAAGGGGAGATTGTTAGGACCCTAGTATTTTGATAATGAAAAAACCTGTGTGAGGAAACAAATTGTATTTCATAGATAAGACAACTTAGCAAAAGATCAGAAGGCAGATAAACAGATACAGGTAGTTTAGAAATTGCTGCTATAAAGCTATAGGAAAATTGGACAGTTCTAGGCTTAAGTATCCGGAAGAAAGTTAATTTTCAGTGAGTTACAGGCTTAAGCATTCGAAGAGTCAATTTAAAGCAAAAATACCGTTGGACAGTTAGAAGAATAACTATCCAAAAATACAAGGGCTTCAAAGAGTTTGAAAAATAGCTAGTTGAATGATCGGAGAGTTAAAGAGTTAACTATTCGTAAGTTCAAGGAAAATCGAAAAGTTAGGAAAGCTAACTATCCGAAACTTAAGTCATTCATTTACCCATGTGTAGAAATCTAGACAAAGGTTTACAAGGATTTTTCGGAGAGTTAGAAAGCTATCTATCCGGAAAAATAAAAAGTTTCGAAAGGTTACAGACTTAACTATTCGAAACTTAAGTCATCCTATTATGCACATGCAGAATTAAGAAGACAACAGTCGAAAGCTTAAAAGAAAAATCAGAGAGTTACTATAGCTAACTATTCGAAAGTCAAGAACGTTTCGGTGAGTTACAGTTACAAGTATCCAAATGTATGACACTTCACGTGTACAACTTAAGATCTCACGTGACAAAAGAACTTAAGTGGATTTTTGGTGAGTTACGAACATCCTTCGGAAAGTTACACAGATAACTATCTGAAAGTTTGAGAAAATCAAAAAGTTATCTTGAAACACCCTTCCAAATGGTAACTTACCATATTTAGACCTACAAATTCAGCAAGTACAACAGAATCAATCCGTTGAAGAGAAAATATGATCGTTGGACTTACAAGCATAAATAGAAATAGATCATTCAATATTCAGTAGAGCTAACAAGTGAGATTACAGATATAATCACATACAAAGATATAGTATACATTGCAGATTAATTACTGTTACAGAAAAAAAGCTCAATTCAGATTAATTGTTACAAAGAATCGATTGAAAGCTGGATATACAAGAAGATTCTTAAAGCTCTCCAAGTACTGAAAGTTTGATTCAAGAAGGATCATTTGGTTTGTGGTTTCAACCTTAAAGCTTTATTTAGTTGTTGGTTTGAGTTTCGACCTGAAAACTCAAGAGGTTGGTTTTCTGGAATTTATACCTGAAAACTTCTAAGTGTTGGTTAGAGCTACGACTTGAAAGCTCAAGTGGTTGGTTCTTGCTTCGACCTAAAAGTAAGTTTTTGTAAGTGTTGAGACACTTAGTGAAGCCCAAGTGATCCTTAGGGGTGGACTTGCTAAGTTGGTGAACCACCTAAAATTCCCTTGTGTTTCTTGTTTATATTTCCGCTGTGCATGTTTAATCTTCTATTTAACACTTGTGAAAATTGATTAATCAATTTAGATAGAAAAGTTAGAAAAAGTTTTAAAACTACACTTAGATCACCATTCACTCCCCCTCAGGTGAGCCATACGTTCCTAACACCTATTACATATAACTACTGTTAGGATCGATAGGCTCACCAAAGAGGGGGTGAACAGTGTGAGTGTGTAAATTTTACTTCTTTTAGAGCTTAATCGATTGATTTAATTTATCTGTAAGTTGAAATAATTGAAATGAATGCAAAACAGTAAATAGAAAGGAACACAAGAAGATTTTTAGGTGGTTCACCAACTTGGCTAGTCCACCCCCAAGATTTACTTGGGCTTCACTAAGTATACGAATACTTACAACACTTGCTTTCAGGTTAAAGCAAGAACCAACACTTGAGCTTTCAGGTTGAAGCTCAGCAACCAACCTTTCTTCGAGCTTTTAGGTACAAGCTCTTAACCAACAATGAGTTTTCAGGTTGAAATTCACGAACCAACAACTTTTAACATTTTTCACTGAGTTTGAGCGTAGGGAGCTTTTGTGCTACAGTGAATCTTTGAGAGTATTCTTGAGTGTTGCAGCCTTGAGAGTATATCTGGAATTTTTGAGTAGCTCACAATATATGATAATCATTGTCTTAATCTTCCCTTTACTTCTCCTATTTATACCAAGAGGTATAACGATCATATTCACTTCCAACGGATGTTTTCTACTGTACTTATTGTGTATTCAGTCCCAAAAATAGTAAGTTACCGTTCTGTATACTGTTCAGTATGTAACCTTTCGATTCCCTTTGATTTTCAGATGGTTAGTTGTGAACTCTCCGAAGAATAGCCGTAACTCACTGAAAATCCACTTAAGTTCTTTTGTTTGTGTCACGTGGGATTTTAAGTTACACACGTGAAGGATTTTATGTTCGGATGGTTATGGATGTTAACTTATTGAAATTCTTCAACTTTCGGATAGTTAGCTACAGTAACCTTCCAAATCTCTTTTAAGCTTTCGATTGCTTTCTTATTTTAGCATGTGCCAAATAGAGTGACTTAAGTTTCGGATAGCTAAGTTTGTAACCTTCCGAAATCCTTTGGTTTTTCGGATAGTTAACTTTCTAACTCTTCGAAAAATCCTTTTAAGCTTCTATTCTAGATTTCTGCACATGGGAAATTTAATGACTTAAGTTTCAGATAGTTAGCCTTCCTAACTTTCCAATTTTCCTTGAGCTTCTAGATAGTTAGTGCCTTAACTCTCCAATCATTCAGCCAACTATCTTTAAAACCCTCCGAAGGCCTTGTATCTTCAGATAGTTAATTTCTAACCATATGATGGTGATTCTGCTGTTTAAAGCTAACTTATCGGATACTTAACTTTGGTAACTTGCCGAAATTGTCTTTTTCGGATAGTTAAGCCTAGTAACCTTCCAATTTCCTTTTTATCACTTGCAGCAAATTCTGAATTATCTATATCAACTTCTGCTCTTTTGCTGACTATCTAAACTATGAAATACAATCTGTTTCCTCACACAGGTTTTTACATTATCAAAATACAAGGGTCCTAACAATCTCTCCCTTTTTGATAATGACAAAATCCTTCACAATTAATTACATGTATTTCACTCCCTAGTTTATTTCTATACATTCTGTCACATAGAAAATAAGTAAAACCTATTTAGAAAAAAGTCTCCCTCTATCTGTGTGTTGTGATCTCTCCCCCTGCCTTCCACGTCATTTCTCTTTAAACTTCTCCTAATCTATGAACTGATTTTTTGTTATACTTCTCCCCCTTTTTGTCATTATATAAAAGGAGACTTTTGAAATTTGATATCTGATAAAAAGGATCAGTCCTGCATGAGTACACCTTAGCAAAAAACAAGCTCCCATAAGGTGAGCTTGAGGGATAATAATCATAAATCAAATATGAATGCATTATAAGTCAAGCAAAAAACATATGCCTAGATTTCTTCTAATATGATTAAATGTTGATTCATTTAAAGGTTTTGTGAAAATATCTGCAAGTTGATTTTTTGTTGGAACAAACTTAAGTGAGATGTGCCCTTTTTCCACATGACCTCTTAAGAAATGATGTCTGATCTCAATATGCTTGGCTCTGGAATGAAGTATTGTATTTTTGGATAAGCTTATTGCACTACTGTTATCACAAAAAATATCTGTATTCTGAATTTTCAGTTTGTAATCTGCTAAAGTTTGCTGCATCCATAAAATTTGAGCACAACATAGACCTGCTGCAATATATTTGGCTTCAGTAGTGGATAATGCAATACAGTTTTGTTTCCTACTAAACCATGAAATTAAAGAATTTCCAAGTAGTTGGCATGTGCCACTTGTGCTTTTTCTGTCTGATCTACTGCCTGCATAATCTACATCACTATAACCTATTAAAATTAAGTTGCTATCAGCTGAGTAATATAATCTGAAATCTTTAGTGCCTTGTAAATACTTGAAGATTCTTTTGACAGATTTCAGATGAGATTCTTTTGGTGATGCTTGAAATCTGGCACATAAACAAACACTGAACATGATATTTGGCCTACTTGCAGATAGGTACAACAGAGATCAAATCATGCCTCTGTATTTCTTTTGATCTACTACAACACTTAAGTCATCATTTTCATGTTTAGTGTTTGAACTCATTGGTGTGTTTGCAGATTTGATGTTCTCAAAGTCAAATTTCTTTAGAGTCTCTTTGTAGTATTTTTCCTGATTGACAAAGATGCCATTTTTCACTGATGAATCTGTAAACCTAAGAAAAACTTTAACTCTCCCATCATGCTCATTTCAAATTTATTTTTCATCAAGTTTTGAAATTCATGACAGTTTTTCTAATGTAGCTCCAAAAACAATATCATCAACATAGATTTGAATGATCAACATGTATAAATCAACTGTTTTAATAAACAAAGTGTTGTTCACCTTGCCTATGATGAAATGATTTTCAGTTAAGAACTTTTTCAGCTTTTCATACCATGCCTTGGGTGCCTGTTTTAGACCATATAAAGCTTTGTTTAGCCTGTAAACATGATCTGAATTGACTTCATCTTCAAATCCAAGGGGTTGCTTAACAAATACTTCTTGTATTTCTCCATTCAAAAATGCACTTTTTACATCCATTTGAAACAATTTTATCCTTATACTGCTTGCAAATGCAAGCAACATTCTGATAGCTTCTATTCTGGCCACAGGTGCAAAAGTTTCTTCATAGTCAAATCCTTCTTGTTGATTATAATCTTGTGCAACCAATCGAGCTTTATTTCTAAGAATGTTCCCTTATTCATCTAATTTGCTTCTGAAAATCCATTTAGTCCCAATGATGGATTTTCCTAATCTTCCAACAACTAGCACTTAGATGACACCATGTGATCCATTTAGTGTTATTATGAAGCAAACTACTATCCTTCAAGAAAGCACATTTAAAGAGAAAAATAGAATCATAGACCTTTTTTTATATATCACCAAAATAGTAGATAGAACCACCTTATGACACCATAAGTGGTTAAGGTTTTAGAGGTGTAATCGCATCACATGTAGAGCCCGTTTGTGCATATTTCTTGTCGAGAAATAAAATGACAAGAAATGATGGAAATGATGAGAAATGGAAATGGTAGGAAATGATAGGAAGTATAAGGTTTTTGTGTATCAAAGGAAATGATCAGAAAGTAAAAAATGAGATGTTTATGAAATTATAGGAAATAAAAGAAAATGTATTATTAAATAATTTTTAAAAAATTAAATAATAAATTGACAAAAATTACTACTAACTTGATAAATTTAAATTTTTAAAAATTTAAATAATAAATATTATATTTGAGAAGTAATATTTTAAATATTATAGTATATATTAATATTTCATTAAATATAGATGTAACATGTGAAATAATATATTTGTAATTAACATAAATAATGTTGTTCATTAGAATCTAAATTTTTTTAGAAATAATATGTTAATGTATTATTTAATATTATTAAGTTGTGTTGGAATTAATGTTACTTATTTAACATATTATTAAGTTGTTGAATATCTTAATATATTATTTATTCTTATAACATTAATGTTATTATATTTTAATGTATTATAATCTAGTATCATTTTTCAACATTATTTTTAATTTTAATCTATTATAATTATAATATGTTGTTATTTATTTATTATTATAATTATACTTCTAGATATCATGTTAATGTTATTATTTTAATGTATTATAATTATAATATGTTATTTATTATTGTAATTATAATTATTATATTTTAATTTATTATAATTATATTGATAATTATATATTGTTTATTATATTATAAGTCTATATCATTTCTCATCATTTTCGAAAGGATGAGGTAAGAAATGACAGGAAACGTTTTCTTTAATACAGAAGGAAATAGTGAGAAATCTACTCTTATTTCTATTGACATAAACACAAGAAATGATAGGAAAACCTTTCCCACCATTTCTTTTCTCTCTATTTCCCATTATTTTCGATCGCACAAACACCCCCGTAGTGTTGGAGGTCTTTGATTTTCAATAGAGAGTTTGTCATTCATCAATCGTCCACCTTAAGGAACATTAACATTCATATATATCTACATATTTATTATGTTTTGTGTTTGTATCATTTGTGTTTTTATTGTTTGTTAGTACTTATTAAATGTTGTGTGTTTATTTTATTTTAGTCTAATATGAAACAATATGACTTTATTTTGAAACCAATTAGTTTAAATCTCTGAAATTGTGTCTTGACTATTTGCTATTTAAATTCATTTGGAAGTTAAATCTATTTTTCATTAAATCTAATATAAATAGCAATCAAAGAGCATAAGTTTGTTGTTTGCATTCTCTAGGATCACCTAATGGATGGTCGAATTCAAGTGTAAAAGAACTATCGTGAGTGTAAGTCACGAACCTGTTCGTTGAGTTTAGTAGTAACTCAATGAGGGTAGTTCATTGAGTTATCTATTAACTCAACAAACTTAGTCTGTTGAGTTAAGCAATAACTTAATAGAGTGAGATGTTTCGTTAGTAAAACACTACACCTTAAAAATTGATTTTATTCACGCCCTATGCTTTGACTTGTTCTTGCACACTTTTTACAACTAATGTTGTGCACTTGTAGTAAATTAAATGAACAGATTTACTAGATTTAAATCTTGTTCGGGAAATTGTTTGTTTCCTTAGAAAAACTAGTTTAAGCTAACAAGACATGTGCAATGAGTTAAGTGTCAAGCAATATCTCTATTTGAGGTGTGCTCTCCTTCTATTGTGGGTGATGTGGCAATTTGGGTTAGTAGAGGGAGGGGGATTTGTAGCAAATGTTTATACTTAAGAAGGGGAGTGAATTAAGTATGTCATAAATTTTCTTATTTTTCAATCACCTTTTTAAATCAAGGTAATGCGAAAATGAAATAGAAATTAAATCACATAGACAATTTATAGTGGTTCCCCTTAACTAGGGTATGTCCACTCCTTGAGTCTCTACTTAAGAATTCACTAATCGCAAGAGTTTTTGGTTCACTCAAAACCTAGTGTATTACAACTTTACTTAAAGCAAAATCAACTTGACAAGGCACTGATCCTTCATCAAGTTCTTCCTTTAACTATACAGACCTTCATACAGTTACTGTGCTAACTATACAAACCCTCGTATAGTTATCTGCATAACTTTACAAACTCTTGTAAAGTTACTGGAAACTTTTCTAAAAGGTGTTCTTTTAGAGTTTCCTCCACAACACCCCTTGTGGTTAGGTTCTCTTTTCAATTTACAATGTAATGTAAAGAGGAATTTATCTAGAAAGCATAAACGTAATAAAAACTTTCCTCTTGTAGATACGGCAATACTTGAATCTTCAAGTAATAACTTTGTTACTATTGAGTTCCTTCAGATGACTTTCAACTCTCATTCTCCAAGAATCTTCAAGACTTCTAAGAAATTTTCTCTTTAGAGTTACTACCGAAAAGAACTATCTTCTAAACTTAACTTGACTCTTTTTATATTATACGAGGAACTTTAACTAATTACACATGTTCTCTAGACTTTTCAAACTACAATATTTAATCTTGACTTGTCAAATTTATCTCTAATTGCCATCTGTAAATATTGACTGAGTCTTTAGAAATATGGTAGAACATGTGTAAATGCGTGTGTGCCATGTGTCATTTGTAAAATAAATAATCCTGCAATAAACTTTGATAAAAATATAATAGTTAAATAAATCCATCAAAGTCATAATATTATGACCCTTTGTAAAGTTATGCCCATAAATTTAAGAGCTTATGCATAGTAGAATATTATGAACCTCTATAAACTTATCCCCATAACTTTACAGACTCTTACAAGCTGACACATGTAAAGCACAACGACTTATCTTGACAAACTTACGAATCCCTCAAGAGATAACCTTATAGAGGTCCATCAAGTTATCCTTATAACTTTATGGATTATATATATCATAAGTTTATGAAGATCCATAAAGTTAAATTCATAACTTTACAAGCCAAATATTCATAACTTATATATATGTAACTTCATAACTTTATGAATGTCTATAAAGTTATCTTTATAACTTTACTAGTCTCCATAAAATTTTATACTTAGAGAAATTCTAGAGTTATAAACTAGTGTTATGAATCAAATAAGTTTATGATTGTCTATAAAGTTAGCTATATAACTTTATGACAGTTTGTAAACTTATGGACTTAGATACTATTTTGAAGTTCACCATTTTACATAATTGAAGTATAAATCATTTTGTCAATCATCAAAATATAAACATATTAATGGATAAGAACATTATCCCTAACAATCTTCCCCTTTTTGACGATGACAAAACTTTTCAAATGATTCAACATTTAAAACTATAACATTTATAACACAACATCAAACTCATTTATCACACTCATTTACTCCCCCTTAAATAAAATTCATAATATACATAGCATAAACATTCATTCATTCATTCATTAAAACATTCATTCAAACATATTTGAAAATAATGCATTCTCCCCCTTTTTGTCATTTCAAAAACGATGAAAATATATAATTTAGAATACATAAAGAAGATTTTTCTATTCTTTACAATTTGTCTTTTAATTTATCAATGTTTGCCTTCATTTTCTCCATAGATTTTTGAATTTGTTCTAATTTGGCAATTAGCAGGAGGTCAATTGACATTCTGTCTTTAGAGGTTGAAGGTTGTGTTTGTGTATGAGTTGGACCTTCTGAAGTAGAAGCCTCTATTGTACTTGATTACTTATAAGATGATTTACTATCATTAGTAGCAAACCTCTTAAAATCTTTTATAGTCAAATACCTTGACCTCTATTGGTAGACTTTCCATTTGGCCAAAGTTAAAGATCTATTGATTAATCTGAATAGGGCATCTCTACAGAACAATTTTGTCTTTACTGTCTTAATTTTTGAGATGAACACCCAATACCAATTGACTTGGATTTTGTTCATTACAACATAAGTGGCTAACTTTACAAACTAGCTTAACTCCATTTCATACCCTTGCCTTTGATAAATTGTCCTAATAAGAATAAAGGTAACAAATAGAGTTTTTTCATTTAGATATTTCATTCTATTTAACAATAGAAAAGTAGGATCTATACAGAAGCATGACTTAATATCTAATTTCTTCTAATTTAAACCAGTTGTAGTTTCTAACATTTCGAGACCAGTATTCTTTAATCCTAATGTCTGATAACTATAAACACCCCAATTTTAGACATATATTAGATAGATGTTCATAGTTATCTTGATAGTCTAAGGTTGCTATCTACACCCTTGATCATGCATCTGTGTCGTCCGTTCGACGTTTGCATGCTTGGATCGTTCAGATCAACTTCGAACAATCCTAGCCCTTCGTTTGCGAGGTATATGATTGACCCCACCGTAAGGGCATGATCATACCTATCTAAACTCATGATGGAGGTCATTCTCCCTCTGATTGATTGATCCCTTTGTCGAATTGTCAATCAGACCCCTAGATCATCTTGGATTAGCTCTAGGTGATCTTGGCCATCCGCTTGTGATGGGTGACCCATTCGACCATTTGGATGTTGATCATCCATTTTCCCCCTTGGAGGAGGGTCATTGCCTATTTGATTGACTAGTCCTTTAGTTGGATTGACAATTAGACCCTCAGATTGCCCTAGATTGGTTTCAAATGACCTTGGCCGCCCATTCATGATGAACGAACTACCTATCCATTCGAATGCCAGTTTAGTCAACCTATATCCTTAAAAGGATTAACTCCCCTTTGATTGGCTGATGTTTTAGTCGAATCACCAATCAAACTCTTGGATTGCTCCCGATCAGCTCTAGATGATCTAGGCCCTCCATTCCCAATGTATCGCTTATTTGGCCATCTAGATGTCGATCAGGCCATTTGAACCTTGGTGAGGGTCTTTGTCCTCCTAATTGATCGGTCCTACAATTGGAATGTTAATTAAACTCTTAGATCGCCTCAGATCAGCTCTAGATGATCCTAGCCCTTCATTTGAGATTTGGGCTCTATTGTCGTTAGCCCTTTCAACTAGGAACTTGAGAGTCGTCCCTTCGCTTCACCCTTTTGGAACTTGTCTTCACCTTCGAGTCAGTAGCATCATCAGCAATAGCCGAAGGAGGGAACACAAATTCTAGGAGTCTGGTTAATAGGGGGTCAGCAGTAGATGAGGACTATCCCAAAAGGCCAGGCAAGGAGATAGTGGTCGGATCAGTCACAATAGCTACTTCGACAATGCAGCGAGAATAGGTTTTAGTGACCAGGCCAAGGGTAGTAGAGTCCCAACTACAAGTAGTAGCGCTTAACCCTCCTAAAGCCGAGGAGGCCTCTCACCAACAAAGGAGGGGTTGGCAGCCCTCTTCTCTGAGTTGTAGCAGCCACAATATTCGGTCTACACCAATTCAGGCCATTACAATAGGCTGATGCTATTCCAACCGCAAGATGGCATCATCAGGGTAATGCCAGGGGCATCTATCAATAGATTAGAGCCCCAAGATTGGATCGTCTAGGTCCCTTCCATATTGGCAGCTCTAGTTAGAATAAAGAGTGTCTAGGACTTAAACCTCGAGGTGTTCACCAAACAGATGGAGTCAAAAGTTGAACCTAACGAATCGTTCTCCAGACATGATTTAGAGAGTCGTGAGCTTCAAGTAGAGGAAGCAATCAAGCTCATTAATTTCAATACTAAAGTAAAGGAGAGGAACTTGCGCATCAATGCGTTACTGAATCCACAAGATAGAGGTAAGTTATTCGCCTCTTGTGGGAGTTCCTATATGTGTTCTGTTTGAATTTTTAGAAGTTTTAAGTTTATAAATTGCAAGTGCATGGTGTCCAATGAAGTACGTCAATAAGTATGAGTTGAACCACAAGGAAATGGGGATAATCTAGGACTTTAACTACAAGAAAATTGTAAGCTAGCACTTTCCAAATATGGATTAGGCAACATAAATGCTTGATCCACAAAATTTTAATTTATCAACCAACCAATAGATTAGACTGAAAATTTAATCTCAATCAGATATGTTAATGTAGACTTTATAGAAAAACTTGCATATTCAAAAATGCACAAATGCTATGACAGAAAATTCAAAGATTGAAAATGATGCAGAAAATCGGAAAATTTTGTCCGTTAACATTCGTGTCTTTAAAACCTTATAAGTTCCTGATTACTCAACCAAAAATACCAAAATCAAGGTGTTCATAGATATTAATGGAATATTTAATCTAATTTTTATGTGATCTGAGTTTTAAGAAATATAAGTTACAAATGAGACAAAATATTCTTAGACTTAATTCTGCACCTGAAGAAGTCGGAGCTTGGAAATGGTATGAAATCTTTTCAGAATGCTCCAAAATTTCAGAGAATCAAAACACACTTCTAATGGCATGATTACAAAATTTTTTAGGATTTTTAATCAAACAAATAAGCTCTAGATCACATATCAATTCTCAAAATAAACATAGAACAATAGAAACGTGAATTTGTAAACAGCATGCATGATCTTCATCAAATACTACTTTGTTTCATACATAACACAATGAGATATCTGCATTTCAACATCAACAAACAACAATATATAAAGATATATCATTAACAACATCTATTTTTATGGTTTTCAAAGAAAAACAACAAAGATTCATAGATTCAAAAGGGAAGATACAAATAAAAACGAATCTATCTTCTACTTTTATCTTGTTACAATGAAAACTAAGAAAACATATAACTACCTATGTGAAACATGAAAGTATAAAATACATTTGAAGCCAAAGAAGAGGGGAAAGTGGAGAAACGATTTGTGGAACCTCACAAATGAATAGAAAACACCCTTATGAAGGTCGGCGTCCTTGCTTCAAGATGTGGGATGAAGACTTGCACGTTGAAGATGATTTGTGATATGAAGATGAGGAGATCCGAGTTCAGGCAAGGTGGAGGAATGACTAGTGTTCTCCTTCCTTGCTTCAAGATGTGGAGCTCCAAAAGGAGGGTGATGGTTGGTGGTGTGGAGGTGTGTATCCAAAGGAGCCAAGAGAGTTGCCCTAGACGTGCACCACTTCTTTTATAAGGAGTGTTCCCATGTTTGGAGATCCATCCTCAATTCAACGTTTGGGATTAAATCCCACTTGATTTTCTTCCTTGAATGTTCTATTGAATTATAAACTTTTTATAACAATAAATACATCAAAGTATCAAGCCATCCATAACATTCATAAATGATGCATGTTTGAAATAATTTCCTACTTTTAATTGTATAAAATGGGGATTAGATCTTATTGGTTAAATAATGAAATAAATGCATAATATGACTTTAATAAGTCTCGTGTAAATCTATTTAACTAATAAGATCTTATAAAAATATGCAACATTTTAATCCAAACATGTTTGCTTGAAGCTATAGTGATATGCCAGGATTAAGCCTTGAGGTTGTAGTTCATCGCTTACCTTTCTAGAATTAACACGACCAGTTAAGCAAAAGTTGTGTCACATCAAACTAGAGTGGAGTCTAAAATTGCAAGAAGTCAACAAACAGTTATAGGTTGGCTTCTTACGTGAAGTGCAGTAGCTAGAGTGGTTGGCCAATATCGTCTCCATGTCGAAGAAGGATAGTAGGGTCCAGATGTGCATTGACTACCGCGACCTCAACAATGTCAACCTGAAAGATGACTTTTCATTGTCGCATGTAGACCTGCTTGTGGATAGTGCTGCAGGAATGTAGTCCTCTCTTTCATGGATGGATTTTCAGGTTACAACCAAATCTATATGGTGGAAGAGAACATGGAAAAGACTGCTTTCATCACTCCATGGGGCGTGGTCTACTATCAAGTTATGCCGTTTGATCTGAAGAACATTGGCACCACATATCAATACGCCATGACTGTTATATTTGTTGTAGTTAAACCTGATTGTTCAGTCAACACATGTTTAGGTTGTAAAAGGTTAAATCAAAAAATCGACTTGATTTGTTATGCCTATATTAATAAATTCTCTTAGAAGTAAACAAACAACCTTTCACACAAATTAGATATGAAGTCCAATTTGTATTTTAAACTGCAAGTGCACAGTGTATATTGTATTTGTGTGCAAGTACAGGTCAATCCCAAAGAGATTGAGTAAGAATTATGTATTGTTCTGATTTTATATTGGAATTTATATGTGTTTAGTAAAGCACTGCGTTGAGTTATAGTTAATACAATGGACTTAGTTTGTAGAGTTATAGTTACTCAACGGACTAACTTCGTGGACTTAAATTAACTCCACGAGCCTATTTTTTTTGTTAAATACTGTTATTTACAGAGGAATTCGGCCAACCATTGGGCAGTTCCACAGAATGTAAATAACATCAGTTAAGTTCTTTAATGTTAGTTAATATTAGATTTGTCATTAAGTAATACTAACATTCAGATATTTTAAACAGTAACCTTTAAAATCTTTAAGTATTTGGGACAATTTAATTTTCAATAAACTATAAAACTATTTTCTATTTTTTGAATCAAACAAACATAAAACATTCAAAATACTGACAATGATAACATTAATCACGATACAAAGCAAACAATACAACACTTTAATACTAAATGTAAACACATATAATTTGTTATTTTTGGTATTTTTGTTTTGATATGTTCTTGAAGATGAGCGAAATGTAAAAATCTCTATCGATAGTAAAAACTTCCGTCACTACATGCGACGCGATTACACCACTGAAAACTTAATCACTTACAATCTTGCCTCCTCTCCCTATAAAATCGCAAATCAAGAATTGTAAGATGATCTCCTCTTTAGCATATTGGCATCAACCTAAAACCAAGGCTAGAAGCTTTACGATCTCTTGAGATATGAGTCGTTGTTTGGTGAAAATGGCTTCCCTTCCTACGACGCGATCACTCCTCACAGTGGTTGTCAGTCACCGTGTTTGGCTCGTAATCGACCCGACATCTGGAAAGTATTCTTATAGACTTCCGATGGTTAGTGATTTTGGTGGTGGTGTGGAGCTTTAGGAAACTACTGATGCTTCCTGTAGTTAGCACGGTTCTCCACCTACACACACACACACCTTTTTTCTTCGTCTTTCTCCTCTTCTTTTATATTTCTTTCTGTAGTAACTACTTCTGCTTAGATGATCGGTTGGATTTCCTTCATTCATATCAATGATGGTGATTTCTTCTTCATTCCACAAGTGAATTCCTAGGTGATACGTATAATCGTGGTTTTCCTTCGAATTTCTTGTTTTTACAACAACTACAGTAGCATATTAGAAAATAAATGGTCCGTGGAGTTACAGATAACTCAACGGACTTACTTCGTTGATTTAACTATAAAACATGTGTAATAAAGGAATAACTTATAAGCTTATTAACACAACACGCTACCTTAGTGTATATTCAATTAACTCGACGCGTATAGTTATGCTAACTTAACGAGTTGTACATGTGCAACTCACGTGACATAATAAAGCATTTAATTTCAACACGAGTGTCAAGTCCCTAGTAATGGTGCCAAAAAACTTGTTTGGGTTTTAAAGGTTAAATTAGAAAATCGACTTGAGTTTTTTTTATGCTTATGTTAATAAATTCTCTTGGAAGTAAACAAACAACATTTCACACAAATTAGATATGAAGTCCAATTTGTGTTTTAAACTGCAAGTGCACAGTGTATATTGTATTTGTGTGCAAGTATAGGTCGATCCCATAGGAATTGAGTAAGAATTGTGTACTGTTTCGATTTTTATATTGGAGTTTATATATGTTTAGTAAAGCACTTCGTTGAGTTATAGTTAACACAACAAACTTAGTTTGTGGAGTTATAGTTACTCAACGGACTAACCTCGTGGATTTAAATTAACTCCACGAGCCTATATTTTTGTTAAATATTATTATTTACAGAGGAATTCAGCCAACCATTGGGCGGTTCCACAAAATGTAAATAACATTAATTAAACTCTTCAATGTTAGTTAATATTAGATTTATCATTAAGCAATACTAACATTCGAATATTTCAAATAGTAACCTTTAAAATCTTTAAGTATTTGGGACAATTCAATTTCAGTAACTGTAAAACTATTTTCTATTTTCTGAATCAAACAAACATAAAACATTCACAATATTGACAATGATAATATTAATCACGATACAAAGCAAACAATACAACACTTTAATACTAAATGCAAACACATAATTTGTTGTTTTTGGTATTTTTGTTTTGATAAGTTCTTGAAGATGAGCAAAAGGTGAAATGTAAAAATCTCTATCGATAGTAAAAACTTCTGTCACTACATGCGACGTGATTACACTAAAAATTTAATCACTTACAATCTTGCCTCCTCTCCCTATAGAATCGCGAATCAAGAATTGTAAGATGATCTCCTCTTGAGCATACCGGCATCAACCCAAAACTAAGGCTAGAAGCTTTACGATCTCTTGAATATGAGTCGGTGCTTAGTGAAAATGGCTTCCCTTCCTGCGACGCGATCACTCCTCACAGTGGTTGTCAGTCACCGTGTTTGGCTCAGAATCGACTCAACATTCGGAAAGTATCCTTATAGACCTTTGAAGGTTGGGGATTTTGGTGGTGGTGTGGAGCATTAGGAAACTTCCGACGCTTCTTGTAGTTAGCGCGATTCTCCTCCTACACACACACACTTCTTCATCTTTCTCCTCTTCTTTTATATTTTTTTCTATAGTAATTGCTTCGACTTAGATGATCGGTTGGATTTCCTTCATTCATATTAACGATGGTGATTTCTTCTTCATTCCATGTGTGAATTCCTAGGTGATACGTGCAATCGTGGTTTTGCTTCGAATTTCCTGTTTCTGCAACTGCTACAATGGCATAATAGAAAATAAATAGTCTGTGGAGTTACAGATAACTCAACAAACTTACTTCATTGATTTAACTATAGAACACGTGCAATAAAGAAATAACTTATAAGCTTACTAACACAACACGTTACCTTAGTGTATATTCAATTAGCTCAACGTGGATAGTTATGCTAACTTAACGAGTTATACATGTGCAGTTCACATGATATACTAAAGCATCTAATTTCAACACGTACATAATTCTAACTTAACAAGTTCAGATATTTTGGATACTTACAAACCTAACTATCCGATGCTCAGATGCATTTCAGATAGTTAGCAGTTAACTTATCGAACATTCACTTAAGTCATGCATTAAGGTTACAACATGTGTACTCTAGGAAATAATAAAATATTCTTTAAACGTCTAAACAATTTCATAATTACAAACAAAGAAAACTAATTTGCGGAATTTAAAACATTTCTCCCTGTTTGAGATCTTTCTTTTTCTTCTTCTTCTTTCTTTTTCAGCAATTCTTTAGTGACGAATATCTTGTCTTTTTATGCTTCACTAGATTTGCTTTTTTCTGATACTTCAAGTCTTCAATGACGTAAATCTTACCTTTTTATGCTTCACTGAATTTTCTTCCACCTGAGAGCTTTTCCTCGAAGAGCTGTTTTTAATCCTTGAAAAGATTTTTCGTTTTGTGTGCAGGGATAATTTTATCAACGAGAATTCTATGCCTTTTATACTGTATCTTCATTTCATGCATATCCTCCACGTTTAATCACTACCAGTTTTCCACTTCTCCATGTCTTTTCTTTTTGCTTTATCAAAATACACACGTTCTGACCTACATTTACATTTCGAATTTTCTTTAATCATTAGTCTTGTATCTCTGAAAAATTTCATGCAAAATAAACTTTCTCGTCCAAAAATTTTTCATGTGTAATAAGAAGTTGTTACTTTAATGTTAACTAAATGAGTAACACAAGTATATATATAACTTAACGTTTCTAACTTAACGAGTTTCTCATGTGCCAACTCACGTAACAAGTACTGTAGCTAACTCGACGAACTATCTTCGTGGTGTTACGCTAACTCAACGAACCATCTCCATTGTATTACGATAACTCAACAAACCAGTAATAAACAAATGTTTTTATAATAAGAATTTTACCACGTGCAAAAAATAACAACTTAAGTTTATAACGCTAACCTAACGCATTGCCTTAGTGTTCAATATAGCAACTTGTTTGATTACTCAGCACGACACCAGAAAACTAGTTTGTATCTCCAGCAATGCACCAGAAAAACTTGGATTTGTTAACTTCTATTTTTACTTAGTTAATTTATCTTTATGCCTATTCCTTTTTTTTTAGAAGTAAACAAACAACCTTTAACACAAATTAGATATTAATTCCAATTTGTATTTTAACTACAAGTGCACAGTGTCTATTGTATTAATGTGTAAGTACAGGTCGATCCCAAAGAGAATTGTTTAAGAATTGAGAACTGTTCCATTTGTTAACAATCAAATTAATATCTTCAATAAGCCCTCCGTTGAGTTACAGTTAACTCAACGGAGACAAAGTTCGTTGAGTTATGGCTAACTCAATGGGCTAACCTCGTGGACTTAAGTTAACTCCACGAGCCTGTCTTTTCTTTTTAACACTGCTATTTACAGAGAAATTCGGCTAACCATTGGGCGATTCCACAGATTGTAAATAACATCAATTAAGCTCTTTAATGTTAGTAAACATTGGATTTATCATTAAGCAATACTAACATTCAGATAATTCAAACAATAACCATTAAAATCTTTAAGTCTTTTGAACGAACTAATTTCAGTAAACTGTAAAACTAAAATAAACATAAAACAATCATAACACTGACAAAGATAACATTAATCGCGATACAACACAAACAATACAACACTCAAATACAAAATACAAACACAGATAAGTTATTTTTGGTATTTTTGTTTTAATATGAACATGAAAATGGGCGAAATGTTAAATGTAAAGTAATCTCAATCGATAGTAAATACTTCCATCACTACATGCAACACGATTACATAACTGAAAATTAAACCACTTACAATTCTGTCCCCTCTTCCTATAGAATCACGAGTCCAGAATTGCAAGATGATCTCCTCTTCAGCATACAGGCATCAACCCGAAGCCAAGGCTAGAAGCTTTACGATCTTCTGAGATATGAGTCGGCGCTTGGTGAAAATGGCTTCCCTTCCCACGACGCGATCACTCCTCACAATGGTTGTCAGGCACTATGTTTGGCTCGAAATCGATCCGACATCAGGAAAGTATCCTCATAGACCTCCGATGGTTGGTGATTATGGTGGTGGTAATGATGGTTGGTGTGGTACTTTAGAGAATTACCAACACTGTCTGCAGAAAGCTTGATGCTCTTCCTCTGTACACACTGGCCATACCCATCGATCACACACACTTACTTCTTTTTTTTATTATTTATATTTCTTCAGTGGTAACTACTTCTGCTTGAATGGTCGGTTGGATTTTCTTCATTCATATCAACGACGATGATTTCTTCTCCCTTCGACGAGTGAATTCCTGCATGATACATGCAATCGTGGTTTTTCTTCCAACTGTCCTGTTTCTGCAACCGCTACAGTGGCATATTAGAAAATAAATAGTCTGTGGAGTTACAGATAACTCAACGGACTTGCTTCATTGATTTAACTATAAAACACGTGCATAAATTTAACTATCCGATGCTCAGGTGCATTTCGGATACTTACAAACTTAACTATCCAATGCCTAGATGCATTTCGAATAGTTACAGATAACTCAACGATATATAACTTAAGTAAATCTACTAGATCTCGACACGTGTCAGCAGCAATTTAGTAATAAAAGAAACATTTCGGAGAGTTCAGGTCTAACTATCCGATGCTTAGATGCATTTCGGATAGTTATAGATAACTCACCGAAAATCCACTTAAGTCACTTTCTTAGAACATGACACGTGTCCACAGCTATTTTATAAATAAAAGGAGATTTCGAAGAGTTACACATATAACTATCCGATGCCCAGCTGCAATTTCGGATAGTTATAGATAACTCACCAAAAGTTCACTTAAGTCATGCATTATGGTTTCGACACATGTATTTCAGGAAATAATAAAATATTCTTTTAAAACATAACTATTCGGTAGTTTAAACATAACTATCCGATACATGTTCGGTATGTTAAACATAATTGTTTGAAATATGATAAAATTTGGATACTTAAGGATTTCACAGCCTGCAACTTACTGACAATTCAGAAATGTACTAAATTAACATTAATTCCCTCAAATTAAGCAGATTCTTTAATTAAAGCTTATAACAGTGCAATTATAACATAATGGTTTAATTCTCATATTATAAGCTAAATGTTATGCAATTAACCATCATTTAACCGTTAATATTATGCACTTTTTCATTCTAAACACTTCCTCCATACCTAAATTTTGTTAGTCACTTAGCAAACTAAGATCTAATTAATGAGTCTTTCTAAAAGTGCTAGAATTAATTCTTTCCCCTTTCTTTTCTTATGTTTAGTATAAGAACTAGTATTATTATATAGATACTTTGTATGTTTCAGTAATCAACCTGCAAATATACTTAGAATATATGCACATTACATACAAAGTATATCATCATCACATAGGTGTTAATTATATTATCGTTTGTTCTTCTTTTCATCATCTGCCATCTTGAATTTTCCAATAAGATTTTTAGAAGAAATTTCAACAACATATGAATCAAAGTACAATCCAATTCAATATGATTAAGACAAGTAGAATAAAGAATTGTATCTCCATTAAACAACTTTAAAAGTCAATTCTAGATTCATATTTCAGCAATTTTAGATAATAGAAAATATACTCGATTCATAAGATATCTGTATTTCACAAAACACTTGTATCTTTTCAGAACAGTATATGTATTTTTGTACTTTAAAAGTTAATTTGACAAGCTTGAATCATACAAGAGCTTTCTAATGTACTCATGTAATGAGCTTTCAGTCAACAATCCCAGATCTGATCAGGATCTTAGGTTGCCAGATTTCAAGAGTCCTTTTTCAAGTCAACAATCCTTACATACCTATCTACTCAAGTACAAAAGGCTCGTGATCAAACAAGTCAATAAACTCTCAAGTTTTTTTTTTTCATATTACAAAACAAAAACATTAATCACATACTATATATGTACATATTTCATTAATACAGATGTAGTAAACACCAATCTCATATAGTCCTACTTCTATCATTTACTAAAAATATGAATCCATAACAATAAACTCATACTTTTTCTGTCGTTTAATAAGATCTACACATAAATCATTCTACAAGTTTAATCAGTCAAATTAAAGCCTTATTGCACCCCTTGCACGACCAGCAATGCGTTTCTTGAACCATAATCTAGCTTTGCGCTGGATTAGCTCTAGGGCTACTTCATTATTCGGCCTGATTTTTATTTCTTTGCTTAAAGCAATTTCTGTTGCTACTTTTACTTTTATTTCTGCTCTCTAGGGTATTTGTATACCCAAATTAACAAAAAATTTCCTCAAGTTGAAGAGTTCTGATTCTAACTTTTGTAGTTCTTTTTCTCTTGTCGTGTTCCGAATCTTCTACCGCGTGTGCCAATCCTCTGACTCTTTCAGAAACTGTGCTGTCCACTACATCTTCCCAGAACTCAGGTGTCATCTTCCTCATTGTGGAGTTACACAACAGCACGAAATCGCTCTGATCTCTACTGTTCTAAATGGTTTGCCAGATAATGGCCCCAAAACCCTAGGTTTTAGTTTAAATAAGCCCTAAGTTTAGGCGGGTAATCGGGTCATTTCCCGAACCAACTATTGCTCTCTCATCCGCAGTCTTAGCTATAGTACTCCATTGAGTTACAGTTAACTCAACGGAATAAGCTCGTTGACTAACTCAAGACTCAATGGAGTAAGCTCATTGAGTTAAGTGTAACTCAACGGACTTCCCATACAAATAGATATAAAAAAAGAAAAAACTTAAGATAATAGTTTTTCTGTTTTTTTTTACCGGTTTAACCGATACTATGTTTCGGTCAGACCTAATTTTTTTTCCGGTTGAACCGATACTATGTTTCAGTAAAACCAATATTTTTTACTGAAAATTAATATACATATTTTTATGTTCCGGTCATACCGATGGATCTGGTCGGTTGAACCGCAACGATTTTTATATTTTATAATTTTTTTTATTATATAAACATAAAAATTGATTTCTTACTAAGTAAAGTTCGAGTAGTCCTCTACTCTGACTTCTTCTACAATTCCAAAGGAGCTTTTTAGTATTTTCAGAATAGGTTTAAGTCTTTGTCCATTTACTTTAAATATATTCTGATTTTTAGGATTTTCAATTTCAATAGCTCCATAAGGATAAATATTTCGAATTATGTAAGGTCCTGCCCATCTAGATCTTAATTTTCCTAGATGGTTATGGAGTCTAGCCATGTAAAGATATATTTCTTGTCCTATTTCAAAGCTTTTTGGAATAATTTTCCTATCATGCCAGAACTTCATTTTCTCTTTTTCTCTTACAATCTTCGAATAAGCTTCATTTCTAAATTCTTCTAATTCAATTAATTATATTTTCCTATTTTCAGCAGCTTGATTTAAATTAGTGTTTAGAGTTTTTAATGCCTAATAAGCTTTATGTTCTATTTCAGTTGGTAAATGATAACTTTTTCCATATACTAACCTAAAAGGTGACATACCTAAGCATGTTTTATAAGCAGTTCTATAAGCCCAAAGTGCATCTATCAATCTATTAGCCCAATCTGTTCTAGTAGGATTTACTACTTTTTCTAAGATTAACTTAATTTGTTTGTTTGCACTTTCTACTTGTCCACTTGTTTGTAGATGATATGATGTTGCAATTTTGTGGTTTACTCCATATTTATTCATTAAAGCTTCAAAACTTCTATTACAGAAATGAGTTCCTCTATCACTGATAATAGCTTTAGGTATTCCAAATCTGGCAAATATATTGGTTCTTATAAATTGTATTACCACTTTGTTGTCATTAGTTTTCGTAGGAATAGCTTCTATCCATTTAGATACATAATCCACCCCCAACAATATGTAATTAAATTGATTAGACATAGGAAAAGGACCTATAAAATCTATTCCCCACACATCGAAGATTTCAACCTCAACAATAGGATTAAGAAGCATCATATTCCTCTTTGATATTCTTCCTATTTGTTGACATCTTAAACGACTTAAGTAATACTTATGAGCATCTTTGAATAGTGTTGGCCAATATAACCCACATTGCAGAATTTTTGCAGCAGTTTTCCCTGAACCAAAATGCCCTCCACAAGCTTGGTCATGACAGAAAGACAATATGCTTGGATATTCAGTTTCTGGAACACACCTCCTTAAAACCAGATCAGGACATTTCTTAAATAAGTATGGGTCTTCCCAATAGTAATATTTTACTCTTGAGAAAAATAATTTCTTATCCTGTCTATTCCAATCCTTAGGTGTTAAACCAGTAACTAAGTAATTAACTATGTGTGAGTACCAAGGTATTGTGTTGATGGTCATTAATTGTTCATCAGGAAAATTATCTTTAATTTCAATATTTGATTTTTCTATTTGTAATATTGATAAATGATCTGCTACTACATTCTCACAACCTTTTTTATCTTTAATTTCTAGATCAAATTCTTGTAATAATAATATCCATCGGATCAATCTAGGCTTAGTCTTTTTTTTTGCTATTAGATGTTTTAAAGTTGCATGATCCGTGTATACTATTACTTTAGCTCTAATCAGATATGATCTAAACTTTTCCAAGGCAAACACAACAGCTAATAGTTCTTTTTCAGTAGTTGTGTAATTAACTTGAGCATCATTTAAGGTTTTGCTTGCATAACGAATCACTCCAGGAGATTTTCTATCTTCTGTCCCAACACTACTCCTACAGAAAAATCAGATGCATCGCACATTAATTCAAATGGATGGCTCCAATCAGATGCTTGAATTATAGGAGTTGAAATTAAGCTAATTTTAAGTTTGAAAAATGCTTCCTTGTAATTTTTATCAAAGTTAAATGGAACATCTTTTAATAGATTAGTTAAAGGTCTAGCTATCTTGCTAAAGTCTTTAATAAATCTTCTATAAAAACCAGCATGTCCTACAAATGATCTAATATCTTTTACTGATTTAGGTTCTGGTAGATTAGAAATTACTTCTATTTTAGCTTTATCTACTTCCAACCCTTTCTTAGAAACAACATGCCCTAAGACTATTCCTTGTTTAACCATGAAGTGACATTTTTCCCAATTTAAAACCAGACTTTTTTACACACAGCATTTTAATATTAGGTCTAAATTTTTTAAACAAACTTCATATGAGTTGCCATATACAGTAAAATCATCTATAAATATTTCTAAGAAATCTTCAGTCATTCCGGTAAATATGACCTGCATACACCTTTGAAAGGTAGCTGGTGCATTGCATAATCTGAATGGCATTCTCTTAAAAGCATGAGTTCCATTAGGACAGGTGAAAGTTGTTTTCTCTTGATCCTCTAATGCTACTGGAATTTGATTATAACCTGAATACCCGTCTAGGAAACAAAAATATTCTTGCCCTACTAATCTTTCCAGCATTTGATCTATAAAAGGTAAGGGAAAATGATCTTTCCTAGTCACAACATTCAGCTTTCTATAGTCTATACATACTCTCCAGCCTGATTGAATTCTAGTAAGTATCAAGTTTTGACTTTCATTCCTAATAATTGTTAATCCTGATTTCTTGGGAACTACATGGATTGGGCTAACCCACGAGCTATTAGAAATTGGATAAATTATGTCATTATCTAACCATTTCACTATTTCCTTCCTAACTACTTCTTTAAGGTTTGGATTTAATCTTCTCTCAGGAATTCTAACAGGTTTAGCATTCTCTTCCAAATTTATGTGGTGGCAGCATAAAGTTGAACTTAACCCTTTTATATCAGTCATAGTCCATCCTATTGCTTCTTTATAACTTTTCACTACATCTGTTAATTTATCTATTTGATCCTCTTTTAAATCTGAAGCAATAATGATTGGACAGGTTTATTTCTCTTCCAGAAATATATAGGTTAATTCAAGAGGTAAAGGTTTTAATTCTAAATGTTGCCCATCAGAAGCTAGAGCTCCTAATTGAACATCATCATTTTCTAAATTAATTTCTTCCTGATCTCCTTCTATATTTATGCTTTCACTCTCCTCTAAAGTTTCAGAATTGATTTGCCTATTTAATTCTTCTTGAATCACATCATCTAACATATCTCATTCATCCTCTAAAAAGTCTATGGTATGTAAGGACATTTCTAACTCCTCAAACCTTTCTGGTTTGAAAATATTTAATTGAGTATCCTCATTACCATATGCTAACTTCATTACTCTAGTTTTACAATTTATAACAGCCCTTGATGTTGCTAAAAATGGCCTTCCCAAAATTAAAGATGTATCACTATTTTTATGCTTAATTTGTTTGGGAATCCAAAATTACAATATCAATAGGATATATAAAGTTTTTGATTTTAATTAAAACATCCTCTATTTTTCCTCTAGGGTATCTTTTACTTCTATCAACTAATTGAATAACTGTACTAGTAGGAGTTAAGCCTTCTAATCCTAAGGATGCAAATATATCACTTGGTATAACATTTATACCTGCACCTAAGTCTATTAAGGTTCCTTCTAAAATGGTATTTCCTATGGTGCACGATATAACAGGGATTCCAGGATTAGATAACTTTTTAGGAATTTGTGGCAGAAATAGGGAACTACTTTGCTCAGCTAAAAATGCCTTTCTAAGAACTTTTCACTCTCTTTTCTTAGTACACCAATCCTTCAGAAATTTAGCACAAGGTGACATTTTCTACAATAGATCTAATAAAGGAATGTTAACTTGTACTTTTTCAAAAATTTCTCTGATTTTTTCTTGTTTTTCAGGTATTGTTTGTTGTAATCTTTCAGGATAGGGTGTTAAAGATTGTGATTTAAAAGATTCCTTTTCTTTCGTTTGATTTGTTTGATCATTTTTAGCTTCATTAGCAGATTCAGATTGTTCTTCAGTGATTTCAAGATTTTTAGCTATTACATTTTCGTTATCGTTTTGATTTTTACTCTTATCCACCTTCATATTATTTTCAATTTGAGTTCTTGATGGTATATTAGTTCCAGATCTTAATGTTACACATGCATCTTCCAGATTTTCGTTACTCTCATGATGTTTTTGTATATCATTTTCGTGATTATGATCTTCAATTGTTTTTAGTTTTAGAGTGCATTCTTTAAATTCTCTTGCATTAATATTTTTTGTTTGTTGTATATTTTGCAAATTATGTAGATCTATAACATTATAATTTTCATTGTCCTATTGCATAACTTGTATTTTCATTGTATATTCGTCCAATGCTTTTAGTTTTCTTTCCAAATCATCTAATCTCATTGCATTCAATTTTTGATCAATTTTCATTATGGTTTTTTCAGTTTCGTAAATTATATCCATTTTAGGTTCTAAATATGCTTCCTTATAGTTTAATTGGTTGACTTCTTGTTGCTGACACATAAAGTTTTCTAGTTTGTCTAGGTTTTGCTCTATACTACGCTCCAGTTTGTCATACCTATCCCAAACTTCAATGTCTCTCAACATATTACACATTTTATACTAACTATCAGTTGGGTAAGCTATAGGATTCTCATACTCGGCTCTATTATACTGAGGATAATTCATTTGTTGTTCATGAGATCTAACCATTTGCAAACGTCTCAATTTCAAACAGTCAAAAATGTCTTGTCCTTCAGAATTGCAGAATTCGCATATGCTAACTACAGGATTCAGAAATTTTTGAGCATAAGCATATGCCATATCCTCAATTACAGAAGAAAATACACAACTCTAGCTATTAAAACGAAACAGCTCTAACTGTTGCTTATATTAATTCCCTGGCAACGGCGCCATAAAACTTGTTTGATTACTCAGCACGACACTGGAAAACTAGTTTGTATCTCCAGCAGCATACTAGAAAAACTTGGATTTGTTAACTTCTGTTTTTACTTAGTTAATTTATCTTTATGCCTATTCCATTTTTTTTTTAGAAGTAAACAAACAACCTTTAACAAAAATTAAATATTAATTCCGATTTGTATTTTAACTGTAAGTGCATAGTTTCTATTATATTAGTGTGCAAGTACAGGTCGATCCCACACAGAATTGTTTAAGAATTGAGAACTGTTCTGTTTGTTAACAATCAAATTAATATCTTTAATAAGCCCTCCGTTGAGTTATAGTTAACTCAACATACAAAGTTTGTTGAGTTATGGCTAACTCAATGGACTAACCTCGTGGACTTAAGTTAACTCCACGAGCCTGTCTTTTCTTTTTAACATTGCTATTTACAGAGGAATTCGGCCAACCATTGGGCGATTCCATAGATTGTAAATAACATCAATTAAGCTATTTAATATTAGTAAACACTAGATTTATCATTAAGCAATACTAACATTCAGATAATTCAAATAGTAACCATTAAAATCTTTAAGTCTTTTGAACGAACCAATTTCAGTAAACTGTAAAACTAAAACAAACATAAAACAATCACAGCACTGACAAAGATAACATTAATCACGATACAACACAAACAATACAACACTCAAATACAAAATACAAACACAGATAAGTTGTTTATGGTATTTTTGTTTTAATATGAACATGGAAATGAGTGAAAGGTGAAATGTAAAGTAATCTCAATCAACAGTAAATACTTTCGTCACTACATGCGACGTGATTACACCATTGAAAATTAAACCACTTACAATTCTGTCTCCTCTCCCTATAGAATCGTGAGTCTAGAATTGCAAGATGATCTCCTCTTCAGCATACAGGCATCAACCCGAAGCTAAGGCTAGATGCTTTATGATCTCCTGAGATATGAGTTAGCGCTTAGTGAAAATGGCTTCCCTTCCCGCGACGTGATCACTCCTCACAATGGTTGTCAAGCATTGTGTTTGGCTCGGAATCGACCCGACATCAGGAAAGTATCCTCATAGACCTTCGATGGTTGGTGATTATGGTGGTGGTAATGATGATTGGTGTGGTACTTCAGAGAATTGCCGACACTATCTGCAGAAAGCTCGGTGCTACTCCTCTGTACACACTGGCCATACCCATCGATCACACACACTTACTTCTTTTTCTTCTTTTCTTTTATATTTTTTCAGTGGTAACTGCTTCTACTTGAATGGTCGGTTGGATTTCCTTCATTCATATCAATGACGATGATTTCTTCTCCCTTGGACGAGTGAATTCCTACATGATACGTGTAATCGTGGTTTTTCTTCCAACTATCCTGTTTCTACAACCGCTACAGTGGCATATTAGAAAATAAATAGTCTGTGGAGTTACAGATAACTCAACGGACTTGCTTCGTTGATTTAACTATAAAACACGTGCATAAGTTTAACTATCCGATGCTTAGGTGCATTTTGGATACTTACAAACTTAACTATCTGATGCCTAGATGCATTTCGGATAGTTATAGATAACTCATCGATATATAACTTAAGTAAATATACCAGATCTCGACACGTGTCAGCAGTAGTTTACTAATAAAAGAAACATTTTGGAGAGTTTACGTCTAACTATCCGATGCTCAGATGCATTTCAGATAGTTATAGATAACTCACCGAAAATCCACTTAAGTTACTTTCCCAGAACATGACATGTGTCCACAGCTGTTTTATAAATAAAAGGAGATTTTGGAGAGTTACACATATAACTATCCGATGCCCAACTGCAATTTCGGATAGTTATAGATAACTCACCGAAAGTTCACTTAAGTCTTGCATTATGGTTTCGACACATGTATTTCAGGAAATAATAAAATATTCTTTTAAAACGTAATTGTTCGGCAGTTTAAACATAACTATCCGATACATGCTCGATATGTTAAACATAACTGTTCGAAATAAGTTCGGAATGTTAAACATAACTGTCCAAAATATCAGAAAATTCGAATACTTAAGGATTTCACAGCCTGCAACTTACCGACAGTTCAGAAATATACTAAATTAACATTAATTCCCCCAAATTAAGCAGATTCTTTAATTAAAGCTTATAACAGTGCAATTATAACATAATGGTTTAATTCTCATCTTGTAAGCTAAATATTATGCAATTAACCATCACTTAACCGTTAATATTATGCACTTTTTCATTCTAAACACAACTCAACACGTTTAGTTATGTTAACTTAACGAGTTAAACATGTGCACTTCACGTGATTCAATATAACATTCGTAACTTATAATTTCACCATGTGTAGAACACTAATTTAACGAGTTCGTCTCTTCTTTTACTCACTAACTTAACGAGTTCTCACGTGACCTATTTTAACCTTTAAGCCTCTAACTTAACGAGTTCTCACGTGATCTCTATACGAACAAAACTCTAACTTAACAAGTTGTCTAAACGTGCACTGTACATGATACAGAAAATATAACTTTAGAACATATCATGCTTTTCAATAAAAAACTCACGTTAACTTAATGTTTAGTTAAATGAGAAATTAATGCAATGAAACGGCTAGTTATTAACTTAGTATAATTTTAGATCCAATATAGACAAGTATTTATATTAGTAAACTTTTTCTATATTAATCTATGATTTTAATTTCTTTTCACAAGCAACAGTAATTGAGCAAATATGATTATTTTCATTTAGCACACATCATCAAAACAAAATACTCAACAACTTGTAAACTTGCAGTATGTTATCAATACTAAATATTAAAATGCAGAAAGGGATCTTTTTCTATTCCAAGATAATGAAGTTGTTTCTATTTCTACAGATATTTCAATATATTCCTCTTCCCATTTCCATTCATTTAGGTCTTTCATAATTCATATTTGAAATTTCATTAGTTCATCCCACCATCTTATTAGACATAAAGGAGGATCATCATATTCATTATACCACATTCCTAATTGAATTTTATCATGTTTCGTAGATGGTGGTTCAGCTATATCACTAGGTATAGGCAATATTTTTATAAAGTCATCATCATAACTGTCTATGCTTACTATGTACAAATTAGATCTAAATGCAACTAATATATCTGACACTAAATATATATATCCATTAAGTATGACATGTATGTTGTTAATTAATGTTTTCTGTCCTAGATATATCCTAGTATTTTTAGTCTAAGATCTATTTAGAAAATTATACACACTTAAACATAAATCCTCATCCCAATTTCCAGTTGGTCTCCAGTAATACAATTTTTCAGGAATGGTCAAATTTTTATATTTTAAGCTCAGATTTAATCTCTATAGGAGCTTCAAGCACTATCTCTTTTCCTTTCCTTCTTCTAAATAGCTGTGCCTGGTCTTTCTCTTCCTTCTCTGAGATTAAATCTACAAAAATAGGCTTTGTAGGCCCTCGAGCCACAAGTACTGGCTCTTCCTATTTTATTTCTATAATTACTGGTCTCGAAGGACTAGCTTTAGTTTCTTTTGCAGCCATTGATCTAACTGCTTCTTGATGCTGCTCTACTTTAATTTTGTATTAGGCCCTCAACTTTTCTTCAACCTACTTCCTCTTTATAGCATCATATAGGATATGTGACTTGGCCATAGCCATTTCTTCATCATCTCCTTGGTCTTTTGCTGTTTTGACCAAGCTAGCAAACTCCTTATCTTCTTCTTTAGTTCTTGGCCAAGCAAATGTTACTCGTTGCAATGATTCTGTTAGTGGAACTGAAGGTCCTAGCTAGTATTCCTCAGTTACTGGTTTTTCAGCAGCCGACTCTACAGCTACAGGTTCTTCAGCTACTTTCCTCTGTTTCTCCCATATTGCCCACTTGGCATGTCCACCAATATGTTGTATGAACCATAATTTGGACTTGCATCGGATCAATTTTGGGGCAACTTCGTTGTTTGGCCTGATTTTTCTCTCTATTTACTACAACTTCTGTTGCTACCTTAATCCTTGTTTCTACAATCTGAGGGATTCTAATATCTAAATCTACTAAGACTTTCCTCTAGTAGAAAATGTTAGATTCTATCTTTTGTGGCTCTTTCTCCCGAGTTGTGTTCCTGATCTTTTATCTCGTATGCCATTCTTCTGATTCTCTAAGAAATCTCATGGTGTCAACTTCCTCCTAGAACTCTGGCGTCATCTTTGTTAGGACCTTAAGGCTTACCAGAGGGGGGTTGAATGGTAATAATTCGTTTCTTAACCTTTTAGAAGTAGTTTAATGTAAAGAGATAGCAAGCACACAATAAAAGAATTCACACAGAGATTTTTAGGTGGTTCACCACTAACAGCTAGTCCACCCCCAAGGGATACTTGGGCTTCACTAAACTCTTGCAAACTTACAATCACTTGCTTTAATGTTTAAGCAAGAACCAACCAACCATTCACTTGAGCTTCCTTGTCGAAGCTTCAATAAATCCTTTCTCTGATGTTTTGATCCGTGTACTTCAGTAAACACTAGCTTGTGAGCAACAGAGTTGAGTGCGTGATGAGCTTCTGAAATTCAGTCTGTAAACGTTGAAGATGATTTGATCTCTAACGCTTTTCTTTTGTTGAGCTTGGTGTAAGTATGTATATGAGCAAAAAGCTATCTAAATCCGTTGTCTGTATCTTGTATATATACCAAACATGTGTAACGATCATATTTTGTTTCAACGGATGTATTCTATTGTACTTGATTAGACTTCAGTCCCAAATACGGTAAGTTACCATTCAGAAAGTTATTTCAAGATGTCCTTCCGATTTTCTTAACCTTTTCGGATAGTTAGCTATGTAACTCTCCGAAGAATATCTATAACTCACCGAAATATCACTTTAACTTTTCTGCCATGTAGGATTCCAGAATATATACTGTGAGCTGTCATTCAATCGGATACTTATAACTGTAACTTATCAAACAATTATTTAACTGTCGGATAGTTGGCTACAGTAACCCTCCATTAACTTTCCGATTGCTTTAATTTAGCACGTGCATAAAAGACTGACTTAAGTTTCGGATGGTTATCCTTGTAACTTACCGAAACGCTTCAGGATTTCGGATAGTTATCTTTCTAACTCTCCGAAAACTTATTTGAGCTTCTCTCTAGAATTCTGCACGTGGGAAATTCAATGACTTAAGTTTCGGATAGTTAAACTTTAACTCACCGAAACTCTCTTGAATGTTTGGATAGTTATCTTTCTAACTCTCCGAAATCTTATATGAACTTCTGTTTGGAATTCTACACGTGGGAAATTCAGTGACTTAAGTTTCAGATAGTTAAACTGTAACTCACTGAAACTCTCTTTGGGATTTCGGATAGTTATCTAATCTTTCCGATTTTTCTTTTAAGCTTTTGACTATCGGCTTCTTCATTCTGCACGTGCGTAATAGAATGACTTAACTTAACAAAGATGTTATCGGCTTCTATTTGGATAGTTATCGGCTTTCGGAGCAATTATAGTTGAGTATCAAAATGTCTAAGTTACTACAAAACAGAGATGTTAGTAGAACAAGCTCCTAGTTGTGAGCTTGGAGAGTAGAGATATGAAATTATAAATAATATAAAGAACAAATCCCTAAATTTCGTCTAATATGATTAAATGCAGCTTCAGATAATGGTTTAGTGAAGATATCTGCAAGTTGTTCTTTAGTAGAGACATATTCTAAGGAAATATGACCTTTTTCAACATGGTCTCTTAAAAAGTGGTGCCTAATCTCGATATGTTTTGCTCTAGAGTGTAGAACTGTATTTTTGGAGAGATTGATGGCACTACTGCTATCATAGTAAATAATGGTATTTTGAAAATTTAGCTTATAATCTGCTAGAGTTTGTTGCATCCATAAGATATGTGCACAACATAGGCTTACTGCCATATATTCAGCTTCAGTGGTGGATAGAGCTATAGAGTTTTGTTTCCTACTGAACCAAGAAACAAGTGAATGACCAAGCAACTGACATGTCCCACTGGTGCTTTTTTGATCTGATTTGCATCCTGCATAATCTGCATCACTGTATCCTACTAATATCAATTGATTCTGTGAAGAATAAAATAAGCCAAAGTCTTTGGTACCCTGTAGATATTTAAATATACATTTAACTGCTTTTAAGTGTGATGCTTTTGGATAGACTTGATATCTTGCACAAGCACAACCACTAAACATTATATCTGGTCTACTAGCTGTAAGATACAGAAGTGATCTAATCATGCTTCTATATTTCTTTTGATCTACTGGAATGCTAGAAATTTGCTTATCAAGTTTTTCATTTGAGTTCATGGGAGTACCTATTGCTTTGGATTTATCCATACCAAATTTTAAGAGAATTTCTTTGCAAAATTTTTCTTAATTAAAGAAAATGCCATGCTGAAGTTGATGAATTTGTAATCCTAGAAAGAATTTTAATTCTCCCATAAGACTCATCTCAAATTCATTCTTCATTAAGATTTGAAAATCATGACATAGTTTCTCATGTATGGCACCAAAAATGATATCATCCACGTAGATTTGAATAATCAACATATGAGAACTTTCAGATTTGATGAATAAGGTGTTGTCTGCAGTTCCTATGTTAAACTGATTCTCAAGAAGGAAACTCTTCAGTTTATCATACCATGCACGTGGTGCTTGCTTCAGACCATAGAGAGCTTTATTCAGTTTGTATACATGGTTTGGATTTTCTTCATCTTCAAAACCTAGTGGCTGTTCTACATATACTTCTTCTTGCAGAATGCCATTAAGAAATGCACTTTTAACATCCATATGATAAAGCTTAATTTTCATACTGTTTGCAAAGGCAAGTAACATTCTAATTGCTTCAAGTCTTGCAACAGGTGCAAAAGTTTCTTCATAGTTGATTCCTTCTTGTTGGTTGTATCCCTGAGCAACATGTCTAGCTTTATTTCTGATAATATTACCATTATTATCAAGTTTGTTCTTAAACACCCATTTAGTACCAATAATTGATTTTTCGATGGGCCTTTCAATCAAGTTCTAGACTTCATTTTTCTTGAACTGATTTAGTTCCTCTTGCATGGCCATGATCCAGTATTAATCATTGTAGGCATCTTCAATTGTTGAAGGTTCAAGTTCAAACACAAAAGCACAATAATTACAAATATTTTGAATTTTGCTTCTTGTTTGAACACCTTGATTTATATTCTCAATAATTTGTCCAATGGGATGTTCAGACTTTGTCTTCCATGCTTTTTCTGTCTCAGTAGGTGTAGGTAGTGTTGAACTATCCTTTTTCTGAGGAATTTTCTAATTTATTAATTCACTTTCACTTTCACTATCTATTGTTAGACTCTTCAATTTTCCTACCATGTCTTCATCAAAGAATACGTTTATTGACTCTTCTATTCTTCTTTTATGTTCAAAATAGACCCTATAGGCCTTGCTTCTTGAAGAGTATCCAACAAGTAGAGCAGGATCAGATTTTGCATCAAATTTGTCCTTTTGATCCTTAGTATTAAGCACAAAACATCTTGATCCAAGGACCTTAAAATATCCAACATTTGGTATTTTACCATACCATAGTTCAAAAGGTGTCTTATGTAGGATAGGTCTAAGGTGAGTTCTGTTTATAGAATAACATGTAGTATTTACATCTTCAGCCCATAGAGACTTTGGTAGATTAGATGCATTAAGAATTGTCCTTGCCATTTCTTGTACTGATCTATTCGTCCTCTCTACAACTCCATTCTAAGCAGGAGTTCTTGGACATGAGAATTCATGTAGTATGCCAAAAGAATTGCATAATTTTTTAAATTCTGAATTTTCAAATTCACCTCCATGATCACTTCTGATCTTCTTCACGGTTGATTCTTTTTCATTTTGAATTCTAATACAGAGATGTTTGAATTCATCACAGGCTTCATTCTTATGTGTTAAGAAAATAACTCAAGTGAATCTTGTATAATCAACTACCACTAAGGTATATTTTCTTCCTCCTAAACTGGTTGTTTGTGTAGGACCAAACAGGTCCATATGCAATAGATCCAATGGTTGACGTGTGGCAATGTCTTCAATACTCTTGTGTGCTGATTTCTTTTGTTTTCCAATTGTACAGTCACTACACAATTTATCTCTTTTGAATTTGAGCTTAGGCACACCTCTAACAAGATCATGTTTGGTTAATTTTCTTATAAGTCTCATGTTTGGATGATTTAATCTTTTATGCCATAACCATTTATCTTCATTAGAAGCAACTAAACATGCATCACTAGATATAATATCATATGAAAATTCCAAAGTATAAATTGAATTATTTCTATATCCAGTAAATTTGATTTCATGTGTATACTGTTGTAATATAAAACAGTTTTCTACAGTAAAAGTATATTGTAACCTTTGTCACATAATTGACCTACACTTAGTAGATTCTGTTTTAAACCATTTACATGTAAGACATTTTCTATTTTTCCATTTTCAGATGCAACATTTCCTATGGCAGTAATTCTACATTTTTCATTGTTACCAAACTTAACAGATCCTGAATTTATTGATTTAATAGATTCTAGAAGTCTTTTCTTACCTGTCATATGCTTTGAGCAATCATTGTCAATGATCCACTTGGACGTTTGAGCTTTCTTGTCCATGTAGTCCTGCAAGTCATGTTGAAATTAAGACTTTTGGTACCCATATCTTCTTGGGTCCATCACTGTTAGTCTTCTGTATACTAAACTTGTTGCCTTTTGGTAGCCATATAGACGTAGATCTCTTCTTAATGACAAACATAGTTGTGCCATCTTTGTAAGATCTAATTTTTCCACCACAGTAAGGGGTTTCCTGTGGTACAACATACCCTAGGCCAAATTTACTTCTTCCTATTCTTTCAATGACTCCTTCTTTCCATTCCTTCATTTGGACTTCATGGGCTAGAAGGTTTCCCAACAAATCTTCAACTGAATAGTTATTCAGATCCTTTGAATCCTGTATGGAAGTAGATTTCTACTTCCATTCGACTGTCTGGTTTCTTAGGATCTTTTGTGCCTGCTCGCAATTAGAAAAACTCCTCTTAAGGCCTCTTAGTTCATTCACAATTTTTGTGAATCTAGAAAACATTTCAGTGATACTTTCTTTTTCAAGTATTTTGAATAATTCATATTTTCTTAACAAAATGCTGATTTTAGTATCTTTAACTTGGCTGGTTCCTTCATATGTAATTTGAAGGATCTTCCAAGCTTCATGGGAGAATTTACAAGTAGATATTTTATTATACTGTTCACTAGTTAGTGCACAATAAATGGAATTAAGCCCACGAGCATCCATCTAGATGATTCTTTCATCCTCCTCAGTCCAGTCACTTTCATGACTGATTGGAGTTGGTGTACCATGTACAACCATTCTCCAAAGTTTCACATCTGTACTCTTGAGAAAGCACTCCATCCTATTTTTCCAATAGCTATAATTGCTACCATCAAAGAGGGGAGGTCGATGGATATTTTGACCCTCTACAGTGTGGAAAGCCATGATCTCAGATGGTTAAATCTATTAATGAGATCAACCTTGCTCTGATACCAATTGTTAAGACCTTAAGGCTTACTAGAGGGGGGGTGAATGGTAATAATTCGTTTCTTAACCTTTTAGAAGTAGTTTAATGTAAAGAGATAGCAAGCACACAATAAAAGAATTCATACAGAGATTTTAAGTGGTTCACCACTAACGGCTAGTCCACCCCCAAGGGATACTTGGGCTTCACTAAACTCTTGCAAACTTACAATCACTTGCTTTAAGGTTTAAGCAAGAACCAACTAACCATTCACTTGAGCTTCCTTGTCGAAGCTTCAATCAATCCTTTCTCTAAAGTTTTGATTCGTGTACTTCAGTAAACACTAGCTTGTGAGCAACAGAGTTGAGTGCATGATGAGCTTCTGAAATTCAGACTTTAAACGTTGAAGATGATTTGATCTCTAAAGCTTTTCTTCTGTTAAACTTGGTGTAAGTATGTATATGAGCAAAAAGCTGTCTAAATCCATTGTCTGTATCTTGTATATATACCAAACATATGTAACGATCATATTTTCTTCCAACGGATGTATTCTACTGTACTTGATTAGACTTCAGTCCCAAATACGGTAAGTTACCGTTCAGAAAGTTATTTCAAGATGTCATTCTGATTTTCTTAACCTTTTTGGATAGTTAGCTGTGTAACTCTCTGAAGAATATTTGTAACTCACCGAAAGATCACTTAAACCTTTCTGCCATGTAGGATTCCAGAATATATATTGTGAGCTGTCATTCAATCGAATACTTATAACTGTAACTTACCGAACAGTTATTTAACTATCGGATAGTTGGCTATAGTAACCCTCCTTTAACTTTTTGATTGCTTTAATTCAGCACGTGCATAAAAGACTGACTTAAGTTTTGGATGGTTATCCCTGTAACTCACTAAAATGCTTCAGGATTTCGGATAGTTATCTTTCTAACTCTCCGAAAACTTATTTGAGCTTCTCTCTGGAATTCTGCACGTGGGAAATTCAATGACTTAAGTTTCAGATAGTTAAACTGTAACTCACCAAAACTCTCTTGAATGTTCGGATAGTTATCTTTCTAACTCTCCGAAATCTTATATGAACTTCTGTCTGGAATTCTGCACGTGGAAAATTCAGTGACTTAAGTTTCGGATAGTTAAACTGTAACTCACCGAAACTCTCTTTGGGATTTCGGATAGTTATCTAATCTCTCCGATTTTTCTTTTAAGTTTTTGACTACCGACTTCTCCATTCTGCACGTGCGTAATAGAATGACTTAACTTTCGGATAGTTATACCTGTAACTCTCTGAAAAGTCCTTTAAGCTTTCAGATAGTTAACTCCTTAACTATCTGATCATTCAATCCTTTCTTAACTGTCCGATTTTCTGTAGCAGCACATTCTGAGATTTACTGCAACCTGTTTGCTACTTCGATTTGTCTGTCTTCTGATCTTTTTGCTATACTGACTAAACCTGGTAAATACAATTCAAAAGCTTACATTGATTTTTGCATTATCAAAATCTAGAGGTCCTTTCAATCTTGACCTCGTGGTGTGACGGAACAGAACGGAATCGCTCTGATCTTCACTATTCTAAGTTCTAAATGATTATGTGGATAATGCCCCCAAATCCTAAGTTTTAGGTGGGTAATCGGATCATTTTCCCGCGCACTCTCGCTATCTCACTCACTTCTCTGTGGAGTTATAGTTAACTCCATGGACTATGTTTGTGGACTTAACTATAGTACTCCATTGAGTTATAGTTAACTCAACAGAGTAAGTTCATTAACTTATCCTAGAGTTAACAGAGTAAGTTCGTTGAGTTAAGCGTAACACAACGGACTTCCCGTAAAGTTATAACTAATAAAAATACTTATAATAATAATTTTTACTTCGATCTAGACCGAAGAATTTCTGGTTTGACTGATTCTTAATTTTTCAATATTTTAGAATTTCGGTCAAACTGTTATATTCCTTGGTTGAACCAAAATTAAATACTTTTTTTTTTTTTTTCTATATCGGTTGAATCGATACTATGCTTCGGTAAAACCAACATTTTACTTAATATAATATATAGATTTTTTTATATTTTTTAATGTTTCGGTTTGACCAATGGATCGTATCAGTTGAACCGTAACAATATTTTTCTTATAATATATGTTTCGGTAAAATCGATAATTTCTTTTGGTTGAACTGTGACTAACTTCAAAATAAGTTTTTTTTTCTTTAATCACATATAGACTTAGATAATTTCTTACTAAGTAAAGCTCAAGTAGTCCTCTACCCTTACTTCTTCTATAATTCCAAAGGAACTTTTTGGAATTTTCAGAATAGGTCTAAGTCTTTGTCCATTTACTTTAAATATATTTTGATTTGTAGGATTTTCAATTTCAATTGCTCTATAGGAATAAATATTTCGAATTATGTAAGGTCCTGCCCATCTAGATCTCAATTTTCCTAGATGGTTATGAAGTCTAGTCATGTAAAGATATACTTCTTGTCCTATTTTAAAAGTTTTTGGAATAATTTTCTTGTCATGCCAAAACTTCATTTTTTCTTTTTCTTTTACAATTTTCGAATAAGCTTTATTCCTAAATTCTTCTAATTCAATCAATTGCATTTTTCTATTTTCAGCATCTTGATTCAAATTAGTGTTCAGAGTTTTTAATGCCCAATAAGCTTTATGTTCAATTTCAGCTAGTAAATGGAAACTTTTTCCATATACTAGTCTAAAAGGTGACATACCTAAGCTTGTCTTATAAGCAGTTCTATAAGCCCAAAGTGCATCTATTAATCTATTAGCCCAATCTGTTCTAGTAGGATTCACTACTTTTTCTAAGATTAACTTAATTTGTTTGTTTGCACTTTCTACTTGTCCACTTGTTTGCGGATGATATGATGTTGCAATTTTGTAATTTACTCTATATTTCTTCATTAAGGCTTCAAAACTTTTATTACAGAAATGAGTTCCTCTATCACTAATAATAGCTTTAGGTATTCCAAATCTAGCAATTATATTAGTTCTTATAAAATGTATTACCACTTTGTTGTCATTAGTTTTTGTAGGAATAGCTTCTATCCATTTAGATACATAATCCACCTCCAACAATATATAATTAAATTGATTAGATGTAGGAAATGGACCCATAAAATCTATTCCCTACACATCAAAGATTTCAACCTCAATAATAGGGTTCAGAGGCATGTAAGGAGTAAAATTGTGCATTTTTATGTGATATTATTTGTGCTTCTTATGACTTAAATGTTAAATAATGCACGATTATAATTGAAATATCATCACATAGGCATTTACATGAGTATGCATGATTATGGGATTTAATGACTTAAATTTGCACAACTTAGCCCTTTTGTTGATTATTGACTTAATGATCATGGGAATGAATAGTGATTATTTACTTAGATGTCGTAGATGTTTTTTTCTTGTTATATTTTAATTTGTTTGCTTAAGTTTTAAAGGTTATCTAAAGGAAATAAGATAGATGAATCTCAACCGTTGGATCTACCAAGGAAGAGATCAACTACCAAGTCTATTTAAAGGGAAGGACAACCCAAAACTAGGTTTTGTCTGATGCGATTTCTCCCTTTGTGTAGTATGTTTTTAAGATCTGGGGTTTTATTATATTGATAAGTCTACTTTTGTTCAGCGGTGATTTCATAGATTTTTATGAAGAATTGATAAAGTTATTGAGTTTTTACTGTGAGTGCGTGTTTTGCATTATTTCAAGATCGTTTTGCGCACCTTACTAGGGCTTAATATTATTTTCAATTGAAGACTATTTAGACTGTAAAATCATAGTGTCCTTTTAGATAACTTGAAACCATTTCCAGTTCATATTTTTACTTGATTTTTCGATTTCTATGTTGGGAGAAATCGTTATTATAAGTAGAGATATTTTCTGTGATTTTGGAGAACAAGTTAGGAAGGGAGCGGATTTTTGTAGTTCCGGATTCTAGCCAAACAGAATCCTTCCCTACTTTCCCCTTTCATAAAAGATGCTTTTGGTAAATTTTTTTAGTGTTTCTGGATTTTATTTTGTAAGAAATTTCGTGTAGATTACAGTCATGTAAATTATGTTTTTTTTTAGAATGTATTTCGTTGGTTTTTGATTTTTTCTATCAGAGGTCGCAGCAGTTTTGAATTTCTGTTCGGATGCCAGTTTCAATGCTCGACGCCTGAGTGTTTCCTACACTGAAAACTTTATGGAAAGCTGTTTTGTCAATTTTCCTTATTAGTAGTATGCGTATTTGTTCAAAGCCCTCTGATTTCACCGGATTTCATGGAGTTTTGACTGAGTTATGATTTTTGCACCAAAGGTGCGTTTCTGGAAAGTTTACATAACGGTTCTGCGCCCTGTCAGTAAATTCAACACTTCTAGACTTTTATAATGATTTAGTCTATGAAATTACTACCATTTCGAAGATAACTCGAGGATCTTTCCAACCAATATTTTCTCTGGATTTTTCAATGTCCAGGTTGGATGTAAGAAGAGTTAGAAGTTGGGCTTAATTTCTGTAATTTTAGAGACGAAACTCATTAATTTTCTTGAGTTTCCTAAGGTTTAACCTTAGGAGCTTATTGGATTTACTACGATACTTGAACTCTTGATCGTATTTATGTAATTATTACCTATTAATATGTAATTAAAGTTTTTATCATGGTTTTAGTGATGTGAATATTTTGCTAAGCATTTATTTCCTTGAATTTGTTTAAGACAAGCTTCTTGTGGATCGACCCGCTCTTGCATATGCTTAATACAATAGGTACCGTGCGCTTGCGGTTTATAAATGTAAAATTTGGGATTTTCGTGTTTTAATTCTAAATACAACAAATTTCCTTACAAGGCATCATATTCCTCTTTGATATTCTTCATATTTGTTGACATCTTATACAACTTAAGCAATATTTATGAGTATCTTTGAATAGTGTTGGCCAATAAAATCCACATTGTAGAATTTTGGTAGAAGTTTTCCTTGAACCAAAATGCCCTCCACATGCTTGGTCATGGAAGAAAGATAATATGCTTTGATATTCAGTTTTTGGGATACACCTCCTTAAAACCCGATCAGGACATTTCTTAAATAAGTATGTGTCTTCCTAGTAGTAATATTTTACTCTTGAAAAGAACAATTTCTTATTCTGTCTATTCCAATCCTTAGGTGTTGAACCAGTAACTAAGTAATTAACTATGTCTACATACCAAGGCATTGTGTTAATGATCATTAATTGTTCATTCGAAAAATTATCTTTAATTTCAATGTTTGATTTTTCTATTTGTAATCTTGATAAATGATCAACTACTACATTCTTACAACCTTTTTTATCTTTAATTTCTAGATCAAATTCTTGTAATAATAATATCCATCAAATCAATCTAGGTTTAGTCTCTTTCTTTGCTATTAGGCATTTTAAAGCTAAATGATCCGTGTATACTATCACTTTAGCTCCAATCAGATATGATCTAAACTTTTCTAAGGCAACCAAAACAGTTAGTTGTTTTTCAGTAGTTGTATAATTAACTTGAGCATCATTTAAAGTTTTGCTTGCATAATGAATCACTCTAGGAGATTTTTCTGTCTTTTGTCCCAACACTACTCCTACAGCAAAATTAGATGCATCGCACATTAATTCAAATGGATGACTCTAATCAGGTGCTTGTATTATTGGAGTCAAAATTAAGCTAATTTTAAGCTTGAAAATTGCTTCTTTGTAATTTTTATCAAAGTTAAATGGGACATCTTTTAATAGATTAGTTAAAGGTCTAGCTATTTTGCTAAAATTTTTAATAAATCTTCTATAAAATCCAGCATGTCTTAGAATTATCTAATATCTTTTATTGATTTAGGTTCTAGTAGATTAGAAATTACTTCTATTTTAGCTTTATCTACTTCCAACCCTTTCTTTGAAACAACATGTCTCAAGACTATTCCTTGTTTAACCATGAAGTGATATTTTTCCCAATTTAAAACCATATTTTTTTCCACACAGCGTTTTAATACTTGGTTTAAATTGTTTAAACACATTTCATATGAAGTTCCATATACAGTAAAATCATCCATAAATATTTCTAAGAAATCTTCAGTCATTCTAGTGAATATGCCTTGCATACACCTTTGAAAGGTAGTTGGTGCATTGTATAATCCGAATGGTATTCTCTTAAAAGCATAAGTTCCATTAAGACATGTAAAAGTTGTCTTCTCTTGATTCTCTAATGCTATTAGAATTTGATTATATCCTGAATACCCGTCTAGGAAACAAAAATATTCTTGCCGTGCTAATTTTTTCAGCATTTGGTCTATAAAAGGTAAGGAAAATGATCTTTCCTAGTCATAACATTCAACTTTCTATAGTCTATACATACTCTCCAGCCTGATTGAATTCTATAGGTATCAAGTCCTAACTTTCATTTCTAATAATTGTTAATCCTGATTTCTTTGGCACTACATGGATTGGACTAACCCATGAGCTATTAGAAATCAGATAAATTATGTCATTATCTAATCATTTAACTATTTCCTTCTTGACTACTTTTTTAAGGTTTGGATTTAATCTCCTCTTAGGAATTCTATTAGGTTTATCATTTTCTTCTAAATATATATAGTGACAACATAAAGTTGCACTTAACCCTTTTATATCAGCCATAGTCCATCCTATTACTTCTTTATAAGTTTTTACTACATCTTTTAATTTAGAAATTTGATCCTCTTTTAAATCTGAAGCATTAATGATTGGACATGTTCATTTTTCTTCCAGAAATATCTAGGTTAATTCAGGAGGTAAATGTTTCAATTCTAAATGTTGACCATCAGAAACTAGAGTTTCTAATTGAACATTCTCATCTTCAATATTAAACTCTTCTTGATCTCCTTCTACATCTATGCTTTCACTTACTTTTATAGTTTCAGAATCTAGTTGCCTATTTAATTCTTCTTGAATCACATCATCTAGCACATCTCCCTCATCCTCTAAAAAGTCTATAGTATGTAAGGACATTTCTAACTCCTTAAACTTTCCTGGTTTGAAAATGTTTAATTGAGTATCCTCATTACCATATGCTAACTTCATCACTCTAGCTTTACAATTTATAATAGCCTCTGATGTTGCTAAGAATGGTCTTCCCAAAATTAAAGATGTATCATGATTCTGATGCTTAATTTGTTAGGAATCCAAAATCACAATATCAATAGGATATATGTGTTAGGATCAATAAGCTCACTAGAGGGGGGGTGAATGGTGTGTGTGTGTAATTTTTACTTCTTTTATAACTTAATCGATTGATTTAGTTTATCTATGATCTTAATTAAACAATGTACATGCAAAATAGTGAAAGAAATGAACACGAAGAGATTTTTAGGTGGTTCACCAACTTGGCTAGTCCACCCTCAAGATTCACTTGGGCTTCACTAAGTATATAAATACTTACAACACTTGTTTTCAGGTTGAAGCAAGAACCAACACTTGAGCTTTTCGATTAAAGCTCAGCAACCAACATTTCTTCGAGATTTTAGGTACAAGCTCTTAACCAACAGTGAGTTTTCAGGTTGAAACTCTTGAACCAACAGCTTTGATCTTTGAAACAGAGTTTGAGCGCAGGGAGTTTTTGTGCTGTAGTGAACTTTGCGAATATTCCTGAATATTGCTAACTTGAGAGTTTTTCTGGAATTTTTGAGTAGCTTACAATATATGATAATCGTTATCCTAATCTTCCCTATACTTCTTATATTTATACCAAGAGGTATAACGATCATACGTGCTTATTGTGTAGTTAGTCCCAAAAATAGTAAGTTACCGTTCTGTATACTGTCTAGCTTATAACCTTCCAATTCCCTTTGATTTTTGGATGGTTAGCTGTGTAACTCTCTAAAGAACAGCCATAACTCACCAAAAATCCACTTAAGACCTTTTTGTCTAAGTCAAGTGAGAATTTAAGTTACACAAGTGAAGAATCTTAATTTCAGATGGTTATGGATGTTAACTTACTGAAATTCTTTAACTTTCGAATAGTTAGCTAAAGTAACCTACCGAATCTTCTTTTAAGCTTCCGATTGCTTTCTTCTTATTTTTACATGTGCAAAATGGAGTGACTTAAGTTTCGGATAGTTAGGTTTGTAATCTTCCAAAACCTCTTACTTTTCGGATAGTTAACTTTCTAACTCTCTGAAAAATCTTTTTAAGCTTCTGTTCTAGATTTCTGCACGTGGGAAATTTAATGACTTAAGTTTCAGATAGTTAGCCTTCCTAACTTTTCGATTTACCTTGAGCTTCCGAATAGTTAGCGCCTTAACTCTCCGATCATTTAGCCAACTATCTTTAAAACCCTCTGATGACCTTGTATTTTCGGATAGTTAATTTTCTAACCGTCCATTGGTGATTCTACTACTTAAAGCTAACTCATCAGATACTTAAACCTAGTAACTCACCGAAAATTTCTCTTTCAGATAGTTAAGCCTAGTAACCTTTCGATTTCTTGTTTATCTATTGTAGCAAATTTTGAACAATCTGAATCAACTTATCTGCCTTCTGCTCTTTTGCTGCACTATCTAATTTGTGAAATACAATTTATTTCCTTACACAAGTTTTTGCATTATCAAAATACAAGAGTCCTAACAATATGAAATTTTTGATTTTAATTAGGACATCTTTTATTTTTCCTCTAGGGTATCTTATACTTCTATCAGCTAATTGAATGACAGTCCTAGTAGGGATTAAGCCTTCTAATCATAAGGATGCAAATATATCACTAGGCATAACATTTATACTTGCACCTAGGTCTATTAAGGTTTTTTCTAGAATGGTATTTCCTATGGTGCATGATATAACAGGAATTTCAGGATCAAATAACTTTTTAAGAATTTGTGGTAGAAATAGGGAACTACTTTGCTCAGTTAAAAAGACTTTCCTTAAAACTTTTTGCTCTCTTTTCTTAGTACACCATTCCTTAAGAAATTTAGCACAAGGTGACATTTTTTGCAATAAATCTAACAAAGGGATGTTAACTTGTACTTTTTCAAAAATTTCTCTAATTCTTTCTTGTTTTTAAGGAAATGTTTGTTGTAATCTTTTAGGATAGGGTGCTAATGATTGTGATTTACAAGATTCTTTTTCTTTCATTTGATTCAGTTGATCATTTTTAATCTCATTTTCAGATTCAAATTTTTCTTCATTGATTTCTAAGTTTTCAGATATTACGTTTTCATTATCATTTTGAATTTTGTTCTTGTCCACCTTCATATTACTTTCTCTTTGAATTCTTGGTGGTATATTAGTTCTAGATCTTAATGTTATACATACATCTTCCAAATTTTCATTACTTTCATGATGTTCTTGTATTTCATTTTCGTGAGTATGATCTTCAATTGTTTTCAGTTTTAAATTACATTCTTTAAATTCTATTGTATTGGTATTTTCTTTTGTTTGAACATCTTGCAAATTATGCACTTCTATAACATTAAAGTTTTCATGTATTTTCCTATTGCATAACTTGTAATTTCATTGTAAATTCATCGAATGCTTTTAATTTTCTTTCCAAATCATCTAATCTCATTGCATTCAATTTTTAATCGATTTTCATTATGGATTTTTCATTTTCGTAGATGATATCAATTTTAAGTTTTGAATATTCTTCCCTATAATTTAATTGGTTGACTTCTTATTGATGATACATGTATTGTTCCAATTTGTCCATGTTTTGCTCTAAGTTACGCTCTAGTCTGTCATACCTATCCCAAACTTCATTGTCTCTCAACATATTACACATTCTAAATGGACCATTAGTTGGGTAAACTATAGGATTCTCATACTCAGCTTTATTATATTGAATATAATTCATTTGTTGTTCTTTTGATCTAACCATCTGCAATCGTCTCAGTTTCAAACAATCAGAGATGTCATGACTTTCCAAATTGCAGAATTCACATATGCTAACTATAGGTTTTAGAAATCTTTGAGCATAAGCATATGCCATATTCTCAATTAGAAAATAAAACACACAATACTCCTTCTGATATTAAAACAAAACAACACTCACAGTTGCTTAGCTTCTCAATCCCTAGCAGCGGCGCTAGAAAACTTGTTTGGGTTGTAAAAGGTTAAATCAAAAAATCGGCTTGATTTTTTATGCCTATATTAATAAATTCTCTTAGAAGTAAACAAACAACCTTTCACACAAATTAGATATGAAGTCCAATTTGTATTTTGAACTGCAAGTGCACAGTGTATATTGTATTTGTGTGCAAGTACAGGTCGATCCCACAAAGATTGAGTAAGAATTGTGTACTTTTTCGATTTTATATTCTAATTTATATGTGTTCAGTAAAGCACTCCGTTGAGTTACAGTTAACACAACAGACTTAGTTCATGGAGTTATAGTTACTCAACAAACTAACCTCATGGACTTAAATTAACTCCATGAGCCTATTTTTTTTGTTAAATATTATTATTTACAAAGGAATTTGGCCAACCATTGGGTGGTTCCATAGAATGTAAATAACATTAGTTAAACTCTTTAATGTTAGTTAATATTAGATTTGTCATTAAGCAACACTAACATTTGGATATTTCAAACAGTAACCTTTAAAATCTTTAAGTATCTAGGATAATTCAATTTTTAGTAAATTGTAAAACTATTTTCTATTTTTTGAATCAAACAAACATAAAACATTCAAAATTTTGATAATGATAACATTAATCATGATACAAGACAAACAATACAATACTTTAATACTAAATGTAAACACATATAATTTGTTGTTTTTGGTATTTTTGTTTTGATATGTTCTTGAAGATGAGAGAAAGGTGAAATGTAAAAATCTCTATCGATAGGAAAAACTTCTGTCACTACATGCGACGTGATTACATCACTTAAAACTTAATTACTTACAATTTTGCCTTCTCTCCTTATAGAATCACGAATCAAGAATTGTAAGATGATCTCCTCTTCAGCATATTGATATCAACCCAAAACCAAGGCTAGAAGCTTTACGATCTCCTAAGATATGGGTCGGTGCTTGGTGAAAATGGCTTCCCTTCCTACGACGTGATCACTCCTCACAGTGGTTGTTAGTCACTGTGTTTGGCTTGAAATCGACTTGACATCTAGAAAGTATCCTCATAGACCTTCGATGGTTGGTGATTTTGGTGGTATTGGTGGTGGTGTGGAGTTTCAGGGAACTATCGACGCTTCCTACAATTAGTGTGGTTCTCCACCTACATACACACACCTTTTTCTTCGTCTTTCTCCTCTTCTTTTATATTTCTTTCTGTAGTAACTGCTTCTGCTTAGATGATCGGTTGGATTTCCTTCATTTATATCAACGATGATGATTTCTTCTTCATTCCACGAGTGAATTCCTACGTGATACGTGCAATTGTGGTTTTCTTTCGAATTTCCTGTTTCTGCAACTGCTACAGTGACATATTAGAAAATAAATGGTTCGTGGAGTTATAAATAACTCCATAGATTTACTTCGTTGATTTAACTATAAAACATGTGCAATAAAGAAATAACTTATAAGATTACTAACACAACACGTTACCTTAATGTATATTCAATTAACTAATGCGTATAGTTATGTTAACTTAACGAGTTATACATGTGCAACTCACGTGACATAATAAAGCATTTAATTTCAACACGTGCATAATTCTAACTTAACGAGTTCAGATATTTCGGATACTTACGAACCTAACTATCTGATGCTTAGATGCATTTCAGATAGTTACCAGATAACTTACCAAACATTCACTTAAGTCATGCATTATGGTTACAACATGTGTACTCTAGGAAATAATAAAATATTCTTTAAGCATTTAAAACATAACTGTCTGGTACATGCAATATAACTCTCCGAAATAACAGAAAATTTGGAGACGTAAGAATTTCAAAGCCTGTAATTTATCGACAGTTCAGAAATGTATTTAATTAACGTTAATTTCTTGAAATTATGTAGATTCTTCATTAAAGCATATAATAGTGCAATTATAACATAATGACGTAATTCTCATATCATAAGCTAACTATTATGCAATTAACCATCATTTAAGCGTTAATATTATATACTTTTTCATTCTAAACAACACACTATAGCACAATTTTGAAAACTCACATCTAAACTCATCGTAACTGGGAAGTAAAGAGAAAAGAGGAAGAAAGAACATTGAAGACATAGGATTTACGTGGTTCGACAACAGTCTACATCCACGGAGAGTTAGAGATTCTTCGTTGAGCTTTGGCACAATCAACCACATTGCTTTACAACATCATAAAGGTTTATATACTATCCAACCTAGGGTTAATAAACCTTTAACTACACTTGAGCCATTATAGTAGAGAGAAAGTGCTTCGGAGAAGGAACACTCAAGTTTGGAACCTTTTCCTCCTATCTCTCTGAAATCTGCAACATTTCGGATAGTTACAAAGCTTAACTAATCGAAGAAAAATCTTTTTTCTTCATTTGTCGTAACGAGTGATACTATAGTAGGCTAACTGTCTAGAGAGATTTGATCTTTTGGATAGTTACAAACTTAATTGTCTTAAAACCCACTTACGTCTCTCTTAGTCCATTCGGAAGGTTCTACTAATAACTTTTCAAAAATTACTTGTATTTCGGATAGTTACTATCTTAACTATCCGAAAACCCACTTAAGTATCTCTTTAGTCACTTCGAAAGGTTTTGCCATAACCTTTTGAAAAACTCATGACTTTCGAATAGTTATTGCCTAACTATCTAAAGATCTACTTAAGTCCCTGTTTTTCAAATACTTAGCTTCTTAATATCCGAACATCCACTTAAGTCCTTGACTTTCGGATACTTAGGTTCTTAATTATCTGAACATCCACTTAAGTCCCTAACTTTCAGATACTTAGGTTCTTAACTATCCGAACATCCACTTAAGTGTCTTTTAAGTCATTTCGAATGGTTCAACTTGTAACCTTTCAAAATCTCCTAACTTTCGGATAGTTAGCTCAAGGCCTTCTGATTGTTTTGTTATTTTTGAATACTTCAACCTGGTAACCTTCCAAAAATAGTAATCTACCAGAGACTTACAGCTATCAAGCTTCTAACTGAATCTAGACTTCTTGTAGCATACTCCACACTTGTACTACTCGCCCTAACAATCTCCCACTTGGAGTCTAACACAATGATCAAAGAAAAAACAATCTCAACTCTTGACTCATAGATTATTTGCAACAGTAGCTCAAATAAAACATCAACTCCACATCCTCTTTTCTTAATTATTTAGGAGACCAATTAAGGCCATATAGAGCCTTAATTTCTACAGATTCAGAACTTTGGTTAACATGTCTGCAACATTTTCAGCACCAGTAATCTTCTATAGATCTAACCTATTCTACTCTATCTCTTCCCTTATAAAATGAAACCTCATTCTCATATGCTTGGACCTTGAATGAAATTTTGGATTTTCAGCTAAGTAAATGGCACTTTGATTGTCACAGAATAGAATGCTTCTTTTCTATTTGTACCCTAATTGAGCTAGTACATTCTCTAGCCAGATTCTTTCTTTAGCTGCTTCTACAATTGCAACATATTCAGCTTCTGTGGATGAGAGTGCAACAATACTTTGCAACTTGGATGTCTAGTTTATTGTAGTATTTCCTATGCAGAAAACATAGCTTGAAGTACTCCTACTTTTATCCAACTCTCTTCCCAAGTTAGTATCATAGCAGTCAATCAATTCAATTGGTCCTTTCTTGAAGTTCAGATTTACTTCTAGGAAATATCTAAGATGTCTTGTATCCACAATACAGCAGACTAATGTTCTGCTCCTAGATCTGTCATGTATCTACTGACCACTCCCACTACATGAGATATATTAGGTCTTGTGCATATCATGACATACATAAGACTTCCCACTATTGAAGCATATGGTATTTTAGATATTTTTGTCCTTTCTTCTTCAGTCTTAGCTGACTGATTTTTAGACAACTTAAAATGGGGTTTGAGAGGGAGTTCAGTTTTCCTCTCATTTGAGATGTTAAATCTCCTAAGTACCTTTTCTAAGTACCTCTTCTGATTTAATCTTAATGTACCTACCATTCTATCTCGGATGATTCTTAAACCCAAGATTTTCTTGGCTTCTCCCATATCCTTCATGTCAAATTCTTTTGACAGTTGTCTCTTTAATTGCTTAATCTATTTCATACTTGAACAAGCAATTAACATATCATTTACATAAATCAGTAAAATAATGAAGCAATCATTAAACAGTTTTATGTAGCAACAATAGTCTGTATCACATCTTTTGAAGCCTAAGGTACAGATAAAGGTATCAAATCTCTTGTACTATTGTCTTGGTGCTTGCTTCAAACCATTTAGACATTTGCTACATACTATCTTTCTTTTCTTGCTAGTTACTATAAATCCCTCTAGTTGCATCATGTAAAGTTCCTCCTGCAAATCTTCATGTAGGAATGTTATCTTTACATCCATTTGCTCCAAGAACAAATCTTCTATAGCAATAATGCTTAAGACTATTCTTATAGTATTCATCTTCACAATTGGAGAGAATACTTTAGTGTAGTCTATATCTTGAATTTGCTGAAAACTCTTAATGACAAGTCTGGCTTTATATTTCTTATTGCCATTTGATTGTTCTTTTAGCATGAACACTCACTTGTTTCCTAGGATTTTCTTTCCTTTTGGCAATGAAGTTTAGCTCCCAAGTTTTATTCTTTCCAAGGGACTTCATTTCTTCTTTTATTGCTAACTCCCATTTATGTGCATCACTTGCACAAATTGCTTCCTGATATGTTTTAGGTTCACCATCATCTGTCAGTAATAGATAATTGAATGATGGTACATACCTTTCTGGTGGTCTGGAAACCCTTCTAGATCTTTTAAGTTGTCTAGTGACAACTTCATCTTCTTAATTATTTAGATGTTCTTGTTGTTCAGCCTTTGGAGGCTAAATTTCTTCTATAGGTTCCTTTTGAAGTAGTTCAACATTATTATCTAAATTGATCTTAGTAGTACTTTCAGACTAAAGCTCTGACTACTGTCCATCTACACTTTCTTTGTGCTTGTACATCTTGGATTCAATAAAAGTGACATCTTTTGCACGGATTATTTTTTTAGTTTCTTCCACTTAGAATCTGTAACCAAAATAATTCTTACCATAGCCAATGAAATAATACTTCTGTGATTTTGAATCCAACTTGTCCCTTTTGTCACTGTTCAAGTGGACAAATGGCTTGGATCCAAAGACTTTCAAGTGAGTATAGTTGACCTCTTTCCCAGTTCATAATTCTTCAGCATTTTTGAGTCTTATTGGGACAAATGGTCCTCTATTTATTAGATAGGTAGTTGTATTGACAACTTTTGCCTAGAATGTCTTGGGAAAACCTACATGTAGTCTCATGCATCTTGCCCGTTCATTCAAGGTCTTGTTCATTCTTTCAACAAATTCATTTTGTTGTAGAGTTCTAGTTACAGTCCTCTGCCTTCTAATCCCTTGCTCTTCATAGTAGACTTTGAATTCATGGCTATCATATTCTCCTCTATTGTCTGACCTGATGGATTTGATTTTTCTTTCACTCTGATTTTCCACTTCTACCTTCCATTTCTTGAAGACTTGGAAAACTTCAGACTTCTGTTTTAGAAAATAAATCCATACCTTTCTAGTACTATAATCAATGAGGGTGACATAATAGGGAGCACCTCCTAAAGAATTGATAGGGGTAGGCCCCCATACATCTGTGTGAACCAGCTCTAATGTGACTTTGGATCATGAGGAGCCTTGGCAAAGCTAACTCTCTTCTGCTTTCCCTCAATGCATTCCTCACATATCTCTAAATTGACATTCATCAACTTAGGGATTTTCCCTTCTGCCACTAAAACCTTCAGTCCATTCTCACTAATGTGTCCCAATATTTTATGCCATAAGTCAGTGTCTTCAGTATCACTGACTACTGCAATAGTGTCATCTTGATCTGATGTCAAATAAGGTGCTAGTCCTCTATCCTGAGGCAACAATTCTTTCACCTTTGGTTACTTTCCATTTGCCCACACCAAAGGCAATCTGGTAACCATCATTGTCTAGGGAACTTACGGAAATTAATTGCTTTGCAAGATTAGGAACATATTTGACTTCCTGCAATTTCCATCTCTTGTTTTGTTTTAATGTATACCTCTCCTTTCCTAACACATCCAAGCTTATGTTGTTAGCTAGGTACACTTTCTTCATAGGAGTTGCACGATAATTGTGCAACAAATCTTTCCTATAGGTAGTGTGAAATGAAGCTCCTGAGTCTAGTACCCATGAGTCAATGGAATTGTCCACATAGCATACTAGGGCATCATCTGAATCATAGGAGACAACATTTGCTCCTACTCCTTTTGATTCCTTTCATTTGCTGTCTTTCTTGGGAGCCTTACACTATGACTTGAAGTGCCCCCATTGATTACAGTTCCAACATTTAATGTCTGATCTCACTTTGCTAGTATCTCTGGACTTTGACCTTCCTTTGGATTTAAATTATTTTGATTTACTTCTCCCTCTACTTTCAACACTAAGGGCAGAAGTTGATAGTTCACTTTTCCTGTGAATGTCCTCACTCAAAATTAAATCTCGGATGTCACTCATTTGGAGCTTTTCATGACTTAGTAAACTACTTACAGTAGTTATGATAGGAGACCAACTTTCTAGTAATGAGGATAATAAAATTAACGCCCTAATTTCATCATCAAATACTATATCTACTGAGTGCAGTTGATTCAATATAGTATTTAACTCATTAACATGGTCTGCAACATTTCCACTTTCATGCATTTTCAGATTGAATAATCTATGCATGAGAAATACCTTGTTGGCGGTTGATGGCTTCTCATACATGTTGGACAGTGCTTTCATCAAGTTAGCTGTTGTTTTCTCCTTGGCAACATTCGAATGAATGTTCCTTGCTAGTGACAACCTTACGAGACCTAATACTTTCCTATCTAGCTACTCCCACTCTTCCTGATCTATCTTCTCTAGTTTTCTTCCGAATAGAGGTTGATGAAGATCCTTCTGATACAAACAGTCTTCTATCTAAGACATCTAGTATTTGAAATCTTTTCCATCAAACTTCTCAATCCTGAGCTTTTTATCGTTTGCCATTCTATTAAACTGAAGAACCTTCGCTCTGATACTAGTTGTAGTTAAACCTGATCTTTCAGTCAATACATTATGGCATGATTTTGAAAACTCACATCTAAACTCATCGTAACTGGGAAGTGAAGAGAAAAGAGGATGAAAGAACACTGAAGACATAAGATTTACGTGGTTCAGCAACAGCCTACGTCCATGGAGAGTTGGGGATTCTTTATTGAGCTTTGGCATAATCAACCACATTGTTTTACAACATCATAAAGGTTTATATACTACCCAACCTAGAGTTAATAAACCTTTAATTACACTTGAGCCATTACAATAGAGAGAAAGTGCTTCGAAGAAGGAACACTCAAGTTCGGAACCTTTTCTTGTTATCTCTCTGAAATCTGCAGCATTTCGAATAGTTACAGAGCTTAACTATCTAAAGAAAAATCTTCTTTCTTTATTTATCATAATGGGTGGTACTGTAGCAGGCTAACTGTCTAGAGAGATTTGGTCTTTCGAATAGTTACAGACTTAACTGTCCGAAAACTCACTTACGTCTCTCTCAGTCCATTCAGAAGGTTTTGCCGGTAACTTTCCAAAAATTACTTGTCTTTCGGATATTTACTGTCTTAACTATCCGAAAACCCACTTAAGTGTCTCTTTAGTCACTTTAAAAGGTTTTGTCGTAACCTTCCAAAAAACTCATGACTTTCGGAAAGTTACTGCCTAACTATCCGAAGATCCACTTAAGTCCTTGTCTTTCGGATATTTAGCTTCTTAACTATTCGAACATCCACTTAAGTCCCTGACTTTTAAGTACTTAGGTTTTTAACTATCCAAACATCCACTTAAGTCCCTGACTTTTGGATACTTAGGTTCTTAACTATTCGAACATCCACTTAAGTGTCTTCTAAGTCATTTCGGACGGTTCAACTTGTAACCTTTTGAAATCTCCTGACTTTTGGATAGTTAGCTCAAGGCCTTTTGATTGTTCTGTTATTTTCAGATATTTCAACTTGGTAACCTTTCAAAAATATTAATCTGTTGGAGACTTACAATTGACAAGCTTCTGCCTGAACCTAGACTTCTTGTGGCATACTCTACACTTATACTACTCGCCCTTACAATATTCTGTGATATGATCCACTACGAGATCAAGGTGCACATGGACAACCTCGTTGTGAAGTCTCATATACTGCACTAGCATCTAAATGACTTGCATAAGTTGTTCAAGCATCTTAGGGAATACAGACTCTGCTTGAATCCAAACAAGTGCAAGTTTGCAATGTCCTTTGGCAAGCTGCTAAGCTATTTGGTTAGTTAGAGGGGAATTGGGATTGACCCAACTAAGGCAAAGGTTATCCTCGAAATGCCGCCTTCGAAGACAGAAAAGGAGATTCGAGGTTTGTTGGGTCACTTGCAATTCATTAGCTAGTTCATCGCTCAACTCACTCCAATTTGGGAGCCCATCTTCCGCTTGTTACGGAAGAACGCCACCATCACCTAGAATGTTGAATGCTAGGCAGCCTTTGAAAGGATTAAGCAACTGTTGGTCTCTCTACTCGTTTTAGTGCCACTGACACCTGAGAGACCTTTAATCCTCTACTTATTAGTTTCACCTGTATCCGTAGGTGCAATTTTAGGATAGTATGATAAAATTGGCACCAAGAAAAGGGCGATTTATTTTCTAAGCCGAAGATTTATGGACTGTGAATCAACATACAAACTCAACGAGAAGTACTATTTGACATTAGTCTGGGTTGTTTAGAAACTCAAGCACTACATGGTAGTTTACTCAACCAAACTCATCAGCCGTCATGATCCACTATGGTACTTGCTCAAGAAACTAGTGCTTGTAGGCCGTTGTGTCAAGTGGCAGTTGTTGCTGTCAGAGTTCGATATAGAGTTTGTATCTTAGAAGTCAGTAAAGGCTCAAGCTATTACCAACCATCTAGTGTCATTACCTATTAGTGAGTAGATACCCTTCCAAGAATAGTTTCCAGATGAATAGGTGTTTGCCACTTCAAGGGAGACATATGACTAAGATTGTGGGCCTAGCTATGTTGTCTTCTACGATGGAGCAACTAACCATTGAGGGTGTGGCATAGGGGTAGTCCTACGGACCCACAAGGTCAGCTAACCCTAGTTGCACAGTGCCTCACCTTCCCTTGTTCCAACAATATGGTAGAATATGAAGCATACATCTTGAGGCTACACTTGGCTTTGGATCATCAAGTCAAGGATCTTTAAGTTTGTAGCGACTCACTGCTAGTAATATCATAGGTCAATTGCAATTGGAAGATCATAGATTCAAAGTTAGTGTCATATTTGACAATACTTTGGGAGATTATCAAACGGTTCCACTCAACATCATTCTCTTTTGTTAAGAGAAACCAGAACTCATTTGCAGATGCATTGGCCACCCTGGCCTCTTGGGTGAACATCCCAGGTTGTGGAACCATCAGCCTCAAAGTCGCTAAGTCAAATGTGTTGGCATACTGTTTAGTCGTGCACAAGGAGGATGTAGTTGATAGCAAGTCGTGGTTCCATGACATCAAGGCCTATTTGGAGATCAGGAATTTCCCTCCAAAGGCTGATCCAACCGATTGCAGAACATTAGCAAAGTTAACAGGCAAGTATGCGTTGGGAGGAGGTTAGCTGTACAAACGATCCTACAACCATACACTTCTAAGGTGCATAGACCAATAGGAGGTAGAAACTATCATGCAGCAGATGCACGAGGGAACTAGTGGTCCACACATGAATGGTTTATTCTTATCCAAGAAGACCCTTTAGTAAGGATTTTATTGGTCAACCATGGAGGCGAACTGTTGTTGCCATGTCAGAAGGAGTCGAGCATGCCAACTACATTCTAATGTTCCGCACGCATTGCTAATGCCATTGTATTCCTTGACGGGAGTCTGGCCTTTTTTGACGTGGGTGCAAGACATCATTGGTGAGATCCATCCAAATGCGTTGAACGGGCATCGATATATTCTAGTTGCGATTGATTACTTCATGTAGGATCGTGTGGCTAAACAAGAGGGGGGTGAATTGTGTTTTACAACATTTTCAATTATAATTGAAACTTCAAAACTCAAAAACAAGTTGAGACACTGTTTAAATAAAATCAATTTTATTCAAGGTTTCAATTACAATATATAATTCAATTTTCCTTAGAAATTGTAGATGCAATTATATATCGATACCATGTTTCATCTATACAATTTCATAACTACAAATAGAGAAAACTAATTTACGGAATTTAAAACATTTCTCCCTATTTGAGATCTTTCTTCTTCTTCTCCTTTTTCTTCTTCAGCAATTCTTTAGTGACGAATATCTGATTTTCTCTACTTCACCGAATTTACTTTCTTCTAATACTTTAGATCTTTAGTGACATAAATCTTACCTTTTTTTTTTTGCTTCATTGAATTTTCTTCCACTTGAGAGCTTCCTTGAAAGGTATTTTTGATCCCTAAAAGGATTTTTCGTTTGGTGCATAGGGATAATTGATCAACGAGAATTCTATGCCTTTTATACTGTATCTTTATTTCATCCACATCCTCCACGTTTAATCATTACTAGTTATCCACTTCTTCACGTCTTTTCTTTTTCCTTCATCGAAATACACACGTTCTAGCCCACGTTTACATTTTGAATTTTCTTTAATCATCAATCTTGGATCTCTGAAAAATTTCTTGCAAAATAAACTTTCTCGTCCAAAATTTTTCATCAAGTGTAATAAAAAGTCATTACTTTAATGTTAACTAAACGAGTAACACAAGTAGATATATAACTTAACATTTCTAACTTAACGAGTTACTCATATGCCAACTCACGTGACAAGTACTGTAGCTAACTCAACGAACTAAGTTTGTGGTTTACGCTAACTCAATGAACCAGCTTCGTGGTGTTACAATAACTCAAAGAACCAGCTTAACCTTTCTTTCAGAAGGTTAAATGCTAACTCATCGAAAACAATATAAGTATTGGATAGTTAAGTTTTCTAAGTATCCGAAAATCCGATAACTCATCGATTCAGCAATAAACAAATATTTTTATAATAAGAATTTTACCACGTGCAAAAATAACAACTTAAGTTTTATAATGCTAACCTAATGCATTGCCTTAGTGTTCAATATAGCAACTCAACGCGTTTAATTATGTTAACTTAACGAGTTAAACATGTGCACCTCACGTGATACAATATAACATTCGTAACTTTTAATTTCACCACGTGTACAATACTAACTTAACGAGTTCGTCTTTTCTTTTACTCACTAACTTCACGAGTTCTCATGTGACTTATTTTAACCTTTAAGCCTCTAACTTAACAAGTTCTCACGTGATCCCTATACAAATAACACTCTAACTTAACGAGTTGTCTAAACATGCATTGTTCATGATATAGAAAATATAACTTTAAAACATATCATGTTTTTCAATAAAAACACACACTAACTTAACGTTTAGTTAAATGAGAAATTAATGCAACGAAATGACAAGTTATTAACTTAGTATAATTTCAGATCCAATACAGACAAGTATTTATATCAGTAAGTTTTTTCTGTATTAATTGATGTTTTTAATTTCTTTTCACAAGCAATAGTAATTGAGTATTATGATTACATTTATTTAGCACACATCATCAAAACAAAATACTCAACAATCTCCCCCTTTTTGATGATGACTGTTTAGAATGAAAAAATGCATAATATTAACGGTTAAATGATGGTTAATTGCATAATATTTAGCTTATCATATGAGAATTAAGCCATTATGTTATAATTGCACTATTATATGTTTTAATGAAATAATCTACTTAATTTTGGGGAATTAATGTTAATTTAGTACATTTCTGAACTGTCGGTAAATTGTAGGTTGTGAAATTCTTAAGTATCCAAATTTTTTGTTATTTCGGACAGTTGTGTTTAATGTACCAGACAGTTATGCTTAATGTACCGAAGAGTTATGTTTAAAGTACCGAACAGTTATGTTTTAAAAGAATATTTTATTATTTCCTGAAGTACACGTGTCGAAACCATAATGCATGACTTAAGTGAACTTTCGGTGAGTTATCTCTAAGTATCCGAAATTGCAGTTGGGCATCGGATAGTTATATGTGTAACTCTCCGAAATCTCCTTTTATTATAAAATAGCTGTGGACACGTGTCATGTTCTGGAAGAATGACTTAAGTGGATTTTCGGTGAGTTATCTCTAACTATCCGAAATGCATTTGGGCATCGAATAGTTAGACTTGTAACTCTCCGAAATATTTCTTTATTATAAAACTACTGATGACACGTGTTGTGATCTGGAAGATTAACTTAAGTTATATATCAGTGAGTTATTTGTAACTATCCAAAATGCATCTGAGCATCGGATAGTTAAGTCTGTAACTATTCGAAATGCATCTGGGCATCGGATAGTTAAGTTTGTGAGTATTCGAAATGCACTTGAGCATCGGATAGTTAAATTTATGCACGTGTTTTATAGTTAAATCAATGAAGTAAGTCTGTTGAGTTATCTGTAACTCCACGGACCATTTATTTTCTAATATGCCACTATAGCGGTTGTAGAAACAGGACAGTTGGAAGAAAAAACCACGATCTCACGTATCATGCAGGAATTCATTCGTTGACGGAAGAAGAAATCATCATCGTTGATATGAATGAAGGAAATCCAACCGACTATTCAAGTAGAAGCAGTTACTACTAAAGAAATATAAAAGAAAAGAAGAAAAAGAAGTGTGTGTGATCAATGGGTGTGGCCAGTGTGTGCAGAGGAGGATCGCTGAGCTTTCTATAGGTAGCGTTGGCAATTCTCTGAAGTACCACATCAACCATCATCACCACCACCATAATCACCAACCATCAGAGGTCTGTGAGGATACTTTCCTGATGTCGGGTCGATTCCAAGCCAAACATAGTGCTTGACAACCACTGTGAGGAGTGATCGCGTTGCGGAAAGGGAAGTCATTTTCACCAAGCACTGACTCATATCTCAGGAGATCGTAAAGCTTCTAGCCTTGGCTTCAGGTTGATGCCTGTATGCTGAAGAGGAGATCATCTTGCAATTCTGGACTCGCGATTCTATAGGGAGAGGAGACAGAATTGTAAGTAGTTTAATTTTCAATGGTGTAATCGCGTCACATGTAGTGACGGGAGTATTTACTGTCGACTGAGATTACTTTACATTTCACCTTTCGCCCATTTCCATGCTCATATCAAAACAAAAATACCAAAAATAACTTATCTGTGTTTATATTTTGTATTTGAGTGTTGTATTGTTTATTTTGTATCGTGATTAATGTTATATTTGTTAGTGTTGTGATTGTTTTATGTTTGTTTTAGTGTTATAGTTTACTGAAATTGGTTCGTTCAAAATGCTTAAAGATTTTAATGGTTATTGTTTGAATTATATAAATGTTAGTATTGCCTAATGATAAATCCAGTGTTTACTAACCTTAAAGAGCTTAATTGATGTTATTTACAATATGTGGAACCGCCCAATGGTTGGCTGAATTCCTCTGTAAATAGTAGTATTAAATAGGAAAGGCAGGCTCGTAGAGTTAACTTAAGTCCACGAGGTTAGTCCATTGAGTTAGTCATAACTCAATGAACTTAGTCTGTTGAGTTAACTGTAACTCAACGGAGAGCTTATTGAATATATAAAGTTGATTGTTAAAAACAGAACAGTTCTCAATTCTTAAGCAATTCCCTGTGAGATCAACCTGTACTTGCACACTAATATAATAGACACTGTGCACTTGTAGTTAAAATATAAATTGGAATTAATATCTAATTTGTGTGAAAGGTTGTTTGTTTACTTCTAAAAAGGAATAGGCATAAAGATAAATTAACTAAGTAAAAACAGAAGTTAACAAATCCAAGTTTTTCTAGCACATTGCTAGGTAACCAAACAAGTTTTCTAGTGCCGTGGTGGAGATCCAAACAATGACAAAACCATATTAAATCAATTATGAAATATATTTAACTCAACAAAGCACCTTCGTTGGGTTAACTTTTAATTCAACAAACAAGTTTGTTGACTTAAGTTCACTTAAGCTTATTTCTATTGTTTGTGTAAAATTCACCTCTCAGAAATAAAATTTTCAGATGTCAATAATTACATAAGTATCTTTTAGATTTTAATAACCACATAATTATCTTTCAGATTACATTATCATCTATCATAACCACTTAAATATTATCTCTCTTTATAATATATGCAATTAAATTCATAATCATCTTCTACATTTGAATTTTTAACATTTAACATTTCTCCCCCTTTTTGTCATTAATCAAAAAGATGATTACACAGTATATAAACCAAGAGATATATTTATAGCTAAACTTTCTATAAACATAAATAAGAATTGAACCAATTACAGAAAATTGTATTGTTTCCATTTTGTTCCGACTAGTAAGAATTGAATGAGACCTTGAAACTTAAATAGATCTCTTATTTCAATCAAATTTTTGAACTTTATTGGTCGAGTATGCAGAATCTGACATGTAATCAGATTATTGTATTTCTGCATTGCTTCCTTAGATCTAAAATGAATTGAATTTCCTTGAATTTGTAATACTTTATACAAAGAAGGTGATACCTGAAGCCTTGATTCAGAATTTAATTCATCTTCAAGAACCTCTTCTTCAAAATGAATGTCATGTTATTCCTTTGAGAAATTATTTTCTTGAAGTTGTGATTGTAAGCTTGATTCTTTAGCTTCAATAGTATAAGGAACATCTTCATTATGCTCTACATTCATTTGTTCAGTCTCTATAGAATGTTTAGAGTTCAATTTTTCTATAAATTTTACAATCGGTGTATCTGTTTGTAATTGTTCATTTTGTTCAACAGATATTTCCATTGATACATGCTATGAATTCTCAGACTCTGCTTCTATAGATTCTGAAGAAGGTTGTTTGACATTAAGCTCTTCTAGAGTCTTAACTTTTTCAATATTTGCTACTCTAGACAATTCAACCTGTGAACTAGTTACTGCCTGAATATTGTTAATTATATCTGCAATAACTTATTCTATGTCAGATTCCTGATGCTCTGATTGTTCAATTTTTGCATCATCAGGACTTGTACTAATAGAAAAACTTGAGCTAATATTTGACTTGGATTTCTTCTCAAGTTTTCTAGTAAGGGAAAATAAAATCTCATTATCTTCATCAGTTTCAGTTTGCTCGAAACTGATGAGTTTATCAGATGTACTAAAAGGCACAATGTCTAGACATACATTATCCTTTGGAAATAAATGCTCATTTGATTTTTCTTTTCCAACAAACTTTGTTTCCTTAAACATAATTTTTCTGATTTTTCTTCTTCTATAACACTTCTATTTCTCCTCTTCAAGTATTGCTGTTTTCTTTTGAAATTGTTCCATAAAAGTTTTCTGGTTTAATTCTTCTAAGACACTTTCTATTGCTACTGCCTTTTGAAGAACTTCAACTTTTTTTTTATCCATAGCAATATTTGTTTGTTTTTCTATTGAATACAAGGGAGTAGGAATAGCAGATTCATGTTCTTTCTCAAATGCATGTAGTCGTGTACCACTTAGAGGGGTTTGAGGAATTCGATTTGATGAACGTACACCTTTTTCCATAAATTTTGCATACTATTCTAGAAATACAATCTCAACACATTTCATTCTGTATTCTCTATCATATTTACTTCGAATACCCATGTATTTAATACTTTCATCAGTATTATGAAGCTCTAATCTAACTTCATTCAATATACCTTCAGGAAAGAAGTATTCACTATAAATTTTTGCTAACCTTTTGTCTAGTTGAAGTATTTTCTTAAACCAAGCTCGTGGAACTTCATCATGGTCTATTTCTTTTCCTTTTCTATTTCCTCTGCCTTTTCCTTTTCCTCTGCCATGACCTTTGTAGAACTTAGAGACCATTGTCGTAGGTTGTAACAGGAACAAATGGGAAAGATTTTTAGACAAAGTTTACGAATAACTTAAATGCCCGTGTAATAAGTGTTTAAATAGTGTTTACAAATCTCATACAATTTTTACGTTTATGATTTTATTGAAAATATGAATCAGTTTCAATAAGCTCATACTTTTGATTAGTAGTTTAATATGATTTACATATAAATTATTCTACAAGTTTAATCAATCAAGTCAAATTTATGCATGATCATATGTACTATCATTGATCCAAAGAAAATCACTTGATCAAAATTTCAGGATTTCAGAGGAATTTAATGTTTTTCATCGACACTTCCACTTAAAATTTTGAAAACCATAAAAATTGATAAACTACGTAAAATCAATAAGATACTAATAAATACCTAGTATCTTATGCAGCAGTTTAGATATTACTTAGATATTTATGATAAGTATATAATATCTATGAGGTAAACAACATCATCAACAAAATTTATCTTTTTGTGGAGTTTAAGCATTATACACATCACATAGCCTACAAATACCCAAATTTAATTTTATGTTGAAGAATGTATTTTCATCTAGAGGTTTTGTAAATATATCAGCTAATTGATTTTTACTAGACACAAATTCTAATTTAATTTTTCCTTCAATTATGTTATCTCTTAGAAAATTATAGGATCGTATGGCTACACAAGAGGGGGGTGAATTGTGTATTTTTAATATGTTCTGACATATAATTGAAACTTTAAAACTCAAAAACAAGTCGAGACATTGTTTTCATAAAATCATATTTATTAAAGGTTTCAATTACAATATCCAATTCAATTCTCCTCAGAAATTGTAGATGCAATTATATCTCGATATCATGTATCATCTAAACAATTTCATAACTACAAACAGAGAAAACTAATTTGCGGAATTTAAAACATTTCTCCCTGTTTGAGATCTTTCTTCTTCTTCTTTTTCTTCTTCAGCAATTCTTCAGTGACGAATATTTTGTCTTTCTTTGCTTCCCCGAATTTGCTTTCTTCTGATACTTCAAATCTTCAGCGACATATATAATACCTTTTTCTGCTTCACTGAATTTTCTTCCACTTGAGAGATTTTCCCCGAGAAGGTGTTTTTGATCCCTGAAAGAGATTTTTCTTTTGGTGTGCAGGGATGGTTTGATCCTTGAAAAGATTTTTCGTTTTGTGTGCAAGGATGGTTTGATCAACGAGAATTCTATGCCTTTTATACTGTATCTTCATTTCATGTATATCCTTCACGTTTAACCACTACCAGTTTTCCACTTCTCCACGTCTTTTCTTTTTCCTTCATCGAAATACACGCTCTATCTCACGTTTATATTTTGAATTTTCATTAATCATCAGTCTTGGATCTCTGAAAAATTTCCTGCAAAATAAACTTTCTTGTCCAAAGAATTTTCCATCAAGTGTAATACGAAGTCGTTACTTTAATGTTAACTAAATGAGTAACACAAGTATATATATATAACTTAACGTTTCTAACTTAACGAGTTCCTCATGTGCCATTTTACGTGACAAGTACTGTAGCTAACTCAACGAACTAAGTCCGTGGTGTTATGCTAACTCAATGAACTAGCTTAACCTTGCTTTCGGAAGGTTAAACGATAACTCACCGAAAATAGTTTAAGTTTCGGATAATTACAGTTGTAAGTCACCGAAAAGCTCTTTATATCATAAAACTAGTGAGACACGTGTCAAGACCTGAAAACATGACTTAAGTTACCTTTCGGATAGTTACAACTGTAGGTCTTCGAAAAAAACTTTAACTCACCGATTCAATCATAAACAAATGTTTTCATAATAAGAATTTTACCACGTGCAAAAAATAACAACTTAAGTTTATAACGCTAACCTAACGCATTGCCCTAGTGTTCAATATAGCAACTCAACACGTTTAGTTATGTTAACTTAACGAGTTAAACATGTGTACCTCACGTGATATAATACAACATTCGTAACTTATAATTTCACCACGTGTATAACACTAACTTAACGAGTTCGTCTCTTCTTTTACTCACTAACTTAACGAGTTATCACGTGACCTATTTTAACCTTTAAGCCTCTAACTTAATGAGTTCTCACGTGACCTCTATACAAACAAAACTCTAACTTAACGAGTTGTCTAAACGTGCACTGTTCATGATATAGAAGATATAACTTTAAAACATATCATGCTATTCAATAAAAACACATGTTAACTTAACGTTTAGTTAAATGAGAAATTAATACAACGAAACGACTAGTTATTAACTTCAGATCCAATACAGACAAGTATTTATGCTAGTAAGATTTTTCTGTATTAATTGATGATTTTAATTTCTTTTCATAAGCAATAGTAATAGAGCAAATATGATTATATTCATTCAGCACACATCATCAAAACAAAATACTCAACAATCTCCCCCTTTTTGATGATGACAAAACCATATTAAATCAATTATGAAATATGTTTAGCTCAACAAAGCACTTTCATTGGGTTAACTTTTAATTCAACAAACTTGTTTGTTGACTTAAGTTCACTTAAGCTTATTTCTATTGTTTGTGTAAATTTTACCTCTCAAAACTAAAACTCTTAGATGTCAATAATTATATAAGTATCAGTTTTCTAATTATCATTTGTTAAATTACAATAACCATTTAAGTAGCATCTCCTTTTATAATATATATATGCAATTAAGATCATAATCATCTTTTTATAATATTTCTCTCCTTTTTGTCATTAATCAAAAAGATAATTATAGAGAATATATATATATATATATATATATAAGAGAATTATAACAACTCTTTTTGTAAATAAGAATAATAATTGAACACATTTACAGAAAAATATATTGTTCAATGAATCAAACAAGTAATACAAACATTACATTTTGTATTCAGAAACAAACAAAAACAGTTAACGACCCCTCCTAAGTATATCACTTATAGCATTACATATTTTATCTCCTAGATGCCTAATATCATTTCTGATGTCGTTAAGCACTACATCTAGGTCAGGAGGTAGCTGGGTTTGCTGTTCTGCTTGAACTGAATAACTTTGTTGTTGTTGTTGTATATGGTATGTATAATCAGGTTGTTGTTGTTGTTGTCATTGAGGTTTATGCATGGGCTGGAATTTTTGCAAATCTTTGACACTAAATGCTCTCATGCCTTTAGTTTCAGAGGGCTAGTCGGATAAAGTTAATTGGCTTGCAAGGATTCTACATACAGCATCACCATAAAATAACTTTGAACTCATATGCTGTAGTTGAGACATAAAAACATCAAACCAATTTATTTGAATTCTATTCAGCAGGCCATAAGTTGCATATAAACAGCTTCTACTGACTTCCAAATTGTGTCCAACTCTCTGAAATAAATTTGCATGCAATATATTTGCAATAAACCTTGCCTCTGCATTTAGATTTTCCATTAATCTCATTTCAGAATATACATCTAGAATTTTTGATAAAGAATGAATGTTCCATTCCAGTTGTCTAATCATGTCAAATCTGTTCGTAACAACAACACCTTCATTCTTTAATCCCAAAACTTCAAAAATTAATTTAGGAGACAAAATAAACTCCTATTGATTTATTTGAGTTTTTAGAAAATGTCTATTCTTGACCAGATTGTTATAAAAAGCTGCAATAAACTCTGTGTATTGCTTCCATTTTGTTCCTACTGGCAAGAATTTAATGAGGCCTTGAAACTCAATTAGATCTCTCATTTCCATCAAATTTTTGAACTTTATTGGACGAGCATGCAGAATCTAATATGTAATCAGATTATTGTATTTCTGCAATGCTTCTTCAGATCTAAAATGAATTGTATTACCTTGAATTTTTAATATTGTACACAAAGAAGGTGATACTTGAAGCCGTGATTCAGAGTTTAATTCATCTTCAAGAACCTCTTCTTCAAAATGAATGTCATGTTGTTCCTCTTCCAAAATATTATCTTGAAGCTGCTCAGGTAAGCTTGATTCTTTAGCTTCAACAGAGTTAGGAACATTGTCAATATGCTCAACATTCATCGGTTCAGTCTCTATAGAATGTTCAGAGTTCAATTTTTCCACAAATTCTATAGCCGGTGTATCTATCTGTAATTATTCATTCTATTCAACAGATATTTCCATTGATTCATGCTGTGAATTCTCAGACTCTACTTCTATAGATTCTAAAGAAGGCTGGTTAACTTTTATCTCTTCTAGAGTCTTAACATTTTCAATATCTGCTACTCTAGACAATTTAGCCTGTGAACTAGTTACTGCCTCAACATTGTCAATTATATCTGCAATAACTTGTTCAATGTTAGGTGCTTGATGCTCTGATTTGTCAATTTCTACATCATCAGGACGTGTACTAATAGAAAACTTGAGCTTATATTTGACTTGCATTTCTTCTCAAGCTTTCTAGCAAGGGAAAATAAAGTCTCATTATCTTCATCAGTTTCAGTGTGTTCGGAACTGATGAGTTTATCAGATGCATAATAAGGTACAATGTCTAGACATACATTGTCCTTTGGAAATAAAGTTTCATTCGATTGTCCTTTTCCAATAGACTTTTTTTCTTTAGACATAATTTTTCTGATTTTTCTTCTTCTATAACATTTCTGTTTCTCCTCTTCAAGTATTGCTGTTTTCTTTTTAGATTGCTCTATAAAATTTTTCTGCTTTAATTCCTCTAAGGCACTTTCTATTGCAACGGCCTTTCGAAGACTGTCAACTTTTGTTTTGTCTACAACAATATTTGATTCTACTTGTTTTGAATATAAAGGAGTAGGGATAGCTGATTCATGCACTTCCTCAAATGCATGTAGTCTTGTACCGTTTATAGGAGTTTGAGGAGTTCTATTTGATGAACCTACACCTTTTTCCAAATATTTTGCATACTTTTTTGAAAATGTAATCTTAGCACATTTCATTCTGTATTCTCTATCAAATTTACTTTGAATCCCCATGTATGTAATAATAGCATCAGTATTTTGGAGTTCTTGTCTAACTTCATTTAGTATACCCTTAGGAAAGAAATATTCACTATAAATTTCTGCTAACCTTTTGTCCACTCGAAATATTTTCTTGAACCAAGTACGTGGAACTTCATCATTCTCTATTTCTTTTCCTTGTGCAACTCCTCTGCTTTTGCCTTTTCCTTTGCCACGACCTTTGTAGAACTTGGAGACCATCGTTGCAGGTTGTAACAGCAACAAGTGGGAAAGATTTTCTTGACAAAGTTTACAAATAACATAAGTGCCCGTGTAATAAGTGTTTAAATAGGTTTTTTTTTTTTAGGCATATAACTCAACGTGAAGAGAAGTCGGGTTTAGAAATTAAATAAATATTGAATAAAGCTTATTCAATCAAGGTACCCGAAATATTCAAGTATAACTCGTTGAGTTAACTAACTTAACGAGTAAAACACTGTCTAGAGGTAGTTTTACACGTTACCTTATCTAATATAATGTCTAGTTAGTACACTTAAACAAGTTTTGGATGCTTCCAATTGAAACGTTCCATAAACAACACACATGCTAAACTTAACATTATCTTGAGAACATTGTAAACTATTTGAACATTTTGTCCTTTGAATCTGGAATAGTTTATTTGTCTTTTTAAATTATTTCATCAAGATTTTAAGAGGACATTAATTCAGATTAACTAAGATTTGTATTCTAAAATATATTAATTTGTTTTCGACATTGTTAATCCTCCCCCTACAAATATACTTCAAATATATTCAACTAAAATACAAAATATACTTGTAGTGACAATAGATGTTAAGTATAACTATACTTTTAAATTTTCTTTTTAGAGACTTCCGTTATTCTGACATCATCAAAAATGATTTTCAGAATCAATTCCTACTGTATATGAATCAAAACACAACTTTGAACTCAATGTGATTAATTCAAGGAGAATAAAAGAATGTATCTCAAATAAACATTTTCAAAAGTACTAATGTTGATTCAATAAATCAGTAGTCATATTAGTAGAAACTATATGCGATTCAAAGATATCTGTAATTAATGAAACTTTAAAAAAAGAAAAGAAAATAGTGAATATTGATAATTTTCTTTAAAAGTTAGTTTGAAAAGCTTAAATCATACAAGAGCTTTCTAATGTACCCATGTAATAGCTTTCAGTTAACAATCCCATATCTGATCAGGACCTTAGGTTGCCAAATTTAAAGAATCCTTTTTCAGGACAACAATTCTTACATATCTATCTGCTCAAGTACAAAATGCTCATGATCAAACTGATCAATAAACTCTCAAAGATTTTCACTTTGTAAGCACTTTTCATTTTAAGCACAATATATATGTATTCCATTAATACAGATGCAATAAAACACAAATCTCATACAATTTTTACTTCTATGATTGTACTGAGAATATGAATCAATTTCAATAAGCTTATACTTTTTATTAACAGTTTAAGATGAGTGACATATAACTTATTCTACAAGTTTAATCAATTAAGTCAAATTTATGCATGATCATATGCACTTTCCTTGATTCAAAAAAAACATTTAATCAAAATTTCAGAATGTTAGAAGTATTTAATGTTTTTCATTTACACTTTCACTTAAAATCGTAAAAACGATTAAAATTGATAAACTACTTAAAATCAATAAGATACTACTATGATTTTACAATAAATACATAGTATCTTAAGCAGCAGTTTAGATATTACTTTAGATATTTATTATAAGTATATAATATCTATGAGCTGAACAACATCATCAATAATATTTATTTATTTATTTTTTTATGTGGAGTTTAAGCATTTTACACATCACATAGCCTACAAATACCTAAATTTAATCTAATGTTGCAGAATGTATTTTCGTTTAGAGGTTTTGTAAATATATCAACTAATTGATTTTTACTAGACACAAATTCTAATTTAATTTTTCCTTTAATTACGTTATGTCTTAGAAAATGATGTCTAACCTCTATATGCTTTGCTCTTGAATGTAATACAGGATTTTTGGAAAGATTTATTGTAGAACTACTGTCACAATAAATCTCAGTTGTATCATAAGATAATCCAAAATCTTCTAAAGTTTACCTTATCTACAGAATCTGAGTGCAACATAGTGCATCAGCAACATATTCAGCTTCTGTAGTAGAAAGTGCTACATAGTTTTGCTTTTTACTAAACCATGACACCAAATTATTTCCCAATAATTGACATGTGCCACTGGTACTCTTTCTATCAGATTTAGATCTTGCATAATCAGCATCAGTATATCTTATAAGATCTATTGAACTATCCTTAGAATAATATAGTCTGAAATTTTTAGTTCATTGTATATATCTAAATATTCTTTTAACTGCAATTAGGTGTGATTCTTTAGGATTAGATTGAAATCTAGCACAAACACACAGCAAACATAATATCAGGTCTACTAGCAGTCAAATAAGTAAAGAACCAATCATACTTCTGTATTTTCTTTGATCTATAGATTTTCCTATGTCATCAATATCTAACTTTAAAGTACTACTCATAAGAGTTCCTCGAATCCTTGTATCATTAAAATTAAATTTCTTAAGCATTTCAACTGCATATTTTTCCTGATTTAAAAATATACCTTTATCCATTTGCTTAATTTGAAGTCCTAGAAAATATGAAAGTTCTCCTATCATACTCATTTCAAACTGATTAGTCATCTCTTCAGAGAATATTTCTATCAACTTGTCAGAGGTTGCTCCAAAGATTATATCATCCACATATATTTGAACAACAATCTGATCTTTATCATCTCTCTTAATAAATAGAGTATGATCCACTTTTCCCATGATATAGCCTTTTTCCATTAAAAAAGTAGACAATCTTTCATACCATGATCTAGGTGCTTGCTTCAATCCATATAAGGCTTTCTTCAATTTATACACAAAGTTAGGATTTTTAATATCTTCAAATCCAGGTGGTTGTTTTACATAGACTTCTTCATTAATTAAACCATTTAGAAATGCACTCTTTACATCCATTTGATATAATTTAAAATCCATATAACAAGCATAGGCCAATAATATTCTAATACTTTCTAACCTAGCCATAGGAGCAAATGTTTCATCATAATCTAATCCTTCTTCCTGTGTATACCGTTATGCAACTAATCTAGCTTTATTCCTTATAACTTGACCAGTTTCGTTAGTTTTGTTTCTAAAGATCCACTTTGAACCTATTATGGACTGATTTTCTAGTGGAGAGACTAATTCCCATACATCATTTCTAATGAATTGATTTAGTTCTTCTTGCATTGCCACTATCCAATTTTCATCAAATAATGCTTCTTGTATATTCCTTGGTTCCACCATAGAAACAAACACACACATACTATTTAAATTTACTGAAGCTCTAGTTTTAACTCCCTCATTAGTATTACCAATGACTTAAGTAATGGGATGTGATGAAGAATAACGCCAATTTCTCTGATTGTCTTCAATATTCTCATCAATATTCTCTTCAATACACATTTGATGCCTGTATGCTGAAGAGGAGATCATCTTGCAATTCTGGACTCGCGATTCTATAGGGAGAGGAGATAGAATTGTAAGTGGTTTAATTTTCAGTGGTGTAATCGCGTTGCAAGTAGTGTCGGAAGTATTTACTGTCAAGTGAGATTACTTTACATTTCACCTTTCGCCCATTACATCAAAAACAAAAATACCAAAAACAATTTATCTTTGTTTGTATGTTGTATTTGAGTGTTGTATTGTTTGTGTTGTATCGTGATTAATGTTATCTGTATCAGTTTTATGATTGTTTTATGTTAGTTTTAATTTTACAGTTTACTGAAATTGGTTCGTACAAAAAAACTTAAAGATTTTAATGGTTACTGTTTGAATCATCTGAATGTTAGTATTGCTTAATGATAAATCCAATGTTAACTAGCATTAAAAAGCTTAATTGATGTTATTTACAATCTGTGGAATCGCCCAATGGTTGGCCGAATTCCTCTGTAAATAGTAGTATTATAAAGAAGAGACATGCTTGTGGAGTTAACTTAAGTCCACGAGGATAGTCTGTGGAGTTAACTTAAGTCCACGAGGAACCAATGGAAGTTAGACCTACAGGAGGATTGCCAATACAAGCTATACCTAATCCTGTCAATAGAACGGTTAATGAAATTGATACCTCTTCTAGGAGGGCAGCTGAATGAAGCAGCATATCTGAAGCAACTATTTGTATGTATATATGTTTTATTTTAAGTTAATAGTATCGTAGAGTTAATTTTTAACTCAACAAACTTAGTCCGTTGAGTTATGCCTTAACTCCATGAGGGTGTGCAGTAGTTATGTTAATTTTTGTCTCTGCTAAATTTTTGTTTTTATTTTACAGAATTGACAAATGGAATTAATGCAATTACCGTTGGATGCACAAAGGGAAATACTAAGTAACTTGTCAGCTAAAGATCTGTGCAAGCTGTGTTGTGTATCAAAGGAAATTAAAGATTGTATTGAAGAAAAATATTTTAAGGGACTACAAGCTACAAAAATGACTAAGATTAGAGATGGATTCATATGGAGGTCATTTAATCGTAGTTCAAATACCCATGAATATCTGGCTATGGAAGACACTACTGGAATTCCACCCAATGCATTAGAAGGAATGAGTCATATTATGGGGATAGATGAAGGATTAATCATATACAAGACAAGACCAAGGTATGCAAGTTTATCATTACCTGATATTTTGATAAGAAATCCTATAACAGGAGAAGAATGTAATATAGGAAGACCTAATATATTTGAAGCACCAACTGAAAATTGTGGGTCAGCTTTAATATTTTCTGATAAAAATACTATAACTCCTGAAAAATTATATTATTGGAGACCTATAGGAAATTGGGGTGAAGATTTACGCTTAAGTGTGTATAATTTTCTGAACAGATCTTGGAATGAAAACATTATAATATATCTAGGACAGAAATCATTAATTAACCAAACACATGTCATACTTGATGGTTATATCTATTTAGTCACGGAGATATCAATAGCATATAGATCTGATTTATACATAGTGAGCATAGACAGTTATGATGATTATATAGAAATTTTACTTGTATCGAGTGAAATAGCTAAACCACCATCTGCAGAATTTAATGAAATTCAAAGAGGAATGTGGTATAATGAAGAAGATGATCCTACTTTATGTCTGATAAGATGGTGGGATGAACTGATGAAATTTCAAATATGGATTATGGAAGACATGAATGAATGGAAGTGGGAAGAGGAGTATATTGAAATAGATGTAGAAATAGAAACTGCTACATTACCCTGGAACCAAAAAGGATCCCTTTTTGCATTACATATCATTAATGGTAATACACTCGTATTTGGAATTTATAATATATTGCATGTTTACAAATTAAAAAGGAACAAGAACTGCATTAAAACAGAATTAATAGCAAGAAGAACTATGCCTAAAAAGTTTGCTTGGACAGATACATTTATTCCATTTGTTTCTACTTTTCAATCATGTTCTTAAGCTGTGATTTTGTGTGTTTAATGTTGTGTATTCTACATTTACTTTTAGAGAAAAAAAAAGAAGAAGGAATTTTGAAGTTTTTCATGTTCATTTTATAAAAAAAAAAAAAAACAAAATATCAATCCAGTTTGTTGGTATCTGTTTTGGAAAACCAACTGGCTTGATTGTGAGCCACCAAAGGCATAGAAGCCTGGGTTCCACACAAGACACCGATTTATTAATATCTGTTAAATGTTATTTTATTTTATATTCTGTATTTATCTAGGAATGAAAAGTTTTTCAGAATCAAAAATCGGAATATGCAGAAAGAGATACAAATGGAACAAGGTATGTAACCAATTACTTATCCTGAATTTTAAATCAAACAAAACTTTATTCATGCCTGCTACAATTACTGTACTTATTGTCAAATCTTTTACATTGAGGACAATGCAAAATGTAGGTATGGGGGGGAGGCAATTAAAGTAACATCCATGTAAGTTTGTTAATTAAAGGAATTAAAATGGTACTACAAAGTTTTGAGGAAATTGAAAATTTTTATGAACTTGCTGTAACTATCCGATAATTGAGACTGTAAAATTTTTATAAACTGCTTGAATGTTATATTTAGAAGGCTATAGAAGATGCTATAGAATTTATTATTTATGTAAATCTAGATATAGTATCTTATGATTTTTCTGAATTTCATGAGTTTAACAGTTTCACGATTTTAAAATGAAATCAAAATATTTAATGCTTAATCAGAAAATTATTTGAAGTCTTGAAGGAGCTGAGATGTGAATTCTAGATTAAATGAAACACATATGATGAAAGATACATTTACTTTGACTGATTGAACTTGTAGAATGATTTATGTGTAGATCTTATTAAACTGCAGATAAAGTATGAGCTTATTATTATGGATTCATATTTTTAGTAAATGATAGAAGCAGGATTATATGAGATTGGTGTTTTACTGCATCTGTATTAATGAAATACGTGCATATACAGTATGTGATTAATGCTTTGTTTTGTGTGTGCATTTATTTTTAGAAAAAAAAAAAGAGAAAAAAAAAAAAAAACATTGAGAGTTTATTGACTTGTTTGATCACGAGCCTTTTGTACTTGAGCAGATAGGTATGTAAGGATTGTTGACCTAAAAAAGGACTCTGAAAATCTGGCAACCTAAGATCCTAATCAGATCTGAGATTGTTGACTGAAAGCTCGTTACATGGGTACATTAGAAAGCTCTTGTATGATTCAAGCTTGTCAAATTAACTTTTAAAGTACAAAAAAAAAAAAAAAAAACATATATTGTTATGAAAAGATACAAGTGTTTTGTGAAATACAGATATCTTATGAATCGAGTATATTTTTTGTTATCTAGAATTGTTGAAATATGAATCTGGAATTGACTTTTGAAGTTGTTTAATGGAAATACAATTCTTTATTCTACTTGTCTTAATCAGATTGAATTGGATTGTACTTTGATTCGTATGTTGTTGAAATTTCTTCTAGAAAACTTATTGGAAAATTCAAGATTACAGATGATGAAAAGAAGAACAAACGACAATATAATTAACACCTATATGAAGATGATATACTTTGTATGTAATTTACATATATTCTAAATATCTTTGCAGGTTGATTACTGAAACATACAGAATATATGTTTATGCTAAATAGAAGAAAAAAAACAAAAGGGGAAGAATTAATTCTAGCACTTTTTGAAAGACCAATTAATTAGATCTTAGTTTGCTAAGGGACTAGCAAAATTTAGGTACGGGGGAAGTGTTTAGAATGAAAAAGTGCATATTATTAACGGTTAAATGATGGTTAATTGCATAATATTTAGCTTATCATATGAGAATTAAGCCATTATGTTATAATTGCACTGTTATATGCTTTAATTGAAGAATCTGCTTAATTTTAGGGAATTAATGTTAATTTAGTACATTTATGAACTGTCGGTAAGTTGTAGGCTGTGAAATTCTTAAGTATCCGAATTTTCTGATATTTCGGATAGTTATGTTTAAATTGCCGAACAGTTATGTTTAGAGAGAATATTTTATTATTTTCAGATGTACACGTGTCGAGATCTGGTAGATTTACTTAAGTTATAACTCGTTAAGTTAGCATAACTGTACGCGTTGAGTTACATGAATATACACTAAGGTAACGCGTTAGGTTAGCGGCTTATTTCTTTATTGCATGTATTTTATAGTTATTTTCTAAAATGCCACTATAGCGGTGGCAGGAACAAACAGTTGGAAGGAAAAATCATGTTTGCACGTATCACGTAGGAATTCAATCGCGTAGGGAGAAAGAAATGATTGCCGTTGATCTCATGGAAGGAAATCCAACCGACCATTCAAGTAGAAGCAGTTACTACTGAAGAAATATAAAAGAAAAGAAGAAAAAAAGAAGAAGGGTGTGTGATTGATGGATGGCCAATGTATATAGAGGAGGAGCATCGAGCTTTCTGCAGACAGTATCGGCAATTCTCTGAAGTATCACACCAACCATCGTATCACCACCATAATCACCAATCATCGAAAGTCCTTTGAGTATTTAATCTTTGGTAAACCTCTCACTAAATGTTTTCTAGATAGTTTATGTAGCAGTTTCATATTTATATGCCCAATCCTTCTATGCCATAGATATGCATGACTAGTTTCAACTAGCAAACATGAATTTAAATCAACAACACTAGAAGGTAAAAATAAAATACATATAGAACCTTTTCTTTTAGCAATAAACTTAATTTCATCTGTATTTTTATCAATTATTTTGCATACATTATCTTCAAACACTACATAATATCCATTTTCAATTAGTTTTATGACACTTAGCAAATTAAATTCTAGGTTTTCTACATATAGTACATACGAAATAATACAAGTAGGAGTTATTTGAACATTGCCCATACCTATGATTTTATCTTTGCTTTTGTTTCCAAATGTTACACTTCCTTTCATGGTATTTGTAAAATTTTGTAATAAACTTTTCTGCCCAGTCATGTGACTTGACGCTCCACTGTCCAAGATCTATTTTGATGTTGTTTCCTCCTCAGACTCATCTGCCATGAAGCGCACATGAGCAATGTCTTTTAACTCTTGTTCTCCTTCTGAATGTGAAGATTTTGATGCTGATTCTTCAGATTCAGACTCTTCAGACGTGTCATCCCAAGTGACCTTCAAAGCCTTTTTCTTGTAAAACTTTTTTTGAGTTTTCTGAGCTGTCTTCTTCTGATTTGTCCTAGTTTGCTTTTCATTTTTCCTCATAGGACAATCTAGAGAAAGATGTCCAGGTTTCTTACAGTTGTAACATACATACTTTCTAGATGAAGAATTATTGTCATTCAGTGATTTTGACGTTGAGGGTTTATCATATTTGTTCCTTTGCTGTTTCCTAGCTTTCCATGCTTTCTTGAATTTCCTAGTCAGCAAAATCAAATCCTTGTTAGAATCAGTAGATATCTCAGAATCTGAATTAATTTCGAAGGCTATTTCTTTCTTCATCTTTAGTTTGTTGTGACTCAATGATTCATTTAATTGAACTTCATAAGCTGTTAAGTTACCTATAAGTTCATTCATAGTATAAACATTTAAATCTCGTGATTCCTCAATTGATGTTACTTTCTAAGACCATTTAGAATTTAGGGATCTAAGAATTTTCCTCACCAAATCCTTCTATTCAAAATTCTTTCCTAAACATTTTAAAGAGTTTATGATATTAAGAAATCTTAAAAACATCTCAGAAATATTTTCGTCTTCATGCATCTTAAAGAGTTCATACTTATGAATCAACATGTTTATTTTAGTCTCTTTAACTTGAGAAGTACCTTCATGTGAAACTTCTAATGCATGCCACACCTCATAAGCAGATTTATTGAACTATTCATTACTTAATGCACAAAATAAAATATTTAAGCCCTTAGCATTCAAAGTTTCATTTTCTTTTTCAGTAATTGTCCAAGTATTATAGGGAGTAGTTAACGGAGTGTATGGTTTAGAAATCATGAACCACAACTTATGATCTATACTTTGAAGAAAAACAGTCATCTTATATTTCCAATATTCAAAATGTATTCCATCAAATAAAGGAGGACGATTAAGATTTTGGCCTTTGTATAAAGAAAAATTACCATTTCCAGTAGCCATCTTACCTTAGATTTTTTAACCTATTTGATTTTAAACAGTCTAAAAACTTTAAAACAACTTGAGCCTTAAATCAAGAAAGTTAAACGTATGCTCAGATATTAATTTCTGTTTAAAAACAAGGAAGGTAGAATAAGCAATGATATTAAATAAGTTGGTATCGATTTTATATCAAAGATTATTAACAAAGCTCTGATACCACTTGTAAGATCGTATGGCTACACAAGTGGGGGGTGAATTGTGTATTTTTAATATGTTCTGACATATAATTGAAACTTTAAAACTCAAAAACAAGTCGAGACATTGTTTTCATAAAATCATATTTATTCAAGTTTTCAATTACAATATCCAATTCAATTCTCCTCAAAAATTGTAGATGCAATTATATCTCGATACCATGTATCATCTAAACAATTTCATAACTACAAACAAAGAAAATTAATTTACAAAATTTAAAACATTTCTCCCTGTTTGAGATCTTTCTTCTTCTTCTTTTTCTTCTTCAGCAATTCTTCAGTGACGAATATCTTGTCTTTCTCTGCTTCACCGAATTTGCTTTCTTCTGATACTTCAAATCTTCAGCGACATATATAATACCTTTTTCTGCTTCACTGAATTTTCTTCCACTTGAGAGATATTCCCCGAGAAGGTGTTTTTGATCCTTGAAAGAGATTTTTCTTTTGGTGTGCAGGGATAGTTTGATCCTTGAAAAGATTTTTCGTTTTGTGTGCAAGGATGGTTTGATCAACGAGAATTCTATGCCTTTTATATTATATCTTCATTTCATGCATATCCTTCACGTTTAACTACTACTAGTTTTCCACTTCTCCACGTCTTTTCTTTTTCCTTCATCGAAACACACACATTCTAACCCACGTTTATATTTCGAATTTTCTTTAATCATCAGTCCTAGATCTTTGAAAAATTTCCTAAAAAATAAACTTTCTCGTCCAAAGAATTTTCCATCAAGTGTAATACAAAGTCGTTACTTTAATGTTAACTAAACGAGTAACACAAGTATATATATATAACTTAACGTTTCTAACTTAACGAGTTCCTCATGTGCCATTTCACATGACAAGTACTGTAGTTAACTCAACAAACTAAGTCTGTGGTGTTATGCTAACTCAATGAACCAGCTTAACCTTTCTTTCGGAAGGTTAAACGATAACTCACCGAAAATAGTTTAAGTTTCGGATAGTTATAGTTGTAAGTCAACGAAAAACTCTTTATATCATAAAACTAGTGAGACACGTGTCAAGACCTGAAAACATGACTTAAGTTACCTTTCGGATAGTTACGACTGTAAGTCTTCGAAAAAACTTTAACTCACCAATTCAATCATAAACAAATGTTTTCATAATAAGAATTTTACCACGTGCAAAAAATAACAACTTAAGTTTATAACGCTAACTTAACGCGTTGCCTTAGTGTTCAATATAGCAACTCAACGCGTTTAGTTATGTTAACTTAACAAGTTAAACATGTGCACCTCACGTGATACAATACAACATTCGTAACTTATAATTTCGCCACGTGTATAACACTAACTTAACGAGTTCGTCTCTTCTTTTACTCACTAACTTAATGAGTTATCACGTGACCTATTTTAACCTTTAAGCCTCTAACTTAACGAGTTCTCATGTGACCTCTATACAAACAAAACTCTAACTTAACGAGTTGTCTAAACGTGCACTGTTTATGATACAGAAGATATAACTTTAAAACATATCATGTTATTCAATAAAAACACACGTTAACTTAACGTTTAGTTAAATGAGAAATTAATGCAACGAAACGACTAGTTATTAACTTCAGATCTAATACAAACAAGTATTTATGCCAGTAAGCTTTTTCTGTATTAATTGATGATTTTAATTTCTTTTCATAAGCAATAGTAATTGAGCAAATATGATTATATTCATTTAGCACACATCATCAAAACAAAATACTCAACAAAAATGATGTCTAACCTCTATATGCTTTGCTCTAGAAAGCAATACAGGATTTTTGGAAAGATTTATTGCAGAATTACTGTCACAATAAATCTCAGTTGTATCATAAGATAATCCAAAGTCTTCTAAAGTTTGCCTTATCTACAAAATCTGAGTGCAACATAGTGCATCAGCAACATATTTAGCTTCAGTGGTTGAAAGTGCTACATAGTTTTGGTTTTTACTAAACCATTACACCAAATTATTTTCCAATAATTGACATGTGCCACTGGTACTCTTTCTATCAGATTTAGATCCTGCGTAGTCAACATCTGTATATCCTAAAAGATCTATTGAACTATCCTTAGAATAATACAATCTGAAAGTTTTAGTTCCTTGTATATATATAAATATTCTTTTAACACCACTTGAGTGTGATTCTTTAGGATTAGATTGAAATCTAGCACAAGCACATACAGTAAACATAATATCAGGTCTACTAGCTGTCAAATAAAGTAAAGAACCAATCATACTTCTGTATTTTCTTTGATCTATTGATTTTCCTATGTTATCAATATCTAACTTTATAGAAGTACTCAAAGGAGTTCCTCGAATCCTTATATCACTAAAATTAAATTTCTTAAGCATTTCATCTGCATAGTTTTCTTGATTTAAAAATATACCTTTATCCATTTGCTTAATTTGAAGTCGTAGAAAATATGAACGTTCTCCTATCATACTCATTTCAAACTGACTAGCCATCTCTTCAGAAAATATTTTTACCAGTTTATTAGAAGTTGCTCCAAAGATTATATCATCCACATATATTTGAACAACAATCTGATCTTTATCATCTCTCTTGATAAATAGAGTATGGTTTACTTTTCCCATGATATGTCCTTGTTCTATTAGAAAACTAGATAATCTTTCATACCACAATCTAGGTGCTTGCTTCAAACCATATAAGGCTTTCTTCAATTTATACACAAAGTCAGGATTTTTAATATCTTCAAATCCAAGTGGTTGTTTTACATAAACTTCTTCATTAATTAAACCATTTAGAAATGCACTCTTGACATCCATTTGATATAGTTTAAAATCCATATAACAAGCATAGGCTAATAATATTCTAATACTTTCTAACCTAGCCACAGGAGCAAATGTTTCATCATAATCTAGTCCTTCTTCTTGTGTATACCCTTATGCAACTAATCTAGCTTTGTTTCTTATAACTTGATCAGTCTCATTAGTTTTATTTCTAAAGATCCACTTTGTACCTATTATGGACTGATGTTCTGGTGGAGACACTAATTCCCAAACATCATTTCTGATGAATTGATTTAGTTCTTCTTGCATTGCCACTATCCAATTTTTATCAGATAATGCTTCTTCTATATTCCTTGGTTCCACCATAGAAACAAACATACACATACTATTTAAATTTACTGAAGCTCTAGTTTTAACTCCCTCATTAATATTACCAATGACTTGAGTGATGGGATGTGATGAAGAATAACGCCAATTTCTCTGATTTTCCTCAATATTCTCATCATCTAAAGGTACATCACTTTCATCATTAGTTTGATCATTTAAGTCAATACTTAATGTAAAAAACTCATTTCATTTTTGTCGAATACTTTATGTTGAAAACTCGTATAGTTAAGTTATCTACACGTGTGTTTTTAATGTTTTAAGTTGTCATGTGTTTTTCATGTGCGTTCGGTAATGAAAAATCGAATAGTTAGATAACTATTCGAGTTTTATAAAAGGACTAACGAACAGATAAGTTTTCTTGTTTAGTCACATGTTTTGGAGGTGCAAAAACTCGAAGAGTTAGAGGATAAGTATTCGAGTTTTTACAGGACTTAAAGGATAAATGTTCGACTAAATCGAAAACATAGAAGATATTCTACAAGACTCCAAGAAGATGAAAGTCTCGATATATCTATGAGTGGAGATTGTGGAAATTTAAAATGATTGTGGAGAAAGTGGAAACTCAAAAAGATAGTAATTTGGATTAAATAAAAAATTAGTACGTGGATTATGGATTGTGGATTAAGTGGATGAACATGCTAAACGTGAAAGACAATAGAGTTCAACTACAAATAGAGAGTACAAGCTACATTACAGTAGAGGATCCCAATCTCAAAAACCAAGTCTAAATATTCAATTTGGATTCCTAACTGAAAAGTTAAGTTTGAATATTCATATTCTAAAAAATTCTCCAACATCAAAAGAAGTTCGAAATTCCAAACAATTTCAGAAAAGGAACTGCAAATGCATGAAGTCTGGAAATTCGACAACTGGAGAAGAAGAGATACAGAAGCTGTGTGCATAAAGATCAGGTTTTATACAATTCAAAATTTGTTTTGAATAAGAGCTTTGTTTTCCTATTTGAATTGTATATCGAACATTATTGTATCAAAATCGTCAAGAAGGGAATTGAGCTGAAAGGATATTGTAAATTCTGTCTTGAAATAAAAGAATAGAATTTTATTTACGAGTGTTTTATGCTCTTGTTTTATCCACTAGTATTTAATTACTAAAGACACAATTCAACCCCCCTCTTGTGATATAGACAATCCTACAAGAATAAAACACTTGCAGCCAAATAGTTTCATATAGGAAATTTTTGGAACCCTATCAAACATAATTTCAAAAGGAGTTTTATTAACAAGAGGTCTTAGGTGACTAATGTTAATAACATAACAAGCTGTATTCACTACTTCAGCCCAAAGATTTTAAGGTAAATTATGTTCATTTAATATAGTTTTAGCCATTTCCTGAAGTGATCTATTCTTTCTCTCAACAACACCATTTTGAGATGGTGCTCTTAGAAAAAAAATTATTGATTAATGCCATGATCGATAAAGTAATTATCCATTTGATCATTATTAAATTCAGTACCATGATCAATTCTAAGTTTTTGAACAAAGATACTTTATTCATTTTGAACAAGATTGCAAAACATTTTAAACTTTTCAAAAACTTTTGTCTTAGTTGCTAGAAATTATACCTAAGTGTATCTAGAGAAGTCATCTACTAAAACAAATACATACCGTTTACCACCAAGACTCATGATTCTTGTTGGTCCAAATAGATCCATATGTATAAGTTCTAAGACTCTTGCTTGATATATCAGTTTTGGATTTAAAAGAGTTTTTATGAAGTTTACCTAACGCACATGCATCACACGTAAAGTCCTTTGAGTATTTAATCTTTGGTAAACCTCTCACTAAATGTTTTCTAGATAATTTATGCAATAATTTCATATTTATATGCCCGATCCTTCTATGCCACATATATGCATCACTAGTTCCAACTAGCAAACATGAATTTAAATCAGTTGCACCAGAAGGTAAAGATAAAATACATATAGAACCTTTTCTTTTAGCAATAAACTTAAGTTCATTTGTACTTTTATCAATAATTTTGCATACACTAACTTCAAATAATACATAATATCCATTATTAGTTAGTTTTATAACACTCAGCAAATTAAATCCTAGGTTTTCTACATATAGAACATTCGAAATAACACAAGTAGGAGTTATTTGAACATTACCCATACCTATGATTTTATCTTTGCTTTTGTTTCCAAATGTAACATTTCCTTTTTTAGTAGACTTTTCTGTCCGGTCATGTGACTTGATGCACCACTATCCAAGATCTATTTTGATGTTTCCTCCTACAACACAAATCAAGAACTGTTTCTTGGTACCCAATGTTGTTGAGGACCAAGTTCATTAAACGCATATTTCTTCTTTTTGTTTAAAAACAGTTTAACATTATCATTTACATTCTTATTAGTTGTAAGTACTAATGATTTATCATTAGCTTCATACTCACATATTGTATTATTGCTCTTATATGTTAGGAATGAATGGCTTCACCAAAGGGGGGGGTGAATGGAGAACAATGTGAATTTAAGCCTATTTTTCACTTTACTAACTAATTTGATTAATCAGTTTGCACAAGTAATAATCAGATAAAAATATCATGCATAGCGGAAATAAAAGTAAGAAACACAAGAGAATTTTAGGTGGTTCACCAACTCGGCTAGTCCACCCCCAAGGGTCACTTGGGCTTCACTAAGTGTCTCAATACTTACACACTTGCTTTCAGGTCAAAGCAAGAACCAACCACACAGAAGTTTTCAAGTATAAACTCCAGAAAACCAACACTTAGAAGTTTTCATGTATAAACTCAAGAAAACCAACCTCTTGAGTTTTCAGGTCGAAACTCAAACCAACAACTGAATGTAGCTTTCAGGTTGAAGCCACGAACCAAATGATCCTTCTTGGATCAATCTTTTAACACATGGAGAGTTTTAAGAATCTTCTTGTAAATCCAGCTTTCAATTGATTCTTTGTTGAACTAAATTTGAGCTTTCTTCTATATCAGTAATTGATCTGCAATGTATACTGTATCTCTGTATGTAATTGTATATGTAATCTCACTTGTAAGCTCTTTTTAGAATACTGAATGATCTGACTGTATATATGCTTGAATATCCAACGATCATATTTTCTCCTCAATAGATTTATTCTACTGTACTTGATTTGACTTCAGTCCCAAATACGGTATGTTACTGTTCAGAAAGATATTTCAAGATATCCTTCCGATTTTCTTAACCTTTCGGATAGTTAGCTGTGTAACTCTCCGAAGAATGTTTGTAACTCACCGAAAGATCACTTAAGTCTTTCTACCATGTAGGATTCCAAATCATTCAACGCGAGCTGTCATTCAATTGGATACTTGTAGTTGTAACTTACCGAATTGTTACTTAACTGTCGGATAGTTAGCTACAGTAACCCTCCGTTAAGTTTCTGATTGCTTCAATTCAGCACGTGCATAAAAGACTAACTTAAGTTTCGATTGGTTATACTTGTAACTCACTGAAACGCTTCAAGATTTCGGATAGTTATCTCTAGTAACTTTCCAATTTTCCTTTTAAGCTTCTGTTTGGATTTCTGCACGTGGGAAATTCAATGACTTAAGTTTCAAATAGTTAAACTGTAACTCACCGAAACTCTTTTGAAATTTCGCATAGTTATCTAACTCTCCGATTTTTCCTTTTAAGCTTTTAACTGTCGTCTTCTCCATTCTGCACATGCATAATAGGATAACTTAAGTTTCGGAAAGTTATACCTGTAACTCATCGAAAAAGTCAGATAGTTATCTTCCTAACTCTCCGAAAAATCCTTTAAGTTGTTCTGAATGTCTACACATGGTTAATTGATTGACTTAAGTTTCGGATAGTTTGCCTTTCTAACTTTCCAATTTTCCTTTTGCTTTCTGATAGTTAACTCCTTAACTCTTCAATCATTCAACCAACTGCCTTTCATAACTCTCCGAAGGCTTTATAATTTTGGATAGTTATTCTTCTAACTGTCTGATAGTATTGTTGTTGCTTTAAACTTGCTCTTCAGATACTTAGACCTGTAACTGTCCGATTTTCCTGTAGCTCTATAGCAATATCTTCTGGAACTTTCTTCATCTGTTCGTTTGCTTTCTAATCTTTTGCTGAGCTATTATATTTGTGAAATACAATTTGGTTTCCTCACATAGGTTTTTGCATTATCAAAATACTAGGGTCTTATCAATCTCCCCCTTTTTGATAATGACAAAATCCTTTACATTAAATTACATGTATTTCACTCCCTAGATTGTTGCTATACATTTAATCACATAGAAACTAAGTAAAGCAAAGATTTACAATGAATATAATACAATGAAGTTAAATTCTCGCCTTGTCTGTGTGTTGGGAATGCTCCCCCTACCTTCTATGTAATTTTCTATATTCTTCTCTCCCTTTTTGTCATTAGATAAAAGGAGTTCCACAATTTTCTTTTGCTGAATTTTCTTCTCCCCTTTTTGTTATTAAATTTGTATCTGATGATATACCAATTTTTTGATCTCTATAATCTTGTCAGATATCAAGTTGTGAAAAGAATCAAATGCATCAATATCTTCAAATACCAATTTTTGATTTTCCATCAAATGTAGACTGTTGATGTGTGGATCTCAATTGTTGAGATATTTTCATTATTGCAGTCTATTTTCTTCTTTTCCTTTGATGTTGTGTTGCTTTTCTTCTTTCTTATTCGAGCACAGTATCAATTGAAGTGTCAATTTCCTTAATCCTTGTCTGATGCCAGTTGTTGACATTCTATCATCTGAGAAGTCAGTAATTGCTCTCCTGATTTGTGATATTTCTTCCTTTGTTTTCGTGTAATTACTACATCATTTGTAAAAACTGAAAACATTGAAATGCCAATAGTTAATGTAGCAATTTTTAAAAATGCAGTTAATATTTGTAATTTCTGCCACATGCTCTCCCCCTATCTGTATGGAGGTTCTCTGATTTATAATAGCAAGCTATAGGCTCTCCCCCTATATGCATGCCCTCTTTATACACTTTTATTTTGTACTGAAGTGACATTCTGAATTCTCTTCATATAGTAGGTTCTCCCCCTACTTATATGTTTTTCCTTGCAGACAAATTTGTTGCACCTGTTCTGCAAAATGAATGTCATATATGATACCAATTGTTAATCAAAAATATCATAAAAGATTTTCAATCAATTTGCTTCTGACTCCAATTCGTTTATCTTCTCTTGGATCTTTGTTTCAAGTGGTTCTTCTATTTGCAGAAGATAATTTGAAGACTGTAATTTGTCTACTGTAGATTTTGGTTGTCCTTTGATGAATCTGATTTCCTTGCGTTTGTAGTCATTCAACTTGGCTCGTGCAAGCCTTGTTTCCTTTAAAGAACATGATTCAATCATTGATGCTACTTTTGATGCCAATTGTTAATTTCAGAATATCATAACTGATTCTTAATTGATTGCCTTTTGATTATCAACTATTTAGCTTCTTAAACTCTCTCTTCAATAGATTCCTTCAAAACATACGCAGAGAGCAATTTGTGACTGTAGTTTGGTCGCTGTAGATTTTGCTCTCCTTGAGCATCAAGATTTTAGGCACAATTTCCACTCAGTCTAAGTGAGCACTTTCTACCAATTTATGGTGCCTCTTGTAATACCAAATTTTTACTGTCATAACTGGTTTGGAGCTATAGATCAACTACTCCCCCTAAACCATATAATCCTGCAATTCAAACAGAAATAGATTTTGGTACCTATACTTTCTTAGGTCCATAAGTGTTAGTCCTGACAATATTTAGTTTATTGCCTTTTGGCAGCCACATTGAACCAGATCTTCTTTTGATGGCAAACACTGTTGTACCATCTCTATAAGATCGGATAACACCATCACAATAGGGTATTTCCTGTGGAGTAGCATACCCTAGGCCAAATCTATTTGAGCTATGTCTCTGTAAACCAATGATTTGATCTAATCTTTTCTGTCCATTGGTAAATTTATGCACAGAATTTTTCAGATCACTGATTTCTGATTTCAAATTTTCATTTTCATTTATCAATTTATCATTATTGCATTTTGTATCTTCAGCATGCAACTTTTCAAGTTTAGTATGTGCTTCTTCTAAGCATGCAGTTAAATGCTTAATTTCCTTTTTATACTTTTTGCATTTAACATATAAGCTATCAATAGTAGACAAAAGAATATTTACATTTAGATTATCATTGTCTACATCAGAATCACTTTGAGATGAAGTGGAACATATCTCTTGTGCCGTATAGCACACGTTTACTGGTACCTCTTCATCTAAACTAGATGAGCTACTAGAAGAACTACTATCATCCCAAGTAGCCTTCAATGCCATTTTCTTTTTGTAGCTCCTCTTCTTCTTCTTCTTCTTGTTGCAGTGGACAATTAGGTTGTATATGTCCCTGCTTCTTACATTTAAAGCATATTGGTGCATTGCTTTTTGATGTGCTGGCATGATTCTTTTTCTTCATCCATTTTCTGAATTTTCTAGCTAGTAGCACAACTTCATCATCATCCAAGCTTTGAAGTTCCTATGTTGATGGAAAGGCTAGTTCTTTCTTTGTTTCAGTTTTCTTTTTACCACTACTTTCCTCAACTTTCCATTCCTTCATTTGAACTTCATGGGCTAGTAGGTTGCCCATTACATCCTCTATTGAGTATTTGTTGAGGTCTTTAGAATCTTGTATCGATGTGGACTTTTGCTTCCATTCCATAGTTAAGCTTCTGAGGATTTTCTATACCTGTTCACGGATAGAAAATTCCTTTCCCAAACCTCTTAAGCCATTAATAATCTCAATGAATCTTGAAAACATATCAGTGATAGTTTTATCATCAAGCATTTTAAATAATTCAAGCTTTCTAAGTAAAATGCTTATTTTAGTGTCTTTCACTTGGCTGTTTCCTTCAAAGGTTATTTGAAGAGTGTTCCAAGCCTTGTGAGTAGATTTACAAGCTGAAACTTTATTATATTGTTTAGCAGATAAGGCACAGTAAATAATATTCAGCCCTCGAGCATCCATTTGGATGATTCTCTCATCCTCCTCAGTCCAGTCATCCTCATGACTAGGTGGAATAGGTGTTCCTAGAACAACCATTTTCCATAAACTCACATCTGAGCTTCTGAGGAAACATTCCATCCTGTTTTTCCAGTAATTATAATTAATACCATCAAACAAGGGAGGATGATGGATGTTCTGACCCTCTCTGTGAAAAGATGTCATGATCTCAGATGGTTAAATCTATAAAAAGAGATCAACCTACTCTGATACCAATTGTTAGGAACAAATGGCTTCACCAGAGGGGGGTGAATGGAGAACAATGTGAATTTAAGCCTATTTTTCACTTTACTAACTAATTTGATTAATCAGTTTACACAAGTAATAATCAGATAAAAATATCATGTATAGCGGAAATAAAGGTAAGAAACACAAGAGAATTTTAGGTGGTTCACCAACTCGGCTAGTCCACCCCCAAGGGTCACTTGGGCTTCACTAAGTGTCTCAACACTTACACACTTGCTTTCAGGTCGAAGTAAGAACCAACCACACAGAAGTTTTCAAGTATAAACTCCAGAAAACCAACACTCAGAAGTTTTCAGGTAGAAACTCTAGAAAACCAACCTCTTGAGTTTCCAAGTCGAAACTCAAACCAACAATTGAATGTAGCTTTCAGGTTGAAGCCACAAACCAAATGATCCTTCTTGTATCAGACTTTCAGCACATAGAGAGCTTTAAGAATCTTCTTGTAAATCCAACTTTCAATCGATTCTTTGTTGAATTGAATTTGAGCTTTCTTCTATATTAGTAATTGATTTGCAATGTATACTATATCTTTGTATGTAATTATATCTGTAATCTCACTTGTAAGCTATTTTTAGAATACTGAATGATTTGACTGTATATATGCTTGAATATCCAACGATCATATTTTCTCCTCAACGGATTTATTCTACTGTACTTGATTTGACTTCAGTCTCAAATACGGTAAGTTACCGTTCAGAAAGATATTTCAAGATATCCTTCCGATTTTCTTAACCTTTTGGATAGTTAGCTGTGTAACTCTCTGAAGAATGTTTGTAACTCACCGAAAGATCACTTAAGTCTTTCTACCATGTAGGATTCTAGATCATACAATGTGAGCTATCATTCAATCGGATACTTGTAGCTGTAACTTACCGAATTGTTACTTAACTGTCGGATAGTTAGCTATAGTAACCCTCCGTTAAGTTTCTGATTGCTTCAATTTAGCACGTGCATAAAAGACTGACTTAAGTTTTAGATGGTTATACTTGTAACTCACTGAAACACTTCAAGATTTCGGATAGTTATCTCTAGTAACTTTCCGATTTTCCTTTTAAGCTTTTGTTTGGATTTCTACATGTGGGAAATTCAATGACTTAAGTTTTAGATAGTTAAATTGTAACTCACCGAAACTCTCTTGAAATTTCGGATAGTTATATGACTCTCCGATTTTTCCTTTCAAGCTTTTAACTGCCATCTTCTCCATTTTGCACGTGCGTAATAAGATAACTTAAGTTCCGAAAAGTTATACTTGTAACTCACCGAAAAAGTCGGATAGTTATCTTCCTAACTCTCCGAAAAATCCTTTAAGCTTCTGTTCTGAATTTCTACACGTGGTTAATTGAATGACTTAAGTTTTGGATAGTTAGCCTTTCTAACTTTCCGATTTTCATTTTGCTTTCTGATAGTTAACTCCTTAACTCTCCGATCATTCAACCAACTACCTTTCATAACTCTCAGAAGGCTTTATAATTTCGAATAGTTATTCTTCTAACTGTCCGATAGTATTGCTGCTGCTTTAAACTTGCTCTTCAGATACTTAGACCTGTAACTGTCTGATTTTCCTGTAACTCTATAGTAGTATCTTCTAGAACTTTCTCCATTTGTTCGTCTGCTTTCTAATCTTTTGTTGAGCTATCATATCTCTGAAATACAATTTGGTTTCCTCACATAGGTTTTTGCATTATCAAAATACTAGGGTCCTAACATTATAATCATTCTTTTTGTTTTCAGATGTAGTGTAACCAAGACCAAGCCAATTTTTATCAGATGTTAATTTATTTTGGTCGTGCTCATACATTTCAGTAAGTTCAAACCAAGATTTTGTACTTGTATTTGAATTTTCAGTACATACAAAATCTTTTTCTGCACAAACATTTTCAGATAAAGAACATGCAGAATGAGTAATTAGTCTAACACCAGAGTTTTGAATTTCATGCTCAAATTTCTGAATTTTTAGTTTACTACAATTATTTGACATTTTTGAAACATTAGTGACCGAATTTGTAGAACAAGAAACAAGATTTTTAGAAACATTGATAGTCATGTTAGAAGTACATTTAGACAAATCACATTCATTTATATTATTACTGCATGATTCATCCCTTGAATTACCTACATCTACATATTTTGTTACCTTGTTTCATGATAAAAGGAATTTTAGTCTTAGATTTACTTGAACTGCAACTAATAAATCCTTTATTAGCTTGAGATTTAGGATATTCAGGATAATCAAATCTTGAGCCAAATTTATATGACACCTTAGGGGTACTAGTTAGTTTATCTATCTTAGTTTGACTTAAATTCTATTTCTCAATGGTAGAATTTAAATCTAGCTCTCTCATTTTTAATCTATCAATCTCTAACTCAATATCATTTATATTATTTCTCAATATTTCATTTTCAGATTCTATCTTTAATTTTTCAGCATTTGTATTCTGTATTTGTTCATGCAAGACACATTCATTAAATCTAAATTTATGCAAATCTCTAGCATGATTTTCATTATCACATTTAAACTTTTCTAAAGTAGTAGACAGGAAACAATTTTCTTCTTCCAAAATGGACAAAGAGTTTCTAATATTCTTATTTTCCAGTTTATAAACTTTAAGTTTTTGTAATAATGCATGATAAGCACATAATAATTCATCAAAATTAAAATCTGAATGACTTTCAAGATCAGATATTACCTCAAACTCATCTGCTATGAAGCACACATGAACAACGTCTTCTAACTCTTGTTCTTCTTCTGAATGTGAAGATTTTGATGAAGATTTCTCAGATTCAGACTCTTCTAATGTGTCATCCCAAGTGACCTTCAAAGCCTTTTTCTTGTAAAACTTTTTCTGAGTTTTCTGAGCCGTCTTCTTTTGATTTGTCCTACTATGCTTTTCATTTTTCCTTATAGGACATTCTAGAGAAAGATGTCCAGGTTTCTTGCAATTGTAACATACATACTTTCTAGATGAAGAATTCTTGTCATTCAGTGATTTTGATGTTGAGGGTTTTTCATTTCTGTTCATTTGCTGTTTTCTAGCTTTCCATGCTTTCTTGAATTTCCTAGTCAGTAAAATCAAATCCTCATTAGAATCAGTAGATATATCAGAATCTAAATTAATTTTGAAGGCTATTTCTTTCTTCATTTTTAGTTTGTTGTGACTCAGTGATTCATTTAATTTAACTTCATAAGCAATTAGGTTTCCTTTAAGTTCATTTATGGTATTAACATTTAAATCTCATGATTCCTCAATTGATGTCACTTTCTAAGACCATTTAGAACTTAGGGATCTGAGAATTTTCCTCACCAAATCCTTTTGTTCAAAATTCTTTCCTAAGCATTTTAAAAAGTTTATGATATCAAGGAATCTGGAAAACATCTCAGAAATACTTTTGTCTTCATGCATCTTAAAGAGTTCATACTTATGAATTAACATGTTTATTTTAGTCTTTTTAACTTGAGAAGTACTTTCATGTGAAACCTCTAATGCATGCCACACCTCATAAGCAGATTTATATGCCGACACTTTACTGAACTGTTCATAACTCAATGCACAAAATAAAATATTTAAGCCTTTAGCATTCAGAGTTTCATTTTCTTTTTTAGTAATTGTCCAAGTATTCTGTATTTGTTCATGCAAGACACATTCATTAAATCTAAATTTATGCAAATCTCTAGCATGATTTTCATTATCACATTTAAACTTTTCTAAAGTAGTAGACAGGAAACAATTTTCTTCTTCCAAAATGGACAAAGAGTTTCTAATATTCTTATTTTCCAATTTATAAACTTTAAGTTTTTGTAATAATGCATGATAAGCACATAATAATTCATCAAAATTAAAATCTGAATGACTTTCAAGATCAGATATTACCTCAAACTCATCTGCTATGAAACACACATGAACAACGTCTTCTAACTCTTGTTCTTCTTCTGAATGTGAAGATTTTGATGAAGATTTCTCATATTCTGAATATAGGGAGTAGTTAATGGAGTATATGGTTTAGAAATCATGAACCACAACTTATGATTTATACTTTGAAGAATGACTGTCATCCTATATTTCCAATATTCAAAATGTATTCCATCAAATAAAGGAGGACAATTAAGATTTTGACCTTCGTACAAAGAAAAATTACCATTTCCAGTAGCCATCTTACCTTAGATTTTTCAACCTATTTGATTTTAAATAGTCTAAAACAATAAAAACAATTTGAGCCTTAAATCGAGATGGTTAAGAGTATGCTCAAATATCAATTTTTGTTTAAAAACAAGGAAGGCAGAATAAGCAATGATATTAAATAAGTTGGTATCGATTTTATATCAAAGATTATTAACAAAGCTTTGATACCACTTGTAGGATCGTATGACTACACAAGAGGGGGGTGAATTGTATTTTTCAACATTTTCGATTATAATTGAAACTTCAAAACTCAAAAACAAGTCGAGACACTATTTAAATAAATTCATTTTTATTCAAGGTTTCAATTACAATATACAATTCAATTCTTCTCAGAAATTGTAGATGCAATTATATATCGATACCATGTTTCATCTATACAATTTCATAACTACAAATAGAGAAAACTAATTTGCGGAATTTAAAACATTTCTCCCTGTTTGAGATCTTTCTCCTTCTTCTTCTTTTTCTTCTTTAGTAATTCTTCAGTGACAAATATCTGACTCTCTGCTTCACAGACTTTGCTTTCTTCTTATGCTTCAGATCTTCAGTGACATAAATCTTACCTTTTTTTTTTGCTTCACTGAATTTTCTTCCACTTGAGAGCTTTTCCCTGAAAGGTGTTTTTGATCCCTGAAAAGATTTTTCGTTTGGTGCGCAGAGATATTTGATCAACGAGAATTCTATGCCTTTTATACTGTATCTTCATTTTATGCATATCCTCCACGTTTAATCACTACTAGTTATCCACTTCTTCACGACTTTTCTTTTTCCTTCATTGAAATACACACATTCTAACTGACGTTTACATTTCGAATTTTCTTTAATCATCAATCTTGGATCTTTGAAAAATTTCCTGCAAAATAAACTTTCTCGTCCAAAATTTTTCATTAAGTGTAATAAGAAGTCGTTACTTTAATGTTAACTAAACGAGTAACACAAGTAGATATATAACTTAACGTTTCTAACTTAACGAGTTCCTCATGTGCAACTCACGTGACAAGTACTATAGCTAACTCAACGAACTAAGTCCGTAGTGTTATGCTAACTTAATGAACCAGCTTTGTGGTGTTACGATAACTCAACGAAATAGCTTAACCTTTCTTTCGGAAGGTTAATTGCTAACTCACCAAAAATAATATAAGTATCGGATAGTTAAGTTTTCTAAGTATCCGAAAATCCGATAACTCACTGATTCAACAATAAACAAATGTTTTTATAATAAGAATTTTACCACGTGCAAAAATAACAACTTAAGTTATATAATGCTAACCTAACGCGTTGCCTTGGTTTTCAATATAACAACTCAACGCGTTTAATTATGTTAACTTAACGAGTTAAACATGTGTACCCCACGTGATACAATATAACATTCGTAACTTTTAATTTCACCACGTGTACAACATTAACTTAACGAGTTCGTCTCTTCTTTTACTCACTAACTTAACGAGTTCTCACGTGACCTATTTTAACCTTTAAGCCTCTAACTTAATGAGTTCTCACGTGACCTCTATACAAATAACACTTTAACTTTATGAGTTGTCTAAACGTGCACTGTTCATGATATAGAAAATATAACTTTAAAACATATTATGTTTTTTAATAAAAACACACGTTAACTTAACGTTTAGTTAAATGAGAAATTATTGCAATGAAATGACTAGTTATTAACTTAATATAAATTTAGATCCAATACAGACAAGTATTTATTTCAGTAAGCTTTTTCTGTATTAATTGATGTTTTTAATTTCTTTTCATAAGTAATAGTAATTAAGTAAATATGATTACTTTCATTCAGCACACATCATGAAAACAAAATACTCAACACTTCACCAAGTGGGTAGAGGCAGTTTCTTACTGCATAATCATCACCAACGCTACTTAGCAATTTATTAGAGACTAAATTGTAACAAGGTATGGTGTCCCCTTCGAAGTTTTTACTAACAATAATGCTAATTTTCTAGTAGATACAACCCATAGTACTTCACTAGATTAGGGATCAAGGACCATTATGCCACACCGTATCGACTATAGATGAACGGTGCTGTGGAGGCCACGAACAAGAACCTTGTAAAAATCTTCAAGAAGATGACGAAGATGTATCGAGACTAGAATGAGAAGCTACCATATGCTCTTTGGGCCTATTGATGTGCTATCTACTCTTCTATTGATGACACTCCATACTCGCTAGTATATGGTTTAGAAGTGATTCTACCCATCAAGGTGGAGTTCTCATCCCTCCAGGTCTTTAAGGAAACACAACTTACGAGCGTGGGATGGCTTGAGGATTGATATTTGCACTTGGACTTGTTGGATGAATGTTGCCTTCGGGCACTTCATCAGACATGATGTTATCAAAATTAGCAAGCGCACACTTATAACAAGAGAGTATGGTCGAAGCTTCATTGCAAGGGTGGCCTTGTACTTCACCAAGTGAATAGACCTTCATAGGTTAGCAGCTTTACGATCTCTTGAGATATGAGTCGATGCTTGGTGAAAATGGATTTCCTTCCTACAACGTGATCACTCATCACAGTAGTTGTCAGTCATCGTGTTTGGCTCGGAATCGACCTGACATCTGGAAAGTATCCTTACAAACCTTTGATGGTTGGTGATTTTGGTGGTGGTGTGGAGCTTTAGGGAACTACTGATGCTTCCTGCAGTTAGCGCGGTTCTCCTCCTACACACCCACTTCTTCGTCTTTCTCCTCTTCTTTTATATTTCTTTCAATAATAACTGCTTCTACTTAAATGATTGGTTGGATTTCCTTCATTCATATCAACGATGGTGATTTCTTCCTCATTCCATGGGTGAATTCCTACGTGATATGTGCAATCGTGGTTTTCCTTCGAATTTCCTGTTTGTACAACTGCTATAGTGGCATATTAGAAAATGGTCTGTGGAGTTAGTGTAACTCAACGGACTTACTATGTTGATTTAACTATAAAAGACGTGCAATAAAGAAATAACAAGTTCAGATGTTTCGGATAGTTACAACTATAAGTATCCGAAACTTATATGCATTTCAGATAGTTAGTAGATAACTTACTGAAAATCCACTTAAGTCATGCATTAAGGTTTCAACACGTATACTCCAAGAAATAATAAAGTATTCTTTAAGCGTTTAAAACATAACTGTCTGGTATATTAAATATAACTCTCCAAAATAATAGAAAATTCAGAGACTTAGGAATTAAAAATCTTGTAATTCACCAATAGTTCAGAAATGTACTTAATTAACGTTAATTTCCTAAATTATGCAGATTCTTTCATTAAAGCATATAACAGTGCAATTATAGCATAATGGCATAATTCTCATATGATAAATAGAAATGCATGACTCATTAAGTTATTTGTTAACTATCTGAAATGCATCTGAGCATCAGATAGTTAGGTTTGTAAGTATCTGAAATATCTAAACTCGTTAAGTTAGAATTATGCACGTGTTGAATTTAAATGCTTTATGATGTCATGTGAGTTGCACATGTATAACTCATTAAGTTAGCATAATTATACACGTTGAGTTATTGGAATAGACACTAAGGTAACGCATTGTGTTAATATTATGTAGAAATAGGTAATGTAAACTTTCAAATAGTTAACGTTTCATTTTGGTCGTAGAGTTATGTTAAAAACTCGTATGGTTAAGTTATCTAGACGTGTGTTTTAATGTTTTAACCTTTCACGTGTTTTCCATGTGCATTTGGTAATGAAAAATCGAAGAGTTAGATAACTAATCGAGTTTTTGTAGGATCGTCTATTTTTGCAATTAAGCAAGCATTGTCTTTAATAATATCAGAAGGCAAATTCAGAATACAAACAGATCCTTTCTTGTATGCAATGATAAAATTTTGTTTGTAGACATGTCCATAATTTTACAGGAATCTTTTTCAAAAATTACTTTGTAAAACTTCATTAAAACAGGAACACTCAATAAATTAAAACCTAAGTTTTCCACTAATAAGACATCATTTATAAAGCATTTCTCAGTTACCTGAACCTTGCTAGACCCAAGGATATTTGTTTTACTTTTATTTCCAAAGGTAACTTGTCTGTTCTTGGTCTTTGTTATTTTTGTAAGTAATCGTATATCTCTAGTCTTGTGGCTGGATGCTCCATTGTCCATTATCCATTTTGATTTGTGTACCTACAAAATAGTTAAAAAGAGATTTTATCTCTTGGAACCCATTTTTGAGTGGGTCCAAGAATTTTAGAGAGAGTCATATCAAAATAATCCGTATTTTTAGACTTCAACTTATCTATTTTCTGATAATTATTTTTTCGTTTCTTTCTCTTAGTGTTATAATTATCAGAACATTTATCTCTATGTAAACCAGAGTTGAAATTTTCATTTCTAACATTATTTGATTTCCAATATCCGATATTCTTTAAATATGAAGAAAATTGATCAAGAATATTAAGATTCTCAAATGACTTAGCTTGATTTTTCTGAAAATTTCTTTTGACATTCTTGCATCGTGTGCTATCATTTATATGTTGCATTTTATCAACTTACACATATTTTTCTCCCTTTTTAATTACACACGAAATAGTTTTTCTTTTACTATTCTTAGTACTGGAAATAAAGACATTATTTTTAGCAGTACCATCATGCAATATATAATTTTCAAAAGATGCATCGTGTAAACCAATACCATGTTTTTCTATATTTGATATTTTACTACTAAGTTCATTTGTTATAGTTTGACTATTATTCCATTTACTTAATATAGCCTTTTGATCGCAAATCTTAATTTTTAGCATATCAATTTTTGAATTTAAATCAGTAATAGTCAGTTCTAGTTTTTCAATTTCACAAATCATTTTCTTCTTATCAGCAATTAAATTTTCACAATTAGCATGCAATTTTCTTTTTATTGCAGTAAACTTTAAAATTTCATGTGCATGTCTGATGAGGATTCATTGTTTGATGTTGAATCCTTTGTTTCTTCACTTTGTGAAGCTGAAGAGTCATCCCATGTCACTTTAAGTGCCCTTCTCTTTCTGAATTTCTCACTCCTAAAATTCCTCCTCGAATTCTTCTTATCTTTGTTGAGTAGATAATCAGTTTGAAAGTGACCCGGTCTATTGCACTTGTAGCATATGATTTTGTCTTTTGTGAATGACTTCTTCTCCATATCTCCGGATGTCTTTGCTGACCTGAAGTTCTTGCGTTTCTTCAACAGATTTCTAAATTTTCTAGTCAACAACAGTAAATCATCGTTAGAATCACTAATGACTTCTGAGACTTTATTAGCCTCAAAAGCTAGATCCCTTCTAGGATTTTTCCCTTTTGGATCTAAATGTTGTACTTCATAGGCTGTTAGATTTGCTATGAGATCATCGAGAGTATATGTATTTAAATCTTTGGACTCTTCAATAGATGTCTTTTGAGCCCAAATTTTAGTTAAAGATCTAAGGAGCTTTCTTACCAAGTCTTTTTCCTCGAATTTCTTGCCTAAAGATTTTAATGAATTTACAATCTCAAAAAAATGGAAAAACATATCAGAGATACATTCATTTTTGTGCATTTTAAAAAGCTCATATTTATGTACTAACATATTAATCTTAGATTCCTTGACCTAGTTAGTACTTTCGTTGGCAACTTCTAATGCATGCCATATCTCATATGCAGTTTGATATGTAGAAACTTTATTAAATTGATCATGAGATAAAGCACAAAACAAGGTGTTTAAACCTTTAGCATTCAGTGTCATTCACTCCTTTTCATCAAAAGTCTAAGTGTCATATGGAGTCGTAACTAACACTATAAGATTGCTAATTATATGCCATAATTTGAAATTGTTTGACTGAAAGAATACTTTCATCCTATATTTCTAGTAGCCATAATTGCTACCTTCGAATATAGGAGGATGATTAGTGGCCTGTCCTTTAGTCATAACTAAGATTTCAGTATTATCCATTTTAAATAGATAATCCTAAGAAAATGATAGGAAAAACTGATTCCTAAATAGAGAAATAAAAGCTCTTAATTATGATAATAATGCTCTGATACCAGTTGTAGCAAAGCGTAGTAAATCTGACAAAAATAAGTGAAAAACAGCTTTGATACCAATTGTAGCAGAGCGTAGTAAATCTGACAAAAATAAGTGAAAAATAGCTCTAATACTAGTTGTAGGATCGTCTGTATCACAAGAGGGGGAGTGAATTGTGTCTTTAGTAATTAAATACTAGCAGATAAAACAAGACCACAAAACACTCGTAAATGAAATTCTATTCTTTTATTTCAAGACAGAATTTACAATATCTTTTCAGCTCAATTCCCTTCTTGACGGTTTTGATACAGTAATGTTCGATATACAATTCAAATAGGAAAACAAAGCTCTTATTCAAAACTAATTTTGAATTGTATAAAACCTGATCTTTATGCACACAGCTTCTTTCTTTCTCTTTGCTCAACTTCTGTATCTCTTCTTCTCCAATTGTCGAATTTCCAGACTTCTTACGTTTGCAGCTCCTTTTATGAAATTGCTTGGAATTTCGAACTTCTTCTAATGGTGGAGAACTTTTTAGAATATGAATATTCAAACTTAACTTTTCAATTAGGGATCTAGATTGAATATTTAGACTTGGTTTTTGAGATTGGGATCCCATTTGTAATGTAGCTTGTACTTTCTATTTGTAGTCAAACTCTGTTGTCTTTAACATTTAGCATGTTCATCCACTTAATCCATAATTCATAATCCATAATCCACGTACTAATTTTCTCTTTAATCCAAATTACATTCTTTTTGAGTTTCCACTTTCTCCACAATCATTTTGAATTTCCACGATCTCCACTCATAGATATATCGAGACTTTTATCTTCTTGAAGTCTTGTAGAATATCTTCTAAGTCTTTGATTTAGTCGAATATTTATCCTTTAAGTCTTGTAAAAACTCGAACACTTATCCTTTAACTCTTCGAGTTTTTGCACCTACAAAATACGTGACTAAACAAGGAAACTTATCTGTTTGTTAGTCATTTTATAAAACTTGAACAGTTATCTATCCATGCATATAAAAACTCGAACAGTTATCTAACTATTCGATTTTTCATTACCGAACGCACATGGAAAACACGTGATAACTTAAAACATTAAAAACACATGTGTAGATAACTTAACTATACAAGTTTTTAACATAAAGTATTCGACAAAAACGAAACGTTAACTATCCGAAAGTTTAACTATTCGAAATATTAACTATTCGAAAGTAATATGAAAGTGGATAAGAACAAAATTCAAAATGATAATGAAAACATAACATCTGAAAACTTAGAAATCAATGAAGAAAATTCTGAATTTGAAAATGAGATTAAAAATGATTAACTGAATCAAATGAAAGAAAAAGAATCTTGTAAATCACAATCATTAGCACCCTATCCTAAAAGATTACAACAATCATTTCTTGGAAAACAAGAAAGAATTAGAGAAATTTTTGAAAAAGTACAAGTTAACATCCCTTTGTTAGACTTATTGTAGAAAATGCCACATTGTGCTAAATTTCTTAAGGATTGGTGTACTAAGAAAAGAGAGCGAAAAGTTTTAAGGAAAGTCTTTTTAGCTGAGCAAAGTAGTTCCCTACTTCTACCACAAATTCCTAAAAAGTTATCTAATCTTAGAATTCTTGTTATATCATGCACCATAGGAAATACCATTCTAGAAAGAACCTTAATAGACCTAGGTGTAGGTATAAATGTTATGCCTAGTGATATATTTGCATCATTAGGATTAGAAGACTTAATCTCTACTAGGACTGTCATTCAATTAGCTGATAGAAGTATAAGATACCCTAAAGGAAAAATAGAAGATGTACTAATTAAAATAAAAAATTTCATATATCCTATTGATATTGTGATTTTGGATTCCCAACAAATTAAGCATTAGAATCATGATACATCTTTAATTTTGGGAAGACCATTCTTAGCAACATCAGGGGTTGTTATAAATTGTAAAACTGGAGTGATGAGATTAGCATATGGTAATGAGAATACTCAATTAAACATTTTCAAACTAGAAAAGTTTGAGGAGTTAAAAATGTTCTTACATACTATAGACTTTTTAGAGGATGAGGGAGATGTGCTAGATGATGTAATTCAAGAAGAATTAAATAGGCAACTAGATTTTGAAACGTCAAAAGTAAGTGAAAGCATAGATGTAGAAGGAGATCAAGAAGAGTTTAATATTGAAGAGGAGAATGTTTAATTAGGAGCTCTAACTTCTGATGGTTAACATTTAGAATTGAAACCTTTACCTCCTGAATTAACCTATATATTTTTGGAAGAAAAATGAACATGTCCAATCATTATTGCTTCAGATTTAAAAGAGGATCAAATTTCTAAATTAAAAGATGTAGTATAAACTTATAAAAAGGCAATAGGATGAACTATGGCTGATATAAAAGGGTTAAGTGCAACTTTATGCTGTCACTATATGTATTTAGAAGAAAATGCTAAACCTATTAGAATTCCTGAGAGGAGATTAAATCCAAACCTTAAAGAAGTATTTAGGAAGGAAATAGTAAAATTGTTAGATAATGACATAATTTATCCAATTTCTAATAGCTCATGGGTTAGTCTAATCCATGTAGTCCCAAAGAAATTAGGATTAACAGTTATTAGGAATGAAAGTTAGGACTTGATACCTACTAGAATTCAATCAGGCTGGAGAGTATGTATAGATTATAGAAAGCTGAATGCTGTTACTAGGAAAGATCATTTTCCCTTACCTTTTATGGGCCAAATGCTAGAGAAATTAGCAAGGCAAGAATATTTTTGTTTCCTAGATGGTTATTCAGGATATAACCAAGTTCTAGTAGCAATAGAGGATCAAGAGAAGACAACTTTCACATGTCATATTGAAACTTATGCTTTTAAGAAAATGCCATTCGGATTATGCAATGCATCAGCTACCTTTCAAAGGTGTATGCAAGGCATATTCACTAGAATGATTGAAGATTTTTTAGAAATATTTATGGATGATTTTACTGTATATGGAACTAATTTCAAATTGTATAAAACCTGATCTTTATGCATGTAGCTCCTTTACTTCTTTTGCTTAGCTTCTGTATCTCTTCTTCTCTAATTGTTGAATTTCCAGACTTCTTGTGTTTGCAGCTCCTTTTCTGAAATTGCTTGGAATTTCAAACTTCTTCTAATGTTGGAGAATTTTTCTAGATATAAATATTCAGACTTGATTTTTTAATTTGGGATCCGGATTGAATTTTCAGACTGAGGAACAATAGCTAGGACCTTCAGTTCCACCAATAGAACCATTATAATGAGTAACTTTTCTTGGTTGAGAACTAAAGAAGAAGACAAGGAGTTTGCAAGCTTGGTCAAAATAGCAAAAGTTCAAGGAGATAATGAAGAAATGGCTATGGCCAAGGCACATATTCTGTATGATGCCATAAAGAAAAGGCAGGATGAAGAAAAGTTGAGGGCCCAATATAAAATTAAAGTAGAGCAGCATTAGGAAGCAGCTAGATCAATGACTGCAAAAGAAATTGAAGCTGGTCCTTTGAGACTAGTAATTATAGAAGAAGTAAAACAGGAAGAGCCAGTACCTGTAGCTCGAGGGCCTGCAAAGCCTATTTTTGTAGATTTAATCTCAAAGGAGGAAGAGGAAGACTAGACACAGCTATTTAGAAGAAGGAAAGGAAAAGAGATAGTGCCTGAAGCTCCTATAGAGATTAAACCTGAGCTTAAAATATTGGAAGGGCCTATAGAGCTCATTTTTGTTAACCTGCTATCTAAGGAGGAGCAGGAGTAACAGTAGCAAAAGCAAAGAGAAGAAGGAAAACAGGCTGAAATTAGTCTGCAGCCTGTATAAACAGAAGAAACTGAAATTAAGGCAGAAGCTAATTTGCCTGTGACTCCATCCCAATCTGCCATAGAATCAAAAAGAATAGTGACAATACAGATTGGTAGTCAGGAGGAAGGAGAAAGAGAAGAAACTGAATAAGAAGCTGAACAAAAACACTAAGAACAAGAAGGAAATATCTTGATAAATTCCACTAAAGAGGGAGAGACTCTTTAGCAATTAATTGAAAGAATTCAAGATAGAGTGGAGTGTTCTGTCGGCTCTCCACCATAGATAGAAAGAGAGGTTGAAATGCAGGAATCTTCGGATAATCTCCAACAAGCTCAAGTTTAGCAAATTGAAGAAGAAATTCAAGAACAAACCCCTCTAGAGCAACAAATTCAAATTCTTGACCCAGCTGAAGCAACAGTTTTAAATGAAGTATACTTTTGGAGTTAGGAAGCATACAAAAAATTTCAAGAGATAAAGGGGTATGATGTTATTTACAATAAGCTAGTAGATTGGATTGGAATGGAGGAGATTAAAGAATTATTCAAATTTCAGGGCCTATTGAACTTTATTTCAAAAGAGAAAGGGCATGCTGTATACAAAAATTTAGTGCCTTGTTTTTATGCAAACTTAAGAGAGGAAGAAGGAAATTTAATTTCTAACGTGGAGCAAGCTGATATACAGATAACACTAGAACTTCTCTACAATATTTTTGGATTGAAAAATGATGGCATTGAAATTCTAGAGAATACAACTACAACTGAATGGACAGAATAAGCAATCAAGCAATGTTTAGTCATCGACCCTAGTGTGCCATTACTAAACAGACTGAAGTATTTAAATGGGAAAACACACATGGTGGCAAACTTTTTGTTAAAACTATCTATCAGAGACAAGGCTACGACATTGAACTTAGTCAATTTGTTAAATGGGTCACATATGTAGTTGTAAATAGAATTCAAGTTAACTAGTGTCAAGTCCTCCTGTCAAAGATAAAGTCTGCAAAGAAGAAACTATTTTATGGAGATTTGATACCAGTATTAATAGAAGACAATATTGACTTCACGAAATGGACATCCAAAAGGATAAGATCTAGAGCCATTTTAGTGAAGGAATACAGAAATTACAATGCTACAGCTGCTAAGATTGCTAGACCTTTTGGAGACATTATAGGAGCTATTGAATGGATAAATCAATTAGAACAACAACTAGAAAAGCTCCAAAAGGAAGTAGATGAACTTAGGAAGAAGGACTAAATGTATTGTTTGTCTACTTATATTTGTATTGAAAAATATCTGATTGTATGTAAATGTAACTATTTATATAAATGAATGTTTGAATTTCAGATGTTTTCAAATTCGTGTTTGAGAATGAATGATATAATTGAGAACTGTATTGAATATTATATAATTGTTTAAAGATGTGCAAGACTGTTTAAAAGTTTTACAACTTTATGAATAACAAGTTTAAATGCACAATGCTTAGATAATGTCTGAATATATCTGCAAGTTGAAAAGTAAAATGTAACTTCTGCATAATAGGAAATGAACTATAAGTTAAATATTCATATAATGTTTAGATTTAAATGAGTTTAAATTAAAACAATGCATTATTGACAAATATTTAACTTTATTTAAGTTGACAAAATGTAGGAGAAGAAAAAATATAGAAGTTAATACGAAGAGTAAGTTTTAGAAATTTGCTAAGTGTTAACTCAACGAAGTAAGTTCGTTGAGTTAACCTTAACTCCATGAGGTCAATAATAAAATAGAAGGTCACTCCATTGAGTTATCTGTAACTCAATGAGGTTAGTCCGTGGAGTTAGCAAATAGGCGACGAAGCTAGTCTGTTGAGTTAGTTGTAACTCAATGAGATTAGTTCGTTGAGTTAGAAACAGTAACCGAAGCTAGTCCGTTGAGTTAATTGTAACTCAATGAGGTTAGTTCGTGGATTAAGCTGAATGACTATTCTTTTAGCCATGAACAAAACTTCATCAATTTAGCGGTTACTGAAATTTGAAATTAGAAGTGGAACACGTATCCATAAAAATAAGAACCATACTGCACGTTACAAGACACGTTCTTGCAATAAGATTCATTTGCCTTATGGATGTGCATTATAGATATTGAATATAATGTTATTTACGAGTTACCAGTACTTAAGGAAAGAAAAGAAAATTCATTAGGGAACTAGAAGGAGAAGCAGCTGATTCAATTTCATCCGTCAACAACTACTTACTAAAAACAAAGCATTAGTTTGTTATGTAATTAATTTTTAGCTATTTTACTTTATGTTAAGAGTTTATGAGCACATGGATTCGTTCTTCTAGTACTAAACAATTAGTAAGAACACCTACATAGGATTATTCAACACAGAGGCGTATTAAAATATTTTCTGAATTGGACTTTATCGAAATCCTTAAGGGTGTAGCTAACCTTTCTTTAAAGGAGAATGAAGATATGGGTGCTCTAGTAGAAAAACCATTAGGGAAAATTTTGTATTCTAAATTAGTTGATGAACCTTCATGTATTCGATTGCCAAACTTTGAGGGAGATAGGTTTGAATTGAAATCTAATTATATTAGTTAATTGCCACACTTTCATGGATTAGAAAGAGAAGATGCCTATTATTTCCTTAGAGAATTTAACGAAGTTTGTCAAATGATGAAAATGCTGAACATGAGTATTGATGCTATTAAACTTAGATATATTCCTTTTGCTTTAAAAGACACAGCTACGAGATGGTTATATACTCTATCGCGTGATTTAATTTCTGCATGAACTGAATTTTGCTCTGTTTTTTTGGAAAAATATTATCCAACACATCAAATGATTAAAAAGAAAAAGGAAATATTAATGTGTAGCCAAAAATAGGGAGAATCATTCTGAAAATATTTTCAAAGATTTAAAGATTTATTGACTCAATGTCCACATCATGCAATGAGTAAAGCACAATTAATAGGTATAATTTATGAAGGCATATATGTTTCAACTAAATCTTTATTAGAATCTACGTGTCAGAATGGATTTTTAAAACTATGTAGTGAAGAAGCATGGGCATACTTAGAAAACTTTGTAAAAAGAACTGCATAGTGGGAAAACTCGGCTAAAGCTATTACAGATAAAAGAATATTGCCAAGGGGAATGCATGAAATAGATTCAAGCACTATGCTTGAAGTTAAATTAACTGAGTTAACAAAGAAAATAGAAGAGTTATCATTAAATCAAAAACTAGTAGAAAAGAATGCAAATATTAATGACTTAGATATTATTTATGTTAGAAACTATAAAGTTAACTTTGGAAATTCTTATAACCCTAATTGTAGAAATCACCTGAACCTATCTTAGAGAAATAACAATTTCCAAGGAGGAGAAAATATAAAAAGATAATTCAATAATTAAACAATCGTCTAGATCTTGTATTTGGAAATGTTGCCATTCAGAATCATAATATGAATAGAAATATACCCCCTAGACAGAAGGAATCAATAGAAGTTAGACCTATTAGAGGATTGACAATGCAAGTAGTGCCTAACCCTGTCAATAGAATTGTTAATAAAATTGATACCTCCATTAGGAGGGAAACTGAATGAAGCAGTACAATTGAAACAATTATGTATAATATAGTAAATAGAAAAATATAAAAAGAAAAAATGTGTAAGTTTAATTATAATTAGTAATATTGTAGAGTTATTACTTAACTTAACAAACTTAGTCCCTTGAGTTATGACCTAACTCCACAAGGGTAAGTAGCTATGTTAATTTTATCTCTGCTAAATTTTATTTTTACAGAATCACAATAGATGGAATTGATGAAATTACCACTAGATGCACTAAGGGAAGTACTAAGTAACCTGTCAGCTAAAGATCTGTATAGATTGTGTTGTGTATCAAAGGAAGTTAAAGAATGTGTTAGAGGAAAATATTTTCATGGAGTACAGACTGCAAAAATGACTAATATTAGAGATGGATTTTTATGGAAGTCATCTAATCATAGTTCAATCAATTATGAATATCTGAATATGGAAGAAACTGCTAGAATTCCACCCAATACATTAGAAGGAATAAATCATATTATAGGAATAGATGAAGGACTAATTATTTACAGAACCAAACCAAGGTTTGCAATTTTGTTACCCAATATTTTGTTAGAAATCCTATCACTAGAGAAGAATGGAATATAGGAAGGCCTAATAGATTTGAAGTACTAACTGAAAATTGTGGGTTCAAACTTCTTTTGATGTTGGAGAATTCTTCTAGATATGAATATTCAAACTTAACTTTTTAGTTAGGGATCTGAATTGAATATTCAGACTTGGTTTTTGAGATTGGGATTCTTATTGTAATGTAGCTCGTACTCTCTATTTGTAGTTGAACTATGTCTTCACATTCAGCATGTTCATCCACTTAATCTACAATCCATAATCCATAATCCACGTACTAATTTTTTCTTTAATCCAAATTACTATCTTTTTGAATTTCCACTTTCTCCACTATCATTTTGAATTTCCATGATCTCCACTCGTAGATTCGCCGAAACTTTATCTTCTTGGAGTTTTGTAGAACATCTTCTAACTCTTCATTTTAGTCGAACACTTATCCTTTAAGTCTTGTAAAAACTTGAACACTTATCTATAACTCTTCGAGTTTTTGCACTTGCAAAACACGTGACTAAACAAGGAAAACTTATCTATTCGTTAGTCATTTTATAAAACTCGAATAGTTATCTATCCATGCATATAAAAACTTGAACAGTTATCTAACTCTTCGATTTTCATTACCGAATGCACATGGAAAACATGTGACAACTTAAAACATTAAAAACACACGTGCAGATAACTTAACTATACAAGTTTTTAACATAACTCTTTGACTAAATCGAAACGTTAACCATCCAAAAGTTTAACTATCCAAAAATCTAACTATCTGAAAACTTTAACTATCCAGAAATTAACTATCCGAAATAAAAATGAAACTTTTTGATAACTTGTTAACATTTAATTACATAACAATTATACTTAGAGAATATTATTTAGACTTAATTAAAAACTTTAATAAAGCATATATCATCAAAACAAAATTCCTAACAATCTCCCCCTTTTTGATGATGTTAAAACCTAATAAGTCAAATAATCTATCTTCTCCCCCTTTTTGGCATTATAAAAAAAGTAAATAAAATGTAAGGAAGAAAAACTTGCTAAGTATGTATCATTCAAAAAGATATTTTTAAACATGCATAACTTTCGTGGATTAAGCATAAACTGTTTAAAGAAAAATAGTTTACATAATGCAATTTCTTTACATAAATATTTTTTGGTAACAAATTACAAGAAAGAAATCATGCAATATATAAGTTGTATAATCACAAGCCTCTTTGTCTTCAAAAAATATTGATTAGAGTATTTGAAATTTGCCTTGCAATATCTGTACTTACTCTGTTAATTTGATCAATTATTGTTTGATCTAAATCATTTTGTGAAACTTGTGATGGTTGTTGTAAAAATTCAATATTTATGTCTGTATTTAAATCTGTATGTATATCTGTATTTATACCTATATTTGTATCTGTATGTTGCTGTTGTTCTAAAAACTATGTCGATTGTTGCTATTGTTGTTGTAACTGAGTTTGCCGATCTTGTTGTGATTGTTGCTGTTGAATTACAGGTGCATCTGCTTCCTGGTATTTCTGTAGTTCCTTTGCAGAGAAAGATCTTAACTTTAATCTTTTCTATGGCTAAGAGGTAATATCTATTTGACTTGCCACATTTCTCAAAATCGTATCACCATAAAATAATTTACTCTACAAATTTAACATATGAGAAACAAAAATGTCATACTAGTTCACCTGTATATGGTTAATTAATGCATATGTAGTATAAAGATAGCATCTGCCAACTTCTGCACCATGACCAAACCTCTAAAAGAGTGAAGCATGTAGTATTTTTGCAATAAAACGTGCTAGGCCATTTAAATCATTTAGTAATCTCATTAGATTGTTGGCAATTGGATCTTTGACTAAACTTTTAATGTCCCATCCCAACTAATAAACTTGTTTTCTTTCTGATAATTTAACTCCTTCATTTTTTAGACTAAGTACTTGATAAAGTAATTCTGGAGTTAAATATATGTTGTAGTGTTGTATATTGGAAGTAGGAATACCTTCTTCCACTGTTAAGTTTGAGTAAAAACAACTTATAAGTTCTAGTATAACAAGATGGCCTGGCTATTGTGGAAGTAGAGTCAACAAGCCTTGAAATTCAAACATTTCTCGTATATGTGCCATCCCTTCAAACTTAACTGGTCTTGAATATAAAACTTACAGTTTTATATCTCTGAAATTTTTCATAATAGGAACTATTTCTAAACCATAACAATGTATTTTCATCTAAATTTCGTTCAGGATTAGGTATTTTCCTGACATGATGTTCAGATCTGGGACTAGTTTCAATATTATCAGCAATATCTATATTTTCAGATCTTTTAGAACTGGTGGAATTTCTATCAAAGTTAGTATAAATGTCTGAAATATCTGTTATAGTCGTTTCAATAATCTACTGAAATTTCTTTGTTTGATCTTCTTGAAACATATCAGTAGCAACAGTCTCTGTATTAATCTGTCTATCAGCAACATTTATCTCTATGATTGATCTATACAACAACTATCTCTGTATGAAAGAATATTCTATAATAGAGTCATTCTGTATTTTTGAAATTTCTATATTTGAGACATTGGTAGTGTTATATTCTATTTGTAACTGTGTAGTTTGTTGATTATATACATTTATCAACAAATATATTGTATACTGTAACTGACATAACCACATGTATAAACTCTAGTATAAGCAACTATACCAAAAATCAAAAGTCTCTATCCGAGATATAGTAAGAGGAAGAATATCTGTACATTCCTCTTCAGATGAAATATCTTCAAAATTCATAGACTCAGTGTCTATGTCATCAAAAATATCATCAAAATTGATATCATTTGTATATATATCATTAAAATTTCCTACATGTTCTCTTTCCGTAGGAAAAAAATGTTGGCTTGTAGCATGATGTGAAAAACTATCCATTGTATTAAAAGAAACATTATGCACTAATGTGACACAATACCTTAGAGTGTATGCTTGTAATTTGATATTTGTTCCATCTGTTGGGTTTCCTGACACAAAAGTTTGTCTAGCTTCTACAATGGAACATAGTTTTCCATTTTTCAACAATTCTTCTCTTTGCTGCAATATGCCTTGTACACCTATAGTCAATCCAAAATATTCTAATGTCTTCTTCTTTTTCCGACTGTATGTCTGTAGTGTTTCTGGTTGTTCAGGAGGTTCTAAAGTTTTCTTAATTTCTCCTGTTAAAGGCACTTGTGGTCTTGATGGTCCTTCACCATTATGCCTAGGTTGCAATAATGGAATATAAAGTTTTAAGCTCTCAACCTTTGCCATTTTCACTGTGAAGGCACATTTTCCAAATGGCAATTTTCTATTCATCGATAAATTGTTGGATATCATCTAAAATAGTCAAGGGAAAATAATGTTGGGAATACAAAGATTCTAATTCCCTATTGACATTTTCTATCATTGGTCTCCATTTCTTTCCATAATAAGTAATAGACTGTACCGATTTTTCAAGTACTTGTCCAGAACTTGTAACAACCGCAAGGTTAGGTTGTAAAGTTCATTTCCACATTTGTAACGTGGAAAGTTTGGTCTGTTTTATTCTAAACTATGTTTCAGCATAGTTTCGAATAAATTTTCAATAGAAATTTTTCTCGTCTTGAACAGCTTTTCTAATTTCATGTAGTACTTCATTAGAAAAAGTATATCTTGTGTAGATGTCGTTGATTTCATTTTCTATCTTCTGAAGTTCCATCTCTCTTTTCTGCACTTTTGTCATTTTACGATGTCCTCTTCCACGTCTTAGCATTGTCGATTAATATTTGTTGTTCACTGTAGAACTTAGTAGAAGTAAAGATTGTGAAACTAGAGTTTTACCAAGGTAGAAACACGAAAGGTTGGCAGTAAAACATTTATAACTCTTCGAGTTTATAAATGGATGAACGGATTCAATCATTGAAATCATAAATATAAGATCCATTACTGATAAATAACTCGAATGCTTACAATAACTGTATGAGTTTTACAACCGACAAAAACAGAATACTTAGCATAACTATTCGTGTAAAGAAAATAACTACGGGCTAAGTGAAAAGTGAGAAAACTCGAAGACTTATGATAACTATTCAAGTTTTGTGAGTAGTAAAGCACATAATTATACGACAAACTAGAATAGTTATTGTCATAGTTTAAGTCTTTTAGAAAAATATAATAATATTAAGTTAACTATTCGAGTTTCTCAGATGGATATGTGTAAAAGTCGAAGACTTAAGCATAATTGTTCGAGTTTCAACATGAGACATAATAAAGCAATGAAATTCAACATGTGCATAATTCTAACTTAAGGAGTTCAAATATTTTCGGATACTTATAAACCTAACTATTTGATGCTCAGATGCATTTCAGACAGTTACCAGATAACTTACCGAACATTCACTTAAGGTATGCATTTAGGCTTCAACACGTGTACTTTAGGAAATAATAAAATATTCTTGTAATCATTTAAAACATAACTATTTGGTATATACAATATAACCTTCTGAAATAACAAAAAATTTAGATACTTAAGAACTAAAAAGCCTGTATTACACTAACAGTTCAGAAATGTACTTAATTAATGTTAATTTCCTGAAATTATGTAGAGTCTTTCATTAAAGTATATAATAGTTCATAATGATTGAATTATTATATGAGAAATTGCTCCCCCTACATAAATGTAGTCTAAAGAATCTATGGCGTACTTAAACTAGGTTGCCAAGCCCTAAATAGATTTGTCATTTAAGTTCAAAATCTAGCATACTTAAACTAGGTTGCGAAGCCCTAATAGATTTGTCATTTAAGTTCAAAATCTAGCATACTTAAAATGGGTTGCGAAGCCCTAATAGATTTGTCATTTAAGTTCAAAATCTAGCGTACTTAAAATAGGTTGCGAAGCCCTAAATAGATTTGAGTCTCTCTATTTTTTTTTTATTTAAAAAATTTTAAATACAAAAATAAGTAGTAGATTTAACAATTTAGACTTTCTGGCTTTTATCTTATTCAGTTTACAAAAGAAAATTCATAGAGATATACCTTCAGTAACTTAAACAAATTCAACAATGAGTACACGAACTTAAGAAAATAAATACAGTATATTATGTGTAAAGAGTAGATAATAACAAAGAGAAATAACAAAGATTATATGCACAAATTATGGCAGGATTGTTATAACACCTGTAAAATAAATTAAGCTTGAGTACATTACCCCCTTTTTTTTAAAAAAAAAATATATATATATATATATACTTTATGTATTACCTCCCACATATCATCTTTTTACGTGATCACAATCCCTTACTTAGGGGAAAGATAACCTGTTAACATTTAATTATGTGATAATTATACTTAGAGATATTATTTATACTTATTTAAAAACTTTAATAAAGAATATATCATCAAAATTCCTAACACATATGATCAAGGATACATTTAATTTGTTTGATTAAACTTGTACAATGATTTATGTGTAAATCTTATTAAACTATAGAAAAAGTATGAGCTTATTGATATAGATCCATGTTTTCAGTAAATTATAGAAGCAGGATTATATGAGATTTGTGTTTTATAGCATCTGTATTAATGAAATACGAATATATATTGTGTTGAAAAGAAAAAGAAAAAAAAGAGAGAAAAACTTTGAGAATTTATTGACTTGTTTGATCACGAGCCTTTTGTACTTGAGCAGATAGGTATGTAAGGATTGTTGACCTGAAAAATGACTCTTTAAATCTGGCAACCTAAGATCCTGATTAGATCTAGGATTGTTGATTGAAAGCTCGATACATGGGTACACTAGAAAGCTCTTGTATGATTCAAGCTTTTCAAATTAACTTTTAAAGTACAAATATGCATATATTGTTTTCAAAAGATAAAAGTGTTTTATGAAATTCAGATATCTTTTGAATCAATTATATTTTCTGTTATCTAAGATTGTTGAAGTATAAATCTAGTTAGACTTTTGAAGTTGCTTATTTGAGATACAATTCATTATTCTTCTTATTTTAATCATATTGAGTTGGATTGTGTTTTGATTCGTATGTAGTTGAAATTTATTCTAGAAATCATAATGGAAAATTCAGGATGATAGATGTTTGAGAAAAAATGATAATATAATTACCACCTATGTGACGCTAATATATTTTGTATGTAATTTACATATGTTTTAAATATATTTGTAAGTTGAAGAGGAGAAAACAATGTTCAATTAGATTACTTAATTAATACAAAATATCTTTACATTAATCTAATTTATGTATTTTGAAGAAAAAAATGAATGAAGAATTAATTCTAGCACTGTAGAAAGACCAACTAGTTAGATCTTAGTAGTTTGCTAAGGGACTAGCAAAATTTAAGTACGGGGGAAGTGTTTAGAATGAAAAAGTGCATAATATTAACGCTTAAATGAAGGTTAATTGCATAATATTTAGCTTATCATATGAGAATTATGCCATTATGTTATAATTGCACTATTATATGCTTTAATGAAAGAATCTGCATAATTTCAGGAAATTAACGTTAATTAAGTATATTTCTAAATTGTCGGTAAGTTACAGGCTTTGAAATTTTTAGGTATCCGAATTTTCTATTATTTTGGAGAGTTATATTGCATGTACCTAACAGTTATGTTTTAAACGCTTAAAGAATATTTTATTATTTCCTGGAGTACATGTTTGTAACCTTAATGCATGACTTAAGTGAATGTTTAGTAAGTTATTTGTTAACTACCCGAAATGCACCTGAGCATTAGATAGTTATGTTCGTAAGTATCCAAAATATCTGAACTTGTTAAGTTAGAATTATGCACGTGTTGAATTTAAATGCTTTATGATGTTACATGAGTTGCACATGTATAACTCGTTAAGTTAGCATAACTATACGCATTGAGTTACTGGAATAGACATTAAGGTAATGCATTGTGTTAATATTATGTAGAAATGGGTAATGTAAACTTTCAAATAGTTAACGTTTCATTTTGGTCGTAGAGTTATGTTAAAAACTCGTATAGTTAAGTTATCTCGACGTGTGTTTTCATGTTTTAAGCTTTCATGTGTTTTCTATGTGCATTCAATAATGAAAAATCGAAGAGTTAGATAACTGTTCGAGTTTTTATACGCATGGAAGGATAACTGTTCGAGTTTTATAAAATGACTCATGAACAGATAAGTTTTCTTGTTTAGTCATATGTTTTGTAGGTGCAAGAATAGAAGAATTACGAGAAGATACAATATAAAGGAAAACCACGATTACACGTATCATGCAGGAATTCACTCACCAGAATGAAGAAGAAATCACCATCGTTGATATGAATGAAGGAAATCCAACCGATCATTTAAGCAGAAGTAGTTACTATTGAAAGAAATATAAAAGAAGAAGAGAAAGACGAAAAGTGGCTGTGTAGGATGAGAACCGCACTAATTGCAGGAAGCATCGATAGTTTCTTGAAGCTCCACACCACCACCAAAACTACCAAAATCACCAACCATCGGAGGTTTGTGAGGATACTTTCTGGATGTTGGGTCGATTCCGAGCCAAACATGGTGACTAACAACCACTGTGAGGAGTGATCGCGTCGCAGGAAGGTGTTTGGGTTTGTTAACTTCTTTTTGTTAGGTGGCACCAGAGAACTTGATTAAGTTGCTTGGCAACGGTGCTAGAAAATTTGTTTTGATGCAAAAGGTTAAATCAGAAAATAATTACTTTTAGAAGCAAACAAACAACCTTTCACAAAAATTGGATATTAATTCCAATTTGTATTTTTAACTACAAGTGCATAGTGTATATTATATTTGTGTGCAAGTATAGGTCGATCCCACAAAGATTGAGTAAGAATTGTGTATTGTTCCGATTTTTCTATTGAAGTATAAATGTGTTCAGTAAGCACTCCGTTGAGTTATAGTTAACACAACGGACCTAGTTCGTGGAGTTATGGCTAACTCAATGGACTAACCTTGTGGACTTAAGTTAACTCTGTTGAGTATTTTTGTTTTGATGATGTGTGCTGAATGAAAATAATCATATTTGCTCAATTACTATTGCTTGTGAAAAGAAATTAAAATCATCAATTAAAACAGAAAAAGCTTACTGATAGAAATACTTGTCTGTATTGGATCTGAAGTTAATAACTAGTCATTTCGTTGCATTAATTTCTCATTTAGCTAAACGTTAAGTTAACGTGTGTTTTTATTGAAAAGTATGATATGTTTTAATGTTATATCTTCTGTATCATGAACTGTGCACGTTTAGACAACTCGTTAAGTTAGAGTTTTGTTTGTATAGAGGTCACGTGAGAACTCGTTAAGTTAGAAGCTTAAAGGTTAAAATAGGTCACGTCATAACTCGTTAAGTTAGTGAGTAAAAGAAGAGACGAACTCGTTAAGTTAGTGTTATACACATGGTGAAATTATAAGTTACGAATGTTGTATTGTATCACGTGAGGTGCACATGTTTAACTCGTTAAGTTAACATAACTAAATGTGTTGAGTTGCTATATTGAACACTAAGGCAACGCGTTAGGTTAGCGTTATAAACTTAAGTTGTTATTTTTGCACGTGTTAAAATTCTTATTATAAAAACATTTGTTTATTACTAGTTCGTTGAGTTATCATAACACAACGTAAATGGTTCGTTGAGTTATCATAACACAATGGAGATGGTTCGTTGAGATAGCATAACACCATGGACTTTAGTTTGTTGAGTTAGCTACAGTACTTGTCACGTGAAATGGCACATGAGGAACTCGTTAAGTTAGAAACGTTAAGTTATATATATACTTGTGTTACTCGTTTAGTTAACATTAAAGTAACGAGTTCTTATTACATTGATGAAAAACTTTTGGACGAGAAAGTTTATTTTGCAGGAAATTTTTCAGAGATCCAAGACTGATGATTAAAGAAAATTCGAAATATAAACATGGGTTAGAACATGTGTGTTTCAATGAAGGAAAAAGAAAAGACGTGGAGAAGTGGAAAACTGGTAGTGGTTAAACGTGAAGGATATGCATGAAATGAAGATACAATATAAAAGGCATAGAATTCTCGTTGATCAATTTATCCTTGCACACAAAACGAAAAATCTTTTCAAGGATCAAACCATCCTTACACACCAAAAGAAAAATCTTTTTTAGGGATCAAAAACACCTTCTTGGGGAAAATCTCTCAAGTGGAAGAAAGTTCAGTGAAGCATAAAAAGGTAAGATTTTCGTCACTAAAGATTTGAAGTATCAGAAGAAAGCAAATTTGGTGAAGCATGAAAAGATAAGATATTCGTCACTGAAGAATTGCTGAAGAAGAAAAAGAAGAAGAAGAAAGATCTCAAACAGGGAGAAAAGTTTTAAATTCTGCAAATTAGTTTTCTCTGTTTGTAGTTATGAAATTGTTTAGATGATACATGGTATCGAAATATAATTGCATCTACAATTTCTGAGGAGAATTGAATTGTACATTGTAATTGAAACCTTGAATAAAAATGATTTTATGAAAACAATGTCTCGACTTGTTTTTGAGTTTTAAAGTTTCAATTATATTTTAGAAAATATTAAAAATACACAATTCACCCCCCTCTTTTGTAGCCATACGATCCTACAAGTGGTATCAGAGCTTTGTTAATAATCTTTGATATAAAATCGATACCAACTTATTTAATATCATTGCTTATTCTACCTTCCTTGTTTTTAAATAGAAATTAATATCTGAGCATACGTTTAACTCTATTGATTTAAGGCTTAAGTTGTTTTAAAGTTTTTAAACTGCTTAAAATCAAATAGGTTGAAAAATCTAAGGTAAAATGGCTATTGGAAATGGTAATTTTTCTTTATATGAAGGCCAAAATCTTAATCGTCCTCCTTTATTTGATGGAATACATTTTGAATATTGGAAATATAGGATGACTATTTTTCTTCAAAGTATAGATCATAAATTGTGGTTCATAATTTCTAAACCATATACTCCGTTAACTACTCCTTATAATACTTGGACAATTACTGAAAAAGAAAATGAAACTCTGAATGCTAAGGGCTTAAATATTTTATTTTGTGCATTGAGTTACAAACAGTTCAGTAAAGTGTCGGTATATAAATCTGCTTATGAGGTGTGGCATGCATTAGAAGTTTCACATGAAGGTACTTCTCAAGTTAAAGAGACAAAAATAAACATGTTGATTCATAAGTATGAACTCTTTAAGATGCATGAAGACAAAAATATTTCTGAGATGTTTTTCAGATTTCTTGATATCATAAACTCTTTAAAATGTTTAGGAAAGAATTTTGAACAGAAGGATTTGGTGAGGAAAATTCTCAGATCCCTAAGTTCTAAATGGTCTCAGAAAGTAACATCAATTGAGGAATCACGAGATTTAAATGTTTATACTATGAATGAACTTATAGGAAATTTAATAGCTTATGAAGTTCAATTAAATGAATCACTGAGTCACAACAAACTAAAAATGAAGAAAGAAATAGCCTTTGAAATTAATTCAGATTCTGATATATCTACTGATTCTGACGAGGATTTGATTTTGCTGACTAGGAAATTCAAGAAAGAATGGAAAGCTAGGAAACAGCAAAGGAACAAAAATGATAAACCCTCAATGTCTTTACCTTCTGGTGTACCAAAGAACAGAAAAGGTTCTGTATGTATTTTATCTTTACCTTCTGGTGTAGTTGATTTAAATTCATGTTTGCTAGTTGAAACTAGTGATGCATATCTATGGCATAGAAGGATTGGGCATATAAATATGAGACTGTTACATAAACTATCTAGAAAACATTTAGTGAGAGGTTTACCAAAGATTAAATACTCAAAGAACTTTATGTGTGATGCATGTGAGTTAGGTAAACTTCACAAAAACTCTTTTAAATCCAAAACTGATATTTCAAGCAAGAGAGTCTTAGAACTTATACATATGGATCTATTTGGACCAACAAGAATCATGAGTCTTGGTGGTAAACGGTATGTATTTGTTTTAGTAGATGACTTCTCTAGATACACTTGGGTATATTTTCTAGCATCTAAGACAGAAGTTTTTGAAAAATTTAAAATGTTTTGCAATTTTGTTCAAAATGAGCAAAGTGTCTATTCAAAAACTAAGGAGTGATCATGGAACTGAATTTGATAATGATCAAATGGATAACTATTGTAATGAGCATGACATTGATCGCATATTTTCTTTTCCAAGAGCACCGTGTCAAAATGGTGTTGTTGAGAGAAAGAATAGATCACTTCAAGAAATGGCCAGAACTATGTTGAATGAACATAAGTTACCTCAAAATCTTTGGGCTGAAGCAGTAAATACAGCTTGTTATGTTATTAATAGAAGTCATTTAAGACCTCATGTTAATAAAACTCATTTTGAAATTATGTTTAATAGGGTTCCAAAAATTTCCTATATGAAACCATTTTGCTGCAAGTGTTTTATTCTTAATACTAAGGATAAAAGGGATAAATTTCAAGCCAAATCGGATGAAGTAATTTTTGTAGGTTACTCTACTAGAAGTAAAGCCTATAGAGTATATAACAAGACTTCTAAGACAATTGAAGAAACCCTCCATGTAAGCTTCAATGAAAATTCTCTTAGAGAATTTCAATCTAAAGTTGATAATGATGATATGATCAATTTTCCAAATGAGTTAGAGAACAATAGAGAGATTGATGATTTATCTGAGAAAATCAAAAATATGAACTTAAATGATCAAACTAATGATGAAAGTGATGGACTTTCAGATGTTGATGAGAATATTGAGGAAAATCAGAAAAATTGGCGTTATTCTTCATCACATCCCATTACTCAAGTCATTGGTAATATTAATGAGGGAGTTAAAACTAGAGCTTCAGTCAATTTAAATAGTATGTGTATGTTTGTTTCTATGGTGGAACCAAGGAATATACAAGAAGCATTATCTGATGAAAATTGGATAGTGGCAATGCAAGAAAAACTAAATCAATTCATCAGAAATGATGTATGGGAATTAGTCTCTCCACTAGAAAATCAATCCATAATAGGTACAAAGTGGATCTTTAGAAACAAAACTAATGAAACTGGTCAAATTATAAGGAATAAAGCTAGATTAGTTGCACAAGGGTATACACAGGAAGAAGGATTAGATTATGATGAAACATTTTCTTCTGTGGTTAGGTTAGAAAGTATTAGAATATTATTGGCCTATGCTTGTTATATGGATTTTAAATTATATCAAATGGATGTAAAGAGTGCATTTCTAAATGGTTTAATTAATGAAGAAGTCTATGTAAAACAACCACCTAGATTTGAAGATATTAAAAATCCTGACTTTGTGTATAAATTGAAGAAAGCCTTATATGATTTGAAGCAAGCACCTAGATCATGGTATGAAAGATTGTCTACTTTTTTAATAGAAAAAGGCTATATCATGAGAAAAGTGGATCATACTCTATTTATTAAGAGAGATGGTAAAGATCAGATTGTTGTTCAAATATACGTGGATGATATAATCTTTGGAGCAACCTCTGAAAAGTTGATAGAAATATTCTCTGAAGAGATGACTAATCAGTTTGAAATGAGTATGATAGGAGAACTTTCAAATTTTCTAGGACTTCAAATTAAGCAAATGGATAAAGGTATATTTTTAAATCAGGAAAAATATGCAGATGAAATGCTTAAGAAATTTAATTTTAATGATACAAGGATTCGAGGAACTCCTATGAGTACTACTTTAAAGTTAGATATTGATGACATAGGAAAATCTATAGATCAAAGAAAATACAGAAGTATGATTGGTTCTTTACTTTATTTGACTGCTAGTAGATCTGATATTATGTTTGCTGTGTGTGTTTGTGCTAGATTTCAATCTAATCCTAAAGAATCACACTTAATTGTAGTTAAAAGAATATTTAGATATATACAAGGAACTAAAAATTTCGGACTGTATTATTCTAAGGATAGTTCAATAGATCTTATAGGATATACTGATGCTGATTATGCAGGATCTAATTCTGATAGAAAGAGTACTAGTGGCACATGTCAATTATTGGGAAATAATTTGGTGTCATGGTTTAGTAAAAAGCAAAACTGTGTAGCACTTTCTACTACAGAAGCTGAAATGTTGCTCCTGCACTGTGTTGCACTTAGATTCTGTGGATAAGGCAAACTTTAGAAGATTTTGGATTATCTTATGATACAACTGAGATTTATTGTAACAGTAGTTCTGTAATAAATCTTTCTAAAAATCCTGTATTACATTCAAGAGCAAAGCATATAGAGGTTAGACATCATTTTCTAAGAGATAACGTAATTAAAGGAAAAATTAAATTAGAATTTGTGTCTAGTAAAAATCAATTAGCTGATATATTTACAAAACCTCTAAACGAAAATACATTCTGCAACAATAGATTAAATTTAGGTATTTGTAGGCTATGTGATGTGTAAAATGCTTAACCTCCACATAAAAAGGTAAATATTATTGATGATGTTGTTCACCTCATAGATATTATATACTTATTATAAATATCTAAAGTAATATCTAAACTACTGCTTAAGATACTATGTATTTATTGTAAAATCATAGTAGTATCTTATTGATTTTAAGTAGTTTATCAATTTTAATAGTTTTTACGATTTTAAGTGGAAGTGTAAATGAAAAACATTAAATACTTCTGACATTCTGAAATTTTGATTAAATGTTTTCTTTGAATCAAGGAAAATGCATATGATTATGCATAAATTTGACTTAATTGATTAAACTTGTAGAATAAGTTATATGTAACTCATCTTAAACTGTTAATCAAAAGTATAAGCTTATTGAAATTGATTTATATTCTCAGTACAATCATAGAAGTAAAAATTGTATGAGATTTGTGTTTTATTGTATCTGTATTAATGGAATACATATATACTGTGCTTAAAATGAAAAGTGCTTACAAAGTAAAAATCTTTGAGAGTTTATTGATCAGTTTGATCATGAGCCTTTTGTACCTGAGTAGATAGGTATGTAAGGATTGTTGTCCTGAAAAAGGATTCTTTAAATCTGGCAACCTAAGGTCCTCATCAGATATGGGATTGTTGACTGAAAGCTCATTACATAGGTACATTAGAAAGCTCTTATATGATTCAAGCTTTTCAAACTAACTTTTAAAGAAAATTATCAATATTTACTGTTTTGAAAAGAAAAAGTTGTTTCATTAATTACAAATATCTTTGAATCGCATATAGTTTATACCAATATGACTACTGATTTATTGAATCAACATTAGTACTTTTGAAAACGTTTATTTGAGATACATTCTTTTATTCTCCTTGAATTAATTGAATTGAGTTCAAAGTTGTGTTTTGATTCATATACAATAGGAATTGATTCTGGAAATCATTTTTGATGATATCAGGATAACGGAAGTCTTTGAAAAGAAAATGTAAAAGTATAGTTATACTTAACATCTATTGTCATTACAAGTATATTTTGTATTTTGATTGAATATATTTGAAGTATATTTGTAGGGGGAGGATTAACAATGTTGAAAACAGATTAATATAATTTAGAATACAAATCTTAGTTAATCTGAATTAATGTCCTCTTAAAATCTTGATGAAATAATTTAAAAAGACAAATAAACTATTTTAGATTCAAAGGACAAAATGTTCAAATAGTTTACAATGTTCTCAAGATAATGTTAAGTTTAGCATGTGTGTTGTTTTCGGAACGTTTCAGTTGGAAGCATCCAAAAATTGTTTTAAGTGTACTAACTAGACGTTATGTTAGATAAGGTAACGTATAAAACTGCCTCTAGACAACGTTTTACTCGTTAGGTTGGTTAACTCAACGAGTTATACTTGTATATTTTGGGTACCTTGATTGAATAAACTTTATTCAATATTTATTTAATTTCTAAACCCGACTTCTCTTCACGTTGAGTTATACGCCTAAAAACCCTATTTAAACACTTATTACACGGGGACTTAGGTTATTTGTAAACTTTGTCAAGAAAATCTTTCCCGCTTGTTGCTGTTACAACCTGCGACGATGGTCTCCAAGTTCTACAAAGGTCGTGGCAGAGGAAAAGGCAAAAGCAGAAGAGATGCAAAAGGAAAAGAAATAGAGAATGATGAAGTTCCACGTACTTGGTTCAAGAAAATATTTCGAGTGGACAAAAGGTTAGAAGAACTTTATAAAGATTACTTGTTTTCTCAAGATATATTAGATGAAGTTAGACAAGAACTTCAACATATTGATGCAAGTATTACATACATGGGTATTCGAAGTAAATATGATAGAGAATACAGAATGAAATGTGGTGAGATTGCATTTTTGGAACAGTATGCAAAATATTTGGAAAAAGGTGTAGGTTCATCAAATAGAACTCCTCAAACTCCTATAAACGGTATAAGACTACATGCATTTGAGGAAGAGCATGAATCAGCTATCCCTACTCCTTTATATTCAAAACAAGTAGAATCAGATATTACTGTAGACAAAACAAAAGTTGACAGTCTTCGAAAGGCCGTTGCAATAGAAAGTGCCTTAGAAGAATTAAAGCAGAAAACTTTTATGGAGCAATTTGAAAAGAAAACAACAATACTTGAAAAGGAGAAACAAAAATATTATAGAAGAAGGAAAGTCAGAAAAATTATGTCTAAGGAAACAAAGTCTTTTGAAAAAGGAAAATCAGATGAAAATTTATTTCCAAAGGACAATGTATGTCTAGACATTGTACCTTATTGTGCATCTGATAAACTCATTAGTTCCGAACACACTGAAACTGATGAAGATAATGAGACTTTATTTTCCCTTGCTAGAAAACTTGAAAAGAAATCCAAGTCAAATATGAGCTCAAGTTTTTCTATTAGTACAAGTCCTGATGATGTAGAAATTGACAAATCAAAGCATCAGGCACCTAACATTGAACAAGTTATTGCAGATATAATTAACAATGTTGAGGTAGTAACTAGTTCAAAGGCTGAATTGTCTAGAGTAGCAGATATTGAAAATGTTAAGACTCCAGAAGAGCTAAAAGTTAACCAGCCTTCTACAGAATCTATAGAAGTAGAGTCTGAGAATTCACAGCATGAATCAATGGAAATATCTGTTGAACAAAATGAACAATTACAGACAGATACACTGGCTGTAGAATTTGTGGAAAAATTGTACTCTGAACATTCTATAGAGACTGAACAGATGAATGTTGAGCATATTGACAATGTTCCTAACACTGTTGAAGTTGAAGAATCAAGCTTACCTAAGCAACTTCAAGATAATATTTTGGGAGAGGAACAACATGACATTCATTTTGAAGAAGAGGTTCCTGAAGATGAATTAAACTCTGAATCACGGCTTCAGGTATGACCTTCTTTGTGTACAATATTAAAAATTCAAAGTAATGCAATTCATTTTAGATCTGAAGAAGCATTGTAGAAATACAATAATCTGATTACATGTCAGATTCTGCATGCTCGTCCAATAAAATTCAGAAATTTGATAGAAACAAGAGATTTGTTTGAGTTTCAAGGCCTCATTAAATTCTTGCCAGTAGGAACGAAATGGAAGCAATACATAGAGCTTATTGCAGCTTTTTATAGCAATCTGGTCAAGAATGGAAATTTTCTAAAAACTCAAATAAATGAACAGGAGTTTATATTGTCTCCTAAGTTAATTTTTGAAGTTTTAGGATTAAAGAATGAAGGTGTTGTTGTTACCAATAGATTTGACATAATAAGACAACTGGAATGGAACATTCTGTCTTTATCAAAAATTCCAGATGTATATTTTGAAATGAGATTAATGGAAAATCTGAATGCAGAGGCAAGGTTTATTGCAAATATATTGCATGCAAATTTATTTCAGAGAGTTGGACACAATATGGAAGTCAGCAGAAGTTTTTATATGCAACTTATAGCTTGCTGAATAGAATTCAAATCAATTGGTTTGATGTTTTCACTTCTCAACTATAGCATATGAGTTCAAAGTTATTTTATGGTGATGCTGTATGTAGACTCATTGCAAGCCAATTGAATTTATCCGACTGGCCCTCTAAAACTAAAGGCATGAGAGCATTTAGTGTCAAAGATTTGCAAAAATTCTAGGCCATGCATAAACCTCAACGACAACAACAACAACAACCTAATACAGACCATATACAACAACAAAGTTATTCAGTTCAAGCAGAACAGCAAACCCAGCTACCTCCTGACTTAGATGCAGTGCTTAACGACATCATAAATGATATTAGGCATCTAGGAGATAAAATATGTAATGCTATAAGTGATATACTTAGGAGGGGTCGATAACTGTTTTTGTTTGTTTCTGAATACAAAATGTAATGTTTGTATTACTTGTTTGACTTGATTGAACAATACATTTTTCTGTAAATGTCTTCAATTATTATTCTTGTTTACATAAAGAGTTGTTGTAATTATATATATATATATTCTCTGTAATTATCTTTTTGATTAATGACAAAAAGGGGGAGAAATATTATAAAAAGATGATTATGATCTTAATTGCATATATATATTATAAAAGGAGATGCTATTTAAATGGTTATTGTAATCTGACAGATGATAATTAGAAAACTGATACTTATTTAATTATTGACATATGAGAGTTTTAGTTCTGAGAGGTAAAATTTACACAAACAATATAAATAAGCTTAAGTGAACTTAAGTCAACAAACAAGTTTGTTGAATTAAAAGTTAACTCAACGAAGGTGCTTTGTTGAGTTAAACATATTTCATAATTGATTTAATATGGTTTTGTCATCATCAAAAAGGAGGAGATTGTTGAGTATTTTTGTTTTGATGATGTGTGCTGAATGAAAATAATCAAATTTGCTCAATTACTATTGCTTGTGAAAAGAAATTAAAATCATCAATTAATACAGAAAAAGCTTACTGATATAAATACTTGTCTATATTAGATCTGAAGTTAATAACTAGTCGTTTCATTGCATTAATTTCTCATTTAGCTAAACGTTAAGTTAACGTGTGTTTTTATTGAAAAGCATGATATGTTTTAATGTTATATCTTCTGTATCATGAACAGTGCACGTTTAGACAACTCGTTAAGTTAGAGTTTTGTTTGTATAGAGGTCACGTGAGAACTCGTTAAGTTAGAAGCTTAAAGGTTAAAATAGGTCACGTGATAACTCGTTAAGTTAGTGAGTAAAAGAAGAGACGAACTCGTTAAGTTAGTGTTATACACGTGGTGAAATTATAAGTTACGAATGTTGTATTGTATCACGTGAGGTGCACATGTTTAACTCGTTAAGTTAACATAACTAAACGCGTTGAGTTGCTATATTGAACACTAAGGCAACGCGATAGGTTAGCGTTATAAACTTAAGTTATTATTTTTGCACGTGGTAAAATTCTTATTATAAAAACATTTGTTTATTACTGGTTCGTTGAGTTATCATAACACAACGGAAATGGTTCGTTGAGTTATCATAACACAACGGAGATGGTTCGTTGAGATAGCATAACACCACAGACTTTAGTTCGTTAAGTTAGCTACAGTACTTGTCACGTGAAATGGCACATGAGGAACTCGTTAAGTTAGAAACGTTAAGTTATATATATACTTGTGTTACTCGTTTAGTTAACATTAAAGTAATGAGTTCTTATTACATTGATGAAAAACTTTTGGACGAGAAAGTTTATTTTGCAAGAAATTTTTCAGAGATCCAAGACTGATGATTAAAGAAAATTCGAAATATAAACGTGGGTTAGAACGTGTGTGTTTCAATGAAGGAAAAAGAAAAGACGTGGAGAAGTGGAAAACTAGTAGTGGTTAAACGTGAAGGATATGCATGAAATGAAGATACAGTATAAAAGGCATAGAATTCTCGTTGATTAATTTATCCTTGCACACAAAACGAAAAATCTTTTCAAGGATCAAACCATCACTGCACACCAAAAGAAAAATCTTTTTCAAGGATCAAAAACACCTTCTCAGGGAAAATCTCTCAAGTGGAAGAAAGTTTAGCGAAGCATAAAAAGGTAAGATTTTCGTCACTGAAGATTTGAAGTATCAGAAGAAAGCAAATTTGGTGAAGCATGAAAAGACAAGATATTCATCACTGAAGAATTGCTAAAGAAGAAAAAGAAGAAGAAGAAAGATCTCAAACAAGGAGAAAAGTTTTAAATTCCGCAAATTAGTTTTCTCTGTTTGTAGTTATGAAATTGTTTAGATGATACATGGTATCGAAATATAATTGCATCTACAATTTCTGAGGAGAATTGAATTGTATATTGTAATTGAAACCTTGAATAAAAATGATTTTATGAAAACAATGTCTCGACTTGTTTTTGAGTTTTAAAGTTTCAATTATATTTTAGAAAATATTGAAAATACGCAATTCACCCCCCTATTGTGTAGCCATACGATCCTACAAACTCCACGAGCCTATCTTTCTAGTTGAATATTGTTAATTACAGAGGAATTCAGCCAACCATTGGGTGGTTCCATAGATTGTAAATAGCATCAATTAAGCTCTTTAATGTTAGTTAATATTAGATTTATCATTAAGCAATACTAACATTCAGATATTTCAAATAGTAACCATTAAATTCTTTAAGTATTTGGAACGAATCAATTTTAGTAAACTGTAAAACTATTTTCTATTTTCTAAATCAAACAAACATAACACATTCACAATACTGACAATGATAACATTAATTACAATACAAAACAAACAATACAACACTTTAATACTAAACGTAAACACATATAATATGTTGTTTTTGGTATTTTTGTTTTGATATGTTCCTGAAGATGAGCGAAAGGTGAAATGTAGAAATCTCTATCTATAGTAAAAACTTCTGTCACTACATGCAACACGATTACACCACTGAAAACTTAATCACTTACAATCTTGCCTCCTCTCCCTATAGAATCGCGAGTTCAAAATTGCAAGATGATCTCCTCTTCAACATACTAGCATCAACCCGAAACCAAGGCTAGAAGCTTTACGATCTCCTGAGATATGAAAATGGCTTTCCTTCTTGTGATGCGATCACTCCTCACAGTGGTCATCAAACACCATGTTTGGCTCGGAATCGACCCGACATTAGGAAAGTATCCTCACAAACCTCCAATGGTTGGTGATTTTGGTGGTAGTGTGGAGCTTCAGGGAACTTCCGACGCTTCCTGCAGTTAGCACGGTTCTCCACTTCTACATCCACACTTTTTCTTCGTCTTTTATATTTCTTACAATAGTAACTGCTCTTGCTTAGATGATCGGTTGGATTTCCTTCATTCATATCAATGATGGTGATTTCTTCTTCATCCCATGAGTGAATTCCTACGTGATACGTGCAATCATGGTTTTCCTTCGAATGTCCTATTTCTATAACTGCTATAGTGGCATATTAGAAAATATATAGTCTGTGGAGTTATAGATAACTCAACGGACTTACTTCATTGAGTTAACTATAAAATACGTGCAATAAAGAAATAAGTTGCTAACATAATGCGTTACCTTAGTATGTATTCATGTAACTCAACGTGTACAGTTATGCTAACTTAACGAGTTATACATGTGCAACTCACGTGACATAATAAAGCATTTAAATTCAACATGTGCATAATTCTAACTTGACGAGTTCAGATATTTTGGATACTTACGAGTCTAACTATCCAATGCCTAGATGTATTTCAGATAGTTATAGATAACTCACCGAACATTCACTTAAGTCATGTATTAAGGTTTCAACACGTGTACTTCAGGAAATAATAAAATATTCTTTAAGCATTTAAAACATAACTGTCCGGTACATTAAACATAACTCTCCAAAATAACAAAAAATTTGGATACTTAAGGATTTCACAGCCTGCAATTCACCGACAGTTCAGAAATGTACTTAATTAACATTAATTCCCCGAAATTATGTAGATTTTTTAATTAAAGCATATAACAGTGCATTTATAACATAATGGCTTAATTCTTATATGATAAGCTAAATATTGTGCAATTAACCATCATTTAACCTTTAATATTATGCACTTTTTCATTCTAAACACTTCCCCCATACTTAAATTTTGCTAGTCCCTTTGCAAACTAATATCTAACTAGTTTGTCTTGCTACAGTGCTAGAATTAATTCTTCATTTTGTTCTTCTTCAGAATACATAAATTAGATTACTATATTGATATTCTGTATTTTTCAATAATCTGTTTTAACTTTGTTTTCTCCTCTTCAACCTGCAAATATATTTAAAACATATGTAAATTACATAGAAAATATATTAGCATCATATACATGTTAATTATATTATCATTTTTTCATCATTTCAAACATCTGTTATCTTGAATTTTTCAATATGATTTCTAGAATAAATTTCAACTACATACGAATCAAAACACAATCCAATTCAATATGATTAAAACAAGTAGAATAAAGAATTGTATCTTAGATAAACAACTTCAAAAGTCTATTCTAGATTCATACTTCAGCAATCTTAGATAACAGAAAATATACTCGATTCAAAAGATATCTGTATTTCACAAAACACTTTTATCTTTTCAGAACAGTATGTGTATATTTGTACTTTAAAAGTTAATTTGAAAAGCTTGAATCATACAAGAGCTTTCTAGTGTACTCATGTATCGAGCTTTCAGTCAACAATCCTAGATCTGATCAGGATTTTAGGTTACCAGATTTAAAGAGTCCTTTTTCAGGTCAACAATCCTTACATACCTATCTACTGGAGTACAAAAGGATCGTGATCAAACAAGTTAATAAACTCTCAAAGTTTTTTTTCTTTTTTTCCTTTTTTTTTTCCACACAGTATATATACGTATTTCATTAATACAGATGCAATAAAACACAAATCTCATATAATCCTGCTTCTATTATTTACTGAAAATACGAATCCATATCAATAAGCTCATACTTTTTCTATAGTTTAATAAGATCTACACATAAATCATTCTACAAGTTTAATCAATCAAATTAAATGTATCCTTGATCATATGTATTTCATTTAATCCAAAAATCAACATTTCAGCTCTTTCAGGATTTCAAATAATTTACTGAGTTTCAGTTAAGCATTCTGATTTCTTTTTTAAAATCGTGAAACTGTTAAACTCATAAAATTCAGCAAAAACATAAGATACTATATCTAGATTTGTATGAATAGTAAAATTTTGTAGCATCTTCTATAAGATTTTAAAATATAACATTCAATCAATTACAGTTCTTAGAAATTTTACAGTCTCAATTATCAGATAGTTACAGTAAATTCATAAAAAATTTTCAATTTCCACAGAACTTTTACAGTACCATTCTAATTCCTCTAATTAATAAAATTACTTGGCTGTTAATCAAATTACCTCCCCCTATACCTATATTTTGCATTGTCCTTAATGTAAAAGATTTTATAGTAAATGTTAGCAGACATGAATATTGCTTCATTGATTTAGCACCTAACTTAATGAATTGAGTTTTAAATGTAAATTCAGGATAAGTAATTAATTACATATCTTGTTCTTTTGTATCTCCTTCAATATCTTTCGATTTTTGATTCTGAAAAACTTTTCATTCACAAATAAAAGCATAATTTATAACAAAATAACAAAACATAAATTGTTAATTCAGTGCCTTGTGTGGAACCTAGGCTCTTATGCCTTTGGTGGCTCACAAGTAAGCCAGTTGGTTTCCCAAAACCGATACCAACAAACTGGATTGATATTTTATTTTTTTGCTTTTTTTATAAAATAAAACTAAAACTAAAATTTTTCTTTTCTTTTTCTTTTTCTAAAAATAAATGCAGAATACACACAACATTAAAAACACAGAATCACACTTTAAGAACATGATTGAAAAGTAGTAACAAATAGAATAAACGTGTCAACCCAAGCAAACATTTTAGGCATAATTCTTCTTGCTATTAATTCTATTTTAATGTAGTCCATTTTCCTTTTTAACTTGTAAACTTGTAGTACGTTATCAATACTAAATATAAGTGTATTTCCATTAATGAATTGAAATGTAGAAAGAGATCCTCTTCTGTTCCAAGATAATGTAGTTGTTTCTATTTCTACATATATTTCAATATATTCCTCTTCCCACTTCCATTTATTTAGGTCTTTCATAATCCATATTTGAAATTTCCTCAATTCATCCCACCATCTTATCAAACATAAAGTAGGATCATCATATTCATTATATACCACATTCCTAATTAAATTTTATCATATTCTGAAGACGGTGGTTTAGCTATATCATTAAGTATAGGCAATATTTCTATAAAGTCATCATCATAACTATCTATGCTTACTATGTATAAATCAGATCTAAATGCAACTGATATATTTGTGACTAGATATATATATCCATCCAGTATGACATGTATGTTAATTAATGCTTTCTGTCCTAGATATATCATAATATTTTCAGTCCAAGATCTATTTAGAAAATTATACACACTTAAACATAAATCCTCATCCCAATTTCCAGTTGGTCTCTAGTAATATAATTTTTCAAGAATGGTTGAATTTTTATTAGAAAATGTTAAAGCTGACCCACAATTTTCAGTTGGTACTTCAAATCTATTAGACCTTCCTATATTCCATTCTTCTCTAGTGATAAGATTTCTAATCAAAATATCAGGTAACAGAATTACATACCTTGGTTTGGTTCTGTAAATAATTAGTCCTTCATCTATCCCCATAATATGATCTATTCCTTTTAATGTATTGGGTGAAATTTTAGTAGTTTCTTCCATATTCAGATATTCATAGCTGATTGAACTATGATTAAATGAATTCCATAAAAATCCATCTCTAATCTTAGTCATTTTTGTAGCTTGTAGTCTATGAAAATATTTTTCTCTGACACAGTCTTTAATTTCCTAACTTAACGAGTTGTCTAAACGTGCACTGCTCATGATACAGAAGATATAACTTTTAAACATACCATGCTTTTCAATAAAAACACACGTTATCTTAACGTTTAGTTAAATGAGAAATTAATGCAATGAAACGACTAGTTATTTAACTTAGAATAATTTCAGATCCAATATAGACAAGTATTTATATCAGTAAGCTTTTTCTGTATTAATTGATGTTTTTAATTTCTTTTCACAAGCAATAGTAATTGAGCAAATATGATTACTTTCATTCAGCACACATCATCAAAACAAAATACTCAATAGTAATAACTCTACGATATTACTAACTATAATTAAACTTATATATGTTTTTCTTTTTATATTTTTCTACTTCTATATTATACATAGTTACTTTAGTTATACTGCTTCATTCAGCTTCCCTCCCAAAGGAGGTATCAATTTCATTAACAGTCCTATTGACAGGGTTAGGTACTGCTTACATTGGCATTCCTCCAGTAGGTCTAACTTCTATTGATTCCTTCTATCTAGGGGGTATATTTCTATTCATATTTTGATTTTGAATGGCAGCATTTCCAAATACAAGATCTAGACGATTGTTTAATTGTTGAATTATCTTTTCTAATTTCTCTATTTTAGATCCTTGTTCAATTAATGCTTCATAACTTATATTTTTGTCATTTATATTTTCTCCTCCTTGGAAATTGTTGTTTCTCCAAGATAGATTCGAGTGATTTCTCTAATTAGGGTTATAAGAATTTTCAAAGTTATCTTTCTAGTTTCTAGCATAAATAATATCTAAATCATTAATGTTTGTATTCTTTTATGCTAGTTTTTGATTTAATGATAACTCTTCTATTTTCTTTGTTAATTCAGTTAATTTAACTTCAAGCATAGTGTTTGAATCTATTTCATGCATTCCCCTTGGCAATATTCTTTTATCTGTAATAGCTTCGGCTGAGTTTTCTCACTGTATAGTTCTTTTTGCAAAGTTTTCTAAATATGCCCATGCTTCTTCATTACATAGTTTTAAAAATCCATTCTGACAAGTAGATTCTAATAAAGATTTCGTTGAAACATCTATGCCTTCATAAATTATATCTATTAATTGTGCTTTACTCATTGCATAATGTGGACATTGAATCAGTAAATCTTTAAATCTTTCAAAATATTTCCAGAATGATTCTCCCTGTTTTTGGCTACACATTAATATTTCTGTTAGGTATTTAATTTTGATGATATATGCTTTATTAATGTATTTAAATAAGTCTACATAATATTCTCTAAGTATATTTCTCTAAGTATAATAGTTAACAGATTATCGAAAAGTTTCATTGTTATGTCGGATAAATTAAAGATTTCCGAAGAGCTAGATTTGCAATAGTTAAACTTTCAAATAGTTAATGTTTTGTTTTTGTCGAATACTTTATGTTAAAAACTCGTATAGTTAAGTTATCTACACGTGTGTTTTTAATGTTTTAAGTTGTCACGTGTTTTCCATGTGCGTTCAATACTGAAAAATTGAATAGTTAGATAACTGTTTGAGTTTTTATATGCATGGATAGATAACTGTTTGAGTTTTATAAAAGGATTAACGAACAGAAAAGTTTCTTTGTTTAGTCACATGTTTTGCAGGTGCAAAAACTCGAAGAGTTAAAGGATAAGTGTTCGAGTTTTTACAGGAGTTAAAGGATAACTGTTTGACTAAATCGAAGACTTAGAAGATATTCTACAAGACTCCAGGAAGATAAAGTTTCGATGTATCTACGAGTGGAGATCGTGGAAACTCAAAATGTTAGTGAAGTAAGTGAAAATTTAAATAGAAAATAATTTGGATTAAAGAGAAAATTAGTACGTGGATTACGGATTATGGATTGTGGATCAAGTGGATGAACATGCTGAACGTGAAAGACAACAGTGTTCGACTACTAATAGAGAGTACGAGCTACATTACAACAGGGGATCCCAATCTCAAAAACCAAGTCTGAATATTCAATCTGGATCCCTAACTGAAAAGTTAAGTTTGAATATTTATATTCTGAAAAGTTCTCCAACATCAGAAGAAGTTCGAAATTCCAAGCAATTTTAGAAAAGGAGCTGCAAACGCAAGAAGTCTGGAAATTCGACAACTGGAGAAGAAGAGATATAGAAGTTGAGCAAAGAGAAAGAAAAGAGCTGTGTGCATAAAGATCAGGTTTTATACAATTCAAAATTAGTTTTGAAAAAGAGCTTTGTTTTCCTATTTGAATTGTATATCAAAAATTACTGTATCAAAACCGTCAAGAAGGGAATTGAGTTGAAAAGATATTGTAAATTCTGTCTTGAAATAAAAGAATAGAATTTCATTTACGAGTGTTTTGTGCTCTTGTTTTATCTGCTAGTTAAATTACTAAAGACACAATTCACCCCCTCTTGTGATACAGACGATCCTACAATTTCCTTTTTCTTTTTAATTGTTTGATGTGTTGGATAATATTTTTCTAGAAAAATAGAGCAAAATTCAATCCAAGCAAAAATTAAATTAGGCGATAGTGTATATAACCATCTCTTAGCTGTGTCTTTTAAAACAAAAGGGATATATCTAAGTTTAACAGCATCAATACTCATGTTCGGCATTTTCATCATTTGACAAACTTCATTAAATTCTTTAAGGAAATAATAGGCATCCTCTCTTTCTAATCCATGAAAATATGGCAATTGACTAGTATAATTAGATTTCAATTCAAAATTATGGACATGTCTACAAACAAAATTTTATTCACTACATACAAGAAAGGATATGTTTGTATTCTAAATTTGCCTTCAGATATAATTAAAGACAATGCTTGCTTAATTGCAAAATTGGATGAAGTCATTTTATGGAATAGAAGGCTAGGACACTCAAACTTAAAATTATTACAGAAGTTGTCTAAAAAGAATCTAGTTAGAGGTTTACCTAGTATTAAGTACTTGAAAGAGTTTATGTGTGATGCGTGTCAACTAGGTAAATTACATAAAACATCCTTTAAAAGCTTAAATGAAATAACAAGCAAAAGAGTATTAGAACTAGTGCATATGGATTTATTTGGACCTACTAGAACAACCAGTCTAGGAGGTAAACATTATGCTTTTGTACTGGTTGATGACTATTCTAGATTTACTTGGGTCTATTTTCTAGCTAATAAAACTGAAGTTTTTGAAATATTTAAGATATTCTATAATAAAGTTCAAAATGAGCAAAATGTTAAAATTCAAAAACTTAGGAGTGATCATGGTATAGAATTTGATAATGATCAAATGGACACTTTTTGTGAAGAATTAGGCATAGATCATAGGTACTCATTTTCAAGAGCTCCTTCACAAAATGGGATAGTAGAACATAAAAATAGATCACTTTAGGAAATGTTCAGAATCATGTTAAATGAGAATAAGTTACCCCTTTTTCTCTAGGCAGAACTAGTTCATACAGCATGCTATGTTATAAATAGAGTACATCTAAGACCAATTTTAGATAAAACTCCTTATGATATATGGTATAACAGAGTTCCCAAAATAAGTTATTTAAAACCCTTTGGCTATAAGTGTTTTATTTTAAACACTAAGGAATGAAGAGACAAATTTAAAGCCAAATCAGATGAAGGGATTTTTGTTGGTTATTCCATTAGAAGTAAATCATATAGAGTTTATAATAAATCAACAAAAATCATTGAGGAAACCCTACATGTGAAATTTCATGAAAATTCTCATTTGGATTTAAGACATGCTGAAAACTTTGATTCAGAAATTCTCTTAGAAATAATACCAAATGATGTTGACAGAGAAATTGATAGATTATCTGATGGAATAAGAAATCTAAGTTTGAATGATGAAAATTTAGAAGAAAATAATGTCATACCTATAGAAAATATGGAACAACATAGAAATTGGTGTTATGCTTCATCTCATCCTATTGATCTGATAATAGGCGATCCTAATCAAGGAGTTAGGACTAGGTCATCAGTAGTCAACATTTGTGGTGCTTATTCATTTGTTTCTTTACTAGAACCTAAGAAAATTGAAGATGCCTTAGAAGATGAATTTTGGTATTTAGTTATGCAAGATGAGCTAAATCAATTTATAAGAAATGAGGTATGGGATCTAGTTCCACCACCTGAAAATCAGTCCATAATAGGAACTAGGTGGGTATTTAGAAACAAAGTAGATCAAGATGGACATATAGTTAAAAATAAAGCTAAATTAGTTGCTCAAGGTTACAAGCAAGAGGAAGGAATTGACTATGATGAAACATTTGCTCCTATTGCTAGACTAGAATCAATACGAATTTTCTTAGCTTATGCTTGTTATATGAATTTCAAATTATATCAAATGGATGTTAAGATTGCTTTTTTAAATGGATATATAAAAGAAGAAGTGTATGTAAAACAACCTCTAAGTTTTGAAGATTGAAAACATCCTGAGTATGTTTACAAGCTTAAGAAGGCACTATATGGCCTTAAACAAGCTCCTAGGTCTTGGTATGAAAGATTATCTAAATTTCTTATGGAAAAAGGGTATTCTATGGGAAAGGCAGATCACACTCTTTTTATCAAGAAGATCGAAAAAGATATATTAGTAGTTCAAATCTATGTAGATGACATCATATTTGGAGCAACAAATGATAAATTAGTTGAGTCCTTTTCGAAAGACATGACTAATCAATTTGAAATGAGTATGATGGGTGAACTATCATTTTTCCTAGACTTACAAATTAAGCAATTAGATCAGGGTACTTTTATTTCACAAGAAAAATATACTCAAGATTTATTAAAGAGGTTTGGTTTAGACAACACTAAAACAAAGAATACACCAATGAGTACTATCACCAAGTTGGATAAAGATGACTCTAGAAAAACTGTAGATGTAAAACAATATAGAAGTATGATTGGTTCATTACTCTATTTAACAGCTAGCTAACCAGATATTATGTTTAGTGTGTGTACTTGTGCTAGATATCAATCAAATCCTAAGGAATCACACTTACTTGCTGTTAAACGAATTTTTAAATATCTATTAGGAACCATCAATTTTGGACTATTTTACTTTAAACCCAGTTCTTTAAACTTAGTAGGTTATAGTGATGCTGATTTCGTAGGATGTAAGTCTGAAAGAAAAAGCACTAGTGGCACTTGTCAATTGTTAGGTAATTCCTTAGTGTCATGGTTTAGCAAAAAGTAAAATTGTGTAGCATTATCTACAACTGAAGCTGAATATATAGCTGTTACACTTTGTTGTGCTCAAATCCTATGGATCAGACAAACCTTAAAAGATTTTAATTTAGACTATGAACCAACTAAGATTTTCCGTGATAGTAATTCTGTAATTAGTATATCTAAAAATGCTGTCTTACATTCACGAGCAAAACATATAGAAGTTCGACATCATTTTCTAAGGGATATTGTTATAAAAGGAAAAATAGTATTAAATTTTGTTCCTACCATAGAACAATTAGCAGATCTATTTACAAAACCCTTAGATGAAAATACATTCTCAAAATTCTGATTAGAACTTGGTATCTGTAGGTTATCTAATATTTAAATGGTCATGTTCATTGTATTTTGGTTTTTTATAAGGTAGTTTTAGAATTTAATGTCTTTATTATTAAAAAAAAAAAAAAACAAAACAAAACAACATATCTATTTTCGAATTATAGTTTTCTGGTAGTTAAGAATTTATGAAATTTTGATTTTTATTGAAGTTAATTTATTTAAGAAAAATTCAGAAAAGATTACTTAATGAAAAGTTAAATTAATTCAATGTGAGTGCCAACTATATTTTTGTTACTTATGTATATGCTATTACAGAGATTTTAATAGGAAAATACATAGAAAGTATGTACTTTTTTATTAAAGGAAAGTTATTAACATTTTGTTAGAAAAATTAAGTCTTGCGGTTGCCTCTAATTTAATTTACTGTCTTGTTTTATTTTTGTTTATTTTTTGTCTGTAATTACTTGAGTAATTAAGTCCGTTGGGGGATCTTAAACCCTAGTCACTTAAACTAACTGGTTTGAGATGTGCTGACTTAAAACTCATTTTGCAAGTAATTCAGATTATATTTAAAATAAAAAAAAATTACCTATTCTCACTTGTCATTGAGTAACTGGTTATCTTTCCCCTAAGTAAGGGATTGTGATCACGTAAAAAGATGATATTGTAGGAGGTAATACATAATATATATATATATGAATATAATAAAAGAAAAAGAAAAAGGGGGCAATGTACTCAAGCTTAATTTATCTTTCAAGGTGTTATAACAATCTTGTCATAATCTGTGCATATATTCCTTGTTATTTTTGTTATTATCTACTCTTTATATATAATGTACGATATTTATTTGTCTTAAGTTGTGTACTCATTATTGAAATCTTTTAAGTTTCTGTAGGTATATCTCTATGAATTATCCTTTGTAAACTGAATAAGATAAAAGTCAGAAAGTCTAAATTGTTAACTCTACTACTTATTTCTATATTTCATTCAAATTAAAAAAAAAAGAAAAAAGGAGAGTCTCAAATCTATTTAAGGCTTAGCATCCTCTTTAAGTAAGCTATTTGACATTTTTAAGCCAAATCTACTTAGGGCTTGGCAACCCAGATTAAGTACGCCATAGATTCTTTACACTACATTTATGTAGGGGGAGCAATTTCTCGTATAATAATTCATATCTTTTGAACTGTTATATGTTTTCATGAAAGAATCTACATAATTTCAGGAAATACACCTTAATTAAGTACATTTCTAAACTGTCGGTGACTTGCAGGTATTTTAATTCTTAAGTATCCAAATATTCTATTGTTTTAGCAAGTTATATTACAAGTATCAGACAGTTATGTTTTAAAACGTTCAATAGATTATTTTATTATTTCCTGAAATACAAGTGTCGAAACCATAATGCATGACTTAAGTGGATTTTCGGTAAGTTATCTGTAACTCTCCGAAATGCGTTTGGGCATCGGAAAGTTAGATTTGTAACTGTCCGAAACATCTCTTTATTATAAAACTGCTTAAGTACACGTGTCGTGATTTGGACGATTGACTTCAGTTATCTTTCAGAAGGTTATCTGTAACTCTCTGAAATGCACCTAAGCATCGGATAGTTAGGTTTATAAGTCTTTGAAACTTTCTGAACACCTTAAGTTCAAATTGTGCATGTGTTGAATTTCACTACTTTATAATGTTTCAGTTGAAACTCGAACAGTTATGTTTAACTCTTCGACTTTTCACACCTATTCCTTCGAGAAACTCGAACAGTTATCATAAGTCTTCAAGTTTTCTCACTTTTTCACTTAGCCTAAAGTTATTTTCTTTATATGAACAATTACGTTAAGTATTCTGTAATTGTTGGTTGTAAAACTTATACAGTTATTGCAAGCACTCAAGTTATTTATTGGTAACAGATCTTCTATTTATGATTTCAATGATTGAATCCGTTTATTCATTTATAAACTCGAAGAGTTTTGAATGTTTTATTAACAACCTTTCGTGTTTCTACCTTGGTAAAACCCTAGCTTCACAATCTTTCTTCCACTAAGTTCTACAGTGCAAAGTGAAGATTAATCAACAATGTTAGGACATGGAAGAGGACGTGGTAGAATGACCAAAGTGCAGAAAAGAGAGTTGGAACTTCAGAAAATGCAGAATGAAATCAACGACATCTATTCAAGGTACACTTTTTTAAATGAAGTACTGCATGAAATAAGAAAAACTGTTCAAGATGAGAAAAATTTCCATTGGAAATTTATTCGAAATTATGTTGAAACACAGTTTAGACTAAAACAGACTGAACTTTCCACATTGCATTTATGGAAAAGAAATTTACAACCTAACCCTACGGTTGTAAGTTCTAGACATGTACCAGAGACATCGGTACAGTCTATCACTTATTATGGAAAGAAGTGGGGACCAATGATCGAAAATGCAAACAGGGAATTACAATCCTTGTATTCCCAACATTATTTTCCCCTAGCTGTTTTAGATGATATTAAATAGTATATTGATGAACATAAAATTGCCATTAGCAAAATAGGCTTTCGAAGTGAAGGACAAAGAGTTTATCAACTCAAATCGGTAGAGGTGGAGAGCTTAAAACTCTATATTCCATTATTACCACCTAGGCATCATGGTGAAGGACCATCAAGACAACAGGTGCCTTTAACAGGAGAAATTAAGACAATTTTAGAACCTCTTGAACAACCTGAAACACTACAGACATATAGTCAGACAAAGAAAAAGACAATTGAATATTTTAGACTAACTACAGGTGTACAAGGAATATTGCAGCAAAAAGAAGAATCAGTGAAAAATGGAAAACTATGCTCCATTGCAGAAACTGGACAGACATTTTTGTCAGGAATCCTAGCAAATGTGACAAATATTGGCTTACAAGCATATACTCTAAGGTATTGTGTCACATTAGTGCATAATGTATCTTTTAATACAATGGACAGTTTTTCACACAATGCTGCAAGCACACATTCTTTTCCTACGGAAAGTGAGAATGTAGGAAATTTTGATGATATATATACAGATGATATCAAATTTGATGATATTATTGATGACATAGACACTAAGTCTATGAATTTTGAAGATATTTCATCTGAAGAGGAATGTACATATATTCTTCCTCTTATTGTATCTCGAACAAAGACTTTTGAATTTTGGTACAGTTGCTTATACTACACTTTATATGTATGGTTATGTCTGTTACAATATATCGTATACTTGTTGATAAATGTATATAATCAACAACATACACAATTACAAATAGAATATGATACTACCAATGTCTCACATATACAAATTTCAGAAATACAGAATGATTCTATTCCACAAACACATATAGAACATTCTTTCATATAGAAACAGTTGTATAGATCACATATAGATATATAGGTTGCTGATATATAGATTGTTACAGAGATTGTTGCTACTGAAATGTTTCCAGAAGAACAAATAGAAGAAATTTAGCAGATTATTGATACGACAATAACAAATATTTCAGACATTTATACTAGTTCTGATAGAAATTCCACCAGTTCTAAAAGATCTGACAATATAGATGCTGCTGATAATATTGAAACAAGTCCCAGATCAGAATATCATGACAGGAAAATACCTAATCCTGAATAGAGTTTAGATGCAAATACACTATTATGGTTCAGAAATAATTCCTGTTATGACAAATTTCAGACATATAAAACATTTACAGTTTTATATTCAAAACCAATTAAGTTTGAAGGGATGGCACACATACGTGAACTGTTTGAATTTCAAGGCTTGTTGACTCTACTTCCACAACAGCCAGACCATCTTGCTATACCCGAACTTCTCAGTTGTTTTTACTCAAACTTAACAGTGGAAGAAGGTATTTCTATTTCTAATATACAAGAAAATGACATGTATTTAACTCTAGATTTACTTCATCAGGTACTTAGTCTGAAAAATGAAGGAGTTAAATTATCAAAAAGAAAACAGGTTTATCGATTAGGATGGGACATTACAAGTTTAGCCAAAGATCCAACTGCCAACAAAACATTGACATTACTAAATGACTTAAATGGCCAAGCACGTTTTATTGCAGAAATATTGCATGCTACATTGTTTTAGAGGTTTGGTCATGGGGCAGAAGTTGGCAGATGTTGTCTTTATGCTACATACACATTAATAAACCATATACAGGTGAACTGACATGATATTTTTTTTTCTCATATCTTACATTTGCAGAGTAAATTATTTTATGGTGATATAATTTTGAGAATTGTGGCAAGTCAAACAGATATTACACCTTGGCCATAGAAAAGATTAAAGTCAAGATCTTTCTTTTCAAAGGAACTCCAAAAATACCAAGCGACAGATACACCTATCCTTAGACAACAACAACAACAGGTTCAGCAAACACAGCAACAATCCATAGAATTTACAGAAACACAACAACATACAGATATACAACAAGATATACATACAGATATACAACAAGGTATACATAGAGAAATACATACAGGTATAGATACAAACATACATACTGAATTTTTAAAGCAACCATCACAAGTTTGTCAAAATGATTTAGATCAGGCATTACTTGATCATATAAACAGAGTTAGTATAGATATTGCAAAGAAAATTTCAAATACTCTGATTGATATTTTTCGAAGACAAAGAGGCTTATGATTATACAAATTATGTATTACATGATGTAGGATCGTATGGCTACACAAGAGGGGGGTGAATTGTGTATTTTTAATATTTTCTGAAATATAATTGAAACTTTAAAACTCAAAAACAAGTCGAGACATTGTTTTCATAAAATCATTTTTATTCAAGGTTTCAATTACAATATACAATTCAATTCTCCTTAGAAATTGTAGATGCAATTATATTTCGATACCATGTATCATCTAAACAATTTCATAACTACAAACAGAGAAAACTAATTTGCGGAATTTAAAACTTTTCTCCCTGTTTGAGATCTTTCTTCTTCTTCTTTTTCTTCTTCAGCAATTCTTTAGTGACGAATATCTTGTCTTTTCATGCTTCACTGAATTTGCTTTCTTCTGATACTTCAAATCTTCAGTGACAAAAATCTTACCTTTTTATGCTTCACTGAACTTTCTTCCACTTGAGAAATTTTTTCCGAAGAGGTGTTTTTGATCCCTGAAAAAGATTTTTCTTTTGGTGTGCAGGGATGGTTTGATCCTTGAAAAGATTTTTCGTTTTGTGTGCAAGGATGGTTTGATCAACGAGAATTCTATGCCTTTTATACTGTATCTTCATTTCATGCATATCCTTCACGTTTAACCACTACCAGTTTTCCACTTCTCCACGTCTTTTCTTTTTCCTTTATCGAAACACACACGTTCTAACCCACGTTTATATTTTGAATTTTCTTTAATCATCAGTCTTGGATCTCTGAAAAATTTCCTACAAAATAAACTTTCTCGTCCAAAAGTTTTTCATCAGTGTAATAAGAAGTCGTCACTTTAATGTTAACTAAACGAGTAACACAAGTATATATATAACTTAACGTTTCTTACTTAACAAGTTCCTCATGTGCCATTTCACGTGACAAGTACTGTAGCTAACTCAACGAACTAAGTCCGTGGTGTTATGCTATCTTAACGAACCATCTCCGTTGTGTTATGATAACTCAACAAACCATTTCCGTTGTGTTATGATAACTCAACGAACCAGTAATAAACAAATGTTTTTATAATAAGAATTTTACCACGTGCAAAAATAACAACTTAAGTTTATAACGCTAACCTAACACGTTGCCTTAGTGTTCAATATAGCAACTCAACATGTTTAGTTATGTTAACTTAACGAGTTAAACATGTGCACCTCACGTGATACAATACAACATTCGTAACTTATAATTTCACCACGTGTATAACACTAACTTAACCAGTTCATCTCTTCTTTTACTCACTAACTTAATGAGTTATCACGTGACCTATATACAAACAAAACTCTAACTTAACGAGTTGTCTAAACGTGCACTGTTCATGATACAGAAGATATAACATTAAAACATATCATGCTTTTCAATAAAAACACAAGTTAACTTAACGTTTAGCTAAATGAGAAATTAATGCAACGAAATGACTAGATATTAACTTCAGATCCAATATAGACAAGTATTTATATCAGTAAGCTTTTTCTGTATTAATTGATGATTTTAATTTCTTTTCACAAGCAATAGTAATTGAGGAAATATGATTATTTTCATTCAGCACACATCATCAAAACAAAAATACTCAACAAATGATTTATTTTTTGTAATTTGTAACCAAAACTATTATGTAAACTATTTACTGATTTTAATGTTATGTGATTATTTTTCACAGTTTATGATATTAAACAGTTTTTGCTTAATCCATAAATCCTATGTATGTTTGAAACTATCGTTTTGATTAAAATATACTTAGTAAGATATCCTTCCTTACATTTATAGAACTTAACTTCCTAAAGGGGGAGAAAATAGTTTGTTTACTTTTTTATAATGCCAAAAAGGGGGAGATATAAATTATGTGACTTATTAGGTTTTGACATCATTAAAAAGGGGGAGATTGTTAGGTATTTAATTTTGATGATATATGCTTTATTAACGTATTTAAATAAGTCTACATAATATTCTCTAAGTATATTTCTCTAAGTATAATAGTTAACAGATTATCGAAAAGTTTCATTTTTATGTCGGATAAATTAAAGATTTCCGAAGAGCTAGATTTGTAATAGTTAAACTTTCGGATAGTTAACGTTTCGTTTTTGTCGAATACTTTATATTAAAAACTCGTATAGTTAAGTTATCTGCACGTGTGTTTTTAATGTTTTAAGTTGTCACGTGTTTTCCATGTGTGTTCGGTAATGAAAAATCGAATAGTTAGATAACTGTTCGAGTTTTTATACGCATGGATAGATAACTGTTCGAGTTTTATAAAAGGACTAACGAACAGAAAAGTTTCTTTGTTTAGTCATGTGTTTTGCAGGTGCAAAAACTCGAAGAGTTAAAAGATAAGTGTTCGAGTTTTTATAGGAGTTAAAGGATAATTGTTCGACTAAATCGAAGACGTAGAAGATATTCTACAAGATTCTAGGAAGATAAAGTTTCGATGTATCTACGAGTGGAGATCATGGAAACTCAAAATGTTAGTGAAGTAAGTAGAAATTTAAATAGAAAGTAATTTGGATTAAAGAGAAAATTAGTACGTGGATTATGGATTGTGGATCAAGTGGATGAACATGTTGAACGTGAAAGACAATAGAGTTCGACTACTAATAGAGAGTACGAGCTACATTACAATTGGGGATCCCAATCTCAAAAACCAAGTCTAAATATTCAATCTAGATCCCTAACTGAAAAGTTAAGTTTGAATATTCATATTCTGAAAAGTTCTCCAACATCAGAAGAAGTTCGAAATTCCAAGCAATTTTAGAAAAGGAGCTGCAAACACAAGAAGTCTGGAAATTCGACAACTAGAGAAGAAGAGATACGGAAGTTGAGCAAAGAGAAAGAAAAGAGGTGTGTGCATAAAGATCAAGTTTTATACAATTCAAAATTAGTTTTGAAAAAGAGCTTTGTTTTCCTATTTGAATTGTATATCAAAAATTACTGTATCAAAACCGTCAAGAAGGGAATTGAGCTGAAAAGATATTGTAAATTCTATCTTGAAATAAAAGAATAGAATTTCATTTACGAGTGTTTTGTGCTCTTGTTTTATCTACTAGTTTAATTACTTAAGACACAATTCACCCCCCCTCTTGTGATACAGACGATCCTACAATTTCCTTTTTCTTTTTAATTGTTTGATGTGTTGGATAATATTTTTCTAGAAAAATAGAGCAAAATTCAGTCTAAGCAGAAATTAAATCAGGTGATAGAGTATATAACCATCTCTTAGCTGTGTCTTTTAAAACAAAAGGGATATATCTAAGTTTAATAGCATCAATACTCATGTTCAGCATTTTCATCATTTGACAAACTTCATTAAATTCTCTAAGGAAATAATAAGCATCCTCTCTTTTTAATCCATGAAAATGTGGCAATTGACTAATATAATTAGATTTCAATTCAAACCTATCTCTCTCAAAGTTTGGCAATCGAATACATAATGGTTCATCAACTAATTCAGGATATAGAGTTTCCCTTATGGTTTTTCTACTAGAGTAGCCATATCTTCATTCTCTTTTAAAGACAAGTTAGCTACACCCCTAAGGATTTCATTAAAGTCCAATTCAGAAAATATTTCAATACGCCTTTATGTTGAATAATCCTGTGTAGGTGTTCTTACTAATCGTTTAGTGCTAGGAGAATGAATCCTTGTGCTCTTAAACTCTTAACATAAAGTAAAATAGCAAAAGATTAATTACATATCAGTTTGAAGCTTTGTATTCAATAAATAATTGTTGATGGATGAAGTTGAATCAGCTGCTTCTCCTTCTAGTTCCCCAATGAATTTTCTTTCCTCTCCTTAAGTCCTGGTAACTTGTAAATAACATTCTGTTCTTTATTTATAATGCACGTCCATAGAGCAAATGAATCTCGTTGCAAGAATGTGTCTTGTAATGTACAGTGTGGTTCCTATTTTATGGATACGTGTTTTACTTCTAATTTTATATTTCAGTAACCGCTAAACCCACGAAGTTTCGTTCGTGGCTAAAAAAATAACCGTTCAGCTTAATCCACGAACTAACATTGTTCAGTTATAGTTAACTCAATAGACTAGCTTTGGTTACTATTTGCTAACTCCATTAACTAACTTCGTTGAGTTACAGTTAACTCAACGGAGTGACCTTATATTTTATTATTGATCTCGCGGAGTTAAGGTTAACTCAATGGACTTACTTCGTTGAGTTAACACTTAGCAAATTTTCTAAAACTTATTCCTCGTATTAACTTCTTTTTTTTCTCTACTGCATTTTGTCAACTTAAATAAAGTTAAATACATGTCATTAATGTAGTGTTCTAAATAAAACTAATTTAAATCTGAACATTATATGCATATTTAGCATGCAGTTCATTTCCTGTTATGCAGAATTTACATTTTACTTTGTAGCATGTAGATATGTTCAAGCATTAACAAAACATCGTGCATTTAATCATGTCATTCAGAAAATTTATAAATCTTTTAAACAGTCTTGCACATTATTCAAATAGTTATATAATATTCAAGATAGTTCATCCATTACATCATTCATTCTCAAACACGAATGTAAAAACATCTGAAAAACATTCATTCATTTATATGAATAGTTTACATTTACATTCAATCAGATATTTTCCATACAAATATAAGTATAAGTAGACGAACAATACAATTTAATCTTTCTTCCTAAGTTCATCTACTTCCTTCTAGAGTCTCTCTAATTGTTGCTCTAATTGATTTATCCGATCTACAGCTCCAATAATGTCTCCAGAAGGTACAGATACTTTAGTAACTGCAACATTGTAGTTTCTATATTCCTTCACTAAAATGGCTCTTGATTTTATCCTTTTGGATGTCGATCTCGTGAAGTCAATACAGTCCACCATCAATAGAGGTATCAAATCTCCATAAAATAATTTCTTCTTTGCAGATTTTATCTTAGATAGGAAGACTTGACACTAGTTAACTTGGATTCTATTCACAACTACATATGTGGCCCATTTGACAAACTGACTTAATTCAATATCATGGCCTTGTCGTTGGTAGACATTTTTAATCAAAATGTTAGCTATCATGTGTGCTTTACCCTTTAAGTGCTTTAGTCGGTTTAATAATGGCACACCAGGATTGATAGCTAAACTGTCCTTGATTTCTTGTTTTGTCCACTCAACGGTAGTTGTGCTTTCCAAAATTTCTTTTCCTTCATTTCTCAATCCTAAAATGTTGTGGAGAAGCTCTAGTGTTATCTATACATCAGCTTGCTCCATGTTAGAAATTAATCCACTTTTTTCTTCTCTCAAATTGGCATAAAAGCAGGGTACTAGATTCTCATATACTACATGCCCTCTTTACTGAGAAATAAATTGCGGTAGACCTTGGAACTCAAATAAATCCTTAATTTCTTACATACCATCCCAATTTATTGGTCTATTGTATATGATATCATAACCCCTAATCTCTTGATATTTATTATATGCTTCCTGACTCCAAAAGTATACTTTATTTAAAACTATTGCTTCAATCGAGTCAAGATTTTGAATTTGTTGCTCTAGAGGGGTTTGTTCTTGAATTTCCTCTTCCATGTGCTGAACTTAAATTGGCTGGGAATGCTCTAGAGATTCCTGCATTTTTTCTTCTGTCTGTGGTGGAGAGCCGATAGAACTCTCCACTCTATCTTGAATTCTTTCAATTAATTGCTGAAGAGTTTGTTGCTCTTCAGTGGAATCTATCGAGTCATTCTTTCTTGTTCAATGAGTACTTGTTCAGCTTCTTCACTTTCTTCTTCCTCCTAACTACCAATCTGCATTGTCACTGTTCTTTTTGATCTTATGGCAGATTGGGATGGAGTCACGGGCAAATCAACTTCTACCTTAATTTCTTATCTTTCTGTTTGTATAGGCTTTAGACTAATTTCAGCCTATTTTTCTTCTTCTCTTTGCTCTTGTTGTTGCTGCTCCTGCTCCACCTCAGAATTGGATAGCAGGTTTACAAAAATTGGCTCTGCAGGCCCTACTGCTATTTGCATTTCAGATTTAATCTCGTCTTGATGTTCAGGCACTATCTCTTTTCCTTTCCTTCTTCTAATTAACTATGCTTGATCTTCCTCTTCTTCTTCTGAGATTAAATCTACAAAAATAGGCTCTATAGGCCCTTGAGCCACAGGTACTGACTCTTCCTATTTAACTTTTTCTATAATTGCTGATCTCGAAGGACTAGCTTCAGATTCTCTTGCAGCACTTGATCTAGCTACTTCCTAATGCTGTTCAACTTTAATTTTGTATTGGGACTTCAACTTTTCTTCGGCCCTTTCCTATAGAGTGCATCATAGGGCCCGTTTGTGCACATTTCCCGATGGGAAATGAAACAATGGGAGATCCAGGAAATAGTGTGAAATGGAAAGAAGAAGAAATGACAGGAAATAAAATGATGTTTGTGCACACTAGGAAACGAAAGGAAATGACAAGAAAGTTTGAGCTATTTGTGCATACCAGAAAAAGATAGGAAATGACAAGAAATTTTTTTAAATGATTTAAATTTACCTTTATAAATCATTTTAAATATATATTAATAATATTTCTAAATTTTTAATGTATTAACTTCAAATAACTATACAAAATGCACATATAAAATAACTTTTTCATCAAAAGTAAATTTCATTAGAACTACATTGAATATATTTTTTTACATATTATCCCTCTCCCACATGGAATACATAATTCTTTCACGCATTACATCAGCTACTACTTTCCTTTGTTCTATGCTCAAATTAACAGAATAATGTACATTATCTTCTTCAACATTGTTAACAAATTCTTCATTTAATACAACATTTTCTTCATGCAATTCATCTGCCAGATCTTGTAATAAGTCTTCTCGATCTGCTCTTCTAATGAAATTATGGACAAGAAAATATGCTAAAACAATTTTAACTTGTGTTTCAAATGGATATGACATGTAACCTCGTAAAATTACAAACTGATGCTTGATCACTCCAAATGTACGTTCTATAACATTTCTCAATGGAGAATGTCTGTAATTGAAATTCTCTACCACGTTACTTGGAACTCGATTTTGATCATATTCTAATAAATGATATCGTACACCTCAAAATGGAGAAATAAATTCCTAACGATTTGGGAATCCTACATCTACCAAATAATACTTACCTGCACAATATATATAACATTTAGTACTTTCTATTATTTACAAGATAAAATCTCTTTTTGACTATTTTGTAGGTACACAAATCAAAATGGATAATGGATAGTGGAGCATCCAACCACATGACTAGAGATATATGATTACTTACAAAAATAGCAAAGACCAAGAATAGACAAGTTACCTTTGGAAATAAAAGCAAAACAAATATCCTTAGGTCTGGCAAGGTTCAGGTAACTAAGAAATGCTTTATAAATGATGTCTTATTAGTGGAAAACTTAGGTTTTAATTTATTGAGTGTTCCTATTTTAATGAAGTTTTATAGAGAAATTTTTGAAAAAGATTCCTGTAAAATTATGGACATGTCTACAAATGAAATTTTCTTCATTGCATACAAGAAAGGATCCGTTTGTATTCTAAATTTGCCTTCTAATATTATTAAAGGCAATGCTTACTTAATTGCAAAAATAGATGAAGTTATTTTATGGCATAGAAGGCTAGGACACTCAAATTTAAAATTATTACAAAAGCTGTCTAAAAAGAATCTAGTTAGAGGTTTACCTAGTATTAAGTACTCGAAAGAGTTTATGTGTGATGCATGTCAACTAGGTAAATTACATAAAACATCCTTTAAAAGTTTAAATGAAATAATAAGCAAAAGAGTATTAGAACTAGTGCATATGGATTTATTTGGACCTACTAGGACAACCAGTCTAGGAGGTAAACATTATGCTTTTGTACTAGTTGATGACTATTTTAGATTTACTTAGGTCTATTTTCTAGCTAATAAAACTGAAGTTTTTGAAATATTTAAGATATTCTATAATAAAGTTCAGAATGAGCAAAATGTTAGAATTCAAAAACTTAGGAGTGATCATGGTACAAAATTTGATAATGATCAAATGGACACCTTTTGTGAAGAATTAGGCATAGATCATAGGTACTCATTTCCAAGAGCTCCTTCACAAAATAGGATAATAGAACGTAAAAATAGATCACTTTAGGAAATGTCCAGAACTATGTTAAATGAGAATAAGTTACCCCTATTTCTCTAGGCAGAAGTAGTTCATACAACATGCTATGTTATAAATAGAGTACCTCTAAGACCAATTTTAGATAAAACTCCTTATGAGATATGGTATAACAGGGTTCCCAAAATAAGTTATTTAAAACCCTTTGGCTGTAAGTATTTTATTTTAAACACTAAGGAACGAAGAGACAAATTTAAAGCCAAATCAGATGAAGGTATTTTTGTTGGTTATTCCATTAGAAGTAAAGCATATAGAGTTTATAATAAATTAACAAAAACCATTGAGGAAACCCTACATGTAAAATTTCATGAAAATTCTCATTTGGATGTTAGACATGCTGAAAACTTTGATTCAGAAATTCTCCCAGAAATGGTATCAAATGATGTTGATAGAGAAATTGAGAGATTATCTAACGGAATAAGAAATATAAACTTAAATGATGAAAATTTAGAAGAAAATAATGTCATAGCTATAGAAAATATGGAACAACATAGAAATTGGCGTTATGCTTCATCTCATCCTATCGATCAAAGAATAGGCGATCCTAATCAAGGAGTTAGGATTAGGTCATCAGTAATCAACATCTGTGATGCTTATTCATTTGTTTCTGTACTAGAACCTAAGAAAATTGAAGATGCCTTTGAAGATGAATTTTGGTATTTAGCTATGTAGGATGAGCTAAATTAATTTATAAGAAATGAGGTATGAGATCTAGTTCCCCCACTTGAAAATCAGTCCATAATTGGAACAAGGTGGGTATTTAGAAACAAAGTAGATCAAGATGGACATATAGTTAAAAATAAAGCTAGATTAGTTGCTCAAGGTTACAAACAAGAGGAAGGAATTGACTATGATGAAATATTTGCTCCTATTGCTAGACTAGAATCAATACGAATTTTGTTAGCTTATGCTTGTTATATGGATTTCAAATTATATCAAATGGATGTTAAGACTACTTTTTTAAATGGATATATAAAAGAAGAAGTGTATGTAAAACAACCTCTAGGTTTTGAAGATTCAAAACATCCCGAGTATGTTTATAAGCTTAAGAAGGCACTATATGGCCTTAAACAAGCTCCTAGATCTTGGTATGAGAGATTATCTAAATTCCTTATGGAAAAAGGGTATTCTATGGGAAAGGCAGATCACACTCTTTTTATCAAGAAGATTGAAAAAGATATATTGGTAGTTCAAATCTATGTAGATGACATCATATTTAGAGCAACAAATGATAAATTAGTTGAGTCCTTTTCGAAAGACATGACTAATCAATTTGAAATGAGTATGATGGGTGAACTATCATTTTTCCTAGGCTTACAAATTAAGCAATTAGATCAGGGTACTTTTATTTCACAAGAAAAATATACTCAAGATTTATTAAAGAGGTTTGGTTTAGACAACACTAAAACAAAGAATACACTAATGAGTACTATCACCAAGTTGGATAAAGATGACTCTAGAAAAACTGTAGATGTAAAACAATATAGAAGTATGATTGGTTCATTACTTTATTTAATAGCTAGCTGACCAGATATTATGTTTAGTGTGTGTACTTGTGCTAGATATCAATCTAATCCTAAGGAATCACACCTACTTACTGTTAAACGAATTTTTAAATATCTATTAGGAACCATCAATTTCGGATTGTTTTACTTTAAACACGGTTCTTTAAACTTAGTAGATTATAGTAATGCTAATTTCACAGGATGTAAGTCTAAAAGAAAAAGCATCAGTGGCACTTGTCAATTATTAGGAAGTTTTTTAGTGTCATGGTTTAGCAAAAAGCAAAATTGTATAGTATTATCTACAATTGAAGCTGAATATATAGCTGCCGCACTTTGTTGTGCTCAAATCCTATGGATCAGAAAAACTTTAAAAGATTTTAATTTAGACTATGAACCAACTAAGATTTTCTGTGATAGTAGTTCTACAATAAGTTTATCTAAAAATCCTGTCTTACATTCACGAGCAAAACATATAGAAGTTCGACATCATTTTCTAAGAGATAATGTTATAAAAGGAAAAATAGTATTAAATTTTGTTCCTACCACAGAACAATTAGTAGATCTATTTACAAAACCCTTAGATGAAAATACTTTTTCAAGATTACGATTAGAACTTGGTATCTGTAGGTTATCTGATATTTAAATGGTTCTGTTCATTGCTTTTTGGTTTGTTATAAAGGTAGTTTTAGAATTTAATGTCTTTATTATTAATATATATATATATATCTATTTTTGAATTACAATTTTCTAGTAGTTAAGAATTTATGAAATTCTGATTTTTATTGAAGTCAATTTATTTAAGAAAAATTCAGAAAAGATTACTTAAGGAAAGTTAAATTGATTCAATGTAAGTGCCAACTATATTTTTGTTACCTATGTATATACTATTAAAGAGATTTTAATAGGAAAATACATAAAAAGTATGTACTTTTTATTAAAGGAAAGTTATTAACATTCTGTTAAAAAAATTAAGTCTTGTGGTTGCCTCTAATTTAATTTACTGTCTTGTTTTATTTTTATTTTTTGTTTGTTTTTTTCTGTAATTACTTGAGTAATTAAGTCCGTTAGGGGATCTTAAACCCTAGTCACTTAAACCAACTAGTTTGGGAAGTGCTGACTAAAAACTCATTTTGCAAGTAATTCAGATTACAATTAAAATTAAAAAAAAATTACCTATTCTCACTTGTCATTAAGTAACTAGTTATCTTTCCCCTAAGCAAGGGATTGTGATCACACAAAAAGATGATATTGTGGGAGGTAATACATAATATATATATATGAACATAAAAAATAAATAAATAAAGGAAAAAGGGGCAATGTACTCAAGCTTAATTTATCTTTCAAGGTGTTGTAACAATCCTGCCATAATCTATGCATATAATCTTTACTTTTTTCTTGTTATTATCTACTCTTTACACATAATGTACAATATTTATTGTCTTAAGTTTGTATACTCATTATTGAATTCTTTTAAGTTCCTGAAGTTATATCTTTATGAATTATCTTTTGTAAACTGAATAAGATAAAAGCCAGAAAGTTTAAATTGTTAAATCTACTACTTCTTTTTGTATTTAATTCATATTTAAAAATAAAATAAAAAAATTTTAGAGAGACTCAAATCTATTTAAGGCTTAACATCCTTTTTAAGTAAGCTATTTGACCTTTTAAAGCCAAATCTATTGAAGGGCTTGGTAACCTAGTTTAAGTACGCCATAGATTCTTTACACTACATTTATGTAGGGGGAGCAATTTCTCGTATAATAATTCATCTCTTATGAACTATTATATGTTTTCATGAAAGAATTTGCATAATTTCAGGAAATACACTTTAATTAAGTACATTTCTAAATTGTCGGTGACTTACAGGCTTTTTAAATTCTTAAGTATCTGAATTTTCTATTATTTCGGTAAGTTATATTGCAAGTATCGGATAGTTATGTTTTAAAACATTCAGTAGAATATTTTATTATTTCCTGAAGTACACGTGTCAAAACCATAATGCATGACTTAAGTGGATTTTCGGTAAATTATCTGTAACTCTCTAAAATACGTCTAGGCATCGGATAGTTAGATTTGTAACTGACCGAAACATCTCTTTATTATAAAACTACTTAAGTACATGTGTCGTGATCTGGAAGATTAACTTAAGTTATCTTTCAGAATGTTATCTATAACTCTCTGAATTGCGCCTGTGCATCGAATAGTTAGGTTTATAAGTCTTCGAAACTATCTTAACACCTTAAGTTCAAATTGTGCACATGTTGAATTTCATTACTTTATAATGTCTTAGTTGAAACTTGAACAATTATATTTAACTCTTCGACTTTCACACCTATCCATTCGAGAAACTTGAACAATTAACTTAATATTATTATATTTTTTGAAAGACTTAATCTCTAACAATAACTATTCATGTTTGTCATATATTTATGTGCTTTACTACTCACAAAACTCGAATAGTTATCATAAATCTTCGAGTTTTCTCACTTTTCACTTAGCTTGAAGTTATTTTCTTTATACGAACAGTTACGCTAAGTATTCTACATTTATTGGATGTAAAACTTGTACAGTTAATGCAAGCACTCGAGTTATTTATTAGTAACGGATCTTATATTTATGATTTCAATGATTGAATCCGTTTATCCATTTATAAACTCGAAGAGTTATAAATGTTTTACTAACAACCTTTCGTGTTTCTACCTTGGTAAAACCCTAGTTTCGTAATCTTCACTTCCACTAAGTTCTAAAATGCACAACGAAGATTAATCGACAATGTCAGGATGTGATAGAATGACAAAAGTGTAGAAAAGGGACCTGGAATTACAGAAAATACAGAGTGAAATCAACAACATCTACTCTAGGTACACTTTTTCAAACGAAGTACTACACGAAATCAGAAAAGTTGTTTAAGATGTGAAAAATTTCTGTTGGAAATTTATTCACAATTATGCTGAAATACAGTTTAGACTAAAACAGACTGAACTTTCCGCATTGCATTTATGGAAAAGAAATTTACAACCTAACCCTACGATTGTAAGTTTTGGACATGTGTTTAGAAGGAAAAAGTGTATAATATTAATAGTTAAATGATGGTTAATTGCATAATATTTAGCGTATCATATGAGAATTAAGCCATTATGTTATAATTGCACTATTATAAGCTTTAATTAAAGAATCTGCTTAATTTCGGGGAATTAATGTTAATTTAGTACATTTCTGAACTGTTAAATTGCAAGCTGTGAAATTCTTAAGTATCCGAATTTTCTATTATTTCGGATAGTTATGTTTAAGTTGCCGAACAGTTATGTTTTAAAAGAATATTTTATTATTTCCTGAAGTACACATGTCGAAACTATAATGCATGACTTAAGTGAACTTTCGGTGAGTTATCTATAACTATCCGAAATTGCATCTAGGCATCAGATAGTTAGACTAGTAACTCTCCGAAATGTTTCTTTTATTATAAAACTATTGCTGACACGTGTCATGTTCTAAGAGAATGACTTAAGTGAATTTTCGGTGAGTTATCTATAACTATCCAAAATTGCATCTAGGCATCAGATAGTTAGACCAATAACTCTCTGAAATGTTTCTTTTATTATAAAACTGCTGTTGACACGTGTCATGTTCTGGGAGAATGACTTAAGTGGATTTTCGGTGAGTTATCTATAATTATCCAAAAGGCATCTAGGTATCAGATAGTTAGACTAGTAACTCTCTAAAATGTTTCTTTTATTATAAAGCTATTGATGACACGTGTCGTGATCTGGAAGATTGACTTAAGTTATATATCGGTGAGTTGTTTGTAACTATCCGAAATGCATTTGAGCATCGGATAGTTAAGTTTGTAACTATCCGAAATGCACCTGGGCATTGGATAGTTAAATTTATGCATGTGTTTTATAGTTAAATCAATGAAGCAAGTTCGTTGAGTTATCTGTAACTCCACGGACTATTTATTTTCTAATGCCACTGTAGCGATTGCAGAAATAGGACAGTTGGAAGGAAAAACCATGATCGCACGTATCACGCAGGATTTCACTCGTCGAAGGGAGAAGAAATCATCGTCATTGATATGAATGAAGGAAATCCAACCGACCATTCAAGCAGAAGCAGTTACCACTGAAGAAATATAAAAGAAAAGAAGAAAAGAAGAAAAGGGTGTGATTGATGGGTGTGGCCAATGTGTGCAGAGGAGGATCACCGAGCTTTCTTCAGGCAACGTCGACAATTCTTTGAAGTACCACACCAACCATCATCACCACCACCATAATCACCAACCATCGGAGGTCTGTGAGGATACTTTCCAAATGTCAGGTCGATTTCGAGCCAAACACAGTGCTTGACAACCACTGTGAGGAGTGATCGTGTCGTGAGAAGGGAAGCCATTTTCACCAAGCGCCGACTCATATCTCAGGAGATCATAAAGCTTCTAGCCTTGGCTTTTGGTTGATGCCTGTATACTGAAGAGGAGATCATCTTGCAATTCTAGACTCGCGATTCTATAGGGAGAGGAGACAGAATTGTAAGTGGTTTAATTTTCAATGGTGTAATCGTGTTGCATGTAGTGACGGAAGTATTTACTATCGACTGAGATTACTTTACATTTCACCTTTCGCCCATTTCCATGTTCATATCAAAACAAAAATACCAAAAACAACTTATCTATGTTTATATTTTGTATTTGAGTGTTGTATTATTTGTTTTGTATCGTGATTAATGTTATCTTTGTCAGTGTTGTGATTGTTTTATGTTTGTTTTAGTTTTACAGTTTACTAAAATTGGTCCGTTCAAAAGACTTAAAGATTTTAATGGTTACTGTTTGAATTATCTGAATGTTAGTATTGCCTAATGATAAATCCAGTGTTTACTAACATTAATGAGCTTAATTGATGTTATTTACAATTTGTGGAACCGCCCAATGGTTGGCCAAATTCCTTTGTAAATAGTAGTATTAAATAGGAAAGGCAGGCTCATGGAGTTAACTTAAGTTCACGAGGTTAGTCCGTTGAGTTAGCCATAATTCAACGAACTTTGTTCGTTGAGTTACAGTTAACTCAACGGAGAGCTTATTGAATATATAAATTTGATTGTTAAAAACGGAACAGTTCTCAATTCTTACGCAATTCCTTGTGGGATCGACCTGTACTTGCACACTAATACAATAAACACTGTGCACTTGCAGTTAAAATACAAATTGGAATTAATATCTAATTTGTGTGAAAGGTTGTTTGTTTACTTCTAAAAAGGAATAGGCATAAAGATAAATTAACTAAGTAAAAACAGAAGTTAACAAATCCAACTTTTTCTAGCGTGTTGCTGGGTAACCAATCGAGTTTTTTTGGTGCCGTGCTGGAGATCCAAACAAGTTTTCTGGTGCCGATGCTGGGGAATTAATATAAGCAACTATTAAAGCTATTTTGTTTTAATAGCTAGAGTGTTGTGTGTTTTCTTCTGTAATTGAGAATATGGTATATGATTATGCTCAAAGATTTCTGAAGCCTATAGTTAGCATATGTGAATTCTACAATTCTGAAGGTCACGACATTTCTGACTATTTGAAATTGAGACGTTTGCAGATGGCTAGATCTCATGAACAACAAATGAATTATCCTCAATATGATAGAGCCGAGTATGAGAATCCTATAGTTTACCCAACTGATGGTCAATATAGAATGTGTAATATGTTGAGAGACACGGAAGTTTGGGATAGGTATGACAGATTGGAGCGTAGTATAGAGCAAAACCTGGACAAACTAGAATACTTTATGTGTCAACAACAAGAAGTCAACCAATTAAACTATAAGGAAGCATATTCAGAACCTAAAATGGATATAATTTACGAAACTGAAAAAACCATAATGAAAATTGATCAAAAGTTGAATGCAATGAGATTAGATGATCTAGAAAGAAAACTAAAAGCATTGGACGAATATACAATGAAAATACAAGTTATGCAATAGGACAATGGAAATTATAATGTTATAGATCTACATAATTTGCAAAATACACAGCCAAAAGAAAATACTAATGCAAGAGAATTTAAAGAATGCACTTTAAAACTAAAAACAATTGAAGATCATAATCACGAAAATGATATACAAAAACATCATGAGAGTAACGAAAATCTGAAAGATGTATGTGTAACATTAAGATTTGGAACTGATATACCATCAAGAACTCAAAATGAAAATAATATGAAGGTGGATAAGAGTAAAAATCAAAATGATAATGAAAATGTAATAGTTGAAAATCTAGAAATCACTAAAGAACAATCTAAATCTGCTAATGAGGCTAAAAATGATCAAACAAATCAAACGAAAGAAAAAGAATCTTTTAAATCACAATCTTTAGCACCCTATCCTGAAAGATTACAACAAACAATACCTGAAAAATAAGAAAAAATTAGAGAAATTTTTGAAAAAGTACAATTTAACATTCCTTTGTTAGATCTATTGCAGAAAATGCCACCTTGTGCTAAATTTCTAAAGGATTGGTGTACTAAGAAAAGAGAGCGAAAGGTTCTTAGAAATGTCTTTTTAGTTGAGCAAAGTAGTTCCCTATTTTTGCCACAAATTCCTAAAAAGTTATCTGATCTTGGAATCCCTGTTATATCATGCACCATAGGAAATACCATTCTAGAAAGAACCTTAATAGACTTAGGTGCAGGTATAAATGTTATGCCAAGTGATATATTTGCATCCTTAGGATTAGAAGGCTTAACTCCTACTAGTACGGTTATTCAATTAGCTAATAGAAGTATAAGATACCCTAGAGGAAAAATAGAGGATGTCTTAATTAAAATCAAAAACTTTATATATCTTATTGATATTGTAATTTTGGATTCCAAACAAATTAAGCATAAAAATAGTGATACATCTTTAATTTTGGGAAGGCCATTTTTAGCAACATTATAAATTGTAAAACTGGAGTAATGAAGTTAGCATATGGTAATGAGGATACTCAACTAAATATTTTCAAACCAAAAAGGTTTGAGGAGTTAAAAATGTCTTTATATACCATAGACCTTTTAGAGGATGAAGGAGATATGTTAGATGATGTGATTCAAGAAGAATTAAATAGGCAAATCAATTCTGAAACTTTAGAGGAAAGTGAAAGCATAAATATAGAAGGAGATCTAGAAGAAATTAATTTAGAAAATGATGATGTTCAATTAGGAGCTCTAGCTTCTGATGGGCAACATTTAGAATTAAAACATTTACCTCCTGAATTAACCTATATATTTCTAGAAGAGAAACGAACCTGTCCAATCATTATTGCTTCAGATTTAAAAGAGGATCAAATAGCTAAATTAAAAGATGTAGTAAAAAGTTATAAAGAAGCAATAGGTTGGACTATGACTGATATAAAAGGGTTAAGTTCAACTTTATATTGTCACCACATATATTTAGAAGAGAATGCTAAACTTGTTAGAATTCCTAAGAGGAGATTAAATCCAAACCTTAAAGAAGTAGTCAGGAAGGAAATAGTGAAATGGTTAGATAATGACATAATTTATCTGATTTCTGATAGCTCGTGGGTTAGCCCAATCCATGTAGTTCCTAAGAAATCAGGATTAACAATTATTAGGAATGAAAGTCAAGACTTGATACCTACTAGAATTCAATCAGGCTGGAGAGTATGTATAGACTATAGAAAGCTGAATGCTATGACTAGGAAAGATCATTTTCCCTTACCTTTTATAGATCAAATGCTAGAAAGATTAGCAGGGCAAGAATATTTTTGTTTCCTAGATGGGTATTCAGGTTATAATCAAATTCCAGTAGCATTAGAGGATCAAGAGAAAACAACTTTCACTTGTCCTAATGGAACTTATGCTTTTAAGAGAATGCCATTCAGATTATGCAATGCACTAGCTACCTTTCAAAGGTGTATGCAAAGCATATTTACTGGAATGACTAAAGATTTCTTAGAAATATTTATGGATGATTTTACTATATATGGCAACTCATATGAAGTTTGTTTAAAAAATTTAGACCAAATATTAAAACGCTGTGTGGAAAAAAATCTGGTTCTAAATTGGGAAAAATGTCACTTCATGGTTAAACAAGGAATAGTCTTAGGGCATGTTGTTTCTAAGAAAGGGTTGGAAGTAGATAAAGCTAAAATAAAAGTAATTTCTAATCTACTAGAACCTAAATCAGTAAAAGATATTAGATCATTTCTAGGATATGCTGGTTTTTATAGAAGATTTATTAAAGACTTTAGCAAAATAGCTAGACCTTTAACTAATCTATTAAAAGATGTCCTATTTAACTTTGATAAAAATTGCAAGAAAGCATTTTTCAGACTTAAAACTAGCTTAATTTCAACTCCTATAATTCAAGCACCTAAATGGAGCCATCCCTTTGAGTAAATGTGCGATGCATCTGATTTTACTGTAGGAGCAGTGTTGGGATAGAAGATAGAAAAATCTCATAGAGTGATTCATTATGCAAGCAAAACCTTAAATGATGCTCAAGTTAATTGCACAACTACTGAAAAAGAACTATTAGCTATTGTGTTTGCCTTAGAAAAGTTTAGATCATATCTGATTAGAGCTAAAGTAATAGTATACACGGATCATTCAGCTTTAAAACATCTAATAGCAAAAAAAGAGACTAAGCCTAGATGGATCCGATGGATATTATTATTACAAGAATTTGATCTAGAAATTAAAGATAAAAAAGGTTGTGAGAATGTAGTAGTAGATCATTTATCAAGATTACAAATAGAAAAATCAAATATTGAAATTAAGGATAATTTTCCTGATGAACAATTAATGACCATCAACACAATACCTTGGTATGCAGACATAGTTAATTACTTAGTTACTGGTTAACACCTAAGGATTGGAATAGACAGGATAAGAAATTATTTTTCTCAAGAGTAAAATATTACTATTGGGAAGACCCATACTTATTTAAGAAATGTTTTGATCTGGTTTTAAGGAGGTGTGTTCCAGAAACTGAAAATTAGAGCATATTGTCTTTCTGTCATGACCAAGCTTGTGGAGGGCATTTTGGCTCAAGGAAAACTGTTGCAAAAATTCTACAATGTGGATTTTATTGGCCAACACTATTTAAAGATGCTCATAAATATTGCTTAAGTTGTTTAAGATGTCAACAAATAGGAAGAATATCAAAGAGAAATATGATGCCTCTTAATCCTATTGTTGAGTTATCTGTAACTCAACGAGGTTAGTTTATGGATTAAGCAGAACAGTTATTCTTTTAACCACGAACGAAACTTCATCGGCTTAGCGGTTACTAAAATTTGAAATTAATAGTAATACACGTACTCATAAAAATAGGAACCACGATGCACGTTGCAAGACACGTTCTTGCAATGAGATTTATTCACTTTATGGATGTACCAGCACTTTTAAAAGAAAGGAGAATGCGTTAGAGGAACTGGAAGGAGAAGCAACTGATTCAACTTAATCCGACAACAAATATTTACTAAATGGAAAGCTTTAGACTGGTATGTAATTAATCTTCTGCTATTTATTTATGAGTACATGGACTCATTCTCTAAGCACTAAATGATTAGTAAGAACACCTACCTAGGAATTTTCATCGCAGAGGAGTACTGAAAAATTTTCTGAACTGAACTTTAACGAAATTCTTTGGGGTGTAGCTAACCTTTCTTTAAAAGAGAACGTAGAGATGCCTGTTCTAGTAGAAAAACCATTAGGAGAAATTCTGTATCTGGAATTAGTTGATAAACCTTCATGTATTCGATTGCCAAACTTTGAAGGAGATAGGTTTGAACTGAAATCTAATTATATTAGTCAATTGCCACATTTTCATGGATTAGAAAGAGAGAATGCCTATTATTTCCTTAGAGAATTTAATGAAGTTTGTCAAATGATGAAAATTCCGAACATGAGTATAGATGCTATTAAACTTAGATATATCCCTTTTTCTTTAAAAGACACAGCTAAGAGATTGTTATATACTCTGTCGCCTGATTCAATTTCTATATGGACTAAATTTTGCTCTGTTTTTCTGGAAAAATATTATCCAACACATCAAACAATTAAAAAGAAGAAAGAAATATTAATGTGTAGCCAAAAACAAGGTGAATCATTTTGGAAATATTTTGAAAGATTTAAAGATTTATTGACTCAATGTCCACATCATGCAATGAGTAAAGCACAATTAATAGGTATAATTTATGAAGGCATAGATGTTTCAACGAAATCTTTATTAGAATCTACTTGTCAAAATGGATTTTTAAAGTTATGTAGTGAAGAAGCATGGGCATATTTAGAAAACTTTGCAAAAAGAACTGTATAGTGGGAAAACTTGGCTGAAACTATTGTAGATAAAAAAATATTGCCAAGAGGAATGCATGAAATAGATTCAAGTACTATGCTTGAGGTGAAATTAAATGAATTAACAAAGAAAATAGAAGAGTTATCATTAAATCAAAAGCTAGCAGAAAAGAATGCAAACATAAATGATTTAGATATTATTTATGCTAGAAACCAGAGAGATAACTTGGGAAATTCTTATAATCCTAATTGGAGAAATCACCTGAATTTATCTTGGAGAAATAACAATTTCTAGGGAGGAGAAAATGTAAATGAGAAGAATATAAGTTATGAAGCATTACTTGAACAAGGATCTAGAATAGAGAAATTAGAAAAGATAATCCAACAATTAAACAATCATCTAGATTTTGTATTTGGAAGTGCTGCAATTCAAAATCAGAATAAAAATATTCCACTTAGACAGAAGGAACTAATGGAAGTTAGACCTACTGGAGGATTGCCAATACAAGCAATACCTAATCCTGTTAATAGAACGGTTAATGAAATTGATACCTCTTCTGGGAGGGTAGCTAAATGAAGCAGCATATCTAAAGCAACTATCTTTGTATATATATGTTTTTATTTATAGTTAATAGTATCGTAGAGTCAGTCCTTAACTCAACGAACTTATTCCGTTGAGTTATGCCTTAACTCCACGAGGGTGTGTAGTAGTTATGTTGATTTTTTGTCTCTGCTAAATTTTTGTTTGTGTTATACAGAATCAACAAATGAAATTGATGCAATTACCATTGGATGCACTAAGGGAAGTACTGAATAACTTGTCAGCTAAAGATCTGTGCAGGCTAAGTTGTGTATCAAAGGAAATTAAAGACTGTATTGAAGAAAAATATTTTCAAGGACTACAAGTTGCAAAAATGACTAAGATTAGAGATGGATTCATATGGAGGTCATTTAATCGTAGTTCAATTAATCATGAATATCTTGCTATGGAAGAAACTACTGGAATTCCACCCAATACATTAGAAGGAATAAATCATATTATGGGGATAGATGAAGGATTAATCATATACAGGACGAGACCAAGGTATGCAAGTTTATTATTACCTGATATTTTGATAAGAAATCCTATAACAGGAGAAGAATGGAATATAGGAAGACCTAATAGATTTGAAGTACCAATTGTAAATTGTAGATCGGCTTTAATATTTTCTGATAAAAATTTTGCAATTCCTGCAAAATTATATTATTGGAGACCTATAGGAAATTGGGGTGAAGATTTATGCTTAAGTGTGTATAATTTTCTGAATAGATCTTGGAATGAAAATATTATGATATATCTAGGACAGAAATCATTAATTAACCAAACACATGTCATACTGGATGGATATATATATCTTGTTACAGATATATCAATAGCATTTGGATCTGATTTATACATAGTGAGCATAGACAGTTATGATGAATATATAGAAATTTTACCTATACCGAGTGATATAGGAATGTGGTATAATGAAGAAGATGATCCTACTTTATGTCTGATAAGATGGTGGGATGAATTGATGAAATTTCAAATATGGATTATGGAAGACATTAATGAATGGAAGTGGGAAGAGGAATATATTGAAATAGATGTAGAAAACTGCTACATTACCTTGGAACCAAAAAAGATCCTTTTCTGCATTTCATATCATTAATGGTAATACACTTGTATTTGGAATTTATAATATATTACACATTTACAAATTAAGAAGGAACAAGAACTGCATGAAAATAGAATTAATAGTAAGAAGAACTATGCCTAAAAAGTTTGCTTGGACTGATACATTTATTCCATTTGTTCCTACTTTTCAATCATGTTCTTAAGCTGTGATTTTGTGTATTTAATGTTGTGTGTATTCTACGTTTATTTTTAGAAAAAATATAGTTTTCATTTTATTTTATAAAAGAAAAAAAAAAACAAAATATCAATCCAATTTGTTGGTATCTGTTCTGGGAAACCAACTGGTTTGCTTGTGAGCCACCAAAGGCATATGAGCCTGGGTTCCACACAAGACACTGAATTATCAATATCTACTAAAGGTTATTTTGTTATATATTTTTTGCTTTTATTTGTGAATGAAAAGTTTTCAGAATCAAAAATCGGAATATGTAGAAGGAGATACAAACAAAACAAGGTATGTAACTGATTACTTATCTTGAATTTTAATCAACAAAACTGTATTCATGCCTGCTACAATTACTGTATTTATTGTCAAATCTTTTACATTGAGGATAATGCAAAATGTAGGTATGGGGGGGAGGTAATTAAAGTAACAGCCATGTAAGTTTGTTAATTAAAAAAATTAAAATGGTACCACAAAGTTTTGTGGAAATTGAAAATTTTTATGAACTTGTTGTAACTATCCGATAATTGAGATTGTAAAATTTATAATCTGTAACTGCTTGAATGCTATATTTAGAAGGCTATATATGATGCTATAGAATTTACTATTTATGCAAATCAAGATATAGTATCTTATGTTTTTTCTGAATTTCATGAGTTTAACAGTTTCACGATTTTAAAATGAAATCAGAATGCTTAATGAAAAATCAGTAAATTATCTGAAGTCCTGAAGGAGCTGAGATGTGAATTCTAGATTAAATGAAACACATATAATTAAAGATACATTTAATTTGACTGATTGAACTTGTAGAATGATTTATGTGTAGATCTTATTAAACTACAGAAAAAGTATGAGCTCACTGTTATGGATTCATATTTTCAGTAAATGATAGAAGCAGAACTATATGAGATTGGTGTTTTACTTCATCTGTATTAATGAAATACATACATATACAATATGTGATTAATGCTTTGTTTTGTGTGTATTTTGATTGAAAAAAAAAAAAGAAGGAAAAAAGAGAAAAATTTGAGAGTTTATTGACTTGTTTGATCACGAGCCTTTTGTACTTGAGCAGATAGGTATGTAAGGATTGTTGCCCTGAAAAAAAAAAAAGGACTCTTGAAATCTGGCAACCTAAGATCCTGATCAGATTTGGGATTGTTGATTGAAAGCTCATTACATGGGTACATTAGAAAGCTCTTGTATGATTCAAGCTTGTCAAATTAACTTTTAAAGTATAAAAAAAAAAAACATATATTGTTCTGAAAAGGTACAAGTTTTTTGTGAAATAAAGATATCTTATGAATCGAGTATATTTTCTGTTATCTAGAATTGCCGAAATATGAATCTGGAATTGACTTTTGAAGTTGTTTAATAGACCGAACATGACAAATAGTTATGTTTAAATTGCCGAACAGTTATGTTTTGAAATAATATTTTATTATTTCCTGAAGTACACGTGTCAAAACCATAATGCATGACTTAAGTGAACTTTCGGTGAGTTATCTCTAACTATCTGAAATTGTAGTTGGGCATCGGACAGTTATATGTGTAACCCTTCGAAATCTCTTTTTATTTAGAAAATAGCTTATGACACGTGTCATGTTCTGGTAAAGCGACTTAAGTGGACTTTCGGTGAGTTAGCTGTAACTATCCGAAATGCATCTAAGCATCGGATAGTTAGACCTGTAATTCTTCGAAATGTGTATTTTATTATTAAACTGCTGTTGACACGTGTCGAGATTTGGTAGATTTACTTAAGTTATATATCGGTGAGTTATCTGTAACTATCTGAAATGCATCTAAGCATCGGATAGTTAAATTTGTAAGTATCTGAAATGCATCTGAGCATCGGATAGTTAAGTTTGTAAGTATCCGAAATGCACCTAAGCATCGGATAGTTAAATTTATACACGTGTTTTATAGTTAAATCAACGAAGAAAGTTCATTAAGTTATCTGTAACTCCACGGACTATTTATTTTCTAATATGCCATTGTAGTGATTGCAGAAATAGGACAGTTGGAAGAAAAACCACGATTGCATGTATTGCGCAGGGAGAAGAAATCATCGCCGTTGATATGAATGAAGGAAATCCAACCGACCATTCAAGCAGAAGCAGTTACTACTGAAGAAATATAAAAGAAAAGAAGAAAAAGAAGAAAAGTATGCGTGGGTGATCGATGGACAGCTAGTGTGTACAGAGGAGAAGCACCGAGCTTTCTGCAGGCAGTATCAGCAATTCTCCAAAGTACCACACCAACCATCGTTACCACCACCATATCCACCATAATCACCAACCATCGGAGGTTTGTGAGAATACTTTCTTGATGTCGAGTCGATTCTGAGCAAAACACGGTGCTTGACAACCATTATGATGAGTGATCGTGTCGCGGGAAGGGAAGCCATTTTCACCAAGCGCTAACTCATATTTCAGGAGATCGTAAAGCTTCTAGCCTTGATTCGGGTTGATGCCTGTATGCTGAAGAGGAGATTATCTAGCAATTCTGGACTCGCAATTCTATAGGGAGAGGAGATAGGATTGTAAGTGGTTTAATTTTCAGTGGTGTAATCGCGTCGTATATAGTGACAGAAGTATTTACTGTTGATTGAGATTACTTTACATTTCACATTTCGCCCATTTCTATGTTCATATTAAATCAAAAATACCAAAAACAACTTATCTGCTATTGTATGTTGTATTTGAGTGTTGTATTGTTTGTGTTGTATCGTGATTAATGTTATCTTTGTTAGTATTGTGATTGTTTTATGTTTGTTTTAGTTTTATAGTTTATTGAAATTGATTCGTTCAAAAGACTTAAAGATTTTAATGGTTACTGTTTGAATTATCTGAATGTTAGTAATGCTTAATGATAAATCTAGTATTTACTAACATTAAAGAGCTTAATTGATGTTATTTACAATCTATGGAATCGCCCAATGGTTGGCCGAATTCCTCTGTAAATAGCAGTATTAAAAAGAAAAGATAGGCTCGTGGAGTTAACTTAAGTCCACGAGGTTAGTCCGTTGAGTTAGTCATAACTCAACAAACTTTATCCGTTGAGTTAACTATAATTCAACGGAGAGCTTATCGAATATATAAATTTGATTGTTAACAAACGGACAGTTCTAAACTCTTAAGCAATTCCCTGTGGGATCAACCTATACTTGCACATTGATACAATAGACACTGTGCACTTGTAGTTAAAGTACAAATTGGAATTAATATCTAAATTGTATTAAAGGTTGTTTGTTTACTTCTAAAAGAAAAGAATAGGCATAAAGATAAATTAACTAAGTAAAAACAGAAGTAACAAATCCAAGTTTTTTTGGTACGTTATTGGAGATCTAATCAGATATTCTGGTGTCATGCTGGGAAAACACAAACATTATGCAATTAGCCATCATTTAACCGTTAATAATATGTACCTTTTCATTCTAAACAGGATCCTCATTGTAATGTAACTCGTACTCTCTATTAATAGTCAAACTATGATTTCACGTTCAGCATGTTCATCCACTTAATCTATATTCCATGTACTAATTTCAAATTCAAATCATCTACGATTTCCACTATCTTTTTGAATTTCCACTTTCTCCACTATCATTTTGAATTACCACAATTTCCACTCATAGATTCACCGAGTCTTTATCTTCTTGGAGACTTGTAGAATATCTTCTAAGTCTTCATTTTAATCAAACACTTATCTGTAACTCTTCGAGTTTTTGCACCTGCAAAACACATGACTGAACATAGAAAACTTATCTGTTCATTAGTCATTTTATAAAACTCGAATAGTTATCTATCCATGCATATAAAAACTCAAATAGTTGTCTAACTCTTCAATTTTCATTACCGAACGTACATGGAAAACACGTGACAACTTAAAACATTAAAAACACACGTGTAGATAACTTAACTATACGAGTTTTTAACATAACTCTTCAACTAAATCAAAACATTAACTATCCAAAAACTTTAACTATTCGAAAATCTAACTATTCGAAAGTTAACTATCCAAAATTTTAAATGAAACTTTCCGATAACTTGTCAACATTTAATTACGTGACTATTATACTTAGAAAATATTATTTAAACTTATTTATAAACTTTAATAAAGCATTTATCATCAAAACAAAATTCCTAACAAGTCCTGACTTTCATTCCTAATAACTATTAATCCTGATTTCTTTGGAACTACATGGATTGGACTAACTCATGAGCTATCAAAAATTAGATAAATTATGTCATTATCTAACCATTTCACTATTTCCTTCTTGACTACTTCTTTGAGGTTTGGATTTAATCTCCTCTCAAGAATTCTAACAGGTTTAGCATTTTCTTCTAAATATATATCATGACAGCATAAAGTTACACTTAATCCTTTTATATCAACCATAGTCCATCCTATTGCTTCTTTATAAGTTTTTACTACATCTTTTAATTTAGAAATTTGATCATCTTTTAAATCTAAAGCAATAATGATTGGGCAAGTTCATTTTTCTTCTAGAAATATATAGGTTAATTTAGGAGGTAAAGGTTTCAATTCTAAATGTTGACCATCAGAAGCTAGAGCTCCTAATTTAACATTTTCATCTTCAATATTAAACTCTTCTTGATCTCCTTCTACATCTATGCTTTCACTTACTTCTAACGTTTCAGAATCTAGTTGCCTATTTAATACTTCTTGAATCACATCATCTAGCACATCTCCCTCATCCTCTAAAAGGTCTATAGTATGTAAGGACATTTCTAACTCCTCAAACTTTTCTAGTTAGAAAATGTTTAATTGAGTATCCTCATTACCATATGCTAACTTCATCACTCCAATTTTACAATTTATAACAACCCCTAATGTTGCTAAGAATGATCTTCCCAAAATTAAAGATGTATCATGATTTTGATGCTTAATTTGTTGGGAATCCAAAATCACAATATCAATGGGATATATGAAATTTTTTATTTTAATTAGGACATCTTCTATTTTTCCTCTAAAGTATCTTATACTTCTATCAGCTAATTAAATGACAGTCCTAGTAGGGATTAAGCCTTCTAATCCTAAGGATGCAAATATATCACTAGGCATAACATTTATACCTACACCTAGGTCTATTAAGGTTCTTTCTAGAATGGTATTTCCTATGGTGCATAATATAACAGGAATTTCAGGATCAGATAACTTATTAGGAATTTGTGGCAGAAATAGGGAACTACTTTGCTCAGCTAAAAAGACTTTCCTTAAAACTTTTCGCTCTCTTTTCTTAGTACACCAATCCTTAAAAAATTTAGCACAAGGTGGCATTGTCTGCAATAAGTCTAACAAAGGTATGTTAACTTATACTTTTTAAAAAATTTCTCTAATTCTTTCTTATTTTTCAGGAAATGTTTGTTGTAATCTTTCAGGATAGGGTGTTAATGATTGTGATTTACAAGATTCTTTTTCTTTCATTTGATTCGGTTAATCATTTTTAATCTCATTTTCAGATTCAGATTTTTCTTCACTGATTTCTAAGTTTTTAGATATTACGGTGTCATTATCATTTTGAATTTTGTTCTTATCCACCTTCATATTACTTTCTCTTTGAATTTTTGGTGGTATATTAGTTCCAGATCTTAATGTTATACATACATCTTCCAGATTTTCATTACTTTCATGATGTTCTTGTATTTCATTTTCGTGATTATAATCTTCAATTGTTTTCAGTTTTAAACTACATTCTTTAAATTCTATTGCATTGGTATTTTCTTTTGTCTGAATACCTTACAAATTATGCACTTCTATAAAATTAAAGTTTTCATTTGTGTTTTGCTATTGCATAACTTGTAATTTCATTGTAAATTCATCCAATGCTTTTAATTTTCTTTCCAAATCATCTAATCTCATTGCATTCAATTTTTGATCGATTTTCATTATAGTTTTTTCAGTTTCGTATATGATATCAATTTTAGGTTCTAAATATTCTTCCTTATAATTTAATTGGTTAATTTCTTATTGCTGATACATGTATTATTCTAGTTTGTCCATGTTTTGCTCTAAGCTATGCTCTAGTCTGTTATACCTATCCCAAACTTCCTTGTCTCTCGACATATTACACATTCTAAACGGACCATTAGTCTAGTAAACTATAGGATTCTCATACTTAGCTCTATTATATTGACTATAATTCATTTGTTGTTCTTGTGATCTAACCATCTACAATCATCTCAATTTCAAACAATCGGAGATGTCATGTCTTTCCAAATTGTAGAATTCACATATGCTAACTACAGGTTTCAGAAATCTTTGAGCATAAGCATATGCTATATTCTCAATTATAAAATAAAACACGCAACACTCCTTCTGATATTAAAACAAAACAACACTCACAGTTGCTTAGCTTCTCAATCCCCGACAACAACACTAGAAAACTTGTTTTGTTGTGAAAAGTTAAATCAGAAACTCGTCTATTAGGCAGTGCCAAAAACTTGTATTGTTTCCCTAACAACGGCACCAGAAGACTTGTTTTGTTTTGTTATGCCTATATTAATAAATTCTCTTAGAAGTAAACAAACAACCTTTCACACAAATTAGATATTAAGTCCAATTTGCATTTTAACTACAAGTGCACAGTGTATATTGTATTTGTGTGCAAGTATAGGTCGATCCTATAGAGATTGAGTAAGAATTGTGTATTGTTCCAATTTTTATATTGGAGTTTATATGTGTTTAGTTAAGCACTCCATTGAGTTACAGTTAACACAATAGACTTAGTTCGTTGAGTTAACAATAACTCAACGAACTAACCTCGTGGACTTAAGTTAACTTCACGAGCCTATCTTTCCAGTTAAATACTATTATTTACAAAGGAATTCGGCCAACCATTGGGCGGTTCCATAAAATGTAAATAACATCAATTAAGTTCTTTAATGTTAGTTAATATTAGATTTGTCATTAAGCAACACTAACATTCAAATATTTCAAATAGTAACCATTAAAATCTTTAAGTATCTGGGACGATTCAATTTCAATAAACTGTAAAACTATTTTCTATTTTCTAAATCAAACAAACATAAAACATTCATAGTACTAACAATGATAATATTAATCATGATACAAAGCAAACAATACAATACTTTAATACTAAATGTAAACACATATAATTTGTTGTTTTTGGTATTTTTGTTTTGATATGTTCCTGAAGATGAGCAAAAGGTGAAATGTAAAAATCTTTATCGATAGTAAAAACTTCTATCACTACATGCTACACGATTAAACCACTGAAAACTTAATCACTTACAATCTTGCCTCCTCTCCCTATAGAATCGCGAATCAAGAATTGTAAGACGATCTCCTCTTCAGCATACTGGCATCAACTCAAAACCAAGGCTAGCAGCTTTACAGTCTCCTGAGATATGAGTCGATGCTTGGTGAAAATGGCTTCCCTTCCTGCAACACAATCACTTCTCACAGTAGTTGTTAGTGACCATGTTTGGCTCGGAATCGACCCGACATCTGGAAAGTATCCTCACAGACCTTTGATGGTTGGTGATTTTGGTGGTGGTGTGGAGCTTCAAGGAACTTCCAACACTTCCTACAGTTAGCGTGGCTCTCCAACTCGACACACAGTCTTTTTCTTTGTCTTTTATGTTTCTTTCAATAGTAACTACTTCTACTTAAATGATCGGTTGGATTTCCTTCATTCATATTGACGATGGTGATTTCTTCTTCATTCCACGAGTGAATTCCTGTGTGATACGTGCAATCGTGGTTTTCCTTCGAATTTCTTGTTTCTGCAACTAGTATAGTGGTATATTAGAAAATGGTCCGTGGAGTTAGTGTAACTCAACAGACTTACTTCATTGATTTAACTATAAAACATATGTAATAAAGAAATAACAAGTTCAGATGTTTTGGATAGTTACAACTATAAGTATCCAAATATGATGTCATCTACATAGATTTGAACTACTAATATATCTTTTTCGATCTTCTTGATAAAAAGAGTGTGATCTGCCTTTCCCATAGAATACCCTTTTTCCATAAGGAATTTAGATAATCTCTCATACTAAGATCTAGGAGCTTGTTTAAGGTCATATAGTGCCTTCTTAAGCTTATAAACATACTTAGGATGTTTTGAATCTTCAAAACCTGAAGGTTGTTTTACATACACTTCTTCTTTTATATATCCATTTAAAAAAGCAGTCTTAACATCCATTTGATATAATTTGAAATCCATCTAACAAGCATAAGCTAACAAAATTTGTATTGATTCTAGTCTAGCAATAGGAGCAAATGTTTCATCATAGTCAATTCCTTCCTCTTGCTTGTAACCTTGAGCAACTAATCTAGCTTTATTTTTAACTATATGTCCATCTTGATCTACTTTGTTTCTAAATACCCACCTTGTTCCAATTATGGACTGATTTTCAAGTGGTGGAACTAGATCCCATACCTCATTTCTTATAAATTGATTTAGCTCATCCTACAAAGCTAAATACCAAAATTCATCTTCTAAGGCATCTTTAATTTTCTTCGGTTCTAGTAAAGAAACAAATGAATAAGCACCACAGATGTTGACTACTGATGACCTAGTCCTAACTCCTTGATTAGGATCGCCTATTATCTGATCGATAGGATGAGATGAAGCATAACACCAATTTCTATGTTGTTCCATATTTTCTATAGGTATGACATTATTTTCTTCAAAATTTTCATCATTTAAGTTTATATTTCTTATTCCGTCAAATAATCTCTCAATTTCTCTATCAACATCATTTGATACCATTTTTGAGAGAATTTCTGAATCAAAGTTTTTAGCATGTCTAACATCCAAATGAGAATTTTCATGAAATTTTACATGTAGGGTTTCCTCAATGGTTTTTGTTGATTTATTATAAATTCTATATGCTTTACTTCTAATGGAATAACCAACAAAAATACCTTCATCTCATTTAGCTTTAAATTTGTCTCTTTGTTCCTTAGTGTTTAAAATAAAACACTTATAGCCAAAGGGTTTTAAATAAGTTATTTTGGGAATCCTGTTATATCATATCCCATAAGGAGTTTTATCTAAAATTGGTCTTAGATGTACTCTATTTATAACATAGCATGCTATATGAATTGCTTCTACTGAGAGAAATAGGGGTAACTTATTCTCATTTAACATGGTTTTAGACATTTCCTGAAGTGATCTGTTTTTACGTTCTACTATCCCATTTTGGGAAGGAGCTCTTGGAAATGAGTACCTATGATCTATGCCTAATTCTTCACAAAAGGTGTCCATTTGATCATTATCAAATTCTGTACCATGATCACTCCTAAGTTTTTGAATTCTAACATTTTGCTCATTCTAAACTTTATTACAGAATATCTTAAATATTTCAAAAACTTCAGTTTTATTAGCTAGAAAATAGACCTAAGTAAATCTAGAATAGTCATCAACTAGTACAAAAGCATAATGTTTACCTCCTAGACTGGTTGTCCTAGTAGGTCCAAATAAATCCATATGCACTAGTTCTAATACTCTTTTGCTTGTTATTTCATTTAAACTTTTAAAGGATGTTTTATGTAATTTACCTAGTTGACATGCATCACACAAACTCTTTCGAGTACTTAATACTAGGTAAACCTCTAACTAGATTCTTTTTAGACAGCTTTTGTAATAATTTTAAATTTGAGTGTCCTAGCCTTCTATGCCATAAAATAACTTCATCTGTTTTTGCAATTAAGCAAGCATTGTCTTTAATAATATCAGAAGGCAAATTCAGAATACAAATGGATCCTTTCTTGTATGTAGTGAATAAAATTTCGTTTGTAGACATGTCCATAATTTTACAGGAATCTTTTTCAAAAATTACTTTGTAAAACTTCATTAAAATAGGAACACTTAATAAATTAAAACCTAAGTTTTCCACTAATAAGACATCATTTATAAAGCATTTCTCACTTACCTGAACCTTGCCAGACCCAATGATACTTTTATTTCCAAAGGTAACTTGTCCATTCTTGGTCTTTGTTATTTCTATAAGTAATCGTATATCTCTAGTCATGTGGTTGGATGCTCCACTGTCCATTATCCATTTTGATTTGTGTACCTACAAAATAGTCAAAAAGAGATTTTATCTCTTGGAACCCATTTTTGAGTGGGTCCAAGAATTTTAGAGAGAGTCATATCAAAATAATCCGTATTTTTAGACTTCAACTTATCTATTTTCTGATAATTATTTTTTCATTTCTTTCTCTTAATGTTATAATTATCAGAACTTTTATCTCTATGTAAACCAGAGTTGAAATTTTCATTCTAACATTATTTGATTTCCAATATCCGATATTCTTTAAATATGAAGAAAATTGATCAAGAATATTAAGATTCTCAAATGACTTAGCTTGACTTTTTTGAAAATTTCTTTTGACATTCTTGCATCGTGTGCTATCATTTATATGCTGCATTTTATCAACTTGCACATATTTTTCTCCCTTTTTAATTACACACAGAATAGTTTTTCTCTTACTATTCTTAGTACTGGAAATAAAGACATTATTTTTAGCAGTACCATCATGCAATATATAATTTTCAGAAGATGCATCGTGTAAACCAATACCATGTTTTTTTATATTTGATATTTTACTACTAAGTTCATTTGTTATAGTTTGACTATTATTCCATTTACTTAATATAGCCTTTTGATTGCATATCTTAATCTTTAGCATATCAATTTCTGAATTTAAATTAGTAATAGTCAGTTCCAGTTTTTCAATTTCACAGATCATTTTCTTCTTATCAACAATTAAATTTTCACAATTAGTATGCAATTTTCTTTCTATTGTAGTAAACTTTAAAATTTCCTATACATGCCTTTGATTTTCTTCTTTAAATTTATTCAATGTAGAGTTCAGAAAATCAACCTTATTTTCAGATTCATCTAGCATTTTCCTTTTATAAAACTCAAACAGTTATCTATCCATGCATATAAAAACTCGAATAGTTATCTAACTATTCAATTTTTCATTATCGACCACACATGGAAAACACGTGACAACTTAAAACATTAAAAACACACGTACATATAACTTAACTATACGAGTTTTTAACATAAAGTATTCGACAAAAATGAGACGTTAACTATTCAAAAGTTTAACTATCCGAAACAATAACTATCCAAAAGTTTAACTATTGCAAATCTAACTCTTCGAAAATCTTTAATTTATCCGACACAAAAATGAAACTTTCCGATAATCTATTAACTATTATACTTAGAGAATATTATGTAGACTTATTTAAATACGTTAATAAAGCATATATCATCAAAATTAAATACTTAACAATCTCCCCCTTTTTGATGATGTCAAAACCTAATAAGTCACATAATTTATATCTCTCCCTTTTTGGCATTATAAAAAAGTAAATAAACTATTTTCTCTCCCTTTAGGAAGTTAAGCAAGTTAAATGTAAGGAAGGAAATCTTACTAAGTATATATTAATCAAAACAATAGTTTCAAACATACATAAGATTTATGGATTAAGTATAAACTGTTTAAACATAAACTGTGAAAAATAATCACATAACATTAAATTCAGTAAACAGTTGGCATAATATTTTTGGTTACAAATTACAAGAAATAAATCATGTAATACATAATTTGTATTATCACAAGCCTTTATGTCTTCGAAAAATGTCAATCAGAGTATCTGAAATTTTCTTTGCAATTTCTGTACTAACTCTGTTTATCTGATCAAGTAATGCTTGATCTAAATCATTTTGAGAAACTTGTGATGGTTGCTGTAAAAATTCAGTATGAATGTCTGTATCTATCTATACCTGTATGTGTATCTGTATGTATACCTTGTTGTATATCAGTATGTTGTTGTGTTTCTGTAAATTGTGTGGATTGTTGTTGTTGTGGCTGTGATGGTGTTTGCCGATCCTGTTGTTGTTGTTGTCTGAGGACAAGTGTATCTACTTCCTGGTATTTTTGGAGTTCCTTTGCAGAGAAAGATCTTGACTTTAATCTTTTCCGTGGCCATGGTGTAATATCTATTTGACTTGCCACAATTCTCAAAATTGTATGACCATAAAATAATTTACTCTGCAAATGTAAGATATGAGAAACAAAAATATCATACCAGTTCACCTGTATATGGTTTATTAATGCATATGTAGCATAAAGACAACATCTGCCAACTTCTGCCCCATGACCAAACCTTTGAAAGAATGTAGCATGCAATATTTTTGCAATAAAACGTGCTTGGCCATTTAAGTCATTTAGTAATCTCAATGGTTTGTTGGCAATTGGATCTTTGGCTAAAGTTTGAATGTCCCATCCCAAATGATAAACTTGTTTTCTTTTTGATAAGTTAACTCCTTCATTTTTCAGACCAAGTACTTGATAAAGTAAATCGGGAGTCAAATATATGTCATTTTCTTGTATATTGGAAATAGGAATACCGTCTTCCACTATTAAGTTTGAGTAAAAACAGCTGATAAGTTCGGGTATAGCAAGATGGCCTGGCTGTTGTGGAAGTAGAGTCAACAAGCCTTGAAACTCAAGTAGTTCTCATATGTGTGCCATTCCTTCAAACTTAACTAGTCTTGAATATAAAACTGTAAAAGTTTTATATATTTGAAATTTGTCATAACAGGAATTATTTCTGAACCATAATAGTGTATTTTCATCTAAACTCTGTTCAGGATTAGGTATTTTCCTATCATGATGTTCTGATATGGGACTTGTTTCAAAATTATCAGCAGCATCTAAATTTTCAGATCTTTCAGAACTAGTGGAATTGCCATCAAAACTAGTATAAATGTCTGAAATATCTGTTATTGTCGTATCAATAATCTGCTGAAATTCTGCTATTTGTTCTTCTGGAAACATTTTAGTAGCAATAGTCTCTGTAACAATTTGTATATTAGCAACATCTATCTCTATATTTGATCTATACAACTGTCTCTATATGAAAGAATGTTTCATATCTGTTTGTGGAATTGAATCATCCTGTATTTCTGAAATTTGTATATGTGAGACATTGGTAGTATCATATTCTATTTGTAACTATGTATTTTATTGATTATATACATTTATCAACAAGTATACTGTATACTGTAACAGACAACCATATATATAACCTGTAGTATAAGCAATTATACCAAAATTCAAAAGTCTCTATTCGAGATACAATAAGAGGAAGAATATCTGTACATTCCTCTTCAGATGAAATATCTTCAAAATTCATAGACTCAATGTCTATGTCATCAAAAATATCATCAAATTTGATATCATCTATATATGTATCATCAAAATTTCCTACATGCTCTCTTTCCGTAGGAAAAGAATGTGTGCTTGCAGCATTGTGTGAAAAATTGTCCATTGTATGAAAAGATACATTATGCACTAATGTGACTTGTTCAATTACCCAGCATGACACCAAAAAACTTGTTTGGATCTCCAGCAACGCACCAGAAAAACTATGATTTGTTAACTTCTGTTTTTACTTAGTTAATTTATCTTTATGCCTATTCTTTTTCTTTTAGAAGTAAACAAACAACCTTTAATACAATTTAGATATTAATTCCAATTTGTACTTTAACTGCAAGTGCACAATGTCTATTGTATCAGTGTGCAAGTACAGGTCGATCCCACTAGGAATTGCTTAAGAGTTGAGAACTGTCCATTTGTTAACAATCAAATTTATATATTCAATAAGCTCTCCATTGAATTACAGTTAACTCAATGGACAAAGTTCGTTGAGTTATGGCTAACTCAACGGATTAACCTCGTGGATTTAAGTTAACTCCACGAGCCTGTCTTTTCTTTTCAAATACTGCTATTTACAGAGGAATTCAGCCAACCATTAGGCGATTCCATAGATTGTAAATAACATCAATTAAGCTCTTTAATGTTAGTAAACATTGGATTTATCATTAAGCAATACTAACATTCAGATAATTCAAATAGTAACCATTAAAATCTTTAAGTCTTTTGTTCAAACTAATTTCAGTAAACTATAAAACTAAAACTAACATAAAACAATCACAACACTGATAAAGATAACATTAATCACGATACAACACAAATAATACAACACTCAAATACAACATACAAACATAGATAAATTGTTTTTGGTATTTTTGTTTTAATATGAACATGGAAATGGGCGAAAGGTGAAATGTAAAGTAATCTCAATCGACAGTAAATACTTTCGACACTACATACGACGCGATTACACCACTGAAAATTAAACCACTTACAATTTTGTCTCCTCTCCCTATAGAATCGCAAGTCCAGAATTGTAAGATGATCTCCTCTTCAGCATACAGGCATCAACCCGAAGTCAAGGCTAGAAGCTTTACGATCTCCTAAAATATGAGTCGGCACTTGGTGAAAATGGCTTCCCTTCCCATGACGCGATCTCTCCTCACAGTGGTTGTCAGGCACTATGTTTGGTTCGAAATCGACCTGACATCAAGAAAGTATTCTCACAGACCTCCGATGGTTGGTGATTGTGGTGGTTATGGTGGTGGTAACGATGGTTGGTGTGGTACTTTGGAGAATTGCCGATACTGTCTGCAGAAAGTTCGATGCTCCTCCTCTGTATACACTAGCCAAACCCATCGATCACACACTTTACTTCTTTGTCTTCTTTTCTTTTATATTTCTTCAATGGTAACTGCTTCTACTTGAATGGTCGGTTGGATTTCCTTCATTCATATCAGCGGTGATGCTTTCTTCTCCCTTCGACAAGTGAATTCCTACGTGATACGTGCGATTGTGGTTTTTCTTCCAACTGTCCTGTTTCTGCAACCACTACAGTGGCATATTAGAAAATAAATAGTCCGTGGAGTTACAGATAACTCAACGGAATTTCTTCGTTGATTTAACTATAAAACACGTGCATAAATTTAACTATCCGATGCTCAGGTGCATTTCAGATACTTACAAACTTAACTATCCGATGCTTAGATGCATTTCGAATAGTTACAAATAACTCACCGATATATAACTTAAGTAAATCTACCAGATCTCGACACGTGTCAATAGCAGTTTAATAATAAAAGAAACATTTCGGAGAGTTACAAGTCTAACTATCCGATGCTTAGATGCATTTTGGATAGTTATAGATAACTCACCGAAAATCCACTTAAGTCACTTTCCTAGAACATGACACGTGTCCACAACTATTTTATAAATAAAAAGAGATTTTGGAGAATTACACATATAACTCTCTGATGCTCAATTGCAATTTCGGATAATTATAGATAACTCACCGAAAGTTCACTTAAGTCATGCATTATGGTTTCGACACGTGTACTTCAAGAAATAATAAACTATTCTTTCAAAACATAACTGTTCGGCAATTTAAACATAACTATCCGATACATGTTCGGTATGTAAAACATAACTGTCTGAAATATCAAAAAATTCGGATACTTAAGAATTTCACATCCTGCAACTTTCTGACAGTTCAGAAATGTACTAAATTGACATTAATTCCCCAAAATTAAGCAAATTCTTTAATTAAAGCATATAACAATGCAATTATAACATAATGACTTAATCCTCATATGATAAGCTAAATATTATGCAATTAACCATCATTTAACCGTTAATAATATGCACTTTTTCATTTTAAACACTTCCCCCATACCTAAATTTTGGTAGTCCCTTAGCAAACTAAGATCTAATTAATTGGTCTTTCTAAAAGTGCTAGAATTAATTCCTCCTCTTTCTTTTTTCTTTTGTTCAGCATAAAAATATATATTTTGTATGTTTCAGTAATCAACCTACAAATATACTTAGAATATATGCAAATTACATACAAAGTATATCATCATCACATAAGTGTTAATTATATTATCGTTTGTTCTTCTTTTCATCATCTGTCATCTTGAATTTTCCAATAAGATTTCTAAAAGAAATTTCAACAACATACGAATCAAAGTACAATCCAATTCAATATAATTAAGACAAGTAGAATAAAGAATTGTATCTCCATTAAAACAACTTCAAAAGTCAATTCCAGATTCATATTTCAGCAATTCTAGATAACATAAAATATACTCGATTCATAAGATATCTGTATTTCACAAAACACTTGTATCTTTTCAGAACAGTATATGTATATATATTTTTTTTCTTTTTTTTTTGTACTTTAAAAGTTAATTTGACAAGCTTGAATCATATAAGAGCTTTCTAATGTACCTATGTAATGAGCTTTCAGTCAACAATCCCAGATCTGATCAGGATCTTAGGTTGCCAGATTTCAAGAGTCCTTTTTCAGGTCAACAATCCTTACATACCTATCTACTCAAGTACAAAAGGCTCGTGATCAAACAAGTCAATAAACTCTCAAATTTTTTCTTTTTCTTTTTTTTCTTTTTTTTTCAATCAAAATACACACAAAACAAAGCATTAATCACGTACTGTATATGTACGTATTTCATTAATACAGATGCTGTAAAACACCAATCTCATATAGTCCTGCTTCTATCATTTACTGAAAATATGAATCCATAACAATGAGCTCATACTTTTTCTGTAGTTTAATAAGATCTACACATAAATCTTTCTACAAGTTCAATCAATCAAATTTAATGTATCTTTAATCATATGTGTTTCATTTAATCTAGAATTCATATTTCAGCTCCTTCATGACTTCAGATAATTTAATGATTTTTCATTAAGCATTCTGATTTCATTTTAAAATCGTGAAACTGTTAAACTCATGAAATTCAGAAAAAACATAAGATACTATATCTAGATTTGCATAAATAGTAAATTTTATAGCATCATATATAGCCTTCTAATTATAACATTCAAGCAGTTACAGATTATAAATTTTACAGTCTCAATTATCGAATAGTTACAGCAAGTTCATAAAAATTTTCAATTTCCACAAAACTTTGTAGTACCATTTTAATTCCTTTAATTAACAAACTTACATGGCTCTTACTTTAATTACCTCCCCCCCATACCTACATTTTGCATTGTCCTCAATGTAAAAGATTTGACAATAAATACAGTAATTGTAGCAGGCATGAATACAGTTTTGTTGATTTAAAATTCAGGATAAGTAATCAGTTACATACCTTGTTTCGTTTGTATCTTCTTCTACATATTCCGATTTTTGATTCTGAAAAACTTTTCATTCACAGATAAATGCAGAATATAAAACAAAATAACATTTAACAGATATTGATAAATCAGTGTCTTGTGTGGAACCCAGACTCCTATACCTCTAGTGGCTCACAAGCAAGCCAGTTGGTTTCCTAGAACAAATACCAACAAACTGGATTGATATTTTGTTTTTTTTTCTTTTATAAAATGAAAACTATATTTTTTTCTAAAAATAAACGTAGAATACACACAACATTAAACACACAAAATCATAGCTTAAGAACATGATTGAAAAGTAGGAACAAATGGAATAAATGTATCAGTCCAAGCAAACTTTTTAGGCATAGTTCTTCTTGCTATTAATTCTGTTTTAATGCAGTTCTTGTTCCTTCTTAATTTGTAAATGTGTAATATATTATAAATTCCAAATACGAGTGTATTACCATTAATGATATGAAATGTAGAAAGGGATCCTTTTTAGTTCCAAGGTAATGTAGCAGTTTCTATTTCTACATTTATTTCAATATATTCCTCTTCCCACTTCCATTCATTTTTGTCTTCCATAATCCATATTTGAAATTTAATTAGTTCATCTCACCATCTTATTAGACACAAAGTAGGATCATCTTCTTCATTATACCACATTCCTATTTGAATTTTATTAAATTCTGCAAATGGTGGTTTAGCTATTTCTCTCGGTATAGGTAAAATTTCTATATATTCATTATAACTATCTATGCTCACTATGTATAAATCAGATCCAAATGCTATTGATATATCTATGACTAGATATACATATCCATCAAGTATAACATGTGTTTGGTTAATTAATGATTTCTATCCTAGATATATCATAATATTTTCATTCCAAGATCTATTGAGAAAATTATACACACTTAAGCATAAATCTTCACCCCAATTTCCTGTAGGTTTCCAATAATATAATTTTTCAGGAATTGTAGAAATTTTATCAGAAAATATTAAAGCCGATCCACAATTTATAGTTGGTACTTCATATCTATTAGGTCTTCCTATATACCATTCTTCTCTTGTTATAGGATTTCTTATCAAAATATTAGGTAATAAACTTGCATACCTTGGTCTCGTCCTGTATATGATTAATCCTTCATCTATCCCCATAATATGATCTATTCCTTCTAATGTATTGGGTGGAATTCCAATAGTTTCTTCCATAGCCATATATTCATGGTTAATTGAACTACGATTAAATGACCTCCATATGAATCCATCTCTAATCTTAGTCATTTTTGCAGCTTGTAGTCCCTGAAAATATTTTTCTTCAATACAGTCTTAATTTCTTTTGGTACACAACACAGCCTGCACAGATATTTAGTTGATAAATTACTCAGTACTTCCCTTAGTGCATCCAACAGTAATTGCATCAATTCCATTTGTCGATTCTGTATAACACAAACAAAAATTTAGTAGAGACAAAAATTAACATAACTACTACACACCCTCGTGGAGTTAAGGCATAACTCAACGGACTAAGTTCGTTGAGTTAAGGACTAACTCTACGATACTATTAACTATAAATAAAAACATATATATATATAGATAGTTGCTTCAGATATGCTGTTTCATTCAGTTACCCTCCCATAAGAGGTATCAATTTCATTAACCGTTCTATTGACAGGGTTAGGTATTGCTTGTATTGGCAATCCTCTAGTAGGTCTAACTTCCATTGGTTCCTTCTGTCTAAGTGGAATATTTTTATTCTGATTTTGAATTGCAGCACATCCAAATACAAAATCTAGATGATTGTTTAATTGTTGGATTATCTTTTCTAATTTCTCTATTCTAGATCCTTGTTCAAGTAATGCTTCATAACTTATATTCTTCTCATTTACATTTTCTCCTCCCTAGAAATTGTTATTTCTCCAAGATAAATTCAGGTGATTTCTCCAATTAGGATTATAAGAATTTCCCAAGTTATCTCTTTGGTTTCTAGCATAAATAATATCTAAATCATTTATGTTTGCATTCTTTTCTGCTAGCTTTTGATTTAATGATAACTCTTCTATTTTCTTTGTTAATTCAGTTAATTTCACCTCAAGCATAGTACTTGAATCTATTTCATGCATTCCTCTTGGCAATATTTTTTTATCTGCAATAGCTTCAGCCGAGTTTTCCCATTGTATAGTTCTTTTTGCAAAGTTTTCTAAATATGCCCATGCTTCTTCACTACATAACTTTAAAAATCCATTTTGACAAGTAGATTCTAATAAAGATTTTGTTGAAACATCTATGCCTTCATAAATTATACCTATTAGTTGTGCTTTACTCATTGCATGATGCGGACATTGAGTCAGTAAATCTTTAAATCTTTCAAAATATTTCCAAAATGATTCACCCTGTTTTTGGCTACACATTAATATTTCTTTCTTCTTTTTAATCGTTTGATGTGTTGGATAATATTTTTCCAGAAAAATAGAGCAAAATTTAGTCCATGTAGAAATTGAATAAGGCGGTAGAGTATATAACCATCTCTTAGCTGTCTTTTAAAGAAAAATGGATATATCTAAGTTTAATAGCATCTATACTCATGTTCGGCATTTTCATCATTTGACAAACTTCATTAAATTCTTTGAGGAAATAATAGGTATCCTCTCTTTCTAATCCATGAAAATGTGGCAATTGACTAATATAATTAGATTTCAGTTCAAACCTATCTCCCTCAAAGTTTGGCAATCGAATACATGAAGGTTCATCAACTAATTCAGGATACAGAATCTTTCCTAATGGTTTTTCTACTAGAGCAGCCATCTCTACGTTCTCTTTTAAAGAAAGGTTAGCTACACCCCAAAGAGTTTCATTAAAGTTCAGTTTAGAAAATTTTTCAGTACTCCTCTACGATGAAAATTCCTAGGTAGGTGTTCTTACTAATCGTTTAGTGCTTAGAGAATAGGACCATGTGCTCATAAATAAATAGCATAAGATTAATTACATACCAGTCTGAAGCTTTCCATTCAATAAATATTTGTTGTCGGATGAAGTCAAATTAGCTACTTCTCCTTCTAGTTCCTCCAACGCATTCTCCTTTCTTTTAAAAGTGCTGGTAACTCGTAAATAACATTCTGTTTTATATATATACTGCACATCCATAAAGTGAATAAATCTCGTTGCAAGAATGTGTCTTGCAACGTGCATCGTGGTTCTTGTTTTTATGGGTACGTGTACCACTATTAATTTCAAATTTTGGTAACCGCTAGACCGACAAAGTTTCGTTCGTGGTTAAAAGAATAACCATTCTGCTTAATCCACGAACTAACCTCGTTGAGTTATAGATAACTCAACGGAACACAGTCGGTTACTGTTGCTAACTCCACGGACTAACTTCGTTGAGTTACAGATAACTCAACGGAGTGACCTTATATTATATTACTAATCTCGTGGAGTTACGTTTAACTCAATGAACTTACTTCGTTGAGTTAACACTTAACAACCTTTAAGTTTACTCTCGTAAGTTCCTCTCTACTTTTTTTCTTTTTCATTCTGCTAACTAAAATAAAGTTAAATCTATGTCATTAATGCATCATTCTAATCAAAATTTGTTTAAATCTGAACATTATATAAAGATTTAACTTGCAAGTCATTTTATGTTATGCAAAATTTACATTTTACCTTGCAACATGCAGAAATCTTTTAAGCATTTATCTTGTCATTCAGTAAATTGTAAATCTGTTAAACATTCATTCATAAAGTTCCATAAATTATATATATCATTCAATAAATTCCATTCATTTCATATTCAAAACACGTATGAAAAGTATCTCTGAAAAATTATATTCATTAATATGAATCAATTTACATTACAAATACATCATACAATTTTCATACAATTCTATACAAGTAAACGAACAATACACTTTAGTCTCTATTCCTAGGTTCATCTACTTCCTTCTGGAGTTTTTCTAATTGAAGCTCTAATTGATTAATTCTTTCTACAGCTCCTGTAATTCCTCTAGAAGGTACAACTATTTCTACAGCTACAAAATTCTGTATTCTTTCACTGAAATGGTTCTGGATTTGATTCTTTTTTATGCCCATTTCGTGAAATCAATACAATCCACCATCAGTAGTGGAATCAAATCTCCATAAAACAATTTCTTCTTTACTGTTTTCAGCTTGGAGATAAAAACTACAGACCAATTTATTTGAATTCTATTTACAACTACAAATGTGGCCCATTTGACAAATTGACTCAATTCTATGTCATGGCCTTGTCGTTGATGGACATTCTTAATTAAAATGTTAGCTACCATGTGTTCTTTACCATTTAAATGCTTCAATCTGTTTAATAAAGGCACACCAGGATTGATAGCCAAACTGTCCTTTATTTCCTGTTCAGTCCATTCAATGGTAGTTGTGTCTTCCAAAATTTCCTGTCCTTCATTTTTTAATCCAAAAATGTTATGGAGAAGCTCTGGTGTTATCTGTACATCAGCTTCCTCTACGTTGGAAATTAATCCTTCTTCTCCTTCTCTCAAATTTGCATAGAAACAGGACACTAGATTATCATAAACTACATGCCCTCTTTCTTGAGAAATAAAATTCAGTAGACCTTGGAATTCAAATAATTCTTTGATTTCTTGCATTCCATCCCAATTCATTGGTCTACTGTAAATAATATCATAATCCCTAATTTCTTGGTATTTGATATAAGCTTCCTGACTCCAAAAATGTACCTCATTCAGAACTGTTGTTTCAGTCGGGTCAAGAATGTGACTTTGTTGTTCCAAAGAGGTTTGTTCTTGATCTTCCTCTTCTATAGGCTGCATCTGAACATTCCTAAATTTCTATTTCTGTTTCTTTTGTCTATGGTGGTGAGCCGGCAGAACTCTCCACTATGTCTTGAATTCTTTCCATAAATTACTGAAGAGTTTCTTGTTCTTCAGTGGAATCTGTAAAGTTAATTTTGTCCAAATGGCTTCTTTCAGTCTCTTCATTTTCTACTCTTTCTTTTTCCTCCTGACTACCAATCTGTTCTGTCACTGTTCTTTTTGATTCTGTAACAGATTGGGATGGAGTAATGAGCGATTCAATTTCAGCCCTAATTTCTGTTCTTTCTTCTAGTACAGGCTGTAGACTAATTTCAGCCTATTTTTCTTCTTGTCTTTGCTGCTACTACTACAACTCTTGCTCCTCCTCAGAATCGGATAGCAGGTTTATAAAAATTTTCTCCATAGGCCCTGTTAAAATTGGTACCTCAGATTTAATCTCTTTATATTCAGGCACTTTCTCTTTTCCTTTCCTTTTTCTGATTAATTGTGCCTGTTCTTCCTCTTCTTTTTCTGAGATTAAATCTACAAAAGTAGGCTCTACAGGCCTTCGAGCCATAGGTACTGGCTCTTCCTATTTAATTGTCTTTATAATTACTGGTCTCGAAGGACCAGCCCCAGCTTCTCTTGCAACACTTGATTTAGCTACTGCCTGATGCTGTTCAACCTTAATTTTGTACTAGGCCCTCAACTTTTCTTCGACCCTTTTTTTCTTAATGGCATCATATAAAATATGTGCATTAGCTATAGCTATTTCTTGAGTATCACCTTAGTCTCTTACTGTTTTGACCAAGCTAGTAAATTCTTTCTCTTCTTCTTCAGTTCTCGGCCAAGCAAATGCTACTTGTGGCAATGGCTCTATTGGCTGAACAAGAGGTCCTAATTGCTATTCCTCAGGAACAGGTCTTTCAGCAGTCGACTCGTCTTATCCTTCAGTTGCCTCTTTGATTCGTGTCTCCATTATATGAGGTATTTGTATATCCAAATCAATGAAAACTTTTCTTAAGTTAAAGAGTTCTGATTCTACCTTTTGTAGCTCTTTTTCTCTTGTTGTATTCCGAATCTTTTGCCGCGTGTGCCATTCTTCTGATTCCTTTAGAAACTGTGCTGTGTCAACTGCATCTTCCTAGAACTCAGGTGTCATCTTCCTCATCATGGAGTTACACAACAGCACGAAATCGCTCTGATTTCTACTGTTCTAGATTCTAAATAATTTGCTGGATAATGCCCCCAAAACCCTAGGTTTTAGTTTAAATAAGCCCTAAGTTTAGGCAGGTAATCGGGTCATTTCCCGAACCAACTATTACTATCTCATCCGTGGTCTCAACTACAATACTCCGTTGAGTTAACTCAACGGAATAAGCTCATTGACTAACTCAAGACTCAACGGACTTCCCGTACAAGCAGATATAATAATAAAAATATTTAAGATAATAGTTTTTCAATTTTTTTACCGGTTTAACCGATACTATGTTTCAATCAGACCAAATTTTTTCCCGGTTGAACCGATACTATGTTTCAGTAAAACCAACATTTTTTTTCTGAAAATTAATATACATATTTTTTTATATTCCGGTTATACCGATGGATCTAGTCGGTTGAACCGCAACGATTTTTATATTTTATATATATATATATTTTTTAATGGTTTTTTTTTATATATATAAAAACTAATTTCCTACTAAGTAAAACTCAAGTAGCCCTCTACTCTGACTTCTTCTATAATTCCAAAGGAGCTTTTTGGTGTTTTCAGAATAGGTCTAAGTCTTTGTCCATTTACTTTAAATATATTCTGATTTCTAGGATTTTCAATTTCAATAGCTCCATAAGGATAAATATTTTGAACTATGTAAGGTCCTGCCCATCTAGATCTTAATTTTCCTGGATGGTTATGGAGTCTAGCCATATAAAGATATACTTCTTGTCCTATTTCAAAGTTTTTTGGAATAATTTTTCTATCATGCCAGAATTTCATTTTCTCTTTTTCTCTTACAATCTTCAAATAAGCTTCATTTCTAAATTCTTCTAATTCAATCAATTACATTTTTCTATTTTCAAAAACTTGATTTAAATTAGTGTTCAGAGTTTTTAATGCCCAATAAGCTCTATGTTCTATTTTAACAGGTAAATGACAACTTTTTCCATATACTAGCCTAAAAGGTGACATACCTAAGCTTGTCTTATAAGCAGTTCTATAAGCCCATAGTGCATCTATCAATCTATTAGCCCAATCTGTTCTAGTAGGATTTACTACTTTTTCTAAGATTAACTTAATTTGTTTGTTTGCACTTTCTAGTCCACTTGCTTGCGGATGATATGATATTGCAATTTTGTAGTTTATTCCATATTTCTTCATTAAGGCTTCAAAACTTCTATTATAGAAATGAGTTCCTCTATCACTGATAATAGCTTTAGGTATTCCAAATCTGGCAAATATATTGTTTCTTATAAATTGTATTACCACTTTGTTGTCATTAGTTTTTGTAGGAATAGCTTCTATCCATTTAGATACATAATCCACCCCCAACAATATGTAATTAAATTGATTAGACATAGGAAATGGACCCATAAAATCTATTCCCCACACATCAAAGATTTCAACCTCAACAATAGGATGAAGAGGCATCATATTCATCTTTGATATTCTTCCTATTTGTTGACATCTTAAACAACTTAAGCAATATTTATGAGCATCTTTGAATAGTGTTGGCCAATAAAACCCACATTGCAGAATTTTTGCGGTAGTTTTCCCTAAACCAAAATACCCTCCACAAGCTTGGTCATGACAGAAAGACAATATGCTCGGATATTCAGTTTCTGGAACACACCTCCTTAAAATCAGATCAGGACATTTCTTAAATAAGTATGAGTCTTCCCAATAGTAATATTTTACTCTTGAGAAAAACAATTTCTTATCCTGTCTATTCCAATCTTTAGGTGTTAAACCAATAAGTAAATAATTAACTATGTCTGCATACCAAGGTATTGTGTTGATGGTCATTAATTGTTCATCAGGAAAATTATCCTTAATTTCAATATTTGATTTTTCTATTTGTAATCTTGATAAATGATCTGCTACTACATTCTCACATCCTTTTTTATCTTTAATTTCTAGATCAAATTCTTGTAATAATAATATCCATCGGATCAATCTAGGTTTAGTTTCTTTTTTCTTTATTAGATGTTTTAGAGCTGAATGATCTATGTATACTATTACTTTAGCTCCAATTAGATATGATCTAAACTTTTCTAAAGCAAACACAACAGCTAATAATTCTTTTTCAGTAGTTGTGTAATTAACTTGAGCATCATTTAAGGTTTTGCTTGCATAATGAATCACTCTAGGAGATTTTTCTATCTTCTGTCCTAACACTTCTCCTACAGCAAAATCAAATGCATCGCACATTAATTCAAATGGATGGTTCTAATCAGGTGCTTGAATTATAGGAGTTGAAATTAAGCTAGTCTTAAGTCTGAAAGATGCTTCCTTGCAATTTTTATCAAAGTTAAATGGAACATCTTTTAATAGATTAGTTAAGGGTCTAGCTATCTTGCTAAAGTCTTTAATAAATCTTCTATAAAAACCAACATGTCCTAGAAATGATCTAATATCTTTTACTGATTTAGGTTCTGGTAGATTAGAAATTACTTCTATTTTAGCTTTATCTACTTCCAACCCTTTCTTAGAAACAACATGCCCTAAGACTATTCCTTGTTTAACCATGAAGTGACATTTTTCCCAATTTAAAACCAAATTTTTTTCCACACAACGTTTTAATATTAGGTCTAAATTTTTTAAATAGACTTCATATGAGTTGCCATATACAGTAAAATCATCCATAAATATTTCTAAGAAATCTTCAGTCATTCTAATAAATATGCCCTGCATACACCTTTGAAAGGTAGTTGGTGCATTGCATAATCCGAATGGCATTCTCTTAAAAGCATAAGTTCCATTAGGACAGGTGAAAGTTGTTTTCTCTTGATCCTCTAATGCTATTGGAATTTGATTATAACCTAAATATCTGTCTAGGAAACAAAAATATTCTTAACTTCTAATCTTTCCAGCATTTGATCTATAAAAGGTAAGGGAAAATGATTTTTCCTAGTCACAGCATTCAGCTTTCTATAGTCTATACATACTCTCCAACCTGATTGAATTCTAGAAGGTATCAAGTCTTGACTTTCATTCCTAATAACTATTAATCCTGATTTCTTGGGAACTACATGAATTGGACTAACCCACGAGTTATCAGAAATCAGATAAATTATGTCATTATCTAACCATTTCACTATTTCCTTCCTGACTACTTCTTTAAGGTTTGGATTTAATCTCCTCTCAGGAATTCTAACAGGTTTAGCATTCTCTTCTAAATATATGTAGTGACAGCATAAAGTTGAACTTAACCCTTTTATATCAGTCATAGTCCATCCTATTGCTTCTTTATAACTTTTTACTACATCTTTTAATTTAGCTATTTGATCCTCTTTTAAATCTGAAGCAATAATGATTGGACAGGTTCGTTTATCTTACAAAAATATATAGGTTAATTCAGGAGGTAAAGGTTTTAATTCTAAATGTTGCCCATCAGAAGCTAGAGCTCCTAATTGCATTTTCTAAATTAATTTCTTCTAGATCTCCTTCTATGTTTATGCTTTCACTTTCCTCTAAAGTTTCATAATTGATTTGCCTATTTAATTCTTCTTGAATCACATCATCTAACATATCTCCTTCATCCTCTAAAAAGTCTATGGTATGTAAGGACATTTCTAACTCCTCAAACCTTTCTAGTTTGAAAATATTTAATTGAGTATCCTCATTACCATATACTAACTTCATTACTCCAGTTTTACAATTTATAACACCCCTTGATGTTGCTAAAAATGGCCTTCCCAAAATTAAAGATGTATCACTATTTTTATGCTTAATTTGTTGGGAATCCAAAATTACAATATCAATAGGATATATAAAGTTTTTGATTTTAATTAAGACATCCTCTATTTTTCCTCTAGGGTATCTTATACTTCTATCAGCTAATTGAATAACCGTAGTAGTAGGAGTTAAGCCTTCTAATCCTAAGGATGCAAATATATCACTTGGCATAACATTTATACCTGCACCTAAGTCTATTAAGGTTCTTTCTAGAATGGTATTTCCTGTGGTGCATGATATAACAGGGATTCTAGGATCAGATAACTTTTTAGGAATTTGTGATAGAAATAGGGAACTACTTTGCTCAACTAAAAAGACCTTTCTAAGAACTTTTCGCTCTCTTTTCTTAGTACACCAATCCTTTAGAAATTTAGCACAAGGTGGCATTTTCTGCAATAAATCTAACAAAGGAATGTTAACTTATACTTTTTCACAAATTTCTCTGATTTTTTCTTGTTTTTCAGGTATTGTTTGTTGTAATCTTTCAAGATAGGGTGCTAAAGATTGTGATTTAAAAGATTCTTTTTCTTTCGTTTGATTTGTTTGATCATTTTTAGCTTCATTAGTAGATTCAGATTGTTCTTTAGTGATTTCTAGATTTTCAACTATTACATTTTCATTATCATTTTGATTTTTACTCTTATCCACCTTCATATTATTTTCATTTTGAGTTCTTGGTGGTATATCAGTTCCAGATCTTAATGTTACACATACATCTTCCAGATTTTCATTACTCTCATGATGTTTTTGTATATCATTTTTGTAATTATGATCTTCAATTGTTTTTAGTTTTAAAGTACATTCTTTAAATTCTCTTGCATTAATATTTTATGTTTGTTGTATATTTTGCAAATTATGCAGGTCTATAACATTATTATTTTCATTATCCTATTGCATAACTTGTATTTTCATTGTATATTCGTCCAATGCTTTTAGTTTTCTTTCCAAATCATCTAATCTCATTGCATTCAATTTTTGATCAATTTTCATTATGGTTTTTTCAGTTTCGTAAATTATATCCTTTTTAGGTTCTGAATATGCTTCCTTATAATTTAATTGGTTGACTTCTTGTTGTTGACACATAAAGTATTCTAGTTTGTCCAGGTTTCATCAAGAAAGTATTCTCATAGACCTCCGATGGTTGGTGATTGTGGTGGTTATGGTGGTGGTAACGATGGTTGGTGTGGTACTTTGGAGAATTACCGATACTGTCTGTAGAAAGTTCGGTGCTCCTCCTCTATACACACTAGCCAAACCCATCGATCACACACTTTACTTCTTTTTCTTCTTTTCTTTTATATTTCTTCAATGGTAACTGCTTCTACTTGAATGGTCAGTTGGATTTCCTTCATTCATATCAACGACGATGCTTTCTTCTCCCTTCAACAAGTGAATTCCTGCGTGATACGTGCGATTGTGGTTTTTCTTCCAACTATCCTGTTTCTGCAACCGCTACAGTGGCATATTAGAAAATAAATAGTCTGTGGAGTTACAGATAACTCAACGAACTTTCTTTATTGATTTAACTATAAAACACGTGCATAAATTTAACTATCCGATGCTGAGGTGCATTTCGGATACTTACAAATTTAACTATCCGATGCTCAGATGCATTTCGGATAGTTACAAATAACTCACCGATATATAACTTAAGTAAATCTACCAGATCTCAACGCGTGTCAATAGCAATTTAATAATAAAAGAAACATTTCGGAGAGTTACAGGTCTAACTATCCGATGCTCAGATGCATTTCGGATAGTTATAGATAACTCACCGAAAATCCACTTAAGTCACTTTCCTAGAACATGACACATGTCCACAGCTATTTTATAAATAAAAAGAGATTTTGGAGAGTTACACATATAACTCTCTAATGCTCAACTGCAATTTCAGATAGTTATAGATAACTCACCAAAAGTTCACTTAAGTCATGTATTATGGTTTCTACACGTGTACTTCAGGAAATAATAAACTATTCTTTTAAAACATAACTGTTCGGCAATTTAAACATAACTATCCAATACATGTTCGGTTTGTTAAACATAACTGTCCGAAATATGTTCGGTATGTTAAACATAACTGTCCAAAATATCAGAAAATTCGGATACTTAAGAATTTCACAGCCTACAACTTATTGACAATTTAGAAATGTACTAAATTGACATTAATTCCCCAAAATTAAGCGGATTCTTTAATTAAAGCATATAACAGTGCAATTATAACATAATGACTTAATTCTCATATGATAAGCTAAATATTATGCAATTAACTATCATTTAACCGTTAATAATATGCACTTTTTCATTCTAAACATGACACAATACCTTAGAGTATATGCTTGTAAGCCAATATTTGTCACATCTCCTAGGATTCCAGACAAAAATGTCTGTCCAGCTTCTGCAATGGAGCATAGTTTTTCATTTTTCATTGATTCTTCTTTTTGCTACAATATTCCTTGTACACCTGTAGTTAGTCCAAAATATTCAATTGTCTTTTTCTTTTTTCGACTATATGTCTACAGTGTTTCAGGTTGTTCAGGAGGTTCTAAAATTGTCTTAATTTCTCCTATTAAAGGCACCTGGGGTCTTGATGGTCCTTCACCATGATGCCTAGGTTGTAATAATGGGATATAGAGTTTTAAGCTCTCAACCTCTGCCATTTTGAGTTTATAAACTCTTTGTCCTTCACTTTGAAGGCCCATTTTGCTAATGGCAGTTTTCTGTTCATCTATACACTGTTTAATATCATCTAAAACAGTTGGGGGAAAATAATATTGGGAATACAAGGATTGTAATTCCCTATTTGCATTTTCGATCATTGGTCCCCACTTCTTTTCGTAGTAAGTGATAGACTGTACCGATGTCTCTTGTGCATGTCCAGAACTTACAACCGCAGGGTTAGGTTGTAAATTTCTTTTCCATAAATGCAATGCGGAAAGTTCAGTCTATTTTAGTCTAAATTGTGTTTCAGCATAATTGCGAATAAATTTCCAACAGAAATTTTTCTCATCTTGAACAGCTTTTCTGATTTCGTGTAGTACTTCGTTTGAAAAAAGTGTACCTAGAGTAGATGTCATTGATTTCACTCTGTATTTTCTGTAATTCCAGCTCTCTTTTCTGCACTTTTGTCATTCTACCACGTCCTGACATTGTCGATTAATCTTCGCTTTGCACTATAGAACTTAGTGGAAGTAAAGATTGTGGAGCTAGGGTTTTACCAAGGTAGAAACACGAAAGGTTGTTAGTAAAACATTTATAACTCTTCGAGTTTATAAAAGATAAACGGATTTAATCATTGAAATCATAAATATAAGATCCGTTATTGATAAATAACTCAAGTGCTTACAATAACTATACGAGTTTTACAACCAACAAAAGCAGAATACTTAGCGTAACTATTCGTGCAAAGAAAATAACCTCTAGCTAAGTGAAAAGTGAGAAAACTCGAAGACTTATGATAACTGTTCGAGTTTCTCAAAGGAATAGGTGTGAAAAGTCGAAGAGTTAAACATAACTGTTCAAGTTTCAATTGAGACATTATAAAGCAGTGAAATTCAACACGTGCACAATTTGAACTTAAAGGTGTTCAGAAAGTTTCAGAGACTTATAAACATAACTATCCGATGCTCAGGTGCATTTCGGAGAGTTACAAATAACCTTTCAAAAGATAACTTAAGTTAATCGTCCAGATCACGACACGTGTACTTAAGCAGTTTTATAATAAAGAGATGTTTCGGACAGTTACAAATCTAACTTTTCGATGCCTAGATGCATTTCGGAGAGTTATAGATAACTTACCGAAAATCCACTTAAGTCATGCATTATGGTTTCGACACGTGTACTTCAGGAAATAATAAAATATTCTATTGAACGTTTTAAAACATAACTGTCCGATACTTGCAATATAACTTACCGAAACAATAGAAAATTTGGATACTTAAGAATTTAAAAAGCCTGCAAGTCATCGACAGTTTAGAAATGTACTTAATTAAAGTGTATTTCCTGAAATTATGCAGATTCTTTCATGAAAACATATAATAGTTCATAAGAGATTAATTATTATACGAGAAATTGCTCCCCCTACATAAATGTAGTGTAAAGAATCTATGCTGTACTTAAACTGGGTTGCCAAACCCTTAGTAGATTTGGCTTTAAAATAGATTTGAGTCTCTTTTTTTTTTTTTAATTTGAATGAAATACAGAAATAAGTAGTAGAGTTAACAATTTAGACTTTCTAGCTTTTATCTTATTCAATTTACAAAAGATAATTCATAAAGATATACCTTAAGAAACTTAAAAGAATTCAATAATGAGTACACAAACTTAAGACAATAAATATCATACATTATGTGTAAAGAGTAGATAATAACAAAAAATAACAAGGATTATATGCATAGATTATGGCAGGATTGTTAACACCTTGAAAGATAAATGAAGCTTGAGTACATTGCCCCCTTTTTTTTTCTTTTTTTATATTCATATATATATATTATGTATTACCTCCTACAATATCATCTTTTTATGTGATCACAATCCCTTGCTTAGGGGAAAGATAACCAGTTACTCAATGACAAGTGAGAACAGGTAATTTTTTTTTTAAAATATAATTTGAATTACTTGCAAAATGAGTTTTCAGTTAGCACATCCCAAACCAGTTGGTTTAAGTGACTAGGGTTTAAGATCCCCCAATGGACTTAATTACTCAAGTAATTACAGACAAAAAAAAAAGAAAAAAAGAAAGTAAATTAAATTAGAGGCAATCGCAAGACTTAATTTTTCTAACAAAATGTTAATAACTTTCCTTTAATAAAAAGTACATACTTTCTATGTATTTTCTTGTTAAAATCTCTATAATAGCATATACATAGTAACAAAAATATAGTTGGCACTCATATTGAATCAATTTAACTGTCCTTAAGTAATCTTTTCTGAATTTTTCTTAAATAAATTGACTTCAATAAAAATCAGAATTTCATAAATTCTTAACTACTAGAAAACTATAATTCGAAAATAGATATTTTGTTTTTTTTTTTAATGATAAAGACATTAAATTCTAAAACTACCTTATAACAAACCAAAATACAATGAACAATACCATTTAAATATCAGATAACCTACAGATACCAAGTTCTAATCGTAATTTTGAAAAAGTATTTTCATTTACGAGTGTTTTGTGCTCTTGTTTTATCCGCTAGTATTTAATTACTAAAGACACAATTCACCCCCCTCTTGTGATACAGACGATCCTACAACTGGCATCAGAGCATTATTATCACAATTAAGAGCTTTTATTTCTCTATTTAGGAATCAGTTTTTCCTATCATTTTCTTAGGATTATCTATTTAAAATGGATAATACTGAAATCTTAGTTATGACTGAAGGACATACCACTAATCGTCCTCCTATGTTCGAAGGTAGCAATTATGGCTACTGGAAATATAGGATGAAAGTATTCTTTCAGTCAATCGATTTCAAATTATGGCATATAATTAGCAATCCTATAGTGTTAGTTATGACTCCATATGATACTTGGACTTTTGATGAAAAGGAGCGAATGACACTGAATGCTAAAGGTTTAAACATCTTGTTTTGTGCTTTATCTCATAATCAATTTATTAAAGTTTCTGCATATCAAACTGCATATGAGATATGGCATGCATTAGAAGTTGCCAACGAAGGTACTAACCAGGTTAAGGAATCTAAGATTAATACGCTAGTACATAAATATGAGCTTTTTAAAATGCACGGAAATGAATGTATCTCTGACATGTTTTCCCGTTTTCTTGAGATTGTAAATTCATTAAAATCTTTAGGCAAGAAATTTAAGGAAAAAGACTTGGTAAGAAAGATCTTTAGATCTTTAACTAAAATTTGGGCTCAAAAGACAACATCTATTGAAGAGTCCAAAGATTTAAATACATATACTCTCGATGATCTCATAGGAAATCTGATAGCCTATGAAGTACAACATTTAGATCCAAAACAGAAAAATCCTAGAAGGGATCTGGCTTTTGAGGCTGATAAAGTCTCAAAAGTCACTAATGATTCTAACGATGATTTACTGTTGTTGACTAGAAAATTTAGAAATCTGTTGAAGAAACACAAGAACTTCAGGTCAACAAAGACATCTGGAGATATGGAGAAGAAGTCATTCACGAAAGACAAAATCATATGCTACAAGTGCAACAAGCTGGGTCACTTTCAAACTGATTGTCCTCTCAACAAAGATAAGAAGAATTCAAGAAGGAATTTCAGGAATAAGAAATTCAGAAAGAGAAGGGCGCTTAAAGTGACATGGGATGACTCTTTAGCTTCACAAAGTGAAGAAACAAAGGATTCAACATCAGATTCAGAAGAAAATCTGGCAAACGTATGCTTCATGGCAAAATCCAGTGAGGTATCCTCTGATCAAAATGCTAACTTTGATAGTTTTGATGGATTACTTGTTGAATACAATAGACTGGCCAGAAAATATAAGAAAGTAAAAATAGAAGGAAAGAACACTAGGAAAATGCTAGATGAATTTGAAAATAAGGTTGATTTTTTGAACTCTACATTGAACAAATTTAAAGAAGAAAATCAAAGACATGCACATGAAATTTTAAAGTTTATTGCAATAAAAAGAAAATTGCATGCTAATTGTGAAAATTTAATTGCTAATAAGAAGAAAATGATTTGTGAAATTGAAAAACTAGAACTGACTATTACTGATTTAAATTCAGAAATTGATATGCTAAAAATTAAGATTTGCGATCAAAAGGCTATATTAAGTAAATGGAATAATAGTCAAACTATAACAAATGAACTTAGTAGTAAAATATCAAATATAGAAAAACATGGTATTGGTTTACACGATGCATCTTCTGAAAATTATATACTGCATGATGGTACTGCTAAAAATAATGTCTTTATTTCCAATACTAAGAATAGTAAGAGAAAAACTATTTTGTGTGTAATTAAAAAGGGAGAAAAATATGTGCAAGTTGATAAAATGCAGCATATAAATGATAGCACATGATGCAAGAATGTCAAAAGAAATTTTTAGAAAAGTCAAGCTAAGTCATTTGAGAATCTTAATATTCTTGATCAATTTTCTTCATATTTAAAGAATATCGGATATTGGAAATCAAATAATGTTAGAAATGAAAATTTCAACTCTGGTTTACATGGAGATAAAAGTTCTGATAATTATAACACTAAGAGAAATAAACGAAAAAATAATTATCAAAAAATAGATAAGTTGAAGTCTAAAAATACGGATTATTTTGATATGACTCTCTCTAAAATTCTTGGACCCACTCAAAAATGGGTTCCAAGAGATAAAATCTCTTGTAGACTATTTTGTAGGTACACAAATCAAAATGGATAATGGACAGTGGAGCATCCAACCACATGACTGGAGATATACGATTACTTACAGAAATAACAAAGACCAAGAACAGACAAGTTACCTTTGGAAATAAAAGCAAAATAAATATCCTTGGGTCTGGCAAGGTTCAAGTAACTGAGAAATATGCTTTATAAATGATGTCTTATTAGTGGAAAACTTAGGTTTTAATTTATTGAGTGTTCCTATTTTAATGAAGTTTTATAGAGTAATTTTTGAAAAAGATTCCTGTAAAATTATGGACATGTCTACAAACGAAATTTTATTCACTACATACAAGAAAGGATCCGTTTGTATTCTGAATTTGCCTTCTGATATTATTAAAGACAATGCTTGCTTAATTACAAAAATAGATGAAGTTCTTTTATGGCATAGAAGGCTAGGACACTCAAACTTAAAATTATTACAAAAGCTGTCTAAAAAGAATCTAGTTAGAGGTTTACCTAGTATTAAGTACTTGAAAGAGTTTATGTGTAATGCATGTCAACTAGGTAAATTACATAAAACATCCTTTAAAAGCTTAAATGAAATAACAAGCAAAAGAGTATTAGAACTAGTGCATATGGATTTATTTGGACCTACTAGAACAACCAGTCTAGGAGGTAAACATTATGCTTTTGTACTAGTTGATGACTATTCTAGATTTACTTGGGTCTATTTTCTAGCTAATAAAACTGAATTTTTTGAAATATTTAAGATATTCTGTAATAAATTTTAGAATGAGTAAAATGTTAGAAATCAAAAACTTAGGAGTGATCATGGTACAGAATTTGATAATGATCAAATGGACACCTTTTGTGAAGAATTAGGCATAGATCATAGGTGTTGAGCTATATTTTTAGCTCAAGCTTTACTGCAAGTGCACAGTTCTTTTGGTGTACATGGCAAATACAGGTCATTCTTCCACAAGGATTGTGTTTATGACTTAATCAACTATTACTCAACTTGTTCTTCAAGCTCTTAGGTATACTTCAGTAAATTAATGACATGTGAATGTAGAATAATCAAAGTTAACACAAGCTCACAAATCATGCAATTTCAAGGCAATGTGTAGTGGAAAATGGTGATGTGAATCAATTTCTTTACTTGTAAATCTCTCAACTCATTCAATTATAACATACACACAAGTTCCACGTGATTTCAGAAGTGATATCAATGCATCAATATTAAGGAAAGAAAAATAAAACAACAAGGTTCAATAGACTATACTACTCTATTCTAATTTATACTAAATGCATGCAACTATGCTATTTGCTAATCTAGCTAAACTATACTATACTACTTGCATTAGAAATTCTTTTTGGAGATTGATTAGGACAAAATGTGATCAATATAAGATATAACAAACTCAATTAACTACTGAAATTAAAATTAACAACTAGATATAAGTGATAGGTTCTTCATTCAAATGAACATCAACACTTATTTTCTTCTTCTTTCAATTCACACCTTCTTCTCAATTGCGCCAAGCCACCATTGATGAGTGTCATTCACTCGTGTGAAAGCCTCACCAACAGCCCCAACAATACACGTGAATAGAGGATGCAAATTAGAAGTTGAAAAGAAGAATTAAACATTCATATACATTCATTGAACTCTATCTAGCTAAGAAGACATATAATTGAGATGTTCACCACCATTTCTCATCAATTCTTCCTTCTACACAAGAAAATAATAAACTCTAAGAGTTGTCACTACCTTAGGAGCTTCTTATCTTCTTCTCTAGAGCTTTGAATTCAATGGAACTTGGCAGCAAATCCATCTCCAAGCTTGGACGTCTTCTCCTTAGCCCTTGGAATGGTGAATAGCATGAATGGATGGTCTCTCTTTGGAAGCACAAGCCTCACCTCCAAGCTTCTTCTCCTCCTTCTTTCTCTTGTTGGAAGCACCAAGGTGTTGGCCGAAATTCCTCTCCCCTTGTATTTATGTTGTTTTGTCTTCTCTCTCTTTGATGTGGCACCTTGGTTTTATCACCAAGCCAATAAGATGCCATAGATCTAGGAGGGCCAATAAGGTGTTGGCATGTCCTCTTCTTTAAAGTTTAGTCTACCAACTTTTGATTCTTTACATCTTCTTTGGTCTTTTGCATTAAGCTCCTCCCATATATATGTTACCTACAATTAATGGAAGTTGAACTCCAAGAGACGTTAGCCAACATAGGACATGCAAAATAAATCAATGTGTTCCATGTAAAATTATATCCAATGGGGGATGCACTTGTTAATTAAATTTCTATATTGCACTATATTTCAAGACTTATATTACCCATAATTAATATCATTTATCCACCATAGATATATAATATCATGCAAAATTACTTATAAAATTCATTCAAAATGGGCAAAATTAAAGCTTGAACACCCCCCCACACTTAAGCTTTGCTAGTACTCTAGCAAAATTTAAAGAAGAAAAGATTAAGGAACCCCTTTTAAACAAACAAACACAATAAAGAAAATTAAGGCAAATTAAATTCTCACCAAGTAATGCAACAATACTTATAGATAATCTCCACTCACAAGTTGAGTTCCTGTAATGGTGAGGAATATAGAATAGACATCTAATGCCAACCTAAGGAAAATAAGTTTTTAAGATACTATTAAGTGCAAAGTGCTTAGACCCATAATCAATAGCATCTAGGTTCATCTCACTTAATCCAAGAATACATGAAGGTTTCTTTAGGCTTCTATCCTCTAGTACATTGCCCTTTTATTTTCAATTGAGTTTTTTTTTTTTTTTTCTATAAAAGTATTTTCTTTATTCATTCTATTGAACAACTTCTTCTTCTTCTTCTTCTTCTTTTTTTTTTTTTTTTTTTTTTTTTTTTTTTTTTGAAACCTCTCTTTTCTCACATCCTACCACTACCCTTAGGATACCTCCCATAAAGGGTTTACACGTGAAGACTAAGAGGTTACTTAGCCTCCGTCCCCAGCAACCTTATGAGAACGGGTATCAAACCTTATTCCCAAATTCATATATCTACCCTTCTCATGGAACAACCTATTGGAAAGATTTCCTAAGCCACTCCTCAAGATTCATGTCATAAGAAGAGTCCTCTAGATACCACATGATTAAGAGTCTAGTGCAAGAATGTGTATATGTTATAAGTAAGAAACTATGGTTGGCATCTCAAATGCATATTCCTATCCTCACCTTAAAGATAAGCTCAGCTCTAAGTGTAAGACATCATAAGGAAAGAACATTACTGAGGAAAATTCAACATGCCACAAAAAGAAATTAAGTTTAAATGAAAACAAAGCTAAAACTAATAAAGAATTAATGATCTTAACCTTAAGAGCATACAATGGAGATTGAGTAGCATGCTAGTAAGGCTAAGATGCAATAATTCAAAATCAAAATTAAACTAACAAAGCTATTTCCTAAAAAAAAATTGACAGGCAAGTTCTTATCATGGATACACATAAAACATGGTGGCATGCAACATATAGAACGAATTTTCAAACTTACCACCAACCTGCTTGTGAAAGAAACTTACATTTGGAAAATTTTCAATTTCATTGCTGTAGTATGCATCCTAAAACATTTTTTTACTTTCTCCTCCCCCCCGCACTTAGTTCCTACATTGTCCTCAATGTAGAAAGGATTGTTTCAACAATAAGAATAAGTGAAAAATGTTAGTGCATACCTGTTGTGCATTGCTCTTCAAGTAGTGTAGATAAAATGTATTTAACTCTAATTGTGGTTGAACATCAATTTGTCAAACAAACACATGATATAATGATAAAGTCTTTCAACCCATTCTACACCCTTCAAGTGTTTGAAAATCATGCATATAAAATTTAGACGTGAACTTGCAATAATCAATTTTATTGTTAACTACTAACACAATAATACATATAATGAAAAATTACTAAAAATTAAGAAAAGAAAAACTACATCTACAACTAAGTACATATAAAAACTAATTATAATTGGGTTCCAACAACAAAGCACTCTCTCCATGATTGTAGGTTTTTCCAAGATAATATTCTTTAAGTCTTTGACCATTCACTACAGTTTTAAATCCTGTCTTACAATTTTCTATAGCTATAGCTCCATGATTATATATATGTTTAATGATGAATGGTCCTGTCCATCTAGTCTTAAATTTTCCAAGGAACAAATGTAATCTAGAGTTATATAATAAAACTTCTTGTCCCTCATGAAAGTCATTTCTTAAAATTTTCTTGTCATGGAATGCTTTTGCTCGTTCTTTTGCAATCTTTGCATTTTCATAAGCCTTTCTTCTTATTTCTTCCAGCTCATTGAGTTGATATTTCCTTGCTTTTCCTGCATCATCAACACACATGTTAAATGTTCTAATAGCCCATTCTGCTTTATGTTCTATTTCTATAGGTAAATGACATGCTTTCCCATAAACTACTCTAAATGGTGACATTCCCAACACAGTTTTATGGGCAGTCCTATAACCCCAAAGTGCATCATTAAGCTTTTCTGCCCAATCCTTCTTACTTGGTTTGATTACTTTTTCAAGCATGTGCTTGATTTGTCTATTGGATACCTCAACTTGCCCACTTGTTTGAGGGTGATATGGTGTTGCTAACTTGTGAGTAACCCCATACTTCCTCAAAGCCATTTGAAATACTCTATTGCAAAAGTGAGGTCCATTATCACTAATTATAGCTCTTGGAATACCAAATCTAGCAAAAATGTTAGATCTAAGAAAATCAACAACAACTTTAGCATCATTTCTCTTAGTTGGGATAGCTTCAATCCATTTAGAAACATAATCAACAGCCAACAAAATATAAGAATAACCAAAAGAAATGGGAAATGGTCCCATGAAATCAATGCCCCAAACATCAAAAATTTCAACTTCAATGATAGGATTCAAAGGCATCATATTTCATTTGGAAATTTTTCCCATTCTTTGGCATCTATCACAATGTCTACAATGATCTTTAGAGTCTTTAATTAGAGAAGGCCAATAAAATCCACATTCAAGAATTTTCAAAGAAGTTTTTCTATGGCTAAGATGACCTCCACAAGCATGATTATGACAAAAATTTAAGACATTAGCAATTTCATCTTCAGGAAGACATCTTCTTAAAATTTGATCAGAACCCATTTTATACAAATAAGGTTCCATCCAAACATAATGTTTAGCCATGTACCTCAATCTTTTCTTATCTGGTTTAGATAAATCAGTTGGTATTAACCTTGTAGCAAGATAGTTAGCAATGTCTGCAAACCAAGGTAACTTACCAACTAGAAATAAACTCTCATCAGGAAATTTTTCATTAATCACATTATTGCATGCTGGAATATTTTCTAATCCAGAGAGGTGATCAGCAACTAAATTTTCTTTTCCAACCTTATCTTTAATTTCTATGTTGAATTCTTGCAACAATAAAACCCAACGAATTAATCTTGGTTTTGAATCTTTTTTACTCATCAAATGTTTAATAGCTGCATGATCAGTATGCACAATAACTTGATTGCAAACTAAATATGGTCTAAATTTATCTAGAGCAAAAACAACAGCAAGAAATTCTTTTTCTGTGGTAGTATAATTTACTTGAGCTTCATTCAAAGTTTTACTAGCATAGCATATGACATGATGTTTCTTATCAATTATTTGCCCAAGTACTGCACCTACTGCATAATTGGAGGCATCACACATAATTTCAAAAGGATAATCCCATATTGGGGCATGAATTATAGGAGGAGATATTAATGCATGCTTAAGTTGATTAAAGGCAGCAAGACAATGTTCATCAAAAACAAACTCAGAATCTTTTGCAAGTAAATTAGTTATAGGTCTTGCTATCTTGCTAAAATCATGAATAAATCTACGATAAAAACCAGCATGTCCTAAAAAGCTTCTAACCTCCTTAACAGATTTAGGTGGCTGCAAATGAGATATAACGTCAATTTTTGCCTTATCCACCTCAATCCCTCTATTAGATATCACATGCCCAAGAACTATGCCTTCATTCACCATGAAATGGCACTTTTCCCAATTTAAAATAAAATTCTTTTGAATACATCTTTGCAAAACCATATCTAAATGATGTAAACAAATATCAAAATTTTTGCCAAAAACAGAAAAGTCATCCATGAAAATTTCTAAAATTTTTTCATTCATATCATAAAAAATTCCTGCCATGCATCTTTGAAATGTTGTAGGCGCATTACATAAACCGAAAGGCATACGCCTAAAAGCATAGGTTCCGCTTGGACAAGTAAAAGTAGTCTTTTCTTGATCCTTAGAGATTATGGGTATTTGATTGTACCTAGAGTATCCATCAAGAAAACAATAAAATTCATGTCTAGCTAACCTTTCTAGCATCTGATCAACAAATGGCAATGGGAAATGATCTTTACAAGTTGCAGAATTCAATTTACGATAATCAATACATACCCTCCAACTAGTTTTTATTCTAGTAGGCACTAACTCATGATCTTGATTTTCAACTACTGTAAAGCCCGATTTCTTAGGTACTACATGCACAGGGCTTACCCACCTACTATTACTAATAGGGTATATAATGCCATTGTCAAGCCATTTAACTATCTCCTTCTTTACCACCTCACTCATTTGGGGATTTAATCTACGTTGAGGTTCTCTAAAGGCATAGTTCTCATCTTCTAGGATAATTCTATGTTGAACTATAGTGGGACTAACTCCTACAATATCACTCAATTGCCAACCAAGAGCTCTCTTGTTTTTACTTAATATCTTCATTAATTTTTCTTCTTGGTTTGGGATTAAGTTTGCTCCAATTATAACAGGATATTCATTTTGCTTATCTATAAATGCATATTTCAGATTTTGTGGGAGTGCTTTTAATTTATTCCTTTCCTTAACTTCTAAAATCAAGTCATTATTCATTTCATGCTCACCACTATTCTCTTGTAATGATGCCTTGTGTTCTAGATTATCTTCAACGTCTAGAAAGCAAATTTCAGCACTAAGTTCTTCCTCATTACTACTATTTTCGACTTCTTCAAATAATTCAGAAATGCTTACACTAATGTTGTCATCTACTTGATGGTTTATAGTCCTATCTCTTTTAAAAATGTTCAATGATATCACCTTATTGTTAAAGGAGATTGACATTTTACCATTTCTGCAATTAATGTGGGCATTAATAGTTGCTAAGAATGGTCTCCCTAGGATCAATGTAGATTCATTTGGTTCACAAGTTGGTGCATTGGTTTCTAAAATGATAAAGTCAGCTGGGTATATAAAATCTTCAATTTGAATTAAGACATCTTCTACAATACCCATGGGACTCCTATATGATCTATCAGCTAGTTTAATTAGTGTTCTAGTTTTCTTAATTCCTGTGATTCCCAATTGTTCATATAAGTGTTTTGGCATCACGTTAACTCCTGCACCAAGATCTAATAATGCTTTTTCAATTAAAACATTCCCTATTAAACAAGTTATTAGAGGAACACCAGGATCATTGAATTTTTTAGCTAAACTATCAAGCAACATTGAACTACTTAACTCGGTTAAATAAACTTGCTTACTTAATTTTTTTCTTGGCTTCCTATGCTTGGTACAAAGGTTTTTAAGCACCCTCCCATATGCTGGAATTTTTCTAATTAATTCTAACATAGGCATATTAACATTGATTTTCTCAAATATGGTTCTTATAGCTTCATTTTCCTCATTTTCTTTGTTGTTGTCAAGTCGACTAGGAAATGGTGGTTTGTTGTTCATATTTTCAGATGTTTCTTCTTTCTTTTTATCCATTTCTAAGTCTATAACAGGGTTTTCTTCAATTAATTCTTCATTAGTTTCATCCATTAGACATTTTTCAAGTTCAACTCCTTCATGTTCTAGTTCTACATCCTTATGTTCATCTCTTGTCAACATATTTTCTTCCTTTTCATCTACATTTTCTTCACTTTGTTTTTCTTCACTTTCATGTTCTAATATGTTTCTTTCTATGGTTTTTCCAGATCTTAAGATTAAATTCACGTTTTTATCTACATTAGAGTCTTCTTCATCATCTATGACAATTACATCTTCTTTTTGTTGTAGGAGCTTAGTGGCAACATAATAGCTATCTCCTAACTCTATGATTCTCTCTATATTCCTCATGGACTCTTCTATAGAACTACTACTAACATGAGAGCAATCACAAACATCATTTCTTTCATCAATATGAGATTTATGCATATCAAAATCGTAAGAAAATTCACTAGCATCATGCAAGACATCATATTCATCACTAACATGAGTTGTTTCTTCTACTGGTTGAATTTTTATATTAAATAACTTGTTGGTACATATGCTTTCATCATGACCTTTTACATGGCAATAAGAACAAGCACTTTCAGATAAAAAATCATTTATAAACTTAAAAGGATCATCATGATGAAAATTTGACATACTTGCAAGAAATTTAAGCAATAAAATTCACAACTAAGCACAAGAAAGATATGTTTATCAAAATTTGTCAAACAACCAACTAAGAACTTCAAATATGGTAAAAATAAACTAAGCCAAATTGCCAATCCCCGGCAACGGCGCCAAAAACTTGTTGAGCTATATTTTTAGCTCAAGCTTTACTGCAAGTGCACAGTTCTTTTGGTGTACATGGCAAATACAGGTCATTCTTCCACAAGGATTGTGTTTATGACTTAATCAACTATTACTTAACTTGTTCTTCAAGCTCTTAGGTATACTTCAGTAAATTAATGACATGTGAATGTAGAATAATCAAAGTTAACACAAGCTCACAAATCATGCAATTTCAAGGCAATGTGTAGTGGAAAATGGTGATGTGAATCAATTTCTTTACTTGTAAATCTCTCAACTCATTCAATTATAACATGCACACAAGTTCCACGTGATTTCAGAAGTGATATTAATGCATCAATATTAAGGAAAGAAAAATAAAACAACAAGGTTCAATAGACTATACTACTCTATTCTAATTTATACTAAATGCATGCAACTATGCTATTTTCTAATCTAGCTAAACTATACTATACTACTTGCATTAGAAATTCTTTTTGGAGATTGATTAGGACAAAATGTGATCAATATAAGATATAACAAACTCAATTAACTACTGAAATTAAAATTAACAACTAGATATAAGTGATAGGTTCTTCATTCAAATGAACATCAACACTTATTTTCTTCTTCTTTCAATTCACACCTTCTTCTCAATTGCGCCAAGCCACCATTGATGAGTGTCATTCACTCGTGTGAAAGCCTCACCAACAGCCCCAATAATACACGTGAATAGAGGATGCAAATTAGAAGTTGAAAAGAAGAATTAAACATTCATATACATTCATTGAACTCTATCTAGCTAAGAAGACATATAATTGAGATGTTCACCACCATTTCTCATCAATTCTTCCTTCTACATAAGAAAATAATAAACTCTAAGAGTTGTCACTACCTTAGGAGCTTCTTATCTTCTTCTCTAGAGCTTTGAATTCAATGGAACTTGGCAGCAAATCCATCTCCAAGCTTGGACGTCTTCTCCTTAGCCCTTGGAATGGTGAATAGCATGAATGGATGGTCTCTCTTTGGAAGCACAAGCCTCACCTCCAAGCTTCTTCTCCTCCTTCTTTCTCTTGTTGGAAGCACCAAGGTGTTGGCCGAAATTCCTCTCCCCTTGTATTTATGTTGTTTTGTCTTCTCTCTCTTTGATGTGGCACCTTGGTTTTATCACCAAGCCAATAAGATGCCATAGATCTAGGAGGGCCAATAAGGTGTTGGCATGTCCTCTTCTTTAAAGTTTAGTCTACCAACTTTTGATTCTTTACATCTTCTTTGGTCTTTTGCATTAAGCTCCTCCCATATATATGTTACCTACAATTAATGGAAGTTGAACTCCAAGAGACGTTAGCCAACATAGGACATGCAAAATAAATCAATGTGTTCCATGTAAAATTATATCCAATGGGGGATGCACTTGTTAATTAAATTTCTATATTGCACTATATTTCAAGACTTATATTACCCATAATTAATATCATTTATCCACCATAGATATATAATATCATGCAAAATTACTTATAAAATTCATTCAAAATGGGCAAAATTAAAGCTTGAACAATAGGTACTCATTTCCAAGAGCTCCTTCACAAAATGGGATAGTAGAACGTAAAAACAAATCACTTCAGGAAATGTCCAAAACCATGTTAAATGAGAATAAGTTACCCCTATTTCTCTAGGTAGACGTAGTTCATACAGCATGCTATGTTATAAATAAAGTACATCTAAGACCAATTTTAGATAAAACTCCTTATGAGATATGGTATCATAGGGTTCCCAAAATAAGTTATTTAAAACCCTTTGGCTGTAAGTGTTTTATTTTAAACACTAAGGAACAAAGAGAGAAATTTAAAGTCAAATCAGATGAAGGTATTTTTGTTGGTTATTCCATTAGAAGTAAAGCATATAGAGTTTATAATAAATCAACAAAAACCATTGAGGAAACCCTACATGTAAAATTTCATGAAAATTCTCATTTGGATGTTAGACATGTTGAAAACTTTGATTCAGAAATTCTCCCAGAAATGGTATCAAATGATGTTGACAGAGAAATTGAGAGATTATTTGACGGAATAAGAAATATAAACTTAAATGATGAAAATTTAGAAGAAAATAATGTCATACCTATAGAAAATATAAAACAACATAGAAATTGGCGTTATGCTTCATCTCATCCTATCGATTAGATAATAGGCGATCCTAATCAAGGAGTTAGGACTAAGTCATCAGTAGTCAACATCTGTGGTGGTTATTTATTTGTTTCTTTACTAGAACCTAAGAAAATTAAAGATGCCTTAGAAGATGAATTTTGGTATTTAGCTATGTAGGATGAGCTAAATCAATTTATAATAAATGAGGTATGGGATCTAGTTCCACCACCTGAAAATCAGTCCATAATTGGAACAAGGTGGGTATTTAGAAACAAAGTAGATCAAGATGGACATATAGTTAAAAATAAAGCTAGATTAGTTTCTCAAGGTTACAAGCAAGAGGAAGGAATTGATTATGATGAAACATTTTCTCCTGTTGCTAGACTAGAATCAATACGAATTTTGTTAGTTTATGCTTGTTATATAGATTTCAAATTATATCAAATGGATGTTAAGACTGCTTTTTTAAATGGATATATATAAAAGAAGAAGTGTATGTAAAACAACCTCTAGGTTTTGAAGATTCAAAATATCTCGAGTATGTTTATAAGCTTAAGAAGGCACTAGATGGCCTTAAACAAGCTCCTAGATCTTGGTATGAGAGATTATCTAAATTCCTTATGGAGAAAGGGTATTCTATGGGAAAGGCAGATCACACTCTTTTATCAAGAAGATCAAAAAAGATAAATTGGTAGTTCAAATCTATGTAGATGACATCATATTTGGAGCAACAAATGATAAATTAGTTGAGTCCTTTTCGAAAGACATGACTAATCAATTTGAAATGAGTATGATGGGTGAACTATCATTTTTTCTAGGCTTACAAATTAAGCAATTATATCAGGGTACTTTTATTTCACTAGAAAAATGTACTCAAGATTTATTAAAGAGGTTTGGTTTAGACAACACTAAAACAAAGAATACACCAATGAGTACTATCACCAAGTTGGATAAAGATGACTTTGGAAAAACTGTAGATGTAAAACAATATAGAAGTATGATTGGTTCATTACTTTGATTAACAGCTAGCCGACCAGATATTATGTTTAGTGTGTGTACTTGTGCTAGATATCAATCTAATCCTAAGGAATCACACGTACTTGCTATTAAACAAATTTTTAAATATCTATTAGGAACCATCAATTTCGGATTGTTTTACTTTAAACATAGTTCTTTAAACTTAGTAGGTTATAGTGATGCTGATTTCGCAGGATGTAAGTCTGAAAGAAAAAGCACTAGTAGCACTTGTCAATTATTAGGAAATTCTTTAGTGTCATGGTTTAGCAAAAAGCAAAATTGTGTAGCATTATCTACAACTGAAGCTGAATATATAGCTGTCGCACTTTGCTGTGCTCAAATCCTGTGGATCAGACAAACTTTAAAAGATTTTAATTTAGACTATGAACCAACTAAGATTTTCTGTGATAGTAGTTCTACAATAAGTTTATCTAAAAATCCTGTTTTACATTCACGAGTAAAACATATAGAAGTTCGACATCATTTTCTAAGGGATAATGTTATAAAAGGAAAAATAGTATTAAATTTTGTTCCTACCATAGAACAATTAGCAGATCTATTTACAAAACCCTTAGATGAAAATAATTTTTCAAAATTACGATTAGAACTTGGTACCTGTAGGTTATCTGATATTTAAATGGTCCTGTTCATTATATTTTGGTTTGTTATAAGGTAGTTTTAGAATTTAATGTCTTTATCATATAGTTAGGTATCGAAAATAGATATTTAGCCAGAAATTAAACATGGTCAAACTGGGCTACCATAATTTTGAAAAAACTATTGAAGGGTTAAAGGAGCTGCAAATGTAAGAAGTCTGGAAATTTGATAATTGGAGAAGAAGAGATACAGAAGTTGAGCAAAGAGAAAGAAAGAAGCTGTGTGCATAAAAATCAAGTTTTATACAATTCAAAATTAGTTTTGAATAAGATAACCTATAGATACCTTATAAAGAATATATGAGAAAATTGTAAAAGGACGGTAATAGATATCTCCTTTAGCTGATAAAATTAACAATAGCTATGTTAATTTTATCTCTGCTAAATTTTGTTTATGTTATATAGAATCACAAAAAATAGAATTGATGAAATTATCATTGGATGCACTGAGGGAAGTATTGAGTAACTTATCAGCTAAAGATTTATGCAGATTGTGTTGTTTGTCAAAAGAAATTAAAGAATGAGTTAGAGAAAAATATTTTCATGGACTACAAAGATGACTAATATTAGAGATGGATTTTTATGGAAGTCATTTAATCATAGTTTAATTAGTTATGAATATTTGAACATAGAAGAAAATGTTGGAATTCCACCCAATACATTAGAAGGAATAGATCATATTATGGGGATAGATGAAGGATTGACTATTTACAGAACCAAACCAAGGTATGCAATTCTGTTACCTGATATTTTGATTAGAAATCCTATTACTAGAGAAAAATGGAATATAGGAAGGCCTAATAGATTTGAAGTACCAACTGAAAATTGTGGGTCAGCTTTAACATTTTCTGATAAAAATTTGACCATTCCTAAAAAATTGTATTACTAGAGACCAACAGGAAATTTGGATGAAGATCTATGTTTAAGTGTGTATAATTTTCTGAATAGATCTTAGACTGAAAATACTATGATATATCTAGGAGAGAAAGCATTAGTTAATAATATACATGTCATACTTGATGGATATATATATCTAGTCACAGATATATCAATTGCATTTAGATCTGATTTATACATAGTAAGTATAGATAGTTATGATGATAACTTTATAGAAATAGTACCTATACCTAATGATATAACTGAACCACCATCTGTAGAACATGATAAAATTCAATTGGGAGTGTGGTATAATGAATATGATGATCCTACTTTATGTGTAGTAAGATGGTAGGATGAACTGATGAAATTTCAAATATGGATTATGAAAGACCTAAATGAATGGAAGTGGGAAGAGGAATATATTGAAATATATGTAGAAATAGAAACAACTACATTATATTGGAATAGAAAAGGATCCCTTTCTGCATTTCAATTCATTAATGGTAATACACTTATATTTAGCATCGATAACATACTGCAAGTTTACAAGTTAAAAAGGAAAGCAGACTACATTAAAACAGAATTAATAGCAAGAAGAATTATGCCTAAAAGTTTTGCTTGGACTGACACATTTATTCCATTTGTCACTACTTTTCAATCATGTTCTTAAATTGTGATTTTATAATTTTAATGTTGTGTGTACTCTACATTTATTTTTAGAAAAGAAAGAGAAATTTTAGTTTCCATTTTATTTATTTTTAGAAAAGAAAAAAACAAACAAAATATCAATCCAGTTTGTTGGTATCTGTTTTGAGAAATAAATTGGCTTGCTTGTGAGCCACCAAAGGCATAGGAGCTTGGGTTCCATACAAGACACTGATTTAACAATTTATGTTTTGTTGTTAAGTTGTTATTTTGTTATATATTCTACTTTTATTTGTGAATGAAAAGCTTTTCAGAATCAAAAGTTAGAAGATATTGAAGGAGATATAAAGAACAAGGTATGTAATTGATTACTTATCCTGAATTTACATTCAAGCTTAGTTCGTGGAGTTATTCATTAACTCAACGAATTAAGTTCGTTGAATTAGGTGCTAACTCAATGAAACAATATTCATGTCTGCTAACATTTTCTGTATTTACTGTAAATCTTTTACATTGAGGACAATGCAAAATGTAGGTATGGGGGGAGGTAATTAGATTAAAATCCAAGTAATCTTGTTAATTAGAGGAATTAGGATTGTGCTACAAATTTCTATGGAAATTGAAAATCTTTTATGAATTTGTTGTAGCTAATTGGAATTTCCTATAACTATTTGATAATTGAAACTGTGAAAAAAAAATTTTTTTATGAACTTTGTTGTAACTGCTTGAATGTTATATTTAGAATCTTATATAAAATTCTACACAATTTACTATTAATACAAATCTAGATATAGTATCTTATGTTTTTACTGAATTTTATGATTTTAACAATTTCAAGATTTTAAAAAGAAATCAGAATGCTTAACTATAACTCAAGAAATTATCTGAAATTCTGAAAGAGCGAAAATGTTGATTTTTCGATTAAATGAGATACATATGATCAAGGATACATTTAATTTGATTGATTAAACTTGTAGAATGATTTATGTGTAAATCCTATTAAACTATAGAAAAAGTATGAGCTTATTGATATGGATTCATGATTTCAGTAAATTATAGAAGCAGGATTATATGAGATTTGTGTTTTATTGCATCTGTATTAATGAAATACATATATATATTGTGTTGAAAAGAAAAAAAAGAGAAAAACTTTGAGAGTTTATTGATTTGTTTGATCACAAGCCTTTTGTACTTGAGCAGATAAGTATGTAAGGATTGTTGACTTGAAAAAGGACTCTTTAAATCTGGTAACCTAATATCCTGATCAAATCTAGGATTGTTGACTAAAAGCTCGATACATGGGTACACTAGAAAGCTCTTGTATGATTCAAACTTTTCAAATTAACTTTTAAAGTAAAAATATGCATATACCGTTCTGAAAAGATAAAAGTGTTTTGTGAAAATACAGATATCTTTTGAATCGAGTATATTCTCTGTTATCTATGATTACTAAAGTATGAATCTAAATTAGACTTTTGAAGTTGTTTATTTGAGATATAGTTCATTATTCTTCTTGTTTTAATCATATTGAGTTGAATTGTGTTTTGATTCGTATGTAGTTAAAATTTATTCTAGAAATCATATTGGGAAATTCAGGATAACAGATGTTTGAAAAGAAAATTTTGATAATATAACTACCAACTATGTGATGCTGGTATATTTTATATGTAATTTACATATGTTTTAAATTTATTTGCAGGTTGGAGAGGAGAAACAATGTTAAATTAGATTACTGAATTAATACAGAATATTTTTATATTAATCTAATCTATGTATTTTGAAGATACAAAATGAAGAATTAGTTCTAGCACTTTAGAAAGACCAACTAGTTAGATCTTAGTAGTTTGCTAAGGGACTAGCAAAAGTTAAGTATAGGGGAAGTGCTTAGAATAAAAAAGTGCATAATATTAACGATTAAATAATGGTTAATTGCATAATATTTAGCTTATCATATGAGAATTAAGCCATTATGTTATAATTGCACTATTATATACTTTAATGAAAGAATCTACATAATTTCAAGGAATTAATGTTAATTAAGTACATTTTTGCACTGTCGGTGAGTTACAGGCTTTTTAATTTTTAAGTATCCGAATTGTTTGTTATTTCAAAGAGTTACATTTCATGTAACGGACAGTTATGTTTTAAACAATTAAAGAATACTTTATTATTTTCTAAAGGACATGTGTTGTAACCTTAATGCATGACTTAAGTGGATTTTCGATAAGTTAGATGCTAACTATTCAAAATGTGTCTAAGCATTGGATAGTTAGGTTTACAGTATCCAAAATACCTTTTTATCATAAAATTGATTGAGGACATATGTCGCGATCTAGAAACTTAACTTAAGTTATCTTTCAGAAGGTTAGGTGCTAACTATCCAAAATGTGTATGAGTTTCAAATACTTATAGTTATAACTATCTGAATCATCTAAACTCGCTAAGTTAGAATTACGCACGTGTTGAAATTAAATGCTTTATTATGTCATGTGAGCTGCAAATGAATAACTCGTTAAGTTAGCATAACTATACGCATTGAGTTACTTGAATATACACTAAGGTAATGCGTTGTGTTAGTGTTATAAGTGTAAAGTATCAATTTGTGCATTTTATATATGTTAATTCATGCATATTAAGGACTATAAGTCATCATTATATATGTTCTTATAAAGGATTACATGAAAATCATATTTTTAGACATATGCATGAATTAGGGATTAAATAGTTGACAATGTACAAATTTATCCTTTATCAATTAAACACCTAGCCAATAGTCCTTGTTTTAGACATGATTCTTATAATTCTTCAGTGCATGACTTTATATACATGGTATGAGTGCCAAATCACTTAAATATGATGTTAAACTAAAGAACTTTAAGTAATTCATGTATGCACATGTGAAGAAGTTGTGGACCAAAACCTTCCTAATTTGGCAACTTTCCATATATGGCAACTCATGCATGCATGTATACTATATTTGCATCATATGATTTATATTCAATGTATATGTGCATCCAACTTAGTTTTGAGTTTTATAGGTCAATAAATCATGAAATCAAGATGGATCAAAGAGGAAAAAACGTGGGCCATTGGATGTGACTTATTGGAGATCAAACAAAAATAGCCTAGACTATTTAAAGTGTTTGACCACTCAATCCTAGGCTATCTCCTCCTCTTCCAACAAATTGTAGCCAGTGGTTCCAACCATTCTAGTAGCTCCATCTGAAAAGTCCCATCTTTCCCTTGATCTTGAACAAGCTCCCTTCAAGAATGGTGAGCCTTGGCATCTTCTCCTCTTCCTAGAAGACACCTTCTCTTCAATTCAGACGGTCATACGTTAGGATCTCCCTTGGGCGTTAATCTTGGTGGATTGGGAGGCTCATGTGACTAATTTAGAGTGGAGCAAAAGGTTAGGATCTTCAAGGTTGAGTCATTGGAAGCATCATCCTTGGACGTGGAAGCCAAAGTTGTTGGTCTTGGAGGCAAGATCTTGAGGACGTGCACCATTCTTCTTCAAGCAACTCTAAAAGCTTCACTTGGACGTGCTATAGGTGGTGACAGCCCTGTGGAGCATTGGTTTCAAGGACTTTGGGGAGTTCTTGCTTGAAGAAACATGGAAGATTTAAAGGTATGATGAAAAGGAGAGATCCTCATACTAGTTTTCATGTTTTGAAATTTTATATGTATGAGTGTAGTTTGAATATGTGGAAGAACGAAATTCTATGCATAAATCTTTGTTTCAAATATTTTAAATTAAAGTTCATATACTATTTTGATGTTAATTGATATAAAAATTGATTTCATATCGTGTGTATAGTGTGAATGAATATGATGGTGTAATTTGTGAAGGCAGTTTTTCCATTTCTTAGATGGCCAGAATGTTAGTAGCTTTTGTTCAAATTGTATCTACTTGTTTGTCATCTCTAAATTCCATTTTTTGTTTCGTTTTGTAAGTATAATGAGCGTAGAACAAGTTTACAAAGTTTTAGAATTTTTTAGAATGTTTTTTGAAGGTTTTCAATTTTATTTTCTAAAGGTATCAGTAGTTTTGAGTCTTTGTCAAGTGCCAATTTTGAGCTCGATGCCTGTGTAGTGCTTGCATCATATATTTTGGGGAATTCAGTTCTGTAAATTTTCCTTGTTAGTGTAATGGATCTACTTTCAAGGAACGCTTATTTCATAGTGTTTCATGAAGATTTGATGGAGATTTGATTTTTTCACCGAAGGTGCGTTTTTGAAAAGTTTCCATAACCGTCTACACCTCTTTCTTAAATAAGATATTGTTAGCGTTTTAAGTTGAGTTAATCCACGAAATCATTGCCATTTTAAAGATATTCCAAGGATCTTTCCAATCGTTATTTATTCTGTATTTTTAAATGTTCAAGTTGGAAGTTATTAGAGTTAAAATTTGGGCATAATTTCTATGATTTTAGGATTGATACTCATTGATTTCTTAAATATCTTATCATAACTTAAGAATTAATTGGATTTTGGGGTAATCTTATAAACCTTAATTTTGCTATGAATTTTGTATATTAATATCAAGTAATTAGATTTTAATTATGAGTTAATTTAGTGTGGGTATTTAATCAGATAATCATTTTAATAAAATTATTTAAGACAAACTCCTTGTGAATTCGACCCGTACTTGCACATACTTATTACAATGGGCACCGTGCGCTTGCAGTTATAAATGTAAAATTTACACTTTTGCCATTAATTTAACAACACATAAAAGCATTACAAGTTTTTGGTGCCGTTGCCAAAGAGTTTTGGTGCTTTAAAATGATTTATTAGATGATTTGCAAGTTTTAATATCTTTTATATTATTCTAGTTTTATTGTTTTAGTTGAGTTATTGTTTTTCTTTGTTCGTTTGCAAGGAAATGGATACATGGATTGGCCGTTTTATGTGTTCAATTCTTTGTTATCTGAATTGCTTGTTACATGTTTAATTCAAGTATATAATTTGGTGACAAGTAGCTTAATAAAGTAATGATAATCTTTGTGTACAAATTATTAAGACAGAATCTACCTGTCTGGAAATTTAAATTTTTTGATGTGCACGAGATTAGAACTCATTTTTATGATATTTTTTTTGAAATACTTGGATTCTGAGATTTCTTTTGAGTACTTATGCATAAAATTCTGATTATTATGTTAAAAGATAAAAATCTTAGAAAATAGGGATGTTTTACAAAATTCTAGATAGGTTTCTATTAATGAATTTTGAAAATATGATATTATGAAAGTATTTAAAATTTAATTCAGTAATTTTTTCCAGAAACTAGAGGAATTATCTTTCCAATGAGTATTTATTTGTTTCATTTGGAGTTATGTAGAATTCTGTGTGAATTTTTAAAGTTGACAAATTAGATTTAACCAATATTATTAAAGATCGGATAGTTAAGGGTATTACTATCCAACCTCTTCATGGAAAAATTGGATAGTTATAGTCATAACTATCTCATCTTTCCCCTAACCAGATGGTTACACCCATAAATATCCGATTTTACATTAAAATCGGATAGTTAGGGTGAGCTATCCGATTTCTATCGGAAGGTTATTTTCTTGGTAGGATTTTCATAACATACATTCTTTTGATTGAAACTACAGTTACATCTTTGAATAAAAATTATTTTTGAAATTTTTCCATGAAACTAAAGTAGTTTATCTTTCAAACAAGGTATTATACGTTGTATTTGGATTTATATAAATTTTTGGAGAATTTTTCTAAAATGAGCTATTCTGTATATTACGAATTCTGAGTTATCTGGGTTTCACACGATTTTGATAATACTTTAGTTTTGGATATTTTTGTCTCTCATTTTCTATAAAAACTAGAAGTAATTAACTTTCAGAAGAATATTTATTTGTGAATTTCTAAGTTGTATGAATTTTTGTAGAAAATCTTGAAGTTATAGTAGCATAGTTTAATTTCTGAAATATTGTGTTTGCTTGTAGAAGATAAAACTTTGGATGAATTTGATGTTTTGATGATAAAATACATTGTGTTTTTATGCTAATCATAGTGGCATGAATGTAGGATCTTGTAATTTAATGAGTTAAGGAAAATGAGGTCTTAAGGGGAATTAAAAATGATTAGTTTTCAATTCTTTTATTATATTGCAAACTACTAGTACTACTAAAGACCTAAGTGGTTGAATTAATTATGTTTGCTCATTTAATCAATTTTGCATGTCATTATGGATAACTAGTCATAGTAATAATAATAGTAATAAAATAAAATATATATAATTATTATTAAAAAAAAATATATATATATATATATATATTAAAAATTATTATTAAAAAATTAATTAATTTTGTTGTTTGTATGCTTTATATATATATATATTCTTTTTTCCAGTTTTGATATGTTTATTAGTTTTGTAGTTGAGTCTTTTCTTCGTCAAGCAAGGTATGCACTCTTAATCCTATTACTATATGATGCATTTGAATGATACCTGTATTAAACATTATTTCTTCAACATACTACTCAATCTCCATTGTATGTTTTAGAAATAATATAATTTAAATTTATACAAGTGCATATGGATTGCATTCTAGGTATAGGGGTATAATCTTTCCTTACTTGTCATAGTTTGTTTCTTTTATTTTTATCGTCTTCATGCTTTTTATCTTGTTGCCTAAATGTTTTCTTTTACATTGAGGACAATGCAAAGTTTAGGTATAGGGGAGAGGCATTTGACGATAGTTTTTTTTCGATTTTGTGCTTTTTCTTGTTTATTTTGTTTTATAAATGCTCTTAAGCCCTAATGGATAGAGTTCTTTTAAGTATAATTGTGACCTAAAAGTGAATCCTTTAGGAAAGAAACATTGAACCTTAAGGGGAGGAGAAGAATAAAATTCAAAACCATCCATATTTTTGAGCTTATATGTAGTATTGTACTTACATGAGGCCTTGACTAGGAAGGAACCACTCCTCTTGAAACGAAACTTAGGTAAAAACTTAGGAATATACCTTGGGGTTGTCCTATGAGAAGGGTAGAATAAAAGGGCTAAGGTAAAATTGCTCATTCCCACACAATGATGTGGGAGGCACTCTTAAGGGTAGAGGGCTAGAGAGAGAAAGAAAAAAAAAAAAAAAAAAGAGAAGAAAAACAAGAAAAATGATGAAAGAAAAAGAAGAAGAAGAAGAAGAAGAAGAAGAGAGATTGATTACTTGCTTTTACAAAAGCTACTAAGTAATCGGTCAACTTTCCCCTAAGTAAGGGATTGTGGTCACGTAAAAAGGTGCTAGAGTAGGAGGTAATCTAAAAAAGAGAAAAAAATCTAAAAGAAAAAAAAAAGAGTTAAAATAAAGGGACAATGGACTCAAGGATAGACCTTTAGGATTACCTAGGTAACTTAGAGGGAGTTGAGTAGGTTATTTCTTAGTCTTGGCCATTTTCACATACACTTATTTATATAGTACTTTACTTTCTTAGGATGGAAATTGAATGATTATTTGAATCCAATCTAGAAAGGTGAGAGGGTGATTGAATAAAGGTGAAGCTAATAGGTCAAGACTACTTAAGAGCAACTTTATCCATGTTTAGGAAACCAAGAGCATATTTTTGTTATTTTTTGTCTTTCAATTGTTTTGTTTTAGATTTTGTGGGTATATCTACTGAAAACCCTCTAGAGACACAACTCCACCACTAGGGTGACCTAGGAGTTTAAGGGCTTGCTGCACATACTAAGTGTAGTCGTGATCCCTATGAAAGTGGCCTAGGTTAGTGTTATTTTTGTTATTTATTTATTAGTTCATTTGTTTTTAATGAATGTGCTTTTATATGGGCTTATGTTTTTATTATTGGCTTTAGTCCTTTCCTAAGGGACTAGCAAAGACTAGGTATAGGGGTGTGTAAAGTATCAATTTGTGCATTTTATATATGTTAATTCATGCATATTAAGGACTATAAGTCATCATTATATATGTTCTTATAAAGGATTACATGAAAATCATATTTTTAGACATATGCATGAATTAGGAATTAAATGGTTGATAATGTACAAATTTATCCTTTATCAATTAAACACCTAGTCAATAGCCCTTGTTTTAGACATGATTCTTATAATTCTTCAATGCATGACTTTATATACATGGTATGAGTGCCAAATCATTTAAATATGATGTTAAACTAAAGAACTTTAAGTAATTCATGTATGCACATGTGAAGAAGTTGTGGACCAAAACTTTCCCAATTTGGCAACTTTCCATATATGGTAACTCATGCATGCATGATTACTATATTTGCATCATATGATTTATATTCAATGTATATGTGCATCTAACTTGGTTTTGAGTTGTAAAGGTCAATAAATCATGAAATCAAGGTGGATCAAAGAGAAAAAAACATGGGCCATTGGATGCAATTTATTGGAGATCAAGCAACAAAAGCCTAGACTATTTAAATTGTTTGACCACTCAATCCTAGGTTATCTCCTCCTCTTCCAACAAATTGCAACCGACGGTTCCAACCATTCCAGTAGCTCCATCCGGAAAGTCTCATCTTCCCCTTGATCTTGAACAAGCTCCCTTCAAGAATGGTGAGCCTTGGCATCTTCCCCTCTTCCTAAAAGACACATTCTCTTCAATTCAAACAGCCATACGTTAGGATCTCCCTTGGGCATTGATCTTGGTGGATTGGGAGGCTTGTGTGACTGATTTGGAGTGGAGCAAAAGGTTAGGATCTTCATGGTTGAGTCATCGGAAGCATCATCCTTGGACGTGGAAGCCAAAGTTGTGGGTCTTGGAGGCAAGATCTTGAGGACGTGCACCATTCTTCTTCAAGCAACCCTAGAAGCTTCACTTGGACATGCTACAGGTGGTGACAGCCCTGTGGAGCATTGGTTTCAAGGACTTTGGGGAGTTCTTGCTTGAAGAAACGTGGAAGATTTAAAGGTATGATGGAAAGGAGAGATCCTCATACTAGTTTTCATGTTTTGAAATTTTATATGTATGAGTGTAGTTTGAATATGTGGAAGAACGAAATTCTATGCATAAATCTTTGTTTCAAATGTTTTAAATTAAAGTTCATATACTATTTTGATGTTAATTGATATAAAAATTGATTTCATATCATGTGTATAGTGTGAATGAATGTGATGGTATAATTTGTGAAAGTAGTTTTTCCGTTTCTTAGATGGCCAGATTGTTAGTAGCTTTTGTTCAAATTGTATCTACTTGTTCGTCATCTCTAAATTCCTTTTTTATTTTTTTTGTAAGTATAATGAGTGTAGAACAAGTTTACAAAGTTTTAGAATTTTTTAGAATGTTTTTCGAAGGTTTTCAATTTTATTTTTTAAAGGTATCAACGATTTTGAGTCTCTGCCGAGTGCTAATTTTGAGCTTGACGCCTGTGCAATGCTTGCATCGTATATTTTGTGAAATTTAGTTCTATAAATTTTCCTTGTTGTAACAGATCTACTTTCAATGTGCACTTATTTTATAGCGTTTCATGAAGATTTGATAGAGATTTGATTTTTGCACAGAATGTGCATTTTTGGAAAGTTTACATAACCATCTGCACCCCTTTCTTAAATAAGATATTGCCAGCATTTTAAGTTGAGTTAATCCACGAAATCACTACCATTTACAATAAAGTGGTAATACATTTTATAAGAACTAATATAATTACCAGATTTGGAATACCTAAAGCTATTATCAGTGATAGAGGAACTCATTTTTATAATAGAAGTTTTGAAGCTTTAATGAAGAAATATGGAGTAAATCACAAAATTGTAACATCATATCATCCGCAAACAAGTGGACAAGTAGAAAGTGCAAACAAACAAATTAAGTTAATCTTAGAAAAAGTAGTAAATCCTATTAGAACAGATTGGGCTAATAAATTCATAGATGCACTTTGGGCTTATAGAACTGCTTATAAGACAAGCTTAGGTATGTCACCTTTTAGGATAGTATATGGAAAAGTTGTCATTTACCAACTGAAATTGAACATAAAGCTTATTGGGCATTAAAAACTCTGGACACTAATTTAAATCAAGTTGCTGAAAATAGGAAAATACATTTGATTGAATTAGAAGAATTTAGGAATGAAGCTTATTCGAATACTGTAAGAGAGAAAGAGAAAATGAAGTTTTGGCATGAAAAGAAAATTATTCTAAAAACCTTTGAAGTAGGACAAGAAGTATATCTTTACATGACTAGACTTTATAACCATCTAGGAAAATTAACATCTAGGTGGGCAGGACCTTATATAATTCAAAATATTTATTCCTATGGAGCTATTGAAATTGAAAATCCTAAAAATCAGAATATATTTAAAGTAAATAGGCAAAGACTTAGTAGACCTATTTTGAGAATTCCAAAAAGTTCCTTTGGAATTATAGAAGAAGTAAGAGTAGAGGACTACTCGATCTTTACTTAGTAAGAAATCATCTAAGTTAGTTTTTAAAAATAAAAAAAAAAGACTTAATTGAACATAGTCACGGTTCAACCGGAAGAAATTATCGATTTTACCAAAACATATATTAAAAGAAAAAAATCGTTGTGGTTCAACTGACAGGATCCATCGGTTTGACTGAAACATAAAAACATAAAAAAATCTATATATTATATTAAGTAAAAATGTCGATTTTACTAATGTATAGTATCAGTTCAACTAGTAGAAAAAAAAAATATTTAATTTCAATTTAACCGAGGAATATAACGATTTGACCTAAATTTTAAATGTTGAAAAAGTTAAGAGTCAGTTGGACCAAAAATTATTATTATAAGTATTTTTATTAGTTATAACTTTACGAAAAGTTCGTTGAGTAATGCTTAACTCAACAAACTTACTCGGTTGAGTCTAGGATAAGTTAACAAACTTACCCTGTTGTGTTAACTATAACTTAATGGAATACTATAGTTAAGTCCACGAACTTAGTCTATGGAGTTAACTATAACTCCATAGAGAAGTGAGTGAGAGAGCGAGAGTTTGCACAGGAAAATGACCCGATTACCCGCCTAAAACTTAGGGTTTATTTATACTAAAACATAGGATTTAGGAGCATTATCCGTAGAATCATTTAGAACTTAGAACAGTAGAGATCAGAGTGATTCTATTTCATTCTGTCACACCATGAAGACAAGATGACGCTAGAGTTCTAGGAGGAAATAGACACCATGAGATTTCTCAGAGAATTAGAAGAATGGCACACAAGACAAAAGATTAGGAACACGACGAGGGGAAAAGAACTCCAAAAGGTAGAATCTGACATTTTCTACTGGAGGAAAGTGTAGGATCATATGTCTACACAAGAGGGGGGGTGAATTGTGTTTTTCAATATTTTCGAATATAATTGAAACTTTAAAACTCAAAAACAAGTCGAGATATTGTTTTCATAAAATCATTTTTATTCAATGTTTCAATTACAATATACAATTCAATTCTCCTCAGAAATTGTAGATGCAATTATATCTCGATACCATATATCATCTAAACAATTTCATAACTACAAACAGAGAAAACTAATTTGTGGAATTTAAAACATTTCTCCCTGTTTGAGATCTTTCTTCTTCTTCTTCTTCTTTCTTCTTCAGTAATTCTTCAGTGACGAATATCTTGTTTTTTTATGCTTCACTGAATTTGCTTTCTTTTGATACTTCAAATCTTCAATGATGTAAATCTTACCTTTTTATGCTTCACTGAATTTTCTTCCACCTGAGAGCTTTTCCGCGAAGAGGTGTTTTTGATCCTTGAAAAGATTTTTCGTTTTGTGTGCAGGGATAATTTTATCAACGAGAATTCTATACCTTTTATACTATATCTTCATTTCATGCATATCCTCCACGTTTAATCACTACCAATTTTCCACTTCTCCACGTCTTTTCTTTTTCCTTTATCGAAATACACATATTTTGACCCACATTTAAATTTCAAATTTTCTTTAATCATCAATCTTGGATCTCTGAAAAATTTCCTGCAAAATAAACTTTCTCGTCCAAAAAATTTTTCATCAGTGTAATAAGAAGTCGTTACTTTAATGTTAACTAAACGAGTAACACGCGTATATATATAATTTAATGTTTCTAACTTAACAAGTTTCTCATGTGCCAACTCACGTGACAAGTACTGTAGCTAACTCAATGAACTATCTCCGTGGTGTTATGCTAACTCAACGAACCATCTCCATTGTGTTACGATAACTCAACGAACTAGTAATAAACAAATGTTTTTATAATAAGAATTTTACCATGTGCAAAAAATAACAACTTAAGTTTATAACGCTAACCTAACGCGTTGCCTTAGTGTTTCATATAGCAACTCAACGTGCTTAGTTATGTTAACTTAACGAGTTAAACATGTACACCTCACGTTATACAATATAACATTCGTAACTTATAATTTCACCACGTGTATAACACTAACTTAATGAGTTCGTCTCTTCTTTTACTCACTAACTTAACGAGTTCTCACGTGATCTCTATATAAACAAAACTCTAACTTAACGAGTTGTCTTAACATGTACTATACATGATACAGAAAATATAACTTTAAAATATATCATACTTTTTAATAAAAACACACGTTAACTTAACGTTTAGTTAAATGAGAAATTAATGCAATGAAACGACTAGTTATTAACTTAGTATAATTTCAGATCCAATATAGACAAGTATTTATATCAGTAAACTTTTTCTGTATTAATCTATGATTTTAATTTCTTTTCACAAGCAACAGTAATTGAGCAAATATGATTATTTTCATTTAGCACACATCATCAAAACAAAATACTCAATATAAAGTTTTAGTAGATTTAAATATTAAAATACCTCAGATTGTAGAGATGAGGATAAAGGTAGCAATAGAAGTTGTAGTAAATAGAGAAAGAAGAATCAGGCCAAACAACGAAGTTGCCCTAGAATTGATCCGACGCAAGTCCAGATTATGGTTTGTATGACATATTGGTGGACATGCCTAATGGGCAATCTAGGAGCAACAGAGGAAAGCAGCTGAAGAATCTGCAATTGCAAAGCTAGCTGCTGAAAGACTAGTTACTAAGGAACAATAGTCAGGACCTTTAGTTCCATCAATAGAGCCATTACCACAAGTAACATTTGCTTGACCGAGAACTGAAGAAGAGGATAAAGAGTTTACTAGCTTGGTCAAAACAGCAAAAGACCAAGGAAATGATGAAGAAATGGCTATGGCCAAAGCACATATCCTGTATGATGCCATAAAGAAAAGACAGGCTGAAGAAAAGTTGAGGGCCCAATACAAAATTAAAGTAGAGCAACATCAGGAAGCAGCTCGATCAAGGGCTGCTAAAGAAGCTGAAGTTGGTCCTTCGAGACCAGTAATTATAGAAAGAGTAAAACAGTAAGAGCTAGTACCTATGGCTCGAGGGCCTAAAGAGCCCATTTTTGTAGATTTAATCTTAGAGGAGGAAGAGGAAGACTAGACACAGCTAATTAGAAGAAGGAAAGGAAAAGAGATAGTGCCTAAAGCTCCTGTAGAGATTAAACATGAGCTAAAAATATCAAAAGAGCCTGCAGAGCCTATTTTTGTAGACCTACTATCCGAAGCTAAGGATGAGTAGGAGCAACAGTAGTAAGAGCAAAGAAAAGAAGAAAAATAGGCTAAAATTAGTGTACAACCTGTACCAATAGAAGAAATTGAAATTAGGGTAGAAGCTAATTTACCCGTGACTCCATCCCAATCTACCATAGAATCAGAAAGAATAGTGACAATGCAGATTGATAGTTAGGAGGAAGAAGAAAGAGTAGAAACTGAACAATAAGCTGAACAAGTACATATTGAACAAAGAAGAAATGACTCGATAGATTCCACTGAAGAGGGAGAAACTCTTCAGCAATTAATTCAAAGAATTCAAGATAGATTGGAGAGTTCTGCCGGCTCTCCACCACAGATAGAAGTAGAAGTAAAAATGTAGGAATCTCCGAATCATTTCTAGCAAATTCAAGTTCAACATATGGAAGAAGAAATTCAAGAACAAACCCCTCTAAAGCAACAAATTCAAATTCCTGACCTGGCTGAAGCTATCATTCTAAATGAAGTACACTTTTGGAGTCAAAAAGCTTATAATAAATATCAAGAGATAAAGGGGTATGATATTATATACAGTAGACCAGTAAACTGAGATAGTATGCAAGAAATTAAGGACTTATTTGAGTTCTAGGGTCTACTGCAATTTATTTCTCAATAGAGAAGGCATGCAGTATACAAAAATCTAGTGCCCTACTTTTATGCCAATTTAAGAGAAGGAGAAAGTGGATTAATTTCCAACATGGAGCAAGCTGATGTACAGATAACACTAGAGCTTTTCTACAATATTTCCAGACTGAGAAATGAAGGAATTGAAATTCTGGAAGAAACAACTATAGTGGAATGGGCTGAACAGGAAATTAAATAGTGCATAGCCATCGACCCTAGTGTGCCATTACTGAACAAACTAAAGTACTTAAATGGAAAGGCACACATGGTAGCAACCATACTAGTAAAAACTATTTATCAAAGATAAGGCCATGACATTGAACTTAGTCAATTTATCAAGTGAGCCACATATGTAGTTGTGAATAGAATTCAAGTTAATTGGTACAAAGTATTTATCTCCAAATTGAGAGTAGTAAAGAAGAAATTATTTTATGGAGATCTGATTCCACTGCTAATGGTGGATAGTATCGATTTCACGAAATGGAATCCAAAAAGATAAGATTAAGAATAATTTCAATGAAGGAATACAGAAATTATGTTGCAGCTACTAAGATTGTTGGGCCTTCTAGAGGCATTACAGGGGTTGTTGAGAGGATAAATCAATTAGAACAACAATTAAAAAAACTCTAGAAGGAAGTAGATGAACTTAGGAAAAATGACTAATTGTATTGTTCATCTTCTTATATTTGTATTGAAAAATATCTGACTGAATGTAAATGTAACTATTTATATAAGTGAATGTTTGAATTTCAGATTTTTTGAATTCATGTTTGAGAATGAATGATATAATTGAGAACTGTATTGAATATTATATAATTATTTAAAGATGTGCAAGACTGTTTACAAAGTTTACAATTTTATGAATGACATGGTTAAATGCATGATAATTGGTTAATGCCTGAATATATCTGCATGCTGAAAAGTAAAATGTAAATTCTACACAACATGAAATGAACTGTAAGTTAAATATGCATATAATGTTCAGATTTAAGTGAGTTAAATTAGAAACTGCATTAATGACATGTATTTAACTTTAATTAAGTTGACAAAATGCAAAGAAAGAAAAATATATAGAAGTTAATACAAGAAGTAAGTTTTAGAAATTTGCTAAGTGTTAACTCAATGAAGTAAGTCTGTTGAGTTAACCTTAACTCCACGAGGTCAATAATAAAATATAAGGTCACTCCGTTGAGTTAACTGTAACTCAACGAGGTTAGTCCGTGGAGTTAGCAAATAGGCGACGAAGCTAGTTCGTTGAGTTAGTTGTAACTCAAAGAGATTAGTTCGTTGAGTTAGAAACAGTAACCGAAGCTAGTCCGTTGAGTTAGCTGTAACTCAATGAGGTTAGTTTGTAGATTAAGCTGAACGGTTATTCTTTTAGCTACAAATGAAACTTTTTGGGTTTAGCGGTCATTGAGATTTGAAATTAAAAGTGGAACACGTATCCATTAAAATAGGAACCAAACTACATGTTACAAGACATGTTCTTGCAACGAGATTCATTTGCTTTATGGACATGCATTATAAATATAGAATAGAATGTTATTTACTGGTTAATAGCACTTGAGGAAAGAAAAGAAACTTCGTTGGAGGAAACTGGAAGGAGAAGCAGCTAATTCAACTTCATCCATCAACAATTATTTACTGAAAACAAAGCTTTAGACTGGTATGTAATTAATCTTCTGCTATTTTACTTTATGTTAAGAGTTTATGAGCACATGGATTCATTCTCCTAGCACTAAACGATTAGTAAGAACACATACACAAGATTATTCAACACAGAGGTGTATTGAAATATTTTCTGAATTGGACTTTAACGAAATCCTTAGGGGTGTAGCTAACCTTTCTTTAAAAGAGAACGAAGATATGGTTGCTCTAGTAGAAAAACCATTAGGGGAAATTCTGTATCTTGAACTAGTTGATGAACCTTCATGTATTCGATTGCCAAACTTTGAGGGAGATAGGTTTGAACTGAAATCTAATTATATTAGTCAATTGCCACACTTTCATGGATTAAAAAGACAAGATGCCTATTATTTCCTTAGAGAATTTAATGAAGTTTGTCAAATGATGAAAATGATGAACATGAGTATTGATGCTATTAAACTTAGATATATTCCTTTTGCTTTAAAAGACACAGCTAAGAGATGGTTATATACTTTGTCACCGGATTCAATTTCTGCATAGACTGAATTTTACTCTATTTTTCTGGAAAAATATTATCCAACACATCAAACGATTAAAAAGAAAAAGGAAATATTAATGTGTAGCCAAAAACAGGGAGAATCATTCTGGAAATATTTTGAAAGATTTAAAGATTTACTGACTCAATATCCACATCGTGCAATGAGTAAAGCACAATTAATAGGTATAATTTATGAAGGCATAGATGTTTTAACGAAATCTTTATTAGAATCTACTTGTTAGAATGGATTTTTAAAACTGTGTAGTGAAGAAGCATGGGCATATTTAGAAAACTTTGCAAAAAGAACTACACAGTGGGAAAATTCAGCTGAAGCTATTATAGATAAAAGAATATTGCCAAGGGGAATGCATGAAATAGATTCAAGCACTATGCTTGAAGTTAAATTAACTGAGTTAACAAAGAAAATAGAAGAGTTATCATTAAATCAAAAGCTAGCAGAAAAGAATGCAAACATTAATGATTTAGATATTATTTATGTTAGAAGCTAGAAAGATAACTTTGGAAATTCTTATAACCCTAATTGGAGAAATCACCTGAATCTATCTTGGAGAAATAATAATTTCCAAGGAGGAGAAAATATAAATAATAAGAATATAAGTTATGAAGCATTAATTGAACAAAGAACTACAATAGAGAAGTTAGAAAAGATAATTCAACAATTAAACAATTGTCTAGATCTTGTATTTGGAAATGCTTCCATTCAAAATCAAAATATCAATAGAAATATACCCCTTAGATAGAAGGAATCAATAGAAGTTAGACCTACTAGAGGATTGCCAATGCAAGCAGTACCTAACCTTGTCAACAGAACTATTAATGAAATTGATACCTCCTATGGGAGGGAAACTAAATGAAGTAGTATAACTGAAACAATTATATATAATATAGTAAGTAGAAGAAAAAAATAAAATATATATATATATATATATATAAGTTTAATTATAGTTAGTAATATCGTAGAGTTATTACTTAACTCAACGAATTAGTCCATTGAGTTATGACCTAACTCCACAAGGATAAGTAAGTAGCTATATTGATTTTATCTCTGTAAATTTTTGTTTATGTTTTTACAGAATCACAACAGATGGAATTGATGAAATTACCACTAGATGCACTAAGGGAAGTACTAAGTAACTTATCAGCTAAAGATCTATGCAAATTTGTGTTGTGTGTCAAAAGAAATTAAAGACTGTGTTAGAGAAAAATATTTTCATGGACTACAAGCTGCAAAAATGACTAAGATTAGAGATGGATTTTTGTGGAAGTCATTTAATCGTAGTTCAATCAGCTATGAATATCTGGATATGGAAGAAACTACTGGAATTCCACCCAATACATTAAAGGAATAGATCATATTATGGGGATAGATGAAGGATTAATTATTTACAAAACCAAACCAAGGGATGCAATTCTATTACCTAATATTTTGATCAGAAATCCTATCACTAAAGAAGAATGGAATATAGGAAGGCCTAATAGATTTGAAATACCAACTGAAAATTGTGAGTCAGCTTTAACATTTTTTGGTAAAAATTTGACCATTCCTGAAAAATTGTATTACTGGAGACCAACTGGAAATTGGGATGAAGATTTATGATTAAGTGTGTATAATTTTCTGAATAGATCTTAGACTAAAAATACTATGATATATCTAGGACAAAAAACGTTAATTAATAATATACATGTCATATTTGATGGATATATATATTTAGTGTTAGATATATTGATTGCATTTAGATCTAATTTATACATAGTAAACATAAATAGTTATGATAATGACTTTATAGAAATATTGCTTATACCAAGTAATATAGTTAAACCACCGTCTGCAGAATATGATAAAATTCAATTAGGAATGTGGTATAATGAATATGATGATCCTACTTTATGTCTGATAAGATGGTGGGATGAATTAATGAAATTTCAAATATGAATTATGAAAGACCAAAATGAATGGAAATTGAAAGAGGAATATATTGAAATAGATATAGAAATAGAAACAGCTACATTATCTTGGAATAGAAAAGGATCTCTTTCTGCATTTCATTTCATTAATGGTAATACACTTATATTTAGTATTGATAACGTACTACAAGTTTACAAGTTAAAAAGTAAAGTAGATTGCATTAAAACAGAATTAATAGCAAGAACTGAAAATTTTGCTTGGACTAACATGTTTATTCCATTTGTTACTACTTTTCAATCATGTTCTTAAATTGTGATTCTGTACTTTTAATGTTGTGTGTACTTTGTATTTATTTTTAGAAAAGGAAAAAAAATTTTAGTTTTTGTGTTATTTTAAAAAAAAACAAAAACAAAATATCAATCCAGTTTGTTGGTATCTATTCTGGGAAACCAACTAGCTCGCTGTTGAGCCACCAAAGGCGTACGAGTCTGGGTTCCACACAAGATATTGATTTAACAATTTATGTTTTGTTATTAATATTTTTTTGTTATATACTCTGCTTTTATTTTTGAATGAAAAGTTTTTCAGAATCAAAAGTCGGAAGATATTGAAGGAGATACAAAAGAACAAAGTATGTAATTGATTACTTATCCTGAATTTACATTTAAACTCAGTTCGTGGAGTTATTCATTAACTCAACAAATTAAGTTTGTTGAGTTAGTTGCTAAGTCAACAAAAAAATATTCATGCCTGCTAAATTTATTGTAAAATCTTTTACATCGAGGACAATGCAAAATATAGGTATGGGGGGGAGGTAATTAGATTAAAAGCTAAGTAATTTTGTTAATTAAAGGAACTAAGATGGTGCTGCAAAATTCTGTGGAGATTGAAAATTTTTTTATGAATTTGTTGTAACTAAGTACAATTTCCTATAACTATTTGATAATTGAGGCTATAAAATTTTTAAGAATTGTAACTACTTGATTGTTATATTTACAATCTTATATAAGATGCTACAAAATTTTACAATTAATACAATTCTAGATATATTTCTTATGTTTTTGTTGAATTTTATGAATTTAACAGTTTCACGATTTTAAAAAGAAATCAAAATATTTAACTAAAATTCAGTAAATTATCTAAAATCCTGGAAGAGCTAAAATGTTGATTTTTGGATTAAATGAAATACATATGATCAGGGATACATTTAATTTGATTCATTAAACTTATAGAATGATTTATGTGTAAATCTTATTAAACTATAGAAAAAGTATGAGCTTATTGATATAGATTCATATTTTCAGTAAATAATAGAAGCAAGACTATATGAGATTTGTGTTTTATTATATCTGTATTAATGAAATACGTATATATACTGTATTGAAAAGAAAGAAAGAAAAAAAGAGCAAAACTTTGAGAGTTTATTGACTTGTTTGATCACGAGCCTTTTGTACTTGAGTAGATAGGTATGCAAGGATTGTTGACTTAAAAAAGGACTCTTTAAATCTGGCAACCTAAGATCTTGATCAGATCTAGGATTGTTGACTGAAAGCTTGATACATGGGTACACTAAAAAGCTCTTATATGATTCAAGCTTTTCAAATTAACTTTTAAATTACCAATATGCATATACTATTCTGAAAAGATAAAAGAGTTTTGTGAAATACAGATATCTTTTGAATCGAGTATATTTTCTTTTATCTAAGATTATTGAAGTATGAAACTAGAATAGACTTTTGAAGTTGTTTATCTGAGATACAATTCATTATTCTACTTGTTTTAATCATATTGAATTGGATTGTGTTTTGATTCATATGTAGTTGAAATTTATTCTAGAAATCATATTGGAAAATTTAGGATAACAGATGTTTGAAAAGAAGAAAAAATGATAATATAATTACCACCTATGTGATGCTAATATATTTTGTATGTAATTTACATATGTTTTAAATATATTTGCAGGTTGAAGAGGAGAAAACAATGTTAAAAATAGATTGCTGAAAAATACAGAATATCTATATAGTAATCTAATTTAGGTATTTTGAAGATATAAAATGAAAAATTAATTCTAACAACTTTAGAAAGACCAACTAGTTAGATCTTAGTTTGCTAAGGGACTAGCAAAATTTAAGTATGGGGGAAGTGTTTAGAATGAAAAAGTGAATAATATTAACGGTTAAATGATGGTTAATTGCATAATATTTAGCTTATCATATGAGAATTAAGTCATTATGTTATAATTGCACTGTTATATGCTTTAATGAAGGAATCTACATAATTTCAAGGAATTAGCATTAATTAAGTACATTTCTAAACTATCAGTGAATTATAAGCTTTGAAATTCTTAAGTATCTGAATTTTCTATATTTCAGAGAGTTATATTGCATGTACTGAACAGTTATGTTTTAAATGCTTAAAGAATATTTTATTATTTCCTAAAGTACACATGTTGTAACCTTAATGCATGACTTAAGTGAATGTTTAGTAAGTTATCTAGTAACTATCTGAAATGCATCTAGGCATCAGATAGTTAGGTTTGTAAGTATCCGAAATATCTTTTTATTATAAAACTTATTAAGGACACGTGTCGTGGTTTGAAAACCTGATTTAAGTATGGTTTTATAATATTAAGCATGATTCATTTTATTTGCATATATTTATATCATGTACAGGTGAATAGTAACAACTCGTTGAGTTAGTGTTCTTTTTGTTAAAAGATCACGTGCCAACTTGTTGAGTTATAAGTTTAAAGGTGTAAAAAGATCACGTGAGAACTAGTTGAGTTATTGAGTAAAAACCGTAAGTTATATATCTGAACTCGTTAAGTTAGAATTATACACGTGTTGAATTTGAATGCTTTATTATGTCAAGTGAATTGCACATGTTTAACTTGTTAAGTTAGCATAACTATATACGTTAAGTTAATTGAATATACACTAAGGTAACGCGTTATATTAGTAAGCTTATAAGTTATTTCTTTATTGCACGTGTTTTATAGTTAAATCAATGAAGTAAGTCCGTTGAGTTATCTATAACTCCACGGACCATTTATTTTCTAATATGTCATTGTAGCAGTTGTAGAAACAAGAAATTCGAAGAAAAACCACGATTGCACGTATCACGCAGGAATTCACTTGTGGAATGAAGAAGAAATCACCATCGTTGGTATGAATGAAAGAAATCCAACTGATCATTTAAGTAGAAGCAATTATTACTAAAAAAAATATAAAAGAAAAGAAAAAAAGACGAAAAAAATGTGTGTAGAAGTGGAGAACCGCGCTAACTACAGGAAGCGTCAGAAGTTCCCTGAAGCTCCACACCACCACCAAAATCACCAACCATCGGAGGTCTATGAGGATACTTTCCTGATGTCAGGTGGATTCCGAGCCAAACAAAGTTCTAGACAACCACTGTGAGGAGTGATCGCACTACGGGAAGGGAAGCCATTTTCACCAAGCACCGACTCATATCTCAAGAGATCATAAAGCTTCTACCCTTAGTTTCGGGTTGATTCCAATATGCTGAAGAGGAGATCATTTTACAACTCTTGATTCACGATTCTATAGGGAGAGGAGGCAAGATTGTAAGTGATTAAGTTTTCAATGGTGTAATCGCATCGCATGTAGTGATAGAAGTTTTTATTGTCGATAGAGATTTTTACATTTCACCTTTCATTCATCTTTAGGAACATATCAAAACAAAAATACCAAAAACAACAAATTATCTGTGTTTACATTTAGTATTAAAGTGTTGTATTATTTGTTTTGTATCGTGATTAATGTTATCATTGTCAATATTGTGAATGTTTTACATTTGTTTGATTTAGAAAATAGAAAATAGTTTTATTGTTTACTGAAATTGATTCGTTCTAGATACTTAAAGATTTTAATGGTTACTATTTGAAATATTTGAATGTTAGTATTGCTTAATGATAAATATAATATTAACTAACATTAAAGAACTTAATTGATATTATTTACATTCTGTGGAACCACCCAATGGTTGGCCGAATTCCTTTGTAAATAACAATATTTAACTGAAAAAATAGGCTTGTGGAGTTAACTTAAGTCCACGAGGTTAGTCCATTGAGTTAACCATAACTCCACAAACTAGGTCTGTTGTGTTAATTGTAACTCAACAGAGTGCTTAACTGAACACATATAAACTCCAATATAAAAATAAAACAGTACGCAATTCTTACTCAATTCTCTATGGAATCGACTTGTACTTGCACACAAATACAATATACACTGTGCACTTGCAGTTAAAATACAAATTGGAATTAATATCTAATTTGTGTGAAAGGTTGTTTGTTTACTTCTAAAAGTAATTATTGATATAAGTATAAAAACAAATTAAACAAGTTTAAGAATTAACTTAACAACCCAAATAGTCATTCAATTACCCACGTGTAGAAATCCAAACAAAAGCTTAAAAGGATTTTTCGGAGAGTTAGAAAGCTAACTATCCAAAAAGCAAGAAGTTTCGAAAAGTTATAGATTTAACTATCCGAATCTTAAGTCATCCTATTTTACACGTGCAAAAATAAAAAAGCAGTCGAAAGCTTTGAAGAAAAATCAGAGAGTTACTGTAGCTAACTATTCGATAGCCAAAAATGTTTCAGTAAGTTACAGTGTAGGATCGTATGGCTACACAAGAGGGGGGGTGAATTGTGTTTTTCAATATTTTTTGAAATATAATTGAAACTTTAAAACTCAAAAACAAGTCGAGACATTGTTTTCATAAAATCATTTTTATTCAAGGTTTCAATTATAATATACAATTCAATTCTCCTTAGAAATTGTAGATGCAATTATATTTCGATACCATGTTTCATCTATACAATTTCATAACTGCAAATAGAGAAAACTAATTTGCGGAATTTAAAACATTTCTCCCTATTTGAGATCTTTCTTCTTCTTCTTTTTCTTCTTCAGCAATTCCTCAGTAACGAATATCTTGTCTTTCTCTACTTCACCGAATTTGCTTTCTTCTGATACTTTAAATCTTCAGTGACATAAATAATACCTTTTTCTGCTTCACTGAATTTTCTTCTACCTGAGAGATTTTCCCCGAAGAGTGTTTTTGATCCCTGAAAAGATTTTTCTTTTGGTGTGCAGGGAGAGTTTGATCCTTGAAAAGATTTTCATTTTGTGTGCAAGGATAGTTTGATCAACGAAAATTTTATGCCTTTTATACTGTATGTTAACTTCATGCATATCCTCCACGTTTAATCACTACTAGTTTTCCACTTCTTCACGTCTTTGCTTTTTCCTTCATCGAAAAACACACATTCTGACCCACATTTATATTTCAAATTTTCTTTAATCATCAGCCTTAGATCTCTGAAAAATTTCCTGCAAAATAAACTTTCTCTTCCAAAAATTTTTCATTAGTATAATAAGAAGTTGTTACTTTAATGTTAACTAAATTGTGTAACACAAGTAGATATTAACTTAACGTTTCTAACTTAACGAGTTCCTCATGTGCTAATTCACGTGACTAGTACTGTAGATAACTCAACGAACCAGCTTAACCTTTCTTTCGGAAGATTAAACGATAACTCACCGAAAACAGTTTAAGTTTTTGATAGTTACGGTTGTAAGTCACCGAAAAACTCTTTTTCTCATAAAACTAGTGAGACACGTGTCAAGACCTGAAAACATGACTTAAGTTACCTTTCGGATAGTTACGACTGTAAGTCTTCGAAAAACTTTAACTCACCGATTCAGTAATAAACAAATGTTTTTATAATAAGAATTTTACCACGTGCAAAAATAACAACTTAAGTTTATAACGCTAACCTAACGTGTTGCCTTAGTGTTCAATATAGCAACTCAACACGTTTAGTTATGTTAACTTAACGAGTTAAACATGTCCACCTCACGTGATACAATATAACATTCGTAACTTATAATTTCACCATGTGTATAACACTAACTTAACAAGTTTGTCTCTTCTTTTACTCACTAACTTAACGAGTTCTCACGTGACCTATTTTAACCTTTAAGCCTTTAACTTAACGAGTTCTCACGTGATCTCTATACGAACAAAACTCTAACTTAACAAGTTGTCTAAACGTGCACTGTACATGATACAGAAGATATAACTTTAAAACATATCATGCTTTTTAATTAAAAAAAACACGCGTTAACTTAACGTTTAGTTACATGAGAAATTAATGCAATGAAACGACTAGTTATTTAACAGTATAATTTCAGATCCAATACAGACAAGTATTTATATCAGTAAACTTTTTCTGTATTCATTGATGATTTTAATTTCTTTTCACAAGCAATAGTAATTGAGCAAATATGATTATTTCCATTTAGCACACATCATCAAAACAAAATACTCAACAATCTCCCCCTTTTTGATGATGAAAAAACCATATTAAATCAATTATGAAATATATTTAACTCAACAAAGCACCATTGTTGGGTTAACTTTTCATTCAACAAACAAGTTTGTTGACTTAAGTTTACTTAAGCTTATTTCTATTGTTTGTGTAAATATCACCTCTCAGAACTAAAACTCTCAAATGTCATTAATTATATAAGTATCATTTAGATTACAATTTGTCATAACCACTTAAATATTATCTTCCAACTAAAATCATAATCATCTTTTTATAACATTTCTCCCCCTTTTTGTCATTAATCAAAAAGATAAGTAAGAATTGTAAAAGATAATTAACATTTCTCCCCCTTTTGAATTAAGAGATATATTTACAACAACTCTTTCTGTAAACAATAATAAGAATTGTAAACATTTACAAAAAAACTAATGTATTGTTCAAAGAATCAAACAATAAATACAAACATTACATTTTGTATTCAGAAACAAATAAAAACAGTTATCGAGCCCTCCTAAGTATATCACTTATAGCATGACAAATTTTATCTCCTAGATGCCTAATATCATTTCTGATGTCGTTAAGCACTGCATCTAAGTCAGGAGGTAGCTGGGTTTGCTATTCTGCTTGAACTGAATAACTTTGTTGTTGTTGTGGTATATGTGCTATATAATCAGGTTGTTGTTGTTGTTGAGGTTGATGCAAGACTTGGAATTTTTGCAAATCTTTGACACTAAATGCTCTCATGCCTTTAGTTTCAAAGGGCCAGTCGGATAAATTCAATTGGCTTGAAAGGATTCTACATACAGCATCACCATAAAATAAATTTGAATTTATATGTTGTAGTTGAAAAGTGAAAACATCAAACCAATTGATTTGTATTCTATTCAGTAGGCCATAAGTTGCATATAAACAACTTTTGCTGACTTCCATATTGTGTCCGACTCTCTGAAATAAATTGGCATGCAATATATTTGCAATAAACATTGTCTCTACATTCAAATTTTCCATTAATCTCATTTCAGAATATACATCTGGAATTTTTGATAAAGACTAAATGTTCCATTCCAGTTGTCTAATCATGTCAAATCTGTTCGTAACAACAACACCTTCATTCTTCAATCCTAAAACTTCAAAAATTAACTCAAGAGAAAATATAAACTCTTGTTGATTTCTTTGAGTTTTCAGAAAATTTCCATTCTTGACCAGATTTCTATAAAAAGCTGCAATAAGCTTTGTGTATTGCTTCCATTTTGTTCCTACTGGCAAGAATTGAATGAGGCCTTGAAACTCAAATAGATCTCTCATTTCCATCAAATTTCTGAACTTTATTGGACGAGCATGTAGAATTTGACATGTAATCAAATTATTGTACTTCTGCAAAGCTTCCTTAGATCTAAAATGAATTGCATTACCTTGAATATTTATTCTTGTACACAAAGAAGGTGATACCTGAAGCCGTGATTCAGAGTTTAATTCATCTTCAGGAACCTCTTCTTCAAAATGAATGTCATGTTGTTCCTCTTCCAAAATATTATTTTGAAGCTGCTTAGGTAAGCTTGATACTTCAACTTCAACAATGTTAGGAACATCTTCAATATGCTCAACATCCATCTGTTCAATTTCTATAGAATGATCAAAGTTCAATGTTTCCATAAATTCTACAGCCGGTGTATCTGTCTGTAATTGTTCATTTTGTTCAACAGATATCTCCATTGATATATGCTGTGAATTCTCAAACTCTGTTTCTATAGATTCTGAAGAAGGCTGGTTAACTTTTAGCTCTTCTAGAGTCTTAACATTTTCAATATCTGCTACTCCAGACAATTCAACCTGTGAACTAGTTACTGCCTCAACATTTTCAATTATATCTGCAATAACTTGTTCAATGTCAGGTGCTTGATGCTTTGATTTGTCAATTTCTGCATCATCAGGACTTGTACTAATAGAAAAACTTGAGCTCATATTTGACTTGTATTTCTTCTCAAGCTTTCTAGTAAGGGAAAATAAAGTCTCATTATCTTCATCAGTTTCAGTGTGTTCAGAACTGATGAGTTTATCAGATGCACAATAAGGTACAATGTCTAGACATACATTGTCCTTTGGAAATAAATTTTCATCTGATTTTCCTTTTTCAACAGACTTTGTTTCCTTAGACATAATTTTTCTGACTTTCCTTCTACTATAACATTTCTGTTTCTCCTCTTCAAGTATTGCTGTTTTCTTTTCAAATTGCTTCATAAAAGTTTTATGCTTTAATTCTTCAAAGGCACTTTCTATTGCAATTGTCTTTCGAAGACCTTCAACTTTTCTGTAATCTACAGCAATATTTGATTCTACTTGTTTTGAATATAAAGGGGTAGGGATTGCTGATTCATGCTCTTCCTCAAATGCATGTAGTCTTGTACCGTTTATAGGAGTTTGAAGAGTTCTATTTGATGAACCTACGCCTTTTTCCAAATATTTTGCATACTGTTCCAAAAATGCAATTTCAGCACACTTCATTCTGTATTCTCTATCAAATTTACTACAAATACCCATGTATGTAATATTTGCATCAATATTTTGAAGTTCTTGTCTAACTTCATTCAGTATACCTTTAGGAAAGAAATATTCACTATAAATTTCTGCTAACATTTTGTTCACTCGAAATATTTTCTTAAACCAAGTGCATGGAACTTCATCATTCTCTATTTCTTTTTCTTTTGCATCTCCTTTGCTTTTTCCTTTTCCTCTGCCACGACCTTTGTAGAACTTGGAGACCATCGTCGCAGGTTGTAACAGCAACAAGCGGGAAAGATTTTCTTGACAAAGTTTACAAATGACCTAAGTGCCCGTGTAATAAGTGTTTAAATAGGGTTTTTAGGTGAGTAACGCAACGTGAAAGAAGTCGGGTTTAGATATTAACTAAATATTGAATAAAGTTTATTCAATCAAGGTACTCAAAATATTCAAGTAGAACTCGTTGAGTTAACTAAACTAACGAGTAAAACGTTGTCTAGAGGCAGTTTTACACGTTACCTTATCTAACATAGCGTCTAGTTAGTACACTTACAACAATTTTCGGATGCTTCCAACTGAAATGTTCTGAAAACAACACACATGCTAAACTTAACATTATCTTGAGAACATTGTAAACTATTCTAATATTCTTGTCTTTTGAATCTAAAATAGTTTTTTTTTTTTTATCAAACTTTTAAGAGGACATTAATTCAGATTAACCAAGATATGTATTCTGAATTATATTAATCTGTATTCGACATTGTTAATCCTCCACCTATAAATATACTTCAAATATATTCAATCAAAATACAAAATATACATGTAGTGACAATAGATGTTAAGTATAACTATACTTTTAAATTTTCTTTTCATAAACTTTCGTTATTCTGATGTCATCAAAAATGATTTCCAGAATCAATTCCTACTGTATATGAAACAAAACACAACTTTGAACTCAATATGATTAATTCAAGGAGAATAAAAGAATGTATCTCAAATAAACATTTTCAAAAGTACTAATGGTGATTCAATAACTTAGTAGTCATATTGGTAGAAACTATATTCGATTCAAAGATATCTGTAATTAATAAAACACTTCTTCTTTTTTTCTTTTCTTTTTTAAAGTTAGTTTGAAAAGCTTGAATCACACAAGAGCTTTCTAATGTACTTGTGTAATGAGCTTTCAGTCAACAATCTTAGATCTGATCAGGACCTTAGGTTGCCAGATTTAAAGAATCCTTTTTGAGGACAACAATCCTTACATACCTATCTGCTCAAGTACAAAAGACTCGTGATCAAACTGATCAATAAACTCTCAAAGATTTTCACTTTGTAAGCACTTTTCATTTTAAGCACAGTATATATGTATTCCATTAATACAGATGCAATAAAACACAAATCTCATACAATTTTTACTTCTATGATTTTACTGAGAATATGAATCAGTTTCAATAAGCTTATACTTTTAATTAACAATTTAAGATGAGTTACATATAACTTATTCTACAAGTTTAATCAATTAAGTCAAATTTATGCATGATCATATGCACTTTCCTTAATTCAAAGAAAACATTTAATCAAAATTTCAGAATGTCAGAAGTATTTAATGTTTTTCATTTACACTTCCACTTAAAATCGTAAAAACCATTAAAATTGATAAACTACTTAAAATCAATAAGATACTACTATGATTTTACAATAAATACATAGTATCTTAAGCAGCAGTTTAGATATTACTTTAGAATTTATGATAAGTATATAATATCTATGAGGTGAACAACATCATCAATACTATTTATCTTTTTATGTGGAGTTTAAGCATTTTACACATCACATAGCCTACAAATACCCAAATTTAATCTAATGTTGCAGAATGTATTTTTGTCTAGAGGTTTTGTAAATATATCAGCTAATTGATTTTTACTAGACACAAATTCTAATTTAATTTTTCCTTTAATTACATTATCTCTTAGAAAATGATGTCTAACCTCTATATGCTTTGCTCTAGAATGTAATACAGGATTTTTGGAAAGATTTATTGTAGAACTACTATCACAATAAATCTCAGTTGTATCATAAGATAATCCAAAATCCTCTAATGTTTGCCTTATCCAAAGAATCTGAGTGCAACACAGTGCAGTAGCAACATATTCAGCTTTTGTAGTAGAAAGTATTACACAGTTTTGCTTTTTACTAAACCTTGACACCAAATTATTTCCCAATAATTGACATGTGCCATTGGTACTCTTTCTATCACATTTAAATCTTGCATAATCAGCATCAGTATATCCTATAAGATTTATTGAACTATCCTTAGAATAATACAATCCGAAATTTTTAGTTCCTTGTATATATCTAAATATTCTTTTAACTGCAATTAAGTGTGATTCTTTAGGATTAGATTGAAATCTAGCACAAACACACACAGCAAACATAATATCATGTCTACTAGCAGTCAAATAAAGTAAATAACCAATCATACTTCTCTATTTTCTTTGATCTATTGATTTTCCTATATCATCAATATCTAACTTTAAAGACGTACTCATAGGAGTTCCTCGAATCTTTGTATCATTAAAATTAAATTTCTTAAGCATTTCATCTGCATATTTTTATCAATAATTTTGCATACATTATCTTCAAACACTACATAATATCCATTTTTAGTTAGTTTTATGACACTCAGCAAATTCAATCCTAGGTTTTCTACATATAGTACATTCGAAATAACACAAGTTGGAGTTATTTGAACATTGCCCATACCTATGATTTTATCTTTGCTTTTGTTTCCAAATGTTACACATCCTTTCATGGTATTTGTAAAATTTTGTAGTAGACTTTTCTATCTGGTCATATGACTTGATGCTCCACTGTCCAAGATCCATTTTGATGTTGTTTCCTCCTACAACACAAATTAAGAAAAACTTTTTCTTGGTACCCAATGTTGTTAAGGACCAAGTTCATTAAACGCATATTTCTTCTTTTTGTTTAAAAATAGTTTAACATTATCATTTATATTCTTATTAGTTGTAAGTACTATTGATTTATCATTAGCTTCATACTCACATATAGCATTATTGCTCTTATAATCATTCTTTTTATTTTCAGATGTAGTATAACCAAGACCAAACAGATTTTTATCAGATCTTAATTTATTTTGGTCATGCTCATACATTTCAGTAAGTTCATACCAAGATTTTGTACTTGTATTAACATTTTTCGTACATACAAAATCTTTTTCTTTACAAGAAATTTTAGTTTTATCACATGTAGAATGAGTAATTGGTCTAATACCAATTTTTTGAATTATATGCTTGGGTTTCTAAATTTTTCATTTACTACTATTGTCTGAAATTTTAGAAACATTAGAAACTGAATTTCTAGAACAAGAAACAAGATTTTTAGAAACATTAATAGTCATGTTAGAAGTACAATTTGACAAATCACATTGATTTATATTATTACTACATGATTCATCCCTTGAAGTACCTACTTCTACATATTTATTTCCTTGTTTCATGATAAAAGGAATTTCAGTCTTAGATTTACTTGAACTGCAACTAATAAATCCTTTATTGGCTTGAGATTCAGGATATTCAGGATAATCAAATCCTAAGCCAAATTTATAAAACACCGTAGGGGTACTAGTTAGTTTGTCTAACTTAGTTTGACTTAAATTCCATTTCTCAATGGTAGAATTTAAATCTAGCACTCTCAGTTTTAATTTATCTGTCTCTAATTCAAGTTCATTTATATTGTTTCTCAACATTTCATTTTCAGATTCTATCTTTAATTTTTCAGCATTTATATTTTGTATTTGTTCATGCAAGACACATTCATTAAATCTAAATTTTTGCAAATCTCTAGCATGATTTTCATTATCACATTTAAACTTTTCTAAAGTAGTAGACAGGAAACAATTTTCTTCTTCCATAATGGATGAAGATTTTCTAATATTCTTATTTTCCAATTTACATACTTTAAGTTTTTGTAATAACGCATGATAAGCACATAATAATTCATCAAAGTTGAAATCTGAATGACTTTCAAGATCAAATATTACCTCAGACTCATCTACCATAAAGCACACATGAGCAACATCTTCTAACTCTTGTTCTCCTTCTGAATGTGAAGATTTTGATGATAATTCCTCAGATTCAAACTCTTCAGACATGTCATCCCAAGTGACCTTCAAAGCCTTTTTCTTGTAAAACTTTTTCTGAGTTTTCTGAGCCGTCTTCTTCTGATTTGTCCTACTTTGCTTTTCATTTTTCCTCATAGGATAGTCTAGAGAAAGATGTCCAGGTTTCTTACAATTGTAACATACATACTTTTTGGATGAAGAATTCTTGTCATTCAGTGATTTTGACGTTGAGGGTTTATCATTTTTGTTCTTTTGTTGTTTCCTAGCTTTCCATGCTTTCTTGAATTTCCTAGTCAGCAAAATCAAATCCTCGTCAGAATCAATAGATATATCAGAATCTGAATTAATTTCGAAGGCTATTTCTTTCTTCATTTTTGGTTTATTTTGACTCAATTATTCATTTAATTGAACTTCATAAGCTGTTAAGTTTCCTATAAGTTCATTCATAGTATAAACATTTAAATCTCGTGATTCCTCAATTGATGTTACTTTCTGAGACCATTTAGAACTTAGGGATTTGAGAATTTTCCTCACTAAATCCTTCTGTTCAAAATTTTTTCCTAAACATTTTAAAGAGTTTATGATATCAAGAAATCTGGAAAACATCTTAGAAATATTTTCGTCTTCATGCATCTTAAAGACTTCATACTTATGAATCAACATGTTTATCTTAGTCTCTTTAACATGAGAAGTACCTTCATGTGAAACTTCTAATGTATGTCACACCTCATAAGCAGATTTATATGCCGACACTTTACTGAACTGTTCATAACTCAATGCACAAAATAGAATATTTAAGCCCTTAGCATTCAGAGTTTCATTTTCTTTTTCAGTAATTGTCCAAGTATTATAAAGAGTAGATAACAGAGTATATGGTTTGGAAATCATGAACCACAACTTATGATCTATACTTTGAAGAAAAACAGTCATCCTATATTTCCAATATTCAAAATGTATTCCATCAAATAAAGGAGGACGATTAAGATTTTGGCCTTCATATAAAGAAAAATTACCATTTCCAATAGCCATCTTACCTTAGATTTTTCAACCTATTTGATTTTAAACAGTCTAAAACTTTAAAACAACTTGAGCCTTAAATCAAGAAAGTTAAACGTATGCTCAGATATTAATGTCTGTTTAAAAACAAGGAAGGTAGAATAAGCAATGATATTAAATAAGTTGGTATCGATTTTATATCAAAGATTATTAACAATTGCTCTGATACCACTTGTAGGATCGCATGACTACACAAGAGGGGGGGTGAATTGTGTTTTTCAATATTTTCTGAAATATAATTGAAACTTTAAAACTCAAAAACAAGTCGAGACATTGTTTTCATAAAATTATTTTTATTCAAGGTTTCAATTACAATATAAAATTCAATTCTCCTTAGAAATTATAGATGCAATTATATTTCCATACCATGTTTCATCTATACAATTTCATAACTACAAACAAAGAAAACTAATTTGCGAAATTTAAAACATTTCTCCCTATTTGAGATGTTTCTTCTTCTTCTTTTTCTTCTTCAGCAATTCTTCATTGACGAATATCTTGTCTTTCTCTGCTTCACCGAATTTACTTTCTTCTGATACTTTAAATCTTCAGTGACATAAATAATACCTTTTTCTGCTTCACTGAATTTTCTTCTACTTGAGAGATTTTCCCCGAAGAGTGTTTTTGATCCCTGAAAAGATTTTTCTTTTGGTGTGCAGGGATAGTTTGATCCTTGAAAAAATTTTCGTTTTGTGTGCAAGGATAGTTTGATCAATGAGAATTCTATGCCTTTTATACTATATGTTAACTTCATGCATATCCTCCACGTTTAATCACTACAAATTTTCCACTTCTTCATGTCTTTGCTTTTTCCTTCATCGAAACACACACGTTCTGACCCACGTTTATATTTCTCATTTTCTTTAATCATCGGTCTTGGATCTTTGAAAATTTCCTGCAAAATAAACTTTCTCTTCTAAAAGTTTTTCATTAGTATAATAAGAAGTCGTTACTTTAATGTTAACTAAACGAGTAACACAAGTAGATATTAACTTAACGTTTCTAACTTAATGAGTTCCTCATGTGCTAATTCACGTGACTTGTACTGTAGATAACTCAACGAACCAGCTTAACCTTTCTTTCGGAAGATTAAATGATAACTCACTGAAAATAGTTTAAGTTTTTGATAGTTACGGTTGTAAGTCACCGAAAAACTCTTTTTCTCATAAAACTAGTGAGACACGTGTCAAGACCTGAAAACATGACTTAAGTTACCTTTCGGATAGTTACGACTATAAGTCTCTGAAAAAATTTAACTCACCGATTCAGTAATAAACAAATGTTTTTATAATAAGAATTTTACCACCTGCACAAATAACAACTTAAGTTTATAACGCTAACCTAACACGTTGCCTTAGTGTTCAATATAGCAACTCAACGCGTTTAGTTATGTTAACTTAACGAGTTAAACATGTGCACCTCACGTGATACAATATAACATTCATAACTTATAATTTCACCACGTGTATAACACTAACTTAATAAGTTTGTCTCTTCTTTTACTCACTAACTTAACGAGTTCTCACGTGACCTATTTTAACCTTTAAGCTTTTAACTTAACGAGTTCTCACGTGATCTCTATACGAACAAAACTCTAACTTAACAAGTTGTCTAAACATGCACTGTACATGATACAGAAGATATAACTTTAAAACATATCATGCTTTTTAATAATAAAAAACACACATTAACTTAACATTTAGTTACATGAGAAATTAATGCAATGAAACGATGTTTAGAATGAAAAAGTGCATATTATTAACGGTTAAATGATGGTTAATTACATAATATTTAGCTTATCATATAAGAATTAAGCCATTATGTTATAATTGCACTGTTATATGCTTTAATTAGAATTACTGCTTAAATTTGGGGAATTAATGTCAATTTAGTACATTTCTGAACTGTTGGTAAGTTGCAGGCTGTGAAATTCTTAAGTATCCGAATTTTCTGAAATTTCGAACAGTTATGTTTAACATACCGAACATATTTCAGATAGTTATGTTTAACAAATCGAACATGTCGGATAGTTATGATTAAATTACCGAACAGTTATGTTTTGAAAGAATATTTTATTATTTCTTGAAGTACACGTGTCAAAACCATAATGCATGACTTAAGTGAGCTTTCGGTGAGTTATCTCTAACTATCCGAAATTGTAGGTGGGCATCGGACAGTTATATGTGTAACCCTCCGAAATCTCTTTTTATTTATAAAATAGCTGAGGACACGTGTCATGTTCTGGTAAAGTGACTTAAAAGGACTTTCGGTGAGTTAGCTGTAACTATTCAAAATGCATCTGAGCATCGAATAGTTAGACCTGTAACTCTCTGAAATGTGTATTTTATTATTAAACTATTGTTGACACGTGTCGAGATCTAGTAGATTTACTTAAGTTATATATCGGTGAGTTATCTGTAATTATCCGAAAAGCATCAGATAGTTAAGTTTGTAAGTATCTGAAATGCACCTAAGCATCGGATAGTTAAATTTATGCACGTATTTTATAGTTAAATCAACGAAGAAAGTCCGTTGAGTTATCTGTAACTCCAAGGACTATTTATTTTCTAATATGCCACTGTAGCGGTTGTAGAAACAAGACAGTTGGAAGAAAAACCACGATTGCATGTATTGCGTAGGGAGAAGAAATCATCACCGTTGATATGAATGAAGGAAATCCAACCGACCATTCAAGCAGAAGCAGTTACTATTGAAGAAATATAAAAGAAAAGAAGAAAAAGAAGTAAGGGTGTGTGTGTGATCAATGGACGACTAGTGTGTACAGAGGAGGAGCACCGAGCTTTTTGCAGGTAGTATCGGCAATTCTCCAAAGTACCACACCAACCATCGTTACCACCACCATCACCACCATAATCACCAACCATCGGAGGTTTGTGAGAATACTTTCCAGATGTCGGGTCGATTCCGAGCCAAACACGGTGCCTGACAACCACTGTGAAGAGTGATTACGTCGCGAGAAGGGAAGCCATTTTCACCAAGCGCCGACTCATATTTCAGGAGACCGTAAAGCTTCTAGCCTTGTCTTCGGGTTGATGCCTGTATGCAGAAGAGGAGATTATCTTGCAATTCTGGACTCGCGATTCTATAAGGAGAGGAAACAGGATTGTAAGTGGTTTAATTTTCAGTGGAGTAATCGCGTCGTATGTAGTGATGTAAGTATTTACTATTGATTGAGATTACTTTACATTTCACCTTTCGCCCATTTCCATGTTCATATTAAACCAAAAATACCCAAAACAACTTATCTGCTATTGTATGTTGTATTTAAGTGTTGTATTGTTTGTGTTGTATCGTGAGTAATGTTTCTTTGTTAGTGTTGTGATTGTTTTATGTTTGTTTTAGTTTTATAGTTTACTGAAATTGGTTCGTTCAAAAGACTTAAAGATTTTAATGGTTACTGTTTGAATTATCTGAATGTTAGTATTGCATAATGATAAATCTAGTGTTTACTAACATTAAAGAGCTTAATTGATGTTATTTACAATCTGTGGAATCACCCAATGGTTGGCTGAATTCCTCTGTAAATAGCAGCATTAAAAAGAAAAGACAAGCTCGTGGAGTTAACTTAAGTCCACGAGGTTAGTCCATTGAGTTAGCTCTAACTCAACGAATAAAGTTTGTTGAGCTAACTATAATTCAACGGAGAGCTTATTGAATATATAAATTTGATTGTTAACAAACGGACAGTTCTAAACTTTTAAGCAATTCCCTATGGGATCGACCTGTACTTGCACACTGATGCAATAGACACTATGCACTTGCAGTTAAAGTACAAATTGGAATTAATATCTAAATTGTATTAAAGGTTGTTTGTTTACTTCTAAAAGAAAAAGAATAGGCATAAAGATAAATTAACTAAGTAAAAATAGAAGTAACAAATCCAATTTTTCTGGTATGTTATTGGAGATCTAATCAGATATTCTGGTGTCGTGCTGGGAAAAAGCAAACATATTTTATGGCGCCGTTGCCGAGGAATTGAATTAAATTAATATAAGCAACTGTTAGAGCTGTTTTGTTTTAATAGCCAGAGTGTTGTGTGTTTTCTTCTGTAATTGAGAATATGGTATATGCTTATGCTCAAAGATTTCTGAAACCTGTAATTAGCATATGTGAATTCTACAATTCTGAAGGACATGACATTTCTGACTGTTTGAAATTGAGACGTTTACAGATGGTTAGATCCCATGAACAACAAATGAATTATCCTCAATATAATAGAGTCGAGTATAAGAATCCTATAGTTTACCCAACTGGTGGTTAGTATAGAATGTGTAATATGTTGAGAGACACAGAAGTTTGGGATAGGTATGACAGACTAGAGCGTAGTATAGAGCAAAACCTGGACAAACTAGAATACTTTATGTATCAGCAACAAAAAGTCAACCAATTAAAACTATAAGGAAGCATATTCAGAACATAAAATGGATATAATTTACAAAACTGAAAAAACCATAATGAAAATTGATCAAAAATTGAATGCAATGAGATTAGATGATCTGGAAAGAAAATTAAAAGCATTAGACGAATATACAATGAAAATACAAGTTATACAACAAGACAATGAAAATTATAATGTTATAAACCTGCACAATTTGCAAAATATACAGCAAACATAAAATATTAATGCAAGAGAATTTAAAGAATGCACTTTAAAACTAAAAACAAATGTACCCGTGTAATGAACTTTCAGTCAACAATCCCAGATCTGATCAGGACCTTAGGTTGCCAGATTTAAAGAATCCTTTTTCAGGACAACAATCCTTACATACCTATCTACTCAAGTACAAAAGGCTCGTGATCAAACTGATCAATAAACTCTCAAAGATTTTTACTTTGTAAGCACTTTTCATTTTAAGCACAGTATATATGTATTCCATTAATACAGATGCAATAAAACACAAATCTCATACAATTTTTACTTCTATGATTATATTGAGAATATGAATCAGTTTCAATAAGCTTATACTTTTGATTAACAGTTTAAGATGAGTTACATATAATCAAATCCTCGTCAGAATCAGTAGATATATCAGAATCTGAATTAATTTCGAAGGCTATTTCTTTCTTCGTTTTTAGTTTGTTGTGACTCAGTGATTCATTTAATTGAACTTCATAAGGTGTTAAATTTCCTATAAGTTCATTCATAGTATAAACATTTAAATCTCGTGATTCCTCAATTTATGTTACTTTCTAAGACCATTTAGAACTTAGGGATTTGAGAATTTTCCTCACTAAATCCTTCTGTTCAAAATTCTTTCCTAAACATTTTAAAGAGTTTATGATATCAAGAAATCTGGAAAACATCTTAGAAATATTTTCATCTTCATGCATCTTAAAGAGTTCATACTTATGAATCAACATGTTTATTTTTGTCTCTTTAACTTGAGAAGTACCTTCATGTGAAACTTCTAATGCATGCCACACCTCATAAGCAGATTTATATGCCGACACTTTACTGAACTGTTCATAACTCAATGCAAAAAATAAAATATTTAAGCCCTTAGCATTCAGAGTTTCATTTTCTTTTTCAGTAATTGTCCAAGTATTATAAGGAGTAGTTAATGGAGTATATGGTTTAGAAATCATGAACCACAATTTATGATCTATACTTTGAAGAAAAACAGTCATCCTATATTTCCAATATTCAAAATGTATTCCATCAAATAAAGGAGGACGATTAAGATTTTGGCCTTCATATAAAGAAAAATTACCATTTCCAATAGCTATTTTACCTTAGATTTTTCAACCTATTTGATTTTAAACAGTCTAAAAACTTTAGAACAACTTGAGCCTTAAATCAATAGAGTTAAACGTATGCTCAGATATTAATTTCCATTTAAAAACAAGGAAGGTAGAATAAGCAATGATATTAAATAAGTTGGTATCGATTTTATATCAAAGATTATTCACAAAGCTCTGATACCACTTGTAGGATCGTTTGGCTACACAAGAGGGGGGTGAATTGTGTATTTTTAATATTTTCTGAAATATAATTGAAACTTTAAAACTCAAAAACAAGTCGAGACATTGTTTTCATAAAATCAATTTTATTCAAGGTTTCAATTACAATATGCAATTCAATTCTCCTCAAAAATTGTAGATGCAATTATATTTCGATATCATGTATCATCTAAACAATTTCATAACTACAAACAGAGAAAACTAATTTACGAAATTTAAAACTTTTCTCCCTATTTGAGATCTTTCTTCTTCCTCTTTTTCTTCTTCAGCAATTCTTCAGTGACGAATATCTTGTCTTTCCATGCTTCACCGAATTTGCTTTCTTTTGATACTTCAAATCTTCAGTGACGAAAATCTTACCTTTTTATGCTTCACTGAACTTTCTTCCACTTGAGAGATTTTTCCCGAAGAGGTGTTTTTGATCCTTGAAAAAGATTTTTCTTTTGGTGTGCAGGGATGGTTTGATCCTTGAAAAGATTTTTCGTTTTGTGTGCAAGGATAAATTGATCAACGAGAATTCTATGCCTTTTATACTGTATCTTCATTTCATGCATATCCTTCACATTTAACCACTACCAGTTTTCCACTTCTCCACGTCTTTTCTTTTTCTTTCATCGAAACACACAAGTTCTAACCCACGTTTATATTTCAAATTTTCTTTAATCATCAGTCCTGGATCTCTGAAAAATTTCCTGCAAAATAAACTTTCTCGTCCAAAAATTTTTCATTAGTGTAATAAGAAGTCGTTACTTTAATGTTAACTAAATGAGTAACACAAGTATATATATAACTTAACGTTTCTAACTTAACGAGTTCCTCATGTGCCATTTCACGTGACAAGTACTGTAGCTAACTCAACGAACTAAGTCCGTGGTGTTATGTTATCTCAACAAACCATCTTCGTTGTGTTATGATAACTCAACGAACCAGTAATAAACAAATGTTTTTATAATAAGAATTTTACCACGTGCAAAAATAACAACTTAAGTTTATAACGCTAACCTAACACGTTGCCTTAGTGTTCAACATAGCAACTCAACACATTTAGTTATGTTAACTTAACGAGTTAAACATGTGCACCTCACGTGATACAATACAACATTCGTAACTTATAATTTCACCACGTGTATAACACTAACTTAACGAGTTCGTCTCTTCTTTTACTCACTAACTTAACGAGTTATCACGTGACCTATTTTAACCTTTAAGCCTCTAACTTAACGAGTTGTCTAAACGTGCACTGTTCATGATACAGAAGATATAACATTAAAACATATCATGCTTTTCAATAAAAACACACGTTAACTTAACGTTTAGCTAAATGAGAAATTAATGCAATGAAACGACTAGTTATTAACTTCAGATCCAATACAAACAAGTATTTATATCAGTAAGTTTTTTCTGTATTAATTGATGATTTTAATTTCTTTTCAAAAGCAATAGTAATTGAGCAAATATGATTATTTTCATTTAGCACACATCATCAAAACAAAAATACTCAACAGAAGTTGACACCTGAATTCTTGGAAAAGGCTGTTGATATACCAGAATTTCTGAAGGAATTAGAAGAATGGCACACGCGGTAGAAGATCAGAAATACGACGAGAGAAAAAGAGTTACAGAACGTAGAATCTGAACTTTTTAGATTAAGAAGAATATTAGTAGATTGTGGTATATAAATACCCCAGATAATGGAGACACGAATCAGAGTAGCAACAAAAATTACAGTTAGTAAAGAAAGAAGAATCAAGCCGAACAATGAAGTAGCCCTAGAGCTAATCCAGCGCAAGGCCAGATTATGGTTCAAAAGGCGCACTGCTGGTCGTGGAAGTTGGGAAATATGGCGGCAGGAACAACAAGAGGCAATTGAAGAACAAGACGAGCCGATTGCTGAAAGACCTGTTCCTAAGGAACAGCAGCCAGGACCTTCAGTTCCACCATTTAAGCCGTTGGCACAACCAGAAATGATGGGGCCTTCGATTGAAGAAGAGTTAAAGGAATTTCAAGCACTGGTTCAAGTTGGGAAAAACCAAGGAGAATCAGAAGATTTGGTAGTGGCTAAACCACACCTAGTATTTGATGCACTTTACAAAAAGAGGGTTGTAGAAAAGTTGAAAGCCCAATATAAAATCAAAATGGAACAGCATCAAGAAGCTACTGCCAAACCTGCTGCAAAAGGAGATGAGACTAGTCCTTCGAGACCAGTAATTATAGAAAAAGTTAAACAGGAAGAGCTAGTACCTGTGGCTCGAAGGCTTGCAGAGCCTACTTTTGTAGATTTAATCTCAGAAGAAGAAGAGGAAGAACAAGCACAATTAATCAGAAAAAGGAAAGGAAAAGAGATAATGCCTGACTATCAAGAAGAGATTAAATCTGAAGCACCAATAGCAACAGGGCCTATGGAGCTAATTTTTATAAACCTGCTATCCGATTTTGAGGAGGAGTAGGAGGAGGAGCAGCAACATGAGCAAAGATAAGAAGAAAATTAGGCTGAAATTAGTCTGCAGCCTATACAAGAAGAAACAGAAATTAGGGCAAAAACTAAATTGCCCGTGACTCCATCCCAATCTGTTACAGAATCAGAAAGAACAGTAACAAAACAGATTGGTAGTTAGGAGGAAGAAGAAAGAGTAGAAAATGAAGAGGCTGAAAGAAGTCATTTGGACAAAAATAACTTCACAGATTCCACTGAAGAGTAAGAAACTCTTTAGCAATTTATGGAAAGAATTCAAGATAGAGTGGAGAGTTTTGCCAGCTCACCACCACAGACAGAAGCAAAAGCAAAAATTCAGGAATCTATAGAGAATGTTCAAATGTAGCCTATAGAAGAGGAAGAGCAAGAACAAACCCCTCTGGAACAGCAAAATCACATTCCTGACCCGACTAAAACAACAATTTTGAATGAAGTACATTTTTGTAGTCAGGAAGCTTATATCAAATACCAAGAGATTAGGGGTTATGATATCATTTACAGTAGACCAGTAAATTGGGATGGAATGCAAGAAATCAAAGATTTATTTGAATTCCAAGATCTACTGCAATTCATTTCTCAAGAAAGAGGGCATGTAGTATATGAGAATTTAGTGCCTTATTTCTATGTAAATTTAAGAGAAGGAGAAGGAGGATTAATTTCCAACATGGAGGAAGCTGATGTACAGATAACACCAAAGCTTCTCCACAACATTTTTGGATTGAAGAATGTGAAAGGACCTCTAGATTTTGATAATGCAAAAATCAATGTAAGGTTTTGAATTGTATTTATCAGGATTAGTCTGTACAGCAAAAAGATCAGAAGACAAACAAATCGAAGCCGCAAACAGGTGGCAGTAAATCTCAAAATATGCTGCTGCAGAAAATCGAACAATTAAGAGGTGTAATTCTTAGGTTAAGTGGGATTGAATGATCAGATAGTTAAGGAGTTAACTATCCGGAAGCTTCAAGGACTTTTCAGAGAGTTACAGGTATAACTATCCGAAAGTTAAGTCATTCAATAAACCACGTGCAGAAATACTGAATGGAAACTTAAAGGACTTGTCGGAGAGTTAGATAACTATCCGAGTTTTCTTTTCGGAGAGTTAGATAACTGTTGAGTATTATGATGTGTGCTAAATGAAAATAATCATATTTGCTCAATTACTATTACTTGTGAAAAGAAATTAAAATCATCAATTAATACAGAAAAAGCTTACTGATATAAATACTTGTCTGTATTGCATCTGAAGTTAATAACTAGTCGTTTCGTTGCATTGATTTCTCATTTAGCTAAACGTTAAGTTAACGTGTGTTTTTATTGAAAAGCATGATATGTTTTAATGTTATATCTTCTGTATCATGAACAGTGCACGTTTAGACAACTCGTTAAGTTAGAGTTTTGTTTGTATAGAGGTCACGCGAGAACTCGTTAAGTTAGAGGCTTAAAGGTTAAAATAGGTCACGTGATAACTCGTTAAGTTAGTGAGTAAAAGAAGAGACGAACTCCTTAAGTTAGTGTTATACACGTGGTGAAATTATAAGTTACGAATGTTGTATTGTATCACGTGAGGTTCTCATGTTTAACTCATTAAGTTAACATAACTAAACGCGTTGAGTTGCTATATTGAACATTAAGGCAACACGTTAGGTTAGCGTTATAAACTTAAGTTGTTATTTTTGCACGTGGTAAAATTCTTATTATAAAAACATTTGTTTATTACTGGTTCGTTGAGTTATCATAACACAACGGAGATGGTTTGTTAAGATAGCATAACACCACGTACTTAGTTCGTTGAGTTAGCTACAGTACTTGTCACGTGAAATAGCACATGGTGAACTCGTTAAGTTAGAAACGTTAAGTTATATATATATACTTGTGTTACTCGTTTAGTTAACATTAAAGTAACGACTTCTTATTACACCGATGAAAAATTTTTGGATGATCAAGTTTATTTTCTGGAAATTTTTTAGAGATCTAGGACTAATGATTAAAGAAAATTTGAAATATAAACGTGGGTTAGAACATGTGTGTTTCGATGAAGGAAAAAGAAAAGATGTGGAGAAGTGGAAAACTAGTAGTGGTTAAACGTGAAGGATATGCATGAAATGAAGATACAGTATAAAAGGCATAGAATTCTCGTTGATCAATTTATCCTTGCACACAAAACGAAAAATCTTTTCAAGGATCAAATCATCCCTGCACACCAAAAGAAAAATCTTTTTCAGGGATCAAAAACACCTCTTCGGGAAAAATCTCTCAAGTGGAAGAAAGTTCAGTGAAGCATAGAAAGGTAAGATTTTCATCACTGAAGATTTGAAGTATCAGAAGAAAGCAAATTCGGTGAAGCATGAAAAGACAAGATATTCATCACTGAAGAATTGCTGAAGAAGAAAAAGAAGAAGAAGAAAGATCTCAAACAGGGAGAAAAGTTTTAAATTCCGCAAATTAGTTTTCTCTGTTTGTAGTTATGAAATTGTTTAGATGATACATGGTATCGAAATATAATTGCATCTACAATTTCTGAGGAGAATTGAATTGTATATTGTAATTGAAACCTTGAATAAAAATGATTTTATGAAAACAATGTCTCGACTTGTTTTTGAGTTTTAAAGTTTCAATTATATTTCAGAAAATATTAAAAATACACAATTCACCCCCATCTTGTGTAGTCATACGATCCTACAAGTGGTATCAGAGCTTTGTGAATAATCTTTGATATAAAATCGATACCAACTTATTTAATATCATTGCTTATTCTACCTTCCTTGTTTTTAAACGGAAATTAATATCTGAGCATACGTTTAACTCTATTGATTTAAGGCTCAAGTTGTTTTAAAGCTTTTAGACTATTTAAAATCAAATAGGTTGAAAAATCTAAGGTAAGATGGCTACTGGAAATGGTAATTTTTCTTTATATGAAGGCCAAAGTCTTAATCGTCCTCCTTTATTTGATGGAATACATTTTGAATATTGGAAATATAGGATGACCGTTTTTCTTCAAAGTATAGATTATAAGTTGTGGTTCATGATTTCTAAACCATATACTCCGTTAACTACTCCTTATAATACTTGGACAATTACTGAAAAAGAAAATGAAACTCTGAATGCTAAGAGCTTAAATATTTTATTTTGTGCATTGAGTTATGAACAGTTCAGTAAAGTGTCGGCATATAAATCTACTTATGAGATGTGGCATGCATTAGAAGTTTCACATGAAGGTACTTCTCAAGTTAAAGAGACAAAAATAAACATGTTGATTCATAAGTATGAACTCTTTAAGATGCATGAAGACGAAAATATTTCTAAGATGTTTTCCAGATTTCTTGATATCATAAACTCTTTAAAATGTTTAGGAAAGAATTTTGAATAGAAGGATTTGGTGAGGAAAATTCTCAGATCCCTAAGTTCTAAATGGTCTCAGAAAGTAACATCAATTGAGGAATCACGAGATTTAAATGTTTATACTATGAATGAACTTATAGGAAATTTAACAGCTTATGAAGTTCAATTAAATGAATCACTGAGTCACAACAAACTAAAAATGAAGAAAGAAATAGCCTTCGAAATTAATTCAGATTCTGATATATCTACTGATTCTGACGAGGATTTGATTTTGCTGACTAGGAAATTCAAGAAAGCTTGGAAAGCTAGGAAACAACAAAGGAAAAAAATGATAAACCCTCAACGTCAAAATCATTGAATGACAAGAATTCTTCATCCAGAAAGTATGTATGTTACAACTGTAAGAAACCTGGACATCTTTCTCTAGATTGTCCTATGAGGAAAAATGAAAAGCAAAGTAAGACAAATCAGAAGAAGACGGCTCAGAAAACTTAGAAAAATTTTACAAGAAAAAGGCCTTGAAGGTCACTTGGGATGACACGTCTGAAGAGTCTGAATCTAAGGAATCAGCATCAAAATCTTCACATTCAGAAGGAGAACAAGAGTTAGAAGACGTTGCTCGTGTGTGTTTCATGGCAGATGAGTCTGAGGTAATATCTGATCCTGAAAGTCATTCAGATTTCAACTTTGATGAATTATTATGTGCTTATCATGCATTATTACAAAAACTTAAAGTATGTAAACTGGAAAATAAGAATATTAGAAAATCTTCATCCATTATGGAAGAAGAAAATTGTTTCCTGTCTAATACTTTAGAAAAGTTTAAATGTGATAATGAAAATCATGCTAGAGATTTGCAAAAATTTAGATTTAATGAATGTATCTTGCATGAACAAATACAAAATATAAATGCTGAAAAATTAAAGATAGAATCTGAAAATGAAATGTTGAGAAACAATATAAATGAACTTGAATTAGAGATAGATAAATTAAAAATGAGAGAGCAAGATTTAAATTCTATCATTGAGAAATGGAATTTAAGTCAAACTAAGTTAGACAAACTAACTAGTACCCCTACGGTGCCTTATAAATTTGGCTTAGGATTTGATTATCTAAATATCCTGAATCTCAAGCCAATAAAGGATTTATTAGTTGCAGTTCAAGTAAATCTAAGACTAAAATTCCTTTTATTATGAAACAAGGTAATAAATATGTAGAAGTAGGTACTTCAAGGGATGAATCATGCAGTAATAATATAAATCAATGTGATTTGTCAAATTGTACTTCTAACATGACTATAAATGTTTCTAAAAATCTTGTTTCTTGTTCTGGAAATTCAGTTTCTAATGTTTCTAAAATTTCAGACAATTATAGTAAACTAAAAATTCAGAAACCTGAGCATGTAATTCAATACACTGGTATTAGACCAATTACTCATTTTGCATGTGATAAAACAAAAAATTCTTATGCAGAAAAAGATTTTGTATGTACGGAAAGTGTTAATACAAGTACAAAATCTTGGTATGAACTTACAAAAATGTATAAGCATGACCAAAATAAATTAACATCTGATAAAAATATGTTTGGTCTTGATTATACTACATCTGAAAACAAAAAGAATGATTGCAAAAGCAATAATGCTATATGTGAGTATGAAGCTAATGATAAATCAATAGTACTTACAACTAATAAGAATATAAATGATAATGTTAAACTATTTTTAAACAAAAAGAAGAAATATGCATTTAATGAACTTGATCCTCAACAACATTGGGTACCAAGAAAAAGTTTTTCTTAATTTGTGTTGCAGGAGGAAACAACATCAAAATGGATTTTGGACAGTGGAGCGTCAAGTCACATGACCGGACAAAAAAGTCTATTACAAAATTTTACAAATACCATGAAAGGATGTGTAACATTTGGAAACAAAAGCAAAGATAAAATCATAGGTATGGGCAACGTTCAAATAACTCCTACTTGTGTTATTTCGAATGTACTATATGTAGAAAACCTAGGATTTAATTTGCTGAGTGTCATAAAACTAACTGAAAATGGATATTATGTAGTGTTTGAAGATAATGTATGCAAAATAATTGATAAAAATACAGATGAAATTAAGTTTATTGCTAAAAGAAAAGGTTCTGTATGTATTTTATCTTTACCTTCTGGTGCAGTTGATTTAAATTCATGTTTGCTAGCTAAAACTAGTGATGCATATCTATGGCATAGAAGGATTGGGCATATAAATATGAGACTATTACATAAACTATCTAGAAAACATTTAGTGAGAGGTTTACCAAAGATTAAATACTCAAAGAACTTTATGTGTGATGCATGTGAGTTAGGTAAACTTCACAAAAACTCTTTTAAATCCAAAACTGATATTTCAAGCAAGAGAGTCTTAAAACTTATACATATGGATCTATTTGGACCAACAAGAATCATGAGTCTTGGTGGTAAACGGTATGTATTTGTTTTAGTAGATGACTTCTTTAGATACACTTGGGTATATTTTCTAGCATCTAAGACAGAAGTTATTGAAAAATTTAAAATGTTTTGCAATTTTGTTCAAAATGAGCAAAGTGTCTCTATTCAAAAACTTAGGAGTGATCATGGAACTGAATTTGATAATGATCAAATGGATAACTATTGTAATGAGCATGGCATTGATCACAGATTTTCTTTTCCAAGAGCACCATGTCAAAATGGTGTTGTTGAGAGAAAGAATAGATCACTTCAAGAAATGGCCAGAACTATGTTGAATGAACATAAGTTACCTCAAAATCTTTGGGCTGAAGCAGTAAATACAACTTGTTATGTTATTAATAGAAGTCATTTAAGACCTCATGTTAATAAAACACCTTTTGAAATTATGTTTAATAGGGTTCCAAAAATTTCCTATATGAAACCATTTGGTTGCAAGTGTTTTATTCTTAATACTAAGGATAAAAGGGATAAATTTCAAGTCAAATCGGATGAAGGAATTTTTGTAGGTTACTCTACTAGAAGTAAAGCCTATAGAGTATATAACAAGACTTCTAGGACTATTGAAGAAACCCTCCATGTAAGCTTCATTGAAAATTCTCTTAGAGAATCTCAATCTAATGTTGATAATGATGATATGATCAATTTTCCAAATGAGTTAGAGATCAATAGAGAGATTGATGATTTATCTGAGAAAATCAAAAATATGAACTTAAATGATCAAACTAATGATGAAAGTGATGGACTTTCAGATGTTGATGAGAATATTGAGGAAAATCAGAGAAATTGGCATTATTCTTCATCACATCCCATTACTCAAGTCATTGGTAATATTAATGAGGGAGTTAAAACTAGAGCTTCAGTAAATTTAAATAGTATGTGTATGTTTGTTTCTATGGTGGAACCAAGGAATATACAAGAAGCATTATCTGATGAAAATTGGATAGTGGCAACGCAAGAAGAACTAAATCAATTCATCAAAAATGATGTATGGGAATTAGTCTCTCCACCAGAAAATCAATCCATAATAGGTATAAAGTGGATCTTTAGAAACAAAACTAACGAAACTGGTCAAATTATAAGGAATAAAGCTAGATTAGTTGCACAAGGGTATACACAGGAAGAAGGATTAGATTATGATGAAACATTTGCTCCTGTGGCTAGGTTAGAAAGTATTAGAATATTATTGACCTATGCTTGTTATTTGGATTTTAAATTATATCAAATGGATGTAAAGAGTGCATTTCTAAATGGTTTAATTAATGAAGAAGTCTATGTAAAACAACCACCTGGATTTGAAGATATTAAAAATCCTGACCTTGTGTATAAATTGAAGAAAGCCTTATATGGTTTGAAGCAAGCACCTAGATCATGGTACAAAAGATTGTCTACTTTTTTAATAGAAAAAGGCTATATCATGGGAAAAGTGGATCATACTCTATTTATTAAGAGAGATGGTAAAGATCAGATTGTTGTTCAAATATACGTGGATGATATAATCTTTGGAGCAACCTCTGATAAGTTGATAGAAATATTCTCTGAAGAGATGACTAATCAGTTTGAAATGAGTATGATAGGAGAACTTTCATATTTTCTAGGACTTTAAATTAAGCAAATGGATAAAGGTATATTTTTAAATCAGGAAAAATATGCAGATGAAATGCTTAAGAAATTTAATTTTAATGATACAAGGATTCGAGGAACTCCTATGAGTAGTACTTTAAAGTTAGATATTGATGACATAGGAAAATCTATAGATCAAAGAAAATACAGAAGTATGATTGGTTCTTTACTTTATTTGACTGCTAGTAGACTTGATATTATGTTTGCTATGTGTGTTTGTGCTAGATTTCAATCTAATCCTAAAGAATCACACTTAATTGCAGTTAAAAGAATATTTAGATATATACAAGGAACTAAAAATTTTGGAATGTATTATTCTAAGGATAGTTCAATAGATCTTATAGGATATACTGATGCTGATTATGCAGGATCTAAATCTGATAGAAATAGTACCAGTGGCACATGTCAATTATTGGGAAATAATTTGGTGTCATGGTTTAGTAAAAAGCAAAACTGTGTAGCACTTTCTACTACAGAAGCTGAATATGTTGCTGCTATACTATGTTGCACTCAGATTCTGTGGATAAGGCAAACTTTAGAAGATTTTGGATTATCTTATGATACAACTGAGATTTATTGTGACAGTAGTTCTGCAATAAATCTTTCCAAAAATCCTGTATTACATTCAAGAGCAAAGCATATAGAGGTTAGACATCATTTTCTAAGAGATAACGTAATTAAAGGAAAAATTAAATTAGAATTTGTGTCTAGTAAAAATCAATTAGCTGATATATTTACAAAACCTCTAAACGAAAATACATTATGCAACATTAGATTAGATTTAGGTATTTGTAGGCTATGTGATGTGTAAAATGCTTAAACTCCACATAAAAAGATAAATATTATTGATGATGTTGTTCACCTCATAGATATTATATACTTATCATAAATTCTAAAGTAATATCTAAACTGCTGCTTAAGATACTATGTATTTATTGTAAAATCATAGTAGTATCTTATTGATTTTAAGTAGTTTATCAATTTTAATGGTTTTTACGATTTTAAGTGGAAATGTAAATGAAAAACATTAAATACCTCTGACATTCTGAAATTTTGATTAAATGTTTTCTTTGAATCAAGGAAAATGCATATGATCATGCATAAATTTGACTTAATTGATTAAACTTGTAGAATAAGTTATATGTAACTCATCTTAAACTGTTAATCAAAAGTATAAGCTTATTGAAACTGATTCATATTCTCAATACAATCATAGAAGTAAAAATTGTATGAGATTTATGTTTTATTGCATCTGTATTAATGGAATACATATATACTGTGCTTAAAATGAAAAGTGCTTACAAAGTGAAAATCTTTGAGAGTTTATTGATCAATTTGATCACGAGCCTTTTGTACTTGAGCAGATAGGTATATAAGGATTGTTGTCCTGAAAAAGGATTCTTTAAATCTGGCAACCTAAGGTCCTGATCAGAACTGGGATTGTTGACTGAAAGCTCCTTACACGGGTACATTAGAAAGCTCTTGTATGATTCAAGCTTTTCAAACTAACTTTTAAAGAAAATTATCAATATTTACTATTTTGAAAAGAAAAAGTTGTTTCATTAATTACAGATATCTTTGAATCACTTATAGTTTATACCAATATGACTACTGATTTATTGAATCGACATTAGTACTTTTGAAAACGTTTATTTGAGATACATTCTTTTATTCTCCTTGAATTAATCGAATTGAGTTCAAAGTTGTGTTTTGATTCATATATAGTAGGAATTGATTCTGGAAATCATTTTTGATGATGTCAAGATAACGGAAGTCTTTGAAAAGAAAATGTAAAAGTATAGTTATACTTAACATCTATTGTCACTACAAGTATATTTTGTATTTTGATTGAATATATTTGAAGTATATTTGTAGGGGGAGCATTAACAATGTCAAAAACAGATTAATATAATTTAAAATACAAATCTTAGTTAATCTGAATTAATGTCCTCTTAAAGTCTTGATGAAAGAATTTAAAAAGACTAACAAACTATTCTAGATTCAAAAGACAAAATGTTCAAATAGTTTACTATGTTCTCAAGATAATGTTAAATTTAGCATGTGTGTTGTTTTCGGAAGGTTTTAGTTAGAAGCATCCGAAACTTGTTTAAGTGTACTAACTAGGCGTTATATTAGATAAGGTAATGTGTAAAACTGCCTCTAGACAGTGTTTTACTCGTTAGGTTAGTTAACTCAACGAGTTATACTTGAATATTTCGGGTACTTTGATTGAATAAGCTTTATTCAATATTTATTTTATTTCTAAACCTGACTTCTCTTCACGTTGAGTTATACGCCTAAAAACCCTATTTAAACACTTATTACACGGGCACTTAGGTTATTTGTAAACTTTGTCAAGAAAATCTTTCCCACTTGTTGCTGTTACAACCTATGACGATGGTCTCCAAGTTCTACAAAGGTCGTGGCAGAGGAAAAGGCAAAAGCAGAAGAGATGCCAAATGAAAAGAAATAGAGAATGATGAAGTTCCACGTACTTAGTTCAAGAAAATATTTCGAGTGGACAAAAGGTTAGCAGAACTTTATAACTTTATAGAGATTACTTCTTTCCTCAAAGAATATTAGATGAAGTTAGACAATAACTTCAACATACTGATGCAAATATTACATACATGGGTATTCGTAGTAAATTTGATAGAGAATACAGAATGAAATGTGTTGAGATTGCATTTTTGGAACAGTATGCAAAATATTTGGAAAAAGGTGTAGGTTCATCAAATAGAACTCCTCAAACTCCTATAAACGGTACAAGACTACATGCATTTGAGGAAGAGCATGAATCAGCTATCCCTACTCCTTTATATTCAAAACAAGTAGAATCAGATATTACTGTAGACAAAACAAAAGTTGACAGACTTCGAAAGGCCGTTGCAATAGAAAGTGCCTTAGAAGAATTAAAGCAGAAAACTTTTATGGTGCAATTTGAAAAGAAAACAGCAATACTTGAAAAGGAGAAACAAAAATGTTATAGAAGAAGGAAAGTCAGAAAAATTATGTCTAAGGAAACAAAGTCTTTTGAAAAAGGAAAATCAGATGAAAATTTATTTTCAAAGGACAATGTATGTCTAGACATTGTACCTTATTGTGCATCTGATAAACTCATTAGTTCCGAACACACTGAAATTGATGAAGATAATGAGACTTTATTTTCCCTTGCTAGAAAACTTGAGAAGAAATCCAAGTCAAATATGAGCTCAAGTTTTTCTATTAGTACAAGTCCTGATGATGCAGAAATTGACAAATCAAAGCATCAGGCACCTGACATTGAACAAGTTATTGCAGATATAATTGACAATGTTGAGGCAGTAACTAGTTCAAAGGCTGAATTGTCTAGAGTAGCAGATATTGAAAATGTTAAGACACTAGAAGAGCTAAAAGTTAACCAGCCTTCTACAGAATCTATAGAAGTAGAGTCTGAGAATTCACAGCATGAATCAATGAAAATATCTGTTGAACAAAATGAACAATTACAGACAGATACACTGGTTGTAGAATTTGTGGAAAAATTGAAATCTGAACATTCTATAGAGACTAAATAGATGAATGTTGAGCATATTGACAATGTTCCTAACACTGTTGAAGCTGAAGAATCAAGCTTACCTGAGCAGCTTCAAGATAATATTTTGGAAGAGGAACAACATGACATTCATTTTGCAGAAGAGGTTCCTGGAGATGAATTAAACTCTGAATCACGGCTTCAGGTATCACCTTCTTTGTGTACAATATTACAAATTCAAGGTAATGCAATTCATTTTAGATTTGAAGAAGCATTGCAAAAATACAAATCTGATTACATGTCAGATTCTACATGCTCGTACAATAAAATTCAGAAATTTGATGGAAATAAGAGATCTGTTTGAGTTTCAAGGCCTCATTAAATTCTTGCTAGTAGGAATGAAATGGAAGCAATACATAGAGCTTATTGCAACTTTTTATAGCAATCTGGTCAAGAATGGAAATTTTATGAAAACTCAAATAAATGAACAAGAGTTTATGTTGTCTCTTGAGTTAATTTTTGAATTTTTAGGATTAAAGAATGAAGGTGTTGTTGTTACCAACAGATTTGACATAATAAGACAACTGGAATGGAACATTCAGTCTTTATCAAAAATTCCAGATGTATATTCTGAAATAAGATTAATGGAAAATCTGAATGCAGAGGCAAGGTTTATTGCAAATATATTGCATGCAAATTTATTTCAGAGAGTTTGACACAATTTGGAAGTCAACAGAAGCTGTTTATTTGCAACTTATGGCCTGCTGAATAAAATTCAAATAAATTGGTTTGATGTTTTTATGTCTCAACTACAGCATATGAGTTCAAAGTTATTTTATGGTGATGCTGTATGTAGAATCCTTGCAAGCCAATTGACTTTATCTGACTAGCCCTCTGAAACTAAAGGCCTGAGAGCATTTAGTGTCAAAGATTATTTCAGGTCATGCATAAACCTCAACGACAACAACAACAACAACAACAAAGTTATTCTGTTCAAGCAGAACAGCAAACCCAGCTACCTCCTGACTTAGATGTAGTGCTTAACGACATCAGAAATGATATTAGGCATCTAGGAGATAAAATATGTAATGCTATAAGTGATATACTTAGGAGGGGTTGATAACTATTTTTGTTTGTTTCTGAATACAAAATGTAATGTTTGTATTACTTGTTTGATTTGATTGAACAATACATTTTTCTGTAAATGTCTTCAATTATTATTCTTGTTTACAGAAAGAGTTGTTGTAATTATATCTCTTATATATATTTATATATTCTCTGTAATTATCTTTTTGATTAATGACAAAAAGGGGCAGAAATATTATAAAAAGATGATTATGATCTTAATTGCATATATATATTATAAAAGGAGATGCTATTTAAATGGTTATTGTAACCTGACAGATGATAATTAGAAAACTGATACTTATATAATTATTGACATCTGAGAGTTTTAGTTCTGAGAGGTAAAATTTACACAAACAATAGAAATAAGCTTAAGTGAACTTAAGTCAACAAACAAGTTTGTTGAATTAAAAGTTAACCCAACGAAGGTGCTTTGTTGAGTTAAACATATTTCATAATTGATTTAATATGGTTTTGTCATCATCAAAAAAGGGGAGATTGTTGAGTATTTTTGTTTTGATGATGTGTGCTGAATGAAAATAATCATATTTGCTCAATTACTATTGCTTGTGAAAAGAAATTAAAATCATCAATTAATACAGAAAAAGCTTACTGATATAAATACTTGTCTGTATTGCATCTGAAGTTAATAACTAGTTGTTTCGTTGCATTGATTTCTCATTTAGCTAAACGTTAAGTTAACGTGTGTTTTTATTGAAAAGCATAATATGTTTTAATGTTATATCTTCTGTATCATGAACAGTGCACGTTTAGACAACTCGTTAAGTTAGAGTTTTGTTTGTATAGAGGTCACGTGAGAACTCGTTAACTTAGAGGCTTAAAGGTTAAAATAGGTCACGTGATAACTCGTTAAGTTAGTGAGTAAAAGAAGAGACGAACTCGTTAAGTTAGTGTTATACATGTGGTGAAATTATAAGTTACGAATGTTGTATTGTATCATGTGAGGTGCTCATGTTTAACTCGTTAAGTTAACATAATTAAACGCGTTGAGTTGCTATATTGAACACTAAGGCAACGCGTTACGTTAGCGTTATAAAATTAAGTTGTTATTTTTGCACGTGGTAAAATTCTTATTATAAAAACATTTGTTTATTACTGGTTCGTTGAGTTATCATAACACAACGAAGATGGTTTGTTGAGATAGCATAACACCACGAACTTAGTTCGTTGAGTTAGCTACAGTACTTGTCACGTGAAATAGCACATGGTGAACTCGTTAAGTTATATATTTATACTTGTGTTACTCGTTTAGTTAACATTAAAGTAACGACTTCTTATTACACTAATGAAAAATTTTTGGATGAGAAAGTTTATTTTCAGGAAATTTTTCAGAGATTCAGGACTGATGATTAAAGAAAATTCAAAATATAAACGTGGGTTAGAACGTGTGTGTTTCAATGTAGGAAAAAGAAAAGACGTGGAGAAGTGGAAAACTAGTAGTGGTTAAATGTGAAGGATATGCATGAAATGAAGATATAGTATAAAAGGCATAGAATTCTCGTTGATCAATTTATCCTTGCACACAAAACGAAAAATCTTTTTAAGGATCAAACCATCCCTGCACACCAAAAGAAAAATCTTTTTCAGGGATCAAAAACACCTCTTCGAGAAAAATCTCTCAAGTGGAAGAAAGTTCAGTGAAGCATAAAAAGGTAAGATTTTCATCACTGAAGATTTGAAGTATCAGAAGAAAGCAAATTCAGTGAAGCATGAAAAGACAAGATATTCATCACTGAAGAATTGCTGAAGAAGAAAAAGAAGAAGAAGAAAGATCTCAAATAGGGAGAAAAGTTTTAAATTCCGCAAATTAGTTTTCTCTGTTTGTAGTTATGAAATTGTTTAGATGATACATGGTATCGAAATATAATTGCATCTACAATTTCTGAGGAGAATTGAATTGTATATTGTAATTGAAACCTTGAATAAAAATGATTTTATGAAAACAATGTCTCGACTTGTTTTTGAGTTTTAAAGTTTCAATTATATTTCAGAAAATATTAAAAATACACAATTCACCCCCCTCTTGTGTAGCCATACGATCCTATAATAAATATTCAAGTTTTTCGGTAACTTACTAGTATAACTTTTCGGAACTTAAGTCATTGAATTTCCTACGTGCAGAATTCCAGAAAGAAGTGCAAATAAGTTTTTGAAGAGTTTGAAAGTTAACTATCCGAAATCCTGAAGCGTTTCGGTGAGTTACAAGGATAACCATCCGAAACTTAAGTCAGCCTTTATGCACGTGCTGAATTAAAGTAATCAGAAAGTTAACAGAGACAAACTATCCGACAGGTATATAACTGTTCGGTGAGGTACAGTTATAAGTATTCGATTGAATGACAGCTCATAGTAAATATTCTGAAATCCTACCTGGTAGTAAAGTTTAAGTGATCTTTCGGTGAGTTACAAATACTCTTCGAAAAGTTGCACAGCTAACTATCCGAAAGGATAGGAAAATCGGTAAGATATCTTGAAACGATTTTTTGAACGGTAACTTACCGTATTGGGACTAGAGTCTAATCAAGTACAGTAGAATACATCCGTTGGAAGAAAATATGATCGTTGTACATATCAGGTATATATACAAAATACAAACAACGGATTTACGTAGCATTTTGCTCATACCTATACTTACACCAAGCTCAACAGAACGAAAGCTTTAGAGATCGAATCATCTTCAACATTTGTAAATCAAATTGCAAAAGTTCATCACGCATTCAACTCTGTTGTTCACAAGATAGTGTTTATTGAAGTACGCGGATTAAAACTTCAATGAAAGGATTGATTGAAGCTTCGATAAGGAAGCTCAAGTGAATGGTTTGTTGGTTCTTGCTTAAACCTTAAAGCAAGTGATTGTAAGTTTGCAAGAGTTTAGTGAAGCCCAAGTATCCCTTGGGGGTGGACTAGCCGTTAGTGGTGAACCACCTAAAAATCTCTATGTGATTTCCTTATTGTATGCTTGCTATCACTTTACATTAAACTACTTCTAAATTGTTAAGAAACGAATTTTTACCATTCACCCCCCCTCTAGTAAGCCTTAAGGTCCTAACAATTGGTATCAGAGCAAGGTTGATCTTGTTAATAGATTTAACCATCTGAGATCATGGCTTTCCACACTGCAGAGGGTCAGAATATCCATTGACCTCCCCTCTTTGATGGTAGCAATTATAGCTACTAGAAAAATAGGATGGAGTGCTTTCTCAAGAGTACAGATGTGAAGCTTTGGAGAATGGTTGTACATGGTACATCAACTCCAATCAGTCATGAAAGTGACTAGACTAAGGAGGATGAAAGAATCATCCAGATGGATGCTTGTGGGCTTAATTCCATTTACTGTGCACTAACTGGTGAACAGTATAATAAAATATCTGCTTGTAAATTCTCCCATGAAGCTTGGAAGATCTTTCAAATTACATATGAAGGAACCAGCCAAGTTAAAGATACTAAAATCAGCATTTTGTTAAGAAAATATGAATTATTCAAAATGCTTGAAAAAGAAAGTATCACTGAAATGTTTTCTAGATTCACAGAAATTGTGAATGAACTAAGAGGCCTTGGGAGGAGTTTCTCTAATCGTGAATAGGTACAAAAGATCCTAAGGAGCCTGACAGTCGAATGAAAGCAGAAGTCTACTTCCATACAGGATTCAAAAGATCTGAATAACTATTCAGTTGAAGATCTGTTGGGAAACCTTCTAGCTCATGAAGTCCAAATGAAGGAATGGAAAGAAGGAGTCATTGAAAGAAAAGTAGAGAAAAAGAAAGAACTAACTTTTCCCTCAACAGAAGATCAACTAAGCTCGGATGAGGATGAAGTGTTACTACTGGCCAAGAACTTCAGAAGGATGATGAGACAAGGAGGCAAAGCCAGCTCCTCAAAATCAAAAGTCCCTACATACTACAAGTGCAAGAAACTGGGACACATTTAACTTTACTATCCTTTTCAACAGGAGGAGGACAAATAAAAATGGAAAAGGAAGAATAAGAAGAAAATGGCATTGAAAGCCACTTGGGATGATAGCAGTTCATCCAACAGCTCATCAGACTCAAATGAGGAGCCATTTGCAAACGTGTGCTTTACTGCACAAGAGGTATGCTCTACATCTCCCTATTGCTCGGAAAAAGAAAATGATGATGTAGATATAGATAGTCTTCTCTGTATAGTAGATAACTTATATATAAAATGTAAAAAGTACAAGAAAGAATTAAAGAGTTTAAACTCCTATCTAGAAGATGTTTTTGCTAAACTAGAAAAAGCCTTAGTTGATAATAGGGAATTAAAGACTAAAATGGATAACTATAGTTGTAAAAATTTTGATCTGAAAGAAGAAAATAAAAACCTGTTATCTGAAGTTACTGATTTGAAGAAAACTATATGTAAATTTACTAAAGGTGAAAATAGCTTAAACAAAATAATAGGATCTCAAAGAATAGGAGGAAGCAAATTTGGCCTAGGGTATGCTGTACCATAGGAAGTCCCTTACTGTGGTGGAAAAATTAGATCTTATAAAGATGGCACAACTGTGTTTGTCATTAAGAAGAGATCTACGTCTATATGGCTACCAAAAGGCAACAGGTTTAGAATACAGAGGACTAACAGTGATGGACCTAAGAAGATATGGGTACCAAAAGTCTTAATTTCAACATGACTTGTAGGACTACATGGACAAGAAAGCTCAAACGTCCAAGTAGATCATTTACAGTGGTTGCTCAAAGCATATGACAAGTAAGAAAAGACTTCTGGAATCTATTAAATCAATAAATTCAAAATCTGTTAAGTTTGGTAACAATGAAAAATGTAGAATTACTACCATAAGAAATGTTGCATCTGAAAATGGAAAAATAGAAAATGTTCTTCATGTAAATGGTTTAAAATAGAATCTGCTAAGTGTAGGTCAATTATGTGACAAAGGTTACAATATACTTTTTACTATAGAAAACTATATTATATTACAACAGGATACACATGAAATTAAATTTACTGGATATAGAAATAACTCAATTTATACTTTGGAATTTCAATATGATATTATATCTAGTGATGCATGTTTAGTTGCTTCTAATGAAGATGAATGGTTATGGCATAAAAGATTAAATCATGCAAACATGCGACTTATAAGAAAATTGACCAAATATGATCTTGTTAGAGGTGTGCCTAAGCTCAAATTCAAGAGAGATAAATTGTGTAGTGACTGTACAATTGAAAAACAAAAGAAATTAGCACACAAGAGTATTGAAGACATTGTCACATGTCAACCATTGGATCTATTGCATATGGAACTGTTTGGTCCTACACAGACAACTAGTTTAGGAGGAAGAAAATATACCTTAGTGGTAGTTGATAATTATACAAGATTCACTTGGGTTATTTTCTTAACACACAAGAATGAAGCATGTGATGAATTCAAACATCTTTGTATTAGAATTCAAAATGAAAAAGAATCAACCATGAAGAAGATCAGAAGTGATGATGGAGGTGAATTTGAAAATTCAAAATTTGAAGAATTATGCAATTCTTTTGGCATACTACACGAATTCTCATGTCCAAGAACTCCTGCTCAGAATGGAGTTGTAGAGAGGAAGAATAGATCAGTACAAGAAATGGCAAGGACAATTCTCTATGGGCTGAAGCTATAAATACTGCATGTTATTCAATAAACAGAATTCATCTTAGACCTATCCTACATAAGACACCTTTTGAACTATGGTATGGTAAAATACCAAATGTTGGATATTTTAAGGTCTTCGGATCAAGATGTTTTGTACTTAATACAAAGGATCAAAAGGACAAATTTGATGCAAAATTTGATCCTACTTTACTTGTTGGATACTCTTCAAGAAGCAAGGCCTATAGGGTCTATTTTGAACATGAAAGAAGAGTAGAAGAGTCAATAAACGTATTCTTTGATGAAGATATGGTAGGAAAATTGAAGAGGCTAACAATAGACAGTGAAAGTGAAAGTGAAGTAACAAATCAGAAAATTCCTCAGAAAAAAGATAGTTCATCACTACCTACATCTACTAAGACAGAAAAAGCATGGAAGACAAAGTCTGAACATCCCATTGGGCAAATTATTGGGAATATAAATCAAGGTGTTCAAACAAGAAGCAAAATTCAAAATATTTGTAATTATTGTGCTTTTGTGTCTAAACTTGAACCTTCAACAGTTGAAGATGCCTACAATGATGAATATTGGATCATGGCCATGCAAGAGGAACTAAATCAGTTCAAGAAAAATGAAGTCTGGAACTTGATTGAAAGGCCCATCGAAAAATCAATTATTGGTACTAAATGGGTGTTTAAGAACAAACTTGACAACAATGGTAGCATTATCAGAAATAAAGCTAGACTTGTTGCTCAGGGATACAACCAATAGGAAGGAATCGACTATGAAGAAACTTTTGCACCTATTGCAAGACTTGAAGCAATTAGAATGTTACTTGCCTTTGCAAGCAGTATGAAAATCAAGCTTTATCAAATGGATGTTAAAAGTGCATTTCTTAATGGCATTCTGCAAGAAGAAGTATATGTAGAACAGCCACCAGGTTTTGAAGATGAAGAAAATCCAAACCATGTATACAAACTGAATAAAGCTCTCTATGGTTTGAAGCAAGCACCACGTGCATGGCATGATAAACTGAAGAGTTTCCTTCTTGAGAATCAGTTTAACATAGGAACTACAGACAACACCCTATTCATCAAATATGAAAGCTCTCATATGTTGATTATTCAAATCTACATGGATGATATCATTTTTGGTGCCACACATGAGAAACTATGTCTTGATTTTCAAATCTTAATGAAGAATGAATTTGAGATGAGTCTTATGGGAGAATTAAAATTCTTTCTAGGATTACAGATTCATCAACTTCAGCATGGTATTTTCCTGAATCAAGAGAAATTTTGCAAAGAGATTCTCTTAAAATTTGGTATGGATAAATCCAAAGCAGCAGGTACTCCTATGAACTCAAATGAAAAACTTGATAAGGACATTTCTGGCATTCCAGTGGATCAAAAGAAATACAAAGGTATGATTGGATCACTTCTGTATCTAACAGCCAGTAGACCAGTTATAATGTTTAGTGTTTGTACTTGTGCAAGATATCAAGCCTCTCCAAAAGCATCACACTTAAAATCAGTTAAACGTATATTTAAATATCTACAGGGTACCAAAGAGTTTGACTTATTTTATTCTTCACAGAATCAATTGATTTTAGTAGGATACAATGATGTAGATTATGCAGGATGCAAATCAGATCGAAAAAGCACTAGTGGGACATGTCAGTTGCTTGGTCATTCACTTGTTTCTTGGTTTAGCAGGAAACAAAACTCTATAGCTCTATCCACCATGAAGCTAAATATATGGCAGCAGGCCTATGTTGTGCACAGATCTTATGGATGCAACAAACACTAGTAGATTATAAGCTAAATTTTCAAAATACCATTATTTATTGTGATAGCAGCAGTGCCATCAATCTCTCCAAAAACACAGTTCTACACTCTAGAGCAAAACATATCGAGATTAGGCACCACTTTTTAAGAGACCATGTTGAAAAAGGTCATATTTCCTTAGAATATGTCTCTACTAAAGAACAACTTGCAGATATCTTCACCAAACCATTATCTGAAGTTGCATTTAATCATATTAGACGAAATTTATAGATTTGTTCTTTATATGATTTATAATTTCATATCTACTCTCCAAGCTCACCACTAGGAGCTTGTTCTACTAACTTCTCTGTTTTGCAGCAACTGAGACATTTTGATACTTAACTATAATTGCTCCACCAACTCAGCATCTGTCTTCTCACTTCTTTTTGATAATTGACAAAAAAGGGGGAGAAATATCATAGTTTGGTAAGCAAAGCCGCAGTAAAGTAGGGGGAGAAATTCAAGGGGAGTGGTTTCAGAAAATCAGGGGGAATCTTTAAATTTACATTATTCTACTTTCCTCGTGTGCTTTTATGTATAGATATATAGGGAGAGAAATACATGTAATGCATTGTAAGGTTTTTGCCATTATCAAAAAGGGGGAGATTGAAAAGACCTCTAGATTTTGATAATGCAAAAATCAATGTAAGGTTTTGAATTGTATTTATCAGGATTAGTTTGTACAGCAAAAATATCAGAAGACAAACAAATCGAAGCAGCAAACAAGTGGTAGTAAATCTCAAAATATGCTGCTGTAGAAAATCGAACAGTTAAGAGGTGTAATTCTTAGGTTAAGTGGGATTGAATGATCGGATAGTTAAGGAGTTAACTATCCAGAAGCTTAAAGGACTTTTCAGAGAGTTACAGGTATAACTATCCGAAAGTTAAGTCATTCAATAAACCACATGCAGAAATACTGAACGGAAGCTTAAAGGACTTATCGGAGAGTTAGATAACTATTTGAGTTTTTCGGTAAGTTACAAGTATAACTTTCCGGAACTTAAGTCATTGAATTTCCCATGTGTAGAATTCCAGAAAGAAGTGCAAATAAGTTTTCAGAGAGTTAGAAAGTTAACTATCCGAAATCCTGAAGCGTTTCGGTGAGTTATAGGGATAACCATCCGAAACTTAAGTCATTGAATTTCCCACGTGCAGAATTCCAAAAAGAAGTGCAAATAAGTTTTCGAAGAGTTAGAAAGATAACTATCCGAAATCCTAAAGCGTTTCGGTGAGTTACAGGGATAACCATCCGAAACTTAAGTCAACCTTTATGCACGTGTTGAATTAAAGCAATCGGAAAGTTAACAAAGACAAACTATCTGACAACTATATAACTGTTCGGTGAGGTACAGTTATAAGTATCCGATTGAATGACAGCTCATAGTAAATATTTTGGAATCCTACCTGGCAGTAAAGTTTAAGTGATCTTTCGATGAGTTACAGATACTCTTCAAAAAGTTGCACAGCTAACTATCCGAAAGGATAGGAAAATCGGTAAGATATCTTGAAACGATTTTCTAAATGGTAACTTACCATATTGGGACTAGAGTCTAATCAAGTACAGTAGAATACATCCGTTGCTATGATCATTGTACATATCAGGTATATATACAAAATACAGACAACGGATTTAGGTAGTGTTTTGCTCATACCTATACTTACACTAAGCTCAACAGAACAAAAGCTTTAGAGATCAAATCATCTTCAACATTTGCAGATCAAATTGCAGAAGTTCATCACGCATTCAACTCTTTTGTTCACAAGATAGTGTTTACTGAAGTACACGGATTAAAACTTCAGTGAAAGGATTGATTGAAGCTTCGACAAGGAAGCTCAAGTGAATGGTTAGTTGGTTCTTGCTTAAACCTTAAAGCAAGTGATTGTAAGTTTGCAAGAGTTTAGTGAAGCCCAAGTATCCCTTGGGGGTGGACTAACCGTTAGTGGTGAACCACCTAAAAATCTCTATGTGATTTCCTTATTGTATGCTTGCTATCACTTTACATTAAACTACCTCTAAATTGTTAAGAAACGAATTTTTACCATTCACCCTCCCTCTGGTAAGCCTTAATGTCCTAACAGAATGAAGGATTAAAAATTTTGGATGACACAATTGCCGTCGAGTGGAGTGAATAGGAAATCAAAGATTGTTTAGCTATCAATCCTGGTGTGCCTTTATTAAATAGATTGAAGCATTTAAGTGGTAAAGCACACATGGTAGCTAACATTTTGATTAAAAATGTCTATCAACGACAAGGCCATGACATAGAATTAAGTCAATTTGTTAAATGGGCCACATATGCAGTTGTAAACAGAATTCAAATAAATTGGTCTGTAGTTTCTATCTCCAAGCTGAAAGTAGTAAAGAAAAAATTGATTTATGGAGATTTGATTCCAGTGTTGATGGTGGATTGTATTGATTTCACGAAATGGACATCAAAAAGGATCTGATCAAGAACCATTTCAGTGAAAGAATACAGAAATTTTGTAGCTGCAGAGATAGCTGTACCTTCTAAAGGAATTACAAGAGTTGTAGAGAGAATTAATCAATTAGAACTTCAATTAGAAAAACTCTAGAAGGAAGTGGATGAACTTAGGAATAGAGATTAAATTGTATTGTTCGTCTACTTGTATAAAATTGTATGATGTATTTACACTGTAAATTGATTCATATGAATGAATATAATTTTTTCAGATGTACTTTTCATACATGTTTTGGATGTGAAATGAATGGAATTTATTGAATATTATATAATTTGTGGAACTTTATGAATGAATATGTAACAGATTTACAATTTGCTAAATGACAGGATAAATGCTTAAAAAATTTCTACATGTTGCAAGGTAAAATGTAAATTCTGCATAACATAAAATGACCTACAAGTTAAATCTTTATATAATGTTTAGATTTGAATGAATTTTGATTAGAATGATGCATTAATGACATAGATTTAACTTTATTTCAGTTAGCAGAATAAAAAAAAAATAGAGAGGAATTTACGAGAGTAAAACTTAGAGGTTGCTAAGTGTTAACTCAACGAAGTAAGTTCGTTGAGTTAACCGTAACTCCACGAGGTCAGTAATATAATATAAGGTCACTCTGTTCAGTTATCTGTAACTCAACGAAGTTAGTCTGTGGAGTTAGCAACGGTAACCGATTGTGTTCCGTTGAGTTATCTATAACTCAACGAGGTTAGTTCGTAGATTAAGCAGAACGGTTATTCTTTTAACCACGAACGAAACTTCGTCGGCTTAGCAATTACTAAAATTTGAAATTAATAGTGGTACACGTACCCATAAAAATAGGAACCACCATGCACATTGCAAGACACGTTCTTGCAATGAGATTTATTCACTTTATGGATGTACATTATATATATAAATCAGAATGTTATTTATGAGTTACCAGCACTTTTAAAAGAAAGGAGAATGCGTTAGAGGAACTGGAAGGAGAAGCAGCTGATTCAACTTCATCCGACAACAAATATTTATTGAATAGAAAGCTTCAGACTAGTATGTAATTAATCTTCTGCTATTTATTTATGAGCACATGGACTCGTTCTCTAAGCACTAAACGATTAGTAAGAACACCTACTCAGGAATTTTCATCACAGAGGAGTATTGAAAAATTTTCTGAACTGAACTTTAATGAAATTCATTGGGGTGTAGCTAACCTTTCTTTAAAAGAGAACGTAGAGATGGCTATTCCAGTAGAAAAACCATTAGGAGAAATTCTGTATCTGGAATTAGTTGATGAACCTTCATGTATTCGATTGCCAAACTTTGAGGGAGATAGGTTTGAACTGAAATCTAATTATATTAGTCAATTGCCACATTTTCATGGATTAGAAAGAGAGGATGCCTATTATTTCCTTAGAGAATTTAATGAAGTTTGTCAAATGATGAAAATGCCGAACATGAGTATAGATGCTATTAAACTTAGATATATCTCTTTTTCTTTAAAAGACACAGCTAAGAGATGGTTATATACTCTCTCGCCTGATTCAATTTCTACATGGACTGAATTTTACTCTGTTTTTCTGGAAAAATATTATCCAACACATCAAACGATTAAAAAGAAGAAGGAAATATTAATGTGTAGCCAAAAACAGGGTGAATCATTCTGGAAATATTTTGAAAGATTTAAAGATTTACTGACTCAATGTCCACATCATGCAATGAGTAAAGCACAATTAATAGGTATAATTTATGAAGGCATAGATGTTTCAACGAAATCTTTATTAGAATCTACTTGTCAAAATGGATTTTTAAAGTTATGTAGTGAAGAAGCATGGGCATATTTAGAAAACTTTGCAAAAAGAACTGCACAGTGGGAAAACTTGGCTAAAGCTATTGCAGATAAAAAAATATTGCCAAGGGGAATGCATGAAATAGATTCAAGTACTATGCTTGAGGTGAAATTAAATGAATTAACAAAGAAAATAGAAGAGTTATCATTAAATCAAAAGCTAGCAGAAAAGAATGCAAACATAAATGATTTAGATATTATTTATGCTAGAAACCAGAGAGATAACTTGGGAAATTCTTATAATCCTAATTGGAGAAATCACCCGAATTTATCTTGGAGAAACAACAACTTCCAGGGAGGAGAAAATGTAAATGAGAAGAATATAAGTTATGAAGCATTATTGGAACAAGGATCTAGAATAGAGAAATTAGAAAAGATAATCCAACAATTAAACAATCGTCTAGATTTTGTATTTGGAAGTGCTGCAATTCAAAATCAGAATAGAAATATACCACTTAGATAGAAGGAACCAATGGAAGTTAGACCTACTAGAGGATTTCCAATACAAGCTATACCTAATCCTATCAATAGAACTGTTAATGAAATTGATACCTCTTCTGGGAGGATAGCTGAATGAAGCAGCATATCTGAAGCAACTATCTATATGTATATATGTTTTTATTTTTAGTTAATAGTATCGTAGAGTTAGTTCTTAACTCAACAAACTTAGTCCGTTGAGTTATGCCTTAACTCCACGAGGGTGTGCAGTAGTTATGTTAATTTTTTGTCTCTACTAAATTTTTGTTTGTGTTATATAGAATCAACAAATGGAATTGATGCAATTACCGTTAGATGCACTAAGAGAAGTATTGAGTAACTTGTCAGCTAAAGATCTGTGTACGCTGTGTTGTGTATCAAAGGAAATTAAAGATTGTATTAAAGAAAAATATTTTCAGGGACTACAAGCTGCAAAAATGACTAAGATTAGAGATGGATTCGTATGGAGGTCATTTAATCGTAGTTCAATTAATCATGAATATCTTGCTATGGAAGAAACTACTGGAATTCCACCCAATACATTAGAAGGAATAAAACATATTATGGGGATAGATGAAGGATTAATCATATACAGGACAAGACCAAGGTATGCAAGTTTATTATTACCTGATATTTTGATAAGAAATCCTATAACAGGAGAAGAATAGAATATAGGAAGACCTAATAGATTTGAAGTACCAACTGTAAATTGTGGATCGGCTTTAATATTTTCTGATAAAAATTCTGCAATTCCTAAAAAATTATATTATTAGAGACCTACAGGAAATTGGGGTGAAGATTTACGCTTAAGTGTGTACAACTTTCTAAATAGATCTTAGAATGAAAATATTATGATATATCTGGGTTGGAAATCATTAATTAACCAAACACATGTCATACTAGATGGATATATATATCTAGTCACAGATATATTAATAGCATTTGGATCTGATTTATACATAGTGAGCATAGACAGTTATGATGATTTTATAGAAATTTTACCTATACCGAGTGATATAGCTAAACCACCATCTGCAGAATTTAATAAAATTCAAATAGGAATGTGGTATAATGAAGAAGATGATCCTACTTTATGTTTGATATGATGGTGGGATGAATTGATGAAATTTCAAATATGGATTATGGAAGACATTAATGAATGGAAGTGGGAAGAGGAGTATATTGAAACAGATGTAGAAATAGAAACTACTACATTACCCTGGAACCAAAAAGGATCCTTTTCTGCATTTCATATCATTAATGGTAATACACTTGTATTTGGAATTTATAATATATTACATGTTTACAAATTAAGAAGGAACAAGAACTGCATGAAAACAGAATTAATAGCAAGAAGAACTATTCCTAAAAAGTTTGCTTGGACTGATACATTTATTCCATTTGTTCCTACTTTTCAATCATGTTCTTAAGTTGTGATTTTGTGTGTTTAATGTTGTGTGTATTCTACATTTATTTTTAGAAAAAAATATAGTTTTCATTTTATTTTATAAAAAAAAAAACAAAATATCAATCTAGTTTGTTGATATCTATTCTGGGAAACCAATTAGCTTGCTTGTGAGCCACCAAAGGCATAGGAGCCTGGGTTCCACACAAGACAATGAATTATCAATATTTGTTAAATGTTATTTTGTTATATATTTTTTTGCTTTTATCTATGAATGAAAAGTTTTCAGAATCAAAAATCGGAATATGCAAAAGGAGATACAAACGAAACAAGGTATGTAACTGATTACTTATCTTGAATTTTAATCAACAAAACTGTATTCATGCCTGCTACAATTACTGTATTTATTGTCAAATCTTTTACATTGAGGACAATGCAAAATGTAGGTATGGGGGGGAGGTAATTAAAGTAACAGCCATGTAAGTTTGTTAATTAAAAAAATTAAAATGGTATTGCAAAGTTTTGTGGAAATTGAAAATTTTTATGAACTTGTTGTAACTATTCGATAATTAAGACTGTAAAATTTATAATCTGTAACTGCTTGAATGTTATATTTAGAAGGCTATATATGATGCTATAGAATTTACTATTTATGCAAATCTAGAGATAGTATCTTATGTTTTTTCTGAATTTCATGAGTTTAACAGTTTCACGATTTTAAAATGAAATCAGAATGCTTAATGAAAAATCAGTAAATTATCTGAAGTCCTAAAGGAGCTGAGATGTGAATTCTAGATTAAATGAAACACATATGATTAAAGATACATTTAATTTGACTGATTGAACTTGTAGAATGATTTATGTGTAAATCTTATTAAACTACAGAAAAGGTATGAGCTCACTGTTATGGATTCATATTTTCAGTAAATGATAGAAGCAGGACTATATGAGATTGATGTTTTACTTCATCTGTATTAATGAAATACATACATATACAGTATGTGATTAATGCTTTGTTTTGTGTGTATTTAAAAAAAAAAAAAAAAGGAAAAAAGAGAAAAATTTGAGAGTTTATTTACTTGTTTGATCACGAGCCTTTTGTACTTGAGCAAATAAGTATGTAAGGATTGTTGCCTTGGAAGAAAAAAAAGGACTCTTGAAATCTGGCAACCTAAGATCTTGATCAGATCTGGGATTGTTGACTGAAAGCTCGTTACATGGGTACATTACAAAGCTCCTGTATGATTCAAGCTTGTCAAATTAACTTTTAAAGTAAAAAAAAAAAAAACATATACTATTCTGAAAAGATACAAGTGTTTTGTGAAATACAGATATCTTATGAATTGAGTACATTTTCTGTTATCTAGAATTACTGAAATATGAATCTGGAATTGACTTTTGAAGTTGTTTTAATGGAGATACAATTCTTTATTCTACTTGTCTTAATCATATTGAAATGGATTGTACTTTGATTCGTATGTTGTTGAAATTTCTTCTAGAAATCTTATTGGAAAATTCAGGATGACAGATGATGAAAAGAAGAACAAATGATAACATAATTAACACCTATGTGATGATGATATACTTCATATGTAATTTGCATATATTCTAAGTATATTTGCAAGTTGATTATTGAAACATACAGAATATATATTTTTGTGCTGAACAGAAGAAAAAAAAAAGAAAAAAAAAAAGAAGAAGAATTAATTCTAGCACTTTTTGAAAGACCAATTAATTAGATCTTAGTTTGCTAAGGGACTAGCAAAATTTAGGTATGGGGGAAGTGTTTAAAATGAAAAAGTGCATATTATTAACGGTTAAATGATGGTTAATTACATAATATTTAGCTTATCATATAAGAATTAAGCCATTATGTTATAATTGCACTGTTATATACTTTAATTAGAATTACTGCTTAAATTTGGAGAATTAATGTCAATTTAGTACATTTCTGAATTGTCGGTAAGTTGCAGGCTGTGAAATTCTTAAGTATCCGAATTTTTTGAAATTTTGGATAGTTATGTTTAACAGACCGAACATGTAGGATAGTTATGTTTAAATTGCCAAATAGTTATATTTTGAAAGAATATTTTATTATTTCCTGAAATACACGTGTCAAAACCATAATGCATGACTTAAGTGAACTTTCAGTGAGTTATCTCTAACTATCCGAAATTGCAGTTGGGCATTGGACAGTTATATGTGTAACCCTCCGAAATCACTTTTTATTTATAAAATAGTTGAGGACATGTGTCATGTTCTGATAAAGTGACTTAAGTGGACTTTCAGTGAGTTAGCTGTAACTATCCAAAATGCATCTGAGCATCAGATAGTTAGACCTGTAACTCTCTAAAATGTATATTTTATTATTAAACTGCTGTTGACACGTGTCGAGATCCGGTAGATTTACTTAAGTTATATATCAGTGAGTTATCTGTAATTATCCGAAATGCATCTAAGCATCGGATAGTTAAGTTTGTAAGTATCCGAAATGCACGTGAGCATCGGATAGTTAAATTTATGCACGTATTTTATAGTTAAATCAACGAAGAAAGTCCATTGAGTTATTTGTAACTCCACAGACTATTTATTTTCTAATATGCCACTGTAACGGTTGAAGAAACAGAACAGTTGGAAGAAAAACCACGATTGCATGTATTACGTAGGGAGAAGAAATCATCGCCGTTGATATGAATGAAGGAAATCCAACCGACCATTCAAGCAAAAGTAGTTACTACTAAAGAAATATAAAAGAAAAGAAGAAAAAGAAGTAAGAGTGCGTGTGTGATCGATGGACGGCCAGTGTGTATAAAGGAGGAGCACTGAACTTTCTGCAGGCAGTATCGGCAATTCTCCAAAGTACCACACCAACCATCATTACCACCACCATCACCACTATAATCACCAACCATCGGAGGTCTATGAGAATACTTTCTAGATGTCGGGTCGATTCTGAGCCAAACACAGTGCCTGACAACCATTGTGAAGAGTGATAACATCGCAGGAAGGGAAGCCATTTTCACCAAGCGCTGACTCATATTTCAGGAGATCGTAAAGCTTCTAGCCTTGACTTCGGGTTGATGCCTGTATGCTGAAGAGGAGATTATCTTGCAATTCTGGACTCGCGATTCTATAGGGAGAGGAGACAGGATTGTAAGTGGTTTAATTTTCAATGGTGTAATCGCATCGTATGTAGGGACGAAAGTATTTACTATTGATTGAGATTACTTTACATTTCACCTTTCGCCCATTTTCATGTTCATATTAAACCAAAAATACCAAAAACAACTTATCTACTATTGTATGTTGTATTTGAGTGTTGTATTGTTTGTGTTGTATCATGAGTAATGTTATCTTTGTTAGTGTTGTGATTGTTTTATGTTTGTTTTAGTTTTACAGTTTACTGAAATTGGTTCATTCAAAAGACTTAAAGATTTTAATGGTTACTGTTTGAATTATCTGAATGTTAGTATTGCTTAATGATAAATCCAGTGTTTACTAACATTAAAGAGCTTAATTGATGTTATTTACAATCTGTGGAATCGCCCAATGGTTGGCCGAATTCCTATGCAAATAGCAGTATTAAAAAGAAAAGACAGGCTCGTGGAGTTAACTTAAGTTCACGAGGTTAGTCCGTTGAGTTAGCTATAACTCAACGAACTTTATCCGTTAAGTTAACTATAATTCAACGGAGAGCTTATTGAATATATAAATTTGATTGTTAACAAACAGACAGTTCTAAACTTTTAAGCAATTCCCTATGGGATCGACCTATACTTGCACACTAATGCAATAGACACTGTGCACTTGCAGTTATAGTATAAATTGGAATTAATATCTAAATTATATTAAAGGTTGTTTGTTTACTTCTAAAAGAAAAAGAATAGGCATAAAGATAAATTAACTAAGCAAAAACAGAAGTAACAAATCCAGTTTTTCTGGTACGTTATTGGAGATCTAATCAGATATTCTGGTGTCGTGTTGGGAAAACACAAACAAACGACTAGTTATTTAACAGTATAATTTCAGATCCAATATAGACAAGTATTTATATTAGTAAACTTTTTCTGTATTCATTGATGATTTTAATTTCTTTTCACAAGCAATAGTAATTGAGCAAATATGATTATTTCCATTTAGCACACATCATCAAAACAAAATACTCAACATACAACTACAAGTATCCAAACTTATGACACTTCATGTGTATGACTTAAATTGCACATGACAAAAGGACTTGAGTGGATTTTTAGTGAGTTACGAACATCCTTTGGAAAGTTACACAACTAACTATTCGAAAGTCTAAGAAAATCGAAAGGTTATCTTGAAACACCTTTCCAAACTGTAACTTACCATATTTAGACCTGCAAACTTAGCAAGTACAACAAAATAAATCCGTTGAAGAGAAAATATGATCGTTGGACTTACAAACATAAATACAAATAGATCATTCAATATTCAGCAAAGCTAACAAGTGAGATTACATAGATAATCACATACAGAGATACAGTATACATTGCAAATCAACTACTATTATAGAAGATAGACTACTACAAAGAATCGATTGAAAGCTAGATATACAAGAAGATTCTTAAAGCTCTCCAAGTGCTGAAAGTTTGATCTAAGAAGGATCATTTGGTTCTTGGCTTCAACCTTAAAGCTTCATTCAAGTTGTTGGTTTGAGTTTATACTTGAAAACTCAAGAGGTTGGTTTACTGAAGTTTATACCTGAAAACTTCTGAGTAATTGGTTAGAGCTATGACCATAAAGCTCAAGTGAATGGTTGGTTCTTGCTTTAACCTGAAAGCAAGTGTTTGTAAGTGTTGAAACACTTAGTGAAGCCCAAGTGATCCTTAAGGGTGGACTAGCCTAGTTGGTGAACCACCTAAATTTTCCTTGTGTTTCTTACTTTTATTTCTGCTATGCATGTTTATTTATCTATTTAGTACTTGAGTAAACTGTTTATTTAAAATTAGTTAATCAAGTCAGAAATAGTTGTAAATATACTTTGATCACTATTCATCCCCCCTCTAGTGAAGCCATACGTTCCTAACAATTGGTATTAGAGTAGGTTGATCTCTTTTTATAGATTTAACCATCTAAGATCATGGCATCTTTTCATAGAGAGGGTCAAAACATCCATCGTCCTCTCCTATTTGATGGTATTAACTATAATTACTGAAAAATAGGATGGAATGTTTCCTTAGAAGCTTAGATGTGAGTCTATGGAAAATGGTGGTTCTAGGAACACCTATTCCACCTAGTCATGAGGATGACTAGACTAAGGAGGATGAGAGAATCATCCAAATGGATGCTCGAGGGTTGAATATTATTTACTATGCCTTATCTACTGAACAATATAATAAAGTTTCAACTTGTAAATCTGCTCACGAGGCTTGGAACACTCTTCAAATAAGCTTTGAAAGAACTAGCCAAGTGAAAGATACAAAAATCAGCATTTCACTTAGAAAGCTTGAATTATTTAAAATACTTGATGATGAAACAATTACTGATATGTTTTCTAGATTCACTGAGATTATTAATGGCTTAAGAGGTTTGAGAAAGGAATTCTCTATCTGTGAACAGGTGCAAAAAATCCTTAGAAGCTTAACTGTGAAATGGAAGTAAAAGTCCACATCAATACAAGATTCCAAAGGCCTCAACAAATACTTAGTAGAGGATCTGATGGGCAATTTGCTAGCCCATGAAGTTCAAATGAGAGAATGGAAAGATGAGAAAGGAAGTGCTAAATAGAAAATAGAAATGAAGAAAGAACTAGCCTTTCCATCAACTCAAGAACTTCAATGCTCGAATGATGATGAAGTTGTGTTATTGGCTAGAAAATTCAAAAAATGGAAAAGAATCAAGCCAGCACATCAAAAAGCAATGTTCTAATATGCTTTAAATGCAAGAAGCAAGGACATATACAACCTGATTGTCCACTACAACTAGAAGAAGAAAAAGAAATGAAGAAGAAGAAGAAGAAGAGCTACAAAAAGAAAATGGCATTGAAGGCTACTTGAGATGACAGTAGTTTTTCTAGTAGCTTATCCAGTTCAGATGAAGAGGTACCAATAAATGTGTGCTATACAACACAAGAGGTATGTTCCACTTCATCTCAAAGTAATTCTGATGTAGACAATGATAATCTAGATGTAAATATTCTTTTGTCTACTGTTGACAATTTATATGTTAAATGTAAAAATTATAAAAGGAAATTAAGCATTTAACTACATGTTTAGAAGAAGCATATACTAAACTTGAAAATTTGCATGTTGAAAATAGAAAATGCAATAATGATGAATTGATAAATGAAAATGAAAATTTGAAATTACTGATCTGAAAAACACTATGCATGAGTTTACCAATGGACAAAATGGATTAAACAAAATCATTGGTTCACAAAGACATAGTTTAAATAGATTTGGCCTAGGGTATGCTACTTCACAGGAAATACCCTACTATGGTGGTGTTATCTGATCTTATAGAGATGGTAAATAGTGTTTGCCATCAAAAGAAAATCTGGATCAATGTGGCTACCAAAAGGAAATAAATTAAATGTTGTTAGGACTAACACTTATGGACCCAAGAAAGTATGGGTACCAAAATCTATATCTGTTTGAATTGTAGAATTGTATTATTTAGTGGGAGCAACTAGTTTACAATTTCAAATTACTATCTACAAATGACCAAAATCTGAAGATCAATGGAATGATCAATTAGAAAAGGCTGAAAATTTGAAAATTAGTTATGAGAGCAACTATTTGGTATTACAGGAGGCACCATAAATTGGTAGGAAGTACTACACATAGATTGAGTGGAAAATGTGCCTAAAATCATGATATTCAAAGAGAGCAAAATCTACAGCAGCTAGAAACAATCATACAGAAAAGAGAGCAGCAGCCAGACTACAGTCACAAATTGCTTTCTGCATATGTTTTGAAAGAATCTCTTGAAGAGAAATCAGAAGCTAAATAGTAAAGGATCAATTATGATGTTTTGAAATTAACAATTAGTATCAAAAGTAGCATCAATGATTGAATCATGTTCTTTAAAGGAAATAAGATCTACACAAGCCAAGATGAATGAATACAAAAGTAAGGAAATCAGATTTATCAAAGGACAAGCAAAATCTGCAGTAGCCAGATTACAGTCTTCAAATTATCTTCTGCAAATTGAAAGAACCTCTTGAAATAAAGATCTAAGAGAAGATAAATGGATTGGAATCAGAAGCTAAATGATTGAGAATTATTTATGATGTTTTTGATTAACAATTGGTACCTGGTTTAGTTGGTATCATAAATGTCATTTTGCAAAATAGGTACAACAAATCTATCTGCAAGGAAAAGCATATAAGTAGGGGGAGAACCTACTATATGAAGGGAATTCAAAATGTTGCTTCAGTGCAAAAAGAAAGTGTATAAAGAGGGCACACATATAGGGGGAGAGCCTATAGCTTGATATTAAAAATCGGAAAACCTCCATACAAATAAGGGGAGAGCATGTGGCAACAACTACAAATATTAACTACATATTTATAAATTGCAACATTAACTATTGGCATTTCATTGTTTTTCAGTTTTTATAGATGATGCAGTAAGTAAACAAGACAAAGGAAGAAATACCAAAAAAAAACAAGAGAGCAATTACTAACTTCTCAGAATTGATATGTCAACAACTGGTATCAGACAAGGATTGAGGAAATTGACACTTCAATTGATACTGTGCTCAAATAAGAAAGAAGAAAAGTAGTACAACATCAAAGGGAAAGAAGAAAATATACTACAATGATGAAAATATCTCAAAAATTGATATCAGCACACCAATAGTCAACATTTGATGCACAATCAAAATTGGTATTCGAAGATATTGATGCAATTAATTCTTTCAACATTTGATATCAAACAGGATTATGGAAATCAGAAAATTGTTATGACATCAGATATTACATCTTGACAAAAAGGGAAAAATTTGGGAGCGAAAGAAAATTCAAAGGGAAGAAAGTTATGGAACTCCTTTTCTCTAATGACAAAAAGGGAGAGAAGAATAAAGAGAATTACATAGAAAGCAAGGAGAGTATTCCTAGCACACAGACAAGGGAAGAAATTAACTCCATTATATTGTATTCACTGTAAATCATTGCTTTATATAGTTTCTATGTGATTGAATGTATAGAAACAATCTAGGGAGTGAAATACATATAATTAAATGTAAAGGATTTTACCATTATTAAAAAGGGGGAGATTGAAAGGACCTCTAGATTTTGATAATGCAAAAATCAATGTGAGGAGTCAAATTGTATTTCATAGTTAAGATAGTTCAGTAAAAGATCAGAAGGCAGATAAACAGATACAAGTAGATCAGAAATTGCTACTATAAAGCTACAGGAAAATCGGATAGTTACTAGGCTTAAATATCCAGAAGAAAGTTAATCTTCGGTAAGTTATAGGCTTAAGTATCTGAAGAGTCAGTTTAAAGTAGCAAAAACGCCGTCGAATAGTTAAAAAAATAACTATCTGAAAATACAAGGCCTTTAGAGAGTTTAAAAGATAGCTGGTTGAATGATCGGAGAGTTAAGGCACTAACTATCTGGAAGTTCAAGGAAATCAAAAACTTAGGAAAGCTAATTATCCAAGACTTAAGTCATTCAATTACCCACATGTAGAAATCCAGATAGAAGCTTAAAAGGATTTTTCAGAGACTTAGAAAGCTAACTATCCGAAAAGCAAGAAATTTTGGAAGGTTACAGATTTAACTATCCGAAACTTAAGTCATTCTATTTTGCATGTGCAAAAATAAGAAAGCAATTGAAAGCTTTAAAGAAAAATCAGAGAGTTACTGTAGCTAACTATTTGATAGTCAAAAATGTTTTGGTAAGTTACAGCTACAAGTATCCAAACTTATGACATTTCACATGTATGACTTAAATCACATGTGACAAAAGTACTTAAGTGGATTTTCGGTGAGTTACGAACATCCTTCGAAAAATTACACAGCTAACTATTCGAAAGTCTAAGAAAATCAGAAGGTTATCTTGAAACACCTTTCCAAACGGTAACTTACCATATGTAGACCTGCAAACTCAGCAAGTACAACAAAATAAATCCGTTGAAGAGAAAATATGATTGTTGGACTTACAAGCATAAATACAAATAGATCATTCAATATTTAGTAAAGCTAAAAAGTAAGATTACACAGACAATCACATATAGAGATACAGTATACATTATAGATCAACTACTATTATAGAAGATAGCTCAATTTAGATTAACTGCTACAAAGAATCGATTGAAAGCTGGATATACAAGAAGATTCTTAAAGCTCTCCAAGTGCTGAAAGTTTGATCCAAGAAGGATCATTTGGTTCTTGGCTTCAACCTTAAAGCTTCATTCAAGTTGTTGGTTTGAGTTTATACCTAAAAAGTCAAGAGGTTGGTTTACTGAAGTTTATACCTGAAAACTTCTGAATGGTTGGTTAGAGCTACGACCAGAAAGCTCAAGTGAATGGTTGGTTCTTGCTTTGACCTGAAAGTAAGTGTTTATGAGTGTTGAAACATTTAGTGAAGCCCAAGTGATCCTTGAGGGTGGACTAGCCTAGTTGGTGAACCACCTAAATTTCCCTTGTGTTTCTTACTTTTATTTCCACTATGCATGTTTATTTATCTATTTAGTACTTGAGTAAATTGTTTATTTAAAATTGGTTAATCAAGTCAGAAATAGTTGTAAATATGCTTTGATCACCATTCACCCCCCTCTAGACCACGCTAACTACAGGAAGTGTCGAAAGTTCCTTGAAGCTCCACAACACCACCAAAATCACCAACCATTAGATGTCTGTGAGGATACTTTCCAGATGTTGGGTTGATTTCGAGCTAAACACGGTGATTGACAACCACTGTGAGGAGTGATCACGTCGTAGGAAGGGAAGCTATTTTCACCAAGCACCGACTCATATCTCAGGAGATCATAAAGCTTCTAGCCTTGGTTTCGGGTTAATGCTAATATACTGAAGAGGAGATCAACTTACAAGTCTTGGTTTGTGATTCTATAGGGAGAGGAGGCAAGATTGTAAGTGATTAAGTTTTCAATGGTGTAATCATGTCGCATGTAGTGACGAAAGTTTTTACTATCAATAGAGATTTTTACATTTCACCTTTCACTCATCTTCAAGAACATATCAAAACAAAAATACCAAAAACAACTAATTATCTGTGTTTACATTTAGTATTAAAGTGTTGTATTGTTTGTTTTGTATCGTGATTAATGTTATCATTGTCAGTATTGTGAATATTTCATGTTTGTTTGATTTAGAAAATAGAAAATAGTTTTATAGATTACTGAAATTGATTCTTCCAGAATACTTAAAAATCTTAATGGTTACTGTTTGAAATATCTGAATGTTAGTGTTGCTTAATGACAAATCTCAAATTAACTAACATTAAAAAGCTTAATTGATGTTATTTACATTTTGTGGAATCACCTAATAGATGGCTGAATTCCTCTATGAATAGCAGTATTTAACTAGAAAGGTAGGTTTGTGGAGTTAACTTAAGTCCACGAGGTTAGTCTGTTGAGTTAACCATAACTCCACAAACTAAGTCCATTGAGTTAGCTATAACTCAATGAAGTGCTTAACTGAATACATATAAAAATTAAAATAGTATACAATTATTACTCAATCTCTATGGGATCGACTTGTACTTGCACATAAATATAATATATACTATGCATTTACAGTTAAAAATACAAATTAGACTTAATATTTAATTTGTGTGAAAAGTTGTTTGTTTACTTCTGAAATAATTTATTAATATAAGCATAAACACGAATCAAACAAGTTTTCCAACATAAACAAGTTTTCTGATTTAACTTTTCACACCATACTGATTTTTACATTATCAAAATCTAAAAGTCCTTTCAATAATAAATCTGATTTTCCTACTTTATGTCTAGTAAGATGGTGGGATGACCTTATGAAATTTCAAATTTGGATAATAGAAGACCTGGATGAAGGGAAATGGAGAGACGAGTACATTGAATTATTTGTGGAAATAGAAGCATTTATATCTTTATGGGCGAGAAAAGGAATAATATCCACATTTAATTTCATTAATGACAATACTTTAGTTTTTAGTGTAGATAGCATTTTACATGTTTATCAACTGAAGAAATAAGTAAATACCATAGAAGTAGAATTAAAAGTTAGAAGGATAATGCCTAAAGGTTTTGCTTAGACTAACACATTCATTCCATATATCACTACTTTTTAATCATGCTCTTAATTGTGTATCTGTAAGAGTACTTTATTATTGCATATATGAAGAAAAATTTTAGTATAGGTTGTTATTTTTCATTTACATTTTGTTTTAGTTGTCTTACAAGAAAAAAAACTAAAGGTAAATTTTTTTTCATCAATCCAATTTGTTGGTATCTATTCTGAGAAACTAAATAGCTTACTTGTGAGCCACCAAAAGTGTATGAGCCTAGGTTCCACACAATGCACATATATAGAACTATATGTTTTACTTTTATTTGCTATATTATTAATTTTGGTGAATAAAGGACTTATTAAGAATAAAAGTCAAAAGACATTAATGGAGTTACAAGAGAACAAGATACGTTGATTAATTACCTTTCTTAAAATTACATTCTTATACAGTGTAGGATCGTCTGTATCACAAGAGGGGGGGTGAATTGTGTCTTTAGTAATTAAATACTAGTGGATAAAACAAGAGCACAAAACACTCGTAAATGAAATTCTATTCTTTTATTTCAAGATAGAATTTACAATATCTTTTCAGCTCAATTCCCTTCTTGACAATTTTGATACAGTAATGTTCGATATACAATTCAAATAGGAAAACAAAGCTCTTATTCAAAACTAATTTTGAATTGTATAAAACCTTATCTTTATGCACACAGCTTCTTTCTTTCTCTTTGCTTAGCTTCTGTATCTCTTCTTCTCCCGTTATCGAATTTCCAGACTTCTTACGTTTTCAGCTCCTTTTCTGAAATTGCTTGGAATTTTGAACTTCTTCTGATGTTGAAGAACTTTTTAGAATATGAATATTCAAACTTAACTTTTCAGTTAGGGATCCATATTGAATATTCAAACTTGGTTTTTGAGATTGGGATCCCTCACTGTAATGTAGCTCATACTCTCTATTAGTAGTCAAACTTTGTTGTCTTTCACGTTCAGCATGTTCATCCACTTGATCCACAATCCATAATCCACGTACTAATTTTCTCTTTAATCCAAATTACTTTCTTTATGAGTTTCCACTTTCTCCATGATCATTTTGAATTTCCACGATCTCCACTCATAGATATATCGAGAGTTTTATCTTCCTGAACTCTTGTAGAATATCTTCTAAGTCTTCGATTTAGTCGAACACTTTCCTTTAAGTCTTGTAAAAACTCGAACACTTATCTGTAACTCTTCAAGTTTTTGTACCTGCAAAACATGTGACTAAACAAGGAAACTTATTTGTTCGTTAGTCCTTTTATAAAACTCGAACACTTATCTATCCATGCGTATAAAAACTCAAACAGTTATCTAACTATTCGATTTTTCATTACCGAACACACATGGAAAACACGTGACAACTTAAAACATTAAAAACACACGTGTAGATAACTTAACTATATGAGTTTTTAACATAAAGTATTCGACAAAAACGAGACGTTAACTATCCGAAAGGTTAACTATCTGAAACGTTAACTATCCGAAAGTTTAACTATTGCAAATCTAACTCTTCAAAAATCTTTAATTTATCCAACATAAAAATGAAACTTTCTGATAATCTATTAACTGTTATACTTAGAGAAATATACTTAGAGAATATTATGTAGACTTACTTAAAAATGTTAATAAAGCATATATCATCAAAATTAAATTCCTAACAATCTCCCCCTTTTTGGCATTATAAAAAAGTAAACAAACTATTTTCTCCCCCTTTAGGAAGTTAAGCAAGTTAAATGTAAGGAAGGAAATGTTACTAAGTATATATTAATCAAAACGATAGTTTCAAACATACATAAAATTTATGGATTAAGCATAAACTGTTTAAACATAAACTGTGAAAAATAATCACATAACATTAAAATCAGTAAACAGTTGACATAATAGTTTTGGTTACAAATTACAAAAAATAAATCATGTAATACATAATTTGTATAATCACAAGCCTCTTTGTCTTCGAAAAATATCAATCAGACTATCTGAAATTTTCTTTGCAATTTTTGTACTAACTCTATTTATCTGATCAAGTAATGCTTGATCTAAATCATTTTGAGAAACTTGTGATGGTTACTGTAAAAATTCAGTATGTATGTCTGTATCTATACCTGTATGTATTTCTGTATGTATACCTTATTGTATATCTGTATGTATATCTTGTTGTATATCTGTATGTTGCTGTGTTTCTGTAAATTGTGTGGATTGTTGCTATTATGGCTGTGACGGTGTTCGCCGATGCTATTGTTGTTGTTGTCTGAGGACAGGTATATCTGCTTCTTGGTATTTTTGGAGTTCCTTTGTAGAGAAAGATCTTGACTTTAATCTTTTCTGTGGCCAAGGTGTAATATCTGGTTGACTTGCCACAATTCTCAAAATCATATCACCAAAAAATAATTTACTTTGCAAATGTAAGATATGAGAAACAAAAATATCATACCAGTTCACCTGTATATGGTTTATTAATGCATATGTAGCATAAAGACAACATCTGCCAACTTCTGCCCCATGACCAAACCTCTGAAACACAACATGCAATATTTTTGCAATAAAGCGTGCTTGGCCATTTAAGTCATTTAGTAATCTCAATGGTTTGTTGGCAATTGGATCTTTGGCTAAACTTGTAATGTCCCATCCTAATCGATAAACCTGTTTTCTTTTTGATAATTTAACTCCTTCATTTTTCAGACCAAGTACCTGATAAAGTAAATCTGGAGTTAAATATATGTCATTGTCTTGTATATTAGAAACAGGAATACCTTCTTCCACTGTTAAGTTTGAGTAAAAACAACTGATAAGTTCAGGTATAGCAAGATGGCCTGGCTGTTGTGGAAGTAGAGTCAACAAGCCTTGAAATTCAAATAGTTCTCGTATGTGTGCCATCCATTCAAACTTAACTGGTCTTGAATATAAAACTGTAAAAGTTTTATATGTCTGAAATTTGTCATAACAGGAAGTATTTCTAAACCATAATAGTGTATTTTCATCTAAACTCTGTTCAGGATTAGGTATTTTCCTGTCATGATGTTCTGATATGGGACTTGTTTCAAATTTATCAGCAACATCTAAATTTTCAGATCTTTCAAAACTGGTGGAATTGCCATCAAAACTATTATAAATGTCTGAAGTATCTGGTATTGTTGTATCAATAATCTGCTAAAATTCTTCTGTGTGTTCTTTTGGAAACATTTCACCAGCAACAGTCTCTGTAATAATCTATATATCAGGAACATGTATGTCTATATTTGATCTATATAACTGTCTCTATATGAAAGAATGTTCTATATCTGTCTATGGAATAGAATCATCTTGTATTTCTGAAATTTGTATATGTGAGACATTGGTAGTATCATATTCTATTTGTAACTATGTATTTTGTTGATTATATACATTTATCAACAGGTATACTATATACTGTAACAGACAAAATCATATATATAACCTATAGTATAAGCAACTGTACCAAAATTCAAAAGTCTCTGTTCGAGATACAGTAAGAGGAAGAATATCTGTACATTCCTCTTCAAATGAAATATCTTCAAAATTCATAGACTCAGTGTCTATGTCATCAAAAATATCATCAAATTTGATATCATCTGTATATATATCATCAAAATTTCCTACATGCTCTCTTTCCGTAGGAAAAGAATGTGTGCTTGCAGCATTGTGTGAAAAACTGTCCATTGTATGAAAAGATACATTATGCACTAATGTGACACAATACCTTAGAGTATATGCTTGTAAGCCAATATTTGTCACATCTGCTGGTATTCCTGACAAAAATGTCTGTCTAGCTTCTGCAATAGAGCATAGTTTTTCGTCTTTCACTGATTCTTCTTTTTGCTGCAATATTCCTTGTACACCTGCAGTTAGTCCAAAATATTCAATTGTCTTTTTCTTTTTCCGACTATATGTCTGCAGTGTTTCAGGTTGTTCAGGAGATTCTAAAATTGTCTTAATTTCTCCTGTTAAAGGCACCTAGGGTCTTGATGGTCCTTCACCATGATGCCTAGGTTGTAATAATGGAATATAGAGTTTTAAGCTCTCAACCTCTGCCATTATGAGTTGATAAACTCTTTGTCCTTCACTTCGAAGGCCCATTTTCTTAATAGCAATTTTCTGTTCATCTATACACTGTTTAATGTCATCTAAAATAGCTGGGGGAAAATAATGTTTGGAATACAAGGATTGTAATTCCCTGTTTGCATTTTCGATCATTGGTCCCCACTTCTTTCCATAATAGGTGATAGATTGTATCGATGTCTCTCGTACATGTCCAGAACTTACAACTGCAGGGTTAGGTTGTAAATTTCTTTTCCATAAATGCAATGCAGAAAGTTCAGTCTGTTTTAGTCTAAACTGTGTTTCAGCATAATTGCGAATAAATTTCCAACAGAAATTTTTCTCATTTTGAACAGCTTTTCTGATTTCATGTAGTACTTTGGAAGTGTACCTGGAGTAGATGTCGTTGATTTCACTCTGTATTTTTTGTAATTCCAACTCTATTTTCTGCACTTTTGTCATTCTACCACGTCCGGACATTGTCGATTAATCTTCGTTGTGCACTATAGAACTTAGTGGAAGTAAAGATTGTGAAGCTAGGGTTTTACCAAGGTAGAAACACGAAAGGTTGTTAGTAAAACATTTATAACTCTTCGAGTTTATAAATGGATAAACGGATTCAATCATTGAAATCATAAATATAAGATTTGTTACCGATAAATAACTCGAGTGCTTGCAATAAATGTACAAGTTTTACAATCAACAATTGCAGAATACTTAGCGTAACTATTCATATAAAGAAAATAACTTCAGGCTAAGTGAAAAGTGAGAAAACTCAAAGACTTATGATAACTGTTCGAGTTTCTCGAAGGAATAGGTGTGAAAAGTCAAAGAGTTAAACATAACTGTTCGAGTTTCAACTAAGACATTATAAAGCAGTGAAATTCAACACGTGCACAATTTTAACTTAAGGTGTTCAGATAGTTTCGGAGACTTATAAACCTAACTATCCGATGCGCAGGCGCAATTCGGAGAGTTACAGATAACCTTCCGAAAGATAACTTCCAGATCATGACACGTGTACTTAAGTAGTTTTATAATAAAGAGATGTTTCAGAAAGTTACAAATCTAACTTTCTGATGCCTAGACGCATTTCAAAGAGTTACAGATAACTTACCGAAAATCCACTTAAGTCATGTATTATGGTTTCGACATGTGTACTTCAAGAAATAATAAAATATTTTACTGAACGTTTTAAAACATAACTGTCCAATACTTGCAATATAACTTGTCGAAACAATAGAAAATTCAGATACTTAAGAATTAAAAAGCTTGCAAGTCACCGATAGTTTGGAAATGTACTTAATTAAAGTGTATTTCCTGAAATTATGTAGATTCTTTCATGAAAACATATAATAGTTCATAAGAGATGAATTATTATACGAGAAATTGCACCCCCTACATAAATGTAGTGTAAAGAATCTATGGCATACTTAAACTGGGTTGCCAAGCTCTTCAATAGATTTGGCTTTAAAATGTCAAATAGCTTACTTAAAAAGGATGTTAAGCCTTAAATAGATTTGAGTCTCTCTAAATTTTTTTTTTATTTTTTAAATATGAATTAAATACAAAAAGAAGTAGTAGATTTAACAATTTAGACTTTTTGGCTTTTATCTTATTCAGTTTACAAAAGATAATTCATAAAGATATACCTTCAGGAACTTAAAAGAATTCAATAATGAGTACACAAACTTAAGACAATAAATATCGTACATTATGTGTAAAGGGTAGATAATAACAAGAAAAAAAATAAAGATTATATGCATAGATTATGGTAGGATTGTTATAACACATTGAAAGATAAATTAAGCTTGAGTACATTGCCCCTTTTGCCCTTCTTTTTTTTTTTTTATATTCATATATATATAACCTCCCACAATATCATCTTTTTACATGATCACAATCCCTTACTTAAGGGAAAGATAACCAATTACTTAATGACAAGTGAGAACAGGTAATTTTTTTTTTAAATTTTTAATTGTAATCTGAATTACTTGCAAAATGAGTTTTCAGTCAGCACATCCCAAACCAGTTGGTTTAAGTGACTAGGGTTTAAGATCCCCTAACAGACTTAATTACTCAAGTAATTGCAGACAAAAACAAATAAAAAATAAAACAAGACAGTAAATTAAATTAAAGGCAACCGCAAGACTTAATTTTTCTTACAGAGTGTTAATAACTTTCCTTTAATAAAAAGTACATACTTTCTATGTATTTTTCAGTTAAAATCTTTGTAATAGCATATACATAAGTAACAAAAATATAGTTGGCACTCACATTGAATCAATTTAACTTTCCTTAAGTAATCTTTTCTGAATTTTTCTTAAATAAATTGACTTCAATAAAAATCAGAATTTCATAAATTCTTAACTACCAGAAAACTATAATTCGAAAATAGATATTTTGTTTTTTTTTTTTTTAATGATAAAGACATTAAATTCTAAAACTACCTTATAACAAACCAAAATACAATGAACAGGACCATTTAAATATTAGATAACCAACAGATACCAAGTTCTAATTGTAATTTTGAAAAAGTATTTTCATCTAAGGGTTTTGTAAATAGATCTGCAAATTGTTCTGTGGTAGGAACAAAATTTAATACTATTTTTCCTTTTATAACATTATCCCTTAGAAAATGATGTCAAACTTCTATATGTTTTGCTCCTGAATGTAACATAGGATTTTTAGATAAACTTATTGTAGAACTACTATCATAGAAAATCTTAGTTGGTTCATAGTCTAAATTAAAATCTTTTAAGGTTTGTCTAATCTACAGGATTTGAGCATAGCAAAGTGCGACAACTATATATTCAGCTTCAGTTGTAGATAATGCTACACAATTTTGCTTTTCGCTAAACCATGACACTAAAGAATTTCCTAATAATTGACAAGTGACACTGGTGCTTTTTCTTTCAGACTTACATCCTGCGAAATCAACATCACTATAACCTACTAAGTTTAAACAACTGTGTTTAAAGTAAAACAGTCTGAAATTGATGGTTCCTAATAGATATTTAAAAATTCATTTAACAGCAAGTAGGTGTGATTCCTTAGGATTATATTGATATCTAGCACAAGTGTACACACACTAAACATAATATCTAGTCAGCTAGCTGTTAAATAAAGTAATGAATCAATCATACTTCTATATTGTTTTACATCTACAGTTTTTCTAGAGTCATCTTTATCCAACTTGGTGATAGTACTCGTTGGTGTATTCTTTGTTTTAGTGTTGTCTAAACCAAACCTCTTTAATAAATCTTGAGTATATTTTTCTTGTGAAATAAAAGTACCCTGATCTAATTGCTTAATTTGTAAGCCTAGAAAAAATGATAGTTCACCCATCATACTCATTTCAAATTGATTAGTCATGTCTTTCGAAAAGGACTCAACTAATTTATCATTTGTTGCTCCAAATATGATGTCATCTACATAGATTTGAACTACCAATATATCTTTTTTGATCTTCTTGATAAAAAGAGTGTGATCTACCTTTCCCATAGAATACCCTTTTTCCATAAGGAATTTAGATAATCTCTCATACCAAGATCTAGGAGCTTGTTTAAGGCCATATAGTGCCTTCTTAAGCTTATAAACATACTCAAGATATTTTGAATCTTCAAAACTTGGAGGTTGTCTTACATACACTTCTTCTTTTATATATCCATTTAAAAAAGTAGTCTTAACATCCATTTGATATAATTTGAAATCCATATAACAAGCATAAGCTAACAAAATTCGTATTGATTCTAGTCTAGCAATAGGAGCAAATGTTTCATCATAGTCAATTCCTTCCTCTTGCTTGTAACCTTGAGCAACTAATCTAGCTTTATTTTTAACTATATGTCCATCTTGATCTACTTTGTTTCTAAATACCCACCTTGTTCCAATTATGGACTGATTTTCAGGTGGTGGAACTAGATCCCATACCTCATTTCTTATAAATTGATTTAGCTCATCCTACATAGATAGCTAAATACCAAAATTCATCTTCTAAGGCATCTTCAATTTTCTTAGGTTCTAGTAAAGAAACAAATGAATAAACACCACAGATGTTGACTACTGATGACCTAGTCCTAACTCCTTGATTAGGATCGCCTATTATCTAATCGATAGGATGAGATGAAGCATAACGCCAATTTCTATGTTGTTCCATATTTTCTATAGGTATGACATTATTTTCTTCTAAATTTTCATCATTTAAGTTTATATTTCTTATTCCATCAGATAATCTCTCAATTTCTTTGTCAACATCATTTGATACCATTTCTGGGAGAATTTCTGAATCAAAGTTTTCAACATGTCTAACATCCAAATGAGAATTTTCATGAAATTTTACATGTAGGGTTTTGCTCAATGGTTTTTGTTGATTTATTATAAACTCTATATGCTTTACTTCTAATGGAATAACCAACAAAAATACCTTCATCTGATTTGACTTTAAATTTGTCTCTTCGTTCCTTAGTGTTTAAAATAAAACACTTACAGCCAAAGGGTTTTAAATAACTTATTTTGGGAACCCTGTTATACCATATCTCATAAGGAGTTTTATCTAAAATTGGTCTTAGATGTACTCTATTTATAACATAGCATGCTGTATGAACTACTTCTGCCTAAAGAAATAGGGGTAACTTATTTTCATTTAACATGGTTCTGGACATTTCCTAAAGTAATCTGTTTTTACGTTCTACTATCCCATTTTGTGAATGAGCTCTTGGAAATGAGTACCTATAATCTATGCCTAATTCTTCACAAAAGGTGTCCATTTGATCATTATCAAATTCTATACCATGATCACTCCTAAGTTTTTGAATTCTAACATTTTGCTCATTCTGAACTTTATTACAGAATATCTTAAATATTTCAAAAACTTCAGTTTTATTAGCTAGAAAATAGACCCAAGTAAATCTAGAATAGTCATCAACTAGTACAAAAGCATAATGTTTACCTCCTAGACTGGTTGTCCTAGTAGGTCCAAATAAATCCATATGCACTAGTTCTAATACTCTTTTGCTTGTTATTTCATTTAAACTTTTAAAGGATGTTTTATGTCATTTACCTAGTTGACATGCATCACACATAAACTCTTTCGAGCACTTAATACTAGATAAACCTTTAACTAGATTCTTTTTAGACAACTTTTGTAATAATTTTAAATTTGACTGTCCTAGCCTTCTATGCCATAAAATAACTTCATCTGTTTTTGCAATTAACCAAGTATTGTCTTTAATAATATCAAAAGGCAAATTCAGAATACAAATGGAACCTTTCTTATATGTAGTGAATAAAAGTTCGTTTGTAGACATGTCCATAATTTTACAGGAATCTTTTTCAAAAATTACTTTGTAAAACTTCATTAAAACAGGAACACTCAATAAATTAAAACCTTAGTTTTCCACTAATAAGACATCATTTATAAAGCATTTCTCAGTTACCTGAACCTTGCCAAACCTAAGGATATTTGTTTTGCTTTTATTTCCAAATGTAACTTGTCCGTTCTTGGTCTTTGTTATTTCTGTAAGTAATCGTATATCTCTAGTCATGTGGCTGGATGCTACACTATCTATTATCCATTTTGATTTGTGTACCTACAAAACAGTCAAAAAGAGATTTTATCTCTTGGAACCCATTTTTGAGTGGGTCCAAGAATTTTAGAGAGAGTCATATCAAAATAATCTGTGTTTTTAGACTTCAACTTATCTATTTTCTGATAATTATTTTTTTGTTTCTTTCTCTTAGTGTTATAATTATCAAAACTTTTATCTCTATGTAAACTAGAGTTGAAATTTTCATTTCTAACATTATTTGATTTCCAATATCCGATATTCTTTAAATATGAAAAAAATTGATCAAGAATATTAAGATTCTCAAATGACTTAGCTTGATTTTTCTGAAAATTTCTTTTGACATTCTTGCATCGTGTGTTATCATTTATATGCTACATTTTATCAACTTGCACATATTTTTCTCCCTTTTTAATTACACACGGAATAGTTTTTCTCTTACTATTCTTAGTACTGGAAATAAAGACATTATTTTTAGCAGTACCATCATGCAATATATAATTTTCAGAAGATGCATCGTGTAAACCAATACCATGTTTTTCTATATTTGATATTTTACTACTAAGTTCATTTGTTATAGTTTGACTATTATTCCATTTACTTAATATAGCCTTTTGATCGCAGATCTTAGTCTTTAGCATACCAATTTCTGAATTTAAATCAATAATAGTTAATTCCAGTTTTTCAATTTCACAGATCATTTTCTTCTTATCAGCAATTAAATTTTCACAATTAGCATGCAATTTTCTTTCTATTGCAGTAAACTTTAAAATTTCCTATGCATGCCTTTTATTTTCTTCTTTAAATTTATTCAATGTAGAGTTTAGAAAATCAACCTTATTTTCAAATTCATCTAGCATTTTCCTAGTGTTCTTTCCTTCTATTTTTACTTTCTTATATTTTCTGGCCAGTCTATTGTATTCAACAAGTAATTCATCAAAACTATCAAAGTTAGCATTTTGATCAGAGGATACCTCACTGGATTTTGTCATGAAGCATACGTTTGCCAGATTTTCTTCTGAATCTGATGTTGATGAGGATTCATTGTCTGATGTTGAATCCTTTGTTTCTTTACTTTGTGAAGCTAAAGAGTCATCCCATGTCACTTTAAGTGCCCTTCTCTTTCTGAATTTCTTACTCCTAAAATTCCTCCTCAAATTCTTCTTATCTTTGTTGAGTGGACAATCAGTTTGAAAGTGACCCGGTCTGTTGCACTTGTAGCATATGATTTTGTCTTTCATTAATGACTTCTTCTCCATATCTCCAAATGTCTTTGCTGACCTGAAGTTCCTGCGTTCCTTCAACAGATTTCTAAATTTTCTAGTCAACAACAGTAAATCATCGTTATAATCACTAGTGACTTCTGAGACTTATCAGCCTCAAAAGTCAGATCCCTTCTAGGATTTTTGCCTTTTGGATCTAAATGTTGTACTTCATAGGCTATCAGATTTCCTATGAGATCATCGAGAGTATATGTATTTAAATCTTTGGACTCTTCAATAGATGTTGTCTTTTGAGCCCAAATTTTAGTTAAAGATCTAAGGATCTTTCTTACCAAGTCTTTTTCCTTGAATTTCTTGCCTAAAGATTTTAATGAATTTACAATCTCAAGAAAACTGGAAAACATGTCAGAGATACATTCATTTTCGTGCATTTTAAAAAGCTCATATTTATGTACTAGCATATTAATCTTAGATTCCTTGACCTGGTTAGTACCTTCGTTGGCAACTTCTAATGCATGCCATATCTCATATGTAGTTCGATATGCAGAAACTTTATTAAATTGATCATGAGATAAAGCACAAAACAAGATGTTTAAACCTTTAGCATTCAGTGTCATTTCCTCCTTTTCATCAAAAGTCCAAGTATCATATGGAGTCGTAACTAACACTATAGGATTGCTAATTATATACCATAATTTGAAATTGATTGACTCAAAGAATACTTTCATCCTATATTTCCAGTAGCCATAATTGCTACCTTCGAACATAGGAGGACGATTAGTGGTCTGTCCTTCAATCATAACTAAGATTTCAGTATTATCCATTTTAAATAAATAATCCTAAGAAAATGATAGGAAAAATCGATTCCTAAATAGAGAAATAAAAGCTCTTAATTATGATAATAATGCTCTGATACCAGTTGTAGGATCATCTGTATCACAAGAGGAGGGGTGAATTGTGTCTTTAGTAATTAAATACTAGCAGATAAAACAAGAGCACAAAACACTCGTAAATGAAATTCTATTCTTTTATTTCAAGACAGAATTTACAATATCTTTTCAACTCAATTCCCTTCTTGATGGTTTTGATACAGTAATGTTCGATATAAAATTCAAATAGGAAAACAAAGCTCTTATTCAAAACTAATTTTGAATTGTATAAAACCTAATCTTTATGCACACAGCTTCTTTCTTTCTCTTTGCTCAGTTTCTGTATCTCTTCTTCTCTAGTTGTCGAATTTCCAGACTTCTTACGTTTGCAGCTCCTTTTCTGAAATTGCTTGGAATTTTAAACTTCTTCTAATGTTGGACAACTTTTCAGAATATGAATATTCAAACTTAACTTTTCAGTTAGGGATCCAGAATGAATATTCAGACTTGGTTTTTGAGATTGGGATCCCTTGTTGTAATGTAGCTCGTACTCTCTATTAGTAGTCGAACTCTGTTGTCTTTTACGTTCAGCATGTTCATCCACTTGATCCACAATCCATAATCCACGTACTAATTTTCTCTTTAATCCAAATTACTTTCTTTATGAGTTTCCACTTTCTCCATGATCATTTTGAATTTCCATGATCTCCACTCGTAGATATATCGAGACTTTTATCTTCTTGTAGTCTTGTAGAATATCTTCTAAGTCTTCGATTTAGTCGAACACTTATCCTTTAAGTCTTGTAAAAACTCTAACACTTATTTGTAACTCTTCGAGTTTTTGTACCTGCAAAACACGTGACTAAACAAGGAAACTTATCTGTTCATTAGTCCTTTTATAAAACTCGAACAGTTATCTATCCATGCGTATAAAAACTCGAACAGTGATCTAACTATTCGATTTTTCATTACCGAACGTACATAGAAAACACGTGACAACTTAAAACATTAAAAACACACGTGTAGATAACTTAACTATACGAGTTTTTAACATAAAGTATTTGACAAAAATGAGACGTTAACTATCTAAAAGGTTAACTATCTGAAACGTTAACTATCCGAAAGTTTAACTATTGCAAATCTAACTCTTTGGAAATCTTTAATTTATCCAACATAAAAATGAAGCTTTCCGATAATCTATTAACTGTTATACTTAGAGAAATATACTTAGAGAATATTATGTAGACTTATTTAAAAACGTTAATAAAGCATATATTGTCAAAATTAAATTCCTAACATATAGTCTGTTGACCTAGGTATTAAGTCAAGGAAACCTATTTATCATACCTGCTATCATGTACTACATGTTATGTTAATCTTTTACATTGAGGACAATGCAAAATATAATTATGGGGGAGAGGTGATTAGATTAAAATCACATTAAATTTTGTCATTATTTGGAATTAGAATTGTTTTGTAGTTTTCTATTGAATTTGATAAAATTTTTACGAATTTTGCTGAAACTATTCGAAACTCTATTGAAACCTTCTAAAATTTTATACAAAAATTGTTAAAACTTTCTATCATTATTTAATTGAAAAGAGGAAATCATTTTCCATTTATTTCACTTTAGTGGAGATGAAAAATCATTTCTAGTTATCTTTGTATAGTCTCAACCATTGTGTATTTTCATCTTTATAATGACGTTAATCAAGAAAATTAATGGAAGTAGGCTCATCTCATAATACTATTAGGGCAAGGTATTAAATTTTTGTCTATCTAAAAGTTATCTTCCTCATTTATTACTATCTTGCCTTAGCAACTTTTGGTGTAGCATATCATATAGCAATTGGTTAGTAAAGTTGAAGTTATGACTTTGGTCAATGTACTAGAAAATAATAATAATAATAAATATAAATAAAATGCAAAAAGAAAAAAAAAGAAAAAAAAGAAAAGAAGAAGAAAAGAGAAAACTCTTTTCCCAAAAATGCATTTGCCACATTTACCGTTCAATCTTTGTAGTAAGGCAAGAAGTTTTTTTACAGTCAATGAGGAAGCAATGATTTTTAGTAGATATGATAAGTACACTTGTTTCCAAGATAAATCAATACTTTTAAAGGATGAGAATAGGGACATTAAAGTTTTGATTGATATCATCATCTATATAAAGTACATATGAGTTGATAGTAGACTTGGATAGTGAAAATCATGTGCATAAATCTCTATTTGATTTGATATATGTGTGAGTTTTCGGGGTTTAGATGTTATGAAATTAACAGGAAATCGAGTTTTAATATTTATAACCGCAAGCGCATAGAGTCAACCATAGAAAATATGCAAGAACAAGTCGAGTTCACAAGGACCAACAATTAAAAATAAAATTCACTAGAGTATAGAGATATGCCTTGTGTAAAGGTATTCTCCTCACATGATTGCCTTAACAATCATGGATATGTTAGAAATGACTTCATTAGATTTGAATCAGGAATGATAAACCACATTCATGTTCTTCTCTATCCATCATTTAGGAGAATGCAACACACAATAATTAATCAATACACTACATGCACGAAAATAGCATCACACTATATTAAACTACCAATTCTACTACAAAACTAGCATACATGGACTTATAACCATGCATCTAAATCCATGTATGCCCTGATCTACTAAGTATAAGCTATATACACTCAAAACCAAGTAAATGAGGAGGTTAGAGTTAAGTAAAAAATATCTAAACTATGTTAGAGTTAGAGGAACAAACATTGAGTAGAATCCACACCAAGAAACATAAAAACAAACACGTAGAGGGAAAAAACTCAAACTAAACTTAGAATTGAAGAACATTGAAATAACAAGAATTCAACATTACAATAAAGGGAAATCACGTGGAATACACAAACAATAACAATTCACAAACATATACTATTGAAATTGAAATTACAACTCCATCTCCCCTCAAATGCCTACTCCTATTACCTTGAAATCACAACTCCAAGTGCTTGAACTCAAGGGATGTCAACTCCTTGCTTCAACCACTAGAGATAGCCATCTTCTCCAACAATCATCCACGTCCAAGGTAGCTTGTTCTCTCCACGGATTGGAGGTCCAACGCTAGAGAGAATGCAACAAATATAGAAGACAATTAGAGAGCTCTCTTGGATGTAAGTTTCCACACCTTCAAGTGTATCTCCAATGGAGCTTCATCCACAGATTCAACACCAACAAGAGGGGATTTGCTATAGCAATTCACCTCCTCAAGATGTAAAATGCTAGATGAAGTATTGGAGAAGACAAGAAGAAGAAGAACCTTACCTCCAAGGGATGTTTGGTGGAGTGGACACCAAGAGGGGAGCTCTTCCTTCACCTTGCTTGGAGCACTAAGAGGAATTCCAAATTTTGGAGTAGGAGAGGGAGGAAACTTGTGGATGCCTAGGCCTATATATAGGGATTTTCATCATCAAGGATTGATGACCCCAATGCTTGATCTAAGGGCCCTCATAAACCTACGATCAAATCCATTTAAGTCATGCATGTAATGTTAGTAATACATGCCAAAAATAACTCTAGTTATGAACTTGAAATATATTTATTTCTAAGGTGTGTAACATTCATTTTAATATGTTTATAAATGTGAAATGTAAGTTCATCCATGAATGAATCAACTAGTAACATGTATTTAAAATTATTCATAACCAATGTCACATTATTGCATTTAATGTCCACAAGTTCATAACCATAGTGTATAAAATATGTGGCCATATCAAATTATTTCAATACCTTGATGACCTTTTGTAATCCTATAAACTTTCTTCCTTGGTCCATGAATTATTAAATCAAACATTCAAGCATATGAACATATAGTATGTTTGGTGAAAATATGCATTGAAAATGTGCATTTGTGCACATATTCATGCCATATCATAAAAATGTGATTAACATGTATTTTCTCGTACAAGTGCAAATAACTTGAGTTCCAAGACATAAAAGGCATGAATTATTATATAAAAATGTGTACAAATATCATCAATATAGTGAGATTGAATAACTACCTAAGATTGAATTTTTACAGGAAGGTGTAGATTAAAACAACAAAAGTAATATATCTTAGCACTTTAGAAAGAAAATTTTTAGCAAGACTATAGTAGGTTTGCTAAGGGACTAGCAAAACTTAAGTATGGGAGAAGTATTTAGAATGAAATTGTGCATAATATTAGTGGTTAATGCATGGTTAATTACATAATATTTAGCTTATCATATAAGAATTAAGCTATTATGTCATAATTATACGAGTATATGCTTTAATTAAATAATTTCAAGGAATTAGTGATTAATTAAGTATAATTTATAATGAGTTAGAAATTACTTCTTTTACATATCAAGTGTTAAATTTTTGTTTTACTAAACTATAGAACTAAATGAGTTTGTTGAGTTAAGCTTAACTTAACGAGTTTGGTCCATTGAGTTATAATTAAGTCAATGGAGTAAGTCCATTAAGTTACACTAACTCTACGGACCAATTATTTTCTTACATTCAACCATAAGCAATTGCAAGTATAGGAAATGCGAAGGAAGCCACAATTGCATGTACCATGCATGATTTTTATCGTGGAATGAAGAAGTAATTACCATCGTTGAAATGAAAGGAGAAAATCCAACTAATCATTTAGGTAGAAGTAGTTATTACAAGGGAGAAATATAAAAGAAAAGAAAAAAAAATGAAGAAAAGGGGGGAGAATCATGCTCACTATAGAAAGCATCAGACGTTCCTAGAGCTCCCACCAATACCATCCATTAGAGATCTGTGAGAATACTTTCCAAATGTCAAGTCGATTTCGAGCAAAACATAGTGACTAACAACTACTGTAAAGAGTGATCGTATCATAGGAAGGAAAGACATTTTTACCAAGCACCAAATCATCTCTCAAGAAACAATAAAGCTTCTAGTCTTAATTTCGGGTTGATGCTGTTATGCTGAAGAGGAGATCAACTTACAAAAGTTTAGGTTCACAATCCAATAGGGAGAGGAGTGTTTGATAGTAAATGGTTAAGTTTTCAGTGGTGTAACTGCATCGCATGTAGTGATAGAAGTTTCTTATTATCAATAGACAATTTTACCTTTCATCATTCACTCATCTTAAGGAATAGAACAAAAACAAAACAAAAAATAAGTATCTGTTTCCCTTACAAATTTACGTTTATCAAGTTTGTGTTGTATTGTTAGTTAGTTATTGTTGAATATTTAGTGTTTATTTTATTCTAGTGAATAGAAAATCGTATTAATGATTGCTTAAACCAAGTAATATAAATCTTTGAAATCTTGATTGGTAAATTTACTATTTGGAGTATTGAATGCTAGAATTGATCAATAATGAATGTAATATAAAGTAGCATTCGAATGCTTAATTGATGTTGTTTGTAATGTATAGAATCGCCCAATGGATGGTCGAGTTCTTCTACAAGCAACAATATTAATTTAAAGTTGCTAGGAATGCTCATTTAGTGAATCATAACTTCACAAGGGAAGTCCATTGAGTTAACTACAACTCCACGAACTAAGTTCGTTGAGTTAACTGTAAATCAACAGAGTGAGCATATTGTGAATATACACTAAACTTTGGCTATGAAAATTTATAAAGTTAAATTAATTTCGACAATTCCTTATAGGTTCGACCTATACTTACACACTTATACAATGGATATTGTGCACTTGCAATCAATTTAATGAACTAAGTTACTGAAATTAGAAATTATTTGTGAAATTACTTGTTACTTATAAAAAAATATACTTAAGCTGACAAGACAACAAACCATACTAATGTTATCCATAAGTTCTTATATATACTTAATGCACACACTTGCACAATAAGGACCATGGCTAATGAGTTACATAAGTAGATTGTTCTTGATGAAAGGATAACCTAGGTAAAGCCTATGTGTTCTATCCTTAGGGTTGTCTCAATCAGAAAGGTAGACAAAAAAAATAAATTTAAAAAAAGAAGAATAAGGTTTAGATTGTTTATTCTTACTTAACTTCTAAGCATCAATTACATTTTCCCTAAGTAAGAGATTGTAGTCATATCATTATAGGAGATAATCTCAATGGTAAAGGGTTAGGTGTTAAAAAAAAATAAACAAAAGAAAAAGAAGAGAAAGAAAAATAAATAAAAATATATATAAAAAAAAAGTGAGAGCAAAACAAAAGGGGGATAGACTTAGGATTAGAAATTTAGTAATTACTTAAGTTGTCTAGACATATTGAGTGATCATTTTATGTGAACCATTAGTGTGGTCCTTACACCCTATGTTAAAAATGTTAATTTGTCTACGATGGCATTAAAATGGTGAACACCAAGAGTATCTTTGGAGGTGATGGTAAGTGAGTCTTTATGGACACTCAAACAGCCTGGTATGCACCAGGAGTATCCATGAAGGTGAAAACATGTGAGCCTCATGGACACTCAAACAACCTAGTATACATCAGGAGTATCCGAGGAGGTGAAAACTTGTAGAAGGCATTGCTAAGCCCCAATATGGTAGATGTTTAGAATGAAAAAGTGCATAATATTAAGGGTTAAATGATGGTTAATTGCATAATATTTAGTGTGATGCGTGTGTCTTCCATCAACTATATGTGTGTGTCTTTGTATATTTGATAATATTTCTTTGATAATTTGTACAAAGGCAAACTTGTCTTTTAGGTATCATCAACTGTTGCCCCTATATATGTAAGGGGTCATCCACGTCCAAGGAATGTCATGTCAAACCATCTCTTGATTTCGTTCTCCCCCTTCTTTGTACCAGCAACCATACAGCAAAGAATCACAATAGATTGATCACCCGTGGACATACCCGTGTTGGGGAACCACGTAAATTTGTTGTTCTTTGAATTCTCCACTCGCAATCCTCTCTTCCACGCAGATCTCTTCTCCACGCCACCCCTAGATGCTCCACGTTTATTTGATCTTTTCGCACAACAATTGGTATCAGAGCCAGGTTGGACATCTCTAGGTTTACATCTGAAGTTTCGAAGAGTTTCATCAAGGTTCAAGCCATTTCCGCAAGGGATCTCTCCATTGTTGTAATTGCCATCGTCGCTGGTGCCAGTCTTCACACTCCGACGCCAAGTTGTGCGCCTTCCTCGTCCATACTCCGTTGCATCTCAAATTTTGAGAACGTGTAGTAAGCTTCCTGATCTTCCTTTCTTTAAAATTTCGAAGAGATTGATCAAGGTTAAAGCCATTTCCGCAAGGATATCCTCCATTGCTGTAACTACCATCGTCGCCGGTGCCAGTCTTCACACTCCGACGCCAAGTCGTGCACCTTCCTCGTCTATGCTCTCTTGCGATTCAAATTTTGAAGACGTGTAGTAAGCTTCCTGAAATTCCTTCCTTTAAAATTTCATGGTCAGAAGTTACGTATTCAGAGAGATACAGCAGGAGGCGTCTAGCTAGGGCATACTAATTTTTTAGACGAGTGACTCTTTGATTGTCAGATTTTGGGCATTTTGTGATTGTGATTTTGTGCTTGGTTTGTGCGAGTATTTGCTACTGTTTTGTGATAAGTAGTGTGCTTGGCTTGTGGTTGATTGCATTTCGTTGAAATCAGTAGTTTCAGTAGCATATTGTTGTTGAGATATTGCTTGCTATTGTGTACCTTGCCGCAGAATTGTGTTTGTTGAAATCACATTGTATCTCATGTGTATTGTTGGTTGTTTGTTGTTTTGAAAACATGAATACTTCAGGGTTAAAGATAGAAAAGTTTGATGGTAAGAATAGCTTCAGCTTATGGCAAATTAAGATGAAAGCACTTCTAAAGCAACAAGGTATTTGGGCTCCTTTAAATAAGGAAACTACTCTGAACAGAAATTCGCCAGAGTTTGAATTGCAGGAGGAGAAAGCTCACTCCACCATCTTGTTGTGTTTGTCTGATGAAGTTATAATAGAAGTTGCTGATGAATCTACCTTGTTAGGTCTTTGGCAGAAACTTGAGTCATTGTATATGACTAAGTCTTTAACAAACAAATTATTGTTAAAGTAGAGACTGTTCTCTTTAAAGATGATAGAAGGTGTACCTCTTAAGAAGCATTTAGATTGGCTAAATGCTATTCTGATGGAACTCAAGAATATTGGAGTAATCATAGAAGATGAAGATGTAGCTCTTATCTTGCTTTGTTCACTCCCATTGAGTTATGAAAACTTTGTTCAGTCTTGTGTAGTTGGAAGAGATTCAATTACACTAGAAGAAGTGAGGTCCAGCCTTCATTCCAAGGAGCTCAAGCACATGGTGCATGGTAGAAATGAGGCAAGTGGTGTTGACCTCTCAGCTCAGCAGCAAGAGAACAAGGGAAGAAGCTAGAGACAAGGTGGAGGGAAGAATAGAAGCAGAAGCAAGTCGAAGGGCAAGTACTCTAGGGATACATGCCATTACTGTAAGGAGAAAGGACACTAGAAATCACATTGTCCTAAGCTTTTGAACAAAGGAAAGGCTGCTGTGGCAGAAACCAGTTCTACGTTAGATGATGACTTTTCTCTTACAGTTTGTTGCAGTGCCTATTCTGATGATTAGTGGATTATGGACTCAGGAGCTTCACATCATATGACTCCTACTAGGGAGTATTTTGACACCTATGAGTAGGTGGAGGGTGGTCAAGTGACTTTGGCCAATGATGATATGTGTTCTAGAGTTGGTGTGGGCACTATAAAATTTAAACTGCATGATGGTACAGTTAGAATTCTAGAGGACGTTTGGCACGTCCCAAAGCTTGAAAAAAGTTTGATCTCACTAATGGCCCTTGATGCTAAGGGTTATAGATATACAGGTGGTGAGGGGAAGATCAGCATACTGAAAGGCTCATTAGTTGTTATGAAGGGAACCAAATCTGGTCCCTTATACATTTTGCAAGGCACTCTAATTGTTGGCGTAGCTACATCAACTATATCTGGTCAGCAGGATTTTTCTGTCATGTGGCACTCAATGATGGGTCATTTGGGGCAGAAAGGAATGCAAAAACTGAGTAGTCTGGGCAAGTTTGATGGGCACAAGGTTGCTTGTATTGACATGTGCAAGCATTGTGTCTTTGGCAAACAGAAAAGAGTGTCATTTGCATGCAATTAGCATAGCTCCAAGGGAGTTCTTGATTATATTCATGTTGATTGTTGGGGGCCTTCACGCCAGCCTTCTATTGCAGGTTCCAGATATTTTCTTTCTATCATTGACTGTCATTCAAGGATGAACTGGGTTTTCTTTTTGACACACAAAAGTGAAGCCTTTTCTTGCTTCAAGCATTGGAAGAAGTAGGTAGAAAACCAAACAGACAAAAAGGTAAAATATCTTAGAACTGATAATGGTCTTGAGTTTTGTTCTCAAGAATTTAATAACTTTTGTAAAGATGAAGGCATTACATGGCATAACACTGTTAGGTATACCCCTCAGCAAAATGGAGTGGCTGAAAGATTGAACAGAACACTCCTAGAAAAACCACGTTGTATGTTGTCTCATGTAGGTTTAAGCAAGAAGTTTTGGGCAGAGGCTGTTAACACAGGTTCCTATCTGGTGAACAGGTCCCCTTCTAGTGCCTTAGATGGGAAGATACCTCTTGAGGTATGGTTGAAAAGATCTGCTACTTATTCAAAGCTCAGAATTTTCGGATGTCTAGCTTACTATCATGTGAACAATGGCAAGCTGGAACCACGTGCCAAGAAAGGCATATTTGTGGGCTATGGTGTTGGTGTAAAGGGATACAGGATATATGATATTAAATCTCACAAAGTAATATATAGCTGTGATGTTACTTTTGATGAGAATTCTCTTTTGCAGGCAACAGATAAACTAGCAGGTGAAACACTAGAAATTGAGCACACCCTTCCTAAATAGATGGAGATAGATGACGCACAACAGCCGCCTATCACTAATCAAGTTGAAATTAGAGAAATCTCATCTAAAACTCAGGAAAATGAAGTTAAGGAGGAAGAGGTGGAGCAACCACCACCAAGAACCATTGGCAAAGATCGTCCTAGAAGAGACGTTAGACCTCCGATTAGATATGGCTACGATAGTTTGGTTGCTTTAGCCTTACAAGTAGTAGTTGAGGTGAAGGATTCTATTGATCCACCTACATATGAAGCTGCAATGAAAGATTTAGAAGTTGATCTTTGGATGTCTGCTATGGAGGAGGAACTCCAATCTCTCCATAAGAACAAGACTTGGGAACTGGTGAAACATCCAAAGAACACAAATATTGTTGGTTGCAAATGGGTCTATAAGAAGAAGATTGGGACTCAAGGCAACGCAGGTGTGCAGCACAAGGCAAGATTAGTCGCCAAAGGTTATTCACAGCGAGGAGTTGACTTCAATGAGGTATTTGCTCCTGTTGTATGTCATACATCTATTAGAATTTTGTTATCCATTGCTATAGCATAGAATTTAGAATTGGAACAACTAGATGTAAAGGAGGCCTTCTTGCATGGTGAGTTGGAAGAAAATATTTAAATGGAACAACCAACAGGGTTTGTGGTGAAAGGTAAATCTGATTGAGTGTGCAAATTAAATAAGTCCTTGTATGGACTTAAACAGTCACCATGCAAATGGTACAAAAGGTTTGATGCCTTTATAGTTAAAGTTGGTTTTAGATGCAGCAACTATGATTCATGTGTATATGTTAAAACTCTTGATAAGAGTACACCTGTTTATTTGTTATTATATGTTGATGATATTCTTATAGTTGTGAAGAATATTGAAGTGATACAGGAGCTAAAGGACACATTAAAATCAAAATTTGATATGAAGGATCTTGGTCCAGTTGATAGAATTCTTGGAATAGAGATTAGGCGTGAAAAAAATTCTGGTAAGCTGTTTTTGAATCAACAGAAGTATATTGAAAAGATCCTTAGCAGATTTAGTATGGCTTCATGCAAAGCCATTAGCACGCCTTATGACAGAAATGTCAAATTGTCATCTGCGATGTGTCCACAAATTGATTCTGAAAAGCTTGATATGCAACGAGTTCCTTATGCACAGGTAGTTGGAAGTCTTATGTATGCTATGGTATGCACTAGGCCTGATCTGGCATATCTTTTGAGTGTTGTTAGTAGGTTCATTTCCAATCCAGGTAGGGAACATTGGAAAGCAGTTAAAAGGATATTCAAATATTTGAAAGGAACTCCAAGTGTTGGCTTGATGTATGCAGTAGAGCAGGGTTGTACTATGGCTGGTTATACAGACTCAGACTATGTAGGTGATGTTGACAAAAGGAGATCATTATCTGGTTATGTCTTTACATTTGCAAGTTCTATTGTGAGTTAGAAATCAACTCTTCAGCCTATGGTATCTTTGTCCACAACTGAGGCTGAATATGTGCCTATGACAGAAGCTGCAAAGGAAGGGATTTGGTTGAAAGGCTTACTTGGAGACTTTGGTTGGCACATTGATAAAACTGATATCTTCTGTGATAGTCTTAGTGCTATTTGTCTCTCCAAAGATAATGTCTTTCATGATAGAATTAAACATATTGATGTTAAGTATCACTTCCTCAGGAATGAAGACAGGATAAAGATTATGAAGGTCAACACAAAGGACAATCCGGCCGATATGTTTACAAAGGGCGTTGTTGAAAGCAAGTTCAAGCATTGCTTGGACTTACTCAACGTCTATTGCTGCTGCTGACCCAAGTTGGGTCTTAGTGATCCATCACTTGTTCGTGGTGAAGATTGATGAAAGACAAGCTGGAGATTTGTGATGCGTGTGTCTTCCATCAAGTATATGTATGTGTCTTTGTATATGGTTGTATTTCTTTGATAATTTGTACAGGGGCAAACTTGTCTTTTAGGTATCACCAACCGTTGCCCCTATATATGTAAGGGGTCATCCACATCCAAGGGATGCCATGCCAAACCATCCCTTGATTTCGTTCTCCCCCTTCTTTGTACCAACAACCATACAGCAAGGAATCACGATAGATTGATCACCCGTGGACATACCCGTGTTGAGGAACCATGTAAATTTGTTATTCTTCGAATTCTCCACTCGCAATCCTCTCTTCCACGCAGATCTCTTCTCCATGCCACCCCTAGATGCTCCACGTTTGTTTGATCTTTCCGCACAACATTTAGCTTATCATATAGGAATTAAGCCATTATGTTATAATTGCACTGTTATATGCTTTAATGAAAGAATCTACATAATTTCAAGGAATTAATGTTAATTAAGTACATTTCTGAACTTTCGACGAATTGTAGGCTGTGAAATCCTTAAGTATCTGAATTTTCTAAGAGTTATGTTTAATGTACCAGACAGTTATGTTTTAAATGCTTAAAGAATATTTTATTATTTCCTGAAGTACACGTGTTGAAACCTTAATGCATGACTTAAGTGAATGTTCGGTGAGTTATCTATTAATTATCCAAAATGCATCTAGGCATTGGATAGTTAGGTTTGTAAGTATCTGAAATATCTGAACTCGTTAAGTTAGAATTATGCACATGTTGAATTTAAATACTTTATTATGTCTCGTGAGTTACACATATATAACTCGTTAAGTTAGCATAACTATACGCATTGAGTTACATGAATACACACTAAGGTAACGCGTTATGTTAGCAGTTTATTTCTTTATTGCACGTGTTTTATAGTTAAATCAACGAAGTAAGTCCGTTGAGTTATCTATAACTTCACGGACCATATATTTTCTAATATGCCACTATAGCAGTTACAGAAATAGGACATTCGAAGGAAAACCACGATTACACGTATCACGTAGGAATTCACTCGTGGAACGAAGAAGAAATCACCATCATTGATATGAATGAAGGAAATCCAACCGATCATCTAAGCAGGAGTAGTTACTATTGTAAGAAATATAAAAGACAAAGAAAAATTGTATGCAAAAGGGTGGAGAACCGCGCTAACTATAGGCAGCATCGGAAGTTCCCTGAAGCTCCACACCACCACCAAAATCACCAACCATCGAAGGTGTGTGAGAATACTTTCCTGATGTCGGGTTGATTCCGAGCCAAACACGGTGCCTGACAACCACTGTGAGGAGTGATCGCGTCGCGGGAAGAGAAGCCATTTTCACTAAGCACCGACTCATATCTTAGGAGATTGTAAAGCTTCTAGCCTTGGTTTTAGGTTGATGCCAGTATGCTGAAGAGGAGATCATCTTGCAATTTTGGACTCATGATTCTATAAGGAGAGGAGGCAAGATTGTTAGTGATTAAGTTTTTAGTAGTGTAATCGCATCGCATGTAGTGACGAAAGTATTTATTGTCAATAGAGATTTTTACATTTCACCTTTCATTCATCTTCAGGAACATATCAAAACAAAAATACTTAAAACAACAAATTATTTGTGTTTACGTTTAGTATTAAAGTGTTGTATTGTTTGTTTTGTATCGTGAGTAATGTTATCATTGTTAGTATTGTGGATGTGTTATGTTTGTTTGATTTAGAAAGTAGAAAATAGTTTTACAGTTTACTGAAATTGATTCATTCCATATACTTAAAGATTTTAATGGTTACTATTTGAAATATCTAAATGTTAGTAGTGCTTAATGATAAATCTAATATTAACTAACATTAAAGAGCTTAATTGATGTTATTTACAATCTGTGGAACTGCCCAATGGTTGGCTGAATTCTTCTATAATTAACAATATTCAACTGGAAAAATTAGGCTCATAGAGTTAACTTAAGTCCACGAGGTTAGTCCGTTGAGTTAGTCATAACTCCACAAACTAAGTTCGTTGTGTTAACTGTAACTCAACGAAGTACTTACTAAACACATTTACACTCCAATATAAAAATCGGAACAGTACACAATTCTTACTCAATTTCTATGGGATCGACCTATACTTGCACAAAAATACAATATACACTGTGCACTTGTAGTTAAAAATACAAATTGGAATTAATATCTAATTTGTGTGAAAGGTTGTTTGTTTACTTCTAAAAGAAATTACTGATATAAGCGAGTTTAAGATTTAACTTTTCACACCAAACAAGTTTTTCTGGCGTCGTTGCCAGGGAATTGAGAAGCTAAGCAACTATGAGTGCTATTTTCTTTTAATAGTAGGAGGCGTGTTGTGTGTTTTATTCTATAATTGAGAATATGGCATATGCTTATGCTCCAAGATTTTTGAAACCTGTAGTTAGCATATGTGAGTTTTGCAATTTGAAAGGTTACGACATCTCTGATTGTTTGAAACTGAGACGATTGCAGATGGTTAGATCACATGAACAACAAATGAATTGTATTCAATATAATAGAGCTGAGTATGAGAATCCTATAGTTTACCCAACTGATGGTTAGCTTAGAATGTGTAATATGTTGAGAGACAATGAAGTTTGGGATAAGTATGACAGATTAGAGCGTAGCTTATAGAAAAACATGGACAAACTGGAACAATATATGTGTCAGCAACAAGAAGTCAACCAATTAAATTATAATGAAGCATATTCAGAACCTAAAATTGATATCATTTATGAAACTGAAAAAACCATAATGAAAATCGATCAAAAATTGAATGCAATGAGATTAGATGATCCAAAAAGAAAATTAAAAGCATTGGACGAATTTACAATGAAATTACAAGTTATGCAAAAGGAAAACACAAATGAAAACTTTAATGTTACAGATTTGCATAATTTGCAAGACATACAGACAAAAGAAAATACTAATGCAAGAGAATTTAAAGAATGCAATTTAAAACTAAAAACAGTTGAAGATCATAATCACGAAAATGGAATACAAGAACATCACGAAAGTAATGAAAATCTGGAAGATGTATTTATAACATTAAGATCAGGAACTAATATACCACCAAGAATTCAAAAAGAAAGTAATATGAAGTTGGATAAGAACAAAATCCAAAATGATAATGAAAATGTAGTGTTTGAAAATTTAGAAATCAATGAAGAAAAATTTGAATCTGAAAAGGAGACTAAAAATGATCAAACAAATGAAATGAAAGACAAAGAATCTTTTAAATCACAATCATTAGCACCCTATCTTGAAAGATTACAACAAACATTTCCTAAAAACAAGAAAAAATTAGAGAAATTTTTGAAAAAGTACAAGTTAACATTCCTTTGTTAGACTTATTGCAAAAAATGCCACCTTATTCTAAATTTCTTAAGGATTGGTGTACTAAGAAAAGAGAGTGAAAAGTTTTAAGGAAAGTCTTTTTAGTTGAGCAAAGTAGTTCCCAATTTCTGCCACAAATTCCTAAAAAGTTATCTGATCCTAGAATCCCTGTTATATCATGCACCATAGGAAATACCATTCTAGAAAGAACCTTAATAGACTTAGGTGCAGGTATAAATGTTATGCCGAGTGATATATTTGCATCCTTAGAATTAGAAGGCTTAATCCTTGTTTGGGTTTTTAGGCAGCACTAGAGAACTTGATTAGTTCCTCAACAACGACGCTAGAAAACTTGTTTGGGTTTGTTAACTTCTATTTAGTTGTGCAAAGTTAAATCTTAAACTTGCTTATATCAATAATTTCTTTTAGAAGTAAACAAACAAACTTTCACACAAATTAGATATTAATTCCAATTTGTATTTAACTACAAGTGCACAATGTATATTGTATTTATGTGCAAGTACAGGTCGATCCCATAGAGATTGAGTAAGAATTGTGTACTATTCTGGTTTTAATAATGAAATTTATGTGTTCAGTAAGCACTCCGTTGAGTTATGGCTAACTCAACGGACTAACCTCGTGGACTTGAGTTAACTCCACGAGCCTATCTTTCCAGTTTAATACAGATAAGTTGTTGTTTTTGGTATTTTTGTTTTGATATGTTTATGAAAATGGGCGAAAGGTGAAATATAAAAATCTCTATCGACAGTAAATACTTCTGTCACTACATGCGATGCGATTACACCACTGAAAACTTAATCACTTACAATTCTGTCTCCTCTCCCTATAGAATCGTGAGTCTAGAATTGTAAGATGATCTCCTCTTCAACATACTGGCATCAACCCGAAACCAAGGCTAGAAGCTTTACGATCTCTTGAGATATGAGTCGGTGCTTGGTGAAAATGGCTTCCCTTCCCGCGACGCAATCACTCCTCATAGTGGTTGTCAAGCACCATGTTTGGTTCGAAATTGACCTAACATCAGGAAAGTATCCTCACAGACCTCCGATGGTTGGTGATTATGGTGATGTTGATGATGTTGGTGAATTGTTGGTGATGGTGTGGATGTTTTAGTGAACTTCCGACACTACCTACAGTTTGCGTGGTCCTCCACCTCTACAAACACTACCACACACCGCCAACCACCTTTTCTACATTTTTTCTCCTCTTCTTTTATATTTGTTCAGTAGTAACTACTTCTGCTTAGATGATCGGTTGGATTTCCTTCATTCATATTAACGATGGTGATTTCTTCTTCCTTCCACGAGTGAATTCCTACGTGATACATGCAAACGTGGTTTTCCTTCGAATGTCCTATTTCTGTAACCGCTACAGTGGCATATTAGAAAATAAATGGTCCATGGAGTTACAGATAACTCAATGGACTTACTTCGTTGATTTAATTATAAAACACGTGCAATAAAGAAATAAGCTGCTAACATAACGCGTTATCTTAGTGTGTATTCATATAACTCAATGCATACCGTTATGCTAACTTATCGAGTTAAACATGTGCATCTCACGTGATATACTAAAGCATTTAAATTTAACACGTGCATAATTCTAACTTAACAAGTTCAGATATTTCAGACACTTAAGAACCTAACTATCTGATGCCCAAATGCATTTCGAATAGTTAACAGATAACTTACCGAAAATCCACTTAAGTCATGCATTATGGTTTCAACACGTGTACTCTAGGATATAATAAAATATTCTTCTATCGTTTAAAATATAACTATCTGGTACATGCAATATAACTCTCCAAAATAACAGAAAATTTGGATACTTAAGAATTTCACAGCCTGCAATTTACCGACAGTTCAAAAATATACTAAATTAACATTAATTCCCTCAAATTATGCAGATTCCTTCATTAAAGCATATAACAGTGTAATTATAACATAATGGCTTAATTCTCATATGATAAGCTAAATATTATGCAATTAACCATCATTTAACCGTTAATATTATGCACTTTTTCATTCTAAATACTTCCCCCATACTTAAATTTTGCTAGTCCCTTAGCAAACTAAGATCTAACTAATTGGTCTTTCTAAAGTGCTAGAATTAATTCTTCACTTCGTTTTTCTTCAGAATAATAAATTAGATTACTATATAGATATTCTGTATGTTTCAGTAATCTGTTTTAACTTTGTTTTCTCCTCTTCAACCTACAAATATATTTAGAATATATGTAAATTACATACAAAATATATCAACATCACATAGGTGTTAATTATATTATCATTTTTTCTTCTTTTCAGCATCTATCATCCTGAATTTTCCAATATGATTTCCAGAATAAATTTCAACTATATATGAATCAAAACACAATCCAATTCAATATGATTAAGACAAGTAGAATAAAGAATTGTATATCAAAAAAACAACTTCTAAAGTCTATTCTAGATTCATACTTCAGCAATTTTAGATAACAGAAAATATACTCAATTCAAAAGATATCTGTATTTCACAAAACACTTGTATCTTTTCAGAACAGTATATCCATATTTGTACTTCAAAAGTTAATTTGATAAGCTTGAATCATACAAGAGCTTTCTAGTGTACCCATGTATCGAGCTTTCAGTCAACAATCCTAGATCTGATCAGGATCTTAGGTTGCCAGATTTAAAAAGTCTTTTTCAGGTCAACAATCATTACATACCTATCTGCTCAAGTACAAAAGGCTCGTGATCAAACAAGTCAATAAACTCTTAAAGTTTTTCTCTCTTTTTTCTTTTTAGTATATATACGTATTTCATTAATACAGATGCAATAAAACACAAATCTCATATAGTCCTGCTTCTATTATTTACTGAAAATATGAATCCATATCAATAAGCTCATACTTTTTCTGTAGTTTAATAAGCTCTACACATAAATCATTCTACAAGTTTAATCAATCAAATTAAATGTATCTTTGATCATATGTATTTCATTTAATCCAAAAATCAACATTTCAGCTCTTTCAGGATTTTAGATAATTTACTGAGTTTCAATTAAGCATTCTGATTTCTTTTTAAAATCGTGAAATTGTTAAACTCATAAAATTCAGTAAAAACATAAGATACTATATCTAGATTTGTATGAATAGTAATATTCTATAGCATCTTATATAACATTCAAGCAGTTATAGTTCTTAAAAATTTTACAGTTTCAATTATCGGATAGTTACAGCAAATTCATAAAAAAAAAATTTTCAATTTCCACAGAACTTTTGCAGTACCATTCTAATTCTTCTAATTAACAAAATTACATGGTTGTTACTTTAATTACCTCCCCCCCATACCTACATTTTGCATTGTCCTCAATGTAAAAGATTTTACAATAAATACAGTAAATGTAGTAGGCATGAATATTGTTTCGTTGACTTAGCACCTAACTCAACAAACTAAATTTAAATGTAAATTCAGGATAAGTAATCAATTACATACCTTGTCCTTTTGTATCTCCTTCAATATCTTTCGATTTTTGATTCTGAAAAACTTTTCATTCACAAATAAAAGCAGAATATATAACAACATAACTTGTTAAATTAGTGTCTTGTGTGAAACCTAGGCTCCTATGCCTTTGGTGGCTCACAAGCAAGCTAGTTGGTTTCCCAGAATAGATACCAACAAACTGGATTGATACTTTGTTTTTTTTTTTTCTTATAGAATAAAACTAAAACTAAAAATTTTTCTCTTCTTTTTCTTTTTCTAAAAAAAAATGCAGAATACACACAACATTAAAAACACAAAATCACAGTTTAAAAACAAGATTGAAAAGTAGTAACAAATGGAATAAACATGTCAGTCCATGCAAACTTTTTAGGCATAATTCTTCTTGCTATTAATTCTATTTTAATGCAGTTCGTTTTCCTTTTTAGCTTGTAAACTTGCAGTATGTTATCAATACTAAATATAAGTGTATTACCATTAATGAAATGAAATGTAGAAAGGGATCCTCTTCTATTCCAAGATAATGTAGTTGTTTCTATTTCTACATATATTTCAATATATTCTTCTTCCCACTTCCATTCATTTAGGTCTTTCATAATCCATATTTGAAATTTCCTCAATTCATCCCACCATCTTATCAGACATAAAGTAGGATCATCATATTCATTATACCACATTCCTAATTGAATTTGATCAAATTCTGAAGACGGTGGTTCAGCTATATCACTCGGTATACGTAATATTTCTATAAAATCATCATAATTGTCTATGCTTGCTATTTATAAATCAGATCTAAATGCAACTGATATATCTGTGACTAGATATATATATCCATCAAGTATGACATGCATGCTGTTAATTAATGCTTTCTGTCCTAGATATATCATAGTACTTTCAGTCCAAGATCTATTCAGAAAATTATACACACTTAAGCATAAATCTTCATCCCAATTTCCAATTGGTCTCCAATAATATAATTTTTTAGGAATGGTCGAATTTTTATCAGAAAATATTAAAGCTGATCCACAATTTTCAATTGATACTTCATATCTATTAGGCCTTCCTATATTTCATTCTTCTCTTATGATAGGATTTCTAATCAAAATGTCGGGTAACAGAATTGCATACCTTGGTTTGGTTCTGTATATAATTAATCCTTCATCCATCCCCATAATATGATCTATTCCTTCTAATGTATTGGGTGGAATTCCAGTAATTTCTTCCATATTCATATATTCATAGTTGATTGAACTATGATTAAATGACTTCCATAAAAATCCATCTTTAATCTTAGTCATTTTTGCAACTTGTAGTCCATGAAAATATTTTTCTCTGACACAGTCTTTGATTTCCTTTGATACACAACACAATCTGCACAGATCTTTAGTTGACAGGTTACTCAGTACTTCCCTCAGTGCATCCAATGGTAATTTCATCAATTCCATCTATTGTGATTCTGTATAACATAAACAAAAATTTAACAGAGACAAAATTAATATACACCCTCGTGGAGTTAGGTCATAACTCAACGGACTAAGTTCGTTGAGTTAAGTAATAACTCTACGATACTACTAACTATAATTAAACTTACATTTTTTTTTCTTTTATATTTTTCTACTTACTATATTATATATAGTTACTTCAGTTATATTGTTTCATTCAACTAGCCTCCTAGAGGAGGTATCAATTTCATTAACAGTTCTGTTGATAGGGTTAGGTATTGCTTGCATTGGCAATCCTCTAGTAGGTCTAACTTCCATTGATTCCTTCTGTCTAGGGGGTATATTTCTATTCAAATTTTGATTTTGAATTGCAGTATTTCCAAATACAAGATCTAGACGATTGTTTAATTATTGGATTATCTTTTCTAATTTCTCTATTCTAGATCATTGTTCAATTAAAGCTTCATAACTAATATTTTTGTCATTTATATTTTCTCCTCCCTGGAAATTGTTGTTTCTCCAAGATAAATTTGGGTGATTTCTCTAATTAGGGTTATAAGAATTTCCAAAGTTATCTTTCTGGTTTCTAGCATAAATAATATCTAAATCATTAACGTTTGCATTCTTTTCTGCTAGCTTTTGATTTAATGATAACTCTTCTATTTTCTTTGTTAATTTAGTTAATTTAACTTCAAGCATAGTGCTTGAATCTATTTCATGCATTCCCCTTGGTAATATTCTTTTATCTGTAATAGTTTCAGTCGAGTTTTCCCACTATGTAGTTCTTTTTGCAAAGTTTTCTAAATATGCCCATGCTTCTTCACTACATAGTTTTAAAAATCCATTTTGACAAGTAGATTCTAATAAAGATTTTGTTGAAACATCTATGCCTTCATAAATTATACCTATTAATTGTGCATTACTCATTTCATGTGGACATTGAGTTAGTAAATCTTTAAATCTTTCAAAATATTTCTAGAATGATTCTCCCTATTTTTGACTACACATTAATATTTCCTTTTTCTTTTTAACTATTTGATGTATTGGATAATATTTTTCCAGAAAAATAGAGCAAAATTCAGTCCATGTAGAAATTGAATCAGGCGATAGAGTATATAATCATCTCTTAGTTGTGTCTTTTAAAGCAAAAGGAATATATCTAAGTTTAATAGCATCTATACTCATGTTCAACATTTTCATCATTTGACAAACTTCATTAAATTCTCCAAGGAAATAATAGACATCCTCTCTTTCTAACCCATGAAAATGTGGCAATTGACTAATATAATTAGATTTCAATTCAAACCTATCTCTCTTAAAGTTTGGCAATTGAATACATGAAGGTTCATCAACTAATTCAGGATACAGAATTTTCCCTAATGGTTTCTTTACTAGAGTAGTCATATCTTCGTTCTCTTTTAAAGAAATGTTAGCTACACCCCTAAGGATTTCGTTAAAGTCCAATTCAGAAAATATTTCAGTATGTCTCTGTGTTGAATAATCCTGTGTAAGTGTTCTTACTAATTGTTTAGTGCTAGGAGAACGAATCTATGTGCTCATAAACTCTTAACATAAAGTAACATAGTAGAAGATTAATTACATACCAGTCTAAAGCTTTATATTCAGTAAATAGTTGTTGACGGATGAAGTTGAATCAGCTACTTCTCCTTCCTGTTCCCCAACGAATTTCCTTTTCTTCCAAAAGTGCTGGTAACTCGTAAATAACATTCTGTTCTATATTTATAATGCACGTCCATAAAGCAAATGAATCTCGTTGCAAAAATGTGTCTTGTAACGTGAAGTGTGGTTCCTATTTTTATGGGTACGTGTGCCACTTTTAATTTCAAATTTTAGTAACTGCTAAACCCACGAAGTTTCGTTCGTGGCTAAAAAAATAACTGTCTAGCTTAATCCACAAACTAACCTCGTTGAGTTACAGTTAACTCAATGGACTAGCTTCAGTTACTATTGCTAACTCCATGAATTAACTTCATTGAGTTATAGATAACTCAACGGAGTGACCTTATATTATATTATTGACCTCGTGGAGTTAAGGTTAACTCAACAAACTTACTTCGTTGAGTGAACACTTAGCAAATTTCTAAAACTTCTCGTATTAACTTCTATATTTTTTTTTCTCTCCTATATTTTGTCAACTTAAATAAAGTTAAATACATGTCATTACTGTAGTGTTCTAATTAAAAACTCATTTAAATCTGAACATTATATAAATATTTAACTTGCAGTTCATTTTATGTTATGCAGAATTTACATTTTACTTTGCAGCATGCAGATATTTTCAAGCATTAACCAATTATCTTGCATTTAATCCTGTCATTCAACAATTTTGTAAATCTTTTAAACAATCTTGCATCTTGTTCAAACAATTATATAATATTCAAGATAATTCATCCATTACATCATTCTCAAACGTAAATGCAAAAACATCTGAAAAACATACATTCATTTATATGAATAGTTTACATTACAATCAATCAGATATATTTCATACAAATATATATAAGTAAACGAACAATACAATTTAATCTTTTCTCCTAAGTTCATCTACTTCCTTTTGGAGTTTTTCTAATTGTTGCTCTAATTGGTTTATCCTTTCTACAACTCCTATAATTCCTCTAGAAGGTACAGCAATCTCTACAGCAGTATAATTTCTGTATTCTTTCACTGAAATGGTTCTTAATCTTATCCTTTTGGATGCCCATTTCGTGAAATCAATACAGTCCACCATCAACAGTGGAATCAGATCTCCATAAAATAATTTCTTCTTTACTGCTCTCAACTTAGAGATAAAAACTACAGACCAATTTATCTGAATTCTATTCACAACTACATATGTGGCCCATTTGACAAATTGACTTAGTTCTATATCGTGGCATTATCGTTGGTAGATATTCTTAATTAAAATGTTAGCTATCATGTGTGCTTTACCATTTAAATGTTTTAGTCTATTTAATAATGGCACACTAGGATTGATAGCTAAACAATCCTTTATGATCTATTCTGTCCACTCGACTACAGTTGTACTTTCCAGAATTTCTAGTCCTTCATTCTTCAATCCTAAAATGTTGTGGAGAAGCTCTGGTGTTATCTGTAAATCAGCTTGCTCCATGTTGGAAATTAATCTTCTTTCTCCTTCTCTTAAATTTGCATAAAAGTAGGGCACTAGATTCTCATATACTACATGCCCTCTTTCTTGAGAAATAAATTGCAGTAGACCTTAGAACTCAAAAAAATCCTTAATTTCTTGCATCCCATCCCAATTTACTGGTCTACTGTATATGATATCATAACCTCTAATCTCTTGGTATTTATTATATGCCTTCTGACTCCAAAAGTGTACTTCATTCAAAACTGTTGCTTCAGTTAGGTCAGGAATATGAATTTGTTGCTCTAGAGGGGTTTGTTCTTGAACTTCCTCTTCCATGTGCTAAACTTGAATAGACTGAAAATGCTCTGAAGATTCCTGCATTTTTGCTTCTGCTTCTGTCTATGGTGGAGAGCTGGTAGAACTCTCCACTCTGTCTTGAATGCTTTCTAAAATTTGCTGAAGAGTTCTTTGCTCTTCAATGGAATTTGTCGAGTCATTTCTTTCCATATGTACTTGTTCAGCTTCTTGTTCAGTTTCTTCTTTTTTTTCTTCATCCTGACTACCAATCTACATTGTCACTATTCTTTCTGATTCTATGGCAGATTAGGATGGAGTTACAGGCACATCAGCTTCTACCCTAATTTCTATTTCTTCTGCTTGTATAGGCTGTAGATTAGTTTCAGCCTGATTTTCTTCTTCTCTTTGCTCTTGCTACTACTGCTCTTGCTCCTCCTCAGAATCAAATAGCAAGTTTACAAAAATCAGCTCTACAGGCTCTACTAATATTTGCATCTCAGATTTAATCTCTTCTTGATATTTAGGCACTATCTCTTTTCCTTTCCTTCTTCTAATTAATTGTGTTTGGTCTTCCTCTTCTTCTTTTGAGATTAAATCTACAAAAATAGGCTCTGCAGGCCTTTGAGCCACAGGTACTAGCTCTTCTTGTTTAACTTTTTCCATAATTATTGGTCTCGAAGGACCAACTTCAGCTCCTCTTGTAGTAGGTCTGGCAGTAGCTTCTTGGTGCTGTTCAACTTTAATTTTGTATTGGGCTTTCAACTTTTCTACAACCTTCTTTTTGCATTGTGCATCAAACACCAGATGTACTATAGCTACTACCAACTCTTCTAGTTCTCCTTGGCCTTTTCCAATTTGAACCAGTTCTTGAAATTCTCTTATTTCTTCCTTAGTAGAAGGACTCAAAATTGCTGCTCTTTCTAATAGCCTTGGTGGTGGAACTGAATGTCCTAGCTACTATTCCTCAAGAATAGGTCTTTCAACAGTCAGCTCCTCTTGTTCTTCAGTTGCTTGTTCTTCATTTTCTTTCCTTTGTTGCTCCCAGATTGCCCACTAAGCTCGTCTACCTATGCGTCTTTTGAACCAGAGCTGGGACTTACGTTGGATCAATTCTAGGGCAACTTCGTTATTTGGCCTAATTCTTCTCTCTCTGCTAACAGCAACTTCCGTAGCAACTTTTATTCTCGTTTCCATAATCTGAGGTATTTGTATACCCAAATCTACTAACACTTTCCTCTAGTAGAAAAGGTTAGATTCTACCTTTTGTAGCTCTTTTTCCCTCATCGTATTCCTGATTTTCTACCTTGTGTGTCATTCCTCCGAATCTTTAAGAAATTCTGACATGTCAACTGCATTTTCCCAGATCTCGGGTGTCATCTTCCTCATCGTGGAGTTACGCAACGGAATGAAATCGCTCTGATCTTTACTGGTCTAAGTTCTAAATGATTCTACGGATAATGCCCCCAAACCCTAAGTTTAGTATAAATAAGCCCTAAGTTTAGGCAGGTAATCGGGTCATTTCCCACACAAACTCTCACTCTCTCATCCATGGAATTACAGTTAACTCCATAGACTAAGTCCGTGGACTTAACTACAGTACTCAACGGGGTAAATTCATTAACTTATCCTAGACTCAACGGAGTAAGTTCATTGAGTTAAGTGTAACTCAACGGACTTTCCATAAAGTTATATCTAATAAAAATACATATAATAATACTTTTTACTTCGGTCAAGATCGAAGAATTTCTGGTCTAACCAATTCTTAATTTTCCAACATTTTAAAATTTTTCAATCAAACCGTTATATTCCTCGGTTGAACTGAAATTAAATATTTTCTTCTTTTTTTTCTGTCGGTTGAACCGATGTTATACTTTGGTAACATTGACATTAAACTAAATATAATATATAGATTTTTTTATGTTTTTATGTTTCGATTAGACTAATGGATCCTGTCGGTTGAACCACAACGATTTTTTTCTTTTAAAAATATGCTTCGGTAAAATCGATAATTCCTTTCGGTAGAACTGCGATTATATTTAAATAAGGTTTTTTTTTATATTTTTTATATTTAGAAAATTTCTTACTAAGTAAAGCTTGAGTAGTCCTTTACTCTTACTTCTTCTGTAATTCCAAAAGAACTTTTTGGTATTTTCAAAATAGGTCTAAGTCTTTGTCCATTTAATTTAAATATATTCTGATTTTTAGGATTTTCAATTTCAATAGCTCCATAGAGATAAATATTTCAAACTATGTAAGGTCTTGCCCATCTAGATCTTAATTTTCCTGGATGGTTATGGAGTCTAGTTATGTAAAGATATACTTCTTGTCCTATTTCAAAGGTTTTTGAAATAATTTTCCTGTCATGCTAGAACTTCATTTTCTCTTTTTCTCTTACAGTTTTTGAATAAGCTTCATTCTTAAATTATTCTAATTCAATCAATTGTATTTTTCTATTCTCAGCAGCTTGATTTAAATTAGTGTTCAGAGTTTTTAATGCCTAATAAGCTTTATGTTCAATTTCAACGGGTAAATGACAACTTTTTCCATATACTAGCCTAAAAGGTGACATATCTAAGCTTATCTTATAAGTAGTTCTATAAGCCCAAAGTGCATCTATCAATCTATTAACCCAATCTATTCTAATAGGATTTACTACTTTTTCTAAGATTAACTTAATTTGTTTGTTTGCACTTTCTACTTGTCCACTTGTTTGCGGATGATATGATGTTGCAATTTTGTGGTTTACTCCATATTTCTTCCTTAAGGCTTCAAAACTTCTATTACAGAAATGTGTTCCTCTATCATTGATAATAGCTTTAGGTATTCCAAATCTGGCAATTATATTGGTTCTTATAAAATGTATTACCACTTTGTTGTCATTAATTTTTGTAGGAATAACTTCTATTCATTTAGATACATAATCCACCCCCAACAATATATAATTAAATTGATTAGACATAGGAAATGGACCCATAAAATCTATTCCCCACACATCAAAGATTTCAACCTCAACAATAGGATTAGGAGATAGCATATTCCTCTTTGATATTCTTCCTATTTGTTGACATTTTAAACAACTTAAGCAATATTTATGAGCATCTTTAAATAGTGTTGGCCAATAAAAACCACATTGCAGAATTTTAGCAGTAGTTTTCCCTAAACCAAAATGCCCTCCACATGCTTGGTTGTAAAGTATCAATTTGTGCATTTTATATATGTTAATTCATGTATATTAAGGATCATAAGTCATCATTATATATGTTCTTATAAAGGATTACATGAAAATCATATTTTTAGACACATGCATGAATTAGGGATTAAATAGTTGATAATGTACAAATTTATCCTTTATCAATTAAACACCTAGTCAATAGCTCTTGTATTAGACATAATTCTTATAATTCTTTAATGTATGACTTTATATACATTGTATAATTGCCAAATCACTTAAATATGATGTTAAACCAAAGAACTTTAAGTAATTCATGTATGCACATGTGAAAAAGTTGTGGACCAAAACCTTCCTAATTTGGCAACTTTCCATATATGGCAACTCATGCATGCATGTGTACTATATTTACATCATATGATTTATATTCAATGTATATGTGCATCCAACTTGGTTTTGAGTTTTATAGGTCAATAAATCATGAAATCAAGATGAATTAAAGAGGAAAAAATGTGGGCCATTAGACGCAACTTATTGGAGATCAAGCTACAAAAGTCTAGACTATTTAAAGTATTTGACTACTCAATTCTAGGCTATCTCCTCCTCTTCCAACAAATTGCAGCCGGCGATTCCAGCCATTCTAGCATCTCCATCCGGAAAGTCCCATCTTCCCCTTGATCTTGAACAAGCTCCCTTCAAGAATGGTGAGCTTTGGCGTCTTCCACCTCTCCTAGAAGACACCTTCTCTTCAATTCAGACGACCATACGTTAGGATCTCCTTGGGCATTCATCTTGGTGGATTGGGAGGCTCATGTGACTGATTTGGAGTAGAGCAAAAGGTTAGGGTCTTCAGGGTTGAGTCATCGGAAGCACCATTCTTAGATGTGGAAGCCAAAGTTGTGGGTCTTGGAGGCAAGATCTTGAGGACGTGCACCATTCTTCTTCAAGGTAACCCTAGAAGCTTCACTTGGACGTGCTACAGGTGGTGACAACCTTGTGGAGCATTGATTTCAAGGACTTTGGGGAGTCATTGCTTGAAGAAACGTGGAAAATTAAAAGGTATGATGGAAAGGAGAGATCCTCATACTAGTTTTCATGTTTTACAATTTTATATGTATGAGTATAGTTTGAGTATGTGGAAGAACGAAATTTTATGCATAAATCTTTGTTTCAAATGTTCTAAATTAAAGATCATATATGGTTTTGATGTTAATTGATATAAGAATTGAGTTCATATCATATGTATAGTGTGAATGAATGTGATGATGTGAATTGTGAAGGCAGTTTTCTGTTTCTTAAATGGCCAAATTGTTAGTAGTCTTTCTTTGAATTGTATCCACTTGTTTGTCATCTCTAAATTCTTTTTTTGTTTCGTTCTATAAGTATAATGAGTGTAGAACAAGTTTACAAAGTTTTAGAATTTTTTAGAATGTTTTCCAAAGATTATCGATTTTATTTTGTAAAGGTATCAACGGTTTTGAGTCTCTGTCGAGTGCTAGTTTTGAGCTCGATGCCTATGCTGTGCTTGCATCGTGTATTTTGTGAAATTTAGTTCTATAAATTTTCCTTGTTAGTGTAACAGATCTACTTTCAAGGCACGCTTATTTCGTAGCATTTCATGAAGATTTGACAGAGATTTGATTTTTGCACTGAAGGTGTGTTTTTGGAAAGTTTCCATAACCGTTTGCGCCACTTTCTTAAATAAGATATTGCCAGCGTTTTAATTTGAGTTAATCCACGAAATCACTACCATTTTAAAGATATTCCGAGGATCTTTCAAACCGTTATTTATTCTAGATTTTTAAACATTCAAGTTGGAAGTTATTAGAGTTAAAATTCGAGCATAAATTCTGTGATTTCAGGATTAATACTCATTGATTTCTTAAATATCTTATCATAACTTAAGAATTAATTGGATTTTGAGGTAATCTTATAAACTTTAATTGTGCTACGAATTTTTTATATTAATATTAAGTAATTAGAGTTTAATTATAAGTTAGTTTAATGTGAATATTTAATCAGATAATCATTTTAATAAAATTTATTTAAGACAAACTCCTTGTGGATTTGACCCGTACTTGCACATACTTATTACAATGGGCACCGTGCGCTTGCAGTTATAAATGTAAAATTTGTGCTTTTGCCATTAATTTAACAACACATAAAAGCATTACAAGTTTTTAGCACCGTTGCCAGGGAGTTTTGGTGCTTTAAAATGATTTATTAAATGATTTGCAAGATTTAATATCCTTTATATTATACTAGTTTTGTTTGTTTTCTTATTTTAGTTGAGTTATTATTTTTCTGTTTGTTTGCAAGGAAATGGATACATGGATTGGCTGTTCTATGTGTTCAATTCTTTGTTATCTGAATTGCTTGTTACATGTTTAATTCAAGTATATAATTTGGTAACAAGTAGCTTAATGGAGTAATGATAATCTTTGTGTACAAATTATTAAGATAGAATCTACCTGTCTAGAAATTTAAATTTTTGATGTGCATGAGATTAGAACTCATTTTTATGATATTTTTCTTGAAATACTTGGATTCTGAGATTTCTTTTGAGTACTTATGAATAAAATTCTGATTAGTATGTTAAAAGATAAAAATCTTAGGAAACATGGATGTTTTATAGAATTCTGGATAGGTTTTTGCTAATGAATTTTGAAAATATGCTACTATGAAAGTATGTAAAATTTAATTCAGTGATTTTTTCCAGAAAGTAAATGTAATTACCTTTCAGACAAGTATTTAATTGTGAATTTTGGAGTTGTATAAATTTCTGTGTGATTTTTTTTAGTTGAGATATTAAGCCTTCAACCAAATCGGAAGGTTTCCCTCTAACCTTTTGAATTTTTTGCCATTTCGGAAGGTTAGGTAGTTAACCTTCTGAAATCTTCATATTTTGATGTCCTTCCGAAGGTTAATTGGTTAACCTTCCGAAAATTTTGCCTTGTTGGAAGGTTAGGTGGCTAACCTTCCAAACTCCTTATGGGTGTAGTTTTTTCTGGTATTTCTTTTATCTGCATGCTAATAATCAAAACTACAATTAAATTTTGAGTAAAAAATTATTTTTGAAATTTTTCATTGGAACTACAGTAGTTTAGATTTCAAACAAGGTATTATACATTGTATTTGGATTTGTATACATTTTTGGGGAATTTTTCTAAGATGACATGTTCTGCAGATTATGAATTTTGAGTTATTTGAGTTTCATACGATTTTGATAATACTTCAGTTTTGGAAATTTTTGTCTCTGATTTTTCTTAGAAACTAGAAGTAATTACCTTTCAGAAGAGTATGTATTTGTGAATTTACAAGCTATATGAATTTCTGTAGAAATATTTTTAGCCAAGGTAGCACAGTTTAATTTCTGAAATTTTGTGTGTGCTTGTTATATTTAAAACTTTGGATGAAGTTGATGTTTTGTTGATAAAATACATTATATTTTTATGTTGATCATAGTGGCATGAATGTAAGATCTTGTAATTTAATGAGTTAAGGAAAATGAGGTCTTAAGTGGAATTAAAAATGATTACTTTTCAATTCTTTTATTGTATTACAAATTGCTAGTACTACTAAAGACCTAAATGCATGAATTAATTATCTTTGCTCATTTAATCAATTTTGCATGTCATTATGGATAACTAGTAATAATAATAATAATAAATATAATTATAAAAATAATAATATTATTATTATTATTATAAAAAATAAATAAATTTAATTTTGTTGTTTATGTGCTTTATATATATTTTGTTTTCTGTTTTGATATGTTTATTAGTTTTGTAGTTAAGTTTTTTCTTCGTCAAGTAAGGTACGCACTCTTAATCCTATTACTTTTGATGCATTTGAATGATACCTATATTGAGCATTATTTCTTTAGCATACTACTCAATCTCTATTGTATGTTTTAGAAATAATACAATTTAAATTTACACAAGTGCATATGGATTGCATGCTAGGTATGGGGGTGTAATCTTTCCTTGCTTGTCATAGTTTATTTCTTTTGTTTTTGTCATCTTCATGCTTTTTATCTTATTACCTAAATGATTTCTTTTACATTGGGGACAATGCAAAATTTAGGTATAGGGGGGAGGCATTTGACGACAGTTTTTTTCAATTTTATTTTATATGCTCTTAGGCCCTAATGGATAGAGTTCTTTTAGGTATAATTGAGACCTAAAAGTGAATCCTTTAGGAATGAAACCTTAAACCTTAAGGGGAGGAGAAGAATAAAATTCAAAACCATCAATATTTTTGAGCTTATATGTAGTATTGCACTTACATGAGGCCCTGACTAAGAAGGAACTACTCCTCTTGAAGGGAAACTTAGGTAAAAACTTAGGAATATACCTTGGGGTTGTCCTATGAGAAAGGTAGAATAAAAGGGCTAAGGTAAAATTGCCCATTCCCATACAATGATGTGGGAGGCACTCTTAAGGGTAGAGGGCTAGGGAGAGAAAAAAGAAAAAAAGAAAAAAAAAAGAAAAAGAAAAAGAAGAAGAAGAGAGATTGATTACTTGTTCTTACAAAAGTTACTGAGTAACCGGTCAACTTTCCCCTAAGGGATTATGGTCGCATAAAAAGGTGCTGGAGTAAGAGGTAATCTAAAAAAAAGAAAAAAAAAAATAGAGAGTCAAAATAAAAGGACAATGGACTCAAGGATAGACCTTTACAATTACCTAGGTAACTTGGAGGGAGTTGAGTAAGTTATTTCTTAGTCTTGGCCATTTTCACGTACACTTATTTATATAGTACTTTACTTTCTTAGGATGGAAATTGAATGGTTATTTGAATCCAATCTTGAAAGATGAGAGGTGATTGAATAAAGGTGAAGCTAATAGGTCAAGACTACTTAAGAGCAACTTTATCCATGTTTAGGAAACCAAGAGCATATTTTTGTTGTTTTTGTCTTTTAATTGTGTTGTTTTATGTTTTGTTTTGGATTTTGTGGGTATATCTGCTGAAAACCCTTTGGAGACACAACTCCACCACTAAGATGACCTAGGGGTTTAAAGGCTTGCTGCACATGCTAAGTGTAGTCGTGATCCCTACGAAAGTGGCCTAGGTTAGTTTTATTTTTGTTATTTATTTATTAGTTTGTTTGTTTTTGGTTTTTAATGAATGTGCTTTTATATGGGCTTTGTGTTATCATTGTTTAGCTTTAGTCCTTTGCTAAGGGACTAGCAAAGACTAGGTATGGGGGTTTTAGCAGTAGTTTTCCCTAAACCAAAATGCCCTCCACATGCTTGGTCATGGTAGAAAGACAATATGCTCTAATATTCAGTTTCTGGAACACACCTCCTTAAAACTAGATCAGGACATTTCTTAAATAAGTATAGGTCTTCCCAATAGTAACATTTTACTCTTGAAAAGAACAATTTCTTATCCTATCTATTCCAATCCTTAGGTGTTAAACCAATAACTAAGTAATTAACTATGTCTGCATACCAAGGCATTATGTTGATGGTCATTAATTATTCATCAAGAAAATTATCCTTAATATCCTGTCTATTCCAATCCTTAGGTGTTAAACCAATAACTAAGTAATTAACTATGTCTGCATACCAAGGCATTGTGTTGATGGTCATTAATTGTTCATTAGGAAAATTATCCTTAATTTCCATATTTGATTTTTCTATTTGTAATCTTGATAAATGATCTGCTACTACATTCTCACAACCTTTTTTATCTTTAATTTCTAGATCAAATTTTTATAATAATAATATCCATCGAATCAATCTAGGTTTGGTCTCTTTCTTTGCTATTAGGTGTTTTAAAGCTGAATGATCCATGTATACTATCACTTTAGCTCCAATTAGATATGATCTAAACTTTTCTAAGGAAAACACAATAGCTAATAGCTCTTTTTCAGTAGTTGTGTAATTAACTTGAGCATCATTTAAGGTTTTGCTTGCATAATGAATCACTCTAGGAGATTTTTCTATCTTCTGACCCATCACTGCTCCTATAGCAAAATCATATGCATCACACATTAATTCAAATGGATGGCTCCAATCAGGTGCTTGAATTATCGGAGTTGAAATTAAACTAGTTTTAAACTTGAAAAATGCTTCTTTGCAATTTTTATCAAAGTTGAATGGGACATATTTTAATAGATTCGTTAAAGGTCTAGCTATTTTGCTAAAATCTTTAATAAATCTTCTATAAAATCCAGCATGTCCTAGAAATGATCTAATATCTTTTACTGATTTAGGTTCTGGTAGATTAGAAATTACTTCTATTTTAGCTTTATCTACTTCCAACCCTTTCTTTGAAACAATATGTCCCAAGACTATTCCTTGTTTAACCATGAAGTGACATTTTTCCCAATTTAGAACCAGATTTTTTTCCACAGCGTTTTAATACTTGGTCTAAATTATTTAAACACACTTCATATGAAGTTCCATAAATAGTAAAATCATCCATAAATCTTTCTAAAAAATCTTCAGTCATTCTAATGAATATGCCCCTACATACACCTTTGAAAGGTGACTAGTGCATTGCATAATCCGAATGACATTCTCTTAAAAGCATAAGTTCCATTAGGATAGGTGAAAGTTGTTTTCTCTTGATCCTCTAATGCTATTGGGACTTGGTTATATCCTGAATACCCGACTAGGAAACAAAAATATTCTTGCATGCTAATTTTTCTAGCATTTCATCTATGAAAGGTAAGGGAAAATGATCTTTCCTAGTCACTACATTTAGCTTTCTATAGTCTATACATACTCTCCAGCTTGATTGAATTTTAGTAGGTATCAAGTCTTGATTTTCATTCCTAATAACTGTTAATCTTGATTTCTTAGGAACTACATGGATTGGACTAAACCATGAGCTATCAGAAATCAGATAAATTATGTCATTATCTAACCATTTCACTATTTCCTTCCTGACTACTTCTTTAAGGTTTGGATTTAATCTCCTTTCAAGAATTCTAACAGGTTTAGCATTCTATTCTAAATATATGTGGTGATAGTATAAAGTTGCACTTAACCCTTTTATATCAGTCATAGTCCATCCTATTGCTTCTTTATAAGTTTTGACTATATCTTTTAATTTAGCAATTTGATCCTCTTTTAAATCTGAAGCAATAATGATTGGACATGTTTATTTTTCTTCTAGAAATATATAGGTTAATTTAGGAGGTAAATGTTTTAATTCTAATTGTTGCCCATTAGAAGCTAGAGCTCCTAATTGAACATCATCATTTTCTAAATTAATTTCTTATTGATCTCCTTCTATATTTTTGATTTCACTTTCTTCTAAAGTCTCAGAATTGAGTTGCCTATTTAATTCTTCTTGAATCACATCATCTAGCATATCTCCTTCATCCTCTAAAAAGTCTATGATATGTAAGGACATTTCTAACTCCTCAAACTTTTCTGGTTTGAAAATGTTTAATTGAGTATCCTCATTACCATATGCTAACTTCATTACTCCAGTTTTACAATTAATAACAACCCCTAATGTTGCTAAAAATGGTCTTCCCAAAATTAAAGATGTATCACTATTTTTATGCTTAATTTGTTGGGAATCCAAAATTACAATATCAATATGATATATGAACTTTTTGATTTTAATTAAAACATCCTCTATTTTTCCTCTAGGGTATCTTATACTTCTATCAACTAATTGAATAACAGTCCTAGTATGGATTAAGCCTTCTAATCCTAAAGATGCAAATATATCACTTGGCATAACATTTATACTTGCACCTAGGTCTATTAAGGTTCTTTCTAGAATAGTATTTCGTATAGTGCATGATATAATAGGAATTCCAAGATCATATAACTTTTTAGGAATTTATGGCAGAAATAGGGAACTACTTTGCTCAGCTAAAAAGACTTTCTTTAAAATTTTTCGCTCTCTTTTCTTAGTACACCTGTTAGGTATTTAATTTTGATGATATATGCTTTATTAACATTTTTAAATAAGTCTACATAATATTCTCTAAGTATATTTCTCTAAGTATACTAGTTAACAGATTATCGAAAAGTTTCATTTTTATGTTTCATAAATTAAAGATTTCCGAAGAGTTAGATTTGCAATAGTTAAACTTTTGGATAGTTAACGTTTCATTTTATCGAATACTTTATATTAAAAACTCGTATAGTTAAGTTATTTGCACGTGTGTTTTTAATGTTTTAAGTTGTCACGTGTTTTCCATGTGCGTTTGGTAATGAAAAATCGAATAGTTAGATAACTGTTGGAGATTTTATACGCATGGATAGATAATTGTTCGAGTTTTATAAAAGGACTAACGAACAGATAAATTTCCTTGTTTAGTCACATGTTTTGTAAGTGCAAAAACTCGAAGAGCTACAAATAAGTGTCCGAGTTTTTATAGGACTTAAAGGATAAGTGTTCGACTAAATTGAAGACTTAGAAGATATTCTACAAGACTCTTAGAAGATATTCTACAAGACTCCAAGAAGATAAAGTCTCGATATATCTACGAGTGGAGATCGTAGAAATTCAAAATGATTGTAGAGAAAGTGGAAACTCAAAAAGATAGTAATTTGGATTAAAAAAAAATTAGTACGTGGATTATGGATTATGGATTGTGGATTAAGTGGATGAACATGCTGAACGTGAAAGACAACAGAGTTCGACTACAAATAAAGAGTACGAGCTACATTACAGCAAGAGGATCCCAATCTCAAAAACCAAGTCTAAATATTCAATCTAGATCCCTAACTGAAAAGTAAAGTTTGAATATTCATATTCTGAAAAATTCTCCAACATCAGAAGAAGTTCGAAATTCCAAGCAATTTCAGAAAAGGAGTTGCAAACGTAAGAAGTCTGGAAATTCAACAACTAGAGAAGAAGAGATAGAAGCTGAGCAAAGAGAAAGAAAGAAGCTGCATGCATAAAGATCAGGTTTTATACAATTCAAAATTAGTTTTGAATAAGAGCTTTGTTTTCCTATTTGAATTGTATATCGAATATTACTGTATCAAAACCATCAAGAAGGGAATTGAGCTAAAAAGATATTGTAAATTTTGTCTTAAAATAAAAGAATAGAATTTCATTTACGAGTGTTTTGTGCTCTTGTTTTATCTGCTAGTATTTAATTACTAAAGACACAATTCACCCCCCCTCTTGTGATACAAACGATCCTACAACTGGTATCAGAGCTATTTTTCATTTATTTTTGTCAGATTTACTACGCTCTACTACAACTAGTATCAGAGCATTATTATCATAATTAAGAGCTTTTATTTCTCTATTTAGGAATCGATTTTTCCTATCATTTTCTTAGGATTATCTATTTAAAATGGATAATACTGAAATCTTAGTTATGACTGAAGGATAAACCACTAATCGTCCTCCTATGTTTGAAGGTAGCAATTATGGCTACTAGAAATATAGGATGAAAGTATTCTTTCAATCAATCGATTTCAAATTATGGCATATAATTAGCAATCCTATAGTATTAGTTATGACTCCATATGATACTTAGACTTTTGATGAAAAGGAGCGAATAACAATGAATGCTAAAGGTTTAAACATCTTGTTTTGTGCTTTATCTCATGATCAATTTAATAAAGTTTTTGCATATCAAACTGCATATGAGATATGGCATGCATTAGAAGTTGCCAACGAAGGTACTAACCAGGTCAAGGAATCTAAGATTAATATGTTAGTACATAAATATGAGCTTTCTAAAATGCACGAAAATGAATGTATCTCTGACATGTTTTCCCGTTTTCTTGAGATTGTAAATTCATTAAAATCTTTAGGCAAGAAATTTGAGGAAAAAGACTTGGTAAGAAAGATCCTTAGATCTTTAACTAAAATTTGGGCTCAAAAGACAACATCTATTGAAGAGTCCAAAGATTTAAATACATATACTCTCGATGATCTCATAGGAAATCTAACAACCTATGAAGTACAACATTTAGATCCAAAAGGGAAAAATCCTAGAAGGGATCTGGCTTTTGAGGCTGATAAAGTCTCAGAAGTCACTAGTGATTCTAACGATGATTTACTGTTGTTGACTAGAAAATCTAGAAAACTGTTGAAGAATGCAAGAACTTCAGGTCAGCAAAGACATCTAGAGATATGGAGAAGAAGTCATTCACGAAAGACAAAATCATATGCTACAAGTGCAACAGGCTGGGTCACTTTCAAACTGATTGTCCTCTCAACAAAGATAAGAAGAATTCGAGGAGGAATTTTAGGAGTAAGAAATTCAGAAAGAGAAGGGCACTTAAAGTGACATGGGATGACTCTTCAGCTTCACAAAGTGAAGAAACAAAGGATTCAACATCAGACAATGAATCCTCATCAACATCAGATTTAGAAGAAAATCTAGCAAACGTATGCTTCATGGCAAAATCCAGTGAGGTACACAAATCAAAATGGATAATGGACAGTGGAGCATCCAGCCACATGACTGGAGATATACGATTACTTACAAAAATAACAAAGACCAAGAACGGACAAGTTACCTTTGGAAATAAAAGCAAAACAAATATCCTTGGGTCTGGCAAGGTTCAGGTAACTGAGAAATGCTTTATAAATGATGTCTTATTAGTGGAAAACTAAGGTTTTAATTTATTGAGTGTTCCTGTTTTAATGAAGTTTTACAGAGTAATTTTTGAAAAAGATTCCTGTAAAATTATGGACATGTCTACAAACGAAATTTTATTCACTGCATACAAGAAAGGATCCGTTTGTATTTTGAATTTGCCTTTTGATATTATTAAAGACAATGCTTGCTTAATTGCAAAAATAGATGAAGTTATTTTATGGCATAGAAGGCTAGGACACTCAAATTTAAAATTATTACAAAAACTGTCTAAAAAGAATCTAGTTACAAGTTTACCTAGTATTAAGTACTCGAAAGAATTTATGTGTGATGCATGTCAACTAGGTAAATTACATAAAACATCCTTTAAAAGTTTAAATGAAATAACAAGCAAAAGAGTATTAGAACTAGTGCATATGGATTTATTTGGACCTACTAGGACAACCAGTCTAGGAGGTAAACATTATGCTTTTGTACTAGTTGATGACTATTCTAGATTTACTTGGGTCTATTTTCTAGCTAATAAAACTGAAGTTTTTGAAATATTTAAGATATTCTGTAATAAAGTTCAGAATGAGCAAAATGTTAGAATTCAAAAACTTAGGAGTGACCATGGCATAGAATTTGATAATGATCAAATGGACACCTTTTGTGAAGAATTAGGCATAGATCATAGGTACTCATTTCCAAGAGCTCCTTCACAAAATGAGATAATAGAACGTAAAAACAAATCACTTCAGGAAATGTCCAGAACCATGTTAAATGAGAATAAGTTACCCCTATTTCTCTAGGCAGAAGTAGTTCATACAGCATGTTATGTTATAAATAGAGTACATCTAAGACCAATTTTAGATAAAACTCCTTATGAGATATGGTATAACAGGGTTCCCAAAATAAGTTATTTAAAACCCTTTGGCTATAAGTGTTTTATTTTAAACACTAAGGAACGAAGAGACAAATTTAAAGCTAAATCAGATGAAGGTATTTTTGTTGGTTATTCCATTAGAAGTAAAGTATATAGAGTTTATAATAAATCAACAAAAACCATTGAGGAAACCCTACATGTAAAATTTCATGAAAATTCTCATTTGGATGTTAGACATGCTGAAAACTTTGATTCAGAAATTCTCCCAGAAATGGTATCAAATGATGTTGATAGAGAAATTGAGAGATTATCTGATGGAATAAGAAATATAAACTTAAATGATGAAAATTTAGAAGAAAATAATGTCATACCTATAGAAAATATGGAACAACATAGAAATTGGCATTATGCTTCATCTCATCCTATCGATCAGATAATAGGCGATCCTAATCAAGGAGTTAGGACTAGGTCATTAGTAGTCAACATCTGTGGTGCTTATTCATTTGTTTCTTTACTAGAACCTAAGAAAATTGAAGATGCCTTAGAAGATGAATTTTGGTATTTAGCTATACAGGATGAGCTAAATCAATTTATAAGAAATGAGGTATGGGATCTAGTTCCACCACCTGAAAATCAGTCCATAATTGGAACAAGGTGGGTATTTAGAAACAAAGTAGATCAAGATGGACATATAGTTAAAAATAAAGCTAGATTAGTTGCTCAAGGTTGACTATGATGATCAATACGAATTGCTAAACTAGAATCAATACGAATTTTGTTAGCTTATGCTTATTATATGGATTTCAAATTATATCAAATAGATGTTAAGACTGCTTTTTTAAATGGATATATAAAAGAAGAAGTGCATGTAAAACAACCTCCAGGTTTTGAAGATTCAAAACATCCTGAGTATGTTTATAAGCTTAAGAAAGCACTATATGGCCTTAAACAAGCTCCTAAATCTTGGTATGAGAGATTATATAAATTCCTTATGGAAAAGGATATTCTATGGGAAAGGCAGATCACACTCTTTTTATCAAGAAGATCGAAAAAGATATATTGGTAGTTCAAATCTATGTAGATGACATCATATTTGGAGCAACAAATGATAAATTAGTTGAGTCCTTTTAGAAAGACATGATTAATCAATTTGAAATGAGTATGATGGGTGAACTACCATTTTTTCTAGGATTACAAATTAAGCAATTAGATCAGGGTATTTTATTTCACAAGAAAAATATACTCAAGATTTATTAAAGAGGTTTGGTTTAAACAACACTAAAACAAAGAATACACCAATGAGTATTGTCACCTAGTTGGATAAAGATGACTCTGGAAAAACTGTAGATGTAAAATAATATAGAAGTATGATTGGTTCATTACTTTATTTAACAGCTAGCTGACTAGATATTATGTTTAGTGTGTGTACTTGTGCTAGATATCAATCTAATCCTAAGGAATCACACCTACTTGCTGTTAAACGAATTTTTAAATATCTATTAGGAACCATCAATTTTGGATTGTTTTACTTTAAACACAGTTCTTTAAACTTAGAAGGTTATAGTGATGCTGATTTCGCAGGATGTAAGTCTGAAAGAAAAAGCACTAGTGGCACTTGTCAATTATTAGGAAATTCTTTAGTGTCATGGTTTAGCAAAAAGCAAAATTGTGTAGCATTATCTACAACTGAAGCTGAATATATAGCTACCACACTTTGCTGTGCTCAAATCCTGTGGATCAAACAAACTTTAAAAGATTTTAATTTAGACTATGAACCAACTAAGATTTTCTGTGATAATAGTTCTGCAATAAGTTTATCTAAAAATCTTGTCTTACATTCACGAGCAAAACATATAGAAGTTCGACATCATTTTCTAATGGATAATGTTATAAAAGGAAAAATAGTATTAAATTTTGTTCCTACCATAGAACAATTAGCAGATCTATTTACAAAACCCTTAGATGAAAATACTTTTTCAAAATTACGATTAGAACTTGGTATCTGTAGGTTATTTGATATTTAAATGGTCCTGTTCGTTGTATTTTGGTTTGTTATAAGGTATTTTTAGAATTTAATGTCTTTATCATTAAAAAAAACAAAATATCTATTTTCAAATTACAATTTTCTGGTAGTTAAGAATTTATGAAATTTTGATTTTTATTAAAGTCAATTTATTTAAGAAAAATTCAGAAAAGATTACTTAAGGATAGTTAAATTGATTCAATATGAGTGCCAACTATATTTTTGTTACTTATGTATATGCTATTATAGAGATTTTAGTAGGAAAATACATAGAAAGTATGTACTTTTTATTAAAGGAAAGTTATTAACATTCTGTTAGAAAAATTAAGTCTTGCGGTTGGCTCTAATTTAATTTACTGTCTTATTTTATTTTTTGTTTGTTTTTGTCTGCAATTACTTGAGTAATTAAGTCTGTTGGGGGATCTTAAACCCTAGTCACTTAAACCAACTAGTTTGGGATGTGTTGACTGAAAATTCATTTTGCAAGTAATTTAGATTATATTTTTAAAAAAAATTACCTATTCTCACTTGTTATTGAGTAACTGGTTATCTTTCTCCTAAGCAAAGGATTGTGATCACGTAAAAAAATGATATTGTTGGAGGTAATACATAATATATATATATGAATATAAACAAAAAAAAAGAAAAAAAAAGGAAAAAAAAAGGGGTAATGTACTCAAGCTTAATTTATCTTTCAAGGTGTTATAATAATCCTACCATAATTTGTGCATATAATCTTTATTTTTTTTTGTTATTATCTACCCTTTACACATAATGTACAATATTTATTGTCTTAAGTTTGTGTACTCATTATTGAATTCTTTTAAGTTCCTGAAGGTATATCTTTATGAATTATCTTTTGTAAACTGAATAAGATAAAAGCTAGAAAGTCTAAATTGTTAAATCTACTACTTCTTTCTATATTTAATTCATATTTAAAATAAAAAAAAATTTAGAGAGACTCAAATCTATTTAAGGCTTGACATCCTCTTTAAGTAAGCTATTTGACCTTTTAAAGCCAAATCTACTAAGGGCTTGACAACCCACATTAAGTACGCCATAGATTCTTTACACTACATTTATGTAGGGGGAGCAATTTCTCATATAATAATTCATCTCTTATGAACTATTATATGTTTTCATGAAAGAATCTGCATAATTTCAGGAAATACACTTTAATTAAGTACATTTCTGAACTGTCAGTGACTTGCAGGCTTTTTAAATTCTTAAGTATCCGAATTTTCTATTGTTTCAGTAAGTTATATTGCAAGTATCGGACAGTTGTGTTTTAAAATGTTCAATAAATTATTTTATTATTTCCTGAAGTACACATCTCGAAACCATAATACATAACTTAAGTGGATTTTCAATAAGTTATCTGTAACTCTTTGAAATGCGTCTAGGCATCGGAAAGTTAGATTTGTAACTATCTGAAACATCTCTTTATTATAAAACTGCTTAAGTACACGTGTCGTAATCTGGATGATTGACTTAAGTTATCTTTTAGAAGGTTATCTGTAACTCTCCGAAATGCACCTGAGCATCGAATAGTTAGGTTTATAAGTCTCCGAAACTTTTTGAACACCTTAAGTTAAAATTGTGCACGTGTTGAATTTCATTACTTTATAATGTCTTAGTTGAAACTCGAACAGTTATGTTTAACTCTTCGACTTTCACACCTATCCATTTGAGAAACTCGAATAGTTAACTTAATATTATTATATTTTTTGAAAGACTTAATCTCTGACAATAACTATTCATGCTTGTCGTATATTTATGTGCTTTACTATTCACAAAACTCGAATAGTTATCATAAGTCTTCGAGTTTTCTCACTTTTCACTTAGTTAGAAGTTATTTTCTTTGTGCGAACAGTTACACTAAGTATTCTGCTTTTGTCGGTTGTAAAACTCGTATAGTTATTGTAAGCACTCGACTTATTTATCAGTAACGGATCTTATATTTATGATTTCAATGATTGAATCCATTTATCCATTTATAAACTCGAAGAGTTATAAATGTTTTACTAACAACCTTTCATGTTTCTACCTTGGTAAAACCCTAGCTTCACAATCTTTACTTCCACTAAGTTCTACAGTGCACAATGAAGATTAATCGAAAATGTCAAGATGTGGAAGAGGATGCGGTAGGATGACAAAAGTGCAGAAAAGAGAGCTGGAATTACAAAAAATACAGAGTGAAATCAATGACATCTACACTAGGTACACTTTTTCAAACGAAGTACTACACGAAATCAGAAAAGTTGTTCAAGATGAGAAAAATTTCTGTTGGAAATTTATTCGCAATTATGCTAAAACACAGTTTAGACTAAAACAGACTGAACTTTTCGCATTGCATTTATGGAAAAGAAATTTACAACCTAACCCTACGGTTGTAAGTTTTGGACATGTACCAGAGACATCAATACAATCTATCACCTATTATGGAAAGAAGTGGGGACCAATGATCAAAAATGCAAACAGGGAATTGCAATCCTTGTATTCCTAACATTATTTTCCCCCAACTGTTTTAGATGATATTAAACAGTATATAGATGAACAGAAAACTGCCATTAGCAAAATGGACCTTCGAAGTGAAGGACAAAGAGTTTATCAACTCAAAATGGCAGAGGTGGAGGGCTTAAAACTCTATATTCCATTATTACAACCTAGGCATCATGGTGAAGGACCATCAAGACCCTAGGTGCCTTTAACAGGAGAAATTAAGAAAATTTTAGAACCTCTTGAACAACCTGAAACACTGCAGACATATAGTTGGAAAAAGAAAAAGACAATTGAATATTTTGGACTAACTGCAGGTGTACAAGGAATATTGCAGCAAAAAGAAGAATCAGTGAAAAATGGAAAACTATGCTCCATTGCAGAAGCTGGATAGACATTTTTGTTAGGAATACTAGCAGATGTGACAAATATTAGCTTATAAGCATATACTCTAAGGTATTGTGTCACATTAGTGCATAATGTATCTTTTCATACAATGGATAGTTTTTTACACAATGCTGCAAGCACACATTCTTTTCCTACAGAAAGAGAGCATGTAGGAAATTTTGATGATACATATATAGATGATATCAAATTTGATGATATTTTTGATGACATAGACACTGAGTCTATAAATTTTGAAGATATTTCATCTGAAGAGGAATGTATAGATATTCTTCCTTTTACTGTATCTCGAACAGAGACTTTTGAATTTTGGTACAGTTGCTTATACTACAGGTTATATATATGGTTATGTCTGTTACAGTATATAGTATACTTGTTGATAAATGTATATAATCAACAAAATATACAGTTACAAATAGAATATGATACTACCAATGTCTTACATATACAAATTTCAGAAATACAGGATGATTCTATTGTACAGACAGATATAGAACATTCTTTCATATAGAGACAGTTGTTGTATAGATCAATTATAGACATACATGTTGCTAATAGACAGATTGATACAGATACTATTGCTACTGAAATGTTTCTAGAAGAATTTCAGCAGATTATTGATACGACAATAACAGATATTTCAGACATTTATACCAGTTTTGATGGAAATTCCACTAGTTCTGAAGATCTGAAAATATAGATGTTGCTGATAATATTGAAACAAGTCCTAGATCAAAACATCATGATAGGAAAATACCTAATCCTAAACAGAGTTTAGATGAAAATACACTATTATGGTTCAGAAATAATTCCTATTATGACAAATTTCAGACATATAAAACTTTTACAGTTTTATATTCAAGACCAGTTAAGTTTGAAGGGATGGCACATATACAAGAAATGTTTGAATTTCAAGGCTTGTTGACTCTACTTCCACAACAGCCAGGCCATCTTGCTATACCCGAACTTATCAGTTGTTTTTACTCAAACTTAACAATGGAAGAAGGTATTCCTTTTTCCAATATACAAGAAAATGACATATATTTAACTCCCGATTTACTTTAACAAGTACTTGGTCTGAAAAATGAAAGAGTTAAATTATTAGAAAGAAAACAGGTTTATCATTTGGGATGGGACATTCAAACTTTGGCCAAAGATCCAATTGCCAACAAACCATTGAGGTTACTAAATGACTTAAATGGCCAAGCACGTTTTATTGCAAAAATACTACATGCTTCATTGTTTCAAAGGTTTGGTCATGGTGCAAAAGTTGGCAAATGTTGTCTTTATATACATTAATTAACCATATATAAGTGAACTGGTATGATATTTTTGTTTCTCATTTCTTACATTTGTAGAGTAAATTATTTTATGGTGATATGATTTTGAGAATTGTGGCAAGTCAAATAGATATTACACCTTGGCCATAGAAAAGATTAAAATCAAAATCTTTCTCTACAAAGGAACTCCAAAAATACTAGGAAGTAGATACACCTATCCTCAGACAACAACAACAACAGGATCGGCAAACATAGTCACAACAACAACAGCAACAATCCACACAATTTTCAAAACACTAGCAACATACAGATATACAACACGATATATATATAGATATACAACAATGTATACATACAGATACACATACAAGTATAGATACAGACATTCATACTGAATTTTTACAGCAACCATCACAAGTTTCTCAAAATGATTTAGATCAAGCATTACTTGATCAGATAAACAGAGTTAGTATAGAAATTGCAAAGAAAATTTCAAATACTCTGATTGATATTTTTCGAAGACAAAGAGGCTTGTGATAATACAAATTATGTATTACATGATTTATTTCTTGTAATTTGTAACCAAAAATATTATGTCAATTGTTTACTAAATTTAATGTTATGTGATTATTTTTCACAGTTTATGTTTAAACAGTTTATGCTTAATCCATAAATTTTATGTATGTTTGAAACTATCATTTTGATTAATATATACTTAGTAAGATTTCCTTCCTTACATTTAATTTGCTTAACTTCCTAAAGGGGGAGAAAATAGTTTGTTTACTTTTTTATAATGCCAAAAAGGGGGAGATATAAATTATGTGACTTATTAGGTTTTGACATCATCAAAAAGGGGGAGATTGTTAGGTATTTAATTTTGATAATATGCTTTATTAACGTTTTTAAATAAGTCTACATAATATTCTCTAAGTATATTTCTCTAAGTATACTAGTTAACAGATTATCGAAAAGTTTCATTTTTATGTCGGATAAATTAAAGATTTCTGAAGAGTTAGATTAGCAATAGTTAAACTTTCAGATAGTTAACATTTCGTTTTTTTTGAATACTTTATATTAAAAACTCGTATAGTTAAGTTATCTACACATGTGTTTTTAATGTCTTAAGTTGTCACATGTTTTCCATATGCGTTCGGTAATGAAAAATCGAATAGTTAGATAACTGTTTGAGTTTTTATACACATGGATAGATAACTGTTCAAGTTTTATAAAAGGACTAACGAACAAATAAGTTTCCTTGTTTAGTCACGTGTTTTGTAGGTGCAAAAACTCGAAAAGTTACAGATAAATGTTCGAGTTTTTACAGGACTTAAAGGATAAGTGTTCAACTAAATCGAAGACTTAGAAGATATTCTACAAGACTCCAGGAAGATAAAGTCTCGATATATCTATGAGTGGAGATCGTGGAAATTCAAAATGATTGTGGAGAAAGTGGAAACTCAAAAAGATAGTAATTTGGATTAAAAAAAAATTAGTATGTGGATTATGGATTATGGATTGTGGATTAAGTGGATGAACATGCTGAATGTGAAAGACAACAGAGTTCGACTACAAATAGAGAGTACGAGCTACATTACAGCAAGAGGATCCCAATCTCAAAAACCAAGTCTGAATATTCAATCTGGATCCCTAACTGAAAAGTTAAGTTTGAATATTCATATTCTGAAAAATTCTCCAACATCAGAAGAAGTTCGAAATTCTAAGCAATTTCAGAAAGGAGCTGCAAACGTAAGAAGTTTGGAAATTCGACAACTGGAGAAGAAGAGATACAGAAGCTGAGCAAAGAGAAAGAAAGAAGCTGTGTGCATAAAGATCAGGTTTTATACAATTCAAAATTAGTTTTGAATAAGAGCTTTGTTTTCCTATTTGAATTGTATATTGAACATTACTGTATCAAAACTGTCAAGAAGGGAATTAAGCTGAAAAGATATTGTAAATTCTGTCTTGAAATAAAAGAATAGAATTTCATTTACGAGTATTTTGTGCTCTTGTTTTATCTACTAATATTTAATTACTAAAGACACAATTCACCCCCCTCTCTTGTGATATAGACGATCCTACAACACCAATCCTTAAGAAATTTAGCACAATGTAGTATTTTCTGCAATAAATCTAACAAAGGAATGTTAACTTGTACTTTTTCAAAAATTTCTCTAATTTTTTCCTATTTTTCAAGAAATCTTTGTTGTAATCTTTCAGGATAGGGTGCTAATGATTATGATTTAAAAAATTCTTTTTCTTTCATTTGATTTGTTTGATCATTTTTAGTCTCATTTTCAGATTCAGATTTTTCTTCATTGATTTCTATATTTTCAGATATTATATTTTCATTATCATTTTGATTTTTGTTCTTATCCACCTTCATATTATTTTCGTTTTGAATTCTTGATAGTATATCAGTTCTAGATCTTAATGTTATACATACATCTTCTAGAGTTTCATTACTTTCTTGATGTTCTTGTATATCATTTTCATGATTATGATCTTCAATTGTTTTTAGTTTTAAATTGTATTCTTTAAATTCTATTACATTGGTATTTTCTTTTGTTTGTATGTCTTACAAATTATGCAGATCTATAACATTAAAATTTTCATTTATGTTGTCATGTTTCATAACTTGTAATTTCATTGTAAATTCATCCAATGCTTTTAGTTTTCTTTCTAGATCATCTAATCTCATTGCATTCAATTTTTGATCAATTTTCATTATGATTTTTTCAGTTTCGTAAATGATATCAATTTTAGGTTCTAAATATGCTTCCTTATAGTTTAATTGGTTGACTTCTTGTTGCTGACACATGGATTGTTCTAGTTTGTTCATGTTTTGCTCTAAGCTACGCTCTAGTCTATCATACCTATCCCAAACTTCCTAGTCTCTCAACATATTACACATTCTAAGCTGACCATTAGTTAGGTAAACCATAAGATTTTCATACTCAGATCTATTATAGTGAAGATAATTCATTTGTTGTTCATGTAATCTAACCATCTGCAATCGTCTCAGTTTCAAACAATCAGAAATGTCGTGACCTTCCAAATTGCAGAATTCACATATGCTAACTACAGGTTTCAGAAATCTTTGAGCATAAGCATATGCCATATTCTCAATTATAGAAGAAAACACACAACACTCCTCTTGCTATTAAAACAAAACAGCACTTACAGTTGCTTACCTTCTCAATCCTTAGCAATGGCGTTAGAAACTTGTTTGGGTTTTTAGGCGGCACCAGAGAACTTGATTAGTTCCCCGACAATGGCGCTAGAAAACTTGTTTGGGTTTGTTAACTTCTGTTTAGTTGTGCAAAGTTAAATCTTAAACTTGCTTATATCAATAATTTCTTTTAGAAGTAAACAAACAAACTTTCACACAAATTAGATATTAATTCCAATTTATATTTTAACTACAAGTGCATAGTGTATATTGTATTTGTGTGCAAGTACAGGTTAATCCCACAGAGATTGAGTAAGAATTGTGTACTATTCTAGTTTTAATAATGAAATTTATGTGTTCAGTAAGCACTCCGTTGAGTTATGGCTAACTCAACGGACTAACCTCGTGGACTTGAGTTAACTCCACGAGCCTATCTTTCCAATTTAATACTTCTATTTACAAAGGAATTCGGCCAACCATTGGGTGGTTCCACAGATTGTAAATAACATCAATTAAGCTCTTTAATGCTAGTTAATATTAGATTTATCATTAAACAACACTAACATTCAGATATTGCAAATAGTAACCATTAAATCTTTAAGTATCTGGAATGAATCAATTTTAGTAAACTGTAAAACTATTTTCTATTTTCTGAATCAAACAAACATAAAGCATTCACAATACTGACAATGATAACATTAATCACGATACAAAACAAACAATACAACACTTAAATACTAAATGTAAATATAGATAAGTTGTTGTTTTTGGAATTTTTGTTTTGATATGTTCATGAAAATGGGCAAAAGGTGAAATGTAAAAATCTCTATCAACAGTAAATGCTTCCATCACTACATACGACGCGATTACACCACTAAAAACTTAATCACTTACAATCCTACCTCCTCTCCTTATAGAATCGCGAGTCTAGAATTGCAAGATGATCTTCTCTTCAGTATACTGGCTTCAACCCGAAACCAAGGCTAGAAGCTTTACGATCTCCTGAGATATGAGTCGGTGCTTGGTGAAAATGGCTTCCCTTCCCGCGACACGATCACTCCTCACAGTGGTTGTTAGACACCGTGTTTGGCTCGGAATCGACCCGACATTAGGAAAGTATCCTCATAGACCTTCGATGGTTGGTGATGTTGATGATGTTGGTGAATTGTTGGTGATGGTGTGGATGCTTCAGTGAACTTCTGATGTTGCCTGCAGTTAGTGCGGTCCTCTACCTCTACAAACACTACCACACACCGCCAACCACCTTTTCTTCATTTTTTCTCCTCTTCTTTTATATTTCTTTAGTAGTAACTGCTTCTGCTTAGATGATCAATTGGTTTTTCTTCATTCATATCAACGATGGTGATTTCTTCTTCTTTCCATGAGTAAATTCCTACGTGATACGTGCAAACGTGGTTTTCCTTCGAATGTCTTGTTTCTATAACCGCTACAGTGACATATTAGAAAATAAATGGTTTGTGGAGTTACAGATAACTCAACGGACTTCATTGATTTAACTATAAAACACGTGCAATAAAGAAATAAGCTGCTAACATAACACGTTACCTTAGTGTGTATTCATATAACTCAACACGTACCGTTATGTTAACTTACCGAGTTAAACATGTGCATCTCACGTGATATACTAAAGCATTTAAATTTAACACGTGCATAATTCTAACTTAACAAGTTTAGATATTTCGAACACTTAAGAACCTAACTATCTGATGCCTAGATGTATTTCGGATAGTTAACAGATAACTTACCGAAAATCCACTTAAGTCATGCATTATGGTTTCGACATGTGTACTCCAGGAAATAATAAAATATTCTTCTATCGTTAAAAACATAATTGTCTAGTACATGCAATATAACTCTCCAAAATAATAGAAAATTCGGATACTTAAGAATTTCACAGCCTGCAATTTACCAACAGTTCAAAAATGTACTAAATTAACATTAATTCCCTAAAATTATGCAGATTCCTTCATTAAAGCATATAATAGTGCAATTATAACATAATGGCTTAATTCTCATATGATAAGCTAAATATTATGCAATTAACCATCATTTAACCATTAATATTATGCACTTTTTCATTCTAAACAATCTCCACTAGGACTATTATTTAATTAGCTAATAGAAGTATAAGATACCCTAGAGGAAAAATAGAGGATGTCCTAATTAAAATCAAAAATTTCATATATCCTATAGATATTGTAATTTTGGATTCCCAACAAATTAAGCATCAAAATTGTTTCATATATCCTATAGATTTTCGATTTTATTTTGTGAAGGTATCAGCGGTTTTGAGTCTTTGTCGAGTGCTAATTTTGAGCTCGACGCCTGTGTTGTGCTTGCGTCGTGTATTTTGTGGAATTCAGTTCTGTAAATTTTCCTTATTAGTGTAACGGATCTACTTTCAAGGCGCGCTTATTTCGTAGCATTTCATGAAGATTTGACGGAGATATGATTTTTGCACCGAAGGTGCGTTTTTGGAAAGTTTCCATAACCGTCTGCGCCCCTTTCTTAAATAAGATATTGCCAGCGTTTTAATTTGTGTTAATCCACGAAATCACTGCCATTTGAAAAATATTCCGAGGATCTTTCCAACCGTTATTTATTCTGGATTTTTAAACGTTCAAGTTGGAAGTTATTAGAGTTAAAAGTCGAGCATAAATTCCGTGATTTCCGGATTAATACTCATTGATTTCTTTAATATCTTATCATAACTAATTGGATTTTGGGGTAATCTTATAAATCTTAATTATGTTACGAAATTTGTATATTAATATTAAGTAATTATGAATTAGTTTAATGTGGATATTTAATCGGATAATCATTTTAATAAAATTATTTAAGACAAACTCCTTGTGGATTCGACTCGTACTTGCACATGCTTATTACAATGGGCACCGTGCGCATGCGGTTATAAATGTAAAATTTGCACTTTTGCCGTTTAATTTAACAACACATAAAAGCATTACAAAAATTATGATACATCTTTAATTTTGGGAAGACCATTCTTAGCAACATTAGGGGCTGTTATAAATTGTAAAACTGGAGTAATGAAGTCAGCATATGATAATGAGGACACTCAATTAAATATTTTCAAACTAGAAAAGTTTGAGAAGTTAGAAATGTCCTTACACACTATAGACTTTTTAGAGGATGAAGGAGATATGCTAGATGATGTGATTCAAGAAGAACTAAATAGGCAACTAAATTCTACAAATTTAGGAGAAAGTGAAAGCATAAATATAGAAGGAGATTAAGAAGAGATTAATATAGAAAATGATGATGTACAGTTAGGAGCTCTAGCTTCTGATGGGCAACATTTAGATTTAAAACCTTTACCTCCTGAATTAACCTATATATTTTTGGAAGAAAAATGAACATGTCCAATCATTATTGCTTCAGATTTAAAAGAGGATCAAATTGCTAAATTAAAAGATATAGTAAAAACTTATAAAGAGACAATAGGATGGACTATGACTGATATAAAAGGGATAAGTGCAACTTTATGCTGTCACCACATATATTTAGAAGAGAATGCTAAACCTGTTAGAATTCCTAAGAGGAGATTAAATCCAAACCTTAAAGAAGTAGTTAGGAAAGAAATAGTGAAATGGTTAGATAATGACATAATTTATCCGATTTCTGATAGCTCATGGGTTAGTCCAATCCATGTAGTTCCCAAGAAATCAGGATTAACAGTTATTAAGAATGAAAGTCAGAACTTGATACCTACTAGAATTCAATCAGGTTGGAGAGTGTGTATAGATTATAGAAAGTTGAATGTTGTGACTAGGAAAGATCATTTTCCCTTACCTTTTATAGATCAAATGCTAGAGAAATTAGCAGGGCAAGAATATTTTTGTTTCCTAGACAGGTATTCAGGATATAACCAAGTTCCAATAGCATTAGAAGATCAAGAGAAGACAACTTTCACGTGTTCTAATGGAACTTATGCTTTTAAGAGAATGTCATTCAGATTATGCAATGCACCAGCCACCTTTCAAAGGTGTATGTAGGGCATATTCACTAGAATGACTGAAGATTTTTTAGAAATATTTATGGATGATTTTACTATTTATGGAACTTCGTATGAAGTGCGTTTAAATAATTTAGACCAAATATTAAAATGTTGTGTGAAAAAAAGTCTAGTTCTAAATTGGGAAAAATGTCACTTCATGGTTAAACAAGGAATAGTCTTGGGACATGTTGTTTCAAAGAAAGGGTTGGAAGTAGATAAAGCTTAAATGGAAGTAATTTCTAATCTACCAGAACCTAAATCAGTAAAAGATATTAGATCATTTCTAGGACATGTTGGATTTTATAGAAGATTTATTAAAGATTTTAGCAAAATAGCTAGACCTTTAACTAATCTATTAAAAGATGTCCCATTCAACTTTGATAAAAGTTGCAAAGAAACGTTTTTCAAACTTAAAACTAGTTTAATTTCAACTACTATAACGCAAGCACCTAATTGGAGTCATCCATTTGAATTAATGTGTGATGCATCTAATTTTGTTGTAGGAGTAGTGCTGGGACAGAAGATAGAAAAATCTCCTAGAGTGATTCATTATGCAAGCAAAACCTTAAATGATGCTCAAGTTAATTATACAACTACTAAAAAGAACTATTACCTGTGGTGTTTGCCTTAGAAAAGTTTAGATCATATCTGATTGGAGCTAAAGTGGTAGTATACACGGATCATTCAGCTTTAAAACATCTAATAGCAAAGAAAGAGACTAAATCTAGATTAATCCGATGAATATTATTATTACAAGAATTTGATCTAGAAATTAAAGATAAAAAAGGTTGTGAGAATGTAGTAGCAGATCACTTATCAAGGTTGCAAATAGAAAAATCAAATATTGAAATTAAGGATAATTTTCCTAATGAACAATTAATGACCATCAACACAATACCTTGGTATGCAGATATAGTTAATTACTTAGTTATTGGTTTAACACCTAAGGATTGGAATAGACAGGATAAGAAATTATTCTTTTTAAGAGTAAAATATTACTATTGGGAAGACCCATACTTATTTAAGAAATGCCCTAATCTAGTTTTAAGGAGGTCTATTCCAAAAATTGAATATTAGAGCATATTGTCTTTCTGCCATGACCAAGCATGTGGAGGGCATTTTGGTTCAGGGAAAGCTGCTACCAAAATTCTATAATATAGATTTTATTGGCCAACACTATTCAAAGATGCTCATAAATATTGCTTAAGTTGTTTAAGATGTCAACAAATAGGAAGAATATCAAAGAGGAATATGATGCCTCTTAATCTTATTATTGAGGTTGAAATCTTTGATGTGTGGGGAATATATTTTATGGGTCCATTTCCTATGTCTAATCAATTTAATTATATATTTGTTGAGTATTTTTGTTTTGATGATGTGTGCTGAATGAAAATAATCATATTTCCTCAATTACTATTGCTTGTGAAAAGAAATTAAAATCATCAATTAATACAGAAAAAGCTTACTGATATAAATACTTGTCTGTATTGGATCTGAAGTTAATAACTAGTCGTTTCGTTGCATTAATTTCTCATTTAGCTAAACGTTAAGTTAACGTGTGTTTTTTTGAAAAGCATGATATGTTTTAATGTTATATCTTCTGTATCATGAACAGCGCACGTTTAGATAACTCGTTAAGTTAGAGTTTTGTTTGTATAGAGGTCACGTGAGAACACGTTAAGTTAGTGAGTAAAAGAAGAGACGAACTCGTTAAGTTAGTGTTATACACGTGGTGAAATTATAAGTTACGAATGTTGTATTGTATCACGTGAGGTGCACATGTTTAACTCGTTAAGTTAACATAACTAAACGCGTTGAGTTGCTATATTGAACACTAAGGCAACGCGTTAGGTTAGCGTTATAAACTTAAGTTGTTATTTTTGCACGTGGTAAGATTCTTATTATAAAAACATTTATTATTACTGGTACGTTGAGTTATCATAACACAACGGAGATGGTTCGTTGAGTTAGCATAACACCACAGACTTAGTTCGTTGAGTTATCTACAGTACTTGTCACGTGAAATGGCACATGAGGAACTCGTTAAGTTAGAAACGTTAAGTTATATATATACTTGTGTTACTCGTTTAGTTAACATTAAAGTAACGACTTCTTATTACACTGATGAAAAACTTTTGGACGAGAAAGTTTATTTTGCAGGAAATTTTTCAGAGATCCAAGGCTGATGATTAAAGGAAATTCGAAATATAAACATGGGTTAGAACGTGTGTGTTTCGATGAAGGAAAAAGAAAAGACGTGGAGAAGTGGAAAACTGGTAGTGATTAAACGTGGAGGATATGCATGAAATGAAGATATAGTATAAAAGGCATAGAGTTCTCGTTGATCAAATCATCCTTGCACACAAAACGAAAAATCTTTTCAAGGATCAAACCATCCCTGCACACCAAAAGAAAAATCTTTTTCAAGGATCAAAAACACCTCTTCGGGAAAAATCTCTCAAGTGGAAGAAAGTTCAGTGAAGCATAAAAAGGTAAGATTTTCGTCACTAAAGATTTGAAGTATCGGAAGAAAGCAAATTCGGTGAAGCATGAAAAGACAAGATATTCATCACTAAAGAATTGATGAAGAAGAAAAAGAAGAAGAAGAAAGATCTCAAACAAGGAGAAAAGTTTTAAATTTCGCAAATTAGTTTTCTCTATTTGTAGTTATGAAATTGTTTAGATGATACATGGTATCGAAATATAATTGCATCTACAATTTCTGAGGAGAATTGAATTGTATATTGTAATTGAAACCTTGAATAAAAATGATTTTATGAAAATAATGTCTCGACTTGTTTTTGAGTTTTAAAGTTTCAATTATATTTCAGAAAATATTAAAAATACACAATTCACCCCCCTTTTGTGTAGTCATACGATCCTACAAGTAGTATCAAAGCTTTGTGAATAATCTTTGATATAAAATTGATACCAACTTATTTAATATCATTGCTTATTCTACCTTCCTTGTTTTTAAACGGAAATTAATATCTGAGCATACGTTTAACTCTATTGATTTAAGGCTCAAGTTGTTTTAAAGTTTTTAGACTGTTTAAAATCAAATAGGTTGAAAAATCTAAGGTAACATGGTACTGGAAATGGTAATTTTTCTTTATATGAAGGCCAAAATCTTAATCGTCCTCCTTTATTTGATGGAATACATTTTGAATATTGGAAATATAGGATGACTATTTTTCTTCAAAGTATAGATCATAAATTGTGGTTCATGATTTCTAAACCATATACTCCGTTAACTACTCCTTATAATACTTAGACAATTACTAAAAAGGAAAATGAAACTCTGAATGCTAAGGGCTTAAATATTTTATTTTGTGCAGAGTTATGAACAGTTTAGTAAAGTGTCGGCATATAAATCTGCTTATGAGGTGTGGCATGCATTAGAAGTTTCACATGAAGGTACTTCTCAAGTTAAAGAGACAAAAATAAACATGTTGATTCATAAGTATGGACTCTTTAAGATGCATGAAGACGAAAATATTTCTAAGATGTTTTCTAGATTTCTTGATATCATAAACTCTTTAAAATGTTTAGGAAAGAATTTTGAACAGAAGGATTTGGTGAGGAAAATTCTCAGATCCCTAAGTTCTAAATGGTCTCAGAAAGTAACATCAATTGAGGAGTCACGAGATTTAAATGTTTGTACTATGAATGAACTTATAGGAAATTTAACAGCTTATGAAGTTCAATTAAATGAATCACTGAGTCACAACAAACTAAAATGAAGAAAGAAATAGCCTTCGAAATTAATTCAGATTCTGATATATCTACTGATTCTGACGAGGATTTGATTTTGCTGACTAGGAAATTCAAGAAAGCATGGAAAGCTAGGAAACAGCAAAGGAACAAAAATGATAAACCCTCAACATCAAAATCATTGAATGACAAGAAATCTTCATCTAGAAAGTATGTATGTTACAACTATAAGAAACCTGGACATCTTTCTCCAGATTTTCCTATGAGGAAAAATGAAAAGCAAAGTAGGACAAATCAGAAGAAGACGGTTCAAAAAACTCAGAAAAAGTTTTACAAGAAAAAGGCTTTGAAGGTCACTTGGGATGACACGTCTAAAGAGTCTGAATCTGAGGAATCAGCATCAAAATCTTCACATTCAGAAGGAGAACAAGAGTTAGAAGATGTTGCTCATGTGTGCTTCATGGTAGATGAGTCTGAGGTAATATCAAAGTCATTCAGATTTCAACTTTGATGAATTATTATGTGCTTATCATGCATTATTACAAAAACTTAAAGTATGTAAACTGGAAAATAAGAATATTAGAAAATCTTCATCCATTATGGAAGAAGAAAATTGTTTCCTGTCTACTACTTTAGAAAAGTTTAAATGTGATAATGAAAATCATGCTAGAGATTTGCAAAAATTTAGATTTAATGAATGTATCTTGCATGAACAAATACAGAATATAAATGCTAAAAAATTAAAGATAGAATCTGAAAATGAAATGTTGAGAAACAATATAAATGAACTTGAATTAGAGATAGAAAAATTAAAACTAAGAGAGTAAGATTTAAATTCTACCATTGAGAAATGGAATTTAAGTCAAACTAAGTTAGACAAACTAACTAGTACCCCTGCGGTGTCTTATAAATTTGGCTTAGGATTTGATTATCCTGAATCTCAAGCCAATAAAGGATTTATTAGTTGCAGCTCAAGTAAATCTAAGACTAAAATTCCTTTTATTATGAAACAAGATAATAAATATGTAGAAGTAGGTACTTTAAGGGATGAATCATGCAGTAATAATATAAATCAATGTGATTTGTCAAATTGTACTTCTAACATAACTATAAATGTTTCTAAAAATCTTGTTTCTTGTTCTGGAAATTCAGTTTCTAATGTTTCTAAAATTTCAGACAATTGTAGTAAACTGAAAATTCAGAAACGTGAGCATGTAATTCAATACACTGGTATTAGACCAATTACTCATTCTGCATGTGATAAAACAAAAAATTCTTGTTCAGAAAAGGATTTTGTATGTACGGAAAGTGTTAATACAAGTACAAAATCTTGGTATGAACTTACAGAAATGTATAAGCATGACCAAAATAAATTAACATCTGATAAAAATATGTTTGGTCTTGATTATACTACATCTGAAAACAAAAAGAATGATTGCAAAAGCAATAATGCTATATGTGAGTATGAAGCTAATGATAAATCAATAGTACTTACAACTAATAAGAATATAAATGATAATGTTAAACTATTTTTAAACAAAAGAAGAAATATGCGTTTAATGAACTTGGTCCTCAACAACATTGGGTACCAAGAAAAAGTTTTTCTTAATTTGTGTTGCAGGAGGAAACAACATCAAAATGGATCTTGGACGGTGGAGTGTCAAGTCACATGACCGGACAAAAAAGTCTATTACAAAATTTTACAAATACCATGAAAGGAAGTGTAACATTTGGAAACAAAAGCAAAGATAAAATCATAGGTATGGGCAATGTTCAAATAACTCCTACTTGTGTTATTTCGAATGTACTATTTGTAGAAAACCTAGGTTTTAATTTGCTCAGTGTCATAAATGGATAAAGGTATATTTTTAAATCAAGAAAAATATGTAGATGAAATGCTTAAGAAATTTAATTTTAATGATACAAGGATTCGAGGAACTCCTATGAGTACTACTTTAAAGTTAGATATTGATGACATAGGAAATCTATAGATCAAAGAAAATACAGAAGTATGATTGGTTCTTTACTTTATTTGACTGCTAGTAGACCTGATATTATGTTTGTTGTGTGTGTTTGTGCTAGATTTCAATCTAATCCTAAGGAATCACACTTAATTGCAGTTAAAAGAATATTTAGATATATACAAGGAACTTAAAATTTCAGACTATATTATTCTAAGGATAGTTCAATAGATCTTATAGGATATACTGATGCTGATTATGCAAGATCTAAATCTGATAGAAAGAGTACTAGTGGCACATGTCAATTATTGGGAAATAATTTGGTGTCATGGTTTAGTAAAAAGCAAAACTGTGTAGCACTTTCTACTACAGAAGCTGAATATGTTGCTGCTGCACTGTGTTGCACTCAGATTCTATGGATAAGACAAACTTTAGAAGATTTTGGATTATCTTATGACACAACTGAGATTTATTGTGACAGTAGTTCTGCAATAAATCTTTCTAAAAATCCTGTATTACATTCAAGAGCAAAACATATAGAGGTTAGACATCATTTTCTAAGAGATAAGGTAATTAAAAGAAAAATTAAATTAGAATTTGTGTCTAGTAAAAATCAATTAGCTGATATATTTACAAAACCTCTAAACAAAAATACATTCTGCAACATTAGATTAAATTTAAGTATTTGTAGGCTATGTGATGTGTAAAATGCTTAAACTCCACATAAAAAGATAAATATTATTGATGATGTTGTTCACCTCATAGATATTATATACTTATTATAAAATATCTAAAGTAATATCTAAACTGCTGCTTAAGATATTATGTATTTACTGTAAAATCATAATAGTATCTTATTGATTTTAAGGAGTTTATCAATTTTAATGGTTTTTACGATTTTAAGTGGAAGTGTAAATGAAAAACATTAAATACTTCTGACATTCTGAAATTTTGATTAAATGTTTTCTTTGAATCAAGGAAAATGCATATGATCATGCATAAATTTGACTTAATTGATTAAACTTGTAGAATAAGTTATATGTAACTCATCTTAAACTGTTAATCAAAAGTATAAGCTTATTGAAACTGATTCATATTCTCAGTATAATCATAGAAGTAAAAATTGTATGAGATTTGTGTTTTATTGCATCTGTATTAATGGAATACATATATACTGTGCTTAAAATGAAAAGTGCTTACAAAGTAAAAATCTTTGAGAGTTTATTGATCAGTTTGATCATGAGCCTTTTGTACTTGAGCAGATAGGTATGTAAGGATTGTTGTCCTGAAAAAGGATTCTTTAAATCTGGCAACCTAAGGTCTTGATCAGATCTAGGATTGTTGACTGAAAGCTCATTACACAGGTACATTAGAAAGCTCTTGTATGATTCAAGCTTTTCAAACTAACTTTTAAAGAAAATTATCAATATTTACTGTTTTGAAAAGAAAAAGTTGTTTCATTAATTACAGATATCTTTGAATCGCATATAGTTTATACCAATATGACTATTGATTTATTAAATCAACATTAGTACTTTTGAAAACGTTTATTTGAGATACATTCTTTTATTCTCCTTGAATTAATCGCATTGAGTTCAAAGTTGTGTTTTGATTCATATACAGTAGGAATTGATTCTGAAAATCATTTTTGATGATGTCAGGATAACGGAAGTCTCTGAAAAGAAAATGTAAAAGTATAGTTATACTTAACATCTATTGTCACTACAAGTATATTTTGTATTTTGATTGAATATATTTGAAGTATATTTGTAGGGGGAGGATTAACAATGTCGAAAATAGATTAATATAATTTAGAATATAAATCTTAGTTAATCTGAATTAATGTCCTCTTAAAATCTTGATGAAATAATTTAAAAAGACAAATAAACTATTTTAGATTCAAAGGACAAAATGTTCAAATAGTTTACAATGTTCTCAAGATAATGTTAAGTTTAGCATGTGTGTTGTTTTCGGAACGTTTCAGTTGGAAGCATCCGAAAATTGGTGTACTAACTAGACGTTATGTTAGATAAGGTAACGTGTAAAACTACCTTTAGACAGCGTTTTACTCGTTAGGTTGGTTAACTCAACGAGTTATACTTGAATATTTCGGGTACCTTGATTGAATAAACTTTATTCAATATTTATTTAATTTGTAAACCCGACTTCTCTTCACGTTGAGTTATATGCCTAAAAACCCTATTTAAACAATTATTACACGGGGACTTAGGTTATTTGTAAACTTTGTCAAGAAAATCTTTCCCGCTTGTTGCTATTACAACCTGCGACGATGGTCTCCAAGTTCTACAAAGGTCATGGCAGAGGAAAAGGCAAAAGCAGAAGAGATGCAAAAGGAAAAGAAATAGAGAATGATGAAGTTCCACGTACTTGGTTCAAGAAAATATTTCAAGTGGACAAAAGGTTAGAAGAACTTTATAGAGATTACTTCTTTTCTCAGGATATATTAGATGAAGTTAGACAAGAACTTCAACATACTGATGCAAGTATTATATACATGGGTATTCGAAGTAAATATGATAGAGAATACAGAATGAAATGTGTTGAGATTGCATTTTTGGAACAGTATGCAAAATATTTGGAAAAAGGTGTAGGTTCATCAAATAGAACTCCTCAAACTCCTATAAATGGTACAAGACTACATGCATTTGAGGAAGAGTATGAATTAGCTATCCCTACTCCTTTATATTCAAAACAAGTAGAATCAGATATTGCTATAGACAAAACAAAAGTTGACAGTCTTCGAAAAGCCGTTGCAATAGAAAGTGCCTTAGAAGAATTAAAGCAGAAAACTTTTATGGAGCAATTTGAAAAGAAAACAGCAATACTTGAAAAGGAGAAACAAAAATGTTATAGAAGAAGGAAAGTCAGAAAAATTATGTCTAAGTAAACAAAGTCTATTGAAAAAGGAAAATCAGATGAAAATTTATTTCCAAAGGACAATGTATGTCTAGACATTGTACCTTATTGTGCATTTGATAAACTCATCAGTTCCGAACACACTGAAACTGATGAAGATAATGAGACTTTATTTTCCCTTGCTAGAAAACTTGAGAAGAAATCCAAGTCAAATATGAGCTCAAGTTTTTCTATTAGTACAAGTCCTGATGATGCAGAAATTGACAAATCAGAGCATTAGGCACCTGACATTGAACAAGTTATTGCAAATATAATTGACAATGTTGAAGCAGTAACTAGTTCAAAGGATGAATTGTTTAGATAGCAGATATTGAAATTATTAAGACTCTAGAAGAGCTAAAAGTTAACCAGCCTTTTACGGAATCTATAGAAGCAGAGTCTGAGAATTTACAACATGAATCAATGGAATTATCTATTGAACAAGATGAACAATTACAGAGAGATACACTAGTTGTAGAATTTATGGAAAAATTGTACTCTGAACATTCTATAGAGACTGAACAGATGAATGTTGAGCATATTGACAATGTTCCTAACACTGTTGAAGCTGAAGAATCAAGCTTACCTGAGCAGCTTCAAGATAATATTTTGGAAGAGGAACAACATGACATTCATTTTGAAGAAGAGGTTCCTGAAGATGAATTAAACTCTGAATCACGGCTTCAGGTATCACCTTCTTCGTCTACAATATTAAAAATTCAAGGTAATGCAATTCATTTTAGATATGAAGAAGCATTGTAGAAATACAATAATCTGATTACATGTCAGATTATGCATGTTCGTCCAATAAAATTCAGAAATTTGATGGAAATAAGAGATCTGTTTGAGTTTCAAGGCCTCATTAAATTCTTGCCAGTAGGAATGAAATGGAAGCAATACACAGAGCTTATTGTAGCTTTTTATAGCAATCTGGACAAGAATGGAAATTTTCTGAAAACTCAAATAAATGAACAGGAGTTTATATTGTCTCCTGAGTTAATTTTTGAAGTTTTAGGATTAAAGAATGAAGGTGTTGTTGTTACCAACAGATTTGACATAATAAGACAACTGGAATGGAACATTCAGTCTTTATCAAAAATTCTAGATGTATATTCTGAAATGAGATTAATGGAAAATCTGAATGCAGAGGCAAGATTTATTGCAAATATATTGCATGCAAATTTATTTCAAAGTATTGGACATAATTTGGAAGTCAGCAAAAGCTGTTTATATGCAACTTATGGCCTACTGAATAGAATTCAAATAAATTGGTTTGATGTTTTTATGTCTCAACTACAGCATATGAGTTCAAAGTTATTTTATGGTGATGCTGTATGTAGAATCCTTGCAAGCCAATTGACTTTATCTGACTGGCCCTCTGAAACTAAAGGCATGAGAGCATTTAGTGTCAAAGATTTGCAAAAATTTCAGGCCATGCATAAACCTCAACGACAACAACAACAACAACCTGATACAAACCATATACAACAACAATAACAAAGTTATTTAGTTCAAGCAGAACAACAAACCCAGCTACCTCCTGACTTAGAGGTAGTGCTTAACGACATCAGAAATGATATTAGGCATCTAGGAGATAAAATATGTAATGCTATAAGTGATATACTTAGGAGGGGTCGATAACTGTTTTTGTTTGTTTCTGAATACAAAATGTAATGTTTGTATTACTTGTTTGATTTGATTGAACAATACATGTTTCTGTAAATGTCTTCAATTATTATTCTTGTTTATAGAAAGAGTTGTTGTAATTACATCTCTTATATATATATATATATATTCTCTGTAATTATCTTTTTGATTAATGACAAAAAGGGGGAGAAATCTTATAAAAAGATGATTATGATCTTAATTGCATATATATATTATAAAAGGAGATACTATTTAAATGGTTATTGTAATCTGACAGATGATAATTAGAAAACTGATACTTATATAATTATTGACATCTGAGAGTTTTAGTTCTGAGAGGTAAAATTTACACAAACAATAGAAATAAGCTTAAGTGAACTTAAGTCAACAAACAAGTTTGTTGAATTAAAAGTTAACCCAACGAAGGTGCTTTGTTGAGTTAAACATATTTCATAATTGATTTAAAATGGTTTTGTCATCATTAAAAAGGGGGAGATTGTTGAGTATTTTTGTTTTGATGATGTGTGCTGAATGAAAATAATCATATTTCCTCAATTACTATTGCTTGTGAAAAGAAATTAAAATCATCAATTAATACAGAAAAAGTTTACTGATATAAATACTTGTCTGTATTGGATCTGAAGTTAATAACTAGTCGTTTCGTTGCATTAATTTCTCATTTAGCTAAACGTTAAGTTAACGTGTGTTTTTATTGAAAATCATGATATGTTTTAATATTATATCTTCTGTATCATGAACAGTGCACGTTTAGACAACTCGTTAAGTTAGAGTTTTGTTTGTATAGAGGTCACATGAGAACTCGTTAAGTTAGTGAGTAAAAGAAGAGACGAACTCGTTAAGTTAGTGTTATACACGTGGTGAAATTATAAGTTACGAATGTTGTATTGTATCACGTGAGGTGCACATGTTTAACTCGTTAAGTTAACATAACTAAACGCGTTGAGTTGTTATATTGAACACTAAGGCAACGCGTTAGGTTAGCGTTATAAACTTAAGTTGTTATTTTTGCACGTGGTAAAATTCTTATTATAAAAACATTTATTATTACTGGTTCGTTGAGTTATCATAACACAACGGAGATGGTTCGTTGAGTTAGCATAACACCACGGACTTAGTTCGTTGAGTTAGCTACAGTACTTGTCATGTGAAATGGCACATGAGGAACTCGTTAAGTTAGAACGTTAAGTTATATATACACTTGTGTTACTCGTTTAGTTAACATTAAAGTAACGACTTCTTATTACACTGATGAAAAACTTTTGGACGAGAAAGTTTATTTTGCAGGAAATTTTTCAGAGATCCAAGACTGATGATTAAAGGAAATTTGAAATATAAACGTGGGTTAGAACGTGTGTGTTTCGATGAAGGAAAAAGAAAAGACGTGGAGAAGTGGAAAACTGGTAGTGATTAAACGTGGAGGATATGCATGAAATGAAGATACAGTATAAAAGGCATAGAGTTCTCGTTGATCAAATCATCCTTACACACAAAACGAAAAATCTTTTCAAGGATCAAACCATCCCTGCACACCAAAAGAAAAATCTTTTTCAGGGATCAAAAACACCTCTTCGGGAAAAATCTCTCAAGTGGAAGAAAGTTTAGTAAAGCATAAAAAGGTAAGACTTTCGTCACTAAAGATTTGAAGTATCAGAAGAAAGCAAATTCGGTGAAGCATGAAAAGACAAGATATTCATCACTGAAGAATTACTGAAGAAGAAAAAGAAGAAGAAGAAAGATCTCAAATAGGGAGAAAAGTTTTAAATTTCGTAAATTAGTTTTCTCTGTTTGTAATTATGAAATTGTTTAGATGATAAATGGTATCGAGATATAATCGCATCTACAATTTCTGAGGAGAATTGAATTGTATATTGTAATTGAAACCTTGAATAAAAATGATTTTATGAAAACAATGTCTCGACTTGTTTTTGAGTTTTAAAGTTTCAATTATATGTCAGAAAATATTAAAAATACACAATTCACCCCCCTCTTGTGTAGCCATACGATCCTACAATATTGTTGGGGGTGAATTATGTATCTATGTGGATAGAAGCTATTCCTACAAAAACTAATGACAACAAAGTGGTAATACATTTTATAATAACTAATATAATTGCTAGATTTGGAATACTGAAAGCTATTATCAATGATAGAGGAACTCATTTCTGTAATAGAAGTTTTGAAGCCTTAATGAAGAAATACAAAGTAAATCACAAAATTGCAACATCATATCATCCGCAAACAAGTGGACAAGTAGAAAGTGCAAACAAACAAATTAAGTTAATCTTAAAAAGTAGTAAATCCTACTCGAAAAGATTAGGCTAATAGATTAATAGATGCACTTTGGGCTTATAGAACTACTTATAAAACAAGCTTAGGTATGTCACCTTTTAGGCTAGTATATGGAAAAGGTGTCATTTACCAGCTGAAATTGAACATAAAGCTTATTGGGCATTAAAAACTCTGAACACTAATTTAAATCAAACTGCTGAAAATAGGAAAATGCAATTGATTGAATTAGAAGAATTTAGGAATGAAGCTTATTCGAAGACTGTAAGAGAAAAAGAGAAAATGAAGTTTTGGCATGACAAGAAAATTATTCCAAAAACCTTTGAAATAGGATAAGAAGTATATCTTTACATGACTAGACTCCATAACCATCTAGGGAAATTAAGATCTAGATGAGTAGGACATTATATAGTTTGAAATATTTATTCCTATGGAGCTATTGAAATTGAAAATCCTAAAAATCAGAATATATTTAAGGTAAATGGACAAAGACTTAGACCTATTTTGAAGATACCAAAAAGTTCTTTTGGAATTATAGAAGAAGTAAGAGTATAGGACTATTCGAGCTTTACTTAGTAAGAAATTTTCTAAGTATATATATAAAAAAAAACCTTATTTAAACATGTCACGGTTCAACCAAAAAGAATTATCGATTTTATCGAAACATATTTTAAAAGGAAAAATAGTTGCGGTTCAACAGATAAGATCCAACGGTCTGATCGAAACATAAAAAAATAAAAATATATATATATTATTAAGTGAAAATGTTGGTGTTACCGAAGCATAGTATCAGTTCTATTGGAAGAAAAAATATATATACAGAAATTAATGTCGGTTCAACCGAGGAATATAACGATTTGATCGAAATGCTAAAATATTGAAAAAATTAAGAGTTGGTTAGACCAGAAATTCTTCAATCTAGACTAGAGTAAATTATTATTATAAGTATTTTTTATTAGTTATAACTTTACGGAATGTCCATTGAGTTATGCTTAACTCAACGAACTTACTCCGTTTAGTTTAGGATTAGTCAATGAACTTACCCCATTGAGATAACTATAACTCAACGGAGTACTATAGTTAAGTCCACGGACTTAGTCCGTGGAGTTAACCATAATTCCACGGAGAGATAGATGAGAGAGCAAGAGTTTGCATAGGAAAATGACCCGATTACCCGCCTAAACTTAGGGTTTGTTTATATTAAAACTTAGGATTTGGGGGCTTTATCCGTAGAATCATTTAGAACTTAGACCAGTAGAGATCAAAATGATTCCATTCCGTTTCGTAACTCCACGATGACAAAGATGACACCAGAATTCTAGGAGGATGTAGTTGACACATCAGAATTTCTTAAAGAATTAGAAGAATGGCACACGAGGCAGAAGATCTGAAATACAACGAGGGAAAAAGAGCTACAAAAGGTAGAATCTGACCTTTTCTACTAAAGAAAAGTTTTGGTAGATTTAGACATAAAAATACCTTAGATTATAGAAACTAGAATCAAAGTAGCAACGGAAGTTGTTGTAAACAGAGAAAGACGAATCAGTCCAAATAATGAAGTTGCCTTAGAGCTAATCCAACACAAGGCTAGATTATGGTTTTTGTGAGAAATTGCTGGTTGTGCAAGGGGTGAAATTAGGCGACAGCAATAGAAGAAAGGAAATGAACAACAAGAACTGACTATTGAAAGACCTATCTCTAAGGAACTACAGCCCGAACCTTCAGTTCCACCACCTAAACCACTAGAAAGAGTGGTAGTTATGGGGCCTTCCACGGAAGAAGAATTAAGAGAATTTGAAGAACTGGTTCAAGTTGGGAAAAACCAAGGAGATCTAGAAGATTTGGCAGTAATTAAAGCACATTTGGTGTTTGATGCACTTCACAAAAGGAGGGCTGTAGAAAAGTTGAAGGCCCAATACAAGGTTAAAGTTGAACAACATCAAGAAGCCACTACCATACCTATTGTAAAAGAAATGGAAGTTGGTCCTTCAAGACCAGTAATTATAGAAAAAGTCAAACATGAAGAGCTAGTACCTATGGCTCGAGGGCCTGCAGAGCCCATTTTTGTAGATTTAATCTCAAAGGAGGAAGAGGAAGATCAAACATAGTTAATTAGAAGAAGGAAAGGAAAAGAGATAGTGCTTGAACATCAAGATGAGATTAAATCTGAGATGCAAATATCAGTAGGGCCTGTAGAGCAAATTTTTGTAGACCTGCTATTCGATTTTGAGGATGAGCAGGAGCAACAGCAGCAAGAGCAAAGAGAAGAAGAAAAATAGGCTGAAATTAATCTATAGCTTGTACAAATAGAAGGAACAGAAATTAGGGCAGAAGCTAAGTTGCCCATGACTCCATCCCAACCTACTACAGAATCAGAAAGAATAGTGACAATGCAGATTGGTAGTCAGAAGAAAGAAGAAAAAGAAGAAACTGAAAAAGAAGCTAAACAAGTAATCATTGAACAAGAAAGGAATGACTCGACAAATTCCACTAAAGAGGGAGAAACTCTTCAACAATTAATTGAAAGAATTCAAGATAGAGTGGAGAGTTCTGCCGGCTCTCCACTACAGATAGAAATAGAAGCAAAAATGCAGAAATCTCCAGAGCATTCCCAGCCAATTCAAGTTCAGCACATGGAAGAGGAAATTCAAGAACAAACCCCTCTAGAGCAACAAATTCAAATTCCTGACCTAACTAAAGCAACAGTTTTAAATGAAGTACACTTTTAGAGTCAGGAAGCATATAATAAATATCAAGAGATTAGGGGTTATGATATCATATACAGTAGACGAGTAAGCTAGGACGATATGCAAGAAATTAAGTACTTATTTGAGTTCCAAGGTCTACTACAATTTATTTCTCAACAGAGAGGGCATGTAGTATATGAAAATCTAGTGTCCTACTTCTATGCCAATTTGAGAGAGGAAGAATGAAGATTAATTTCCAACGTGGAGCAAGCTGATGTACAGATAACACCAGAGCTTCTCCACAACATTTTAGGATTGAGAAATGAAGGGAAAGAAATTATGGAAAGCACAACTACCGTTGAGTGGACAGAACAAGAAATTAAAGACAGTTTAGCTATCAATCTTGGTGTGTCATTATTAAATAGACTGAAGCACTTAAATGGTAAAGCACACATATAGCTTACATTTTGATTAAAAATGTCTACTAACGACAAGGCCATGATATTGAATTAAGTTAGTTGTCAAATGGGCCACATATGTAGTTGTGAATAAGATTCAAGTTAATTGGTCTGCAGTTTTTATCTCTAAACTGAGAGTAGTAAAGAAGAAATTATTTTATAGAGATTTGATTCCATTGCTGATGGTGGATAATATTGATTTCACGAGATGAACATCTAAAAGGATAAGATCTAGAGCCATTTCAATGAAAGAATACATAAATTATGCTGTAGCTGCTGAAGTATCTAGACCTTCTGGAGGCATTATTGGAGCTGTAGAGAGAATAAATTAATTAGAGCAGTAATTAGAAAAACTCTAAAAGGAAGTAGATGAACTTAGGAAGAAAGATTAAATTATATTGTTCGTTTACTTATACTTATATTTGTATGGAAAATATCTAACTGAATGTAAATGTAAATTATTCATATAAATGAATGAATGTTTTTTTAGATGTTTTTACATTCGTGTTAGAGAATGAATGATGTAATGGATGAACTATCTTGAATATTATATAACTGTTTAAACAATGTGCAAGGCTGGTTAAAAGATTTACAAATTTTCTGAATGACATGATTAAATGCACGATGTTTGGTTAATGTTGAATATATATGCATGCTGAAAAGTAAAATGTAAAGTCTACATAACATGAAATGAATTGCAAATTAAATATGCATATATTGTTCAGATTTAAATGAGTTTTATTTAGAACACTGCAGTAATGACATGTATTTAACTTTATTTAAGTTAACATAATGCAAGAGAGAAAATATAGAAGTTAATACGAGGAGTAAGTTTTAGAAAATTTGTCAAGTGTTAACTCAACGAAGTAAGTCTGTTGAGTTAACTTTAACTCCACGAGATCAATAATAAAATATAAGGTCACTCCGTTGAGTTAACTATAACTCAACGAAGTTAATTCGTGGAGTTAGCAAATAGTAACCGAAGCTAGTCCGTTGAGTTAACTATAACTCAACGAGATTAGTTCGTGGATTAAGCTTAACAATTATTTTTTTTAGCCACGAACAAAACTTTGTAGGTTTAGCGGTTACTAAAATTTAAAATTAGAAGTGAAACACATATCCATAAAAATAAGAACCACACTACACATTACAAGACATGTTCTTGCAACAAGATTCATTTGCTTTATGGACATGCATTATAAATAGAGAACAAAATGTTATTTACAAGTTACCAACACTTAAAGAAAGGAAAGAAAATTCGTTGGGGAACTGGAAGGAGAAGCAGCTGATTTAACTTCATCCGTCAACAACTATTTACTAAATACAAAGCTTCAAACTGATATGTAATTAATCTTCTGCTATTTTACTTTATGTAAGAGTTTATGAGCACATGGATTCATTCTCCTAGCATTAAACGATTAGTAAGAACACCTACATAGGATTATTCAACATAGAGGCGTACTGAAATATTTTCTGAATTGGACTTTAACGAAATCCTTAGGGGTGTAGCTAACCTTTCTTTAAAAGAGAATGAGATATGGTTGCTCTATTAGAAAAACCATTAGGGGAAATTCTGTATCCTGAATTAGTTGATGAACATTCATATATTCGATTGCCAAACTTTGAGGGAGATAGGTTTGAATTGAAATCTAATTATATTAGTCAATTGCCACATTTTCATGGATTAGAAAGAGAGGATGCCTATTATTTCCTTAGAGAATTTAACGAAGTTTGTCAAATGATAAAAATGTTGAACATGAGTATTGATGCTATTAAACTTAGATATATCACTTTTGCTTTAAAAGACATAGCTAAGAGATGGTTATATACTCTGTCGCCTGATTCAATTTTTGCATGGACTGAATTTTGCTCTATTTTTCTAGAAAAATATTATCCAACACATCAAACGATTAAAAAGAAAAAGGAAATATTAATGTGTAGCCAAAAATAGGGAGAATCATTTTGGAAATATTTTAAAAGATTTAAAGATTTATTGACTCAATGTCCACATCATGCAATGAGTAAAGCACAACTGATAGGTATAATTTATGAAGGCATAGATGTTTCAATGAAATCTTTATTAAAATTTACTTACCAAAATGGATTTTTAAAACTATGTAGTGAAGAAGCATGGGCATACTTAGAAAATTTTGCAAAAAGAACTGTATAGTGGGAAAACTCGGCTGAAGCTATTACAGATAAAAGAGTATTGTCAAGGGGAATGCATGAAATAGATTCAAGCACTATGCTTGAAGTTAAATTAATTGAATTAACAAAGAAAATAGAAGAGTTATCATTAAATCAGAAGCTAACATAAAAGAATGCAAACGTTAGTGACTTAGATATTATTTATGCTAGAAACCAGAAAGATAACTTTGGAAATTCTTATAACCCTAATTGGAGAAATCACTCGAATTTGTCTTAGAGAAACAATAATTTCTAGGGAGGAAAAAATATAAATGACAAAAATATAAGTTATGAAGCATTAATTGAACAATGATCTAAAATAGAGAAATTAGAAAAGATAATTCAACAATTAAACAATCGTCTAGATCTTGTATTTGGAAACACTACCATTCAAAATCAAAATATGAATAGAAATATACCCCCTAGACAAAAGGAATCAATGGAAGTTAGACCTATTGGAGGATTGCCAATGCAAGCGGTACCTAACCTTGTCAACAGGACTATTAATGAAATTGATACCTCTTATGGGAGGGAAGCTGAATGAAGCAGTATAACTAAAGTAACTATGTATAATATAGTAAATAGAAAAATATAAAAAGAAAAAAATGTGTGAGTTTAATTATAGTTAGTAATATCGTAGAGTTATTACTTAACTCAACGAACTTAGTTTGTTGAGTTATGACCTAACTCCATGAGGGTAAGTAAGTAGCTATGTTGATTTTGTCTCTATTAATTTTTGTTTATGTTATACAGAATCACAATAGATGGAATTGATGAAATTACCATTGGATGCACTGAGGGAAGTACTGAGTAACCTGACAACTAAATATCTGTGTAGATTGTGTTGTGTATCGAAAGAAATTAAAGACTATGTTAGAGAAAAATATTTTCATGGACTACAAGCTGCAAAAATGACTAAGATTAGAGATGGATTTTTATGGAAGTCATTTAATCATAGTTCAATCAGCTATGAATATTTGAATATGGAAGAGACTGTTGGAATTTCACCTAATACATTAGAAGGAATAGATCATATTATGGGGATAGAAGAATGATTAATTATATACAGAACCAAACCAAGGTATGCATTTCTGTTACTTGATATTTTGATTAGAAATCCTATCACTAGAGAAGAATGGAATATAGGAAGGCCTAATAGATATAAAGTACCAACTGAAAATTGTGGGTCAGCTTTAACGTTTTCTGATAAAAATTTGACCATTCCTGAAAAATTGTATTACTAGCGACCAACTGGAAAGTGGGAGGAAGATTTATGCTTAAGTGTGTATAATTTTTTGAATAGATCTTGGATTGAAAATACCTAGATATATCTAGGACAGAAAACATTAATTAACAACATACATATTATACTTGATGGATATATATATCTAGTCACAGATATATCAGTTGCATTTAGATCTGATTTATACATAGTAAGCATAAATAGTTATGATAATGACTTTATAGAAATATTCCCTATACCGAGTGATATAGTTGAACCACCGTCTTCAGAATATGATAAAATTCAATTAGGAATGTGGTATAATGAATATGATGATCTTACTTTATGTTTGATAAGATGGTGGGATGAATTGAGGAAATTTCAAATATGAATTATGAAAGACCTAAATGAATGGAAGTGGGAAGAGGAATATATTGAAATATATGTAGAAATAGATTATCTTGGAACAGAAGAGGAACCCTTTCTGCATTTCAATTCATTAATATAAATACACTTATATTTAGTATTGATAACATACTACAAGTTTAGATGTTAAAAAGAAAAATAGACTGCATTGAAACAGAATTAATAGCAAGAAGAATTATGCCTAAAAAGTTTGCTTGGACTGACACTTTTATTCCATTTGTTACTACTTTTCAATCATGTTCTTAACTTGTGATTCTGTACTTTTAATGTTGTGTATATTCTATATTTATTTTTAGAAAAAGAAAAAGAAAAGAAAAATTTGAGTTTTAGTTTTATTTTATAAGAAAAGAAAAACAAAATATCAATCTAGTTTGTTGGTATCTGTTCTGGGAAACCAACTGACTTGCTTGTGAGCCACCAAAGGCATAGGAGTCTGGGTTCCACACAAGACACTGAATTAACAATGTATATTTTGTTATATATTTTACTTTTATTTGTGAATGAAAAGTTTTTCAGAATCAAAAATCGAAAGATATTGAAGGAGATACAAAAGAACAAGGTATGTAATTGATTACTTATCCTGAATTTACAATTAAACTCAATTCGTGGAGTTATTCATTAACTCAACGAATTAAGTTTGTTGAGTTAGGTGCTAAGTCAACGAAACAATATTCCTACCTGATAACATTTACTGTATTTACTGTAAAATTTTTTACATTGAGGACAATGCAAAATGTAGGTATGGGGGGGAGGTAATTAGATTAATAGCCAAGTAATTTTGTTAATTAGAGGAATTAGAATGATACTATAAAAGTTCGGTGGAAATTGAAAATTTTTTATGAATTTGATATAACTATCCGATAATTGAGACTGTAAATTTTTTTTTTAAAGAATTATAACTACTTGAATGTTATATTTATAATTCTATATAAGATGCTACAAATTTTACTATTCATACAAATCTAGATATAGTATCTTATGTTTTTGTTGAATTTTTTGAGTTTAACAATTTCACGATTCTAAAAAGAAAATAAAATGCTTAACTGAAACTTAGTAAATTATCTGAAATCCTAGAAGAGCTGAAATGTTGATTTTTAGATTAAATGAGATGCATATGAACAAGGATACATTTAATTTGATTGATTAAACTTGTAGAATGATTTATGTGTAAATCTTATTAAATTACAGAAAAAGTATGAGCTTATTGATATGGATTCATATTTTTAGTAAATAATAGAAGTAGGACTATATGAGATTTGTGTTTTATTGCATCTATATTAATGAAATACATATATATACTGTGTTGAAAAGAAAAAAACTTTGAGAGTTTATTGACTTGTTTGATCACGAGCCTTTTGTACTTGAGTAGATAGGTATGTAAGGATTGTTGACCTAAAAAAAGATTCTTTAAATCTAGCAACCTAAGATCCTGATCAGATTTGGGATTGTTGATTGAAAGCTCAATACATGAGTACACTAGAAAGCTCTTGTATGATTCAAGCTCTTCAAATTAACTTTTAAAGTACAAATATGCATATACTGTTCTGAAAAGATAAAAGTGTTTTGTGAAATATAGATATCTTTTGAATCGAGTATATTTTCTGTTATCTAAGATTGTTGAAGTATGAATCTAGATTAGACTTTTGAAGTTATTTATCTGAGATACAATTCTTTATTCTACTTGTTTTAATCATATTGAATTGGATTGTGTTTTGATTCGTATGTAGTTGAAACTTATTTTGGAAATCATATTGGAAAATTCAAGATAACAGATGTTTGAAAAGAAGAAAAAATGATAATATAATTAACACCTATATAATGCTGATATATTTTGTATGTAATTTACATATGTTTTAAATATATTTGCAGGTTGTAGAGGAGAAAACAAAGTTAAAATAGATTACTGGAAAATACAGAATATCTATATAGTAATCTAATTTATGTATTCTAAAGAAGAAACAAAATGAAGAATTAATTCTAGCACTATAGAAAAACCAACTAGTTAGATTTTAGTTTGCTAAGGGATTAGCAAAATTTAAGTATGAGGAAAGTGTTTAGAATGAAAAAATGCATAATATTAAGGGTTAAATGATGGTTAATTGCATAATATTTAGCTTATCATATAAGAATTAAGTCATTATGTTATAATTGCACTATTATATGCTTTAATAAAAGAATCTACATAATTTCAAGGAATTAATGTTAATTAAGTACATTTCTGAACTGTCGGTGAATTGTAGGCTATGAAATCCTTAAGTATCCAAATTTTCTGAGAGTTATGTTTAATGTACTGGACAATTATGTTTTAAATACTTAAAGAATATTTTATTATTTCCTGAAGTACACGTGTTGAAACCTTAATGTATGACTTAAGTGAATGTTCGGTGAGTTATCTATTAACTATTCGAAATGCATTTGGGCATCAGATAGTTAGGTTCATAAGTATCCGAAATATCTGAACTCGTTAAGTTAGAATTATGCACGTGTTGAATTTAATTGCTTTATTATATCACGTGAGTTGCACATGTATAACTTGTTAAGTTAGCATAACTGTACGCGTTGAATTACATGAATACACACTAAGGTAACGCGTTATGTTAGCAGCTTATTTCTTTATTGCATGTGTTTTATAGTTAAATCAACGAACTAAGTCCGTTGAGTTATCTGTGACTCCATAAACTATATATTTTCTAATATGTCACTATAGTAGTTACAGAAACAAGACATTCGAAGGAAAACTACGATTGCATATATCACACAGGAATTTACTCGTGGAACAAAGAAGAAATCACCATCGTTGATATGAATGAAGGAAATCCAACCAATCATCTAAGTAGAGCAGTTACTACTGTAAGAAATATAAAAGACGAAGAAAAATTGTGTGAAAAAGGGTGAAGAACCGTGCTAACTGTAGGCAGCGTCGGAAGTTCCCTGAAGCTCTACACCACCACCAAAAGCACCAACCATCAGAGGTCTATGAGAATACTTTCCTGATATCGGGTCGATTCCGAGCCAAATACGGTGCTTGATAATCACTATGAGGAGTGATCACGTCGTGAGATGGGAAGCCATTTTCACTAAGCATCGACTCATATCTCAGGAGATTGTAAACCTTCTAGCCTTGATTTCGGGTTGAAGCCGGTATGTTGAAGAGGAAATCATCTTGCAATTTTGAACTCGCGATTCTATAGGGAGAGGAGGCAAGATTGTAAGTGATTAAGTTTTTAGTGGTGTAATCACGTCGCATGTAGTGACGGAAGTATTTACTATCGATAGAGATTTTACATTTCACCTTTCATTCATCTTTAGAAATATATTAAAACAAAAATACCAAAAACAACAAATTATCTGTGTTTATGTTTAGTATTAAAGTGTTGTATTATTTGTTTTGTATTGTGAGTAATGTTATCATTGTCAGTATTGTGGATGTGTTATGTTTGTTTGATTTAGAAAGTAGAAAATAGTTTTACAGTTTACTGAAATCGATTCGTTCCAAATACTTAAAGATTTTAATGGTTACTATTTAAATTATTTGAATGTTAGTAGTGCTTAATGATAAATCTAATATTAACTAACATTAAAGAGCTTAATTGATGTTATTTACAATCTGTAGAACTGCTCAATGGTTGACCAAATTCCTTTGTAATTAACAATATTCAATTAGAAAAATTGGGCTCGTGGAGTTAACTTAAGTCCACGAGGTTAGTTCGTTGAGTTAGCCATAACTCTACGAACTAAGTTCGTTGTGTTAACTATAACTCAACGGAGTACTTACTGAACACATTTATACTCCAATATAAAAATTAGAACAGTACACAATTCTTACTCAATTTCTGTGGGATCGATCTGTACTTGCACAAAAATACAATATACATTGTGCACTTGCAGTTAAAAATACAAATTGGAATTAATATCTAATTTGTGTGAAAGGTTGTTTACTTCTAAAAGAAATTACTAATATAAGCTAATTTAAGATTTAAGTTTTCACATCAAATAGTAGACTTCTTTAAGTACTGCATATTTTGTCTTATAGAGATTTTCAACAAGTCGAGGGTACTTTAAGTGACCTTATCTACCAATTTGGTTAAGATTACTAATTGAGGCAATGTTTGCAACATTGGCATGTAGGTTAGGTAAGTGGTGCATACACATATGATTTGTCAACGCTTAAGTAAGACTAGTATTACTACCTATAGGCATTGCATGAGAACTTTCTAAGTGGTCACCTATCTTGATTCTACTCCTGCCCAAACATAATTAATTTTAGAGTTCTACAGAAGTGAGTACTTAGTAGTAAATGTAAATGCACCTAGTCTTAGGTTTACTTTATCATTGTTATGAAATCATAAGTATGTCTTTTGTGGTGCTTTGATGATTTATATAGTTTACTTGAGGACTAGCAACTTGCAAACATGGAGAAATTTGTTAGGCATTGGAAAATGCATATTTTTATTAGTTGATTATATGATATTAACATTTATACCTTTTATTATTTAGATATTTTGAACTTAATTCTTTAGATGATTAGAGTTGTGAGGTTTGATTTCATTTATGCATTTTCTAGCAATTTTATTAGGAAATAAAATCACTAGAATATAATGTCACATAAGGATTATATTTGTTCATGATTTTATATGATCATAATGGCTATTATCTTTTTTATGTTAATTAAGCATTGCAAGATATATCTCATTAATCTTCGTGACTATTTTAATGACACATGTTGCTACTTGTTGCAAGATGCTTTGATTTATTTTTCAATTGTGCAAGGTTCCAATGGAATCTCCCCTATCCTTTTATTTTATTAGCGTTGTTCTACAGATTCTGTTCGATAAATAAACTATTGGATAATCAATAATTTTTAAAAAATAAACATCAAAAGAAGTACTATTCAATTAAATCAAAAAATATCTGAAACCCTGCTAATCAATAATTAAAATGTTGTTGATTTTTTCTTCCGTAATCATTTATTCAGTTTTGAAGTCGTACGAAAGAAACTAACTAAAATTTAAAAAAATGGTAAGAAAAGGTAAAGTCATATTTTTAAATTCTAAATAATAGTAAAAGTAGGATACGACCACACACATTTATCGAGAGAGAAGAAGGAAAATGATTGGCGGTTGAGGTATGATCCGTACGGACCCGAACTTCTCCGAATCTCCGGGAGTCAGGCTCCGTCTTGCCGATAACTGCAATCAATGGCCTTGAAGAAGGCGGCGGAGAACCTGGCAGAGGAGGTGGGCAGATGGGGGACGATGAGGCAGACGGGCGTCAGCCTCAAGCAGATGATGGACTTCTACTCCCACCCGGGGGACCGGAGCTTCCTGTTGTCCGCAAGGTTCCTCCACAACGAGCTCCCCATCAGGATTGCCAGGCGCGTCATTGAGCTCGAGAACCTCCCCTTCGGCCTCTCCCATAAGCCCGCTGTGCTTAAGGTCCATCCTTTTCCCTCTTGCCCCGGTTTTCTGATCTGCGTCTCTAAAAAAATTTTCTTCCCCCTTCTTCTCATTTCTACGTATCTTGGCATAAACCGTAGTACTTTTATTACCCTTTTTTTAGGCGGCGTGTGCGTGGGCTCGTGTTCAAGGTGGTTATTCTTTTTTTAAAAAAAATTGTTCATGACTTCCTGGTTTAGTTTTGGTTGGTTCTAGTGTTGTATATTGTGCATCGTAGTTTCTTCTTTATTCACACCTTTTTTTAACTTGATCCGCCGCATCTGAACTCGAATCCGTCTTCACCTTTGTTTTATGGCTTTGATGGCCTCTTTCATTGCGGACTCCCACGTATTAGGAAACAAGATTCCATTGTGCTCACGTTTATGTTTTATGTTATGTATCAGTATGTTTTCATATCCTGTTTTTGATTTCCCAGTTTAGCTCATTCTTCTAGCATTCTTCACATGATTTCTTTTTCACCACTTCTTCATTCGAAGAGACTTGTGCTGTTCAATACAAATGCTTACGATGCTGCATGGTTTACTGCTAGAAGGTGATAACTTCGCCCAAATTCCAGTGAAACTGAAAGTACTTTATTTTTCTCTTCAAGGTCCGAGACTGGTATTTAGATTCTTTTCGTGACCTAAGGTCTTTCCCAGAAATCAAGGATATGATGGATGAGTTGGCTTTTACCCAAATGATCAAGATGGTCAAAGTGAGACACAACAATGTCGTGCCTACAATGGCCATGGGTGTAGCTCAGCTGAAAAATGACCTTGACCCCAAGGTTGCCCCAAGTGATTTACTTGAAATTCATGAATTCCTTGATCGTTTTTATCTGTCAAGAATTGGGATTCGTATGCTTATAGGTCAGTTATTTATTCTTGTTTAACATTTCATAGTCTCATGTTCCTATTTATTTATATGCTATCTTGTTTCATTATTTATTTATTTATTTATCTGAGGTTTAGAGAAATTCCCAAGGAAAGTAACTACTGTCTTTATCAACAGTGTTTTCAAGCTTTCTCTCTGATTTTTCTTTTTATTACATAATAATGCAGGGCAACATGTGTCTATGCATGATCCTGTTCAAGAGCCTGGCTGTGTTGGCCAAATAAATACTGGTTTATCCCCAATGCTGGTCGCACAACATGCCAGTGGGGATGCACGTGAAATCTGTTTCAGAAAATATGGAAGTGCACCTAATGTTAATATATATGGGGAACCTGATTTTACCTTCCCGTAAGCATTTTCATCTATTTGTATGCCTACCATACACAAAAGTAATATTATCTCATTGTTTTTTTCACCTATAGTAAGATTTTCATTTTTACTCCTTTCTTTGAGCACGTTTTTAAATTTTTTGTTATGCTACTTAGAAAGAGTTTACCATATCTTTCTCATAATTATGAAAACAATGACTGTATGATATGTGTTATTTCAATGGCAGATATGTAGCTTCCCATTTGCATCTCATGGTATTTGAACTAGTCAAAAACTCATTGCGAGCAGTCCAAGAGAGGCACATGTATTCCAACAGTGAAGCACCTCCCATTAGGATCATAGTTGCCGATGGTGTTGAAGATGTTACAATAAAGGTATATTATGATTTTATTTTATATTATGTTTCAGTCACCCATTTTGTCATGTTTTACCAAGCTTTTTCAAATTGTTAGGTCAATTTGAAAATGCTTGAATATATGGCTATTACTGCAGCCTTTTTCTTTTATTAACCATGCTTGATGAAAGCAAGCCAAAAACCTTATTAACAGGTCAATTGTACATATTAAAATAGTTACCTTTAAAAAAAACATATTAACTCATAGTGGAATATTTTAGGAGAGGTTTGTGCAATCAAAATCTAACAAAAAAGAATTTATTTTCCATTAGATTTCACAAGCCCTCCTGTTTGTACATCAATAGAATTCATTTTCCATGGAAAATGAATTCCGTCTCTAATAGAACTTCGGGAAAATGAATTCCTGACCCCCAACTTTTGAATCCTCCAAAATTCAAAATTGCTCACACTCCTTATCCACTTCACTCCAATTGTCTTTTGATCACGCTGCTCATCTCTATTGCTTGCTACTTGCATGCTGTCTTCCTACAATCCCATCTCTACTCTAATCATCTTCTTGCAAACCCATCTCTGTTGCTTGCTACTTGCATGTCATCTTCCTACAAGCCCATCTTCACTCCAATCATCTTCCTACAATCCTATCTTTGTTGCTTGTTGCTCGTGCATCTCTTGTCTTTTGCTCATGTTGCTCTTTGTCAATTCATGCAAGTTTCTTCCCGCAAGCACATTTCATTTTCTATTAAAGATTTTGTGAACACATCTCCCCATCTCCTCCACGAAATTGAAGATATATAAATTCATTGATTAATGATATATAAAGATCTAATTTTATAACATGTTAATTAATTAATGTAAGCAATTAATTGATTGATTAATTATATTTTGACTAATTACTTCATTAAAAATCAATTTTATCAATTCTGTCATATACACAAATACTTAAATTTTGAATTCCGTTTTCGTTGAATTTCATAAAATTCAAATTCTATCAAAATTTAAATTCTATTAAATTCAATTTCGAATGCACAAACAAACCCTTGGTATCATTCTAAATGAAGAAAGGGTAATTTTTAGGTTCACTTTACCATTGGTTTTTTTACCATTGAAAAGGAAAATCCTCCTAAATGAGTGAAGCATTCAAATAGTTATATGATGTTTTTTAGCTACATGGGATGTAGACAATTTTGTTATCGAGTGTGAATAAGTAATATTCCAAATGAGAAAGTTGCAAGCATGTATAAATTTTGCATTATATAATGTTAGGAATATTATTCCTTAAATCCTATTTTGAGTCATAATGTTTAAGTTACTATTTTGATGATGAAAAATTTTGACCTTAATCAAAAATCTTATTTAGCACACTTGAATAGTTATTGACATTACTAGTCACCTATCGGCAATTTTGAAACTTCTTAAGATGTAGTGAATCGATTAAATAAGTTTAAGAATCACTCGTAGAGTTATGGGATAACTTATTGCGAAAGTTGGTAACTTATTATCTAGAAAAACTCAAAGAGTTATGTGGTATATGATAAACTTAAAGTTGCACATGACTTTGCTTAAGTGATTGTTGCTTGGTAAATTATAAAAACAACTCTTTGAATCTTTACTCTTACTATCATTTAAGCATATATGTAATAGTAACTTATCCCAGTAAGTCATCAGAGTACTTGACAAAAAGACTCAAGTGATCGAAATGTCTAACAAAGGAGCACTTAAGTATACTTATCTTACTGAATCTAAAGGTATATTCTGGTAACTTATCATATTACTCACCAAAAACCTATGAGATAAATATTAACTTACCGAATATAATTCAAAATCTAAATGTTATTTTGTAGATTTGTAAATTTCCTTTTGTAGAGATATTCTCAAAGCAATAAATTAAAAGAATAGAAAGACAAAACGACTATCTCATATTAGAGTGTAAGTTAGAAAATAAGTGAAGATTCCAAAGTTAGAGTCCAAGAATAACAAATGTAGTCAGATGCGTAAAACAAAATGATGCACTATCACGACGAACATATATGAAGATATCACATAGTAAGAACAAGTAGAGCAAGAACGATCATGCGTAATTGATATTGATTGAAAACCTGGAAAATTCAATACTTGTTCATTCTACAATAGGATTAACATATAAGATTCAAATTTGCATATCACTTCCATTTGGAGCATTACAATAAAGAGAACATGGAAGTTTGTTTCTCTTATTATGGGAATTGAAATGTGAATTAAATACTCATGTATTAAACCTTGTTCGTATTTTACTATGTAAAACATAACTCATTGAGTTATGGTGAGTTGACTTCTCAAGTTTGGTGATTTGAAAAGTGGGTGTGGTTGATACCTTATCTAAACAAGGTTGGTACCTTGTTCTTCATAGAGGTGGTACTCTATGTGTGTGAGTACAATGTAGTATCTTGTACTATGATTAGGTGTGAAGTTGGAAAACATCAGTGTGGTTGGATGTTGAGTTATAAAACATCATTAAAGAGTTCGGTGACTCTTGTAAAGGTTGATATTCAACTTGTAAAAATACCAATTTAGTTAAACTCTCAATGTTGAAGCTTTGAAAAGTGGAGTAACTTATTTAGTTGAATAACAATAAATCTTGCTATGTTCTTTATTTTCCATTATGGTAAATTTATTTTTAGTGTGCCTATTGATAACTACTTAAGATAAAATCAATAAACCTTGTTTTTAATTTAAGGGAAATTAAAATCAAAATTATTTTTTATAAACTCACCATTTACTTTTCCTCTAATGAGTTTTCGATTTACAACAAATGATATTAGAGCAAGGTTAAATTCTTAAGAACCTAATAGTTTGAATTCATGGCTCATCAAGTAGAAGAAGAAAACATCTACAAGCTTTCACTATTCGATGAGAACAATTATGGCTACTAAAAAAACAAGATAGAGAATTTCATGAAGTCTCTGAACATAAAGTTGTGGAGAGTAGTTAAAGGAATTTCATTACTGATTACTCCTAAAGACGAGTGGAACGATGAGGATGAGAAAAAGGTACAACTAGATGCAAAAGTTATGAATGTCTTAATCTATGCACTCACAACTAATATTTACAATAATATATCTGCTTGTAAGAATTCACATAAAGCATGGCATATGCTAGAAATTACATATGAAGGAATAAGTGAAGTTAAGGAAACCAAAATTGATATTTTGTTAAATAAATTTGAATTATTTAAGATGAAAGACAATGAATCTATTATTGATATGTTTTCACAATTTATTAAGATTACTAATGGTCTGAAAAACTTTGGCAAAGATTTTACCATACGTGAACAAGTAACTAAGATACTTAGAAGTCTCACTGCTAAATGAAAATAGAATGCTACATCCATTTAGGACTCAAAGGATTTGAGAACATATACACTGGAAGATTTGTGTAGAAATCTATGGGCTCATAAATCTGTAGGGTATGTGAATTAGGAAAACAAAAGAATTTTTTTTTTAAAATCTGGAAAAACATTGGTCTTAAAAAGAATTCTAGAGTTAATTTACATGCATTTATTTAGACCTACAAGAACAACTATTAGAGGAAAAAAATATGTTTTAGTCTTAGTAGATGATTACTCTAGATATACTTGGGCAATGTTTTTTGCTCATAAATATGAAGTGGTAGATGAATTTAAAAGATTTTGCAAAAAAATTCAAAATGAATAAGAATTAAGTATACAAAGAATCAAGAGTAATCATAGAGTTTGAGGTTGAAGAGTCAATGCATATAACTTTTGATGAAACTTCATTAGATATTCCTATTGAAAAAAATAGTGGTTAAAGATTTTAACAATGAGGAAGAGATTATTTCAGAAGAACCACAGGAAAACATCTCTTCCACTAGCTAAACTAAATTCCATCCTAATCACCCTAAAGAACTAATTATTAGAGACATTCTTAAGGGTATACTAATCAAATCAAGGATTAATTTATCTAGATGTGCATTTATTTCTGAAATTAAACTTAGAAATGTAAATGAAACATTAAATGATGACTTTTGGATCAATGTAATGCAAGAAAAATTAAATCAATTTAGAAGAAATGAAGTTTAGGATCTTGTACTTAAACCTAATAGACATTTTATAATTGGTACAAAATGAATTTTCAAAAATAAATCAGATGAATTTAGTAAGGTAGTAAGAATAAGGTTAGACTAGTTACTCAGGAGTATAATCAGGAAAAAGGAATAGATTTTGATTAAACCTTTACACCTGTAGTAAGATTAGAATCAATTATAATGCTATTAGCCTTTTTGCTCATATAAATTTTAAACTATACTAGATAGCTGTCAAAAGTATATTTTTGAATAGACTATTTATAGAAGAAATATATGTAAAGCAACTGCCTAGATTTGAAGATTCACATTATCCAAATTATGTATGTAAACTAAAGAAAATACTATATGGACTTAAAACAAGTATCAAGAGCTTGACATGAGAGACTTAGGAATATTTTGTTAGATAATGATTTTTCTATGAGACAAGTAGATAATACTTTATTCATAAAGAAGAACAAAAATAATTTATTGCTAGTTCAAATTTATATTGATGATATAATTTTTAACTCAACAAAAGAAAAGATGGTGTAAGAAATTTACAGAAATTATAAAGAACTAATTTGAAATGAGTATGATGGGTGAGTTGAATTACTTTCTTGAATTATAGGTAAAACAGATGGAAAATGGTATATTTATATCCCAAAAAAAATATATAAAAGAATTACTAAAGAAATTTAAAAAGAATACTAGCAAATCCTCTGGTATACCTATTAGTACAAGTGCAAAATTAGCTAAAGATAAAGATGGAAAAGATGTAAAGATAATCAATTATCATGGAATGATTAGATTTCTATTGTATCTAACTACTAGCAAGTCGGATATAATATTCAGTGTTTGTGTTTGTACTAGATATTAAGCAAAACCTAAAAAATCACATTTGACAATAGTTAAGAGAATTTTTAAATATCTTCAAGGAACTTTAAACTATGTATTAATGTATTTTAAGAATAGTAATTTGAAACTTCAAGGATTTAGTGATGTTGACTATATTAGATATAAATCTAATAAAAAAACACTAGTAGAACCTACTTCTTAACACATCTTTAGTTTCATAGTTAAGTGAGAAATAGAATTGTGTTGAATTATCTATTATAAAAGCAAAATATATACCAATAGTATTATGTTGTGCTTAAATACTATGGATGACACAAACCATGAAAGACTTTCAACTGAATTTCAAGAAAATAGTCATTAACTATGATAGTAAAAATGTAATCAATTTATCCAAAAATCTAATTCTACATTTAAGAGCAAAGTATATTGAAGTTAGATACCATTTTCTATGAGACAATATAGTAAAAGATCATATTCAATTGAGATAAATACCTACCAAGGAGCAATTGGTCAACATCTTTACCAAGTCCTTAAATGAATCTCTATTTATTAAACTTAGAAGAGATCTGGGTATCTACAATTTAGATAATATTTGATCCTATTAATAAAATTTATTAATATTGAGACCTACTTGTTTATTTTTTATTTTATTCTAATTTATGCTTGTCTTAAAACTATCATAAAACAAAAAAAAATGAATTACAATTCTCAATTTCTATATTTCTTACAATTTATTTGTTTTTCAATTTGTTTACCTTTCAATACTTTAAAAATATATATATATATATATATATATATATATATATAAAATCTCAACTTTGCTAAGACTTAAGTGAATGCACCATTATAAGAGTTATCTCATGAAACTTAGAATGAAGATTATAAGTTTGAAAGATAACTGAATCTGATTAAAAATTCAATTTATGTGATATTTTTCAATCTTAGAAGTTTAAGAATTATAGGATTAAGAATGTCTATATATCTTTAGGAAAAAGAATAAAGAAAAGTGGTGGGAAACAATGTTTACTCAAGATATTCCTAATGTTGTCTCTGAGTATATATATAAACAAAAAAAGGAGAGAAGAAAAAGAAAAATTATTTTAAAGTTACTGAGTAACTAGTTAGTCTTTCCCTAGACGAGGATTATGATCATATAAAAGGATAATTTTAAAAAATATATATAAAAAGAGACAATGTACTTAGGGTAATACACCTAAGGTTGTCTCACTAGATATATATATAATTGGCGAAGAGTAAAGATATATTTGACTGAATTAAGATTATAACTCACAAACTAATAATTCTGAAGAATCCATATAAGTTGAACAATTAAAAAGATTTAGTGAAAAATATGGACTTATACTCTTTACTTCATAGTTAATTGAGATAATTAGATTGGAGTATAGAATCTGAAATATCGATAATAAATTTAGAATTTTTGTTAACTCTTCTGCAAATTTCAATACTATACTTTTCATGAACTTTTATTATTACATTTCTTGATTTTCAATGATTTTACTGAGATTCTTAATTTTTAAGAAAATACTATGCATAGAGGCAAGGAGAGCCCAAGTTTATCACATAAAAATACATTTCATCCACCTATTTTTAGAATTCTACCTAATTGGTCACTTACCATGTAACTCATTGAATCTTCTTCGAATATTTGGAAGACTATTTGGTAACTCACCATTTACTTTTATATTGTTAAATTCTAGATTGAAAAGAGAGTTCTCTATTGATACAAAGGTAGATTACATATATATAAGGAGAAAGATCCATATAAGGATCTGTATACCTAATTACATAGGTTATAACATAACACTCCCTCTCAAGCTAAATAATATATATCAATCATTCCTAACTTGTTACAAAGGTAATCAAAGGGCCTACGGGATAACGCTTTGGTGAGAATATCTGCCCATTCTTCAGAAGATGGAATATGAGGAGTGTGAATAATCCCTTTTGTTACCAAATCTCTGATATAGTGACAATCAATCTCTATATGTTTGGTTTGTTCATGAAATGTCTCATGTTGTGTAATGTAAATTGCTGCTTGGTTGTCATAGTGTATGGTAATAGGTTCTACAGTTATCCCAAGTTTCCCTAGTAGTGATCGGAGTCATACCACCTCACAACTAGTGAGCCGCATAGATTTGTATTCAACTTCAGTACTTGAACAAGACACCACATTCTATTTCTTACTACACCACGTGACCAGATTTCCTCCTACATAGATAAGATATCTAGAGGTAGATTTTCTATCTTGTTTGTCCCCTACAAAGTCAACATCAGAGAACGCTTCAATCTTTATGTGTCCATTTGCTTGATATAACAACCCCTTTCTTGGTGTTTCCTTGATGTAGGCTAGTACTCTTTGAGCTCCTACTTAATGTACCAATTGTGATTGGTGCATGAATTGACTTAGCAATCTCACAATATAAAAAACGTCAGGCCTAGTAACACTAAGATAGATCAACTTCCCAACTAACTTCCTGTAGCTACTTAGATCTGCTAACTCCTTAGAAAATGAATCCTAAAAAGGTGGTTTCTATTCAATAGGTGTAGCTTCTAGTTTGTAGCCTAAATTTTTTGTCTCTGCAAGCAAATCAAGAGTATATTTCCATTGAAATAACATCATTTTTTTCTTAGAGTAAGCAAATTGAATCCCATTCAAACCCTTTGTTTCAAAGATCTTGGTAAGATATTCTTTGGTCCTGGTAATCCCTTCACTATCACTACTTGTAAGTAGAATATCATCAACATATATAGCTATAACAATATAGCCTCGATTAGAATTACGAATAAATATAGAGTGATCAACGATGTATCTCTTGAATCCTCCAACAACCAATACTCCACTCAATCTATCAAACTAATCCTAAGGACTTTGTTTCAGTCTGTAGATAACTTTCCTCAATCTGTAAATTAGTTGTCCCTTTTGGGTGACATACCTAGGAAGTTGTGTCTTATACACCTCTTCCACCAAATCACTATAGAGAAAGGAATTTTTGATATCAAGTTGGTGAAGTTCCCACTGTTGGTTGACTGTTATAGACAAAACTTTGATAGAATTAAGACAAGCGATAGGTGAAAAAGTTTCAACATAGTCAACCTTATATTCTTGTGTAAATCCTCATGCCACTAACAGTGTCTTGTGTCTTTCTATCGAACCATCTAATTTATATTTCACTATGAATACTCACTTGCAAGAAATAAGATTTGCATCAACTAAACAAGGAACCAGCTTTCATGTGCCATGTGATCATAATGCTTCCATTTCTTGATTCATGGTATGCTTCCATGTAGGACTCTGTAGAGCTTTCTGATATATCCTTGGTACATTCTTAGACATGATAGTTAAAGTAAAAGTATGGTAGGAAGGACTAAGGTGGTTATAGGAAATAAAGTTAGCAATAGGGTATTAAGTGCAAGTGCGAGTACCTTTTTGGAGAGTAATAGGAAGATCATTAGAGTCTACTAGAGGCTGTTGAAGGTGGTTAGTAGAAGAATTTGCATTCGAGGAGATCCTTGAAGTGACCATGAAATTAGCTTGGGAATGTCGTCTCTTGTGATACACCTGTAGTGGTCTTTCTTCACTCAAGTTGTCATCCTCAACAGTATTAGAGGACTCTAGACCATTATCCTCTTAGGAATCCTCAACCAAAAAACTCTCATTTTGACTAGCAGAAGTCAAATTAGGTAATAGAAGATTATAGTGACCAATATCTCTTGAAAAATAAGGTTGATATTCATTGAAGGTAACATTAGCAGATATGTAGTAGCATTTTGTGAGTGGATAGTAACACTTATAACCTTTTTGGGTTCGAGAATACCTTATAAACACACACTTGATAGGATGAGCATCAAGTTTATCTCAACCAGGGCTAAGATTATGAATACAGATAGTACATCCAAACACTTTAGGAGTGAAACCAAATAACTTTCTAATAGAGAAAAGACGATGAATGAGAATTTCTCCCCTTAACGAAGAGGAAGACATTCTATTAATAAGATAGGTAATAGTCAGGACAACATCAGACCAAAGGTACTTTGAAACTTTCATGTGAAGAAGAAGAGTCCTAGTGATATTCAGAAGATGACGATGTTTCCTTTTGGCACCCTGTTCTGTTGAGAGGTGTGAGGGCATGTCATCTGATGGATAATTCCTTAGGACGAATAGAAACTCTAAAATATATTACTAATAAATTCTAATGCATTATCAGTACAAAGACACTTAGGAGTAACAAAAAATTAGGTTTTTATTTCATTAACAAAGTTTTCAATAGAAGTTACAATATTTTGTCTATCTTTCAGCAAATACATCCAGCAAACTCTTGAGAAATCATCCACAAGAACAAGATAATAACGAAAATCATGTGATGAGGTAACACGATTAAGACCCTACACATCACAATGAACTAGGTTAAATATAGTACTATTCTTAGGAAGAGATACATAGAGATAAATAGACCAATTGTGTTTCCCTAGTTGACAAGATTTACATTCAAAATCCGGTAAAGTAACCTAAGGCAACGCTTGTTGAAGCTTGTGAGCCGAAGGATGCCCCAACCGATGATGCCAAAGGAGAGAAGACACTATAGTAGATGACGATAGAGCTGTAAGCCTACGAGGAGTATCACAAACAAGAACATACTCCTTAGAGCTTCTTTTATGGCCCAAACTAATTCTTTTCCTTGTTTACAAACCTTGAAAGATACAGTGAAATGGAAAGAAAGTCACAAAATAGGACAATTGGATTGTAATGGAATTAATAGATAAAAGATTAACAGAGAGTTTAGGAATATATAAGATGTTTTCAAGTCGGATATTGGGGGTGACATCGATTGTGCCACGTCCTGATATCTATCCATCGACAATGGTGATACTATGTAGGTTTGTAATTTTTTGTAAGTAGGAGAAAAGGGTAGAACATCCTATCATATGTTGAGATGCACTTGAGTTGACAATCCAAGGTTGAGTAGACATGGTCATGCCAGAGGTGGAAGCCAAGGACGTGACGATTAGGGTGCTAAATCTCTATGTTTGCTTCAGGTTCTCATACTCTTATTGAGTGATAGTTATAGTCGATGCCTCAAAAGTAGCACCCGATGTATCATTTGTTTTTGTCACAGCTCGAGCTAAAGTCAGCTTCCCAAACTTCTCCTAACACTTCTCTGATCTATGGTTTGTTTTTCCGTAGTGAGAACAAGGAATCGTACGTCTTCTAGTCTTAGGATTGGGATGACTATCCTACTTGTTCTGAGTATTTTTGACAGCTAAGGTTGAGACCTCTTATGTTTTTGCACCTATCACATTGCTTGCTTTGGAGATGTGTAAAACTTTAATAAATGTAGTTCCCAAATTTGGTGTAGGATCTCCTCCTAGAAGGTACTCGCAAACTTGAGACACTAAGTCCGGTAGAAGGCCAACTAGGAAGGCAACCACTTGTAGATCATTCCAATACCTTTGTAGTGTTACAAGATTAGTAGGTGGTTGAAGAATATTCAATTCCTCAAATAAGGACCTCATTGTCTTATAATACTCTTGTATTGATTTTCCCAACATTTTAAAAGTAAATATCTGTTCATAGATCTCATAAACTCTTTAAATGTTCCTTTCTTTAGCATACATTTGCTTTAAAGTGTCTTATATAAGTTTTACGGGGTGAAGCATCATCACGCCCTTAGCAATAGACGACTCTATATTATTTTTTAGCCAAGTAATAACAGCAGCATCGTCAGCAAACCAATCATCATGTGCACCATCCTTAACATCTAGAGGCGATTGAGTAACGTGTCTATTCTTCCTTTGTATTGTCACAAATGTGAGAAAGTTCAGTAACCATGTGTGGTAGTTGAGCTCATTGAGCTTGATTGTCATTTCAGATAGTTGTCGGATTGCTGTCTCTCTAAAAGCTATCAGAATCTATTGAGACAACTAACACCAATGGATTCAATAGCTATTGTCTCTAACATTGGTAGATTCAGTAGCCACTATCTGCACCAACTACTGACCTAGAGGCCTCCTTTCTTCACCATCCACGAAGGAGGCCTAAGAAACCTGCCTAAAAAATCACACACCCACACATGGAACCATAGAATCTCATAGTTGCCATAGACCTAGTGACCTGAGATGATGGATGCATGAAGACAGCTGTCCAAGACCTTTGAAAACGTTGAATCTCGCAACCTTCAGTCACTGGTCACACAAGCCCAATCGTCTATCTCGCACAGTCGTCAGTCACGTAAGCCTAGCCATAGTTGCACGATCGCAATAGTCGCACGAAGGCCCTCAGCTGCATGCAATTGAAGACTCCAGTGTCACCGGTCACCTCACATCTAGGAGGACAGTCATGTGGTCGTGGTTCACGCAACCTCCAGTTGCCAAACCCAGTCACGTGCATGTGGTCACCAGACGTCGGTTGCTTCTAGTTGCTACTATTTAGAGGTTGGGATTCCTTGTTGCCCTCGCTCTGATACCATGCTAAATTCTAGATTGAAAAGAGAGTTCTATATTGATACAAAGGTAGATTACATATATATAGGGAGAAAGATTTATATAAGGATCCGTATACCCAATTACATAGGTTATAACATAACATATATCATTTCCTTTTTAGTTGAATCTTTATTAGAAAATCTTTTTGAATCTTGCTGAATATTCGACAACTTATGGTTTATCTTCTGACCATTTCCTATTTAAAGCCTTTCTTTGATGAAAGGTGAGTTACTCTTTTCGATCATTGCACTCTCTAGTTCTATCTATCCATTTATAAGACTATCAAAAGCAAAAAGCAGTCAATATTCTATATTGTCAAGTAATTATGACTTCCAGATGTAGTAGTTGACAATTATGTATCACATCAACCATTATTATGGCAACTACTGCTACTGTGAACAATGTTAGGAAAAGTGTGAGTGATTTCTATGTAAATTGGACAAGTGGATTGTCAGAATGTAAGCCTCAAAATGTCTAGATCTTGTGAAAAACTTTTGGAAACTCAGACAAGCAATGATTCTTTTGATGAATAGTCATTTACTATCTCTTTCGACAATGATCCCACTGATGCAAAATCAAGTAATACTCCACTCCCTTCCTATCAAAATCAAGATGTGAAAGACTCTGTTTCCACCCTTTTTGTGCAACACCCTATAAATCGCTTAATATTTGAAACTAAGGAGTCTCTAAAAAGTTATTAATGTTAGAATGAAGGTCTGTAGAGATATAGGTATTAGTGAAATGATCTTAAAAAAATAACTCATTGGTGGCTTAAACATCAACTTTGTTTTTGGCCACCAACTTTGGTTACGATACTTTAAGAGAATGTTCAACAAGTTATGTAAGATGCCTCCACTAGTCATGATGAAGTTGAAGAAATTTCATATATCAATATCTCATTTAGCAACTCAGATAACAAATAGTCTGGAGGTATCATCGATCATATTCATTGATCGACTTTCTCCTTGATAGATCTTAAATAGATATAGGGTGTTGAATGTTATTTGAATGACTATTGCCTGTAATATGTGTTTCTCTATGTAACAAATTTAAACAAAATAAAATACCTCAATACAGTTTTCCCAACTTTTTAATTCTCTTCTATTTATGCTTATATTTCTAGCATTTCTTTCTAGAATGTTTAGATTACAGTTTGTATTCTATACTTTTGATTATGACAAAAAAGGAGAGAAATATATTTATGTTTTACCCTAAAGACTTTATAGCTTCATAATTCTAAGGGAAGTATATGTTTAGGGGGAGTATGATTTTTAGTTAATTTTATCATCATAAAAAAAGGAGAGATTATTAAGAATATTATTCCTTGAATTTCATTTTGAACCATAATACCTAAATTACCATTTTGATGATGAAAAACATTGGCCTTAGTTGAAAATCCCATTTAACACACTTTTGGATAGTTATTGATATTATTGGTCGTTTATCGACAAATTTGTAACCTCTTGAGACAGTGAATCAGTTAAAGAAGTTTAAGAATTACTCGTAAGGGGGGTTTATGCATATGGGTAATGGGAGGAGATGATATGTGATAGTGGGAAATGATAAAATTTCCCCCCATTACCCATGATTAGACTCGTTTGTGCAATCAAGAAATTAACTGACTTTATCTCCTCCCATCTCTTTCATATAAAAGGCTCAAATTTTTCTTTTTCCATTGCCCCCCCCCCCTCCCTTCGAAATGGTTGGAAACTTCACTTCTTTTTTGCTTGACCTCGCTTGCCATATACTATGTTGGTGCTTCCCTTTTCATTAGGGCTTCCTCCATCTCGTCTCATCTCGTCTATGGATCAGTCTTTGTTCATCTTGTTTGTGGTTTAGGCTTCATCCTTCTCATTAGCAATTCGGGCTTCCTCTGTCTCATATGTGGTTCAACCTTTGTCGGGTGTCTACATTTCCTCCTCCAATTGTCTACATGTCTGTCCATCTATGCATCTCATAGCCTTCATCTCCCTTGACTATTGACAGTAATAAGAATGTGCATTCCTTTTTTGTAGTAACATATGCTTGTTGATCAAATATTAGAAAAATCTTCCATCGCCCAACCCATCAATTGAGTTTTCCTTGAAATATGAAAAATTTAAGCATCACCCAATTCATCTTTCCCTTGCACAATTTTTTTTTGTACAATGATGGAAAGAATATTTATGGTTGCTCAATTGATCTTCCCTATAGAAATTTCATTGTTGTAATGCTTTGCCTATCAATCAAATGTGCACTACATTTTTTACTGTTGGGTTTAGTTGCTGTAGACTTTCATTCAAATTTGCTCGTATTGTCCACTGCCCTATTTTCTGTTTTGGATATTCTTAAGCATTCCCATGGTAGATCTGTATCAATATTTTTCCTAAAATATTGATTGTTATGACTTTCTGTATGTACAAGAAAGAACTAATATTATTCCCAATTTAGTTTGTGAAATGAAAGTGGTCTTTCCATAAATGTGCATTACTTGATCACTTGATTGCATTAAAATGCTTTGCATGTTCCGTGAATGTGCATGATTTGCTATTATCTTCTTATATTAATGGAGTATTATATTAAAATGTGAATAGCCAACTTAAGATCAATTGATATTAGTGAAGATGTCCTATATAGGTGTTGCACTTTAGGAAAAAAAGCTTTTTGCATGAAGAGCATCAATTGAATATAATAGATAGTGGCATGAAGAGCATCAATTGAATATAATAGATAGTGGCCTACACTATACAATAGGATTATAGTTTAGATTGTTCTTGTTAAAAAAATAAAGTTATAGGTTAAGTTTCTAGAAATTTCAGAGTTAGATGTAGTACATGAAAGAATTATATATTCTATATGGGAGAGAGATAATATATAAAAAAAATTATGAAATGTAGTTGTAATGAATTGTATTTTTAATGAAAAAGTTATTTCATTTTCTGTTGTACACAAATGTCAAAATTTTTTATAATTTTTTATCATTTTCTGATGTGCACAAGTGCTTAAACTTTTTCATCATCTCTTATCATTTTTCAAGTTTTCCATTTCCTAACATTTCTAATAATTCCTATCATTTTTTTTCTCGACGGGAATTGTGACAAATGGACCCATAGAGTTATGAAATAACTTATCGTGAAAGTCGATATCTTATTGTCTAAAAAAACTCAAAAAGTTATATGACACATGATAAACTTAAAGTTGCACATGACCCTACATATCCTATTTAAGTGATCGTTGTTGAGTGAGTTATGAAAGCAACTCTCTAAATCTTTATTTTTACTATTATTCAAGTATACACATGATGGTAATGTATCCTAGTAAGTCACCATAGTACTTGGCAATTTAAAGACTAAGTGATCAAAATGTCCGACGAATGAGCATTAGGTATACTTATCTTATTGAATCTAAATGTATATTCCGATAACTTATCATATTACTCATCGAAGACTTATGAGACAAAAATATTATTTTGCCGAATATAACTAGAAATTTAGATGTTATTTTACAGATCTGTAAATTTCCTTTTATAGAGATTCTCAAAATAATAAATCGAAAGAACAGAAAAACAAAATGACTCTCATATTGAAGTGCAATTCATGGACTAATTGAAGATTCCAAAGAATCTAAGAATAACAAATGTAATCAAACACAGACAAAGTGACACACTATCACGATGAACATATACAAAGATATCAGATAGTAAAAACAAGTAGAGCAAGAATGACCATGCGTAATTAATATTGATTGAAGACCTAGAGAATTCAATACTCGTTCATTCTGCAACAAGATCAACACATAAGATTCAAATTTGCAAATCACTTTTGTTTGGAGCATTACAGTAAGGAGAATAAGGAAGTTTGTTTATCTTGTTCTTGTATGAATTGAAACGTGAATCAAATGCTTATATAGTGAACTTTGTTCATATTTCACTATATAAAACCTAACTCACTAGGTTGTGGTGAGCTGATTTCTCAAGTTTGGTGATTTGAGAAGTAGGTGAGGTTAGTGATACCTTGTTTTGCATAGAGTTTATCTTGTGCATGTGAGTACAAGGTGGCGTTTTGTACTGTACTTGGATGTGAAGTCAGAAAACACCTATGTGGTTGGGTGTCAAGCTATAAAATACTATTGAAAGAGTTTGATGACTCTTGTAGTGGTTGGTATTCAAACTGTAAAAATACCAATTTAGTGAAACTCTCAAGGTTAGGGTCTTGAATAGTAGATTAGTCCATTTAGGTGAACCACTGTAAATCTTGTTATGTTCTTTATTTTCCATTGCAGTAAATTTGTTTTCAGTGTTTATTGATAGCTGCTTAAGATAAAGTCAATAAACTCTATTTTTAATTTAAGGGAAATTAAAATCAGAACTATTTTCTATAAACTCACTATTCACCCTCTAATAAATCTTCGATCCACAACATATAATTCATTGCATCTTATTTCAGTCACACGTACAGATTTCACATAGTGTTTCTTATGTTGCTTTGCTTCTTGTTCCCTTGATATGGTAGGTTGGCTTGTCCAATTGTGCTCATGTCCTTAAGGTTCTATCATCATAAAATATGCCTTGAATTTTCACCTTTGTTGGAGGTTCCTCATCATCTCTGTTTATTTAAATTCCAAACTAATTCATATATAGATGGTGAAACTAGGGCAGGAAATTTTACCATTGATGTATTTTTGTTTTATATTATACTGCAGATATCAGATGAAGGGGGTGGTATTCCCAGAAGTGGCCTTCCCAGAATTTTTACTTTTCTCTATAGTACGGCAGAAAACCCATCAATTGAACCATATGATGGAAGAAATAATGGAGTAACTATGGCTGGATATGGATATGGGCTTCCAATAAGTAGACTATATGCTCGCTATTTTGGAGGTGATCTGCAAATCATTTCCATGGAAGGCTATGGTATGTCATCAATTTTTAGTCCATTTTTTTCTCTGTCATCTCATTCTTATTTATATTATCAAGATATTTTTGGATTGTTTGGTTGTCACTTTTGGGATGTATGGTATTGTCTCATAAATTGGGAAAATTAATGAAGCATATCTTGTCTGTAAAACAATATTTAAGATGTTGTAAAAAAAAAGTTAAATTATCATTCTTTTTTATTAAAGTAGTTACTTTTTTTCTGATTTGTGATTATTGCATGAAAGGGACATTCAGAATTTCTCTGATTTTCTGTGTAAAGAATGCAGAAAAGTGCAAAAAGTGAAACAATGTTTTAATTTCAACAATGCTTAATTTGTCCTATGCATATGACATGCCAAATTATTTTCTTTTGGTTTCATTTGTATGCATTTAATTTCAACCTATGAACTTCGTTATCAAATTGATTGATCCCAAGTAGTAAGATTATAGTTCAGATTATTGTTGTTATTGTTGAACTTGATAGTCAAACAATCTCTCTTGGAGTTATTACTTGTGTTTGGGTTTACTTTGTTTTCTGATGTATTCAGTTCAGTAAATATACAAGGAAATCTTCTAGCATTTATTGTAAAAAATTATCCATTAATAGTTTTAATTCTAGGTATTGCTTGTGACACCTGTTGATATTTCTCATCTATAGATCAATTGATACTTCGGAAATCTGCTAGCATTCATTCTTAAAAATTTTCCATTAATAGTTTTGTTTCCTGATATTGCTTGTGATACCTGTTGATACTTCTCATGTACCTCCTACTTGAATGTCTTTGAGTTGATGATTACACGACGAGATGGACTTTGATGGTACCTAGAGCTGACTCTTTGATATCGCATTAGGATATTGGACTATTTGCCATGTTTCTTGGTATTCTATAACAAATGAAGTGATGTTTCGTTACATAAAATTGCATACATAACATTGTCATGTGATTCATGTTTGGTCATTGAGGTTGGGTGTATGTTATACACTACACACAACACGCACCATCTCTGTTGCCCAAACTCCAGACTTCCATTTTCACCTTTGGTAATTGATGTTGCAGGAACAGATGCATATCTACATCTGTCTCGATTGGGAGATTCGGAAGAACCCTTGCCATAGCACCTTTGCTTGAACTAATTGATAACTCATTAATTCTTCTGTGCTGCCCTCACCCATCCAAGTTCCATATGGACATGGCTGAGGATGGAGCAATCCACTGTTTGTCGTCCAAGGAGGGCATGATCAATGGCCAGAAAAAGGAACAATGAATTAAGTGGTGATGGTTCTTCCATCTTGATTCTCTTATTCAAGATGTGGGCAAGGAAAGACCATCAACCATAATCATCTATTTACACATGCTCATCGTGCATGTGCCTATGTGCTGTAGATGTGTTAATAATTCCTTCTCTATCTCCTATGTGATCCTATCAAACCATAGCTTATTTAATTTCCTGAAGGAAATGTGTTCCTTGCAACTAATGACGAGTGAAAATTCCATGTACATGTGCAAGGATTAATGTTGCTTGTCTCCTCAATGCGCATGCATTACATGTGCATTTTAAACCTTTTAAAATGCAAATTGAGAGATGCACATGAGAGGGTTTAACTATGGAATTCTAAATCCACTTTGCCACGGGCATTGAATTTCTGTGGTGTACATAACATGTAATGTAAAGGAACTTATGGATGAGAGTTATAGCTTCTAATCCTCTCTTCAAACATGATGGTTGCATATATGTATGCATGAATATACGTATGTGTATATATTTATTTATAATTTCATCCTAGCATTGCGCTTCTATGTTGGATTATTTCCTGGGATGCACATCACTTGCATTATTTTTACTTGTTCCGCTCCTGTATTTATCTATTCTACAATTATGGCCATCTTATTTTTATAGTTTTCAAAAGAAACCCTTTCGGGTAGGGTGATGACAAAAAGATAGACATCAAAATCTAATTAATAAAATTCCAAAAAAGGTAAGGACTTCTTTGATAATGGCAAATAATTGATAATTTTTATGATGGAGAATCTCTTCTTGAATTAACTTCAGAAATATTGCTGAAATTTGAGAAATGACATGAATTTCTCCAACTTCTACAATAATTTTCTAGTTTTGAGAGGTAAAAGTTTCAAATTTGGATGTCAATCACCCATCAATTTATCCATGACTTGCATGAATAGATGTTAATGGGTCAGGTCCGATCAATCTGGCCTAAAAATTTAAACCTATGAGTTACAAGTTGGGTCAGGTCAACTTGAAAAAAAAAAAAAAAATTTGAACTATCCCAACTCATACAAGTTGAGCTTGGATCGGCCTGTGGGTCACCCACAGGTCAACCCACGGGCTAGCCCATCAATTCATTTAGATTTTCCTAACGTTAAACCTTAAAAGTTCGAAAATTTGGATTTGGATAAAAAAATAACAAACATGAAATAACAATAATAATAATAAATATCTAAGAAGTTAAAAAGAATTTTTGATACAAAATATAAGTACCTAAAATGAAATGAAACTTATGAAATCAAAATATTTTAGATTCAATTATTCAAAGCGTAAGTATCTAAAAAAAATGAAAATGAAAATCAAAATATTTTTGAAAGTAAAAAATGCAAATGTCTAAAATCAAATCAACTCTCTGATATAAAAGGTAGATACCTAAGAATTAAACAAAGATCAGAATATTAGAGATACAAAATAGCAGTATCTAAAGTTAAAACAATTAAATATGTCAAATACTTTTAAATAAGAGTATAAACTATTTATAAAAAAAGAAAGAAAATATATATATAATATATGCAAATAGGGGACTAAACTCTACACAAAAAAAAAAGTGTACTTCAATATAAAAACATAATACGCTAAAACAAAAAAAATGATACGACATTAATTGAGATGAAGGAAAATGTGTCAATATATATATATATATACGAGGGGGAGGGACTAGAGAGAAAGGTCACACATAACGTTTATAAATGTCAAGTAAAGACACTTACATTACAAATGTTACGTGACGTTTAACGTATAAATATATATATATATATATATAACAAACTTCAGTTGAATCAAAGTTAACCTTCCATTTGTTCAAAGAATAAAAAAAAAAGTGAACCTCGATCGAATTAAAGTTAACCAAACACTAATAAAATAAAATAATATAATATGCAAACTTCAATCAAATTGAAGTTAACCTTCAATTCCATTGAAAGATAAAAAAATTTAAAAAAATGTAAACTTTAGTCGAGCCCAAATTTAACTTTGGTCAATTTAGAAAGATAAAAAAATATGCAAACTTTGAAAATCAAAGTTAACCTTCGATTCAACCAAAAGTTAAATATATATATATATATATATATCTATATATGTGAACTTCGTTACTTTAGTTGAATTGAAGTTAGACTTCAAAAATAACATTTCTAACATTAAAGTTGTTAAATAGTCTATGGAATTTTAAAATAAAAAAAAAATAAATATATTATATTAAATTTAAGTATTATTAAATCATAATATTTGAATAAATCAACATAAAAAAACAAATTATTACATTTATAAATATATGATACATCAATACATTAACATCAAGTTATTATTCATCAACACATTCAAACATAAGTAATAAAGTTAAAATAAATTATTCTATTTATGAATTGAAATTAAAATTATATTATACTTGTTATGAGAATAACATAAATATTACATCAAATATTTTTATATTTGATTTACATAATTACATTCAAATATTTAAATTTCTAAATTCATCAGTAAAGTCATATTGTTGTCCATAAATGTGAACAAACTCATAGTCTTTAACACATATTAAAACTTCTAAAATATTATTTTTTAATATTACTTTTTTGTTATCTAATATATTACCACTAATATTAAATATTTATTCACATACTACAAAAGAAGTTGAAATTGTTAGTAAATCTTTAACTATCAAAGATAAAATAGGAAATGTATTTTTTTATTTTTTCTACCAATTAATTACATCAAAATCTAGAAAATAAAGATTTTCTCTTCCTAAATAGTTATGATTACTATTATTAAAATTAATTAATTATTACCTATTTATTAAGCTAAAATCGTTATAATCATTAATAAATATACTAAAATCATAAACTAATAGTGATGATGATGATGGTTGTGGTATATAGGATGTATATTATATTTGTTATAATCTATATTTTGTAACATATAAATCAAACATGTTTAAATTTTCTTCTATATTTTCAATTGTTACATTAAGTTCTACATTTAAACATTTTGTTTTGCAATTATTAATTTTCTAACAAATTTTATTTTAATCTTAAGATATAAACAAGTACTTAATGTATATAAAAGAGGTATATTATTCCAATATTTTAAAAAATTTCTTTCATTTTTAAAATTATAAGTGTAAAAAATGAATAATTACCATAATTATTAAAAAATCTTGCAATATTATATAAATGATATATTGCATAAATAAAGGTACAATAATATATTCCTAATAAATATTCTATTGCATTATAAAATGATTTTAAAAATTCAACAAAACAATTAACTATTGCAAAATCATTTTCATCTATTGGTATTGTACTATCATCAATTCTATCATTATAATAAGTTTTTATAGTTTCTTTATAAGATAAATAATTATTTAACATTAAATATAAAGAATTCCACTTATGAGAAATATCCATTGTAAATGTCTTATGTGGTAAATCAAAAGAATTACATATATGATTAAATTCTTATTAACATCTACCACTAATTAAAATTTAAGGTAATGCAGTTGTAATATTTTCTACAAATAATTTTATTTCTTCAATACCTACTTGAACTATAAGATTAATTATATGACATATACATCTTTAGTGAAATAAAGTAAAACTATTTGGAGTTAATCTATTTTTAAACATAAGGATAGTTGCATTATTAGTAGATGTATTATCAAATATAATACTACCTACTTTTTTTTTTTAATTTCATAAAATTTAAAATTTTTTATAATAGTGGAAAAAATATTTTGAGCATTATGTAGATGATTTATTCTTCTAAACCTTATTAATATTTTTTGTAAAGCTCAGTTATCATTAATAAAATGTATAGTAACAATAATATATACTATTTTAGTTTTATCTTGCCAAATATCAAATATACATGATGTACTAATAGAATCTATTATATTAGTTAGTTTCATTTTAAGTTTATTATAAAGATTAATAATATATTGCCAAGTTGTATTTCTAGAAATATTTTTAAATTGTGGATAATAAGCTTATAAAATATAATTTTAAAAATGTTGACTATCACCAAAATTAATAAGTAAATTTTGAATAGTAATAAATTTAGCATGTAGTTTTCTAACATTCCTAAGATTATAATGTGATTGTGTTATATTACTTTCAAAGTTAAATTTAATTTATGTTTGAATCATTTTATTTTTCTCAAAATTTTTGGATGAATAATTAGCTAAATGTTTAAATAAATATTTTTTACTACTTAATGTTAGGATCATATGACTCACTAGAGGGGGGGTGAATGGTGACTATGTGTAATTTTAATAATTTTCAATCTTAACAAGATGATTTAATTTGTGAATAAGCACTAATATTAAATAAGCATGCACAACAATAATAAAAACTTAACATAAAGAGATTTTTAGGTGGTCCACTAACTTGGCTAGTCTACCCCCAAGATTCACTTGAGCTTCACTAGGTATTTAACTACTTACAACACTTGCTTTTAGGTTGAAGCAAGAACCAACACTTGAGCTTTCAGGTAGAAGCTTAGCAACCAACTTTTCTTGAGCTTTCAGGTCCAAGCTCTTAACTAACAGTGACTTTTCAGGTATAAACTCACGAACTAACAACTTTAAACTTTGAATCAGAGTATGTGCTTCAGAATGCTTGAGAATACTTCTCTTTTGTATTTGCAGATTGAGTGTGTTACTGGAAATTTTGAATAGCTCATAATATTTGATAATCGTTGTTCTTATCTTTCCTTTACTGATTATATTTATACAAAGAGATATAATGATCATATTTCATCCAACGGTATTTGTCTTATTATATTTATTGAATTTGCAGGTCCAAATATGGTAAGTTACCATTTGAAAGGGAGTTTCAGGATAAACTTCTGATTTCCTTTGACTTTTAGATGTTTAGTTGTGTAACTCTCCGAAGGATGTTCGTAACTCATTGAAAATCTACTTAAATCCTTTTGTCTGTATCTTAAGTTCAAGTACTTGCAGCTGTAACTTACCAAAACATTTTTAACTTTCGGATAGTTAGCTATAGTAACTCTCCGATTTCCTTCAAAGCTTTCGATTGTAGTTATTTTATTTTGGCACGTGCATAATATGATGACTTAAGTTTCAGATAGTTCATTTTGTAACCTTTCGAAACATCCTATTTTTTAGATAATTAGCTTTCCTAACTTACTGAAACATCTTTTTCAAGCTTCCGACTAAGTTTCTAAATTTTGCACGTGTATATTTGAGTAACTTAACTTTCGAATAGTTGTAGCTGTTAACTCACTGAAGTGTTTTAACTTTCAAATAGTTAGCTATAGTAACCTTTCAAATTTCCCTGTAAGCTTTCAAAAATCATTTAAGCTTCCGTTTATATTTCTACATGTGTGAAATTGAATGACTTAAGTTCTTGAATGGTTAAATCTCCTAACTTTCTGATTTCCTTGCACTTTCAAATAGTTAGCTCCTTAACTCTTCGATTTTCCAAATAGCCATCTTACTAACTTTCCGAAGGCCTTCTATTTTTGGATAGTTAGCCTTCTAACTCTTTGAAAGAATTCTTATTACTTTAAACTACTATTTAGAATGAAAAAATGCATAATATTAACGGTTAAATGATGGCTAATTGCATAATATTTAGCTTATCATATCAGAATTAAGCCATTATGTTATAATTGCATTGTTATATGCTTTAATGAAAGAATCTACATAATTTTAAGGAATTAATGTTCATTAAGTACATTTCTGAACTGTTAGTAAGTTACAGGTTTTTAATTCTTAAGTATTCAAATTTTCTGTTATTTTGGAGAGTTATATTGCATGTATTGGATAGTTATGTTTTAAATGATAGAAGCATGTTTTATTATTTCCTAGAGTACACGTGTTGAAACCTTAATGCATGACTTAAGTAGATTTTCAGTAAGTTATCTGGTAACTATCCAAAATGTGTCTGAGTATCGGATAGTTAGGTTTGTAAGTATCTGAAACATGTATAACTCGTTAAGTTAGCATAACTATACGCGTTGAGTTACTTGAATATACACTGAAGTAACGCATTGTGTTAGTGTTATGCAAAAATAGGAAATATAAACTTTCGGATAGTTAATGTTTCATTTTAGTCGAAGAGTTATGTTAAAAACTCTTATAGTTAAATTATCTACATGTGTGTTTTAATGTTTTAAGTTTTCACATGTGTGTTCGATAATGAAAAATCAAAGAGTTAGATAACTGTTTGAGTTTAATACACATGGATGGATAACTGTTCGAGTTTTATAAAATGACTAATGAACAGATAAGTTTTCTTGTTTAGTCATGTGTTTTGCAAGTGCAAGAACTAGAAGACTTACAAGAAGATACAATTTGAAGGAAAATCATGATTGCACATATCATGTAGGAATTCACTCGTGGAATGGAGAAGAAATCATCATTGTTGATATGAATAAAGGAAATCCAACTGATCATTTAAGCAAAAGCAGTTACTACTGAAAGAAATATAAAGAAGAGGAGAAAGACGAAGAAAAAGGGTGGTGAGAGAGAGGTGGAGAACCACGCTAATTGTAGGAAGCGTCGGAAGTTCCCTGAAGCTCCACACCACCACCAAAATCACCAACTATCGAAGGTCTGTGAGGATACTTTCTAGATGTCGGGTCGATTTCGAGCCAAGCACGGTGATTGACAACCACTATGAGGAGTGATCACGTCGTAGGAAGGGAAGCCATTTTCACCAAACATTGACTCATATCTCAAGAGATCGTAAAACTTCTAGCCTTGGTTTCGAGTTGATGCTAGTATGTTGAAGAGGAGATCATCTTACAATTTTTGGTTCGTGATTCTATAGAGAGAGGAGGTAAGATTGTAAGTGATTAAGTTTTCAGTGGTGTAGTGATAGAAGTTTTTACTGTCAATAGAGATTTTTACATTTCACCTTTCACTCATCTTTAAGAACATATCAAAACAAAAATACCAAAAACAACTCATTATCTATATTTACATTTAGTATTAAAGTGTTGTATTGTTTGTTTTGTATTATGATTAATGTTATCATTGTCAGTATTGTGAATGTTTTATGTTTGTTTGATTTAGAAAATAGAAAATAGTTTTATTGTTTACTAAAATTGATTCGTCCTAGATACTTAAAGATTTTAATGGTTACTATTTGAAATATCTAAATGTTAGTGTTGCTTAATGACAAATCTCAGATTAACTAACATTAAAGAGCTTAATTGATATTATTTACATTCTATGGAACCGCCCAATGGTTGATCAAATTCCTTTGTGAATAACAGTATTTAACTAGAAAGGTAGGCTCGTGGAGTTAACTTAAGTCCACGAGGTTAGTCCGTTGAGTTAACCATAACTCCACAAACTAAGTCTGTTGAGTTAACTATAACTCCGTTGAGTTAACTGTAACTCAACGGAGTGCTTAATTAAACACATATAAACTTCAATATAAAAATAAAAATAGTACACAATTCTTACTCAATCTCTATGGGATTGACCTGTACTTGCTCACAAATACAATATACATTGTGCACTTACAGTTAAAATATAAATTGGACTTAATATCTAATTTGTGTGAAAGGTTGTGTATTTACTTCTAAAAGAATTTATTAATATAAGCATAAAAATAAATCAAACAAGTTTCTGATTTAACTTTTCACAACCAAACAAGTTTTCTAGCATCGTTGTTGGGGATTGAGAAGCTAAGCAACTGTGAGTGCTATTTTATTTTAATATCAGAAGGAGTGTTGTGTATTTTATTATATAATTGAGAATATGGCATATGCTTATGTTCAAAGATTTTTGAAGCCTATAGTTAGCATATGTGAATTCTGTAATTTAGAAGGTCATGACATCTTTGATTGTTTGAAACTAAGACGATTACAGATGGTTAGATCACATGAACAACAAATGAATTATATTCAATATAATAGAACTGAGTATGAGAATCCTATAGTTTACCCAACTAATGGTCAGTTTAGAACGTGTAATATGTTGAGAGATAAGGAAGTTTGGGATAGGTATGAGTAATTAGAGCGTAGTTTAGAGCAAAACATGGACAAACTAGAATAATATATGTGTCAGCAACAAGAAGTTAACCAATTAAATTATAGGGAAGAATATTCAGAACCTAAATTTGATATCATATATGAAATTGAGAAAACCATAATGAAAACTGATCAAAAATTGAATGCAATGAGACTAGATGATCTTGAAAGAAAGCTAAAAGCATTGGATGAATTTACAAAGAAATTACAAGTTATGCAATAGGAAAACACAGATGAAAACTTTAATATTACAGATTTGCATAATTTGCAAGACATACAGACAAAAGAAAATAACAATGCAATAGAATTTAAAGAATGTAAGTTAAAACTGAAAACAACTAAAGATTAAAATCATGAAAATGAAATACAAGAACATCATGAAAGTAATGAAAATTTGGAAGATGTATGTATAACATTAAGATCTAGAATTGATATACCACCAAGAATTCAAAAAGAAAGTAATGTGAAGGTGGATAAGAATAAAATTCAAAATGATAATGAAAATATAATATTTGAAAACTTAGAAATCAATGAAGAAAAATCTGAATCTGAAAATGAGATAAAAAATGATCAAACGAATGAAATGAAAGAAAAAGAATCTTGTAAATCACAATCATTAACAACCTATCTTGAAAGATTACAACAAACATTTCCTAAAAAACAAGAAAAAATTAGAGAAATTTTTGAAAAAGTACAAGTTAACATTCCTTTGTTAGACTTATTGTAAAAAATGCCACATTGTGCTAAATTTCTTAAGGATTGGTGTACTAAGAAAAGAGAGCAAAAAGTTCTAAGGAAAGTCTTTTTAGTTGAGCAAAGTAGTGCCCTATTTCTACCACAAATTCCTCAAAAGTTATTTGATCTTGGAATCCCTGTTATATCATGCACCATAGGAAATACCATTTTAGAAAGAACCTTAATAGACCTAAGTGTAGGTATAAATGTTATGCCTAGTGATATATTTGCATCCTTAGGATTAGAAAGCTTAATCCCTACTACGACTGTCATTCGATTAGTTGATAGAAGTATAAGATACCCTAGAGGAAAAATAGAAGATGTACTAATTAAAATAAAAAACTTCATATATCCTATTGATATTGTGATTTTGGATTTCCAACAAATTAAGCATCAGAATCATGATACATCTTTAATTTTGGGAAGGCCATTCTTAGTAACATCAGGGGCTGTTATAAATTGTAAAACTAGAGTGATGAAGTATGCATATGGTAATGAAGATACTCAATTAAACATTTTCAAACCAGAAAAGTTTGAGGAGTTAGAAATGTCCTTACATATTATAGACTTTCTAGAGGATGAAGGAAATATGCTAGATGATGTGATTCAAGAAGAATTAAATAGGTAATTAAATTCTGAATCTTTAGAAGTAAGTGAAAGCATAGATGTAGAAGGAGATCAAGAAGAGTTTAATATTGAAGATGAAAATGTTAAATTAGGAGCTCTAACTTCTGATGGTCAACATTTAGATTTAAAACCTTTACCTCTTGAATTAACCTATATATTTCTAAAAGAAAAACGAACATGTCCAACCATTTTTGCTTCAGATTTAAAAGAGGATCAAATTTCTAAATTAAAAGATGTAGTAAAAACTTATAAAGAAGCAATAGGATGGACTATGGCTGATATAAAAGGGTTAAGTGCAACTATATACTGTCACCATATATATTTAGAAGAGAATGCTAAACTAATTAGAATTCATGAGAGAAGATTAAATCCAAACCTTAAAGAAGTAGTCAAGAAGGAAATAGTGAAATGGTTAGATAATGACATAATTTATCCGATTTCTGATAGCTCATGGGTTAGTCTAATCCATGTAGTTTCCAAGAAATCAGGATTAATAGTTATTAGGAATGAAAGTCAGGACTTGATACCTACTAGAATTCAATTAGGCTAGAGAGTGTATATAGACTATAGAAAGTTGAATGTTGTGACTAGGAAAGATTATTTTCCCTTACCTTTTATAGACCAAATGTTAGAGAAATTAGTAGGGCAATGATATTTTTGTTTCCTAGATGGGTATTCAGGATATAACCAAGTTCTAGTAGCATTAGAGGATCAAGAGAAAACAACTTTCACATGTCCTAATAGAACTTATGCTTTTAAGAGTATGCCATTCGGATTATGCAATGCACCAACTACCTTTCAAATGTGTATGTAGGGCATATTCATTGGAATGACTGAAGATTTTTTAGAAATATTTATGGATAATTTTACTGTATATGGAACTTCATATGAAGTGTGTTTAAACAATTTAGACCAAGTATTAAAACGCTGTGTGGAAAAAAATCTGGTTCTAAATTGGGAAAAATGTCACTTCATGGTTAAACAAGGAATAGTCTTGGGACATGTTGTTTCAATGTGTTAAGTATTTTGTTTTGATGATGTGTGCTGAATGAAAGTAATCATATTTGCTCAATTACTATTGCTTGTGAAAAGAAAATAAAAACATCAATTAATACAGAAAAAACTTACTCATATAAATACTTGTCTGTATTGGATCTGAAATTATGCTAAGTTAAATAACTAGTTGTTTCTGTTGAGTATTTTTGTTTTGATGATGTGTGCTGAATGAAAATAATCATATTTGCTCAATTACTATTGCTTGTGAAAAGAAATTAAAATCATCAATTAATACAGAAAAAGCTTACTAATATAAATACTTGTCTGTATTGGATCTGAAGTTAATAACTAGTCGTTTCGTTGCATTAATTTCTCATTTAGCTAAATGTTAAGTTAACGTGTGTTTTTATTGAAAAGCATGATATATTTTAATGTTATATCTTCTGTATCATGAACAGTGCACGTTTAGACAACTCGTTAAGTTAGAGTTTTGTTTGTATAGAGGTCACGTGAGAACTCGTTAAGTTAGAGGCTTAAAGGTTAAAATAGGTCACGTGATAACTCGTTAAGTTAGTGAGTAAAAGAAGAGACGAACTCGTTAAGTTAGTGTTATACACGTGGTGAAATTATAAGTTACGAATGTTGTATTGTATCACGTGAGGTGCTCATGTTTAACTCGTTAAGTTAACATAACTAAACGCGTTGAGTTGCTACATTGAACACTAAGGCAACGCATTAGGTTAGCGTTATAAACTTAAGTTGTTATTTTTACACGTGGTAAAATTCTTATTATAAAAATATTTGTTTATTACTGGTTCATTGAGTTATCATAACACAACGGAGATGGTTCGTTGAGATAGCATAACACCATGGACTTAGTTCTTTGAGTTAGCTACAGTACTTGTCACATGAAATAGCACATGGTGAACTCGTTAAGTTAGAAACGCTAAGTTATATATATATACTTGTGTTACTCGTTTAGTTAACATTAAAGTAACGACTTCTTATTACATTGATGAAAAATTTTTGGACGAGAAAGTTTACTTTCAGGAAATTTTTTAGAGATCCAAGATTGATGATTAAAGAAAATTCAAAATATAAACGTGGGTTAGAACGTGTGTGTTTCGATGAAGGAAAAAGAAAAGACGTGGAGAAGTGGAAAACTAGTAGTGGTTAAACGTGAAGGATATGTATGAAATGAAGATATAGTATGAAAGGCATAGAATTCTCGTTGATCAATTTATCCTTGCACACAAAACAAAAAGTCTTTTCAAGGATCAAACCATCCTTGCACACCAAAAGAAAAATCTTTTTCAGGGATCAAAAACACCTCTTCGGGAAAAATCTCTCAAGTGGAAGAAAGTTCAGTGAAGCATAAAAAGGTAAGATTTTCGTCACTGAAGATTTGAAGTATTAGAAGAAAGCAAATTTGGTGAAGCATGACAAGACAAGATATTCGTCACTGAAGAATTGCTGAAGAAGAAAAAGAAGAAGAAGAAAGATCTCAAACAGGGAGAAAAGTTTTAAATTCCGTAAATTAGTTTTCTTTGTTTGTAGTTATGAAATTGTTTAGATGATATATGGTATCGAAATATAATTGCATCTACAATTTCTGAGGAGAATTGAATTGTATATTGTAATTGAAACCTTGAATAAAAATGATTTTATGAAAACAATGTCTCGACTTGTTTTTGAGTTTTAAAGTTTCAATTATATTTTAGAAAATATTAAAAATACACAATTCACCCTCCTCTTGTGTAGCCATACGATCCTACAAGTGGTATCAGAGCTTTGTGAATAATCTTTGATATAAAATCGATACCAACTTATTTAATATCATTGCTTATTCTACCTTCCTTGTTTTTAAACGGAAATTAATATCTGAGCATACGTTTAACTCTATTGATTTAAGGCTCAAGTTGTTTTAAAGCTTTTAGACTGTTTAAAATCAAATAGGTTGAAAAATCTAAGGTAAGATGGCCTACTGGAAATGGTAATTTTTCTTTATATGAAGGCCAAAATCTTAATCGTCCTCCTTTATTTGATGAAATACATTTTGAATATTGGAAATATAGGATGACTGTTTTTCTTCAAAGTATAGATCATAAGTTGTGGTTCATGATTTCTAAACCATATACTCCGTTAACTACTCCTTATAATACTTGGACAATTACTGAAAAAGAAAATGAAACTCTGAATGCTAAGGGCTTAAATATTTTATTTTGTGCATTGAGTTATGAACAGTTCAGTAAAGTGTCGGCATATAAATCTGCTTATGAGGTGTGGCATGCATTAGAAGTTTCACATGAAGGTACTTCTCAAGTTAAAGAGACAAAAATAAACATGTTGATTCATAAGTATGAACTCTTTAAGATGCATGAAGACGAAAGTATTTCTAAGATGTTTTCCAGATTTCTTGATATCATAAACTCTTTAAAATGTTTAGGAAAGAATTTTGAACGAAAGGATTTGGTGAGGAAAATTCTCAGATCCCTAAGTTCTAAATGGTCTCAGAAAGTAACATCAATTGAGGAATCAGGAGATTTAAATGTTTATACTATGAATGAACTTATAGGAAATTTAACAACTTATGAAGTTCAATTAAATGAATCACTAAGTCACAACAAACTAAAAATGAAGAAAGAAATAGCCTTCGAAATTAATTCAGATTCTCATATATCTACTAATTCTGACGAGGATTTGATTTTGCTGACTAGGAAATTCAAGAAAGAATGGAAAGCTAGGAAACAGCAAAGGAACAAAAATGATAAACCCTCAACGTCAAAATCATTGAATGACAAGAATTCTTCATCTAGAAAGTATGTATGTTACAACTGTAAGAAACCTAGACATCTTTCTCCAGATTGTCCTATGAGGAAAAATGAAAAGCAAAGTAGGACAAATCAGAAGAAGACGACTCAGAAAAGTTAGAAAAAGTTTTATAAGAAAAAGGCTTTGAAGGTCACTTTGGATGACACGTTTGAAGAGTCTGAATTTGAGGAATCAGCATCAAAATCTTCACATTCAGAAGGAGAACAAGAGTTAGAAGACGTTGCTCATGTGTGCTTCATGGCAGATGAGTCTGAGGTAATATCTGATCCTGAAAGTCATTCAGATTTCAACTTTGATGAATTATTATGTGCTTATCATGCATTATTACAAAAACTTAAAGTATGTAAACTGGAAAATAAGAATATTAGAAAATCTTCATCCATTATGGAAGAAGAAAATTGTTTCCTGTCTACTACTTTAGAAAAGTTTAAATGTGATAATGAAAATCATGCTAGAGATTTGCAAAAATTTAGATTTAATGAATGTATCTTGCATGAACAAATACAGAATATAAATGTTGAAAAATTAAAGACAGAATCTGAAAATGAAATGTTGAGAAATAATATAAATGAACTTGAATTAGAGATAAATAAATTAAAATTGAGAGAGCAAGATTTAAATTCTACCATGGAGAAATGGAATTTAAGTCAAACTAAGTTAGACAAACTAACTAGTACCCCTGCGGTGTCTTATAAATTTGGCTTAGGATTTGATTATCCTAAATCTCAAGCCAATAAAGGATTTATTAGTTGCAGTTTAAGTAAATCTAAGACTAAAATTCCTTTTATTATGAAACAAGGTAATAAATATGTAGAAGTAGGTACTTCAAGGGATGAATCATATAGTAATAATATAAATCAATGTGATTTGTCAAATTGTACTTCTAACATGACTATAAATGTTTCTAAAAATCTTGTTTCTTGTTCTGGAAATTCAGTTTCTAATGTTTCTAAAATTTCAGACAATTATAGTAAACTGAAAATTCAGAAACCTAAACATGTAATTCAATACACTGGTATTAGACTAATTACTCATTCTACATGTGATAAAACAAAAAATTCTTGTGCAGAAAAAGATTTTGTATGTACGGAAAGTGTTAATACAAGTACAAAATCTTGGTATGAACTTACAGAAATGTATAAGCTTGACCAAAATAAATTAACATCTGATAAAAATATGTTTGGTCTTGATTATACTACATCTGAAAACAAAAAGAATGATTGCAAAAGCAATAATGCTATATGTGAGTATGAAGCTAATGATAAATCAATAGTACTTACAACTAATAAGAATATAAATGATAACGTTAAACTATTTTTAAACAAAAAGAAGAAATATGCATTTAATGAACTTGGTCCTCAACAACATTGAGTACCAAGAAAAAAGTTTTTCTTAATTTATGTTGTAGGAGGAAACAACATCAAAATGGATCTTGGACAGTGGAGCGTCAAGTCACATGATCGGACAAAATAGTCTATTACAAAATTTTACAAATACCATGAAAGGAAGTGTAACATTTGGAAACAAAAGCAAAGATAAAATCAAAGGTATGGGCAATGTTCAAATAACTCTTACTTGTGTTATTTCGAATGTACTATATGTAGAAAACCTAGGATTTAATTTGCTGAGTGTCATAAAACTAACTTAAAATGGATATTATGTAGTGTTTCAAGATAATGTATGCAAAATAATTGATAAAAATATAGATGAAATTAAGTTTATTGCTAAAAGAAAAGGTTCTGTATGTATTTTATCTTTACCTTCTAGTGCAGTTGATTTAAATTCATGTTTGCTAGCTGAAACTAGTGATGCATATCTATGGCATAGAAGGATTGGGCATATAAATATGAGACTGTTACATAAACTATCTAGAAAACATTTAGTGAGAGGTTTACCAAAGATTAAATACTCAAAGAACTTTATGTGTGATGCATGTGAGTTAGGTAAACTTCACAAAAACTCTTTTAAATCCAAAACTGATATTTCAAGCAAGAGAGTCTTAGAACTTATACATATGGATCTATTTGGACCAACAAGAATCATGAGTCTTGGTGGTAAATGGTATGTATTTGTTTTAGTAGATGACTTCTCTAGATACACTTGGGTATATTTTCTAGCATCTAAGACAGAAGTTATTGAAAAATTTAAAATGTTTTGCAATTTTGTTCAAAATGAGCAAAGTGTCTCTATTCAAAAACTTAGGAGTGATCATGGAACTGAATTTGATAATGATCAAATGGATAACTATTGTAATGAGCATGGCATTGATCACAGATTTTCTTTTCCAAGAGCACCGTGTCAAAATGGTGTTGTTGAGAGAAAGAATAGATCACTTCAAGAAATGGCCAAAACTATGTTGAATGAACATAAGTTACCTCAAAATCTTTAGGCTGAAGCAGTAAATACAGCTTGTTATGTTATTAATAGAAGTCATTTAAGACCTCATGTTAATAAAACTCCTTTTGAAATTATGTTTAATAGGGTTCCAAAAATTTCCTATATGAAACCATTTGGTTGCAAGTGTTTTATTCTTAATACTAAGGATAAAAGGGATAAATTTCAAGCCAAATCGGATGAAGGAATTTTTGTAGGTTACTCTACTAGAAGTAAAGCCTATAGAGTATATAACAAGACTTCTAGGACTATTGAAGAAACCCTCCATGTAAGCTTCAATGAAAATTCTCTTAGAGAATCTCAATCTGAAGCTGATAATGATGATATGATCAATTTTCCAAATGAGTTAGAGATCAATAGAGAGATTGATGATTTATCTGAGAAAATCAAAAATATGAACTTAAATGATCAAACTAATGATGAAAGTGATGGACTTTCAGATGTTGATGAGAATATTGAGGAAAATCAGAGAAATTGGCGTTATTCTTCATCACATCCCATTACTCAAGTCATTGGTAATATTAATGAGGGAGTTAAAACTAGAGCTTCAGTAAATTTAAATAGTATGTGTATGTTTGTTTCTATGGTGGAACCAAGGAATATACAAGAAGCATTATCTGATGAAAATTGGATAGTGGCAATGCAAGAAGAACTAAATCAATTCATCAGAAATGATGTATGAAAATTAGTCTCTCCACCAGAAAATCAGTCCATAATAGGTACAAAGTGGATCTTTAGAAACAAAACTAACGAAACTGGTCAAATTATAAGGAATAAAGTTAGATTAGTTGCACAAGGGTATACACAAGAAGAAGGATTAGATTATGATGAAACATTTGCTCCTGTGGCTAGGTTAGAAAGTATTAGAATATTATTGGCCTATGCTTGTTATATGGATTTTAAATTATATCAAATGGATGTAAAGAGTGCATTTCTAAATGGTTTAATTAATGAAGAAGTCTATGTAAAACAACCACCTGGATTTGAAGATATTAAAAATCCTGACTTTGTGTATAAATTGAAGAAAGCCTTATATGGTTTGAAGCAAGCACCTAGATCATGGTATGAAAGATTGTCTACTTTTTTAATAGAAAAAGGCTATATCATGGGAAAAGTGGATCATACTCTATGTATTAAGAGAGATGGTAAAGATCAGATTGTTGTTCAAATATATGTGGATGATATAATCTTTGGAGCAACCTCTGATAAGTTGATAGAAATATTCTCTGAAGAGATGACTAATCAGTTTGAAATGAGTATGATAGGAGAACTTTCATATTTTCTAGGACTTCAAATTAAGCAAATGGATAAAGGTATATTTTTAAATCATGAAAAATATGTAGTTGAAATGCTTAAGAAATTTAATTTTAATGATATAAGGATTCGAGGAACTCCTATGAGTACTACTTTAAAGTTAGATATTGATGACATAGGAAAATCTATAGATCGAAGAAAATACAGAAGTATGATTGGTTCTTTACTTTATTTGACTACTAGTAGACCTGATATTATGTTTGCTGTGTGTGTTTGTGCTAGATTTCAATCTAATCCTAAAGAATCACACTTAATTGCAGTTAAAAGAATATTTAGATATATACAAGGAACTAAAAATTTCAGACTGTATTATTCTAAGGATAGTTCAATAGATCTTATAGGATATATTGATGCTGATTATGTAGGATCTAAATCTGATAGAAAGAGTACCAGTGGCACATGTCAATTATTGGGAAATAATTTGGTGTCATGGTTTAGTAAAAAGCAAAATTGTGTAGCACTTTCTACTACAAAAGCTGAATATGTTGCTGCTGCATTGTGTTGCACTCAGATTCTGTGGATAAGGCAAACTTTAGAAGATTTTGGATTATCTTATGATACAACTGAGATTTATTGTGACAGTAGTTTTGGAATAAATCTTTCCAAAAATCCTGTATTACATTCAAGAGCAAAGCATATAGAGGTTAGACATCATTTTCTAAGAGATAACGTAATTAAAGGAAAAATTAAATTAGAATTTGTGTCTAGTAAAAATCAATTAGCTGATATATTTACAAAACCTCTAGACGAAAATACATTATAGAACATTAGATTAAATTTAGGTATTTGTAGGCTATGTGATGTGTAAAATGCTTAAACTTCACATAAAAAGATAAATATTATTGATGATGTTGTTCACCTCATAGATATTATATACTTATTATAAATATCTAAAGTAATATCTAAACTACAACTTAAGATACTATGTATTTATTGTAAAATCGTAGTAGTATCTTATTGATTTTAAGTAGTTTATCAATTTTAATGGTTTTTACGATTTTAAGTGGAAATGTAAATGAAAAACATTAAATACTTCTGACATTCTGAAATTTTGATTAAATGTTTTCTTTGAATCAAGGAAAATACATATGATCATGCATAAATTTGACTTAATTGATTAAACTTGTAGAATAAGTTATATGTAACTCATCTTAAACTGTTAATCAAAAGTATAAGCTTATTGAAACTGATTCATATTCTCAGTACAATCATAGAAGTAAAAATTATATGAGATTTGTGTTTTATTGCATCTGTATTAATGGAATACATATATACTGTGCTTAAAATGAAAAGTGCTTACAAAGTGAAAATCTTTGAGAGTTTATTGATCAGTTTGATCACGAGCCTTTTGTACTTGAGCAGATAGGTATGTAAGGATTGTTGTCCTAAAAAAGGATTCTTTAAATCTAGCAACCTAAGGTCCTGATCAGATCTAGGATTGTTGACTGAAAGCTCATTACACGGGTACATTAGAAAGCTCTTGTATGATTCAAGCTTTTCAAACTAACTTTTAAAGAAAATTATCAATATTTACTGTTTTGAAAAGAAAAAGTTGTTTCATTAATTACAGATATCTTTGAATTGCATATAGTTTATACCAATATGACTACTGATTTATTGAATCAACATTAGTACTTTTGAAAACGTTTATTTGAGATACATTCTTTTATTCTCCTTGAATTAATTGAATTGAGTTCAAAGTTGTGTTTTGATTCATATACAGTAGGAATTGATTCTGGAAATCATTTTTGATGATGTCAGGATAACGGAAATCTCTGAAAGAAAATGTAAAAGTATAGTTATACTTAACATCTATTGTCACTACAAGTATATTTTGTATTTTGATTGAATATATTTGAAGTATATTTGTAGGGGGAGCATTAACAATGTCAAAAACAGATTAATATAATTTAAAATACAAATCTTAGTTAATCTGAATTAATGTCCTCTTAAAATCTTGATGAAATAATTTAAAAAGACAAACAAACTATTCTAGATTCAAAAGACAAAATGTTCAAATAGTTTACAATGTTCTCAAGATAATGTTAAGTTTAGCATGTGTGTTGTTTTCGAAAGGTTTTAGTTGGAAGCATCCAAAACTTGTTTAAGTGTACTAACTAGACGTTATATTAGATAAGGTAACGTGTAAAACTGCCTCTAGACAGTGTTTTACTCGTTAGGTTAGTTAACTCAACGAGTTATACTTGAATATTTCAGGTACTTTGATTGAATAAGCTTTATTCAATATTTATTTTATTTCTAAACCTGACTTCTCTTCACGTTGAGTTATACGCCTAAAAACCCTTTTTAAACACTTATTACATGGGCACTTAGGTTATTTGTAAACTTTGTCAAGAAAATCTTTCCCGCTTGTTGCTGTTACAACCTGCGACGATGGTCTCCAAGTTCTACAAAGGTCGTGGCAGAGGAAAAGGCAAAACAAAACAAAAGTTGACAGACTTCGTAAGGCCGTTGCAATAGAAAGTGCCTTAGAAGAATTAAAGCAGAAAACTTTTATGGAGCAATTTGAAAAGAAAACAGCAATACTTGAAAAGGAGAAACAAAAATGTTATAGAAGGAAAGTCAGAAAAATTATGTCTAAGGAAACAAAGTCTTTTGAAAAAGGAAAATCAGATGAAAATTTATTTCCAAAAGACAATGTATGTCTAGACATTGTACTTTATTGTGCATCTAATAAACTCATTAGTTTCGAACACACTGAAACTGATGAAGATAATGAGACTTTATTTTCCCTTGCTATAAAACTTGAGAAGAAATCCAAGTCAAATATGAGCTCAAGTTTTTCTATTAGTACAAGTCCTGATGATGTAGAAATTGACAAATCAGAGCATCAGGCACTTGACATTGAGCAAGTTATTGCAGATATAATTGATAATGTTGAGGCAGTAACTAGTTCAAAGGCTGAATTGTCTGGAGCAACAGATATTGAAAATGTTAAGACTCCAGAAGAGCTAAAAGTTAACCAGCCTTCTACAGAATCTATAGAAGTAGAGTCTGAGAATTCACAGCATGAATCAATGGAAATATCTGTTGAACAAAATGAACAATTACAGACAGATACACCGGCTGTAGAATTTGTGGAAAAATTGAAATCTGAATATTCTATAGAGACTGAACAGATGAATGTTGAGCATATTGACAATGTTCCTAACACTGTTGAAGCTGAAGAATCAAGCTTACTTGAGCAACTTCAAGATAATATTTTGGAAGAGGAACAACATGACATTCATTTTGTAGAAGAGGTTCCTGAAGATGAATTAAACTCTGAATCACGGCTTCAGGTATCACCTTCTTTGTGTACAATATTACAAATTCAAGGTAATGCAATTCATTTTAGATCTGAAGAAGCATTGCAGAAATACAATAATCTGATTACATGTCAGATTCTGCATGCTCGTCCAATAAAATTAAGAAATTTGATGGAAATAAGAGATCTGTTTGAGTTTCAAGGCCTCATTAAATTCTTGCCAGTAGGAATGAAATGGAAGCAATACATAGAGCTTATTGCAGCTTTTTATAGCAATCTGGTCAAGAATGGAAATTTTCTGAAAACTCAAATAAATGAACAGGAGTTTATGTTGTCTCTTGAGTTAATTTTTGAAGTTTTAGGATTAAAGAATGAAGGTGTTGTTGTTACCAACAGATTTAACATAATAAGACAACTGGAATGGAACATTCAGTCTTTATCAAAAATTCCAGATGTATATTTTGAAATGAGATTAATGGAAAATCTGAATGTAGAGGCAAGGTTTATTGCAAATATATTGCATGCAAATTTATTTCAAAGAGTTGGACACAATTTGGAAGTCAGTAGAAGCTGTTTATATGCAACTTATGGCCTGCTGAATAAAATTCAAATAAATTGGTTTGATGTTTTTATGTCTCAACTACAGCATATGAGTTCAAAGTTATTTTATGGTGATGCTGTATGTAGAATCCTTGCAAGCCAATTGACTTTATCTAACTAGCCCTTTGAAACTAAAGGCATGAGAGCATTTAGTGTCAAAGATTTGCAAAAATTATAGGCCATGCATAAACCTCAACGACAACAACAACAACAACCTGATACAGACCATATACAACAACAACAACAAAGTTATTCAGTTCAAGCAGAACAGCAAACCCAACTACCTCCTGACTTAGATGTAGTGCTTAACGACATTAGAAATGATATTAGGCATCTAGGAGATAAAATATGTAATGCTATAAGTGATATACTTAGGAGGGGTTGATAACTGTTTTTGTTTGTTTCTGAATACAAAATGTAATGTTTGTATTACTTGTTTGATTTGATTGAACAATACATTTTTCTGTAAATGTCTTCAATTATTATTCTTGTTTATAGAAAGAGTTGTTGTAATTATATCTCTTATATATATATATATATTCTCTGTAATTATCTTTTTGATTAATGACAAAAAGGGGGAGAAATATTATAAAAAGATGATTATGATCTTAACTGCATATATATATTGTAAAAGGAGATGCTATTTAAATGGTTATTGTAATCTGACAGATGATAATTAGAAAACTGATACTTATATAATTATTGACATCTGAGAGTTTTAGTTCTGAGAGGTAAAATTTACACAAACAATAGAAATAAGCTTAAGCGAACTTAAGTCAACAAACAAGTTTGTTGAATTAAAAGTTAACCCAATGAATGTGCTTTGTTGAGTTAAACATATTTCATAATTGATTTAATATGGTTTTGTCATCATCAAAAAGAGGGAGATTGTTGAGTATTTTTGTTTTGATGATGTATGCTGAATGAAAATAATTATATTTGCTCAATTACTATTGCTTGTGAAAAGAAATTAAAATCATCAATTAATACAGAAAAAGCTTACTGATATAAATACTTGTCTGTATTGGATCTGAAGTTAATAACTAGTCGTTTCATTGTATTAATTTCTCATTTAGCTAAACGTTAAGTTAACGTGTGTTTTTATTGAAAAACATGATATGTTTTAATGTTATATCTTCTGTATCATGAACAGTGCATGTTTAGACAACTCATTAAGTTAGAGTTTTGTTTGTATAGAGGTCACGTGAGAACTCGTTAAGTTAGAGGCTTAAAGGTTAAAATAGGTCACGTGATAACTCTTAAGTTAGTGAGTAAAAGAAGAGACGAACTCGTTAAGTTAGTGTTATACACGTGGTGAAATTATAAGTTACGAATGTTGTATTGTATCACGTGAGGTGCTCATTTATATTGTTTCTCAACATTTCATTTTCAGATTCTATCTTTAATTTTTCAGCATTTGTATTCTGTATTTGTTCATGCAAGACACATTCATTAAATCTAAATTTATGCAAATCTCTAGCATGATTTTCATTATCACATTTAAACTTTTCTAAAGTAGTAGACAGGAAACAATTTTCTTCTTCCACAATGGATAAAGAGTTTTTGATATTCTTATTTTCCAGTTTACAAACTTTAAGTTTTTTTAATAATGCATGATAAGCACATAATAATTCATCAAAGTTAAAATCTGAATGTCTTTCAAGATCAGATATTACCTCAGACTCATCTGCCATGAAGCACACATGAGCAACGTCTTCTAACTCTGGTTCTCCTTCTGAATGTGAAGATTTTGATGATGATTCCTCAGATTCAGACTCTTCAGACATGTCATCCCAAATGATCTTCAAAGCCTTTTTCTTGTAAAACTTTTTCTAAGTTTTTTGAGCCATCTTCTTTTGATTTGTCCTACTATGCTTTTCATTTTTCCTTATAGGACAGTCTGGAGAAAGATGTCTATGTTTCTTACAGTGGTAACATACATACTTTCTGGATAAAGAATTCTTGTCATTCAATGATTTTGACGTTGAGGGTTTATCATTTTTGTTCCTTTGCTATTTCTTAGCTTTCCATGCTTTCTTGGATTTCCTAGTTAGCAAGATCAAATCCTTGTCAGAATCAGTAAATATATTAGAATCTGAATTAATTTCGAAGGCTATTTCTTTCTTCATTTTTAGTTTGTTTTGACTTAGTGATTCATTTAATTGAACTTCATAAGCTGTTAAATTTCCTATCAGTTCATTCATGGTATGAACATTTAAATCCCGTGATTCCTCAATTGATGTTACTTTCTGAGACCATTTAGAACTTAGGGATCTAAGAATTTTCCTCACCAAATCCTTCCGTTCAAAATTCTTTCCTAAGCATTTTAATGAGTTTATGATATCAAGAAATCTGGAAAACATCTTAGAAATACTTTCGTCTTCATGCATCTTAAAGAGTTCATACTTATGAATTAACATGTTTATCTTAGTCTCTTTAACTTGAGAAGTATCTTCGTGTGAAACTTCTAATGCATGCCACACCTCATAAGTAGATTTATATGCCGACACTTTACTGAACTGTTCATAACTCAATGCACAAAATAAAATATATAAGCCCTTAGCATTCAGAGTTTCATTTTCTTTTTCAGTAATTGTCCAAGTATTATAAGGAGTAGTTAACGAAGTATATGGTTTAGAAATCATGAACCACAACTTATGATCTATACTTTGAAGAAAAGCTGTCATCCTATATTTCCAATATTCAAAAAGTATTCCATCAAATAAAGGAGGATGATTAAGATTTTGTCCTTCATACAAAGAAAAATTACCATTTCCAGTAGCCATCTTACTTTAGATTTTTCAACCTATTTGATTTTAAACAGTCTAAAACTTTAAAACAACTTGAGCCTTAAATCAAGAAAGTTAAACATATGCTCAGATATTAATTTCTGTTTAAAAACAAGGAAGGCAGAATCAGCAATGATATTAAATAAGTTGGTATCGATTTTATATCAAAGATTATTAACAAAGCTCTAATACCACTTGAAGGATCGTATGGCTACACAAGAGGGGGGTGAATTGTGTTTTTCAACATTTTCGATTATAATTGAAACTTTAAAATTCAAAAACAAGTTGAGACACTATTTTCATAAAATCATTTTTATTCGACGTTTCAATTACAATATACAATTCAATTCTCCTCAGAAATTGTAGATGCAATTATATATCGATACCATGTTTCATCTATACAATTTCATAACTACAAATAGAGAAAACTAATTTGTGAAATTTAAAACATTTCTCCCTATTTGAGATCTTTCTTCTTCTTCAGCAATTCTTTAATGACGAATATCTAGTCTTTCTCTCCTTCACCGAATTTGCTTTATTCTAATACTTTAAATCTTCAGTGACATAAATCTTACCTTTTCTGCTTCACTGAATTTTCTTCCATCTAATACTCCAAATCTTTAGTGTTATATATCTTACCTTCTTATGCTTCACTAAATTTTCTTCCACTTGAGAGCTTTTCCCCGAAGAAGTGTTTTTGATCCCTAAAAAGATTTTTCTTTTGGTGTGTAGGGATAACTGATCAACAAGAATTCTATGCCTTTTATACTATATCTTCCTTTCATGCATATTCTCCACGTTTAATCACTACCAGTTTTCCACTTCTTCACGTCTTTTCTTTTTCCTTCAACGAAATACACACGTTCTGACCCACATTTACATTTCAAATTTTCTTTAACCATCAATCCTAGATCTCTGAAAAATTTCTTGCAAAATAAATATTCTCGTCCAAAATTTTAATGTTACTTGTAAATATTCACGTCTCTGAAAAATTTCTTGTAATAAAAAGTCGTTACTTTAATGTTAACTAAACGAGTAACACAAGTAGATATATACTTAACGTTTCTAACTTAACGAGTTCCTCATGTGCCAACTCACGTGACAAGTACTGTAGCTAACTCAATGAACTAAGTCCATGGTGTTACACTAACTCAATGAACCATCTCCATTGTGTTACAGATAACTCAACGAACTAGTAATAAACAAATGTTTTTATAATAAGAATTTTACCACGTGCAAAAATAACAACTTAAGTTTTATATTGCTAATCTAATGTGTTGCCTTAATGTTCAATATAGCAACTCAACGCATTTAGTTATGTTAACTTAATGTGTTAAACATGTGCACCTCACATGATACAATATAACATTCGTAACTTATAATTTCACCACGTGTACAACACTAACTTAACAAGTTCGTCTCTTCTTTTACTCACTAACTTAATGAGTTCTCACGTGACCTATTTTAACCTTTAAGGCTCTAACTTATCGAGTTCTCACGTGACCTCTATACGAACAAAACTCTAACTTAACGAGTTGTTTAAACATGCACTGTTCATGATATAAAAGATATAACTTTAAAACATATCATGCTTTTCAATAAAAACACACGTTAACTTAACGTCTAGTTAAATGAGAAATTAATGCAATGAAACGACTAGTTACTAACTTAGTATAATTTTAGATCCAATACAGACACGTATTTATATCAGTAAGCTTTTTCTATATTAATTGATGTACTTAATTTCCTTTCACAAGAAATAGTAATTAAGCAAATATGATTATTTTCATTCAGCACACATCATCAAAATAAAATACTCAACATAGGAGATCGTAAAGCTTCTAGCCTTGGTTTCGGGTTGCTGCTAGTATGCTGAAGAGGAGATCATCTTGTAATTCTAGACTCGTGATTTGTAAGGAAATTTGATGTATTTAGAATTAAAACACGAAAATCCTAAATTTTACATTTATAAACCGCAAGTGCATGGTACCTATTGTATTAAGCATATGCAAGAGCGGGTCGATCCACAAGAAGCTTGTCTTAAACGAATTCAAGGAAATAAATGCTTAGCAAAATATTCACATCACTAAATCCATGATAAAAACTTTAATTACATATTAATAGGTAATAATTACATAAATATGATAAAGAGTTCAAGTATCGTCATAAATCCAATAAGCTCCTAAGGTTAAACCTTAGGAAACTCAAGAAAATTAATGAGTTTCGTCTCTGAAATTACAGAAATTAAGCCCAACTTCTAACTCTCCTTACATCCAACCTAGACATTGAAAAATCCAGAGAAAATATTGGTTGGAAAGATCCTCGAGTTATCTCCGAAATGGTAGTAATTTCATAGACTAAATCATTATAAAAATCTAGAAGTGTTGGATTTACTGACAGGGTGCAGAACCATTATGTAAACTTTCCAAAAATGCACCTTTGGTACAAAAATCATAACTCGGTCAAAACTCCATGAAATCCTGCGAATCAGAGGGATTTGAACAAAGACTCGTACTAATAATATGAAAAATTGATATAACAGATTTCCATAAATTTTTCAGTGTAGGAAACACTCAGGCATCGAGCACTGAATCTGGCATCTGAACAGGAATTCAAAACTACTGCGACCTTTGATAGAAAAATCAAAAACCAACGAAATACATTCTAAAAAAATACAAAATTTACATGACTGTAATCTACACGAAATTTCTTACAAAATAGAATTAAGAAACACTAAAAAACTCTACCAAAAGTGTCTTTTACGAAAGGAGTAATGTAGGGCAGGATTCTGTTTGGCTAGAATCCAGAACTACAAAAATTCGCTCCCTTCCTAACTTCTTCTCCGAAATCATAGAAAATATCTCTACTTATAATAACAATTTCTCCCAACATAAGAATTTAGAAATCATGTAAAAATATGAAATGGAAAGTGTTTTAAGTTATCTAAAAGGACACAGTGATTTTACAGTCTAAATTGTCTTCAATTGAAAATAACATTAAGCCCTAGTAAGGTGTGCAAAACGATTTTGAAATAATGCAAAACGCGCACTCACAGTAAAAACTCGAGAACATTATCTATTCTTCATGAAAATCTATGAAATCACTGTTGAATGAAATTAGACTTATCAATATAATAAACCCAATTTACAGATCTTAAAAACATACTACACAGAGGGAGAAATCACATCTGACATTTCCATAAAACTATTGATCGAAAATGTGATTTCGGATTGAGAATACACTCTTCATATAAAATGAAAAAATCAAACCAAACGTGCTCAAAAAATTAAAAAAAGTATACAAAAAGAATACTCTTTTATTTCTCTACAAAAAAGGATTAAGAATCGATGAAAAAAATTGAGAAAAACTCAATTTACAAAGAAAACAACACAAGGAAAGTTCTGTCTTTACAATAAACAAACACCTTGACTACATGTATTCACATATCTACACGAAAATCATTCATTTTCAAAAGCAAGTTTCATTAAATGAACTAAGAGTTTTACAACATAAAAATGAAGATTATACTACTAAAAATAAACCTAAACATGCAAAGACATATGCAATACAAAAACAACATCAAACATAATGATAAGACACAACATATGCAAACATAATGTTAGTTTTTGGTTAACCCACTCCAAGTTATACCTTTAAATCTCCAACACCTTGAAGTAAGCTTTTGAAGTTGGCCTCCCTCACATCCTCAAGACTCCAACATGGCCTGTCACACCACATTTTCCTCTTGAAATACTAAGGGGCTTCAAGAATTCACCAAAGGATGAAGGCAACAAGCTTCCTTCTCATGGACGTCCACCAACCATGCCCTAGTTGGCTCCTTCCTTGCTTTCTCCATGCATATCACCTCCAAACCAGATGAAGAGGCCTCTTCGCAAGAGGTTCCTACTGTCCTCCACGCAAGAAAGTTGTACACCGAAGAAGAAGGGGAGTTGCACCCAACAAAATCACCTTCTATGCATCCACGTCCTTCCTTGGAGCTTCCATGAACATGCCTCCCTTGGGTCCAACTTGCTCTCTCCACGCACCACCAAAATCAGCAACACCGGAGAGGAAGTGACTTGCTTCCAAGGAGCTTTGGCCGCTGGTAATCCAAGGAGAAGAAGGGACCACGTTTTTTTCTTGGAGAGGAGAAGACAAAACCTAGTTTTGGGTTGTCCTTCCCTTTAAATAGACTTGGTAGTTGATCTCTTCCTTGGTAGATCCAACGGTTGAGATTCATCTATCTTATTTCCTTTAGATAACCTTTAAGACTTAAGCAAACAAATTAAAATATAATAAGAAGAAAACATCTAAGACATCTAAGTAAATAATCACTATTCATTCCCATGATCATTAAGTCAATAATCAACAAAAGGGCTAAGTTGTGCAAATTTAAGTCATTAATTCCCATAATCATGCATACTCATGTAAATGCCTATGTGATGATATTTCAATTATAATCATGCATTATTTAACATTTAAGTCATAAGAAGCACAAATAATATCACATAAAAATGCACAATTTTACTCCTTACATGATTCTATAGGGAGAGGAGGCAAGATTGTAAGTGATTAAGTTTTCAGTGGTGTAATCGCGTCGCATGTAGTGATAGAAGTATTTACTGTCGATAGAGATTTTTACATTTCACTTTTCACCTATTTTCATGAACATATCAAAACAAAAATACCAAAAACAACAAATTATTTGTGTTTACATTTAGTATTAAAGTGTTGTATTGTTTGTTTTGTATCGTGATTAATGTTATCATTGTCAGTATTGTGAATGTTTTACATTTGTCTAATTTAGAAAATAGAAAATAGTTTTATTGTTTACTAAAATTGATTCGTTCTAGATATTTAAAGATTTTAATGGTTACTGTTTGAAATATCCGAATGTTAGTATTGCTTAATGATAAATCTAATATTAACTAACATTAAAGAGCTTAATTGATGTTATTTACAATCTGTGGAACTGCCCAATGGTTGGTTGAATTCCTCTGTAAATAACAGTATTTAACTGAAAAAATAGGCTTGTGGAGTTAACTTAAGTCTATGAGGTTAGTCTGTTGAGTTAACCATAACTCCACGAACTATGTTCATTGTATTAACTATAACTCAACGGAGTGCTTAACTAAACATATATAAACTCCAATATAAGAATTGAAACAGTACACAATTCTTATTCAATCTCTATGGATTGACCTGTACTTGCACACAAATACAATATACATTGTGCACTTGCAGTTAAATTAGATATTAATTCTAATTTGTGTGAAATGTTGTTTGTTTACTTCTAAAAGTAATTATTGATATAAGCATAAAAACAAATTAAACAAGTTTAAGATTTAACTTAACAACCTAAACATGTTGTCTAACCCAAACCTCTTTAATAAATCTTGAGTATATTTTTCTTGTGAAATAAAAGTACCCTAATTTAACTGCTTAATTTGTAAGCCTAGGAAAAATGATAGTTCACCCATCATACTCATTTTAAATTGATTAGTCATGTCTTTCGAAAAAGTCTCAACTAATTTATCATTTGTTGCTCTAAATATGATGTCATCTACATATATTTAAACTACCAATATATCTTTTTCGATCTTCTTGATAAAAAGAGTGTGATTTGCCTTTCCCATAGAGATCCTTTTTCCATAAGAAATTTAGATAATCTCTTGTACCAAGACCTAGGGGCTTGTTTAAGGCCATATAGTGCCTTTTTGAGCTTGTAAACATACTTGAGATGTTTTGAATCTTCAAAACATGGAGGTTGTTTTACATAAACTTCTTCTTTTATATATTCATTTAAAAAAGCAGTCTTAACATCCATTTGATTTAATTTGAAATCCATATAACAAGCATATGCTAACAAAATTCGTATTGATTCTAGTCTAGCAACAGGAGCAAATGTTTCATCATAGTCAATTCCTTCCTCTTGCTTGTAACCTTGAGCAACTAACCTAGCTTTATTTTTAACTATATGTCCATCTTGATCTACTTTGTTTCTAAATACCCACCTTGTTCCTATTATAGATTGATTTTCACGTGGTGGAACTAGATCCCATATCTCATTTCTTATAAATTGATTTAGCTCATCTTGCATAGCTAAATACCAAAATTCATCTTCTAAGGCATCTTCAATTTTCTTAGGTTCTAGTAAGGAAACAAATGAATAAGCACCACAAATGTTGACTACTGATGACCTAGTCCTAACTCCTTGATTAGGATCACCTATTATCTGATCAATAGGATGAGATGAAGCATAACACCAATTTCTATGTTGTTCCACATTTTCTATAGGTATGACATTATTTTCTTCTAAATCTTCATCATTTAAGTTTATATTTCTTATTCCATCAGATAATCTCTCAATTTCTCTGTCAAGATCATTTGGTACCATTTCTGGGAGAATTTCTAAATCAATGTTTTCAACATGTCTAAAATCCAAATTAGAATTTTCATGAAATTTCACATGTAAGGTTTACTCAATGGTTTTTGTTGATTTGTTATATACTCTATATGCCTTACTTCTAATGGAATAACTAACAAAAATACCCTCATATGATTTGGCTCTAAATTTGTCTCTACATTCCTTAGTGTTTAGAATAAAACACTTGTAGCCAAAGGGTTTTAAATAACTTATTTTGGGAACCTTGTTATACCATATCTCATAAGGAGTTTTATTCAAAATTAGTCTTAGATGTACTCTATTTATAACATAACATGCTATATGAACTGCTTGTGCCCAGAGAGATAGGGGTAATTTATTTTCATTTAACATGGTTCTAGACATTTCCTAAAGTGATCTGTTTTTACGTTCTACTATACCATTTTGTGAAGGAGCTCTTGGAAATGAGTACCTATGATCTATGCCTAATTCTTCACAGAAGGTGTCCATTTGATCATTATCAAATTCTATACCATGATCACTCCTAAGTTTTTGAATTTTAACATTTTGCTCATTCTGAACTTTATTACAGAATATCTTAAATATTTCAAAAACTTCAGTTTTATTAGCAAGAAAATAAACCCAAGTAAACCTAGAATAGTCATCAACTAGTACAAAAGCATAATGTTTACCTCCTAGACTAGTAGTCATAGTAGGTCCAAATAAATCCATATGCACTAGTTCTAATAGTCTTTTGCTTGTTATTTCATTTAAACTTTTAAAGGATGTTTTATATAATTTACCTAGTTGACATGCATCACACATAAACTCTTTTGAGTACTTAATACTAGGTAAACCTCTAACTAGATTCTTTTTAGAAAACTTTTGTAATAATTTTAAGTTTGAGTGTCCTAGCCTTCTATGTCATAAAATAACTTCATCTGATTTTGCAATTAAGCAAGCATTGTCTTTAATAATATCAGAAGGCAAATTCAAAATACAAACGGATCCTTTCTTATTTGTAGTGAATAAAATTTCGTTTGTAGACATGTCCATAATTTTACAGGAATCTTTTTCAAAAATTACTCTATAAAACTTCATCAAAATAGGAACACTTAATAAATTAAAACCTAAGTTTTCTACTAATAAGTCATCATTTATAAAACATTTTTCAGTTACCTGAACCTTGCTAGACCGAAGGATATTTGTTTTGCTTTTATTTCCAAAGGTAACTTGTCGATTCTTAGTCTTTGTTACTTCTGTAAGTAATCGTATATCTCCAGTCATGTGGCTAGATGCTCCACTATCCATTATCTATTTTGATTTATGTACCTACAAAATAGTTAAGAAGAGATTTTATCTCTTGGAACCCATTTCTGAGTTGGTCCAAGAATTTTAGAGAGTCATATCAAAATAATCAATATTTTTAGACTTCAACTTATCTATCTTTTGATAATTATTCTTGCGTTTATTTCTCTTAGTATTATAATTATCAGAACATTTATCTCTATATAAACCAGAGTTGAAATTTTCATTTCTAACATTATTTGGTTGTTGATCCAATATCTGATATTTTTTAAATATGAAGAAAACTAATCAAAAATATTAAAATTCTCAAATGACTAAGCTTGATTTTTCTAAAAATTTCTTTTGAAATTCTTGCATCGTGTGCTATCATCTATATATTGCATTTTATCAATTTGCACATATTTATCTCCCTTTTTAATCACACACGAAATAGTTTTTCTTCTACTATTCTTAGTACTAGAAATAAAGACATTATTTTTAGCAGTACCATCATGTAATATATAATTTTCAGAAGATGCATCCTGTAAACTAATACCATGTTTTTCTACATTTGATATTTTACTACTAAGTTCATTTGTTATAGTTTGACTATTATTCCATTTACTTAATGTAGCCTTTTGATCGCAAACCTTAATCTTTAACATATCAATTTTTGAATTTAAATCAGTAATAGTTAGTTTTAGTTTTTCAATTTCACAGATCATTTTCTTTTTATCAGCAATTAAATTTTCACAATTAGCATACAATTTTCTTTCTTTTGCAGTAAACTTTAAAATTTCCTATGTATGCTTTTGATTTTCTTCTTTAAATTTATTCAACGTAGAGTTCAAAAAATTAATTTTATTTTCAGATTCATTTAGCATTTTCCTAGTGTTCTTTTCTTCTATTTTCACTTTCTTATATTTTCTAGCCAGTTTATTGTATTCAACAAGCAATCCATCAAAACTAGCATTTTGATTAGAGGATACCTCATTGGATTTTGCCATGAAGCATACATTTGCTAGATTTTCTTCTGAATCTGATGTTGATGAGGATTCATTGACTAATGTTGAATCCTTTGTTTCTTCACTTTGTGAAGCCGAAGAGTCATCCCATGTCACTTTAAGTGCCCTTCTCTTTTTGAATTTCTTATTCCTTGTAGGATCGTATGGCTACACAAGAGGGGGGTGAATTGTGTTTTTCAACATTTTTGATTATAATTGAAACTTCAAAACTAAAAAACAAGTCGAGACACTATTTTCATAAAATCATTTTTATTCAAGGTTTCAATTACAATATACAATTCAATTCTCCTTAGAAATTGTAGATGCAATTATATATCAATACCATGTTTCATCTATACAATTTTATAACTACAAATAGAGAAAACTAATTTACGGAATTTAAGATATTTCTCCCTGTTTGAGATCTTTCTTCTTCTTCTTCTTTTTCTTCTTTAGTAATTCTTTAGTGACGAATTTCTTGTCTTTCTCTACTTCACTGAATTTGCTTTCTTCTAATACTTTAGATCTTCAATGACATAGATCTTACCTATTTCTGGTTCACTGAATTTTCTTCCATCTGAGAGCTTTTTCCCTGAAGAGTGTTTTTGATCCCTAAAAAGATTTTTCATTTGGTGTGCAGGGACAATTGATCAACGAGAATTCTATGTCTTTTATACTATATCTTCATTTCATGCATATCCTCCACATTTAATCACTACCAGTTTTCCATTTCTTCATGTCTTTTCTTTTTCCTTCATCGAAATACACACGTTCTAACCCACATTTACATTTCGAATTTTCTTTAATCATTAATCCTAGATCTCTGAAAAATTTCCTGCAAAATAAACTTTCTTGTCCAAAATTTTTCATCAAGTGTAATAAGAAGTCGTTACTTTAATGTTAACTAAACGAGTAACACAAGTAGATATATAACTTAACGTTTCTAACTTAATGAGTTCCTCATGTGCTAACTCACATGACAAGTATTGTAGCTAACTCAACAAACTAAGTCCATGGTGTTATGCTAACTCAATGAACTAACTTCGTGGTGTTACGATAACTCAACGAACCAACTTCATTGTGTTACAGATAACTCAACGAACCAGTAATAAACAAATGTTTTTATAATAAGAATTTTACCACGTGCAAAAATAACAACTTAAGTTTTATAACACTAACCTAACGCGTTGCCTTAGTGTTCAATATAGCAACTCAACACATTTAGTTATGTTAACTTAACGAGTTAAACATGTGCACCTCACGTGATACAATATAACATTCATAACTTTTAATTTCACCATGTGTACAATACTAACTTAACGAGTTCGTTTTTCTTTTACTCACTAACTTAACGAGTTCTCACGCGACCTATTTTAACCTTTAAGCCTCTAACTTAACGAGTTGTCTAAACATGCACTATTCATGATACAGAAAATATAACTTTAAAACATATCATGTTTTTCAATAAAAACACACGTTAATTTAACGTTTAGTTAAATGAGAAATTAATGCAACAAAATGACTAGTTATTTAACTTAGTATAATTTCAGATCCAATACAGACAAGTATTTATATCAGTAAACTTTTTCTATATTAATTAATGTTTTTAATTTCTTTTCACAAGTAATAGTAATTGAGTAAATATGATTACTTTCATTCAGCACACATCATTAAAACAAAATACTCAACAATCTCCCCCTTTTTGATGATGACAAAACTATATTAAATCAATTATGAAATATATTTAACTCAACAAAGCACCTTCGTTGGGTTAACTTTTAATTCAACAAACGAGTTTGTTGACTTAAGTTCACTTAAGCTTATTTCTATTGTTTGTGTAAAATTTATCTCTTAGAAATAAAACTTTCAAATGTCAATAATTACATAAGTATCTTTCAGATTTTAATAACCATATAATTATATTTCAGATTACATTATCATATGTCAGATTACAATTACCACTTAAATATCATCTCCCTTTATAATATATGCAATTAAAATCATAATCATCTTCTACATTTGAATTTTTAACATTTCTCCCCCTTTTTGTCATTAATCAAAAAGATGATCATATACATAAACCAAGAGATATATTTACAGCTAAACTTCTTGTAAACATACATAAGAATTGAACCATTTACAGAAAAATGTATTGTTCAATGAATCAAACTACAAATACAAACATTACATTTTGTATTCAGATACAAGCAAACAAACATTTATCTATCCCTCCTTAGTATATTACTTATAGCATTACATATTTTATCTCCTAGATGCCTAATATCATTTCTGATGTCATTAAGCACATCATCTAGGGAAGGAGGTAGTAGGGGTCGCTATTCTGCTCAAACTGAATAACTTGGGTGTATCTGTTCTGTACATTCTATTGGTTGTTGTTGTTGTCGTTGAGGTTGATGCATGACCTAGAATTTTTGCAAATCTTTTACACTAAAAGCTCTCATGCCTTTAGTTTTAGAGGGCCAGTCGGATAAATTTAATTGGTTTGCAAGGAGTCTACATATAGCATCACCAAAAAATAACTTTGAACTCATATGCTATAGTTGAGAAATGAAAATATCAAACCAATTAATTTGAATTCTATTCAGTAGACCATAAGTTGCATATAAACAGCTTCTGTTGACTTCCATATTGTGTCCGAATCTCTGAAATAAATTGACATGCAATATATTTGCAATAAACCTTGCCTCTGTATTCAGATTTTCCATTAATCTCATTTCAGTATATACATTTGGAATCTTTGATAGCGAGTGAATTTTCCATTCCAGTTGTCTAATCATGTCAAATCTGTTAGTTACAACACCTTCATTCTTCAATCCCAAAACTTTAAAAATTAATTCAAGAGACAATGTAAACTCCTGTTGATTTATTTGAGTTTTCAGTATATTGTCATTCTTAACCAGATTGCTATAAAAGGCTGCAATAAGCTCTTTATATTGTTCCCATTTCGTTTCAACTGGCAAGAATTGAATGAGGCCTTGAAACTCAAATAGATCTCTTATTTCAATCAAATTTTTGAACTTTATTGCTCGAGCATGTAGAATCTGACATGTAATCAGATTATTATATTTCTGCACTGCTTCCTCAGATCTAAAATAAATTGAATTGCCTTGAATTTGTAATACTGTACACAAAGAAAGTGATACCTAAAGCCTTGATTCAGAGTTTAATTCATCTTTAGGAATCTCTTCTTCAAAATGAATGTCATGTTGTTCCTCTAAGAAATTATTTTCTTGAAGCTGCGTATGTAAGCTTGATTTTTCAGCTTCAACAGTGTAAGGAACATCTTCAATATTCTCTACATTCATTAGTTCAATCTCTATAGAATGTTTAGAGTTCAATTTTTCCACAAATTCTACAGTTAGTGTATTTGTCTGTAATTGTTCATTTTGTTCAACAGATATTTCCATTGATATATGTTATGAATTCTCAAACTCTGCTTCTATAGATTCTAAAGAAGGCTGATTGACATTAAGCTCTTCTAGAGTCTTAACTTTTTCAATATCTGCTACTCCAGACAATTCAGCTTGTGAACTATTTACTACCTTAACATTGTCAATTATATTTGCAATAACTTGTTCAATATTAGGTGTCTGATGCTCTAATTTTTCAATTTCTACATCAATAGGACTTAAACTAATAGAAAAACTTGAGCTAATATTTGACTTGGATTTCTTCTCAAGTTTTCTAGTAAGGGAAAATAAAGTCTCATTATCTTCATCAGTTTCAGTATGCTCGGAACTGATGAGTTTTTCAGATGCACTAAAAGGAACAATGTCTAGACATACATTGTCCTTTGGAAATAAATGCTCATTTGATTTTTCTTTTCCAACAGACTTTGTTTCCTTAGACATAATTTTTCTGATTTTTCTTCTTCTATAACACTTATGTTTCTCCTCTTCAAGTATTGCTATTTTCTTTTGAAATTGTTCCATAAAAGTTTTCTGGTTTAATTCTTCTAAGGCACTTTCTATTGCTATTGCCTTTCGAAGACCTTCAACTTTTCTTTTATCCACAGCAATATTTGTTTGTTTTTCCTTTGAATACAAAGGAGTAGGAATAGCAAATTCATGTTCTTCCTCAAATGCATGTAGTTGTGCATCACTTAGAGGGGTTTGAGGAATTCTATTTGATGAACCTACACCTTTTTCCATATATTTTGCATACTATTCCAAAAATGCAATTTCGACATATTTCATTTTGTATTCCCTATCAAACTTGCTTCGAATACTCATGTATTTAATACTTTCATTAGTATTATGAAGCTCTAATCTAACTTCATTCAGTATACCTTCAGGAAAGAAGTATTCACTATAAATTTTTGCTAACCTTTTGTCCACTTGAAGCATTTTCTTAAACCAAGCTCGTGGAACTTCATCATTATCTATTTCTTTTCCTTTTCCATCTCCTTTGCTTTTGCCTTTTCCACTACCACGACCTTTGTAATACTTGGAGACCATTGTCGCAGGATGTAACAAGAACAAGCAGGAAAGATTTTTAGATAAAGGTTTACGAATAACCTAAGTGCCCGTGTAATAAGTGTTTAAATAAGGTTTTAGGCGAATAACACAACGTGTATAGTAGTCGGGTTTGGATTTAAAAGAATATTGAATAAAGTTTATTCAATCAAGTTACCCGAAATATTCAAGTATAACTCGTTGAGTTAACTAACCTAACGAGTAAAATGCTGTCTAGAGACAGTTTTACACGTTACCTTACATAACATAACGTTCAGTTAGTACACTACTAAAAACAAGTTTCGGATGTTTTCAACTAAAATCTTCCGAAGACAACACACAAGTTATAATTAACATATATAAAACATCATCTTGAGAACATTGTAAGCTATTCTAATATTCCTTTTATGAATCTAAAATAGTTTGTTTGTCTTTTAAATTGTTCCATCAAGATCTTAAGAGGACTAAACTTAGATTAACCAAGATTTGTATTCTGAATTATATTAATCTATTTTAGACATTGTTATTCCTCCCCCTACAAATATACTTCAAATATATTCAATAACATACAAAATATATTTGTATAAAATAGATGTTAATTATAACTACACTTTAAACTTTCTTTTTAGATGATTTCTATCATCCTTAATTCATCATAAATGATTTCACGAATTAACTTCATTCGTATATGAATCCAAACATAACTTTAAACTTAATATGATTAACATAAGAAGAATAAAGGAATGTATCTCAAATAAACATAGTCAAAAGTACTAATATTGATTTAATAAATCAGTAGTCATATTGGTAGAAACTATATTCGATTCAAAGATATCTGTAATTAATGAAACAACTTTTTCTTTTCAAAATAGTAAATATTGATAATTTTCTTTAAAAGTTAGTTTGAAAAGCTTGAATCATACAAGAGCTTTCTAATGTACTCGTGTAATGAGCATTCAGTCAACAATCCTAGATCTGATCAGGACCTTAGGTTGCCAGATTTAAAGAATCCTTTTCTTAGGACAACAATCCTTACATACCTATCTGCTCAAGTACAAAAGGCTCGTGATCAAATTGATCAATAAACTCTCAAAGATTTTCACTTTGTAAGTACTTTTCATTTTAAGCACAGTATATATGTATTCCATTAATACAGATGCAATAAAACACAAATCTCATACAATTTTTACGTCTATGATTTTACTAAAAATATGAATCAGTTTCAATAAGCTCATACTTTTGATTAGAAGTTTAAGATGATTTACATATAAATTATTCTACAAGTTTAATCAATCAAGTCAAATTCATGCATGATCATATGTACTGTCATTGATCTAAAGAAAATCACTTAATCAAAATTTCAGGATTTTAGAGGAATTTAATGTTTTTCATTAACACTTCCATTTAAAATTTTGAAAACCATTAAAATTGATAAACTATGTAAAATCAATAAGATACTACTATAATTTTAAAATAAATACATAGTATCTTATGCAGCAGTTTAGATATTACTTAGATATTTATGATAAGTATATAATATCTATGAGCTAAACAACATCATCGACAAAATTTATCTTTTTGTGGAGTTTAAGCATTTTACACATCACATAGCCTACAAATACCTAAATTTAATCTTTTGTTGCAGAATGTATTTTCATCTAGAGGTTTTATAAATATATCAGCTAATTGATTTTTACTAGACACAAATTCTAATTTAATTTTTCCTTTAATTACGTTATCTCTTAGAAAATGATGTCTAACCTTTATATCCTTTGCTCTAGAATGCAATATAGGATTTTTGGAAAGATTTATTGTAGAATTATTGTTACAATAAATCTCAGTTGTATCATAAGATAATCCAAAGTCTTCTAAAGTTTGCCTTATCCACAGAATCTGAGTGCAACACAGTGCAGTAGCAACATATTCAGCTTTAGTGGTTGAAAGTGCTACAAAGTTTTGCTTTTTACTAAACCATGACACCAAATTCTTTCCCAATAATTGACATGTGCCATTGGTACTTTTTCTATCAGATTTAGATCTTGTGTAATCAGCATCAGTATATCTTATAAGATCTATTGAACTATCCTTAGAATAATACAGTCCAAAACTTTTAGTTCCTTGTATATATCTAAATATTCTTTTAACAGCAATTGAGTGTGATTCTTTAGGATTACATTGAAATCTAACACAAGCACACACAGCAAACATAATATCAAGTCTACTAGCTATCAAATAAAGTAAAGAACCAATCATACTTTTGTATTTTCTTTGATCTATTGATTTTCCTATGTCATCAATATCTAACTTTAAAGAAGTACTCATAGGAGTTCCTCAAATCCTTGTATCACTAAAATTAAATTTCTAAGCATTTCATCTGCATATTTTTCTTAATTTAAAAATATACCTTTATCCATTTGCTTAATTTGAAGTCCTAGGAAATATGAAAGTTCTCCTATCATACTCATTTCAAATTGACTAGTCATCTCTTCAGAAAATATTTTTATCAGTTTATCAAAAGTTGCTCCAAAGATTATATCATCCACATATATTTGAACAAAAATCTGATCTTTATCATCTCTCTTGATAAATAGAGTATGGTCTACTTGTAGGATCGTATGGCTACACAAGAGGGGGGTGAATTATGTATTTTTAATATTTTCTGAAATATAATTGAAACTTTAAAACTCAAAAACAAGTCGAGACAGTGTTTTCATAAAATAATTTTTATTCAAGGTTTCAATTACAATATACAATTCAATTCTCCTCAAAAATTGTAGATGCAATTATATCTCGATACCATGTATCATCTAAACAATTTTATAACTACAAATAGAGAAAACTAATTTACGAAATTTAAAACATTTCTCCCTGTTTGAGATCTTTCTTCTTCTTCTTTCTTCTTCAGCAATTCTTCAATGACGAATATCTTGTCTTTCTCTGCTTCACCGAATTTGCTTTCTTATGATACTTCAAATCTTCAGTGACGAAAATCTTACCTATTTATGCTTCACTAAATTTTCTTCCACTTGAGAGATTTTCCCCGAGAAGGTGTTTTTGATCCCTGAAAAAGATTTTTCTTTTGGTGTGCAGGGATGGTTTGATCCTTGAAAAGATTTTTCTTTTTGTGTGCAAGGATAGTTTGATCAACGAGAACTCTATGCCTTTTATACTGTATCTTCATTTCATGCATATCCTCCACGTTTAATCACTACCAGTTTTCCACTTCTCCACGTCTTTTCTTTTTCCTTCATCGAAACACACAAGTTCTAACCCATGTTTATATTTCAAATTTTCTTTAATCATCAGTCTTTGATCTCTGAAAAATTTCCTGCAAAATAAACTTTCTCGTCCAAAAATTTTTCATCTGTGTAATAAGAAGTTGTTACTTTAATGTTAACTAAACGAGTTAAACATGTGCACCTCACGTGATACAATACAACATTCGTAACTTATAATTTCACCACATGTATAACACTAACTTAACAAGTTCATCTCTTCTTTTACTCACTAACTTAACGAGTTATCACGTGACCTCTATACAAACAAAACTCTAACTTAACAAGTTGTCTAAACGTGCATTGTTCATGATATAGAAGATATAACTTTAAAATATATCATGCTTTTCAATAAAACCACACGTTAACTTAATGTTTAGCTAAATGAGAAATTAATACAATGAAACAACTAATTATTAACTTCAGATCCAATAAAGACAAGTATTTATATCAGTAAGCTTTTTCTGTATTAATTGATGATTTTAATTTATTTTCACAAGCAATAGTAATTGAGCAAATATAATTATTTTCATTCAGCACACATCATCAAAACAAAAATACTCATCAATCTCCCCCTTTTTGATGATGACAAAACCATATTAAATCAATTATGAAATATGTTTAACTCAACAAAGCACCTTCGTTGGATTAACTTTTAATTCAACAAACTTGTTTGTTGACTTAAGTTCACTTAAGCTTATTTCTATTGTTTGTGTAAATTTTACCTCTCAGAACTAAAACTCTCAGATGTCAATAATTATATAAGTATCAGTTTTCTAATTATCATCTGTCAGATTACAATAACCATTTAAATAGCATCTCCTTTTATAATATATATATGCAATTAAGATCATAATCATCTTTTTATAATATTTCTCCCCCTTTTTGTCATTAATCAAAAAGATAATTATAGAGAATATATATATATATATATATATAAGAGAATTACAACAACGATTTCTGTAAACAAAAATAATAATTGAACACATTTACAGAAAAATGTATTGTTCAATGAATGAAACAAGTTAATACAAACATTACATTTTGTATTCAGAAACAAACAAAAACAGTTATCGACCCCTCCTAAGTATATCACTTATAGCATTACATATTTTATCTCCTAGATGCCTAATATCATTTCTGATGTCGTTAAGCACTACATCTAAGTCAGGAGGTAGTTGGGTTTGCTGTTCTGCTTGAACTGAATAACTTCATTGTTGTTGTTGTATATGATCTGTATCAGGTTGTTATTGTTGTTGTCGTTGAGGTTTATGCATGGCCTAGAATTTTTGCAAATCTTTGACACTAAATGCTCTCATGCCTTTAGTTTTAGAGGGTTAGTCGGATAAAGTCAATTGGCTTGCAAGGATTCTACATACAGCATCACCATAAAATAACTTTGAACTCATATGCTGTAGTTGAGACATAAAAACATCAAACCAATTTATTTGAATTCTATTCAGTAGGCCATAAGTTGCATATAAGCAGCTTCTGCTAACTTCCAAATTGTTTCCACCTCTCTGAAATAGATTTGCATGCAATATATTTACAATAAACCTTGCCTCTACATTCAGATTTTCCATTAATCTCATTTCAGAATATACATCTGGAATTTTTGATAAAGATTGAATGTTCCATTCCAGTTGTCTTATCATGTCAAATCTGTTGGTAACAACAACACCTTCATTCTTTAATCCTAAAACTTCAAAAATTAACTCAGGAGACAATATAAACTCCTGTTCATTTATTTGAGTTTTCAGAAAATTTCCATTCTTGACCAGATTGCTATAAAAAGCTACAATAAGCTCTATGTATTGCTTCCATTTCGTTCCTACTAGCAAGAATTTAATGAGGCCTTGAAATTCAAATAGATCTCTTATTTCCATCAAATGTATGAATTTTATTGGATGAGCATGCAGAATCTGACATGTAATCAGATTATAGTATTTCTGCAATGATTCTTCAGATCTAAAATGAATTGCATTACCTTGAATTTGTAATATTGTACACAAAGAAGGTGATACTTGAAGCCGTGATTCAGAGTTTAATTCATCTTCAGGAGCCTCTTCTGCAAAATGAATGTCATGTTCTTCCTCTTCCAAAATATTATCTTGAAGCTGCTCAAGTAAACTTGATTCTTCAGCTTCAACAGAGTTAGGAACATTGTCAATATGGTCAACATTCATCTATTCAGTCTCTATAGAATGTTCAGATTTCAATTTTTCCACAAATTCTACAACCGGTGTATCTGTCTGTAATTGTTCATTTTGTTCAACAGATATTTCCATTGATTCATGCTGTGAATTCTCAAATTCTACTTCTATAGATTCTGTAGAAGGTTGGTTAACTTTTAGCTCTTCTAGAGTCTTAACATTTTCAATATCTGCTACTCCAGACAATTCAGCCTTTGAACTAGTTATTGCCTCAACATTGTCAATTATATCTGCAATAACTTGTTCAATGTCAGGTGTCTAATGCTCTGATTTGTTAATTTCTACATCATCAGGACTTGTACTAATAGAAAAACTTGAGCTTATATTTGACTTGTATTTCTTCTCAAGCTTTCTAGCAAGGGAAAATAAAGTCTCATTATCTTCATCAGTTTCAGTGTGTTCGGAAGTGATGAGTTTATCAGATGCATAATAAGGTACAATGTCTAGACATACATTGTCCTTTGGAAATAAATTTTCATCTGATTTTCTTTTTTCAATAGACTTTGTTTCCTTAGACATAATTTTTCTGACTTTCCTTCTTCTATAACATTTCTGTTTCTCCTTTTCAAGTATTGTTGTTTTCTTTTCAAATTGCTCCATAAAAGTTTTCTGCTTTAATTCTTCTAAGGCACTTTCTATTGCAACGACCTTTCGAAGACTCTCAACTTTTGTTTTGTCTACAGCAATAGCTGATTCTACTTGTTTTGAATATAAAGGAGTAGGGATAGCTGATTCATGCTCTTCCTCAAATGCATGTAGTCTTGTACCGTTTATAGGAGTTTGAGGAGTTCTATTTGATGAACCTACACCTTTTTCCAAATATTTTGCATACTGTTCCAAAAATGCAATCTCAGCACATTTCATTCTGTATTCTCTATCAAATTTACTTCAAATACCCATGTATGTAATATTTGCATCAGTATGTTGAAGTTCTTGTCTAACTTCATCTAATATATCCTGAGTAAAGAAGTAATCTCTATAAAGTTCTGCTAACCTTTTGTCCACTCGAAATATTTTCTTGAACCAAGTATGTGGAACTTCATCATTCTCTATTTCTTTTCCTTTGGCATCTCTTCTGCTTTTGCCTTTTCCTCTGCCACGACCTTTGTAGAACTTGGAGACCATCGTCGCAGGTTGTAACAGCAACAAGCGGGAAAGATTTTCTTGACAAAGTTTACAAATAACCTAAGTGCCCGTGTAATAAGTGTTTAAATAGGGTTTTTAGGCGTATAACTCAACGTGAAGAGAAGTCGGGTTTAGAAATAAAATAAATATTGAATAAAGCTTATTCAAGCAAAGTACTCGAAATATTCAAGTATAACTCATTGAGTTAACTAACCTAACGAGTAAAACACTATCTAGAGGTAGTTTTACACGTTACCTTATCTAATATAACGTCTAGTTAGTACACTTAAACAAGTTTCAGATGCTTCCAACTGAAACCTTCCGAAAACAACACACATGCTAAACTTAATATTATCTTGAGAACATTGTAAACTATTTGAACATTTTGTCTTTTGAATCTAGAATAGTTTATTTGTCTTTTTAAATTATTCCATCAAGATTTTAAGAGGACATTAATTTAGATTAACTAAGATTTATATTCTAAATTATATTAATCTGTTTTTGACATTGTTAATGCTCCCCCTTCAAATATACTTCAAATATATTCAATCAACATACAAAATATACTTGTAGTGACAATAGATGTTAAGTATAACTATACTTTTAAATTTTCTTTTCAGAGACTTCCGTTATCCTAACATCATCAAAAATGATTTCCAGAATCAATTCCTACTGTATATGAATCAAAACACAACTTTAAACTCAATTTGATTAATTCAAGAAGAATAAAAGAATGTATTTCAAATAAACGTTTTCAAAAGTACTAATGTTGATTCAATAAATCAGTAGTCATATTGGTAGAAACTATATGTGATTCAAAGATATCTGTAATTAATGAAACAACATTTTTTTTTTTTTTCTAAATAGTGAATATTGACAATTTTCTTTAAAAGTTAGTTTGAAAAGCTTGAATCATACAAGAGCTTTCTAATGTACCCGTGTAATGAGCTTTTAGTCAACAATCCCAGATCTGATCAGGACCTTAGGTTGTCAGATTTAAAGAATCCTTTTTCAGGACAACAATCCTTACATACCTATCTGCTCAAGTACAAAAGGCTCGTGATCAAACTGATCAATAAACTCTCAAAGATTTTCACTTTGTAAGCACTTTTCATTTTAAGCACAGTATATATGTATTCCATTAATACAGATACAATAAAACACAAATCTCATACAATTTTTACTTCTATGATTGTATTGAGAATATGAATTAGTTTCAATAAGCTTATATTTTTGATTAACAATTTAAGATGAGTTACATATAACTTATTCTACAAGTTTAATCAATTAAGTCAAATTTATGCATGATCATATGCATTTTCCTTGATTCAAAGAAAACATTTAATCAAAATTTCAGAATGTCAGAAGTATTTAATGTTTTTCATTTACATTTCCACTTAAAATCGTAAAAACCATTAAAATTGATAAACTACTTAAAATCAATAAGATACTACTATGATTTTACAATAAATACATAGTATCTTAAGCAGTAGTTTAGATATTACTTTAGATATTTATAATAAGTATATAATATCTATGAGGTGAACAACATCATCAATAATATTTATCTTTTTATGTGGAGTTTAAGCATTTTACACATCACATAGCCTACAAATACCTAAATTTAATCTAATGTTGCAGAATGTATTTTCGTCTAGAGGTTTTGTAAATATATCAGCTAATTGATTTTTACTAGACACAAATTCTAATTTAATTTTTCCTTTAATTACGTCATCTCTTAAAAAATGATGTCTAACCTCTATATGCTTTGCTTTTGAATGTAATACAAGATTTTTGGAAAGATTTATTGCAAAACTACTGTCACAATAAATCTCAGTTGTATCATAAGATAATCCAAAATCTTCTAAAGTTTGCCTTATCCATGGAATCTAAGTGCAACATAGTGCAGCAGCAACATATTCAGCTTCTGTAGTAGAAAGTGCTACACAATTTTGCTTTTTACTAAACCATGACACCAAATTATTTCCCAATAATTGACATGTGCCACTGGTACTCTTTCTATCAGATTTAGATCTTACATAATCAGCATCAGTATATCCTATAAGATCTATTGAACTATCATTAGAATAATACAGTCCAAAATTTTTAGTTCCTTGTATATATCTAAATATTCTTTTAACTGCAATTAAGTGTGATTCTTTAGGATTAGATTGAAATCTAGCACAAACACACACAGCAAACATAATATTAGGTCTACTAGCAGTCAAATAAAGTAAAGAACCAATCATACTTCTGTATTTTCTTTGATCTATAGATTTTCCTATGTCATCAATATCTAACTTTAAAGTAGTACTCATAGGAGTTCCTAGAATCCTTGTATCATTAAAATTAAATTTCTTAAGCATTTCATCTGCATATTTTTCTTGATTTAAAAATATACCTTTATCCATTTGCTTAATTTGAAGTCCTAGAAAATTTGAAAGTTCTCCTATCATACTCATTTCAAACTGATTAGTCATCTCTTCAGAGAATATTTCTATCAACTTATCAGAGGTTGCTCCAAAGATTATATCATCCACGTATATTTGAACAACAATTTGATCTTTACCATCTCTCTTAATAAATAGAGTATGATCCACTTTTCCCATGATATAGCCTTTTTCTATTAAAAAAGTAGACAATCTTTCATACCATGATCTAGGTGCTTGCTTCAAACCATATAAGGCTTTCTTCAATTTATACACAAAGTCAGGATTTTTAATATCTTCAAATCCAGGTGGTTGTTTTACATAGACTTCTTCATTAATTAAACCATTTAGAAATGCACTCTTTACATCCATTTGATATAATTTAAAATCCATATAACAAGCATAGGGCAATAATATTCTAATACTTTCTAACCTAGCCACATGAGCAAATGTTTCATCATAATCTAATCCTTCTTCTTATGTATACTCTTGTGCAACTAATCTAGCTTTATTCCTTATAATTTGACCAGTTTCGTTAGTTTTGTTTCTAAAGATCCACTTTGTACATATTATGGACTGATTTTCTAGTGGAGAGACTAATTCCCATACATCATTTCTGATGAATTGATTTAGTTCTTCTTGCATTGCCACTATGCAATTTTCATTAGATAATGCTTCTTGTATATTCCTTGGTTCTACCATAGAAACAAACATACACATACTATTTAAATTTACTGAAGCTCTAGTTTTAACTCCCTCATTATTATCACCAATGACTTGAGTAATGAGATGTGATGAAGAATAACGCCAATTTCTCTGATTTTCCTCAATATTCTCATCAACATCTGAAAGTCCATCACTTTCATCATTAGTTTGATCATTTAAGTTCATGTTTTTGATTTTCTCAGATAAATCATCAATCTCTTTATTGATCTCTAACTCATTTGGAAAATTGATCATATCATCATTATCAGCTTTAGATTGAGATTCTGTAAGAGAATTTTCATTGAAGCTTACATGGAGGGTCTCTTCAATAGTCCTAGAAGTCTTGTTATATACTCTATAGGCTTTACTTCTAGTAGAGTAACCTACAAAAATTCCTTCATTCGATTTGACTTGAAATTTATCCCTTTTATCCTTAGTATTAAGAATAAAACACTTGCAGCCAAATTGTTTCATATAGGAAATTTTTGGAACCTTATTAAACATAATTTCTAAAGGAGTTTTATTAACATGAGGTCTTAAATGACTTCTGTTAATAACATAACAAGCTGTATTTACTGCTTTAGCCCAAAGATTTTGAGGTAACTTATGTTCATTCAACATAGTTCTGGCCATTTCTTGAAGTGATCTATTCTTTCTCTCAACAACACCATTTTGACACAGTGCTCTTGGAAAAGAAAATTTGTGATCAATGCCATGCTCATTACAATAGTTATCAATTTGATCATTATCAAATTCAGTTCTTTGATCACTCCTAAGTTTTTGAATAGAGACACTCTGCTCATTTTGAACAAAATTGCAAAACATTTTAAATTTTTCTTCAATTTATACACAAAGTCAGGATTTTTAATATTTTCAAATCCAGGTGGTTGTTTTACATAGACTTCTTCATTAATTAAACCATTTAGAAATGCACTCTTTACATCCATTTGATATAATTTAAAATCCATATAACAAGCATAGGGCAATAATATTCTAATACTTTCTAACCTAGCCACATGAGCAAATGTTTCATCATAATCTAATCCTTCTTCTTATGTATACTCTTGTGCAACTAATCTAGCTTTATTCCTTATAATTTGACCAGTTTCGTTAGTTTTGTTTCTAAAGATCCACTTTGTACATATTATGGACTGATTTTCTAGTGGAGAGACTAATTCCCATACATCATTTCTGATGAATTGATTTAGTTCTTCTTGCATTGCCACTATGCAATTTTCATTAGATAATGCTTCTTGTATATTCCTTGGTTCTACCATAGAAACAAACATACACATACTATTTAAATTTACTGAAGCTCTAGTTTTAACTCCCTCATTATTATCACCAATGACTTGAGTAATGAGATGTGATGAAGAATAACGCCAATTTCTCTGATTTTCCTCAATATTCTCATCAACATCTGAAAGTCCATCACTTTCATCATTAGTTTGATCATTTAAGTTCATGTTTTTGATTTTCTCAGATAAATCATCAATCTCTTTATTGATCTCTAACTCATTTGGAAAATTGATCATATCATCATTATCAGCTTTAGATTGAGATTCTGTAAGAGAATTTTCATTGAAGCTTACATGGAGGGTCTCTTCAATAGTCCTAGAAGTCTTGTTATATACTCTATAGGCTTTACTTCTAGTAGAGTAACCTACAAAAATTCCTTCATTCGATTTGACTTGAAATTTATCCCTTTTATCCTTAGTATTAAGAATAAAACACTTGCAGCCAAATTGTTTCATATAGGAAATTTTTGGAACCTTATTAAACATAATTTCTAAAGGAGTTTTATTAACATGAGGTCTTAAATGACTTCTGTTAATAACATAACAAGCTGTATTTACTGCTTTAGCCCAAAGATTTTGAGGTAACTTATGTTCATTCAACATAGTTCTGGCCATTTCTTGAAGTGATCTATTCTTTCTCTCAACAACACCATTTTGACACAGTGCTCTTGGAAAAGAAAATTTGTGATCAATGCCATGCTCATTACAATAGTTATCAATTTGATCATTATCAAATTCAGTTCTTTGATCACTCCTAAGTTTTTGAATAGAGACACTCTGCTCATTTTGAACAAAATTGCAAAACATTTTAAATTTTTCAAAAACTTCTTTCTTAGATGCTAGAAAATATACCCAAGTGTATCTAGAGAAGTCATCTACTAAAACAAATACATACCGTTTACCACCAAGACTCATGATTCTTGTTGGTCCAAATAGATTCATATGTATAAGTTCTAAGACTCTCTTGCTTGAAATATCAGTTTTGGATTTAAAAGAGTTTTTGTGAAGTTTACCTAACTCACATGCATCACACATAAAGTCCTTTGAGTATTTAATCTTTGGTAAACCTCTCACTAAATGTTTTCTAGATAGTTTATGTAACAGTCTCATATTTATATGCCCAATCCTTCTACGCCACAGATATGCATCACTAGTTTCAGCTAGCAAACATGAATTTAAATCAACTGCATCAGAAGGTAAAGATAAAATACATACAGAACCTTCTCTTTTAGCAATAAACTTAATTTCATCTATATTTTTATCAATTATTTTGCATACATTATCTTCAAACACTACATAATATCCATTTTCAGTTAGTTTTATGACACTTAGCAAATTAAATCCTAGGTTTTCTACATATAGTACATTCGAAATAACACAAGTATGAGTTATTTGAACATTGCCGATACCTATGATTTTATCTTTGCTTTTGTTTCCAAATGTTACACTTCCTTTCATGGTATTTGTAAAATTTTGTAATAGACTTTTCTGTCTGGTCATGTGACTTGACGCTCCACTGTCCAAGATCCATTTTGATGTTGTTTCCTCTTGCAACACAAATTAAGAAAAACTTTTTCTTAGTACCCAATGTTGTTGAGGACCAAGTTCATTAAACGCATATTTGTTCTTTTTGTTTAAAAATAGTTTAACATTATCATTTATATTCTTATTAGTTGTAAGTACTATTGATTTATCATTAGCTTCATACTCACATATAGCATTATTGCTTTTACAATCATTCTTTTTGTTTTCAGATGTAGTATAATCAAGACCAAATAGATTTTTATCAGATGTTAATTTATTTTGGTCATGCTTATACATTTCAGTAAGTTCATACCAAGATTTTGTACTTGTATTAACATTTTCCGTACATACAAAATCTTTTTCTGCACAAGAATTTTTAGTTTTATCACATGCAGAATGAGTAATTGGTCTAATACTAGTGTATTGAATTACATGCTCAGGTTTCTGAATTTTCAGTTTACTACAATTGTCTGTAATTTTAGAAACATTAGAAACTGAATTTCCAGAACAAGAAACAAGATTTTTAGAAACATTTATAGTCATGTTAGAAGTACAATTTGACAAATCACATTGATTTATATTATTACTGCATGATTCATCCCTTGAAGTATCTACTTCTACATATTTATTACCTTGTTTCATAATAAAAGGAATTTTAGTCTTAAATTTACTTGAACTGCAACTAATAAATCCTTTATTGGCTTGAGATTCAGGATATTCAGAATAATCAAATCCTAAGCCAAATTTATAAGACACCGCAAGGGTACTAGTTAGTTTGTCTAACTTAGTTTGACTTAAATTCCATTTGTCAATGGTAGAATTTAAATCTTGCTCTCTCAGTTTTAATTTATCTATCTCTAATTCAAGTTCATTTATATTGTTTCTCAATATTTCATTTTCAGATTCTATCTTTAATTTTTCAACATTTATATTCTGTATTTGTTCATGCAAGATACATTCATTAAATCTAAATTTTTGCAAATCTCTAACATGATTTTCATTATCACATTTAAACTTTTCTAATGTAGCAGAAAAATATTTTCTTCTTCCATAATGAATGAAGATTTTCTAATATTTTTATTTTCCAGTTTACATACTTTAAGTTTTTGTAATAATGCAAGATAAGCACATAATAATTCATCAAAGTTGAAATCTGAATGACTTTCTAGATCAGATATTACCTCAGACTCATCTGCCATGAAGCACACATGAGCAACATCTTCTAACTCTTGTTCTCCTTCTGAATGTGAAGATTTTGATGTTGATTCCTCAGATTCAAACTCTTCAGACATGTCATCCCAAGTGACCTTCAAAGCCTTTTTCTTGTAAAACGTTTTCTGAGTTTTCTGAGCCGTCTTCTTCTGATTTGTCCTACTTTGCTTTTCATTTTTCCTCATAGGACAATCTGGAGAAAGATGTCTAGGTTTCTTACAATTGTAACATACATACTTTCTGGATGAAGAATTCTTGTTATTCAGTGATTTTGACGTTGAGGGTTTATCATTTTTGTTCCTTTGTTGTTTCCTAGCTTTCCATGCTTTCTTGAATTTCCTAGTCAGCAAAATCAAATCCTCGTAAGAATCAGTAGATATATCAGAATCTGAATTAATTTCGAAGGCTATTTCTTTCTTCATTTTTAGTTTGTTGTGACTCAGTGATTCATTTAATTGAACTTCATAAGCTATTAAATTTCCTATAAGTTCATTCATAGTATAAACATTTAAATCTCGTGATTCCTCAATTGATGTTACTTTCTAAGACCATTTAGAACTTAGGGATCTGAGAATTTTCCTCACCAAATCCTTCTGTTCAAAATTCTTTCCTAAACATTTTAAAGAGTTTATGATATCAAGAAATCTGGAAAACATCTCAGAAATATTTTCGTCTTCATGCATCTTAAAGAGTTCGTACTTATGAATCAACATGTTTATTTTAGTCTCTTTAACTTGAGAAGTACCTTCATGTGAAACTTCTAATGCATGCCACACCTCATAAGTAGATTTATATGCCGACACTTTACTGAACTGTTTATAACTCAATGCACAAAATAAAATATTTAAGCCCTTAGCATTTAGAGTTTCATTTTCTTTTTCAATAATTGTCCAAGTATTATAAGGAGTAGTTAACGGATTATATGGTTTAGAAATCATGAACCACAACTTATGATCTATACTTTGAAGAAAAACAGTCATCCTATATTTCAAATATTCAAAATGTATTCCATCAAATAAAGGAGGACGATTAAGATTTTGGCCTTCATATAAAGAAAAATTACCATTTCCAGTAGCCATCTTACCTTAAATTTTTAACCTATTTGATTTTAAATAGTCTAAAAGCTTTAAAACAACTTGAGCCTTAAATCAAGAAAGTTAAACGTATGCTCAGATATTAATTTCTGTTTAAAAACAATGAAGGTAGAATAAGCAATGATATTCAATAAGTTGGTATAGATTTTATATCAAAGATTATTAACAAAGCTCTGATACCACTTGTAGGATCGTATGGCTACACAAGAGGGGGGTGAATTGTGTATTTTTAATATTTTCTGAAATATAATTGAAACTTTAAAACTCAAAAATAAGTCGAGATAGTGTTTTCATAAAATCATTTTTATTCAAGGTTTCAATTACAATATACAATTCAATTCTCCTTAGAAATTGTAGATGCAATTATATCTCGATACCATGTATCATCTAAACAATTTCACAACTACAAACAGAGAAAACTAATTTGTGAAATTTCAAACATTTCTCCCTATTTGAGATCTTTCTTCTTCTTCTTTCTTCTTCAGCAATTCTTCAGTGACGAATATCTTGTCTTTCTCTACTTCATCGAATTTGCTTTCTTATGATACTTCAAATCTTCAGTGACGAAAATCTTACCTTTTTATGCTTCACTAAATTTTCTTCCACTTGAGAGATTTTCCCCGAGAAGGTGTTTTTGATCTCTGAAAAAGATTTTTCTTTTGGTGTGCAGGGATGGTTTGATACTTGAAAAGATTTTTCTTTTTGTGTGTAAGGATAGTTTGATCAACGAGAACTCTATGCCTTTTATACTGTATCTTCATTTCATGCATATCCTCCACATTTAATCACTACCAGTTTTCCACTTCTCCACATCTTTTTCCTTTTCCTTCATCGAAACACACACGTTCTAACCTACGTTTATATTTCGAATTTTTTTTAATCATCAGCCTTTGATCTCTGAAAAATTTCTTGCAAAATAAACTTTCTCGTCCAAAAATTTTTCATCAGTGTAATAAGAAGTCGTTACTTTAATGTTAACTAAACGAGTTAAACATGTGCACCTCACGTGATACAATACAACATTCGTAACTTATAATTTCACCACGTGTATAACACTAACTTAACGAGTTCATCTCTTCTTTTACTCACTAACTTAACGAGTTATCACGTGACCTATTTTAACCTTTAAGCCTCTAACTTAACGAGTTCTGACGTGACCTCTATACAAACAAAACTCTAACTTAACGAGTTGTCTAAACGTGCACTGTTTATGATACAGAAGATATAACTTTAAAACATATCATGTTTTTCAATAAAACCACACGTTAACTTAACGTTAAGCTAAATGAGAAATTAATGCAACAAAACGACTAGTTATTAACTTCAGATCCAATACAGACAAGTATTTATATCTGTAAGCTTTTTTTGTATTAATTGATGATTTTAATTTATTTTCACAAGCAATAGTAATTGAGCAAATATGATTATTTTCATTCAGCACACATCATCAAAACAAAAATACTCAACACTACTTTTCCCATGATATATCCTTGTTCTATTTGAAAACCAAATAACCTTTCATACCACGATCTAGGTGCTTGCTTCAAATCATATATGGCTTTCTTCAATTTATACACAAAGTCAAGATTTTTAATATCTTCAAATCCAAGTGGTTGTTTTACATAAACTTCTTCATTAATTAAACCATTTAGAAATGCACTCTTGACATCCATTTGATATACTTTAAAATCGATATAACAAGCATAGGCCAATAATATTCTAATACTTTCTAACCTAGCCATAGGAGCAAATGTTTCATCATAATCTAGTCCTTCTTCCTGTGTATACCCTTGGCAACTAATCTAGCTTTGTTCCTTATAACTTGACTAGTCTCATTAGTTTTGTTTCTAAAGATCCACTTTGTACCTATTATGGACTGATGTTCTAGTGGAGAGACTAATTCCCAAACATCATTTTTGATGAATTGATTTAGTTCTTCTTGCATTGCCACTATCCAATTTTTATCAAATAATTCTTCTTTTATATTCTTTGGTTCCACCATAGAAACAAACATACACATACTATTTAAATTTACTGAAGCTCTAGTTTTAACTCCCTCATTAATATTACCAATGACTTGAGTAATGGGATGTGATGAAGAATAACGCCAATTTCTCTGATTTTCCTCAATATTCTCATCAACATCTGAAAGTCCATCACTTTCATCATTAGTTTGATCATTTAAGTTCATATTTTTGATTTTCTCAGATAAATCATCAATCTCTCTATTGATCTCTAACTCATTTGGAAAATTGATCATATCATCATTATCAGCTTCAGATTGAGATTCTCTAAGAGAATTTTCATTGAAGCTTACATGGAGGGTTTCTTCAATAGTCCTAGAAGTCTTGTTATATACTCTATAGGCTTTACTTCTAGTAGAGTAACCTACAAAAATTCCTTCATCCGATTTGGCTTGAAATTTATCCCTTTTATCCTTAGTATTAAGAATAAAACACTTGCAACCAAATGGTTTCATATAGGAAATTTTTGGAACCCTATTAAACATAATTTCAAAAGGAGTTTTATTAACATGAGGTCTTAAATGACTTCTATTAATAACATAACAAGTTGTATTTACTGCTTCAGCCTAAAGATTTTGAGGTAACTTATGTTCATTCAACATAGTTTTGGCCATTTCTTGAAGTGATCTATTCTTTCTCTCAACAACACCATTTTGACATGGTGCTCTTGGAAAAGAAAATCTGTGATCAATGCCATGATCCATATAGTAATTATTCATTTGATTATTATCAAATTCAGTACCATGATCACTCCTAAGTTTTTGAACAGAGACACTATATAGATGATATTTGTACACATTTTATATGATAATTCATGCATTCTATGTCTTGAAACTCAAGTTATATGCACTTATACAAGAAAATACATGTTAATCACATTTTTATGACATTGCATGAATATGTGCACAAATGCACCCATTTAATGCAATTTTCATGAAACATACCATATGTTCATATGCTTGAATGTATGATTTAATAATTCTTAGGCCAAGAAAGAGATTTTAAAGGTCATCAAGGTATTGAAATAATTTGATATGGCCACATATATTTTATACACTATGGTTATGAACTTGTGGACATTAAATGCAATAATGTGACATTGGTTATGAATAATTTTAAATACATGTTACTAATTGATTCATTCATGGATGAACTTACATTTCACATTTGTAAACATGTTAAAATGAATGTTACATACCTTAGAAATAAATATATTTTAAGTTCATAACTAGAGTTACTTTTGGCATGTATTACTAACATTACATGCATGACTTAAATGGATTTGATTATAGGTGAATGAGGGCCCTTAGATCAAGCCTTGGGATCATCAATCCTTGATGATCAAAAATCTCTAGAAATAGGCCTTGTATCCCACAAGTTTTCTCCCCTCTCCAACTCCAAAATTCGGAATCCCCCTTGGTGCTCCAAGCAAGGAGGTGAAGGAGCTCCACTCATGGTGATTTCTCTTCCAAACAACTCTTGGAGGTAGGTCTCTCCCTTCCCTTGTTCTCTCCACTTCCTTCCTTGGCATTCTTCACCATTAGGGAGGTTGAATTGCTGCTACAATTACTCCTTGAGGAGTTGAATCCATGGAGGAGAGAAGCCTTAGAGAAGACAAGTTGAGGTGTAGTGAAGTATCTTCAAGAGTGCACTCCCTTGTTCTACACGTTGCTGCATTCCTTTCGGCGTTGGACCTCCAATCCATGGAAGGAACAAGCTGCATTAGACATGGAGAATTGGTGGAGAAGGTAGACATCTTTGGTGGTTGAAATAAGGAGGTGATGTCCCTTGTGGAAAGACCATTGGAAATGTGGGCTTAAGGTGAGGAGATGGACTATGAGTTGAGATGGAGTTGTTTGTATTTCCTGTTTTGATGTTGTTTGTTTGTTATGTGTTCTTTCTATGTTTTCCACGTATTTCCCTTTATTGTAATGTTGAATTCTTGTTGTTATTTCAAGTTTTTGAATTCTAAGTTTAGTTTGAGTTGTTGCCCTTTATGTGTTTGATTTTATGTGTCTTTGTGTGGATTCTTCTCAAATGTTTGTTCCTCTAACTCTAACATAGTTTAGACGTTTTTTACTTAACTCTAACCTTCTGATTTACTTGATTTGGATTGTATGTAGCTTATACTTAGTAGATTAGAGCATACATGGATTTAGATGTATGGTTATCAGTCCATGTATGCTAGTTTTGTAGTAGAATTAGTAGTTTGATGTAGTGTAATTTTATTTTCTATGTTTGTAGTGTAATAATTATTGTGTGATGCTTTCTCTTAAGTGATGGATAGAGAGGGACATGAATGAGGTTTCTCATTACTGATTCAACTCTATATGAAGTCATTTCTAACATTCACATGATTGTTAAGGCAAACATGTGATGAGAATGCATTTACACAAGGCATATCTATAAACTCTAGTGAATTTTGTATTTAATTGCTGATCCCTATGGACTTGACCCGTTCTTGCATGCTTTCTATAATTGACTCCGTGCGCTTGCGGTTATAAATATTAAAACTCGGTTGTGTGTTAATTTCATAACATATAAACCCTAAACAGACACATTGTTCATTTTGAACAAGATTGCAAAATATTTTAAACTTTTCATAAACTTCTATCTTAGATGCTAGAAAGTATACCCAAGTGTATCTAGAGAAGTCATCTACTAAAACAAATACATATCGTTTACCACCAAGACTCATGATTCTTGTTGGTCCAAATAGATCCATATGTATAAGTTCTAAGACTCTCTTGCTTAAAATATCAGTTTTGGATTTAAAAGAGTTTTTATGAAGTTTACCTAACTTACATGCATCACACATAAAGTCCTTTAAGTATTTAATCTTTGGTAAACCTCTCACTACATGTTTTCTAGATAATTTATGCAATAATTTCATATTTATATGCCTAATCCTTTTATGCCACAGATATATATCACTAGTTTCAGCTAGCAAACATGAATTTAAATCAACTACACCAGAAGGTAAAGATAAAATGCATACAGAACCTTTTCTTTTAGCAATAAACTTAGGTTCATCTGTACTTTTATCAATAATTTTGCATACATTATCTTCAAATAATACATAATATCCATTATCAGTAAGTTTTATAACACTCAGCAAATTAAATCCTAGGTTTTCTACATATAGTACATTTGAAATAACACAAGCAGGAGTTATTTGAACATTACCCATACCTATGATTTTATCCTTGCTTTTGTTTCCAAATGTAACATTTCCTTTCTTGGTATTTGTAAAATTTTTCATTAGACTTTTCTGTCGAGTCATGTGACTTGATGCTCCACTATCTAAGATCCATTTTGATGTTATTTCCTCTTGTAACACAAATCAAGAAGAATTGTTTCTTGGTACCCAATGTTGTTGAGGACCAAGTTCATTATATGCATATTTCTTCTTTTTGTTTAAAAACAGTTTAACACTATCATTTACATTCTTATTAGTTGTAATTAATAACAATTTATCATTAGCATCATACTTACTTATTGCATTATTGCTCTTATAATCATTCTTTTTGTTTTCAGATGTAGTATAACCAAGACCAAGCTGATTTTTATCAGATGTTAATTTATTTTGGTCATGCTCATACATTTTAGTAAGTTCAAACCAAGATTTTGTACTTGTATTTGAATTTTTAGTACATACAAAATCTTTTTCTACACAAATATTTTTAGACAAAGAACATGTAGAATGAGTAATTGGTCTAACACCAGAGTTTTGAATTTCATGGTCAGATTTCTGAATTTTCAATTTACTACAATTATTTGACATTTTTGAAACATTAGTGACTGAATTTCCAGAATAAGAAACAAGATTTTTAGAAACATTGATAGTCATGTTAGAAGTACATTTAGATAAATCACATTGATTTATATTATTACTACATGATTCATCCCTTAAACTACCTACTTCTACATATTTATTACCTTGTTTCATGATAAAAGGAATTTTAGTCTTAGATTTACTTGAATTGCAACTAATAAATCCTTTATTGGCTTAAGATTCAGAATATTCAAGATAATCAAATCCTAAGCCAAATTTATATGACACCGTAGGGGTACTATTTGGTTTGTCTAACTTAGTTTGACTTAAATTCCATTTCTCAATGGTGGAATTTAAATCTAGCTCTCTCATTTTTAATCTATCAATCTCTAACTCAAGATCATTTATATTGTTTCTCAATTTTTCATTTTCAAATTCTATCTTTAATTTTTCAACATTTCTATTCTGTATTTGTTCATGCAAGACACATTCATTAAATCTAAATTTATGCAAATCTCTAGCATGATTTTCATTATCACATTTAAACTTTTCTAAAGTAGTAGACAGGAAACAATTTTCTTCTTCAAAAATGGACAAAGAGTTTCTAATATTCTTATTTTCCAGTTTACAAACTTTAAGTTTTTGTAATAATGCATGATAAGCACATAATAATTCATCAAATTTGAAATCTGAATGACTTTTAGGATCAGATATTACCTAAGACTCATCTACCATGAATCACACATGAGCAACTTCTTCTAACTCTTGTTCTTCTTCTGAATGTGAAGATTTTGATGATGATTCCTCAGATTCAGACTCTTCTAACGTGTCATCCCAAGTGACCTTCAAAGCCTTTTTCTTGTAAAACTTTTTCTGAGTTTTTTGAGCCGTCTTCTTCTGATTTGTCCTACTATGCTTTTCATTTTTCCTTATAGGACAATCTGGAGAAAGATGTCCAGGTTTCTTACAGTTGTGACATACATACTTTCTAGATGAAGAATTCTTGTCATTCAGTGATTTTGATGTTGACAATTTTATTTTCTGTTCTTTTGCTTTTTCCTAGCTTTCCATGCTTTCTTGAATTTCCTAGTTAGCAAAAACAAATCCTCGTCAGAATCAGTAGATATATCAGAATCTGAATTAATTTCAAAGGCTATTTCTTTCTTCATTTTTAGTTTGTTGTGACTCAATGATTCATTTAATTTAACTTCATAAGTAGTTAAGTTTCCTATAAGTTCATTTATGGTATAAACATTTAAATCTCGTGATTCCTCAATTGATGTCACTTTCTGAGACCATTTAGAACTTAGGGATCTAAGAATTTTCCTTACCAAATCCTTTTGCTCAAAATTCTTTCCTAAGCATTTTAAAGAGTTTATGATATCAAGGAATCTAGAGAACATCTCAGAAATACTTTCGTCTTCATGCATCTTAAAGAGTTCATACTTATGAATTAACATGTTAATCTTAATTTCTTTAACTTGAGAAGTACATTCATGTGAAACTTCTAATGCATGCCACACCTCATAAGTAGATTTATATGCCGACACTTTACTAAACAGTTCATAACTCAATGCACAAAATAAAATATTTAAGCCTTTAGCATTCAGAGTTTCATTTTCTTTTTCAGTGATTGTCCAAGTATTATAAGGAGTAGTTAATGGAGTATAAGGTTTAGAGATCATGAACCACAACTTATGATCTATACTTTCAAGAAAGACTGTGTTGAGTATTTTGTTTTGATGATGTGTGCTGAATGAAAATAATCATATTTGCTCAATTACTATTGCTTGTGAAAAGAAATTAAAATCATCAATTAACACAGAAAAAGCTTACTGAAATAAATACTTGTCTGTATTGGATCTGAAGTTAATAATTAGTCATTTCGTTGCATTAATTTCTCATTTAACTAAACATTAAGTTAGTGAGTAAAAGAAGAGACGAACTCGTTAAGTTAGTGTTATACACGTGGTGAAATTATAAGTTACGAATGTTATATTGTATCACGTGAGGTGCACATGTTTAACTCGTTAAGTTAACATAACTAAACGCGTTGAGTTGCTATATTGAACACTAAGGCAACGCGTTAGGTTAGCGTTATAAACTTAAGTTATTTTTTGCACGGGTAAAATTCTTATTATAAAAACATTTGTTTCTTACTGAATGGGTGAGTTAAAGTTTTTTTCGGAGACTTATAGTCGTAACTATCCGAAAGGTAACTTTAGTCATGTTTTTAGGTCTTGACACGTGTCTCACTAGTTTTATGATATAAAGAGTTTTTCGGTGACTTACAACCGTAATTATCCGAAACTTAAACTATTTTCAGTGAGTTATCGTTTAACCTTCCGAAAGAAAGGTTAAGCTGGTTCGTTGAGTTAGCATAACACCACAGACTTAGTTTATTGAGTTAGCTACAATACTTGTCACGTGAAATGGCACATGAGGAACTCGTTAAGTTAGAAACGTTAAGTTATATATATACTTGTGTTACTCGTTTGGTTAACATTAAAGTAACGACTTCTTATTACACTTGATGGAAAATTCTTTGGACGAGAAAGTTTATTTTGCAGGAAATTTTTCAAAGATCCAGGACTGATGATTAAAGAAAATTTGAAATATAAACGTGGGTTAGAACGTGTGTGTTTAGATGAAGGAAAAAGAAAAGACGTGGAGAAGTGGAAAACTAGTAGTGGTTAAACGTGAAGGATATGCATGAAATGAAGATACAGTATAAAAGGCATAGAATTCTCGTTGATCAAATTATCCTTGCACACAAAAAGAAAATTTTTTTCAAGGATCAAACCATCCCTACACACCAAAAGAAAAATCTTTTTCAGGGATCAAAAACACCTCTTTGGGGAAAATCTCTCAAGTGGAAGAAAGTTCAGTGAAGTAGAACTAGGTATTATTTATGTCACTGAAGATTTAAAGTATCAGAAGAAAGCAAATTCGGTGAAGTAGAGAACGACAAGATATTCGTCACTGAAGAATTGCTGAAGAAGAAAAAGAAGAAGAAGAAAGATCTCAAACAGGGAGAAAAGTTTTAAATTCCGCAAATTAGTTTTCTCTATTTGTAGTTATGAAATTGTTTAGATGATACATGGTATCGAGTTATATTGTAATTGAAACCTTGAATAAAAATGATTTTATGAAAACAATGTCTCGACTTGTTTTTGAATTTTAAAGTTTCAATTATATTTTAGAAAATAGTAAAGATACACAATTCACCCCCTCTTGTGTAGCCATACGATCCTACAAGTGGTATCAGAGCTTTGTTAATAATCTTTGATATAAAATCGATACCAACTTATTTAATATCATTGCTTATTCTACCTTCCTTGTTTTTAAATAGAAATTAATATCTGAGCATACGTTTAACTCTCTTGATTTAAGGCTCAAGTTGTTTTAAAGTTTTTAGACTGTTTAAAATGAAATAGGTTGAAAAATCTAAGGTAAGATGGCTACTGGAAATGGTAATTTTTCTTTATATGAAGACCAAAATCTTAATCGTCCTCCTTTATTTGATGGAATACATTTTGAATATTGGAAATATAGGATGACTATTTTTCTTCAAAGTATAGATCATAAGTTGTGGTTCATGATTTCTAAACCATATACTCTGTTAACTACTCCTTATAATACTTGGACAATTACTGAAAAAGAAAATGAAACTCTGAATGCTAAGGGCTTAAATATATTATTTTGTGCATTGAGTTATGAACAGTTCAGTAAAGTGTCAGCATATAAATCTGCTTATGAGGTGTGGCATGCATTAGAAGTTTCACATTGAGGTACTTCTCAAGTTAAATAGACTAAAATAAACATGTTGATTCATAAGTATGAACTCTTTAAGATGCATGAAGACGAAAATATTTCTGAGATGTTTTCCAGATTTCTTGATATCATAAACTCTTTAAAATGTTTAGGAAAGAATTTTGAACAGAAGGATTTGGTGAGGAAAATTCTCAGATCCCTAAGTTCTAAATGGTCTCAGAAAGTAACATCAATTGAGGAATCACGAGATTTAAATGTTTATACTATGAATGAACTTATAGGTAACTTAATAGCTTATGAAGTTCAATTAAATGAATCACTAAGTCACAACAAACTAAAAATGAAGAAAGAAATAGCCTTCGAAATTAATTCAGATTCTGATATATCTACTAATTCTGACGAGGATTTGATTTTACTAACTAGGAAATTCAAGAAAGCATGGAAAGCTAGGAAACAGTAAAGGAACAAAAATGATAAACCCTCAACATTAAAATCATTGAATGACAAGAATTCTTCATCTAGAAAGTATGTATGTTACAACTATAAGAAACCTGAACATCTTTCTCCAGATTGTCCTATAAGGAAAAATGAAAAGTAAAGTAGGAGAAATTAGAAGAAAACAACTCAGAAAACTCAGAAAAAGTTTTACAAGAAAAAGGCTTTGAAGGTCACTTGGGATGACACGTCTGAAGAGTCTGAATCTGAGGAATCAACATCAAAATCTTCACATTCAGAACGAGAACAAGAGTTAGAAGACGTTGCTCATGTGTGCTTCATGGCAGATGAGTCTGAGGTAAAATCTGATCCTGAAAGTCATTCAGATTTCAACTTTGATGAATTGTTATGTGCTTATCATGCATTATTACAAAAACTTAAAGTATGTAAACTGGAAAATAAGAATATTAGAAAATCTTCATCCATTATGGAAGAAGAAAATTGTTTCCTGTCTACTACTTTAGAAAAGTTTAAATGTGATAATGAAAATCATGCTAGAGATTTGCAAAAATTTAGATTTAATGAATGTTTCTTGCATGAACAAATACAGAATATAAATGCTTAAAAATTAAAGATAGAGTCTGAAAATGAAATGTTGAGAAACAATATAAATGAACTTGAATTAGAGATAGATAAATTAAAACTAAGAGAGCTGGATTTAAATTGTACCATTGAGAAATGGAATTTAAGTCAAACTAAGTTAGAAAAACTAACTAGTACCCCTGCGGTGTCTTATAAATTTGGCTTAGGATTTGATTATCCTGAATATACTGAATCTCAAGCTAATAAAGGATTTATTAGTTGCAGTTCAAGTAAATCTAAGACTAAAATTTCTTTTATTATGAAACAAGGTAATAAATATGTAGAAGTAGGTACTTCAAGGGATGAATCATGCAGTAATAATATAAATCAATGTGATTTGTCAAATTGTACTTCTAACATGACTATAAATGTTTCTAAAAATCTTGTTTCTTGTTCTAGAAATTCAGTTTCTAATGTTTCTAAAATTTCAGACAATTATAGTAAACTGAAAATTCAGAAACCTAAACATGTAATTCAATACACTGGTATTAGACTAATTACTCATTCTGCATGTGATAAAACAAAAAATTCTTGTGTAGAAAAAGATTTTGTATGTACGGAAAGTGTTAATACAAGTACAAAATCTTGGTATGAACTTACAGAAATGTATAAGCATGACCAAAATAAATTAACATCTGATAAAAATATGTTTGGTCTTGATTATACTACATCTGAAAACAAAAAGAATGATTGCAAAAGCAATAATGCTATATGTGAGTATGAAGCTAATGATAAATCAATAGTACTTACAATTAATAAGAATATAAATGATAATGTTAAACTATTTTTAAACAAAAAGAAGAAAAATGCGTTTAATGAACTTGGTCCTCAACAACATTGGGTACCAAGAAAAAGTTTTTCTTAATTTGTGTTGTAAGAGGAAACAACATCAAAATGGATCTTGGACAGTGGAGCGTCAAGTCACATGACTGGATAGAAAAGTCTATTACAAAATTTTACAAATACCATGAAAGGAAGTGTAACATTTGGAAAACAAAAGCAAAGATAAAATCATAGGTATGGGTAATGTTCAAATAACTCCTACTTGTGTTATTTCGAATGTACTATATGTAGAAAACCTAGGATTTAATTTGCTGAGTGTCATAAAACTAACTGAAAATAGATATTATGTAGTGTTTGAAGATAATGTATGCAAAATAATTGATAAAAATACAGATGAAATTAAGTTTATTGCTAAAAGAAAAGGTTTTGTATGTATTTTATCTTTATCTTCTAGTGCAGTTGATTTAAATTCATGTTTGCTAGGTGAAACTAGTGATGCATATCTGTGGCATAGAAGGATTGGGCATATAAATATGAAACTGTTACATAATCTATCAAAAAAACATTTAGTGAGAGGTTTACCAAAGATTAAATACTCAAAGGACTTTATGTGTGATGCATGTGAGTTTGGTAAACTTCATAAAAACTCTTTTAAATCCAAAACTGATATTTCAAGCAAGAGAGTCTTAAAACTTATACATATGGATCTATTTGGACCAACAAGAATCATGAGTCTTGTTGGTAAACAGTATGTATTTGGTTTAGTAGATGACTTCTTTAGATACACTTGGGTATATTTTCTAGCATCTAAGACAGAAGTTTTTGAAAAATTTAAAACGTTTTGCAATTTTGTTCAAAATGAGTAGAGTGTTTCTATTCAAAAACTTTGGAGTGATCATGGAACTGAATTTGATAATGATCAAATGGATAATTATTGTAATGAGCATGGCATTGATCACAGATTTTCTTTTCCAAGAGCACCGTGTCAAAATGGTGTTATTGATAGAAAGAATAGATCACTTCAAGAAATGGTCAGAACTATGTTGAATGAACATAAGTTACCTCAAAATCTTTGGGCTGAAGTAGTAAATACAGCTTGTTATGTTATTAACAGAAGTCATTTAAGACCTCATGTCAATAAAACTCCTTTTCAAATTATTTAATAGGGTTCCAAAAATTTCCTATATGAAACCATTTGGCTACAAGTGTTTTATTCTAAATACTAAGGATAAAAAGGATAAATTTCAAGCCAAATCGGATGAAGGAATTTTTGTAGGTTACTCTACTAGAAGTAAAGCCTATAGAGTATATAACAAGACTTCTAGGACTATTGAAGAAACCCTCCATGTAAGCTTCAATGAAAATTCTTTTAGAGAATCTCAATCTAAAGCTGATAATGATGATTTGATCAATCTTCCAAAAGAGTTAGAGATCAATAGAGAGATTGATGATTTATCTGAGAAAATCAAAAATATGAACTTAGATGATCAAAGTAATGATGAAAGTGATGTACCTTCAGATGTTGATCAGAATATTAAGGAAAATCAGAGAAATTGGCGTTATTCTTCATCACATCCCATTACTCAAGTCATTGGTAATTTTAATGAGAGAGTTAAAACTAGAGCTTCAGTAAATTTAAATAGTATGTGTATGTTTGTTTCTATGGTGGAACTAAGGAATATACAAGAAGCATTATCTAATGAAAATTGGATAGTGGCAATGCAAGAAGAACTAAATCAATTCATTAGAAATGATGTATGAGAATTAGTCTCTCCACTAGAAAATCAGTCCATAATAGGTACAAAGTGGATCTTTAGAAACAAAACTAATGAAACTGGTCAAATTATAAGGAATAAAGCTAGATTAGTTGCACAAGGGTATACACAGGAAGAAGGATTAGATTATGATGAAACATTTGCTCATGTGGCTAGGTTAGAAAGTATTAGAATATTATTGGCCTATGCTTGTTATATGGAATTTAAATTATATCAAATGGATGTAAAGAGTGCATTTTTAAATGGTTTAATTAATGAAGAAGTCTATGTAAAACAACCACCTAGATTTGAAGATATTAAAAATCCTGACTTTGTGTATAAATTGAAGAAAGCCTTATATGGTTTGAAGCAAGCACCTAGATCATGGTATGAAAGATTATCTACTTTTTTAATAGAGAAAGGCTATATCATGGGAAAAGTGGATCATACTCTATTTATTAAGAGAGATGGTAAAGATCAGATTATTTTTCAAATATACGTGGTTGATATAATCTTTGGAGCAACCTTTGATAAGTTGATAAAAATATTCTCTGAAGAGATGACTAATCAGTTTGAAATGAGTATGATAGGAGAACTTTCATATTTTCTAGGACTTCAAATTAAGTAAATGGATAAAGGTATATTTTTAAATCAGGAAAAATATGCAGATGAAATGCTTAAGAAATTTAATTTTAATGATACAAGGATTCGAGGAACTCCTATGAGTACTTCTTTAAAGTTAGATATTGATGACATAGGAAAATCCATAGATCAAAGAAAATACAGAAGTATGATTGGTTTTTTACTTTATTTGACTGCTAGTAGACCTGATATTATGTTTACTGTGTGTGTTTATGCTAGATTTCAATCTAATCCTAAAGAATCACACTTAATTGCAGTTAAAAGAATATTTAGATATATACAAGGAATTAAGAATTTCAGACTGTATTATTCTAAGGATAGTTCAATACATCTTATAGGATATACTGATGCTGATTATGCAGGATCTAAATCTGATAGAAAGAGTACTAGTGGCACATGTCAATTATTGGGAAATAATTTGGTGTCATGGTTTAGTAAAAAGCAAAACTGTGTAGCACTTTCTACTACAGAAGTTGAATATGTTGCTGCTGCACTATGTTGCACTCAGATTTTGTGGATAAGACAAACTTTAGAAGATTTTGGATTATCTTATGATACAACTGAGATTTATTGTGACAGTAGTTCTGCAATAAATCTTTCCAAAAATTCTGTATTATATTCAAGAGCAAAGCATATAGATGTTAGACATCATTTTCTAAGAGATAACGTAATTAAAGGAAAAATTAAATTAGAATTTGTGTCTAGTAAAAATCAATTAGTTGATATATTTATAAAAACTCTAATGAAAATACATTCTGCAACATTAGATTAAATTTAGGTATTTGTAGACTATGTGATGTGTAAAATGCTTAAACTCCACATAAAAAGATAAATATTATTGAAGATGTTGTGCATCTCATAGATATTATATACTTATTATAAATATCTAAAGTAATATCTAAACTGCTGCTTAAGACACTATGTATTTATTGTAAAATCATAGTAGTATCTTATTGATTTTAAGTAGTTTATCAATTTTAATGGTTTTTACGATTTTAAGTGGAAGTGTAAATGAAAAACATTAAATACTTCTGACATTCTGAAATTTTGATTAAATGTTTTCTTTGAATCAAGGAAAATGCATATGATCATGCATAAATTTGTCTTAATTGATTAAACTTGTAGAATAAGTTATATGTAACTCATCTTAAACTGTTAATCAAAAGTATAAGCTTATTGAAACTGATTCATATTCTTAGTACAATCATAGAAGTAAAAATTGTATGAGATTTGTGTTTTATTGTATCTGTATTAATGGAATTCATATGTACTGTGCTTAAAATGAAAAGTATTTACAAAGTGAAAATCTTTGAGAGTTTATTGATTGGTTTGATCACGAGCCTTTTGTACTTGAGTAGATAGGTATGTAAGGATTGTTGTCCTAAAAAAGGATTCTTTAAATCTAGCAACCTAAGGTCCTGATCAGATCTGGGATTGTTAACTGAAAGCTCATTACACGGGTACATTAGAAAGCTCTTGTATCATTCAAGCTTTTCAAACTAACTTTTAAAGAAAATTATCAATATTCACTATTTTGAGAAAAAAGAGTTGTTTCATTAATTACAGATATCTTTGAATCACATATAGTTTCTACCAATATGACTACTGATTTATTGAATCAACATTAGTACTTTTGAAAACGTTTATTTGAGATACATTCTTTTATTCTCCTTGAATTAATCACATTGAGTTCACAGTTGTGTTTCGATTCATATACAGTAGGAATTGATTCTGGAAATCATTTTTGATGATGTCAGAATAATGGAAGTCTCTGAAACGAAAATTTAAAAGTACAATTATACTTAACATCTATTGTCACTACAAGTATATTTTGTATTTTGATTGAATATATTTGAAGTATATTTATAGGGGGAGGATTAACAATGTCGAAAACAGATTAATATAACTTAGAATACAAATCTTAGTTAATCTAAATTAATGTTCTCTTAAAATCTTGATGAAATAATTTAAAAAGACATACAAACTATTTTAGATTCAAAGGACAAAATGTTCAAAGAGTTTACAATGTTCTCAAGATAATGTTAAGTTTAGCATGTGTGTTGTTTTCGGAACGTTTCAGTTGGAAGCATCTGAAAATTATTTTAAGTGTACTAACTAGACGTTGTGTTAAATAAGGTAATGTGTAAAACTGCCTCTAGACAACGTTTTACTCGTTAGGTTAGTTAACTCAACGAGTTATACTTGAATATTTTGGGTACCTCGATTGAATAAACTTTATTCAATATTTATTTAATTTCTAAACCTGACTTCTCTTCACGTTGAGTTATACGCCTAAAAACCCTATTTAAACACTTATTACATGGGCACTTAGGTTATTTGTAAACTTTGTCAAGAAAATCTTTCCCGCTTGTTGCTATTACAACCTACGACGATGGTCTCCAAGTTGTACAAAGGTCGTGGTAGTGGAAAAGGCAAAAGCAGAGGATATGCAAAAGGAAAAGAAATAGAGATTGATGAAGTTCCACGTACTTGGTTCAAGAAAATATTTCGAGTGGACAAAAGGTTAGCAGAAATTTATAGTGAATATTTCTTTCCTGAAGGTATACTAAATGAAGTTAGACAAGAACTCCAAAATACTGATGCTAGTATTACATGCATGGGGATTCGAAGTAAATTTGATAGAGAATACAGAATGAAATGTGTTGAGATTGCATTTTTGGAACAGTATGTAAAATATTTGGAAAAAGGTTTAGGTTCATCAAATAGAACTCCTCAAACTCCTATAAACAGTACAAGGCTACATGCATTTGCGGAAGAGCATGAATCCACTATCCCTACTCCTTTATATTCAAAACAAGTAGAATCAAATATTGCTGTAGACAAAGCAAAAGTTGATAGTCTTCGAAAGGCCATAGCAATTGAGAGTGCCTTAGAAGAATTAAAGTAGAAAACTTTTATGGAGCAATTTGAAAAGAAAACAGCAATACTTGAAGAGGAGAAACAGAAATGTTATAGAAGAAGAAAAATTATGTTTAAGGAAACAAAGTCTATTGGAAAAGGACAATCATATGAAAATTTATTTCCAAAGGACAATGTATGTCTAGACATTGTACCTTATTGTGCATCTGATAAACTCATTAGTTCCGAACACACTGAAACTGATGAAGATAATGAGACTTTATTTTCCCTTGCTAGAAAGCTTGAGAAGAAATACAAGTCAAATATGAGCTCAAGTTTTTCTATTAGTATAAGTCCTGATGATGTAGAAATTGACAAATCAGAGCATCAGGCACCTAACATTGAACAAGTTATTGCAAATATAATTGACAATGTTGAGGTAGTAACTAGTTCACAAGCTGAATTGTCTAGAGTAGTAGATATTGAAAATGTTAAGACTCTAGAAGAGCTAAAAGTTAACCAGCCTTCTACAGAATCTATAGAAGTAGAGTCTGAGAATTTACAACATGACTCAATGGAAATATCTGTTGAACAAAATGAACAATTACAAACAAATACAACGGTTGTAGAATTTGTGAAACAATTGAACTCTGAACATTCTATAGAGACTGACCAGATGAATGTTGAGCATATTGAAGATGTTCCTAACATTGTTGAAGCTGAAGAATCAAGCTTACCTAAGCAGCTTCAAGATAATATTTTGGAAGAGGAACAACATGACATTCATTTTGAAGAAGAAGTTCTTGAAGATGAATTAAACTCTAAATCACGGCTTCAAGTATCACCTTCTTTGTGTACAATGTTACAAATTCAAGGTAATACAATTCATTTTAGATCTAAAGAAGCATTGCAGAAATACAATAATCTGATTACATGTCAGATTTTGCATGCTCGTCCAATAAAATTCAGAAATTTGATGGAAATAAGAGATCTGTTTGAGTTTCAAGGCCTCATTAAATTCTTGCAAGTAGGAATGAAATGGAAGCAATACATAGAGCTTATTGCAGCTTTTTATAGCAATCTGGTCAAGAATGGAAATTTTCTGAAAACTCAAATAAATGAATAGGAGTTTATATTATCTCCTGAGTTAATTTTTGAAGTTTTAGGATTAAAGAATGAAGGTGTTGTTGTTACAAACAGATTTGACATGATAAGACAACTGGAATGGAACATTTAGTCTTTATCAAAAATTCCAAATGTATATTTTGAAATGAGATTAATGGAAAATCTGAATGCAGAGGCAAGGTTTATTGCGAATATACTGCATGCAAATTTATTTCAAAGAGTTGGACACAATTTGGAAGTCAGCAGAAGCTGTTTATATGCAACTTATTGTTAGGACCTTAAGGCTTACTAGAGGGGGGGTGAATGGTAAAAATTCGTTTCTTAACAATTTAGAGGTAGTTTAATGTAAAGTGATAGCAAGCATACAATAAGGAAATCACATAGAGATTTTTAGGTGGTTCACCACTAACGGCTAGTCCACCCCCAAGGGATACTTGGGCTTTACTAAACTCTTGCAAACTTACAATCACTTGCTTTAAGGTTTAAGCAAGAACCAACTAACCATTCACTTGAGCTTCCTTGTCGAAGCTTCAATCAATCCTTTCACTGAAGTTTTAATCTGTGTATTTCAGTAAACACTATCTTGTGAACAATAGAGTTGAATGAGTGATGAACTTCTGCAATTTGATATGCAAATGTTGAAGATGATTTGATCTCTAAAGCTTTTGTTCTATTGAGCTTGGTGTAAGTATAGGTATAAGCAAAATGCTACCTAAATCCATTGTCTGTATTTTGTATATATACCTGATATGTACAACGATCATATTTTCTTCCAACGGATGTATTCTACTGTACTTGATTAGACTCAAGTCCCAATACGGTAAGTTACCGTTTCGAAAATCGTTTCAAGATATCTTACCGATTTTCCTATCCTTTCGAATAGTTAGCTGTGCAACTCTCCAAAGAGTATTTGTAACTCACTGAAAGATCACTTAAACTTTACTACCAGGTAGGATTCCAGAATATTTACTGTGAGCTGTCATTCAATTGGATACTTATAACTATAACTCATCGAACAGTTATATACCTGTCGGATAGTTTGTCTCTATTAACTTTCCGATTGCTTTAATTCAGCACGTGCATAAAGGCTAACTTAAGTTTCGGATGGTTATCCCTGTAACTCACCGAAACACTTCTGGATTTCGAATAGTTATCTTTCTAACTCTCCGAAAACTTATTTGCACTTCTTTCTGGAATTCTGCACATGGGAAATTCAATGACTTAAGTTTCAGACGGTTATCCCTGTAACTCACCGAAACGCTTTAGGATTTCAGATAGTTAACTTTCTAACTCTCCGAAAACTTATTTGCACTTCTTTCTGGAATTCTGCATGTGGGAAATTCAATGACTTAAGTTTTGGATGGTTATCCCTGTAACTCACCGAAACACTTTAGGATTTCGGATAGTTAACTTTCTAACTCTCCGAAAACTTATTTGCACTTCTTTCTGGAATTCTGCACGTGGGAAATTCAATGACTTAAGTTCCGACAAGTTATACCTGTAACTTACCAAAAAACTCGAATAGTTATCTAACTCTCCGAAAAGAAAACTCGGATAGTTATCTAACTCTCCGACAAGTCCTTTAAGCTTCCATTCAGTATTTCTGCACGTGGTTTATTGAATGACTTAACTTTCGGATAGTTATACCTGTAACTCTCTGGAAAGTCCTTTAAGCTTCTAGATAGTTAACTCCTTAACTATCTGATCATTCAATCCCACTTAACCTGAGAATTACACCTCTTAACTGTTTAATTTTCTATAGCAGCATATTCTGAGATTTACTGCCACCTGTTCACTACTTCGATTTGTCTGTCTTCTGATCTTTTTGCTGTACTGACTAATCCTGATAAATACTATTCAAAACCTTACATTGATTTTTGCATTATCAAAATCTAGAGGTCCTTTCAATCTCCCCCTTTTTGATAATGGCAAAAACCTTACAATGTATTACATGTATTTCTCTCCCTATATATCTATACAGAAAAGTACACGAGGAAAGTAGAATAATGTAAATTTAAAGATTCCCCCTGATTTTCTAAAACCACTCCCCCTGAATTTCTCCCCCTACTTTACTGCAGCTTTGCTTACCAAACTATAATATTTCTCCCCCTTTTTTGCCAATTGTCAAAAAGAAGTGAGAAGACAGATACTGAGTTGGTGGAGCAATTATAGCTGAGTATCAAAATATCTAAGTTGCTGCAAAATAGAGAAGTTAGTAGAACAAGCTCCTAGTGGTGAGCTTGGAGAGTAGATATGAAATTATAAATCATATAAAGAACAAATCCCTAAATTTCGTCTAATATGATTAAATGCAGCTTCAGATAATGGTTTGGTAAAGATATCTGCAAGTTGTTCTTTAGTAGAGACATATTCTAAGGAAATATGACCTTTTTCAGCATGGTCTCTTAAAAAGTAGTACCTAATCTCCATATGTTTTGCTCTAGAGTGTAGAATTGTGTTTTTGAAGAGATTGATGGCACTACTGCTATCACAGTAAATAATGGTATTCTGAAAATTTAGCTTATAATCTGCTAGTGTTTGTTACATCCATAAGATCTGTGCACAACATAGGCCTGCTGCCATATATTCAGCTTCAGTGGTGGATAGAGCTATAGAGTTTTGTTTCCTGCTAAACTAAGAAACAAGTGAATGACCAAGCAACTGACATGTCCCACTGGTGCTTTTTCGATCTGATTTGCATCCTACATAATCTACATCACTATATCTTGCTAAAATCAATTGATTCTATGAAGAATAAAATAAGCCAAACTCTTTGGTACCCTGTAGATATTTAAATATACGTTTAACTGATTTTAAGTGTGATGCTTTTGGAGAGGCTTGATATCTTGCACAAGTACAAACACTAAACATTATATCTGGTCTACTAGCTGTTAGATACAGAAGTGATCCAATCATACCTTTGTATTTCTTTTGATCCACTAGAATGCTAGAAATGTCCTTATCAAGTTTTTCATTTGAGTTCATAGGAGTACCTGCTGCTTTGGATTTATCCATACCAAATTTTAAGAGAATCTCTTTGCAAAATTTCTCTTAATTCAGGAAAATACCATGCTGAAGTTGATGAATCTGTAATCCTAGAAAGAATTTTAATTCTCTCATAAGACTCATCTCAAATTCATTCTTCATTAAGATTTGAAAATCATGACAGTTTCTCATGTGTGGCACCAAAAATGATATCATCCATGTAGATTTGAATAATCAACATATGAGAGCTTTCAGATTTGATGAATAGGGTGTTGTCTACAGTTCCTATGTTAAACTGATTCTCAAGAAGGAAACTCTTTAGTTTATCATACCATGCACGTGGTGCTTGCTTCAAACCATAGAGAGCTTTATTCAGTTTGTATATATGGTTTGGATTTTCTTCATCTTCAAAACCTGGTGGCTGTTCTACATATACTTCTTCTTGTAGAATGCCATTAAGAAATGCACTTTTAACATCCATATGATAAAGCTTGATTTTCATACTACTTGCAAAGGCAAGTAACATTCTAATTGCTTCAAGTCTTGCAATAGGTGCAAAAGTTTCTTCATAGTCGATTCCTTCCTGTTGGTTGTATCCCTGAGCAACAAGTCTAGCTTTATTTCTGATAATACTACCATTATTGTCAAGTTTGTTCTTAAACACCCATTTAGTACCAATAATTGATTTTTCGATGGGCCTTTCAATCAAGTTCAAGACTTCATTTTTCTTGAACTGATTTAGTTCCTCTTGCATGGCCATGATCCAGTATTCATCATTGCAGGCACCTTCAACTGTTGAAGGTTCAAGTTCAGACACAAAAGCACAATAATTACAAATATTTTGAATTTTGCTTCTTGTTTGAACACCTTGATTTATATTCCCAATAATTTGCCCAATGGGATGTTCAGACTTTGTCTTCCATACTTTTTCTGTCTTAGTAGATGTAGGCAGTGATAAACTATCCTTTTTCTAAGGAATTTTTTGATTTGTTACTTCACTTTCACTTTCATTATCTATTGTTAGCCTCTTCAATTTTCCTACCATATCTTCATCAAAGAATACGTTTATTGACTCTTCTACTCTTCTTTCATGTTCAAAATAGACCTTGTAGGCCTTGCTTCTTGAAGAGTATCCAACAAGTAAAGCAGGATCAGATTTTGCATCAAATTTGTCCTTTTGATCCTTTGTATTAAGCACAAAACATCTTGATCCGAAGACCTTAAAATATCCAACATTTTGGTATTTTACCATACCATAGTTCAAAAGGTGTCTTATGTTGGATAGGTCTAAGATGAGTTCTGTTTATTGAATAACATGCAGTATTTACAGCTTCAGCCCATAGAGACTTTAGTAGATCAGATGCATTAAGAATTGTCCTTGCTATTTCTTGTACTGATCTATTCTTCCTCTCTACAACTCGATTCTGAGCAGGAGTTCTTGGACATGAGAATTCGTGCAGTATGCCAAAAGAATTGCATAATTCTTTAAATTCTGAATTTTCAAATTCACCTCCATGATCACTTCTAATCTTCTTCACGGTTGATTCTTTTTCATTTTGAATTCTAATACAGAGATGATGTTTGAATTCATCACAGGCTTCATTCTTGTGTGTTAAGAAAATAACCCAAGTGAATCTTGTATAATCATCAACTACCACTAAGGTATATTTTCTTCCTCCTAAACTGGTTGTCTGTGTAGGACCAAACAGGTCCATATGCAATAGATCCAATGGTTGACGTGTGGCAATGTCTTCAATACTCTTGTGTGTTGATTTCTTTTGTTTTCCAATTGTACAGTCACTACACAATTTATCTTTCTTGAATTTGAGCTTAGACACACCTCTAACAAGATCATGTTTGGTCAATTTTCTTATAAGTCTCATGTTTGCATGATTTAATCTTTTATGCCATAACCATTCATCTTCATTAGAAGCAACTAAACATGCATCACTAGATATAATATCATATGGAAATTCCAAAGTATAAATTGAGTTATTTCTATATCCAGTAAATTTAATTTCATGTCTATCCTGTTGTAATATAAAACAGTTTTCTATAGTAAAAAGTATATTGTAACCTTTGTCACATAATTGACCTACACTTAGTAGATTCTGTTTTAAACCATTTACATGAAGAACAATTTCTATTTTTCCATTTTCAGATGCAACATTTCCTATGGTAGTAATTCTACATCTTTCATTGTTACCAAACTTAACAGATCTTGAATTTATTGATTTAATAGATTTCAGAAGTCTTTTTTTACCTGTCATATGCTTTGAGCAACCACTATCAATAATCCACTTGGACGTTTGAGCTTTCTTGTCCATGCAGTCCTGCAAGTCATGTTGAAATTAAGATTGTTGGTACCCATATCTTCTTGGGTCCATCACTATTAGTCCTTTGTATTCTAAACCTGTTGCCTTTTGGTAGCCATATAGACGTAGATCTCTTCTTAATGAGAAACACAGTTGTGCCATCTTTATAAGATCTAATTTTTCCACCACAGTAAGGGATTTCCTGTGGTACAACATACCCTAGGCCAAATTTGCTTCCTCCTATTCTTTGAGATCCTATTATTTTGTTTAAGCTATTTTCACCTTTAGTAAATTTACATACAGTTTTCTTCAAATCAGTAACTTCAGATAATAGATTTTTATTTTCTTCTTTCAAATCAAAATTTTTACAACTATAGTTATCCATTTTAGTCTTTAATTCCCTATTATCAACTAAGGCTTTTTCTAGTTCAGCAAAAACATCTTCTAGATAGGAGTTTAAACTCTTTAATTCTGTCTTGTACTTCTTACATTTTATATATAAGTTATCTACTGTATAGAGAAGACTATCTATATCTACATCATCATTTTCTTTTTTCGAGCAATAGGGAGATGTAGAGCATACCTCTTGTGCAGCAAAGCACACGTTTGCAGATGCCTCCTCATCTAAGTCTGATGAGCTGCTGGATGATCTACTATCATCCCAAGTGGCTTTCAATGCCATTTTCTTCTTATTCTTCCTTTTCCATTTCTGTTTGTCCTCCTCTTGTTGAAAAGGATAGTAAAGTTGAATGTGTCCTAGTTTCTTGCACTTGTAGCATGTAGGGACTTTTGATTTTGAGGAGCTGGCTTTGCCTCCTTGTCTCATCATCCTTCTGAAGTTCTTGGCCAGTAGTAACACTTCATCCTCATCCGAGCTTAGTTGATCTTCTATTGAGGGAAAAGCTAGTTCTTTCTTTTTCTTTGCTTTTCTTTCAATGACTCCTTCTTCTTTCCATTCCTTCATTTGGACTTCATGGGCTAGAAGGTTTCCCAACAGATCTTCAACTGAATAGTTATTCAGATCCTTTGAATCCTGTATGGAAGTAGACTTCTGCTTCCATTCGACTGTCAAGCTCCTTAGGATCTTTTGTACCTGTTCACGATTAGAGAAACTCCTCCCAAGGCCTCTTAGTTCATTCACAATTTCTGTGAATCTAGAAAACATTTTAGTGATACTTTCTTTTTCAAGCATTTTGAATAATTCATATTTTCTTAACAAAATGCTGATTTTAGTATCTTTAACTTGGCTGGTTCCTTCATATGTAATTTGAAGGATCTTCCAAGCTTCATGGGAGAATTTACAAGTAGATATTTTATTATACTATTCACCAATTAGTGTACAGTAAATGGAATTAAGCCCACGAGCATCCATCTAGATGATTCTTTCATCATCCTCAGTCCAGTCACTTTCATGACTGATTGGAGTTGGTGTACCATGTACAACCATTCTCCAAAGCTTTACATCTGTACTCTTGAGAAAGCACTCCATCCTATTTTTCCAGTAGCTATAATTGCTACCATCAAAGAGGGGAGGTCGATGGATATTCTAACCCTCTGTAGTGTGGAAAGCCATGATCTCAGATGGTTAAATCTATTAACGAGATCAACCTTGCTCTGATACCAATTGTTAGGACCTTAAGGCTTACCAGAGGAGGGGCGAATGGTAAAAATTCGTTTCTTAACAATTTAGAGGTAGTTTAATGTAAAGTGATAGCAAGCATACAATAAGGAAATCACATAGAGATTTTTAGGTGGTTCACCACTAATGGCTAGTCCACCCCCAAGGGATACTTGGGCTTCACTAAACTCTTGCAAACTTACAATCACTTGCTTTAAGGTTTAAGCAAGAACCAACTAACCATTCACTTGAGCTTCCTTGTCGAAGCTTTAATCAATCCTTTCACTGAAGTTTTAATCCGTGTACTTCAGTAAACACTATCTTGTGAACAACAGAGTTGAATGAGTGATGAACTTCTGCAATTTGATCTGCAAATGTTGAAGATGATTTGATCTCTAAAGTTTTGTTTTGTTGAGCTTGGTGTAAGTATAGGTATGAGCAAAACACTACTTAAATCCGTTGTCTGTATTTTGTATATATACCTGATATGTACAATGATCATATTTTCTTCCAACGGATGTATTCTACTGTACTTGATTAGACTCAAGTTCCAATACGGTAAGTTACCGTTCAGAAAATCGTTTCAAGATATCTTACCGATTTTCCTATGCTTTCGGATAGTTAGCTGTGCAACTCTTCGAAGAGTATTTGTAACTCACCGAAAGATCACTTAAACTTTACTACTAGGTAGGAATCCAGAATATTTACTCTAAGCTGTCATTCAATCCGATACTTATAATTGTAACTCATCGAATAGTTATATACCTATCGGATAGTTTGTCTCTGTTAACTTTTTGATTGCTTTAATTCAGCACGTGCATAAAGGCTAACTTAAGTTTCGAATGGTTATCCCTGTAACTCACCGAAACGCTTCAAGATTTCGAATAGTTATCTTTCTAACTCTCCGAAAACTTATTTGCACTTCTTTCTGGAATTCTGCACGTGGGAAATTCAATGACTTAAGTTTCGGATGGTTATCCCTGTAACTCAACGAAACACTTTAGGATTTCGGATAGTTAACTTTCTAACTCTCCGAAAACTTATTTGCACTTCTTTCTGGAATTTTGCACGTGGGAAATTCAATGACTTAAGTTATGGAAAGTTATACTTGTAACTTACCGAAAAACTTGAATAGTTATCTAACTCTTTGAAAAGAAAACTCGGATAGTTATCTAACTCTCCGACAAGTCCTTTAAGCTTCCGGATAGTTAACTCCTTAACTATTTGATCATTCAATCCCACTTAACCTAAGAATTACACCTCTTAACTGTTCGATTTTCTACAGCAGCATATTCTGAGATTTACTGCCACCTGTTTGCTGCTTCGATTTGTCTGTCTTCTGATCTTTTCGCTGTACAGACTAATCCTGATAAATACAATTCAAAACCTTACATTGATTTTTGCATTATCAAAATCTAAAGGTCCTTTCACTTATGGCCTACTGAATAGAATTCAAATAAATTGGTTTGATGTTTTTATGTCTCAAATACAGCATATGTGTTCAAAGTTATTTTATGGTGATGCTGTATGTAGAATCCTTGCAAGCCAATTGACTTTATCCGACTAGCCCTCTGAAACTAAGGGCATGAGAGCATTTAGTGTTAAAGATTTACAAAAATTCTAGGCCATGCATAAACCACAACGACAACAACAACAACAAAGTTATTCAGTTCAAGCAGAACAGCAAACTCAGCTACCTCCTAACTTAGACGTAGTGCTTAACGACATCAGAAATGATATTAGGCATCTAGGAGATAAAATATGTAATGCTATAAGTGATATACTTAAGAGGGGTCGATAACTATTTTTGTTTATTTCTGAATACAAAATGTAATGTTTGTATTACTTGTTTGATTCATTGAACAATACATTTTTTTGTAAATGTGTTCAATTATTATTTTTGTTTACAGAAAGAGTTGTTGTAATTATATCTCTTATATATATATATATTCTCTGCAATTATCTTTTTGATTAATGACAAAAAGGGGGAGAAATATTATAAAAAGATGATTATGATCTTAATTACATATATATTATAAAAGGAGATGTTATTTAAATGGTTATTGTAATATGACAGATGATAATTAAAAAACTGATACTTATATAATTATTGACATCTGAGAGTTTTAGTTCTGAGAGGTAAAATTTACACAAACAATAGAAATAAGCTTAAGTGAACTTAAGTCAACAAACAAGTTTGTTGAATTAAAAGTTAACCCAACAAAAGTGCTTTGTTGAGTTAAACATATTTCATAATTGATTTAATATGGTTTTGTCATCATCAAAAAGGGGGAGATTGTTGAGTATTTTGTTTTGATGATGTGTGCTGAATGAAAATAATCATATTTGCTCAATTACTATTGCTTGTGAAAAGAAATTAAAATCATCAATTAATACATAAAAAGCTTACTGATATAAATACTTGTTTGTATTGGATCTGAAATTATACTAAGTTAAATAACTAGTCGTTTCATTGCATTAATTTCTCATTTAACTAAACGTTAAGTTAGTGAGTAAAAGAAGAGACGAACTCGTTAAGTTAGTGTTATACACGTGGTGAAATTATAAGTTACGAATGTTATATTGTATCACGTGAGGTGCACATGTTTAACTCGTTAAGTTAACATAACTAAACATGTTGAGTTGCTATATTGAACACTAAGGCAACGCGTTAGGTTAGCATTATAAACTTAAGTTGTTTTTTGCACATGGTAAATTTCTTATTATAAAAACATTTGTTTATTACTAAATCGGTGAGTTAAAGTTTTTTTCGGAGACTTACAGTCGTAACTATCTGAAAGGTAACTTAAGTCATGTTTTCAGGTCTTGACACGTGTCTCACTAGTTTTATGATATAAAGAGTTTTTCGGTGACTTACAACCGTAATTATCCGAAACTTAAACTGTTTTCGGTGAGTTATCATTTAACCTTCTGAAAGAAAGGTTAAGCTGGTTCGTTGAGTTAGCATAACACCACAGACTTAGTTCGTTGAGTTAGCTACAGTACTTGTCACGTTAAATGGCACATGAGGAACTCGTTAAGTTAGAAACGTTAAGTTATATATATACTTGTGTTACTCGTTTAGTTAACATTAAAGTAACGACTTCTTATTACACTTGATGGAAAATTCTTTGGACGAGAGTTTATTTTGTAGGAAATTTTTCAGAGATCCAGGATTGATGATTAAAGAAAATTCAAAATATAAACGTGGGTTAGAACGTGTGTGTTTAGATGAAGGAAAAAGAAAAGACGTGGAGAAGTGGAAAACTGGTAGTGGTTAAACATGAAGGATATGCATGAAATGAAGATATAGTATAAAAGGCATAGAATTCTCGTTGATCAAATTATCCTTGCACACAAAAAGAAAAATCTTTTCAAGGATCAAACCATCCCTACACACCAAAAGAAAAATCTTTTTCATGGATCAAAAACACCTCGTCGGGGAAAATCTCTCAAGTGGAAGAAAGTTCAGTGAAGCAGAACCAGGTATTATTTATGTCACTGAAGATTTAAAGTATCAGAAGAAAGCAAATTCGATGAAGTAGAGAAAGACAAGATATTCGTCACTGAAGAATTGCTGAAGAAGAAAAAGAAGAAGAAGAAAGATCTCAAACAGGGAGAAAAGTTTTAAATTCCACAAATTAGTTTTCTCTGTTTGTAGTTATGAAATTGTTTAGATGATACATGGTATCGAGTTATAATTGCCTCTACAATTTCTAAGGAGAATTGAATTGTATATTGTAATTGAAACCTTGAATAAAAATGATTTTATGAAATCAATGTCTCGACTTGTTTTTGAATTTTAAAGTTTCAATTATATTTCAGAAAATAGTAAAGATACATAATTCACCCCCCTCTTATGTAGCCATATGATCCTACAACCTATCATCCTATATTTCCAATATTTAAAATATATTCCATCAAATAAAGGAGGACGATTAAGATTTTGACCTTCATATAAAGAAAAATTACCATTTCCAGTAGCCATCTTACCTTAGATTTTTCAACCTATTTGATTTTAAACAGTTTAAAAACTTTAAAACAACTTGAGTCTTAAATCAAGAGAGTTAAGAGTATGCTCAAATATCAATTTTTGTTTAAAAACAAGGAAGGCAGAGTAAGCAATGATATTAAATAAGTTGGTATTGATTTTATATCAAAGATTATTAACAAAGCTTTGATACCACTTGTAGGATCATATGGCTACACAAGAGGGGGGTGAATTGTGTTTTTCAACATTTTTTATTATAATTGAAACTTCAAAATTCAAAAACAAGTCGAGACACTATTTTCATAAAATCATTTTTATTCAAGATTTCAATTACAATATACAATTCAATTCTCCTCAGAAATTGTAGATGCAATTATATATCAATACCATGTTTCATCTGTAAAATTTCATAACTGCAAACAAAGAAAACTAATTTATAGAATTTAAGATATTTCTCCCTATTTGAGATCTTTCTTCTTCTTCTTCTTTTTCTTCTTCAACAATTCTTTAGTGATGAATATCTTGTCTTTCTCTACTTCACTGAATTTACTTTCTTTTGATACTTCAGATCTTCAGTGACATAGATCTTAACTATTTCTACTTCACTGAATTTTCTTCCATTTGAGAGTTTTTTCCCCGAAGAGTGTTTTTGATCCCTAAAAAGATTTTTCGTTTGGTGTGTAGGGATAATTGATCAACGAGAATTCTATGCCTTTTATACTGTATCTTCATTTCATGCATATCCTCCATGTTTAATCACTACCAATTTTCCATTTCTTCACGTCTTTTCTTTTTCCTTCATCAAAATACACACATTCTAACCCACATTTACATTTCGAATTTTCTTTAATCATCAATCCTGGATCTCTGAAAAATTTCCTGCAAAATAAATTTTCTCATCCAAAATTTTTCATCAAGTGTAATAAGAAGTCGTTACTTTAATGTTAACTAAACGAGTAACACAAGTAAATATATAACTTAATATTTCTATCTTAACGAGTTCCTCATGTGCCAACTCACGTGACAAGTACTGTAGCTAACTCAACAAACTAAGTCCGTGGTGTTACGCTAACTCAAAGAACTAACTTCGTGGCGTTACAATAACTCAACAAACCAATAATAAACAAATATTTTTATAATAAGAATTTTACCACATGCAAAAATAACAACTTAAGTTTTATAACGCTAACCTAACACGTTGCCTTAGTATTCAATATAGCAACTCAACGCGTGTAGTTATGTTAACTTAACAAGTTAAACATGTGCACCTTACGTGATACAATATAACATTCTTAACTTTTAATTCCACCACATGTACAACACTAACTTAACGAGTTCGTTTCTTCTTTTACTCACTATAAGGATGAAACGTGTGTCAATAAAAGCACAATTTTTACATTTATAATTTAACTGCAAGTGCACGGTGCCTATTATATTAAGCGGTGCAAGTACGGGTCATTTCCACAAGGAGTTGGTCTAAATAACTTTTATTAGATTAATTACTTGACTCATGTCATAATATAACCTGAAAACGTTCTATACATCCTACTCTTATCAAAACAAAAGTTAGCCCCATGATTGGTAATTATATTAGAAATTATACATATGTGGTTAACTAGTTAATTTAACTACTTGAAAATCACTTCCATACAATCTCATTCATAACTCTAAAAGAACTCTAGAAATTGCAGAATTTGCATCCACTTATGGAAATCATTTCTTCCCAAAATACTTACTGAAAAATCATGTAAAAATATGATTTGGAAAGGATTTTAAAAGATCTAAAAATCTAGCATAATTTCGAGACCTAATTCAAACCATAGAATTATTAGTGACGAATCTAACACAGATGTGCAACATGCGGAGATCAAAACACAGATTGCGCGACTTTACAAGAAAATTCATATCTCCCTGAAATCTTTATGAAATGACGTGAAAAAAAATCTCAATGCAAGTTAACTTAGTCATCTCAAAAACACATTTTACAGATCATAAAAATACAATTTTTACTCCAAGAAATCAATGATCAAAGGCACTCAAAAACTCTGCTCAGAACTTGCGTCCAGGTCAGAAACACCTGTCAACACTTAAATAGAAAATACTATTCAAATGATCTCCAAAAATTACGAAACCAAAACCATTGGTATGTAGACTCAAAAATACATGAGATTACATCAAAAATTATTCAAAAACGATGTCTGAGATGAGAGAATTGAAATAATAAAAATACCCAAACTCTGTACACGGTTCCCCTTGTTACATAAGCAACCATTTCATCGAACATCCTATTTACAGCCATGATATGCACATATAAACAAGATGAAAAACACGATTAAACTAGAATCCACATCAAGATAACATCTAGAATTAATTAATTATATGAAAACTATACTGAAATGCAATGCAATAACATTCAAATAACACAAACGTATACAAACATAACATAAAAACATGAAACAACAGACCTATGCATACATACACAACATGAACATAATTTATGCATAGGGATCTCTCTCAAATCTCACTCATACCTTGAAGAACACCTCTTCCTCAGCAATGGATCTATAGTTGGATGAAACCACACTCTTCAGCCATGTTTTCCCAAGGTCTCACCCCTTGGAACGTCACCTATAGCAAGGGCCTTCCACAGTTGTAAGAGCAAGAGCACTCAGCCTCCTTCCACTTCTCTTGGATGTCAAAATAGAGTTTCCAGCCCCTCCTTTTCTTCTGAAGATGCTCCTTGGAACCACCCAAATCCACACGTCAAACACCACTCCCACTTGCCGTCCAAGCTTCCTCCACTAAGACAACCAAAGCTGCCCCCCCTTGGAATCCTTTGAGGACGTGAATCAAGATGGAGATCAATGGAGATGATGCTGGTTTGAGAGGGGGAACGACAACCTTGAGTGTCCACCTTCAGCCACGAGAAGAGGAGTCCTTGGAGAAGAGAACCGTCGACTGGAATGGAAGAAAATGAGAAGAGATGCCTTAGACGTGAGGCTTACTCCTCTAATTAATCTTGGTGTCTCTTGATCTTCCAAGATTGATCCAATGGCTGAGATTTATCCCAGCCCCTTTTACCTTTTGATACACCATCCAAGGGCTGAGATTTAACCCTCTTATAATTCCTTGATGTCACCTATTTTCATCAATAAAAACTCATACACACATTAAGATTATTCAATCACATGTATAATTATATCATGAATAATTACAACAATTATTATAGGTGCATTTATAACAATATTTCATTAAGATAATGAAAGTATAATTTTATATTCTTATCATGCATCACTTTTATATCTTAATACTAAATCTTTGAAAAACATAAGTGAAATTGATAAGTGAAGAACATGCATGCAATAAAATTGTGTTCCATGTAATTTATCCTAAATAACTAAGTGTCTACACATGGGCTATTAAACTTAACATTAATTCCATTAAAGGTAAATTTGTGCATTATTTCATTTTTAATTCCTAAAAACATGCATAGCCTAAAAATATAACTTTCATGTAATTCAATATAAAAATCATATACTATACACTTGGAATCCATAAAATGCATGCTTTAACATATAATAAAATGCACAAATCTTAACTTTACACTCACTAACTTAACGAGTTCTCACGTGACCTATTTTAATCTTTAAGCCTCTAACTTAACGAATTCTCATGTGATCTTTGTATAAATAGCACTCTAACTTAACGAGTTGTCTAAACATGCACTATTCATGATACAAAAAATATAACTTTAAAACATATCATGTTTTTCAATAAAGACACACATTAATTTAACGTTTAATTAAATGAGATATTAATGCAACGAAACGACTAGTCATTTAACTTAGTATAATTTCAGATCCAATGGAGACAAGTATTTATATCAGTAAACTTTTTCTATATTAATTGATGTCTTTAATTTCTTTTCACAAGCAATAGTAATTGAGTAAATATGATTACTTTCATTCAACACACATCAACAAAACAAAATACTCAACATCTGTAACACAACAGAGTTGATTCGTTGAGTTATCGTAACACCACAAAACTGGTTCGTTGAGTTAGTGTAACACCACAGACTTAGTTCGTTAAGTTAGCTACAGTACTTGTCACGTGAGTTGGCACATGAGGAACTCGTTGTTAGGAATTTTGTTTTGATGATAAATGCTTTATTAAAGTTTATAAATAAGTCTAAATAATGTTTTCTAAGTATAATAGTCACGTAATTAAATGTTGAAAAGTTTTCGGATAGTTAACTTTCGGATAGTTATAGTTTTCAAATAGTTAACGTTTCGATTTAACATGATGGTACTACTAAAAATAATGTCTTTATTTCTAGTACTAAGAATAGTAAAAGAAAAACTATTCCGTGTGTGATTAAAAAGGGAGATAAATATGTGCAAATTGATAAAATGCAACATATAAATAATAGCACACAATGCAACAATTTCAAAAGAAATTTTCAGAAAAATCAACCTAAGTCATTTGAGAATTTTAATATTTTTGATTAGTTTTCTTCATATTTAAAACATATTGGATATTGGGATCAGCAATCAAATAATGTTAGAAATGAAAATTTCAACTCTGGTTTACATAGAGATAAATGTTTTGATAATTATAATAATAAGAAAAATAAATGCAAGAATAATTATCAGAAAATAGATAAGTTGAAGTTTTAAAATATTGATTATTTTGATATGACTCTCTCTAAAATTCTTGGACTCACTCAAAAATGGGTTCCAAGAGATAAAATCTCTTTTTAATTGTTTTGTAGGTACACAAATAAAAATGGATAATGGACAGTGGAGCATCCAGCCACATGATTGGAGATATATGATTACTTACAGAAGTAACAAAGACCAAGAATGGACAAGTTACCTTTGGAAATAAAAGCAAAACAAATATCCTTGGGTCTAGCAAGGTTCAGGTAACTAAAAAATATTTTATAAATGATGTCTTATTAGTGGAAAACTTAGGTTTTAATTTTTTGAGTGTTCCTGTTTTAATGAAGTTTTATAGAGTAATTTTTGAAAAAGATTCCTATAAAATTAAGGACATGTCTACAAACGAAATTTTATTCACTACATACAAGAAAGGATCCGTTTGTATTCTGAATTTGCCTTCTGATATTATTAGAGACAATGTTTGCTTAATTGCAAAATCGGATGAAGTTATTTTATGGCATAGAAGGCTAGGACACTCAAACTTAAAATTATTACAAAAGCTGTCTAAAAAGAATCTTGTTAGAGGTTTACCTAGTATTAAGTACTCGAAAGAGTTTATGTGTGATACATGTCAACTAGGTAAATTACATAAAACATCCTTTAAAAGTTTAAATGAAATAACAAGCAAAAGAGTTTTAGAACTAGTGCATATGGATTTATTTGGATCTACTAGGACAACCAGTCTAGGAGGTAAACATTATGCTTTTGTACTAATTGATGACTATTCTAGGTTTACTTGGGTTTATTTTCTAGCTAATAAAACTGAAGTTTTTAAAATATTTAAGATATTCTGTAATAAAGTTCAGAATGGGCAAAATGTTAAAATTCAAAAACTTAGGAGTGATCATGGTATAGAATTTGATAATGATCAAATAGACACCTTCTATGAAGAATTAGGCATAGATCATAGGTACTCATTTCCAAGAGCTCCTTCACAAAATGGTATAGTAGAACATAAAAACAGATCACTTTAGGAAATGTCCAGAACCATGTTAAATGAAAATAAGTTACCCCTATCTCTTTGGGCAGAAGCAGTTCATACAGCATGTTATGTTATAAATAGAGTACATCTAAAACTAATTTTGGATATAACTCCTTATGAGATATGGTATAACAAGGTTCCCAAAATAAGTTATTTAAAACCCTTTGGCTACAAGTGTTTTATTCTAACACAAAGGAATGTAGAGACAAATTTAGAGCCAAATCATATGAGGGTATTTTTGTTGGTTATTCCATTAGAAGTAAGGCATATAGAGTATATAACAAATCAACAAAAACCATTGAGGAAACCCTACATGTGAAATTTCATGAAAATTCTCATTTGGATTTTAGACATGCTAAAAACTTTGATTCAGAAATTCTCCCAGAAATAGTATCAAATGATGTTGATAGAGAAATTGAGAAATTATCTGACAGAATAAGAAATATAAACTTAAATGATGAAGATTTAGAAGAAAATAATGTCATACCTATAGAAAATGTGAAACAACATAGAAATTAGTGTTATGCTTCATCTCATCCTATTAATCAGATAATAGGTGATCCTAATCAAGGAGTTAGGACTAGGTCATCAGTAGTCAACATTTGTGGTGCTTATTCATTTGTTTCCTTACTAGAACCTAAGAAAATTGAGGATGCCTTAGAAGATGAATTTTGGTATTTAGCTATGCAAGATGAGCTAAATCAATTTATAAGAAATGAGGTATGGGATCTAGTTCCACCACTTGAAAATCAGTTTATAATAGGAACAAGGTGGGTATTTAGAAACAAACTAGATCAAGATGGACATATAGTTAAAAATAAAGCTAGGTTAGTTGCTCAAGGTTACAAGCAAGAGGAAGGAATTGACTATGATGAAACATTTTCTCCTATTGCTAGACTAGAATCAATATGAAATTTGTTAGCATATACTTGTTATATAGATTTCAAATTATATCAAATGGATGTTAAGACTACTTTTTTAAATGGATATATAAAAGAAGAAGTTTATGTAAAACAACCTTCAGGTTTTGAAGATTCAAAACATCCTGAGTATGTTTACAAGCTTAAGAAGGCACTATATGGCCTTAAACAAGTCCCTAGGTCTTGGTATGAGAGATTATCTAAATTTCTTATGGAAAAAGGGTATTCTATGGGAAAGGCAGATCACACTCTTTTTATCAAGAAGGTCGAAAAAGATATATTGGTGGTTCAAATCTATGTAGATGACATCATATTTGGAGCAATAAATGATAAATTAGTTGAGTCTTTTTTGAAAAACATGACTAATCAATTTGAAATGAGTATGATGGGTGAACTATCATTTTTCCTAGGCTTACAAATTAAGCAGTTAGAATGGGTACTTTTATTTCACAAGAAAAATATACTCAAGATTTATTAAAGAGGTTTGGGTTAGACAACACTAAAACAAAGAATACACCAATGAGTACTATCACTAAGTTGGATAAAGATGACTCTGGAAAAACGGTAGATATAAAACAATATAGAAGTATGTTTGGTTCATTACTTTATTTAACAGCTAGTCGACCAGATATTATGTTTAGTGTGTGTACTTGTGCTAGATATCAATCTAATCCTAAAGAATCACACCTACTTGCTGTTAAATGAATTTTTAAATATCTATTAGGAACCATCAATTTCGGATTGTTTTACTTTAAACATAGTTCTTTAAATTTAATAGGTTATAGTGATGCTGATTTCGCAAGATGTAAGTTTGAAAGAAAGAGCACCAGTGGCACATGTTAATTATTAGGAAATTCTTTAGTGTCATGGTTTAGCAAAAAGTAAAATTGTGTAGCATTATCTACAACTGAAGCTGAATATATAGCTGCTGCACTTTGCTGTGCTCAAATCCTGTGGATCAGACAAACTTTAAAAGATTTTAATTTAGCCTATGAACCAACTAAGATTTTCTGTGATAGTAGTTCTACAATAAGTTTGTCTAAAAATCTTGTCTTACATTCACGAGCTAAACATATAGAAGTTCGACACCATTTTCTAAGGGATAATGTTATAGAAGGAAAAATAGTATTAAATTTTGTTCCTACCATAGAACAATTAGCAGATCTATTTACAAAACCCTTAGATAAGAATACCTTTTCAAAATTACGATTAGAACTTGGTATCTATAAGTTATCTGATGTTTAAATTGTCCTGTTCATTACATAACATTTTAGTTTGTTATAAGGTAGTTTTAGAATTTAATTTCTTTATTATCAAAAAAATATATATCTATTTTCGAATTATTGTTCTCTATTAGTTAAGAATTTATGAAATTCTGATTTTTATTGAAGTCAATTTACTTAAGAAAAATTCAGAAAAGGTTACTTAAGTAAAGTTAATTTGATTCAATATCAGTGCCAACTATATTTTTGTTACTTATGTATATGCCCTTATAGAGATTTTAACTAGAAAATACATAAAAAGTATGTACCGATTATTAAAGGAAAGTTATTAACATACTGTTAGAAAAATTAAGTCTTGTGGTTGTCTCTTATTCAATTTACTATCTTATTTTATTGTTTATCTGCAATTACTTGAGTAATTAAGTCCGTTGGGGGATCTTAAACTCTAGTCACTTGAACCAACTAGTTTGGGATGTGTTGATTGAAAACTCATTTTACAAGTAATTCAGATTCTATTTAAGTTATAAAAAAAAAAATTACCTATTCTCACTTGTCATTGAGTAACTGGTTATCTTTCCCCTAAGTAAGGGATTGTGATCACGTAAAAAGATGATATTGTGGGAGGTAATACATAAAATATATATGTATAAATTAAAAAAAGAAAGAGAGGCAATGTACTCAAGCTTAATTTCTTTTACAGGTGTTATAACAATTCTACCATAATCTATGCATTTAATCTTTGCTATTTTTCTTTGTTATTATCTATCCTTTACACATAATGTAATGCATTTATTTTCTTAAGTTCGTGTACTCATTATTGAATTCTTTTAAGTTACCTGAAGGTATATCTCTATGAATTTTCTTTTGTAAACTGAATATGATAAATGCTAGAAAGTCTAAATTGTTAAATCTACTACTTATTTCTGTATTTCAATTAAAAAAAAAAATAGAGAAACTCAAATCTATTAGGGCTTTGCAACCCAGTTTAAGTACGCTAGATTTTGAACTTAAATGACATCTATTTAGGGCTTCGCAACCTAGTTTAAGTACACTAGATTTTGAACTTAAATGACACATCTATTTAGGGCTTGGCAACCCAGTTTAAGTACGCCATAGATTCTTTAGACTACATTTATGCAGGGGGAGCAATTTCTCATATAATAATTCAACCATTATGAACTATTATATACTTTAATGAAAGAATCTGAAATTAACATTATTTAAGTACATTTCTGAATTGTCGGTGAATTACAGGCTTTTTTATTCTTAAGTATCCAAATTTTCTATTGTTTCGGAAAGTTATATTGTATGTACCAGACAGTTATGTTTTTCAACGATTAGAGAATATTTTATTATTTCCTGGTGTACACGTGTTGACAGCTTATTGCATGACTTAAGTGAATGTTCAGTAAGTTATCTAGTAACTCTCCGAAATGCATCTGAGCATCGGATAGTTAGATTTGTAAGTATTCGAAATATCTGAACTCCTTAAGTTAGAATCATGCACGTGTTGAATTTAATTACTTTATTCTGTCTCATGTTAAAACTCGAACAGTTATGCTTAAGTCTTCAACTTTTTCGCATATCCATTTGAAAAACTCGAATAGTTAACTTAATATTACTATTTTTTTTAAAGACTTAAAATCTGACAATAACTATTCCAGTTTGTCGTATAGTTATGTGCTTTACTTCTCTCAAAACTCGAATAGTTATCATAAGTCTTCGAGTTTTCTCTTTTTTTTTACTTAGCCAATAGTTATTTTCTTTACACGAACAGTTACGCTAAGTATTCTACTTTTGTCGGTTGTAAAACTCGTATAGTTATTGTAAGCATTCGAGTTATTTATTAGTAACAGATTTTATATTTATGATTTTAATGATTGAATCCATTTATCCATTTATAAACTCAAAGAGTTATAAATGTTTTACTGACAACCTTTCATGTTTCTACCTTGGTAAAACCCTAGTTTTACGATCTTTACTTCCACTAAGTTCTATAGTGAACAGCGAAGATTAATCGATAATGTTAGGATGTGGTAGAATGACAAAAGTGCAGAAAAGAGAGATGAAACTTCAAAAGATAGAAAGTGAGATCAATGACATTTACTCAAGGAATACTTTTTCTAATGAAGTACTACATGAAATTAGAAAAGCTATTCAAGACAAGAAAAAGTTCTATTGGAAATTTATTCAGAATTATGCTGAAACAAAGTTTAGACTAAAACGGATCGAACTTTCTGCATTACAACTATGGAAACGAACTTTACAACCTAACCCTGCGGTTGTTACAAGTTCTGGACATGTACTTGAGAAATCAGTACAGTCTATCACTTATTATGGAAAGAAATGAGGACCAATGATAGAAAATGCCAACAGGGAATTAGAGTCTTTGTATTTCCAACATTATTTTCCCCCGGCTATTTTAGACGACATTCAACAATTTATTGATGAACAGAAAACTGCCATTTGGAAAATGGGCATTCGTAGTGAAGGACAAAAAGTTTATTAACTAAAAATGGTAGAGGTTGAGAGCTTAAAACTCTATATTCCATTATTACAACCTAGGCATCATGGTGAAGGACCATCAAGACCACAGGTGCCTTTAACAGGAGAAATTAAGAAAATTTTAGAACCTCCTGAACAACCAGAAACACTGCAAACATATAGTCAGAAAAAGAAGAAGACATTAGAATATTTTGGACTGATTGTAGGTGTACAAGGCATATTGCAACAAAGAGAAGAATCGTTGAAAATTAGAAAACTCTGTTCCATTGCACAAGCTGGACAGAATTTTGTTTCAGGAATCCCAGCAAATGTGACAAATATCGGATTACAAGCATACACTCTAAGGTATTGGGTCACATTAGTGCATAATGTTTCTTTTAATACAATGGATAGTTTTTCACATCATGCTGCAAGCCAACATTCTTTTCCTACGGAAAGAGAACATGTAGGAAATTTTGATGATATATATACGTATGATATCAATCTTGATGATATTTTTGATGACATAGACACTAAGTCTATGAATTTTGATGATATTTCATCTAAAGAGGAATGTACAGCTATTCTTCCTCTTACTGTTTCTCGGATAGAGACTTTTGAGTTTTGGTATTGTTGCTTATACTATAGTTTATACATGTGGTTATGTTTGTTATAGTATACAGTATATTTGTTGATAAATGTATATAATCAACAAACTACACAGTTACAAATAGAATATAACACTGCCAATGTCTCAATTATAAAAGTTTCAGAAATACAAGATGATTCTATTACACAAACAAATATAGAACATTCTTTCATATAGAGACAATTGTTATGTAGACCAATTATCGACATAAATGTTTCTGATCGATAGACTAATACAAAGACTGTTGATATTGATATGTTTCAAGAAGTACAAACAGAGGAAATTCAACAAATTATTGATACAACAATAATAGATATTTCAGACATTTACACTAGCTTTGATAAAAATTCCACTAGTTCTAAAAGATCTGAAAATATAGATGCTGCTGATAATGTTGAAACAAGTCCCAAATCAGAACATCATGACAGGAAAATACCTAATCCTGAACAGAATTTAGACGAAAATACATTGCTATGGTTCAAAAATAGTTCCTGTTATGAAAAATTTCAGACATATCAAACTTTTACAGTTTTATATTCAAGACCAGTTAAGTTTGAAAGGATGGCACATATACGAGAAATGTTTGAATTTCAAGGCTTGTTGACTCTACTTCCACAACAGCCAGGCCATCTAGTTATACCAGAAATTATAAGTTGTTTTTACTTAAACTTAACAGTGGAAGAAAGTATTCCTATTTCCAATATACAAGACTACAATATATATTTAACTCCAGAATTACTTTATCAAGTACTCAGTCTGAAAAATGAAGGAGTTAAATTATCAAAAAGAAAATAAGTTTATCAGTTGGGATGGGACATTAAAAGTTTAGCCAAAGATCTGACTACCAACAATCCAATGAGATTACTAAATGATTTAAATGGCCAAGCACATTTTATTGCAAAAATACTGCATGCTTCACTCTTTCAGAGGTTTGGTCATGGTGTAGAGGTTGGTAGATGCTGTCTTTATGCAACATATGCATTAATTAACCATATATAGGTGAATTGGTATGATATTTTTGTTTCTCATATCTTAAACTTGCAGAGTAAATTATTTTATGATGATATACTTTTGAGAATTGTGGTAAGTCAAATAGATATTACACCTTGGCCATAAAAAAGATTAAAATCAAGATCTTTCTCTACAAAGGAACTACAAAAATACTAGGAAGCAGATGCACCTGTAATTCGACAACAACAACAGGATTGGCAAACTCAGTTACAAGAACAACAACAACAGTTGACACAATTTTCAGAACAACAGCAACATACAGATACAAATACAGGTATACATATAGATACAAATCTAGGTATACATATAGATACACATACAAATTTACATACAGACATAAATACTGAATTTTTACAGCAACCGTCATAAGTTTCACATTTTGATTTAGATCAAACAATAATTGATCAGCTCAACAGAGTAAGTACAGAAATTGCAAGGCAAATTTCAAATACTTTTATCAATATTTTTCGAAGACAAAGAGGCTTGTGATTATACAAATTATGTATTGCATGATTTATTTATTGTAATTTGTTACCAAAAATTACTTGTGTAAAGCAATCACATTATGTAAACTATTTACTACATTTAATGATCATATACTTGTTTTTGACATTTTTTTTCAAACAGTTTATTCTTATCTACGATAGTTATGCATGTTTAAAAATGTCTTTTTGAATGATATATACTTAGCAAGTTTTTCTTCCTTACAATTTATTTACTTTTTTATAATGCCAAAAAGGGGGAGAAGATAGATTATTTGACTTATTAGGTTTTGACATCATTAAAAAGGGGGAGATTGTTAGGAATTTTGTTTTGATGATAAATGCTTTATTAAAGTTTATAAATAAGTCTAAATAATGTTTTCTAAGTATAATAGTCACGTAATTAAATGTTGAAAAGTTTTCAGATAGTTAACCTTCGGATAATTATAGTTTTCGGATAGTCAACATTTCGATTTAGTCGAAAAGTTATGTTAAAAACTCGTATAGTTAAGTTATCTACACGTGTGTTTTTAATGTTTTAAGTTGTCACGTGTTTTCCATGTGCATTCAGTAATGAAAATCGAAGAGTTAAATAACTGTTCGAGTTTTTATACGCATGGATAGATAACTTTTCGAGTTTTATAAAATGACTAAGGAATAGATAAGTCTTCTATGTTCAATCATGTGTTTTGCAGGTGCAAAAACTCGAAGAGTTACAGATAAGCGTTCAAAATTTTACAAGACTTAAATGATAAGTGTTCGACTAAAACGAAGACTTAGAAGAAATTCTACAAGTCTCTAGGAAGATAAAGTTTCAGTGAATCTATGAGTGGAAATCGTGGAAATTCAAAATGATAGTGGAAATCATGAATGATTTGAATTTGAAATTAGTACGTGAATTATGGATTAAGTGGATGAACATGATGAATGTGAAATCATAGTTTGACTACTAATAGAGAGTATGAGCTACATTACAATGATGATCCCAATCTCAAAAACCAAGTCTGAATATTCAATCCGGATCCCTAACTGAAAAGTTAAGTTTGAATATTCATATTTAGAAAAATTCTCCAACATCTGAAGAAGTTCGAAATTCCAAGCAATTTCAGAAAAAGAGTTGCAAATGCACGAAGTCTGGAAATTCCACAATTGGAGAAGAAGAGATATAGAAGCTGAGCAAAAAAAAAGAAATGAGCTATGTGCATAAAGATCAGGTTTTATACAATTAGAAATTAGTTTTGAATAAGGACTTCATTTTCTATTTGAATTGTATATCGGACATTATTGTATCAAAACCGTCAAGAAGGGAATTGAGCTGAAAAGATATTGTAAATTTTGTCTTTAATGTTTATAAAGAATAGAATTTTATTTACAAGTGTTTTGTGCTCTTGTTTTATCCGCTAGTAATTTTAATTGCTAAAGACACAATTCACCCCTCCTCTTGTGATACAACGATCCTACACTCGTTAAGTTAGAAACGTTAAATTATAAATCCACTTGTATTACTCGCTTAGTTAACATTAACACAACGACTTCTTATTACATTTGATGAAAAATTTTGGACAGGAAAGTTTATTTTGTAGGAAATTTTTCAGAGATCCAGGATTGATGATTAAAGAAAATTCGAAATGTAAATGTGGGTCAGAATGTGTGTATTTCGATGAAGGAAAAAGAAAAGATGTGAAGAAGTGGAAAACTGGTAGTGATTAAACGTGGAGGATATGCATGAAATGAAGATACAGTATAAAAGACAGAATTCTCGTTGATCAAGTTATCCCTGCACACCAAATGAAAAATCTTCTCAGGGATCAAAAATACTCTTTGGGGAAAAGCTCTTAGATGGAAGAAAATTCAGTGAAGCAAAAAATGTCAGATTTATGTTACTGAAGATCTGAAGTATCAAGAGAAAGCAAATTCGGTGAAGCAAAGAAAGACAAGATATTCGTCATTGAAGAATTGCTGAAGAAGAAAAGAAGAAGAAGAAGAAAGATCTCAAATAGGGAGAAATGTTTTAAATTCTGCATATTAGTTTTCTTTGTTTGTAGTTATGAAATTATATAGATGAAATATGGTATCAATATATAATTGCATCTACAATTTCTGAGGAGAATTGAATCGTATATTGTAATTGAAACCTTGAATTAAAATGATTTTATGAAAATAGTGTCTCGACTTGTTTTTAATTTTGAAATTTCAATTATAATCGGAAAAAGTTGAAAAACACAATTCACCCCCCTCTTGTGTAGCCATACGATCCTACAGATAGTTACAACACTGGTTAAAGCTTAAGTATTTGAAAGAAGAAAAAAATCGGAAGGTTAATAAGCTAAGTATCCAAAAGATAGTTTAAAGCGAAAAGAATTCTTTCGGAGAGTTAGAAGGTTAACTATCTGAAAATAGAAGGCCTTTAGTCAGGATCAGATATTACCTCAGACTCATCTGCCATGAAGCACACATGAACAACGTCTTCTAACTCTTATTCTTCTTCTGATTGATGATGATTCCTCAGATTCAAACTCTTCTGACATGTCATCCCAAGTGGCCTTCAAAGCCTTTTTCTTGTAAAACTTTTTCTAAGCCGTCTTCTTCTGATTTGTCCTACTATGCTTTTCATTTTTCCTTATAGGGCAGTCTGGAGAAAGATGTCCAGGTTTCTTATAGTTGTAACATACATACTTTCTGGATGAAGAATTCTTATCATTCAGTGATTTTGATGTTGAGGGTTTTCATTTTTGTTCCTTTGCTGTTTCCTAGCTTTCCATGCTTTCTTGAATTTCCTAGTCAACAAAATCAAATCCTCATCAGAATCAGTAGATATATCAGAATCTAAATTAATTTCAAAGGCTATTTCTTTCTTCATTCTTAGTTTGTTATGACTTAGTGATTCATTTAATTGAACTTCATAAGTAGTTAAGTTTCCTATAAGTTCATTTATAGTATAAACATTTAAATCTCGTAATTCCTCAATTGATGTCACTTTCTGAGACCATTTAAAACTTAGGAATCTGAGAATTTTCCTCACCAAACCCTTATGTTCAAAATTCTTTCCTAAGCATTTTAAAGAGTTTATGATATCAAGAAATCTGGAAAGCATCTTAGAAATACTTTCGTCTTCATGCATCTTAAAGAGTTCATACTTATGAATTAACATGTTGATCTTAGTCTCTTTAACTTGAGAAGTACCTTCATGTGAAACTTCTAATGCATGCCACACCTCATAAGTAGATTTATGTGCCGACACTTTACTGAACTATTCATAACTTAGTGCACAAAATAAAATATTTAAGCCTTTAGCATTCAGAGTTTCATTTTCTTTTTCAGTAATTGTCCAAGTATTATAAGGGGTAGATAACAGAGTATATGGTTTAGAAATCATGAACCACAACTTATGATCTATACTTTAAAGAAAGACTGTCATCCTATATTTCCAATATTCAAAATGTATTCCATCAAATAAAGGAGGACGATTAAGATTTTGACCTTCATACAAAGAAAAATTATCATTTCCAGTAGCCATCTTACATTAGATTTTTCAACCTATTAGATTTTAAACAGTCTAAAACAATAAAAACAATTTGAGCCTTAAATCGAGAAGGTTAAGAGTATGCTCAAATATCAATTTCTGTTTAAAAACAAGTAAGGCAGAATAAGTAATGATATTAAATAAGTTGGTATCGATTTTATATCAAAGATTATAAACAAAACTTTGATACCACTTGTAGGATCGTATGGCTACACAAGAGGGGGGTGAATTGTGTTTTTCAACATTTTCAATTATAATTGAAACTTCAATTCTCAAAAACAAGTCGAGACATTGTTTTCATAAAATCATTTTATTCAAGGTTTCAATTACAATATACAATTCAATTCTCCTCAGAAATTGTAGATGCACTTATATATCGATACCATGTTTCATCTATACAATTTCGGATTACAAACAGAGAAAACTAATTTACAGAATTTAAAACATTCCTCCCTGTTTGAGATCTTTCTTCTTCTTCTTTTTTTTCTTCTTCAGGAATTCTTCAGTGACGAATATCTGACTTTCTCTACTTCACCGAATTTGCTTTCTTCTGATACTTCAAATCTTCAGTGACATAAATCTTACCTTTTTCTGCTTCACTGAATTTTCTTCCACCTGAGAGCTTTTCCGTGAAAAGTGTTTTTGATCTCTGAAAAGATTTTTCGTTTGGTGTATAGGGATAATTGATCAACGAGAATTCTTTTATACTGTATCTTCATTTCATTCATATCCTCCACGTTTAATCACTACAAGTTTTCCACTTCTTCATGTCTTCTCTTTTTTCTTCATCGAAATACACACGTTCTGACCCACATTTATATTTTGAATTTTCTTTAATTATCAATCCTGGATCTCTGAAAAATTTCTTGCAAAATAAACTTTCTCGTCCAAAATAATTTTCATCAGGTGTAATAAGTAGTCGTTACTTTAATGTTAACTAAATGACTAACACAAGTAGATATACAACTTAACGTTTCTAACTTAACGAGTTCCTCATGTGCCAACTCACATGACAAGTACTGTAGCTAACTCAACAAACTAAGTCTGTGGTGTTACGCTAACTCAACGAATCATCTCCATGGTGTTACGATAACTCAAAGAACCATCTCTATTGTGTTACAGATAACTCAACGAACTAGTAATAAACAAATATTTTTATAATAAGAATTTTACCACGTGCAAAAATAACAACTTAAGTTTTTAACACAAACCTAACGCGTTGCCTTAGTGTTCAATATAGCAACTCAACACGTTTAGTTATGTTAATTTAACGAGTTAAACATGTGCACCTCACGTGATACAATATAACATTCGTAACTTTTAATTCACCACGTGTACAACACTAACTTAACGAGTTCGTCTTTTCTTTTACTCACTAACTTAACAAGTTCTCACATGACCTATTTTAACCTTTAAGCCTCTAACTTAACAAGTTCTCACGTGATCTCTATACAAATAACACTCTAACTTAACGAGTTGTTTAAACATGCATTGTTCATGATACAAAAAATATAACTTTAAAACATATCATACTTTTCAATAAAAACACACGTTAACTTAACGTTTAGTTAAATGAGAAATTAATACAATGAAACGACTAGTTATTAACTTAGTATAATTTTAGATCCAATACAGACAAGTATTTATATCAGTAAGCTTTTTCTATATTAATTGATGTTTTTAATTTCTTTTCACAAGCAATAGTAATTGAGCAAATATGATTACTTTCATTCAACACACATCATCAAAACAAAATACTCAACATGATGTGTAAAATGCTTAAACTCCACAAAAAGATAAATTTTGTTGATGATGTTGTTTACCTTATAGATATTATGTACTTATCATAAATATCTAAGTAATATCTAAACTGCTACATAAGATACTATGTATTTATTGTAAAATCATAGTAGTATCTTATTGATTTTACGTTGTTTATCAATTTTAATGGTTTTCAAAATTTTAAGTGGAAGTGTCAATGAAAAACATTAAATTCCTCTGAAATCCTAAAATTTTGATTAAGTGATTTTCTTTGGATTAATGACAGTACATATGATCATGCATAAATTTGACTTGATTGACTAAACTTGTAGAATAATTTATATGTAAATCATATTAAACTTCTAATCAAAAGTATGAGCTTATTGCAACTGATTCATATTTTCAGTAAAATCATAAACGTAAAAATTGTATGAGATTTGTGTTTTATTGCATCTATATTAATGGAATACATATATATTATGATTAAAATGAAAAGTGCTTACAAAGTGAAAATCTTTGAAAGTTTATTGATCAATTTGATCACGAGCATTTTGTACTTGAGCAAATAGGTATGTAAGGATTGAAAACATTCAAAACTTGTTTTTAGTAAAATGTACTAACTGAACGTTATGTTATGTAAGGTAACGTGTAAAACTACCTCTAGACAGCGTTTTATTCGTTAGGTTAGTTAACTCAACAAGTTATACTTGAATATTTCGGGTACCTTGATTGAATAAACTTTATTCAATATTCTTTTAAAATCCAAACTCGACTACTATACACGTTGTGTTATTCACCTAAAACCCTATTTAAACACTTATTACAAGAGCATTTAGGTTATTCGTAAACTTTGTCTAAACATCTTTCCCGCTTGTTCCTGTTACATCTTGTGACGATGGTCTCCAAGTTCTACAAAGGTCGTGGCAGAGGAAAAGGAAAAGAAATAGACCATGATGAAGTTCCACGAGCTTGGTTTAAGAAAATACTTCAAGTGGACAAAAGTTAGTAAAAATTTATAGTGAATACTTCTTTCTTGAAGGTATACTGAATGAAGTTAGATTAGAGCTTCATAATACTGATGAAAGTATTAAATACATGGGTATTCGAAGTAAATATGACAGAGAATACAGAATGAAATGTGTTGAGATTGCATTTCTGGAACAATATGCAAAATTTATGGAAAAAGGTGCAGGTTCATCAACTAGAATTCCTCAAACCCCTTTAAGTGGTACATGACTACATGCATTTGAGGAAGAACATGAATCTGCTATTCCTACTCCTTTGTATTCAACAGAAAAACCAACAAATATTGTTGTGGATAAAAGAAAAGTTGAAGGTCCTCAAAAGGCAATAGCAATAGAAAGTGCCTTAGAAGAATTAAACCAAAAAACTTTTATGGAACAATTTCAAAAGAAAACAACAATACTTGAAGAGGAGAAACATAAGTGTTATAGAAGAAAAAAAATCAGAAAAATTATGTCTAAGGAAACAAAGTCTGCTAGAAAAGAAAAATCAGATGAGCATTTATTTCCAAAGGATAATGTATGTCTAGACATTGTGCCTTTTAGTGCATCTGATAAACTCATCAGTTCCTAGCATACTGAAACTGATGAAGATAATGAGACTTTATTTTCCCTTACTAGAAAACTTGAGAAGAAATCCAAGTCAAATATTAGCTAAAGTTTTTCTATTAGTACAAGTCCTGATGATGTAGAAATTGAACAATCAGAGCATCAGGAAACTGACATAGAACAAGTTATTGCAGATATAATTGATAATGTTCAAGCAGTAACTAGTTCACAAGCTGAATTATCTAGAGTAGCGGATATTGAAAAAGTTAAGACTCCAGAAGAGCTTAATGTCAAACAACCTTCTTCAGAATCTATAGAAGTAGAGTCTGAGAATTCACGTGTATCAATGGAAATATCTATTGAACAAAATGAACAATTACAGACAGATACACCAGTTGTAGAATTTATGGAAAAATTGAACTCTGAACATTCTATAGAGACTGAACAAATGAATGTAGAGCATAATGAAGATGTTCCTTATACTGTTGAAGCTGAAGAATCAAGCTTACTTATGCAACTTCAAGAAAATAATTTCTCAAAGGAACAACATGGCATTCATTTTGAAGAAGAGGTTCCTGAAGATGAATTAAATTCTGAATCAAGGCTTCAGGTATCACCTTCTTTGTATAAAGTATTACAAATTCAAGGAAATTCAATTCATTTTAGATCTAAGGAAGTAGTGCAGAAATATAATAATCTAATTACATGTCAGATTCTGCATGCTCGACCAATAAAGTTCAAAAATTTGATTGAAATAAGAGATCTATTTGAGTTTCAAGGCCTCATTCATTTCTTGCTAGTTGGAACAAAATGGAAACAATATAAAGAGCTTATTGCAGCCTTCTATAGCAATCTAGTCAAGAATGAAAATATACTAACAACTCAAATAAATCAACAGGAGTTCACATTGTCTCCTGAATTAATTTTTGAAGTTTTGGGATTGAAGAATGAAGGTGTTGTTGTAACTAACAGATTTGACATGATTAGACAACAAGAATGGAACATTCACTCGCTATCAAAAATTTCAAACGTATATACTAAAATGAGATTAATGGAAAATCTGAATGTAGAGGCAAGGTTTATTGCAAATATATTGCATGCCAATTTATTTCACAGAGTTGGACACAATATGGAAGTCAACAGAAGCTGTTTATATGCAATTTATGGTCTACTGAATAGAATTCAAATCAATTGGTTTGATGTTTTCATTTATCAACTACAGCATATGAGTTCAAAGTTATTTTTTGGTGATGCTGTATGTGGACTTCTTGCAAACCAATTAAATTTATCCGACTGGCCCTCTAAAACTAAAGGCATGAGAGCTTTTAGTGTAAAAGATTTGCAAAAATTCCAAGCCATGCATCAACCTCAACAACAACAACAACCAATAAAATGTATAGAATAGATACAACCACAACAACCAAGTTATTCAGTTCAAGTAGAACAGCAACCCCAGCTACCTCCTAACCTAGATGATGTGCTTAATGACATCAGAAATGATATTAGGCATCTAGGAGATAAAATATGTAATGCTATAAGTGATATACTTAGGAGGGATAGATAAATGTTCTGTCATTTGTCTGTTTGCTTGCTTCTGAATACAAAATGTAATGTTTGTATTTATTATTTGATTCATTGAACAATACATTTTTCTGTAATTGGTTCAATTCTTATTTATGTTTATAGAAAGTTTAGCTGTAAATATATCTCTTGGTTTATATACTATGTAATCATCTTTTTGATTAATGACAAAAAGGGGGAGAAATGTTAAATGTTAAAAATTCAAATGTAGAAGATGATTATGATTTTAATTGCATATATTATAAAGAGAGATAATATTTAAGTGGTTATGATAGATGATAATGTAATCTGAAAGATAATTATGTGGTTATTAAAATCTGAAAGATACTTATGTAATTATTGACATCTGAAAATTTTATTTTTGAGAGGTGAATTTTACACAAACAATAGAAATAAGCTTAAGTGAACTTAAGTCAACAAACAAGTTTGTTGAATTAAAAGTTAACCCAACGAAGGTGCTTTGTTGAATTAAATATATTTCATAATTGATTTAATATGATTTTGTCATCATCAAAAAGGGGGAAATTGTTGAGTACTTTGTTTTGATGATGTGTGCTGAATGAAAGTAATCATATTTACTCAATTACTATTGCTTGTGAAAAGAAATTAAAAACATCAATTAATACAGAAAAAACTTATTAATATAAATACTTGTTTGTATGGATCTAAAATTATACTAAGTTAATAACTAGTCGTTTCGTTGCATTAATTTCTCATTTAACTAAATGCTAAGTTAACGTGTGTTTTTATTGAAAAACATGATATGTTTTAAAGTTATATTTCCTATATCATGAACAATGCATGTTTAGACAACTCGTTAAGTTAGAGTGTTATTTGTATAGAGATCACGTGAGAACTCATTAAGTTAGAAGCTTAAAGGTTAAAATAGGTTACGTGAGAACTCGTTAAGTTAGTGAGTAAAAGAAGAGACAAACTCGTTAAGTTAGTGTTGTACACGTGGTAAAATTAAAAGTTACGAATGTTATATTGTATCACGTGAGGTGCACATGTTTAACTCTTTAAGTTAACATAATTAAACACGTTGAGTTGCTATATTGAACACTAAGGCAATGCATTAGGTTAGCATTATAAAACTTAAGTTATTATTTTTGCACGTGGTAAAATTCTTATTATAAAAATATTTGTTTATTGCTGAATCAGTGAGTTATCAGATTTTTGGATACTTAGAAAACTTAACTATCTGATACTTATACTATTTCCGGTGAGTTAGCATTTAACCTTTCGAAAGAAATGTTAAGCTGGTTCGTTGAGTTATCTCTAACACAATAAAGATGGTTCGTTAAGTTATCGTAACACCACGAAGCTAGTTTGTTGAGTTAGTGTAACACCACAGACTTAGTTCATTGAGTTAGCTACAGTATTTGTCACGTGAGTTGGCACTTGACGAACTCGTTAAGTTAGAAACGTTAAGTTATATATCTACTTGTGTTACTTATTTAGTTAACATTAAAGTAACGACTTCTTATTGCACTTGATGAAAAATTTTGGACGAGAAAGTTTATTTTGCAAGAAATTTTTCAGAGATCTAAGATTGATGTTTAAAGAAAATTCGAAATGTAAACGTGGGTCAAAATGTGTGTATTTTGATGAAGGAAAAAGAAAAGACGTGAAGAAAGGTAGAATGAAGATATAGTATATTAATGAAATGAAGATACAGTATATTAATTTAACGTATTAATTCAACGTATTTTGATGTGGAGGATGTTTAAAGATGTGTGTATCCTTAGATTTTTTAACGTATGCTCAAATATTAATTTCTATTTAAAACCAAGGAAGGCAGAATAAGCAATGATATTAAATAAGTTGGTATCGATTTTATATCAAAGATTATTAATAACACTCTAATACCACTTGTAGGACCGTATGGCTACACAAGAGGGGAGTGAATTGTGTTTTTCAACATTTTCGATTATAATTGAAAGTTTAAGATTAAAAACAAGTCGAGACATTGTTTTCATAAAATCAATTTTATTCAAGGTTTCAATTACAATATACAATTCAATTCTCCTTAGAAATTGTAGATGCAATTATATATCGATACCATGTTTCATCTATACAATTTCATAGCTACAAACAGAGAAAACTAATGTGCGGAATTTAAAACATTTCTCACTATTTAAGATCTTTCTTCTTCTTCTTCTTCTTCTTCTTTTTTTAACAATTCTTCAGTGATGAATATCTTATCTTTCTCTACTTCACCGAATTTGCATTCTTCTGATACTTCAAATCTTCAATGACATAAATTTGACCTTTTCTGCTTCGCTGAATTTTCTTCCATTTGAGAGCTTTTCCCCGAAAGATGTTTTTGATCCCTGAAAAAATATTTCGTTTGGTGTGTAGGGATAACTGATCAACGAGAATTCTCTGCCTTTTATACTGTATATTCATTTCATGCATATCCTCCACATTTAATCACTACTAGTTTTCCATTTCTTCACGTCTTTTCTTTTTCCTTCATCAAAATACACACATTTTGACCCATGTTTACATTTCGAATTTTTTTTAATCATCAATCCTAGATCTCTGAAAAATTTCCTGCAAAATAAACTTTCTCATCCAAAATTTTTCATCAAGTGTAATAATTAGTCGTTACTTTAATGTTAACTAAACAAGTAAAACAAGTAGATATATAACTTAACATTTTTAACTTAACGAATTCCTCATGCCAACTCACGTGACAAGTACTATAGCTAACTCAACGAACTAAGTCCATGGTGTTACGCTAACTCAATGAACTAGCTTCGTGGTGTTACGATAACTCAACAAACCAACTCTGTTGTGTTATAGATAACTCAACAAACTAGTGATAAACAAATGTTTTTATAAAAAGAATTTTACCACATGCAATAATAACAACTTAAGTTTTATAATGCTAACCTAATGCGTTGCCTTAGTATTCAATATAGCAACTCAATGCGTATAGTTATGTTAACTTAACGAGTTAAACATGTGCACCTCACGTGATACAATATAACATTCGTAACCTTTAATTTTGCCACGTGTACAACACTAACTTAACGAGTTTGTCTCTTCTTTTACTCACTAACTTAACGAGTTCTCATGTGACCTATTTTAACCTTTAAGCCTCTAACTTAACGAGTTCTCACGTGACCTCTATACAAATAACACTCTAACTTAACGAGTTGTCTAAACGTGCATTATTCATGATATAGAAAATATAACTTTAAAACATGTCATACTTTTCAATAAAAACACACATTAACTTAACATTTAGTTAAATGAGAAATTACTGCAATGAAATGACTAGTTATTTAACTTAGTATAATTTTAGATCCATTACAATCAAGTATTTATATCAGTAAATTCTAGATATTTCATATTTCAGCAATTCTAGATAACAGAAAATATACTCGATTCATAAGATATCTGTATTTCACAAAACACTTGTATCTTTTCAGAACAGTATATGTTTTTTTTTCTTTTTCTTTTTCTTTTCTTTTTTTTTTTTTTTTTTTTTTTACTTTAAAAGTTAATTTGACAAGCTTGAATCATGCAGGAGCTTTCTAATGTACCCATGTAACGAGCTTTCAGTCAACAATCCCAGATCTGATCAGGATCTTAGGTTGCCAGATTTCAAGAGTCCTTTTTTTTTTAGGACAACAATCCTTACATACCTATCTGCTCATGTACAAAAGGCTCGTGATCAAACAAGTCAATAAACTCTCAAATTTTTCTCTTTTTTCCTTTTTTTTTTTTTTTTTTCAAAATACACACAAAACAAAGCATTAATCATATACTGTATATGTACGTATTTCATTAATATAGATGAAGTAAAACACCAATCTCATATAGTCCTGCTTCTATCATCTATTGAAAATATGAATCCATAACAGTGAGCTCATACTTTTTCTGTAGTTTAATAAGATCTACACATAAATCATTCTACAAGTTCAATCAATCAAATTAAATGTATCTTTAATCATATGTGTTTCATTTAATCTAGAATTCATATCTCAGCTCCTTCAGGACTTCAGATAATTTACTGATTTTTCATTAAGCATTCTGATTTCATTTTAAAATCGTGAAACTGTTAAACTCATGAAATTCAGAAAAAACATAAGATACTATATCTAGATTTGCATAAATAGTAAATTCTATAGCATCATATATAGCCTTCTAAATATAACATTCAAGTAGTTACAGATTATAAATTTTATAGTCTCAATTATCGAATAGTTATAGCAAGTTCATAAAAATTTTCAATTTCCACAAAACTTTGCAGTACCATTTTAATTTTTTTTTAATTAACAAACTTACATGGCTGTTACTTTAATTACCTCCCCCCCCATACCTACATTTTGCATTGTCCTCAATGTAAAAGATTTGACAGTAAATACAGTAATTGTAGTAGGCATGAATACAGTTTTGTTGATTTAAAATTCAGGATAAGTAATCAGTTACATACCTTGATTTGTTTGTATCTCCTTCTGCATATTCCGATTTTTGATTCTGAAAACTTTTCATTCACAGATAAAAGCAAAAAATATATAACAAAATAACATTTAACAGATATTGATAATTCAATGTCTTGTGTGGAACCTAGGCTCTTATGCCTTTGGTGGCTCACAAGTAAGCCAGTTGGTTTCCCAGAACAGATACCAACAAACTGGATTGATATTTTGTTTTTTTTTTTCTTTTATAAAATAAAATGAAAACTATATTTTTTTCTAAAAATAAATGTAGAATACACACAAAATCACAGCTTAAGAACATGATTGAAAAGTAGGAACAAATAGAATAAATGTATCAGTCCAAGCAATCTTTTTAGGCATAGTTCTTCTTGCTATTAATTCTATTTTCATGTAGTTCTTGTTCCTTCTTAATTTGTAAACGTGTAATATATTATAAATTCCAAATACAAGTGTATTACCATTAATGATATGAAATGCAGAAAGGGATCCTTTTTGGTTCCAGGGTAATGTAGCAGTTTCTATTTCTACATCTATTTCAATATATTCCTCTTCCCACTTCCATTCATTAATGTCTTCCATAATCCATATTTGAAATTTCATTAATTCATCCCACCATCTTATCAGACATAAAGTAGGATCATCTTCTTCATTATACCACATTCCTATTTGAATTTTATTAAATTCTGCAGATGGTGGTTTAGCTATATCACTCAGTATAGGTAAAATTTTTATATATTCATCATAACTGTCTATGCTCACTATGTATAAATCAGATCCAAATGCAATTGATATATCTGTGACAAGATATATATATCCATCAAGTATGACATGTGTTTGGTTAATTAATGATTTCTGTCCTAGATATATCATAATATTTTCATTCCAAGATCTATTCAGAAAATTATACACACTTAAGCGTAAATCTTCACCCTAATTTCCTGTAGGTCTCCAATAATATAATTTTTCAGGAATTGTAGAATTTTTATCAGAAAATATTAAAGCCGATCCACAATTTACAATTGGTACTTCAAATCTATTAGGTCTTCCTATATTCCATTCTTCTCTTGTTATAGGATTTCTTATCAAAATATCAGGTAATAATAAACTTGCATACCTTGGTCTCGTCTTGTATATGATTAATCCTTCATCTATCCCCATAATATGATTTATTTCTTCTAATGTATTGGGTGGAATTCCAGTAGTTTCTTCCATAGCAAGATATTCATGGCTATTTGAACTACGATTAAATGACCTCCATATGAATCCATCTCTAATCTTAGTCATTTTTGCAGCTTGTAGTCCCTGAAAATATTTTTCTTCAATACAGTCTTTAATTTCCTTTGATACACAACACAACCTGCACAGATCTTTAACTGACAAGTTACTCAGTACTTCCCTTAGTGCATCCAACGGTAATTGCATCAATTCCATTTGTTGATTCTGTATAACATAAACAAAAATTTAGTAGAGACAAAAAATTAACATAACTACTGCACACCCTCGTGGAGTTATCAAGGCATAACTCAACGGAATAAGTTCGTTGAGCTAAGGATTGACTCTACGATACTATTAGCTATAAATAAAAACATATATATATACAGATAGTTGCTTCAGATATGCTGCTTCATTCAGCTATCTTCCCAGAAGAGGTATCAATTTCATTAACCGTTCTATTGACAGGATTATGTATTGCTTGTATTGGCAATCCTCCAGTAGGTCTAACTTCCATTGGTTCCTTCTGTCTAAGTGATATATTTCTATTTTGATTTTGAATTGCAGCACTTCCAAATACAAAATCTAGACGATTGTTTAATTGTTGGATTATCTTTTCTAATTTCTCTATTCTAGATCATTGTTCCAGTAATGCTTCATAACTTATATTCTTCTCATTTACATTTTCTCCTCCTTGGAAATTGTTGTTTCTCCAAGATAAATTCGGGTGATTTCTCCAATTAGGATTATAAGAATTTCCCAAGTTATCTCTCTAGTTTCTAGCATAAATAATATCTAAATCATTTATGTTTGCATTCTTTTCTGCTAGCTTTTGATTTAATGATAACTCTTCTATTTTCTTTGTTAATTCATTTAATTTCACCTCAAGCATAGTACTTGACTCTATTTCATGCATTCCTCTTGGCAATATTTTTTTATCTGCAATAGCTTCAACCGAGTTTTCCCATTGTGTAGTTCTTTTTGCAAAGTTTTCTAAATATGTCCATGCTTCTTCACTACATAACTTTAAAAATCCATTTTGATAAGTAGATTCTAATAAAGATTTCGTTGAAACATCTATGCCTTCATAAATTATACCTATTAATTGTGCCTTACTCATTGCATGATGTGGACATTGAGTCAATAAATCTTTAAATCTTTCAAAATATTTCCAGAATGATTCACCTTGTTTTTGGCTACACATTAATATTTCTTTCTTCTTTTTAATTGTATGATGTGCTGGATAATATTTTTCTAGAAAAACAAAGCAAAATTCAGTCCATTTAGAAATTGAATCAGGCGACAAAGTATATAACCATCTCTTAGTTGTGTCTTTTAAAGAAAAAGGGATATATCTAAGTTTAATAGCATATATACTCATGTTCGGCATTTTCATCATTTGACAAACTTCATTAAATTCTTTAAGGAAATAATAGGCATCCTCTCTTTCTAATCCATGAAAATGTGGCAATTGACTAATATAATTAGATTTCAGTTCAAACCTATCTCCCTCAAAGTTTGGCAATCGAATACATGAAGGTTCATCAACTAATTTCGGATACAGAATTTCTCCTAATGGTTTTTCTACTGGAACAGCCATCTCTACGTTCTCTTTTAAAGAAAGGTTAGCTACACCCCAAAGAATTTCGTTAAAGTTCAGTTCAGAAAATTTTTCAGTACTCTATGATGAAAATTCCTGGGAAGGTGTTCTTACTAATTGTTTAGTGCTTAGAGAACGAGCCCATGTGCTCATAAATAAATAGCAGAAGATTAATTACATACCAGTCTGAAGCTTTCCATTTAGTAAATATTTGTTGTCGAATGAATTCGAATCAGCTACTTCGCCTTCCAATTCCTCCAACGCATTCTCCTTTCTTTTAAAAGTGCTGGTAACTCGTAAATAACATTCTGATTTATATATATAATGTACATCCATAAAGTGAATAAATCTCGTTGCAAGAATGTGTCTTGCAACGTGCATCGTGGTTTCTATTTTTATGGGTACGTGTACCACTATTAATTTCAAATTTTAGTAACCACTAAGCCGACAAAGTTTCGTTCGTGGTTAAAAGAATAATTGTTCTGCTTAATCCATGAACTAACCTCGTTGAGTTACAGATAACTCAACGAAACACAATCGGTTACTATTGCTAACTCCACGGACTAACTTCATTGAGTTACAGATAACTCAACGAAGTGACCTTATATTATATTACTGATCTCATGGAGTTACGGTTAACTCAACGAACTTACTTCGTTGAGTTAACACTTAGCAACCTCTAAGTTTTACTCTCGTAAATTCCTCTCTATTTTTTTTTTCTTTTTCATTCTACTAACTGAAATAAAGTTAAATCTATGTCATTAATGCATCATTCTAATCAAAATTCATTTAAATTTGAACATTATATAAATATTTAACTTGCAGGTCATTTTATGTTATGCAGAATTTACATTTTACCTTGCAATATGCAGTAATTTTCAAGCATCTATCCTGTCATTCAGCAAATTGTAAATCTATTAAACATTCATTCATAAAGTTCCACAAATTGTATAATATTCAATACATTCCATTCATTTTCACATCCAAAACATGTAAGAAAATTGCATCTGAAAAATTATATTCATTAATATGAATCAATTTATAGTACAAATACATCATACAATTTTATACAAGTAGACGAACAATACAATTTAATCTCTATTCCTAAGTTCATCTACTTCCTTCTGGAGTTTTTCTAATTGAAGTTCTAATTGATTAATTCTTTCTACATCTCCTGTAATGCTTCTAGAAGGTACAGCTATCTCTACTGCTACAAAATTTCTGTATTCTTTCACTGAAATGGTTCTTGATCTGATTCTTTTTGATGTCCATTTCGTGAAATCAATACAATCCACCATCAGTAGTGGAATCAAATCTCCATAAAATTTTTTTTTCTTTACTACTTTCAGCTTGGAGATAAAAACTGCAAACCAATTTATTTGAATCCTGTTTACAACTGCATATGTGGCCCATTTGACAAATTGACTTAATTTTATGTCATGGCCCTGTCGTTGATAGACATTTTTAATCAAAATGTTAGCTACCATGTGTGCTTTACCACTTAAATGCTTCAATCTGTTTAATAAAGGCACACCAGGATTGATAGCCAAACTGTCCTTGATTTCCTGTTCAGTCCATTCAATGACAGTTGTGTCTTCCAAAATTTTTAGTCCTTCATTCTTCAATCCAAAAATGTTGTAGAGAAGCTCTGATGTTATTTGTACATCAGCTTCCTCCACATTGGAAATTAATCCTCCTTCTCCTTCTCTTAAATTTGCATAGAAATAAGGCACTAAATTCTCATAAACTGCATGCCCTCTTTCTTGAGAAATGAACTTTAGTAGACCTTGGAACTCAAATAAATCTTTGATTTCTTGCATTCCATCCCAATTTACTGGTCTACTGTAAATGATATCATAACCCCTAATCTCTTGGTATTTGACATAAGCTTCCTGACTCCAAAAATGTACTTCATTCAGAACTGTTGTTTCAGTCGGGTCAGGAATATGACTTTGCTGTTTCAAAGGGGTTTGTTCTTGATATTCCTCTTCTATAGGCTGCATTTGAACATTCTCTACAGATTCTTGAATTTCTGTTTCTGTTTTTGTCTGTGGTGGTGAGCCGACAAAACTCTCCACTCTATCTTGAATTCTTTCCATAAATTGCTGAAGAGTTTCTTGCTCTTCAGTGGAATCTGTAAAGTTATTTTTGTTCAAATGGCTTCTTTCAGCCTCTTCATTTTCTGCTCTTTCTTCTTCCTCCTGACTACCAATCTGCTCTGCTACTATTCTTTTTGATTCTTTAACAGATTGGGATGGAGTCACAGGCAATTCAGTTTCAGCCCTAATTTCTGTTCTTTCTTCTTGTACAGGCTGCAGATTAATTTCAGCTTGATTTTCTTCTTGTCTTTGCTCATGCTACTCCTGCTCCTGCTCCTCCTTAGAATCGGATAGCAGGTTTATAAAAATTGGCTCCACAGGCCCTATTGACATTGGTATCTTAGATTTAATCTCTTCTTGATAGTTAGGCACTATCTCTTTTCCTTTCCTTTTTCTGATTAATTGTGCTTGTTCTTCCTCTTCTTCTTCTGAGATTAAATCTACAAAAATAGGCTCTATAGGCCTTCGAGCCACAGGTATTGGCTCTTCTTGTTTAACTTTTTCTATAATTACTGGTCTCGAAGGACCAGCTTCATCTCCTTTTGCAGTAGGTTTGGCAGTAGCTTCTTGATGCTGTTCCATTTTGATTTTATATTGGGCTTTCAACTTTTCTGCAGCCCTTTTTTTGTAAAGTGCATCAAACACTAGGTATGCTTTATCCACTACCAAATCTTCTGATTCTCCTTGGTTTTTTCCAACTTGAACCAGTGCTTGAAATTCCTTTAACTCTTCTTCAGTCGAAGGCCCCATCATTTTTGCTCGTGCCAATGGCTTAAATGGTGGAACTAAAGGGCCTGGCTGTTGTTCCTTAGGAACAAGTCTTTCAGTAGTCGGCTCCTCCTATTCTTCCTCTTGTTGTTCCTACCGCCATATTTCCCAACTTCCACGACCAGTAATGCGCCTTTTGAACCATAATCTAGCCTTGCGCTGGATTAGCTTTAGGGCTACTTCATTGTTCAGCCTAATTTTTCTTTATTTACTAACTGTAATTTCTGTTGCTACTCTAGTTCGTGTCTCCATTATCTAGGGTATTTGTATACCACAATCTACTAATATTCTTCTTAATCTAAAAAGTTTAGATTCTACCTTCTGTAACTCTTTCTCTCTTGTTGTATTCCGGATCTTTTACCGCGTGTGCCATTCTTCAGATTCCTTTAGAAACTGTGTAGTGTCCACTACATCTTCCTAGAATTCAGGTGTCATCTTCCTCATCATGGAGTTACACAACAGCACGAAATCGCTCTGATTTCTACTATTCTAGATTCTAAATGATTTGCCGGATAATGCCCCCAAAACCCTAGGTTTAAGATAAATAAGCCCTAAGTTTAGGTGGGTAATCGGGTCATTTCCCGAACCAACTATTACTCTCTTATCTACGGTCTTAGCTACAGTACATCGTTGAGTTACAGTTAACTCAACAAAATAAGCATGTTGACTAACTCAAAACTCAACGGAGTAAGCTCGTTGAGTTAGGCATAACTCAACAGACTCCCCGTACAAACAGATATAATAATAAAAATACTACAGATAATAGTTTTTTTTTTTTTTTTTTTTACCAGTTTAACTGATACTATGTTTCAATCAGACCCAATTTTTTTTCGGTTGTACCGATACTATGTTTCGGTAAAACCAACATATTATTTTTTTGAAAATTAATATACATATTTTTTATGTTCCGGTCATACCGATGGATCCAATCGGTTGAACCGCAACAATTTTTATATTTTAAATATATATATATATATATATATTTTATATATAAACATAAAAACTGATTTCTTACTAAGTAAAGCTCGAGTAGTCCTTACTCTGAATTCTTTTATAATTTCAAAGGAGTTTTTTGGTGTTCAGAATAGGTCTAAGTCTTTGTCCATTTACTTTAAATATATTCTGATTTTTAGGATTTTCAATTTCAATAGCTCCATAAGGATAAATATTTCAAACTATGTAAGGTCCTGCCCATCTAGATCTTAATTTTCCTAGATGATTATGGAGTCTAGCCATATAAAGATATACTTCTTGTCCTATTTCAAAGCTTTTTGGAATAATTTTTCTATCATGCCAAAATTTTATTTTCTCTTTTTCTCTTACAGTCTTTGAATAAGCTTCATTTCTAAATTCTTCTAATTCAATTAGTTGCATTTTTCTATTTTCAGAAGCTTGATTTAAATTAGTATTCAGAGTTTTTAATGCCCAATAAGCTTTATGTTCTATTTCAACTAGTAAATGATAACTTTTTCCATATACTAGCCTAAAAGGTGACATACCTAAGCTTGTCTTATAAGCAGTTCTATAAGCCCAAAGTGCATCTATCAATCTATTAGCCCAATCTGTTCTAGTAGGATTTACTATTTTTTCTAAGATTAACTTAATTTGTTTGTTAGCACTTTCTACTTGTCCACTTGTTTGCGGATGATATGATGTTGCAATTTTGTGGTTTACTCCATATTTCTTCATTAAGGCTTCAAAACTTCTATTACAAAAATGAGTTCCTTTATCACTGATAATAGCTTTAGGTATTCCAAATCTAGCAAATATATTTATTCTTATAAATTGTATTACCACTTTGTCATCATTAGTTTTTGTAGGAATAGCTTCTATCCATTTAGATACATAATCCACCCCCAACAATATGTAAATAAATTGATTAGACATAGGAAATGGACCCATAAAATCTATTCCCCACACATCAAAGATTTCAACTTCAACAACAGGATTAGGAGGCATCATATTCCTCTTTGATATTCTTCCTATTTGTTGACATCTTAAACAACTTAAACAATATTTATGAGCATCTTTGAATAGTGTTGGCCAATAAAACCCACATTGCAAAATTTTTGCAGTAGTTTTCCTTGAACCAAAATGCCCTCCACAAGCTTGATCATGATAGAAAGACAATATGCTTGGATATTTAGTTTCTAGAACACACCTCCTTAAAACCAGATCAGGACATTCTTAAATAAGTATGGGTCTTCCCAATAGTAATATTTTACTCTCGAGAAAAACAATTTCTTATCCTGTCTATTCCAATCCTTAGGTGTTAAACTAGTTACTAAATAATTAACTATGTCTGCATACCAAGGCATTGTGTTGATGGTCATTAATTGTTCATCAAGAAAATTATCCTTAATTTCAATATTTGATTTTTCTATTTGTAATCTTGATAAATGATCTGCTACTACATTCTCACAACCTTTTTTATCTTTAATTTCTAGATCAAATTCTTGTAATAATAATATCCATTGGATCAATCTAGGTTTAGTCTCTTTTTTCTTTATTAGATGTTTTAAAGCTAAATGATCCGTGTATACTATCACTTTAGCTCCAACCAGATATGATCTAAACTTTTATGAGGCAAACACAACAGCTAATAGTTCTTTTTCAGTAGTTGTGTAATTAACTTGAGCATCATTTAAGGTTTTGCTTGCATAATGAATCACTCTAGGAGATTTTTCTATCTTCTGTCCCAACACTGCTCCTACAACAAAATCAGATGCATCGCACATTAATTCAAATGGATGGTTCCAATCAGGTGCTTGAATTATGGGAGTTGAAATTAAGCTAGTCTTAAGTCTGAAAAATGCTTCCTTGCAATTTTTATCAAAGTTAAATGGAACATCTTTTAATAGATTAGTTAAAGGTCTAGCTATCTTGCTAAAGTCTTTAATAAATCTTCTATAAAAACCAGCATGTCCTAGAAATGATCTAATATCTTTTACTGATTTAGGTTCTGGTAGATTAGAAATTACTTCTATTTTAGCTTTATGTACTTCCAACCCTTTCTTAGAAACAACATGCCCTAAGACTATTTCTTGTTTAACCATGAAGTGACATTTTTCCCAATTTAAAACTAGATTTTTTTCCACATAGCATTTTAATATTTGGTCTAAATTGCTTAAACAAACTTCATATGAGTTGCCATATACAGTAAAATCATCCATAAATATTTCTAAGAAATCTTCAGTCATTCTAGTAAGTATGCCCTGCATACACCTTTGAAAGGTAGCTGGTGCATTACATAATCCGAATGGCATTCTCTTAAAAGCATAAGTTCCATTAGGATAGGTGAAAGTTGGTTTCTCTTGCTCCTCTAATGCTACTAGAATTTGATTATAACTTGAATACCTGTCTAGGAAACAAAAAAATTCTTGCTCTACTAATCTTTCCAGCATTTGATCTATAAAAGGTAAGGGAAAATGATCTTTCCTAGTCACAGCATTCAGCTTTCTATAGTCTATACATAATCTCCAACCTGATTGAATTCTAGTAGGTATCAAGTCTTGACTTTCATTCCTAATAACTGTTAATCCTGATTTCTTGGGAACTACATGGATTGGGCTAACCCATGAGCTATCAAAAATCGGATAAATTATGTCATTATCTAACCATTTCACTATTTCCTTCTTGACTATTTCTTTAAGGTTTGGATTTAATCTCCTCTCAGGAATTCTAACAGGTTTAGCATTCTCTTCCAAATATATGTGGTGGCAGCATAAAGTAGAACTTAACCCTTTTATATCAGTCATAGTCCATCCTATTGCTTCTTTATAACTTTTTACTACATCTTTTAATTTAGCTATTTGATCCTCTTTTAAATCTGAAGCAATAATGTTTGGACAGGTTCGTTTCTCTTCCAGAAATATATAGGTTAATTTAGGAGGTAAAGGTTTTAATTCTAAATGTTGCTCATCAGAAGCTAGAGCTCCTAATTGAACATCATCATTTTCTAAATTAATTTCTTCCTGATCTCCTTCTATATTTATGCTTTCACTTTCCTCTAAAGTTTTAGAATTGATTTGGCTATTTAATTCTTCTTGAATCACATCATCTAACATATCTCCTTCATCCTCTAAAAAATCTATGGTACGTAAGGACATTTGTAATTCCTCAAACCTTTCTAGTTTGAAAATATTTAATTGAGTATCCTCATTACCATATGCTAACTTCATTACTCCAGTTTTACAATTTATAACAACCCCTGATGTTGCTAAAAATTGACTTCCCAAAATTAAAGATGTATCACTATTTTTATGCTTAATTTGTTGGGAATCCAATATTACAATATCAATAGGATATATAAAAATTTTTATTTTAATTAAGACATCCTTTATTTTTCCTCTAGGGTATCTTATACTTCTATCAGCTAATTGAATAACCGTACTAGTAGGAGTTAAGCCTTCTAATCCTAAGGATGCAAATATATCACTTGGCATAACATTTATACTTACACCTAAGTCTATTAAGGTTCCTTCTAGAATGGTATTTCCTATGGTGCATGATATAATAGGGATTCCAGGATCAGATAACTTTTTAGGAATTTGTGGTAGAAATAGGGAACTACTTTGCTCAGCTAAAAAGACCGTTCTAAGAACTTTTCTCTCTCTTTTCCTAGTACACCAATCCTTCAAAAATTTAGCACAAGGTGGCATTTTCTGTAATAGATCTAACAAAGGAATGTTAACTTGTACTTTTTCAAAAATTTCTCTGATTTGTTCTTGTTTTTCAGGTATTGTTTGTTGTAATGTTTCAGGATAGGGTGCTAAGGATTGTGATTTAAAAGATTCTTTTTCTTTCAGTTGATTTGTTTGATCATTTTTAGCTTCATTAGCAGATTTAGATTGTTCTTCAGTGATTTCTAGATTTTCAGCTATTACATTTTCATTATCATTTTGATTTTTACTCTTATCCACCTTCATATCATTTTCATTTTGAGTTCTTGGTGGTATATTAGTTCTAGATCTTAATGTTACACATACATCTTCTAGATTTTCATTACTCTCATGATGTTTTTGTATATCATTTTCATGTTTATGATCTTCAATTGTTTTTAGTTTTAAAGTGCATTCTTTAAATTCTCTTGCATTAATATTTTCTATTTGCTGTATATTTTGCAAATTATGTAGGTTTATAACATTATAATTTTCATTGTCCTGTTGCATAACTTGTATTTTCATTGTATATTCGTCCAATGCTTTTAGTTTTCTTTCCAGATCATCTAATCTCATTGCATTCAATTTTTGATCAATTTTCATTATGGTTTTTTTAGTTTCGTAAATTATATCCATTTTAGGTTCTGAATATGCTTCCTTATAGTTTAATTGGTTAACTTCTTGTTGCTGACACATAAAGCATTCTAGTTTGTCCAGGTTTTGCTCTATACTATACTCTAGTCTGTCATACCTATCCCAAACTTTCATGTCTCTCAACATATTACACATTCTATACTGACCATCAGTTGGGTAAACTATAGGATTCTCATACTCGGCTCTATTATATTGAGGATAATTCATTTGTTGTTCATGGGATCTAACCATCTGTAAACGTCTCAATTTCAAACAGTCAGAAATGTCATGTCCTTCAAAATTGCAGAATTCACATATGCTAATTACAGGTTTTAGAAAGCTTTGAGCATAAGCATATGCCATATTCTCAATTACAGAAGAAAACACACAACACTCTGGCTATTAAAACAAAATAGCTCTAACAGTTGCTTATATTAATTCAATTCAATTCAATTCCCTAGCAACGGCGCTATAAAACTTGTTTGTGTTTTCCCAGCACGATACCAGAATATCTGATTAGATCTCCAATAACGTACCAGAAAAACTGGATTTGTTATTTTTGTTTTTACTTAGTTAATTTATCTTTATGCCTATTCTTTTTCTTTTAGAAGTAAACAAACAACCTTTAATACAATTTAGATATTAATTCCAATTTGTAATTTAACTGCAAGTGCACAGTGTCTATTGTATCAGTGTGCAAGTATAGGTCGATCCCACAGGGAATTGCTTAAGAGTTTAGAACTGTCCATTTGTTAACAATCAAATTTATATATTCAGTAAGCTCTCCGTTGAATTACAATTAACTCAACGGACAAATTTCGTTGAGTTATAGCTAACTCAACGAACTAACCTCGTGGACTTAAGTTAACTCCACGAGCTTGTCTTTTCTTTTTAATACTGCTATTTACAGAGGAATTCGGCCAACCATTGGGCGATTCCACAGATTGTAAATAACATCAATTAAACTCTTTAATGTTAGTAAGCACTGGATTTATCATTAAGCATACTAACATTCAGATAATTCAAACGGTAACCATTAAAATCTTTAAGTCTTTTGAATGAACCAATTTCAGTAAACTATAAAACTAAAACAAACATAAAACAATCACAACACTAACAAAGATAACATTAATCACGATACAACACAAACAATACAACACTCAAATACAACATACAATAGCAGATAAGTTGTTTTTGGTATTTTTGGTTTAATATGAACATGGAAATGGGCGAAAGGTGAAATGTAAAGTAATCTCAATCAACAGTAAATACTTCCGTCACTACATACGACGCGATTACACCATTGAAAATTAAACCACTTACAATCTTGTCTCCTCTCCCTATAGAATCGTGAGTCCAAAATTGCAAGATAATCTCCTCTTCAGCATACAGGCATCAACCCAAAGTCAAGGCTAGAAGCTTTACGATCTCTTGAAATATGAGTCGACGCTTGGTGAAAATGGCTTCCCTTCCCGCGACGTGATCACTCCTCATAGTGGTTGTTAGGCACCGTGTTTTGCTCGGAATCGACCTAACATCAAGAAAGTATTCTCACAGACCTTTGATGGTTGGTGATTATGGTGGTGGTAACGATGGTTGGTGTGGTACTTTGGAGAATTGCCGATACTGCCTACAGAAAGCTCGTTGCTCCTCCTCTGTACACACTGGTCGTCCATCGATCACACACGCACCCTTTTCTTCTTTTTCTTCTTTTCTTTTATATTTCTTCAGTAGTAACTACTTCTACTTGAATGGTCGGTTGGATTTCCTTCATTCATATCAACGACGATGATTTCTTCTCCCTACGCAATACATGCAATCGTGGTTTTTCTTCCAACTATCCTGTTTCTGCAACCGCTATAGTGGCATATTAGAAAATAAATAGTCCGTGGAGTTATAGATAACTCAACGGACTTATCTCGTTGATTTAACTATAAAACACATGCATAAATTTAATTATCCGATGCTCAGGTGCATTTCGGATACTTACAAACTTAACTATCTGATGCTCAGATGCATTTCAGATAGTTACAAATAACTCATCGATATATAACTTAAGTAAATCTACCAGATCTCGACACGTGTCAATAGTAGTTTAATAATAAAATACACATTTCAGAGAGTTACAGGTCTAACTATCCGATGCTCAGATGCATCTCGGATAGTTATAGATAACTCACCGAAAATCCACTTAAGTCACTTTACCAGAACATGACACGTGTCCACAGCTATTTTATAAATAAAAAGAGATTTCGGAGAGTTACACATATAACTGTTTGATGCCCAGCTGCAATTTCGGATAGTTATAGATAACTCACCAAAAGTTCACTTAAGTCATGCGTTATGGTTTCGACACGTGTACTTTTGGAAATAATAAAATATTCTTTTAAAGCATAACTGTTCGGCAATATAAACATAACTATCCGATACATGTTCGGTATGTTAAACATAATTGTCCGAAATATCAGAAAATTCGGATACTTAAGAATTTCACAGCCTGCAACTTACTGACAGTTCGGAAATGTACTAAATTGACATTAATTTCCCAAAATTAAGCAGATTCTTTAATTAAAGCATATAACAGTGCAATTATAACATAATGGCTTAATTCTTATATGATAAGCCAAATATTATGCAATTAACCATCATTTAACCGTTAATAATATGCACTTTTTCATTCTAAACAATAAGCTCATACTTTTTTTGTAGTTTAATAAAATTTACATATAAATCATTCTACAAGTTTAATCAATCAAATTAAATGTATCCTTGATAATATGTATTTCATTTAATCCAAAAATCAACATTTCAGCTCTTTCAGGATTTCAGATAATTTACTAAATTTTAATTAAGCATTTTGATTTCTTTTTAAAATCGTGAAACTGTTAAACTCATAAAATTCAGCAAAAACATAAGATACTATATCCATATTTGTATTAATAGTAAAATTTGTAGTATCTTATATAAGATTTTAAATATAACATTCAAGCAGTTACAGTTCTTAAAATATTACAATTTCAATTATCGGATAGTTACAGAAAATTTCGATTAGTTACAGCAAATTCATAAAAAATTTTCAATTTCCACAGAAAATTTGCAGTACAATCCTAGTTCCTCTAATTAACAAAATTACCTAGATTTTAATCTAATTACCTCCCCCTATACCTACATTTTGCATTGTTGTTGAGTATTTTATTTTGATGATGTGTGCTAAACGAATATAATCATATTTACTCAATTACTATTGTTTGTGAAAGTAAATTAAGAACATCAGTTAATATAGAAAAAGTTTATTGATATAAATACTTGTCTGTAATGGATCTGAGATTATACTAAATAACTAGTCGTTATGTTATACTAACTTTTCATTTAACTAAATGTTAAGTTAACATGTGTTTTTATTATAAAGCATGATATGTTTTAAAGTTATATTTCCAGTATCATGTATAGTGCACGTTAAGACAACTCGTTGAGTTAGTGTGTTATTTGTATAAAGGTCACGTGAGAACTCGTTGAGTTATAGACTTAAATGTTATATTGTATCACGTGAGTTGCACATGTTTAACTCATTAAGTTAACATAACTACACGCGTTGAATTGCTATATTGAACACTAAGGCAACGCGTTAGGTTGGCGTTATAAACTTAAAGTTATTTTTATTGCACGTGGTAAATACTTTATTGTTTAAAACATTTGTTTATTACTGGTTTGTTGAGTTATCAATAACACAATAGAGTTGGTTTGCTGAGTTAACTGTAACACCATGAAGCTGGTTCGTTGAGTTAGCGTAACACCACAGACTTAGTTCGTTGAGTTAGCTACAGTACTTGTCACGTGAATTGGCACATGATGAACTTGTTGAGTTAGATACATTTAGTTATAAATATACTTGTTTTACTCGTTTAGTTAACATTAACACGACTTGCTATTACACTTGATGGAAAATTTTGGACGAGAAAGTTTATTTTGCAAGAAACTTTTAGATATCTAGGATTGATGATTAAAGAAAATTTGAAAGGAAAACATGGGTCAGAACGTGTGTATTTCGATGAAGGAAAAAAAAAGACATGAAGAGTGGAAAACTGATAGTGATTAAATGTGGAGGATATGCATGAAGTGAATATACAATATAAAAGACATCAAATTCTCGTTGATCAATTATCCCTACACACCAAACAAAATATATTTTCAGGGATCGAAACACCTCTTCAGGGAAAAGCTCTCGGATAGAAGAAAATTCAGGGAAGTAGAGAAAGTCAAATTTATGTCACTGAAGATCTAAAGTATTAGAGGAAAGCAAATTCGGTGAAGTAGAGAAAGTCAGATTTATGTCATTGAAGATCTGAAGTATCAGAGGAAAGTAAATTCGGTGAAGTAGAGAAAGTCAGATATTTGTCACTAAAGAATTGCAGAAGAAGAAGAAGAAGAAAAGTCTCAAATAGGGAGAAATGTTCTAAATTCTACAAATTAGTTTTCTCTATTTGTAGTTATGAAATTGATTAGATGAAACATGGTATTGTTATATAATTACATCTACAATTTCTGAGGAGAATTGAATTGTATATTGTAATTGAAACCTTGAATAAAATGATTTGATTAAAATAGTGTCTTGACTTATTTTTAATTTTGAAGTTTCAATTATTTGTTGAAAATGTTGAAAAACACAATTCACCCCCTCTTGTGTAGCCATTCGATCCTACAAGTGGTATCAGAGTTACTTTGATAATCTTTGATATAAAATTGATACTAACTTAATTAATATCATTACTTATTCTGCCTTCCTTATTTTTAAACAGAAATTGATATCTGAGCATTCGTTTAACTTTGTTAATTTTAGACTCAAGTTGTTTTTAAAATTTTAATCTATTTGAGATCAAATAGGTTGAAAAATCTAAGGTAAGATGGCTACTGGAAATGGTAATTTTTCTTTGTATGAACGCCAAAATCTTAACCGTCCTCCTTTATTTAATGGAATACATTTTGAATATTGGAAATATAGGATGATAGTCTTTCTTCAAAGTATAGATGACAAGTTGTGGTTCATGATTTCAAAACCATATACTCCGTTAACTACTCCTTATAATACTTGGACAATTACTAAAAAAGAAAATGAAACTCTAAATGCTAAAAGCTTAAATATCTTATTTTGTGTATTGAGTTATGAACAGTTTAGTAAAGTGTCGACTTATAAATCTACTTATGAGGTGTGGCATGCATTAGAAGTTTCATATGAAGTTACTTCTCAAGTTAAAGAGACTAAGATTAATATGTTAATTCATAAGTATGAACTCTTTAAGATGCATGAAGATGAAAGTATTTCTGAGATGTTTTCTAGATTCCTAGATATCATAAATTCTTTAAAATGCTTAGGAAAGAACTTTGAATAGAAGGATTTGGTGAGAAAAATTCTCAGATCCCTAAGTTCTAAGTGGTCTAAGAAAGTGACATCAATTGAGGAATCACGAGACTTAAATGTTTATATTATAAATGAGCTTATAGGAAATTTAACTACTTATGAAGTTCAGTTAAATGATTTATTGAGTCACAAAAAATTAAAAATGAAGAAAGAAATAGCCTTCGAAATTAATTCAGATTCTGAAATATCAATTGATTCTGACGAGGATTTGATTTTACTGACTAGGAAATTCAAGAAAGCATGGAAAGCTAGGAAACAACAAAGGAACAGAAATGACAAATTCTCAACGTTAAAGTCATTAAATGAAAAGCATGCTTCATCTAGAAAGTATCTATGTTACAACTGCAAGAATCCTAGACATCTTTCTCCAAATTGTCCAATAAGGGAAAATGGAAAGCAAAGTAGGACAAATAAGAAAAAGAAGGCTCAGAAATCTCTTCAAGAAATAGCTAGAACTATGTTAAATGAACATGATTTACCTCAAAATCTTTGGGCTGAAGTAGTGAATACAGCTTGTTATATTATTAATAGAAGTCACCTAAGACCTCTTGTTAATAAAACTCCTTTTGAGATTATGTTTGATAGGGTTCCAAAAATTTCCTATATGAAACCATTTGGCTGTAAGTGTTTTATTCTTAACACTAAGGATAAAAGGGATAAATTTCAAGCCAAAGTGTTAGGAATTTTGTTTTGATAATAAATGCTTTATTAAAGTTTATAAATAAGTTTAAATAATATTTTCTAAGTATAATAGTCACGTAATTAAATGTTGACAAGTTATCAGAAAGTTTCATTTAAAATTTCGAATAGTTAACTTTCAGATAGTTACAGTTTTCGGATAGTTAAAGTTTTCGGATAGTTAACATTTCGACTTAATTGAAGAGTTATGCTAAAAACTCGTATAGTTAAGTTATCTGCACGTGTGTTTTTAATGTTTTAAGTTGTCACGTGTTTTCCATGTGTGTTTGGTAATGAAAATCGAAGAGTTAGATAACTGTTTGAGTTTTTTTACACATGGATAGATAACTATTCGAGTTTTATAAAATGACTAACGAATAGATAAATTTTCCATGTTTAGTCACATGTTTTGTAGGTGCAAAAACTCGAAAAGTTACAAATAAGTGTTTGAGTTTTTACAGGACTTAAAGGATAAGTGTTCAACTAAAATGAAGACTTAGAAGATATTCTATAAGTCTCTAGGAAGATAAAGTTTTGGTGAATCTACAAGTGGAAATCGTGGAAATTTCAAAATGATAGTGGAGAAAGTGGAAATTTCAAAATGATAGTGGACATAGTGGAAATTCAAAAAGATAATGGAAATCATGGATGATTTGAATTTGAAATTAGTACGCGGATTATGGATTAAGTGGATGAACATGCTGAACATGAAGTCAGAGTTCGACTACTAATAGAGAGTACAAGCTACATTACAATGAGGATTCCAATCTCAAAAACTAAATCTGAATATTCAATCCGAATCCCAAACTGAAAAATCAAGTCTGAATATTCATATCTAGAAAAATTCTCCAACATCAAAGAAGTTTGAAATTCCAAGCAATTTCAAAGAAGGAGCTACAAACGCAAGAAGTCTGGAAATTTGACAATTGGAGAAGAAGAGATATAGAAGTTGAGTAAAAAGAAGGAAAGGAGCTACGTGCATAAAGATCAGGTTTTATACAATTTGAAATTATTTTTGAATAAGGACTTCATTTTCTATTTGAATTGTATATCGGACATTACTATATCAAAACTGTCAAGAAGGGAATTGAGCTAAAAAGATATTGTAAATTCTTTCTTTAAAGTTTATAAAGAATAGAATTTTATTTACGAGTGTTTTGTGCTCTTGTTTTATCTACTGGTAATTTTAATTACTAAAGACACAATTCACCCCCCCTCTTGTGATACAACGATCCTACAATTGGTATCAGAGCATAATTAAGAGCTTTCATTTCTCTATTTAGGAATCGATTTTTCCTGTCATTTACTTAGGATCATCTGTTTAAAATGGATAATACTAAAATCTTAGTTATGACTAAAGGATAGAGTACTAATCATCCTCCTATGTTCGAAGGTAGCAATTACGGCTACTAGAAATATAGAATGAAAGTATTCTTTTAGTCATTTGATTTCAAACTATGGCATATAATTAGCAATCCTATAGTGTTAGTTATGACTCCATATGATACTTGGACTTTTGATGAAAAGGAGTGAATGACACTGAATGCTAAAGGTTTAAAAATCTTGTTTTGTGCTTTATCTCATGATCAATTTAACAAAGTTTCTGCATATCAAACTTCATATGAGATATGGCATGCATTAGAAGTTGCCAACGAAGGTACTAACCAAGTCAAGGAATCTAAGATTAATATGTTAGTACATAAATATGAGCTTTTTAAAATACACAAAAATGAATGTATCTCTGATATGTTTTCCCATTTTCTTGAGATTGTAAATTCATTAAAATCTTTAGGCAAGAAATTCGTGGAAAAAGACTTGCAAAGAAAGGTCCTATAGGATCGTATGGCTACACAAGAGGGGGGTGAATTGTGTTTTTCAACATTTTCAAATATAATTGAAACTTTAAAATTCAAAAGCAAGTCGAGACACTATTTTCATAAAATCATTTTTATTCAAGGTTTCAATTACAATATACAATTCAATTCTCCTCAGAAATTGTAGATGCAATTATATTTCGATACCATATTTCATCTATACAATTTCATAACTACAAATAGAGAAAACTAATTTGCGGAATTTAAAACATTTCTCCCTATTTGAGATCTTTCTTCTTCTTCTCTTTCTTCTTCAGTGATGAATATCTATTCTTTCTCTACTTCACTGAAGTTGCTTTCTTCTGATACTTTAAATCTTCAGTGACATAAATCTGACCTTTTCTACTTCACTGAATTTTCTTCCATCTGATACTTCAAATCTTTAGTGACATATATCTTACCTTTTTATGCTTCACTAAATTTTCTTCCACCTGAGTGTTTTTCCCCGAAGAGGAGTTTTTGATCCCTGAAAAGATTTTTCGTTTGGTGTGCAGGGATAACTGATCAACGAGAATTCTATACCTTTTATACTATATCCTCATTTCACGCATATCCTCCACATTTAATCACTATTAGTTTTCCACTTCTTCACGTCTTTTCTTTTTTTCTTCATCGAAATACACATGTTCTGACCCACATTTACATTTCGACTTTTCTTTAATCATCAATCCTAGATCTTTGAAAAATTTCTTGCAAAATAAACTTTCTCGTCCAAAATCTTTCATCAAGTATAATAAGAAGTCGTTTCTTTAATGTTAACTAAACGAGTAAACAAGTAGATATGTAACTTAGCGAGTTCCTCATGTGCCAACTCACGTGACAAGTATTGTAGCTAACTCAACGAACCATCTCCGTTGTGTTACAGATAACTCAACGAACCAATAATAAACAAATGTTTTTATAATAAGAATTTTACCACTTGCAAAAATAACAACTTAAGTTTTTATAACGCTAACCTAACGCGTTGCCTTAGTGTTCAATATAGCAACTCAACGCGTTTAGTTATGTTAACTTAACGAGTTAAACATGTGCACCTCACGTGATACAATATAACATTCGTAACTTATAATTTCACCACGTGTATAATACTAACTTAACGAGTTAGTCTCTTCTTTTACTCACTAACTTAACGAGTTCTCACGTGACCTCTATACGAACAAAACTCTAACTTAATGAGTTGTCTAAACATGCACTGTTCATGATACAGAAGATATAACTTTAAAACATATTATGCTTTCAATAAAAACACATGTTGACTTAACGTTTAGTTAATGAGAAATTACTGTAATGAAACGACTAGTTATTAACTTAGTATAATTTCAAATCCAATACAAACATGTATTTATATTAGCAAACTTTTTCTGTATTAATTGATGTACTTAATTTCCTTTCATAAGCAATAGTAATTGAGCAAATATGATTATTTTCATTTAGCACACATCATCAAAACAAAATACTCAATAAATCCTTAGATCTTTAACTAAAATTTGGGCTCAAAAGACAACATCTATTGAAGAGTCTAAAGATTTAAATACATATACTCTCGATGATCTCATAGGCAATCTGACAGCCTATGAAGTACAACATTTAGATCCAAAAGGAAGAATCCTAGAAGAGATCTAGCTTTTGAGGCTAATAAAGTCTCAAAAGTCACTAGTGATTCTAATGATGATTTACTATTGTTGACCAAAAAATTTAGAAATCTGTTGAAGAAACATAGAAATTTCAAGTCAGCAAAGACAACTGGAGATATTGAGAAGAAGTCATTCATGAAAGACAAAATCATATGCTACAAGTGTAACAAGCCGAGTCACTTTCAAACTGATTGTCCTCTCAACAAATATAAGAAGATTTCAAGGAGGAATTTTAGGAATGTTGATTATTTTGTTTTGATGATGTGTGCTGAATGAAAGTAATCATATTTACTCAATTACTATTGCTTGTGAAAAGAAATTAAAAACATCAATTAATACAGAAAAAGTTTACTGATATAAATACTTGTTTGTATTAGATCTGAAATTATACTAAGTTAAATAACTAGTCATTTCGTTGCATTAATTTCTCATTTAACTAAACGTTAAATTAACGTGTGTTTTTATTGAAAAACATGATATATTTTAAAGTTATATTTTCTATATCATGAACAGTGCACATTTAGACAACTCGTTAAGTTAGAGGCTTAAAGGTTAAAATAGGTCACGTGAGAACTCGTTAAGTTAGTGAGTAAAAGAAGAAATGAACTCGCTAAGTTAGTGTTGTACACGTGGTGAAATTAAAAGTTATGAATATTATATTGTATCATGTGAGGTGCACATGTTTAACTCGTTAAGTTAACATAACTAAATGCGTTGAATTGCTATATTGAACACTAAGGCAATGTGTTAGGTTAGCATTATAAAACTTAAGTTGTTATTTTTGCAAGCGGTAAAATTCTTATTATAAAAATATTTGTTTATTACTGGTTCGTTGAGTTATCTGTAACACAACAAAGTTGGTTCGTTGAGTTATCGTAACACCATGAAGTTAGTTCATTGAGTTAGCTATAGTACTTGTCACGTGAGTTGGTACATGAGGAACTCGTTAAGTTAGAAATGTTAAGTTATATATCTACTTGTGTTACTCGTTTAGTTAACATTAAAGTAACGACTTCTTATTACACTTGATGAAAAATTTTGGACGAGAAAGTTTATTTTGCAGGAAATTTTTCAGAGGTCTAGGATTGATGATTAAAGAAAATTTGAAATGTAAACGTGGGTTAAAATGTGTGTATTTCGATGAAGGAAAAAAAAAAGACGTGAAGAAGTGGAAAACTAGTAGTGATTAAATGTGGAGGATATACATGAAATGAAAATACAGTATAAAAGGCATAGAATTCTCGTTGATCAATTATCCATGCACACCAAACGAAAAATCTTTTCAGAGATCAAAAACACTCTTCGGGGAAAAGCTCTCAAATGGAAGAAAATTCAATGAAGTAGAAACAGGTAAGATTTATGTCACTAAAGATCTGAAGTATCAGAAGAAAGCAAATTCGGTGAAGTAGAGAAAGACAAGATATTCGTTACTGAAGAATTGCTGAAGAAGAAAAAGAAGAAGAAGAAGAAAGATCTCAAACAAGGAGAAATATCTTAAATTCCGCAAATTAGTTTTCTTTGTTTGCAGTTATGAAATTGTATAGATAAAACATAATATCGATATATAATTGCATCTACAATTTTTGAGGAGAATTGAATTATATATTATAATTGAAACCTTGAATAAAAATGATTTTATGAAAATAGTGTCTCGACCTATTTTTGAGTTTTGAAGTTTCAATTATAATCAAAAATGTTGAAAAACACAATTCACCCCCCTCTTGTGTAACCATACGATCCTACAAGTGGTATTAGAGCTTTGTTAATAATCTTTGATATAAAATCGATACCAACTTATTTAATATCATTGCTTATTCTACCTTCCTTGTTTTTAAACAGAAATTGATATTTGAGCACACTCTTAACTCTCTTGATTTAAGGCTCAAGTTGTTTTAAAATTTTTAAACCATTTAAAATCAAATAGGTTGAAAAATCTAAGGTAAGATGGGTACTGGAAATGGTAATTTTTCTTTATATGAAGGTCAAAATCTTAATCTTCCTCCTTTATTTGATGGAATACATTTTGAATATTGGAAATATAGGATGACAATATTTCTTCAAAGTATAGATCATAAGTTGTGGTTCATGATCTCTAAACCATATACTCCGTTATCTACCCCTTATAATACTTGGACAATTACTAAAAAAGAAAATGAAACTCTAAATGCTAAAGGCTTAAATATTTTATTTTGTGCATTGAGTTATGAACAATTTAGTAAAGTGTTGACATATAAATCTGCTTATGAGGTGTGACATGCATTAGAAGTTTCACATGAAGGTACTTCTCAAGTTAAAGAAACTAAGATTAACATGTTAATTCATTAGTATGAACTCTTTAAGATGCATGAAGACAAAAGTATTTTTAAGATGTTCTCCAAATTCCTTGATAACATAAACTCTTTAAAATGCTTAGGAAAGAATTTTGAATAGAAGGATTTGGTGAGGAAAATTCTTAGATCCCTAAGTTCTAAATGGTATTAGAAAGTGACATCAATTGAGGAATCACGAGATTTAAATGTTTATACCATAAATGAACTTATAGGAAACTTAACTGCTTATGAAGTTCAATTAAATGAATCATTGAGTCACAACAAACTAAAAATGAAGAAATAAATAGCCTTCGAAATTAATTCAGATTCTAATATATCTACTAATTCTGACGAGGATTTGATTTTGCTGACTAGGAAATTCAAGAAAGCATGGAAAGCTAAGAAACAGCAAAGGAACAGAAATGAAAAACCCTAAACAACAAAATCACTAAATGACAAGAATTCTTCATCCAAAAAGTATGTATGTTACAACTGTAAGAAACCTAGACATCTTTTTCTAGATTGTCCTATAAGGAAAAATGAAAAGCATAGTAGGACAAATCAGAAGAAGATAGCTTAGAAAACTCAGAAAATGTTTTACAAGAAAAAGGCTTTGAAGGTCACTTGGGATGACACGTCAGAAGAGTCTGAATTTGAGGAATCATCATTAAAATCTTCACATTCAGAAGAAGAACAAGAGTTAGAAGATGTTGCTCATGTGTGCTTCATGGCAGATGAGTCTGAGGTAATATATGATCCTGAAAGTCATTTAGATTTTAACTTTGATGAATTATTATGTGCTTATCATGCATTATTACAACAACTTAAAGTTTGTAAACTGGAAAATAAGAATATTAGAAACTCTTTGTCCATTTTGGAAGAAGAAAATTGTTTCCTATCTACTACTTTAGAAAAGTTTAAATGTGATAATGAAAATCATGCAAGAGATTTGCGTAAATTTAGATTTAATGAATGTGTCTTGCATGAACAAATACAGAATATAAATGCTGAAAAATTTAAGATAGAATCTGAAAATGAAAAATTGAGAAACAATATAAATGATCTTGAGTTAGAGATTGATAGATTAAAAATGAGAGAGCTAGATTTAAATTCCACCATTGAGAAATAGAATTTAAGTCAAACTAGTTAGACAAACTAACTAGTACCCCTACGGTGTCATATAAATTTAGCTTAGGATTTAATTATCCAGAATATTCTGAATCTCAAGCTAATAAAGGATTTATTAGTTGCGGTTCAAGTAAATCTAAGACTAAAATTCCTTTTATCATGAAACAAGGTAATAAATATGTAGAAGTAGATAGTTCAAGGGATAATCATGTAGTAATAATATAAATCAATGTGTTTTATCTAAATGTACTTCTAACATGACTATCAATGTTTCTAAAAATCTTGTTTCTTGTTCTGGAAATTCAGTCACTAATGTTTCAAAAATGTTAAACAATTGTAATAAACTGAAAATTCAGAAATCTAAGCATGAAATTCAAAACTCTAATGTTAGACTAATTACTCATTCTACATGTTCTTTACTTAAAAATATTTGTGTAGAAAAAGATTTTGTATGTACTGAAAATTCAAATACAAGTACAAAATCTTGGTTTGAACTTATGGAAATGTATGAGCATGACCAAAATAAATTAACATCTGATAAAAATCGATTTGGTCTTGGTTATACTACATTTGAAAACAAAAAGAATGATTATAAGAGCAATAATGCAATAAGTAAGTATGATGCTAATGATAAATCATTATTACTTACAACTAATAAGAATGTAAAATAATAGTGTTAAACAGTTTTTAAACAAAAAGAAGGAATATGCGTATAATGAACTTGGTCCTCAACAACATTGGGTACCAAGAAACAGTTCTTCTTGATTTGTGTTACAGGAGGAAACAACATCAAAATGGATTTTGGATAATGGAGCATCAAGTCACATGACCGAACAGAAAAGTTTACTAAAATATTTTACAAATACTAAGAAAGGAAATGTTACATTTGGAAACAAAAGCAAGGACAAAATCATAGGTATAGGCAATGTTCAAATAACTCCTACTTGTGTTATTTCGAATGTACTATATGTAGAAAACCTAGGATTTAATTTGCTAAGTGTTATAAAACTTACTGATAATGGATATTATGTATTATTTGAAGATAATGTATGCAAAATTATTGATAAAAGTACAGATGAACCTAAGTTTATTGCTAAAAGAAAATGTTCTGTATGTATTTTATCTTTATCTTCTGGTGTAGTTGATTTAAATTCATGTTTGCTAGCTGAAACTAGTGATGCATATCTGTGGCATAGAAGGATCGTGCATATAAATATGAAATTATTGCATATCTAGAAAACATTTAGTGAGAAGTTTACCAAAGATTAAATACTCAAAGGACTTTATTTGTGATGCATGTGAGTTAGGTAAACTTCATAAAAACTCTTTTAAATCCAAAACTGATATTTCAAGCAAGAGAGTCTTAGAACTTATACATATGGATCTATTTGGACCAACAAGAATCATGAGTCTTGGTGGTAAACGGTATGTATTTGTTTTAGTAGATGACTTCTCTAGATACACTTGGGTATACTTTCTAGCATCTAAGACAGAAGTTTTTGAAAAGTTTAAAATGTTTTGCAATCTTGTTCAAAATGAACAATGTGTCTCTATTCAAAAACTTAGGAGTGATCATGGTATTGAATTTGATAATGATCAAATGAATAATTACTGTATAAATCATGGCATTGATCATAGATTTTCTTTTCCAAGAGCAACGTCTCAAAATGGTGTTGTTGAGAGAAAGAATATATCACTTCAAGAAATGGCCAAAACTATGTTAAATGAACATAAGTTACCTCAAAATCTTAGGGTTGAAGTAGTGAATACAACTTGTTATGTTATTAAAAGAAGTCACTTAAGACCTCTTGTTAATAAAACTCCTTTTAAAATTATGTTTGATAGGGTTCCAAAAATTTCCTATATGAAACTATTTGGCTGCAAGTATTTTATTCTTAATACTAAGGATAAAAGAGATAAATTTCAAGCTAAAGTGGATGAAGGAATTTTTATAGGTTACTCTACTAGAAGTAAAGCCTATAGAGTATATAATAAGACTTCTAAAACTATTGAAGAAACCCTCCATGTAAGCTTCAATGAAAATTCTTTTAGAGAATCTCAATCTAAAGCCGATAATGATGATATGATCAATTTCCCAAAAGAGTTAGAGATCAATAGAGAGATTGAAGATTTATCTGAGAAAATCAAAAATATAAACTTAAATGATCAAACTAATGATGAAAGTGATGTTCCTTTCGTTGTTGATGAGAATATTGAGGAAAATCAGAGAAATTGGCATTATTCTTCGTCACATCTCATCACTCAAGTCATCGGTAATATTAATGAGGGAGTTAAAACTAGAGCTTCAATAAATTTAAACAATATGTGTATGTTTGTTTCTATGGTGGAACAGAATATAGAAGAAGCATTATTTGATGAAAATTAGTCTCTCCACCAGAACATCAGTCCATAATAGGTACAAAGTGGATCTTTAGAAACAAAACTAACGAGACTGATCAAGTTATAAGGAACAAAGCTAGATTAGTTGCACAAGGGTATACACAGGAAGAAGGACTAGATTATAATGAAACATTTGTTCCTATGGCTAGGTTAGAAAGTATTAGAATATTATTGGCCTATGCTTGTTATATGGATTTTAAACTATATCAAATGGATGTCAAGAGTGCATTTTTAAATGGTTTAATTAATGAAGAAGTTTATGTAAAACAACCACCTGGATTTGAAGATATTAAAAATCCTAACTTTGTGTGTAAATTGAAGAAAGCCTTATATGGTTTGAAGCAAGCACCTAGATCATGGTATGAAAGGTTATCTACTTTTCTAATAGAATAAGGATATATCATGGGAAAAGTAGACCATACTCTATTTATCAAGAGAGATGATAAAGATCAGATTGTTGTTCAAATATATGTGGATGATATAATCTTTGGAGCAACTTCTGATAAACTAATAAGAATATTTTCTGAAGAGATGACTAGTTAGTTTGAAATGAGTATGATAGGAGAACTTTCATATTTTCTAGGACTTCAAATTAAGCAAATGGATAAAGGTATATTTTTAAATCAAGAAAAATATGTAGATGAAATGCTTAAGAAATTTAATTTTAGTGATACAAGGATTCGAGGAACTCCTTTGAGTACTTCTTTAAAGTTACATATTGATGACATAGGAAAATCAATAGATCAAAGAAAATACAGAAGTATGATTGGTTCTTTACTTTATTTAACAGCTAGTAGACCTGATATTATATTTACTATGTGTAAAGTATCAATTTGTGCATTTTATATATGTTAATTCATGCATATTAAGGATTATAAGTCATCATTATATATGTTCTTATAAAGGATTACATGAAAATCATATTTTTAGACATATGCATGAATTAGGGATTAAATAGTTGATAATGTACAAATTTATCCTTTATCAATTAAATACCTAGTCAATTGCCCTTGTATTAGACATAATTCTTATAATTCTTCAATATATGACTTTATATACATTGTATGATTGCCAAATCACTTAAATATGATGTTAAACTAAAGAACTTTAAGTAATGCATGTATGCACATGTGAAGAAGTTGTGGACCAAAACCTTCCTAATTTGGCAACTTTCCATATATGGCAACTCATGCATGCATGTATACTATATTTATATCATATGATTTATATTCAATGTATATGTGCATCCAACTTGCTTTTGAGTTTTATAGGTCAATAAATCATGAAATCAAGATGGATTAAAGAGGAAAAAATGTGGGCCATTAGATGTGACTTATTGGAGATCAAGCAACAATAGCCTAGAGTATTTAAAGCGTTTGACCACTCAATCGTAGGCTATCTCCTCCTCTTCCAACAAATTACACCCAACGGTTCTAGCCATTCCAGCATCTCCATCTGGAAAGTCTCATCTTCCCCTTGATCTTGAACAAGCTCCCTTCAAGAATGGTGAGCCTTGGCATCTTCCCCTCTTCCTAGAAGACACCTTCTCTTCAATTTAGACGGTCATACGTTAGGATCTCCTTGGGCGTTGATCTTGGTGGATTGGGAGGCTCATGTGACTGATTTATAGTGGAGCAAAAGGTTGGGATCTTCAAAGTTGAGTCATCAAAAGCACCATTCTTAGACGTGGAAGCCAAAGTTGTGGGTCTTGGAGGCAAGGTCTTGAGGACGTGCACCATTCTTTTTCAAGGCAACCTTAGAAGCTTCACTTGAACGTGCTACAGGTGGTGACAACCTTGTGGAGCATCGATTTCAAGGACTTTGAGGAGTTATTGCTTGAAGAAACGAGGAAGATTAAAAGGTATGATGGAAAGGAGAGATCTTCATACTAGTTTTCATGTTTTACAATTCTATATGTATGAGTATAGTTTGAGTATGTGGAAGAACGAAATTCTATGCATAAATCTTTGTTTCAAATGTTCTAAATTAAACATCATATATTGTTTTGATGTTAATTGATATAAGAATTGAGTTCATATCATATATATAGTGTGAATGAATGTGATGATGTGAATTATGAAGGCAGTTTTCCGTTTCTTAGATGGCTAGATTGTTTGTAGTTTTTGTTCGAATTGTATCCACTTTTTCGTCATCTCTAAATTCCTTTTTTTGTTTCATTTTGTAAGTATAATGAGTGTAGAACAAGTTTACAAATTTTTAGAATTTTTTAGAATGTTTTTCGAAGATTTTCGATTTTATTTTGTAAAGGTATCAGCGGTTTTGAGTCTTTATCGAGTGCTAGTTTTGAGCTCGACGCCTGTGCTATGCTTGCATCGTGTATTTTGTGGAATTCAGTTTTGTAAATTTTCCTTGTTAGTGTAACAGATCTACTTTCAAGGTGCGTTTATTTCATAGCATTTCATGAAGATTTGACAAAGATTTGATTTTTGCACCGAAGGTGCATTTTTGGAAAGTTTCCATAACCGTCTGCGCCACTTTCTTAAATAAGATATTGCCAGCGTTTTAATTTGAGTTAATCCACGAAATCACTACCTTTTGAAAGATATTCTGAGGATCTTTCCAACCGTTATTTATTCTAGATTTTTAAACATTCAAGTTGGAAGTTATTAGAGTTAAAATCGAGCTTAAATTCTGTGATTTCAGGATTAATACTCATTGATTTCTTGAATATCTTATCATAACTTAAGAATTAATTGAACTTTGGGATAATCTTATAAACCTTAATTGTGCTACAAATTTTGTATATTAATATCAAGTAATTAGAGTTTAATTATGAGTTAGTTTAGTATGGGTATTTAATTGGATAATCATTTTAATAAAAATTATTTAAGACAAACTCCTTGTGGATTCGACCCATAGTTGCACATGCTTATTACAATGGGCACGTGCACTTGTGGTTATAAATGTAAAATTTGCACTTTTGCTGTTAATTTAACAACACATAAAAGCATTACAAGTTTTTGGCGCCGTTGCTAGGGAGTTTTGGTGCTTTAAAATGATTTATTAGATGATTTGCAAGATTTAATATCCTTTATATTGTTCTAGTTTTGTTTATTTTCTTGTTGAGTTATTGTTTTTCTTTGTTTGTTTGCAAGGAAATGGATACATGGATTGGCCATTCTATGTGTTCAATTCTTTGTTATTTGAATTGCTTGTTACATATTTAATTCAAGTATATAATTTGGTGACAAGTAGCTTAATGGAATAATGATAATCTTTGTGTACAAATTATTAAGATAGAATCTACCTAGCTAGAAATTTAAATTTTTGATATGCCCGAGATTAGAACTCATTTTTATGATATTTTTCCTGAAATACTTAATTTTTGAGATTTCTTTTGAGTACTTATGCATAAAATTCTGAATTGTATGTTAAAAGATAAAAATCTTAGAAGACAGGGATATTTTATAGATTTCTGAATAGTTTTTTTCTGATGACTTTTAAAAATATATATTTTTTTGAGTATTCAAAATTTAATTTAGTATTTTTTTCAGAAACTAGAGGAAATTATCTTTCCAACAAGTATTCATATGTGTCATTTGGATTTATATAAATTTCTATGTGATTTTTCAAAGTTGAGATGGTAAGTTGCCATGCATTTTGGATGGTTAGAGCTCTAACTATCCGAAAATTGCAAAATTTCGGAAGGTTAGGAGCCCTAACCATTCGAAATTTTTTATGTGCAGTTTTTTTGATGCAGAATAATTTTATCTGAACTCTTATATTTGAAACTGCAGATACATGTTTGAATAAAACTTATTTTAAAAATTTTTCCATGAAACTACAAGAGTTTACCTTTCCAACAAGGTATTATATGTTGTATTTGGACTTATATACATTTCTGGAGAATTTTTCTAAGATGATGTGTTCTGCCATCAGATTACGAGTTTGAGTTGTTTGAGGTTTTACATAATTTTGATATTACTTTAGTTTTGAAAATTTTTGTCTCTAATTTTTCTTAGAAATTAGAAGTAATTAACTTTCAGACAAGTATTTATTTGAAAATTTTGGAGATGTATAAATTTCTATGTGATTTTTTCAAGTTGAGATATTAAGCCTTCAACCAAATCGAAAGGTTTCTCTCTAACCTTTCAAATTTTTTTTCCCATTTCGGAAGGTTAGCTAGCTAACCTTTTGGAATTTTCATATTCTTTTGTTCTTTGCATGGTTAACCAGCTAACCTTCCGAAAATTTTGCCTTTCCGGAAGGTTAGGTGGCTAACCTTCTGAACTCTCTATGGATGCAATTTTTCTAGTATTTTTTTTATTTCTTATAATCGAAATTGCAATTAAATGTTGATTTAAAAATTATTTTTGTAAATTTTCCATGAAAATACAGGAGTTTACCTTTCTAACAAGGTATTATATGTTGTATTTGGATTCATATACATTTCTGGAGAATTTCCCTAAAATGAGCTATTCTACAGATTATGAATTTTAAGTTATCTGAGTTTCACATGATTTCGATAATACTTCATTTTTTGATATTTTTGTCTTTAAATTTTCCTAGAAACTAGAAGTAATTATCTTTCAGACGAATATTTAATTGTGAATTTCTAAGTTGTATGAATTTTTGTAGAAAATCTTGAATTTATAGTAGTAAAGTTTAATTTCTAGAATACTATGTTTCCTTGTTATATTTAAAACTTTGGATGAAGTTGATTTTTTGTTGATAAAATACATTGTACTTTTATGATGATCATAGTGGCATGAATGTAGGATCTTGTAATTTAATGAGTTAAGGAAATTGAGGTCTTTTGACGAAATCACTGCCATTGTACTTTGGACGAAATCACTGCCATTTGAAAGATATTCCGAGCATCTTTCCAACCATTATTTATTCTAGATTTTTAAACATTCAAGTTGGAAGTTATTAGAGTTAAAAGTCGAGCTTAAATTCTGTGATTTCAGGATTAATACTCATTGATTTCTTGACTATCTTATCATAACTTAAGAATTAATTGAACTTTGGGGTAATCTTATAAACCTTAATTGTGCTACTAATTTTGTATATTAATATCAAGTAATTAGAGTTTAATTATGAGTTATTTTAGTGTGGGTATTTAATTGGAAAATCATTTTAATAAAAATTATTTAAGATAAACTCCTTATGGATTCGACCCATACTTGCACATGCTTATTACAATGGGCACCGTGCACTTGCAGTTATAAATGTAAAATTTGCTCTTTTGCCGTTAATTTAACAACACAAAAAAGTTTTACTCTGTGTTTTTGTGCTAGATTTCAATGTAATCCTAAAGAATCACACTCAATTGTTGTTAAAAGAATATTTAGATATATACAAGGAACTAAAAATTTTGGACTATATTATTCTAAGGATAGTTCAATAGATCTTATAGGATATACTGATGTTGATTATGCAGGATCTAAATCTGATAGAAAAAGTACCAGTGGCACATGTCAATTATTAGGAAATAATTTGGTATCATGGTTTAGTAAAAAGCAAAATTGTGTAGCACTTTCTACCACCGAAGCTGAATATGTTGCTGCTGCACTGTGTTGCACTCAGATTCTGTGGATAAGGCAAACTTTAGAAGACTTTGGATTATCTTATGATACAACTAAGATTTATTGTGACAGTAATTCTGCAATAAATCTTTCCAAAAATCCTGTATTGCATTCTAGAGCAAAGCATATAGAGATTAGACATCATTTTCTAAGAGAACGTAATTAAAGGAAAAATTAAATTAAAATTTGTGTCTAGTAAAAATCAATTAGCTGATATATTTACAAAACCTCTAGATGAAAATACATTCTGCAACATAAGATTAAATTTAGGTATTTATAAGTTATGTGATGTGTAAAATGCTTAAACTCCACAAAAAGATAAATTTTGTCGATGATGTTGTTTACCTCATAGATATTATATACTTATCATAAATATCTAAGTAATATCTATGTATTTATTGTAAAATCATAATAGTATCTTATTGATTTTACGTAGTTTATCAATTTTAATGGTTTTCAAAATTTTAAGTGGAAGTGTCAATGGAAAACATTAAATTCCTCTAAAATCCTAAATTTTGATTAAGTGATTTTCTTTGGATCAATGACAGTACATATGATCATGCATGAATTTGACTTGATTGATTAAACTTGTAGAATAATTTATATGTAAATCATCTTAAACTTCTAATCAAAAGTATGAGCTTATTGAAACTTATTCATATTTTTAGTAAAATCATAGATGTAAAAATTGTATGAGATTTGTGTTTTATTACATCTGTATTAATGGAATGCATATATACTGTGCTTAAAATGAAAAGTGCTTACAAAGTGAAAATCTTTGAGAGTTTATTGATCAGTTTGATCACTAGCATTTTGTACTTGAGTAGATAGGTATGTAAGGATTGTTGTCGTGATAAAAGGATTCTTTAAATCTAGCTACCTAAGGTCCTAATCAGATCTGGGATTGTTGACTGAAAGCTCATTACACAGGTACATTAGAAAACTCTTGTATGATTCAAGCTTTTTAAACTAACTTTTAAAGAAAATTATCAATATTTACTATTTTGAAAAGAAAAAGTAATTTCATTAATTACAGATATCTTTGAATCGAGTATAGTTTTTACCAATATGACTGCTGATTTATTGAATCAACATTAGTACTTTTGACTATCTTTATTTGAGATACATTCCTTTATTCTTCTTGTGTTAATCATATTGAGTTTAAAGTTATGTTTTGATTCATATACGAATGAAGTTGATTCGTGAAATCATTTATGATGAATTAAGGATGACAGAAATCATCTGAAAAGAAAGTTTAAAGTGTAGTTATAATTAACATCTATTTTATACAAATATATTTTGTATGTTATTAAATTTATTTGAAGTATATTTGTAGGGAGAGGAATAACAATGTCCAAAACAGATTAATATAATTCAAAATACAAATCTTGGTTAATCTGAGTTTAGTCCTCTTAAGATCTTGAAGAAACAATTTAAAAGACAAACAAACTATTTTAGATTCATAAAAAGAACATTAGAATAGTTTACAATGTTCTCAAGATGATGTTTTATATATGTTAATTATAGCTTGTGTGTTGTCTTCAGAAGATTTCAGTTGAAAACATCTGAAACTTGTTTTTAGTAAAGTGTACTAACTGAACGCAATGTTATGTAAGGTAACGTGTAAAACTGCCTCTAGACAGCGTTTTACTCGTTAGGTTAGTTAACTTAACGAGTTATACTTGAATATTTCAGGTACCTCATTGAATAAACTTTATTCAATATTCTTTTAAATCCAAACCCAACTACTATACACATTGTGTTATTCGCTTAAAACCCTATTTAAACACTTATTACACGGGCACTTAGGTTATTCGTAAACCTTTATCTGAAAATCTTTCCTGCTTGTTCCTGTTACACCCTGTGACGATGGTCTCCAAGTATTACAAAGGTCGTGGTAGAGGAAAAGGCAAAAGCAGAGGAGATGGAAAAGGAAAAGAAATAGATAATGATGAAGTTCCACGAGCTTAGTTTAAGAAAATACTTCAAGTGGACAAAAGGTTAGCAAAAATTTATAATGAATACTTCTTTCCTGAAGGTATACTGAATGAATTTAGATTAAAGCTTCATAATACTAATGAAAGTATTAAATACATGGGTATTCGAAGCAAGTTTGATAGGGAATACAGAATGAAGTGTGCCAAAATTGCATTTTTGGAATAGTATGCAAAATATATGGAAAAAGGTGTAGGTTCATCAAATAGAATTCCTCAAACCCCTCTAAGTGGTACACGATTACATGCATTTGAGGAAGAACATGAATCTGCTATTCCTACTCCTTTGTATTCAAAGGAAAAACAAACAAATATTGCTGTGAATAAAAGAAAAGTTGAAGGTCTTTGAAAGGCAATAACAATAGAAAGTGCCTTAGAAGAATTAAAGTAGAAAACTTTTATGGAACAATTTCAGAAGAAAATAGTAATACTTGAAGAAGAGAAATAGAAGTGTTATAGAAGAAGAAAAATCAGAAAAATTATGTCTAAGGAAACACAGTCTGTTGGAAAAGAAAAATCAGATGAGCATTTATTTCCAAAGGACAATGTATGTCTAGACATTGTTCCTTTTAGTGCATCTAAAAAACTCATCAGTTCCGAGCATACTGAAACTGATGAAGATAATGAGACTTTATTTTCCCTTGCTAGAAAACTTGAGAAGAAATCCAAGTCAAATATTAGCTCAAGTTTTTCTATTAGTTTAAGTCCTGATGATGCAGAAATTGAAAAATCAGAGTATCAGACACTTGATATTGAACAAGTTGTTGTAGATGTAATTAACAATGTTAAGGTAATAACTAGTTCATAGGTTGAATTGTCTGGAGTAGCGGATATTGAAAAAGTTAAGACTCCAAAAGAGCTTAATGTCAATCAGCCTTCTTCAGAATCTATAGAAGTAGAGTCTGAGAATTCACAACATATACCAATGGAAATATCTATTGAACAAAATGAACAATTACAAATAGATACACCAATTGTAGAATTTGTGAAAAAATTGAACTCTGAACATTCTATAGAGACTAAACTAATGAATGTAGAGAATATTGAAGATGTTCCTTACATTGTTGAATCTGAAGAATCAAGCTTACATACGCAGCTTCAAGAAAATAATTTCTCAAAGGAACAACATGGCATTCATTTTGAATAAGAGATTCCTAAAGATGAATTAAACTCTGAATCAAGGCTTTAGGTATCACCTTCTTTGTGTATAGTATTACAAATTCAAGGCAATTCAATTTATTTTAGATCTGAGGAAGCAGTGCAGAAATACAATAATCTGATTACATGTTAGATTCTACATGCTCAACCAATAAAGTTTAGAAATTTGATTGAAATAAGAGATCTATTTGAGTTTCAATGCCTCATTCAATTCTTGCTAGTTGGAACAAAATAGAAACAATATAAAAAGCTTATTGCAGCCTTTTATAGCAATCTGGTTAAGAATGACAATATACTGAAAACTCAAATAAATCAACAGGAGTTCACATTGTTTCCTGAATTAATTTTTGAAGTTTTGGGATTGAAGAATGAAGGTGTTGTTGTAACTAACAGATTTGACATGATTAGACAACTAGAATGGAACATTCATTCGCTATCAAAGATTCTAGATGTATATACTGAAATGAGATTAATGGAAAATCTGAATGCAGAGGTAAGGTTTATTGCAAATATATTGCATGCCAATTTATTTCAGAGAGTTAGACACAATATGGAAGTCAGCAGAAGTTGTTTATATGCAACTTATGGTCTGCTAAATAGAATTCAAATCAATTGGTTTGATGTTTTCATTTCTCAACTACAGCATATGAGTTCAAAGTTATTTTTTGGTGATGCTGTATGTAGACTCCTTGCAAACCAATTAAATTTATCGTATTGGCCCTCTGAAACTAAAGGCACGAGAGCTTTTAGTGTAAAAGATTTGCAAAAATACAAGGGTTCTAATACTTAAAACTTTACAAGAGAAATCTATATTACAGATGTTATAGTACGTCCTCTCCACCACAATGTTGTCATGCACACAGCTTCTTTCTTTCTCTTTACTCAACTTCTATATCTCTTCTTCTCCAATTGTCGAATTTCCAGACTTCTTGTGTTTGCAGCTTCTTTTCTGAAATTACTTGGAATTTCGAACTTCTTCTGATGTTGGAGAATTTTTCAGAATATGAATATTCAAACTTAACTTTTCAGTTAGAGATCCAAATTGAATATTCAGACTTGGCATTTGAGATTGAGATCCCCTATTGTAATGTAGCTCGTACTCTCTATTAGTAGTCGAACTATGTTTTCACGTTCAACATGTTCATCCACTTAATCCACAATCCATAATCCATGTACTAATTTTTTTCTTTAATCCAAATTACTATCTTTTTGAGTTTCCACTTTCTCCACTATCATTTTGAATTTCTACAATCTCCACTCGTAGATTCATCGAGACTTTATCTTCCTAGAGTCTTGTAGAATATCTTCTAAGTCTTAGATTTAGTCGAACACTAATCCTTTAAGTCCTGTAAAAACTCGAATACTTATCTGTAACTTTTCGAGTTTTTGCACCTGCAAAACACGTGACTAAACATAGCAAACTTATCTGTTCGTTAGTCATTTTATAAAACTCGAACAGTTATCTATCCATGTGTATAAAAACTCGAATAGTTATCTAACTATTCGATTTTCATTACCGAATGCACATGGAAAAACACGTGACAACTTAAAACATTAAAAACACACGTGCAGATAACTTAACTATATGAGTTTTTAACATAAACTATTCGACAAAAATGAAACGTTAACCATCTGAAAGTTTAACTATCGAAAATCTAACTCTTTAGAAATCTTTAACTTATTCAACATAAAAATGAAACTTTTCGATAATCTATTAACTATTATACTTAGAGAATATTATTTAGACTTATTTAAAAACTTTAATAAAGCATATATCATCAAACAAAATTCCTAACACTGGGTTCCACACAAGATATTGATTTAACAATTTATGTTTTGTTGTTAATGTTATATTGTTATATATTCTGCTTTTATTTTTAAATGAAAAGTTTTTTAGAATCAAAAGTCAGAAGATATTGAAGGAGATACAAAATAATAAGGTATGTAATTGATTACTTATCCTAAATTTACATTTAAACTTAGTTCGTAGAGTTATTCATTAACTCAACGAATTAAGTTCGTTGAGTTAGGTGCTAAATCAACGAAACAATATTCATGCCTACTAAATTTACTGTAAAATCTTTTACATTGAGGACAATGTAAAATGTAGTTATGGGGGGGGAGGTAATTAGATTAAAAGCCAAGTAATTTTGTTAATTAGAGAAACTAAGATGGTGTTGCAAAATTCTATGGAAATTGAAATTTTTTTTATGAATTTACTGTAACTAACTACAATTTCCTATAACTATCCGATAATTGATACTGTAAAATTTTTAAGAATTGTAACTGCTTGAATGTTATATTTAGAATCTTATATAAGATGCTACAGAATTTTACAATTAATACAAATCTAGATATAGTATCTTATGTTTTTGCTGAATTTTATGAATTTAACAGTTTCGCGATTTTAAAAAAAAATCAGAATGTTTAACTGAAATTCAATAAATTATCTAACATCCTGAAAGAGCTAAAATGTTGATTTTTAGATTAAATGAAATACATATGATCAAGGATACATTTAATTTGATTGATTAAACTTAGGCCTATTCTGAAAATACCAAAAAGCTCCTTTGGAATTATAGAAGAAGTCAGAGTAGAGGACTACTCGAGCTTTACTTAGTAAGAAATCAGTTTTTATTTTATTTTCATATAAAATATATATATATATATATATATATATTTTAAATTATAAAATATAAAAAATCATTGCGGTTCAACAGACTAGATCCATCGGTATGACCAGAACATAAAAAATCTATATTAATTTTTGGTAAAAAAATTTTGGTTTTACTAAAACATAGTATCGGTTTAACCAGAACAAAAATTCGGTCTGACCAAAACATAGTATCAGTTAAACCGGTAAAAATCAAAAAAAAAAAAAACTATTATCTTAAGTATTTTTTTTTAATTTTTTTTAAATATCTATCTATATGGGAGGTTCGTTGAGTTACGCTTAACTCATCGAACTTACTTTGTTGAGTCTTGAGTTAGTCAACGAGCTTATTCCGTTGAGTTAACTGTAACTCAATAGAGTACTGTAGTTAAGACCATGAATGAGAGAGTGAGAGTTTTGTTTGGGAAATGACCCGATTATCAGTGTAAACTTAGGGCTTATTTAGACTAAAACTTAGGGTTTTAGGGGCATTATTTGGCAAATCATTTAGAACTTAGAATAGTAGAAATCAGAGCGATTCCATGCTGTTGTGTAATTCCACGATGAGGAAGATAAAGCCCGAGTTCTAGGAAGATGCTGTTGACACATTAGAATTTCTAAAAGAGTAAGAGGAATGGCACATGCGATAGAAAATTCGGAGTACGACAAGAGAAAAAGAGCTACAAAAGGTAGAATTCGAACTTTTCAACTTGATAAGATTTTTAGTAAATTTGGGTATACAAATACCCCAAATAGTGGAAACAAGAATCAAAGTAGCAATAGAAATTGTTGTAAGTAAAGAGAGAAAAATTAGGCTAAACAACGAAGTAGCCCTAGAGCTAATCCAACGCAAGGCCAGATTATGGTTCAAAAAGTGCATTGCTAGTCGTGCAAGGGGTGCAATAAGGTGGTAGCAACAAGTAGAAGAAGAACAAGAGGAGCCGACTACTGAAAGACCTGTTCCTAAGGAACAGCAGCCAGGACCTTCAATTCCACCATTCAAGCCGTTGGCACGAGCAGCAATGTTGGGGCCTTCAAATGAAGAGGAATTAAGAGAATTCCAAGGACTGGTTCAAGTTGGGAAAAACCAAGGAGAACCAGAAGATGTGGTAGTAGCTAAAGCACACCTAGTATTTGATGCACTTTGCAAGAAGAGGGCTGCAAAAAAATTGAAAGCCTAATACAAAATTAAAGTTGAACAGCATCAAAAAACCATTATCAGATTTGCTGTAAGAGGAGAAGCTGAAGCTGGTCCTTTGAGACTAGCAAATATTGAAAAAATTAAATAGGAAGAGCTAGTACTTGTGGCTCAAAGGTGTGTAGAGCCTTTATTTATGGATTTAATCATAGAAGTAGAAGAGGAAGACCAGGCACAATTAATCAGACGAAGGAAAGGAAAAGAGATAGTGCTTGAATGTCAAAAGGAGATTAAATCTAAAGTACCAACATCAACAAGGCATGTAGAGCCAATTTTGGTGAACCTACTATCCGATTCTGAGGAGGAGCAAGAGCAAAGAAAAGAAGAAAATCATACTGGAATTAGTCTGCAGCCTGTACAAGAAGAAGAAACAGAAAATAGGGTAGAAACTGAATTGCTCGTGACTCCATCCCAATCTGCCAAAAAATCAGAAAGAACAATGACAATGCAGATTGGTAGTCAGGAGGAAGAAGAAAGAACAGATAATGAACAAGAAGCTAAACAAAGCCATATGGACAAAAATGACTTTGCAGATTCGACTGAATTTAATGAAACACTTCAAGACAGAGTGGAGAGTTTTGCCGGCTCACCACCACAAACAAAAGTAGAAACAAATGTTCAGGAATCTACAGAACATTTTCAACAAGTTCAAGTTCAGCCAATGGAAGAGGAAGATCAAGAACAAACCCCTTTGGAACAACAAAGTCACATTCCTAACCCGACTGAAGCAACAGTTTTGAATGAAGTACACTTTTGGAGTCAGAAAGCTTATAATAAATACTAAGAGATTAGGGATTATGATATCATATACAGTAGACCAGTAAATTGGGACACAATGCAAGAAATTAAGGAATTATTTGAGTTCCAAGGTCTACTACAATTTCTTTCTCAACAAAAAGGGCATGCAATATATGAAAATCTAGTGCCCTGCTTTTATGCTAATTTAAGAGAAGAAGAAGGACAATTAATTTCCAATGTGGAGGAAGCTGATGTACAGATAACACCAGAGCTTCTCCATAACATTTTTGGATTGAAGAATGAAGGAAAAGAAATTTTGCAAAGCACAACTACCGTTGAATGGACAGAGCAGGAAATCAAGGATAGTTTGGCTATCAATCCTGGTGTGCCATTATTAAATAGACTGAAGCATTTAAATGGTAAAGCACACATGATAGCTAACATTTTGATTAAAAATGTCTACCAACGACAGGGCCATGACATTGAACTAAGTCAATTTGTCAAGTGGGCCACTTATGTAGTTGTGAATAGAATTCAAATTAATTGGTGTCAAGTCTTCCTATCCAAAATGAAGTCTGCAAAGAAGAAATTATTTTATGGAGATTTGATACCTATATTGATGGTAGACTGTATTGATTTCATGAAATGGACATCCAAAAGGATAAGATCAAGAACCATTGCAGTGAAAGAATACAGAAATTATGTTGCTGCAGCTGAAGTATCTGTACCTTCTGAAGGCATTGTTGGAGTTGTAGAGAGGATAAACTAATTAGAGCAGTAATTAGAAAAGCTCCAGAAGGAAGTAGATGAACTTAAGAATAGAGGCTAATTGTATAGTTTGTCTACTTGTACTTGTATATATTTGTATGAAAAATATCTGATTTGATTGTACTGTAATTGATTCATATGAATGAATATATGTTTTTTAGATATATTTTTCATGCATGTTTAGAATGATGAAATGGATGAACTATATTGAATGTTATATAATTTGTGGAACATTATGCATGAATGTTTAAAAAGATTTACAGTTTGCTGAATGGTAGGATTAAATAATAGATGCTTGAAAATATCTGCATGCTGCAAGGTAAAATGTAAATTCTACATAACATGAAATGAACTGCAAGTTAAATATTTATATAATGTTCAAATTTAAACGAATTTTGATTAGAATGCTGCATTAATGACATGTATTTAACTTTATTTCAGTTAGTAGAGTGGAGGAGAAAACAAAACATAAAGGTACTTACGAGGAGTAAACTTAGAGGTTACTAAGTGTTAACTCAACAAAGTAAGTTCGTTCAATTAAACATAACCCCACGAGGTCAGTAATATAATATAAGGTCACTCCATTGAGTTATCTATAACTCAACAAAGTTAGTTCGTGGAGTTAGTAATAGTAACTGACATTGTTCTTTTGAGTTATCTGTAACTCAATGAATTAAGCAAAACGGTTATTCTTTTAACTACGAATGAAACTTCGTCGGCCTAGTAGATACCAAAATTTGAAATTAGTAGTGGTACACATACCCATAAAAACAGGAACCACGCTGCACGTTGCAAGACACGTTCTTGCAACGAGATTTATTTACTTTATGGATGTGCATTATATATATAAAACAGAATGTTATTTACGAGTTACCAGCACTTTTAAAAGAAAGGAGAATGCGTTGGGGAACTAGAAGGAGAAACAGTTGATTCGACTTCATCCGTCAACAAATATTTACTGAATGGAAAGCTTCAGACTAGTATGTAGTTAATCGTCTGCTATTTTATTTATGAGCACATGGACTCGTTCTCCTAGCACTAAATGATTAGTAAGAACACCTACCCAGGAATATTCAACACAAAGGCGTACTAAAACATTTTTTGAACTGGACTTTAACGAAATCCTTTAGGGTGTAGCTAACCTTTCTTTTAAAGAGAACGTAGATATGGCTACTCCAGTAGAAAAACCATTAGGAGAAATTCTATATCCTAAATTAGTTGATGAACCTTCATGTATTCAATTGCCAAACTTTAAGGGAGATAGGTTTGAACTGAAATCTAATTATATTAGTCAATTACCACATTTTCATGGATTAGAAAGAGAGGATGCCTATTATTTCCTTAGAGAATTTAATGAAGTTTGTCAAATGATGAAAATGCCAAACATGAGTATAGATGCTATTAAACTTAGATATATCCCTTTTGCTTTAAAAGACACAGCTAAGAGATGGTTATATACTCTATCGCCTGATTCAATTTCTACATGGACTGAATTTTGCTCTGTTTTTTTGGAAAAATATTATCCAACACATCAAACGATTAAAAAGAAAAAAGAAATATTAATGTGTAGCCAAAAATAGGGTGAATCATTTTGGAAATATTTTGAAAGATTTAAAGATTTACTGACTCAATGTCCACATCATGCAATGAGTAAAGCACAATTAATAGGTATAATTTATGAAGGTATAGATGTTTCAACGAAATCTTTATTAAAATCTACTTGTCAAAATGGATTTCTGAAACTATGTAGTGAAGAAGCATGGGCATATTTAGAAAACTTTGCAAAAAGAACTGCACAGTGAGAAAACTCGGATGAAGCTATTGCAGATAAAAGAATATTGCCAAGAGGAATGCATGAAATAGATTCAAGTACTATACTTGAAGTGAAATTAACTAAATTAACAAAGAAAATAGAAGAGTTATCATTAAATCAAAAGCTAGCAGAAAGAATGCAAACATTAATAATCTAGATATTATTTATGCTAGAAACCAGAAAGATAACTTTGGAAATTCTTATAATCCTAATTAGAGAAATCACCCGAATTTATCTTGGAGAAACAACAATTTCTAGGGAGGAGAAAATATAAATGAGAAGAATATAAGTTATGAAGCATTACTTGAACAAGGATCTAGAATAGAGAAATTAGAAAAGATAATCCAACAATTAAACAATCATCTAGATTTTGTATTTGGAAATGCTGCAATTCAAAATTAAAATAGAAACATATCACTTAAACAGAAGGAATCAATGGAAGTTAGACCCATTAGAGGATTGCCAATACAAGCAATACCTAACCCTATCAATAGAACTGTTAATGAAATTGATACCTCTTCTAGGAGGATAGCTGAATGAAGCAGTATAAATGAAGTAACTATATATATATATAAGTTTATTTATAGTTAAAAGTATCGTAGAGTTAGTCCTTAACTCAACGAATTTAGTCCGTTGAGTTATGCCCTAACTCCACGAGGGAGTGCAGTAGTTATGTTAATTTTTGTCTCTGCTAAAATTTTGTTTGTGTTATACAGAATCAACAAATGGAATTGATGCAATTACTGCTTGATGCACTAAGGGAAGTACTGAGTAACTTGTTAGGTAAAGATCTGTGCAGGCTGTGTTGTGTATCAAAGGAAATTAAAGATTGTGTTAGAGAAAAATATTTTTAGGGACTACAAGCTACAAAAATGACTAAGATTAGAGATGGATTCATATGGAAGTCATTTAATTGTAGTTCAATTAGCCATGAATATTTGAATATAGAAGAAACTACTAGAATTCCACCCAATACATTAGAAGGAATAGATCATATTATGGGGATGGATGAAGGATTAATTATATACAGGACCAAACCAAGGTATGCAATTCTATTACTTGATATTTTGATCAGAAATCCTATCACAAGAGAAGAATGGAATATAGGAAGTGTTAGGGCAAGTATTACAGGTGTGGAGTATGCCACAAGTAGTCTAGGTTCAATCGGAAGCTTGTTAGCAGTAAGTATTCGGTAGTTATATATTTTTGGTAGGTTACAGACCTAAGTATCCGGAAATAAAAGTTAAGTCGGAGGCTTTGAGTTAACTATCCGAAAGTCAGAAGATTTCGGTTGTAACTATCCGAAATGACTTAAAGGACACTTAAGTGGATCTTCGAATAGTTAAGAAGCCAAGTATCCGGAAAGTAGTGACTTAAGTGGATCTTCGGATAGTTAGGCAGTAACTATCCGAAGTTCATGAGTTTTTCGAAGGGTTATTGACAGAACCTTCCGAAATGGCTGAAAAGACACTTAAGTGAGTTTTCAGATAGTTAAGGTATAACTATCCGAAAGACATGCAGTTTTCGGTGAGTTATCACATAACCTTTCGAAAGGACAAAGAGAGAAAAGTAAGTGACTTTTCGGACAGTTAAGTCTATAACTGTCCGAATTACAGAATCTCTCGGACAGTTAACTTGGTACTGTACCGCCCGTTTAGAAAGAATATTCTCTTCGGATAGTTAAGTCTATAACTATCCGAAATGTTACAGATTTCAGAGAGTTAAGAAGTAAGGCTCTGAAATTAATAAACTTTTCTCCGAAGCATTGTTTCTCTACTATAATAGCTTGTATGTAATTAAAGGTTTATAAACCCTAAGTTGGGTAGTATATAAACCTTTATGATGTTGTAAAACATTGCAGTTGATTGTACCGAAGCTCATAAGGAACCCTCAACTCTACGTGGACGTAGGCTGTTGCTGAACCACATAAATCCTATTTCTTCTCTGTATTATTTCTTCTCTTACTCTTCACTCCTAGCATCAGTGAGTTTAGAGCTGAGTGTTTCAGTATTGTGTCATGGAAGGTTAATTGAACGATTCGTTAAGAAATCAGCAACTGGTATCAAAGCATTAGAAGGAATAGATCATATTATGGGGATGGATGAAGGATTAATTATATATAGGACCAAACCAAGGTATGCAATTCTATTACCTGATATTTTGATCAGAAATCTTATCACAAGAGAAGAATGGAATATAGGAAGACCTAATAGATATGAAGTACCAATTGAAAATTGTGGGTCAGCTTTAATATTTTCTGATAAAAATCCGACCATTCCTGAAAAATTATATTATTAGAGACCTACAGGAAAATGGGATGAAGATTTATGCTTAAGTGTGTATAACTTTCTGAATAGATCTTGAACTAAAAACACTATGATATATCTAAGACAGAAATCATTAATTAACAACATGCATGTCATACTTGATGGATATATATCTAGTCACAGATATATCAGTTGCATTTAGATCTGATTTATACATAGTAAGCATAGATAGTTATGATAATGAGTATATAGAAATTTTGCCTATATCGAGAGAAATAGCTAAACCACCATCAACAGAATTTGATAAAATTCAAATAGGAATGTGGTATAATGAATATGATGATCCTACTTTATGTCTGATAAGATGGTGGGATGAATTGATGAAATTTCAAATATGGATTATGAAAGACATAAATGAATGGAAGTAGGAAGAGGAATATATTGAAATAGATGTAGAAATAGAAACTGCTACATTATCTTGGAACCAAAAAAGATCCCTTTCTGCATTTTATTTCATTAATGGTAATACACTTGTATTTAGCATTGATAATATACTACAAGTTTACAAATTAAGAAGGAACACGAACTACATTAAAACAGAATTAATAGCAAGAAGAATTATGCCTAAAAAGTTTGCTTGGACTAACACGTTTATTCCATTTGTTTCTACTTTTCAATCATGTTCTTAAGCTGTGATTTTGTGCTTTTAATGTTGTGTGTTTTCTGCATTTATTTTTAGAAAAATTTTAGTTTTAGTTTTCTTTATAAAAAAAAATAAAAACAAAAGAAAAATATCAATCTAGTTTGTTTGTATCTGTTCTAAGAAACCAATTGGCTTGCTTGTGAGCCACCAAAGCCGTAGGAGCCTGGGTTCCACACAAGACAATGATTTATAAATATCTGTTAAATGTTATTTTGTTATATATTCTGCTTTTATCTGTGAATAAAAAGTTTTTCAGAATCAAAAATCGAAATATGCAAAAGGAGATACAAATGAAACAAGGTATGTAACTGATTACTTATCCTAAGTTTAGATTTAAACCCATTCGTTGAGTTAGGTGCTAAATCAATGAAACTGTATTCATGCCTACTACAATTACCGTATTTATTGTCAAATCTTTTACATTGAGGACAATGCAAAATGTAGGTATGGGGGGAGGTAATTAAAGTAACAGCCATGTAAGTTTGTTAATTAAAGGAATTAAAATGGTACTGAAAAGTTGTGGAAATTGAAAATTTTTTATGAACTTGCTGTAACTATCTGATAATTGAGATTGTAAAATTTTTATAAACTGTAATTGCTTGAATGTTATATTTAGAAGGCTATATAAGATGCTATAGAATTTATTATTTATGCAAATCTAGATATAGTATCTTATGTTTTTTTCTGAATTTCATGAGTTTAACAGTTATATATGATTTGTATTTTAAAACTATCTTATATTTTATGTTATCTAGAATTGCTGAAATATGAATCTAGAATTGACTTTTGAAGTTGTTTTATGAAAATACAATTCTTTATTCTACTTATCTTAATCAAATTGAATTGGATTGTACTTTGATTCGTATGTTGTTGAAATTTATTCTAGAAATCTTATTGGAAAATTCAGGATGACAAATGATGAAAAGAAGAACAAACGATAATATAATTAACACCTATGTGACGATGATATACTTTGTATGTAATTTGCATATATTCTAAGTATATTTGCAGGTTGAAGAGGAGAAAACAATATTACTGAAATATACAGAATATCTATATAATAATACAAGTTCTTATGCTAAACATAAGAAAAAAAGAAGAGTTAATTCTAGCACTTTTAGAAAGACCCATTAATTAGATCTTAGTTTGCTAAGGGACTAGCAAAATTTAGGTATGGGGGGAGTGTTTAGAATGAAAAAGTACATAATATTAACGGTTAAATGATGGTTAATTGAATAATATTTAGCTTATCATATGAGAATTAAGCCATTATGTTATAATTACATTGTTATATGTTTTAATGAAAGAATCTACTTAATTTCGGGGAATTAATGTTAATTTAGTACATTTCTAAACTGTCGGTAAATTGCAAGCTATGAAATTCTTAAGTATCTGAATTTTTTGTTATTTCAGACAGTTATGTTTAACGTACCGAACATGTACCGGATAGTTATGTTTAAATTGTCGAACAGTTATGTTTTAAAAGAATATTTTATTATTTCTTGAAGTACACGTGTTGAAACCATAATGCATGGCTTAAGTGGACTTTCGATGAGTTATCTCTAAGTATCTGAAATTACAGCTAGGCATCGAATAGTTATATGTGTAACTCTCCGAAATCTCCTTTTATTATAAAACTACTGATGACATGTGTCATGTTCTGGAAGAATGACTTAAGTGGATTTTCGGTGAGTTATCTCTAACTATCCGAAATGTATCTGGGCATCGGATAGTTAGACTTGTAACTCTCTGAAATATTTCTTTATTATAAAACTACTGATGACACGTGTCGTGATCTAGAAGATTGACTTAAGCTATATATCGGTGAGTTATCTGTAACTATCTGAAATGCATCTAAGCATCGGATAGTTAAGTTTGTAACTATTCGAAATGCATCTAGGCATCGGATAGTTAGGTTTGTAAGTATCTAAAATGCACCTGAGCATCAGATAGTTAAATTTATGCACATGTTTTATAGTTAAATCAACGAAGCAAGTCTGTTAAGTTATCTGTAACTCCACGAACCATTTATTTTCTAATATGCCACTATAGCGGTTGCAGAAATAGGACAGTTGGAAGAAAAAAACCACGATCGCACGTATCACGTAGGAATTCACTCGTCGAAGGGAGAAGAAATCATCGTCGTTGATATGAATGAAGGAAATCCAATCGACCATTCAAGCAGAAGCAGTTACCACTGAAGAAATATAAAAGAAAAGAAGAAAAAGAAGTAAAGTGTGTGATCGATGGGTGTGGCTAGTGTGTGCAGAGGAGGATCAACGTCGGCAATTCTCTGAAGTACCACACCAACCATCATCACCACCACCATAATCACCAACCATCGGAGGTTTGTAAGGATACTTTCCTGATGTCGGGTCGATTCCGAGCCAAACACAATGCTTGACAACCATTGTGAGGAGTGATCGCGTTGCGGGAAGGGAAGCCATTTTCACCAAGCGCTGACTCATATCTGAGGAGTTCGTAAAGCTTCAGGTTGATGCCTGTATGCTTAAGAGGAGATCATTTTGCAATTCTGGACTCGCGATTCTATAAGGAGAGGAGGCAGAATTGTAAGTGGTTTAATTTTCAATGGTGTAATCGCATCGCATGTAGTGACAAAAGTATTTACTGTCGACTGAGATTACTTTACATTTCACCTTTCGCCCATTTCCATGCTCATATCAAAACAAAAATACTAAAAACAACTTATCTGTGTTTATATTTTGTATTTGAGTGTTGTATTGTTTGTTTTGTATCGTGATTAATGTTATCTTTGTCAGTGTTGTGATTGTTTTATATTTGTTTTAATTTTACAGTTTACTGAAATTGGTTCATTCAAAAGACTTAAAAATTTTAATGGTTATTATTTGAATTATCTGAATGTTAGTATTGCCTAATGATAAATCCAGTGTTTACTAACATTAAAGAGCTTAATTGATGTTATTTACAATCTGTGGAACCGCCCAATGGTTGGCCGAATTCCTTTGTAAATAGCAGTATTAAATAGGAAAGGCAGGCTCGTGGAGTTAACTTAAGTCCACGAGGTTAGTCCGTTGAGTTAGCCATAATTCAACGAACTTTGTCCGTTGAGTTAACTGTAACTCAATGGAGAGCTTATTGAATATAAATTTGATTGTTAAAAACGAAACAGTTCACAATTCTTAAGCAATTTCCTGTGGGATCGACCTGTACTTGCACACTAATACAATAGACACTGTACACTTGCAGTTAAAATACAAATTGGAATTAATATCTAATTTGTGTGAAAGGTTGTTTGTTTACTTCTAAAAAGGAATAGGCATAGAGATAAATTAACTAAGTAAAAATAGAAGTTAACAAATCCAAGTTTTTCTAGTGTGTTGCTAGGTAACCAATCAAGTTTTTATGGTGCCGTGCTGGAGATCCAAACACCGATCTTGTTGGTGTTGTTGTCTGAGGACAGGTGTATCTGCTTCCTGGTATTTTTGGAGTTCCTTTGTAGAGGAAGATCTTGATTTTAATCTTTTCTATGGCCAAGGTGTAATATCTGTTTGACTTGCCACAATTCTCAAAATTGTATCACCATAAAATAATTTATTCTGCAAATGTAAGATATGAGAAACAAAAATATCATACCAGTTCACCTGTATATGGTTAATTAATGCATATGTAGCATAAAGACAACATCTGCCAACTTTTGCCCCATGACCAAACCTTTGAAACAATGTAGCATGCAATATTTTTGCAATAAAATGTGCTTGGCCATTTAAGTCATTTAGTAACCTCAATGGTTTGTTGGTAATTGGATCTTTGCTAAACTTGTAATGTCTCATCCCAATCGATAAACCTATTTTCTTTCTGATAATTTAACTCCATTTTTCAGACCAAGTACCTGATAAAGTAAATCTGGAGTTAAATATATGTCATTGTCTTGTATATTAGAAATAGGAATACCTTCTTCCACTGTTAAGTTTGAGTAAAAACAACTGATAAGTTTGGGTATAGCAAGATAGTCTGGCTATTGTGGAAGTAGAGTCAAAAAGCCTTGAAATTCAAACAGTTCTCGTATGTGTGCCATCCCTTCAAACTTAACTGGTCTTGAATATAAAACTGTGAAAGTTTTATATGTCTGAAATTTGTCATAATAGGAATTATTTCTGAACCATCATAGTGTATTTTCATCTAAACTCTGTTCAGGATTAGGTATTTTCCTATCATGATGTTCTGATATGGGACTTATTTCAATATTATCAACAACATCTATATTTTCAGATCTTTCAAAACTGGTGGAATTTCCATCAAAACTAATATAAATGTCTGAAATATCTGTTATTGTCGTATCAATAATCTACTGAAATTCTGTTGTTTATTCTTCTAGAAACATTTTAGTAGCAACAATCTTTGTAACAATCTGTATATCAGCAACATGTATATCTATATTTGATCTATACAACTGTCTCTGTATGAAAAAATGTTCTATATCTGTCTGTGGAATAGAATCATCCTGTATTTCTGAAATTTTTATATGTGAGACATTGGTAGTATCATATTCTATTTGTAACTGTGTATGTTTTTGATTATATACATTTATCAACAAGTATACTATATATTGTAACAGACATAACCATATATATAACCTGTAGTATAAGCAACTGTACCAAAATTCAAAAGTCTCTGTTCGAGATACAGTAAGAGGAAGAATATCTATACATTCCTCTTCAGATGAAATATCTTCAAAATTCATAGACTCAGTGTCTATGTTATCAAAAATATCATCAAATTGGATATCATCTGTATATGTATCATCAAAATTTCCTACATTCTCTATTTCTGTAGGAAAAGAATGTGTGCTTGTAGCATTGTGTGAAAAACTGTCCATTGTATTAAAAGATATATTATGCACTATTGTGACACAATACCTTAGAGTATATGCTTGTAACCCAATATTTGTCACATCTACTAGGATTCCTGACAAAAATGTCTGTCCAGCTTTTGCAATGGAGCATAATTTTCCATTTTCACTGATTCTTCTTTTGCTGCAATATTCCTTGTACACCTGTAGTTAGTCCAAAATATTCAATTGTGTTTTTCTTTTTCCGACTATATGTTTGTAGTGCTTCAGGTTGTTCAGGAGGTTCTAAAATTGTCTTAATTTCTCCTGTTAAAGGCACCTAGGGTCTTGATGGTCCTTCACCATGATGCCTAGGTGGTAATAATGGAATATAGAGTTTTAAGCTCTCCACCTCTACCACTTTAAGTTGATAAACTCTTTGTCCTTCACTTCGAAGGCCCATTTTGCTAATGGTAGTTTTCTATTCATTTATATACTGTTGAATGTCATCTAAAACAGTTGGGGGAAAATAATGTTGAGAATACAATGTTTCTAATTCCCTATTTGCATTTTCTATCATTGGTCCCCATTTCTTTCCATAATAAGTGATAGATTGTACTGATTTTTCAGGTATTTGTCCAGAACTTGTAACAACCGTAGGGTTAGGTTGTAAAGTTCATTTCCAAAGTTGTAATGTAGAAAGTTCAGTCTGTTTTAGTCTAAACTGTGTTTCAACATAATTGCGAATAAACTTCCAATAGAAATTTTTCTCATCTTGAACAACTTTTCTAATTTCATGTAGTATTTCATTTGTAAAAGTGTACCTTGAATAGATGTCATTGATTTCATTCTGCATTTTCTGAAGTTCCAGCTCTGTTTTCTGCACTTTTGTCATTCTACCACATCCTCTTCCACATCTTGACATTGTCGATTAAGCTTCGTTGTGCACTATAGAACTTAGTGGAAGTGAAGATTACAAAACTAGGGTTTTACTAAGGTAGAAACACGAAAGGTTGTTAGTAAAACATTTATAACTCTTCGAGTTTATAAATGGATAAACGGATTCAATCATTGAAATCATAAATATAAGATCCATTACTGATAAATAACTCGAGTGCTTACAATAACTATACAAGTTTTACAACCAACAAAAAAAGAATACTTAGCGTAACTGTTCGTGCAAAGAAAATAACTTCTGGCTAAGTGAAAAGTGAGAAAACTCGAAGACTTATGATAATTGTTTGAGTTTCTTGAAGGAATAGGTGTGAAAAGTTGAAGAGTTAAACATAACTGTTCGAGTTTCAACTGAGACATTATAAAGCAGTGAAATTCAACACGTGCACAATTTTAACTTAAGGTGTTCAGAAAGTTTTGAAGACTTATAAACCTAACTATCCGATTCTTAAGTGCATTTCGGAGAGTTACAGATAACCTTCTGAAAGATAACTTAAGTCAATCGTCTAGATCACGACACGTGTACTTAAGTAGTTTTATAATAAAGAGATGTTTCGAACAGTTACAAATTTAACTTTCCAATGCCCAAATGCATTTCGGAGAGTTACAGATAACTTACCAAAAATCCACTTAAGTCATGCATTATGGTTTCGACACGTGTACTTCAGGAAATAATAAAATATTCTACTAAACGTTTTAAAACATAACTGTCCGATACTTGCAATATAACTTGCCAAAACAATAGAAAATTTGGATACTTAAGAATTAAATAAACCTGCAAGTCACCGACAATTCAGAAATGTACTTAATTAAAGTGTATTTCCTAAAATTATGTAGATTCTTTCATGAAAACATATAATAGTTCATAAGAGATGAATTCTTATACGAGAAATTGCTCCCCCTACATAAATGTAGTGCAAAGAATCTATGGCATACTTAAACTAGGTTGCCAAGCCCTTCAATAGATTTGGCTTTAAAAGGTCAAATAGCTTACTTAAAAAGGATGTTAAGCCTTAAATAGATTTGAGTCTCTCTAAATTTTTTTATTTTTTTATTTTAAATATGAATTAAATACAGAAAGAAGTAGTAGATTTAACAATTTAGACTTTTTAGCTTTTATCTTATTCAGTTTACAAAAGATAATTCATAAAGATATACCTTTAGGAACTTAAAAAAATTCAATAATGAGTACACAAACTTAAGACAATAAATATTGTACATTATGTGTAAAGAGTAGATAATAACAAGAAAAAAATAAAGATTATATGCATAGATTTTGGTAGGATTGTTATAACACCTTGAAAGATAAATGAAGCTTGAGTACATTGCCCCCTTTTTTTTTTCCTTTTTTTTTCTTTTTTTTTTGTTTATATTCATATATATATTTTATGTATTACCTCCCACAATATCATCTTTTTACATGATCACAATCCCTTGCTTAGGAGAAAGATAACCAGCTACTCAATGACAAGTGAGAACAGGTATTTTTTTGTTTTTTTTAATTTTTAATTGCAATCTGAATTACTTGCAAAATGAGTTTTCAGTCAGCACATCCCAAACCAATTGGTTTAAGTGACTAGGGTTTAAGATCCCCCAACGAACTTAATTACTCAAGTAATTGCAAAAAAAACAAACAAAAAATAAAACAAGACAGTAAATTAAATTAGAGGCAACTACAAGACTTAATTTTTCTAATAGAATGTTAATAACTTTCCTTTAATAAAAAGTACATACTTTCTATGTATTTTCCTGTTAAAATCTCTGTAATAGCATATACATAAGTAACAAAAATATAGTTGGCACTCACATTGAATCAATTTAACTTTCCTTAAGTAATCTTTTCTGAATTTTTATTAAATAAATTGACTTCAATAAAAATCAGAATTTCATAAATTCTTAACTACTAGAAAACTGTAATTCGAAAATAGATATTTTGTTTTTTTTTTTTTAATAATAAAGACATTAAATTCTAAAACTACCTTTATAACAAAACAGTCAAAAGGAGATTTTATCTCTTGGAACCCATTTTTGAGTGAGTCCAAGAATTTTAGAGAGAGTCATATCAAAATAATCTGTATTTTTAGAATTCAACTTATCTATTTTCTGATAATTATTTTTTCGTTTCTTTCTCTTAGTGTTATAATTAGCAGAACATTTATCTCTATGTAAACCAGAGTTGAAATTTTCATTTCTAACATTATTTGATTTCCAATATCCAATATTCTTTAAATATGAAGAAAATTGATCAAGAATATTAAGATTCTCAAATGACTTAGCTTGATTTTTCTGAAAATTTCTTTTGACATTTTTGCATCATGTGCTATCATTTATATGCTGCATTTTATCAACTTGCACATATTTTTCTCCCTTTTTAATTACACACGGAATAGTTTTTCTCTTACTATTCTTAGTACTGGAAATAAAGACATTATTTTTAGTAGTACCATCATGCAATATATAATTTTCAGAAGATGCATTGTGTAAACCAATACCATGTTTTTCTATATTTGATATTTTACTATTAAGTTCATTTGTTATAGTTTGACTATTATTCCATTTACTTAATATAGCCTTTTGATCGCAGATCTTAATCTTTAGCATATCAATTTCTGAATTTAAATCGGTAATAGTTAGTTCCAGTTTTTCAATTTCACAGATCATTTTCTTCTTATCAGCAATTAAATTTTCACAATTAGCATGCAATTTTCTTTCTATTGCAGTAAACTTTAAAATTTCCTGTGCATGCCTTTGATTTTCTTCTTTAAATTTATTCAATGTATAGTTCAGAAAATCAACCTTATTTTCAGATTCATCTAACATTTTCCTAGTGTTCTTTCCCTCTATTTTTACTTTCTTATATTTTCTGGCCAGTCTATTGTATTCAACAAGTAATCCATCAAAACTATCAAAGTTAGCATTTTGATTAGAGGATACCTCACTGGATTTTGCCATGAAGCATACGTTTGCCAGATTTTCTTCTGAATCTGATGTTGATGAGGATTCATTGTCTAATGTTGAATCTTTTGTTTCTTCACTTTGTGAAGCTGAAGAGTCATCCCATGTCACTTTAAGTGCCCTTCTCTTTTTGAATTTCTTACTCCTAAAATTCCTCCTCGAATTCTTCTTATCTTTGTTGAGCGGACAATCAGTTTGAAAGTGGCCCGGTCTGTTGCACTTGTAGCATATGATTTTGTCTTTCGTGAATGACTTCTTCTCCATATCTCCAGATGTCTTTGCTGACTTGAAATTCCTACGCTTCTTCAACAGATTTCTAAATTTTCTAGTCAACAACAGTAAATCATCGTTAGAATCACTAATGACTTTTAAGACTTTATCAGCCTCAAAAGCCAGATCCCTTCTAGGATTTTTCCCTTTTGGATCTAAATGTTGTACTTCATAGGCTGTCAGATTTCCTATGAGATCATCGAGAGTATATGTATTTAAATCTTTGAACTCTTCAATAGATGTTGTCTTTTGAGCCCAAATTTTAGTTAAAGATCTAAGGATCTTTCTTACCAAGTATTTTTCCTTGAATTTCTTGCCTAAAGATTTTGATGAATTTACAATCTCAAGAAAACGAGAAAACATGTGAGAGATACATTCATTTTCGTGCATTTTAAAAAGCTCATATTTATGTACTAACATATTAATCTTAGATTCTTTAACCTGGTTAGTACCTTCGTTGGCAACTTCTAATGCATGCCATATCTCATATGCAGTTTGATATGTAGAAATTTTATTAAATTGATCATGAGATAAAGCACAAAACAAGATGTTTAAACCTTTAGCATTCAGTATCATTCGCTCCTTTTCATCAAAAGTCCAAGTATCATATGGAGTCATAACTAACACTATAGGATTGCTAATTATATGCCATAATTTGAAATCGATTGACTGAAAGAATACTTTCATCCTATATTTCTAGTAGCCATAATTGCTACCTTCGAACATAGGAGGACGATTAGTAGTCTGTCCTTCAGTCATAACTAAGATTTCAGTATTATCCATTTTAAATAGATAATCCTAAGAAAATGATAGGAAAAACCAATTCCTAAATAGAGAAATAAAAGCCCTTAATTATGATAATAATGCTTTGATACCAGTTGTAGCAGAGCGTAGTAAATCTGACAAAAATAAGTGAAAAACAGCTTTGATACCAGTTGTAGCAGAGCGTAGTAAATCTGACAAAAATAAGTGAAAAACAGTTCTGATACTAGTTGTAGGATCGTCTGTATCACAAGAGGGGGGGTGAATTGTGTCTTTAGTAATTAAATACTAGTGGATAAAACAAGAGCACAAAACACTCGTAAATGAGATTCTATTCTTTATTTAAAAATAGAATTTACAATATCTTTTAAGCTCAATTCCCTTCTTGAAGGTTTTGATACAGTAATGTTTGATATACAATTCAAATAGAAAAACAAAGCTCTTATTCAAAACTAATTTTGAATTGTATAAAACCTGATCTTTATGCACATAGCTTCTTTCTTTCTCTTTGCTCAGCTTTTGTATCTCTTCTTCTCCAGTTGTCGAATTTCCAGACTTCTTGCATTTGCAGCTCCTTTTCTGAAATTGCTTGGAATTTCAAACTTCTTCTGATGTTGGAGAATTTTTCAGAATATGAATATTCAAACTTAACTTTTCAGTTAGGGATCCAGATTGAATATTCAAACTTGGTTTTTGAGAATGGGATCTTCTACTGTAATGTAGCTCGTACTCTCTATTTGTAATCGAACTCTGTTGTCTTTCATGTTTAGCATGTTCATCCACTTAATCCACAATCCATAATCCACATATTAATTTTCTCTTTAATCCAAATTACTTTCTTTTTGAGTTTCCACTTTCTCCATAATCATTTTGAATTTCCACGATCTCTACTCGTAGATATATCGAGACTTTTATCTTCTTGGAGTCTTGTAGAATATCTTCTAAGTCTTCAATTTAGTCGAACACTTATCCTTTAAGTCCTGTAAAAACTTGAACACTTATCCTTTAACTCTTCTAGTTTTTGCACCTACAAAACACGTGACTAAACAAAGACACTTATCTATTCGTTAGTCCTTTTATAAAACTCGAACAGTTATCTATCCATGCATATAAAAACTCGAATAGTTATCTAACTATTCAATTTTTCATTACCGAACGCACATGGAAAACACGTGACAACTTAAAACATTAAAAACGCACGTGCAAATAACTTAACTATACGAGTTTTTAATATAAAGTATTCGACAAAAATGAAACGTTAACTATCCGAAAGTTTAACTATTGTAAATCTAACTCTTTGGAAATCTTTAATTTATTCGACATAAAAATGAAACTTTCCAATAATCTGTTAACTATTATACTTAGAGAATATTATGTAGACTTATTTAAATACATTAATAAAACATATATCATCAAAATTAAATACCTAACAGAGCCTTTTGTACTTGAGCAGATAGGTGTGTAAGGATTGTTGACCTAAAAAAAGACTCTTTAAATCTGGCAACCTAAGATCCTGATCAGATCTGGGATTGTTGACTGAAAGCTCGATACATGGGTACACTAGAAAGCTCTTGTATGATTCAAGCTTTTCAAATTAACTTTTAAAGTACAAATATGCATATACTGTTCTGAAAAGATAAAAGTGTTTTGTGAAATACAGATATCTTTTGAATTGAGTATATTTTCTGTTATCTAAGATTATTGAAGTATGAATCTAGAATAGACTTTTGAAGTTGTTTATTTGAGATACAATTTATTATTCTACTTGTTTTAATCATATTGAATTGGATTGTGTTTTGATTCATATGTAGTTGAAATTTATTCTGGAAATCACATTAGAAAATTTAGGATAACAGATGTTGAAAAGAAGAAAAAAATGATAATATAATTACCACCTATGTGATGCTCATATATTTGGTATGTAATTTACATATGTTTTAAATATATTTGCAGGTTGAAAAGGAGAAAACAATGTTAAAAATAGATTACTGAAAAATACAGAATATCTATATAGTAATCTAATTTAGGTATTCTGAAGATACAAAATGAAGAATTAATTCTAGTAACTTTAGAAAGACCAACTAGTTAGATCTTAGTTTGCTAAGGGACTAGCAAAATTTAAGTATAGGGGAAGTGTTTAGAATGAAAAAGTACATAATATTAACGGTTAAATGATGGTTAATTGCATAATATTTAGCTTATCATATGAGAATTAAGTCATTATGTTATAATTGCATTGTTATATGCTTTAATGAAGGAATCTACATAATTTCAAGGAATTAAAGTTAATTAAGTACATTTTTGAACTGTCGGTGAATTACAAGCTTTGAAATTCTTAAGTATCCGAATTTTCTGTATTTCGAAGAGTTATATTGCATGTACCAGATAGTTATGTTTTAAATGCTTAAAGAATGTTTTATTATTTCCTATAGTACACGTATTGTAACCTTAATGCATGACTTAAGTGAATGTTCAGTAAGTTATCTGGTAACTATCCGAAATGCATCTAGGCATCGGATAGTTAGATTTGTAAGTATCTGAAATATCTTTTTATTATAAAACTTAATAAGGACATGTGTCATGATCTGAAAACCTGATTTAAGTATGGTTTTATAATATTAAGCATGATCCATTTTATTTGAATATATTTATATCATGTACAGGTGAACAATAACAACTTGTTGAGTTAGTGTTCTTTTTGTTAAAAGATCACATGCCAACTCATTGAGTTATAGGTTTAAAGGTGTAAAAAGATCACGTGAGAACTAGTTGAGTTATTGAGTAAAAACCATAAGTTATATATCTGAACTCATTAAGTTAGAATTATGCTCTGTTGAATTTGAATGCTTTATTATGTCACATGAATTGCACACATTTAACTCGTTAAGTTAGTATAACTATATGCATTGAGTTAATTGAATATACACTAAGGTAACATGCCAAAAACTTGTAATGCTTTTATGTGTTGTTAAATTAACGGCAAAAACGTAAATTTTACATTTATAACCGCAAGTGCATGGTACCCATTGTAATAAGCATGTGCAAGTACAGGTCCAATCCCCAAGGAGTTTGTCTTAAATAATTGTTTGATAAAACATCCACTCCATTAAATTCACAATTAAAACTCTAATTACGTGCAATTAAGTTACAATTTACAAAAATACAATAAAGATTTCAAAGGTAGCATAAAACTTGTTAATTCCTAGAGCTAATAGCTAGAAAGCTCAAGAAAATCTTAAAGTTCACATTTCTGGAATCACAGAAATTAGTCTGAATTCTAACTCTTCTTCCTTCCAACCTAGACATTGAAAAATCTAGAGAAAATATTGGTTGGAAAGGTCATTGAGTTATCTTTAAAATGGCAATAATTTCCAGGACTAACTCACTCTAGGTTGTTGCCAAAGTCGGATTCATGAATAGTGCGCAAAACGATTCTAAAAACTTTCCAAAAATGCAATGTCGGTGTAAAAATCATAACTCAATCAAATCTCCACGAAACACCATGAAATCAACGCGCCTTGAAAGATAACTTATTTTTCTAATAAGGAAAATTTACAGAAAAACATTTTGAAATGCACAAGAGCAAGGCAACATGAAGGTGTTGAGCACAATTTCTGTCACTCGACCAGTAAAACAGAGTAGATGCTACCTTCAAAAGAATAATCGAAAAACTGAAGAAATAATTCTAAAAAATTCCAACAACACTACATACGTATTGTACACTTAAAGTACTTACAAAACAAGCTATAACACCACATATAACTCTGAGAAATCAAGTCGTACAACATATAACAAAATGGAACATGCACTGGAATTTACACCAAATAGGATATACACGCATTCACAAGGGTTAAGAGTTAGTTTTATGCACAACATTCACACATTCACATGAAGTAACCATAATCTACGAAATATATTGTAAAAAAACTAATATTCTTAAACAAAATTATCATTTAAATAACATACTACATGTGCACATAACAAATGAATTAAAAACCTAAATACTCATACACATATGATATGAAAATTTTATATTCAAGTATGAGGATCCCTTCTCTTTTACCTTTAATTCATCCACTTCTCTTCAAGCATTTGATCTCTATTTGATGATGAACCACTTTGTCTGCTCCTCTACAAGGCTGTCACCACTTGCAAATCACATCCAAAGGAGAACCGCCTATGTTTGCTTTGGAGAAAATGGGTTGCACGTCCTCAATCCACTTCCAAGATACATAGATTTGTTGGCTTTCCTCTTCAATTTTGATGCTTCCTAATTACCTCACCTTGAAGATCATGTCCCAAGCTCTTCCAATGTTGCACACGTGCCTCCAATACCACCAAATTCACCTGTGGAGATCCTTCCGTATGTCGGCTTGGAGTGGAGAAAAGGAGGTCATCTAAGATGAGGGGGAAGATGCCTAAGCTCACCAATCTTGGAGGAAAACTCTTCCAAAATCTTGGATGGAGGAGGATGGACGAAAATTGGAGTTGGAGTTCTTGCCCTTGTGTGGAGGAGAAAGAGGAGATGGATGTTTCCTTGGTCAACCATCCACTTTTGCTTTCCATTGTCATCCATCTATGGAAATATTTCAAACTCCTTCCAATTGAGACCTTGTAATTTAGGCAAGTTTTAATCATTGATTGATTGATTGATTTGGAGTTTAAATTGGATGACCATGAGTTGTTGATTTCCCATGATTTAATCCAAGGGTCCACGTCCTCACCTATTAGCAACAACTCAAAAGATAACATTAAATGCATATGCACATTACACATAAATTCCTACTAGATTATAAAGCAAAAATGAAATGTGCATAATATATTGCTTGCTCAATTGAGGATTATTTGATTTCATATCTTAATGATAATTCCTTTAAGATATGCATGAAATCAATATATAAATTACTTATATTTACACATGGGCTAATTGACTAGGTGTTAATTTAATAAAGGATAAATTTGTGCATTATTGACTATTTAATCCCTAATTCATGCATATGTCTAAAAATATGATTTGCATGTAATTCCACATTAGAACATATATATTTGCACTTTATAATCCTTAACATGCATGAATTAACATATATAAAATGCACAAATTGATACTTTACAGTAACGCGTTATGTTAGTAAGCTTATAAGTTATTTCTTTATTGCACGTGTCTTATAGTTAAATCAACGAAGTAAGTCCATTGAGTTATCTATAACTCCATAGACCATTTATATTCTAATATGCCACTGTAGTAGTTGCAGAAATAGGAAATTCGAAGGAAAACCACAATTGCACGTATCACGTAAGAATTCACTTGTGGAATGAAGAAGAAATCACCATCGTTGATATGAATGAAGGAAATCCAATCGATCATTTAAGCAAAAGTAGTTATTATTGAAAGAAATATAAAAGAAGAGAAAAAAAAGACAAAGAAAGTGTGTAGGTAGAGGTGGAGAACTGCGCTAACTATAGGAAGTGTCGGAAGTTCCCTGAAGCTCCACACCACCACCAAAATCACCAACCATCAGAGGTCTGTGTGGATCTTTCCTAATGTCGGGTCGATTCCAAGCCAAACACAGTGTTTGATAACCATTATGAGGAGTGATCGCGTCGCGGGAAGGGAAGCCATTTTCACCAAGCACTAACTCATATATCAAGAGATCATAAAGCTTCTAGCCTTGGTTTCGGGTTGATGCTAGTATGCTAAAGAGGAGATCATCTTACAATTCTTGATTCACGATTCTATAGGACATTTAGTATTAAAGTATTGTATTGTTTGTTTTGTATCGTGATTAATGTTATCATTGTTAGTATTGTGAATGTTTTACGTTTGTTTGATTCAGAAAATAGAAAATAGTTTTATTGTTTACTGAAATTGATTCGTTCCAGATACTTAAAGATTTTAATGGTTACTGTTTGAAATATCTAAATGTTAGTGTTGCTTAATGATAAATCTAATATTAACTAACATTAAAAAGCTTAATTGATGTTATTTACATTTTGTGGAACCACCTAATGGTTGGCCGAATTCCTTTGTAAATAACAGTATTTAACTGGAAAAATAGGCTTGTGGAGTTAACTTAAGTCCATGAGGTTAGTCCATTGAGTTAGCCATAACTCCACGAACTAAGTCTGTTGTGTTAACTGTAACTCAATGGAGTGCTTAACTGAACATATATAAACTCCAATATAAAAATAGAAATAGTACACAATTCTTACTTAATTCTCTATGGGATCGACCTGTTCTTACACACAAATACTATATACATTGTGCACTTGCAGTTAAAATACAAATTGGACTTAATATCTAATTTGTGTGAAAGGTTGTTTGTTTACTTCTAAAAGTAATTGTTGATATAAGCATAAAAATAAATTAAACAAGTTTAAGAATTAACTTAACAACCCAAACAATATGCAAATCAATAGTTTTGATAAACAAAGTGTTATCCACTTTGCCTATGCTAAAATCATTATTAGTTAAGAACTTCTTCAATTTTTCATACCATGCCCTAGGTGCCTATTTCAAACCATATAAAGCTTTGTTTAATCTGTAGACATCATTTGATTTTGCTTCATCTTCAAATCTAGGAGGCTGCTTGACAAATACTTCTTCTTGTATTTCTCCATTTAAAGATGCACTCTTTACATCCATTTGAAAGAGTTTTATTTTTATACTACTTGCAAAAGCAAGCAACATTCTAATAGCTTCAATTTTGGCAATAGGTGCAAAGGTTTCTTCATAATCTATTCCTTCTTGCTGATTATATCCTTGTGCAACAAGTCAAGTTTTAGTTCTAACTATGTTTCCTTCATCATCTAGTTTATTTCTAAAAATCCATTTAGTCTCAATGATGGTTTTTCCTACTAGTTTCTTCACTAATTCCCATACATTATTTTTCTGGAACTAATTTAATTCTTCCTACATAGTCATGATCCAATAATTGTCCTTACAATCTTCATCAACTGATTTTGGCTCAATTTCTGACACAAATGCACAATAATTGCAAATATCTTGTGTCTTACTTCTTGTCTACACTCCTTTGTTTATATTTCTGATTATTTTCTCTATTGGATGATTTGATCTAAATTTCCAACTATTTTCATTTTGATCTGATGCTTGAGGTTTGGATTTCTACTTGCATTTATCTTTTTCATATTCTTCATTTTCACTTTTACTATCAATCTTCAGATTTCTTATATTCTATATCAAATCTTCATCAAACTGAATATTTATAGTTTCCTCTACTCTTCTATCTTTATCAAAATATACTCTATATGCTTTTCTTCTAAAGGAATAACTAACTAGTATGGCAGATTCAAACTTTGAGTCAAACTTATCTTTAGTATCTCTAGTATTTAAGACATAACATTTACATCCAAATATCTTAAAATATCCAACATTAGGAGTCTTTTCATACCATAGTTCAAATGGTGTCTTATTTAAAATGGATTTGATATGAGTTCTATTGAAAATATGACAAGTTATACCAACAACTTCAGCCCAAAGAAATTTTGGTAAATTAGTAGCATTCAACATAGTTCTAGCCATTTCTTGCAATGTTCTATTCTTTCTTTTTACAACTCCATTTTGAGTGGGAGTTCTAGGATAGGAAAATTCATGTAATATTCCAAAAGTATTATATAGATTTTCAAATTCATAATTCTCAAATTCTCCTCCATGATCACTTCTAATTTTCTTTATTATCAATTCTTTCTGATTTTGAACTCTTGTAGAAGTTTCTGAATTCATTGCATGTCTCATTTTTATGTGCCAACAATATGACCTAAGTAAGTCTAAAAAAATCATCTACAATAATAAGTGTATATTTTCAACCCCCTAGACTTGATGTTTGAGTTAGCCAAAAAGATCTAGATGTAGTAATTCTAATGGCTTTTTGGTAGCAAACTCATTTTTTCCATGTAGAGAAGTTCTTTTCTGCTTGCCTAACATGCCTTCACTGTAGATTTTGTCTTTCTTGAACTTAAGTTTAAGCAATCCCCTAACTAAATTATTTTTGGATAGCTTTCTTAGAATTTTCATATTGACATGTCCAAGTCTCTTATAGCATAACCAATCATCTTTACTAGATGCTACCAAACAGGAATCATTTGCAGAATTTTCACATGGGAATTTTAGCGTATATATTGAACTATTTCTAAGACTAGTAAATTTTATATCATTTGTAGCTTGATCAATAATATAACATTGTTCAATAGAAAATAGAACATTATATCCTCTATCACACAATTGTCCTACACTTAATAAATTTTGTTTTAGTCCATTAACATGCAAGATATTTTCAATTCTACCATTTTCAGATGCAATGTTTCCTATGGTAGTAATTCTACATTTTTCATTATTTCCAAAATTGATCGATCCTGAATTTAAAACTTTAATAGAATCAAGAAGTCATTTCTTACTTGTCATATGCTTTGAACATCCACTATCTACAATCCATCTTGACATTTCTCCTTGAAAATTCTTGCAATCTTGTAAATCATATTGAAATTAAGGCTTTTGGTACCCAAATCTTCTTGGGTTCAACAGAGTTAGTCCTTAAAACATTGAAGTTATTACCTCTTAGCAGCCACATATGACCAGATCTTCTTTTGATAGCAAAGACAATAGTGTCATCTCTATATGATTGAATCATCCTACCATAGTAAGGTACTTCTTGTGGTGTAGTATACCTTAGGCCATATTTAATTCCATTATAACGTTAGGATCCTATAATTTTATCTAATCATTTATGTCCTTGGGTAAACTTACATATAGTATTTTTTAGATTAGAAATTTCAGATAACAAATTTTTGTTCTCTTCTTTTAAATCAAAATTTTTAAAACTATAGTCATCTAGTTTTGTTTTTAAGTTTCTATTTTCAACAATAGCTTTTTCCAATTCGGCAAAAGAATCTTCTAAACAATTATTTAAACCTTTGATATCTTTCTTAAATTCTTTACATTTAATATATAGACTGTCTACTGTACAAAGAAGACTAGTTACATCTAAATCATCATTTTTATTTTCTGAATAGTAGAGAGAAGTGGAGCATACCTCTTGTGCTATAAAGCACACGTTTGTTATTACATTTTCTTTAGAATCTGAGGAACTACTTGATGAACTGTTGTCATCCTAAGTAGCTTTCAATGCCATTTTTCTCTTGCTTTCCCATCTTTTCTTCTTTTCATGATGATCCTTGTTTGGGGTTGTTAAGTCACATCATAAACTTGCTTGATTTTTTTAAGCCTATATTAATAAATTCTCTTAGAAGTAAACAAACAACCTTTTACACAAATTAGATATGAAGTCCAATTTGTATTTTAAACTGCAAGTGCATAGTGTATATTGTATTTGTGTACAAGTACAAATCGATCTCACAAAGATTAAGTAAGAATTGTGTATTGTTCCAATTTTTATATTGGAGTTTATATGTGTTCAGTTAAGCACTCCATTGAGTTATAATTAACACAACAGACTTAGTTTGTGGAGTTATAGTTAACTCAACAGACTAACCTCGTAGACTTAAGTTAACTCCATGAGCCTATTTTTTCAATTAAATACTATTATTTACAAAGGAATTCGACCAACCATTGGGCGGTTTCATAGAATGTAAATAACATCAATTAAGCTCTTTAATGTTAGTTAAGATTAGATTTGTCATTAAGCAACACTAACATTCAGATATTTCAAATAGTAACCATTAAAATCTTTAAGTATCTAAAACGATTCAATTTCAGTAAACTATAAAACTATTTTCTATTTTCTAAATCAAACAAACATAAAACATTCAAAATACTGACAATGATAATATTAATCACGATACAAAGCAAACAATACAACACTTTAATACTAAATGTAAACACATATAATTTGTTGTTTTGGTATTTTTATTTTGACATGTTTCTGAAGATGAGCAAAAGGTGAAATGTAAAAATCTCTATCGACAGTAAAAACTTCTGTCACTACATGCAACATGATTACACCACTGAAAACTTAATCGCTTACAATCTTGCCTCCTCTCCCTATAGAATCGCGAATCAAGAATTGTAAGATGATCTCCTCTTCAGCATACTAGCATCAACCTGAAACCAAGGCTAGAAGCTTTACGATCTCTTGAGTTATGAGTCGGTGCTTGGTGAAAATGGCTTCCCTTCTTGTAACGCGATCACTCCCCACAGTGGTTGTCAGTCATCGTGTTTGGCTCGAAATCGACCCGACATCTAGAAAGTACCCTCACAAACCTCTGATGGTTAATGATTTTGGTGGTGGTGTGGAGCTTCAGGGAACTTCCAACGCTTCCTATAGTTAGCACGGTTCTCCTCCTACACACACACACTTCTTCATCTTTCTCCTCTTCTTTTATATTTTGTTTCAATAATAACTACTTCTACTTAAATAATCGATTGTATTTCCTTCATTCATATCAACGATGGTGATTTCTTCTTCATTCCACGAGTGAATTCCTACGTGGTACGTGCAATCGTGGTTTTCCTTCATATTGTATCTTCTCGTAATTCTTCTATTCTTGCACCTGCAAAACACATGACTAAACAAGAAAACTTATCTGTTCGTTAGTCATTTTATAAAACTCAAACAGTTATTCATCCATGCATATAAAAACTTGAATAGTTATCTAACTCTTCAATTTTTCATTACCGAATGCACATGGAAAACATGTGAAAGCTTAAAACATTAAAACACACGTCGAGATAACTTAACTATACGAGTTTTTAACATAACTCTATGACTAAAACGAAACATTAACTATTCAAAAGTTTACATTACCTATTTCTGCAAAATAGTAACACAATGCGTTACCTTAGTGTCTATTCTAGTAACTCAATGTGTATAGTTATGCTAACTTAATAAGTTATACATGTGTAGCTCACATGACATAATAAAGCATTTAAATTCAACACGTGCATAATTCTAACTTAACGAGTTCAGATATTTTGGATACTTACAAACTTAACTATCCGATGCTCAGATCATTTCAGATAGTTAACAAATAACTTACCGAACATTCACTTAAGTCATGCATTAAGGTTACAACACGTGTACTCTAGGAAATAATAAAATATTCTTTAAGTATTTAAAACATAACTGTCTAGTACATTAAATATAACTCTCCGAAATAACAGAAAATTCAGAGACTTAAGAATTTCAAAACCTATAACTTATTGACAATTCAGAAATGTACTTAATTAACATTAATTTCCTGAAATTATGCAAATTCTTTCATTAAAGCATATAACAATGCAATTATGACATAATGGCATAATTCTCATATGATAAGCTAAATATTATGCAATTAACCATCATTTAACCATAAATATTATGCATTTTTTCATTCTAAACAATCCTCTTCAGATTGTAGTGGGCAAAAGGCTTGTATATGTCATTGCCTTTTTCATTTGAAGCATGTAAGAACCATGCTCTTGGAAGTGCTTGTCTTGCTATTTTTCTTCATAAACTTCTTGAAGTTTCTTGCTAATAGCATTATTTCATTATCTAAACTTTATGCTTCTTCAGTTGAAGGAAATGCAATTTCCTTTTTCTTTTCAGTCTTCTTCTCAACAGTTCCTTCTTGTTCCTTCCAATCTTTCATCTAAACTTTATGGGCCAATAGATTGCCTAGCAACTCTTCAACAGTATAGCTGTTAAGATCTTTGGAGTCTTGGATTGAAGTGGACTTTCGTTTCCACTCTGCATCTAAACTTCTAAGAATTTTCTGTACCTATTCATGCATAGAAAATTCATTTCCCAAGCCTCTAAAACTGTTAATGATTTCAGTATATCTTGAAAACATTTCAGTAATATATTCATTCTCATTCATCTTAAATAATTCTAATTTTCTTAACAAAATATTGATTTTTGTGTCATTCACTTGGCTTATACCTTTGTGTGTGACTTGAAGGATTTTCCAAGCTTCGTGAGCAAACTTACATGCAGATACTTTGTTATATTATTCAGCTATAAGTGCACAGTATATTGCATTCAACCCTCGAGCATCTAGTTGGATGAGTCTCTCATCCTCCTTAGTCTAGTCCATTACATTACTGGTAGGAAGAGATGTTCCTAGAACAACTATCTTCCATAGTTTGACATCTAAACTCCTAAGGAATCACTCCATTCTATTCTTCCAATAATTATAATTGGAACCATCGAATAGAGGAGGTCTATGAATGTTTTGACCCTCAACAAATTGAGTCATAAATTTAGATGGTTAAATCTTTACACAGATTAACCTTGCTCTAATACCAATTGTTAGGATCGTATGACTCACCAAAGGAGGGGTGAATGGTGATCTATGTGTAATTTTAATTCTTTTCTAACTTAACTAGTTGATTTGATTAGCTAGTAAGCTCAAGTATTAAATATGCATGTAGAGTAGTAAAGAGTAATTGACATAAGGGGATTTTAGGTGGTTCACCAACTTGGCTAGTTCACCTCCAAGGTTCACTTGGGCTTCACTAAGTAAATTAACACTTACAACACTTACTTTCAGGTTAAAGCAAGAACCAACACAAAAACTTTCAAGTGGAAGCTCTAAACCAACCTTTCTTCTAAGCTTTCAAATGGAAGCTCTAAACCAACAATGAGTTTTTAGGTATTAACTCACAAACCAACACTTTTGAGCTTTCAATCAGAGTATATGCGTAGGGAGCTTTCTGTACTTCAATATACTTGAGAATTCTTCTCTTCTATGTTTGCAAACTATAGGTGTTACTAGGAATTTTTGTGTAGCTCTCAATATTTGATAATCGTTGTCTTTTCTTTCTGTTCTGATCATACTTATACCAAAATATATAACAATCATATTCTTTCTAATAGATTTATTATGTTGTACTTATCATTTTGCTAGACTTAAATTTGGTAAGTTATCGTTTAGAGAGATGCTTCAATGTAACCTTTCGATTCTATTTGATTTTCAAATAGTTACTTGTTATAACCTTCCAAAAGCTATCTGTAACTCTCCAATTTGCTTGAAGAATCTTCCTATTTGTGTCACATGTGAATTTTAAGTCACACATGAGTTCTTTAAGTTCAGATAGTTATAACTGTTAACTTACCAAAATGTTTCAACTTTTGGATAGTTAGCTATAGTAACCTTCCGATTCTTCTTCTAAACTTTCGACTACTAGTTTTTGATTTCTACATGTGCATATTTGAATAACTTAACTATTCGGATAGTTAGCTAGTTAACTTTCTGATTTTCTTACATTTTTAGATAGTTAGTTTTGTTAACTTTTCAAAAACTCAAATAGTTGTCTTTTACTACTTCTGTCTTTCTATCACGTGCGTATTTAACTAACTTAACTGTTCAGATAGTTAGCTTTTCTAACTCTTTGAAATTCTTAGATTTTCAAATAGTTAGCTCCCTTAACTTTTTGAAGAATTCAAGCCTTTATCTAACTTTTTGAAAGCCTTCTTATTTTCGGATAGTTAGCCTTGTAACTTTTCGAAGAGCTCTCTTGCTATCTTTAAGTGGTCTTTCATATACTTACGTTATTAACCTTCTGAAAATCCATTTCTTTTGGATACTTAAGCTTGTAACTTTCCAAAGAGCTCTCTTGCTACCTTTAGGTGGTCTTACAGATACTTAAGTTGTTAACCTTCCAAAAATCCACTTCTTCTGGATACTTAAACTTGTAACTTTCCAAAGAGACTTGATTTTCGAATAGTTAGCCTCCTAACTTTTTGAAGGATTTCCTATTGCTTTAAGCTGACTTTCTATTGTAACTACCCTATGAAATACAACTTGTCTACTTTAAGTTGACTTTCTATTGTAACTGCCTTGTGAAATACAACTTGTTTCCTCACATAGATTTTTGCATTATCAAAATACAAAGATTTTACAATGAATTGACCCATGTAGCCCATATGTCAGCTAGTGGCAACCTACAAGTTGGCCCATGATGGCCTATAAGCTAACCTATGGTGGCCTACAAGCTAACCTATGGTGGCCCACGAACCAAAATTTAAAACTAATGCAGTCCAACCTAACTTGATTTTTTAAATTAGGTTGGGTCAGCCCACACTAATTAGCCCATTTGACATGTCTACTTTTATGAACATTTTATCATTAAGACCGCTGTCACCTTCATTTCTTTTACACCAATCACGTGTATGTTTATATATATTATATAGTTGCTAATATTTTATGGAATGTAGAGATACCACATTTCTCTTTTTGTATTGCTTAAGTGAAGCCACATCACAGATTTAGGATACAATACAACTTATGTTGGGTCAATCGTTTGAATCATGATTTGACTATTGAAGTAATGTGCTATTCTCGAACTATTTGTTTATGCATATATGCATCTAAATTCGTAGTAGTATAGATATAAGTCTATTTTTTCCTTTAATATTAAATTTTAGCCGGTAAAGGAGTATTACTTAAGGATTGTACAAAATTGTTTCGTCTATAGGCTTATACACAAGTTATGGTAGCTAGCCTGCTTGATATTTATGTTAACTACAACTATTGATAGTCAACGCTCAATTATTGATCAATATCTATTCTTATTAGTGTTAGAGTTATTCTAAAATGTGAGTGGAATAATTGACTTTTGTTTAATTTCAAAATTTAGATAAGAATACTTCATCATTGATCTACATGGGCCGTAAGTTAATTTGTCAAGATCTTGCTTCATGTTTCAATTCTATACCTAATAAAATAAATTGAAAACAGGCTATGTTTTCAAGGATAAATCTAGAAGAACATTGCTGGTCACATTGTTGAATTCATATTATTAAAATTATATCATTATTTAAATACTTATTTTGTATATAAAATATTATAACTATTGTTTGGGTTTGTTAACTTCTGTTTGGTTGTGAAAAGTTAAATCTTAAACTTACTTATATCAGTAATTTCTTTTAGAAGTAAACAAACAACCTTTCACACAAATTAGACATTAATTCTAATTTGTATTTTAACTACAAGTGCATAGTGTATATTGTGTTTGTATGCAAGTACAAGTCGATCCCATAGAAATTGAGTAAGAATTGTGTACTGTTTCAGTTTTTATATGTGTTCAGTTAAGCACTCTATTGAGTTACAATTAACACAACGAACTTAGTTCGTGAGTTATGGTTAACTCAACGGACTAACCTCATGGAGTTAACTTAACTCCACGAGCTTATTTTTCCAATTGAATACTGCTATTTACAAAGGAATTCGGCCAACCATTGGGCGGTTCCACAGATTGTAAATAACATCAATTAAACTCTTTAATGTTAATTAATATTAGATTTATCATTAAGCAATACTAACATTCAAATATTTCAAACATTAACCATTAAAATCTTTAAGTATCTAGAATGAATTAATTTCAGTAAATTGTAAAACTATTTTCTATTTTCTAAATCAAACAAACATAAAACATTCACAATATTGACAATGATAACATTAATCACGATATAAAATAAACAATACAACACTTTAATACTAAATGTAAACACAGATAATTTGTTGTTTTTGGTATTTTTGTTTTGATATGTTCCTGAAGATGAATGAAAGGTGAAATGTAAAAATCTCTATCGACAGTAAAAACTTCTATCACTACATGTGACGCGATTACACCACTAAAAACTTAATCACTTACAATCCTGCCTGCTCTCCCTATAGAATTGCAAATCCAAAATTGTAAGAAGATCTCCTCTTCAGCATACTAGCATCAACCTAAAACTAAGGCTAGAAGCTTAACGATCTCCTGAGATATGAGTCGGTGCTTGGTGAAAATAGCTTCCCTTCCAACAACGCGATCACTCCTCATAGTGGTTGTTAAGCACTATGTTTGGCTCGAAATCGACTCGACATCAGGAAGTATCCTCACAGACCTCTGATGGTTGGTGATTTTGGTGGTAGTGTGGAGCTTTAGGGAACTTCTGACGCTTCCTGCAATTAGCGCGGTTCTCCACCTCTACACACACACACACTTCGTCTTTTTTCTCTTCTTTTATATTTCTTCTGTAGTAACTGCTTCTGCTTAGATGATCGGTTGGATTTCCTTCATTCACATCAACGATGGTGATTTCTTCTTCATTCCACAAGTGAATTCCTGTGTGATATGTGTAATCATAGTTTTCCTTTGAATGTCTTGTTTCTACAACTACTACAATGGCATATTAGAAAATAAATGGTCCATGGAGTTACAAACAACTCAATAGACTTACTTCGTTGATTTAACTATAAAACACGTGTAATAAAGAAATAGCTTATAAGCTTATAACACTAACACAATGCATTACCTTAGTGTATATTCAAGTAACTCAACATGTATAGTTATGCTAACTTAACGAGTTAAACATGTGCAGCTCACATGACATAATAAAGCATTTAAATTCAACACATGCATAATTCTAACTTAACAAGTTCAGATATTTCGAATACTTACGAACCTAACTGTCTGATGTCTAGATGCATTTTGGATAGTTACCAAATAACTTACCGAAAATTCACTTAAGTCATGCATTGATGTTTCAACACGTATACTCTAGGAAATAATAAAGTATTCTTTAAGCATTTAAAACATAATTGTCTAGTACATGCAATATAACTCTCCGAAATAATAGAAAATTCAGATACTTAAGAATTAAAAACTTGCAACTTACCAACAGTTCAGAAATGTACTTAATTAATGTTAATATCCTGAAATTATGTAGATTCTTTCATTAAAGCATATAATAGTGCAATTATAACATAATGGCTTAATTCTCATATGATAAGCTAAATATTCTACAATTAACCATCATTTAATCGTTAATACTATGCACTTTTTCATTCTAAACACTCCCCCCATACTTAAATTTTGCTAGCATCAATACTCATATTCGACATTTTCATCATTTGACAAACTTCGTTAAATTCTCCAAGGAAATAATAGGTATCCTCTATTTCTAATCCATGAAAGTGTGGCAATTGACTAATATAATTAGATTTCAGTTAAAACCTATCTCCCTCAAAGTTCAGCAATCGAATACATGAAGGTTCATCAACTAATTCAGCATACAAAATTTTCCCTAATGGTTTTTCTAGTGGAGTAGTCATATCTTCATTCTCTTTTAAAGAAAGGTTAGCTACACCCCTAAGGATTTCATTAAAGTCTAATTCAAAAAATATTTCAGTACGCCTCTATGTTGAATAATCCTATATAGGTGTTCTTACTAATCATTTAGTGCTAGGAGAACGAATCCATGTGCTCATAAACTCTTACATAAAGTAAACTAGTAGAAGATTAATTACATACCAGTCTGAAGTTTTGTATTCAGTAAATAGTTGTTGACAGATGAAGTTGAATCAGCTGCTTCTTGTTTGGCTTTGTTAACTTCTGTTTAGTTGTGAAAAGTTAAATCTTAAACTAGCTTATATCAGTAATTTCTTTTAGAAGTAATCAAACAACCTTTCACACAAATTAGATATTAATTCCAATTTGTATTTTTAACTACAAGTGCACAGTGTATATTGTATTTTTGTGCAAGTACAGGTCGATCCCACAGAGATTGAGTAAGAATTGTGTACTGTTTCGATTTTTATATTGGAGTATAAATGTGTTCAGTAAGCACTCCGTTGAGTTACAGTTAACACAACGGACTTAGTTCGTGAAGTTATGGCTAACTCAACGGACTAACCTCGTGGACTTAAGTTAACTCCATGAGCCTATTTTTCTAGTTGAATATTGTTAATTACAGAGGAATTCGGCCAACCATTGGGTTGTTCCATAGATTGTAAATAACATCAATTAAGCTCTTTAATGTTAGTTAATATTAGATTTATCATTAAGCAACACTAACATTCAGATATTTCAAACAGTAACCATTAAAATCTTTAAGTATCTAGAACGAATCAATTTCAGTAAACTGTAAAACTATTTGCTATTTTCTAATTCAAACAAGCATAAAACATTCACAATATTGACAATGATAACATTAAACACAATACAACACTTTAATACTAAACGTAAACATAGATAATTTGTTATTTTTGGTATTTTTGTTTTGATATGTTCCTAAAGATGAGTGAAAGGTGAAATGTAAAAATCTCTATCAATAGTAAAAACTTTTGTCACCACATGCAATGCGATTACACCACTGAAAATTTAATCACTTACAATCTTGCCTCCTCTCCCTATAAAATCGCGAGTCCAAAATTGCAAGCTGATCTCCTCTTCAGCATACTAGCATCAACCTGAAACCAAGGCTAGAAGCTTTACAATCTCTTGAGATATGCGACGGTGCTTGGTGAAAATGGCTTCCCTTCCGGTGACACGATCACTCCTCACAGTGGTTGTTAGGCACCATGTTTGGCTCGGAATCGACCCAACATCAAGAAAGTATCCTCACAGACCTTCGATGGTTGGTGATTTTGGTGGAGGTGTGGAGCTTTAGGGAACTTCCGACACTTCCTGCAATTAGCGTAGTTCTCCACCTCTACACACACACTTTTTCTTTGCCTTTTATATTTCTTACAATAGTAACTGCTCCTGCTTAGATGATCAGTTGGATTTCCTTCATTCATATCAACGATGGTGATTTCTTCTTCATTCCACGAGTGAGTTCCTGCGTGATACGTGTAATTGTGGTTTTCCTTCGAATGTCCTATTTCTATAACTGCTATAGTATCATATTAGAAAATATATGGTCCATGGAGTTATAGATAACTCAACAGACTTACTTCATTGATTTAACTATAAAACACGTGCAATAAAGAAATAAGCTGCTAACATAACGTGTTACCTTAGTGTGTATTCATGTAACTCAATGTGTACAGTTATGTTAACTTAACAAATTATACATGTGCAACTCACGTGATATACTAAAGCATTTAAATTCAACATGTGCATAATTCTAACTTAACGAGTTCAGATATTTCTGATACTTACGAATCTAACTATTTGATGCTTAGATGCATTTCGGATAGTTAGCAGATAACTTGTTGAACATTCACTTAAGTCATGTATTAAGAAATCAACACATGTACTTTAGGAAATAATAAAATATTCTTTAAGCATTTAAAACATAACTATCTAGTACATTAAACATAACTCTCCGAAATAACAGAAAATTTAGATACTTAAGAATTAAAAACCTACAACTTACCGATAGTTCAGAAATGTACTAAATTAACATTAATTCCCTGAAATTATGTAGATTCTTTCATTAAAGCATATAACAGTGCAATAATAACATAATCACTTAATTGTTATATGATAAGCTAAATATTATGCAATTAACCATCATTTAACTGTTAATATTATGCACTTTTTCATTCTAAACACTTCCCCTATACTTAAATTTGTTAGTTCAATTATTTTATTAGTTAATTTTGATGATGAAAAACGTGTGGTTTAATTATTTCTGCAATAATTTTAGCAGTAATTTTACTACAATGAAAATTGTCTAACTGCTTTACACTTATAACTTTTTAAATTAGTTTTTGATAGGTTGTTATTTCTATAGTGAATTAATCAAAGAGTTAATATATAAGTCACCGAACAAAATAGGACAAATCAGATGGTTAAGCTTCACTCTTGGCTTTTCAGACAATTATATTAGTAACTATCCGGAAAGTGTTTATCTTCGGTGAGTTAAGTATTTTTATGTCTGGATATATATCTTCTATGCTAAGTATCCGAAATCCCTTCTGTTTCGGATAGTTAGTTGTTTCTCTGCTTTAATGTATTTTCGGTTACTTTCTTCTAAAGGACACGTGTCATTCTCTCATCGCTTGACTTAAGTAACTTTTTGAAAGGTTACGATGTAACTATCCGAAAACTCTTAAGAATCAGAGAGTTACCTCGAGTAAGTATCCGAAATTGGTTTTAAGCTTTGGATAGTTTTTTTTTTTTTTTTTTTGACTTAAGTGACTTTTCAGAAGGTTACCTGTGTAACTATTCGAAATAACTTAAGGTTTAGAGAGTTATCTTTTATAAGTATCCAAAACATGTTTTCTCTATCGGATAGTTTATTTTTAATATTTTATGCTACTATTTCAGAAGGACACTTGTTTTAATCTTAATGCATAACTTAAGTGATCTTTCAGATTGTTAGCTTTAACTATCTGAAATGTTCTTGAATTTCGGATGGTTAGCTGTCTAAGTCTTTAATTTTCTAAAAGCCTCCGAAGACTTTATTTTTACAGAATCTACAACTATTATTGATTAACTAACTGTTGTGGCAAGATATCTTTTGATTGCAGATCTCGACTTTATTATGATTGAAGGTTGCTGTAAATGAATTACTACATAAGGCATCTAACAATTTCAGAATTCTTTCCATCTATGCAAATCACGAAAGAAGAATAAAAAGGATTTGTAGAAAACTGAAACAAAAACAAAATTTTTCAACACTTGAAAGGAGAAATTGTCTGCTCAGCAATTCTGCAAACATTCTGAAGATTCATCTACAACAAAGTCTAGAAGATCAAAAGCTGCAAATCAATCAAGAATTCTCCTTAGAGCTTCTTATGTCAACTCTTCATTGGAGTTGATCTGGTCTTGTGTGTCATTTTCATTTTGAGTCAGTGACTCCTGAGTTTAAATTGTTTTCTCGTTTACTTGAAAACCCTAACTCACAAGGGTGTTGTGAGTATACCATCACAAGGTCAGGGCCTTGGTGAAGAGAGTGAAGTGTGATACTTCACTTGCTCATGTTAGGACCTTATGGCTTACCAAAGGGGGTGAATGGTAATAATTTGTTTCTTAGCTATTTAATGGCAGATTGATATAGAAAATTAGCAAGCACACGATAAAAAGAATACACATAGGAATTTTAGGTGGTTCACCACTAACGGCTAGTCCACCCCTAACAGATACTTGGGCTTCACTAAACTTTCACAAACTTACAATCACTTGCTTTAAGGTTAAAGCAAGAACCAACCAAATTGATTGAGCTTTTAGGTCATAGCTCCAACCAATCTTTCTCTAAAGTTTTTAATCCATGTACTTTAGTAAAACACTTGCTTAAAAGTATCAGAGTTGAGTACATGATGAGCTTCTAAAATTGAGTCTGTATATGTTGAAGATGATTTGATCTCTAAGGCTTTCTTCTGTTGAGCTTGGTGTAAATATGTGTATGAGCAAAAAACTATCTAATTCTGTCATCTGTGGCTTGTATATATACTAAACATGTGTAACGATCATATTTTTCTTCCAACAGATGTATTCTATTGTACTTGGTAAGATTTTAGTCCCAAATATGGTAAGTTATCGTTTAGGGAGGTATTTCAAGATATCCTTCCGATTTCCTAGGATTTTCGGAGGCTTAGCCATGTAACTTTCTGAAAAATACTTGTAACTTACCAAAAAGTCACTTAAGTCTTTCTGCCATGTAGGATTTCAGATCATACAACAGAGCTGTCATTCAATCAGATACTTGCAGCTGTAACTTACCGAACTGTTATTTAACTATCGGATAGTTAGCTATAGTAACCCTCCGAAATCCTTCGTTAAGTTTCCAACTACTTTATTTAATTCAGCACGTGCATAATAGACTGACTTAAGTTTTGGATGATTATACCTGTAACTCACCGAAACTCTTCAAATTTTGGATAGTTAGCTCCAGTAACTTTCCGATTCTTCTTTTAAGCTTCTGTTTGGATTTTTACACGTAGGAAATTCAATGACTTAAGTTTCGGATAGTTAGCTATAGTAACTTTCTGATTCTTCATATATCCATCTTTCTAACTCTCCCAAAGCCTTCTACTTTCGGATACTTAATCTTCTAATTGTCCGATAGTGTTGCTACTGCTTTATATTGCCTTTCGGATACTTAGACTGTTAACTTACCGAAAATATTTCTCTTTTGGATAGTTAAGCTTGGTAACTTTCTAAAATCCTTTTTATCACTTACAACACATTTTGAATTGTCTGTATCAACTTCTGCTCTCTTACTAACTGTTAAGCCTAAGAAATACAATTTAAAAACTCACATTGATTTTTGCATTATCAAAATCTAGAGGTCCTTTCAATTTCCCTCTTTTTGATAATGGCAAAAACCTTACAATATATTACATGTATTTCTTTCCCTATATATATCTATACAAAAAAGCACATAAAGAATATAGAATAATGAAATTTAGAAACTCTCCCTATTTTTTTGAGATTACTCCACCTGAGTTTCTCCCCCTACTTTACTACAGCTTGCTACCAAAATATAGTCTTTCTCCCCCTTTTTTGCCAATTGTCAAAAGAAGTGAGAAGTAAGATACTGACTTGGTAGAGCAATTATAGCTGGTTATCAAAAAAAAAAGGCTAAGTTGCTACAAAACAAAGATGTTAATAGAACAAGCTCCTAGTTGTGAGCTTGGAGAGTAGAGAGATATAAAATTATAAATCATATAAAGAGTAAATCCCTAAATTTCATTTGATATGATTAAATGTAGATTTAGATAATGGTTTAGTGAAAATATCTGCAAGTTGTTCTTTAGTAGAGACATATTCTAAGGAAATATGACCTTTTTTAACATGGTCTCTTACAAAGTGGTGCCTAATCTTGATATGTTTTGCTCTAGAGTGTAGAACTGTATTTTTGGAGAGATTGATGGCACTGCTACTATCATAGTAAATAATGGTATTCTAAAATTTAAGCTTATAATTTGCCAAGATTTGTTGCATCCATAAAATCTATACACAACATAGGCCTGCTGCCATGTATTCAGCTTCAATGGTAGATAGAGCTATAGAGTTTTGTTTCCTGCTGAACCAAAAAACAAGTGAGTGACCAAGCAACTAACATGTCCCACTGGTGCTTTTTCGATCTGATTTGCATCCTGCATAATCTGCATCACTGTATCCTACTAATATCAAACGATTCTGTGAAGAATAAAATAAGCCAAAATCTTTGGTACCCTGTAGATATTTAAATATACGTTTAACTGCTTTTAAATGTGATGCTTTTGGAGAGGCTTGATATCTTGCACAAGCACAAACATTGAACATTATGTCTGGTCTATTAGCTGTTACATACAGAAGTGATCCAATCATGCCTCTATATTTCTTTTGATCTACTGAATTGCCAAAGATGTCCTTATCAAGTTTTTCATTTGAGTTCATAGAAGTACTTGCTACTTTGGATTTATCCATAGCAAATTTCAAGAGAATCTCTTTGCAAAATTTTTCTTGATTTAGGAAGATGTCATGCTGAAGTTGATGAATTTGTAATCCTAGAAAGAATTTTAATTCTCCCATAAGACTCATCTCAAATTCATTCTTCATTAAGATTTGAAAATCATGACATAGTTTCTCATGTGTAGCACCAAAAATGATATCATCCACGTAGATCTGAATAATCAACATATGAGAACTTTCTAATTTGATAAATAAAGTGTTGTCTGTAGTTTCTATGTTAAATTGATTCTTAAGAAGGAAACTCTTCAGTTTATCATACCACGCATGTGGTGCTTGCTTCAGACCATAGAGAGCTTTATTCAGTTTGTATACATGATTTGGTCTTTCTTTATCTTCAAAACCTGGTGGCTGTTCTACATATACTTCTTCTAGCAGAATGCCATTAAGAAATGCACTTTTAACATCCATCTGATAAAGCTTGATTTTCATACTGCTTGCAAAGGCAAGCAACATTCTAATTGCTTCAAGTCTTGCAATAGGTGCAAAAGTTTCTTCATAATCGATTCCTTCTTGCTGGTTGTATCCCTAAGCAACAAGTCTAGCTTTATTTCTGATAATACTGTCATTATTATCAAGTTTGTTCTTAAACACCCACCTAGTTCCAATAATTGATTTTTCGATGGGCCTTTCAATTAAATTCCAAACTTCATTTTCTTGAACTGATTTAGTTCCCCTTGCATGGCCATAATCTAGTATTCATCATTGCAGGCTTCTTCAACTGTTGAAGGTTCAAGTTCAGACACAAAAGCACAATAATTACAAATATTTTGAATTTTGCTTCTTGTTTGAACACATTGATTTATATTCCCAATAATTTGTCCAATAGGATGTCCAGACTTTGTCTTCCATGCTTTTTCTATCACAATAGGTGCAGGCAGTGTTGAACTATCCTTTTTCTGAGGAATTTTCAGATTTATTGATTCACTTTCACTTTCACTGTCTATTTTTAGCTTCTTCAATTTTCCTACTATGTCTTCATCAAAGGATGCATTCATTGACTCTTCTACTCTTCTTTCATGTTCAAAATAGACCCTGTAAGCCTTGCTTCTCGAAGAGTTTCCAACAAGTAGAGCAGGATCAGACTTTGCAACAAATTTGTCCTTTTGATCCCTAGTATTAAGCACAAAACATCTTGATCCAAAGACTTTGAAGTATCCAACATTTGGTGTTTTACCATACCATAATTCAAAGGGTGTCTTATGTAGAATAGGCCTAAGATGAGTTCTATTTATGGAGTAACATGCAGTATTTACAGCTTCAGCCCATAAAAACTTTGGTAGATCAGATGCATTAAGAATTGTCCTTTCCATTTCTTATACTGATATATTTTTCCTTTCTACAACTCCATTCTGTGTAGGGGTTCTTGGACATGAAAATTCATGCAGTATACCAAAGGAATTGCATAATTCTTCAAATTCAGAATTTTCAAATTCACCTCCATGATCACTTCTGATCCTCTTCACAATTGATTCTTTTTCATTTTGAATTCTAATACAAAGATGTTTAAATTCATAGCAAACTTCATTCTTGTGTGTTAAGAAAATAACCCAAGTGAATCTCGTATAATCATCAACTACCACTAAAGTATATTTTCTTCCTCCTAAACTGGCTGTCTGTGTAGGACCAAACAGGTCCATATGTAGTAGATCTAAAGGCTGACTTGTGACTATGTCTTCAATACTCTTGTGTACTGATTTCTTTTGTTTTCCAATTGCATAATCACTAAATAATTTATCTCTCTTGAATTTGAGTTTAGGCACACCTCTAACAAGATCATGTTTTGTCAATTTTCTTAGGAGTCTCACGTTCGCATGATTTAATCTTTTATGCCATAACCATTCATCTTCATTAGAAGCAAGTAAACATGCATCACTAGATATATTATCAAATGGAAATTCCAAAGCATAAATTGAATTATTTCTATATCCAGTAAATTTGATTTCATATGTATCCTATTGTAATATAAAATAGTTTTCTACAGTAAAGAGTATACTGTAACCTTTGTCACATAATTGACTTACACTTAGCAGATTCTATTTTAAACCAATTACATGCAAGACATTCTCTATTTTTCCATTTTTAGATGCAACATTTCCTATGGTAGTAATTCTATATTTTTCATTATTGCCAAACTTAACAGATCCTGAATTTATTGATTTAACATATTTTAGAAATCTTTTCTTACCTGTCATATGCTTTGAGCATCCACTGTCAATAATCCACTTAGACATTTGAGCTTCCTTATCCATGCAGTCCTGCAAATCATGTTGAAATTAAGACTTTTGATACCCATATTTTCTTGGGTCCATCAGTGTTAGTCCTTTGTATATTGAACCTATTGCCTTTTGGTAGCCATATAGAAGTAGATCTCCTTTTAATGACAAACACAGTTGTCCCATCTCTGTACGATCTAATCTTTCCACCATAGTAAGGAATTTCCTATAGTATAGCATACCCTAGGCCAAATTTGTTTGTTCCTATTCTTTGGGATCTTATGATTTTATTTAAACTGTTTTCACCTTTGGTAAATTTATATACAGTGTTCTTCAAATCAGTAATTTCAGATAATAAATTTTCATTTTCTTCTTTTAGATCAAAGTTTTTACAACTATAGCTATCCATTTTAGTTTTTAAATCCCTATTATCCACTAGGGCTTTTTCTAATTCGACAAAGACATCTTCTAGATAAGAATTTAAGCTCTTTAATTCTTTCTTATAATTTTTACATTTTACATATAACTTGTCTACTATACAAAGAAGACTATCTACATCTAAATCATCATTTTCCTTTTCTGAGCAATCAAGAGATGTAGAACATACCTCTTGTGTAGTAAAGCACGCGTTTGCAGATGCCTCTTCCTTTGAGTCTGATGAACTACTGTCATCCCATGTGGCTTTCAAGGCCATTTTCTTCTTATTTTTCCTCTTCCATTTTTGTTTGTCCTCCTCCTATTGAAAAGGACAGTAAAGTTGAATGTGTCCCAGTTTTTTGCACTTATAGCATGTAGGGACTTTTGATTTTGAGGAGCTGGCTTTGCCTCCTTGTCTCATCATTTTTCTGAAATTTCCGACTAGTAGTAAAACTTCATCCTCATCTGAGCTTGGTTGGTCTTCTGTTGAAGGAAATGCTAGTTCTTTCTTTTTCTCAGCCTTTCTTTCAGTGACTCCTTCTTCTTTCCATTCCTTCATTTGAACTTCATGAGCAAGAAGATTTCCCAACAAGTCTTCAACTAAATAATCGTTTAAATCTTTTGAGTCTTGTATGGAAGTAGATTTCTGCTTCCATTCAACTGTCAGGCTTCTAAGGATCTTCTGTACCTGTTCACGATTAGAAAAGTCCCTTCCAAGACCTCTCAATTCATTTATAATTTCTGTGAATCTAGAAAACATTTTAGTAATACTTTCTTTATCAAGCATTTTGAATAATTCATATTTTCTTTACAAAATGCTAATCTTTGTATCTTTTACTTGGTTGGTTCCTTCAAATGTGATTTGAAGAGTTTCCCAAGCCTCATGAGAAGATTTACAGGCAGATATTTTGTTATACTGTTCACTAGTCAATGCATAGTAGATTGAGTTTAGCCCACGAGCATCCATCTAGATGATTCTTTCATCCTCCTCAGACCAGTCACTTTCATGACTGATTGGAAGTGGTGTACCATGTACAACCATTCTCCAGAGTTTTACATCAGTACTCCTGAGAAAACACTCCATCCTATTTTTCCAATAGCTATAATTGCTACCATCAAATAGGGGAGGTCGATGGATATTTTGACCCTCTACAATGTGAAAAGCCGTGATCTTAGATGGTTAAATCTATTAATGAGATCAACCTTGCTTTGATACCAATTGTTAGGAACTTATGGCTTACCAGAGGGGGGGGTTAATGATAATAATTTGTTTCTTAGCTATTTAATGGCAAATTGATATAGAAAATTAGTAGGCACATGATAAAAGAATACACACAGGAATTTTAGGTGGTTCACCACTAACAGCTAGTCCACCCCCAAGGGATACTTGGGCTTCACTAAACTTTCACAAACTTACAATCACTTGCTTTAAGGTTAAAGCAAGAACCAACCAAACTGATTGAGCTTTTAGGTCGTAGCTCCAACCAATCTTTCTTTGAAGTTTTTGATATGTGTACTTCAATAAAACACTTGCTTGAAAGTATTAGAGTTGAGTGCGTGATGAGCTTCTAAAAATTGAGTCTGTATATGTTGAAGATGATTTGATCTCTAAGGCTTTCTTCTGTTGAGCTTGGTGTAAATATGTGTATGAGCAAAAAGCTATCTAATTCTATTGTCTATTGTTTGTATATATACTAAACATGTGTAACGATCATATTTTTCTTCCAACGGATGTATTCTGTTGTACTTGGTAAGATTTCAATCCCAAATATGGTAAGTTACCGTTCAAGGAGATATTTCAAGATATCCTTCCGATTTTGTCAAACTTTCAGATAATTAGTTGTGTAACTCTCCGAAGGATGTTTGTAACTCACCGAAAAATCACTTAAGTCTTTCTACCATGTACGATTTTAGATCGTACAATGAGAGCTGCCATTCAATCAGATACTTGTAGCTGTAACTTACCAAACTGTTATTTAACTATCGAATAGTTAGCTACAGTAACCCTTCGAAATCCTTCGTTAAGTTTCCGACTGCTTTATCTAATTCAGCACGTGCATAATAGACTGACTTAAGTTTCGGATGGTTATACCTGTAACTCACCAAAACTCTTCAAAATTTTGGATAGTTAGCTCTAGTAACTTTTCGATTCTTCTTTTAAGCTTTTGTTTGGATTTATGCATGTGGGAAATTCAATGACTTAAGTTTCAGATAGTTAGCTACAGTAACTTTCCGATTCTTCATACATCCATCTTTCTAACTCTCTAAAAGCCTTCTAACTGTTGGATACTTAATCTTCTAACTGTCTGATAGTGTTGCTACTGCTTTACATTGCCTTTCGGATGCTTAGATTGTTAACTCACCGAAAATATTTTCTCTTTCGGATAGTTAAGCCTAGTAACCTTTCGACATCCTTTTTATCACTTGTAGCACACTTTGAACTGTCTATATCAACTTCTACTCTCTTGCTGACTGTTAGGCCTGAGAAATAAAATTTAAATCCTCACATTGATTTTTGCATTATCAAAATCTAGAGGTCCTTTCAGCTCAAGATTGGGGTATTGAGTACACAAAGTTGGTGCTTTGTGTGAGGTTTTTGTTTAGCCTTTAAAAACATCTATAAGGTTGTTGCTTAGCCTACAAAAGCAACTTGTTTAAGGTTTATGCTTTACCTTAAAAGCACTTAGTGGAATTCTTGAGGTTATGGCCTTAAGGAGTGGACTACCCAGTTTGGGGAACCACTATAAATCCTTTGTGTCTTTTAATTTCTACACTGCATTCTATTATTTCAAAATCAATCAATTAGGGTTCATTAGTGTCAACAACTTCTGAAAATTTTAAAAGCAAAATAAACTTTATTAGGACACTATTCACTGCCCCTTTAGTGCGTCATTCGATCCTTTCAAGTGGTATTAGAGCAGGTTATCTCTGTAATAGATTTAATCAATCTGAGATCAATGGCAGAGGGTCAGCATGTACACTGACCTCCACTATTTGATGGTAATAATTATGGCTTTTGGAAAAACAAAATGACTAATTTTTTAAAATCTATGGATGTGAAGGTATGGAGAGTAGTGGTGTGTGGAATACAACTTCCAAATGTTCCTGAAGATATGTGGAACGATGAAGATAAGAAGAAAATTCAATTGGATGCAAAAGGAATGAATGCACTAACTTGTGCAATCACTGCTGATATATACAACAAGATTTCTACTTGTTCTAATGCACATGAAGCTTGGCGTGCATTAGAAATTACATATGAGGGAACAAATGAGGTGATGGATATAAAAATAAGTATCCTACTAAGAAAATATGAGATGTTCAAAATGAAAGAGAATGAGAATATCACTGATATCATATCTCGTTTTATTGAGATCATAAATGGACTAAAGAATTTCCCATGAAAGAACAGGTTATCAAAGTCTTGAGAAGCCTAAATAAGGATTGGAAAGCTAAGGTGTTGAGTATTTTGTTTTGATGATGTGTGCTAAATGGAAATAATCATATTTGCTCAATTACTATTGCTTGTGAAAGGAAATTAAAATCATTAATTAATATAGAAAAAGCTTACTGATATAAATATTTGTCTGTATTGGATTTGAAATTATATTGTTAAATAACTAGTCGTTTCATTGCATTAATTTCTCATGTAACTAAACGTTAAGTTAACGTGTGTTTTTTTATTGAAAAGCATGATATATTTTAAAGTTATATCTTCTATATCATGTACAGTACACGTTTAGACAACTCGTTAAGTTAGAGTTTTGTTCGTATAGAGATCACATGACAACTTATTAAGTTAGAGGCTTAAAGGTTAAAATAGGTCACGTGAGAACTCATTAAGTTAGTGAGTAAAAGAAGAGACAAACTCGTTAAGTTAGTGTTATACACGTGGTGAAATTATAAGTTATGAATGTTATATTGTATCACGTGAGGTGCACATGTTTAACTCGTTAAGTTAACATAACTAAACGCGTTGAGTTGCTATATTGAACACTAAGGCAACGCGTTAGGTTAGTGTTATAAACTTAAGTTGTTATTTCTGCACATGGTAAGATTCTTATTATAAAAACATTTGTTTATTGCTGAATCGATGAGTTAAAGTTTTTTGGAGACTTACAGTCGTAACTATCCGAAAGGAAACTTAAGTCATGTTTTCAGGTCTTGACACGTGTCTCACTAGTTTTATGAGAAAAAGAGTTTTTCGGTGACTTACAACTGTAACTATCCGAAACTTAAACTATTGTCGGTGAGTTATCGTTTAACCTTCCGACAGAAAGGTTAAGCTGGTTCGTTGAGTTATCCATAACACCACAGACTTAGTTCGTTGAGTTATCTACAGTACTAGTCACGTGAATTAGCACATGAGGAACTCGTTAAGTTAGAAACGTTAAGTTAATATCTACTTGTGTTACTCGTTTAGTTAACATTTAAAGTAACGACTTCTTATTATACTAATGGAAAATTTTTGGAAGAGAAAGTTTATTTTGTAGGAAATTTTTCAGAGATCCAAGACCGATGATTAAAGAAAATTTGAAATATAAACGTGGGTCAAAACGTGTGTGTTTCGATGAAGGAAAAAGCAAAGACGTGAAGAAGTGGAAAACTGGTAGTGATTAAATGTGGAGGATATGATATGCATGAAGTTAACATACAGTATAAAAGGCATAGAATTCTCGTTGATCAAATTATCCTTGCACACAAAACAAAAATCTTTTCAAGGATCAAACTATCCCAGCACACCAAAAGAAAAATCTTTTCAAGGATCAAAAACACTCTTTAGGGAAAATCTCTCAGGTGGAAGAAAATTCAGTGAAGCAAAAAAAGGTATTATTTATGTCACAGAAGATTTAAAGTGTTAGAAGAAAGCAAATTCTGAAAAGCATATAAAGACAAGATATTCGTCACTGAAGAATTGCTGAAGAAGAAAAAGAAGAAGAAGAAAGATCTCAAATAGGGAGAAATGTTTTAAATTCTGCAAATTAGTTTTCTCTATTTGTAGTTTTGAAATTGTATAGATGAAACATGGTATTGAAATATATTGCATCTACAATTTCTGAGGAGAATTGAATTGTATATTGTAATTGAAATCTTGAATAAAAATGATTTTATGAAAACAATGTCTCGACTTGTTTGTGAGTTTTAAAGTTTCAATTATATTTCAGAAAATATTGAAAAGCACAATTCACCCCCCCTCTTGTGTAGCCATATGATCCTACAAGTGGTATCAGAGCTTTGTTAATAATCTTTGATATAAAATCGATACCAACTTATTTAATATCATTACTTATTCTGCCTTCCTTATTTTTAAACATACATTAATATCTGAGCATACGTTTAACTTTCTTGATTTAAGGCTCAAGTTGTTTTAAAGTTTTAGACTGTTTAAAATCAAATAGGTTGAAAAGTCTAAGGTAAGATGGCTACTGGAAATGGTAATTTTTCTTTATATGAAGGCCAAAATCTTAATCGTCCTTTATTTGATGGAATACATTTTGAATATTGGAAATATAGGATGACTGTTTTTCTTCAAAGTATAGATCATAAGTTGTGGTTCATGATTTCCAAACCATATACTCCGTTATCTACTCCTTATAATACTTGGACAATTACTGAAAAAGAAAATGAAACTCTGAATGCTAAGGGCTTAAATATTCTATTTTGTGCATTGAGTTATGAACAGTTCAGTAAAGTGTCAGCATATAAATCTGCTTATGAGGTGTGGTATGCATTAGAAGTTTCACATGAAGGTACTTCTCAAGTTAAAGAGACTAAGATAAACATGTTGATTCATAAGTATGAACTCTTTAAGATACATGAAGACGAAAGTATTTCTGTGATGTTTTCCAGATTTCTTGATATCATAAACTCTTTAAAATGCTTAGGAAAGAATTTTGAATAGAATGATTTAGTGAGGAAAATTTTCAGATCCCTAAGTTCTAAATGGTCTCAAAAAGTAACATCAATTGAGGAATCACGAGATTTAAATGTTTATACTATGAATGAACTTATAGGAAACTTAACAGCTTACGAAGTTCAATTAAATGAATCACTAAGTCAAAATAAACAAAAAATGAAGAAAGAAATAGCCTTCGAAATTAATTCAGATTCTGATATATCTACTGATTCTAACGAAGATTTGATTTTGCTGACTAGGAAATTCAAGAAAGCATGGAAAGCTAGGAAATAACAAAGGAACAAAAATGATAAACCCTCAACGTCAAAATCACTAAATGACAAGAATTCTTCATCCAGAAAGTATGTATGTTACAACTGTAAGAAACCTGGACATCTTTCTCCAAACTGTCCTATAAGGAAAAATGAAAAGCATAGTAGGACAAATTAGAAGAAGACAGCTCAAAAAACTCAAAAAAAGTTTTACAAGAAAAAGGCTTTGAAGGTCACTTGGGATGACACATTTGAAGAGTCTGAATCTGAGGAATTATCATCAAAATCTTCACATTCAGAAGGAGAACAAGAGTTAGAAGACATTGCTCATGTGTGCTTCATGGCAGATGAGTCTGAGATAATATCTGATCTTGAAAGTCATTTAGATTTCAACTTTGATGAATTATTATGTGCTTATCATGCATTATTACAAAAACTTAAAGTATGTAAACTGGAAAATAAGAATATTAGAAAATCTTCATCCATTATGGAAGAAGAAAATTATTTCCTGTCTACTACTTTAGAAAAGTTTAAATGTGATAATGAAAATCATGCTAGAGATTTGTAAAAATTTAGATTTAATGAATGTGTCTTGCATGAACAAATACAAAATATAAATGCTGAAGAATTAAAGATAGAATCTGAAAATGAAACGTTGAGAAACAATATAAATGAACTTGAATTAGAGACAGATAAATTAAAACTGAGAGTGTTAGATTTAAATTCTACCATTGAGAAATGAAATTTTAGTCAAACTAAGTTAGACAAACTAACTAGTACCCCTGCGATGTCTTATAAATTTGGCTTAAGATTTGATTATCCTGAATCTCAAGCCAATAAAGGATTTATTAGTTGCAGTTCAAGTAAATCTAAGACTAAAATTCCTTTTATCATGAAACAAGGTAATAAATATGTAGAAGTAGGTACTTCAAGGGATGAATCATGAAGTAATAATATAAATCAATGTGATTTGTCAAATTGTACTTCTAACATGACTATTAATGTTTCTAAAAATCTTGTTTCTTGTTCTGGAAATTCAGTTTCTAATATTTCTAAAATTTCAAACAATTGTAGTAAACTGAAAATTCAGAAACCCGAGCATATAATTCAAAAAACTGGTATTAGACCAATTACTCATTCTGCATGTGATAAAACTAAAAATTCTTGCGCAGAAAAAGATTTTGTATGTACGGAAAATGTTAATACAAGTACAAAATCTTGGTATGAACTTACTGAAATGTATGAGCATGACCAAAAATTAACATCTGATAAAAATTGGTTTAGTCTTGGTTATACTACATCAGAAAATAAAAAGAATGATTATAAGAGCAATAATGCTATATGTGAGTATGAAGCTAATGATAAATCAATAGTACTTACAACTAATAAGAATATAAATGATAATGTTAAACTATTTTTAAACAAAAAGAAGAAATATGCGTTTAATGAACTTGGTCCTCAACAACATTGGGTACCAAGAAAAAGTTTTTCTTAATTTGTTTTGCAGGAGGAAACAACATCAAAATGGATCTTGGACAGTGGAGCATCAAGTCACATGACCGGACAAAAAAGTCTACTACAAAATTTTACAAATACCATGAAAGGAAGTGTAACATTTGGAAACAAAAGCAAAGATAAAATCATATGTATGGGCAATGTTCAAATAACTCCAACTTGTGTTATTTCGAATGTACTATATATAGAAAACCTAGGATTTAATTTGCTGAGTGTCATAAAACTAACTAAAAATGGATATTATGTAGTGTTTGAAGATAATGTATGCAAAATAATTGATAAAAATACAGATGAAATTAAGTTTATTGCTAAAAAAAAAGGTTCTGTATGTATTTTATCTTTACCTTCTGGTGTAGTTGATTTAAATTCATGTTTGCTAGCTGAAACTAGTGATGCATATCTGTGGCATAGAAGGATTGGGCATATAAATATGAAACTATTACATAATCTATCAAAAAAACATTTAGTGAGAGGTTTACCAAAGATTAAATACTCAAAGGACTTTATGTGTGATGCATGTGAGTTAGGCAAACTTCATAAAAACTCTTTTAAATCCAAAACTGATATTTCAAGCAAGAGAATCTTAGAACTTATACATATGGATCTATTTGGACCAACAAGAATCATGAGTCTTGGTGGTAAACGGTATGTATTTGTTTTAGTAGATGACTTCTCTAGATACACTTGGGTATACTTTCTAGCATCTAAGATAAAAGTTTTTGAAAAATTTAAAATGTTTTGCAATTTTGCTCAAAATGAACAATGTATTGCTGTGTGTGTTTGTGCTAGATTTCAATCTAATCCTAAAGAATCACACTTAATTGTAGTTAAAAGAATATTTAGATATACACAAGGAACTAAAAATTTCAGACTATATTATTCTAAGGATAGTTCAATAAATCTTATAGGATATACTGATGCTGATTATGCAGGATCTAAATCTGATAGAAAGAGTACTAATGGCACATGTCAATTATTGGGAAATAATTTGGTGTCATGGTTTAGTAAAAAGTAAAACTATGTAGCACTTTCTACTACAGAAGCTGAATATGTTGCTGCTGCACTGTGTTGCATTCAGATTCTGTGGATATGGCAAACATTAGAAGATTTTGGATTATCTTATGATACAACTGAGATTTATTGTGACAGTAGTTCTGCAATAAATCTTTCCAAAAATCCTGTATTACATTCTAGAGCAAAGCATATAGAGGTTACACATCATTTTCTAAGAGATAATGTAATTAAAGGAAAAATTAAATTAGAATTTGTGTCTAGTAAAAATCAATTAGCTGATATATTTACAAAACCTCTAGATGAAAATACATTCTGCAACATTAGATTAAATTTGGGTATTTGTAGGCTATGTGATGTGTAAAATGCTTAAACTCCACATAAAAAGATAAATATTATTGATGATATTGTTCACCTCATAGATATTATATACTTATCATAAATTCTAAAGTAATATCTAAACTGCTGCTTAAGATACTATGTATTTATTGTAAAATCATAGTAATATCTTATTGATTTTAAGTAGTTTATCAATTTTAATGGTTTTTACGATTTTAAGTGGAAGTGTAAATGAAAAACATTAAATACTTCTGACATTCTGAAATTTTGATTAAATGTTTTCTTTGAATCAAGGAAAGTGCATATGATCATGCATAAATTTGACTTAATTGATTGAACTTGTAGAATAAGTTATATGTAACTCATCTTAAACTGTTAATTAAAAGTATAAGCTTATTGAAACTGATTCATATTCTCAGTAAAATCATAGAAGTAAAAATTGTATGAGATTTGTGTTTTATTGCATCTGTATTAATGAAATACATATATACTGTGCTTAAAATGAAAAGTGCTTACAAAGTGAAAATCTTTGAGAGTTTATTGATTAGTTTGATCACGAGCCTTTTGTACTTGAGCAGATAGGTATGTAAGGATTGTTGTCCTGAAAAAGGATTCTTTAAATCTGGCAACCTAAGGTCCTGATCAGATCTGGGATTGTTGACTGAAAGCTCATTACACGGGTACATTAGAAAGCTCTTATATGATTCAAGCTTTTCAAACTAACTTTTAAATAATAATAAAAAAAGGTGTTTTATTAATTATAGATATCTTTGAATCAAATATAGTTTCTACCAATATGACTACTGAGTTATTGAATCAACATTAGTACTTTTGAAAACATTTATTTGAGATACATTCTTTTATTCTCTTTGAATTAATCATATTGAGTTTAAAGTTGTGTTTTGATTCATATACAATAGGAATTGATTCTGGAAATCATTCTTGATGAAGTCAGAATAACGGAAGTTTCTAAAAAGAAAATTTAAAAGTATAGTTATACTTAACATCTATTGTCACTACAAGTATATTTTGTATTTTGATTGAATATATTTGAAGTATATTTGTAGGGGGAGGATTAACAATGTCAAAAACAGATTAATATAATTCAGAATACAAATCTTGGTTAATCTAAACTAATATTCTCTTAAAATCTTGATGAAATAATTTAAAAAGACAAACAAACTATTTTAGATTCAAAGGACAAAAATGTTTGAATAGTTTAAAATGTTCTCAAGATAATGTTAAGTTTAGCATGTGTGTTGTTTTCGAAACGGTTCAGTTGGAAGCATCCGAAACTTGTTTTAAGTGTACTAACTAGACGTTATGTTAGATAAGGTAACGTGTAAAACTGCCTCTAGACAGCGTTTTACTCGTTAGGTTAATTAACTCAACGAGTCATACTTGAATATTTTGGGTACCTTGATTGAATAAACCTTATTCAATATTTATTTAATATCTAAACCCGACTTCTCTTCACGTTGAGTTATTCACCTAAATCCCTATTTAAACACTTATTACACGGGCACTTAGGTTATTTGTAAACTTTGTCAAGAAAATATTTCCCACTTGTTGCTGTTACAACCTGCAACGATGGTCTCCAAGTTCTACAAAGGTCGTGGCAGAGGAAAAGGCAAAAGCAGAGGAGATGCAAAAGGAAAAAAAATAGAAAATGATGAAGTTCCACGCACTTGGTTCAAGAAAATATTTCGAGTGGACAAAAGGTTAGCAGAAATTTATAGTGAATATTTCTTTCCTGAAGGTATACTAAATGAAGTTTGACAAGAACTTCAAAATACTGATGTAAATATTACATACATGGGTATTCGTAGTAAATTTGATAGAGAATACAGAATGAAGTGTCTTGAAATTGCATTTTCGGAACAGTATGCAAAATATTTGGAAAAGGGTATAGGTTCATCAAATAGAACTCCTCAAACTCCTATAAATGGTACAAGACTACATGCATTTGAGGAAGAGCATGAATCAGCAATCCCTACCCCTTTATATTCAAAACAAGTAGAATCAAATATTGTTGTAGATCACAGAAAAGTTGAAGGTCTTTGAAAAGCAGTTGCAATAGAAAGTGCCTTTGAAGAAATAAAGCAGAAAACTTTTATGAAGCAATTTGAAAAGAAAACAGCAATACTTGAAGAGGAGAAGCAGAAATGTTATAGTAGAAGGAAAGTTAGAAAAATTATGTCTAAGGAAACAAAGTCTGTTGAAAAAGGAAAATCAGATGAAAATTTATTTCCAAAGGACAATGTATGTCTAGACATTGTACCTTATTGTGCATCTGATAAACTCATCAGTTCTGAGCACACTGAAACTGATGAAGATAATGAGACTTTATTTTCCCTTGCTAGAAAGCTTGAGAAGAAATACAAGTCAAATATGAGCTCAAGTTTTTCTATTAGTACAAGTCCTGATGATGTAGAAATTGACAAATCAGAGTATCAAGCACCTGACATTGAACAAGTTATTGCAGATATAATTGAAAATGTTGAGGTAGTAACTAGTTCATAGGCTGAATTGTTTGGAGTAGCAGATATCGAAAATGTTAAGACTCTAGAAGAGCTAAAAGTTAACCAGCCTTCTTCAGAATCTATAGAAACAGAGTCTGAGAATTCACAGCATTATCAATGGAGATATCTGTTGAACAAAATGAACAATTACAGACAGATACACCGGCTGTAGAATTTATGAAAAAATTGAACTCTTAAGATTCTATAGAGACTGAACAGATGAATGTTGAGCATTTTGAAAATGTTCCTAACACTGTTGAAGCTGAAGAATCAAGCTTACCTGAGCAGCTTTAAAATAATATTTTGGAAGAGGAACAACATGACATTCATTTTGAAGAAGAGGTTCCTGAAGATGAATTAAACTTTGAATCACAGCTTCAGGTATCACCTTCTTTGTATACAAGAATAAATATTCAAGGTAATTCAATTCATTTTAGATCTGAGGAAGCTTTGTAGAAATACAATAATTTGATTACATGTCAAATTCTACATGCTCATCCAATAAAGTTCAGAAATTTGATGGAAACGAGAGATCTATTTGAGTTTCAATGCCTCATTCAATTCTTACCAGTAGAAACAAAATGGAAGCAATACATAGAGCTTATTGCAGCTTTTTATAGCAATCTGGTCAAGAATGGAAATTTTCTAAAAACTCAAATAAATCAACAAGAGTTTATATTGTCTCCTGAATTAATTTTTGAAGTTTTGGGATTAAAGAATGAAGGTGTTGTTGTTACGAACAGATTTAACATGATTAGACAACTAGAATGGAACATTCAGTCTTTATCAAAAATTCCAGATGTATATTCTGAAATGAGATTAATGGAAAATATGAATGCAGAGGCAAGGTTTATTGCAAATATATTGCATGCCAATTTATTTCAAAGAGTCAGACACAATATGGAAGTCAGCAGAAGTTGTTTATATGTAATTTATGGCCTGCTGAATAGAATTCAAATCAATTGGTTTGATGTTTTCACTTTTCAACTACAGCATATGAGTTCAAAGTTATTTTATGGTGATGCTATATGTAGAATCCTTGCAAGCCAATTCAATTTATCCGACTAGCCCTCTGAAACTAAAGGCATGAGAGCATTTAGTGTCAAAGATTTGCAAAAATTCCAAGTCTTGCATCAACCTCAACAACAACAACAACAACCTGATTATACAGAACATATACCACAACAACAACAAAGTTATTTAGTTCAAGCAGAACAGCAAACCCAGCTACCTCCTAACTTAGATGCAGTGCTTAACGACATCAGAAATGATATTAGGCATCTAGGAGATAAAATTTGTAATACTATTAGTGATATACTTAGGAGGGCTCGATAACTGTTTTTGTTTGTTTCTGAATACAAAATGTAATGTTTGTATTTCTTGTTTGATTCGTTGAAAAATACATTATTTTTCTGTAAATGTTTACAATTCTTATTATTGTTTACAAAACAAGTTGTTGTCAATATATCTCTTAATTCAAAAGGGGGAGAAATGTTAATTATCTTTTACAATTCTTACTTATCTTTTTGATTAATGACAAAAAGGGGGAGAAATGTTATAAAAAGATGATTATGATTTTAGTTGGGAGATAATATTTAAGTGCTTATGACAAATGATAATCTAAATGATACTTATATAATTAATGACATTTGAGAGTTTTAGTTCTAAGAGGTGATATTTACACAAACAATAGAAATAAGCTTAAGTGAACTTAAGTCAACAAACTTGTTTGTTGAATGAAAAGTTAACCCAACGAAGGTGCTTTGTTGAGTTAAATATATTTCATAATTGATTTAATATGGTTTTGTCATCATCAAAAAGGGGGAGATTGTTGAGTATTTTGTTTTGATGATGTGTGCTAAATGGAAATAATCATATTTGCTCAATTACTATTGCTTGTGAAAGGAAATTAAAATCATTAATTAATACAAAAAAAGCTTACAATATAAATATTTGTCTGTATTGGATCTGAAATTATACTGTTAAATAACTAGTCGTTTCATTGCATTAATTTCTCATGTAACTAAACGTTAAGTTAACGTGTGTTTTTTTATTGAAAAGCATGATATGTTTTAAAGTTATATCTTCTGTATCATGTACAATGCACATTTAAACAACTCGTTAAGTTAGAGTTTTGTTCGTATAAAGATCACGTGACAACTCGTTAAGTTAGAGGCTTAAAGGTTAAAATAGGTCACGTGAGAACTCATTAAGTTAGTGAGTAAAAGAAGAGACAAACTCGTTAAGTTAGTGTTATACACTTGGTGAAATTATAAGTTATGAATGCTATATTGTATCACGTGAGGTGCACATGTTTAACTCGTTAAGTTAACATAACTAAACGTGTTGAGTTGCTATATTGAACACTAAGGCAATGCGTTAGGTTAGCGTTCTAAACTTAAGTTGTTATTTTTGCACGTGGTAAAATTCTTATTATAAAAATATTTGTTTATTGTTGAATTGGTGAGTTAAAGTTTTTCAGAGACTTATAGTCGTAACTATCCAAAAGGAAACTTAAGTCATGTTTTTAGGTTTTGACACATGTCTCACTAGTTTTATGAGAAAAAGAGTTTTTCGGTGACTTACAACCGTAACTATCCGAAACTTAAACTGTTGTCGGTGAGTTATCGTTTAACCTTCCAAAAGAAAGGTTAAGCTGGTTCGTTGAGTTATCCATAACACCACAGACTTAGTTCGTTGAGTTATCTACAGTACTAGTCACGTGAATTAGCACATGAGGAACTCGTTAAGTTAGAAACGTTAAGTTAATATCTACTTGTGTTACTCGTTTAGTTAACATTTAAAATAACGACTTCTTATTATACTAATGGAAAATTTTTGGAAGAGAGTTTATTTTGCAGGAAATTTTTCAGAGATCCAAGACCGATGATTAAAGAAAATTCGAAATATAAACGTGAGTTAAAACGTGTGTGTTTCGATGAAGGGAAAAGCAAAGACATGAAGAAGTGGAAAACTGGTAGTGATTAAATGTGGAGGATATGCATGAAGTTAACATATAGTATAAAAGGCATAGAATTCTCGTTGATCAAATTATCCTTGCACTCAAAATGAAAATCTTTTCAAAGATCAAACTATCCCTACACACCAAAAGAAAAATCTTTTCAGGGATCAAAAACACTCTTCGGGGAAAATCTCTCAGGTGGAAGAAAATTCAGTGAAGCAGAAAAAGGTATTATTTATGTCACTGAAGATTTAAAGTATTAGAAGAAAGCAAATTCTGTGAAGCATATAAAGACAAGATATTCGTCACTAAAGAATTGCTGAAGAAGAAAAAGAAGAAGAAGAAAGATCTCAAACAGGGAGAAATGTTTTAAATTCCGCAAATTAGTTTTCTCTGTTTGTAGTTATGAAATTGTATAGATGAAACATGGTATCGAAATATAATTGCATCTACAATTTCTAAGGAGAATTGAATTGTATATTGTAATTGAAATCTTGAATAAAAATGATTTTATGAAAACAATGTCTCGACTTATTTGTTAGTTTTAAAGTTTCAATTATATTTCAGAAAATATTGAAAAACACAATTCAACCCCCCTCTTGTGTAGCCATACGATCCTACATAAGGCAACATCACTCCAAGATTCAAAGGATATGAGGACCTTTACTTTGGAAGATCTCACTAGCAATCTATTAGCGTATGAGACTCAACTAAAAGACTAGAAAGAAGAAGAAGGAGAAACCTCAAGGAAGGTTGAAAAGAAGAAGGAACTAGCTCTAAAGGCTCAACAACCATCTAAGAAGCCTGTTAATGAATTTCCAGAAGAATTGGCTTGTATTATCAGAAAATACAGGAAATTCTGGAAGAAAGGAAAAAGCCATGACAAAGGGAAGCAATCTGCTACAAAATGCTTCAACTGCAACAGATATGGGCATTTTCAGAGCCAATGCACATATCAAAAGAAGGATGAAAGAAAAAATTTTGATAAGAAGAAATCTCATGAAAAATAGAAGTTTCATCAGAGAAAATTTAGTCAAGGAAAGAAGAAAGCATTCCAAGTTACTTGGGATGATTCTATAGAATCTAAAGTATCTAAAGGTACCAGTACTGATGGTACATAGACTGAGTATGAGTCTGAAGAACTAGCTAATGTATGTTTTATGGCTAACACTAATGAGGTACATTCTGATTCTAATATAGCTAATGAATTAATTTCTGATAATGATTCTGATGTGTCTAATATAAATCAAGATGATTATAATGAACTATTGGAAGAACTGAAAAATGTTAGTCTAGAAAATTCTATGTTAAAAAGGAAGTTATCTAATAGTAATAAAACTGTTGCTAAGCTAGAAAAGGAAATTACTACATTAAAAACTGAAAATTCTGTATTAAAGAAGAATAAATTTGTTGTTGATAGTTCTAATATGCATGATAAAATTTCTGAACTTGAAAAATATAATTCAGAACTTATTAAAGAACTAAAGGATAAATTTTTAGAAAACAAAAGGCTACAAGATGAAATTGAAAAATTGAATGAAAAATTTAAAAATCAATGTATAGAAAAATCTAGTTCTAATTCTGATATAGAAAAATTAGAACAAGAAATTGGTAGACTAAAATTTAAACTAGGAGCTTTTACTAAAGGAGATAAGAAACTAACCAATATTATTAATAGTTATAAAGTCTTTGGTGATAGAACTGGAATAGGTTTTAACTATGAACCACCAAAAACATATGCTTCTGTTAATTTTTCAAACAACTATAAAATGGACTATGGAAATGGCTATTTGAAAACAATTAATAAAGAGAAAGTTATCTATGTGTTAAAAAGAAATTCTGTTAATCGAAATAACACATGGATCTCAAAACAAAATAGATTTCAAATATTCTCCATTGGCAAAAATGGACCCAAGAAAATATGGGTACCAAAGGATGTGATTATGACTATTCTTGCAGGTCAAAACTAAAAGATCACGATGGGTGATGGATAATGGTGCTTCAAAACATATGACTGGAGATAAATCTGTCCTAAAAGATTTGAAGAAAATTGATGGAGGAAATGTCAGATTTGGTAATGATCAGAAAGGTAAGATTATTGGTATCGAATCTATTTATGTAAATGATAAAATGATTATAGATAATGTTTTGTTAGTTGAAAATTTAGAGCATAATTTAATTAGTATTACTCAGTTAGAAGATAAAGGTTATATGGTTTTGTTTAAATTTAAGAAATGTCTTGTATTGATGAAAATTCTAATGAAATCAAATTTACTGCTCATAGAAGAAATGATGTATGTTTTCTAAATTTACCTGATGATATTTCTACTGCTGATTCCTGTCTAATTGCTAATAATTTAGACAATGCATGGTTATGGCATATAGACTAGGTCATATTCATATGAAGCAGCTAGATAAGCTAACTAAGAAGAACCTAGTAGATGGTTTAGCCAATTTGAAATTTAAAAAGAATAGATCTCTTCAATAAATGGCTCAAACTATGCTTAATGAAAATAAGGTTGCTTATTATTTTTGGGCTGAGGCAGTTAGTACTGCATGTTATATTTTAAACAGAGTAACCCTAAGAAGAGAATTGAATAAGACTCCTTTTGAACTATGGATGGGAAGAATTCCTAAAGTTCATTATTTTAGAGCTTTTGGATCAAAATGTTTTATTCTGAATACAAAAGAGAACAAAGATAAATTTGAAGCAAAATCTGAAGAAGGTATATTTTTTGGATATTCTTCAAGAAGTAAAGCTTATAGAGTTTATAACAAAATTTCTTTAGTTGTTGAAGAATCTATGCATGTAAATTTTGATGAAGAGCCAAGTAATAATTCAAAAGAAATTATTGATACTTCTGATTATGAATGTGATGAATTAAATATTAGAGAATCAAGTACCATGGGTCAAGAAAGAAATGTTAACCCTATGACTCATAAATTCTTGCCTCAACACCCTAAGGAGTTTATTATTGGTGATATTTTTAAAGGTGTTCAAACAAGATCTAGTATCAATGTATCCAAGTGTTATGCATTTCTATCTGAAATAGAACCTAAAAACATTGATGAGGCATTAAATGATGAATTTTGGATTAGTGCCATGCAGGAAGAACTCAATCAATTTAGAAAAAATGAAGTTTGGGACTTAGTTCCTAAACCTCAAGATCATTCAATTATTGGCACTAAATGGATATTTAAGAATAAATCTGATGTATCAGGGCATGTAATTAGAAATAAGGCTAAACTAGTAGCCCAAGGGTATAACCAGTAGGAGAGAATAGATTTTGAAGAAACTTTTGCTCCTGTAGCTAGATTAGAATCAATTAGAATTTTTCTAGCTTTTACTACTAATATGAATTTTAAATTATATCAAATAGATGTTAAAAGTGCATTTTTAAATGGTTTCATTAAAGAATAAGTATTTGTTAGGCAACCCCTTGGTTTTGTTGATGTAGATTTTCCTAAGCATGTTTTCAAACTAAAGAAGGCCTTGTATGGTTTGAAACAAGCTTCGAGAGCTTAGTATGATAGGTTGAAATCTTTTCTGTTAGATAATGGTTTTTCTATTGGTAAGGTTGACAATACCTTATTCTTTAAGAAAAATCATCTAGGTTTGTTAGTTGTTCAGATTTATGTTGATAATATCATTTTTGGAGCAGCTAATGAGGATTTAAGTAATAAGTTTGCAGATCAAATGAAGAACCAGTTTGAGATGAGTCTAATAGGTGAGTTGACATTCTTTTTGGGATTGCAAATTAAACAAGTAGAAAAAGGAATTTTTGTTTATCAAGAAAAATATACAAAGCAACTTTTAGAAAAATTTGGAATGAGTAACTACAAGTCCTTAGGCACTCCTATGAGTTCATCAATTAAATTAGATAAAGATGAATTTGGACCAACTGTTGATATTACTAAATATAGAGGAATGATAGGTTCTCTTCTTTATTTAACAACTTCTAGACTTGATATCATGTTCAATGTTTGTGCCTGTGCTTGTTTTCAAGCTCAACCAAAAGAATCTCACCTATCTGAGTTAAAAGGATAATGAAATACTTGCAAGAAACTTCAAATTTTAGTTTAATGTATTTCAAGGATAGCAATTTAGATCTAATTAGATACAATGATGCTAATTATGCTAGATGCAAATCTGATAGAAAGAGTACTAGTGGAACTTGCTAACTGTTTGGCAGTTCATTAATTTCATGGTTCAGTAAGAAGAAAAATTGTGTTGCCTTATCAACTACTGAAGCTGAATATGTTGCTACTACCCTATGTTGTGCACAAATTCTTTGGATGAAACAAACTATGAAGGATTATGGAATTATATATGGAAAAACTCCTATTAATTGTGATAGTAATAGTGCAATAAGCTTGTCAAAGAATCCTGTGCTACACTCTCGGGCAAAACATATTGAGATAAGACACCATTTTTTAAGAGATAATGTTATGAAGGATAATATTGAACTGAATTTTGCTTCTACTCATGAGCAGTTGGCAGATATATTCACTAAGCCTCTTGAAGAAAAACAGTTTATTAAATTGAGAAGAGATTTAGGTATATGCTGCCTTAATGATTTCTAAGCATTACTTGCTATCTTTTATCTTCTACATTTTAAATGTTTGCTTCACTATCTTCTTTTCTATTATTTGTTTATATTGAGTTATTTTGATGATCCACTTCAGTTTAATTCTTATGTTAAGTTATTTCTTGAGAATATTTACAAATTCTTATTTTTCAAACTTTAAAACAAAAAACAAAACAACCAACACTCTTCATGGAATTTCTACTGAGTTTATAGTTTACAATGATTTTGTTCATCTATATTAAAATCAACTCAAATTAATTCACAAAAATTATTGAAGGCTACAGCTCCACAAATAGAATAATGCCCACATGACACTTAGAATGAGGATCTAAATCCGAAAAATAGCCAAGCTACCTTATTAATTCAGTGATTGTATTCCTATTTTCTAGACTGAATGTTACATGATTAGATAATTTAGAGGTATTTAATATGTGCGGGTGAAAAACAAGGAAAAGTGACTAGAAGCAATAAGACTCAAGATATTTGACCTGACCTTGTCCAAATGTTTTTAACTTTCTAAACTTTCATATTCTTCAGTACTATCAAAGTGATTGCAAATACAATAAATAAAATAAAAAAATAAAAATGGATTGTTTGTTGCAAAAAGCAACCAACACTAATAAAAAAAAACAAGGGGGATGCAAAACCCACATTATGGCTATGCAGTATTGAAAGTTTCAAACTCTCAAAGTTCTTCTTTTCCTCTTAGTTAATTACATAACAGACATTGTTAAGGGAAAATATATCTTGGGGTTGCTTCATGGAAATTTCAAACTGGCCGAAGAGAACATATTTAATAATTCTAAATTTTTCTATTCTAAAAACATTAAGTTATAGTACTGAAGTTTATGAAAACTGATTTTTTTAAGGTTAATAAGGTGAACCATAGGATCAAGTTCTTATGCTAAGTGAAATGTGTTATTTATCTTAATGTGGAGCCTTGAATATTTCAGTAATTCTCACACAAACAACAAAAACAATTAAATATATATATATATATAATTAATTAAAAAAATGATAAAAAAATAATAATAATAACAAAAATAAAAATAAAAATACAAATGCAACAACAAAAACATTACTTGTTGATTTCTCTTATTCAAAAATTCAGGGGGAGTTTATTTTTATTTTTATTTTTTTTTACTATTTCTGATTTTCTCAATTTTAAGCTCTATTACTTTCTTGGTCAACATATTTTTAGGGGGAGTTATTTTCTTTTCCTAGATAGGTGTTGGAAGTCTTCAAAGAGATAGCATATTGTCTTAGGGGGTTTTTGGACAGTTAAGTCTGTAACTATCCAAAAAATCCTTAATTTCAGCAAGTTCCTGTCTTGTGACCTAAGTTCTTTTTTTTTCAAACAGTTATCTGTAACTATCTGAAATTCTCTTTCTTTTCGGTAAGTTAGGCCTCTAACTCACCAATCTTTGGAACTTTCCAATATTTATATGCTTTCGGAGGGTTATCTTCTCACTCTATCTAGACCTTCTGATTCTCAAACCCTTCGTCTGCTCTTTTTTCGTGCCATCTCCAATCTTCTTAAATGGCTAAGTTTGGACATTTTTCTAGCCTTTCTCAACAAGAGTAAGAACAAAGGATTCAAGTACTGGACACAAGAACTCCAATCAGGTATGACTGATCTATCTCTTGGAAAAGTTCACCAAATTGTTTCTACCGAAGAAGAAGTTGTAGATATTGAGTCAGTTTATGGAACTTTAGAAATAGTTACACATTTACTATGTTTGGAAAAACAACTTTCTCTTCATAAATTTTGTCTAGTCAGTACTCTGGTTTAGCATGAGACACATCTGAAATCAAAATAGAGAACCTATAAGAGAAAATCCACCAAACCAAATCATGGACATAAGAAGCAGAAGACTTTGTCTAAGAAGAGCACTACCACATCTTCTGTTCCTCCTAGGTTTTCTAAGGGGTCTTCCTCCGATGATGAAGACATTTTTACTACAAAAATCAATTCCTTAGAACCTCTATTTAAAGCAGCTTTTGAGGCTTATGTAAGTCAATTTTTGAGCTCTTCTGTGGATATTAGGGCCTTTGAGAGACAAGCCTTGCATATGGCCCTACACTTACAAGATACACTAGTAAGGAGGAGAAATCAAGCTTTACTACATAAACTCAATGAGCAACTAGGAATTAAAATTCAAGAGCCTACAGAACCTACTTGTTATCATGATTTTTTTAATATGGCAGATAAGAAGAAATCAGTGGCTGAACCTGAATTCTTTTTGCCCAAGAAAGGAATTGATTTCAGGCATGTGGCTAGCAGAACATATCCTCAAATTCCTGAGTTTTGTATTGGCACTTTAAACCAAATTGCTCCTAGTCCTCCTCGTTTGATTTCTACACCTCCTCCAGTTATGCTTACAGCTTCACCTCATCCCTTTCCAACCACTAAATTCATGTATTCTATGAGAAGAAATAAATTTCTTTCCTCTCATCCAAAGATTGGAAACAAACAATCTACATTTCTGGAAGTCTCACCTCCTCCTAGCCCTCCTCATGTTCATCCTAGTTCATCTGATGTAGAATCTCATCCAATTCCTTCTCCTCACATTCATATTTTGATACAAGGATTGTATGCAGATTCGGGCTCTACTCCTGTTCCTCCATCTCCTCCACCTACTGAAACCCCTCAAGTAGATGAAGATCTAGAGGTTCAAGTCACTTATTCTTCAGATATCCCTGCAGATGTATATTATTTCAGATCTACTACTACTAGGGATCTCTTTTACAATAAATATAAAGGAATGAAAATTGTTTACAACAAACCTGTAAATTTTCAAGGAATGGATACAATTCATAGTCTACTCAATAATCAAGGGCTTTTAGGTCTTATTTCCACTTCATCTGAATTATCAATTTTTGAAGACCTAATTCTCCTTTTCTACTCCAATCTAGAGATTTTTCCTCATTATTTTCTTCTGCATCTACCCAACCAAACAATAAGACTTGATGAAGACCTTTTGGGGACCCTTTTTGGCATACCATCTACTAGTATAAACATTTCTCTTTCTTCATCAGAATTAGGGTGGAAGGAACATGAAATGAATAAATTGGTTGGTAAATCTCCTAGCAGAAATTTTAAATTGGTTAAACAAGCAAATCTTCATGGTTTGACTCAAATGATTGCCACCATTCTAACTTGCTCTATTTTTCAAAAAATTGGACATGCAGATGAACTGGAAAGAAAGGTTTACCACGCCACTTATATTGTGATGGCTAGTATAAAAGTTAACTAGGCAAAAATAATTATTGCTCAGATATCTCATCTGCAAAGCTTTTTGTTTTATGGAGACTTCATTTTCAATCTGATGGCTAGATATGTTGATTTGTCGGGCAAACCTCTAAAACTGATTAAAAGAAGAACACTACAGTTAAAGGATCTTTAGAGAATGTCTTCTACAGATCCTGTAGAGGTGCCTAGTCCTGTTCAACCTTCTGCTCATCAAAGTCCTCCTCCTTCTCGTGCACCATCTCCATCTCTAGCTCCTTAGGAACATCAAAACCCAGCAGTTGATAGTTTTGTTACCCTCTGAAAACAAAATGAGCTTCTACTTTAACATAATCAGATGCTTTTGGACCAAGTAGCTCATTTAGAACATCTTCTAAAGGAGAGGGATTAGTTAATTCAAGCTTTGTTACAGAAACAATCAACTGATCATTAGTATTTTTGTTTTCTTTTGATGTAATTTTCTTTGTTTGTTTCCCTTTGTATCCATCTTGTTTCTTACTTCTCATTAATGCAATTACATCTTATTTATCTCAAACTATCTTTCAATAAATTTCTCCACTTTTTAATTTTGACAAAGGGGGAGAATATATCTATTTCCAGTTTTGTCCTCATCAAAAAGGGGGAGATTGTTAGTTCAATTATTTTATTAGTTAATTTTGATGATGAAAAACATGTGGTTTAATTATTTTTGTAATAATTTTAGTAGTCATTTTACTAGAATGAAAATTGTCAAACTGCTTTGCACTTAGAACTTTTTAAATTAGATTTCGGTAGGTTGTTATTTCTATAGTGAATTGATCGAAGAGTTAATATATAAGTCACTAAACAAAATAGGACAAATCAGATGGTTAAGCTTCTCTCTTGGCTTTTTGGACAATTATATCAATAACTATCCGAAAAGTGTTTATCTTCGGTGAGTTAAGTATTTTTATGTCCGAATATATATCTTTTATGCTAAGTATCCAAAATCCCTTCTGTTTCGGATAGTTAAGGGTTTTCATTCCAGATAGTTAGCTGTTTCTCTGCTTTAATGTATTTTTGGTTACTTTCTTATGAAGGACATGTGTCATTCTCTCATTGCTTAACTTAAGTGACTTTTCGGAAGGTTACGATGTAACTATCCAAAAACTCTTAAGAATCGGAGAGTTACCTTTAGTAAGTATCTGAAATTGGTTTTAAGCTTCGGATACTTAATTTTTTTTTTTTTTGACTTAAGTGACTTTTCAGAAGATTACCTATGTAACTATCCAAAATGACTTAAGGTTTGGAGAGTTATCTTTTATAAGTATCCAAAACATTTTTTCTCTATCGGATAGTTTATTTTTAATATTTTATGCTACTGTTTCAGAAGGACACGTGTTTTAATCTTAATGCGTAACTTAAGTGATCTTTTGGATTGTTAACTTTAACTATCTGAAATGTTCTTGAATTTCAGATGGTTAGCTGTCTAAGTCTCCGACTTTCTAAAAGCCTCCGAAGACTTTATTTTTACAAAATCTGTGTTCGAATTTTTTAGAAGTTTTAAAATTTATAAACAGCAAGTGCATAGTGTCCAATGAAGTACGTCGGCAAGTACGGGTCGAACCACAAGGAAATAGGGATAATCTAGGATTTTAATTACAAGAATATGGCAAGCAAATACTTTCCAAATATAGATTAGACTACAAAAAAGGTAAGTCCACAGATTTTTAATTTATCGACCAATCAACATATTAGACTGAAAATTTAATCTCAATTATATCTGTTAATGTGGACTTTAGATAAAAAATTTTACACTTAAAATTGCACGCATGTTATGACTAAAAATTCGGACATTGAAAATGATGCATAAAATTGGAAACTTCTACGCGTTAACAACAGTATATTAAAAACCTTATAAATCCCGAATTACTCAACCAAAAATTCCAAAATCAAATGTGTTGCAAGATAGACAAGATGTAACTATTAATGAAATATTTATTCGAATTTTTATGTGATCTAAGTTGTGAGGAAAATGTGTTACAATCACAACAAAAGAGTCTTAGACAGAATTCTGTGCTCGATACAAATATAGCTTCAAAATGGCATCAAATCTTTTTGGATTGCTATGAAATTTTAAAGAATCATAGAAGACTTATAATAGCACGATCATGAATGTTTTCAGAATTTTCAGTTGAACAAAAACACTCCAGAACACATATGAATTCTCGGAATAAAAACAGATCAACAAAACTGCAAATCTGCAAACAACATGCACAACCTTCAACGAATTCTATGTTGTTTCATGCATAACAGAATGTAATATCTGAATTTCAACATCAACAAAAAATAATATATGAATATATATCAATAACAGCACCTGTTTTTATGATTTTCAGATGAAAAAAATAAAGATTCACGGATTCAAAAAAGAACAAACAAACAACAACGAATCTGTTTTCTACTTTTACCCTATTACAATGAAAACTAAGAACATAAATAACTACCTACGTGAAACATGATAAAAAGTGATACATCTGAAGCTAGAGAAGAGGGGAAAGTGGAGAAATGATTTGTGGAATCTCACAAATGAAGAAGAGAACCCTTATAGTGGTAGACGTCCCTCCTCCAAGATGTGGAATGAAGGCTTTCACGTTGGAGATGATTTATGGAATGAAGATGATGAGATCCGGGTTGAAGAGATGTGGTGGAATGATCAACGTTCTCCTTCCTTGCTTCAAGATGTGGAGCTCCAAGAGGGGGTGACGGTTGGTGGTGTTGGAGGTGGAAAACAAAAACTCCAAGAGAGAAGACCTAGACGTGCATCACTCTCTTTTATATAGAGAGTTTCCAAGTTTGGAGATCCAACTTTGATTCAACAATTGGGATTAAATCCCACTTGATTTTCTTTCTCCAATCTTCAATTTCCATGATCTTCTATTGAATTATAAACTTTTCATAACAATAAATACATCAAAGTATCAAGTCATCCATAAAATTCATAAATGATGCATGTTTGAAATAATTTCCTACTCTTAATTGTATAAAATGGGGATTGGTTCTTATTGGTTAAATAATGAAATAAATGTATAATATGACTTTAATAAATCTCATGTAAATCTATTTAACCAATAAGATCCTATAAAAATATGCAACATTTTAATCCAAACAAACTCCCCCATACTTAAACTTTTACTTGTCCCGAGTAATAAAAACAACTAAAAATCAAGAACTTGAAATCACATGAAAAATTATTCAGTTCACTTGTCACTATTGAACTCGTTGGGCACGGTGGTGGCTCAAACTAACATCACAATCTCTCACAATGTCCTCCAAATTCAACAAGTTTACACTATTGGAATGAGAAGTCACCTGTCCACAAGAACTATTTTGCCTTGAACAAAAGGGATTCACACCCTCACTACTCAAGAAAAATCTCATTGTATAACAATATGACAAAGAATCAAAATGAAAGAAATATGTGGTAGTGACTAACTCCCTCCCTTCAAATGAAATAAGCCAGAAAAATGCTTAGAATGAACAACCAAAGTATCAACATCATAGTGTGCTAATCAACCCACTCTCAAGAAAATAAAAGAAGCTAGACACTTGAGAAAGCCCACTACTTCCTTACATCCCATATATCTCCAAACCCCCTTTTTACATTGAAAGCTCTCTTTTTTTTTTTCCTTTTTCATTCATTTTTTCTTTTCATTTCAAATTCTTTTCTTTTCTTTTCTTTTTCTTTTTTTTTTCTTTTTTTTTTCAACAATAGAATTTTCCAATGGTATCAAACACCTTATTTCACCATTAAGCCTAACCTACCCCAAGAAACTCCTTAGCATGCCAGATGTGATAACTTAGGTGTTTTCCTAAACATATCCTTCAAAATCTCGTAGAAGTTTGAGATGGTCCTAAATATCTCACCAAAAGTCATGTAATGAATAACCTGATTATGGTGGCTCTCAGCTTAGGGATCACTCAAAAAAGGTGTATAAAATAACAAGACATAAGTTCAAGTGACCAGGAAGACTCGACTCAAAACACAAATAGCTTAAACTCATCTTCTTTGGAGAACATCACTATTAGGTCCTGTGCTTTTTGGTTTTAGAGTCTCACCACTTAAAAGGAAATAGGGTTGTCCCATAAAATCTAATAGTGACAACTGAATAGACAATCTCATCAAGTGTGTTTATGAATTAAAAATACAATAAAATCATGCATGTAGATATGTATCTAAAATTTTAAAATATGAGCCTATCAAAGCAATTGTAATGAAATGAAATTCACCTTCCCCCCGTGCTTAAAGTTGACATTATCCTCAATGTAATATAAAAGAGGGGATATAGATATCATACTAGATTGAAGTCACTTAAAGTCAAACCTTATTCCATACCTATGATGCCTACGTGGATTTCTTGTTAGAAAAACATCTTGAAAATTACATATAAGGTATGTACTAAAGGATATAATTTGAAGATAATACAACATAATCTGTAATGAAATAACTGTTTTAGCCTACTACATGTTGTCTTATTCATGCATCATTAAATTATATGCTAATCAAAGAAAGAAAAACCTTGGTCAATTTGATTAATAAAGCGTTGAATTTCTGCATCCATCTTCTTGTGTTTGTAAATGGTTGTACTGCGGTGACAGGAGCTTTTCCTTTCTCTACCCATGTTGCTTTTGCCGATTGTGCTTGTTGTGTTGCCTTCCCCTTTGATTGACGGTTCTTTCTAGCTTTTGTAGTCTCCATGTGTTAAACCTGTGAAAAACTTCTACAAGAGAATAAGCAACAGTTATGATAAAACAATAATAAGTATTTCAGCACATGAAATAATAAACATGAATTTCAACAATGAAACAACAATTATAACAATAATGCACATTAGATAATCTCCATACAATAAAATAAGAACACACTCCCACAATACCATAGATAAGAAAAATAGACAACAAAAGAGTAAAATAAAATAAAACGTCTAACTACTAAAGTAAACTAAGATAGTGCAACAAACTAAAAGAAAACACACAAAACAAAGATAAAAGGAAAAGAAAAACAAAATCTGCTATTTCATTTATTTAAATTGAGGTTCCTATAAATTCTCCCCTCTAGCTCTAAAATCAATACTAGCAGGTGTCTTCAAAACAAGCTTGAGCCTTTGTCCATTAACCTTGAAAATGGTGTGGTCTTTAGGATTCTTGATATCTACGGAATAATAGGGATATACCTTATGCACCACAAAAGGCCCAGCCCAACGAGATCTTAACTTACCAGGATGAGTATGAAGCCTAGACATATACAACCAAACATTCTGTCTAGGGACAAATGATTTCTTACTTATCTTTTTATCATGAATAGCTTTCATTTTCTCTTTCCCTGAGATAGTTCTTACATATGCTTCATCCCTCATCTCCTCTAATTTTACCAATTGAAACTTCCTAAGTGGGCCGGCTACTTCTAAATCCAAATTGGGTTTCTTTATAGCCCAAAAAGCTTTATGTTCCACTTCTGTCGGCAAGTGACAAGATTTCCCATATACCATTCTATAGGAGGTCATTCCAAGGGTAGTCTTGTAAGTAGTTCAGTACGCCCATAGTCCATCCACTAGCTTGTCTGCCCAATCCCCTCTTGTGTGATTAACCATCTTTTCCAAAATTGTCTTAATTTGTTTATTAGCACTCTCAACTTGACCACACATTTGGGGGTGATAAGGGGTAGCAATTTTATGCACAATTCCATATTTTCTCATTAAAGCTTCAAAACTTCTGTTGCAGAAATGTGTGCCCCTATCACTTATAATAACTCTAGGCATACCAAACCTTGATATAATATTATTTCTTACAAATTTCACAACTACCTTGTTATCATTAGTTCTGGTAGGGATAGCTTCAATCCACTTGGAAACATAATCAACTACCAATAACACATAAAGATATCCTGCTGAAATGAGAAATGGGCCCATGAACTCAATCCCCCAAACATCAAATACTTCAACTTCAATAATGGGGTTGAGAGGCATCATGTTCCTCTTTGAAATTTTTCCCAATTGTTGACATCTAGCACAACTTATACAATACTGATGTGCATCCTTGAATAAAGTTGGCCAGTAAAATCCACACTGTAGCACCTTGGCAGTAGTCTTCCTAGAGCTGAAATGTCCCCCACATGCTTGGTCACAACAAAAGGAAATAACACTCCTAACCTCATTGTTAGGGATGCAACGTCTCAAGATCAAGTCTGGGCATTACTTAAGCAAATAAGGATCATCCCAGTAAAAATACTTGACTCGAGACAAGATCTTCCTATCCTGCCTTATCCAATCATGTGGCATCGATCCCATGACTAAATAATTAACAATATCTGCAAACCAAGGGACGACATTAACCATTAAAACTTGCTCATCAGGAAATGACTCTCCAACTTCTGAATTTGAGGGTGCTAACTGTAGTCTGGATAAATGATCAGCTACAACATTTTCACATCCTTTCTTGTCTTTGATTTCAATGTCAAATTCCTACAGCAATAAAATCCATCTCATCAAGCATGATTTGGCATCTTTCTTTGCCAACAAATACTTTAATGCTACATGATCTGTATACATAATTACTTTGGCTCCAATCAAATATGACCTAAATTTCTCCAAAGCAAATACAACAGCCAAAAGTTCTTTCTCAGTGATTGCATAATTGAGCTGAGCATCATTGAGGGTTTTGTTGGCATAACAAATTACATATGGAAGCTTATCAATCTTTTGTCCCAATACAACCCCTACTGCAAAATCAGAAGCATCACACATAACCTCAAAAGGATATGACCAATTAAGAGATTGGACAATAGGGGATGATACAAGATGATTCTTAATCTTATAAAAAGCTTCCTTGCACTCTTGATTGAACAAAAATGGGACATCTTTTAACAAGTTCATTAAGGGTCTAGCTATCTTGCTAAAATCCTTAATTGAACCTCTTGTAAAATCCAGCATGGCCTAAAAAGGATCTTATATCGTTAACTATTTTAGGCTCAGGTAGATTGGCAATTAATTCCACTTTTTCCTTATCTACTTCTAATCCTTTATTAGAGACCACGTGTCCCAACACAATTCCACTTTGGACCATGAAATGGCACTTCTCCCAATTTAAGACTAGCTTTTTCAATTTGCATCTTTCTAGCACTGATCTTAGATTCTTCAAACATACATCATATGAAGATCCAAAAACAGAAAAATCATCCATGAAAATCTCAAGACAACTTTCAGTCATCTCATTAAAAATGTCCATCATGCACCTTTGGAAAGTTGCTGGCGCATTACAAAGTCCAAAAGGCATTCGCCTATATGCAAACGTTCCAAAAGGGCATGTGAAGGTTGTCTTCTCTTGGTCTTCAGGTGCCACAGCAATCTTATTATAACCCGAGTATCCATCAAGAAAGCAATAATATTCTTGCCCTTCTAATCTTTTTAACATTTGATCAATAAAGGGCAATGGAAAATGATCCTTCCTGGTGGCGGCATTGAGCTTCCGATAATCAATACACACAAGCCAACCAGTTTGCTTCCTCATAGGGATGAGCTTGTTCTTATCATTTGCTTCTACCGTCACTCCAGATTTCTTAGGGACAACCTGAATAGGACTGACCCAAGTACTATCAGAGATTGGATAGATGATATCATTATCCAAAAGTTTAATTATTTCCTTTTTAACTACCTCTTGTCTATTGGGGTTTAATCTCCTTTGAAACTCACGAGAGGGCACAACATTATCCTCCAAATAAATTCTATGTTGATAGATAGTAGGACTTATACCCTTGATATCTACCATAGTCCAACCAATGGCTTCTTTGAATTCCTTTAGCAAATCTAACAGACTCAACTCTTGTTCTCTAGATAAGTCATTTGCAATAATCACTGGAAAGGTTTCATGTTCTCCTAAAAATCCATATTTCAAATTATCAGGTAAAGGTTTCAATTCTAAGGAAAGAGCTTCTAAAGTTGGGAGTTCATGTGGAGTATTGGTGGTGAGTTCCCAAACTTGGCTCTCCTCATCCTCTCCTCCAATGATCTCAACTTCATCATCTTCACATCTCATTCCAGAGTTTGATTCATTTAAAGCATTTAGCATCTTTACCTACATAATCTCATCCATTCCATCCTCTTCATCTTCAAAATATTGGAGCATTTGTGTACTCACTTCATCATCTTTATGATCCTCAATTGTTCCTCCTTTAGGATGGAAAACATTCAATTCAATTATCTTATCTCCATAGGATAACCTCATGACACCTGACTTACAATTAATCACTACCTTAGTAGTGGCCAAAAATGGTCTACCCAAAATAAGAGGAATAAAATTAGACTTATGTAGAGAATTACAGGTTTCTAAAACTAAAAAATCTACAGGGTAAATACAATCTCTAATCCTAATTAAGACATCCTCGATCTTCCCTCGAGGGTATCTTAAAGACCTATCAGCTAACTATACAATGGTTTTGGTGCTTACCAGACCCTCTAATCTTAGGGATTCAAAAACACTACTAGGCATGACATTAATTCCGGCTCCTAAATCTATGAGAGCTTTATCTAATGTTTTATCTCCAATAATACAAGAAATCAAAGGAGTACCTAGATCATCTAACTTAAAAGGAAGGTGGTTGGTAAAAGGAGAACTAGCTTTTTGAGCTAGAAAAGCTCTCTTAATGACTTTCCTAGTTCTCTTCTTAGTGCACCACCCTTTAAGAAATTTAGCACAGTTAGGCATTTGTTTTAATAAATCAATGAGAGGTATATTAACTTGCACCTGTTTAAAAATTCTTTCAATGTCTTCATCTTTTATATTTTCATTTAATTTTAACCTATCAGGATAAGGTGCTAAAGCTATGGGTTGAGTAGGTTCTAAATGATTTTCTTTAGATTCTAAATCTACTCCCTCTCCATCTAAGTTACTATGTTGATTTTTAATATTTAGATTTTCCTTATTTTCTTCTTCTTGTCTAATTATTTCATTTTCTTCTCTTACGGGTGGGGTCTTATGAGTGACATTACCTGATCTAAGTGTTACATAAGCATCTACTAAGTCACTTTCTTCACTTAAATTTTTCCCACTATTTTCATTATTTTCTTCAATTGTTACAAAATTTTCTAAATTATCCTCTCGTTCTCTTTCTATATTAATTTGAAATTGGTGCTCTACCTCTTCACTAGGTTGGGTTGAAGACTCCTCTAATCCTATAGATGGATTTATCTTATAACCTCCTTCTACCATCCTAGCTAGATCTTCAATTTGTTTTCCTAAGGCTTGCACCTCACTCATAATTCTTAATTCTTTTTCCTCAATTGGTTGTTCATAAATAGTTGGTTGAGTATAATAATTTTGACATTCATTTTCTTCGTGATAGTAATTAATTGAATTAATGGCTTTTACTATTTCATCTTCAGGGTTTTGTAGACATTCTTCTTCATTATGTCCTAACATTAAACATTTATTGCATTGTTTAACATTTTCTAATGGTTGAGGTGGATAATAATAAAAATTGCAATTAGTTATGGAATGCCCCTCTACATGACATAAGTCACAATAAAGAGAACATTCATCTCCAAAGGCATAGAAATTATTCTCCATAATTGCCTCCTTTGAAGATGCACAACCAAAAAACTTAAAAGGCTCAAGTCTAATCCAAAAAATTAAAACCTAGATTATACCGTGCCAAATCCCCAACAACGGCGCCAAAAATTTGTTCTGATTTTTTAGAAGTTTTAAAATTTATAAACTGCAAGTGCACGGTGTCCAATGAAGTACGTCGGCAAGTACGGGTCGAACCACAGGGAAATGAGGATAATCTAGGATTTTAATTACAAGAATATGGCAAGCAAATACTTTCCAAATATAGATTAGACTACAAAAAAGGTAAGTCCACGGATTTTTAATTTATCGACGAATCAACAGATTAGACTGAAAATTTAATCTCAATCATATCTGTTAATGTGGACTTCAGATAAAAATTTTTATACTTAAAAACGCACGCATGTTATGACTGAAAATTCGGACATTGAAAATGATGCATAAAATTGGAAACTTCTGCGCGTTAACAACAGTATCTTAAAAACCTTATAAATCCCGAATTACTCAACCAAAAATTACAAAATTAGATGCGTTGCAAAATAGACAGAATGTAGATATTAATGAAATATTTATTAGAATTTTTATACGATCTGAGTTGTGAGAAAAACACGTTACAATCACGACAAAAGAGTCTCAGACCGAATTCTATGCTCGATAGAGTTATAGCTTCAAAATGGCAACAAATCTTCTCAGATTGATATGAAATTTTACAGAATCACAGAAGACTTATAATAGCACGATTAAGATTGTTTTCAGAATTTTCAGTTAAACATAATCACTCCAGAACTCATATGAACTCTCAGAATAATAATAGATCAACAAAACTGCAAATCTACAAACAACATGCACAACCTTCAACGAATTCTATGTTGTTTCATGCATAACAGAATGTAATATCCGGATTTCAACATCAACAAACAACAATATATGAATATATATCAATAACAGCACCTCTTTTTATGATTTTCAGATGAAAAGAACAAAGATTCACGGATTCAAAAAGGAACAAACAAACAACAACGAATCTGTTTTCTACTTTTACCCTATTACAATGAAAACTAAGAACATAAATAACTACCTACGTGAAACATGATAAAAAGTGATACATCTAAAGCTAGAGAAGAGGGAAAAGTGGAGAAACAATTTGTGGAATCTCACAAATGAAGAAGAGAACCCTTATAGTGGTAGACGTCCCTCCACCAGGATGTGAAATGAAGGCTTTCACGTTGGAGATGATTTGTGGAATGAAGATGATGAGATCCGAGTTGAAGAGATGTGGTGGAATGACCGGCATTCTCCTTCCTTGCTTTAAGATGTAGAGCTCCAAGAGGGGGTGACGGTTGGTGGTGTTGGAGGTGGAAAACAAAAACTCCAAGAGAGAAGACCTAGACGTGCATCACTCTCTTTTATATAGAGAGTTTCCAAGTTTAGAGATCCATCTTTGATTCAACGATTGGGATTAAATCCCACTTGATTTTCTTTCTCCAATCTTCAATTTCCATGATCTTCTATTGAATTATAAACTTTTCATAACAATAAATACATCAAAGTATCAAGTCATCCATAAAATTCATAAATGATGCATGTTTGAAATAATTTCCTACTCTTAGCTGTATAAAATGGGGATTGGTTCTTATTGGTTAAATAATGAAATAAATGTATAATATGACTTTAATAAATCTCATGTAAATCTATTTAACCAATAAGATCTTATAAAAATATGCAACATTTTAATCCAAACAATCTGCAACTATTATTGATTGACTAACTGTTGTGGCAAGATATCTTTTGATTACAGATCTCGACTTTATTATGATTGAAGGTAGCTGGAAATGAATTACTACATAAGGCATCTGACCATTTCAGAATTCTTTCCATTTATGCAAATCTCAAAGGAAGAATAAAAAAGATTTGCAGAAAACTGAAACAAAGACAGAATTTTTCAACACTCGAAAGGAGAAATTGGCTGCTCAGCAATTCTGCAAACATTCTAAAGATTCATCTGCAACAAAGTCCAGAAGATCAAAAGCTACAGATCAATCAAGAATTCTCCTCAAAGCTTCTTATGTCAACTCTTCATTGAAGTTGATCTGGTCTTGTGTGTCATTTTCATTTTGAGTCAGTGACTCCTGAGTTTAAATTGTTTTCTCGCTTACTTGAAAACCCTAACTCACATGGGTGTTGTGAGTATACCTTCACAAGGTTGGGGCCTTGGTGTAGAGAATGAAGTGTGATACTTCACTTGCTCAAGATTGGGGTCTTGAGTACACAAAGTTGGTGCTTTGTGTGAGGTTTTTGTTTAGCCTTTAAAAACATCTGTAAGGTTGTTGGTTAGCCTGCAAAAGCAACTTGTTTAAGGTTTATGCTTTACCTTAAAAGAACTTAGTAGAATTCTCGAGGTTGTGGCCTTGAGGAGTGGACTACCTAGTTTGGGGAACCACTATAAATCCTTTGTCTTTTAATTTCTGCACTACATTCTATTATTTAAAAATCAATCAATTAGGGTTCATTAGTGTCAACAGCTTTCGAAAATTTTAAAAGCAAAATAAACTTTATTAGGACACTATTCACCCCCCCTCTAGTGTGCCATTCGATCCTTTCAAAATTTTGCTAGTCCCTTAGCAAACTAAGATCTAACTAGTTGGTCTTTCTAAAGTGCTAGAATTAATTATTCATTTTGTTCTTCTTCAGAATACATAAATTAGATTACTATATAGATATTCTGTATTTTTTAGTAATCTATTTTAACTTTGTTTCCCCCTTTTCAACCTGCAAATATATTTAAAACATATGTAAATTACATACAAAATATATTAGCATCATATAAGTGTTAATTATATTATCATTTTTTCTTCTTTTCAAACATCTATTATCTTGAATTTTCCAATATGATTTCTAGAATAAATTTCAACTACATACGAATCAAAACACAATCCAATTCAATATGATTAAAACAAGTAGAATAAAGAATTGTATCTCAGATAAACAACTTCAAAAGTCTATTCTAGATTCATACTTCAGCAATCCTAGATAACAGAAAATATACTCGATTCAAAAGATATCTGTATTTCACAAAACACTTTTATCTTTTTAGAATAGTATATGCATATTTGTACTTTAAAAGTTAATTTGAAAAGCTTGAATCATACAAGAGCTTTCTAGTGTACCCATGTATCGAGCTTTTAGTCAATAATCTTAGATTTGATCAAGATCATAGGTTGCCAAATTTAAAGAGTCATTTTCAAGTCAACAATCCTTACATACCTACCTGCTCAAGTACAAAAGGCTCGTGATCAAATAAGTCAATAAACTCTCAAAGTTTTTCTCTTTTTTTTCCTCTTTTTTTCTTTTCAACATAGTATATATATGTATTTCATTAATATAGATGCAATAAAACACAAATCTAATATAGTCCTGCTTCTATTATTTACTGAAAATATGAATCCATATCAATAAGCTTATACTTTTTCTGTAGTTTAATAAGATCTACACACAAATCATTCTACAAGTTTAATCAATCAAATTAAATGTATCCTTGATCATATATATTTCATTTAATCCAAAAATCAATAGTTTAGCTCCTTCAGGATTTCAGATAATTTATTGAGTTTCAGTTAAACATTCTAATTTCTTTTTAAAATCGTGAAACTGTTAAACTCATAAAATTCAGTAAAAACATAAGATACTATATCTAGATTTGTATGAATAGTAAAATTTTGTAGCATCTTATATAAGATTATAAATATAACATTTAAGTAGTTACAGTTCTTAAAAATTTTGTAGCATCTTATATAAGATTATAAATATAACATTTAAGTAGTTACAGTTCTTAAAAATTTTGTAGTCTCAATTATCGGATAGTTACAGCAAATCCATAAAAATTTTCAATTTCCACAGAATTTTTGCAGTACCATTCTAATTCCTCTAATTAACAAAATTACTTGGCTATTAATCAAATTACCTCCCCCCATACCTATATTTTGCATTGTCCTCAATGTAAAAGATTTTATAGTAAATATAGTAATTGTAGTAGGCATGAATATTGTTTCGTTGACTTAGCACCTAACTCAACGAACTTAATTCATTGAGTTAATGAATAACTCCATGAACTGAGTTTAATTGTAAATTCAGGATAAGTAATCAATTACATATCTTGTTCTTTTGTATCTCCTTCAATATCTTCCGATTTTTGATTCTGAAAAACTTTTCATTCACAAATAAAAGCATAATATATAACAAAATAACAACTTAACAACAAAACATAAATTGTAAATTCAATGTCTTGTGTGGAACCCAGGCTCCTATGCCTTTGGTGGCTCACAAGCAAGCCAATTGGTTTCCCAAAATAGATACCAATAAACTGGATTGATATTTTGTTCTTTTTTTATTTTATAAAATAAAACTAAAACTAAAATTTTTCTTTTCTTTTTCTAAAAATAAATGCAAAATACACACAACATTAAAAGTACAGAATCACACTTTAAGAACATAATTGAAAAGTAGTAACAAATGGAATAAACGTGTTAGTCCAAGCAAACTTTTTAGGCATAATTCTTCTTGCTATTAATTCTGTTTTAATGCAATCCGCTTTCTTTTTTAACTTGTAAACTTGTAGTACGTTATCCATACTAAATATAAGTGTATTTCCATTAATGAATTGAAATGCAAAAAGGGATCCTCTTCTATTCCAAGGTAATGTAATTGTTTCTATTTCTACATATATTTCAATATATTCCTCTTCCCACTTCGATTCATTTAGGTCTTTCATAATCCATATTTGAAATTTCCTCAATTCATCCCACCATCTGATCAAACATAAAGTAGGATCATCATATTCATTATACCACATTCCTAATTCAATTTTATCATATTCTGTAGACGGTGGTTTAGCTATATCACTAGGTATAAGCAATATTTCTATAAAGTCATCATCATAACTATCTATGCTTACTATGTATAAATTAGATCTAAATGCAACTGATATATCTATGACTAGATATATATATCCATCTAGTATGATATGTATGTTGTTAATTAATGCTTTCTATCCTAGATATATCTTAGTATTTTCAATCCAAGATCTATTCAAAAAATTATACACACTTAAGCATAAATCTTCATCCCACTTTCCAATTGGCCTCTAGTATTACAATTTGTTAGGAATGGTCAAATTTTTATCGGAAAATGTTAAAACTGACCCATAATTTTCAGTTAGTACTTCAAATCTATTAGGCCTTCCTATATTCCATTCTTCTCTAATGATAGGATTTCTAACCAAAATATCAGGTAACAGAATTGCATACCTTGGTTTGGTTCTATAAATAATTAATTCTTTGTCTATCCCCATAATATGATCTATTCCTTCTAATGTATTGGGTGGAATTCCAGTAGTTTCTTCCATATTCAGATATTCATAGCTGATTGAACTACGATTAAATGACTTCCATAAAAATCTATCTCTAATCTTAGTCATTTTTGTAGCTTGTAGTCCATGAAAATATTTTTCTCTAACATAGTCTTTAATTTCCTTTGATACACAACACAATCTGCATAAATCTTTCACTAACAGGTTACTCAATACTTCCCTCAATGCATCTAGTAGTAATTTCATCAATTCCATCTGTTGTGATTCTGTATAAACAAAATAAAAATTTAATAGAGACAAAATCAACATAGCTACTTACTTTCCCTCGTGGAGTTAGGTCATAACTCAACGGACTAAGTTTGTTGAGTTAAGTAATAACTCTACGATATAACTAACTATAATTAAACTTACATTTTTTTTCTTTTTATATTTTTTTCACTTTCTATATATATATTATACATAATTACTTTAGTTATACTACTTCATTCAACTTCCCTCTCAAAAGAGGTATCAATTTCATTAACAGTCCTATTGACAGGGTTAGGTACTGCTTGCATTGGCAATCCTCTAGTAGGTCTAACTTCCATTGATTCCTTCTATCTAGGGGGTATATTTCTATTCATATTTTGATTTTGATTAGCAGCATTTCCAAATACAAGATCTAGACGATTATTTAATTGTAGAATTATCCTTTCTAATTTCTCTATTCTAGATCCTTGTTCAATTAATGCTTCATAACTTATATTTTTGTCATTTATATTTTCTCCTCCTTGGAAATTGTTGTTTCTCCAAGATAGATTCGGGTGATTTCTCCAATTAGGGTTATAAGAATTTCCAAAATTATCTTTCTGGTTTCTAGCATAAATAATATCTAAGTCATTAACGTTTGCATTCTTTTCTGCTAGCTTTTGATTTAATGATAACTCTTCTATTTTCTTTGTTAATTCAGTTAATTTAACTTCAAGCATAGTACTTGAATCTATTTCATGCATTCCCCTTGACAATATTCTTTTATCTGTAATAGCTTCAGTCGAGTTTTTCCACTATACAGTTCTTTTTGCAAAGTTTTCTAAATATGCCCATGCTTCTTCACTACATAGTTTTAAAAATCTATTCTGACAAGTAGATTCTAATAAAGATTTCATTGAAACATCTATACCTTCATAAATTATACCTATTAATTGTGCTTTACTCATTGCATGATGTGGACATTGAGTCAATAAATCTTTAAATCTTTCAAAATATTTCCAAAATGATTCTCCTTGTTTTTGGCTACACATTAATATTTCCTTTTTCTTTTTAATCTTTTGATGTGTTGGATAATATTTTTCTAGAAAAACAGAGCAAAATTTAGTCCATGCAGAAATTGAATCAGGCGATAGAGTATATAACCATCTCTTAGCTATGTCTTTTAAAGCAAAAGGGATATATCTAAGTTTAATAGCATCAATACTCATGTTCGGCATTTTCATCATTTGACAAACTTCGTTAAATTCTCCAAGGAAATAATAGGAATCCTCTCTTTCTAATCCATGAAAGTGTGGCAATTGACTAATATAATTAGATTTCAATTCAAACCTATCTCCCTCAAAGTTTGGCAATCGAATACATGAAGGTTTATCAACTAATTCAGGATACAGAATTTCCCCTAATGTTTTTTCTACTATAATAGCCATATCTTCATTCTATTTTAAAGAAAGGTTAGCTACACCCCTAAGGATTTCGTTAAAGTCCAATTCAGAAAATATTTCAGTATGACTCTATGTTGAATAATCCTGTGTAGGTGTTCTTACTAATCGTTTAGTACTAGGAGAACAAACCCATGTGCTCATAAACTCTTAACATAAAGTAAAATAGTAGAAGATTAATAACATACCAGTTTGAAGCTTTGTATTCAATAAATAGTTGTTGACGGATGAAGTTGAATCAACTACTTCTCCTTACAATTCCCCAATGAATTTTCTTTTCTCTCCTTAAGTGCTGGTAACTTGTAAATAACATTCTATTCTCTATTTATAATGCACATCCATAAAGCAAATGAATCTTGTTGCAAGAATGTGTCTTGTAATATGCAGTGTGGTTCCTATTTTTATGGGTACATGTTTCACTTCTAATTTTAAATTTTAGTAACTGCTAAACCCACGAAGTTTCGTTCGTGACTGAAAAAATAATCATTCAGCTTAATCCACGAACTAACCTCGTTGAGTTATAGTTAACTCAATGAACTAGCTTTAGTTATTGTTACTAACTCCACGGACTAACTTCATTGAGTTACAATTAACTCAACAGAGTGACCTTATATTTTATTATTGACCTCATGGTGTTAAGGTTAACTCAACGGACTTACTTCGTTGAGTTAACACTTAGTAAATTTTCTAAAACTTATTCCTCATATTAACTTCTATATTTTTTCTCTACTGCATTTTTTCAACTTAAATAAAGTTAAATACATGTTATTAATGCAGTGTTCTAAATAAAACTCATTTAAATCTGAACATTATATGCATATTTAACTTGCAGTTCATTTCCTATTATGTAGAATTTACATTTTACTTTGCAGCATGCAGATATGTTCAAGCATTAACCAAACATCGTGCATTTAATCATGTCATTTAGAAAATTTGTAAATCTTTTAAACAGTCTTGCACATTGTTCAAACTGTTATATAATATTTAAGATAGTTCATCCATTACATCATTCATTCTCAAGCACGAATGTAAAAACATCTAAATTTCAAACATTCATTTATATGAATAGTTTACATTTACATTCAGTCAGATATTTTCCATACAAATATAAGTATAAATAGACGAACAATACAATTTAATCTTTCTTCCTAAGTTCATCTACTTCCTTCTGGAGTTTTTCTAATTGTTGCTATAATTGATTTATCCTCTCTACAACTCCAATAATGTCTCTAGAAGGTACAGATACTTCAGCAGTTGTAGCATTGTAGTTTCTGTATTCCTTCACTGAAATGGCTCTTAATTTTATCCTTTTGGATGTCCATCTTGTGAAGTCAATATAGTCCACTATCAATATTGGTATCAAATCTCCATAAAATAATTTTTTCTTTGCAAATTTTATCTTGAACAGGAAGACTTGACACCAATTAACTTGGATTCTATTCACAACTGCATATGTGGCCCATTTAACAAACTAACTTAATTCAATATCATGGCCTTGTCGTTGGTAGACATTTTTAATCAAAATGTTATCTATCATGTGTGTTTTACCATTTAAGTGCTTCAATCTATTTAATAATGGCACACCAAGATTGATAGTTAAACTATCCTTGATTTCCTGTTCTGTCCACTCAACGGTAGTTGTGCTTTCCATAATTTCTTTCCCTTCATTTCTCAATCCTAAAATGTTGTGGAGAAGCTCTGGTGTTATCTATACATTAGCTTGCTCTATGTTGAAAATTAATCCACTTTCTTCTTCTCTTAAATTTGCATAAAAGTAGGACACTAGATTTTCATATACTGCATGCCCTCTCTATTGAGAAATAAATTGCAGTAGACCCTAAAACTCAAATAAATCCTTAATTTCTTGCATACCGTCCTAATTTGCTAGTCTACTATATATGATATCATAACCCCTAATCTCTTGATATTTATTATATGCTTCCTGACTCCAAAAGTGTACTTCATTTAAAACTATTGCTTCATTTGGGTCAGGAATTTGAATTTGTTACTCCAAAGGGATTTGTTCTTGAATTTCCTCTTCCATGTGCTGAACTTGAATTGGCTGGGAATGCTCTAGAGATTTCTGCATTTTTGCTTCTGCTTCTATCTGTGGTGGAGAGTTGGCAGAACTCTCCACTCTATCTTGAATTCTTTCAATTAATTGCTGAAGAATTTGTTGCTCTTCAGTGGAATCTGTCAAGTCATTCCTTTCTTATTCAATGAGTACTTGTTCAGCTTCTTCACTATCTTCTTCCTCTTGACTACCAATCTGCATTGTCACTGTTCTTTCTGATCCTGTGGCAGATTGGGATGGAGTCACAAGCAAATCAACTTCTGCCCTAATTTTTGTTCTTTCTGTTTGTACAAGCTGTAGATTAATTTCAACCTGTTTTCCTTCTCCTCTTTGCTCTTGTTGCTGCTACTCTTGCTCCTCCTCAGAATCGGATAGCAGGTTTATAAAAATTTGCTCTGCAAGCCCTACTGATATTTGCATTTCAGATTTAATCTCGTCTTGTTGTTCAGGCATGATCTATTTTCCTTTCCTTCTTCTAATTAACTGTGCCTGATCTTCCTCTTCTTCTTTTGAGATTAAATCCATAAAAATAGGCTTTGTAGGCCTTCGAGCCACAAGTACTAGCTCTTCCTATTTAACTTTTTCTATAATTGCTGGTCTCGAAGGACCAGCTTCAGCTTCTCTTGCAGCACTTGATCTAGCTACTTCCTAATACTATTCAACTTTAATTTTGTATTGGGCCTTCAACTTATCTTCGGCCCTTTTCCTACAGAGTGCATCATAAAGTAAATGAGATTTTGCCACAACCATATCTTCAAAATTTCCTTGGCTCTTGGCAACTTTCACAAGCTCTGTAAATTCTTTCCATTCCTCTAGCGTAGATGGCCCAAAAATGATGCTTTTTCTAACAGCCTCGGTGGTGGAATGGATGGTCCTGGCTATTGTTCCTCAGAGACAGGTCTTTCAGCAATCGGTTCCTGTTGTTCTTCAATTGTCTGTTCTTCATTTCCTTTCCTCTGTTGCTCCTAGATTGCCCACCGAGCCCGTCCACCCATGCATCTTTTGAACCATAGTTGGGACTTACATTGGATCAATTCTAGGGCAACTTCATTATTTGGCCTGATTCGTCTTTCTCTGTTTATAGCAACTTCCATTGCTACTTTGATTCTCGTTTCCATAATCTGAGGTATTTTTATGCCTAAATCTACCAAAGCTTTTCTCTAGTAGAAAAAGTCAGATTCTACCTTTTGTAGCTCTTTTACCCTCGTCGTATTTCTGATCTTCTGCCTTGTGTGTCATTCTTCCGATTCTTTAAGAAATTCTGACATGTCAATTGCGTCCTCCCAGAATTCTAGTGTCATCTTTGTCATCGTGGAGTTACGAAATAGAATGGAATCACTCTGATTTCTACTATTCTAAGTTCTAAACGATTCTATGGATAATGCCCCCAAATCCTAAGTTTTAGTGTAAATAAGCCCTAAGTTTAGGTGGGTAATCGGGTCAATTTCCCGCGTAAGCTCTCGCTCTCTCATCACTCTCTCCGTGGAATTACAATTAACTCCATGGACTAAGTCCGTGGACTTAACTACAGTACTCCGTTGAGTTATAGTTAACTCAATGGGGTAAATTCGTTGCCTAATCCTAGACTCAACGGAGTAAGTTCGTTGAGTTAAGCGTAACTCAACAAACTTTCCGTGTAAAGCTATAACTAATAAAAATACTTATAATAATAATTTTCACTTCGGTCAAGACCGAAGAATTTACGATCTAACCGACTCTTAATTAATTTTTTCAACATTTTAAAATTTCGGTCAAACCGTTATATTCCTCGGTTGAACCGAAATTAAATCCTATATATATTTTTTCTTTCTAGTAGAACTGATACTATGCTTCAGTAACACCGATATTTTTACTTAAGATAATATATAGATTTTTTATATTTTTATGTTTCGGTCATACCAATGGATCCTATCAGTTGAACCGCAACGATTTTTTCTTTTAATATATGTTTCGATAAAATCGATAATTCCTTTTGGCTGAACCGTGATTATGTTTAAATAAGGTTTTTTTTTTTTTAATACTATATATACTTAGAAAATTTCTTACTAAGTAAAGCTCGAGTAGTCCTCTACTCTTACTTCTTCTATAATTCCAAATGAACTTTTTGGTATCTTCAAAATAGGTCTAAGTCTTTGTCCATTTACCTTAAATATATTCTGATTTTTAGGATTTTCAATTTCAATAATTCCATAGGAATAAATATTTCAAATTATATAAGGTCCTGCCCATCTAGATCTTAATTTTCTTGGATGGTTATGGAGTCTAATCATGTAAAGATATACTTCTTGTCTTATTTCAAAGGTTTTTGGAATAATTTTCTTGTCATGCCAAAACTTCATTTTCTCCTTTTCTCTTACAGTTTTTGAATAAACTTCATTCCTAAATTCTTCTAATTCAATCAATTGTATTTTCCTATTTTTAGTAGCTTGATTTAAATTAGTGTTCAAAGTCTTTAATGCCCAATAAGCTTTATATTCACTTTCAGCTGGTAAATGACAACTTTTTCCATATACTAGCCTAAAAGGTCACATACATAAGCTTGTCTTATAAGCAGTTCTATAAGCCCAAAGTGCATCTATTAATTTATTAGCCCAATCTTTTCTAGTAGGATTTACTACTTTTTCTAAGATTAACTTAATTTATTTGTTTGCACTTTCTACTTGTCCACTTGTTTGCAGATGATATGATGTTGCAATTTTGTGATTTATTCCATATTTATTCATTAAGGCCTCAAAACTTCTATTACAGAAATGAGTTCCTCTATTATTGATAATAGCTTTAAGTATTCCAAATCTAGCAATTATATTAGTTCTTACAAAATGTATTACCACTTTGTTGTCATTAGTTTTTGTAGGAATAGCTTCTATCCATTTAGATACATAATCCACCCCCAATAATATATAATTAAATTGATTAGACATAGGAAATGGACCCATAAAATCTATTCCCCATACATCAAATATTTCAACCTCAACAATAGGATTAAGAGGCATCATATTCCTCTTGGATATTCTTCCTATTTGTTGACATCTTAAACAACTTAAGCAATATTTATGAGCATCTTTGAATAGTGTTGGCCAATAAAATCCACATTGCAGAATTTTGGCAGTAGTTTTCCTTGAACCAAAATACCCTCCACATGCTTAGTCATGGTAGAAAGACAATATGCTCTGATATTCAGTTTCTGGAACACACCTCCTTAAAACCAGATCAGGACATTTCTTAAATAAGTATGGGTCTTCCCAATAGTAATATTTTACTCTTGAAAAGAATAATTTCTTACCTTGTCTATTCCAATCCTTAGGTGTTAAACTAGTAACTAAGTAATTAACTATGTCTGCATACCAAGGCATTGTATTGATGGTCATTAACTGTTCTTTAGGAAAATTATCCTTAATTTCAATATTTGATTTTTCTATTTGTAATCTTGATAAATGATCTGTTACTTCATTCTCACAACCTTTTTTATCTTTAATTTCTAGATCAAATTCTTGTAATAATAATATCCATTGGATCAATCTAGGTTTAGTCTCTTTCTTTGCTATTAGATGTTTAAAAGCTAAATGATCTAAGTATACTATCACTTTAGCTCTAATCAGATATGATCTAAACTTTTCTAAGGCAAACATAACAGCTAATAGTTCTTTTTCAGTAGTTGTCTAATTAACTTGAACATCATTTAAGGTTTTGCTTGCATAATGAATCACTCTAGGAGATTTTTCTATCTTCTGTCCTAGCACTGCTCCTATAGCAAAATCAGATGCATCGCACATTAATTCAAATGGATGGCTCCAATCAAGTACTTGAATTATAGGAGTTGAAATTAAGCTAGTTTTAAGCTTGAAAACTGCTTCCTTGCAATTTTTATTAAAGTTGAATGGGACACCTTTTAATAGATTAGTTAAAGGTCTAGCTATTTTGCTAAAATCTTTAATGAATCTTCTATAAAATTCAGCATGTCCTAGAAATGATCTAATATCTTTTACTGATTTAGGTTCTGGTAGATTAGAAATTACTTCTATTTTAGCTTTATCTACTTCCAACCCTTTCTTTGAAACATGTCCCAAGACTATTCCTTATTTAACCAAGAAGTGACATTTTTCTCAATTTAGAACCAAACTTTTTTCTACACAGCATTTTAATATTTAGTCTAAATTATTTAAACATACTTCATATGAAGTTCCATAAACAGTAAAATCATCCATAAATATTTCTAAAAAATCTTCAGTCATTCCAATAAATATACCATGCATACACCTTTAAAAGGTGGCTGGTGCATTGCATAATCTGAATGACATTCTCTTAAAAGCATAAGTTTCATTAGGATAGGTGAAAGTTGTTTTCTCTTGATCCTCTAATACTACTGGAACTTGGTTATATCTTCAATACCCGTCTAGGAAACAAAAATATTCTTGCCCTGCTAATTTCTCTAGCATTTGATCTATAAAAGTTAAGGGAAAATGATCTTTCCTAGTCACAACATTCAGCTTTCTATAGTCTATACACTCTCCATCTTGATTGAATCCTAGTAGGTATCAAGTCCTGACTTTCATTCCTAATAACTGTTAATCCTGATTTCTTGGGGACTACATGGATTGGACTAACCCATGAGCTATCAGAAATCGGATAAATTATGTCATTATCTAACCATTTCACTATTTCCTTCCTGACTACTTCTTTAAGATTTGGATTTAATCTCCTCTCAGGAATTCTAATAGGTTTAGCATTCTCTTCTATATATATGTGGTGACAGCATAAAGTTTCACTTAACTCTTTTATATCAGTCATAGTCCATCCTATTGCCTCTATAAGTTTTTACTACATCTTTTAATTTAGTAATTTGATCCTCTTTTAAATTTGAAGCAATAATGATTGGACATGTTCATTTTTCTTCCAGAAATATATAGGTTAATTCAAGAGGTAAAGGTTTTTAATTCTAAATGTTGCCCATCAGAAGCTAGAGCTCCTAATTAAACATCATCATTTTCTATATTAATCTCTTCCTGATCTCCTTCTATATTTATGCTTTTACTTTCTCCTAAATTTTCATAATTTAGTTGCCTATTTAGTTCTTCTTGAATCACATAATCTAACATCTCCTTCATCCTCTAAAAAGTCTATAATATGTAAGGACATTTCTAACTCCTCAAACTTTTCTGGTTTGAAAATATTTAATTGAGTATCCTCATTACCATATGCTAACTTCATTACTCTAGTTTTACAATTTATAACAGCTCCTGATGTTGCTAAGAATGATCTTCCCAAAATTAAAGATGTATCATGATTTTGATGTTTAATTTGTTGGGAATACAAAATTACAATATCTATAAGATATATGAAATTTTTTATTTTAATTAGGACATCCTCTATTTTTCCTCTAAGGTATCTTATACTTCTATCAGTTAATTGAATAACAGTCCTAGTAGGGATTAAGCCTTCTAATCCTAAGGATGCAAATATAACACTCGGCATAACATTTATACCTACATCTAGGTCTATTAAGGTTCTTTCTAGAATGGTATTTCCTATGGTACATGTTTGCTTTTTCCCAGCACGACACCAGAATATCTGATTAGATCTCCAATAACGTACCAAAAAAACTTGGATTTGTTACTTCTATTTTTACTTAGTTAATTTATCTTTATGCCTATTCTTTTTCTTTAAGAAGTAAACAAACAACCTTTAATACAATTTAGATATTAATTCCAATTTGTACTTTAACTGCAAGTGCATAGTGTCTATTGTATCAGTGTGCAAGTACAGGTCGATCCCATAGGGAATTGCTTAAAAGTTTAGAACTGTCTGTTTGTTAACAATCAAATTTATATATTCAATAAGCTCTCCATTGAATTACAGTTAACTCAATGGATAAAGTTCATTGAGTTATAGCTAACTCAACGGACTAACCTCGTGGACTTAAGTTAACTCCATGAGGCTGTCTTTTTTTTTTAAAACTGCTATTTACAGAGGAATTCGGTCAACCATTGGGCGATTCCACAGATTGTAAATAACATCAATTAAGCTCTTTAATGTTTGTAAACACTGGATTTATCATTAAGCAATACTAACATTCAGATAATTCAAACAATAACCATTAAAATCTTTAAGTCTTTTGAACGAACCAATTTCAGTAAACTGTAAAACTAAAACAAACATAAAACAATCACAACATTGACAAAGATAACATTAATCACGATACAACACAAACAATACAACACTCAAATACAACATACAATAGCAAATAAGTTGTTTTTGGTATTTTTGGTTTAATATGAACATGGAAATGGGCGAAAGGTGAAATGTAAAGTAATCTCAATCAACAGCAAATACTTTCGTCACTACATACGACGCGATTACACCAATGAAAATTAAACCACTTACAATCCTGTCTCCTCTCCCTATAGAATCGCGAGTCCAGAATTGCAAGATAATCTCCTCTTCAGCATATAGGCATCAACCCGAAGTCAAGGCTAGAAGCTTTACGATCTCCTAAAATATGAGTCGGCGCTTAGTGAAAATGGCTTCCCTTCCCGCGATGCGATCACTCCTCACAGTGGTTTACAGGCACCGTGTTTTGCTCGGAATCGACCCGACATCAAGAAAGTATTCTCATAGACCTCCGATGGTTAGCGATTAAGGTGAATATGGTGGTGGTAACGATGGTTGGTGTGGTACTTTGGAGAATTGCCGATACTGCCTATAGAAAGCTCGGTGTTCCTCCTCTATACACACTGGCTGTCCATCAATCACCCACGCACCCTTTACTTCTTTTTCTTCTTTTCTTTTATATTTCTTCAGTAGTAACTACTTCTGCTTGAATGGTCGGTTGGATTTCCTTCATTCATATCAACGGCGATGATTTCTTCTCCCTACGCAATACATGCAATCATGGTTTTTCTTCCAACTGTCTTGTTTTTGCAACCGCTATAGTGGCATATTAGAAAATAAATAGTCTGTGGAGTTACAGATAACTTAACGGACTTTCTTCGTTGATTTAACTATAAAACACGTGCATCAATTTAACTATCCAATGCTCAGGTGCATTTCGGATACCTACAAACCTAACTATCCGATGCTCAGATGCATTTCGGATAATTACAGATAACTCACCGATATATAACTTAAGTAAATCTACCAAATCTCGACACGTGTCAGCAACAGTTTAATAATAAAATACACATTTCAGAGAGTTACAGGTCTAACTATCCGATGCTTAGATGCATTTCGGATATTTACAGCTAACTCACCGAAAGTCCACTGAAGTCACTTTACTAGAACATGACATGTGTCCTCAGCTATTTTATAAACAAAAAGAGATTTCAGAGGGTTACGCATATAACTGTCTGATGCCCAACTGCAATTTTGAATTGTTAGAGATAACTCACCGAAAGTTCACTTAAGTCATGCATTATGGTTTTGACACGTGTACTTCAGGAAATAATAAAATATTCTTTCTAAACATAACTGTTCGGCAATTTAAACATAACTATCCGACATGTTCAGTCTGTTAAACATAACTACCTGAAATATGTTCGGTATGTTAAACATAACTGTCCAAAATATCAGAAAATTATACAACTTAGAAATGTACTAAATTAAATTGACATTAATTCCCCAAAATTAAGCGGTAATTCTAATTAAAGCATATAACAGTGCAATTATAACATAATGGCTTAATTCTTATATGATAAGCTAAATATTATGTAATTAACCATCATTTAACCGTTAATAATATGTACTTTTCATTCTAAACACTTCCCCTGTACCTAAATTTTGCTAGTCCCTTAGCAAACTAAGATCTAATTAATTGGTCTTTCAAAAAGTGCTAGAATTAATTCTTCTTCTTCTTCTTCTTTTTTCTTCTGTTCAGCATAAAAATATATATTCTGTATGTTTCAGTAATCAACCTGCAAATATACTTAAAATATATGCAAATTACATACGAAGTATATCATCATTACATAAGTATTAATTATATTATCGTTTGTTCTTCTTTTCATCATCTGTCATCCTGAATTTTCCAATAAGATTTCTAGAAGAAATTTCAACAACATACGAATCAAAGTACAATCCAATTCAATATGATTAAGACAAGTAGAATAAAGAATTGTATCTCCATTAAAACAACTTTAAAAGTCAATTCCAGATTCATATTTTAGCAATTCTAGATAACAAAAAATATACTCGATTCATAAGATATCTGTATTTCACAAAACACTTGTACCTTTTAGAACAATATATATATATATTTTTTTTATACTTTAAAAGTTAATTTAACAAGCTTGAATCATACAGGAGCTTTCTAATGTACCCATATAACGAGCTTTCAGATCTGATCAGGATCTTAGGTTGCCAGATCTCAAGAGTCCTTTTTTTTCAGGGCAACAATCCTTACATACCTATCTGCTCAAGTACAAAAGGCTCATGATCAAACAAGTCAATAAACTCTCAATTTTTTCTCTTTTTTCCTTTTTTTTTTTTTAAATACACACAAAACAAAGCATTAATCATATACTGTATATGTACGTATTTCATTAATACAGATGAAGTAAAACACCAATCTCATATAGTCCTGCTTCTATCATTTACTAAAAATATGAATCCATAATAGTGAGCTCATAGTTTTTCTGTAGTTTAATAAGATATACACATAAATCATTCTACAAGTTCAATCAGTCAAATTAAATGTATCTTTAATCATATGTGTTTCATTTAATCTAGAATTCACATCTCAGCTCCTTCAGGACTTCAGATAATTTACTGATTTTTCATTAAGCATTCTGATTTCATTTTAAAATCGTGAAACTCTTAAACTCATGAAATTCAAAAGAAAACATAAGATACTATATCTAGATTTGCATAAATAGTAAATTCTATAGTATCATATATAGCCTTCTAAATATAACATTTAAGCAGTTACAGATTATAAATTTTACAATCTCAATTATTGGATAGTTATAGTAAGTTCATAAAAATTTTCAATTTCCACAAAACTTTGCGGTACCACTTTAATTTTTTTAATTAACAAACTTACATGGCTATTACTTTAATTACCTCCCCCCCATACCTACATTTTGCATTGTCCTCAATGTAAAAGATTTGACAATAAATACAGTAATTGTAGCAGACATGAATACAATTTTGTTGATTAAAATTCAAGATAAGTAATCAATTACATACCTTGTTTTGTTTGTATCTCCTTCTACATATTCTGATTTTTGATTCTAAAAACTTTTCATTCACAGATAAAAGCAAAAAAATATATAACAAAATAATATTTAATAGATATTGATAATTCAGTGTCTTGTGTAGAACCTAGGCTCCTAGGCCTTTGGTGGTTCACAAGCAAGCGAGTTGGTTTCCCAAAATAGATACCAACAAACTGGATTGATATTTTTTTTTTTCTTTTATAAAATAAAATGAAAACTATATTTTTTTCTAAAAATAAATGTAGAATACACACAACATTAAACACACAAAATCACAGCTTAAGAACATAATTGAAAAGTAGGAACAAATGGAATAAATGTATCAGTCCAAGCAAACTTTTTAGGCATAGTTCTTCTTGCTATTAATTCTGTTTTCATGCAGTTCTTGTTCCTTCTTAATTTATAAACGTGTAATATATTATAAATTTCAAATACAAGTGTATTACCATTAATGATATGAAATGCAGAAAGGGATCCTTTTTGGTTCCAAGGTAATGTAGAAGTTTCTATTTCTACATCTATTTCAATATATTCCTCTTCCCACTTCCATTCATTTATGTCTTCCATAATCCATATTTGAAATTTCATCAGTTCATCCCACCATCTTATCAGACATAAAGTAGGATCATCTTCTTCATTATACCACATTCCTATTTGAATTTTATTAAATTCTATAGATGGTGGTTTAGCTATATCACTCGGTATAGGTAAAATTTCTATATATTCATCATAACTGTCTATGCTCATTATGTATAAATCAGATCCAAATGCTATTGATATATCTGTGACTAGATATATATATCCATCCAGTATGACATGTGTTTGGTTAATTAATGATTTCTGTCCTAGATATATCATAATATTTTCATTCCAAGATCTATTCAGAAAATTATACACACTTAAGCGTAAATCTTCACCCTAATTTCCTGTAGGTCTCCAATAATATAATTTTTCAGGAATTGCAGAATTTTTATCAGAAAATATTAAAGCTGATCCACAATTTACAGTTGGTACTTCAAATCTATTAGGTCTTCCTATATTCCATTCTTCTCCTGTTATAGGATTTCTTATCAAAATATCAGGTAATAATAAACTTGCATACCTTGGTCTCGTCCTGTATATGATTAATCTTTCATCTATCCCCATAATATGATTTATTCCTTCTAATGTATTGAGTGAAATTCCAGTAGTTTCTTCTATAGCCAAATATTCATGGGTATTTGAACTACGATTAAATGACCTCCATATGAATCCATCTCTAATCTTAGTCATTTTTGCAGCTTGTAGTCCTTGAAAATATTTTTCTTCAATACAGTTTTTAATTTCCTTTGATACACAACACAGCCTACATAGATCTTTAGTTGATAAGTTACTTAGTACTTCCCTTAGTGCATCCAACGGTAATTGCATCAATTCCATTTGTTGATTCTGTATAACACAAACAAAAATTTAGCAAAGACAAAAAATTAACATAACTACTGCACACCCTCATGGAGTTAAGGCATAACTCAACGGAATAAGTTCATTGAGTTAAGGACTGACTCTACAATACTATTAACTATAAATAAAAACATATATATACATAGATAGTTGCTTTAGATATGCTGCTTCATTCAGCTACCCTCCCAAAAGAGGTATCAATTTCATTAACCGTTCTATTAACAGGATTAGGTATTGCTTGTATTGGCAATCCTCTAGTAGGTCTAACTTCCATTGGTTCCTTCAATCTAAGTGGTATATTTCTATTCTGATTTTGAATTGCAACACTTCCAAATACAAAATCTATACGATTGTTTAATTGTTGGATTATCTTTTCTAATTTCTCTATTCTAGATCCTTGTTCCAGTAATGCTTCATAACTTATATTCTTCTCATTTATATTTTCTCCTCCCTGGAAATTGTTGTTTCTCCAAGATAAATTCGAGTGATTTCTCCAATTAGGATTATAAGAATTTCCCAAGTTATCTCTCTGGTTTCTAGCATAAATAATATCTAAATTATTTATGTTTGCATTCTTTTCTGCTAGCTTTTGATTTAATGATAACTCTTCTATTTTCTTTGTTAATTCATTTAATTTCACCTCAAGCATAGTACTTGAATCTATTTCATGCATTCCTCTTGGCAATATTTTTTTATCTACAATAGCTTCAGCCGAGTTTTCCCACCGTGCAGTTCTTTTTGCAAAGTTTTCTAAATATGCCCATGCTTCTTCACTACATAACTTTAAAAATCCATTTTGACAAGTAGATTCTAATAAAGATTTCGTTAAAACATCTATGCCTTCATAAATTATACCGATTAATTGTGTTTTACTCATTGCATGATGTGGACATTGAGTCAGTAAATCTTTAAATCTTTCAAAATATTTCTAGAATGATTCACCCTGTTTTTGGCTACACATTAAGATTTCTTTCTTCTTTTTAATCATTTGATGTGTTGGATAATATTTTTCTAGAAAAACTAAGTAAAATTCAGTCCATGTAGAAATTGAATCAGGCGATAGAGTATATAACTATCTCTTAGCTGTCTTTTAAAGAAAAAGGGATATATCTAAGTTTAATAGCATCTATACTCATGTTCGGCATTTTCATTATTTGACAAACTTCATTAAATTCTCTAAGGAAATAATAGGCATCCTCTCTTTCTAATCCATGAAAATGTGACAATTGACTAATATAATTAGATTTCAGTTCAAACCTATCTCCCTCAAAGTTTGGCAATCGAATACATGAAGGTTCATCAACTAATTCCAGATACAGAATTTCTCCTAATGGTTTTTCTACTGAAACAGCCATTTCTATGTTCTCTTTTAAAGAAAGGTTAGCTACACCCCAAAGAATTTCGTTAAAGTTCAGTTTAGAAAATTTTTCAAGACTCCACTGCGATGAAAATTCCTAAGTAGGTGCTCTTATTAATCATTAAGTGCTTAGAGAACAAGTCCATGTGCTCATAAATAAATAGCAGAAGATTAATTACATACCAGTCTGAGGCTTTCCATTCAGTAAATATTTGTTGTTGGATTAAGTTGAATCAACTGTTTCTCCTTCCAGTTCCTCCAATGCATTCTCCTTTCTTTTAAAAGTGCTAGTAACTCGTAAATAACATTCTGATTTATATATATAATGTACATCTATAAAGTGAATAAATCTCGTTGCAAGAACGTGTCTTGAAACGTGCATCGTGGTTCTTGTTTTTATGGGTACGTGTACCACTATTAATTTCAAATTTTAGTGACCGCTAAGCCGACGAAGTTTCGTTCGTGGTTAAAAGAATAATCGTTCTGCTTAATCTACGAACTAACCTCGTTGAGTTATTTGTAACTCAACGGAACACAGTTGATTACTGTTGCTAACTCCACGAACTAACTTCGTTGAGTTACAGATAACTCAACGAAGTGACCTTATATTATATTACTAACCTCGTGGAGTTACGGTTAACTCAACGAACTTACTTCGTTGAGTTAACACTTAGCAACTTCTAAGTTTTACTCCACGTAAGTACCTCTCTGTTTTTTTTTCTTTTTCATTCTACTAACTAAAATAAAATTAAATCTATGTCATTAATGCATCATTCTAATCAAAATTCGTTTAAATCTGAACATTATATAAAGATTTAACTTGCAGGTCATTTTATGTTAAGCAAAATTTACATTTTACCTTGCAACATGCAGAAATTTTTTAAGCATTTATCCTGTCATTCAGCAAATTGTAAATCTATTACATATTTATTCATAAAATTCCACAATTTACATAATATTCAATAAATTCCATTCATTTCACATCGAAAACATGTATGAAAATTGCATCTGAAAAATTATATTCATTAATATGAATCAATTACATTACAAGTACGTCATATAATTTTATACAAGTAGACGAACAATACAATTTAATCTCTATTCCTAAGTTCATCTACTTCCTTCTGGAGTTTTTCTAATTGAAGTTCTAATTGATTAATTCTTTCTACAGCTCATGTAATGCCTCCAAAAGGTAGAGCTATCTCTGCAGCTACAAAATTTCTGTATTCTTTCACTGAAATGGTTCTTAATCTGATCCTTTTTTATGTCCATTTCGTGAAATCAATACAATCCACCATTAGTAGTGGAATCAAATCTCCATAAAACAATTTTTTCTTTACTACTTTCAGCTTGGAGATAAAAACTGCAGACCAATTTATTTGAATCCTATTTACAACTGCATATGTGGCCCATTTGACAAATTGACTTAATTCTATGTCATGGCCCTATCATTGATAGACATTTTTAATCAGAATGTTAGCTACCATGTGTGCTTTACCACTTAAATACTTCAATCTATTTAATAAAGGCACACTAGGATTGATAGCTAAACAATCTTTGATTTCCTGTTCAGTCTACTCGATAGCAGTTGTGTCTTCCAAAATTTTTAGTCCTTCATTCTTCAATCCAAAAATGTTGTGGAGAAGCTATGGTGTTATCTGTACATCAGCTTCCTCCACGTTGGAAATTAATCTTCCTTCTCCTTCTCTTAAATTTGCATAAAAACAGGACACTAAATTCTCATATACTGCATGCCCTCTTTCTTGAGAAATGAATTGTAGTAGACCTTGGAATTCAAATAAATCTTTGATTTCTTGCATTCCATCCCAATTTACTGGTCTACTATAAATGATTTTGTAACCCCTTATTTCTTGGTATTTGATATAAGCTTCCTGACTACAAAAATGTACTTCATTCAAAATTGTTGTTTCGGTCAGGTCAGGAATGTGACTTTGTTGTTCCAGAGGGGTTGTTCTTACTCTTCCTCTTCTATAGGCTGCATTTGAACATTCTCTACAGATTCCTGAATTTTTGCTTTTGCTTCTGTCTGTGGTGGTGAGCCGACAGAACTCTCCACTCCATCTTGAATTCTTTCCAAAAATTGCTGAAGAGTTTCTTGCTCTTCAGTGGAATCTGTAAAGTTATTTTTGTCCAAATGGCTTCTTTCAGCCTCTTCATTTTCTACTCTTTCTTCTTCCTCCTGACTACCAATCTATTCTATTACTATTCTTTCTGATTTTGTAACAGATTGGGATGGAGTCACAGGCAATACAGTTTCTGCCCTAATTTTTGTTCTTTCTTCTTGTACAGGCTGTAGATTAATTTCAGCCTGATTTTCTTCTTGTCTTTGCTCCTCCTGCTCCTCCTCAGAATCAGATAGCAGGTTTATAAAAATTGGCTCCACAGGCTCTGTTGCTATTGGTGCTTTAAATTTAATCTCTTCTTGATAGTCAGGCACTATCTCTTTTCCTTTCCTTTTCTGATTAATTGTGTTTGTTCTTCCTCTTCTTCTTTTGAGATTAAATTTACAAAAGTAGGCTTTATAGGCCTTCGAGCCATAGGTACTGGTTCTTCCTGTTTAACTTTTTCTATAATTACTGGTCTCGAAGGACCAGCTTCATCTCCTTTTGCAACAGGTTTGGCAGTAGCTTCTTGATGCTGTTCCATTTTGATTTTATATTAGACTTTCAACTTTTCTGCAGCCCTCCTTTTGTAAAGTGCATCAAACACTAGGTGTGCTTTAGCCACTGCCAAATCTTTTGATTCTCCTTGGTTTTTCCCAACTTGAACCAGGGCTTGAAATTCCTTTAAATCTTCTTCAGTTGAAGGCCTCATCATTTTTGCTCGTGCCAACAGCTTAAATGGTGGAACTGAAGGTCTTGGCTACTGTTCCTCAGGAACAGATCTTTCAGCAGTCGGCTCGTTTTGTTCTTCAGTTGCCTCTTGTTGTTCCTGCCACCATATTTCCCAACTTCCACGACCAGCAATGCGCCTTTTGAACCATAATCTGGTCTTGCGTTGGATTAGCTCTAGGGCTACTTCATTGTTCGGCCTAATTCTTCTTTCTTTACTAACTGCAATTTTTGTTGCTACTCTTATTCGTGTCTCCATTATCTAGGGTATTTGTATACCACAATCTACTAATATTCTTCTTAATCTAAAAAGTTCAGATTCTACCTTCTGTAACTCTTTTTCTCTCGTCGTATTTCTGATCTTCTACCGCGTGTGCCATTCTTCTGATTCTTTCAGAAATTCTAATGTATCAACAGCCTCTTCCTAGAATTCAGGTGTCATCTTCCTCATCGTGGAGTTACTCAACAGCACGAAATCGCTTTGATTTCTACTGTTCTAGATTCTAAATGATTTGCCGGATAATGCCCCAAAAACCCTAGGTTTAAGATAAATAAGCCCTAAGTTTAGGCGGGTAATAGGGTCATTTCCCGAACCAACTATTACTATCTCTTTCGCGGTCTTAGCTACAGTACTCTGTTGAGTTACAGTTAACTCAACGGAATAAGCACGTTGACTAACTCAAGACTCAACGGAGTATGCTCGTTGAGTTAAGCGTAACTCAACGGACTCCCCGTACAAACAGATATAATAATAAAAATAGTACAAATAATAGTTTTTCTTTTTTCTTTTTTTACCGGTTTAACCGATACTATGTTTTGGTAAAACCAACATTTTTTTCTTAAAATTAATATATATATTTTTTTATGTTCCGATCATACTGATTGATCTAGTCGGTTAAACCGTAACGATTTTTATATTTTATATATATATATATTTTTTAATGTGTTTTTTTTTTATATAAATTTTTTTATATATAAACATAAAAACTGATTTCTTACTAAGTAAAGCTCGAGTAGTCCTCTACTCTGACTTCTTATATAATTCCAAAGAAGCTTTTTGGTGTTTTCAGAATAGGTCTAAGTCTTTGTTCATTTACTTTAAATATATTCTGATTTTTAGGATTTTCAATTTCAATAACTCCATAAGGATAAATATTTCGAACTATGTAAGGTCCTGCTCATCTAGATCTTAATTTTCCTAGATGGTTATGAAGTCTAGCCATATAAAGATATACTTCTTGTCCTATTTCAAAGCTTTTTGGAATAATTTTTCTATCATGCCAAAATTTTATTTTCTCTTTTTCTTTTACAGTCTTCGAATAAACTTCATTTCTAAATTCTTCTAATTCAATTAGTTGCATTTTTCTATTTTTAGAAGCTTGATTTAAATTAGTATTCAGAGTTTTTAATGCCCAATAAGCTTTATGTTCTATTTCAACAAGTAAATGACAACTTTTTCAATATACTAGCCTAAAAGGTGACGTACCTAAGCTTGTTTTATAAGCAGTTCTATAAGCCCAAAGTGCATTTATTAATCTATTAGCCCGATCTGTTCTAGTAGGATTTACTACTTTTTCTAAGATTAACTTAATTTGTTTGTTAGCACTTTCTACTTGTCCACTTGTTTTTGGATGATATGATGTTGCAATTTTGTGGTTTATTCCATATTTCTTCATTAAGGCTTCAAAACTTCTATTACAGAAATGAGTTCTTCTATCACTGATAATAGCTTTAGGTATTCCAAATCTGGCAAATATATTTGTTCTTATAAATTGTATTACCACTTTGTTATCATTAGTTTTTGTAGGAATAGCTTCTATCCATTTAGATACATAATCCACCCCCAACAATATGTAATTAAATTGATTAGACATAGGAAATGGACCCATAAAATCTATTCCCCACACATCAAAGATTTCAACCTCAACAATAGGATTAAGAGGCATCATATTCCTCTTGGATATTCTTCCTATTTGTTGACATCTTAAACAACTTAAGCAATATTTATGAGCATCTTTGAATAGTGTTGGCCAATAAAACCCACATTGCAGAATTTTTGCAGCAGTTTTCCCTAAACCAAAATGCACTCCACAAGCTTGGTCATGACAAAAAGACAATATGCTCGGATATTCAGTTTCTGGAACACACCTCCTTAAAACCATATCAGGATATTTCTTAAATAAGTATGGGTCTTCCCAATAGTAATATTTTACTCTCGAGAAAAACAATTTCTTATCCTGTCTATTCCAATCCTTAGGTGTTAAACCAGTTACTAAGTAATTAACTATGTCTGCATACCAAGGCATTGTGTTGATGGTCATTAATTGTTCATCAAGAAAATTATCCTTAATTTCAATATTTGATTTTTCTATTTGTAATCTTGATAAATGATCTGCTACTACATTCTCACAACCTTTTTTATCTTTAATTTCTAGATCAAATTCTTGTAATAATAATATCCATCAGATCAATCTAGGTTTAGTCTCTTTTTTCTTTATTAGATGTTTTAAAGCTGAATGATCTGTGTATACTATCACTTTAGCTCTAATCAGATATGATCTAAACTTTTCTAAGGCAAACACAACAGCTAATAGTTCTTTTTCAGTAGTTGTGTAATTAACTTGAGCATCATTTAAGGTTTTACTTGCATAATGAATCACTCTAGGAGATTTTTCTATCTTCTATCCCAACACTGCTCCTACAACAAAATCAGATGCATCGCACATTAATTCAAATGGATGGTCCCAATCAAGTGCTTGAATTATAGGAGTTGAAATTAAGCTAGTCTTAAGTCTGAAAAATGCTTCCTTGCAATTTTTATCAAAGTTAAATGGAACATCTTTTAATAGATTAGTTAAAGGTCTAGCTATCTTGCTAAAGTCCTTAATAAATCTTCTATAAAAACCAGCATGTCCTAGAAATGATCTAATATCTTTTACTGATTTAGGTTCTAGTAGATTAGAAATTACTTCTATTTTAGCTTTATCTACTTCCAACCCTTTCTTAGAAACAACATGCCCTAAGACTATTCCTTGTTTAACCATGAAGTGACATTTTTCCCAATTTAAAACCAAATTTTTTTCCACACAACATTTTAATATTTGGTCTAAATTGCTTAAACAAACTTCATATGAGTTGCCATATACAGTAAAATCATCCATAAATATTTCTAAGAAATCTTCAGTCATTCTAATAAATATGCCATGCATACACCTTTGAAAGGTAGCTAGCGCATTGCATAATCTGAATGGCATTCTCTTAAAAGCATAAGTTCCATTAGGACAGGTGAAAGTTGTTTTCTCTTGATCCTCTAATACTACTAGAATTTGATTATAACCTGAATACCCGTCTAGGAAACAAAAATATTCTTGCCCTGCTAATCTTTCCAACATTTGATCTATAAAGGTAAGGGAAAATGATGTTTCCTAGTCACAGCATTCAGCTTTCTATAGTCTATACATACTCTCCAGCCTGATTGAATTCTAGTAGGTATCAAGTCTTGACTTTCATTCCTAATAACTGTTAATCCTGATTTCTTGGGAACTACATGGATAGGGCTAACCCATGAGCTATCAAAAATCAGATAAATTATGTCATTATCTAACCATTTCACTATTTTCTTCTTGACTACTTCTTTAAAGTTTGGATTTAATCTCCTCTCAGGAATTCTAACAGGTTTAGCATTCTCTTCTAAATATATGTGGTGACAGCATAAAGTTGAACTTAACCCTTTTATATCATTCATAGTCCATCCTATTGCTTCTTTATAACTTTTTACATCTTTTAATTTAGCTATTTGATCCTCTTTTAAATCTGAAGCAATAATGATTGGACAGGTTCATTTCTCTTCCAGAAATATATAGGTTAATTCAGGAGGTAAAGGTTTTAATTCTAAATGTTGCCCATTAGAAGCTAGAGCTCCTAATTGAACATCATCATTTTCTAAATTAATTTCTTCTTGATCTCCTTCTATATCTATGCTTTCACTTTCCTCTAAAGTTTCAGAATTGATTTACCTATTTAATTCTTCTTGAATCACATCTTCTAACATATCTCCTTCATCCTCTAAAAAGTTTATGGTATGTAAAGAGATTTCTAACTCCTAAAACATTTCTGGTTTGAAAATATTTAATTGAGTATCCTCATTACCATATGCTAACTTCATTACTCCAATTTTACAATTTATAACAGCCCCTGATGTTGCTAAAAATGGTCTTCCCAAAATTAAAGATGTATCACTATTTCTATGCTTAATTTGTTGGGAATCCAAAATTACAATATCAATAGGATATATAAAATTTTTGATTTTAATTAAGACATCCTCTATTTTTCCTTTAGGGTATCTTATACTTCTATCAGCTAATTGAATAATCATACTAGTAGGAGTTAAGCCTTCTAATCCTAAGGATGCAAATATATCACTTGGCATAACATTTACACCTGTACCTAAGTCTATTAAGGTTCTTTCTAGAATGGTATTTCCTATGGTACAAGATATAACAAGGATTCCAGGATCAGATAACTTTTTAGGAATTTGTGGTAGAAATAGGGAACTACTTTGCTCAGCTAAAAAGACATTTCTAAGAACTTTTTGCTCTCTTTTCCTAGTATACCAATCCTTCAAAAATTTAGCACAAGGTAGCATTTTATGCAATAGATCTAACAAAGGAATGTTAACTTGTACTTTTTCAAAAATTTCTCTGATTTTTTCTTATTTTTCAGGTATTGTTTGTTGTAATCTTTCAGGATAAGGTGCTAAAGATTGTGATTTAAAAGATTCTTTTTCTTTCATTTGATTTGTTTGATCATTTTTAGCTTCATTAGCAGATTCAAATTGTTCTTCAGTGATTTCTAGATTTTCAGCTATTACATTTTCCTTATCATTTTGATTTTTACTCTTATCCACCTTCATATCATTTTCATTTTGAGTTCTTGGTGGTATATTAGTTCCAGATCTTAATGTTACACAAACATTTTCCAGATTTTCATTACTCTTATGATCTTTTTGTATATCATTTTCGAAATTATGATCTTCAATTGTTTTTAGTTTTAAAATGCATTCTTTAAATTCTCTTGCATTAATCTTTTCTATTTGCTGTATATTTTGCAAATTATGTAGGTTTATAACATTATAATTTTTATTGTCCTATTGCATAACTTGTATTTTCATTGTATATTCGTCCAATGCTTTTAATTTTCTTTCCAGATCATTTAATCTCATTGCATTCAATTTTTGATCAATTTTCATTATGGTTTTTTCAGTTTCGTAAATTATATCCATTTTAGGTTCTGAATATGCTTCCTTATAGTTTAATTGGTTGACTTCTTGTTGTTGACACATAAAGTATTCTAGTTTGTCCAGGTTTTACTCTATACTACGCTCCAGTTTGTCATACCTATCCCAAACTTCTGTGTCTCTCAACATATTACACATTCTATACCGACCATCAGTTTGGTAAACTATAGGATTCTCATATTCAGCTCTATTATATTGAGGATAATTCATTTGTTGTTCATGGGATCTAACCATCTGTAAACGTCTCAGTTTCAAACAGTTAGAAATGCCATGTCCTTTAGAATTGCAAAATTCATATATACTAATTACAGGTTTCAGAAATCTTTGAGCATAAGCATATGCCATATTCTCAATTACAGAAGAAAACACACAACACTCTGGCTATTAAAACAAAACAACTCTAACAGTTGCTTATATTAATTCAATTCAATTCTAGTCAATTCAATTCAATTCCTCAGCAACGGCGCCATAAAACTTGTTTACTTTTTCCCAGCACGACACCAGAATATCTGATTAGATCTCCAATAATTTACCAGAAAAACTTAGATTTGTTACTTCTGTTTTTACTTAGTTAATTTATCTTTATGCCTATTCTTTTTCTTTAAGAAGTAAACAAACAACCTTTAATACAATTTAGATATTAATTCCAATTTGTACTTTAACTGCAAGTGCACAGTGTCTATTGTATTAGTGTGCAAGTATAGATCGATCCCACATGAAATTGCTTAAAAGTTTAGAACTGTCCGTTTGTTAACAATCAAATTTATATATTCAATAAGCTCTTCATTGAATTACAGTTAACTCAATGGATAAAGTTCATTGAGTTATAGCTAACTCAACAGACTAACCTCGTGGACTTAAGTTAACTCCACGAGCCTGTCTTTTCTTTTTAATACTGCTATTTATAGAGGAATTCGGCCAACCATTGGGTGATTCCACAGATTGTAAATAACATCAATTAAGCTCTTTAATGTTAGTAAACACTAGATTTATCATTAAGTAATACTAAAATTCAGATAATTCAAACAGTAACCATTAAAATCTTTAAGTCTTTTGAACGAACCAATTTCAGTAAACTGTAAAACTAAAACAAACATAAAATAATCACAACACTAACAAAGATAACATTAATCACAATACAACACAAACAATACAACACTCAAATACAACATACAATAGCAGATAAGTTGTTTTTGGTATTTTTGGTTTAATATGAACATGGAAATGGGCGAAAAGTGAAATGTAAAGTAATCTCAATCCACAGCAAATACTTCCGTCACTACATACGACGCAATTACACCATTGAAAATTAAACCACTTACAATCATGTTTCCTCTCCCTATAGAATCGCGAGTCTAGAATTGCAAGATAATCTCCTCTTCAGCATACAGGCATCAACCCGAAGTCAAGGCTAGAAGCTTTACGATCTCCTGAAATATGAGTCAGCACTTGGTGAAAATGGCTTCCCTTCCCGCGACGTGATCACTCCTCATAGTGGTTGTCAGGCACCGTGTTTTGCTCGGAATCAACCCGACATCAAGAAAGTATTCTCATAGACCTCCGATGGTTGGCGATTAAGGTGGATATGGTGGTGGTAACGATGGTTGGTGTGGTACTTTGGAGAATTGTCGATACTGCCTGCAGAAAGCTCGATGTTCCTCCTCTGTACACACTGGTCGTCCATCAATCACCCACGCACACTTTACTTCTTTTTCTTCTTTTCTTTTATATTTCTTTAGTAATAACTGCTTCTGCTTGAATGGTCGGTTGGATTTCCTTCATTCATATCAACAGCGATGATTTCTTCCCCCTGCACAATACATGCAATTGTGGTTTTTCTTCCAACTGTCATGTTTCTACAACCGCTACAGTGGCATATTAGAAAATAAATAGTCTGTGGAGTTACAAATAACTCAACGGACTTTCTTCGTTGATTTAACTATAAAACACGTGCATAAATTTAACTATCTGATGCTCAGGTGCATTTCGGATACTTACAAACTTAACTATCCGATGCTCAGATGCATTTTGGATAGTTACAGATAACTCACCGATATATAACTTAAGTAAATCTACCAAATCTCGACACGTGTCAACAGTAGTTTAATAATAAAATACACATTTCGGAGAGTTACAGGTCTAACTATCCAATGCTCAGATGCATTTCGGATAGTTACAACTAACTCATTGAAAGTCCACTTAAGTCACTTTACCAGAACATGACACGTGTCCTCAGCTATTTTATAAATAAAAAGAGATTTCGGAGGGTTACACATATAACTGTCTGATGCCCAACTGCAATTTCGGATAGTTAGAGATAACTCATCGATAGTTCACTTAAGTCATGCATTATGGTTTTGACACGTGTACTTCAGGAAATAATAAAATATTCTTTTAAAACATAACTGTTCGGCAATTTAAACATAACTATCCGACATGTTCGATCTGTTAAACATAACTGTCCAAAATATGTTCGGTATGTTAAACATAATTGTTTGAAATATCAGAAAATTCGGATACTTAAGAATTTCACAACCTGCAACTTACCGATAATTCAGAAATGTACTAAATTGACATTAATTCCCCAAAATTAAGCGGTAATTCTAATTAAAGCATATAACAATGCAATTATAACATAATGGCTTAATTCTTATATGATAAGCTAAATATTATGCAATTAACCATCATTTAACCGTTAATAATATGCACTTTTTCATTCTAAACAGTGCATGATATAATAGGGATTCCAGAATTAGATGACTTTTTAGGAATTTATGGTAGAAATAGGGAACTACTTTGCTCAACTAAAAAGACTTTCCTTAAAACTTTTTGCTCTCTTTTCTTAGTACATCAATCCTTAAGAAATTTAGCACAAGGTAGCATTTTCTGCAATAAGTCTAACAAAGGAATGTTAACTTGTACTTTTTCAAAAATTTCTCTAATTTTTTCTTATTTTTCAGGAAATGTTTGTTATAATCTTTCAAGATAGGGTGCTAATGATTGTGATTTACAACATTCTTTTTCTTTCATTTCATTTGTTTGATCATTTTTAGTTTCATTTTCAGATTCAGATTTTCCTTTAGTGATTTCTACGTTTTCAGATATTACCTTTTCATTATCATTTTGAATTTTGTTCTTATCCACCTTCATGTTACTTTCTTTTTCAATTCTTAGTGGTATATCAGTTCCATATCTTAATGTTATACATACATCTTCCAGATTTTCATTACTTTCATGATGTTCTCGTATTTCATTTTCGTGATTATGATCTTCAACTATTTTTAGTTTTAAATTACATTCTTTAAATTCTATTACATTGATATTTTCTTTTGTCTATATATCCTGTAAATTATGCAAATCTGTAACATTAAAGTTTTCATTTGTGTTTTCCTATTGCATAACTTGTAATTTCATTATAAATTCATCCAATGCTTTTAATTTTCTTGCCAGATCATCTAACCTCATTGCATTCAATTTTTGATCAATTTTCATTATGGTTTTTTCAGTTTCGTAAATGATATCAATTTTAGGTTCTGAATATGCTTTCTTATAGTTTAATTGGTTGACTTCTTGTTGCTAACACATATATTGTTCCAGTTTGTCCATGTTTTGCTCTAAGCTACGCTCCAATCTATCATACTTATCCCAAACTTCCTTGTCTCTCAACATATTACACATTCTAAGCTAACCATCAGTTGGGTAAACTATAGGATTCTCATATTCAGCTCTATTATATTGAATATAATTCATTTGTTGTTCCTGTGATCTAACCATCTACAATCGTCTCAGTTTCAAACAATCAGAGATGTCATGACCTTCCAAATTGCAGAATTCACATATGCTAACTACAGGTTTCAGAAATCTTTGAGCATAAGCATATGCCATATTCTTAATTATAGAATAAAACACACAACACTCCTCCTGCTATTAAAACAAAATAGCACTCACAGTTGCTTAGCTTCTCAATTCCCTAGCAACGGTGCCAGAAAACTTGTTTGGCTTTGTTAACTTCTGTTTAGTTGTGAAAAGTTAAATCTTAAACTGGTTTATATCAGTAATTTCTTTTAGAAGTAAACAAACAACCTTTCACACAAATTAGATATTAATTCTAATTTGTATTTTTAAATACAAGTGCACAGTGTATATTATATTTTTGTGCAAGTACATGTCAATCCCACATAGATTGAGTAAGAATTGTGTACTGTTCTAATTTTTATATTGGAGTATAAATGTGTTCAGTAAGCACTCCATTGAGTTACAGTTAATACAATGGACTTAGTTCGTGGAGTTATGGCTAACTCAATGGACTAACCTTGTGAACTTAAGTTAACTCCACGAGCCTATTTTTCCAATTGAATATTGTTAATTACAGAGGAATTTGGCCAACCATTGTGTTGTTCCACAAATTGTAAATAACATCAATTAAGCTCTTTAATGTTAGTTAATATTAGATTTATCATTAAGCAACACTAACATTTAGATATTTCAAATAGTAACCATTAAAATCTTTAAGTATCTAGAACGAATCAATTTCAATAAATTGTAAAACTATTTGCTATTTTCTAATTCAAACAAACATAAAACATTCACAATACTGACAATGATAACATTAATCACGATACAAAACAAACAATACAATACTTTAATACTAAACGTAAACATAGATAATTTATTGTTTTTAGTATTTTTGTTTTGATATGTTCTTGAAGATGAGCAAAAGGTGAAATGTAAAAATCTCTATCGATAGTAAAAACTTCTGTCACTACATGCGATACAATTACACCACTGAAAACTTAATCACTTACAATTTTGCCTCCTCTCCCTATAGAATCACGAGTCCAAAATTGCAAGTTGATCTCCTCTCGAGCATACTGGAATCAACCCGAAACCAAGGCTAGAAGCTTTACGATCTCCTGAGATATGAGTCGATGCTTGGTGAAAATGGCTTCCCTTCCCGCAACGTAATCACTCCTCACAGTGGTTGTCAGGCATCGTGTTTAGCTTGGAATCAACCCGACATCAGGAAAGTATCCTCATAGACCTCCGATGGTTGGTGATTTTGGTGGTGGTGTGGAGCTTCAGGGAACTTCTAACACTTTCTGTAGTTAGCGCAGTTCTTCACCTCTACACACACACTTTTTCTTCATCTTTTATATTTTTTACGGTAGTAACTGCTCCTGCTTAGATGATCGATTGGATTTCCTTCATTCATATCAACGATGGTGATTTCTTCTTCATTCCACGAGTGAGTTCCTACGTGATGCGTGCAATCATGGTTTTCCTTTGAATGTCTTATTTCTGTAACTGCTACAGTGGCATATTAGAAAATATATGGTCTGTTGAGTTATAGATAACTCAACGGACTTACTTTGTTGATTTAACTATAAAACACGTGCAATAAAGAAATAAGCTGCTAACATAACGCATTACCTTAGTGTGTATTCATGTAACTCAACGCATACAGTTATACTAATTTAACAAGTTATACTTATGCAACTCACGTGATATATTAAAGCATTTAAATTCAACACGTGCATAATTCTAACTTAACGAGTTCAGATATTTCGAATACTTACGAATCTATCTGAAATGCATCTGTGCATTTCGGATAGTTAGCAAATTACTTGCCAAACATTCACTTAAGTCATGTATTAAGAAATCAACACATGTACTTCAAGAAATAATAAAATATTCTTTAAGCATTTAAAACATAACTGCCTAGTACATTAAACATAACTCTCCAAAATAACAGAAAATTTGGATACTTAAGAATTAAAAACCTGCAACTTACCGACAATTCAGAAATGTACTAAATTAGCATTAATTCCCTGAAATTATGCAGATTCTTTCATTAAAGCATATAACAGTGCAATAATAATATAATGGCTTAATTCTTATATGATAAGCTAAATATTATGCAATAACCATCATTTAACCGTTAATATTATGCACTTTTTCATTCTAAGCACTTCTCCTTCCAATTCCCCAACAAATTTTCGTTCCTATCCTTAAGTGTTGGTAACTTGTAAATAACATTCTGTTTTCTATTTATAATGCACGTCCATAAAGCAAATGAATCTCGTTGCAAGAATGTGTCTTGTAACGTGTAGTATGGTACCTATTTTTATGGATACGTGTTTTACTTCTAATTTTAAATTTCAATAATCGCTAAACCCACAAAGTTTCATTCGTGGCTAAAAGAATAACCATTCAGCTTAATCCACGAACTAACCTCGTTGAGTTACAGTTAATTCAACAGACTAGCTTCGATTACTTATTTGCTAACTCTACGAACTAACTTCGTTGAGTTATAGTTAACTCAACGGAGTGACCTTATATTTTATTATTGACCTCGTGGAGTTAAGGTTAACTCAACGAACTTACTTCATTGAGTTAACACTTAGTAACTTTCTAAAAAACTTACTCCTCATATTAACTTCTATATATATTTTATCTCCTGCATTTTGTCAACTTAATTAAAGTTAAATACATGTCATTAATGTAGTGTTCTAAATAAAACTCATTTAAATCTAAACATTATATGCATATTTAACTTACAGTTCATTTCATGTTATGTAGAATTTACATGTTACTTTGCAGCATGCAAATATATTCAAACATTAACCAATTATCATGCATTTAACCATGTCATTCAGAAAATTTGTAAATCTTTTAAATAGTCTTGTATATCTTTAAACAGTTATATAATATTCAATATAGTTCATCAATTTTATCATTCATTCTCAAACACGAATGTAAAAACATTTGAATTTCAAACATTCATTTATATGAATAGTTACATTTACATTCAGTCAGATATTTTTTAGTACAACTATAAGTATAAGTAGACGAACAATACAATTTAATCTTTCTTCCTAATTTCATCTACTTCCTTCTAGAGTTTTTCTAATTGTTGCTCTAATTGATTTATCCTCTCTACAACTCCTATAATGCTTCTAGAAGGTACAGATATTTCAACAGCAGCATAATATCTATATTCTTTCATTGAAATGGCTCTAGATCTTATCCTTTTAGATGTCCATTTCATGAAATCAATATTATCCACCATCAATAGTGGAATCAAATCTCCATAAAATAATTTCTTCTTTACTGCTCTTAACTTCGAGATAAAAAGTGAAGACCAATTAATTTGAATTCTGTTAACAACTACATATGTAGCCCATTTGACAAATTGACTAAGTTCAATATCATGGCCCTATCGTTGGTAGATATTTTTAATCAAAATATTAGCTACCATGTGTGCTTTACCATTTAAGTGCTTCAATCTGTTTAATAATGGCACACTAGGATTAATAGCTAAATTGTCCTTGATTTCCTATTCTATCCACTCAACTGCAATTGTGCTTTCTAGAATTTCTATTCCTTCATTTTTCAATCTGAAAATATTGTGGAGAAGCTCTAATGTTATCTATACATCAGCTTGCTCCACGTTGGAAATTAATCCACTTTCTCCTTCTCTCAAATTGGCATAAAAGCAGGGCACTAGATTTTCATACACTGCATGCCCTCTATGTTGAGAAATAAATTGCAGTAGACCTTGGAACTTAAATAAACAGATTCCACTGAAGAGCAAAGAACTCTTCAACAAATTTTGGACAGAATTCAAGATAGAGTGGAGAGTTCTGCCGGCTCACCACCACAGACAAAAGCAGAAGTAAAAATGCAGGAATCTTCGAAGCATTTTCAGCAAATTCAAGTTCAGCACATGGAAGAGGAAGTTCAAGAACAAACCCCTCTAGAGCAACAAATTCACATTCCTGACCCGACTGAAACAATAGTTTTGAATGAAGTACACTTTTGGAGTCAGGAAGCATATAATAAATACCAAGAGATTAGGGGTTATGATATCATTTACAGTAGACTAGTAAATTAGGACGGGATGCAAGAAATTAAGGATTTATTTGAGTTCCAATGTCTACTGCAGTTTATTTCTCAAGAAAGAGGTCATGCAGTATAAGAGAATCTAGTGCCCTACTTTTATGCAAACTTAAGAGAAGGAGAAAGAGGATTAATTTCCAATGTGGAGCAAGCTGATGTACAAATAACACTAGAGCTTCTCCACAGCATTTTAAGATTGAAGAATGAAGGACTAGAAATTCTAGAAAGCACAATTGCAGTTGAGTGGACAGAACAGATCATAAACGATTATTTAGCTATCAATCCTGGTGTGCCATTATTAAATAGACTGAAGCACTTAAATGGTACACATGATAGCTAATATTTTGATTAAGAATGTCTACCAACGATAAGGCCATGATATAGAACTGAGTCAATTTGTCAAATGGGCCATATATGTAGTTGTGAACAAAATTCAAATAAATTGGTCTGCAGTTTTTATCTCCAAGCTGAGAACAGTGAAGAAGAAATTATATTATGAAGATTTGATTCCACTGCTGATGGTGGATTGTATTGATTTCACAAAATGAGCATCCAAAAGGATAAGATCTAGAGCCATTTCAATGAAAGAATACAGAAATTATGCTACTACAAAGATTGCTGAACCTTCTAAAGGAATTACATGAGTAGTAGAAAGGATAAACCAATTAGAGCAACAATTAGAAAAACTCCAAAAGGAAGTAAATGAACTTAGGAGAAAAGATTAAATTGTATTGTTTGTCTACTTGTATATATTTGTATGAAAAATATCTGATTGATTGTAATGTAAACTATCCATATAAATGAATGTATGTTTTTCAGATGTGTTTACATTTATGTTTGAGAATGATGTAATGGATGAATTATATTGAATATTATATACTTGTTTGAACAAGATGCAAGATTGTTTAAAATATATACAAATTTGCTAAATGACAGGATTAAATGCAAGATAACTAGTTAATGCTTGAAAATATTTGCATGCTGCATAGTAAAATATAAATTCTACATAACATGTAATGAACTGTAAGTTAAATATTTATATAATGTTCAGATCCAAATGAGTTTTAAATTAGAACATTTCATTAATGACATGTATTTAACTTTATTTAAGTTAACAAGATGTAGGAAAAAAAAAAATATATATATATATATAAGTTAATACGAGAAGTAAGTTTTTAGAAGTTTCTAAGTATTAACTCAACGAAGTAAGTTTGTTGAGTTAACCTTAACTCCACGAGGTCAATAATATAATATAAGGTCACTCCGTTGAGTTATCTGTAACTCAACGAAGTTAGTCCGTGGAGTTAGCAACAGTAACCGAAGCTAGTCCGTTGAGCTAACTGTAACTCAACGAGGTTAGTTTATGGATTAAGCTAAACGGTTATTCTTTTAACCACGAACGAAACTTTGTGGGTTTAGCAGTTACTAAAATTTGAAATTAAAAGCGGCACATGTACCCATAAAAATAGGAATCACACTACACGTTACAAGACACATTCATGCAACGAGATTCATTTGCTTTATGGACGTGCATTATAAATATAGAACAAAATATTATTTACGAGTTACCAGCACTTGGGGAAGAAAAGGAAATTCATTGGGGAACTGGAAGGAGAAGTAGCTGATTCAACTTCATCCGTCAACAACTATTTACTGAATATAAAGCTTCAAACTGGTATGTAATTAATTTTCTGCTATTTTACTTTATGTAAAGAGTTTATGAGCACATGGATTCATTCTCCTAACACTAAACGATTAGTAAGAATACCTACACAGGATTATTCAACATAGAGACGTACTGAAAAAATTTCTGAATTAGACTTTAACAAAATCCTTAGGGGTGTAGCTAACCTTTCTTTAAAAGAGAACGAAGATATGGCTGCTCTAGTAGAGAAACCATTAGGGGAAATTCTATATCCTGAGTTAGTTGATGAACCTTCATGTATTCGATTGTCAAACTTTGAGGGAGATAGGTTTAAACTGAAATCTAATTATATTAGTCAATTGCCATATTTTCATGGATTAGAAAGAGAGGATGCCTATTATTTCTTTAGAGAATTTAACGAAGTTTGTCAAATGATGAAAATGCTAAACATGAGTACTGATGCTATTAAACTTAGATATATCCCTTTTGCTTTAAAAGACACAACTAAGAGATGGTTATATACTCTATCACCTGATTCAATTTCTACATGGACTGAATTTTGCTTTGTTTTTCTAAAAAAATATTATCCAACACATCAAACGATTAAAAAGAAGAAGGAAATATTAATGTGTAGCCAAAAACAGGGAGAATCATTCTGAAAATATTTTGAAAGATTTAAAGATTTACTAACTCAATGTCCACACCATGCAATGAGTAAAGCATAGTTAATAGGTATAATTTATGAAGGCATAGATGTTTCAACAAAATCTTTATTAGAATCTACTTATCAGAATGGATTTTTAAAACTGTGTAGTGAAGAATCATGGGCATATTTAGAAAACTTTGCAAAAAGAACTACATAGTGGGAAAACTCAACTGAAGCTATTACAGATAAAAGAATATTGCCAAGGGGAATGCATGAAATAGATTCAAGCACTATGCTTGAAGTTAAATTAACTGAATTAACAAAGAAAATAGAAGAGTTATCATTAAATCAAAAGCTAGCAGAAAAAAATGCAAACGTTAATGATTTAGATATTATTTATGCTAGAACCCAGAAAGATAACTTTGAAAATTCTTATAACCCTAATTAGAGAAATCACCCGAATTTATCTTGGAGAAACAACAATTACCAGGGAGGAGAAAATATAAATGACAAAAATATAAGTTATGAAGCTTTAATTGGACAAGGATTTAGAATAGAGAAATTAGAAAAGATAATCCAACAATTAAACAATCGTCTAGATCTTGTATTTGGAAATGCTGTAATTCAAAATCAAAATATAAATAGAAATATACCCCCTAGATAGAAAGAATTAATGGAAGTTAGACCTACTGGAGGATTGCCAATGCAAGCAATACATAATCATATCAACAGAACTGTTAATAAAATTGATACCTCCTTTGGGAGGGTAGTTGAATGAAACAGTATAACTAAAGTAAACTATGTATAATATAGTAAGTAGAAAAATATAAAAAAGAAAAAAAATGTAAGTTTAATTATAGTTAGTAGTATCGTAGAGTTATTACTTAACTCAATGAACTTAGTCCATTGAGTTATGACCTAACTCCACGAGGGTGTAAAGTAGTTATGTTAATTTTGTCTCTGCTAATTATTGTTTATGTTATACAGAATCACAACAAATGGAATTGATAAAATTACCACTAGATGCACTAAGGGAAGTACTAAGTAACTTGTCAGCTAAAGATTTGTGCAGATTGTGTTGTGTATCAAAGGAAATCAAAGACTGTGTTAGAGAAAAATATTTTCATGGACTACAAACTGCAAAAATGACTAAGATTAGAGATGAATTTTTATGAAAGTCATTTAATCGTAGTTCAATCTGCTATGAATATTTGAATATAGAAGAAATTGCTGGAATTCCACCTAATACATTAAAAGGAATAGATCATATTATGGGGATGGATGAAGGATTAATTATATACAAAACTAAACCAAGGTATGCAATTCTGTTACCTGACATTTTGATTAGAAATCCTATCACAAGAGAAGAATGGAATATAGGAAGGCCTAATAGATATGAAGTACTAACTGAAAATAGTGGGTCAGCTTTAATATTTTCTAATAAAAATTCGACCATTCCTGAAAAATTATATTATTGGAGACCAATTGGAAATTGGGATGAAGATTTATGCTTAAGTGTGTATAATTTTCTTTATAGATCTTGGACTGAAAATACTATGATATATCTAAGACAGAAAGCATTAATTAACAGCATGCATGTCATACTTGATGGACATATATATCTAATCACAGATATATCAGTTGCATTTAGATCTGATTTATAAATAGTAAGCATAGACAGTTATGATGATTTTATAGAAATATTACCTATACCTAGTGATATAGTTAAATCACCATCTTTAGAATATGATCAAATTCAATTGGGAATCTAGTATAATAAATATGATGATCCTACTTTATGTCTGATAAAGTGGTGAGATGAATTGAAGAAATTTCAAATATGGATTATGAAAGACCTAAATGAATGGAAGTGGGAAGAGGAATATATTGAAATAGATGTAGAAATAGAAACAGCTACATTATCTTGGAACATAAGAGGACCCCTTTCTGCATTTCATTTCATTTCATTAATGGTAATACACTTATATTTAGTATTGATAACATACTGCATGTTTACAAGCTAAAAAGGAAAGCAAATTACATTAAAATAGAATTAATAGCAAGAAGAATTATTGTTGGATCGTATGGCTACACAAGAGGGGGGTGAATTGTGTATCTTTAATATTTTCTGAAATATAATTGAAACTTTAAAACTCAAAAACAAGTCGAGACATTGTTTTCATAAAATCATTTTTATTCAAGGTTTCAATTACAATATACAATTCAATTCTCCTTAGAAATTGTAGATGCAATTATATTTCAATACCATGTATCATCTAAACAATTTCATAACTACAAACAAAGAAAACTAATTTGCGGAATTTAAAACTTTTCTCCCTGTTTGAGATCTTTCTTCTTCTTTTTCTTCTTCAGCAATTCTTCAGTGACGAATATCTTGTCTTTTCATGCTTCACCGAATTTGCTTTCTTCTGATACTTCAAATCTTCAGTGACAAAAATCTTACCTTTTTATGCTTCACTGAACTTTCTTCCACTTGAGAGATTTTCCCCGAGAAGGTGTTTTTGATCCTTGAAAAAGATTTTTCTTCCGGTGTGCAGGGATGGTTTGATCCTTGAAAAGATTTTTCGTTTTGTGTAAAAGGATAAATTGATCAACGAGAATTCTATGCCTTTTATACTGTATCTTCATTTCATGCATATCCTTCACGTTTAACCACCACCAGTTTTCCACTTCTCCATGTCTTTTCTTTTTCCTTCATCGAAACACACACGTTCTAACCCACGTTTATATTTCGAATTTTCTTTAATCATCAGTCCTGGATCTTTGAAAAATTTCCTGCAAAATAAACTTTCTCGTCCAAAAGTTTTTCATCAGTGTAATAAGAAGTCGTTACTTTAATGTTAACTAAACGAGTAACACAAGTATATATATAACTTAACGTTTCTAACTTAATGAGTTCCTCATGTGCCATTTCACGTGACAAGAACTGTTGCTAACTCAACGAACTATGTCCGTAGTGTTATGCTATCTCAACGAACCATCTTCGTTGTGTTATGATAACTCAACGAACCATCTCCGTTGTGTTATGATAACTCAACGAACCAGTAATAAACAAATGTTTTTATAATAAGAATTTTACCACGTGCAAAAATAACAACTTAAGTTTATAATGCTAACCTAACGCGTTGCCTTAGTGTTCAATATAGCAACTCAACGCGTTTAGTTATGTTAACTTAACGAGTTAAACATGTGCACCTCACGTGATACAATACAACATTCATAACTTATAATTTCACCACGTGTATAACACTAACTTAACGAGTTCGTCTCTTCTTTTACTCACTAACTTAACGAGTTATCACGTGACCTATTTTAACCTTTAAGCCTCTAACTTAACGAGTTCTCACGTGACCTCTATACAAACAAAACTCTAACTTAACGAGTTGTCTAAACGTGCACTATTCATGATACAGAAGATATAACATTAAAGCATATCATGCTTTTCAATAAAAACACACGTTAACTTAACGTTTAGCTAAATGAGAAATTAATGCAACGAAACGACTAGTTATTAACTTCAGATCCAATACAGACAAGTATTTATATCAGTAAGCTTTTTCTGTATTAATTGATGATTTTAATTTCTTTTCACAAGCAATAGTAATTGAGCAAATATGATTATTTTCATTCAGCACACATCATCAAAACAAAAATACTCAACAATTATGCCTAAAAAGTTTGCATGGACTGACACATTTATTCCATTTGTTACTACTTTTCAATCATGTTTTTAAACTATGATTCTGTGCTTTTAATGTTGTATGTATTCTGCATTTTTTTTAGAAAAAGAAAAAGAAAAGAAAAATTTTAGTTTTAGTTTTATTCTATAAAAAAAAGAAAAAAACAAAATATCAATCCAGTTTGTTGGTATCTATTCTGGGAAACCAACTGGCTTGCTTATGAGCCACCAAAGGCATAGGAGCCTAGGTTCCACACAAGACACTAATTTAACAATTTAAGTTGTTATATATTTTACTTTTATTTGTGAATGAAAAAGTTTTTCAAAATCAAAAATCAGAAGATACTGAAGGAGATACAAAAGGATAAGGTATGTAATTGATTACTTATCCTAAATTTACATTTCAACTAAGTTCGTTGAGTTAGATGTTAAGTCAACGAAATAATATTCATGTCTGCTACAATTACTGTATTTATTGTAAAATATTTTACATTAAGGACAATGTAAAATGTAGGTATGGGGGGGAGGTAATTAAAGTAATAGCCATGTAATTTTGTTAATTAGAGGAATTAGAATGGTACTACAAAAGTTATGTCTGTGGAAATTGAAAATTTTTTGAAAAAGAAGTTGCTGTAACTATCCGATAATTGAAACTGTAAAATTTTTAAGAACTGTAACTGCTTGAATGTTATATTTATAATCTTATATAAGATGCTAGAAATTTTATTATTCATACAAATCTAGATATAGTATCTTATGTTTTTGCTGAATTTTATGAGTTTAACAGTTTCATGATTTTAAAAAAGAAAATGCTTAACTGAAACTCAGTAAATTATCTGAAATCCTAGAAGAGCTGAAATGTTGATTTTTGGATTAAATGAAATATATATTATCAAAGATACATTTAATTTGATTGATTAAACTTGTAGAATGATTTATGTGTAGAGCTTATTAAACTACAGAAAAAGTATGAGCTTATTGATATGGATTCATATTTTCAGTAAATAATAAAAGCAGGACTATATGAGATTTGTGTTTTATTGCATCTGTATTAATGAAATACACATATATACTGTGAGTATTGTTTAAAATATAAAAAAAAAACTTTGAGAGTTTATTGACGTGTTTGATCATGAGTCTTTTGTACTTGAGCAGATAGGTATATAAGGATTGTTGACCTGAAAAAGACTCTTTAAATCTGGCAACCTAAGATCCTGATCAGATTTGGGATTATTGATTGAAAGCTTGATACATGGGTACACTAGAAAGCTCTTGTATGATTAAAGCTTGTCAAATTAACTTTTAAAGTACAAATATGCATATACTGTTCTGAAAAGATACAAGTGTTTTGTGAAATATAGATATCTTTTGAATCAAATATATTTTATGTTATCTAAAATTACTTAAGTATGAATCTAGAATAGACTTTTGAAGTTGTTTATTTGAGATACAATTCTTGATTCTACTTGTCTTAATCATATTGAATTGGATTGTGTTTTAATTCGTATGTAGTTGAAATTTATTTTGGAAATTATATTGGAAAATTCAGGATGACAGATGGTGAAAAAAATAAGAAAAAGAAATGATAATATAATTAACACCTATGTGATGCTAATGTATTTTCTATGTAATTTACATATATTCTAAATATATTTGCAGATTGAAGAGGAGAAAACAAAGTTAAAATAGATTATTGAAAAAAATACAGAATATCTATATAGTAATCTAAATTATGTATTCTAAAGAACTAAGTGAAGAATTAATTCTAACACTTTAGAAAGACCAACTAGTTAGATCTTAGTTTGCTAAGGGACTAGTAAAATTTAAGTATAGGGGAAGTATTTAGAATGAAAAAGTGCATAATATTAACGGTTAAATGATGGTTAATTGCATAATATTTAGCTTATCATATGAGAATTAAGACATTATGTTATAATTGCACTATTATATGCTTTAATGAAAGAAACTACATAATTTCAGGGAATTAATGTTAATTTAGTACATTTCTGAACTATTAGTAAATTGCAGGCTGTGAAATTCTCAAGTATCCGAATTTTCTGTTATTTCAGAGAGTTATGTTTAATGTACCGAACAGTTATGTTTTAAAGAATATTTTATTATTTCCTGAAGTACACGTGTTGAAATCATATTGCATGACTTAAGTAGATTTTTGGTAAGTTATCTATTAACTATCCGAAATGCATATGGGCATTGGATAGTTAGGTTCGTAAGTGTCCGAAATATTTGAACTTGTTAAATTAGAATTATGCACATGTTGAATTTAAATGCTTTAGTATATCACATGAGATGCACATGTTTAACTCATTAAGTTAGCATAACTGTACGCGTTGAGTTACATGAATACACACTAAGATAGCGCGTTATGTTAGCAGCTTATTTCTTTATTACACGTGTTTTATAGTTAAATCAATGAAGTAAGTCCATTGAGTTATCTGTAACTCCACGAACCATTTATTTTTTAATATGCCACTATAGCGGTTACAGAAACAGGACATTCGATGGAAAACCACGATTGCACGTATCACGCAGAAATTCACTCATGAAAGGGAGAAGAAATCACCATCATTGATCTGAATGAAGGAAATCTAACTGATCATCTAAAGTAGAAGTAGTTACTACTGAAGAAATATAAAAGAAGAGGAGAAAAAACGAAGAATGGGTGGTTGGCAGTGTGTGTAAAGGTGGAGGATCGTGCTAACTGCAAGCAGCGTTGAAAGTTCACTGAAGCATCCACACCATCACCAACATTACCATAATCACCAACCATCGGAGGTCTGTGAGGATACTTTCTTGATGTCGGGTCGATTCCGATCCAAACATAGTGTCTGACAACTACTATGAGGAGTGATCGCGTCATAGGAAGGGAAGCCATTTTCACCAAGCACCGACTCATATCTTAGGAGATCGTAAAGCTTCTAACCTTGGTTTCAGGTTGATGCTAGTATGCTGAAGAGGAGATCATCTTGCAATTCTAGACTCGCGATTCTATAGGGAGAGGAGGTAGGATTGCAAGTGATTAAGTTTTCAGTAGTGTAATCATGTCGCATGTAGTGACGGAAGTATTTACTATCAATAGAGATTTTTACATTTCACTTTTCGCCTATTTTCATGAACATCTCAAAACAAAAATACCAAAAACAACAACTTATCTGTGTTTATATTTAGTATTTAAGTATTGTATTGTTTGTTGTGTATCATAATTAAAGTTATCATTGTCAGTATTGTGAATATTTTATGCTTGTTTAATTCAGAAAATAGAAAATAGTTTTACAGTTTACTAAAATTGATTTGTTTTAGATACTTAAAGATTTTAATGATTACTGTTTGAAATATTTGAATGTTAGTATTGCTTAATGATAAATCTAATATTAACTAGCATTAAAGAGCTTAATTGATGTCATTTACAATCTGTGGAACCGCCCAATGGTTGGCTAAATTCCTCTGTAATTAGCAGTATTAAACTGGAAAGATAGGCTCGTGGAGTTAACTTAAGTCCACGAGATTAGTCCGTTGAGTTAGCCATAACTCCACGAACTTAGTCCATTGTATTAACTGTAACTCAATGGAGTGATTACTAAACACATTAAGTCTAATATAAAAAACGGAACAGTACACAATTCTTACTCAATTCTTTGTGGGATCAACCTATACTTGCACACAAATACAATATACACTATGCACTTGTAGTTAAAATACAAATTGGAATTAATATCTAATTTGTGTGAAAGGTTGTTTGTTTACTTCTGAAAGAAATTATTGATATAAGCATAAAGACAAATTAAACAAGTTAAAAATAGAAGTTAACAAATACACAAACAAGTTTTCTAACGTCGTTGCTGGGGAACTAAACAAGTTCTCTAGTGCTACCTAAAATCCCAAACAAAGGACCAGCCTCAGCTTCTCTTGCAGCCATTGATCTAGCTGCTTCCTGATGCTGCTCTACTTTAATTTTGTATTGGGCCTTCAACTTATCTTCGACCATTCTTTTTTTTATGGCATCATATAGGATATGTGCCTTGGCCATAGCCATTCCTTCCTCATCTCCTTGGTCCTTTGCTGTTTTAACCAAGCTAGCAAACTCTTTATCTTCTTCTTCAGTTTTCGACCAAGCAAATGTTACTCGTTGTAATGGCTCTGTTGGTGGAACTGAAAGTCCTGGCTGCTGTTTCTCAAAGACAGGTCTTTCAGTAGACGATTCCTGTTGTTCTTCAGTTGCATGTTCTTCATTTCCTTTCCTCTATTGCTGCCGCCTAATTTCACCCCTTGCACAACCAACAATGCACCTTTTGAACCATAGTCGAGACTTACGTTGGATCAATTCTAGGGCAACTTCATTATTTAGTCTGATTTTTCTCTCTATTTAATGCAACTTTTGTAGCTACTTTGATTCTTGTTTCCATAATCTAAGGTATTTTTATGCCTAAATCTACTAAAACTTTCCTCTAGTAGAAAAGGTCAGATTCTACCTTTTGTAGCTCTTTTTCCCGTGTTGTATTTCTGATCTTCTGCCTTGTGTGCCATTCTTCCGATTCTTTGAGAAATTCTGTCGTGTCAACTGTGTCCTCCCAAAATTCTAGTGTCATCTTTGTCATCGTGGAGTAATGGAACGAAATGGAATCACTCTGATCTCTATTGTTCTAAGTTCTAAATGATTCTACGGATAATGCCCCTAAATCCTAAGTTTTAGTATAAATAAGCCCTAAGTTTAGGCGAGTAATCAGGTTATTTTCCTGCACAAGCTCTTGCTCTCTCATCTACCTCTCCGTGGAGTTACAGTTAACTCCACGAACTTAGTCCGTGGACTTAACTATAGTATTCTGTTGAGTTATAGTTAACTCAACAAGGTAAGTTCGTTAACTTATCCTAAACTCAACGAAGTAAGTTCATTGAGTTAAGCGTAACTCAACGGACTTTCCGTAAAGTTATAACTAATAAAAATACTTATAATAATAATTTTTACTTTGGTCAAGATCGAAGAATTTTCGGTCTAACCGACACTTAATTTTTTCACATTTTAGCATTTTGGTCAAACCGTTATATTTCTCGATTGAACCAAAATTAAATACTTTTTTTTTTTTCTTACCGATTGAATTGATACTATGCTTCAATAAAATCGACATTTTTACTTAATATAATATATAGATTTTTTTATATTTTTATGTTTCAATCAGACCGATGGATCCTATCGGTTGAACCGCAACGATTTTTTTTTCTTTTATATATGTTTTGGTAAAACTGATAATTTCTTTCGGTTGAACCGTAACTATGTTTAAATAAGTTTTTTTTTTTTACAACTTAGTTAATTTCTTACTAAGTAAAGCTCAAGTAGTCCTCTACTCTTACTTCTTCTATAATTCCAAAGGAACTTTTTGGTATCTTCAAAATAGGTCTAAGTCTTTGTCCATTTACTTTAAATATATTCTGATTTTTAGGATTTTCAATTTCAATAACTCCATAGGGATAAATATTTCAAATTATAAAAGGTCCTACCCACCTAGATCTTAATTTTCCTAGATGGTTATGGAGTCTAGTCATATAAAGATATACTTTTTGTCCTATTTCAAAGGATTTTGGAATAATTTTCTTATCATACCAGAATTTCATTTTTTCTTTTTCTCTTACAGTCTTCGAATAAGCTTAATTCCTAAATTCTTCTAATTCAATCAATTGCATTTCCTTGTTTTCAGCAGCTTGATTTAAATTAGTGTTTAGAGTTTTTAATGCCCAATAAACTTTATGTTCAATTTCAACTAGTAAATAATAACTTTTTCCATATACTAACCTAAAATGTCACATACCTAAGTTTGTCTTATAAGCAGTTCTATAAGCCCAAAGTGCATCTATTAATCTATTAGCCCAATCATTTCTAGTAGGATTTACTACTTTTTCTAAGATTAACTTAATTTGTTTGTTTGCACTTTCTACTTGTCCACTTGTTTGCGGATGATATGATATTGCGATTTTGTGATTTACTCCATATTTCTTCATTAAGGCTTCAAAACTTCTACTACAGAAATGAGTTCCTCTATCACTGAAAATAGCTTTAGGTATTCCAAATCTGGCAAGTATATTAGTTCTTATAAAATGTATTACTACTTTGTTGTCATTAGTTTTTGTAGGAATAGCTTCTATCCATTTAGATACATAATCCACCCCCAACAATATACAATTAAATTGATTAGACATAGGAAATGGACCCATAAAATCTATTCCTCACACATCAAATATTTCAATCTCAACAATAGGATTGAGAGGCATCATATTCCTCTTTGATATTTTTCCTATTTGTTGACATATTAAATAACTTAAGCAATATTTATGAGCATCTTTGAATAGTGTTAGCTAATAAAATCTACATTGCAGAATTTTGGCAGTAGTTTTCCCTGAACCAAAATGCCCTCCACATGCTTGGTCATGGTAGAAAGACAATATGCTCTAATATTCAGTTTCTGGAACACACCTCCTTAAAACCAGATTAGGACATTTCTTAAATAAGTATGGGTCTTCCCAGTAGTAATATTTTACTCTTGAAAAGAACAATCTTTTATCCTGTCTATTCCAATCCTTAGGTGTTAAACTAGTAACTGAGTAATTAACTATGTCTACATACCAAGGCCTTGTATTGATGGTCATTGATTGTTTATTAGGAAAATTATCCTTAATTTCAATATTTGATTTTTCTATTTGTAACCTTGATAAGTGATCTACTACTACATTCTCACAACCTTTTTTATCTTTATTTTCTAGATCAAATTCTTGTAATAACAATATCCATCGGATCAATCTAGGTTTAGTCTCTTTCTTTGCTATTAGGTGTTTTAAAGTTGAATGATCCATGTATACTATCACTTTAGCTCTAATTAGATATGATCTAAACTTTTTTAAGGCAAACACAATAGCTAACAGTTCTTTTTTAGTAGTTGTATAATTAACTTAAGCATCATTTAAAGTTTTTCTTGCATAATGAATCACTCTAGGAGATTTTTCTATCTTCTGTCCCAACACTACTCCTACAGCAAAATCAGATGCATCGCACATTAATTCAAATGTATGGCTCCAATCAGGTACTTGTATTATAGGAGTTGAAATTAAGCTAGTTTTAAGCTTGAAAAATGCTTCTTTGCAATTTTTATCAAAGTTGAATGGGACATCTTTTAATAAATTAGTTAAAGATCTAGCTATTTTGCTAGAATCTTTAATGAATCTTCTATAAAATACAGCATGTCCTAGAAATGATCTAATATCTTTTACTAATTTAGGTTCTCATAGATTAGAAATTACTTCTATTTTAGCTTTATCTACTTCCAACCCTTTCTTTGAAACAACATGTCCCAAGACTATTCCTTATTTAACCATGAAGTGACATTTTTCCCAATTTAGAACCAGACTTTTTTCCACACAACGTTTTAATACTTGGTCTAAATTGTTTAAACATACTTCATATGAAGTTCCATAAACATTAAAATCATCCATAAATATTTCTAAAAAATCTTCAATCATTCTAATGAATATGCCCTGCATACACCTTTAAAGGTGGCTAGTGCATTGCATAATCTGAATGACATTCTCTTAAAAGCATAAGTTTCATTAGGACAGGTGAAAGTTGTTTTCTCTTGATCCTCTAATGCTACTGGCACTTGGTTATATCCTGAATACCTGTCTAGGAAACAAAAATATTCTTGCCCTACTAATTTCTCTAGCATTTGATCTATGAAAGGTAAGGGAAAATGATCTTTCCTAGTCACAGCATTCAGCTTTCTATAGTTTATACACACTCTCCAACCTGATTGAATTTTAGTAGGTATCAAGTCCTGACTTTCATTCCTAATAACTGTTAATCCTGATTTCTTGGGAACTACATGGATTGGACTAACCCATGAGCTATCAGAAATCAGATAAATTATGTCATTATCTAACCATTTCACTATTTCTTTCCTAACTACTTTAAAGTTTGGATTTAATCTATTCTCAAGAATTCTAATAGGTTTAGCATTCTCTTCTAAATATATGTGGTGACAGCATAAAGTTGCACTTAACCCTTTTATATCAGTCAGTCCATCCTATTGCTTCTTTATAAGTTTTTACTACATCTTTTAATTTAACAATTTGATCCTCTTTTAAATCTGAAGCAATAATGATTGGACATGTTCGTTTTTCTTCTAGAAATATATAGGTTAATTCAAGAGGTAAAGGTTTTAAATCTAAATGTTGCCTATTAGGAGCTAGAGCTTCTAGAACATTTTCATTTTCTATATTAATCTCTTCTTGATCTCCTTCTATATTTATGCTTTCACTTACTTCTAAAGTTTCATAATTTAGTTGCCTATTTAGTTCTTCTTGAATCACATCATTTAGCATATCTCCTTCATCCTCTAAAAAATCTATAGTATGTAAGGATATTTTTAACTCCTCAAACTTTTCTGTTTGAAAATGTTTAATTGAGTATCCTCATTACCATATGCTAAATTCATTCCTCTAGTTTTACAATTTATAGTAGCCCCTGATGTTGCTAAGAATGGTCTTCCTAAAATTAAAGATGTGTCATGATTTTGATGCTTAATTTGTTGGGAATCCAAAATCACAATCTTAATAGGATATATAAAATTTTTGATTTTAATTAAGACATCCTCTATTTTTCCTCTAAGGTATCTTATACTTCTATCAGCTAATTGAATAATAGTCCTAGTAGGGATTAAGCCTTCTAATCCTAAGGATGCAAGTATATCACTCGGCATAACATTTATACCTGCACCATGGTCTATTAAGGTTCTTTCCAGAATAGTATTTCCTATGGTGTATGATATAATAGGGATTCCAAGATTAGATAACTTTTTAGAAATTTGTGGTAGAAATAGGGAACTACTTTGCTCAACTAAAAAGACTTTCCTTAAAACTTTTCGCTCTCTTTTCTTAATACACCAATCCTTAAGAAATTTAGCACAATGTGGCATTTTCTGCAATAAGTCTAACAAAGGAATGTTAACTTGTACTTTTTCAAAAATTTCTCTAATTTTTTCTTATTTTTCAGGAAATGTTTGTTGTAATCTTTCAGGATAGGGTGCTAATGATTATGATTTAAAAGATTCTTTATCTTTTATTTCATTTTTTTGATCATTTTTAGTCTCATTTTCAGATTCAGATTTTTCTTCATTGATTTCTACATTTTCAGACATTACATTTTCATTATCATTTTGAAATTTGTTCTTATCCACCTTCATATTACTTTCTTTTTGAATTATTGGTGGTATATCAGTTCTAAATCTTAATGTTATACATACATCTTCTAGATTTTCATTACTTTATAATGTTCTTGTATTTCATTTTCGTGCTTATGATCTTCAATTGTTTTTAGTTTTAAATTGCATTCTTTAAATTCTATTGCATTGATATTTTCTTTTTCTATATGTCTTGCAAATTATGCACTTCTGTAACATTAAAGTTTTCATTGTGTTTTTATGTTGCATAACTTGTAATTTCATTGTAAATTCATCCAATGCTTTTAATTTTCTTTCTAGATCATCTAATCTCATTACATTCAATTTTTGATCAATTTTCATTATGTTTTTTTCAGTTTCGTAAATGATATCAATTTTAGGTTCTGTATATTATTCCTTATAGTTTAACTGGTTGACTTCTTGTTGTTGACACATATATTATTCTAGTTTGTCCATGTTTTGCTCTAAGCTACGCTCTAGTCTATCATACATATCCTAAACTTCCTTGTCTCTCAACATATTACACATTCTAAGCTGACCATCAGTTGAGTAAACTATAGGATTCTCGTACTTAGCTCTATTATATTGAATATAATTCATTTGTTGTTCAAGTGCTTTAACCATCTACAATCGTCTTAGTTTCAAACAATCAGAGATGTCGTGACCTTCCAAATTGCAGAATTCACATATGCTAACTACAGGTTTCAGAAATCTTTGAACATAAGCATATGCCATATTCTCAATTATAGAGTAAAACACACAACACTCCTCCTGCTATTAAAACAAAACAGCACTTACAATTGCTTAGCTTTTCAATCCCCGACAACGACACCAGAAAACTTGTTTGGGTTTGTTAACTTCTGTTTAGTTGTGAAAAGTTAAATCTTAAACTTGCTTATATCAGTAATTTCTTTTAGAAGTAAACAAACAACCTTTCACACAAATTAGACATTAATTCCAATTTGTATTTTAACTGCAAGTGCACAGTATATATTGTATTTGTGTGCAAGTACAGGTCGATCCCACAGAGATTGAGTAAGAATTGTGTACTATTTCAATTTTTATATTGGAGTTTATATGTGTTCAGTTAAGCACTCCATTGAGTTACAGTTAACACAACAGACTTAATTCGTGAAGTTATGGTTAACTCAACAGACTAACCTCGTGGACTTAAGTTAACTCCACAAGTCTATTTTTTCAATTGAATATTGCTATTTACAAAGGAATTCGGCCAACCATTGGACGGTTCCACAAATTGTAAATAACATCAATTAAGCTCTTTAATGTTAGTTAATATTAGATTTATCATTAAGCAATACTAACATTCAGATATTTCAAACAGTAACCATTAAAATCTTTAAGTATCTAGAATGAATCAATTTCAGTAAACTATAAAACTATTTTCTATTTTCTGAATCAAGTAAACATAAAACATTCACAATACTGACAATGATAACATTAATCACAATACAAAACAAACAATACAATACTTTAATACTAAATGTAAATACAGATAATTTGTTGTTTTTGATATTTTTGTTTTGATATGTTCTTGAAGATGAATGAAATGTGAAATGTAAAAATCTCTATCGACAATAAAAACTTCTGTCACTATATGCGACGCGATTACACCACTGAAAACTTAATCATGTGCAATCCTACCTCCTCTCCCTATAGAATCACGAATCCAAAATTGTAAGATGATCTCCTCTTCAGTATACTGACATAAACCCGAAACCAAGGCTAGAAGCTTTACGATCTCTTGAGATATAAGTCAATGCTTGGTGAAAATGACTCCCTTCCCGTGACGCGATCACTCCTCACAATGGTTATCAAGCACCATGTTTGGCTCAGAATCGACCTAACATCAGGAAAGTATCCTCACAAACCTCCGATGGTTGGTGATTTTGGTGGTGGTATAGAGCTTCAGGAAACTTACGACGCTTCCTACAATTAATGCAGTTCTCTACCTCTACACACACACACTTCGTCTTTTTTCTCTTTTTTTATATTTCTTCTGTAGTAATTGCTTCTACTTAGATGATCAGTTGGATTTCCTTCATTCACATCAAGGATGGTGATTTCTTCTTCATTCCACGAGTGAATTTCTACGTGATACGTGTAATCATGGTTTTCCTTCGAATATCCTGTTTCTACAACTGCTACAGTGGCATATTAGAAAATAAATGTTCTGTGGAGTTATAGATAACTCAACGAACTTACTTCGTTGATTTAACTATAAAATACATGCAATAAAGAAATAACTTATAAGCTTATAACACTAACACAATGCATTACCTTAGTGTATATTCAAGTAACTCAACGCGTATAGTTATGCTAACTTAACAAGTTAAACATGTGCAGCTCACGTAACATAATAAAGCATTTAAATTCAACACGTGCATAATTCTAACTTAACGAGTTTAAATATTTCAAATACTTACGAACCTAACTGTCCAATGCTTAGATATATTTTAGATAGTTACCAGATAACTTACCAAAAATTTATTGAAGTCATGCATTGATGTTTCAACACATGTACTCTAGGAAATAATAAAATATTTTTTAAGCATTTAAAACATAACTGTGTCCGATACATGCAATATAACTCTCTGAAATAATAGAAAATTCAGATACTTAAGAATTAAAAACCTGCAACTTAACGACAGTTCAGAAATATACTTAATTAACGTTAATATCCTGAAATTATACAGATTCTTTCATTAAAACATATAACAGTGCAAGTATATAACATAATAGCTTAATTCTCATATGATAAACTAAATATTCTATAATTAATCATCATTTAACCGTTAATATTATATACTTTTTCATTCTAAATAATTATGTACACATCCATGTAAATATTGAAATTAAATGCATAACTTCTAAAGAATGATCAATGTCTGACGTTATTTCTTTGTGAAGCAACATTATCTGGCTGTTGATTCACACCACTATCATATTTGAGAAAGAAAGTAGCAAAGTAGATGTACGGAATTCTAAGACTTGCTTCGATAAAAAAACCCATGCAACTCATGCCTAAAAAAAGTGGATCTATACTTCAAATGCTTGATTATATTTTACATATTGTGGAAACAATTATGATCCATGATTGAATCCAAAATTCAAGCACTAGCATTTGTTACTTCTGGACCTTGAAAATCTCACCATTCGGTCAAAGCATGCGTCACTTGGATTTTTTTTTAATGTAGTATGAAAGAACTACGCCGCAAAAATCGCTGATAAAACATCTTCGTCAGAGCCTTTCACATGAATTCTTATAAATTTTGGATATAACAATATATTTTCTCTTTAAACTTTAATTACCCTTTTAATCTTCTTTCATGCTACCGTTAATTTCATTTAAAATATTTATTTACTTACATTAATTCTCTCGTAATTAATACTTATTTTTAAACCTTTCGAACCCATATGTTAAAAAGAAAATTTGTGATTCTCATATTTGGATGTTACAAATCAATTGAGATTTTTCAAATAAAAATTATCCTCCACATCATTTATGTTACAAATCTTAATAAAACAATAACTATTACCATTTTCGACAATAAAGAATATTTTGTCTATTATTTATTTTAAATTAGTTAGATAAAATATCAATACATGTAACACGCAAGACGGATGCTAGTTATCAAATAGAACTCACTACAAATACCAACAGAATGATCCCTATACCCATTATATGCAATCCACACGATACTGTTTACACTCTTACTGGGTACCCTATAAAATGAATACGCTACCGAATATTCAATAATTTCAGTTAACTGCATCAGGTATGTTCTCTTGTTGGATATTTCGACTCAAGTCTTTCAGGTTTGAAATGATGCAAAACCTGGCATTTTAAGGAAGAAATGGGTTTTTAGAAATCGAGGGATTCACCTCTTTCTGCCTGCAGTATGCCCTGGCAAAGAACCACCAATCAAGCAATTGAAAGAAATTTATAAAAATAAATACAAATTCAACTCATTGTTTAGCACTAACCTCGAGGCGTTCAAGCCACCAAGTGAAACAGTCCCAAACACTAGGAGGAGAAAGGGGATTTTGATAAGAGCATTATTTGTTTTGTTTGTAATCGGGACTCCCCTCCTCACCACACGTACATGCATAGCTACTTGAGAAACATCATCTGTGAGAGGAAATAGCAGAACGGGTGCAAGATAACTAACACGTAGAGTTCAAAGGATGTCACCTTCAACTGAGCCTCCATCACCTGTTCCTGCAAAAATGGCGAAAACATTTGGCAATCAATTTACATTATCCTCCATGGGAGACTATAATCCTATCATGGTTTGCCAAGAACCTTCAAAGAATTAAATATTTACAAACGCAAGCACATACATTAATGCAAAAATGGAAACAATCTTCTCCTTCCAGTCACTCCAGAAAAAGTTCACCTGTTTCACCTACCTAGTCAAATTTTATATACCATGACTTGTTTCCAAGGGAGAAACTAGTGCCAAATAAAAAGAAGCCCCCACTTGACTTTTGCCAGAAACATAATAGGTGAGTTTCTCCTATTTGTCCTTTTTGTCTTTACAGTTTTTGAGAATGTCGTTCTTACTGTTAGGGACTACACTTCTACCACAAACCATTGCTTATGTCAGCCTCACAGGAACTTCAACCCCTAAAGTTCACATGAAACCACGTATATCAACATCATGTCATTTAATTTCCCCCTTCATGGTACGTTGATTTCAAAGGAATACCATTTCAAGCTAAAATACAGCATCCACTCGTACTGGATACCTGAGAATAGAGCAGGTTGGAATAGCGTGACCTCTAATGGAGATTTTTCAATTTCAATATTCTAATAAGCATTTGTCCTTTTTAAGAGAATAACATATTGAATTCAACATGAGAAGAGATGTTTTGAGTTTAAGGCGTGAATATCATCAATACAACACCTAATGCCTCATTGTTTTCAGCTTGTGTAGCTTTTGTTATCATCTATGGATAAATAGAACTCTGAAGCTCCTCTGGAGAAGGTATGAGGCACTAATGCTGTCGTGAAAGTTCATGTTAGGCCTCAAAAAAACATTTGTATGATGTATGATGAACGTAAATTTAGAAAAATGTTTTTGTAAACAAAAATATAAGTCAGTTGGAATACCATGATTACGAAGGCTTCATGAGTGCATAATGAATAATGTTTTATCAGAAAATTTGTGATGCACATGAAGCAAAATCCCTGTAGACAATTTTTTTTTCAGTTTTGGTTTCCTATGAACTATGACCAAAATTATCTCCAGCACTCCAATATGACAGCGAATCTTTAATGAATATCACTTCAAGAAAAATGAAGTAAATTCAGAATAAAATAACAACCTTTATTTAATCAGTAATAGTATGTCATAAAATTATGTTTTAGAAGATGAACTATCAACAGAATGCTATAATTTCAATTAAATAAAAAGAAAGAAAGATTTACCTGGTAGAAGGCATGTGTATGCTTCTGAAATCTGCATTGAGTTTCATATGATCATTAGAGATGGTGAGAAAAGTAAAAAAAGAAAGCATTAAGTTTAGGATATAAAACAAATGGCATGCATATAAGCAAGTCACATTTGAAGAAACAAATGCAACCATGTAATGATTAAGTCCCCTTTGACCTAACAGAAGCCTGTATAAAGAAATACTTTGGGAACCATAACATTAATAGAAGACATCAAAGCATAGGTTCTCGTGTATAAAGTGATCCTTAACGAGTGGTGAAGAATGGGAATAGTGTGGTAATAAATTCCATACTAACATGGCCCTAAAGGTTTCCTTTGGGCTTGTACATGCATTTTTTCAATGCTAAAAGATGATCTGGAGGCAATATTGAATGATCTTTTGGGAAGGAACGTTAGACGCAATCTGGTAAATACTCCATCTTTCTTATCCCTAAGATAAGTAGTGTTGAGAATATTAGAGACTTCTGACACATAGGCTTAATGAATACCATCATGAAGATAATAAACAAGGTGCTTAATAGTAGGCTCCTATAACGAGTATGAATCAAATTATATAGATATAATAAAACAAGGATACAGTTTTAATCATAAATCTTTGAATTTATGCTAATGGATTATAAAGTCTAGCAGTGTAGGTTTTAATTAACATGAAATTTCTTAGTATGTCATAGTCTTCTCTCAACCACTGTCATTTCTTTAATTTATCACTGTATTAGATGTTAATACTTAATTTCTAATCCATTCTTACCAACAAGGACTGAGGGAATTTGATACTGATGATTTGATGCAAGATATGAAAATTATGCTATTATTTTACAATGATTGTTACTAAACGGATTATCTATGTATAAGCTTATCTATAAATGCCAACCTAAAAATTCTCCAGATTGATCGTTTGAACAAAAAAATTGCTAAATGAAAAAGCAAAGTTCTATAGATTTTTTTTAAAGTCACCTTATTGTTATATGGGGAACTAAAAAAAGTTATTAAATAAACCTTATATCATCGTTAAATAACATGACCTAGACATAATTATCAAGGTGAGTCACCTTAAGCCATCAGGCCAAGCCAGGCAAGAGAAGCCGTTTTAACAAGTTTTAAGCAGTAGAATACAGTTAGGTGATCACTATAATACAATTTGATCGCCTCTTTGCCTTAGTCATCTTACTAAAATTCAATACTTTAAATGATGATAAGATAAGAGAAAATAAGTTTAAATGATTTGATCAAGAGACTAAAGAATACATCAGTTAAAAGAGAAGAATTAGTAAGCACAAAAAATTTAAAAGAAGTTGAGGTAAATCTAAAACTATATGGTTAAGAATTATAAGAAAATATTTAAATTTATGTAATTTAACTAAAAATTTGTCATAAATTCCTAAGTAGTGGACTATGACTTTAGTTGTTGTATTTTATTTTTTATACTTCTATTTCTATTTCCTATTTTAGCTCGTTAACATTTTTATTCCTTTTATTCTTCTCCTTTATTTCTATACCTTCCTTTTCATCTCTTCTTGGTGCTTGGTTCTTGACTCTCCTTCTTCCTCTTTTCTCTCATAGTATAAATATTATTGTCATTTGAGATATATATTTGTAACACATAAAACTTTTTAAGAATTAATTAGTAATTTTATATCTTATATCTTATTAAAGAAAAATGTCTTGTTTGCATCATGTCGATCACATGAAATCATACATAATATTTAAAATTGCAAACAATTCATTGCTTACAAAGGAGAATACAAAATGATCTTATACAATTCAAATTTACACTGAAGTCGCAAATAATGTGCAAAATCTGCCTTTAAATACATAGTATAAAATATTGAAAAGTATATGATATTTTTAATAGTTTAGACTTGTAACTAAAAACATATGATATTTTAGATAATTTAAGCTTGTATCTAAGAGCATATACTATTTTAGATAGATTAGACTCCTATCTAAAAACATATAATATTTTAAATAGTTTAAGTTCGTATCAAAAAAGATATAATATTTTAAAGTTTTTGAATATTTATATATATTTTGTATCAAAGTAGAGGGGCATTTTGATATTTTGGACAAATTGCATATTATTTTTATATACGTCCAACCTAATATTTAGGCTTTTATCTAGAGCACTTTTTAATATTTTGAACAAAGCTCCATTCTAAGAGCAGTTTGATATTTTAGTATGATCCTATCCAAAACTAGGTTGTATTTTAAATTATTTAGATGTTTATATTTCATATACAAATATATAATAATCAATTTGATATATTTTCTGACATTTGGATATTCTCCTATTTTATGTCCAAACATATATGCTATTTTGAATATTTGGATATTTATATATTTTGTTGAATTGAATGCTTCGCTAGAGAAAAAGTGAATATGAAAGCAATAATAAAATTAAAGCATTTAAAGCAAATTCAAATGATAAAAATTGCACATATAAAGAACATAAAAAATTTATCGTAATTCTACAACACAGGTACATCAATTCTTCAAGCACCCACTTGAAATTTTCACTATCAGTTGATTTTTTAGTTTACACTTAACCTTTACAACCACTCAAGGCAACCACCTTGATTAAACTAGGTATTTAGGCTAACACGTCAACCCAAAACCTCTTGCAAAGTACCTACCTTACAAGTTTCTCATAACCTAGAAAGTGAGTGTTCAAGAGAAAATTCAAAACCTTTAAAAATAGGAGAAAAACTCAAGGAGATTAATCAAAACAAGAATGCAAGTTTTTCTCAAAAATGGTATAACAAATACACAGAAAAGTCTTAAATTCAGTGATGACTACCGTGCATACTTCTCTTCTGTGTGTATATATCTCTTTTTTCTCAATCTCCTATTAGGTCAATAGGAAATTAATCCAAATAAGCCAAGACACGAGATTCCTGTAATCATAATCATTTCTTTCTGTTTCGCAATGACTCAAAAACCATTACATCATCTCTTTTAATTTTTACAAATTTACATTTATAGCATATCTTTTTGTCCTTAATATTTTACTTTCTTGAAATAACATAGAAAAATCTAAAAACAAGTCATTAAGTCAAAAGAATTCAAATAAAATGTATAAAACCTGTAAGTTTAATCAAACATGCTAATTGGTTAGACAGAATGCATTCTCAATAATGTTATTGATTACATCGATAATGATATCGGTTGTACCGATGCACGTAAATGGTTTACAATAAATAGGCTTTACTGACAGCACATTCGGTTAGACCTACAACATTAAATCCAATACTTAATTAAACTAACAAATTAGGTTAAACTGAAGATAATTATCGATTGGATTGATACTTATTCTCGATTAGACCAACAAGATATTTGATTAGACTAATGTTAATTCAAATTAAACTAATTATAACATTTAGAATTAAACAACTTAATCATACCCATATGATTTAACTAAATTTTTCATCATCAAAATAAATAACAAGTTCTTAACAATTTTCTCCTTTTTAATAATGGCAAACACCTGTAAATGAAACAAGTTCTAAAAAAATTTGAAATAATATTAGATGTACTCCCCCTACATATAGTCTTCCTAAGATAAATAAACTCCCCTTGCATATAAGTTCTCCCCCTTTTTGTCATTTGCAAAAAGAAACAGAAACACTCCCCCCTACATTGAAAAAATTGTCTAATTGAAATATAAATAAATTCAAACATAAAACAATTGTCTATAGAGTTAGTACAAACAGATAGGAGATACAAAAATTCTAGATAGATCCAAACTTGTCCCCCAAAAAGTTATAAATGACAAGTAACTTAGAATCTAGGTCTTGATGGATCTGTCGAACATCATATCTAACATCCTCAAAATGAGAATGGACATCTTGGATCTCCCATTGGAGTTTGTCGCATCTGTTAGATAAAGCATTGAATGGTTAGGAAAGGGCTACTGAAATTGCAAAATCTAAAGCTATTGTAAAAGTTGCAAGTCTTGCAGCAAAGTTTTCAATAACCTCCTCAACAAACAGTTTCCTTCTCTTAAATTCTACAATGGAAATGGTCTTCAAGTTCAAATTTGTGTGAGGAATAGTACTTAAGTCAATGTACATGCATTCCACCAACTTCACCAATATGTCATAAAACAGTTTAGTCTTGACATTTCTCAAATGATATCTAAAAATCTGAACCCAATTGATTTGCAATTGACGCATTATAGCATATACAACCTTATAGATATGTTGTCCCAACTCATCAGGATGCCCCTTTCTTTGAAAGAAGCTGTTATATAAAGCAAGGGCAATAAATTTAGCAATAGGGTTATAGTTGGGTCATTTTGGTTGATCTCTTTGGAAAAACAGTGTCCACAATAATAACTTGATTAATTTCAAGATAACTCCAAGAAAAATCTGATATAGATTGAAAAATATTGATCCCTCTATTGAGAATATGTAGAAGATTTTGCAGCATATCTGGACATAAGGGAATAACAAAGTTTCTAAACCAACCAGAGATGTGAGTCCCATGAATTTCTAGGTTAGCATAAAACTCTACTGGTAAAAAGGGATAATAAAAATGTCCAGAGAATGAGGTCAAAAATCCTACCAATCCCTGAGCTCCAAATAAGCTTTTAATATCATCTAAATCTTGAAAATCTACAGGCCAACTGTGTAATACTTCAAAACATCTATACTTAGAAGAGTATACCTGTTTATAGTCAGAATTTTTGAATGTTGGATGGCCTAAAGGATGAAGCAACTGGGATGTGCCTATGAACTTAAGAAGAAAATTCTAAACCAACTAATTCTTCCCTCTAAAGATCAAGAAGAACTTCTGAAATGTGAACTTCTAGCAAGTCTGTATTTTCTGAACGATATGAGCATCCATCCATACAGCAAGTTCTATAAGAGAGGGATCTAAAATGTGTTCCCTTCCAATGTTTCCTATATTTCCTGCAATATTCTGTAATGGTTCATTAATCTCAACAAGAATGGTAGGAGGTGAAGTATCTAACAGCAGCTAAATTGCAGAAATTGTAGGCTGTGTATTTCTTTGTTCCATGGGGGGGGGGGGGGTCCTTTTTGGTCTACAAAGGTTGATCATGTTGAGCAGATGGACTAGATGCCACAGGGGCATCCTGAGGCAAGTGCTGAAAATTTGGAAACTCAAGAACTTTAGCTTTAACATCAGACATAACAGGTGTTATTTCAAAAGTAATGAAATAGGGTTTATATTGGTAAATAATGTTGACTCCATTCCTATGAACCTGTGAGCACAGATTTCCTCCTCTATGTGTTGTCGATGAACAATTTCTGTCAAGAGGCTCTCTCTTTCAGCAATCCTAAGTTTGACAGCTTCTTTGTCCTCTTTTGGATCAAATACAAAATTGAAGGTTGGATGAGTTATCTATTTAGGAAATTTTCAAAATCTTTGTACCAACTAAAATGAGAGATCTTCTTGTTTGTGCTCTTCAGAAATACGACCCTGTTGTTGAGATCCTTTTCTACCCTTTCCTCTAAACAAGCTATCTAGGGGTCATTTGCAACCACTACCTCTACCTCTACCTCTACTTCTACTTCTTTGAGGAGGTTTAGGAACACCAAAATATTCTTCCATAAACAAGTAAGGATTAGGATAACCATGCTTGATTAGGAGAGAATTGAACAAGGTAGCAAGGGAGACTAAGGCATAGGTGTTTGAATTGTTGAAAAGGTTGGGAGGAAAAGAGACTTAAGATTTGAACTGTATTAATATAGGTTGGACTAAAAATTTCTTTTCCTACTTAGGTAAAAAAAAAGAAAAACCAGATCAAATAGTGGGTAGATCTAGATAGGAGTGTGGTTCAACAAAAAGGATGGAGGTTTGGCCAAAAGAGAAAAAGGTTCAATCAACATATGAAAAATGTAAAACCTATAGGATAGACTATGCAACCGATATATGGTCGATGTGACTGGTTAAACAAAAGAGAAGTCTGGTACAATTAGGATAGTTCATATACAAGAAAAAAAATGTAGAAATGCAATGTAAATAAATAGAGAAAAAAAAAAGGCCTTTTGATATTAGAAAATAAATAAATAATAAATTTTGACAATCTTTTTGGAGAATTGTGCATTTCTATTTAGTAGTTTTAATCACAAGAAGTTTCCAAAAGATATCAATGGCATTAGCCATGTTGACTTCTACTAGTAGGTCATTATTGCAATTGAACACAAGGGCTATGTCATCAATGGTGTAGGAAAAAAGTGATGTGCTCCTAGTGATGTTAATTCCACTAGCTTTTGATCAGTGCTTGAGAACGAGTAATGCAACATTGAAAATTGTGGAGGGTGACAAATTGAGGAGGTACTTAAGGAAGAGAGTGGTAATTACACCTACAAGAGGGGTGAAGATTCCTTTCTTGGCAAGAAAAGAAGCTCCTATTGCAACTAAAAAGGGATCCATACAAAAGATCACCAAGGAAGTGGAGATGTCAGAGCATTTAAATAGTAGGTTGTAGATTCCAATGCTTACCCACTTCATTAATCACAAGTTCCAATTCCTCACTAATGATGCGTCGTGGAAGTATAATGCTACCCAAACATTGATGAAAGTGCCAAAGTTGACTGAGATCACTTAAAAGGCTCTTGGGTTTTTTTTTTTTTTAAAGGTGACACTGCATGGACAGGAGTATCTATGTAGGTAATAATGAATGATACTCTATGGATACTCAAACAACCTGGTATACACCAGGAGTATCATGGAGGTGAAAGCTTGCAAGAGTAGACCTTCTAGATACCTAAGACACTCTCTTAGAATTTGATCTCATGTATCACGCACTTTATCTCTCAAACATTCCCAACTAGTCAAGGGTGGGTTTGTTAAATTATCATTGGAGAGGTTATAGACTACCAATTGTAGATTTTACACTTTCGTTATTTGTTTACAATTGGAGGGGCTTCACTTAAAGAGAATATCAAACTATACTGATCTTGGGTTGTTGATGGTTGAAGATCATTGTTGGCTTCTATGGAGGCTTTGCATTAGCATTTACAAGGATAACAAGATTGGAGAAAAGGGAGAGAACAACGTCAACATTGGCAAGGAGGAGGAGAAAGACCTGGCTAGCTTGTCCATTATCATCACTTACTAGGCAAAAATTATCCTTATAGTATGGAATTTCATCAAGAGATGTCCTAGTAGCCAACAATGGCCACATTCCTCAAGGTTATCAACACAATCACTTGGAGATGCACCCAAAGTGTTAACATCCACAATTGTATTCTACCCCATCTACAAACACTTGCTAAGTGTTAGGATCCACTAGAGTAAAAGAACAACAACGAGACTAAACTTGAGAATCATAGGGAGCCATTCAACACTAGTATCTATAAGTTTTCATTGAGGACAAAGAAACCATAAGGGGGGAGAAATTCTCATGCACCAATGAAATGAGATCAAGATTGATCATGGAATAAGAATCAAAAGGAGATGTGAGCTAAGCAAAGAGCATTAGGGATAGACTAGATGAGAATGACATTACACTAGACAACTATGGTGTCGCATCAAATGATTATAGCATTGCGCTAAACAACTAGGGCATTATCTACCTTGTCTTTTTTTATGCTATCATGACTAAGTTATATATACAGGGAAAGGTATAGTCCCCCATGTGATGTAGATAAAACATAATCTCCTTTTGATTATTAATGGAAGGCTCAAAAAGGAACTAGATAAGGAGTTTGCTAGCATTCCAATCCCCCTCATTCATGTGGAACCTTTTCAATGAGTTGAGTAATGCAAGCAAAAGGATGTCATCGCTATGTCAAAAGAGGAGGTTTACCACTTGTCAACCATATTTTCTCCAACTTGTATTAGTCAATGAGTTATCAACTTACAATTGGGAGAAGGCAGGGTAGTTAGCAATCACCATAAACTAAACAATGACTAGGAAATACTTAGATTACAAGAGGTTCATTACATCCTCTTTTGTTCTTCAAGGAGTTAAAGATTGGAAATCAAGGTCAAGGGTTCTCTCTTCTCCTCCCTCACATGCAACCATCCCCTTTTATAACTTGTAGATGAGCATTTTTAAGGAAGGTGGAGCAACCAATGAAGTGAATTGAGCATGACCATATGGAAGTGAAAATGTAGGGCTATGTCAAGTAATAGAGGTAGAGACTATGAGAGTGTCAGCCAACTAAAGCATGCAAAACAAGCAAAGCAATGGGTGAGGTAGTAGTGCTCATGTTCTTCCCCTTTCCCCTCACCCCCTTTTTTTCAAAATAAAACGTTAAGAACTAAAATATTTTAATGTCAACATTTCTATAATTTAACCAAAGATTTTGATAAGCAAACAACTTATTTGATGCAGTTTTGATGATGGACAAATCAATTTTAACGATGGACAACTTGGTGTCAGATCACACTCAGCATGGAAGTTCAATTATTTAAAGTCTCATTGCAGAAACAAAGTTCAAGAAAGAAGACTTACATTTAGGGATATTGTGTAAATTTTTCAATGCAGCAAGATCATCAAAGTATTTCCAATTTCCTTAGGAAAAATCTTCTTGAAATCAGCTTACCAACCCATTCAAACTACTGAACCCTCACTTTGTTAGTCCATCCATACTCACAATCTAAGCTAATTCTCTCTCAGTCTCCATCTCTTGTATCTAGATTTTCAGTTCACCATCTTGACCATCCACTTTCCCTTGTCTGACTATCCATCTTTTCTTGCCTAGATAACTACAAATATCTTTTTGTCAAGTCACTGAATTGAAGTTCATTGCTCTATTCCTTTGAGCAAGTCAATTACCTATCATTCTTTATTCTAAACATTATATTTTTAAATTCTCTAAGTCTAGCTTAAAAGTATAGTTTACCATTACTTGTTTCAGATCAAAGTTATACCATTTTGTTAATCCATTTCTATTGTACTTGTCTGACACTACCCTGGTTTGGCAATAGTGGTACACTTTACTAGGCCATTTTGACCATACAACTGTTCTAAGCATCCACCAAAATTCGAACTAGTGTTTGTACTTTCATTAATCCATTTTTATCAAACCTTTAGACAGTACTTTTCAAACTACCTGATAGGATTAACGTTCAGGTCTACTTCTATGAAGGGAATTAGCCATTATAGATTTCAGACTAACATTTAGGAAAATGTTAATCCATTTCTTTACAAAAACTAACAATTAGGACTTTTCTATCTAAGGTCGTATCTATAAATAATGAACTAGTTGCAGCAGTTTACACACTGGTGAAATCAAGCTTACACAAACATTCATGAGAAATTCCTTAGCACTCAAGAGCTTTCTTTCTCAATTTCTAAACACTCTTACTTTCATGTCCTCCATTGTTCACATCTTTGATTTTCTACTGCAAGAGAAGATTAATGCTTTCAAACTTGATTGTAAATCATTTGCTTTGATTTCTGAGAGCTGTATTTGTGTTTCAAGATTGTATATTGTTTGTTACCGATTAGTGAGAAGACTCCTTGTAACTAGGAGTGTGTAGTTTAATGTGTTTTTAGTTTAGTGTATTTAGTTTCTGAAAACATAGAGTATCCTATTGGAATTACAAAATAAGCTCAAGAATGATTGAATTGTAAGGGTTGAGTGTTGAGCTCGAGAAAAGCACCATTGTAATAGGTGAGTGTTGCCTATACTCAATACTAGAGATGGTAAAAAACACAAATTGGTCAACTTGTGGAGTGGATGTATCCACTTAGGGAAATCACTATAAATTTATTGTATCTCTTGTGGGTGTGACTTGCCATATCTATCATTCTGTTTGTATAAATTGCCGGTGGTTTTACACTCATTGTTTTCAATACAGATTTATAAAACTTTATTTTGTAATTTGTTTTATAAGTTTTGTAATTCACTATTCACCTCTCATTTAGTGTGTTATCTCGATCCTACTAATTTGCCATAAATAGATATACATAGAAGAAAAGGATTCATGTAAATAACCCTACATTGTGGACTATGACTTTAGTTGTTGTATTTTATTTTTTATACTTCTATTTCTATTTTTTATTCTTTATTCCTCCTTTTATTTTTCTCCTTTATTTCTATACCTTCCTTTTCATCTCTTCTTGGTACTTGATTCTTAACTCTCCTTCTTCCTCTTTTCCATTTGTCTTCATTTTATTTTCCATTTTTTTATAAAATAGACAAGTTTATGTCTTCTTATTTCCAAATACATAAAAATTTATTCTACTTTTATCATTTTATATACACACGTGCAAAAAATTATACACACTACTAAAATCCTCTTTTTCTACTAAAGTTTTTAAATATTTAATACTATATATATAGACAACAATATTGTAATTTTTTATGCATTATATTTTTTGTAGCATTTGATTAGATTATCATATAGTTGACTGAGTAGGTGATTATTTCTCTTTTTGTAAGAATGGACGCCATAAGATTACTATTGATCATGAAGAACATATAAATGGGGCTTTATCAGATATGAATTTTATTATTTTGTTATTTAATCGTCTTTTTTTCTTTAGAAATGCTATTATCATGTACAATAATAAAAAGAATTATCATGGTCTATTAGATTTCAATGACAGGTACAAATATGGCATTTATTTTCCAATTATTTTCTATATGAAGCACAAATAGCAGAACAGGTCGAACAAAAAATAAATTCCACTAATTTTTAATTTCAGTGGTTTTCTAATGACTAATTTTTCGTTTGTTTTAGACTCACGAGTTTGAATTTGGATTCAGCGGCAGATTTCTCGCACGCAGGGAACCTATCAGGATGCGTTTCCCATGCTTTTCGTTTGTATGCCGCTTTAACCTGCAAATGAAGCAGCAAACATTCTATTCTGAACGTACGGATGCAACGAAAGAAAGAGTTAGGTATTCAATTGAAGCAAGAAGTTCATTTTTCAACCTATTCGGATATTCTAAATTCGTATTACAAAAGAATTGTGAAAACAGATGGGTAATCCTCTTGTTCTCCCATAATTTGGTGGGGTAAATTTGTAATGAACAAGATTCGGCCTATTATCTATCAAAAAAATGAACAGTGAAAACAATAGAAACGGGAGAAGCAGTGCGCACCTGAGAAGGCGTGAGGCGAGAATGGAGTGGAAACCCTAGAAGCCCCCTCGCCTCATCGCCCCTCATCCCCCCCTCGCTTGAGGAGAGCTAAAAGGAGGGGAAGATGACGACGCTCATATAATTATTTTGCGGCACACATACTTTGCGGGAATTAGGACAATTCCGAAGATTAGCTATAATTTTTTATGTAATCTAATCAAATTATATTACTTAAGTAAATCAAAAAATTAATTATGATATTATATATATATAATATTACTATTTAAATGATATCCTAAAAATTATTTTCTTAAAATTTTTGCTTTTAAAATATGTATACGAGTACCAAAATTTTAAATATTGATATTAATTTAAAATGATTTATAGCTATATCTAGTTACAACTTTAATAAGATAAAATTATGGGTTTGATATAAATTTCCATAGTATAAACGAATGTAATTTCAATACCTGTAATGGTGGCAAATAAATTAGCTTAACTATGGATTAGCCGTTGAAATAGTCAAGGGTACAACAATGTTGGTATTTTGGGTTGAGTACGAGTTAAACATCGTATATACAACTTACCAACATTAATGACATCATAAAAAAATTATAAAACATCATTAATGATAGTTTAATTTCTTTGCGAACTTTTAAATTTTAAAGATAATTTAATATCTACCAACAACCCACTTTTGCAAAAGAGTGTAGGTTCGAGTTTGTTAAGTTTGATCTTTTCTCAAGGTCCTGAACACCATTTTTCACATCTGGTCGTGATCTTTTATTGGACAAGTGGATTTATTGCTGTACTTGTATCTAAACCCCAACCAACAAGTGGATTTATTGCCGTATGTGAGACACTGACAACTCTTTTTGCCTTTCCTCCAACTAAGCCCTCGTTCTCCTCTTCCATGCTTTGAACACCTCGTTTCGTAAATTTTGATTCTTCGATCTTTACAGGGAAAAGGTAAACAAATACATCGTGACGTCAAAGTTGGATCTGCTTTAAGGGTGTCTAGCCTCAGCCTAATGGTAAATGTAGTTTACTTTTGAATTTGTTAAGATTGAAAGTCTTCGCTAATAGGAAGTAAATAGTGATTTTATAATTTTCAATCAACTTTTAAAATCAGGTAATCAATTTATTCAATGAATATGCAATGTGAAAATAAAATAACAATAAAAAGTAAAATAACGGCACACACCATAGGAAAATTAATATTTATAATGGTTCGTCAAATGATTATGTCCACTGCTCAAGTAAATTCAATCGAACTTATATTATATCCAATGTTATTCTAAGCTAACCTTTTGTGCATTTTATACTAGTATGTTATGAGCCAACTATTTGCCTCAACCACTTTGATCGATTCTACCATGTTTACTCAGCCAATTTTACTATAAGCCTATCACCTTGTCCAATTCTACAAAATATGATGATTAGTAGGTTCCTCAATTCACATACTAGTTTGAATTGATAACGACAGATATTCAGTATGATATCAAGAACATTTAGTAAGTTTCAATGATTTGTAATATGATACCATGAGAAAATGAGTTTAGAGTAACAGATTCGTATTTTTTGTTGTCACCATATTAGTGATAGTTTTTTGAATCATCACTCTATATCTTTCAATAATCATCGGTATATAGATCGTATAGTGACAGTTCAAAAAATCATCGGTATGACGATTTCAAAGGTCATTACTGTTCCTATGTTGATATCATCATTATAAATTGTTTATAGTGACAATTTTAAGATTAGTCCTATCATTATATTTTGCTTTTTGTGATGACTTTAACATTCGATAATAAAGTCTTCACTATTTTGGTGTTTGGGGTTAAAATTTAAAATACAAAATAAAATGAGAAAAATTAGATATAAATTATATAATATGTAAAAAGAAGAATGAAAGGCAAAATGAAATACTTTTGTCAATGGTGTTAAATACAAATATGTAGAGTAAAGTAAATAAAGTATAAATTATAAATAACAAAAAAAAGAGGGGCTAAGTGTCTAAGAAATAAAACTCAAATACTTTAGATATAAAATATAATGTGTAAAACCAAAGCAAAACTAAAATACTTTAGATATCAAATATAAATGTTTAAAGTAAAGAAATAAAATTCAAAACATAAAGCGCAAATTAAAGAAATTAGAACGTGATATCTAAAACCAAAAGTAAAAATACAATATAATACTCTAGATATATAAATATAGATATTTAAAGTAGAAAAATGAAACTCATAAAGTATGAAAGAAATTAAAATAGAATATAATATTTGAAACCAAAGTGAAATTAAATTACTTTAAATATAAAACGTAAACATCTAAGATAAAATGTTTAAGGTGCGGAGAAATATCTTAGGTAAAATGAAATGGATGTGAATATTTTGTGTATCGAGATGGTTTTCTTTTGATAAAATTATGCTCATATTTGATAAATTTTTTGTTAGCCTTTTTACTTATATGTTATGTTCTAAAAAAATTGATACTTATGCATTTAAAAAAAATTATATTTACCTATATCTAATTAAAAATATATAAAAAAATTCATAAATGTGACCAAGCAAATGTCTAGTTTGGTTATGTCAGTGGTGCGACTGAGTTTTGTTAAAAAAAAAAGAAAATAAAAAAATAAATGTCCGATCACCGCTTCTCGCATGACCGAACATTTATATTTGTCCAATCATGTGATCGACGAACAAGTTTTGTTATATATATATAAATGTTTAATTTATGTTTCAAGGAAATTTGAGACTATTTAAATAACTTAATTTACGTTTTACCTATTAATAAGATTTTTTTTAAATTTTCTTCCTTTATTAATTATTATACCCTTTATAATAATGTTTTACCATTTGAATATTTGGTGGATATGCACCGACGTATGGAATGTTTGATGCACATGCACCAGATATTTCGGATGAAAATTTTAGATATTTAAATGTTTTAATTTCATTTTAGATATTTTATACGTGATATTTAAAATATTTGATTTTTATTTTAGACATTTATATCTTATATCTAGAATATTTTTATCTTCACTTTGAATATTTTATATATGATATCCAAAGTATTTGATTTTTTTACTTTTTTTTATTTTAGATATTTATATAATTTTAATTGTCTATTAGAATATTTGTATTTTTATATCCAAAATATTTTTATTTATATTTGTTTTTATCCTTTTGCATCCATCGACATATTGGAATTCTACCCTTTAGTCTAACAAATTTCATCAGATCGATAAATATCAACTATCCAACCAATAAATTTCATTGGTTTACCAAGTGAACAAGGGCTCTTCTTACTTCTCGAGCGCTCTTAATGTTTTCTTCACCATATTTTGATGACTATTAATGGAGCTTTCATGTTATCTATTCTTTATTCAACTTTATCAATTTTTTACTCAAAATTCATCTAATTTATAGTCATCATATCTGCCAATTCTTCAAACTGAAATGGGTGCGATTCATCAGAGCTATTGTTGTCTTCGTTGATATCCATATCTTGTTGATCACTCTATGGGACTTTGAATATGGATGTAGTGGTAATAGGTTTGACTAAGTGTTAGATGGTAGGTGCATCACTAATATCTATCTTAGAATCATAGAAGAGTTTGATTAGTACTAGTCCATAAAATAATTTTATCGATATCAAAAATGAACACTCTAGCCCAATTCACTTTCGATCTTCACGTAATAGCATATGTTGCTTTATAGGTACCTTGGCTCACTTTACCATATAGATGTAAGTGAGTTGGGTGAGGCAACCTAACTCAAAGAGTAAAAACTAGAGGTATCAATTGAGCCAACCTAGTCCAACTTGACCTGATTTAAAAAATCAAGTTAGGTCAGGTTACAATATATTAGAAAATTGGCCTATAGGTTGGGCTAGCCTGTAGGCTAGTTTAGGCTAGGCTGGACTTGCTCATAAGTCGATTCGAGTCAAGTTAGCTAACCCATAGGTCAATTCGGGTCAAGCTCACACTAGCTTACAAGCCTCACTCATAAGTCTATAACCCTTTTAAATTTTAATGTTCATTTTTTATGAACATTAAAATAGCATTCATAAAAAACGAATATAGGATCGTTGTATCACAAGAGGAGGGGTGAATTGTGTATTTAGTAATTAAAATTATTAGTGGATAAAATAAGAACACAAAACACTCGTAAATAAAATTATATTCTTTATAAACTTTAAAGAAAAAATTTATAATATCTTTTCAGCTAAATTTCCTTTTTGTCGATTTTGATACAGTAATGTCTGATATACAATTCAAATAGAAAATGAAGTCCTTATTCAAAGCTAATTTCAAATTGTATAAAACCTGATCTTTATACAGGTAGCTCATTTTCCTTCTTTTTGCTTAGCTTCTATATTTCTTCTTCTCTAATTGTCGAATTTCTAGACTTCTTGCATTTACAGCTCATTTTTCTAAATTACTTGAAATTTCGAACTTCTTCTGATGTTGGAGAATTTTTTTGAATTTGATATGTAGTTGAATATTCGGATTTGATATTTGAGATTGGGATTGAATATTCAGACTTGATATTTTAATTTGTGATTGGGGATTGGGATGATCGTAATGCAGCTCGTACCCTTTATTTTTAGTAGTTGAACTCTAACTTTACATTCAACATGTTCATCCACTTAATCCATAATCTACGTACTAATTTCGAATTCAAATTATTCATGATTTCCACTATCTTTTTGAATTTCTACTATGTCCACTTTCTATTTTGAATTTCCACTTTCTCCACTATCATTTTGAATTTCCATGATTTCCACTTGTAGATACACTGAAACTTTATCTTCCTAGAGATTTGTAGAATATCTTCTAATTCACTACTTTAGTCGAACACTTATCATTTAAGTATTGTAAAAACTCAAATACTTATCTGTAACTCTTCGAGTTTTTTCATCTGCAAAACACATGACTAAACAAAGAAAACTTATATGTTCATTAGTCATTTTATAAAACTCAAACAGTTATCTATCCATGCATATAAAAACTCGAACAGTTATCTAACTCTTCGATTTTCATTACCAAACTCACATGGAAAACATGTGACAACTTAAAACATTAAAAACACACATGTATATAACTTAACTATACGAGTTTTTAACATAACTCTTTGACTAAATCGAAATGTTAACTATCTAAAAGTTTAACTATATGAAAACTTTAACTATCCGAAAATCTAACTATTTGAAAGTTAATTATCTGAAATTTTAAATGAAACTTTTCGATAACTTGTTAAAATTTAATTACATGACTATTATACTTAGAAAATATTATTTAGACCTATTTAAAAACGTTAATAAAGTATTTATCATCGAAACAAAATTTCTAATAATCTTCCCCTTTTTGATGATGTCAAAACCTAATAAGTCAAATAATCTATATTCTCTCCCTTTTTAGCATTAAATAAAATGTAAGGAAGAAAAATTTGCTAAATATATATTATTTAAAAAGAAATGTTTAAACATACATAACTTTCGTGGATAAGAATAAATTGTTTAAATAAAATTGTTTTAGACAAGAATTGTCAAAAACAAGTGTATGACATTAAATGCAATAAACAATTTACATAATGCAATTTCTTTACATTAGTAATTTTTGGTAACAAATTACAATGAATAAATAATGCAATACATAATTTTTATAATTACAAGCCTCCTTGTCTTCAAAAAAATTTAGTAAAGTATCTGAAATTTGCCTTGCAATTTCTATACTTACTTTGTTAATCTGATCAATTGTAGGATCGAATGGCTACACAAGAGGGGGGTGAATTGTGTTTTTCAACGTTTTTGATTATAATTGAAACTTCAATAATAAAAACAAGTCGAGACACTATTTTAATCAAATCATTTTATTCAAGGTTTCAATTACAATATACAATTCAATTCTCCTTTGAAATTGTAGATGCAATTATATAACGATACCATGTTTCATCTAATCAATTTCATAATTACAAATAGAGAAAACTAATTTACGAAATTTAAAACATTTCTCCTTGTTTGAGATTTTTCTTTTTCTTTTTCTTCTTTTTCTTCTTTTTCTTCTTCTGCAATTCTTTAGTGACAAATATCTGACTTTCTTTGCTTCATCGAATTTGCTTTCTTCTGATTCTTCAAATCTTTAGTGACATAAATCTGACCTTTTCTGCTTCACCGAATTTTCTTCTATCTGAGAGCTTTTCCCCAAAGTATTATTTTTGATCCTTGAAAATATATTTCGTTTGGTGTGCAGGAATAATTGATCTATGAGAATTCTATGCCTTTTATACTGTATATTCACTTCATGCATATCCTCCACGTTTAATCACTATCAGTTTTCCACTCTTCACATCTTTTCCTTTTCCTTCATCGAAATACACACATTCTAACCCACGTTTTCATTTCGAATTTTCTTTAATCATCAATCCTGGATCTCTGAAAAATTTCCTCCAAAATTTTTTCATCGAGTGTAATAACAAGTCGTTATGTTAATGTTAACTAAACGAGTAAAACAAGTATATTTATAACTTAACATATCTAACTTAATGAGTTCATCATGTGCCAAATCACGTGACAAGTATTGTAGCTAACTCAACAAACTAAGTTTGTAGTGCTATACTAACTCAACGAACCAACTTCGCGGTGTTAAGCTAACTCAATGAACTACCTCTGTTGTGTTACTGATAACTCAACGAACCAATAATAAACAAATGTTTTTACAATAAGGTATTTACCACGTGCAATAAAAATAACTTTAAGTTTATAATGCTAACCTAACACGTTGCCTTAGTATTCAATATAGAAACTCAATGCGTGTAGTTAGTGCAGTAATATTAACTTAACGAGTTAAACATGTGCAACTCACGTGATACAATATAATATTCGTAAACTATAATTTCACCACGTGTACAATACTAACTTAACGAGTTTGTCTCTTCCTATTGCTCTTTTACTCACTAACTTAACGAGTTTTCACATGACCTATTTTAAACTTTAAGCCTATAACTCAATGTTTAGAATGAAAAAGTGCATAATATCAAGGGTTAAATGATGGTTAATTGCATAATATTTAGCTTATCGTATAAGAATTAAGCCATTATGTTATAATTGCACTATTATATGCTTTAATGAAAGAATCTGCATAATTTCAGGGAATTAATATTAATTAAGTACATTTCTTAACTATCGGTGAATTGCAGGCTGTGAAATTCTTAAGTATATGAATTTTCTGTTATTTTGGAGAGTTATGTTTAATGTACTGGATAGTTATGTTTTAAATGCTTAAAAAATATTTTATTATTTCCTAAAGAACACGTGTTGAAACCTTAATGCATGACTTAAGTGAATGTTTGGTGAGTTATCTGCTAACTATCTGAAATGCATCTGGACATCAGATAGTTAGACTCGTAAGTATCCGAAATATCTGAACTCGTTAAGTTAGAATTATGCACGTGTTGAATTTAAATGCTTTAGTATGTCACGTGAGTTGCACATGTATAACTTGTTAAGTTAGCATAACTATACGCGTTGAGTTACATGAATACAAACTAAGGTAACACGTTATGTTAGCAGCTTATTTCTTTATTGCATGTGTTTTATAGTTAAATCAATGAAGTAAGTCTGTTGAGTTAGCTGTAACTCTACAGACTATATATTTTCTAATATGCCACTGTAGCAATTACAGAAACAAGACATTCGAAGGAAAACCACGATTGCACGTATCATGTAGGAATTCACTCATGGGATGAAGAAAAAATCACCATTGTTGATATGAATGAAGGATATCCAATTAATCATCTAAGCAGAGCAGTTACTATTATAAGAAATATAAAAGACAAAGAAAAAGTGTGTGTACGGAGGGGAGAACCGTGCTAATTGCAGGAAGCGTTGGAAGTTCCCTGAAGCTCCACACCACCACCAAAATCACCAACCATCGGAGGTCTATGAGGGTAGTTTCCTGATGTCGAGTCGATTCTAAGCCAAACACGGTGCCTGACAACCATTGTGAGGAGTGATCGCGTCATGGAAAAGGAAGCCATTTTCACCAAGCACCGACTCATATCTTAGGAGATCGTAAAACTTCTAGCCTTAGTTTTGGGTTGATGCCAGTATGTTGAAGAGGAGATCATCTTGCAATTTTGGACTCACGATTCTATAGAGAGAGGAAGCAAGATTGTAGGTGATTAAGTTTTCAGTAGTGTAATCGCATCGCATGTAGTGATGGAAGTTTTTATTGTCGATAGAGATTTTTACATTTCACCTTTCATTCATCTTTAGGAATATATCAAAACAAAAATACCAAAAACAACATATTATCTATGTTTACATTTAGTATTAAAGTGTTGTATTGTTTGTTTTGTATCGTGATTAATGTTATCATTGTCAATATTGTGAATGTGTTATGTTTGCTTGATTTAGAAAATAGAAAATAGTTTTAAAGTTTACTGAAATTGATTCATTCCAGATACTTAAAGATTTTAATGGTTACTATTTGAAATATTTGAATGTTAGTATTGCTTAATGATAAATCTAATATTAAATAACATTAAAGAGCTTAATTGATATTATTTACAATCTGTGGAACCACCCAATGGTTGGCCGAATTCCTCTGTAATTAACAATATTCAACTGGGAAAATAGGCTCATGGAGTTAACTTAAGTCCATTGAGTTATCCATAACTCCATGAACTAGGTCCATTGTGTTAACTGTAACTCAACGGAGTGCTTACTGAACACATATAAACTCCAATATAAAAATCGGAATAGTACATAGTTCTTACTCAATCTCTGTGGGATCAACCTGTACTTGCACACAAATACAATATACACTGTGCACTTGTAGTTAAAAATACAAATTGGAATTAATATCTAATTTGTGTGAAAGGTTGTTTATTTGCTTCTAAAAGTAATTATTTTCTGATTTAACCTTTTGCATCAATACAAGTTTTTTGGCGTTGTTACTAGGGACTAATCAAGTTCTCTAGTGCCGCCTAACAAATAGAAGTTAACAAACCCAAACAAGTTTTCTGATACCGTGCCTAGGGATTAAGAAACTAAGCAATTGTGAGTGCTGTTTTGTTTTAATAGTAGGAGGAGTGTTGTGTGTTTTATTCTATAATTGAGAATATGGCATATGCTTATGCTCAAAGATTTCTGAAACCTGTAGTTAGCATATGTGAATTCTGCAATTTGGAAGGTCATGACATCTTTGATTGTTTGAAACTGAGACAATTGTAGATGGTTGGATCACATGAACAAGAAATGAATTATATTCAATATAATAGGGTTGAGTATGAGAAGCCTATAGTTTACCTAACTGATGGTCAGGTTAGAATGTGTAATATGTTGAGAGACAAGGAAGTTTGGGATAGGTATGACAGACTGAAGCTTAACTTAGAGCAAAACATAGACAAACTAGAACAATATATGTGTCAGCAATAAGAAGTCAACCAATTAAACTATAAGGAAGAATATACAAAACCTAAAATTGATATCATTTACGAAACTAAAAAACTATAATGAAAATCGATCAAAAATTGAATGCAATGAGATTAGATGATTTAGAAAGAAAATTAAAAGCATTGGACAAATTTACAATGAAATTACAAGTTATGCAATAGGAAAACACAAATAAAAACTTTAATGTTACAGATTTGCATAATTTGCAGGATATATAAACAAAAGAAAATATCAATGCAAGAGAATTTAAAGAATGCAATTTAAAACTAAAAACAGTTGAAGATCATAATCACGAAAATGAAATACAAGAACATCATGAAAGTAATGAAAATCTGGAAGATGTATGTATAACATTAAGATCTGAAACTGATATACCACAAAGAATTCAAAAAGAAAGTAACATCAAGGTGGATAAGAACAAAATTCAAAATGATAATGAAAATGTAATGTTTGAAAATTTAGAAATCAATGAAGAAAAATTTAAATCTGAAATTGAGACAAAAAAAGATCAAACAAATGAAATGAAAGACAAAGAATTTTTTAAATCACAATCATTAGCACCCTATCTTGAAAGAGTACAACAAACATTTCTTGAAAAATAAGAAAAAATTAGAGAAATTTTTTAAAAAATACAAGTTAACATTCATTTGTTAGACTTATTACAGAAAATGCCACCTTGTGCTAAATTTCTTAAGGATTGGTGTACTAAGAAAAGAGAGCGAAAAGTTTTAAGGAAAGTCTTTTTAGCTAAGTAAAGTAGTTCCCTATTTCTTTCACAAATTCCTAAAAAGTTATCTGATCTTGGAATCCTTGTTATATCATGCACCATAGGACATACCATTCTAGAAAGAACTTTAATAGACCTAGGTATAGGTATAAATGTTATGCTGAGTGATATATTTGCATCCTTAGAATTAGAAGGCTTAATCCATACTAGGACTGTTATTCAATTAGCTGATAGAAGTATAAGATACCCTAGAGGAAAAATAGAGGATGTCCTAATTAAAATAAAAAATTTCATATATCCTATAGATATTGTAGTTTTGGATTCCCAACAAATTAAGCATCAAAATCATGATACATCTTTAATTTTGGGAAGACCATTCTTAGCAACATTAGGGGTTGTTATAAATTGTAGAACTGGAGTAATGAAGTTAGCATATGGTAATGAGGATACTCAATTAAACATTTTCAAACTAGAAAAGTTTGAGGAGTTAGAAATGACCTTATATACTATAGACTTTTTAGAGGATGAAGGAGATATGCTAGATGATGTGATTCAAGAAGAACTAAATAGGCAACTAAATTCTGAAAATTTAGGAGAAAGTAAAAGCATAAATATAGAAGGAGATTAGGAAGAGATTAATATAAAAAATGATGATGTTCAATTAGGAGTTCTAACTTCTGATGGGCAACATTTAGAATTAAAACCTTTACCTCCTGAATTAACCTATATATTTCTGGAAGAAAAACGAACATGTCCAATCATTATTGCTTTAGATTTAAAAGAGGATCAAATTGCTAAATTAAAAGATGTAGTAAAAACTTATAAAGAGGCAATAGGATGGACTATGACTGATATAAAAGGGTTAAGTGCAACTTTATGTTGTCACCACATATATTTAGAAGAGAATGCTAAACCTGTTAGAATTCGTGAGAGGAGATTAAATCCAAACCTTAAAGAAGTAGTAAGGAAGGAAATAGTGAAATGGTTAGATAATGACATAATTTATCCAATTTCTGATAGCTCATGGGTTAGTCCAATCCATGTAGTTCCCAAGAAATCAGGATTAACAGTTATTAGGAATGAAAGTCAGGAGAGTGTGTATAGACTATAGAAAGCTGAATGCTGTGACTAAGAAATATCATTTTCCCTTACCTTTCATAGATTAAATTCTAGAGAAATTTGTAGGGCAAGAATATTTTTGTTTCCTAGACAGGTATTCAAGATATAACCAAGTTCCAATAGCATTAGAGTATCAAGAGAAAATGATTTTCACCTATCCTAATGGAACTTATGCTTTTAAGAGAATGTTATTCGGATTATGCAATGCACTAACCACCTCTCAAAGCTGTATGCAGGGCATATTCACTAGAATGACTGATGATTTTTTAGAAATATTTATGGATGATTTTACTGTTTATAGAACTTCGTATAAAGTGTGTTTAAACAATTTAGACCAAATATTAAAACACTATGTGGAAAAAAGTTTAGTTCTAAATTGGGAAAAATGTCACTTCATGGTTAAACAAGGAATAGTCTTGGGACACGTTGTTTCAAAGAAAGGGTTGGAAGTAGATAACGCTAAAATAGAAGTAATTTCTAATCTACCAGAACCTAAATCAGTAAAAGATATTAAATCATTTCTAGGACATGCTAGATTTTATAGAAGATTTATTAAAGATTTTAGCAAAATAGCTAGACCTTTAACTAATCTATTAAAAGATGTCTCATTCAACTTTGATAAAAATTGCAAAGAAGCATTTTTCAAGCTTAAAACTAGCTTAATTTCAACTCCTATAATTCAAGCACCTAATTGGAGCCATCCATTTGAATTAATGTGCGATGCATTTGATTTTGCTGTAGGAGTAGTGTTGGGACAGAAGATAGAAAAATCTCCTAGAGTGATTCATTATACAAGCAAAACCTTAAATGATGCTCAAGTTAATTATACAACTATTGAAAAAGAACTGTTAGCTGTTGTGTTTGCCTTAGAAAAGTTTAGATCATATCTGATTGGAGCTAAAGTGAACATCTAATAGCAAAGAAAGAGAGTAAACCTAGATTGATCTAATGGATATTATTATTACAAGAATTTGATCTAGAAATTAAGGATAAAAAAGGTTGTGAGAATGTAGTAGCAAATCATTTATCAAGATTACAAATAGAAAAATTAAATATTGAAATTAAGGATAATTTTCCTAATGAACAATTAATGACCATGAACATAATGCCTTGGTATGTAGACATAGTTAATTACTTAGTTACTAGTTTAACACCTAAGGATTGGAATAGACAGGATAAAAAATTGTTCTTTTCAAGAGTAAAATATTACTATTGGGAAGACCCATACTTATTTAAGAAATGCCCTAATCTGGTTTTAAGGAGGTGTATTCCAGAAACTGAATATTAGAGCATATTGTCTTTCTGCCATGACCAAGCATGTGGAGGGCATTTTGGTTCAAGGAAAACTACTGCCAAAATTCTGCAATGTGGATTTTATTGGCTAACACTATTCAAAGATGCTCATAAATATTGCTTAAGTTATTTAATATGTCAACAAATAGGAAAAATATCAAAGAGGAATATGATGCCTCTCAATCCTATTGTTGAGATTGAAATATTTGATGTGTGAGGAATAGATTTTATGGGTCCATTTCCTATGTCTAATCAATTTAATTGTATATTGTTGGGGGTGGATTATGTATCTAAATGGATAGAAGCTATTCCTACAAAAACTAATGACAACAAAGTAGTAATACATTTTATAAGAACTAATATACTTGCCAGATTTGGAATACCTAAAGCTATTTTCAGTGATAGAGGAACTCATTTCTGTAGTAGAAGTTTTGAAGCCTTAATGAAGAAATATGGAGTAAATCACAAAATTGCAATATCATATCGTCCGCAAACAAGTGGACAAGTAGAAAGTGCAAACAAACAAATTAAGTTAATCTTAGAAAAAGTAGTAAATCCTATTAGAAAGGATTGGGCTAATAGATTAATAGATGCACTTTGGGCTTATAGAACTGCTTATAAGACAAACTTAGGTATGTGACATTTTAGGTTAGTATAAGGAAAAAGTTGTTATTTACTAGTTGAAATTGAACATAAAGCTTATTGGGCATTAAAAACTCTAAACACTAATTTAAATCAAGCTGTTGAAAACAGGGAAATGCAATTGATTGAATTAGAAGAATTTAGGAATGAAGCTTATTCAAAGATTGTAAGAGAAAAAGAGAAAATGAAGTTCTGGCATGACAAGAAAATTATTCTAAAAACATTTGAAATAGGACAAGAAGTATATCTTTACATGACTAGACTCCATAACCATCTAGGAAAATTAAGATCTAGATGGGCAGGACCTTATATAATTTGAAATATTTATTCCTATGGAGCTATTGAAATTGAAATTCCTAAAAATCAGAATATATTTAAGGTAAATGGACAAAGACTTAGACCTATTTTGAAGATACCAAAAAGTTCTTTTGGAATTATAGAAGAAGTAAGAGTAAAGGACTACTCGAGCTTTACTTAGTAAGAAATTTTTTAAGTATATATATATAATAAAAAAAACCTTATTTAAAATAGTCATAGTTCAACCGAAAGGAATTATCGGTTTTATCGAAACATATATTAAAAGAAAAAAAATCATTGCAGTTTAATCGACAAGATCCATTAGTCTAATCGAAACATAAAAACATAAAAAAATCTATATATTATATTAAGTAAAAATGTCATTGTTACCAAAGCATAGTATCAGTTCTACCGAAAGAAAAAATATATACAGGATTTAATTTCGGTTCAACCGAGAAATATAACAATTTGACCAAAATTCTAAAATGTTGAAAAAAAAGAAAAGAAAAGAAAAATTAATTAAGAATTGGTTAGACCAGAAATTCTTCAGTCTTGACCGAAGTAAAAATTATTAGTATAAGTATTTTTATTAGTTATAACTTTATAGAAAGTCCGTTGAGTTACGCTTAACTCAACGAACTTACTCCATTGAGTCTAGGATTAGTCAACGAACTTACCTCGTTGAGTTAACTATAACTCAACGGAGTACTGTAGTTAAGTCCACGGACTTAGTCCATGGAGTTAATTGTAACTCCATGGAGAAGTAAGTGAGAGAGTGAGAGTTTGCGCGTGAAAATGACTTGATTACCTGCCGAATCTTAGGACTTATTTATACTAAAACTTAGGATTTGGGGGCATTATCCGTAAAATCATTTAGAACTTAGAACAATAGAGATCAGAGCGATTCTGTTTCATTTCATAACTCCACGATGACAAAGATGACATCAGAATTTTGGGAGGATGCAGTTGACACGTCAAAATTTCTTAAAGAATCGAAAGAATGACACACAAGGAAGAAGAAGAGGAAGATCAAGCACAGTTAATTAGAAGAAGGAAAGGAAAAGAGATAGTGCCTAAACATCAAGAAGAGATTAAATCTGAAATACAAATATTAGTAGGGCCTACAGAGCAAATTTTTGTAAACCTACTATTCGATTTTGAGGAGGAGCAGAAGCAACAGCAACAATAGCAAAGAGAAGAAGGAAAACAGGCTGAAATTAATTTACAACCTGTACAAACAGAAAGAACAGAAATTAGGGCAAAAGTTGATTTGCCCGTGACTCCATCCCAATCTACCACAAGATCAGAAAAAATAGTGACAATGCAGATTGGTAGTCAGGAGGAAGAAGAAAGAGAAGAAGCTGAACAAGTACTTATTGAACAAGAAAGGAATGACTCGACAGATTCCATTGAAGAGCAACAAACTCTTCAGCAATTAATTGAAAGAATTCAAGATAAAGTGGAGAGTTCTGCTGGCTCTCCACCACAGACAAAAGTAGAAGCAAAAATGCAGGAATCTCCAGAGCATTCCCAGCCAATTCAAGTTTAGCACATGGAAGAAGAAGTTCAAAAACAAACCCCTCTAGAGCAACAAATTCAAATTCCTGACTCGACTAAAGCAATAGTTTTGAATGAAGTACACTTTTAGAGTTAGGAAGTATATAATAAATATCAAAAGATTAGGGGTTATGATGTCATATACAGTAGACCAATAAACTAAGATGGTATGCAAGAAATTAAGGATTTATTTGAGTTCTAGAGTCTACTGCAATTTATTTTTCAGTAGAGAGGGCATGTAGTATATGAAAATTTAGTGCCCTACTTTTATGCCAATTTGAGAGAAGAAGAAAGTGGATTAATTTCCAACGTGGAGCAAACTGATGTACAGATAACACTAGAGCTTCTCCATAGCATTTTTAGATTGAAAAATGAAGGGAAAGAAATTTTGGAAAGCACAATTGCCGTTGAGTGGATAGAATAGGAAATCAAGGATAGTTTAGTTATCAATCCTAGTGTGCCATTATTAAACAGACTGAAACACTTAAATGGTAAAGCACACATGATAGCTAACATTTTGATTAAAAATGTCTACCAATGACAAGGTCATGATATTAAATTAAGTCAATTTGTCAAATGGGTCACATATGCAGTTGTGAATAGAATCCAAGTTAACTGGTGTCAAGTCTTCCTGTCTAAGATAAAATCTATAAAGAAGAAATTATTTTATGGAAATTTGATACCTATATTGATGGTGGACTATATTGACTTCACAAGATGGACATCCAAAAGGATAAAATCAAGAGCCATTTCAGTGAAGGAATATAGAAACTACAATGCTATAGTTGTTGAAGTATCTGTACCTTCTAGAGACATTATTAAAGTTGTAGATTGGATAAATCAATTAGAGTAACAATTAGAAAAACTCTAGAAGGAAGTAGATGAACTTAGGAAGAAAGATTAAATTGTATTATTTGTCTACTTATACTTATATTTGTATGGAAAATATCTGATTGAATATAAATGTAAATTATTCATATAAATGAATGAATGTTTTTTAGATGTTTTCACATTCGTGCTTGAGAATGAATGATGTAATGGATAAACTATCTTAAATATTATATAACTGTTTAAACAGTGTGCAAGACTGTTTAAAAGATTTACAAATTTTCTGAATGACATGATTAAATGCACGATGTTTGGTTAATGCTTGAACATATCTACATGCTACAAAGTAAAATGTAAATTCTACAAAATAGGAAATGAACTACAAGTTAAATATGCATATAATGTTTAGATTTAAATGAGTTTTATTTAGAACACTACATTAATGACATGTATTTAACTTTATTTAAGTTGACAAAATGCAGTAGAGAAAAGAAAAAATATAGAAGTTAATACGAGGAGTAAGTTTTAGAAAATTTGCTAAGTGTTAATTCAACGAAGTAAGTCTGTTGAGTTAACCTTAACTCCACGAGATCAATAATAAAATATAAGGTCACTCCGTTGATTTAACTGTAACTCAACGAAGTTAGTCCGTGGAGTTAGCAAATAGTAACCGAAACTAGTCTATTGCAAAAAGAACTACATAGTGGGAAAATTTGGCTAAAGCTATTACAGATAAAAGAATATTGCCAAGGGGAATGCATGAAATAGATTCAAGTACTATGCTTGAAGTTAAATTAATTGAATTAACAAAGAAAATAGAAGAGTTATCATTAAATCAAAAGCTAGCAGAAAAGAATGCAAACGTTAATGATTTAGATATTATTTATGCTAGAAACCAGAAAGATAACTTTGGAAATTCTTATAACCTTAATTGGAGAAATCAGCCGAATCTATCTTGGAGAAACAACAATTTCTAGGGAAGAAAAAATATAAATGAAAAAAATATAAGTTATGAAGCATTAATTGAATAAGGATCTAGAATAGAGAAATTAGAAAAGATAATTCAATAATTAAACAATCGTCTAGATCTTGTATTTGGAAATGCTGGCATTCAAAATCAAAATATAAATAGAAATATAGCCCCTAGACAGAAGGAATCAATGGAAGTTAGACTTACTAGAGGATTGCCAATGCAAGTAGTACCTAACCCTATCAACAGGACTACTAATGAAATTGATACCTCCTATGGGAAGGAAGCTGAATGAAATAGTATAATTGAAGGAACTATGCATAATATAGGAAATATAAAAAATATATATAAAAAAAGAAAAAATATAAGTTTAATTATAGTTAGTAATAACGTAGAGTTATTACTTAACTCAACGAACTTAGTCTGTTGAGTTATGACCTAACTCCACAAGGGTAAGTAAGTAGCTATGTTAATTTTATCTCTGTTAAATTTTTGTTTATATTATACAAAATCACAATAGATGGAATTGATGAAATTACCATTGGATGCACTGAGGGAAGTACTAAGTAACCTATCAGCTAAAGATCTTTGTAGATTGTGTTGTGTATCGAAGGAAATTAAAGACTGTGTGAGAGAAAAATATTTTCATAGACTATAACCTACAAAAATGACTAAGATTAGAGATGGATTTTTATGGAAGGCATTTAATCGTAGTTCAATCAACTATGAATATCTGAATATGGAAGAAATTGCTAGAATTCCACCTAATACATTAGAAGGAATAGATCATATTATGGGGATAGACGAAGGATTAATTATTTACAGAACCAAACCAAGGTATGCAATTTTGTTACCTGATATTTTGATTAGAAATCCTATCACTAGAGAAGAATGGAATATAGGAAGGCCTAATAGATTTGAAGTACCAACTGAAAATTGTGGGTTAGCTTTAACATTTTTTGATAAAAATTCGACCATTCCTGAAAAATTGTATTACTAAAGACCAACTGGAAATTGGGATGAAGATTTATGCTTAAGTGTGTATAATTTTCTGAATAGATCTTGAACTGAAAATACTATGATATATCTAGGACAAAAAGCATTAATTAAAAACATACATATCATACTGGATGGATATATATATCTAGTCACAGATATATCAGTTGCATTTAGATCTAATTTATACATAGTAAGCATAGATAGTTATGATGATGACTTTATAGAAATATTGCCTATACAGAGTGATATAGCTAAACCACTATTTGCAGAATATGATAAAATTCAATTAGGAATGTGGTATAATGAATATGATGATCCTACTTTATGTTTGATCAGATGGTGGGATGAATTAATGAAATTTCAAATATGGATTATGGAAGACCTAAATGAATGGAAGTGGGAAGAGGAATATATTGAAATATATGTAGAAATAGAAACAACTACATTATCTTGGAACAGAAGAGGAACCCTTTGAAAGGATCGAGTGACACACTAGAGGGGGGGTGAATAGTGTCCTAATAAAATTTATTTTGCTTTTAAAAACTTTGGAAACAGTTGACACTAATGAACCTTGATTAATTGATTTTGGAATTAAACTAGCAGTGTAGAAAGTAAAGAACACAAAGACATTTATAGTGGTTCCTGTTTAGAATGAAAAAGTGCATATTATTAACGGTTAAATGATGGTTAATTGCATAATATTTAGCTTATCATATAAGAATTAAGTCATTATGTTATAATTGCACTCTTATATGTTTTAATTGAAGAATTTGCTTAATTTGGGGGAATTAATGTTAATTTAGTACATTTATGAACTGTCGATAAGTTGCAGGCTATGAAATTCTTAATTTGGGGGAATTAATGTTTAACATACCGAACATATTCGGATAGTTATGTTTAACATACCGAACAAATTCAGACAGTTATGTTTAACAGACCGAATATGTATCGGATAATTATGTTTAAATTGCAGAACAGTTATATTTTGAGAGAATATTTTATTATTTCTTGAAGTACACGTGTCGAAACCATAATGAATGATTTAAGTGAACTTTTGGTGAGTTATCTATAACTATCTGAAATTGCAGCTGGGCATCAGATAGTTATCCTTATAACTCTCTGAAATCTCTTTTTATTTATAAAATAGTTGAGGACACGTGTCATGTTCTGGGAAATTGACTTAAGTGGATTTTTGGTGAGTTAGCTGTAACTATTCGAAATACATCTGAGCAGCGGATAGTTATACCTGTAACTCTCTGAAATGTTATTTTATGATTAAACTGCTGCTGACACGTGTTGAGATTTGGTAGATTTACTTAAGTTATATATCGGTGAGTTATGTGTAAGTATCCGAAATGCATCTGAGCATCGGATAGTTAAGTTTATAAGTATCCGAAATGCACCTAAGTATTGGATAGTTAAATTTATGCACGTGTTTTATAGTTAAATTAACGAAGAAAGTCCGTTGAGTTATCTGTAACTCCACGGACTATATATTTTCTAATATGCCACTGTAGCGGTTGCAGAAATAAGACAGTTGGAAGGAAAAAAAACCACATTTGCACGTATCGCGCAGGAGAAGGAAGCATCGCCATTGATCTGAATGAAGGAAATCCAACCGATCATTCAAGTAGAAGCAGTTACTATTGAAGAAATATAAAAGAAAAGAAGAAAAAAAGAAGAAGGTGTGATCGGTGTGTGATCGATGGGCAGATAGTGTGTGTAGAGGAGGATCGACATTGCAATTCTCTGAAGTACCACACCAACCATCATCACCACCATAATCACCAACCATCAGAGGTTTGTGAGGATACTTGCCTAATGTTGGGTTGATTCTGAGCCAAACATAGTGCCTGACAACCACTATGAGGAGTGATCGCATCGTGGGAAGGGAAGCTATTTTCACCAAGTGTCGACTCATATTTCAGGAGATCGTAAAGCTTTTAGCCTTGGCTTTAGGTTGATGCCTGTATGCTGAAGAGGAGATCATCTTGCAATTCTAGACTCGCGATTCTATAGGGAGAGGAGATAGGATTGTAAGTGGTTTAATTTTCAGTGGTGTAATTGCGTTGCAAGTAGTGTTAGAAGTATTTACTGTCAAGTGAGATTACTTTAGATTTCACTTATTGCCCATTTCCATGTTCATATTAAAACAAAAATACCAAAAACAATTTATTTATGTTTGTATGTTGTATTTGAGTGTTGTATTGTTTGTGTTGTATCGTGATTAATGTTATCTATGTCAATGTTGTGATTGTTTTATGTTTACTTTAGTTTTACAGTTTACTGAAATTGGTTCGTTCAAAAGACTTAAAGATTTTAATGGTTACTGCTTGAATTATCTGAATGTTAGTATTGCTCAATGATAAATCCAATGTTAACTAACATTAAAGAGCTTAATTGATGTTATTTACAATCTGTGGAATCATCCAATGGTTGGCCGAATTCCTCTATAAATAGCAATATTAAAAAGAAAAGGCAGGCTCGTGGAGTTAACTTAAGTCCACGAGGTTAGTTCACTGAGTTATCCATAACTCAACGAACTTAGTCCGTTGAGTTAGCTGTAATTCAATGGAGAGCTTATTGAATATATAAATTTGATTTTTAACAAACAAACAGTTCTTAAGTTCGTCAGCAATTTCTTGTAGGATCGACCTGTACTTGCACACTGATACAATAGACACTATGCACTTGCAGTTAAAGTACAAATTGGAATTAATATCTAAATTGTATTAAAGGTTGTTTGTTTACTTCTAAAAGAGAGAATATGCATAAAGATAAATTAACTAAGTAAAAACAGAAGTAACAAATCCAAGTTTTTCTAGTGTAGTGCTGGGAAAAACCAAACAAGTTTTATGGCGCCGTTGCCAGGGAATTGAATTGAATTAAATTGATATAAGCAACTATTAGAGCTGTTTCGTTTTAATAGCCAGAGTTGTGTGTTTTCTTCTGTAATTGAGAATATGGCATATGCTTATGCTCAAAGATTTCTGAAACCTGTAATTAGCATATGTGAATTCTGCAATTCTGAAGGACATGACATTTCTGACTGTTTGAAATTGAGACATTTATAGATGGTTAGATCCCATGAACAACAAATGAATTATCCTCAATATAATAGAGCCGAATATGAGAATCCTATAGTTTACCCAACTGATGGTCAGTATAGAATGTGTAATATGATGAGAGACACTGAAGTTTGGGATAACTATGATAGACTGGAGCATAGTATAGAGCAAAATCTTGACAAACTGGAATACTTTGTGTCAAGAACAAGAAGTCAACCAATTAAATTATAAGGAATCATATTCAGAACCTAAAAAGGATATAATTTACGAAACTGAAAAAACCATAAAGAAAATTGATCCAAAATTGAATGTAATGAAATTAGATGATTTGGAAACAAAATTAAAAGCATTAAACGAAAATGCAATGAAAATACAAGTTATGCAACAGGACAATGAAAATTATAATGTTATAAACCTACATAATTTGCAAAATATACAGCAAACAGAAAATACTAATGCAAGAGAATTTAGAGAATGCACTTTAAAACTAAAAACAATTAAAGATCATAATCACGAAAATGATATACAAAAACATCATGAAGGTAACGAAAATCTAGAAGATGTATGTGTAACATTAAGATCTAGAATTGATATACCACCAAGAACTCAAAATGAAAATGATATGAAGGTGGATTATGTATCAAAATGGATAGAAGCTATTCCTACAAAAACTAATGACAACAAAGTGGTAATTCAATTTATAAGAACAAATATATTTGCCAGATTTGGAATACCTAAAGCTATTATCAGTGATAGAGGAACTCATTTCTGTAATAGAAGTTTTGAAGCCTTAATGAAGAAATATGGAGTAAACCACAGAATTGCAACATCATATCATTCGCAAACAAGTGGACAAGTAGAAAGTGCAAACAAACAAATTAAATTAATCTTGGAAAAAGTAGTAAATCCTACTAGGACAGATTGAGCTAATAGATTGGTAGATGCACTTTGGACTTATAGAACTGCTTATAAAACGAGCTTAGGTATGTCACCTTTTAGGCTAGTATATGGAAAAAGTTGTCATTTACCTGCTGAAATAGAACATAAAGCTTATTGGGCATTAAAAACTCTGAACACTAATTTAAATCAAGCTGCTTAAAATAGAAAAATGCATTGAATTAGAAGAATTTAGAAATGAAGCTTATTCAAAGACTGTTAGAGAAAAAGAAAAAATTAAATTGTGGCATGATAGAAAAATTATTCCTAAAAGCTTTGAAATAGTACAAGAAGTATATCTTTATATGGCTAGACTCCATAACCATCCAGGAAAATTGAAATCTAGATGGGCAGGACCTTACATAGTTCGAAATGTTTATCCTTATGGAGCTATTGAAATTGAAAATCTTAAAAATCAGAATATATTTAAAGTAAATGGACAAAGACTTAAACCTATTCTGAAAACACCAAAAATCTCCTTTGGAATTATAGAAGAAGTCAGAGTAGAGGACTACTCGAGCTTTATTTAGTAAGAAATCAGTTTTTATGTTTATTTATATAAAAAAAAAACATTAAAAATATATATAAAACATAAAAATAGTTGCGGTTCAACCGACTAGATCCATCGGTATGACCAGAACATAAAAGAAATATGAACATTAATTTTCAAAAAAAAATGTTGGTTTTACCGAAACATAGTATCGGTTCAATCGAAAGAATATATATATATATATATTTAGGTTTGATCGAAACATAGTATCGGTTAAACCGGTAACAAAAGAGAAAAACTATTCTCTGTAATATTTTATTATTATATTTGCTTGTACGGGGAGTCCGTTGAGTTACGCTTAACTCAACGAGCTTACTCCGTTGAGTCTTGAGTTAGTCAACGAGCTTATTCCGTTGAATTAACTGTAACTCAACGGAGTACTGTAGCTAAGACCGTAGATAAAATAGTAATAGTTGGTTCGGGAAATGACCTGATTACCTGCCTAAACTTAGGGCTTATTTAAACTAAAACCTAGGGTTTTGGGGGCATTATCCGGCAAATCATTTAGAATCTAGAACAGTAGAAATTAGAGCGATTCCGTGCTGTTGTGTAACTCCACGATGAGGAAGATGATGCCTGAATTCTGGGAAGATGCTGTTGATACATCAGAATTTCTGAAGGAATCAGAAGAGTGGCACACGCAGTAGAAGATTAGAAATACGACAAGAGAGAAAGAGCTATAGAAGGTAGAATCAGAACTTTTCAAGTTTAGAAGAGATTTAGTAGATATGGGTATACAAATACCTCAAATAATGGAAACACAAATCAGAATAGCAATAGAAATAGCTGTAAGCAAGGAAAGACAAATAAGGCCAAGTAATGAAGTTGCCCTAGAATTAATCCAGCGTAAGTCCCAGCTCTGGTTCAAAAGACAAATCTATAGACGAGCTAAATTGGCGATCTGGGAGCAAGAAAGGAAAGAAAATGAAGAGGCAACTGAAGAACGGGAGGAACCAACTGCTGAAAGACCTATTCCTAAGGAGCAGCAGTCTGGACCTTCAGTTCCACCATTTAAGCCATTGGCACGAGCAGAAATGATGGGGCCTTCGACTGAAGAAGAAATAAGAGAATTTGCAGAACTGGTTCAAGTTGGAAAAAACCAAGGAGAATCAGAAGATTTGGTAGTGGCTAAATCACACTTGGTGTTTGATGCACTGTACAAAAAGAGGGTTGCAGAAAAGTTGAAAGCCCAATATAAAATTAAAGTGGAACAACATCAAGAAGCTATTGCCAGAACTGAAAATAGTGAAGAAGAAATTATTTTATGGAGATTTGATTCCACTGCTGATGGTGGACTGTATTGATTTCACAAAATGGACATAAAAAAGGATCAGATCTAGAACCATTTCAGTGAAAGAATATAGGAATTTTGTAGCTGTAGAACTAGTAGTACCTTCTGGAGGAATTACAGGAGTTGTAGAGAGGATTAATCAATTAGAACTTCAATTAGAAAAACTCTAGAAGGAAGTAGATGAACTTAGGCATAGAGATTAAATTGTATTGTTCGTTTACTTATGTGAAGTTGTATGAAATTGTATGATGTACTTGTATTGTAATTGATTCATATTAATGAATGTAAATTTTTCAGATGCAATTTTCATACGTGCTTTGGATGTGCAATGAATGGAAATTATTGAATATTATGTTATTGTGAAGTTTTATGAATAAATATGTAACAAATTTACAATTTGCTGAATGACAGGATAACTACTTAAAATTTTTTGCATATTATAAGGTAAAATGTAAATTCTGCATAACATAAAATGACCTACAAGTTAAATCTTTATATAAGATTTAGATTTAAATGTATTTTAATCAAAATGATGCATTAATGATATAGATTTAACTTTATTACATTTAGCAGAATAAAAAAAAAAAAAAAACAGAAAGGAACTTACGAGAGTAAAACTTAGAAGTTTCCAAGTGTTAACTCAACGAAGTAAGTCCGTTGAGTTAACTATAACTCCACGAGGTCAGTAATATAATATAAGGTCACTCTGTTGAGTTATCTGTAACTCAACGAAGTTAGTCCGTGGAGTTAGTAACAGTAACCGACTGTATTCGATTGAGTTTTCTATAACTCAACGAGGTTAGTTCGTGGATTAAGCAGAACGATTATTCTTTTAACCACGAACGAAACTTCGTCGGTTTAGCGGTTACCAAAATTTGAAATTAGTAGTGGTACACGTACCCATATAAATAGGAACCACGATGCACATTGAAAGACACGTTCTTGCAACGAGATTTATTCACTTTATGGATGCGCAGTATATATATAAAACAAAATGTTATTTACGAGTTACCAGCACTTTTAAAAGAAAGGAGAAGGCATTGGAGGAACTGGAAGGAGAAGCAGCTGATTCAACTTCATCCGACAACAAATATTTATAGAATGGAAAGCTTCAGACTGGTATGTAATTAATCTTCTGCTATTTATTTATGAGCACATGGACTCGTTCTCTAAGTACTAAATGATTAGTAAGAACACCTACCTAGGAATTTTCATTGCAGAGGAGTACTGAAAAATTTTCTGAACTGAACTTTAACGAAATTCTTTGGGGTGTAGCTAACCTTTCTTTAAAAGAGAACGTAGAGATGGCTGCTCCAGTAGAAAAACCATTAGGAGAGATTCTGTATCCTGAATTAATTGATGAACCTTCATGTATTCGATTGCCAAACTTTGAGGGAGATAGGTTTGAACTGAAATCTAATTATATGAGTCAATTACCACATTTTCATGGATTAGAAAGAGAGGATGCCTATTATTTCCTTAGAGAATTTAACGAAGTTTGTCAAATGATGAAAATGCCGAACATGAGTATAGATGCTATTAAACTTAGATATATCCCTTTTTCTTTAAAAGACATAGCTAAAAGATGGTTATATACTCTATCGCCTGATTCAATTTCTACATGGACTGAATTTTGCTTTGTTTTTCTGGAAAAATATTTTCCAACACATCAAATGATTAAAAAGAAGAAAGAAATATTAATGTGTAGCCAAAAATAGGGTGAATCATTCTAGAAATATTTGAAAGATTTAAAGATTTACTGACTCAATGTCCACATCATGCAATGAGTAAAGCACAATTAATAGGTATAATTTATGAAGGCATAGATGTTTCAACGAAATCTTTATTAGAATCTACCTGTCAAAATGGATTTTTAAAATTATGTAGTGAAGAAGCATGGGCATATTTAGAAAACTTTGCAAAAAGAACTGCACAATGGGAAAATTCAGCTGAAGCTATTGTAGATAAAAGAATATTGCCAAGAGGAATGCATGAAATAGATTCCAATATTATGCTTGAGGTGAAATTAAATGAATTAACAAAGAAAATAGAAGAGTTATCATTAAATCAAAAGTTAGCGGAAAAGAATGCAAACATAAATGACTTAGATCTTATTTCTGTCCTAGATATATTATAATGTTTTCATTCCAAGATCTGTTCAAAAAATTATACACACTTAAGCGTAAATCTTCACCCTAATTTCCTATAGGTCTCTAATAATATAATTTTTCAGGAATTGCAGAATTTTTATCAGAAAATATTAAAGCTGACCCACAATTTTCAGTTGGTGCTTCAAATATATTAGGTCTTCCTATATTACATTCTTCTCCTATTATAGGTTTTCTTATCAAAATCTCAGGTAATGATAAACTTGCATACCTTGGTCTCGTCTTGTATATGATTAATCCTTCATCTATCCCCATAATATGACTCATTCCTTCGAATGCATTGGGTGGAATTCCAGTAGTTTCTTCCATAGCCAGATATTCATGGGTATTTGAACTACGATTAAATGACCTCCATATGAATCCATCTCTAATCTTAGTCATTTTTGCAGCTTGTAGTCCCTGAAAATATTCTTCTTCAATACAGTCTTTAATTTCCTTTGATACATAACACATCCTGCACAGATCTTTAGCTGACAAGTTACTTAGTATTTTCCTTTGTGCATCCAACGGTAATTGCATTAATTCCATTTGTTGATTCTGTAAAATAAAAACAAAAATTTAGTAGAGACAAAAATTAACATAACTACTACACACCCTCGTGGAGTTAAGGCATAACTCAATGGATTAAGTTCGTTGAGTTAAAAATTAACTCTACGATACTATTAACTTAAAATAAAAATAAAAACATATATACATACAGATAGTTGCTTCAGATATGCTGCTTCATTCAGTTGCCCTCCTAGAAGAGGTATCAATTTCATTAACCGTTCTATTGACAGGATTAGGTATAGTTTGTATTGGCAATCCTTTAGTAGGTCTAACTTCCATTGGTTCATTCTGTTTAAGTGGTATATTTCTATTCTGATTTTGATTTACAGCATTTCCAAATATAAATTCTAGACGATTGTTTACTTGTTGGATTATCTTTTCTAATTTCTCTATTCTAGCTCTTTGTTCAATTAATACTTCATAACTTATGTTCTTCTCATTTATATTTTCTACTCCCTAGAAATTATTGTTTCTCCAAGATAAATTCGGGTGATTTCTCCAATTAGGATTATAAGAATTTCCCAAGTTATCTCTTTGGTTGCTAGCATAAATAATATCTAAGTCATTTATGTTTGTATTCTTTTCTGCTAGCTTTTGATTTAATGATAACTCTTCTATTTTCTTTGTTAATTCATTTAATTTCACCTCAAGCATAGTATTGGAATCTATTTCATGCATTCCTCTTAGCAATAATCTTTTATCTACAATAGCTTCAGCCGAATTTTCCCACTGTGCAGTTCTTTTTGCAAAATTTTCTAAATATGCCCATGCTTCTTCACTACATAATTTTAAAAATCCATTTTGACAAGTAGATTCTAATAAAGATTTCGTTGAAACATCTATGCCTTCATAAATTATGCCTATTAATTGTGCTTTACTCATTGCATGATGTGGACATTGAGTCAGTAAATCTTTAAATCTTTCAAAATATTTCCAAAATGATTCACCTTGTTTTTGGCTACACATTAATATTTCTTTCTTCTTTTTAATTGTTTGATGTGTTGGATAGTATTTTTCCAGAAAAACAAAGCAAAATTCAGTCCATGTAGAAATTAAATCAGGCGATAGAGTATATAACCATCTCTTACCTGTATCTTTTAAAGCAAAAGAGATATATCTAAGTTTAATAGCATCTATACTCATGTTTGGCATTCTCATCATTTGACAAACTTTGTTAAATTCTCTAAGGAAATAATAGGCATCCTCTCTTTCTAATCCATGAAAATATGGCAATTGACTATTATAATTAGATTTCAGTTCAAACCTATCTCCCTCAAAGTTTGGCAATCGAATACATGAAGGTTCATCAATTAATTCAGGATACAGAATCTCTCCTAATGGTTTTTCTACTAGAGCAGCCATCTCTACGTTCTCTTTTAAAGAAAGGTTAGCTACACCCCAAAGAATTTTGTTAAAGTTCAGTTTAGAAAATTTTTCAGTACTCCTCTGCAATGAAAATTCTTGGATAGGTGTTCTTTCTAATCGTTTAGTGCTTAGAGAACGAGTCCAAGTGCTCATAAATAAATAATAGAAGATTAATTACATACCAGTCTGAAGCTTTCCATTCTATAAATATTTGTTGTCGTATGAAGGTTGAATCAGCTGCTTCTCCTTCCAGTTCCTCCAACACTTTCTCCTTTCTCTTAAAAGTGCTGGTAACTCGTAAATAACATTCTATTTCATATATATACTGCGCATCCATAAAGTGAATAAATCTCATTGCAAGAACGTGTCTTGCAACGTGCATCGTGGTTCCTATTTTAATGGGTACGTGTATCACTACTAATTTCAAATTTTGGTAACCACTAAACCGACGGAGTTTCGTTTGTGGTTAAAAGAATAACCGTTCTGCTTAATCCACGAACTAACCTCGTTGAGTTACATATTACTCAACAGAACACAGTCGGTTACTGTTGCTAACTCCACGGACTAACTTCGTTGAGTTACAGATAACTCAACGGAGTGACCTTATATTATATTACTGACCTCGTGGAGTTACGGTTAACTCAACGGAATTACTTCGTTGAGTTAACACTTGGCAACTTCTAAGTTTCACTCTTGTAAGTTTTCTATTCTGTTTTTTTTCTTCTTCTTTGTTTTTCATTCTGCTAACTGTAATAAAGTTAAATCTATGTCATTAATGCCTCATTTTGATTAAAATACATTTAAATCTGAACATTATATAAAGATTTAAATTGCAGGTCATTTTATGTTATGCAGAATTTACATTTTACCTTATAACATGCAAAAAATTTTAAGCAATTATCCTGTCATTCAGCAAATTGTAAATCTGTTACATATTCATAAAGTTCCACAAATTACATAATATTCAATAAATTCCATTCATTTCACATTCAAATACGTATGAAAATTGCATCTGAAAAATTATATTCATTAATATGAATCAATTACATTACAAGTACATCATACAATTTCATACAATTTACACAAGTAGACGAACAATACAATTTAATCTCTATGCCTAAGTTCATCTACTTCCTTCTGGAGTTTTTCTAATTGCTGCTCTAATTGATTTATCCTCTCTACTACTCCTGCAATTTCTCCAGAAGGTACAGCTAATTTTGCAGCTACAAAATTTCTATATTCTTTCACTGAAATGGTTCTAGATCTTATCCTTTTTGATGTCCATTTAGTGAAATCAATACTATCCACCATCAGCAGTGGAATCAAATCTCCATAAAATAATTTCTTCTTCACTGTTTTCAGCTTGGAGATAAAAATTGCAGACCAATTTATTTAGATCTTATTTACAACTACATACGTGGCCCATTTGACAAATTGACTTAATTCTATGTCATGGCCCTGTCGTTGATAGACATTCTTAATCAGAATGTTAGCTACCATGTGTGCTTTACCATTTAAATGCTTCAATCTGTTTAATAATGGCACACCAGGATTGATAGCTAAACAATCCTTAATTTGCTGCTCAGTCCATTCAACTGCAGTTGTATCTTCCAAAATTTTTGTTCCTTCATTCTTTAAATCAAATATGTTGTGGAGAAGCTCTGGTGTTATCTGTACATCAGCTTCCTCCACGTTTGAAATTAATTCTCCTTCTCCTTCTCTTAAATTTGCATAGAAATAGGGCACTAAATTCTCATATACTACATGCCCTCTTTCTTGAGATATAAATTACAGTAGACCTTAGAATTCAAATAGATCTTTGATTTCTTGCATTCCATCCCAATTTACTAGTCTACTGTAAATAATATCGTAACTCCTTATTTCTTGGTATTTGGTATAAGCTTCCTAACTACAAAAATGTACTTCATTCAAAATTGTTGTTTCAGTTGGGTCAGGAAGGTGACTTTGTTGCTCTAGAGGGGTTTGCTCTTGCTCTTCCTCTAGCATAAACTGCATTTGGACATTCTCTTCAGATTCCTGAATTTTTGCTTTTGCTTCTGTCTGTGGTGGTGAGCCAACAGAACTCTCCACTCTGTCTTGAATTCTTTCCATAATTTGCTGAAGAGTTTCTTGCTCTTCAGTGGAATTTGTGAAATTATTTTTGTCCAAATGGCTTCTTTTAGCCTCTTCATTTTCTACTCTTTCTTCTTCCTCCTGACTATTAATCTGTTCTGTTACTGTTCTTTCTGATTCTGTAACAGATTGGGATGGAGTCACGGGCAATTCAGTTTCTGCCCTAATTTCTGTTTCTTCTTGTACAGGTTGCAAACTAATTTCAGCCTGATTTTTTTCTTTTCTTTGCTCCTCCTGCTCCTCCTTAGATTCAGATAGCAGGTTAATAAAAATCTACTCCACAGGCCCTGTAAAAATTGGTACTTCAGATTTAATTTCTTTATAATCAGGCACTTTTTCTTTTTCTTTCTTTTTTCTAATTAGTTGTGCCTGTTCTTCCTTTTCATCTTTTGAAATTAAATCTACAAAAATAGGCTCTGCAGGCTTTCAAACCATAGGTACTGGCTCTTCCTGTTTAATTCTTCCAATAATTGCTAGTCTCGAAGGACCAGCTTCAACTTCTTTTGTAGCATATCTAACAACAGTTCTAGCAGTAGCTTCTTGATGCTGTTCCACTTTAATTTTATATTGAGCTTTCAACTTTTCTGCAGCCCTCTTTTTGTACAGTGCATCAAACACCAGATGTGCTTTAGCCACTACCAAATCTTCTGATTCTCCTTGGTTTTTTCCAACTTGAACCAGTTCTGCAAATTCTCTTATTTCTTCTTCAGTCGAAGGCCCCATCATTTCTACTCGTGCCAATGGCTTAAATGGTGGAACTGAAGGTCCAGACTGCTGCTCCTCAGGAACAGGTCTTTCAACAATTGGTTCCTCCCATTCTTCAGTTGCCTCTTCATTTGCTTTCCTTTCTTACTCCTAGATCACTCGTTTAGCTTGTCTACAGATTCGTCTTTTGAACCAGAGTCGGGACTGACGCTGGATTAATTCTAGGGCAACTTCATTACTTGGCCTTATTTGTCTGTCCTTGCTTACAGCTATTTCTGTTGCTATTCTGATTCGTGTTTCCATTATTTGAGGTATTCATATATCCATATCTACTAAATCTCTTCTAAACTTGAAAAGTTCTGATTCTACCTTCTGTAGCTCTTTCTCTCTTGTCGTATTTCTGATCTTCTGCCATGTGTGCCACTCTTCTGATTCCTTCAGAAATTCTGATGTATCAACAACATCTTCCCAGAATTCAGGTGTCATCTTCCTCATCGTGAAGTTACACAGCAGCACGGAATCGCTCTGATTTCTACTATTCTAGATTCTAAATGATTTGTCGGATAATGCCCCCAAAACCCTAGGTTTTAGTTTAAATAAGCACTAAGTTTAGGCGGGTAATCGAGTCATTTCCCGAACCAACTATTACTATTTTATCCGCGGTCTTAGCTATAGTATGCCGTTGTGTTACAAGTAACTCAACGGAATAAGCTCTTTGACTAACTCAAGACTTAACGGAGTATGCTCGTTGAGTTAAGCGTAACTCAATGGACTCCCCGTACAAGCAATTATAATAATAAAAATATTACAGAGAATAGTTTTTCTGTTTTTTTTATAGGTTTAATTGATACTATGCTTCGGTCAGACCTAAATATTTTTTATTTTTTTATTTTTCTTTCGGTTGAACCTATACTAAGTTTTGGTAAAACCAAATTTTTTTTCTAAAAATTAATATACAATTTTTTTCCGGTTTAACCGATACTATGCTTCGGTTAGACCAAAATATTTTTTATTTTTTTACTTTTCTTTCGGTTGAACCGATACTATGTTTCGGTAAAACCAAATTTTTTTAATGTTCCGATCATACCGATGGATCCAGTCAGTTGAACCACAACTATTTTTATGTTTTATATATATTTTTAATGTTTTTTTTTATATATATATATAAACATAAAAACTGATTTCTTACTAAGTAAAACTCGAGTAGTCCTCTACTCTGACTTCTTCTATAATTCCAAAGGAGCTTTTTGGTGTTTTCAGAATAGGTTTAAGTCTTTGTCCATTTACTTTAAATATATTCTGATTTTTAGGATTTTCAATTTCAATAGCTCAATAAGGATAAACATTTCGAACTATGTAAGGTCCTGCCCATCTAGATCTTAATTTTCCTGGATGGTTATGGAGTCTAGCCGTATAAAGATATACTTATTGTCCTATTTCAAAGTTTTTAGGAATAATTTTTCTATCATGCCAGAATTTAATTTTATCTTTTTCTCTTATAGTCTTTGAATAAGCTTCATTTCTAAATTCTTCTAATTCAATTAGTTGCATTTTCCTATTTTCAGCAGCTTGATTTAAATTAGTGGTCAGAGTTTTTAATGCCCAATAAGCTTTATGTTCTATTTCAACAGGTAAATGACAACTTTTTTCATATACTAGCCTAAAAGGTGACATACCTAAGCTCATTTTATAAGCAGTTCTATAAGCCCAAAGTACATCAATCAATTTATTAGCCCAATCTGTTCTAGTAGTATTTACTACTTTTTCCAAGATTAATTTAATTTATTTGTTTGCACTTTCTACTTGTCCACTTGTTTGCGGATGATATGATGTTGCAATTTTGTGGCTTACTCCATATTTCTTCATTAAGGCTTCAAAACTTCTATTACAGAAATGAGTTCCTCTATCACTGATAATAGCTTTAGGTATTCCAAATCTGGCAAATATATTTGTTCTTATAAATTGTATTACCACTTTGTTATCATTAGTTTTTGTAGGAATATCTTCTATCCATTTAGATACATAATCCACCCCCAACAGTATGTAATTAAATTGATTAGACATAGGAAATGGACCCTTAAAATCTATTCCCTACACATCAAAGATTTCAACCTCAACAATAGGATTAAGAGGCATCATATTCCTCTTTGATATTCTTCCTATTTGTTGACATCTTAAACAACTTAAGCAATATTTATGAGCATCTTTGAATAGTGTTGGCCAATAAAACCAACATTGTAGAATTTTTGCAGCAGTTTTCCCTGAACCAAAATGTCCTCCACAAGCTTGGTCATGACAGAAAGACAATATGCTCGAATATTCAGTTTCTGGAACACACCTCCTTAAAACCAGATCAGGACATTTCTTAAATAAGTAAGGGTATTCCCAATAGTAATATTTTACTCTTGAGAAAAACAATTTCTTATCCTGTCTATTCCAATCCTTAGGTGTTAAACTAGTAACTAAGTAATTAACTATGTCTGCATACCAAGGCATTGTGTTGATGGTCATTAATTGTTCATCAAGAAAATTATCCTTAATTTCAATATTTGATTTTTCTATTTGTAATCTTGATAAATGATCTGCTACTACATTCTCACAACCTTTTTTATCTTTAATTTCTAGATCGAATTCTTGCAATAATAATATCCATCAGATCAATCTAGGTTTAGTTTCTTTTTTCTTTATTAGATGTTTTAGAGCTGAATGATCCATGTATATTATTACTTTAGCTCCAATCAAATATGATCTAAACTTTTTTAAAGCAAACACAACAGCTAATAATTCTTTTTCAGTAGTTGTGTAATTAGCTTGAGCATCATTTAAGGTTTTGCTTGCATAATGAATCACTCTAGGAGATTTTTCTATTTTTTGTCCTAACACTGCTCCTACAGCAAAATCAGAAGCATCGCACATTAATTCAAATGGATGGTTCCAATTAGTGCTTGAATTATAGGAGTTGAAATTAAGTTAGTCTTAAGTCTAAAAAATGCTTCCTTGCAATTTTTATCAAAGTTAAATGAAACATCTTTTAATAGATTAGTTAAAGGTCTAGCTATCTTGCTAAAGTCTTTAATAAATCTTCTATAAAAACCAGCATGTCCTAGAAATGATCTAATATCTTTTACTGATTTAGGTTCTGGTAGATTAGAAATTACTTCTATTTTAGCTTTATCTACTTCCAACCCTTTTTTAGAAACAACATGCCCTAAGACTATTCCTTGTTTAACCATGAAGTGACATTTTTCCCAATTTAAAACCAGATTTTTTTCCACACAGCGTTTTAATATTTGGTCTAAATTGCTTAAACACATTTCATATGAGTTGCCATATACAGTAAAATCGTCCATAAATATTTCTAAAAATTCATTAGTCATTCTAGGAAATATGCCCTACACACACCTTTGAAAGGTAGCTGGTGCATTGCATAATCCGAATGGCATTCTTTTAAAAGCATAAGTTCCATTAGGATAGGTGAAAGTTGTTTTCTCTTGATCCCCAAATGCTATTGGAATTTGATTATTCCCTGAATACCCGTCTAAGAAACAAAAATATTCTTGCCCTGCTAATCTTTCCAACATTTGATCTATAAAAGGTAAGGGAAAATGATCTTTCCTAGTCACAGCATTCAGCTTTCTATAGTCTATACATACTCTCCAGCCTGATTGAATTCTAGTAGGTATCAAGTCTTGACTTTCATTCCTAATAACTGTTAATCCTGATTTCTTGGGAACTACATGGATTGGACTAACCCACGAGCTATCAGAAATCGGATATATTATATCATTATCTAACCATTTAACTATTTCCTTCCTGACTACTTCCTTAAGGTTTGGATTTAATCTCCTCTCAGGAATTCTAATAGGTTTAGCATTCTCTTCTAAATATATGTGGTGACAGCATAAAGTTGAACTTAACCCTTTTATATCAATCATAGTCCATCCTATTGCTTCTTTATAACTTTTTACTACATTTTTTAATTTAGCATATTTGATCCTCTTTCAAGTCTGAAGCAATAATGATTGGACAGGTACGTTTATCTTCCAGAAATATATAGGTTAATTTAGGAGGTAAAGGTTTTAATTCTAAATGCTGCCCATCAGAAGCTAGAGCTCCTAATTGAACATCATCTTTTTTTAAATTAATTTCTTCCTGATCTCCTTCTATATTTATGCTTTCACTTTCTTCTAAAGTTTCAAAATTGATTTGCTTATTTAATTCTTCTTGAATCACATCATCTAACATATCTCCTTCATCCTCTAAAAAGTCTATGGTATGTAAGGACATTTCTAACTCCTCAAACCTTTCTGATTTGAAAATATTTAATTGAGTATCCTCATTACCATATGCTAACTTCATTACTCCAGTTTTACAATTTATAACAACCCCTGATATTGCTAAAAATGGCCTTCCCAAAATTAAAGATGTATCACTATTTTTATGCTTAATTTGTTGGGAATCCAAAATTACAATATCAATAGGATAAATAAAATTCTTGATTTTAATTAAGACATCCTCTATTTTTCCTCTAGGGTATCTTATACTTCTATCAGCTAATTGAATAACCGTACTAGTAGGAGTTAAGCCTTCTAATCCTAAGGATGCAAATATATCACTTAGCATAACATTTATACCTGCATCTAAGTCTATTAAGGTTCTTTCTAGAATGGTATTTCCTATGGTGCATGATATAACAGGGATTCCAGGATCAGATAACTTTTTAAGAATTTGTGGCAGAAATAGGTAACTACTTTGCTCAACTAAAAAGACATTTCTAAGAACTTTTCGCTCTCTTTTCTTAGTACACCAATACTTTAGAAATTTAGCACAAGGTGGTATATTCTACAATAGATCTAACAAAGGAATGTTAACTTGTACTTTTTCAAAAATTTCTCTGATTTTTTCTTATTTTTTAGGAATTGTTTGTTGTAATCTTTTAGGATAGGGTGCTAAAGATTTTGATATCAAAGACTCTTTTTCTTTCAATTGATTTGTTTGATTATTTTTAGCTTCAATTGCAGATTCAGATTGTTTTTCAGTGATTTCTAGATTTTCAGCTATTACATTTTCATTATCATTTTCATTTTGAGTTCTTGGTGGTATATCAGTTCCAGATCTTAATGTTACACATACATCTTCCAGATTTTTGTTACTTGTATGATTCAAGCTTGTCAAATTAACTTTTAAAGTACAAAAAAAAAAAGAAAAAAGAAAGGAAAAAAAAATACATATATTGTTTTGAAAAGATACAAGTGTTTTGTGAAATACAGATATCTTATGAATCGAGTATATTTTCTGTTATCTAGAATTGTTGAAATATGAATCTGGAATTGACTTTTGAAGTTGTTTAATGGAGATACAATTCTTTATTCTACTTGTCTTAATCATATTGAATTAGATTGTATTTTGATTCGTATGTTGTTGAAATTTCTTCTAGAAATCTTTTTGGAAAATTCAGGATGACAGATGATGAAAAGAAGAACAAACGATAATATAATTAACACCTATATGAAGATGATATACTTTGTATGTAATTTACATATATTCTAAATATCTTTACAGGTTGATTACTGAAACATACAGAATATATTTTTATGCTAAACAGAAGAAAAACAAAAGGGGAAGAATTAATTCTAGCACTTTTAAAGACCAATTAATTAGATCTTAGTTTGCTAAGGGACTAGCAAAATTTAGGTATGGGGGAAGTGTTTAGAATGAAAAAGTGCATATTATTAACGGTTAAATGATGGTTAATTGCCTAATATTTAGCTTATCATATAAGAATTAAGCCATTATGTTATAATTGCATTGTTATATGTTTTAATTGAAGAATTTGCTTAATTTGAGGGAATTAATGTTAATTTAGTACATTTATGAACTGTCGGTAAGTTGCAGGCTGTGAAATTCTTAAGTGTTTAACATACCGAACATATTTGGACAGTTATGTTTAACATACCGAACAAATTCGGACAGTTATGTTTAACAAACCGAATATGTATCAGATAGTTATGTTTAAATTGCCGAACAGTTATGTTTTGAGAGAATATTTTATTATTTCCTAAAGTACACGTGTTGAAACCATAATGAATGACTTAAGTGAACTTTCAGTGAGTTATCTATAACTATCCGAAATTGTAGTTGGGCATCAGATAGTTATCCCTGTAACTCTCCAAAATCTCTTTTTATTTATAAAATAGCTGAGGACATATGTCATGTTCTGGGAAATTGACTTAAGTGGATTTTCGGTGAGTTAGCTGTAACTATCCAAAATGCATCTGAGCAACGGATAGTTAGACCTGTAACTCTCCGAAATGTTATTTTATGATTAAACTGTTGCTAACACATGTTGAGATCTGGTAGATTTACTTAAGTTATATATCGGTGAGTTATGTGTAAGTATCCGAAATGCATCTAAGCATCGGATAGTTAAATTTATGCATGTGTTTTATAGTTAAATCAACGAAGAAAGTCTGTTGAGTTATCTATAACTCCACGGACTATATATTTTCTAATATGCCACTGTAGTGGTTGCAGAAACAGGATAGTTGGAAGGAAAAAAAACCACGTTTGCACGTATCGCGTAGGAGAAGGAAGCATCCTCGTTGATCTGAATGAAGGAAATCCAACCGATCATTCAAGTAGAAGCAGTTACTACTGAATAAATATAAAAGAAAAGAAGAAAAAAATAAGAAGGTGTGATCGGTGTGTGATCGATGGGCAGACAGTGTGTGTAGAGGAGGATCGGCATCGCAATTCTCTGAAGTACCACACCAACCATCATCACCACCATAATCACCAACCATCAGAGGTCTGTGAGGATACTTGCCCGATGTCGGGTTGATTTCGAGCTAAACACAGTGCCTGACAACCACTGTGAGGAGTGACCGCATCATGGGAAGGGAAGCCATTTTCACCAAGCACCGACTCATATTTCAAGAGATCGTAAAGCTTTTAGCCTTGGCTTCGGGTTGATGCCTGTATGCTGAAGAGGAGATCATCTTGCAATTCTAGACTCGTGATTCTATAGGGAGAGGAGACAGGATTGTAAGTGGTTTAATTTTTAGTGGTGTAATCGCGTTGCAAGTAGTGTTAGAAGTATTTACTATCAAGTGAGATTACTTTACATTTCACCTTTCGCCCATTTCCATGTTCATATTAAAACAAAAATACCAAGAACAATTTATCTATGTTTGTATGTTGTATTTGAGTGTTGTATTGTTTGTGTTGTATCGTGATTAATGTTATCTATGTCAGTGTTGTGATTGTTTTATGCTTACTTTAGTTTTACAGTTTACTGAAATTGGTTCGTTCAAAAGACTTAAAGATTTTAATGGTTACTGCTTGAATTATCTGAATGTTAGTATTGCTCAATGATAAATCCAATGTTAACTAACATTAAAGAGCTTAATTGATGTTATTTACAATCTATGGAATCGCCCAATGGTTGGCCAAATTCCTCTGTAAATAGCAGTATTAAAAAGAAAAGGCAGGCTCGTGGAGTTAACTTAAGTCCACAAGGTTAGTCCGTTGAGTTAGCTGTAATTCAACGGAGAGTTTATTGAATATATAAATTTGATTTTTAACAAACAAACAGTTCTCAAGTTCGTCAGCAATTTCCTATAGGATCGACCTGTACTTGCACATTGATACAATAGACACTGTGCACTTGCATTTAAAGTACAAATTGGAATTAATATCTAAATTGTATTAAAGGTTGTTTGTTTACTTCTAAAAGAGAGAATAGGCATAAAGATAAATTAACTAAGTAAAAACAGAAGTAACAAATCCAAGTTTTTCTAGTGTAGTGCTGGGAAAAACCAAACAGTTCCCCAAACTCGATAGTCCACTCCTCAAGGCCACAACCTCGAGAATTCCACTAAGTACTTTTAAGGCTAAACACAAACCTTAAACAAGTTGCTTTTGCAGGCTAAGCAACAACCTTATAGATGTTTTTAAAGGCTAAACAAAAACCTCACACAAAGCACCAACTTTGTGTACTCAAGATCCCAATCTTGAGCAAGTGAAGTATCACACTTCACTCTCTTCACCAAGGCCCCGACCTTATGAAGGTATACTCACAACACCCTTGTGAGTTAAGGCTTTCAAGTAAACGAGAATACAATTTAAAACTAGGAGTCACTGACTCAAAATGAAAATGACACACAACACCAGATCAACTCTTATAAAGAGTCGACATAGAAGCTCTAAGGAGATTTCTTGATTGATCTGCAGCTGATGATCTTCTGGACTTTGTTGTAGACGAATCTTCAAGGTGTTTGTAAAATTATTGAACAGACAATTTCTCCTTTTGAGTGTTGAAAAATTCTGTGTGTGTCTCTTATAGTTTTCTGCAAAAATCCTTTTTATTTTTCCTTCGAGATTTTCATAAGTGGAAAGAATTCTGAAATGGTCAGATGCCTTATGCAGGAATTCATTTTCAGTAACCTTCAATCATAATAAAGTTGAGATCTACAATCAAAAGATATCTTGCCACAAAGATTAGTCAATTAATAATAGTTGTAGTTTCTATAAAAATAAAATCTTCGAAGGCTTTCAGAAAATCGGAGACTTAAACAGAGAACCTGCCGAAACTCAAAATCATTTCGAATAGATAGAACTAACATACCGAAAGACCACTTAAGTCATGTATTAAAAATGAAACATGTGTCCTTCAGAAATCGTGTTACAAAATATTCAAAAATAAACTATCCGGTAGAGTGGACATGTTTTAGATACTTATAAAGATAACTCTCTGATCCTTAAGTCGTTTCGGATAGTTACACAAGTAACCTTCCGAAAAATCACTTAAGTCAGAAAATAAAAGAAAACTAAACGATTCGAAGCTTAAAACAGTTTTTGGATACTTACTGAAGATAACTCTCCAATTCTTAAGAGTTTTCAGATAGTTACATCGTAACCTTTCGAAAAGTCACTTAAGTCAAGCGATGAGAGACTGAGACGTGTCCTTCAGAAGAAAGTAACTGAAAATATATTAAAACAAAGAAACAACTAACTCTCTAGAATAAAAACCTTAACTATCTGAAACCAAAGGGATTTCAGAGACTTACGATAAAATATCATATCTGGACATAAAAAGACTTAACTCATCGAAGATAAATACTTTTCAGATAGTTACTGATATAACTATCCGAAAAGCCAGGAGAGAGACACAACCATCCGATTTGTCCTATTTTGTTCGGTGACTTATAAAATAACTCTCTGATCAATACTCTATAGACAAAATAACCTGCCAAAATCTAATTTAAAAGATTTTGAGAACAAAGTAGTTAGCCAAAATTCATTTGAGTAAAAAGACATCTAACATATGGCACAAATAATTGAACCACACGTTTTTCATCATCAAAATTAACTGATAAAATAAATGAACTAACACCCTTTTTGCATTTCAATTCATTGATGGAAATACACTTACATTTAGTATTGATAACATACTACAAGTTTACAAGTTAAAAAGGAAAGCAGACTGCATTAAAACAGAATTAATAGCAAGAAGAATTATGCCTAAAAAGTTTGCTTGGACTGACACGTTTATTCCATTTGTTACTACTTTTCAATCATGTTATTAAAGTGTGATTCTTTGTTTTTAATGTTGTGAGTATTCTGCATTTATTTTTAGAAAAAAAAGAAAAGAAAAATTTTAGTTTTAGTTTCATTTTATAAAAAAACAAAAAAATAAAATATCAATCTAGTTTGTTGGTATCTATTCTGGGAAACCAACTAGCTTGCTTGTGAGCCACCAAAGGCGTAGGAGCTTGGGTTCCACACAAGACACTATTTTAACAATTTATGTTTTGTTATTTTGTAATGTATTATGTTTTTATTTGTGAATGAAAAGTTTTTCAGAATCAAAAGTTAGAAGATATTGAAGGAGATACAAAAGAACAAGGTATGTAATTGATTACTTATCCTGAATATACATTTAAACTCAGTTCGTGGAGTTATTCATTAACTCAACGAACTTATGAGTTAGGTGCTAAGTCAACGAAACAATATTTATGCCTGCTACAATTACTGTATTTATTGTAAAATCTTTTACATTGAGGACAATGCAAAATGTAGGTATGGGGGGAGGTAATTTAATTAAAAGCCAAGTAATTTTGTTAATTAGAGGAATTAGAATGGTACTGCAAAAGTTCTGTGGAAATTGAAAATTTTTTATGAATTTGCTGTAACTATTTAATAATTGAGACTGTCAAATTTTTAAGAACTGTAACTACTTGAATGTTATATTTAAAATCTTATATATAAGATGCTACAAAATTTTACTATTCATACAAATCTAGATATAGTATTTTATGTTTTTGCTGAATTTTATGAGTTTAATAGTTTCACGATTTTAAAAAGTAATCAGAATGCTTAATTGAAACTCAATAAATTATCTAAAATCCTGAAAGAGCTAAAATGTTGATTTTTGGATTAAATGAAATACATATGATCAAGGATACATTTAATTTGATTGATTAAACTTGTAGAATGATTTATGTGTAGATCTTATTAAACTATAGAGAGAGTATGAGCTTATTGATATGGATTCATAATTTCAGTAAATAATAGAAGTAGGATTATACGAGATTTGTGTTTTATTGCATCTGTATTAATGAAATACGTATATATACTTTCCAAAAAAAAAGGAAGAGAAAAAACTTTGAGAGTTTATTGACTTGTTTGATCACGAGCCTTTTGTACTTGAGCAGATAGGTATGTAAGGATTGTTGACTTGAAAAAAGACTCTTTAAATCTAGCAACCTAACATCCTGATCAGATCTGGGATTGTTGACTGAAAGCTCGATACATGGGTACACTAGAAAGCTCTTGTATGATTTAAGTTTTTCAAATTAACTTTTAAAGTACAAATATGCATATACTATTCTGAAAAGATAAAAGTGCTTTGTGAAATACAGATATCTTTTGAATCGAGTATATTTTTTGTTATTTAAGATTGCTAAAGTATGAATCTAGAATAGACTTTTGAAGTTGTTTATTTGACATACAATTCATTATTCTACTTATTTTAATTATATTGAATTGGATTGTGTTTTGATTCATATGTAGTTGAAATTTATTTTGGAAATCATAGTGGAAAATTCAAGATAACAAATGTTTGAAGAGAAGAAAAAGTGATAATATAATTAACACCTATATGATGCTGATATATTTTGTATGTAATTTACATATGTTTTAAATATATTTGCAGGTTGAATAGGAGAAAACAAAGTTAAAATAGATTATTGAAAAATACAGAATATCTATATAGTAATCTAATTTATGTATTCTGAAGAAACAAAATGAAGAATTAATCTAGCACTTTAGAAAGACCAACTAGTTAGATCTTAGTTTGCTAAGGGACTAGCAAAATTTAAGTATGGGGGAAGTAGAAAACTTGTTTGGGTTTGCTAACTTCTATTTGTTAGGCAACATCAGAGAACTTGATTAGTCCTCGGCAACGGTGCCATAAAACTTGTATTGATGCGAAAGGTTAAATCAGAAAATAATTACTTTTAGAAGCAAATAAACAACCTTTCACACAAATTAGATATTAATTCCAATTTGTATTTTTAACTACAAGTGCACAATGTATATTGTATTTATGTGCAAGTATAGGTCGATCCCACAAAGATTGAGTAAGAACTACGTACTGTTCCGATTTTTATATAGGAGTTTATATGTGTTCAGTAAGCACTCCATTGAGTTACAGTTAACACAACAGACCTAGTTCGTGGAGTTATGGATAACTCAATGGACTAACCTCGTGGACTGAAGTTAACTCCATGAGCCTATTTTTCCAGTTGAATATTGTTAATTACAAAGGAATTCGGCCAACCATTAGGTGGTTCCACAGATTGTAAATAACATCAATTAAGCTCTTTAATGTTAGTTAATATTAGATTTATCATTAAGCAATACTAACATTTAGATATTTCAAACAGTAACCATTAAAATCTTTAAGTATCTAGAACAAATCAATTTCAGTAAACTTTAAAACTATTTTCTATTTTCTAAATCAAACAAACATAATACATTCACAATACTAACAATGATAACATTAATTACGATATAAAACAAACAATACAACACTTTAATACTAAATGTAAACATAGATAATATGTTGTTTTTGGTATTTTTGTTTTGATATGTTCCTGAAGATGAATGAAAGATGAAATGTAAAAATCTCTATCGACAATAAAAACTTTCGTCACTACATGCGACGTGATTACACCATTGAAAACTTAATCACTTACAATCTTGCCTCCTCTCCCTATAGAATCGCGAGTCCAAAATTGCAAGATGATCTCCTTTTCAACATATTGGCATCAACCCGAAACCAAGGCTAGAAGCTTTACGATCTCTTGAGATATGAGTCGGTGTTTGGTGAAAATGGCTTCCCTTCCCACGACATGATCACTCCTCACAATGGTTGTCAAGCACTATGTTTGGCTCGGAATCGACCCGACATCAAGAAAGTATCCTCATAAATGTCCGATGGTTGGTGATTTTGGTGGTGGTGTGGAGCTTTAGGGAACTTCCGACGCTTCCTACATTTAGCACAGTTCTCCCCTATGCACACACACTTTTTCTTCGTCTTTTATATTTCTTACATTAGTAATTGCTTCTACTTAGATGATCGGTTGGATTTCCTTCATTCATATCAACGATGGTAATTTCTTCTTCATCCCACGAGTGAATTCCTGCATGATGCGTGTAATTGTGGTTTTCCTTCGAATGTCTTGTTTCTATAACTGCTATAGTGGCATATTAGAAAATATATAGTCTATGGAGTTACACATAACTCAACGGACTTACTTCGTTGATTTAACTATAAAACACGTGCAATAAAGAAATAAGCTGCTAACATAACGCGTTACTTTAGTGTCTATTCATGTAACTCAACGCGTATAGTTATGCTAACTTAACAAGTTATACACGTGCAACTCACGTGACATACTAAAACATTTAAATTCAACACATGCATAATTCTAACTTAACGAGTTCAGATATTTCAGATACTTACGAGTCTAACTATCCAATGCCCAGATGCATTTCGGATAGTTAGCAGATAACTCACCAAACATTCACTTAAGTTATGCATTAAGGTTTCAGCATGTGCACTTCAGGAAATAATAAAATATTCTTTAAGCATTTAAAACATAACTGTCCGATACATTAAACATAACTCTTCGAAATAACAGAAAATTCGGATACTTAAGAATTTCATAGCCTGCAATTCATCGACAGTTCAAAAATATACTTAATTAACATTAATTCCCTGAAATTATGCAGATTCTTTCATTAAAGCATATAATAGTGCAATTATAACATAATGGCTTAATTCCTATATGATAAGCTAAATATTATGTAATTAACCATCATTTAACACTTAATATTATGCACTTTTTCATTCTAAACACTCAACGACTAGTTATTTAACTTAGTATAATCTCATATCCATTATAGACAGGTATTTATATCAGTAAACTTTTTCTGTATTAATTGATGTCTTAATTTTACTTTCACAAACAATAGTAATTGAGTAAATATGATTATATTCGTTTAGCACACATCATCAAAACAAAATACTCAACAATCTCCCCCTTTTTGATGATGACAAAACCATATTAAATCAATTATGAAATATGTTTAACTCAACGAAGTACCTCCGTTGGGTTAAGTTTTAGTTCAACAAAACAATTTTGTTGACTTAATTTCACTTAAGCTTATTTCTGTTGTTTGTGTAAAATTTAACTCTTAAAAGTAAAACTTTTAGAAAAATTTCAATAACCACAGAATCATCTCCCCTTTTTAATATATGCATTTAAACTCATAATCATTAGTCTCATAATTAGCTCCCCCTTTTTGTTATTAATAAAAAAGATGATTACAAAGTATAAAAATTGAGAGACAAGTATGTACAACTAAACTTTCTATAAACATTAATAAGAATGAAATCATTTATAGTAAAATATATTGTTCAAATAATCAAACAATAAATACAAACATTACATTTTGTATTCAGAAACAAGTAAACAGACAAATACATTTATCTATTCCTCCTAATCAATATTAGTAATAGCATTATAAATTTTATCTCCTAGATGCCTAAAATCATTTCTAATATCATTCAACACTACATCTAAGTCAGGAGGTAGATCATGTTGCTATTGTACTTGATCTGAATAGTTTTGCTGTTGTGGTTAGTGTTCTGTAATGTCAGGTTGTTGTTGTTGCATTGATTGGTATTTTTGCAAATCTTTGATACTAAATGCTCTCATGCCTTTAGTTTCAGAGGGCTAGTCGAATAAAGTTAATTGGTTTGCAAGAATTTGACATACAACATCACCAAAAAATAACTTTGTACTCATATGCTGTAGTTGAGAAATAAAAACATTAAACCAATTGATTTGAATTCTGTTCAAGAGGCCATAAGTTGCATATAAACAACTTCTATTGACTTCTAGATTATGTCCAACTCTCTGAAATAAATTGGCATGTAGAATATTTGCAATAAACATTGCCTCTACAATCAGATTTTTCACTAATCTCATTTCTAAATATACATCTGGAATTTGTGATAAAGACTGAATGTCCCATTCCAATTGTCTAACAATGTCAAATCTGTTAGTAACAACAACACCTTCATTTCTTAATCCTAAAACTTCAAAAATCAACTCAGGAGATAAAGTACTCTTATTGAGATATTTGAGTTGTCAACATATTGTCATTCTTGATTAGATTGCTGTAAAAAACTGCAATAAGCTCTTTATATTGCTTCTATTTTGTTCCAACTAGTAAGAATTGCATTAAGCCTTGAAACTCAAATAAAGCTTTTATTTCCAATAAACTTTTAAATTTTATTGGTCGAGCATGTAGAATTTGACAAGTAATCAAATTATTGTATTTCTGCAATGCATCCTTAGACCTAAAATATATTGAATTGCCTTGAATGTTTATTGTTGTATATGTAGAAGATGATACCTAAAGTCTTGATTCAGAATTTAACTCATCTTTAGGAACCTCTTCTTTAAAATGAATGTCATTGTGTTCCTCTGTCAAAAGATTTTCTTGAAGCTGCTTAGGTAAGTTTGATTTTTCAGCTTCAACAAAGTGAGGAACATTTTCAATATCCACCACATTCATAAGTTCAGTTTCCATAGAAAATTCAAAGTTTAAATTTTCCACAAATTCATTAGCCTATGTATCTGTTTGTAATTCTACATTTTCTTCAACAGATATTTCCATTTGTGCATGTTGTGAATTCTCAAACTCTAGTTCTATAGATTCTGAAATAGGTTGATCAACATTAAGCTCTTTTGGAGTCTTATCTTTTTCAATAGCTACCACTCTAGACAATCCAGCCTCTGAACTAGTTACTACTTCAATATTTTCAAGCACATCTACAATAACTTGTTCAATATCAGTTGCCTGATGCTTTGATTGTTCAATTTCCTTATCATCAAGACTTGAACCTATAGAAAAACTTGAACTAATTTGTTTCTCTGATTTCTTTTCAAGTTTTCTAGAAAGAGAGAATAAAGTCTTATCATCAGTTTCAGTGTGTTTTGAACTAATGAGCTTGTTAGATGCAATGTAAGGTACAATGTCTAGACATACATTGTCCTTTGGAATTAAATCCTCATTCGATTTTTCTTTTCCAACAACATTTGTGTCCTTAGAAACAATTTTTCTAACTCTTTGCCTCTTGTAACAAGTCAGCTGTTCTTCTGCTATTGTTGCTGTTTTCTTCTAAATCTGTTCCATAAAAGTTTTCTATTTTAATTCTTCAAATGCACTTTCTATAGCTATTGCCTTTCGAAGACTGTCAACTTTTCTCTTATCAACAACAATATTTGTTTGTTTTTCCTTTAAAAACAAAGGTGTAGATATTGCAGAGTCATGCTCTTCCTCAAATGATTGTAGTCGTGTACCATTGATAGGAATTTGAGGAATTCTATTAGATGAACCTACTTATTTTTCTAAGTATTGAGCATATTGTTTTAGAAATGCTATCTCCGCACATTTCATGCGATACTCTCTATCAAATTTACTTCTTATACCCATATATTGTATATTGTCAGCTATATTGTGAAGTTCTTGTCTAACTTCATCTAGTATTTCTTCAGAAAAGAAATAGTTGTAAATTTGAGCTAACCTTTTGTCAACTTGAAAAATTTTCTTAAACCACGCACGTAGAATATCATCTACATCTATTTCTTTGCCTCTTCCATTTCCTCTACCATGCCCTTTGTTGAACTTGGAAAATATCGTCGCAGGTTGTAATAGGAACAAGTGAGAAAGATTTTCAGAAAGATGTTTAAGAGATAACCTAAGTTCCCATGTAATAAGTGTTTAAATAGGTTTTTTGTAGAATAACTTAACGAGTCTATTAGTTGGGTTTGGGTTTTAAATGAATATTGAATAAAGTTTATTCGATCAAGGTACCCGAAAAGTTTAAGTATAACTCGTTGAGTGACCTAATCTAATGAGTAAAACGCTATCTAGAGGTAGTTTTACACGTTACCTTATATAACATAACGTCTAATTAGTATACCAAAAAAAATCTAGATGTTTTCAACTGAAAGCTTCTGAAAACATCATATAAGCTATAAGTAATTTAAATAACCATTATCTTGAGAACATTGTAAATTATTTTAATATTCCTTTTATGAACATAAAATAGTTTGTTTGTCTATTAAATTGTTTCATCAAGATCTTAAGAGGACTAAACACAGATTAACTAAGATCTATATTTAGAATGATATTAATCTGTTTTGGACATTGTAATTCCTCCCCCTACAAATATACTTCAAATATATTCAATAACATGCAAAATATACTTGTATAAAAATAGATGTTACTTATAACTATACTTTAAATTTTCTTTTTAGAAATATTCTGTTATCCTGAATTCATCAAGAATGATTTCTAGAATCAACTCCAATCATATATAAATCAAAACATAACTTTAAACTTAATATGATTAACTCAAGGAGAATAAAGAAATGTATCTCAAATAAACATTTTCAAAAGTACTAATTTTGATTCAACAAATCAGCAGTCATATTGGTAGAAACCATATTCGATTCAAAGATATCTGTAATTAATGAAACAACTTTTATCTTTTCAAAACAGTAAATATTGATAAGTTTCTTTAAAAGTTAGTTTGAAGAGATTGAATCATACGAGAGCTTTCTAATGTACCTGTGAAATGAGCTTTCAGTCAAGAATCATAAGTCTGATCAGGACCTTAGGTTGCCAGATTTAAAGAATCCTTTTTCAGGACAAAAATCCTTACATACCTATTTGCTCAAGTACAAGAGGCTCGTGATCAAATTGATCAATAAACTCTCAAAGATTTTCTCATTGTAAGCACTTGTTATTTTAGGCACAGTATATATGTATTTCATTAATACAGATGCAATAAAGCACAAATCTCATACAATTTTTACTTCTATGATTTTATTGAAAATATGAATCAATTTCAATAAGCTCATACTTTTGATCAGTAGCTTAATATGATTTACATATGAATTATTCTACAAGTTTAATCAATCAAGTCAAACTCATTCTTGATCATATGCACTCTCATTGATCCAAAGAAAACATTTAATCAAAATTTTAGGATTTCAGAGGAATTTAATTTTTTCATTGACATTTCTACTTAAAATATTAAAAACCATTAAACTTAGAAAAATAAGTAAAATCAATAAGATACTACCATAATTTTATCGTAAATACATAGTATCTTATGTAGTAGTTTAGATATTACTTAGATATTTATGATAAGTATATAATATCTATGAGGTAAACAACATCATCAACAATATTTATCTTTTGTGGAGTTTAAGCATTTTACACATCACATAGCCTACAAATACCTAAATTTAATCTTATGTTGTAGAATGTAGAGATTTTCTAAATATATCAGCTAATTGATTTTTACTAAACACAAATTCTAATTTAATTTTACCTTTAATTACGTTATCTCTTAGAAAATGATGTCTAACCTCTATATGTTTTACTCTAGAATGTAATACAGGATATTTGGAAAGATTTATTGTAGAACTACTGTCACAATAAATCTTAGTTGTATCATAAGATAATCCAAAATCTTCTAAAGTTTGCCTTATCCACAGAATCTGAGTGCAACACAATGTAGCAGCAACATATTCAGCTTTAGTGGTTGAAAGTGCTACATAGTTTTGCTTTTTACTAAACCATGACACCAAATTATTTCTCAATAATTAACATGTGCTATTGGTACTCTTTCTATCAGATTTAGATCCTACGTAATCATCATCAATATATCCTATAAGATCTATTGAACTATCCTTAAAATAATACAGTTCAAAATTTTTAGTTCCTTATATATATCTAAATATTCTTTTAACTGCAATTGAGTGTGATTCTTTAGGATTAGATTGAAATCTAGTATAAGTACACACAACAAATATAATATCAGGTCTACTAGCTATTAAATAAAGTAAAAAACCAATCATACTTTTGTATTTTCTTTAATCTATTGATTTTCCTATGTCATCAATATCTAACTATAAAGAAGTACTCATAGGAGTTCCTCAAATCCTTGTATCATTAAAATTAAATTTCTTAAGCATTTCAATTGTATATTTTTCCTGATTTAAAAATATACCTTTATCCATTTGCTTAATTTGAAGTCCTAGAAAATATGAAGGTTCTCCTATCATACTCATTTCAAATTGACTAGTCATCTCTTCAGAAAATATTTTTATTAGTTTATCAGAAGTTGTTCCAAAGATTATATCATCCACATATATTTGAACAACAATCTGATCTTTATCATCTTTCTTGATAAAAAGAGTATGATCTACTTTTCTCATGATATATTCTTGTTCTACAAGAAAAGTAGATAACCTTTCATACCATGATCTAGGTGCTTACTTCAAACCATATAAGGCTTTCTTTAATTTATACACATAGTCAGGATTTTTAATATCTTCAAATCTAGGTGGTTGTTTGACGTAAACTTCTTCATTAATTAAACCATCTAGAAATGCACTCTTTACATCCATTTGATATAGTTTAAAATCCATATAGCAAGCATAGGCTAATAAAATTCTAATACTTTCTAACCTAGCCACAAGAGCAAAAGTTACATCATAATCAAGTCCTTCTTCCTATGTATACCCTTGTGTAACTAATCTAGCTTTGTTTATTATAAGTTGACCAGTCTCATTAATTTTGTTTCTAAAGATCCACTTTGTACCTATTATGGACTGATGTTTTGGTGAAGAGACTAAGTCCCAAACATCATTTCTAATGAATTAATTTAGTTCATCTGGCATTGCCACTATTCAATTTTCATCAGATAATGCTTCTTCTATATTTTTCGGTTCCACCATAGAAACAAACATACACATACTATTTAAATTTACTGAAGCTCTAGTTTTAACTCCCTCATTAATGTTACCAATGACTTGGGTGATGGGATGTGATGAAGAATAATGCCAATTTCTATGATTTTCCTTAATATTCTCACCAACATCTAAAGGTACATTACTTTGATCATTTAAGTTTATATTTTTAATTTTCTCAGATAAATCTTCAATCTCTCTATTGATCTCTAACTCTTTTGGGAAATTGATCATATCATCATTATCAGCTTTAGATTGAGATTCTCTAAAAGAATTTTCATTGAAGCTTACATGAAGGGTCTCTTCAATAGTTCTAGAAGTCTTATTATACACTCTATAGGCTTTACTTTTAGTGGAGTAACTTACAAAAATTCCTTCATCTGCTTTGGCTTGAAATTTATCCATTTTATCCTTAGTGTTAAGGATAAAACAATTATAGTCAAATGGTTTCATATAGGAAATTTTTGGAACCCTATCAAACATAATTTCAAAAGGAGTTTTATTAACAAGAGGTCTTAGGTGACTTCTATTAATAGTATAACAAGTTGTATTCACTACTTCAGCCCAAAGATTTTGAGGTAAATTATGTTCATTTAACATAGTTCTAGTCATTTCCTGAAGTGATTGATTCTCTCTTTCAACAACACCATTTTGAGAAGGTGCTCTTGAAAAAGAATATCTATGATCAATACCATGATCTTTACAGTAATTATCCATTTGATCATTTTCAAATTCAGTACCACGATCACTCCTAAGTTTTTGAACAGAGACACTTTGTTCATTTTGAACAAGATTGCAATACATTTTAAATGTTTCAAAAACTTCTGTCTTAGTTGCTAGAAAATATACCCAAGTGTATCTAGAGTAGTCATCTACTAAAATAAACACATACTGTTTACCACCAAGCCTCATGATTCTTGTTGGTCTAAATAAATCCATATGTATAAGTTCTAAAACTCTCTTGCTTGATATATTAGTTTTTGTAGGATCGTATGGCAACACAAGAGGGGGGTGAATTGTGTTTTTCAACTTTTTCCGATTATAATTGAAACTTCAATACTTAAAAAACAAGTTGAGACACTATTTTCATAAAATCATTTTTATTCAAGGTTTCAATTATAATATACAATTCAATTCTCCTCAGAAATTATAGATGCAATTATATATCGATACCATGTTTCATCTATACAATTTCATAACTACAAACAGAGAAAACTAATTGTGGAATTTAAAACATTTCTCCCTGTTTGAGATCTTTCTTCTTCTTCTTTCTTCTTCAGCAATTCTTCGATGACGAATATCTTGTCTTTTTATGCTTCACTGAATTTACTTTTTTCTGATACTTCAAATCTTCAGTGACGTAAATCTTACCTTTTTATGCTTCACTGAACTTTCTTCCACCTGAGAGCTTTTCCCCGAAGAGGTGTTTTTGATCCCTAAAAAGAATTTTCGTTTGATGTGTAGGGATAGTTTGATCAACGAGAACTTTATGCCTTTTATACTGTATGTTAATTTCATGCATATCCTCCACGTTTAATCACTACCAGTTTTCCACTTCTTCACGTCTTTTCTTTTTCCTTCATCGAAACACGTACGTTTCGACCCACGTTTACATTTTGAATTTTCTTTAATCATCAGTCTTGGATCTCTGAAAAATTTCCTACAAAATAAACTTTCTCTTCCAAAAATTTTTCATCAAGTGTAATAAGAAGTTGTTACTTTAATATTAACTAAACGAGTAACACAAGTAGATATTAACTTAACGTTTCTAACTTAACGAGTTCCTCATGTGTCATTTCACGTGACAAGTACTGTAGCTAACTCAACGAACTAAGTTCGTGGTGTTATGCTAACTCAACAAACCATCTCTATTGTGTTACGATAACTCAACGAACTAGTAATAAACAAATGTTTTTATAATAAGAATTTTACCACGTGCAAAAATAACAACTTAAGTTTTATAGCTCTAACCTAACGTGTTGCCTTAGTATTCAATATAGCAACTCAACGCGTTTAGTTATGCTAACTTAACGAGTTAAACATGAGTACCTCATGTGATATAATATAACATTCGTAACTTATAATTTCACCACGTGTATAACACTAACTTAACGAGTTCGTCTCTTCTTTTACTCACTAACTTAACGAGTTCTCACTTGACATATTTTAACCTTTAAGCCTCTAACTTAATGAGTTCTCACGTGACCTCTATACAAATAACACTCTAACTTAACGAGTTGTCTAAACGTGCACTATTCATGATATAGAAGATATAACTTTAAAACATATCATGCTTTTCAATAAAAATACACGTTAACTTAATGTTTAGTTAAATGAGAAATTAATGCAATGAAATGACTAGTTATTAACTTGGTATAATTTCAGATCCAATACAGACAAGTATTTATGTTAGTAAGCTTTTTTTGTATTAATTGATAATTTTCATTTCTTTTCACAAGCAATAGTAATTGAGCAAATATGATTATTTTCATTTAGCACACATCATCAAAATAAAATACTCAACAATCTCCCCCTTTTTGATGGTGACAAAACCATATTAAATCAATTATGAAATATGTTTAACTCAACAAAGCACATTTGTTTGGTTAACTTTTAATTCAACAAACAAGTTTGTTGACTTAAGTTCACTTAAGCTTATGTCTATTGTTTGTGTAAAAATCACTCTTAGAAATAAAACTTTCAGATGTCAATAATTATATAAGTATCATTTCTCCACCTTTCATTATATAATCATTTGTCAAATTACAATAACCATTTAAATATCATCTCCCTTTATAATATATGCAATTAAAATCATAATCATCTTTTTATAATATTTCTCCCCCTTTTGTCATTAATCAAAAAGATAATTACAGATAATATATATATATAGTAAGAGATATATTTACAACAACTCTTTTTGTAAACAATAATAAGAATAGAATGCATTTACAGAAAAGAATGTATTGTTCAATGAATCAAACAAGGAATACAAACATTATATTTTGTATTCAGAAACAAGCAAACAGATAGTTAACGACCCCTCTTAAGTATATCACTTATAGCATTACATATTTTATCTCCTAGATGCGTAATATCATTTCTAATGTCGTTCAACACTACATCTAAGTCAGGAGATAGTTGGAGTTGCTGTTTTGCTTGAACTGAATAACTTGGCTGTTGTTGTTGTATATGGTCTGTACAATCAGGTTGTTGTTGTTGTCGTTGAGGTTTATGTATGACCTAGAATCATTACAAATCTTTTACACTAAATGCTTTCATGCCTTTAGTTTTAGAGGGCCAGTCGGATAAATTCAATTGGCTTGTAATGAGTCTACATACAGCATCACTATAAAATAACTTTGAACTCATATGCTGTAGTTGAGAAGTGAAAACATCAAACCAATTGATTTGAATTCTATTCAGCAGGCTATAAGTTGCATATAAACAACTTCTGCTGACTTCCATATTGTGTCCAACTCTCTGAAATAAATTTGCAATAAACCTTGCCTCTGCATTCAGATTTTCCATTAATCTCATTTCAAAATATACATCTAGAATTTTTGATAAAGACTGAATGTTCCATTCTAGTTGTCTAATCATGTCAAATCTGTTTGTAACAACAACACCTTCATTCTTTAATCCCAAAACTTTAAAAATTAACTCAAGAGATAATGTGAACTCTTGTTGATTTATTTGAGTTTTCAGTATGTTGTTGTTGAGCTATATTTTTAGCTCAAGCTTTACTGCAAGTGCACAGTTCTTTTGGTGTACATGGCAAATACAGGTCATTCTTCCACAAGGATTGTGTTTATGACTTAATCAACTATTACTCAACTTGTTCTTCAAGCTCTTAGGTATACTTCACTAAATTAATGACTTGTGAATGTAGAATAATCAAAGTTAACACAAGCTCACAAATCATGCAATTTCAAGGCAATTTGTAGTGGAAAATGGTGATGTGAATCAATTTCTTTACTTGTAAATCTATCAACTCATTCAATTATAACATGCACACAAGTTCCACGTGATTTCAGAAGTGATATCAATGCATCAATATTAAGGAAAGAAAAATAAAACAAGAAGGTTCAATAGACTATACTACTCTATTCTAATTTATACTAAATGCATGCAACTATGCTATTTGCTAATCTAGCTAAACTATACTATACTACTTGCATTAGAAATTCTTTTTGGAGATTGATTAGGACAAAATGTGATCTATATAAGATATAACAAAATCAATTAACTACTGAAATTAAAATTAACAACTAGATATAAGTGATAGGTTCTTCATTCAAATGAACATCAACACTTATTTTCTTCTTCTTTCAATTCACACCTTCTTCTCAAATGCGCCAAGCCACCATTGATGAGTGTCATTCACTCGTGTGAAAGCCTCACCAACAGCCCCAACAATACATGTGAATAGAGGATGCAAATTAGAAGTTGAAAAGAAGAATTAAACATTCATATACATTCATTGAACTCTATCTAGCTAAGAAGACATATAATTGAGATGTTCACCACCATTTCTCATCAATTCTTCCTTCTATACAAGAAAATAATAAACTCTAAGAGTTGTCACTACCTTAGGAGCTTCTTATCTTCTTCTCTAGAGCTTTGAATTCAATGGAACTTGGCAGCAAATCCACCTCCAAGCTTGGACGTCTTCTCCTTAGCCCTTGGAATGGTGAATAGCATCAATGGATGGTCTCCTTGTAAGCATAAGCCTCACCTCCAAGCTTTCTTCTCTTCTTTCTTTCTCTCCTTGGAAGCACCAAGGTGTTGGCCGAAAATCCTCTCCCCTTGTATTTATGTTGTTTTGTCTTCTCTCTCTTTGATGTGGCACCTTGGTTTTATCACCAAGCCAATAAGATGCCATAGATCTAGGAGGGCCAATAAGGTGTTGGCATGTCCTCTTCTTTAAAGTTTAGTCCACCAACTTTTGATTCTTTACATCTTCTTTGGTCTTTTGCATTAAGCTCCTCCCATATATATGTTACCTACAATTAATGGAAGTTGAACTCCAAGAGACGTTAGCTAACATAGGACATGCAAAATAAATCAATGTGTTTCATGTAAAATTATATCCAATGGGGGATGCACTTGTTAATTAAATTTCTATATTGCACTATATTTCAAGACTTATATTACCCATAATTAATATCATTTATCCATCATAGATATATAATATCATGCAAAATTACTTATAAAATTCATTAAAAATGGGCAAAATTAAAGCTTGAACACCCCCCCACACTTAAACTTTGCTAGTCCTCTGGCAAAATTTAAGAAGAAAAGATTAAGGAACCCCTTTTAAACAAACAAACACAATAAAGAAAATTAAGGTAAATTAAATTCTCACTAAGTAATGCAACAATACTTATAGATAATCTCCACTCACAAGTTGAGTTCCTGTAATGGTGAGGAATATAGAATAGACATCTAATGCCAACCTAAGGAAAATAAGTTTTTAAAGATACTATTAAGTGCAAAGTGCTTAGACCCATAATCAATAGCATCTAGGTTCATCTCAATCCAAGAATACATGAAGGTTTCTTTAGGCTTCTATCCTCTAGTACATTGCCCCCTTTATTTTCAATTGATTTTTTTTTTTTTTTTTATTCTATAAAAGTATTTTCTTTATTCATTCTATAGAACAACTTCTTCTTCTTCTTTTTTTTTTTTTTTTTTGAAACCTCTCTTTTCTCACATCCTACCACTACCCTTAGGATACCTCCCATAAAGGGTTTACATGTGAAGACTAAGAGGTTACTTAGCCTCCGTCCCCAGCAACCTTATGAGAACGGGTATCAAACCTTATTCCCAAATTCATATATCTACCCTTCTCATGGGACAACCTATTGGAAAGATTTCCTAAGCCACTCCTCAAGATTCATGTCATAAGAAGAGTCCTCTAGATACCACATGATTAAGAGTCTAGTGCAAGAATGTGTATATGTTATAAGTAAGAAACTATGGTTGGCATCTCAAATGCATATTCCTATCCTCACCTTAAAGATAAGCTCAGCTCTAAGTGTAAGACATCATAAGGAAAGAACATTACTGAGGAAAATTCAACATGCCACAAAAAGAAATTAAGTTCAAATGAAAACAAAGCTAAAACTAATAAAGAATTAATGATCTTAACCTTAAGAGCATACAATGGAGATTGAGTAGCATGCTAGTAAGGCTAAGATGCAATAATTCAAAATCAAAATTAAACTAACAAAGCTATTTCCTAAAAAAAAATTGACATGCAAGTTCTTATCATGGATACACATAAAACATGGTGGCATGCAACATATAGAACGAATTTTCAAACTTACCACCAACCTGCTTGTGAAAGAAACTTACATTTGGAAAATTTTCAATTTCATTGCTGTAGTATGCATCCTAAAACATTTTTTTACTTTCTCCTCCCCCCCGCACTTAGTTCCTGCATTGTCCTCAATGTAGAAAAGATTGTTTCAACAATAAGAATAAGTAAAAAAATGTTAGCGCATACCTGTTGTGCACTACTCTTCAAGTGGTGTAGATAAATTGTATTTAACTCTAATTATGGTTGAACATCAATTTGTCAAACAAACACATGATATAATGATAAAGTCTTTCAACCCATTCTACACCCTTCAAGTGTTTGAAAATCATGCATATAAAATTTAGACGTGAACTTGCAATAATCAATTTTATTGTTAACTACTAACACAATAATACATATAATGAAAAATTACTAAAAATTAAGAAAAGAAAAACTACATCTACAACTAAATACATATAAAAACTAATTATAATTGGGTTCCAACAACAAAGCACTCTCTCCATGATTGTAGGTTTTTCTAGGATAATATTCTTTAAGTCTTTGACCATTCACTACAGTTTTAAATCCTGTCTTACAATTTTCTATAGCTATAGCTCCATGATTATATATATGTTTAATGATGAATGGTCCTGTCCATCTAGTCTTAAATTTTCCAGGGAACAAATGTAATCTAGAGTTATATAATAAAACTTCTTGTCCCTCATGAAAGTCCTTTCTTAAAATTTTCTTGTCATGGAATGCTTTTGCTCGTTCTTTTGCAATCTTTGCATTTTCATAAGCCTCTCTTCTTATTTCTTCCAGCTCATTGAGTTGATATTTCCTTGCTTTTCCTGCATCATCAACACACATGTTAAATGTTCTAATAGCCCATTCTGCTTTATGTTCTATTTCTATAGGTAAATGACATGCTTTCCCATAAACTACTCTAAATGGTGACATTCCCAACACAGTTTTATGGGCAGTCCTATAACCCCAAAGTGCATCATTAAGCTTTTCTGCCCAATCCTTCTTACTTGGTTTGATTACTTTTTCGAGCATGTGCTTGATTTGTCTATTGGATACCTCAACTTGCCCACTTGTTTGAGGATGATATGGTGTTGCTAACTTGTGAGTAACCCCATACTTCCTCAAAGCCATTTGAAATACTCTATTGCAAAAGTGAGGTCCATTATCACTAATTATAGCTCTTGGAATACCAAATCTAGCAAAAATGTTAGATCTAAGAAAATCAACAACAACTTTAGCATCATTTCTCTTAGTTGGGATAGCTTCAATCCATTTAGAAACATAATCAACAGCCAACAAAATATAAGAATAACCAAAAGAAATGGGAAATGGTCCCATGAAATCAATGCCCCAAACATCAAAAATTTCAACTTCAATGATAGGATTCAAAGGCATCATATTTCGTTTGGAAATTTTTCCCATTCTTTGGCATCTATCACAATGTCTACAATGATCTTTAGAGTCTTTAATTAGAGAAGGCCAATAAAATCCACATTCAAGAATTTTCAAAGAAGTTTTTCTATGGCTAAGATGACCTCCACAAGCATGATTATGACAAAAATTTAAGACATTAGCAATTTCATCTTCAGGAAGACATCTTCTTAAAATTTGATCAGAACCCATTTTATACAAATAAGGTTCCATCCAAACATAATGTTTAGCCATGTACCTCAATCTTTTCTTATCTGGTTTAGATAAATCAGTTGGTATTAACCCTGTAGCAAGATAGTTAGCAATGTCTGCAAACCAAGGTAACTTACCAACTAGAAATAAACTCTCATCAGGAAATTTTTCATTAATCACATTATTGCATGCTGGAATATTTTCTAATCTAGAGAGGTGATCAGCAACTAAATTTTCTTTTCCAACCTTATCTTTAATTTCTATGTTGAATTCTTGCAACAATAAAACCCAACGAATTAATCTTGGTTTTGCATCTTTTTTACTCATCAAATGTTTAATAGCTGCATGATCAGTATGCACAATAACCTGATTGCAAACTAAATATGGTCTAAATTTATCTAGAGCAAAAACAACAGCAAGAAATTCTTTTTCTGTGGTAGTATAATTTACTTGAGCTTCATTCAAAGTTTTACTAGCATAGCATATGACATGATGTTTCTTATCAATTATTTGCCCAAGTATTGCACCTACTGCATAATTGGAGGCATCACACATAATTTCAAAAGGATAATCCCATATTGGGGCATGAATTATAGGAGGAGATATTAATGCATGCTTAAGTTGATTAAAGGCAGCAAGACAATGTTCATCAAAAACAAACTCAGAATCTTTTGCAAGTAAATTAGTTATAGGTCTTGCTATCTTGCTAAAATCATGAATAAATCTACGATAAAAACCAGCATGTCCTAAAAAGCTTCTAACCTCCTTAACAGATTTAGGTGGCTGCAAATGAGATATAACGTTAATTTTTGCCTTATCCACCTCAATCCCTCTATTAGATATCACATGCCCAAGAACTATGCCTTCATTCACCATGAAATGGCACTTTTCCCAATTTAAAATAAAATTCTTTTCAACACATCTTTGCAAAACCATATCTAAATGATGTAAACAAATATCAAAATTTTTGCCAAAAACAGAAAAGTCATCCATGAAAATTTCTAAAAATTTTTCATTCATATCATAAAAAATTCCTGCCATGCATCTTTGAAATGTTGCAGGTGCATTACATAAACCGAAAGGCATACGCCTAAAAGCATAGGTTCCACTTGGACAAGTAAAAGTAGTCTTTTCTTGATCCTCAGAGATTATGGGTATTTGATTGTACCCAGAGTATCCATCAAGAAAACAATAAAATTCATGTCCAGCTAGCCTTTCTAGCATCTGATCAACAAATGGCAATGAGAAATGATCTTTACGAGTTGCAGAATTCAATTTACGATAATCAATACATACCCTCCAACTAGTTTTTATTCTAGTAGGCACTAACTCATGATCTTGATTTTCAACTACTGTAAAGCCCGATTTCTTAGGTACTACATGCACAGGGCTTACCCACCTACTATCACTAATAGGGTATATAATGCCATTGTCAAGCCATTTAACTATCTCCTTCTTTACCACCTCACTCATTTGGGGATTTAATCTACGTTGAGGTTCTCTAAAGGCATAGTTCTCATCTTCTAGGATAATTCTATGTTGAACTATAGTGGGACTAACTCCTACAATATCACTCAATTGCCAACCAAGAGCTCTCTTGTTTTTACTTAATATCTTCATTAATTTTTCTTCTTGGTTTGGGATTAAGTTTGCTCCAATTATAACAGGATATTCATTTTGCTTATCTATAAATGCATATTTCAGATTTTGTGGGAGTGCTTTTAATTTATTCCTTTCCTTAACTTCTAAAATCAAGTCATTATTCATTTCATGCTCACCACTATTCTCTTGTAACGATGCCTTGTGTTCTAGATTATCTTCAACATCTAGAAAGCAAATTTCAGCACTAAGTTCTTCCTCATTACTACTATTTTCAACTTCTTCAAATAATTCAGAAATTCTTACACTAATGTTGTCATCTACTTGATGGTTTATAGTCCTATCCCTTTTAAAAATGTTCAATGATATCACCTTATTGTTAAAGGAGATTGACATTTTACCATTTCTGCAATTAATGTGGGCATTAATAGTTGCTAAGAATGGTCTCCCTAGGATCAATGTAGATTCATTTGGTTCACAAGTTGGTGCATTGGTTTCTAAAATGATAAAGTCGGCTGGGTATATAAAATCTTCAATTTGAATTAAGACATCTTCTACAATACCCATGGGACTCCTATATGATCTATCAGCTAGTTTAATTAGTGTTCTAGTTTTCTTAATTCCTGTGATTCCCAATTGTTCATATAAGTGTTTTGGCATCACGTTAACTCCTGCACCAAGATCTAATAATGCTTTTTCAATTAAAACATTCCCTATTAAGCAAGTTATTAGAGGAACACCAGGATCATTGAATTTTTTAGCTAAACTATCAAGCAACATTGAACTACTTAACTTGGTTAAATAAACTTGCTTACTTAATTTTTTTCTTGGCTTCCTATGCTTGGTACAAAGGTTTTTAAGCACCCTCCCATATGCTGGAATTTTTCTAATTAATTCTAACATAGGCATATTAACATTGATTTTCTCAAATATGGTTCTTATAGCTTCATTTTCCTCATTTTCTTTGTTGTTGTCTAGCCGACTAGGAAATGGTGGTTTGTTGTTCATATTTTCAGATGTTTCTTCTTTCTTTTTATCCATTTCTAAGTCTATAACAGGGTTTTCTTCAATTAATTCTTCATTAGTTTCATCCATTAGACATTTTTCAAGTTCAACTCCTTCATGTTCTAGTTCTACATCCTTATGTTCATCTCTTGTCAACATATTTTCTTCCTTTTCTTCTACGTTTCCTTCACTTTGTTTTTCTTCACTTTCATGTTCTAATATGTTTCTTTCTATTGTTTTTCCAGATCTTAAGATTAAATTCACGTTTTCATCTACATTAGAGTCTTCTTCATCATCTATGACAATTACACCTTCTTTTTGTTGTAGGAGCTTAGTGGCAACATAATAGCTATCTCCTAACTCTATGATTCTCTCTATATTCCTCATGGACTCTTCTATAGAACTACTACTAACATGAGAGCAATCACAAACATCATTTCTTTCATCAATATGAGATTTATGCATATCAAAATCGTAAGAAAATTCACTAGCATCATGCAAGACATCATATTCATCACTAACATGAGTTGTTTCTTCTACTGGTTGAATTTTTATATTAAATAACTTGCTGGTACATATGCTTTCATCATGAACTTTTACATGGCAATAAGAACAAGCACTTTCAGATAAAAAATCATTTATAAACTTAAAAGGATCATCATGATGAAAATTTGACATACTTGCAAGAAATTTAAGCAATAAAATTCACAACTAAGCACAAGAAAGATATGTTTATCAAAATTTGTCAAACAACCAACTAAGAACTTCAAATATGGTAAAAATAAACTAAGCCAAATTTCCAATCCCCGGCAACGGTGCCAAAAACTTGTTGAGCTATATTTTTAGCTCAAGCTTTACTGCAAGTGCATAGTTCTTTTGGTGTACATGGCAAATACAGGTCATTCTTCCACAAGGATTGTGTTTATGACTTAATCAACTATTACTCAACTTGTTCTTCAAGCTCTTAGGTATACTTCAGTAAATTAATGACATGTGAATGTAGAATAATCAAAGTTAACACAAGCTCACAAATCATGCAATTTCAAGGCAATTTGTAGTGGAAAATGGTGATGTGAATCAATTTCTTTACTTGTAAATCTATCAACTCATTCAATTATAACATGCACACAAGTTCCACATGATTTCAGAAGTGATATCAATGCATCAATATTAAGGAAAGAAAAATAAAACAAGAAGGTTCAATAGACTATACTACTCTATTCTAATTTATACTAAATGCATGCAACTATGCTATTTGCTAATCTAGCTAAACTATACTATACTACTTGCATTAGAAATTCTTTTTGGAGATTGATTAGGACAAAATGTGATCTATATAAGATATAACAAAATCAATTAACTACTGAAATTAAAATTAACAACTAGATATAAGTGATAGGTTCTTCATTCAAATGAACATCAACACTTATTTTCTTCTTCTTTCAATTCACACCTTCTTCTCAAATGCGCCAAGCCACCATTGATGAGTGTCATTCACTCGTGTGAAAGCCTCACCAACAGCCCCAACAATACATGTGAATAGAGGATGCAAATTAGAAGTTGAAAAGAAGAATTAAACATTCATATACATTCATTGAACTCTATCTAGCTAAGAAGACATATAATTGAGATGTTCACCACCATTTCTCATCAATTCTTCCTTCTATACAAGAAAATAATAAACTCTAAGAGTTGTCACTACCTTAGGAGCTTCTTATCTTCTTCTCTAGAGCTTTGAATTCAATGGAACTTGGCAGCAAATCCACCTCCAAGCTTGGACGTCTTCTCCTTAGCCCTTGGAATGGTGAATAGCATCAATGGATGGTCTCCTTGCAAGCATAAGCCTCACCTCCAAGCTTTCTTCTCTTCTTTCTTTCTCTCCTTGGAAGCACCAAGGTGTTGGCCGAAAATCCTCTCCCCTTGTATTTATGTTGTTTTGTCTTCTCTCTCTTTGATGTGGCACCTTGGTTTTATCACCAAGCCAATAAGATGCCATAGATCTAGGAGGGCCAATAAGGTGTTGGCATGTCCTCTTCTTTAAAGTTTAGTCCACCAACTTTTGATTCTTTACATCTTCTTTGGTCTTTTGCATTAAGCTCCTCCCATATATATGTTACCTACAATTAATGGAAGTTGAGCTCCAAGAGACGTTAGCTAACATAGGACATGCAAAATAAATCAATGTGTTTCATGTAAAATTATATCCAATGGGGGATGCACTTGTTAATTAAATTTCTATATTGCACTATATTTCAAGACTTATATTACCCATAATTAATATCATTTATCCATCATAGATATATAATATCATGCAAAATTACTTATAAAATTCATTAAAAATGGGCAAAATTAAAGCTTAAACAGTTGTCATTCTTGACCAGATTGCTATAAAAAGCTGCAATAAGCTCTAAAATATTCTAACATTCGTGTCCTTTGAATCTAAAATAGTTTGTTTGTCTTTTTAAATTATTTCATCAAGATTTTAAGAGGACATTAATTTAGATTAACCAAGATTTGTATTCTGAATTATATTAATCTGTTTTTGGACATTGTTAATCCTCCCCCTACAAATATACTTCTTATATATTCAATAACATACAAAATATGCTTGTATAAAAATAGATGTTACTTATAACTATACTTTAAATTTTCTTTTTAGAAACTTTCGTTATGCTGACTTCATCAAAAATGATTTCCAGAATCAATTCCTACTATATATGAATCAAAACACAACTTTGAACTCTATATGATTAATTCAAGGAGAATAAAAGAATGTATCTCAAATAAACATTTTCAAAAGTACTAATGTTGATTCATAAATCAATAGTCATATTGGTAGAAACTATATTCGATTCAAAGATATCTGTAATTAATGAAACAACTTTTTCTTTTCAAAATAGTAAATATTGATAATTTTCTTTAAAAGTTAGTTTGAAATGCTTGAACCATACAAGAGCTTTCTAATGTACCCGTATAATGAGCTTTCAGTCAACAATCCTAGATCTGATCAGGACCTTAGGTTGCCAGATTTAAAGAGTCCTTTTTCAGGACAACAATTCTTACATACCTATCTGCTCAATTACAAAAGGCTCGTGATCAAACTAATCAATAAACTCTCAAAAATTTTCACTTTGTAAGCAATTTTCATTTTAAGCACAGTATATTTGTATTCCATTAATACAGATGCAATAAAACACAAATCTCATATAATTTTTACTTCTATGATTTTACTAAGAATATGAATCAGTTTCAATAAGCTTATACTTTTGATTAACAGTTTAAGATGAGTTGCATATAACTTATTCTACAAGTTTAATCAATTAAGTCAAATTTATGCATGATCATATGCACTTTCCTTGATTCAAAGAAAACACTTAATCAAAATTTCAGAATGTTGGAAGTATTTAATGTTTTTCATTTACACTTCCACTTAAAATCTTAAAAACCATTAAAATTGATAAACTACTTAAAATCAATAAGATACTACTATGATTTTACAATAAATACATAGTATCTTAAGCAGCAGTTTAGATATTACTTTAGATATTTATGATAAGTATATAATATCTATGAGGTGAACAACATCATCAATACTATTTATCTTTTTATGTGGAGTTTAAGCATTTTACACATCACATAGCCTACAAATACCCAAATTTAATCTAATGTTGTAGAATGTATTTTCGTTTAGAGGTTTTGTAAATATATCAGCTAATTGATTTTTACTAGACACAAATTCTAATTTAATTTTTCCTTTAATTATGTTATCTCTTAGAAAATGATGTCTAACCTCTATATGCTTTGCTCTTGAATGTAATACAAGATTTTTGGAAAGATTTATTGTAGAACTACTGTCACAATAAATCTCAGTTGAATCATAAGATAATCCAAAATCTTCTAAAGTTTGCCTTATCCACAGAATCTAAGTGCAACACAGTGCAGCAACAACATATTCAGCTTCTGTAGTAGAAAGTGCTATACAGTTTTTCTTTTTACTAAACCATGACACCAAATTATTTCCCAATAATTGACATGTGCCACTAGTACTCTTTCTATCAGATTTAGATCTTGCATAATCAGCATCAGTATATTTTATAAGATCTATTGAACTATCCTTAGAATAATATAGTTCGAAATGTTTAGTTCCTTGTATATATTTAAATATTCTTTTAATTGCAATTGAGTGTGATTCTTTAGGATTAGATTGAAATCTAGCACAAACACACACAACAACCATAATATCAGGTCTACTAGTAGTCAAATAAAGTAAAGAACTAATCATACTTCTGTATTTTCTTTGATCTATTGATTTTCCTATGTCATCAGTATCTAACTTTAAAGAAGTACTCATAGGAGTTCCTCGAATCCTTGTATCATTAAAATTAAATTTCTTAAGCATTTCATCTGCATATTTTTCCTAATTTAAAAATATACCTTTATCCATTTGCTTAATTTGAAGTCCTAGAAAATATGAAAGTTCTCTTATCATACTCATTTCAAACTGATTAGTCATCTCTTTAGAGAATATTTTTATCAACTTATTAGAGGTTGCTCCAAAGATTATATCATCCACGTATATTTGAACAACAATCTAATCTTTACCATCTCTCTTGATAAATAGAGTATGATCCACTTTTCCCATGATATAGCCTTTTTCTATTAAAAAAGTAGATAATCTTTCATACCATGATCTAGGTGCTTGCTTTAAACCATATAAGGCTTTCTTCAATTTATACACAAAATCAGGATTTTTAATATCTTCAAATCCAGGTGGTTGTTTTACATAGACTTCTTCATTAATTAAACCATTTAGAAATGCACTCTTTACATCCATTTGAAATAATTTAAAATCCATATAACAAGCATAGGCCAATAATATTCTAATACTTTCTAACCTAGCCACAGGAGCAAATGTTTCATCATAATCTAGTCCTTCTTCCTATGTATACCCTTGTGCAACTAATCTAGGTTTGTTCATTATAACTTGACCAGCTTCGTTAGTTTTGTTTCTAAAGATCTACTTTGTACCTATTATGGACTGATTTTCTAGTGGAGAGACTAATTCCTAAACATCATTTCTGATGAATAGATTTAGTTCTTCTTGCATTGCCACTATCCAATTTTCATAAGATAATGCTTCTTCTATATTCTTTGGTTCCACTATAGAAACAAACATACACATACTATTTAAATTTACTGAAGCTCTAGTTTTAACTCCCTCATTAATATTACCAATGACTTGAGTAATGGGATGTGATGAAGAATAACGCCAATTTCTCTGATTTTCCTCAATATTCTCATCAACATCTGAAGGTACATCATTTTCATCATTAGTTTGATCATTTAAGTTCATATTTTTGATTTTCTCAGATAAATCTTCAATCTCTCTATTGATCTCTAACTCTTTTGGGAGATTGATCATATCATCATTATCAGCTTTAGATTGAGATTCTCTAAAAGAATTTTCATTGAAGCTTACATGGAGGGTTTCTTCAATAGTCCTAGAAGTCTTGTTATATACTCTATAGGCTTTACTTCTAGTAGAGTAACCTACAAAAATTTCGTCATTTTCTTTGGCTTGAAATTTATCCCTTCTATCCTTAGTATTAAGAATAAAACACTTACAGCCAAATGGTTTTATATAGGAAATTTTTGGAACCCTATTAAACATAATTTCAAAAGGAGTTTTATTAACATGAGGTCTTAAGTGACTTATGTTAATAATATAATAAGCTGTATTCACTACTTCAACCCAAAGATTTTGAGGTAACTTATGTTCATTCAACATAGTTCTAGCCATTTCCTGAAGTTATCTATTCTTTCTCTTAACAATACCATTTTGAGACGGTGCTCTTGGAAAAGAAAAACTATGATCAATGCCATGATCTATACAATAATTATCCATTTGATCATTATCAAATTTAGTACCATGATCACTCCTAAGTTTTTGAATAGAGACACTTTGTTCATTTTGAACAAAATTGCAAAATATTTTAAATTTTTCAAAAACTTCTGTCTTAGATGCTAGAAAATATACCCAAGTGTATCTAGAGAAGTCATGTATTAAAACAAATACATACTGTTTACCACCAAGACTCATGATTCTTGTTGGTCCAAATAGATCCATATGTATAAGTTCTAAGACTCTTGCTTGAAATATCAGTTTTGGATTTGAAAGAGTTTTTGTGAAGTTTACCTAACTCACATGCATCACACATAAAGTCCTTTGAGTATTTAATCTTTGGTAAACCTCTCACTAAATGTTTTCTAGATAGTTTATGTAACAGTTTCATATTTATATGCCCAATCCTTCTATGCCATAGATATGCATCACTAGTTTCAGCTAGCAAACATGAATTTAAATCAACTACACCAGAAGGTAAAGATAAAATACATAGAAAACCTTTTCTTTTAGCAATAAACTTAATTTCATTTGTATTTTTATCAATAATTTTGCATACATTATCTTTAAACACTACATAAAATCCATTCTTAGTTAGTTTTATAACACTCAACAAATTAAATCCTAGGTTTTCTACATATAGTACATTCGAAATAACACAAGTCGAAGTTATTTGAACATTACCCATACCTATGATTTTATCCTTGCTTTTGTTTCCAAATGTTACACTTCCATTCATGGTATTTGTAAAATTTTGTAGTAGACTTTTCTGTCTGGTCATGTGACTTGACGCTCCACTGTCCAAGATCCATTTTGATGTTGTTTCCTCCTGCAAAACAAATTAAGAAAAACTTTTTCTTGATACCCAATGTTGTTGAGGACCAAGTTCATTAAATGCATATTTCTTCTTTTTGTTTAAAAATAGTTTAACATTATCATTTACATTCTTATTAGTTGTAAGTACTATAGACTTATTTTTAACATCATACTTACTTTTAGCATTATTGCTCTTATAATCATTCTTTTTGTTTTCAAGTATAGTATAATCAAGACCAAACTGATTTTTATAAGATGTTAATTTATTTTGGTCATGCTCATACATTTCAGTAAGTTCATACTAAGATTTTGTACTTTTATTTGAATTTTCAGTACATACAAAATCTTTTTCTACACATAAATTTTCAGATAAAGAACATGCAAAATGAGTAATTGGTCTAACACCAGTGTTTTGAATTACATGCTCGGGTTTCTGAATTTCCAATTTACTACAATTGTCTGAAATTTTAGAAACATTAGTAATTGAATTTCCAGAACAAGAAACAAGATTTTTAAAAACATTTATAATCATGTTAGAAGTACATTTTGACAAATTACATTGATTTATATTATTACTACATGATTCATCCCTTGGAGTACATACTTCTACATATTTATTACCTTGTTTCATGATAAAAGGAATTTTAGTCTTAGATTTACTTGAACTGCAACTAACAAATCCTTTATTAGCTTGAGATCCAGGATATTCAGGATAATCAAATCCTAAGTCAAATTTATATGATACCGCAAGGGTACTAGTTAGTTTGTCTAACTTAGTTTGACTTAAATTCCATTTCTCAATGGTAGAATTTAAATCTAGCTCTCTCAATTTTAATTTATCTATCTCTAATTCAAGTTCATTTATATTGTTTCTCAACATTTCATTTTCAGATTCTATCTTTAAATTTTCAGCATTTGTATTCTGTATTTGTTCATGCAAGACACATTCAGTAAATCTAAATTTATGTAAATCTCTAGCATGATTTTCATTATCACATTTAAACTTTTCTAAAGTAGTAGACAGGAAACAATTTTCTTCTTCCACAATGGATAAAGAGTTTCTAATATTCTTATTTTCTAGTTTACAAATTTTAAGTTTTTGTAATAACGCATGATAAGCACATAATAATTCATCAAAGTTGAAATTTGAATAACTTTCAGGATCAGATATTACCTTAGACTCATCTACCATGAAGCACATGTGAGTAACATCTTCTAACTCTTGTTCTCCTTCTGAATGTGAAAATTTTGATGATGATTCCTCAGATTCAGACTCTTCAGATGTGTCATCCCAAGTGACCTTCAAAGCCTTTTTCTTGTAAAACTTTTTCTAAGTTTTCTGAGTTGTCTTCTTTTGATTTGTCCTACTTTGCTTTTAATTTTTCCTTATAGGACAATCTGGAGAAAGATGTCCAGGTTTCTTACAATTGTAACATACATACTTTCTGGATGAAGAATTCTTGTCATTTAGTGATTTTGACATTGAGGGTTTGTCATTCTTGTTCCTTTGCTGTTTCCTAGCTTTCCATGCTTTTTTGAATTTCTTAGTCAGTAAAATCAAATCCTCGTCAAAATCAGTAGATATATCAAAATCTGAATTAATTTCAAAGGCTATTTCTTTCTTCATTTTTAGTTTGTTGTGACATAGTGATTCATTTAATTGAATTTCATAAGCTGTTAAATTCGTAGATTCACCACTTCGTAGATTCACCGAAGCTTTATCTTCCTAGAGTCTTGTAGAATATCTTCTAAGTCTTCGATTTAGTCGAATAGTTATCCTTTAAGTTTTGTAAAAACTCGAACATTTATCCTTTAACTCTTTGAGTTTTTGCACCTACAAAACACATGACTAAACAAAGAAACTTATTTGTTTGTTAGTCCTTTTATAAAACTCGAACAGTTATCTATCCATGCGTATAAAAACTCGAACAGTTATCTAACTATTCGATTTTTCATTACCGAATGCACATGGAAAATATGTGACAACTTAAAACATTAAAAACACACGTGCAAATAACTTAACTATACGAGTTTTTAACATAAAGTATTCGACAAAAATGAAATGTTAACTATCTGAAAGTTTAACTATTGCAAATCTAGCTCTTCGGAAATCTTTAATTTATCTGACATAAAAATGAAACTTTTCGATAATCTATTAACTATTATACTTAGAGAATATTATGTAGACTTATTTAAATACGTTAATAAAACATATATCATCAAAATTAAATACCTAACAATCTCTCCCTTTTTGATGATGTCAAAACCTAATAAGTCACATAATTTATATCTCCCCCTTTTTGGCATTATAAAAAAGTAAACAAACTATTTTCTCCCCCTTTAGGAACTTAAGCAAGTTAAATGTAAGGAAGGAAATCTTACTAAGTATATATTAATCAAAACGATAGTTTCAAACATACATAGGATTTATGGATTAAACATAAACTGTTTAATATCATAAATTGTGAAAAATAATCACGTAACATTAAAATCAGTAAACAGTTTACATAATAGCTTTGGTTACAAATTACAAAAAATAAATCATGTAATACATAATTTGTATAATCACAAGCCTCTTTGTCTTCGAAAAATATCAATCAGAGTATTTGAAATTTTCTTTGCAATTTTTGTACTAACTCTGTTTATCTAATCAAGTAATGCTTGATCTAAATCATTTTTAGAAACTTGTGATGGTTGTTGTAAGAATTCAGTATGTATGTCTGTATCTATACCTATATGTATTTCTGTATGTATACCTTGTTGTATATCTGTATGTTGTTGTGTTTCTGTAAATTGTGTGGATTGTTGTTGTTGTGGGTGTGACTGTGTTTGCCGATATTGTTGTTGTTGTTGTTTGAGGACAGGTGTATCTGCTTCCTGGTATTTTTGGAGTTTCTTTGCAGAGAAAGATCTTGACTTTAATCTTTTTTGTAGCCAAGGTGTAATATCTGTTTGACTTGCCACAATTCTCAAAATCGTATCACCATAAAATAATTTACTCTGCAAATGTAAGATATGAGAAACAAAAATATCATACCAGTTCACATGTATATGGTTTATTAATGCGTATGTAGTATAAAGACAACATCTGCCAACCTCTGCTCCATGACCAAACCTCTAAAACAATATAGCATGCAATATTTTTGCAATAAAACGTGCTTGGCCATTTAAGTCATTTAGTAATCTCACTGGTTTGTTGGCAGTTGGATCTTTGGCTAAACTTGTAATGTCCCATCCCAATCGATAAACCAGTTTTCTTTCTGATAATTTAACTCCATTTTTCAGACCAAGTACCTGATGAAGTAAATCTCGAGTTAAATATATGTCATTGTCTTGTATATTAGAAACATGAATACCTTCTTCCACTGTTAATTTTGAGTAAAAACAATTGATAAGTTTGGGTATAGTAAGATGGCCTGGCTGTTGTAGAAGTAGAGTCAACAAGCCTTGAAATTCAAATAGTTCTCGTATGTGTGCCATTCCTTCAAACTTAACTGGTCTTGAATATAAAACTATAAGAGTTTTATATGTCTGAAATTTGTCGTAATAGGAATGATTTCTGAACCATAATAGTGTATTTTCATCTAAACTCTGTTCAGGATTAGGTATTTTCCTGTCATGATGTTATGATCTGGGACTTGTTTCAATATTATCAGTAGCATCTATATTTTCAGATCTTTCAGAACTGGTGGAATTGCCATCAAAACTAGTATAAATGTCTGAAATATCTATTATTGTCGTATCAATAATCTATTGAATTTCTTTTATTTGTTCTTTTGGAAACATTTCAGTAACAACAGTATCTATAGCAATCTGTATATCAGCAACATGTATATCTATATTTGATCTATTTAACTATCTCTGTATGAAAGAATGTTCTATATCTGTCTGTGGAATAGAATCATCCTATATTTCTGAAATTTGTATATGTGAGATATTGGTCGTATCATATTCTATTTGTAACTATGTATGTTGTTGATTATATACATTTATCAACAAGTATACTATATACTGTAACAGACATAACCATATATGTAAAGTGTAGTATAAGCAATTGTACCAAAATTCAAAAGTCTCTGTTTGAGATACAGTAAGAGGAAGAATATTTGTACATTCCTCTTTAGATGAAATATCTTCAAAATTCATAAACTCAGTGTCTATGTTGTCAAAAATATCATCAAATTGGATATCATCTATATATGTATCATCAAAATTTCCTACATTCTCTCTTGCCATAGGAAAAGAATGTGTGCTTGCAGCATTTTGTGAAAAACTGTCCATTGTATTAAAAGATACATTATGCACTAATGTGACACAATACCTTAGATTATATGCTTGTAAGCCAATATTTGTCACATCTGCTGGGATTCCTGACAAAAATGTCTGTCCAGCTTCTGCAATGGAACATAGTTTTCCATTTTTCAATGATTCTTCTTTTTACTGCAATATTCCTTGTACACCTGCAGTTAGTCCAAAATATTCAATTGTCTTTTTCTTTTTCTAACTATATGTCTGCAGTGTTTCATGTTGTTCAGGAGGTTCTAAAATTGTCTTAATTTCTCCTGTTAAAGGCACCTAGGGTCTTAATGGTCCTTCACCATGATGCCTAGGTGGTAATAATGGAATATAGAGTTTTAAGTTCTCCACCTCTGCTATTTTGAGTTGATAAACTCTTTATCCTTCACTTCGAAGGCCCATTTTGCTAATGGCAGTTTTCTGTTCATCTATATATAGTTTAATATCATCTAAAACAGCTGGGGGAAAATAATGCTGGGAATACAAGGATTGTAATTCCCTGTTTGCATTTTCGATCATTGGTCCCCACTTCTTTCCATAATAAGTGATAGATTGTACCGATGTCTCTAGTACATGTCCAGAACTTACAACCGTAGGGTTAGGTTGTAAATTTCTTTTCCATAGTTGTAATGTGGAAAGTTCAGTCTGTTTTAGTCTAAATTGTGTTTCATCATAATTGTGAATAAACTTCCAACAGAAATTTTTCTCATCTTGAACAGCTTTTCTTATTTCATGTAGTATTTCATTTGAAAAAGTGTACCTTGAATAGATGTCATTGATTTCATTCTACATTTTCTGAAGTTCTAGCTCTCTTTTCTACACTTTTGTCATTCTACCATGTCCTCTTCCACGTCCTGATATTGTCGATTTATCTTCGCTTTGCATTGTAGAACTTAGTGGAAGTAAAGATTGTGAAGCTAGGGTTTTACTAAGGTAGAAACACGAAAGGTTGTTAGTAAAACATTTATAACTCTTCGAGTTTATAAGTGGATAAACGGATTCAATCATTGAAATCATAAATATAAGATCCATTATCGATAAATAACTCGAGTGCTTGCAATAACTGTACAAGTTTTACAACCAACAATTGCAAAATACTTAGCGTAACTGTTCATATAAAGAAAATAACTTCAAGCTAAGTGAAAAGTGAGAAAACTCGAAGACTTATGATAACTGTTCGAGTTTCTCGACGGAATAAGTGTGAAAAGTCGAAGAGTTAAACATAACTGTTTGAGTTTCAACTGAGACATTATAAAGCAGTGAAATTCAACACGTGCACAATTTGAACTTAAGGTATTCAGAAAGTTTCAGAGACTTATAAACCTAACTATCTGATGCTCAGGTGCATTTCGAAGAGTTACAGATAACCTTCCGAAAGATAACTTAAGTCAATCTACTAGATCACGACATGTGTACTTAAGTAGTTTTATAATAAAGAGATGTTTCAGATAGTTACAAATCTAACTTTTCGATGCCCAAACGCATTTCAAAGAGTTGTAGATAACTTACCGAAAATCCACTTAAGTCATACATTATGGTTTCAACACATGTACTTCAAGAAATAATAAAATAGTCTATTGAACATTTTAAAACACAATTGTCTGATACTTGCAATATAACTTACCGAAACAATAGAGAATTTAGATACTTAAGAAGTAAATCACCTACAAGTCACCGACAGTTTAGAAATGTACTTAATTAAAGTGTATTTCTAGAAATTTATGTAGATTCTTTCATGAAAACATATAATAGTTCATAAGAGATGAATTATCATATGAGAAATTGCTCCCCCTACATAAATGTAGTGTAAAGAATCTATGGCGTACTTAATTTGGGTTGCCAAGCTCTAAGTAGATTTGGCTTTAAAAGGTCATATAGCTTACTTAAAGAGGATGCTAAGCCTTAAATAGATTTGAGTCTCTCTTTTTTTTCTTTTTCTTTTTTTAATTTAATTTGAATTAAATACAGAAATAAGTAGTAGAGTTAACAATTTAGACTTTCTAGCTTTTATCTTATTCAATTTACAAAAGATAATTCATAAAGATATACCTTCAAAACCTTAAAAAGAATTCAATAATGAGTACACAAACTTAAGACAATAAATATCGTACATTATGTGTAAAGAGTAGATAATAACAAAAAAATAACAAGGATTATATGCACAGATTATGGCAGGATTGTTATAACACCTTGAAAGATAAATTAAGCTTGAGTACATTGCCCCCCTTTTTTCTTTATATTCATATATATATTTTATGTATTACCTCTCACAATATCATCTTTTTATGTGATCACAATCCCTTGCCTAGGGGAAAGATAACCAGTTACTCAATGACAAGTGAGAATAGGTAATAATTTTTGTTTTTTTTTTAAAATATAATTTGAATTACTTGCAAAATGAGTTTTCAGTCAGCACATACCAAACCAGTTGGTTTAAGTGACTAGGGTTTAAGATCCCCCAACAGACTTAATTACTCAAGTAATTACAAACAAAAACTAACAAAAAATAAAACAAGACAGTAAATTAAATTAGAGGCAACCGCAAGACTTAATTTTTCTAACAGAATGTTAATAACTTTCCTTTAATAAAAAGTACATACTTTCTATGTATTTTCCTGTTAAAATCTCTATAATAGCATATACATAAGTAACAAAAATATAGTTGGCACTCATATTGAATCAATTTAACTATCCTTAAGTAATCTTTTCTAAATTTTTCTTAAATAAATGGACTTCAATAAAAATCAGAATTTCATAAATTCTTAACTATTAGAAAACTGTAATTCAAAAATAGATACTTTGTTTTGTTTTATTTGATTGTTTGTTTTTTTTTTTTTTCGTTGTTTTTTTTTAATGATAAAGACATTAAATTCTAAAACTACCTTATAACAAACCAAAATACAATGAACAAGTCCATTTAAATATCAGATAACCTACAGATACCAAGTTCTAATCGTAATTTTTAGAAAGTATTTTCATCTAAGGGTTTTGTAAATAGATTTGCAAATTGTTCTATGGTAGGAACAAAATTTAATATTATTTTTCCTTTTATAACATTATCCCTTAGAAAATGATGTCGAACTTCTATATGTTTTGCTCGTGAATGTAACACAGGATTTTTAGATAAACTTATTTCAGAACTACTATCACAGAAAATCTTAGTTGGTTTGTCTGATCTATAGGATTTGAGCACAGCAAAGTGCAGTAGCTATATATTCGGCTTCAATTGTAGATAATGCTACACAATTTCGCTTTTTGCTGAATTTCTTATTCCTGAAATTCCTCCTTGAATTCTTCTTATCTTTGTTGAGAGGATAATTAGTTTGAAAGTGACCTAGTCTGTTGCACTTGTAGCATATACTTTTGTCTTTCGTGAATGACTTCTTCTTCATATCTCCAAATGTCTTTGTTGACCTGAAGTTCCTACGTTTCTTTAACATATTTCTAAATTTTCTGGTCAATAACAGTAAATCATCGTTAGAATCACTAGTGACTTTTGAGACTTTATCAGCCTCAAAAGCCAGATCCCTTCTAGGATTTTTCCCTTTTGGATATAAATGTTGTACTTCATAGGTTGTTAGGTTTCATATGAGATCATCATGAGTATATGTATTTAAGTCTTTGGACTCTTCAATAGATGTTGTCTTTTGAGCCCAAATTTTAGTTAAAGATCTAAGAATCTTTCTTACCAAGTCTTTTTCCTCCAATTTCTTGCCTAAAGATTTTAATGAATTTACAATCTCAAGAAAACGGGAAAACATGTTAGAGATACATTCATTTTCGTGTATTTTAAAAAGCTCATATTTATGTAATAACATATTGATCTTAGATTCCTTGATCTGATTAGTACCTTCGTTGGCAACTTCTAAAGCATGCCATATCTCATATGCAGTTTGATATGTAGAAACTTTATTAAATTGATCATGAGATAAAGCACAAAACAAGATGTTTAAACCTTTAGCATTCAGTGCCATTCGCTCCTTTTCATCAAAAGTCTAAGTATCATAGGGAGTCGTAACTAACACTATAGGATTGCTAATTATATGCCATAATTTGAAATCAATTGACTGAAAGAATATTTTCATCCTATATTTCCAGTAGCTATAATTGCTACCTTTGAACATAGGAGGACGATTAGTGGTCTGTCCTTCAATCATAACTAAGATTTCAGAAGTGTCCATTTTAAACAAATGATCCGAAGTAAATAACAAGAAAAACTGATTCCTAAATAGAGAAATGAAGGCTTTTCAGATGCTTTAAACAGTTTAAGTGCACTAATACTAGTTGTAGCAAAGTGTAGTAAATCAAAAAAAAAAAAGGTGAAAAATAGAAGCTCTGATACTAGTTCTAGGATTGTCTATATTACAAGAGGGGGGGTGAATTGTGTCTTTAGTAATTAAATACTAGCGGATAAAATAAGAGCACAAAACATTCGTAAATGAAATTCTATTCTTTTATTTCAAGACAGAATTTACAAAATCTTTTCAACTCAATTCCCTTCTTGATGGTTTTGATATAGAAATGTTCGATATACAATTCAAATATGAAAACAAAGCTCTTGTTCAAAACTAATTTTGAATTGTATAAAACCTGATCTTTATGAACACAACTTCTTTCTTTCTTTTTGCTCAACTTCTATATCTCTTCTTCTCCAGTTGTCGAATTTCCAGACTTCTTACGTTTGCAGCTCCTTTTTTGAAATTGCTTGGAATTTCAAACTTCTTCTAATGTTGGAGAATTTTTCAGAATATGAATATTCAAACTTAACTTTTCAGTTAGGGATCCAGATTGAATATTCAGACTTGGTTTTTGAGATTGGGATCTTCTATTGTAATGTAGCTCGTACTCTCTATTAGTAGTCGAACTTTGTTGTCTTTCACGTTCAACATGTTCATCCACTTGATCCACAATCCATAATCCATAATCCACGTACTAATTTTCTCTTTAATCCAAATTACTTTCTATTTTAATTTCCACCTTCTCCACTAACAATTTGAATTTCCACAATCTCCACTTCGTAGATTCACCGAAGCTTTATCTTCCTAGAGTCTTGTAGAATATCTTCTAAGTCTTCGATTTAGTCGAACAGTTATCCTTTAAGTCCTGTAAAAACTCGAACACTTATCCTTTAACTCTTCGAGTTTTTGCACCTGCAAAACACGTGACTAAACAAAGAAACTTATCTATTCATTAGTCATTTTATAAAACTCGAACAGTTATCTATCCATGCGTATAAAAACTCAAACAGTTATCTAACTATTCGATTTTTCATTACCAAACACACATGGAAAACACGTGACAACTTAAAACATTAAAAACACACGTGTAGATAACTTAACTATACGAGTTTTTAACATAAAGTATTCGACAAAAATGAAATGTTAACTATCTGAAAGTTTAACTATCCAAAACGTTAACTATCCAAAACTTTAACTATTGCAAATCTAGCTCTTCGGAAATCTTTAATTTATCCGACATAAAAATGAAACTTTCTGATAATCTGTTAACTATTATACTTATAGAATATTATGTAGACTTATTTAAATACGTTAATAAAACATATATCATCAAAATTAAATACCTAACAGTTACTTTAATATTAACTAAACGAGTAACACAAGTAGATATTAACTTAACATTTCTAACTTAACGAGTTCCTCATGTGCCATTTCACGTGACAAGTATTGTAGCTAACTCAACGAACTAAGTCCATGGTGTTACGCTAACTCAACAAACCATCTCCGTTGTGGTATGATAACTCAACGAACCAGTAATAAACAAATGTTTTTATAATAAGAATTTTACCACGTGCAAAAATAACAACTTAAGTTTTATAACGCTAACCTAACGCATTGCCTTAGTGTTCAATATAGCAACTCAACGCGTTTAGTTATGCTAACTTAACGAGTTAAACATGAGCACCTCATGTGATACAATATAACATTCGTAACTTATAATTTCACCACATGTATAACACTACTTAACGAGTTCGTCTCTTCTTTTACTCACTAACTTAACGAGTTCTCACGTGACATATTTTAACCTTTAAGCCTCTAACTTAATGAGTTCTCACGTGACCTCTATACAAATAATACTCTAACTTAACGAGTTGTCTAAACGTGCACTGTTCATGATATAGAAGATATAACTTTAAAACATATCATGCTTTTCAATAAAAACACACGTTAACTTAATGTTTAGTTAAATGAGAAATTAATGCAATGAAATGACTAGTTATTAACTTGGTATAATTTCAGATCCAATACAGACAAGTATTTATGTCAGTAAGCTTTCTCTGTATTAATTGATGATTTTCATTTCTTTTCACAAGCAATAGTAATTGAGCAAATATGATTATTTTCATTCAGCACACATCATTAAAACAAAATACTCAACAGTTTTGGATTTAAAAGAGTTTTTATGATGTTTGCCTAACTCACATGTATCACACATAAAATCTTTTGAGTATTTAATCTTAGGTAAACCTCTCACTAAATTTTTTCTAGACAATTTATGCAACAGTTTCATATTTATATGCCCGATCCTTCTATGCCAAAGATATGCATCACTAGTTTCAGCTAGCAAACTTGAATTTAAATCAACTGCACCATAAGGTAATGATAAAATACATACAGAATCTTTTCTTTTAGCAATAAACTTATGTTTATCTGTAATTTTATCAATAATTTTGCATACATTATCTTCGAACAATACATAGTATCCATTATCAATTAGTTTTATAACACTCAGCAAATTAAATCCTTGGTTTTTGTTTAAAATGAAAAAGTGCATAATATTTACGATTAAATGATGGTTAATTGCATAATATTTAGCTTATCATATGAGAATTACACTATTATGTTATAATTGCATTGTTATATACTTTAATGAAAGAATCTACATAATTTCAAGAAATTAACGTTAATTAAGTATATTTTTGAATTGTCGTAAGTTATAGGCTTTGAAATTCTTAAGTCTCCAAATTTTCTGTTATTTCAGAGAGTTATATTTAATGTATTGGACAGTTATGTTTTAAATGCTTAAAGAATATTTTATTATTTCTTGGAGTACACGTGTTGTAACCTTAATGCATAACTTAAGTGAATGTTCGATAAGTTATTTGTTAATTATCCGAAATGCATCTAAGCATCGGATAGTTAAGTTTGTAAGTATTCGAAATATTTGAACTTGTTAAGTTAGAATTATGCACGTGTTGAATTTAAATGCTTTACTATGTCACATGAGCTGCACATGTATAACTCGTTAAGTTAGCATAACTATATGCGTTGAGTTACTAGAATAGACACTAAGGTAACGCATTGTGTTAATATTTTGCAAAAATAGGTAATGTAAACTTTCGAATAGTTAACATTTTATTTTAGTCATAGAGTTATGTTAAAAACTTGTATAGTTAAGTTATCTAGATGTGTGTTTTAATGTTTTAAGCTTTCACGTGTTTTCCATGTACATTTGGTAATGAAAAATCGAAGAGTTAGATAACTGTTTGAGTTTTTATACACATGGATGGATAACTATTCGAGTTTTATAAAATGACTAACGAACAGATAAGTTTTCTTGTTTAGTCATGTGTTTTGTAGGTGCAAGAATAGAAGAATTATGAGAAGATACAATACGAAGGAAAACCATGATTGCATGTATCATGCAGGAATTCACTCGTGGAATGAAGAAGAAATCATCATTGTTGATATAAATGAAGGAAATCCAACTGATCATTTAAGCAAAAACAATTATTACTGAAACAAAATATAAAAGAAGAGGAGAAAGATGAAGAAGTGTGTGTGTAGGAGGAGAACCACGCTAACTACAGAAAATGTCGGAAGTCCCCTGAAGCTCCACATCACCACCAAAATCACGAACCATCAGAGGCTTGTGAGGATACTTTCTGAATGTTGGGTCGATTCTGAGCCAAACACGGTGACTGACAAGCATTGTGAGGAGTGATCGCGTCGCAGGAAGGGAAGCCATTTTCACCAAGCACTAACTCATATCTCAAGAGATCTTAAAGCTTCTAGCCTTGGTTTCAAGTTGATGCTAGTATGCTGAAGAGGAGATCATCTTATAATTCTTGATTCGCGATTCTATAGGGAGAGGAGGTAAGATTGTAAGTGATTAAGTTTTTAGTGGTGTAATTACATCGCATGTAGTGACAAAAGTTTTTACTGTTGATAGAGATTTTTACATTTCACCTTTCACTCATCTTCAGGAACATATCAAAACAAAAATACCAAAACAATAAATTATATGTGTTTACATTTAGTATTAAAGTGTTGTATTGTTTGCTTTGTATTGTGATTAATATTATCACTATCAGTATTTTAAATGTTTTATGTTTGTTTGATTCAGAAAATAAAAAATAGTTTTACAATTTACTGAAATTCAATTGTCCCAAATACTTAAAAATTTTAATGGTTATTGTTTGAAATATCTAAATGTTAGTGTTGCTTAATGACAAATCTAATATTAACTAACATTAAAGATCTTAACTGATGTTATTTACATTCTGTGGAACTACCCAATTGTTAGCCAAATTCCTCTGTAAATAACAATATTTAACTAGAAAAATAGACTCATGGAGTTAACTTAAGTCCACGAGGTTAGTCCATTGAGTTAACTATAACTCCACAAACTAAGTCTGTTGTGTTAATTGTAACTCAACAGAGTGCTTAACTGAACACATATAAACTCCAATTTAAAAATCGAAACAGTACACAATTCTTACTCAATCTTTGTGAGATCGACTTGTACTTACACACAAATACAATATACACTATGCACTTGTAGTTTAAAATATAAATTGGACTTCATATCTAATTTGTGTGAAAGGTTGTTTGTTTACTTCTAAGAGAATTTATTAATATAGACATAAAAAAATCAAACAAGTTTATGATGTGACTTAACAACCCTAAACAAGTTTTCTAACGTCGTTGTTGAAGATCGAGAACCTAAGCAACTATGAGTGCTATTTTGTTTTAATATTAGAAGGAGTGTTGTGTGTTTTATTTTATAATTGAGAATATGGCATATGCCTATGCTTAAAGATTTTTGAAACCTGTAGTTAGCATATGTGAATTCTATAATTTGGAAGGTCATGGCATCTCTGATGTTTTGAAACTGAGACGATTGCAGATGATTAGATCACAAGAACAACAAATGAATTACATTCAATATAATAGAGTTGAGTATGAGAATCCTATAGTTTACTCGACTAATGGTCTGTTTAGAATGTGTAATATGTTGAGAGACAAGGAAGTTTGGGATAGGTATAATAGATTGGAGCGTAGCTTAGAGCAAAACATGGACAAACTAGAACAATACATCTATCAGCAACAAGAAGTCAACCAATTAAATTATAGGGAAGAATATTCAGAACCTAAAATTGATATAATATATGAAACTGAAAAGATCATAATGAAAATCGATCAAAAATTTAATGCAATGAGATTAAATGATTTGGAAAGAAAATTAAAAGCATTGGATGAATTTACAATGAAATTACAAGTTATGCAATAGGAAAACACAAATGAAAACTTTAATGTTACAGAAGTGCATAATTTGCAAGATATTTAGACAAAAGAAAATACCAATGCAATAGAATTTAAAGAATGTAGTTTAAAATTGAGAACAATGGAAGATCATAATCATGAAAATGAAATACAAGAACATCATGAAAGTAATGAAAATCTAGAAGATGTATGTATAACATTAAGATTTGGAACTAATATATCACCAAGAATTCAAAGAGAAAGTAATATGAAGGTGGATAAGAACAAAATTCAAAATGATAATGAAAACGTAATATTTGAAAACTTAGAAATCAATGAAGAAAAATTTGAATCTGAAAATGAGATTAAAAATGATCGATCGAATCAAATGAAAGAAAAATAACCTTGTAAATCACAATCATTAGCACCTTATCCTGAAAGATTACAACAAACATTTCCTAAAAAATAGGAAAGAATTAGAGAAATTTTTGAAAAAGTACAAGTTAACATACATTTGATAGACTTATTGCAGAAAATGCCACCTTGTGCTAAATTTCTTAAGGATTGGTGTATTAAGAAAAGAGAGCAAAAAGTTTATAGGAAAGTCTTTTTAGCTGAGCAAAGTAGTTCCCTATTTCTACCACAAATTCCTAAAAAGTTATTTGATATTGGAATTCCTGTTATATCATGCACCATAGGAAATACTATTCTAAAAAGAACCTTAATAGATCTAGGTGCAGACATAAATGATATGCCTAGTGATATATTTGCATCCTTAGGATTAGAAGGCTTAATCCCTACTAGGACTATCATTCAATTAGCTGATAGAAGTGTAAGATATCCTAGGGGAAAAATAGAAGATGTCCTAATTAAAATAAAAAATTTATATGTCCCATTGATATTGTGATTTTAGATTCCCAACAAATTAAGCATCAGAATCATGATACATCTTTAATTTTGGGAAGACCATTCTTAGCAACATCATGGGCTGTTATAAATTGCAAAACTGGAGTGATGAGATTAGCATATGGTAATGAGGATATTCAATTAAACATTTTTAAACCAAAAAAGTTCAAGGAGTTAGAAATGTCCTTACATACTATAGACTTTTTAGAGGATGAGGGAGATGTGCTAGATGATGTGATTCAAGAAGAATTAAGTAGGCAACTAGATTCTGAAACGTTAGAAGTAAGTGAAAGCATAGATATAGAAGGAGATCAAGAAGAGTTTCATATTGAAGATGAGAATGTTCAATTAGGAGCTCTAGCTTCTAATGGTTAACATTTAGAATTGAAACCTTTACCTCCTGAATTAACTTATATATTTCTAGAAGAAAAATGAATATGTCCAATCATTATTGCTTCAGATTTAAAAGAGGATCAAATTTCTAAATTAAAAGATGTAGTAAAAACTTATAAAGAAGCAATAGGATGGACTATGGCTGATATAAAAGGGTTAAGTGCAACTTTATGCTGTCACTATATATATTTAGAAGAGAATTCTAAACTTGTTAGAATTCTTGATAGGTGATTAAATCCAAACCTTAAAGAAGTAGTCAAGAAGGAAATAGTAAAATGGTTAGATAATGACATAATTTATCCGATTTCTGATAGCTCATGGGTTAGTCCAATCCATGTAGTTCCAAAGAAATCAGGATTAACAGTTATTAGGAATGAAAATCAGGACTTGATATCTACTAGAATTCAATCAGGCTGGAGAGTATGTATAGACTATAGAAAACTGAATGTTGTTACTAGGAAAGATCATTTTCCCTTACTTTTATAAACCAAATACTGGAGAAATTAGCAAGGCAAGAATATTTTTGTTTCCTAGACGGTTATTTAGGATATAACCAAGTTCTAGTAGCATTAGAGGATCAAGAGACGACAACTTTCACATGTCCTAATGGAACTTATGCTTTTAAGAGAATGCCATTCAGATTATGCAATGCACCAGCTATCTTTCAAAGGTGTATGCAAGGCATATTCACTAGAATGATTGAAGATTTTTTAGAAATATTTATGGATGATTTTACTATATATGGAATTTCATATGAAGTGTGTTTAAACAATTTAAACTAAGTATTAAAACACTATGTGGAAAAAAATCTGGTTTTAAATTGGGAAAAATGTCACTTCATGGTTAAACAAGGAATAGTCTTGGGATATGTTGTTTCGAAGAAAGGGTGGGAAGTAGATAAAGCTAAAATAGAAGTGTTTAGAATGAAAAAGTGTATAATATTAACGGTTAAATGATGGTTAATTACATAATATTTAGCTTATCATATAAGAATTAAGCCATTATGTTATAATTGCACTGTTATATGCTTTAATAAAAGAATCTACATAATTTTAGGATATTAGCATTAATTAAGTACATTTCTGAATTGTCGGTGAATTACAAGCTATGAAATTCTTAAGTATTCGAATTTTTTGTTATTTCGGAGATATTGCATGTACCAGATAGTTATGTTTTTAACGATAGAAAAATATTTTATTATTCATGGAGTACACGTGTTGAAACCATAATACATGACTTAAGTGGATTTTTGGTAAGTTATCTGGTAACTATCCAAAATGCATCTGGCATCGGATAGTTAAGGTTTGTAAGTATCTGAAATATTTGAACTCATTAAGTTAGATTTATGCACATGTTGAATTTAAATGCTTTAGTATATCACGTGAGATGCACATATTTAACTCATTAAGTTAGCATAACTATACACGTTAAGTTACTTGAATATACATTAAGGTACCATGTTTTGTTATGTAGAAATAGGAAAAGTAAACTTTCGGATAGTTAACGTTTCATTTTTGTCAAAGAGTTATGTTAAAAACTCGTATAGTTAAGTTATTTGCAAGTGTGTTTTTAATGTTTTAAGTTGTCACGTGTTTTTCATGTGTGTTCGATAATGAAAATCGAAGAGATAGATAACTGTTCGAGTTTTATATACATGGATAGATAACTGTTCGAGTTTTATACACATGAATGGATAACTGTTCGAGTTTTATAAACTAACGAACAGATAAGTTTTCTTGGTTAGTCATGTGTTTTGCAAGTGCAACAAAAACTCAAAGAGTTACAGATAAGTGTTCGAGTTTTTACAGGACTTAAAGGATAAGTGTTCGACTAAAATGAAAACTAATATGCCACTGTAGCAGTTATAGAAATAGGACATTTGAAGGAAAACCAGGGTTACACGTATCACGTAGGAATTCACTCATGGAATGAAGAAGAAATCACCATCATTGATATAAATGAAGGAAATCCAACCAATCATTTAAGTAGAAGCAGTTACTACAGAAAGAAATATAAAAGAAGAGGAGAAAAAATGAAGAAAGTGTGGTTGGCGGTGGGTGGTAGTGTGTGTAGTGGTGGAGGATCACGCTAATTGCAGGCAATGTCGGAAGTTCATTGAAGCGTCCACACCATCACCAAAAATTCACCAACATCACCATAATCACCAACCACCGAAGGTCTATGAGGATACTTTCCTGATGTCAGGTCGATTCCGAGCCAAACATGGTGCTTGACAACCATTGTGAGGAGTGATCACGTCGTAGGAAGGGAAGCCATTTTCACCAAGCATCGACTCATATCTTAGGAGATCGTAAAGCTTCTAGTCTTGGTTTTGGGTTGATGCCAGTATACTAAAGAGATCATCTTGCAATTTTGGACTCGTGATTCTATAAGGAGAGGAGGCAGGATTGTAAGTGATTATGTTTTCAGTGGTGTAATCACGTTGCATGTAGTGATGGAAGTATTTACTGTCGATAGAGATTTTTTACATTTCACCTTTTGCCCATTTTCATGAATATATCAAAACAAAAAATTCCAAAAACAACAACTTGTCTGTGTTTACATTTAGTATTTAAGTGTTGTATTGTCAGTATTATAAGTGTTTTATGTTTGTTTGATTCAGAAAATAGAAAATAGTTTTACAGTTTACTGAAATTGATTCGTTCTAGATACTTAAAGATTTTAATGGTTACTGTTTGAAATATCTGAATGTTAGTGTTGCTTAATGATAAATCTAATATTAATTAGCATTAAAGAGCTTAATTGATGTTATTTACAATCTGTGGAACCGCCCAATGGTTGGCCGAATTCCTCTGTAAATAGCAGTATTAAACTAGAAAGATAGGCTCGTAGAGTTAACTCAAGTCCATGAGGTTAGTCTGTTGAGTTGGCCATAACTCAATGGAGTGCTTACTGAACATATAAATTTCATTATTAAAACCGGAACAGTACACAATTCTTATTCAATCTCTGTGGGATTGACCTGTACTTGCATACAAATACAATATACACTATGCACTTGTAGTTAAAATACAAATTGGAATTAATATCTAATTTGTGTGAAAGTTTGTTAAATTACTTTTAAAAGCAATTATTGATTTAAGCTTAAAGACAAATTAAACCAGTTGTTTGATCTAACCTTTCACAAACCAATAAACAAGAAGTAATTTCTAATCTACTAGAACCTAAATCAGTAGAAGATATTAGATCATTTCTAGGATATGCTCGATTTTATAGAAGATTCATTAAAGATTTTAGCAAAATAGCTAGACCTTTAACTAATCTATTAAAAGATGTCCCATTTAACTTTGATAAGAATTGAAAAGAAGCATTTTTCAAGCTTAAATTCTACTCTTATAATACAAGCACCTGATTGGAGCCATCAATTTGAATTAATGTGTGATGCATCTGATTTTGCTATAGGAGCAGTATTAGGACAGAAGATAGAAAAATCTCCTAAAGTGATTCATTATGCAAGTAAAACTTTAAATGATGCTGAAATTAATTATACTACTACTAAAAAGAACTATTAGCTGTTATGTTTGCCTTAGAAAATTTTAGATCATATCTAATTAGAGTTAAAGTGATAGTATACATGGATCATTCAGCTTTAAAACACCTAATAGCAAAGAAAAAGACTAAACCTATATTGATCCGGTGGATATTATTATTACAAAAATTTGATCTAGAAATTAAAGATAAAAAAGGTTGTGAGAATGTAGTAGCAGATCATTTATCAAGATTACAAATAGAAAAATCAAATATTAAAATTAAGGATAATTTTCCTAATGAACAATTAATGACCATCAACACAATGCCTTGGTATGTAGACATAGTTAATTACTTAGTTACTGGTTTAACACCTAAAGATTAGAATAGACAAGATAAGAAATTGTTCTTTTCAAGAGTAAAATATTACTATTGGGAAGACTCATACTTATTTAAGAAATGTCTTGATCTGGTTTTAAGGAGGGGTGTTCTAGAAACTGAATATCAGAGCATATTGTCTTTTTGCCATGACTAAGCATGTGGAGGACATTTTGGTTTAGGGAAAACTGCTACCAAAATTCTGCAATGTCAATTTTATTGGCCAACACTATTCAAAGATGCTCATAAATATTGCTTAAGTTGTTTAAGATGTTGAGGTTGAAATCTTTGATGTATGTGGAATAGATTTTATGGGTCCATTTCCTATGTCTAATCAATTTAATTATATATTGTTGGGGGTGGATTATGCGTCTAAATGAATAGAAGTTATTCCTACAAAAACTAATGACAACAAAGTGGTAATATATTTTATAAGAACTAATATAATTGCGAGATTTGGAATACCTAAAGCTATTATTAGTGATAGAGGAACTCATTTTTGTAATAGAAGTTTTGAAGCCTTAATGAAGAAATATGGAGTCAATCACAAAATTGCAACATCGTATCATTCGCAAACAAGTGGACAAGTAGAAAGTGCAAACAAACAAATTAAGTTAATCTTAGAAAAAGTAGTAAATCCTATTAGAACAGATTGGGCTAATAGATTAATAGATGCACTTTGGGCTTATAGAACTGCTTATAAGACAAGCTTAGGTTTGTCACCTTTTAGACTAGTATATGGAAAAAGTTGCCATTTACTAGCTGAAATTGAACATAAAGCTTATTTAGAATTAAAAACTCTAAACACTAATTTGAATCAAGCTACTGAAAACAGAAAAATGGAATTGATTGAATTAGAAGAATTTAGGAATGAAGCTTATTCAAAAACTATAAAAGAAAAAGAGAAAATGAAGTTCTAGCATGACAAGAAAATTATTCCAAAAACTTTTGAAATAGGACAAGAAGTATATCTTTACATGACTAGCTTTATAACCATCCAAGAAAATTGAGATCTAGATGGGTAGGACCTTACATAATTCGAAATATTTATCCCTATGGAGCAATTGAAATTGAAAATCCTAAAAATCAGAATATATTTAAAGTAAATGGACAAAGACTTAGACCTATTTTGAAAATTTCAAAAAGTTCCTTTGGAATTATAAAAGAAGTAAGAGTAGAGGACTACTCAAGCTTTACTAGGTAAGAAATAAATATATATTGTATGTTTAAAAAAAAAACTTATTTTAAAGTTAGTCATGGTTCAATCAAAAGAAATTATCGATTTTACTGAAATATTTATTAAAAGAAAAATATTGTTACAGTCACACCGAAAGGATCCATTTGTTTGATTGAAACATAAAAAAAAAAAATCTATATATTATATTTAGTAAAATGTCGGTTTTACCGAAGTATGGTATCGGTTCAACTAGTAGTAAAAGAAAAAAAGTATTTAATTTCGGTTCAATCGAGGAATATAATGGTTTGACCAAAAAGTCTAGAACGTTGAAAAGTTAAGAGTCAGTCAAACTAGAAATTCTTCAGTCTAGATCGAATTAAAAATTATTATTTTAAATATTTTTATTAGTTAACTTTACGAGAGGTCCTTTGAGTTTTGCTTAACTCAACAAACTTACTCTGTTGAGTCTAGGATAAGTCAACGAACTTACTTTGTTGAGTTAACTGTAACTCAATGGAGTACTGTAGTTAAGTCCATGGATCCGTGGAGTTAACTGTAATTCCACGGAGAAGTGAGTGAGATAGCGGGAGTTTGCACGAGAAAATGACCCGATTACCCGCCTAAAACTTAGGGTTTATTTATACTAAAACTTTGGATTTAGGGGCATTATCCACCGAATCATTTAGAACTTAGAACAGTAAAGATCAGAGCGATTCCATTCTATTCTGTCACACCACGAAGTCAAGATGACGCTAGAGTTTTGGGAGGAAGTTGACACCATAAGATTTCTTAGAGAATCAGAAGAATGGCATACAATACAAAAGATTAGGAACACAACTCGGGAGAAAGAACTACAAAAGGTAGAATCTGACATCTTCTACTAGAGAAAAGTTTTAGTAGAATTAGATATTAGAATACCTCAGATTGCGGAAACGAGGATTAAAGTAGAAATAGAAGTTGTTGTGAATAGAGAAAGAAAAATAAGACCAAACAATGAGGTGGCCTTATAGTTAATCTGGCGCAAGTCCAGATTATGGTTTTTGTGAGAAATTACTAGTTGTGCAAGGGGTGTAATTAGGTGACAACAACAGCAACAATAAGCTGCAATAGCAGAACAAGCAGGACCTTCAACTCCACCAACAGAACCATTACCACAAGTAACTTTTGCTTGGTCGAGAACTGAAGAAGAAGACAAGGAGTTTGCAAGCTTGGTCAAAGTAACAAAAGACCAAGGAGATAATGAAGAAATGGCTATGGCCAAGGCACATATTCTGTATGATGTTATAAAGAAGAAGCGAGCTGAAGAAAAGTTGAAGGCCCAATCTAAAATCAAAGTAGAACAGCATCATGAAGTAGTTAGTTCAATGGCTGCAAGAAAAACTGAAGCTGGTCCTTCGAGACCAATAATTATAGAAGAAGTAAAATAGGAAGAGCCAGTACCTGACTTGAGGACCTGTAGAGCCTATTTTTGTAAATTTAATCTCAGAGGAGGAAGAGGAAGACTAGACACAGCTATTTAGAAGAAGGAAAAGAAAAGAGATAATGCCTGAACCTCAAGTAGAGATTAAATCTGAGATTAAAATATCAAAAGGGCTTGTAGAGCTCATTTTTGTAGACTTGCTGTAGGATCGTTGTATCACAAGAGTGGGGGTGAATTGTGTCTTTAGTAATTAAATTACCAGCAGATAAAACAAGAGCACAAAATACTCGTAAATAAAATTCTATTCTTTATAAACTTTAAAGATAGAATTTACAATATCTTTTCAGCTCAATTCCCTTCTTGACGGTTTTGATACAATAATGTCCGATATACAATTAAAATAGAAAATGAAGTCCTTATTCAAAACTAATTTCGAATTGTATAAAACCTGATCTTTATGCATACAATTCCTTTCCTTCTTTTTGCTCAACTTCTGTATCTTTTCTTCTCGAGTTGTCGAATTTCCAGACTTCTTGCGTTTGTAGCTCTTTTTCTAAATTTGCTTGGAATTTTGAACTTCTTCTGATGTTGGAGAACTTTTCTGAATATGAATATTCAAACTTAACTTTTCAGTTAGAAAAACTTGCTAAGTATATATCATTCAAAAAGATATTTTTAAACATGCATAGCTTTCATGGATAAGCATAAACTATTTTAAAAAAAAACTGTTTTAAACATAAATTGTCCAAAACAAGTATATGATCATTTAATGCAGTAAATAGTTTACATAATGCGATTTCTTTACATAAATAATATTTGGTAACAAATTACAGTAAATAAATCATGTAATACATAATTTGTATAATCACAAACCTCTTTGTCTTCGAAAAATATTGATCAGAATATGTGAAATTTGCCTTGCAATTTCTGTACTTACTCTGTTGATCTGATCAATTATTACTTGATCTAAATCAGAATGTGAAACTTGTGACGGTTGCTGTAAAAATTCAGTGTTTATGTCTGTATGTAAATCTGTATGTGTATCTATATGTATACCTGTATTTGTATCTGTATGTATACATGTATTTGTATCCGTATGTTGCTATTGTTCTGTAAACTGTGTCGACTGTTGTTGTTGCTGTTGTGACTGATTTTGCCAATCCTATTGTTGTTGTTGCTGTCGAATGATAGGTGTATCTACTTCTTGGTATTTTTGTAGTTCCTTTGTAGTGAAAGATCTTGACTTTAATCTTTTTTGTGGCCAAGGTGTAATATCTGTTTGACTTGCCACAATTCTCAAAAGTGTATCACCATAAAATAATTTACTTTGCAAGTTTAAGATATGAGAAACAAAAATATCATACCAATTCACCTATATATGGTTAATTAATGCAAATGTAGCATAAAGACAGCATCTGCCAACTTTTGCACCATGACCAAACCTTTGAAAGAGTGAAGCATGCAGTATTTTTGCAATAAAATGTGCTTGGCCATTTAAATCATTAAGTAATCTCATTGGATTGTTGGCAATCAGATCTTTGGCTAAACTTTTAATGTCCCATCCCAACTAATACACCTGTTTTCTTTTTGATAATTTAACTCCATTTTTCAGATTGAGTACTTGATAAAGTAATTCTGGAGTTAAATATATATCGTAGTCTTATATATTGGAAATAGGAATACCTTCTTCCACTATTAAGTTTGAGTAAAAACAACTTATAAGTTCTGGTATAACTAGATGACTTGGTTGTTGTGGAAGTAGAGTCAACAAGCTTTGAAATTCAAACATTTCTCGTATATGTGCCATCCTTTCAAACTTAACTAGTCTTGAATATAAGATTGTAAAGGTTTTATATGTCTGAAATTTTTCATAACAGGAACTATTTTTGAACCATAATAATGTATTTTTGTCTAAATTCTGTTCAGGATTAGGTATTTTTCTGTCATGATGTTCTGATCTAGGACTTCTTTCAACAGTATTAGCAGCATCTATATTTTCATATCTTTCAGAACTAATGGAATTTCTATCAAAGCTAGTATAAATGTTTGAAATATCTGTTATTGTCGTATTAATAATCTACTGAATTTCCTATGTTTGTACTTCTTGAAACATATCAGTATCAACAATCTTTATATTATTCTATCTATCAGGAACATTTATGTCAATAATTGGTCTATATAACAATTATCTTTGTATGAAAGAATGTTCTATATTTGTCTGTGTAATAGAATCATCTTGTATTTCTGAAATTTCTATAATTGAGACATTAGCAATGTTATATTCTATTTGTAACTGTGTAGTTTGTTGATTATATATATTTATCAACAAATATACTATATACTGTAACAGGCATAATCACATGTATAAACTGTAGTATAAGCAACTATACCAAAACTCAAAAGTCTCTATTCGAGAAATAGTAAGAGGAAGAATAGTTGTACATTCCTCTTCAGATGAAATATCATCAAAATTCATAAACTTAGTGTCTATGTAATCAAAAATATCATCAAAATTGATATCATTTGTATATGTATCATCAAAATTTCCTACATGTTCTCTTTTCGTAGGAAAAGAATGTTGGCTTGCAGCATGTTGTGAAAAGCTGTCCATTGTATGAAAAGAAACATTATGTACTAATGTGACAATACCTTAGAGTGTATGCTTGTAATCTGATATTTGTCACATCTGCTGGGATTCCTGAAACAAAATCCTGTTCAGTTTGTGCAATGGAACAAAGTTTTCCATTTTTCAACGATTCTTCTCTTTGCTGCAATATGCCTTGTACACCTGTAGTCAGTCCAAAATATTCTAATGTCTTCTTCTTTTTCTGACTATATGTCTACAATGTTTCTGGTTGTTCAGGAGGTTCTAAAGTTTTCTTAATTTCTCTTGTTAAAGGCTCTTGTGGTCTTGATGGTCCTTCACCATGATGCCTAGGTGGTAATAATGGAATATAGAGTTTTAAGCTCTCAAACTTTGCCATTTTTAGTTAATAAACTTTTTGTCCTTCACTACGAAGGCCCATTTTCCAAATGGCAATTTTTTATTCATCAACAAATTGTTGAATGTCGTATAAAACAGCTAAGGAAAAATAATGTTCCCTAGGGAAAAATAATTTTACAAAGACTCTAATTCCCTATTGGCATTTTCTATCATTGGTCCCCATTTCTTTCCATAATAAGTGATGGACTATACCGATTTTTCAGGTACATGTCCAGAACTTGTAACAACTGCAGGGTTAGGTTGTAAAGTTTGTTTCCATAATTGTAATGCGGAAAGTTCGATCTGTTTTAGTCTAAACTGTGTTTCAGCATAATTTCAGATAAATTTCCAATAGAAATTTTTCTCATATTGAACAACTTTTCTAATTTCATGTAGTATTTCATTAGAAAAAGTATACCTTGAGTAGATTTCTTTGATCTCACTTTCTATCTTCTAAAGTTCCATCTCTCTTTTCTACACTTTTGTCATTCTACCACGTCTTCGTCCACATCCTGACATTGTCGATTAATCTTTGCTGTTCACTGTAGAACTTAGTGGATGTAAAGTTTGTGAAACTAGGGTTTTACCAAGGTAGAAACACAAAAGGTTGTTAGTAAAACATATATAACTCTTCGAGTTTATAAATGGATAAACGGATTCAATCATTGAAATCATAAATATAAGATTTGTTACTGATAAATAACTCGAATGCTTACAATAATTGTACATAAGTAGAATGCTTTTTACAACTAACAAAAGTAGAATATTTAGCGTAACTGTTCGGGTAAAGAAAATAACTACGGCGTAAGTGAAAAGTGAGAAAACTCGAAGACTTATGATAACTATTCAAGTTTTGAGAGAAGTAAAGCACATAACTATACGACAAACTAGAATAGTTATTATTAGATATTAAGTCTTTCAGAAAAATATAACAATGTTAGATTAACTATTCGAGTTTCTTGGATGGATACGAAAAAGTCGAAGACTTAAGCATAACTGTTCGAGTTTCAATATGAGATATAATAAAGCAATGAAATTCAACACGTGCATAATTCTAACTTAAGGAGTTCAGATATTTTTGGATACTTATAAACTTAACTATCTGATGCTCAGATGCATTTCAGATAGTTACCAAATAGCTTACCGAACATTCACTTAAGGTATGCATTAAGGTTTCAACACGTGTACTTTAGGAAATAATAAAATATTCTTTTAATTGTTTAACACATAACTGTCTGGTACATACAATAACTTTCTGAAACAATAGATAATTCAGACACTTAAGAATTAAAAACAAACCTGTAAATCACCAACAGTTCAGAAATGTACTAAATTAATGTTAATTTCTTGAGATTATGTAGATTCTCTCATTAAAGTATATAATAATTCATAATTGTTGAATTCTTATATGATAAATTGCTCGCCCTACATAAATGTAGTCTAGAGAATCTATGGCGTACTTAAATTGGGTTGCCAAGCCCCAATAGATTTGTGTCTTTTTTTTTTAATTCAAATACAAAAATAAGTAGTAGATTTAACAATTTAGACTTTCTAGCTTTTATCTTATTCAGTTTACAAAAGAAAATTCATAGAGATATACCTTCAGGTAACTTAAAAGAATTCAAAAATGAGTACACGAACTTAAGAAAATAAATACATTACATTATATGTGAAGGATAGATAATAACAAAGAAAAATAACAAAGATTATATGCATAGATTATGACAGGATTGGTATAAGACCTATAAAAGAAATTAAGCTTGAGTACATTGCCTTTTTTTTTTTTAATTTATACATATATATTTTATGTATTACCACTCACAATATCATCTTTTTACGTGATCACAATCCCTTGCTTAGGAGAAAGATGGCCAGTTACTCAATGATAAGTGAGAACAGGTAAATTTTTTTTTTTTTATAACTTCAATAGAATCTGAATTACTTGTAAAATGAGTTTTCAGTTAGCACATCCCAAACTAGTTGGTTCAAGTGACTAGGGTTTAAGATCCCCCAATGGACTTAATTACTCAAGCAATTGCAGATAAACAATAAAATAAGACAGTAAATTGAATAAGAGGCAACCACAAGACTTAATTTTTCTAACAGTATGTTAATAACTTTCCTTTAATAAATAGTACATACTTTCAATGTATTTTCCAATTAAAATCTCTATAAGGGCATATACATAAGTAACAAAAATACAGTTGGCACTCATATTGAATCAAGTTAACTTCCCTTAAGTAACCTTTTCTGAATTTTTCTTAACTAAATTGACTTTAATAAAAATCAGAATTTTATAAATTCTTAACTATCAGAAAACTGTAATTCGAAAATAGATATTTTGTGTGTTTTTTTTTTTAATAAATAAATTAAATTCTAAGACTACCTTATAACAAACCAAAATGTTATGCAATGAATATGACAATTTAAACATTAGATAACCTACAGATACCAAGTTCTAATCGTAATTTTGAAAAGGTATTCTCATTTAAGGGTTTTGTAAATAGATCTGCTAATTGTTCTATGGTAGTAACAAATATTAATACTAATTTTCCTTTTATAACATTATCCCTTAGAAAATGATGTCAAACTTCTATATGTTTAGCTCATGAATGTAAGACAGGATTTTTAGACAAACTTATTGCAGAACCATTATCACAGAAAATCTTAGTTGGTTCATAGGCTAAATTAAAATCTTTTAAAGTTTGTTTTATCCACAGGATTTGAGCACAGCAAAGTGCAGCAGCTATATATTCAGCTTCAATTGTAGATAATGCTACACAATTCTGCTTTTTTCTAAACCATGACACTAAAGAATTTCCTAATAATTAACATGTGCCACTAGTGCTTTTTCTTTCAAACTTACATCTTGCGAAATCAGCATCACTATAACCTATTAAATTTAGAGAACTATGTTTAAAGTAAAACAATCTGAAATTGATGGTTCCTAATAGATATTTAAAAATTCGTTTAAAAGCAAGTAGGTGTGATTCTTTAGGATTAGATTGATATCTAGCACAATTACACACAGTAAACATAATATATGGTTGGCTAGCTGTTAAATAAAGTAATGAACCAATCATACTTCTAAATTGTTTTATATCTACAGTTTTTCCAGAGTCATCTTTATCCAATTTGGTGATAGTACTCATTGATGTATTCTTTGTTTTAGTGTTGTCTAAACCAAACCTCTTTAATAAATCTCGAGTATATTTTTCTTGTGAAATAAAGGTACCCTGATCTAATTGCTTAATTTGTAAGCCTAGGAAAAATGATAGTTCACCCATCATACTCATTTCAAATTGATTAGTCATATTTTTTGAAAAAGACTCAACTAATTTATCATTTGTTGCTCCAAATATGATGTCATCTACATAGATTTGAACTAGCGATATATCTTTTTTGACCTTCTTGATAAAAAGAGTGTGATCTGCTTGTCCCATAGAACACCCTTTTTCCATAAGAAATTTAGATAATCTCTCATACCAAAACCTAAGGGCTTGTTTAAGGCCATATAGTGCCTTCTTAAGCTTGTAAACATACTCGGAATGTTTTGAATCTTCAAAACTTGAAGGTTGTTTTACATAAACTTCTTCTTTTATATATCCATTTAAAAGAGTAGTCTTAACATCCATTTGATATAATTTGAAATCCATTGTTAGGTATTTAATTTTGATGATATATGCTTTATTAACATAGTTAAATAAGTCTACATAATATTCTCTAAGTATAATAGTTAACAGATTATCAGAAAGTTTCATTTTTATGTCAGATAAATTAAAGATTTCTGAAGAGCTAGATTTGCAATAGTTAAACTTTCGGATAGTTAACGTTTCATTTTTGTCAAATACTTTATGTTAAAAACTCGTATAGTTAAGTTATTTGCACGTGTGTTTTCAAGGTTTTAAGTTGTCACGTATTTTCCATGTGCATTCGGTAATGAAAAATCGAATAGTTAGATAACTGTTTGAGTTTTTATACGCATGGATAGATCACTGTTTGAGTTTTATAAAAGGACTAACGAACAGATAAGTTTCCTTGTTTAGTCACGTGTTTTGCAGGTACAAAAACTTGAAGAGTTAAAGGATAAGTGTTCAAGTTTTTACAAGAGTTAAAGGATAACTATTCGACTAAATCAAAGACTTAGAAGATATTCTAGAAGATTCTAGGAAGATATAGTTTCGGTGAATCTACGAGTGGAGATCGTGGAAACTCAAAATGTTAGTGAAGAAAGTGGAAATTTAAATAGAAAGTAATTTGAATTAAAGAGAAAATTAGTACGTGGATTATGGATTATGGATCAAGTGGATGAACATGCTGAACGTGAAAGAGTATTAGAACTTGTGCATATGGATTTATTTGGACCTACTAGAACAACCAGTCTAGGAGGTAAACATTATGCTTTTGTACTAGTTGATGACTATTCTAGATTTACTTGGGTCTATTTTCTAGCTAATAAAACTGAAGTTTTTGAAATATTTAAGATATTCTGTAATAAAGTTCAGAATGAGAAAAATGTTAAAATTCAAAAACATAGGAGTGATCATGGTACAGAATTTGATAATGATCAAATGGACACCTTTTGTGAAGAATTAGGCATAGATCATAAGTACTCATTTCCAAGAGCTCCTTCACAAAATGAGATAGTAGAACGTAAAAACAGATCACTTCAGTAAATGTCCAGAACCATGCTAAATGAGAATAAGTTACCCCTTTTTCTCTAGGCAGAAGTAGTTCATACAGCATGCTATGTTAGAAATATAGTACATCTAAGACCAATTTTAGATAAAACTCCTTATGAGATATGGTATAACAGGGTTCCCAAAATAAGTTATTTAAAACCCTTTGGGTGTAAGTGTTTTATTTTAAACACTAAGGAACAAAGAGACAAATTTAAAGCCAAATCAGATGTAGGGATTTTTGTTGGTTATTCCATTAGAAGTAAAGCATATAGAGTTTATAATAAATCAACAAAAACCATTGAGGAAACCCTGCATGTGAAATTTCATGAAAATTTTCATTTGGATTTAAGACATGTTGAAAACTTTGATTTAGAAATTCTCCCAGAAATAGTACCAAATGATGTTGACAGAGAAATTGATAGATTATCTAATGGAATAAGAAATCTAAGTTTGAATGATGAAAATTTAGAAGAAAATAATGTCATACCTATAGAAAATATGGAACAACATAGAAATTGGCGTTATGCTTCATCTCATCCTATTGATCAGATAATAGACGATCCTAATTAAGGAGTTAGGACTAGGTCATCAGTAGTCAACATATGTGGTGCTTATTCATTTGTTTTTTTACTAGAACCTAAGAAAATTGAAGATATTATGTTTAGTGTGTGTACTTGTGCTAGATATCAATCAAATCCTAAGGAATCACACCTACTTGCTGTTAAACGAATTTTTAAATATCTATTAGGAACCATCAATTTCAGACTATTTTACTTTAAACATAGTTCTTTAAACTTAGTAGGTTATAGTGATGCTGATTTCGCAGGATGTAAGTCTGAAAGAAAAAGCACTAGTGGCACTTGTCAATTGTTAAGTAATTCTTTAGTTTCATGGTTTAGCAAAAAGTAAAATTATGTAGCATTATCTACAACTGAAGCTGAATATATAGCTGCTGCACTTTGCTGTGCTCAAATCCTGTGGATTAGACAAACCTTAAAAGATTTTAATTTAGACTATGAACCAACTAGGATTTTCTATGATAGTAATTCTACAATTAGTTTATCTAAAAATCCTATCTTACATTCACAGGCAAAACATATAGAAGTTCGACATCATTTTCTAAGGGATAATGTTATAAAAGGAAATAATATTAAATTTTAGTCCTACCATAGAACAATTAGTAGATCTATTTACAAAACCCTTAGATGAAAATACATTCTCAAAATTACGATTAGAACTTGGTATCTGTTGGTTATCCGATATTTAAATGGTCTTGTTCATTGTATTTTGGTTTGTTATAAGGTAGTTTTAGAATTTAATGTCTTTATTATTAAAAACAAAAAACAAAACAAAACAAAATATCTATTTTCAAATTACAGTTTTCTGGTAGTTAAGAATTTCTGAAATTCTGATTTTTATTGAAGTCAATTTATTTAAGAAAAATTCAGAAAAGATTACTTAAGGAAAAGTTAAATTGATTCAATGTGAGTGCCAACTATATTTTTGTTACTTATGTATATGCTATTATAGAGATTTAATTAGGAAAATACATAGAAAGTATGTACTTTTTATTAAAGGAAAGTTATTAACATTCTGTTAGAAAAATTAAGTCTTGTGGTTGCCTCTAATTTAATTTACTGTCTTGTTTTATTTTTGTTTATTTTTTGTCTGTAATTACTTGAGTAATTAAGTCCGTTGGGGGATCTTAAACCCTAGTCACTTAAACCAAATGGTTTGGGATGTGTTGATTGAAAACTCATTTTGCAAGTAATTCAGATTATATTTTTTTAAAAAAAATTACCTGTTCTCACTTGTCATTGAGTAACTGGTTATCTTTCCCCTAAGCAAGGGATTGTGATCACGTAAAAAGATGATATTGTGGGAGGTAATACATAAAATATATATATATGAATATAAAAAAAAAAAGGGGGCAAAGAACTCATGCTTAATTTATCTTTCAAGGTGTTATAACAATCCTACCATAATCTATGCATATAATCCTTGTTATTTTTGTTATTATCTACTCTTTACACATAATGTACGATATTTATTTGTCTTAAGTTGTGTACTCATTATTGAAATCTTTTAAGTTTTTGTAGGTATATCTCTATGAATTATCTTTTGTAAACTGAATAAGATAAAAGCCAGAAAGTCTAAATTGTTAACTCTACTACTTATTTCTGTATTTCATTCAAATTAAAAAAGAAAGAAAGAGAGACTCAAATCTATTTAAGGCTTAGCATCCTCTTTAAGTAAGCTATTTGACCTTTTTAAGCCAACTCTACTAAGGGCTTGGCAACCCAGATTAAGTACGCCATAGATTCTTTACACTACATTTATGTAAGGGGAGCAATTTCTCGTATAATAATTCATAACTTTTGAACTATTATATGTTTTCATGAAAGAATCTGCATAATTTTAGGAAATACACCTTAATTAAGTACATTTCTAAACTATCAGTGACTTGCAGGTATTTTAATTCTTAACTATTTGAATTTTTTATTGTTTCGGCAAGTTATATTACAAGTATCAGACAGTTGTGTTTTAAAACGTTCAATAGACTATTTTATTATTTCCTAAAGTACACGTGTCGAAACCATAATGTATGACTTAAGTAGATTTTCGGTAAGTTATTTGTAACACTTCGAAATGCATTTGGGCATCGGAAAGTTAGATTTGTAACAAACTGAAACATCTCTTTATTATAAAACTGCTTAAGTACACGTGTCGTGATCTGGACAATTGACTTAAGTTATCTTTCGGAAGGTTATCTGTAACTCTCCAAAATGCACCTGAGCATCGGATAGTTAGGTTTATAAGTCTCTGAAACTTTCTAAACACCTTAAGTTCAAATTGTGCACGTGTTGAATTTCACTACTTTATAATGTCTCAGTTGAAACTCGAACAGTTATGTTTAAATTTTCAACTTTTCACACCTATTCCCTCACGAAATTCGAACAGTTATCATAAGTTTTCGAGTTTTCTCACTTTTTCACTTAGCCTGAAGTTATTTCTTTATATGAACAGTTACGCTAAGTATTCTACAATTGTTGGTTGTAAAACTTGTACAGTTATTGCAAGCACTCGAGTTATTTATCGGTAACGGATCTTATATTTATGATTTCAATGATTGAATCCATTTATCCATTTCTAAACTCGGAGAGTTATGAATGTTTTCCTAACAACCTTTCGTGTTTCTACCTTGGTAAAACCTTAGCTTCACAATCTTTCCTTCCACTAAGTTCTACAGTGCAAAGCGAAGATTAATCAACAATGTCAAGACGTGATAGAATTACCAAAGTGTAAAAAAGAGAGCTGGAACTTCAGAAAATGCAGAATGAAATCAATGATATTTACTCTAGGTACACTTTTTCAAACAAAGTACTACACGAAATTAGAAAAGCTGTTCAAGATGAGAAAATTTTCTATTGGAAATTTATTCAAAATTATGCTGAAACACAGTTTAGCCTAAAACAAATTGAACTTTCTACATTGCATTTATGGAAAAGAAATTTACAACCTAACCCTGCGGTTGTAAGTTCTGGACATGTACCAGAGACATCGGTAAAGTTTATCACTTATTATGGAAAGAAGTGGGGACCAATGATCGAAAAGGCAAATAGGGAATTACAATCCTTGTATTCCTAACATTATTTTCCCCCAACTGTTTTAGATGATATTAAATAGTATATCGATGAACAAAAAACTGCCATTAGCAAAATGGGCCTTCGAAGTGAAGGACAAAGTGTTTATCAACTCGAAATGGCAGAGGTGGAGAGCTTAAAACTTTATATTCCATTATTACCACCTAAGCATCATGGTGAAGGACCATCAAGACAATAGGTGCCTTTAACAGGAGAAATTAAGACAATTTTAGAACCTCCTGAACAACCTGAAACACTACAGACATATAGTCAAATAAAGAAAAAGACAATTGAATATTTTGGACTAACTGCAGGTATACAAGGAATATTGCAGCAAAAAGAAGAACATTCTTTACAAATAGAATATGCAATTGAATACAAATAGAATATGATACTACCAATGTCTCACATATACAAATTTCAGAAATACAGGATGATTCTATTCCACAGACAGATATAGAACATTCTTTCATACAGAGACAGTTGTATAGATCACATATAGATATACAGGTTGCTGATATACAGATTGTTAGAGAGATTGTTGCTACTGAAATGTTTCCAGAAGAACAAACAGAAGAAATTCAGTAGATTATTGATACGACAATAACAGATATTTCAAACATTTATACTAGTTTTGATAGAAATTCCACCAGTTCTGAAAGATCTGACAATATAGATGCTACTGATAATATTGGAACAAGTCCCATATCAGAACATCAATATAGGAAAATACCTAATCTTGAATAGAGTTTAGATGCAAATACACTATTATGGTTCAGAAATAATTCCTGTTATGACAAATTTCAGACATATAAAACTTTTACAGTTTTATATTCAAGACCAGTTAAGTTTGAAGGGATGGCACACATACGTGAACTGTTTGAATTTCTAGGCTTGTTGACTCTACTTCCACAACAGCCATGCCATCTTGCTATACCTGAACTTCTCAATTGTTTTTACTCAAACTTAACAGTGGAAGAAGGTATTCCTGTTTCTAATATACAAGAAAATGACATATATTTAAGTCTAGATTTACTTCATAAGGTACTTGGTCTGAAAAATGAAGGAGTTAAATTATCAGAAAGAAAACAGGTTTATCGATTGGGATGGGACATTACAAGTTTAGCCAAAGATCCAACTGCCAACAAACCATTGACATTACTAAATGACTTAAATGGCCAAGCACGTTTTATTGCAAATATATTGCATGCTACATTGTTTCAGAGGTTTGGTCATGGGGCAGAAGTTGGTAGATGTTGTCTTTATGCTACATACACATTAATCAACCATATACAGGTGAACTGGTATGATATTTTTATTTCTCATATCTTACATTTGCAGAGTAAATTATTTTATGGTGATACAATTTTGAGAATTGTGGCAAGTCAAACAGATATTACACCTTGGCCACAGAAAAGATTAAAGTCACAATCTTTCTCTGCAAAGGAACTCCAAAAATACCAAGCGGCAGATACACCTATCCTTAGACAACAACAATAACAAGTTCGACAAACACAGTAACAATCCACAGAATTTACAGAAACCCAGCAACATACAGATGTACAACAAGATATACATATAGATATACAACAAGGTATACATAGAGAAATACATACAGGTATAGATACTGACATACATACTGAATTTTTACAGCAACCATCACAAGTTTCTCAAAATGATTTAGATCAGACATTACTTGATCAGATAAATAGAGTTAGTACAGATATTGCAAAGAAAATTTCGGATACTCTGATTGATATTTTTCAAAGACAAAGAGGCTTGTGATTATACAAATTATGTATTACATGATTTATTTTTTGTAATTTGTAACCAAAACTATTATGTAAACTGTTTACTGATTTTAATGTTACGTGATTATTTTTCACAGTTTATGATATTAAATAGTTTTTGCTTAATCCATAAATCCTATGTATGGTTGACACTATCGTTTTGATTAATATATACTTAGTAAGATATCATTCCTTACATTTATAAAACTTAACTTCCTAAAGGGGGAGAAAATAGTTTGTTTACTTTTTTATAATGCCAAAAAGGAGGAGATATAAATTATGTGACTTATTATGTTTTGACATCATCAAAAAGGGGGAGATTGTTAGGTATTTAATTTTGATGATATATGCTTTATTAACGTATTTAAATAAGTCTACATAATATTCTCTAAGTATAATAGTTAACAGATTATTGGAAAGTTTCATTTTTATGTCGGATAAATTAAAGATTTTCGAAGAGCTAGATTTGCAATAGTTAAACTTTCGGATAGTTAACATTTCATTTTTGTCGAATACTTTATGTTAAAAACTCGTAGAGTTTAATTCGTCTGTATCACAAGAGGGGGGGTGAATTGTGTCTTTAGTAATTAAACTAGCAGATAAAACAAGAGCACAAAACACTCGTAAATGAAATTCTATTCTTTTATTTCAAGATAGAATTTACAATATCTTTTCAGCTCAATTCCTTTCTTGACGATTTTGATACAATAATTTTTGATATACAATTCAAATAGGAAAACAAAGCTCTTTTTCAAAACTAATTTTGAATTGTATAAAACTTGATCTTTATGCACACAACTCTTTTCTCTCTTTTTGCTCAGCTTCTGTATCTCTTCTTTTCTAGTTGTTGAATTTCCAGACTTCTTGCGTTTGCAGCTCCTTTTCTAAAATTGCTTGGAATTTCGAACTTCTTCTAATATTGGAGAACTTTTCAGAATATGAATATTCAAACTTAACTTTTCAGTTAGGGATCCAGATTGAATATTCAGACTTGGTTTTTGAGATTAGGATCCTCTGTTGTAATGTAGCTCGTACTCTCTATTTGTAGTCGAACTCTGTTGTCTTTCACGTTCAGCATGTTCAACCACTTGATCCACAATCCATAATCCATAATCCATAATCCACGTACTAATTTTCTCTTTAATCCAAATTACTTTCTATTTAAATTTCCACTTTCTTCACTAACATTTTGAGTTTCCACGATCTCCACTCGTAGATTCACCGAAACTTTATCTTCCTAGAGTCTTGTAGAATATCTTCTAAGTCTTCGATTTAGTTGAACATTTATCCTTTAACTCCTGTCAAAACTCGAATACTTATCCTTTAACTCTTCGAGTTTTTGCACTTGCAAAACACGTGACTAAACAAGGAAACTTATCTGTTCATTTGTCCTTTTATAAAACTCGAACAGTTATCTATCCATGCGTATAAAAACTCGAATAGTTATCTAACTATTCGATTTTTCATTACCAAACGCACATGAAAAACACGTGACAACTTAAAACATTAAAAACGCACGTGTAGATAACTTAACTATACGAGTTTTTAACATAAAGTATTCGACAAAAACGAACTGTTAACTATCTGAAAGTTTAACTATTGCAAATCTAGCTCTTCGAAAATCTTTAATTTATCCGACATAAAAATGAAACTTTCCGATAATCTGTTAACTATTATACTTAGAGAATATTATTTAGACTTATTTAAATATGTTAATAAAGCATATATCATCAAAATTAAATACCTAACAGCGAATGACACTGAATGCTTAAGGTTTAAACATCTTGTTTTGTGCTTTATCATATGATCAATTTAACAAAGTTTCTGCATATCAAACTGCATAGGAGATATGGCATGCATTAGAAGTTGCCAACGAAGGTACTAACCAGATCAAGGAATCTAAAATTAATATGTTAGTACATAAATATGAGCTTTTTAAAATGCACGAAAATGAATGTATCTCTGATATGTTTTCCCGTTTTCTTGAGATTATAAATTCATTAAAATCTTTAGGCAAGAAATTCGTGGAAAAAGACTTGGTAAAAAAGATCCTTAGATCTTTAACCAAAATTTGGGCTCAAAAGACAACATCTATTGAAGAGTCCAAAGATTTAAATACATATACTCTCGATGATCTCAAAGGAAATCTGATAGCCTATGAAGTACAACATTTAGATCCAAAAGGGAAGAATCCTAGAAGGGATCTGGCTTTTGAGGCTGATGAAGTCTTAGAAGTCATTAGTGATTTTGATGATGATTTACTTTTGTTGACTAGAAAATATAAAAATCTGTTGAAGAAACGCAGGAACTTCATATTAGCAAAGACATTTGGAGATATGGAGAAGAAGTCATTCATGAAAGACAAAATCATATGCTACAAGTGCAATAGGTTGGGTCACTTTCAAACTGATTGTCCTCTCAACAAAGATAAGAAGAATTCGATGAGGAATTTCAGGATTAAGAAATTCAAAAAGAGAAGGGCACTTAAAGTGACATGGGATGACTCTTTAGCTTGACAAAGTGAAGAAACAAAGGATTCAATATTAGACAATGAATCCCCATCAACATCAGATTCAGAAGAAAATCTGGCAAATGTATGTTTCATGGCAAAATCCAATGAGGTATACTTTGATCAAAATGCTAGTTTTGATAGTTTTGATGGATTACTTGTTGAATATAATAAATTGGCTAGAAAATATAAGAAAGTAAAAACAGAAGGAAAGAACACTAGGAAAATGCTAGATGAATCTGAAAATAAGATTGATTTTCTAAACTCTATGTTGAATAAATTTAAAGAAGAAAATCAAAAGCATAGACAGGAAATTTTAAAGTTTACTGCAATAGAAAGAAAATTACAAGCTAATTGTGAAAATTTAATTTCTAATAAAAAGAAAATGATCTGTGAAATTGAAAAATTGAAACTAACTATTATTGATTTAAATTTAGAAATTGATATGTTAAAGATTAAGGTTTGTGATCAAAAGACTACATTATGTAAATGGAATAATAGTCAAACTATAACAAATGAACTTAGTAGTAAAATATCAAATGTAGAAAAACATGGTATTGGTTTACATGATGCATCTTCTGAAAATTATATATTACATGATGGTACTGCTAAAAATAATGTCTTTATTTCTAATACTAAGAATGGTAAAAGAAAAACTATTCCATGTGTGATTAAAAAGGGAGATAAATATGTGGAAATTGATAAAATGTAGCATATAAATAATAGCACACAATGCAAGAATTTCAAAAGAAATTTTCAAAAACATAAAGCTAAGTCATTTGAAAATTTTAATAATTTTGATTAGTTTTCCTCATTTAAAAAATATCAGATATTGGGATCAGCAATCAAATAATGTCAGAAATGAATATTTCAACTCTAGTTTACATAGAGATAAATGTTCTAATAATTATAATACTAAGAAAAATAAATGCAAGAATAATTATCAAAAGAGAGATAAGTTGAAGTCTAAAAATATTGATTATTTTGATATGACTCTCTCTAAAATTCTTGGACCCACTCAGAAATGAGTTCCAAGAGATAAAATCTCTTCTTAACTGTTTTGTAAGTACACAAATCAAAATGGATAATGGACAATGGAGCATCCAGCCACATGACTAGTGATATACGATTACTTATAGAAGTAACAAAGACCAAGAATGGACAAGTTACCTTTGGAAATAAAAGCAAAACAAATATCCTTGGGTCTAGCAAGGTTTAGGTAACTGAAAAATGTTTTATAAATGATGTCTTATTAGTAGAAAACTTAGGTTTTAATTTATTGAGTGTTCCTGTTTTAATGAAATTTTATGGAGTAATTTTTGAAAAAGATTCTTATAAAATTATGGACATGTCTACAAACGAAATTTTATTCACTACATATAAAAAAGGATCCGTTCGTATTTTGAATTTTCCTTCTGATATTATTAAAGACAATGCTTGCTTAATTGTAAAATCGGATGAAGTTATTTTATGGCATAGAAGGCTAGGACACTTAAACTTAAAACTATTACAAAAGCTGTCTAAAAAGAATCTAGTTAGAGGTTTACCTAGTATTAAGTACTCGAAAGAGTTTATGTGTGATGCTTGTCAACTAGGTAAATTACATAAAACATCCTTTAAAAGTTTAAATGAAATAACAAACAAAAGAGTATTAGCACTAGTACATATGGATTTATTTGGATCTATTAGGACAACTACTCTAAGAGGTAAACATAATGCTTTTGTACTAGTTGATGACTATTCTAGGTTTACTTGGGTTTATTTTCTAGCTAATAAAACTAAAGTTTTTGAATATTTAAGATATTTTGTAATAAAGTTCAGAATGAACAAAATGTTAAAATTTAAAAACTTAGGAGTGATCATGGTACAAAATTTGATAATGATCAAATGGACACCTTTGTGAAGAATTAGGCATAGATCATAGGTACTCATTTTCAAGAGCTCCTTCATAAAATGAGATAGTAGAACGTAAAAACAGATCATTTCAGGAAATGTCCAAAACCATGTTAAATGAAAATAAGTTACCCTTATCTCTTTGGGCAGAAGCAGTTCATACAGCATGTTATGTTATAAATAGAGTACATCTAAGACCAATTTTGGATAAAACTCCTTATGAGATATGGTATAACTAAGTTCCCAAAATAAGTTATTTAAAACCCTTTTGTTGCAAGTGTTTTATTTTAAACACTAAGAAACGTAAAGACAAATTTAGCGCCAAATCAGATGAGGGTATTTTTGTTGGTTATTCCATTAGAAGTAAGGTATATAGAGTATATAACAAATGAACAAAAACCATTAAGGAAACCCTACATGTGAAATTTCATGAAAATTCTCATTTAGATTTTAGACATGCTGAAAACTTTGATTCAGATATTCTCCCAGAAATGGTACCAAATGATGTTGACAGAGAGATTATCTAACAGAATAAGAAATATAAACTTAAATGATGAAGATTTAGAAGAAAATAATGTCATACCTATAGAAAATGTGGAATAACATAGAAATTGGCATTGTGCTTCATCTCATCCTATTGGTCAGATAATAGGCGATCCTAATCAAGGAGTTAGGACTAGGTCATCAGTAGTCAACATTTGTGGTGCTTACTCATTTGTTTCTTTACTAGAACCTAAGAAAATTGAAGATGCCTTAGAAGATGAATTTTGGTATTTAGCTATGCAAGATGAGCTAAATCAATTTTTAAGAAATGAGGTATGGGATCTAGTTCCACCACCTAAAAATCAGTCCATAATAGGAACAAGGTGGGTATTTAGAAACAAAGTAGATCAAGATGGACACAAAGTTAAAAATAAAGCTAGATTAGTTGCTCAAGGTTACAAGCAAGAGGAAGGAATTAACTATGATGAGACATTTGCTCTTGTTGCTAGACTAGAATCAATACGAATTTTGTTAGCATATGCTTGTTATATGGATTTCAAATTATATCAAATGGATGTTAAGACTACTTTTTTAAATGGATATATAAAAGAAGTTTATGTAAAACAACCTCTAGGTTTTGAAGATTCAAAACATCCTAAGTATGTTTACAAGCTTAAGAAGGCACTATATGGCCTTAAACAAGCCCCTAGGTCTTGGTATGAGAGATTATCTAAATTTCTTATGGAAAAAGGGTATTCTATGGGAAAGGAAGATCACACTCTTTTTATCAAGAAGGTCGAAAAAGATATATTGGTAGTTCAAATCTATATAGATGACATCATATTTGGAGCAACAAATGATAAATTAGTTGAGTCTTTTTCAAAAGACATGACTAATCAATTTGAAATGAGTATGATGGGTGAACTATCATTTTTTCTAGGCTTACAAATTAAGCAGTTAAATTAGGGTACTTTTATTTCATAAGAAAAATATACTCAAGATTTATTAAAGAGGTTTGGGTTAGACAACACCAAAACAAAGAATACACTAATGAGTACTATCACTAAGTTGGATAAAGATGACTATGGAAAAACTGTAGATATAAAACAATATAGAAGTATGATTGGTTCATTACTTTATTTAACAGCTAGCTGACCAGATATTATGGTTAGTGTGTGTACTTGTGCTAGATATCAATCTAATCCTAAAGAATCACACCTACTTGCTATTAATCGAATTTTTAAATATCTATTAGGAACCATTAATTTCGGATTGTTTTACTTTAAACACAGTTTTCTAAATTTAATAGGTTATAGTGATGCTAATTTCATAGGATGTAAGTCTGAAAGAAAAAGCACTGGTGGCACATGCCAATTATTAGGAAATTCTTTAATGTCATGGTTTAGCAAAAAGCAAAATTGTGTAGCATTGTCTACAACTGAAGCTAAATATATAGTTGTTGCACTTTGCTGTGCTCAAATCCTATGGATCAGACAAACTTTAGAAGATTTTAATTTAGCCTATGAACCAACTAAGATTTTCTGTTATAGTAGTTCTGCAATAAGTTTGTCTAAAAATTATGTCTTACATTCACGAGCTAAACATATAGAAGTTCGACATCATTTTTTAGGGGATAATGTTATAAAAGGAAAAATAGTATTAAATTTTGTTCCTACCACAGAACAATTAGCTGATCTATTTACAAAACCCTTAGATGAGAATACATTTTCAAAATTACGATTAGAACTTGGTATCTGTAGGTTATCTGATGTTTAAAATTGTCCTATTCATTACATAATATTTTGGTTTGTTATAAAGTAGCTTTAGAATTTAATTTCTTTATTTAAAAAAAAAAAACTCAAAATATCTATTTTAGAATTATTGTTTATTGGTAGTTAAGAATTTATGAAATTCTGATTTTTATTGAAGTCAATTTATTTAAGAAAAATTCAGAAAAGGTTACTTAAGGGAAGTTGATTTAATTCAATATAATGCCAACTGTATTTTTGTTTCTTATGTATACGCCATTATAGAGATTTTAACTGTAAAATACATAGAAAATATGTACCGTTTATTAAAGGAAAGTTATTAACATATGTTTGGGTTTTTAGGCAGCACTAGAGAACTTGATTAGTTCCCCGACAACGACGCTAGAAAACATGTATTGGTTGTGAAAGATTAGATCAAACAACTTATTTACTTTGTCTTTATGCTTATATTAATAATTACTTTTAGAAGTAAACTAACAACCTTTCACACAAATTAGATATTAATTCCAATTTGTATTTTAACTGCAAGTGCACAATGTATATTGTATTTGTGTGCAAGTACAGGTCGATCCCATAGAGATTGAGTAAGAATTATCTTGTAGGATCGTATGGCTACACAAGAGGAGGGTGAATTGTGTATTTTTAATATTTTCTAAAATATAATTGAAACTTTAAAACTCAAAAACAAGTCGAGACATTGTTTTCATAAAATCATTTTTATTCAAGGTTTCAATTACAATATACACTTCAATTCTCCTTAGAAATTGTAGATGCATTTATATCTTGATACCATGTATCATCTAAATAATTTCATAACTACAAACAGAGAAAACTAATTTGCAGAATTTAAAACATTTCTCCCTGTTTGAGATCTTTCTTCTTCAGCAATTCTTTAGTGATAAATATCTTGTCTTTCTCTACTTCACAGAATTTGCTTTCTTCTGATACTTCAAATCTTCAGCGACAAAAATCTGACCTTTTTTGCTTCATTGAATTTTCTTCCACTTGAGAGATTTTCCCCGAGAAGTTGTTTTTGATCCCTGAAAGAGATTTTTCTTTTGGTGTGTAGGGATAGTTTGATCAACGAGAATTCTATGCCTTTTATACTGTATCTTCATTTCATGCATATCCTTCACGTTTAACCACTACCAGTTTTCCACTTCTCCACGTCTTTTCTTTTTCCTTCATTGAAACACACATGTTCTAACCCACGTTTATATTTCGAATTTTCTTTAATCATCAGTCCTGGATCTCTGAAAAATTTCCTGCAAAATAAACTTTCTCATCCAAAAATTTTCCATCAGTGTAATAAGAAGTCGTTACTTTAATGTTAACTAAACGAGTAACACAAGTATATATATATAACTTAACGTTTCTAACTTAACGGTAAAAGCGCAAATTTTACATTTATAACTGCAAGCGCACGGTGCCCATTGTAATAAGCATATGTAAGTATGGGTCGAATCCACAAGGAGTTTGTCTTAAATAATTTTTATTAAAATGATTATTCAATTAAATATCCACATATAATTAAACTCTAATTACTTAATATTAATATACAAATTTCGTAACACAATTAAGGTTTATAAGATTACCCCAAAATCCAATTAGTTATGATAAGATATTAAAGAAATCAATGAGTATTAATCCGGAAATCACATAATTTATGCTCGACTTTTAACTCCAATAACTTCCAACTTGAACGTTTAAAAATCTAGAATAAATAACGGTTGTAAAGATCCTCGGAATATCTTTCAAATGGCAGTGAGTTTGTGGATTAACACAAATTAAAACGTTGGCAATATCTTATTTAATAAAGGGGCGCATACGGTTATGGAAACTTTCCAAAAATGCACCTTTGGTGAAAAAATCAAATCTCTGTCAAATCTTCATGAAATGCTATGAAATAAGTGCGCCTTGAAAGTAGATCCGTTACACTAACAAGAAAAATTTACAGAACTGAATTCCACAAAATACACGACGCAAGCACAGCACAGGCGTCGAGCTCAAAATTAGCACTCGACAGAGACTCAAAACCGTTGATACCTTCACAAAATAAAATTGAAAATCTTTGGAAAACATTCTAAAAAATTCTAAAACTTTGTAAAATTATTCTACATTTATTATACTTACAAAACGAAACAAAAAATGGAATTTATAGATGACAAACATGTAGATACAATTCGAAGAAAAACTACTAACAATCTGGCCATCTAAGAACGGAAAACTGCCTTCACAATTCACATCATCACATTCATTCACACTAAACATATAATATGAACTCAATCCTGATATCAATTAACATCAAAACAGTATGTGATCTTTAATATAGACATTTGAAACAAAGATTTATGCATAGAATTTCGTCCTTCCACATATTCAAACTATACTCATACATATAAAATTGTAAAACATGAAAACTAGTATGAGGATCTCTCCTTTCCATCATACCTTTTAATCCTCCATGTTTCTTCAAGCAATGACTCCCCAAAGTCCTTGAAATCGATGCTCCACAGGGCTGTCACCACCTGTAGCACGTCCAAGTGAAGCTTCTAAGGTTGCCTTGAAGAAGAGTGGTGCACGTCCTCAAGATCTTGCCTCCAAGACCCACAACTTTGGCTTCCACATCTAAGAATGGTGCTTCTGATGACTCAACCCTGAAGATCCTAACCTTTTGCTCCACTCCAAATCAGTCACACGAGCCTCCCAATCCACCAAGATAAATGCCCAAGGAGATCCTAACGTATGGCCGTCTGAATTGAAGAGAATGTGTCTTCTAGGAGGAGTGGAAGACGCCAAAGCTCACCATTCTTGAAGGGAGCTTGTTCAAGATCAAGGGGAAGATGGGACTTTCCAGATGAAGATGCTGGAATGGCTAGAACCGTCGGCTGCAATGTGTTGGAAGAGGAGGAGATTGCCTACAATTGAGTGGTCAAATACTTTAAATACTCTAGGCTTTTGTTGCTTGGGCTCCAATAAGTTGCATCCAATGGCCCACGTTTTTTCCTCTTTAATCCACCTTGATTTCATGATTTATTGACCTATAAAACTCAAAACCAAGTTGGATGCACATATACATTGAATATAAATCATATGATGCAAATATCGTATACATGCATGCATGAGTTGCCATATATGGAAAGTTGCCAAATTAGGAAGGTTTTGGTCTACAACTTTTTCACATGTACATACATGAATTACTTAAAGTTCTTTAGTTTAACATCATATTTAAGTGATTTGGCAATCATACAATGTATATAAAGTCATACATTGAAGAATTATAAGAATTATGTCTAATACAAGGGCTATTGACTAGTTGTTTAATTGATAAAGGATAAATTTGTACATTATCAACTATTTAATCCCTAATTCATGCATATGTCTAAAAATATGATTTTCATGTAATCCTTTAGAAGAACATATATAATGATGACTTATAATCCTTAACATGCATGAATTAACATATATAAAATGCACAAATTGATACTTTACACACCCCCATACCTAGTCTTTGCTAGTCCCTTAGCAAAGGACTAAAGCTAAACAATGATAACACAAAGCCCATATAAAAGGACATTTATTAAAAACCAAAAACAAATGAACTAAGAAATAAATAACAAAAATAAAACTAACCTAGGCCACTTTCGTAGGGATCACGACTACACTTAGCATGTGTAGCAAGCCTTTAAACTCCTAGGTCACCCTAGTGGTGGAGTTGTGTCTCCAGAGGGTTTTCAGTGGATATACCCACAAAATCCAAAACATAACATAAAACAACACAATTAAAAGATGAAAACAACAAAAATATGCTCTTGGTTTCCTAAACATGGATAAAGTTGCTCTTAAGTAGTCTTGACCTATTAGCTTCACCTTTATTCAATCACCTCTCACCTTTCTAGATTGGATTCAAATAATCATTCAATTTCCATCCTAAGAAAGTAAAGTACTATATAAATAGGTGTATGTGAAATTGGCCAAGACTAAGAAATAACCTACTAAACTCCCTCCAAGTTACCTAGGTAATCCCAAAGGTCTATCCTTGAGTCCATTATCCTTTTATTTTGACTCTCTTTTTTTTTTTCTCTTTTTTTATTACCTCCTACTCCAACACCTTTTTACGCGACCACAATCCCTTACTCAGGGGAAAGTTGACCAGTTACTCAGTAGCTTTTGTAAGAACAAGTAATCAATCTCTCTTCTACTTTTTTTTTTTTTTTTTTTTTCTTTTTTCTTCTTTTTTTTTTTTTTTTTTCCTCTCCCTAGCTCTCTACCCTTAAGAGTGCCTCCCACATCATTGTGTAGGAATGGGCAATTTTACCTTAGCCGTTTTATTCTACCCTTCTCATAGGACAACCCCAAGGTATATTCCTAAGTTTTTACCTAAGTTTCCCTTTAAGAGGAGTGGTTCCTTCCTAGTCAAGGCCTCATGTAAGTGCAATACTACATATAAGCTCAAAAATATGGATGGTTTTGAATTTTATTCTTCTCCTCCCCTTAAGGTTCAAGGTTTCTTTCCTAAAGGATTCACTTTTAGATCTCAATTATACCTAAAAGAACACTATCCATTAGAGCCTATGAGCATTTATAAAAAAAAAAAAATAAACAAGAAAAAGTACAAAATCGAAAAAAAACTGTCGTCAAATGCCTCCCCCCCATACCTAAATTTTGCATTGTCCCCAATGTAAAAGAAAGTATTTAGGCAATAAGATAAAAAGCATGAAGACGACAAAAACAAAAGAAACAAACTATAACAAGCAAGGAAAGATTACACCCCCATACCTAGCATGTAATCCATATGCACATGTATAAATTTAAATTGTATTATTCCTAAAACATACAATGGAGATTGAGTAGTATGCTGAAGAAATAATGTTCGATATATGTATCCTTTAAATGCATCATACAAAAATAAGGTGAAGAGTGCGTACCTTGCTTGATGAAGAAAAATAATAACTACAAAACTAACAAACATGTCAAAATAGAAAAGAAATTTATATAAACAGAACTATAGCATGTGATTAAGAATAAAAATATTAACAAAAAGGAATTTTTGTTTTTGTTTTTTTGTTTTATATCTACTCATGCAGATGGTGAAGGGTTAGTTCCTGAAGTCTCTCCTTGTGCCAAATGCACACCTGTCAAGCGGGGATTTGGTACAGTATTACTTGGTAATTCTCCCCATGCTCTACTTCCAGATGAAGTAGACAACCTATCAAACTTTGCTTCTAATCCCTTAATGATTTGGTCATGGCTAGCTAAAATGGGATTTACTTGTCCGCTAACTTGAAATAAGGATTGAATCCCTTTCTCCATTTTAGTGAATCTTTTCTCCAAGGTGGACATTCTATCACTTAAAATTGGTTGAGTGGGTCCATGATGCTCAGTACGGTTTCTAGGTGCTTCCTGTTGTCGCCACGAAAAATTGGGATGGTTTCTCCATCCCGAGGTATAGTGTGATGACGGTTGGAATGACCTTTGTTCCATACCAATGACATTGACTTCCTCAAATTGTTGTCCTTGCATTGCAGGGCATTCTTCCATTATGTGCCTAGGAATTCCACATGCTATACACTTGACTTCAATCACTTTATCTTTTCCCTTTTGTTGACTTATAATAAAATCTTCTACTTTTTTAACCATGGACGACATCCTAGCTTCCATGCCTACCATGGGGTCTATTGTGTGCATTCCCCTTGCCAAAGTTCTGTCAAAAGTTCTATCTGATGAACTTTCCATTTCCATTGTTCTCTTAGCAAGGTCGACAAGTCTATCCCATGCACTGACTTCATCTAATCTCATGAATCGTCCAGGACATACAGATTCTAACATCAACTTGGTCTGATAATCCAATCCTTCATAGATTACTTGACACTGTCTTGATTTAGGTAGACCATGATTAGGACATCTTGCCACTAGTCTATTGAAACGTTCAAAATATTTCCAAAAAGGTTCATTGGTTTGCTAGCAGATGTTTAGAATAGCATTCTTAGCTTGAATGGTCTTATGCAAAGGATGAAATTTCTTAATAAAGACAGCACAAAAATCAGTCCAAGTACAAATGGAATTAACAGGAAGGGTGTTCAACCATAGCTTTGCATCATCTCGAAGAGCGAAAGGAATAAATCTCAACTTTATTGCATCCATAGGTACTTCAGGTAGATTAATCATGTTGCAGACATCATTAAAGTCATTTAATAATGCATATGCATCTTCCTTATCTAGTCCATGAAATCTAGGCAACTGATTGACATAATTCATATGCAATTGAAATTTATGTCCATCTACTTGAGGTAATACAAGACAAGAGGGATGGTCATGTATTTGAGGATAGCAGATGTCCTCAAGAGAAGGTAATTGTTGGTTTATACCTTGGTCTCCCATCCTTACAGGCTGTTCTAACACACTAACTTCTTCTTCTAAAGGGGTTTGTCTAATTAATCTAGATGCACTATCTCTCACCCACTTAGAAGATTGCATACACTAACAATATCACAAAAGAAATATTTTGATAACAAAAAGTACAAATGACACTTACAATGGAATAGTCTTTGATCCCAACACCTGCATGTTAGATAGGTAAGTACATAATTGAAAAACAAGATTTACATAATGACAAAATCAACAAAAAGAAATAAGAGTAATTACATCTAAAACTAATAAAAAGAAAAACAAAAGAGCACTAATTATCAGATTCAGCATAGACAGCATCGATTAAAACAATATTCTCTCCATGGCCAAATAATCTTTGCTCCAAGAAAGGTTTTAAACGGTGGCCATTGACCTTAGAAACCTCCCCACTCTTAGGGTTTTCAATCTCCACTGCTCCATGAGGGAACATACTTTTTACCACAAAAGGTCCTATCCACCGTGATCTTAACTTACCAGGAAATAGATGTAGTCTAGAATTATACAACAATACCTACTGCCCTACTTCAAAATTCTTACGGAAGAGCTTGCTATCATGAAATACTTTACTCTTTTCTTTAGCTATCCGTGAATTCTCATATGCCTCTCTCCGTATTTCTTCTAATTCAGTCAATTGAAAATTTCTTTTCTTACCAACAGCCTTTAAATCTAAGTTGAGTCTTTGAATAGCCCATCTTGCCTTTTGCTCAAGCTCTACTAGTAAATGACATGCCTTTCCAAACACTACTCTATATGGAGACATATTTAAAACAGACTTAAAAGCAGTCCGATAAGCCCATAATGCCTCATCTAACTTTTCTGCTCAATCTTTTCTTGTCTTTCCAACTATCTTTTCCAAAATTTGCTTAATTTGCTTATTGGCATTTTCTACTTGTCCATTGGTTTGTGGGTGAAAGGGGGTTGTCATTTTATGGTTTACTCCAAATTTTTTCATTAATACTTCAAAACTTCTATTATTAAAGTGTGTTCCCCTATCACTAATGATTGCTCTAGGAATGCCAAATCTAGCAAAAATGTTGCTCTTAATAAAATTTATTACTACCTTAGAATCACAAGTCCGTGTGGGAATAGATTCAACCCATTTGGACACATAATCAATAGCTAACAGAATATACAAATAACCTCCAGAATTAGGGAAGGGTCCCATGAAATCAATACCCCACATGTTAAATACTTCAACTTCTATAATTGGTGTAAGTGGCATCATATTTCTTCTAGTCAATCTTCCCGCTTTTTGACAATCTCTACAATTCTTAACATAGAAGTATGCATCTTTATGCAATGTGGGCTAGAAAAAACCACATTGAAGAACTTTAGTTGCAGTCTTAATAGGGTTAAGATGACCACCAGTAAGTTGGTCATGACAAAAAGATAGCACACTATGAATTTCCATATCTGGGATGCATCTCCTCAAAATCAAATCAGGGCCTAACTTATAAAGATAGGGGTCATCCCAATAAAATTCTTTGACCCTAGCTAAAAATCTCTTAATATCTTGCCTTGACCAATTGCCAGGTAGTCATTTTGTCACAAGATAATTCACAATATCTGCAAACCAAGGGATTGGAGTTATAGCCATCAACTGCTCATCAGGAAATGATTCATCAATGGGTAACTCCCCTTGAGGCGTGACAATACGAGACAAGTGGTCGGCAACTACGTTCTCACATCCTTTCTTATCTTTTATCTCAATATCAAATTCTTGCAAGAAAAGAATCCATCTAACTAATCTAGCCTTAGCATCTTTTTTAGTTAATAAATATTTAATGGCAGAATGATAAGTGAAAATGATAACCTTAGAGCCTAGCAAATAAGATCTAAACTTCTCAAGAGCAAAAACTATAGTTAAAAATTCTTTCTCTGTAACTGTATAGTTCAATTGGGTTGCATTAAGAGTTTTAGTAGCATAATAGATTACCCTAGGTAATTTATCAATTCTTTGCCCCAACACAGCACCAATTGCATAATCTGATGCATCGCACATCAACTCGAATGGTTGAGACCAAACGGGAGGATACACAATAGGGGCTGAGGTGAGGACTCCCTTAAGCTTATCAAAGGCATCTTGACATTCTCCAGAGAATTCAAACTTATGATCCTTTGATAATAAACTAGTTAAAGGACGGGCAATCTTACTAAAATCCTTAATAAATCGTCTATAAAACCCAGCATGACCCAAAAATGCTCTTATATCCTTAATAGATTTAGGGGGTGGTAGGTTGGCTATCAAGTCTACTTTGGCCTTATCTACTTCCAACCCATTCTTAGAAACAACATGGCCCAACACAATTCCATGTTGCACCATGAAGTGGCATTTCTCCCAATTTAAAACCAAATTTTTCTCTATACATCTTTTTAAAACCAATTCTAAATTCTTAAGACACACATCAAAGGAAGAACCTGACACAGAGAAATCATCCATAAAAATCTCTAAGAAGTTATCAATCATGTCCGAAAATATTCCAGTCATACACCTTTGAAAAGTTGCAGGAGCATTACACAAACCCAAGGGCATGCGTCGAAATGCAAAAGTACCAAAAGGACATGTGAATGTGGTTTTCTCTTGGTCACAAGGTGCTACAGGAATTTGGTTATATCCAGAATAACCATTTAGGAAACAATAATATTCTTGCCCAACTAACTTCTCTAACATTTGATCCATAAAAGGCAAGGGAAAATGGTCTTTCCTAGTGGTGGTATTTAGTTTCCTATAATCAATACACACTCGCCATCTTGTTTGCACTCTAGTAGGGATTAGTTCATGATTGCTATTTTCTACAACTGTAATACCAGATTTCTTTGGGACAACCTGAACAAGGTTAACCCAAGGACTATCAGAAATAGGATAAATGATGTCATGATCTAGCCACTTAATAATTTATTTTCTAACCACATCTTTTATGTTTGGGTTTAATCTTCTCTGTGGATCCCTAGAAGGTGTACTGTCATTATTCAAATGAATTCTATGTTGACATAAACTAGGGTCAATTCCTTTGAAGTCAGCCATGGTCTAACCAATGGCCTCCTTATGTTTTTTTAAAATTACCAACAACTTCTCTTCTTGTTCTCTAGAAAGATGGGAAGACAAAATGACTGGCAAGGTGTTCTCTTTTCCTAAATAGGCATACTTAAGGTCTTGAGGCAAGGGTTTTAGTTCAAGAGAAGTTGGTTCTACAATAGATGGTTTCTTAATCTCTCCTAAATCTCTTTCTAAAGGCTCTATGTAATTTAATTCAAAAATATTATCACTCTCACCAATGTCATCATCTAAGTCATGGATATGTGCTAGATCAACCTGATATTCTATAGGTGGATAATCTTCATCTACAGATAAACTATAATTTTCTACCCCCTCACCTTCATCCATAATGCTTAATAAGCTCACATTAAAATTTTCATTATCTAAAATTTTAATGTCTGGGTGAGATTTAAAAATATTTAGCATCACCATATGTTAATTGCATAGACCCATCTCTACATCCTATATATGCATCTGTTGTGGCTAAGAAGGGTCTTCCTAAAATAAGGGGCACATCCTGCTTTCTACCAGGTGAAGGTTGATTTTCTAAGACAATAAAGTCTATGGGATAGACAAAATCTTTAATCTTAATCAATATGTTCTCAACAACTCCTAAGGGAGTTCTAAAAGAATGGTCAGCTAGTTGAATGAGAACCTTAGTGGGTTGAATACCATTAAGTCCTAGGTTCACATAAACACCAAATAACATAACATTTACTCCTGCTCCTAAATCTATCAATGCTCTATCAAAATAGGTATCTCCAATTGTACAAGAGATGATTGGAGTACCTGGATCACTAAACTTCTTAGGCAAGTTTTGACAGAAATAAGCACTAACGGATTTAGCTAAGCACACTTTCATAGGTGTCTTCCTAGCTCATTTCTTTGTACATAATTCCTTTAAAAACTTGGCATAGGCAGGTATTTGCTCTATTGCATCTAGTAATGGAATGTTAATACTAACCTGTTCAAAGATTTCTCTCATCTTAATATTCTAATCAATATCCTTATGTGGAGTTCTTAATCTATGGGAAAAAGGGGTAGGTTGACTTTCTAAAGAGATACTTACCTCGGATAACTTACCTTTACCCTTTTTATCACCCAATAAAATTTCATTTTCAGATTCTTTATTTAGTTGATTGGATGAACCTAAATCATCTGAAGGAACACTCATCGGTACAAGAGAAGGAGTTTCTCCTGGACCTTAAAGCAACATAAGTTTCAATTGATTCATCCTCAACCAAGGATGTTGATCTTAAATCTATGTTTTCATAACCATCTATGTCAATGGGGGCACTAGAGGCTTTTGCTAAGTTTAATAAATCCATAGAGGTGTTAAGTTCAGCAATTGCCTTAGCTAAGTTGACTGAAGATTCAGCATAGGGAATATTTCTTATAGACTTTTCCATTTTAATTTCACAACTATAGCTACTAGTGTCATAAACATCAGCATTATAATTTAAATTTGGCATAGATAGGCTAACATTAGAACTAGTACATGCACCTACATTGCTATTTAGCATATAAAATGGGCAATCAGCATCAACGTGATTATTCAATTTGCATTTGGAACATGTAGGTGTCAAATCAAAACTAAATTCAACCATATTATAAATTAAATATTTATCTAGAATGGCATGCAAATTTTCAACTAAATGAACAAATCGAATGTATTCAATCAAGCACAATCTTCAAGTGATTCAAGCAAATTTGCAACATAATTGAGAAATTGATAAACAATTATTTTTTCTTTTACTTGAAACTTAATTTTTCGTAGATTCATTAAGTGACTATTCTATTATCATGCCACTAAATTCTAGATACAAACAGCAAAGCATATATCTCGCAAACATTGTATATAATCTGAGTTTCATGTAAAACAAGTAGTCATGGAATTTCTGAAACTAAATTGTACTACCTTGGCTTAAAAGTTTTCTACAGAAATTCATATAGCATGTAAATTCACAAATAAATACTCTTTTGAAAGTTAATTACTTCTAGTTTCTAAGAAAAATCAGAGACAAAAATTGCCAAAACTAAAGTATTGTCAAAATCATGTGAAACTCAGATAACTCAGAATTCGTAATCTGCAGAACATGTCATTTTAGAAAAATTCCCCAGAAATGTATACAAATCCAAATACAACGTATAATACTTTTTTTGAAAGATAAACTACTGTAGTTTCATAGGAAATTTTCAAAAATAATTTTTATTCAAACATATAACTGCAGTTTCAAATATAAGAGTACATGATAAAACTGTTCTACACCAAAAAATTAGATATAGTAACTCGTTGAGTTAGCTAACTAAACGAGTTCTATGAAGGACCAACTCGTTAAGTTAACGAGTTCTGGATAGAGACAACTCGTTGAGTTAGCTAACTCAACGAGTTGTTTAACCCAAAATTAACAACTTACCTCCTTAATTTAGAAAAATCACATAGAAATTTACATAAATCGAAATGATACATGTAAATATTTGTTGGAAAGATAATTTCCTCTAGTTTCTGAAAAAAATACTAAATTAAATTTTTAATACACAAATATATACATTTTTTTCAAAAAAATCATCAGAAGAAAACTGTTCAGAAATCTGCAGAATATCCCTGTCTTCTAAGATTTTTATCTTTTAACATACAATTCAGAATTTTATGCATAAGTACTCAAACGAAATCTCAGAAACCGAGTATTTCAGGAAAAATATCATAAAAATGAGTTCTAATCTTGTGCACATCAAAAAAATTAAATTTACAGACAGACAGATTCTGTCTTAATAATTTGTACACAAAGATTATCATTACTCCATTAAGCTACTTGTCACCAAATCATAAACTTAAATTAAACATGTAACAAGCAATTCAGATAACAAAGAATTAAACACATAGAACGGTCAATCCATGTATCCATTTCCTTGCAAACAAACAAAGAAAAATAATAACTCAACTAAAATAAGAAAACAAACAAAACTAGAACAATATAAAGGATATTAAATCTTGCAAATCATCTAATAAATCATTTTAAAGCATTAAAACTCTCCGGCAACGGTGCCAAAAACTTGTAACCACTTTTATGCATTGTTAAATTAACGGTAAAAGCGTAAATTTTACATTTATAACCGCAAGCGCACGGTGCCCATTGTAATAAGCATATGCAAGTACGGGTCGAATCCACAAGGAGTTTGTCTTAAATAATTTTCATTAAAATGATTATCCAATTAAATATCCACATATAATTAAACTCTAATTACTTAATATTAATATACAAATTTCGTAACACAATTAAGGTTTATAAGATTACCCCAAAATCCAATTAGTTATGATAAGATATTAAAGAAATCAATGAGTATTAATCCGGAAATTATAGAATTTATACTCGACTTTTAACTCCAATAACTTCCAACTTGAACGTTTAAAAATCTAGAATAAATAACGGTTGGAAAGATCCTCAGAATATCTTTCAAATGGCGGTGATTTTGTAGATTAACACAAATTAAAACGCTAGCAATATCTTATTTAAGAAAGGGGCGCAGACGGTTATGGAAACTTTCCAAAAACGCACCTTCGGTGAAAAAATCAAATATCCGTCAAATATTCATGAAATGCTATGAAATAAGTGAGCCTTGAAAGTAGATCCGTTACACTAATAAGGAAAATTTACAGAATTGAATTCCACAAAATACACGATGCAAGCACAGCACAGGCGTCGAGCTCAAAATTAGCACTTGACAGAGACTCAAAACCGCTGATACCTTCACAAAATAAAATTGAAAATCTTTGGAAAACATTCTAAAAAATTCTAAAACTTTGTAAAATTATTCTACATTCATTATACTTACAAAACGAAACAAAAAATGGAATTTATAGATGACGAACACATAGATACAATTCGAAGAAAAACTACTAACAATCTGGCCATCTAAGAACGGAAAACTGCCTTCACAATTCACATCATCACATTCATTCACACTAAACATATAATATGAACTCAATCCTGATATCAATTAACATCAAAACAGTATGTGATCTTTAATATAGACATTTGAAACAAAGATTTATGTATAGAATTTCGTCCTTCCATATACTCAAACTATACTCATACATATAAAATTGTAAAACATGAAAACTAGTATGAGGATCTCTCCTTTCCATCATACCTTTTAATCCTCCACGTTTCTTCAAGCAATGACTCCCCAAAGTCCTTGAAATCGATGCTCCATAGGGCTGTCACCACCTGTAGCACGTCCAAGTGAAGCTTCTAAGGTTGCCTTGAAGAAGAGTGGTGCATGTCCTCAAGATCTTGCCTCCAAGACCCACAACTTTGGTTTCCACATCTAAGAATGGTGCTTCCGATGACTCAACCCTGAAGATCCTAACCTTTTGCTCCACTCCAAATCAGTCACACGAGCCTCCCAATCCACCAAGATAAACGCCCAAGGAGATCCTAACGTATGGCCGTTTGAGTTGAAGAGAAGGTGTCTTCTAGGAGGAGTGGAAGACACCAAAGCTCACCATTCTTGAAGGGAGCTTGTTCAAGATCAAGGGGAAGATGGGACTTTTTGGATGAAGATGCTGGAATGGCTGGAACCGCCGGCTGCAATGTGTTGGAAGAGGAGGAGATTGCCTACAATTGAGTGGTCAAATACTTTAAATACTCTAGGCTTTTGTTGCTTGGGCTCCAATAAGTTGCATCCAATGGCCCACGTTTTTTCCTTTTTAATTTACCTTGATTTCATGATTTATTGACCTATAAAACTCAAAACCAAGTTGGATGCACATATACATTGAATATAAATCATATGATGCAAATATAGTATACATGCATGCATGAGTTGCCATATATGGAAAGTTGCCAAATTAGGAAGGTTTTGGTCTACAACTTTTTCACATGTACATACATGAATTACTTAAAGTTCTTTAGTTTAACATCATATTTAAGTGATTTGGCAATCATACAATGTATATAAAGTCATACATTGAAGAATTATAAGAATTATGTCTAATACAAGGGCTATTGACTAGGTGTTTAATTGATAAAGGATAAATTTGTACATTATCAACTATTTAATCCCTAATTCATGCATATGTTTAAAAATATGATTTTCATGTAATCCTTTATAAGAACAAATATAATGATGACTTATAATCCTTAACATGCATGAATTAACATATATAAAATGCACAAATTGATACTTTACATTACTTTAATGTTAACTAAACGAGTAACACAAGTATATATATATAACTTAACGTTTCTAACTTAACGAGTTCCTCATGTGCCATTTCACGTGACAAGTACTGTAGCTAACTCAACGAACTAAGTCTGTGGTGTTATGCTAACTTAACGAACCAGCTCAACCTTTCTTTTAGAAGGTTAAACGATAACTCACCGAAAACAGTTTAAGTTTCGGATAGTTACAGTTGTAAGTCTCCGAAAAACTCTTTATATTATAAAACTAGTGAGACACATGTCAAGACCTGAAAACATGACTTAAGTTACCTTTCGGATAGTTACGACTGTAAGTCTCCGAAAAACTTTAACTCACCGATTCAGTAATAAATAAATGTTTTTATAATAAGAATTTTACCATGTGCAAAAATAACAACTTAAGTTTATAACGCTAACCTAACGCGTTACCTTAGTGTTCAATATAGCAACTCAACGCGTTTAGTTATGTTAACTTAACGAGTTAAACATGTGCACCTCACGTGATACAATACAACATTCGTAACTTATAATTTCACCACGTGTATAACACTAACTTAACGAGTTTGTCTCTTCTTTTACTCACTAACTTAACGAGTTATCACGTGACCTATTTTAACCTTTAAGCCTCTAACTTAACGAGTTCTCACGTGACCTCTATACAAACAAAACTCTAACTTAACGAGTTGTCTAAACGTGCACTGTTCATGATACAGAAGATATGACTTTAAAACATATCATGCTTTTCATTAAAAACACACGTTAACTTAATGTTTAGTTAAATGAGAAATTAATGCAACGAAACGACTAGTTATTAACTTCAGATCTAATACAGACAAGTATTTATATTAGTAAGCTTTTTTTGTATTAATTGATGATTTTAATTTCTTCTCACAAGCAATAGTAATTGAACAAATATGATTATTTTCATTCAGCACACATCATCAAAACAAAAATACTCAACAATCTCCCCCTTTTTGATGATGACAAAACCATATTAAATCAATTATGAAATATGTTTAACTCAACAAAGCACATTCGTTGGGTTAACTTTTAATTCAACAAACTTGTTTGTTGACTTAAGTTCACTTAATCTTATTTCTATTATTTGTGTAAATTTACCTCTCAGAACTAAAACTCTCAGATGTCAATAATTATATAAGTATCAGTTTTCTAATTATCATCTGTCAAATTACAATAACCATTCAATAACATCTCCTTTTGTAATATATATATGCAATTAAGATCATAATCATCTTTTTATAATATTTCTCCCCCTTTTTGTCATTAATCAAAAAGATAATTACAGAGAATATATATATATATATATATAAGAGAATTACAACAACGATTTCTGTAAACAAGAATAATAATTGAACACATTTACATAAAAATGTATTATTCAATGAATCAAACAAGTAATACAAACATTACATTTTGTATTCAAAAACAAACAAAACAGTTATCAACCCCTCCTAAGTATATCACTTATAGAATTACATATTTTATCTCCTAATATCATTTCTAATGTCGTTAAACACTGCATCTAAGTTAGGAGGTAGTTGGGTTTGCTGTTCTTCTTAAACAAAATAACTTTGTTGTTGTTGTTGTATATGGTTGTATCAGGTTGTTGTTGTTGTCGTTGAGGTTTATGCATGGCCTGGAATTTTTGCAAATCTTTGACACTAAATGCTCTCATGCCTTTAGTTTCAGAGGTCCAGTCGGATAAAGTCAATTGGCTTGCAAGGATTCTACATACAACATCACCATAAAATAACTTTGAACTCATATGCTGTAGTTGAGACATAAAAACAGCAAACCAATTTATATGAATTCTATTCAGCAAGCCGTAAGTTGCATATAAACAGCTTCTGCTGACTTCCAAATTGGGTCCAACTCTCTGAAATAAATTTGCATGCAATATATTTGCAATAAACCTTACCTCTGTATTCAGATTTTCCATTGATCTCATTTCAAAATATACATCTAGAATTTTTGATAAAGACTGAATGTTCCATTCCAGTTGTCTTATCATGTCAAATCTGTTGGTAACAACAACACCTTCATTCTTTAATCCTAAAACTTCAAAAATTAACTCAGGAGACAATATAAACTCCTATTCATTTATTTGAGTTTTCAGAAAATTTCCATTCTTGACTAGATTGCTATAAAAAGCTGCAATAAGCTCTGTGTATTGCTTCCATTTCGTTTCTACTGGCAAGAATTGAATGAGGCATTGAAACTCAAATAGATCTCTCATTTCCATCAAATTTCTGAACTTTATTAGACGAGCATGCAGAATCTGACATGTAATCAGATTATTGTATTTCTGCAATGCTTCTTTAGATCTAAAATGAATTGCATTACCTTGAATTTTTAATATTGTACACAAAGAAGGTGATACCTAAAGCCGTGATTCAGAGTTTAGTTCATCTTTAGGAACCTCTTCTTCAAAATGAATGTCATGTTGTTCCTCTTCCAAAATATTATCTTGAAGCTGCTCAGGTAAGCTTGATTCTTCAGCTTCAACAGTGTTAGGAACATTGTCAATATGCTCAACATTCATCTGTACAGTGTCTATAGAATGTTCAGAGTTCAATTTTTCCACAAATTCTACAGCCGGTGTATCTCTCTATAATTGTTCATTTTGTTCAACTGATAATTCCATTGATTCATGCTGTGTTTTTGATCCTTGAAAAAGATTTTTCTTTTGGTGTGCAGGGATGGTTTGATCCTTGAAAAGATTTTTCATTTTGTGTGCAAGGATAAATTGATCAACGAGAATTCTATGCCTTTTATACTATATCTTCATTTCATGCATATCCTTCACGTTTAACCACTACCAGTTTTCCACTTCTCCATGTCTTTTCTTTTCCCTTCATCGAAACACACACGTTCTAACCCACATTTATATTTCGAATTTCCTTTTATCATCAGTCCTAGATCTCTGAAAAATTTCTTGCAAAATAAACTTTCTCGTCTAAAAGTTTTTCATCAATGTAATAAGAAGTCGTTACTTTAATGTTAACTAAACGAGTAACACAAGTATATATATATAACTTAACATTTCTAACTTAATGAGTTCACCATGTGCCATTTCACGTGACAAGTACTGTAGCTAACTCAACGAACGAAGTCTGTGGTGTTATGCGATCTCAACGAACCATCTCCGTTGTGTTATGATAACTCAATGAACCAGCTTAACCTTTCTTTCAAAAGGTTAAATGATAACTCGCCGAAAACAGTTTAAGTTTCGGATAGTTACGGATGTAAGTCACCGAAATACTCTTTATATTATAAAACTAGTGAGACACATGTCAAGACCTGAAAACATGACTTAAGTTACCTTTCGGATAGTTACGACTGTAAGTCTCCGAAAAACTTTAACTCACCGATTCAATAATAAATAAATGTTTTTATAATAAGAATTTTACCATGTGCAAAAATAACAACTTAAGTTTATAACGCTAACCTAACGCGTTACCTTAGTGTTCAATATAGCAACTCAACGCGTTTAGTTATGTTAACTTAACGAGTTAAACATGTGCACCTCACGTGATACAATACAACATTCGTAACTTATAATTTCACCACGTGTATAACACTAACTTAACGAGTTCGTCTCTTTTTTTACTCACTAACTTAACGAGTTATCACGTGACCTATTTTAACCTTTAAGCCTCTAACTTAACGAGTTCTCACGTGACCTCTATACAAACAAAACTCTAACTTAACGAGTTGTCTAAACGTGCACTGTTCATGATACAGAAGATATGACTTTAAAACATATCATGCTTTTCATTAAAAACACACGTTAACTTAATGTTTAGTTAAATGAGAAATTAATGCAACAAAACGACTAGTTATTAACTTCAGATCTAATACAGACAAGTATTTATATTAGTAAGCTTTTTTTGTATTAATTGATGATTTTAATTTCTTCTCACAAGCAATAGTAATTGAACAAATATGATTATTTTCATTCAGCACACATCATCAAAACAAAAATACTCAACAATCTCCCCCTTTTTGATGATGACAAAACCATATTAAATCAATTATGAAATATGTTTAACTCAACAAAGCACATTCGTTGGGTTAACTTTTAATTCAACAAACTTGTTTGTTGACTTAAGTTCACTTAATCTTATTTCTATTATTTGTGTAAATTTACCTCTCAGAACTAAAACTCTCAGATGTCAATAATTATATAAGTATCAGTTTTCTAATTATCATCTGTCAAATTACAATAACCATTCAATAACATCTCCTTTTGTAATATATATATGCAATTAAGATCATAATCATCTTTTTATAATATTTCTCCCCCTTTTTTTCATTAATCAAAAAGATAATTACAGAGAATATATATATATATATATAAGAGAATTACAACAACAATTTCTGTAAACAAGAATAATAATTGAACACATTTACAGAAAAATGTATTGTTCAATGAATCAAACAAGTAATACAAACATTACATTTTGTATTCAGAAACAAACAAAAACAGTTATCGACCCCTCCTAAGTATATCACTTATAGAATTACATATTTTATCTCCTAGATGCCTAATATCATTTTTGATGTCGTTAAGCACTACATCTAAGTCAAGAGGTAGCTGGGTTTGCTGTTCTGCATGAACTGAATAACATTGTTGTTGTTGTTGTATATGGTCTTCATCAGGTTGTTGTTGTTGTTGTCGTTGAGGTTTATGCATGGCTTGGAATTTTTGCAAATCTTTGACACTAAATGCTCTCATGCCTTTAGTTTCAAAGGGCTAGTCGGATAAAGTCAATTGGCTTGCAAGGATTCTACATACAACATCACCACAAAATAACTTTGAACTCATATGCTGTAGTTGACACATAAATACATCAAACCAATTTATTTGAATTCTATTCAGCAGGCCATAAGTTGCATATAAACAGCTTCTGCTGACTTCCAAATTGTGTCCAACTCTCTGAAATAAATTTGCATGCAATATATTTGCAATAAACCTTGCCTCTGCATTTAGATTTTCCATTAATCTCATTTCAGAATATACATCTGGAATTTTTGATAAAGACTGAATGTTCCATTCCAGTTGTCTTATCATGTCAAATCTGTTGGTAACAACAACACCTTCATTCTTTAATCCTAAAACTTCAAAAATTAACTCAGGAGACAATAGAAACTCCTATTCATTTATTTGAGTTTCCAAAAAATTTCCATTCTTGACCAGATTGCTATAAAAAGCTGCAATAAGCTCTGTGTATTGCTTCCATTTCGTTCCTACTGGTAAGAATTTAATGAGGCCTTGAAACTCAAACAGATCTCTTGTTTCCATCAAATTTCTGAATATTATTAGACGAGCATGCAGAATCTAACATGTAATCAGATTATTGTATTTCTGCAATGCTTCTTCAGATCTAAAATGAATTGCATTACCTTGAATTTTTAATATTGTACACAAAGAAGGTGATATCTGAAGCCGTGATTCAGAGTTTAATTCATCTTCAGGAATCTCTTCTTCAAAATGAATGTCATGTTGTTCCTCTTCCAAAATATTATCTTGAAGCTACTTAGGTAAGCTTGATTCTTCAGCTTCAACAGTGTTAGGAACATTATCAATATGCTCAACATTCATCTGTATAGTCTCTATAGAATGTTCAGAGTTCAATTTTTCCACAAATTCTACAGCTGGTGTATCTATCTATAATTGTTCATTTTGTTCAACAGATAATTCCATTGATTCATGCTGTGAATTCTCAGACTCTACTTCTATAGATTCCGTAGAAGGCTGGTGAACTTTTAGCTCTTCTGGAGTCTTAACATTTTCAATATCTACTACTCCAGACAATTCAACATGTGAACTAGTTAATGTTTAAACATTGTCAATTATATCTGTAGTAACTTGTTCAATGTCAGGTGCCTGATGCTCTGATTTGTTAATTTCTGCATCATCAAGACTTGTACTAATAGAAAAACTTGAGCTCATATTTGACTTGGATTTCTTCTCAAGTTTTCTAGCAAGGGAAAATAAAGTCTCATTATCTTCATCAGTTTCAGTGTGTTCGGAACGGATGAGTTTATCAGATGCACAATAAAGTACAATGTCTAGACATACATTGTCCTTTGGAAATAAATTTTCATCTGATTTTCCTTTATCAATAGACTTTGTTTCCTTAGACATAATTTTTCTGACTTTCCTTCTTCTATAACATTTCTGTTTCTCCTTTTCAAGTATTGCTGTTTTCTTTTCAAATTACTCCATAAAAGTTTTCTACTTTAATTCTACTAAGGCACTTTCTATTGCAATGGCCTTTCGAAGACTATCAACTTTTGTTTTGTCTACAGCAATATCTGATTCTACTTGTGTTGAATATAAAGGAGTAGGGATAGCTGATTCGTGCTCTTCCTCAAATGCATGTAGTCTTGTACCATTTATAGGAGTTTGAGGAGTTCTATTTGCTGAGCCTACACCTTTTTCCAAATATTTTGCATATTGTTCCAAAATGCAATCTCAGCACATTTCATTCTGTATTCTCTGTCAAATTTACTTTGAATCCCCATGTATGTAATACTAGTATCAGTATTTTGGAGTTCATGTCTAACTTCATTTAGTATACCTTCAGGAAAGAAGTAATCTTTATAAATTTCAGCTAACCTTCTATCCACTCGAAGTATTTTCTTGAACCAAGTACGTGGAACTTCATCATTCTCTATTTCTTTTCCTTTTGCATCTCTTCTGCTTTTGCCTTTTCCTCTGCCACGACCTTTGTAGAACTTGGAGACCATCGTCGCAGGTTGTAATAGCAACAAGCGGGAAATATTTTCTTGACAAAGTTTACAAATAACCTAAGTGCCTGTGTAATAAGTGTTTAAATAGGGTTTTTAGGCATATAACTCAACGTGAAGCAAAGTCGGGTTTAGAAATTAAATAAATATTGAATAGAGCTTATTTAATCAAGGTACCCGAAATATTCAAGTATAACTCGTTGAGTTAACTAACCTAACGAGTAAAACGCTATCTAGAGGCAGTTTTACACGTTACCTTATGTAACATAACGTCTAGTTAGTATACTTAAACAATTTTCATATGCTTCCAATTGAAACGTTCCGAAAACAACACACATGTTAAACTTAACATTATCTTGAGAACATTGTAAACTATTTGAACATTTTGTCCTTTGAATCTAAAATAGTTTATTTGTCTTTTTAAATTATTTCATCAAGATTTTAAGAGGACAGTAATTCAGATTAACTAAGATTTGTATTCTAAATTATATTAATCTACTTTCAACATTGTTAATGCTCCCCCTACAAATATACTTCAAATATATTCAATCAAAATACAAAATATACTTGTGACAATAGATGTTAAGTATAACTATACTTTTAAATTTTCTTTTCAGAAACTTCTGTTATCTTGAGATCATCAAAAATGATTTCCAGAATCAATTCCTACTGTATATGAATCAAAACACAACTTTGAACTCAATGCAATTAATTCAAGGAGAATAAAAGAATGTATCTCAAATAAACGTTTTCAAAAGTACTAATGTTGATTCAATAAATCAGTAGTCATATTGGTATAAACTATATGTGATTCAAAGATATCTATAATTAATGAAACAACTTTTTCTTTTCAAAATAGTAAATATTGATAATTTTCTTTAAAAGTTAGTTTGAAAAGCTTGAATCATACAAGAGCTTTCTAATGTACCTGTGTAATGAGCTTTCAATCAACAATCCTAGATCTGATCAGGACCTTAGGTTGCTAGATTTAAAGAATCCCTTTTTAGGACAACAATCCTTACATACCTATCTGCTCAAGTACAAAAGGCTCATGATCAAACTGATCAATAAACTCTCAAAGATTTTCACTTTGTAAGCACTTTTCATTTTAAGCACAGTATATATGTATTCCATTAATACAAATGCAATAAAACACAAATCTCATACAATTTTTACTTCTATGATTGTACTGAGAATATGAATCACTTTCAATAAGCTTATACTTTTGATTAATAGTTTAAGATGAGTTACATATAACTTATTCAACTAGTTTAATCAATTAAGTCAAATTTATGCATGATCATATGCATTTTCCTTGATTCAAAGAAAACATTTAATCAAAATTTTAGAATGTCAGAAGTATTTAGTGTTTTTCATTTACATTTCCACTTAAAATCGTAAAAACCATTAAAATTGATAAACTACTTAAAATCAATAAGATACTACTATGATTTTACAATAAATACATAGTATCTTAAGCAGTAGTTTAGATATTACTTTAGATATTTATCATAAGTATATAATATCTATGAGGTGAACAACATCATCAATAATATTTATCTTTTTATGTGGAGTTTAAGCATTTTACACATCACATAGCCTACAAATACCTAAATTTAATCTAATGTTGCAGAATGTATTTTCGTCTAGAGGTTTTGTAAATATATCAGCTAATTGATTTTTACTAGACACAAATTCTAATTTAATTTTTCCTTTAATTACGTTATCTTTTAGAAAATGATGTCTAACCTCTATATGCTTTGCTCTTGAATGTAATACAGGATTTTTGGAAAGATTTATTGCAGAACTACTCTCACAATAAATCTCAGTTATATCATAAGATAATCCAAAATCTTCTAAAGTTTGCCTTATCCATAGAATTTGAGTGCAACATAGTGCAGCAACAACATATTCAACTTCTGTAGTAGAAAGTGCTACACAGTTTTGCATTTTACTAAACCATGACACCAAATTATTTCCCAATAATTGACATGTGCCACTGGTACTCTTTCTATCAGATTTAGATCCTGCATAATTAGCATCAGTATATCCTATAAGATCTATTGAACTATCCTTAGAATAATATAGTCCGAAATTTTTAGTTCCTTGTATATATCTAAATATTCTTTTAACTGCAATTAAGTGTGATTCTTTAGGATTAGATTGAAATCTAGCACAAACACACAACAAACATAATATCAAGTCTACTAGTAGTCAAATAAAGTAAAGAACCAATGATACTTTTGTATCTTCTTTGATCTATAGATTTTCCTATGTCATCAATATCTAACTTTAAAGTAGTACTCATAGTAGTTCCTCGAATCCTTGTATCATTAAAATTAAATTTCTTAAGCATTTCATCTGCATATTTTTCCTGATTTAAAAATATACCTTTATCTTTTATGACACTTAGCAAATTAAATCCTAGATTTTCTACATATAGTACATTCGAAATAACACAAGTAGGAGTTATTTGAACATTGCCCATACCTATGATTTTATCTTTGCTTTTGTTTCCAAATGTTACAGTTCCTTTCATGGTATTTGTAAAATTTTGTAATAGAATTTTCTGTCCGGTCATGTGTGTTGAGTATTTTTGTTTTGATGATGTATGTTAAATGAAAATAATCATATTTGCTCAATTACTATTGCTTGTGAAAAGAAATTAAAATCATCAATTAATACAGAAAAAGCTTACTGATATAAATAATTGTCTGTATTGGATCTGAAGTTAATAACCAGTCGTTTCGTTGCATTAATTTCTCATTTAGCTAAACGTTAACTTAACGTGTGGTTTTATTGAAAAGCATGATATGTTTTAAAGTTATATCTTCTGTATCATGAATAGTGCACGTTTAGACAACTCGTTAAGTTAGAGTTTTGTTTGTATAGAGGTCACGTGAGAACTCGTTAAGTTAGAGGCTTAAAGGTTAAAATAGGTCACGTGATAATTCGTTAAGTTAGTGAGTAAAAGAAGAGACGAACTCGTTAAGTTAGTGTTATACACGTGGTGAAATTATAAGTTACGAATGTTGTATTATATCACGTGAGGTGCACATGTTTAACTCGTTAAGTTAACATAACTAAACGCGTTGAGTTGCTATATTGAACACTAAGGTAACGCGTTAGGTTAGCGTTATAAACTTAAGTTGTTATTTTTGCACGTGGTAAAATTCTTATTATAAAAATATTTGTTTATTACTGAATCGGTGAGTTAAAGTTTTTCGAAGACTTACAGTCCCAACTGTCCGAAAGGTAACTTAAGTCATGTTTTCAGGTCTTGACACGTGTCTCACTAGTTTTATAATATAAAGAGTATTTCGGTGACTTACATCTGTAACTATCCGAAACTTAAACTGTTTTCGGTGAGTTATCATTTAACCTTTTGAAAGAAAGGTTAAGCCGGTTCATTGAGTTATCATAACACAACGGAGATGGTTCGTTGAGATAGCATAACACCACAAACTTAGTTCGTTGAGTTAGCTACAGTACTTGTCACGTGAAATGGCACATGGTGAACTCATTAAGTTAGAAATGTTAAGTTATATATATATACTTGTGTTACTCATTTAGTTAACATTAAAGTAACGACTTCTTATTACATTGATGAAAAACTTTTGAATGAGAAAGTTTATTTTGCAGGAAATTTGAAATATTGGGTTAGAACGTGTGCGTTTCAATGAAGGGAAAAGAAAAGACGTGGAGAAGTGGAAAATTGGTAGTGGTTAAACGTGAAGGATATGCATGAAATGAAGATACAGTATAAAAGGCATAGAATTCTCGTTGATCAATTTATCCTTGCACACAAAACGTAAAATCTTTTCAAGGATCAAACCATACCTGCACACCAAAAGAAAAATCTTTTTCAGGGATCAAAAACACATCTTCGGGCAAAATCTCTCAAGTGGAAGAAAGTTCAGTGAAGCAAAAATAGGGAAGATTTTCGTCACTGAAAATTTGAAGTATCAGAAAGAAGAAAATTCAGTGAAGTATAAAAAGGTAAGATTTTTGTCACTGAAGATTTGATGTATCAGAAGAAAGCAAATTCGGTGAAGCATGAAAAGAAAAGATATTCATCACCGAAGAATTGCTGAAGAAGAAAAAGAAGAAGAAGAAAGATCTCAACTAGGGAGGAATGTTTTAAATTCTGCAAATTAGTTTTCTCTGTTTGTAGTTATGAAATTGTTTAGATGATACATGGTATCGAAATATAATTGCATCTACAATTTTTGAGGAGAATTGAATTGTATATTGTAATTGAAACCTTGAATAAAAATGATTTTATGAAAACAATGTCTCAACTTATTTTTGAGTTTTAAAGTTTCAATTATATTTTAGAAAATATTAAAAATACACAATTCACCCCCCTCTTGTGTAGCCATACGATCCTACAAGTGGTATCAAAGCTTTGTTAATAATTTTTGATATAAAATCGATACCAACTTATTTAATATCATTGCTTATTCTACCTTCCTTGTTTTTAAATAGAAATTAATATCTGAGCATACATTTAACTCTATTGATTTAAGGCTCAAGTTGTTTTAAAGTTTTTAGACTGTTTAAAATCAAATATGTTGAAAAATCTAAGGTAAAATGGCTACTGGAAATGGTAATTTTTCTTTATATGAAGGCCAAAATCTTAATTGTCCTCCTTTATTTGATGGAATACATTTTGAATATTGGAAATATAGGATGACTGTTTTTCTTCAAAGTATAGATCATAAATTGTGGTTCATGATTTCTAAACCATATACTCCGTTAACTACTCCTTATAATACTTGGACAATTACTGAAAAAGAAAATGAAACTCTGATTGCTAAGGGCTTAAATATTTTATTTTGTGCATTGAGTTATGAACAGTTCAGTAAAGTGTCAGCATATAAATCTGCTTATGAGGTGTGGCATGCATTAGAAGTTTCACATGAAGGTACTTCTCAAGTTAAAGAGACAAAAATAAACATGTTGATTCATAAGTATGAACTCTTTAAGATGCATGAAGACGAAAATATTTCTAAGATGTTTTCCAGATTTCTTGATATCATAAACTCTTTAAAATGTTTAGGAAAGAATTTTGAACAAAAGGATTTGGTGAGGAAAATTCTCAGATCCCTAAGTTCTAAATGGTCTCAGAAAGTAACATCAATTGAGGAATCACGAAATTTAAATGTTTATACTATGAATGAACTTATAGGAAATTTAATAGCTTATGAAGTTCAATTAAATGAATCATTGAGTCACAACAAACTAAAAATGAAAAAAGAAATAGCTTTCGAAATTAATTCAGATTCTGATATATCTACTGATTCTGACGAGGATTTGATTTTACTGACTAGGAAATTCAATAAAGCATGGAAAGCTAGGAAACAGCAAAGGAACAAAAATGATAAACCCTCAACGTCAAAATCACTGAATGACAAGAATTCTTCATCCAGAAAGTATGTATGTTACAATTGTAAGAAACCTAGACATCTTTCTCCAGATTGTCCTATGAGGAAAAATGAAAAGCAAAGTAGGACAAATCAGAAGAAGACAGCTCAGAAAACTCAGAAAAAATTTTACAAGAAAAATGCTTTGAAGGTCACTTGAGATGACACGTTTGAAGAGTCTGAATCTGAGGAATCAGCATCAAAATCTTCACATTCAGAAGGAGAACAAAAGTTAGAAGACGTTGCTCATGTGTGCTTCATGGCAGATGAGTCTGAGGTAATATTTGATCCTGAAAGTCATTCAGATTTCAACTTTGATGAATTATTATGTGCTTATCATGCATTATTACAAAAACTTAAAGTATGTAAACTGGAAAATAAGAATATTAGAAAATCTTCATCTATTATGGAAGAAGAAAATTGTTTCCTGTCTACTACTTTAGAAAAGTTTAAATGTGATAATGAAAATCATGCTAGAGATTTGCAAAAATTTAGATTTAATGAATGTATCTTGCATGAACAAATACAAAATATAAATGTTGAAAAATTAAAGATAGAATCTGAAAATGAAATGTTGAGAAACAATGTAAATAAACTTGAATTAGAGATAGGTAAATTAAAACTAAGAGAGCAAGATTTAAATTCTACCATTGACAAATGGAATTTAAGTCAAACTAAGTTAGACAAACTAACGAGTACCCCTACGGTGTCTTATAAATTTGGCTTAGGATTTGATTATCCTGAATATCCTGAATCTCAAGCCAATAAATGATTTATTAGTTGTAGTTCAAGTAAATCTAAGACTAAAATTCCTTTTATTATGAAACAAGGTAATAAATATGTAGAAGTAGGTACTTCAAGGGATGAATCATGCAGTAATAATATAAATCAATGTGTTTTGTCAAATTGTACTTCTAACATGACTATAAATGTTTCTAAAAATCTTGTTTCATGTTCTAGAAATTCAGTTTCTAATGTTTCTAAAATTTCAGACAATTGTAGTAAACTGAAAATTCAGAAACCTGAGCATGTAATTCAATACATTGGTATTAGAACAATTACTCATTCTGCATGTGATAAAACTAAAAATTCCTGTGCAAAAAAAGATTTTGTATGTATAGAAAATGTTAATACAAGTACAAAATCTAGGTATGAACTTACTGAAATGTATAAGCATGACCAAAATAAATTAACATCTGATAAAAATCTATTTGGTCTTGATTATACTACATCTGAAAACAAAAAGAATGATTGTAAAAGCAATAATGCTATATGTGAGTATGAAGCTAATGATAAATCAATAGTACTTACAACTAATAAGAATATAAATGATAATGCTAAACTATTTTTAAACAAAAAGAAGAAATATGTGTTTAATAAACTTGGTCGTCAACAACATTGGGTACCAAGAAAAAGTTTTTCTTAATTTGTGTTGCAGGAGGAAACAACATCAAAATGGATCTTGGACAGTGGAGCGTCAAGTCACATGACCGGACAAAAAAGTCTATTACAAAATTTTACAAATACCATGAAAGGAAGTGTAACATTTGGAAACAAAAGCAAAGATAAAATCATAGGTATGGGTAATGTTCAAATAACTCCTACTTGTGTTATTTCAAATGTACTATATGTAGAAAACCTAGGATTTAATTTGCTGAGTGTCATAAAACTAACTGAAAATGGATATTATGTAGTGTTTGAAGATAATGTATGCAAAATAATTGATAAAAATACAGATGAAATTAAGTTTATTGCTAAAAGAAAAGGTTCTGTATGTATTTTATCTTTACCTTCTGGTGCAGTTGATTTAAATTCATGTTTGCTAGCTGAAACTAGTGATACATATCTATGGCATAGAAGGATTGGGCATATAAATATGAAACTGTTACATAAACTATCTAGAAAACATTAAGTGAGAGGTTTACTAAAGATTAAATACTCAAAGGACTTTATGTGTGATGCATGTGAGTTAGGTAAACTTCACAAAAACTCTTTTAAATCCAAAATTGATATTTCAAGCAAGAAAGTCTTAGAACTTATACATATGGATCTATTTGGACCAACAAGAATCATGAGTCTTGGTGGTAAACGGTATGTATTTGTTTTAGTAGATGACTTCTTTAGATACACTTGGATATATTTTCTTCATCACATCCCATTACTCAAGTCATTGGTAATATTAATGAGGGAGTTAAAACTAGAGCTTCAGTAAATTTAAATAGTATGTGTACGTTTGTTTCTATGGTGGAACCAAGGAATATACAAGAAGCATTATCTGATGAAAATTGGATAGTTGCAATGCAAGAAGAACTAAATCAATTCATCAGACATGATGTATGGGAATTAGTCTCTCCACCAGAAAATCAGTCCATAATAGGTACAAAGTGGATCTTTAGAAACAAAACTAACGAAACTAGTCAAGTTATAAGGAATAAAGCTAGATTAGTTGCACAAGGGTATACACAGGAAGAAGGATTAGATTATGATGAAACATTTGCTCCTGTGGCTAGGTTAGAAAGTATTAGAATATTATTGGCCTATGCTTGTTATATGGATTTTAAATTATTTCAAATGGATGTAAAGAGTGCATTTCTAAATGGTTTAATTAATGAAGAAGTCTATGTAAAACAACCACCTGGATTTGAAGATATTAAAAATCCTGACTTTGTGTATAAATTGAAGAAAGCCTTATATGGTTTGAAGCAAGCACCTAGATCATGGTATGAAAGATTGTCTACTTTTTTAATAGAAAAAGGCTATATCATGGGAAAAGTGGATCATACTCTATTTATTAAGAGAGATGGTAAAGATCAGATTGTTGTTCAAATATACGTGGATGATATAATCTTTGGAGCAACCTCTAATAAGTTGATAGAAATATTCTCTGAAGAGATGACTAATCAGTTTGAAATGAGTATGATAGGAGAACTTTCATATTTTCTAGGACTTCAAATTAAACAAATGGATAAAGGTATATTTTTAAATCAGGAAAAATATGTTGATGAAATGCTTAAGAAATTTAATTTTAATGATACAAGGATTCGAGGAACTCCTATGAGTACTACTTTAAAGTTAGATATTGATGACATAGGAAAATCTATAGATCAAAGAAAATACAGAAGTATGATTGGTTCTTTACTTTATTTGACTGCTAGTAGACCTGATATTATGTTTGCTGTGTGTGTCTATGCTAGATTTCAATCTAATCCTAAAGAATCACACTTAATTGTAGTTAAAAGAATATTTAGATATATACAAGGAAATAAAAATTTCGGACTGTATTATTCTAAGGATAGTTCAATAGATCTTATAGGATATACTGATGCTAATTATGTAGGATCTAAATCTGATAGAAAGAGTACCAATGGCACATGTCAATTATTGGGAAATAATTTGGTGTCATGGTTTAGTAAAAAGCAAAACTGTGTAGCACTTTCTACTACAGAAGCTGAATATGTTGTTGCTGCACTATGTTGCACTCAGATTCTATGGATAAGGCAAACTTTAGAAGATTTTGGATTATCTTATGATATAACTGAGATTTATTGTGACAGTAGTTCTGCAATAAATCTTTCCAAAAATCCTGTATTACATTCAAGAGCAAAGCATATAGAGGTTAGACATCATTTTCTAAGAGATAACGTAATTAAAGGAAAAATTAAATTAGAATTTGTGTCTAGTAAAAATCAATTAGCTGATATATTTACAAAACCTCTAGACGAAAATACATTCTGCAACATTAGATTAAATTTAGGTATTTGTAGGCTATGTGATGTGTAAAATGCTTCTGTACAATAGATGTGATTAATTCAAGGAGGATAACAGAAGTTTCTGAAAAGAAAATTTAAAAGTATAGTTATACTTAACATCTATTGTCACTACAAGTATATTTTGTATTTTGATTGAATATATTTGAAGTATATTTGTAGGGGGAGCATTAACAATGTCGAAAGTAGATTAATATAATTTAGAATACAAATCTTAGTTAATCTGAATTACTGTCCTCTTAAAATCTTGATGAAATAATTTAAAAAGACAAATAAACTATTTTAGATTCAAAGGACAAAATGTTCAAATAGTTTACAATGTTCTCAAGATAATGTTAAGTTTAACATGTGTGTTGTTTTCGAAACGTTTCAATTGGAAGCATCCGAAAATTGTTTAAGTATACTAACTAGACGTTATGTTAGATAAGGTAACGTGTAAAACTGCCTCTAGACAGCGTTTTACTCGTTAGGTTAGTTAACTCAACAAGTTATACTTGAATATTTCGGGTACCTTGATTAAATAAGCTTTATTCAATATTTATTTAATTTCTAAACCCGACTTCACTTAATTTCCTAGTTAGCAAAATCAAATCCTCGTCAGAATCAGTAGATATATCAGAATCTGAATTAATTTCGAAGGCTATTTCTTTCTTCATTTTTAGTTTGTTGTGACTCAGTGATTCATTTAATTGAACTTCATAAGCTGTTAAGTTACCTATAAGTTCATTCATAGTATAAACATTTAAATCTCGTGATTCTTTAATTGATGTTACTTTCTGAGACCATTTAGAACTTAGGGATCTGAGAATTTTCCTCACCAAATCCTTCTCTTCAAAATTCTTTCCTAAACATTTTAAACAGTTTATGATATCAAGAAATCTGGAAAACATTTCAGAAACATTTTCGTCTTCATGCATCTTAAAGAGTTCATACTTATGACTCAGCATGTTTATTGTAGTCTCTTTAACTTGAGAAGTACCTTCATGTGAAACTTCTAATGCATGCCACACCTCATAAGCAGATTTATATGCTGACACTTTACTGAACTGTTCATAACTCAATGCACAAAATAAAATATTTAAGCCCTTAGCATTTAGAGTTTCATTTTCTTTTTCAGTAATTGTCCAAGTATTATAAGGAGTAGTTAACGGAGTATATGGTTTAGAAATCATGAACCACAACTTATGATCTATACTTTGAAGAAAAACAGTCATCCTATATTTCCAATATTCAAAATGTATTCCATCAAATAAAGGAGGACGACTAAGATTTTGGCCTTCATATAAAGAAAAATTACCATTTCCAATAGCCATCTTACCTTAGATTTTTCAACCTATTTGATTTTAAACAGTCTAAAAACTTTAAAACAACTTGAGCCTTAAATCAAGAGAGTTAAATGTATGCTCAGATATTAATTTCTATTTAAAAACAAGGAAGGTAGAATAAGCAATGGTATTAAATAAGTTGGTATCGATTTTATATCAAAGATTATTAACAAAGCTCTGATACCACTTGTAGGATTGTATGGCTACACAAGAGTGGAGTGAATTGTGTATTTTTAATATTTTCTGAAATATAATTGAAACTTTAAAACTCAAAAACAAGTCGAGACATTGTTTTTATAAAATCATTTTTATTCAAGGTTTCAATTACAATGTACAATTCAATTCTCCTCAGAAATTGTAGATGCAATTATATCTCGATACTATGTATCATCTAAACAATTTCATAACTACAAACAGAGAAAACTAATTTGCAGAATTTAAAACATTTCTCCTTGTTTGAGATCTTTTTTCTTCTTCTTTTTCTTCTTTAGCAATTCTTCAGTGACGAATATCTTGTCTTTCTCTACTTCACTGAATTTGCTTTCTTCTGATACTTCAAATATTTAGCGACATAAATCTGACCTTTTCTACTTCACTGAATTTTCTTCCACTTGAGAGATTTTCCCCGAGAAGGTGTTTTTGATCCCTGAAAGAGATTTTTCTTTTGGTGTGCAGGGATAGTTTCATCAACGAGAATTCTATGTCTTTTATACTGTATCTTCATTTCATGCATATTCTTCACGTTTAACCACTACCAGTTTTCCACTTCTCCACGTCTTTTCTTTTTCCTTCATCGAAACACAAACGTTCTAACCCACGTTTATATTTCGAATTTTCTTTAATCATCAGTCCTAGATCTTTGAAAAATTTCCTGCAAAATAAACTTTCTCGTCCAAAAATTTTCCATCAGTGTAATAAGAAGTCGTTACTTTAATGTTAACTAAACGAGTAACACAAGTATATATATATATAACTTAATGTTTCTAACTTAAGGAGTTCCTTATGTGCCATTTCACGTGACAAGTACTGTAGCTAACTCAACGAACTAAGTCTGTGGTGTTATGTTAACTTAACGAACCAGCTCAACCTTTCTTTCGAAAGGTTAAACGATAATTCACCGAAAACAGTTTAAGTTTCAGATAGTTACGGTTGTAAGTCTCCGAAAAACTCTTTATATTATAAAACTAGTGAGACATGTGTAAAGACCTGAAAACATGACTTAAGTTACCTTTCGGATAGTTACGACTATAAGTCTCCGAAAAAACTTTAACTCACCGATTCAGTAATAAACAAATGTTTTTATAATAAGAATTTTACTATGTGCAAAAATAACAACTTAAATTTATAACGCTAACCTAACACGTTGCCTTAGTATTCAATATAGCAACTCAATGCATTTAGTTATGTTAACTTAACGAGTTAAACATGTGCACCTCACGTGATATAACATTCGTAACTTATAATTTCACCACGTGTATAACACTAACTTAAGGAGTTCGTCTCTTCTTTTACTCACTAACTTAATGAGTTATCACGTGACCTATTTTAACCTTTAAGCCTCTTCTAACTTAACGAGTTCTCACGTGACCTCTATACAAACAAAACTCTAACTTAACAAGTTGTCTAAACGTGCACTGTTCATGATACAGAAGATATGACTTTAAAACATATCATGCTTTTCATTAAAAACACACGTTAACTTAATGTTTAGTTAAATGAGAAATTAATGCAACGAAATGACTAGTTATTAACTTCAGATCTAATACAGATAAGTATTTATATCAGTAAGCTTTTTCTGTATTAATTGATGATTTTAATTTCTTCTCACAAGCAATAGTAATTGAGCAAATATGATTATTTTCATTCAGCACACATCATCAAAACAAAAATACTCAACAAATTAGAAAAACTCCAGAAGGAAGTAGATGAACTTAGGAGAAAGACGAAGAGGGGCTGGCTAGTGTGTGTGTAGAGGAGGACAAACTGAGCTATCTACAGGCAGCATTAGAAGTTCCCTGAAGTTCCACACCAACCACCACCACCACCACCACCATAATCACCAACTATCAGAGGTCTGTGAGGATACTTTCCTGATGTTGGGTCGATTCCAAGGCATACACGGTGCTTGACAACCATTGTGAGGAGTGATCACATTGCGGGATGGGAAGCCATTTTCACCAAGCACCAACTCATATATCAAGAGATTGTAAAGCTTCTAACCTTGGTTTCGGGTTGATGCTAGTATGCTAAAGAGGAGATCATTTTGCAATTCTAGACTCGCGATTCTATTGGGAGAGGAGGCAGAATTGTAAGTGATTAAGTTTTCAGTGGTGTAATCGTGTAACATGTAGTGATGGAAGTGTTTACTGTCGATAAAGAATTTTTACATTTCACCTTTCGCCCATTTTCATGAACATCTCAAAACAAAAATACCAAAAACAACAATTTATCTATGTTTGTATTTCGTATTTAAGTGTTATATTGTTTATTTTGTATCATGATTAAAGTTATCATTGTTAGTATTGTGAATGTCTTATGTTTGTTTGATTCCGAAAATAGATAATAGTTTTACATTTTACTGAAATTGAATTTATTCAAAGTACTTAAAGATTTTAATGGTTACTGTTTGAAATATTTGGATGTTAGTATGGCTTAATGATAAATCTAATGTTCACTAACATTAAAAAGCTTAATTGATGTTATTTACAATTTGTGGAACCACCCAATGGTTGGTCGAATTCCTTCGTAAATAGCAGTATTAAATTGGAATGATAGGCTCATGGAGTTAACTTAAATCCATAAGATTAGTCCGTTGAGTTAGCCATAACTCCACGAACTTACTCCGTTGTGTTAACTATAACACAACGGAGTGATTACTGAACACATTAAGTATAATAAAAAATGAAATAGTACACAATTCTCAATCAATTCTCTATGGGATCGACCTGTATTTGCACACAAATACAATATACACTATGCACTTGAAGTTAAAATACAAATTGGAATTAATATCTAATTTGTGTGAAAGGTTGTTTGTTTACTTCTAAAAAGAAATTATTGATATAAGCACAAGGATAAATTAACCTAGTAGAAACAGAAGTTAACAAATGTAAGTTTTCTGGCGATGCTACTTGTGAACTAAACAAGTTCTCTAGTGCTGCCTAATGCTGAACCAAACAAGATAAAGCACAAAACAAGATGTTTAAACCTTTAGCATTCAGTGTCATTCGCTCCTTTTCATTAAAAGTCCAAGTATCATATGGAGTTGTAACTAACACTATAGGATTTCTAATTATATGCCATAGTTTGAAATCGATTGATTGAAAGAATACTTTCATCCTATATTTCCAGTAGCCATAATTGCTACCTTCGAACATAGGAGGACGATTAGTGGTCTGTCCCTCAGTCATAATTACGATTTCAGTACTATCCATTTTAAATAGATGATCCTAAGAAAATGATAGGAAAAAATGATTCCTAAATAGAGAAATAAAAGCTCTTAATTAAGATAAGATGCTTTGATATCAGTTGTAGGATTGTCTGTATCACAAGAGGGGGGGTGAATTGTGTTTTTAGTAATTAAAATACCAGCAGATAAAACAAGAGCACAAAACACTCGTAAACGAAATTCTATTCTTTATAATCTTTAAAGATAGAATTTACAATATCTTTTTAGCTCAATTCCCTTCTTGAAAGTTTTGATACAGTAATGTTCGATATACAATTCAAATAGAAAAACAAAAACTCTTATTCAAAACTAATTTTGAATTGTATAAAACCTGATCTTTATGCACACAGCTTCTTTCCTTCTCTTTGCTCAGCTTCTATATCTCTTCTTCTCCAGTTGTCGAATTTCCAAACTTCTTCCATTTGCAGCTCCTTTTCTGAAATATCTTGGAATTTCGAACCTCTTCTAATGTTGGAGAATTTTTCAGAATATGAATATTCAAACTTAACTTTTCAGTTAGGGATTTAGATTGAATATTCAGACTTGGTATTTGAGATTGGGATCCTCTATTGTAATGTAACTCATATTCTCTATTAGTAGTCGAAATATGTCTTCACGTTCAGCATGTTCATCCACTTAATCCACAATCCACATACTAATTTTTTCTTTAATCCAAATAACTATCTTTTTGAGTTTCCACTTTCTCCACTATAATTTTGAATTTCCACGATCTCCACTCGTAGATTTACCGAGACTTTATCTTCTTGGAGTCTTGTAGAATATCTTCTAAGTCTTCGATTTAGTCGAACACTTATCCTTTAAGTCCTGTAAAAACTCGAATACTTATTTGTAACTCTTCGAGTTTTTGCACCTGCAAAACACATGACTAAACATAGCAAACTTATTTGTTCGTTAGTCATTTTATAAAACTCGAAGACTTATCTATCCATGCATATAAAAACTCGAACAGTTATCTAACTATTTGATTTTCATTATTGAACGCACATAGAAAAACACGTGAGAACTTAAAACATTAAAAACACACATGTAGAAAACTTAACTATATGAGTTTTTAACATAAAGTATTTGACAAAAATGAAATGTTAACCATCCAAAAGTTCAACTATCGAAAATCTAACTCTTCAGAAATCTTTAACTTATCTGACATAAAAATGAAACTTTTCGATAATCTGTTAACTATTATACTTAGAGAAATATACTTAGAGAATATTATTTAGACTTATTTAAAAACTTTAATAAAGCATATATCATCAAAACAAAATTCCTAACAATGCTTAACTATCCAAAGATCCACTTAAGTTACTGCTTTTCAGATACTTGGCTTCTTAATTGTCTGATCGTACACATAAGTGTCCTTTAAGTCATTCCGGATGGTTACAACCAATAACCCTCCGAAATCTTTTTACTTTCAAATAGTTAGCTCAAAGCCTTCGACTGAAACTTTATTTTCGGATACTTGGGCCTAATAACCTACCAAAAATATAAATCTACCGGATACTTACTGTTAATAAGCTTCTGATTGAACTTAGACATCTTGTGGTATACTCTACACCAATACTACCTGCCCTAACACATATTACATGTTACAAGACACGTTCTTGCAATGATATTCATTTGCCTTATGGATGTGCATTATAAATATAGAACAGAATGTTATTTACGTGTTACCAGCCTGTAGGATCGTTGTATCACAAGAGGGGGGTGAATTGTGTCTTTAGTAAGTAAAATTACCAGTAGATAAAATAAGAGCACAAAACACTCATAAACAAAATTTTATTCTTTATAAACTTTAAAGACAAGATTTACAATATCTTTTCAGCTCAATTCCCTTCTTGACGGTTTTGATACAGTAATGTCCGATATACAATTCAAATAGAAAATGAAGTCCTTATTCAAAACTAATTTTGAATTGTATAAAACCTGATCTTTATGCACGTAGCTCCTTTCCTTCTTTTTGCTCGGCTTCTGTATCTCTTCTTCTCCAATTGTCAAATTTCTAGACTTCTTGCGTTTGCAGCTCATTTTCTGAAATTGCTTGGAATTTCGAACTTCTTCTGATGTTGGAGAATTTTTCTAGATATGAATATTCAAACTTAACTTTTCAGTTAAGGATCCGGAAAGAGTGTGATCTGCCTTTCCCTTAGATATGAATATGCTTTTTCTTTCAGATTTACATCCTACAAAATCAGCATCACTATAACCTATTAAATTTAGAGAACTATGTTTAAAGTAAAACAATCCAAAATTGATGGTTCCTAATAGATATTTAAAAATTTGTTTAACAGCAAGTAGGTGTGATTCTTTAGGATTAGATTGATATCTAGCACAAGTACACACACTAAATATAATATCTGGTTGGGTAACTGTTAAATAAAGTAACGAACTAATTATACTTCTATATTGTTTTATATCTACAGTTTTTCCAGAGTTATCTTTATCCAACTTAGTGGTAGCACTCATTGGTGTGTTCTTTGTTTTAGTGTTGTCTAAACCGAACCTCTTTAATAAATCTTGAGTATATTTTTCTTATGAAATAAAAGTACCCTGATCTAACTACTTAATTTGTAAGCCTAGGAAAAATGATAGTTCACCCATCATACTCATTTCAAATTGATTAGTCATGTCTTTCGAAAAAGACTCAACTAATATATCATTTGTTGCTCCAAATATGATGTCATCTACATAGATTTGAACTACCAATATATCTTTTTCAACCTTCTTGATGAAAAGAGTGTGATCTGCCTTTCCCATAGAATACCCTTTTTCCATAAGAAATTTAGATAATCTCTCATACCAAGATCTAAGGGCTTATTTAAGGCCATATAGTGCCTTTTTAAGCTTGTAAACATACTCAAGATGTTTTGAATCTTCAAAACCTAGAGGTTGTTTTACATAAACTTCTTCTTTTATATATCCATTTAAAAAAGCAGTCTTAACATCCATTTGATATAATTTGAAATCCATATAACAAGCATATGCTAACAAAATTCGTATTGATTCTAGTCTAGCAACAGGAGTAAATGTTTCATCATAGTCAATTCCTTCCTCTTGCTTGTAACCTTGAGAAACTAACATAGCTTTATTTTTAACTATATGTCTATCCTGATCTACTTTGTTTCTAAATACCCACCATGTTCCTATTATAGACTAATTTTCAAGTGGTGGAACTAGATCCCATACCTTATTTCTTATAAATTGATTTAGCTCATCTTGCATAGCTAAATACCAAAATTCATCTTCTAAGGCATCTTGAATTTTCTTAGGTTCTAATAAAGAAATAAATGAGTAAGCACCACAAATGTTGACTACTAATGACCTAGTCCTAACTCCTTGATTAGGATTGCCTATTATCAGATCAATAGGATGAGATGAAGCATAACGCCAATTTCTATGTTGTTCCACATTTTCTATAGGTATGGCATTATTTTCTTCTAAATCTTTATCATTTAAGTTTATATTTCTTATTCCGTCAGATAATCTCTCAATTTCTCTGTCAACATCATTTGGTACCATTTTTGGGAGAATTTCTGTATCAAAGTTTTCAGCATGTCTAAAATCCAAATGAGAATTTTCATGAAATTTCACATGCAAAGTTTCCTCAATGGTTTTTGTTGATTTGTTATATACTCTATATGCCTTACTTCTAATGGAATAACCAACAAAAATACCCTTATCTGATTTGGCTCTAAATTTGTCTCTACGTTCCTTAGTGTTTAAAATAAAACACTTGCAGCCAAAGGGTTTTAAATAACTTATTTTGGGAACCCTGTTATACCATATCTCATAAGGAGTTTTATCCAAAATTGGTCTTAGATGTACTTTATTTATAACATAACATATTGTATGAATTGCTTCTACCCAAAAAGATAGGGGTAACTTATTTTCATTTAACATCGTTCTGGACATTTCCTAAAGTGATCTATTTTTACGTTCTACTATTCCATTTTGTGAAGGAGCTCTTAGAAATGAGTACCTATGATCTATGCCTAATTCTTCACAAAAGGTGTCCATTTGATCATTATCAAATTCTGTACCATGATCACTCCTAAGTTTTTGAATTTTAACATTTTGCTCATTTTGAACTTTATTACAGAATATCTTAAATATTTCAAAAACTTTAGTTTTATTAGCTAGAAAATAAACCCAAGTAAACCTAAAATAGTCATCAACTAGTACAAAAGCATTATGTTTACCTCCTAGACTGGTTGTCCTTGTAGGTCCAAATAAATCCATATGCACTAGTTCTAATACTCTTTTGCTTATTATTTCATTTAAACTTTTAAAGGATGTTTTATATAATTTACCTAGTTGACATGCATCACACATAAAACACGTGCAATAAAAAAATAACTTAACAAGTTCAGATGTTTCAGATAGTTATAACTATAAGTATTTGAAACTTATATGCATTTTAGATAGTTAGTACCTAACCTTCCGAAAGATAACTTACGTCAAGTTTCCAAAATGCGACAGGTGTCAGCTAGTTTTATGATAAAAAGATATTATAGATACTTGCAAACCTAACTATCTGATGCTTAGACACATTTCAGATAGTTAGCAGATAACTTACCAAAAATCCAATTAAGTCGTATATTAAGGTTTCAACACGTGTACTGTAGGAAATAATAAAATATTCTTTAAACGTTTAAAACATAACTGTCCGATAGATTAAATATAACTCTCCGAAATAATAGAAACTTTGGATACTTTCATACTTAAATTTTGCAGATTAAAAAGCTTGTAATTCACCGACAGTTCAAAAATGTACTTAATTAACATTAATTCCTTGAAATTATGCAGATTCTTTCATTAAAGTATATTATAGTGCAATTATAACATAATGACTTAATTCTTGTATGATAAGCTCAATTTTATACAATTAACCATCATTTAACCATTAATATTATGCACTTTTTCATTTTGAACACTTCACCATTGAAAAGTTGTTTAGAATATCTTATTTATAGTTTTTTTTTCCAACATATATGCTTAACAACTATACATATACATTAAAAAAAATCAAATCCACATATGCATGAAGTCAAGTTTATAAATATATATGTGATGCATATATCTTTGAAAAGTGCACAAATATGCGTAAAAAAATTTAAATGCACGTATGCATAAAGTCAAGTTAATAAATACATATATACATAGAAAAACAAACATATATGTTTGACAAAGATATACATATATGTATAGATTCTTATCGACACATATATATGTGTGACAAATGCATGTATAAATGTGTATATGTGTGACAAATGCATGTATAAATGTATATAAAATCGAAGACATATATACTCAGTCAATACATCTAAGCATGAAACCTAAAGACATATAAGAACAAAGCTACATCAAAGGTAATGGAAAATATCTTGAACATTGAATATTAATATATTTAGGATTGTAGTATCACAAGAGTGAGGGTGAATTGTGTATTTAGTAATTAAAATTACTAGTGGATAAAACAAGAGCACAAAACACTCATAAATAAAATTCTAATCTTTATAGACTTTAAAGAAAGAATTTATAATCTCTTTTTAGCTCAATTCCCTTCTTGTCGGTTCTGATACAATAAAGTCTAATATACAATTCAAAGAGAAAATAAAATCCTTATTCTAAGCTAATTTCGAATTATATAAAACCTGATATTTATGCACGTAGTTCATTTTCCTTCTTTTTTCTTAGCTTATGTATCTCTTCTTCTTCAGTTATCAAATTTCCTAGACTTCTTGCATTGTAGCTCCTTTTTTGAAATTGCTTGGAATTCCAAACTTCTTCTGATGTTGGAGAATTTTTTTGGATTTGAATACTTAGATTTGGGATTGAATACTTAGACTTGGTGTTTGAGATTGGGATGATCGTAATGCAGCTCATATCATCTATTTATAGTAGTTGAACTATGAATTTACGTTTAGCATGTTCATCCACTTAATCCATAATCTCACGTATTAATTTCAAATACAAATTATCCACAATCTCTATTGTCTTTTTGAATTTCCACTGTCCACTTCTTATTTTGAATTTCCACGATTTCATATTGTAGATTCACTGAAACTTTATCTTCCTAGAGATTTGTAGAATATCTTCTAAGTCATTTCTTTAGTCGAACACTTATCCTTTAAGTCCTGTAAAAACTCGAATACTTATCTATAACTCTTCAAGTTCTTACACTTGTAAAACACTTGACTGAACAAGAAAACTTATCTATTCATTAGTCATTTTATAAAACTTGAATAGTTATTCATCGTATAAAAACTCGAATAATTATCTAACTCTTTGATTTTGTAGGATCGAATGGCTACACAAGAGGGGGGTGAATTGTGTTTTTCAACATTTTCGATTATAATTGAAACTTCAAAAATAAAAACAAGTTGAGACACTATTTTAATCAAATCATTTTATTCAAGGTTTCAATTACAATATACAATTCAATTCTCCTCTGAAATTGTAGATGCAATTATATAACGATACCATGTTTCATCTAATCAATTTCATAACTACAAATAAAGAAAACTAATTTGTGAAATTTAAAACATTTCTCCTTGTTCGAGATTTTTCTTCTTCTTCTTGTTTTTCTTCTACAATTCTTTAATGACAAATATCTGACTTTCTCTACTTCACCGAATTTGCTTTCTTTTGATATTTCAGATCTTTAGTGACATAAATATGACTTTTTCTACTTTACTGAATTTTCTTCCATCTGAGAGCTTTTCCTCAAAGATGTTTTTTGATCCCTGAAAAGATATTTCGTTTGGTGTGCAAGGATGATTGATCAACGAGAATTCTATGCCTTTTATACTATATATTCACTTCATGCATATCCTTCACGTTTAATCACTATTAGTTTTCCATTACTCACGTCTTTTGTTTTTCCTTCATCGAAATACACATGTTCTAACCCATATTTTCTTTTCGAATTTTTTTTAATCATCAATCCTAGATCTTTAAAAAATTTCCTGCAAAATAAACTTTCTTGTCCAAAATTTCCATCAAGTGTAATAACAAGTTGTTGTGTTAATGTTAACTAAACAAATAAAACAAGTATATTTTAAACTTAATGTATCTAACTCAACGAGTTCATCATGTGCCAAATCATGTGATAGGTACTATAGCTAACTCAATGAACTAAGTTCATGGTGTTACGCTAACTCAACAAACCGGCTCTATGGTGTTAGGCCAACTCAATGAATCAACTCCATTATGTTACAGATAACTCAACGAACCAGTAATAAACAAATGTTTTAAACAATAAAGTATTTACCACATGCAAGAATAATAACTTTAAGTTTATAACACTAACCTAACACATTGCCTTAGTGTTCAATATAGCAACTCAACACGTGTAGTTATGTTAACTTAATGAGTTAAACATGTGCAACTCACATGATACAATATAACATTTGTAACTTTTAATTTCACTACGTGTACAAGACTAACTTAATGAGTTTGTCTGCTCTTTTACTCACATGACCTATTTTAAACTTTAAGACTATAACTCAACGAGTTCTCACATGACCTTAATACAAATAACTCACTAACTTAACGAGTTCTCTTTAATGTGCACTATACATGATACAGAAAATATAACTTTAAAACATATCATGCTTTATAATAAAAACACACGTTAACTTAACGCTTAGTTAAATGAAAAATTAGTATAACATAATGACTAGTTATTCAACTTAGATGAATCTCAGATCCATTATAGATAAGTATTTATATCAGTAAACTTTTTTTGTATGAATTGATGTTCTTAATTTACTTTCACAAACAACAATAATTGAGTAAATATGATTATATCCATTTATCACATATCATCAAAACAAAATACTCAATAATCTCCCCCTTTTTGATGATGACAAAAATCATATTAAATCAATTATGAAATATGTTTAACTCAACGAAGCACCTCTGTTGGGTTAAGTTTTAATTCAACAAACAAGTTTGTTGACTTAAGTTCACTTAAGATTATATCTATTGTTTGAGTGAAAAACATCTCTTAGGAATAAAACTTCTCAAACAAAATATGTCAACATAATCATCTCCCCCTTTTTGGCATTAATCAAAAAGATGATTACATAGTATAAAAATTGAGAGACAAGTATGTACAGCTTAACTTTCTGTAAACATTAATAAGAATGAAATCATTTACAGTAAAATGTATTGTTTAAATAATCAAACAATAAATACAAACATTACATTTTGTATTCAAACACAAGCAAATAGACAAATGACAATACATTTATCTATTCCTCCTAATGATATCAATAATAGCATTACAAATTTTATCTCCTAGATGCCTAAAATCATTTCGGATATCATTCAACACTACATCTAAGGTAGGAGGTAGATCTTGTTGCTGTTGTACTTGATTTGAAAAGTTTTGCTGTTGTGTTTGGTTTTTTGTAATGTTAGGCTATTGTTGTTGTTGTTGTTGATGCATAGACTGGTATTTTTGCAAATCTTTAATACTAAAAGCTCTTATGCCTTTAGTTTCAGAGGGCCAGTTAGATAAAGTTAATTGGTTTGCAAGAATTCTACATACAACATCACCAAAAAATAACTTTGAACTAATATGCTGTAGTTGAGAAATGAAAACATCAAACCAATTAATTTGAATTCTATTCAAGAGGCCATAAGTTGCATATAAACAACTTCTAATGACTTCTAGTTGAACTCTCTAAAATAAATTGGCATGCAGAATATTTACAATAAACATTGCCTCTACATTCAGATTTTCCATTAATCTCATTTCAGTATATACACTTGAAATCTATGATAACGACTGAATGCCCCATTCTAGCTGTCTAACAATGTCAAATCTGTTAGTAACAACACCTTCATTCCGTAATCCTAAAACTTCAAAAATCAATTCAAGAGATAAGGTGAACTCCTGTTGAGTTATTTGAGTTATCAATATATTGTTATTCTTGACTAGATTGTTGTAAAAAGTTGCAATAAGCTATTTATATTGCTTCCATTTTGTTCCAACTAGTAAGAATTGCATTAAGCCTTGAAAGTCAAATAGATCTCTTATTTCCAATAAATTTCTAAACTTTATTGGTCAAACATGTAGAATTTGACATGAAATCAAATTATTGTATTTCTAAAATGCTTCCTTAGATTTAAAGTAAATTGAATTTCCTTGAATGTTTATTGTTCTATACAAAGAAGTTGATACCTGAAGCCTTGATTCAGAATTTAATTCATCTTTAGGAAGCTCTTCTTTAAAATGAATGTCAATGTGTTCCTTTGTCAAAAGATTTTCTTGAAGCTACTTAGGTAAGCTTGATTCTTCAGCTTCAACAGAGTGAGGAACATTTGCAATATCCGTTACATCCATTTGTTTAGTTTCTATAGAGTGTTTAGAGGTCAAATTTTGCACAAATTCAACAACCTGTATATCTGTCTGTAATTCTTCAATTTCTGCAACAGATATTTCCATTTGTACATGTGAATTCTCAGACTCTAGTTCTATAGATTTTGAAGTAGGCTGATCAACATTAAGCTCTTCTGGAGTTTTATCTTTTTCAATAGTTGCTACTCTAGACAATCCAACCTCTAAACTAGTTATTGCCTCAATATTTTCAAGCACATCTGCAATAACTTGTTCAATATCAGTTGTCTGATGCTCTGATTTTTCAATTTCCTTATCATCAAGGCTTGAAACAAAAGAAAAACTTGAACTAATTTGTGTCTTTGATCGCTTTTCAAGTTTTCTAGAGAACTTCAATATTAGTTTAGAACACATTGAAACTAATGAGCTTATCAGATGCATTGAAAGGTACAATGTCTAGACATACATTGTCTTTAGGAAATAAAACCTTATCTAATTGTTCTTTTTCAATAATATTTGTTTCCATAGAAATAAGCTTTTTTTGCTTTATTTTCCTTACTCTCTTTCTCTTCTTCTATTGTTGCTATTTTCTTCGGAATTTGATCCAAAAAAAATTTCTGTTTTAATTCTTCAAAGGCACTTTCTATAGCTATTGCCTTTTGAAGACTTTCAACTTTTTCTTTATCAACAACAATATTTGTTTGTTTTTCCTTTGAATATAAGGGTGTAGGTATTGCAGAGTCATGTTCTTCCTCAAATGGTTGTAGTCATGTACCATTGATAGGGGTTTAAGGAATTCTATTGAAAGAACCTACTCCTTTTTCCAGGTATTTTTTGTATTGTTCTAAAAATGCTATTTCAGCACATTTCATATGATATTCTCTGTCATATTTACTTCTTATTCTCATATATTGTATACTGTTAACTGTATTTTGAAGTTCTTGTCTAACTTCGTCAAGTATTTCTTCAAAAAAGAAATAGTCATGATATATTTGAGCTAACCTTGTATCTACTTGAAAAATCTTTTTAAACCATGTACGAGGAACATCATCTACCTCAATTTCTTTGCCTTTGGCATTTCCTTGACCTTTTCCTTTGCCTTTGTCATGACCTTTGTAGAACTTGGAAAACATCATTGTAGGTTGTAATAGGAACAAGCGGGAAAGATGTTTAGAAAGATGCTTACGAGATAACTTAAGTTACCGTGTAATAAGTGTTTAAATAGGATTCTGTAGAATAACTTAATGAGTTTATTAGTCAGGTTGGAATTTTAAAAGAATATTGAATAAAATTTATTCAATCGAGGTACCTAAAAACTTTAAACATAACTCGTTGAGTTACCTAACCTAACGAGTAAAACGCTATCTAGAGGTAGTTTTACACGTTACCTTACATAACATAACATCTAATTAGAATACTTAACAACAATTCAAATGTTTTCAACTGAAAGCTTTCGAAATCAATAGGCAAGCTAAAAGTAACTTAAATAACCATTATCTTGAGAACATTGTAAACTATTCTAATATACTTTTTATGAACCTAAAATAGTTTGATTGTCTATTAAATTGTTTCATCAAGATCTTAAGAGGACTAAACTCAGATTAATTAAGATCTATATTTTGAATGATATTAATCTATTTTTGACATTGTAATTCCTTCCCCTACAAATATACTTCAAATGTATTCAATAACATACAAAATATACTTGTATAAAGTAGGTGTTACTTATAACTATACTTTAAATTTTCCTTTCAGAAACTTTTGTTATCTTGAATTCATGAAGAATGTTTTCTAGAATCAACTCCAACCGTATATGAATCAAAACATAACTTTGAACTTAATTTGATTAACTCAAGCAGAATAAAGGAATATATATCAAATAAACACTTTCAAAAGTACTAATTTTGATTCAACAAATCAACAGTCATATTGGTAGAAACCATATTTGATTCAAAGATATCCGTAATTAATGAAACAACTTTTATCTTTTCAAAGTAGTAAATATTGATAATTTTCTTTAAAAGTTAGTTTGAAAAGCTTGAATCATACAAGAGCTTTCTAATGTACCCATGTAATGAACTTTCAGTCAACAATCCCAAGTCTAATAAGGACCTTAGGTTGCCAAATTTAAATAATCCTTTTTCAGGACAACAATCCTTTCATACCTATCTGCTCAAGTACAAGAGACTCGTGATCAAACTGATCAATAAACTCAAAGATTTTCACTTTGTAAGCACTTTTTATTTTAAGCATAGTTTATATGTATTTCATTAAGACATATGCGATAAAACACAAATCTCATACAATTTTTACGTCTATGATTTTACTGAAAATATGAATCAATTTCAATAAGCTTATACTTTTGAGTAGTAGTTTAATAGGATTTACATATAAATTATTCTACAAGTTTAATCAATCAAGTCAAACTCATTCTTGATCATATTCACTTTCATTGATACAAAGAAAACATTAAATCAAAATTTCAGGATTTCAGAGGAATTTAATGTTTTTCATTGACATTTCCATTTAAAATTATAAAAAACATTAAACTTGGAAAGATAAGTAAAATCAATAAGATACTACAATAATATGATGGTAAATGCATAGTATTTTATGTAGCAGTTTAGATATTACTTAGATACTTATGATAAGTATATAATATCTATGAGGTAAACAACATCATCAACAATATTTATCTTTTGTGGAGTTTAAGCATTTTACGAATCATATAGCCTACAAAAACCTAAATTTAATCTTATGTTGTAAAATGTATTTTCATCTAGAGGTTTTGTAAATATATCAGCTAATTGATTTTTACTAGACACAAATCCTAATTTAATTTTACCTTTAATTACGTTATCTCTTAGAGAATAATGTCTAACCTCTATATGCTTTGCTCTATAATGTAATATAGGATTTTTGGAAAGATTTATTACAGAACTACTATCACAATAAATCTCAGTTGTATCATAAGATTGTTAGGACCTAATGGCTTACTAGAGGGGGGGTGAATGGTAATATTTAATTTGATAATTGAAATTTCAAGAGTTTAATAATAAGAGACTAATTGACAATTAAATTCATCAAGCACACAACATAAGAAGATAAAGCACATAAGGATTTTAGGTGGTTCACCACTAATGGCTAGTCCAACCCCAAGGGATACTTGGGCTTCACTAAACTTTCAAAACTTACAAACACTTGCTTTAAGGTCAAAGCAAGAACCAACCAATCGAATTGAGCTTTCTGGTCGTAGCTCCAACCAACATATCTCTGAAGTTTTTAGTTAGTGCACTTCAGTAAACCACTAGCTTGAAGAGATTAGAGTTTATTGCGTGGAGAGCTCTAGACTTAAATTTTCCTTTTGCAGAAGATTTGATCTTGAAGATTTTCTACTATATGTGTGGAGCTTGGTATATAGATTCGTATATGCAAAAGCTATCTATCTTTCTTGTCTGCTTATTATATTTATAACCATAAGCATAATGATCATATTCACCTCTAATGGATGTATTCTACTGTACTTACTGAATTTGCAAAACCAAATATGGTAAGTTACTATTTAGGAAGGTGTTTCAAGATAACCTTCTGATTTCCTTTGACTTTCAGATGGTTAGTTGTGTAACACTTCGAAGAATGCTCGTAACTTACTGATAATCCACTTAAGTCCTTTTGCCACATGAGATTTTAAGTCATACATGTGAGGTGTCATAAGTTCGGATACTTGTAACTGTAACTTACCAAAATGTTCTTGACTATCGGATAATTAGCTATAGTAATTCTCTGATTTTCTTCTTCTAAGCTTCCGACTGCTTTCTTATTTATGCACGTGCATAATAGGATGACTTAAGTTTCGGATAGTTAAATCTGTAACCTTCCGAAACTTCTTATTTTTCAGATAGTTAATTTTCTAACTCTCCGAAAAATCCCTTTAAGCTTCTGTTTGGATTTCTACACATGGGAAATTGAATGACTTAAATTTCGGATAGTTAGCATTCCTAACTTTCCGATTTCCTTGATCTTCTGAAAAGTTAGTGACTCAAATCTTTGATCATTCAACCAGTTATCTTCCAAACTCTCCGAAGGCCTTATAATTTCGGATAATTATTCTTCTAACTGTCCAACAGTGTTTCTGCTACTTTAAATTGACTCTTCGGATACTTAAGCCTATAACTCATCGAAGATTCATTTCTTTCGAATAGTTAAGTCTGGTAACCTTCTGATTTCCTGTTTATCTCTTGCACCAAAATCTAAACTATCTATATCGACTTATCTACCTTCCGACTTTTGTTGAACTGTTAAATCTGAGAAATACAATTTGTTTCCTTACATTGATTTTTGCATTATCAAAATCTAGAGGTTCTTTCAATCTCCCCCTTTTTGATAATGGCAACAACCTTACAATATTTTACATGTAATTCTCTCCCTATATAGATAAACGCATAAAGAGGAAATAGGATACAGAAATAAAACCTCCCCCTATTGTAAGTGCTTATACATGAATTTGCTTAAAAAGCTCCCCCTAGTTCTAAGTTTACTCTCCCTATTTTATTGCAGCCTGCTGAAATAATATTGGGTTTTTCTCCCCCTATTTTGCCACTTGTCAAAAAGGAGTATAAGCTGAAATAATTGTATCTAGACAGTTCGTGGTTGTCCTGAAATTGGACTATGTTGTTGTAAAAGAAAATGTTAGTAGAACAAGCTCCTAGTTGTGAGCTTGGAGAGTAAATAAGCATTGAATCATAAATCATATAAAGAACAAATGCCTAAATTTCATCTAATATGATTGAATGCAGATTCAGACAATGGTTTAGTGAAAATATTTACTAATTGTTCTTTAGTAGAGACATATTCTAAAGAAATATGACCTTTTTCAACATGGTCTCTTAGAAAGTGGTGCCTAATCTCGATATGTTTTGGTCTAGAGTGTAGGACTGTATTTTTGGAGAGATTAATGGAACTACTACTATCATAGTAAATAATTGTATTCTGAAATTTAAGTTTATAATCTGCCAATGTTTGTTGCATCCATAGAATCTGTGCATAGCATAAACTTGTTGCCATGTATTCAGCTTCAGCTGTAGAGAGTGCTATAGAATTCTGTTTTCTGTTGAACTAAGATACAAGAGAATGACCAAGTAGTTGACATGTACCACTTGTGCTTTTTCTATCTGATTTGCATCCTGCATAATTTGCATTGCTATAACCTGTTAATACTAGATGATTCTGTGATGAATAAAATAAGCCAAAATCTTTTGTACCTTGTAAATATTTAAAGATACGTTTGATTGCTTTTAAATGTGATGTTTTTGGAGAGACTTGATATATTGCATAGGCACATACACTGAACATTATGTTTGGTCTGCTGGCTATTAAATACAAAAGTGATCCAATCATGCCTCTGTATTTCTTTTGATCTACAAAAGTGCTAGAGATATCTTTATCAAGCTTTTCATTTGAGTTCATAGGTGTATTAGCTTTTTTAGATTTTTCCATACCAAATTTTAAGAGAATCTCTTTGCAAAATTTTTCTTAATTCAGAAAAATACCATGCTGTAATTGATGAATTTGTAAACCTAGAAAGAATTTCAATTCTCCCAGAAGACTCATTTCGAATTCATTTTGCATTAAAATCTAAAAGTCATGACATAATTTCTCATTTGTGGCACCAAAAATAATATCATCAACATAAATCTAAATGATCAACATATGAGAATTTTCTGACTTGATAAAAAGAGTATTATCTACAGTTCCTATGTTAAAGTGATTTTCAAGTAGGAAACCCTTCAGCTTATCATACCATGCACGTGGTGCTTGCTTCAGACCATAAAGAGCTTTATTCAATTTATAGACATGATTTGGTCTTTCTTCATCTTCAAAACCAGGTGGTTGTTCTACATAAACTTCCTCTTGCAAAATGCCATTAAGAAAAGCACTTTTAACATCCATTTGATAAAGCTTTATTTTCATACTGCTTGCAAAGGCAAGCAACATTCTGATTGCTTCAAGTCTTGCAATAGGGGCAAAGGTTTCTTCATAATCAATTCCTTCCTGTTGGTTGTATCCTTGAGCAATAAGTCTAGCTTTGTTTCTGATAATACTGCCATCATTATCTAATTTGTTCTTAAACACCCATTGTTTAGGTTGCTTAGGTGGCACCAAAGAACTTATATTGGTTCCTAGGCAACAACACTAAATAACTTGTATTTGTTAGCTTCTATTTTTAACTTAGTTAATTTGTCTTTATGCTTATCAGTAATTCTTTTTTAGAAGTAAGCAAACAACTTTTCACACAAATTATATATTAATTCCAATTTGTATTTTAACTGCAAGTGTACAGTGTATATTATATTTGTGTGCATGTACAGCTCAATCCCATAGAGAAATTGAGTAAGAATTGTGTACTATTTTATTTTTTTATAATATCCTTAATGTGTTCAGTAATCCCTCCATTGAGTTATAGTTAACACAACAAACTAATCTCGTGGACTTAAGTTAACTCCACGAGCCTATCTTTTTAGTTGAATACTGCTATTTACAAAGGAATTCAACCAACCTTTGGGCAGTTCCACAGATTGTAAATAACATCAATTGAGCTCTTTAATGCTAGTGAATATTAGATTTATCATTAAGCAACACAAACATTCAAATATTTCAAATAGTAACCATTAAAATCTTTAAGTATCTAGAACAATCAATTTTAGTAAATTGTAATACTATTTTCTATTTTCTGAATCAAACAAACACAAAACATTCACAATACTAACAATAACAACTTTAATCACAATACAAAACAAACAATACAACACTTAAATACTAAATATAAACTTAGATAAGTTGTTGTTTTTGGTATTTTTGTTTTGAGATATTCATGAAAATAGGTGAAAGGTGAAATGTAAAAATCTCTATCGATAGTAAAAACTTTCGTCACTACATGCTACGCGATTACACCACTAAAAACTTAATCACTTACAATTCTGCCTCCTCTCCCTATAGAATCGCGAGTCTAGAATTGCAAGATGATCTCCTCTTTAGCATACTGGCATCAACCTGAAACCAAGGCTAGAAGCTTTATGATCTCCTAAGATATGAGTCGGTGCTTGGTGAAAATGACTTCCCTTCCCACAATGCAATCACTCCTCACAATGGTTGTCAGGCACCGTGTTTGGCTCGAAATTGACCCGACATCAAGAAAGTATCTTCACAGACCTTCGATGGTTGGTGATTATGGTGATGTTGGTGAATTGTTGGTGATGGTGTGGATGCTTCAGTGAACTTCTGACGCTGCTTGCAGTTAGCGTGGTCCTCCACCTTTACACACACTGCCACACACCTCCAACCACACCTTCTTCATTTTTTCTCCTCTTCTTTTATATTTCTTCAGTAGTAACTACTTCTACTTTAAATGATCGGTTGGATTTCCTTCATTCAGATCAATGATGGTGATTTCTTCTCCCTTACATGAGTGAATTCCTGCATGATACGTGCAATCGTAGCCTTCCTTCGGATGCCCTGTTTCTATAACCGCTACAGTGGCATACTAGAAATTAAATGGTCCGTGGAGTTACAGATAACTCAACGGACTTACTTCGTTGATTTAACTATAAAACATGTGCAATAAAGAAATAAGCTGCTAACATAATGCGTTACTTTAGTGTGTATTCATGTAACTCAACGCGTACACTTATGCTAACTTAACAAGTTAAATAAGTGCATCTCACGTGATATACTAAAGCATTTAAATTCAACACATGCATAATTCTAACTTAACAAGTTCAAATATTTTGGACACTTACGAACCTAACTATCCGATGCCTAGATGCATTTCGGATAGTTAACAGATAACTTATCGAAAATCCACTTAAGTCATGCATTATGGTTTCAACACGTGTACTTCAGGAAATAATAAAATATTCTTTAAAACATAACTGTCCGGTACATTAAACATAACTCTTCGAAATAATAGAAAATTCAGATACTTAAGAATGTCACAACTTGCAATTTACTAACAGTTCAGAAATATACTAAATTAACATTAATTTCCTGAAATTATGCAAATTATTTCATTAAAGCATATAACAGTGCAATTATAACATAATGACTTAATTCTCATATGATAAGCTAAATATTATGCAATTAACCATCATTTAACCGTTAATATTATACACTTTTTCATTCTAAACACCCATCTAGTTCCAATAATTGATTTTTTAGTGGGCTTTTCAATGAAATTCCAAACTTCACTTTTCTTGAACTAATTATGTTCCTCTTGCATGGCCATAATCTAGTATTCATCATTACAAGCTTCTTCAACTGTTGTAGGTTCAAGTTCAAATACAAATGCACAATAATTACAAATATTCTAAATTTTGCTCCTTGTTTGAACACCTTGATTTATATTTCCAATAATTTGTGCAATGGGATGTCTAGACTTTGTCTTTCATGCTTTTTCTATTACAGTAGGTGCAGGCAGTGTTGTGCTATCTTTTTTCTGTAGACCTTTCTGATTCATTTTCACTCTCACTATCTATTTTCAGTTTCTTTAATTTTCCTACGAGGTCTTTGTCGAATGATAAATTTATTGATTCTTCTACTCTTCTTTCATATTTGAAATAAACCTTGTAACCCTTACTTCTTGAAGAGTATCCAACGAGTAGAGTAGGATCAGACTTTGCATCAAATTTGTCCTTTTAATCCCTTATATTAAGCACAAAACATCTTGATCCAAAAATTTTGAAGTATCTAACATTTGGTGTTTTACTATATCATAATTCAAATGGTGTCTTATGCAAGATAGGTCTAAGATGAGTTCTGTTTATTGAATAACATGCAGTATTTACAACTTCAACCCATAAAAATTTTGGTAGATCAAATGCATTAAGAATTGTTCTTGCCATTTCTTGTATTGATCTATTTTTCCTTTCTACAACTCTATTTTGTGTAGAAGTTCTTGGACATGAAAACTCATGTAGTATACCAAAGGAATTACATAAGTCTTCAAACTTAGAATTTTCAAATTCACCTCCATGATCACTTCTGATCTTCTTCATAGTTGATTCTTTTTCATTTTGAATTCTAATGTAGAGATGTTTGAATTTATAACAAGCTTCATTCTTGTGTGCTAAGAAAATAACTCAAGTGAATCTTGTGTAATCATCAACTACCACTAAGGTATATTTTCTTCCTCCTAAACTAGCTATTTGAGTAGGACCAAACAGGTCCATATGTAGTAATTTCAGTGGCTAACTTGTGGCAATATCTTCAATACTTTTGTGTATTGATTTCTTTTGTTTTCCAATCGTATAGTCACTACACAGTTTATCCCTTTTGAATTTGAGTTTGAGCACACCTCTAACGAGATCATGTTTGGTCAACTTTTTTAAGATTCTCATATTTACATGATTTAATCTTTTATGCCATAATTATTCATCTTCACTAGAAGCAATTAAGCATGCATCACTAGACATATTATCTAATGAAAATTCTAAAGCATAAATTGAATTATCCCTATATCTAGTAAATTTAATCTCATGTGAATCTTGACGTAAAATAAAACAGTTTTTAGCAGTAAAGAGTAGATTGTAACATTTTTCTCATAATTGACCAACACTTAACAGATGTTGTTTTAAACCATTTACATGTAAGACATTTTCTATTTTCCCATTTTTAGATGCAGCATTTCCTATAGTAGTAATTTTACATTTTTCATTATTACCAAACTTAACAGATCCTAAATTTATGGATTTAATAGATTCTAGAAATCTTTTCTTACCTGTCATATGCTTTGAGCATCCACTATCAATGATCCACTTTAACGTTTGAGCTTCCTTGTCCTTGCAGTCCTGCAAATTATGTTGAAATTAAGGCTTTTGGTACCCATATTTTCTTGGGTCCATCAATGTTAGTCCTTAGTATATTAAACTTGTTGCCTCTTAGTAGCTATATATGAGTAGATCTTTTAATGACAAAAACAGTTGTGCCATTTCTGTAAGATTTAATTTTTCCATCATAGTAGGGAGTTTCCTATGGTACAACATACCCTAGGCCAAATTTACTTGTACTCATTCTTTAAGATCCTATGATTTTATTTAGGCTATTTTCACCTTTAGTGAACTTACATATAGTATTTTTCAAATCAGTAATTTTAGATAATAAATTTTTATTTTCTTCTTTCAAATCAAAATCTTTACAGCTATAGTTATCCATTTTAGTTTTTAGTTCCCTGTTATCAACTAGAGCTTTTTCTAATTCAGCAAAAGCATTCTCTAAACAAGAATTTAGACTTTTAATTTCTTTCTTATAGTTTTACATTTTACATATAAATTATCAACTGTATAGAGAAGATTATCTACATCTAAATCATTATTTTCATTTTCTGAACAGTAAGGAGATGTAGAGCATACTTCTTGTGCAGCAAAGCACACGTTTGCAAAGACATCTTCCTCTAAGTTTGATGAGCTACTAGATGTGCTGCTGTCACCCCATGTGGCTTTCAAGGCCATTTTCTTCTTATTCTTCTTCTTCCATTTTTGTTTGTCCTCCTCTTGTTGGAAAGGACAATAGAGTTGAATGTATCCCAATTTTTTGCACTTGTAGCATATGGGGACTTTTGATCTTGAGGAGTTGGCTTTACCTCCTTGCCTTATCATTTTTCTGAAATTTCTGGCCAACAATAAAACTTCATCTTCATCCAAGCTTGGTTGGTCTTCTGTTGAGGGAAAAGCTAGTTCTTTCTTTTTCTCTGCCTTTCTTTCAGTGGTTGCCTCTCTTTTTTTCCATTCCTTCATCTGAACTTCATGAGCTAGAAGATTTCTTAACAAGTCTTCTATTGAGTAGTTGTTTAGATCCTTTGAATCTTGTATAGAAGTAGACTTCTGTTTCCATTCAACTGTTAGGCTTCTCAAAATCTTCTATACTTGTTCACGAATAGAAAAATTCCTTCCAAGGCCTCTCAATTCATTCACAATTTCAGTGAATCTTGAAAACATTTCAATAATACTTTCTTTTTCAAGCATTTTGAATAATTCATATTTTCTTAACAAAATGTTGATTTTGGTATCTTTTACTTGGTTGGCTCCTTCATATGTAATTTGAAGGGTCTTCCAAGCCTCATGAGAAGATTGGTAAGCAGATATTTTATTATTGTTAGGTATTTAATTTTGATGATATATGTTTTATTAACGTATTTAAATAAGTCTACATAATATTCTCTAAGTATAATAGTAAACAGATTATCGGAAAGTTTCATTTTTATGTCGGATAAATTAAAGATTTCCGAAGAGCTAGATTTGCAATAGTTAAACTTTCGGATAGTTAACGTTTTGGATAGTTAACGTTTCGGATAGTTAAACTTTCGGATAGTTAACGTTTCATTTTTGTCGAATACTTTATGTTAAAAACTCGTATAGTTAAGTTATCTACACGTGTGTTTTTAATGTTTTAAGTTGTCACGTGTTTTCCATATGCGTTTGGTAATGAAAAATCGAATAGTTAGATAACTGTTCGAGTTTTTATATGCATGGATAGATAACTGTTCAAGTTTTATAAAAGGACTAACGAATAGATAAGTTTCTTTGTTTAGTCACGTGTTTTGTAGGTGCAAAAACTCGAAGAGTTAAAGGATAAGTGTTCGAGTTTTTACAGGACTTAAAGGATAACTGTTCGACTAAATTGAAGACTTAGAAGATATTCTACAAGACTCCAAGAAGATAAAGCTTCAATGAATCTACGAAGTGGAGATCGTGGAAATTCAAATTGTTAGTGGAGAAAGTGGAAATTAAAATAGAAAGTAATTTGGATTAAAGAGAAAATTAGTATGTGGATTATGGATTATGGATTGTGGATCAAGTGGATGAACATGCTGAACATGAAAGACAATAGAGTTTGACTACTAATAGAGAGTATGAGCTACATTACAATAGAGGATCCCAATCTCAAAAACCAAGTTTGAATATTCAATCTGGATCCCTAACTAAAAAGTTAAATTTGAATATTCATATTCTGAAATATTCTCCAACATTAGAAGAAGTTCGAAATTCCAAGAAATTTCAGAAAAGAAGCTGCAAACATAAGAAATTAGCAGATCTATTTACAAAATCCTTAGATGAAAATACTTTCTCAAAATTACAATTAGAACTTGGTATCTGTAGGTTATCTAATATTTAAATGGTCGTGTTCATTGTATTTTGGTTTGTTATAAGGTAGTTTTAGAATTTAATGTCTTTATCATTAAAAAAAAAACAAAAACAAAACAAAACAAAATATCTATTTTCGAATTACAGTTTTTTGGTAGTTAAGAATTTATGAAATTTTGATTTTTATTGAAGTCAATTTATTTAAGAAAAATTCAGAAAAGATTACTTAAGGACAGTTAAATTGATTCAATATGAGTGCCAACTATATTTTTGTTACTTATGTATATGCTATTATAGAGATTTTAATAGGAAAATACATAGAAAGTATGTACTTTTTATTAAAGGAAAGTTATTAACATTTTGTTAGAAAAATTAAGTCTTGTAGTTGCCTCTAATTTAATTTACTGTCATGTTTTATTTCTTGTTTGTAATTACTTGAGTAATTAAGTCCGTTGGGGGATCTTAAACCCTAGTCACTTAAACCAACTAGTTTGGGATGTGCTGACTTAAAACTCATTTTGCAAGTAATTCAGACTATATTTAAAAATAAAAAAATAAAAAAAAAACAAAAAATTATTACCTATTCTCACTTGTCATTGAGTAACTGGTTATCTTTCCCTTAAGCAAGGGATTGTGATCACGTAAAAAGATGATATTGTGGGAGGTAATACATAAAATATATATATGAATATAAACAAAAAAAAGGGGCAATGTACTCAAGCTTAATTTATCTTTCAAGGTGTTATAACAATCCTACCATAATCTGTGCATATAATCCTTGTTATTTTTTTGTTATTATCTACTCTTTATACATAATGTACGATATTTATTGTCTTAAGTTTGTGTACTCATTATTGAATTCTTTTTAAGGTTCTGAAGGTATATCTTTACATAAAAGCCAGCAAGTCTAAATTGTTAACTCTACTACTTATTTCTGTATTTAATTCCATTTAAATTTTTTTAAAAAAGAAGAAGAATAGACTTAAATTTGTTTAAGGCTTAGCATCCTCTTTAAGTAAGCTATTTGACCTTTTAAAGCCAAATCTACTTAGGACTTGGCAACCCAGATTAAGTACACCATAGATTCTTTACACTACATTTATGTAGGGGGAGCAATTTCTCATATGATAATTCATCTCTTATGAACTATTATATGTTTTCATGAAAGAATCTACATAAATTTCAGGAAATACACTTTAATTAAGTACATTTCTGAACTGTTGGTGACTTGCAGGTGTTTTACTTCTTAAGTATCTGAATTCTCTATTGTTTCGGCAAGTTATATTGCAAGTATCGGACAGTTGTGTTTTAAAACGTTCAATAAACTATTTTATTATTTTCTGAAGTACACATGTCGAAACCATAATGTATGACTTAAGTGGATTTTCGGTAAGTTATCTGTAACTCTCCGAAATGCATCTGGGCATCGGAAAGTTAGATTTGTAACTGTCCAAAACATCTCTTTATTTTAAAACTACTTAAGTACACGTGTCGTGATCTAGAAGATTGACTTAAGTTATCTTTTGGAAGGTTATCTGTAACTCTCCAAAATGCACCTGAGCATCAGATAGTTAGGTTTATAAGTCTCCAAAACTTTCTGAATACCTTACGTTCAAATTGTGCCCGTGTTGAATTTCACTACTTTATAATGTCTTAGTTGAAACTCGAACAGTTATGTTTAACTCTTCAACTTTTCACACCTATTACTTTGAGAAACTCGAACAGTTATCATAAGTCTTCGAGTTTTCTCACTTTTCACTTAGTCTGAAGTTATTTTCTTTATATGAACAGTTACGCTAAGTATTCTACAATTGTTGGTTGTAAAACTTGTACAGTTATTGCAAGCACTTGAGTTATTTATCGGTAACGGATCTTATATTTATGATTTCAATGATTGAATCTGTTTATCCACTTATAAACTCGAAGAGTTATAAATGTTTTACTAACAACCTTTCGTGTTTCTACCTTGGTAAAACCCTAGCTTCACAATCTTTCCTTCCACTAAGTTCTACAATGCAAAGCAAGGATTAATCAACAATGTTAGGATGTGGAAGAGGACGTGGTAGAATGACCAAAGTGTAGAAAAGAGAGTTGGAACTTCAAAAAATGCAGAATGAAATCAACGACATCTATTCAAGGTACACTTTTTCAAATGAAATACTGCATGAAATAAGAAAAGCTGTTCAAGATGAGAAAAATTTCTATTGGAAATTTATTCAAAATTATGCTGAAACACAGTTTAGACTAAAATAGACTGAACTTTCCGTATTGCATTTATGGAAAAGAAATTTACAACCTAACCCTGCGGTGGTAAGTTCTAGACATGTACTAGAGACATCGGTACAGTCTATCACTTATTATGGAAAGAAGTGGGGACCAATGATCGAAAATGCAAACAGGGAATTACAATCCTTGTATTCCCAACATTATTTTCCCCCAACTATTTTAGATGATATTAAACAGTATATCGATGAACAGAAAACTGTCTTGTATTGTATATGATTAATCCTTCATCTATCCCTATAATATGATTTATTCCTTCTAATGTATTGGGTGGAATTCCAGTAGTTTCTTCCATAGCAAGATATTCATTGTTAATTGAACTATGATTAAATGACCTCCATATGAATCCATCTCTAATCTTAGTCATTTTTATAGCTTGTAGTCCCTAAAAATATTTTTCTTCAATACAGTCTTTAATTTCCTTTGATACACAACACAGCCTGCACAGATCTTTAGCTGACAAGTTACTCAGTACTTCCCTTAGTGCATCCAACAGTAATTGCATCAATTCTATTTGTTGATTCTGTATAACACAAATAAAAATTTAGCAGAGACAAAAATTAACATAACTATTATACACCCTCATGGAGTTAAGGAATAACTCAACGGACTAAGTTCGTTGAATTAAAGACTAACTCTATGATACTATTAACTAAAAATAAAAAACATATATATATACAGATAGTTGCTTCAGATATGCTGCTTCATTCAGCTACCCTCAGAGAAGAAATATCAATTTCATTAACAGTTCTATTGACAGGGTTAGGTATTGCTTGTATTGGCAATCCTCCAGTAGGTCTACCTTCCATTGGTTCCTTCTGTCTAAGTGGTATATTTCTATTCTGATTTTGAATTGTAGCACTTCCAAATACAAAATCTAAACGATTGTTTAATTGTTGGATTATCTTTTCTAATTTCTCTAATCTAGATCCTTGTTCCAATAATGCTTCATAACTTATATTCTTCTCATTTATATTTTCTCCTCCTTGGAAATTGTTGTTTCTCCAAGATAAATTCAAGTGATTTCTCCAATTAGGATTATAAGAATTTCCCAAGTTATCTCTCTGGTTTCTAGCATAAATAATATCTAAATCATTTATGTTTGCATTCTTTTCTACTAGCTTTTAATTTAATGATAACTCTTCTATTTTCTTTATTAATTCATTTAATTTCACCTCAAGCATAGTACTTGAATCTATTTCATGCATTCCTCTTGGCAATACTTTTTTATCTGTAATAGCTTCAACTGAATTTTCCTACTATGCAATTCTTTTTGCAAAGTTTTCTAAATATGCCCATGCTTCTTCACTACATAACTTTAAAAATCCATTTTGACAAGTAGATTCTAATAAAGATTTCATTGAAACATCTATGCCTTCATAAATTATACCTATTAATTGTGCCTTACTCATTGCATGATGTGGACATTGAGTCAATAAATCTTTAAATCTTTCAAAATATTTCCAGAATGATTCACCCTATTTTTGGCTACACATTAATATTTCTTTCTTCTTTTTAATCATTTGATGTGTTGGATAATATTTTTCCAGAAAAATAGAGCAAAATTCAGTCCATGTAAAAATTGAATCAGGCGACAAAGTATATAACCATCTCTTAGCTGTGTCTTTTAAAGAAAAAGGGATATATCTAAGTTTAATAGCATCTATACTCATGTTCGGCATTTTCATCATTTGACAAACTTCATTAAATTCTCTAAGGAAATAATAGGCATCCTCTCTTTCTAATCCATGAAAATGTGGCAATTGACTAATATAATTAGATTTCAGTTCAAACCTATCTCCCTCAAAGTTTGGCAATCAAATACATGAAAGTTCATCAACTAATTCCAGATACAGAATTTCTCCTAATGGTTTTTCTACTGGAACATCCATCTCTATGTTTTCTTTTAAAGAAAGGTTAGCTACACCCCAAAGAATTTTGTTAAAGTTCAGTTCAGAAAATTTTTCAGTACCCCTCTACAATGAAAATTCCTGGGTAGGTGTTCTTACTAATCATTTAGTGCTTAGAGAACGGGTCCATGTGCTCATAAATAAATAGCAGAAGATTAATTACATACCAGTCTGAAGCTTTCCATTCAATAAATATTTGTTGTCGGATGAAGTTGAATCAGTTGCTTCTCCTTCCAGTTCCTCCAACATATTCTCCTTTCTTTTAAAAGTGCTGGTAACTCGTAAATAACATTCTATTTTATATATATACTGCACATCCATAAAGTGAATAAATCTTGTTGCTAGAACGTGTCTTGCAACGTGCATCGTGGTTCCTATTTTTATGGGTACGTGTACCACTATTAATTTCAAATTTTGGTAACCTCTAAACCGATGAAGTTTCGTTTGTGGTTAAAAGAATAACCATTCTGCTTAATCCACGAACTAACCTCGTTGAGTTACAGATAACTCAATGGAACACAGTCGGTTACTGTTACTAACTCCACGGACTAACTTCGTTGAGTTACAAATAACTCAATGGAGTGACCTTATATTATATTACTGACCTCGTGGAGTTACATTTAACTCAACGGACTTACTTCGTTAAGTTAACACTTAGCAACCTCTAAGTTTTACTCTCGTAAGTTTCTATTTGTTCTTTTCTTTTTCATTCTGCTAACTGAAATAAAGTTAAATCTATGTCATTAATGCATCATTCTAATTAAAATACGTTTAAATTTGAACATTATATAAAGATTTAACTTGCAGGTCATTTTATGTTATGCAGAATTTACATTTTACCTTGCAATATGCAGAAATTTTTAAGCAGTTATCCTGTCATTCAGTAAATTGTAAATCTGTTAAACATTCTTTCATAAAGTTCCACAAATTACATAATATTCAATAAATTCCATTCATTTAATATTCAAAACATGTATGAAATGTACATCTAAACAATTTACATTCATTAATATGAATCAATTACATTACAAGTACATCATACAATTTTACACAAGTAGACGAACAATACAATTTAATCTCTATTCCTAAGTTCATCTACTTCCTTCTGGAGTTTTTCTAATTGAAGTTCTAATTGATTAATTCTTTCTAAAACTCCTGTAATTCCCCTAGAAGGTACAGCTATCTTTGCAGCTACAAAATTTTTGTATTCTTTCACTGAAATAGTTCTTGATCTGATCATTTTTGATGTCCATTTAGTGAAATCGATACAGTCCACCATCAGCAGTGGAATCAAATCTCCATAAAATAATTTCTTCTTCATTGTTTTCAGCTTGGAGATAAAAACTACAGACCAATTTATTTGAATCTTATTTCCAACTGCATATGTGGCCCATTTGACAAATTGACTTAATTCTATGTCATGATCCTATCGTTGATAGACATTTTTAATCAGAATGTTAGCTACCATGTGTGCTTTACCACTTAAATGCTTCAATCTGTTTAATAAAGGCACACCAGGATTGATAGCTATACAATCCTTGATTTCCTATTCAATCCACTCGATAGTAGTTGTGTCTTCCAAAATTTTTAGTCCTTCATTCTTCAATCCAAAAATGTTGTGGAGAAGCTCTAGTGTTATCTGTATATCTGCTTCCTCCACGTTGGAAATTAATCCTCCTTCTCCTTCTCTTAAATTTGCATAAAAATAGGGCACTAAATTCTCATATACTACATGCCCTCTTTCTTGAGAAATGAATTGCAGTAGACCTTGGAATTCAAATAAATCTTTGATTTCTTGCATTCCATCCCAATTTACTGGTCTACTATAAATAATGTTGTAACCCCTTATTTCTTGGTATTTGGTATAAGCTTCCTAACTCCAAAAATGTACTTCATTCAAAATTATTGTTTCAGTCGGGTTAGGAAGGTGACTTTGTTGTTTTAGAGGAGTTTGTACTTGCTCTTCCTCTAACATAGGCTGCATTTGAACATTCTCTACAGATTCCTGAATTTCTGTTTCTGTTTCTATCTGTGGTGGTGACCTGACAGAACTCTCCACTCTGTCTTGAATTGTTTCCATAAATTGCTGAAGAGTTTCTTGCTCTTTAGTGGAATCTGTAAAATTATTTTTGTCCAAATAGCTTCTTTCATTCTCTTCATTTTCTACTCTTTCTTCTTCCTCCTAACTACCAATCTGTTCTGTTACTGTGCTTTCTGATTCTGTAACAGATTGGGATGGAGTCACAGGCAATTCAGTTTCTGCCCTAATTTCTGTTTCTTCTTGTACAAGTTGTAGACTAATTTTAGCCTGATTTTCTTCTTTTCTTTGCTCCTGCTGCTGCAGCTCCTGCTCCTCCTCAGAATCGGATAGCAGGTTTATAAAAATTTGCTCCACAGGCCCTATTGACAATGGTATCTCAGATTTAATCTCTTCTTGATAGTCAAGCATTATCTCTTTTCCTTTCCTTTTTCTGATTAATTGTGCCTATTCTTCCTCTTCTTCTTCTGAGATTAAATCTACAAAAGTAGGCTCTGCAAGCCTTCGAGCCACAGGTACTAGCTCTTCCTGTTTAACTTTTTCTATAATTACTGGTCTCGAAGGACCAACTCAGCTTCTCTTGCAGCACTTGATTTAGCTACTGCCTGATGCTGCTCAACCTTTATTTTGTATTGGGCCCTCATCTTTTCTTTGGCCCTTCTTCTCTTAATGGCATCATATAAAATATGTGCCTTAGCCGTAGCTATTTCTTTAGTGTCACCTTGGTTTCTTACTGTTTGACCAAGCTAGTAAATTCTTTCACTTCTTCTTCAGTTGAAGGCCCCATCATTTCTGCTCGTGCCAACGGCGTAAATGGTGGAACTGAAGGTCTTGGATGTTGTTCCTTAGGAACAGGTCTTTCAGTAGTTGGTTCTTCCTGTTCTTCAGTTGCCTCTTCTTCATTTTCTTTCCTTTCTTGCTCCCAGATCACCCATCTAGCTCGTCTATAGATTCGACTTTTGAACCAGAGCCGAGACTTACGTTGGATTAATTCTAGGGCAACTTCATTACTTGGCCTTATTTGTCTTTCCATGCTTACAGCTATTTCTATTGCTATTCTGATTCGTGTTTCCATTATTTGAGGTATTTGTATACCCAAATTTACTAAATCTCTTCTGAAATTGAAAAGTTCCGATTCTACCTTCTGTAGCTCTTTCTCTCTTGTCGTATTTTTGATATTCTACCGCGTGTGCCATTCTTCTGATTCCTTCAGAAATTCTGATGTATCAACAGCCTCTTCCCAGAATTCAGGTGTCATCTTCCTCATCGTGGAGTTACTCAACAACACGAAATCACTCTGATTTCTACTATTCTAGATTCTAAATGATTTGCCGGATAATGCCCCCAAAACCCTAGGTTTAAAATAAATAAGCCCTAAGTTTAGGCGGGTAATCGGGTCATTTCGTGAACCAACTATTACTATCTCATCCGCGGTCTTAGCTACAGTACTCTGTTGAGTTATAGTTAACTCAACGGAATAAGCTCGTTGACTAACTCAAGACTCAATGGAGTAAGCTCGTTGAGTTAAGCCTAACTCAACGGACTCCCCGTACAAACAGATATAATAATAAAAATACTACAGATAATAGTTTTTCTTTTTTTTTTTACCGGTTTAACCGATACTATGTTTCGATTAGACCTAAATATTTTTTTCCAGTTGAACCGATACTATGTTTCGGTAAAACCAACATTTTTTCTGAAAATTAATATACATATTTTTTTATGTTCTGGTCATACCGATGGATCTGATCGGTTGAACCATAATGATTTTTATATTATATATATATATATATTAATGTTTTTTATTTTTATTTTTTTTATATCAACATAAAAAACTGATTTTCTACTAAGTAAAGCTCGAGTAGTCCTCTACTCTGACTTCTTCCATAATTCCAAAGGAGCTTTTTGGTGTTTTCAGAATAGGTCTAAGTCTTTGTCCATTTACTTTAAATATATTCTAATTTTTAGAATTTTCAATTTCAATAGCTCCATAAGGATAAATATTTCTAACTATGTAAGGTCCTGCCTATCTAGATCTTAATTTTCTTGAATGGTTATGAAGTCTAGTCATATAAAGATATACTTCTTATCCTATTTCAAAGCTTTTTGGAATAATTTTTCTATCATGCCAGAATTTAATTTTCTCTTTTTCTCTTACAGTATTCGAATAAGCTTCATTTCTAAATTCTTCTAATTCAATTAATTGTATTTTTCTATTTTCAGTAGCTTGATTTAAATTAGTGTTTAGAGTTTTTAATGCCCAATAAGCTTTATGTTCTATTTCAGCAGGTAAATGACAACTTTTTCCATATACTAGCCTAAAAGGTGACATACCTAAGCTCGTTTTATAAGCAGTTCTATAAGCCCAAAGTGCATCTATCAATCTATTAGCCCAATCTGTTCTAGTAGGATTTACTACTTTTTCTAAGATTAACTTAATTTGTTTGTTAGCACTTTCTACTTGTCCATTTGTTTGCGGATGATATGATATTGCAATTTTATGGTTTACTCCATATTTCTTCATTAAGGCTTCAAAACTCCTATTACAGAAATGAGTTCCTTTATCACTGATAATAGCTTTAGGTATTCCGTATCTGGCAAATATATTTGTTCTTATAAATTGTATTACCACTTTGTTATCATTAGTTTTTGTAGGAATAGCTTCTATCCATTTAGATACATAATCCACCCCCTACAATATGTAATTAAATTGATTAGACATAGGAAATGGACCCATAAAATCTATTCCCCACACATCAAAGATTTCAACCTCAACAATAGGATTAAGAGGCATCATATTCCTCTTTGATATTTTTCCTATTTGTTGATATCTTAAACAACTTAAGCAATATTTATGAGCATCTTTGAATAGTGTTGGCCAATAAAACCCACATTGCAGAATTTTTGTAGTAGTTTTCCCTGAACCAAAATGCCCTCCACAAGCTTGGTCATGACAGAAAGACAATATGCTCAAATATTCAATTTTTGGAACACACCTCCTTAAAACCAAATCAGGACATTTCTTAAATAATTATGGGTCTTCCCAATAGTAATATTTTACTCTTGAGAAAAACAATTTCTTATCCTATCTATTCCAATCCTTAGGTGTTAAACCAGTTACTAAGTAATTAACTATGTCTACATACCAAGGCATTTGTTGATGGTCATTAATTGTTCATCAGGAAAATTATCCTTAATTTCAATATTTGATTTTTCTATTTGTAATATTGATAAATGGTCTGCTACTACATTCTCACAACCTTTTTTATCTTTAATTTCTAAATCAAATTCTTGTAATAATAATATCCATTGGATCAATCTAGGTTTACTCTCTTTTTTCTTTATTAGATGTTTTAAAGCTGAATGATCCGTGTGTACTATCACTTTAGTTCCAATCAGATATGATCTAAACTTTTCTAAGGCAAACACAACAGCTAATAGTTCTTTTTCAGTAGTTATGTAATTAACTTGAGCATCATTTAAGGTTTTGCTTGCATAATGAATCACTCTAGGAGATTTTTCTATTTTCTATCTCAACACTGCTCCTACAGCAAAATCGAATGCATCACACATTAATTCAAATGGATGGTTCCAATCAGGTGCTTGAATTACAGGAGTTGAAATTAAGCTAGTCTTAAGTCTGAAAAATGCTTCCTTGTAATTTTTATCAAAGTTAAATGGGACATCTTTTAATAGATTAGTTAAAGGTCTAGCTATTTTGCTAAAGTCTTTAATAAATCTTTTATAAAAACCAGCATGTCCTAGAAATGATCTAATATCTTTTACTGATTTAGGTTCTGGTAGATTAGAAATTACTTCTATTTTAGCTTTATCTACTTCCAACGCTTTCTTAGAAACAACATGCCCTAAGACTATTCCTTGTTTAACCATGAAGTGACATTTTTCCCAATTTAAAACCAGATTTTTTTCCACACAATGTTTTAATATTTGGTCTAAATTGCTTAAACAAACTTCATATGAGTTGCCATATATAGTAAAATCATCCATAAATATTTCTAAGAAATCTTCAGTCATTGTAGTAAATATGCCCTGCATACACCTTTGAAAGGTAGCTGGTGCATTGCATAATCTGAATGGCATTCTCTTAAAAGCATAAGTTCCATTAGGACAGGTGAAAGTTGTTTTCTCTTGATCCTCTAATGCTACTGGAATTTAATTATACCCTGAATACCTGTCTAGGAAACAAAAATATTCTTACCTTGCTAATCTTTCCAGCATTTGATCTATAAAGGTAAGGGAAAATGATCTTTCCTAGTCACAGCATTCAGCTTTCTATAGTCTATACATACTCTCCAACCTGATTGAATTCTAGTAGGTATCAAGTCTTGACTTTCATTCCTAATAACTGTTAATCCTGATTTCTTTGGAACTACATGGATTGGGCTAACCCACGAGCTATCAAAAATTAGATAAATTATGTCATTATCTAACCATTTCACTATTTCCTTCTTGACTACTTCTTTAAGATTTGGATTTAATCTCCTCTTAGGAATTCTAACAAGTTTAGCATTCTCTTCTAAATATATGTGGTGATAGCATAAAGTTGAACTTAACCCTTTTATATCAGTCATAGTCCATCATATTGCTTCTTTATAACTTTTTACTACATCTTTTAATTTAGCTATTTGATCCTCTTTTAAATCTGAAGCAATAATGATTGGATAGGTTCGTTTATCTTCCAGAAATATATAGGTTAATTCAGGAGGTAAATGTTTTAATTCTAAATGTTGCCCATCAGAAGCTAGAGCTCCTAATTGAACATCATCATTTTCTAAATTAATTTCTTCCAGATCTCCTTCTATATTTATGCTTTCACTTTCCTCTAAAGTTTCAGAATCAATTTGCCTATTTAATTCTTCTTGAATCACATCATCTAACATATCTCCTTCATCCTCTAAAAAGTCTATGGTATGTAAGGACATTTCTAATTCCTCAAACCTTTCTAGTTTAAAAATATTTAATTGAGTATCCTCATTACCATATGCTAACTTCATTACTCTAGTTTTACAATTTATAATAGCCCCTGATGTTGCTAAAAATGGTCTTCCCAAAATTAAAGATGTATCACTATTTTTATGCTTAATTTGTTGGGAATCCAAAATTACAATATCAATAGGATATATAAAATTTTTGATTTTAATTAAGACATCCTTTATTTTTCCTCTAAGGTATCTTATACTTCTATCAGCTAATTGAATAATCGTACTAGTAGGAGTTAAGCCTTCTAATCCTATGGATGCAAATATATCACTTGGCATAACATTTATACCTGCACCTAAGTCTATTAAGGTTCTTTCTAAAATGGTGTTTCCTATGGTGCATGATATAATAGGGATTTCAGGATCAGATAACTTTTTAGGAATTTGTGGTAGAAATAGGGAACTACTTTACTCAGCTAAAAAGACATTTCTAAGAACTTTTCACTCTTTTCCTAGTACACCAATCCTTCAAAAATTTAGCACAATGTGACATTTTCTGCAATAGATCTAACAAAAGAATGTTAACTTGTACTTTTTCAAAAATTTCTCTAATTTGTTCTTGTTTTTCAGGTATTGTTTGTTGTAATCTTTCAGGATAGGGTGCTAAAGATTGTGATTTAAAAGATTCTTTTTCTTTCGTTTGATTTGTTCGATCATTTTTAGCTTCATTAGCAAATTCAGATTGTTCTTCAGTGATTTTCAGATATTACATTTTCATTATCATTTTGATTTTTACTCTTATCCACCTTCATATCATTTTCATTTTGAGTTCTTGGTGGTATATCAGTTCCAGATCTTAATGTTACACATACATCTTCCAGATTTTCATTACTCTTATGATGTTTTTGTATATCATTTTCGTAATTATGATCTTCAATTGTTTTTAGTTTTAAAGTGCATTCTTTAAATTCTCTTGCATTAATATTTTCTGTTTGCTGTATATTTTGCAAATTATGCAAGTTTATAACATTATAATTTTCATTATCTTGTTACATAACTTGTATTTTCATTGTATATTCGTCTAATGCTTTTAGTTTTCTTTCTAGATCATTTAATTTCATTGCATTCAATTTTTGATCAATTTTCATTATGGTTTTTTCAGTTTCGTAAATTATATCCTTTTTAGGTTCTGAATATGCTTCCTTATAGTTTAATTGGTTGACTTCTTATTGCTGACACATAAAGTATTCCAGTTTGTCAAGATTTTGCTCTATACTACGCTCTAGTCTGTCATACCTATCCCAAACTTCCTTGTCTCTCAACATATTACACATTCTATATTGACCATCAGTTGGGTAAACTATAGGATTCTCATACTCAGCTCTATTATATTGAGGATAATTCATTTGTTGTTCATGGGATCTAACCATTTGTAAACGTCTCAATTTCAAATAGTCAGAAATGTTATGTCCTTTAGAATTGCAGAAATCACATATGATAATTACAGGTTTCAGAAATCTTTGAGCATAAGCATATGCCATATTCTCAATTACAGAAGAAAACACACAACACTCTAGCTATTAAAACAAAACAGCTCTAATAGTTGCTTATATTAATTCAATTCAATTCCCTGGCAGTGGCGCCATAAAACTTGTTTGTGTTTTCCCAACACTACACCAGAAAAACTTGGATTTGTTACTTCTGTTTTTACTTAGTTAATTTATCTTTATGCCTATTCTTTCTTTTAGAAGCAAACAAACAACCTTTAATACAATTTAGATATTAACTCCAATTTGTACTTTAACTACAAGTGCATAGTGTCTATTGTATCAGTGTGCAAGTACAGGTCAATCCCATAGGGAATTTCTGAAGAATTTGAGAACTGTTCGTTTATTAACAATCAAATTTGTATCTTCTATAAGCCCTCCATTGAATTACAGTTAACTCAACGGACTAACCTCATGGACTTAAGTTGACTCACGAGCCTGTCTTTTCTTTTTAATATTACTATTTACAGAGGAATTCGGCCAACCATTGGGCGAGTCCACAGATTGTAAATAACATCACTTAAGCTCTTTAATGTTAGTTAACATTGGATTTATCATTAAGCAATACTAACATTCAGATAATTCAAACAGTAACCATTAAAATCTTTAAGTCTTTTGAACAAACCAATTTCAGTAAACTGTAAAACTAAAACAAACATAAAACAATCACAACACTAACAAAGATAACATTAATCACCATACAACCCAAACAATACAACACTCAAATACAACATACAATAGCAGATAAGTTGTTTTTGGTATTTTTGGTTTAATATGAACATGGAAATGGGCAAAAGGTGAAATGTAAAGTAATCTCACTTGACAGTAAATACTTCCGACACTACTTGCAACGCGATTACGCCATTGAAAATTAAACCACTTACAATTCTGTCTCCTCTCCCTATAGAATCGCGAGTCTAGAATTGCAAGATAATCTCCTCTTCAGCATATAGGCATCAACCTGAAGCTAAGGCTAAAAGCTTTACGATCTCCTGAAATATGAGTCGGCACTTGGTGAAAATGGCTTCCCTTCCCACGACGCGATCACTCCTCACAGTGGTTGTCAAGCACTGTGTTTGGCTCGGAATCGACCCGCCATCAAGAAAGTATTCTCACAGACCTCTAATGGTTGGTGATTATGGTGGTGGTAACGATGGTTGGTGTGGTACTTCGGAGAATTTTCGATACTGCTTGCAGAAAGCTCGATGCTCCTCCTCTATACACACTGGCTGTCCATCGATCACACACTTTCTTCTTTTTCTTCTTTTCTTTTATATTTCTTTAGTAGTAACTGCTTCTACTTGAATGGTCGGTTGGATTTCCTTCATTCATATCAATGGCGATGATTTCTTGTCCCTGCGCAATACATGCAATCGTAGTTTTTCTTCCAACTGTCCTGTTTCTGCAATCGCTATAGTGGCATATTAGAAAATAAATAGTCCGTGGAGTTACAGATAACTCAACGGACTTTCTTCGTTAATTTAACTATAAAACATGTGCATAAATTTAACTATCCGATGCTCAGGTGAATTTCGGATACTTATAAACTTAACTATCCGATGCTCAAATGCATTTCAGATAGTTAGAGATAACTCACCGATATATAACTTAAGTAAATCTACCAGATCTCGACATGTGTTAGTAGTAGTTTAATAATAAAAGAAACATTTCAGAGAGTTACAGGTCTAATTATCCAATGCTCAGATGCATTTCAGATAGTTATAGCTAACTCACCAAAAGTCCATTTAAGTCACTTTCCCAGAACATGACACGTGTCCTTAGCTATTTTATAAATAAAAAGAGATTTCGGAGAGTTATACACAAACTGTCCGATGCCCAGCTGCAATTTCAGATAGTTATAGATAACTCATCGAAAGTTCACTTAAGTCATGTATTATGGTTTCGACATGTGTACTTCAAGAAATAATAAAATATTCTTTCAAAACATAACTGTTCGGTAATTTAAACATAACTGTTTGAAATATGTTTGGTATGTTAAACATAACTGTCCGAAATATCAGAAAATTTGGATACTTAAGAATTTCACAGCCTGCAACTTACTAACAGTTCATAAATGTACTAAATTAACATTAATTCCCCAAAATTAAGCAGATTCTTCAATTAAAGCATATAACAATGCAATTATAACATAATAGCTTAATTCTCATATGATAAGCTAAATATTATGCAATTAACCATCATTTAACCGTTAATAATGTGCACTTTTACATTCTAAACATTTAATAATATGACATTACAAGTTTAGCCAAAGATCCAACTGCCAACAAACCATTGAGAGTACTAAATGACTTAAATGGCCAAGCATGTTTTATTGCAAAAATATTGCATGCTATATTGTTTCAGAGGTTTGGTCATGGAGTAGAAGTTGACAGATGTTGTCTTTATGCTACATATGCATTACTAAACCATATACAAGTGAACTGGTATGATATTTTTGTTTCTCATATCTTACATTTGCAAAGTAAATTATTTTATGGTGATACAATTTTGAGAATTGTGGCAAGTCAAACAGATATTACACCTTGGCCACAGAAAAGATTAAAGTCAAGATCTTTCTCTGCAAAGGAACTCCAAAAATACTAGGAAGCAGATACACCTGTCCTCAGACACCAACAATAACAAGATTAGCAAACACAATCACAGCCACAATAGCAATAATCCACACAATTTACAGAAACACAGCAACATACAGATATACAACAAGGTATACATACAGAAATACATACAGGTATAGATACAGACATATATACTGAATTCTTATAGCAACCATCACAAGGTTCTCACAATGATTTAGATCAAGCATTACTTGATCAGATAGACAGAGTTAGTACAGAAATTGCAAAGAAAATTTCAGATACTTTGATTGATATTTTTCGAAGACAAAGAGGCTTGTGATTATACAAATTATGTATTACATGATTTATTTTTTGTAATTTGTAACCAAAACTATTATGTAAACTGTTTACTGATTTTAATGTTACGTGATTATTTTTCACAATTTATGATATTAAACAGTTTATGCTTAATCCATAAATCCTATGTATGTTTGAAACTATCGTTTTGATTAATATATACTTTGTAAGATTTCCTTCTTTACATTTAACTTGCTTAACTTCCTAAATGGGGAGAAAATAGTTTGTTTACTTTTTTATAATGCCAAAAAGGGGGAGATATAAATTATGTGACTTATTAGGTTTTGACATCATCAAAAAGGGGGAGATTGTTAGGTATTTAATTTTGATGATATATGTTTTATTAATGTATTTAAATAAGTCTACATAATATTCTCTAAGTATATTTCTCTAAGTATAATAGTTAACAGATTATTAGAAAGTTTCATTTTTATGTCGGATAAATTAAAGATTTCCGAAGAGCTAGATTTGCAATAGTTAAACTTTTGGATAGTTAACGTTTCAGATAGTTAAATTTTCGGATAGTTAACGTTTTGGATAGTTAAACTTTTGGATAGTTAACGATTCATTTTTGTCGAATACTTTATGTTAAAAACTCGTATAGTTAAGTTATCTACACGTGTGTTTTTAATGTTTTAAGTTGTCATGTGTTTGCCATGTGCATTTGGTAATGAAAAATCGAATAGTTAGATAATTGTTTGAGTTTTTATACGCATGGATAGATAATTGTTCGAGTTTTATAAAAAGACTAACGAACAGATAAGTTTCTTTGTTTAGTCACGTGTTTTGCAGGTGCAAAAACTTAAAGAGTTAAAGGATAAGTGTCCAAGTTTTTACAAGACTTAAAGGATAACTATTTGACTAAATCGAAGGCTTAGAAGATATTATACAAGACTCCAGGAAGATAAAGCTTCAGTGAATCTACGAAGTGGAGATCGTGGAAATTCAAATTGTTAGTGGAGAAAGTGGAAATTAAAATAGAAAGTAATTTGGATTAAAGAGAAAATTAGTACGTGGATTATGGATTATGGATTGTGGATCAAGTGGATGAACATGCTGAACATGAAAGACAATAGAGTTTGACTACTAATAGAGAGTACGAGCTACATTACAATAGAGGATCCCAATCTCAAAAACCAAGTCTGAATATTCAATCCGGATCCCTAACTAAAAAGTTAAGTTTGAATATTCATATTTTGAAAAATTCTCCAACATCAGAAGAAGTTCGAAATTCCAAGCAATTTCAGAAAAGGAGCTACAAACGTAAGAAGTCTGGAAATTCGACAACTGGAGAAGAAGAGATATAGAAGTTGAGTAAAAAGAAAGAAAGAAGCTGTGTGCATAAAGATCAAGTTTTATATAATTCAAAATTAGTTTTGAATAAGAGCTTTGTTTTCATATTTGAATTGTATATCAAACATTACTGTATCAAAATCATCAAGAAGGGAATTGAGCTGAAAAGATATTGTAAATTCTATCTTGAAATAAAAGAATAGAATTTCATTTATAAGTGTTTTGTACTCTTGTTTTATTCGCTAGTTTAATTACTAAAGACACAATTCACCCCCCCTCTTGTGATACAGATGATCCTACAATTATACTGTTCACTAATTAGTGCATAGTAAATAGAATTTAGCCCACGAGCATCCATCTAGATGATTCTTTCGTCCTCCTCAATCTAGTCACTTTCATGACTGATTGGAAGTGGTGTACCATGCACAACCATTCTCTAGAGTTTTACATTTGTACTATTGAGAAAACACTCCATCCTATTTTTCCAGTAGCTATAATTGCTACCATCAAAGAGGGGAGGTCGATGGATATTCTGTCCCTTTGCAATGTGGAAAGCCATGATCTCAGATGGTTAAATCTATTAATGAGATCAACCTTGCTCTGATACTAATTGTTAGGACCTATTGGCTTACCAGAGGAGGGGGTTGAATGGTAATATTTAATTTGATAATTGAAATTTTAGGAGTTTAATAATAAGAGACTAATTGACAATTAAATTCAGCAAGCACACAACAAAAAAAGATAAAGTACACAGGGATTTTAGGTGGTTCACCACTAACGACTAGTCCACCCCCAAGGGATACTTGGGCTTCACTAAACTTTCAAAACTTACAAACACTTACTTTATGATCAAAGCAAGAACCAACCAATCGAACTGAGCTTTCTAGTCGTAGCTCCAACCAACCTATCTCTGAAGTTTTTAGTTGGTGCACTTCAGTAAACCACTATGTTAGGTATTTAATTTTGATGATGTATGCTTTATTAACGTATTTAAATAGGTCTACATAATATTCTCTAAGTATATTTCTCTAAGTATAATAGTTAATAGATTATCGAAAAGTTTCATTTTTATGTCGGATAAATTAAAGATTTCTGAAGAGCTAGATTTGCAATAGTTAAACTTTCGGATAGTTAACATTTCGTTTTTGTCGAATACTTTATGTTAAAAACTCGTATAGTTAAGTTATCCGCACGTGTGTTTTTAATGTTTTAAGTTGTCACGTGTTTTCCATGTGTGTTCGGTAATGAAAAATCGAATAGTTAGATAACTGTTCGAGTTTTTATACGCATGGATAGATAACTATTCGAGTTTTGTAAAAGGACTAACGAATAGATAAGTTTCCTTGTTTAGTCACGTGTTTTGCAGGTGCAAGAACTCGAAGAGTTAAAGGATAAGTGTTTGAGTTTTGACAGGAGTTAAAGGATAAATGTTCGACTAAATCGAAGACTTAGAAGAAATTCTACAAGACTCCAGGAAGATAAAATTTCGGTGAATCTACGAGTGGAGATCGTGGAAACTCAGATTGTTAGTGAAGAAAGTGGAAATTTAAATAGAAAGTAATTTGGATTAAAGAGAAAATTAGTACGTGGATTATGGATTATGGATTGTGGATCAAGTGGATGAACATGTTGAACGTGAAAGACAACAGAGTTCGACTACAAATAGAGAGTACGAGCTACATTACAATAGGGGATCCCAATCTCAAAAACTAAGTCTGAATATTCAATCTAGATCCCTAACTGAAAAGTTAAGTTTGAATATTCATATTCTAAAAAGTTCTCCAACATCAAAAGAAGTTCAAAATTCCAAGCAATTTTAGAAAAGGAGCTGCAAACGCAAGAAGTCTGGAAATTCGACAACTAGAGAAGAAGAGATATAGAAGCTGAGCAAAGAGAAAGAAAAGAGCTGTGTGCATAAAGATCAGGTTTTATACAATTCAAAATTAGTTTTGAAAAAGAGCTTTGTTTTCCTATTTGAATTATATATCAAAACCGTCAAGAAGGGAATTGAGCTGAAAAGATATTGTAAATTCTGTCTTGAAATAAAAGAATAGAATTTCATTTACGAGTGTTTTGTGCTCTTGTTTTATCCGCTAGTTTAATTACTAAAGACACAATTCACCCCCCCTCTTGTGATACAAACGATCCTACAACTGGTATCAAAGCTATTAAACTGTTTAAAGCATCTGAAAAGCCTTCATTTCTCTATTTAGGAATTGGTTTTTCCTATCATTTACTTCGGATCATCTATTTAAAATGGATAATTCTGAAATTTTAATTATGACTGAAGGACAGATCACTAATCGTCCTCCTATGTTCGAAGGGAGCAATTATGGCTACTGGAAATATAGTATGAAAGTATTTTTTCAGTCAATCGATTTCAAATTATGGCATATAATTAGCAATCCTATAGTGTTAGTTACGACTCTATATGATACTTGGACTTTTGATAAAAAGGAGTGAATGACACTGAATGCTAAAGGTTTAAACAAATTGTTTTGTGCTTTATCTCATGATCAATTTAATAAAGTTTCTGCATATCAAACTGCATATGAGATATGGCATGCATTAGAAGTTGCCAACGAAGGTACTAATCAGGTCAAGGAATCTAAGATCAATATGTTAGTACATAAATATGAGTTTTTAAAATGCATGAAAATGAATGTATCTCTGACATGTTTTCCTGTTTTCTTGAGATTGTAAATTCATTAAAATCTTTAGGCAAGAAATTCGAGGAAAAAGACTTGGTAAGAAAGATCCTTAGATCTTTAACTAAAATTTGGGCTCAAAAGACAACATCTATTGAAGAGTCCAAAGACTTAAATACATATACTCTTGATGATCTCATAGGAAATCTAATAGTCTATGAAGTACAACATTTAGATCCAAAAGGGAAAAATCCTAGAAGGGATCTAGCTTTTGAGGTTGATAAAGTCTTAGAAGTCACTAGTGATTCTAACGATGATTTATTGTTGTTGACTAGAAAATTTAGAAATCTGTTGAAGAAACGTAGGAACTTCAGGTCAGCAAAGACATCTGGAGATATGGAGAAGAAGTCATTCACGAAAGACAAAAGTATATGCTACAAGTGCAACAGGCCGGGTCACTTTCAAACTGATTGTCCTCTCAACAAAGATAAGAAGAATTCGAGGAGGAATTTCAGGAATAAGAAATTTAGAAAGAGAATAGCGCTTAAAGTGACATGGGATGACTCTTCAACTTCACAAAGTGAAGAAACAAAGGATTCAACATCAGACAATGAATCCTCATCAACATCAAATTCAGAAGAAAATCTAGCAAATGTATGCTTTATGGAAAAATCCAGTGAGGTACACAAATCAAAATGAATAATGGACAATGGAGCATCCAACCACATGACTAGAGATATACGATTACTTACAGAAATAACAAAGACCAAGAACAGACAAGTTACCTTTGGAAATAAAAGCAAAACAAATATCCTTGGGTCTGGCAAGGTTCAGGTAACTGAGAAATGTTTTATAAATGATGTCTTATTAGTTGAAAACTTAGGTTTTAATTTATTGAGTGTTCCTATTTTAATGAAGATTTATAGAGTAATTTTTGAAAAAAATTCCTGTAAAATTATGGACATGACTACAAACGAAATTTTATTCACTACATACAAGAAAGGATTTGTTTGTATTCTAAATTTGCCTTCTGATATTATTAAAGACAATGCTTGCTTAATTGCAAAATCGGATGAAGTCATTTTATGGCATAGAAGGCTAGGACACTTAAACTTAAAATTATTACAGAAGCTGTCTAAAAAGAATCTAGTTATAGGTTTACCTAGTATTAAGTACTCGAAAGAGTTTATGTGTGATGCATGTCAACTAGGTAAATTACATAAAACATCCTTTAAAAGCATAAATGAAATAACAAGCAAAAGAGTATTAGAACTAGTGCATATGGATTTATTTGGACCTACTAGAATAACTAGTCTAGGAGGTAAACATTATGCTTTTGTACTAGTTGATGACTATTCTAGATTTACTTGGGTCTATTTTCTAGCTAATAAAACTGAAGTTTTTGAAATATTTAAGATATTCTGTAATAAAGTTCAGAATGAGCAAAATGTTAAAATTCAAAAACTTAGGAGTGATCATGGTACAGAATTTGATATTGATCAAATGAACACCTTTTGTGAAGAATTAAGCATAGATCATAGGTACTCATTTCCAAGAGCTCCTTCACAAAATGGGATAGTAGAACGTAAAAACAGATCACTTCAGGAAATGTCCAGAACCATGTTAAATGAGAATAAGTTACCTCTTTTTCTCTAAGCAGAAGTAGTTCATACAGCATGCTATGTTATAAATAGAGTACATCTAAGACCAATTTTAAATAAAACTCCTTATAAGATATGGTATAACAGGGTTCCCAAAATAAGTTATTTAAAACCCTTTGGGTGTAAGTGTTTTATTTTAAACACTAAGGAACGAAGAGACAAATTTAAAGCCAAATCAGATGAAGGGATTTTTGTTGGTTATTCCATTAGAAGTAAAGCATATAGAGTTTATAATAAATCAACAAAAACCATTGAGGAAACCTTGCATGTGAAATTTCATGAAAATTCTCATTTGGATTTAAGACATGCTGAAAACTTTGATTTAGAAATTCTCCTAGAAATAGTACCAAATGATGTTGACAGAGAAATTGATAGATTATCTGATGGAATAAGAAATCTAAGTTTGAATGATGAAAATTTAGAAGAAAATAATGTCATACCTATAGAAAATATGGAACAACATAGAAATTGGCGTTATGCTTCATCTCATCCTTTTGATTAGATAATAGGCAATCCTAATCAAGGAGTTAGGACTAGGTCATCAGTAGTCAACATTTGTGGTGCTTATTCATTTGTTTCTTTACTAGAACCTAAGATAATTGAAGATGCCTTAGAAGATGAATTTTGGTATTTAGCTATGCAAGATGAGCTAAATCAATTTATAAGAAATGAGGTATGGGATCTAGTTCCACCACCTGAAAATCAATCCATAATAGGAACAAGGTGGGTATTTAGAAACAAAGTAGATCAAGATGGACATATAGTTAAAAATAAAGCTAGATTAGTTGCTCAAGGTTACAAGCAAGAGGAAGGAATTGATTATGATGAAACATTTGCTCCTGTTGCTAGACTAGAATCAATACGAATTTTGTTAGCATATGCTTGTTATATGGATTTCAAATTATATCAAATGGATGTTAAGATTGCTTTTTTAAATGAATATATAAAAGAAGAAGTGTATGTAAAACAACCTCCAAATTTTGAAGATTCAAAACATCCCGAGTATGTTTACAAGCTTAAGAAGGCACTATATGGCCTTAAACAAGCTCCTAGGTCTTGGTATGAAAGATTATCTAAATTTCTTATGGAAAAAGGGTATTCTATGGGAAAGGCAAATCACACTCTTTTTATCAAGAAGATCGAAAAAGATATATTAGTAGTTCAAATCTATGTAGATGACATCATATTTGGAGCAACAAATGATAAATTAGTTGAGTCCTTTTCGAAAGACATGACTAATCAATTTGAAATGAGTATGATGGGTGAACTATCATTTTTCCTAGGCTTACAAATTAAGCAATTAGATCAGGGTACTTTTATTTCACAAGAAAAATATACTCAAGATTTATTAAAGAGGTTTGGTTTAGACAACACTAAAACAAAGAATACACCAATGAGTACTATCACCAAGATGGATAAAGATGACTTTGGAAAAACTGTAGATGTAAAACAATATAGAAGTATGATTGGTTCATTACTCTATTTAACAGCTAGTCGACCAGATATTATGTTTAGTGTGTGTACTTGTGCTAGATATCAATCAAATCCTAAGGAATCACACCTACTTGCTGTTAAACGAATTTTTAAATATCTATTAGGAACCATCAATTTCGGATTGTTTTACTTTAAACATAATTCTTTAAACTTAGTAGGTTATAGTGATGCTGATTTCGCAGGATGTAAGTTTGAAAGAAAAAGCACTAGTGGCACTTGTCAATTAATTCTTTAGTGTCATGGTTTAGCAAAAAGCAAAATTGTGTAGCATTATCTACAACTGAAGCTGAATATATAGCTGCTGCACTTTGCTGTGCTCAAATCTTGTGGATCAGACAAACCTTAAAAGATTTTAATTTAAACTATAAACCAACTAAGATTTTCTGTGATAGTAGTTCTACAATAAGTTTATCTAAAAATCCTATCTTACATTCACGAGTAAAACATATAGAAGTTCGACATCATTTTTTAAGGGATAATGTTACAAAAGGAAAAAGAGTATTAAATTTTGTTCCTACCACAGAACAATTAGCAGATCTATTTACAAAACCCTTAAATGAAAATACATTCTCAAAATTATGATTAGAACTTGGTATTTGTAGGTTATCTGATATTTAATGGTCCTGTTCATTATATTTTGGTTTGTTATAAGGTAGTTTTAGAATTTAATGTTTTTTTTATTAAAAAAAAAAACAAAACAAAACAACATATCTATTTTCGAATTATAGTTTTCTGGTAGTTAAGAATTTATGAAATTCTGATTTTTATTGAAGTCAATTTATTTAAGAAAAATTCAGAAAAGATTACTTAAGGAAAAGTTAAATTGATTCAATGTGAGTACCAACTATATTTTTGTTACTTATGTATATGCTATTACAGAGATTTTAACAGGAAAATACATAGAAAGTATGTACTTTTTATTAAAGGAAAGTTATTAACATTCTGTTAGAAAAATTAAGTCTTGCGGTTGCCTCTAATTTAATTTACTGTCTTGTTTTATTTTTGTTTATTTTTTTGTCTATAATTACTTGAGTAATTAAGTCCGTTGGGGGGATGTTAAACCCTAGTCACTTAAACCAACTGGTTTGGGATGTCCTGACTGAAAACTCATTTTGCAAGTAATTCAGATTATATTTAAAAATAAAAAAAAAATTTACCTGTTCTCACTTGTCATTAAGTAACTGATTATCTTTCCCTTAAGCAAGGGATTATGATCACGTAAAAAGATGATATTGTGGGAGGTAATACATAAAATATATATATATATGAATATAAAAAAAAGGGGGGGGCAATGTACTCAAGCTTAATTTATCTGTCAAGGTGTTATAATAATCCTGACATAATCTGTGCATATAATCCTTGTTATTTTTGTTATTATCTACTCTTTACACATAATGTACGATATTTATTTGTCTTAAGTTGTGTACTCATTATTGAAATCTTTTAAGTTTCTGTAGGTATATCTCTATGAATTATCTTTTGTAAACTGAATAAGATAAAAGCCAGAAAGTCTAAATTGTTTACTCTACTACTTATTTCTGTATTTCATTCAAATTAAAAAAGAAAGAAAGAGAGACTCAAATCTATTTAAGGCTTAGCATCCTCTTTAAGTAAGCTATTTGACCTTTTTAAGCCAACTCTACTAAGGGCTTGGCAACCCAGATTAAGTACGCCATAGATTCTTTACACTACATTTATGTAAGGGGAGCAATTTCTCGTATAATAATTCATAACTTTTGAACTATTATATGTTTTCATGAAAGAATCTGCATAATTTTAGGAAATACACCTTAATTAAGTACATTTCTAAACTATCAGTGACTTGCAGGTATTTTAATTCTTAATTATCTAAATTTTCTATTGTTTCGGCAAGTTATATTACAAGTATCAGACAGTTGTGTTTTAAAATGTTCAATAGACTATTTTATTATTTCCTAAAGTACACGTGTCGAAACCATAATGTATGACTTAAGTAGATTTTCGGTAAGTTATTTGTAACACTCCGAAATGCATTTGGGCATCGGAAAGTTAGATTTGTAACAATCCGAAACATCTCTTTATTATAAAACTACTTAAGTACACGTGTCGTGATCTGGACAATTGACTTAAGTTATCTTTCGGAAGGTTATCTGTAACTCTCCGAAATGCACCTGAGCATCGAATAGTTAGGTTTATAAGTCTCTGAAACTTTCTAAACACCTTAAGTTCAAATTGTGCACGTGTTGAATTTCATTGCTTTATAATGTCTTAGTTGAAACTCGAACAGTTATGTTTAAATTTTTGACTTTTCACACCTATTCCCTCATGAAATTCGAACAGTTATCATAAGTCTTCGAGTTTTCTCACTTTTTCACTTAGCCTGAAGTTATTTCTTTATATGAACAGTTACGCTAAGTATTCTACAATTGTTGGTTGTAAGACTTGTACAGTTATTGCAAGCACTCGAGTTATTTATCGGTAACGGATCTTATATTTATGATTTCAATGATTGAATCCATTTATCCATTTCTAAACTCGGAGAGTTATGAATGCTTTCCTAACAACCTTTCGTGTTTCTACCTTGGTAAAACCTTAGCTTCACAATCTTTCCTTCCACTAAGTTCTACAGTGCAAAGCGAAGATTAATCAACAATGTCAAGATGTGATAGAATTACCAAAGTGTAGAAAAGAGAGCTAGAACTTCAGAAAATGCAGAATGAAATCAATGATATTTACTCCAGGTACACTTTTTCAAACAAAGTACTACACAAAATTAGAAAAGCTGTTCAAGATGAGAAAATTTTCTGTTGGAAATTTATTCGAAATTATGCTGAAACACAGTTTAGCCTAAAACAAACTGAACTTTCTGCATTGCATTTATGGAAAAGAAATTTACAACCTAACCTTGCGATTGTAAGTTTTGGACATGTACCAGAGACATCGGTAAAGTTTATCACTTATTATGGAAAGAAGTGGGGACCAATGATCGAAAAGGCAAACAAGGAATTACAATCCTTGTATTCCCAACATTATTTTCCCCTAGCTATTTTAGATGATATTAAACAGTATATCAATGAACAGAAAACTGCCATTAGCAAAATGGACCTTCGAAGTGAAGGACAAAGAGTTTATCAACTCAAAATGGCAGAGGTGGAGAGCTTAAAACTCTATATTCCATTATTACCACCTAGGCATCATGGTGAAGGACCATCAAGACAACAGGTGCCTTTAACAGGAGAAATTAAGACAATTTTAGAACCTCCTGAACAACCTGAAAACTGTAGACATATAGTCGGACAAAGAAAAAGATAATTGAATATTTTGGACTAACTGCAGGTGTACAAGGAATATTGCAGCAAAAAGAAGAATCAGTGAAAAATGGAAAACTATGCTCCATTGCAGAAGCTGGACAGACATTTTTGTCAGGAATCCCAGTAGTTGTGACAAATATTGGCTTACAAGCATATACTCTAAGGTATTGTGTCACATTAGTGCATAATGTATCTTTTAATACAATGGACAGTTTTTCACACAATGCTGCAAGCACACATTCTTTTCCTACGGAAAGTGAGAATGTAGGAAATTTTGATGATATATATATAGATGATATCAAATTTGATGATATTATTGATGACGTAGACATTGAGTCTATGAATTTTGAAGATATTTCATCTGAAGAGGAATGTACAGATATTCTTCCTCTTACTGTATCTTGAACATAGACTTTTGAATTTTGGTACAGTTACTTATACTACACTTTATATGTATGGTTATGTCTGTTACAATATATCGTATACTTGTTGATAAATGTATATAATCAACAACATACACAGTTACAAATAGAATATGATACTACCAATGTCTCACATATACAAATTTCAGAAATACAGGATGATTCTATTCCACAGACAGATATAGAACATTCTTTCATACAGAGACAATTGTATAGATCACATATAGATATATAGGTTGCTGATATACAGATTGTTACAGAGACTGTTGCTACTGAAATGTTTCCAGAAGAAATTCAGCAGATTATTGATACGACAATAACAGATATTTCAGACATTTATACTAGTTTTGATAGAAATTTCACCAGTTCTGAAACATTTGACAATATAGATGTTGTTGATAATATTGAAACAAGTCCCAGATCAGAACATCATGACAGGAAAATACCTAATCCTAAACAGAGTTTAGATGCAAATACACTATTATGCAAATGACATATATTTAACTCCAGATTTACTTCATCAGGTACTTGGTCTGAAAAATGGAGTTAAATTATCAGAAAGAAAACAGGTTTATCGATTGGGATGAGACATTACAAGTTTAGCCAAAGATCCAACTGCCAACAAACCATTAACATTACTAAATGACTTAAATGGCCAAGCACATTTTATTGCAAAAATATTGCATGCTACATTGTTTCAGAGGTTTGGTCATGGGGTAGAAGTTGGCAGATGTTGTTTTTATGCTACATACGCATTAATCAACCATATACAGGTGAACTGGTATGATATTTTTGTTTCTCATATCTTACATTTGCAGAGTAAATTATTTTATGTGATACAATTTTGAGAATTGTGGCAAGTCAAACAGATATTACACATTGGCCACAGAAAAGATTAAAGTCACGATCTTTCTCTGCAAAGGAACTCCAAAAATACCAAGCGGCAGATACACCTATCCTCAAACAACAACAACAATAGGTTCAGCAAACATAGCAACAATCCGCAGAATTTATAGAAACACAGCAACATACAGATACACAACAAGATATACATACAGATATACAACAAGGTATACACAGAGAAATACATATAGGTATAGATACAGACATACATACTGAATTTTTACAGCAACCATCACAAGTTTCTCAAAATGATTTAGTTCAGGCATTACTTGATCAGATAAACAGAGTTAGTATAGATATTGCAAAGAAAATTTCAGATACCCTGATTGATATTTTTCAAAGACAAAGAGGCTTGTGATTATACAAATTATATATTACATGATTTATTTTTTGTAATTTGTAACCAAAACCATTATGTAAATTGTTTACTGATTTTAATGTTACGTGATTATTTTTCACAGTTTATGATATTAAACAGTTTTTGCTTAATCCATAAATCTTATGTATGGTTGACACTATCGTTTTGATTAATATATACTTAGTAAGATATCCTTCCTTACATTTATAAAACTTAACTTCCTAAAGGGGGAGAAAATAGTTTGTTTACTTTTTTATAATGCCAAAAAGGGGGAGATATAAATTATGTGACTTATTAGGTTTTGACATCATCAAAAAGGGGGAGATTGTTAGGTATTTAATTTTGATGATAAATGCTTTATTAATGTATTTAAATAAGTCTACATAATATTCTCTAAGTATATTTCTCTAAGTATAATAGTTAACAGATTATCGGAAAGTTTCATTTTTATGTCGGATAAATTAAAGATTTTCGAAGAGCTAGATTTGCAATAGTTAAACTTTCGGATAGTTAACGTTTTGTTTTTGTCGAATACTTTATGTTAAAAACTCATATAGTTAAGTTATCCGCACGTGTGTTTTTAATGTTTTAAGTTGTCACGTGTTTTCCATGTGCGTTCGGTAATGAAAAATCGAATAGTTAGATAACTGTTCGAGTTTTTATACGCATGGATAGATAACTATTCGAGTTTTGTAAAAGGATTAACGAACAGATAAGTTTCCTTGTTTAGTCACGTGTTTTGTAGGTGCAAGAACTCGAAGAGTTAAAGGATAAGTGTTCAAGTTTTGACAGGAGTTAAAGGATAAATGTTCGACTAAATCGAAAACTTAGAAGATATTCTACAAGACTCCAAGAAGATAAAATTTCAGTGAATCTACGAATGGAGATCGTGGAAACTCAGATTGTCAGTGAAGAAAGTGGAAATTTAAATAGAAAGTAATTTGGATTAAAGAGAAAATTAGTATGTGGATTATGGATTGTGGATCAAGTGGATGAACATGCTAAACGTGAAAGACAACAAAGTTCGAGTACAAATAGAGAGTACGAGCTACATTACAACAGGGGATTCCAATCTCAAAAACCAAGTCTGAATATTCAATCTAGATCCCTAACTGAAAAGTTAAGTTTGAATATTCATATTCTGAAAAGTTCTCCAACATCAGAAGAAGTTCAAAATTCCAAGCAATTTTAGAAAAGGAGCTGCAAACGCAAGAAGTCTGGAAATTCGACAACTGGAGAAGAAGAGATACAGAAGCTGAGCAAAGAGAAAGAAAAGAGCTATGTGCATAATGATCAGGTTTTATACAATTCAAAATTAGTTTTGAAAAAGAGCTTTGTTTTCCTATTTGAATTGTATAACAAAAATTACTGTATCAAAACCGTCAAGAAGGGAATTGAGCTGAAAAGATATTGTAAATTCTGTCTTAAAATAAAAGAATAGAATTTCATTTATGAGTGTTTTGTGCTCTTGTTTTATACGCTAGTTTAATTACTAAAGACTCAATTCACCCCCTCTCTTGTGATACAGACGATCCTACAACACACTAGCTTGAAGAGATCAGAGTTTATTGCGTGGAGAGCTCTAGACTTGAATTTTCCTTTTGTAGAAGATTTGATCTTGAAGATTTTCTACTATATGTGTGGAGCTTGGTGTATAGATTCGTATATGCAAAAGCTATCTATCTTTCTTGTCTACTTATTATATTTATAACCATAAGCATAACGATCATATTCACCTCTAACGAATGTATTCTGCTGTACTTATTGAATTTGCAAAGCCAAATATGGTAAGTTACCGTTTAGGAAGGTGTTTCAAGATAACCTTCCAATTTCCTTTGACTTTCGGATGGTTAGCTGTGTAATACTCCGAAGAATGCTCGTAACTTACTGATAATCCACTTAAGTCCTTTTGCCACGTGAGATTTTAAGTCGTACACGTGAGGTGTCATAAGTTCAGATACTTGTAACTATAACTTATCGAAATGTTCTTGACTATTGGATAGTTAGCTACAGTAACTCTTTGATTTTCTTCTTCTAAGCTTCCGACTGCTTTCTTATTTATGCACATGCATAATAGGATGATTAAGTTTCAAATAGTTAAATCTGTAACATTCTGAAACTTCTTGTTTTTTGGATAGTTAATTTTCTAACTCTTCGAAAAATACCTTTAAATTTCTGTCTAGATTTCTGCATGTGGGAAATTGAATGACTTAAATTTCGGATAGTTAGCATTCCTAACTTTCTAATTTCCTTGATCTTTTAGAAAGTTAGTGACTCAACTCTTCGATCATTCAACAAGTTATCTTCCAAACTCTCCGAAGGCCTTATAATTTCAGATAGTTATTCTTCTAACTGTCTGATGGTGTTTATGCTGCTTTAAATTGACTCTTTGGATAGTTAAGTTTGTAACTCACCGAAGATTCATTTCCTTCAGATAATTAAGCCTGGTAACCTTCCGATTTCCTATTTATGTCTTGTAGAAAAATCTGAACTATCTGTATCGACTTATTTGCCTTTTGACTTTTTGCTAAACTGTTAAATCTGAGAAATACAATTTGTTTCCTCACATTGATTTTTGCATTATCAAAATCAAGAGGTCCTTTCAAAGATAATCCAAAATCTTCTAAAGTTTGCCTTATCCATAAAATCTGAGTGCAACACAATGCAACAGTAACATATTCAACTTTAGTGGTTGAAAGTGCTACACAGTTTTGCTTTTTACTAAATCATGGCACCAAATTATTTCCCAATAATTGACATGTGCCACTAGTAATTTTTCAATCATATTTAGATCCTACATAATCAGCATCAGTATATCCTATAAGATCTATTGAACTATCCTTAGAATAAATGTTTAGAATGAAAAAGTGCATAATATTAATGATTAAATGATGGTTAATTGCATAATATTTAGCTTATCATATAAGAATTACGCCATTATGTTATTATTGCACTATTATAAGCTTTAATGAAAGAATCTACATAATTTCAAGGAATTAATGTTAATTTAGTATATTTCTGAACTGTCGGTAAATTGCAGGCTGTGAAATTCTTAAGTATCCAAATTTTCTGTTATTTCGGAGAGTTATATTGCATGTACCGGACAATTATGTTTTTAATGATAGAAGAATATTTTATTATTTCCTGGAGTACACGTGTTGAAACCTTAATGCATGACTTAAGTGGATTTTCAGTAAGTTATTTGTTAACTATCCAAAATGCATTTAGGCATCAGATAATTTGGTTCGTAAGTGTTTGAAATATCTGAACTCATTAAGTTAGAATTATGCACGTGTTGAATTTAAATGCTTTAATATATCACGTAAGATGCACATGTTTAACTCGTTAAGTTAGCATAACTGTATGCATTGAGTTACATGAATACATACTAAGGTAACGCGTTATGTTAGCAGCTTATTTCTTTATTGCACGTGTTTTATAGTTAAATCAACGAAGTAAGTTCGTTGAGTTATCTATAACTCCATGGACCATTTATTTTCTAATATGCCATTGTAATAGTTACAGAAATAGGACATTCGAAGGAAAACCACGATTGCACATATCACGTAGGAATTCACTCGTGGAAGGAAGAAGAAATCACCATCGTTGATATGAATGAAGGAAATCCAACCGATCATCTAAGCAGAAGCAGTTACTATTAAAGAAATATAAAAGAAGAGGAGAAAAATGAAGAAAGTGTGGTTGGCTGTGTGTGTAGAGGTGGAGGACCGTGCTAACTGCAGGCAGCATCGCAAGTTCACTGAAGCTCTACACCATCACCAAAAATCACCATCACCATAATCACCAACCATCGGAGGTCTGTGAGGATACTTTCCTGATGTCGAGTCGATTCCAAGCCAAACACGGTACCTGACAACCATTGTGAGGAGTGATCTCGTCGTGGGAAGGGAAGCTATTTCACCAAGCACCAACTTATATCTCAAGAGATCGTAAAGCTTCTAGCCTTAGTTTCAGGTTGATGCTAGTATGCTGAAGAGGAGATCATCTTGCAATTCTGGACTCGTGATTCTATAGGGAGAGGAGGCAGGATCGTAAGTGATTAAGTTTTTAGTGGTGTAATCACGTCACATGTAGTGACAGAAGTTTTTACTGTTGATAGAGATTTTTACATTTCACCTTTCACCCATTTTCATGAACACATTAAAACAAAAATACACAAAACAACAACTTATCTTTGTTTACATTTAGTATTTAAGTGTTGTATTGTTTTTTTTGTATCGTGAGTAATGTTATCATTGTCAGTATTGTGAATGTTTTATGTTTGTTTGATTTAGAAATTAGAAAATAGTTTTACAGTTTACTCAAATTGATTCGTTCCAGATACTTAAAGATTTTTATGGTTACTGTTTGAAATATCTGAATGTTAGTGTTGCCTAATGATAAATCTAATATTAACTAGCATTAAATAGCTTAATTGATGTTATTTACAATCTGTGGAACCACCCAATGGTTGGCCGAATTCCTCTATAAATAGTAGTATTTAATTAGAAAGATAGGCTCGTGGAGTTAACTTAAGTCCACGAGGTTAGTCCGTTGAGTTAGCCATAACTCTACGAACTTGGTCCGTTGTATTAATTGTAACTCAATGGAGTGCTTGCTAAACACATAAATTCCATTATTAAAACTAGAATAGTACACAATTCTTACTCAATCTCTGTGGGATCGACCTGTACTTGCACACAAATACAATATACACTGTGCACTTGCATTTAAAATACAAAGTGGAATTAATATCTAATTTGTGTGAAAGTTTGTTAGATTACTTCTAAAAGTAATTATTGATATAAGCCTAAAGACAAATTAAACTAGTTGTTTGATCTAACCTTTCACATCAAGACAAGTTTTCTAGCGTTGTTGTCGGGGATTGAGATGCTAAGCAACTGTGAGTGCTGTTTTGTTTTAATAGCAAGAGGAGTGTTGTGTGTTTTCTTCTATAATTGAGAATATGGTATATGTTTATGCTCAAAGATTTCTGAAACCTATAATTAGCATATGTGAATTCTGTAATTTGGAAGGTCACAATATTTCTGATTGTTTGAAACTGAGACGATTGCAGATGGTTAGATCACATGAACAACAAATGAATTATCTTCACTATAATAGATCTGAGTATGAGAATCCTATGGTTTACCCAACTAATGGTTAGCTTATAATGTGTAATATGTTGAGAGACAAGGAAGTTTGGGATAGGTATGACAGATTGGAGCGTAGCTTAGAGTAAAACATGGACAAACTAGAACAATATATGTGTTAGCAACAAAAAGTCAACCAATTAAACTATAAGGAAGCATATTCAGAACCTAAAATTGATATCATTTATGAAATTGAAAAAACGATAATGAAAATTGATCAAAAATTGAATGTAATGAGATTAGATGATCTGGAAAGAAAACTAAAAGCATTAGATGAATTTACAATGAAATTACAAGTTATGCAATAGGAAAACAAAAATGAAAACTTTAATATTACAGATCTACATAATTTGCAAGACATACAAACAAAACAAAATACCAATGCAATAGAATTTAAAGAATGCAATTTAAAACTAAAAATAGTTGAAGATCATACCCATGAAAATGATATACAAGAACATCAAGAAAGTAATGAAAAACTAGAAGATGTATGTATAACATTAAGATCTGGAAATGATATACCACCAAGAATTCAAAAAGGAAATAATATGAAGGTGGATAAGAGAAAAAATCAAAATGATAAGGAAAATGTAATATCTAAAAATATAGAAATCAATGAAGAAAAATCTGAACTTGAAAATGAGACTAAAAATGATCAAACAAATCAAATGAAAGAAAAAGAATCTTTTAAATCACAATCATTAGCACCCTATCTTGAAAGATTACAACAAACATTTCCTAAAAAATAAGAAAAAATTAGAGAAATTTTTTAAAAAGTACAAGTTAATATTCCTTTGTTAGACTTATTACAGAAAATGCCACCTTGTGCTAAATTTCTTAAGGATTGGTGTACTAAGAAAAGAGAGCGAAAAGTTTTAAGGAAAGTCTTTTTAGCTGAGCAAAGTAGTTCCCTATTTCTGCCACAAATTCCTAAAAAGTTATCTGATCCTGGAATTCCTATTATATCATACACCATAGGAGATACCTTTTTAGAAAGAACCTTAATAGACCTAGGTGTAGGTATAAATGTTATGTCAAGTGATATATTTGCATACTAAGGATTAGAAAGCTTAATTCCTACTAGGACTTTTATTCAATTAGCTGATAGAAGTATAAGATACCCTAGAGGAAAAATAGAGGATGCCTTAATTAAAATAAAAAACTTCATATATCCTATTGATATTGTAATTTTGGATTCCCAACAAATTAAGCATGAAAATAGTGATACATCTTTAATTTTGGGAAGACCATTTTTAGCAACATCAGAGGCTATTATTAATTGTAAAACTGGAGTAATGAAGTTAGCATATGGTAATGAGGATACTTGATTAAACATTTTCAAACCAGAAAAGTTTGAGAAGTTAGAAATGTTTGAGGAGTTAACTATCCGGAAGCTTAAAGGACTTTTCGGAGAGTTACAGGTATAATTATCTGAAAGTTAAGTCATTAAATTTCCCAAGTGCAGAATTCTAGAAAGAAGCTCAAATATATTTTCGGAGAGTTAGAAAGATAACTATCTGAAATCCTGAAGCGTTTCGGTGAGTTATAGGGATAACCATCTGAAACTTAAGTCATTAAATTTCCCACGTGTAGAATTCCCAAGAGAAGCTCAAATAAGTTTTCGAAGAGTTAGAAAGATAACTCTCCGAAATCTTGAAGCGTTTCGGTGAGTTATAGGGATAACCATCCAAAACTTAAGTTAATCTTTTATGCAAGTGCTGAATTGAAGCAATCGAAAAGTTAATGTAGAGTTACTGTAGCCAACTATCCGATAGTTAAATAACTGTTCGGTAAGTTACAGTTATAAGTATCCGATTGAATGACAGCTTGCAGTATATATTCTAAAATCCTACATGGCAGAAAGGTTTAAGTGATCTTTCAGTGAGTTACAGATATTCTTCGAAGAGTTACACAACTAACTATTCGAAAGATTAGGAAAATTGGTAAGACATCTTGAAACAACTTTCTAAATGGTAACTTACCGTATTTAGGACTGGAGTCTAATCAAGTACAGTAGAATACATTCGTTGGAAGAAAATATGATCGTTACACATGTCAGGTATATATACAAGATACAGACAATAGATTTAAGTAGCGCTTTGCTCATACATATACTTACACCAAGCTCAATAGAAGAAAAGCTTTAAAGATCAAATCATCGTCAACATTTACAGACCAAATTTCAGAAGTTCATCATGCATTCAACTCTGTTGTTAACAAGATAGTGTTTACTGAAGTACATGAATTAAAACTTCAGAGAAAGGATTGTTTGAACCTTCGACAAGGAAGCTCAAGTGAATGGTTAGTTGGTTCTTGCTTAAACCTTAAAGCAATTGATTGTAAGTTTACAAGAGTTTAGTGAAGCCCAAGTATCCCCTGGGGGTGGACTAGCCGTTAGTGGTAAACCACCTAAAAATCTCTGTGTGATTTCCTTTATTGTATGCTTGCTATTACTTTACATTAAACTACCTCTAAAAGGTTAAGAAACAAATTTTTACCATTCACCCCCCCTCTAGTAAGTCTTAAGGTCCTAATAATTAGTTTTAGAGCAAGGTTGATCTCGTTAATAGATTTAACCATCTGAGATCATAACTTTCCACACTACAGAGGGTCAGAATATCCATCGACCTCCCCTCTTTGATGGTAGCAATTATAGCTACTAGAAAAATAGGATGGAGTGCTTTCTCAAGAGTACAGATGTGAAACTTTGGAGAATAGTTGTACATGGTACACCAACTCCAATCAATCATGAAAGTGACTGGACTAAGGAGGATGAAAAAATCATCTAGATGGATGCTCGTGGGCTTAATTTCATTTACTGTGTACTAACTAGTGAACAGTATAATAAAATATCTACTTGTAAATTCTCCCATGAAGCTTGGAAGATCCTTCAAATTACATATGAAGGAACCAGCCAAGTTAAAGATACTAAAATCAGCATTTTGTTAAGAAAATATGAATTATTCAAAATGCTTGAAAAAGAAAGTATCACTGAAATGTTTTCTAGATTCATAGAAATTGTGAATGAACTAAGAGGCCTTGGGAGGAGTTTTTCTAATCGTGAACAAGTACAAAAGATCCTAAGGAGCCTGACAGTCGAATGGAAGCAGAAGTCTACTTCCATACAGAATTCAAAGGATCTAAATAACTATTTAGTTGAAGATCTGTTGGGAAACCTTCTAGCCCATGAAGTTCAAATGAAGGAATGGAAAGAATAAGGAGTCTTTGAAAGAAAAGTAGAGAAAAAGAAAGAACTAGCTTTTCCCTCAACAGAAGATCAACTAAGCTTGGATGAGGATGAAGTGTTACTACTGGCTAGGAACTTTAGAAGGATGATGAGACAAGAAGGCAAAGCCAGCTCCTCAAAACCAAAAGTACTTACATGCTACAAGTGCAAGAAACTGGGACACATTCAACTTTACTATCCTTTTCAACAAGAGGAGGACAAACAAAAATGGAAAAGGAAGAATAAGAAGAAGATGGCCTAGAAAGCCACTTGGGATGACAGTAGCTCATCCAGCAGCTCATCAAACTCAAATGAGGAGGCATATGCAAACGTGTGCTTTGCTGCACAAGAGGTATGCTCTACATCTCCCTATTGCTCAGAAAAGGAAAATGATGATGTAGATATAGATAGTCTTCTCTATATAGTAGATAACTTATATATAAAATGTAAGAAGTATAAGAAAGAATTAAAGAGTTTAAATTCCTATCTAGAAGATGTTTTTGCTGAACTAGAAAAAGTCTTAGTTGATAATAGGGAATTAAAAACTAAAATGGATAACTATAGTTGTAAAAATTTTGATCTGAAAGAAGAAAATAAAAATCTGTTATCTGAAGTTACTGATTTAAAGAAAACTGTATGTAAATTTACTAAAGGTGAAAATAGCTTAAACAAAATAATAGGATCTCAAAGAATAGGAAGAAGCAAATTTGGCCTAGGATATGTTGTACCACAGGAAACTCCTTGCTGTGGTGGAAAAATTAGATCTTATAAAGATAGCACAACTGTGTTTGTCATTAAGAAGAGATCTATGTCTATATGACTACCAAAAGGCAACAGGTTTAGTATATAGAGAACTAACAATGACAGACCCAAGAAGATATGGGTACCAAAAGTCTTAATTTCAACATGACTTGTAGGACTGCATGGACAAGAAAGCTCAAACATCCAAGTGAATCATTGACAGTGGTTGCTCAAAGCATATGAGAGGTATGAAAAGACTTCTAGAATCTGTTAAATCAATAAATTCAGGATCTGTTAAGTTTGGTAACAATGAAAAATGTAGAATTACTGCCATAGGAAATGTTGTATCTGAAAATGGAAAAATAGAAAATGTCTTACATGTAAATGGTTTAAAACAGAATCTGCTAAGTGTAGGTCAATTATGTGACAAAGGTTACAAAATACTTTTTACTATAGAAAACTGTTTTATATTACAATAGGATACACATGAAATCAAATTTACTATATATAGAAATAATTCAATTTATACTTTGGAATTTCCATGTGATATTATATCTAGTGATGCATGTTTAGTTGCTTCTAATGAAGATGAATGGTTATGGCATAAGAGATTAAATCATGCAAACATGAGACTTATAAGAAAATTAACCAAACATGATCTTGTTAGAGGTGTGCCTAAGCTCAAATTCAAGAGAGATAAATTGTGTAGTGACTGTACAATTGGAAAACAAAAGAAATCAGCATACAAGAGTATTGAAGACATTACCACACGTCAACCATTGGATCTATTGCATATAGACCTATTTGGTCCTACACAAACAACTAGTTTAGGAGGAAGAAAATATACCTTAGTGGTAGTTGATGATTATACAAGATTCACTTGGGTTATTTTCTTAACACACAAGAATGAAGCTTGTAATGAATTCAAACATCTCTGTATTAGAATTCAAAATGAAAAAGAATCAACCGTGAAGAAGATCAGAAGTGATCATGGAGGTGAATTTCAAAATTCAGAATTTGAAGAATTATGCAATTCTTTTGGCATACTACACGAATTCTCATGTCCAAGCACTCCTACTCAGAATGGAGTTGTAGAGAGGAAGAATAGATCAGTACAAGAAATGGCAAGGACAATTCTTAATGCATCTGATCTACCAAAGTCTCTATAAGTTGAAGCTGTAAATACTACATGTTATTCAGAACTCATCTTAGACCTATCCTACATAAGACACCTTTTGAACTATGGTATGGTAAAATACCAAATGTTGGATATTTTAAGGTCTTCGAATCAAGATGTTTTGTGCTTAATACAAAGGATCAAAAGGACAAATTTGATGCAAAATCTGATCCTGCTCTACTTGTTGGATACTCTTCAAGAAGCAAGGCCTACATGGTCTATTTTGAACATGAAAGAAGAGTAGAAGAGTCAATAAACGTATTCTTTGATGAAGACATGGTAGGAAAATTGAAGAGGCTAACAATAGACAATGAGAGTGAAAGTGAAGTAATAAATCAAAAAATTCCTCAGAAAAAGGATAGTTCAACACTGCCTACATCTACTAAGATAGAAAAAGCATGGAAGACAAAGTTTGAACATCCCATTGGGCAAATTATTGGGAATATAAATCAATGTGTTCAAACAAGAAGCAAAATTCAAAATATTTGTAATTATTGTGCTTTTGTGTCTGAACTTGAACCTTCAACAGTTGAAGATGCCTACAATGATGAATATTGGATCATGGCTATGCAAGAGGAACTAAATCAGTTCAAGAAAAATGAAGTCTGGAACTTGATTGAAAGGCCCATCGAAAAATCAATTATTAGTACTAAATGGGTGTTTAAGAACAAACTTGACAATAATGGTAGTATTATCATAAATAAAGCTAGACTTATTGCTTAGGGATACAACCAACAGGAAGGAATCGACTATGAAGAAACTTTTGCACCTGTTGCAAGACTTGAAGCAATTAGAATGTTACTTGCATTTGCAAGCAGTATGAAAATCAAGCTTTATCAGATAGATGTTAAAAGTGCATTTCTTAATGGCATTCTACAAGAAGAAGTATATGTAGAACAGCCACCAGGTTTTGAAGATGAAGAAAATCCAAACCATGTATACAAACTGAATAAAGCTCTTTATGGTTTGAAGCAAGCATCACATGCATGGTATGATAAACTGAAGAGTTTCCTTCTTGAGAATCAATTTAACATAGGAATTGCAGACAACACCTTATTCATCAAATCTAAAAGTTCTCATATGTTGATTATTCAAATGTACGTGGATGATATCATTTTTGGTGCCACACATGAGAAACTATGTCATGATTTTCAAATCTTAATGAAGAATGAATTTAAGATGAGTCTTATGAGAGAATTAAAATTCTTTCTAAGATTACAGATTCATCAACTTCAACATGGTATTTTCCTGAATTAAGAAAAATTTTGCAAAGAGATTCTCTTAAAATTTGGTATGGATAAATCCAAAGCAACAGGTACTCCTATGAACTCAAATGAAAAACTTGATAAGGACATTTCTGGCATTCCAGTAGATCAAAAGAAATACAGAGGTATGATTGGATCACTTCTGTATCTAACAGCCAATAGACCAGATATAATGTTTAGTGTTTGTACTTGTGCAAGATATCAAGCCTCTCCAAAAGCATCACACTTAAAATCAGCTAAACGTATATTTAAATATCTACAAGGTACCAAAGAGTTTGGCTTATTTTATTCTTCACAAAATCAATTGACTTTAGTAGGATACAGTGATGCAAATTATGCAGGATGCAAATTAGATCGAAAAAGCACCAGTGGGACATGTCAGTTGCTTGGTCATTCACTTGTTTCTTGGTTCAGCAGGAAACAAAACTCTATAGCTCTATCCACCACTAAAGCTGAATATATGGCAGCAGGCCTATGTTGTGCACAGATCTTATGGATGCAACAAACTCTAGCAGATTATAAGCTCAATTTTCAGAATACCATAATTTACTATGATACCAGCAGTGCCATTAATCTCTCTAAGAATACAGTCCTACACTCTAGAGCAAAACATATCAAGATTAGGTACCACTTTTTAAGAGACCATGTTGAAAAAGGTCATATTTCCTTAGAATATGTCTCTACTAAAGAACAACTTGCAGATATCTTCACCAAACCATTATCTGAAGCTGCATTTAATCATATTAGACGAAATCTAGGGATTTGTTCTTTATATGATTTATAATTTCATATCTACTCTCCAAGCTCACAATTAGGAGCTTGTTCTACTAACATCCCTGTTTTGCAGCAACTTAGACATTTTGATACTCAGCTATAATTGCTCCACCAACTCAGTATCTGTCTTCTCACTTCTTTTTGACAATTGGCAAAAAAGGGGGAGAAATATCATATTTTGGTAAGCAAAGCTGTAGTAAAGTAGGGGGAGAAATTCAGGGGGAGTCTTTAAATTTACATTATTCTGTATTCCTCGTGTGCTTTTCTATATAGATGTATAGGGAGAGAAATACATGTAATACATTGTAAGGTTTTTGCCATTATCAAAAAGGGGGAGATTGAAAGGACCTCTAGATTTTGATAATGCAAAAATCAATGTAAGGTTTTGAATTGTATTTATTAGGATTAGTCTGTACAACAAAAAGATCAGAAGAAAGACAAATAGAAGCAGCAAACAGGTTGCAGTAAATCTCAAAATATGCTACTGCCGAAAATCGGACAGTTAAGAATTGTATTTCTTAGGATAAGGAGGATTGAATGATCGGATAGTTAACTCCTTAACTATCCGGAAGCTTAAAGGACTTTTCAGAGAGTTACAGGTATAACTATCCAAAAGTTAAGTCATTTAATAAATCACGTGCAGAAATACAGAACAGAAGCTTAAAGGACTTGTCGAAGAGTTAGATAACTATCCAAGTTTTCTTTTCGGAGAGTTAGATAACTATTCGAGTTTTTTGATAAGTTACAGGTATAACTTTTCGGAACTTAAGTCATCCTATTACGCACGTGCAAAATAGAGAAGTTGGCAGTCAAAAGCTTAAAAGAAAAATCAGAGAGTCAGATAACTATCCGAAATCTCAAAGAGAGTTTCGGTAAGTTACAATTTAACTATCCGAAACTTAAGTCATTGAATTTCCCACGTGCAGAATTCCAGAAAGAAGCTCAAATATATTTTCGGAGAGTTAGAAAGATAACTATCCGAAATCTTGAAGCGTTTCGGTGAGTTATAGGGATAACCATCCGAAACTTAAGTCATTGAATTTCCCACGTGCAGAATTCTAGAGAGAAGCTTAAATAAGTTTTCGGAGAGTTAGAAAGATAATTATCCAAAATCTTGAAGCGTTTCGGTGAGTTACAGGGATAACCATCCAAAACTTAAGTCAATCTTTTATGCACGTGCTGAATTGAAGCAATCGGAAAGTTAACATAGAGTTACTGTAGCCAACTATCCGACAGTTAAATAACTGTTCAGTAAGTTACAGTTATAAGTATCCGATTGAATGAGAACTTGCAGTATATATTCTGGAATCCTACATGGCAGAAAGGTTTAAGTGATCTTTCGGTGAGTTATAGATATTCTTCGGAGAGTTACACAGCTAACTATCCGAAAGGTTAGGAAAATCGGTAAGACATCTTGAAATAACTTTCTAAATGGTAACTTACCGTATTTAGGACTGGAGTCTAATCAAGTACAGTAGAATACATCCGTTAGAAGAAAATATGATCGTTACACATGTCAAGTATATATATAAGATACAGACAATGGATTTAAGTAGCGCTTTGCTCATACATATACTTACACCAAGCTCAATAGAAGAAAAGCTTTAGAGATCAAATCATCTTCAACACTTACAGACCAAATTTCAGAAGTTCATCACGCATTCAACTCTGTTGTTCACAAGATAGTGTTTAATGAAGTACACGGATTAAAACTTCAGAGAAAGGATTGTTTGAAGCTTCGACAAGGAAGCTCAAGTGAATGGTTAGTTGGTTCTTGCTTAAACCTTAAAGCAAGTGATTGTAAGTTTGCAAGAGTTTAGTGAAGCCCAAGTATCCCTTGGGGGTGGACTAGCCGTTAGTAGTGAACCACCTAAAAATCTCTATGTGATTTCCTTTATTGTATGTTTGCTATCACTTTACATTAAACTACCTCTAAAAGGTTAAGAAACGAATTTTTACCATTCACCCCCCCTCTAGTAAGCCTTAAAGTCCTAACAATATTTTGATTACTTAAATGTAAATTCAGGAGATTAACAATGAATGACTAATTGACAATGAAATTTAGCAAGCACACAATAACAAATAATGCACACAGGGATTTTAGGTGGTTCACCACTAACTGCTAGTCCACCCCCAAGGGATACTTGGGCTTCACTAAGCTTTCACAAACTTACAAACACTTGCTTTAAGGTCAAAGCAAGAACCAACCAATCGAGCTAAGCTTTCTAGTCGTAGCTCGAACTAACCTATCTCTGAAGTTTTCAATTAGTGCACTTCAGTAAACCACTTGCTTGAAGAAATCAGAGTTTATTGCATGGAGAGCTTCTAAACTTGAGTTTGCATTTGCTGAAGATTTGATCTTGAAGACTTTCTACTGTATGCGTTGAGCTTGGTGTATATATTCGTATATGCAAAAGTTATCTAACTCTATTGTTTGTTGCTTATATATATAACATTATGCATAACGATCAATATTCTCTTCCAACGGATGTATTCTGTTGTACTTACTGAAATTGCAAAACCAAATATGGTAAGTTACTGTTTAGGAAGGTATTTCAAGATAACCTTTCGATTTCCTTTGACTTTCGGAGGGTTAGCTATGTAATACTCTGAAGAATGCTCGTAACTTATCGATAATCCACTTAAGTGCTTTTGTCACGTGAGATTTTAAGTTGTACACGTGAGGTGTCATAAGTTCGAATACTTGTAACTATAACTCACCAAAATGTTCTTGACTATCGAATAGTTAGCTATAGTAACTCTCCGATTTTCTTCTTCTGAGCTTCCAACTGCTTTCTTATTTCTGCACATGCATAATAGGATGACTTAAGTTTTAGATAGTTAAATCTATAACCTTCCGAAACTTCTTATTTTTCCGATAGTTAACTTTCTAACTCTCCAAAAAATCCCTTTAAGCTTCTGTCTGGATTTCTACATGTGGGAAATTGAATGAGTTAAATTTCGAATAGTTAGCATTCCTAACTTTCCGATTTCCTTGATTCTTTCGGAAAGTTAGTGACTCAACTCTCCGATCATTCAACCAGTTATCTTCCAAACTCTCCGAAGGCCTTGTAATTTCATACAGTTATTCTTCTAACTGTCCAATAGTGTTTCTATTGTTTTAAACTGACTCTTCGGATACTTAAGCTTGTAACTCACCGAAGATTCATTTCATTCAGATACTTAAGCCTAGTAACTATCCGAAAATCTTGTTTTTCTCTTACAGCAATTTCTAAACAACTTGTATCAATTTTTCTGCCTTCTGACTTTTTGCTAAACTATTATATCTAAGAAATACAATTTGTTTCCTCACATTAATTTTTGCATTATCAAAATCTAGAGGTCCTTTCACTTCCTCCTGTGTATACCTTTATGCAACTAATTTAGTTTTGTTTCTTATAACTTGACTAGTCTCATTTGTTTTATTTCATAATTTTAATTTTCTCAGATAAATCTTCAATCTCTTTGTTGATCTCTAATTCTCTTGAGAAGTTGATCATATCATCATTATCAACTTTAGATTGAGATTCTCTAAAAGAATTTTCATTGAAGCATACATGAAGGGTTTATTCAATGGTTCTAGAAGTCTTATTATAAACACATGAAATCCTTTAAGTATTTAATTTTTGGTAAACCTCTCACTAAATTTTTTTTAAACAGTTTATGTAACAATTTCATATTTATATGCTTGTCCTTCTATGCTAAAGATATGCATCACTAGTTTCAACTAGCAAACATGAATTAAATCAACTACACTAGAAGGTAAAGATAAAATACATACAGAACATTTTCTTTTAGCAATAAATTTAAGTTCATCTGTAATTTTATCAATAATTTTGCATACATTATCTTTAAACAATATATAGTATCCATTATCAATTAGTTTTATAACACTCAGCAAATTAAATCCTAGGTTTTCTACATATAGTACATTCGAAATAACATAAGTAGGAGTTATTTGAACATTGCCCATACCTATAATTTTATCCTTGCTTTTGTTTCCAAATATTAAACTTCCTTTCTTGGTATTTGTAAAATTTTTCAATGGACTTTTCCATCTGGTCATGTGACTTGATGCTCCACTATCTAAAATCAATTTTGATGTTGTTTCCTTTTGCAAAACAAATTATGAAAAACTATTTCTTGGTACCCAATGTCTTTGAGGACCAAGTTCATTAAAAGCATATTTCTTCCTTTTGGTTAAAAACAACTTAACATTATCATTTATATTTTTATTAGTTGTAAGTACTATTGATTTATCGTTAGCTTCATACTTATAGAATTATTGCTCTTATTGATATTCTGTTTATGTTCAGATGTAGTATAACCAAGACTAAACTGATTTTATCAGATGTTAATTTATTTTGGTCATGCTCATATATTTCAACAAGTTCATACCAAAATTTTGTACTTGTATTTAAATTTTCAGTACATACAAAATCTTTTACTGCACATGAATTTTCAAATAAAGAACATGCAAATCCAGTAATTGGTCTAATACTAGAGTTTTGAATTTCATGCTTAGGTTCTTAAATTTCCAATTTACTACAATTGTTTACAATTTTAGAAGCATTAGTAACTGAATTTCCAGAATAAGAAACAAGATTTTTAGAAACATTGATAGTCATGTTAGAAGTACATTTAGATAAATCATACTAGTTTATATTATTACTACATGATTCATCCCTTGAAGTACCTACTTCTACATATTTATTACCTTGTTTCATGATAAAAGAAATTTTAGTCTTAGATTTACTTGAACTGCAACTAATAAATCCTTTGTTGGCTTGAGATTCAGGGTATTCAGGATAATCAAATCCTATGCCAAATTTATATGACATCGCAGGGATACTAGTTAGTTTGTCTAACTTAGTTTGACTTAAATTTCATTTCTCAATGGTGGAATTTAAATCTAGCTCTCTCATTTTTAATCTGTCAATCTCTAACTCAAGATCATTTATATTGTTTCTCAATTTTTCATTTTCAAATTCTATCTTTAATTTTTCAGCATTTATATTCTGTATTTGTTCATGCAAGACACATTCATTAAATCTAAATTTGTGCAAATCTCTAGCATGATTTTCACTAAATTTTTCTAAAGTAGTAGACATGAAACATTTTTCTTCTTCCGTAATGGACAAAGAGTTTCTAATATTCTTATTTTCCAGTTTACAAACTTTAAGTTTTTGTAATAATGCATGATCAGCACATAATAATTCATCAAAGTTAAAATCTGAATGACTTTTAGGATCAGATATTACCTCAGACTCATCTGCCATGAAGCACATATAAGCAACATCTTCTAACTCTTGTTCTTCTTTTGAATGTGAAGATTTTGATGATAATTCCTTAGATTCAGATTCTTCTAACGTATCATCTCAAGTGACCTTCAAAGCCTTTTTTTTGTAAAACTTTTTCTGAGTTTTCTAAGCCATCTTCTTCTGATTTGTCCTACTTTGCTTGTCATTTTCCCTTATAGGATAATTTGGAGAAAGTTGTCCAAGTTTCTTGTAGTTGTAACATACATACTTTTTGGATGAAGAATTCTTTTCATTTAGTGACTTTGGCATTGAGGGTTTGTCATTTCTGTTCCTTTGTTGTTTCCTAGCTTTCCATGCTTTCTTGAATTTTTTAGTTAGCAAAATCAAATCTTCATTAGAATCAATTGATATTTCAAATTCTGAATTAATTTCGAAGGCTATTTCTTTCTTCATTTTTAATTTGTTATGACTTAGTGAATCATTTAATTGAACTTCATAAGTAGTTAAATTTCCTATAAGCTCATTTATAGTATAAACATTTAAGTCTCGTGATTCCTTAATTGATGTCACTTTTTAAGACCACTTAGAACTTAGGAATCTGAGAATTTTTCTCACCAAATCCTTTTGTTCAAAGTTCTTTCCTAAGCATTTTCAAGAATTTATGATATCTAGGAATCTGGAAAACATCTTAGAAATACTTTTGTCTTCATGCATCTTAAAGAGTTCATATTTATGAATTAACATATTAATCTTAGTCTCTTTAACTTGAGAAGTACCTTCATATAACACTTCTAATGCATGTCACACCTCATAAGTAGATTTATGTGTTGATACTTTATTGAAATGTTCATAACTCAATGCAAAAAATAAGATATTTAAGCCTTTTGCATTTAGAGTTTCTTTTTCTTTTTCAATAATTGTCCAAGTATTATAAGGAGTAGTTAACAGAGCATATGGTTTTGAAATCATGAACCACAACTTGTGATCTATACTTTGAAGAAAGATTGTCATCCTATATTTCCAATATTCAAAATGTATTCAATCAAATAAAGGAGGATGGTTAAGATTTTAGCCTTCATACAAAGAAAAATTACCATTTCCAATAGCCATCTTACCTTAGATTTTTCAACCTATTTGATTTTAAATAGTTTAAAAATTTAAAAACAACTTGAGCCTAAAATTAACAAAGTTAGATGGATGCTTACATATTAATTTCTGTTTAAAAACAAAGAAGGTAGAATAAATAATGATATTAATTAAGTTGGTATTGATTTTATATCAAAGATTATCAAAGCTTTGATACCACTTATAGGATTGAATGGCTACACAAGAGGGGGGTGAATTGTGTTTTTCAACATTTTCAATTATAATTGAAACTTCAAAAATAAAAATAAGTCGAGACACTATTTTAATCAAATTATTTTATTCAATGTTTCAATTACAATATACAATTCAATTCTCCTCTGAAATTGTAGATGCAATTATATAACGATATCATGTTTCATCTAATCAATTTCAAAACTACAAATAGAGAAAACTAATTTACAGAATTTAAAACATTTCTCCCTGTTCAAAATTTTTCTTCTTCTTCTTTTTCTTCATTTTCTTCTACAATTCTTCAGCGACAAATATCTGACTTTCTCTACTTCACCGAGTTTACTTTCTTCTGATACTTTAGATCTTTAGTGACATAAATCTAACTTTTTCTACTTCACTGAATTTCCTTTCATCTAAGAGTTTTTCCCTAAAGAGGTGTTTTTGATCCTTGAAAAGATATTTCATTTAATGTGCAGGGATGATTGATCAACGAGAATTCTATGCCTTTTATACTGTATATTCACTTCATGCATATCTTTCACGTTTAATCATTATCAGTTTTCCACTACTCACATCTTTTGTTTTTCCTTCATCGAAATACACACGTTCTGACCCATGTTTTCTTTTCAAATTTTCTTTAATCATCAATCTTGGATCTTTGAAAAATTTCTTGCAAAATGAACTTTCTCGTCCAAAATTTCCATAAGTGTAATATAATAAGTCATTGTGTTAATGTTAACTAAACAAGCAAAACAATTATATTTATAACTTAATGTATCTAACTAAACGAATTCATCATGTACCAAATCACATGACAAGTACTATAGTTAACTTAATGAACTAAGTCTGTGGTGTTACGCTAACTCAACGAACCAGCTCCGTGGTATTACACTAACTCAACGAACCAACTCCGTTGTGTTATAGATAACTCAATGAGCCAATAATAAACAAATGTTTTAAACAATAAAGTATTTACCACATATAAGAATAATAACTTTAAGTTTATAACGCTAACCTAATGCATTGCCTTAGTGTTCAATATAGTAACTCAATGCATGTAGTTATATTAACTTAACAAGTTAAACATGTGCAACTCACGTGATACAATATAACATTTGTAACCTTTAATTTCACCATGTGTACAATATTAACTTAACGAGTTCGTCTACTCTTTTACTTACTAACTTAACGAGTTCTCACGTAACCTATTTTAAACTTTAAGTTTATAACTCAACGAGTTCTCACGTGACCTTTATACAAATAACTCACTAACTTAACGAGTTGTTTTTAACGTGCACAGTACATGATATAGAAAATATAACTTTAAAACATATCATGCTTTACAATAAAAACACATGTTAACTTAATGTTTAGTTAAATGAAAAATTAGTATAACTTAACAACTAGTTATTCAACTTAGATGAATCTCAGATCCATTACAGACAAGTATTTATATCAGTAAACTTTTTCTGTATGAATTGATGTTTTTAATTTACTTTCACAAACAACAGTAATTGAGTAAATATGATTATATCCGTTTATCACATATCATCAAAACAAAATACTCAACAGATTTTCATTACCTAATGCACATGGAAAACACATGCAAACTTAAAACATTAAAAACACATGTGTAGATAACTTAACTATATGAGTTTTTAACATAACTTTTTGACTAAATAGAAACGTTAACTTATAACTATATGACTTTTCAAAACTTGTTAATGCCTAACTATGCGACTATTATACTTAGACTTATTTATAGACTTTAATAAAATATGCATCATCAAAACAAAATTCCTAACAATCTCCCCCTTTTTGATGATATCAAAACCTAATAAGTCAAATAATCTTTCTTCTCCCCCTTTTTGGTATTATAAAAAAAGTAAATAATATGTGAGGAAGAAAAATATGCTAAGTATATATTTTTCAAAAAGAAATTTTTAAACATGCATAACTTACTCGTGGATAATAAAAACTATTTAAATAAAAACTGTTTTAAATAAGAATTGTTGAAAACAAGTGTATAACATTGAATTTTGTAAATAGTTTACATAATTTTTTGTAACAAATTACAATGAAAAAATCATGTAATACATAATTTGTTTATTTTCACAAGCTTCTTTGTCTTCGAAAAATATCCAATAGAGTATCTAAAATTTTATGTGCAATTTATGTACTTACTCTATTTATTTGATCAATTACTGCTTGATCTAAATCTGAATGTGAAGCTTGTGGTTGTTGTAAGAAATATGTATGTTGTGTGTATGCTATATGTTGCTGTTATTCTACTATAAATTGCTCTAACTATTGTTGTTGCTGCTCTGGTTGATTTTGTTGATCCTGTTGTTGTTGCTATCGAATCACATGTGTATCTGTTTCTTGATATTTCTGAAGTTTTTTGTAGAAAAAGATCATGACTTTAAATTTTTCTATGACCAAGGTGTAATATCTGTTTAACTTGCCACAAGTCTTAAAAGTGCATCACCATAAAATAATTTACTCTGCAAATTTAAAATATGATAAACAAAAATATCATATCAATTCACTTGTATATGATTAATCAATGCATAAGTCGCATAAAGATAACATCTGCCAACTTCTACTTCATGATCAAATATCTAAAATTTTGAAGCATGTAATATCTTTGCAATAAATTGTGCTTGGCTATTTAAATCATTTAATAACCTCATTTGATTGTTGGTAGTCGAATCTTTGGCTAAACTTTTGATGTCTCATCCCAACTGATAGACATGTTTTCTTTCTAATAATTTAACTCCTTCATTTTTCAGTCCAAGTGCATGATAAAGTATTTCTGGAGTTAAATATATATTTGATTCTTGTATATTTGAAATAGGAATATTATCTTTTACTATTAAGTTTGAATAAAAGTAACTTACAATGTCGTTATAACAAGATAGCCTGACCATTGTGGAAGTAGAGTCAACAAGCCTTAAAATTCAAACATTTCTCTAATGTTCATCATCCCTTCAAACTTAACTAATCTTGAATATAAAATTGTGAAAGTTTTATATGTTTAAAATTTTTCATAACAGGATTTACTTCTAAACCATAAAAGTTTCTATCTTCTAAATTCTATTCAAGATTAGGTATTTTCCTATTATGAGTTTCTGACCTGCGACTTGTGTCAAAATTTTCAACAATATCTAAATTTTTAGATCTTTTAGAACTAGTGGAATTTATGTCAAAGCTAGTATAAATGTTTGAAATATCTATTATTATCGTATCAATAATATGTTGAGCTTCCTCTATTTGATCTTCATCAAACATATCAGCAACTGACATTTGTATGTCAGTATCAACAGTTTGTGTAATATTCTCTCTATTAGTAACATTTATTTTTATAATTGGTTTGTAGAACAACTGTCTTTGTATGAAAGAATATTCTATATCTGTCTGTATTATAGAATTATTCTATAATTCTATAATTTCTATATATGAGACTTCAACAATGTCATATTCTATTTGTAATTGTGTATTTTGCTGATTATATACAATTATCAACAAATAACATGTATATTATAACAAGCATAACCAAATATATACAATGTAGTATAAGCAACTATATCAAAAATTAAATTTCTCAATCCGAGATATAGTAAGAGGAAGAATATCTATACATTCCTCTTTAGATGAAATATCTTCAAAATTCATAGACTTAGTGTCTATGTCATCAAAAATGTCATTAAAATTGATATCATCTATATATGTATGATCAAAATTTCCTACATTTTCTGTTTCTGTAAGAAAAGAATGTTGTGTTGCAGCAAAATGTTGGAAGTTGTCCATTGTTTTGAAAGAAACATTATGGATTAATGTGACACAATACCTTAATGTATATGCTTGTAATCCGATATTTGTCACATCTGCTAGGATTCCTGAAACAAAATCTTATCTAGCTTGTGCAATGGAACATAGTTTTCCATTTTTCAAAGATTCTTCTCTTTATTGCAATATACCTTGTACACCTACAGTTAGTCCAAAATATTCTAAGGTCTTTTTCTTCTGACTATATGTCTGTAGTGTCTCAGATTTTTCAAGAGGTTCTAACATTTGCTGAATTTCTCCTATTAAAGGCACCTATGGATTTGATAGTCCTTCACTAGGTTGCCTAGGTTGTAATAATGGAATATAAAGTTTTAAACTCTCAACCTCAACCATTTTCAACTGATAAACTCTTTGTCCTTCACTTTAAAGGCTCATTTTCTAAATGGTAATTTTTTGTTCATTAATAAATTACTATATATCATCTAAAACAGCTAGGGGAAAATAATATTAGGAATATAAATTTTCTAATTCCCTATTGACATTTTCTAACATGGGTCCCCATTTCTTTCTATAATAAGTGATAAACTGTATCGATTTTTCAGGTACTTGTCTATAACTTGTAACAACCTCAGGGTTAGGTTATAACGTTATTTTCCATGTTTGCAATGCGAAAAGTTTGGTATGTTTTAGTCTAAACTATGTTTTAGAATAATTTCTAATAAACTTCCAATAGAAGTTTTTCTCCTCTTGAAAAAATTTTCGAATTTCATGCAAAACTTCATTGGAAAATGTACACCTAGAGTAAATATCTTTGATCTTGCTTTCTATTTTCTAAAGTTTTATCTCCCTTTTCTAAACTTTTGTCATTCTACCACGTCTTAACATTGTCAATTAATCTCTACTTTTCACTATAGAACTTAATGGAAGTAAAGATTTTCAATCTAGGGATTTTACGAAGGTAGAAATATGAAAGGTTGTCAATAAAATATTTATAACTCTTCAAGTTTATAAATGAATAAACAGATTCAATCATTGAAATAATAAATATAAGATTCATTTTTCATAAATAACTTGAAAGCTTACAATAACTATACTAGTTTTACAACCTATCAAAGTAGAAGACTTAGCGTAACTATTCGTGTAAAGAAAAATAAGTACTGGCTAAGTAAAAAAGAAACAAAATGAGAAACTCAAAGACTTATGATAACTATTTGAGTTTTATGAGTAGTGAAGCACATAACTATATGACAAACTAGAATAGTTACTGTCATATTTTAAGTCTTTCATAAAAATATAATAATACTATGTTAACTGTTCGAGTTTCTCGGATAGATATGCTGAAAAGTCAAAGACTTAAGCATAACTATTTGAATTTCTTAAAGAGATAAAATATAAGAATTTAAAATAGAAACTTAGATAAAAACCTAACTATTCAAGTTTGTAGGATAATAAAACATAACTATACAAAAAACTTGGATGGTTATTTATCTATTTGCAAGATAAAATGACAGATATCAGGTGAAATGCATAATTGTATGTTAAACTTAACTGAACGAGTCTTAACTTTTTATCAATATAAGTTTCAAAATATTTTCACTTGAATAGATTTACTATTGTTTTGCTTTACTCCTCCTACATAAATATAGTAAAGATAAACAATGGCATACTTAAAATTAGGTTGTCAAACCTTAATAGATTTGTCATTAATTCCAAATAGTTGATTTAAATGGATTGCTAAGTCTTAATAGATTTTTCATTAAAGGCAAATGACTATTTTGTTCAAATAGATTTTTCATTTAAGTTCAAATGGCTAACATAAGTGGGTTGTCGAGCCCCAATAGAAAATCTCTCTCTTTTCTTCTAAGTTAAATATAGAAATAAGTAATAGATTTAACAATTTAGACTTTCTAACTTTTATTTTATTTAGTTTACAAAAAAAAATTCATAGTGATATACCTTTAGGTAAATTAAAAGAATTCAATAATGAGTACTCGAACTTAAGAAAATAAATACATTACATTATGTGTAAAGAATAAATAGTAACAAAAAAAATAACAAAGATTATATGCATAGTTTATGGCAGAAATGTTATAACATCTGTAAAATAAACTAAGCTTGAGTATATTGCCCCTTTTTTTATATATATTTATTTTATTTATTACCTCCCATAATATCATCTTTTTACGTGATCACAATTCCTTGCTTAGGAGAAAGATTAGTTAATGATAAGTGAGAGTAGGTAACTTTTTTTTTTTTTAAATAGAATCTGAATTACTTGTATAATGAGTTTTCAATCAGCACATCTCAAACCAGTTGGTTTAAGTGACTAGCGTTTAAGATCCCCCAACAGACTCAATTACTTAAGTAATTTTAAACCAAAAATAAAATAAGACTGTAAATTGAATAAGAAGCAATCGCAAGACTTAATTTTTCTAATAGAATGTTAATAACTTTCTTTTAATAAACTATACATATTTTCTATGTATTTTCTAGTTAAAATCTTTATAAAAATGTATACATAAGTAACAAAAATATAGTTGATACTCATATTGAATTAAATCAACTTTCCTTAAGTAACCTTTTCTAAATATTTCTTAAATAATTTGACTTCAATAAAAATCAGAATTTCATAAATTCTTAACTACCAGTAAACAATAATTCTTAAGTAGATATTTTGAGTTTTTCTAATATAAAGAAATTAAATCCTAAACTCCTTTTTAACAAACCAAAATATTTAAGAAGAGATTTTATTTCTTGGAACCCATTTCTAAGTGGGTCCAAGAATTTTAGAGGGAGTCATATCAAAATAATCAATATTTTTAAACTTCAACTTATTTATTTTTTGACAATTATTCCTATGTATATTACTCTTAATATTATAATTATCAAAACATCTATCTCTATATAGAATAGAGTTGAAATTTTTATTTCTAACATTATTTAATTATTGATAAATAAAATTCTAATCTTTATAGGCTTTAAAGAAAGAATTTACAATCTCTTTTTAGCTTAATTACCTTCTTGTCGATTCTGATACAATAAAGTCTAATATACAATTCAAAGAAAAAATAAAATCCTTATTTTAAGCTAATTTCGAATTGTATAAAACCTAATCTTTATGCACATAGCTCATTTTCCTTCTTTTTACTCAGCTTCTATTTCTCTTCTTCTTCAATTGTCGAATTTCTCAGACTTCTTGCATTACAACTCCTTTTCTAAAATTACTTGGAATTCTGAACTTCTTCTAATGTTGGAGAATTTTTCTAGATTTGAATACTCAGACTTGGTGTTTGAGATTGGGATGATCGTAATGCAGCTCGTATCCTCTATTTATAGTAGTCAAACTATGACTTTACATTCAGCATGTTCATCCACTTGATCCATAATCCCATGTATTAATTTCAAATTCAAATTATCCACGATCTCCATTGTCTTTTTGAATTTCCACTATGTCCACTTTTTATTTTGAATGTCCACTTCTTATTTTGAATTTCCACTATCTCCACTATCATTTTGAATTTCCACAATTTTATATCGTAGATCCACTAAAACTTTATCTTCCTAGATATTTGTAGAATATTTTCTAAGTCACCGCTTTAGTTGAACACTTATCCTTTAAGTCTTATAAAAACTCGAATACTTATTTGTAACTCTTCAAGTTCTTACACCTACAAAACACTTGACTGAAGAAGAAAACTTATCTATTTGTTAGTCCTTTTATAAAACTCGAACAGTTATCCATCCATGCGTATAAAAACTCGAACAATTATCTAACTCTTTGATTTTCATTACGCAACGTACATGGAAAATACGTGAAAACTTAAAACATTAAAAACACATGTGTAGATAACTTAACTATACGAGTTTTTAACATAACTTTTCGACTAAATAGAAATGTTAACTTATAACTATAAGACTTTTCAAAACTTGTTAATGTCTAACTATGTGACTGTTATACTTAGACTTATTTATAGACTTTAATAAAATATGCATCATCAAAACAAAATTCCTAACAATATATTTCATATTCAAATATCTATGATATTTTCAACATTTGGATAATTATATATTTTATATCTAAATATATAATTCATATACCAAGAATATTTCTTTTGTTGTTATTTTCTTTAGAAATACTCATTAATTTTAAGACTTTTACTTGGCCACCTCAACATGCTTAGAAGCATATTTCTTTTCCCTTTTTCAATTGTTCAATATATTAATATTCCTCAAAAATACAAAAAAAAGAGAAATACTCCTTACTATTTACAAGATTGTAGGCTCAATCTTCGAAAAAAAAAAAAAAAAAAGCTTAACGAGTTATTCTATTGAAAGAGTGCATGCTTTCAAAGGAACATGAGCATCAAGTAAATAAGCATGGAGATTAGTTGGATTTCTTGAAGGAACTTACTCAAATACAACTAAAATGAAAAGTTGTAAGGATTGAGAAAAAAAATCATTGGGCTACCTATCACTCTATGTAGGAAAGATCATAGAGGAGGTTTCTCTAAAAAAAAGTAATTAATTGAGTACAAAATATGAAGAGACTCTAAAGTTGTAGCATAAAACCTTTTATACCTACGATCACAAGTTTGAAGCCTTTTGGCTTATCTATAGTTTATCTGTTGAGTATTATATTTTGATGATATGTGCAAAACATAAGTAATCATATTTGATTAAATTAATTTTATTATTTGTGAAAGTAAATTAAAAATATCAATTAATACAGAAAAAATTTAATATTATATACTTCTCTATAATGGATCTAGAATTATGCTAAGTTACATAACTAATCGTTAAGTTATATTAACTTTTCATGTAACTAAATGTTAATGTATGCTTTTATTGTAAAGTATGATATATTTTCTATTTACATATTTATGTATCATATATAGTGCATATTAAACAACTCATTAAGTTAACATTCTTTTTGTAAAATATCACGTAAGAGCTCATTGATCAAAACATCACTACATACTTAAAGAAATATACTTACAAAGACACACCTCTTAAAAGAAAAACTCTCAAAAGGAAGTAACTTTGGTGAAGAGGAAAATGTCATATATTTGTCGTTGAAGATTTATAGAAGAAGAAGAAAAGTAAAATCTCAAATAGGAGAAAATGTTTTTAATTCTACAATTTAGTTTTCTTTGTTTGTAATTAAGAAATTGATTAGATAAAATAATATATCGTTATATCATTATATTTATAATTTTTGAAGAAAGCTAAATTATATATTGTAATTGAAATCTTGAAAAAAAAGAATTGAATAAAATAGTGTTTCAAATTATTTTAATTTTAAAGTTTCAATTATATATGAAAATGTTGAAAAATACAATTTACCTTCTTTTTGTGTAACCTTTTGATCCTACGTTATCACCAATTAATCAAGGTTGCTAACTATAGTTATACTCAATTTTCGCATTTTCAAATCAAACATTTAAAGAAACATCAAAAGACTGACCTAGACATGAAGAATTATGTCTTCAGTAGGCCCCAAATCAAATCAGAGAGCTTCAGAGCGTTATAATGCTTATGTAATGATTTGAATCTCTATTACTGTTTTAAGTTAATAGGTGTTTTCCTTTTCTAAAACAATTTCTAAACAAATTTGATTACTAAATTGGTTGTTCTATTTGTGATAGACGGAAGAGATGAGAGACACCAGGTTGAAAGAGCTTAGAGATCAACTTGCAATACAGGAGCAGAATGCTCGTTGCTACGGTGGCAAACATAACATTTGGGAAAGTTCTGATTTCAAGATAACTGCATTAGTGCTCTTGTTGTTTTCGGAAGACGATAGATAATGTATTTAAACATTTTGTAATCATCTTTTGTATCAAAAATCAATATCAAATTTTTCAGCTTTTTATTATACCAATCCAATAACAACGGCCCAAAGTTGCTTCCACGTAACAAAATCCCTAGTATGAAGAATCATCCACTAGTTTAATGTAGAAGCCCTGATGAACATAAACGATTCCTAAGGCTTAATATACAAATTATTAACATAATCAGTTTTCCAACAACTATAATACAACTCCTCACGTTTGTAAATTGCATGTCGTTGGGGATTTATGTGCTAAAACATCACGAGAGAAAGTAACACCACTGGAACATAGGGGGGAGAGAATGGTTTACTTGTGATGGTAGTACTGCTCATAGCTCCAGAACTAACAGAACCGTTTGATACAATTGGGCTGCTGGATCCGAATACTGTTGAACCACCACCACCACCTGGGACCGTGCCCGTGTTAAATGCTGGTGAACTTGTACTGCATTTGGAATAAAAAACAAGTGATGTCATTTGATAAAGGAAAGATGCATGACCATCAAATTTATATTGTAACCACCATACTTAGGAAAGCAAATTTGGGCATTCTATGATAAGTGTATGAATTGTGGTATCAGTCTTAAAGTGGCATTGACAATCTGAAGAATATCTATAGCTTTTATAGCTATCTATAGCTTTTATAGCTATCTATAGCTTTTATAGCTATCTATAGCTTTTACAGAGGACATGCTCTATTTGTAAAGCTGAACCTCACCAATAAGTTTAGATTCTCGTTATCTGCTGCAATAAAAAGATGTTTATGGAAAAAAAAAACACCCTCATTTGATACATGGTGGCTTTCGCTTGGTAAACCTAGTTGAAATAAGAGAAAAGAAATACCTTGATACTGGGTAAGTGCAAGATCCTGAACCTGCCCATGTTTAAAATTCAGTGTCATAAAGCATCATATAATAAGTGATGGAAATAGATAATGAAAACACTTTTTGCTACTTTATTTGGCAAAGTAGTACTGAACGGAGTTGTAGTTCGAGCTCAACCATTGTATGCTGCTGAGTTGATGACGATTCTTGGTAATCCAAAAGAAATCAATCCAAAGTTGGAAAATCAGTGTAGTACCATAACCAATGCTACATGGGAATATCGATGCTTAAGGCTAATTTCGACCAATATTATTATATATATGGCAGAAATATAGATCTAGGAGGTTCCATATGTTTAAATATTATGTTGTATTTTCTTAATTTTATTATTTTTAATTGTTTTTTATATTATTGATGTATTTGTAGATCTTTTCAATTGTTCGGTGACTTCAAGCTTTCGTACATGTGCTTTTCTTTAATTTTTACAACTTTAAGAACTTTTGATTATAAGCTCTTATTTTGTTATTCACTAATTTCTCAGTGATTGTTGTTATCATTTATAACATTTTATTGATGCATTCAATGAAAAGTATTAGTTGTATATAAAGACAAAAAAATTAATCTAGACTTTCCCCACCTGTGTCCAGGAGTGCCTGGCACATCCGGCGCCATGACAACTATGGCTGAACCTAGTTTATTTTGGAAGAAAATTGTTGTGCCTTGCAATAATATACTAAATAAGTATGAATGTTTAAATGGGTTCCTCAAAGAAGAAATCTTACAAACAGAAACTATGAAGACATTACAGACACAAGTGGCAAATGCTAATATGAAAATTACATGTGTTCTCCAAATGCTGAACTACGAAGGTCCTACCAACTAAATATCTCAACATGGTGTGCAACCTTTTCCTTTATTTAAAATACAACTATAACTTCCTCGTATGGGAGCACAAAAACTTCAGTTCAGAACAGTAAACGAAAAAGACATTGCAGTTTCTCACAGGGAATGGAGATGTCGATGAAAAAAATTATCAAGTTCAAAATAATGTTAATTAAATCAGACAAGTAACCAAACATACTGCTTATTGATATTGCAGAGATGTAACCAAACATACTACTTATTAATTAAGTCACACTTGCATAGTAGCAGAAAAATATATGGCATAAGTGAACCACAAGAAAATTATATTGCAAGATTTAGATAGACAGGCTCGCCCAAATGTAACCATTGAACGATGGATAATCAACTCAAGACAAAAGCCTCCTTTGTAGTGATCAATGCGTACATAGTTTTTATTATTAGTTAACAAATTATGTGATGATTCTATTTCCAGATTCACAATCTCCAACTTAACAATAATAGTACAATCAGTTATTGCACACAGCAATCAGGTATTGTGTGCACACATCTGCCTCATGCTATGGAGGGTAAACCAAAGGTTTCAATCCTGATATAGACATTGTCTTAACTCCCTTGTCAAGAGCCTTAAAACTAAATGTGTTAATAATAGAACATTAAATATGGTAAGTACATGTTTCCCTATGACTCATATTTTTTTCATTTTACTCATGCAAATAAAAAGATAAATTGTTTTGTATCATGCAAGAAAGAGATCTCTTTCAAATATGACATGAGCATTATCTCTATGTAATGAAATAATCAAATGGTCCAACATGGTAAACAAATAAAAAGGCTGCCAGAGGCAAACAATTTCATTAATGTGTGGCACTCCAATGAAAACACAAACTAGCAAGAAATCTTAACGGACTGGCATGTTTTTGATAATGAAGGTTTTGTGTTTACAAGGATTTAAAACTTGATAGAAGCTATAAGTACTATTGTTTCTGGTCAACTGAGTTATTACAGTTGATTACAATAGGCTAGCATGAGCATTATCAAAGATGACATAAGCATTATCTCTATGTAATGAAATAATCAAATGGTCCAACATGGTAAACAAATAAAAGGCTGCCAGAGGCAAACAATTTCATTAATGTGTGACACTCCAATGAAAACACAAACTAGAAATCTTAACAGACTGGCATGTTTTTGATAATGAAGGTTTTGTGTTTACAAGGATTTAAAACTTGATAGAAGCTATAACTACTATTGTTTCTGGTCAACTGAGTTATTACAGTTGATTACAATAGGCTAGCATGTTACGTGCAATGAAGCTTTTGTGTTTACAAGGATTTAAAACTTGATAGAAGCTATAAGCACTATTGTTTCTGGTCAACTGAGTTATTACAGTTGATTAAAATAGGCTAGCATGTTACGTGAAAAATAAATAGGCTTTTGGACATGAATGGGATATCAAGAGCTACAAAATCTGGATGTCAGACTTGCTGGAATTAATTGTCAAATGCCAAGTGCATTGCAAATTGCAATCACTAAGCATTCAAAGTCTAAACAATAAATTTGCACTGTAATGAAGAATATTTAGAGGAAAATAAATTACTAGATACAAGGAAGCTCATGTCTCACTTGGATTAGTGCTGACCAATGTAGCAATGCCTCCAAAATCACAACTTGCAGGAGTCGGGTTCTTTTGATAGTAGATGTTGAATGCATAGGATGCATGATCATGGAGTGTGTTAGGGATATAACAACTACCCGTTTGTTGTATTGCCGAGCAATCTGCTCCTCCCATCCCACAAGCATAATTGATTGCAGTTTCTAGTGCAGCATCAGGCACATCTGTCTTGGCCACACACCAAATTTGTGCTCCATTACCAGGTGAAACAGGTATTGTGCCTGGTGTTATACCACCAACTATGCCATGGGGTGGAGGCAATGGATCAGTGACAGGATTAATGATGGGAGGGGGTGGAGGAACAACAGCAGGATTTGTTACTGGTACCAGTGTTGGTGGTGGCAATATGGTAGAGGGTGTTGTGACAGGAGTTATAGGATTTGTCGCTGGGACAGTGGCTGGTGTTGTTGCTGACTTTGTGCAGATAGCTGTAGAAGGTATAGAAATATAAATATTTAGTCTAATGCCAATGCAATTTCCATAATTTTTATAAACTAAATATAAATTTTTGCAATTCAAAAAGCTTGCTTCTCAAACATTACAAAATTTTCATTCCTTGCAGCCAGGATAAAAGGGTCAAGTGTTTCATTCATGACCATACCCAGCAATACAAACATGCTCAATTGGGTATAAAGGTTTGATGTTGATGACCTATAAAAGCTTCCACCTTCTAAGTATCAAAAGCAAATGCCATTTTCCATTTCTGAATAACTTACATTATTTTTCCTAAGTTCTATATGTGTTTTTATAAAAGATTGTATCCTATATTTGGTATTAGTGGTAGCTCAAGGATGCAAATTATCTAATTAGGCATGCAGCCAATAACAACATACTTCTACCTGGCCATAAATCACATACATAGAAAAATGGCAAGTGAATTTGCAACCATGATATTAACATCATCCATGAGTATTGTGAAAAAAACAAATAGCTTCTCTTTATGTACAAGCAACATGGTTATTTTATGTGAACTATGGCTTACCTGGACTCACGTTGACAAGCATTGCAGTACCTCCAAAGTCGCAGCTTGTAGGAGTTGGGTTCTTCTGATAGTAGCTATTGAATGCATATGATGCATGGTCAACAAGTGTGTTGGGGTTATAGCAGGGACCTTCTTGTTGTATGGGTGAGCAATCCACTCCTCCAATGCCACAGGCATAGTCTAGTGCAACCTGGAGTACAGCATTTGATGCCCCACCTTTTGCCACACACCAGCTCTGTACCGAACTAGTTGGTGTAGTTGCTGGATTGGTTGTAGGTGAAAGTGGGGATGGTAAAGTGGAGGGAACTGTCACTGATGGTATCATCGGGTTTGTTGGAAGCACGGTGACAGGATTGGTGGAAGGAACAGTGACTACAACAGAAGGTGTGCTAGTAGTTATTGGGATTGTAGTAATTGTTGCATTGATGTATTCCTTCTTATGATCAAGTAGTAGCCTGTGAGAAGATGGCAGGATTTCTATTTCCTCACCACCCTTCCCAGAACTAGAATCCACACTGAATGGGATTTGTACAAATATTTCACGAATTCTGCTCCTCAACTGAGAATCCAACCTCAAGAATTCAACCACCTTACTGAAAGTTGAAGCTAGCTTTCCACCTTTAGAGACTGCTGAAACCTGAATTTTATGAACTACAGGTACGTCAATGTCACAGACTTTGGTACGAGTATTATATGGAGGCCTCTGCACAAAGAACTGATCAAAGCAATCTTCACAACCCAATTCACCATCTGCTGGGATTTCAACTACCAAAGGCGAATCATGTTTCCTAAGAAATTTGATCAGCTCTTGGAGATACATCACATGGTTCTTGCACATGTTCTCCAAGAATGCAAGAGATAGAATTGGGATCACCTTGATCATTTGATGAGGTCTAATGCTAGTGAGAGCATGGTGGATTGAGTGCAAGGTGGGCAGAAGAAGAGGGTCCACGACCACATCACTATTGACTAACACGAAAATGTTAACATTTGGTGGGAGATTGGTAAGTTTGGATTTGAGAAAAGAAAAGGTTGAAACCTTGGACACGCAGAGATTTTTAAGGTCTAATAGACCGAAACGGAGATGGAAGGATATGCATGTGGTGGAGGAGGAACCTAGGAGGAGTCCAAGGTCTTCAACAGGGACCCTGATACCAGTAGAAGAGATCTTGTGTCTACCCATCGAAAAAGATTCAATATCTGCTGTTGCTAGCGTGATCCCAACATCTCCTTTCGCATCGAATGGGAAGCCAATCAGTGTTCCTGACCAAAAAAAAGACACAAATTCAAGTAAGTAATTGGTAAAGAACGAAACAGCTGAAAATCCAACGCAACAAGCATCATCTACCATGGAGATGAAAACAGGTACGTAGAGAAGTAAATTGAAGGGCTCAATAACAGAAAATAATGATGATCCAGCACAATCCGGGAGCAGCTTGCGATGGTTGGTTTGGAAAAGTAGGCAACAGACAGAAGGTGGAAACAGAGAGAGAAGAGTGGAACCAACCTGACATGCATAAGACGAGAGACGAGAATAGAAGGGGGGGGAGGAGGAGCAGCAGGAGAAGGAGAGAGTTGGCGGTGCCGGCGCCCATTAGAGTTGGAGTGAGAGCTGGTATCTGCTGCGCGTAAGTAGCCATTGGTCCTTGAATTGTGCAAGAAAGTTGATGCCTGACGGCACAAACAAAGATAGCTGAGGCAATGGAGGCAAGAAAGGTAAAAATAAACAAATGAAAGGTAGAGAAAAAGATTACGATCGCACTTCTTTTCTAGATGGGTGGGAACGTAGAGCTTATCCGAGAATAAGACGATTGGAAAAATGAAAGAATGCAGAGAGAGAGAGAGAGAGAGAGATGGGGATGTATAGTCATCTTTCCCGGCTAAAGGTAAAGCAAACGGGACTGCACTCACAATCAAGATGCATTTTATCTTTTCTCCTCCACGTACTTTCTTTAGATGAAGATGACGACGATAATATTTTTATTCAATTTAATTCTAAGATTTTATTTTAATTGATGATTAATTGTTAACAAAGAGTAATATTTTTGTTTCCTTTTTTATGTTATTCGCTTAGGAAAAAATGTAATTATATGCACCCACAATATAATAGGCGTTGGTCATTATACTTAGGCTAAGTTTGGAGGAGGAGCTAGAGCATGCTTCTACGTTGGAACATATGTCAGGAGCATGCTTTAAACAAATAGTCGAGATTTTCATCGATGTCAGAAGTGTTGGAGGTGCATTAATAGCTAACAAATCATATTTTTAGGTGATGTATTTTCCCAATTCCAATAAGGCATCATCGATCGAAAGTTTAGAATACCTTCATCAACTCCACAACCCTAAACAGCACGTCTGTCGATCTGCAATAGAGTAAGCTCCTCTTTTACCTTCGTCGATCTTCATCGATCTAGTTTTTTCTTTTGTCGATCTACAACCATCATATATTTGAAACTTCTTTTGTCGATCTGCGACTATCATATATTTTAAGCTTCTTTTGTCGATCTGCGACCATCGTATATTTTAGTTTTCTCCTATTAATAAGTGGGTTTATGTAGTTTTATCGTTGTCGTTAATTTTCTATTTTTTCTTGCAATTATAGTTCATGATTAGAATCAATTTTAGTGTATTGTTTTCATATGTTTTCTTTGTAAGGGTTAGTAGAGGATTTAATCTACAGTTGATCGTGTATGATTGCTATTAATTATAGTGATTTCTTCAATATTTTTAGCAATATATTTATTGGCAAATGTAAAGATTCATTTACTATCATAAAAGTATCTAAAAATGATACAGAATCGAATTATGATTTTCAATTTATGAAATTTTCTAGAAAGATCAACCAAATATCTATTAGTAGCTATTGGTTTTGTTGGATTTCACTTAATATTGAGGGAGTTATGAAGATTTCAAGTTAGAGGTATTTTAATGTTTTTATTAGAACAACCATATTGCCACCCTCTAATATTTGTGTTACCACTTGTGAATGATTAAGTGATTTACTTAGAAAATATTTTTCCTAGTTAGAGTACTTTCTACTTTTGAAAACGTTTATTTGAGATACATTCTTTTATTCTCCTTGAATTAATCATATTGAGTTCAAAGTTGTGTTTTGATTCATATACAGTAGGAATTGATTTTGGAAATCATTCTTGATGAAGTCAGAATAACGAAAGTTTTTGAAAAGAAAATTTAAAAGTATAGTTATACTTAACATCTATTGTCACTACAAGTATATTTTGTATTTTGATTGAATATATTTGAAGTATATTTGTAGGGAGAGGATTAACAATGTCGAATACAGATTAATATAATTTAGAATACATATCTTGGTTAATCTAAATTAATGTCCTCTTAAAAGTTTGATAAAAAAACTATTTTAGATTCAAAAGACAAGAATATTAGAATAGTTTACAATGTTCTCAAGATAATGTTAAGTTTAGCATGTGTGTTGTTTTCGGAATGTTTTAGTTGGAAGCATCTGAAAATTGTTTTAAGTGTACTAACTAGACGTTATGTTAGATAAGGTAACGTGTAAAACTGCCTCTAGACAGTGTTTTACTCATTAGTTTAGTTAACTTAACAAGTTCTACTTGAATATTTCGGGTATCTTGATTGAATAAACTTTATTCAATATTTAGTTAATATCTAAACCCGACTTCTTTCACGTTGTGTTACTCACCTAAAAACCCTATTTAAACACTTATTACATGGGCACTTAGGTTATTTGTAAACTTTGTCAAGAAAATCTTTCCCGCTTGTTGCTGTTACAACTTGCGACGATAGTCTCCAAGTTCTACAAAGGTCGTGGCAGAGGAAAAGACACAAGTAGAGGAGATGCAAAAGAAAAAGAAATAGAGAATGATGAAGTTCCACGCACTTGGTTCAAGAAAATATTTCGAGTGGACAAAAGGTTAGCAGAAATTTATAGTGAATATTTCTTTCTTGAAGGTATACTGAATGAAGTTAGACAAGAACTTCAAAATACTGATGCAAATATTACATACATGGGTATTCGTAGTAAATTTGATAGAGAATACAGACTGAAGTGTGCTTAAATTGCATTTTTGGAACAGTATGCAAAATATTTGGAAAAAAATGTAGGTTCATCAAATAGAACTCGTCAAACTCCTATAAACGGTACAAGACTACATGCATTTGAGGAAGAGCATGAATCAACAATCCCTACCCCTTTATATTCAAAACAAGTAGAATCAAATATTGCTGTAGATCACAGAAAAGTTGAAGGTTTTCGAAAGGTAGTTGCAATAGAAAGTGCAAGTAGAAAACTTTTATGAAGCAATTTGAAAAGAAAACAGCAATACTTGAAGAGGAGAAACAGAAATGTTATAGTAGAAGGAAAGTTAGAAAAATTATGTCTAAGGAAACAAAGTCTGTTGAAAAAGGAAAATCAAATGAAAATTTATTCCCAAAGGACAATGTATGTCTAGACATTGTACTTTATTGTGCATCTGATAAACTCATCAGTTCTGAGCACACTGAAACTGATGAAGATAATGAGACTTTATTTTCCCTTACTAGAAAGCTTGAGAAGAAATACAAGTCAAATATGAGCTCAAGTTTTTCTATTAGTACAAGTCCTGATGATGCAGAAATTGATAAATCAGAGCATCAGGCACCTAACATTGAATAAGTTATTGCAGATATAATTGAAAATGTTGAGGTAGTAACTAGTTCACAGGCTGAATTGTTTGGAGTAGCAGATATTGAAAATGTTAAGACTTTAGAAGAGTTAAACATCAACTAGCCTTCTTTAGAATCTATAGAAATAGAGTTTGAGAATTCACAGCATATATCAATGGAGATTTCTGCTGAACAAAATGAACAATTACAGATAGATACATCTGCTGTAGAATTTATGGAAAAATTGAACTTTGAATATTCTATAGAGACTGAACAAACGAATGTTGAGCATATTGAAAATGTTCCTAACACTATTGAAGTTGAAGAATCAAACTTACCTGAGCAACTTCAAAATAATATTTTGGAAGAGGAACAACATGGCATTCATTTTGAAGAAGAGGTTCCTGAAGATGAATTAAAATCTAAATCACGACTTCAGGTATCACCTTATTTGTGTACAAGAATACATATTCAAGGTAATTCAATTCATTTTAGATCTAAGGAAGCTTTGTAGAAATACAATAATTTGATTACATGTCAAATTCTACATGCTCGTCTAATAAAGTTCAGAAATTTGATGGAAATGAGAGATCTATTTGAGTTTCAATGCCTCATTCAATTCTTGCCAGTAGGAACAAAATGGAAGCAATACACAAAGCTTATTGCAGCTTTTTATAGCAATCTGGTCAAGAATGGAAATTTTCTGAAAACTCAAATAAATCAACAGGAGTTTATATTGTCTCCTGAATTAATTTTTGAAGTTTTGAGATTAAAGAATGAAGGTGTTGTTGTTACAAATAGATTTGACATGATTAGACAACTGGAATGGAACATTCAGTCTTTATCAAAAATTTCAGATGTATATTCTGAAATGAGATTAATGGAAAATCTGAATGTAAAGGCAAGGTTTATTGCAAATATATTGCATGCCAATTTATTTCAAAGAGTCGGACACAATATGAAAGTTAGCAGAAGTTGTTTATATGCAACTTATGGCCTGCTGAATACAATTCAAATCAATTGGTTTGATGTTTTCACTTTTCAACAACAGCATATGAGTTCAAAGTTATTTTATGGTGATGCTGTATGTAGAATCCTTGCAAGCCAATTCAATTTATCTGATTGACCCTCTGAAACTAAAGGCATGAGAGCATTTAGTGTCAAAGATTTGCAAAAATTCCAAGTCTTGCATCAACCTCAACAACAACAACAACCTGATTATACAGAACATATACCACAACAACAACAAAGTTATTCAGTTCAGGCAGAACAGTAAACCCAGCTACCTCCTGACTTAGATACAGTGCTTAACGACATCAGAAATGATATTAGGCATCTAGGAGATAAAATTTGTAATGCTATTAGTGATATACTTAGGAGGGCTCGATAACTATTTTTGTTTGTTTCTGAATACAAAATGTAATGTTTGTATTCATTGTTTGATTATTTGAACAATACATTATTTTTCTATAAATGTTTATAATTCTTATTATTGTTTACAGAAAGATTTGTTGTCAATATATCTCTTAATTCAAAAGAAGGAGAAATATTAATTATCTTTTACAATTCTTACTTATCTTTTTGATTAATGACAAAAAGGGGGAGAAATGTTATAAAAAGATGATTATGATTTTAGTTGGGAGATAATATTTAAGTGGTTATGACAAATGATAATCTAAATGATACTTATATAATTAATGACATTTAAGAGTTTTAGTTCTGAGAGGTGATATTTACACAAACAATAGAAATAAGCTTAAGTGAACTTAAGTCAACAAACTTGTTTGTTGAATGAAAAGTTAACTCAACGAAGGTGCTTTGTTGAGTTAAATATATTTCAAAATTGATTTAATATGGTTTTGACATCATCAAAAGGGAGAGATTGTTGAGTATTTTGTTTTGATGATGTGTGCTAAATGGAAATAATCATATTTACTCAATTACTATTGCTTGTGAAAAGAATTAAAATCATCAATGAATACAGAAAAAGTTTACTGATATAAATATTTGTCTATATTGGATCTGAAATTATATTGTTAAATAACTAGTCATTTCATTGCATTAATTTCTCATGTAACTAAACGTTAAGTTGACGTGTGTTTTTTTATTGAAAAGCATGATATGTTTTAAAGTTATATCTTCTGTATCATGTACAGTGCATGTTTAGACAACTCGTTAAGTTAGAGTTTTGTTCGTATAGAGATCACGTGATAACTCGTTAAGTTAGAGGCTTAAAGGTTAAAATAAGTCACGTGAGAACTCACTAAGTTAGTGAGTAAAAGAAGAGACAAACTCGTTAAGTTAGTGTTATACACGTGGTGAAATTATAAGTTACGAATGTTATATTGTATCATGTGAGGTGCACATGTTTAACTCGTTAAGTTAACATAACTAAACGCGTTGAGTTGCTATATTGAACACTAAGGCAACACGTTAGGTTAGCGTTATAAACTTAAGTTGTTATTTTTACACGTGGTAAAATTCTTATTATAAAAACATTTGTTTATTACTGAATTGGTGAGTTAAAGTTTTTCGGAGACTTATAGTCATAACTATCTGAAAGGTAACTTAAGTTATGTTTTCAGGTCTTGACACGCGTCTCACTAGTTTGATGAGAAAAAGAGTTTTTCGGTAACTTACAACCGTAACTATCCGAAACTTAGACTGTTTTCGGTGAGTTATCGTTTAATCTTCCGAAAGAAAGGTTAAGTTGGTTCGTTGAGTTATCCATAACACCACGGATTTAGTTCGTTGAGTTATTTACAGTATTAGTCACGTGAATTAGCACATGAGAAACTCGTTAAGTTAATATCTACTTGTGTTACTCGTTTAGTTAACATTTAAAGTAACGACTTCTTATTATACTAATGAAAAATTTTTAGAAGAGAAAGTTTATTTTGTAGGAAATTTTTCAGAGATCTAAGACCGATGATTAAAGAAAATTTGAAATATAAACGTGGGTCAGAACGTGTGTGTTTCGATGAAGGAAAAAGCAAAGACGTGAAGAAGTGGAAAATTGGTAGTGATTAAACGTGGAGGATATGCATGAAGTTAACATACAGTATAAAAGGCATAGAGTTCTCGTTGATCAAATTATCCTTGCACACAAAACGAAAATCTTTTCAAGGATCGAACTATCCCTACACACCAAAAGAAAAATCTTTTCAGGGATCAAAAACACTCTTCGGGGAAAATCTCTTAGGTAGAAGAAAATTCAGTGAAGTAGAAAAATGTATTATTTATGTCACTAAAGATTTTAAGTATTAGAAGAAAGCAAATTCGGTGAAGTAGAGAAATACAAGATATTCGCTACTGAAGAATTGCTGAAGAAGAAAAAGAAGAAGAAGAAAGATCTCAAACAGGGAGAAATGTTTTAAATTCCGCAAATTAGTTTTCTTTATTTGTAGTTATGAAATTGTATAGATGAAACATGGTATCGAAATATAATTGCATCTACAATTTATGAGGAGAATTGAATTGTATAGTGTAATTGAAATCTTGAATAAAAATGATTTTATGAAAACAATGTCTCAACTTGTTTGTGAGTTTTAAAGTTTTAATTATATTTCAGAAAATATTGAAAAACACAATTCACCCTCCCTCTTGTGTAGCCATACGATCCTACATGTATGATTATCCTCAATGCATCAAGAACCTTAAAGAGATTAGATTTATGGAAGGCATAGAAATATGGGTGTATGCCATGTTGAAGTTTGAGAAACAAGTCACTCAAGAATGCTTTCTAAAGGTAGAACCAAATTCAATGAAGGTCCAATGGCTAGAAATGGCCTTCATGAATTGGAAGAGAACGGGAAGAAATGAAGACTTTTAGTTACATGCATGAACATCTAAAAATTAGAAGACTTTAATATTTTCAAGACATTTCTACTATTAGAAGACTTTAATGTTTTAACTTTAATTATTTTAATTTTATTACTTGTATTTGAATGATTCATGAATGAAGACTTATGTTTGATGTTTATATATTTATAAATTTATTAATGTGTTTGAATGATGAATTGATTATTGAATAATGTTGTAATTTTTTATTTTAATTTAAAATAGAAAATGTAAAAAATAAAAAATGTTGGTCCAATCGAATTTAAACTTCGACCAAACTGAAGGAAAAAATACCAAAAATAAAAAACATTGCTCTGATTGAAACCTATATTTTCGATCAGACTAATGATATAATAAATAATAAAAAAACTTTGATCAGGTCTAACTGGAGTTGAGATACGGTTAGACCGATGAATAAAATAAAAAATGTAAAAAATAAAAAACGTCGGTCCAATCGAATTTAAGCTTTGGTCAAACCAAAGAAAAAAATACCAAGAATAAAAAATATCGATTTGATTGAATGTGAGATTTGGTCAGACAAATAAAAAATAAAAAAAATTTTAGTCTGACCGAAGTTGAGATACGTTTAGACAGATGAATAAAATAAAAAAATAATAAACTTCAGTCAGACTAAAGTTGGGTTAGATCGAAGAAAAATAATAATAAAATGTTTAAAAAAATAAAAAACTTTTGGTCCGACCAAATTGTTTTTAGTTTTTTATTTTTTTAACGGTATGACTATATCTTTACTTCGGTCCAACTAAAATTTTAATTAATTTATTTCTTTCTCGGTCTAACTAAAGCTCAACTTTGGTCTAATTGAAGTTTATGATTTTTTTAAATATTTTATTATTATTTTTCTTCGATCTCATCGAAGATAATCTTTGGTTCAACTGAAGTATTTTATTTTCTTTATTTTTTCTTTGGTTGGATCGAATCTTAACTTCGGTCCAATCAAAGTTTATTATTTTTTATATTTATTTTTTTATTTTAAATTAAAGTAAAAAATTAAAAATTTAACTTTTTCAACTATCTCACAAATCTTCAAATTATTTTATCTAAATACATTTGACGTAATTTCACATATACAATTGTCATTCTCGTTTAGATTCTTTCTTTCACTATTATTTATTTAACATTATGATTATTGATTCTTGTCATTCTATTTCATTAATTATTTTTGTTCTTCTGTGATTATAATAAGTTATTATTTATTAAAAGACTTTAATATATTTATATTTATTATACATTATGATTATTTGTTATGTTGTTATAACGTTAACTTATAACACATTTATTACTATTAACATTGATACAACTTATAATTATACTATATTATTTATTTATCTAATGTTAACATATTATAAATAAATAATGTATTATTGATTAAATGTTTATATAATAAATTATGAATTTTTATTAATATGTATCATCGATTTAAACTTACATATTGAAATCTTAATCTTATTATGTACTACATTACCATAATCTTATAAATAATGATCACTCTATATTAAAAAATTAGGTTGGACTAGGCTAGCCCGTAATGACCCAACTCAATTGACACTTTTAGACTGAAGTCAAATTTTAGATTAAGTAGACTACCTTAAAAAAAAATTTTACATAATATTTTGATATTTTGATATATCATATTTATTTAAGTACAAATAATAAAAATATAATCATCAAAATATATAATATTAGTTAAAAAAAAAAAAAATATGACATTAATAGTTTAAACCAAAAGAATTATTCAAAAGTTTATACGCATTTCCAAGTTAAATAGCTTCACCTCGCAAGAACTGGTGCCACCAAACGCAGCCTTAGGGTTTGTGTCCTGCGGAAACGTCGACAACGGTAAATCCGAAAAACGTTTTTCCAGATTTACCACAAGTTTGTGTCGCTTCGGAAATCGAAATAGTTTATCGGCATTTACCGACGAATAAAAGGGCGACGTCGTTCGATTTTCTTGACCCAAGGGTTCTGCAAAATTTCTCAGCCGCTCATGTCGTCGTGGTCCTCGCGTCCCCGTCCCAACGGTTCTGCTTGCTGTTCGTCGTCGTGTCGAACGAACCAAGCCACTGCATTTGGTCTGCACTCTCCCGTTTTCCCATCTGTGCAACGACGGTGGTTGCGTGAAGAGGTCAATCCATTGGCGTGTGCTATCTCCGTTCCAGAAAAGTACTATCGTGCGTGGTGCTCTCTCTCCAATCCAGCAAGGAGAAGGTGCTGCCCGTTGGCGCGCCCCAACTCTCTCCAGACGACACACATCTCTTGGTTGCAGATCAGAAGAGCTTCGACTTCCACTGTGCGTAAAGAACTCGAACAGAACAATGCTCTGTTTCTTCCCTTTTTTTCATTACATATTTATCTATAACATTAATCTGGGTTTGATGTTTCAAACAAGTTTTTTGTAATCTGGGTTGATAATTCCAAACAAGTTTTTTGTAATCTGGGTTGATAATTTCAAACAAGCTTTTTTTGTATTCTGGGTTTTATGCGGTTGATGTTTCAACGACCACTTTTTGTATTTTGGCTGTACTTATCTAGTAAGATAGAATTTTACTCTTTGTGTTAGCCGGATATAATTGAATCTTGAAAACCAACTCATGTAGCTACAAAAACCATGATCCTTCCAATCTAGATTCTAAGAAAAATGATTTTCATAAAAGAAACTTGGTGCGCACTCTTAGGCTAAAATTTTCTTCCATAAAGTACATCACATAACTGTTGTAGTCCTTTTCCTTTCATATATAACAAAAAATAAATTATCCTCTCTTGTGAATTTCTACTTATTCCAAACAGTTAACAGCTTGTTTACTTTTCAAACATTTAACTTTATATACATTCATAGATTGGCCAATCTTGTGAATCATAAAATCAGAGCTATAATAGTTTGTTAACTAAATGTACGATTTACTGTATTAACTTGCATACTTAAATCAGAACTAGTTAACATGCATGATAACAGTTACTATTTGTTACTCATCTCTAACAGCAATTGTACATGCTACTATAACATGCATACTATAGTTACTATAATAGTTACTATAACTGAATGTACGATTGTTGTCCACGTGACCTTTTCTATTATCGATTTTTACTTCATGTTAATAGTCATACATTGTCTATTATGTAATAATCATGAAGTATATTTTTATAGAAAACATCTTTATATTACTATTGTTAGGAATTAGAAATTTTAATATTTTGCTATGTCAATTAGTTGTGACCTTACTTAAGATTTAGTACATTACAATATAGTCATTTTCAATTCCCTAATATTTAGTTCATGTACGAAATTTACATTTCAGATTTTTTAAGATATGACAATCTTAGAGGAGAGAAAGCAAATAGGTCATGTTTATATAGCATAGAGTGTTTCAACAAATGAAATCTTTTTGAGCTTTTTTATGTGAGGTTTTAAATGAAGGTCTTGGCAAAACTCATGATAGACAAATTAGAGTTGAAACATAGGATGTAGTCATCACAAAATATAATTGTATCGCAAGAAACAATCTTCAATAGTAAAATGTAGAAAGTAGGATGAAAACTTAGCATAACATGCTCAAAAATTATCAAAACACTACAAATTAAAGTGGCTGAGGTTGAGACTATATACTTGACCAAACAAATGTTTTGAATGAAGTGTGGGAGGAGTTTATAAAGGTTAGACAATTCAAGTTATTTAATAGATGAATTACTTTTTTTAAAGATAAGTAGATCTAAATGTGATTTGTCTTTCATTTTTTTAGTCATTCTAAATGTGCAACGCTAAAGGGGAAAGCTTGTCTAATGTATGATCAACTTTGTATGTTGTTTAAAATGAGCATGGCCACAAGAAGAGTTACTATGACATCTACACCTACTCAAGAACCAATTATGAATGATGATTTGTTGGATATGTTCAACCAATTTGGCTTTTAAATACCTAAAGAAGAACAAAGATATGTTAGTGTCAATGCCACTTTTGTATTGGTGTGGCAAAAGCACTTGCACTCACCTTTGCTTGGTGATCAAAAAAATGGTAGAAGAAGAAATGGAGAGTAAGTACATACAACACAGAAGATTTTTATGTAGTTTGGTAAATAACTTACATCCAAGGTGACATTAACTCTCTTCTTAAATTGTCACTTCCTTTGCTTGGTGATAAAAAAATGGTAGAAGAAGAAATGGAGAATAAGTGCATACAACATAGAAGATTTTTATGTGGTTTGGTAAATAACTTAGATCCAAGGTGACATTAACTCTCTTCTTAGATCATCACTTCTTTTGTGCGTAGGGCACAAATAAAGGTAGGTTTTGTTTCCTTATATAGAGCACAATCAAGGTCACACTCCCTTAATATAGGATTACAAGATTACTCCTCACACTAATGATTCATCATAGATGTCAACACACATGATCACTTAAACTCACACATAACTTGTTGATAATGAGAGTCTAAGGTACTATACATCTCTACTTGTTTGGTCAAGCACCACTAGACATTACTATTTGTTTAGTGTAGATGTTTCTTTGATTGCACATCTAGTTTGCCCAAAGTCTTTCTTGGCTCGATTGATCTTCTACTTCATTAGACTCTTCATTTGTCTAGTGGTTAATCACCAAACATCATGTTTCACAACTTGACTTTTAAGTGACTTTCTCCCATCGATAGTCTCCACACCCAATAATCTCCCACTTGGAGATTGTTGGATAAACATCTACATCTCTTCATCTAACAATCTTCTTCTTGTAACCTACTTGTGATTTCTCTCGATTGAAAACAATCACTGGTTAGCACCATACCTCCACTTCTCACTTGTCTTGGAGACCAACTAAGGCATTGCACAACCCTAGTTTTTACATAATGACAATCTTCGTCAACATGTCTATTGCATTTCTTATGTCTATAATCTTCTACACAAGCAACATATCATCTTTAATCAATTCCCTAATGAAATGATATCTCCTCTTGATATTTTGATTTGAGCATGATAAATAGGATTTTTTGCAAGACAAATGACACTCTACTTATCACAAAATATAACACTTTGTTCCTACCCCAACTATTTAAGTAGGTTCTTCAACCAAATTATCTCCTTGGCAACCTCTCCACTACCATATATTCAGCTTTTACAATGGAAAGAACCACACTCTTTTGTAACCTAGAATATCAACAAATTCTAGTCCCTTCATAAGTAAATATGTACTTGATTATACTTTTTCTCTTATCTTCATCTCTACTCAAGTCAATATCACATAACCTTGCAAAATCACTTCACTTCTTTTGAAACATAGAACTACAATGGTAGATCCTTCGAGTACTTCAAAATCCCTTTCACCACTTCCTAATACTCTCTTCTTAAATTTGACATGAATCTATTGACCACTCTCACTACATAAACAATATCAAGTCCTATACATACCATAACATATATCATGCTCCTCACTATGAAAGCATATGGCATGTCTACAATATCTTGTTTTTTCTCTTCAATCTTAGGAGATTGCTCCTTGGTTAACTTAGTATGGCTTCCTAATAAAATGCTTATAGGTTAAGTGTCTCCCATGTTGAATCTCTTCAACACCTAGATATACTTATCTTGAGATAATAATAACCTCTCTACTAACTTACTTCTCTTGATTTCTATCTTAAGAATTTTCTTCACACCACACAAATCATTCATATCAAATTCCTTTAACATCAACTTCTTTAGCTCAATGATCTCCTACAATTCACCTCTTGAATTAGCATATCATCCACATATGGTAGCAAGATTATGTAACTCTCACTTAAAGCTTTGTAATAGCAATTGAAATCCATGTCACACCTTCTAAAACCTATGGTACAAATGAATTTATCAAATTTCTTATAATATTGTTTAAGAGTTTGTTTTAAACCATACAAGTTCTTCTACAACTTGTACACTAATTGCTCATTGTCTACCATTCAAAAACCTTAAAGTTTCTTCATATAGATGTCCTCCTCTAAGTCTCCATACAACAAGGAAATCTTGACATTTAACTACTCCAAAAATAGACCTTTTGTAATCACTAACCCAAGCACCAATTGAATTATTGTTATCTTAACTATTAGAGAGAATACTTTCAAGTAGTCAATTCCTTTGAGTTGTTGAAACCCCTTCATAACAAATCTAGCTTTGCACCTTTTAAGACTTTCTTTATATTCTTCTTTGATATAGTACACTTTGTAAGACTTTCTTCCCATTAGGAAACTTTTACAAACTTGAAGTCTTATTCTTTAGTAGAGAATTCATCTTCTCTTCCATTGTAAACTTCCACTATTTTGAATCTTCACTAACAATAGTATCTTCATAATTCACTAACTCTATAGTATCATCATAATTTGCTAACTCACTACTATCTGTTAGCAATAGATAGTAAAATGAAAGTGTGAATCTTTAAGAAGGTTTTGGCACTTGTTCGCTAAATTGATGTGACAAAAGTTTTAAAATCTAGTTAACCACAAGTGCATAGCATAACTACAATATTGATTAGATATTTAAGTTTTAAATTTATATCGCAAGTATATGATGTTGATGTAATAAATATTGACAAATACAAGATGAACCACAAGGAGAGGGAGAGATGATTTAAGAACTTCTAAATAAATCTTAAAGGAAGAAATTGAAACAACACACAAACTTCAACTTAAAATAAAATAGAAAATTGGCCAAATCTGACTACCAAATTGTAAAACCTATAACTTTTTAGTTTGAGCTCCAAAATTCATAAATAAAGTGTAAATGGAAACCTAGAGCAAAGTACTTTCAAGGAACACTAAAATCTTGGAAAATCACAAAGTATAAGAGGTGTGAAAAATCGTAGAAATTGCAAGTGCATAATAAGAGCTGCAAATGTCTAGAGTTGCACCTCTAATTTATAAAATTTATATCTAGCACTAGAGACCTCCAAATGATGCAATCTATATGTCCTTGAAAAGATAATTCAATGCACTATCAGGGAAAAATATCACAAGACCATTATGAAAACTTGGGTAACAACAAATCTCAATGCAATAATGCACTCATAGATAGAAATTTTTACACCAATTTTGTTAAGAAATCTCAAATAAAGCTCAACATTCCCTATCAATACATACACATTCATTCTTGAGAAAATAATCCCTCATTCATATATATACTCTCCTAAATATTTCATTGAACACATAGTATCTATACATATCAAAATAGCTACTCATGCACAAGTATTTAAGCATAGATCACATGGGTATTTTAGCATTCAAATATTGAAGACAATGGTAGATGATTGATATAACAAGTTTATAACAAAATCTAAACTAAAATGAACTAAGATATAAAAGCTTAAGTAACTTCAAAAGAAGGATGAATCCTTCATCCTTCTTCTTGGTGGAAACAATCCAAGATGCCTTTGGTACAAATCAACTCCACATTCCACTTCACAAAATCTTTGTTTGAGGCTTGATATCTCGAGCAACACCCACAAGTTAGCTACCTTGAGTGAAGGAAGTCTTCAACACCAAAACATGAGCTTCGCTAGAGGAAAACCAAAGAAGACAACACATAACTTGCACCTCATGTTGCAAGCACCCCAATCTGATGACCTTCACTTATTGGAGCACATTGCTACACTCTCCAAGACCTTCTCCACATTTTCACTAAGCCACTATGCTATCACCAAGATGGGATGCAACCAAAGGTGGTAGGAGAAGCTCTCATTGCCTAAGGAATGAAATCTTCAAGATGTCTTTTTGAAGAAAGGAAGAAATCACCACTACTCTAAGGGATGGTTTGTGCACATAGAATTTGAATTCTGATGGAATTTGAATTTTACAGAATTTGATGGAAAGAATTCAAAATTCAGGTATTTGTACACATTCAGCAATTTGACGTAAATTGAAATTTAGGTGTTTGTGCACATGACTAAATTGAATAGAATTGATTTTTAATGAAATTCTTAAGTAATAAATTGAAGTAATTAGAGGAAGCATATTTGTACTTTAAAAGTTAATTTGAAAAGCTTGAATCATACAAGAGCTTTCTAGTGTACCCATGTATCGAGCTTTCAGTCAACAATCCCAAATCTGATCAGGATCTTAGGTTGCTAGATTTAAAGAGTCATTTTTTAGGTAAACAATCCTTACATACCTATCTGCTCAAGTACAAAAGGCTCGTGATCAAATAAGTCAATAAACTCTCAAAGTTTTTTTTTTTTTTTCCTCTTTTTCCTTTCAACACAATATATACGTATTTCATTAATACAGATGCAATAAAACACAAATCTCGTATAGTCCTGTTTCTATTATTTATTGAAAATACGAATCCATATCAATAAGCTCATACTTTTTCTGTAGTTTAATAAGATTTACACATAAATCATCTACAAGTTTAATCAATCAAATTAAATGTATCATTGATCATATACATCTCATTTAATCCAAAAATCAACATTTCAGCTCTTTCAAGATTTCAAATAATTTACTGAGTTTCAGTTAAGCATTCTGATTTCTTTTTAAAATCGTGAAACTGTTAAACTCATAAAATTTAGCAAAAACATAAGATACTATATCTATATTTGTATGAATAGTAAAATTTGTAGCATCTTATATAAGATTTAAAATATAACCTTCAAGTAATTACAGTTCTTAAAAATTTTACAGTCTCAATTATCAGATAATTACAGTAAATTCATAAAAAAATTTTAATTTCCACAGAATTGTTACAGTACCATTCTAATTCCTCTAATTAACAAAATTACTTGACTGTTAATCTAATTACCTCCCCCCATACCTACATTTTGCATTGTCCTCAATGTAAAAGATTTTACAGTAAATACAGTAATTGTTAGTAGGCAAGAGTATTGTTTCGTTGACTTAGCACCTAACTCAACAAACTTAATTCGTTGAGTTAATGAATAACTCCACAAATTGAGTTGAAATGTAAATTCAGGATAAGTAATCAATTACATACCTTGTTCTTTTGTATCTCCTTCAATATCTTCCGACTTTTGATTCTGAAAAACTTTTCATTCACAAATAAAAGTAGAATATATAACAAAATAATACTTACAACAAAACATAAATTGTTAATTCAGTGTCTTGTGTGGAACCTAGGCTCCCATGCCTTTGGTAGCTCATAAGCAAGCTAGTTGGTTTCCTAGAATAGATGCCAACAAACTGGATTGATATTTTGTTTTTTTTTTCTTTTTATAAAATAAAATAAAAACTAATTTTTTTTTTCCTAAAAATAAATGCAGAATATACACAACATTAAAAGTACAAAATCACAATTTAAGAACATGATTAAAAAGTAGTAACAAATGGAATAAACATGTTAGTCTAAGCAAACTTTTTAGGCATAATTCTTCTTTCTATTAATTCTGTTTTAATGCAGTTTGCTTTCCTTTTTAACTTGTAAACTTGCAATATGTTATCAATACTAAATATAAGTGTATTTCCATTAATGAATTAAAATGCAGAAATGGATCCATTTTTGTTCCAAGATAATGTAGCTGTTTCTATTTCTACATCTATTTTAATACATTCCTCTTCCCACTTCAATTCATTTAGGTCTTTCATAATCCATATTTGAAATTTCATCAATTCATCTCACCATCTGATCAGACATAAAGTAGGATCATCATATTCATTATACCACATTCCTAATTGAATTTTATCATATTCTGTAGATGGTGGTTTAGCTATATCACTTGGTATAGGCAATATTTTTATAAAGTCATCATCATAACTATCTATGCTTACTATGTATAAATCAGATCTAAATGCAACTAATATATCTATGACTAGATATATATATCCATCAAGTATGACATGCATGTTGTTAATTAATGCTTTCTGTCCTAGATATATCATAGTATTTTCAGTCCAAAATCTATTCAGAAAATTATACACACTTAAGCGTAAATCTTCATCCCAATTTCCAATTAGTCTCTAGTAATATAATTTTTCATGAATGGTTGAATTTTTATTAGAAAATGTTAAAGCTGATCCACAATTTTCAGTTGTTACTTCAAATCTATTAGGCCTTCCTATATTCCATTCTTCTCTAGTGATAGGATTTCTAATCAAAATATCAAGTAACAGATAATTAATCCTTCATCTATCCCCATAATATGATTTATTCCTTCTAATGTATTAGGTGGAATTCTAGCATTTTCTTCCATATTTAGATATTCATAGCTGATTGAACTACGATTAAATGACTTCCATAAAAATCCATCTCTAATCTTAGTCATTTTTGCATCTTGTAGTCCATGAAAATATTTTTCTTTGACATAGTCTTTAATTTCTTTCAATACACAACACAATCTGCACAGATATTTAGTTGACAGGTTACTTAGTACTTCCCTTAGTGCATCTATTGGTAATTTTATCAATTCCATCTATTGTGATTCTGTATAACACAAACAAAAATTTAATAGAGATAAAATTAACATAGCTACTTACTTACCCTCGTGGAGTTAGGTCATAACTCAACAAACTAAGTTCGTTTAGTTAAGTAATAACTCTACGATATTACTAACTATAATTAAACTTATATTTTTTTCTTTTTATATTTTTCTACTTACTATATTATACATAGTTACTTTAGTTATACTGCTTCATTCAGTTTCCCTCCCATAGGAGGTATCAATTTTATTAACAGTTCTGTTGACAGGGTTAGGTACTGCTTGCATTGGTAATCCTCTAGTAGGTCTAACTTCTATTGATTCCTTCTGTCTAGGGGGTATATTTTTATTCATATTTTGATTTTGAATGGCAGCATTTCCAAATACAAGATCTAGACAATTGTTTAATTATTGAATTATCTTTTCTAACTTCTTTATTCTAGATCCTTATTCAATTAATGCTTTATAACTTATATTTTTATCTTTTATATTTTCTCCTCCCTAGAAATTGTTGTTTCTCCAAGATAAGTTCGGGTGATTTCTCCAATTAGGGTTATAAGAATTTCCAAAGTTATATTTTTGGTTTCTAACATAAATAATATCTAAGTCATTAACGTTTGCGTTCTTTTCTACTAGCTTTTGATTTAATGATAACTCTTCTATTTTCTTTATTAATTTAGTTAATTTAACTTCAAGCATAGTGCTTGAATCTATTTCATGCATTCCCCTTGGCAATATTCTTTTATTTGTAATAGCTTCAACCGAGTTTTCCCACTATATAGTTCTTTTTGCAAAGTTTTTTAAGTATGCCCATGCTTCTTTACTACACAGTTTTAAAAATCTATTCTGACAAGTAGATTCTAATAAAGATTTCGTTGAAACATCTATGCCTTCATAAATTATACCTATTAGTTGTGCTTTACTCATTGCATGATGTGGACATATTTCCAAATGATTTCCAAAATGATTCTCCCTATTTTTGGCTACACATTAATATTTCCTTTTGCTTTTTAATCGTTTGATGGGTTGGATAATATTTTTCTAGAAAAAGAGAGCAAAATTCAGTCCATGCAGAAATTGAATCAGGCGATAGAGTATATAACTATCTCTTAGCTATGTCTTTTAAAGCAAAAGGGATATATCTAAGTTTAATAGCATTGTTTGGATTAAAATGTTGCATATTTTTATAGGATCTTATTGGTTAAATATATTTACATGAGATTTATTAAAGTCATATTATGTATTTATTTCATTATTTAACCAATAAGAACCAATCCCCATTTTATATAGTTAAAAGTAGGAAATTATTTCAAACATGCATCATTTATAAATTTTATGGATGACTTGATATTTTGATGTATTTATTGTTGTGAAAAGTTTATAATTCAATAGAAGATCATGGAAATTGAAGATTGGAGAAAGAAAATCAAGTAGGATTTAATCTCAATCGTTGAATCAAAGATGGATCTCCAAACTTAGAAACTCTCTCTATAAAAGAGAGTGATGCACGTCTAGGTCTTCTCTCTTGGAGTTTTTGTTTTCCACCTCCAACACCACCAGCCGTCACCCTCTCTTGGAGCTCCACGTCTTGAAGCAAGGAAGGAGAACATCGGTCATTCCACCACATCTCTTCAACTCGGATCTCATCATCTCCATCCCACAAGTCATCTCCAACGTGAAAGCCTTCATCCCACATCTTGGAGGAGGGACGTCCACCACTACAAGGGTTCTCTTCTTCATTTGTGAGGTTCCACAAATCGTTTCTCCCCTTTCCCCTCTTCTTTGGCTTAAGATGTATCACTTTTTATCATGTTTCACGTAGGAAGTTATTTATGTTCTTAGTTTTCATTGTAATAGGGTAAAAGTAGAAAATAGATTCATTGTTGTTTGTTTGTTCCTTTATGAATTTGTGAATCTTTGTTCTTTTCATCTGAAAATCATAAAAACAGGTGCTGTTATTGATATATATTCATATATTGTTGTTTGTTGATGTTGAAATCCGGATATTACATTTTGTTATGCATGAAACAACATAGAATTCGTTGAAGGTTGTGCATGTTGTTTGCAGATTTGCAGTTTTGTTGATCTGTTATTATTCCAAGAGTTCATATGCGTTCTAGAACGATTTTGTTTAATTGAAAATTTTGAAAAAAATCTTAATCGTGCTATTATAAGCCTTCTGTGATTATGTAAAATTTCATAGCAAGTCGAGAAGATTTGTTGCCATTTTGAAGCCATAACTCTATCAAGCACAGAATTCGGTTTGAGACTCTTTTGTCATGATTGTAACGTGTTTTTTTCACAACTCAGATTGCATAAAAATTTGAATAAATATTTCATTAATATCTACATTTTGTCTATTTTGCAACGCATCTGATTTTGTAATTTTTGGTTGAGTAATTCGGGATTTATAAGGTTTTTAAGATACTGTTGTTAACGCTCAGAAGTTTCCAATTTTATGCATCATTTTCAATCCCCGAATTTTTAGTCATACCATTCGTGCGTTTTTAAGTGTGAAAATTTTTATCTGAAGTCCACATTAACAGATCTGATTGAGATTAAATTTTCAGTCTAATCTGTTGATTGGTTGATAAATTAAAAATCCGTGGACTTACCTTTCTTGTGGTCTAATCTATTTTTGGAAAGTATTTGCTTACCATATTCTTGTAATTAGAAACCTAGATTATCCCCATTTCTCTGTGGTTCGACCCGTACTTGCCGATGTACTTCATTGGACGCCGTGCACTTGCGGTTTATAAATTTAAAACTTCTAAAATATCTAAACAAGTTTTTGGCGCCGTTGCCGGGGATTTGGCATGATATAATCTAGGTTTTAATTTTTTAGATTAGACTTGAGGCTTTTAAGTGTTTTGGTTGTGCATCTTCAAAGGAGATAATTATGGAAAATAATTTCTATTCCTTTGGAGATGAATGTTCTCTTTATTGTGACTTATGTCATGTAGAGGGGCATACCACAACCAATTGCATTTTTTATTATTATCCACCTCAACCATTAGAAAATGTTAAACAATGTAATAAATGTTTAATGTTAGGACATAATGAAGAAGAATGTTTACAAAACCCTGAAGATGAAATAGTAAAAGCTATTAATTCAATTAATTACTATCATGAAGAAAATGAATGTCAAAATTATTATACTCAACCAACTATTTATGAACAACCAATTGAGGAAAAAGAATTTAGAATTATGAGTGAGGTGCAAGCCTTAGGTAAACAAATTGAAGATTTAGCTAGGATGGTAGAAGAAGGAGGTTATGAGATAAATCCATCTATAGGATTAGAGGAGTCTTCAACCCAACCTAGCGAAGAGGTAGAGCACCAATTTCAAATTAATATAGAAAGAGAATGAGAGGATAATTTAGAAAATTTTGTAACAATTGAAGAAAATAATGAAAATAGTGGGAAAAATTTAAGTGAAGAAAGTGACTTAGTAGATGCTTATGTAACACTTAGATCAGGTAATGTCACTCATAAGACCCCACCCATAAGAGAAGAAAATGAAATAATTAGACAAGAAGAAGAAAATAAGGAAAATGAAAATATTGAAAATCAACATAGTAATTTAGATGGAGAGGGAGTAGATTTAGAATCTAAAGAAAATCATTTAGAACCTACTCAACCCATAGCTTTAGCACCTTATCCTGATAGGTTAAAATCAAATGAAAATATAAAAAATGAAGACATTGAAAGAATTTTTAAACAGGTGCAAGTTAATATACCTCTCCTTGATTTATTAAAACAAATGCCTAACTGTGCTAAATTTCTTAAGGGGTGGTGCACTAAGAAGAGAATCAGGAAAGTCATTAAGAGAGCCTTTCTAGCTCAAAAAGCTAGTTCTCCTTTTACCAACCACCTTCCTTTTAAGTTAGATGATCCAAGTACTCCTTTGATTTCTTGTATTATTGGGGATAAAACATTAGATAAAGCTCTCATAGATTTGAGAGCTGGAATTAATGTCATGCCTAGTAGTGTTTTTGAATCCCTAGGATTAGAGGGCCTGGTGAAAACCAAAACCATTGTACAGTTAGCTGATAGGTCTTTAAGATACCCTCGAGGGAAGATCGAGGATGTCTTAATTAGGATTAGAGATTGTATTTACCCTTTTAGTTTTAGAAACTTGTAATTCTCTACATAAATCTGATTTTATTCCTCTTATTTTGAGTAGACCATTTTTGGCCACTACTGAGGCAGTGATTAATTGTAAGTCAGGTGTCATAAGGTTGACTTATGGAGATAAGAGAATTGAGTTAAATGTTTTCCATCCTAAAGGAGGAACAAGTGAGGAGCATAAAGATGATGAAGTGAGTACACACATATGCTCCAATTTTTTGAAGATGAAGAGGATGGAATGGATGAACTTGTGCAGGTAAAGATGATGAATGTTTTAAATGAATCAAACTCAGGAATAAGATGTGAAGATGATGAAGTTAAGATCATTGGAGGAGAGGATGAGGAGAGCCAAGTTTGGGAACTCTCCACCAATACTCCACATGAACTCCCAACTTTAGAAGCTCCTTCATTAGAGTTGAAACATTTACTTGATAACTTGAAATATGGATTTTTAGGAGAACATGAAACTTTTTCAGTGATTATTGCAAATGACTTGTCTAGAGAACAAGAGCTGAGTTTGTTAGATTTGCTGAGGGAATTTAAAGAAGCCATTGGTTGGACTATGGCAGATATCAAAGGTATAAGTCCTGCTATCTGTCAACATAGAATTTATTTGGAAGATAATTTTGTGCCCTCTCATGAGTTTCAAAGGAGATTAAACCCTAACATACGAGAGGTAGTTAAAAAAGAAATAATTAAACTTTTGGATAATGATATCATCTACCCAATCTCTGATAGTACTTGGGTCAGCCTTATTCAGGTTGTCCCTAAGAAATCTGGAGTGATGGTAGAAGCAAATGATAAGAACAAGCTCATCCCTGTGAGGAAGCAAACTGGTTGGCGTGTGTGTATTGATTATAGGAAGCTCAATGCCGCCACCAGGAAGGATCATTTCCCATTGCCCTTTATTGATCAAATGTTAGAAAGATTAGCAGGGCAAGAATATTATTGCTTTCTTGATGGATACTCGGGTTATAATCAAATTGTTGTGGCACTTGAAGACCAAGAGAAGACAACCTTCACATGCCCTTTTGGAACGTTTGCATATAGGTGAATGCCTTTTGGACTTTGTAATGCACCAGCAACTTTCCAAAGGTGCATGATGGGCATTTTTAATGAAATGACTGAGAGTTGTCTTGAGATTTTCATGGATGATTTTTCTATTTTTGGATCTTCATATGATGAATGTTTGAAGAATTTAAGATCAGTGCTAGAAAGATGCAAATTGAAGAAGCTGGTCTTAAATTGGGAAAAGTGCCATTTCATGGTCCAAAGTGGAATTGTGTTGGGACACGTGATCTCTAAGAAAGGATTGGAAGTGGATAAGGCAAAAGTGGAATTAATTGCCAATTTACCTAAGCCTAAAACAGTTAAAGATATAAGATCTTTTCTAGGTCATGCTGGATTTTACAAGAGATTCATTAAGGATTTTAGCAAGATAGCTAGACCCTTAATGAACTTGTTAAAAGATGTCCCATTTTTGTTCAACCAAGAGTGCAAGAAAGCATTTTATAAGATTAAGAATCAACTTGTATCATCCCCTATTGTCCAATCTCCTAATTGGGCATATCCTTTTGAAGTTATGTGTGATGCTTCTGATTTTGTAGTAGGGGCTATTTTGGGACAAAAGATTGATAAGCTTCCATATGTAATTTGTTATGCCAACAAAACCCTCAATGATGCTCAGCTCAATTATGCAATCACTAAGAAAGAACTTTTGGCTGTTGTATTTGCTTTGGAGAAATTTAGGTCATATCTGATCGGAGCCAAAGTAATTGTGTATGCAGATCATGCAGCATTAAAGTATTTGTTGGTAAAGAAGGATGCCAAATCACGTTTGATGAGATGGATTTTATTGCTGCAGGAATTTGATATTGAAATCAAAGACAAAAAAGGATGTGAAAATGTTGTAGCTAATCATTTATCCAGACTGCAGTTAGCACCCTCAAATTCAGAAGTTGGAGAGTCATTTCCTGATGAGCAAGTTTTAATGGTTAATGTCGTCCCATGGTTTGCAGATATTGTTAATTATTTAGTCATGGGATCGATGCCACATGATTGGACAAGGTAGGATAGGAAGATCTTCTTGTCTCGAGTCAAGTATTTTTACTGGGATGATCCTTATTTGTTTAAGCAATGCCCAGACTTGATCTTGAGACGTTGCATCCCTAACAATGAGGTTAGGAGTGTTCTTTCCTTTTGCCATGACCAAGCATGTGGGGGACATTTCGACTTTGGGAAGATTGCTGCCAAGGTGCTGCAGTGTGGATTTTACTAGCCAACTTTATTCAAGGATGCACATCAATATTGTATAAGTTGTGCTAGATGTCAACAACTGGGAAAAATTTCAAAGAGGAACATGATGCCTCTCAACCCTATTATTGAAGTTGAAGTATTTGATGTTTAGGGGATTGACTTCATGGGCCCATTTCCCATTTCAGTAGGATATCTTTATGTGTTGTTGGCAGTTGATTATGTTTCCAAGTGGATTGAAGCTATCTCTACCAAAACTAATGATAACAAGGTAGTTGTGAAATTTGTAAGAAATAATATTATATCAAGGTTTGGTATGCCAAGAGCTATTATAAGTGATAGGGGCACACATTTATGCAACATAAGTTTTGAGGCTTTAATGAGAAAATATGGAATTGTGCATAAAATTGCTACCCCTTATTACCCCCAAACGTGTTGTCAAGTTGACAGTGCTAATAAACAAATTAAGACAATTTTGGAAAAGATGGTTAACCACACAAGAAGGGATTGGGTAGATAAGTTAGTGGATGCATTATGGGCATACCGAACTGCTTACAAGACTACCCTTGGAATGACCCCCTATAGAATGGTATATGGGAAAGCTTGTCACTTGCCGGCAGAATTGGAGCATAAAGCTTTTTGGGCTATAAAGAAACTCAATTTGGATTTAGAAGTAGCCGGCCCACTTAGGAAGTTTCAATTGGTAGAATTAGAGGAGATGAGGGATGAAGCTTATGTAAGAACTGTCTCAGGGAAAGAGAAAATGAAAGCTATACATGATAAAAAGATAAGTAAGAAATCATTTATCCCTGGACAAGATGTTTGGTTGTATATGTTTAGGCTTCATACTCATCCTGGTAAGTTAAGATCTCGTTGGGCTGGGCCTTTTGTGGTGCATAAGGTATATCCTTATGGTTCCGTAGATATCAAGAATCCTAAAGACCACACCATTTTCAAAGTTAATGGACAAAGGCTCAAGCCTGTTTTGAAGACACTTGCTGGTATTGATTTCAAAGCTAGAGAGGAGAATTTGCAGGAACCTCAATATGAATAAATGGAATAGTAGATTTTGTTTTTATTTTCCCTTTATCTTTGTTTTGTGTGTTTTCTTTTAGTTTATTTCTCCTTTTGAGTTTAGTAATTAACTTGTTTTCTTTTTTTAGGAGGACCAGATTAGGAAGGTTCAAGGTTGGCTTGAGCAGTTCTGCAGTAAAATCACTTCTGGTAAGCTTTCAATTATTTTTTGTTTTCTCTAGAACTTTAGTGTATGCGTGGTTGGGTTAGGGATTCTCATAACCGGTTGATTAGACGTGTGAACTTGGAAGTAGGTGATCAAATGGTAGAGACTGAATCTACTAAAGGAGATATCCTATACCCTGAACTAGTAGACGAACCATCCTGTATTGCCTTACCCGAATTTGAAGGGGATAGATTTGAATTAAAGCCTCATTTTATTAGCCAATTGCCTAATTTTCATGGAATTGAGAGAGAAGATGCTCATTACTTTCTAAAAGAGTTTAATGAGGTGTCTCAAATGATGAAGGTACCTCATATGTCCCTTGAAGGTGTTAAGTTAAGGTATATTCCTTTTGCTCTCAAGGAGGCAGCAAAGAGATGGCTCTATTCTTTAGAGCCAGGCACAATAGACTCCTGGAGCAAGTTCTGCTCTTTATTTTTAGAGAAGTATTATCCTACACATCTAACCATTAAGAAGAAAAGAGAAATTTGGTTTTGCCATCAGAAACCTGGTGAGTCATTCTGGAGATACTTTGAGAGATTTCGTGACTTACTCACAAAATGCCCCCACCATGGTATTAGCAAGGCACAACTAGTAGGTATTATTTATGAGGGTGTGGATGTGGCAACAAAGACCTTGCTTGAGTCCACTTGCCAGAATGGATTCTTAAATTTGAATAGCATTGATGCATGGAAATTTTTAAGTGATTTTGCTAAGAGAATAGGCCAATGGGAGCATTCTGGAGATCCAAGGCAGGATAGGTCTCAAATACCTAGAGGAATGCATAATGTTGATGTTGGAACAATAGTAGATGCTAAGCTTAATGCCTTTATGAAGAAATTTGAGGAACTACAAGAGAAAGGAAAGGCTAAGGAATTGCCACAAATGTCAACTTGTGCAGGTTGCAATGGGATTGGTCATGCTATTGATGTATGTCCAACAATTTGTGGTGCTAATTCTATTGAGGGTGTCAATGCCATCTTTTATAAGGGACGGAATGAGAACTATGGCACCACATATAACCCATCTTGGAGGCATCATCCTAACTTCTCTTGGAGAGACAACAATTTTAATGCCTCTACTTCTAATTCCAGAGATCAGCCAAGCTTTGGTATACCTACTCATCAGCCATCTCAAGAACATTCGAGGTTAGATAACTTGGAGAGACAAATGGCTGATTTCCATAAAAATTTAGAGTCGTTAGTAAGGCAACCTCCTCAGCCAATGCAGCAAGCCACAACTTTCGATGTTGAAGGAGCAATTAGGGCTTTGCAGCAGCGAATGCATAGTATTACTCAGTTAGTTGCCAACAGGCCTAGAGGCGAATTACCAAGCCAGCCTGTCCCTAACCCTCGAAGTCACCCTCAGCTTGGACCTCAAAATCCTGGGCCTAGTGGAGGTCCTCGAAGGGGAGCCTAATTGGTTCTATGTCCTCACAATTTGGTGGTATCTGTTCTGGTAAACCACCTGGCTTACTTATGAGCCACCTTAGGTGTGATAACCTAAGAATAAGCATAAGCACTATCTTAGTTTAGTTTAGTAGTTAGAAGTTTTATTTTATTCTACTCTTTTGTTGTCTATTTTTCTTATCTATGGTATTGTGGAGTGTGATCTTATTTTATGGAGATTATCTGATGTGCATTATTGTTATAATTGTTGTTTCATTACTGAAGTTTATGTTTATTATTTCATGTGCTGAAATACTTATTATTGTTTTATTATAACTATTGCTTATCCACATGTAGCTCTTGTAGAAGTTTTACACAGGTTTAACACATGGAGAATACAAAAGCTAGGAAGAACTATCAATCAAAAGGGAAAATAAAGCAACAAGCACAACCAGCAAAAGTAACATGGGTAAAAAAAGGAAAAGCTCCTATCACTGCAACACAACCATCTACAAGTGCAAGAAATTCCAATGCTGTAATAGAGAAGTCTATGCTCACCTTTGAGAAGCGCTATGAAGATGATTACATCTGTTACTTTGATAAGACAAACAAAGATGAAGAGCCAAAGATGACGAATGTGAAACCATGAAAGAAGATGGATGCAGAAATTCAACGCTTTATTGATCAAATTGACCAGGGTTTTTCTTTCTTTGATTAGCATATAATTTAATGATGCATGAATAAGACAACATGTAGTAGGCTGAAACAGTTATTTCATTACAGATTATGTTGTATTATCTTCAAATTATATCCTTTAGTACATACCTTATATGTAATTTTCAAGATATTTTTCTAACAAGAATTCCACGCAGGCATCACAGGTATGGAATAAGGTTTGACTTTAAGTGACTTCAGTTTGGTATGATATCTATATCCCTTCTTTTATATTGTATTAAGGACAATGTCAAATTTAAGCATGGGGGGAAGGTGAATTTCATTTCATTATAATTGCTTTGATAGGCTCATATTTTAAAATTTTAGATGCATGATTTTATTGTATTTTTACTTTAAAAACACACTTGATGAGATTGTCTATTCAGTTGTCATTATTAGATTTTATGGGACAATCCCATTTCCTTTTGAGTGGTGAGACTCCAGGACCAAAAAGCACAGGACCTAATAGTGATGTTCTCCAAAGAAGATGAGTTTAAGCTATTTGTGTTTTGAGTTGAGTCTTCCTAGTCACTTGAACTTACACCTTGTTATTTTTATATACACCTTTTCTAAGTGAACTTTAAGCCAAGTGCCACCATAATCAGGTTATTCATTACATGACCTTTGGTGAGATATTTAGGATCTTCCCAAACTTCTACGAGATTTTGAAGGATATGTTTAGGAAAACACCTAAGTTATCACATTTGGCGTGCTAAGGAGTTTCTTGGGGTAGGTTAGGATTAATGGTGAAATAAGGTGTTTGATATCATTGGAAAATTATATTGTTGAAAAAAAAAGGAAAAAAAAGAAGTCCAAAGTAGCCCAAAAAAAGAAAGAAAAAAAAAAAGAATTTGAAATGAAAAGAAAAAGAAAAAAGAGCTTTCAATGTAGAAAGGGGGCTTGGAGACATATGGGATGTGAGGAAGTAGTGGGCTTTCTCAAGTGTCTAGCTTCTTTTATTTTCTTGAGAGTGGGTTGATTAGAGCATGCTATAATGTGATACTTTGGTTGTTCATTCTAAGCATTTTCTTACTTATCTCATTTGAAGGGAGGGAGTTAATCACTACCACATATTTCTTTCATTTGATTCATTATCATATTGTTATACAATGAGATTTTTCTTGAGTAGTGAGGGTGTGAATCTTTTTTGTTTAAGACAAAATAGTTCTTGTGGACAGGTGACTTCTCATTCTAATAGTGTAAACTTGTTGAAACTAGAGGACATTGTGAGAGATTGTGATATTAGTTTGAGCCACCACCATGCCCAACGAGTTCAATAGTGACAAGTGAACTGAATAATTTTTCGTGTGATTTCAAGTTCTTGATTTTTAGTTGTTTTTATTACTCGGGACGAGTAAAAGTTTAAGCATGGGGGAGTTTGGATTAAAATGTTGCATATTTTTATAGGATCTTATTGGTTAAATATATTTACATGAGATTTATTAAAGTCATATTATATATTTATTTCATTATTTAACCAATAAGAACCAATCCCCATTTTATACAATTAAAAGTAGGAAATTATTTCAAACATGCATCATTTATAAATTTTATGGATGACTTGATATTTTGATGTATTTATTGTTGTGAAAAGTTTATAATTCAATAGAAGATCATGGAAATTGAAGATTGGAGAAAGAAAATCAAGTGGGATTTAATCCCAATCGTTGAATCAAAGATGGATCTCCAAACTTGGAAACTCTCTCTATAAAAGAGAGTGATGCACGTCTAGGTCTTCTTTCTTGGAGTTTTTGTTTTCCACCTCCAACACCACTAGCCGTCACCCTCTCTTGGAGCTCCACGTCTTGAAGCAAGGAAGGAGAACGCAAGTCATTCCACCACATCTCTTCAACTCGGATCTCATCATCTCCATCCCACAAGTCATCTCCAACGTGAAAGCCTTCATCCCATATCTTGGAGGAGGGACGTCCACCACTACAAGGGTTCTCTTCTTCATTTGTGAGATTCCACAAATCGTTTCTCCCCTTTCCCCTCTTCTTTGGCTTAAGATGTATCACTTTTTATCATGTTTCACGTAGGTAGTTATTTATGTTCTTAGTTTTCATTGTAATAGGGTAAAAGTAGAAAACAGATTCGTTGTTGTTTGTTTGTTCCTTTTTGAATCTGTGAATCTTTGTTCTTTTCATCTGAAAATCATAAAAACAGGTGCTGTTATTGATATATATTCATATATTGTTGTTTGTTGATGTTGAAATCCGGATATTACATTATGTTATGCATGAAACAACATAGAATTCGTTGAAGGTTGTGCATGTTGTTTGCAGATTTGCAGTTTTGTTGATCTGTTATTATTCTGAGAGTTCATATGCATTCTGGAATGATTCTGTTTAATTGAAAATTCTAAAAAAAATCTTAATCGTGCTATTATAATCCTTCTGTGATTCTGTAAAATTTCATAGCAAGCCGAGAAGATTTGTTGCCATTTTGAAGCCATAACTCTATCAAGCACAAAATTCGGTCTGAGACTCTTTTATCGTGATTGTAACGTATTTTTTTCACAACTCAGAATGCATAAAAATTCGAATAAATATTTCATTAATATCTACATTTTGTCTATTTTGCAACGCATCTGAGTTTGTAATTTTTGGTTGAGTAATTCGGGATTTATAAGGTTTTTAAGATACTATTGTTAACGCTCAGAAGTTTCCAATTTTATGCATCATTTTCAATCCTTGAATTTTCAGTCATACCATTCGTGCGTTTTTAAGTGTGAAAATTTTTATCTGAAGTACACATTAACAGATCTGATTGAGATTAAATTTTCAGTCTAATCTGTTGATTGGTTGATAAATTAAAAATCCGTGGACTTACCTTTCTTGTAGTCTAATCTATTTTTGGAAAGTATTTGCTTACCATATTCTTGTAATTAGAATCCTAGATTATCCCCATTTCTTTGTGGTTTGACCTGTACTTGTCGATGTACTTCATTGGACGTCGTGCACTTGCGGTTTATAAATTTAAAACTTCTAAAATATCTAAACAAGCATCAATACTCATGTTCAACATTTTCATCATTTGACAAAGTTCGTTAAATTCTCTAAGGAAATAATAGACATCCTCTCTTTCTAATCCATGAAAGTATGGCAATTGACTAATATAATTAGATTTCAGTTCAAACCTATCTCTTTCAAAGTTTGGTAATCGAATACAAGAAGATTTATCAACTAATTCAGGATACAGAATTTCCATTAATGGTTTTTCTACTGGAGCAGCCATATATTCGTTCTCTTTTAAAGAAAGGTTAGCTACACCCCTAAGGATTTCATTTAAGTCTAATTTAGAAAATATTTCAGTATGGCTCTGTGTTGAATATTCCTATGTAGGAGTTTTTACTAATCGTTTAGTGCTAGGAGAACGAATCCATGTGCTCATAAACTCTTAACATAAAGTAAAATAGTAGAAGATTAATTACATATCAGTCTGAAGCTTTGTTTTTAGTAAATAGTTGTTAACGAATGAAGTTGAATCAGCTGCTTTTCCTTTCAGTTCCCCAATAAATTTTCTTTTCTTTCAAAAGTGCTGGTAACTCGTAAATAACATTCTGTTCTATATTTATAATGCACATCCATAAAGCAAATGAATCTCGTTGCAAGAACATGTCTTGTAATGTGTAGTATGGTTCCTATTTTTATGGATACGTGTTCCACTTCTAATTTCAAATTTCAGTAACCGCTAAACCCATGTAGTTTCGTTCATGGCTAAAAGAATAACTGTTTAGCTTAATCTATGAACTAACCTTATTGAGTTACAGTTAACTCAATAGACTAGCTTCAGTTTTTATTTGCTAACTCCACGAACTAACTTCGTTGAGTTATAGTTAACTCAATGGAGTAACCTTATATTTTATTATTGACCTCGTGGAGTTAAGGTTAACTCAACGGACTTACTTCGTTGAGTTAACACTTAGCAAATTTCTCTAAAACTTATCGTATTAACTTCTATATATTTTTTTTCCTACATTTTGTCAACTTAAATAAAGTTAGATACATGTCATTAATGTAGTATTCTAAATAAAACTCATTTAAATTTGAACATATATGCATTTTTAACTTACAATTCATTTCCTGTTATGTAGAATTTACATTTTACTTTTCAGCATGTAGATATATTCAGGCATTAACCAATTATTATGCATTTCATAAAATTTATAAATCTTTTAAACAATATTTTTCAAATAGTTATATAATATTCAAGATAGTTCATCAATTATATCATTCATTCTCAAACATGAATGTAAAAACATCTAAAAAACATTCATTCATTAATATGAATAGTTTTACATTATATTCAGTCAAATATTTTTCAATACAAATATAAGTAGACGAACAATACAATTAGTCTTTCTTCCTAAGTTCATCTACTTCCTTCTGGAGTTTCTCTAATTGATTCATCCTCTCTACAGCTCCTATAATACCTTCAGAAGGTTCAGATATCTCAACAGCAGCATAATTTCTGTATTCTTTCATTGAAATGGTTCTCGATCTTAACCTTTTGGATGCCCATTTCATGAAATCAATACTATCCAGTATCAATAGTGGAATCAGATCTCCATAAAATAATTTCTTCTTTACTATTCTCAGCTTGGAGATAAATACTTTGTACTAATTAACTTGAATTCTGTTTACAACTACATACGTGGCTCACTTGACAAATTGACTAAGTTCAATGTCGTGGCCTTGTCTTTGATAAACAGTTTTTACCAGTATGGTTGCAACCATGTGTGCCTTTCCATTTAAGTACTTTAGTTTGTTCAGTAATGGCACACTAGGGTCAATGGCTATGCACTGTTTAATTTCCTATTCAACCCATTCCACTGCAGTTATTTCTTCTAGAATTTCAATTCCTTCATTTCTCAGTCCAAAAATATTGTGGAAAAGCTCTGGTGTTATCTGTACATCAGCTTGCTCCACGTTAGAAATTAATCTACTTTCTTCTTCTCTTAAATTTTCATAGAAACAAGACACTAGATTTTCGTATATTGCATGCCCTCTCTGTTGAGAAATAAATTGCAGTAGACCTTGGAACTCAAATAAATCCTTAATTTCTTGCATACCATCCCAGTTTACTAGTCTACTGTATATAATATCATAACTCTTAATCTCTTGATATTTATTATATGCTTCCCAACTCCAAAAGTGTATTTCATTCAAAACTGTTGCTTCAATCGGGTCAGGAATTTGAATTTATTGCTCTAGAGGGGTTTGTTCTTGAATTTCCTCTTCCATGTGCTAAACTTGACTGTGTTGGAAATGATTCAGAGATTCCAGCCTTTTTGCTTCTACTTTTGTCGTGCTCTTTAGTGGAATCCGTCGAGATATTTCCTTTTTGTTCCATATGCTCTTGTTCAGCTTCTTGTTTAGTTTTCTCTTTCTTCTTCCTCTTGACTACCAATTTGCAATGTCATTGTTTTTTCTGATTCTGTGGTAGATTGGGATGAAGTTACAGGCAAATTAGCTTCTACCCTAATTTCTGTTCTTTTTGTTTATATAGGCTGCAGATTAGTTTCAGCCTATTTTTCTTCTTCTCTTTGCTTTTGCTGCTGCTACTCCTACTTCTCAGAATCGGATAGCAGGTTTACAAAAATTGGCTCTATAGGCCCTATTGATATTTGCATCTCAGATTTAATCTCTTCTTTATGTTCAAACACTATCTCTTTTCCTTTTCTTCTTCTAATTAATTGTGTCTGGTCTTCTTCTTCCTCTTCTGAGATTAAATCTACAAAAATAAGTTCTGTAGGCCCTTGAGCCACAAGTATTGGCTCTTCCTATTTAACTTTTTCTATAACTACTGGTCTCGAAGGACCAGCTTCCATTTCTTTAGCAGTAGGTATGGTAGTGGCTTCTTGATGCTATTCAACTTTAACTCTGTATTGGGCCTTCAACTTTTCTACAACCCTCCTTTTGTAAAGTGTATCAAACACCAGATGTGCTTTAGCTACTACCAAATCTTCTAGTTTTCCTTGGTTTTTCCCAACTCGAACCAGTTCTTCAAATTCTCTTAATTCTTCTTTGATGGAAGGCCCTATAACTACCACCCTTTCTAGTGGTTTAGGTGGTGGAACTGAAGGTCCAGACTGTTAGAACCCGAGTATTTTGATAATGCAAAACCTATGTGAGGAAACATATTGTATTTCACAGTTAAGTCAGTGCAGCATTAGATCAGAAGGCAGATAGAATAAATTCCAAGCAGACGAAAAGATGGAGAAAGTTCCAGATGATACTGCCTTAAAGTTACAAGAAAATCAGACAGTTACAGGTCCAAGTATCTGAAAAGTATAACAGCAGTAAGTCCATCGGACAGTTAGAAGGATAACTATCCAATTTTACAAAGCCTTCGGAGAGTTATTTAATCAGACAATTAAGTTGGTTGAATGATTGGAGAGTTATGGAGTTAACTATCCAAAAGAAAAAGGAAAATCGGAAAGTTAGAAAGGCTAACTATCCGAAACTTAAGTCATTTAATTAGCCACATGTAGAATTCCAGAAAGAAGATCATTTAAGTTTTCGGAGAGTTAGAAAGATATGGTGAGTTACGGTTTAACCATCCGAAACTTAAGTCAGTGAATTTCCCACGTGTAGAATTCCAGACAGATGTTCAAATGGGTTTTCGGAGAGTTAGAAGGATAACTATTTGAAAAATGGGAAGGTTTTAGTGAGTTACATTATTAACTATTCAAAACTTAAGTTATGATTTTGTGCACGTGCAGATTTGAAGGGACAGTTGTTAGAGACTTAAATGAAAGTTTGGAGAGTTACAGTAGTTAACTATCCGAAAGACAGGAACTCTTTTCGGTAAGTTAAATACAAGTCTCTGAACTCTTGACATTACATGTGAGAAACTTAAAATCCTTACGTGACTCAGATAACAAGATATGAGTGATAAATCGGTAAGTTATGGATGTTTTTCAGTAAGTTATTTTTATAACCATTCGAAAGCCTGAGATTTTCGGAAGGTTACTTACTGAACATCAGACAGAATGGTAACTTACTATATTTAGGTCTGATTATTTACCAAGTACAGTAGAATACATCCATTGAAAGAAAAATATGAACGTTATACCTTTGGTATAAATACGAGGAGTTTAATAGAGGAACAAATAGAGATAACATATATACCACATATAGTGAGCTACACTCCAATTCCAATTACACTCAAGTCTGCAAACAGTGAAGCATATTCTAAAGATCTACCGTAGAAAAAGCTTTTTGCACCGAAACTTTGATTGAAAGACTCAAGTTGTTGGTTCGTGGCTTCAACCTGAAAGCTACATTGAGTTGTTGGTTTGAGTTTCGACCTGAAAACTCTAGAGGTTGGTTTACTGAAGTTTATACCTGAAAACTTCTGTGTTGTTGGTTCTTGCTTTGACCTGAAAGCAAGTGTGTAAGTGTTGAAACACTTAGTGAAGCCCAAGTGAATCTTGGGGGTGGACTAGCCAAGTTGGTGAACCACCTAAAATTTACTGTGTTATCTTTCTTTACTGCTTTGAATTTGTTTAATTTCATTTCATTTCATTTCTATTGAATCATTCGATTCAACAATCAAAAGAATATAAAAAATTACACACATTCACCATTCAACCCCCCTTTGATGAGTCTACCGATCCTAACAATTGGTATTAGAGCTTGGTTAATCCATCATAAGATTTAACCATCTGGATTTATGGTTCAATTTGCTGAGGGACAAAACATCCACAAACCTCTATTCGATGGTTCCAATTATAACTATTGGAAGAATAGAATGGAGTGCTTCCTTAGGAGTTCTGATGTTAAACTCTGAAAGATTGTTGTTTTTGGAACTACACTTCCAACCAGTGATGTTATGAACTGATATGAGGAGTATGAGAAACTCGTCCAGTTGGATGTTAGAGGGTTGAATGCCATTTATTGTGCACTAACTGCTGATCAATATAATAAAGTATCTACATGTAAGTCTGCTCATGAGGCTTGGAAAATCCTTCAAGTTACTCACGAAGGTACAAGTTAAGTTAAGGATACAAAAATCAGTATCTTGTTGAGAAAACTAGAACTGTTTAAAATGAATGATAATGAAAACATAACTGAAATATTTTCAAGATTTACTGAAATCATTAACAGTTTGAAAGGCTTGGGAAAGGAATTCTCTTCACGTGAACATGTACAGAAGATCCTGAGGAGCTTAACTGTTGAGTGGAAACAGAAGTCAACATCTATTCAAGATTCCAAGGATCTCAACAACTATATAGTTGAAGAACTATTGGGCAATCTTCTAACCTACGAAGTTCAGATGAAGGACTGGAAAGAGCAAGAAGGAGCTATTGAAAAGAAAGTTGAAAAGAAAAAGGAAATGACATTTCCATCTACTGAAGATGCTCCAAGCTCAGACGATGATGAGATCATGTTACTGGCAAGGAACTTTAGAAAGTTCATGAGGAAAAAGAATAAGCCCAGCTCCTCTAAAAGAACTATCCTTACATGTTTCAAATGTAAAAGGCAAGGGCACATATAGACCTTCTGTCTATTTTAGACAGAAGAGGATTAAGGAGATAAGAAGAAGAGATTGAAGGACAAAAAGAAGATGGCTCTCAAAGCTACGTGGGATGACAATTCAAGTTGTTCATCAGATTCTGAAGATGAAGCTGCAGCCAACGTGTGTTTTGCAGCATAAGAGGTATGCTCTTCTTCCTCTAGTTCAGAAAATGAGCATGATGATTTAGACATAAACAGTCTTCTATGTACTGTAGATAATTTATATGTGAAGTGTAAAGAATTTAAGAAAGAGATTAAAAGGTTAAATCATTGCTTAGAAGATTCATTTGCTGAATTAGAATCAACTATAGTTGGAAATAGAAATCTAAAATCAAATTTAGATAAGTATAGTTGTGTTAACTGTGAATTAAAAGAAGAAAATAAAAATTTGCTAACTACTATATCTGATTTGAAAGATACCATATGTAAATTTACTCAAGGTCAAAAAGGATTAAATAAAATAATAGGATCTCAACGACCAAATGGAAATAAATATGGCCTAGGGTATGCTACACCATAGGAAATACCTTATTGTGGTGGAGTGATTCGATATTATAGAGATAGCACAATTGTGTTTGCCATCAAACGAAGATCAGGTCATATGTGGCTGCCAAGAGGCAATAGATTTAATGTTTTAAGGAGTAACTCTACTAGACCCAAGAAGATTTGGGTACCAAAAGACTTAATTTCAGTATGATTTGCAGGATGACAAGGAGTCTCAAGTGTTAGGATCGATAGGCTCACTAGAGGGGAGGTGAATGGTGAAAGTGTGTATTTTTAAAATTCTTTAAATGTTGAATCGAATGATTCAACAAAAAATGAAATGAGATGAAACTGATATAATGCAAATTAACATAGATAAGAAACACAACAAATTTTTAGGTGGTTCACCAAATTGGCTAGTCCACCCCTAAGGTTCACTTGGGCTTCACTAAGTGTTTCAACACTTACACACTTGCTTTCAGGTCAAAGCAAGAACCAACTACACAGAAGCTTTCAGGTAAAAACTTCAGTAGACCCACCTCTAAAGTTTTCAGGTCGAAACTCAAACCAACACTGTATGTAGCTTTCAGGTTGAAGCCACGAACCAACAGCTTTAAACCTTCAATTAGAGTTGTGGCGCAAAAGCTTTTTATGCAATGGATCTTCTGAATGTTCTTCACTGTTTGCAGACTTGAGTGTGAATGGAATTCGAGTGTAGCTCACTGTATATCCATTGTCTGTATTTTGAATATATACTTGATATGTACAACGATCATATTTTCCTCCAATGGATGTATTCTATTGTACTTGATTAGGACAAAGTCCCAATACGGCAAGTGACCGTTTAGAAAAACGTTTCAAGTCAACTTACAGATTTTCCTATTCTTTCGGATAGTTAGTCATGCAACTCTCCGAAAAGTAACTGTAACTCACCGAAAGATCACTTATCATTTATTGCCAGGTAGGATTCCAGAATATTTAAATGTGAGCTGTCATCTAATCGGATACTTATAACTGTAACTCACTGAACAGTTATATACTTGACTTTGTCAACTTTTCGATTTAATTTAGCACGTGCATAAAAGATTGACTTAAATTTCGGAAGGTTATCTTGTAACTCACTGAAATTCTTCAGGATTTCGGATAGTTATTTTTCTAACTCTCCGAAAACTTATTTGAGCCACTGTCTGGAATTCTACACGTGGGAAATTCGATGACTTAAGTTTCGGATGGTTAAACTGTAATTCACCGAAACTCTTTTGAAATTTCGGATAGTTATCCTTCTAACTCTCTGAAAACCTATTTGAGCATCTGTTTGGATTTCTACACGTGGGAAATTCACTAACTTAAGTTTTTGATAGTTAAACTATAACTTACCGAAACTCTCTTTTAAATTTTAGATAGTCATCCTAACTCTCCGATTTTCCCATTTAAACTTTCAACTACCGGCTTCCTCCATTTTGCATGTGCGTAATAAAATGACTTAAGTTCCGGAAAGTTATGCCTATAACTTATTGAAAAACTTGAATAGTTATCTAACTCTCTGAAAAGAAAACTCGGATAGTTATCTAACTCTCCGACAAGTCTTTTAAGCTTTCGTTCTGTATTTCTACACGTGGTTTATTGAATGACTTAACTTTCAGATAGTTATACCTGTAACTCTTCGAAAAGTCCTTTAAGCTTCCGGATAGTTATCTCCTTAACTATCCAATCATTCAATCCCTTTAACTGTCTAATTAAATAACTCTCCGAAGGCTTTGTAAAATCGGATAGTTATTCTTTTAACTGTCCGATAGCATTGCTATTGCTTTAAACTTGCTCTTCAGATACTTAGACCTGTAACTGTTTGATTTTGCTGAATCTTCTTGATCTGTTTATCTAGAACCTTCTTGATCTTTTCATCTACCTGGAAATAGTTCTAATAGCCTTCTGATCTAATGCAGTAAGACTTAACTGTGAAATACAATATGTTTCCTCACATAGGTTTTGCATTATCAAAATACTCGGGTACTAACAATGTCCCCCTTTTTGATAATGACAAAAACCTTTACAATTATTTACATGTATTTCACTCCCTAGTGCATTTCTATACATTTAGTCACATAGAGAAACATAAAACAAGAAATTAACAAAACTATACTGACAATGAGGGATTCCTCCCCCTAACTTTGAGCAGACTTCTCCCCCTATCTGTGTGCTGAGTTTTTCTCTTTTAATTCTTGCTGGAAATACTGTGAGTGACCATATACTTGACATATTTCCAAATCATTCTCCTCCTTTTTGTCATTATATAAAAAAGGTGAGGACTGTAAAACTGATATAACCTACACGAGTAGGATAGCAGAAAAAACAAGCTCCCATATTGTGAGCTTGATGAATAAAATATTTAAAGATCTTGTAAAGAACATATTCCTAGATTTCGTCTAATATGATTCAAGTTGATTTTATGTTGGCACAAACTTAAGTGAAATGTTCCCTTTCTCCACATGATCTCTCAGAAAATGATGTCTGATCTCGATATGCTTGGCTCTGGAATGAAGTACTGTATTCTTAGATAGACTGATTGCATTGCTATTATCACAAAATATGATTGAATTCTGAATTTTCAGTCTATAATTTGCTAGAGTTTGCTGCATCCAAAGGATTTGTGCACAGCACAATCCAGCTGCAATATACTCGGCTTCAGTAGTAGATAAAGATATACAATTTTGTTTCCTACTGAATCATGAGATTAAAGAACATCCAAGTAATTGACAAGTACCATTGGTACTTTTTCTATCAGATTTGCTCCCTGCATAATCAGCATCACTATAGCCTGTTAAAATTAAACTACTGTTAGCTGAGTAGAATAATCTGAAATCTTTTGTTCCTTGTAGATATCTGAAGATTCTTTTGACTGATTTCAAATGTGATTCCTTTGGTGATGCTTGAAATCTAGCACACAAGCATATACTAAACATAATATCTAGTCTGCTAGCTGAAAGGTATAACAGGGATCCAATCATACCTCTATATTGCCTTTGATCTACTACAACACTTGAATCATCCATTTCTATTTTAATGCTTGAGCTCATTGGAGTATTTGCAGATTTGATGTTTTCATAACCAAATTTCTTCAACATCTCTTTGCAGTATTTTTCTTGGTTGACAAAGATACCATTATGCATTTGATGAATCTGTAATCCCAAGAAAAACTTCAATTCTCCCATCATGCTCATTTCGAATTTATTTTTCATCAAATTTTGAAATTCATGACAGAGATCTTCTAAAGTGGCTCCAAAGACTATATCATCAACATATATTTGTACAATCAACATGTGCACATCAAAAGTTTTGACAAACAAAGTGCTGTCCACTTTGCCTATAGAAAAATTGTTTTCAATCAAAAATCTTTTCAATTTCTCATACCAAGCTCTAGGTGCCGGTTTCAAACCATATAGAGCCTTTCTCAGTTTGTAGACATGATCCAACTTGAGTTCATCTTCAAATCCAGAAGGTTGTTTAAGAAACACTTCTTCTTGAATTTCTCCATTTAAGAAGGCACTTTTCACATCCATTTGAAACAATCTTATCTTCATACTACTTGCAAAGGCAAGCAACATTCTGATAGCTTCAATCCTAGCTACAGGAGCAAAAGTTTCTTCATAGTCAATACCTTCCTGCTGATTGTAGCCTTGTGCAACTAATCGAGCTTTATTTCTGAGAATGTTACCATCTTCATCTAATTTGTTTTTGAAAATCCATTTAGTTCCAATGATGGATTTTCCTGTAGGTTTTTCTATTAGTTCCCACACATTATTTTTCTGGAACTGATTTAATTCTTCCTGCATGGCCATTGTCCAGTAGGTATCCTTACATGCTTCATCTACTAATTTTGGCTCTATTTTTGATACAAATGCATAAAAATTACAGATATCTTGTGCTTTGCTTCTGGTTTGTACCCCTTTGGATATATTTCCAATAATTTGTTCCTCGAGATGATCAAATCTAAACTTCCAACTGTTATGATTTTGATATCTAAGGTTGATATTCTGGTCTAACACTAGTGAAATGGTATTCTGCTTGCTTTTATCATCTTCAAAGTCTTTATTTTCACTATCATCATTAATCTTCAACTTTTTGAAATTCTGGAACAGATCTTCATCAAATTGAACATTTATACTTTCCTCCACTCTTCTATCTTCAGCAAAATATACTCTGTAAGCTTTGCTTCTTGAGGAGTAACCAACAAGTATGGTAGGTTTAGACTTAGCATTAAACTTGTCTTTAGCATTTCCTGTATTAAGACATAACATTTGCATCCAAATGTCTTAAAATAGACCACATTTGGAGTTTTATCGAACCAAATTTCAAAGGGTGTCTTATTCAATATGGATCTAATGTGAGTTCTGTTGGAAATGTGACATGCTGTTCCTACAGCTTCTGCCTAGAGAAATTTAGGTAGATTCGTGGCATTTAACATAGTTCTAGCCATTTCTTGTAATGTCCTATTTTTTCTTTCCACAACTCCATTTTGAGTAGGAGTTCTAGGACAAGAGAATTCATGCAAAATTCCAAATGAATTGCAGAGGATTTCAAATTCATAGTTTTCAAATTCACCTCCATGATCACTTCTAATTTTCTTCACTATTAGTTCCTTCTGATTCTAAACTCTTATGTAGAAATTCCTGAACTCATTGCAAGTTTCATTTTTATGTGTCAAAAATATTACCCAAGTTAATCTGGAGAAGTCATCAACAATAACAAAGGTATATTTTCGACCCCCAAGACTTGTTACTTGAGAAGGATCAAACAAATCTAGATGTAGCAATTCTAATGGCCTTTTGGTGGAAACAACACCTTTGCTGTGATGAGCAGTTCTCTTCTGCTTCCCTAGCATACACTCACTACATACTCTATCCTTCTTAAAAGTGAGTTTAGGCAGACCCCTAACAAGATCACCCGTGGATAGTTTTATGATATTCTTCATGCTAATGTGACCAAGTCTTCTATGCCATACCCAATCGTCTTCATCAGTTGCTACCAAACAGGAATTACTTGTAGAATTTTCACATGGAAAGTTTAATGAATATATTGAGCAATTTCTAATACTAGTAAATTTTGTTTCATTTGTGGTAGGATCAATAATGTAGCAATTTTTAGCATTAAAAGAAATAATATAGCCTTTATCACATAATTGTCCTACACTTAACAAATTTTGTTTTAAACCATTTACATGCAAGACATTCTCAATTATACCATTTTCTGATGTAATATTTCTTATTGCAGTTATTTTACACTTTTCATTATTTCCAAACTTAACAGATCCTGAACTTAAGTTTTTAACTGAGTCAAGAAAGCTTTTCTTACCTGTCATGTGCTTTGAGCATCCACTGTCCACAATCCATTTAGTTGAACGTGCTTGAAACTTTTTGTCACCCTGCAAATCATACTGAAATTAAAGCTTTTGGTATCCAAATCTTCTTGGGTCCAGAGGAGTTAGTCCTTAAAATATTAAATCTATTGCCTCTTGGCAGCCACATATGACCTGATCTTTGTTTGATGGAAAACATAGTGGTGCCATCTCTATAAGATCGAATCACTCCACCACAATAAGGTATTTCCTGTGGTGTAGCATACCTTAGGCCATATTTATTCCCATTTGATCATTGAGATCCTATTATTTTATTTAATCCTTTTTGTCCTTGAGTAAATTTACATACAGTATTTTTCAAATCTAATATAGTATTTGATAGAATTTTATTTTCATCTTTTAATTTACAGTTATCACAACTATACTTATCTAAATTTGATTTTAGATTCCTATTTTCAACTATATTTGATTCTAATTCAGCAAATGAATTTTCTAAGCACTAATTTAATCTTTTAATTTCTTTTTTAAAATCTCTACACTTCACATATAAATTATCTACAATAGATAAAAGACTATTTATGTCTAGATCATCATGCTCATTTTCTAAACTAGAGGAAGTAAAGCATGCCTCTTGTGCTGCAAAACAAACATTTGTTGCAACTTCTTCTTTAGACTCTAATGAACAGCTTGAAGAGCTACTACCATCCCACGTAGCTTTGAGAGCCATCTTCTTTTTGTCTTTCAATCTCTTCTTCTTATCTCCTTGATCCTCTTTTGTTTGAAATGGACAGAAGGTCTGTATGTGCCCTTGCCTTTTACATTTGAAACATGTAGGAACAGTTCTTTTAGAGTAGTTGGGCTTATTCTTTTTCTTCATGAATTTTCTGAAATTTCTTGCCAGCAACATGATCTCATCATCATCTGAGCTAGGAACTTATTCTATAGATGGAAATGCTATTTCCTTTTTCTTTTCAGCTTTCTTTTCAACAGTTCCTTCTTGCTCTTTCCAATCTTTCATTTGAGCTTTGTGGGCTAGAAGATTGCCCAACAATTCTTCAACTGTATAGTTGTTAAGATCCTTGGAATCTTGAATAGATGTGGACTTCTGTTTCCACTCAACAGTTAAGCTCCTCAGGATCTTCTGTACCTGTTCACGTGAAGAGAACTCCTTTCCCAAGCCTTTCAGACTATTAGTGATTTTAGTAAATCTAGAAAATATTTCAGTTATGTTTTCATTATCATTCATTTTAAACAGTTCAAGTTTTCTTAAAAGAATACTAATTTTTGTATCCTTAACCTAGCTTGTACCTTCATGAGTAACTTGAAGGATTTTCCACGCCTCATGAGCAGATTTACATGCAGATACTTTATTATATTGATCAGTAGTTAGTGCACAATAAATAGCATTCAACCCTCTAGCATCCAACTAGATGATTTTCTCATCCTCCTCAGACCAGTCCATAACATTACTGGTTGGAAGTGTAGTTCCAAGAACAACAATCTTCCAGAGTTTAACATTAGAACTCCTAAGGAAACACTCCATTCTATTCTTCCAATAGTTATAATTGGAGCCATCGAATAAGGGATGTCTGTGGATGTTTTGTCCCTCAGCAAATTGAGCCATAAATCTAGATGGTTAAATCTTATGAAGGATTGACCTTGCTCTGATACCAATTGTTAGGATCGATAGGCTCACCAAAGGGGGGGTGAATTGTGAAAGTGTGTATTTTTAAAATTCTTTAAGTGTTGAATCGAATGATTCAACAAAAAATGAAATGAGATGAAACTGATATAATGCAAATTAACAGAGATAAGAAACACACAGCAAATTTTTAGGTGGTTCACCAAATTGGCTAGTCCACCCCTAAGGTTCACTTGGGCTTCACTAAGTGTTTCAACACTTACACACTTGCTTTCAGGTCAAAGCAAGAACCAACTACACAGAAGTTTTCAGGTAAAAACTTCAGTAAACCTACCTCTAGATTTTTCAGGTTGAAACTCAAACCAACACTGTATGTAGCTTTCAGGTTGAAGCCACAAACCAACAGCTTTAAACCTTCAATTAGAGTTGTGGCGCAAAAGCTTTTTCTGCAATGGATCTTCTGAATGTTCTTCACTATTTGCAAACTTGAGTATGAATGGAATTCGAGTGTAGCTCACTATATATTTCTATTGTATATCCGTTGTCTGTATTTTGAATATATACTTGATATGTACAACGATCATATTTTCCTCCAACGGATGTATTCTACTGTACTTGATTAGGATCAAGTCCCAATACGGCAAGTGACCATTCAGAAAAATGTTTCAAGTCAACTTACCGATTTTCCTGTTCTTTCGGATAGTTAGCTATGCAACTCTCCGAAGAGTAACTGTAACTCACTGAAAGATCACTTATCCTTTACTACCAGGTAGGATTCCAGAATATTTAAATGTGAGCTGTCATCCAATCGGATACTTATAACTGTAACTCAACGAACAGTTATATACTTGACTCTGTCAACTTTTCGATTTAATTTAGCACGTGCATAAAAGACTAACTTAAATTTTGGAAGGTTATCCTGTAACTCACCGAAATTCTTTAGGATTTCGGATAGTTATTTTTCTAACTCTCTGAAAACTTATTTGAGCCACTGTTTGGAATTCTACACGTGGGAAATTCGATGACTTAAGTTTTAGATGGTTAAACTGTAACTCATTGAAACTCTTTTGAAATTTCGGATAGTTATCCTTTTAACTCTTTGAAAACCTATTTGAGCATCTGTTTGGATTTCTGCACGTGGGAAATTCACTGACTTAAGTTTCTAATAGTTAAATTGTAACTTATCGAAACTCCCTTTTAAATTTCAGATAGTTATCCTAACTCTCCGATTTTCCCATTTAAACTTTCAATTGCCGGCTTCCTCCATTTTGCACGTGCGTAATAAAATCACTTAAGTTCCAGAAAGTTATGCCTGTAACTTACCGAAAAACTTGAATAGTTATTTAACTCTCCGAAAAGAAAACTCGGATAGTTATCTAACTCTCCGACAAGTCTTTTAAGCTTCCGTTCTGTATTTCTACATGTGGTTTATTGAATGACTTAACTTTCGGATAGTTATACTTGTAACTCTTCGAAAAGTCCTTTAAGCTTCCGGATAGTTATCTCCTTAACTATCTGATCATTCATTCCCTTTAACTGTCTGATTAAATAACTCTCCGAAGGCTTTGTAAAATCGGATAGTTATTCTTTTAACTGTACGATAGCATTACTGTTGCTTTAAACTTGCTCTTCGGATACTTAGACCTGTAACTGTCCGATTTTGCTGAATCTTCTTGATCTGTTCCTCTAGAACCTTCTTGATCTTTTCATCTGCCTGGAAATAGTTCTAACAGTCTTCTGATCTAATGCAGTAAGACTTAACTGTGAAATACAATATGTTTCCTCACATAGGTTTTGCATTATCAAAATACTCGGGTACTAACATCAAGCACGTACAACAAAATGGATCATGGACAGTGGATGCTCTAAGCATATGACAGGTAAGAAAAGTTTTCTTGACTCTCTTAAAAACTTAAGTTCAGGATCTGTTAAGTTTGGAAATAATGAAAAGTTTAAAATAACTGCAATAGGAAATATTACATCTGAAAATGGTATAATTGAGAATGTCTTGCATGTAAATGGATTAAAACAAAATTTCTTAAGTGTAGGACAATTATGTGATAAAGGTTATACTGTTTCTTTTAATGCTGAAAATTGTTACATTATTGATCCGGCCACGAATGATATAAAATTTACTAGTATTAGAAATTGCTCAATTTATACATTAAACTTTCCATGTGAAAATTCTACAAGCAATTCCTATTTGGTAGCAACTGGTGAAGATGATTGGGTGTGGCATAGAAGACTTAGCCACATTAGTATGAAGAATATCAGAAAGCTATCCACGAGTGATCTTGTTAGGGGTCTGCCTAAACTCACTTTTAAGAAAGATAGAGTGTGCAGTGAGTGTATGCTAGGGAAGCAGAAGAGAACTGCTCTTCATAGCAAAAATGTTTTTTCCACCCAAAGGCCATTGAAACTGCTACATCTGGATTTGTTTGGTCCTTCTCAAGTATCAAGTCTTGGGGGTCGAAAATATACCTTTGTTATTGTTGATGATTTCTCCAGATTAACTTGGGTAATATTTTTGACACATAAAAATGAAACTTGCAATGAGTTCAGGAATTTTTGCATAAGAGTTCAGAATCAGAAGGAACTAATAGTGAAGAAAATCAGAAGTGATCATGGAGGAGAATTTGAAAACTATGAATTTGAAAACTTGTGCAATTCATTTGGAATTCTACATGAATTCTCCTGTCTTAGAACTCCTGCTCAAAATGGAGTGGTAGAAAGGAAAAATAAGACACTGCAAGAAATGGCTAGAACTATGTTAAATGCCACAAATCTACCTAAATTTCTTTAGGCAGAAGCTGTAGGAATAGCTTGTCACATTTCCAACAGAACTCACATTAGATCTATGTTGAATAAGACACCATTTGAAATTTAGTTTAATAAGACTCCAAATGTTGGCTATTTTAAGACATTTGGATGCAAATGCTTTGTTTTAAATACAGGAACTGCTAAAGACAAGTTTGATGCAAAGTTTGAATCTGCCTTACTTGTTGGTTACTCCTCTAGAAGCAAAGTTTATAGGGTATATTTTGCTAAAGATAGAAGAGTAGAGGAGAGTATAAATGTTCAGTTTGATGAAGATCTGATCCAGAATTTCAAAAATTTGGAGATTAAAAATGATAGTGAAAATGAATACTTTGAAGATGATAACTGCAAGTAGAAACTCATTTCACAAGCATCAGATCAGAATCTCAACAATAGGAATCAGAATCATAACAGTTGGAAGTTTAGATCTAATCATCCCAAGGAACAAATTATTGGAAATATATTTAAAGGGGTACAAACTAGAAGCAAAGCACAAGATATTTGCAATTTTTGTGCATTTGTGTCAGAAATAGAGCTAAAATCAGTAGATGAAGCATGTAAAGATACCTACTGGACAATGGCTATGCAGGAAGAATTAAATCAGTTCTAGAAAAACAATGTTTGGGAACTAGTAGAAAAACCTGTAGGAAAATCCATCATTGGAATTAAATGGATTTTCAAAAACAAATTAGATGAAGAAGGTAACATTCTTAGAAATAAAGCTCGATTAGTTGCACAAGGCTACAATCAATAGGAAGGTATTGACTATGAAGAAACTTTTGCTCTTGTAGCCAAGATTGAAGCTATCAGAATGTTGCTTGCTTTTGCAAGTAGTATGAAAATAAGATTGTTTCAGATGGATGTGAAAAGTGCATTCTTAAATGGAGAAATTCAGGAAGAAGTGTTTGTTAAACAACCTCCTGGATTTGAAGATGAATTCAAGCCGGATCATGTCTACAAACTAAGAAAGGCTCTATATGGTTTGAAACAAGCACCCAGAACTTGGTATGAGAAATTGAAAAAGTTTTTAACTGAAAACAATTTTTCTATAGTCAAAGTGGACAACACTTTGTTTATCAAAACTTTTAATGTGCATATTTTGATTGTACAGATATATGTTGATGATATAGTTTTTGGAGCTACTTCAAAAGATCTCTGTCATGAATGTCAGAATTTGATGAAAAATAAATTCGAAATGAGCATGATGGGAGAATTGAAGTTTTTCTTGGGATTACAGATTCATCAAGTGCATAATGACATTTTTGTCAACCAAGAAAAATACTACAAAGAGATGTTGAAGAAATTTGGTTATGAAAACATCAAACCTGCAAACACTCCAATGAGTTCAAGCATTAAATTGGAAATGGATGATTCAAGTGTTGCAATGGATCAAAAGCAATATAGAGGTATGATTGGATCCCTGTTATACCTTTCAGCTAGTAGGCCAGATATTATGTTCAGTGTATGCTTGTGTGCTAGATTTCAAGCATCACCAAAGGAATCGCACTTGAAATCAGTCAAAAGGATTTTCAGATATCTACAAGGAACAAAAGATTTCGGATTATTCTACTCAGCTGACAGTAATCTGATTTTAACAGACTATAGTGATGCAGATTATGCAGGCAGCAGATCTGACAGAAAAAGCACTAGTGGTACTTATTAGTTACTTGAAAATTCTTTAATCTCCTAGTTCAGTAGGAAACAAAATTGTATAGCTTTATCTACTACTGAAGCCGAGTATATTGTAGTAGGATTGTGCTGTGCTCAAATCCTTTGGATGCAGCAAACTCTAGCAGATTACAGACTGAAAATTCAAAATTCAATCATATTTTGTGATAACAGTAGTGCAATCAATCTATCTAAGAATACAGTACTTCATTCTAGAGCCAAGCATATCGAGATCAAACATCACTTTCTGAGAGATCATGTGGAAAAAGGGAACATCTCACTTAAGTTTGTGCCAACAGAAAATCAACTTGTAGATATTTTCACCAAACCTTTAAATGAATCAACTTTTAATCATATTAGAAGAAATATAAGCATATGTTCTTTACTAGACCTTTAAATATTTTTTTCATCAAGCTCGCCATATGGGAGCTTGTTTTTTGCTAACTTACTCGTGCAGGATATATTTAATATCAGTTTTACAGTCCTCACCTTTTTATATAATGACAAAAGTGGGAGAAGAATTTAAAAATTAGTGAAGTATATGGTCACTTACAATATTTCCAGCAAGAACTGAAAGAGAATTATTAAAAGGTGAAGAAAATATCAACACATAGATAAGGGGAAAAGACAACACAAAGTCAGGGGGAGGAATCCCTTCACGTCAGTATAGTCTTGATAAATTCTTGTCTTATTTAGTTCTCTATGTGATTGAATGTATAGAAATACTCTAAGGAGTGAAATACATGTAAATAAATGTAAAGGTTTTTGTCATTATCAAAAAGGGGGAGATTGTTAGAACCCGAGTATTTTGATAATGCAAAACCTATGTGAGGAAACATATTGTATTTCATAGTTAAGTCAGTGCAGCATTAGATCATAAGGTAGATAGAACAAATTCCAAGCAGACGAACAGATGGAGAAAGTTCCAGATGATACTGCCTTAAAGTTATAGGAAAATCAGATAGTTACAAGTCCAAGTATCCGAAGAGTAAAACAATAGTAAGTCCATCGGATAGTTAGAAGGATAACTATCCGATTTTACAAAGCCTTCGGAGAGTTATTTAATCAGACAGTTAAGTTGGTTGAATGATCGGAGAGTTATGGAGTTAACTATTAGAAAGAAAAAGGAAAATCGAAAAGTTAGAAAGGCTAACTATCCGAAACTTAAGTCATTCAATTAGCCATGTGCAAAATTCTAGAAAGAAGATCATTTAAGTTTTCGGAGAGTTAGAAAGATACGATGAGTTACAGTTTAACCATCCGAAACTTAAGTCAATGAATTTCCCACGTGCAGAATTCTAGACAGATGTTCAAATGGGTTTTCAGAGAGTTAGAAAGATAACTATCTAAAAAATGGGAAGGTTTTGGTGAGTTACATTATTAACTATCCGAAACTTAAGTTATGATTTTATGCACATGCAAATTTGAAGGGACAATTGTCGGAGACTTAAATGAAAGTTCGGAGAGTTACAATAGTTAACTATTCGAAAGACAAGAGCTCTTTTTGGTAAGTTAAATACAAGTCTCTGAACTCTTGACATTACACGTGAGAAACTTAAAATCCTCACATGACTTAGATAACAGGATATGAGCGATAAATCAGTAAGTTATGGATGCTTTTTGGTAAGTTATTTTTATAACCATTCGAAAGCCTGAGATTTTTGAAAGGTTACTTATTGAAAATCAGATAGAATGGCAACTTACCATATTTAGGTCTGATTATTTACCAAGTACAATAGAATACATCTGTTGAAAGAAAAATATGAACGTTATACCTTTGGTATAAATACGAGGAGTTTAAGAGAGGAACAAATAGAGATAACGTCTATACCACATATAGTGAGCTACACTCTAATTCCAATTACACTCAAGTCTGCAAACAGTGAAGCATATTCTAAAGATCTACTGTAGAAAAAGCTCTGTGCGCCGAAACTCTGATTGAAAGACTCAAGCTATTGGTTCGTGGCTTCAACCTAAAAGCTACATTCAGTTGTTGGTTTGAGTTTCGACCTAAAAACTCTAGAGGTTGGTTTACTGAAGTTTATACCTGAAAACTTCTATGTTGTTGGTTCTTACTTTGACCTGAAAGCAAGTGTGTAAATGTTGAAACACTTAGTGAAGCCTAAGTGAATCTTGGGGGTGGACTAGCCAAGTTGGTGAACCACCTAAAATTTGCTGTGTGTTATCTTTCTTTACTGCTTTGCATTCATTTAGTTTCATCTCATTTCATTTCTATTGAATTATTCGATTCAACAATCAAAAGAATATAAAAAGTTACACACATTCACCATTCACCCCCCCCTCTAGTGAGTCTACCGATCCTAACACAAGCTGTTGTTCCTTAGGGACAAGTCTTTCAGTAGTCGGTTCCTGTTGTTCTTCAATTGCATGTTCTTCATTTCCTTTCCTCTGTTGTTCCCAGATTGCCCACCGAGCACATCCACCTATACGTCTTTTGAACCATAGTCAGGACTTACGTTGGATCAATTCTAGGGCAACTTCATTATTTGGCTTGATTCTTCTCTCTCTGTTTACAGCAACTTCCGTAGCAACTTTGATTCTAGTTTCCATTATTTGAGGTATTTGTATTCCTCCGAATCTTTAAGAAATGCTGACATGTCAACTGTATTTTCCCAAAACTCGGGTGTTATCTTCCTCATCATGGAGTTACGCAATGGAATGAAATTGCTCTAATCTCTACTATTTTAAGTTCTAAATGATTCTATGGATAATGCCCCCAAACCCTAAGTTTAGTATAAATAAGCCCTAAGTTTAAGTAGGTAATCATGTCACTTCTCATGCAAAACTCTCGCTCTCTCATCCGTGGAATTACAGTTACCTCCATAGATGTAGTCCGTGGACTTAACTACAGTACTCCGTTGAGTTAGAGTTAACTCAATGGGGTAAATTTGTTAACTTATCCTAGACTTAATGGAGTAAGTTCGTTGAGTTAAGTGTATCTCAACGGACTTCCTCTAAAGTTATATCTAATAAAAATGCATATAATAATAATTTTTACTTTGGTCAAGATCGAAGAATTTTCGGTCTAGTCGATTCTTAATTTTCCAACATTTAAAATTTTTCGGTCAAATCATTATATTCCTCGGTTGAACCTAAATTATATATATATATATATATTTTCTTATATCGATTGAACCGATACTATACTTCGGTAACACTGACATTAAACTAAATATAATATATATTTTTTTTATGTTTTTGTGTTTCGGTTAGACCGATGGATCCTGTCGGTTGAATCGCAACAATTTTTTTCTTTTTTAAAATATGTTTCGGTAAAACCGATAATTCCTTTCGGTTTAATCGTGATTATATTTAAATAAGGTTTTTTATTTTTATTTTTATATATACTTAGAAAATTTCTTACTAAGTAAAGCTTGAGTAATCCTTTACTCTTACTTTTATAATTCCAAAGGAACTTTTTGGTATTTTCAAAATAGGTCTAAGACTTTGTCCATTTATTTTAAATATATTCTGATTTTTAGGATTTTCAATTTCAATAGCTCCATAGGGATAAATATTTCGAACTATGTAAGGTCCTGCCCATCTAGATCTTAATTTTCCTAGATGGTTATGTAGTCTAGTCATGTAAAGATATACTTCTTATCCTATTTCAAAAGTTTTTGGAATAACTTTCCTATCATGCCAAAACTTCATTTTCTCTTTTTCTCTTATAGTTTTTGAATAAGCTTCATTCCTAAATTCTTCTAATTCAATTAATTGTATTTTTCTATTTTCAACATCTTGATTTAAATTAGTGTTCAGAGTTTTTAATGCTAATAAGCTTTATGTTCAATTTCAGCTAGTAAATGACAACTTTTTCCATATACTAGCCTAAAAGGTGACATATCTAAGCTTGTCTTATAAGCAGTTCTATAAGCCCAAAGTGCATCTATCAATCTATTAGCCCAATCATTCTAGTAGGATTTATTACTTTTTCTAAGATTAACTTAATTTTCTTGTTTGCACTTTCTACTTATCCACTTGTTTGCGGATGATATGATGTTGCAATTTTGTGGTTTACTCCATATTTCTTCATTAAGGCTTCAAAACTTCTATTATAGAAATGAGTTCCTCTATCACTGATAATAACTTTAGGTATTCCAAATCTGGCAATTATATTAGTTTTTATAAAATGTATTACCACTTTGTTATCATTAGTTTTTGTAGGAATAACTTCTATCCATTTAGATACATAATTCACCCCCAACAATATATAATTACATTAATTGGACATAGGAAATGGACCCATAAAATCTATTCCCCACACATCAAAGATTTCAACCTCAACAATAGGATTAAGAGGCATCATATTCCTCTTTGATATTCTTCCTATTTGTTGACATCTTAAACAACTTAAGCAATATTTATGAGCATTTTTGAATAGTGTTGGCCAATAAAATCCACATTACAGAATTTTAGCAGCAGTTTTCCCTGAACCAAAATGCCCTCCACATGCTTGGTTATAGCAGAAAGATAATATGCTCTGATATTCAGTTTCTGGAGCACACCTCCTTAAAACCAGATCAGGATATTTCTTAAATAAGTATGAGTCTTCCCAATAGTAATATTTTACTCTTGAAAAAAATAATTTCTTATCTTATCTATTCCAATCCTTAGGTGTCAAACCAGTAACTAAGTAATTAATTATGTCTACATGCCAAGGCATTGTGTTGATGGTCATTAATTGTTCATCAAGAAAATTATCTTTAATTTCAATATTTGATTTTTCTATTTGTAATCTTGATAAATGATTTGCTACTACATTCTCACAACCTTTTTTATCTTTAATTTCTAGATTAAATTCTTGTAATAATAATATCCATCGGATCAATCTAGGTTTAATCTCTTTCTTTGCTATTAGGTGTTTTAAAGCTAAATGATCCGTGTATACTATCACTTTAGCTCTAATCATATATGATCTAAACTTTTCTAAGGCAAACACAACAGCTAACATCTTTTTTTCAATAGTTGTATAATTAACTTGAGCATCATTTAAGGTTTTACTTGCATAATGAATCACTCTAGGAGATTTTCCTATCTTCTGTCCTAGCACTGCTCCTATAGCAAAATTAGATGCATCACACATTAATTCAAATGGATGGCTCCAATCAGGTGCTTGAATTATAAGAGTTGAAATTAAGCTAGTTTTAAGCTTGAAAAATGATTCTTTGCAATTTTTATCAAAGTTGAATGAGACATCTTTTAATAGATTGGTTAAAGGTCTAGCTATTTTGCTAAAATCTTTAATAAATCTTCTATAAAATCCAACATGTCCTAGGAATGATCTAATATCTTTTACTGATTTAGGTTCTGGTAGATTAGAAATTACTTCTATTTTAGCTTTATGTACTTCCAACCCTTTCTTTGAAACATGTCCCAAGACTATTCCTTGTTTAACCATGAAGTGACATTTTTCCCAATTTAGAACCAAACTTTTTTCCACACAGCATTTTAATACTTGGTCTAAATTGTTTAAACACACTTCATATGAAATTCCATAAACAGTAAAATTATCCATAAATATTTCTTAAAAATCTTCAGTCATTCTAGTGAATATGCCCTACATACACCTTTGAAAGGTGGTTGGTGCATTGCATAATCCGAATGGCATTCTCTTAAAAGCATAAGTTCCATTAGGACAGGTGAAAGTTATTTTCTCTTGATCCTCTAATGCTACTAGAACTTAGTTATATCTTGAATACCCGTCTAAGAAACAAAAATATTCTTGCCCTACTAATCTCTCTAGCATTTGATCTATAAAAGGTAAGGTTAAATGATCTTTCCTAGTCACAGCATTCAGCTTTCTATAATCTATACACACTCTCTAGCCTGATTGAATTCTAGTAGGTATCAAGTGTTGACTTTTATTCTTAATAACTGTTAATCTTGATTTCTTGGGAACTACATGGATTGGACTAACCCATGGGCTATCAGAAATCAGATAAATTATGTCATTGTCTAACCATTTCACTATTTTCTTCCTGACTATTTCTTTAAGGTTTGGATTTAATCTCCTCTCCAGAATTCTAACTGGTTTAGCATTCTCTTCTAAATATATGTGGTGACAGCATAAAGTTGCACTTAACCCTTTTATATCCGTCATAGTCCATCCTATTGCTTCTTTATAAGTTTTTACTACATCTTTTAATTTAGCAATTTGATCCTCTTCTAAATCTGAAGCAATAATGATGGTACATGTTCGTTTTTCTTCCAGAAATATATAGGTTAATTTAGGAGGTAAATGTTTTAATTCTAACTGTTGCCCATTAGAAACTAGAGCTCCTAATTGAACGTCATCATTTTCTATATTAATCTCTTCCTGATCTCCTTTTACATTTATGCTTTCACTTTCTTCTAAAATCTCAAAATTGAGTTGCCTATTTAATTCTTCTTGAATCACATCATCTAGTATATCTCCTTCATCCTCTAAAAAGTTTATAGTATGTAAAGACATTTCTAACTTCTCAAACTTTTCTGGTTTGAAAATGTTTAATTGAGTATCCTCATTACTATATGCTAACTTCATTACTTCAGTTTTACAATTTATAAGAACCCTTAATGTTGCTAAGAATGGTCTTCCCAAAATTAAAGATGTATCATGATTTTTATGCTTAATTTGTTGGGAATCCAAAATTACAATATCAATAGTATCTATGAAATTTTTGATTTTAATTAAGACATCCTCTATTTTTCCTCTAGGGTATCTTATACTTCTATCAGCTAATTGAATAACAGTCTTAGTAGGAGTTAAGCCTTCTAATCCTAAGGATGCAAATATATCATTTGGCATAACATTTATACCTACACTTAGGTCTATTAAGGTTCTTTCTAGAATGGTATTTCCTATGGTGCATGATACAATAGAAATTCTAGGATTAGATAACTTTTTAGGAATTTGCGACAAAAATAGGGAACTACTTTGCTCAGCTAAAAAGACTTTCCTTAAAATTTTTCGCTCTCTTTTCTTAGTACACCAATCCTTAAGAAATTTAGCACAAGGTGGCATTTTCTGCAATAAATCTAATAACGGAATGTTAACTTGTATTTTTTCAAAAGTTTTTCTAATTTTTTCTTATTTTTCAGGAAATGTTTGTTGTAATCTTTCAAGATAGGGTGCTAATGATTGTGATTTAAAAGATTCTTTTTCTTTCATTTGATTTGTTTGATCATTTTTAGTCTCATTTTTAGATTCAGATTTTTCTTCATTGATTTCTATATTTTCAAATATTACATTTTCATTATCATTTTGATTTTGTTCTTATCCACCTTCATATTATTTTCGTTTTGAATTTTTGATGGTATATCAGTTCCAAGTCTTAATGTTATATATACATCTTCCAGATTTTCGTTACTTTCTTGATGTTCTTGTATATCATTTTCGTGATTATGATCTTCAATTGTTTTTAATTTTAAATTGCATTCTTTAAATTCTATTGCATTGGTATTTTCTTTTGTTTGTATGTCTTGCAAATTATGAAGATTTGTAACATTAAAGTTTTCATTTGTGCTTTCCTGTTGCATAACTTGTAATTTCATTGTAAATTCATCCAATGCTTTTAGTTTTCTTTCTAGATCATTTAATCTCATTGCATTCAATTTTTGGTCAATTTTCATTATGGTTTTCTTAGTTTCGTAAATGATATCAATTTTAAGTTCTGAATATGCTTCTCTATAGTTTAATTGGTTGACTTCTTGTTGCTGCCACATATATTGTTCCAGTTTATCCATGTTTTGCTCTAAACTACGCTCTAGTCTGTCATACCTATCTTAAACTTCCGTGTCTCTCAATATATTACACATTCTATACTAACCATTAGTTGGATAAACCATAGGATTCTCATACTCAACTCTATGATATTGAAGATAATTCATTTGTTGTTCATGTGATCTAACCATCTGTAATCGTTTCAATTTCAAACAATCAGAAATGTCGTGACATTCTAATTTACAGAATTCACATATGCTAACTATAAGTTTCAGAAATATTTGAGCATAAATATATGCCATATTCTCAATTATAAAAGAAAACACACAAAACTCCTCTTGCTATTAAAACAAAATAGCACTCATAGTTGCTTACCTTCTCAAGCCCGAGCAACAACACTAGAAAACTTGTCTTAGTGTGAAAGGTTAGATCAGACAACTGGTACAATTTGTCTTTAGGCTTAAATCAATAATTACTTTTAGAAGTAATCTAATAAACTTTCACACAAATTAGATATTAATTCCAATTTGTATTTTAACTACAAGTGCATAGTGTATATTATATTTATGTGCAAGTACAGGTTGATCCCATAGAGATTGAGTAAGAATTGTGTACTATTCCGATTTTTATATTGGAGTTTATGTGTTCAGTTAAGCACTCTGTTGAGTTACAGTTAATACAACAGACTTAGTTCGTGGAGTTATGGCTAATTCAACATACTAACCTCGTGGACTTATGTTAACTCCATGAGCTTATCTTTCTAGTTAAATATTGCTATTCACAGAGGAATTCGGCTAACCATTGAGTAGTTCCACAGATTGTAAATAATATCAATTAAGCTCTTTAATGTTAGTTGATATTAGATTTATCATTAGGTAATACTAACATTCAGATATTCCAAACAGTAACCATTAAAATCTTTAAGTATTTGGAATGAATCAATTTCAGTAACTTGTAAAACTATTATCTATTTTCTGAATCAAACAAACATAGAACATTCATGACAATGATAACATTAATCACGATACAAAACAAACAATACAACACTTTAATACTAAATGTAAACACAGATATTTTGTTGTTTTTGGTATTTTTATTTTGATATGTTCCTGAAGATGAATGAAATGTGAAATGTAAAAATCTCTATCGATAGTAAGAACTTCTGTCACTACATGCGACGCGATTACACCACTAAAAACTTAATCACTTACAATCTTGTCTTCTCTCCCTATAGAATCGCGAGTCCAAAATTGTAAGATGATCTCCTCTTTAGCATACTAGCATCAACCCGAAACCAAGGTTAGAAGCTTTACGATCTCCTGAGATATGAGTCGGTGATTGGTGAAAATGGCTTCCCTTCCTGTGACGCGATCACTCTTCACAGTGGTTGTCAGGCACTGTGTTTGGCTTGGAATCGACTCGACATCAGGAAAGTATCCTTAGAGACCTCCGATGGTTGGTGATTATGGTGGTGGTGTGGAGCTTCAAGGAACTTCCAATGCTGCCTGTAGTTAGCGCGGTTCTCCACCCTCTCTACACACACTTTTTCTTCGTCTTTTATATTTCTTACAATAGTAACTACTCCTACTTAAATGATCAGCTGGATTTCCTTCGTTACTATCAATGATGGTGATTTCTTCTTCCTTCTATGAGTGAATTCTTATGTGATACGTGCAATCGTGGTTTTCCTTTGAAGGTCCTCTTTTTGTAACCACTATAGTGGCATATTAGAAAATAAATGGTCCATAGAGTTATAGATAACTCAACGGACTTACTTCATTGATTTAACTATAAACCACGTGCAATAAAGAAATAAGCTGCTAACATAATGCGTTACCTTAGTGTGTATTCATGTAATTCAACGCGTACAGTTATGCTAACTTAATGAGTTAAACATGTGCATCTCACGTGATATACTAAAGCATTTAAATTCAACACGTGCATAATTCTAACTTAACGAGTTTAGATATTTCGGATACTTACGAACCTAACTATCCAATGCCTAGATGCATTTTGGATAGTTAACAGACAACTTACCGAAAATCCACTTAAGTCATGCATTATGATTTAAAAACGTGTACTTTAGGAAATAATAAAATATTCTTTAAAACATAACTGTCTGATACATTAAACATAACTCTCTGAAATAACAGAAAATTTGGATACTTAAGAATTTCACAGCCTACAATTTACCGATAGTTCAGAAATGTACTAAATTAACATTAATTCCCTGAAATTATGTAGATTCTTTCATTAAAGTATATAATAGTGCAATTATAACATAATGACTTAATTCTTATATGATAAGCTAATATTATGCAATTAACCATCATTTAACTGTTAATATTATGCACTTTTTCATTCTAAACACATTCTCTTCTAAATATATGTGGTGACAACATAAAGTTGAACTTAACCTTTTTATATCAGTCATAGTCCATCCTATTGCTTCTTTATAAGTTTTTACTACATCTTTTAATTTAGAATTTTGATCCTTTTTTAAATCTGAAGTAATAATGATTGGACATGTTCGTTTTTCTTTCAGAAATATATAAGTTAATTTAGGAGGTAAAGGTTTTAAATCTAAATGTTGCCCATCAGAAGCTAAAGCTCCTAATTGAACCTTTTCATTTTCTATATTAATCTCTTCTTGATCTCCTTCTATATTTATGCTTTCACTTTGTCCTAAAGTTTCAGAATTTAGTTGCCTATTTAGTTCTTCTTGAATCACATAATCTAGCATATCTCCTTCATCCTCTAAAATGTCTATAGTATGTAAGGACATTTCTAACTTCTCAAACTTTTCTGGTTTGAAAATGTTTAATTGAGTATACTCATTATCATATGCTAACTTCATTACTCCAATTTTACAATTTATAATAGCTCCTGATGTTGCTAAGAATGGCCTTCCCAAAATTAAAGATGTGTTATGATTTTGATGCTTAATTTGTTGGGAATTCAAAATCACAATATCAATAGGATATATGAAGTTTTTGATTTTAATTAGAGCATCCTCTATTTTTCCTCTAGGGTATCTTATACTTCTATCAACTAATTGAATAACAGTCCTAGTAGGGATTAAGCCTTGTAATCCTAAAGATGCAAATATATCACTCGGCATAACATTTATACTTGCACCTTGGTCTATTAAGGTTCTTTCTAGAATGGTATTTCCTATGGTGCATGATATAACAGGGATTCTAGGATCAGATAACTTTTTAGGAATTTATGGCAGAAATAGGGAACTACTTTGCTCAGCTAAAAAGACTTTCCTTAAAACTTTTCACTCTCTTTTCTTAGTACACCAATCCTTAAGAAATTTAGTACAAGGTGGCATTTTCTGCAATAAGTCTAACAAAGGAATGTTAACTTGTACTTTTTCAAAAATTTCTCTAATTTTTTTTTGTTTTTCAGGAAATGTTTGTTGTAATCTTTTAAGATAGGGTGCTAATGATTATGATTTAAAAGATTTTTTTTCTTTCATTTCATTTGTTTGATCATTTTTAGTCTCATTTTTAGATTCAGATTTTTCTTCAGTGATTTCTACATTTTCAGATATTACATTTTCATTATCATTTTGATTTTTGTTCTTATCCACCTTCATATTATTTTCTTTTTGAATTCTTGGTGGTATATCAATTCCAGATCTTAATGTTATACATACATCTTCTAGATTTTCATTACTTTCATGATGTTCTTGTATTTCATTTTCGTGATTATGATCTTCAACTGTTTTTCGTTTTAAATTGTATTCTTTAAATTCTATTGCATTGGTATTTTCTTTTGTCTATATGTCTTGCAAATTATGCAAATTTATAACATTAAAGTTTTCATTTGTGTTTTCCTGTTGCATAACTTGTAATTTCATTGTAAATTCGTCTAATGCTTTTAATTTTCTTTCCAGATCATCTAATCTTATTGCATTCAATTTTTGATTGATTTTCATTATGGTTTTTTCAATTTCGTAAATGATATGAATTTTAGGTTCTATATATGCTTCCTTATAGATTAATTGATTGACTTCTTGTTTTTGATACATGTATTATTCTAGTTTGTCCATGTTTTGCTCTAAGTTATGCTCTAATCTGTCATACCTATCCCAAACTTCTTTGTCTCTCAACATATTACACATTCTAAACTGACCATCAGTTGGGTAAATTATAGGATTCTCATACTCAGCTCTATTATATTTAATATAATTCAGTTGTTGTTCATGTGCTCTGACCATCTGCAATCGTCTCAGTTTCAAACAATCAGAGATGTCGTGAACTTCCAAATTGTAGAATTCACATATGCTAACTACAGGTTTTAGAAATCTTTGAGCATAAGCATATGTCATATTCTCAAAAATAAAACATGCAACACTCCTCCTGCTATTAAAACAAAATAGCACTCACGGTTGCTTAGTTTTTCAATCCTTGACATTGATGCCAGAAATTGCTTGAATTATTGATTTGTTAACTTCTGTTTGTTAAGCGGCACTAGAAAACTTGTTTGGTGTGTTTTTATGCTTATATAAATAATTACTTTTTGAAGTAAACAAACAACCTTTCACACAAATTAGATATTAAATCCAATTTTTGCTTTTAACTATAAGTGCACAGTGTATATTGTATTTGTGTGCAAGTATAGGTCGATCCATAGAGATTGAGTAAGAATTGTGTACTGTTCCGATTTTATATTGAAGTTTATGTGTGTTCAGTTAAGCACTCCGTTGAGTTACAGTTAACACAACAGACTAAGTTCGTGGAGTTATGGTTAACTCAACAGACTAACCCCGTGGACTTACAGTTAACTCCACGACCCTATCTTTCTAGTTAAATACTGCTACTTACAAAGGAATTCGTCCAATCATTGGGTGGTTCCACAAATTGTAAATAACATCAATTAAGCTCTTTAATATTAGATTTATCATTAAGTAATACTAACATTCAGATATTTAAAACAGTAACCATTAAAATCTTTAAGTATCTGGAACGAATCAATTTTAGTAAATTGTAAAGCTATTTTCTATTTTCTGAATCAAACAAACATAAACATTCACAATATTGACAATGATAACATTAATCACGATACAAAACAAATAATACTACACTTTAATACTAAATGTAAACACAGATAATTTGTTATTTTTGATATTTTTGTTTTGATATGTTCTTGAAGATGAAGGAAAGGTGAAATGTAAAATTCTCAATCGATAGTAAAAACTTCCATCACTACATGTAATGCAATTGCACTACTGAAAACTTAATCACTTACAATCCTATCTCCTCTCCCTATAGAATCGCGAATCCAGAATTGTAAGATGATCTCCTCTTTAGCATACTGGCATCAACCTGAAACTAAGGCTAGAAGCTTTACGATCTCCTAAGATATGAGTCGGTGCTTGGTGAAAATGGCTTCCCTTCCCGCGACCAGATTACTCCTCATAGTGGTTGTCAAGCATTGTGTTTGGCTCGGAATCGACCTGACATTAGGAAAGTATCCTCACAGACCTTCGATGGATGGTGATTTTGGTGGTGGTGGTGGTGTGGAGCTTCAGGGAACTTCCGATGCTACCTGCAGTTAGTGTGATCCTCCACCTCTACACATACACATTCTTCGTCTTTCTCCTCTTCTTTTATATTTCTTTTAGTAGTAACTGCTTTTGCTTAAATGATTGGTTGGATTTCCTTCATTCATATCAACGACGGTGATTTCTTCTTCCTTCCACGAGTAAATTCCTGCGTGATACATGTGATTGTGGTTTTCCTTTGAATGTCCTATTTCTGCAACTGCTATAGTGGCATATTAGAAAACAAATGATCCATGGAGTTACAGATAACTCAATAGACTTACTTCGTTGATTTAACTATAAAACAAGTGCAATAAAGAAATAAGCTACTAATATAACGTGTTACCTTAGTGTGTATTCAAGTAACTTAACGTGTATAGTTATGCTAACTTAATGAGTTAAACATGTGCATCTCATGTGACATAATAAAGCATTTAAATTTAACACGTGCATAAATCTAACTTAATGAGTTTAGATATATAACTTACGGTTTTCACTCACTAATTCAACGAGTTCTCACGTGATCTTTTTATACCTTTAAACTTGTAACTCAACAAGTTGGCACGTGATCTTTTAACAAAAAGAACACTAACTCAATGAGTTATTACTGTTCACCTGTACATAATATAAATATATGCAAATAAAATGGATCATGCTTAATATTATAAAACCACACTTAAATCAAGTTTTCAGATCACGACACGTGTCCTTAATAAGTTTTATGAATAAAAGGATATTTCGGATACTTACAAATCTAATTATCAGATACCTAGATGCATTTTGGATAGTTAGCAGATAACTTACCGAAAATTCACTTAAGTCATGCATTATGGTTTCAACATGTGTACTCTAGGAAATAATAAAATATTCTTCTATCGTTAAAAACATAATTGTCTAGTACGTTGTAAAGTATCAATTTGTGCATTTTATATATGTTAATTCATGCATATTAAGGATTATAAGTCATCATTATATATGTTCTTATAAAGGATTACATGAAAATCATATTTTTAGACATATGCATGAATTAGGGATTAAATAGTTGATAATGTACAAATTTATCCTTTATCAATTAAACACCTAGTCAATAGCCCTTGTATTAGACATAATTCTTATAATTCTTCAATGTATGACTTTATATACATTGTATGATTGCTAAATCACTTAAATATGATGTTAAACTAAAGAACTTTAAGTAATTCATGTATGTACATGTGAAAAAGTTGTAGACTAAAACCTTCCTAATTTGGCAACTTTCCATATATGGCAACTCATGCATGCATGTATACTATATTTGCATCATATGATTTATATTGAATGTATATGTGCATCCAACTTGGTTTTGAGTTTTATAGGTCAATAAATCATGAAATCAAAGTGGATTAAAGAGGAAAAAATGTGGGCCATTGGATGCAACTTATTGGAGCCCAAGCAACAAAAGCCTAGAGTATTTAAAGTATTTGACCACTCAATTCTAGGCTATCTCCTCCTCTTCCAACACATTGCAGCCGGCGGTTCTAGCCATTCCAGCATCTCCATCCGGAAAGTCCCATCTTCCCCTTGATCTTGAACAAGCTCCCTTCAAGAATGGTGAGCTTTGGCGTCTTCCACTCCTCCTAGAAGACACATTCTCTTCAATTTAGACGGCCATACGTTAGGATCTCCTTGGGCGTTCATCTTGGTGGATTGGGAGGCTCGTGTGACTGATTTGGAGTGGAGCAAAAGGTTAGGATCTTCAGGGTTGAGTCATCGGAAGCACCATTCTTAGATGTGGAAGCCAAAGTTGTGGGTCTTGGAGGCAAGATCTTGAGGACGTGCACCACTCTTCTTCAAGGCAACCTTAGAAGCTTCACTTGGACGTGCTACAGGTGGTGACAGCCCTATGGAGCATCGATTTCAAGGACTTTGGGGAGTCATTGCTTGAAGAAACGTGGAGGATTAAAAGGTATGATGGAAAGGAGAGATCCTCATACTAGTTTTCATGTTTTACAATTTTATATGTATGAGTATAGTTTGAGTATGTGGAAGGACGAAATTCTATGCATAAATCTTTGTTTCAAATGTTATATATTAAAGATCACATACTGTTTTAATGTTAATTGATATCAGGATTGAGTTCATATTATATGTTTAGTGTGAATGAATGTGATGATGTGAATTGTGAAGGCAGTTTTCCGTTCTTAGATGGCCAGATTATCAATAGTTTTTCTTCGAATTGTATCTACTTGTTCGTCATCTATAAATTCCGTTTTTTGTTTCGTTTTGTAAGTATAATGAATGTAGAATAAGTTTACAAAGTTTTAGAATTTTTTAGAATGTTTTCCAAAGATTTTCGATTTTATTTTGTGAAGGTATCAACGGTTTTGAGTCTCTGTCGAGTGCTAATTTTGAGCTCAACACCTGTGCTGTGCTTGCATCGTGTATTTTGTGTAATTCAGTTCTGTAAATTTTTCTTGTTAGTGTAACGGATCTACTTTCAAGGCGCGCTTATTTCGTAGCATTTTATGAAGATTTGACGGAGATATGATTTTTTCACCAAAGGTGCGTTTTTGGAAAGTTTCCATAACTGTCTGCGCCCCTTTCTTATATAAGATATTGCCAGCGTTTTAATTTGTGTTAATCCACGAAATCACTGCCATTTGAAATATATTTCGAGGATCTTTACAACCGTTATTTATTCTGGATTTTTAAACGTTCAAGTTGGAAGTTATTGGAATTAAAAGTCGAGCATAAATTCTATGATTTCCAGATTAATACTCATTGATTTCTTTAATATGTTATCATAACTAATTGGATTTTGGGGTAATCTTATAAACCTTAATTGTGCTACGAATTTTGTATATTAATATTAAGTAATTAGAGTTTAATTATGAATTAGTTTAATGTGGATATTTAATCGGATAATCATTTTAATAAAATTATTTAAGACAAACTCCTTGTGGATTCGACCCGTACTTGCACATGCTTATTACAATGGGCACCGTGCGCTTGTGGTTATAAATGTAAAATTTGCACTTTTGCCGTTAATTAATAACACATAAAAGCGTTACAAGTTTTTGGCGCCGTTGCCAGGGAGTTTTGGTGCTTTAAAATGATTTATTAGATGATTTGCAAGATTTAATATCCTTTAAATTGTTTTAGTTTTATTTGTTTTCTTATTGAGATTGTTATTTTTCTTTGTTTGTTTGTAAAGAAATGGATACATGGATTGGCCGTTCTATGTATTCAATTCTTTGTTATTTGAATTTCTTGTTACATGTTTAATTCAAGTTTATGATTTGGTAACAAGTAGCTTAATGGAGTAATGATAATCTTTGTGTACAAATTATTAAGACAGAATCTGTCTGTCTGTAAATTTAAATTTTTTGATGTGCATGAGATTAGAACTCATTTTTATGATATTTTTCCAGAAATACTCGGTTTCTGAGATTTCTTTTGAGTACTTATGCATAAAATTCTGAATTGTATGTTAAAAGATAAAAATCTTAGAAGACAGGGATATTCTGTAGATTTTTGAACAGTTTTCTTCTGATGATTTTTTGAAAAAAATCTATATATTTGAGTATTAAAAATTTAATTTAGTAATTTTTTTCAGAAACTAGAGGAAATTATCTTTCCAACAAATATTTACATGTATCATTTCAATTTATGTAAATTTCTATGTGATTTTTCTAAATTAAAGAGGTAAGTTGTTAATTTTGGGTTAAACAACTCGTTGAGTTAGATAACTTAATGAGATGTCTCTATCCAGAACTCGTTAACTTAACAAGTTGGTCCTTTATAGAACTCGTTTAGTTAGCTAACTCAACGAGTTACTATATCTAATTTTTTGGTGTAGAACAATTTTATCATGTACTCTTATCAGATACATATTTGAATAAAACTTATTTTTGAAATATTTTCATTAAACTACACGAGTTTACCTTTCCAACAAGGTATTATACGTTGTATTTGGATTTGTATACATTTCTGGGGAATTTTTCTAAAATGACATGTTATGCAGATTACAAATTCTAAGTTATCTGAGTTTCACATGATTTTGACAACACTTCATTTTTGGAAATTTTTGTCTCTAATTTTTCTTAGAAACTAGAAGTAATTAACTTTCAGAAGAGTATTTATTTGTGAATTTACGTGCTATATGAATTTATGTAGAAAACTTTTAAGCCAAGGTAGTACAGTTTAGTTTCAGAAATTCCATGACTACCTGTTTTAGATGAAACTCAGATTATATACAATGTTTGTGAGATATATGCTTTGCTATTTGTATCTAGAATTTAGTGGCATGATAATAGAATAGTCACTGAATGAATCTACGAAAAATTAAGTTTCAAGTAAAAGAAAAAATAATTGTTTATTAATTTCTCTATTATGTTGCAGATTTGCTTAAATCACTTGAAAATTGTGCTTGATTGAATACATTTGGTTTGTTCATTTAGTTGAAAATTTGCATGCCATTCTAGATAAATATTTAATTTATAATATGGATGAATTTAGTTTTGATTTGACACCTACATGTTCCAAATGCAAATTGAATAATCACGTTGATGCTGATTGCCCATTTTATATGCTAAATAGCAATGTAGGTGCATGTTCTAGTTCTAATGTTAGCCTATCTATGTCAAATTTAAATTATAATGCTGATGTTTATGACACTAGTAGCTATAGTTGTGAAATTAAAGTGGAAAAGTCTATAGGAAATATTCCCTATGCTAAATCTTCAGTCAACTTAGCTAAGGCAATTGTTGAAATTAACACCTCTATGGATTTATTAAACTTAGCAAAAGCCTCTAGTGCCCCCGTTGACATAGATGGTTATGAAAACATAGATTTAAGATCAACATCCTTGGTTGAGGATGAATCAATTGAAACTTATGTTGCTTTAAGGTCCAAGAGAGAGGTGAGCATTCCTAAAAAGGAAACTCCTTCTCTTGTACCAATGAGTGTTCCTACAGATGATTTAGGTTCATCCAATCAACTAAATAAAGAATCTGAAAATGAAATTTTATTGGGTGATAAAAAGGGTAAAGATAAGTTATCCGAGGTAAGTATCCCTTTAGAAAGTCAACCTGCCTCTTTTCCTCGTAGATTAAGGACACATAAGGATATTGATCAGAATATTAAGATGAGAGAAATCTTTGAACATGTTAGTATTAACATTTCATTACTAGATGCAATAGAGCAAATACCTGCCTATGCCAAGTTTTTAAAGGAATTATGTACAAAGAAACGAGCTAGGAAGACACCTATGAAAGTGTGCTTAGCTAAATCCGTTTGTGCTTATTTCTGTCAAGACTTGCCTAAGAAGTTTAGTGATCCAGGTACTCCAACCATCTCTTGTACAATTGGAGATACCTATTTTGATAGAGCATTGATAGATTTAGGAGCAGGAGTAAATGTTATGTCATCTAGTGTTTATGTGAACCTAGGACTTAATGGTATTCAACCCACTAAGGTTCTCATTCAACTAGCTGACCATTCTTTTAGAACTCCCTTAGGAGTTGTTGAGAACATATTGATTAAGATTAAAGATTTTGTCTATCCCATAGACTTTATTGTCTTAGAAAATCAACCTTCACCTGGTAGAAAGTAGAATGTACCTCTTATTTTAGGAAGACCCTTCCTAGCCACAACAGATGCATACATAAGATGTAGAGATGGGTCTATGCAAATAACATATGGTGATGCTAAGGTTGATTTAAATATTTTTAAATCTCACTCAGACGTTAAAATTTTAGATAATGAAAATTTTAATGTGAGCTTATTAAGCATTATGGATGAAGGTGAGGGGGTAGAAAATGATAGTTTATTTGAAGATGAAGATTATCCACCTATAGAATATGAGGTTGATCTAGCACATATCTATGACTTAGATGATGACATTGGTGAGAATGATAGTATTTTTGAATTAAATTACATAGAGCCTTTAGAAAGAGATTTAGGAGAGATTAAGAAACCATCTATTGTAGAACCACCTTCTCTTGAACTAAAACCCTTGCCTCAAGACCTTATGTATGCCTATTTGGGAAAAGAGAACACCTTGCCAGTTATTTTGTCTTCCCATCTTTCTAGAGAGTAAGAAGAGAAGTTGTTAGTAATTTTAAAAGAACATAAGGAGGCCATTGGTTGGATCATGGCCGACATCAAAGGAATTGACCCTAGTTTATGTCAACATAGAATTCATTTGAATAATGACAGTACACCTTCTAGGGACCCATAGAGAAGATTAAACCCAAACATAAAAGATGTGGTTAGAAAAGAAATTATTAAGTGGCTAGATCATGACATCATTTATCCTATTTCTGATAGTCCTTGGGTTAGCCCTGTTCAGGTTGTCCCAAAGAAATCTAGTATTACAGTTGTAGAAAATAGCAATCATGAACTAGTCCCTACTAGAGTGTAAACAGGATGGCGAGTGTGTATTGATTATAGAAAACTAAATACCGCCACTAGGAAAGACCATTTTCCCTTGCCTTTTATGGATCAAATGTTAGAGAAGTTAGCTAGGCAAGAATATTATTGTTTCCTAGATGGTTATTCTAGATATAACCAAATTCCTGTAGCACCTTGTGACCAAGAGAAAACCACATTCACATGTCCTTTTGGTACTTTTGCATTCTGGCGCATGCCCTTTGGTTTGTGTAATGCTCTTGCAACTTTTCAAAGGTGTATGACTGGAATCTTTTCGGACATGATTGATAACTTCTTAGAGATTTTTATGGATGATTTCTCTATGTCAGGTTCTTCCTTTGATGTGTGTCTTAAGAATTTAGAATTGGTTTTAAAAAGATGTATAGAGAAAAATTTGGTTTTAAATTGGGAGAAATGCCACTTCATGGTGCAACATGGAATTGTGTTGGGCCATGTTGTTTCTAAGAATGAGTTGGAAGTAGATAAGGCCAAAGTAGACTTGATAGCCAACCTACTACCCCCTAAATCTATTAAGGATATAAGAGCATTTTTGGGTCATGCTGGTTTTATAGACGATTTATTAAGGATTTTAGTAAGATTGCCCGTCCTTTAACTAGTTTATTATCAAAGGATCATAAGTTTGAATTCTTTAGAGAATGTCAAAATGCCTTTGATAAGCTTAAGGGAGTCCTCACCTCAACCCCTATTGTGTATCCTCCCGATTGGTCTCAACCATTCGAGTTGATGTGCGATGCATCAGATTATACAATTGGTGCTGTGTTGGGGCAAAGAATTGATAAATTACCTAGGGTAATCTATTATGCTACTAAAACTCTTAAAGCAGCCCAATTGAACTATACAGTTACAGAGAAAGAATTTTTAGCTATAGTTTTTGCTCTTGAGAAGTTTAGATCTTATTTGCTAGGCTCTAAGGTTATCATTTTCATTGATCATTCTGCCATTAAATATTTATTAGCTAAAAAAGATGCTAAGGCTAGATTAGTTAGATGGATTCTTCTCTTGCAAGAATTTGATATTGAGATAAAAGATAAGAAAGGATGTGAGAACGTAGTTGCCGACCACTTGTCTCGTATTGTCACGCCTCAAGGGGAGTTACCCATTGATGAATCATTTCCTGATGAGCAGTTGATGGCTATAACTCCAATCCCTTGGTTTGTAGATATTGTGAATTATCTTGTGACAAAACGACTACTTGGCAATTGGTCAAGGCAAGATATTAAGAGATTTTTAGCTAGGGTCAAAGAATTTTATTGGGATGACCCTTATCTTTATAAGTTAGGACTTGATTTGATTTTGAGGAGATGCATCCCAGATATGGAAATTCATAGTGTGCTATCTTTTTGTCATGACCAACTTGCTGGTGGTCATCTTAACCCTATTAAGACTGCAACTAAAGTTCTTCAATGTGGTTTTTTCTGGCCCACATTTCATAAAGATGCATACTTCTATGTTAAGAATTGTAGAGATTGTCAAAAAGCGGGAAGATTGACTAGAAGAAATATGATGCCGCTTATACCAATTATTGAAGTTGAAGTATTCGACGTGTGGGGTATTGATTTCATGGGACCCTTCCATAATTCTGGAGGTTATTTGTATATTCTGTTAGTTATTGATTATGTGTCCAAATGGGTTGAAGCTATTCCCACACGGACTTGTGATTCTAAGGTAGTAATAAATTTTATTAAGAGTAATATTTTTGCTAGATTTGGCATTCCTAGAGCAATCATTAGTGATAGGGGAACACACTTTAATAATAGAAGTTTTGAAGTATTAATGAAAAAATTTGGAGTAAACCATAAAATGACAACCCCCTATCACCCACAAACCAATAGACAAGTAGAAAATACCAATAAGCAAATTAAGCAAATTTTGGAAAAGATAGTTGGAAAGACAAGAAAAGATTGGGCAGAAAAGTTAGATGAGGCATTATGGGCTTATCGGACTGCTTTTAAGTCTGTTTTAAATATGTCTCCATATAGAGTAGTGTTTGGAAAGGCATGTCATTTACCAGTAGAGCTTGAGCATAAGGCAAGATGGGCTATTCAAAGACTCAACTTAGATTTAAAGGCTGCTGGTAAGAAAAGAAATTTTCAATTGACTGAATTAGAAGAAATACGGAGAGAGGCATATGAGAATTCATGGATAGCTAAAGAAAAGAGTAAAGTATTTCATGATAGTAAGCTCTTCCGTAAGAATTTTGAAGTAGGGCAGTAGGTATTGTTGTATAATTCTAGACTACATCTATTTCCCGGTAAGTTAAGATCACGGTGGATAGGACCTTTTGTGGTAAAAAGTATGTTCCCTCATGGAGCAGTGGAGATTGAAAACCCTAAGAGTGGGGAGGTTTCTAAGGTCAATGGCCACCATTTAAAACCTTTCTTGGAGCAAAGATTATTTGGCCATGGAGAGAATATTGTTTTAATCGATGCTGTCTATGCTGAATCTGATAATTAGTGCTCTTTTGTTTTTCTTTTTATTAGTTTTAGATGTAATTACTCTTATTTCTTTTTATTGATTTTGTCATTATGTACATCTTGTTTTTCAATTATGTACTTACCCATCTAACATGCAGGTGTTGGGATCAAAGACTATTCCACTATAAGTGTCATTTGTACCTTTTTCTATAAAAATATTTCTTTTGTGATATTGTTAGTGTATGCAATCTTCTAAGTGGGTGAGAGATAGTGCATCTAGATTAATTAGACAACCCCCTTTAGAAGAAGAAGTTAGTGTGTTAGAAGAGCCTGTAAGGATGGGAGACCAAGGTATAAACCAACAATTACCTTCTCTTGAGGACATTTGCTATCCTCAAATACATGACCATCCCTCTTGTCTTGTATTACCTCAAGTAGATGGACATAAATTTCAATTGCATATGAATTATGTAAATCAGTTGCCTAGATTTCATGGACTAGATAAGGAAGATGCATATGCATTTCTGAATGACTTTAATGATGTTTGCAACATGATTAATCTACTTGAAGTACCTGTGGATGCAATAAAGTTGAGATTTTTTCCTTTCGCTCTTCGAGATGATGCAATGCTATGGTTGAACACCCTTCCTGTTAATTCCATTTGTACTTGGACTGATTTTTGTGTTGTCTTTATTAAGAAATTTCATCCTTTGCATAAGACCATTCAAGCTAAGAATGCTATTCTAAACATCTGCCAGCAAACCAATGAACCTTTTTGGAAATATTTTGAACGTTTCAATAGATTAGTGGCAAGATGTCCTAATCATGGTCTACCTAAATCAAGACAGTGTCAAGTAATCTATGAAGGATTGGATTATCAGACCAAGTTGATGTTAGAATCTGTATGTCCTAGACGATTCATGAGATTAGATGAAGTTGGTGCATGGGATAGACTTGTGGACCTTGCTGAGAGAACAATGGAAATGGAAAGTTCATTAGATAGAACATTTGACAGAACTTTGGCAAGGGGAATGCACACAATAGACCCCACAGTAGGCATGGAAGCTAGGATGTCGTCCATGGTTAAAAAAGTAGAAGATTTGATTATAAGTCAACAAAAGGGAAAAGATAAAGTGATTGAAGTCAAGTGTATAGCATGTGGAATTCCTGGGCACATAATGGAAGAATGCCCTGCAATGCAAGGACAACAGTTTGAGGAAGTCAATGCCATTGGTATGGGACAAAGGTCATTCCAACCGTAATCACACTATACCCTGAGATGGAGAAACCATCCCAATTTTTCGTGGCGACAACTGGAAGCACCTGGAAACCGTATTGAGCATCTTGGACCCACTCAGCCAAATTTAAGTGATAGAATGTCCGCTTTGGAGAAAAGATTCACTAAAATGGAGAAAGGGATTAAATCCCTAATTCAAGTTAGCGGACAAGTAAATCCCATTTTAGCTAGCCATGACCAAATCATTAAGGGATTAGAAGCAAAGTTTGATAGGTTGTCTACTTCATCTGGAGGTAGAGCATGGGGAGAATTACCAAGTAACACTGTACCAAATCCCTGCTTGGTAGGTGTGCATTTGGCACATGGAGAGACTCCAGGAACTAACCTTTCACCATCTGCATGAGTAGATATAAATAAAAAAACAAAAACAAAAACAAAAAATTTCTTTTTGTTAATATTTTTATTCTTAATCGCATGCTATAGTTCTGTTTATATAAATTTCTTTTCTATTTTGATATGTTTGTTAGTTTTGTAGTTATTATTTTCCTTCATCAAGCAAGGTACGCACTCTTCACCTTATTTCTATATGATGAATTTGAATGATACATGTATTGAACATTATTTCTTTAGCATACTACTCAATCTCCATTGTATGTTTTAGGAATAATACAATTTAAATTTACACATGTGCATATGGATCACATGCTAGGTATGGGGGTGTAATCTGTCCTTGCTTGTCATAGTTTGTTTCTTTTATTTTTGTCGTCTTCATGCTTTTTATCTTATTGCCTAAATACTTTCTTTTACATTAGGGACAATGCAAGATTTAGGTATGGGGGGGAGGCATTTGACGACAATTGTTTTTTGATTTTGTGTTTTTTCTTGTTTATTTTGTTTTATAAATGCTCATAGGCCCTAATGGATAGAGTTCTTTTAGGTATAATTGAGACCTAAAAGTGAATCCTTTAGGAAAGAAACCTTGAACCTTAAGGGGAGGAGAAGAATAAAATTCAAAACCATCCATATTTTTGAGCTTATATGTAGTATTGCACTTACATGAGGCCTTGACTAGGAAGGAACCACTCCTCTTGAAGGGAAACTTAGGTAAAAAACTTAGGAATATACCTTGGGGTTGTCCTATGAGAAGGGTAGAATAAAATGGCTAAGGTAAAATTGCCCGTTCCTATACAATGATGTGGGAGGTACTCTTAAGGGTAGAGGGCTAGGGAGAGAGAAAAAAAAAAAAAAACAAGAAAAATGAAAGAAAAAGAAAAAGAAAAGAAAAAGTAGAAGAGAGATTGATTACTTGTTCTTACAAAAGCTACTGAGTAACCGATCAACTTTCCCCTAAGTAAAGGATTGTGGTCACGTAAAAAGGTGCTGGAGTAGGAGGTAATAAAAAAAGAGAGAAAAAAGAGAGAAAAAAAGAGAGTCAAAATAAAAGGATAATGGACTCAAGGATAGACCTTTGGGATTACCTAGGTAACTTGGAGGGAGTTGAGTAGGTTATTTCTTAGTCTTGGCCAATTTCACATACACCTATTTATATAGTACTTTACTTTCTTAGGATGGAAATTGAATGATTATTTGAATCTAATCTAGAAAGGTGAGAGGTGATTGAATAAAGTTGAAGCTAATAGGTCAAGACTACTTAAGAGCAACTTTATCCATGTTTAGGAAACTAAGAGCATATTTTTGTTGTTTTCATCTTTTAATTGTGTTGTTTTATGTTATGTTTTGGATTTTGTGGGTATATCCGCTGAAAACCCTCTGGAGACACAACTCCACCACTAGGGTGACCTAGGGGTTTAAATGCTTGCTACACATGCTAAGTGTAGTCGTGATCCTTACGAAAGTGGCCTAGGTTAGTTTTATTTTTGTTATTTATTTCTTAGTTCATTTGTTTTTTTTTTTTAATGAATGTACTTTTATATGGGCATTGTGTTATCATTGTTTAGCTTTAGTCCTTTGCTAAGGGACTAGCAAAGACTAGGTATGGGGGTGTGTAAAGTATCAATTTGTGCATTTTATATATGTTAATTCATGCATATTAAGGATTATAAGTCATCATTATATATGTTCTTATGAAGGATTACATGAAAATCATATTTTTAGACATATGCATGAATTAGGGATTAAATAGTTGATAATGTACAAATTTATCCTTTATCAATTAAACACCTAGTCAATAGCCCTTGTATTAGACATAATTCTTATAATTCTTCAATGTATGACTTTATATACATTGTATGATTGCTAAATCACTTAAATATGATGTTAAACTAAAGAACTTTAAGTAATTCATGTATGTACATGTGAAAAAGTTGTAGACCAAAACCTTCCTAATTTGGCAACTTTCCATATATGGCAACTCATGCATGCATGTATACTATATTTGCATCATATGATTTATATTCAATGTATATGTGCATCCAACTTGGTTTTGAGTTTTATAGGTCAATAAATCATGAATTCAAGGTGGATTAAAGAGGAAAAAACGTGGGCCATTGGATGCAATTTATTGGAGCCCAAGCAACAAAAGCCTAGAGTATTTAAAGTGTTTGACCACTCAATTCTAGGCTATCTCCTCCTCTTCCAACACATTGCAGTCAGCGGTTCCAGCCATTCCAACATCTCCATCCGGAAAGTCCCATCTTCCCCTTGATCTTGAACAAGCTCCCTTCAAGAATGGTGAGATTTGGCATCTTCCACTCCACCTAGAAGACACCTTCTCTTCAATTTAGACGGCCATACGTTAGGATCTCCTTGGGCATTCATCTTGGTAGATTGGGAGGCTCGTGTGACTGATTTGGAGTGGAGCAAAAGGTTAGGATCTTCAGGGTTGAGTCATCGGAAGCACCATTCTTAGATGTGGAAGCCAAAGTTGTGGGTCTTGGAGGCAAGATCTTGAGGACGTGTATCACTCTTCTTCAAGGCAACCTTAGAAGCTTCACTTGGACGTGCTACAGGTGGTGACAGCCCTGTGGAGCATCGATTTCAAGGACTTTGGGGAGTCATTGCTTGAAGAAACGTGGAGGATTAAAAGGTATGATGGAAAGGAGAGATCCTCATACTAGTTTTCATGTTTTACAATTTTATATGTATGAGTATAGTTTGAGTATGTGGAAGGACGAAATTCTATGCATAAATCTTTGTTTCAAATGTTCTATATTAAAGATCACATACTATTTTGATGTTAATTGATATCAAGATTGAGTTCATATTATATGTTTAGTGTGAATGAATGTGATGATGTGAATTGTGAAGGCAGTTTTCTATTCTTAGATAGCTAGATTGTCAGTAGTTTTTCTTCGAATTGTATCTACTTGTTCGTCATCTATAAATTCCATTTTTTGTTTCGTTTTGTAAGTATAATGAATGTAGAATAAGTTTACAAAGTTTTAGAATTTTTTAGAATGTTTTCCGAAGATTTTCGATTTTATTTTGTAAAGGTATCAACGGTTTTGAGTCTTTGTCGAGTGCTAATTTTGAGCTCGACACCTGTGCTGTGCTTGCATCGTGTATTTTGTAGAATTCAGTTCTGTAAATTTTCCTTGTTAGTGTAACGGATCTACTTTCAAGGCGCGCTTATTTCGTAGCATTTCATGAAGATTTGACGGAGATATGATTTTTGCACCAAAGGTGCGTTTTTGGAAAGTTTCCATAACCGTCTGCGCCCCTTTCTTAAATAAGATATTGACATCGTTTTAATTTGTGTTAATCCACGAAATCACTGACATTTGAAAGATATTTCGAGGATCTTTCCAACCGTTATTTATTCTGGATTTTTAAACGTTCAAGTTGGAAGTTATTGGAATTAAAAGTCGAGCATAAATTCTGTGATTTCCGGATTAATACTCATTGATTTCTTTAATATCTTATCATAACTAATTGGATTTTGGGGTAATCTTATAAACCTTAATTGTGCTACGAATTTTGTATATTAATATTAAGTAATTAGAGTTTAATTATGAATTAGTTTAATGTGGATATTTAATCGAATAATCATTTTAATAAAATTATTTAAGAAAAACTCTTTGTAGATTCGACTCGTACTTGCACATGCTTATTACAATGGGCATCGTGCGCTTGCGGTTATAAATGTAAAATTTGCGCTTTTGCCGTTAATTTAACAACACATAAAAGTGTTACATACATGCAATATAACTCTCCGAAATACAGAAAATTCGGATACTTAACAATTAAAAAGCCTGTAATTCATCGATAATTCAGAAATATACTAAATCAATGTTAATTCCCTGAAATTATGCAGATTCTTTCATTAAAGCATATAACAGTGCAATTATAACATAATGGCTTAATTCTCATATGATAAGCTAAATATTATGCAATTAACCATCTTTTAACCGTTAATATTATGCACTTTTTCATTCTAAACACTTCCCTCATACTTAAATTTTACTAGTCCCGTTGCAAATTAAGATCTAACTAGTTGGTCTTTCTAAAGTGCTAGAATTAATTCTTCATTTTGTTCTTCTTCAGAATAATAAATTAGATTACTATATAGATATTCTGTATTTTTCAGTAATCTATTTTAACATTTTTTTCTCCTTTTAACCTTCAAATATATTTAGAACATATGTAAATTACATACAAAATATATTAGCATCATATAGGTATTAATTATATTATCATCTTTTTTTCTTTTCAAGCATCTGTTATCTTGAATTTTCTAATATGATTTTTAGAATAAATTTCAACTACATACGAATCAAAACACAATCTAATTCAATATGATTAAAGCAAGTAGAATAATGAATTGTATCTTAAATAAACAACTTCAAAAGTCTATTCTAGATTCATAATTCAGTAATATTAGATAACAGAAAATATACTCGATTCAAAAGATTTCTGTATTTCACAAAACACTTTTATCTTTTCAGAACAGCATATGCATATTTGTACTTTAAAAGTTAATTTGAAAAGCTTGAATCATACAAGAGCTTTCTAGTGTATTCATGTATTGAGCTTTCAGTCAACAATCCCAAATTTGATCAGGATCTTAGGTTGCTAGATTAAAAGAGTCCTTTTTTAGGTCAACAATCCTTAAATACCTATCTACTCAAGTACAAAAGTCTCGTGATTAAACAAGTCAATAAACTCTCAAAGTTTTTTTCTTTTTTTTCCTTTTTTTCCTTTGAACATAGTATATACACGTATTTCATTAATATAGATGTAATAAAACACAAATCTCGTATAGTCCTGCTTCTATTATCTACTGAAAATACTAATCCATATCAATAAGCTCATACTTTTTCTGTAGTTTAATAAGATTTACACATAAATCATTCTACAAGTTTAATCAATCAAATTAAATGTATCCTTGATCATATGCATCTCATTTAATCCAAAAATCAACATTTCAGCTCTTTCAAGATATCAAATAATTTACTAAGTTTCAGTTAAGCATTCTGATTTTTTTTTAAAATAGTGAAATTATTAAACTCATAAAATTCAGCAAAAACATAAGATACTATATCTAGATTTGTATGAATAGTAAAATTTGTAGCATTTTATATAAGATTTAAAATATAACATTCAAGTAATTACAGTTCTTAAAATTTTTACAGTCTCAATTATTAGATAGTTACAGCAAATTCATAAAAAAATTTTAATTTCCACAGAACTGTTGCACTACCATTCTAATTCCTCTAATTAACAAAATTACTTGGATGTTAATCTAATTACCTCCCCCCATACTTACATTTTGCATTGTCCTCAATGTAAAAGATTTTACAGTAAATACAGTAATTGTTAGTAGGCAAGAATATTGTTTTGTTAACTTAGCATCTAACTCAATGAACTTAATTCGTTGAGTTAATGAATAACTCCATGAACTAAGTTGAAATGTAAATTCAGGATAAGCAATCAATTACATACCTTGTTCTTTTAAATCTCCTTCAATATCTTCCATCTTTTGATTCTAAAAAACTTTTCATTCACAAATAAAAGTAGAATATATAACAAAATAATACTTACAACAAAACATAAGTTGTTAATTCAGTGTCTTGTGTGGAACCTAGGCTCCCATGCCTTTGGTGGCTCACAAGCAAGCCAATTGGTTTCCTAAGTGGGTTTTCGAATAGTTAAGACAGTAACTATCCAAAAGGCAAGAATTTTTTGAAAAGCTACAGGCAGAACCTTCTGAAAGGATTAAGAGAGATGTAAGTGGGTTTTCGGATAGTTAGGGCTGTAATTATCCGAAAGATAGAATCTCTGTAGATAGTTAGCTTACTACAGTATCTGCCCGTTATAACAAATGTAGAGAGAAGAATTTCTTCGGATAGTTAAGTCCTATAACTATCCAAAATGCTGCAACTTTCGGAGAGTTGGGATGAAAGGCTCCGAAAATGAGTCTTCCTTCTCCGAAGTGTTTATTTCACTACTGTAATGGCTCTATTGTAATTAAAAGTTTATTAACCTTAGGTTGGATAGTATATAAACCTTTATGATGTTGTAAAAACATACGGTTGATTGTGCCAAAGCTCATAGAAAAACCTTCAACTCTTCGTAGACGTAGGCAGTTACTGAACCATGTAAATCTTGTGTTTTCGATGTGTTCTTTCTTCTATTCTTTTATTTCCCAGTTATAGTGAGTTCTAAAGGTGAGTTTTCAAAATCATTCCATAGTGTCATTACTAAATGATCGGGTTTTATTTCTAACAATGATGAGTAGGATGAAATTTAGTTTCCAACCCTTAAGACTTGAAAAACAAATTCTGAGATTTACTAAAGAGATGGAAATCACTTTCCATCAAAAAGTGAATTTTATAGATACACAAACAACCCCCATGTAGAATTGGATGGAAAATTTTTTCCTTCATGTCCGATTCCATGTGCATAAACCTCCCCCAAGTGTAGAAGTCGTCTTTCCCAAAGAGAGCCTCCACCCAAGCCAACAATTACTACAATTCACAAATTAGAAGATTGATGAACAACCTCCCCTTTTCCCTAGCTTTCTCTATACTTTTATAAGAGGCCATGGGAGAATTACCTTAAAGCCCCTTAGCTTTCCCTACAAAAAGAATTTCTTCACCACACCCAAGAGTTATACAAAATAAAATAAAATTGTCCTAACATGATGCATGCTAGTTAAACAATTGAATTGGGTTTCTTGTCAACTTAATAATCAAAAGCCCAAATTATGCATTTCTTCATGAAAGAGTCACATTTAAGCACATTTTATCATAAAGTCCATAAAATATAATAATATTACAAATGATATTAAGATGTGAATATAAACTCTCAATAGCAACAACTCAATAAGATTAATACATGATTAAAGTGCATAATTTGGTGTTAAACAAGTATACATCAACAAGTACAGGTCATCCATAGGGATTTGGGGGATACTAAAATCATTTTAGGTTAAATGAAGACTAAACCAAATTATCAAAGTACTATCACAAAGATTAGAGCAATCAAAAGAATATTCAAATAAATTAAAAACAAGATAGGTATTTAGCACACAAAATTCTACAATGAAAGTTTATTTAAGTTGTGCACTCAAGAATTCATAACTTGTGCACCAAAATCAAATTTAACAATTTAACACTCTATGGAAAGAGTAAGGAGTGCACTAACTCATAAAAAATCCTAAAATAATGATTACAAACTTAATATAACAACAAAAATTAAACTCCCACTCATGTGTAATTTAGTTCTACTAGAAAATAGGATACAACTATCAACTTTCAAAATTTATATATTTAATTATATTGCTCAAAATTTAATGTTTTTAGTGTCTATAGAAAGGTCTCTTAGTACTCTATCAAGGAAAAATATTAGATAGCCAAAACTCAATATCAAATAACAATAGATTCTATTTAACAATGAAGGTGCAAAATAAATGTGTAGAATTTCAGCAATTATAGCTCAACTTATAAAATACATATCTTTATGCATATATATCATATCTTTAAGCATACATATCATAAAATTGAGATATTGGTCTTGCTGGAAAGGTGATTTGGTAAACTATATGAGAAAAATATGCTTGCATTCAATTAGAGACATAATAGTAGTTGATTGATTTTTAACAAGTAGAGTACAAACTAGATGCATAGAAAACAATAACATTAGTTTAATTGTGAAAATCATATCTTTTTCCATACAATTCAAAAAATTACAATCTCAATCTCGTTGGAAAGGTATTGTAGTCTATTGCACAAGAAAATGTGTTTTCAATCTTACAAACCTATAGAAATCAAAGATAATATTGTGTTCTTATTTTTAACAACTAAAATGGCAAAGTTTAAAATAAAACCTATGATGGATAAAGTAAATTCTCATTCTTTTGCAGCAACACCTTAAATAAGCTATTTCTAGTGCAAACATGGCTCCTCTAGCCTTCTTCACACAAAGACACTCCTTGGCATAGTTACAACGCACTCCATAGGTCAGTGCAAGTCACTTCAAGCTACTTAGCAAAGTCTCCATGTTTGCCAAGCTAGGTCATCATCATTCCACTCAAGAGCTCCTTCAATCAACTACCTTGGAAAAGAGGACAGAGGTGGAGGAGATGGAAAAATAGTGGTGGATGAGAGAGAGCCATTGGTGGTCGATGGATCCTTCCTCTTTTATTTTCTTTTCTTAACAATTATAAAATTAGGGCATTTAGCTTTGCAAAATGACAAAGTTGCCCCTCAAGTTACTCTTACTCTCTTTTCTCCTACTTTCTTTCTTTCTTTTCACAAGTTGTTCCTCTCATTTATTTCCCATGCCATATATGTTTCTCTTCAAATAATTTTGCTTGAATTCTTCATGCATTTTACTAAATTTTGACATCTTTTTCATTTTTGTCCCTTGAATGATGAAATCTTCAAAATCCTACAAAATGAACATAAATATACCACATGAAGTACAAAACATATATAAAATGTAAACTTAAAATTACCAAATAACACTGTAGATGTTGAGTATTTTGTTTTGATGATGTGTGCTGAATGAAAATAATCATATTTGCTCAATTACTATTGCTTATGAAAGGAAATGAAATACATCAATTAATACAAAAAAAGCTTACTGATATAAATACACGTTTGTATTGGATCTTAAATTATACTAAGTTAATAACTAGCCATTTCATTGCATTAATTTCTCATTTAACTAAACGTTAAGTTAACGTGTGTTTTTATTGAAAAGCATGATATGTTTTAAAGTTATATCTTATGTATCATGAACAGTGCACGTTTAGACAACTTGTTAAGTTAGAGTTTTATTCATATAGAGGTCACGTGAGAACTCGTTAAGTTAGAGGCTTAAAGGTTAAAATAGGTCACGTGATAACTCGTTAAGTTAGTGAGTAAAAGAAGAGACGAACTCGTTAAGTTAGTGTTGTACACGTGGTGAATTAAAAGTTACGAATGTTATATTGTATCACGTGAGGTGCACATGTTTAACTCGTTAAGTTAACATAACTAAACGTGTTGAGTTGCTATATTGAACACTAAGGCAATGCGTTGGGTTAGTGTTATAAAACTTAAGTTGTTATTTTTGCACGTGGTAAAATTCTTATTATAAAAACATTTGTTTATTACTGGTTCGTTGAGTTATCTGTAACACAACGGAGATGGTTTGCTGAGTTAGCGTAACACCATGGACTTAGTTCGTTGAGTTAGCTACAATACTTGTGACATGAGTTGGCACATGAGGAACTCGTTAAGTTAGAAACGTTAAGTTATATATCTACTTGTGTTACTCGTTTAGTTGACATTACAGTAACAACTTCTTATTACACTTGATGAAAAATTTTGGATGAGAAAGTTTATTTTGCAGGAAATTTTTTAGAGATCCAGGATTGATGATTAAAGAAAATTTGAAATGTAAACGTGGGTCAGAACATGTGTATTTCGATGAAGGAAAAAGAAAAAACGTGAAGAAGTGGAAAACTAGTAATTAAATGTGGAGGATATGCATGAAATGAAGATACAGTATAAAAGGCATAGAATTCTCGTTGATCAGTTATCCCTGCACACCAAAAGAAAAATCTTTTTAGGGATCAAAAATACCTCTTCGGGGAAAAGCTCTTAGGTGAAAGAAAATTCAATAAAGTAGAAAAAGGTAAGATATATGTCACTGAAGATTTGAAGTATCAAATGGAAGAAAATTCAGTGAAGCAGAAAATGTCAGATTTATGTCACTGAAGATTTAAAGTATTAGAAGAAAGCAAATTCAGTGAAGCAGGGAAAGACTAAATATTCGTCACTGAAGAATTGCTGAAGAAGAAAGAGAAGAAGAAGAAGAAAGATTTCAAACAGGGAGAAATGTTTTAAATTTCGTAAATTAGTTTTCTCTATTTGTAGTTATGAAATTGTATAGATGAAATATGGTATTGATATATAATTGCATCTACAATTTTTGAGGAGAATTGAATTGTATTGTATATTGTAATTGAAACCTTGAATAAAAATGATTTTATGAAAACAGTGTCTCGACTTGTTTTTAAGTTTTAAAGTTTCAATTATAATAGAAAATGTTGAAAAACACAATTCACCCCCCTCTTGTGTAGCCATACGATCCTACAAGTGGTATAAGAGCTTTGTTAATAATCTTTGATATAAAATCGATACCAACTTATTTAATATCATTGTTTATTCTGTCTTCCTTGTTTTTAAATAGAAATTAATATCTAAGCATACGTTTAACTTTCTTGATTTAAGGCTCAAGTTGTTTTAAAGTTTTAGATTGTTTAAAATCAAATAGGTTGAAAAATCTAAGGTAAGATGGCTACTGGAAATGGTAATTTTTCTTTGTATGAAGGCCAAAATCTTAATCGTCCTCCTTTATTTGATAGAATACATTTTGAATATTTGAAATATAGGATGACAGTTTTTCTTCAAAGTATAGATCATAAGTTGTGATTCATGATTTCTAAACCATATACTTCGTTAACTACTCCTTATAATACTTGGACAATTACTGGAAAAGAAAATGAAACTCTAAATGCTAAGGGCTTAAATATTTTATTTTGTGCATTAAGTTATGAACAGTTCAGTAAAGTGTCGCCATATAAATCTACTTATGAGGTGTGGCATGCATTAGAAGTTTCACATGAAGGTACTTCTCAAGTTAAAGAGACTAAGATAAAAATGTTAATTCATAAGTATGAACTCTTTAAGATGCATGAAGACGAAAGTATTTCTAAGATGTTTTCCAGATTTCTTGATATCATAAACTCTTTAAAATGTTTAGGAAAGTGATTGGATTTTTAGGCGGCACCAGAGAACTTATTTAGTTCCCTAGCAACGACGCTAGAAAACTTGTTAACTTCTGTTTGTAACTTAGTTAATTTATCTTTATGCTTATCATTAATTCCTTTTTAGAAGTCAACAAACCATCTTTCACACAAATTAGATCTTAATTCCAATTTGTATTTTAACTGCAAGTGCATAGTGTATATTGTATTTGTGTGCAAGTACAGGTCGATCCCACAGAGAACTGAGGAAGAATTGTGTACTATTCTATTTTTAATAATGAAATTTATATCTTCAGTAAGCACTTCGTGGAGTTATAGCTAACTCAATGAACTAACCTCGTGAAATTGAAGTAACTCAACGAAGTTTTTTATCCAGATTAATACTGCTATTTACAAAGGAATTCGGTCAACCATTGAGCGGTTCCACAGATTGTAAATAACATCAATTAAGCTCTTTAATGCTAGTTAATATTAAATTTATCATTCAGCAACACTAACATTCAAATATTTCAAACAGTAACCATTAAAATCTTTAAGTATCAGGAACAATTTGATTTCAATAAATTGTAAAACTATTTTCTATTCTCTAAATTTAAACAAACATGAAACATTCCAAACACTGACAATGATAACAATAATCACGATACAAAACAAACAATACAACACTCAAATACTAACTATAAACACAAATAAGTTGTTTTTGGTATTTTATTTTTATATGATCATGAAAATGGGCGAAAGGTGAAATGTAAAAGTAATCTCTATTATAGTAAAAACTTCCGTCACTACATGCGACGCAATTACACCACTGAAAATTTAACCACTTACAATTCTGTCTCCTCTCCCTATAGAATCGTGAGTCCAGAATTGCAAGTTGATCTCCTCTTCAGCATACTAGCATCAATCCGAAACCAAAGCTAGAAACTTTACGATCTCTTGAGATATGAGTCGATGCTTGGTGAAAATGGCTTCCCTTCCCACGACATGATCACTCCTCACAATGGTTGTTAAGCGCCATGTTTGGCTCGGAATCGACTCGACATCTGGAAAGTATTCTCACAGACCTCTGATGGTTGGTGATTATGGTGGTGGTGGTGATGGTAGTGTGGAACTTCAGGGAACTTCCGATGTTGCCTACAGTTAGTGCGGTCCTCCTCTACACACACACTGGCCACACCCTTCATTTTTTTTTTCTCCTTGTCTTTTATATTTCTTAGTAGTAACTGCTTTTGCTTTGATGATTGGTTGGATTTCCTTCGTTCATATCAACGATGGTGATTTGTTCTTCCTTCCACGAGCGATTTCTTATGTGATACGTGCAATCGTGGTTTTCCTTCGAATGTCTTGCTTCTATAACCGCTACAGTGGCATATTAGAAATTAAATGGTCCGTGGAGTTACAGATAACTCAACGGACTTACTTCGTTGATTTAACTATAAAACATGTGCAATAAAGAAATAAGCCGCTAACATAACGCGTTACCTTAGTGTGTATTCATGTAACTCAATGCGTACAGTTATGCTAACTTAACGAGTTAAACATGTGCATCTCACGTGATATACTAAAGCATTTAAATTCAATACGTGCATAATTCTATCTTAACAAGTTCAAATATTTCGGACACTTACGAACCTAACTATCCGATGCTCAAATGCTTTTCGGATAGTTACAGATAACCTTCCGAAAATCCACTTAAGTCATGCATTATAGTTTCAACACGTGTAATCCAGGAAATAATAAAATATTCTTTAAGCATTTAAAACATAACTGTCCAGTACATTAAACATAACTCTTTGAAATAATAGAAAATTCGAATACTTAAGAATTTCACAGCCTGCAATTTACCGACAGTTCAGAAATGTACTAGATTAACATTAATTCCCTGGAATTATGTAGATTCTTTTATTAAAGCATCTAATAGTGCAATTATAACATAATTGCTTAATTCTCGCATGATAAGCTAAATATTATGTAATTAACCATCATTTAATCGTTAATATTATGCACTTTTTCATTCTGAACACTTTCCCCATACTTAAATTTTGCTAGTCCCTTAGCAAACTAAGATCTAACTAATTGGTCTTTCTAAAGTGCTTGATTTAATTCTTCATTTCGCTCTTCTTCAGAATAATAAATTAGATTACTATATAGATATTCTATATGCTTCAGTAATCTGTTTTAACTTTGTTTTCTCCTCTTCAACCAACAAATATATTTGGAACATATGTAAATTACATACAAAATATATTAGCATCACATAGGTGTTACTTATATTATCATTTTTTTTTTTTTTCCAGCATCTATCATCCTGAATTTATCAATATGATTTCCAGAATAAATTTCAATTACATAAGAATCAAAGCATAATCTAATTCAATATGATTAAGACAAGTAGAATGAAGAATTGTATCTCAAATAAACAACTTCAAAAGTCTATTCTAGATTCATACTTCAGCAATTTTAGATAACAGAACATATACTCAATTCATAAGATATCTATATTTCACAAAACACTTGTATCTTTTCAAAACAGTATATGCATATTTGTACTTTTAAAAGTTAATTTGACAAGTTTGAATCATACAAGAGCTTTCTAGTGTACCCATATATCGAGCTTTCAGTCCACAATCCTAGATCTGATCAAGATCTTAGGTTGCCAGATTTAAAGAGTCCTTTTCAAGTCAACAATCCTTACATACCTATCTGCTCAAGTACAAAAGGCTCATGATCAAACAAGTCAATAAACTCTCTTTTTTTTATTTTTAACATAGTATATGTACGTATTTCATTAATACAGATACAATAAAACACCAATCTCATATAATCCTGCTTCTATTATTTACTGAAAATATGAATCCATCTCAATAAGCTCATACTTTTTTCTGTAGTTTAATAAGATCTACACATAAATCATTCTACAAGTTTAATCAATCAAATTAAATGTATCATTGATCATATGTATTTCCTTTAATCCAAAAATCAACATTTCAGCTCTTTCAGGATTTCAGATAATTTACTGAGTTTCAGTTAAACATTCTGATTTCTTTTTAAAATCATGAAACTGTTAAACTCATAAATTTCAGCAAAAACATAAGATACTATATCTAGATTTGTATGAGTAGTAAAATTTGTAGCATCTTATATTAGAATCTAAATATAACATTCAAGTAGTTACAGTTCTTAAAAAAAATTACAGTCTCAATTATCGGATAGTTACAACAAATTCATAAAAGTTTTCAATTTCCACAAAACTTTGTAGTACCAATCTAATTCCTTTAATTAACAAACTTATATGGTTGTTACTTTAATTACCTCCCCCCCATACCTTTTTTTTTTGCATTGTCCTCAATGTAAAAGATTTGACAATAAATACAGTAATTGTAACAGGTATGAATATTGTTTCGTTGACTTAACATCTAACTCAACGAACTTAATTCGTTGAGTTAATAAATAACTCTACGAATTGAGTTTAAATCTAAATTCAGGATAAGTAATCAATTACATACCTTGTTTCGTTTGTATCTCCTTCTGTATATTTCGATTTTTGATTCTGAAAAATTTTCATTCACAGATAAAAGCAGAATATATGACAAAATAACATTTAACAAATATTGATAAATTAGTATCTTGTGTGGAACCTAGGCTCCTATGCCTTTGGTGGCTCACAAACAAGCCAGTTGGTTTCCCAGAACAGATACCAACAAACTAGATTGATATTCTTGTTTGTTTTTTTTTCTAAAAATAAATACAGACTACACATAACATTAAAAACACAGAATCATATTTTAAGAACATGACTGAAAAGTAGTAACAATTGGAATAAACGTGTCAGTCCAAGCAAACTTTTTTGGCATAATCTTTCTTGCTATCAATTCTGTTTTAATGAAGTCTATTTTCCTTTTTAATTTGTAAACTTGCAGTATATTATCAATACTAAATATAAGTGTATTTCCATTAATGAAATGAAATGCAGAAAGAGATTCTCGTCTGTTCCAAGATAGTGTGGCTGTTTCTATTTCTATATCTATTTCAATATATTCCTCTTCCCACTTCCATTCATTTAGGTCTTTTATAATCCATATTTGAAATTTCTTCAATTCATCCCACCATCTTATCAAGTAGGATCATCATATTTATTATACCACATTCCTAATTGAATTTTATCATATTCTGCAGATGGTGGTTTAGCTATATCACTTGGTATAGGCAAAATTTCTATATAGTCATTATCATAACTATCTATGCTTACTATGTATAAATCAGATCTAAATGCAACTGATATATCTGTGACTAGATATATATATCCATCAAGTATGACATGTATGCTGTTAATTAAGGATTTCTGTCCTAGATATATCATAGTGTTTTCAATCCAAGATCTATTCATAAAATTATACACACTTAAGCATAAATCTTCATCCCAATTTCCAGTAGGTCTCCAATAATATAATTTTTCAGGAATGGTAGAATTTTTATTAGAAAATATTAAAGTTGACCCACAATTTTTAGTTGGTACTTCATATCCATTAGGCCTTCCTATATTCCATTCTTCTCTAGTGAGAGGATTTCTAATCAAAATATCAGGTAACAGAATTGCATACCTTGGTTTGGTTCTGTATATAATTAATCCTTCATCCATCCTCATAATATGATCTATTCCTTCTAATGCATTAGGTGGAATTCCAGTAGTTTCATCCATATTCAGATATTCATAGCTGATTGAACTATGATTAAATGACTTTCATAAAAATCCATCTCTAATCTTAGTCATTTTTGTAGCTTGTAGTCCATGAAAATATTTTTCTCTAACACAGTCTTTAATATCCTTTGATACACAACATAATCTACACAAATCTTTAGCTAACAAGTTACTCAGTACTTCCCTTTGTGTGTCTAGTGGTAATTTTAAGAATTCCATATGTTGTGATTTTGTATAACATAAACAAAAGTTTAGCAGAGACAAAAATTAACATAACTACTTCACACCCTCGTGGAGTTAGGTCATAACTTAACAGATTAAGTTCGTTGAGTTAAGTAATAACTCTACGATACTATTAACTATAAGTAAACTTACATTTTTTTTTTCTTTTTTTTTCAATATAAACATAGTTACTTCAGTTATACTACTTCATTCAGCTATCCTCCTAGAGGAGGTATCAATTTCATTAACAATTCTGTTAATAGGGTTAGGTACTGCTTGCATTGGCAATCCTCTAGTAGGTCTAACTTCTATTAATTCTTTCTGTCTAAGGGGTATATTTCTATTTATATTTTGATTTTGAATTGCAGCATTTCCAAATACAAAATCTAGACGATTGTTTAATTGCTGAATTATCTTTTCTAATTTCTCTATTCTAAATCCTTATTCAATTAATGCTTCATAACTTATATTATTGTCATTAATATTTTCTCCTCCATGGAAATTGTTGTTTCTCCAAGATAAATTCAGGTGATTTCTCCAATTAAGGTTATATGAATTTCCAAAGTTATCTTTCTGGTTTCTAGCATAAATAATATCTAGATCGTTAATGTTTGCATTCTTTTCTACTAGTTTTTGATTTAATGATAACTCTTCTATTTTCTTTGTTAATTCAGTTAATTTCACTTCAAGCATAGTGCTTGAATCTATTTCATGTATTTCCCTTGGCAATATTCTTTTATCTACAATAGCTTCAGTTGAGTTCTCTCACTATGTAGTTCTTTTTGCAAAATTTTCTAAGTATGCCCATGCTTCTTCACTACACAATTTTAAAAATCCATTCTGACAAGTAGATTCTAATAAAGATTTTGTTGAAACATCTATGCCTTCATAAATTACACTTATTAATTGTGCTTTACTCATTGCATGATGCAGACATTGAGTCAGTAAATCTTTAAATCTTTCAAAATATTTCTAGAATGATTCTCCTTGTTTTTGGCTACACATTAATATTTCCTTTTTCTTTTTAATCGTTTGATGTGTTGGATAATATTTTTCCAGAAAAACAGAGCAAAATTCAGTCCATGTAGAAATTGAATTAGGTGATAGAGTATATAACCATCTCTTAGTTGTGTCTTTTAAAGCAAAAGTGATATATCTAAGTTTAATAGCATTTATACTCATATTCGGCATTTTCATCATCTGACAAACTTCGTTAAATTCTCTAAGGAAATAATAGGCATCCTTTCTTTCTAATCCATGAAAATGTAGCATTTGGCTAATATAATTAGATTTCAGTTCAAACCTATCTCCCTTAAAGTTTGGCAATCGAATACATGAAGGTTCATCAACTAATTCAGGATATAGAATTTCCCCTAATGGTTTTTCTATTGGAGTAGCCATATCTAGAAGGTTCAGTAATCTCTGCAGCTACATAATTTATGTACTCTTTCACTGAAATGGTTCTTGATCTGATCCTTTTGGATGCTCATTTAGTGAAATCGATACAATCCACCATTAGTAGTGGAATCAGATCTCTATAAAATAATTTCTTCTTCACTGTTCTCAGCTTGGAGATAAAAACTACAAACCAATTTATTTGAATTCTATTTACAACTGCATATGTGGCCCACTTTACAAATTGACTTAGTTCTATATCATGGCCTTGTCGATGGTAGACATTCTTAATTAGAATGTTTGCTATCATGTGTGTTGTACCATTTAACTGCTTTAGTCTATTTAATAATGACACATCAGGATTGATAGCTAAGCAATCCTTGATTTCTTCTTCTATCCACTCAAGAGCAGTTGTGCTTTCCAAAATTTCTTTCCCTTCATTTTTCAATCCTAAAATGTTGTGGAGAAGCTCTAGTGTTATTTGTACATTAGCTTCCTCCACGTTGAAAATTAATCCTCCTTCTTCTTCTCTTAAGTTTGCATAAAAGTAGGGCACTAGATTCTCATATATTGCATGCCCTATTTCTTGAGAAATAAACTTCAGTAGACCTTGGAATTCAAATAATTCTTTGATTTCTTGCATTCCGTCTCAATTTACTGGTCTACTGTAAATGATAGTATAACCCCTAATCTCTTGGTATTTGTCATAAGCTTCCTAACTCCGAAAATGTACTTCATTTAAAATTGTTGCTTCAGAAGGATCAGGAATATGCATTTGTTGCTCCTAAGGGGTTTGTTCTTGAACTTCCTCTTCCAAATGCTGAACTTGTACTTGCTGAAAATGCTCCATAGATTCCAGCATTTTTGGTTCTGCTTTTGTCTGTGGTGGTGAGCCAAGCCAGTAGAACTCTCCACTTTGCCTTGAATTATTTCCATAAATTGCTGAAGATTTTTTTGCTCTTCAGTGGAATCTGTTGAATCCTCTCTTTCCATATATACTTGTTCAACTTCTTGTTCTTTTTTTTTTTTTTCTTCTTCCTCTTGACTACCAATCTGCATTGTCACTATTTTTTCTGATTCTGTGGCCGATTGGGATGGAGTTGTTTGGATTAAAATGTTGCATATTTTTATAGGATCTTATTGGTTAAATATATTTACATGAGATTTATTAAAGTCATATTATGTATTTATTTCATTATTTAACCAATAAGAACCAATCCCCATTTTATACAGTTAAAAGTAGGAAATTATTTCAAACATGCATCATTTATAAATTTTATGGATGACTTGATATTTTGATGTATTTATTGTTGTGAAAAGTTTATAATTCAATAGAAGATCATGGAAATTGAAGATTGGAGAAAGAAAATCAAGTGGGATTTAATCCCAATCGTTGAATCAAAGATGGATCTCCAAACTTGGAAACTCTCTCTATAAAAGAGAGTGATGCACGTCTAGGTCTTCTCTCTTGGAGTTTTTGTTTTCCACCTCCAACACCACCAGCCGTCACCCTCTCTTGGAGCTCCACATCTTGAAGCAAGGAAGGAGAACGCCAGTCATTCCACCACATCTCTTCAACTCGGATCTCATCATCTCCATCCCACAAGTCATCTCCAACGTGAAAGCCTTCATCCCACATCTTGGAGGAGGGACGTCCACCACTACAAGGGTTCTCTTCTTCATTTGTGAGGTTTCATAAATTGTTTCTCCCCTTTCCCCTCTTCTTTGGCTTCAGATGTATCACTTTTTATCATGTTTCACGTAGGTAGTTATTCATGTTCTTAGTTTTCATTGTAATAGGGTAAAAGTAGAAAACAGATTCGTTGTTGTTTGTTTGTTCCTTTTTGAATCCGTGAATCTTTGTTCTTTTCATCTGAAAATCATAAAAACAGGTGCTGTTATTGATATATATTCATATATTGTTGTTTGTTGATGTTGAAATCCGGATATTACATTCTGTTATGCATGAAACAACATAGAATTCGTTGAAGGTTGTGCATGTTGTTTGCAGATTTGCAGTTTTGTTGATCTGTTTTTATTCCGAGAGTTCATATGCCTTCTGGAGTGATTCTGTTTAACTGAAAATTCTGAAAAAAATCTTAATCGTGCTATTATAAGCCTTCTGTGATTCTGTAAAATTTCATAGCAAGACGAGAAGATTTGTTGCCATTTTGAAGCCATAACTCTATCAAGCACAGAATTCGGTCTGAGACTCTTTTGTCGTGATTGTAACGTGTTTTTTTCATAACTCAGATCGCATAAAAATTAGAATAAATATTTCATTAATATCTACATTCTGTCTATTTTGCAACGCATTTGATTTTGTAATTTTTGGTTTAGTAATTCTGGATTTATAAGGTTTTTAAGATATTGTTGTTAACACGCAGAAGTTTCCAATTTTATGCATCATTTTCAATTCCCGAATTTTCAGTCATACCATTCGTGCGTTTTTAAGTGTGAAAATTTTTATCTGAAGTCCACATTAATATATCTGTTTGAGATTAAATTTTCAGTATAATCTGTTGATTGGTCGATAAATTAAAAATCTATGGACTTACCTTTCTTGTAGTCTAATCTATTTTTGGAAAGTATTTGCTTACCATATTCTTGTAATTAGAATCCTAGATTATCCCCATTTCTCTGTGGTTTAACCCGTACTTGCCGACGTACTTCATTGGACGCTGTGCACTTGTGGTTTATTAAATTTAAAACTTCTAAAAAATACCCAAACAGGAGTTCCTGTCAAATTAGTTTCTGCCCTAATTTCTGTTTCTTCTATTTATACAGGCTACAGACTAGTTTCAGCTTGTTTTTTCTTCTTCTTTTTACTCTTTCTACTGTAGCTTCTGCTCCTCTTCAGAATCGGATAGCAGGTTTACAAAATTTGGCTCTACAGGCCCTACTGACATTTGTCTTTTAGATTTAATCTCCTTTTGATTTTCAGACACTATCTCCTTTCCTTTCTTTTTTCTAATTAATTGTGTCTGGTCTTCTTCTTCCTCGTCTGAAATTAAATCCACAAAAATAGGCTCTGCACGCCTTTGAGCCATAGGTACTAGCTCTTCCTATTTAACTTTTCAATAATTACTGGTCTCGAAGGACCAGCTTCATCTCCTTTTGTAGTAGGTCTAGCAATAGCTTCTTGATGCTGTTCCACTTTGATTTTATATTGGGCTTTCAACTTTTCTGCAGCCCTCTTTTTGTAAAGTGCATCAAACACTAGGTGTGCTTTAGCCACTACCAAATCTTCTGATTCTCCTTGGTTTTTCCTAACTTGAACCAGTTCTTCAAATTCTCTTAATTCTTCTTCGTTTGAAGGCCCCACAACTACCACCCTTTCTAATGGTTTAGGAAGTGGATTTGAAGGTCCTGGCTGCTACTCCTCAGGAACAAGTCTTTCAGCAGTCGTCTCCTCTTGTCCTTTAGTTGCCTCTTCTTCATTTTCTTTCCTATCTTGCTCCCAGATCGCCCTTTGAGCTCGTCTACCTATTCGTCTTTTGAACCAGAGCCAGGACTTACGTTGGATTAATTCTAGGGCAACTTCATTGTTTGGCTTGATTTTTCTCTCTTTGCTTATAGCAATTTCCATAGCAACCTTTATTCTTGTTTCCATTATTTGAGGTATTTGTATACCCAAATCTACTAAAACTCTTCTCTAGTTGAAAATTTCAGATTCTACCTTTTGTAGTTCTTTTTCTCTTGTCGTATTCCTGATTTTCTACCTCGTGTGCCATTCCTCCGAGTCTTTAAGAAATTCTGAAGTGTCTATTGCCTTTTCCCAGAACTCAAGTGTCATCTTCCTCATCGTGGAGTTATGCAACGGAACAGAGTCGCTCTGATCTCTACTGTTCTAAGTTCTAAATGATTATGCAGGTAATGCCCCCAAACCTTAAGTTTAAGTATAAATAAGCCCTAAGTTTAGGCAGGTAATCGGGTCATTTCCCATACAAAACTCTCACTCTCTCATCCGTGGAATTACGGTTAACTCCATGGACTAAGTCCGTGGACTTAACTATAGTACTCCGTTGAGTTATAGTTAACTCAACGGCATAAGTTCATTAACTAATCCTAACCTCAACGGAGTAAGTTCATTGAGTTAAGCATAACTCAATGGACTTCCCGTAAAGTTATATCTAATAAAAATACTTAAGATAATAATTTTTTCTTCGGTCAAGATCGAAGAATTTCCGGTCTAACCGATTCTTAATTATTATTATTATTTTTTTAACACTTTAAAAGTTTTCGGTCAAACCGTTACATTCCTCGGTTGAACTGAAATTACATATTTTTTTCTACTAGTTGAACTGATACTATACTTCGGTAAAACTGACATTTTTACTAAATAATATAGAAAATTCTATGTTTTTATGTTCCGGTCAGACTGATGGATCCTATCGGTTGAACCGCAATGACTCTTTTTTTTTTATTATAATTTTTTTTTATTTTAAAGTTATATACTTAGAACTTTCTTACTAAGTAAAGCTTGAGTAGTCCTCTACTCTTACTTCTTCTACAATTCCAAAAGAACTTTTTGGTATCTTCAAAATAGGTCTAAGTCTTTGTCCATTTACTTTAAATATATTCTGATTTTTAGGATTTTCCATCTCAATAACTCCATAGGGATAAATATTTCAAACTATGTAAGGTCCTGCCCATCTAGATCTTATTTTTCCTAGATGGTTATAGAGTCTAGTCATATAAAGATATACTTCTTGTCCTATTTTAAAGGTTTTTGGAATAATTTTCTTATCATGCCAGAACTTCATTTTCTATTTTTCTCATACAGTTTTTGAAATCTTTGCTAACTACAGCTTTCAGAAATCTTTGAGCATAAGCATATGCCATATTCTCAATTATAGAAGAAAACACACAACACCCCTCTTGCTATTAAAACAAAACAGCACTCACAGTTGCTTAGCTACTCAATTCCCCAGCAACGGCACCAGAAAACTTGATTGGATTTTTAGGCAGCACTAGAGAACTTATTTAGTTCCCTAGCAACAGTGCTAGAAAACTTGTTAACTTCTATTTGTAACTTAGTTAATTTATCTTTATGCTTATCATTAATTCTTTTTAGAAGTGAACAAACCATCTTTCACACAAATTAGATATTAATTCCAATTTGTATTTTAACTACAAGTGCACAGTGTATATTGTATTTGTGTGCAAGTACAGGTCGATCCCACAGAGAATTGAGGAAGAATTGTGTACTATTCTATTTTAATAATGAATTTTATATCTTCAGTAAGCACTTCGTGGAGTTATAGCGAACTAAACAAACTAACCTCGTGAAATTGAAGTAACTTAACGAAGTTGTCTATCTAAATTAATACTGTTATTTACAATGGAATTCGGTCAACCATTGAGCGGTTCCACAGATTGTAAATAACATCAATTAAGCTCTTTAATGCTAGTTAATATTAAATTTATCATTCAACAACACTAACATTCAAATATTTCAAACAGTAACCATTAAAATCTTTAAGTATCAGGAACAATTTGATTTCAATAAACTGTAAAACTATTTTCTATTCTCTAAATTTAAACAAACATGAAACATTCGAAACACTGACAATGATAACAATAATCATGTTACAAAACAAACAATACAACACTCAAATACTAACTATAAACACAAATAAGTTGTTTTTGGTATTTTTGTTTTTATATGATCATGAAAATGGGTGAAAGGTGAAATGTAAAAGTAATCTCTATTGATAGTAAAAACTTCTGTCACTACATGCGACGCGATTACACCACTGAAAATTTAACCACTTACAATTCTGTCTCCTCTCCCTATAGAATCGTGAGTCCAGAATTGCAAGTTGATCTCCTCTTCAGCATACTAGCATCAATCCGAAACCAAGGCTAGAAACTTTACGATCTCCTGAGATATGAGTTGGTGCTTGGTGAAAATGGCTTCCCTTCCTACGACGTGATCACTCCTCACAGTGGTTGTCAAGCACCGTGTTTGGCTCGGTATCGACCCGACATCAGGAAAGTATCCTCACAGACCTCCGATAGTTGGTGATTATGGTGGTGGTGGTGATGGTAGTGTGGAACTTCAGGGAACTTCCGATGCTGCCTATAGTTAGCACGGTCCTCTTCTATACACACACTGGCCACACCCTTCATTTTTTTTTTCTCCTTGTCTTTTATATTTCTTAGTAGTAACTGCTTCTACTTCGATGATCGATTAGATTTCCTTCATTCATATCAACGATGGTGATTTCTTCTTCCTTTCACGAGCGATTTCCTGCGAATGTCTTGTTTTTGTAACCACTACAGTGGCATATTAGAAAATAAATGGTCGGTGGAGTTACAGATAGCTCAACTTCGTTGATTTAACAATAAAATACGTGCAATAAAGAAATAAGCCACTAACATAACGTGTTACCTTAGTGTGTATTCATGTAACTCAACGCGTACAGTTATGCTAACTTAACGAGTTAAACATGTGCATCTCACGTGATATACTAAAGCATTTAAATTCAATACGTGCATAATTCTATCTTAATAAGTTCAAATATTTCAGACACTTACAAGCCTAACTATCCGATGCTCAGATGCATTTCGGATAGTTACAGATAACCTTCTGAAAATCCACTTAAGTCATGCATTGTAGTTTCAACATGTGTAATCCAGGAAATAATAAAATATTCTTTAAGCATTTAAAACATAACTGTCTAGTACATTAAACATAACTCTCCGAAATAATAGAAAATTTGGATACTTAAGAATTTCATAGCTTGTAATTTACCGATAGTTCAAAAATGTACTAAATTAACATTAATTCCGTGGAATTATGTAGATTCTTTTATTAAAGCATCTAACAGTGCAATTATAACATAATGGCTTAATTCTTGCATGATAAGCTAAATATTATGCAATTAACCATCATTTAACCGTTAATATTATGCACTTTTTCATTCTAAACAGAAAGAATTTTGAACAAAAGGATTTGGTGAGGAAAATTCTTAGATCCCTAAGTTCTAAATGGTCTCAGAAAGTAACATCAATTAAGGAATCACAAAATTTAAATGTTTATACCATGAATGAATTGATAGGAAATTTAACAGCTTATGAAGTTCAATTAAATGAATCATTGAGTCACAACAAACTAAAAATGAAGAAAGAAATAGCCTTCGAAATGAATTCAGATTCTGAAATATTTATTGATTCTAACGAGGATTTGATTTTGCTGACTAGGAAATTTAAGAAAGCATGGAAAGCTAGGAAACAGTAAAGGAACAAAAATGATAAACACTCAACGTCAAAATCATTGAATGACAAGAATTCTTCATCTAGAAAGTATGTGTGTTACAATAGTAAGAAACCTGGACATCTTTCTCCAAACTGTCCTATAAGGAAAAATGAAAAGCATAGTAGGACAAATCAGAAGAAGACGGCTTAGAAAACTTAGAAAATGTTTTACAAGAAAAAAGCTTTGAAGGTCACTTGGGATGACACGCTTGAAGAGTCTAAATCTGAGGAATCATCATCAAAATCTTCACATTCAGAAGGAGAACCAGAGTTAGAAGACGTTGCTCATGTGTGCTTCATGGCAGATGAGTCTAAGGTAATATATGATCTTGAAAGACATTCATATTTTAACTTTGATGAATTATTATGTGCTTATCATGCATTACTACAAAAACTTAAAGTTTGTAAACTGGAAAATAAGAATATCAGAAACTCTTTATCCATTGTGGAGGAAGAAAATAGTTTCCTGTCTATTACTTTAGAAAAGTTTAAATGTGATAATGAAAATCATGCTAAAAATTTGCATAAATTTAGATTTAATGAATGTGTCTTGCATGAACAAATACAGAATACAAATGTTGAAAAATTAAAGATAGAATCTGAAAATGAAATGTTGAGAAAAAATATAAATGATCTCAAGTTAGAGATTGATAAATTAAAAATAAGAGAGCTAGATTTAAATTCTTCCATTAAGAAATGAAATTTAAGTCAAACTAAGTTAGACAAACTAACTAGTACCCCTGCGGTGTCATATAAATTTGGCTTAAGATTTGATTATCTTGAATCTTAAGCCAATAAAGGATTTATTAGTTGCAACTCAAGTAAATCTAAGACTAAAATTCCTTTTATCATGAAACAAGGTAATAAATATGTAGAAGTAGGTAATTCAAGGGATGAATCATGTAGTAATAATATAAATCAATGTGATTTGTCTAAATGTACTTCTAACATGACTATTAATGTTTCTAAAAATCTTGTTTCTTGTTTTGGAAATTCAGTTTCTAATGTTTCTAAAATTTCAGACAAATGTAGTAAACTGAAAATTCAGAAACCTAAGCGTGTAATTCAAAACACTAGTGTTGGACCAATTACTCATTCTGCATGTGATATATCTAGAAATTCTTGTGTAGAAAAAGATTTTGTATGTACTGAAAATGTTAAAACAAGTACAAAATCTTGGTATGAACTTACTGAAATGTATGAGCATGACCAAAATAAATTAACATCTGATAAAAATCGGTTTGGTCTTGGTTATACTACATCTGAAAACAAAAAGAATGATTATAAGAGTAATAATGCTATATGTGAGTATGAAGCTAATGAGAAGTCAATAGTACTTACAACTAATAAGAATGTAAATGATAATGTTAAACTGTTTTTAAACAAAAAGAAGAAATATGTGTTTAATGAACTTGGTCTTCAACAACATTGGGTACCGAGAAAAAGTTTTTCTTAATTTATTTTGTAAGAGGAAACAACATCAAAATGGATCTTGGATAATGGAGCATCAACTCACATGACCGGACAGAAAAGTCTACTATAAAATTTTACAAATACCACGAAAGGAAGTGTAACATTTGGAAACAAAAGCAAGGATAAAATCATAGGTATGAGTAATGTTCAAATAACTCCGACTTGTGCTATTTCGAATGTACTATATGTAGAAAACCTAGGATTTAATTTGTTGAGTGTTATAAAACTAACTGAGAATGGATATTATGTAGTGTTTGAAGATAATGTATGCAAAATTATTGATAAAAATACAGATGAACTTAAGTTTATTGCTAAAAGAAAAGGTTCTGTATGTATTTTATCTTTACCTTCTGGTGTAGTTGATTTAAATTCATGTTTGCTAGTTGAAACTAGTGATGCATATTTATGACATAGAAGGATCAGGCATATAAATATGAAACTATTACATAAACTATCTAGAAAACATTTAGTGAGAGGTTTACCAAAGATTAAATACTCAAAGGACTTTATGTGTGATGCATGTGAGTTAGGTAAACTTCAGAAAAACTCTTTTAAATCCAAAACTGATATTTCAAGCAAGAGAGTCTTAGAACTTATACATATGGATCTATTTGGACCAACAAGAATCATGAGTCTTGGTGGTAAACGATATGTATTTGTTTTAGTAGATGACTTCTCTAGATACACTTGGGCATATTTTCTAGCATCTAAGATAGAAGTTTTTGAAAAGTTTAAAATGTTTTGCAATCTTGTTCAAAATGAACAAAGTGTTTCTGTTCAAAAACTTAGGAGTGATCATGGTACTGAATTTGATAATGATCAAATGAATAATTACTGTATAGATCACGGCATTGATCACAGTTTTTCTTTTCCAAGAGCACCGTCTCAAGATGGTGTTGTTGAGAGAAAGAATAGATCACTTCAGGAAATGGCCTAAACTATGTTGAATGAACATAAGTTACCTCAAAATCTTTGGGCTGAAGCAATAAATACAGTTTGTTATGTTATTAAAAGAAGTCACTTAAGACCTTGTGTTAATAAAACTCCTTTTGAAATTATGTTTAATAGGGTTCCAAAAATTTCCTATATGAAACATTTTGGCTACAAGTGTTTTATTCTTAATACTAAGGATAAAAAGGATAAATTTCAAGCCAAAGCAGATTTGAAGGAATTTTTATAGGTTACTCTACTAGAAGTAAAGCCTATAGAGTATATAACAAGACTTCTAAAACTATTGAAGAAACCCTCCATGTAAGCTTCAATGAAAATTCTTTTAAAGAATCTCAATCTAAAGTTGATAATGATGATTTGATCAATTTCCCAAAAGAGTTAGAGATCAATAGAGAGATTGAAGATTTAATTGAGAAAATCAAAAATATGAACTTAAATGATCAAACTAATGATGAAAGTGGTAGACTTTCAGATGTTGATGAGAATATTGAGGAAAATCAAAGAAATTGGCGTTATTCTTCATCACATCCCATTACTCAAGTCATTGGTAATATTAATGAGGGAGTTAAAACTAGAGCTTCAGTAAATTTAAGTAGTATGTGTATGTTTCTATGGTGGAACCAAGGAATATAGAAGAAGTATTATCTGATGAAAATTGGATAGTGGTAATGCAAGAAGAACTAAATCAATTCATCAGAAATGATGTTTGGGAATTAGTCTCTCCACTAAAAAATCAATCCATAATAGGTACAAAGTGGATCTTTAGAAACAAAACTAATGAGGCTGGTCAAATTACAAGAAACAAAGCTAGATTAGTTGCACAAGGGTATACACAGGAAGAAGGACTAGATTATGATGAAACATTTGTTCCTGTGGCTAGGTTAGAAAGTATTAGAATATTATTGGCCTATGCTTGTTATATGGATTTTAAATTATATCAAATGGATGTAAAGAGTGCATTTCTAAATGGTTTAATTAATGAAGAAGTCTATGTGAAATAACCACCTGGATTTGAAGATATTAAAAATCTTGACTTTCTGTATAAATTGAAGAAAGCCTTATATGGTTTGAAGCAAGCACCTAGAGCATGGTATGAAAGATTATCTACTTTTTTAATAGAACAAGGTTATATCATGGGAAAAGTAGATCATACTCTATATATCAAAAGAGATGGTAAAAATTAGATTGTTGTTCAAATATATGTGGATGGTATAATCTTTGGAGCAACCTCTGATAAACTGATAAAAATATTTTCTAAAGAAATGACTAGTCAGTTTGAAATGAGTATGATAGGAGAACTTTCATATTTTCTAGGACTTCAAACTAAGCAAATGGATAGAGGTATATTTTTAAATTAGGAAAAATATGCAGATGAAATGCTTAAGAAATTAAATTTTAATGATACAAGGATTTGAGGAACTCGTATGAGTACTTCTTTAAAGTTAGATATTGATGACATAGGAAAATCAAAGAAAATACAGAAGTATGATTGGTTCTTTACTTTATTTGATAGCTAGTAGACCTGATATTATGTTTGCTGTGTGTGCTTGTGCTAGATTTCAATCTAATCCTAAAGAATCACACTCAATTGCTATTAAAAGAATATTTAGATATATACAAGGAACTAAAAATTTTGGACTGTATTATTCTAAGGATAGTTCAGTAGATCTTATAGGATATACTAATGTTGATTACGTAGGATCTAAATTTAATAGAAAGAGTACCAGTGGCACATGTCAATTATTGGGAAATAATTTCGTGTCATGATTTAGTAAAAAGCAAAACTGTGTAGCACTTTCTACTATAGAAGCTGAATATGTTGCTGTTGCACTATGTTGCACTCAGATTTTGTGGATAAGGCAAACTTTAGAAGACTTTGGATTATCTTATGATACAACTAAGATTTATTGTGACAGTAGTTCTACAATAAATCTTTCCACAAATCCTGTATTACATTCTAGAGCAAAGCATATAGAGGTTAGACATTATTTTCTAAGAGATAACGTAATTAAAGGAAAAATTAAATTAGGATTTGTGTCTAGTAAAAATCTATTAGCTGATATATTTACAAAACCTCTAGACGAAAATACATTCTGCAACATAAGATTAAATTTAGGTATTTGTAGGCTATGTGATGTGTAAAATGCTTAAACTCCACAAAAAGATAAATTTTGTTGATGATGTTGTTCACCTTGTAGATATTATATACTTATCATAAATATCTAAGTAATATCTAAATTACTGCATAAGATACTATGTATTTATTGTAAAATCATAACTAAATTGCTGTATGTTATTGATTTTAAGTAGTTTATCAATTTTAATGGTTTTCATGATTTTAAGTGGAAGTGTAAATGAAAAACATTAAATGCTTCTGAAATTCTGAAATTTTGATTAAGTGTTTTCTTTGAATCAATGAAAGTGCATATGATCATGCATAAATTTGACTTGATTGATTAAACTTATAGAATAATTTATACGTAAATCATTTTAAACTGTTAATCAAAAGTATGAGCTTATTGAAACTGATTCATATTTTCAGTAAAATCATAGAAGTAAAAATTGTATGAGATTTGTGTTTTATTGCATCTGTATTAATGGAATACATATATACTATGCTTAAAATGAAAAGTGCTTATAAAGTGAAAATCTTTGAGAGTTTATTGATCAGTTTGATAACGAGCTTTTTGCACTTGAGCAGATAGGTATGTAAGGATTGTTGTCCTAAAAAAGGATTCTTTAAATCTGGCAACCTAAGGTCCTGATCAGATCTAGGATTGTTGACTAAAAGCTCATTATACGGATACATTAGAAAGCTCTTGTATGATTCAAGCTTTTCAAACTAACTTTTAAAGAAAATTTTCAATATTTGCTGTTTTGAAAAGAAAAAGTTATTTCATTAATTACAAATATCTTTGAATCGAATATAGTTTCTACCAATATGACTACTAATTTATTGAATCAATATTAGTACTTTTGAAAACATTTATTTGAGATACATTCTTTTATTCTCCTTGAATTAATCATATTGAGTTCAAAGTTGTGTTTTGGTTCATATGCAGTAGGAATTGATTCTGGAAATCATTTTTGATAAATTCAGGATAACTGAAGTTTCTACAAAGAAAATTTAAAAGTATAGTTATACTTAACATCTATTGTTATACAAGTATATTTTGTATGCTATTGAATATATAAGAAGTATATTTGTAGGGGGAGGATTAACAATGTCCAAAACAAATTAATATAATTCAGAATACAAATCTTGGTTAATTTGAATTTAGATCCCTTAAGATCTTGATGAAACAATTTAACAGACAAACAAACTATTTTAGATTCATAAGAAGAGAATGCTAGAATAGTTTACAATATTCTCAAGATAATGTTAAGTGTAGCATGTGTGTTGTCTTCAAAAGGAAGCATCCGAAACTTGATTTTAGTAAAGTGTACTAACTGAACGTTATGTTATATAAGGTAACGTGTAAAACTGCCTCTAGACTGCATTTTACTTGTTAGGTTGGTTAACTCAATGAGTTATACTTGAATATTTTGGGTACCTTGATTAAATAAACTTTATTCAATATTCATTTAAAATCCAAACCCGACATCTATACACGTTGTGTTATTTGCCTAAAACTATATTTAAACACTTATTACACGACACTTAGGTTATTCATAAACTTTGTCAAAAAATCTTTCCCACTTGTTGCTATTACAACCTGCGACAATGGTCTCCAAGTTCTACAAAGGTCATGGCAAAGGAGAAGGCAAAAGTAGAGGAGATGCAAAAGGAAAAGAAATAGATACTAATGAAGTTCCATGCACTTGGTTCAAGAAAATACTTTGAGTGGACAAAAGGTTAGCACAAATTTACAGTGAATACTTCTTTCCTCAAGGTATACTAGATGAAGTTAGACAAGAGCTTCAAAATACTGATGCAAATATTACATATATGGGTATTCAAAGTAAATATGATAGAGAATATAGAATGAAATGTGCTGAGATTGCATTTCTTGAATAGTATACAAAATATATGGAAAAAGGTGTAGGTTCATTAAATAGAATTCCTCAAACTCCTTTGAGTGGTACACGACTACATGCATTTGAGGAAGAACATGAATCTTCTATACGTACTCCTCTATATTCAAAAGAAGTAGAGTCAAATATTGCTGTAGATAAAAGAAAAGTTGAAGGTCTTCGAAAGGTAGTTGCAATAGAAAGTGCCTTAGAAGAATTAAAGTAGAAAACTTTTATGGAACAATTTGAAAAGAAAACAGCAATACTTGAAGAGGAGAAACAAAAGTGTTACGGAAGAAGAAAAATCAGAAAAATCATGTCTAAGGAAACAAAGTCTATTGAAAAAGGAAAATTGGATGAGCATTTATTTCCAAAGGACAATGTATGTCTAGACATTATAGCTTATAGTGCATCTGATAAACTCATCAGTTCCGAGCATACTGAAACTGATGAAGATAATGAGACTTTATTTTCCCTTGCTAGAAAACTTGAGAAGAAATCCAAGTCAAATATGAGCTCAAGTTTTTCTATTCATTCAAGTCTTGATGATGTAGAAATTGAAAAATCAAAGCATCAGGCAACTGACATTGAACAAGTTATTGCAGATATAATTGACAATGTTGAGGCAGTAACTAGTTCACAGGCTGAATTATTTGGAGTAGCGGATATTGAAAAACTTAAGACTCCAAAAGACCTAAATGTCAACTAGCCTTCTTCAAAATCTATAGAAGTAGAGTTTGAGAATTCACAACATGTATCAATGGAGATATCTGTTGAAAAAAATGAACAAATACAGACAGATACACCGGCTATAGAATTTGTGAAAAAATTGAACTCTGATCATTCTATAGAGACTGAACAAATGAATGTAGAGCATAATGAAGATGTTCCTTACACTCTTGAAGTTGAAGAATCAAGTGTACATACGCAGCTTCAAGAAAATATTTTCATAGAGGAACAACATGACATTCATTTTGAAGAAGTTCCTAAAGATGAATTAAACTCTAAATCATAGCTTTAGGTATCACCTTCTTTGTGTACAGTATTACAAATTCAAGGTAATTCAATTCATTTTAGATCTGAGTAAGCAGTGCAGAAATACAATAATCTGATTACATGTCAGATTCTGCATGCTTGACCAATAAAATTCAAAAATTTGATTAATATGAGAGATCTATTTGAGTATCAAGGCCTCATTCAATTCTTGCCATTTGGAACACAATGGAAGCAGTACAAACAGCTTATTGCAGCTTTTTATAGTAATCTGGTCAAGAATGAAAATATACTGAAAACTCAAATAAATAAACAAGAGTTGATATTGTCTCCTGAATTAATTTTTGAAGTTTTAGGATTAAAGAATGAAGGTGTTGTTGTTACAAATAGATTTGACATGATTAGACAACTAGAATGGAACATTCAATCTTTATCAAAAATTCCAAATGTATATACTAAAATGAGATTAATGGAAAATATGAATGTAGAGGCAAGATTTATTGCAAATATATTGCATGCCAATTTATTTCAAAGAGTCGGACACAATATGGAAGTCAGCAGAAGCTGTTTATATGCTACTTATGGTCTGCTAAATAGAATTCAAATCAATTGGTTTGATGTTTTTACTTCTCAACTACAGCATATGAATTCAAAGTTATTTTTTGGTGATGCTATATGTAGATTCCTTGCAAGCCAATTGAATTTATCCGACTGGCCCTTTGAAACTAAAGGCATGAGAGTTTTTAGTGTAAAAGATTTGCAAAAATTCCAAGGCTTGCATCAACCTCATCAATAACAACAACAACAACAACCAACAGATTGTACAGAATAGATTCAACCACAACAGCCAAGTAATTCAATTCAAGCAAAACAGCAACCCCAAATACCTCTTGACCTAGATGATGTGCTTAACGAAATCAGAAATGATATTAGGCATCTAGGAGATAAAATATGTAATGCTATAAGTGATATACTTAGGAGGAATAGATAACTGTTTGTTTGCTTGTATCTAAATACAAAATGTAATGTTTGTATTCATTGTTTGCTTCATTGAACAATACATTTTTCTATAAATGTTTACAATTCTTATTATCATTTACAGAAAGCGTTGTTGTAAATATGTCTCTTACTATATATACTGTGTAATCATTTTTTTTGATTAATGACAAAAAGGGGGAGAAATGTTATAAAAGAAGATGATTATGATTTTAATTACATATATTATAAAGGGAGATGATATTTATGTGGTTATTGTAATCTGACAGATGATAATGTAATATGAAATAAAATTATATGGTTATTAAATTATACAATGAAAGGGGGAGAAATGATACTTATGTAATTATTGACATCTGGAAGTTTTATTTCTGAGAGGTGAAATTTACACAAACAATAGAAATAAGCTTAAGTGAACTTAAGTCAATAAACTTGTTTGTTGAATTAAAAGTTAACTCAACGAAGGTGCTTTGTTGAGTTAAATATATTTCATAATTGATTTAATATGGTTTTGTCATCATCAAAAAGGAGGAGATTGTTGAGTATTTTATTTTAATGATGTGTGTTGAATGAAAATAATCATATTTGCTCAATTACTATTGCTTGTGAAAGGAAATTAAGTACATCAATTAATACAGAAAAAACTTACTGATATAAATACGTGTTTGTATTGGATCTGAAATTATACTAAGTTAATAACTAGTCGTTTCATTGCATTAATTTCTCATTTAACTAAACGTTAAGTTAACATGCGTTTTTATTGAAAAGCATGATATGTTTTAAAGTTATATCTTCTATATCATGAATAGTGCACGTTTAGACAATTTGTTAAGTTAGAGTTTTGTTCGTATAGAGGTCACGTGAGAACTCGTTAAGTTAGAGGTTTAAAGGTTAAAATAGGTCACGTGAGAACTCGTTAAGTTAGTGAGTAAAAGAAGAGACGAACTTGTTAAGTTAGTGTTGTACATGTGGTGAATTAAAAGTTACGAATGTTATATTGTATCATGTGAGGTGCACATGTTTAACTCGTTAAGTTAACATAACTAAACGCGTTGAGTTGCTATATTGTACACTAAGGTAACGCGTTAGGTTAGCGTTATAAAACTTAAGTTATTTTTGCACGTGGTAAAATTCTTATTATAAAAACATTTGCTTATTACTAGTTCGTTGAGTTATCTGTAACACAATAGAGATGGTTCGCTGAGTTAGCGTAACACCATAGACTTAGTTCGTTGAGTTAACTAAAGTACTTGTCACGTGAGTTGGCACATGAGGAACTCGTTAAGTTAGAAACGTTATATTATATATCTACTTGTGTTAGTCGTTTAATTAACATTAAAGTAATGACTTCTTATTACACTTGATGAAAAATTTTGGACGAGAAAGTTTATTTTGCAGGAAAATTTTCAAAGATCCAGGATTGATGATTAAAGAAAATTTGAAATGTAAACGTGGGTCAGAACGTGTGTATTTCGATGAAGGAAAAAGAAAAGATGTGAAGAAGTGGAAAATTGGTAGTGATTAAACGTAGAGGATATGTATGAAATGAAGATACAATATAAAAGGTATAGAATTCTCGTTGATCAGTTATCCCTGCACACCAAAAGAAAAATCTTTTCAGGGATCAAAAACACCTCTTCGGGGAAAAGCTCTCAAGTGGAAGAAAATTCAGTAAAGTAGAAAAAGGTAAGATATATGTCACTGAAGATTTGAAGTATCAGATGGAAGAAAATTCAGTGAAGTAGAAAAGGCCAGATTTATGTCATTGAAGATTTAAAGTATCAGAAGAAAGCAAATTCGGTGAAGTAGAGAAAGACTAGATATTCGTCATTGAAGAATTGTTGAAGAAGAAAGAGAAGAAGAAGAAGAAAGATCTCAAACAAGGAGAAATGTTTTAAATTCTGCAAATTAGTTTTCTTTGTTTGTAGTTATGAAATTGTATAGATGAAACATGGTATCGATATATAATTGCATTTACAATTTCTAAGGAGAATTGAATTGTATATTGTAATTGAAACCTTGAATAAAAATGATTTTATGAAAATAGTGTCTCAACTTGTTTTTGAATTTTAAAGTTTCAATTATGATCGAAAATGTTAAAAAACATAATTCACCCCTCTTATGTAGCCATACGATCCTACAAGAGTAGAAGATCTTCCCTGTTAGGACCCTAGTATTTTGATAATGCAAACACCTGTGTGAGGAAACAAATTGTATTTCACAGTTAAGATAGCTCAGCAGAAGAGCAAAAGATAGATAAAGTCATTATAGATAATTCAAAATGGGCTGCAAGAGATAAACAAGATATCAGAAGGTTACCAAGCTTAACTATTCGGAAGAGATATATTTTCGGTGAGTTACTAGGCCTAAGTATCCAAAAGGTAGTTTAAAGCAGCAGGAATTCAATCGGAGAGTTAGAAAGATGGCTGTATGGAAAATCGAAGAGTTAGAAAGTTAACTATCTGAAATTTGAAGAGTTTTAGTGAGTTACAAGTATAACCATCTGAAACTTAATTTATTCTATTATGCACGTGCAGAAATGAGAAGATAGCTGTCGAAAGCTTAGAAGAAGAAAATTGGAGAGTTACTGTAGCTAACTATCTGATAGTCAAGAGAATTTCGGTGAGTTACAACTGCAAGTATCCAAACTTTAAATACTTCACGTGTATAACTTAAATCTCACGTGACAAAAGAACTTAAGTGGATTTTCGGTGAGTTATGATCATCCTTCGGAAAGTTACACAGATAACTATCCGAAAGTTTGAGAAAATTGGAAGGTTATCTTGAAACACCTTTCCAAACGGTAACTTACCATATTTGGATCTGCAAACTCAGCAAGTACAGCAGAATCAATCCATTGAAGTGAAAAATATGATCGTTGGTAGTTCAAGCATAAATACAAATAGATCATTCAATATTTAGTAGAGCAATGAAGTGAAAATATAGATACAATCACATACAGAGATACGATATACATTGCAGATCAATTTTTGTTACAAAAGAAGGGCTCAATTCAGATTGATTACAACATAGAATCGATTGAAAGCTGGATTAATAAGAAGATTCTTAAAGCTCTCTATGTACTGAAAGTCTGATCCAAGAAGGATCATTTGGTTCGCGGCTTCTACCTTAAAGCTTCATTCAAGTGGTTGGTTTGAGTTTTGACTTGAAAACTCAAAAGGTTGGTTTACTGAAGTTTATACCTGAAAACTTCTGTGTGATTGGTTAGAGCTATGACCAAAAAGCTCAAGTGAATGGTTGGTTCTTGCTTCGACCTGAAAGCAAGTGTATGTAAGTGTTGAGACACTTAGTGAAACCCAAGTGATCCTTGGGGGTGGACTAGCCGAGTTGGTGAACCACCTAAAATTCCCTTGTGTTTCTTACTTTTATTTCCACTGTGCATGTTTTGTATATTTCTTTAGTACTTGTGCAAACTGTTTAATCCAATATAGATAGAAAAGTTAGTAAAAATTTTTATTTACACACTATTCACCATTCACCCTCCTTTGGTGAAGCCATACGTTCCTAACATTCCCAACTGCATGATAGGTTCACTCTCCTCTTCTTATTCTTTAGGATTTCTTACTCATCTTTATATGACATCTTCACCACTAATGTCATCAAGCTCTACACTCACTTTATTTTGAGTTTCACTTGAAATATCACCCAACTAGCCATTTGACAATTACCCTTGTATCACATCTTTGTACTTGTACAACATTAACTCATTAAAGGTGATATTCTTGGACTGTACATGATATAGAAAATGTAACTTTAAAACATATCATGCTTTACAATAAAAACCATGTTAACTTAACGTTTAGTTAAATGAAAAGTTAGTATAACTTAACGACTAGTTATTTAGCTTAACATAATTTCAGATCTATTACAGACAAGTATTTATATCAGTAAACTTTTTCTATATTAATTGATGTTCTTAATTTACTTTCACAAACAATAGTAATTGAGTAAATATGATTATATTTGTTTAGTACACATCATCAAAATAAAATACTCAACACTTGATGAACTGCTACCATCCCAAGTAGCTTGCAAGGCCATTTTTCTCTTTCCCTTCCATCTTTTCTTCTTTTCATGATGATCCTCTTCAGTTTGTAATAGATAAAAAGCTTGTATATGTCCCTGCCTTTTGCATTTGAAGCATGTGAGGATCATACTTTTAGAGGTGCTAGTCTTGTTGTTTTTCTTCATAAACTTCCTAAAGTTTCTTGCTAATAGCATGATTTCATCATCATCTAAGCTCTAGGCTTTTTCAATTGAAGGAAATGCAATTTCCTTTTTCTTCTCAATTTTGTTTTCAGCAATTGCCTCCTGTTCTTTCCAATCTTTCATCTAAACCTCATGGGCCAGTAGATTGCCCAACAACTCTTCAATAGTATAGTTGTTTAGGTCCTTGGAGTCTTGAATTGAAGTAGACTTTTGTTTCCACTCTGTAGTTAAGTTTCTTAGAATTTTCTATACTTGCTCATACATAGAAAATTCCTTTCCCAAGCCTCTAAGACTGTTAATAATTTCAGTAAATCTTGAAAACATTTCAGTTATGCATTCATTTTCATTCATCTTAAATAATTCTAATTTTCTTAATAGAATGTTAATTTTTGTGTCCTTTACTTGGCTTGTGCCTTTGTGTGTAACTTGAAGGATTTTCCAAGCTTTATGTGCTCATTTGCATGTATTATACTGTTCAGTTGTAAGAGCACAGTATATAGTATTCAACCCTTGAGCATCCAATTGGATGATTCTCTCATCCTCAGTCCAATCCATTACATTACTAGTATGAAGTGTAGTTCCAAGAACAACAATCTTCCAAAGTTTTATATCAAAACTTCTGAAGAAATACTTTATTCTATTCTTCCAATAATTATATTGGAACCATCAAATAGAGGAGGTCTATGGATGTTTTGCCCCTCAACAAATTATGCCATTAAATCTAGATGGTTAAATCTTTATAGGGATTAACCTTGCTTTGATACCAATTGTTAGGATCAAATGACTCACTAGAGGGGGGGTGAATGGTGATCAATGTATTATTTTAACTATTTTTCTAACTTAGTTACTTGAGTTAATTAATTAGTAAGCATAGTTATAAAATAAATATTCACAATAGTAGTAAATAAACAACATAGGAGAAATTTTAGGTGGTTCACCAACTTGGCTAGTTCACCCCTAAGATTCACTTGGGCTTCACTCAGTAAGTTATCACTTACAACAATTGCTTTTAGGTAGAAATTCAGTAACCAACCTTTCACGAGCTTTCAAGTAGAAGCTCTTCAACCAATAGTGAGCTTTAAGGTAAAAACTCATGAACCAATGCTTTTGAACTTTTGAATAGAGAGTATACGCAAGGAGCTTTTGCTAATCTTCTTCAATAAAATAAATATTCACAATAGTAGTAAATAAACAACATAGGAGAAATTTTAGGTGGTTCACCAACTTGGCTAGTTCACCCCTAAGATTCACTTGGGCTTCACTCAGTAAGTTATCACTTACAACAATTGCTTTTAGGTAGAAATTCAGTAACCAACCTTTCACGAGCTTTCATGTAGAAGCTCTTCAACCAACAGTGAGCTTTAAGGTAAAAACTCATGAACCAATGCTTTTGAACTTTTGAACAGAGAGTATACGCAAGGAGCTTTTGCTAATCTTCTTCAATAGTTGTTGTTGTGTGTATCGTGGAATATTTTTGTGTAGCTCTCAAGAGTATATGATAAATCGTCGTCTTTTTCTTTCTGATCTTGATTATACTTATACCAAAGTATGTAACGATCATATTCTTTCTAACGAATGTATTCTATTGTACTTTACTGAATTTGCAGGTCCAAATATGGTAAGTTACCATTTAGAAGAGTATTTCAAGATAACCTTTTGATTTCCTTTGATTTTTGGATGGTTAGCTGTGGTAACTTTCCAAAAATCTCTTGTAACCTTCCGATGAATAGATTCTATCTTTAAGTTTGTCACGTGTGATCTTTAAGTCATACACGTGAGTTCACCTTAAGTTTGTATAGTTGAGACCATAACCTTTCGATCCTTCCTATTTTTCAGATAGTTATCTTTCCTAACTTACCGAAAAGTTCTTTTAAGCTTCTAACTAAGTTTTCAAATTCTACACGTATTTATTTGAATAACTTAAGTCTCGGATAGTTAATTCTTCAACCTTCTAATACTTCTCAATTTTTGGATAGTTAGCTTTTCTAACTTTCCAAAGAATCCTTTTAAGCCTTTGACTGAGTTTCTGAATTCTGCATGTGCATAATTATCTGACTTAAGTTTTTAGATAGTTAATTCTCCTAACTTTTCGATTTCCTTGGACTTTTGGATAGTTAGCTCCTTAACTCTCTAATTATCCAAACAGCTATCTTACTAACTTTTCGAAGGCTTTTTGTTTTCAGATAGTTATCCTTCTAACTTTTCGAAGGTATTTTTGCTACTTTTAAACTGACTCTTCGGCTACTTAAGCTTGTAACTCATCGAAGATCTATTTCTTCTAGATACTTAAGCTTCACTGATATTCCTATTTTTCTATAGAAGCTATTTTTGAACTATCTGTATTTGTTTATCTGCCTTCTGATCTTCAATTTGCTGAACTGTCTTGTGATATCTATGAAATACAATTGTTTCCTCACATAGATTTTTGCATTATCAAAATACAAGGGTTCTAACACAACAAACATAGAGATTTTACGTGGTTCGGCCTAGCCTACATCCACGAGCGCAAGGGAAGTGCTACTTCTTCACTGTTGTCACGGACAACACACAAAACCCTTGTGTGTTCTAATCCACTATTACATTCAAGGTCTTATATAGTGCCCTAAAGTCAGTTACAATCATATTACATCTCAGCTATTGATCAGATACAAGAAAACTACCTGCAGCATAACCTAGAAACTCAAGTTGAGGTCCGTAGAGTTAACCCATAACTCCATGAGGAAGTCCATTGAGTTATCCTATAACTCCATGGAATAAGTTTGTAGAGTTATCCCTTAACTCCACGAGGTACTATAGCATCCAAGACCTTCTAGCTAGTACTTTTGCCTCTTAGCTATACTTAGACGGTCTCCACACACACATACCTCTAATAATCTCCCACTTGGAGACTGGCTTCAATCATTGATCTAAATGGCTTCAACCCTATAGCTTTAAGCTCCAAGCTTCACTTGTGCCATGCCTCTATTTTGTCAAGTATCTAAGAGGCCAATTGAGGTCTTGCATAACCTCAGTTTTAGAGTGCTCACACTCTGTGTTAATCCATTTGCTAGATTCTTTGCACCTGCAATCTTCTTTAGTAGTAGTAAACCATCTTCTATCATTTCTTTGATGAAATGGTATTTGATTCTGAAATACTTGGACCTAGCACTATAATTGGGATTCCTTGCCAATAGAATAGCACTTTGACTATCACACCATAGTGTGCTACTCCCTTCATCCTTGTGCAAGTCCTTCAGGAGACTCTTCAACCATATCAACTCCTTGGTGGCTTCTGTTACTGCAATCAACTCTACCTTAGTAGTTGACAAACAAACTTTTCTTTGCAACCTAGATGCCCAACTGATGGCTATCCCATTTAAAGTGAAGACATACCTTGATGTGCTCCAACTCTTGTCTTCATCTCCAGCCAAATCAGAGTCATAGTAACCTTGCAAGCTTAACCCCTTCCTGTTGAAGCATAGTCCAACATTGGTTGACCCCCTTAAGTAACATAGAATCTATTTTACTCGCTCCCAATGCTCTTTTCCTAAATTTGACATGAATTGACTAACAACTCCAATTGCATAAGCTATGTCAGGCCCTGTGCAAATCATTGCATACATCAAGCTCTCAACTATAGAGGCATAGGGGATGTTCTCCATGAGCTTTTTTTCTTCATGGTCTTTTGGTGCTTGTTTCTTAGACAACTTTAAATGACTTCCCAAAGGTGTTTCTACAGTTTTTGCATTTGTGTGGTCAAACCTACTCAACACCTTTTCCACATATCTCTCCTGAGATAGTATCAAGGTCCCCTTGAGGTGGTCTCAGATGATAGTCATCCCAAGGATCTGTTTTGCAGCACCCAGATCCTTCATATTAAACCTTCCTAACAATTGTTGCTTCAATTTGTTGATTTCCTCCATGCTTGCCCCTACAATAAGCATGTCATCAACATATAACAATAGTATCAAGTAGGAACCACCTACTTCCTTATAATAGCAACAAGCATCCATGCTGCAACCCTTGAAGCCATTGGTACACAAGAAACCATCAAACTTTTTGTACCATTATCTAGGGACTTGCTTCAACCCATAGAGGCTCTTATATAGCCTGCAGACTAGATTCTTTTTCCCTTGAATCTCGAATTCTCTTAGTTGTTCCATGTAGATGTCTTCTTCTAAGTTGCCATGCAAGAATGCTGTCCTAACATCCATCTGTTCCAAAAATAGATCTTCTGTAGCCACCATGCTGAGAACTATCCTGATTGTCGTCATCTTGACTACTAGGGAGAAGATCTTAGTGTAGTCAATTCCTTCTTCTGTTGAAAGCCTTTGATAACCAATCTAGCCTTGTATCTCTTGGAACCATTTGCTTCTTGCTTGACTCTGTACACCCACTTATGTAGAGCCTTTTTTTCCTTTGGTAACTTGGTTAAGGACAAAGTTCTATTCCTTCTCAAGGAATTCATTTCCTCTACCATTGCAGACTCCCACTCATTAGAGTCTTTAGCCTGAATTGCCTCCTCGTAATCTTTAGGTTCTCCATCCTCCATTAGCAGTAAGTAGTGGAAAGATGGTGTGAAATGTTGAGGAGGTCTTGAAATCCTTGTGGATCTCCTCAATTGTTATGCAAGGACTTCTCTGGCTTCTTTTGGATGTTCTTCAACTTCAGTTTGAGGAATTTTTGTTTCCTTTTCACTATCACTGTCAAAGCTATTCTCCAACTCAACCTCCTCATTGCATTGAGGTGGGTCATTGCTGTCCTCTTGATTAGCAATTGTCTTGTGCTTATATAAGACAAACTCATTGAAGACTAAATCCTTCTCTCTTAGAATCTTTCGATTTTGGTCATCCCAAAAATGATAACCAATGAAATAGCATTTCACTATTTTTCGGTCTAACTTGTCCCTTGCATCACTTTTGATGTGTACATAGGCTACACATCCAAACACCTTCAAATAGTTGAGGTTCACCTTCTTCCCTATCCATTCCTCCTTTGGAATTTTAAAATTTATTGGAATAGAAGGTCCTCTATTGATCAGGTAGGCGGTTGTACTCACTACATCTGCCCAAAACTCTTTGGGGAGGCCAACATGCAGTCTCATGCTCCTAGCCTGCTCATTCAGCATCCTGTTCATCCTCTCTGCCACACCATTCTATTGAGGATTTCCTAGGATTGTTTTGATCTATTTGATGCCTTGATCTCTACAAAACTTTTTGAAGTCGTTGCTGCAATATTCACCTCCATTGTCTGACTTCAAGCATTTCACCTTTAACTCTATTTGATTTTCAACTTTAGCCCTCCACTTCTTGAAGACTACAAACACATCAGACTTGTTTTGTCGGAAGTACACCCAGACCTTCTTGGTACAATCATCAATAAAGGTGACATAATATTGTGAGCCACCTAAGGATTTGATTGGTGCTGGTCCCCAAACGTCGGTGTGCACGAATTCTAGCATCTTTGATTTGATGGTCCTCACTGTTTTAGAGAAGCTCACTCTCTTTTGCTTCCCCATGACATAGTCTTCACAGAATTCCAATTGACTTGATTTTAGGTTTGGAATTCTTTCCTTGGACACCATCATCTTTAGTTCTTGTTCACTCATGTGGCCTAGCCTCTTGTGCCATAATGAGGTGCTCTTTACTGCATTGGCCGTTGTAGCCAAATTCTACTCATCTAGAGTATAGTACAATGTGCTTATCTTCTTGCCCTTGGCAATCACCATAGCACCCTTGGTAACCTTCCATTGTCTGCCCCCGAAATCGGTGTGGTAACCTGCATCATCTAATTGACCAGGAGAAATTAAATTCTTAGCTAGATCAAGAATGTACCTCACATTCTCTAGCTTCCACACACTATTGTTGTGTGTCTTGATGTGGACATCACCCATGCCCACAATAATACTTCTCCCATCAACCATATAGAATCTTCTATTGTTTGTCGTCTTGTAGTTGAGCAATAACTCCTTCATATACGTGGAGTGAAAGGAGGCACCTAAGACCACAATCCATGAATCAACAAAGCTTTCAATACAACAAACAAGAGCAGCGACAGTTTATGCAAACTGTTTACTACAATTTAATACTCATGTGATTATTTTTCACAATTTATATTTAAACAGTTTATGCTTAATCCACGATAGTTATACATGTTTAAAATCTTTTTGAACGATATGTACTTAGAATCTTTTTTTCTTCCTTACATTTTATTTACTTTTTTATAATGCCAAAAAGGGGGAGAAGAGATAGATTATTTTTGACTTATTAAGTTTTGACATCATCAAAAAGGGGAAGATTGTTAGGAATTTTGTTTTGATGATATATGCTTTATTAACGTTTTTAAATAAGTCTAAATAATATTCTCTAAGTATATTTCTCTAAGTATAATAGTTAACAGATTATCGAAAAGTTTCATTTTTATGTCGGATAAGTTAAAGATTTCCGAAGAGTTAGATTTTCAATAGTTAAACTTTCAAATAGTTAACATTTTGTTTTTGTTGAATAGTTTATGTTAAAAACTCGTATAGTTAAGTTATCTGCATGTGTGTTTTTAATGTTTTAAGTTGTCACGTGTTTTCCATGTGCGTTCGGTAATGAAAATCGAATAGTTAGATAACTGCTCAAGTTTTTATACGCATGGATAGATAACTATTCGAGTTTTATAAAATGACTAACGAACAGATAAGTTTGCTATGTTTAGTCACGTATTTTGCAGGTGCAAAAACTCGAAGAGTTACAGATTAGTGTTCGAGTTTTTACAAGACTTAAAGGATAAGTGTTCGACTAAATCAAAGACTTAGAAGATATTCTACAAGACTCTAGGAAGATAAAAGTCTTGATGTATCTACGAGTGGAGATCGTGGAAATTCGAAATGATTGTGGAGAAAGTGGAAACTCAAAAAGATAGTAATTTGGATTAAAGAAAAAATTAGTACGTGGATTATGGATTGTGGATTAAGTGGATGAACATGCTGAACGTAAAAGACAATAGAGTTCGACTACTAATAGAGAGTACGAGCTACATTACAATAGAGGATCCCAATCTCAAAAACTAAGTCTGAATATTCAATCTAGATCCCTAACTGAAAAGTTAAGTTTGATTATTCATATTCTGAAAAATTCTCCAACATCAAAAGAAGTTCGAAATTCCAAGAAATTTCAGAAAAAGAGCTGCAAACGCAAGAAGTCTGGAAATTCGACAACTAGAGAAGAAGAGATACAGAAGCTGAGCAAAGAGAAAGAAAGAAGCTGTGTGCATAAAGATCAGGTTTTATACAATTCAAAATTAGTTTTGAATAAGAGTTTTGTTTTTCTATTTGAATTGTATATCGAACATTACTGTATCAAAACCTTCAAGAAGGGAATTGAGCTAAAAAGATATTGTAAATTGTATTTTTAAATAAAGAATAGAATTTCATTTACGAGTGTTTTGTGCTCTTGTTTTATTCGCTAGTATTTAATTACTAAAGACACAATTCACCACCCCTCTTGTGATACAGACGATCCTATAGTATGAAACACATATAGTTTACCAAACTAATAATCACTTCAAGATGAGTAATATGTCTAGAAAAAAAGAAATTTAGGATAAGTATGATAGACTTGAACGAAGTTTAGAACAAAACCTAAACAAACTAGAAGAATACATGTATTATCATCAAGAAGTTAACCAAGTAAATTACTAGGAAAATTATTTAATACCTAAAATAGATATTGTTTATGAAATTGAGAAAACTATAATGAAAATTGATCAAAAATTGAATGTAATGAGATTAGATAAACTCGAAAGAAAGCTAAATGTACTTGATGAAAGGATAATGAAATTACAAGTCATGTAAGATCAACAAGATAATATAAATGAATAGTTAGAATTCGAAAATGTGCATCAAGTACAAAACATGAAGATAAATGAAATTACAAATGAAGTAGGAACTAAGAAAATTAATCCAACTGAAGAATATATGGAAACCATCTTAAATAAAAATTTTGAGAAGGAACCAAAAATGCAAGGAAACCATGAAATGTTTGAAAATGTGAAAAATGTGTAACATTAAGATCTGAAACCTATGTGCCACCTAGAATTCAAAATGAAAATGAACATACAATATTTGAAGATATAGAAATGAATGAAGACAAATTTGAATTTGAAAGTAAAATTGCAAATAGACAAGAAAAAGATAAGGATAAGATAGAATCTCAAGGAAATTTGAGACAATAAAATGAATTCTTTAAGTCACAAGCATTACCTCCCTATCCTGAAAGATTACAACAAACATTTCTTGAAAAATAAGAAAAAATTTGAGAAATATTTGAAAAAGTGTAAGTTAACATTCATTTATTAAACTTCTTGCAAAAAATATCACCTCATGTTAAATTTTTTAAGGATTGATGTACTAAGAAGTGAGAGAGGAAAGTGTTGAAAAGAGTCTTTTTAACAGAGCAAAGTAGTTCTTTATTTCTACCTTAGATTCCTAAAAAGTTATTTGATCTAGGTAACACCTTTTATATCATGCACAATAGGTAATACAATTTTGGATAGAACCTTAATAGACTTAGGTGCAGGTATAAATGTTATGCTAAATGATATATTTGTATCTTTGGGATTAAAAGGCTTAAATCTTACTAGTATTGTCATTCAATTAATAGATCAAAGTATAAGATACCCTAGAGGAAAATAGATGATGTCTTGATTAAAGTTAAGAACTTCATTTATCTATGGATATTGTTGTTTTGGATTCCCAAAAAATTATGAATTAGAAAAGTGATACATCTTTACTTTTGGGAAGACCATTTCTAGCAACTTTGGGGACTATTATAGATTGTAAAAGTGGAATAATGAAATTAGCCTATGTTAATGAGGATACTCAATTAAATATTTTCAAATTAGAAGGAAATAAAGGTTTAGACATATATTTACACACTATAAACTTTCTAGAGGATGAAGGAGACATGTTAGAAGATGTGATTCAAGAAGAATTAAATAGACAATTAGATACTAAAAACCTTGAAGAGAGTGAAAATGTAGATAAAGACTTAAGCATAAAAATAATAAGAGATCAAGACAAATTTGATGTTAGGGATGAAAATGCTAAATTAGGAGTTCTAGTTGCTAATGGTCATCATCTAGAATTAAAACCATTACCTCTTGAGTTGACCTATAGATTTCTTGAGGAAGAAAGGATGTGTCCAATAATTATATCATTAGATTTAAAAGAAGATCAGATTTCTAAATTAGAATGTGTAGTAAAGAAATATAAAGAAGCAATAGGATGGACTATGGCTAATATAAAAGGGTTAAATCCAACTTTATATTGACATCATATATATCTAGAAGAAAATGTTAAACTAGTAAGAATTCCTATACGTAAGTTAAATCCAAACCTTAAAGAAGTAGTTAGGAAAGAAATTGTGAAATAGTTAGATAATGACATCATATATCTGATTTTTGATAGCTCATGGATTAGTCCAATCCATGTCATTCCTAAGAAATCAAGGTTAAATGTTATTAGGAATGAAAGTCAAGAATTGATTCCAACAAGAATCCAATCAAGTTGGAGAGTGTGTATAAATTATAAGAAGCTGAATGCTGTGACTAGGAAAGATCATTTTCCTTTACCATTTTTAGATCAAATGTTAGAAAAATTAGTAGGTCAGGAATATTTTTGTTTCCTAGATGGGTATTTAGGATATAACTAAGTTCTAGTAACATTAGAGGATCAAGCGAAAACAACTTTCATGTGTCCTAATGGAACTTATGCTTTTAAAAGAATACCATTTAGATTATGCAATGCACTAGCTACTTTTCAAAGGTGTGTGCAAGGTATTTTTATCGAAATGACTAAAGATTTTCTAGAAATATTCATGGATGACTTTATAGTATATGGAGCTTCATTTGAAGTATGTTTAAAGAACTTAGAATTAGTGTTGAGCCATTATGTAGAGAAACATTTGATTTTGAATTGGGAAAAGTGTCATTTTATGATGAAACAAAGAATAGTCTTAAGGCATGTTATTTCAATGAAAGGACTAGAGGTAGATAAAGCCAAAATAGAAGTTATTTCAAATTTACTTGAACCTAAATTAGTAAAAGATATTAGATCATTTTTAGGACATACAAAATTTTATAGGAGATTTATCAAAGATTTTAGTAAAATGGCAAGACTGTTGACTAATTTGTTAAAGGATGTTTGTTTAGAATGAAAAAGTGAATAATAGTGGTTAATGAATGGTTAATTACATAATGTTTAGCTTATCATATGAGAATTAAGCTATTATGTTACAATTATACGAATACATGACTTAATTGAAGAATATGCATAATTTCAAGGAATTAAACGTTAACTAAGTATTATTTATAAAAGATTGAAAACCTAGTTTACATGTGATTTTATAGTATTAAACATGATATGTTTTATTTTTACATATTTGTATCATGTACAATGTATAGTAACAATTTGTTGAGTTAGTGTTCTTTTCATAAAAGATCACATGACAGCTTGTTGAGTTACATGTTTAAAGGGTAAAAAGATCACATGAGAACTCATTGAGTTAGCGAGCAAAATTGTAAGTTGTATATTTGAACTCATTAAGTTAGCATTATGCACGTGTTGAATTTAAAGTTTACAAATGCTATATTATATCATGTGAGTTGCATATGTTTAACTTGTTAAGTTAACATAACTACACACATTGAGTTGCTTAATTAAATACTAAGGTAATGCGTTATGTTAGCATTATAAACTTATAAGTTATTTCTTTATTGCACATGATACATATATATTATTCTTTATATGTGAGTTCATTGAGTTAAGCTTAACTCAACGAGGTCAGTCTGTTGAATTACAATTAAGTCAATGGAGTAAGTCCGTTGAGTTACATTAACTTCACAGACCAATTATTTTCTAATATTCGATTGTGAGCAGTTGCAAGAAATTTGAAAGAAACCACATTGCACAAATCATGCCATGATTTAAATTGTGAAATAAGGAAGTAATCACCATCATTGATGTGAAGGAAAGAAATCCAACCAGTCATTTAGGCAGAAACAGTTAATACCGAAAGAAATATAAAAAGAAAAGAGAGAGAATGAAGAAAGGAGGGAGGGAGAGAATCGTGCTAATTGCAGAAAGCATAAGACATTCCTTGAGCTCTCACCATCTACCATCCATTAGAGGTTTGTGAGGATACTTTCAAATGTTAGGTCGATTTCGAGCCAAATACAATGACTAATAACCATTATAAGGAGCGATCGCATCACAAGAAGGAAAGTCATTTTCACCAAGCACTGGTTCATCTCTTAGAAGACAAAAAAACTTCTAACCTTGGTTTCAAGTTGATGCCATTATGTTGAAAAGGAGATCAGCTTACAAAAGTCTAGGTTCACAATCTAGTAGGGAAGAGAGTGCTTGATAGTAAGTGGTTAAGTTTTCAGTAGTGTAATCATGTTGCATGTAGTGATGGAAGTTTTTCTTTTACTATCAATAAAGAATTTTACCTTTCACTATTCACTCATCTTAAAGAATAGAAACAAAACAAAAAACAAAACTCATTATTAATGTTTTATGCTTAGTAAATCTTTGTTGTATCGTTTGTGTTGTATTGTAAGTATTGTTTAATGTTTATTTAATTTCAGTTATTGAAAATTATATTGTAGTATAAATCTCTAAAATCTTGATTGAAGAATCTATTGTTTAGATTTATTGAATGCTAGAATTGATAAATGATAGATATAAAAATGAATTAGCATTCAATAATGTAATTGATGTTGTTTGTAATATATAGAATCACCCAATGGATAGTTGTATTTTACTGCAAACTAAAATTTTAATTTAAAGTTACCTAAGCACTCATTGAGTGGACATAACTCAACTAGGTAAGTCCATTGAGTTAATTGTAAGTCAATGGAGTGAGCATATTGAGAATAAACATTATATCTTGGCTATGAAAATTAATTAAGCAAAGTGATTTTAGTAGTTCCCTATGACATCAACCTATACTTGCACACTTATACAATAGATGTTGTGCACTTGTAGTTAATTTAACAGATTAGATTTAATATCTTGTTTGTGAAAATTACTTGTTACTTATAAAAAATTTACACTTAAGCAAACAAGACAATGTCCTATTTAAATTTGATAGAAATTGTAAGGAAACTTTCTTTAATCTTAAAACTAGCTTAATTACAACTCTTATAATATAAGCACCTAATTGGAATCACCTATTTGAGTTAATGTGTGATATATCTGATTTTACTGTAGGAGTTGTACTAGGGTAGAAAATAGAAAAATCTCCTAGAGTAATTCATTATGTAAGTAAAACCTTAAATGAAACTCAGGTAAATTACATAATTACTAAAAAAGAATTATTAGCTGTTGTATTTACCTTAGAAAAATTTAGATCGTATTTAATTAGAGCTAAAGTAATAGTATACACAGATCATTCAACTTTAAAGCATTTGATAGCAAAAAAAGAAACTAAGTTTAAACTGATCCAATGGATATTATTATTGCAAGAATTTGACTTAGAAATTAAAAATAAAAAAGGATGTGAAAATGTAGTAGTTGATCACTTATCAAGGTTACAAATAGAAAAATCTAAAATTGAGATTAAGGATCACTTGCCTGATGAACAATTAATGACATTAGAAACAATGTCTTGGTACGCAGACATAGTTAATTATTTAGTTATGAGATTAACGCCTAAGGATTGAAATAGATAGGATAAGAAATTATTCTTTTCTAAAGTAATTACTATTGGAAAGACCCTTACTTATTTAAGAAATGTCTTGATTTAGTGATAAGAAAGTGTGTTTAGAATGAAAAAGGCATAATATTAATGGTTAATTGCATAATATTTAGCTTATCATATGAGAATTAAGCCATTAAATGCAAGAATAATTATCAGAAAATAGATAAGTTGAAGTTTAAAAATATTGATTATTTTGATATGACTCTCTCTAAATTCTTGGACCCACTCAAAAATGGGTTCCAAGAGATAAAATCTCTTCTTGACTATTTTGTTAAAAAGGTAGTTTTAGAATTTAATTTCTTTATTATCAAAAAAAAAACAAAATATCTATTTTTGAATTAATGTTTTCTGGTAGTTAAGAATTTATAAAATTCTGATTTTTATTGAAGTCAATTTATTTAAGAAAAATTCAGAAAAGATTACTTAAGGAAAGTTAATTTAATTCAATGTAAGTGCCAACTATATTTTTGTTACTTATGTATATGCTATTATAGAGATTTTAACAGGAAAATACATAGAAAGTATGTACTGTTTATCAAAGGAAAGTTATTAACATTTTGTTAGAAAAAATTAAGTCTTGTGGTTGCCTCTAATTTAATTTACTGTCTTGTTTCATTTTTTTTTCTATGCAATTACTTGAGTAATTAAGTCCGTTGGGGGATCTTAAACCCTAGTCACTTAAACCAACTAGTTTGGGATGTGCTAACTGAAAACTCATTTTGCAAGTAATTCAGATTACAATTAAAAAAAAAAAAATATTTACCTATTCTCACTTGTTAGAGTAACTGGTTATCTTTTCCCTAAGCAAGGGATTGTGATCACGTAAAAAGATGATATTGTGAGAGGTAATACATAATATATAAATATAAACAAAAAAAAAGGGGCAATGTACTCAAGCTTAATTTATTTTCAAGGTGTTATAACAATCCTGTCATAATCTATGCATATAATCTTTGTTATTTTTCCTTGTTATTATCTACTCTTTATACATAATGTACGATATTTATTGTCTTAAGTTCGTGTACTCATTCTTGAATTCTTTTAAGTTCCTGAAGGTATATCTCTATGAATTATCTTTAGTAAACTGAATTAGATAAAAGCTAGAAAGTCTAAATTGTTAAATCTACTACTTATTTCTGTATTTAATTCATATTTAAAAAAATAAATATTAGAGAGACTCAAATCAATTAAGGGCTTGGCAACCTAGTTTAAGTACGCCATTTGAACTTAAATGACAAATCTATTAGGGCTTGGCAACCCAATTTAAGTAAGGTAGAGATTCTTTACACTACATTTATGTAGGGGGAGCAATTTCTCATATAATAATTCAACTCTTATGAACTATTATATGTTTTCATGAAAGAATTTGCATAATTTCAGGAAATTAACATTAATTCAGTACATTTCTGAACTGTCGGTAAAGTACAAGCTTTTTAATTCTTAAGTATCCGAATTTTCTGTGATTTCAGAAGACTATATTGTATATCGCACAGTTATGTTTTAAACGATCAATAGAATATTTTATTATTTCCTAAAGTACGCGTGTCGAAGTCTAAATGCATATCTTAAGTGAATGTTCAGTAAGTTATTTGGTAACTCTCCGAAATGCATTTAAGCATTGGATAGTTAGGTTTATAAGTATCCAAAAATCTCTGAACACCTTAAGTTAGAATTATGCACGTGTTGAATTTCATTGCTTTATTATGTCTCAGTTGAAACTCGAACAGTTATGTTTAACTCTTCGACTTTCACACCTAACCATTCGAGAAACTCGAACAATTAACTTAATATTATTATATTTTTCTAAAAGACTTAATCTCTGACAATAACTATTCTTGTTTGTCGTATAGTTATGTACTTTACTGCTCACAAAACTCGAATAGTTATCATAAGTTTTCGAGTTTTCTCACTTTTCACTTAGCTAGAAGTTATTTTCTTTGCAAGAACAGTTACACTAAGTATTCTGCTTTTGTCGGTTGTAAAACTCGTACAGTTATTGTAAGCACTCGAGTTATTTATCAGTAACGAATCTTATATTTATGATTTCAATGATTGAATCCGTTTATCCGTTTATAAACTCAAAGAGTTATAAATGTTTTACTAACAACCTTTCGTGTTTCTACCTTAGTAAAACCCTAGTTTCACAATCTTTACTTCCGCTAAGTTCTACAGTGCACAGTAAAGCTTAATCGACAATGTCAGGACGTGGTAGAATGACAAAAGTGTAGAAAAGAGAGGTGGAACTTCAGAAAATGCAAAGTGAAATCAACAATAACTACTCAAGGTACACTTTTACAAATGAAATACTACATGAAATTAGAAAAGTTGTTCAAGACGAGAAAAATTTCTGTTGGAAGTTTATTCGCAATTATGCTGAAACACAGTTTAGACTAAAACAGATTGAACTTTTTGCATTACAACTATGAAAACGAACTTTACAACCTAACCCTACAGTTGTTACAAGTTCTGGACATATACCTGAAAAATCGGTACAGTCTATCACTTACTATGGAAAGAAATGGAGACCAATGATAGAAAATGCAAACAAGGAATTAGAATCTTTGTATTCCCAACATTATTTTTCCTTGGTTGTTTTAGATGACATTCAACAGTATATAGATGAACAGAAAACTGCCATTAGGAAAGTGGGTCTTCGAAGTGAAGGACAAAAAGTTTATCAACTAAAAATGGTAGAGGTTGAGAGCTTAAAACTCTATATTCCATTATTACCACCTAGGCATCATAGTGAAGGACCATCACGACCATAAGTGCCTTTAATAAGAGAAATTAAGAAAATTTTAGAACCTCTTGAACAACCAGAAACACTGCAGACATATAGTTAGAAAAAGAAAAAGACATTAGAATATTTTAGACTAACTATAGGTGTAGAAGGAATAATGCAGCAAAAAGAAGAATCATTGAAAAATGGAAAACTATGTTCCATTGCAGAAGCTGGACATACATTTGTGTTAGGAATCCCAACAGATGTGACAAATATTGGATTACACGCATACAGTTTAAGGTATTGTGTCACATTAGTGCATAATGTATCTTTTAATACAATGGACAGTTTTTCACATCATGCTGCAAGCACACATTCTTTTCCTATGAAAAGAGAACATGTAGGAAATTTTGATGATACATATACAGATGATATCAATTTTGATGATATTTTTGATGATATAGACACTAAGTCTATGAATGCTGAAGATATTTCATTTGAAAAGGAATGTACAGATATTCTTCCTCTAACTATATTCAGATAGAAACTTTTGATTTGTAGTATAGCTGCTTATACTATAGTTTATACATATGGTTATGTCTGTTACAGTATATAATATACTTGTTGATAAATGTATATATTCAACAACATACACAGTTATAGATTGAATATCACACTACCAATGTCTCAAGTATAGAAATTTCAGAAATACACAATGAATCTATTATAGAATATTCTTTCCTACAGAGACAGTTGTTGTATAGATCAATCATAGATATAAATGTTGCTGATAGATAAATTGATATAGAGACTATTGCTACTCATATGTCTCAAGAAGAACAAATAGAAGAATTTCAACAGATTATTGATACAATAATAACAGATATTTCAGACATTTATACCAGCTTTGATAGAAATTCCACCAATTCTAAAAGCTCTGAAAATATAGATACTGCTGATAATTTTGAAACCAGTCCCAGATCAGAACATCATGACAGGAAAATACCTAATCCTGAATAGAGTTTACACGAAAATACATTATTATGGTTCAAAAATAGTTCCTATTATGAAAAATTTCAAACATACAGAACTTTTACAGTTTTATATTCAAGACCAGTTAAGTTTGAAGGGATGGCACATATACAAGAAATGTTTAAATTTCAAGGCTTGTTGACTCTACTTCCGCAACAACTAGGCCATCTTGTTATACTCGAACTTATCAATTGTTTTTACTCAAACTTAATAGTGGAATAAGGTATTCATGTTTCTAATATACAAGAAAATGACATATATTTAACTCTAGATTTACTTTATTAAATACTTGGTTTGATAAATGAAGGAGTTAAATTATCAAAAAGAAAATAAGTTTATCAATTGGGATGAGACATTCAAAGTTTAGCCAAAGATCCAACTACCAACAAACCAATGAGATTAGTAAATGATTTAAATGGCCAAGCACGTTTTATTGTAAAAATACTGCATGCTTCAGTGTTTCAGAGGTTTGGTCATGGTGTAGAAGTTGGCAGATGTTGCCTTTATGCTACATATGCATTAATTAACCATATATAGGTGAACTGGTATGATATTTTTGTTTCTCATATCTTACATTTGTAGAGTAAATTATTTTATGGTGATACAATTTTGAGAATTGTGGCAAGTCAAACAGATATTACACCTTGGCCATAGAAAAGGTTAAAGTCAAGATCTTTCTCTGCAAAGGAACTCCAAAAATACTAGGAAGTAGATACACCTGTAGTCCGACAATAACAACAATAAGATAGGCAAACACAGTCACAATAGCAATAGCAACAATCAACACAATTTTCAGAACAACAGCAACATACAGATATAAACACAAGTATACAGACAAATACAAATATAGGTATACATACAGACATCCATACTGAATTTTTACAGCAACCATCACAAGTTTCACAAAATGATTTAGATCAAGCAGTAATTGATCAAATAAATAGAGTAAGTACAGAAATTGCAAAGCAAATTTCAAACACTTTGATCAGTATTTTTCGAAGACAAAGAGGCTTGTGATTATACAAATTATGTATTACATGATTTATGTATTGTAATTTGTTACCAAAAATATTATGTAAACTGTTTACTGCATTTAATACTCGTGATTATTTTTCACAGTTTATATTTAAATAGTTTATGCTTAATCCATGACAATTATGCATATTTAAAAATATCTTTTTGAACGATATTGTTGTGCGGAAAGATCAAACAAACGTGGAGCATCTAGGGGTGGCGTGGAGAAGAGATCTACGTGGAAGAGAGGATTGTGAGCGAAGAATTCGAAGAATAACAAATTTACGTGGTTCCCCAACACAGGTACGTCCACGGGTGATCAATCTATCATGATTCCTTGCTGTATGGTGGCTGGTACAAAGAAGGGGGAGAACAAAATCAATGGATGGTTTGGCATGGCATCCCTTGGATGTGGATGACCCCTTACATATATAGGGGCAATGGTTGGTGATACCCAAAAGACAAGTTTACCCCTGTACAAATTATCAAAGAAATACAACCATATACAATGACACATACATATACTTGATGGAAGACACACGCATCACAAATCTCCACCTTGTCTTTCGTCAATATTCACCTTGAACAAGTGATGGATCACCAAGACCCAACTTGGGTCAGCAGCAGCAATAGACATTGAGTAAGTCCAAGCAATGCTTCAACTTGCTTTCAACAACGCCCTTTGTAAACATATCACCCAGATTGTCCTTTGTGCTGATCTTCATAATCTTTATCTTGTCTTCATTCTTGAGGAAGTGATACTTAACATCAATATGTTTACTTCTATCATGAAAGACATTATCTTTGGAGAGACAAATAGCACTAAGACTATCATAGAAGATATCAGCTTTATCAATTTGCCAACCAAAGTCTCCAAGTAAGCCTTTCAACCAAAACCCTTCCTTTGCAGCTTCTATCATAGCCACATATTCAGCCTCAGTTGTGGACAGAGATACCGTAGGCTGAAGAGTTGATTTCCAACTCACAATAGAACTTGCAAATGTAAAGACATAACCAGATAATGATCTCCTTCTGTCAACATCACCTGCATAGTCTGAGTCTGTATAACCAGCCATAGTACAACCCTGATCTGCTACATACATCAAGCCAACACTTGGAGTTCCTTTCAAATATCTGAATATCCTTTTAATTGCTTTCCAATGTTCCCTACCCGGATTGGACATGAACCTACTAACAACACTCAAAGGATATGCCAGATCAAGCCTAGTGCATACCATAGCATACATAAGACTTCCAACTGCCTATGCATAAGGAACTTGTTGCATATCAAGCTTTTTAGAATCAGTTTGTGGACACATCGTAGATCATAATTTGACATTTCTGTCATAAGGCGTGCTAATGGCTTTGTATGAAGCCATACCAAATCTGCTAAGGATCTTTTCAATATACTTCTGTTGATTCAAAAACAGCTTACTAGAATTTCTTTCACGCCTAATCTCCATTCTAAGAATTCTGCCAGCTGGACCAAGATCCTTCATATCAAATTCAGATTTTAATGTGTCCTTCAGCTCCTGTATCTTCGATATTCTTCGCAGCTATAAGAATATCATCAACATACAATAACAAATAAACATGTGTACTCTTATCAAGAGTTTTAACATATACACATGAATCATAGTTGCTACGTCTAAAACCAACTTTAACTATAAAGGCATTAAACCTTTTGTACCATTGGCGTGGTGACTGTTTAAGTCCATACAAGGACTTATTTAATTTGCACACCCAATCAGATTTACCTTTCACCACAAACCCTGTTGGTTGTTCCATCCAAATATTTTCTTCCAACTCACCATGCAAGAAGGCCATCTTTACATTTAGTTGTTCCAATTCTAAATTCTGTGCTGTAGTAATGGATAACAAAATTCTAATAGATGTATGACATACAACAGGAGCAAATACCTCATTGAAGTCAACTCCTTCTCGCTGTGAATAACCTTTGGCAACTAATCTTGCCTTGTGGTGCATACCTACGTTGTCTTGAGTCCCAATCTTCTTCTTATAGACCCATTTGCAACCAACAATATTTGTGTTCCTTGGACGTTTCACTAGTTCCCAAGTCTTGTTCTTATGGAGAGATTGGAGTTCCTCCTCCATAGTAGACATCCAAAGACCAGCTTCTGAATCTTTCATTGCAGCTTCATATGTAGGTAGATCAACAGAATCCTCCACCTCAACTACTACTTGTAAGGCAAAAGCAACCAAACTATCGTAGCCATATCTAATCAGAGGTCTAACGTCTCTTCTAGGACGATCTTTGCCAATGGTTCTTGGTGGTGGTTGCTCCACCCCTTCCTCCTCAACTTCATTTTCCTGAGTTTTAGATGAGATTTCTCTAATTTCAACTTGATTAGTGATAGGCGGCTGCTGTGCGTCATCTATCTCCATCTATTCAGGAAGGGTGTGCTCAATTTCTAGTGTTTCACCTGCTAGTTTATCGATTGACTACAAAAGAAAATTCTCATCAAAAGTAACATCACGGCTATATATTACTTTGTGAGACTCAATATCATATATCCTATATCCCTTTACACTAACACCATAGCCCACAAATATGCCTTTCTTGGCACGTGGTTCCAGCTTGCCATTGTTCACATGATAGTAAGCTGGACACTTGAAAATTTTGAGCTTTGAATAACTAGCAGATCTTTTCAACCATACCTCAAGAGGTATCTTCCCCTCTAAGGCACTAGAAGGGGACCTGTTCACTAGATAGGAAGTTGTGTTAACAGCCTCTGCCCAAAACTTCTTGCTCAAACCTGCATGAGATAGCATACAACATGCCTTTTCTAGGAGTGTTCTGTTCAATCTTTCAGCCACTCCATTTTGCTGAGGGATATATCTGACAGTGTTATGCCGTGTAATGCCTTCATCTTTACAAAAGTTATCAAATTCTTGAGAACAAAACTCAAGACCATTATCAGTTCTAAGATATTTTACCTTTCTGTCTGTTTGGTTTTCTACCTGCTTCTTCCAATGCTTGAAGCAAGAAAAAGCTTTACTTTTGTGTGTCAAAAAGAAAACTCAGTTCTTCCTTGAATGATAGTTATTGATAGAAAGAAAATATTTGGAACCTGCAATAGAAGGCTGACGTGAAGGCCCCCAACAATCAACATGAATATAATCAAGAACTACCTTGGAGCTATGTTGACTACGTGCAAATGACACTCTTTTCTGTTTGCCAAAGACACAATGCTTGCACATGTCAATACAGGCAACCTTGTGCCCATCAAACTTGCCCAGACTACTCAGTTTCTGCATTCCTTTCTATCCCAAATGACCCATCCTTGAGTGGTACATGACAGAAAAATCATGCTGATCAGATATAGCTGATGTAGTTGCACCAGCAATTGGAGTACCTTGCAAAATATATAAGGGACCAGATTTGGTTCCCTTCATAACAACTAATGAGCCTTTCAGTATGCTGATCTTCCCCTCACCACCTGTATATCTATAACCCTTAGCATCAAGGGCCATCAGTGAGATCAGACTTTTTCCAAGCTTTGGGATGTGCCAAACATCCTCCAGAATTCTAACTGTGCCATCATGTAGTATAAATTTTATAGTGCCCACACTAACTCTAGAACACACATCATCATTGGCCAAAGTCACTTGACCACCCTCCACCTGCTCATAGGTGTCAAAATACTCCCTAGTAGGAATCATATGATGTGAAGCTCCTGAGTCCATAATCCACTGATCATCAGAATAGGCACTACAACAAACTGTAAGAGAAAAGTCGTCACCTGACGTAGAACTGGTTTCTGCCACAGCAGCCTTTCCTTTGTTCATAAGCTTGGGACAATGTGATTTCCAATGTCCTTTCTCCTTACAATAATGGCAAGTATCCCTAGAGTACTTGCCCTTCGATTTGCTTCTGCTTCTATTCTTCCCTCCACCTTGTCTCTAGCTTCTTCCCCTGTTCTCTTGCTGCTGAGCTGAGAGGCCAATACCACTTGCCTCGTTTCTACCATGCACCATGTGCCTGAGCTCCCTGGAATGAAGGTTGGACCTCACTTCTTCCAGTGTAATTGAATCTCTTCCAACTACACAAGACTGAACAAAGTTTTCATAACTCAATGGGAGTGAACAAAGCAAGATAAGAGCTGCATCTTCATCTTCTATGATTACTCCAATATTCTTGAGTTCCATTAGAATAGCATTTAACTGATCTAAATGCTGCTTAAGAGGTACACCTTCTATCATCTTTAAAGAGAACATTCTCTGCTTTAACAACAATTTGTTTGTTAAAGACTTAGTCATATACAATGACTCAAGTTTCTGCCAAAGACCTAACGAGGTAGATTCATCAGCAACTTCTATTATAACTTCATTAGACAAACACAACAAGATGGTGGAGTGAGCTTTCTCCTCCTGCAATTCAAACTCTAGCGAATTTCTGTTCAGAGTAGTTTCCTTATTTAAAGGAGCTCAAATACCTTGTTGCTTTAAAAGTGCTTTCATCTTAATTTTCCATAAGCTGAAGCTATTCTTACCATCAAAATTTTCTATCTTCAACCCTGAAGTATTCATGTTTTCAAAACAACAAACAACCAGTAATACACATGAGATACAATGTGATTTCAACAAACACAATTCTACGGCAAGGTACACAATAGCAAGCAATATCTCAACAACAATATGCTACTGAAACTACTGATTTCAACGAAATGCAATCAGCCACAAGCTAAGCACACTACTTATCACAAAATAGTAGCAAATACTCACACAAAACAAGCACAAAACCACAATCACAAAATGCCCAAAATCCGACAATCAAAGAGTCACTCGTCTAGAAAACTATTGTGCCCTAGCTAGACACCTCTTGTTGTATCTCTTTGAATACGAAACTTATGACCACGAAATTTTAAAGGAAGGAATTTCAGAAAGCTTACTACACGTCCTCAAAATTTGAGACGCAACGGAGCACGGACGACGAAGGCGCACGACTTGGCGTCAGAGTGTGCAGACTAGCACTGGTGACGATGGTAGTTGCGGTAATGGGGGATATCTACACGTCCTCAAAATTTGAGACGCAATGGAGCACAGATGAGGAAGGCGCATGACTTGGCGTTGGAGTGTGCAGACTGGCGCCGACAACGACGGCAGTTACAACGATGGAGAGATCTCTTGCGGAAATGGCTTGAACCTTGATGAAACTCTTCGAAACTTCAGATGCAAACCTAGAGATGTCCAACCTCGCTCTGATACCAGTTGTTGTGCGGAAAGATCAAACAAACATGGAGCATTTAGGGGTGGCGTGGAGAAGAGATATGCGTGGAAGAGAGGATTGTGAGTGGAGAATTCGAAGAACAACAAATTTACGTGGTTCCCCAACACGGGTACATCCACGGGTGATCAATCTATCATGATTCCTTGCTGTATGGTTGCTGGTACAAAGAAGGGGGAGAACAAAATCAAGGGATGGTTTGTCATGGCATCCCTTGGACGTGGATGACCCCTTACATATATAGGGGCAACGGTTGGTGATACCCAAAAGACAAGTTTGCCCCTATACAAATTATCAAAGAAATACAACTATATACAATGACACATACATATACTTGATGGAAGACACATACATCACAGATATGTCCTTAGAATATTTTTCTTCCTTACATTTTATTTACTTTTTTATAATGCCAAAAAGGGGGAGAAGAGATAGATTATTTGACTTATTAGGTTTTAACATCATCAAAAAGGGGGAGATTGTTAGGAATTTTGTTTTGATGATATATGCTTTATTAAAGTTTTTAAATAAGTCTAAATAATATTCTCTAAGTATAATAGTTAACAGATTATCAAAAAGTTTCATTTTTATGTTGGATAAGTTAAGTTTTCTAAAGAGTTAGATTTTCGATAGTTAAACTTTCGGATAATTAACGTTTCGTTTTTGTCAAATAGTTTATGTTAAAAACTCGTATAGTTAAGTTATTTGCATGTGTGTTTTTAATGTTTTAAGTTGTCACGTGTTTTCCATGTGCATTTTTGCCATGGCCATATCCTTAGAATTTCCTTGGCTCTTGGCAACTTTGACAAGCTCTACAAATTCTCTCCATTCCTTTGGCGTTGATGGCCCCAAAAATGTTATACTTTCAATTGGTCTTGGTAGTGGAATGGATGGTCCTAGCTGCCGTTCCTCAGTTATTGGTTTTTCAATAGCCAACTCTATAGCTACAGGTTCTTTAGTTGCTTTCCTCTGTTGCTCCTAGATTGCCCACCTAGCATGTCCACCAATATGTCGTATGAACCATAATTTGGACTTGCGTCAAATCAATTCTAGGTCAACTTCATTGTTTGGCTAGATTTTCCTTTCTCTATTAACTGCAACAGAAGATGTTTTAAACTCGAAGTTGACACCACAAGATTTCTCAAAGAATTAGAAGAATGGCATACGAGACAAAACATTAGGAACACAACGCGAGAAAAAGAGCTACAAAAGGTAAAATCTGACATCTTCTATTGGAGGAAAGTTTTAGTAGATTTAGATATGCCCCCAATAGAGAAAGGAAAATGTAGCCAAACAATGACATGACCTACTAAATAAAGCTCGAGTAGTCCTCTACTCTTCTTCTATAATTCCAAAGGAACTTTTTGGAATCTTTAGAATAGGTCTAAGTCTTTTTCCATTTACTTTAAATATATTCTAGTTTTTAGGATTTTCAATTTCAATAGCTCCATAGGAATAAATATTTCAAATTATGTAAAGTCCTACCCATCTAGATCTTAATTTTCCTAAATGGTTATGGAGTCTAGCCATGTAAAGAGATACTTCTTGTCCTATTTCAAAAGTTTCTGAAATAATTTCCTTATCATGTCAGAACTTCATTTTCTCTTTTTCTCTTATAATATTTGAATAAGCTTCATTCCTAAATTCTTCTAACTCAATCAATTACATTTTCCTATTTTCAGCAGCTTGATTTAAATTAGTGTTTAGAGATTTTAATGCCCAATAAGCTTTATGTTCAATTTCAGCTGGTAAATGACAACTTTTTCCATATACTAGCCTAAAAGGTGACATACCTAAGTTTGTCCTATAAGCAATTCTATAAGCCCAAAGTGCATCTATTAATCTATTAACTAGCCCAATCTTTTCTAGTAGGATTTACTACTTTTTCTAAGATTAACTTAATTTGTTTATTTGGACTTTCTACTTGTCCACTTGTTTGCGGATGATATGATGTTGCAATCTTGTGATTTACTCAATATTTCTTCATTGAGACTTCAAAACTTCTATTACAGAAATGAGTTCCTCTATCACTGATAATAGCTTTAGGTATTCCAAATCTGGCAATTATATTAGTTCTTATAAACTGTATTACCGCTTTGTTGTCATTAGTTTTTGTAGGAATAGTTTCTATCCATTTAGATACATAATCCACCCCCAATAATATATAATTAAATTGATTAGACATAGGAAATGGACCCATAAAATCTATTCCCCACACATCAAAGATTTAAACATCAATAATAGGATTTAGAGGCATCATATTCCTCTTTGATATTCTTCCTATTTGTTGACATCTTAAACAACTTAAACAGTATTTATGAGCATCTTTGAATAGTGTTAGCCAATAAAATCCACATTGTAGAATTTTGGCAGTAGTTTTCCCTAAACCAAAATGCCCTCCACATGCTTGGTCATGGAAGAAAGACAATATACTTTGATATTCAGTTTCTGGAACACACCTCCTTAAAACCAGATTAGGACATTTCTTAAATAAGTATGGGTCTTCCCAATAGTAATATTTTACTCTTGAAAAGAACAATTTCTTATCTTATCTATTCCAATCCTTAGGTGTTAAACTAGTAACTAAGTAATTAACTATGTCCGCATACCAAGGCATTGTGTTGATGGTCATTAACTGTTCATTAGGAAAATTATCCTTAATTTCAATATTTGATTTTTCTATTTGTAATCTTGATAAATGATCTGCTACTACATTCTCACAACCTTTTTTATCTTTAATTTCTAGATCAAATTCTTGTAATAATAATATCCATTGAATCAATCTAGGTTTAGTCTCTTTCTTTGCTATTAGGTGTTTTAAAGCTGAATGATCCATGTATACTATTACTTTAGCTCCAATCAAATATGATCTAAACTTTTCTAAGGCAAACACAACAGCTAACAACTCTTTTTCAATAGTTGTATAATTAACTTGAGCATCATTCAAAGTTTTGCTTGCATAATGAATCACTCTAGGAGATTTTCTATCTTTTGTCCTAGCACTACTCCTATAGCAAAATCAGATGCATCGCACATTAATTCAAATGGATGGCTCCAATAAGGTGCTTGAATTATAGGAGTTGAAATTAAGCTAGTTTTAAGCTTGAAAAATGCTTCTTTGCAATTTTTATCAAAGTTGAATGGGACATCTTTTAATAGATTAGTTAAAGGTCTAGCTATTTTGCAAAACTCTTTAATAAATCTTCTATAAAATTCTGCATGTCCTAGAAATGATCTAATATCTTTTACTGATTTAGGTTTTGGTAGATTAGAAATTACTTCTATTTTAGCTTTATCTACTTCCAACCCTTTCTTTGAAACGACATGTCCCAAGACTATTCTTGGTTTAACCATAAGGTGACATTTTTCCCAATTTAGAACTAGACGTTTTTCCACACAGCATTTTAATACTTGGTCTAAATTGTTTAAACACACTTCATATGAAGTTCCATATATAGTAAAATCATCCATAAATATTTCTAAAAAATCTTCAATCATTCTAGTGAATATGCCCTGCATACACCTTTGAAAGGTGGCTGGCGCATTGCATAATCCGAATGGCATTCTCTTAAAAGCATAAATTCCATTAGGACAGGTGAAAGTTGTTTTCTCTTGATCCTCTAATACTACTGGAACTTGGTTATAACCTGAATACCCATCTAGGAAACAAAAATATTCTTGCCTTGCTAATTTCTCTAGTATTTGGTCTATAAAAGGTAAGGGAAAATGATATTTCCTAGTCACAGCATTCAGCTTTCTATAGTCTATACACACTCTCCAGCTTGATTGAATTCTAGTAGGTATCAAGTCTTGACTTTCATTCCTAATAACTGTTGATCCTGATTTCTTAGGAACTACAAGGATTGGACTAACCCATGAGCTATCAGAAATCGGATAAATTATGTCATTATGTAACCATTTCACTATTTCCTTCCTGACTACTTCTTTAAGGTTTGGATTTAATCTCCTCTTAGGAATTCTAACTGATTTAGCATTCTCTTCTAAATATATGTGGTGACAGCATAAAGTTGCACTTAACCCTTTTATATCAATCATAGTCCATCCTATTGCCTCTTTATAAGTTTTTACTACTTTTAATTTAGCTCTTTGATCCTCTTTTAAATCTGAAGCAATAATGATTGGACTTGTTCATTTTTCTTCTAGAAATATATAGGTTAATTTAGGAGGTAAAGGTTTTAAATCTGAATGTTGACCATCAGAAGCTAGACCTTCTAATTGAACATTTTCATCTTCTACATAAATCTCTTCTTGATCTCCTTCTATACTTATGCTTTCACTTACTTCTAAATTTTCAGAATTTAGTTACCTATTTAATTCTTCTTGAATCACATCATCTAGCATATCTCCTTCATCCTCTAAAAAGTCTATAGTATGTAAGGACATTTCTAATTCCTCAAACTTTTCTGGTTTGAAAATGTTTAATTGAGTATCCTCATTACCATATGCTAACTTCATCATTCCAGTTTTACAATTTATAATAGCCCTTGATGTTGCTAAGAATGGTCTTCCCAAAATTAAAGATGTATTATGATTTTGATGCTTAATTTGTTGGGAATCCAAAATCACAATATTAATAGGATATATGAAGTTTTTGATTTTAATTAAGACATCCTCTATTTTTCCTCTAGGGTATCTTATACTTCTATCAGCTAATTGAATAACAATCCTAGTAGAGATTAAGCCTTCTAATCCTAAGGATGCAAATATATCACTCGGCATAACATTTATACCTACACCTAGGTCTATTAAGGTTCTTTCTAAAATGGTATTTCCTATGGTGCATGATATAACAGGGATTCCAAGAATAGATAACTTTTTAGGAATTTGTGGTAGAAATAAGGAACTACTTTGCTCTGCTAAAAAGACTTTTCTTAAAACTTTTGCTCTATTTTCTTAGTACACCAATCCTTAAGAAACTTAGCACAATGTGGCATTTTCTACAATAAGTCTAACAAAGGAATGTTAACTTGTACTTTTTCAAAAATTTCTCTAATTTTTTCTTGTTTTTCAAGAAATGTTTGTTGTAATCTTTCAGGATAGGGTGCTAATGATTGTAATTTACAAGATTCTTTGTCTTTCATTTCATTTGTTTGATCATTTTTAGTCTCATTTTTAGATTCAGTTTTGTCTTCACTGATTTCTAAGTTTTCAGATATTACATTTTCATTATCATTGTGAATTTTGTTCTTATCCACCTTCATATTACTTTCTTTTTGAATTCTTGGTGGTATATCAGTTCCATATCTTAATGTTATACATACATGTTCCTGATTTTCATTACTTTCATGATGTTCTTGTATTTCATTTTCATGATTATGATCTTCAACTATTTTTAGTTTTAAATTGCATTCTTTAAATTCTATTGCATTGATACTTTCTTTTGTCTTTATATCTTGCAAATTATGCAAATTTGTAACATTAAATTTTCATTTGTGTTTTCCTATTGCATAACTTGTAATTTCATTTTAAATTCATCCAAAGCTTTTTGTTTTCTTTCCAAGTCATCTAATCTCATTGTATTCAATTTTTGATTAATTTTCATTATGGTTTTTTCAGTTTTGTATATAATATCAATTTTTGGTTCTGTATATTCTTCCCTATAGTTTAATTGGTTGACTTCTTGTTGCTGACACATGTATTGTTCTAGTTTGTCCATGTTTTGTTCTAAGCTATGCTCCAATCTATCATACCTATCCCAAACTTCCTTGTCTTTCAACATATTACACATTCTAAGTTGAACATTAGTTGGGTAAACTATAGGATTCTCATACTCAACTCTATTATATTGAATATAATTCATTTATTGTTTATGTGATCTAACCATTTGCAATCGTCTTAGTTTCAAACAATTAGAGATGTTGTGACCTTCCAAATTGCAGAATTCACATATGCTAACTATAGGTTTTAGAAATCTTTGAGCATAAGCATATGCCATATTCTCAATTATAAAATAAAACACACAACACTCACAGTTGCTTAGCTTCTCAATCCCCGACAACGACGCTAGAAAACTTATTTGGGTTGTTAAGTTAATTCTTAAACTTGTTTAATTTGTTTTTATGCTTATATCAATAATTACCTTTAGAAGTAAACAAACAACCTTTCACACAAATTAGATATTAATTCCAATTTTTATTTTAACTACAAGTGCACAGTGTATATTGTATTTGTGTGCAAGTAGAGGTCGATCCCATAGAGAATGAGTAAGAATTGTATACTGTTTTGATTTTTATATTGGAGTTTACATATGTTCAGTTAAGCACTTCATTGAGTTACAATTGACACAATGGACCTAGTTCGTGGAGTTATGGTTAACTCAATGGACTAACCTCGTGGACTTAAGTTAACTCCATGAGCCTATTTTTCTAGTTAAATACTGTTATTTATAGAGGAATTCGGCCAACCATTGGGCAATTCCACAAAATGTAAATAACATCAATTAAGCTCTTTAATGTTAGTTAATATTAGATTTATCGTTAAGCAACACTAACATTCACATATTTCAAACAGTAACCATTAAAATATTTAAATATTTGGAATGAATCAATTTCAGTAAACAATAAAACTATTTTCTATTTTTTGAATCAAACAAACGTAAAACATTCACAATATTGACAATGATAACATTAATCACGATATAAAACAAACAATACAACACTTTAATACTAAATGTAAACACATAATTTGTTATTTTTGGTATTTTTGTTTTAATATGTTCTTGAAGATGAACGAAAGGTGAAATGTAAAAATCTCTATCGATAGTAAAAACTTCCATCACTACATGCGACATGATTACACCACTGAAAACTTAATCACTTACAATCTTGCCTCCTCTCCCTATAGAATCGTGAATCAAGAATTGTAAGATGACCTCCTCTTCAGCATACTGGCATCAACCCAAAACCAAGGCTAGAAGCTTTACGATCTCTTAAGATATGAGTCGGTACTTGGTGAAAATGGCTTCCCTTCCTACGACGTGATCACTCCTCACAGTGGTTGTTAGTCATCATGTTTGGCTCAGAATTGACCCGACATTAGGAAAGTATCCTCATAGACCTCCAATGGTTGGTGATTTTGGTGGTGGTGTGGAGCTTCAGGGAACTTTCAACGCTTTCCTGTAGTTAGTGCGGTTTTCCACCTCTACACATACACTTTCTTCGTCTTTCTCCTCTTCTTTTATATTTCTCCCTATAGAATTGCGAATCAAGAATTGTAAGATGACCTCCTCTTCAGCAGACTGGCATCAACCCAAAACCAAGGCTAGAAGCTTTACGATCTCCTGAGATATGAGTCGGTGCTTGGTGAAAATGGCTTCCCTTCCTGTGACGTGATCACTCCTCACAATGGTTGTTAGTCACCATGTTTGGCTTGGAATTGACCCAACATTAGGAAAGTATTCTCATAGACCTCTAATGGTTGGTGTATTGATTTGTTAACTTCTGTTTGTTAGGTAGATCTTAAACTTACTTATATCAATAATTCCTTTTTAGAAGTAAGCAAACAACATTTCACATAAATTAGATATTTATTCCAATTTGTATTTTAACTGCAATTGCATAATGTATATTGTATTTGTGTGCAAGTATAGGTCGATCCCATAGAGAATTGAGTAAGAATTATGTACTATTCCATTTTTATTAATGAAATTTATATATTCAGTAAGCACTTCGTTGAGTTATAGCTAACTCAACGAACTAACCTCGTTGAATTGAATTAACTCAACGAAGCTATCTTTCCAGTTTAACACTACTATTTACAGAGGAATTCGACCAACCATTGGGTAATTCCACAGATTGTAAATAACATCAATTAAGCTCTTTAATGCTAGTTAATATTAGATTTATCATTCAGCAACACTAACATTCAAATATTTCAAACAGTAACCATTAAAATCTTTAAGTATCAGGAGCGATTCAATTTTAGTAAACTATAAAACTATTTTCTATTTTCTGAATCAAACAAACATGAAACATTCACAATACTGACAATGATAACATTAATCATGATACAAAACAAACAATACAATACTTAAATACTAACTATAAACACAGATAAGTTGTTTTTGGTATTTTTGTTTTGATATGGTCATGAAAATGGGCGAAAGGTGAAATGTAAAAGTAATCTCTATCGACAGTAAAAACTTCCGTCACTACATGCGACATGATTACACCACTGAAAATTTAACCACTTACAATCCTGTCTCCTCTCCTTATAGAATCGTAAGTCTAGAATTGCAAGATAATCTCCTCTTCAACATATTGACATCAACCTGAAACCAAGGCTAGAAGCTCTACAATCTCTTGAGATAGGAGTCGGTGTTTGGTGAAAATGACTTCCCTTCCCACGACGCGATCACTTCTCACAGTGGTTGTCAGGCACCGTGTTTGGCTCAGAATCGACCCGACATCAGGAAAGTATCCTCACAGACCTCCAATGGTTGGTGATTATGGTGATGTTGGTGATGGTGGTCTAGAGCTTCAGGGAACTTCTGACGCTGCCTACAGTTAGCGCAGTCCTCCACCTTTGCACACACATTGGCCACACACCTCTTCATTTTTTCTCCTCTTCTTTTATATTTCTTAGTAGTAACTGCTTCTGCTTCAATGATCGATTGGATTTCCTTCATTCATATCAACAATGGTGATTTCTTCTTCCTTCCACAAGTGAATTCCTATGTGATACGTGCAATTGTGTTTTTCCATCGAATGTCTTGTTTCTGTAACCGCTATAGTGGCATATTAGAAAATAAATGGTCCGTGGAGTTACAGATAACTCAACAGACTTACTTCGTTGATTAACTATAAAACACGTGTACTAAAGAAATAAGCTGCTAACCTAACGCGTTACCTTAATGTGTATTCATGTAACTCAACGCATACAGTTATGTTAACTTAACGAGTTATACATGTGCATCTCATGTGATATACTAAAGCATTTAAATTCAAGACGTGCATAATTCTAACTTAACAAGTTCAAATATTTCGGACACTTACGAATCTAACTATTCGATGCCTAGATGCATTTCGGATAGTTAACAGATAACTTACCGAAAATCAACTTAAGTCATGCATTGTAGTTTTAACACATGTAATCCAGGAAATAATAAAATATTCTTTAAGCATTTAAAACATAACTGTCTGGTACATTAAACATAACTCTCTGAAATAATAGAAAATTCAGATACTTAAGAATTTCATAGCCTGCAATTTACCGACAACTCAGAAATATACTAAATTAATGCTAATTTCCTAAAGTCATGCAGATTCTTTCATTAAAGCATATAACAGTGCAATTATAATATAATGACTTAATTTTCATATGAAAAGCTAAAAATTATGTAATTAACCATCATTTAACCGTTAATATTATGCACTTTTTCATTCTAAACACTTCCCCCATACTTAAATTTTGCTAGTCCCTTAGCAAACTAAGATCTAATTAGTTGGTCTTTCTAAAGTGCTAGATTTAATTCTTCATTTCGTTCTTCTTCAGAATAATAAATTAGATTACTATATAGATTTTCTATATGTTTCAGTAATCTATTTTAACATTGTTTTCTCCTCTTCAATCCTACAAATATATTTAGAACATATGTAAATTACATACAAAATATATCAGCATTACATAAGTGTTAATTATATTATCATTTTTTCTTTTCAGCGTCTGTCATCCTGAATTTTCCAATATGATTTCTAGAATAAATTTCAAGTACATACGAATCAAAACACAATCCAATTCAATATGATTAAGACAAGTAGAATAAAGAATTGTATCTTAAATGAACAACTTCAAAAGTCTATTCTAGATTCATACTTCAGTAATTTTAGATAACAGAACATATATTCAATTCAAAAGATATCTGTATTTCACAAAACACATGTATCTTTTCAAAATAGTATATGCATATTTGTACTTTAAAAGTTAATTTGATAAGCTTGAATCATACAAGAGCTTTCTAATGTACCCATGTATCGAGCTTTCTATTAACAATCCCAGATCTAATCAGGATCTTAGGTTGCCAGATTTAAAGAGTCCTTTTTCAGGTCGACAATCCTTACATACCTATCTGCTCAAGTACAAAAGGCTCGTGATCAAAAAGGTCAATAAACTCTCAAGGTTTTTTTTTTTTTTCTTCTTCTTTTTAAACATAGTATATGTACGTATTTCATTAATACAAATGCAATAAAACACAAATCTCGTGTAGTCTTGCTCTTATTATTTACTAAAAATATGAATCCATATCAATAAGCTCATACTTTTTCTGTAGTTTAATAAGATCTACACATAAATCATTCTACAAGTTTAATCAATAAAATTAAATGTATCATTGATCATATGTATTTCATTTAATTCGAAAATCAACATTTCAGCTCTTTCAGGATTTCAAATAATTTACTAAGTTTCAGTTAAACATTCTGATTTCTTTTTTTTTAAATTGTGAAACTGTTAAACTCATAAATTTCAACAAAAACATAAGATACTATATCTAGATTTGTATGGGTAGTAAAATTTGTAGCATCTTATATAGGATTATAAATATAACATTCCAGCAGTTATAGTTCTTAAAAATTTTACAATTTCAATTATCAGATAGTTATAGCAACTTCATCAAAAAATTTTCAATTTCCATAGAACTTTTGCAGTACTATTTTAATTCTTCTAATTAACAAAATTACATGGTTGTTACTTTAATTACCTCCCCCCCATACCTACATTTTGCATTGCCCTCAATGTAAAAGATTTTTTTCAGTAAATATAGTAATTGTAGCAGGTATGAATATTGTTTCGTTGACTTAACACCTAACTCAACGAACTGAGTTTAAATGTAAATTCAGGATAGGTAATTAATTACATACCTTGTTCTTTTGTATTTCCTTCAATATCTTCTGATTTTTTATTCTAAAAAACTTTTTATTCACAAATAAAAGTAGAATATATAACAACAATCATAACAAAACATAACTTGTTAATCAGTGTCTTGTGTGGAACCCAGGCTCCTATGCCTTTGGTGGCTCACAAGCAAGCCAGTTGGTTTCCTAGAATAGATACCAACAAACTAGATTGATATTTTGTTTTTGTTTTTTTTTTAATAGAATAAATCTAAAACTAAAATTTTTCTTCCTTTTTCTTTTTTTTTTTAAAATAAATGCAGAATACACACAACATTAAAAACACAGAATCACACTTTAAGAGCATGACTGAAAAGTAGTAACAAATGGAATAAACGTGTCAGTCCATGAAAACTTTTTAGGCATAATTCTTCTTGCTATTAATTCTGTTTCAATATAGTCCATTTTCCTTTCTAATTTGTAAACTTGCAGTATGTTATCAATACTAAATATAAGTGTATTTCCATTAATGAAATGAAATGCAGAAAGGGATCCTCTTCTGTTCCAAGATAATGTAGTTGTTTCTATTTCTACATCTATTTCAATATATTCATCTTTCCACTTCCATTCATTTAGGTCTTTTATAATCCATATTTGAAATTTCCTCAATTCATCCCACCATCTTATCAGACATAAAGTAGCATCATCATATTCATTATACCACATTCCCAATTGAATTTGATCGTATTCTAAAGTCGATGGTTTAGCTATATCACTCGGTATAGGCAATATTTCTATAAAATCATCATAACTGTCTATGCTTACTATGAATAAATCAGATCTAAATGCAACTGATATATTTGTGACTAGATATATATATCCATCAAGTATGACATGTATGTTGTTAAGTAATACTTTCTGTCCTAGATATATCATAATATTTTCAATCCAAGATCTATTCAAAAAATTATACACACTTAAGCATAAATCTTCATCCCAGTTTCCAGTTGGTCTCCGATAATATAATTTTTCAGGAATGGTCAAATTTTTTTCAGAAAAGATTAAAGCTGACCCACAATTTTCAATTGGTACTTCATATCTATTAGGCCTTCCTATATTCCATTCTTCTCTTGTGATAGGATTTCTAATCAAAATATCAGGTAACAGAATTGCATACCTTGGTTTGGTTCTGTAAATAATTAATCCTTCATCCATCCCCATAATATGATCTATTTCTTCTAATGTATTGGGTGGAATTTCAGTAGTTTCCTCCATATTCAGATATTCATAGCTGATTGAACTACGATTAAATGACTTCCATAAAAATCCATCTCTAATCTTAGTCATCTTTGCAACTTGTAGTCCATAAAAATATTTTTCTCTAACACAGTCTTTGATTTCCTTTGATACACAACACAATCTGCATAGATCTTTAGTTGACAGGTTACTCAGTACTTCCCTTAGTACACCTAGTGGTAATTTCATCAATTCCATCTATTGTGATTCTGTATGACATAAACAAAAATTAATAGAGACAAAATCAACATAGCTACTTCATACCCTCGTGGAGTTAGGTCATAACTCAACGGACTAAGTTCGTTGATGTAGGATCGTATGGCTACACAAGAGGGGGATGAATTGTGTTTTTCAATATTTTCGAATATAATTGAAACTTTAAAACTCAAAAAAAAGTCGAGACACTGTTTTCATATAATCATTTTTATTCAAGGTTTCAATTACAATATACAATTCGATTCTCCTCAGAAATTATAGATGCAATTATATCTCGATACCATGTATCATCTAAACAATTTCATAACTACAAACAGAGAAAACTAATTTGCAGAATTTGAAACATTTCTCCCTGTTTGAGATCTTTCTTCTTCTTCTCTTTCTTCTTTAGCAAATCTTTAGTAACATATATCTTACCATTTTCTTCTTCACTAAATTTTCTTCCATCTGATACTTCAAATCTTCAATGACATATATCTTACCTTTTTCTTCTTCACTAAATTTTCTTCCACCTGATACTTCAAATCTTCAGTGACATATATCTTACCTTTTTCTTCTTCACTGAATTTTCTTTCACTTGAGAGCTTTTCCCTGAAGAGGTGTTTTTGATCTCTGAAAAGATTTTTCGTTTGATGTGCAGGGATAGATTGATCAACGAGAATTCTATGCCTTTTATACTGTATCTTCATTTCATGGATATCCTCTACGTTTAATCACTACTAGTTTTCCACTTCTTCACATCTTTTCTTTTTCTTTCATCGAAATACACACGTTCTAACCCACATTTACATTTCAAATTTTCTTTAATCATTAATCCTGGATCTTTGAAAAATTTCTTGCAAAATAAACTTTCTCGTCCAAAATTTTTCATCAAGTATAATAAGAAGTCGTTACTTTAATGTTAACTAAACGAGTAACACAAGTATATATATAACTTAACATTTTTAACTTAACGAGTTTCTCATGTGCCAACTCACGTGACAAGTACTGTAGCTAACTCAATGAACTAACTCCATTGTGTTATGGATAACTCAACGAACTATCTCCGTTGTGTTACGATAACTCAATGAACTAGTAATACAAATTGTAGGATCGTATGGCTACACAAGAAGGGGGGTGAATTGTGTATTTTTAATATTTTCTGAAATATAATTGAAACTTTAAAACTCAAAAACAAGTCGAGACATTGTTTTCATAAAGTCATTTTTATTCAAGGTTTCAATTACAATATACAATTCAATTCTCCTCAGAAATTGTAGATGCAATTATATTTCGATACCATGTATCATCTAAAAAATTTCAGAACTACAAATAGAGAAAACTAATTTGCGGAATTTAAAACTTTTCTCCCTATTTGAGATCTTTCTTCTTCTTCTTTTTCTTCTTCAGCAATTCTTCAATGACGAATATCTTGTCTTTTCATGCTTCACTGAATTTGCTTTCTTTTGATACTTCAAATCTTCAGTGACAAAAATCTTACCCTTTTATGCTTCACTAAACTTTCTTCCACATCAGAGATTTTTCCCGAAGAGGTGTTTTTGATCCCTGAAAAAGATTTTTCTTTTGGTGTGCAGGGATGGTTTGATCCTTGAAAAGATTTTTCGTTTTGTGTGTAAGGATGGTTTGATCAACGAGAATTCTATGCCTTTTATACTGTATCTTCATTTCATGCATATCCTTCATGTTTAACCACTACCAGTTTTCCACTTCTCCACGTCTTTTCTTTTTCCTTCATCGAAACACACGTTCTAACCCACGTTTATATTTTGAATTTTCTTTAATCATCAGTCCTAGATCTCTGAAAAATTTCCTGCAAAATAAATTTCTCGTCCAAAAATTTTTCATTAGTGTAATAAGAAGTCGTTACTTTAATGTTAACTAAACGAGTAACACAAGTATATATATAACTTAACGTTTCTAACTTAACGAGTTCCTCATGTGTCATTTCACATAACAAGTATTGTAGCTAACTCAACGAACTAAGTCTGTGGTGTTACGCTATCTCAACGATCCATCTCCGTTGTGTTATGATAACTCAACGAACCATTTCCATTGTGTTATGATAACTCAACGAACCAGTAATAAACAAATGTTTTTATAATAAGAATTTTACCACGTGCAAAAATAACAACTTAAGTTTATAACGCTAACCTAACGCGTTGCCTTAGTGTTCAATATAGCAACTCAATGCGTTTAGTTATGTTAACTTAACGAGTTAAACATGTGCACCTCACGTGATACAATACAGCATTCGTAACTTATAATTTCACCACGTGTATAACACTAAATTACAAGTTCGTCTCTTCTTTTACTCACTAACTTAACGAGTTATCACGTGACCTATTTTAACCTTTAAGCCTCTAACTTAACGAGTTCTCACGTGACCTCTATACAAACAAAACTCTAACTTAACGAGTTGTCTAAACGTGCACTGTTCATGATACAGAAGATATAACATTAAAACATATCATGCTTTTCAATAAAAACACACGTTAACTTAACGTTTAGCTAAATGAGAAATTAATGCAACGAAACGACTAGTTATTAACTTCAGATCCAATACAGACAAGTATTTATATCAGTAAGCTTTTTCTGTATTAATTGATGATTTTAATTTCTTTTCACAAGCAATAGTAATTGAGCAAATATGATTATTTTCATTCAGCACACATCATCAAAACAAAAATACTCAACACAAATGTTTTTATAATAAGAATTTTACCACGTGCAAAAATAACAACTTAAGTTTATAACGCTAACCTAACGTGTTGCCTTAGTGTTCAATATAGCAACTCAATGCATTTAGTTATGTTAACTTAACGAGTTAAACATGTGCACCTCACATGATACAATATAACATTCGTAATTTATAATTTCACCACGTGTACAACACTAACTTAACGAGTTGTCTAAACTTTTACTCATTAACTTAACATATTCTCACGTGACCTATTTTAACATTTAAGCCTCTAACTTAACTAGTTCTCACATGAGCTCTATACAAATAAAACTCTAACTTAATGAGTTGTCCAAACATGCAATGTTCATGACACAGAAAATATAACTTTAAAACATATCATGCTTTTCAATAAGAACACACTTTAACTTAACGTTTAGTTAAATGAGAAATTAATGCAACGAAACGACTAGTTATTAACTTAGTATAATTTCAGATCCAATACAGACAAGTATTTATATCAGTAAGCTTTTCTGTATTAATTAATGATTTTAATTTCCTTTCACAAGTAATAGTAATTGAGCAAATATGATTATTTTCATTCAGCACACATCATCAAAACAAAATACTCAACAGTTGAGTTAAGTAATTACTCTATGATACTACTAACTATAATTAAACTTATATTTTTTTTATATTTTTCTACTTACTATATTATACATAGTTACTTCAGTTATGATGTTTCATTCAGCTACCCTCCTAGAGGAGGTATCAATTTCATTAACAGTTCTGTTAATAGGTTTAGGTACTACTTTATTGGCAACTGTTTGGGTTTTCCTAGCACTACACTAGAAAAACTTGGATTTGTTACTTCTATTTTTACTTAGTTAATTTATATTCATGCCTATTCTTTCTTTTAAAAGTAAACAAACAACCTTTAATACAATTTAGATATTAATTCCAATTTGTACTTTAACTGCAAGTGCACAGTGTCTATTGTATCAGTGTGCAAGTACAGGTCGATCCCATAGGGAATTGCTGACAAACTTGAGAACTGTTTGCTTGTTAAAAATCAAATTTATATATTCAATAAGCTCTCCGTTGAATTACAACTAACTCAACGAACTAAGTTTGTTGAGTTGTGGATAACTCAACAGACTAACCTCGTGGACTTAAGTTAACTCCACGAGCCTGACTTTTCTTTCTGATACTGCTATTTACAGAGAAATTCGGCCAACCATTGGGTGATTACACAGATTGTAAATAACATCAATTAAGCTCTTTAATGCTAGTTAACATTGGATTTATCATTGAGCAATACTAACATTCAGATAATTCAAACAGTAACCATTAAAATCTTTAAGTCTTTTAAACGAACCAATTTCAGTAAACTGTAAAACTAAAATAAACATAAAACAATCACAATACTAACAAAGATAACATTAATCACGATACAACACAAACAATACAACACTCAAATACAACATACGAACATAGATAAATTGTTTTTGGTATTTTTTTTTTAATATGAACATGGAAATGAGTGACAGGTGAAATGTAAAGTAGTCTCACTTGATAGTAAATACTTCTGACACTACTTGCAATGCAATTACACCACTGAAAATTAAACCACTTACAATTCTATCTCCTCTCCCTATAGAATCGCGAGTCTAGAATTGCAAGATGATCTCCTCTTCAGCATACAGGCATCAACCCGAAGCCAAGGCTTAAAGCTTTACGATCTCCTGAAATATGAGTCGGCGCTTAATGAAAATGGCTTCCCTTCCTACGACACAATCACTCCTCACAGTGGTTGTCAGGCACTGTGTTTGGTTTGGAATCGACCCGACATCAGGCAAGTATCCTCACACACCTCCGACGGTTGGTGATTATGGTGTGGTGATGGTGATGATGATGGTTGGTGTGGTACTTCAGAGAATTACGACGTCGATCCTCCTCTGCACACACTATCCGCCCATCGATCACACACTCTCTTCTTTTTTTCTTCTTTTCTTTTATATTTCTTTAGTAGTAACTGCTTTTGTTTGAATGGTCGGTTGGATTTCCTTCATTCATATCAACGGCGATGCTTTCTTCTTCCTACACGATTGAATTCCTGCGTGATACGTGCAAACGTGGTTTTTCTCTTCCAACTGTCTGTTTCTGCAGCCGCTATAGTGGCATATTAGAAAATATAAAGAAATAAGCTGCTAACATAATGCGTTACCTTAATGTAATATTCATGTAACTCAATGCGTACAGTTATGCTAACTTAATGAGTTAAACATGTGCATCTCATGTGATATTCTAAAGCATTTAAATTCAACACGTGCATAAATTTAACTATCCAATGCTCAGGTGCATTTCGGATACTTAAGAATTTCACAGCTTGCAACTTACCGATAGTTCATAAATGTACTAAATTAACATTAATTCCCCCACATTAAGCACATTCTTCAATTAAAGCATATAACAGTGCAATTATAACATAATGGCTTAATTCTTATATGATAAGCTAGATATTATGCAATTAACCATAATTTAACCGTTAATAATATGCACTTTTTCATTCTAAACAGCAACCCTCCAGTAGGTCTAACTTCTATTGATTCTTTCTGTTTAGGGGGTATATTTCTATTTATATTTTGATTTTGAATTGCATCATTTCCAAATACAAGATCTAGACGATTGTTTAATTATTGAATTATCTTTTCTAACTTCTCTATTCTAGATCCTTGTTCAATTAATGCTTCATAACTTATATTTTTGTCATTTATATTTTCTCCTCCCTGGAAATTCTTGTTTCTCCATGATAAATTCAGGTGATTTCTCCAATTAGGGTTATAAGAATTTCCAAAGTTATCTTTCTGGTTTCTAGCATAAATAATATCTAAGTCATTAACATTTGTATTCTTTTGTACTAGTTTTTGATTTAATGATAACTCTTCTATTTTCTTTTTTAATTCAGTTAATTTAACTTCAAGCATAGTGCTTGAATTTATTTCATGCATTCCCCTTGGCAATATTCTTTTATCTACAATAGCCTCAATTGAGTTTTCCCATTGTGCAGTTCTTTTTGCAAAATTTTCTAAGTATGCCCATACTTCTTCACTACACAATTTTAAAAATCCATTCTGACAAGCAGATTCTAATAAAGATTTCGTTAAAACATCTTTGCCTTCATAAATTATACCTATCAATTGTGCTTTACTCATTGCATGATGTGGACATTGAGTCAGTAAATCTTTAAATCTTTCAAAATATTTCCAGAATGATTCTCCCTGTTTTTGGCTACACATTAATATTTCCTTTTTCTTTTTAATCATTTGATGTGTTGGATAATATTTTTCCAAAAAAATAGAGCAAAATTCAATCCATGTAGAAATTGAATCAGGTGACAGAGTATATAACCATCTCTTAGCTGTCTTCTAAAGCAAAAGGGATATATCTAAGTTTAATAGCATCTATACTCATATTCGGCATTTTCATCATTTGACAAACTTCATTAAATTCTTTAAGGAAATAATAGGCATCCTCTCTTTCTAATCCATGAAAATGTGGCAATTGACTAATATAATTAGATTTCAATTTAAACCTATCTCCCTCAAAGTTTGGCAATCGAATACATGAAGGTTCATCAACTAATTCAAGATAAAGAATTTCCCTTAATGGTTTCTCTATTGGAGTAGCCACATCTTCGTTCTCTTTTAAAGAAAGGTTAGCTACACCCTTAAGGATTTCGTTAAAGTCCAATTTAGAAAATATTTTAGCACGTCTTTGTGTTGAATAATCCTGTGTAGGTGTTCTTACTAATTGTTTAGTGCTAGGAGAATGAATCCATGTGCTCATAAACTCTTAACAGAAAATAAAATAACAGAAGATTAATTACATACCAGTCTGAAGCTTTATATTTAGTAAATAGTTGTTGACGGATGAAGTTGAATCAGTTGCTTTTCCTTCTAGTTCCCCAATGAATTTTCTTTTCTCAAATGCTAGTAACTTGTAAATAACATTCTATTCTATATTTATAATGCACGTCCATAAAGCAAATGAATCTCGTTGCAAGAACGTGTCTTGTAACGTGTAGTGTGGTTCCTATTATTATGGATACGTGTGCCACTTCTAATTTCAAATTTTAGTAACCGCTAAACCCACAAAGTTTCGTTCATGGCTAAAAGAATAACCGTTTAGCTTAATCCACGAACTAACCTCATTTAGTTATAGTTAACTCAACGGACTAGCTTCGGTTACTGTTACTTGTTAGGACCCGAGTATTTTGATAATGCAAAAACCTATGTGAGGAAACATATTGTATTTCATAGATAAGTCAGTGCAACAAAAGATCAGAAGACAGACAAACAAGATACAGTTAATTCTAGAATGTGATGCTATAGAGCTATAGAAAATCAGACAGTTCCAGACTTAAGTATTCGAAGAGTTAATTTAAAGCAACAGCAATACTATTGGACAATTAGATGAAATCCTTCTTTAACTATCCGAAATCATAAAGCCTTCGGAGAGTTGTGAAAGACAGTTGGTTGAATGATCGGAAGGTTAAGGAGTTATCTATCTGAAAGCTCAAGGAAAATTGGAGAGTTAGAAAGCTAACTATCCGACATTTTTGGTGAGTTATAGGTATAACTATCCGAAACTTAAGTCATTCAATTAACCATGTGTAGAAATTCAGAATAGAAGCTTAAAAGACTTTTCGGAGAGTTAGAAAGCTAACTATCCGACATTTTCAGTGAGTTACAAGTATAACCATTCGAAACTTAAGTTATCCTATTACACACGTGTAGAATTAAAGAGACAGTAGTCGGAAGCTTAAAAGAAAAATCAGAGAGTTACTGTAGTTAACTATTCGGAAGTCAAGAGCTTTTCGGTAAGTTAAAACTACAAGTCTCCGAACACTTGACACCTCATGTGAGCAACTTAAAATCCTCATGTGACATAGACAACAGGATGTAAGTGAAGGTTCGGTAAGTTATAGACGCTTTTCGGTAAGTTATTCATATAACCATCTGAAAATCAAAGGAAATCGGAAGGTTACTTATTGAACATTAGACAGAATGGTAACTTACCATATTTAGGTCTGATTAGTTAGCAAGTACTGCAGAATACATCCATTGGAAGAAAAATATGATCGTTATACCTTTTGGTATAAATATGAGAAGTTTAAGAGAAGAACATACAGAGATAACGATCATACATTATATTCTACACATAATTCTAGATACACTCTCAACTCTGCAAACAGTCAAGTATACTCTTGAAGATTCACTGTAGAAAAGCTTTGTGTGCCAAAACTTTGATAGAAAAATTTAAAGCTGTTGGTTCGTGAGTTTCAACCTAAAAACTCATTGTTGGTTGAGAGCTTCAACCTGAAAGCTCAAGGTTGGTTATTGAGCTTATACCTGAAAGCTCTAAGTGTTGGTTCTTGCTTCAACCTGAAAGCAAGTGTTGTAAGTATTTGAATACTTAGTGAAGCCCAAGTGTATCTTGAGGGTGGACTAGTCAAGTTGGTGAACCACCTAAAAATTGATGTGTGCTAATTTCTTTTTTCTGCTTTGCTTACAGTTAATTCATCTCATCTCACTATTTTGTAGAATCGATCAATTCTAACTTAAAAGAATTAAAAACTTACACACCTTCACCATTCACCCCCCTCTGGTGAGCCTATCGATCCTAAGAATTGGTATTAGAGCTTAGTTAATCCGTTATAAGATTTAACCATCTAGATTTATGGCTCAATTTGCTGAGGGACAAAACATCTATAGACCTCCTCTATTCGATGGTTCCAACTATAATTATTGGAAGAATAGAATGGAGTGTTTCCTGAGGAGTTCTAATGTAAAACTCTAGAAGATTGTTGTTCTTGGAACTACACTTCCAACCAGTGATGTTATGAACTGGTCTGAGGAGGATGAGAGAATCATCTAGTTGGATGCTAGAGGGCTGAATGCCATATATTGTGCACTAACTGCTGAACAATATTACAAAGTATCTGCATGTAAGTCTGCACATGAGGCTTGGAAAATCCTTCAAGTTACTCACGAAAGTACAAGCCAAGTAAAGGATACTAAAATCAACATTCTGTTGAGAAAATTAGAATTGTTTAAAATGGATGATAATGAAAACATAACTGAAATGTTTTCAAGATTTGCTGAAATCATTAACAGTCTGAAAAGCCTAGGAAAGGAATTTTCTTCTCGTGAACAGGTATAGAAGATCCTGAGAAGCTTAATTGTTGAGTGGAAACAGAAATCCACATCTATCCAAGATTCCAAGTATCTCAACAATTACATAGTTGAAGAACTGTTGGGCAATCTTCTAGCCCACGAAGTTCAAATGAAGGACTAGAAAGAGCAAGAGGGAGCTGTTGAAAAGAAAGCTGAGAAGAAAAAGGAAATAGCATTTCCTTCAACAGAAGAAGCTCCAAGCTCAGATGATGATGAGATCATGTTGCTAGCAAGGAACTTCAGAAAGTTCATGAAGAAAAAGAATAAGACCAGCTCCTCCAAAAGAACTGTTCCTACATGTTTTAAATGCAAAAGGCAAGGAAGCATACAAACTTTCTGTCCATTTCAGACAGAAGAGGATTAGGTAGATAAGAAGAAGAGATGGAAGGACAAAAAGAAGATGGCACTCAAAGCTACGTGGGAGGACAATAGCTGTTTAGAATGAAAAAGTGCATATTATTAACAGTTAAATGATGGTTAATTGCATAATATTTAGCTTGTCATATGAGAATTAAGCCATTATGTTATAATTGCACTGTTATATGCTTTAATTGAAGAATATGCTTAATTTTGGGGAATTAATGTTAATTTAGTACATTTATGAACTGTCGGTAAGTTGCAGGCTGTGAAATTCATACGTATCCGAATTTTCTGATATTTCGGACAGTTATGTTTAACATACCGAACAAATTCAAACAGTTATGTTTAACAGACCGAATATGTATCAGATAGTTATGTTTAAATTGCCAAATAGTTATGTTTAGAGAGAATATTTTATTATTTCCAGATGTACACGTGTCGAAACCAGAATGAATGTCTTAAGAGAATTTTCGGTGAGTTAGCTGTAACTATCCGAAAATGCATTTGAGCATCAGATAGTTAGACCTGTAACTCTCTGAAATGTTATTTTATGTTTAAACTGTTGCTGACACGTGTCGAGATCTGGTAGATTTACTTAAGTTATAACTTGTTAAGTTAGCATAACTGTACGCGTTGAGTTACATGAATATACACTAAGGTAACGCGTTAGGTTAGCAGCTTATTTCTTTATTGCATGTATTTTATAGTTATTTTCTAAAATGCCACTGTAGCGGTTGCAGGAACAGACAGTTGGAAGGAAAAACCATGTTTGCACGTATCACGCAGGAATTCAATCGTGCAAGGAGAAGGAAGCATCGTCGTTGATCTGAATGAAGGAAATCGAACCGATCATTCAAGCAGAAGCAGTTACTACTGAAGAAATATAAAAGAAAAGAAAAAAAGAAGAAGGTGTGATCGATGGATGGCTAGTGTATACAAAGGAGGAGCACCGAGCTTTCTGCAGACAGTATCGACGATTCTCCGAAGTATCACACCAACCATCGTTATCACCACCATAATCACCAATCATCGGAGGTCTGTGAGGATACTTGCTTGATGTCGGGTCGATTCCGAGCCAAACACAGTGCCTGACAACCACTGTGAGGAGTAATTGCGTCGCGGGAAGGGAAGACATTTTCACCAAGCGCCAATTCATATTTCAGGAGATCGTAAAGCTTTTAGCCTTGGCTTTGGGTTGATGCCTGTATGCTGAAGAGGAGATCATCTTGCAATTCTGGACTCGCGATTCTATAGGGAGAGGAGACAGAATTGTAAGTGGTTTAATTTTCAGTGGTGTAATCGCGTTGCAAGTAGTGTCGGAAGTCTTTACTATCAAGTGAGATTACTTTACATTTCACCTTTCGCCCATTTCCATGTTCACATCAAAACAAAAATACCAAAAACAATTTATCTTTGTTTGTATGTTGTATTTGAGTGTTGTATTGTTTGTGTTGTATCGTGATTAATGTTATCTGTATCAGTTTTATGATTGTTTTATGTTAGTTTTAATTTTACAGTTTACTAAAATTGGTTCGTACAAAAAACTTAAAAATTTTAATGGTGATTGTTTGAATCATTTGAATGTTAGTATTGCTTAATGATAAATCCAATGTTAACTAGCATTAAAAAGCTTAATTGATGTTATTTACAATCTGTGGAATCACCCAATGGTTGGCCGAATTCCTCTGTAAATAGCAGTATTATAAAGAAGAGATAGGCTCGTGGAGTTAACTTAAGTCCACTAGGATAGTCCGTTGAGTTAGCCATAACTCAACGAACTTAGTCTGTTGAGTTAACTGTAACTCAACGGAGTGCTTATTGAATATAAATTTGAATTGTTCACAATCAAACATTTCTTAAATTCGTCAGCAATTCCCTATGGGATCGACCTATACTTGCACACTAATACAATAGACACTGCGCACTTGCAATTAAAGTACAAATTGGAATTAATATCTAAATTGTATTAAAGGTTGTTTGTTTACTTCTAAAAGAAAGAATAGGCATAAAGATAAATTAACTAAGTAAAAATAGAAGTAACAAATCCAAGTTTTTCTAGTGTAGTACTAGGAAAACCCAAACAATAGCTCATCAAGTAGTTCATCTGATTCTGAAGATGAAGTTGTAGCAAATGTGTGTTTTGCAGCTCAAGAGGTATGTTCCATTTCTTCCAGTTGAGAAGATGAGCATGATGAAATAGATATTAATAGTCTTCTGTCTACTGTAGATAATCTCTATGTTAAATGTAGAGAATTTAAGAAAGAAATTAAAAGGTTAAATAATTGCTTAGAAGATTCTTTTGTTAAATTAGAAATAGCTGTAGTTGATAATAGAAATCTGAAATCTAACTTGGATAAATATAATTGTGATAACTGTAAATTGAAAGAAGAATATAAAAACTTAGTAACTACAATATCTTATCTGAAAAATACCATATGTAAATTTACTCAAGGTCAAAAGGGACTAAATAAAATTATAGGATCTCAATGACCTAATGGAAGTAAATATGGCCTAGGGTATGCTACACCATAGGAAGTACCTTATTGTAGTGGAATGATTCGATCATACAGAGATGGCACCACTGTGTTTGCCATCAAATGAAGATCAGGTCATATGTGGTTGCCAAGAGGCAATGGATTTAATGTTTTAAGGACTAACACTGCTGGACCCAAGAAGATTTGGGTACCAAAAGCCTTAATTTCAGTATAAATTGTAGGATGACAAGGAGCTCCAAGCACGTACAACAAAATGGATTGTGGACAGTGGATGCTTAAAGCATATGACAGGTAAGAAAAGATTTCTTGATTCTGTTCAAAGTTTAAATTCAGGATCTGTTAAATTTGGAAATAATGAAAAGTGTAAAATAACTGCTATAAGAAATATCACATCAGAAAATGGCATAATTGAGAATGTCTTGCATGTTAATGGATTAAAAAAAAACTTATTAAGTGTAGGACAATTATGTGATAAAGGTTATATAGTTTCTTTTATTGCTGAAAATTGTTGCATTATTGATCCGACAACAAATGAAATAAAATTTACTGGCATTAGAAATTGTTCTATTTATACATTAAACTTTCCATGTGAAAATACTACAAGAAATTCCTGTTTGGTAGCATCTAGTGAAGATGATTGGTTGTGACATAAAAGACTTGGTCACATTAGTATGAAGACCCTCAGAAAGTTATCCAAGTGTGATTTTGTTACGGGATTGCCTAATCTTACATTCAAGAAAGATAGGGTGTGTAGTGACTGTATGCTAGGAAAGCAGAAGAGAACCTCTCTCCATAGCAAACATGAAATTTCAACCAAAAGGCCATTAGAACTTTTACATCTGGATTTGTTTGGCCCAACTCAAATTTCAAGCCTTGGAGGTCGAAAGTATACTCTTGTTATTGTAGATGATTTTTCTAGATTAACTTGGGTAATATTTTTAACTCATAAAAATGAGACATGTAGTGAGTTTCGAAATTTTTGCATTAGAATTCAAAACCAGAAGGAACTGACAATAAAGAAAATCAGAAGTGATCATGGAGGAGAATTTGAAAATCATGAGTTCGAAAATTTGTGCAACTCATTTGGAATTTTGCATGAATTCTATTGCCCTAGAACTCCAGCTCAAAATGGAGTAGTGGAAAGAAAGAATAGGACATTGCAAGAAATGGCTAGAAATATGTTAAATGCTACTGATCTGCCAAAACTTCTCTAGGCTGAAGATGTAGGTACAGCCTGTCATATCTCCAATAGAACTCACATCAAACCTATGATGAATAAGACACCTTTTGAATTCTGGTTTGATAAGACTCCAAATGTTGGTTACTTTAAGACATTTGGTTGGAAATGCTTTGTATTAAACACTGGAAATGCTAAAGACAAGTTTGATGCAAAATCTGAACCTACCATACTTGTTGGATACTCTTCCAAAAGCAAAGCTTACAAAATATATGTTGCTAAAGACAGAAGAGTAGAGGAAAGCATAAATGTTCAATTTGATGAAGATTTGATACAGAATTTCAAGAATCTGAAGATTGACAATGACAGTGAAAATGAATATTTGGAGAAAGGAAGTTGCAAGCATAAACTCAAATCCCAAGCTTTAGATCAGAATCAACACTGTTGGAAGTTCAAATCTGATCACTCCATGGAACAAATAATTGGAAATTTAACCAAAGGGGTACAAATGAGAAGCAAAGCACAAGATATTTGCAATTTCTGTGCATTTGTGACAGAAATAGAGCCAAAATTAGTAGATGAAGCCTGTAAGGATATTTACTGGACAATGGCTACACAGGAAGAATTAAATCAATTCTAGAAAAATAATGTCTGAATTTTAATGGAAAAACCTATAGGAAAATCCATCATTGGAACTAAATGGATTTTCATAAACAAATTAGATGAAGAAGGAAACATACTTAGAAATAAAGCTCAACTAGTTGCACAGGGCTATAATCAACAAGAAGGTATTGACTATGAAGAAACCTTTACACCTGTAGCTAGAATAGAAGCTATCAGAATGTTGCTTGCCTTTGCAAACAGTATGAGAATAAAATTATTTCAAATGGATGTGAAAAGTGCCTTTTTGACTAGAGAAATTCAGGAAGAAGTGTTTGTTAAACAACCTCCCGGATTTGAAGATGAAGTCAAGCCAGATCATGTCTTCAAATTAAATAAAACTTTATATGGTCTGAAACAGGCACCTAGGGCATGCTATGAGAAACTGAAAAAATTCTTAACTGAAAATGACTTCTCTATAGGCAAAGTGGATAGCACTTTGTTTATCAAAACTGTTGATTTACACATTTTGATCATACAGATATATGTTGATGACATAGTTTTTGGAGCTACATCAGAAAAACTCTGTCATGGATTTCAAAATTTGATGAAAAATAAATTTGAAATGAGCATGATGGGAGAATTGAAGTTTTTCTTAGGGTTACAAATTCATCAAGTACGAAATTGCATCTTTATCAACCAAGAGAAATATTACAAAGAGATGTTAAAGAAATTTGGCTATGAAAACATTAAATCTGCAAATACTCCAATGAGTTCAAGTACAAAACTAGAAATCGATGACTCAAGTGTTGTAGTAGATCAAAAGAAATATAGAGGCATAATTGGATCTCTATTGTATCTTTCAGCAAGTAGGCCAGATATTATGTTCAATGTATGCTTGTGTGCTAGATTTCAAGCATCACCAAAGGAATCTCATCTGAAATCAGTAAAAAGAATTTTCAAATATCTACAAGGTACTAAAGATTTTGGATTATACTACTCAGCTGACAGCAACCTAACATTAATAGGCTATAGTGATGCAGATTATGTAGGCAGCAGATCTGATAGAAAGAGCACTAGTGGCACATGCCAACTACTTGGAAATTCATTAATCTCCTTGTTCAATAGGAAACAAAACTGTATTGCATTATCTACTACTGAAGTTGAATATATTGCAACAAGTCTGTGTTGTGCTCAAATTCTTTGGATGCAGCAAACCTTAACAGACTACAAATTGAAAATTCAGAATACAATCATATTTTGTGATAACAGTAGTGCAATCAGTTTATCTAAGAATACAGTACTTCATTTCAGAGCCAAGCATATCGAGATTAGACATCATTTTCTGAGAGATCATGTGGAAAAAGGGAACATCTCACTTAAGTTTGTGCCAATAGAAAATCAACTTGCAGATATTTTCACTAAACCTTTAAATGAATCAACTTTTAATCATATTAGAAGAAATCTAGGCATATGTTCATTACAAGATCTTTAAATGCCTTTATTTATTATTCCTCAAGCTCACCATAAGGGAGTTTGCTTTCAGCTAACATGTACTCGTGCAGGACATATTAGATATCAGTTTTACAGTTGTACAGATAACAGTCACCTTTTTATATAATGACAAAAAGGGGAGAAGAATATGGAAATTAGAGAAGAGTATGGAAACTTATAGTATTTCCAGCACAAATAGAAAGAGAAGTATTAAAAGGGGGAAGAAAAACTCAATACACAGATAAGGGAGAAGACAACACACATTCAAGGGGAGGAATCTCACCACTACAGTATATTCATTATAAATCCTTGTTTTACTTAGTTTCTGTGTGATTGAATGTATAGAAATAATCTAGGGAGTGAAATACATGTAAATAAATGTAAAGGATTTTGTCATTATCAAAAAGGGGGAGATTGTTAGGACCCGAGTATTTTGATAATGCAAAAACCTATGTGAGGAAACATATTGTATTTCATAGATAAGTTAGTGCAGCAAAAGATTAGAAGGTAGACAAACAAGATACAGTTAATTCCAGAATGTGCTGCTATAGAGCTATAGAAAATCAGATAGTTCCAGACTTAAGTATCTGAAGAGTTAATTTAAAGTAGCAGCAACACCATCGGACAGTTAGATAAAATCCTTATTTAACTATCCGAAATCATAAAGCCTTCAAAGAGTTGTGAAAGATAGTTGGTTGAATGATCGAAAGGTTAAGGAGTTATCTATCCGAAAGCTCAAGGAAAATCGAAGAGTTAGAAAGCTAACTATCCGACATTTTCGATGAGTTACAGGTATAAATATTTGAAACTTATGTCATTCAATTAACCACGTGCAGAAATCTAGAACAGAAGCTTAAAAGACTTTTTGGAGAGTTAGAAAGCTAACTATCCGACATTTTCGATGAGTTACAAGTAGAACTATTCAGAACTTAAGTTATCTTATTACACGTGCAGAATTAAAGAGACAGCAGTCGGAAGCTTAAAAGAAAAATCGGAGAGTTACTATAGTTAACTATTCTGAAGTCAAGAGCTTTTCGATAAGTTAAAACTACAAGTCTCTGAACACTTGACACCTCACGTGAGCAACTTAAAATCCTCACGTGACACAAACAACAGGATGTAAGTGAAGGTTCAGTAAGTTATAGACGCTTTTCGGTAAGTTATTCATATAACCATCCGAAAATCAAAGGAAATCGGAAGGTTACTTACTGAACATTAGACAGAATGGTAACTTACCATATTTAGGTCTGATTAGTTAGCAAGTACTGCAGAATACATCCGTTGGAAGAAAAATATGATCGTTATACCTTTTGGTATAAATATGAGAAGTTTAAGAGAATAACATATAGAGATAATGATCATACATTATATAGTGAGCTACACATAATTCGAGATACACTCTGAACTCTGCAAACAGTCAAGTATACTCTTGAAGATTCACTCTAGAAAAGCTCCATGTGCCAAAACTCTAATAGAAAAATTCAAAGCTGTTGGTTTGTGAGTTTCAACCTGAAAACTCATTGTTGGTTGAGAGCTTCAACTTGAAAGCTCGAGAAAGGAAGATTGGTTATTGAGCTTATACCTGAAAGCTCTAAGTGTTGGTTCTTGCTTCAACTTGAAAGCAAGTGTTGTAAGTATTTGAATACTTAGTGAAGCCCAAGTGTATCTTGGGGGTGGACTAGCCAAGTTGGTGAACCACCTAAAAATTGTTGTGTGCTAATTTCTTTTTACTGCTTTGCTTATAGTTAATTCATCTCATCTCACTATTTTGTAGAATCAATCAATTCTAACTTAAAAGAATTAAAACTTACACACCTTCACCATTCACCCCCCCTCTAGTAAGCCTATCGATCCTAACACTGCTAACTTCATGGACTAACTTTGTTAAGTTACAGTTAACTCAACGGAGTGACCTTATATTTTATTATTGACCTCGTGGAGTTAAGGTTAACTCAACGGACTTACTTCATTGAGTTAACACTTAGCAACCTCTAAGTTTACTCCTCGTATTAACTTCTATATTTTTCTTATCTCCTGTATTCTGTTAACTTAATTAAAGTTAAATACATGTCATTAATGTAGTGTCCTAATTTAACTCATTTAAATCTGAACATTATATAAATATTTAACTTGCAGTTCATTTCATGTTATGCAGAATTTATATTTTACATTGCAGCATGTAGATATTTTCAGGCATTAATCCGTTATCGTGCCTTTAATCTTGTCATCCAGTAGATTGCATAATGTTCAAACAGTTATTTAATATTCAAGATAGTTCATCAATTATATCATTCATTCACAAACACGCATGTAAAAATATCTGAATAGTTTATATTACAATCAGTTAAATATTTTTCATACAAATATATACAATTACAAGTAGACGAACAATACAATTTTAATTTTTTCTCCTAAGTTCATCTACTTCCTTCTGAAGCTTTTCTACTTGTTGCTCTAATTGGTTAATCCTTTCTACAGCTCCTGTAACTCCTCTAGAAGGTTCAACAATCTCTGTAGCAGCATAATTTCTGTACTCTTTCACTAAAATGGTTCTTGATCTTATCCTTTTGGATGACCATTTAGTGAAATCGATACAGTTCACCATCAGTAGTGGAATCAGATCTCCATAAAATAATTTTTTCTTCACTGTTCTCAGCTTGGAGATAAAAACTGTAGACCAATTTATCTGAATTCTGTTCACAACTGCATATGTGGCTCATTCAACAAATTGACTCAGTTCTATATCATGGCCTTGTTGTTGGTAGACATTCTTAATGAGAATGTTAGCTATCATGTGTGCTTTACCATTTAATTGCTTTAGTCTATTTAATAATGGCACACCAGGATTGATAGCTAAACAATCCTTTATGGTCTGTTCTGTCCACTCAATTGTAGTTGTGCTTTCTAGAATTTCTAGTCCTACATGCTTCAATCCAAGAATGTTGTGGAAAAGCTCTGGTGTTATCAGTACATCAGCTTCCTCCATGTTGAAAATTAATCCTCCTTCTCCTTCTCTTAAGTTTGCATAAAAGTAAGGCACTAGATTCTCATATACTGCATGCCCTCTTTGTTGAGAAATAAACTGTAGTAGACCTTGGAACTCAAATAAATCCTTAATTTCTTGCATTCCGTCCCAATTTATTGGTCTACTGTAAATGATATCACAACCCCTTATCTCTTGGTATTTAATATAAGTTTCCTAACTCTAAAAGTGTACTTCATTTAGAACTGTTGTTTCAGTCGGGTCAGAAATGTGAATTTGTTACTCTAGAGGGGTTTGTTCTTGAACTTCCTCTTCCATATGCTAAATTTGGATAGATTGAAAATGCTCTGGGAATTCCTGAATATTTGCTTCTACTTCTGTCTATGGTGGTGAGCCGGTAGAACTCTCCACTCTTCTTTCTTGCATCCTCTCTAAAATTTGCTAAAGAGTTCTTCCCTCTTTAGTGGAATCTGTCGAGTCATTCCTTTCTTGTTCCATCTGCTCTTGTTCAGCTTCTTGTTCAGTTTCTATTCTTTCTTCTTCCTCCTGACTACCAATCTGTATTGTCACTATTCTTTCTAATTCTGTGGCAGATTGGGATGGAGTTTCGGGCAAATCAACTTCTACCCTAATTTCTGTTTCTTCTATTTGTACAAGCTGTAGACTAGTTTCAGCCTATTTTTCTTCTTCTCTATGCTCTTGCTACTGCTGCTCATGCTCCTCTTCAGAATTGGATAGTCGGTTTACAAAATTTGGCTCTGTAGGCCCTATTGACATTTGTCTTTCAGATTTAATCTCCTCTTGATATTCAGGCACTATCTCTTTTCCTTTCCTTTTTCTAATTAATTATACTTGGTCTTCCTCTTCCTCGTTTGAGATTAAATCCACAAAAATAGGCTCTACAGGCCTTTGAGCTACAGGTACTGGCTCTTCCTGTTTAACTCTTTCCATAATTACTAGTCTCAAAGGACCAGCTTCATCTCCTTTTGCAGCAAGTCTAGCAGTAGCTTCACGATGTTGTTCCACTTTGATTTTATATTGGGCTTTCAACTTTTCTGCAGCCTTTTTTTTACACTGTGCATCAAACACCAGATGCGCTATAGCTACTACCAATTTTTATAATAAGAATTTTACCACGTGCAAAAATAACAACTTAAGTTTATAACGCTAACCTAACGCATTGCCTTAGTGTTCAATATAGCAACTCAACGCGTTTAGTTATGTTAACTTAACGAGTTAAATATGTGCACCTCACGTGATACAATACAACATTCGTAACTTATAATTTCACCTCGTGTATAACACTAACTTAACGAGTTCGTCTCTTCTTTTACTCACTAACTTAACGAGTTATCACGTGACCTATTTTAACCTTTAAGTCTCTAACTTAACGAGTTCTCACGTGACCTCTATACAAACAAAACTCTAACTTAACAAGTTGTCTAAACGTGCACTGTTCATGATATAGAAGATATAACATTAAAACATATCATGCTTTTCAATAAAAACACACGTTAACTTAACGTTTAGCTAAATGAGAAATTAATGCAACGAAACGACTAGTTATTAACTTCAGATCCAATACAGACAAGTATTTATATCAGTAAGCTTTTTCTGTATTAATTGATGATTTTAATTTCTTTTCACAAGCAATAGTAATTGAGCAAATATGATTATTTTCATTCAGCACACATCATCGAAACAAAAATAGTCAACAACATGTGTCAGTCTCTCATCGCTTGACTTAAGTGACTTTTTGGAAGGTTACGATGTAACTATCCGAAAACTCTTAAGAATCGGAGAGTTATCTGCTATAAGTATCCAAAAACTATTTTATGCTTCGGATGGTTGAGTTTTCTATTATTTTCTAACTTAAGTGACTTTTCGGAAGGTTACCTGTGTAACTATCCGAAATGACTTAAGAATCAGAGAGTTATTTTTATAAGTATCTGAAACATGTCCACTCTATCGGATAGTTTATTTTTTAATATTTTATAACGCGGTTTTAGAAGGACACATGTTTCAATTCTAATACATGACTTAAGTAGTCTTTCAGAATGTTAGTTCTATCTATTCGAAATGTTTTTGAGTTTTGGCAAGTTATCTTTCTAAGTCTTTGATTTTTTGAAAGCCTCTGAAGATTTTATTTTTATAGAAACTGCAACTATTATTAATTGACTAATCTTTGTGGCAAGATATCTTTTGATTGTAGATCTCAACTTTATTATGATTGAAGGTTGTCGGAAATGAATTCCTACATAAGGCATCTGACCATTTCAGAATTCTTTCCACTTATGCAAATCTCGAAGGAAAAATAAAAAGGATTTTGCAGAAAACTGATATACACAGAGAATTTTTCAATACTCGAAAGGAGAAATTGTCTACTCAGTAATTCTAAAAACACTTTGAAGATTCGTCTGCAACAAAGTCTAGAGATTAACAATTGTAGATCAATCAAGAATTCTCCTCAGAGCTTCTGTGTCAACTCTTCATTGGAGTTGATCTAGTCTTGTGTGTCGTTTTCATTTTGAGTCTGTGACTCCTGGTTTTAAATTGTTGTCTCTTTTGTGTTAAAACCTTAACTCACAAGGGTGTTATGAGTATACCTTCACAAGGTCGGGGCCTTGGTGAAGAGAGTGAAGTGTGATACTTCACTTGCTCAAGATTGGGGTCTTGAGTACACAAAGTTGGTGCTTTGTGTGAGGCTTTTGTTTAGCCTTTAAAAAACATCTGTAAGGTTGTTGCTTAGCCTGCAAAAGTAGCTTGTTTAAGGCTTGTACTTAGCCTTAAAAGCACTTAGTGGAATTCTCGAGGTTGTGGCCTTGAGGAGTGGACTACCTAGTTTGGGGAACCACTATAAATCTCTCTGTGTTCTTTACTTTTTGCATTACTAGTTTTAATTCTAAAATCAATTAATCAGGGTTCATTAGTGTCAACAGCTTTCGAATTTTTAAAAGCAACATAAACTTTATTAGGACACTATTCACCTCCCCCTCTAGTATGCCATTCGAACCTTTCAAGTGGTATCAGAGAAAGGTTATCTTTGCAATAGATTTAATCAATTTGAGATCAATGGCAGAGGGTCAGCATGTACACCGACCTCCACTCTTTGATGGAAATAACTATGGTTTTTGGAAAAATAAAATGACTAACTTTTTAAAATCTATGGATGTGAAGGTATGGAGAGCAACGGTTCGTGGTATACAGCTTCCAGATGTTCTTGAAGACATGTGGAATGATGAAGATGAGAAGAAAATACAAATGGATGCAAGAGGAATGAATGCACTAACTTGTGCAGTCATTGCTGATATATACAATAAGATCTCTGCTTGTTCTACTGCACATGAAGCTTGGCGTGCATTAGAAATTACGTATGAGGGAACAAATGAAGTAAAGGATACAAAAATCAGTATTCTACTGAGGAAATATGAAATGTTTAAAATGAAAGAGAATGAGAGTATCATTGATCTCATTTCTCGTTTCATTGAGATAATAAATGGACTGAAGAATCTCGGGAAAGAATTTCCCATGAAAGAACAGGTTATCAAAGTCTTGAGAAGCCTAAATAAAGATTGGAAAGTTAAGGCTACCTCCCTACAAGATTCAAAGGATATGAGGACTTTCACTCTTGAAGATCTCACTAGCAATCTGTTAGCCTATGAGACTCAACTAAAGGACTAGAAAGAAGAGGAAGGAGAAACCTCAAGGAAAGTTGAAAAGAAAAAGGAGCTTGTACTGAAAGTGTTGAGTATTTTGTTTTGATGATGAGTGCTGAATGAAAATAATCATATTTGCTCAATTACTATTGCTTGTGAAAAGAAATGAAAATCATCAATTAATACAGAAAAAGCTTACTGACATAAATACTTGTCTGTATTAGATCTGAAATTATACCAAGTTAATAACTAGTCGTTTCATTGCATTAATTTCTCATTTAACTAAACGTTAAGTTAACGTGTGTTTTTATTGAAAAGCATTATATATTTTAAAGTTATATCTTCTATATCATGAACAGTGCACGTTTAGACAACTAGTTAACTTAGAGTGTTATTTGTATAGAGGTCACGTGAGAACTCGTTGAGAGGCTTAAAGGTTAAAATATGTCATGTGAGAACTTGTTAAGTTAGTGAGCAAAAAAAAGAGACGAACTTGTTAAGTTAGTGTTATACACGTTGTAGGATCGTATGGCTACATAAGAGAGGGGTGAATTGTGTATTTTTAATATTTTCTGAAATATAATTGAAAATTTAAAACTCAAAAACAAGTCGAGACAGTATTTTCATAAAATCATTTTTATTCAAGGTTTCAATTACAATATACAATTCAATTCTCCTCAGAAATTGTAGATGCAATTATATTTCGATACCATGTTTCATCTATACAATTTCATAACTACAAATAGAGAAAACTAATTTGCAGAATTTAAAACATTTCTCCCTGTTTGAGATCTTTCTTCTTCTTCTTTCTTCTTCCTTCTTCAGTAATTCTTCAGTGATGAATATCTTGTCTTTTTATGCTTCACCGAATTTGCTTTCTTCTGATACTTCAAATCTTCAGTGACGAAAATCTTACCTTTTGATGCTTCACTGAATTTTCTTCCACTTGAGAGATTTTCCCCGAAGAGGTGTTTTTGATCCCTGAAAAAGATTTTTCTTTTGGTGTGCAGGGATGGTTTGATCCTTGAAAAGATTTTTCTTTTTGGTGTGCAAGGATGGTTTGATCCTTGAAAAGATTTTTCTTTTTGTGTGCAAGGATGGTTTGATCAACGAGAACTCTATGCCTTTTATATTGTATCTTCATTTCATGCATATCCTCCACGTTTAATCACTACTAGTTCTCCACTTCTCCACGTCTTTTCTTTTTCCTTCATCGAAACACACACGTTCTAACCCACGTTTATATTTCAAATTTCCTTTAATCATCAGTCCTAATCTTTGAAAAATTTCCTGCATAATAAACTTTCTCGTCCAAAAAATTTTCATCAGTGTAACAAGAAGTCGTTACTTTAATGTTAACTAAACGAGTAACACAAGTATATATATATAACTTAACGTTTCTAACTTAACGAGTTCACCATGTGCCATTTCACATGACAAGTACTGTAGCTAACTCAACAAACTAAGTCCGTGGTGTTATGCTAACTCAATGAACCAGCTTAACCTTTCTTTCGGAAGGTTAAATGATAACTCACTGAAAACAGTTTAAGTTTCGGATAGTTATGGATGTAAGTCACCGAAAAACTCTTTATATTATAAAACTAGTGAGACACGTGTCAAGACCTGAAAACATGACTTAAGTTACCTTTCGGATAATTACGACTGTAAGTCTCCGAAAAACTTTAACTCACCGATTCTGTAATAAACAAATATTTTTATAATAAGAATTTTACCACATGCAAAAATAACAACTTAAGTTTATAACGCTAACCTAACGCATTGCCTTAGTGTTCAATATAGCAACTCAACGCGTTTAGTTATGTTAACTTAACAAGTTAAACATGTGCACCTCACGTGATACAATACAACATTCGTAACTTATAATTTCACCACGTGTATAACACTAACTTAACGAGTTTGTCTCTTCTTTTACTCACTAACTTAACGAGTTATCACGTGACCTATTTTAACCTTTAAGCCTCTAACTTAACGAGTTCTCACGTGACCTCTATACAAACAAAACTCTAACTTAACGAGTTGTCTAAACGTGCACTGTTCATGATACAGAAGATATAACATTAAAACATATCATGCTTTTCAATAAAAACACACGTTAACTTAACATTTAGTTAAATGAGAAATTAATGCAACAAAATGACTAGTTATTAACTTCAGATCCAATACAGACAAGTATTTATATTAGTAAGCTTTTTCTGTATTAATTGATGATTTTAATTTCTTTTCACAAGCAATAGTAATTGAGCAAATATGATTATTTTCATTCAGCACACATCATCAAAACAAAAATACTCAACAATCTCCCCCTTTTTGATGATGACAAAACCATATTAAATCAATTATGAAATATGTTTAACTCAACAAAGCACCTTCGTTGGGTTAGCTTTTAATTCAACAAACTTGTTTGTTGACTTAAGTTCACTTAAGTTTATTTTTATTGTTTGTGTAAATTTTACCTCTCAGAACTAAAACTTCTCAGATGTCAATAATTATATAAGTATCAGTTTTCTAATTATCTTCTGTCAGATTACAATAACCATTAAATAGCATCTCCTTTTATAATATATATATGCAATTAAGATCATAATCATCTTTTTATAATATTTCTCCCCTTTTTGTCATTAATCAAAAAGATAATTATAGAGAATATATATACATATATAAGAGAATTACAACAACGATTTCTGTAAACAAGAATAATAATTGGACACATTTACATAAAAATGTATTATTCAATGAATCAAACAAGTAATACAAACATTACATTTTGTATTCAGAAACAAACAAAAACAGTTATCGACCCCTCCTAAGTATATCATTTATAACATTACATATTTTATCTCCTAGATGCCTAATATCATTTCTAATGTCGTTAAGCACTGCATCTAAGTCAGGAGGTAGCTGTTCTACTTGAACTGAATAACTTTGTTGTTGTTGTATATGGTCTGCATCAAGTTGTTGTCATTGAGGTTTATGCATGGCCTAGAATTTTTGCAAATCTTTGACACTAAATGCTCTCATGCCTTTAGTTTCAGAGGGCCAGTCGGATAAAGTCAATTGGCTTGCAAGGATTCTACATACAACATCACCATAAAATAACTTTGAACTCATATGCTGTAGTTGAGACATAAATACATCAAACCAATTTATTTGAATTCTATTCAGCAGGCCATAAGTTGCATATAAATAGCTTCTGCTGACTTCCAAATTGTGTCCAACTCTTTGAAATAAATTTTCATGCAATATATTTGCAATTAATCTTGCCTCTACATTCAAATTTTCCATTAATCTCATTTCAAAATATACATCTGGAATTTTTGATAAAGACTGAATGTTCCATTCTAGTTGTCTTATCATGTCAAATTTGTTGGTAACAACAACACCTTCATTCTTTAATCCTAAAACTTCAAAAATTAACTCAGGAGTCAATATAAACTCTTGTTCATTTATTTGAGTTTTCAGAAAATTTCCATTCTTGACCAGATTGCTATAAAAAGCTGCAATAAGCTTTGTGTATTGCTTCCATTTCGTTCCTACTGGCAAGAATTTAATGAGGCCTTGAAACTCAAACAGATCTCTTATTTCCATCAAATTTCTGAATTTTATTGGACAAGCATGCAGAATCTGACATGTAATCAGATTATTGTATTTCTGCAATGCTTCTTCAGATCTAAAATGAATTGCATTACCTTGAATTTTTAATATTGTTTACAAAGAAGGTGATACCTAAAGCCGTGATTCAGAGTTTAATTCATCTTCAGGAACCTCTTCTTCAAAATGAATGTCATGTTGTTCCTCTTCCAAAATATTATCTTGAAGCTGCTCAGGTGAGCTTGATTCTTCAGCTTCAATAGTGTTAAGAACATTGTCAATATGCTCAACATTCATCTGTTCAGTCTCTATAGAATGTCCAGATTTCAATTATTCCACAAATTCTACAGCCGGTGTATCTGTATGTAATTGTTCATTTTGTTCAACAGATAATTCCATTGATTCATGCTATGAATTCTCAGACTCTACTTTTATAGATTCTGTAGAAGGCTGGTTAACTTTTAACTCTTCTAGAGTCTTAACATTTTCAATATCTGCTACTCCAAACAATTCAGCTTGTGAACTAGTTACTGTCTCAACATTGTCAATTATATCTGCAATAACTTGTTCAATGTTAAGTGCCTGATGCTCTGATATGTCAATTTCTGCATCATCAGGACTTGTACTAATAGAAAAACATGAGCTCATATTTGACTTGTATTTCTTCTCAAGCTTTCTAGCAAGGGAAAATAAAGTCTCATTATCTTCATCAGTTTCAGTGTGTTCGGAACTAATGAGTTTATCAGATGCACAATAAGGTACAATGTCTAGACATACATTGTTATTTGGAAATAAATTTTCGTCTGATTTTCCTTTTTCAATAGACTTTGTTTCCTTAGACATAATTTTTTTGACTTTCCTTCTTCTATAACATTTCTGTTTCTCCTTTTCAAGTATTGTTGTTTTCTTTTCAAATTGCTCCATAAAAGTTTTCTGCTTTAATTCTTCTAAGGCACTTTCTATTGCATCGGCCTTTCGAAGACTGTCAACTTTTGTTTTATCTACAGCAATATCTGATTCTACTTGTTTTGAATATAAAGGAGTAGGGATAGCATACCCTAGGCCAAATCTATTGGAACCATGTCTTTGTGAACCAATGATTTTATTTAATCTATTTTGTCCACTGGTAAACTTATGCATAGTATTTTTCATATCAATAATTTCATTTTTCAGATTTACATTTTCATTTATCAATTCATCATTCATGTAGTTTCTATTTTCAACATGTAGTTTTTCAAGTTCAATACATGCCTCTTCAAAACATATAGTTAAATGCTTAATTTCCTTTTTATAATTTTTGCATTTAACATATAAACTATCAATAGTAGACAAAATAATATTTACATCTAGATTATCATTGTCTACATCAAAATCACTTTGAGATGAAGTGGAGTATACCTCTTGTGCTGTATAGCACACGTTTACTGATACCTCTTCATCTAAACTAGATGAGCTACTAGAAGAACTACTGTCATCCCAAGTAGCCTTCAATGCCATTTTCTTTTTGTAGCTCTTTTTCTTCTTCTTCATTTCTTTTTCTTCTTCTAGTTGCAGTGGACAATCAGGTTGTATATGTCCCTGCTTCTTGCATTTAAAGCATATTAGAGCATTGCTTTTTGATGTGCTGGCTTGGCTCCTTTTCTTCATCCATTTTCTGAATTTTCTAGCCAATAGCACAACTTCATCTTCATCTAAACTTTGAAGTTCTTGAGTTGATGGGAGGGCTAGCTCTTTCTTCATTTCTGATTTCTTTTTAGCACTTCCTTCCTCATCTTTCCATTCTTTCATTTGAACTTTATGGGCCAGCAAATTGCCCATCAAATCCTCTACTAAGTATCTGTTGAGGTCTTTGGAATCTTGTATTGATGTGGACTTTTGCTTCCATTCCACAGTTAAGCTTCCAAGGATTTTCTACACCTGTTCACAAACAGAAAATTCATTTCCCAAATCTCTTAAACCATTAATAATCTTATTGAATCTAAAAAACATATCATTAATTGTTTCACCATTAAGCATTTTAAATATTCAAACTTTCTAAGTAAAATTCTGATTTTTGTGTCTTTCACTAGGCCAGTTCCTTCAAAGGTTATTTGAAGAGTTTTCCAAGCCTCATGAGCAGAATTACAGGTCGAAACTTTATTGTATTATTCAACAGATAAGGCACAATAAATTATATTCAACCCTCGAGCATCCATTTGGATGATTCTCTCAACCTCCTCAGTCTAATCATCCTCATGATAGGGTGGAATAGGTGTTCCTAGAACCACCATTTTCCAAAGACTCACATCTGAGCTCCTAAGGAAACATTTCACCCTATTTTTCTAAAAATTATAGTTAATACCATCAAATAGAGGAGGACGATAGATGTTCTGACCCTCTCTATGAAAAGATGCCATGATCTCAAATGGTTAAATCTATAAAAAAGAGATCAACCTACTTTGATACCAATTGTTAGGATCATAAGGCTTCACTAGAGGGGGGTGAATGGTGTCTATGTGTAGTTTTAAACTTATTCTGACTTAATTAACCAATTTGAATAAATAGTTTGCACAAGTACTAAATAGATATATGTTTGCATTTTCCCAACACTACACTAGAAAAACTTGGATTTGTTACTTTTGTTTTTACTTAATTAATTTATCTTTATGCCTATTCTCTCTTTTAGAAGTAAACAAACAACCTTTAATACAATTTAGATATTAATTCTAATTTGTACTTTAACTGCAAGTGCACAGTGTCTATTGTATTAGTGTGCAAGTACAGGTCGATCCCACAGGGAATTGCTGAAGAACTTGAGAATTGTTTGTTTGTTAACAATCAAATTTATATATTCAATAAGCTCTCCGTTGACTTACAGTTAACTCAACAAACTAAGTTCGTTGAGTTATGGATAACTCAATGGACTAACCTTGTGGACTTAAGTTAACTCCACGAGCCTGTCTTTTCTTTTTAATACAGCTATTTACAGAGGAATTCGGCCAACCATTGGGCAATTCCATAGATTGTAAATAACATCAATTAAGCTCTTTAATGTTAGTTAACATTGGATTTATCATTAAGCAATACTAACATTCAGATAATTCAAACAGTAACCATTAAAATCTTTAAGTCTTTTGAATGAACCAATTTCAGTAAACTGTAAAACTAAAATAACATTAATCACGATACAACACAAACAATACAACACTCAAATACAACATACAAACATAGATAAATTGTTTTCAGTATTTTCGTTTTAATATGAACATGGAAATGGGCGAAATGTGAAATGTAAAGTAATCTCACTCGACAGTAAATACTTCTGACACTACTTGCAATGCGATTACACCACTGAAAATTAGACCACTTACAATCCTGTCTCCTCTCCCTATAGAATCGCGAGTCCAGAATTGCAAGATGATCTCCTCTTTAGCATACAGGCATCAACCCGAAGCCAAGGCTAAAAGCTTTACAATCTCCTGAAATATGAGTCAGCGCTTGGTGAAAATGGCTTCCCCTCCTGTGACGCGATCACTCCTCACAGTGGTTGTTAGGCACTGTGTTTGGCTCGGAATCGACCCGACATCAGGCAAGTATCCTCACAAACCTCCGATGGTTGGTGATTATGGTGGTGATGATGATGGTTGGTGTGGAACTTCAGAGAATTGCGACGCCGATCATCCTCTACACACATTGTCCGCCCATTGATCACACCTTCTTCTTTTTTCTTCTTTTCTTTTATATTTCTTCAGTAGTAATTGCTTTTGCTTGAATGGTCGGTTGGATTTCCTTCATTCATATCAATGGCGATACTTTCTTCTCCTGCGCGATACGTGCAAACGTAGTTTTTTCTCTTCCAGCTGTCTGTTCCTACAACCACTACAGTGGCATATTAGAAAATATAAAGAAATAAGCTGCTAACATAACGCGTTACCTTAGTGTATATTCATGTAACCCAACGTGTACAGTTATGCTAACTTAACGAGTTAAATATGTGCATCTCACATGATATATTAAAGCATTTAAATTCAACACGTGCATAAATTTAACTATCCGATGCTCAGGTGCATTTCGGATACTTAAAAACTTAACTATCCGATGCTTAGATGCATTTCGAATAGTTACAAATAACTCATCGATATATAACTTAAGTAAATCTACCAGATCTCGACACGTGTCAGTAGCAATTTAATCATAAAACAATATTTCGAAGAGTTACAGGTCTAACTATCCGATGCTCAGATGCATTTCGGATAGTTAGAGATAGCTCACCGAAAATCTACTTAAGTCAATTTCCTAGAACATGACACGTGTCCTCAGCTATTTTATAAATAAAAAGAGATTTCAGAAAGTTACAGGGATAACTATCTTATGCCTAGCTGCAATTTCGGATAGTTATAGATAACTCACCGAAAGTTCACTTAAGTCATTCATTATGGTTTCGACACATGTACTTCAGGAAATAATAAAATATTCTCTCAAAACATAACTGTTCGGCAATTTAAATATAATTATCCGATACATGTTCGATCTGTTAAACATAACTGTTCGAATATGTTCGGTATGTTAAACATAATTGTCCGAAATATCAGAAAATTTGGATACTTAAGAATTTCACAGCCTACAACTTACCGACAGTTCAGAAATGTACTAAATTAACATTAATTCCCCCAAATTAAGTAGATTCTTCAATTAAAGCATATAACAGTGTAATTATAACATAATGGCTTAATTCTTATATGATAAGCTAAATATTATGCAATTAACCATTATTTAACCGTTAATAATATGCACTTTTTCATTCTAAACACTCCCCCCATACCTAAATTTTTCTAGTCCCTTAGCAAACGAAGATCTAATTAATTGGTCTTTAAAAGTGCTAGAATTAATTCTTCCCCTTTGTTTTTCTTCTGTTTAGCATAAAAATATATTCTGTATGTTTTAGTAATCAACCTACAAATATACTTAGAATATATGTAAATTACATACAAAGTATATCATCATCACATAGGTGTTAATTATATTATCGTTTGTTCTTCTTTTCATCTTCTGTCATCTTGAATTTTCCAATAAGATTGCTAGAAGAAATTTCAACAACATATGAATCAAAGTACAATCCAATTCAATTTGATTAAGACAAGTAGAATAAAGAATTGTCTCTCCATCAAACAACTTCAAAAGTCAATTCCAGATTCATATTTCAGCAATTCTAGATAACAGAAAATATACTCGATTCATAAGATATCTGTATTTCACAAAACACTTGTATCTTTTCACATATGTATATTATATATATATATTTATTTATTTATTTATTTATTTTATTTTTTCTTCGTATTTTAAAAGTTAATTTGACAAGCTTGAATCATACAAGAGCTTTCTAATGTACCCATGTAACAAGCTTTCAGTCAACAATCCCAGATTTGATCAAGATCTTAGGTTGCTAGATTTCAAGAGTCCTTGTTCAGGTCAACAATCCTTACATACCTATCTGCTCAAGTACAAAAAGCTCGTGATCAAACAAGTCAATAAACTCTCAAAATTTTTCCTTTTTTTTTTTTTTTTTCAATCAAACTACAAACACAAAACAAAACATTAATCACATACTATATATGTATATATTTCATTAATACAGATGTAGTAAAACACCAATCTCATATAGTTCTACTTCTATCATTTACTGAAAATATGAATCCATAACAATAAGTTCATACTTTTTCTGTAGTTTAATAAGATCTACACATAAATTATTCTACAACTTCAATCAGTCAAATTAAATGTATCTTTAATCATATGTGTTTCATTTAATCTAGAATTCACATCTCAACTCTTTCAGGATTTCAGATAATTTACTGATTTTTTCATTAAGCATTCTGATTTCATTTTAAAATCGTGAAACTGTTAAACTCATGAAATTCAGAAAAAACATAAGATACTATATCTAGATTTACATAAATAGTAAATTCAATAACATCTTATATAGCCTTCTAAATATAACATTCAAGTAGTTTATAAAAATTTTACAATCTCATTTATCGGATAGTTACAGCAAGTTCATAAAAATTTTCAATTTCCTCAAAACTTTGCAATACTATTTTAATTTCTTTAATTAACAAACTTACATGGCTGTTACTTTAATTACCTCCCCCCCATACCTACATTTTGCACTGTCCTCAATGTAAAAGATTTCACAATAAGTACAGTAATTGTAGCAGGCATAAATACAGTTTTGTTTGATTTAAAATTCAGTATGAGTAATTAGTTACATACCTTATTTCATTTGTATCTCCTTCTGCATATTCCGATTTTTTATTCTGAAAAACTTTTCATTCACACATAAAAGAAAAATAACATTTAACAGATATTAATAAATCAGTGTCTTGTGTAGAACCCAGGCTCCTATGCCTTTGGTGGCTCACAAGCAAGCTAGTTGGTTTCCCAGAACAGATACCAACAAACTAGATTGATATTTTGTTTTTTTTTTTATAAAATAAAATGAAAACTATATATTTTTTTCTAAAAATAAATGCAGAATACACACAACATTAAACACACAAAATCACAGCTTAAGAACATGATTGAAAAATAGAAACAAATGAAATAAACATGTCAGTCCAAGCAAACTTTTTAGGCATAGTTCTTCTTGCTATTAATTCTGTTTTAATGCAGTTCTTGTTCCTTCTTAATTTGTAAACATGTAATATATTATAAATTCCAAATACAAGTGTATTACCATTAATGATATGAAATGCAGAAAGGGATCCTTTTTGGTTATAGGGTAATGTAGTAGTTTCTATTTCTACATCTATTTCAATATACTCCTCTTCCCACTTCCATTCATTTATGTCTTCCATAATCCATATTTGAAATTTCATCAGTTCCTCTCACCATCTTATTAGACATAAAGTAGGATCATCTTCTTCATTATACCACATTCCTATTTGGATAACTTCCATTGGTTCCTTCTATCTAAGTGATATATTTCTATTCTGATTTTGAATTGCAACATTTCCAAATACAAAATCTAGACGATTGTTTAATTATTGGATTATCTTTTCTAATTTCTCTATTCTAGATCCTTGTTCAATTAATACTTTATAACTTATGTTCTTCTCATTTATATTTTCTCCTCCCTGGAAATTGTTGTTTCTCCAAGATAAATTCGGGTGATTTCTCTAATTAGGATGATAAGAATTTCCCAAGTTATCTCTCTGGTTTCTAGCATAAATAATATCTAAGTCATTTATGTTTGCATTCTTTTCTGCTAGCTTTTGATTTAATGATAACTCTTCTATTTTCTTTGTTAATTCATTTAATTTCACCTCAAGCATAGTATTTGAATCTATTTCATGCATTCCTCTTGGCAATATTGTTTTATCTGCAATAGCTTCAGCCAAATTTTCCAACTATGCAGTTCCTTTTGCAAAGTTTTCTAAATATGCCCATGCTTCTTCACTACATAACTTTAAAAATCCATTTTGACAAGTAGATTCTAATAAAGATTTCGTCGAAACATCTATGCATTCATAAATTATACTTATTAATTGTGCTTTACTCATTGCATGATGTGGACATTAAGTTAGTAAATCTTTCAAAATATTTCCAAAATGATTCACCTTGTTTTTGGCTACACATTAATATTTCTTTCTTCTTTTTAATCGTTTGATGTGTTGGATAATATTTTTCCAGAAAAACAGAGCAAAATTCAGTCCATGTAGAAATTGAATCAGGCGATAGAGTATATAACCATCTCTTAGCTGTGTCTTTTAAAGAAAAAGGGATATATCTAAGTTTAATAGCATCTATACTCATGTTCGGCATTTTCATCATTTGACAAACTTCATTAAATTCTCTAAGGAAATAATAGGCATCCTCTCTTTCTAATCCATGAAAATGTGGTAATTGACTAATATAATTAGATTTCAGTTCAAACCTATCTCTCTCAAAGTTTGGCAATTGAATACATGAAGGTTCATCAACTAATTCAGGATACAGAATCTCTCCTAATGGTTTTTCTACTAGAGCAACCATCTCTACGCTCTCTTTTAAAGAGAGGTTAGCTACACCCCAAAGAATTTCGTTAAAGTTTAATTTAGAAAATTTTTTAGTACTCCTCTGCAATGAAAATTCCTAGGTAAGTGTTCTTACTAATCGTTTAGTGCTTAGAGAACGAGTCCATGTGCTCATAAATAAATAGCAGAAGATTAATTACATACCAGTCTGAAGCTTTCCATTCAATAAATATTTGTTGTCGGATGAAGTTGAATCAGTTGCTTCTCCTTCCAGTTCCTCCAACGCATTCTCCTTTCTTTTAAAAGTGCTGGTAACTCATAAATAACATTCTGTTTTATATATATACTGCACATCCATAAAGTGAATAAATCTCGTTGCAAGAACGTGGCTTGCAACGTGCATCGTGGTTCATGTTTTTATGGGTATGTGTACCACTACTAATTTCAAATTTTGGTAACTGCTAAACCGATGAAGTTTCATTCGTGGTTAAAAAAATAACCGTTCTGCTTAATCCATGAACTAACCTCGTTGAATTACAGATAACTCAACAGAATACAGTCAATTACTATTGCTAACTCCACGAACTAACTTCGTTGAGTTACTGATAACTAAACGGAGTGACCTTATATTATATTACTGACCTCATGGAGTTACGTTTAACTCAACGGACTTACTTCGTTGAGTTAACACTTGGCAACTTCTAAGTTTTAGACTTTGTTTCCTTAGACATAATTTTTCTGATTTTTCTTCTTCTATAACATTTCTGTTTCTCCTCTTTAAGTATTGTTGTTTTCTTTTCAAATTGCTCCATAAAAGTTTTCTGCTTTAATTCTTCTAAGGCACTTTCTATTGCAACAGCCTTTTGAAGACTATCAACTTTTGTTTTGTCTACAGCAATATCTGATTCTACTTGTTTTGAATATAAAGGAGTAGGGACAGCTGATTCATACTCTTCCTCAAATGCATGTAGTCTTATACCGTTTATAGGAGTTTGAGGAGTTCTATTTGATGAACCTACACCTTTTTCCAAATATTCTGCATACTATTCCAAAAATGCAATCTCAGCACATTTCATTCTGTATTCTCTATCATATTTACTTCGAATACCCATGTATGTAATACTTGCATCAGTATGTTGAAGTTCTTGTCTAACTTCATCTAATATATCCTGAGAAAAGTAGTAATCTCTATAAAGTTCTTCTAACCTTTTGTCCACTCGAAATATTTTCTTAAACCAAGTATGTGGAACATCATCATTCTCTATTTCTTTTTCTTTTGCATCTCTTCTGCTTTTGCCTTTTCCTCTACCACGACCTTTGTAAAACTTGGAGACCATCGTTGCAGGTTGTAACAACAACAAGCGGGAAAGATTTTCTTGACAAAGTTTACAAATAACCTAAGTCCCCGTGTTATAAGTGTTTAAATAGGGTTTTTAGGCATATAACTCAACGTGAAGATAAGTCGGGTTTAGAAATAAATAAATATTGAATAAAGTTTATTCAATCAAGGTACCCGAAATATTCAAGTATAACTCGTTGAGTTAACTAACCTAACGAGTAAAACGCTGTCTAAAGGTAGTTTTACACGTTACCTTATCTAATATAACGTCTAGTTAGTACACTTAAACAAGTTTCGGATGCTTCCAACTAAAACCTTCCGAAAACAACACACATGCTAAAACTTAACATTATCTTGAGAACATAGTAAACTATTTGAACAGTTTGTCTTTTGAATCTAGAATAGTTTATTTGTCTTTTTAAATTATTTCATCAAGATTTTAAGAGGACATTAATTCAGATTAACTAAGATTTGTATTTTAAATTATATTAATCTGTTTTTGACATTGTTAATGCTCCTCCTACAAATATACTTCAAATATATTCAATCAAAATACAAAATATACTTGTAGTGACAATAGATGTTAAGTATAACTATACTTTTACATTTTCTTTTCAAAGACTTCCGTTATCTTGACATCATCAAAAATGATTTCCAGAATCAATTTCTATTGTATATGAATCAAAAACACAACTTTGAACTCAATTCAATTAATTCAAGGAGAATAAAAGAATGTATCTCAAATAAACATTTTCAAAAGTACTAATGTTGATTCAATAAATCAGTAGTCATATTGGTATAAACTATATGCGATTCAAAGATATCTGTAATTAATGAAACAACTTTTTCTTTTCAGAATATTAAATATTGATAATTTTTTTTAAAAGTTAGTTTGAAAAGCTTGAATCATACAAGAGCTTTCTAATGTACCTGTGTAATGAGCTTTCAGTCAACAATCCCAGATCTAATCAGGACCTTAGGTTGCTAGATTTCAAGAATCCTTTTTCAGGACAACAATCCTTACATACCTATCTGCTCAAGTACAAAAGGCTGGTGATCAAACTGATCAATAAACTCTCAAAGATTTTCACTTTGTAAGCACTTTTCATTTTAAGCACAGTATATATGTATTCCATTAATACAGATGCAATAAAACACAAATCTCATACAATTTTTACTTCTATGATTATATTGAGAATATGAATCAGTTTCAATAAGCTTATACTTTTGATTAGCAATTTAAGATGAGTTACATATAACTTATTCTACAAGTTTAATCAATTAAGTCAAATTTATGCATGATCATATGCATTTTCCTTGATTCAAAGAAAACATTTAATCAAAATTTCAGAATGTCAAAAGTATTTAATGTTTTTCATTTACACTTCCACTTAAAATCGTAAAAACCATTAAAATTGATAAACTACTTAAAATCAATAAGATACTACTATGATTTTACAATAAATACATAGTATCTTAAGCAGCAGTTTAGATATTACTTTAGATATTTATAATAAGTATATAATATCTATGAGGTGAACAACATCATCAATAATATTTATCTTTTTATGTGGAGTTTAAGCATTTTACACATCACATAGCCTACAAATACTTAAATTTAATCTAATGTTGCAAAATGTATTTTCGTCTAGAGGTTTTGTAAATATATCAGCTAATTGATTTTTACTAGACACAAATTCTAATTTAATTTTTCCTTTAATTACGTTATCTCTTAGAAAATGATGTCTAACCTCTATATGCTTTGCTCTTGAATGTAATACAGGATTTTTGGAAAGATTTATTGCAGAACTATTGTCACAATAAATCTCAGTTGTATCATAAGATAATCCAAAATCTTCTAAAGTTTGCCTTATCCACAGAATCTGAGTGCAACATAGTGCAGCAGCAACATATTCAGCTTCTATAGTAGAAAGTGCTACACAGTTTTGCTTTTTACTAAACCATGACACCAAATTATTTCCCAATAATTGACATGTGCCACTGGTACTCTTTCTATCAGATTTAGATCCTGCATAATCAGCATCAGTATATCCTATAAGATCTATTGAACTATCCTTAGAATAATACAGTCTGAAATTTTTAGTTCCTTGTATATATCTAAATATTCTTTTAACTGCAATTAAGTGTGATTCTTTAGGATTAGATTGAAATCTAGCACAAACACACATAGCAAACATAATATCAAGTCTACTAGCAGTCAAATAAAGTAAAGAACCAATTATACTTCTGTATTTTCTTTGATCTATAGATTTTCCTATGTCATCAATATCTAACTTTAAAGTAGTACTCATAGGAGTTCCTCGAATCCTTGTATCATTAAAATTAAATTTCTTAAGCATTTCATCTGCATATTTTTCTTGATTTAAAAATATACCTTTATCCATTTGCTTAATTTGAAGTCCTAGAAAATATGAAAGTTCTCCTATCATACTCATTTCAAACTGATTAGTCATCTCTTCAGAGAATATTTCTATCAACTTATCAAAGGTTGCTCCAAAGATTATATCATCCACGTATATTTGAACAACAATCTGATCTTTACCATCTCTCTTAATAAATAGAGTATGATCCACTTTTCCCATGATATAGCCTTTTTCTATTAAAAAAGTAGACAATCTTTCATACCATGATCTAGGTGCTTGCTTCAAACCATATAAGGCTTTCTTCAATTTATACACAAAGTCAGGATTTTTAATATCTTCAAATCCAGGTGGTTGTTTTACATAGACTTCTTCATTAATTAAACCATTTAGAAATGCACTTTTTACATCCATTTGATATAATTTAAAATCCATATAACAAGCGTAGGCCAATAATATTCTAATACTTTCTAACCTAGCCACAGGAGCAAATGTTTCATCATAATCTAATCCTTCTTCCTATGTATACCCTTGTGCAACTAATCTAGCTTTATTCCTTATAATTTGACTAGTTTTGTTTCTAAGATCTACTTTGTACCTATTATGGACTGATTTTCTGGTGGAGAGACTAATTCCCATACATCATTTCTGATGAATTGATTTAGTTCTTCTTGCATTGCCACTATCCAATTTTCATCAGATAATGCTTCTTATATATTCCTTGGTTCCACCATAGAAACAAACATACACATACTATTTAAATTTATTGAAGCTCTAGTTTTAACTCCCTCATTAATATTACCAATGACTTGAGTAATGGGATGTGATGAAGAATAACGCCAATTTTTCTGATTTTCCTCAATATTCTCATCAACATCTGAAAGTCCATCACTTTCATCATTAGTTTGATCATTTAAGTTCATATTTTTGATTTTCTCAGATAAATCATCAATCTCTCTATTGATCTCTAACTCATTTGGAAAATTGATCATATCATCATTATCAGCTTTAGATTGAGATTCTCTAAGAGAATTTTCATTGAAGCTTACATGGAGGGTTTCTTCAATAGTCCTAGAAGTCCTGTTATATACTCTATAGGCTTTACTTCTAGTAGAGTAACCTACAAAAATTCCTTCATCCGATTTGGCTTGAAATTTATCCCTTTTATCCTTAGTATTAAGAATAAAACACTTGCAGCCAAATGGTTTCATATAGGAAATTTTTGGAACCCTATTAAACATAATTTCAAAAGGAGTTTTATTAACACGAGGTCTTAAATGACTTCTGTTAATAACATAACAAGCTGTATTTACTGCTTCAGCCCAAAGATTTTGAGGTAACTTATGTTCATTCAACATAGTTCTGGCCATTTCTTGAAGTGATCTATTCTTTCTCTCAACAACACCATTTTGACACGGTGCTCTTGGAAAAGAAAATATGTGATCAATGCCATGCTCATTACAATAGTTATCCATTTGATCATTATCAAATTCAGTTCCATGATCATTCCTAAGTTTTTGAATAGAGACACTTTGCTCATTTTGAACAAAATTGCAAAACATTTTAAATTTTTCAAAAACTTCTGTCTTAGATGCTAGAAAATATACCCAAGTGTATCTAGAGAAGTCATCTACTAAAACAAATACATACCATTTACCACCAAGACTCATGATTCTTGTTGGTCCAAATAGATCCATATGTATAAGTTCTAAGACTCTCTTGCTTGAAATATCAGTTTTGGATTTAAAAGAGTTTTTGTGAAGTTTACCTAACTCACATGCATCACACATAAAGTTCTTTGAGTATTTAATCTTTGGTAAACCTCTCACTAAATGTTTTCTAGATAGTTTATGTAACAGTCTCATATTTATATGCCCAATCCTTCTATGCCATAGATATGCATCACTAGTTTCAGCTAGCAAACATGAATTTAAATCAACTGCACTAGAAGGTAAAGATAAAATACATATAGAACCTTTTCTTTTAGCAATAAACTTAATTTTATCTGTATTTTTATCAATTATTTTGCATACATTATCTTCAAACACTACATAATATCCATTTTCAGTTAGTTTTATGACACTCAGCAAATTAAATCCTAGGTTTTCTACATATAGTACATTCGAAATAACACAAGTAGGAGTTATTTGAACATTGCCCATACCTATGATTTTATCTTTGCTTTTGTTTCCAAATGTTACACTTCCTTTCATGGTATTTGTAGAATTTTGTAATAGACTTTTTTGTCTGGTCATGTGACTTGACGCTCCATTGTCCAAGATCCATTTTGATGTTGTTTCCTCCTCAGACTCATCTGCCATGAAGCACACATGAGCAATGTCTTCTAACTCTTGTTCTCCTTCTGAATGTGAAGATTTTGATGCTGATTCCTCAGATTCAGACTCTTCAGACATGTCATCCCAAGTGACCTTCAATGCTTTTTTCTTGTAAAACTTTTTCTGAGTTTTCTGAGCCGTCTTCTTTTGATTTGTCCTACTTTGCTTTTCATTTTTCCTCATAGGACAATCTGGAGAAAGATGTCCAAGTTTCTTACAGTTGTAACATACATACTTTCTGGATGAAGAATTCTTGTCATTCAATGATTTTGACGTTGAGGGTTTATCATTTTTGTTCCTTTGTTGTTTCCTAACTTTCCATGCTTTCTTGAATTTCCTAGTCAGCAAAATCAAATCCTCGTTAGAATTAGTAGATATATCAGAATCTGAATTAATTTCGAAGGCTATTTCTTTCTTCATTTTTAGTTTGTTGTGACTCAGTGATTCATTTAATTGAACTTCATAAGCTGTTAAATTTCCTATAAGTTCATTCATAGAATAAACATTTAAAACTCATGATTCCTCAATTGATGTTACTTTCTGAGACCATTTAGAACTTAGAGATCTGAGAATTTTCCTCACCAAATCCTTCTGTTCAAAATTCTTTCCTAAACATTTTAAAGAGTTTATGATATCAAGAAATCTAGAAAACATCTCAGAAATATTTTCGTCTTCATGCATCTTAAAGAGTTCATATTTATGAATCAACATGTTTATTTTTGTCTCTTTAACTTGAGAAGTACCTTCATGTGAAACTTCTAATGCATGTCACACCTCATAAGCAGATTTATATGCCGACACTTTACTGAACTATTCATAACTCAATGCACAAAATAAAATATTTAAGCCCTTAGCATTCAGAGTTTCATTTTCTTTTTCAGTAATTGTCCAAGTATTATAAGGAGTAGTTAACGGAGTATATGGTTTAGAAATCATGAACTACAACTTATGATCTATACTTTGAAGAAAAACAGTCATCCTATATTTCCAATATTCAAAATGTATTCCATCAAATAAAGGAGGACGATTAAGATTTTGGCCTTCATATAAAGAAAAATTACCATTTCCAATAGCCATTTTACCTTAGATTTTTCAACCTATTTGATTTTAAACAGTCTAAAAACTTTAAAACAATTTGAGCCTTAAATCAATAGAGTTAAACGTATGCTTAGATATTAATTTCTGTTTAAAAACAAGGAAGGTAGAATAAGCAATGATATTAAATAAGTTGGTATCGATTTTATATCAAAGATTATTAACAAAGCTCTGATACCACTTGTAGGATCGTATGGCTACACAAGAGGGGGGTGAATTGTGTATTTTTAATATTTTCTGAAATATAATTGAAACTTTAAAACTCAAAAACAAGTTGAGACATTGTTTTCATAAAATTATTTTTATTCAAGGTTTCAATTACAATATACAATTCAATTCTCCTTAAAAATTGTAGATGCAATTATATTTCGATACCATGTATCATCTAAACAATTTCATAACTACAAATAGAGAAAACTAATTTGCGGAATTTAAAACTTTTCTCCCTGTTTGAGATCTTTCTTCTTCTTTTCTTCTTCAGCAATTCTTCAGTGTCGAATATCTTTTCTTTTCATGCTTCACAGAATTTGCTTTCTTCTGATACTTCAAATCTTTAGTGACGAAAATCTTACCTTTTTATGCTTCACTGAACTTTCTCCTTCTGATACTTCAAATCTTCAGTGACAAAAATCTTACCTTTTTATGCTTCACTGAACTTTCTTCCACTTGAGAGATTTTCCCCGAGAAGGTGTTTTTGATCCCTGAAAAAGATTTTTCTTTTGGTGTGCAGGGATGGTTTGATCCTTGAAAAGATTTTTCTTTTTGTGTGCAAGCATAAATTGATCAATGAGAATTCTATGCCTTTTATACTGTATCTTCATTTCATGCATATCCTTCACGTTTAACCACCACCAGTTTTCCACTTCTCCACGTCTTTTCTTTTTCCTTCATCGAAACACACACGTTCTAATCCACGTTTATATTTCAAATTTTCTTTAATCATCAGTCCTGGATCTTTGAAAAATTTCCTGCAAAATAAACTTTCTCGTCCAAAAGTTTTTCATCAGTGTAATAAGAAGTCGTTACTTTAATGTTAACTAAATGAGTAACACAAGTATATATATAACTTAACGTTTCTAACTTAACGAGTTCCTCATGTGCCATTTCACGTGACAAGTACTGTAGCTAACTCAACGAACTAAGTCCGTGGTGTTATGCCAATTCAACGAACCATCTCCGTTGTGTTATGATAACTCAACGAATCATCTCCATTGTTTTATGATAACTCAACGAACCAGTAATAAACAAATGTTTTTATAATAAGAATTTTACCACGTGCAAAAATAACAACTTAAGTTTATAACGCTAACCTAACGCGTTGCCTTAGTGTTCAATATAGCAACTCAACGCGTTTAGTTATGTTAACTTAACGAGTTAAACATGTGCACCTCACGTGATACAGTACAACATTCGTAACTTATAATTTCACCACGTGTATAACACTAACTTAACGAGTTCGTCTCTTCTTTTACTCACTAACTTAACGAGTTATCACGTGACCTATTTTAACCTTTAAGCCTCTAACTTAACGAGTTCTCACGTGACCTCTATATAAACAAAACTCTAACTTAACGAGTTGTCTAAACGTGCACTGTTCATGATACAGAAGATATAACATTAAAACATATCATGCTTTTCAATAAAAAGACACGTTAACTTAACGTTTAGCTAAATGGGAAATTAATGCAACGAAAGGACTAGTTATTAACTTCAGATCCAATATAGACAAGTATTTATATCAGTAAGCTTTTTCTGTATTAATTGATGATTTTAATTTCTTTTCACAAGCAATAGTAATTGAGCAAATATGATTATTTTCATTCAGCACACATCATCAAAACAAAAATACTCAACACTTGGTTTCAGGTTGATGCCAGTATGCTGAAGAGGAGATCATCTTACAATTCTGGATTCACAATTCTATAGGGAGAGGCGGTAGGATTGTAAGTGATTAACTTTTTAGTGATGTAATCGCGTCGCATGTAGTGACAGAAGTTTTTACTGTCGATAGAAATTTTTACATTTCACCTTTCATTCATCTTCAAGAACATATCAAAACAAAAATACCAAAAACAACAAATTATCTGTGTTTACATTTAGTTTTAAAGTATTGTATTGTTTGTTTTGTATTGTGATTAATGTTATCATTGTCAGTATTGTGAATATTTTATGTTTGTTTGATTTAGAAAATAGAAAATAGTTTTACAATTTATTGAAATTGATTCGTTCCAGATACATAAAGATTTTAATGGTTTCTGTTTGAAATATCTGAATGTTAGTATTACTTAATGATAAATCTAATATTAACTAACATTAAGAGCTTAATTGATGCTATTTACAATCTGTGGAACCGCCCAATGGTTGGCTGAATTCCTCTATAAATAGTAGTATTTAACTAGAAAGATAGGCTCGTGGAGTTAACTGTAAGTCCACGAGGTTAGTCCGTTGAGTTAACTATAACTCTATGAACTTTGTTTGTTGTGTTAACTGTAACTCAACGAAGTGCTTAACTGAACACACATAAACTCCAATATAAAAATCAGAACAGTACACAATTCTTACTCAATCTCTGTGGGATCGACTTGTACTTGCATACAAATACAATATATACTATGCACTTGCAGTTAAAAGCACAAATTGGATTTAATATCTAATTTGTGTGAAAGATTGTTTATTTACTTTTAAAAGTAATTATTTATATAAGCATAAAAACAAACCAAACAAGTTTTCTGGTGTCGCTTAACAATCAAAAGTTAGCAAATCAATACAGACACTAAAAAGATGCATAATTAATTAAATTATTCTTTACCAGCTCTTGTTTTATTTTTATTTTGAATCTTCAAGTATTGAAACTATTAATCAAATCTGCAAAAATGAGTAACTAAATGAGTATCTCATGAAAATTTCTAAAAATAAAATATAAATACAAGAAAAGATGGTAAACACATATCAACAGAATAAAGAATAAAAAAGTTGTATAAATAAGAAAATTAACAAATAAATTAAAAATGACATTGCAAAAATAATTTAAGCACCAAAGAAATTTGGTAGAATTAAAATCAAATCCTTGGCAACGGCACCAAAAACTTGTAACGATTTTATGTAATAGAAAAATAAACTCATAACTCATTTTAAAATATAATCGCAAGCACACAATGCAATTGTAATTTACTTCGGCGAGTATGGGTCGAATCCACAAGGATTTGGCTTCTACAAAATATTTTTAAGGTGTAAAAACAATAATAATTACAAGTAAGGAAAAATTTATCAAAAATTCAACATTAAAGCACAACTTCCTCAATTCTAGTCATAAAATACTAAATCACTAAAGCACAAAATCTCAAAATTTAGTCATTTTCATATGTATCCTCCTCTCAATCTGTTTATAGTAAAATACAGTAAAAATACTAGCCTAAGTATTCATTGGATTAACTTTACAACCCAACTTATTTCATCAAAAACTACAAAATAGGTAACTATCAGCAACACTTTTCATGCAAGTTCATAGACTGTCAAACAACATTCTAGAAAAGTGCATGGTTGCTAACAATGACATAACCTTTTCAAATCGTAACAAAATACTATGAAATCAATGCACTTCGAAAGTTAACTCATTCTTCTAATAGTAAAAATTTACAAAACATTGTAGATAATAAGAAATTGAGTTCAACACTAAGACAAAATTTGGGCAAAGAATGCCAGGATGCGTGAGATGTGACATCAACAAAATAAATTTGAAAATTATACAAATTGATTGCAAAAATTCCAAAAACTATATAGGAGTAAAGTACATTGAATCTCTACAAAATGGAATCAAAAACTAAAGCAAAACATTACTGGAGTATCGAGTTAGTACCTAAGAAAAATTGTTATAAACACAGAAATCTAAATTATAGGATTGAATGGCTACACAAGTGGGGGGTGAATTGTGTTTTACAACAATTTCAAATATAATTGATACTTTAAAATTAAAAACAAGTTGAGACACTATTTTAATTAAATCATTTTATTCAATGTTTCAATTACAATATACAATACAATTCTCCTCAAAATTTGTAGATGTAATTATATAATGACACCATATTTCATTTAATCAATTACATAACTTCAAATAGAGAAAACTAATTTACAAAATTTAAAACAATTCTCCCTATTTGAGATTTTCTTCTTCTTCTTCTTCTTCTTCTACAATTCTTTAGTGACAAATATCTAACTTTCTCTACTTCATTGAATTTGCTTTCTTCTGATTCTTCAAATCTTTAGTGACATATATTTGACTTTCTCTTCTTCACTAAATTTTCTTCTATTTGAGTGCTTTTCCCTGGAGAAGTGTTTGATCCCTAAAAATATATTTTGTTTGGTGTGCAGGGATAATTGATCAACAAGAATTCTATGTCTTTTATACTATATTTCTATTTCATGCATATCTTCCATGTTTATCCACAATCAGTCTTCCACTCTTCATATCTTCTCTTTTTCCTTCATTGAAATACACACGTTCTGATCCATGTTTTCTTATCAAATTTTCTTTATCATCAATCCTGGATCTTTGAAAAATTTCTTGCAAAATAAACTTTCTTGTCCAAAATTTTTTTTCATCAAGTGCAATAACAAGTCGTTGTGTTAATGTTAACTAAACGAGTAAAACAAGTATATTTATAACTTAACGTATCTAACTTAACGAGTTCATCACATGCCAATTCACGTGACATGTATTGTAGCTAACTTAACGAACTAAGTCCATGGTGTTACACTAACTCAATGAACCAGCTTCATGGCGTTACAGTGAACTCAACGAACTAACTCTATTGTGTTACATGAGTTAAGTTGTCTTTCTGAAGGTTAGATGGTAACTATCCAAAATGTGTTTAAGTATCAGATAGTTATGTTTTCAAAATATCTGAAATACCTTCTAATAACTCAACGAACCAGTAATAAATAAATGTTTTAAACAATAAAGTATTTACCACGTGCAAGAATAATAACTTTAAGTTTATAACGCTAAGCTAACACATTGCCTTAGTATTCAATATAGCAACTTAACACATGTAGTTATGTTAACTTAATAAGTTAAACATGTGCAACTCCCGTGATATAGTATAACATTCATAAACTTTAAAATCACTACGTGCATAATACTAACTTAACAAGTTCATCTCTTCACTTTAACACTTTGTTCACTAACTGAACGAGTTCTCACGTGACTTATTTTAACATTTAAGCCTATAACTCAATGAGTTATCACATGACTTTTTACAAACAAAGCATTAACTCAACAAGTTGTCATAACGTGCACTATATATGATACAGAAATATAACTTTAAAATATATCATGCTTTATAATAAAAACACACGTTAACTTAACATTTAGTTAAATGAAAAGTTAGTATAACTTAACAACTAGTTATTAACTTAGCATAATTTCAAATCCATTACAGACAAGTATTTATATTAGTAAACTTTTTCTTTATTAATTGATGTTCTTAATTTACTTTCACAAACAATAGTAATTGAGTAAATATGATTACATTTGTCTAGCATACATCATTAAAACATAATACTCAACATAAACAAATGATATACAACACCAAATCAGATTTGTTAGCTTACAAACATTCACATATACACAAGATTCAATCAAATTTAAGAGAAGTTCTATCATTAACAATGAAAGTAACATTACATCTATTGAAATATAAAGTTTAAATGGAATCCTAAGCTATTAATACATTAAAACATAACATTACAAATGCAAGCTTAGAAACCTAACATTACAAATGAAACTACAATATATATGCAAAAACCTAACTCTATGATAAATTATGAAGAACTATGTAAAACCAAAGCATTCCAACCTTTGTACCATGAAGAACTAGCAACTAATGGAGGAGAATGTTGCTGCATGAGTTGATCCTAGTTGTCCCTCATGAAGATGCTTCCATGGCTGTCACCCAAAGAAGTTCCACCAAAGGCAAGAGGTCATGCAACCCACCAAAGCTCCACAATTGTAGCCGCAACTCCACCCACGTTGAGTCTCTAGCCTTTCCTCATGAGTGGAAGTCCACACCAAGGGAGGGAGGTCGTCAAAGATGGGAGGATAACAACCTTCAACCTTCCAATGAGCTCCCAAGCCACCACCTAGTCGTCCTCCATAAGAAGCCAAGCTCCAAGCCAAAGAAGGGAGGTCATCCTTGCCTTCTTCATGAGTGGAAGCTTCACAAGAGGGGAGAGGAGCACCTTGAATGCATGAGAAGAGGAGGAGGAGCTAGCTACTCTTAGGGCACAAAAATGGATTGGTGAAAGAGGAAGAAAAGGTTGGCCTTGGGGTCTTTAAATAGAGCTCCAAGTGGTGTGAAGAGATCTCCACCTTAGATTTAAACCTAGGGCCACCATTATTCTTCCTTTTATTTCCTTTAATTCAACCATGAAAACTTAAATAAGACCATTAGAAACATTCAAGAAATAAAGTTACATCAACTAATAAACATGATGTTAGTAATTTTGTTTTGATGATATATGCTTTATTAAAGTTTTTAAATAAGTCTAAATAATATTCTTGAAGTATATTTCTCTAAGTATAATAGTTAACAGATTATTGGAAAGTTTCATTTTTAAGTCGGATAAGTTAAGTTTTCCGAAGAGTTAGATTTTCAATAGTTAAACTTTCGGATAATTAATGTTTCATTTTTGTCGAATAATTTATGTTAAAAACTCGTATAGTTAAGTTATCTACACGTGTGTTTTTAATGTTTTAAGTTGTCACGTGTTTTCCATGTATGTTTGGTAATGAAAATCGAATAGTTAGATAACTGTTCGAGTTTTTATATGCATGTATAGATAAGTCTTCGAGTTTTATAAAATGACTAACGAACAGATAAGTTTGCTATGTTTAGTCACGTGTTTTGTAGGTGCAAAAACTCAAAGAGTTACAGATAAGTATTCAAGTTTTTATAGGACTTAAAGGATAAGTGTTTGACTAAATCGAAGACTTAGAAGATATTCTACAAGACTCCAGGAAGATAAAGTCTCGGTGAATCTACAAGTGGAGATCGTGGAAATTCAAAATGATAGTGGAGAAAGTGGAAACTCAAAAAGATAGTAATTTGGATTAAAGAAAAAAATTAGTACGTAGATTATGGATTATGGATTGTGGATTAAGTGGATGAACATGCTGAATGTGAAAACATAGTTCGACTACTAAAAGAGAGTACAAGCTACATTACAATGAGAGGATCCCAATCTTAAAAACCAAGTCTGAATATTCAATCTGGATCCCTAACTGAAAAGTTAAGTTTGAATATTTATATTCTGAAAAATTCTCTAACATCAAAAGAGGTTCGAAATTCCAAACTACTTCAAAAAAGGAGTTGCAAACACAAGAAGTCTGGAAATTTGACAACTAGAGAAGAAGAGATACAAAAGTTGAGTAAAGAGAAAGAAAGAAGCTGTGTGCATAAAGATCAGGTTTTATACAATTCAAAATTAGTTTTGAATAAGAGCTTTGTTTTTCTATTTGAATTGTATATCAAACATTACTATATCAAAACTTTCAACAAGGGAATTGAGCTGAAAAGATATTGTAAATTCTATTTTTAAATAAAGAATAGAATTTCATTTACGAGTGTTTTGTGTTCTTGTTTTATCCACTGGTATTTTAATTACTAAAGACACAATTCACCCCCCCTCTTGTGATATAAACGATCCTACAATTGGTATCAGAGCATCTTATCTTAATTAAGAGCTTTTATTTCTCTATTTAGGAATCAGTTTTTACAATCTTTTTCTTAGGATCATCTATTTAAAATGGATAATACTGAAATTTTAATTATGACTCAGGGATAGACCACTAATCGTCCTCTTATATTCGAAGCTAGCAATTATGGCTATTGGAAATATAGGATGAAAGTATTCTTTCAGTCAATCGATTTCAAACTATGGCATATAATTAGCAATCCTATAGTGTTAGTTACGACTCCATATGATACTTGGACTTTTGATGAAAAGAAGCGAATGACACTGAATGCTAAAGGTTTAAACATCTTGTTTTGTGCTTTATCTCTTGATCAATTTAATAAAGTTTCTGCATATCAAACTGCATATGAGATATGGCATGCATTAGAGGTTGCCAACGAAGGTACTAACCAGGTCAAGGAATCTAAGATTAATATGTTAGTACATAAATATGAGCTTTTTAAAATGCACGAAAATGAATGTATCTCTGACATGTTTTCCCATTTTCTTGATATTGTAAATTCATTAAAATCTTTAGGCAAGAAATTCAAGGAAAAAGACTTGGTAAGAAAGATCCTTAGATCTTTAACTAAAATTTAGACTCAAAAGACAACATCTATTGAAGAGTCTAAAGATTTAAATACATATACTCTCAATGATCTCATAGGAAATCTGATAGCCTATGAAGTACAACATTTAGATCCAAAAGGGAAAAATCCTAGAAGGGATCTGGCTTTTGAGGCTGATAAAGTCTCAGAAGTCACTAGTGATTCTAATGATGATTTACTGTTATTGACCAGAAAATTTAGAAATCTATTGAAGAAACGCAGGAACTTCAAGTCAACAAAGACATTTGGAGATATGGAGAAGAAGTCATTCACGAAAGACAAAATCATATGCTACAAGTGTAACAGATTGGGTCACTTTCAAATTGATTGTCCACTCAACAAAGATAAGAAGAATTCGAGGAGGAATTTTAGGAGTAAGAAATTTAGAAAGAGAAGGGTACTTAAAGTGACATGGGATGACTCTTTAGCTTCACAAAGTAAAGAAACAAAGGATTCAACATCAAACAATGAATCCTCATCAACATCTGATTTAGAAGAAAATCTGGCAAACGTATGCTTCATGGCAAAATCCAACGAGGTATCCTCTGATCAAAATGCTAACCTTGATAGTTTTGATGGATTACTTGTTGAATACAATAGACTGGCCAGAAAATATAAGAAAGTAAAAATAGAAGGAAAGAATACTAGGAAAATGCTAGATGAATCTGAAAATAAGGTTGATTTTCTGAACTCTACGTTGAATAAATTTAAAGAAGAAAATCAAAGGCATGCACAGGAAATTTTAAAGTTTACTGCAATAGAAAGAAAATTGCATGCTAATTGTGAAAATTTAATTGCTGATAAGAAGAAAATGATTTGTAAAATTAAAAAACTAGAACTCACTATTACTGATTTAAATTCAGAAATTGATATGTTAAAGATTAAGGTCTGCGATCAAAAGGCTATATTAAGTAAATGGAATAATAGTCAAACTATAACAAATGAACTTAGTAGTAAAATATCAAATGTAGAAAAACATGGTATTGGTTTACACGATGCATCTTCTGAAAATTATATATTGCATGATGGTACTGTTAAAAATAATGTCTTTATTTCTAGTACTAAGAATAGTAAGATAAAAACTATTTTGTGTGTAATTAAAAAGGGAGAAAAATATGTGCAAATTGATAAAATGCAGCATATAAATGATAGTACACGATGCAAGAATGTCAAAAGAAATTTTTAGAAAAATCAAGCTAAGTCATTTAAGAATCTTAATATTCTTGATCAATTTTCTTCATATTTAAAGAATATCGGATATTGGAAATCAAATAATGTCAGAAATGAAAATTTCAACTTTGGTTTACATAGAGATAAATGTTCTGATAATTATAACACTAAGAGAAAGAAACGCAAAAATAATTATCAGAAAATAGATAAGTTGAAGTCTAAAAATACGGATGTTGTGCGGAAAGATCAAAGAAACGTGGAGCATCTAGGGGTGGCATAGAGAAGAGATCTGTGTGGAAGAGAGGATTGCGAGTGGAGAATTCGAAGAACAACAAATTTACGTGGTTCCCCAACACGGGTACGTCCACAGGTGATCAATCTATTGTGATTCCTTACTGATAAAAAGAAGGGGGAGAACAAAATCAAGGGATGGTTTGGCATGGCATCCCTTGGACGTGGATGACCCCCTACATATATAGGGGCAACGGTTGGTGATACCCAAAAGACAAGTTTGCCCCTGTACAAATTATCAAAGAAATACAACCATATACAAAGACATACATATACTTGATGGAAGACACACGCATCACAAATCTCCACCTTGTCTTTCATCAATCTTCACCACGAACAGGTGATGGATCACCAAGACCCAACTTCGGTCAGCAGCAGCAATAGACGTTGAGTAAGTCCAAGCAATGCTTGAACTTGCTTTCAACAACGTCCTTTGTAAACATATCAGCCGGATTGTCCTTTGTGTTGACCTTCATAATCTTTATCTTATCTTCATTCCTGAGGAAGTGATACTTAACATCAATATGTTTAGTTCTATCATGAAAGACATTATCTTTGGAGAGACAAATAGCGCTAAGACTATCACAGAAGATATCAGCTTTATCAATGCGCCAACCAAAGTCTCCAAGTAAGCCTTTCAACCAAATCCCTTCCTTTGCAGCTTCTATCATAGCCACATATTCAGCCTTAGTTGTGGACAGAGATACCGTAGGCTGAAGAGTTGATTTCCAACTCACAATAGAACCTACAAATGTAAAGACATAACTAGATAATGATCTCCTTCTGTCAACATCACCTGCATAGTCTGAGTCTGTATAACCAGCCATAGTACAACCCTAATCTACTGCATACATCAAGCCAATACCTAGAGTTCCTTTCAAATATCTGAATATCCTTTTAACTGCTTTCCAATGTTCCCTGCCCGAATTGGACATGAACCTACTAACAACACTCAAAGGATATGCCAGATCAGGCCTAGTGCATACCATAGCATACATAAAACTTCCAACTACCTGTGCATAAGGAACTCCCTACATATCAAGCTTTTCAAAATCAGTTTGTGGACACATCGCAGATGACAATATGACATTTTTGTCATAAGGCGTGCTAATGGCTTTGCATGAAGCCATAACAAATCTACTAAGGATCTTCTCAATATACTTTTGTTGATTCAAAAACAGCTTACCAGAATTTCTTTTATGCCTAATCTCCATTCCAAGAATTCTGCCAGCTGGACCAAGATCCTTCATATCAAATTCTGATTTTAATGTGTCCTTCAACTCCTGTATCACTTCGATATTCTTTGCAGCTATAAGAATATCATCAACATACAATAACAAATAAACATATGTACTCTTATCAAGAGTTTTAACATATACACATGAATCATAGTTGCTGCGTCTAAAACCAACTTTAATTATAAAGGCATCAAACCTTTTGTACCATTGGCGTGGTGACTGTTTAAGTCCATACAAGGACTTATTTAATTTGCACACCCAATCAGATTTACCTTTCACCACAAACCTTGTTAGTTGTTCCATCCAAATATTTTCTTCCAACTCACCATGCAAGAAGGCCATCTTTACATCTAGTTGTTCCAATTCTAAATTCTGTGCTGCAGCAATGGATAACAAAATTCTAATAGATGTATGACGTACAACAAGAGCAAATACCTCATTGTAGTCAACTCCTTCTCGCTGTGAATAACCTTTGGTGAGTAATCTTGCCTTGTGCTGCACACCTGTGTTGCCTTGAGTCCTAATCTTCTTCTTATAGACCCATTTGCAACCAACAATATTTGTGTTCTTTGGACGTTTCACCAGTTCCTAAGTCTTATTCTTATGGAGAGATTGGAGTTCCTCCTCTATAGCAGACATCCAAAGACCAACTTCTGAATCTTTCATTGTAGCTTCATATGTAAATGGATCAACAGAATCCTCCACCTTAACTGCTACTTGTAAGGCAAAAGCAACCAAACTGTCGTAGTCATATCTAAACGGAGGTCTAACGTCTCTTCTAGGACGATCTTTGTCAATGGTTCTTGGTGGTGGTTGCTCCACCTCTTCCTCCTCAACTTCATTTTCTTGAGTTTCAGATGAGATTTCTTTAATTTCAACTTGATCAATGATAGGCGGCTGCTGTGCATCATCTATCTCCGTCTGTTCAGGAAGGGTGTGCTCAATTTCTGGTGTTTCACCTGCTAGTTTATCTGTTGCCTGCAAAAGAGAATTCTCATCAAAAGTAACATCATGGCTATATATTACTTTGTGAGACTCAATATCATATATCCTGTATCCCTTTACACCAACACTATAGCCCACAGATATGCATTTCTTGGCACATGGTTCCAGCTTGCCATTGTTCACATGATAGTAAGCTGGACACCCAAAAATTCTGAGCTTTGAATAACTAGCAGATCTTTTCAACCATACCTCAAGAGGTATCTTCCCATCTAAGGCACTAGAAAGGGACCTGTTCACCAAATAGGAAGTTGTGTTAACAGCCTCTGCCCAAAACTTCTTGCTCAAACCTGCATGAGACAGCATACAACGTGCCTTTTCTAGGAGTGTTCTGTTCAATCTTTCAGCTACTCCATTTTGCTAAGGGGTATACCTGACAGTGTTATACCGTGTAATGCCTTCATCTTTACAAAAGTTATCAAATTCTTGAGAACAAAACTCAAGACCATTATCAGTTCTAAGATATTTTACCTTTTTGTCTGTTTGGTTTTCTACCTGCTTCTTCCAATGCTTGAAGCAAGAAAAAGCTTCACTTTTGTGTGTCAAAAAGAAAACCCAGTTTATCCTTGAATGATAGTCAATGATAGAAAGAAAGTATCTGGAACCTGCAATAGAAGGCTGACGTGAAGGCCCCCAACAATCAGCATGAATATAATCAAGAACTCCCTTGGAGCTATGTTGACTATGTGCAAATGACACTCTTTTCTGTTTGCCAAAGACACAATGCTTGCACATGTCAATACAAGCAACCTTGTGCCCATCAAACTTGCCTAAACTGCTCAGTTTCTGCATTCCTTTCTGCCCCAAATGATCCATCCTTTAGTGCCACATGACAGAAAAATCCTGCTGACCAGATATAGCTGATGTAGCTGTGCCAACAGTTGGAGTGCCCTGCAGAATGTATAAGGGACCAGATTTGGTTCCCTTCATAACAAATAACGAGCCTTTCAGTATGCTGATCTTCCCCTCACCACCTGTATATCTATAACCCTTAGCATCAAGGGCCATCAGTGAGATCAGACTTTTTCCAAGCTTTGGGACATGCCAAACGTCCTCCAGAATTCTAACTATGTCATCATGCAGTTTAAATTTTATAGTGCCCACACCAACTCTAGTACACACATCATCATTGGCCAAAGTCACTTGTCCACCCTCCACCTGCTCGTAGGTGTCAAAATACTCCCTAGTAGGAGTCATATGATGTGAAGCTCCTAAGTCTATAATCCATTGATCATCAGAATAGGCACTACAACAAATTGTAAGAGAAAAGTCATCACCTAACACAGAACTGGTTTCTACCACAGCAGCCTTTCCTTTATTCAAAAGCTTGGGACAATGTGATTTCCAATGTCCTTTCTCCTTACAGTAATGGCAAGTATCCCTAGAGTACTTGCCCTTCGACTTGCTTCTGCTTCTATTCTTCCCTCCACCTTGTCTCTAGCTTCTTCCCTTGTTATCTTACTGCTGAATTGAGAGGCCAACACCACTTGCCTCGTTTCTACCATGCACCATGTGCCTGAACTCCTTGGAATGAAGGCTGGACCTCACTTCTTCCAGTGTAATTGAATCTCTTCCAACTACACAAGACTGAACAAAGTTTTCATAACTCAATGGGAGTGAACAAAGCAAGATAAGAGCTGCATCTTCATCTTCTATGATTACTCCAATATTCTTGAGTTCCATTAGAATAGCATTTAGCTGATCTAAATGCTGCTTAAGAGGTACACCTTCTATCATCTTTAAAGAGAACAGTCTCTGCTTTAACAACAATTTGTTTGTTAAAAATTTAGTCATATACAATGACTCAAGTTTCTGCCAAAGACCTAACGAGGTAGATTCATCAGCAACTTCTATTATAACTTCATCTGACAAACACAACAAGATGGTGGAGTGAGCTTTCTCCTCTTGCAATTCAAACTCTAGCGAATTTCTGTTCAGAGTAATTTCCTTATTTAAAGGAGCCTGAATACCTTGTTGCTTTAGAAGTGCTTTCATCTTAATTTGCCATAAGCTGAAGCAAGCAAACTTTTCTATCTTCAACCCTGAAGTATTCATGTTTTCAAAACAACAAACAACCAGCAATACACACGAGATACAATGTGATTTCAACAAACACAATTCTACGGCAAGATATACAATAGCAAGCAATATCTCAACAACAATATACTACTAAAACTACTGATTTCAACAAAATGCAATCAGCCACAAGCCAAGCACACTACTTAGCACAAAACAGTAGCAAATACTCACACAAACCAAGCACAAAACCACAATCACAAAATGCCCAAAATCTAACAATCAAAGAGTCACTCGTCTAGAAAAACTACTATGCCCTAGCCAGACGCCTCCTGCTGTATCTCTTTGAATACGTAACTTCTGACCACGAAATTTTAAAGGAAGGAAGTTCAGGAAGCTTACTACACGTCCTCAAAATTTGAGATGCAACGGAGCACAGACGAGGAAGACGCACGACATGGCATCGGAGTGTCCAGACTGGCACCGGCGACGACGGCAGTTGCTGCAATGGGGGATATCCTTGCGGAAATGGCTTGAACCTTGATCAATCTCTTTGAAACTTCACATGCAAACCCGGAGATGTCCAACATGGCTCTGATACCAGTTGTTGTGCGAAAATATCAAACAAACGTGGAGCATCTAGGGGTGGCGTAGAGAAGAGATCTGTGTGGAAGAGAGGATTGCGAGTGGAGAATTCGAAGAACAACAAATTTACGTGGTTCCCCAACACGGGTACGTCTACGGGTGATCAATCTACCGTGATTCCTTGCTGTATGGTTGCTGGTACAAAAAAGGGGGAGAACAAAATAAAGGGATGGTTTGGCATGGCATCCCTTGGACATAGATGACCCCTTACATATATAGGGGCAATGGTTGGTGATATCCAAAAGACAAGTTTGCCCCTGAACAAATTATGAAAGAAATACAACCATATACAAAGACACATACATATACTTGATGGAAGACACACGCATCACAACGGATTATTTTGATATGACTCTCTCTAAAATTCTTGTACCCACTCAAAAATGGGTTCCAAGAGATAAAATCTCTTTTTGACTATTTTGCAGGTACACAAATCAAAATGGATAATGGACAGTGGAGCACCAGCCACATGATTGGAGATATACGATTACTTACAGAAATAACAAAGACCAAGAACAGACAAGTTACCTTTGGAAATAAAAGCAAAACAAATATCTTTGGGTCTAACAAGGTTCAAGTAACTGAGAAATCCTTTATAAATGATGTTTTATTAGTGGAAAACTTAGGTTTTAATTTATTGAGTGTTCCTGTTTTAATGAAGTTTTACAGAGTAATTTTTGAAAAAGATTCCTGTAAAATTATGAACATGTCTACAAACGAAATTTTATTCACTACATACAAGAAAGGATTTGTTTGTATTCTGAATTTGCCTTCTAATATTATTAAAGACAATGCTTGCTTAATTGCAAATCAGATGAATTTATTTTATGGCCTAGAAGGCTAGGACACTCAAACTTAAAATTATTACAAAAGCTGTCTAAAAAGAATCTAGTTAGAGGTTTACCTAGTATTAAGTACTCGAAAGAGTTTGTGTGATGCTTGTCAACTAGGTAAATTACATAAAACATCCTTTAAAAGTTTAAATGAAATAACAAGTAAAAGAGTATTAGAACTAATGCATATGGATTTATTTGGACCTACTAGGACAATCAGTCTAGGAGGTAAACATTATGCTTTTGTACTAGTTGATGACTATGCTAGATTTACTTGGGTCTATTTTCTTGCTAATAAAACTGAAGTTTTTGAAATATTTAAGATATTCTGTAATAAAGTTTAGAATGAGAAAAATGTTAAAATTCAAAAACTTAGGAGTGATCATGGTACAGAATTTGATAATGATCAAATGGACACCTTTTGTGAAGAATTAGGCATAGATCATAGGTACTCATTTCCAAGAGCTCCTTCACAAAATGGGATAGTAGAACGTAAAAATAGATCACTTCAGGAAATGTCCAGAACCATGTTAAATGAGAATAAGTTACCCCTATTTCTCTAGGCAGAAGCAATTCATATAGCATGCTATGTTATAAATAGAGTACATCTAAGACCAATTTTAGATAAAACTCCTTATGAGATATGGTATAACAGGGTTCCCAAAATAATTTATTTAAAACCCTTTGGTTGTAAGTGTTTTATTTTAAACACTAAGGAATGAAGAGACAAATTTAGAGTCAAATCAGATGAGGGTATTTTTGTTGGTTATTCCATTAGAAGTAAGGCATATAGAGTTTATAATAAATCAACAAAAACCATTAAGGAAACCCTACATGTAAAATTTCATGAAAATTCTCATTTGGATGTTAGACATGCTGAAACTTTGATTCAGAAATTCTCCCAGAAATAGTACCAAATGATGTTGACAGAGAAATTGAGAGATTATTTGACGGAATAAGAAATATAAACTAAAATGATGAAAATTTAGAAGAAAATAATGTCATACCTATAGAAAATATGGAACAACATAGAAATTGGCGTTATGCTTCATCTCATCCTATCGATTAGATAATAAGCAATCCTAATCAAGGAGTTAGGACTAAGTCATCAGTAGTCAACATTTATGGTGCTTATTCATTTGTTTCTTTACTAGAACCTAAGAAAATTGAAGATGCCTTAGAAGATGAATTTTGGTATTTAGCTATGCAAGATGAGCTAAATCAATTTATAAGAAATGAGGTATGGGATCTAGTTCCACCACCTGAAAATCAGTCCATAATAGGAACAAGGTGGGTATTTAGAAACAAAGTAGATCAAGATGGACATATAGTTAAAAATAAAGCTAGATTAGTTGCTCAAGGTTACAAGCAAGAGGAAGGAATTGACTATAATGAAACATTTGCTCCTGTTGCTAGACTAGAATCAATACAAATTTTGTTAGCATATGCTTGTTATATGGATTTCAAATTATATCAAATGGATGTTAAGACTGCCTTTTTAAATGGATATATAAAAGAAAAAGTGTATGTAAAACAACCTCTAGGTTTTGAAGATTCAAAACATCTTGAGTATGTTTATAAGCTTAAGAAGGCACTATATGGCCTTAAACAAGCCCCTAGATCTTGGTATGAGAGATTATCTAAATTCCTTATGGAAAAAGGGTATTCTATGGGAAAGGTAGATCACACTCTTTTTATTAAGAAGATCGAAAAAGATATATTGGTAGTTCAAATCCATGTAGATGACATCATATTTGGAGCAACAAATGATAAATTAGTTGAGTCCTTTTCAAAAGACATGACTAATCAATTTGAAATTAGTATGATGGGTGAACTATCATTTTTTCTAAGCTTACAAATTAAGCTATTAGATCAGGGTACTTTTATTTCACAAGGAAAATATACTCAAGATTTATTAAAGAGGTTTGGTTTAGACAACACTAAAACAAAGAATACACCAATGAGTACTATCACCAAGTTGGATAAAGATGACTGTGGAAAAACTGTAGATGTAAAACAATATAGAAGTATGATTGGTTCATTACTTTATTTAACAGCTAGTCAACCAGATATTATGTTTAGTGTGTGTACTTGTGCTAGATATCAATCTAATCCTAAGGAATCGCACCTACTTGCTGTTAAACAAATTTTTAAATATCTATTAGGAACCATCAATTTTGGACTGTTTTACTTTAAACACAGTTCTTTAAACTTAGTAGGTTATAGTGATGCTGATTTTGCAAGATGTAAGTCTGAAAGAAAAAGCACCAGTGGCACTTGTCAATTATTAGGAAATTCTTTAGTCTCATGGTTTAGCAAAAAGAAAAATTATGTAGCATTATCTACAACTGAAACTGAATATATAGCTGCCGCACTTTACTATGCTCAAATCCTGTGGATCAGACAAACTTTAAAAGATTTTAATTTAGACTATGAACCAACTAAGATTTTCTGTGATAGTAGTTCTACAATAAGTTTATCTAAAAATCCTATCTTACATTCACAAGCAAAACATATAGAAGTTCAACATCATTTTCTAAGGGATAATGTTATAAAAGGAAAATAGTATTAAATTTTGTTCCTACCACAGAACAATTAGCTGATCTATTTACAAAACCCTTAGATGAAAATACCTTTTCAAAATTACGATTAGAACTTGGTATTTGTAGGTTATCTGATGTTTAAATTGTCCTGTTCATTGCATTTTAGTTTGTTATAAAGGTAGTTTTAGAATTCAATGTCTTTATTATTATTTTTTTTTTAAAAGAAAACAAAATATCTATTTTCCAATTACCATTTTCTGGTAGTTAAGAATTTATGAATTTCTAATTTTTTATTGAAGTCAATTTATTTAAGAAAAATTCAGAAAAGATTACTTAAGGAAAGTTAATTTAATTCAATGTGAGTGCCAACTGTATTTTTGTTACTTATGTATATGCTATTACAGAGATTTTAACAAGAAAATACATAGAAAGTACGTACTATTTATTAAAGGAAAGTTATTAACATTCTGTTAGAAAAATTAAGTCTTACGGTTGCCTCTAATTTAATTTACTATCTTGTTTCTTTTTCTTTTTTGCAATTACTTGAGTAATTAAGTCCGTTGGGGGATCTTAAACCCTAGTCACTTAAACCAACTAGTTTGGGACGTGCTGACTGAAAACTCATTTTGCAAGTAATTCAGATTATAATTAAAAAAAAAAAGGGGCAATGTACTCAAGCTTAATTTATTTTCAAGGTGTTATAATAATCCTGCCATAATCTGTGCATATGTTATTTTTCCTTGTTATTATCTACTCTTTACACATAATGTACGATATTTATTATCTTAAGTTTGTGTACTCATTATTGAATTCTTTTAAGTTCCTGAAGGTATATCTCTATGAATTATCTTTTGTAAACTAAATTAGATAAAAGTCAGAAAGTCTAAATTGTTAAATCTACTACTTATTTCTGTATTTAATTCATATTTAAAAAATAAAAAATAAAAATAGAGAGACTCAAATCTATTTAGGGCTTGGCAACCTAGTTTAAGTACGCCATAAGATTCTTTAGACTACATTTATGTAGGGGGAGCAATTTCTCATATAATAATTCAACTCTTATGAACTATTATATGTTTTCATGAAAGAATCTGCATAATTTTAGGAAATTAACATTAATTCAGTACATTTCTAAACTATCGGTAAAGTACAAGCTTTTTAATTCTTAAGTATCCAAATTTTCTGTGATTTCAGAAGACTATATTGTATATCGCACAGTTATGTTTTAAACAATCACTAGAATATTTTATTATTTCCTGAAGTACACGTGTCGAAGCCTAAATGCATATCTTAAGTGAATGTTCGGTAAGTTATTTGGTAACTCTCCGAAATGCATCTAAGCATCGGATAGTTAGGTTTATAAGTATCCGAAAATCGCTGAACACCTTAAGTTAGAATTATGCATGTGTTGAATTTCATTACTTTATTATGTCTTAGTTGAAACTTTAATAGTTATGTTTAACTCTTCGACTTTCACACCTATCCATTCAAGAAACTCGAACAGTTAACTTAATATTATTATATTTTTCTGAAAGACTTAATCTCTGACAATAACAATTCTTATTTTTCATATAGTTATATGCTTTACTGCTCACAAAACTCGAATAGTTATCATAAGTATTCGAGTTTTCTCACTTTTTCACTTAGCCCGAAGTTATATTTTCTTTCCACAAACAGTTATGCTAAGTATTCTGCTTTTGACAGTTGTAAAACTCATACAGTTCTTGTAAGCACTTGAGTTATTTATCAGTAATGGATCTTATATTTATGATTTCAATGATTGAATCCGTTTATAAACTCAAAGAGTTATAAATGTTTTACTAACAGCCTACCTTGGTAAAACCCTAGTTTCACAATCTTTACTTCCACTAAGTTCTATAGTGCACAGCGAAGCTTAATCGACAATGTTAGGACGTGGAAGAGGATGTGGTAGAATGACAAAAGTGTAGAAAAGAGAGTTGGAACTTTAGAAAATGCAAAGTGAAATCAACAACATCTACTCAAGGTACACTTTTACAAATGAAATACTGTATGTAATTAGAAAAGCTGTTCAAGACGAGAAAATTTCTGTTGGAAGTTTATTCGCAATTATGCTGAAACACAGTTTAGACTAAAACAGACTGAACTTTCCACATTACAACTATGGAAACGAACTTTACAACCTAACTCTACGGTTGTTAGAAGTTCTGGACATATACCTGAAAAATCGATACAATCTATCACTTACTATGGAAAGAAATGGGAACCAATGATAGAAAATGCAAACAAGGATTTAGAATCTTTGTATTCCCAACATTATTTTCCCCCAGCTATTTTAGATGACATTCAACAGTATATAGATGAATAGAAAACTGCCATTAGGAAAATGGGTATTCAAAGTGAAGGACAAAAAGTTTATCAACTAAAAATGGTAGAGGTTGAGAGCTTAAAACTCTATATTCCATTATTATCACCTAGGCATCATGGTGAAGGACCATCACAACCACAGGTGCCTTTAACAAGAGAAATTAAGAAAATTTTAGAACCTCTTGAACAACTAGAAACACTATAGACATATAGTCGGAAAAAGAAAAAGACATTAGAATATTTTGGACTAACTGCAAGTGTAGAAAGAATATTACAGCAAAAAGAAGAATCATTAAAAAATGGAAAACTATGTTCCATTACAGAAGCTGGATAAACATTTGTGTCTGGAATCCCAGCAGATGTGGCAAATATTAGATTACACGCATACACTCTAAGGTATTGTGTCACATTAGTGCATAATGTATCTTTTAATACAATAGATAGTTTTTCACATCATGCTACAAGCACACATTCTTTTCCTACGGAAAGAGAACATGTAGGAAATTTTGATGATACATATACAGATGATATCAATTTTGATGATATTTTTGATGATATAGACACTAAGTCTATGAATGTTGAAGATATTTCATCTAAAGAGGAATGTACAGATATTCTTCCTCTAACTGTATCTCGAATAGAAACTTTTGATTTTTGGTATAGTTGCTTATATTACAATTTATACATATAGTTATGTCTGTTACAGTATATAATATATTTGTTAATAAATGTATATAATCAACAACATACACAGTTACAGATTGAATATCACACTACCAATGTCTCAAGTATAGAAATTTCAGAAATACAAAATGAATCAATTATAGAACATTCTTTCCTATAGAGACAGTTGTTGTATAGATCAATCATAGATATAAATGTTGTTGATAGACAAATTGATATAGAGACTATTGCTACTCATATGTCTCAAGAAGAACAAATAGAAGAATTTCAGCAGATTATTGATACAACAATAATAGATATTTCAGACATTTATACCAGCTTTGATAGAAATTCCACCAATTCTGAAAGCTCTGAAAATATAGATACTATTGATAATTTTGAAACCAGTCCCAGATCAGAACATCATGACAGGAAAATACCTAATCCTGAACGGAGTTTACACGAAAATACATTATTATGGTTCAGAAATAGTTCCTGTTATGAAAAATTTCAAACATATAGAACTTTTACAGTTTTATACTCAAGACTAGTTAAGTTTGAAGGGATGGCACATATATGAGAAATGTTTGAATTTCAAGGCTTGTTGACTCTACTTCCACAACAGCTAGGCCATCTTGTTATACCCGAACTTATTAGTTGTTTTTACTCAAACTTAACAGTGGAAGAAGGTATTCCTATTTCCAATATACAAGAAAATGACATATATTTAACTCCAGATTTACTTTATCAAATACTTGGTCTAATAAATGAAGGAGTTAAATTATTAGAAAGAAAATAGGTTTATCAATTGGGATGGGACATTCAAAGTTTAGCCAAAGATCCAACTGCCAACAAACCAATGAGATTACTAAATGATTTAAATGGCCAAGCACGTTTTATTGCAAAAATACTGCATGTTTCATTGTTTCAAAGGTTTGGTCATGATGTAGAAGTTAGCAGATGATGTCTTTATGCTACGTATGCATTAATTAACCATATACAGGTGAATTGGTATGATATTTTTGTTTCTCATATCTTACATTTACAGAGTAAGTTATTTTATGGTGATACGATTTTGAGAATTGTGGCAAGTCAAACAGATATTACCCCTTGGCCACAAAAAAGATTAAAGTCAAGATCTTTCTCTACAAAGAAACTCCAAAAATACCAGGAAGCAGATACACTTGTAGTACGACAACAACAAGATAGGCAAACACAGTCACAACAGCAACAGCAACAATCAACACAATTTTTAGAACAACAACAACATACAGATATCAATACAGGTATACATATAGATATAAATACAGGTATACAAATAGATACAAATACAGGTATACATACAGACATCCATACTGAATTTTTATAGCAACCATCACAAGTTTCACAAAATGATTTAGATCAAGTAGTAATTGATCAGATAAATAGAATAAGTACAGAAATTGCAAAGCAAATTTCAGACACTCTGATCAGTATTTTTCGAAGACAAAGAGACTTATGATTATACAAATTATGTATTACATGATTTATGTATTGTAATTTGTTACCAAAAATATTATGTAAACTGTTTACTGCATTTAATACTCATGTGATTATTTTTCACAGTTTATATTTAAACAATTTATGCTTAATCCATGACAGTTATGCAAATTTAAAAATATCTTTTTGAACGATATGTACTTAGAATATTTTTCTTCCTTACATTTTATTTACTTTTTTATAAAGTCAAAAAGGGGGAGAAGAGATAGATTATTTGACTTATTAGGTTTTGACATCATCAAAAAGGGGGAGATTGTTAGGAATTTTGTTTTGATGATATATGCTTTATTAAAGTTTTTAAATAAGTCTAAATAATATTCTCTAAGTATAATAGTTAACAGATTATCGGAAAGTTTCATTTTTATGTCGGATAAGTTAAGTTTTCCGAAGAGTTAGATTTTCGATAGTTAAACTTTCGAATAATTAACGTTTCGTTTTTGTCGAATAGTTTATGTTAAAAACTCGTATAGTTAAGTTATCTGCACGTGTTTTTTATGTGTGTTCGGTAATGAAAATCGAATAGTTAGATAATTGTTCGAGTTTTTATACACATGTATAGATAAGTCTTCAAGTTTTATAAAATGACTAACAAACAGATAAGTTTGCTATGTTTAGTCACATGTTTTGCAAGTGCAAAAACTTGAAGAGTTACAGATAAGTATTCGAGTTTTTACATGACTTAAAGGATAAATGTTCGACTAAATCGAAGACTTAGAAGATATTCTACAAGACTCCAAGAAGATAAAGTCTTGGTGAATCTACGAGTGGAGATCGTGGAAATTCAAAATGATAATGGAGAAAGTGGAAACTCAAAAAGATAGTAATTTGGATTAAAGAAAAAAATTAGTACGTGGATTATGGATTGTGGATTAAGTGAATGAACATGCTGAACATGAAAACATAGTTCGACTACTAATAGAGAGTATGAGCTACATTACAACGAGAGGATACCAATCTTAAAAACCAAGTCTGAATATTCAATCTAGATCCCTAACAAAAAAGTTAAGTTTGAATATTCATATTCTGAAAAGTTCTCCAACATCAGAAGAGGTTCGAAATTCCAAGCTATTTCAGAAAAGGAGCTGCAAACGCAAGAAGTCTGGAAATTCAACAACTAGAGAAGAAGAGATACAGAAGTTGAGCAAAGAGAAGGAAAGAAGTTGTGTGCATAAAGATCAGGTTTTATACAATTCAAAATTAGTTTTGAATAAGAGCTTTGTTTTTCTATTTGAATTATATATCGAACATTACTATATCAAAACTTTCAAGAAGGGAATTGAGCTGAAAAGATATTGTAAATTTTGTCTTTAAAGATTATAAAGAATAGAATTTCGTTTACGAGTGTTTTGTACTCTTATTTTATCCGCTGGTATTTTAATTACTAAAAACACAATTCACCCGCTCTCTTGTGATATAGATGATCCTACAATTGGTATCAAAGCATCTTATCTTAATTAAGAGCTTTTATTTCTCTATTTAGGAATCAGTTTTTCCTATCTTTTTCTTAGGATCATCTATTTAAAATGGATAATATTAAAATCTTAATTATGACTCAGGGATTGACCACTAATCGTCCTCCTATGTTCGAATGTAGCAATTATGGCTACTGAAAATATAGGATGAAAGTATTTTTTCAGTCAATCGATTTCAACTATGGCATATAATTAGCAATCCTATAGTGTTAGTTATGACTCCATATGATACTTGGACTTTTGATGAAAGGAGTGAATGACACTGAATGCTAAAGGTTTAAACATCTTGTTTTGTGCTTTATCTCTTGATCAATTTAATAAAGTTTCTGCATATCAAACTGCATATGAGATATGGCATGCATTAGAGGTTGCCAACGAAGGTACTAACTAGGTCAAGGAATCTAAGATTAATATGTTAGTACATAAATATGAGCTTTTTAAAATGCACGAAAATGAATGTATCTCTGACATGTTTTCTCGTTTTCTTGATATTGTAAATTCATTAAAATCTTTAGGCAATAAATTCAAGGAAAAATACTTGGTAAGAAAGATCATTAGATCTTTAACTAAAATTTAGGCTCAAAAGACAACATCTATTGAAGAGTCCAAAGATTTAAATACATATACTCTCGATGATCTCATAGGAAATCTGACAGCCTATGAAGTACAACATTTAGATCCAAAAGGGAAAAATCCTAGAAGGGATCTGGCTTTTGAGGCTGATAAAGTCTCAAAAGTCACTAGTGATTCTAACGATGATTTACTGTTGTTGACCAGAAAATTTAGAAATCTGTTGAAGAAACGTAGGAACTTCAAGTCAGTAAAGACATCTAGAGATATGGAGAAGAAGTCATTCACGAAAGACAAAATCATATGCTACAAGTGCAATAGACCGGGTTACTTTCAAACTGATTGTCCGCTCAACAAAGATAAGAAGAATTCAAGGAGGAATTTTAGGAGTAAGAAATTTAGAAAGAGAAGGGCACTTAAAGTGACATGGGATGACTCTTCATCTTCACAAAGTGAAGAAATAAAGGATTCAACATCAGACAATGAATCCTCATCAACATCAGATTCAAAAGAAAATCTAGCAAACGTATGCTTCATGGCAAAATCTAGTGAGGTATCCTCTAATCAAAATGCTAACTTTGATAGTTTTGATGGATTACTTGCACTTAGATTCTATGGATAAGGAAAACGTTAGAAGACTTTGGATATTATGATACAATTGAGATTTATTGTGATAGTAGTTCTGCAATAAATCTTTCCAAAAATCCTTTATTACATTCTAAAGCAAAGCATATAGAGGTTAGACATCATTTTCTAAGAGATAATGTAATTAAAGGAAAAATTAAATTAGGATTTGTTTCTAGTAAAAATCAATTAGCTGATATATTTACAAAACCTCTAGACGAAAATACATTCTGCAACATAAGATTAAATTTGGGTATTTATAGGCTATGTAATGTGTAAAATGCTTAAACTCCACAAAAAGATAAATATTATTGATGATGTTGTTCACCTCATAGATATTATATGCTTATCATAAATATCTAAGTAATATCTAAACTATTGCATAAGATACTATATATTTATTGTAAAATCATAGTAGTATCTTATTGATTTTACGTAGTTTATCAATTTTAATGGTTTTCATAATTTTAAGTAGAAGTGTAAATGAAAAACATTAAAAACTTCTGAAATTATGAAATTTTGATTAAGTGATTTTCTTTAGATCAATGAAAGTGCATATGATCATGCATGAATTTGATTTAATTGATTAAACTTGTAGAATAATTTATATGTAACTCATCTTAAACTATTAATCAAAAGTATAAGCTTATTGAAACTGATTCATATTTTCAGTACAATCATAGAAGTAAAAATTATATGATATTTGTGTTTTATTGCATATGTATTAATGGAATACATATATATTGTGCTTAAAATGAAAAGTGCTTACAAAGTGAAAATCTTTGAGAGTTTATTGATCAGTTTGATCACGAGCCTTTTGTACTTGAGCAGATAGGTATGTAAGGATTGTTGTCCTGATAAAAGGATTCTTTAAATCTAGCAACCTAAGGTCCTGATCAGATCTAGGATTGTTGATTGAAAGTTCATTACACGGGTACATTAGAAAGCTCTTGTATGATTCAAGCTTTTCAAACTAACTTTTAAAGAAAATTATCAATATTTACTGTTTTGAAAAGAAAAAGTTGTTTCATTAATTACAGATATCTTTGAATGGAATATAGTTTCTACCAATATGACTGCTGATTTATTAAATCAAAATTAGTACTTTTGAAAATGTTTATTTGAGATACATTCTTTTATTCTCCTTGAATTAATCATATTGAGTTCAAAAGTTGTGTTTTGATTCATATAAAGTAGGAATTGATTCTGGAAATCATTTTTGATGAATTCAGGATAACGGAAGTTTCTAAAAGGAAAATTTAAAAGTATAGTTATACTTAACATCTATTGTTATACAAGTATATTTTGTATGTTATTGAATATATATGAAGTATATTTGTAGGGGGAGGAATAACAATGTCCAAAATAGATTAATATAATTCAGAATATATATATTGGTTAATCTAATTTTAGTCCTCTTAAGACTTGATGAAATAATTTAAAAGGCAAACAAACTATTTTAGATTCATAAAAGGAATGTTAGAATAGTTTACAATGTTCTCAAGATGATGCTATAAATGTTAAGGTATAGCTTGTGTGTTGCCTTCGGAAAGTTTCAGTAGAAACCATCCGAAATTTTATTAAAGTATACTAATTGAACGTTATGTTATATAAGGTAACATGTAAAACTACCTCTAGACAGTGTTTTACTCGTTAGGTTAGTTAACTCAACAAGTTATACTGGAATATTTTGGGTACCTTGATTGAATAAACTTTATTCAATATTCATTTAAAATCCAAACCCGACTTCTATATACACATTGAGTTAGTCTCCTAAAACCCTATATAAACACTTATTACACGGGCACTTAGGTTACTCGTAAACTTTGTCTAAAAATCTTTCCCGCTTGTTGCTGTTACAACCTGCGACGATAGTGTCCAAGTTCTACAAGGGTCGTGGCAAAGGAAAAGGCAAAAGCAGAGGAGATGCAAAAGGAAAAGAAATAGATACTGATGAAGTTCCACGCACTTGGTTTAAGAAAATACTTCAAGTGAACAAAAGGTTAGCAAAAATTTATAGTGATTACTTCTTTCCTGAAGGAATACTGAATGAAGTTAGATTAGAACTTCATAATACTGATGCAAGTATTACATACATGGGTATTCAAAGTAAATATGATATAGAATACAGAATAAAATGTGGTGAGATTGCATTTCTCGAATAGTATGCAAAATATATGGAAAAGGGTGTAGGTTCATTAAATAGAATTCCTTAAACTCCTTTGAGTGGTACACGACTACATGCATTTGAGGAAGAACATGAATCTGCTATACCTACTCCTTTGTATTCAAAAGAAGTAGAATCAAATATTACTATAGATAAAAGAAAAGTTGACAGTCTTCGAAAGGCAATAGCTATAGAAAGTGCCTTTGAAGAATTAAAGCAGAAAACTTTTATGGAGCAATTTGAAAAGAAAACAGCAATACTTGAAGAGGAGAAACAAAAGTGTTATAGAAGAAGAAAAATCAGAAAAATTATGTCTAAGGAAACAAAATCTGCTGCAAAAGGAAATTTGGATGAGCATTTATTTCCATAGGATAATGTATGTCTAGACATTGTACGTTATAGTGCATCTGATAAAATCATCAGTTCCGAGCATACTAAAACTGATGAAGATAATGAGACTTTATTTTCCCTTGCTAGAAAACTTGAGAAGAAATCCAAGTCAAATATGAGCTCAAGTTTTTCTATTAGTTCAAGTCCTGATGATGTAGAAATTGAAAAATTAGAGCATCAGGCAATTGACATTGAACAAGTTATTGCAGATATAATTGACAATGTTGAGGTAGTAACTAGTTCACAGGCTGAATTGTCTAGAGTAGCGGATATTGAAAAAGTTAAGACTCCAGAAGAGCTAAATGTCAACTAGCCTTCTTCAGAATCTATAGAAGCAGAGTTTGAGAATTCACAGCATGTATCAATGGAGATATCTGTTGAACAAAATAAACAATTACAGATAGATACACCGACTGTAGAATTTGTGGAAAAATTGAACTTTGATCATTCTATAGAGACTGAACTAATGAATGTTGAGCATAATGAAGATGTTCCTTACAATGTTGAAGCTAAAGAATCAAGCTTACATATGTAGCTTCAAGAAAATATTTTCACAGAGGAACAACATGACATTCATTTTGAAGAAGAGGTTCCTAGAGATGAACTAAACTTTGAATCACAGCTTTAGATATCACCTTCTTTGTGTAGAGTATTACAAATTCAAGGTAATTCAATTTATTTTAGATCTGAGGAAGCATTGTAGAAATACAATAATCTGATTACATGTCAGATTTTGCATGCTCGATCAATAAAATTTAGAAATTTGATTGATATGAGAGATCTAATTGAGTATCAAGGCCTCATTCAATTCTTGCCAGTTGGAACAAAATGGAAGCAATACAAAGAATTTATTGCAGCTTTTTATAGCAATCTGGTCAAGAATGAAAATATATTGAAAACTCAAATAAATCAATAGGAGTTCACATTGTCTCCTAATTCATTTTTGAAGTTTTGGGATTAAAGAATGAATGTGTTGTTGTAACTAATAGATTTGACATGATTAGACAACTGGAATGGAACATTCAGTCTTTATCAAAAATTCCATATGTATATACTAAAATAAGATTAATGGAAAATCTGAATGTAGAGGCAAGGTTTATTGCAAAAATATTGCATGCCAATTTATTTTAGAGAGTTGGACACAATATGGAAGTCAGCAGAAGTTGTTTATATGCAACTTATGGTCTGCTGAATAGAATTCAAATCAATTGGTTTAATGTTTTTACTTCTCAACTACAACATATGAGTTCAAAGTTATTTTTTGATGATGTTGTATGTAGACTCCTTGCAAGCCAATTGAATTTATCCAACTGGCCCTCTGAAACTAAAGGCATGAGAGCATTTAGTGTAAAAGATTTGCAACGATTTCAAGCCATGCATCAAACTCAACAACAACAACAACAACCAATAAAATGTATAGAACATATTCCACCACAACAGCCAAGTTATTTAGTTCAAGCAGAACAGTAGCCCTAGATACCTCCTAACCAAGATGATGTACTTAACAACATCAGAAATGATATTAGACATCTAGGAGATAAAATATGTAATGTTATAAGTGATATACTTAGGAGGAATAGATAACTATCTATTTGCTTGTATCTGAATACAAAATGTAATGTTTGTATTCATTGTTTGATTCATTAAACAATACATTTTATTTTGTAAATGTTTACAATTCTTATTATTGTTTACAGAAAGCTTTGTTGTAAATATGTCTCTTACTTTATATTTTGTGTAATCATCTTTTTGATTAATGACAAAAAGGGGGAGAAATGTTATAAAAGAAGATGATTATGATTTTAATTATAAAGGGAGATGATATTTATATAGTTATTATAATCTGACAGATGATAATGTAATCTGAAAGAAAATTATATAGTTATTAAATTATATAATGAAAGGGGGAGAAATGATACTTATGTAATTATTGACATCTGAAAGTTTTATTTCTGAGAGGTGAAATTTTACACAAACAATAGAAATAAGCTTAAGTGAACTTAAGTCAACAAACTTGTTTGTTGAATTAAAAGTTAACCCAACAAAAGTGCTTTATTGAGTTAAATATATTTCATAATTGATTTAATATGGTTTTGTCATCATTAAAAAGGGGGAGATTGTTAAGTATTTTGTTTTGATGATGTGTGCTAAATGAAAATAATCATATTTGCTCAATTACTATTGCTTGTGAAAGGAAATTAAGTACATCAATTAATATAGAAAAAGTTTACTGATATAAATACTTGTCTGTATTGGATCTAAAGTTATACTAAGTTAATAACTAGTCGTTTCATTGCATTAATTTGTCATTTAACTAAACGTTAAGTTAACGTGTGTTTTTATTGAAAAGCATGATATGTTTTAAAGTTATATCTTCTATATCATGAACAATGCACATTTAGACAACTCGTTAAGTTAGAGTGTTATTTGTATAGAGATCATGTGAGAACTCGTTAAGTTAGAGGCTTAAAGGTTAAAATAGATCACGTGAGAACTCGTTAATTTAGTGAGTAAAAGAAGAGACGAACTTGTTAAGTTAGTGTTATATACGTGGTGAAATTATAAGTTACGAATGTTATATTGTATCACGTGAGGTGTACATGTTTAACTCGTTAAGTTAACATAACTAAACACGTTGAGTTGCTATATTGAACACTAAGGCAACACGTTAGGTTAGAGTTATAAAAACTTAAGTTGTTATTTTTGCACATGGTAAAATTCTTATTATAAAAATATTTGTTTATTACTGGTTCGTTGAGTTATCTGTAAAACAATGGAGATGGTTTGTTGAGTTATCGTAACACCACGGAGATGGTTCGTTGAGTTAGCGTAACACCACAGACTTAGTTCGTTGAGTTAGCTATAGTACTTGTCATGTGAGTTGGCATATGAGGAACTCGTTAAGTTAGAAACGTTAAGTTACATATCTACTTGTTTACTCGTTTAGTTAACATTAAAGTAACGACTTCTTATTACACTTGATGAAAGATTTTGGACAAGAAAGTTTATTTTGTAGGAAATTTTTCAGAAATCCAGGATTGATGATTAAAGAAAATTCAAAATGTCAACGTGGGTCAGAACATGTGTATTTTGATGAAGGAAAAAGAAAAGACGTGAAGAAGTGGAAGACTGATAGTGATTAAACGTGGAGGATATGCATGAAATGAAGATACAATATAAAAGGTATAGAATTCTCGTTGATCAGTTATCCCTGCACACCAAACGAAAAATCTTTTTAGGGATCAAAAACACCTCTTCGAGGAAAAACTCTCAGGTGGAAGAAAATTTAGTGAAGTAGAGAAGGTAAGATTTATGTCATTGAAGATTTGAAGTATCAGATGGAAGAAAATTCAGTGAAGCAGAAAAATGTAAGATTTATGTCACTAAAGATTTGAAGTATTAGAAGAAAGCAAATTCGGTGAAGTAGAGAAAGTCAGATATTCATCACTGAAGAATTGATGAAGAAGAAAGAGAAAAAGAAGAAGAAAGATCTCAAATAAGGAAAAATGTTTTAAATTCTGTAAATTAGTTTTCTCTATTTGTAGTTATGAAATTGTATAGATGAAACATGGTATCAATATATAATTGCATCTACAAATTCAGAGAAGAATTGAATTATATATTATAATTGAAACCTTGAATAAAAATGATTTTATGAAAACAGTGTCTCGACTTATTTTTGTGTTTTAAAGTTTCAATTATAATCGAAAAATGTTGAAAAACACAATTCACCCCCCTCTTGTGTAGCCATACGATCTTACAATTGCTCAATTTCCTTTCTTCTAAGAGTTTTTCTCCTAAAAGGTGTGTCCTTGTAAGTATATTTCTTTAAGTGTATAGGAATGCTTTGATCAATGAGAATTCTACTTCTTATATAATCAATTTTCATTGCATGCATATCTTCCACATTCATCTATGATCAATCTTCACTCTTCATGTCTTCTATTTTTACTTTCAAATTCAAATTTCAAAATACACATGTTTTGGTCCACATTTTCCTCTCGAATTTTTTTGAATCATCAATCTTGGATTCTTTAAAAAATTTCTTGCAAAATAATCTTTCTCATCTAAAATTTTTATCAAATGTAATAACAAGATGTGTTAAAACTAACTAAATGTGTAAAATAAAATAAACTTATAACTCAACATGTCTAACTCAACAAGTTCAACATGTGTTATACACGTGACATGTTCATTTGTTAACGTGATAATCAATGAAGTTCATTGCTTATCAGTTTAACCAACAAACGTATATTGAATGTTTAATCAATAAATAATTTTATCACAAGCAAAAATTATAACTGTATAAGTTTATAATACTAACCTAACGTGTTGCCGTAGTATTCAATTTCATAACTCAATGTATGTAGTTATGTTAACTTAACAAATTAACATGTGCAACTCACATGAAATAGTATAGCATTCATAACTTTAAGTTCAACACATGCATAATGCTAACTTAATAAGTTTGTTCATAAAACTTAACATTTTATTCACTAATTCAAAGAGTTTTCACATGACCTCTTTTAACCTTTAAACCTATAATTCAACGAGTTCTCATGTGATCTTTTTACAAACAAAAAAAATGCTAGCTCAACGAGTTGCTTAACGTGCACTGTACATGATACATAAATATGCAATAAAAAAATATCATGCTTTACAATAAAAATACATGTTAATTTAACATTTAGTTATATGAAAAGTTATTATAACTTAACGAATAGTTGTGTAACTTAGCATAATTCTAGATTCATTACAGACAAGTATATAATATTTAACTTTTTCTATATTAATCAATGTTTTTAATTTACTTTCACAAACAACAAAATTAATTAATTAAATATGATTATTTACATTTTGCACACATCATCAAAACATAATACTCAACAATAAATCTCCACTCTTCACATCTTTTATTTTACTTTCAAATTTAAATTTTGAAATACACATATTCTGATCCATGTTTTCCTCTTAAATTTTCTTGAATCATCAATCTTGGATCCCTTGAAAAATTTCCTGCAAAATAAATTTTCTCGTTTAAAATTTTTCATCAAGTGAAATAACATATTGTGTTAATACTAACTAACATAAAATAGAATAGACTTATAACTCAATGTGTTTAACTCAATGAGTTCAGCATGTGACATACATGTGATATGCTTGTTTGTTAATAATTCAACAAACTAACTCTATTGAGTTATTGATAACTCAATAAACAAGTATAAGAATGTTTAAACAATAATAATTTTGTCATGTGCAAAACTAATAACTTTATAAGTTTATAACGCTAACCTTACACGTTGTCTTAGTATTCAATTAAGCAACTCAATGTATGCAATTATGTTAATTTAACGAATTAAACATGTACAATTCATGTGATACAGTATAACATTTATAAACTTTAAATTCAACACGTGCATAATACTAACTTAACGAGTTGTTACTATACATTGTACATGATATAAATATGTAAAATTAAAATATATCATATTTAATACTATAAAAACACATGTTAACTTGACTATAAGTTGTATAAAATGTTAGTATAATTTAACGAAAAGTTATATAACTTAGTAAAATTATAAATCTATTATAGATAAGTATATAATATTAAATTTTTTCTATATTAATCGATATTCTTAATTTACTTTTATAAACAAAATTAATTGATTAAATATGATTATTTACATTTTACACATAGTCAAAATATAATACTCAACAATATATAAGTAAAAAAACACAGCATGAAAAGAAAAAGGATAAAAAGAAAATGTGAAATAATTAATAGAAATATATTATTTAATTAAAATTTTTTGTGTATTATATTAATTGTTCACGTAGAACCACGCAATCGATTCACATGCGCACGGCGGAAGACGTGGTCACCACTTGATTCAAGATACGCAAAAAGCGATGAGATGGACGTTGGCAACGTCGGTGCATGAGAAAATGAACAAGGTACGTGGATGCTACAGTCGATCATTTATTTGATTACAAATTAATCAGAAGTTGGCACCACCCACCGTGCATGGAAGAGAGGAGTAAGAGGAAGGAACCATAAGTCCAAGGTGACGTGACGGAAAGACGTCCTTTTGCCGTCCACGGCAGCCGGTGACGATGGACGAGCCCCCTTTAATTATCACCATCACATGCAACGCAATCCCGATTTCTCTCTTTGCGCTTTTTTATTTTTTTTACATGCTGTATTGCAACCCACTAAAGATCGGTAATATAGTATGATTTTCCTACGGATCTTACCACGTGGAAAGAGGTTTTTAGTTTTAAAAATCGTTAGCGTGATCCATTTTAAAAAGGTTTTAGATTCTGATATAAAATCGTAAATTTTATCGATTAAATTTGAGATAGAAAGTTAAGGGAGATCAATGTTAATCAATGTGGTAGAATCCTAATTTCATGGTTAAAATCAAATTTTTTAAGATTTTAAAAAATAAATTACATATAATTAATCAATAAATATTCGAATTTTTCTAAGACGATATTAATTAGTTATCGTCGGTCCATCTAATCGACCAGACGCCACGGTGGCGCGATTAACGCGTACGTGCAGTTGATGGGACGTCGCTGTGGATGGAAAATACGCATCCATCCCTCACTACCGCGGTGCCTTGATTGTGTTTTGGGTTTCCTTCCAAGTTAAGGAATAAGGATCGATCTATATATTCAGCCGCCTTCGCTGTCTCCGGATTCTTCTTTCTTTAACTCTGACGCGTCACCTTTTCTTCCGGGGCCCAAACCGAAGCGCATTCCTCCGCCGTGGATTAATTTCTTTTCTTCTTTTCTTTGCAAGCGGTAATTAATTAAATTCCTCGCTGGCTACGAGGGACCATCCTGTTCTCATCTCTCCTCTCCATGGGCCGAAAGGCTTGCCATCCTCTCTTTTTATTATTTATCACCCAAAGGCCGGCCCAATAGGTCCACCCTTTTCCTCTTCCTTACCTTAACTTCTGCATCGAAACCAAAATCCACCAAACAATAATAAACAGTCTTCTAATGATAACAGCCGATCCACCGAATAAATAAGGATGGGGCAGTGTTGGAACCAAGCAAGTTCCAATTTCTCCGTTTACGTTGGTCCTTCGTCCTTAATTGAGATTTCTGGTGTTGCTGTTATGGATTATCAGGGTTAAAGATTGGTAGTCATCAAGACAGGGATGCATGGAGATATATATCAAACAAATCTTAGCTCAACCTTTGTTAATTAACCATTTGGAGAAACTCATCATATGAGTAGTGTTGAAAGTTTGCTACAAGAAAATTAAACTATTATAATGGACATATCTATTATAATGGAGTTTCTATCACAGTTTCCATCTATTACAATACGAGGTTTTTTCACACTTTAAAAATTAATTTATTTTTATTAAGTATTTATTTATTTTTTACCTCTCTTAAATCACTTCTCATGAAGATTTGTTAATTATTATAAAGAACTTCATAAATAGTTGTCATATATAATATAAGAAAAATGAATCTACTAAAAGAAAATTTTTGGATTAAAAAAATTTGAATAGGGCCTGGTCACATTTCAAATATTCTTTGCTACTTATGTAATAGAGCAATGGATTTTTTTATAGCTCATATAATAGAGTTTCATATTTCAAACATACTCATGTAAAGGAGTGTTGAAGGATTTCTTTTAGCTCGTGTAATGGAGTATTTCAAATATTAAATGTCCAAGTAATGGAGCATTGAATATTTCTAGCTAATATAATGAAGCATTAAATTTTTTTCCACATGTAAGAGAACTTTCAAATACTCATGTAATGGAGCAATTTAGAATGTCTTCTAGCTCATATAGTAGAACATTACAAATATCAAATATGCTCAAGTAATGGACCATTTCAAATATCAAATATGTTTTTGGCTCTTGTAATGAACTATCATGTTTCCAACATGCTTATGTAATGGAATATTTATACTTCAAATACGTTTATGTAGGGAGCATGTAGGATCATAGTATCACAAGAGGTGAGGTAAATTGTGTCTTTAGAAATTAAAAATTTTCAATAGATAAAACAAGAGTACAAGACACTCACAAATATAATTTTAATCTTTATCTACTTAAAGAAAGAATTTACAATCATTTTTCAGCACAATTCCCTGTTTGTCGACTTTGATACCAATTGTAGGATCTCACAAGAAGGAGGTGAATTGTGTCTTTAGAAATTAAAAATTTTCAACAGATAAAACAAGTGTTGTAGGATCGTATGGCTCTCTTGTGTAGCCATATGATCCTACAAGTGGTATCAGAGCCTGTTCATAATCATTGATATTAAATCGATACTAACTTAACTAATATCAAAGCTTATTCTACCTTTCTTGTTTTTAAACAAAAATTAATATTTGAGCATACTCTTAACCTTCTTGATTTAAGGCTCAAATTATTATTATTTTTTATTTTATACTGTTTTAAAATCAAATAGGTTGAAAAATCTAAGGTAAGATGACTATTAGAAATGGTAATTTTTCTTTGTATGAAGGCCAAAATCTTAATCGTCATCCTTTATTTGATGGAATAGATGTTGAATATTGGAAATATAGGATGACAATCTTTCTTCAAAGTATAGATTATAAGTTGTGGTTCATGATTTTTAAACCATATACTCTGTTAACTACCCCTTATAATACTTGGACAATTACTGAAAAAGAAAATGAAGCTCTGAATGCTAAAGGCTTAAATATTTTATTTTGTGCATTGAGTTATGAACAATTTAGTAAAGTATCGGTATATAAATTTACTTATGAGGTGTGACATGCATTAGAAGTTTCACATGAAGGTACTTCTCAAGTTAAAGAGACTAAGATAAATATGTTAATTCATAAGTATGAACTCTTTAAGATGTATAAAGATGAAAGTATTTCTGAGATATTTTCCAGATTCCTTGATATCATAAACTCTTTAAAATGCTTAGGAAAGAATTTTGAATAGAAAGATTTAGTGAGGAAAATTCTCAGATCCCTAAGTTCTAAATGGTCTTAGAAAGTGACATCAATTAAGGAATCACGAGATTTAAATGTTTATACCATAAATGAACTTATAGGAAATTTAACTGCTTATGAAGTTCAATTAAATGATTCATTGAGTCACAACAAATTAAAACTAAAGAAAGAAATAACTTTCGAAATTAATTCAGATTCTGAAATATCTACTAATTCTAACAAGGATTTGATTTTGCTGACTAGGAAATTCAAGAAAGCATGGAAAGCTAGGAAACATTAAATGAACAGAAATGATAAACCCTCAACATCAAAATCACTGAATGACAAGAATTCTTCATCTAGAAAGTATGTGTCTTACAACTACAAGAAAATTAGACATCTTTCTCCAGATTGTCCTATAAGGAAAAATGAAAAGCAAAGTAGGAAAAATCAGAAGAAGACAGCTTAGAAAACTCAGAAAAAGTTTTGCAAGAAAAAGGCTTTGAAGGTTACTTGGGAAGACACATCAGAAGAGTCTGAATTTGAGGAATTATCATCAAAATCTTCACATTCAAAAGAAGAACAAGAATTAGAAGACGTTGCTCATGTGTGCTTCATGGCAGATGAGTCTAAGGTAATATTTGATCTTGAAAGTCATTCAGATTTTAACTTTGATGAATTATTATGTGCTTATCATGCATTATTACAAAAACTTAAAGTTTGTAAACTGGAAAATAAGAATATTAGAAACTCTTTGTCCATTTTGGAAGAAGAAAATTGTTTCCTATCTACTACTTTAGAAAATTTTAAATGTGATAATGAAAATTATGCTAGAGATTTGCATATATTTAGATTTAATGAATGTATCTTGCATGAACAAATATAGAATACAAATGCTAAAAAATTAAAGATAGAATCTGAAAATGAAATGTTGAGAAAGAATATAAATGATCTTGAGTTAGAGATTGATAGATTAAAAATGAGAGAGCTAGATTTAAATTCCACCATTGAGAAATAGAATTTAAGTCAAACTAAGTTAGACAAATTAACTAGTACCCTTACGGTGTCATATAAATTTGGCTTAGGATTTGATTATCTTGAATCTCAAGCCAATAAAAGATTTATTAGTTGCAGTTCAAGTAAGTCTAAGACTAAAATTCCTTTTATCATAAAACAAGGTAATAAATATGTAGAAGTAGGTACTTCAAGGGATGAATCAAGCAGCAATAATACAAACCAATGTGATTAATCAAAATGTACTTCTAACATGACTATCAATGTTTCTAAAAATATGTTTCTTGTTTTGGAAATTCAATCACTAATGTTTCAAAAATATCAAACAATTGTAGTAAATTGAAAATTTAGAAACCTGAGCATGAAATTCAAAACTCTGGTATTAGACCAATTACTCATTCTACATGTTCTTTATTTGAAAATTCTTGTGCAGAAAAAGATTTTGTATGTATTGAAAATTCAAATACAAGTACAAAATCTTGGTATGAACTTACTAAAATGTATGAGCATGACCAAAATAAATTAACATCTGATAAAAATCGATTTGGTCTTGGTTATACTACATCTAAAAATAAAAAGAATGATTATAAGAGCAATAATGCTATAAGTAAGTATGATGCTAATGATAAATCATCAGTACTTACAACTAATAAGAATGTAAATGATAATGTTAAACTATTTGTAAATAAAAAGAAGAAATATGCGTTTAATGAACTTGGTCCTCAACAACATTGGGTATCAAGGAACAATTCTTAATTTGTTTTGCAGGAGGAAACAACATCAAAATGGATCTTGGATAGTGGAGCATCAAGTCACATGATTGGATAGAAGAGTCTATTGAAAAATTTTACAAATACCAAGAAAGGAAATGTTACATTTGGAAACAAAAGTAAGGATAAAATCATAGGTATGGGCAATGTTCAAATAACTCCTACTTGTGTTATTTCGAATGTACTATATGTAGAAAACCTAGAATTTAATTTGCTGAGTGTTATTCAGGAAAAATATGTAGATGAAATGCTTAAGAAATTTAATTTTAGTGATACAAGGATTCGAGGAACTCCTATGAGTACTTCTTTAAAGTTAGATATTGATGACATAGGAAAATCAATAGTGTTGAGTATTTTTGTTTTGATGATGTGTGCTGAATGAAAATAATCATATTTGCTTAATTACTATTGCTTGTGAAAAGAAATTAAAATCATCAATTAATACAGAAAAAGCTTACTAATATAAATACTTATCTGTATTGGATCTGAAGTTAATAACTAGTCGTTTCATTGCATTAATTTCTCATTTAGCTAAACGTTAAGTTAACGTGTGTTTTTATTGAAAAGCATGATATGTTTTAATGTTATATCTTCTGTATCATGAACAGTGCACGTTTAGACAACTCGTTAAGTTAGAGTTTTGTTTATATAGAGGTCACGTGAGAACTCGTTAAGTTAGAGGCTTAAAGGTTAAAATAGGTCACGTGATAACTCGTTAAGTTAGTGAGTAAAAGAAGAGACGAACTCGTTAAGTTAGTGTTATACACGTGGTGAAATTATAAGTTACGAATGTTATATTGTATCACGTGAGGTGCACATGTTTAACTCGTTAAGTTAACATAACTAAATGCGTTGAGTTGCTATATTGAACACTAAGGCAACACGTTAGGTTAGCGTTATAAACTTAAGTTGTTATTTTTGTACGTGGTAAAATTCTTATTATAAAAACATTTGTTTATTACTGGTTCGTTGAGTTATCATAACACAACGGAAATTGTTCGTTGAGTTATCATAACACAACGGAGATGGTTCGTTGAGATAGCATAACACCATGGACTTAGTTCGTTGAGTTAGCTACAGTACTTGTCACGTGAAATGGCACATGAGGAACTCGTTAAGTTAGAAACGTTAAGTTATATATATACTTGTGTTACTCATTTAGTTAACATTAAAGTAATGACTTCTTATTACACTGATGAAAAACTTTTGGACGAGAAAGTTTATTTTGCAGGAAATTTTTCAGAGATCCAAGACTAATGATTAAAGAAAATTTGAAATATAAACGTGGGTTAGAACGTGTGTGTTTCGATGAAGGAAAAAGAAAATACGTGGAGAAGTGGAAAACTGGTAGTGGTTAAACGTGAAGGATATGCATGAAATGAAGATATAGTATAAAAGGCATAGAATTCTCGTTGATCAATTTATCATTGTACATAAAAAGAAAAATCTTTTCAAGGATCAAAACATCCCTGCACACCAAAAGAAAAATCTTTTTCGGGGATCAAAAACACCTTCTCGGGGAAAATCTCTCAAGTGGAAGAAAGTTCAGTGAAGTATAAAAAGGTAAGATTTTCGTCACTAAAGATTTGAAGTATCAGAAGAAAGCAAATTCGGTGAAGCATGAAAAGACAAGATATTTGTCACTAAAGAATTGCTAAAGAAGAAAAAGAAGAAGAAGAAAGATCTCAAACAGGGAGAAAAGTTTTAAATTCCGCAAATTAGTTTTCTCTGTTTGTAGTTATGAAATTGTTTAGATGATACATGGTATCGAAATATAATTGCATCTACAATTTTTGAGGAGAATTGAATTATATATTGTAATTGAAACCTTGAATAAAAATGATTTTATGAAAACAATGTCTCGACTTGTTTTTGTGTTTTAAAGTTTCAATTATATTTCAGAAAATATTAAAGATACACAATTCACCCCCCTCTTGTGTAGCCATTCGATCCTACAAGTGGTATCAAAGCTTTGTTAATAATCTTTGATATAAAATCGATACCAACTTATTTAATATCATTGTTTATTCTACCTTCCTTGTTTTTAAACAGAAATTAATATCTAAGCATACGTTTAACTTTCTTGATTTAAGGCTCAAATTGTTTTAAAGTTTTTAGACTATTTAAAATCAAATAGGTTGAAAAATCTAAGGTAAAATGGCTACTGGAAATGGTAATTTTTCTTTATATGAAGGCCAAAATCTTAATCGTCCTCCTTTATTTGATGGAATACATTTTGAATATTGGAAATATAGGATGACTGTTTTTCTTCAAAGTATAGATCATAAATTGTGGTTCATGATTTCTAAACCATATACTCCGTTAACTACTCCTTATAATACTTGGACAATTACTAAAAAAGAAAATGAAACTCTGAATGCTAAGAGCTTAAATATTTTATTTTATGCATTGAGTTATGAACAGTTCAGTAAAGTGTCAGCATATAAATCTGCTTATGAGTGTGGCATGCATTAGAAGTTTCACATGAAGGTACTTCTCAAGTTAAAGAGACAAAAATAAACATGTTGATTCATAAGTATGAACTCTTTAAGATGCATGAAGACGAAAATATTTCTGAGATGTTTTCTAGATTTCTTGATATCATAAACTCTTTAAAATGTTTAGGAAAGAATTTTGAACAGAAGGATTTGGTGAGGAAAATTCTCAGATCCCTAAGTTCTAAATGGTCTCAGAAAGTAACATTAATTGAGGAATCACAAGATTTAAATGTTTATACTATGAAAGAACTTATAGGAAATTTAACAGCTTATGAAGTTCAATTAAATGAATCATTGAGTCACAACAAACTAAAAATGAAGAAATAAATAGCCTTCGAAATTAATTCAGATTCTGATATATCTACTGATTCTAACGAGGATTTGATTTTGCTGACTAGGAAATTCAAGAAAGCATGGAAAGCTAGGAAACAGCAAAGGAACAAAAATGATAAACCCTCAACGTCAAAATCATTGAATGACAAGAATTCTTCATCCAGAAAGTATGTATGTTACAACTGTAAGAAACCTGGACATCTTTCTCCAGATTGTCCTATGAGGAAAAATGAAAAGCAAAGTAGGACAAATCAGAAGAAGACGGTTGAGAAAACTCAGAAAAAGTTTTACAAGAAAAAGGCTTTGAAGGTCACTTGGGATGACACGTCTGAAGAGTCTGAATCTGAGGAATCAGCATCAAAATCTTCACATTCAGAAGGAGAACAAGAGTTAGAAGATGTTGCTCATGTGTGCTTCATGGCAGATGAGTCTGAGGTAATATCTGATCCTAAAAGTCATTTAGATTTCAACTTTGATGAATTATTATGTGCTTATCATGCATTATTACAAAAACTTAAAGTATGTAAACTGGAAAATAAGAATATTAGAAAATCTTCATCCATTATGGAAGAAGAAAATTGTTTCCTGTCTACTACTTTAGAAAAGTTTAAATGTGATAATGAAAATCATGCTAGAGATTTGCAAAAATTTAGATTTAATGAATGTATCTTGCATGAACAAATACAGAATATAAATGCTGAAAAATTAAAAATAGAATCTGAAAATGAAATGTTGAGAAACAATATAAATGAACTTGAATTAGAGATAGATAAATTAAAACTAAGAGAGCAAGATTTAAGTTCTACATTTGAGAAATGGAATTTAAGTCAAACTAAGTTAGACAAACTAACTAGTACCCCTGTGGTGTCTTATAAATTTGGCTTAGGATTTGATTATCCTGAATATCCTGAATCTCAAGCCAATAAAGGATTTATTAGTTGCAGTTCAAGTAAATCTAAGACTAAAATTCCTTTTATTATGAAACAAGGTAATAAATATGTAGAAGTAGGTACTTCAAGGGATGAATCATGCAGTAATAATATAAATCAATGTGATTTGTCAAATTGTACTTCTAACATGACTATAAATGTTTCTAAAAATCTTGTTTCTTGTTCTGGAAATTCAGTTTCTAATGTTTCTAAAATTTTAGACAATTGTAGTAAACTGAAAATTCAGAAACCTAAGCATGTAATTCAATACACTGGTATTAGACTAATTACTCATTCTGCATGTGATAAAACAAAAAATTCTTATGCAGAAAAAGATTTTGTATGTACGGAAAGTGTTAATACAAGTACACAATCTTGGTATGAACTTATAGAAATGTATAAGCATGACCAAAATAAATTAACATCTGATAAAGTTATGTTTGGTCTTGATTATACTACATCTAAAAACATAAAGAATGATTGCAAAAGCAATAATGCTATATGTGAGTATGAAGCTAATGATAAATCAATAGTACTTACAACTAATAAGAATATAAATGATAATGTTAAACTATTTTTAAACAAAAAGAAGAAATATGCGTTTAATGAACTTGGTCCTCAACAACATTGGGTACCAAGAAAAGTTTTTCTTAATTTGTTGTAGGAGGAAACAACATCAAAATGGATCTTGGACAATGGAGCGTCAAGTCACATGACCGGACAAAAAAGTCTATTACAAAATTTTACAAATACCATGAAAGGAAGTGTAACATTTGGAAACAAAAGCAAAGATAAAATCATAGGTATGAGCAATGTTCTAATAACTACTACTTGTGTTATTTCGAATGTACTATATGTAGAAAACCTAGGATTTAATTTGTTGAGTGTCATAAATGGATAAAGGTATATTTTTAAATTAGGAAAAATATGTAGATGAAATGCTTAAGAAATTTAATTTTAATGATACAAGGATTCGAGGAACTCCTATGAGTACTACTTTAAAGTTAGATATTGATGACATAGGAAAATCTATAGATCAAAGAAAATACAGAAGTATGATTGGTTCTTTACTTTATTTGATTGCTAGTAGACCTGATATTATGTTTGCTGTGTGTGTTTGTGCTAGATTTCAATCTAATCCTAAAGAATCACACTTAATTGCAGTTAAAAGAATATTTAGATATATACAAGGAACTAAAAATTTCGGACTGTATTATTCTAAGGATAGTTCAATAGATCTTATAGGATATACTAATGCTAATTATGCAGGATCTAAATCTGATAGAAAGAGTACTAGTGGCACATGTCAATTATTGAGAAATAATTTGGTGTCATGGTTTAGTAAAAAGCAAAACTGTGTAGCACTTTCTACTACAGAAGCTGAATATGTTGCTGCTGCACTGTGTTGCACTCAGATTCTGTGGATAAGGCAAACTTTAGAAGATTTTGGATTATCTTATGATACAACTGAGATTTATTGTGACAGTAGTTCTGCAATAAATCTTTCCAAAAATCCTGTATTACATTCAAGAGCAAAGCATATAGAGGTTAGACATCATTTTCTAAGAGATAACGTAATTAAAGGAAAAATTAAATTAGAATTTGTGTTAGTAAAAATTAATTAGCTGATATATTTACAAAACCTCTAGACGAAAATACATTATGCAACATTAGATTAAATTTAGGTATTTGTAGGCTATGTGATGTGTAAAATGCTTAAACTCCACATAAAAAGATAAATATTATTGATGATGTTGTTCACCTCATAGATATTATATACTTATTATAAATATCTAAAGTAATATCTAAACTGTTGCTTAAGATACTATGTATTTATTGTAAAATCATAGTAGTATCTTATTGATTTTAAGTAGTTTATCAATTTTAATAGTTTTTACGATTTTAAGTGGAAGTGTAAATGAAAAACATTAAATACTTCTGACATTCTGAAATTTTGATTAAATGTTTTCTTTGAATCAAGGAAAATGCATATGATCATGCATAAATTTGACTTAATTGATTAAACTTGTAGAATAAGTTATATGTAACTCATCTTAAACTGTTAATCAAAAGTATAAGCTTATTGAAACTAATTTATATTCTCAATATAATCATAGAAGTAAAAATTGTATGAGATTTGTGTTTTATTACATCTGTATTAATGGAATACATATATACTGTGCTTAAAATGAAAAGTGCTTACAAAGTAAAAATCTTTGAGAGTTTATTGATCAGTTTGATCACGAGCCTTTTGTACTTGAGCAGATAGGTATGTAAGGATTGTTGTCCTGAAAAAGGATTCTTTAAATCTGGCAACCTAAGGTCCTGATCAGATCTGGGATTGTTGACTAAAAGCTCATTACACGGGTACATTAGAAAGCTCTTGTATGATTCAAGCTTTTCAAACTAACTTTTAAAGAAAATTATCAATATTTACTATTTTGAAAAGAAAAAGTTGTTTCATTAATTACAGATATCTTTGAATTGCATATAGTTTATACCAATATGACTACTGATTTATTGAATCAATATTAGTACTTTTGAAAACGTTTATTTGAGATACATTCTTTTATTCTCCTTGAATTAATCGAATTGAGTTCAAAGTTGTGTTTTGATTCATGTACAGTAGGAATTGATTCTGGAAATCATTTTTGATGATGTCAGGATAACAGAAGTCTCTGAAACGAAAATGTAAAAGTAAAGTTATACTTAACATCTATTGTCTCTACAAGTATATTTTGTATTTTGATTGAATATATTTGAAGTATATTTGTAGGGGGAGCATTAACAATGTCAAAAACAGATTAATATAATTTAAAATACAAATATTAGTTAATCTGAATTAATGTCCTCTTAAAATCTTGATGAAATAATTTAAAAAGACAAATAAACTATTTTAGATTCAAAGGACAAAATGTTCAAATAGTTTACAATGTTCTCAAGATAATGTTAAGTTTAGCATGTGTGTTTTCGGAATGTTTCAGTTGGAAGCATCCGAAACTTGTTTAAGTGTACTAACTAGACGTTATGTTAGATAAGGTAATGTGTAAAACTGCCTCTAGATAGTGTTTTACTTGTTAGGTTAGTTAACTCAACGAGTTATACTTGAATATTTCGGGTACCTTGATTGAATAAACTTTATTCAATATTTATTTAATTTCTAAACTCGACTTCTCTTCACGTTGAGTTATACGCCTAAAAACCCTATTTTAACACTTATTACACGGGGACTTAGGTTATTTGTAAACTTTGTCAAGAAAATCTTTCTTGCTTGTTGCTGTTACAACCTGCGACGATGGTCTCCAAGTTCTACAAAGGTCGTGGTAGAGGAAAAGGCAAAAGCAGAAGAGATGCAAAAGGAAAAGAAATAGAGAATGATGAAGTTCCACGTACTTGGTTCAAGAAAATATTTCGAGTGGACAAAAGGTTAGAAGAACTTTATAAAGATTACTTCTTTTCTCAGGATATATTAGATGAAGTTAGACAAGAACTTTAACATACTGATGCAATTATTACATACATGGGTATTCAAAGTAAATATGATAGAGAATACAGAATGAAATGTGCTGAGATTGCATTTTTGGAACAATATGCAAAATATTTGGAAAAAGGTGTAGGTTCATCAAATAGAACTCCTTAAACTCCTATAAACGGTACAAGACTACATGCATTTGAGGAAGAACATGAATCAGCTATCCCTACTCCTTTATATTCAAAACAAGTAGAATCAGATATTGCTGTAGACAAAACAAAAGTTGACAGTCTTCGAAAGGCCGTTGCAATAGAAAGTGCCTTAGAAGAATTAAAGCAGAAAACTTTTATAGAGCAATTTGAAAAGAAAACAGCAATACTTGAAAAGGAGAAACATAAATGTTATAGAAGAAGGAAAGTCAGAAAAATTATGTCTAAGGAAACAAAGTCTATTGAAAAAGGAAAATCAGATGAAAATTTATTTCCAAAGGACAATGTATGTCTAGACATTGTACCTTATTGTGCATCTGATAAACTCATTAGTTCCGAACACACTGAAACTGATGAAGATAATGAGACTTTATTTTCCCTTGCTAGAAAACTTGAGAAGAAATCCAAGTCAAATATGAGCTCAAGTTTTTCTATTACTACAAGTCCTGATGATGCAGAAATTGACAAATCAGAGCATCAGGCACCTGACATTGAACAAGTTATTGCAGATATAATTGACAATGTTCAGGCAGTAACTAGTTCAAAAGTTGAATTGTTTGGAGTAACAGATATTGAAATTGTTAAGACTCCAGACGAGTTAAAAGTTAACCAACCTTCTACAGAATCTATAGAAGTAGAGTCTGAGAATTCACAGCATGAATCAATGGAAATATCTGTTGAACAATTACAGACAGATACACTGGTTGTAGAATTTGTGGAAAAATTGTACTCTGAACATTCTATAGAGACTAAACAGATGAATGTTGAGCATATTGACAATGTTCCTAACACTGTTGAAGCTGAAGAATCAAGCTTACCTGAGTAGCTTCATGATAATATTTTGGAAGAGGAACAACATGACATTCATTTTGCAGAAGAGATTCCTGAAGATGAATTAAACTCTGAATCACGGCTTCAGGTATCACCTTCTTTATGTACAATATTACAAATTCAAGGTAATACAATTTATTTTAGATCTGAAGAAGCATTGCAGAAATACAATAATCTGATTACATGTCAGATTCTGCATGCTCGTCCAATAAAATTCAGAAATTTGATGGAAATAGGAGATCTGTTTGAGTTTCAAGACCTCATTAAATTCTTGCCAGTAGGGACAAAATGAAAGCAATATACAGAGCTTATTGCAGCTTTTTATAGCAATCTGGTCAAGAATGGAAATTTTCTGAAAACTCAAATAAATGAACAGGAGTTTATATTATCTCCTGAGTTAATTTTTGAAGTTTTAGGATTAAAGAATGAAGGTGTTTTTGTTACCAACAAATTTGACATAATAAGACAACTGGAATGGAACATTCAGTCTTTATCAAAAATTCCAGATGTATATTCTGAAATGAGATTAATGGAAAATCTGAATGAAGAGGCAAGGTTTATTGCAAATATATTGCATGCAAATTTATTTCAGAGAGTTGGACACAATATGGAAGTCAGCAGAAGTTGTTTATATGCATCTTATAGCTTGCTGAATAGAATTCAAATCAATTGGTTTGGTGTTTTCACTTCTCAACTACAGCATATGAGTTCAAAGTTATTTTATGGTGATGCTGTATGTAGACTCATTGCAAGCCAATTGAATTTATCCGACTAGCCCTCTGAAACTAAAGGCATGAGAGCATTTAGTGTCAAAGATTTGCAAAAATTCCAGGCCATGCATAAACCTCAATGACAACAACAACAACAACCTGATACAGACCATATACAACAACAACAACAAAGTTATTCAGTTCAAGCAGAACAGCAAACCCAGCTACCTCCTGACTTAGATGCTGTGCTTAACGACATCAGAAATGATATTAGGCATCTAGGAGATAAAATATGTAATGCTATAAGTGATATACTTAGGAGGGGTCGATAACTGTTTTTGTTTGTTTCTGAATACAAAATGTAATGTTTGTATTACTTGTTTGATTTGATTGAACAATACATTTTTCTGTAAATGTCTTCAATTATTATTCTTGTTTACAGAAATCGTTGTTGTAATTCTCTTATATACATATATATATTCTCTGTAATTATCTTTTTGATTAATGACAAAAAGGGGGAGAAATATTATAAAAAGATGATTATGATCTTAATTGCATATATATATTATAAAAGGAGATGCTATTTAAATGGTTATTGTAATCTGACAAATGATAATTAGAAAACTGATACTTATATAATTATTAACATCTGAGAGTTTTAGTTCTGAGAGGTAAAATTTACACAAACAATAGAAATAGGCTTAAGTGAACTTAAGTCAACAAACAAGTTTGTTGAATTAAAAGTTAACCCAACGAAGGTGCTTTGTTGAGTTAAACATATTTTATAATTGATTTAATATGGTTTTGTCATCATCAAAAAGGGGGAGATTGTTGAGTATTTTTGTTTTGATGATGTGTGCTGAATGAAAATAATCATATTTGCTTAATTACTATTGCTTGTGAAAAGAAATTAAAATCATCAATTAATACAGAAAAAGTTTACTGATATAAATACTTGTCTGTATTGGATCTGAAGTTAATAACTAGTCGTTTCATTGCATTAATTTCTCATTTAGCTAAACATTAAGTTAACATGTGTTTTTATTGAAAAGCATGATATGTTTTAATGTTATATCTTCTGTATCATGAACAGTGCACGTTTAGACAACTCGTTAAGTTAGAGTTTTGTTTGTATAGAGGTCACGTGAGAACTTGTTAAGTTAGAGGCTTAAAGGTTAAAATAGGTCACGTGATAACTCGTTAAGTTAGTGAGTAAAAGAAGAGACGAACTCGTTAAGTTAGTGTTATACACGTGGTGAAATTATAAGTTACGAATGTTGTATTGTATCACGTGAGGTGCACATGTTTAACTCGTTAAGTTAACTTAACTAAACGCGTTGAGTTGCTATATTGAACACTAAGGCAACGCGTTATAAACTTAAGTTGTTATTTTTGCACGTGGTAAAATTCTTATTATAAAAACATTTGTTTATTACTGGTTCGTTGAGTTATCATAACACAACGGAAATGGTTCGTTGAGTTATCATAACACAACGGAGATGGTTCGTTGAGATAGCATAACACCACAGACTTAGTTCGTTGAGTTAGCTACAATACTTGTCACGTGGAATGGCACATGAGGAACTCGTTAAGTTAGAAACGTTAAGTTATATATATACTTGTGTTACTCGTTTAGTTAACATTAAAGTAAAGACTTCTTATTACACTGATGAAAAACTTTTGGACGAGAAAGTTTATTTTGTAGGAAATTTTTTAGAGATCCAAGACTGATGATTAAAGAAAATTTGAAACATAAACGTGGGTTAGAACATGTGTGTTTCGATGAAGGAAAAAGAAAATACGTGGAGAAGTGGAAAACTGGTAGTGGTTAAACGTGAAAGATATGCATGAAATGAAGATATAGTATAAAAGGCATAGAATTCTCGTTGATCAATTTATCCTTGCACACAAAAAGAAAAATCTTTTCAAAGATCAAAACATCCTTGCACACCAAAAGAAAAATCTTTTTCAAGGATCAAAAACACCTTCTCGGGGAAAATCTCTCAAGTGGAAGAAAGTTCAGTGAAGCATAAAAAGGTAAGATTTTCGTCACTGAAGATTTGAAGTATCAGAAGAAAGCAAATTCGGTGAAGCATGAAAAGACAAGATATTTGTCACTAAAGAATTGCTAAAGAAGAAAAAGAAGAAGAAGAAAGATCTCAAACAGGGAGAAAAGTTTTAAATTCCGCAAATTAGTTTTCTCTGTTTGTAGTTATGAAATTGTTTAGATGATACATGGTATCGAAATATAATTGCATCTACAATTTCTGAGGAGAGTTGAATTGTATATTGTAATTGAAACCTTGAATAAAAATGATTTTATGAAAACAATGTCTCGACTTGTTTTTGTGTTTTAAAGTTTCAATTATATTTCAGAAAATATTAAAGATACACAATTCACCCCCCTCTTGTGTAGCCATACGATCCTACAAATAGATTAAAGAAAATATAGAAGTATAATTGTTTCTTTACTTTATTTGACAGCTAGTAGACCTGATATTTTGTTTGTTGTGTGTGCTTGTGCTAGATTTCAATCTAATTCTAGGGTATCACACTCAATTGCTGTTAAAAGAATATTTAGATATATACAAGGAACTAAAAATTTCAGACTATATTATTCTAAGGATAGTTCAATAGATCTTATAGGATATACTGATGTTGATTACATAGGATCTAAGTCTGATAGAAAAAGTACCAGTGGCACATGTCAATTATTGGGAAATAATTTAGTATCATGGTCTAATAAAAAACAAAACTGTGTAACACTTTCAACCACTGAAGCTGAATATATTGTTGTTGCATTGTGTTGCACTTAGATTCTATGGATTAGGTGTTTAGATTTTTTTTAGAAGTTTTAAATTTATAAACCGCAAGTACACGGCGTCCAATGAAGTATGTCGGCAAGTATGGGTTGAACCATATAGAAATGGGGATAATCTAGGATTCTAATTACAAGAATATAGTAAGCAAATACTTTCCAAATATAGATTAGACTACAAAAAGGTAAGTCCACGGATTTTTAATTTATCGACCAATCAACAGATTAGATTGAAAATTTAATCTCAATCAGATCTGTTAATGTGGACTTCAGATAAAAATTTTCACACTTAAAAACGCACGAATGGTATGACTGAAAATTCGGGGATTGAAAATGATGCATAAAATTGGAAACTTCTGTGCGTTAACAACAGTATCTTAAAAACCTTATAAATCCTGAATTACTCAACCAAAAATTAAAAATAAAATGCGTTGCAAAATAGACAGAATGTAGATATTAATGAAATATTTATTCTAATTTTTATGTGAACTGAGTTATGAGAAAAATACATTACAATCACGACAAAAGAGTCTTAGACCGAATTCTGTGCTTGATAGAGTTATAGCTTCAAAATGGCAACAAATCTTCTCGGATTGCTATGAAATTTTAGAGAATCACATAAGACTTATAATAGCACGATTAAAATGTTTTTCAGAATTTTCAGTTAAACAGAATCGCTCCAGAACGCATATGAACTCTTGGAATAAAAATCAGATCAACAAAACTGCAAATCTGCAAACAACATGCACAACCTTCAACGAATTTTATGTTGTTTCATGCATAACAGAATGTAATATCCGGATTTCAACATCAACAAATAACAATATATGAATATATATCAATAACAGCACCTATTTTTATGATTTTCAGATGAAAAGAACAAAGATTCACGAATTCAAAAAGGAACAAACAAACAACAATGAATCTATTTTCTACTTTTACCCTATTACAATGAAAACTAAGAACATAAATAACGACCTACGTGAAACATGATAAAAAGTGATACATCTGAAGCCAAAGAAGAGGGGAAAGGGTAGAAACGATTTGTGGAACCTCACAAATGAAGAAGAAAACCCTTGTAGTGGTGGACGTCCCTCCTCCAAGATGTGGGATGAAGGCTTTCACGTTGGAGATGACTTGTGGAATGAAGATGATGAGATCCGAGTTGAAGAGATGTGGTGGAATGACCAGCATTCTCCTTCCTTGCTTCAAGACATGGAGCTCCAAGAGGGGGTGACGGTTGGTGGTGTTGGAGGTGGAAAACAAAAACTCCAAGAGAGAAGACCTAGACGTGCATCACTCTCTTTTATAGAGAGTTTCCAAGTTTGGAGATCCATCTTTGATTCAACGATTGGGATTAAATCCCACTTGATTTTCTTTCTCCAATCTTCAATTTCTATGATCTTCAATTGAATTATAAACTTTTCACAACAATAAATACATCAAAATATCAAATCATCCATAAAATTCATAAATGATGCATGTTTGAAATAATTTCCTACTTTTAACTGTATAAAATGGGGATTGGTTCTTATTGGTTAAATAATGAAATAAATGCATAATATGACTTTAATAAATCTCATGTAAATCTATTTAACCAATAAGATCCTATAAAAATATGCAACATTTTAATCCAAACAAACTCCCCCATGCTTAAACTTTTACTCGTCCCAAGTAATAAAAACAACTAAAAATTAAATACTTGAAATCACACGAAAAATTATTCAGTTCACTTGTCACTATTGAACTCGTTGGACATGGTGGTGGCTCAAACTAATATCGCAATCTCTCACAATGTCCTCCAGTTTCAACAAGTTTACACTATTGGAATGAGAAGTCACCTGTCCACAAGAACTATTTTGCCTTGAACAAAAGGGATTCACACCCTCACTACTTGTAAAGACTGCTAGTGGGTTAGTCCAATCCATGTAGTTCCTAAGAAATCAGGATTAACAGTTATTAGGAATGAAAATCAAAACTTGATACCTACTAGAATTCAATCAGGTTGGAGAGTATGTATAGACTATAGAAAGCTGAATGCTGTGACTAGGAAAGATCATTTTCCCTTACCTTTTATAGATCAAATGTTGGAAAGATTAGTAGGGCAAGAATATTTTTGTTTCCTAGACGGGTATTTAGAGTATAATCAAATTCCAGTAGCATTAGAGGATCAAGAGAAAACAACTTTCACCTGTCCTAATGGAACTTATGCTTTTAAGAGAATGCCATTCAGATTATGCAATGTACCAGCTACCTTTCAAAGGTGTATGTAGGGCATATTTACTAGAATGACTGAAGATTTTTTAGAAATATTTATAGATGATTTTACTGTATATGGCAACTCATTTGAAGTCTGTTTAAAAAATTTAGACTTAATATTAAAACGTTGTGTGGAAAAAAATCTGGTTTTAAATTGGGAAAAATGTCATTTTATGGTTAAAAGAGGAATAGTCTTAGGGCATGTTGTTTCTAAGAAAGGTTTGGAAGTAGATAAAGTTAAAATAGAAGTAATTTCTAATCTACGAGAACCTAAATCAGTAAAAGATATTAGATCATTTCTAGGACATGCTGGTTTTTATAGAAGATTTATTAAAGATTTTAGCAAGATAGCTAGACCTTTAACTAATTTATTAAAAGATGTTCCATTTAACTTTGATAAAAATTGCAAGGAAGCATTTTTCAGACTTAAGACTAGCTTAATTTCAACTCCTATAATTCAAGCACCTGATTGGAGCTATCCATTTGAATTAATGTGCGATGCTTCTGATTTTGCTGTTGGAGTAGTGTTAGGACAGAAGATAGAAAAATCTCCTAGAGTGATTCATTATGCAAGCAAAACCTTAAATGATGCTTAAGTTAATTACACAACTACTAAGAAAGAATTATTAGCTACTGTATTTGCCTTAGAAAAGTTTAGATCATATCTGATTGGAGCTAAAGTAATAGTATACATGGATCATTCAGCTCTAAAACATCTAATAAAGAAAAAAGAGACTAAGCCTAGATTGATCTGATGGATATTATTATTACAAGAATTTGATCTAGAAATTAAAGATAAAAAAGGTTGTGAGAATGTAGTAGTAGATCATTTATCAAGATTACAAATAGAAAAATCAAATATTGAAATTAAGGATAATTTTCCTGATGAACAATTAATGACCATCAACACAATACCTTGGTATGTAGACATAGTTAATTACTTAGTTATTGGTCTAACACCTAAGGATTGGAATAGATAGGATAAGAAATTGTTTTTCTCAAGAGTAAAATATTACTATTGGGAAGACCCATACTTATTTAAGAAATGTCCTGATCTGGTTTTAAGGAGGTGTGTTCTAGAAACTGAATATCTGAGCATATTGTCTTTCTGTCATGACCAAGCTTGTGGAGGGCATTTTGGTTCAAGGAAAACTGCTGCAAAAATTCTGCAATGTGGGTTTTATTGGCCAACACTATTCAAAGATGCTCATAAATATTGCTTAAGTTGTTTAAGATGTCAACAAATAGGAAGAATATCAAATAGGAATATGATGCCTCTTAATTCTATTGTTGAGGTTGAAATCTTTGATGTGTGGGGAATAGATTTTATAGGTCCATTTCCTATGTCTAATCAATTTAATTACATATTGTTGGGGGTGGATTATGTATCTAAATGGATAGAAGCTATTCCTACAAAACTAATGATAACAAAGTGGTAATACAATTTATAAGAACAAATATATTTGCTAGATTTGGAATACCTAAAGCTATTATTAGTGATAGAGGAACTCATTTTAATGAATAGATTTTGCCTGACAGAATTCGTAAGACTGATAAGGAAGATTTACTTGAGGACCTGCTAGATGAGTTGGAAGAGTTAAATATTATTGATGACATACAACCAATGGGAGAGATACATATAGAAAGCAATGCCCAGGTTTGAATGACTCAAGAACAAAGAAAAGAAATGGCAGATAAGATGCAAGAAGATATGATGATGGCAATGTGGGATGGAAGAACTAGATGATATTATTTCGTATTGTAATATTTCAATTAAGATGTATTTGTATTTTTCGAATATTAGTTGTAATAAACTTTTGTCAGAATTTCCATCAGAATTTTCCATCCTGCACTAAACTCCTCTCAGAATTTTCCTTTTCCTTTCCGTTACAAATTTTCCATTTCCTTTCCGTCAGAATTTTCCTTTTCCTTTCTGTCAGAATTTTCCGTCATGCACTAACACGCCCTCAGTTAGAAAAACTCTAGAAGGAAGTAGATGAACTTAGGAATAGAGATTAAATTGTATTGTTCGTCTACTTGTATAAAATTGTATGAAAAATTATATGATGTACTTGTACTGTAAATTGATTCATATTAATGAATATAAATTTTTCAGATGCAATTTTCATATGTGTTTTGAATGTGAAATGAATGGAATGTATTGAATGTTATATATAATTTGTGGAACTTTATGAATGAATGTTTAATAGATTTAAAATTTGCTGAATGATAGGATAAATGCTTAAAAATTTCTACATGTTGCAAGGTAAAATGTAAATTCTGCATAACATAAAATGACCTGTAAGTTAAATCTTTGTATAATGTTTAGATTTAAACGAATTTTGATTAGAATGTTGCATTAATGACATAGATTTAAGTTTATTTCAATTAGTAGAATGAATAAAAAAAAAAAATAGAGAGGAACTTTCGAGAGTAAAACTTAGAGGTTGCTAAGTGTTAACTCAACAAAGTAAGTTCGTTGAGTTAAACGTAACTCCACGAGGTTAGTAATATAATATAAGGTCACTCCATTGAGTTATCTGTAACTCAACGAAGTTAGTCCGTGGAGTTAGTAATAGTAACCGACTGTGTTCCGTTGAGTTATCTGTAACTCAATGAGGTTAGTTCGTGGATTAAGCAGAACAGTTATTCTTTTAACTAGGAACGAAACTTCGTCGATTTAGTGGTTACCAAAATTTAAAACTAGTAGTGGTACATGTACCCATAAAAACAGGAACCATGATGCACGTTGCAAGACACATTCTTGCAACGAGAATTATTCACTTTATGAATGTGCAATATATATATAAAACAGAATGTTATTTACGAGTTACCAGCATTTTTAAAAGAAAGGAGAATGCGTTGGAGGAACTAGAAGGAGAAGTAGTTGATTCAACTTCATCCAACAAGAAATATTTATTGAATGGAAAGCTTCAAACTGGTATGTATTTAATCTTCTACTATTTATTTATGAGCACATGGACCCGTTCTCTAAGCACTAAACGATTAGTAAGAACACCTACCCAAGAATTTTCATTGCAGAGGAGTACTGAAAAATTTTCTAAATTGAACTTTAACGGAATTCTTTGGGATGTAGCTAACCTTTCTTTAAAAGAGAACATAGAGATGACTGCTCTAGTAGAAAAACCATTAGGAGAAATTTTGTATCCTAAATTAGTTGATGAACCTTCATGTATTCGATTGCCAAACTTTGAGGGAGATAGGTTTGAACTGAAATCTAATTATATTAGTCAATTGCCACATTTTCATAGATTAGAAAGAGAGGATGCCTATTATTTCCTTAGAGAATTTAATAAAGTTTGTCAAATGATGAAAATGCCGAACATGAGTATAGATGCTATTAAACTTAGATATATCCCTTTTTCTTTAAAAGACACAGCTAAGAGATGGTTATATACTCTATCGCCTGATTCAATTTCTACATGGACTGAATTTTGCTTTATTTTTCTCAAAAAATATTATCCAACACATCAAACGATTAAAAAGAAGAAAGAAATCTTAATGTGTAGCCAAAAACACGGTGAATCATTTTGGAAATATTTTAAAAGATTTAAAGATTTACTGACTCAATGTCCACATCATGCAATGAGTAAGGCACAATTAATAGGTATAATTTATAAAGGCATAGATGTTTCAACAAAATCTTTATTAGAATTTACTTGTCAAAATGGATTTTTAAAATTATGTAGTGAAGAAGCATGGGCATATTTAGAAAACTTTGCAAAAAGAACTGCATAGTGGGAAAACTCGACTAAAGCTATTGTAGATAAAAAAATATTGCCAAGAGGAATGCATGAAATAGATTCAAGTACAATGCTTGAGGTGAAATTAAATGAATTAACAAAGAAAATAAAAGAGTTATCATTAAATCAAAAGCTAGCAGAAAAGAATGCAAACATAAATGATTTAGATATTATTTATGCTAGAAACTAGAGAGATAACTTGGGAAATTCTTATAATCCTAATTGGAGAAATCACCCGAATTTATCTTGGAGAAACAACAATTTCCAAGGAGGAGAAAATGTAAATGAGAAGAATATAAGTTATGAAGCATTAATTGAACAAGGATCTAGAATAGAGAAATTAGAAAAGATAATCCAACAATTAAACAATCGTCTAGATTTTGTATTTGGAAATGCTGCAATTCAAAATTAGAATAGAAATATACCACTTAGACAGAAGGAACCAATGGAAGTTAGACCTACTAGAGGATTGCCAATGCAAGCAATACCTAACCCTATCAATAGAACTGTTAATGAAATTGATACCTCTTCTGGGAGGGTAGCTGAATGAAGCAGCATATTTGAAGCAACTATCTGTGTGTATATATGTTTTTTTAATTTTTAGTTAATAGTATCGTAGAGTTAGTCCTTAACTCAACGAACTTAGTTCGTTGAGTTATGCCTTAACTCCACGAGGGTGTGTAGTAGTTATGTTAATTTTTGTCTCTACTAAATTTTTGTTTGTGTTATATAGAATCAACAAATGGAATTGATGCAATTACTGTTGGATGCACTAAGGGAAGTACTGAGTAATTTATCAGCTAAAGATCTGTGCAAGCAGTGTTGTGTATCAAAAGAAATTAAAGACTGGATTGAAGAAAAATATTTTCAGGGACTACAAGCTGCAAAAATGACTAAGATTAGAGATGGATTCATATGGAGGTCATTTAATCGTAGTTCAGTTAACCATGAATATCTTGCTATGGAAGAAACTACTGGAATTCCACCCAATACATTAGAAGGAATAAATCATATTATGGGGATAGATGAAGGATTAATCATATACATGACGAGACCAATGTTTGCAAGTTTATTATTACCTGATATTTTGATAAGAAATCCTATAACAGGAGAAGAATGGAATATAAGAAGACCTAATAGATTTGAAGTACCAACTGTAAATTGTGGGTCGGCTTTAATATTTTCTATTAAATATTCTACAATTCCTGAAAAATTATATTATTGGAGACCTACAGGAAATTGCGGTGAAGATTTATGCTTAAGTGTGTATAATTTTCTAAATAGATCTTGGGATGAAAATATTATGATATATCTAGGACGGAAATCATTAATTAACCAAACAAGTTTTATGTTGCCAAGGATGGAAATCATTAATTAACCAAAGACATGTCATACTTGATGGATATATATATCTAGTCACAGATATATCAATAGCATTTGGATCTGATTTATACATAGTGAGCATAGATAGTTATGATGAAAATATAGAAATTTTACCTATACCGAGAGAAATAGCTAAACCACCATCTGAAGAATTTAATAAAATTCAAATAGGAGTGTGGTATAATGAAGAAGATGATCGTACTTTATGTCTGATAAGATGGTGGGATGAACTGATGAAATTTCAAATATGGATTATGAAAGACATTAATGAATGGAAGTGGGAAGAGGAGTATATTGAAATAGATGTAGAAATAGAAATTGCTACATTACCTTGGAACCAAAAAGGATCCCTTTCTACATTTCATATCATTAATGGTAATGCACTTGTAATTGGAATTTATAATATATTACATGTTTACAAATTAAGAAGGAATAAGAACTGCATTAAAACAGAACTAATAGCAAGAAGAACTATGCCTAAAAAGTTTGCTTAGACTGATACATTTATTCCATTTGTTCCTACTTTTCAATCATGTTCTTAAGTTATGATTTTGTGTGTTTAATGTTGTGTGTATTATACGTTTATTTTTAGAAAAATTTTAGTTTTCAAGTTTATTTTATAAAAAAAAAAACAAAATATCAATCCAGTTTGTTGGTATTTGTTCTGGGAAACCAACTAGCTTGCTTGTGAGCCACTAGAGGCATAGGAGCCTGGGTTCCACACAAGACACTGATTTATCAATATCTGTTAAATATTATTTTGTTTTATATTCTGTGTTTATCTGTGAATGAAAAGTTTTTTAGAATCAAAAATCGGAATATGCAGAAGGAGATACAAACAGAACAAGGTATGTAACTAATTACTTATCCTGAATTTTAAATCAAACAAAACTGTATTCATGCCTACTACAATTATTGTACTTATTGTCAAATCTTTTACATTGAGGACAATGCAAAATGTAGGTATGGGGGGGAGGTAATTAAAGTAACAGTCATGTAAGTTTGTTAATTAAAGGAATTAAAATGGTACTGCAAAGTTGTGGAATTTGAAAATTTTTATGAACTTGCTGTAACTATCTGATAATTGAGACTGTAAAATTTTTATAATCTGTAACTACTTGAATGTTATATTTAGAAGGCTATATAAGATGCTATAGAATTTACTATTCATGCAAATCTAGATATAGTATCTTATGTTTTTTTCTGAATTTCATGAGTTTAATAGTTTCATGATTTTAAAATGAAATCAGAATGCTTAATGAAAAATCAGTAAATTATCTGAAGTCTTGAAAGAGCTGAGATGTTGAATTCTAGATTAAATGAAACACATATGATTAGAGATACATTTCATTTGACTGATTGAACTTGTAGAATGATTTATGTGTAGATCTTATTAAATTATAAAAAAAGTATGAGCTTATTGTTATGGATTCATATTTACAGTAAATGATAGAAGCAGGACTATATGAGATTGGTGATTACTGCATCTGTATTAATGAAATACATATATATACAGTATGTGATTAATGTTTTGTTTTATGTTTGTATTTTGTTTTTGTTTTTTTTTTCTTTTAAAAAAGAGAGAGGAAAATTTGAGAGTTTATTGACTTGTTTGATCACAAGCCTTTTGTACTTGAGCAGATAGGTATGTAAGGATTGTTGACCTGAAAAAGGACTCTTGAAATCTGGCAATCTAAGATCCTGATCAGATTTGGGATTGTTGACTGAAAGCTCATTACATGGGTACATTAGAAAGCTCTTGTATGATTCAAGCTTGTTAAATTAACTTTTAAAGAAAAAGAAAAAAAAAAGAAAGAAAAAAAAAAAACATATACTGTTCTGAAAAGTTACAAGTGTTTTGTGAAATACAGATATCTTATGAATTGAGTATATTTTCTGTTATCTAGAATTGTTATAAGATGAATCTAGAATTGACTTTTGAAGTTGTTTAATGGAGATACAATTCTTTATTCTACTTGTCTTAATCATATTGAATTGGATTGTACTTTGATTAGTATGTTGTTGAAATTTCTTCTAGAAATCTTATTGGAAAATTCAGGATGATAGATGATGAAAAGAAGAACAAACGATAATACAATTAACACCTATGTGATGATGATATACTTTGTATGTAATTTACATATATTCTAAGTATATTTGCAGGTTGATTACTGAAACATATAGAATATATATTCTTATGCTGAATAGAAGAAAAAAGAAGAAGAAGAAGAATTAGTTCTAGTACTTTTTGAAAGACCAATTAATTAGATCTTAGTTTGCTAAGGGACTAGCAAAATTTAGGTATGGGGGAAGTGTTTAGAATGAAAAGGTGCATATTATTAGCAGTTAAATGATGGTTAATTGCATAATATTTAGCTTATCATATGATAATTAAGCCATTATGTTATAATTGCACTGTTATATGCTTTAATTAAAGAATCTGCTTAATTTTGGGGAATTAATGTTAATTTAGTATATTTCTGAACTGTCGGTAAGTTGTAGGCTGTGAAATTCTTATGTATCCGAATTTTCTAATATTTCGGACAGTTATGTTTAACATACCGAACATATTTCGGACAGTTATGTTTAACAGACCGAACATGTATTGTATAGTTATGTTTAAATTGTCGAACAGTTATGTTTTAAAAGAATATTTTATTATTTTCTGAAGTACACGTGTCGAAACCATAATGCATGACTTAAGTGAACTTTTGGTGAGTTATCTCTAACTATCCAAAATTGTAGTTGGGCATCAGACAGTTATATGTGTAACTCTCCGAAATATCTTTTTATTTATAAAATAGCTGTGGACACGTGTCATGTTCTGGGAAAGTGACTTAAGTGGATTTTCGATGAGTTATCTCTAACTATCTGAAATGCATCTGAGCATCAGATAGTTAGCCCTATAACTCTTCGAAATGTTTATTTTATTATTAAATTTCTGTTGACACGTGTCGAGATCTAGTAGATTTACTTAAGTTATATATCGGTGAGTTATCTGTAACTATCCAAAATGCATATGAGCATCATATAGTTAAGTTTGTAAGTATCTGAAATGCATCTAAGCATCGGATAGTTAAATTTATGCACGTGTTTTATAGTTAAATCAACGAAGAAAGTCTATTGAGTTATCTGTAACTCCACAGACTATTTATTTTCTAATATGCCACTGTAGCGGTTGCAGGAATAGGACAGTTGGAAGAAAAACCACGATTGCACGTATCATGCACAGAGAAGAAAGCATTGCCGTTGATATGAATGAAGGAAATCCAACCGACCATTCAAGTAGAAGCAGTTACTACTGAAGAAATATAAAAGAAAAGAAGAAAAAGAAGAAAATGGTGTGATCGATGGACGGCCAGTGTGTATAGAGGAGGAGCACCGAGCTTTCTACAGACAATATCGGCAATTCTCCAAAGTATCACACCAACCATCGTTACCACCACCACAATCACCAACCATCGGAGGTCTGTGAGAATACTTTCTTAATGTCGGGTCGATTCCGAGCCAAACATAGTGCCTGACAACCACTGTGAGGAGTGATCGCGTCGCAGGAAGGGAAGCCATTTTCACCAAGCATTGACTCATATTTCAAGAGATCGTAAAACTTTTAGCCTTGGCTTCGAGTTGATGCCTGTATCCTGAAGAGGAGATCATCTTGCAATTCTAGACTTGCGATTCTATAGGGAGAGGAGACAGAATTGTAAGTGGTTTAATTTTCAGTGGTGTAATCACGTTGCAAGTAGTGATGGAAGTATTTACTGTCGAGTGAGATTACTTTACATTTCACCTTTCGCCCATTTCCATGTTCATATTAAAACAAAAATACCAAAAACAATTTATCTATGTTTGTATGTTGACTTTGAGAGTTGTATTGTTTGTGTTGTATCGTGATTAATGTTATCTTTGTTAGTGTTGTGATTGTTTTATGTTTGTTTTAGTTTTACAGTTTACTGAAATTGGTTCGTTCAAAAGACTTAAAGATTTTAATGGTTACTGTTTGAATTATCTGAATGTTAGTATGCTTAATGATAAATCCAATGTTTACTAACATTAAAGAGCTTAATTGATGTTATTTACAATCTGTGGAATCGCTCAATGGTTGGCTGAATTCCTTTGTAAATAGTAGTATTTAAAAAGAAAAGATAGGCTCGTAGAGTTAACTTAAGTCCATGAGGTTAGTCCGTTGAGTTAGCCATAACTCAATGAACTTTGTCCATTGAATTAACTGTAATTCAATGGAAGGCTTATTGAAGATACAAATTTGATTGTTAACAAATGGACAGTTCTCAATTCTTAAGCAATTCCCTATGGGATCGACCTGTACTTGCACACTGATACAATAGACACTATGTATTTGCAGTTAAAGTACAAATTGGAATTAATATCTAAATTGTATTAAAGGTTGTTTGTTTACTTCTAAAAGAAAAAGAATAGGCTTAAAGCTAAATTAACTAAGTAAAAACAGAAGTAACAAATCAAAGTTTTTTTGGTGGATAAGCAACAGTTATGATAAAACAATAATAAGTATTTCAGCACATGAAATAATAAACATGAACTTCAGCAATGAAACAATAATTATAACAATAATGCACATTAGATAATCTCCATAAAATAAGATCACACTCCACAATACCATAGATAAGAAAAATAGACAACAAAAGAGTAGAATAAAATAAAACTTCTAACTACTAAACTAAACTAAGATAGTGAAACAAACTAAAAGAAAACACACAAAACAAAGATAAAAGGAAAAGAAAAACAAAATCTACTATTTCCATTCATTCATACTAAGGTTCTTGCAAATTCTCCTCTCTAGCTTTAAAATCAATACCAACAGGTGTCTTCAAAATAGGTTTGAGCCTTTGTCCATTAACTTTGAAAATAGTGTGGTCTTTAGGATTCTTGATATCTACAGAACCATAAGGATATACCTTATGCACCACAAAAGGCCTAGCCCAACGAGATCTTAACTTACCAAGATGAGTATGAAGCCTAGACATATACAACTGAACATCTTGTCCAAGGAAAAATGATTTCTTACTTATCTTTTTATCATGAACAACTTTCATTTTCTCTTTCCCTGAGACAGTTCTTACATATGCTTCATCCCTCATCTCCTCTAATTCTACCAATTGAAACTTCCTAAGTGGGCTAGCTACTTCTAAATCCAAATTGAGTTTCTTTATAGCCCAAAAAGCTTTATGTTCCACTTCTACCGGCAAGTGACAAGCTTTCCCATATACCATTCTATAGGGGGTCATTCCAAGGGTAGTCTTGTAAGCAGTTCAGTACACCCATAGTGCATCCACTAGCTTGTCTGCCCAATCTCGTCTTGTGTGGTTAACCATCTTTTTCAAAATTGTCTTAATTTGTTTATTAGTACTCTCAACTTGACCACACGTTTGGGGGTGATAAGGGGTAGCAATTTTATGCACAATTCCATATTTTCTCATTAAAGCCTCAAAACTTCTCTTATAGAAATGTGTGCCCCTATCACTTATAATAGCTCTAGGCATACCAAACCTTGATATAATATTATTTCTTACAAATTTCACAACTACCTTGTTATCATTAGTTCTGGTAGGGATAGCTTCAATCCACTTGGAAACATAATCAACTACCAACAACACATAAAGATATCCTACTGAAATGGGAAATGGGCCCATGAAGTCAATCCCCCAAACATCAAATACTTCAACTTCAATAATAGGGTTGAGAGGCATCATGTTCCTCTTTGAAATTTTTCCCAGTTGTTGACATCTGACACAACTTATACAATATTGATGTGCATCCTTGAATAAAGTTGGCCAGTAAAATCCACAGCACCTTGGCAGCAGTCTTCCCAGAGCTGAAATGTCCCCCACATGCTTGGTCATGGCAAAAGGAAAGAACACTCCTAACCTCATTGTTAGGGATGCAACGTCTCAAGATCAAGTATGGGCATTGCTTAAACAAATAAGGATCATCCCAGTAAAATACTTGACTCGAGATAAGAAGATCTTCCTATCCTGCCTTGTCTAATCATGTGGCATTGATCCCATGACTAAATAATTAACAATATCTACAAACCATGGGACGACATTAACCATTAAAACTTGCTCATCAGGAAATGACTCTCCAACTTATGAATTTGAGGGTGCTAACTACAGTGTAGATAAATGATTAGCTACAACATTTTCACATCCTTTCTTATCTTTGGTTTCAATATCAAATTCCTGCAGCAATAAAATCCATCTCATCAAACGTGATTTGGCATCCTTCTTTGCCAACAAATACTTTAATGTTGTATGATCTATATACACAATTACTTTGGCTCCAATCAGATATGACCTAAATTTCTCCAAAGCAAATACAACAGCTAAAAGTTCTTTTTCCGTGATTGCATAATTGAGCTGAGCATCATTGAGGGTTTTGCTGGCATAACAAATTACATATGGAAGCTTATCAATCTTTTGTCCCAATATTGCCCCTACTGCAAAATCAAAAGCATCACACATAACCTCAAAAGGATATGCCCAATTAGGAGATTGGACAATAGGGGATGATACAAGTTGATTCTTAATCTTATAAAATGCTTCCTTGCACTCTTGGTTGAACAAAAATGGGACATCCTTTAACAAGTTCGTTAAGGGTCTAGCTATCTTGCTAAAATCCTTAATGAACCTCTTGTAAAATCAAGCATGGCCTAGAAAGGATCTTATATCTTTCACTATTTTAGGCTTAGGTAGATTGGCAATTAATTCCACTTTTGCCTTATCCACTTCCAATCCTTTCTTAGAGACCACATGTCCCAACACAATTCCACTTTGGACCATGAAATGACACTTTTCCCAATTTAAGACCAGCTTCTTCAATTTGCATCTTTCTAGCATTGATCTTAAATTCTTCAAACATTCATCATATGAAGATCCAAAAATAGAAAAATCATCCATGAAAATCTTAAGACAACTCTCAATCATTTCATTAAAAATGCCCATCATGCACCTTTGGAAAGTTGTTGGTGCATTACAAAGTCCAAAAGGCATTCGCCTATATGCAAACATTCCAAAAGGGCATGTGAAGGTTGTCTTCTCTTGGTCTTCAGGTGCCACAGCAATTTGATTATAACCCGAGTATCCATCAAGAAAGTAATAATATTCTTGCCCTGCTAATCTTTCTAACATTTGATTAATAAAGGGCAATGGATAATGATCCTTCCTGGTGGCAGCATTGAGCTTCCTATAATCAATACACACATGCCAACCAGTTTGCTTCCTTACATGGATGAGCTTGTTCTTATCATTTACTTCTACCGTCGCTCCAGATTTCTTAGGGACAACCTGAATAGGATTGACCCAAGTACTATCAGAGATTGGGTAGATGATATCATTATCCAAAAGTTTAATTATTTCTTTTTTTAACTACCTCTCGTATGTTAGGGTTTAATCTCCTTTGAAACTCATGAGAGGGCACAACATTATCCTCCAAATAAATTCTATGTTGACAGATAGCAGGAATTATACCTTTGATATCTGCAATAGTCCAACCAATGGCTTCTTTAAATTCCCTCAACAAATCTAACAAACTCAGCTCTTGTTCTCTAGACAGGTCATTTGCAATAATCACTGGAAAAGTTTCATGTTCTCCTAAGAATCCATATTTCAAATTATCAAGTAAATGTTTCAACTCTAATGAAGGAGCTTCTAAAGTTGGGAGTTCATGTGGAGATCCATCTTTGATTCAACGATTGAGATTAAATCCCACTTGATTTTCTTTCTCCAATCTTCAATTTCTATGATCTTCAATTGAATTATAGACTTTTCACAACAATAAATACATCAAAATATCAAGTCATCCATAAAATTCATAAATATGCATGTTTGAAATAATTTCCTACTATTAATTGTATAAAATGGGAATTGGTTCTTATTGGTTAAATAATGAAATAAATGCATAATATGACTTTAATAAATCTCATGTAAATCTATTTAACCAATAAAATCCTATAAAAATATGTAACATTTTAATCCAAACATTAGGCAAATGTTTGGAATGAAAAATTGCATAATATTAACGGTTAAATGATGGTTAATTGTATAATATTTAGCTTATCATATGAGAATTAAGCCATTATGTTATAATTGCACTATTTTATGCTTTAATGAAGGAATCTGCATAATTGCAAGGAATTAGCATTAATTTAGTACATTTCTGAACTGTCGGTGAATTACAAGCTTTGAAATTCTTAACTATCTGAATTTTCTATTATTTTAGAGAGTTATATTTAATGTACCAGACAATTATGTTTTAAATGCTTAAAGAATATTTTATTATTTCTTGAATTACAAATGTTGAAAATTCAATGCATGACTTAAGTGGATTTTCGGTAAGTTATCTGCTAACTATCCGAAATGCATCTAGGCATCGGATAGTTAGATTTGTAAGTATTCGAAATATCCTTTTATTCATAAAACTTATTAAGGACACACGTCATGATTTGAAAACCTGATTTAAGTGTGATTTTATAATATTAAGCATGATCCATTTTATTTTGCTTATATTTATATCATGTACACGTGAATAGTAACAACTTGTTGAGTTAGTGTTCTTTTTGTTAAAAGATCACGTGCCAAGTCATTGAGTTACAAGTTTAAAGGTATAAAAAGATCACGTGAGAACTCGTTGAGTTAGTGTTTGGATATCTAGCATGGCACCAGAAAACTTGATTCGTTACCCAGCAACGCGCCAGAAAAACTTGGATTTGTTAACTTCTATTTTTACTTAGTTAATTTATCTTTATGCCTATATCACTGAATTCCTTTTTAGAAGTAAACGAGCAACCTTTCACACAAATTAGATATTAATTCCAATTTGTATTTTAACTGCAAGTGCACAGTGTCTATTGTATTAGTGTGCAAGTACAGGTCGATCTCATAGGGAAATGCTTAAGAATTGCGAATTGTTCCATTTTTAACAATCAAATTTATATATTCAATAAGCTCTCCGTTGAGTTACAGTTAGCTCAACGGACTTAGTCTGTTGAGTTATGGATAACTCAATGGACTAACCTCATGGACTTAAGTTAACTCCACGAGCTTGTCTTTCCTATTTAATACTGCTATTTACAAAGAAATTCGGACAACCATTGGGCGGTTCCATAGATTGTAAATAACATCAATTAAGCTCTTTAATGTTAGTAAACACTGGATTTATCATTAGGCAATACTAACATTCAGATAATTCAAACAGTAACCATTAAAATCTTTAAGTCTATTGAACGAACCAATTTCAGTAAACTATAAAACTAAAACAAACCTAAAACAATCACAATACTAACAAAGATAACATTAATCACGATACAAAACAAACAATACAATACCCAAATACAAAATACAAACATAGATAAGTTGTTTTTGGTATTTTTGTTTTGATATGAGCATGAAAATGGGCGAAAGGTGAAATGTAAAGTAATCTTCGTCGACAGTAAATACTTTCGTCACTACATGCGACGCGATTACACCACTAAAAATTAAACCACTTACAATTATGTCTCCTCTCCCTATAGAATCGTGAGTCTAGAATTGCAAGATGATCTCCCCTTCAGCATATAGGCATCAACTCGAAGCCAAGGGTAGAAGCTTTATGATCTCTTGAGATATGAGTCGTTGCTTGGTGAAAATGGCTTCCCTTCCTGCGACGTGATCACTACTCACCATGGTTGTCAGGCACTGTGTTTGGTTGGGAATCGACTCGACATCAGGAAAGTATCCTCACAGACCTCCGATGGTTGGTGATTATGGTGGTGGTGGTGATGGTTGCTGTTTATGGTGCTTCAGAGAATTGCCGACGCTACTTGCAGAAAGCTCGGTGATCCTCCTCTGCACACATTGGCCACACCCATCGGCCACCACCCCAGTGCTTTTTTTCTTCTTTTCTTTTATATTTCTTCAGTGGTAACTACTTCTGCTTGAATGATCGATTGGATTTCCTTCATTCATATCAATGACGATGATTTCTTCTTCCTTCGACGAGTAAATTTTTGCATGATACGTGAGATCGTGGTTTTTTCTTCCAACTGTTCTGTTCCTGCAACCGCTACAATGGCATATTAGAAAATAAATGGTCCGTGGAGTTACAGATAACTCAACAGACTTGCTTCGTTGATTTAACTATAAAACACGTGCATAAATTTAACTATTCGATGCTCTGGTACATTTAAGATACTTAAGAATTTCACAGCTTGCAATTTACCGACAGTTCATAAATGCACTAAATTAACATTAATTCCCCAAAATTAAGCAGATTCTTTCATTAAAGCATATAACAGTGCACTTATAACAAAATAGCTTAATTCTCATATGATAAGCTAAATATTATGCATTTAACCATCATTTAACCATTAATAATATGCACTTTTTCATTCTAAACACTCCCCCCATACCTAAATTTTGCTAGTCCCTTAGCAAACTAAGATCTAATTAATTGGTCTTTCTAAAAGTGCTAGAATTAATTCTTCCTTTTTCTTCTATTCAGCATAAGAACTTGTATTATTATATAGATATTCTGTATGTTTCAGTAATCTATTTTAACATTTTTTTCTCCTCTTCAACCTACAAATATACTTAGAATATATGCAAATTACATACAAAGTATATCATCATCACATAGGTATTAATTATATTATCGTTTGTTCTTCTTTTCATCATCTGTCATCCTGAATTTTCCAATAAGATTTCTAGAAGAAATTTCAACAACATACGAATCAAAGTACAGTCCAATTCAATATGATTAAGACAAGTAGAATAAAGAATTGTATTTCCATTAAACAACTTCAAAGGTTAATTCTTAGATTCATATTTCAGCAATTCTAGATAACAGAAAATATACTCGATTCGAAAGATATCTGTATTTCACAAAACATTTTTATCTTTTTAGAACAATATATGTATTTTTGTATTTTAAAAGTTAATTTGACAAGCTTGAATCATACAAGAGCTTTCTAGTGTACCCATGTAATGAGCTTTCAGTCAACAATCCCAGATCTGATCAGGATCTTAGGTTGCCAGATTTCAAGAGTCCTTCTTCAGGTTAACAATCATTACATACCTATCTACTCAAGTACAAAAGGCTCATGATCAAACAAGTCAATAAACTCTCAAAGTTTTTTTTTTTTTCTCTTTTTTTTTTTCATTCAAATTTTTTTTTTTTAAACATTCACAGATAATCACATACTATATATGTACGTATTTCACTAATACAGATGTAATAAAACACCAATCTCATATAGTCCTGCTTCTATTATTTACTGAAAATATGAATCCATATCAATAAGCTCATACTTTTTCTGTAGTTTAATAAGATTTACACATAAATCATTCTACATGTTTAATTAGTCAAATTAAATATATATTTGATCATATGTGTTTCATTTAATCTAGAATTCAACATCTCAGCTCTTTTAGGACTTCAGATAATTTACTAAGTTTCAGTTAAGCATTTTGATTTCATTTTAAAATCGTGAAATTGTTAAACTCATAAAATTCAGAAAAAATATAAGATACTATATCTAGATTTGCATAAATAATAAATTCTGTAGTATCTTATATAGCCTTCTAAATATAACATTTCAGTAGTTACAGTTCGTAAAAATTTTACAGTCTCAATTATCGAATAGTTACAGCAAATTCATAAAAAATTTTCAATTTCCACAAAACTTTGTAGTACCATTCTAATTCCTTTAGTTAACAAACTTACATGGCTATTACTTTAATTACCTCCCCCCCATACCTACATTTTGCATTGTCCTCAATGTAAAAGATTTGATAATAAATACAGTAATTGTAGCAGGCATGAATATTGTTTCGTTGACTTAGCACCTAACTTAATGAATGAGTTTAAATCTAAATTCAGGATAAGTAATCGATTACATACCTTGTTTCGTTTGTATCTCCTTCTGCATATTCCGATTTTTTGATTCTGAAAAACTTTTCATTCACAGATAAAAGCAGAATATATAACAAAATAACATTTAACGGATATTGATAAATCAGTGTCTTGTGTGAAACCTAGGCTCTTATGCCTTTGGTGGCTCACAAGCAAGACAATTGGTTTCTCAGAATAGATACCAACAAACTGGATTGATATTTTGTCTTTTTTTTATTATAAAATAAACTAAAACTAAAATTTTTCTAAAAGTAAATGCAGAAAACACACAACATTAAAAGCACAAAATCACAGCTTAAGAACATGATTGAAAAGTAGAAACAAATAGAATAAACGTGTCAGTCCGAGCAAACTTTTTAGGCATAATTCTTCTTACTATTAATTCTGTTTTAATGCAATTCGTGTTCCTTCTTAATTTGTAAACTTGCAATATATTATCAATGCTAAATACAAGTGTATTATCATTAATGAAATGAAATGCAGAAAGGGATCCTTTTCAATTCCAAGATAATGTAGAAGTTTCTATTTCTACATCTATTTCAATATATTCCTCTTCCCACTTCCATTCATTTATGTCTTTCATGATCCATATTTGAAATTTCATCAACTCATCCCACCATCTTATCAGACATAAAATAGGATCATCATATTCATTATACCACATCCCTATTTGAATTTTATCAAATTCCGCAGATGGTGGTTTAGCTATTTCTCTCGGTATAGGCAAAATTTCTATATATTAATCGTAACTATTTATGCTTACTATGTATAAATTAGATCTAAATGCAACTGATATATCTATGACTAGATATATATATCCATCAAGTATGACATGTATGCTGTTAATTAATGATTTCTGTCCCAGATATGTCATAGTGTTTTCAGTCTAAGATCTATTCAGAAAATTATACACACTTAAGCATAAATCTTCATCCCAATTTCCAGTAGGTCTCCAATAATATAAATTTTTAGGAATGGTCAAATTTTTATTAGAAAATATTAAAGCTAACCCACAATTTTCAGTTGGTACTTCATATCTATTAGGCCTTCCTATATTCCATTCTTCTCTTGTAATAGGATTTCTGATCAAAATATCAGGTAATAGAATTGCATACCTTGGTTTGGTTCTATATATAATTAATCATTCATCCATCCTTATAATATGATCTATTCCTTCTAATGTATTGGGTGGAATTCCAGTAGTTTCTTCCATATTTAGATATTCATAGCTAATTGAACTATGATTAAATGATTTCCATATGAATCCATCTCTAATCTTAGTCATTTTTGCAGCTTTTAGTCCTTGAAAATATTTTTCTTTGACATAGTCTTTAATTTCCTTTGATACACAACACAGCCGGCATAAATCTCTAGCTGACAAGTTACTCAGTACTTCCTTTAATGCGTCTAGCGGTAATTGCATCAATTCCATTTGTTGATTCTGTATAACATAAACAAAAATTTTAGCAGACACAAAAATTAACATAACTACTTCACACCCTCGTGGAGTTAGGTCATAACTCAACGGATTAAGTTCGTTGAGTTAAGTACTAACTCTACGATACTATTAACTATAAATAAACGTATATATATATATATATATATATAGTTACTTGTTTGCGTTTTCCCAGCACTACACTAGAAAAACTTGGATTTGTTACTTCTATTTTTACTTAGTTAATTTATCTTTATGCCTATTCTTTGTTTTAGAAGTAAACAAACAACCTTTAATACAATTTAGATATTAATTCCAATTTGTACTTTAACTGCAAGTGCACAGTGTCTATTGTATCAGTGTACAAGTACAGGTCGATCCCACAAGGAATTGCTGAAGAACTTGAGAACTGTTCGTTTGTTAATAATCAAATTTATATATTCAATAAGCTCTTCGTTGAATTACAGTTAACTCAACGGACTAAGTTCGTTGAGTTATGGCTAACTCAACAGACTAACCTCGTGGACTTAAGTTAACTCCACGAGCCTGTCTTTTCTTTTTAATACTACTATTTATAGAGGAATTCGGGCAACCATTGGGTGATTCCACAGATTGTAAATAACATCAATTAAGCTCTTTAATGTTAGTTAACATTGGATTTATCATTAAGCAATACTAACATTTAGATAATTCAAACAGCAACCATTAAAATCTTTAAGTCTTTTGAACGAACCAATTTTAGTAAACTGTAAAACTAAAATAAACATAAAAAAATCACAACACTGACAAAGATAACATTAATCACGATATAACACAAACAATACAACACTCAAATACACATACAAACATAGATAAATTGTTTTTGGTATTTTTGTTTTAATATGAACATGGAAATGGGCGAAAGGTGAAATGTAAAGTAATCTCACTTGATAGTAAATACTTCCTACACTACTTGCAACATGATTACACCACTGAAAATTAAACCACTTACAATTCTATCTCCTCTCCCTATAGAATCGCGAGTCTAGAATTGCAAGATGATTTCCCCTTAAGCATACAGGCATCAACCCGAAGCGAAGGCTAAAAACTTTACAATCTCCTAAAATATGAGTCGACACTTGGTGAAAATAGCTTCCCTTCCCACAACGCGATCACTCCTCACAATGGTTGTTAGGCACTGTGTTTGGCTCGAAATCGACCCGACATTAGGCAAGTATCCTCACAGACCTCCGATGGTTGGTGATTATGGTGGTGTTGATGATGGTTGGTGTGGTACTTCAGAGAATTGCGACGCTCATCCTCCTCTACACACACTGTCTGCCTATCGATCACACCCTTCTTCTTTTTTCTTCTTTTCTTTTATATTTCTTTAGTAGTAACTACTTCTGCTTGAATGGTCAGTTGGATTTCCTTCATTCGTATCAACAGCGATGATTTCTTTCCCTGCGCGATACGTGCAAACGTGGTTTTTTCTCTTCCAACTGTCTGTTCCTACAACCGCTACAGTGGCATATTAGAAAATATATAGTCCGTGGAGTTATAGATAACTCAACGGACTTTCCTCGCTGATTTAACTATAAAACATGTGCATAAATTTAACTATCCGATGCTCTGGTGCATTTCAGATACTTATAAACTTAACTATCCGATGTTGAGATGCATTTCGGATAGTTAGAGATAACTCACCGATGTATAACTTAAGTAAATCTACCAGATCTTGACACGTGTTAGCAGTAGTTTAATCATAAAATAACATTTCGGAGAGTTACAGAGCTAACTATCCGATGTTCAGATGCATTTCGGATAGTAAGAGATAACTCACCGAAAATCCACTTAAGTCACTTTCCTAGAACATGACACGTTTCCTCAGCTATTTTATAAATAAAAAGAGATTTCGAAGAGTTACAGGGATTACTATCCGATGCCCAGCTGCAATTTCGGATAGTTATAGATAACTCACTGAAAGTTCACTTAAGTCATTCATTATGGTTTTGACACGTGTACTTCAGGAAATAATAAAATATTCTCTCAAAACATAACTGTTCGGCAATTTAAACATAACTATTCGATACATGTTCGGTCTGTTAAACATAAATGCCTAAAATATCAGAAAATTCAGCTACTTAAGAATTTCACAGCTTGCAACTTACTAACAGTTTAGAAATCTACTAAATTAACATTAATTCCCCCAAATTGAGCAGATTCTTCAATTAAAGCATATAACAGTGCAATTATAATATAATGGCTTAATTCTCATATGATAAGCTAAATATTATGCAATTAACCATCATTTAACCATTAATAATATGCACTTTTTCATTCTAAACATTACTTCAGTTATACTGCCTCATTCAGCTACCCTCCTAGAGGAGGTATCAATTTCATTAACAGTTCTATTGACAGGGTTAGGTATTGCTTGTATTGGCAATCCTCTAGTAGGTTTAACTTCCATTGATTCCTTCTATCTAAGTGGTATGTTTCTATTTTGATTTTGAATTGCAGCATTTCCAAATACAAGATCCAAACGATTGTTTAATTATTGAATTATCTTTTCTAATTTCTCTATTCTAGATCCTTGTTCAATTAATGCTTCATAACTTATATTCTTCTCATTGACATTTTCTCCTCCCTAGAAATTGTTGTTTCTCCAAGATAAATTCGGGTGATTTCTCTAATTAGGATTATAAGAATTTCCAAAGTTATCTTTCTAGTTTCTAGCATAAATAATATCTAAATCATTAATGTTTGCATTCTTTTCTGCTAGCTTTTGATTTAATGATAACTCTTCTATTTTCTTTGTTAATTTAGTTAATTTCACTTCAAGTATAGTACTTGAATCTATTTCATGCATTCCTCTTGGCAATATTCTTTTATCTGCAATAGCTTCAGCCGAGTTTTCCCACTGTGCAGTTTTTTTTGCAAAGTTTTCTAAATATGCCCATGCTTCTTCACTACATAGTTTTAGAAATCCATTTTGACATGTAGATTCTAATAAAGATTTCGTTGAAATTGTTAGGATCGATAGGCTCACTAGAGGGAGGGTGAATGGTGAAAGTGTGTAGTTTTAAAATTCTTTTAATGTTGAATCGAATGATTCAACTGAGATGAAATAAGATGAAACTAATATAATGCAAATCAACAGAGATAAGAAACACACAGCAAAATGTTTTAGGTGGTTCACCAATTTGGCTAGTCTACCCCCAAGATACACTTGAGCTTCACTAAGTGTTTCAACACTTACACACTTGCTTTTAGGACAAAGCAAGAACCAACTACACAGAAGTTTTCAGGTAAAAACTTCAGTAAACCAACCAACACTGTATGCAGCTTTCAGGTTGAAGCCACGAACCAACAACTTTAAACCTTCAATCAGAGTTTTGGCGCAAGAGCTTTTTCTGTAGTAGATCTTTAGAATATGCGTCACTGTTTGCAGACTTGAGTGTTAATGGAATTGAAGTGTAGCTCACTATATATCTCTCCCGTATCTCCGTTGTCTATATTTTGAATATATACTTGATATGTACAATGATCATATTTTCCTCCAACGGATGTATTCTATTGTACTTAATTAGGATCAAGTCCCAATACAGCAAGCAACCGTTCAAAAAATCGTTTCAAGATATCTTACCGATTTTCCTGTTGTCGGATAGTTAGCTAAGCAACTCTCCGAAGAGTAACTGTAACTCACCGAATAGTTAAATACTTGTCGGATAGTTTGACTCTGTCAACTTTTCGATTACTTTAATTTAACACGTGCATAAAGGGCTGACTTAAGTTTCGGAAGTTTATCCTTGTAACTCACCAAAATGCTTCAGGATTTCGGATAGTTATTTTTCTAACTCTCTGAAAACTTATTTGAGCCACTCTCTAGAATTCTACACATGGGAAATTCAATGACTTAAGTTTCGGATGGTTAAACTGTAGCTCACCGAAACTCTTTTGAAATTTTGAATAGTTATCTTTCTAACTCTCCAAAAAACCCATTTGAGCATCTGTTTGGATTTCTGCACGTGGGAAATTCATTGACTTAAGTTTCGGATGGTTAAACTGTAACTCACCGAAACTCTCTTGAAATTTCGAATAGTTATTTTTCTAACTCTCCGAAAACTTAAATGATCTTCTTTCTGGAATTCTACACGTGGCAATTTCAGTAACTTAAGTTTCAGATAGTTAAACTGTAACTTACTGAAACTCTCTCTTTGAAATTTCGGATAGTTATCTAACTCTCCGATTTTCCCTTTTAAGCTTTCAACTGTTGGCTTCTCCATTTTGCACGTGCGTAATAAAATGACTTAAGTTCCGGAAAGTTATGCCTGTAACTTACCGAAAAACTCAAATAGTTATCTAACTCTCCAAAAAGAAAACTCGGATAGTTATCTAACTCTCCGACAAGTCTTTTAAGCTTCTGTTCTGTATTTCTACACGTGATTTATTGAATGACTTAACTCTCGAATAATTATACCTGTAACTCTTCGAAAAGTCCTTTAAGCTTCCGGATAGTTAATTCCTTAACTATCCGATCATTCAATCCCCTTAACTGTCTGATTAAATAACTCTCCGAAGGCTTTGTAAAATCGGATAGTTATTCTTCTAATTGTCCGATAGTATTGCTGCTGCTTTAAACTTGCTCTTCGGATACTTAGACCTGTAACTGTCCGATTTTACTGTATCTTCTTGATCTGTTCATCTGGAACCTTCTTGATCTATTCATCTGCTTGGAAATTGTTCTAACAGCCTTTTGATCTAATGTAGTACAGACTTAACTGTGAAATACAATATGTTTCCTCACATAGGTTTTGCATTATCAAAATACTCAGGTTCTAACAGAAACATCTATGCCTTCATAAATTATGCCTATTAATTGTGCTTTACTCATTGCATGATGTGGACATTGAGTCAGTAAATCTTTAAATCTTTCAAAATATTTCCAAAATGATTCACCCTATTTTTGACTACACATTAATATTTCTTTTTTCTTTTTAATCGTTTGATGTGTTGGATATTATTTTTCCAGAAAAATAAACCAAAATTCAGTCCATGTAGAAATTGAATCAGGCGATAGAGTATATAACCATCTCTTAGCTGTGTCTTTTAAAGCAAAAGGGATATATCTAAGTTTAATAGCATCTATACTCATGTTCGGCATTTTCATCATTTGACAAACTTCGTTAAATTCTCTAAGGAAATAATAGGCATCCTCTCTTTCTAATCCATGAAAATGTGGCAATTGACTAATATAATTAGATTTCAATTCAAACCTATCTCCCTCAAAGTTTGGCAATTGAATACATGAAGGTTCATCAACTAATTCAGGATATAGAATTTCTCCTAATGGTTTTTCTACGGGAGCAGCCATCTCTTTGTTCTCTTTTAAAGAAAGGTTAGCTACACCCCTAAGGATTTTGTTAAAGTCTAATTCAGAAAATGTTTCAGTACGCCTCTGTGTTGAATACTCCTAGGTAGGTGTTCTTACTAATCATTTAGTGCTAAGAGAACGAGTCCATGTACTCATAAATTCTTAACATATAGTAAAATAACAGAAGATTAATTACATACCAGTCTGAAGCTTTCTATTCAGTAAATATTTGTTGATGGATGAAGTTGAATCAGCTGCTTCTCCTTCCAGTTCCCCAACACATTCTCCTTTCTTTCAAAAGTGCTGGTAACTCGTAAATAACATTCTATTCTATATATATAATGCACATCCATAAAGTAAATAAATCTCATTGCAAGAACGTGTAGCGTGGTTCCTATTTTTATGGGTACGTGTACCACTACTAATTTCAAATTTTGGTAACCGCTAAGTCGACGAAGTTTCGTTCGTGGTTAAAAGAATAACTGTTCTGCTTAATCCACGAACTAACCTCGTTGAGTTACAGATAATTCAACGGAACAACGTTGGTTACTATTGCTAACTCCACGGACTAACTTCGTTGTGTTACAGATAACTCAACGGAGTGACCTTATATTATATTATTGACCTCGTGGAGTTAAGTTTAACTCAACGAACTTTCTTCGTTGAGTTAACACTTAGCAACCTCTAAGTTTACTCCTCGTAAATACTTCTATGTTTTTTTTTTTTTTTTGCACTCTGCTAACTAAAATAAAGTTAAATACATGTCATTAATGCAACATTTTAATCAAAATTCGTTTAAATCTGAACATTATATAAATATTTAACTTGCAGTTCATTTCATGTTTATGCAGAATTTACATTTTACCTTGCAGCATGTAGATATTTTCAAGCATCTATTATTTAATCTTGTTATTCAGCAAACTGTAAATCTTTTTAAACATTCATGCATAATGTTCCACAATTTATATAACATTCAATATAGTTCATCCATTTCATCATTCTAAACACGCATGAAAAATATATCTGAAAAACATATATTCATTCATATGAATAAATTATAGTACAATCAAATCAGATATTTTTCATACTAATATATACAAGTACAAGTAGACGAACTATACAATTAGCCTCTATTCCTAAGTTCATCTACTTCCTTCTAGAGTTTTTCTATTTGTTGCTCTAATTGTTCTATCCTTTCTACAGCTCCAATAATGCCTCTAGAAGGTACAAATACTTTAGCTGCAGCATAATTTCTATATTCTTTCACTGAAATGGTTCTTGATCTTATCCTTTTGGATGTCCATTTTGTGAAATCAATACAGTCTACCATTAATATAGGTATCCAATTTCCATAAAATAATTTCTTCTTTGCAGACTTCATTTTGGATAAGAAGACATGACACCAATTAACTTGAATTATGTTCACAACTGCATAAGTGGCCCACTTGACAAATTAACTCAGTTCAATGTCATGGCCCTATCGTTGGTAGACATTTTTAATTAAAATGTTAGCTATTATGTGTGCTTTACCATTTAAATGCTTCAGTCTATTTAATAATGGCACACTAGGATTGATAGCCAAACTGTCCTTGATTTCCTGCTCTGTCCATTCAACGGCAGTTGTGCTTTCCAAAATTTCTTTTCCTTCATTCTTTAATCCAAAAATGTTGTGGAGAAGCTCTAGTGTTATCTGTACATCAGCTTCCTCCACGTTGGAAATTAATTGTCCTTCTTCTTCTCTTAAATTAGCATAAAAGTAGGGCACTACATTTTCATATATTGCATGCCCTTTCTGTTGAGAAATAAATTGTAGTAGACCCTGGAACTCAAATAATTCCTTAATTTCTTGCATTCCGTCCGAATTTATTGGTCTACTGTATATGATATCATAACCCCTAATCTCTTGGTATTTATTATAAGCTTCCTAACTCCAAAAGTGTACTTTATTCCAAACTGTTGCTTCAGTCGGGTCAAGAATGTGACTTTGTTGTTCCAAAGGGGTTTGTTCTTGATCTTCCTCTTCCAAAGGCTAAATTTGAACTTGCTAAAAATGTTTTGCAGATTCCTGAACATTTGCTTTTGCTTTTGTTTGTGGTGGTGAGTTGGTAGAGCTCTCCACTCGTTCGTTATAAACTTAAGTTGTTATTTTTGCACGTGGTAAAATTCTTATTATAAAAACATTTGTTTATTACTGAATTGGTGAGTTAAAGTTTTTTTCAGAGACTTACAGTCCTAACTATCCGAAAAGTAACTTAAGTCATGTTTTCAGGTCTTGACACATGTCTCACTAGTTTTATAATATAAAGAGTTTTTCAGTGACTTACATCCGTAACTATCCGAAACTTAAACTGTTTTCGGTGAGTTATCGTTTAACCTTCCAAAAGAAAGGTTAAGCTGGTTCGTTGAGTTTAGCATAACACCACAGACTTAGGTCGTTGAGTTAGCTATAGTACTTGTCACGTGTAATGGCACATGAGGAACTCGTTAAGTTAGAAATGTAAAGTTATATATATATACTTGTGTTACTCGTTTAGTTAACATTAAAGTAACGACTTCTTATTACACTGATGAAAAACTTTTGGATGAGAAAGTTTATTTTGCAGGAAATTTTTCAGAGATCCAAGACTGATGATTAAAGAAAATTTGAAATATAAACGTGGGTTAGAACATGTGTGTTTCGATGAAGGAAAAAGAAAAGACGTGGAGAAGTGGAAAACTAGTAGTGGTTAAACGTGAAGGATATGTATGAAATGAAGATACAGTATAAAAGGCATAGAATTCTTGTTGATCAAACTATCTTTGCACACAAAAAGAAAAATCTTTTCAAGGATCAAACCATCCCTGTACACCAAAAGAAAAATCTTTTTTAGGGATCAAAAACACCTCTTCGGGAAAAATCTCTTAAGTGGAAGAAAATTCAGTGAAGCATAAAAAGGTAAGATTTTCGTCACTAAAGATTTGAAGTATTAGAAGAAAGAAAATTCAGTGAAGCATAAAAAGACAAGATATTCGTCACTGAAGAATTGCTGAAGAAGAAAAAGAAAGATCTCAAACAAGGAGAAAAGTTTTAAATTCCGCAAATTAGTTTTCTCTGTTTGTAGTTATGAAATTGTTTAGATGATACATGGTCTCGAGTTATAATTGCATCTACAATTTCTGAGGAGAATTGAATTGTATATTGTAATTGAAACCTTGAATAAAAATGATTTTATGAAAATAATGTCTCGACTTGTTTTTGAGTTTTAAAGTTTCAATTATATTTTAGAAAATATTAAAAATACACAATTCACCCCCCTCTTGTGTAGTCATACGATCCTACAAGTGGTATCAGAGCTTTGCTAATAATCTTTGATATAAAATCGATACCAACTTATTTAATATCATTGCTTATTCTGCCTTCCTTGTTTTTAAACAGACATTAATATCTAAGCATACGTTTAACTTTCTTGATTTAAGGCTCAAGTTGTTTTAAAGTTTTAGACTATTTAAAATCAAATAGGTTGAAAAATCTAAGGTAAGATGGCTACTAGAAATGGTAATTTTTCTTTATATGAAGGCCAAAATCTTAATCATCCTCCTTTATTTGATGGAATACATTTTGAATATTGGAAATATAGGATGATTGTTTTTCTTCAAAGTATAGATCATAAGTTGTGGTTCATGATTTCCAAACCATATACTCCATTATCTACTCCTTATAATACTTGGACAATTACTGAAAAAGAAAATGAAACTCTGAATGCTAAGGGCTTAAATATTCTATTTTGTGCATTGAGTTATGAACAGTTCAGTAAAGTGTCGGCATATAAATCTACTTATGAGGTGTGGCATGCATTAAAAGTTTCACATGAAGGTACTTCTCAAGTTAAAGAGACTAAAATAAACATGTTGATTCATAAGTATGAACTCTTTAAGATGCATAAAGACGAAAATGTTTCTGAGATGTTTTACAGATTTCTTGATATCATAAACTCTTTAAAATGTTTAGGAAAGAATTTTGAACAGAAGGATTTGGTGAGAAAAATTCTCAGATCCCTAAGTTCTAAATGGTCTCAGAAAGTAATATCAATTGAGGAATCACGAGATTTAAATGTTTATACTATGAATGAACTTATAGGAAATTTAACAGCTTATGAAGTTCAATTAAATGAATCACTAAGTCACAACAAACTAAAAATGAAGAAAGAAATAGTCTTCAAAATTAATTCAGATTCTGATATATCTACTGATTTTGACGTGGATTTGATTTTGCTGACTAGGAAATTCAAGAAAACATAGAAAGCTAGGAAACAACAAAGGAACGAAAATGATAAACCCTCAACGTCAAAATCACTGAATGACAAGAATTCTTCATCTAGAAAGTATGTATGTTACAACTGTAAGAAACCTGGACATCTTTCTCTAGATTGTCCTATGAGGAAAAATGAAAAACAAAGTAGGACAAATCAGAAGAAGACGGCTCAGAAAACTTAGAAAAAGTTTTACAAGAAAAAGGCTTTAAAGGTCACTTGGGATGACACGTCTGAAGAGTCTGAATCTAAGGAATCAGCATCAAAATCTTCACATTCAGAAGGAGAACAAGAGTTAGAAGATGTTGCTCATGTGTGCTTCATGGCAGATGAGTCTGAGGTAATATCTGATCCTGAAAGTCATTCAGATTTCAACTTTGATGAATTATTATGTGCTTATCATGCATTATTACAAAAACTTAAAGTATGTAAACTGGAAAATAAGAATATTAGAAAATCTTCATCCATTATGGAAGAAGAAAATTGTTTCCTGTCTACTACTTTAGAAAAGTTTAAATGTGATAATGAAAATCATGCTAGAGATTTGCAAAAATTTAGATTTAATGAATGTATCTTGCATGAACAAATACAGAATATAAATGCTGAAAAATTAAAGATAGAATCTGAAAATGAAATGTTGAGAAACAATATAAATGAACTTGAATTAGAGATAGATAAATTAAAACTAAGAGAGCAAGATTTAAATTCTACCATTGAGAAATGGAATTTAAGTCAAACTAAGTTAGACAAACTAACTAGTACCCCTGCGGTGTCTTATAAATTGGGCTTAGGATTTGATTATCCTGAATCTCAAGCCAATAAAGGATTTATTAGTTGCAGTTCAAGTAAATCTAAGACTAAAATTCCTTTTATTATGAAACAAGGTAATAAATATGTAGAAGTAGGTACTTCAAGGGATGAATCATGCAGTAATAATATAAATCAATGTGATTTGTCAAATTATACTTCTAACATGACTATAAATGTTTCTAAAAATCTTGTTTCTTGTTCTGGAAATTCAGTTTCTAATGTTTCTAAAATTTCAGACAATTGTAGTAAATTGAAAATTCAGAAACCTAAGCATGCAATTCAATACCCTGGTATTAGACCAATTACTCATTCTGCATGTGATAAAACTAAAAATTCTTATGCAGAAAAAGATTTTGTATGTACAGAAAATGTTAATACAAGTACAAAATCTTGGTATGAACTTACTGAAATGTATGAGCATGACCAAAATAAATTAACATCTGATAAAAATCTGTTTGGTCTTGATTATACTACATCTGAAAACAAAAAGAATGATTGTAAAAGCAATAATGCTATATGTGAGTATGAAGTTAATGATAAATCAATAGTACTTACAACTAATAAGAATATAAATGATAATGTTAAACTATTTTTAAACAAAAAGAAGAAATATGCGTTTAATGAACTTGGTCCTCAACAACATTGGGTACCAAGAAAAAGTTTTTCTTAATTTGTGTTGCAGGAGGAAACAACATCAAAATGGATCTTGGACAGTGGAGCGTCAAGTCACATGACCGGAAAAAAAAGTCTATTACAAAATTTTACAAATACCATGAAAGGAAGTGTAACATTTGGAAACAAAAGCAAAGATAAAATCATAGGTATGGGCAATGTTCAAATAACTCCTACTTGTGTTATTTCGAATGTACTATATGTAGAAAACCTAGGATTTAATTTGCTGAGTGTCATAAAAGATAAAGGTATATTTTTAAATCAGGAAAAATATGCAGATGAAATACTTAAGAAATTTAATTTTAATGATACAAGGATTCGAGGAACTCCTATGAGTACTACTTTAAAGTTAGATATTGATGACATAGGAAAATATATAGATCAAAGAAAATACAGAAGTATGATTGGTTCTTTACTTTATTTGATTGCTAGTAGACCTGATATTATGTTTGCTGTGTGTGTTTGTGCTAGATTTCAATCTAATCCTAAAGAATCACACTTCATTGCAGTTAAAAGAATATTTAGATATATACAAGGAACTAAAAATTTTAGACTGTATTATTCTAAGGATAGTTCAATAGATCTTATAGGATATACTAATGCTGATTATGTAGGATTTAAGTCTGATAGAAAGAGTACTAGTGGCACATGTCAATTATTGGGAAATAATTTGGTGTCATGGTTTAGTAAAAAGCAAAACTGTGTAGCACTTTCTACTACAGAAGCTGAATATGTTGCTGCTGCACTGTGTTGCACTCAGATTCTGTGGATAAGGCAAACTTTAGAAGATTTTGGATTATCTTATGATACAACTGAGATTTATTGTGACAGTAGTTCTGCAATAAATCTTTCCAAAAATCCTGTATTACATTCAAGAGCAAAGCATATAGAGGTTAGACATCATTTTCTAAGAGATAACGTAATTAAAGGAAAAATTAAATTAGAATTTGTGTCTAGTAAAAATCAATTAGCTGATATATTTACAAAACCTCTAGACGAAAATACATTATGCAACATTAGATTAAATTTAGGTATTTGTAGGCTATGTGATGTGTAAAATGCTTAAACTCCATATAAAAAGATAAATATTATTGATGATATTGTTCACCTCATAGATATTATATACTTATTATAAATATCTAAAGTAATATCTAAACTGCTGCTTAAGATACTATGTATTTATTGTAAAATCATAGTAGTATCTTATTGATTTTAAGTAGTTTATCAATTTTAATGGTTTTTACGATTTTAAGTGGAAGTGTAAATGAAAAACATTAAATACTTCTGACATTCTGAAATTTTGATTAAATGTTTTCTTTGAATCAAGGAAAATGCATATGATTATGCATAAATTTGACTTAATTGATTAAACTTATAGAATAAGTTATATGTAACTCATCTTAAACTGTTAATCAAAAGTATAAGCTTATTGAAACTGATTCATATTCTCAGTACAATCATAGAAGTAAAAATTGTATGAGATTTGTGTTTTATTGCATCTGTTTTAATGGAATACATATATACTGTGCTTAAAATGAAAAGTGCTTACAAAGTAAAAATCTTTGAGAGTTTATTGATTAGTTTGATCACGAGCCTTTTGTACTTGAGTAGATAGGTATGTAAGGATTATTGTCCCAAAAAAGGATTCTTTAAATATGGCAACCTAAGGTCTTGATCAGATCTGGGATTGTTGACTGAAAGCTCATTACACAGGTACATTAGAAAGCTCTTGTATGATTCAAGCTTTTCAAACTAACTTTTAAAGAAAATTATCAATATTTACTATTTTGAAAAGAAAAAGTTGTTTCATTAATTACAGATATCTTTGAATCACATATAGTTTCTACCAATATGACTACTGATTTATTGAATCAACATTAGTACTTTTGAAAATGTTAATTTGAGATACATTCTTTTGTTCTCCTTGAATTAATCACATTGAGTTCAAAGTTGTGTTTTGATTCATATACAGTAGGAATTGATTTTGGAAATTATTTTTGATGATGTCAGGATAACGGAAGTCTCTGAAAAGAAAATTTAAAAGTATAGTTATACTTAACATCTATTGTCACTACAAGTATATTTTGTATTTTGATTGAATATATTTGAAGTATATTTGTAGGGAGAGGATTAACAATGTCGAAAACAGATTAATATAATTTAAAATACAAATCTTAGTTAATCTGAATTAATGTCCTCTTAAAATCTTGATGAAATAATTTAAAAAGACAAATAATTTATTTTAGATTCAAAGGACAAAATATTCAAATAGTTTATAATGTTCTCAAGATAATGTTAAGTTTTGCATGTGTGTTGTTTTCGGAACGTTTCAGTTGGAAGCATCCGAAAATTGTTGTGTACTAACTAGACGTTATGTTAGATAAGGTAACGTGTAAAACTGCCTCTAGACAGCGTTTTACTCGTTAGGTTAGTTAACTCAACGAGTTATACTTGAATATTTTGGGTACCTTGATTGAATAAATTTTATTCAATATTTATTTAATTTCTAAACCCGACTTCTCTTCATGTTAAGTTATACGCCTAAAAACCCTATTTAAACACTTATTACACGGGCACTTAAGTTATTTGTAAACTTTGTCAAGAAAATCTTTCCTGCTTGTTGCTGTTACAACCTGCGACGATTATCTCCAAGTTCTACAAAGGTTGTGGCAAAGGAAAAGGTAAAAGCAGAAGAGATGCAAAAGGAAAAGAAATAGAGAATGATGAAGTTCCACGTATTTGGTTCAAGAAAATATTTCGAGTGGACAAAAGGTTAGCAGAAATTTATAGAGATCACTTCTTTCCTTAGGGTATATTAGATGAAGTTAGACAAGAGCTTCAACATACTGATGCAAATATTACATACATGGGTATTCGTAGTAAATTTGATAGAGAATACAGAATGAAATGTGCTTAGATTGCATTTTTCGAACAATATGCAAAATATTTGGAAAAAGGTGTAGGTTCATCAAATAGAACTCCTCAAACTCCTATAAATGGTACAAGACTACATGCATTTGAGGAAGAGCATTAATCAACTATCCCTACTCCTTTATATTCAAAATAAGTAGAATCAGATATTGCTGTAGACAAAACAAAAGTTGACAGTCTTCGAAAGGCCATTGCAATAGAAAGTGCCTTAGAAGAATTAAAGCAGAAAACTTTTATGGAGCAATTTGAAAAGAAAACAGCAATACTTGAAAAGGAGAAACAGAAATGTTATAGAAGAAGGAAAGTTAGAAAAATTATGTCTAAGGAAACAAAGTCTATTGAAAAAGGAAATTCAGATGAAAATTTATTTCCAAAGGACGATGTATGTCTAGACATTGTACCTTATTGTCTGATAAACTCATCAGTTCCGAACACACTGAAACTGATGAAGATAATGAGACTTTATTTTCCCTTGCTAGAAAGCTTGAGAAAAAATACAAGTCAAATATGAGCTCAAGTTTTTCTATTAGTACAAGTTTTGATGATGCAAAAATTGATAAATCAGAGCATCAGGCACCTTACATTAAAGAAGTTATTGCAGATATAATTGACAATGTTGAAGCAGTAACTAGTTCACAGGCTGAATTGTTTGGAGTAGCAGATATTGAAAATGTTAAGACTCCAGAAGAGCTAAAAGTTAATCAGCCTTCTACAGAATCTATAGAAGTAGAGTCTGAGAATTCACAACATGAATCAATGGAATTATCTATTGAACAAAATGAACAATTACAGACAGATACACCAGCTGTAGAATTTGTGGAAAAATTGAACTCTGAACATTCTATAGAGACTGAACAGATAAATGTTGAGCATATTGACAATGTTCCTAAGACTGTTGAAGCTGAAGAATCAAGCTTACTTGAGCAGCTTCAAGATAATATTTTGGAAGAGGAACAACATGACATTCATTTTGAAGAAGAGGTTCCTGAAGATGAATTAAACTCTGAATCACGGCTTCAGGTATCACCTTCTTTGTGTACAATATTAAAAATTCAAGGTAATGCAATTCATTTTAGATCTGAAGAAGCATTGCAGAAATACAATAATCTGATTACATGTCAGATTCTACATGCTCATCCAATAAAATTCAGAAATTTGATGGAAATAAGAGATCTGTTTGAGTTTGAAGGCCTCATTAAATTCTTGCTAGTAGGAACGAAATGGAAGCAATACACAGTGCTTATTGCAGCTTTTTATAGCAATCTGGTCAAGAATGGAAATTTTCTAAAAACTCAAATAAATGAACAGGAGTTTATATTGTCTCCTGAGTTAATTTTTGAAGTTTTAGCATTAAAGAATGAAGGTGTTGTTGTTACCAATAGATTTGACATGATTAGACAACTAGAACGGAACATTCAGTCTTTATCAAAAATTCCAGATGTATATTCTAAAATGAGATTAATGGAAAATCTGAATGTAGAGGCAAGGCTTATTGCAGATATATTGCATGCAAATTTATTTCAGAGAGTTGGACACAATTTGGAAGTCAGTAGAAACTGTTTATATGCAACTTATGGCTTGCTGAATAGAATTCAAATAAATTGGTTTGATGTATTTATGTCTCAACTACAACATATGAGTTCAAAGTTATTTTATGGTGATGCTGTATGTAGAATCCTTGCAAGCCAATTGACTTTATCCGACTGGCCCTCTGAAACTAAAGGCATGAGAGCATTTGGTGTCAAAGATTTTCAAAATTCAAGGCCATGCATAAACCTCAACGACAACAACAACAACAACCTAATACAGACCATATACAACAACAACAACAAAGTTATTCAATTCAAGCAGAACAGCAAACCCGCTACCTCCTGACTTAGATGCAGTGTTTAACGACATCAGAAATGATATTAGGCATCTAGGAGATAAAATATGTAATGCTATAAGTGATATACTTAGGAGGGGTCGATAACTGTTTTTGTTTGTTTCTAAATACAAAATGTAATGTTTGTATTACTTGTTTGATTCATTGAACAATATATTTTTCTGTAAATGTGTTCAATTATTATTCTTGTTTACAGAAATCATTGTTGTAATTCTCTTATATATATATATTCTCTGTAATTATCTTTTTGGTTAATGACAAAAAGGGGAAGAAATATTATAAAAAGATGATTATGATCTTAATTGCATATATATATTATAAAAGGAGATTCTATTTAAATGGTTATTGTAATCTGACAGATGATAATTAGAAAACTAATACTTATATAATTATTGACATCTGAGAGTTTTAGTTCTGAGAGGTAAAATTTACACAAACAATAGAAATAAGCTTAAGTCATAATTGATTTAATATGATTTTGAAACTGATACTTATATAATTATTGACATTTGAGAGTTTTAGTTCTAAGAGGTAAAATTTACACAAACAATAGAAATAAGCTTAAGTCATAATTGATTTAATATGGTTTTGTCATCATCAAAAAGGGGGAGATTGTTGAGTATTTTTGTTTTGATGATGTGTGTTGAATGAAAATAATCATATTTGCTCAATTACTATTACTTGTGAAAAGAAATTAAAATCATCAATTAATACAGAAAAAGCTTATTGATATAAATACTTGTATGTATTGGATCTGAAGTTAATAACTAGTCGTTTCGTTGCATTAATTTCTCATTTAGCTAAACGTTAAGTTAACGTGTTTTTTATTGAAAAGCATGATATGTTTTAAAGTTACATTATTTTTAGCAGTACCATCATGCAATATGTAATTTTCAGAAGATACATCGTGTAAACCAATACCTTGTTTTTCTACATTTGATATTTTACTACTGAGTTCATTTGTTAAAGTTTGACTATTATTCCATTTACTTAATATAGCCTTTTGATCGCAGACTTTAATCTTTAACACATCAATTTCTGAATTTAAATCAATAACAGTCAGTTCCAATTTTTCAATTTCATAGATCATTTTTTTCTTATCAGCAATTAAATTTTCACAATCAGCATGCAATTTTCTTTCTATAGCAGTGAACTTTAAAATTTCCTGTACATGCCTTTGATTTTCTTCTTTAAATTTATTCAACGTAGAGTTTAGAAAATCAATCTTATTTTCAGATTCATCTAGCATTTTCCTAGTGTCCTTTCTTTCTATTTTGACTTTCTTATATTTTTTGGCCAGTCTATTGTATTCAACAAGTAATCCATCAAAACTATCAAAATTAGCATTTTGATCAGAGGATACCTCACTAGATTTTGCCATAAAGCATACATTTGCCAGATTTTCTTCTGAATCTGATGTTGATGAGGATTCATTGTCTGATGTTGTATCCTTTGTTTCTTCACTTTGTGAAGCTGAAGAGTCATCCCATGTCACTTTAAGCGCCATTCTCTTTCTGAATTTCTTATTCCTGAACTTCCTCCTCGAATTCTTCTTATCTTTGTTGAGAGGACAATCAGTTTGAAAGTGACCCGGCCTGTTGCACTTGTAGCATATACTTTTGTCTTCCGTGAATGACTTCTTCTCCATATCTCCAAATGTCTTTGCTGACCTAAAGTTCCTATGTTTCTTCAACAGATTTCTAAATTTTCTGGTCAACAACAATAAATCATCGTTAGAATCACTAATGACTTTTGAGACTTTATCAGCCTCAAAAGCCAGATCCCTTCTAGGATTTTTCCCTTTTGGATCTAAATGTTGTACTTCATAGGCTGTTAGATTTCCTATGAGATCATCGAGAGTATATGTATTTAAGTCTTTGGACTCTTCAATAGATGTTGTCTTTTGAGCCCAAATTTTAGTTAAAGATCTAAGGATCTTTCTTACCAAGTCTTTTTCCTCGAATTTCTTGCCTAAAGATTTTAATGAATTTACAATCTCAAGAAAATGGGAAAACATGTCAGAGATACATTCATTTTCGTGCATTTTAAAAAGCTCATATTTATGTACTAACATATTGATCTTAGATTCCTTTACCTGATTAGTACCTTCATTGATAACTTCTAATGCATGCCATATCTCATATGCAGTTTGATATGCAGAAACTTTATTAAATTGATCATGAGATAAAGCACAAAACAAGATGTTTAAACCTTTAGCATTCAGTGTCATTCGCTCCTTTTCATCAAAAGTCCAAGTATCATATGGAGTCGTAACTAACACTATAGGATTGCTAATTATATGCCATAATTTGAAATCGATTGACTGAAAGAATACTTTCATCCTATATTTCCAGTAGCCATAATTGCTACCTTTGAACATAGGAGGACGATTAGTGGTCTATCCTTCAGTCATAACTAAGATTTCAGAATTATCCATTTTAAACAGATGATCCGAAGTAAATGATAGGAAAAACCAATTCCTAAATAGAGAAATGAAGGCTTTTCGGATACTTTAAACAGTTTAATTGCTCTGATACCAGTTGTAGGATCGTCTGTATCACAAGAGGGGGGGTGAATTGTGTCTTTAGTAATTAAACTAGGGGATAAAACAAGAGCACAAAACACTCATAAATGAAATTCTATTCTTTTATTTCAAGACAAAATTTACAATATCTTTTTAGCTCAATTCCCTTCTTGACGGTTTTGATACAGTAATTTTTCATATGCAATTCAAATAGAAAAACAAAGCTCTTTTTCAAAATTAATTTTGAATTGTATAAAACTTGATCTTTATGCACACAACTTTTTTCTTTCTCTTTGCTTAGCTTCTGTATCTCTTCTTCTCTAGTTGTCGAATTTCCAGACTTCTTGCGTTTGCAGCTCCTTTTCTAAAATTTCTTGGAATTTCGAACTTCTTCTGATGTTGGAGAACTTTTTAGAATATGAATATTCAAACTTAACTTTTTAGTTAGGGATCCAGATTGAATATTCACACTTGGTTTTTGAGATTGGGATCCTCTGTTGTAATGTAGCTCGTACTCTCTATTAGTAGTCGAACTCTGTTGTTTTTCACGTTTAGCATGTTCATCCACTTGATCCACAATCCATAATCCATAATACACATACTAATTTTCTCGTTAATCCAAATTACTTTATATTTAAATTTCCACTTACTTCACTAACATTTTGAGTTTCCACGATCTCCACTCGTAGATACATCGAAACTTTATCTACTTGGAGTCTTGTAGAATAACTTTTAAGTCTTCGATTTAGTCGAACAGTTATCCTTTAAGTCCTGTAAAAACTCGAACACTTATCCTTTAACTCTTCGAGTTTTTGCACCTGCAAAACACATGACTAAACAAAGAAACTTTTCTGTTCGTTAGTCATTTTATAAAACTTGAACAGTTATCTATCCATGCGTATAAAAACTCGAATAGTTATCTAACTATTCAATTTTTCATTACCGAACGCACATGGAAAACACGTGACAACTTAAAACATTAAAAACACACGTGCAGATAACTTAACTATACGAGTTTTTAACATAAAGTATTCGACAAAAATGAAACGTTAACTATCCGAAAGTTTAACTATTGCAAATCTAGCTTTTTGGAAATCTTTAATTTATCCGACATAAAAATGAAACTTTCTGATAATCTGTTAACTATTTATACTTAGAGAAATATACTTAGAGAATATTATGTAGACTTATTTAAATACGTTAATAAAGCATATATCATCAAAATTAAACACCTAACATAATTGAATAACCGTACTAGTAGGAGTTAAGCCTTCTAATCCTAAGGATGCAAATATATCACTTGGCATAACATTTATACCTACACCTAAGTCTATTAAGGTTCTTTCTAGAATGGTATTTCCTATGGTGCATGATATAACAGGGATTCCAGGATCAGATAACTTTTTAGGAATTTGTGGTAGAAATAGGGAACTACTTTGCTTAGCTAAAAAGACCTTCCTAAGAACTTTTCGCTCTCTTTTCTTAGTACACCAATCCTTTAGAAATTTAGCACAAGGTGGCATTTTCTGCAATAGATCTAACAAAGGAATGTTAACTTGCACTTTTTCAAAAATTTCTCTGATTTTTTCTTGTTTTTCAGGTATTGTTTGTTGTAATCTTTCAGGATAGGGTGCTAAAGATTGTGATTTAAAAGATTCTTTTTCTTTTGTTTGGTTTGTTTGATCATTTTTAGCCTCATTAGCAGATTCAGATTGTTCTTTAGTCATTTCTAGATTTTCAACTATTACATTTTCATTATCATTTTGATTTTTACTCTTATCCACCTTCATATTATTTTCATTTTGAGTTCTTGATGGTATATCAGTTCTAGATCTTAATGTTATACATACATCTTCCAGATTTTCGTTACTCTTATGATGTTTTTGTATATCATTTCGTGATTATGATATTCAATTGTTTTTAGTTTTAAAGTGCATTCTTTAAATTCTCTTGCATTAGTATTTTCTTTTGGCTATATATCTTGCAAATTATGCAGATCTATAACATTATAATTTCCATTGTCCTGTTGCATAACTTGTATTTTCATTGTATATTCATCCAATGCTTTTAGTTTTCTTTCTAGATCATCTGATATCATTGCATTCAATTTTTGATAAATTTTCATTATGGTTTTTTCAGTTTCGTAAATTATATTCATTTTAGGTTCTGAATATGCTTCCTTATAGTTTAATTGGTTGACTTCTTGTTGCTGACACATAAAGTATTCTAGTTTGTCCAGATTTTACTCTATACTATGCTCTAGTCTGTCATACCTATCCCAAAATTTCGTGTCTCTCAACATATTATACATTCTATACTGACCATTAGTTGGGTAAACTATAAGATTCTCATACTCGGCTCTATTATACTAAAGATAATTCATTTGTTGTTCATGGGATCTAGCCATCTGCAAACGTCTCAGTTTCAAATAGTCAGAAATGTCGTGTCCTTTAGAATTGCAGAATTCACATATGCTAACTACAGATTTCAGAAATCTTTGAGCATAAGCATATGCCATATTCTCAATTATAGAAGAAAACACACTACAATCTGGCTATTAAAACGAAACAGCTCTAATAGTTGCTTATATGAATTCCCCAGCAACAGCGCCAGAAAACTTATTTGGTTCTCTAGCACGGCACTAGAAAACTTGATTGGTTACCCAGCAACGTGCTAGAAAAACTTGGATTTGTTAACTTATGCTTTTACTTGATTAATTTATCTTTATGCCTATATCACTAAATTCCTTTTTAGAAGTAAACAAACAACCTTTCACACAAATTAGATATTAATTCCAATTTGTATTTTAACTACAAGTGCACAGTGTCTATTGTATTAGTGTGCAAGTATGGGTCGATCCCATAGGGAATTGCTTAAGAATTATGAACTGTTCCATTTTTAACAATCAAATTTATATATTCAATAAGCTCTCCGTTGAGTTACAGTTAGCTCAACAGACTAAGTTCGTTGAGTTATGAATAACTCAACGGACTAACCTCGTGGACTTAAGTTAACTCCACGAGCCTGTCTTTCCTATTTAATACTGCTATTTACAGATGTGATGCATGTGTCTTCCATCAAGTATATGTATGTGTCTTTGTATATGGTTGTATTTCTTTGATAATTTGTATAGGGGCAAACTTGTCTTTTGGGTATTACCAACCGTTGCCCCTATATATGTAAGGGGTCATCCACATCCAAGGGATGCCATGCCAAACCATCCTTTGATTTTGTTCTCCCCCTTCTTTGTACCAGCAACCATATAGCAAGGAATCACGATAGATTGATCACCTGTGGACGTACCCATGTTGGGGAACCATGTAAATTTGTTGTTCTTTGAATTCTCCACTCGCAATCCTCTCTTCCACGCAGATCTCTTCTCTACGCTACCCCTAGATGCTCCACGTTTGTTTGATCTTTCTGCACAACAACTGGTATCAGAGCGATGTTGGACATCTCCGGGTTTGCATCTGAAGTTTCGAAGAGTTTCATCAAGGTTCAAGCCATTTCCGCAAGGGATCTCTCCATTGTTGTCACTGCCGTCGTCGCTGCCGTCAGTCTGCACACTTCGACGCCAAGTCGTGCGCCTTCCTCGTCCGTACTCCGTTGCGTCTCAAATTTTGAGGAAGTGTAGTAAGATTCTTGAAATTCCTTACTTTAAACTTTCGAAGAGATTGATCAAGGTTCAATCCATTTCCGGAAGGATATCCCCCATTTCCGTAACTGCCATCGTCGCCGGCGCCAGTCTGCACACTTCGACGCCAAGTAGTGCGCCTTCCTTGTCCTTACTTCGTTGCGTCTTAAATTTTTAGGACGTATACTAAGCTTCCTGAAATTCCTACCTTTAAAATTTCGTGGTCAGAAGTTTCGTATTCAGAGAGATACAGTAGGAGGCGTCTGGCTAGGGCATAGTAGTTTTCTGGACGAGTGATCTTTAATTGTCAGATTTTGGGCATTTTGTGATTGTGGTTTTGTGCTTGGTTTGTGCGAGTATTTGCTACTGTTTTGTGCTAAGTAGTGTGCTTGGCTTGTGGCTGATTGCATTTCATTGAAATCAGTAGTTTCAATAGCATATTGTTGTTGAGATATTGTTTGCTATTGTGTACCTTGTTGCAGAATTGTGTTTGTTGAAATCACATTGTATCTCGTGTGTATTGTTGGTTGTTTGTTGTTTTGAAAACATGAATACTTCGGGGTTGAAGATAGAAAAGTTTGATGGTAAGAATGACTTCAGCTTATGGTAAATTAAGATGAAAGCACTTCTAAAGCAACAAGGTATTTGAGCTCCTTTAAATAAGGAAACTACTTAGAACATAAATTCGCCAGAGTTTGAATTGCAAGAGGAGAAAGCTCACTCCACCATCTTATTGTGTATGTCTGATGAAGTTATAATAAAAGTTGCTGATGAATCTACCTCGTTAGGTCTTTGGCAGAAACTTGAGTCATTGTATATGACTAAGTCTTTAACAAACAAATTATTGTTAAAGCAGAGACTGTTCTCTTTAAAGATGATAGAAGGTGTACCTCTTAAGCATCATTTAGATCAGCTAAATGCTATTCTGATGGAACTCAAGGATATTGGAGTAATCATAGAAGATGAAGATGCAGCTCTTATCTTGCTTTGTTCACTCTCATTGAGTTATGAAAACTTTATTCAGTCTTGTGTAGTTGGAAGAGATTCAATTACACTGGAAGAAGTGAGGTCCAACCTTCATTCTAGGGAGCTTAGGCACATGGTGCATGGTAGAAACGAGGCAAGTGGTGTTGGCCTCTCAGCTCAGCAGCAAGAGAACAGGGGAAGAAGCTAGAGACAAGGTGGAGGGAAGAATAGAAGTAGAAGAGAGTCGAAGGGCAAGTACTCTAGGGATACTTGCCATTACTAGAGGTTAGACATCATTTTCTAAGAGATAACGTAATTAAAGGAAAAATTAAATTAGAATTTGTGTCTAGTAAAAATCAATTAGCTGATATATTTACAAAACCTCTAGACGAAAATACATTATGCAACATTAGATTAAATTTAGGTATTTGTAGGCTATGTGATGTGTAAAATGCTTAAACTCCACATAAAAAGATAAATATTATTGATGATGTTGTTCACCTCATAGATATTATATACTTATTATAAATATCTAAAGTAATATCTAAACTGCTGCTTAAGATACTATGTATTTATTGTAAAATCATAATAGTATCTTATTGATTTTAAGTAGTTTATCAATTTTAATAGTTTTTACGATTTTAAGTGGAAGTGTAAATGAAAAACATTAAATACTTCTGACATTCTGAAATTTTGATTAAATGTTTTCTTTGAATCAAGGAAAATGCATATGATCATGCATAAATTTGACTTAATTGATTAAACTTGTAGAATAAGTTATATGTAACTCATCTTAAATTGTTAATCAAAAGTATAAGCTTATTGAAACTAATTCATATTCTTAGTATAATCATAGAAGTAAAAATTGTATGAGATTTGTGTTTTATTGCATCTGTATTAATGGAATACATATATATTGTGCTTAAAATGAAAAGTGCTTACAAAGTAAAAATCTTTGAGAGTTTATTGATCAGTTTGATCACGAGCCTTTTGTACTTGAGCAGATAGGTATGTAAGGATTGTTGTCCTGAAAAAGGATTCTTTAAATCTGGCAACCTAAGGTCCTGATCAGATCTGGGATTGTTGACTGAAAGCTCATTACACGGGTACATTAGAAAGCTTTTGTATGATTCAAGCTTTTCAAACTAACTTTTAAAGAAAATTATCAATATTTACTGTTTTGAAAAGAAAAAGTTGTTTCATTAATTACAGATATCTTTGAATCGCATATAGTTTATACTAATATGACTACTAATTTATTGAATCAACATTAGTACTTTTGAAAACATTTATTTGAGATATATTCTTTTATTCTCCTTGAATTAATCGAATTGAGTTCAAAGTTGTGTTTTGATTCATATACAGTAGGAATTGATTTTGGAAATCATTTTTGATGATGTCAGGATAACAGAAGTCTCTGAAAAGAAAATGTAAAAGTATAGTTATACTTAACATCTATTGTCACTACAAGTATATTTTGTATTTTGATTGAATATATTTGAAGTATATTTGTAGGGGGAGCATTAACAATGTCAAAAATAGATTAATATAATTTAAAATACAAATTTTAGTTAATCTGAATTAATGTCCTCTTAAAATCTTGATGAAATAATGTAAAAAGACAAATAAACTATTTTAGATTCAAAGGACAAAATGTTCAATTAGTTTACTATGTTCTCAAGATAATGTTAAGTTTTAGCATGTGTGTTGTTTTCGGAACGTTTCAGTTGGAATCATCCAAAAATTGTTTTAATTGTACTAACTAGACGTTATATTAGATAAGGTAACGTGTAAAACTGCCTCTAGACAGCGTTTTACTCGTTAGGTTAGTTAACTCAACGAGTTATACTTGAATATTTCGGGTACCTTGATTGAATAAGCTTTATTCAATATTTATTTTATTTCTAAACCCGACTTCTCTTCACGTTGAGTTATACACCTAAAAACCCTATTTAAACACTTATTACACGGGCACTTAGGTTATTTGTAAACTTTGTCAAGAAAATCTTTCCCGCTTGTTGCTATTACAACCTGCGACGATGGTCTCCAAGTTCTACAAAGGTCGTGGCAGAGGAAAAGGCAAAAGTAGAAGAGATGCAAAAGGAAAAGAAATAGAGAATGATGAAGTTCAACGTACTTGGTTGAAGAAAATATTTCAAGTGGACAAAATGTTAGAAGAACTTTATAGAGATTACTTCTTTTCTCAGGATATATTTGATGAAGTTAGACAAGAACTTCAACATACTAATGCAAGTATTACATACATGGGTATTCGAAGTAAATATGATAGAGAATACAGAATGAAATGTGCTGAGATTGCATTTTTGGAATAGTATGCAAAATATTTGGAAAAGGGTGTAGGTTCATCAAATAGAACTCCTCAAACTCCTATAAACGGTACAAGACTACATGCATTTGAGGAAGAGCATGAATCAGCTATCCCTATTCCTTTATATTCAAAACAAGTAGAATTAGATATTGCTGTAGACAAAACAAAAGTTAACAGTCTTCGAAAGGCCGTTGCAATAGAAAGTGCCTTAGAAGAATTAAAGTAGAAAACTTTTATGGAGCAATTTGAAAAGAAAACAGTAATACTTGAATAGGAGAAACAGAAATGTTATAGAAGAAGGAAAGTCAGAAAAATTATGTCTAAGGAAACAAAGTCTTTTGAAAAAGGAAAATTAGATGAAAATTTATTTCCAAAGGACAATGTATGTCTAGACAATGTACCTTATTGTGCATCTGATAAACTCATCAGTTCCGAACACACTAAAACTGATGAAGATAATGAGACTTTATTTTCCCTTGCTAGAAAACTTGAGAAGAAATCTAAGTCAAATTTGAGCTCAAGTTTTTCTATTAGTACAAGTCCTGATGATGCAGAATTTAACAAATCAGAGCATCAGGCAGTTGACATTGAACAAGTTATTGCAGATATAATTGACAATGTTAAGGCAGTAACTAGTTCAAAGGCGGAATTGTTTGGTGTAGCAAATATTGAAATTGTTAAGACTCCAGAAGAGCTAAAAGTTAACCAGCCTTCTACGGAATCTATAGAAGTAGAGTCTGAGAATTCATAGCATGAATCAATGGAATTATCTGTTGAACAAAATGAACTATTATAGACAGATACACTGGCTGTAGAATTTGTGGAAAAATTGTACTCTGAACATTCTATAGAGACTGAACAGATGAATGTTGAGCATATTGACAATGTTCCTAACACTGTTGAAGCTGAAGAATAAAGCTTACCTGAGCAGCTTCAAGATAATATTTTGGAAGAGGAACAACATGACATTCATTTTGAAGAAGAGGTTCCTGAAGATGAATTAAACTCTGAATCACGGCTTCAGGTATCACCTTCTTTGTGTACAATATTAAAAATTCAAGGTAATGCAATTCATTTTAGATCTGAAGAAGCATTGCAGAAATACAATAATCTGATTACATGTCAGATTCTACATGCTCGTCCAATAAAATTCAGAAATTTGATGGAAATAAGAGATCTGTTTGAGTTTCAAGGCCTCATTAAATTCTTGCCAGTAGGAACGAAATGGAAGCAATACACAGAGCTTATTGCAGCTTTTTATAGCAATCTGGACAAGAATGGAAATTTTCTGAAAACTCAAATAAATGAATAGGAGTTTATATTGTCTCCTAAGTTAATTTTTGAAGTTTTAGGATTAATGAATGAAGGTGTTGTTGTTACCAACAGATTTGACATAATAAGACAACTGGAATGGAACATTTAGTCTTTATCAAAAATTCCAGATGTATATTCTGAAATGAGATTAATGGAAAATCTGAATGCAGAGGCAAGATTTATTGCAAATATATTGCATGCAAATTTATTTCAGAGAGTTGGACACAATATGGAAGTCAGCAGAAGTTGTTTATATGCAACTTATAGCTTGCTGAATAGAATTCAAATCAATTGGTTTGATGTTTTCACTTCTTAACTACAGCATATGAGTTCAAAGTTATTTTATGGTGATGCTGTATGTAGACTCATTGCAAGCCAATTGAATTTATCCGACTGGTCCTCTGAAACTAAAGGCATGAGAACATTTAGTATCAAAGATTTGCAAAAATTCCAGGCCATGCATAAACCTCAATGACAACAACAACAACAACAAAGTTATTCAGTTCAAGCAGAACTGCAAACCCAGCTACCTCCTGACTTAGATGCAGTGCTTAACGACATCAGAAATGATATTAGGCATCTAGGAGATAAAATATGTAATGCTATAAGTGATATACTTAGGAGGGGTCGATAACTGTTTTTGTTTATTTCTGAATACAAAATGTAATGTTTGTATTACTTATTTGATTCATTGAACAATACATTTTTCTGTAAATGTGTTCAATTCTTATTCTTGTTTAAAGAAATCATTGTTGTAATTCTCTTATATACATATATATATTCTCTATAATTATCTTTTTGATTAATGACAAAAAGGGGGAGAAATATTATAAAAAGATGATTATGATCTTAATTGCATATATATATTATAAAAGGAGATGCTATTTAAATGGTTATTGTAATCTGACAGATGATAATTAGAAAACTGATACTTATATAATTATTGACATCTGAGAGTTTTAGTTCTGAGAGGTAAAATTTACACAAACAATAGAAATAAGCTTAAATGAACTTAAGTCAACAAACAAGTTTGTTGAATTAAAAGTTAACCTAATGAAGGTGCTTTGTTGAGTTAAACATATTTCATAATTGATTTAATATGGTTTTGTCATCATCAAAAAGGGGGAGATTGTTGAGTATTTTTGTTTTGATGATGTGTGTTGAATGAAAATAATCATATTTGCTCAATTACTATTGTTTGTGAAAAGAAATTAAAATCATCAATTAATACAGAAAAAGCTTACTGATATAAATACTTGTCTGTATTGGATCTGAAGTTAATAACTAGTCATTTTGTTGCATTAATTTCTCATTTAACTAAATGTTAAGTTAACGTGTGTTTTTATTGAAAAGCATGATATGTTTTAATGTTATATCTTCTGTATCATGAACAGTGCACGTTTAGACAACTCGTTAAGTTAGAGTTTTGTTTATATAGAGGTCACGTGAGAACTCGTTAAGTTAGAGGCTTAAAGGTTAAAATAGGTCATGTGATAACTCGTTAAGTTAGTGAGTAAAAGAAGAGACGAACTCGTTAAGTTAGTGTTATACACGTGGTGAAATTATAAGTTACGAATGTTGTATTGTATCACGTGAGGTGCACATGTTTAACTCGTTAAGTTAACATAACTAAACGCATTGAGTTGCTATAATGAACACTAAGGCAACGCGTTAGGTTAGTGTTATAAATTTAAGTTGTTATTTTTTGCACGTGATAAAATTCTTATTATAAAAACATTTGTTTATTACTGGTTCGTTGAATTATCATAACACAACGGAAATGGTTGGTTGAGTTATCATAACACAACGGAGATGGTTCGTTGAGATAGCATAACACCACAGACTTAGTTCGTTGAGTTAGCTACAGTACTTGTCATGTGAAATGGCACATGAGGAACTCGTTAATTTAGAAACGTTAAGTTATATAAATACTTGTGTTACTCGTTTAGTTAACATTAAAGTAAACTGATGAAAAACTTTTGGACGAGAAAGTTTATTTTGTAGGAAATTTTTCAGAGATCTAGGACTGATGATTAAAGGAAATTCGAAATATAAAAGTGGGTTAGAACATGTGTGTTTCGATGAAGGAGAAAGGAAAGATGTGGAGAAGTGGAAAACTGGTAGTGGTTAAACGTGAAGGATATGCATGAAATGAAGATACAGTATAAAAGGCATAGAATTCTCGTTGATCAATTTATCCTTGCACACAAAAAGAAAAATCTTTTCAAGGATCAAACCATCCCTGCACACCAAAAGAAAAATCTTTTTCAGGGATCAAAAACACCTTCTCGGGGAAAATCTCTCAAGTAGATGAAAGTTCAGTGAAGCATAAAAAGGTAAGATTTTCATCACTAAAGATTTGAAGTATCAGAAGAAAGCAAATTCGGTGAAGCATGAAAAGACAAGATATTCGTCACTGAAGAATTGCTGAAGAAGAAAAAGAAGAAGAAGAAAGATCTCAAACAGGGAGAAAAGTTTTAAATTCTGCAAATTAGTTTTCTCTGTTTGTAGTTATGAAATTGTTTAGATGATACATGGTATCGAAATATAATTGCATCTACAATTTCTGAGGAGAATTGAATTGTATATTGTAATTGAAACCTTGAATAAAAATGATTTTATGAAAACAATGTCTCGACTTATTTTTGAGTTTTAAAGTTTCAATTATATTTCAGAAAATATTAAAAATACACAATTCACCCCCCCTCTTGTGTAGCCATACGATCCTACAAATTAGAAACAAAGCTAAACTTGTTGCTCAGGGATACAACCAGTAGGAAGGAATCGACTATGAAGAGACTTTTGCACCTGTTGCAAGACTTGAAGCAATTAGAATGTTGCTTGCCTTTGCAAGCAATATGAAAATCAAGCTCTATTAGATGGATGTTAAAAGTGCATTTCTTAATGGCATTTTGTAAGAAAAAGTATATGTAAAATAACCACCAGATTTTAAAGATAAGGAAAGACCAAACCATGTATACAAATTGAATAAAGCTCTTTATGGTCTGAAGCAAGTTCCATGTGCATGATATGATGAACTGAAGGGTTTCCTTCTTGAGAATCAATTTAACATAGGAATTGCATACAACACTTTATTTATCAAGTCAGAAAATTCTCAGATGTTGATCATCCAGATCTATGTGGATGATATCATTTTTGTTGCTACACATGAGAAACTATGTCATGACTTTTAGACTTTAATGAAGAATGAATTTGAAATGAGTCTTATGGGAGAACTAAAATTCTTTCTAGGATTACAAATTCATCAACTAGAGCATGACATCTTTCTTAATCAAGAAAAATTTTGCAAAGAGATTCCTTTGAAGTTTGGTATGGACAAATCCAAAGTAGCAAATACACCTATGAACTCAAATGAAAAACTTGATAAAGATATCTCTAGCACGTTTGTAGATCAAAAGAAATACAGAGGTATGATTGGATCACTTCTATATTTAACAGCCAGTAGACCAGACATAATGTTCAGTGTATGTGCTTGTGCAATGTATCAAGCCTCTCCAAAAACATCACATTTAAAAGTAGTTAAATGTATCTTTAAATACTTACAGGGTACCAAAGATTTTGGTTTATTCTATTCTTCACAGAATCATCTAATATTAGCAAGTTACAGTGATGCAAATTATGTAGGATGCAAATCAGATCGAAAAAGTACCAGTGGTACATGTCAGTTGCTTGGTCACTCACTTGTTTCTTAGTTCAGTAGGAAACAAAACTCTATAGCTCTATCTACCACTGACACTGAATACATGGTAGTAGACCTATGTTGTGCACAGATTTCATGGATGCAACCAACTTTGGCAGACTATAAGCTAATTTTTCAGAATACAATTATTTACTGTGACAGTAGCAGTGCCATCAATCTCTTCAAAAATATAGTTCTACACTCTAGAGTAAAACATATCGAGATTAGGCACCACTTTCTAAGAGACCATGCTGACAAAGTCATATTTCTTTAGAATATGTTTCTACTAAAGAACAACTTGTAGATATTTTTAGTAAACCTTTATTTAAAGCTGCATTTAATCATATTAGACGAAATTTAGGGATTTGTTCTTTATATGATTTATAATTTCATATCTCTCTACTCTCCAAGCTCACAACTAGGAGCTTGATCTACTAACATCTCTGTTTTGCAGCAATTTAGCAATTTTTTTAGGATAACCAGCTATAATTGCCTCACCAAGTCAGTATCGCTCTTCTCACTCCTTTTGACAAATGGCAAAAAGGGGGAGAAAGACCATATTTTGGTAGCAGGCTGTAGTAAACTCAGGGGGAGTAATCTTAGAAAAATAGGAAGAGCTTTTCAATTTCAACTTCTATATCCTATTTTTGTGCGATTCTCTGTATAGATATATAGGGAGAGAAATACATGTAATATATTGTAAGGTTTTTGCCATTATCAAAAAGGGGGAGATTGAAATGACCTCTAGATTTTGATAATGCAAAAATCAATATGAGGAATCAAATTGTATTTCTCAGGCAGAATAGTTCAGTAAGAGAGCAGAAGTTGATACAGACAATTCAAAGTGTGTTGCAAGTGATAAAAAAGATTTCGAAAGATTACCAAGCTTAACTATCTAGAAGAGATATATTTTCAGTGAGTTACCAATCTAAGTATTCGAAAGGCAGTATAAAGTAGTAGCAACACTATCGGACAGTTAAGAGGATAACTATTCGAAAGTAGAAGACCTTCGGAGAGTTAGAAAGATGGATGTATGAAGAATCGGAATGTTACTGTAGCTAACTATCCGAAACTTAAGTCATTGAATTTCCCATGTGTAGAAATCCAGACAAAAGCTTAAAAGAAGAATCGGAAAGTTATTGTAGCTAACTATCCAAAATTTGAAGAGTTTCAATGAGTTACATGTATAACCATTCGAAACTTAAGTTATTCTATTATGCACGTGTTGAAATAAGAAAGTAGTCGGAAACTTAAAGAAGGATTTCGGAGGGTTACTGTAGCTAATTATCCGACAATCAAAGGATAGTTCGATAAGTTACAGTTGCAAGTATCCGATCGAATGACAACTCATATGTACGATCTGAAATCCTACATGGCAGAAAGACTTAAATGACTTTTCGGTAGGTTACTATTGATTTTCGGAGAGTTACATGGCTAAGCCTCCGAAAAACTCAAGAAATTGGAAGGGTATTTTGAAATACCTCCTTGAACGGTAACTTACCATATTTGGGTCTGTAATCTTACCAAGTACAGTAGAATACATCCGTTGGAAGAAAATTTGATCGTTACACATAATAGTATATATACAAGCAACAGATAACAAAAGCTTTCAACTTTTGCATATACAAATATTTACACCAAGCTCAACAAAAGAAAGTCTTTGAGATCAAATCATCATCAGCATATACAGACTCAAATTTAGAAGCTCATCACGCACTCAACTCTGATACATTCAAGCAAGTGTTTTACTGAAGTACATGGATCAAAAACTTCAGAGAAAGATTGGTTGGAGCTATGACTAGAAAACTCAAGTGAATGGTTGGTTCTTGCTTTGACCTTAAAGCAAGTGTTTGTAAGTTTGAGAAAGTTTAATGAAGCCTAAGTATCCCTTGGGGGTAGACTAGCTGTTAGTGGTGAACCACCTAAAAACCTTGTGTGCATTCATTTTATTCTGTGCTTGCAACTTTACTTTATTAATTAATCATCCATTTATAAAGAAATAAATTTTATTACCATTCACGCCCCCCTCTAGTAAGCCATCAGATCCTAACACTTTCGTCTTCATGCATCTTAAAGAGTTCATACTTATGAATTAACATGTTTATCTTAGTCTCTTTAACTTGAGAAGTACCTTCATGTGAAACTTCTAATGCATGCCACACCTAATAAGCAGATTTATATGTCGACACTTTACTGAACTATTCATAACTCAATGCACAAAATAAAATATTTAAGTCCTTAGCATTCAGAGTTTCATTTTCTTTTTCAGTAATTGTCCAAGTATTATAAGGGGTAGTTAATGGCGTATATGCTTTAGAAATCATGAACCACAACTTATGATCTATACTTTGAAGAAAAATTATCATCCTATATTTCCAATATTCAAAATGTATTCCATCAAATAAAGGAGGATGGTTAAGATTTTGACCTTTATACAAAGAAAAATTACCGTTTCTAGTAGCCATCTTACCTTAGAATTTTCAACCTATTTGATTTTAAATAGTCTAAAATTATAAAAATAATTTGAGCCTTAAATCGAGAAAGTTAAATGTATGCTCAGATATTAATTTCTATTTAAAAACAAGGAAGGTAGAATAAGCAATGATGTTAAATAAGTTGATTTCGATTTTATATCAAAGATTATTAACAAAGCTCTAATACCACTTATAGGATCATATGGCTACACAAGAGGGGGGTGAATTGTGTTTTTCAACATTTTCTGATTATAATTGAAACTTTAAAACTCAAAAACAAGTTGAGACATTATTTACATAAAATCATTTTTATTCAAGGTTTCAATTACAATATACAATTCAATTCTCCTTAGAAATTGTAGATGCAATTATATATCGATACCATGTTTCATCTATACAATTTCATAACTACAAATAGAGAAAACTAATATGCAAAATTTTAAAATATTTCTCCCTATTTGAGATCTTTCTTCTTCTTCTTCTTTTTCTTCTTCAGCAATTCTTCAGTGATGAATATCTATTCTTTCTCTACTTCACTGAATTTGCTTCCATCTGATACTTCAAATCTTTAGTGACATAAATCTTACCTTTTTCTACTTCATTGAATTTTCTTCCACTTGAGAGCTTTTCCCTGAAGAGGTGTTTTTGATCCCTGAAAAGATTTTTTGTTTGGTGTGCAGGGATAACTCATCAATGAGAATTCTATGCCTTTTATACTGTATCTTCATTTCATGCATATCCTCCACGTTTAATCACTATCAGTCTTCCACTTCTTCATGTCTTTTCTTTTTCCTTCATCGAAATACTCACTTCTGACCTACGTTTACATTTCAAATTTTCTTTAATCATCAATCCTGGATCTCTGAAAAATTTCTTGCAAAATAAACTTTCTCGTCCAAAATCTTTCATCAAGTATAATAAGAAGTCGTTACTTTAATGTTAACTAAATGAGTAAAACAAGTAGATATATAACTTAATGTTTCTAACTTAACGAGTTCCTCATGTGCCAACTCACATGACAAGTACTGTAGCTAACTCAACGAACTAAGTCTATAGTGTTACGCTAACTCAACGAACCATCTCTGTGATGTTACGATAACTCAATGAACCATCTCCGTTGTGTTATAGATAACTCAACGAACCAGTAATAAACAAATATTTTTATAATAAGAATTTTACCATGTACAAAAATAACAACTTAAGTTTTATAATGCTAACCTAATGCGTTGCCTTAGTGTTCAATATAGCAACTCAACACATTTAGTTTTGTTAACTTAATGAGTTAAACATGTGCACCTTACGTGATACAATATAACATTCGTAACTTATAATTTCACCACGTGTATAACACTAACTTAACAAGTTCGTCTCTTCTTTTACTCACTAACTTAACGAGTTCTCACGTGACCTATTTTAACCTTTAAGCCTCTAACTTAACGAGTTCTCACGTGATCTCTATACAAATAACACTCTAACTTAACAAGTTGTCTAAACATGCACTATTTATGATACAGAAGATATAACTTTAAAACATATCATGCTTTTCAATAAAAACACACGTTAACTTAACGTTTATTTAAATGAGAAATTAATGCGATGAAACGACTAGTTATTAACTTAATATAATTTCAGATCCAATATAGACAAGTATTATATCAGTAAGCTTTTTCTATATTAATTGATGTTTTTAATTTCTTTTCACAAGCAATAGTAATTGAGCAAATATGATTACTTTCATTCAGCACACATCATCAAAACAAAATACTCAACATGTCCGATATACAATTCAAATAGAAAATAAAGTCCTTATTCAAAACTAATTTTGAATTGTATAAAACCTGATCTTTATGCACATAGCTCCTTTCCTTCCTTTTTCTCAGCTTCTATATCTCTTCTTCTCTAGTTGTCCAATTTTCAAACTTCTTGCGTTTGCAGCTCTTTTTCTGAAATTGCTTGGAATTTCAAACTTCTTCTGATGTTGGAGAATTTTTTTTGAATATGAATATTCAAACTTAACTTTTCAATTAGGGATCTGGATTGAATATTCAGACTTGCTTTTTGAGATTGGGATCCTCTCTTGTAATGTAGCTCGTACTCTCTATTAGTAGTCAAACTCTGTCTTCATGTTCAGCATGTTCATCCACTTAATCCATAATTCATGTACAAATATCTTGTCATTCTCTACTTCACTGAATTTGCTTTCTGTTGATACTTTAGATCTTCAGTGACATAAATTTGAGTTTTTCTGCTTCATTGAATTTTCTTCCATTTGTGAGCTTTTCCTCGAAGAGTGTTTTTGATCCCTGAAAAGATTTTTCGTTTGGTGTGCAAGGATAGATTGATCAACGAGAATTCTATGCCTTTTATACTATATATTCATTTCATGCATATCCTCCACGTTTAATCACTGCTAGTTTTCCACTTCTTCATGTCTTCTCTTTTTTCTTTATCGAAATACACACATTCTAACCCACATTTACACTTTGAATTTTCTTTAATCATCACTCTTGGATCTCCAAAAAATTTCCTACAAAATAAACTTTCTCATTCAAAAATTTGAAACTTTATCGTTTAATCACTCTTGGATTTCTTTTAACTATCAAATGTAATAATAAGTCATTACTTTAATGTTAACTAAACAAGTAACACAAGTAGATATATAACTTAACATTTCTAACTTAATGAGTTCCTTATGTGTCAACTCACGTGACAAGTACTGTAGCTAACTCAACGAACTAAGTCTGTGGTGTTACGCTAACTCAACGAACCAGTTTCGTGGTGTTACGATAACTCAACGAACCAACTCCGTTGTGTTATAGATAACTCAACAAACTAGTGATAAACAAATATTTTTATAATAAGAATTTTACCACGTGTAAAAATAACAACTTAAGTTTATAATGCTAACCTAACGTGTTGCCTTAGTGTTCAATATAGCAACTCAACGCATTTAGTTATGTTAACTTAACGAGTTAAACATGTGCACTTCATGTGATACAATATAACATTCGTAGCCTTTAATTTTACCATGTGTACAATACCAACTTAACGAGTTCGTCTCTTCTTTTACTCACTAACTTAACAAGTTCTCACGTGACATCTATACAAATAACACTCTAACTTAACAAGTTGTTTAAACGTGCACTATTCATGGTACAGAAGATATAACTTTAAAACATATCATGCTTTTCAATAAAAACACACATTATCTTAACGTTTAGTTAAATGAGAAATTAATGCAATGAAATGACTAGTTATTTAATAGTATAATTTTAGATCCAGTATAGACAAGTATTTATATCAATAAGCTTTTTCTGTATTAATTGATGTTTTTAATTTCTTTTCACAAGCAATAGTAATTGAGCAAATATGATTACTTTCATTCAGCACACATCATCAAAACAAAATACTCAACACAAACTAATATGTTCGTTAGTCATTTTATAAAACTCGAAGAATTATCTATCCATGTGTATAAAAACTCGAACAGTTATCTAACTCTTCGATTTTCATTATTGAACGCATATGGAAAACACGTGACAACTTAAAACATTAAAAACACATATGCAGATAACTTAACTATATGATTTTTTAACATAACTCTTTGACTAAATTAAATCGTTAACTATCTGAAAGTTTAACTGTGAATGCTAACTATTCGAAAATTGTAGCTATTCGAAAGTTAACTATTCGAAATTTTAAATGAAACTTTTCGATAACTTGCCAACATTTAATTATGTGACTATTATACTTAGAAAATATTATTTAGACTTATTCAAAAAACTTTAATAAAGCATTCATCATCAAAACAAAATTCCTAACAATCTCCCCCTTTTTGATGATGTCAAAACCTAATAAGTCAAATAATCTATCTTCTCCCCCTTTTTGGCATTATAAAAAAATAAATAAAATGTAAGGAAGAAAAAGTTTGCTAAGTATATATCGTTCAAAAAGACATTGTGTGTGTGTGTGTGTTTTTTTTTATTTTAAACATGCATAAATGTCGTAGATAAGAATAAACTGTTTAAATAAAACTGTTTTAAACATAAATTGTTAAAAACAAGTATATGATCACTAAATGCAGTAAACAGTTTACAAATATACCACAAGTAAGTTTTCGGAAACAAATTACAATAAATAAATCATGCAATACATAATTTGTATAATTACAAGCCTCTTTGTCTTCGAAAAAGATTGATCAGAGTATTTGAAATTTGCCTTGCAATTTCTGTACTTACTCTGTTGATCTGATCAATTATTGCTTGATCTAAATTAGAATGTGAAACTTGTGACTGTTGTTGTAAAAATTCAGTATTTATGTCTGTATGTAAAGCTGTATGTGTATCTGTATTTATACCTGTATTTCTATCTATATGTTGCTGTTGTTCTGAAAACTATGTCGACTGTTGTTGTTGCTATTGTGACTAATTTTGCCAATCATGTTGTTGTTGTTGCTATCGAATTACAAGTGCATCTGCTTCCTAGTATTTCTGTAGTTCCTTTGTAGAGAAAGATCTTGATTGTAATCTTTTCTGTGGCCAAGGTGTAATATCTGTTTGACTTGCCATAATTCTCAAAAGTGTATCACCATAAAATAATTTACTCTACAAGTTTAAGATATGAGAAATAAAAATATCATACTAGTTCACCTGTATATGGTTAATTAATGCATATGTAGCATAAAGACAGCATCTGCCAACTTCTGCACAATGACCAAATCTCTGAAAGAGTGAAGTATGCAGTATTTTTGCAATAAAACGTGCTTGGCCATTTAAATCATTTAGTAATTGCATTGGATTGTTGGCAGTCAAATTTTTGGCTAAACTTTTAATGTCCCATCCCAACTGATAAACCTATTTTCTTTCTGATAATTTAACTCCATTTTTCAGACCGAGTACTTGATAAAGTAATTCTGGAGTTAAATATATATCGTAGTCTTGTATATTGGAAACAGGAATACCTTCTTCCACTGTTAAGTTTGAGTAAAAACAACTTATAATTTCTAGTATAACTACATGGCCTGGTTGTTGTGGAAGTAGAGTCAACAAGCCTTGAAATTCAAACATTTCTCGTATATGTGCCATCCTTTCAAACTTAACTAGTCTTGAATATAAAATTGTAAAAGTTTTATATGTCTGAAATTTTTCATAATAGGAACTATTTTTGAACCATAACAATGTATTTTCATCTCAATTCTGTTTAGGATTAGGTATTTTCCTATCATGATGTTCCGATCTGGGACTTGTTTCAACATTATCAGCAACATCTATATTTTCAGATCTTTCAGAACTATTGGAATTTCTATCAAAGCTAGTATAAATGTTTGAAATATCTGTTATTGTCGTATCAATAATCTACTGAATTTCCTCTGTTTGTACTTCTTGAAACATATCAGTATCAACAGTCTCTGTGTTATTCTGTCTATCAGCAACATTTATGTCGATAATTGGTCTATATAACAATTATCTCTGTATGAAAGAATGTTCTATATCTGTTTGTGTAATAGAATCATCCTATATTTCTAAAACTTATATAATTGAGACATTGGCAATGTTATATTCTATTTGTAACTGTGTAGTTTGTTGATTATATACATTTATCAAGAAATATACTGTATACTATAACAAACATAACCACATGTATAAACTGTAGCATAAGCAACTATACCAAAACACAAAAGTCTCTATCCGAGAAATAGTAAGAGGAAGAATAGCTGTACATTCCTCTTCAGATGAAATATCATCAAAATTCATAGACTCAATATCTATGCCATCAAAAATATCATCAAGATTGATATCATCTGTATATATATCATCAAAATTTCCTACATGTTCTCTTTCTGTAGGAAAAGAATGTTGGCTTGCAACATGATGTGAAAAACTGTCCATTGTATTAAAAGAAACATTATGCACTAATGTGACACAATACCTTAGAGTGTATGCTTGTAATCCGATATTTGTCACATCTACTGGGATTCCTAAAACAAAATCCTATCCAACTTGTGCAATGGAATAGAGTTTTCCATTTTTCAATGATTCTTCTTGTTGCTGCAATATGCCTTGTACACCTATAGTCAGTCCAAAATATTCTAATGTCTTCTTCTTTTTCTGACTATATGTGTGTAGTGTTTCTAGTTGTTTAGAAAGTTTTCTTAATTTCTTCTATTAAAGGCACTTGTGGTCTTGATGGTCCTTCACCATGATGCCTAGGTGGTAATAATGGAATATAGAGTTTTAAGCTCTCAACCTCTGCCATTTTTAGTTGATAAAGTTTTTTTCCTTCACTACGAAAGCCCATTTTCCAAATGGCAGTTTTCTATTCATTAATAAATTGTTGAATATCGTCTAAAATAGCTGGGGGAAAATAATGTTGGGAATACAAAGACTCTAATTCCCTGTTGGCATTTTCTATCATTGGTCCCCATTTCTTTCCATAATAAGTGATAGATTGTACCAATTTTTTAGGTACATGTCTAGAACTTGTAACAACTACAAGGTTACGTTGTAAAGTTCATTTCCATAGTTGTAATGCGGAAAGTTCGATTTGTTTTAGTCTAAACTTTGTTTCAGCATAATTTTGAATAAATTTCCAACAGAAATTTTTGTCATCTTGAATAGATTTTCTAATTTCATGTATTACTTCATTAGAAAAAGTATACCTTGAGTAAATGTCTTTGATCTCACTTTCGATCTTCTCAAGTTCCATCTCTCTTTTCTACACTTTTGTCATTCTACCATGTCCTCGTCCATGTCCTGACATTGTCGATTAATCTTCGTTGTTCACTATAGAACTTAGTGGAAGTAAAGATTGTGAAACTAGGGTTTTACCAAGGTAGAAACATGAAAGTTGTTAGTAAAACATTTATAACTCTTCGAGTTTATAAACGGATAAACGGATTCAATCATAAATATAAGATCTGTTACTGTTAAATAACTCGAATGCTTACAATAACTATACGAGTTTTACAACCGACAAAAGCAGAATACTTAGCGTAACTGTTCGTGTAAAGAAAATAACTATTGGCTAAGTAAAAAATGAGAAAACTCGAAGACTTATGATAACTATTTGAGTTTTGAGAGTAGTAAAGCACATAACTATATGATAAACTGGAATAGTTATTGTCAGAATTTAAGTTTTTTAAAAAAATAGTAATATTAAGTTAACTATTCGAATTTTTCGGATGGATATGCGAAAAAGTTGAAGACTTAAGCATAACTGTTCGAGTTTCAACATGAGATAGAATAAAGCAATTAAATTCAACACGTGCATAATTCTAACTTAAGGAGTTCATATATTTTGGATACTTACAAACCTAACTATTCGATGCTTAGATGCATTTTGGAGAGTTACTAGATAACTTACCGAACATTCACTTAAGTCATGCATTAAGGTGTCAACATGTGTACACCAGGAAATAATAAAATATTCTTTAATCGTTGAAAAACATAATTGTCTAGGACATGCAATATAACTTTTCAAAACAATAGAAAATTTAGATACTTAAGAATTAAAAAGCCTGTAATTCACCGATAGTTCAGAAATGTACTTAAATAATGTTAATTTCCTGAGATTATGCAGATTCTTTCATTAAAATATATAATAATTCATAATGGTTGAATTCTTATATGATAAATTTCTCCCCCTACATAAATGTAGTCCAGAGAATCTATGGCGTACTTAAACTGGGTTGCCAAGCTCCAAATAGTTGTGTCATTTAAGTTTAAAATCTAGTGTACTTAAATTGGGTTGCGAAGCCCTAAATAGATTTGAGTCTCTACTTTTTTCTTTTTTAATTGAAATATAGAAATAAGTAGTAGATTTAGCAATTTAGACTTTCTAGCTTTTATCTTATTCAGTTTACAAAAGAAAATTCATAGAGATATACCTTTAGGTAACTAAAAGGAATTCAATAATGAGTACACGAACTTAAGAAAATAAATGCATTACATTATGTGTAAAGGATAGATAATAATAAAGAAAAATAACAAAGATTATATGCACATATTATGGTAGAATTGTTATAACACTTGTAAAAGAAATTAAGCTTGAGTAAATTGCCTCTTTTTTTTTTTAATTTATACATATATATTTTATGTATTACCTCCCACAATATCATATTTTTACATGATCACAATCCCTTGCTTAGGGGAAAGATAACTAGTTACTCAATGATAAGTGAGAACAGGTAAATTTTTTTATTTTTATAACTTAAATAGAATCTGAATTACTTGTAAAATGAGTTTTCAGTCAGCACATCCCAAACTAGTTGGTTCAAGTGACTAGGGTTTAAGATCTCCCAACGGACTTAATTACTCAAGCAATTGCAGATAAACAATAAAATAAGACAATAAATTGAATAAAAGACAACCGCAAGACTTAATTTTTCTAACAGTATGTTAATAACTTTCCTTTAATAAACAATACATACTTTTTATATATTTTCCAGTTAAAATCTCTTTAAGGGTGTATACATAAGTAACAAAAATACAATTGGCACTCATATTGAATCAAATTAACTTTCCTTAAGTAACCTTTTATGAATTTTTCTTAAGTAAATTGACTTCAATAAAAATCATAATTTCATAAATTCTTAACTACTAGAAAATAGTAATTCAAAAATAGATATTTTGTTTTTTTTGATAATAAAGAAATTAAATTCTAAAACTACCTTATAACAAACCAAAATATTATGCAATGAACAGGACAATTTAAACATTAGATAACCTATAGATACCAAGTTCTAATCATAATTTTGAAAAGGTATTCTCATCTAAGGGTTTTGTAAATAGATCTGCTAATTGTTCTATGGTAGGAACAAAATTTAATACTATTTTTCCTTTTATAACATTATCCCTTAGAAAATGATGTTGAACTTCTATATATTTAGCTCGTGAATGTAAGACAGGATTTTTAGACAAACTTATTGCAGAACTACTATCATATAAAATCATAGTTGGTTCATAGGCTAAATTAAAATCTTTTAAAGTTTGTCTGATCCACAAGATTTGAGCACAACAAAGTGCAGCAACTATGTATTCAGTTTCAGTTGTAGATAATGCTACACAATTTTGCTTTTTGCTAAACCATGACACTAAAGAATTTCCTAATAATTGACATGTGCCACTGGTGCTTTTTCTTTCAGACTTACATCCTGCGAAATCAGCATCACTATAACCTATTAAATTTAGAGAACTGTGTTTAAAGTAAAACAATCCGAAATTGATGGTTCCTAATAGATATTTAAAAATTCGTTTAATAGCAAGTAGGTGTGATTCTTTAGGATTAGATGATATCTAGCACAAGTACACACACTAAACATAATATTTGGTCAGCTAGCTATTAAATAAAGTAATGAACTAATCATACTTCTATATTGTTTTATATCTACAGTTTTTCTAGAGTCATCTTTATCCAACTTAGTGATAGTACTCATTGGTGTATTCTTTGTTTTAGTGTTGTCTAAACCAAACCTCTTTAATAAATCTCGAGTATATTTTTCTTGTGAAATAAAAGTACCCTGATCTAACTACTTCATTTGTAAGCCTAGGAAAAATGATAGTTCACCTAGCATACTCATTTCAAATTGATTAGTCATGTCTTTCGAAAAAGACTCAACTAATTTATCATTTGTTGCTCCAAATATGATGTCATCTACATAGATTTGAACTACTAATATATCCTTTTCGACCTTCTTGATAAAAAGAGTGTGATCTACCTTTCCCATAGAATACCCTTTTTCCATAAGAAATTTAGATAATCTCTCATACCAAGACCTAGGGGCTTGTTTAAGGCCATATAGTGCCTTCTTAAGCTTGTAAACATACTTAGGATATTTTGAATCTTCAAAACCTGGAGGTTGTTTTACATAAACTTCTTCTTTTATATATCCATTTTAAAAAGCAGTCTTAACATCCATTTGATATAATTTGAAACCCATATAACAAGCATATGCTAACAAAATTCGTATTGATTCTAGTCTAGCAACAGGAGCAAATGTTTCATCATAGTCAATTCCTTCCTCTTGCTTGCAACCTTGAGCAACTAACCTAGCTTTATTTTTAAGTATATGTCCATCCTGATCAACTTTGTTTCTAAATACCCACCTTGTTACTATTATGGAATGATTTTCAGGTGGTGGAACTAGATCTCATACCTCATTTCTTATAAATTGATTTAGCTCATCTTGCATAGCTAAATACCAAAATTCATCTTCTAAGGCATCTTCAATTTTCTTAGGTTCTAGTAAGGAAACAAATGAATAAGCACTACAAATGTTGACTACTATAAAGTATCAATTTGTGCATTTTATATATGTTAATTCATGCATGTTAAGGATTATAAAGTTCAAATATATATGTTCTAATGTGGAATTACATGCAAATTATATTTTTAGACATATGAATGAATTAAGGATTAAATAGCCAATAATGTACAAATTTATCCTTTATTAAATTAACACCTAGTCAATTAGCCCATGTGTAAATATAAGTAATTTATATATTGATTTCATACATATCTTAAAAGAATTATCATTAAGATATGAAATCAAATAATCCTCAATTGAGCAAGAAATATATTATGCACATTTCATTTTTGCTTTATAATTGAGTAGCAATTTATGTGTAATGTGCATATGCATTTAATGTTATGTTTTAGTTGTTGATAATAGGTGAGGACGTGGACCCTTGGATTAAATCATGGGAAATCAACAATCCATGGTCGTCCATCACACACTTCCAATTCTTAAAGATATCAATCAATCAACCATCAAGACTTGCTTAATTTAGGAGGTCACAAATTGGAAGGAGTTTGAATTCTTTCCATAGATGAATGACAAGGGAAGAGAAAAGTGTATGGCCGACCAAGGAAACATTCATCTCCTCTTTCTCCTCCATGCAAGGGCAAGAACTCCAACTCCAATTTTCGTCCCTCCTCTTCCACCCAAGATTTTGGAAGAGTTTTTCTCCAAGATTGGTGAGCTTAGGCATCTTCCCCCTCATCTTAGATGACCTCCTTTTCTCCACTCCAAGCCAACATACGGAAGGATCTTCACAGGTGAATTTGGTGGTATTGGAGGCACATGTGTAGCATTGGAAGAGCTTGAGACGTGATCTTCAAGGTGAGGTAATTAGGAAGCATCAAAGTTGAAGAGGAAAGCCAACAAATCCATGTATCTTGGAAGTGGATTGAGGATGTGCAACCCATTTTCTCCAAAGCAAACATAGGCAGTTCTCCTTTGGACGTGATTTGCAAGTGGTGACAACCTTGTAGAGGAGTGGACAAAGTGGTTCATCATCAAATAGAGATCAAATGCTTGAAGAGAAGTGGATGAATTAAAGGTAAAAGAGAAGGGAGAGATCCTCATATTTGTAAACATATTTTCATATCATATGTGTATGAGTATTTAGGTTTTTAATTAATTTGTTATGTGCACATGTAGTATGTTATTTAAATGATGATTTTGTTTAATAATATTAGTTGTTTTACAATATATTTCATAGAAAATGGTTACTTCATGTGAATGTGTGAATGTTGTGAATAAAATTAACTTTTAACCCTTGTGAATGTGTGTATATCCTATTTGCTGTAAATTCTAATGCATGTTCCATTTTGTTATATGTTGTACGACTTGATTTCACAAAGTTATATGTCATGTTATAGCTTATTTTGTGAGTACTTTAAGTGTAAAATACGTATGTAGTGTTGTTGGAATTTTTTAGAATGCATTTCTTTGGTTTTTCGATTATTCTTTCGAAGGTAGCATCTACTTTGTTTTACTGGTCGAGTGACAAAAATTATGCTCGACGCCTTTGTGTTGTCTTGCTTTTTTGCATTCCGAAATGTTTTCCTGTAAATTTTCCTGATTAGAGAAATGAGTTATCTTTCAAGGCGCAGTGATTTCGTGGTGTTTCATGAAGATTTTATTGAGTTATGATTTTTACACCAAAGACGCGTTTTTGGAAAGTTTTCAGAATTGTTTTGCACACTATTCGTGAATCTGACTTTGGCAGCAACCTAGAGTGAATTAGTCCTGGAAATCACTACCATTTTAAAGAAAACTTGATGACCTTTCCAACCAATATTTTTTCTGGATTTTTTAATGTCCAGGTTGGAAGGAAGAATAGTTAGAATTTGGACTAATTTCTGTGATTCAAGAAACATGAACTTAAAATTTTCTTGAGTTTCCTAGCTATTAGCTCTAGGAATTAACAAGTTTTATGCTACCTTTGAAATCTTTATTGTATTTTGTAAATTGTAACTTGATTACACATGATTAGAGTTTTAATTACAAATTTAATGGTGTGGATGCTTTATCAAACAATCATTTTAATAAAATTATTTAAAACAAACTCCTTGTAGATTCGACCTGTACTTGCACATGCTTATTACAATGGGCACCGTATGCTTGCAGTTATAAATATAAAATTTATGCTTTTTCCATTTAATTTAACAACACATAAAAGCGTTACAACTACTGATGACCTAGTCCTAACTCCTTGATTAGGATCGCCTATTATCTGATCAATAGGATGCGATGAAGCATAACGCTAATTTTTATGTTGTTCTACATTTTCTATAGGTATGACATTATTTTCCTCTAAATCTTCATCATTTAAGTTTATATTTCTTATTCCGTCAGATAATCTCTCAATTTCTCTATCAACATCATTTGGTATCATTTCTAGGAGAATTTCTGAATCAAAGTTTTCAGCATGTCTAAAATCTAAATGAGAATTTTCATGAAATTTCACATGTAGAGTTTTTTCAATGGTTTTTGTTGATTTGTTATATACTCTATATGCCTTACTTCTAATGGAATAACCAACAAAAATACCCTCATCTGATTTGGCTCTAAATTTGTCTCTACGTTCCTTAATGTTTAAAATAAAACACTTGCAGCCAAAGAGTTTTAAATAACTTATTTTGAGAACCTTGTTATACCATATCTCATAAGGACTTTTATCCAAAATTGGTCTTAGATGTATTCTATTTATAACATAACATGCTGTATGAACTACTTCTACCTAGAGAGATAGGGGTAACTTATTTTCATTTAACATGGTTCTAGACATTTCCTGAAGTGATCTGTTTTTACGTTCTACTATCCCATTTTGTGAAGGAGCTCTTGGAAATGAGTACTTATGATCTATGCCTAATTCTTCACAAAAGGTGTCCATTTGATCATTATCAAATTCTGTACCATGATCACTCCTAAGTTTTTGAATTTTAACATTTTGCTCATTCTGAACTTTATTATAGAATATTTTAAATATTTCAAAAACTTCAATTTTATTAGCTAGAAAATAAACCCAAGTAAACCTAGAATAGTCATCAACTAGTACAAAAGCATAATGTTTACCTCCTAGACTAGTTGTCCTAGTAGGTCCAAATAAATCCATATGCACTAGTTCTAAAACTCTTTTGCTTGTTATTTCATTTAAACTTTTAAAAGATGTTTTATGTAATTTACCTAGTTGACATGCATCACACACAAACTCTTTCGAGTACTTAATACTAGGTAAACTTCTAACTAGATTCTTTTTAGACAGCTTTTGTAATAATTTTAAGTTTGAGTGTCCTAGATTTCTATGCCATAAAATAACTTCATCTGATTTTGCAATTAAGCAAGCATTGTCTTTAATAATATCAGAAGGCAAATTCAAAATACAAACTTTCGTTTGTAGACATGTCCATAATTTTACAGGAATATTTTTCAAAAATTACTCTATAAAACTTCATTAAAACAGGAACACTCAATAAATTAAAACCTAAGTTTTCCACTAATAAGACATCATTTATAAAACATTTTCCAGTTACCTAAACCTTGCTAGACCCAAGGATATTTGTTTTGCTTTTATTTCCAAAGGTAACTTGTCTGTTCTTGGTCTTTGTTACTTCTGTAAGTAATCGTATATCTCCAGTCATGTGGCTGGATGCTCCACTGTCCATTATCCATTTTGATTTGTGTACCTACAAAACAATTAAAAAGAGATTTTATCTCTTGGAACCCATTTCTGAGTGGATCCAAGAATTTTAGAGAGAGTCATATCAAAATAATCAATATTTTTAAACTTCAACTTATCTATTTTCTGATAATTATTCCTACATTTATTTCTCTTAGTGTTATAATTATCAGAACATTTATCTCTATGTAAACCAGAGTTGAAATTTTCATTTTTAACATTATTTTATTGTTGATTCCAATATCCGATATTCCTTAAATATGAAGAAAATTGATCAAGAATATTAAGATTCTCAAATGACTTAGCTTGATTTTTCTGAAAATTTCTTTTAAAATTGTTGCATTGTGTGCTATTATTTATATGCTGCATTTTATCAGTTTGCACATATTTATCTCCCTTTTTAATCATACACGGAATAGTTTTTCTTCTACTATTCTTAGTACTAGAAATAAAGACATTATTTTTTGTAGTACCATCATGCAATATATAATTTTCAGAAGATGCATCGTGTAAACCAATACCATGTTTTTCTACATTTGATATTTTACTACTAAGTTCATTTGTTATAGTTTGACTATTATTCCATTTACTTAATGTAGCCTTTTGATCACAAAGCTTAATCTTTAACATATCAATTTCTGAATTTAAATTAGTAATAGTTAGTTTTAGTTTTTCAATTTCATAGATCATTTTCTTTTTATCAGCAATTAAATTTTCACAATTAGCCTACAATTTTCTTTCTATTGCAGTAAACTTTAAAATTTCCTGTACATGCTTTTGATTTTCTTCTTTAAATTTATTCAACGTAGAGTTCAGAAAATCAATCTTATTTTCAGATTCATCTAGCATTTTCCTAGTGTTCTTTCCTTCTATTTTTACTTTCTTATATTTTCTAGCTAGTTTATTGTATTAAACAAGTAATCCATCAAAACTAGCATTTTGATTAGAGGATACCTCACTGGATTTTGCCATGAAGCATATGTTTGCTAGATTTTCTTCTGAATCTGATGTTGATGAGGATTCATTGTCTGATGTTGAATCCTTTGTTTCTTCACTTTGTGAAGCTGAAGAGTCATCCCATGTCACTTTAAGTGCCCTTCTCTTTTTGAATTTCTTATCCCTGAAATTCCTCCTTGAATTCTTTTTATCTTTGTTGAAAGGACAATCAGTTTGAAAGTGACCCGACCTGTTGCACTTGTAGCATATGATTTTGTCTTTCATGAATGACTTCTTCTCCATATCTCCAGATGTCTTTGCTGACCTGAAGTTCCTACGTTTTTTCAATAGATTTTTAAATTTTCTAGTCAACAATAGTAAATCATCGTTAGAATCACTAGTGACTTCTGAGACTTTATCAGCCTCAAAAGCTAGATCCTTTCTAGAATTCTTCCCTTTTGGATCTAAATGTTGTACTTCATAGGCTGTCAGATTGCCTATGAGATCATCGAGAGTATATGTAGTTAAATCGTTGGACTCTTTAATAGATGTTGTCTTTTGAGCCCAAATTTTAGTTAAAGATCTAAGGATCTTTCTTACCAAGTCTTTTTCCTCAAATTTCTTGCCTAAAGATTTTAATGAATTACAATCTCAAGAAAACGGGAAAACATATCAGAGATACATTCATTTTCATGTATTTTAAAAAGCTCATATTTATGTACTAACATATTAATCTTAGATTCCTTGACCTAGTTAATATCTTCGTTGGCAACTTCTAATGCATGCCATATCTCATATGTAGTTTGATATGTAGAAACTTTGATAAATTGATCATGAGATAAAGCACAAAACAAGATGTTTAAACCTTTAGCATTCAGTGTCATTCGCTCCTTTTCATCAAAAGTTTAAGTATCATATGGAGTCGTAATTAACACTATAGGATTGCTAATTATACGCCACAGTTTGAAATCAATTGACTGAAAGAATACTTTCATCCTATATTTCTAGTATCCATAATTGATACCTTTCAACATAGGAGGATGATTAGTGGTCTATCCTTCAATCATAACTAAGATTTCAGTATTATCCATTTTAAACAAATGATCCTGAGTAAATGACAGGAAAAATCGATTCCTAAATAGAGAAATGAAAGCTCTTAATTAAGATAAAGTACTCTGATAATAGTTGTAGGATCGTTGTATCACAAGAGGGGGGTGAATTGTGTCTTTAGTAATTAAAATTACCAACGAATAAAACAAGAGTACAAAACACTCGTAAATAAAATTCTATTCTTTATAAACTTTAAAGACAGAATTTACAATATCTTTTCAGCTCAATTCCCTTCTTGACGATTTTGATATAGTAATGTCCGATATACAATTCAAATAGAAAATAAAGTCCTTATTCAAAACTAATTTTGAATTGTATAAAACCTGATCTTTATGCACATAGCTCATTTTCTTCCTTTTGCTCAGCTTCTGTATCTCTTCTTCTCTAGTTGTCGAATTTCCAGACTTCTTGTGTTTGCAGCTCTTTTTCTAAAATTGCTTGGAATCCAAACTTCTTCTGATGTTAGAGAATTTTTTCTAAATATGAATATTCAAACTTAACTTTTCAGTTAGGGATTTGGATTGAATATTCAAACTTGGTTTTTGAGATTGGGATCCTCTCTTGTAATGTAGCTTGTACTCTCTATTAGTAGTCGAACTCTGTCTTCACATTCAGCATGTTCATCCACTTAATCTGTTGAGTATTTTTGTTTTGATGATGTGTGCTGAATGAAAATAATCATATTTGCTCAATTACTATTGCTTGTGAAAAGAAATTAAAATCATTAATTAATACAGAAAAAGCTTACTGATATAAATACTTGCCTGTATTGGATCTGAAGTTAATAACTAGTCGTTTCGTTGCATTAATTTCTCATTTAGCTAAACGTTAAGTTAACGTGTGTTTTTATTGAAAAGCATGATATGTTTTAAAGTTGTATCTTCTGTATCATGAACAATGCACGTTTAGACAACTCGTTAAGTTAGAGTTTTGTTTGTATAGAGGTCACGTGAGAACTCGTTAAGTTAGAGGCTTAAAAGTTAAAATAGGTCCCATGATAACTTGTTAAGTTAGTGAGTAAAAGAAGAGACGAACTCGTTAAGTTAGTATTATACACGTGGTGAAATTATAAGTTACGAATGTTGTATTGTATCACGTGAGGTGCACATGTTTAACTCGTTAAGCTAACATAACTAAACACGTTGAGTTGCTATATTGAACACTAAGGCAACGCGTTAGGTTAGCGTTATAAACTTAAGTTGTTATTTTTGCACGTGGTAAAATTCTTATTATAAAAACATTTGTTTATTACTGGATCAGTGAGTTAGAGTTTTTCGGAGACTTATAGTCGTAACTATCTGAAAGGTAACTTAAGTCATGTTTTCAGGTCTTGACACGTGTCTCACTAGTTTTATATTATAAAGAGTTTTTCGGTGACTTACATCCGTAACTATCCGAAACTTAAACTGTTTTCGGTGAGTTATCGTTTAACCTTCTGAAAGAAAGGTTAAGCTGGTTTGTTGAGTTATTTACAGTACTAGTCACGTGAATTGGCACATGAGGAACTCGTTAAGTTAGAAACGTTAAGTTATATATATATACTTGTGTTACTCGTTTAGTTAACATTAAAGTAATGACTTCTTATTACACTGATGAAAAATTTTTGGACGAGAAAGTTTATTTTGCAGGAAATTTTTCAGAGATCTAAGACTGGTGATTAAAGAAAATTTGAAATATAAACGTGGGTTAGAACGTGTGTGTTTCGATGAAGGAAAAAGAAAAGACGTGGAGAAGTGGAAAACTGGTAGTGGTTAAACGTGAAGGATATGCATGAAATGAAGATATAGTATAAAAGGCATAGAATTCTCGGTGATCAAATTATCCTTGCACACAAAACGAAAAATCTTTTCAAGGATCAAACCATCCCTACACACCAAAAGAAAAATATTTTTCAAGGATCAAAAACACCTCTTCGGGCAAAATCTCTCAAATGGAAGAAAATTCAGTGAAGCAGAAAAATGTATTATTTATGTCACTGAAGATTTAAAGTATCAGAAGAAAGCAAATTCGGTGAAGCAGAGGAAGACAAGATATTCGTCACTAAAGAATTGCTGAAGAAGAAAAATAAGAATAAGAAAGATCTCAAACAGGGAGAAATGTTTTAAATTCTGCAAATTAGTTTTCTCTGTTTGTAATTATGAAATTGTTTAGATGATACATGGTATCGAAATATAATTGCATCTACAATTTCTGAGGAGAATTGAATTGTATATTGTAATTGAAACCTTGAATAAAAATGATTTTATGAAAACAATGTCTCGACTTGTTTTTGAGTTTTAAAGTTTCAATTATATTTCAGAAAATATTAAAAATACACAATTCACCCCCCTCTTGTGTAGCCATACGATCCTACATAATCCATAATCCACATACTAATTTTTTCTTTAATTCAAATTAATATCTTTTTGAATTTTCCACTTTCTCCACTATTATTTTGAATTTCCACGATCTCCACTCGTAGATTCACCAAAACTTTATCTTCTTAGAGTTTTGTGGAATATTTTCTAAGTCTTCATTTTAGTCAAACACTTATCATTTAAGTCCTATAAAAACTCAAACACTTATCTGTAACTCTTTGAGTTTTTGCACCTGCAAAACACGTGACTGAACATAGCAAACTTATCTATTCATTAGTCATTTTATAAAACTCGAACAGTTATCTATCCATGCGTATAAAAACTCGAATAGTTATCTAACTCTTCGATTTTCATTACCGAACACACATGGAAAACACGTGACAACTTAAAACATTAAAAACACACGTGTAGATAACTTAACTATACAAGTTTTTAACATAACTCTTCAACTAAATCGAAACGTTAACTATTTGAAAGCTTTAACTATTCGAAAATTGTAACTATCCGAAAGTTAACTATCCAAAATTTTTAATGAAACTTTCCGATAACTTGTCAACATTTAATTACGTGACTATTATACTTAAAAAATATTATTTAGACTTATTTAAAAACTTTAATAAAGCATTCATCATCAAAACAAAATTCCTAACAATCTAGATGATTGTTTAATTATTGAATTATCTTTTCTAATTTCTCTATTCTAGATCCTTATTCAATTAATGCTTCATAACTTATATTTTTGTCATTTATATTTTCTCCCTGGAAATTGTTGTTTCTCCAAGATAAGTTCAGGTGATTTCTCCAATTAGGGTTATAAGAATTTCCAAAGTTATCTTTCTGGTTTCTAGCATAAATAATATCTAAGTCATTAACGCTTGCATTCTTTTCTACTAGTTTCTGATTTAATGATAACTCTTCTTTTTTCTTTGTTAATTCAATTAATTTAACTTCAAGCATAGTGATTGAATCTATTTCATGCATTCCCCTTGGCAATATTCTTTTATCTGTAATAGCTTCAACCGAATTTTCCCACTATGCAGTTCTTTTTACAAAGTTTTCTAAATATGCCCATGCTTCTTCACTACACAGTTTACAAATCCATTCTAATAAGTAGATTCTAATAAAGATTTCATTGAAACATCTATGCCTTCATAAATTATACCTATTAATTGTGCTTTACTCATTGCATGATGTGGACATTGTGTCAGTAAATCTTTCAAATTATTTCTAGAATAATTCTCCCTATTTTGGCTACACATTAATATTTCCTTTTTCTTTTTAATTATTTAATGTGTTGGATAATATTTTTCTAGAAAAACAGAGCAAACTTCAGTCCATGCAGAAATTGAATCAGGCGACAAAGTATATAACCATCTCTTAGCTATGTCTTTTAAAGCAAAAGGGATATATCTAAGTTTGATAGCATCAATACTCATGTTTAGCATTTTCATCATTTGACAAACTTCGTTAAATTCTCTAAAGAAATAATAGGCATTTTCTCTTTCTAATCCATGAAAATATGGTAATTGACTAATATAATTAGATTTCAATTCAAACCTATCTCCCTCAAAGTTTGGCAATCGAATACATGAAGGTTCATCAACTAGTTTAGGATACAGAATTTCCCCTAATGATTTTTCTACTAGAGCAGCCATATCTTCATTTTCTTTTAAAGAAAGGTTAGCTACACTCCTAAGGATTTCGTTAAAGTCCAATTAAAAAATATTTCAGTATGGCTCTGTGTTGAATAATCCTGTGTAGGTGTTCTTACTAATCGTTTAGTGCTAGGAGAACGAATCCATGTGCTCATAAACTCTTACATAAAGAAAAATAGCAGAAGATTAATTGCATACCAGTCTGAAGCTTTGTACTTAGTAAATAGTTGTTGACGGATGAAGTTGAATCAATTGCTTCTCCTTCTAGTTCCCCAATGAATTTTCTTTTCTTTCAAAAGTGCTAGTAATTCGTAAATAACATTCTGTTCTATATTTATAATGCACGTCCATAAAGCAAATGAATCTCATTGCAAGAACGTGTCTTGTAATGTGCAATATGGTTCCTATTTTTATGGATACATGTTCCCCTTCTAATTTCAAATTTCAATAACCGCTAAACCAACGAAGTTTCATTCGTGGCTGAAAGAATAACCATTCAGCTTAGTCCACGAACTAACCTCATTGAGTTACAGTTAACTCAACGAACTAGCTTCAATTACTATTTGCTAACTCCATGGACTAACTTCGTTGAGTTACAGTTAACTCAACGGAGTGACCTTATATTTTATTATTGACCTCGTGGAGTTAAGGTTAACTCAATAGACTTACTTCGTTGAGTTAATACTTAGCAAATTTTCTAAAATTTACTCCTAGTATTAACTTCTGTATATTTTTCTCTCTTGCATTTTTGTTAACTTAAATAAAGTTAAATACATGTCATTAATGTAGTGTTCTAATTAAAACTCATTTAATCTAAACATTATATGCATATTTAACTTACAGTTCATTTCTTGTTATGTAGAATTTACATTTTACTTTTCAGCATGTAGATATTTTCAGCATTAACTAATTATCGTGCATTTAACCATGTTAATCCTAAAATTTGTAAATCTTTTAAATAGTCTTGCATATTGTTTAAAAAGTTATATAATATTCAAGATAGTTCATCAATTATATCATTCATTCTCAAATACGAAATGTAAAAACATTTGAAAAACATTCATTCATTTATATGAATAATTTACATTTACAATCAATCAGATATTTTTTATACAAATATAAGTAGATGAACAATACAATTTAATCTTTCTTCCTAAGTTCATCTACTTCTGGAGTTTTTCTAGTTGTTACTCTAATTGGTTTATCCTCCCTACAACTCCAATAATGTTTCCAAAAGGTTCAGTAATCTCAAGAGCAACATAATTTCTATATTCTTTCACTGAAATGGTTCTTGATCTTATCCTTTTGGACGTCCATTTCATGAAATCAATACTGTCCACCATTAGTAGTGGAATCAAATTTCTATAAAATAGTTTCTTCTTTACTACTCTCAGTTTGGAGATAAAAATTGTAGACCAATTAATTTGAATTCTGTTCACAATTGCATATGTGGCCCATTTGACAAATTGACTTAATTCAATATCATGGTCTTGTCGTTAGTAGACATTTTTAATCAAAATGTTAGCTATCATGTGTGCCTTACCATTTAAGTGCTTTAGTCTATTTAATAATGGCACACCAGGATTGATAGCTAAACAATCCTTTATCATTTGTTCTATCCACTCGATTGTAGTTGTGCTTTCGAGAATTTCTATTCCTTCATTCTTCAGTCCTAAAATGTTGTGGAGAAGCTCTAGTGTTATCTGTACATCAACTTGCTCCACGTTGGAAATTAATCCACTTTCTCCTCTTAAATTTGCATAGAAGCAGGACACTAGATTCTCATACACTACATGCCCTCTCTGTTGAGAAATAACTTGTAGTAGACCTTGGAACTCAAATAAATCCTTAATTTCTTGCATACCGTCCCAGTTTACTGGTCTACTATAAATAATATCATAACCTCTAATCTCTTGATTTTTATTATAAGCTTCCTGACTCCAAAAGTGTACTTCATTTAAAACTGTTGCTTCAATTGGGTCAGGAATTTGCATTTGTTGCTCTAAAGGGGTTTGTTCTTGAATTTCCTCTTCCATGTGCTGAACTTGAATTGGCTGAAAATGCTTTGGAGATTCTTGCATTTTTGCTTCTGCTTCTGTCTGCGGTGGAGAGCTGGTAGAACTCTCCACTCTATCTTGAATTCTTTCAATTAATTGCTGAAGAGTTTCTCCCTCTTCAATGGAATCTATCGAGTCATTCCTTTCTTGTTCAATGAGTACTTGTTTAGCTTCTTCTCTTTCTTCTTCCTCCTGACTACCAATCTACATTGTCACTGTTCTTTCTGATCTTGTGGCAGACTAGGATGGAGTCACGGGCAAATCAACTTCTACCCTAATTTCAGTTTCTTTTATTTGTATAGGTTGTAGATTTGTTTCAGCTTGTTTTCCTTCTCTTCTTTGCTTTTGCTGCTGCTGCTGCTCCTCCTCCTTAGAATCAGATAGCAGGTTTACCTAAATTGGTTCTACAGGCCCTATTGATATTGTAGGCTTGGGTTTAATCTCTTCTTGCTGTTTAGGCACTATCTCTTTTCCTTTCCTTCTTCTAATTAATTGTGTATGATCTTCCTCTTCCTCATCTAAGATTAAATCTACAAAAATAGGCTCTATAGGCCCTCGAGCCACAAGTACTAGCTCTTCTTGTTTAATTTTTTCTATAATAACTGGTCTCGAAGGACCAACTTCAGCTTCTCTTGCAACACTTGATCTAGCTACTTCCCGATGCTGTTCAACTTTAATTTTGTATTGGGCCCTCAACTTTTCTTTGTCCCTTCTTTTCTTTATGGTATCATACAAAATATGTGCCTTGGCTATAGCCATTTCTTCCTTATCTCCTTAGTCTCTTACTGTTTTGACCAATCTAGCAAACTCTTTATTTTCTTCTTCAGTTCTTGGCCAAGCAAATGCTTCTCGTGGTAATGGCTTTGTTGGTTGAATTGAAGGTCCTGGCTGTTGTTCCTCAAGGACAAGTCTTTCAGTAGTTGGTTCCTCTTGTTGTTCTTCAGTGGCTTGTTCTTCATTTACTTTCCTCTATTGCTCCTAGATTGCCCACTAAGCCCATCTACCTATGCGTCTTTTGAACCAAAGTCAGGACTTACATTGGATCAATTCTAGGGCAACTTCATTATTTGTCCTGATTCGTCTTTCTCTATTTAGAGCAACTTCCATTGCTACTCTGATTCTTGTTTCCATAATCTAAGGTATTTTTATGCCTAAATCCACTAACACTTTCCTCTAGTAGAAAAGGTTAGATTCTACCTTTTGTAGCTCTTTTTCCCTCGTTGTATTTCTGATCTTCTGCCTTGTGTGCCATTCCTTCGATTCTTTAAGAAATTTTGATGTGTCAATTGCATCCTCCCAAAACTCTGGTATCATCTTTGTCATCGTGGAGTAACGAAACGAAATGGAATCGCTCTGATCTCTACTGTTCTAAGTTCTAAATGATTCTATGGATAATGCCCCCCCCAAATTCTAAGTTTTAGTATAAATAAGCCCTAAGTTTAGGTAGGTAATCGGGTCATTTTCCCATGCAAACTCTCGCTCTCTCACTTACCTCTCTATGGAATTATGGTTAACTCCATGGACTAAGTCCGTGGACTTAACTACAGTACTCTGTTGAGTTATAGTTTACATAACGTGGTAAGTTCGTTGACTAATCCTAGACTCAACAGAGTAAGTTCATTGAGTTAAGTGTAACTCAACGGACTTCCCGTAAAGTTATATCTAATAAAAATACTTATAATAATAATATTTACTTCAGTGAAGACCGAAGAATTTCTGGTCTAATCGACTCTTAATTTTTCAACATTTTAGAATTTTCGGTCTAACCGTTTTATATTCTCGGTTGAACCGAAATTAATTACTCTCTTTTTTTCTTATCGGTAGAACCAATACTATGCTTCGGTAAAATTGACATTTTTACTTAATATATTATATAGATTTTCTATGTTTTTATGTTTCGATCAGACCAATTGATCTTATTAGTTGAACTGCAATGATTTTTTTCTTTTAATATATGTTTCGGTAAAATCGATAATTTCTGTTGGTTGAACCACGACTATGTTTAAATAAGGTTTTTTTTTTTTTCACAACTTAGAAAATTTCTTACTAATTAAAGCTCGAGTAGTCCTCTACTCTTACTTCTTCTATAATTCCAAAGGAACTTTTTCGTATTTTCAAAATAGGTCTAAGTCTTTGTCCATTTACTTTAAATATATTCTGATTTTTAGGATTTTCAATTTCAATGGCTCTATAGGGATAAATATTTCGAATTATGTAAGGTCCTGCCCATCTAGATCTTAATTTTCCTAGATGGTTATAGAGTTTAGTCATGTAAAGATATACTTATTGTCCTATTTCAAAAGTTTTTGGAATAATTTTCTTATCATGCCAGAAGTTCATTTTCTCTTTTTCTCTTACAGTCTTCAAATAAACTTCATTCCTAAATTCTTCTAATTCAATCAATTGCATTTTCCTGTTTTCAGCAGCTTGATTTAAATTAGTGTTTAGAGTTTTTAATGCCCAATAAGCTTTATGTTCAATTTCAGCTAGTAAATGACAACTTTTTCCATATACTAGCCTAAAAGGTGACATACCTAAGCTTGTCTTATAAGTAGTTCTATAAGCCCAAAGTGCATCTATTAATTTATTAGCCCAATATTTCCTAATAGGATTTACTACTTTTTCTAAGATCAACTTAATTTGTTTGTTTGCACTTTCTACTTGTCCACTTGTTTGCGGATGATATGATGTTGCAATTTTGTGGTTTACTTCATATTTCTTCATTAAGGCTTCAAAACTTCTATTACAGAAATGAGTTCCTCTATCACTGATAATAGCTTTAATTCCAAATCTGGCAATTATATTAGTTCTTATAAAATGTATTACCACTTTGTTGTCATTAGTTTTTGTAGGAATAGTTTCTATCCATTTAGATACATAATCCACCCCCAACAATATATAATTAAATTGATTAGACATAAGAAATGGACCCATAAAGTCTATTCCCCACAAGATTTCAACCTCAACAATAGGATTAAGAGGCATCATATTCCTCTTTGATATTCTTCCTATTTGTTGACATCTTAAACAACTTAAGCAATATTTATGAGCATCTTTGAATAGTGTTGGCCAATTAAAACCACATTGTAGAATTTTGGCAACAGTTTTCCTTGAACCAAAATGTCCTCCACATGCTTGGTCATGGCAGAACGACAATATGCTCTGATATTTAGTTTCTAGAACACACTTCCTTAAAACCATATTAGGACATTTCTTAAATAAGTATGGGTCTTCCTAATAGTAATATTTTACTCTTGAAAAGAACAATTTCTTATCCTATCTATTCCAATCTTTAGGTGTTAAACCAGTAACCAAGTAATTAACTATGTTTGCATACCAAGGCATTATGTTGATGGTCATTAATTGTTCATCAGGAAAATATCCTTAATTTCAATATTTGATTTTTCTATTTGTAATCTTGATAAATGATCTACTACTACATTCTCACAATCTTTTTTATCTCTAATTTCTAGATCAAATTCTTATAATAATAATATCCATCGGATCAATCTAGGTTTAGTCTCTTTCATTGTTATTAGGTGTTTTAAAGCTGAATGATCCGTGTATACTATCACTTTAGCTCCAATTAGATATGATCTAAACTTTTCTAAGGCAAACACAACAGCTAACAGTTCTTTTTCAGTAGTTGTATAATTAACTTGAGCATCATTTAAGGTTTTGCTTGCATAATGAATTACTCTAGGAGATTTTTCTATCTTCTGTCCCAACACTGCTCCTATAGCAAAATTAGATGCATCGCACATTAATTCAAATGGATGGCTCCAATCAGGTGCTTGTATTATAGGAGTTGAAATTAAGCTAGTTTTAAGCTTGAAAAAAGCTTCTTTGCAATTTTTATCAAAGTTAAATGAGACATCTTTTAATAGATTAGTTAAAGGTCTAGCTATTTTGCTAAAATCTTTAATAAATCTTCTATAAAATCTAGCATGTCCTAGAAATGATCTAATATCTTTTACTGATTTAGGTTCTAGTAGATTAGAAATTACCTCTATTTTAGCTTTATCTACTTCCAACCCTTTCTTTGAAACAATATGTCCCAAGACTATTCCTTGTTTAACCATGAAGTGACATTTTTCCCAATTTAGAACCAAATTTTTTTCCACACAGTGTTTTAATACTTTGTCTAAATTGTTTAACACTTCATATGAAGTTCCATAAACAGTAAAATCATCCATAAATATTTCTAAAAAATCTTTAGTCATTCTAGTGAATATGCCCTACATATACCTTTGAAAGGTGGCTGGTGCATTGCATAATTCGAATGGCATTCTCTTAAAAGCATAAGTTCCATTAAGACAGGTGAAAGTTGTTTTCTCTTGATCTTCTAATGCTACTGGAACTTGGTTATATCCTGAATACTCATCTAGGAAACAAAAATATTCTTGCCCTACTAATTTCTCTAGCATTTGATCTATAAAAGGTAAGGGAAAATGATCTTTCCTAGTCATGATATTCAGCTTTCTATAGCCTATAAACACTCTCCAGCCTGATTGAATTCTAGTAGGTATCAAGTCCTGACTTTCATTCCTAATAACTGTTAATCCTAATTTCTTGGGAACTACATGGATTGGACTAACCCATGAGTTATCAGAAATCGGATAAATTATGTCATTATCTAACCATTTCACTATTTCCTTCCTAACTACTTCTTTAAGGTTTGGATTTAATCTCCTCTCAAGAATTCTAACTGGTTTAGCATTCTCTTCTAAATATATGTGGTGACAGCATAAAGTTGCACTTAACCCTTTTATATAAGTCATTAATTTCTTCTTGATCTCCTTCTACGTTTATGCTTTCACTTTCTCTTAAATTTTCAGAATTTAGTTACCTATTTAATTCCTCTTGAATGACATCATCTAGCATATCTCCTTCATCCTCTAAAAAGTCTATAGTATGTAAGGACATTTCTAACTCCTCAAACTTTTCTAGTTTGAAAATGTTTAATTGAGTATCTTCATTACCATATGCTAACTTCATTACTCTAGTTTTACAATTTATAACAGCCCCTGATGTTGCTAAGAATGGTCTTCCCAAAATTAAAGGTGTTATGATTTTGATGCTTAATTTGTTGGGAATCCAAAATTACAATATCAATAGGATATATGAAGTTTTTGATTTTAATTAGGACATCCTCTATTTTTCCTCTAGGGTACCTTATACTTCTATCAGCTAATTGAATAATAGTCCTAGTAGGGATTAAGCCTTCTAATCCTAAGGATGCAAATATATCACTTGGCATAACATTTATACCTGCACCTAGGTCTATTAAGGTTCTTTCTAGAATGGTATTTCCTATGGTGCATGATATAACAGGAATTCTAGGATCAGATAACTTTTTAGGAATTTGTGGCAGAAATAGAGAACTACTTTACTTAGCTAAAAAGACTTTCCTTAAAACTTTTCGCTATCTTTTCTTAGTACACCAATCCTTAAGAAATTTAGCACAAGGTGGTATTTTTTGCAATAAGTTTAACAAAGGAATGTTAACTCGTACTTTTTCAAAAATTTCTCTAATTTTTTCTTATTTTTTAGGAAATGTTTGTTGTAATCTTTCAAGATAGGGTGCTAATGATTGTGATTTAAAAGATTCTTTTTCTTTCATTTCATTTGTTTGATCATTTTTAGTCTCATTTTTAGATTCAGATTTTTCTTCATTGATTTCTACGTTTTCAGATATTTTATTTTCATTACCATTTTGCATTTTGTTCTTATCCACCTTCTTGTTATTTTCTTTTTGAATTCTTGGTGGTATATCGGTTCTAGATCTTAATGTTATACATACATCTTCCAGATTTTCATTACTTTCATGATGTTGTTGTATTTCATTTTTGTGATTATGATCTTCAACTGTTTTTAGTTTTAAATTGCATTCATTAAATTCTATTGCATTGATATTTTCTTTTGTCTATATATCTTGCAAATTATGCAAATCTATAACATTTAATTTTTCATTTGTGTTTTCCTGTTGCATAACTTGTAATTGCATTGTATATTTGTCCAATGCTTTTAATTTTCTTTCTAGATCATCTAATCTCATTGCATTCAATTTTTGATCTATTTTCATTATAGTTTTTTTAGTTTCGTATATAATATCAATTTTAGGTTCTAAATTTGCTTCCTTATAGTTTAATTGGTTGAATTCTTGTTGCTGACACATATATTGTTCTAGTTTATCTATGTTTTGTTCTAAGCTATGCTCCAGTCTATCATAACTATTGTTGATCTTTTTGTTGTCCCCAAAATAAAATCTTAACACTCACAAAGGGACCAAAATGATAAAACATTAAACTCAAAACTCATTTTAAAATAACTGCAAGTGCATGGTGCAATTGTAATATACTCTGGCGAGTACGGGTCAAATCCACAAGGATTTGGCGTTTACAAAATATTTCTAAGGAGCCCAGAACAGGGATTAGAAAATATGATCAAAGTTTGATTCAAAAATACTCTTTACACATCATTCATTCATCCTTACATAGGAATATTGTGCTATAAATGCGGACTGAAAACACAGGATTTTACATCAATTCCTTCAAACTCCTACTTCATCAAATTTCTTATAAAATCATATAAAAATTACAGATTGAAACATCTATGGATCAACTAGAAAGCTGAATTGATTTCATTCAAAAATATTAAGTACACCTCTGTAAACACCCAGATTAACACAGATGTGCATTCAACAGTTTAGCAATACAGAATTGCAGATGGTAACTAAAACTACCATACATTTCTCAATACTTAATGAAATTGCCCGAAATCAAAGGTATTTTACAGATAACCTCTTGACCTAAAAAATCATGAAAATTCATGTAAATATTTAATTCATAACCCATTCAAATTCATTTCACAAAATACAGAAAAATCTGGATTCCGACAGAAAAACAGAGCAGTTGCGCATCCACTAAATAAATTCGATAACTCAGCTGAAACATCTCTGAAAAATTCTTTAAAACTCGTGACTGCAACCTACTCTTCGAGAGCTTGTCTGGGCATCCAAAAAACGTGAAAAAATGATATCGAAAACCCTCTGAACATTCACATCAACATTGTAAAATAGTAAATCCGAGAACAGTTCTCATTTTTTTCACTCACAACATTAAGATCTACACTACCACCATGTTATTTTATTGAATCACCCCAAAACAACTTGAAGTAAAGAATAGACACATCTAATACACATGTATTTACAACATTTACAAATATACAAATGGGGTTAATCATCAGATTAGTAATATCATACATAAACAAAAAGAACTATGTACATTCATTCATACATTTACAAGATTCAACCAAAATTTGCTTTCATTCACTTAAACTAAACATAATATACTACTGAAATTAAAGTTATATGATTAAACTACAATGTAACATTACAACTACATCTAAAACTACAACTACAACATCTAAAAACTATTATTAACCTACTGAAATTACAACAAACACAACCTACACAAAGAAATGAAAACCTAGAGAGCTCAACCACTTCAATCCTTTTTACCTTAAAGTCCAAGCTTGTTTTGGAGGAGAATGATGCAAGAGATTTGCTCCTATCCGTCCTCCTAGCCAAGAAATTCGTGGCTGTCACCACACGAGTTCTCTTCCAGAAGTGGGAGGTCTTCAAGCACCACCAAACACCAAGAACAAGGAGTCATCCACCTCAAGTCCACAACCCTTGCCTTTCTTCTACAAGGAGTGATCCACGGAAGAAGGGAGACAGTTGCATGGCTGGAAATGTGCTCCACACAGCACCCACAATGTTTGGAAAGAGTGCCCTAGCCGTCCTCCTACCAGCAACACCAAGAGAGGAGAAGAAGAGGTTGGTCGAACCTTGCTTCCACCACTTGGAGCTTCACGAGAGGGGGGAGAGCACCACCTTCCACGAGGGCTTGAAGGAGTGTTTGCAGCTGACGACTTGCAGGAATGAGAAGGTTAGCCCAACGAGAGAGAGGGCTAGAATGTTGGCCTTGCCCCTCCTTTTATAGAGGCTCCAAGTGGTGGAGCTTGATCTCCATCCTTGATCTTCAATCCAAGGGCCAAAATTCCTCCTAACTTGATTTGCTTTATTTTTCTTATTCTTCAACCTTTAAAACTTAAACAAATACATCAAAACACTAAAAAAATAAGATAAGATATATTCCTAAACATGGATACTTCAAAAGGGCCAAAAATCACATTTTTCATTGAATTCCAAAAATACCCATGTACTTATTTAAATAATTAATCCTAAGTGCTAAAGTAAATTTAATCTACTTAATAAAATGCAATTGTATTGCCACCAAGATGTAAATGTGTTTACATGAAATGCTAAATAACAAATAGAGTCTCATTTATGCATTACTTTCTTCATTTAAGCCTATAACTACATTATTTGCCTAGAATGCATTATAACTTAAATCTTCATTAAACACTTAAGAGTATATGACTTTAAGCACATAAAATGCATCAATTAATTATATAAAATATGCATAAATTATGACTCTACACCTATCCTAAACTTCTGTGTCTCTCAACATATTACACATTCTAAACTGACCATCAATTGGGTAAACTATAGGATTCTCATACTCAGCTCTATTATATTGAATATAATTCATCTATTGTTCATGTGATCTAACCATTTGCAACCATCTTAGTTTCAAATAATCAGAGATGTCGTGACCTTCCAAATTGCAGAATTCACATATGCTAACTACAGGTTTCAGAAATCTTTGAGTATAAGCATATGCGATATTCTCAATTATAGAATAAAACACACAACACTCCTCCTACTATTAAAACAAAACAGCACTCAGTTGTTTAGCTTCCCAATCTCCCCGGTAACGACACCAAAAGACTTGTTTTGGGTTTTTAGGTAGCACCAGAGAACTTGATTAGTTCTTCAGCAACGATGCCAGAAAACTTGTCTTGGTTTGTCTTAATGCCTTTATCAATGATTACTTTTAGAATTAAACAAACAACCTTTCACAAAAATTAGATATTAATTCCAATTTGTATTTTAACTACAAGTGCATAGTGTATATTGTATTTGTGTGCAAGTACAAGTCGATCCCACAAAGAGATGGAGCAAGAATTATGTACTGTTTCGATTTTTATATTGGAGTTTATGTGTTCAGTTAAGCACTCCGTTGAGTTATAGTTAACACAATGGACTAAGTTCGTGGAGTTATGGTTAACTCAACGGACTAACCTTATGGACTTAAGTTAACTCCATGAGTCTAATTTTTCTAGTTGAATATTGTTAATTACAGAGGAATTCGACCAACCATTGGGCGGTTCCACAGATTGTAAATAACATCAATTAAGCTATTTAATGTTAGTTAACATTAGATTTATCATTAAGCAATACTAACATTTAGATATTTCAAACAGTAACCATTAAAATCTTGAAGTATCTGGAACGAATCAATTTCAGTAAACTATAAAACTATTTTCTAATTTCTGAATCAAACAAACATAAAACATTCACAATACTGACAATGATAACATTAATCACGATACAAAACAAACAATACAACACATTAATATTACACGTAAACACAGATAATTTGTTATTTTTGGTATTTTTGTTTTGATATGTTCTTGAAGATGAATGAAAGGTGAAATGTAAAAAATCTTTATCGATAGTAAAAACTTTCGTCACTACATGCGACGCGATTGCACCATTGAAAACTTAATCACTTACAATCTTGCCTCCTCTCCCTATAGAATCACGAATTCAGAATTGTAAGATGGTCTCCTCTTCAACATACTGGCATCAACCTGAAACTAAAGCTAGAAGCTTTACGATCTCTTGAGATATGAGTCGGTGCTAGGTGAAAATGGCTTCCCTTCCCGTGACAGGATCACTCCTCATAGTGGTTGTTAGGCACCGTGTTTGGCTCGAAATTAACCCGACATCAAGAAAGTATCCTCACAGACCTCCGATGGTTGGTGATTATGGTGGTGGTGCAGAGCTTCAGGGAACTTCCGACGCTTCCTGCAGTTAGCGTGGTCCTCCACCTCTGCACACACAATTTTTCTTTGTCTTTTATATTTCTTACAGTAGTAACTGCTTCTACTTAAATGATCGGTTGGATTTCCTTCATTCATTTCAACGATGGTGATTTCTTCTCCATTCCATGAGTGAATTCCTACGTGATACGTATAATCATGGTTTTCCTTCGAATGTCTTGTTTTTGTAACTGCTATAGTTGCATATTAGTAATTATATGGTCTGTGGAGTTATAGGTAACTCAACGGACTTACTTCATTGATTTAACTATAAAACACATGCAATAATGAAATAAGCTGCTAACATAACGTGTTACCTTAGTGCGTATTCATGTAACTCAATGCGTATAGTTACGCTAACTTAACGAGTTAAACATGTGCATCTCATGTGACATAATAAAGCATTTAAATTCAACACGTGCATAATTCTAACTTAACAAGTTCAGATATTTCAGATACTTACAATCTTAACTATCCGATGCTCAGATGCATTTCGGATAGTTAACAGATAACTCACCAAAAATTCACTTAAGTCATGCATTAAGGTTTTAACACATGTATTCCAGGAAATAATAAAATATTCGATTAAAACATAACTGTCCGGTATATGCAATATAACTCTACGAAATAACAGAAAATTAAGATACTAAAGAATTAAAAACCAACAACTTACCAACAGTTCAGAAATTACTAAATTAATGCTAATTCCTTGAAATTATGTAGATTCCTTCATTAAAGCATATAATAGTGCAATTATAACATAATGACTTAATTCTCATATGATAAGCTAAATATTATGCAATTAACCATCATTTAACCCTTAATATTATGCACTTTTTCATTCTAAACAAGTGGATATTGAAAAAGTTAAGACTCTAGAAGAGTTTAATGTCAATCAGCCTTCTACAGAATCTATAGAAGTAGAATCTGAGAATTCACAACATGTATCAATGGAGATATCTATTGAACAAAATGAACAATTAGAGACAGATACACTGGTTGTAGAATTTGTGGAAAAATTGAACTCTAAACATTCTATAAAGACTGAATAGATGAATGTTGAGCATATTAAAGATGTTCCTTACACTGTTGAAGTTGGAGAATCAAGCTTACATACGCAGCTTCAAGAAAATAATTTCTCAGAGGAACAACATGACATTCATTTTGAAGAAGAGGTTCTTGAAGATGAAGTAAATTTTGAATCAAGGCTTCAAGTATCGCCTTCTTTGTATAGAGTATTACAAATTCAAGGTAATTCAATTCATTTTAGATCTGAGGAAGCAATGTAGAAATACAATAATCTGATTACATGTCAGATTCTACATGCTCGTCCAATAAAGTTCAGAAATTTGATGGAAATAAGAGATCTATTTGAGTTTCAAGGCCTCATTCCATTCTTGATAGTTGGAACAAAATGGAAACAATATAAAGAGCTTATTGTAGCCTTTTACAGCAATCTAGTCATGAATGACAATATACTGACAACTCAAATAAATCAATAGGAGTTCACATTGTCTACTGAATTAATTTTTGAAGTTTTGGGATTGAAGAATGAAGGTGTTGTTGTTACAAATAGATTTGACATGATCAGACAGCTAGAATGAATGGGACATTCACTTGCTATCAAAGATTCCAAATGTATATAGTGAAATGAGGTTAATGGAAAATTTGAATGTAGAGTCAAAGTTTATTGCAAATATATTACATGCCAATTTATTTCAGAGAGTTGGACACAATATGGAAGTCAGTAGAAGCTATTTATATGCAACTTATGGCTTGCTGAATAGAATACAAATCAATTGGTTTGATATTTTCATTTCTCAACTACAGCATATGAGTTCAAAGTTATCTTTTAGTGATATTGTATGTAGACTCCTTGCAAACCAATTAAATTTATCTGACTAGCCCTTTGAAACTAAAGGCATGAGAGCTTTTAGTGTAAAAGATTTGCAAAGATTCAAGGCCATGCATCAACCTCAACCTCATCAACAACAAAAACAACAACCAGAATGTACAGAATAGATACAAACACCTATACAGCCAAGTTATTCAGTTCGAGCAGAACAACAACCCTAGCTACCTCCTTCCATAGATGATGAGCTTAATGAAATCAAAAATGATATTAGGCATCCAGGAGATAAAATATGTAATGCTATTAGTGATATCCTTAGGAGGAATAGATAAATATCAAGTCATTTGTCTGTTTACTTGTTTTTGAATACAAAATGTAATGTTTGTATTTATTGTTTCATTATTTGAACAATACATTTTTCTGTAAATGGTTCAATTCTTATTTATGTTTACAGAAAGTTTGGCTATAACTATATCTTTCCATTTATATACTGTGTAATCATCTTTTTGATTAATGACAAAAAGGGGGATAAATGCTATAAATTTAAAAGAAGAAGATGATTATGATTTTAATTGCATATATTATAAAGGGAGATGATATTTATGTGGTTATTGTAATCTGACAGATGATAATGTAAGCTAAAAGATAATTATGTAGTTTTTAAAATCTGAAGATACTTATGTAATTATTGACATCTGAAAGTTTTCTTTCTGAGAGGTGAATTTTACACAAACAATAGAAATAAGCTTAAGTGAACTTAAGTCAACAAACTTGTTTGTTGAATTAAAAAAAATTTAACCCAACGAAGGTGCTTTGTTGAGTTATATATATATTTCATAATTGATTTAATATGGTTTTATCATCATTAAAAAGGGAGAGATTGTTGAGTATTTTGTTTTGATGATGTGTGTTGAGTGAAAGTAATCATATTTGCTCAATTACTATTTCTTGTGAAAGGAAATTAAGAACATCAATTAATATAGAAAAAGTTTATTGATATAAATACTTATCTGTATTGGATTTGAAATTATACTAAGTTAAATAACTAGTCGTTGCATTAATTTCTCATTTAACTAAACATTAAGTTAACGTGTGTTTTTATTGAAAAGCATGATATGTTTTAAAGTTATATTTTCTGTATCATGAACAGTGCACGTTTAGACAACTCGTTAAGTTAGAGTGTTATTTGTATAGAGGTCACGTGAGAACTCGTTAAGTTAAAGGCTTAAAGGTTAAAATAGGTCACGTGAGAACTTGTTAAGTTAGTAAGTAAAAGAAGAGACGAACTCATTAAGTTAGTGTTGTACACATGGTGAAATTAAAGGTTACGAATGTTCTATTGTATCACGTGAGTTGCATATGTTTAACTCGTTAAGTTAACATAACTGCATACATTGAGTTGCTATATTGAACACTAAGGCAACGCGTTAGGTTAGCGTTATAAACTTAAGTTTTTATTTCTACACGTGGTAAATACCTTATTATAAAAACATTTGTTTATTACTAGTTCGTTGAGTTATCGTAATACCACGAAGCTGGTTCATTGAGTTAGCATAACACCACAGACTTAGTTCGTTGAGTTAGCTACAGTACTTGTCACGTGAGTTGTCACATGAGGAACTCGTTAAGTTATATATCTACTTGTTTTACTCGTTTAGTTAACATTAACATAACAACTTCTTATTACACTTGATGAAAAATTTTGGATGAGAAAGTTTATTTTGCAGGAAATTTTTTAGAGATCCAGGATTGATGATTAAAGAAAATTCGAAATGTAAACTTGGGTCAGAACATGTGTATTTCAATGAAGGAAAAAGAGAAGACGTGAAAAAGTGGAAAACTGGTAGTGATTAAATGTGGAGGATATGCATGAAATGAAGATACAATATAAAAGGCATAGAATTCTCGTTGATCAATCATCCCTACACACCAAACGTAAAATCTTTTCAGGGATCAAAAACACCTATTCGAGGAAAAGCTCTTAGATGGAAGAAAATTCAGTGAAGCAGAAAAGGTCAGATTTATGTCATTGAAGATCTGAAGTATCAAAAGAAAGAAAATTCGATGAAGTAGAGAAAGATAAGATATTCATCATTGAAGAATTGCTGAAGAAGAAAAAGAAGAAGAAGAAGAAAGATCTCAAATAGGGAGAAATGTTTTAAATTCTGTACATTAGTTTTCTCTGTTTGTAGTTATGAAATTGTATAGATGAAACATGGTATCTATATATAATTGCGTCTACAATTTCTGAGGAGAATTGAATTGTATATTGTAATTGAAACCTTGAATAAAAATGATTTTATGAAAACAGTGTCTCGACTTATTTTTTAATATCTGAATATGGAAGAAAATGCTGGAATTCCACCCAATACATTAGAAGGAATAGATCATATTATGGGAATAGACAAATGATTAATTATTTACAGAACCAAACCAAGGTATGCAATTCTGTTACCCGATATTTTGATTAGAAATCCTATCACTAGAGAAGAATGGAATATAGGAAGGCCTAATAGATATGAAGTACCAACTAAAAATTATGGGTTAGCTTTAACATTTTCTGATAAAAATTCGACCATTCTTGAAAATTATATTACTAGAGACCAATTGGAAATTGGGATGAAGATTTATGCTTAAGTGTGTATAATTTTCTGAATAGATCTTGGACTGAAAATACTATGATATATCTAGGACAGAAAGCATTAATTAACAGCATACATGTCATACTTGATGGATATATATATCTAGTCACAGATATATTAGTTGCATTTAGATCTGATTTATACATAGTAAGCATAGATAGTTATGATGATGACTTTATAGAAATATTACCTATACCGAGTGATATAGCTAAACCACCATCTACAGAATATGATAAAATTCAATTAGGAATGTGGTATAATGAATATGATGATCCTACTTTATGTCTGATAAGATGGTGAGATGAATTGATGAAATTTCAAATATAGATTATAAAAGACCTAAATGAATGGAAGTGGGAAGAGGAATATATTGAAATAGATGTAGAAATAGAAACAACTACATTATCTTGGAACAGAAGAGGATCCCTTTTTGCATTTTAATTCATTAATGGAAATACACTTATATTTAGTATTGATAACATATTGTAAGTTTACAAGTTAAAAAGGAAAGTAGATTGCACTAAAATAGAATTAATAGCAAGAAGAATTATGCCTAAAAAGTTTGCTTGGACTGACATGTTTATTCCATTTGTTACTAGTTTTCAATCATGTTCTTAAATTGCGATTTTGTACTTTTAATGTTGTGTGTATTTTGCATTTATTTTTAGGAAAAGAAAAGAAAGAAAATTTTTAGTTTTTATTTTATAAAAAGAAAAGAAAAAAAAAATATATCAATCCAGTTTGTTGGTATCTGTTCTGGGAAATCAATTAGCTTGCTTGTGAGCCACCAAAGGCATGGGAGCCTGGGTTCCACACAAGACTCTGAATTAACAATTTATGTTTTGTTGTAAGTGTTATTTTGTTATATATTTTGCTTTTATTTGTGAATGAAAAGTTTTTTAGAATCAAAAGTCGGAAGATATTGAAGGAGATACAAAAGAACAAGGTATGTAATTGATTACTTATCCTGAATTTACATTTCAACTTAGTTCGTGGAGTTATTCATTAACTCAATGAATTAAGTTCATTGAGTTAGGTGCTAAGTCAATGAAACAATATTCCTGCCTACTAACAATTACTGTATTTACTATAAAATCTTTTACATTGAGGACAATGCAAAATGTAGGTATGGGGGGAGGTAATTTAATTAAAATCCAAGTAATTTTGTTAATTAGAGGAATTAGAATGGTACTACAAAAGTTTTGTGGAAATTGAAAATTTTTTTTATGAATTTGCTGTAACTATTTGATAATTGAGACTGTCAAATTTTTAAGTACTGTAATTGCTTGAATGTTATATTTTAAAATCTTATATAAGATGCTACAAAATTTTACTATTCATACAAATCTAGATATAGTATCTTATGTTTTTGTTAAATTTTATGAGTTTAACAGTTTCATGATTTTAAAAAAAGAAATCAGAATGCTTAACTAAAACTTAGTAAATTATCTGAAATCCTGAAAGAGCTAAAATGTTGATTTTTGGATTAAATGAGATGCATATGATCAAGGATACATTTAATTTGAGTGATTAAACTTGTAGAATGATTTATGTGTAGATCTTATTAAACTATAGAAAAAGTATGAGCTTATTGATATGGATTCATGTTTTCAGTAAATAATAGAAGTAGAACTATACGAGATTTGTGTTTTATTGCATCTATATTAATAAAATACGTATATATACTGTGTTGAAAAGAAAAGAAAAAAAGAGAAAAACTTTGAGAGTTTATTGACTTGTTTGATCATGAGCCTTTTGTACTTGAGCAGATAGATATGTAAGGATTGTTGACCTGAAAAAGGACTCTTTAAATTTGGCAACATAAGATCTTGATTAGATCTGGGATTGTTGATTGAAAGCTCGATACATGGGTACACTAAAAAGCTCTTGTATGATTCAAGCTTTTCAAATTAACTTTTAAAGTACAAATATGCATATACTGTTCTCAAAAGATAAAAGTGTTTTGTGAAATATAGAAATCTTTTGAATCGAGTATATTTTTTATTATCTAAGATTACTGAAGTATGAATCTAGATTAGACTTTTGAAGTTGTTTTTTTGAGATACAATTCATTATTCTACTTGCTTTAATCATATTGAATTGGATTGTGTTTTGATTCATATGTAGTTGAAATTTATTTTGGAAATCATATTGGAAAATTCAAGATAACAGATGTTTGAAAAGAAAAAAAGATGATAATATAATTAGCACCTATATGATGCTAATATATTTTGTATGTAATTTACATATATTTTAAATATATTTGTAGGTTGAAGAGGAGAAAACAAAGTTAAAACAGATTACTGAAAAATATAGAATATCTATATAGTAATCTAATTTATTATTTTGAAGAAGAACAAAATGAAGAATTAATTCTTGCAACTTTAGAAAGACCAACTAGTTAGATATTAGTTTGCTAAGGGATTAGCAAAATTTAAGTATGGGCGAAGTGTTTAGAATGAAAAAGTGCATAATATTAAGGGTTAAATGATAGTTAATTGCATTATATTTAGCTTATCATATGAGAATTAAGCCATTATGTTATAATTGCACTGTTATATGCTTTAATGAAAGAATCTACATAATTTCAGGGAATTAACGTTAATTAAGTACATTTCTAAATTGTCGGTGAATTACAGACTTTGAAATTCTTAAGTATCCGAATTTTCTATTATTTCGGAGTGTTATGTTTTATGTACCGGACAGTTATGTTTTAAATGAATTGTTTATTATTTCCTAGAATACACGTGTTGAAACTTTAATGTATGATTTAAGTGGATTTTCGATGAGTTATCTGCTAACTATTCGAAATGCATTTGAGCATTGGATAGTTAAGGTTTGTAAGTATCTAAAATAGTAAATGCTAAAAGAATATTCAAGTACACAGTAACAACTCGTTGAGTTAGTGAGTAAAAATCGTAAGTATCCGAAATATCTGAACTCGTTAAGTTAGAATTATGCACGTGTTGAATTTAAATGCTTTAGTATATCACGTGAGGTGCACATGTTTAACTCGTTAAGTTAGCATAACTATACGCGTTGAGTTACATGAATATACACTAAGGTAATGTGTTATGTTAACAGCTTATTTCTTTATTGCACGTGTTTTATGGTTAAATCAACGAAGTAAGTCCGTTGAGTTATCTATAACTCGACGGACCATTTATTTTCTAATATGCCATTGTAGCAGTTACAGAAATAGGAAATTCGAAGGAAAACCACGATAACACGTATCATGTAGGAATTCACTCATAGAAGGAAGAAGAAATCACCATCGTTGATATGAATGAAGGAAATCCAACCGATCATTTAAGTAGGAGTAGTTACTACTGTAAGAAATATAAAAGACGAAGAAAAAGTATGTGTGTGGAGGTGGAGAACCATGCTAACTGCAGGAAGCGTCGAAAGTTCCCTGAAGCTCCACACCACCACCAAAATCACCAATTATCGAAGGTTTGTGAGGATACTTTCTTGATGTCAGGTCGATTCCGAGCCAAACATAGTGTCTGACAACCATTGTGAGGAGTGATCACGTCACGGGAAGGGAAACCATTTTCACCAAGCACCGACTCTTATCTCAAGATATCGTAAAGCTTCTAGCCTTGGTTTCAGGTTGATGCCAGTATGCTGAAGAGGAGATCATCTTATAATTCTAGATTCACAATTCTATAGGGAGAGGAGGTAGGATTGTAAGTGATTAAGTTTTCAGTGGTATAATCACGTTGCATGTAGTGACAAAAGTTTTTACTAGCGATAGAGATTTTTACATTTCACCTTTCATTCATCATTAGGAACATATCAAAACAAAAATACCAAAAACAACAAATTATCTATGTTTACATTTAGTATTAAAGTGTTGTATTGTTTGTTTTGTATCGTGATTAATGTTATCATTGTCAGTATTGTGAATGTTTTATGTTTGTTTGATTCAAAAAGTAGAAAATAGTTTTACAGTTTACTAAAATTGATTGGTTCTAGATACTTAAAGATTTTAATGGTTACTGTTTGAAATATCTGAATGTTAGTATTGCTTAATGATAAATCTAATATTAACTAACATTAAAAAGCTTAATTGATGTTATTTACAATCTGTGGAACCGCCCAATGGTTGGCCGAATTCCTCTGTAGATAGTAGTATTTAACTAGAAAGATAGGCTCGTGGAGTTAATTATAAGTCCACGAGGTTAGTCTGTTGAGTTAACCATAACTCTATGAACTTAGTCCGTTGTGTTAACTGTAACTCAATGAAGTGCTTAACTGAACGCACATAAACTCCAATATAAAAATTGGAACAGTACACAATTCTTACTCAATCTCTGTGGGATCGACCTATACTTGCACACAAATACAATATACACTGTGCACTTGCAATTAAAAGCACAAATTGGATTTAATATCTAATTTGTGTGAAAGGTTGTTTGTTTACTTCTAAAAGTAATTATTTATATAAGCATAAAAACAAACCAAACAAGTTTTCTAGTGTTGCTTAACAAACAAAAGTTAACAATCCAAGACAAGTTTTCTGATTTAGCACACATCATCAAAACAAAATACTCAACAAGTGTTAGGGATAATGTTCTTATCCATTAATATGTTTATATTTTGATGGTTGGCAAAATGATTTATACTTCAGTTATGTAAAATGATGAACTTCAAAATAGTATCTAAGTCCATAAGTTTATGATTGTTTGTAAAGTTAAATAGTTAACTTTACAAACAATCATAAATTTATCTGATTCATAACACTAGTTTATAACTCTAGAATTTCTTTAAATATATAATTTTACGAAGAGTAGTAAAGTTATAAGGATAACTTTATGGACATTCATAAAGTTATGAAGTTACATATATATAAGTTATGAATCTTTGGCTTGTAAAGTTATGAGTTTAACTTTATAGATATTCATAAACTTATGATATATATAATCTATAAAGTTATAAGGATAACTTGATGGACCTTCGTAAGGTTATCTCTTGAGGGGTTTGTAAGTTTGTCAAGATAAGTTGTGCTTTACACATGTCAGCTTGTAAGGGTTTGTACAGAGGAGTGTCTTGAAATCATTTTTAAAATAACAATACTGTCCCACAGGCCTATTATACTTAAGCAATTAGGTACGTAGGGGTGTCTTGAAATCTAGCAACCTAAGGTCATGTTCGATCTAGGATTGTTAACTGAAAGCTTGATACAAAGGTATAATAGAAAATCTAGTTAATAAAGGACTCAGTATATGCATAGAAAAAAAAAGAAAAAAGAATGTTGGTGTAATGGTATATATGACTAACTTCTTACTAACAGATGCACTAACATATATCAATTTCTAATTATGCTTCATGAAGATACACTATTTATACTTATATATGAAACTGAAGTTTGAAATTACTTGGTTGTGCTTAAGAAATCTATAAATCAGAAAATATTTGTTTTATTATCTAGAACTTTAAGTTTACTGATCCATAATGAAGATTATTAGCACATGAAATGTTGAACAAAAAATAACATGTTATATTATATTAAGGTTTTCAGCATTTCAATATTTCATCGTTTCAATTTTTCATCATTTTAGTATTTCATTATTTTAGTATTTTTGTGTTCAAGCATTTAAATTTTGTTTACTATTTTTAAATCTGATGCACATGTGTAGGGGGAGAAAAACTAAGAAAAATGGAAATAAAAACATAGAGAAACCTTAGAAAATTAGTTAGATTATCTACATTTTATCTGACTTAGAGGTCTAGGTAGAACATTCTAGATTATTTTCAATCAAACCTAGATAGCTAGCTAAAGTTACGAGACCTCATAAACTTAAGTGATTAAGTATATGAACCTCTAATGTTACTAAGGTAAGTTTACAGAACCTCATAAACTTAAGATATTAATTTCACGAAGAAATATTTGCATAAGTTATAAATGAAAATTTCTAAATATACGAAGTTAGTTTGTAAACTTACGGGCATATGGTTATGAAAGGATTTGTAAACTTATGTTTTGAGATTATCAACTATAGTAATCTTATGGAATAAAATTAAAATCTGATTACTCGATTAACATTACATATATGAGTGTTGATAGTTAGCCTAAAACCTTATTTTGTTCGTCATCTTCTACCTATAACCTCACGGAGCTAGGACAAGTGATTACAAAAGAAAATCTAGGGCAAATGGCTCAAAGACCATCAGACTAGGAAAGCAATGTAGATTTTGACATCTTTCATCAAGTTACTACTTACTGGCACAATGATAAAAGGGTGAAAAAGGTTGATTTAGTAAAATAAATGGAGTAGTTACACTTTCAATAATATGAAATAACTAGGTTGTGTAACTTAGAAAATATTTTGTCCACCAAAAAGTTTACTTTTAAAGTCAAACAAGCCATAGAATTAGAGGTAGAAAAGGAAAAAGCTTTGAGACCTCTTAATACAATAGCTCATGAACTAATAAGAAAGAAGTCAATATTTTGGATTCAAAGAGAAATATATGTTTGAACTATTGGAAAGAATTACAAGTTTGGTAATGTCGAATATGGCAAACATAATTTGTGGAAAAAGTAGAAAAATGCTGTTGAAGAAGAATGGGAAGAAGCACCACCATTCTTCACTCCTCATTCTTTATTTAATAAAGATAGATATGAGGAAATTGTAAATTTGTTATTAGCAATTGGGTAGGATAGGAAGACTACCAAACAATAAGCTTTGATTGAATTTGATTAGTGGAGAAAGCATCAAATTAAAAATGAAGATACTTCCAGAGATAATACAATACAAGATGTTACTATATAGTACACTCTTGAGACTAATAAAGAAAGACATCTATTTTCTAAATTTGTTAAACTACTATTGGATGCCAAATTATCTTTACAAGAAGCACAAATGATAACTTCCAAAGAATTTGATAAGAGAAAAAGAGAAGGAATAAAGTTAGACTATGGAAAAAGAAGCAATTGGAGACAGAAAATACTAAAAAGTTAAAAAGTTCAATTGAACAAGAAGAAGCTAAAGAAGAAGAAGAAGAACCTTTATTGTTTAGAAAGAGGAAGGTTGAGAAAACTCCTCAAACTTACTTCAGAAGGATGAAAACAATCCATTTAGAAGAAGCTTCTTCCAGCCAGACTACTTTATAAGTGATTATTGATTAGCTAATTATTCCTACTCCTCCAACAAACCCAATTGAAATTGTTAATGAAATTTTGGAAGAATTAATAGAAAGTATAAATTTTGAAGATATAGATGTAGAAGATGTTAGGATCTTATGGCTTCACCAAAGGAGGGGTGAATGGTGAACTATGTGTATTTTAAATTTTTTTTGACTTAATTAACCAAATTGAATAATCAGTTTGCACAAGTATTAAATAGATATATAAAACATGCACAATGAAAATATAAATAAGAAACACAAGGGAATTTTAGGTGGTTCATCAACTCAGCTAGTCTACCCCCAAGGATCACTTGGGCTTCATTAAGTGTCTCAATACTTACAAACACTTGCTTTCAGGTTGAAGCAAGAACCAATCATTAACTTGAGCTTTCTGGTCGTAGCTCTAACTAACCACTTAGAAGTTTTCAGGTATAAACTTTAGTAAACCAACCTCTTGAGTTTTCAGGTCGAAACTCAAACCAACAACTTGAGTGAAGCTTTAAGTTAGAAGCCACGAATCAAATGATCCTTCTTGGATCAAACTTTTAGCACTTGGAGAGCTTTAAGAATCTCCGTGTAAATTCAACTTTCAATCTATTCTTTGTTGCATTTAATCTAAATTGACCTTTCTATCGTAATAGTAATTGATCTACAATGTATACTATATTTTTGTATGTGATTGTATATGTAGTCTCGCTTGTTAGCTCTCCCTGATATTGAATGATCTATTTGTATTTATACTTGTAAGTCCAATGATCATATTTTCTCTTCAATGGATTTATTCTGCTGTACTTATTGATTTTGCAAGTCCAAATATGGTAAGTTACCGTTTAGGAAGGTGTTTCAAGATAACCTTCTGATTTCCTTTGACTTTCAGATGGTTAGCTATGTAACTCTCCAAAGGATGATCATGACTTACCGAAAATCCACTTAAGTCCTTTTGTCTGTGTCATGTGGGACTTTAAGTCATACATGTGAGGCTTCTTAGTTTTGGTCAGTTAGCTTGTAACTCTCTGAAAAACTTGAATAGTTATCTTGTAACCTTCCAAAAAACTTGAATAGTTATACTTCAAGGCTTTTGATTGCTCGACATGTATTTCTTTATTTTTGCATGTGCATAATTGAATGACTTAAGTTTCAGATAGTTGAGTCTGTAACCTTTTAAAACTTCCTATTTTTTGGATAGTTAGCTTTCTAACTCTTTGAAAATCCTTTTAAGCTTCTAATTGGATTTCTGAATTCTTGCATGTGTGTATTTGAGTAACTTAACTTTCAGATAGTTGTAGTTGTTAACTTACTGAAGTGTTTTAACTTTTAGATAGTTAGCTATAGTAACATTCCAAATTTCCTTGTAAGCTTCCAACTAAATTTCTACATGTGAGTAATTGAATGACTTAAACTTTTCAATTTCCTTGAATTTCCAAATAGTTAGCTTTCCTAACCCTCTAATCATTCAACCAGCTATCTTTCAAACTTTCTAAAGGTATTGTAATTTCGGATAGTTATTCTTCTAACTATCTGATGGTGTATCTGAAAGGACCTCTAGATTTTGATAATGCAAAAATCAATGTAAGGTTTTGAATTGTATTTATCAGGTTTAGTCAGTACAGCAAAAAGATCAGAAGGCAGACAAATCGAAGCAGCAAACAGGTTGCAGTAAATCTCAAAATGTGCTACTACAGAAAATCGGACAGTTAAGAAAGGTTTGAATGATCAGATAGTTAAGGAGTTAACTATCTAGAAGCGTAAAGGACTTTTCGGAGAGTTACAGGTAAACTATCTGGAAGTTAAGTCATTCAATTAATCACGTGCAGAAATACAGAACGGAAGCTTAAAGGACTTTTCGGAATGTTAGATAACTATCCGAGTTTTCTTTTCGGAGAGTTAGATAACTATTCGAGTTTTTCAGAGAGTTACAGGTATAACTTTCTGGAACTTAAGTCATCTTATTACGCACGTGCAGAATAGAGAAGCCGGTAGTTAAAAGTTTAAAAGGAAAAATCGGAAAGTTAGATAACTATCCGAAATCTTGAAGAGAGTTTCGGTGAGTTACAGTTTAACTATTCGAAACTTAAGTCACTGAATTCCCCACGTACAGAATTCCAGACAGAAGTTCATATAAGATTTCAAAGAGTTAGAAAGATAACTATTTGAACATTCAAGAGAGTTTCGGTGAGTTACAGTTTAACTATCCGAAACTTAAGTCATTAAATTTCCCACGTGTAGAATTCCAAAGAGAAGCTTAAATAAGTTTTCGGAGAGTTAGAAAGATAACTATCCGAAATCCTAAAGTGTTTCGGTGAGTTACAGGGATAACCATCCGAAACTTAAGTCAGTCTTTTATGCACGTGCTGAATTAAAGCAATCGGAAAGTTAACGGAGGGTTACTGTAGCCAACTATCCGATAGTTAAATAACTGTTCGGTAAGTTACAATTATAAGTATCCGATTGAATGACAGCTCGTAGTATATATTCTGGAATCCTACATGGCAGAAAGGTTTAAGTGATCTTTCAGTGAGTTACAGATATTCTTCGGAGAGTTACACAACTAACTATCCGAAAGGTTAAGAAAATTGGAAGGACATCTTGAAATAACTTTCTGAATGGTAACTTACCGTATTTGGGACTGAAGTCTAATCAAGTACAGTAGAATACATCCGTTGGAAGAAAAAATGATCATTACACATGTTTGGTATATATACAAAATACAGACAACGAATTTAGATAGTTTTTTGCTCATATACATACTTACACCTAGCTCAATAGAAGAAAAGCTTTAGAGATCAAATCATCTTCAACGTTTACAGACTGAATTTCAGAAGCTCATCATGCACTCAACTCTGTTGCTCACAAGCTAGTGTTTATTGAAGTACACAGATCAAAACTTCAGAGAAAGGGTTGATTGAAGCTTCGACAAGAAAGCTCAAGTGAATGGTTGGTTGGTTCTTGCTTAAACCTTAAAGCAAGTGATTGTAAGTTTGCAAGAGTTTAGTGAAGCCCAAGTATCTCTTGGGGGTGTACTAGCCGTTAGTGGTGAACCACCTAAAATCTCTGTGTGAATTCTTTTATTGTGTGCTTGCTATCTCTTTACATTAAACTACTTCTAAAAGGTTAAGAAACAAATTATTACCATTCACCCCCGCTCTGGTAAGCCTTAAGGTCCTAACAATTGGTATCAAAGCAATGTTGATCTCGTTAATAGATTTAACCATCTGAGATCATGGCTTTCCACACTACAGAGGGTCAGAATATCCATCGACCTCCCCTCTTTGATGGTAGCAATTATAGCTACTGGAAAAATAGGATGAAATGCTTTCTCAAGAGTACAGATGTGAAACTTTGGAGAATGGTTGTACATGGTACACCAACTCCAATCAATCATGAAAGTGACAAGACTGAGGAGGATGAAAGAATCATCTAGATGGATGCTCGTGGGCTTAATTCCATTTACTGTGCACTAACTAGTGAACAGTATAATAAAATATCTACTTGTAAATTCTCCCATGAAGCTTGGAAGATCCTTCAAATTATATATGAAGGAACCAACCAAGTTAAAGATACTAAAATCAGCATTTTGTTAAGAAAATATGAATTATTCAAAATGCTTGAAAAAGAAAGTATCACTGAAATGTTTTCTAGATTCACAGAAATTGTGAATGAACTATGAGGCCTTGGGAGGAGTTTTTCTAATCGTGAACAGGTACAAAAGATCCTAAGGAGCCTGACAGTCGAATGGATGTAGAAGTCTACTTCCATACAGGATTCAAAGGATTTGAATAACTATTCAATTGAAGATATGTTGGGAAACCTTCTAGCCCATGAAGTCCAAACAAAGGAATGGAAAGAAGAAGAAGGAGTCACTGAAAGAAAAGCAGAGAAAAAGAAAGAACTAGCTTTTCCCTCAATAGAAGATCAACTAAGCTTGGATGAGGATGAAGTGTTACTGTTGGCTAGGAACTTCAGAAGGATGATGAGACAAGGAGGTAAAGCCAGCTCCTCAAAACCAAAAGTCCCTACATGCTACAAGTGCAAGAAACTGGGACACATTCAACTTTACTGTCCTTTTCAATAGGAGGAGGACAAACAGAAATGGAAAAGGAAGAATAAGAAGAAAATGGCCTTGAAAGCCACTTGGGATGACAGCAGTTCATCCAGTAGCTCATCAGGCTCAGATGAGGAGGCATATGCAAACGTGTGCTTTGCTGCACAAGAGGTATGCTCTACATCTCCCTATTGCTCAGAAAAAGAAAATGATGACGTAGATATAGATAGTCTTCTCTATACAGTAAATAACTTATATGTAAAATGTAAGAAGTACAAGAAAGAATTAAAGAGTTTAAATTCCTATCTAAAAGATGTTTTTGCTCAACTAGAAAAAGCCCTAGTTGATAATAGGGAATTAAAAACTAAAATGAATAGCTATAGTTGTAAAAATTTTGATCTGAAAGAAGAAAATAAAAATTTGTTATCTGAAGTTACTGATTTAAAGAAAACTGTATGTAAATTTACTAAGGGTGAAAATAGTTTAAACAAAATCATAGGATCTCAAAGAATAGGAAGAAGTAAATTTCGCCTAGGGTATGCTGTACCACAGGAAACCCATTACTGTGATGGAAAAATTAGATCTTACAAAGATGGCACAACTGTGTTTGTCATTAAGAAGAGATCTACATCTATATGGCTACCAAAATGCAACAGGTTTAGTATACAGAGGACTAATAGTGAGGGACCCAAGAAGATATGGGTACCAAAAATCTTAATTTCAACATGACTTGCAGGACTGCATGGACAAGAAAGCTCAAACGTCCAAGTGGATCATTGACAGTGGTTGCTCAAAGTATATGACAAGTAAGAAAAGACTTCTAGAATCTGTTAAATCAATAAATTCAGGATCTGTTAAGTTTGGTAACAATGAAAAATGTAGAATTACTGCCATAGGAAATGTTGCATCTGAAAATGGAAAAATAGAAAATGTCTTACATGTAAATGGTTTAAAACAGAATCTGCTAAGTGTAGGTCAATTTTGTGACAAAGGTTACAATATACTTTTTACTACAGAAAACTGTTTTATATTACAACAGGATACACATGAAATCAAATTTACTGGATATAGAAATAATTCAATTTATACTTTGGAATTTCCATGTGATATTATATCTAGTAATGCATGTTTAGTTGCTTCTAATGAAGATGAATGGTTATGGCATAAAAGATTAAATCATGCGAACATGAGACTTATAAGAAAATTGACCAAACATGATCTTGTTAGAGGTGTGCCTAAGCTCAAATTCAAGAGAGATAAATTGTGCAGTGACTGTACAATTGGAAAACAAAAGAAATCAGCACACAAGAGTATTGAAGACATTGCCACACGTCAACCATTGGATCTATTGCATATGGACCTGTTTGGTCCTACACAGATAGCCAGTTTAGGAGGAAGAAAATATACCTTAGTGGTAGTTGATGATTATACAAGATTCACTTGGGTTATTTTCTTAACACACAAGAATGAAGCCTGTGATGAATTCAAACATCTCTGTATTAGAATTCAAAATGAAAAAGAATCAACCGTGAAGAAGATCAGAAGTGATCATGGAGGTGAATTTGAAAATTCTGAATTTGAAGAATTATGTAATTCTTTTGGCATATTACATGAATTCTCATGTCCAAGAACTCCTACTCAGAATGGAGTTGTAGAGAGGAAGAATAGATCAGTACAAGAAATGGCAAGGACAATTCTTAATGCATCTGATCTACTAAAGTCTCTATGGGCTGAAGTTGTAAATACTATATGTTATTCTATAAATAGAACTCACCTTAGACCTATCCTACATAAGACACCTTTTGAACTATGGTATGGTAAAATACCAAATGTTGGATATTTTAAGGTCTTTGGATCAAGATGTTTTGTGCTTAACATTAAGGATTAAAAGGACAAATTTGATGCAAAGTCTGATCCTACTCTACTTGTTGGATACTCTTCAAGAAGCAAGGCCTACAGGGTCTATTTTGAACATGAAAGAAGAGTCAATAAATGTATTCTTTGATGAAGATATGGTAGGAAAATTGAATAGGCTAAAAATAGACAGTGAAAGTGAAAGTGAATTAATAAATCAGAAAATTCCTGAGAAAAAGGATAGTTCAACACTGCCTACACCTACTAAGATAGAAAAAGCATGGAAGACAAAGTCTGAACATCCCATTGGATAAATTATTGGGAATATAAATCAAGGTGTTCAAACAAGAAGCAAAATTCAAAATATTTGTAATTATTGTGCTTTGTGTCTGAACTTGAACCTTCAATAGTTGAAGATGCCTACAATGATGAATACTGGATCATGGCCATGCAAGAGGAACTAAATTAGTTCAAGAAAAATGAAGTCTGGAACTTGATTGAAAGGCCCATCGAAAAATCAATTATTGGTACTAAATGGGTGTTTAAGAACAAACTTGATAATAATGGTAGTATTATCAGAAATAAAGCTAGACTTGTTGCTCAGGGATACAACCAACAGGAAGGAATCGACTATGAAGAAACTTTTGCACCTGTTGCAAGACTTGAAGCAATTAGAATGTTACTTGCCTTTGCAAGTAGTATGAAAATCAAGCTTTATCAAATGGATGTTAAAAGTGCATTTCTTAATGGCATTCTGCAAGAAGAAGTATATGTAGAACAATCACCAAGTTTTGAAGATGAAGAAAAACCAAACCATGTATACAAACTGAATAAAGCTCTCTATGGTTTGAAGCAAGCACCACGTGCATGGTATGATAAACTGAAGAGTTTCCTTCTTGAGAATCAGTTTAACATAGGAACTGCAGACAACACCTTATTCATCAAATCTGAAAGTTCTCATGTGTTGATTATTCAGATCTACGTGGATGATATCATTTTTGGTGCCACACATGAGAAACTATGTCATGATTTTCAAATCTTTATGAAGAATGAATTTGAGATGAGTCTTATGGGAGAATTAAAATTCTTTCTAGGATTACAAATTCATCAACTTCAGCATGGCATTTTCCTGAATCAAGAAAAATTCTGCAAAGAGATTCTCTTAAAATTTGGTATGGATAAATTCAAAGTAGTAGGTACTCCCATGAACTCAAATGAAAAACTTGATAAGGACATTTCTAGTATTCCAGTAGATCAAAAGAAATACAAAGGCATGATTGGATCACTTCTATATCTAACAGCCAGTAGACCAGATATAATGTTTAGTATTTGTGCAAGATATCAAGCCTCTCCAAAAGCATCACACTTAAAAGTAGTTAAACGTATATTTAAATATCTATAAGGTACCAAAGACTTTGGCTTATTTTATTCTTCACAGAATCAATTGATATTAGCAGGATATAGTGATGCAAATTATGTAGGATGCAAATCAGATCGAAAAAGCACTAGTGGGACATGTTAGTTGCTTGGTCATTCACTTATTTCTTGGTTCAGCAGGAAACAAAACTCTATAGCTCTATCCACCACTGAAGTTGAATATATGGCAGTAGGCCTATGTTGTGCACAGATCTTATGGATGCAACAAACTCTAGCAAATTATAAGCTAAATTTTTAGAATACCATTATTTACTATGATAGTAGTAGTGCCATCAATCTCTCCAAAAATACAATTCTACACTCTAAAGCAAAACATATCGAGATTAGGCACCACTTTTTAAGAGACCATGTTGAAAAAGGTCATATTTCCTTAGAATATGTCTCTACTAAAGAATAACTTGCAGATATCTTCACCAAACCATTATCTGAAGCTGCATTTAATCATATTAGATGAAATTTAGGGATTTGTTTTTTATATGATTTATAATTTCATATCTCTACTCTCCAAGCTCACAACTTGGAGCTTGTTCTACTAGCATCTCTGTTTTGCAGCAACTTAGACATTTTGATACTCAACTATAATTGCTCCACCAACTCAGTATCTGACTTCTCACTTCTTTTTGACAATTGGTAAAAAAGGGGGAGAAATATCATATTTTGGTAAGCAAAGCTGTAGTAAAGTAGGGGGAGAAATTCAGGGGGAGAAATACCTCTGTATTCCTCGTGTGTTTTTCTTATATAGATATATAGGGAGAGAAATACATGTAATACATTGTAAGGTTTTTGCCATTATCAAAAAGGGGGAGATTGAAAGGACCTCTAGATTTTGATAATGCAAAAATCAATGTAAGGTTTTGAATTGTATTTATCAGGTTTAGTCAGTACAGGAAAAAGATCAGAAGGCAGACAAATCAAAGCAGCAAACAGGTTGCAGTAAATCTCAGAATGTGTTGCTACAGAAAATCGGATAGTTAAGAAAGGTTTGAATGATCGGATAGTTAAGGAATTAACTATCTGGAAGTGTAAAGGACTTTTCGGAGAGTTACAGGTATACCTATCTGAAAGTTAAGTCATTTAATTAATCACGTGCAGAAATACAGAACGGAAGCTTAAAGGACTTTTCGGAAAGTTAGATAACTATCCTAGTTTTCTTTTCGAAGAGTTAGATAACTATTCGAGTTTTTCGGAGAGTTACAGGTATAACTTTTCGGAACTTAAGTCATCTTATTACGCACGTGCAGAATAGAGAAGCCGGTAGTCAAAGCTTAAAAGGAAAAATCGAAAAGTTAGATAACTATCTGAAATCTCAAAGAGAGTTTCGGTGAGTTACAGTTTAACTATCCGAAACTTAAGTCACTGAATTCCCCACGTGCAGAATTCCAGATAAAAGTTCATATAAGATTTCAGAGAGTTAGAAAGATAACTATCCGAACATTCAAGAGAGTTTCGGTGAGTTACAGTTTAACTATACGAAACTTAAGTCATTGAATTTCCCACGTGTAGAATTCCAAAGAGAAGCTCAAATAAGTTTTTGGAGAGTTAGAAAGATAACTATCTGAAATCCTGAAGCGTTTCGGTGAGTTACAAGGATAACCATCCGAAACTTAAGTCAGTCTTTTATGCACGTGCTGAATTAAAGCAATCGGAAAGTTAACGGAGGGTTACTGTAGCCAACTATCTGATAGTTAAATAATTGTTCGGTAAGTTACAGTTATAAGTATCTGATTGAATGATAGCTTGCAGTATATATTCTGGAATCCTACATGGCAGAAAGGTTTAAGTGATCTTTTGGTGAGTTACAGATATTCTTTGGAGAGTTACACAGCTAACTATCTGAAAGGTTAAGAAAATTAGAAGGACATCTTAAGATAACTTTCTGAACGGTAACTTACCGTATTTGGGACTGAAGTCTAATCAAGTACAGTAGAATACATCTGTTGGAAGAAAATATGATCGTTACACATGTTTGGTATATATACAAGATACAGACAACAGATTTAGATAGCTTTTTGCTCATATACACACTTACACCAAGCTCAATAGAAGAAAAGCTTTAGAGATCAAATCATCTTCAACGTTTACAGACTGAATTTCAAAAGCTCATCACGCACTCAACTCTATTGCTCACAAGCTAGTATTTACTGAAGTACACGGATCAAAACTTCAGAGAAAGAATTGATTGAAGCTTCGACAAGGAAGCTCAAGTGAATGGTTGGTTGGTTCTTGCTTAAACCTTAAAGCAAGTGATTGTAAGTTTGCAAGAGTTTAGTGAAGCCCAAGTATCCCTTGGGGGTGGACTGGCCGTTAGTGGTGAACCACCTAAAATCTCTGTGTGAATTCTTTTATTGTGTGCTTGCTGTCTCTTTACATTAAATTACTTCTAAAAGGTTAAGAAATGAATTATTACCATTCACCCCCCCTCTAGTAAGCCTTAAGGTCCTAACAGTATCTACTACTTTAAACTAACTCTTCGGATACTTAAGCCTATAACTCATCGAAGATCCATTTCTTCCGGTTACTTAAGCCTTGTAATCATCCAAAATCTTGTTTTTCCCTTGCAACAATTTCTAAACTATCTGTATTGACTTATTTGCCTTCTGATCTTCTGTTTGCTGAACTATCTTATCTATGAAATACAATTTGTTTCCTCACACAGGTTTTTGCATTATCAAAATACAAGAGTTCTAATAATCTCCCCCTTTTTGATAATGACATTTAATTACATGTATTTCACTCCCTAGTTTATTTCTATACATTCAGCCATATAGAAAATAAGTGAAACATATTTCTGGAGTTACATGATTTACAGTGAGTACAGAATACTAGAGTAGATTTCTTCCCCTATTTGTGTGTTGGGAATTCTCCTCCTAGTTTCCATGTAATTTCTCTTTATTTTTCTCCCCCTTTTAGTCATTAGATAAAATGAGTTCTATAACTTTCTTTCCTTTGAATTTTCTTTTGCTACCATATTTCTCCCCTTTCTGTCAAGATGTAATATTTGATGTCATAATAATTTTTTGATTTTTGTAATCCTGTTTGATATCAAATGTTGAAAGAATCAATTCCATCAATATCTTCAAATACCAATTTTGATTTTGCATCAAATGTTAACTGTTGGTGTGCTAATATCAATTGTTGAGATATTTTCATAATTGCAGTCTATTTTCTTCTTTCTCTTTGATGTTGTATTGCTTTTCTTCTTTCTTATTCGAGTACAACAATTGAAGTATTAATTTCCTCAATCCTTGTTTGATACCAGTTGTTGATATATCAATTTTTGAGATGTCTGTAATTGCTTCCTGGTTTGTGGTATTTCTTCCTTTGTCTCATTTGTTTACTGCATTATCTATAAAAACTAAAAAATAGTGAAATGCCAATTGTTAATGTAGTAATTTACAATTATGCAGTTAATATTTGTAGTTGCTACCACATGATCTCCCCCTATTTGTATGAAGGTTTTCTAATATATGATAATAAGATATGGGCTCTCCCCCTATATGAGTGCCCTCTGTAGGATCGTATGGCTACACACGAGGGGGGTGAATTGTGTATTTTTAATATTTTCTAAAATATAATTGAAACTTTAAAACTCAAAAACAAGTCAAGACATTATTTTCATAAAATCATTTTTATTCAAGGTTTCAATTACAATATACAATTCAATTCTCCTCAGAAATTGTAGATGCAATTATATGTCAATACCATGTTTCATCTATACAATTTCATAACTACAAATAGAGAAAACTAATTTGCGGAATTTAAAACATTTCTCCCTGTTTGAGATCTTTCTTCTTCTTCTTCTTTCTTCTTCAACAATTCTTCAGTGACGAATATCTTGTCTTTCTCTACTTCACTGAATTTGCTTTCACTTGATACTTCAAATCTTCAGCGACATAAATTTAACCTTTTCTGCTTCACTGAATTTTCTTCCACTTGAGAGATTTTTCCCGAAGATGTGTTTTTGATCCCTGAAAAAGATTTTTCTTTTATTGTGTAGGAATGGTTTGATCCTTGAAAAGATTTTTCATTTTGTGTGCAAGGATGGTTTGATCAACGAGAATTCTATGCCTTTTATTCTACATCTTCATTTCATGTATATCCTTCACGTTTAACCACTACCAGTTTTCCACTTCTCCATGTCTTTTCTTTTTCCTTCATCGAAACACACACGTTCTAACCCACGTTTATATTTCGAATTTTCTTTAATCATTAGTCTTAGATCTCTGAAAAATTTCCTACAAAATAAACTTTCTCGTCCAAAAATTTTTCATCAGTGTAATAAGAAGTCGTTACTTTAATGTTAACTAAATGAGTAACACAAGTATATATATATAACTTAACATTTCTAACTTAACGAGTTCCTCATGTGCCATTACACGTGACAAGTACTGTAGCTAACTCAACGAACTAAGTCCGTGGTGTTATGCTAACTCAATGAACCAACTTAACCTTTCTTTCGGAAGGTTAAACGATAACTCATTGAAAGTAGTTTAAGATTCAGATAGTTACGAATGTAAGTCATCGAAAAACTCTTTATATTATAAAACTAGTGAGACACGTGTCAATACTTGAAAACATGACTTAAGTTATCTTTCGGATAGTTACGATTGTAAGTCTTCGAAAAAAACTTTAACTCACCGATTCAGTAATAAACAAATGTTCTTATAATAAGAATTTTACCACGTGCAAAAATAACAACTTAAGTTTATAACGCTAACCTAACGCACTGCCTTAGTGTTCAATATAGCAACTCAATGCGTTTAGTTATGTTAACTTAACGAGTTAAACATGTGCACTTAACGTGATACAATACAACATTCGTAACTTATAATTTCACCACGTGTATAACATTAACTTAATGAGTTTGTCTCTTCTTTTACTCACTAACTTAACAAGTTATCACATGACCTATTTTAACCTTTAAGCCTCTAACTTAACGAGTTCTCACGTGACCTCTATACAAAAAAAACTCTAACTTAACGAGTTGTCTAAACGTGCACTGTTCATGATACAGAAGATATAACTTTAAAACATATCATGCTTTTCAATAAAAACACACGTTAACTTAACATTTAGCTAAATGAGAAATTAATGCAATGAAACGACTAGTTATTAACTTCAGATTCAATACAGACAAGTATTTATATCAGTAAGCTTTTTCTGTATTAATTGATTATTTTAATTTCTTTTCACAAGCAATAGTAATTGAGCAAATATGATTATTTTCATTCAGCACACATCATCAAAACAAAAATACTCAACACCCTCTTTATAAACATTCTTTTTGAACCAAAGCAACATTCTGAGTTTCCTTCGTATAGTAGGTTCTCTCCCTACTTATATGCTTTTCCTTGTAGATAAATTTGTTGCACCTGTTTTGCAAAATATCATTTATGATACCAATTGAACTAGGTACCAATTGTTATTCTAAAAAACATCATAAATGATTCTTAATCATTTAGCTTCTAATTCCCAACCTTTTATCTTCTCTTAACTCTTTATTTGAAGAGGTTCTTTCAATTTTGCAGAAGATGATTTGAAAACTATAATCTGGGTACTAAGAATTTTACTTTTCCTTTTCTGATAAATCTGATTTCCTTGCTTTTGTATTCATCCATCTTGGCTCATGAAGATCTTATTTCCTTCTGATTTCCAACTATTTAGCTTCTTAAATTCTCTCTTCAAGAGATTCTTTCACTCATATGTAGAAGACAATTTGAGATTATAGTCTAGCTGCTACTTTTTTTCTGTATGTTTGTTTCTAACTGTTGTAGATTTTGCTCTCCTTGAATATCATGATTTCAGGCACATTTTCCATACAATCCGTATGTAGCATTTAATACCAATTATTGGAGCCTTTAGTGATATCAAAAGTTGCTACCATGATTGATTTCCAAGTGTTCAGCCTTTCGAATTTATCTTCAGATTTTGGTCAATTTGTAGATAATAATTTGAAACTATAAACTAGCTGCTCACCTTGAATAATACAATCCTATAATTTAAACAAGAATAGATTTTAGTACCCATACTTTCTTGGGTCTAGAGGTGTTAGTCTTGACAATATTTAATTTATTGCCTTTTGGTAGCCACATTGATCTAGATATTCCTTTGATGGCAAACCCTGTAGTACCATCTCTATAAGATCGGATAACACCACCACATTAGGGTATTTCTTGTGGAGTAGCATACCTTAGGCCAAATCTATTTAAACTATGTCTTTGTGAACCAATGATTTTATTTAATCCATTTTTTTCATTGGTAAACTTATGCATAGTATTTTTAAAATCAGTAATTTCATTTTTCAGATTTTCATTTTCATTTATCAATTCATCATTCTTGTAGTTTCTATTTTCAACTTGTAGTTTTTCAAGTTCAGTACATGCCTCTTCTAAACATGTAGTTAAATGCTTAATTTCCTTTTTATAATTTTTGTATTTAACATATAATATGTCAATAGTAGACAAAAGAATATTTACATCTAAATTATCATTGTCTACATCAGAATCACTTTGAGATGAAGTGGAACATACCTCTTGTGTCGTATAGCACACATTTACTAGTATCTCTTCATCTGAACCGGATGAACTACTAGAGGAACTACTGTCATCCCAAGTAGCCTTCAATGCCATTTTTTTTTTGTAATTTTCTTCTTCTTCTTCTTCATTTCTTTTTCTTCTTCTAGTTGTAGTGGACAATCAGGTTGTATATGTCCCTGCCTTTTGCATTTAAAGCACACTAGAGTAGTACTTTTTGATGTGTTGGCTTTGTTCTTTTTCTTCATCCATTTTTTGAATTTTCTAGCCAATAACACAACTTCATCGTCATTTGAACTTTGAAGTTCTTGAGTTGATGGGAAGGCTAGTTCTTTCTTCGTTTCTATTTTCTTTTTAGCACTTTTGTTGAATATTTTGTTTTGATGATGTGTACTAAACAAATGTAATCATATTTACTTAATTACTATTGTTTGTGAAAGTAAATTAAGAACATCAATTACTACAGAAAAAGTTTATTAATATATATACTTGTCTGTAATGGATTTGAGATTATGCTATGTTAAATAACTAAAAGGTGACATACCTAAACTTGTCTTATAAGTAGTTCTATAAGCCCAAAGTGCATCTATTAATCTGTTAGCCCAATCTTTTTTAGTAGGATTTACTACTTTTTCTAAGATTAACTTAATTTGTTTGTTTGCACTTTCTACTTGTCCACTTATTTGCGGATAATATGATGTTGCAATTTTTTGGTTTACTCCATATTTCTTCATTAAGACTTCAAAACTACTATTACAGAAATGAGTTCCTCTATCATAGATAATAGCTTTAGGTATTTCAAATCTAGTAATTATATTAGCTCTTATAAAATGTATTACCACTTTATTATCATTAGTTTTTATAGGAATAACTTCTATTCATTTAGATACATAATCCACCCCCAACAATATATAATTAAATTGGTTAGACATAGAAAATGGACCTATAAAATCTATTCCCCATACATCAAAGATTTCAACCACAACAATAGGATTAAGAGGCATCATATTCCTCTTTAATATTCTTCCTATTTGTTGACATCTTAAACAACTTAAGTAGTATTTATGAGCATCTTTGAATAGTGTTGGCCAATAAAAACCACATTGTAGAATTTTGGCAGTAGTTTTCCCAGAACCAAAATGCCCTCCACATGCTTGGTCATGGCAAAAAGACAATATGCTTTGATATTTAGTTTTTGGAACACACTTCCTTAAAACCAGATTGGGACATTTCTTAAATAAGTATGAGTCTTCCCAATAGTAATATTTTACTCTTGAAAAGAACAATTTCTTATCCTGTCTATTCCAATCTTTAGGTGTTAAACCAGTAAACAAGTAATTAACTATGTCTGCATACTAAGACATTGTGTTGATGGTCATTAATTGTTCATAAGGAAAATTATCCTTAATTTCAATATTTGATTTTTCTATTTGTAATCTTGATAAATGATCTGCTACTACATTCTCACAACCTTTTTTATCTTTAATTTCTAGATCAAATTCTTGTAATAATAATATCCATCAGATCAATCTAGGTTTAGTCTCTTTCTTTGCTATTAGATGTTTTAAAGCTGAATGATCCGTGTATACTATCACTTTAGCTCCAATCAGATATGATCTAAACTTTTCTAAAGCAAACACAACAACTAACAGCTCTTTTTTAGTAGTTGTATAATTAACCTAGGCATCATTTAAAGTTTTGCTTGCATAATGAATCACTCTAGGAGATTTTTTTATCTTTTAACCCAGCACTGCTCCTACAGCAAAATCAGATGCATCGCACATTAATTCAAAAGGATGGCTCCAATCAGGTGCTTATATTATAGCGGTTGAAATTAAGCTAGTTTTAAGCTTGAAAAATGCTTCTTTGTAATTTTTATCAAAGTTGAATGAGACATCTTTTAATAGATTAGTTAAAGGTCTAGCTATTTTGCTAAAATTTTTAATGAATCTTCTATAAAATCCAACATGTCCTAGAAATGATCTAATATCTTTTATTGATTTAAGTTTTTGTAGATTAGAAATTACTTCTTTTTTAGCTTTATCTACTTCCAGCCCTTTCTTTGAAACATGTCCCAAGACTATTCCTTGTTTAACCATGAAATGACATTTTTCCCAATTTAGAACTAGACTTTTTTCCACACAGCGTTTTAATACTTGGTCTAAATTATTTAAACACACTTCATACGAAGTTCCATAAATAGTAAAATTATCCATAAATATTTCTAAAAAATCTTTAGTCATTCTAGTGAATATACCCAGCATACACCTTTGAAAGGTGGCTGGTGCATTGTATAATCTAAATGACATTCTCTTAAAAGCATAAGTTCCATTAGGACAGGTGAAAGTTGTTTTCTCTTGATCCTCTAATGCTACTAGAACTTGGTTATATCTTGAATACCCGTCTAGGAAATAAAAATATTCTTGCCCTGCTAATTTCTATAGCATTTGATCTATAAAAGGTAAGGGAAAATGATATTTCCTAGTCATAGCATTCAGCTTTCTGTAGTCTATACATACTCTCTAGCCTGATTGAATTCTAGTAGGTATCAAGTCCTAACTTTCATTCCTAATAACTATTAATCCTAATTTCTTAGAAACTACATGTGTTAGGAATTTTGTTTTGATGATAAATGCTTTATTAAAGTTTATAAAATAAGTCTAAATAATAATCTCTAAGTATAATAGTCACGTAATTAAATGTTGACAAGTTATCGAAAAGTTTCATTTTAATTTCGGATAGCTAACTTTCGGATTAGTTGTAGTTTTCGAATAGTTAAAGTTTTAAGATAGTTAGAATTTTAGACAATTAAACTTTCAGATAGTTAACATTTCGATTTAGTCGAAGAGTTATGTTAAAAACTCGTAAAGTTAAGTTATCTACACGTGTTTTTAATGTTTTAAGTTGTCATGTATTTTCCATGTGCGTTTGGTAATGAAAATCGAAGAGTTAGATAACTGTTCGAGTTTTATAAAATGACTAATGAACAGATAAGTTTTCTATGTTCAGTCACGTGTTTTGTAGGTGGAAAAAACTGAAAGAGTTACAGATAAGTGTTCGAGTTTTTACAGGACTTAAAGGATAAGTGTTCGATTAAAATGAAGAGTTAAAAGATATTCTACAAAACTCTAGGAAGATAAAGTTTTGATGAATCTACGAGTAGAGATCGTGGAAATTCAAAATGATAGTGGAGAAAGTGGAAATTCAAAATGATAGTGGAAATTGTGGATGATTGGAATTCAAAATTAGTACGTGGATCATGGATTATGGATTAAGTGGATGAATGTGCTGAACGTGAAGTCATAGTTCGACTACTAATAAAGAGTATGAACTACATTACAAGTAGTATCCCAATCTCAAAAACCAAGTCTGAATATTCAATCTGGATCCCAAATTGAAAAGTTAAGTTTGAATATTCATATTTAGAAAAATTCTCCAACATTAGAAGAAGTTTGAAATTCCAAGCAATTTCAGAAAAGGAGCTGCAAACACAAGAAGTTTGGAAATTCGACAATTAGAGAAGAAGAGATATAGAAGCTGAGCAAAAAGAAGGAAAGGAGCTATGTGCATAAAGATCAAGTTTTATACAATTTGAAATTAGTTTTGAATAAGGACTTCATTTTCTATTTGAATTGTAAATCGAACATTACTGTATCAAAACCGTCAAGAAGGGAATTGAGCTAAAAAGATATTGTAAATTCTGTCTTTAAAATTTATAAAGAATAGAATTTTATTTACGAATGTTTTGTGCTCTTGTTTTATCTGTTGGTAATTTTAATTACTAAAGATACAATTCACCCCCCCTCTTGTGATACAATGATCCTACAACTAGTATCAAAGCATTTACCATAATTAAGAGCTTTCATTTCTCTATTTAGGAATCGATTTTTCTTGTCATTTACTTAGGATCATCTGTTTAAAATGGATAATACTGAAATCTTAGTTATGACTGAAAGGCAGACCACTAATCGTCCTTCTATGTTTGAGGGTAGCAATTATGGCTACTAGAAATATAGAATGAAAGTATTCTTTCAGTCAATTGATTTCAAATTATGACATATAATTAACAATCCTATAGTGTTAGTTATGACTCCATATGATACTTAGACTTTTGACGAAAAGGAGTGAATGACACTAAATGCTAAAGGTTTAAACATCCTGTTTTGTGTTTTATCTCATGATCAATTTAACAAAGTTTCTACATATCAAACTGTATATGAGATATGGCATGCATTAGAAGTTGCCAACGAAGGTACTAACCAGGTCAAGGAATCTAAGATTAATATGTTAGTACATAAATATGAGCTTTTTAAAATGCACGAAAATGAATATATCTTTGATATGTTTTCCTGTTTTCTTGAGATTGTAAATTCATTAAAATCTTTAGGCAAGAAATTCGAGGAAAAAGACTTGGTAAGAAAGATCTTGAGATCTTTAACTAAAATTTGGGCTCAAAAGACAACATCTATTGAAGAGTCTAAAGATTTAAATACATATACTATTGATGATCTCATAGGCAATCTCACAACCTATGAAGTACAACATTTAGATCCAAAAGGGAAGAATCCTAGAAGGGATTTGGCTTTTGAGGCTGATAAAGTCTCAAAAGTCACTAGTGATTCTAACGATGATTTACTATTGTTGATTAGAAAATTTAAAAATTTGTTGAAGAAACGTAGGAACTTCAGGTCAGCAAAGACATTTAAAGATATGGAGAAGAAGTCATTCATGAAAGACAAAATCATATGCTACAAGTGCAATAGGTCGGGTCACTTTCAAACTGATTGTCCTCTCAACAAAGATAAGAAGAATTTGAGGAGGAATTTCAGGAATAAGAAATTCAGAAAGAGAATGGCACTTAAAGTGACATGAGATGACTCTTCAACTTCATAAAGTGAAGAAGCAAAGGATTCAACATCAAACAATGAATCCTCATCAACATCAGATTCAAAAGAAAATCTAGCAAATGTATGCTTCATGGAAAAATCCAATGAGGTATCCTCTAATCAAATTGATAGTTTTGATAGTTTTGATGGATTACTTGTTGAATACAATAGACTGGCTAGAAAATATAAGAAAGTAAAAATAGAAGGAAAGAACACTAGGAAAATGCTAGATGAATCTAAAAACAAGATTGATTTTCTGAACTCTACATTGAATAAATTTAAAGAAGAAAATCAAAAGCATGCATAGGAAATTTTAATGTTTACTGCAATAGAAAGAAAATTGCATGCAAATTGTGAAAATTTAATTGTTGATAAAAAGAAAATGATCTATGAAATTGAAAAACTAAAATTGACTATTACTAATTTAAATTCAGAAATTGATATGTTAAAGATTAAGGTCTGTGATCAAATATCAAATGTAGAAAAACATGGTGTTGGTTTACATGATGCATTTTCTGAAAATTATATATTGCATGATGGTACTACTAAAAATAATGTTTATTGTTGTGCGGAAAGATCAAACAAACGTGGAGCGTCTAGGGGTGGCGTGGACAAGAGATCTATGTGGAAGAGAGGATTGCGAGTGGAGAATTCGAAGAACAACAAATTTACGTGGTTCCCCAACACAGGTACGTCCACGGGTGATCAATCTATTGTGATTCCTTGCTGTATGGTTGCTGGTACAAAGAAGGGGGAGAACGAAATCAAGGGATGGTTTGGCATGACATCGCTTAGGCGTGGATGACCCCTTACATATATATGGGCAACGGTTGGTGATACCCAAAAGACAAGTTTGCCCCTATACAAATTATCAAAGAAATACAACCATATACAAAGACACATACATATACTTGATGGAAGACACACGCATCACAAATCTCCACCTTGTCTTTCATCAATCTTCACCACGAACAGGTGATGGATCACCAAGACCCAACTTGGGTCAGCAGCAACAATAGACGTTGAGTAAGTCCAAGTAATGCTTGAACTTGCTTTCAACAATGCCCTTTGTAAACATATCAGCCGGATTGTCCTTTGTGTTGACCTTCATAATCTTTATCCTGTCTTCATTCCTGAGGAAGTGATACTTAACATCAATATGTTTACTTCTATCATGAAAGACATTATCTTTGGAGAGACAAATAGCGCTTAGATTATCACAAAAGATATCAGCTTTATCAATGCACCAACCAAAGTCTCCAAGTAAGTCTTTCAACCAAATCCCTTCCTTTGCAGCTTCTATCATAGCCACATATTTAGCCTCAGTTGTGGACAGAGATACCAAAGGCTGAAGAGTTGATTTCCAACTCACAATAGAACCTGCAAATGTAAAGACATAACCAGATAATGATCTCTTTCTGTCAACATCACCTGCATAGTTTGAGTCTATATAACCAGCCATAATACAACCCTGATCTGCTGCATACATCAAGCCAACACCTGGAGTTCCTTTCAAATATCTGAATATCCTTTTAACTGCTTTCCAATGTTCTCTGCCCGGATTGGACATGAACCTACTAACAACACTCAAAGGATATGCCAAATCAGGCCCTGTGCAACTAAAGTTTAGAAGACAGATAAACAGAATTAGGTAGTTCAAAATTTACTACTATAAAGTTACAAAAAAATTGAATAGTTACCAAGCCAAGTATCCGGAAGAAAGTTAATTTTCAGTAGGTTACAGGCTTAAGTATCCGAAAAGTAAAGCACCAGAAATACCATCGGACAGTTAGAAGGATAACTATCTGAATTTACAAAGCCTTCAGAGAGTTAAATGATCGAATAGTTAAGAAAGATTGAATGATCGAAGAGTTAAGGAATTAACTATCTGAAAGCTAAGGGATTTTTCGGTAAGTTAGAAAAGCTAACTATCCGAAACTTTAGTCATTCAATTACCCACGTGTAGAAATCCAGAACAAAAGACTTAAGTGATTTTTCGGTAAGTTAGAATGCCAACTATTCAAAAAACAGGAATTTTCGGTGAGTTACAAGTATAACCATCTGAAACTTAAGTCAATCTATTATGCACGTGCTGAATTAGATAAAGCAGTCAGAAACTTAACGAAGGATTTCAAAAGGTTACTATAGCTAACTATCCGATAGTTAAATAACAGTTCGGTAAGTTACAACTGCAAGTATCTGATTGAATGACAACTCATTGTACGACCTGAAATCCTACATGGCAGAAAGACTTAAGTGGTTTTTCGGTGAGTTAAAGATGTTCTTCGGTGAGTTACACATATAACCATCCGAAAAGTCAAAGGGAATCAGAAGGTTGTTTACTGAACATCAGATAGAACGGTAACTTACTATTTTTGGGACTGCTACATATCTAGTACAGTAGAAAACATCCGTTGGAAGTAAATATATTTGTTATACTTCTTGGTATATATATGAGAAGTAAAGAGAAGATCAAATTAACGAATATATCATACTATGAGCTACACAAAAATTCCAGATACACTCTCAAGGCAGCAACATTTAAGAATACTCTTCAAGAGTCACTACAGTAGAAAAGCTCCCTGTGCATAAACTCTGATAGAAAGTTCAAGCTATTGGTTCATGAGTTTCAACCTAAAAACTCACTATTGGTTGAGAGCTTTAACCTGAAAGCTTGAAGAAAGGTTGGTTGTTGAGCTTATACTTGAAAGCTCTAAGTGTTGGTTCTTGCTTCAACCTGAAAGCAAGTGTTGTAAGTACTTGACTACTTAGTGAAGCCCAAGTATATTTTGGGGGTGGACTAGCCAAGTTGGTGAACCACCTAAAATTGTTGTGTGTTCCTTTCTTCTTACTGTTGTGCATCTTATTTAATTTAGTTCTACACTCTATTTAATAGAATCAGTTGATTCTAAATTAAGAGAAGTAAAAATTACACACCTTCACCATTCACCCCCCCTTTGGTGAGCCTATCGATCCTAATAATTGGTATCAGAGCTTGGTTAATCCATTATAAGATTTAACCATCTGGATTTATGGCTCAATTTGCTGAGGGACAAAACATCCATAGACCTCCTCTATTCGATGGTTCCAATTATAACTATTGGAAGAATAGAATGGAGTGTTTCCTTAGGAGTTCTGATGTAAAACTCTAGAAGATTGTTGTTCTTGGAACTACACTTCTAACCAGTGATGTTATGAACTAGTCTAAGGAGGATGAAAGAATCATCTAGTTGGATGCTAGAGGGTTGAATGCTATATATTGTGCACTAACTGCTGAACAATATAACAAAGTTTCTGCATGCAATTCTACACATGAGGCTTGGAAAATCCTTCAAGTTACTCACGAAGGTACAAGCCAGGTAAAGGACACCAAAATCAGCATTCTATTGAGAAAGTTAGAACTGTTTAAAATGAAAACATAACTAAAATGTTTTCAAGATTTACTGAAATTATTAATAGTCTGAAAGGCCTAGGAAAGGAATTCTCTTCTCGTGAATAGGTACAAAAGATCCTAAGAAGTTTAATTGTGGAGTGGAAACAGAAATCCACCTCCATTCAAGATTCCAAGGATCTCAACAATTACACAGTTGAAGAACTATTGGGCAATCTTCTGGCCCACGAAGTTCAAATGAAAGACTGGAAGGAACAGGAGGGAACAGTTGAAAAGAAAGCTGAAAAGAAAAAGGAAATTGCATTTCTTTCAACTGAAGAAGCTCTAAGTTTAGATGATGATGAGATCATGTTGTTGGCAAGGAACTTTAAGAAGTTCATGAAGAAAAAGAATAAGACCAGCTCCTCTAAAAGAAGTGTTCCTACATGTTTTAAATGTAAAAAGCAAGGGCACATACAAACTTTCTGTCCATTTCAGAAAGAAGAGGATTAGACAGATAAGAAGAAGAGATAGAAGGACAAAAAGAAGATGGCTCTCAAAGCTATGTGGGATGATAGTAGCTCATCAAGTAGTTCATCTGATTCTGAAGATGAAGCTGCAACCAATGCATGTTTTGCAGCACAAGAGGTATGCTCTTCTTCCTCTAGTTCAGAAAATGAGCATGATGAATTAGATATTAACAGTCTTCTGTCTACTATAGATAATTTATATGTTAAATATAGAGAATTTAAGAAAGAAATTAAAAGGTTAAATAATTGCTTAGAAGATTCTTTTGTTGAATTAGAAACAGTTGTAGTTGAAAATAGAAATTTGAAATCTAACTTGGATAAATATAGTTGTGTTAACTGTGAATTAAAAGAAGAAAATAAAAACTTATTAACTACAATATCTGATTTGAAAAATACCATATGTAAATTTACTCAAGGTCAAAAAGGACTAAATAAAATGATAGGATCTCAACAACCTAATGGAAATAAATATGGCCTAGGGTATGCTACACCATAGGAAGTACCTTATTATGGTGGAGTAATTCGATCTTATAGAGATGGCACCATTGTGTTTGCCATCAAAAGAAGATCAAGTCATATGTGGCTGCCAAGAGGCAATAGATTTAATGTTTTAAGGACTAACTTTACTGGACCCAAGAAGATTTGGGTACCAAAAGCCTTAATTTCAGTATAATTTGCAAGATGACAAGGAGCTCCAAGCACATATAACAAAATGGATTGTGGATAGTGGATGCTCAAAGCACATGACAGGTAAGAAAAGTTTTCTTGATTCTGTTAAAAGCTTAAATTCAGGATCTGTTAAGTTTGGAAATAATGAAAAGTGTAAAATAACTGCAATAGGAAATATTACATCTGAAAATGGTATAATTGAGAATGTCTTGCATGTCAATGGATTAAAACAAAATTTATTAAGTGTAGAACAATTATATGATAAAGGTTATACAATTTCTTTTACTATTGAAAATTGTCACATTATTGATCTAGCTATGAATGAAATAAAATTTACTGGTATTAGAAATTGCTCAATTTATACATTAAACTTTCCATGTGAAAATTCTACAAGTAATTCCTGTTTGGTAGCATCTAGTGAAGATGATTGGGTGTGGCATAAAAGACTTGATCACGTTAGTATGAAGACTCTCCAAGGGTGATCTTGTTAGGGGTCTGCCTAAACTTTCATTTAAGAAAGATAGGGTGTGCAGTGATTGTATGCTAGGGAAGTAGAAGAGAACTTCTCTTCACAGCAAAAATGAATTTACCACCAAAAGGCCATTGGAATTGTTGCATCTGGATTTGTTTGGCCTTTCTCAAGTATCAAGTCTTGGGGGTCGAAAATATACCTTTGTTATTGTTGATGATTTTTCTAAATTAACTTGGGTAATATTTTTGACTCATAAAAATGAAACTTGCAATGAGTTCAGAAACTTCTACATAAGAGTTCAAAATCAGAAGGAACTAATAGTAAAGAAAATCAGAAGTGATCATGGAGGAGAATTTGAAAACTATGAGTTTGAAAATCTTTGCAATTCATTTAGAATTCTGCATGAATTCTCCTGTCCTAGAACTCTAGCTCAAAATGGAGTTGTGGAAAGGAAAAATAGGACATTGCAAGAAATGGCTAGAACTATGTTGAATGCCATTGATCTACCAAAATTTCTCTAGGCAGAAGTTGTAGGAACCGCTTGTCACATTTCCAATAGAACTCACATCAAATGTATGATGAATAAGACACCATTTGAAATTTGGTTTGATAAGACTCCAAATGTTGGCTACTTTAAGACATTTGGATGCAAATGCTTTGTCTTAAACACTAGAAATGCTAAAGACAAGTTTCATGCAAAGTCTGAACCTGCCATACTTGTTGGATACTCATCTAGAAGCAAATCTTATAGGGTATATTTTGCTAAAGATAGAAGAGTAGAGGAAAGTATAAATGTTCAATTTGATGAAGATCTGATACAAAATTTCAAAAATTTGAAGATTGGCAGTGATGGTGAAAATGAATACTTTGAAAAAGATAACTACAAGCAGAAACTCAAATCCCAAGCTTCAGATCAGAATCATAACAATAGGTATCAAAATCATAACAATTAGAAGTTCAAATCTGATCATCCCGTGGAACAAATAATTGGAAATATATCTAAAGGGGTACAAACTCGAAGCAAAGCCCAAGATATTTGCAATTTTTGTGCATTTGTGTTAAAAATAGAGCCAAAATCAGTAGATGAAGCTTGTAAGGATACTTATTGGACAATGACTATGTAGGAAGAATTAAATCAATTTCAGAAAAATAATGTCTGGGAACTAGTAGAAAAACCTATAGGAAAATCCATCATTGGAACTAAATGGATTTTCAAAAACAAATTAGATGAAGAAGGAAACATACTCAGAAATAAAGCTCGACTACTTGCATAAGGCTATAATCAGTAGGAAGGTATTGACTATGAAGAAACTTTGCACCTATAGCTAGAATAGAAGCTATCAGAATGTTGCTTGCTTTTGCAAGTAGTATGAAGATAAAATTGTTTCAGATGGATGTGAAAAGTGCCTTTTTAAATGGAGAAATTCAGGAAGAAGTTTTTGTTAAACAACCTCCTAGATTTGAAGATGAAGTCAAGCCAGATCATGTCTACAAACTAAGAAAGGCTTTATTTGGTCTAAAATAGGCACCTAGGGCTTAGTATGAGAAATTGAAAAAGTTCTTAACTGAAAACAATTTCTCTATAAGCAAAGTGGACAACACTTTGTTTATCAAAACTTTTGATTTGCACATTTTGATTGTACAGATATATGTTGATGATATAGTTTTTGGAGCCACTTTAGAAGAACTCTGTCATGGATTTCAAAATTTGATGAAAAATAAATTTGAAATGAGCATGATGGGAGAATTGAAGTTTTTCTTAGGCTTACAAATCCATCAAGTACAAAATGGCATCTTTGTCAACCAAGAGAAATACTGCAAAGAGATGTTGAAGAAATTTGGTTATGAAAACTTCAAATCTGCAAATACTCCAATGAGCTCAAGCACTAAACTTGAAATGGTTGATTCAAGTGTTGCAGTAGATCAAAAGAAATATAGAGGCATGATTGGATCCTTGTTGTATCTTTCAATAAGCAGGCCAGATATTATGTTCAGTGTATGCTTGTGTGCTAGATTTCAAGCATCACCTAAAGAATCTCATTTGAAATCAGTCAAAAGAATTTTCAAATATCTACAAGGCACCAAAGATTTTAGATTATTATACTCAGTTGATAGTAATCTAATATTAACAGGCTATAGTGATGTAGATTATGTAGGTAGTAGATCTGACAGAAAAAGTACTAGTGGCACATGCCAACTACTTGGAAATTCATTAATCTCCTAGTTCAGTAGGAAACAAAACTATATTGCATTATCTACTACTGAAGCCGAATATATTGCAGCAGGACTATGTTGTGCTCAAATTCTTTGGATGCAACAAACCTTAGCAGACTACAAACTTAAAATTCAGAATACAGTTATAGTTTGTGATAACAACAGTGCAATAAGCTTATCAAAGAATACAGTACTTCATTCTAGAGCCAAGCATATCGAGATTAGACACCATTTTCTGAGAGATCATGTGGAAAAAGGGAACATCTCACTCAAGTTTGTTCCAATAGAAAATCAACTTGCAAATATTTTCGCAAAACCCTTAAATGAATCAACCTTTAATCATATTAGAAGAAATCTAGGCATATGTTCATTTCATGATCTGTAAATGCTTTCATTTATTATTCCTCAAGCTCACCATATGGGAGCTTGCTTTCTGCTAACATGTACTCGTGTAGGACATACTAAACATCAGTCTTACAGTTTTACAAATATCAATCACCTTTTTTTTATAATGACAAAAGGGGGGAGAAGAATATGGAAATTGGAAAAGACTATGGAAATGGAAATTGGAAAAGAATATGGAAAACTTACAGTATTTCCAACACCGACAGAAGGAGAAGTATTAAAAGGGGGAAGAAAATCCCAGCACACAGATAGGGGGAGAAGACAACACTCAGTTAGGGGGAGGAATTATTTTCTCTTCATTATATTCCTAGTAAGTCGTTGCCTTACTTAGTTTCTGTGTGACTGAATGTATAGAAACAATCTAGGGAGTGAAATACATGTAAATAAATGTAAAGGATTTTGTCATTATCAAAAAGGGGGAGATTGTTAGGACCATAGTATTTTGATAAAGTAAAAACCTATGTGAGGAAATATATTGTATTTCACAATGAAGACAGTGCAGCTAAAGTTCAAAAGGTAGATAAATAGAATCAGGTAGTTCAGAATTTATTGCTATAAAGCTACAAAAAAATCGGATAGTTACCAAGCCAAGTATCTAGAAGAAAGTTAATTTTTGGTAGGTTACAGGCTTAAGTATACGAAGAATAAAGCAGCAGAAATACCATTGGATAGTTAGAATGATAACTATCTAAATTTACAAAGCCTTCGGAGAGTTAAATGATCAGATAGTTAAGAAAGATTGAATGATCAGAGAGTTAAAGAATTAACTATCCGAAAGCTAAGGGATTTTTCAGTAAGTTAGAAAAGCTAACTATCTGAAACTTAAGTCATTCAATTACCCACGTGTAGAAATCCAAAACAAAAGACTTAAGTGATTTTTCGGTAAGTTAGAATGCTAACTATCCGAAAAATAGGAATTTTCGGTGAGTTACAGGTATAACCATCTGAAACTTAAGTCAATCTATTATACACGTGCTGAATTAGATAAAGCAGTCGGAAACTTAGCGAAGGATTTCGAAGGGTTATTGTAGCTAACTATTCGATAGTTAAATAACAATTCAGTAAGTTACAGCTGCAAGTATCCGATTGAATGACAACTCATTGTACAACTTGAAATCCTACATGGCAGAAAGACTTAAGTGGTTTTTCGGTGAGTTACACATATAACCATCTGAAAAATCAAAGGGAATCGGAAGGTTGCTTACTGAACATCAGACAGAACAATAACTTACTATTTTTGGTACTGCTACATATCTAGTACAACAGAAAACATCCATTGGAAGTAAATATATTCGTTATACTTCTTGGTATATATATGAGAAGTAAAGAGAAGATCAAATTAATGAATATATCATACTGTGAGCTACACAAAAATTCCAGATATACTCTCAAGGCAGCAACATTCAAGAATACTCTTCAAGAGTCACTACAGTAGAAAAGCTCCCTCTGCATAAACTTTGATAGAAAGTTCAAGCTGTTGGTTCATGAGTTTCAACCTGAAAACTCACTGTTGGTTGAGAGCTTCAACCTGTAAGCTCGAAGAAAGGTTGGTTGTTGAGCTTATACTTGAAAGCTCTAAGTGTTGGTTCTTGCTTCAACCTAAAAGCAAGTGTTGTAAGTACTTGACTACTTAGTGAAGCTCAAGTGTATCTTGGGGGTGGACTAGCCAAGTTGGTGAACCACCTAAAAATTGTTGTGTGTTCCTTTCTTCTTACTGTTGTGCATCTTATTTAATTTAGTTCTACACTCTATTTAATAGAATTAGTTGATTCTAAATTAAGAGAAGTAAAAATTACACACCTTCACCATTCACCCCCTCTTTGGTGAGCCTATTGATCCTAACACAACCCACTCTCAAGAAAATAAAAAAAAACTAGACACTTGAAAAAGCCCACTACTTCCTCACATCCCATATGTCTCCAAGCCCCCTTTCTACATTGAAAGCTCTTGTTTTTCTTTTTTCTTTTTTTCTTTTTTCATTTTCTCCTTATTTCTCTTTTTCTTTTCATTTCAAATTCTTTTTTTTTTTTTTTTTTCAACAATAGAATTTTCCAATGGTATCAAACACCTTATTTCACCCTTAAGCCTAACCTACCCCAAGAAACTCCTTAGCACGCTAGATGTGATAACTTAGGTGTTTTCCTAAACATATCCTTCAAAATCTCGTAGAAGTTTGGGATGGTCCTAAATATCTCACCAAAGGTCATGTAATGAATAACCTGATTATGGTGGTGCTTGGCTTAGGGATCACTCAGAAAAGGTGTATAAAATAACAAGGGGTAAGTTCAAGTGACTAGGAAGACTCAACTCAAAACACAAATAGCTTAAACTAATCTTCTTTGGAGAACATCACTATTAGGTCCTGTGTTTTTTAGTCCTGGAGTCTCACCACTCAAAAAGGAAATGGGGTTGTCCCATAAAATCTAATAGTGACAACTAAATAGACAATCTCATCAAGTGTGTTTTTCAAGTAAAAATACAATAAAATCATGCATCTAGATATGTATCTAAAATTTTAAAATATGAGCCTATCAAAGTAATTGTAATGAAATGAAATTTACCTTCCCCCCATTCTTAAATTTGACATTGTCCTCAATGTAATATAAAAGAGGGGATATAGATATCATACCAGATTGTAGTCACATAAAGTCAAACCTTATTCCATACTTGTGATGCCTACATGGAATTCTTGTTAAAAAATATCTTGAAAATTACATATAAGGTATATACTAAAGGTTATAAGTTGAAGATAATACAACATAATTTGTAATGAAATAACTATTTTAGCCTACTACATGTTGTCTTATTCATGCATCATTAAATTATATGCTAATCAAAGAAAGAAAAACCCTAGTCAATCTGATCAATAAAGCGTTGAATTTCCGCATCCATCTTCTTTCATGGTTGCACATTTGTCATCTTTGGCTCTTCATCTTTGTTTGTCTTATCAAAGTAACATATGTAATCATCTTCATAGCACTTTTCAGAGGTGAGCACAAACTTTTCTATTACAGCATTGGAACTTCTTGCGCTTGTAGATGGTTGTGTTGTGGTGACAGGAGCTTTTCCTTTCTCTACCCATGCTGCTTTTGCTGGTTGTGCTTGTTGTGTTGCCTTCCCCTTTGATTGACAATTTTTCCTTGCATTTGTAGTTTCCATGTGTTAAACCTGTGAAAAACTTCTACAAGAGCTACATGTGGATAAGCAACAGTTATGATAAAACAATAATAAGTATTTTAGCACATGAAATAATAAACATGAATTTTAGCGATGAAACAATAATTATAACAATAATGCACATCAGATAATCTCCATACAATAAAATAAGAACACACCCCCATAATACCACAGATAAGAAAAGTAGTCAATAAAAGAGTAAAATAAAATAAAACTTCAAACTACTAAACTAAACTAAGATAGTGCTTATGCTTATTCTTAGGTTTTCACACCTAAGGTGACTCATAAGCAAGCCAGGTAGTTTACCAGAACAGATACCACCAAACTGTGAGGACACAGAACCAACTAAGCTCCCCCTTGAGGACCTCCATTAGGCCTAGGATTTTGAGGTCCAGGCCCAAGGTGACTTCGAGGGTTAGGGACAAGCTAGCTTGGTAATTCGCCTCTAGGCCTATTGGCAACTAATTGAGTAATACCATGCATTTGTTGCTACAGAGCCCTAATTGCTCCTTCAACATCAAAAGTTGTTATATAAGATAGTTCTTTCCCTAAAAGGCCCAACTCAACGAGATCTTAACTTACTAGGATGAGTATGAAGCCTAGACATATACAACCAAACACCCTATCCAAGGACAAATGATTTCCTACTTATCTTTTTATCATGAACAACTTTCATTTTCTCTTTCCCTAAGATAGTTCTTACATATGCTTCATCCCTCATCTCGTCTAATTCTGCCAACTAAAACTTCCTAAGTGGGTCAGCTACTTCTAAATCCAAATTGAGTTTCTTTATAGCCCAATAAACTTTATGCTCCACTTCTGCCAGCAAGTGACAAGCTTTCCCATATACCATTCTATAGGGGGTCATTCCAAGGGTAGTCTTGTAAGCAGCTCAATATGCCCATAGTGCATCCACTAGCTTGTTTGCCCAATCCCTTCTTGTGTGGTTAACCATCTTCTCCAAAATTGTCTTAATTTGTTTATTAGCACTTTCAACTTGACCACACATTTGAGGATGATAAGGGGTAGCAATTTTATGCACGATTCCATATTTTCTCATTAAAGCCTCAAAACTTTTATTACAGAAATGCGTGCCCCTATCACTTATAATAGTTTTAGGCATACCAAACCTTGATATAATATTATTCCTTACAAATTTCACAACTACCTTGTTATCATTAGTTCTGGTAGGGATAGCTTCAATCCACTTGGAAACATAATCAACTACCAACAACGCATAAAGATATCTTGCTGAAATGGGAAATGGGCCCATGAAGTCAATCCCTTAAACATCAAATACTTCAACTTCAATAATGGGGTTGGGAGGCATCATATTCCTCTTTGACATCTGGCACAACTTATATAATACTGATGTGCATCCTTGAATAAAGTTGGCCAGTAAAATCCACACTGTAGCACCTTCGCAGCAATCTTCCCAGAGCTAAAATGTCCCCCACATGCTTGGTCATGGCAAAAGGAAAGGACACTCCTAACCTCATTGTTAGGGATGCAACGTCTCAATATCAAGTCTGGGCATTGCTTAAACAAATAAGGATCATCCTAGTAAAAATACTTGACTTGAGACAAGAAGATCTTCCTATCCTGCCTTGTCCAATCATGTGGCATCGATCCCATGACTAAATAATTAACAATATCTGCAAACCATGGGACGACATTAATCATTAAAACTTGCTCATCAGGAAATGACTCTCCAACTTCTGAATTTGAGGGTGCTAACTGTAATCTGGATAAATGATCGGCTACAACAATTTCACATCCTTTCTTGTCTTTGATTTCAATATCAAATTCCTACAACAATAAAATCCATCTCATCAAACATGACTTGGCAACCTTCTTTGCCAACCAATACTTTAAAGCTACATGATCTATATAAACAATTACTTTGGCTCCAATCTGTTGAGTATGTTGTTTTGATGATGTGTGCTGAATGAAAATAATCATATTTGCTCAATTACTATTGCTTGTGAAAGGAAATTAAGTACATCAATTAATATAGAAAAAGTTTATTGATATAAATACTTATTTGTATTGGATCTAAAATTATACTAAGTTAATAACTAGTCGTTTCATTGCATTAATTTCTCATTTAACTAAATGTTAAGTTAACGTGTGTTTTTATTGAAAAGCATGATATGTTTTAAAGTTATATCTTTTGTATCATGAATAGTGCACGTTTAGATAACTCGTTAAGTTAGAGTGTTATTTGTATAGAGATCACATGAGAACTCGTTAAGTTAGAGGCTTAAAGGTTAAAATAGGTCACGTGAGAACTCGTTAAGTTAGTGAGTAAAAGAAGAGAAGAACTCGTTAAGTTAGTGTTGTACACGTGGTGAAATTATAAGTTACAAATGTCATATTGTATCACGTGAGGTACACATGTTTAACTCGTTAAGTTAACATAACTAAACACGTTGAGTTGCTATATTGAACACTAAGGCAATGTGTTAGGTTAGAGTTATAAAACTTAAGTTGTTATTTTTGCACATGGTAAAATTCTTATTATAAAAACATTTGTTTATTATTGGTTTGTTGAGTTATCCGTAACACCACAGAGATGGTTTGTTGAGTTAGCATAACACCACAGACTTAGTTTGTTTAGTTAGCTACATTACTTGTCACGTGAGTTAGCACATGAGGAACTCGTTAAGTTAGAAACGTTAAGTTACATATCTACTTGTTTACTCATTTAGTTAACATTAAAGTAACGACTTCTTATTACACTTGATGAAAGATTTTGGATGAGAAAGTTTATTCTGTAGGAAATTTTTCAGAGATCCAGGATTGATGATTAAAGAAAATTTGAAATGTAAATGTGGGTCAGAACGTGTGTATTTCGATGAAGGAAAAAAAAAGACGTGAAGAAGTGGAAGACTAATAGTGATTAAACATGAAGGATATGCATGAAATGAAGATACAATATAAAAGGCAAAGAATTGTCGTTGATCAGTTATCCCTACACACCAAACGAAAAATCTTTTAGAGATCAAAAACACCTCTTCGAGGAAAAGCTCTCAGGTGGAAGAAAATTCAGTGAAGCAGAAAAGGTCAGATTTATGTCACTGAAGATTTGAAGTATTAGATGGAAGAAAATTCAATGGAGCAAAAAAAGGTAAGATTTATGTCACTGAAGATCTATTTGGATTTTCCCAGCACTACACTAGAAAAACTTGGATTTGTTACTTCTGTTTTTACTTAGTTAATTTATCTTTATGCCTATTCTTTTTCTTTTAGAAGTAAACAAACAACCTTTAATACAATTTAGATATTAATTCCAATTTATACTTTAACTGCAAGTGCACAGTGTCTATTGTATCAATGTGCAAGTACAGGTTGATCCCATAGGGAATTGCTTAAGAATTAAGAACTGTATGTTTGTTAACAATCAAATTTATATATTCAATAAGCTCTCCGTTGAATTACAATTAACTCAACGGACAAAGTTCGTTGAGTTATGGTTAACTCAATAGACTAACCTTGTGGACTTAAGTTAACTCTACGACCCTGTCTTTTCTTTCTAATATTGCTATTTTCAAAGGAATTCGGCCAACCATTGGGCGATTCCATAGATTGTAAATAACATCAATTAAGCTCTTTAATGTTAGTAAACACAGATTTATCATTAAGCATACTAACATTAAGATAATTCAAACAGTAACCATTAAAATCTTTAAGTCTTTTGATCGAACCAATTTCAGTAAACTGTAAAACTAAAACTAACATAAAACAATCACAACACTAATAAAGATAACATTAATCACAATACAACACTCAAATACAACATACAAACACATATAAATTGTTTTTGGCATTTTTGTTTTATTATGAACATGGAAATGGGCGAAAGGTGAAATGTAAAGTAATCTCAATCGACAGTAAATACTTCTATCACTACTTGCAACGCGATTAGACCACTAAAAATTAAACCACTTACAATTTTGTCTCCTCTCCTATAGAATCGTGAGTCTAGAATTGTAAGATGATCTCCGCTTCAGCATACAGGCATCAACCCGAAGCCAAGGCTAGAAGCTTTACGATCTCCTGAAATATGAGTCGGCGCTTGGTGAAAATGGCTTCCCTTACCATAACACGATCACTCCTCACAATGGTTGTCAGGCACCGTGTTTGGCTCGGAATCGACCCGACATCAAGAAAGTATTCTCACAGACCTCCAATGGTTGTTGATTGTGGTGGTTATGGTGGTGGTAATGATGGTTGTTGTGGTACTTTAGAGAATTGCCAATACTGTTTGCAGAAAGCTCGGTGCTCCTCCTCTATACACATTGGCCGCCCATCGATCACACACCCTTTACTTCTTTTTCTTCTTTTCTTTTATATTTCTTTAGTGATAACTGCTTCTACTTGAATGGTCGATTGGATTTCCTTCATTCATATCAACGACGATGATTTCTTCTCCCTTCGACGAGTGAATTCCTGCGTGATACGTGCAATCGTGGTTTTTTCTTCCAACTGTTTGTTCCAGCAACCGCTACAGTGGCATATTAGAAAATAAATAGTCTGTGGAGTTATAGATAACGCAACGGACTTTCTTCGTTGATTTAACTATAAAACACGTGCATAAATTTAACTATCCGATACTTAGATGCATTTCGGATACTTATAGATAACTCACCGATATATAACTTAAGTAAATCTACCAGATCTCGACATGTGTCAGCAGTAGTTTAATAATAAAAGAAACATTTCAGAGAGTTACAGGTCTAACTATTTGATGCTCAGATGCATTTCGGATAGTTAGAGATAACTCACCGAAAATCCACTTAAGTCACTTTACTAGAACATGACACGTGTCCTCAGCTATTTTATAAATAAAAAGAGATTTCGGAGAGTTACACATATAACTGTCCGATGCCCAACTACAATTTCGGATAGTTATAGATAACTCATTGAAAGTTCACTTAAGTCATGCATTATGGTTTCGACACGTGTACTTCAGGAAATAATAAAATATTCTTTTAAAACATAACTGTTCGGTAATTTAAACATAACTATCCGATACATGTTCGGTCTGTTAAACATAACTGTCCGAAATATTAGAAAATTCGAATACTTAGGAATTTCACAGCCTGCAACTTAACGACAGTTCAGAAATGTACTAAATTAACATTAATTCCCTCAATTTAAGCAAATTCTTTAATTAAAGCTTATAATAGTGCAATTATAACATAATGGCTTAATTCTCATATGATAAGCTAAATATTATGCAATTAACCATCATTTAACCGTTAATAATATGCACTTTTTCATTCTATACACTTCCTCCATACCTAAATTTTGCTAGTCCCTTAGCAAACTAAGATCTCATTAATTGGTCTTTCTAAAAGTGCTAGAATTAATTCTTCTTTTTTCTTTTTTCTTTTGTTCAGCATAAGAATATATATTCTGTACGTTTCAGTAATCAACCTGCAAATATACTTAGAATATATGTAAATTACATACAAAGTATATCATCATCACATAGGTGTTAATTATATTATCGTTTGTTCTTCTTTTCATCATCTGTCATCCTGAATTTTCCAATAAGATTTCTACAAGAAATTTCAACAACATACGAATCAAAGTACAATCCAATTCAATCAGATTAAGACAAGTAGAATAAAGAATTGTATCTCCATTAAATAACTTCAAAAGTCAATTCCAGATTCATATTACAGCAATTCTAGATAACAGAAAATATACTCGATTCATAAGATATCTGTATTTCACAAAACATTAGTATCTTTTCAGAACATTATATGTTTTTTTTTTTTTTTGTACTTTAAAAGTTAATTTGACAAGCTTGAATCATACAAGAGCTTTCTAATGTACCCATGTAACGAGCTTTTAGTCAACAATCCCAGATTTGATTAGGATGTTAGGATGCCAGATTTCAAGAGTCCTTTTTCAGGTCAACAATACTTACATACCTATTTGCTCAAATACAAAAGGCTCGTGATCAAATAAGTCAATAAACTCTCAAATTTTCCTTTTTTTTTTCTTTTCTTCTTTTTTCAATCAAAATACAAACACAAAACAAAACATTAATCACATACTGTATATGTATGTATTTCATTAATACAGATGCAGTAAAACACCAATCTCATATAGTCCTGCTTCTATCATTTACTGTAAATATGAATCCATAACAATAAGCTCATACTTTTTCTGTAGTTTAATAAGATCTACACATAAATCATTCTACAAGTTCAATCAGTCAAATTAAATGTATCTTTAATCATATGTGTTTCATTTAATCTAGAATTCACATCTCAGCTCTTTCAAGACTTCAGATAATTTATTGATTTTTCATTAAGCATTCTGTTTTCATTTTAAAATCGTGAAACTGATAAACTCATGAAATTCAAAAAAAACATAAGATACTATATCTAGATTTGCATAAATAGTAAATTCTATAGCATCTTATATAGCCTTCTAAATATAACATATAACATTCAAGCAGTTACAGATTATAAAAATTTTACAATCTCAATTATTGGATAGTTACAGCAAGTTCATAAAAATTTTCAAATTCCACAACTTTGCAGTACCATTTTAATTCCTTTAATTAACAAATTTACATGGCTGTTATTTTAATTACCTCCCCCCCATACCTACATTTTGCATTGTCCTCAATGTAAAAGATTTGACAATAAGTACAGTAATTATAGCAGGCATGAATACAGTTTTGTTGATTTAAAATTCAAGATAAGTAATTGGTTACATACCTTGTTTTGTTTGTATCTCCTTTTGCATATTCCGATTTTTGATTCTGAAAAACTTTTCATTCACAGATAAACGCAGAATATAAAATAAAATAACATTTAACAGATATTAATAAATCAGTGTCTTGTGTGGAACCTAGGCTCCTATGCCTTTGGTGGCTCACAAGCAAGTCAGTTGGTTTCCCAGAACAGATACCAACAAACTGGATTGATATTTTGTTTTTTTTTTCTTTTATACAATAAAATGAAAACTAAATTTTTTTCTTTTTTTTTGTTTTTTTTTTCTAAAAATAAATGCAGAATACACACAACATTAAACACACAAAATCACAGCTTAAGAACATGATTGAAAAGTAGAAACAAATGGAATAAATGTATCCGTCCAAGCAAACTTTTTAGGCATAGTTCTTCTTGTTATTAATTCTGTTTTAATGTAGTTCTTGTTCCTTCTTAATTTGTAAACATGTAATATATTATAAATTCCAAATACAAGTGTATTACCATTAATGATATGAAATGCAAAAAGGGATCCTTTTTGGTTCCAGGGTAATGTAGCAGTTTCTATTTCTACATCTATTTCAATATACTCCTCTTCCCACTTCTATTCATTTATGTCTTTCATAATCCATATTTGAAATTTCATCAATTCATCCCACCATCTTATTAGACATAAAGTAGGATCATCATCTTCATTATACCACATTCCTATTTGAATTTTATTAAATTCTACAGATGGTGGTTTAGCTATTTCTCTCGGTATAGGTAAAATTTCTATATATTCATCATAACTATCTATGCTCACTATGTATAAATCAGATCCAAATGCTATTGATATATCTGTGACTAGATATATATATCCATCAAGTATGACATGTGTTTGGTTAATTAATGATTTATGGCCTAGATATATCATAATATTTTCATTCCAAGATCTATTTAGAAAATTATACACACTTAAGCATAAATCTTCACTCCAATTTCCTGTAGGTCTCCAATAATATAATTTTTCAAGAATTGTAGAATTTTTATCAGAAAATATTAAAGCCGACCCACAATTTATAGTTGGTATTTCATATCTATAAGGTCTTCCTATATTCCATTCTTCTCTTGTTATAGGATTTCTTATCAAAATATCAGGTAATAAACTTGCATACCTTGGTCTTGTCCAGTATATGATTAATCCTTCATCTATCCCCATAATATGATCTATTCCTTCTAATGTATTGGGTGGAATTCCAGTAGTTTCTTCCATAGGCAGATATTCATGGTTAATTGAACTATGATTAAATGACTTTCATATGAATCCATCTCTAATCTTAGTCATTTTTGCAACTTGTAGTCCTTGAAAATATTTTTCTTCAATACAGTCTTTAATTTCCTTTGATACACAACACAGCCTACATAGATCTTTAGCTGATAAATTACTCAGTACTTCCCTTAGTGCATCCAACAGTAATTGCATCAATTCCATTTGTCGATTCTATATAACACAAACAAAAATTTAGTAGAGACAAAAATTAACATAACTACTGCACACCCTCGTGGAGTTAAGGCATAACTCAATGGACTAAGTTCGTTGAGTTAAGGACTAACCCTACGATACTATTAACTATAAATAAAAACATATATATATACAGATAGTTGCTTTAGATATGCTGCTTCATTCAGCTACCCTCTCAGAAGAGGTATCAATTCCATTAACAGTTCTATTGACAAGGTTAGGTATTGCTTGTATTGGCAATCCTCTAGTAGGTCTACCTTCCATTGGTTCCTTCTGTCTAAGTGGTATATTTCTATTCTGATTTTGAATTGCACCATTTCCAAATACAAAATCTAGACGATTGTTTAATTGTTGGATTATCTTTTCTAATTTCTCTATTCTAGATCCTTGTTCAATTAATGCTTCATAACTTATTTTCTTCTCATTTATATTTTCTCCTCCCTGGAAATTGTTGTTTCTCCAAGATAAATTCGGGTGATTTCTCCAATTAGGATTATAAGAATTTCCCAAGTTATCTCTCTTGTTTCTAGCATAAATAATATCTAAATCATTTATGTTTGCATTTTTTTCTACTAGCTTTTGATTTAATGATAACTCTTCTATTTTCTTTGTTAATTCAGTTAATTTCACCTCAAGCATAGTACTTGAATCTATTTCATGCATTCCTCTTGCCAATATTTTTTTATCTACAATAGCTTCAACCGAGTTTTCCAATTGTGCAGTTCTTTTTGCAAAGTTTTCTAAATATGCCCATGCTTCTTCACTACATAACTTTAAAAATCCATTTTGACAAGTAGATTCTAATAAAGATTTTGTTGAAACATCTATGCCTTCATAAATTATACCTATTAATTGTGCTTTACTCATTGCATGATGCAGACATTGAGTTAGTAAATCTTTAAATCTTTCAAAATATTTCTAGAATGATTCACCCTATTTTTGGCTACACATTAATATTTCTTTTTTCTTTTTAATCGTTTGATGTGTTGGATAATATTTTTCCAGAAAAATAGAGCAAAATTCAGTCCATGTAGAAATTGAATTAGGCGACAAAGTATATAACCATCTCTTAGCTGTGTCTTTTAAAGAAAAAGGGATATATCTAAGTTTAATAGCATCTATACTCATGTTCGGTATTTTCATCATTTGACAAACTTCATTAAATTCTCTAAGGAAATAATAGGCATCCTCTCTTTCTAATCTATGAAAATGTGGCGATTGACTAATATAATTAGATTTTAGTTCAAACCTATCTCCCTCAAAGTTTAGCAATCAAATACATGAAGGCTCATCAACTAATTTAAGATACAGAATTTCTCCTAATGGTTTTTCTACTAGAGTAGCCATTTCTACGTTCTCTTTTAAAGAAAGGTTAGCTACACCCCAAAGAATTTCGTTATAGTTCAGTTCAGAAAATTTTTCAGTACTCCTCTACGATGAAAATTCCTGGGTAGGTGTTCTTACTAATCTTTTAGTGCTTAGAGAACGGGTCCATGTGCTCATAAATAAATAGTAGAAGATTAATTACATACTAGTCTGAAGCTTTCCATTCAATAAATATTGGTTGTCAAATGAAGTTGAATCAACTGCTTCTCCTTCCAGTTCCTCCAACGCATTCTCCTTTCTTTTAAAAGTGCTGGTAACTCGTAAATAACATTCTGTTTTATATATATAATGCACATCCATAAAGTGAATAAATCTCGTTGCAAGAACGTGTCTTGCAATGTGCATCGTGGTTCTTGTTTTTATGGGTACGTGTACCACTACTAATTTCAAATTTTGGTAACCGCTAAACCGACGAAGTTTCGTTCGTGGTTAAAAGAATAACTGTTCTACTAAATCCATGAACTAACCTCGTTGAGTTACATATAACTCAACGGAACATAGTCGGTTACTGTTGCTAACTCCACGGACTAACTTTATTGAATTACAGATAACTCAACAGAGTGACCTTATATTATATTACTGAGCTCGTGGAGTTACGGTTAACTCATCGAACTTATTTCATTGAGTTAATACTTAGCAACCTCTAAGTTTTACTCCTCGTAAGCTCCTCTCTGCTTTTTTTTTTTTTCTTTTTCATTCTGCTAACTGAAATAAAGTTAAATCTATGTCATTAATGCATCATTCTAATCAAAATTAGTTTAAATTTGAACATTATATAAAGATTTAACTTGCAGGTCATTTTATGTTATGCAGAATTTACATTTTACCTTGCAACATGTAGAAATTTTTAAGCATTTATCCTGTCATTCAGCAAATTGTAAATCTGTTAAACATTCATTCATAAAGTTCCACAAATTATATATAACATTCAATACATTCCCTTCATTTTACATTCAAAACACATATGAAAAGTATCTCTGAAAAATTATATTCATTAATATGAATCAATTTACATTACAAATACATCAGACATTTTCATACAATTTTATACAAGTAGACGAACAATACAATTTAATCTCTATTCCTAAGTTCATCTACTTCCTTTTGGAGTTTTTCTAATTGAAGCTCTAATTGATTAATTCTTTCTACAGCTCTTGTAATTCCTCCAAAAGGTACAGCTAGTTCTGCAACTACAAAATTTCTATATTCTTTCACTGAAATGGTTCTTGATCTGAACCTTTTTGATGCCCATTTTGTGAAATCAATATAATCCACCATCAGAAGTGGAATCAAATCTCTATAGAACAATTTCTTTTTTACTATTCTCAGCGTGGAGATAAAAACTGCAAACCAATTTATTTGAATCCTATTTACAACTGCAAACGTGGCCCATTTGACAAATTGACTTAATTCTATGTCATGGCCTTGTCATTGATGGACATTCTTAATCAAAATGTTGGCACCATGTGTGCTTTACCATTTAATTGCTTCAATCTGTTTAATAAAGGCACACCAGGATTGATAGCTAAACAATCTTTGATTTTTTGTTCTGTCCACTCAACTGCAGTTGTGTCTTCCAAAATTTTTAGTCTTTCATTCTTTAATCCAAAAATGTTGTGGAGAAGCTCTGGTGTTATCTGTACAACTGCTTCCTCCACGTTGGAAATTAATCCTCCTTCTCCTTCTCTTAAATTTGCATAAAAATAGGACACTAGATTCTCATATACTGCATGCCCTCTTTCTTGAGAAATGAACTTCAGTAGACCTTGGAATTCAAATAAATCTTTGATTTCTTGCATTCCATCCCAATTTACTGGTCTACTGTAAATAATATCGTAACCCCTAATTTCTTGATATTTGATATAAGCTCATTCAGAACTATTGTTTTAGTCGGGTCAAGAATGTGACTTTGTTGTTCTAGAGGGGTTTGTTCTTGATCTTTCTTTACTATAGGTTGCATTTGAACATTCTCTATAGATTCCTGAATTTTTGCTTCTACTTCTGTCTGTGGTGGTGAGCCAACAGAACTCTCCACTCTATCTTGAATTCTTTCCATAAATTGCTGAAGAGTTTCTTACTCTTCAGTGGAATCTGTAAAGTTATTTTTGTCCAAATGGCTTCTTTCAACCTCTTCATTTTCTGCTCTTTCTTCTTCCTCCTGACTATCAATCTTCTCTGTCACTGTTCTTTTTGATTCTGTAACAGATTGGGATGGAGTCACGGGTAATTCAGTTTCTGCCCTAATTTCTGTTCTTTCTTCTTGTACAGGCTGTAGATTAATTTCAGCTTGTTTTTCTTCTTGTCTTTTCTGCTGCTGCTGTAGCTCCTACTCCTTAGAATCGAATAGCAGGTTTATAAATATTGGCTCCATAGGCCTTATTGAAATTGGTACTTTAGAATTAATTTCTTCTCTATATTCAGGCACTATCTTTTTTCCTTTCCTTTTTTTGATTAATTGTGCCTATTCTTCCTCTTCTTCTTTTGAAATTAAATCTACAAAAGTAGGCTCTACAGGCCTTCGAGCCATAGGTACTGGCTCTTTTTATTTAATGCTCTCAATAATTACTGGTCTCGAAGGACCAGCCTCAGCTTCTCTTGCAGCACTTGATTTAGCTGCTGCCTGATGCTATTCAACCTTAATTCTGTACTAGGCCCTCAACTTTTGTTCGACCCTTCTTCTCTTAATGGCATCATATAAAATATGTGCCTTAGTTGTAGCTATTTCTTCATTATCACCTTGGTCTCTTGATGTTTTGACCAAGCTAGTAAACTCTTTCTCTTCTTCATCAGTTCTCGGCCAAGCAAATGCTACTTGTGGCAATGGCTCTGTTGGCTGAACTGGAGGTCCTCACTACTGCTCCTCAGGAATAGGTCTTTCAGTAGTTGGCTCTTTTTGTTCTCCTACTCATTGCTGCTCCCATATTTCCCAACTTCCACGACCAGCAATGCACTTTTTAAACCACAATTTGGCTTTGCACTGAATTAGCTCTAGGGCTACTTCATTGTTCGGCCTGATTTTTCTTTCTTTACTAACTGCAATTTCTGTTGCTACTCTGATTCGTGTTTCCATTATATGAGGTATTTGTATATCCAAATCTACCTTTTGTAGCTCTTTTTCTCTTGTCGTATTTTGAATCTTTAACCGTGTGTGCCATTCTTCTAATTCCTTCAGAAACTGTGCTATGTCAACTGCATCTTCCCAAAACTCAGGTGTCATCTTCCTCATCATGGAGTTACACAACAACACAAAATCGCTCTGATTTCTACTGTTCTAGATTCTAAATGATTTGCCGAATAATGCCCCCAAAACCCTAGGTTTTAGTTTAAATAAGCCCTAAGTTTAGGCAAGTAATCGGGTCATTTCCCGAACCAACTATTGCTCTCTCTTCCGCGGTCTTAGCTACAGTACTCCGTTGAGTTAACTATAACTCAACGGAATAAGCTCGTTGAGTTAAGTGTAACTCAACGGACTTCCCGTACAAACAGATATAATAATAAAAATACTTAAGATAATAGTTTTTTTGTTTTTTTACCAGTTTAACCGATACTATGTTTCGGTCAAACCTAATTTTTTTTCAATTGAACTGATACTATATTTCGGTAAAACCAACATTTTTTTCTGAAAATTAATATACATATTTTTTATGTTCTGGTCATATCGATGGATCCAGTCGGTTGAACCGCAACGATTTTTATATTTTATATTTTTTTTTATATACTTTTTTTTTATATATATATAAACATAAAAACTAACTTCTTACTAAGTAAAGCTTGAGTAGTCCTTTACTTTAACTTCTTCTATAATTCCAAAGGAGCTTTTTGGTGTTTTCAGAATAGGTTTAAGTCTTTGTCCATTTACTTTAAATATATTCTAATTTTTAGGATTTTCAATTTCAATAGCACCATAAGGATAAATATTTCGAACTATGTAAGGTTCTGCCCATCTAGATCTTAATTTTCCTAGATGGTTATGGAGTCTAGCCATATAAAGATATACTTCTTGTCCTATTTCAAAGCTTTTTGGAATAATTTTTCTATCATGCCAGAATTTCATTTTCTCTTTTTCTCTTATAGTATTCGAATAAACTTCATTTCTAAATTCTTCTAATTCAATTAATTACATTTTTCTATTTTCAGCAGCTTGATTTAAATTAGTGTTCAGAGTTTTTAATGCCCAATAAGCTTTATGTTCTATTTCAACAGGTAAATGACAACTTTTTCCATATACTAGATTTAAATTAATTTCTTTTTTCTTTATTAGATGTTTTAGAGCTGAATGATCCGTGTATACTATTACTTTAGCTCCAATCAGATATGATCTAAATTTTCTAAGGCAAACACAACAGCTAATAATTCTTTTTTAGTAGTTGTGTAATTAACTTGAGCATCATTTAAGGTTTTGCTTGCATAATGAATCACTCTAGGAGATTTTTCTATCTTCTGTCCCAACACTGCTCCTACACCAAAATCAGATGCATCGCACATTAATTCAAATGGATGTCTCCAATCAGGTGCTTGAATTATAGGAGTTGAAATTAAGCTAGTCTTAAGTCTGAAAAATGCTTCCTTGCAATTTTTATCAAAGTTAAATGGAACATCTTTTTATAGATTAGTTAAAGGTCTAGCTATCTTGCTAAAGTCTTTAATAAATCTTCGATAAAAACCAGCATGTCCTAAAAATGATCTAATATCTTTTACTGATTTAGGTTCTGGTAGATTAGAAATTACTTCTATTTTAGCTTTATCTACTTCCAACCCTTTCTTAGAAACAACATACCCTAAGACTATTCCTTGTTTAACCATGAAGTGACATTTTTCCCAATTTAAAACCAATTCTTTTTCCACACAACATTTTAATATTAGGTCTAAATTTTTTAAATAGACTTCATATGAGTTACCATATACAGTAAAATCATCCATAAATATTTCTAAAAAATCTTCAGTCATTCCAGTAAATATGCCCTACATACACCTTTGAAAGGTAGCTAGTGCATTGCATAATTCGAATGGCATTCTCTTAAAAGCATAAGTTCCATTAGGATAGGTGAAAGTTGTTTTCTCTTTATCCTCTAATGCTATTGGAATTTGATTATAACCTAAATACCTGTCTAGGAAACAAAAATATTCTTGCCCTGCTAATCTTTCCAGCATTTGATCTATAAAAGGTAAGGGAAAATGATCTTTCCTAGTCATAGCATTCAGCTTTCTATAGTCTATACACACTCTCTAGCCTGATTGAATTCTAGTAGGTATCAAGTCTTGACTTTCATTTCTAATAACTGTTAATCTTGATTTCTTGGGAACTACATGGATTGGACTAACCCACGAGCTATCAGAAATCGGATAAATTATGTCATTATCTAACCATTTCACTATTTCCTTCCTGACTACTTCTTTAAGGTTTAGATTTAATCTCCTCTTAGGAATTCTAACAGGTTTAGCATTCTCTTCTAAATATATGTGGTGACAGCATAAAGTTGAACTTAATCCTTTTATATCAGTCATAATCTATCCTATTCCTTCTTTATAACTTTTCACTACATCTTTTAATTTAGCTATTTGATCCTCTTTTAAATCTGAAGCAATAATGATTGGATAGGTTCGTTTATCTTCCAGAAATATATAGGTTAATTCAGGAGGTAAAGGTTTTAATTCTAAATGTTGCCCATCAGAAGCTAGAGCTCCTAATTGAACATCATCATTTTCTAGATTAATTTCTTTCAGATCTCTTTCTATATTTATGCTTTCACTTTCCTCTAAAGTTTCAGAATTGATTTGCCTATTTAATTCTTCTTGAATCACATCATCTAACATATCTCCTTCATCCTTTAAAAAGTCTATGGTATGTAAGGACATTTCTAACTCCTCAAACCCTTCTGGTTTGAAAATATTTAATTGAGTATCCTCATTACCATATGCTAACTTCATTACTCTAATTTTACAATTTATAACAGCCCCTGATGCTCCTAAAAATGGCCTTCCCAAAATTAAAGATGTATCACTATTTTTATGCTTAATTTGTTGGGAATCCAAAATTACAATATCAATAGGATATATAAAGTTTTTGATTTTAATTAAGACATCCTCTATTTTTCCTCTAGGGTATCTTATACTTCTATCAGCTAATTGAATAACCGTACTAGTAGGAGTTAAGCCTTCTAATCCTAATGATGCAAATATATCACTTGGCATAACATTTATACCTGCACCTAAGTCTATTAAGGTTCTTTCTATAATGGTATTTCCTATAGTGCATGATATAACAGGGATTCCAGGATCAGATAACTTTTTAGGAATTTGTGGTAGAAATAAGGAACTATTTTGCTAAGCTAAACAAACCTTTTTAAGAACTTTTCGCTCTCTTTTCTTAGTACACCAATCCTTCAGAAATTTAGCACAAGGTGGCATTTTCTGCAATAGATCTAACAAAGGAATGTTAACTTGTACTTTTTCAAAAATTTCTCTGATTTTTTCTTGATTTACATGTATTGTTTGTTGTAATCTTTCAAGATAGGGTGCTAAAGATTTTGATTTGAAAGATTCTTTTTCTTTCAGTTGATTTGTTTGATCATTTTTAGCTTCATTAGCAGATTCAAATTGTTCTTCAGTGATTTCTAGATTTTCAGCTATTACATTTTCATTATCATTTTGATTTTTACTCTTATCCACCTTCATATTATTTTCATTTTGAGTTTTTGGTGGTATATCAATTCTAGATCTTAATGTTACACATACATCTTCCAGATTTTCGTTACTCTTACGATGTTTTTGTATATCATTTTCGTGATTATGATCTTCAATTGTTTTTAGTTTTAAAGTGCATTGTTTAAATTCTCTTGCATTAATATTTTCTATTTCCTGTATATTTTGCAAATTTTGCAAGTTTATAACATTATAATTTTCATTGTCTTGTTGCATAACTTGTATTTTCATTGTATATTCGTCTAATGCTTTTAATTTTCTTTCCAGATCATCTAATCTCATTCCATTCAATTTTTGATCAATTTTCATTATGGTTTTTTTAGTTTCGTAAATTATATCCTTTTTAGGTTCTGAATATGCTTCCTTATAGTTTAATTGGTTGACTTCTTATTATTGACACAAAGTATTCTAGTTTGTCTAGGTTTTTCTCTATACTACGCTCTAGTCTGTTATACCTATCCCAAACTTCAATGTCTCTCAACATATTACACATTCTATACTGACCATCAATTGGGTAAACTATAGGATTCTCATACTCGGCTCTATTATACTAAGGATAATTCATTTGTTGTTCATGGGATCTAACCATCTATAAATGTCTCAGTTTCAAACAGTCAGAAATGTCGTGTCCTTCAGAATTGCAGAATTCACATATGCTAATTATAGGTTTCAAAAATCTTTGAGCATAAGTATATGCCATATTCTCAATTATAGAAGAAAACACACAACTCTAGCTATTAAAACGAAACAGCTCTAACAGTTGCTTATATTAATTCAATTCAATTCAATTCACTTCTATTCTAGTCAATTCAATTCTAGTCAATTCAATTCCCCAGCAACGGAGCCATAAAACTTGTTTGGATTTTCCCAATACTACACTAGAAAAACTTAGATTTGTTACTTCTATTTTTACATAGTTAATTTATCTTTATGCCTATTCTTTTTCTTTTAGAAGTAAACAAACATCCTTTAATACAATTTAGATACTAATTCCAATTTGTACTTTAATTGCAAGTGCATAGTGTCTATTGTATCAGTGTGCAAGTATAGGTCGATCCCACAAGGAATTGCTTAAGAATTGAGAACTGTTCGTTTGTTAACAATCAAATTTATATATTCAATAAGCTCTCCGTTGAATTACAGTTAACTCAACGGACAAAGTTCGTTGAGTTATGGTTAACTCAACGAACTAACCTCGTGGACTTAAGTTAACTCCATGAGCCTGTCTTTTCTTTTTAATACTACTATTTACAGAGGAATTCGGCCAACCATTGGGCGATTCCATAGATTGTAAATAACATCAATTAAGCTCTTTAATGTTAGTAAACACAGATTTATCATTAAGCATACTAACATTCAGATAATTCAAACAATAACCATTAAAATCTTTAAGTCTTTTGATCGAACCGATTTCAGTAAACTGTAAAACTAAAACTAACATAAAATAATCACAACACTGATAAAGATAACATTAATCATGATACAACACTCAAATACAACATACAAACACAGATAAATTGTTTTTGGTATTTTTGTTTTAATATGAACATGGAAATAGGCGAAAGGTGAAATGTAAAGTAATCTCAATCGACAGTAAATACTTCGGTCACTACCTGCAACACGATTACACCACTGAAAATTAAACCACTAACAATTCTGTCTCCTCTCCCTATAGAATCACGAGTCCAGAATTGCAAGATGATCTCCTCTTTAGCATATAGGCATCAACCCGAAGCCAAGGCTAGAAGCTTTACGATCTCTTGAAATATGAGTTGATGCTTGGTGAAAATGGCTTCCCTTCCCGCGACGCGATCACTCCTCACAGTGGTTATCAAGCACTGTGTTTGGCTCGGAATGGACCCAACATCAAGAAAGTATTCTCATAGACCTCCGATGGTTGGTGATTGTGGTGGTTATGGTGGTGGTAATGATGGTTGGTGTGGTACTTCAGAGAATTGCTGATACTGTCTACAGAAAACTTGGTGATCCTCCTCTGTACACATTGGTCGCCCATCGATCACACACCCTTTACTTCTTTTTCTTCTTTTCTTTTATATTTCTTCAATGGTAACTGCTTCTACTTGAATGGTCAGTTGGATTTCCTTCATTCATATCAACGACGATGATTTCTTCTCCCTTCGACGAGTGAATTCCTACGTGATATGTGCGATCATGGTTTTTTCTTCCAACTGTTTGTTCCTGCAACCGCTATAGTGGCATATTAGAAAATAAATAATCCGTGGAGTTATAGATAACTCAACGGACTTTCTTCGTTGATTTAACTATAAAATACGTGCATAAATTTAACTATCCAATGCTTAGATGCATTTCGGATACTTATAGATAACTCATCGATATATAACTTAAGTAAATCTACTAGATCTCGACACGTGTCAGCAGCAATTTAATAATAAAAGAAATATTTCGGAGAGTTACAGGTCTAACTATCTGATGCTCAGATGCATTTCAGATAGTTAGAGATAACTCACCGAAAATCCACTTAAGTCACTTTACCAGAACATGACACGTGTCCTCAACTATTTTATAGATAAAAAGAGATTTCGGAGAGTTACACATATAACTGTCCGATGCCCAGCTGCAATTTCGGATAGTTATAGATAACTCACCGAAAGTTCACTTAAGTCTTGCATTATGGTTTCAACACGTGTACTTCAGGAAATAATGAAATATTCTTTTAAAACATAATTGTTTGGCAATTTAAACATAACTATCCGATACATGTTCGGTCTGTTAAACATAACGGTCCAAAATATGTTTGATATGTTAAACATAACTGTCCGAAATATTAGAAAATTTGGATACTTAAGAATTTCACACCCTGCAACTTACCGACAGTTCAGAAATATACTAAATTAACATTAATTCCCCCAATTTAAGCAAATTCTTTAATTAAAGCTTATAATAGTGCAATTATAACATAATGGCTTAATTCTCATATGATAAGCTAAACATTATGCAATTAACCATCATTTAACTGTTAATAATATGCACTTTTTCATTCTAAACAAGATCTGAAGTATCAGAAGAAAGCAAATTCGGTGAAGCAAAGAAAGTCAGATATTCATCACTAAAGAATTGCTGAAGAAGAAAGAAAAGAAGAAAGATCTCAAATAGGGAGAAATGTTTTAAATTTCGTAAATTAGTTTTCTCTGTTTGTAGTTATGAAATTGTATAGATGAAACATGGTATCGATATATAATTGCATCTACAATTTCAGAGGAGAATTGAATTGTATATTTTAATTGAAACCTTGAATAAAAATGATTTTATGAAAACAGTGTCTCGACTTGTTTTTGTGTTTTAAAGTTTCAATTATAATTGGAAAATGTTGAAAAACACAATTCACCCCCCTCTTGTGTAGCCATATAATCCTACAAGTGGTATCAGAGCTTTGTTAATAATCTTTGATATAAAATCGATACCAACTTATTTAATATCATTGCTTATTCTGCCTTCCTTGTTTTTAAACAAAAATTAATATCTAAGCATACGTTTAACTTTCTTGATTTAAGGCTCAAGTTGTTTTAAAGTTTTAAACTGTTTAAAATCAAATAGGTTGAAAAATCTAAGGTAAGATGGCTATTGGAAATGGTAATTTTTCTTTATATGAAGGCCAAAATCTTAATCGTCCTCCTTTATTTGATGGAATACATTTTGAATATTGGAAATATAGGATGATAGTTTTTCTTCAAAGTATAGATCATAAGTTGGGGTTCATGATTTCTAAATCATATACTCCGTTAACTACTCCTTATAATACTTGGACAATTACTAAAAAAGAAAATAAAACTCTGAATGCTAAGGGCTTAAATATTTTATTTTGTGCATTGAGTTATAAACAGTTCAATAAAGTGTCGGCATATAAATCTGCTTATGAGGTGTGGCATGCATTAGAAGTTTCACATGAAGGTACTTCTCAAGTTAAAGAGACTAAGATAAAGATGTTAATTCATAAGTATGAATTCTTTAATATGCATGAAGACGAAAGTATTTCTAAGATGTTTTCCAAATTTCTTGATATCATAAACTCTTTAAAATACTTAGGAAAGAATTTTGAACAGAAGGATTTGGTGAGGAAAATTCTCAGATCCCTAAGTTTTAAATGGTCTTAGAAAATAACATCAATTAAGGAATCACGGGATTTAAATGTTTATATCATGAATGAACTTATAGGAAACTTAACTGCTTATGAAGTTCAATTAAATGAATCACTAAGTCACAACAAACTAAAAATGAAGAAAGAAATAGCCTTCGAAATTAATTCAAATTCTGATAAATCTACGAATTCTAATGAGGATTTGATTTTGCTAACTAGGAAATTCAAGAAAGCATGGAAAGCTAGGAAACAACAAAGGAACAAAAATGATAAACCCTCAACGTCAAAATCACTCAATGACAAGACTTCTTCATCCAGAAAGTATGTATGTTACAACTGTAAGAAACCTGGACATCTTTCTCTAGATTGTCCTATAAGGAAAAATGAAAAGCATAGTAGGACAAATCAGAAGAAGACAACTCAGAAAACTCAGAAAAAGTTTTACAAAAAAAAGGCTTTGAAGGTCACTTGGGATGATGATTGGTTACCCAGCAACGGTGCCAGAAAACTTGATTGGTTACCTAGCAACACGCTAGAAAAACTTGGATTTGTTAACTTCTATTTTTACTTAGTTAATTTATCTTTATGCCTATATCACTGAATTCCTTTTTAGAAGTAAACAAACAACCTTTCACACAAATTAGATATTAATTCCAATTTGTATTTTAACTGCAAGTGCATAGTGTCTTTTGTATTAGTGTGCATGTACAGGTCGATTCCACAGGGAATTGCTTAAGAATTGCGAACTATTCCATTTTTAACAATCAAATTTATATATTTAATAAGCTCTCCGTTGAGTTACAGTTAACTCAACGGACTAAGTTCGTTGAGTTATGGCTAACTCAACGGACTAACCTTGTGGACTTAAGTTAACTCCACGAGCTTGTCTTTCCTATTTAATACTGCTATTTACAAAGGAATTTGGCCAACCATTGGGCGGTTCCACAGATTGTAAATAACATCAATTAAGCTCTTTAATGTTAGTAAACACTGGATTTATCATTAAGTAATACTAACATTCAGATAATTCAAACAGTAACCATTAAAATCTTTAAGTCTATTGAATGAACCAATTTTAGTAACTGTAAAATTAAAACAAACATAAAACAATTATAACACTAACAAAGATAACATTAATCACGATACAAAACAAACAATACAATACCCAAGCACAAAATACAAACACAGATAAGTTGTTTTTGGTATTTTTGTTTTGATATGAGCATGAAAATGGGCGAAAGGTGAAATGTAAAATAATCTCAGTCGACAATAAATACTTATGTCACTACATATGACGCGATTACACCACTGAAAATTAAACCACTTAGAATTCTGTCTCCTCTCCCTATAGAATCGCGAGTCCAGAATTGCAAGATGATCTCCTCTTCAGCATATTGGCATCAACCCGAAACCAAGGCTAGAAGCTTTACGATCTCCTGAGATATGAGTCGGTGCTTGGTGAAAATGGCTTCCCTTCTCGCGACGCGATCTCTCCTCACAGTGGTTGTCAGGCATTGTGTTTGGCTTGAAATCGACCCGACATCAGGAAAGTATCCTCACAGACCTCTGATGGTTGGTGATTATGGTGGTGGTGGTGATGGTTGGTGTGGTACTTCAGAGAATTGCCGACGTTGCTTGTAGAAAGCTTGGTGATCCTCCTCTACACACACTAGCCACACCCATTGGCCACCACACTCTACTTTTTTTCTTCTTTTCTTTTATATTTCTTCAATGGTAACTACTTCTGCTAGAATGATCGGTTGGATTTCCTTCATTCATATCAACGACGATGATTTCTTCTTCCTTCGACGAGTGAATTCCTAGGTGATATGTGCGATCGTGGTTTTTTCTTCCAACTGTTCTGTTCCTATAACTGCCACAATGGCATATTAGAAAATAAATGGTCTGTGGAGTTACAGATAACTCAACAGATTTGCTTCATTAATTTAACTATAAAACACATGCATAAATTTAACTATTTGATGCTCAGATACATTTCGGATAGTTACAGACTTAACTATCCGATGCTTAGATGCATTTCGAATAGTTACAAATAACTCACCGATATATAACTTAAGTCAATCTTCCAAAACATGACACGTGTCATCAACAGTTTTATAATAAAAGGAGATTTCGGAGAGTTACACATATAACTATCCGATGCCCAGCTACAATTTCGGATAGTTAGAGATAACTCACCGAAAGTCCACTTAAGTCATGCATTATGGTTTCGACACGTGTATTATAGGAAATAATAAAATATTCTTTTAAAACATAACTGTTTGGTAATTTAAACATAACTCTTTGGTACATTAAGTATAACTGTTAGGTACATTAAACATAACTGTCTGAAATAACAGAAAATTCGGATACTTAAGAATTTCATAGCCTGCAATTTACCGACAGTTCAGAAATGCACTAAATTAACATTAATTCCCTGAAATTAAGCAGATTCTTTCATTAAAGCATATAATAGTGCACTTATAACAAAATAGCTTAATTCTCATATGATAAGCTAAATATTATGCAATTAACCATCATTTAACCGTTAATATTATGCACTTTTTCATTCTAAACACTCCCCCCATACCTAAATTTTGCTAGTCCCTTAGCAAACTAAGATCTAATTAATTGGTCTTTCTAAAAGTGCTAGAATTAATTCCTCCTTTTTTCTTCTATTCAGCATAAGAACTTGTATTATTATATAGATATTCTGTATGTTTCAATAATCTGTTTTAACACTGTTTTCTCCTCTTCAACCTGCAAATATACTTAGAATATATGCAAATTACATACAAAGTATATCATCATCACATAGGTGTTATTATATTATCGTTTGTTCTTCTTTTCATCATCTGTCATCCTGAATTTTCCAATAAGATTTCTAGAAGAAATTTCAACAACATACGAATCAAAGTACAATCCAATTCAATATGATTATGACAAGTAGAATAAAGAATTGTATCTCCATTAAACAACTTCAAAAGTCAATTCTAGATTCATATTTCAGCAATTCTAGATAACAGAAAATATACTCGATTCAAAAGATATCTGTATTTCACAAAACACTTGTATCTTTTCAGAACAGTATATGTATTTTGGTACTTTAAAAGTTAATTTGACAAGTTTGAATCATACAAGAGCTTTCTAATGTACCCATGTAACGAGCTTTCAGTCAACAATCCCAGATCTGATTAGGATCTTAGGTTACCAAATTTCAAGAGTCCTTTTTCAAGTCAACAATCCTTACATACCTATCTGCTCAAGTACAAAAGGCTTGTGATCAAACAAGTCAATAACTCTCAAAGTCTTTTTTTTCTCTCTTTTTTTTCCTTTTTTTTTTTTTACAAATAATCACATACTGTATATGTACGTATTTCATTAATACAGATGCAATAAAACACCAATCTCATATAGTCCTACTTCTATCATTTACTGAAAATATGAATCCATAACAATAAGCTCATACTTTTTCTGTAGTTTAATAAGATCTACACATAAATCATTCTACAAGTTTAATCAGTCAAATTAAATGTATCTTTAATCATATGTGTTTCATTTAATCTAGAATTCACATCTCAGCTCTTTCAGGACTTCAGATAATTTTCTGATTTTTCATTAAGCATTTTAATTTCATTTTAAAATCGTGAAATTGTTAAACTCATGAAATTCAGAAAAAAAACATAAGATACTATATCTAGATTTGCATAAATAGTAAATTCTATAGCATCTTATATAGCCTTCTAAATATAACATTCAATCAGTTATAGTTTATAAAAATTTTACAGTCTCAATTATCGGATGGTTACAGCAAGTTCATAAAAAAATTCAATTTCCACAAACTTTTCAGTACCATTTTAATTCCTTTAATTAACAAACTTACATGGCTGCTACTTTAATTACCTCCCCCCCATACCTACATTTTGCATTGTCCTCAATGTAAAAGATTTGATAATAAATACGGTAATTGTAGCAAGCATAAATACAGTTTCGTTGATTTAGCACCTAACTCAACGAATGAGTTTAAATCTAAATTCAAGATAAGTAATCAGTTACATACCTTGTTTCGTTTGTATCTCCTTCTGCATATTCCGATTTTTGATTCTAAAAAACTTTTTATTGACAAATAAAAGCAGAATATATAACAAAATAATAGTTAACAGATATTTATAAATCATTGTCTTATGTGGAACCCAAGCTCCTACGCCTTTGGTGTCTCACAAGCAAGCTAGTTGGTTTCCCAACACAAATACCAACAAACTGGATTGATATTTTGTTTTTTTGTTTTTAAAACAAAATGAAAACTAAAAATTTTTCTAAAAATAAATGCAGAATACACACAACATTAAAAGCACAAAATCACAGCTTAAGAACATGATTGAAAAGTAGAAACAAATGGAATAAACGTGTCAGTCGAAGCAAACTTTTAAGGTATAATTCTTCTTGCTATTAATTCTATTTTAATGCAGTTCATGTTCTTTCTTAATTTGTAAACTTGCAATATATTATCAATGCTAAATACAAGTGTATTACCATTAATGAAATGAAATGCAGAAAGGGATCCTTTTCGGTTCCAGGATAATGTAGCAATTTCTATTTCTACATCTATTTCAATATATTCCTCTTCCCACTTCCATTCATTTATGTCTTGCATGATCCATATTTGAAATTTCATCAACTCATCCCACCATCTTATTAGACATAAAGTAGGATCATCATATTCATTATACCACATCCCTATTTGAATTTTATCAAATTCTGTAGATGGTGGTTTAGCTATTTCTCTTGGTATAGGCAAAATTTCTATATATTCATCATAACTATCTATGCTTACTATGTATAAATTAGATCTAAATGCAACTAATATATTTGTAACTAGATATATATATCCATCAAGTATGACATACATGTTGTTAATTAATGATTTCTGTCCTAGATATATCATAGTGTTTTCAGTCCAAGATCTATTCAGAAAATTATACACACTCAAGCATAAATCTTCATCCCATTTTCCTGTAGGTCTCCAATAATATAATTTTTCAGGAATGGTCGAATTTTTATCAGAAAATATTAAAGCCGACCCACAATTTTCAGTTGGTACTTCATATCTATTAGGCCTTCCTATATTCCATTCTTCTCTTGTGATAGGATTTCTAATCAAAATATCAAGTAATAGAATTACATACCTTGGTTTGGTCCTGTATATAATTAATCATTCATCTATCCCCATAATATGATCTATTCTGTAGGATCATTTGTATCACAAGAGGGGGGGTGAATTGTGTCTTTAGTAATTAAATACTAGCGGATAAAACAAGAGCACAAAACACTCGTAAATGAAATTCTATTCTTTTATTCCAAGACAGAATTTACAATATCTTTTCAGCTCAATTCCCTTCTTGACGGTTTTGATACAGAAATGTTCGATATACAATTGAAATAGGAAAACAAAGCTCTTATTCAAAACTAATTTTGAATTGTATAAAACCTAATCTTTCTTTGTCTTTGCTCAGCTTCTGTATCTCTTCTTCTCCAGTTGTTGAATTTCCAGACTTCTTACACTTGTAGCTCCTTTTTTGAAATTGCTTGGAATTTTGAACTTCTTATGATGTTAGAGAACTTTTTAGAATATGAATATTCAAACTTAACTTTTCAGTTAGGGATCTAGATTGAATATTCAGACTTGGTTTTCGAGATTAGCATCCTCTATTGTAATTTAGCTCGTACTCTCTATTTGTAGTCGAACTCTGTTGTCTTTCATGTTCAGTATGTTCATCCACTTGATCCACAATCCATAATCCACGTACTAATTTTCTCTTTAATCCAAATTACTTTCTATTTGAATTTCCATGATCTCCACTTCATAGATTCACCGAAACTTTATCTTCTTGGAGTCTTGTAGAATATCTTCTAAGTCTTCGATTTAGTCGAACAGTTATTCTTTAAGTCTTGTAAAAACTCGAACACTTATTCTTTAACTCTTTGAGTTTTTGCACCTGCAAAACATGTGACTAAACAAAGAAACTTATCTGTTCGTTAGTCCTTTTATAAAACTCGAACAGTTATCTATCCATGCGTATAAAAACTCGAACAGTTATCTAACTATTCGATTTTCCATTACTGAACGCACATAGAAAACACGTGACAACTTAAAACATTAAAAACACACGTGTAGATAACTTAACTATATGAGTTTTTAACATAAAGTATTCGACAAAAATGAAACGTTAACTATCCGAAAGTTTAACTATCTGAAACATTAACTATCCAAAAGTTTAACTATTACAAATCTAACTCTTCGGAAATCTTTAATTTATCCGACATAAAAATGAAACTTTCCGATAATCTGTTAACTATTATACTTAGAGAAATATACTTAGAGAATATTATGTAGACTTATTTAAATACGTTAATAAAGCATATATCATCAAAATTAAATACCTAACAATCTCTCCCTTTTTGATGATGTCAAAACCTAATAAGTCACATAATTTATATCTCCCCCTTTTTGGCATTATAAAAAAGTAAACAAACTATTTTCTCCCCCTTTAGGAAGTTAAGCAAGTTAAATGTAAAGAAGGAAATCTTACTAAGTATATATTAATCAAAATGATAGTTTCAAACATACATAGGATTTATGGATTAAGCATAAACTGTTTAATATCATAAACTGTGAAAAATAATCACGTAACATTAAAATCAATAAATAGTTTACATAATAGTTTTGGTTACAAATTACAAAAAAATAAATCATGTAATACATAATTTGTATAATCACAAGCCCCTTTGTCTTCGAAAAATATCAATAAGAGTATCTGAAATTTTCTTTGCAATTTCTGTACTAACTCTGTTTATCTGATCAAGTAATGCTTGATCTAAATCATTTTGAGAAACTTGTGATGGTTGTTGTAAAAATTTAGTATGTATGTCTGTATCTATACTTGTATGTATTTCTGTATGTATACCTTGTTGTATATCTGTATGTTGCTATATTTTTGTAAATTGTGTGGATTGTTGTTGTTGTGGCTGTGACGATGTTTGCTGATCCTGTTGTTGTTGTTGTTTAAGGACATGTGTATCTACGTCCTGGTATTTTTGGAGTTTCTTTGCAGAGAAAGATCTTGACTTTAATCTTTTCTATGGCCAAGGTGTAATATCTGTTTGACTTGCCACAATTCTCAAAATCGTATCACCATAAAATAATTTACTCTGCAAATGTAAGATATGAGAAACAAAAATATCATACCACTTCACCTGTATATGGTTTATTAATGCATATGTAGAGACAACATCTGTCAACTTCTACCTTATGACCAAATCTCTGAAACAATGTAGCATGCAATATTTTTGCAATAAAACGTGTTTGGCCATTTAAGTCATTTAGTAATCTCAATGGTTTGTTGGCAATTGGATCTTTGGCTAAACTTGAAATGTCTCATCCCAATCGATAAACCTATTTTCTTCTTGATAATTTAACTCCTTCATTTTTCAGACCAAGTACCTGATAAAGTAAATTTGGAGTTAAAAATATGTCATTGTCTTGTATATTAGAAATAGGAATACCTTCTTCCACTATTAAGTTTGAGTAAAAACAACTGATAAGTTCAGGTATAGTAAGATGGCCTGGCTGTTGTGGAAGTAGAGTTAACAAGCCTTGAAATTCAAATAGTTCTCGTATGTGTGCCATCCCTTCAAACTTAACTAGTCTTGAATATAAAACTGTAAAAGTTTTATATGTCTGAAATTTGTCATAACAGGAATTATTTCTGAACCATAATAGTGTACTTTCATCTAAACTCTATTTAAGATTAGGTATTTTCCTATCATGATGTTCTGAAATGGGACTTGTTTCAAAATTATCAGTAGCATCTATATTTTCAGATCTTTCAGAACTGGTGGAATTGCCATCAAAACTAGTATAAATGTCTGAAAGTTATTGTCGTATCAACAATCTATTGAATTTCTTCTATTTGTTCTTATAGAAACATTTCAGTAACAACAGTCTCTATAACAATCTATATATCAGCAACATGTATATCTATATTTGATCTATTTAACTGTCTCTGTATGAAAGAATGTTCTATATCTGTTTGTGGAATAGAATCATCCTGTATTTCTGAAATTTGTATATGTGAGACATTGGTAGTATCATATTCTATTTGTAATTGTATATGTTGTTGATTATATACATTTATCAACAAGTATACTATATACTGTAACAAACATAACCATATATAGAAAGTGTAGTATAAGCAACTGTACCAAAATTCAAAAGTTTCTGTTCGAGATATAGTAAGAGGAAAAATATCTGTACATTCCTCTTTAGATGAAATATCTCCAAAATTCATAAACTTAGTGTCTATGCTGTCAAAAATATCATCAAATTGGATATCATCTATATATGTATCATCAAAATTTCCTACATTCTCTCTTTCCGTAGAAAAAGAATGTGTGCTTGCAGCATTGTGTAAAAAACTGTCCATTGTATTAAAAGATACATTATGCACTAATGTGACACAATACCTTAGAGTATATGCTTGGAAGCCAATATTTGTCACATCTACTGGGATTCCTAACAAAAATGTCTGTCCAGCTTTTGCAATGGAGCATAGTTTTCCATTTTTCACTGATTCTTCTTTTTGCTGCAATATTCCTTGTACACCTGTAGTTAGTCCAAAATATTCAATTGTCTTATTCTTTTTTCGACTATATGTCTACAATGTTTCAGGTTGTTCAAGAGTTTCTAAAATCGTCTTAATTTCTCCTGTTAAAGGCACCTGGGGTCTTGATGGTCCTTCACCATGATGCCTAGGTGGTAATAATGGAATATACAGTTTTAAGCTCTCCACCTCTGCCATTTTGAGTTGATAGACTCTTTGTCCTTCACTTCGAAGGCCCATTTTGCTAATGGCAGTTTTCTATTCATCTATATACAGTTTATTATCATCTAAAATAGTTGGGGGAAAATAATGTTGGGAATACAAGAATTGTAATTCCCTATTTGCATTTTCGATCATTGGTCCCCACTTCTTTCCATAATAAATGATAGACTATACTGATGTCTCTGGTACATGTCTAGAACTTACAACCACAGGGTTAGGTTGTAAATTTCTTTTCCATAAATGCAATGCAGAAAGTTTAGTCTGTTTTAGTCTAAACTGTGTTTTAGCATAATTTCGAATAAATTTCCAACAGAAATTTTTCTCATCTTGAACATCTTTTCTTACTTCGTGTAGTACTTCATTTGAAAAAGTGTACTTGGAGTAGATGTCGTTGATTTCACTTTGTATTTTCTGAATTTCCAGCTCTCTTTTCTACACTTTTGTCATTCTACCACGTCCTGACATTGTCGATTAATCTTCGCTTTGCACTGTAGAACTTAGTGGAAGTAAAGATTGTGAAGTTAGGGTTTTACCAAGGTAGAAACACAAAAGGTTGTTAGTAAAACGTTTATAAACTCTTTTGTTACCAATAAATAACTCGCGTGCTTGCAATAACTGTACAAGTTTTACAACCAACAATTGCAGAATACTTAGCGTAACTGTTCGTATAAATAAAATAACTTTAGGCTAAGTGAAAAGTGAGAAAACTCGAAGACTTATGATAACTGTTCGAGTTTCTCGAAGGAATAGGTGTGAAAAGTCGAAGAGTTAAACATAACTGTTCGAGTTTCAATTGAGACATTATAAAGCAGTGAAATTCAACACGTGCACAATTTAAACTTAAGGTGTTCAGAAAGTTTTGGAGATTTATAAACCTAACTATCAGATGCTTAGGTGCATTTCAGAGAGTTACAGATAACCTTTCGAAAGATAACTTAAGTCAATCTTCCAGATCACGACACATGTACTTAAGTAGTTTTATAATAAAGAGATATTTCAGACAGTTACAAATCTAACTTTCCGATGCCCAGATGCATTTCGGAGAGTTACAGATAACTTACCAAAAATCCACTTAAGTCATGCATTATGGTTTCGACACGTGTACTTCAGGAAATAATAAAATAGTCTATTGAACATTTTAAAACACAACTATCCGATACTTGCAATATAACTTGCCGAAACAATAGAGAATTTAGATACTTAGGAATTAAAAAAAAACTGCAAGTTACTAACAGTTCAGAAATGTACTTAATTAAAGTGTATTTCTTGAAATTATGCAGATTCTTTCATGAAAACATATAATAGTTCATAAAAGATGAATTATTATACGAGAAATTGCTCCCCCTACATCAATGTAGTGTAAAGAATCTATGGCGTACTTAATGTGGGTTGCCAAACCCTAAATAGATTTGAGTCTCTCCTTTTTTCCTTTTTTTTAATTTAATTTGAATTAAATATAGAAATAAGTAGTAGAATTAACAATTTAGACTTTCTAGCTTTTATCTTATTCAGTTTACAAAAGATAATTCATAAAGATATACCTTCAAAAACTTAAAAATAATTTAATAATGAGTACACAAACTTAAGACAATAAATATAATACATTATGTGTAAAGAGTAGATAATAACAAAAAAATAGCAAGGATTATATGCACAGATTATGGCAGGATTGTTATAACACCTTGAAAGATAAATTAAGCTTGAGTACATTGTCCCTTTTTTTTGTTTATATTCATATATATATTTTATGTATTACCTCCCACAATATCATCTTTTACATGATCACAATCCCTTGCTTAGGGGAAAGATAACCAGTTACTCAATGACAAGTGAGAACAACTATTTTTTTTTTTTTAAAATATAATCTGAATTACTTGCAAAATGAGTTTTCAGTCAGCACATCCCAAACTAGTTGGTTTAAGTGACTAGGGTTTAAGACCCCCCAACAAACTTAATTACTCAAGTAATTACAGACAAAAATAAAACAAGACAGTAAATTAAATTAGAGGCAACCGTAAGACTTAATTTTTCTAACAGAATATTAATAACTTTCCTTTATTAAAAAGTACATACTTTCTATGTATTTTCCTGTTAAAATCTCTATAATAACATATACATAAGTAACAAAAATATAGTTGGCACTCATATTGAATCAATTTAACTATCCTTAATTAACTCAACGGACTTACTTCGTTGAGTTAACACTTAGCAACTTCTAAGCTTACTCTCGTAAATTTCTCTCTACTTCCTTTTTCTCTTTTTTTTCATTCTACTAATTGAAATAAAGTTAAATCTATGTCATTAATGCATCATTCTAATCAAAATTCATTTAAATTTGAACATTATATAAAGATTTAACTTACAGGTCATTTTATATTATGCAGAATTTACATTTTACATTGCAACATGCAGAAATTTTTAAGCATCTATCCTATCATTCAGCAAATTCTAAATCTATTACATATTCATTCATAAAGTTCCACAAATTATATAATATTCAATAAATTCCATTCATTTCATATTCAAAACACGTATGAAAATTGCATCTGAAAAATTATATTCATTATTATGAATCAATTTACATTACAAATACATCATATAATTTCATATAATTTTACACAAGTAGATGAACAATACAATTTAATCTCTATTCCTAAGTTCATCTACTTCCTTTTGGAGTTTTTCTAATTGAAGTTCTAATTGATTAATTCTTTCTACAACTCCTGTAAAGCCTCCAAAAGGTACAGCTATTTCTGCAGCTACAAAATTTCTGTATTCGTTCACTGAAATGGTTCTTGATCTGATCCTTTTTTATGTCCATTTAGTGAAATCGATACAATTTGGAAGGTCACAACATCTCTGATTGTTTGAAATTGAGACAATTGCAGATGGTTAGAGCACATGAACAACGAATGAATTATATTCAATATAATAGAGCTAAGTATGAGAATCCTATAGTTTACCCAACTGATGGTCAGTTTAGAATGTGTAATATGTTGAGAGACAAAGAAGTTTGGGATAGGTGTGATAGACTGGAGCATAGCTTAGAGCAAAACATGGACAAACTAGAACAATACATGTGGCAGCAACAAGAAGTCAACCAATTAGACTATAGGGAAGAATATATAGAACCTAAAATTGATATCATTTACGAAACTGAAAAAACCATAATGAAAATCAATCAAAAATTTAATGCAATGAGATTAGATGATTTGGAAAGAAAATTAAAAGTATTAGATGAATTTACAATGAAATTAAAAGTTATGCAATAAGAAAACACAAATGAAAACTTTAATGTTACAGATTTTCATAATTTACAAGACATACAGACAAAAGAAAATACCAATGCAATAGAATTTAAAGAATGCAATTTAAAACTAAAAATAGTTGAAGATAATATAGAACATCATGAAAGTAATGAAAATAAAGAAGATGTATGTATAACATTAAGATCAGGAACTAATATACCACCAAGAATTCAAAAAGAAAATAATATGAAGGTGGATAAGAACAAAATTCAAAATGAAATGAAAGAAAAAGAATCTTGTAAATCACAATCATTAGCACCCTATCCTGAAATATTACAACAAACATTTCCTGAAAAATAAGAAAAAATCAGAGAAATTTTTGAAAAAGTACAAGTTAACATTCCTTTGTTAGATCTATTGTAGAAAATGCCACATTGTGCTAAATTTCTAAAGGATTGGTGTACTAAGAAAAGAGAGCGAAAAGTTCTTAGAAATGTCTTTTTAGTTGAGCAAAGTAGTTCCCTATTTCTGCCACAAATTCCTAAAAAGTTATCTGATCTTGGAATCCTTGTTATATCATGCACCATAGGAAATACCATTCTAGAAAGAACCTTAATAGACTTAGGTGCAGGTATAAATGTTATGCCAAGTGATATATTTACATCCTTAGGATTAGAAGGCTTAACTCCTACTAGTACGGTTATTCAATTAACTGATAGAAGTATAAGATACCCTAGAGGAAAAATAGAGGATGTCTTAATTAAAATTAAAAACTTTATATATCCTATTGATATTGTAATCTTGGATTCCCAACAAATTAAGCATAAACATAGTGATACATCTTTAATTTTGGGAAGGCCATTTTTAGGAACATCAGGGGCTGTTATAAATTGTAAAACTAGAGTAATGAAGTTAGCATATGGTAATGAGGATACTCAATTAAATATTTTCAAACCAGAAAGGTTTGAGGAGTTAGAAATGTCCTTACATACCATAGACTTTTTAGAGGATGAAGGAGATATGATAGATGATATGATTCAAGAAGAATTAAATAGGAAAATCAATTCTAAAACTTTAGTAGAAAGTGAAAGCATAAATATAGAAGGAGATCAAGAAGAAACTAATTTAGAAAATGATGATGTTCAATTAGGAGCTCTAGCTTCTGATGGGCAACATTTAGAATTAAAACCTTTACCTCCTGAATTAACCTATATATTTTTGGAAGAGAAACGAACCTATCCAATTGTTATTGCTTCAGATTTAAAAGAGGATCAAATAACTAAATTAAAAGATGTAGTAAAAAGTTATAAAGAATCAATAGGATGGACTATGACTAATATAAAAGGGTTAAGTTCAACTTTATGCTGTCACCACATATTTAGAAGAGAATGCTAAACCTGTTAGAATTCCTAAAAGGAGATTAAATCCAAACCTTAAAGAAGTAGTCAGGAAGGAAATAGTGAAATGGTTAGATAATGACATAATTTATCCGATTTCTGATAGCTCGTGGGTTAGCCCAATCCATGTAGTTCCTAAGAAATCAAGATTAACAGTTATTAGGAATGAAAGTTAGGACTTGATACCTACTAGAATTCAATCAGGCTGGAGAGTGTGTATAGATTATAGAAAGCTGAAGCTGAATGCTGTGACTAGAAAAGATCATTTTCCCTTACCTTTTATAGATCAAATGCTAGAGAAATTAGTAGGGCAAGAATATTTTTGTTTCCTAGACGGGTATTCAGGATATAACCAAGTTCTAGTAGCATTAGAGGATCAAGAGAAAACAACTTTCACCTATCCTAATGGAACTTATGCTTTTAAGAGAATGTCATTCGGATTATGCAATGCACTAGCTACCTTTCAAAGGTGTATGTAGGGCATATTCACTAGAATGACTGAAGATTTTTTAGAAATATTTATAGATGATTTTACTATTTATGGAACTTCGTATGAAGTGTGTTTAAACAATTTAGACCTAGTATTAAAACGCTGTGTGGAAAAAAGTCTGGTGCTAAATTGGGAAAAATGTCACTTCATGGTTAAACAAGGAATAGTCTTGGGACATGTTGTTTCAAAGAAAGGGTTGGAAGTAGATAGAGATAAAATAGAAGTAATTTCTAATCTACTAGAACCTCAATTAGTAAAATATGTTAGATCATTTCTAGGACATGCTAGATTTTATAGAAGATTCATTAAAGATTTTAGCAAAATAGCTAGACCTTTAACTAATATGTTAAAAGATGTCTCATTCAACTTTGATAAAAATTGCAAATAAGCATTTTTCAAGCTTAAAACTAGCTTAATTTCAACTCCTATAATTCAAGCACCTGAGTGGAGCCATCCATTTGAATTAATGTGTGATGCATCTGATTTTGCTATAGGAGCAATGCTAGGTTAGAAGATAGAGAAATCTCCTAGAGTGATTCATTATGCAAGCAAAACATTAAATGATGCTTAGGTTAATTATACAACTACTGAAAAAGAGTTGTTAGCTATTGTGTTTGCTTTAGAAAAGTTTAGATCATATTTGATTGTAGCTAAAGTGATAGTATACACGGATCGTTTAGCTTTGAAACATTTAATAGAAAAGAAAGAGACTAAACCTAGATTGATCCGATGGATATTATTATTACAAGAATTTGATTTAGAAATTAAAGAAAAAAAAGGTTGTGAGAATGTAGTAGCAGATCATTTATCAAGATTACAAATAGAAAAATCAAATATTGAAATTAAGGATAATTTTCCTAATGAACAATTAATGACCATCAACACAATGCCTTGGTATGTAGGCATAGTTAATTACTTAGTTATTGGTTTAACACCTAAGGATTGGAATAGACAAAATAAGAAATTGTTCTTTTCACGAGTAAAATATTACTATTGGGAAGACCCATACTTATTTAAGAAATGTCCTGATTTGGTTTTAAGGAGGTGTGTTCTAGAAACTGAATATCAGAGCATATTGTCTTTCTACCATGACCAAGCATGTGGAGGGCATTTTGGTTCAGGGAAAACTACTGCCAAACTTCTGCAATGTAGATTTTATTGGCCAACACTATTCAAAGATGCTCATAAATATTGCTTAAGTTGTTTAAGATGTCAACAAATAGGATAAATATCAAAGAGGAATATGATGCCTCTTAATCCTATTGTTGAGGTTGAAATCTTTGATGTGTGGGGAATAGATTTTATGAGTCCATTTCCTATGTCTAACCAATCTAAATGGATAGAAGCTATTCTTACAAAAACTAATGACAACAAAGTGGTAATACATTTTATAAGAACTAATATAATTGCCAAATTTGGAATACATAAAGCTATTATTAGTGATAGAAGAACTCATTTCTGTAATAGAAGTTTTGAAGCTGTAAAGTTAAGATTTGTGCATTTTATTATATGTTAAAGCATGCATTTTATGGATTACAAGTGCATAGTATATGATTTTTATATTGAATTACATGAAAGTTATATTTTTATGCTATGCATGTTTTTAGGAATTAAAAATGAAATAATGCACAAATTTACCTTTAATGGAATTAATGTTAAGTTTAATAGCCCACGTGTAGACACTTAGTTATTTAGGATAAATTACATGGAACACAATTGTATTGCACGCATGATCTTCACTTATCAATTTCACTTATGCTTTTCAAAGATTTAGTATTAAGATATAAAAGTGATGCATGATAAGAATTTAAAATTATACATTCATCATCCTAATGAAATATTGTTATAGATGCACCTATAATAATTGTCTTAATTATTCATGATATAATTTTACATGTGATTGAATAATCTTAATTTGTGTATGAGTTTTATTGATAAAAATAGGTGACATCAAGGAATTATAAGAGGGTTAAATCTCAGCCCTTGGATGGTGTATCAAAAGGTAGAATGGGCTAGGATAAATCTCAACCATTGGATCAATCTTGGAAGACCAAGAGTCACCAATATTAATAGGAGTAAGCCTCACGTCAGAAGTATCTCTTCTCATTTTCTTCCATTCCAGCCGACGGTTCTCTTCTCCAAGGACTCCTCTTCTCATGGCTGAAGGTGGACACTCAAGGGTGTCGTTCCCCCTCTCAAATCAGCATCATATCTCTCTTTTTCCATCTTGATTCACGTCCTCAAAGGGTTTCCAAGGGTGATGGTTGTGGCTGTCTTGGTGGAGGAAGCTTGGACGGCAAGTGGGAGTGGTGTTTGATGTGTGGATTTGGGTGGTTCCAAGGAGCATCTTCAGAAGCAAAGGAAGGGCTGGAAACTCTGTTTTGACGTCCAAGGGAAGGCGGAAGGAGGCTGTGTGCTCTTGCTCTTGCAATCGTGGAAGGCCCTTGCTATAGGTGACATTCCAAAGGGTGAGACCTTGGGAAAACATGGCTGAAGAGTGTGGTTTCATCCAACCACGGATCCATTGCTGAGGAAGAGGTGTTCTTCAAGGTATGAGTGAGATTTGAGAGAGATCCCTATGCATAAATTATGTTCATGTTGTGTACGTATGCATAGGTATGTTGTTTCATGTTTTTATGTTATGTTTGTATACGTTTGTGTTGTTTGAATATTATTGCATTGCATTTCAGTATAGTTTTCAGATAGTTAATTAATTCCAGATGTTATCTTGATGTGGATTCTAGTTTAAACGTGGTTTTCATCTTGTTTATATGTGCATATCATGGCTGTAAATAGGATGTTCGATGAAATGGTTGCTTATGTAATAAGGGGAACCGTGTATAGAGCTTGGGTATTTTTATTATTTCAATTCTCTCAGCTAAGTCATTGGTTTTGAATAATTTTTGATGCAATCTCATGTATTTTCGATCTACTTACCAATGGTTTTGGTTTCGTAATTTTTGGAGATCATTTGACTAGTATTTTCGATTTAAGTGTTTACAGGTGTTTCTAACTTGGACGCAAGTTCTGGGTAGAGTTTTTGAGCATCTTTGATTATCAATTTCTCGGAGTACAAATTCTATTTATATGATCTGTAAAATGGGTTTTTGAGATGACGAAGTTAACGTGCATTGAGATTTTGTTTCACGTTATTTCATAAAGATTTCAGGAAGATATGAATTTTCTTGTGAAGTCACGCAATCTGTGTTTTGATCTCTGCTTGTTGCACATCTGTGTTAGATTCGTCACTAATAATTCTATGGTTTGAATTAGGTCTCGAAATTATGCTAGATTTTTAGATCTTTTAAAATCCTTTCCAAACCATATTTTTACATGATTTTTCAGTGAGTATTTTGGGAAGAAATGAATTCCATAAGTGGATGCAAATTCTGCAATTTTGTGAGTTCTTTTAGAGTTACGAATGAGATTGTATGGAAGTGTTTTTCAAGTAATTAAATTAACTAGTTAATCACATATGTATAATTTCTAATATAATTACCAATCATAGTGCTAACTTTTGTTTTGATAAGAGTAGGATGTATAGAACGTTTTCAGGTTATGTTATGACATAAGTCAAGTAATTAATCTAATAAAAGTTATTTAGACCAACTCCCTATAGAAATGACCCATACTTGCACCGCTTAATATAATAGGCACCGTGCGTTTGCGGTTAAATTATAAATGTAAAACTTGTGCTTTATTGACACACGTTTCATCCTTATAGAAGCCTTAATGAAGAAATATGGAGTAAATCACAAAATTGCAACATCATATCATCCGCAAACAAGTGGACAAGTAGAAAGTGCAAACAAACAAATTAAGTTAATCTTAGAAAAAGTAGTAAATCTTACTAGAAAAGATTGGGCTAACAGATTAATAGATGCACTTTGGGCTTATAAAACTACTTATAAGACAAGCTTAGGTATGTCACCTTTTAGGCTAGTATATGGAAAAAGTTGTCATTTACCAACTGAAATTGAAGATAAAGCTTATTGGGCATTAAAAACTCTGAACACTAATTTAAATCAAGCTGCTGAAAATAGGAAAATTCAATTGATTGAACTAGAAGAATTTAGGAATGAAGATTATTCGAAAACTATAAGAGAAAAAGAGAAAATGAAGTTCTGGCATAATAAGAAAATGTTGAGTATTTTGTTTTGATGACGTGTGCTGAATGAAAGTAATCATATTTGCTTAATTACTATTGCTTGTGAAAAGAAATTAAAAACATCAATTAATACAGAAATTGTTTACTAATATAAATACTTGTTTGTACTGGATCTAAAATTATACTGTTAAATAACTAGTCGTTTCATTGCATTAATTTCTCTTTTAACTAAACTTTAAGTTAACGTGTGTTTTTATTGAAAAGCATGATATATTTTAAAGTTATATCTTCTATATCATGAACAATGCACGTTTAAACAACTCGTTAAGTTAGAGTGTTATTTGTATAGAGGTCACGTGAGAACTTGTTGAGTTAGGGGCTTAAAGGTTAAAATAGGTCACGTGAGAACTCATTAAGTTAGTGAGTAAAAAAAGAGATGAATTCGTTAATTTAGTGTTGTACACGTGGTGAAATTAAAGGTTACGAATGTTATATTGTATCACGTGAGGTGCACATGTTCAACTCGTTAAGCTAACATAACTAAATGCGTTGAGTTGCTATATTGAACATTAAGGCAATGCGTTAGGTTAGCATTATAAAACTTAAGTTGTTATTTTTGCACGTGTTAAAATTCTTACTATAAAAACATTTGTTTATTACTAGTTCATTGAGTTATCTATAACATAATAGAGATGGTTCGTTGAGTTATCATAATACCACGAAGTTGGTTCGTTGAGTTAGCGTAACACCATGGACTTTGTTCATTGAGTTAGCTATAATACTTGTCACGTGAATTGGCACATGAGGAACTTGTTAAGTTAGAAACGTTAAGTTAATATCTACTTGTGTTACTCATTTAGTTAACATTAAAGTAACGACTTCTTATTACACTTGATGAAAATTTTTGGATGAGAAAGTTTATTTTGCAGGAAATTTTTCAAAGATCCAGGATTGATGGTTAAAGAAAATTCAAAATGTAAATGTGGGTCAAAACATGTGTATTTCGATGAAGGAAAAAGAAAAGACGTGAAGAAGTGGAAAACTGATAGTGATTAAATGTGGAGGATATACATGAAATGAAGATACAGTATAAAAGGCATAGAGTTCTTGTTGATCAACCATCCCTACACACAAAATAAAAAATCTTTTTCGGGATCAAAAACACTCTTCGGGGAAAAGCTCTCAAATGGAAGAAAATTCAGTGAAGCAGAAAATGTCAGATTTATGTCACTAAAGATCTAAAGTATCAATAGAAAGCAAATTCGGTGAAGCAGAGAACGAAAAGATATTCGTCATTGAAGAATTGTTGAAGAAGAAAAGAAAAAAAAAAGGAAGAAGAAGAAAGATCTCAAACAAGGAGAAATGTTTTAAATTCCGTAAATTAGTTTTTCTCTATTTGTAGTTATGAAATTGTATAGATGAAACATGGTATCGATATATAATTGCATCTACAAGTTTTGAGGAGAATTGAATTGTATATTGTAATTGAAACCTTGAATAAAATGATTTTATGAAAACAATGTCTCGACTTGTTTTTGAGTTTTGAAGTTTCAATTATAATCGGAAAAAGTTGAAAAACACAATTCACCCCCCTCTTGTGTAGCCATAATATCCTACAAGAGAAAATTATTCCAAAAACCTTTGAAATAGGACTAGAAGTATATCTTTACATAACTAGACTCTATAACCATCAAGGGAAATTAAGATCTAGATGGGCAGGACCTTACATAATTTGAAATATTTATTCCTATGGGGCTATTGAAATTGAAAATCCTAAAAATTAGAATATATTTAAAGTAAATGGACAAAGACTTAGACCTATTTTAAAAATACCAAAAAGTTCCTTTGGAATTATAGAAGAAGTAAGAGTAGAGGACTACTCAAGCTTTACTTAGTAAGAAATTACCTAAGTGTGTGTAATAAATAAATATAAACTTATTTAAACATAGTTACGGTTCAACCGAAAGAAATTATCGATTTTACCGAAACATATAGTAAAAGAAAAAAAATCGTTGCAGTTCAACTGACAAGATCCATCGATTTGACCAAAACATAAAAACATAAAAATAAAAAACATAAAAAATAAAAAAATTATTATTAAAAAAATCTATATATTATATTAAGTAAAGATGTCGATTTTACCGAAGCATGGTATCAATTCAACCGGTAAAAGAAAAAAAGAGAGTATTTAATTCGGTTCAACCAAGAAATATAACGGTTTGATCGAAATGCTAAAATGTTGAAAAAATTAAGAGTCGGTTAGACAAGAAATTCTTCAGTCTTGATCGATGTAAAAATTATTATTATAAGTTATTTTTATTAGTTATAACTTTACAGAAAGTCCGTTTAGTTATGCCTAACTCAACAAACTTACTCCGTTGAGTCTAGGATAAGTTAACGAACTTACTCTATTGAGTTAACTATAACTCAACGGAGTATTGTAGTTAAGTCCACGGACTTACTTCGTGGAGTTGACTGTAACTCCACAAAGAGGTAGATGAGAGAGCGAGAGTTTGCGCGAGAAATTGACCCGATTACCCGCCTAAACTTAGGGCTTATTTATACTAAAACTTAGGATTTTGGGGCATTATCCACAGAATCATTTAGAACTTAGAATAGTAGAGATCAAAGTGATTCCGTTCTATTTTGTAACTCCACAATGACAAAGATGACACTAGAATTCTAGGAGGACGTAGTTGACACGTCAGAATTTCTTAAAAATTCGGAAGAATGGCACACAAGGTAGAAAATCAGAAATACGAGGGAAAAAGAGCTACAAAAGGTAGAATCTAACCTTCTCTACTAGAGAAAAGTTCTAGTAGATTTAGGCATAAAAATACCTTAGATTATGGAAACAAGAATCAAAGTAGCAACGGAAGTTGTTGTAAATAGAGAAAGACGAATCAAGCCAAATAATGAAGTTGCCTGTTTGGGTTTTCCCAACACTACACTAGAAAAACTTGGATTTGCTACTTTTGATTTTACTTAGTTAATTTATCTTTATGCATATTCTCTCTTTTAGAAGTAAACAAACAACCTTTAATACAATTTAGATATTAATTCCAATTTGTACTTTAACTGCAAGTGCACAGTGTCTATTGTATCAGTGTGCAAGTACAGGTCGATCCCACAAGGAATTGCTGACGAACTTGAGAACTATTCGTTTGTTAAAAATCAAATTTATATATTCAATAAGCTCTCCGTTGAATTACAGCTAACTCAACGGACTAAGTTCGTTGAGTTATGGATAACTCAACGGACTAACCTCGTGGACTTAAGTTAACTCCACGAGCCTGCCTTTTCTTTTTAATACTGCTATTTACAGAGGAATTTGGCCAACCATTGGGCGATTCCACAGATTGTAAATAACATCAATTAAGCTCTTTAATGTTAGTTAACATTGGATTTATCATTGAGCAATACTAACATTCAGATAATTCAAACAGTAACCATTAAAATCTTTAAGTCTTTTGAACGAACCAATTTCAGTAAACTGTAAAACTAAAATAAACATAAAACAATCACAACAATGACATAGATAACATTAATCACGATACAACACAAACAATACAACACTCAAATACAACATAAAAACATAGATAAATTATTTTTGGTATTTTTGTTTTAATATGAACATGGAAATGGGCGATAGGTGAAATGTAAAGTAATCTCACTTGATAATAAATACTTCTAACACTAGTTGCAACGCGATTACACCACTGAAAATGAAACCACTTACAATCCTGTCTCCTCTCCCTATAGAATCGCGAGTCCAGAATTGCAAGATGATCTCCTCTTCAGCATGCAGGCATCAACCCGAAGCCAAGGCTGAAAGCTTTACGATCTCCTGAAATATGAGTCGGCGCTTGGTGAAAATGGCTTCCCTTCCCGCAACGCGATCACTCCTCACAGTGGTTGTCAAACACTGTGTTTAGTTCGGAATCGACCCGACATCAAGCAAGTATCCTCACAGACCTTCGATGGTTGGTGATTATGGTGATGATGATGGTTGGTGTGGTACTTTAGAGAATTGCGACGCCGATCCTCCTCTACACACAATGTCCGCCCATCAATCACACACTTCTCTTTTTTTCTTCTTTTCTTTTATATTTCTTCAATAGTAACTGCTTCTGCTTGAATGGTCGGTTGGATTTCCTTCATTCGTATTAACAGTGATAATTTCTTTCCCTGCGCGATACGTGCAAACATGGTTTTTCTCTTCCAACTGTTTGTTCCTACAACCGCTATAGTGGCATATTAGAAAATATATAGTCTGTGGAGTTACAGATAACTCAACGGACTTTTTTCGTTGATTTAACTATAAAACACGTGCATAAATTTAACTATCCGATGCTCAAATGCATTTCGGATACTTATAAACTTAACTATCCGATGCTCAGATGCATTTTGGATAGTTACAAATAACTCACCGATATATAACTTAAGTAAATCTACCAGATCTTGACACGTGTCAACAATAGTTTAATCATAAAATAACATTTCAGAGAGTTACAGGTCTAACTATCCGATACTCAGATGCATTTCGGATAGTTACAGCTAACTCACCAAAAATCCACTTAAGTCAATTTCCCAAAACATGACACGTGTCCTCAGCTATTTTATAAATAAAAAGAGATTTCAAAGAGTTATAGGGATAACTATTCGATACCCAGCTGCAATTTCGGATAGTTATAGATAACTCACCGAAAGTTCACTTAAGTCATTCATTATGGTTTCGACACGTGTACTTCAAGAAATAATAAAATATTCTATCAAAACATAACTGTTAGGCAATTTAAACATAACTATCTGATACATATTCGGTTTGTTAAACATAACTGTCCGAATTTGTTCGGTATGTTAAACATAATTGTCTGAATATGTTCGGTATATTAAACATAACTGTTAGAATTTATCAAAAAATTCGAACACTTAAGAATTTCACAGCCTACAACTTACCGACAGTTCATAAATGTACTAAATTAACATTAATTCCCCCAAATTAAGCAAATTCTTCAATTAAAACATATAACAGTGCAATTATAACATAATGGCTTAATTCTTATATGATAAGCTAAATATTATGCAATTAACCATCATTTAACTGTTAATAATATGCACTTTTTCATTCTAAACATTGCCCTAGAATTGATCCAACGAAAATCCCGACTTTGGTTCAAAAGACGCATAGGTAGACAGGCTCGATGGGCAATCTAGGAGCAATAGACGAAAGGAAATGAAGAACAAGCAACTGAAGAACAACAAGAAGAGTCGACTACTGAAAGACTAGTTATTGAGGAACAATAGCCAGGACCATCCATTCCACCTCCAAGGTCATTAGAAAGAGTAGCATTTTTGGGGCCATCTATGCTAGAGGAATGGAAAGAATTTGTATAGCTGGTGAAAGTTTCCAAGAGCCAAGGAAATTCTGAAGATATGGCTATGGCAAAATCTCATTTATTTTATGATGCACTCTGTAGGAAAAGGGCCGAAGAAAAGTTGAAGGCCCAATACAAAATTAAAGTTGAACAGCATTAGGAAACAGCTAGATCAATGGCTACAAGAGAAGCTGAAGTTGGTCCTTCGAGACCAGCAATTATAGAAAAAGTTAAACAGGAAGAGCCAATACCTATGGCTCGAGGGCTTGTAGAGCCTATTTGTGTAGATTTAATCTTAGAAGAAGAAGAGTAAGATCAGACATAGTTAATTAGAAGAAGGAAAGGAAAAGAGATAGTGCCTAAACATCAAGATGAGATTAAATCTAAAATGCAAATATTAGTAGGGCCTGTAGAGCCAATTTTGTAAACCTGCTATCCGATTCTAAGGAGTAGGAGCAGCAGTAATAAGAGTAAAGAAGAGAAGGAAAACAGGCTGAAATTAATTTATAGCCTGTACAAACAGAAAGAACAAAAATTAAGGTAGAAGTTGATTTACTTGTGACTCCATCCCAATCTACCACAGGATCAAAAAGTATAGTGACAATGTAGATTGGTAGTCAAGAGGAAGAAGAAAGAGAAGAAGCTGAACAAGTACTCATTGAACAAGAAAGGAATGACTCGACAGATTACATTGAAGAGGGAGAAACTCTTCAGCAATTAATTGAAAGAATTCAAGATAGAGTGGAGAGTTCTACTGGCTCTCTACTATAGACAGAAGTAGAAGCAAAAATGCAGGAATCTCTAGAGCATTCCCAACCAATTCAAGTTCAGCAAATGGAAGAGGAAATTCAAGAACAAACCTCTCTAGAGCAACAAATTCAAATCCCTGACCTGACTAAAGCAATAGTTTTGAATGAAGTACACTTTTGGAGTTAGGAAGCATATGATAAATATCAAGAGATTAGGAGTTATGACATTATATACAACAGACTAGTAAACTAGGACGGTATGCAAGAAATTAAGGATTTATTTGAGTTTCAGGGTCTACTGCAATTTATTTCTCAATAGAGAGGGCATGTAGTGTATGAAAATCTAGTGCCCTACTTTTATGCAAATTTGAGAGAAGGAGAAAGTGGATTAATTTCCAACGTGGAGCAAGCTAATGTATAGATAACACAAGAGCTTCTCCACAATATTTTCGGACTGAGAAATGAAGGAATTGAAATTCTAGAAGAAACAACTATAGTGGAATGGGCTGAATAGGAAATTAAACAGTGCATAGCCATCAACCATGGTGTGCCATTACTGAACAAACTAAAGTACTTAAATGGAAAGGCACACATGGTTGCAACCATATTGGTAAAAACTGTTTATCAAAGACAAGGCCACGACATTGAACTTAGTTAATTTGTCAAGTGGGCCACATATGCAGTTGTAAACAGAATTCAAGTTAATTGGTACAAAGTATTTATCTCCAAGCTGAGAACAGTAAAGAAAAAATTATTTTATGGAGATCTGATTCCACTACTAATGGTGGATAGTATTGATTTCACGAAATGGGCATCCAAAAGTATAAGATCAAGAACCATTTCAGTGAAAGAATATAGAAATTATGCTGTTGTTGAAGTATTTGTACCTTCTAGAAACATTATTGGAGCTATAGAGAGGATAAATAAATTAGAGCAACAATTAGAAAAACTCTAGAAGGAAGTAGATGAACTTAGGAAGAAAGATTAAATTGTATTGTTTGTCTACTTATACTTATATTTGTATGGGAAATATCTAACTGAATGTAAATGTAAATTATTCATATAAATGAATGAATCTTTTTCAGATATTTTTACATTCGTGTTTGAGAATGAATGATGTAATGGATGAACTATCTTGAATATTATATAACTGTTTAAACAATGTGCAAGACTGTTTAAAAGATTTACAAATTTTCTGAATGACATGATTAAATGCATGATGTTTGGTTAATGCTTGAACATATCTGCAAGCTAAAAAGTAAAATGTAAATTCTACATAACAGGAAATGAACTGCAAGTTAAATATGTATATAATGTTTAGATTTAAATGAGTTTTAATTAGAACACTGCATTAATGACATGCATTTAACTTTATTTAAGTTGACAAAATGCAGCCAAGAAAAAAAATATAGAAGTTAATATGAGGAGTAAGTTTTAGAAAATTTGCTTAGTGTTAACTCAACGGAGTAAGTCCGTTGAGTTAACCTTAACTCCACGAGGTCAATAAATAAAATATAAGGTCACTCCGTTGAGTTAACTGTAACTCAACGAAGTTAGTCCGTGGAGTTAGAAATAGTAACTGAAGCTAGTCCGTTGAGTTAATTGTAACTCAACGAGGTTATTTCATGGATTAAGCTAAATAGTTATTCTTTTAGCCATGAACGAAACTTCGTGGGTTTAGTAGTTACTAAAATTTGAAATTAGAAGTGGAACACGTATCCATAAAAATAAGAACCGCAATGCACGTTACAAGACATGTTCTTGCAACGAGATTCATTTGCTTTATGGACGTGCATTATAAATATAGAACAGAATGTTATTTATGAGTTACCAGCACTTTTGAAAGAAAAGAAAATTTGTTGGGGAACTGGAAGGAGAAGCAGTTGATTCAACTTCATCCGTCAACAACTATTTACTAAAAACAAAGCTTCAGACTGGTATGTAATTAATATTCTGCTATTTTACTTTATGTTAAGAGTTTATGAGCACATGGATTCATTCTCCTAGCACTAAACGATTAGTAAGAACACCTACATTGAATTATTCAACACAGAGGCGTACTGAAATATTTTCTGAATTAGACTTTAACGAAATCCTTAGGGGTGTAGCTAACCTTTCTTTAAAAGAGAATGAAGATATGACTACTTGATTGGATTTTTAGGCGGCACTAGAGAACTTATTTAGTTCCCCGGCAACGGTGCCAGAAAATTTGTTTGCCTTGTTAACTTTTGTTTGTAGTGTAGTTAATTTATCTTATGCTTATCAGTAATTCCTTTTTAGAAGTCAACAAACCATCTTTTACACAAATTAGGTATTAATTCCAATTTGTATTTTAACTGCAAGTGCATAGTGTATATTGTATTTGTGTGCAAGTACAAGTCGATCCCACAAAGAATTGAGGAAGAATTGTGTTTTTATAATGAAATTTATATATTCAGTAAGCACTTCGTTGAGTTATAGCTAACTCAACGTAATAACCTCGTGAAATTGAAGTAACTCAATGAAGCTATCTATCCAGTTTAGTATTGCTATTTACAAAGGAATTCGGTCAACCATTGAGCGGTTTCACAGATTGTAAATAACATCAATTAAGCTCTTTAATGCTAGTTAATATTAAATTTATCATTCAGCAACACTAACATTCAGATAATTCAAACAGTAACCATTAAAATCTTTAAGTATTAGGAATTATTCAATTTCAATAAACTGTAAAACTATTTTCTATTTTCTAAATTTAAACAAACATGAAATATTCCAAACATTGTCAATGATAACAATAATCACGATACAAAACAAACAATACAACACTCAAATACTAACTATAAAAATAGATAAGTTGTTTTTGGTATTTTTGTTTTTATATGATCATGAAAATGGGCAAAAGGTGAAATGTAAAAGTAACCTCTATTGATAGTAAAAACTTCCGTCACTACATGCAACGTGATTACACCATTGAAAATTTAATCACTTACAATTCTGTCTCCGCTCCCTATAGAATCGCGAGTCCAGAATTGCAAGTTGATCTCCTCTTTAGCATACTGGCATCAACCCGAAACCAAGGCTAGAAGCTTTATGATCTCTTGAGATTTGAGTCGATGCTTAGTGAAAATGGTTTCCCTTCCCGTGACGCGATCACTCCTCATAGTGGTTGTCAGGCACCGTGTTTGGCTCGGAATCGACCTGACATCAAGAAAGCATCCTCACAAACCTCCGATGGTTGGTGATTATGGTGGTGGTGGTGATGGTTGGTGTGGAACTTCAGGGAACTTCCGACGCTGCCTGCAGATAGCTCGGTTTGTCCTCACACTTCATTTTTTTTCTCCTTGTCTTTTATATTTCTTAGTAGTAACTGCTTCTACTTCGATGATCGATTGGATTTCCTTCATTCATATCAACGATGGTGATTTCTTCTTCCTTCCATAAGCGATTTCCTGCGTGATATGTGCAATCATGGTTTTCCTTCGAATGTCTTGTTTCTGTAACCGCTATAGTGACATATTAAAAAATAAATGGTCCGTGGAGTTACAAATAACTCAACGGACTTACTTCGTTGATTTAACTATAAAACACGTGCAATAAAGAAATAAGCTACTAACAAAACGCATTACCTTAGTGTATATTCATGTAACTCAACACGTACAGTTATGCTAACTTAACGAGTTAAGCATGTGCATCTCACATGATATACTAGCATTTAAATTCAATACGTGCATAATTCTATCTTAACAAGTTCAAATATTTCAGATACTTACGAACCCAACTATCTGATGCTCAGATGCATTTCAGATAGTTAACAAATAACTTACCAAAAATCCACTTAAGTCATGCATTGTAGTTTCAACATGTGTAATCTAGGAAATAATAAAATATTCTTTAAGCATTTAAAACATAACTATCTAGTACATTAAACATAACTCTCTGAAATAACAGAAAATTTGGATACTTAAGAATTTCACAGCCTACAATTTACCGACAGTTCAGAAATGTACTAAATTAAAATTAATTCCTTGGAATTAAGCAGATTCTTTCATTAAAGCATATAACAGTGCAATTATAACACAATGGCTTAATTCTCATATGATAAGCTAAATATTATGCAATTAACCATCATTTAACTGTTAATATTATGCACTTTTTTATTCTAAACACTTCCCCCATACTTAAATTTTGCTAGTCCCTTAGCAAACTAAGATCTAACTAATTGGTCTTTCTAAAGTGCTACATTTAATTCTTCATTTCGCTCTTCTTCAAAATAATAAATTAGATTACTATATAGATATTCTATATGCTTCAGTAATCTATTTTAACTTTGTTTTCTCCTCTTCAACTTGCAAATATGTTTAGAATATATGTAAATTACATACAAAATATATCAGCATCACATAGGTGTTAATTATATTATCATTTTTTCTTTTCAGCATTTGTCATCCTGAATTTTTCAATATGATTTCCAGAATAAATTTCAAGTACATAAGAATCAAAGCACAATCCAATTCAATATGATTAAGACAAGTAGAATAAAGAATTGTATCTCAAATAAACAACTTCAAAAGTCTATTCTAGATTCATACTTCAGCAATTTTAGATAACAGAACATATACTCAATTCAAAAGATATCTAAATTTCACAAAACACTTGTATCTTTTCAAAATAGTATATGCATATTTGTACTTTTAAAAGTTAATTTGACAAGCTTGAATCATACAAGAGCTTTCTAGTGTACCCATGTATCGAGCTTTCAGTTAACAATCCCAAATCTGATTAGGATCTTAGGTTGCCAGATTTAAAGAGTCCTTTTCAAGTCAACAATCCTTACATACCTATCTGCTCAAGTACAAAAGGCTTGTGATCAAACAAGTCAATAAACTCTCAAAATTTTTCTTTCTTTCTTTTTCTCTTTTTTAACACAGTATATGTACGTATTTCATTAATATAGATGCAATAAAATACCAATCTCATATAGTTCTGCTTCTATTATTTACTGAAAATATGAATCCATATCAATAAGCTCATACTTTTTCTGTAGTTTAATAAGATCTACACATAAATCATTCTACAAGTTTAATCAATCAAATTAAATGTATCATTGATCATATGTATTTCCTTTAATCCAAAAATCAACATTTCAGCTCTTTCAAGATTTCAGATAATTTACTAAGTTTCAGTTAAACATTCTGATTTCTTTTTAAAATCGTGAAACTATTAAACTCATAAATTTCAACAAAAACATAAGATACTATATCTAGATTTGTATGAGTAGTAAAATTTGTAGCATCTTATATAAGATTCTAAATGTAACATTCAAGCAGTTACAGTTCTTAAAAAAATTACAGTCTCAATTATCAATTTCCACAAAACTTTGCAGTATCATTCTAATTCCTTTAATTAACAAACTTACATGGTTATTGCTTTAATTACCTCCCCCCCCCATACCTATTTTTTTTGCATTGTCCCCAATGTAAAAGATTTGACAATAAATACAGTAATTGTATCAGGCATGAATATTGTTTCATTGACTTAGCATCTAACTCAACGAACTTAATTCGTTGAGTTAATGAATAACTCCACGAATTGAGTTTAAATCTAAATTCAGGATAAGTAATCAATTACATACCTTGTTTTGTTTGTATCTCCTTTTGTATATTCCGATTTTTGATTCTGAAAAACTTTTCATCCACAGATAAAAGTAGAATATATAACAAAATAACATTTAACAAATATTGATAAATCAGTGTCTTGTGTGGAACCCAAGCTCCTATGCCTTTGGTGGCTCACAAGCAAGCCAGTTGGTTTCCCAGAACAGATACCAACAAACTAGATTGATATTTTTGTTTTTTTTGTTTTGTTTTTTTTTTATAAAAATAAATGCAGACTACACAACATTAAAAACACAGAATCATACTTTAAGAACATGACTGAAAAGTAGTAACAAATGGGATAAACGTGTCAGTCCAAGCAAACTTTTTTGGCATAATTTTTCTTGCTATCAATTCTGTTTCAATGTAGTCTATTTTCCTTTTTAATTTGTAAACTTGTAGTATGTTATAAATACTAAATATAAGTGTATTTCCATTAATGAAATGAAATGCAAAAAGAGATCCTTTTTTGTTCCAAGATAGTGTGGCTGTTTCTATTTCTACATCTATTTCAACATATTCCTCTTCCCACTTCCATTCATTTAGGTCTTTTATAATCCATATTTGAAATTTCTTCAATTCATCCCACCATCTTATCAGACATAGAGTAGGATCATCATATTCATTATACCACATTCCTAATTGAATTTTATCATATTCTGTAGATGGTGGTTATATCACTTGGTATAGGCAAAATTTCTATATAGTCATTATCACAACTATCTATGCTTACTATGTATAAATCAGATCTAAATGCAATTGATATATCCATGACTAAATATGTATATCCATCAAGTATGACATGTATGCTGTTAATTAAAGATTTTTGTCCTAGATATATCATAGTGTTTTCAGTCCAAGATCTATTCAGAAAATTATACACACTTAAGCATAAATCTTCATCCCAATTTCCAGTAGGTCTCCAATAATATAATTTTTCAGGAATGGTCAAATTTTTATCAGAAAATATTAAAGCTGACCCACAATTTTCAATTGGTACTTCATATCTATTAGGCCTTCCTATATTCCATTCTTCTCTTGTGAGAGAATTTCTAATCAAAATATCAGGTAACAGAATTGCATACATTGGTTTAGTTCTGTATATAATTAATCTTTCATCCATCCCTATAATATGATCTATTCCTTCTAATGCATTGGGTGGAATTCTAGTAGTTTCATCCATATTTAGATATTCATAGCTGATTGAACTACAATTAAATGACTTCCATAAAAATCCATCTCTAATCTTAGTCATTTTTGTAGCTTGTAGTCCATGAAAATATTTTTCTCTAACACAATCTTTAATATCCTTTGATACACAACACAATCTGCATAGATCTTTAGCTGACAAGTTACTCAGTACTTCCCTTTGTGCGTCTAGTGGTAATTTTAAGAATTCCATCTGTTGTGATTTTGTATAACATAAACAAAAATTTAGTAGAGATAAAAATTAACATAACTACTTCACACCCTCGTGGAGTTAGGTCATAACTTAACGGATTAAGTTCGTTGAGTTAAGTAATAACTCTACGATACTATTAACTATAAGTAAACTTACATTTTTATTTTTTATTTTTTATTTTTTTATATTTTTCTACTTACTATATTATACACAATTACTTCAGTTATACTACTTCATTCAGCTACCCTCCTAGAGGAGGTATCAATTTCATTAACAATTCTGTTAATAGGGTTAGGTACTGCTTGCATTGGCAATCCTCCAGTAGGTCTAACTTCTATTATTTCTATTTATATTTTGATTTTGAATTGCAGCATTTCCAAATACAAAATCTAGGCGATTGTTTAATTGTTGAATTATCTTTTCTAATTTCTCTATTCTAGATCCTTGTTCAATTAATGCTTCATAACTTATATTCTTGTCATTTATATTTTCTCCTCCATGGAAATTGTTGTTTCTCTAAGATAAATTCGGGTGATTTCTCCAATTAGGGTTATATATTACAAAGTTATTTTTCTGGTTTCTAGCATAAATAATATCTAGATCATTAATGTTTGCATTCTTTTCTGCTAGTTTTTTATTTAATGATAACTCTTCTATTTTATTTGTTAATTCAGTTAATTTCACTTTAAGCATAGTGCTTGAATCTATTTCATGCATTTCCCTTGGCAATATTCTTTTATCTGCAATAGCTTCAGCTGAGTTCTCCCACTATGTAGTTCCTTTTGCAAAATTTTCTAAGTATGCCCATGCTTCTTCACTACACAATTTTAAAAATCCATTCTAACAAGTAGATTCTAATAAAAATTTTGTTAAAACATCTATGCCTTCATAAATTATACCTATTAATTGTGTTTTACTCATTGCATGATGCGGACATTGAGTTAGTAAATCTTTAAATCTTTCAAAATATTTCCAAAATGATTATACCTATTTTTGGCTACACATTAATATTTCCTTTTTCTTTTTAATCGTTTGATGTGTTGGATAATATTTTTCCAGAAAAACAAAGTAAAATTCAATCTATGTAGAAATTGAATCAGGCGATAGAGTATATAACCATCTCTTAGCTGTCTTTTAAAGCAAAAGGGATATATCTAAGTTTAATAGCATCTATACTCATATTTGGTATTTTCATCATTTGAAAAACTTCGTTAAATTCTCTAAGGAAATAATAGGCATCCTCTCTTTCTAATCCATGAAAATGTGGCAATTGACTAATATAATTAGATTTCAGTTCAAACCTATCTCCCTCAAAGTTTGGCAATCGAATACATGAAGGTTCATCAACTAATTCAAGATATAGAATTTCCCCTAATGGCTTTTCTACTGGAGCAGCCATATCTTCGTTCTCTTTTAAAGAAAGGTTTGCTACACCCCTAAGGATTTTGTTAAAGTCCAATTCAAAAAATGTTTCAATACGCTTCTGTGTTGAATACTCCTGGGTAGGTGTTCTTACTAATCGTTTAGTGCTAGGAGAATGAGTCCATGTGCTCATAAACTCTTAACATATAGTAAAACAGCAAAAGATTAATTACATACCAGTCTAAAGCTTTCTTTTTAGTAAATAGTTGTTGACGGATGAAGTTGAATTAGTTGCTTCTCCTTCCAATTCCCCAACGAATTTTCTTTTCTCTCAAAAGTGCTAGTAACTAGTAAATAACATTATGTTCTATATTTATAATGCACGTCCATAAAGTAAATAAATCTCGTTGCAAGAACGTGTCTTGTGATGTGCAATGTGGTTCTTATTTTTCTAGGTACGTGTGCCACTTCTAATTTCAAATTTTAGTAACCACTAAACCCACGAAGTTTCGTTTGTGGCTAAGAGAATAACTGTTTAGCTTAATCCACGAACTAACCTCATTGAGTTACAGATAACTCAATGGAATAGCTTCGGTTACTACTGCTAACTCCACGGACTAACTTCGTTGAGTTATAGATAACTCAACGAAGTGACCTTATATTATATTACTGACCTCGTGGAGTTAAGGTTAACTCAACGGACTTACTTCGTTGAGTTAACACTTAGCAACCTCTAAGTTTACTCCTTATAACTACTTTTCTACTCTCCTACATTTTTCCAACTTAAATAAAGTTAAATACATGTCATTAATGCAGCATTCTAATTAAAACTCATTTAAATCTGAACATTATATAAATTTTTAACTTGTAGTTCATTTCATGTTAGGTAGAATTTATATTTTACTTTACAGCATGCAGATATTTTCAAGCATTAATCAATTATCTTTCATTTAATCCTGTCATTCAGCAAATTGTAAATCTTTTAAACAATCTTGCATAATGTTCCACAAATTATAGAATATTCAATATAGTTCATCCATTTCATCATTCTCAAACATGAATGAAAAATATATCTGAAAACATATATTCATTAATATGAATAATTTACATTACAACTTAATCAGATATTTTTCATACAAATATATACAAGTAGACGAACAATACAATTTAGTCTCTTCTCCTAAGTTCATCTACTTCCTTTTAGAGTTTTTCTACTTGTTGCTCTAATTGGTTAATCCTTTCTACAGCTCCTGTAATTCCTCTAGAAGGTTCAGCAATCTCTGCAGCTACATAATTTCTGTACTCTTTCACTGAAATGGTTCTTGATTTGATCCTTTTGGATGCCCATTTAGTGAAATCGATACAATCCACCATCAGCAATGGAATCAGATCTCCATAAAATAATTTCTTCTTCAATGTTCTCAGCTTGGAGATAAAAATTGCAGACCAATTTATTTGAATTCTATTTACAACTGCATATGTGGCCCACTTGACAAATTGACTCAGTTCTATATCATGGCCTTGTCATTGGTAGACATTCTTAATTAGAATGTTTGCTATCATGTGTGCTGTACCATTTAACTGTTTTAGTCTATTTAATAACGACACACCAGGATTGATAGCTAAATAATCCTTGATTTCCTGTTCTATCTACTCAACGGTAGTTGTGCTTTCCAAAATTTCTTTCCCTTCATTTTTCAATCCTAAAATGTTGTGGAGAAGCTCTAGTGTTATTTGTACATCAGCTTCCTCCACATTGGAAATTAATCCTCCTTCTTCTCTTAAGTTTGCATAAAAGCAGGGTACTAGATTCTCATATACTGCATGCCCTCTTTCTTGAGAAATAAACTTCAGTAGACCTTGAAATTCAAATAATTCTTTGATTTCTTACATTCCGTCCCAATTTACTAGTCTACTGTAAATGATAGTATAACCCCTAATCTCTTGGTATTTGTCATAAGCTTCCTAACTCCGAAAATGTACTCCATTTAAAACTGTTGCTTTAGAAGGATCAGGAATATGCATTTGTTGCTCTTGAGGGGTTTATTCTTAAACTTCCTCTTCCAAATGCTGAACTTGTACTGGCTGAAAATGCTCCACATATTCCAACATTTTTGCTTTTGCTTTTGTCTATGGTGGTGAGCTAGTAGAACTCTCCACTCTGTCTTGAATTCTTTCCATAAATTGTTGAAGATTTTCTTGCTCTTTAGTGGAATCTGTTGAGTCCTCTCTTTCCATATATACTTGTTCAGCTTCTCATTCATTTTTTTCTTCTTCTTCTTCCTCCTGACAACCAATTTGCATTGTCACTATTTTTTCTGATTCTGTGGCAGATTGGGATGGAGTTCCGAGCAAATCAGTTTCTGCCCAAATTTCTATTTCTTCTATTTGTACAGGCTACAGACTAGTTTCAGCCTATTTTTCTTCTTCTCTTTGCTCTTTCTGCTGCTGCTCCTACTCCTCCTCAAAATCAGATAGCAAGTTTACAAAATTTGGCTCTACAAGCCCTATTGACATTTGTCTTTTAGATTTAATCTCCTCTTGATATTCAGACACTCTCTTTTCCTTTCCTTTTTCTAATTAATTGTCTCTGGTCTTCCTCTTCCTCATTTGAAATTAAATCCACAAAAATAGGCTCTGCACGCCTTTAAGCCACAAGTACTAGCTCTTCCTATTTAACTCTTTCAATAATTACTGTTCTTGAAGGACCAGCTTCATCTCCTTTTGTAGTAGGTCTAGCAGTAGCTTCTTGATGTTGTTCCACTTTGATTTTATATTGAACTTTCAACTTTTTTGCAGCCCTCTTTTTGTAAAGTGCATCGAACACTAGGTGTGCTTTAGCCACTACCAAATCTTCTGATTCTCCTTGGTTTTTCCCAACTCGAACCAGTTCTTCAAATTCTCTTAATTCTTCTTTGTTTGAAGACCCCATAATTACCACCCTTTCTAACGGTTTAGGAGGTGGATTTGAAGGTCCTAGCTGTTGTTCCTCAGGAATAGGTCTTTCAACAATCGGCTCCTCTTGTTCTTCAATTGCCTCTTCTTCATTTTCTTTCCTTTCTTGCTCCTAGATCACCCATCGAGCTTGTCTACCTATTCATCTTTTGAACCAAAGTCGGGACTTACGTTGGATTAATTCTAGGGCAACTTCGTTGTTTGGCCTAATTTTTCTCTCTTTGCTTATAGCAATTTCCGTAGCCACCTTTATTCTTATTTCCATTATTTGAGGTATTTGTATACTTAAATCTTCTAAAACTCTTCTCTAGTTGAAAAGTTCAGATTCTACCTTTTGTAGTTCTTTTTCTCTTGTCGTATTCTTGATTTTCTGCCTCGTGTGCCATTCTTCCAAGTCTTTAAGAAATTCTGAAGTGTCTACTGCCTTTTCCCTGAACTCAAGTGTGATATTCCTCATCATGGAGTTATGCAACGGAACGGAGTCCCTCTGATCTCTACTGTTCTAAGTTCTAAATGATTCTATGGATAATGCCCCTAAACCCTAAGTTTAAGTATAAATAAGCCCTAAGTTTAGGCGGGTAATCGAGTCATTTCCCATACAAAACTCTCGCTCTCTCATCCGTAGAATTACAGTTAACTTCACGAACTAAGTCTGTGGACTTAACTACAATACTCCGAGGTAAGTTCATTAAATAATCCTAGACTCAACGGAGTAAGTTCATTGAGTTAAGCATAACTCGACGGACTTCCCGTGAAGTTATATCTAATAAAAATACTTAAGATAATAATTTTTCTTCGGTCAAGACCAAAGAATTTCTGGTTTAACCGCTCTTACTTTTTCCATATTTAAAAAATTCTTCGATTAAACCATTATGTTCTTCGGTTGAACCAAAATTAAATATTTTCTTTCTTTCTTCATTTTTTTATTTTAACGGTTGAACTGATACTATGCTTCGGTAAAACCAATGTTTTTACTAAATAATATATAGAAATTTTTTTATGTTTTTATGTTTCGGTCAGACCGATGGATCCTATCGGTTGAACTATAACAATTTTTTAAATAAGTTTTTTTTTTTTTTTTCAAGTTATATACTTAGAACTTTCTTACTAAGTAGTTTTCTACTCTTACTTCTTCTGCAATTCCAAAAGAACTTTTTGGTATCTTCAAAATAGGTCTAAGTCTTTGTCCATTTACTTTAAATATATTCTGATTTTTAGGATTTTCCATCTCAATAACTCCATAGGGATAAATATTTCGAACTATGTAAGGTCCTGCCTATCTAGATCTTAATTTTCCTAGATGGATATGGAGTTTAGTCATATAAAGATATACTTCTTGTCCTATTTTAAAGGTTTTTGGAATAATTTTCTTATCATGCCAGAACATCATTTTCTCTTTTTCTCTTACAGTTTTTGAATAAGCTTCATTCCTAAATTCTTCTAATTCAATCAATTGTAATTTCCCATTTTCAGCAGCTTGATTTAAATTAGTGTTCAGAGTTTTTAATGCCCAATAAGCTTTATGTTCAATTTCAGCTGGTAAATGACAACTTTTTCTATATACTAGCCTAAAAGGTGACATACCTAAGCTTGTCTTATAAGTAGTTCTATAAGCCCAAAGAGCATCTATCAATCTATTAGCCCAATCTGTTCTCGTAGGATATACTACTTTTTCTAAGATTAACTTAATTTGTTTGTTGGCACTTTCTACTTGTCCACTTATTTGTAGATGATATGATGTTGCAATTTTGTGGTTCACTCCATATTTCTTCATTAAGGCTTCAAAACTTCTATTACAGAAATGAGTTCCTCTATCACTGATAATAGCTTTAGGTATTCCAAATCTGGCAATTATATTGGTTCTTATAAAATGTATTACCACTTTGTTGTCATTAGTTTTTGTAGGAATAGCTTCTATCCATTTAGATACATAATCCACCCCCAACAATATATAATTAAATTGATTAGACAAAGGAAATGGACCCATAAAATCTATTCCCCATACATCAAAGATTTCAACCTCAACAATAGGATTAAGAGGCATCATGTTCCTCTTTGATATTCTTCCTATTTATTGACATCTTAAACAACTTAAACAATATTTATGAGCATCTTTGAATAGTGTTGGCCAATAAAATCCACTAGATTCTCAAGAACTTTTGCAACAATTTTCCCCGAACCAAATTGCCCTCCACACGCTTGGTCATGACAGAAAGACAATATGCTCTGATATTCAGTTTCTGGAACACACCTCCTTAAAACCAGATTAGGACATTTCTTAAATAAATATGGGTCTTCCCAATAGTAATATTTTACTCTTGAGAAAAACAATTTCTTATCCTATCTATTCCAATCCTTAGGTGTTAAACCAGTAACTAAGTAATTAACTATGTCTGCATACCAAGGCATTGTGTTGATGGTCATTAATTGTTAATCAGGAAAATTATCTTTAATTTCAATATTTGATTTTTCTATTTGTAATCTTGATAAATGATCTGCTACTACATTCTCACAACCTTTTTTATCTTTAATTTCTATATCAAATTCTTGTAATAATAATATCCATCGGATCTATCTAGGTTTAGTCTCTTTCTTTGCAATTAGGTGTTTTAAAGCTGAATGATCCATGTATACTATCACTTTAGCTCTAATCAGATATGATCTAAACTTCTCTAAGACAAACACAACAGCTAACAGCTCTTTTTCAGTGGTTGAGTAATTAACTTGAGCATCATTTAAGGTTTTGCTTGCATAATGAATCACTTTAGGAGATTTTTCTATCTTTTGTCCCAACACTACTCCTATAGCAAAATCAGATGCATCGCACATTAATTCAAATGGATGGCTCCAATCAGGTGCTTGAATTATAGGAGTTGAAATGAAGCTAGTTTTAAGCTTGAAAAATGCATCTTTGCAAATTTTTATCAAAGTTGAATGGGACATCTTTTAATAGATTAGTTAAAGGTATAGCTATTTTGTTAAAATCTTTAATAAATCTTCTATAAAATCCAGCATGTCCTAGAAATGATCTAATATCTTTTAATGATTTAGGTTCTGGTAGATTAGAAATTACTTCTATTTTAGCTTTATCTACTTCCAACCCCTTCTTCGAAACAACATGACCCAAGACGATTCCTTGATTTACCATGAAGTGACATTTTTCCCAATTTAGAACTAGATTTTTTTCCACATAGCATTTTAATACTTGGTCTAAATTGTTTAAACACACTTCATATGAAGTTCCATAAACAGTAAAATCATCCATAAATAATTCTAAAAAATCTTCAGTCATTCCAGTGAATATGCCCTACATACACCTTTGAAAGGTGGTGGTGCATTGCATAATCCGAATGGCATTCTCTTAAAAGCATAAGTTCCATTAGGACAGGTGAAAGTTGTTTTCTCTTGATCCTCTAATGCTACTGAAATTTGGTTATATCCTGAATACCCATCTAGGAAACAAAAATATTCTTGCCCTGCTAATTTCTCTAGCATTTGATCTATAAAAGGTAAGAGAAAATGATCTTTCCTAGTTACAACATTCAACTTTCTATAGTCTATACACACTCTCCAGCTTGACTGAATTCTAGTAGGTATCAAGTCCTGACTTTCGTTCCTAATTACTGTTAATCTTGATTTCTTGGGAACTACATGGATTGACTAACCCATGAGCTATCAAAAATTAGATAAATTATGTCATTATCTAACCATTTCACTATTTCCTTCCTGACTACTTCTTTAAGGTTTGGATTTAATCTCCTCTCAGGAATTCTAATAGGTTTAGCATTCTCCTCTAAATATATATGGTGATAGCATAAAGCTGGACTTAACCCTTTTATATCAGTCATAGTCCATCCTATTGCTTCTTTATACGTTTTTACTATATCTTTTAATTTAGCTATTTGATCCTCTTTTAAATCTGAAGTAATAATGATTGGACATGTTCGTTTTTCTTCCAGAAATATATAGGTTAATTAAGGAGGTAAATGTTTTAATTCTAAATGTTGCCCATTAGAAGCAAGAGCTCCTAATTGAACATCGTCATTTTCTAAATTAATTTCTTCTTGATCTCCTTCTATATTTATGCTTTCACTTTCCTCTAAAGTTTCAAAATTGAGTTGCCTATTTAATTCTTCTTGAATCACATCATCTAGCATATCACCTTCATCCTCTAAAAAGTCTATGGTATGTAAGGACATTTCTAACTCCTCAAACTTTTCTAGTTTGAAAATGTTTAATTGAATATCCTCATTGCCATATGATAACTTCATTACTCCACTTGTACAATTTATAACCGCCCCTGATGTTGCTAAAAATGGTCTTCCCAAAATTAAAGATGTATCAGTATTTTTATGCTTAATTTGTTGGGAATCCAAAATTACAATATCAATAGGATATATAAAGCTTTTGATTTTAATTAAGGCATCCTCTATTTTTCCTCTAGGGTATCTTATACTTCTATCAGCTAATTGAATAACCGTACTAGTAGGAGTTAAGCCTTCTAATCCCAAGGATGCAAATATATCACTTGGCATAACATTTATACCTACACCTAAGTCTATTAAGGTTCTTTCTAGAATGGTATTTCCTATGGTGCATGATATAACAAGGATTCCAGGATTAGATAACTCTTTAGGAATTTGTGACAAAAATAAGGAACTACTTTGCTTAGCTAAAAAGATTTTCCTTAAAACTTTTCGCTCTCTTTTCTTAGTACACCAATCCTTAAGAAATTTAGCACAAGGTGGCATTGTCTGCAATAAGTCTAACAAAGGAATGTTAACTTGTACTTTTTCAAAAATTTCTCTAATTTTTTCTTGTTTTTTAGAAAATGTTTGTTGTAATATTTCAGGATAGGGTGCTAATGATTGTGATTTAAAATATTCTTTTTCTTTCATTTGATTTGTTTGATCATTCTTAGTCTCATTTTTTGATTCAAACTTTTTGTCATTGATTTCTATATTTTCAGATATTATATTTTCATTATCATTTTGATTTGTATTCTTACCCATCTTTATATTACTTTCTTTTTGAATTCTTGGTGGTATATCAGTTCCAGATCTTAGTGTTATACATACATCTTCCAGATTTTCATTACTCTCATGATGTTCTTGTATATTATTTTTGTGATTATGATCTTCAATTGTTTTTAGTTTTAAAGTACATTTTTTAAATTCTATTGCATTGGTATTCTCTTTTGTCTGTATATCTTGCAAATTATGCAAATCTTTAACATTATAATTTTCATTTGTGTTGTCCTATTGCATAACTTGTACTTTCATTGTATATTCGTCCAATGCTTTTAGTTTTCTTTCTAGATCATCTAATCTCATTGCATTCAATTTTTGATCAATTTTCATTATGGTTTTTTCAGTTTTGTAAATGATATCATTTTTACGTTCTGAATATGCTTCCTTATAGTTTAATTGGTTGACTTCTTGTTGCTAACACATAAAGTGTTCTAATTTGTCCATGTTTTAATTTATACTACACTCCAGTCTGTCATACCTATCCCAAACGTCCGTGTCTCTCAACATATTACACATTCTATACTGACCATCAGTTGGGTAAACCATAGGATTCTCATTCTCGGCTCTATTATATTGAAGATAATTTATTTGTTGTTCATGTGATCTAACCATCTGCAAACGTCTCAGTTTCAAACAATCAGAAATGTCGTGACCTTCAAAATTGCATAATTTACATATGCTAACTACAGGCTTCAGAAATCTTTGAGCATAAGTATATGCCATATTCTCAATTATAGAAGAAAACGCATAACACCCCTCTTGCTATTAAAACAAAACAGCACTTGTTTAGAATGAAAAAGTGCATATTATTAACGGTTAAATGATGGTTAATTGCATAATATTTAGTTTATCATATGAGAATTAAGCCATTATGTTATAATTGCACTGTTATAAGCTTTAATTAAAGAATTTGCTTAAATTGGGGGAATTAATGTTAATTTAGTACATTTTTGAACTGTCGGTAAGTTGTAGGCTGTGAAATTCTTAAGTATCCAAATTTTTTGATATTTCAGACAGTTATGTTTAACATATCGAACATATTTCAGATAGTTATGTTTAAACTACCACACAGTTATGTTTTAAAAGAATATTTTATTATTTTCTGAAGTACACGTGTCGAAACCATAATGCATGACTTAAGTAAACTTTCAATGAGTTATCTATAACTATCTGAAATTGTAGCTGGACATCGGATAATTATATGTGTAACTCTCCGAAATCTCTTTTTATTTATAAAATAGTTGTGGACACGTGTCATGTTCTAGGAAAGTGACTTAAGTGGATTTTCGGTGAGTTATCTCTAACTATCCGAAATGCATCTGAGCATCAGATAGTTAGACCTGTAACTCTCCGAAATGTTTCTTTTATTATTAAATTGCTGCTGACACATGTTGAGATCTGGTAGATTTACTTAAGTTATATATCGGTGAGTTATCTGTAACTATCTAAAATGCATCTGAACATCGGATAGTTAAGTTTATAAGTATCTGAAATGCATCTGAGCATTAGATAGTTAAGTTATAAGTATTCGAAATGCACTTGAGCATCGGATAGTTAAATTTATGCACGTATTTTATATTTAAATCAACGAAGAAAGTCCATTGAGTTATCTTTAACTCCATAGACTATTTATTTTCTAATATGCCACTGTAGCGGTTGCAAAACAAGACAGTTGGAAGAAAAAAACCACAATTGCACGTATCGCGTAGGGAGAAGAAAGCATCGTCATTGATATGAATGAAGAAAATCCAATCGACCATTCAAGCAGAAGCAGTTACCACTGAAGAAATATAAAAGAAAAGAACAAAAAGAAGTAAAAATGTGTGTGGCCGATGGGTGTGGCTAGTGTGTGCAGAGGAGGATCATCGAGCTTTCTGCAAGTAGCGTCGGCAATTCTCTGAAGTACCACACCAACCATCTCCACCACCACCATAATCACCAACCATCGAAGGTCTGTGAGGATACTTTCCTGATGTCGAGTCGATTCCAAGCCAAACACAGTGCTTGACAACCACTATGAGGAGTGATCGCGTCGCGGGAAGGGAAGCCATTTTCACCAAGCACCGACTTATATTTCAGGAGATCGTAGAGCTTCTAGCCTTAGCTTCGGGTTGATGCCTGTATACTAAAGAGGAGATCATTTTGCAATTCTAGACTCGCGATTCTATAGGGAGAGGAGACAGAATTGTAAGTGGTTTAATTTCAGTGGTGTAATCGCGTCGCATGTAGTGATGAAAGTATTTACTATCGATTGAGATTACCTTATATTTCACCTTTCGCCCATTTCCATGTTCATATTAAAACAAAAATACCAAAACAACTTATCTGTGTTTGTATTTTGTATTTGAGTGTTGTACTGTTTGCGTTGTATCGTGATTAATGTTATCTTTGTTAGTGTTGTAATTGTTTTATGTTTGTTTTAGTTTTACAGTTTACTAAAATTGGTTCGTTCAAAAGACTTAAAGATTTTAATGGTTACTATTTGAATTATCTGAATGTTAGTATTGCCTAATGATAAATCCAGTGTTTACTAACATTAAAGAGCTTAATTGATGTTATTTATAATCTATGGAATCGCCCAATGGTTGGACGAATTCCTCTGTAAATAGCAATATTAAAAGGAAAAGACAGGCTCATGAAGTTAACTTAAGTCCACGAGGTTAGTCCATTGAGTTAGCCATAACTCAACGAACTTTGTCTGTTGAGTTAACTGTAACTCAACGGAGAGCTTATTGAATATATAAATTTGATTGTTAACAAATGGACAGTTCTCAATTCTTAAGCAATTCCCTATGGGATCAACTTGTATTTGCACACTAATGCAATAGACAACACTGTGCACTTGTAGTTAAAATACAAATTGGAATTAATATCTAATTTGTGTGAAAGGTTGTTTGTTTACTTCTAAAAAAGGAATAGGCATAAAGATAACTTAACTAAGTAAAAATAGAAGTTAACAAATCCAAGTTTTTCTAGTGCGTTGTTGGATATCCAAATTAGTTTTCTAGTGTCGTGCTGGGTAACCAAACAAGTTTTATGGCGCCATTGCTAGGAAATTGAATTGAATTAATATAAGCAACTGTTAGAGCTATTTTGTTTTAATAGCGAGAGTGTTGTGTGTTTTCTTTTGTGATTGAGAATATGACATATGCTTATGCTCAAAGATTTCTAAAAGCATATGTGAATTCTACAATTCTGAAGGACATGACATTTTTGACTATTTGAAACTGAGACGTTTGCAGATGGTTAAATCCCATGAACAACAAATGAATTATCCTCAATATAATAGAGCCGAGTATGAGAATCCTATAGTTTACCCAACTGATGGTTAGTATAGAATGTGTAATATGTTGAGAGACATTGAAGTTTAGGATAGGTATGACAGATTGGAGTGTAGTATAGAGCAAAACCTAGACAAACTAGAATACTTTATGTGTCAATAATAAGAAGTCAACCAATTAAACTATAAGGAAGCATATTCAGAACCTAAAAAGGATATAATTTTCGAAACTGAAAAAACCATAATGAAAATTGATCAAAAATTGAATGCAATGAGATTAGATGATCTGGAAAGAAAATTAAAAGCATTGGACGAATATACAATGAAAATACAAGTTATGCAATAGGACAATGAAAATTATAATGTTATAGATCTACATAATTTGTAAAATATACAGCAAACAGAAAATATTAATGCAAGAGAATTTAAAGAATGCACTTTAAAACTAAAAACAATTGAAGTTCATAATCATGAAAATAATATACAAAAACATCATGAGAGTAACAAAAATTTGGAAGATGTATGTGTAACATTAAGATCTAGAACTAATATACCACCAAGAAATCAAAATCAAAATGATATGAACGTGGATAAGAGTAAAAATCAAAATGATAACGAAAATGTAATAGCTGAAAATCTAGAAATCACTGAAGAACAATCTAAATCTGCTAATGAAGCTAAAAATGATCAAACAAATCAACTAAAAGAAAAAGAATCTTTTAAATCACAATCTTTAGCACCCTATCCTAAAAGATTACAACAAACAATACCTGAAAAACAAAAAAAAATCAGAGAAATTTTTGAAAAAGTACAAGTTAACATTCCTTTGTTAGATCTATTACAGAAAATGCCACCTTGTGCTAAATTTCTGAAGGATTGGTGTACTAAGAAAAGAGAGCGAAAAGTTCTTAGAAAGGTATTTTTAGCTGAGCAAAGTAGTTCCCTATTTCTACCACAAATTCCTAAAAAGTTATCTGATCTTGGAATCCCTGTTATATCATGCACCATAGGAAATACCATTATAGAAAGAACCTTAATAGACTTAGGTGCAGGTATAAATGTTATGCCAAGTGATATATTTGCATCCTTAGGATTAGAAGGCTTAACTCCTACTAGTACGATTATTCAATTAATTGATAGAAGTATAAGATAACCTAGAGGAAAAATAGAGGATGTCTTAATTAAAATTAAAAACTTTATATATCCTATTGATATTGTAATCTTGGATTCCCAACAAATTAAGCATAAACATAGTGATACATCTTTAATTTTGGGAAGGCCATTTTTAGCAACATCAGGGGCTGTTATAAATTGTAAAACTAGAGTAATGAAGTTAGCATATGGTAATGAGGATACTCAATTAAATATTTTCAAACCAGAAAGGTTTGACGAGTTAGAAATGTCCTTACATACCATAGACTTTTTAGAGGATGAAGGAGATATGTTAGATGATGTGATTCAAGAAGAATTAAATAGGCAAATCAATTCTGAAACTTTAGAGGAAAGTGAAAGCATAAATATAGAAGGAGATCAAGAAGAAACTAATTTAGAAAATGATGATGTTCAATTAGGAGCTCTAGCTTCTGATGGGCAACATTTAGAATTAAAACCTTTACCTCCTGATTTAACCTATATATTTCTAGAAGAGAAATGAACCTGTGCAATCGTTATTGCTTCAGATTTAAAAGAGGATCAAATAACTAAATTAAAAGATATAGTAAAAAGTTATAAACAAGCAATAAGATGGACTATGACTGATATAAAAGGGTTAAGTTCAACTTTATGCTGTCACCACATATATTTAGAAGAGAATGCTAAACCTGTTAGAATTCCTGAGAGGAGATTAAATCCAAACCTTAAAGAAGTAGTCAGGACGGAAATAGTGAAATGGTTAGATAATGACATAATTTATCTGATTTCTGATAGCTTGTGGGTTAGCCCAATCCATGTAGTTCCTAAGAAATCAGGATTAACAGTTATTAGAAATGAAAGTCAAGACTTGATACCTACTAGAATTCAATCAGGCTGGAGAGTTTGTATAGACTATAGAAAGTTGAATGTTGTGACTAGGAAAGATCATTTTCCCTTACCTTTTATAGATCAAATGCTGGAAAGATTAGCAAGGTAAGAATATTTTTGTTTCCTAGACGGGTATTCAGGTTATAATTAAATTCCAGTAGCATTAGAGGATCAAGAGAAAACAACTTTCACCTGTCCTAATGGAACTTATGCTTTTAAGAGAATGCCATTCGAATTATGCAATGCACCAACTACCTTTCAAAGGTATATGCAGGGCATGTTTACTAGAATGACTGAAGATTTTTTAGAAATATTTATGGATGATTTTATTATATATGGCAACTCATATGAAGTTTGTTTAAAAAATTTAGACCTAATATTAAAACGTTGTGTGGAAAAAATCTGGTTTTAAATTGGGAAAAATGTCACTTCATGGTTAAACAAGGAATAGTCTTAGGGCATGTTGTTTCTAAGAAAGGGTTGGAAGTAGATAAAGCTAAAATAGAAGTAATTTCTAATCTACCAGAACCTAAATTAGTAAAAGATATTAAATCATTTCTAGGACATGCTGGTTTTTATAGAAGATTTATTAAAGACTTTAGCAAAATAGCTAGACCTTTAACTAATCTAGTAAAAGATGCTCCATTTAACTTTGATAAAAATTGCAAGGAAGCATTTTGCAGACTTAAAACTAGTTTAATTTCAACTACTATAATTCAAACACTTGATTGGAGCCATCCATTTGAATTAATGTACGATGCATCTAATTTTGCTGTAGGAGCAGTGTTGGCACAGAAGATAGAAAAATCTCTTAGAGTGATTCATTATGCAAGCAAAACCTTAAATGATGCTCAAGTTAATTACACAACTACTGAAAAAGAATTATTAGCTATTGTGTTTGCTTTAGAAAAGTTTAGATCATATCTGATTGGAGCTAAAGTAATAGTATACATAGATCATTCAGCTCTAAAACATCTAATAAAGAAAAAAGAGACTAAACCTAGATTGATCTGATGGATATTATTATTACAAGAATTTGATATAGAAATTAAAGATAAAAAAGGTTGTGAGAATGTAGTAGCAGATCATTTATCAAGATTACAAATAGAAAAATCAAACATTGAAATTAAGGATAATTTTCCTAATGAACAATTAATGACCATCAACACAATACCTTGGTATGCAGACATAGTTAATTATTTAGTTACTAGTTTAACACCTAAGGATTAGAATAGACAGGATAAGAAATTGTTTTTCTCAAGAGTAAAATATTACTATTGGAAAGACTCATACTTATTTAAGAAATGTCCTGATCTGGTTTTAAGGAGGTGTGTTCCAAAAACTGAATATCCGAGCATATTGTCTTTCTATCATGACCAAGCTTGTGGAGGGCATTTTGGTTCAGGGAAAACTGCTGCAAAAATTCTGCAATGTGGATTTTATTGGCCAACACTATCCAAAGATGCTCATAAATATTGCTTAAGTTGTTTAAGATGTCAACAAATAGGAAGAATATCAAAGAGGAATATGATGCCTCTTAATCCTATTGTTGAGGTTGAAATCTTTGATGTGTGGGGAATAGATTTTATGGGTCCATTTCCTATGTCTAATCAATTTAATTACATATTGTTGGGGTGGATTATGTATCTAAATGGATAGAAGCTATTCCTACAAAAACTAATGACAACAAAGTGGTAATACAATTTATAAGAACCAATATATTTACCAAATTTGGAATACCTAAAGCTATTATCAATGATAGAGGAACTCATTTCTGTAATAGAAGTTTTGAAGCCTTAATGAAGAAATATGGAGTAAACCACAAAATTGCAACATCATATCATCCGCAAACAAGTGGACAAATAGAAAGTGCAAACAAACAAATTAAGTTAATCTTAGAAAAAGTAGTAAATCCAACTAGAACAGATTGGGCTAATAGATTGATAGATGCACTTTGGGCTTATCGAACTACTTATAAGACAAGCTTAGGTATGTCACCTTTTAGGCTAGTATATGGAAAAAGTTGTCATTTACCAACTGAAATTGAACATAAAGCTTATTGGGCATTAAAAACTCTGAACACTAATTTAAATCAAGCTGCTGAAAATAAGAAATTACAATTGATTGAATTAGAAGAATTTAGGAATGAAGCTTATTCACAAACTGTAAGAGAAAAAGAAAAAATGAAGTTCTGGCATGATAAGAAAATTATTCCAAAAACCTTTAAAATAGGGCAAGTATATCTTTATATGACTAGACTCCATAACCATCCAAGAAAATTAAGATCTAGATGGGCAGGACCTTACATAGTTCAAAATATTTATCCTTATGGAGAGCTATTGAAATTGAAAATTCTAAAAATCAGAATTTATTTAAAGTAAATGGACAAAGACTTAAACCTATTCTAAAAACTTCAAAAAGCTCCTTTGGAATTATAGAAGAAGTCAGAGTAGAGGACTACTCGAGCTTTACTTAGTAAGAAATCAGTTTTTATGTTTATATATATATGTAAAAAAAAAGTATATAAAAAAATATAAAATATAAAAATCGTTGCGGTACAACCAATCGGATCCATCGGTATGACCGAAACATAAAAAATATGTATATTAATTTTTAGAAAAAAATGTTGGTTTTACCGAAACATAGTATCAGTTCAACTGGGAAAAAAAATTAGGTCTAACCGAAACATAGTATCGGTTAAACCGGTAAAAAAATAGAAAAACTATTATCTTTAGTATTTTTATTATTATATCTGTTTGTTCGAGAAGTCCATTTAGCTACGCTTAACTCAACGAGCTTACTCCGTTGAGTCTTGAGTTAGTCAACGAGCTTATTCCGTTGAGTTAACTGTAACTCAACGAAGTACTATAGCTAAGACCGCAGATGAGAGAGCAATAGTTAGTTCGGGAAATGACCTAATTACCAGCCTAAACTTAGGGCTTATTTAAACTAAAAGCTAGGGTTTTGGGGGCATTATCTAGCAAATCATTTAGAATCTAGAACAGTAGAAATCAAAGTGATTTTGTGCTGTTGTGTAACTCCACAGTGAGGAAGATGACACTTGAGTTCTGGGAAGATGCAGTTGACACAACATAGTTTCTAAAGGAATCGAAGGAATGGCACACGTGTCAAAAGATTCAGAATACGACAAGAGAAAAAGAGTTACAAAAGGTAGAATCCGAACTTTTTAGATTAAGAAGAATGTTAGTAGATTGTGGTATACAAATACCCTAGATAATGGAGACACGAATCAGAGTAGCAATAGAAATTGTAGTTAGTAAAGAAAGAAAAATCAGGCTGAACAATGAACTAGCCTTAGAGCAATCCAATGCAAGGCCAGATTATGGTTTAAAAGGCGCATTGCTGGTCGTGGAAGTTGGGAAATATGGCAACAACAACAAGCAGGAGAATAGGAAGAACCAACTGCTGAAAGACCTGTTCCTAAGGAACAGCAGTCAAGACCTTCAGTTCCACCATTTAAGCTGTTGACACGAGCAGCAATGATGGGGCCTTCGACTGAAGAAGAGTTAAGAAAATTTCAAGCACTGGTTCAAGTTGGAAGAAACCAAGGAGAACCAGAAGATTTAGCAGTAGTCAAAGCACATCTGGTGTTTGATGCACTACACAAGAGGAGGGCTGTAGAGAAATTGCAAGCCCAATATAAAATTAAAGTGGAACAGCATCAAGAAGCTACTATCAGAATTGCTGTCAGATTTACTACAAAAGAAGCTGAAGCTGGTCCTTTGAGACCAGCAATTATTGGAAAAATTAAACAGGAAGAGCTAGTACCTGTGGCTCAAAGGCATGTAGAGTCTTTATTTTTAGATTTAATCTTAGAAGAAGAAGAGGAAGAACAGGCACAATTAATCACACGAAGGAAAGGAAAAGAGATAGTGCCTAAGTGTCAAAAAGAGATTAAAACTGAAGTACCAATGTCAACAAGGCCTGTGAAGCCAATTTTTATAAACCTGCTATCCGATTCTGAGGAGGACCAGGACCGGTAGCAGTAGGAGCAAAGAGAAAAAGAAAAACAGGTTGAAATTAGTCTGCAGCCTGTACAATAAGAAGAAATAGAAATTAAGGCAGAAATTGAATTGCCCGTGACTCCATCCCAATCTGCCACAAAATCAGAAAGAACAGTGATAGAGCATATTGGTAGTCAGGAGGAAGAAGAAAGAGCAGAAAATGAAGAAGAAGCTGAACGAAGCCATTTGGAAAAAAATGACTTTACAGATTCCACTAAAGAGCAAGAAACTCTTTAGCAATCTATGGAAAGAATTCAAGACAGAGTGGAGAGTTCTGCCGGCTCACCACCACAGACAAAAGCAGAAGCAAAAATTCAGGAATCTGCAGAACATGTTCAAGTTCAGCCTATGGTAGAGGAAGATCAAGAACAAACCCCTCTAGAACAACAAAGTCACATTCCTGACCCGACTAAAACAACAGTTCTGAATGAGGTACATTTTTGGAGTCAAAAAGCTTATAATAAATATCAAGAGATTAGGGGTTATGATATTATTTACAGTAGACCAGTAAATTGGGATGGAATGCAAGAAATCAAAGAATTATTTGAATTCCAAGGTCTACTGAATTTTATTTCTCAAGAAAGAGGGCATGCAGTATATGAGAATCTAGTGCCTTGTTTTTATGCAAATTTGAGAGAGGAAGAAGGAAGATTAATTTCCAACATGGAGGAAGCTGATGTACAGATAACACTAGAGCTTCTCCACAACATTTTTGGATTAAAGAATGAAGGGCAGGAAATTTTGGAAAGTACAACTACCGTTAAAGGGATAGAACAAGAAATCAAGGACAGTTTGGCTATCAATCCTGGTGTGCCTTTATTAAACAAACTAAAGTATTTAAATGGTAAAGCACACATGGTAGCCAACATTTTGATTAAGAATGTCTATCAACGACAAGGCCATGACATAGAATTGAGTCAATTTGTCAAATGGGCCACGTTTGCAGTTGTAAATAAAATTCAAATAAATTGGACTGCAGTTTTTATCTCCAAGCTGAAAATAGTAAAGAAGAAATTGTTTTATGGAGATTTGATTCCACTGTTGATGGTGGATTGTATTGATTTCACGAAATGGGCTTCAAAAAGGATCAGATCAAGAACCATTTCAGTGAAAGAATACAGAAATTTTGTAGCTGCAAAAATAGCTGTACCTTCTAGAGGAATTACAGGAGTTGTAGAAAGAATTAATCAATTAGAGCTACAATTAGAAAAACTCCAGAAGGAAGTTGATGAACTTAGGAATAGAGACTAAATTGTATTGTTCATCTACTTGTATAGAATTGTATGAAAATTGTCGGATGTACTTGTAATGTAAATCGATTCATATTAATGAATATAAATTTTTTTTATACGTGTTTTGAATGTGAAATGAATGGAATTTATTGAATGTTATATATATTTTGTGGAACTTTATGAATCAATGTTTAACAAATTTACAATTTGATGAATGACAGGAAAGATGCTTGAAAATTTCTACATGTTGCAAGGGAAAATGTAAATTCTGCATAACATAAAATGACCTGCAAGTTAAATATTTATATAATGTCCAGATTTAAACAAATTTTGATTAGAATGATGCATTAATGACATAGATTTAACTTTATTTCAGTTAGCAGAATGAAAAAGAAAAAAAGCAAAAAGGTAGTTACGAGGAGTAAAAGTTAGAGGTTGCCAAGTGTTAACTCAATGAAGTAAGTTCGTTGAGTTAAACGTAACTCCACGAGGTCAGTAATATAATATAAAGTCACTCCGTTGAGTTATAGATAACTCAACGAAGTAAGTTCGTTGAGTTAAACGTAACTCCATGAGGTCAGTAATATAATATAAGGTCACTCCATTGAGTTATCTCTAACCCAACGAAGTTAGTCCGTGGAGTTAGTAACAATAACCGACTGTGTTCCATTGAGTTATCTATAACTCAACGAGGTTAGTTCATGGATTAAGCAGAACGATTATTCTTTTAACCACGAATGAAACTTCGTTAGTTTAGCGGTTACCAAAATTTGAAATTAGTAGTGGTACATGTACCCATAAAAACAGGAACCACGATGCACGTTGCAAGAACGTGTCTTGCAATGAGATTTATTCACTTTATGGATGTGCATTATATATATAAACAGAATGTTATTTACAAGTTACCAGCACTTTTAAAAGAAAGGAGAATGCATTGGAGGAACTAGAAGAAGAAGCAATTGATTCGACTTCATCCGTCAACAAATATTTATTGAATGGAAAGCTTTAGACTAGTATGTAATTAATCATCTGTTATTTATTTATGAGCACATGGACTCGTTCTCTAAGCACTAAATGATTAGTAAGAACACCTACCCAGGAGTATTCAACACAGAAGCGTATTGAAACATTTTCTGAACTGGACTTTAACGAAATCCTTAGGGGTGTAGCAAACCTTTCTTTAAAAGAGAACGAAGATATGGCTGCTCTAGTAGAAAAACCATTAGGGAAAATTCTATATCCTGAATTAGTTGATGAACCTTCATGTATTCGATTGCCAAACTTTGAGGGAGATAGGTTTGAACTGAAATCTAATTATATTAGTCAATTACCACATTTTCATAGATTAGAAAGAGAGGATGCCTATTATTTCCTTAGAGAATTTAACGAAGTTTGTCAAATGATGAAAATGCCGAATATGAGTATAGATGCTATTAAACTTAGATATATCCCTTTTGCTTTAAAAGACACAGCTAAGAGATGGTTATATACTCTGTCGCCTGATTCAATTTCTACATGGACTGAATTTTACTCTGTTTTTCTAGAAAAATATTATCCAACACATCAAACGATTAAAAAGAAAAAGGAAATATTAATGTGTAGCCAAAAATAGGGTGAATCATTCTAGAAATATTTTGAAAGATTTAAAGATTTACTGACTCAATCTCCACATCATGCAATGAGTAAAGCACAATTAATAGGTATAATTTATGAAGGCATAGATGTTTCAACAAAATCTTTATTAGAATCTACTTGTCAAAATGGATTTCTGAAACTTTGTAGTGAAGAAGCATGGGCATATTTAGAAACTATGCAAAAAGAACTGCATAGTGGGAAAACTCAGCTAAAGCTATTGCAAATAAAAAAATATTGCCAAGAGGAATGCATGAAATAGATTCAAGTACTATGCTTGAGGTGAAATTAATTGAATTAACAAAGAAAATAGAAGAGTTATCATTAAGTCAAAAGCTAGTAGAAAAGAATGCAAACATAAATGATTTAGATATTATTTATGCTAGAAACCAGAAAAATAACATTGGAAATTCTTATAATCCTAATTGGAGAAATCACCCGAATTTATCTTGGAGAAACAACAATTTCCAGGGAGGAGAAAATATAAATGAGAAAAATATAAGTTATGAAGCATTAATTGAACAAGGATCTAGAATAGAGAAATTAGAGAAGATAATCCAACAATTAAACAATCGTCTAGATTTTGTATTTGGAAATGCTGCAATTCAAAATTAGAATAGAAATATACCACTTAGATAGAAGGAACCAATGGAAGTTAGACCTACTGAAGGATTGCCAATAAAGCAATACCTAACCCTGTCAATAGAATTGTTAATGAAATTGATACCTCTTCTGGGAGGGTAGCTGAATGAAGTAGCATATCTGAAGCAACTATCTATATATATATATGTTTTTATTTATAGTTAATAGTATCATAGAGTTAGTCCTTAACTCAACGAACTTAGTCCGTTGAGTTATGTCTTAACTCCACGAGGGTGTGTAGTAGTTATGTTAATTTTTGTCTCTGCTAAATTTTTGTTTGTGTTATACAAAATCGACAAATGGAATTGATGCTATTACTGTTGGATGCACTAAGGGAAGTACTGAGTAACTTATCAACTAAAGTTCTATGCAAGCTGTGTTGTGTATCAAAAGAAATTCAAGACTGTATTGAAGAAAAATATTTTTAGGGACTACAAGTTGCAAAAATGACTAAGATTAGAGATGGATTCAAATGGAGGTCATTTAATCGTAGTTCAATTAACCATGAATATCTGGCTATGGAAGAAACTACTGGAATTCCACCCAATACATTAGAAGGAATAGATCATATTATGGGGATAGATGAAGGATTAATCATATACAGGACAAGACCAAGGTATGCAAGTTTATTACCTAATATTTTGATAAGAAATCCTATAACAAGAGAAGAATGGAATATAGGAAGACCAAATAGATATGAAGTACCAACTATAAATTGTGGATCGGCTTTAATATTTTCTGATAAAAATTCTACAATTCTTGAAAGATTATATTATTGGAGACCTATAGGAAATTGGGGTGAAGATTTACGCTTAAGTGTGTATAACTTTCTAAATAGATCTTGGAATGAAAATATTATGATATATCTAGGCCAGAAATCATTAATTAACCAAACACATGTCATACTTGATGGATATGTATATCTAGTCACAGATATATCAATAGCATTTGGATCTGATTTATACATAGTGAGCATAGACAGTTATGATGAATATATAGAAATTTTACCTATACTGAGAGAAATAGCTAAACCACCATCTGCAGAATTTAATAAAATTCAAATAGGAATGTGGTATAATGAATATGATGATCCTACTTTATGTCTGATAAGATGGTGGGATGAATTGATGAAATTTCAAATATGGATTATGAAAGACATAAATGAATGGAAGTGGGAAGAGGAGTATATTAAAATAGAGGTAGAAATAGAAACTACTACATTACCCTGGAACCGAAAAGGATCCCTTTCTACATTTCATATCATTAATAGTAATACACTTGTATTTGGAATTTATAATATATTACACGTTTACAAATTAAGAAGGAACAAGAACTGCATTAAAACAGAATTAATAGCAAGAAGAACTATGCCTAAAAAGTTTGCTTGGACTGACATGTTTATTCCATTTGTTTCTACTTTTCAATCATGTTCTTAAGTTGTGATTTTGTATGTTTAATGTTTTGTGTATTCTGCATTTATTTTTAGAAAAAAAAAAAGAGAAATTTTTTTTTTTAGTTTTCATTTTTATTTTATAAAAAATAAAAACAAAAACAAAATATCAATCCAGTTTGTTGGTATCTGTTCTGGGAAACCAACTAACTTGCTTGTGAGCCACCAGAGGCATAGGAGCCTCGGTTCCACACAAGACACTAATTTATCAATATCTGTTAAATGTTATTTTGTTTTATATTCTGCTTTTATCTGTGAATGAAAAATTTTTCAGAATCAAAAATCGGAATATGCAAAAGAAGATACAAACGAAACAAGGTATGTAACTGATTACTTATCCTGAATTTTAAATCAAAGAAACTGTATTCATGCCTGCTACAATTACTATGTTTATTGTCAAATCTTTTACATTGAGGACAATGCAAAATGTAGGTATGGGGGGGAGTAACACCCATGTAAGTTTGTTAATTAAAGGAATTAAAATGGTACTGCAAAGTTTTGTGGAAATTGAAAATTTTTATGAACTTGCTGTAACTATCCGATAATTGAGATTGTAAAATTTTTATAAACTGTAACTGCTTGAATGTTATATTTAGAAGGTTATATAAGATGCTATAGAATTTACTATTTATACAAATCTAGATATAGTATCTTATGTTTTTTTTTTGAATTTCATGAGTTTAACAGTTTCACAATTTTAAAATGAAATCAAAATGCTTAATGAAAAATTAGTAAATTATCTAAAGTCTTGAAGGAGCTGAGATGTGAATTCTAGATTAAATGAAGCACATATGATTAAAGATACATTTAATTTGACTGATTGAACTTGTAGAATGATTTATGTGTAGATCTTATTAAACTACAGAAAAAGTATGAGCCTATTGTTATGGATTCATATTTTTAGTAAATGATAGAAGCAAGATTATATGAGATTGGTGATTACTACATCTGTATTAATGAAATATGTACATATACAGTATGTGATTAATGTTTTGTTTTGTTTTTGTATTTTGAAAGAAAAAAAAAAAAAAAAAAAACAAGAAAAAAAAAGGAAACTTTGAGAGTTTATTGACTTGTTTGATCACGAGCCTTTTGTACTTGAGCAGATAGGTATGTAAGGATTGTTGACCTGAAAAAAGACTCTTGAAATCTGGCAACCTAAGATCCTAATCAAATCTGGGATTGTTGACTGAAAGCTTGTTACATGGGTACATTAGAAAGCTCCTGTATGATTCAAGCTTGTCAAATTAACGTTTAAAGTACAAATATATATATATATATATAGAAATACTGTTCTGAAAAGATACAAGTGTTTTGTGAAATACAGATATCTTATGAATCGAGTATATTTGCTATTATCTAGAATTGCTGAAATATGAATCTGGAATTGACTTTTGAAGTTGTTTAATGGCGATACAATTCTGTATTCTACTTGTCTTAATCAAATTGAATTGGATTGTACTTTGATTCGTATGTTGTTGAAATTTCTTCTAGAAATCTTATTGGAAAATTCAAGATGGCAGATGATGAAAAGAACAAACGATAATATAATTAACACCTATGTGATGATGATATACTTTGTATGTAATTTGCATAGATTCTAAGTATATTTTAAGGTTGATTATTGAAACATACAAAATATCTATATAATAATTCTTATGCTGAACAGAAGAAAAAAAGAAGAAGAATTAATTCTAGCACTTTTAGAAAGACCAATTAATTAGATCTTAGTTTGCTAAAAGACTAGCAAAATTTAGGTATGGGGGAAGTGTTTAGAATGAAAAAGTGCATATTATTAACGGTTAAATGATGATTAATTGCATAATATTTAGCTTATCATATGAGAATTAAGCCATTATGTTATAATTGCACTATTATAAGCTTTAATTAAAGAATTTGCTTAAATTGGGGAAATTAATGTTAATTTAGTACATTACTAAACTGTCGATAAGTTGCTGGCTGTGAAATTCTTAAGTATCCGAATTTTCTGATATTTCAGATAGTTATGTTTAACATACCAAACATATTTCGGATAGTTATGTTTAAACTACCGAACAGTTATGTTTTAAAAGAATATTTTATTATTTTCTGAAGTACACATGTCGAAACCATAATGCATGACTTAAGTGAACTTTCGGTGAGTTATCTATAACTATCTGAAATTGCAGTTGGGCATCAGATAGTTATATGTGTAACTCTCTGAAATCTCTTTTTATTTATAAAATAGTTGTGGACACATGTCATGTTCTAGGAAAGTGACTTAAGTGGATTTTCGATGAGTTATCTCTAACTATCTGAAATTGCAGCTGAGCATCGAATAGTTAGACCTGTAACTCTCCAAAATGTTTCTTTTATTATTAAATTGCTAATGACACGTGTCGAGATTTGGTAGATTTACTTAAGTTATATATCGGTGAATTATCTGTAACTATTTGAAATGCATCTGAGCATCGGATAGTTAAGTTTGTAACTATCTGAAATGCATCTGAGCATCGGATAGTTAAGTTTATAAGTATCCGAAATACATCTGAGCATCGAATAGTTAAGTTATAAGTATCCGAAATTCACCTGAGCATCGAATTGTTAAATTTATGCATGTATTTTATAGTTAAATCAACGAAGAAAGTCCATTGAGTTATCTTTAACTCCACGGACTATTTATTTTCTAATATGCCACTGTAGCGGTTGCAGAATAGGACAATTGGAAGAAAAAAGCCACGATTGTACGTATCGCGTAGGGAGAAGAAAGCATCGTCGTTGATATGTGTTGAGTATTTTGTTTTGATGATGTGTGCTAAATGGAAATAATCATATTTGCTCAATTACTATTGCTTGTGAAAAGAAATTAAAATCATCAATGAATACAGAAAAAGTTTACTGATATAAATATTTGTCTGTATTGGATCTGAAATTATATTGTTAAATAACTAGTCGTTTCATTGCATTAATTTCTCATGTAACTAAACATTAAGTTAACGTTTGTTTTTTATTGAAAAACATGATATGTTTTAAAGTTATATCTTCTGTATCATGTACAGTGCATGTTTAAACAACTCATTAAATTAGAGTTTTGTTCGTATAGAGATCACGTGACAACTCGTTAAGTTAAAGGCTTAAAGGTTAAAATAGGTCATGTGAGAACTCGTTAAGTTAGTGAGTAAAAGAAGAGACAAACTCGTTAAGTTAGTGTTATACACGTGGTAAAATTATAAGTTACGAATGTTATATTGTATCACGTGAGGTGCACACGTTTAACTCGTTAAGTTAACATAACTAAATGCGTTGAGTTGCTATATTGAACACTAAGGCAACACATTAGGTTAGCGTTATAAACTTAAGTTGTTATTTTTGCACGTGGTAAAATTCTTATTATAAAAATATTTGTTTATTGCTGAATCAGTGAGTTAAAGTTTTTCAGAGACTTACAGTCGTAACTATCCGAAAGGTAACTTAAGTCATGTTTTTAGGTTTTGACACGTGTCTCACTAGTTTTATGAGAAAAAGGGTTTTTCGGTGACTTACAACCATAACTATCCGAAACTTAAAATGTTTTCGATGAGTTATCGTTTAACCTTCCGAAAGAAAGGTTAAGTTGGTTCGTTGAGTTATCCATAACACAACGGACTTAGTTCGTTGAGTTATCTAAGTATTAGTCACGTGAATTAGCACATGAGAAACTCGTTAAGTTAGAAACGTTAAGTTAATATCTACTTGTGTTACTCGTTTAGTTAACATTTAAAGTAACGACTTCTTATTATACTAATGAAAAATTTTTGGAAGAGAAAGTTTATTTTGGTGGAAATTTTTCAAAGATCCAAGACCGATGATTAAAGAAAATTTGAAATATAAACGTGAGTCAGAACGTGTGTGTTTCGATGAAGGAAAAAGCAAAGACGTGAAGAAGTGGAAAACTAGTAGTGATTAAACGTGAAGGATATGCATGAAGTTAACATATAGTATAAAAGGCATAGAATTCTCGTTGATCAAATTATCCTTGCACACAAAATGAAAATCTTTTCAAGGATCAAACTATCCCTACACATCAAAAGAAAAATCTTTTCAAGGATCAAAAACACTCTTCGGGGAAAATCTCTCAGGTGGAAGAAAATTCAGTGAAGCAGAAAAAGGTATTATTTATGTCACTGAAGATTTGAAGTATCAAAAGAAAGCAAATTCGGTGAAGCATAAAAAGACAAGATATTCGTCACTAAAGAATTGCTGAAGAAGAAAGAAGAAGAAGAAGAAGAAAGATCTCAAATAGGGAGAAATGTTTTAAATTTCGTAAATTAGTTTTCTCTGTTTGTAGTTATGAAATTGTATAGATGAAACATGATATCGAAATATAATTGTATCTACAATTTCTGAGGAGAATTGAATTGTATAGTGTAATTGAAATCTTGAATAAAAATGATTTTATGAAAACAATGTCTCGACTTGTTTGTGATTTAAAGTTTCAATTATATTTCAGAAAATATTGAAAAACACAATTCACCCCCCCTCTTGTGTAGCCATACGATCCTACAAGTGGTATCAGAGCTTTGTTAATAATATTTGATATAAAATCGATACCAACTTATTTAATATCATTGCTTATTCTGCCTTCCTCGTTTTTAAATAGACATTAATATTTGAGCATACGTTTAACTTTCTTGATTTAAGGCTCAAGTTGTTTTAAAGTTTTAGACTGTTTAAAATCAAATAGGTTGAAAAATCTAAGGTAAGATGGCTACTAGAAATGGTAATTTTTCTTTATATAAAGGCCAAAATCTTAATCGTCCTCCTTTATTTGATGAAATACATTTTGAATATTGGAAATATAGGATGACTGTTTTTCTTCAAAGTATAGATCATAAGTTGTGGCTCATGATTTCTAAACCATATACTCTGTTATCTACTCCTTATAATACTTGGACAATTACTGAAAAAGAAAATGAAACTCTGAATGCTAAGGGCTTAAATATTCTATTTTGTGCATTGAGTTATGAACAGTTCAGTAAAGTGTCGGCATATAAATCTGCTTATGAGGTGTGGCATGCATTAGAAGTTTCACATGAAGGTAATTCTCAAGTTAAAGAGACTAAGATAAACATGTTGATTCATAAGTATGAACTCAAAGTATTTCTGTGATGTTTTCCAGATTTCTTGATATCATAAACTCTTTAAAATGCTTAGGAAAGAATTTTGAACAAAAGGATTTGGTGAGGAAAATTCTCAGATCCCTAAGTTCTAAATGGTCTCAGAAAGTAACATCAATTGAGGAATCACGAGATTTAACTGTATATACTATGAATGAACTTATAGGAAACTTAACAGCTTATGAAGTTCAATTAAATGAATCACTAAGTCAAAATAAACCAAAAATGAAGAAAGAAATAGCCTTCGAAATTAATTCAAATTCTGATGTATCTACTAATTCTAACGAGAATTTGATTTTGTTGACTAGGAAATTCAAGAAAGCATGGAAAGCTAGGAAACAGCAAAGGAACAAAAATGATAAACCCTCAACGTCAAAATCATTGAATGACAAGAATTCTTCATCCAGAAAGTATGTATGTTACAACTGTAAGAAACCTAGACATCTTTCTCCAGACTGTCCTATGAGGAAAAATTAAAAGCATAGTAGGACAAATCAGAAGAAGACAGCTCAGAAAACTCAAAAAAAGTTTTACAAGAAAAAGACTTTGAAGGTCATTTGGGATGACACGTCTGAAGAGTCTGAATCTGAAAAATTATCATCAAAATTTTCACATTCAAAAGGAGAACAAGAATTAGAAGACGTTACTCATGTATGCTTCATGGTAGATGAGTCTAAGGAGGAAACAACATCAAAATGGATCTTGGACAGTGGAGCATCAAGTCACATGACCAGACAGAAAAGTCTACTACAAAATTTTACAAATACCATGAAAGGAAGTGTAACATTTGGAAACAAAAGCAAAGATAAAATCATAGGTATGGGCAATGTTCAAATAACTCCTACTTGTGTTATTTCGAATGTACTATATGTAGAAAACCTAGGATTTAATTTGCTGAGTGTCATAAAACTAATTGAAAATGGATATTATGTAGTGTTTGAAGATAATGTATGCAAAATTATTGATAAAAATACAGATGAAATTAAGTTTATTGCTAAAAGAAAAGGTTTTGTATGTATTTTATCTTTACCTTCTGGTGTAGTTGATTTAAATTCATGTTTGCTAGCTGAAACTAGTGATGCATATCTATGGCATAGAAGGATTGGGCATATAAATATGAAACTATTACATAAACTATCTAGAAAACATTTAGTGAGAGGTTTACCAAAGATTAAATACTCAAAGGACTTTATCTAGACGAAAATACATTCTGCAATATTAGATTAAATTTGGGTATTTGTAGGCTATGTGATGTGTAAAATGCTTAAACTCCACATAAAAAGATAAATAGTATCGATGATGTTGTTCACCTCATAAATATTATATACTTATCATAAATTCTAAAGTAATATCTAAACTGCTGCTTAAGATACTATGTATTTATTGTAAAATCATAGTAGTATCTTATTGATTTTAAGTAGTTTATCAATTTTAATGGTTTTTACGATTTTAAGTGGAAGTGTAAATGAAAAACATTAAATACTTCTTACATTCTGAAATTTTGATTAAATGTTTTCTTTGAATCAAGGAAAGTGCATATGATTATGCATAAATTTGACTTAATTGATTAAACTTGTAGAATAAGTTATATGTAACTCATCTTAAACTGTAAATTAAAAGTATAAGCTTATTGAAACTGATTCATATTCTCAGTAAAATCATAGAAGTAAAAATTGTATGAGATTTGTGTTTTATTGCATCTGTATTAATGGAATACATATATACTGTGCTTAAAATGAAAAGTGCTTACAAAGTGAAAATCTTTGAGAGTTTATTGATTAGTTTGATCACGAGCCTTTTGTACTTGAGCAGATAGGTATGTAAGGATTGTTGTCCTGAAAAAGGATTGTTTGGGTTTTCCTAGCACTACATTAGAAAAACTTGGATTTGTTACTTCTGTTTTTACTTAGTTAATTTATCTTTATGCCTATTCTTTCTTTTAGAAGTAAACGAACAACCTTTAATACAATTTAGATATTAATTCCAATTTGTACTTTAACTGCAAGTGCATAGTGTCTATTGTATCAGTGTGCAAGTACAGGTCGATCCCATAGGGAATTGCTGACGAACTTGAGAACTGTTTGCTTGTTAAAAATCAAATTTATATATTCAATAAGCTCTCCGTTGAATTATAGCTAACTCAACGGACTAAGTTCGTTGAGTTATGGATAACTCAACAGACTAACCTCGTAGACTTAAGTTAATTCCACGAGCCTGACTTTTCTTTCTGATACTACTATTTACAAAGGAATTCGGCCAACCATTGGGCGATTCCATAGATTGTAAATAACATCAATTAAGCTCTTTAATGCTAGTTAACATTGGATTTATCATTGAGCAATACTAACATTCAGATAATTCAAATAGTAACTATTAAAATCTTTAAGTCTTTTGAACGAACTAATTTTAGTAAACTGTAAAACTAAAATAAACATAAAACAATCACAACACTAACAAAGATAACATTAATCACGATACAACAAAAACAATACAACACTCAAATACAACATACAAATATAGATAAATTGTTTTTGGTATTTTTGTTTTAATATGAACATGGAAATGGGCGACAGGTGAAATATAAAGTAATCTCACTTGACAGTAAATACTTCCAACACTACTTGCAACATGATTACACCATTGAAAATTAAACCACTTACAATTCTGTCTCCTCTCCCTATAGAATCGCGAGTCCAGAATTGCAAGATGATCTCCTCTTCAGCATACAGGCATCAACCCGAAGCCAAGGCTAAAAGCTTTACGATCTCCTGAAATATGAGTCGGCGCTTGGTGAAAAAGGCTTCCCTTCCCGCGACGCGATCACTCCTCATAATGGTTGTCAAGCAATGTGTTTGGCTCAAACTCGACCCGACATCAGGCAAGTATCCTCACAGACCTCCGATGGTTGGTGATTATGGTGTGGTGATGGTGATGATGATGGTTGGTGTGGTACTTCAGAGAATTGCGACGTCGATCCTCCTCTGCACACACTGTCCACCCATCGATCACACACTCTCTTCTTTTTTTCTTCTTTTCTTTTATATTTCTTCAGTAGTAACTGCTTCTGCTTGAATGGTCGGTTGGATTTCCTTCATTCATATCAATGGCAATGATTTCTTCTCCCTACGCGATTGAATTCCTGTGTGATACGTGCAAACGTGGATTTTCTCTTCCAACTTTCTGTTTCTGCAACCGCTATAATGGCATATTAGAAAATATAAAGAAATAAGCTACTAACATAACGCGTTACCTTAGTGTAATATCCATGTAACTCAACGCATACAGTTATGCTAACTTAACGAGTTAAACATGTGCATCTCACGTGATATTCTAAAGCATTTAAATTCAACACGTGCATAAATTTAACTATCCGATGCTTAGGTGCATTTCGGATACTTAAGAATTTCACAGCTTGCAACTTACCGACAGTTCATAAATGTACTAAATTAGCATTAATTCTCCCACATTAAACAAATTCTTCAATTAAAGCATATAACAGTGCAATTATAACATAATGACTTAATTCTTATATGATAAGCTAAATATTATGCAATTAACCATCATTTAACCATTAATAATATGCACTTTTTCATTCTAAACACTTCCCCCATACCTAAATTTTGCTAGTCCCTTAGAAAACTAAGATCTAATTAATTGGTCTTTAAAAGTGCTAGAATTAATTCTTCCCTTTTTATTTTTCTTCTGTTTAGCATAAAAATATATTCTGTATATTTTAGTAATCAACCTGCAAATATACTTAGAATATATGTAAATTACATACCAAGTATATCATCATCATATAGGTGTTAATTATATTATCGCTTGTTCTTCTTTTCATCATCTGTCATCCTGAATTTTCCAATAAGATTTCTAGAAGAAATTTCAACAACATACGAATCAGAGTACAATCCAATTCAATATGATTAAGACAAGTAGAATAAAGAATTGTATCTCCATTAAACAACTTCAAAAGTCAATTCCAGATTCATATTTCAGCAATTCTAGATAACAGAAAATATACTCGATTCATAAGATATCTGTATTTCACAAAACACTTGTATCTTTTCAGAACAGTATATGTATATATATATATATATATATTTTTTTTCATACTTTAAAAGTTAATTTGACAAGCTTGAATCATACAAGAGCTTTCTAATGTACCCATGTAATGAGCTTTCAGTCAACAATCTCATATCTGATCAAGATCTTAGGTTGCCAGATTTTAAGAGTCCTTTTCCAGGTCAACAATCCTTACATACCTATCTGCTCAAGTACAAAAGGCTCGTGATCAAACAAGTCAATAACTCTCAAATTTTTCCCCTTATTTTTTTTTTTTCCAATCAAAACTACAAATACAAAACAAAACATTAATCACATACTATATATTTATGTATTTCATTAATACAGATGCAGTAAAATGCCAATCTCATATAGTCCTGCTTCTATCAGTTACTGAAAATATAAATCCATAACAATAAGCTCATACTTTTTCTGTAGTTTAATAAGATCTACACATAAATCATTCTACAAGTTCAATCAGTCAAATTAAATGTATCTTTAATCATATATGTTTCATTTAATCTAGAATTCACATCTCAGCTCTTTCTGGACTTCAGATAATTTACTAATTTTTTTCATTAAGCATTCTGATTTCATTTTAAAATCGTGAAACTCTTAAACTCATGAAATTCAGAAAAACATAAGATACTATATCTAGATTTGCATAAATAGTAAATTCAATAGCATCTCATATAGCCTTCTAAATATAACAGTCAAGCAGTTTATAAAAATTTTACAATCTCATTTATCGGAAAGTTACAGCAAGTTCATAAAAATTTTCAATTTCCACAACTTTGCAGTACCATTTTAATTTCTTTAATTAACAAACTTACATGGGTGTTACTTCAATTACCTCTCCCCCATACCAACATTTTGCATTGTCCTCAATGTAAAAAGATTTCACAATAAGTAAATAGTAAATTCAGTAATTGTAGCAGGCATGAATACAATTTTGCTTGATTTAAAATTGAGGATGAGTAATTAGTTACATACCTTGTTTCATTTGTATCTCCTTCTGCATATTCTGATTTTTTATTTTAAAAAACTTTTCATTCATAGATAAAAGCAAAATATAAAACAAAATAACATTTAACAGATATTAATAAATCAGTGTCTTGTGTGGAACCTAGGCTCTTATGCCTTTGGTGGCTCACAAGCAAGTCAGTTGATTTCCCAAAACAGATACCAACAAACTGGATTGATATTTTGTTTTTTTTTCTTTTATAAAATAAAAATGAAAACTATAAATTTTTTTTTTTTTTTTTAACAATAAATGCAGAATACACACAACATTAAACACACCAAATCACAGCTTAAGAACATAATTGAAAAGTAGAAACAAATAGAATAAATGTATCAGTCCAAGCAGACTTTTTAAGCATAGTTGTTCTTGCTATTAATTCTGTTTTAATGCAGTTCTTGTTCCTTCTTAATTTGTAAACGTGTAATATATTATAAATTCCAAATACGAGTGTATTACCATTAATGATATGTAATGCAAAAAGGGATCCTTTTTGGTTCCAAGGTAATGTAGCAGTTTCTATTTCTACATCTATTTTAATATACTCCTCTTCCCACTTCCATTCATTTATGTCTTCCATAATCCATATTTGAAATTTCATCAGTTCATCCCACCATCTTATCAGACATAAAGTAGGATCATCTTCTTCATTATACCACATTCCTATTTGAATTTCATTAAATTCTGTAGATGGTGGTTTAGCTATTTCAGTCGATACAGGTAAAATTTCTATATATTCATCATAACTGTCTATGCTCACTATGTATAAATCAGATCCATATGCTAATGATATCTTCGTGACTAGATATATATATCCATCAAGTATGACATGTGTTTGGTTAATTAATGATTTCTATCCTAGATATATCATAATATTTTCATTCCAAGATCTGTTTAGAAAATTATACACACTTAAGCGTAAATCTTCACCCCAATTTCCTATAGGTCTCCAATAATATAATTTTTTAGGAATTGTAGAATTTTTATCAGAAAATATTAAAGCTGACCCATAATTTACAGTTGGTGCTTCAAATCTATTAGGTCTTCCTATATTCCATTCTTCTCCTGTTATAGGATTTCTTATCAAAATATCAAGTAATAATAAACTTGCATACCTTGGTCTCGTCTTGTATATGATTAATCCTTCATCTATCCCTATAATATGATTTATTCCTTCTAATGCATTGGGTGGAATTCCAGTAGTTTCTTCCATAGCCAGATATTCATGGGTATTTGAACTACGATTAAATGACCTCCATATGAATCCATCTCTAATCTTAGTCATTTCTGCAGCTTATAGTCTTTGAAAATATTTTTCTTCAATACAGTCTTTAATTTCCTTTGATACACAACACAGCCTGCATAGATCTTTAGCTGACAAGTTACTTAGTACTTCCCACAGTAATTACATCAATTCCATTTGTCGATTCTGTAAAACACAAACAAAAATTTAGTAGAGACAAAAATTAACATGATACTGCACACCCTCGTGGAGTTAAGGCATAACTCAATGGACTAAGTTCGTTGAGTTAAAAATTAACTCTATGATACTATAAAAAAATAAAAAAAAACATATATACATACAGATAGTTGCTTCAGATATGCTACTTCATTCAGCTGCCCTCCTAGAAGAGGTATCAATTTCATTAACCGTTCTATTGACAGGATTAGGTATAGCTTGTATTGGCAATCCTCTAGTAGGTCTAACTTCCATTGGTTCCTTCTATCTAAGTGATATATTTCTATTCTGATTTTGAATTGCAGCATTTCCAAATATTAATTCTAGATGATTGTTTACTTGTTGGATTATCTTTTCTAATTTCTCTATTCTAGCTCCTTGTTCAATTAATACTTCATAACTTATGTTCTTCTCATTTATATTTTCTCCTCCCTGAAAATTGTTGTTTCTCCAAAATAAATTCGGGTGATTTCTCCAATTAGGATGATAAGAATTTCCCAAGTTATCTCTTTGGTTTCTAGTATAAATAATATCTAAGCCATTTATGTTTGCATTCTTTTCTGCTAGCTTTTGATTTAATGATAACTCTTCTATTTTCTTTGTTAATTCATTTAATTTCACCTCAAGCATAGTATTGGAATCTATTTCATGCATTCCTCTTGGCAATATTCTTTTATCTACAATAGCTTTAGCCGAATTTTCCCACTATGTAGTTCGTTTTGCAAAATTTTTTAAATATGCCCATGCTTCTTCACTACATAATTTTAAAAATCCATTTTGACAAGTAGATTCTAATAAAGATTTCGTTGAAACATATATGCCTTCATAAATTATACCTATTAGTTGTGCTCTACTCATTGCATGATGTGGACATTGAGTTAGTAAATCTTTAAATCTTTCAAAATATTTCCAAAATGATTCACCTTGTTTTTGGCTACACATTAATATTTCTTTCTTCTTTTTAATCGTTTGATGTGTTGGATAATATTTTTCTAGAAAAACAGAGCAAAATTCAGTCCATGTAGAAATTGAATCAGGCGACAAAGTATATAACCATCTCTTAGTTGTGTCTTTTAAAGAAAAAGGGATATATCTAAGTTTAATAGCATCTATACTCATGTTCGGCATTTTCATCATTTGACAAACTACGTTAAATTCTCTAAGGAAATAATAGGCATCCTCTCTTTCTAATCCATGAAAATGTGGTAATTGACTAATATAATTAGATTTCAGTTCAAACCTATCTCCCTCAAAGTTTGGCAATCGAATACATGAAGGTTCATCAACTAATTCAGGATACAGAATCTCTCCTAATGGTTTTTCTACTAGAGTAGTCATCTCTACATTCTCTTTTAAAGAAAGGTTAGCTACACTCCAAAGAATTTCGTTAAAGTTCAGTTCAAAAAAATTTTCAGTACTCCTCTGCAATGAAAATTCCTAGGTAGGTGTTCTTACTAATCGTTTAGTGCTTAGAGAACGAGTCCATGTGCTCATAAATAAATAGCAGAAGATTAATTACATACCAGTCTGAAGCTTTCCATTCTATAAATATTTGTTGTCGGATGAAGTTGAATCAGCTACTTCTCCTTCTAGTTCCTCCAAAGCTTCTCCTTTCTTTTAAAAGTGCTGGTAACTCGTAAATAACATTTTGTTTTATATATATACTACGCATCCATAAAGTGAATAAATCTCATTGCAAGAATGTGGCTTGCAACATGCATCGTGGTTCCTATTTATATGGGTACGTGTACCACTACTAATTTCAAATTTTGGTAACCGCTAAACCGACGAAGTTTCTTTCGTGGTTAAAAGAATAACCGTTCTGCTTAATCCACGAACTAACCTCGTTGAGTTACAGAAAACTCAACAGAATACAGTTGGTTACTATTGCTAACTCCACGGACTAACTTCGTTGAGTTACAGATAACTCAACGGAGTGACTTTATATTATATTACTAACCTCGTGGAGTTACGGTTAACTCAAAGGACTTACTTCGTTGAGTTAACATTTGGCAACATCAAAGTTTTACTCTCGTAAGTTCCTCTCTGTTCTTTCTTCTTTTTTTCATTCTGCTAACTGTAATAAAGTTAAATCTATGTCATTAATGCGTCATTTTGATTAAAATTCATTTAAATCTAAATCTTATATAAAGATTTAACTTGTAGGTCATTTTATGTTATGCAGAATTTACATTTTACCTTATAACATGCAGAAATTTTTAAGCAGTTATCCTGTCATTCAACAAATTGTAAATCTGTTACATATTCATTCATAAAGTTTCACAATAACATAATATTCAATAAATTCCATTCATTTCAAATCCAAAACACGTATGAAAATTGCATCTGAAAAATTTACATTCATTATTATGAATCAATTACATTAAAAGTACATCATACAATTTTATACAATTTTACACAAGTAGACGAACAATACAATTTAATCTCTATGCCTAAGTTCATCTACTTCCTTTTAGAGTTTTTCTAATTGAAGCTCTAATTGATTAATCCTCTCTACTGCTCCTGTAATTCCTCTAGAAGGTATAGCTAGTTCTGCAGCTACAAAATTTCTGTATTCTTTCACTAAAATGGTTCTTGATCTGATCCTTTTTGAAGTCCATTTAGTGAAATCGATACAGTCCACCATCAGCAGTGGAATCAAATCTCCATAAAATAATTTCTTCTTCACTATTTTCAGCTTGGAGATAAAAACTACAGACCAATTTATTTGGATCTTATTTACAACTGCATATGTGGCCCATTTGACAAATTGACTTAATTCTATGTCATGGCCCTATCATTGATAAACATTCTTAATCAGAATGTTAGCTACCATGTGTGCTTTACCATTTAAATGCTTCAATCTGTTTAATAATGGCACACCAGAATTGATAGCTAAACAATCCTTAATTTGCTATTCAGTCCATTCAACTGCAGTTGTATCATCCAAAATTTTTGTTCCTTCATTCTTTAAACCAAAAATGTTGTAGAGAAGCTCTGGTGTTATTTGTACATCAGCTTCCTCCACGTTTGAAATTAATCCTCCTTCTCTTTCTCTCAAATTTACATAGAAACAGGGCACTAAATTCTCATATACTGCATGCCCTCTTTCTTGAGATATAAATTGCAGTAGACCTTGGAATTCAAATAATTCTTTAATTTCTTGCATTCCATTCCAATTTACTAGTCTAGTGTAAATAATGTCATAACCCCTTATTTCTTGATATTTGGTATAAGCTTCTTGACTACAAAAATGTACTTCATTCAAAATTGTTGTTTCAGTCTAGTTAGGAAGGGGACTTTGTTGCTCTAGAGGGGTTTGCTCTTGCTCTTCCTCTTCCATAGGCTGCATTTGAATATTTTCTACAGATTCCTGAATTTCTGTTTCTGTTTGTGGTGGTGTGCCGGCAGAACTCTCCACTCTGTCTTGAATTCTCTCCATAAATTGCTGAAGAGTTTCTTGTTCTTTAGTGGAATCTGTGAAATTATTTTTGTCCAAATGGCTTCTTTCAGCCTCTTCATTTTCTACTCTTTCTTTTTCCTCCTAACTACCAATCTGTTCTGTTACTGTTCTTTCTAATTCTGTAACAGATTGGGATGGAGTCACGGGCAATTCAGTTTCTACCCTAATTTCTGTTTCTTTTTGTACAGGCTGCAGACTAATTTCAGCCTGATTTTCTTCTTTTTTTTGCTCCTCTTGCTCTTCCTTAGAATCGGATAGCAGGTTAATAAAAATCTGCTCCACAAGCCTTGTAAAAATTGGTACTTCAAATTTAATTTCCTCATATTCAGGCACTTTTTCTTTTCCTTTCTTTTTTCTGATTAGTTGTGCCTGTTCTTCCTCTTCATCTTCTGAAATTAAATCTACAAAAATAGGCTCTGCAGGCCTTCGAGCCACAGGTATTGGCTCTTCCTGTTTAACTTTTTTTATAACTACTAGTCTCGAAGGACCAACTTCATCTCCTTTTGCAGCAGGTTTGGTAGTAGTTCTGGTAGTAGCTTCGTGATGCTGTTCCAATTTGATTTTATATTGGGCTTTCAACTTTTCTACAGCCCTCTTTTTGTAAAGTGCATCAAATACTAGGTGTGCTTTGGCCACTACCAAATCTTCTGATTCTCCTTGGTTCTTCCCAACTTGAACCAGTTCTGCAAATTCTCTTATCTCTTCTTCAATCGAAGGCCCCATCATTTTTGCTCGTGCCAATGGCTTAAATGGTGGAACTGAAGGTCCAGGCTGTTGCTCCTCAGGAACAGGTCTTTCAACAGTCGGCTCCTCTTGTCCTTCAGTTGCCTCTTATTGTTCTTGCCGCCATATTTTCCAACTTCCTCGACCAGCAATGCGTTTCTTAAACCACAATCTGGCTTTACGTTGAATTAGCTCTAGGGCTACTTCATTGTTTGGCCGGATTTTTCTTTCTTTGCTAACTGCAATTTCAGTTGCTACTCTGATTTGTGTCTCCATTATATGGGGTATTTGTATACCACAATCTACTAATATTTTTCTTAATCTAAAAAGTTTAGATTCTACCTTCTGTAACTCTTTTTCTCTCGTTGTATTTCTGATCTTCTACCTCGTGTGTCATTCTTCAAATTCCTTCAGAAACTGTGCGGTGTCAACTACCTCTTCCCAGAATTCAGGCGTCATCTTCCTCATCGTGGAGTTACACAACAGCACGGAATCGCTCTGATTTCTACTATTCTAGATTTTAAATGATTTGCCAGATAATGCCCCCAAAACCCTAGGTTTTAGTTTAAATAAGCCCTAAGTTTAGGCTGGTAATCGAGTCATTTCTCGAACCAACTATTACTATTATATCAGAGGTCTTAGCTACAGTACTCCTTTGAGTTACAGTTAACTCAACGGAATAAACTCGTTAACTAACTAAAGACTCAACGGAGTAAGCTCGTTGAGTTAAGCGTAACTCAACGGACTCCTCGTACAAGCAAATATAATAATAAAAATATTACAGAGAATAGTTTTTTTGTTTTTTTTTTATCGGTTTAACCAATACTATGTTTTGGTCAGACCTAAATTTTTTTTTTTTATATTTTCTTTTTCTTTCAGTTGAATCGGTACTATGTTTCGGTAAAACCAACATTTTTTTTTTCTAAAAATTAATATATAATTTTTATGTTCCGGTCATATCGATGGATCTAGTTGATTGAACCGCAACGATTTTAATGTTATATATATATTTTTAATGTTTTTATTTATTTATATATATATAAACATAAAAACTAATTTCTCACTAAGTAAAGCTCGAGTAGTCCTCTACTCTGACTTCTTCTATAATTCCAAAGGAGCTTTTTGGTGCTTTCAGAATAAGTTTAAGTCTTTGTCCATTTACTTTAAATATATTCTGATTTTTAGGATTTTCAATTTCAATTGCTCCATAAGGATAAACATTTCGAACTATGTAAGGTCTTGCCCATCTAGATTTCAATTTTCCTAGATGGTTATAGAGTCTAGCCATATAAAGATATACTTCTTGTCCTATTTCAAAGCTTTTTGGAATAATTTTTCTATCATGCCAAAATTTAATTTTTTCTTTTTCTCTTACAGTCTTCGAATAAGCTTCATTTCTAAATTCTTCTAATTCAATTAATTACATTTTTCTATTTTCAACAGCTTGATTTAAATTAGTGTTTAGAGTTTTTAATGCTCAATAAGCTTTATGTTCTATTTCAGTAGGTAAATGACAACTTTTTCCATATACTAGCCTAAAAGGTGACATACCTAAGCTCATTTTATAAGTAATTCTATAAGCCCAAAGTGCATCTATCAATCTATTAGCCCAATCTGTTCTAGTAGGATTTACTACTTTTTCCAAGATTAATTTAATTTGTTTGTTTGCACTTTCTACTTGTCCACTTGTTTGCGGATGATATGATGTTGCAATTTTGTGGTTTACTCCATATTTCTTCATTAAGGCTTCAAAACTTCTATTACAGAAATGAGTTCCTCTATCACTGATAATAGCTTTAGGTATTCCAAATCTAGCAAATATATTTGTTCTTATAAATTGTATTACCACTTTGTTGTCATTAGTTTTTGTAGGAATAGCTTCTATCCATTTTGATACATAATCCACCCCCATCAATATGTAATTAAATTGATTAGACATAGGAAATGGACCCATAAAATCTATTCCCCACACATCAAAGATTTCAACCTCAACAATAGGATTAAGAGGCATCATATTCCTCTTTGATATTCTTCCTATTTGTTGACATCTTAAACAACTTAAGCAATATTTATGAGCATCTTTGAATAGTGTTGGCCAATAAAACCCACATTGTAGAATTTTTGCAGCAGTTTTCCCTAAATCAAAATGCCCTCCATAAGCTTGGTCATGATAGAAAGATAATATGCTCGAATATTCAGTTTCTGGAACACACCTCCTTAAAACCAGATCAGGACATTTCTTAAATAAGTATGGGTCTTCCCAATAGTAATATTTTACTCTTGAGAAAAATAATTTCTTATCCTGTCTATTCCAATCCTTAGGTGTTAAACGAGTAACTAAGTAATTAACTATGTCTACATACCAAGGCATTGTGTTGATGGTCATTAATTGTTCATCAGGAAAATTATCCTTAATTTCAATATTTGATTTTTCTATTTGTAATCTTGATAAATGATCTGCTACTACATTTTCACAACCTTTTTTATCTTTAATTTCTAGATCAAATTCTTGCAATAATAATATCCATTGGATCAATCTAGGTTTAGTTTCTTTTTTCTTTATTAGATGTTTTAGAGCTGAATGATCTATGTATACTATTACTTTAGCTTCAATCAGATATGATCTAAACTTTTCTAAAGCAAACACAACAGCTAATGATTCTTTTTCAGTAGTTGTGTAATTAGCTTGAGCATCATTTAAGGTTTTGCTTGCATAATGAATCACTCTAGAAGATTTTTCTATCTTCTATCCTAGCACTGCTCCTACAGCAAAATCAGAAGCATCGCACATTAACTCAAATGGATGGTTCCAATCAGGTGCTTGAATTATAGGAGTTGAAATTAAGCTAGTCTTAAGTCTGAAAAATGCTTCCTTGCAATTTTTATCGAAGTTAAATGGAACATCTTTTAATAGATTAGTTAAAGGTCTAGCTATCTTGCTAAAGTCTTTAATAAATCTTCTATAAAAACCAGCATGTCCTATAAATGATCTAATATCTTTTACTGATTTAGGTTCTGGTAGATTAGAAATTACTTCTATTTTAGCTTTATCTACTTCCAACCCTTTTTTAGAAACAACATGCCCTAAGACTATTCCTTGTTTAACCATGAAGTGACATTTTTCCCAATTTAAAACCAGATTTTTTTCCACACAGCATTTTAATATTTGGTCTAAATTGCTTAAACACACTTCATATGAGTTGCCATATACAGTAAAATCATCCATAAATATTTCTAAAAAATCTTCAGTCATTCTAGTAAATATGCCCTGAACACACCTTTGAAAGGTAGCTGGCACATTGCATAATCCGAATGGCATTCTTTTAAAAGCATAAGTTCCATTAGGACAGGTGAAAGTTGTTTTCTCTTGATCCTGTAATGCTACTGGAATTTGATTATACCCTGAATACCCATCTAGGAAACAAAAATATTCTTGCCCTGCTAATCTTTCCAGCATTTGATCTATAAAAGGTAAGGGAAAATGATCTTTCCTAGTCATAGCATTCAGCTTCCTATAGTCTATACATACTCTCTAGCCTGATTGAATTCTAGTAGGTATCAAGTCTTGGCTTTCATTCCTAATAATTGTTAATCCTGATTTCTTGGGAACTACATGGATTGGACTAAACCACGAGCTAGCAGAAATCGGATAAATTATATCATTATCTAACCATTTAACTATTTCCTTCCTGACTACTTTAAGGTTTGGATTTAATCTCCTCTCAGGAATTCTAACAGGTTTAGCATTCTCTTCTAAATATATGTGGTGACAGCATAAAGTTGAACTTAACCCTTTTATATCAATCATAGTCCATCCTATTGCTTCTTTATACCTTTTTACTACATCTTTTAATTTAGCTATTTGATCCTCTTTTAAATCTGAAGCAATAATGATTGGACAGGTTCTTTTATCTTCCAGAAATATATAAGTTAATTCAGGAGGTAAAGGTTTTAAGTTTATATGCTGCCCATCAGAAGCTAGAGCTCCTAATTGAACATCATCATTTTTTAAATTAATTTCTTCCCGATCTCCTTCTATATTTATGCTTTCACTTTCTTTTAAAATTTCAGAATTGATTTGCCTATTTAATTCTTCTTGAATCACATCATCTAACATATATCCTTCATCCTCTAAAAAGTCTATGGTATGTAAGGACATTTCTAACTCCTCAAACCTTTCTGGTTTGAAAATATTTAATTGAGTATCCTCATTACCATATGCTAGCTTCATTACTCCAATTTTACAATTTATAACAGCCCTTGATGTTGCTGAAAATGGCCTTCCCAAAATTAAAGATGTATCACTATTTTTATGCTTAATTTGTTGGGAATCCAAAATTACAATATCAATAGGATATATAAAATTTTTGATTTTAATTAAGACATCCTCTATTTTTCCTCTAGGGTATCTTATACTTCTATCAGCTAATTGAATAACCGTACTAGTAGGAATTAAGCCTTCTAATCCTAAGGATGCAAATATATCACTTGGCATAACATTTATACCTGCACCTAAGTCTATTAAGGTTCTTTCTAGAATGGTATTTTCTATGATGCATGATATAACAAGGATTCCAAGATCAGATAACTTTTTAGGAATTTGTGGTAGAAATAGGGAACTACTTTGCTCAGCTAAAAATACTTTTCTAAGAACTCTTCGCTCTCTTTTCTTAGTACACCAATCCTTTAGAAATTTAACACAAGGTGGCATTTTTTGCAATAGATCTAACAAAGGAATGTTAACTTGTACTTTTTCAAAAATTTCTCTGATTTTTTCTTGTTTTTTAAGAATTGTTTGTTGTAATCTTTCAGGATAGGGTGCTAAAGATTTTGATTTCAAAGACTCTTTTTCTTTCAGTTGATTTGTTTGATCATTTTTAGCTTCATTCGCAGATTCAGATTGTTCTTCAGTGATTTCTAGATTTTCAGTTATTACATTTTCATTATCATTTTGATTTTTACTCTTATCCACCTTCATATCATTTTCATTTTGAGTTCTAGGTGGTATATCAGTTCCAGATCTTAATGTTACACATACATCTTCCAGATTTTCGTTACTTTCATGATGTTTTTGTATATCATTTTTGTGATTATGATCTTCAATTGTTTTAAGTTTAAAAGTGCATTATTTAAATTCTCTTGCATTAGTATTTTCTGTTTGTTGTATATTTTGCAAATTATGCAGGTTTATAACATTATAATTTTCATTGTCCTATTGCATAACTTGTATTTTCATTGCATTTTCGTCTAATGCTTTTAATTTTGTTTCGAGATCATCTAATTTCATTGCATTCAATTTTTGATCAATTTTCTTTGTTTTTTTCAGTTTCGTAAATTATATCCTGTTTAGGTTCTGAATATGCTTCCTTATAGTTTAGTTGGTTGACTTCTTGTTGTTGACAAACAAAGTATTCCAGTTTGTCTAGATTTTACTCTATACTATGCTCCAGTCTGTCCTAGCTATCCCAAACTTCAGTGTCTCTCATCATATTACACATTCTATACTTACCATTAGTTAGGTAAACTATAGGATTCTCATACTCGACTCTATTATAATGAGGATAATTCATTTGTTGTTCATGGGATCTAACCATCTGTAAACGTCTCAATTTCAAACAATCAGAAATGTCGTGTCCTTCAGAATTGTAGAATTCACATATGCTAATTACAGGTTTCAGAAATCTTTGAGTATAAGCATATGCCATATTCTCAATTACAGATGAAAACACACAACTCTGGCTATTAAAACGAAACAGCTTTAACAGTTGCTTATATCTATTCAATTCAATTCAATTCAATTCAATTCAATCCCCCGGCAACGGCGCCATAAAACTTTTTTGGGTTTTCCCAGCACTACACTAGAAAAACTTGGATTTGTTACTTCTGTTTTTACTTAGTTAATTTATCTTTATGCCTATTCTTTCTTTTAGAAGTAAACAAACAACCTTTAATACAATTTAGATATTAATTCCAATTTGTACTTTAACTGCAAGTACATAGTGTCTATTGTATCAGTGTGCAAGTACAGGTCGATCCCACAGGGAATTGATGACAAACTTGAGAACTATTTGCTTGTTAAAAATCAAATTTATATATTCAATAAGCTCTCTGTTGAATTACAGCTAACTCAATGGACTAAGTTCATTGAGTTATGGATAACTCAACGGACTAACCTCGTGGACTTAAGTTAACTCCACGAGCCTGACTTTTCTTTTTGATACTGCTATTTACAGATGAATTCGGCCAACTATTGGGCGATTCCACAGATTGTAAATAACATCAATTAAGCTCTTTAATGCTAGTTAACATTGGATTTATCATTGAGCAATACTAACATTTAGATAATTCAAACAGTAACCATTAAAATCTTTAAGTCTTTTGAACGAACCAATTTCAGTAAACTGTAAAACTAAAATAAACATAAAACAATCACAACACTAACAAAGATAACATTAATCACGATACAACACTCAAATACAACATACAAACATAGATAAATTGTTTTTGGTAATTTTGTTTTAATATGAACATGGAAATGGGCGACAGGTGAAATGTAAAGTAATCTCACTTGACAATAAATACTTCCGACACTACTTGCAGCACGATTACACCACTAAAAATTAAACCACTTACAATTCTATCTCCTCTCCCTATAGAATCGCGAGTCTAGGATTGTAAGATGATCTCCTCTTCAGCATACAGGCATCAACCCGAAGCCAAGGCTAAAAGCTTTACGATCTCCTAAAATATGAGTTGGCGCTTAGTGAAAATGGCTTCCCTTCCTACGACGCGATCACTCCTCACAGTGGTTGTTAGGCATTGTGTTTGGCTCGGAATCGACCCGACATCAGGCAAGTATCCTCATAGACCTCTAATGGTTGGTGATTATGGTGTGGTGATGGTGATGATGATGGTTAGTGTGGTACTTCAGAGAATTGCAACGTCGATCCTCCTCTACACACACTGTCCGCCCATCGATCACACACTCTCTTCTTTTTTTCTTCTTTTCTTTTATATTTCTTCAATAGTAACTACTTCTGCTTGAATGGTTGGTTGGATTTCCTTCATTCATATCAACGGCGATGCTTTCTTCTCCCTACGCGATTGAATTCCTGCGTGATACGTGCAAACGTGGTTTTTCTCTTCCAACTGTATGTTTCTACAACCGCTACAATGGCATATTAGAAAATATAAAGAAATAAGCTGCAAACATAACGCGTTACCTTAGTGTAATATTCATGTAACTCAACGTGTACAGTTATGCTAACTTAACGAGTTAAACATGTGCATCTCACGTGATATTCTAAAGCATTTAAATTCAACACATGCATAAATTTAACTATCCGATGCTCAGGTGCATTTCAGATACTTAAGAATTTCATAGCTTACAACTTACCGACAGTTCATAAATGTACTAAATTAACATTAATTCCCCCACATTAAGCAAATTCTTCAATTAAAGCATATAACAGTGCAATTATAACATAATGGCTTAATTCTTATATGATAAGCTAAATATTATGCAATTAACCATCATTTAACCATTAATAATATGCACTTTTTCATTCTAAACAAGGATTCTTTAAATTTGGCAACCTAAGGTCCTGATCAGATCTAGGATTGTTAACTGAAAGCTCATTACACAGGTACATTAGAAAGCTCTTGTATGATTCAAGCTTTTCAAACTAACTTTTAAAAAAAAAAAAAAGTTGTTTTATTAATTACAGATATCTTTGAATCGAATATAGTTTCTACCAATATGACTACTGAGTTATTGAATCAACATTAGTACTTTTGAAAACGTTTATTTGAGATACATTCTTTTATTCTCCTTGAATTAATCATATTGAGTTGAAAGTTGTGTTTTGATTCATATATAGTAGGAATTGATTATGAAAATCATTCTTGATGAAGTCAAAATAACGGAAGTTTCTGAAAAGAAAATCTAAAAGTATAGTTATACTTAACATCTATTGTCACTACAAGTATATTTTGTATTTTGATTGAATATATTTGAAGTATATTTGTAGGGGGATGATTAACAATGTCAAAAACAGATTAATATAATTCAGAATACAAATCTTGGTTAATCTGAATTCATATCCTCTTAAAAGCTTGATGAAATAATTGAAAAAGACAAACAAACTATTTTAGATTCAAAAGACAAGCATATTAGAATAGTTTACAATGTTCTCAAGATAATGTTAAGTTTAGCATGTGTGTTGTTTTCAGAATGTTTCAGTTGGAAGCATTTGAAAATTGTTTTAAGTGTACTAACTAGACGTTATGTTAGATAAGGTAACATGTAAAACTGCCTCTAGACAGCGTTTTACTTGTTAGGTTAGTTAACTCAACGAGTTATACTTGAATATTTCAGGTATCTTGATTGAATAAACTTTATTCAATATTTAGTTAATATCTAAACCCGACTTCTTTCACGTTGCGTTACTCACCTAAAACCCTATTTAAACACTTATTACACGGGCACTTAGGTTATTTGTACACTTTATCAAGAAAATCTTTCTCGCTTGTTGTTGTTACAACCTGCAACGATGGTCTCCAAGTTCTACAAAGGTCGTGATAAAGGAAAAGGCAAAAGTAGAGGAGATACAAAAGGAAAATAAATAGAAAATGATGAAGTTCCACGCACTTGGTTCAAGAAAATATTTCGAGTGGACAAAATGTTAGTAGAAATTTATAGTGAATATTTCTTTCCTAAAGGTATACTGAATGAAGTTAGACAAAAACTTCAAAATACTGATGCAAATATTACATACATGGGTATTCATAGTAAATTTGATAGAGAATATAGAATGAAGTGTGCTGAAATTGCATTTTTGTAACAGTATGCAAAATATTTGGAAAAAGGTATAGGTTCATCAAATTGAACTCCTCAAACTCCTATAAATGGTACAAGACTACATGCATTTGAGGAAGAGCATGAATCAGCAATCCCTACCCCTTTATATTCAAAACAAGTAGAATCAAATATTGCTGTAGATCACAAAAAAGTTGAAGTTCTTCGAAAGGCAATTACAATAGAAAGTGCCTTTGAAGAATTAAAGCAGAAAACTTTTATGAAGCAATTTGAAAAGAAAATAGCAATACTTGAAGAGGAGAAACAGAAATGTTATAGTAGAAGGAAAGTTAAAAAATTTATGTCTAAGAAAACAAAATCTGTTGAAAAAGGAAAATCAGATGAAAATTTATTTCCAAAGGACAATGTACGTCTAGACATTGTACCTTATTGTGCATCTGATAAACTCATCAGTTCTAAGCACACTGAAACTGATGAAGATAACGAGACTTTATTTTCACTTGCTAGAAAGCTTGAGAAGAAATACAAGTCAAATATGAGCTCAAGTTTTTCTATTAGTACAAGTCCTGATGATGCAAAAATTGACAAATCAGAGCATCAAGCACTTGTCATTGAACAAGTTATTGCAGATATAATTGAAAATGTTGAGGTAGTAACTAGTTCACAGGTTGAATTGTCTAGAGTAGTAGATATTGAAAATGTTAAGACTCTAGAAGAGCTTTAGGTATCACCTTCTTTGTGTCCAAGAATAAATATTCAAGGTAATTCAATTCATTTTAGATCTGAGGAAGATTTGCCGAAATACAATAATTTGATTACATGTCAAATTCTACATGTTCGTCCAATAAAGTTCAGAAATTTGATGGAAATGAGAGATCTATTTGAGTTTCAAGGCCTCATTCAATTCTTGCCAGTAGGAACAAAATGGAAGCAATACACAAAGCTTATTGCAGCTTTTTATAGCAATCTGGTCAAGAATGGAAATTTTCTGAAAACTCAAATAAATCAATAGGAGTTTATATTATCTCCTGAATTAATTTTTGAAGTTTTGGGATTAAAGAATGAAGGTGTTGTTGTTACGAACAAAATTGACATGATTAGACAACTGGAATGGAACATTCAGTCTTTATCAAAAATTCTAGATGTATATTCTGAAATGAGATTAATGGAAAATCTGAATGTAGAGGCAAGGTTTATTGCAAATATATTGCATGCCAATTTATTTTAGAGAGTCAGACATAATATGGAAGTCAGTAGAAGTTGTTTATATGAAACTTATGGCCTATTGAATAGAATTCAAATTAATTGGTTTGATGTTTTCACTTTTCAACTACAGCATATGAGTTCAAAGTTATTTTATGGTGATGCTGTATGTAGAATCCTTGCAAGCCAACTCAATTTATCCGACTAGCCCTTTGAAACTAAAGGCATGAGAGCATTTAGTGTCAAAGATTTGCAAAAATTCCAAGTCTTGCATCAACCTCAACAACAACAACAACAACCTGATTATACAAAACATATACCACAACAATAACAAAGTTATTCAATTCAAGCAGAACAGCAAACCCAACTACCTCCTGACTTAGATGTAGTGCTTAATGACATCATAAATGATATTAGGCATCTAGGAGATAAAATTTGTAATGCTATAGGTGATATACTTAGGAGGGCTCGATAACTGTTTTTGTTTGTTTCTGAATACAAAATGTAATGTTTGTATTTCTTGTTTGATTCTTTGAACAATACTTTGTTTTTCTGTAAATGCTTGCAATTCTTATTATTGTTTACAGAAGGAGTTGTTGTCAATATATCTCTTAATTCAAAAGAAGGAGAAATATTAATTATCTTTTACAATTCTTACTTATCTTTTTGATTAATGACAAAAAGGAGGACAAAAGTTATAAAAAGATGATTATGATTTTAGTTGGGAGATAATATTTAAGTGGTTATGACAAATGATAATCTAAATGATACTTATATAATTAATGACATCTAAGAGTTTTAGTTCTGAGAGGTGATATTTACACAAACAATAGAAATAAGCTTAAGTGAACTTAAGTCAACAAACTTGTTTGTTGAATGAAAAGTTAACCCAACAAAGGTGCTTTGTTGAGTTAAATATATTTCATAATTGATTTAATATGGTTTTGTCATCATCAAAAAGGGAGAGATTGTTGAGTATTTTGTTTTGATGATGTGTGCTAAATGGAAATAATCATATTTGCTCAATTACTATTGCTTGTGAAAAGAAATTAAAATCATCAATGAATACAAAAAAAGTTTACTAATATAAATATTTTTCTATATTGGATCTGAAAATTATACTGTTAAATAACTAGTTGTTTCATTGCATTAATTTCTCATGTAACTAAACGTTAAGTTAACATGTGTTTTTTATTGAAAAACATGATATGTTTTAAAGTTATATATTTTGTATCATGTACAGTGCATGTTTAGATAACTCGTTAAGTTAGAGTTTTGTTCGTATAGAGATCACGTGACAACTCATTAAGTTAGAGGCTTAAAGGTTAAAATAGGTCACGTGAGAACTCGTTAAGTTAATGAGTAAAAGAAGAGACAAACTCGTTAAGTTAGTGTTATACACGTGGTGAAATTATAAGTTACGAATGTTATATTGTATCACGTGAGGTGCACATGTTTAACTCGTTAAGTTAAGATAACTAAACGCGCTGAATTGCTATATTGAACACTAAGGCAACGCGTTAGGTTAGCGTTATAAACTTAAGTTGTTATTTTTGCACATGGTAAAATTCTTATTATAAAAACATTTGTTTATTGCTGAATCGGTGAGTTAAAGTTTTTCGGAGACTTACAATTGTAACTATCCGAAAGGTAACTTAAGTCATGTTTTCAGGTCTTGACACATGTCTCACTAGTTTTATGAGAAAAAGGGTTTTTCAGTGACTTACAACCGTAACTATCCGAAACTTAAAATGTTTTCGGTGAGTTATCGTTTAACCTTTCGAAAGAAAGGTTAAGCTGGTTCGTTGAGTTATCCATAACACCACGGACTTAGTTCGTTGAGTTATCTACAGTATTAGTCATGTGAATTAGCACATGAGGAACTCGTTAAGTTAGAAACGTTAAGTTAATATCTACTTGTGTTACTCGTTTAGTTAACATTTAAAGTAACGACTTCTTATTATACTAATGAAAATTTTTTGGAAGAGAAAGTTTATTTTGCAGGAAATTTTTCAGAGATCCAAGACCGATGATTAAAGAAAATTCGAAATATAAATGAGGGTCAGAACGTGTGTTTCGATGAAGGAAAAAGCAAAGACGTGAAGAAGTGGAAAACTAGTAGTGATTAAACGTGGAGGATATGCATGAAGTTAACATACGATATAAAAGGCATAGAATTCTCGTTGATCAAATTATCCTTGCACACAAAATGAAAATCTTTTCAAGGATCAAACTATCCATACACATCAAAAGAAAAATCTTTTCAGGGATCAAAAACACTCTTCAGGAAAAATCTCTTAGGTGGAAGAAAATTCAATGAAGCAGAAAAAGGTATTATTTATGTCACTGAAGATTTGAAGTATCAGAAGAAAGTAAATTCGGTGAAGCATAAAAAGACAAGATATTCCTCACTGAAGAATTGCTGAAGAAGAAATAAGAAGAAGAAGAAAGATCTCAAACAGGGAGAAATGTTTTAAATTCCGCAGATTAGTTTTCTCTGTTTGTAGTTATGAAATTGTATAAATGAAACATGGTATCGAAATATAATTGCATCTACAATTTCTGAGGAGAATTGAATTGTATAGTGTAATTGAAATCTTGAATAAAAATGATTTTATGAAAACAATGTCTCGACTTCTTTATGATTTAAAGTTTCAATTATATTTCAGAAAATATTGAAAAACACAATTCACCCCCCTCTTGTGTAGCCATATGATCCTACAATATGAATGAAGGAAATCCAACTAACCATTCAAGTAGAAGTAGTTTCCACTAAAGAAATATAAAAGAAAAGAAGTAAAAATGTGTGTGGCCGATGGGTGTGGCCAATGTGTGTAGAGGAGGATCACCGAGCTTTCTGCAGGCAGCGTCGACAATTCTCTGAAGTACCACGCAAACCATCTCCACCACCACCATAATCACCAACCATAAGAGGTCTGTGAGGATACTTTCCTGATGTTGGGTCGATTCCATGCCAAACACAGTGCCTGACACCCATTGTGACAAGTGATCACGTCGCAGGAAGGGAAACCATTTTCACCAAGCGCCGACTCATATTTCAGGAGATCGTAGAGCTTCTAGCCTTGGCTTTGGGTTGATGCCTATATGCTGAAGAGGAGATCATCTTGCAATTTTGGACTCGCGATTCTATAAGGAGAGGAGACAGAATTGTAAGTAGTTTAATTTTCAGTGGTGTAATCGCGTCGCATGAAGTGACGGAAGTATTTACTGTCGATTGATGTAGGATCGTATGGCTACACAAGAGGGGGGTGAATTGTGTATTTTTAATATTTTCTGAAATATAATTGAAACTTTAAAACTCAAAAACAAGTCGAGACATTATTTTCATACAAGTCGAGAAAACTAATTTGCGGAATTTAAAACTTTTCTCCCTATTTGAGATCTTTCTTCTTCTCCTTTTTCTTCTTCAGCAATTCTTCAGTGACGAATATCTTGTCTTTTCATGCTTCACCGAATTTGCTTTCTTCTGATACTTCAAATCTTCAGTGACGAAAATCTTACCTTTTTATGCTTCACTGAACTTTCTTCCACTTGAGAGATTTTTCCCGAGAAGGTGTTTTTGATCCCTGCAAAAGATTTTTCTTTTGGTGTGCAGGGATGGTTTGATCCTTGAAAAGATTTTTCGTTTTGTGTGCAAGGATAAATTGATCAACGAGAATTCTATGCCTTTTATACTGTATCTTCATTTCATGCATATCCTTCACGTTTAACCACTACCAGTTTTCCACTTCTCCACGTCTTTTCTTTTTCCTTCATCGAAACACACACGTTCTAACCCACATTTATATTTTGAATTTTCTTTAATCATCAGTCTTGGATCTCTGAAAAATTTCCTACAAAATAAACTTTCTCGTCCAAAAGTTTTTCATCAGTGTAATAAGAAGTCGTTACTTTAATGTTAACTAAACGAGTAACACAAGTATATATATAACTTAACGTTTCTAACTTAACGAGTTCCTCATGTGCCATTTCACGTGACAAGTATTGTAGCTAACTCAACGAACTAAGTCTGTGGTGTTATGCTATCTCAACAAACCATCTCTGTTGTGTTATGATAACTCAACGAACCAGTAATAAACAAATGTTTTTATAATAAGAATTTTACCACGTGCAAAAATAACAACTTAAGTTTATAACGCTAACCTAACGCGTTGCCTTAGTGTTCAATATAGCAACTCAACGCGTTTAGTTATGTTAACTTAACGAGTTAAACATGTGCACCTCACGTGATACAATATAACATTCGTAACTTATAATTTCACCACGTATATAACACTAACTTAACGAGTTCGTCTCTTGTTTTACTCACTAACTTAACGAGTTATCACGTGACCTATTTTAACCTTTAAGCCTCTAACTTAACAAGTTCTCACGTGACCTCTATACAAACAAAACTCTAACTTAACGAGTTGTCTAAACGTGCACTATTCATGATACAAAAGATATAACATTAAAACATATCATGCTTTTCAACAAAAACACACATTAACTTAACGTTTAGCTAAATGAGAAATTAATGCAACGAAACGACTAGTTATTAACTTCAGATCTAATACAGACAAGTATTTATATCAGTAAGCTTTTTCTTTATTAATTGATGATTTTAATTTCTTTTCACAAGCAATAGTAATTGAGCAAATATGATTATTTTCATTCAGCACACATCATCAAAACAAAAATACTCAACAATCTCCCCCTTTTTGATGATGACAAAACCATATTAAATCAATTATGAAATATGTTTAACTCAACAAAGCACCTTCGTTGGGTTAACTTTTAATTCAACAAACTTGTTTGTTGACTTAAGTTCACTTAATCTTATTTTTATTGTTTGTGTAAATTTTACCTCTCAGAACTAAAACTCTCAAATGTCAATAATTATATAAGTATCAGTTTTCTAATTATCATCTATCAGATTACAATAACCATTTAAATAGCATCTCCTTTTATAATATATATATGCAATTAAGATCATAATCATCTTTTTATAATATTTCTCCCCCTTTTTGTCATTAATCAAAAAGATAATTATAGAGAATATATATATGTATATAAGAGAATTACCACAACGATTTCTATAAACAAGAATAATAATTGAACACATTTACAAAAAAATGTATTCTTCAATGAATCAAACAAGTAATACAAACAATACATTTTGTATTCAGAAACAAACAAAATAGTTATCGACCCCTCCTAAGTATATCACTTATAGCATTACTGAATAACTGAATAACTTTGTTGTTGTTGTTGTATATGGTCTGTATCAGGTTGTTGTTGTCGTTGAGGTTTATGCATGGCTTGGAATTTTTGCAAATCTTTCACATTAAATGCTCTCAAGCCTTTAGTTTCAAAGGGCTAGTCAGATAAAGTCAATTGGCTTGCAAGGATTCTACATACGGCATCACCATAAAATAACTTTGAACTCATATGCTGTAGTTGAGACATAAAAACATCAAACCAATTTATTTGAATTCTATTCAGCAGGCCATAAGTTGCATAAAAACAGCTTCTGCTAACTTCCAAATTGTGTTCAACTCTTTGAAATAAATTTGCATGCAATATATTTGCAATAAATCTTGCCTCTGCATTCAGATTTTCCATTAATCTCATTTCAAAATATACATCTGGAATTTTTGATAAAGACTGAATGTTCCATTCCAGTTGTCTTATTATGTCAAATCTGTTGGTAACAACAACACCTTCATTCTTTAATCCTAAAACTTCAAAAATTAACTCAAGAGACAACATAAACTCCTGTTCATTTATTTGAGTTTTCAGAAAATTTCCATTCTTGTCTAGACTGCTATAAAAAGCTGCAATAAGCTCTGTGTATTGCTTCCATTTCGTTCCTACTGGCAAGAATTTAATGAGGCCTTGAATCTCAAACAGATCTCTTATTTCCATCAAATTTCTGAATTTTATTGGACGAGCATGCAGAATCTGTCATGTAATTAGATTATTGTATTTCTGCAATGCTTCTTCAGATCTAAAATGAATTGCATTACCTTAAATTTTTAATATTGTACACAAAGAAGGTGATACCTGAAGCCGTGATTCAGAGTTTAATTCATCTTCAGGAACCTCTTCTTCAAAATGAATGTCATGTTGTTCCTCTTCCAAAATATTATCTTGAAGCTGCTCAGGTAAGCTTGATTCTTCAGCTTCAACAGTGTTAGGAACATTGTCAATATGCTCAACATTCATCTGTTCAGTCTCTATAGAATGTTCAGAGTACAATTTTTCCACAAATTCTACAGCTAGTGTATCTGTCTGTAATTGTTCATTTTGTTCAATAGATATTTCCATTGATTCATGTTGTGAATTCTCAGACTCTACTTCTATAGATTCTATAGAAGGCTGGTTAACTTTTAGCTCTTCTGGAGTCTTAACATTTTCAATATCTGCTACTCTAGACAATTCAGCCTTTGAACTAGTTACTGCCTCAACATTGTCAATTATATCTGCAATAACTTGTTCAATGTCAGGTGCCTGATGCTCTAATTTGTCAATTTCTGCATCATTAGGACTTGTACTAATAGAAAAACTTGAGCTCATATTTGACTTAGATTTTTTCTCAAGTTTTCTAGCAAGGGAAAATAAAGTCTCATTATCTTCATCAGTTTCAGTGTGTTCGGAACTGATGAGTTTATCAGATGCATAATAAGGTACAATGTCTAGACATACATTGTCCTTTGGAAATAAATTTTCATCTGATTTTCCTTTTTCAATAGACTTTGTTTCCTTAGACATAATTTTTCTGACTTTCCTTCTTCTATAACATTTTTGTTTCTCCTTTTCAAGTATTGCTGTTTTCTTTTCAAATTGCTCTATAAAAGTTTTCTGCTTTAATTCTTCTAAGGCACTTTCTATTGCAACGGCCTTTCGAATACTGTCAACTTTTGTTTTGTCTACAGCAATAAAACACAAATCTCATACAATTTTTACTTCTATGATTGTATTGAGAATATGAATCAGTTTCAATAAGCTTATACTTTTGATTAACAGTTTAAGATGAGTTACATATAACTTATTCTACAAGTTTAATCAATTAAGTCAAATTTATGCATGATCATATGCATTTTCCTTGATTCAAAGAAAACATTTAATCAAAATTTCAGAATGTCAGAAGTATTTAGTGTTTTTCATTTACACTTCCACTTAAAATTGTAAAAATTATTAAAATTGATAAACTACTTAAAATCAATAAGATACTACTATGATTTTACAAAAAATACATAGTATCTTAAGCAGCAGTTTAGATATTACTTTAGATATTTATAATAAGTATATAATATCTATCAGGTGAACAACATCATCAATAATATTTATCTTTTTATGTGGAGTTTAAGCATTTTACACATCACATAGCCTACAAATACCTAAATTTAATCTAATGTTGCAGAATGTATTTTCGTCTAGAGGTTTTGTAAATATATCAGCTAATTGATTTTTACTAGACACAAATTCTAATTTAATTTTTCCTTTAATTACATTATCTCTTAGAAAATGATGTCTAACCTCTATATGCTTTGCTCTTGAATGTAATACAGGATTTTTAGAAAGATTTATTGCAGAACTACTATCACAATAAATCTCAGTTGTATCATAAGATAATCCAAAATCTTCTAAAGTTTGCCTTATCCACAGAATCTGAGTGCAACACAGTGCAGCAACAACATATTCAGCTTCTGTAGTAGAAAGTGCTACACAGTTTTGCTTTTTACTAAATCATGACACCAAATTATTTCCCAATAATTAACATGTGCCACTAGTACTCTTTCTATCAGATTTAGATCCTGCATAATTAGCATCAGTATATCCTATAAGATCTATTGAACTATCCTTAGAATAATACAGTCCAAAATTTTTAGTTCCTTGTATATATCTAAATATTCTTTTAACTGCAATTAAGTGTGATTCTTTAGGATTAGATTGAAATCTAGCACAAACACACACAACAAACATAATATCAAGTCTACTAGCAGTCAAATAAAGTAAAGAACCAATCATACTTCTGTATTTTCTTTGATCTATAGATTTTCCTATGTCATCAATATCTATCTTTAAAGTAGTACTCATAGGAGTTACTCAAATCCTTATATCATTAAAATTAAATTTCTTAAGCATTTCATCTACATATTTTTCCTGATATAAAAATATACCTTTATCCATTTATAACACTCAGCAAATTAAAACCTAGGTTTTCTACAAATAGTACATTCGAAATAACACAAGTAGGAGTTATTTGAACATTGCCCATACCTAAGATTTTATCTTTGCTTTTGTTTCCAAATGTTACACTTCCTTTCATGGTATTTGTAAAATTTTGTAATAAATTTTTTTGTCCGGTCATGTGACTTGACGCTCCACTGTCCAAGATCCATTTTGATGTTGTTTCCTCCTGCAACACAAATTAAGAAAAACTTTTTCTTGGTACCCAATGTTGTTGAGGACCAAGTTCATTAAACGCATATTTCTTCTTTTTGTTTAAAAATAGTTTAACATTATCATTTATATTCTTATTAGTTGTAAGTACTATTGATTTATCATTAGCTTCATGCTCACATATAGCATTATTGCTTTTGCAATCATTCTTTTTGTTTTCAGATGTAGTATAATCAAGACCAAACATATTTTTATCAGATGTTAATTTATTTTGGTCATGCTTATACATTTCTGTAAGTTCATACCAAGATTTTGTACTTGTATTAACACTTTCCATACATACAAAATCTTTTTCTGCACAAGAATTTTTTGTTTTATCACATGTAGAATGAGTAATTGGTCTAATACTAGTGTATTGAATTACATGCTTAGGTTTCTGAATTTTCAGTTTACTACAATTGTCTGAAATTTTAGAAACATTAGAAACTGAATTTCCAAAACAAGAAACAAGATTTTTAGAAACATTTATAGTCATGTTAGAAGTACAATTTGACAAATCACATTGATTTATATTACTACTGCATGATTCATCCCTTGAAGTACCTACTTCTACATATTTATTACCTTGTTTCATAACAAAAGGAATTTTAGTCTTAGATTTACTTGAACTGCAACTAATAAATCCTTTATTGGCTTGAGATTCAGGATATTCAGGATAATCAAATCCTAAGCAAAATTTATAAGACACCGCAGGGGTACTAGTTAGTTTGTCTAACTTAGTTTGACTTAAATTCCATTTCTCAAAGGTAGAATTTAAATCTTGCTCTCTCAATTTTAATTTTTCTATCTCTAATACAAGTTCATTTATATTGTTTTTGAACATTTCATTTTCAGATTCTATCTTTAATTTTTCAGCATTTATATTCTATATTTGTTCATGCAAGATACATTCATTAAATCTAAATTTTTGCAAATCTCTAGCATGATTTTCATTATCACATTTAAACTTTTCTAAAGTAGTAGACAGGAAACAATTTTCTTCTTCCATAATGGATGAAGATTTTCTAATATTCTTATTTTCCAGTTTACATACTTTAAGTTTTTGTAATAATGCATGATAAGCACATAATAATTCATCAAAGTTGAAATCTGAATGACTTTCAGCATCAGATATTACCTCAGACTCATCTACCATGAAGCACACATAAGCAACGTCTTCTAACTCTTGTTCTCCTTCTGAATGTGAAGATTTTGATGCTGATTCCTCAGATTCAGACTCTTCAGACATGTCATCACAAGTGACCTTCAAAGCCTTTTTCTTGTAAAACTTTTTCTGAGTTTTCTGAGCCATCTTCTTCTGATTTGTCCTACTTTGCTTTTCATTTTTCCTCATAGGACAATCTGGAGAAAGATGTCCAGGTTTCTTACAGTTGTAACATACATACTTTCTAGATGAAGAATTCTTGTCATTCAATGATTTTGACATTGAAGGTTTATCATTTTTGTTCCTTTGCTGTTTCCTAGCTTTCCATGCTTTCTTGAACTTCCTAGTCAGCAAAATCAAATCCTCGTCAGAATCAGTAGATATATTAGAATCTGAATTAATTTCAAAGGCTATTTCTTTCTTCATTTTTAGTTTGTTGTGACTCAGTGATTCATTTAATTGAACTTCATAAGCTGTTAAATTTCCTATAAGTTCATTCATAGTATAAACATTTAAATCTCGTGATTCCTCAATTGATGTTACTTTCTGAGACCATTTAGAACTTAGGGATCTGAGAATTTTCCTCACCAAATACTTCTATTCAAAATTATTTCCTAAACATTTTAAAGAGTTTATGATATCAAGAAATCTGGAAAATATCTTAGAAATATTTTCGTCTTCATGCATCTTAAAGAGTTCATACTTATGAATCAACATGTTTATTTTAGTCTCTTTAACTTGAGAAGTACCTTCATGTGAAACTTCTAATGCATGTCACACCTCATAAGCAGATTTATATGCCGACACTTTACTGAACTGTTCATAACTCAATGCATAAAATAAAATATTTAAGCCCTTAGCATTCAGAGTTTCATTTTCTTTTTCAGTAATTGTCCAAGTATTATAAGGAGTAATTAACGAAGTATATGGTTTAGAAATCATAAACCACAATTTATGATCTATACTTTGAAGAAAAACAGTCATCCTATATTTCCAATATTCAAAATGTATTCCATCAAATAAAGGAGGACAATTAAGATTTTGGCCTTCATATAAAGAAAAATTACCATTTCCAGTAGCCATTTTACCTTAGATTTTTCAACCTATTTGATTTTAAACAATCTAAAAACTTTAAAACAATTTGAGCCTTAAATCAAGAAAGTTAAATGTATGCTTAGATATTAATTTCTGTTTAAAAACAAGGAAGGTAGAATAAGCAATGTTATTAAATAAGTTGGTATCGATTTTATTCAAAGATTATTAACAAAGCTCTGATATCACTTGTAGGATCGTATGGCTACACAAGAGGGGGGGTGAATTGTGTATTTTTAATATTTTCTGAAATATAATTGAAACTTTAAAACTCAAAAACAAGTCGAGACATTGTTTTCATAAAATCATTTTTATTCAAGGTTTCAATTACAATATACAATTCAATTCTCCTTAGAAATTGTAGATGCAATTATATTTCGATACCATGTATAATCTAAACAATTTCATAACTACAAACAGAGAAAACTAATTTACGGAATTTAAAACTTTTCTCCTTGCTTGAGTTCTTTCTTCTTCTTTTTCTTCTTCAGCAATTCTTTAGTGACGAATATCTTGTCTTTTCATGCTTCATCGAATTTGCTTTCTTTTGATACTTCAAATCTTCAGCGACGAAAATCTTACCTTTTTATGCTTCCTTGAACTTTCTTTCACTTGAGAGATTTTTCCCGAGAAGGTGTTTTTGATCCCTGCAAAAGATTTTTCTTTTGGTGTGCAGGGATGGTTTGATCCTTGAAAAGATTTTTCGTTTTGTGTGCAAGGATAAATTGATCAACGAGAATTCTATGCCTTTTATATTGTATCTTCATTTCATGCATATCCTTTACATTTAACCACTACCAGTTTTCCACTTCTCCACGTCTTTTCTTTTTCCTTCATCGAAACACACACGTTCTAACCCACATTTATATTTCGAATTTTCTTTAATCATCAGTCTTGGATCTCTGAAAAATTTCCTACAAAATAAACTTTCTTGTCCAAAAGTTTTTCATCAGTGTAATAAGAAGTCGTTACTTTAATGTTAACTAAACGAGTAACACAAGTATATATATAACTTAACGTTTCTAACTTAACGAGTTCCTCATGTGCCATTTCACGTGACAAGTACTATAGCTAACTCAACGAACTAAGTCTGTGGTGCTATACTATCTCAACGAACCATCTCTGTTGTGTTATGATAACTCAATGAACCAGTAATAAACAAATGTTTTTATAATAAGAATTTTACCACGTGCAAAAATAACAACTTAAGTTTATAACATTAACCTAACGCGTTGCCTTAGTGTTCAATATAGCAACTCAACGCATTTAGTTATGTTAACTTAATGAGTTAAACATGTGCACCTCACGTGATACAATATAACATTCGTAACTTATAATTTCACCACATGTATAATACTAACTTAACGAGTTCGTCTCTTGTTTTACTCACTAACTTAACGAGTTATCATGTGACCTATTTTAACATTTAAGCCTCTAACTTAACGAGTTTTCACGTGACCTCTATACAAACAAAACTCTAACTTAACGAGTTTTCTAAACGTGCACTGTTCATGATACAGAAGATATAACATTAAAACATATCATGCTTTTCAATAAAAACACACGTTAACTTAACGTTTAGCTAAATGAGAAATTAATGCAACGAAACGACTAGTTATTAACTTCATATCCAATACAGACAAGTATTTATATCAGTAAGCTTTTTCTGTATTAATTGATGATTTTAATTTCTTTTCACAAGCAATAGTAATTGAGCAAATATGATTATTTTCATTCAGCACACATCATCAAAACAAAAATACTCAACACAGATATATTTTCTATGTAATTTACATATATTCTAAGTATATTTGCAGGTTGAAGAGGAGAAAATAATGTTAAAACAGATTACTGAAACATATAGAATATCTATATAATAATATAAGTTCTTATGCTAAAAAGAAGAACAAAAGGAAGAATTAATTCTAGCACTTTAGAAAGACCAATTAATTAGATCTTAGTTTGCTAAGGGACTAGCAAAATTTAAGTATGGGGGAAGTGTTTAGAATGAAAAAGTGCATAATATTAACGGTTAAATGATGGTTAATTACATAATTTTTAGCTTATCATATGAAAATTAAGCCATTATGTTATAATTGCACTATTATATGCTTTAATGAAAGAATCTACGTAATTCCAGGAAATTTGCGTTAATTTAGTGAAATTCTTAAGTATCCAAATTTTTTGTTATTTCGGAGAGTTATGTTTAATGTACCGGACAGTTATGTTATCATTGTCAGTATTGTGAATGTCTTATGTTTGTTTGATTCCAAAAATAGATAATAGTTTTACAGTTTACTGAAATTGAATTTGTTCAAAGTACTTAAAGATTTTAATGGTTACTGTTTGAAATATTTGGATGTTAGTATGGCTTAATGATAAATCTAATGTTCAGTAACATTAAAGATCTTAATTGATGTTATTTACAATCTGTGGAACCGCCCAATAGTTGGCTGAATTCCTCTGTAAATAGCAGTATTAAATTGGAACGATAGGCTCATGGAGTTAACTTAAATCCACGAGATTAGTTTGTTGAGTTAGCCATAACTCCACGAACTTAGTCTGTTGTGTTAACTGTAACTCAACAGAGTGATTACTGAACATATTAAGTATAATAAAAAATGGAACAGTACACAATTCTTACTCAATTCTTTGTAGGATCGACATGTACTTGCACATAAATACAATATACACTGTGCACTTGTAGTTAAAATACAAATTGGAATTAATATCTAATTTGTGTGAAAGGTTGTTTGTTTACTTCTAAAAAGAATTTATTGATATAAGCACAAGGATAAATTAACCAAGTAAAAATAGAAGTTAATAAATGTAAGTTTTCTGGCGATGCTACCTGTGAACTAAACAAGTTCTCTAGTGCCGCCTAAAGCTGAACCAAATAGCTACATTATCTTGGAATAGAAGAGGATCCCTTTCTGCATTTCATTTCATTAATGGAAATACACTTATATTTAGTATTGATAGCATACTGCAAGTTTACAAATTAAAAAGGAAAATGAACTGCATTAAAACAGAATTAATAGAAAGAAGGATTATGCCTAAAAAATTTGCTTGGACTAACACGTTTATTCCATTTGTTACTACTTTTCAATCATGTTCTTAAACTGTGATTCTATACGTTTAATGTTGTGTGTATTCTGTATTTTTTTTTAAAAGAAAAAGAAAGAAAAACAAAATATAAATCCAGTTTGTTGGTATTTGTTCTGGGAAACCAACTAGTTTTCTTGTGAGCCACCAAAGGCATAGGAGCCTGGGTTCCACACAAGACATCGATTTAACAATATCTGTTTTGTTGTAAAATGTTATTTTGTTATATATTATGCTTTTATGTGTGAATGAAAAGTTTTTCAGAATAAAAAATCGAAAGATATTGAAGGAGATACAAAAGAACAAAGTATGTAATTGATTACTTATACTGAATTTACATTTCAACTCAATTCGTGGAGTTATTCATTAACTCAACGAATTAAGTTTGTTGAGTTAGGTGCTAAGTTAACGAAACAATATTCCTGCCTACTAACATTTAATGAATTTACTGTAAAATCTTTTACATTGAAGATAATGAAAAATGTAGGTATGGGGGGAGGTAACATGATTAACAGCTAAGTAATTTTGTTAATTAGAGGAATTAGAATGGTACTATAAAAGTTCTATGGAAATTGAAAATTTTTATGAATTTGCTGTTACTTTTCGATAATTTAGATTGTAAAATTTTTAAGAACTGTAACTTCTTGAATGTTATATTTATAATCTTATATAAGATGTTACAAAATTTTACTATTCATACAAATCTAGATATAGTATCTTATGTTTTTGGTAAATTTTATGAGTTTAATAGTTTCATGATTTTAAAAAGAAATTAGAATGCTTAACTGAAACTCAGTAAATTATTTGAAATCCTAAAAGAGCTGAAATGTTGATTTTTGGATTAAATGAGATGCATATGATCAAGGATACATTTAATCTAATTGATTAAACTTATAGAATGATTTATGTGTAAATCTTATTAAACTACAGAAAAAGTATGAGCTTATTGATATGGATTCATGTTTTCAGTAAATTATGGAAGCAGAACTATATGAGATTTGTGTTTTATTGCATCTGTATTAATGAAATACGTATATATACTGTGTTGAAAAGAAAAAAAAGAGAGGAAAAAAAGAGAAATACTTTGAGAGTTTATTGACTTGTTTGATCATGAGCCTTTTGTACTTGAGCAGATAGGTATGTAAGGATTGTTGACCTGAAAAATGACTCTTTAAATCTGGCAACCTAAGATCTTGATCAGATCTAAGATTGTTGACTAAAAGCTCAATACATGGGTACACTAGAAAGCTCTTGTATGATTCAAGTTTTTCAAATTATAGGATCGTATGGCTATACAAGAGGGGGGTGAATTGTGTTTTTCAATATTTTCGAGTATAATTGAAACTTTAAAACTCAAAAACAAGTCGAGACACTGTTTTCATAAAATCATTTTTATTCAAGGTTTCAATTACAATATACAATTCAATTCTCCTCAGAAATTGTAAATGCAATTATATCTTGATACCATGTTTCATCTATACAATTTCATAACTACAAATAGAGAAAACTAAGTTGTAGAATTTAAAGCATTTCTCCCTATTTGAGATCTTTCTTCTTCTTCTTCTCTTTCTTCTTCTTCTTCTCTTTCTTCTTCAGCAATTCTTCATTGACATATATCTTCCCTTTTTTTACTTCACTGAATTTTCTTCTACCTGATACTTCAAATCTTCAGTGACATATATCTTACCTTTTTCTACTTCACTGAATTTTCTTCCACCTGATACTTCCAATCTTCAGTAACATATATCTTACCTTCATGCATATCCTCCACCTTTAATCACTACTAGTTTTCCACTTCTTCACGTCTTTTCTTTTTCCTTCATCGAAATACACACGTTCTGACCCACATTTACATTTTGAATTTTCTTTAATCATCAATCCCGGATATTTGAAAAATTTCCTGCAAAATAAACTTTCTCGTCTAAAATTTTTCATCAAGTATAATAAGAAGTCGTTACTTTAATGTTAACTAAATGAGTAACACAAGTATATATATAACTTAACATTTCTAACTTAACAAGTTTCTCATGTGCCAACTCACATGACAAGTACTGTAGCTAACTCAACGAACTAACTCCGTGGTGTTATGGATAACTCAACGAACTATCTCCGTTGTGTTATGATAACTCAATGAACCAGTAATAAACAAATGTTTTTATAATAAGAATTTTACCATGTGCAAAAACAACAACTTAAGTTTATAACGCTAACCTAATGTGTTGCCTTCGTGTTCAATATAGCAACTCAACACGTTTAGTTATATTAACCTAACGAGTTAAACATGTGCACCTCACGTGATACAATATAACATTCATAATTTATAATTTCACCACGTGTACAACACTAACTTAACGAGTTCGTCTCTTCTTTTACTCACTAACTCAACGAGTTCTCATGTGACCTATTTTAACCTTTAAGCCTCTAACTTAACGAGTTCTCACGTGATCTCTATACAAATAAAACTCTAACTTAATGAGTTGTCTAAACGTGCACTATTCATGATACAGAAAATATAACTTTAAAACATATCATGCTTTTCAATAGAAACACACGTTAACTTAATGTTTTGTTAAATGAGAAATTAATGCAATGAAATGACTAGTTATTAACTTAGTGTAATTTCAGATCCAATACAGACAAGTATTTATATTAGTAACCTTTTTCTGTATTAATTGATGTACTTTAATTTCCTTTCACAAGCAATAGTAATTGAGTAAATATGATTATTTTTCATTTAGCACACATCATCAAAACAAAATACTCAACACAAATTAACTTCTAAAGTACAAATATGCATATACTATTTTGAAAAGATAAAAGTGTTTTGCAAAATACAGATATCTTTTGAATTGAGTATATTTTCTGTTATCTAAGATTGCTAAGTATGAATCTAGAATAGACATTTGAAGTTGTTTATCTAAGATACAATTCTTTATTCTACTTGTTTTAATCATATTGAATTGGATTGTGTTTTGATTCATATGTAGTTGAAATTTATTCTGGAAATCATATTGGAAAATTCAGGAAAACAGATGTTTGAAAAGAAGAAAAAATGATAATATAATTAACACCTATATGATGCTAATATATTTTGTATGTAATTTACATATGTTTTAAATATATTTGTAGGTTGAAGAGGAGAAAACAAAGTTAAAAGAGATTACTTAAAAATACAGAATATCTATATAGTAATCTAAATTATTATTCTGAAGAAGAACAAAAGGAAGAATTAATTCTAACTCCTTAGAAAGACCAACTAGTTAGATCTTAGTTTGCTAAGGGACTAGAAAAATTTAAGTATGGGGGAAGTGTTTAGAATGAAAAAGTGCATAATATTAAGGGTTAAATGATGGTTAATTGCATAATATTTAGCTTATCATATGAGAATTAAGCCATTATGTTATAATTACATTATTATATGCTTTAATAAAAGAACCTGCATAATTTCAAGTTTAGTACATTTCTGAACTATTAGTAAATTGCAGGTTGTGAAATTCTTAAGTATCTGAATTTTCTGTTATTTTAGAGAGTTATGTTTAATGTACCGGACAATTATGTTTTAATCAAATATTTTATTATTTCTTGGAATACACGTGTTAAAACCTTAATGCATGACTTAAGTAGATTTTCGGTGAGTTATCTGCTAACTATCCAAAATGCATCTAGGCATCAGATAGTTAAGATTGTAAGTATTCGAAATATCTGAACTCGTTAAGTTAGATTTATGCAAGTGTTGAATTTAAATGCTTTATTATGTCACATGAGATGCACATGTTTAACTCGTTAAGTTAGCATAAATATACACGTTGAGTTACATGAATACACACTAAGATAATGCATTATGTTAGTAGCTTATTTCTTTATTGCACGTGTTTTATAGTTAAATCAACAAAGTAAGTCTGTTGAGTTATCTATAACTCCACGGACCATATATTTACTAATATGCCACTATAGTAGTTACAGAAATAGGACATTCGAAGGAAAACCATGATTACATGTATCACGCAGGAATTCACTCGTGGAATGGAGAAAAAATCACCATCGTTGATATGAATGAAGGAAATCCAATCGATCATTTAAGTAAAAGTAGTTACTATTGTAAGAAATATAAAAGACGAAGAAAAATTGTGTGTGTAGAAGTGGAGGACTGCGCTAACTACAGGAAGCGTCAAAAGTTCCCTGAAGCTCCATACCACCACCATAATCACCAACCATCGGAGGTCTATGAAGATGCTTTCCTAATGTCGGGTCGATTCTGAGCCAAACACGATGCTTGACAACCACTGTAAGGAGTGATCATGTCGCGGGAAGGGAAGCTATTTTCACCAAGCACCGACTCATATCTCAAGAGATCGTAAAGCTTCTAGCCTTGGTTTCGGGTTGATGCTAGTATGCTAAAGAGGAGATCATCATACAATTCTGGTTCGTGATTCTATAGGGAGAGGAGGCAGGATTGTAAGTGATTAAGTTTTCAATGGTGTAATCGCGTCGCATGTAGTGACGGAAGTTTTTACTATCGATAGAGATTTTTTACATTTCACCTTTCATTCATCTTCAAGAACATATCAAAACAAAAACAACAAATTATCTGTGTTCACGTTTACTATTAAAGTGTTGTATTGTTTGTTTTGTATCATAATAAATGTTATCATTGTTAGTATTGTGAATGTTTTATATTTGTTTGATTCAAAAATTAGAAAATAGTTTTACAGTTTACTGAAGTTGATTCGTTCTAGATACTTCAAGATTTTAATGGTTACTATTTGAAATATCTGAATGTTAGTGTTGCTTAATGATAAATCTAATGTTAACTAACATTAAAGAGCTTAATTGATGTTATTTACAATCTGTGGAACCGCCCAATGGTTGGTCGAATTCCTCTGTATTAACAATATTCAATTGGAAAATTAGACTCGTGGAGTTAACTTAGGTCCACGAGGTTAGTCCGTTAAGTTAACCATAACTCCATGAACTTAGTCCATTGTGTTAACTATAACTCAACGGAGTGTTTAACTGAACACATAAACTCTAATATAAAAATCGAAATAGTACATAATTCTTGCTCCATCTCTCTATGGGATCGACCTATACTTGCACTCAAATACAATATACATTATGCACTTGCAGTTAAAATACAAATTGAAATTAATATCTAATTTGTGTGAAAGGTTGTTTGCTTACTTCTATAAGTAATCATTGATATAGGCATTAAGACAAACCAAGACAAGTTTTCTGATTTAACCTTTCACATCAAAACAGATGCTAAATATTTTAAATGAATCAAACTCTGGAATGAGATGTGAAGATGATGAAGTTGAGATCATTGGAGGAGAGGATGAGGAGAGCCAAGATTGGGAACTCCCCACCAATACTCCACATGAACTCTCAACTTTAGAAGCTCCTTCCTTAGAATTGAAACCTTTACCTGATAATTTGAAATATGGATTCTTTGGAGAACATGAAACATTTCCAGTGATTATTGCAAATGACTTATCTAGAGAACAAGAGTTGAGTTTGTTAGATTTGCTAAGGGAATTTAAAGAAGCCATTGGTTGGACTATGGTAGATATCAAGGGTAAAAGTCCTGCCATCTGCCAACATAGAATTTATTTGGAGGATAATGTTGTGCCCTCTTATGAGTTTCAAAGGAGATTAAATCCCAACATATGAGAGGTAGTTAAAAAGGAAATAATTAAACTCTTAGATAATGATATCATCTACCCAATCTTTGATAATACTTGGGTCAGTCCTATTTAGGTTGTCCCTAAGAAATCTAGAGTGATGGTAGAAGCAAATGATAAGACCGAGCTCATCCCTATGAGGAAGCAAACTAGTTGGTGTGTGTGTATTGATTATCGGAAGCTCAATGCCACCACCAGGAAGGATCATTTTCCATTGCCCTTTATTGATCAAATGTTAGAAAGATTAGCAAGGCAAGAATATTATTGCTTTCTTGATGGATACTCTGGTTATAATCAGATTGTTGTGGCACTTGAAGACCAAAAGAAGACAACCTTCATATGCCCTTTTGGAATGTTTGCATATAGGTGAATGCCTTTTGGACTTTGTAATGCGCCAGCAACTTTCCAAAGGTGCATGATGGGCATTTTTAATGAGATGACAAAAAGTTGTCTTGAGATTTTCATGGATGATTTTTTTGTTTTTGGATCTTCATTTGAGGTATGTTTAAAGAATTTAAGATCAGTACTAGAAAGATGCAAATTGAAGAAGCTGGTCTTAAATTGGGAAAAGTGTCATTTCATGGTCTAGAGTGGAATTGTGTTGGGACACGTGGTCTCTAAGAAAGGATTGGAAGTGGATAAGGCAAAAGTGGAATTAATTGCCAATCTACTTGAGCCTAAAATAGTTAAAGATATAAGATCCTTTCTAGGCCATGTTGGATTTTACAAGAGGTTTGTTTGGGGTTGTTAAGTTAATTTTTAAACTTGCTTATACAATGGTACCAGAAGACTTGTATTGGATTTGTGAACTTATATTTGTTAAATGGTGCTAGAAGTGCTTGTTTAATTTGCTTTTATGCTTATATAAATAATTACTTTTAGAAGTAAACAAACAACCTTTCACACAATTTAGATATTAAATCCAATTTGTGCTTTTAACTGCAAGTGCATAGTGTATATTGTATTTGTGTGCAAGTACAGGTTGATCCCATAGAGATTGAGTAAGAATTGTGTACTGTTCCGATTGTTATATTGGAGTTTATGTGTGTTCAGTTAAGCACTCCGTTGAATTACAGTTAACACAACGAACTAACCTCGTGGACTTATAGTTAACTCTCTGAGCCTATCTTTCCAGTTAAATACTACTATTTACAAAGGAATTCGGCCAACCATTGGGCGATTCCACAGATTGTAAATAACATCAATTAAGCTCTTTAATGTTAGTTAATATTTGATTTATCATTAAGCAATACTAACATTTAGATGTTTCAAATAGTAACCATTAAAATCTTTAAGTATCTGGAACGAATCAATTTTAGTAAATTGTGAAACTATTTTCTATTTTCTGAATCAAACAAACATAAAACATTCGCAATACTAACAATGATAACATTAATCACGATACAAAACAAACAATACAACACTTTAATACTCAATGTAAACATAGATAATTTGTTGTTTTTGGTATTTTTGTTTTGATATGTTCCTGAAGATGAGTGAAAAGTGAAATGTAAAAATCTCTATCGATAGTAAAAACTTCTGTCACTACATGCGATGCGATTACACCACTGAAAACTTAATCATTTAGAATCCTGCCTCCTCTCCCTATAGAATCGTGAATCCAGAATTGTAAGATGATCTCCTCTTCAGTATACTGGCATCAACTCAAAACCAAGGCTACAAGCTTTATGATCTCCTAAGATATGAATCTATGCTTGGTGAAAATGGCTTCCCTTCCCACGACACGATCACTCCTCATAGTGGTTGTTAGGCACTGTGTTTGGCTTAGAATTGACCCGACATAAAAAAAGTATCCTCACAAGCCTTCGATGGTTGGTGATTTTGGTGGTGGTGTGGAGCTTCAGGGAACTTCTGACGCTTCCTACAGTTAGCATGGTCCTACACCTCTACACACACTTTCTTCATTTTTTCTCTTCTTTTATATTTCTTTCAATAGTAACTGCTCCTGCTTAGATGATCGGTTGGATTTTCTTCATTCATATCAACGATGGTGATTTCTTCTTCATTTCACAAGTAAATTCCTATGTGATACGTGTGATCGTAGTTTTCCTTCGAATGTCTTGTTTTTGCAACTGCTACAGTGGCATATTAGAAAATAAATGGTTCATGGAGTTACAGATAACTCAACGGACTTCCTTCGTTGATTCAACTATAAAACACATGCAATAAAGAAATAAGCTGCTAACATAACGCATTACCTTAGTGTGTATTCATGTAACTCAACGCGTATAGTTATGCTAACTTAACGAGTTAAATATGTGCATCTCACGTGACATAATAAAGCATTTAAATTCAACATGTGCATAAATCTAACTTAACGAGTTCAGATATTTCGGATACTTACAAACCTTAACTATCTGATGCCTAGATGCATTTCGGATAATTAGCAGATAACTTACCGAAAATCCACTTAAGTCAAGTTTCCAGAACGTGACACGTGTCCTGAAGTAGTTTTATGATAAAAAACTATTTCGGATACTTAAAAATCTAACTATCTAATGCTCAGATGCATTTCAGATAGTTACCAGATAACTTACCGAACATTCACTTAAGTCATGCATTATGGTTTCAACACGTGCACTTCAGGAAATAATAAAATCTTCTTCTATCGTTTAAAACATAACTGTCTGGTACATTAAACATAACTCTCCAAATTAACAAAAAATTTGGATACTTAAGACTTTCAAACCTATAATTCACTAACAGTTCAAAAATGTACTAAATTAATGCTAATTCCCTGAAATTATGTAGATTCTTTCATTAAAGCATATAATAGTGCAATTATAACATAATGGCTTAATTCTTATATGATAAGCTAAATATTATGCAATTAACCATCATTTAACTGTTAATATTATACACTTTTCATTCTAAACACTTCTCCCATACTTAAATTTTGCTAGTCCCTTAGCAAACTAAGATCTAACTAGTTGGTCTTTCTAAAGTGCTAGAATCTTCATTTTGTTCTTCTTCAGAATAATAAATTAGATTACTATATAGATATTCTGTATTTTTCAGTAATCTGTTTTAACTTTGTTTTCTCCTCTTCAACCTGCAAATATATTTAAAACATATGTAAATTACATACAAAATATATTAGCATCATATAAGTGTTAATTATATTATCATCTTTTTTTCTTTTCAAATATCTGTTATCCTGAATTTTCCAATATGATTTCCAGAATAAATTTCAACTACATACAAATCAAAACACAATTCAATTCAATATGATTAAAACAAGTAGAATAAAGAATTGTATCTCAGATAACAACTTCAAAAGTCTATTCTAGATTCATACTTCAGCAATCTTAGATAACATAAAATATACTCGATTCAAAAGATTTCTATATTTCACAAAACACTTTTATCTTTTCATAATAGAATATGCATATTTGTACTTTAAAAGTTAATTTGAAAAGCTTGAATCATACAAGAGCTTTCTAGTGTACCCATGTATCGATCTTTTAGTCAACAATTCCAGATCTGATCAGGATCTTAGGTTGCTAGATTTAAAGAGTCCTTTTTCAGGCCAACAATCCTTACATACCTATCTACTCAAGTACAAAAGGCTCGTGATCAAACAAGTCAATAAACTCTCAAAATTTTTCTCTTTTTTTCTTTCAACACAATATATATATGTATTTCATTAATATAGATGTAATAAAACACAAATCTCGTATAGTCCTGCTTTTATTATTTACTGAAAATATGAATCCATATCAATAAGCTCATACTTTTTCTGTAGTTTAATAAGATCTACACATAAATCATTCTACAAGTTTACTCAATCAAATTAAATGTATCCTTGATCATATGTATTTCATTTAATCCAAAAATCAACATTTCAGCTCTTTCAGGATTTCAGATAATTTACTGAGTTTCAGTTAAGCATTCTCTTTTTAAAATCGTGAAATTGTTAAACTCATAAAATTCAGCAAAAACATAAGATACTATATCTAAATTTGTATGAATAGTAAAATTTTGTAGCATCTTATATAAGATTATAAAATATAACATTCAAGCAGTTACGACAGTCTCAATTATCAAACAGTTACAGCAAATTCATAAAAAAAAATTTCAATTTCCACAAAACTTTTGTAATGCCATTCTAATTCCTATAATTAAAAAATTACTTAGCTGTTAATCAAATTACCTCCCCCCCATACCTACATTTTGCATTGTCCTCAATGTAAAAGATTTTACAGTAAATTCAGTAAATGTTAGCAAGTAGGAATATTATTTCGTTGACTTAGCACCTAACTCAATGAACTTAATTCGTTGAGTTAATGAATAACTCCACGAACTAAGTTTAAATGTAAATCTAGGATAAGTAATCAATTACATACCTTGTTCTTTTGCATCTCCTTCAACATCTTCTGATTTTTTATTCTGAAAAACTTTTCATTCACAAATAAAAGCAGAATATATAAAAAAATAACAACTTAACAACAAAACATAAATTGTTAATTATGTGTCTTGTGTGGAACCCAAGCTCCCATGCCTTTGGTGGTTCACAAGTAAGCTAGTTGGTTTTCCAGAATAGATACCAACAAACTGGATTGATATATATATATATATATTTTTCTTATAAAATAAAACTAAAACTCAAATTTTTCCTTTCTTTTTCTAAAAATAAATGCAGAATACACACAACATTAAAGCACAAAATCACAGTTTAAGAACATGATTGAAAAGTAGTAACAAACGAAATAAACGTGTCAATCCAAGCAATCTTTTTAGGCATAATTCTTCTTTCTATTAATTCTGTTTTAATGCAGTCTGCTTTCTTTTTTAACTTATAAACTTATAGTATGTTATTAATACTAAATATGAGTGTATTTCCATTAATAAATTGAAATGCAGAAAGGGATCCTCTTCTATTCCAAGATAATGTAGCTACTTCTAGTTCTACATATATTTCAATATATTCCTCTTCCCACTTCCATTCATTTAGGTATTTTATAATCTATATTCGAAATTTCATCAATTCATCTCACCATCTAATTAGACGTAAAGTAGGATCATCATATTCATTATACCACATTCCTAATTGAATTTTATCATATTCTGCAGATGGTGGTTTAGCTATATCACTCGGTATAGGTAATATTTCTATAAAGTCACCATCATAACTATCTATGCTTACTATGTATAAATCAGATCTAAATGCAACTAATATATCTATGACTAGATATATATAACCATCAAGTATGATATGTATGCTATTAATTAAAATTTTCTGTCCTAGATATATCATAGTATTTTCAGTCCAAGATCTATTTAGAAAATCATACACACTTAAGCATAAATTTTCATCCCAATTTCCAATTAGTCTCTAATAATACAATTTTTCAGGAATGGTCGAATTTTTATCAGAAAATGTTAAAGTTGACCCACAATTTTCAGTTGGTACTTCAAATCTATTAGGCCTTCCTATATCCCATTCTTCTCTAGTGATAGGATTTCTAATCAAAATATCAGGTAACAAAATTGCATACCTTGGTTTGGTTCTATAAATAATTAATCCTTTGTCTATCCCCATAATATGATCTATTCCTCCTAGTGTCTTGGGTGGAATTCCAACATTTTCTTCCATATTCAGATATTCATAGCTGATTGAACTACGATTAAATGACTTCCATAAAAATCCATCTCTAATCTTAGTCATTTTTGCAGCTTGTAGTCCATGAAAATATTTTTCTCTAACACAATCTTTGATTTCCTTTGATACACAATACAATCTGCTTAGATATTTAGCTGACAGGTTACTCAGTACTTTCCTTAGTGCATCCAGTGGTAATTTTATCAATTCCATATGTTGTGATTCTGTATAACATAAACAAAAAATTTAATAGAGATAAAATTAACATAGCTACTTACTTACCCTCGTGGAGTTAGGTCATAACTCAACCGACTAAGTTCGTTGAGTTAAGTAATAACTCTACGATATTACTAACTATAATTAAACTTATATATATATATATATATTTCTATATATTTCTATTTCTATATTATACATAGTTACTTTAGTTATACTACTTCATTCAGTTTCCCTCCCATAAGAGGTATCAATTTCATTAACAATTTTGTTGACAGGGTTAGGTACTGCTTGCATTGGCAATCCTCTAGTAGGTCTAACTTCTATTGATTCCTTTTGTCTAGGGGGTATATTTTTATTCATATTTTGATTTTGAATTGCAGCATTTCCAAATACAAGATCTAGAGGATTATTTAATTGATGAATTATCTTTTCTAACTTCTCTATTCTAGATCCTTGTTCAATTAATGCTTCATAACTTATATTTTTGTCATTTATATTTTCTCCTCCCTAGAAATTGTTGTTTTTCCAAGATAGATTTGGGTGATTTCTCTAATTAGGATTATAAGAATTTCCAAAGTTATCTTTCTAGTTTCTAGCATAAATAATATCTAAATCATTAACATTTGCATTCTTTTCTGCTAGCTTCTGATTTAAGGATAACTCTTCTATTTTCTTTGTTAACTCAGTTAATTTAACTTCAAGCATAGTGCATGAATCTATTTCATGCATTCCCCTTGGTAATATTCTTTTATCTGTAATAGATTCAATCGAGTTTTCCCACTATGCAGTTCTTTTTGCAAAGTTTTCTAAATATGCCCATGCTTCTTCACTACACAATTTTAAAAATCCATTTTGACAAGTAGATTCTAATAAAGATTTCGTTGAAACATCTATGCTTTCATAAATTATACCTATTAATTGTGCTTTACTCGTTGCATGATGTGGACATTGAGTTAGTAAATCTTTAAATATTTCAAAATATTTCCAAAATGATTCTCCCTGTTTTTGGCTACACATTAATATTTCCTTTTTCTTTTAATCATTTGATGTGTTGGATAATATTTTTCTAGAAAAATAGAGCAAAATTCAATCCATGTAGAAATTGAATCAGGCGATAGAGTATATAACCATCTCTTAGCTGTCTTTTAAAGCAAAAGGGATATATCTAAGTTTAATAACATCAATACTCATGTTCGGCATTTTCATCATTTGACAAACTTCGTTAAATTCTTTAAGGAAATAATAGGCATCCTCTCTTTCTAATCCATGAAAATGTGGTAATTGACTAATATAATTAAATTTCAGTTCAAACCTATCTCCCTCAAAGTTTGGCAATCAAATACATGAAGGTTCATCAACTAATTCAGGATACAGAATTTCCCCTAATGATTTTTCTACTGGAGTAGTGTTTAGAATGAAAAGGTGCATAATATTAACGGTTAAATGATCGTTAATTGCATAATATTTAGCTTATCATACGAGAATTAAGCCATTATGTTATAATTGCACTATTATATGCTTTCATGAAAGAATCTGCATAATTCCAGGGAATTAATGTTAATTTAGTACATTTCTGAACTGTTGGTAAATTGCAGGCTGTGAAATTCTTAAGTATCTGAATTTTCTATTATTTCGAAGCGTTATGTTTAATGTACTGGATAGTTATGTTTTAAATGCTTAAAGAATATTTTATTATTTCCTAGATTACACATTTTGAAACTACAATGCATGACTTAAGTGGATTTTCGGTAAGTTATTTGTTAACTATCCGAAATGCATTTGAGCATCAGATAGTTAGGTTCGTAAGTATCCGAAATATTTGAACTTGTTAAGATAGAATTATGCACGTATTGAATTTAAATGCTTTAGTATATCACGTGAGATGCACATGTTTAACTAGTTAAGTTAGCATAACTGTACGCATTGAGTTACATGAATACACACTAAGGTAATGCGTTATGTTAACGGCTTATTTCTTTATTGCACGTGTTTTATAGTTAAATCAACGAAGTAAGTCCGTTGAGTTATCTGTAACTCCATGGATCATTTACTTTCTAATATGCCACTATAGCGGTTACAGAAATAGGACATTCGAAGGAAAACCACGATTGCACGTATCACGTAGGAAATCGCTCGTGGAAGGAAGAAGAAATCACCATTGTTGATATGAATGAAGGAAATCCAACCGATCATTAAAGTAGAAGCAGTTACTACTAAGAAATATAAAAGACAAGGAGAAAAAAAAATGAAGTGTGTGGCTAGTGTGTGTGTAGAGGACGACAAACCGAGCTATCTACAGGCAGCGTCGGAAGTTCCCTGAAGCTCCACACCAACCATCCCCACCACCACCATAATCACCAACCATCGAAGGTCTGTGAGGATACTTTCCTAATGTCGGGTCGATTCCGAGCCAAACACGGTGGCTGACAACCACTATGAGGAGTGATCGCGTCGTGGGAAGGGAATCCATTTTCACTAAGCACCGACTCATATCTCAAAAGATTGTAAAGCTTCTAGCCTTGGTTTTGGGTTGATGCCAGTATGCTAAAGAGAAGATCAACTTGCACTTCTGGACTCGCGATTCTATAAGGAGAGGAGACAAAATTGTAAGTGAAATTTTCAATGGTGTAATCGCGTCGCATGTAGTGATAGAAATTTTTACTGTCAATAGAGGTTACTTTTACATTTCACCTTTTGCCTATTTTCATGATCATATAAAAACAAAAATACCAAAAACAACTTATCTATTTTTATAGTTAGTATTTGAGTGTTGTATTGTTTGTTTTGTATCGTAATTATTGTTATCATTGTCAGTGTTTGGAATGTTTCATGTTTGTTTAAATTTAGAAAATAGAAAATAGTTTTACAGTTTACTGAAATTGAATCGTTCCTGATACTTAAAGATTTTAATGGTTACTGTTTGAATTATCTGAATGTTAGTGTTGCTGAATGATAAATTTAATATTAACTAGCATTAAAGAGCTTAATTGATGTTATTTACAATCTATGGAACTGCTAAATGGTTAACCGAATTCCTTTGTAAATAGCAGTATTAAACTGGATAGATAGCTTCGTTGAGTTACTTCAATTTCACGAGGTTAGTTCGTTGAGTTATAGCTAACTCAACGAAGTGCTTACTGAATATATAAATTTCATTGTAAAAAAATGTAACAGTACACAATTCTTACTCAATTCTCTATGGGATCGACCTGTACTTGCACGCGAATACAATATACACTATGCATTTGCAGTTAAAATACAAATTGGAATTAATAGCTAATTTGTGTGAAAGATGGTTTGTTGACTTCTAAAAAGGAAATACTAATAAGCATAAGATAAATTAACTACATTACAAATAGAAGTTAACAAATTTTCTGGCGCCGTTGCTAGGGAACTAAATAAGTTCTCTAGTGCCGCCTAAAAATTCAATCAAGTTTTCTAGTGCCGTTGCCGGGGAATGGAGTAACTAAGATACTGTGAGTGATATTTGGTTACCCAGCACGACACCAGAAAACTAGTTTGGATCTCCAGCAACGCACCAGAAAAACTTGGATATGTTAACTTCTGTTTTTACTTAGTTAAGTTATCTTTATGCCTATTCCTTTTTTAGAAGTAAACAAACAACCTTTCACACAAATTAAATATTAATTCCAATTTGTATTTTAATTGCAAGTGCACAATGTCTATTGCATTAGTGTGCAAATACAGGTCGATCCCACAGGGAATTGCTTAAGAATTGAGAACTATCCGTTTGTTAACAATCAAATTTATATATTCAATAAGCTCTCCATTGAGTTACAGTTAACTCAACAGACAAAGTTCATTGAGTTATGGCTAACTCAATGGACTAACCTCGTGGACTTAAGTTAACTCCACGAGCCTGTCTTTTCTTTTTAATATTGCTATTTACAAAGGAATTTGGCCAACCACTAGGCGATTCCATAGATTATAAATAACATCAATTAAGCTCTTTAATGTTAGTAAACACTGGATTTATCATTAGGCAATACTAACATTCAGATAATTCAAACAGTAACCATTAAAATCTTTAAGTCTTTTGAACGAACCAATTTCAGTAAACTGTAAAACTAAAACAAACATAAAACAATCACAACACTGACAAAAATAACATTAATCACGATACAACATAAACAATACAACACTCAAATACAAAATACAAACACAAATAAGTTGTTTTTGGTATTTTTGTTTTAATATGAACATGGAAATGGGTGAAAGGTGAAATGTAAGGTAATCTCAATTGTTGAGTATTTTTGTTTTGATGATGTGTGCTGAATGAAAATAATCATATTTGCTCAATTACTATTGCTTGTGATAAGAAATTAAAATCATCAATTAATACAGAAAAAGCTTATTGATATAAATACTTGTCTGTATTGGATCTGAAGTTAAAAACTAGTTGTTTCGTTGCATTAATTTCTCATTTAGCTAAACGTTAAGTTAACGTGTGTTTTTATTGAAAAGCATGATATATTTTAATGTTATATCTTCTGTATCATGAATAGTGCACGTTTAGACAACTCGTTAAGTTAGAGTTTTGTTTGTATAGAGGTCACGTGGAACTCATTAAGTTAGAGGCTTAAAGGTTAAAATAGGTCACGTGATAACTCGTTAAGTTAGTGAGTAAAAGAAGAGACGAACTCGTTAAGTTAGTGTTATACACATGGTGAAATTATAAGTTACGAATGTTACATTGTATCACGTGAGGTGCACATGTTTAACTCATTAAGTTAACATAACTAAACGCGTTGAGTTGCTATATTGAACACTAAGGCAACGCGTTAGGTTAGCGTTATAAACTTAAGTTGTTATTTTTGCACGTGGTAAAATTCTTATTATAAAAACATTTGTTTATTACTAGTTCGTTGAGTTATCATAACACAACGGAGATGGTTCGTTGAGATAGCATAACACCACAGACTTAGTTCGTTGAGTTAGTTACAGTACTTGTCACGTGAAATGGCACATGAGAAACTCGTTAAGTTAGAAACGTTAAGTTATATATATACTTGTGTTACTCGTTTAGTTAACATTAAAGTAACGACTTCTTATTACACTGATGAAAAACTTTTGGATGAGAAAGTTTATTTTGTAGGAAATTTTTCAGAGATCCAAGACTAATGATTAAAGAAAATTCGAAATATAAACGTGGGTTAGAACATGTGTGTTTTGATGAAGGAAAAAGAAAAGACATGGAGAAGTGGAAAACTGGTAGTGGTTAAACGTGAAGGTTATGCATAAAATGAAGATACAGTATAAAAGGCATAGAATTCTCGTTGATCAATTTATCCTTGCATACAAAACGAAAAATCTTTCCAAGGATCAAACCATCCCTGCACACCAAAAGAAAAATCTTTTTCAGGGATCAAAAACACCTTGTCGGGAAAAATCTCTCAAGTGGAAGAAAGTTCAGTGAAGCATAAAAAGGTAAGATTTTCGTCACTGAAGATTTGAAGTATCAAAAGAAAGCAAATTCGGTGAAGCATGAAAAGACAAGATATTCGTCACTGAAGAATTGTTGAAGAAGAAAAAGAAGAAGAAGAAATATCTCAAACAGGGAGAAAAGTTTTAAATTCCGCAAATTAGATTTCTTTGTTTGTAGTTATGAAATTGTTTAGATGATACATGGTATCGAAATATAATTGCATCTACAATTTCTGAGGAGAATTGAATTGTATACTGTAATTGAAACCTTGAATAAAAATGATTTTATGAAAACAATGTCTCGACTTGTTTTTGAGTTTTAAAGTTTCAATTATATTTCAGAAAATATTAAAAATACACAATTCACCCCCCTCTTGTGTAGCCATACAATCCAACAAGTGGTATCAGAGCTTTGTTAATAATCTTTGATATAAAATCATACCAACTTATTTAATATCATTGCTTATTCTACCTTCCTTGTTTTTAAATAGAAATTAATATCTGAGCATACGTTTAACTTTCTTGATCTAAGGCTCAAATTGTTTTAAAGTTTTTAGATTGTTTAAAATCAAATAGGTTGAAAAATCTAAGGTAAAATGGCTACTAGAAATGGTAATTTTTCTTTATATGAAGGCCAAAATCTTAATCGTCCTCCTTTATTTGATGGAATACATTTTGAATATTGGAAATATAGGATGACTATTTTTCTTCAAAGTATAGATCATAAATTGTGGTTCATGATTTCTAAACCATATACTCCATTAATTACTCCTTATAATACTTGGACAATTACTGAAAAAGAAAATGAAACTTTGAATACTAAGGGCTTAAATATTTTATTTTGTGCATTGAGTTATGAACAGTTCAGTAAAGTGTCGGAATATAAATCTGCTTATGAGGTGTGGCATGCATTAGAAGTTTCACATGAAGGTACTTCTCAAGTTAAAGAGACTAAAATAAACATGTTGATTCATAAGTATGAACTCTTTAAGATGCATGAAGACGAAAATCTTTCTGAGATGTTTTCCAGATTTCTTGATATCATAAACTCTTTAAAATGTTTAGGAAAGAATTTTGAACAGAAGGATTTGGTGAGGAAAATTCTCAGATCCCTAAGTTTTAAATGGTCTCAGAAAGTAATATCAATTGAGGAATCACGAGATTTAAATGTTTATACTATGAATGAACTTATAGGAAATTTAACAGCTTATGAAGTTCAATTAAATGAATCACTAAGTCACAACAAACTAAAAATGAAGAAAGAAATAGCCTTCGAAATTAATTCAGATTCTGATATATCTACTGATTCTGATGAGGATTTGATTTTGCTGACTAGGAAATTCAAGAAAGCATGGAAAGCTAGGAAACAGCAAAGGAACAAAAATAATAAACCCTCAAAGTCAAAATCATTGAATGACAAGAATTCTTCATCCAAAAAGTATGTATGTTACAATTGTAAGAAACCTAGACATCTTTCTCCAGATTGTCCTATGAGGAAAAATGAAAAGCAAAGTAAGACAAATCAGAAGAAGACGGCTCAGAAAACTCAAAAAAAGTTTTACAAGAAAAAGGCTTTGAAGGTCACTTGGGGCGACACGTCTAAAGAGTCTGAATCTGAGGAATCAGCATCAAAATCTTCACATTCAGAAGGAGAACAAGAGTTAGAAGACGTTGCTCATGTGTGCTTCATGGCAGATGAGTCTGAGGTAATATATGATCCTGAAAGTCATTCAAATTTCAACTTTGATGAATTATTATGTGCTTATCATGCATTATTACAAAAACTTAAAGTATGTAAACTGGAAAATAAGAATATTAGAAAATCTTCATCCATTATGGAAGAAGAAAATTGTTTCTTGTCTACTACTTTAGAAAAGTTTAAATGTGAAAATGAAAATCATGCTAGAGATTTGCAAAAATTTAGATTTAATGAATGTATCTGGCATGAACAAATACAGAATATAAATGCTGAAAAATTAAATATAGAATCTGAAAATGAAATGTTGAGAAACAATATAAATGAACTTGAATTAGAGATAGAAAAATTAAAACTGAGAGAGCAAGATTTAAATTCTACCTTTGAGAAATGGAATTTAAGTCAAACTAAGTTAGACAAACTAACTAGTACCCCTGCGGTGTCTTATAAATTTGGCTTAGGATTTGATTATCCTGAATCTCAAGCTAATAAAGGATTTATTAGTTGCAGTTCAAGTAAATCTAAGACTAAAATTCCTTTTATTATGAAACAAGGTAATAAATATGTAGAAGTAGGTACTTCAAGGAATGAATCATGTAGTAATAATATAAATCAATGTGATTTGTCAAATTGTACTTCTAACATGACTATAAATGTTTCTAAAAATCTTGTTTCTTGTTCTGGAAATTCAGTTTCTAATGTTTCTAAAATTTCAGACAATTGTAGTAAACTGAAAATTCAGAAACCTGAGCATGTAATTCAATACACTGGTATTAGACCAATTACTCATTCTACATGTGATAAAACAAAAAATTCTTGTGCAAAAAAAGATTTTGTATGTACGAAAAGTGTTAATACAAGTACAAAATCTTGGTATGAACTTACAGAAATGTATATGCATGACCAAAATAAATTAACATCTGATAAAAATATGTTTGGTCTTGATTATACTACATCTGAAAACAAAAAGAATGATTGCAAAAGCAATAATGCTATATGTGAGTATGAAGCTAATGATAAATCAATAGTACTTACAACTAATAAGAATATAAATGATAATGTTAAACTATTTTTAAACAAAAAGAAGAAATATGCGTTTAATGAACTTGGTCCTCAACAACATTGGGTACCAAGAAAAAGTTTTTCTTAATTTGTGTTGCAAGAGGAAACAACATCAAAATGGATTTTGGACAGTGGAGCGTCAAGTCACATGACCGGACAAAAAAATCTATTACAAAATTTTACAAATACCATGAAAGGAAGTGTAACATTTGGAAACAAAAGCAAAGATAAAATCTTAGGTGTGGGCAATGTTCAAATAACTCCTACTTGTGTTATTTCGAATGTACTATTTGTAGAAAACCTAGGTTTTAATTTACTGAGTGTTATAAATGGATAAAGGTATATTTTTAAATCAGGAAAAATATGCAGATGAAATGCTTAAGAAATTTAATTTTAATGATACAAGGATTCGAGGAACTCCTATGAGTACTACTTTAAAGTTAGATATTGAGGACATAGGAATATCTATAGATCAAAGAAAATACAGAAGTATGATTGGTTCTTTACTTTATTTGACTGCTAGTAGACTTGATATTATGTTTGTTGTGTGTGTTTGTGCTAGATTTCAATCTAATCCTAAAGAATCACACTTAATTGCAGTTAAAAGAATATTTAGATATATACAAGGAACTAAAAATTTTGGACTGTATTATTCTAAGGATAGTTCAATAGATCTTATAGGATATACTGATGCTGATTATGTAGGATCTAAATCTGATAGAAAGAGTACTAGTGGCACATGTCAATTATTGGGAAATAATTTGGTATCATGGTTTAGTAAAAAGTAAAACTGTGTAGCACTTTCTACTACAGAAGCTGAATATGTTGTTGCTGCACTGTGTTGCACTCAGATTCTATGGATAAGGCAAACTTTAGAAGATTTTGGATTATCTTATGATACAACTGAGATTTATTGTGACAGTAGTTCTGCAATAAATCTTTCTAAAAATCCTGTATTACATTCAAGAGCAAAGCATATAGAGGTTAGACATCATTTTCTAAGAGATAACGTAATTAAAGGAAAAATTAAATTAGAATTTGTGTCTAGTAAAAATCAATTAGCTGATATATTTACAAAACCTCTAAACAAAAATACATTCTGCAACATTAGATTAAATTTAGGTATTTGTAGGCTATGTGATGTGTAAAATGCTTAAACTCCACATAAAAAGATAAATATTATTGATGATGTTGTTCACCTGATAGATATTATATACTTATTATAAATATCTAAAGTAATATCTAAACTGCTACTTAAGATACTATGTATTTATTGTAAAATCATAGTAGTATCTTATTGATTTTAAGTAGTTTATCAATTTTAATAGTTTTTACGATTTTAAGTGGAAGTGTAAATGAAAAACATTAAATACTTCTGACATTCTAAAATTTTGATTAAATGTTTTCCTTGAATCAAGGAAAATGCATATGATCATGCATAAATTTGACTTAATTGATTAAACTTGTAGAATAAGTTATATGTAACTCATCTTAAACTGTTAATCAAAAGTATAAGCTTAGTGAAACTGATTCATATTCTTAGTACAATCATAGAAGTAAAAATTGTATGAGATTTGTGTTTTATTGCATCTGTATTAATGGAATACATATATACTATGCTTAAAATGAAAAATGCTTACAAAGTAAAAATCTTTGAGAGTTTATTGATCAGTTTGATCACGAGCCTTTTGTACTTGAGCAGATAGGTATGTAAGGATTGTTGTCCTAAAAAAGGATTCTTTAAATCTGGCAACCTAAGGTCCTGATCAAATCTGGGATTGTTGACTGAAAGCTCATTACATGGGTACATTAGAAAGCTCTTATATGATTCAAGCTTTTCAAACTAACTTTTAAAGAAAATTATCAATATTTACTGTTTTGAAAAGAAAAAGTTGTTTCATTAATTACAGATATCTTTGAATCGCATATAGTTTATACCAATATGACTACTGATTTATTGAATCAACATTAGTACTTTTGAAAACGTTTATTTGAGATACATTCTTTAATTCTCCTTGAATTAATCGAATTGAGTTCAAAGTTGTGTTTTGATTCATATACAGTAGGAATTGATTCTGGAAATCATTTTTGATGATGTTAGGATAACGTAAGTCTTTGAAAAGAAAATGTAAAAGTATAGTTATACTTAACATCTATTGTCACTACAGGTATATTTTGTATTTTGATTGAATATATTTGAAGTATATTTGTAGGGGGAGGATTAACAATGTCGAAAATAGATTAATATAATTTAGAATACAAATCTTAGTTAATCTGAATTAATGTCCTCTTAAAATCTTAATGAAATAATTTAAAAAGACAAATAAACTATTTTAGATTCAAAGGACAAAATGTTCAAATAGTCTACAATGTTCTCAAGATAATGTTAAGTTTAGCATGTGTGTTGTTTTTAGAACGTTTCAGTTGGAAGCATCCTAAAATTCTTTTAAGTGTACTAACTAGATGTTGTGTTAGATAAGGTAACGTGTAAAACTGCCTCTAGACAGCGTTTTACTCATTAGGTTGGTTAACTCAACAAGTTATACTTGAATATTTCGGGTACCTTGATTGAATAAACTTTATTCAATATTTATTTAATTTCTAAACCCGACTTCTCTTCACGTTGAGTTATATGCCTAAAAACCCTATTTAAACACTTATTACACGGGGACTTAGGTTATTTGTAAACTTTGTCAAGAAAATCTTTCCCGCTTGTTGCTATTACAACCTACGACGATGGTCTCCAAGTTCTACAAAGGTTGTGGCAGAGGAAAAGGCAAAAGCAGAAGAGATGCAAAATTAAAAGAAATAGAGAATGATGAAGTTCCACGTACTTGGTTCAAGAAAATATTTCGAGTGGACAAAAGGTTAGAAGAACTTTATAGAGATTACTTCTTTTCTCAAGATATATTAGATGAAGTTAAACAAGAACTTCAACATACAGATGCAAGTATTACATACATGGGTATTCGAAGTAAATATGATAGAGAATACAGAATGAAATGTGCTGAGATTGCATTTTTGGAACAGTATGCAAAATATTTGGAAAAAGGTGTAGGTTCATCAAATAGAACTCCTCAAACTCCTATAAACGGTACAAGACTACATGCATTTGAGGAAGAGCATGAATCAGCTATCCCTACTCCTTTATATTCAAAACAAGTAGAATCAGATATTGCTGTAGACAAAACAAAAGTTGACAGTCTTCGAAAGGCCGTTGCAATAGAAAGTGCCTTAGAAGAATTAAAGCAGAAAACTTTTATGGAGCAATTTGAAAAGAAAACAGCAATACTTGAAAAGGAGAAACAAAAATGTTATAGAAGAAGGAAAGTCAGAAAAATTATGTCTAAGGAAATAAAGTCTATTGAAAAAGAAAAATCAGATGAAAATTTATTTCCAAAGGACAATGTATGTCTTGACATTGTACCTTATTATGCATCTGATAAATTCATCAGTTCCGAACACACTGAAATTGATGAAGAGAATGAGACTTTATTTTCCCTTGCTAGAAAACTTGAGAAGAAATCCAAGTCCAATATGAGCTCAAGTTTTTCTATTAGTACAAGTCCTAATGATGCAGAAATTGACAAATCAGAGCATCAGGCACCTGACATTGAACAAGTTATTGCAGATATAATTGACAATGTTGAAGCAGTAACTAGTTCAAAGGCTGAATTGTTTGGAGTAGCAGATATTGAAAATGTTAAGACTCCAGAAGAGCTAAAAGTTAACCAGCCTTCTACAGAATCTATAGAAGTAAAGTTTGAGAATTCACAACATGAATCAATGGAAATATCTGTTGAACAAAATGAACAATTACAGATAGATACACCGACTGTAGAATTTGTGGAAAAATTGTACTCTGAACATTCTATAGAGACTGAACAGATGAATGTTGAGCATATTGACAATGTTCCTAACATTGTTGAAGCTGAAGAATCAAGCTTACCTGAGCAGCTTCAAGATAATATTTTGGAAGAGGAACAACATGACATTCATTTTGAAGAAGAGGTTCCTAAAGATGAATTAAACTCTAAATCACGGCTTCAGGTATCACCTTCTTTGTGTACAATATTAAAAATTCAAGGTAATGCAATTCATTTTAGATCTGAAGAAGCATTGTAGAAATACAATAATCTGATTACATGTCAGATTCTGCATGCTCGTCCAATAAAATTCAGAAATTTGATGGAAATAAGAGATCTGTTTGAGATTCAAGGCCTCATTAAATTCTTGCTAGTAGGAACGAAATGGAAGCAATACATAGAGCTTATTGCAGCTTTTTATAGCAATCTAGACAAGAATGGAAATTTTTTGATAACTCAAATAAATGAACAGGAGTTTATGTTGTCTCCTGAGTTAATTTTTGAAGTTTTAGGATTAAAGAATGAAGGTGTTGTTGTTACCAACAGATTTGACATAATAAGACAACTAGAATGGAACATTCAGTCTTTATCAAAAATTCCAGATGCATATTCTGAAATGAGATTAATGGAAAATCTGAATGCAGAGGCAAGATTTATTGCAAATATATTGCATGCAAATTTATTTCAAAGAGTTGAACACAATTTGGAAGTCAGCAGAAGCTGTTTATATGCAACTTATGGCCTACTAAATAGAATTCAAATAAATTGGTTTGATGTTTTTATGTCTCAACTACAGCATATGAGTTCAAAGTTATTTTATGGTGATGCTGTATATAGAATCCTTGCAAGCCAATTGACTTTATCTGACAGGCCCTCTGAAACTAAAGGCATGAGAGCATTTAGTGTCAAAGATTTGCAAAAATTACAGGCCATGCATAAACCTCAACGACAATAACAACAACAACCTGATACAGAACATATACAACAACAACAACAAAGTTATTCAGTTCAAGCAGAACAGCAAACCCAGCTACCTCCTAACTTGGATGCAGTGCTTAACGACATCAGAAATGATATTAGGTATCTAGAAGATAAAATATGTAATGCTATAAGTGATATACTTAGGAGGGGTCGATAAATGTTTTTGTTTGTTTCTGAATACAAAATGTAATGTTTGTATTACTTGTTTGATTTGATTGAACAATGCATTTTTTTGTAAATGTCTTCAATTATTATTCTTGTTTACAGAAAGAGTTGTTGTAATTATATATATATATATTCTTTGTAATTATCTTTTTGATTAATGATAAAAAGGGGGAGAAATATTATAAAAAGATGATTATGATCTTAATTGCATATATATATTATAAAAGGAGATGCTATTTAAATAGTTATTGTAATCTGACAGATGATAATTAGAAAACTGATACTTATATAATTATTGACATCTGAGAGTTTTAGTTTTGAGAGGTAAAATTTACACAAACAATAGAAATAAGTTTAAGCAAACTTAATTCAACAAACAAGTTTGTTGAATTAAAAGTTAACCCAACGAAGGTGCTTTGTTGAGTTAAACATATTTCATAATTGATTTAATATGGTTTTGTCATCATCAAAAAGGGGGAGATTGTTGAGTATTTATGTTTTGATGATGTGTGCTGAATGAAAATAATCATATTTGCTCAATTACTATTGCTTGTGAAAAGAAATTAAAATCATCAATTAATACAGAAAAAGCTTACTGATATAAATACTTGTCTGTATTGGATCTGAAGTTAATAACTAGTCATTTCGTTGCATTAATTTCTCATTTAGCTAAACGTTAAGTTAACGTGTGTTTTTATTGAAAAGCATGATATGTTTTAATGTTATATCTTCTGTATCATGAACAGTGCACGTTTAGACAACTCGTTAAGTTAGAGTTTTGTTTGTATAGAGGTCACGTGAGAACTCGTTAAGTTAGAGGCTTAAAGGTTAAAATAGGTCACGTGATAACTCGTTAAGTTAGTGAGTAAAAGAGGAGACGAACTCGTTAAGTTAGTGTTATACATGTGGTGAAATTATAAGTTACGAATGTTGTATTGTATCACGTGAGGTGCACATGTTTAACTCGTTAAGTTAACATAGTTAAACGCGTTGAGTTGCTATATTGAATACTAAGGCAACGCGTTAGGTTAGCGTTATAAACTTAAGTTGTTATTTTTTGCACGTGGTAAAATTCTTATTATAAAAACATTTGTTTATTACTGGTTCGTTGAGTTATCATAACACAACAGAAATGGTTCATTGAGTTATCATAACACAACGGAGATGGTTCGTTGAGATAGCATAACACCACAGACTTCGTTCGTTGAGTTAGCTACAGTACTTGTCACGTGAAATGGCACATGGTGAACTCATTAAGTTAGAAATGTTAAGTTATATATATATACTTGTGTTACTCGTTTAGTTAACATTAAAGTAACGACTTCTTATTACACTAATGAAAAATTTTCAGACGAGAAAGTTTATTTCGCAGGAAATTTTTTAGAGATCCAGGACTGATGATTAAAGAAAATTTGAAATATAAACGTGGGTTATAACGTGTGTGTTTCGATGAAGGAAAAAGAAAAGATGTGGAGAAGTGGAAAACTAGTAGTGGTTAAACGTGAAGGATATGCATGAAATGAAGATACAGTATAAAAGGCGTAGAATTCTCGTTGATCAATTTATCCTTGCACACAAAACGAAAAATCTTTTCAAGGATCAAACCATCCCTGCACACCAAAAGAAAAATCTTTTCAAGGATCAAACCATCCCTGCACACCAAAAGAAAAATCTTTTTCAGGGATCAAAAACTCCTCTTCGAGAAAAATCTCTCAAGTGGAAGAAAGTTCAGTGAAGCATAAAAAGGTAAGATTTTCGTCATTGAAGATTTGAAGTATCAGAAGAAAGCAAATTCGGTGAAGCATGAAAAGACAAGATATTCGTCACTGAAGAATTGCTGAAGAAGAAAAAGAAGAAGAAGAAAGATCTCAAACAAGGAGAAAAGTTTTAAATTCCGCAAATTAGTTTTCTCTGTTTGTAGTTATGAAATTGTTTAGATGATACATGGTATTGAAATATAATTGCATCTACAATTTCTAAGGAGAATTGAATTGTATATTGTAATTGAAACCTTGAATAAAAATGATTTTATGAAAATAATGTCTCGACTTGTTTTTGAGTTTTAAAGTTTCAATTATATTTCAGAAAATATTAAAAATACACAATTCACCCCCCCTCTTGTGTAGCCATACGATCCTACAATCTGCATCACACAAGTGTTAATTATATTATCATTTGTTCTTCTTTTCATCATCTGTCATCCTAAATTTTCCAATAAGATTTCAAGAATAAATTTCAACAACATACGAATCAAAATACAATCTAATTCAATATGATTAAGACAAGTAGACTAAAGAATTGTATCTCAGATAAACAACTTCAAAAGTCTATTCTAGATTCATATTTCAGCAATTTTAGATAACAGAAAATATACTCGATTCAAAAGATATCTGTATTTCTCAAAACACTTGTATCTTTTCAGAACAGTATATGCATATTTGTACTTTAAAAGTTAATTTGACAAGCTTGAATCATACAAGAGCTTTCTAGTGTACCCATGTATCGAGCTTTCAATCAACAATCCCAGATCTGATCAGGATCTTAGGTTGCCGGATTTAAAGAGTCATTTTTTAGGTCAACAATCCTTACATACCTATCTGCTCAAGTACAAAAAGCTCGTGATCAAACAAGTCAATAAACTCTCAAAGTTTTTCTCTTTTTTTTTTTTTTTTTCAACATAGTATATGTACGTATTTCATTAATATAGATGCAATAAAACACCAATCTCATATAGTCCTGCTTCTATTATTTACTGAAAATATGAATCCATATCAATAAGCTCATACTTTTTCTATAGTTTAATAATATCTACACATAAATCATTCTACAAGTTTAATCAATCAAATTAAATGTATCTTTGATCATATGTGTTTCATTTAATCTAAAAATCAACATTTCAGCTCTTTCAGGACTTCAAATAATTTACTAAGTTTCAGTTAAGCATTTGATTTCATTTTAAAATCGTGAAATTGTTAAACTCATAAAATTCAGCAATAACATAAGATACTATATCTAGATTTGTATGAGTAGTAAAATTTGTAGCATCCTATATAAGATTATAAATATAACATTTCAGCAGTTACAGTTCTTTAAAAATTTTGCAGTTTTAATTATCGGATAGTTACAGCAAATTCATAAAAATTTTCAATTTCCACAAAACTTTGTAGTACCATTCTAATTCCTTTAATTAACAAACATACATGGCTCTTACTTTAATTACCTCCCCATCATACCTATTTTTTTTTGCATTGTCCTTAATATAAAGATTTGACAATAAATACAGATATTGTAGCAGGCATGAATATTGTTTCGTTGACTTAGCATCTACTCAACGAACTTAATTCGTTGAGTTAATGAATAACTCCACAAATTGAGTTTAAATCTAAATTCAGGATAAGTAATCAATTACATACCTTGTTTCATTTGTATCTCCTTCTGTATATTTCAATTTTTGATTCTACAAAACTTTTCATTCACAGATAAAAGTAAAATATATAACAAAATAACATTTAACAAATATTGATAAATCAGTGTCTTGTGTGGAACCCAGGCTCCTATGCCTTTGGTGGCTCACAAGCAAGCTAGTTGGTTTCGCAAAAAAGATACCAACAAACTGGATTGATATTTATTTTATTTTTTTCAAAACAAATAATACAAAATACACACAACATTAAAAGCACAGAATTATAATTTAAGAACATGATTGAAAAGTAGTAACAAATGGAATAAACGTGTCAATCCAAGCAAACTTTTTAGGCATAATTCTTCTTGCTATTAATTCTGTTTTAATTTAGTTCGTGTTCCTTCTTAATTTGTAAACTTGCAGTATGTTATCAATACTAAACACAAGTGTATTGCCATTAATGAAATGAAATGCAAAAAGGGATCCTTTTCGGTTCCAATATAATGTAGCTGTTATTATTTCTACATCTATTTCAATATATTCTTCTTCCCACTTCCATTCATTTATGTCTTTCACAATCCATATTTGAAATTTCATCAATTCATCCCACCATCTTATTAAACATAAAGTAGAATCATCATATTCATTATACCACATCCCTATTTGAATTTTATCATATTCTGCAGATGGTGGTTTAGCTATTTCTCTTGGTATAGGCAAAATTTCTATATAGTCATTATCATAACTATCTATGCTTACTATGTATAAATCAGATCTAAATGCAATTGATATATCTGACACTAGATATATATATCCATCAAGTATGACATGTATGCTGTTAATTAATGATTTATGTCTTAGATATATCATAGTGTTTTCAATCCAAGATCTATTCAAAAAATTATACACACTTAGGCATAAATCTTCATCCCAATTTCCAATAGGTCTCCAATAATATAATTTTTCAGGAATGGTCAAATTTTTATCAGAAAATATTAAAGTTGACCCACAATTTTCAGTTGGTACTTCATATCTATTAAGCCTTCCTATATTCCATTCTTCTCTTGTGAGAGGATTTCTAATCAAAATATCAGGTAACAGAATTGCATACCTTGGTTTGGTTCTGTATATAATTAATCCTTCATCCATCCCCATAATATGATCTATTCCTTCTAATGTATTGGGTGGAATTCCAGTAGTTTCTTCCATATTCAGATATTCATAGCTAATTGAACTATGATTAAATGACTTCCATGAAAATTCATCTCTAATCTTAGTCATTTTTGCAGCTTGTAGTCCATGAAAATATTTTACTCTAACACAGTCTTTAATATCCTTTGATACACAATACAATCTACACAGATCTTTAACGGATAAGTTACTTAGTACTTCCCTTAGTGCGTCCAGCAATAATTTCATCAGTTCCATTTGTTGTGATTCTGTATAACATAAACAAAAATTTAACAAAGACAAAAATTAACATAACTACTTCACACCCTCGTGGAGTTAGGTCATAACTCAATGGATTAAGTTCGTTGAGTTAAGTAATAACTCTACGATACTATTAACTATAAGTAAACTTACATTTTTTTTTTTTATTATACATAGTTACTTCACTTATACTGTTTCATTCAGCTACCCTCCTAGAGGAGGTATCAATTTCATTAACAGTTCTATTCACAGGGTTAGGTATTGCTTGTATTGGCAATCCTCCAGTAGGTCTAACTTCCATTGATTCCTTATATCTAAGTGGTATGTTTCTATTTTGATTTTGGATTGCAGCATTTCCGAATACAAGATCTAGATGATTATTTAATTGTTGGATTATCTTTTCTAATTTCTCTATTCTAGATCCTTGTTCAATTAATGCTTCATAACTTATATTCTTGTCATTTATATTTTCTCCTCCCTAGAAATTGTTGTTTCTCCAAGATAAGTTCAAGTGATTTCTCCAATTAGGGTTATAAGAATTCCCAAAGTTATCTTTTTGGTTTCTAGCATAAATAATATCTAGATCATTAATGTTTGCATTCTTTTCCGCTAGTTTTCAATTTAATGATAACTCTTCTATTTTCTTTGTTAATTCAGTTAATTTCACTTCAAGCATAGTGCTTGAATCTATTTCATGCATTCCCCTTGGCAATATCCTTTTATCTATATTGGCTTCAATTGAGTTTTCCCACTATGTAGTTCTTTTTGCAAAGTTTTTTAAATATGCCCATGCTTTTTTGCTACACAGTTTTAAAAATCCATTCTAACAAGTAGATTCTAATAAAGATTTCATTGAAACATCTATGCCTTCATAAATTATACCTATTAATTGTGCTTTACTCATTGCATGATGTGGACATTGAGATAGTAAATCTTTAAATCTTTCAAAATATTTCCAAAATGATTCTCCCTGTTTTTGGCTACACATTAATATTTCTTTTTTCTTTTTAATTGTTTGATGTGTTGGATAATATTTTTCTAGAAAAACATAGCAAAATTCAGTCCATGTAGAAATTGAATCAGGCGATAGAGTATATAATCATCTCTTAGCTATGTCTTTTAAAGCAAAAGGGATATATCTAAGTTTAATAGCATCTATACTCATGTTCGGCATTTTCATCATTTGACAAACTTCGTTAAATTCTCTAAGGAAATAATAGGCACTCTCTCTTTCTAATCCATGAAAATGTGACAATTGACTAATATAATTAGATTTCAATTCAAATCTATCTCTCTCAAAGTTTGGTAATCGAATACAAGAAGGTTCATCAACTAATTCAGGATATAGAATTTCCCCTAATGGTTTTTCTACTGGAACAACCATATCTTCATTCTCTTTTAAAGAAAGTTTAGCTACACCCTTAAGGATTTCGTTAAAGTCCAATTCAAAAAATATTTCAGTACGCCTCTGTGTTGAATACTCCTGGGTAGGTGTTCTTACTAATCGTTTAGTGCTAGGAGAATGAGTCCATGTGCTCATAAACTCTTAACATATAGTAAAATAGTAGAAGATTAATTACATACCAGTCTGAAGCTTTCTATTTAGTAAATAGTGGTTGACGGATGAAGTTGAATCAGCTGATTCTCCTTCTAATTCCCCAACAAATTCTCTTTTCTTTCAAAAGTGTTGGTAACTTGTAAACAACATTCTGTTCTATATTTATAATGCACATCCATAAAGAAAATAAATCTCGTTGCAAGAACGTGTCTTGTGACGTGTAGTATGGTTCCTATTTTTATGGGTACGTGTGCCACTTCTAATTTCAAATTTTAGTAATCGCTAAACCCACAAAGTTTTGTTCGTGGCTAAAAGAATAACCATTTAGCTTAATCCATGAACTAACCTCGTTGAGTTATAGTTAACTCAATGGAGTGACTTCGGTTACAGTTGCTAACTCCATGGACTAACTTCGTTGTGTTACAGATAACTCAATGAAGTGACCTTATATTCTATTATTGGCCTCGTGGAGTTAAATTTAACTCAACGAAGTAAGTTTGTTGAGTTAACACTTGGCAAATTTCTAAAACTCACTCCTCGTACTAACTTCTATTTTTTTTTCTCTCCTGCATTCTGTTAACTTAAATAAAGTTAAATACATGTCATTAATGCAGCATTCTAATTAAAACTCATTTAAATCTGAACTTTATATAAATATTTAACTTGCAATTCATTTCATGTTATGTAGAATTTATATTTTACTTTACAGTATGCAGATATTCTCAAGCATTAATCAATTATCTTTCATTTAATCCTGTCATTCAGCAATTTGTAAATCTTTTAAACCATCTTGCATAATGTTCCACAAATTATATAATATTCAATATAGTTCATCCATTTCATCATTCTCAAACACGAATGAAAAAAAATATATCTGAAAAACATATATTCATTAATATGAATAATTTACATTACAATTAATCAGATATTTTTCATACAAATATATACAAGTACAAGTAGATGAACAATACAATTTAATCTTTTCTCCTAAGTTCATCTACTTCCTTCTGGAGTTTTTCTAATTGTTGCTCTAAGTGGTTAATCCTTTCTACAGCTCCTGTAATTCCTCCAGAAGGTTTAGTAATCTCTGCAGCTACATAATTTCTATATTCTTTCACTAAAATAATTCTTGATCTGATCTTTTTAGATGCCCATTTCGTGAAATCAATACAGTTCATCATCAATAGTGGAATCAGATCTCCATAAAATAATTTCTTCTTTACTACTTTCAGCTTGGAGATGAAAACTGCAGACTAATTTATCTGAATTCTATTCACAACTACATATGTGGCCCACTTGACAAATTGACTCAGTTCTATATCATGGCCTTGTCGTTGGTAGACATTCTTAATTAGAATGTTTGCTATCATGTGTGCTGTACCATTTAGCTGCTTTAGTCTATTTAATAACGACACACCAGGATTGATAGCTAAACAATCCTTTATTGCTTGCTCTGTCCACTCGACTACAATTGTGCTTTCTAGAATTTCTAGTTCTTCATTCTTCAATCCAAGAATGTTGTGGAGAAGCTCTCGTGTTAACTATATATCAGCTTCCTCCACGTTAGAAATTAATCCTCCTTCTCCTTCTCTTAAGTTTGCATAAAAGCAAGGCACTAGATTTTCATATACTGCATGCCTTCTTTAGAAATAAACTGCAGTAGACCTTTGAACTCAAATAAATCCTTAATTTCTTACATCCCGTCCCAATTTACTGGTCTACTGTATATGATATCATAACCCCTAATCTCTTGGTATTTATCATAAGCTTCCTGACTCCAAAAGTGTACTTCATTTAAAACTGTTGCTTCAGAAGGATCAGGAATATGCATTTGTTGCTCTAGAGGGGTTTGTTCTTGAACTTCCTCTTCCATATTCTGAACTTGTACTTGCTGAAAATGCTCCACAGATTCCGGCATTTTTGCTTCTGCTTTTGTTTGTGGTGGTGAGCCGGCAGAACTCTCCACTCTATCTTGAATACTATCTAAAATTTGCTGAAGAGTTCTTTGCTCTTCAGTGGAATCTGCAAAGTCATCTCTTTCCATATATACTTGTTCAGCTTCTTGTTCATTTTTTTCTTCTTCTTCTTCCTCCTGACTATCAATCTACATTATCACTGTTCTTTCTGATTCTGTGGCAGATTGGGATGAAGTTACGGGTAAATCAACTTCTACCATAATTTCTATTTCTTCTTCTTGTACAGGCTGTAGACTAGTTTCAGCCTATTTTTCTTCTTCTCTTTGCTTTTGCTACTGCTCCTACTCCTCCTTAGAATCAGATAGCAGGTTTACAAAATTTGGCTCTACAGGCCCTATTGATATTGGTACTTCAGATTTAATCTCCTCTTGATATTCAGGCACTATCTCTTTTCCTTTCCTTCTTCTGATTAATTGTGTCTGGTCTTCCTCTTCTTCTTTTGAGATTAAATCTACAAATGTAGGCTCTACAGGCCTTTGAACCACAGGTACTAGCTCTTCCTATTTAACTTTTTCCATAATTACTGGTCTCGAAGGACCACCTTTAGCTCCTCTTGCAACAGGTCTGGCAGTAGCTTTTTGATGTTGTTCCACTTTGATTTTATATTAGGCTTTCAACTTTTCTACAACCCTCTTTTTGTAAAGTGCATCGAACACTAACTGTGCTTTAGCCACTGCCAAATCTTCTGATTCTCCTTGGTTTTTCCTTAAGAACAGGTCTTTCAGTAGTTGGCTCCTCTTGTTCTTCATTTTCTTTCCTTTGTTGCTCCCAAATCGCCCAACGAGCTCGTCTACCTATGCATCTTTTGAACCAGAGCCAGGACTTACATTGGATTAGTTCTAGGGCAACTTCATTATTTGGCCTAATTTTTCTTTCTTTACTTACAGCAATTTCCGTAGCAACTTTGATTCTAGTTTCCATCATTTGAGGGATTTGTATACTCATATGTACTAACTCTTTCCTCCAATAAAAAAGGTTAGATTCTACCTTTTGTAGCTCTTTTTCCCTCATCGTATTTCTGATTTTTTACCTTGTGTGCCATTCCTCTAAATCTTTCAGAAAATCTGACATGTCTACTGCCTTTTCCCAGAACTTAGGTGTCATCTTCCTCATCGTGGAGTTACGCAACAGAACGGAGTCGCCCTGATCTCTACTATTCTAAGTTCTAAATGATTCTACGGATAATGCCCCAAAAACCCTAAGTTTAAGTATAAATAAGCCCTAAGTTTAGGCGGGTAATCGGGTCATTTCCCATACAACTCTCTCTCTCTCATCCGTGGAATTACGGTTCCACGGACTAAGTTCGTGGACTTAACTATAGTACTCCATTGAGTTATAGTTAACTCAATGGCATAAGTATATTAACTAATCCTAGACTCAACGGAGTAAGTTCGTTGAGTTAAGCGTAACTCAACGGACTTCCCATAAAGTTATATCTAATAAAAAGACTTAAGATAATAATTTTTCTTCAGTCAAGACCGAAGAGTTTCCAGTCTAACCACTCTTACTTTTTCCATATTTTAGAAATTCTTCGGTCAAACCGTTATATTCCTCGATTGAACCGAAATTAAATATTTTCTTTCTTTTTTCATTTTTTTTCTACTAGTTGAACCGATACTATGCTTCGATAAAACCGACATTTTTACTAAATAATATATAGATTTTTTTTATGTTTTTATGTTTTAGTCAAATCGATGGATCCTATCGGTTGAACCGCAACGATTTTTTTTTTATATATTAAATAAAAATGATTTCTTACTAAGTAAAGCTCGAGTAGTCCTCTACTCTTACTTCTTCTATAATTCCAAAAGAACTTTTTGGTATTTTCAAAATAGGTCTATGTCTTTGTCCATTTACTTTAAATATATTCTGATTTTTAGGATTTTCAATCTTAATAACTCCATAAGGACAAATATTTCGAACTATGTAAGGTCCTACCCATCTAGATCTTAATTTTCTTGGATGGCTATGGAGTCTAGTCATGTAAAGATATACTTCTTGTCCTATTTCAAAGATTTTTGGAATAATTTTTCTGTCATGCCAGAACTTCATTTTCTCTTTTTCTTTTACAGTTTTTGAATAAGCTTCATTCCTAAATTATTCTAATTCAATCAATTGTATTTTTCTATTTTTAGTAGCTTGATTTAAATTAGTGTTTAGAGTTTTTAATGCCCAATAAGCTTTATGTTCAATTTCAACTAGTAAATGACAACTTTTTCCATATACTAACCTAAAAGGTGACATACCTAAGCTTGTCTTATAAGTAGTTCTATAAGCCCAAAGTGCATCTATCAATCTATTAGCTCAATCTGTTCTAATAGGATTTACTACTTTTTCTAAGATTAACTTAATTTGTTTGTTGGCACTTTCTACTTGTCCACTTGTTTGCGGATGATATGATGTTGCAATTTTGTGGTTCACTTCATATTCCTTCATTAAGGCTTCAAAACTTCCATTGCAGAATGAGTTCCTCTATCACTGATAATAGCTTTAGGTATTCCAAATCTAGCAATTATATTAGTTCTTATAAAATGTATTACCACTTTGTTGTCATTAGTTTTTGTAGGAATAGCTTCTATCCATTTAGATACATAATCCACCCCCAACAATATATAATTAAATTGATTAGACATAGGAAATGGACCCATAAAATCTATTCCCCATACATCAAAGATTTCAACCTCAACAATAGGATTAAGAGGCATCATATTCCTCTTTGATATTCTTCTTATTTGTTGACATCTTAAACAACTTAAGCAATATTTATGAGCATCTTTGAATAGTGTTGGCCAATAAAATCCACATTACAAAATTTTTGCAGCAATTTTCCCAAAACTAAATGCCCTCCACACGCTTGGTCATGATAGAAAGACAATATGCTCTGATATTCAATTTCTGGAACACACCTCCTCAAAACCAGATCAAAACATTTCTTAAATAAGTATGGGTCTTCCCAATAGTAATATTTTGCTCTTGAGAAAAACAATTTCTTATTCTGTCTATTCCAATCCTTAGGTGTTAAACGAGTAACTAAGTAATTAACTATGTCTGCATACCAAGGTATTATTTTGATGGTCATTAATTGTTCATCAGGAAAATTATCCTTAATTTCAATATTTGATTTTTCTATTTGTAATCTTGATAAATGATCTGCTACTACATTCTCACAACCTTTTTTATCTTTAATTTCTAGATCAAATTCTTGTAATAATAATATCCATCGGATCAATCTAGGCTTAGTTTCTTTTTTTACAATTAGGTGTTTTAAAGCTGAATGATCCATGCATACTATTACTTTAGCTCCAATCAGATGTGATCTAAACTTCTCTAAGGCAAACACAACAGCTAATAGTTCTTTTTCAGTAGTTGTGTAATTAACTTGAGTATCATTTAAGGTTTTGCTTGCATAGTGAATCACTTTAGGAGAATTTTCTATCTTCTGTCTCAACACTGCTCCTACAGCAAAATCAGATGCATCGCACATTAATTCAAATGGATGGCTCCAATCAGGTGCTTGAATTATATGAGTTGAAATTAAGCTAGTTTTAAGTCTGAAAAATGCTTCCTTGCAATTTTTATCAAAGTTGAATGGGACATCTTTTAATAGATTAGTTAAAGGTCTAGCTATTTTGCTAAAGTCTTTAATAAATCTTCTATAAAAACTAGCATGTCCTAGAAATGATCTAATATCTTTCACTGATTTAGGTTTTGGTAATTTAGAAATTACTTCTATTTTAGCTTTATCTACTTCCACCCCTTTCTTTGAAACAACATGTAGTAAGACTATTCCTTGCTTAACCATGAAGTGACATTTTTCCCAATTTAGAACCAGATTTTTTTCCACACAACGTTTTAATATTTGGTCTAAATTATTTAAGCACACTTCATATGAAGTGTCATAAACAGTAAAATCATCCATAAATATTTCTAAAGAATCTTTAGTCATTCTAGTAAATATGCCTTGCATACACCTTTGAAAGGTGGCTAGTGCATTGCATAATCCAAATGGCATTCTCTTAAAAGCATAAGTTCCATTAGGACAAGGGAAAGTTGTTTTCTCTTGATCCTCTAATGCTATTGGAACTTGGTTATATCCTGAATACCCGTCTAGGAAACAAAAATATTCTTGCCCTGCTAATCTTTCCAGCATTTGATCTATAAAAGGTAAGGGAAAATGATCTTTCCTAGTCACAGCATTCAGCTTTCTATAGTCTATACACACTCTCCAACCTGACTAAATTCTAGTAGGTATCAAGTCTTGACTTTCATTCCTAATAATTGTTAATTCTAATTTCTTGGGAACTACATGGATTGGGCTAACCCATGAGCTATTAGAAATCAGATAAATTATGTCATTATCTAACCATTTTACTATCTCCTTTCTAACTTCTTCTTTAAGATTTAGATTTAATCTCCTCTCAGGAATTCTAACAGGTTTAGCATTCTCTTCTAAATATATGTGGTAATAGCATAAAGTTGTACTTAACCCTTTTATATCAATCATAGTCCATCCTATTGCTTCTTTATAACTTTTTACTACATCTTTTAATTTAGCTATTTTATCCTCTTTTAAATCTAAAGCAATAATGATTGGACATGTTCATTTTTCTTCCAGAAATATATAGGTTAATTCAGGAGGTAAAGGTTTTAATTCTAAATGTTGCCCATTAGAAGCTAGAGCTCCTAATTGAACATCCTTATTTTCTAAATTAATTTCTTCTTGATCTCCTTCTATATTTATGCTTTCACTTTCCTCTAAAGTTTCAGAATTGAGTTGCCTACTTAATTCTTCTTGAATCACATCGTCTAACATATCTCCTTCATCTTCTAAAAAGTCTATGGTATGTAGGGACATTTCTAACTCCTCAAACTTTCTTGGTTTGAAAATGTTTAATTGAGTATCCTCATTGCCATATGATAACTTCATTACTCCACTTTTACAATTTATAACAGCCCCAAATGTTGCTAAAAATGGTCTTCCCAAAATTAAAGATGTATCATTATTTTTATGCTTAATTGGTTGGGAATCCAAAATTACAATATCAATAGGATATATAAAGTTTTTTATTTTAATTAAGACATCCTCTATTTTTCCTCTAGGGTATCTTATACTTCTATCAGCTAATTGAATAACCGTACTAGTAGGAGTTAAGCCTTCTAATCCTAAGGATGCAAATATATTACTTGGCATAACATTTATACCTGCACTTAAGTCTATTAAGGTTCTTTCTAGAATGGTATTTCCTATGATGCATGATATAACAAGGATTCCAAGATCAGATAACTCTTCTATTTTCTTTGTTAATTCAGTTAATTTAACTTCAAGCATAGTGCTTGAATCTATTTCATGCATTCTCCTTGGCAATATTCTTTTATCTATAATAGCTTCAGCTGAGTTTTCCCACTATATAGTTTTTTTTGCAAAGTTTTCAAAATATGCCCATGCTTCTTCCCTACACAGTTTTAAAAATCCATTCTGACAAGTAGATTCTAATAAAGATTTCATTGAAACATCTATGCCTTCATAAATTATACCTATTAGTTGTGCTTTACTCATTACATGATGTGGACATTGAGTTAGTAAATCTTTAAATCTTTCAAAATATTTCTAGAATGATTCTCCCTATTTTTGGCTACACATTAATATTTCCTTTTTCTTTTTAATCGTTTGATGTGTTGGATAATATTTTTCTAGAAAAATAGAGTAAAATTCAGTCCATGTAGAATTTGAATAAGGCGATAGAGTATATAACCATCTCTTAGTTGTGTCTTTTAAAGCAAAAGGGATATATCTAAGTTTAATACTATCAATACTCATGTTCAGCATTTTCATCATTTGATAAACTTCGTTAAATTCTCTAAGGAAATAATAGGCATCTTCTCTTTCTAATCCATGAAAATGTGGCAATTGACTAATACAATTAGATTTCAATTCAAACCTATCTCCCTCAAAGTTTGGCAATCGAATACATGAAGGTTCATCAACTAGTTCAGAATATAGAATTTCCCCTAATGTTTTTCTACTAGAGCAGCTATATCTTTGTTCTCTTTTAAAGAAAGGTTAGCTACACCCCTAAGGATTTCGTTAAAGTCCAATTCAGAAAATATTTCAGTATGGCTCTATGTTGATTAATCCTATGTAGGTGTTCTTACTAATCATTTAGTGCTAGGAGAACGAATCCATGTGCTCATAAACTCTTACATAAAGTAAAATAGTAGAAGATTAATTACATACCAGTCCGAAGCTTTGTACTCAGTAAATAGTTGTTGATGGATGAGGTTGAATCTGCTGCTTCTCCTTCCAGTTCCCCAACGAATTTTCTTTTCTTTCAAAAGTGTTGGTAATTCGTAAATAACATTCTGTTCTATATTTATAATGCATGTCCATAAAGCAAATGAATCTTGTTGCAAGAATGTGTCTTGTAACGTGTAGTATGGTTCCTATTTTTATAGATATGTGTTCCCCTTCTAATTTCAAATTTTAGTAACCGCTAAACCCACGAAGTTTCGTTCGTGGCTGAAAGAATAACTGTTCAGCTTAATCCATGAACTAACCTCGTTGAGTTACAGTTAACTCAACGGACTAGCTTTGGTTACTATTTGCTAACTTCATAGACTAACTTCGTTAAGTTACAATTAACTCGACGGAGTGACCTTATATTTTATTATTGACCTCGTGGAGTTAAGGTTAACTCAACGGACTTACTTCATTGAGTTAACCCTTAGAAAATTTTCTAAAATTTTACTCCTAGTATTAACTTCTGTATATTTTTCTCTCCTGCATTTTTGTTAACTTAAATAAAGTTAAATACATATCATTAATGCAGTGTTGTAATTAAAACTCATTTAATCTGAACATTATAAGCATATTTAACTTACAGTTCATTTCCTGTTATGCAGAATTTACATTTTACTTTTCAACATGCAGATATTTTCAGATTAACTAATTATCGTGTATTTAACCATGTTAATCATAAAATTTGTAAATCTTTTAAATAGTCTTGCACATTATTTAAACATTTATATAATATTCAAGATAGTTCATCAATTATATCATTCATTCTCAAATACGAAATGTAAAAACATCTAAAAAACATTCTTTCATTTATATGAATAATTTACATTTACAATCAATCAGATATTTTTCATACAAATATAAGTAGACGAACAATACAATTTAATCTTTCTTCTTAAGTTCATCTACTTCCTTCTAGAGTTTTTCTAGTTGTTTCTCTAATTAGTTTATCCTCTCTACAACTCCAATAATGTTTCTAGAAGGTTTAGTAATCTCAGTAGCAACATAATTTATGTATTCTTTCACTAAAATGGTTCTTGATCTTATCCTTTTGGACGCCCATTTTGTGAAATCAATATTTTCCACCATTAGTAGTGGAATCAGATCTCCATAAAATAGTTTCTTCTTTACTACTCTCAGTTTTGAGATAAAAATTGTAGACCAATTAATCTGAATTCTGTTCACAACTACATATGTGGCCCATTTGACAAACTGACTTAATTCAATATCATGGCCTTGCTGTTGGTAGACATTTTTAATCAAAATGTTAGCTATCATGTGTGCTTTACCATTCAAGTGCTTCAGTCTATTTAATAATGCCACACTAGGATTGATAGCTAAACAATCCTTTATCATTTGTTCTGTCCACTCGATTGTAGTTGTGATTTCCAAAATTTCTATTCCTTCATTCTTCAGTCCTAAAATGTTGTGGAGAAGCTCTGGTGTTATCTGTACATCAACTTGCTCCACGTTGGAAATTAATCCACTTTCTCCTTCTCTTAAATTTGCATAAAAGCAAGGCACTAGATTCCCATACACTACATGCCCTCTCTACTGAGAAATAACTTGCAGTAGACCTTAGAACTCAAATAAATCTTTAATTTCCTACATACCATCCTAGTTTACTAGTCTACTGTAAATAATGTCATAACCCCTAATCTCTTGATATTTATTATAAGCTTCCTAACTCCAAAAGTGTACTTCATTTAAAACTGTTGCTTCAATCGGGTCAGGAATTTGCATTTGTTGCTCCAAAGGGGTTTGTTCTTGAATTTCCTCTTCCATGTGCTGAACTTGAATTGGTGAGAATGCTCTGGAGATTCCTGCATTTTTGCTTCTACTTCTGTTTGTGGTGGAGAGCTGGCAGAACTCTCCACTCTTTCTTGAATTCTTTCAATTAATTACCAAAGAGTTTCTCCCTCTTCAGTGGAATCTGTCGAGTCATTCCTTTCTTGTTCAATGAGTACTTGTTCAGCTTCTTCTATTTCTTCTTCCTCCTGACTACCAATCTACATTGTCACTGTTCTTTCTGATCCTATGGCAGATTGGGATGGAGTCATGGGCAAATCAGCTTCTGCCCTAATTTCAGTTTCTTCTGTTTATACAAGTTGCAGATTAGTTTCAGCCTATTTTCCTTCTCTTCTTTGCTCTTGCTGCTCCTGCTCCTCCTTAGAATCGGATAACAGGTTTACATAAATTGGCTCTACAGGCCCTACTGATATTGCAAGCTTGGGTTTAATCTCTTCTTGCTATTTAGGCACTATCTCTTTTCCTTTCCTTCTTCTAATTAATTGTGTCTGATCTTCCTCTTCCTCATCTAAGATTAAATCTACAAAAATAGGCTCTATAGGCCCTCGAGCCACAAGTATTGGCTCTTCCTATTTAATTTTTTCTACAATAACTAGTCCTGAAGGACCAACTTCAGCTTCTCTTGCAACACTTTATCTAGCTACTTCCTAATGATGTTCAACTTTAATTTTGTATTGGGCCTTCAACTTTTCTTCGGCCCTTCTCTTCTTTATGGCATCATACAAAATATGTGCCTTGGCTCCATTTCTTCCTCATCTCCTTGGTCTCTTGCTATTTTGACTAAGCTAGCAAACTCTTTATTTTCTTCTTCAGTTCTCAACCAAGCAAATGCTACTCATGGTAATGGCTTTGTTGGTTGAACTGAAGGTCCTAGGTGCTATTCCTCAGGGACAAGTCTTTCAGTTGTCGATTCCTCTTGTTGTTCTTCAGTGACCTGTTCTTCATTTACTTTCCTCTGTTGCTCCCAAATTGCCCACTGAACCCATCTACCTATGCGTCTTTTGAACCAGAGTTGGGACTTACATTGGATTAATTCTAGGGCAACTTCATTATTTAGCCTAATTCATCTTTGTCTATTTACAGCAACTTCTGTTGCTACTCTGATTCTTGTTTCCATAATTTTATGCCTAAATCCACTAACACTTTCCTCCAGTAGAAAATGTCAAATTCTACCTTTTGTAGCTTTTTTTCCCTCGTTGTATTTCTAATCTTCTGCCTTGTGTGCCATTCCTCTGATTCTTTAAGAAATTCTGACATGTCAACTGCATCCTCCTAAAACTCTAGTGTCATCTTTGTCATCGTGGAGTAACGAAATAGAATGAAATCACTCTGCTCTCTACTATTCTAAGTTCTAAATGATTCTGCGAATAATGCCCCCCCAAATTCTAAGTTTTAGTATAAATAACCCTAAGTTTAGGTAGGTAATCGGGTCATTTTTCCACGCAAACTTTCGCTCTCTCACTTACCTCTCCATGGAATTACAGTTAACTCCATGGACTTAACTACAATACTCCGTTGAGTTATAGTTTACTCAATTGGGAAAGTTCGTTGACTAATCCTAGACTTAATGTGTTGAGTATTTTGTTTTGATGATGTGTGCTGAATGAAAATAATCATATTTGCTCAATTACTATTGCTTGTGAAAGGAAATTAAAATCATTAATTAATACAGAAAAAGTTTGCTGATATAAATAATTGTCTGTATTAGATCTGAAATTATACTAAGTTAATAACTAGTCATTTCATTGCATTAATTTCTCATTTAACTAAACGTTAAGTTAATATGTGTTTTAATTGAAAAGCATGATATGTTTTAAAGTTATATTTTCTGTATCATGTATAGTGCACATTTGGAAAACTCATTAAGTTAGAGTTTTAGTCGTATAGAGATCACGTGAGAACTTGTTAAGTTAGAGGCTTAAAGGTTAAAATATATCACGTGAGAACTCGTTAAGTTAGTGAGTAAAAGTTTAGACAACTCGTTAAGTTAGTGTTATACATGTGGTGAAATTATAAGTTACGAATGTTATATTGTATCACATGAGGTGCACATGTTTAACTTGTTAAGTTAATATAACTAAACACGTTGAGTTGCTATATTGAATACTAAGGCAACGCGTTAGGTTAGCGTTACAAACTTAAGTTGCTATTTTTTGCACGTGGTAAAATTCTTATTATAAAAACATTTGTATTTTACTGGTTCGTTAAGTTATCGTAACACAACGGAGATAGTTCGTTGAGTGATCCATAACACAACGGAGTTAGTTCATTGAGTTAGCTACAGTACTTGTCACGTGAATTGGCACATGAGAAACTTGTTAAGTTGAAAATGTTAAGTTATATATATACTTATGTTACTCGTTTAGTTAACATTAAAGTAACGACTTCTTATTATACGTGATGAAAAATTTTGGACGAGAAAGTTTATTTTGCAGGAAATTTTTTAGAGATCCAGGATTGATGATTAAAGAAAATTTGAAATGTAAACGTAGGTCAAAATGTGTGTATTTCGATGAAGGAAAAAGAAAAGACGTGAAGAAGTGGAAAACTAGTAGTGATTAAGTGTGGAGGATATGCATGAAATGAAGATATAATATAAAAGGCATAGAATTCTCATTGATCAAACTATCCCTGCACATCAAATGAAAAATCTTTTCAAGGATCAAAAACACTTCTTCAGGGAAAATCTCTTAGGTGGAAGCAAATTCAGTGAAGCAAAAAAGGTCAGAATTACGTCACTGAAGATTTAAAGTATCATGAGAAAGCAAATTCAATGAAGCATAAAAAGACAAGATATTCATTACTGAAGAATTGCTGAAGAAGAAAGAGAAGAAGAAGAAGAAAGATCTCAAATAGGGAGAAATGTTTTAAATTCCACAAATTAGTTTTCTCTGTTTGTAGTTATGAAATTGTTTAAATGATACATGGTATCGAGATATAATTGCATCTACAATTTCTAAGGAGAATTGAATTGTATATTGTAATTGAAACCTTGAATAAAAATGATTATATGAAAACAGTGTCTCGACTTGTTTTTAAGTTCTAAAGTTTCAATTATTTTCAAAAATATTGAGAAACACAATTCACCCCCCCTCTTGTGTAGTCATACGGTCCTACAAAATGGAGTAAGTTCATTGAGTTAAGTGTAACTCAATAGACTTCCCGTAAAGTTATATCTAATAAAAATACTTATAATAATAATATTTACTTCGGTCAAGACCAAAGAATTTTTGGTCTAACCGACTCTTAATTTTTCAACATTTTAGAATTTTCGGTCAAACCGTTTTATATTCTCGGTTGAACCGAAATTAATTACTCTCTTTTTTTCTTACCGATTGAACTGATACTATGCTTCAGTAAAATCGACATTTTTACTTAATATAATATATAGATTTTTTATGTTTTTATGTTTCAGTTAAACCGATGGATCCTATCGATTGAACCACAACGATTTTTTTCTTTTAATATATGTTTTGGTAAAACCGATAATTTCTTTCGGTTGAACTGCAACTATGTTTAAATAATGTTTTTTTTTTTTTTCACAACTTAGAAATTTTCTTACTAATTAAAGCTCGAGTAGTCCTCTACTCTTACTTCTTCTATAATTCCAAAGGAACTTTTTGGTATTTTCAAAATAGGTCTAAGTCTTTGTCAATTTACTTAAATATATTTTGATTTTTAGGATTTTCAATTTCAATGACTCCATAGGGATAAATATTTCGAATTATGTAAAGTCTTGCCCATCTAGACCTTAATTTTCCTCGATGGTTATGGAGTCTAGTCATGTAAAGATATACTTCTTGTCCTATTTCAAAGGTTTTTGGAATAATTTTCTTGTCATGCCAGAACTTCATTTTCTCTTACAGTCTTCGAATAAGCTCCATTCCTAAATTCTTCTAGTTCAATCAATTGCATTTTCCTATTTTCAAAAGCTTGATTTAAATTAGTGTTCAGAGTTTTTAATGCCTAATAAGCTTTAAGTTCAATTTCAGCTGGTAAATGACAACTTTTTCTATATACTAACCTAAAAGGTAACATACCTAAGCTTGTCTTATAAGTAGTTCTATAAGCCCAAAGTGCATCTATCAATCTATTAGCCCAATCTTTCCTAGTAGGATTTACTACTTTTTCTAAGATCAACTTAATTTGTTTGTTTGCACTTTCTACTTGTCCACTTATTTGCGAATGATGTGATGTTGCAATTTTGTCGTTTACTCCATATTTCTTCATTAAGGCTTCAAAACTTCTATTACAAAAATGAGTTCCTCTATCACTGATAATAACTTTAGGTATTCCAAATCTGGCAATTATATTAGTTCTTATAAAATGTATTACCACTTTGTTGTCATTAGTTTTTGTAGGAATATCTTCTATCCATTTAGACACATAATCCACCCCCAACAATATATAATTAAATTGATTAGACATAGGAAATGGACCCATAAAGTCTATTCCCCACACATCAAAGATTTCAACCTCAACAATAGGATTAAGAGTCATCATATTCCTCTTTGATATTCTTCCTTTTTATTGACATCTTAAACAACTTAAGCAATATTTATGAGCATCTTTGAATAGTGTTGGCCAATAAAAACCACATTACAGAATTTTAGTAGTAGTTTTCCCTGAACCAAAATGCCCTCCACATGCTTGGTCATGGCAGAACGACAATATGCTTTGATATTCAGTTTTTGGAACACACCTCCTTAAAATCAGATCAGGACATTTCTTAAATAAGTATGGGTCTTCTCAATAGTAATATTTTACTCTTAAAAATAACAATTTCTTATCCTGTCTATTCCGATCTTTAGGTGTTAAACTAGTAACTAAGTAATTAACTACGTCTGCATACCAAGGCATTGTGTTGATGGTCATTAATTGTTCATCAAGAAAATTATCCTTAATTTCAATATTTTATTTTTCTATTTGTAATCTTGATAAATGATTTGCTACTACATTCTCACAACCTTTTTTATCTCTAATTTCTAGATCAAATTCTTGTAATAATAATATCCATCGAATCAATCTAGGTTTAGTCTCTTTCTTTGCTATTAGGTGTTTTAAAGCTGAATGATCCATGTATACTATCACTTTAGCTCCAATCAGATATGATCTAAACTTTTCTAAGGCAAACACAATAGCTAACAGCTCTTTTTCAGTAGTTGTATAATTAACTTGAGCATCATTTAAGGTTTTGCTTACATAATGAATTACTCTAGGAGATTTTTCTATCTTCTGTCCTAGCACTGCTCCTATAACAAAATCAGATGCATCGCACATTAATTCAAATGGATGGCTCCATTCAAGTACTTGTATTATAGGAGTTGAAATTAAGCTAGTTTTAAGCTTGAAAAATACTTCTTTGCAATTTTTATCAAAGTTAAATGGGACATCTTTTAATAGATTAGTTAAAGGTCTAGCGATTTTGCTAAAATCTTTAATAAATCTTCTATAAAATCCAGCATGTCCTAGAAATGATCTAATATCTTTTACTGATTTAGGTTCTAGTAGATTAGAAATTACTTCTATTTTAGCTTTATCTACTTCCAACCCTTTCTTTGAAACAACATGTCCCAAGACTATTCCTTATTTAACCATGAAGTGACATTTTTCCTAATTTAGAACCAAATTTTTTTCCACACAACGTTTTAATACTTTGTCTAAATTGTTTAAACACACTTCATATGAAGTTCCATAAATAGTAAAATCATCCATAAATATTTCTAAAAAATCTTCAATCATTCTAGTGAATATGCCCTGCATACACCTTTGAAAGGTGACTAGTGCATTGCATAATCCGAATGACATTCTCTTAAAAGCATAAGTTCCATTAGAACAGGTGAAAGTTGATTTCTCTTGATTCTCTAATGCTACTAGAACTTGGTTATATCTTGAATACCCATCTAGGAAACAAAAATATTCTTGCCCTACTAATTTATCTAGCATTTGATCTATAAAAGGTAAGGGAAAATGATCTTTCCTAAACACAGCATTCAGCTTTCTATAGTCTATAAACACACTCCAACCTGATTGAATTCTAGTAAGTATCAAGTCCTGACTTTCATTCCTAATAACTGTTAATCCTAATTTCTTGGGAACTACATAGATTGGACTAACCCATGAGCTATCAGAAATTAGATAAATTATGTCATTATCTAACCATTTCACTATTTCCTTCCTGACTACTTCTTTAAGGTTTGGATTTAATCTCTTCTCCGGAATTCTAACTAGTTTAGCATTCTCTTCTAAATATATGTGGTGACAGCATAAAGTTGCACTTAACCCTTTTATATTAGTCATAGTCCATCCTATTGCTTCTTTATAAGTTTTTACTACATCTTTTAATTTAGCAATTTGATCCTCTTTTAAATCTGAAGCAATAATGATTGGGTATGTTCATTTTTCTTCCAGAAATATATAGGTTAATTTAGGAGGCAAAGGTTTTAAATCTAAATGTTGCCCATCAGAAGCTAAAGCTCCTAATTGAACATCATCATTTTCTATATTAATTTCTTCTTGATCTCCTTCTACATTTATACTTTCACTTTCTCCTAAATTTTCAAAATTTAGTTGCCTATTTAATTCCTCTTGAATCACATCATCTAGCATATCTCCTTCATCCTCTAAAAAGTCTATAATATATAAGGATATTTCTAACTCCTCAAACTTTTCTGGTTTGAAAATATTTAATTGAGTATTCTCAATACCATATGCTAACTTCATTACTCCAGTTTTACAATTTATAATAGCCCTTGATGTTGCTAAGAATGGTCTTCCCAAAATTAAAGATATGTTATGATTTTGATGCTTAATTTGTTGGGAATCCAAAATTACAATATCAATAGGATATATGAAGTTTTTGATTTTAATTAGGACATCCTCTATTTTTCCTCTAGGGTACCTTATACTTCTATCAGCTAGTTGAATAACAGTCCTAGTAGGGATTAAGCCTTCTAATCCTAAGGATGCAAATATATCACTCGGCATAAAATTTATACCTGCACCTAGCTCTATTAAGGTTCTTTCTAGAATGATATTTCCTATGGTACATGATATAACAGGAATTCCAGGATTAGATAACTTTTTAGGAATTTGTGGCAGAAATAGGGAACTACTTTGCTCAGCTAAAAAGACTTTCCTTAAAACTTTTCGCTCTCTTTTCTTAGTACACCAATCCTTAAGAAATTTAGCACAAGGTGGCATTTTCTACAATAAGTCTAACAAAGGAATGTTAACTTACACTTTTTCAAAAATTTCTCTAATTTTTTCTTGTTTTTTAGGAAATGTTTGTTGTAATCTTTCAAGATAGGGTGCTAATGATTGTGATTTAAAAAAAAAAATTTCTTTCATTTCATTTATTTGATCATTTTTAGTCTCATTTTCAGATTTAGATTTTTCTTCATTGATTTCTACGTTTTCAGATATTATATTTTCATTACCATTTTGTATTTTGTTCTTATCCACCTTCTTGTTATTTTCTTTTTGAATTCTTGGTGGTATATCAGTTCCAGATCTTAATGTTATACATACATCTTCCAGATTTTCATTACTTTCATGATATTTTTGTATTTCATTTTCGTGATTATGATCTTCAATTGTTTTTAGTTTTAAATTGCATTCTTTAAATTCTATTGCATTGGTATTTTATTTTGTCTATATATCTTGCAAATTATGCAAATCTGTAACATTTAAGTTTTCATTTGTGTTTTCCTGTTGCATAACTTGTAATTTCATTGTATATTCGTCCAATGCTTTTAATTTTCTTTCTAGTTCATCTAATCTCATTGCATTCAATTTTTGATCAACTTTCATTATAGTTTTTTCAGTTTCATATATGATATCAATTTTAGGTTCTGAATATGCTTTCTTATAGTTTAATTGGTTGACTTCTTGTTGCTGACACATATATTGTTCCAGTTTGTCCATGTTTTGCTCTAAGCTACGCTCTAGTTTGTCATACCTATCCCAAACTTCTATGTCTCTCAACATATTACACATTCTAAACTGACCATCAGTTGGGTAAACTATAGGATTCTCATACTTAGCTCTATTATATTGAATATAATTCATTTGTTATTCATGTGATCTAACCATCTACAACTGTCTCAGTTTCAAACAATCAAAGATGTCGTGACCTTCCAAATTGCAGAATTCACATATGCTAACTCTACAAGTTTCAGAAATCTTTGAGCATAAGCATATGCCATATTCTCAATTATAGAATAAAACACACAACACTCCTCCTACTATTAAAACAAAACAGCACTTGTAGTTGTTTAGCTTCCCAATCTCCCCAACAACAGCACCAAACTTGTTTTGATGTGAAAGGTTAAATCAGAAAACTTGTCTTGGTTTGTCTTAATGCATTTATCAATGATTACTTTTAGAAGTAAGCAAACAACCTTTCACACAAATTAGATATTAATTCCAATTTGTATTTTAACTACAAGTGCATAATGTATATTGTATTTGTGTGCAAGTACAGGTCGATCCCATAGAGATTGTGTAAGAATTGTGTACTATTTTGATTTTTATATTAGAGTATAAATGTGTTTAGTTAAGCACTCCGTTGAATTACAGTTAACACAATGAACTAAGTTCGTGGAGTTATGGTTAACTCAATGGACTAACCTCGTGGACTTAAGTTAACTCCACAAGTCTAATTTTTCCAATTGAATATTGTTAATTATAGAGGAATTCAGCCAACCATTGGGCGATTCCACAGATTGTAAATAACATCAATTAAGCTCTTTAATGTTAGTTAACATTAGATTTATCATTAAGCAACACTAACATTCAGATATTTCAAATAGTAACCACTAAAATCTTGAAGTATCTAGAACGAATCAACTTTAGTAAACTGTAAAACTATTTTCTAATTTCTAAATCAAACAAACATAAAACATTCACAATACTGACAATGATAGCATTAATCACGATACAAAACAAACAATACAACACTTTAATACTAAACGTAAACACAGATAATTTGTTGTTTTTGGTATTTTTGTTTTGATATGTTCATGAAGATGAATGAAAGGTGAAATGTAAAAAGTCTCTATCGATAGTAAAAACTTCCGTCACTACATGCGACGCGATTACACCACTGAAAAATTAATCACTTATAATCCAGAATTGTAAAATGATCTCCTCTTCAGCATATTGGCATCAACCTAAAACCAAGGCTAGAAGTTTTACGATCTCCTGAGATATGAGTCGGTGCTTGGTGAAAATGGCTTCCCTTCCCATGACGCGATCACTCCTCATAGTGGTTGTCAAGCACCATGTTTGGCTCGGAATCGACCCAACATCAGGAGAGTATCCTCACAGACCTCCGATGGTTGGTGATTAGGGTGGTGGTGTGGAGCTTTAGGGAACTTTTGACGCTTCCTACAGTTAGCACGATGGTTGGATTTTTAGGCGGCACTAGAGAACTTATTTAGTTCCCCGGCAACTACGCTAGAAAATTTGGTTGCCTTGTTAACTTCTGTTTGTAACTTAGTTAATTTATCTTTATGCTTATCATTAATTCCTTTTTAGAAGTCAACAAACCATCTTTCACACAAATTAGATATTAATTCCAATTTGTATTTTAACTACAAGTGCACAGTGTATATTGTATTTGTGTGCAAGTACAGGTCGATCCCATAGAGAATTGAGGAAGAATAGTGTACTGTTCCATTTTTAATAATGAAATTTATATCTTAAGTAAGCACTTCGTTGAGTTAGCTATAACTCAACGAACTAACCTCGTGAAATTGAAGTAACTCAACGAAGCTATCTATCCAGTTTAATATTACCATTTACAAAAAAATTCGGTCAATCATTGAGTAGTTCCACAAATTGTAAATAACATCAATTAAACTCTTTAATGCTAGTTAATATTAAATTTATCATTCAGCAACACTAACATTCAGATATTTCAAACAGTAACCATTAAAATCTTTAAGTATCAAGAACGATTCAATTTCAGTAAACTGTAAAACTATTTTCTATTTTCTAAATTTAAACAAAAATGAAACATTCCAAACATTGACAATGATAACAATAATCACGATACAAAACAAACAATACAACACTCAAATAGTAACTATAAAAACAAATAAGTTGTTTTTGTATTTTTGTTTTTATATGATCATGAAAATATGCAATAAAACACCAATCTCATATAGTCCTGCTTCTATTATTTACTGAAAATATGAATCCATATCAATAAGCTCATACTTTTTTCTATAGTTTAATAAGATCTACACATAAATCATTCTATAAGTTTAATCAATCAAATTAAATGTATCATTGATCATATGTATTTCCTTTAATCCAAAAATCAACATTTCAACTCTTTCAGGATTTCAGATAATTTACTGAGTTTCAGTTAAACATTCTGATTTCTTTTTAAAATCGTGAAACTGTTAAACTCATAAATTTCAGCAAAAACATAAGATACTATATCTAGATTTGTATAAGTAGTAAAATTTGTAGCATCTTATATAAGATTCTAAATATAACATTCAAGCAGTTACAGTTCTTAAAAAAAAATTACAATCTTAATTATCAATTTCCACAAAACTTTGTAGTATCATTCTAATTCCTTTAATTAACAAACTTACATGGCTATTACTTTAATTACCTCCCCCCCATACCTATTTTTTTGCATTATCCTCAATGTAAAAGATTTGACAATAAATACAGTAATTGTAACAAGCATGAATATTGTTTCGTTGACTTAGCATCTAACTCAACGAACTTAATTCATTGAGTTAACGAATAACTCCACGAATTGAGTTTAAATCTAAATTCAGGATAAGTAATCAATTACGTACCTTATTTTGTTTGTATCTCCTTCTGTATATTCCGATTTTTGATTCTAAAAAACTTTTCATTCACAGATAAAAGCAGAATATATAACAAAATAACATTTAACAGATATTGATAAATCAGTGTCTTGTGTGGAACCTAGGCTCCTATGCCTTTGGTGCCTCACAAGTAAGCTAGTTGGTTTCCCAAAACAGATACCAACAAACTGGATTGATATTTTTGTTTTGTTTTTTTTTTAAAAAAAAAAAAAATGCAGACTACACACAACATTAAAAACACAGAATCATACTTTAAGAACATGACTAAAAAGTAGTAACAAATGGAATAAACGTGTCAGTCCAAGCAAACTTTTTTGGCGTAATTCTTGTTGCTATCAATTCTATTTCAATGTAGTCTATTTTCCTTTTTAATTTGTAAACTTGCAGTATGTTATCAATACTAAATATAAGTGTATTTTCATTAATGAAATGAAATGCAGAAAGAGATCCTCTTCTGTTCCAAGATAGTGTGGCTGTTTCTATTTCTACATCTATTTCAATATATTCCTCTTTCCACTTCCATTCATTTAGGTCTTTTATAATCCATATTTGAAATTTCTTCAATTCATCCCACCATCTTATCAAACATAGAGTAGGATCATCATATTCATTATACCACATTCCTAATTGAATTTTATCATATTCTGTAGATGGTGGTTTAGCTATATCACTTGGTATAGGCAAAATTTCTATATAGTCATTATCATAACTATCTATGCTTACTATGTATAAATCAGATCTAAATGCAACTGATATATCTGTGACTAAATATATATATCCATCAAGTATGACATGTATGCCGTTAATTAAGGATTTCTGTCCTAGATATATCATAGTGTTTTCAGTCCAAGATCTATTCAGAAAATTATACCTATTAATTGTGTTTTACTCATTCCATGATGCGGACATTGAGTCAGTAAATCTTTAAATCTTTCAAAATATTTCCTTTTTCTTTTTAATCGTTTGATGTGTTGGATAATATTTTTCCAAAAAAATAGAGCAAAATTCAGTCCATGCAGAAATTGAATCAGGCGACAGAGTATATAACCATCTCTTAGCTGTGTCTTTTAAAGCAAAAGGGATATATCTAAGTTTAATAGCATCTATACTCATATTCGGCATTTTCATCATTTGACAAACTTCGTTAAATTCTCTAAGGAAATAATAGGCATCCTCTCTTTCTAATCCATGAAAATGTGGCAATTGACTAATATAATTAGATTTCAGTTCAAACCTATCTCCCTCAAAGTTTGGCAATCGAATACATGAAGGTTCATCAACTAATTCAGGATATAGAATTTTCCCTAATGGTTTTTCTACTAGAGCAGCCATATCTTCGTTCTCTTTTAAAGAAAGGTTTGCTACACCCCTAAGGATTTCGTTAAAGTCCAATTCAGAAAATGTTTCAATACGCTTCTGTGTTGAATACTCCTGGGTAGGTGTTCTTACTAATCGTTTAGTGCTAGGAGAATGAGTCCATGTGCTCATAAACTCTTAACATATAGTAAAACAGTAGAAGATTAATTACATTCCAGTCTGAAGCGTTCTATTCAGTAAATAGTTGTTGACAGATGAAGTTGAATTAGCTGCTTCTCCTTCCAGTTCCCCAACAAATTTTCTTTTTTCTCAAAAGGGCTGGTAACTAGTAAATAATATTATGTTCTATATTTATAATGCACGTCCATAAAGCAAATAAATCTCATTGCAAGAACGTGTCTTGTGACGTGTAGTGTGGTTCCTATTTTTCTAGGTACGTGTGCCACTTCTAATTTTAAATTTCAGTAACTACTAAACCCACAAAGTTTCGTTCGTGGCTAAAAGAATAACTATTTAGCTTAATGCACGAACTAACCTCGTTGAGTTACAATAACTCAATGGAATAGCTTCGGTTACTACTACTAACTCCACGGACTAACTTCGTTGAGTTACAGATAACTCAATGGAGTGACCTTATATTATATTACTAACCTCGTGGAGTTAAGGTTAACTCAATAGACTTACTTCGTTGAGTTAACACTTAGCAACCTCTAAGTTTACTCCTCGTAAATACTTTTCTACTCTCCTACATTTTTCCAACTTAAATAAAGTTAAATACATGTCATTAATGCAGCATTCTAATTAAAACTCATTTAAATCTTAACATTATATAAATTTTTAACTTGTAGTTCATTTCATGTTATACAGAATTTATATTTTACTTTGCAACATACAGATATTTTCAAGCATTAATCAATTATCTTTCATTTAATCCTGTCATTCAGCAAATTGTAAATTTTTTAAACAATCGTGCATAATGTTCCACAAATTATAGAATATTCAATATAGTTCATCCATTTCATCATTCTCAAACACGAATGAAAAATATATCTGAAAAACATATATTCATTAATATGAATAATTTACATTACAACTTAATTAGATATTTTTCATACAAATATATACAAGTAGATGAACAATACAATTTAGTCTCTTCTCCTAAGTTCATATACTTCCTTCTAGAGCTTTTCTACTTGTTACTCTAATTGGTTAATCTTTTCTACAACTCCTATAATTCCTCTAGAAGGTTCAGCAATCTCTGCAGCTACATAATTTCTGTACTCTTTCACTAAAATGGTTCTTGATCTAATCCTTTTGGATGCCCATTTAGTGAAATCGATACAATCCACCATCAGTAGTGGAATCAGATCTCCATAAAACAATTTCTTCTTCACTATTCTCAGCTTGGAGATAAAAACTACAGACCAATTTATTTGAATTCTATTTACAACTGCATATGTGGCCCACTTGACAAATTGACTCAGTTCTATATCATGGCTTTGTCGTTGGTAGACATTCTTAATTAGAATGTTTACTATCATGTGTGTTGTACCATTTAACTGCTTTAGTCTATTTAATAACAACACACCAGGATTGATAGTTAAACAATCTTTGATTTCATGTTCTGTCCACTCAATGGCAGTTATACTTTCCAAAATTTCTTTCCCTTCATTTTTCAATCCTAAAATGTTGTGGAGAAGCTCTAGTGTTATTTGTACATCAGCTTCCTCCACATTGGAAATCAATCCTCCTTCTTCTTCTCTTAAGTTTGCATAAAAGTAGGGCACTAGATTCTCATATACTGCATACCCTCTTTCTTGAGAAATAAACTTTAGTAGACCTTGGAATTCAAATAATTCTTTGATTTCTTGCATTCCATCCCAATTTACTAGTCTATTGTAAATGATAGTATAACCCCTAATCTCTTGGTATTTGTCATAAGCTTCCTAACTCTGAAAATGTACTTCATTTAAGATTGTTGCTTCAAAAGGATTAGGAATATGCATTTGTTGCTCCTAAGGGGTTTGTTCTTGAACTTCCTCTTCCAAATGCTAAACTTGTACTTCCTGAAAATGCTCCACAGATTCTAGCATTTTTGCTTCTGCTTTTGTCTATGGTGGTGAGCCAGCAGAACTCTCTACTCTGTCTTGAATTCTTTCCATAAATTGTTGAAGATTTTCTTGCTCTTCAGTGGAATCTGTTGAGTCCTCTCTTTCCATATATACTTGTTCTGCTTCTTGTTCTCTTTTTTTTCTTCTTCTTCCTCCTAACTACCAATCTGCATTGTCACTGTTTTTTCTAATTCTATGGCAGATTGGGATGGAGTTCCGGGCAAATCAGTTTCTACCCTAATTTCTGTTTCTTCTATTTGTACAAGCTACAGACTAGTTTCAGCCTATTTTTCTTCTTCTCTTTGCTTTTGTTACTGCTCCTGCTCCTCCTCAGAATCAGATAGCAGGTTTACAAAATTTGGCTCTACAAGCCCTATTGACATTTGTCTTTCAGATTTAATCTTCTCTTTTCCTTTCCTTTTTCTAATTAATTGTGTCTGGTCTTCCTCTTCCTCATCTGAAATTAAATCCACAAAAATAGGCTCTGCACGCCTTTGAGCCACAAGTACTAGCTCTTCCTGTTTAACTCTTTCAATAATTACTAGTCTCGAAGGACCAACTTCATCTCCTTTTGCAGCAGGTCTGGTAGTAGCTTCTTGATGTTGTTCCACTATGATTTTATATTGGGCTTTCAACTTTTCTGCAGCCCTCTTTTGTAAAGTACATCGAACACTAGGTGTGCTTTAGCCACTACCAAATCTTCTAATTCTCCTTGGTTTTTCCCAACTCGAACTAGTTCTTCAAATTCTCTTAATTCTTCTTCATTTGAAGGCCCCATAACTACCACCCTTTCTAATGATTTAGGAGGTGGATTTGAAGGTCCTGGCTGTTGTTCCTCAAGAACAGGTCTTTCAGCAGTCAACTCCTCTTGTTCTTCAGTTGCCTCTTCTTCATTTTCTCTCCTTTCTTGCTCCCAGATCGCCCATCGAGCTCATCTACCTATTTGTCTTTTGAACCAAAGCCGAGACTTACGTTGGATTAATTCTAGGGCAACTTCGTTGTTTGGCCTGATTTTTCTCTCTTTGCTTACAGCAATTTCCGTAGCAACCTTTATTCTTGTTTCCATTATTTGAGGTATTTGTATACCCAAATCTACTAAAACTCTTCTCTAGTTGAAAAGTTCAGATTCTACCATTTGTAGTTCTTTTTATCTTGTCGTATTCCTGATTTTCTACCTCGTGTACCATTCCTTTGAGTCTTTAAGAAATTTTAAAGTGTCTACTGCCTTTTCCCAGAACTCAGGTGTCATCTTCCTCATTGTGGAGTTATGCAATGGAACGGAGTCGCTCTGATCTCTATTATTCTAAGTTCTAAATGATTCTACTGGTAATGCCCCCAAACCCTAAGTTTAAGTATAAATAAGCCCTAAGTTTAGGCGAGTAATCGGGTCATTTCCCATACAAAACTCTCGCTTTCTCATCCGTGGAATTATGGTTAACTCCACGGACTAAGTCCATGGACTTAACTACAATACTCCGTTGAGTTAACTATAACTCAACGGGGTAAGTTCATTAACTAATCCTAAACTCAACGGAGTAAGTTCGTTGAGTTAAGCGTAACTCAACGAACTTCTCATAAAGTTATATCTAATAAAAATACTTAAGATAATAATTTTTCTTCAATCAAGACCAAAGAGTTTCCGATCTAACCGCTCTTACTTTTTCCATATTTAAAAATTCTTCGGTCAAACCATTATGTTCCTCGGTTGAACCGAAATTAAATATTTTCTTTCTTTCTTCATTTTTTTTACTAGTTGAACCGATACTATGCTTCGGTAAAACCAACGTTTTTACTAAATAATATATTGAAATTTTTTTATGTCTTTATGTTTCGGTTAGACTGATGGATCCTGTTGATTGAACCGTAACAATTTTTTAAATAAGTTTTTTTTTTTTTTTCAAGTTATATACTTAGAACTTTCTTACTAAGTAAAGCTTGAGTAGTCCTCTACTCTTACTTCTTCTACAATTCCAAAAGAACTTTTTGGTATCTTCAAAATAGGTCTAAGTCTTTGTCCATACTTTAAATATATTCTGATTTTAAGATTTTCAATCTCAATAACTCCATAGGGATAAATATTTCGAACTATGTAAGGTCTTGCCCATCTAGATCTTAATTTTCCTAGATGGTTATGTAGTCTAGTCATATAAAGATATACTTCTTGTCCTATTTTAAAGGATTTTGGAATAATTTTCTTATCATGCCAGAACTTCATTTTCTCTTTTTCTCTTATAGTTTTTGAATAAGCTTCATTCCTAAATTCTTCTAATTCAATCAATTGTAATTTCCTATTTTCAGCAGCTTGATTTAAATTAGTGTTCAGAGTTTTTAATTCCCAATAAGCTTTATGTTCAATTTTAGCTAGTAAATGACAACTTTTCCCATATACTAGCCTAAAAGGTAATATACATAAGCTTGTCTTATAAGTAGTTCTATAAGCCCTAAGTGCATCTATCAATCTATTAGCCCAATCTGTTCTAGTAGGATTTATTACTTTTTCTAAGATTAACTTGATTTGTTTGTTGGCACTTTCTACTTGTCCACTTGTTTGCAAATGATATGATGTTGCAATTTTGTGGTTCACTCCATATTTCTTCATTAAGGCTTCAAAACTTCTATTACAGAAATGAGTTCCTCTATCACTGATAATAGCTTTAGGTATTCCAAATCTGGCAATTATATTGGTTCTTATAAAATGTATTACCACTTTGTTGTCATTAGTTTTTGTAGGAATAGCTTCTATCCATTTAGATATATAATCCACCCCCAACAATATATAATTAAATTGATTAGACATAGGAAATGGACCCATAAAATCTATTCCCCATACATCAAAGATTTTAACCTCAACAATAGGATTAAGAGGCATCATATTCCTCTTTGATATTCTTCCTATTGGTTGACATCTTAAACAACTTAGGCAATGTTTATGAGCATCTTTGAATAGTGTTGGCCAATAAAATCCACATTGCAAAATTTTTGTAGTAGTTTTCCCCGAACCAAAATGCCCTCCACAAGCTTGGTCATGACAGAAAGACAATATGCTCTGATATTCAGTTTCTGGAACACACCTCCTTAAAACCATATCAGGACATTTCTTAAATAAGTATGGGTCTTCCCAATAGTAATATCTTACTCTTGAGAAAAATAATTTCTTATCCTGTCTATTCCAATCCTTAGGTGTTAACCTAGTAACTAAGTAATTAACTATGTCTACATACTAAGGCATTGTGTTGATGGTCATTAACTGTTCATCAAGAAAATTATCCTTAATTTCAATACTTGATTTTTCTATTTGTAATCTTGATAAATGATCTGCTACTACATTCTCACAACCTTTTTTATCTTTAATTTCTAGATCAAATTCTTGTAATAATAATATCCATCGGACCAATCTAGGTTTAGTCTCTTTCTTTGCAATTAGGTGTTTTAAAGTTGAATGATTCGTGTATACTATTACTTTAGCTCCAATCAGATATGATCTAAACTTCTCTAAGGCAAACACAACAGCTAACAGCTTCTTTTCAGTAGTTGTGTAATTAACTTGAGCATCATTTAAGGTTTTGCTTGCATAATGAATCACTCTAGGAGATTTTTCTATCTTCTGTCCCAGCACTGCTCCTACAGCAAAATCAGATGTATCGCACATTAATTCAAATGGATGGCTCCAATCAGGTGCTTGAATTATAGGAGTTGAAATTAAGCTAGTTTTAAGCTTGAAAAATGCTTCTTTGCAATTTTTATCAAAGTTGAATGAGACATCATTTAATAGATTAGTTAAACGTCTAGCTATTTTGCTAAAATCTTTAATAAATCTTCTATAAAATCCAGCATGTCCTAGAAATGATCTAATATCTTTTATTGATTTAGGTTTTGGTAGATTAGAAATTACTTCTATTTTAGCTTTATCTACTTCCAACCCCTTCTTTGAAACATGACCCAAGACGATTCCTTGATTAACCATGAAGTGACATTTTTCCCAATTTAGAACCAGATTTTTTTCCACATAGCGTTTTAATACTTGGTCTAAATTGTTTAAATATACTTCATATGAAGTTCCATAAACAGTAAAATCATCCATAAATATTTCTAAAAAATCTTCAGTCATTCTAGTGAATATGCCCTACATACACCTTTGAAAGGTGGCTAGTGCATTGCATAATCCGAATGACATTCTCTTAAAAGCATAAGTTCCATTAGGATAGGTAAAAGTTGTTTTCTCTTGATTCTCTAATGCTACTGGAACTTGGTTATATCCTGAATACTCATCTAAGAAACAAAAATATTCTTGCCTTGCTAATTTCTCTAGCATTTGATCTATAAAAGGTAAGGGAAAATGATCTTTCCAAGTTACAGCATTCAACTTTCTATAGTCTATACACACTCTCCAGCCTGATTGAATTCTAGTAGGTATCAAATCTTGACTTTCATTCCTAATTACTGTTAATCCTGATTTCTTGGGAACTACATGGATTGGACTAACCCATGAACTATCAGAAATCAGATAAATTATGTCATTATCTAACCATTTCACTATTTCCTTCCTGACTACTTCTTTAAGGTTTGGATTTAATCTCCTCTCAGGAATTCTAACAGGTTTAGCATTCTCCTCTAAATATATATGGTGACAGCATAAAGTTGGACTTAATCCTTTTATATCAGTCATAGTCCATCCTATTGCTTATTTATACGTTTTTACTACATCTTTTAATTTAGCTATTTGATCCTCTTTTAAATCTAAAGCAATAATGATTGGACATGTTCGTTTTTCTTCTAGAAATATATAGGTTAATTCAGGAGGTAAAGGTTTTAATTCTAAATGTTGCCCATTAGAAGCAAGAGCTCCTAATTGAACATCCTCATTTTCTAAATTAATTTCTTCTTGATCTCCTTCTATATTTATGCTTTCACTTTCCTTTAAAGTTTCAAAATTGAGTTGCCTATTTAATTCTTCTTGAATCACATCATCTAGCATATCTCCTTCATCCTCTAAAAAGTCTATGGTATGTAAGGACGTTTCTAACTCCTCAAACCTTTCTAGTTTGAAAATGTTTAATTGAGTATCCTCATTGCCATATGATAACTTCATTACTCCACTTTTATAATTTATAACCGCCCCTGATGTTGCTAAAAATGGTCTTCCCAAAATTAAAGATGTATCATTATTTTTATGCTTAATTTGTTGGGAATCCAAAATTACAATATCAATAGGATATATAAAGTTTTTGATTTTATTAAGACATCCTCTATTTTTCCTCTAGGGTATCTTATACTTCTATCAGCTAATTGAATAAACGTACTAGTAGGAGTTAAGCCTTCTAATCCTAAGGATGCAAATATATCACTTGGCATAACATTTATACCTGCACCTAAGTCTATTAAAGTTCTTTCTAGAATGGTATTTCCTATGGTGCATGATATAACAAGGATTCCAAGATCAGATAACTTTTTAGGAATTTGTGATAGAAATAAGGAACTACTTTGCTCATCTAAAAAGATTTTCCTTAAAACTTTTTGCTCTCTTTTCTTAGTACACCAATCCTTAAGAAATTTAGCACAAGGTGGCATTGTCTGCAATATGTCTAACAAAGGAATGTTAACTTGTACTTTTTCAAAAATTTCTCTAATTTTTTCTTATTTTTCAAGAAATGTTTGTTGTAATCTTTCAGGATAGGGTGCTAATGATTGTAATTTAAAAGATTCTTTTTCTTTCATTTGATTTGTTTGATCATTCTTAGTCTCATTTTTTGATTCAGACTTTTCGTCATTGATTTCTATATTTTTAGATATTATATTTTCATTATCATTTTGATTTGTGTTCTTACCCATCTTTATATTACTTTCATTTTGAGTTCTAGGTGGTATATCAGTTCCAGATCTTAGTGTTATACATACATCTTCCAAATTTTCATTACTCTCATGATGTTCTTGTATATTATTTTCGTGATTATGATCTTCAATTGTTTTTAGTTTTAAAGTACATTCTTTAAATTCTATTGCATTGGTATTCCCTTTTGTCTATATATCTTGCAAATTATGCAAATCTTTAACATTATAATTTTCATTTGTGTCGTCTTGTTGCATAACTTGTAATTTCATTGTATATTCATCCAATGTTTTTAGTTTTCTTTCTAGATCATCTAATCTCATTGCATTCAATTTTTGATCAATTTTCATTATGGTTTTTTCAATTTCGTAAATGATATCAATTTTAGGTTCTGAATATGCTTCCTTATAGTTTAATTGGTTGACTTCTTGTTTTTGACACATAAAGTATTCTAATTTGTCCATGTTTTGCTCTATACTACACTCTAGTCTGTCATACCTATCCCAAACTTCTGTGTCTCTCAACATATTACACATTCTATACTGACCATCAGTTGGGTAAACCATAGGATTCTCATTCTCGGCTCTATTATATTGAAGATAATTCATTTATTGTTCATGTGATCTAACCATCTGCAAACGTCTCAGTTTCAAACAATTAGAAATGTCGTGACCCTTAGAATTGCAGAATTCACATATGCTAACTACAGGTTTTAGAAATCTTTGAGCATAAGCATATGCCATATTCTCAATTATAGAAGAAAACACAAACACCCCTCTTGCTATTAAAATAAAACAACACTCACAGTTGCTTAGCTACTCAATTCCCCGGCAATGGTGCCAAAAAACTTAGTTGGATTTTTAGGTGGCACTAGAGAACTTATTTAGTTCCCCAACAACTACGCTAGAAAATTTGGTTGCCTTGTTAACTTCTGTTTGTAACTTAGTTAATTTATCTTTATGCTTATCATTAATTCCTTTTTAGAAGTCAACAAACCATCTTTCACACAAATTAGATATTAATTCTAATTTGTATTTTAACTACAAGTGCACAATGTATATTGTATTTGTGTGCAAGTATAGGTCGATCCCACAAAGAATTGAGGAAGAATTGTGTACTGTTCCATTTTTAATAATGAAATTTATATCTTCAGTAAGCACTTCGTTGAGTTATAGCTAACTCAATGAACTAACCTCATGAAATTGAAGTAACTCAACGAAGCTATCTATCTAGTTTAATACTGCCATTTACAAAGGAATTCGGTCAACCATTGAGCGGTTCTGCAGATTGTAAATAACATCAATTAAGCTCTTTAATGCTAGTTAATATTAAATTTATCATTCAGCAATACTAACATTCAGATATTTCAAAAAGTAACCATTAAAATCTTTAAGTATCAAGAACGATTCAATTTCAGTAAACTGTAAAACTATTTTCTATTTTCTAAATTTAAACAAACATGAAACATGCCAAACACTGACAATGATAACAATAATCACGATACAAAACAAACAATACAACACTCAAATACTAACTATAAAAACAAATAAGTTGTTTTTGGTATTTTTGTTTTTATATGATCATGAAAATGGGCGAAAGGTGAAATGTAAAAGTAATCTCTATTAACGGTAAAAACTTTCGTCACTACATGCGACGCGATTACACCATTGAAAATTTAACTACTTACAATTCTGTCTCCTCTCCCTATAGAATCGCGAGTCCAGAATTGCAAGTTGATCTCCTCTTCAGCATACTGGCATCAACCCGAAACCAAGGCTAGAAGCTTTACGATCTCCTGAGATATGAGTCGGTGCTTGGTGAAAATGATTTCCCTTCCCGCGACGCGATCACTCCTCACAGTGGTTGTCATGCACTGTGTTTGGCTCGGAATCAACCCGACATCAGGAAAGTATCCTTACAGACCTCCGATGGTTGGTGATTATGTTGGTGGTGGTGGTAGTGTGGAACTTAAGGGAACTTCTGTCGCTACCTGCAGTTAGCAAGGTCCTCCTCCTCTACACACATACTAGCCACCCCTTCTTCATTTTTTCTCCTTTTCTTTTATATTTCTTAGTAGTAACTGCTTTGATGATCGATTGGATTTCCTTCATTCATATCAACGATGGTGATTTCTTCTTCCTTCCACGAGCGATTTCCTGCGTGATACATGTAATCATGGTTTTCCTTCGAATGTCCTGTTTCTATAACCACTATAGTGGCATATTAGGAAATAAATGGTCCGTGGAGTTATAGATAACTCAACGGACTTACTTCGTTGATTTAACTATAAAACACATGCAATAAAGAAATAAGCCGCTAACATAACGTGTTACCTTAGTGTGTATTCATGTAACTCAATGCGTACAGTTATGCTAACTTAACGAGTTAAACATGTGCATCTCACATGATATACTAAAGCATTTAAATTCAATACGTGTATAATTCTATCTTAACAAGTTCAACTATTTCGAACACTTACGAATCCAACTATCCGATGCTCAGATGCATTTCAGATAGTTAAAGATAACCTTCCGAAAATCTACTTAAGTCATGCATTGTAGTTTCAACACGTGTAATCCAGGAAATAATAAAATATTCTTTAAGCATTTAAAACATAACTATCCAATACATTAAACATAACTCTCTGAAATAATAGAAAATTCAGATACTTAAGAATTTCACAGCCTACAATTTACCGACAGTTCAGAAATGTATTAAATTAACATTAATTCCCTGGAATTATGTAGATTCTTTCATTAAAGCATATAACAGTGCAATTATAACATAATGGCTTAATTCTCGTATGATAAGCTAAATATTATGCAATTAATCATCATTTAACCGTTAATATTATGCACTTTTTCATTCTAAACACGCGATCCTCCACTTCTACACATAATTTTTCTTCGTCTTTTATATTTCTTACAATAGTAATTGTTTTTGCTTAAATGATCGATTGGATTTCCTTCATTCATATCAACAATAGTGATTTCTTCACCATTCCACAAGTGAATTCCTACGTGATACATGTAATCGTGGTTTTCCTTCGAATGTCTTGTTTTTGTAACTACTACAGTGGTATATTAGTAAATATATGGTCCGTGGAGTTATAGATAACTCAACGGACTTACTTCGTTGATTTAACTATAAAACACGTGCAATGAAGAAATAAGCTACTAACATAACGTGTTACCTTAGTGCGTATTCATGTAACTCAACACGTATAGTTATGCTAACTTAATGAGTTAAACATGTGCATCTCACGTGACATAATAAAACATTTAAATTCAACAAGTGCATAAATCTAACTTAATGAGTTAGATAAAGATCGCAATTGGTTGTGGTATGCCCCTCTACATGAAATAAGTCACAATAAAGAGAACATTCATCTCCAAAGGCAAAGAAATTATTTTCCATAATTGCCTCCTTTGAAGATGCACAACCAAAGCACTTAAAGCTCAAGTCTAATCCAAAAAAAAATTAAAACCTAGATTATACCATGCCAAATCCCTGGCAACAACGCCAAAATCTTTTTCAGATTTTTTAGAAGTTTTAAATTTTTAAACCATAAGTGCACAGTGTCCAATGAAATACATCAACAAGTACGGGTCGAACCACAAAGAAATGGGGATAATCTAGGATTCTAATTACAAGAATATGGCAAGCTAGTACTTTCCAAATATGGATTAGACTACAAAAAAGGTAAGTCCATGGATTTTTAATTTATCGACCTATCAACAGATTAGATTGAAAATTTAATCTCAATCAGATCTATTAATGTGGACTTCAGATAAAAAATTTCACACTTAAAAACGTACAAATGTTCTGACAAAAAAATCAGAAATTGAAAAGGATGCAGAAAATTGGAAAATTCTGTGCCTTAACATCTGTATCTTAAAAATCTTATAAATTCCGAATTACTCAACCAAAAATTCCAAAATCAAATGCATTGCAAAATAGACAAGATGTAGATATTAATGAAATATTTATTCTAATTTTTATGTGAACTGAGTTGTGAGCAAAATGCATTAGAATCAAAATGAAAGAATGAAGGCTTTCATGTTGAAGATGACTTGTGGGATGAAGATGATGAGATTTGTGTTGAGGAGAGGTGGAGGAATGACCAGCGTTCTCCTTCCTTACATCAAGATGTGGAGCTCCAAGAGGGGGTGACGACTGGTGGTTTGGAGGTCGAGAACAAAAGTGCCCAAGAGAGGAGCCCTAGACGTGCATCACTCTCTTTTATAAGGAGTGTTTCCATGTTTGGAGATCCATCTTTGATTCAACGATTGGGATTAAATCCCGCTTGATTTTCTTCCTCTAATCTTCAATTTCCATGATCTTCTATTGAATTATAAACTTTTCATAACAATATATACATCAAAGTATTAAGTCATCCATAAAATTCATAAATGATTTATGTTTGAAATAATTTCCTACTTTTAACTATATAAAATGGGGATTGGTTCTTATTGGTTAAATAATGAAATAAATGCATAATATGACTTTAATAAATCTCATGTAAATCTATTTAACCAATAAGATCCTATAAAAATATGCAACAATTTAATCCAAATAGAAACCTTTCAAAAATTAATTGAAACCTTCTAAAACTTAGGTGAAACCTTCTAAAAGTTGAAACTATCCGAAAATTAAGTGAAACTTTCTAAAAGTTAACTAAACCTTTCAAAATCAAATGAAACTATCCAATAAATTACTGAAACCTTTCAAAATTTTATACTAAAATTGCTAAAACTTTCTAACATTATTCATTTGAAGAGAGGAAATCAATTTTCATTTATTTCACTTCAATGGAGATGAAAAATCATTTCTAGCTATCTTTGTATAGTTTCAACCATTATGTATTTTCATCTTTATAATAATGTTAATCAAGGCAATTAATGTAAGTAGGATCATCCCATAATACTATTGGGGCAAGGTATTAAATTTGGAATTATCTTCCTCATCTATTACTATCTTGCCTTAACAATTTTTTGTGTAGCGTATCATGCAACAATTGGTTCAATAAAGTTGAAGTTATGACTTTGGTCAATGTACTAGTGAGAAAAAAAAAGAGAAAACTCTTTTCCCAAAAATGCATTTACACCATTTACGGTTCAATCTTTGCAGCAAGGCAAGAAGTTTTTACAGTCAATGGTTTTTTCAATAGATATGATAAGTACATTTATTTTAAAGATGAATTAATATTTTCAAAGGATGAGAATATGTACATTAATGTTTTGGTTAATATCATCTATATAAAGTACATATGGTTTGAGATTAGACTCGGATAGTGAAAAACATGTGTATAAATCTCTATTTGAGTTGATATATGTGTGAGATTGAATAACTTTCTAAGATTGAATTTTTGTAGGAAGATGTAGATTTTAAGATGTAGATTTTGAATTCTTGTAAGATCATATGGCTACACAAGAGGGGGGTGAATTGTGTTTTTCAACATTTTTGAATATAATTGAAACTTTAAAACTCAAAAATAAGTCGAGACACTGTTTTCATAAAATCATTTTTATTCAAAGTTTCAATTACAATATACAATTCAATTCTCTTCAGAAATTGTAGATGCAATTATATATTAATACCATGTTTCATCTATACAATTTCATAACTACAAACAGAGAAAACTAATTTACGGAATTTAAAACATTTCTCCTTGTTTAAGATCTTTCTTCTTCTTCTTCTTTTTCTTCTTCAGCAATTCTTTAGTGACGAATATTTTGTCTTTCTCTGCTTCACCGAATTTGCTTTCTTCTGATACTTCAGATCTTCAGTGACATAAATCTTACCTTTTTCTGCTTCACTGAATTTTCTTCCATCTGATACTTCAAATCTTTAGCGACATATATCTTACCTTTTTCTGCTTCATTGAATTTTTTTTCCATCTGATATTTCAAATCTTCAACGACATATATCTTACCTTTTTCTACTTCACTGAATTTTTCACCTAAGAGCTTTTTCCAAAAGAGGTGTTTTTGATCCCTGAAAAGATTTTTCTTTTAGTGTGCAGGGATAACTAATCAATAAGAATTTTATGCGTTTTATAATGTATCTTTATTTCATGTATATCCTCCACGTTTAATCACTACTAGTTATCCACTTCTTCACGTCTTTTCTTTTTCCTTCACCGAAATACACACATTCTGACCCACATTTACATTTCAAATTTTCTTTAATCATTAATCCTAGATCTTTGAAAAATTTCCTGCAAAATATAACTTAATGTTTCAAACTTTCTCTTCCACAATTTTTCATCAAGTATAATAAGAAGTCGTTACTTTAATGTTAACTAAACAAGTAACACAAGTATATATAACTTAACATTTCTAACTTAATGAGTTTCTCATATGCCAACTTACGTGACAAGTACTGTAACTAACTCAACGAACTAAGTCTGTGGTGTTACGCTAACTCAACGAACCATCTCCGTGGTGTTACGGATAACTCAACGAACCATCTCCGTTGTGTTACAGATAACTCAACGAACTAGTAATAAACAAATGTTTTTATAATAAGAATTTTACCACGTGCAAAACTTAACAACTTAAGTTTATAACGCTAACCTAATGCGTTGCCTTAGTGTTCAATATATCAATTCAACGTGTTTAGTTATGTTAACTTAACGAGTTAAACATGTGCACCTCACGTGATACAATATAACATTCGTAACTTATAATTTCACCATGTGTACAACACTAACTTAACAAGTTCGTCTCTTCTTTCACTCACTAACTTAACGAGTTCTCACGTGACCTATTTTAACCTTTAAGCCTCTAACTTAACGAGTTCTCACGTGACCTCTATACTGTTAGGACCCTAGTATTTTGATAATGCAAAAACTTGTGTGAGGAAACAAATTGTATTTCACAGTTAAGACAGCTCAACAGAAGAGCAAAAGATAGATAAAGTCATTACAGATAGTTCAGAATGGGCTGCAAGAGATAAACAAGATATCAGAAGATTACCAGGCTTAACTATCCGGAAGAGATATATTTTCGATGAGTTACTAGGCCTAAGTATCCGGAAGGCAATTTAAAGTAGTAGGAATTCAATTAGAGAGTTAGAAAGATGGCTGCATGGAAAATCGAAGAGTTAGAAAGTTAACTATCCGAAAAATAAGAAGAATCAGAAAGTTACTGTAGTTAACTATTCGAAACTTAAGTCATTGAATTTCCCACGTGTAGAAATCCAAACAGAAGCTTGAAAGAAGAATCGAAAAGTTACTGTAGCTAACTATCCGAAATTTGAAGAGTTTCAATGAGTTACAGGTATAACCATCTGAAACTTAAGTTATTCTATTATGCACGTGCAGAAATGAGAAGATAGCTATCGAAAGCTTAGAAGAAGAAAATCGGAGAGTTACTGTAGCTAACTATCCGATAGTCAGGAGAATTTTGGTGAGTTACAACTACAAGTATCCGAACTTTAAATACTTCACGTGTATAACTTAAATCTCACGTGAGAAAAGAACTTAAGTGGATTTTCGGTGAGTTATGATCATCCTTCGGAAAGTTACACAAATAACTATTTGAAAGTTTGAGAAAATCGGAAGGTTATCTTGAAACACCTTTCCAAACGGTAACTTACCATATTTGGATCTGCAAACTCAACAAGTATAGCAGAATCAATCCGTTGAAGTGAAAAATATGATCGTTGGTAGTTCAAGCATAAATACAAACAAATCATTCAATATTCAGTAGAGCGATGAAGTGAAAATATAGATACAATTACATATAGAGATATAGTATACATTGCAGATCAATTTTTGTTGCAAAAGAAGGGCTCAATTCAGATTGACTACAACATAAAATCGATTGAAAGCTAGATTAACTAGAAGATTCTTAATGCTCTCCATGTACTAAAAGTTTGATCCAAGAAGGATCATTTGGTTTGTAGCTTCTATCTTAAAGTTTCATTCAAGTTTTTGGTTTGAGTTTTGACCTGAAAACTCAAAAGGTTGGTTTACTGAAGTTTATACCTGAAAACTTCTATGTGGTTGGTTAAAGCTACGACTAGAAAGCTCAAGTGAATGGTTGGTTCTTGCTTCGACCTAAAAGCAAGTGTACGTAAGTGTTGAGACACTTAGTGAAGCCCAAGTGATCATTGGGGGTGGACTAGCCAAGTTGGTGAACCACCTAAAATTCTCTTGTGTTTCTTACTTTTATTTCTGCTGTGCATGTTTGGTATATTTGTTTAGTACTTGTGCAAACTATTTAATCCAATTTAGATAAAAAAGTTAGTAAAAATTTTTATTTACACATTGTTCACCATTCACCCCCCCTCTAGTGAAGCCATATGTTCCTAACATATACGAACAAAACTCTAACTTAACGAGTTGTCTAAATGTGCACTATTCATGATATAGAAGATATAACTTTAAAACATATCATGCTTTTCAATAAAAACACACGTTAACTTAACGTTTAGTTAAATGAGAAATTAATGCAACGAAATGACTAGTTATTAACTTAGTAGAATTTCAGATCCAATACAGACAAGTATTTATATCAGTAAGCTTTTTTCTGTATTAATTGATGATTTTAATTTCTTTTCACAAGCAATAGTAATTGAGCAAATATGATTATTTTCATTCAGCACACATCATCAAAACAAAATACTCAACAGTAATATAGTCCTAGCACTTTAGAAAAAAAAATATTTATAGCAAGATTATAGTAGGTTTGCTAAGGGACTAGCAAAACTTAGGTATGAGAGAAGTGTTTATGTTGAGTATGTTTTGATGATGTATGTTAAACAAATGTAATCATATTTACTCAATTACTATTGTTTGTGAAAGTAAATTAAGAACATCAATTAATACAAAAAAAGTTTATTGATATATGCTTGTCTGTAATGGATATGAAATTATGCTAAGTTAAGTAACTAGTTGTTAAGTTATACTAACTTTTCATTTAACTAAATATTAAGTTGACATGTGTTTTTATTGTAAAGCATGATATGTTTTAAAGTTATATTTCTGTATCATATACAATGCACGTTAAGACAACTCGTTGAGTTAGTACTTTGTTTGTAAAAAAGTCACGTGATAACTCATTGAGTTATAAGCTTAAAGGTTAAAATAGGTCACGTGAGAACTCGTTGAGTTAGTGAACTTAGTGTTAAAGTGAAGAGACGAACTCATTAATTTAGTATTATACACATGGTGAATTTAGAGTTTATAAATGTTATAATGTATCACGTGAGTTGCACATGTTTAACTCGTTAAGTTAACATAACTACATGCATTGAGTTTCTATATTGAACATTAAGACAACGCACTAGGTTAACGTTATAAACTTAAAATTATTATTCTTGCACATGGTAAATTCTTTATTTTTTAAAACATTTATTTATTACTAATTCATAAAGTTAACATAACTCCATAGAGTTAGTTCATAAAGTTAACGTAACACCACAGACTTAATTCGTTGAGTTAGCTACAGTACATGTCACGTGAATTGGCACATGATGAACTCATTAAGTTAGATACATTAAGTTATAAATATACTTGTTTTACTCATTTAGTTAACATTAACATGACTTGTTATTACACTTGATGAAAAATTTTGGACGAGAAAGTTTATTTTTGTTGAAAAATTTTCAAATATTCAGGATTGATGATTAAAGAAAACTCAAGAGGAAAATATGGATCGAAACGTATGTATTTCGATGAAGGAAAAAGAGAAGACGTGAAGAGTGGAAGACTGATTATGGATAAATGTGAAAGATATGCATGAATTAGAAATATAGTACAAAAGGCATAGAATTCTCATTGATCAATTATCCCTATACACCAAATGAAATATATTTTTAGGGATCAAACACCTCTCCAAGGAAAAGCTTTCAAATAGAAGAAAATTCAGTGAAGAAGTGAAAGTCAAATATATGTCATTGAAGATTTGAAGAATTAGAAGAAAGCAAATTCAGTGAAGCAAAGAAAGTTAGATACTTGTTACTAAAGAATTGTAGAAGAAGAAGAAGAAGAAGAAAATCTCAAACAAGGAGAAATGTTTTAAATTCTGTAAATTAGTTTTCTTTGTTTAAAATTATAAAATTGATTAAATGAAATATGGTATCATTATATAATTGTATATTGTAATGATACGTTGAATAAAATGATTTGATTAAAACTATGTCTCGACTTATTTTAAATTTTAAAGTTTTAATTATAATTGAAATTGTTAAAAAACACAATTCACCCCCTCTTGTGTAGTCATTCGATCTTACAGTTTAGAATGAAATTATGCATAATATTAGTCGTTAATGAATGGTTAATTACATAGTAGTTAGCTTATCATATGAGAATTAAGTCATTATGTTACAATTATACAATTATAAGCCTTAATTTAAGAATGTACATAATTTAAAGGAATTAGTGGTTAATTAAGTATCATTCATAAATGAATTAGAAATTACTTCTTTTACATATTAAGTGTTAAATGTTATATAAGTATTTGTTTTATTAAACTGCAAAACTAAAAGAGTCTATTAAGTTAAGGTTTAACTCAACAAGGTTAATCTATTGAGTTAATAGTTAAGTCAATGGAGTAAGTCTGTTAAGTTACACTAACTCCACAGACTAGTTATTTTCTAATATTTGATTGTGAGTAGTTGTAGGAAATACGAAAGAAACCACGTTACACAAACCACACCATGATCTAAATCGTGAAATGAAAAGGTAATTACCATCATTGATACGAATGAAGGAAATCCAACTAGTGATTTAGGTGGAAGTAGTTAATACTAAAAGAAATATAAAAGAAAAAAAGAAAGAATGAAGAAAAGGGGGGAGAACCACGCTCATTGTAGAAAGTGTCAGATGTTCCTTGAGCTCCCACTAATACCACCATCTGTTAGAGGTCTATGAGGATACTTTTTAGATGTCGGTTCAATTTCAAGCAAAATATGGTGACTAACAACTATTATGAGGAGTGATCGCATCATAGAAAGGAAAGACATTGTCACTAAGCACCTAATCATCTCTTAGGAGATAATAAAGCTTTTAGCCTAGGTTTCGGGTTGATGCTGCTATGCTGAAGAGGAGATCAACTTACAAAAGTCTAAGTTCTTAATCCAATAGGGAGAGGAGCGATTGATAGTAAGTGGTTAAATTTTCAGTGGTGTAATCACGTCACATGTAGTGACGAAAGTTTCTTACTGGTAATAGAGAATTTTACCTTTCATAATTCACTCATTTTAAGGAAGAAAACAAAAATAATTATCTATTTTCACTCACAAATTTATGTTTATCAAGTTTGTGTTATTAGTTAATGTTGAATGTTTAGTGTTTATTTTATTCCAGTTAAAAGAAAATCGTATTACTGATTGCTGAAACTAGCTAGTATAAATCTCTGAAATCTTGATTGATAAGTTTACTATTTTAAGTATTTGAATACTAGAATTTATCAATGATGAATGTAATATAAAATAACATTAGAAAACTTAAAAGATGTTGTTTGTAATGTATAGAATCACCTAATGGATGGCGAAACTCTTTTGTAATCAATAATACTAATCAAAAGTTACCAGAGAGCTCATTAACCATAACTCCACAAGGGAAGTCTATTGAGTTAACTGTAACTTCACGAACTAAGTTCATTGAGTTAACTGTAAATTAACGAAGTGAGTAGATTTGAGTATATGTTAAACTCTGGCTATGAAAATTTAAAGAGTCAAATTGATTTTGATCATTCCCTATAGGTTTGACATGTACTTGCACACTTATACAACAAATGTTGTGCACTTGTAGTCAATTTAACGAACTAAGTTATTGAAATTAAAAATTATTTATGAAATTACTTGTTACTTATAAAAATATACTTAAGCTGACAAGACATTCACCCAACTAGGTAGTCCACCCCTAAGACTCAACTTGGGCTTCACTAAGTATTTAAACACTTACACTTACTTGCTTTCAAGTCAAAGCAAGAACCAACCCCTTGAGCTTTCAAGTTGAAACTCAACAGCCAACACCTTGAGCTTTTAGGTCAAAGCTTAGCAATCAACACCTTGTGAAGCTTTAAGGTTGAAGCCACAAACCAACACTTTGTTATTCAATCAGAGATTTGGTGTAGAGAGTTTTTAGCACTTGAATTTACTTGAGAATTCTTCAATCTTGAATTTGTTGGATCTACAATGATTTTGGATTTTCTTTGCTTCAACTCTGTAGGTCTCACTATATGTGTGTATATGATTTTTCTTTTTTTCTATCTTTTCTTTCTACTTGTAGTTCATTTTATACCAAAGAGTATAACTATCAAATTTCTTCCAATCTTATTTAGCTTGTTGTACTTACTAATCTACTAGTCTCAAATATAGAAAGTTATCATTTAGTATAAAGTCTTCTGGAAACTCTTTGAAAAATTTGAGTAGTCTTCAAACTATCTGAAAGCTTGTGCAAACCATCTGAAAATATCGAATAGTTATTTCAAATTATCCAAAAGCTCGAGCGGCTATTTCTTTCTATTTGTCATGTGACTACTTAAGTTTTGTACATGAGATTACTTAGTTTCGGGCTATCAACTTGAAACCTTCTAAAACACTCGAATAGTTATCCTAAAACTTTGAAAATTTAGAATAGTTATTCCAAACCCTCTAAAACACTTGAGCAATTTCCTTTTATGCTTGTCATGTGAATCTTTAAGTTCTACACATGATATCATTTGAATTTTAGATAGTTTCCTTGAAACTCAACTAGTTTTCTCAAACTATTCAAAAAACTTGAAACTATCTAGTTGAGTTATCCATCCTTTGAGTATGTTGTAATTTAAATTTCAAACAGTTTAATGTGAAACCTTTTGAGAAAACTCAACTAATTTTCTCAAACCATCTAATTAACTTGTTCATCTTCTAATTGTCTTGTAACTCAGTGATTTCTTCTAAAGTTCTTTTAACTATCTTATGTAGCATTCATCTGGCTTGTTTGGCTTTGACTTTTCAACTATTCTTGTGAAGTACATCTTAATTCTTCACATAGATTTATGCATTATCGAAACATAAGGGTTCTAACACTTAACAAGTGGTTATTTTCCTCTTTATTTTTCAATATCTCTCTATATATATCTGAGTGTATATCTAAGAGTATATCCAAGTGTATATCTTTAGTGTTTGATCAATGAAAATGTATGCCTTAAATAAACAATCATCAACATATGTATATCTCCACGTTCATCCATGACTTGATCAACATCCACTCTTCACATTTTCTTCTTGATCTTACATTCAAAATTTGAAGTACACACGTTATATTCCAATTTTTCTTCTTAAATCATTGATTCTAGATCTTTCAAAAAACTCACTGCAAAATAAACATTCTTGAACAAATTTTTCATGAAGTGTAATCACATGTTGTTGCATTAATATTAACTAAGCACCTAATAGAATATGAACTTGTAACTCAATGTGAGTAACTCAAGGAGTTCAGCATGTGACATATACATGATACAAAGCAAATATTTAAACAAAAATAATTTTTAAGTTTAAAATACTAAACTAATGCATTGCCTTAGTATTCAAATATGCAACTCAACGTATATAGTTATGCTAACTTAATGAGTTGAACATGTGCAACTCATGTGATACTTTATAATATTTGTAAAGTAAAATTTAATACGTGCATAATACTAATTCAACAAGTTATTACATACAACTTGTAACGTAACATTCTAACTCAAGGAGTTACTTAAGTGCACAGTACATGATACAAATATATGCAAATAAAACATATCATCATTTAACATTATAAAAACACATTTTATTAACTCAACAATAAGTTATATAAAAGTTATTATAACTCAATGATATGTTATATTACTTAACACATATTTTGATCTAATATAGACAAATATATAACTTCAAAACATTTTCTATATAAATCGATGTTTGTAATTTAACTTCTTAAATAACAAAATTAATTGATTAAATATGATTATTTAACATTTTACACGCATCATCAAAACATAATTCTTAACAAAGGTAAATTGAATGGAGTTGGTACTCTATTAGTTTGTGATATGGTGTTTGTCCTTAAGTTGCAACTGGTGCAAAGTTATAGTAGATACTTGAGTAGAGCTCAAGGAGTGGATATACTCAATTTGGAGAACCATTATAAATTTTTGTTTTCATTATTTATTAACTATTTTATGTTTATCGAAAGATTTTATACAAACAGTTTTTAATCTTCACAAACTATAACTAGTTCAAAAAAAAGATATAAGGCTTAATTCACCCTCCCCCTCTTAAGTAGTCTAGATCTAACACTTGGTTATTCTACTAGAAGTAAAGCATATAGAGTTTACTATAAATCATCTAAAACTATTGAAGAATCAATGTATGTTTCTTTTGATAAATGTTGTTATAGTGTACCTCTAAATGTTATTGATTTGAATAGTAATGATGATTTTGAAGAACTAGATGCTTCCTTAAATAAAAATAGAGTAGATCAACCTAAGTCTAGTAGTCAGCCACTTATTAAGACTCCTCACACTTAGGCAATTCATAACTAATCATCCTAAAGATCTTAAGTGATCCTTCTAGGGGTATACAAACTAGATCTAAATTGAATGTTTGTGGTATATGTGCTTTTTATTCTCAAATTGAACTTAAAAATATTAATGAAGTATGTAATGATGAATTTTAAATTAATGCAATGAAAGAAGAATTAAATTAATTTGTAAGAAATGTTGTACAGGCGTTTGTTTCTAAGCCTATGAATCATGTTTAGAATGAAAAAGTACATATTATTAATGGTTAAATGATGGATAATTACATAATATTTAGCTTATCATATAGGAATTAAGCCATTATGTTATAATTGCACTATTATATGCTTCAATTGAAGAATCTACTTAATTTTGGGGAATTAATGTTAATTTAGTACATTTCTGAACTATCGGTAAGTTGCAGGCTGTGAAATTCTTAAGTATCTGAATTTTCTGATATTTCGGACAGTTATGTTTAACAGATCGAACATGTATCGGATAGTTATGTTTAAATTGCCGAACAGTTATGTTTTGAAAGAATATTTTATTATTTCCTGAAGTACACGTGTCGAAACCATAATGCATGACTTAAGTGAACTTTCGATGAGTTATCTATAACTATCCGAAATTGCAATTAGGCATCGGACAGTTATATGTGTAACTCTCCGAAATCTCTTTTTATTTATAAAATAGTTGTGGACACGTGTCATGTTTTGGGAAAGTGACTTAAGTGGATTTTCGGTGAGTTATCTCTAACTATCCGAAATGCATCTAAGCATCGGATAGTTAGACCTGTAACTCTTAGAAATGCTATTTTATGATTAAACTACTCCTGACACGTGTCGAGATCTGGTAGATTTACTTAAGTTATATATCGGTGAGTTATTTGTAACTATCCGAAATGCATCTGAGCATCGGATAGTTAAGTTTATAAGTATCCGAAATGCACCTGAGCATCGGATAGTTAAATTTATGCATGTGTTTTATAGTTAAATCAATGAAAAAAGTCCGTTGAGTTATCTGTAACTCCACAGACTATTTATTTTCTAATATGCCACTGTAGCGGTTGCAGAAACAGGACAGTTGAAAGAAAAACCACGACTACACGTATCACGCAAGGAGAAGAAAGCATCGCCGTTGATATGAATGAAGGAAATCCAATCGACCATTCAAACAGAAGTAGCTACTACTAAAGAAATATAAAAGAAAAAGAAGAAGTGTGTGATCGATGGATGCCTAGTGTATACAGAGGAGGAGCACCGAGCTTTCTATAGATAGTATCGGCAATTCTCTAAAGTACCACACCAACCATCGTTACCACCACCACAATAACCAACTATCGGAGGTCTGTGAGAATACTTTCTTGATGTCGGGTCGATTCCGAGCCAAACATAGTGCTTGACAACCACTGTGAGGAGTGATCGCGTCGCAGGAAGGGAAGCCATTTTCACCAAGCGCCAACTCATATTTCAGGAGATCGTAAAGCTTTTAGCCTTGGCTTGAGGTTGATGCTTGTATGCTAAAGAGGAGATTATCTTGCAATTCTGGACTCGCGATTCTATAGGGAGAGGAGACAGAATTGTAAGTGGTTTAATTTTCAGTGGTGTAATCACGTTGCAAGTAGTGTCGGAAGTATTTACTGTCGAGTGAGATTACTTTACATTTCACCTTTCACCCATTTCCATGTTCATATTAAAACAAAAATAAAAAAATAATTTATCTATGTTTGTATGTTGTATTGTTTGTGTTGTATTGTGATTAATGTTATCTTTAGCAGTGTTGTGATTGTTTTATATTTGTTTTAGTTTTACAGTTTACTAAAATTGGTTCGTTCAAAAGACTTAAAGATTTTAATGGTTATTGTTTGAATTATCTGAATGTTAGTATTGCTTAATGATAAATCCAATGTTAACTAACATTAAAGAGCTTAATTGATGTTATTTACAATCTGTGGAATCGCCCAATGGTTGGCCAAATTCCTCTGTAAATAGCAGTATTAAAAAGAAAAGACAGGCTCGTGGGGTTAACTTAAGTCCACGAGGTTAGTCCATTGAGTTAGCCATAACTCAACGAAGTTTGTCGTCAGCTACCTTTCAAAGGTGTATGCAGGGCATATTTACTAGAATGACTGAAGATTTTTTAGAAATATTTATGGATGATTTTATTGTATATGACAACTCATATGAAGTCTGTTTAAAAAAATTTAAACCTAAAATTAAAACGTTGTGTGGAGAAAAATCTGGTTTTAAATTGGGAAAAATGTCACTTCATGGTTAAACAAGGAATAATCTTAGGGCATGTTGTTTCTAAGAAAGGGTTGGAAGTAGATAAAGCTAATATAGAAGTAATTTCTAATCTACCAAAAGCTAAATCAGTAAAAGATATTAGATCATTTCTAGGGCATGTTGGTTTTTATAGAAGATTTATTAAAGACTTTAGCAAAATAGCTAGACCTTTAACTAATCTATTAAAAGATGTTCCATTTAACTTTAATAAAAATTGCAAGGAAGCATTTTTCAGACTTAAAACTAGTTTAATTTCAACTCCTATAATTCAAGCACCTGATTGGAACTATCCATTTGAATTAATGTGCGATGCTTCTGATTTTGCTGTAGGAGCAGTGTTAGGACAAAAAATAGAAAAATCTCCTAGAGTGATTCATTATGCAAGCAAAACCTTAAATGATGCTCAAGTTAATTACACAACTATTGAAAAAGAATTATTAGCTATTGTGTTTGCCTTAGAAAAGTTTAGATCATATCTGATTGGAGCTAAAGTAATAGTATACATGGATCATTCAGCTCTAAAACATCTAATAAAGAAAAAAGAAACTAACCTAGATTGATCCGATGGATATTATTATTTTAAGAATTTGATCTAGAAATTAAAGATAAAAAAGGTTGTGAGAATGTAGTAGCAGATCATTTATCAAGATTACAAATAGAAAAATCAAATATTGAAATTAAGGATAATTTTCTTGATGAACAATTAATGACCATCAACACAATACCTTGGTATGTAGACGTAGTTAATTACTTAGTTATTGGTCTAACACCTAAGGATTGGAATAGACAGGATAAGAAATTATTTTTCTCAAGAGTAAAATATTACTATTGGGAAGACCCATACTTATTTAAGAAATGTCCTGATCTGATTTTAAGGAGGTGTGTTCCAGAAACTGAATATCCGAGCATATTGTCTTTCTATCATGACCAAGCTTGTGGAGGGCATTTTGGTTCAGGGAAAACTACTGCAAAAATTCTGCAATGTGGATTTTATTGGTCAACACTATTCAAAGATGCTCATAAATATTGCTTAAGTTATTTAAGATGTCAACAAATAGGAAGAATATCAAAGAGGAATATGATGCCTCTTAATCCTATTGTTGAGGTTGAAATCTTTGATGTGTGGGGAATAGATTTGATGGGTCTATTTCCTATGTCTAATCAATTTAATTACATATTGTTGGGGGTGGATTATGTATCTAAATGGATAGAAGTTATTCCTATAAAAACTAATGATAACAAAGTGGTAATACAATTTATAAGAATAAATATATTTGCCAGATTTGGAATACCTAAAGCTATTATCAATGATAGAGGAACTCATTTCTGTAATAGAAGTTTTGAAGCCTTAATGAAGAAATATGGAGTAAAACACAAAATTGCAACATCATATCATCCGCAAACAAGTGGACAAGTAGAAAGTGCAAACAAACAAATTAAGTTAATCTTAGAAAAAGTAGTAAATTCTACTAGAACAGATTGGGCTAATAGATTGATAGATGCACTTTGGGCTTATAGAACTGCTTATGAAACGAGCTTAGGTATGTCACCTTTTAGGCTAGTATATGGAAAAAGTTGTCATTTACCTGCTGAAATAGAACATAAAGCTTATTGGGCATTAAAAACTTTGAATACTAATTTAAATCAAGCTGCTGAAAATAGAAAAATGCAATTAATTGAATTAGAAGAATTTAGAAATGAAGCTTATTCGAAGACTGTAAGAGAAAAAGAGAAAATTAAATTCTGGCATGATAGAAAAATTATTCCAAAAAGCTTTGAAATACGACAAGAAGTATATCTTTATATGGCTAAACTCCATAACCATCTAGGAAAATTAAGATCTAGATGGGTAGGACCTTACATAGTTCGAAATATTTATCCTTATGGAGCTATTGAAATTGAAAATCCTAAAAATCAGAATATATTTAAAGTAAATGGACAAAGACTTAGACCTATTTTGAAAACACCAAAAAGCTCCTTTGGAATTATGGAAGAAGTCAAAGTAGAGGACTACTCGAGTTTTACTTAGTAGAAAATCAGTTTTTATGTTGATATAAAAAAAAACATTAAAAAAACATTTAAATATATATATATATATATAAAATATAAAAATAGTTGCGGTTCAACCGATTGGATCCATCGGTATGATCGGAACATAAAAATATGTATATTAATTTTCAGAAAAAAATGTTGGTTTTACCGAAACATAGTATCGGTTCAGTCGAAAAAATTATTTAGGTCTGACCGAAACATCGTAGCAGTTAAACCACTAAAAAAAAATAGAAAAACTATTATCTGTAGTATTTTTAATATTATATCTGTTTGTACGGGGAGTCCGTTGAGTTATGCTTAACTCAACGAACTTACTCCATTGAGTCTTGAGTTAGTCAACGAGCTTATTCCGTTGAGTTAATTATAACTCAACGGAGTATTGTAGCTAAGACCGCGGATAAAATAGTAATAGTTGGTTTAGGAAATGACCCGATTACCCGCCTAAACTTAGGGCTTACTTAAACTAAAACCTAGGGTTTTGGGGGCATTATCCGGCAAATCATTTAGAATCTAGAACAGTAGAAATCAGAGCGATTCTGTGCCATTGTGTAACTCCACGATGAGGAAGATGACGCTTGAATTCTAAGATGATGTAGTGGACACCGCATAGTTTCTGAAGGAATCTGAAGAATGGCACACGCGGCAAAAGATCTGAAATACAACAAGAGAGAAAGAGCTACAAAAGGTAGAATCAGAACTCTTTAACTTGAGGAAAGTTTTGGTTGAGTTAGAAATACAAATACCTCAAATAATGGAGACACGAATTAGAGTGGCAACTGAAATTGCAGTAAGTAAAGAAAGAAAGATCCGGCCAAACAATGAAGTAGCCCTAGAATTAATCTAACGTAAGTCCTGACTTTGGTTCAAAAGATGAATCTGTAGACGAGCTAGATGGGCGATCTAGGAGCAAGAAAAGAAAGAAAATGAAGAAGAGGCAACTAAAGAACAGGAGGAACCAACTGCTGAAAGACTTGTTCCTGAGGAACAGCAGTCAAGACCTCCAGTTCAGCCAATAGAGCCATTGCCACGAGTTGCATTTGCTTGGCCGAGAACTGAAGAAGAAGAGAAAGAATTTGCTAGCTTGGTCAAGATAGCAAGAGACCAAGGTGATACTCAAGAGATAGCTACGGCTAAGGCACATATTTTATATGATGCCATTAAGAAAAAAAGGGTCGAAGAAAGGATAAGGGCCCAATACAAAATAAAAGTTGAACAGTATCAGGCAACAACTAAATCAAGTGCTGCAAGAGAGGTTAGTCCTTCGAGACCAACAGTTATAAAAAGAGTTAAACAGGAAGAGCCAGTACTTGTGGCTCGAATGATTGCAGAGCCTACTTTTGTAGTTTAATTTCAGAAGATGAAGAGGAAGAACAGGCACAACTAATCAGAAAAAAGAAAGGAAAAGAAAAAGTGCCTGAATATGAAGAAATTAAATCTGAAGTACCAATTTTTACAAGGCTTGTGGAGCAAATTTTTATTAACCTACTATCCGATTTTGAGGAGAAGGAGGAGCTGCAGTAGTAGGAGCAAAGAAAAGAAGAAAATTAGGCTGAAATTAGTCTATAGCCTGTACAAGAAAGAACAGAATTTAGGCTAGAAACTGAATTGCCCGTGACTCCATCCCTATCTGTTACAGAATCAGAAAGAACAGTAATAGAACAGATTGATAGCCAGGAGTAAGAAGAAAGAGCAAAAAATGAAGAGGTTGAAAGAAGCCATTTGGACAAAAATAATTTCATAGATTCCACTGAAGAATAAGAAACTCTTCAGCAATTTATGGAGAGAATTCAAGACAGAGTGGAGAGTTTTGTCGGCTCACCACCATAGACAAAAGCAAAAGCAAAAATTCAGGAATCTGTAGATAATGTTCAAATGCAACCTATGTTAGAGGAAGAGCAAGTACAAACCCCTCTAGAACCACAAAGTCACCTTCCTAACCCTACTAAAACAACAATTTTGAATGAAGTACATTTTTGTAGTCAGGAAGCTTATACCAAATACCAAGAAATAAGGGGTTACAACATTATTTACAGTAGACTAGTAAATTGGGATGGAATGTAAGAAATCAAAGATTTATTTGAATTCTAAGGTCTATTGCAATTCATTTCTCAAGAGAGAGGGCATGTAGTATATGAGAATTTAGTGCCCTGTTTTTATGCAAATTTAAGAGAAGGAGAAGGAGGATTAATTTCCAACATGGAGGAAGCTGATGTACAGATAACACCAGAGCTTCTCCACAACATTTTTGGATTAAAGAATGAAGGAATAAAAATTTTGGAAGACACAACTACAGTCGAGTGGACAGAACAGCAAATTAAGGATTGTTTAGCTATCAATCCTAGTGTGCCTTTATTAAATAGATTGAAGTATTTAAGTGGTAAAGCACACATGGTAGCTAACATTCTGATTAAAAATGTCTATCAATGATAGGGCCATGATATAGAATTAAGTCAATTTGTTAAATGGGCCACATATGCAGTTGTAAATAAGATTCAAATAAATTGGTCTATAGTTTTTATCTCCAAGCTGAAAGCAGTAAAGAAAAAATTGTTTATGGAGATTTGATTCCACTGCTGATGGTGGATTGTATTGATTTCATGAAATGGACATCAAAAAGGATAAGATCAAGAACCATTTCAGTGAAAGAATACAGAAATTTTGTAGCTGCAGAGATAGTTGTATCTTCTGGAGGCATTACAAGAGCTGTAGAAAGAATTTATCAATTAGAACTTCAAGTAGAAAAACTCCAAAAGGAAGTAGATGAACTTAGGAATAGAGATTAAATTGTATTGTTCGTCTACTTGTGCAAAATTGTATGAAATTGTATGATGTACTTGTAATGTAATTGATTCATATTAATGGATATAATTTTTTAGATGCAATTTTCATACATGTTTTGGATGTGAAATGAATGGAATTTATGGAATATTATGTAATTTGTGGAACTTTATGAATGAATATGTAACTGATTTATAATTTGCTAAATGATAGGATAAATGCTTAAAAATTTTCTACATGTTGCAAGGTAAAATGTAAATTCTACATAACGTAAAATAACCTGCAAGTTAAATCTTTATATAATGTTCAGATTTAAAGGAATTTTGATTAGAATGATGCATTAATGACATAGATTTAACTTTATTTCAGTTAGCAAAATAAACAAAGAAAAGAACAAAGAGGAACTTACGAGAGTAAAACTTAGAGGTTGCAAAGTGTTAACTCAACGAAGTAAGTCCATTGAGTTAAACGTAACTCCACGAGGTCAGTAATATAATATAAGGTCACTCCGTTGAGTTATCTATAACTCAACGAAGTTAGTCCATGGAGTTAGCACTAGTAATCGACTATGTTCCGTTGAGTTATCTGTAACTCAACAAGGTTAGTTCGTGGATTAAGCAGAGCAATTATTCTTTTAACCATGAACGAAACTTCGTCGGTTTAGCGGTTACCAAAATTTGAAATTAATAATGGTACACGTACCCATAAAAATAGGAATCACGATGCACGTTGCAAGCCACGTTCTTGCAATGAGATTTATTCACTTTATGGATGTGTAGTATATATATAAAACAGAATGTTATTTATGAGTTACTAACACTTTTAAAAGAAAGGAGAATGCGTTGGAGGAACTGGAAGGAGAAGCAGCTGATTCAGCTTCATCCGACAACAAATATTTATTGAATGGAAAGCTTCAGACTAGTATGTAATTAATCTTCTGTTATTTATTTATGAGCACATGGACCTGTTCTCTAAGCACTAAACGATTAGTAAGAACACCTACCTAGGAATTTTCATTATAGAGGAGTACTGAAAAATTTTCTAAACTGAACTTTAACGAAATTCTTTGGGGTGTAGCTAACCTTTCTTTAAAAGAGAACATAGAGATGGCTGCTCCAGTAGAAAAACCATTAGGAGAGATTCTATATCCTGAATTAGTTGATGAACCTTCATGTATTTGATTGCCAAACTTTGAGGGAGATAGGTTTGAACAGAAATCTAATTATATTAGTCAATTGCCACATTTTCATGGATTAGAAAGAGAGGATGACTATTATTTCCTTAGAGAATTTAATGAAGTTTGTCAAATGATGAAAATGCTGAACATGAGTATAGATGCTATTAAACTTAGATATATCCCTTTTTCTTTAAAAGACACAGCTAAGAGATGGTTATATACCCTATCGCCTGATTCAATTTCTACATGGACTGAATTTTGCTCTATTTTTCTGGAAAAATATTATCCAACACATCAAACGATTAAAAAGAAGAAAGAAATATTAATGTGTAGCCAAAAACAAGGTGAATCATTCTGAAAATATTTTGAAAGATTTAAAGATTTATTGACTCAATGTCCACATCATGCAATGAGTAAAGCACAATTAATAGGTATAATTTATGAAGGCATAGATGTTTCAACAAAATCTTTATTAAAATCTACTTGTCAAAATGGATTTTTAAAGTTATGTAGTGAAGAAGCATGGGCATATTTAGAAAACTTTGCAAAAAGAACTGCATAGTGGGAAAATTTGACTGAAGCTATTGCAAATAAAAAAATATTGCCAAGAGGAATGCATGAAATAGATTCAAGTACTATGTTTGAGGTGAAATTAAATGAATTAACAAAGAAAATAGAAGAGTTATCATTAAATCAAAAGCTAGTAGAAAAAAATGCAAACATAAATGATTTAGATATTATTTATGCTAGAAACAAGAGAGATAACTTGGGAAATTCTTATAATCCTAATTGGAGAAATCACCCGAATTTATCTTGGAGAAACAACAATTTCCAAGGAGGAGAAAATATAAATGAGAAGAACATAAGTTACGAAGCATTAATTGAACAAGGATCTAGAATAGAGAAATTAGAAAAGATAATCCAACAATTAAACAATCGTCTAGATTTTGTATTTGGAAATGCTGCAATTCAAAATCAGAATAGAAATATACCACTTAGACAGAAGGAACCAATGGAAGTTAGACCTACTAGAGGATTGCCAATACAAGTAATACCTAATCCTATCAATAGAATTGTTAATGAAATTGATACCTCTTCTAGGAGGATAGCTAAATGAAGCAATATATCTGAAGCAACTATCTATATGTATATATGTTTTTATTTTTAGTTAATAGTATCGTAGAGTTAGTCTTTAACTCAACGAACGTAGTCTATTGAGTTATTCCTTAACTCCATGAGGGTGTGCAGTAGTTATGTTAATTTTTGTCTCTACTAAATTTTTATTTGTGTTATACAGAATCGACAAATGGAATTGATGCAATTATCATTGGATGCACTAAAGGAAGTACTGAGTAACTTGTCAGCTAAAGATCTGTGCAAGCTGTGTTGTGTATCAAAGGAAATTAAAGACTATATTGAAGAAAAATATTTTCATGGACTACAAGTTGCAAAAATGACTAAGATTAGAGATGGATTCATATGGAGGTCATTTAATCGTAGTTCAATTAACCATGAATATCTGGCTATGGAAGAAACTATTGGAATTCCACCCAATGCATTAGAAGGAATAAATCATATTATGGGGATAGATGAAGGATTGATCATATACAGGATGAGACCAAGGTATGCAAGTTTATTACCTGATATTTTGATAAGAAATCCTATAATAGGAGAAGAATGGAATATAGGAAGACCTAATAGATTTGAAGTACCAACTGTAAATTATGGGTTAGCTTTAATATTTTCTGATAAAAATTCTGTAATTCCTGAAAAATTATATTATTGGAGACCTACAGGAAATTGGGGTGAAGATTTACGCTTAAGTGTGTATAATTTTCTAAATAGATCTTGGAATGAAAATATTATGATATATTTAGGATAGAAATCATTAATTAACCAAACACATGTCATACTTGATGGATATATATATCTAGTCACAGAGATATCAATAGCATATGGATCTAATTTATACATAGTGAGCATAGACAGTTATGATGAATATATAGAAATTTTACCTATACCGAGAGAAATAGCTAAACCACCATCTGCAGAATTTAATGAAATTCAAATAGGAATGTGGTATAATGACGAAGATGATCCTACTTTATGTCTGATAAGATGGTGGGATGAATTGCTGAAATTTCAAATATGGATTATGAAAGACATAAATGAATGGAAGTGGGAAGAGGAGTATATTGAAATAGATGTAGAAATAGAAACTGCTACATTACCTTGGAACCAAAAAGGATCTCTTTCTGCATTTCATATCATTAACGGTAATACACTTGTATTTGGAATTTATAATATATTACATGTTTACAAATTAAGAAGAAACAAGAACTGCATTAAAACAGAATTAATAACAAGAAGAACTATGCCTAAAAAGTTTGCTTGGACTGATATGTTTATCCCATTTGTTTCTACTTTTCAATCATGTTCTTAAGCTGTGATTTTGTGTGTTTAATGTTGTGTGTATTCTACGTTTATTTTTAGAAAAAAAAATATAGTTTTTATTTTATTTTATAAAAAAAAAAACAAAATATCAATCTAGTTTGTTGGTATCTGTTCTGGGAAACCAATTGGCTTGCTTGTGAGCCACCAGAGGCATAGGAGCCTGGGTTCCACACAAGACACTGATTTATTAATATCTGTTAAGTGTTATTTTGTTTTATATTTTGCTTTTATCTGTAAATGAAAAGTTTTTCAGAATCAAAAATCAGAATATGTAGAAAGAGATACAATTGAAACAAGGTATGTAACTAATTACTCATCCTGAATTTTAAATCAAACAAAACTGTATTCATGCCTGCTACAATTACTATACTTATCGTCAAATCTTTTACATTGAGGACAATGCAAAATGTAGGTATGGGGGGGAGGTAATTAAAGTAACAGCCATGTAAGTTTGTTAATTAAAGAAATTAAAATGGTACTGCAAAGTTGTGGAAATTAAAAAATTTTATGAACTTGCTATAACTATCCGATAATTGAGACTGTAAAATTTATATAAATTGTAACTACTTGAATGTTATATTTAGAAGGCTATAAAAGATGCCATAGAATTTACTATTTATGCAAATCTAGATATAGTATCTTATGTTTTTTCTGAATTTCATGAGTTTAACAGTTTCACGATTTTAAAATGAAATCAGAATGCTTAATGAAAAATCAGTAAATTATTTGAAGTCCTAAAGGAGCTGAGATATGAATTCTAGATTAAATGAAACACATATGATGAAAGATACATTTAATTTGACTGATTGAACTTGTAGAATGATTTATGTGTAGACCTTATTAAACTACAGAAAAAGTATGAGCTTATTGTTATGGATTCATATTTATAGTAAATGATAGAAGCAGGACTATATGAGATTGGTGTTTTACTACATCTATATTAATGAAATACGTACATATACAGTATGTGATTAATGTTTTGTTTTGTGTTTGTATTTTGATTAAAAAAAAAAAATTGAGAGTTTATTGACTTGTTCGATCACGAGCCTTTTGTACTTGAGTAGATAAGTATGTAAGGATTGTTGACCTAAAAATGACTCTTGAAATTTGGCAACCTAAGATCCTGATCAGATCTGGGATTATTGACTTAAAGCTCGTTACATGGGTACATTAGAAAGCTCTTGTATGATTCAAGCTTGTCAAATTAACTTTTAAAGTACAAAAAAAAGAAAAAGAGAAAAAAAAGAAAAAAAATACATATACTGTTATGAAAAGATACAAGTGTTTTGTGAAATACAGATATCTTATGAATCGAGTATATTTTCTGTTATCTAGAATTACTGTAATATGAATCTAAAATTGACTTTTTAAGTTGTTTAATGGAGATACAATTCTTTATTCTACTTGTCTTAATCATATTGAATTGGATTGTATTTTGATTTGTATGTTGTTGAAATTTCTTCTAGAAATCTTATTGGAAAATTCAAGATAACAGATGATGAAAAGAAGAACAAACGATAATATAATTAACACCTATGTGATGATGATATACTTTATATGTAATTTACATATATTCTAAGTATATTTGCAGGTTGATTACTGAAATAGATAGAATATATTCTTATGCTGAACAGAAGAAAAAGAAGAAGAAGAATTAGTTCTAGCACTTTTAGAAAGACCAATTAATTAGATCTTAGTTTGCTAAGGGACTAGTAAAATTTAGGTATGGGGGAAGTGTTTAGAATGAAAAAGTGCATATTATTAACGGTTAAATGATGGTTAATTGCATAATATTTAGCTTATCATATAAGAATTAAGCCATTATGTTATAATTGCACTGTTATATGCTTTAATTGAAGAATCTACTTAATTTTGGGGAATTAATGTTAATTTAGTACATTTTTGAACTATCAGTAAGTTGTAGGCTGTGAAATTCTTAAGTATCTGAATTTTCTGATATTTCAGACAGTTATGTTTAACAGACCGAACATGTATCGGATAGTTATGTTTAATTGCCGAATAGTTATGTTTTGAAAGAATATTTTATTATTTCCTGAAGTACACATGTCGAAACCATAATGCATGACTTAAGTGAACTTTCGGTGAGTTATCTATAACTATCCGAAATTGCAATTGGGCATCGGACAATTATATGTGTAACTCTCCGAAATCTCTTTTTATTTATAAAATAGTTGTGGACACGTGTCATGTTTTGGGAAAGTGACTTAAGTGGATTTTCGATGAGTTATCTCTAACTATCCGAAATGCATCTGAGCATTAGATAGTTAGACCTGTAACTCTCCGAAATGCTATTTTATGATTAAACTACTGCTGACACATGTCGAGATCCGGTAGATTTACTTAAGTTATATATCAGTGAGTTATTTGTAACTATCCGAAATGCATCTGAGCATCAGATAGTTAAGTTTATAAGTATCCGAAATGCACCTGAGCATCGGATAATTAAATTTATGCACGTGTTTTATAGTTAAATCAACGAAAAAAGTCCGTTGAGTTATCTATAACTCCATGGACTATTTATTTTCTAATATGTCACTATAGCGGTTGCAGAAACAGGACAGTTGGAAGAAAAACCACGATGGCACGTATTGCGCAGGGAGAAGAAAGCATCGTCGTTGATATGAATGAAGGAAATCCAACCGACCATTCAAGCAGAAGCAGTTACTACTGAAGAAATATAAAAGAAAAGAAGAAAAAGAAGAAGTGTGTGATCGATGGACGGTTAGTGTATACAAAGGAGGAGCACCGAACTTTCTGCAGATAGTATCGACAATTCTCCAAAGTACCACACCAACCATCGTTACCACCACCACAATCACCAACCATCGGAGGTCTGTGAGAATACTTTCTTGATGTCGGATCGATTCTGAGCCAAACACAGTGCCTGACAACCACTGTGAGGAGTGATCGCGTCGCAGGAAGGGAAGCCATTTTCACTAAGCGCCGACTCATATTTCAGGAGATCGTAAAGCTTTTAGCCTTGGCTTCGGGTTGATGCTTGTATGCTGAAGAGGAGATTATCTTGCAATTCTGGACTCACGATTCTATAGGGAGAGGAGACAGAATTGTAAGTGGTTTAATTTTCAGTGGTGTAATCGCATTACAAGTAGTGTCAGAAGTATTTACTATCGAGTGAGATTACTTTACATTTCACCTTTCGCCCATTTCCATGTTCATATTAAAACAAAAATACAAAAACAATTTATACATGAAATATTATAATTGTTCAAATTTATGTTGATGGTATTATCTTTAGATCAACTAATGAATCTATATGTAAAGATTTTGAGAATATAATGAGAAGTGAAATAAATATGATGGTGACATATTTTCTTGGTTTACAAAATAAAGAAAATGTAAAATGATATAATTATAAGACAAGAAAAATATATAAAAGATTTGATATGGAACAATGTAAATCTATTGGAACACCAATAAGTACTAATACTAAATTAGAAAAAGATGAAAATGATAAATATGTTGATATTAAAAGATAAAGGAATGATTATATTATTTTTATATTTAACAACAAATAAATTTGATATTATGTTTAGTATTTGTGCTTATGTAAGGTTTTAAACTAAACTTAAAGAATCTTATTTGATTGCTATTAAAAGAATCTTGAGATATTTACATAACAATTTAGACTTTGATATCTTTTACTTAAGAGATAGCTCAATTGTTCAAAGATATAGTGATGATGATTTTACTAAATATAAATATGAGAGAAAAAACACTAATGACACATGTCAACTACTTGACAATTCATTGATTTCATGATTAACTACTTGACAATTCATTGATTTCATGATTTAGTAAAAGTAAAATTGTGTAGTACTCTTAACTATAGAAGTTGAGTATCTTGCTGTCACATTGTATTTTGTAGATGAGGTGAAAGATTTTGGAATTAATTTCAAATATAACAATATCCTTTATGATAGTATTAGTACTACAAATTTATCAAAAAATCTAATTTTATACAAAACATATAAAAATTAGACATCATTTTTTAAGTAATAATGTGTTTCAAGTAAAAATTGTTTTAAAGCTTGTTTCAACTCAAGAGTAGCTAGTAATAATTTTGAATAATCTTTCCTAGTTTTATGCTTGTTAAGCTCATGTTTGTAAATGATATTCTAACCAATATATTAGTCTACTGTTTTCTTTTATTGTGTCTGATTTTAGTATATCGATACCTAAATGGTCTACTATTTAGTTACCATCTCTCTAGTTAATTCACTAAAATTGACATGCTACTAGGAATAAATAGCTTGTCGAATTGATTATAGATTTCATCAACATTTAATTTCTATTTAAAAACCCAATTAGCATCAAAATTAATTTTTATTTTGAATTTTTGCCTTTTGATATAAATGGTCAAATTTGTGCCAACATTCCAATGCATCATGTCCACCTTTACCACAAATCTAGCACATAGGTATTTTTTTCCCTTCACCCTAATTCTACCATTTGCACACATTTTGGGTAACTATGAGTAACCCTTTTCCTTTCACTTTCTAAAACTACTACTTCTAGTTTGCATCAAAGATTTGTCTCCCCTTCTATAAAAGTTACTTTCCCTACTTCTTTTCCTTTATTAACAAAATATACAATTTCTTTTCCCTTAGTTCCATCAGCTCATTTAGTTCTGACTTCAAAGCTCCAAGGCATTTCAATTGGTGTATTGAAACTAGGTAGAGGGAGTTTTAAAATAGTCATTATAAGTCTCTCATGATGATCTCCAAGCACATTTAGCAAATAGAAAATCTTTTCTTGTGCTTTCAAAGGCTTGCGTTTCATATTCTAAAGCTTATGCAACTGAGAAATTTTTTTTTAATGGAATCTTTGGCGTAGGCTCTTTTTAACGTTCCCCTAGTTTCTTTGGTCGTATTAACCCTAATATAGAGTCTTAATGCTTCATCACTAAGTGTCCCTAATATCTACCCTTTAACAAGAGCATTAGATCTCTCCCATTTTTCAAACTTAGGGTTGACAATCAGTTTTTCACCACCTCCATTTTCATAAATAGGGGTAAATCTTGGTAGGGGTTTAATGGTTCAATCTATAAAACCTCTTAAGCCTTACCATTGAACAAGGGTTAATATTTGAGTTTCTCAAACTAGGTAGTTCCCAGTGTTCAATCTTACAAAAACAAAGCTCAACGTGTTCAAGTTCACAGGGTACAAATATTTTTCATCTTGATTGGCAATCGTTTGGTTTATCTCTTTGACTTCAGCAAATGGAAGCATTATCATCAACTTAGATATCAAATTGAACAAACACACTAGATCTGCGATGCAGCACACTTTAGGAATACTATATTATCCATTTCCAAACATCGCATTACTAGCAACAACGAAGGGAAGAACAAAGGTAGGGTTTGAGAAGTGCAGCAGCAGCCATGCATACACGCGTGAAAGGCCTTAGCAAAGCTTAAATATGCAGGCAAGATAATGTTACAAAGGTTACGCACGAAGCACGTGTGACCAACGATAGAAAACTTTTAAATTCCTGTTTTTTCACTATCAGAGGTATTTACAAGAGTTGAAACTAAAGTTAAAGGTAAAGACATTAGACAATGGATATTACAACATACATACATACATACATACATACATACATACATATAGCTAATAATTGAATTATTAATGATGTTAAAAAAAATTTGTACTCGATGAGTTGGTAGACTTGGTAGTATGGAATTATTATGTTGGATTTTTTGACAACCACACAATGAAGAGAGAGAGTAGGAAAGGAGACTTGTGCAGGATTGAAGATAGATGGCGCTGAACGCGCCTTTTGCATGGTCGCCATGGCTTCCCTGGAATGTGCGCAAGGAGAAGTGATTCGTTCTCCACGAGGAAATGATGTCGTAGCACTGTAGAGGTCGTAATTTAATTAGGGGAGGTATACACTATCTGCATGCGAAATCTGAAAAGAAGAAATAACTAGAAAATATGGACGTTTATGCACGTAATTAATTAGATGAAAAGTTTGAAAAGTGAGGTTGTTTCTTTCTGAGTTCGTGACTGCCATGGTAGAGCATTATTGGAAAAATTAGATGCCACTTATCTTATGAGAAGTCAGGAATGTGCAATCCACTTATCCGCTAAGTTGAAAATTGTATTGTCAAGCTGTCGACAACTTATGAGGTAGATAGGTTAAGCATATTAAAAAAAAATATTTAAAATGACCAATTACAATTAGGCCTTATTATAATTAAAAACTGGATCCTCGTGTCTTTTTATTCATTTATCAAAGCATGCACGAACTGCCATGTTTCATGTGGAACATTTTTTTTTGTTAATTAGTTTCAAGTTTTTCGCTAGGTTGGATGTATTGATTTAATTTAATTTATTATTCTAAATATCTAAAATTCTATAATTAAATTAATGGATGTGTCTGTGAAATCCCGATCAATGGATAACAAAGTCTTTAAATCTTAACCTTTAATTCGAAAACATGGATGAACGAATTCAACAAGATTCATAAAGTTACCATTAGGTACGTAGTTAGACAGAGCTATCTTTTTTCCAAATGAAGAGAAATAAATTTTAATGTAATCAATTGCTGGAGACCTCGTCAAACTCTGTCCCAAATGTCAAGAAATTTCCTTTTTCAAAGTATATGTTAACAAAAAGTGGTTCGAGTAAGAGAGCAGTGCACGTAGGCAAGTTGCGTAGTGTACGATTTTAATCAATTCCTATCATATGAGTAACAAAACAGGATATGTACGAAATATTCAATTCTAAATATGATATCTATTTTTCGACATATTTGCACTACACTATTAACATATATAGGCCGGGGAAAAAAATAGAATTTTTTTCAAGAATCAGGAGATACATGTAAAAAAATAAAAATAAAAAGAAAATAGCATTCACATTCACAATTCTCGAATTTTTCTAAAAAATGCAAAAAAAAAGGAACAAGAAAAAGTACAAAATAGTTAATTGGATGGAATAAGATGAAGACGAATACTAAAGAAAGAAATAAGAATAGTAGAGCGACAAAATTGAAAAATTATCCATCGCTCCTTTACTTTTGTTTTAGCTCAGTGACATTTTCGTATCATTAGCATATACAGCACAGTTGATGTTATCTTGTCTCCTAAAATCTTTAAGAAAAAGATTAAACTTAAATCCAAACGAAAAAAATTATCAATATAAAAAAAATTCAGAAATGATCCTACAAATGCACTTTGTAATATCCTGGTTTTAGCTATTGTTGATCTTTTGCGTGAATTTTAACATAATTTTTTTTCAATGAGAGAACGTTAATTGCGTTATCCACTTGCTGGTAAAAATTTAATCATATTAAATGTAATATATAATACAATGCTATATATAAGTATAAATAATTCCTCTATTTTCTCACTCCGAATAATACTACTCTTCTCCTTCTCCCTCCTCTGTTTGCTTGCAGCTGCGGAGTCATCGTCATCCTCGTCACCTACCCTTCTTAATTTCTCTCTCTCTCTCTGGCTCTCGCTGATTCTGCTAGGTCGAGGCTCTTCTTCCCGTTGCCATCTCGTCCCCACAGGATTAGGGCTGCGCAAGTAAAGGCAGCACGATTTCTTTCCTGTCCGCATTGCTCCCGTATTGCTTCGACATCAATCAACTTCCCTGTTCAGATCCGATCTCTGGCCGCGCCTCCCCCTTTCTCTGCACTCCTTTCTGCCCGAACGTATGTTGTCGAGACTCCCATGAGAAGGGAGGTTAAATTTGAGGTCCTCGTTGTAGGTGGGGTATGTAGGCCGTGCTAGTGTGAGAGGAGCAGTCGTGGACTACGGATTTGTGGACCAAAAGGTTTGGAAAGATGCTTCCTTTCTCTTGGTTTTTGGTCTTGTTCTGTTCACTCTATCTTCCTTCTTCGGGTTTGGATGATTTCCGGGATCGTGGAAATGGCGGTCTTTTGCTGTGATCGTGTCTCAAAGTTTCTGCCTTGGGATTTGGTTTTAGTGCAAATGTTGCGACGTTTGTTGCTGGTTTTCTTTGTGCTGGACGATGGTAGATTTTCTTCACTCTTTTGGGGTTCGCCAACAACATCTTCTGCTGATGACACGATTCTATTCACGAAGTCTAAATATTCTTTGTGTACAAGTTCTGCTTGTCTTGTCTTCTTCGTAAGAGGACATCTTTCTAAATGAACGTATACGTCGATGAGCATGGAAAACTTGGACGAACTTTTCTGATGTCTAATCGAAAGAAGAACACCACTAAAAATTACATTTTCCGGTATATTATGTTTACATATATTGTACGACTTCTTGGTTTATTCTTTCTACAAAGACCTGTCGCCTTCTATTTCTAATGATAAAAGTCTAACAGGTATGGTTTTCTATTCATGTGATCGCAAGATTCACGGTGTTAAATTTATGTTTGCCATTAATGTACAGACTACACTTGTGCTTATCCGAGACACCAAGCTTAGCTTCTTTTACGTTCTGTATTACGCTTTCTGGTTTTTCAATCTAGAATACTCTTTTTAATGTCTACTTGATATACCAAGCTTAGCTTCTTTTATGTAATGTATCGTCCTTTCCATTTCGTCAATACGACTACTACTTTAATATTTACCATGCTTAGCTTCTTTTTATGTCTTGACTTGTTCGCTTTCATGAATTTTGTAAATGTTTAGAAAATTACTGTAATAAGAAATTCTTCTCAAAACTACTATGTTTTTGCCTTATAAATGATTAATGCCCCCACATTGGTGGGAGCCTCGTTCACTTAATTTGCCCTTTTCAATTCAATGTCTATTCATATTTTGTTATTTGCATTTCATTTGTTGTCTTTGGCTTAATACCATTCTTATATATTAATCACATTCTATAACAGGATCCCAAAAAACTGAACATGCCCTCATCTGAAAGCAATCTCAATGAGCAGTTGTCCCAGAAGACATTCCTTTTCGGTTTAAGACTCTGGGTTGTGATTGGTGTTGGGGTTGGTTTTTTTATTGTACTTATTCTTTTGTTATTAGCTATATGTCTTGCTTCTCGGAATCTAAGGAGATCAAGGAGAGCCTTGGAAAACCTTCCATTAAGCCACATTCCTCCTATTTCAAAGGAAATCAAAGAGGTTAGGGTGGAACAAACCTCAAATAATGATGTTACTTGTCATGGGAAACTTCACATTGTTCATGACCATTATAGTGTAAAGGAATCTGACAAGGTTGTGATGCAGTTGGGTTTGGAAAAATCACAGCATGCAGATAGTCGTAGTCATTCTGGGTCTTTTCATTATATTGATAGGGATTGTAGTTCACATTCTGGTGATGATTCTGGGAGTGTTAGTTTATATAGAGCATCATCTTCACATGCCATAACTACTCCTTCACCTTTGAATGGCCTACCAGAAATTTCTCATCTTGGATGGGGTCACTGGTTTACATTAAGAGACTTGGAACTTGCAACTGATCGTTTCTCTAGGGATAACATCCTTGGAGAGGGTGGATATGGGATTGTTTACCGTGGATGCTTGATAAATGGAACTCCAGTAGCTGTCAAGAAGCTCCTTAACAATCTGTAAGTGTGATGATGCTAAGCATGCAATTATATATTTTTATACATCATTTGTTGAATCTTTGATTTTTTCTGGACAATTATTTGTTTCCCTCTAGTTTTTCTAAACTTTTGCACACACTGCTCTATACAGGGGCCAAGCTGAGAAAGAATTTAGAGTTGAAGTTGATGCTATTGGTCATGTTCGTCACAAAAACCTTGTTCGTCTTTTAGGATACTGTGTGGAAGGGACACAAAGGTGCACATTTCTCCTCATTTCTTTTATATTTTATACATTGTTTGCAATGGTTGTGTGTGATTGCTTTTAGTTTGGCAAATACCATAGTGGATATTACCATGGCATGTTTCTTCCTTGAAAAATCTATTCCAATCTGTTCATTTGGAGCAAGTATGATTTTGAGCAGTTATTTTATTTGACTTATGAAATCAACATTGTTTTTCTAATCATCTATTACAAATGCTAAGGATGCTTGTATATGAGTATGTCAACAATGGAAATCTTGAGCAGTGGCTTCATGGAGCAATGCGACAGAGGGGCTCCCTTACATGGGAGGCTCGAATAAAGATCTTACTAGGAACAGCTAAAGCGTAAGCCTACTCATTGGTCTATATTCTAGCATGTTGCTTGTTGAAGTAAATTTCTGTATAAAATGCCATATGTTTCATGTAGTTTTTCCATAATGTGGATGCAACCAGAAACACTTAATGCTGTATTTTCTTTGCAGCCTTGCATACTTGCACGAGGCAATTGAGCCAAAAGTGGTGCATCGAGATATTAAGTCAAGTAATATATTAGTTGATGATGATTTCAATTCCAAAGTTTCTGATTTCGGCCTAGCTAAGCTACTTGGTGCTGGGAAAAGTCACATCACAACACGTGTTATGGGTACTTTTGGGTAGGATCTTAATTATGCTGATGCATTTTATTTGTTCCCTACATCTATGACTTGGCCAACTCTAGGTAGGGGGAAGTAATGGAAGAAGATATCTTTGTTTTCTTTGTCCTTCGCAGATATGTGGCACCAGAATATGCTAATACAGGTCTTCTGAATGAGAAGAGTGACATTTATAGCTTTGGGGTTGTTCTATTGGAGGCAATTACTGGTCGAGATCCTGTTGATTATGGACGCCCCCCTCATGAGGTATGAAGAATAGGAACTGGAGAATGTCTTATCATTAGTAGTGTTAATTCAGAATGTTTCTGCGGTTTTTTAGGTTTCTTAGAAATTAATGATTTATGTGTGTTTAATATTTTCAGAATATATATTACTTTAGATATTTCACAAAATAAATGTAGCATAATGCATTATTATTTATTTGTTTAAAAACATTATATATAATACACATATAGTTATTATGAAATTTACATAATAATCTAAAACATTTTCATGTATGACAATATAGCTTACAAGCACATGCTAGTGCATGTGCACATGCAAATTTAGCTTGACTTACTAATTCTAAAGTAGTATAGTATTTTTTGAATTAATTTAAACACTTTTTTGTATTTTTATTTTGAAAATTTTGAGGTACGTTAAACTTGTGTTTGCAGAAATCTAGAATGAAAATCATCAAAAATGAAAAATAAAAATTTCGTTTCTTCCCAGGAAACTGATGCTTGAAAAAGTCACTTTAAAAAAACTAAAACAAAAACTTTAGGTGACAAAATAATTCACATTTTTTGCCAATAAGTTACAGTTCAGTTCTTACACATGGCAATTCACAAATAAGAGTGAGAATCCTACAAAAACCAGACTTCTTTTTGAGAAGAGACAAAAAAACCAAATGCAGTTGAAGACTACCAATGCAAATATGAAAAGGATCAAATTTTGATGAACGAAAATCAATGCCAAACTATTGCAAACATGAAGAAATTAGAGCTTAAGAGGCATTTTTTTTACATTTGCAGATCTGGCTGGAGGGGTTTCCACCAAAGCCAGTGCTCGTCTGTGGATGGAAGCTTTGGTGGCTGTAGTGGATACAAAGGATGTGGGTATTATCCCTCCTCTTCCCAAAATTCCCATTTGCCTTTTCAGAATCGTCTCTGTAAGAACACCAATGGCTAAGGTTTGACATTGGAATTGTTTGAGATGACCAAGGAGAAGAGGAAGAGGAGAAAAACCTACAATTTTGTTCATGTCAAAGGAGACAAACCCTAGTTCTTAAAAAGACAAAACAAACAAAATGGTAAAAGAAAAAACAACTGCAAACACTGATCGTTCTTTCCTACTCACTGCCTTCCATCCCAAGGTCTACATAAAACCCACTACATCAACTTCATCCACATGATCTAGATATGAAATCCTACTGTTACATCCAAGCAAAAAAATCCCTTTTTACAACAATGCTTATAGAAATCCTGTAAAGTGGTGAATGTGTTGATCTAGGTGATTGTGCCAACGATCTTCTTATGGAGATAGTGATGTTGTTGGTGGAAAGCACCTGCCATCCATGATGAAGGTGTGGATTAAGGCCCTGGCACTTGCCCATGGTGTTCTCAGATAAATGGATTGTTAGGACCTTAGTATTTTGATAATGTAAAAACCTTTGTGAGGAAACCAAATTGTATTTCACAGATATGATAGTTCAGCAAAAGATCAGAAAGCAGACGAACAGATAGAGAAAGTTTCAGAAGATACTGTTATAGAGCTACAGGAAAATCAGACAGTTACAGGTGGTCTATAAGTATCCGAAAAGTAAGTTTAAAGCAGCAGCAATACTATCGGACAGTTAGAAGAATAACTATTCGAAATTATAAAGCCTTCAAAGAGTTATGAAAGACAGTTGGTTGAATGATCGTAAAGTTAAGGAGTTAACTATCCGAAAGCAAAAGAAAAATCGAAAAGTTAGAAAGGCTAACTATTCAAAACTTAAGTTATTCAATTAACCACGTACAGAAATTCAGAACAGAAGCTTAAAGGATTTTTCGGAGAGTTAGAAAGATAACTATCCGACTTTTTCGGTGAATTATAGGTATAACTTTTCGGAACTTAAGTTATCCTATTACACACGTGCAGAATGGAGAAGACGACAGTTAAAAGCTTAAAAGGAAAAATCGGAGAATTAGATAACTATTCGAAATTTCAAGAGTTTTGGTGATTTACAATTTAACTATCTGAAACTTAAATCATTAAATTTCCCACATGCAGAAATCCAAACAGAAGCTTAAAAGGAAAATCGAAAAGTTACTGGAGATAACTATTCGAAATCTTGAAGCGTTTTAGTGAGTTATAGGTATAACCATTCGAAATTTAAATTAGTATTTTCTGCACGTGCTGAATTGAAGCAATCGGAAACTTAACGGAGGATTATTGTAGCTAACTATCCGACAGTTAAGTAACAGTTCGGTAAGTTACAGCTACAAGTATTCGATTGAATGACAGCTCGCATTGTATGATCTGGAATCCTACATGGTAGAAAGACTTAAGTGATCTTTCGGTGAGTTACAAACATTCTTCGGAGAGTTACATAGTTAACTATCCGAAAGGTTAAGAAAATCGGAAGGATATCTTGAAATATCTTTCTAAACGGTAACTTACCGTATTTGGGATTGAAGTCAAATCAAGTACAGTAGAATAAATCCGTTGAGGAGAAAATATGATCGTTAGATATTCAAGCATATATACAGTCAGATCATTCAGTATTCAAAAAGAGCTTACAAGTGAGATTACAGATACAATTATATACAGAGATACAGTATACATTGTAGATCAATTACTGATATAGAAGAAAGCTCAAATTCAATTCAACAAAGAATTGATTGAAAACTGGATTTACAAGAAGATTCTTAAAGCTCTCCATGTGCTGAAAGTCTGATCCAATAAGGATCATTTGGTTCATGACTTCAACCTTAAAGTTTCATTCAATTGTTGGTTTGAGTTTCAACCTGAAAACTCAAGAGGTTGGTTTTCTGGAGTTTATACCTGAAAACTTTTGAGTGTTGGTTTTTAGAGTTTATACTTGAAAACTTCTGTGTGTTGGTTTTCTAAAGTTTATACCTGAAAACTTCTGTGTGGTTGGTTCTTGCTTCGACCTGAAAGCAAGTGTGTAAGTATTGAGACACTTAGTGAAGCTCAAGTGACTCTTGAGGGTGGACTAGCCAAGTTGATGAATCACCTAAAATTCTATTGTGTTTCTTACCTTTATTTCCACTGTGCATAATATTTTTATCTGATTATTACTTGTGCAAATTGATTAATCAAATTAGTTAGTAAAGTAAAAAATAAGCTTAAATTCAGACTGTTCTCCGTTCACCCTTTCTCTGGTGAAGTCATTTGTTCCTAACAGGGGAATCTGATTTAATTGGAGGATTTGGGAAGATAACGGGGGGAAAGTAGATTCACGTGGGACGTGGACAAGAAATAAAAAATTCAAATCAATGCAATAGTGGAAATGAAAATGTGAATCAAAACTATCACTTTTATTATAAAGTTTAAATTATACTAGTACATTGATTAATTTCAAAAATATTATTTCTTAGTATAATTTCTACTATATTTTATATTTTATATATGCATGGAAATATTATACCTACTATTTAGTAATATATAATTATTCAGTGAAGTGCAAAGATACCTGTTTTATTATTTATCATTTATAATATTCTTAGTTTACTTTATAATCATGAAATAGCAGTGTATTATTGTACTGCCCTTTGTGTTCATAAGCATGTAATCTTCTTACTTGACATATTATCTAATAATAATTTTACTATTATAATAACTTTTATTTAATAATTATAACTTTTTAGTTACCTCATCGAGAAATAACTAAGTAAAATAAGATTTCCTAATAATACATATGTTTTTATCTAAATTCTTTATCAACATTGAATTTCCACCAATCCTGTAATATCCACGAGTGCAAAGAAATAAGCTAAAAACAAAATCAAATTCAATTTCCTTTACTTTCTCCAAGAAACATAAATACTAGGAAAGTTTCAATCAATAGGAAGTCAGTTTCTTTTAGTTTCCAACTCATTAATTCCTCCCAGCTCCAGAAATGTCATTCCTTGTCAAATTCTGAGTGCAGTCCGTCCTTTGATATTAGTGATGTATGATGGCGCAAGTTCATTGCCATGCATTGTTGGTTGATGCTACAATGATCTCTTTTCTTTGCCATATTGTCATGCACCCATGCCTTTTCTCCTTTATCTGTACCTGCAGCAACGTAGTCAGGTTCTCAGTCTGCCCCTTCTATTTTCTTTCGTCTTAAGTCAGACTGTACATATTGCTGCTAGATTCAGTTGCCTTCTGCCTTTTTTTGGGTCTGCAATTTCTTGAGAAGCTGTAACTATGATTCAAAATGTCCATATTTTACGCATGTGATATCTAATATTTTAGATAAGTAGCAGATTAAAAGAGTTGTCAGGTGAGGTATTTTCTGTTGTACGTGGGTGAAATTAAAAATGTAGAGATTTTATCGGTTGTGATCTGAATGTAGTTTTTTCAAATCATGCCCTCAAAGGGGAACACGCTTTTATTAGGGCCTAAAAATATATTGATTCGCCTTTATTCTTCCCTTATCCTATGCTATTCCAAGAATTTCCACGTCTATCTAGTATGCACCATGTTGTGCCTTTCCTATACCATATGTCATATCCTTTTCCATGCTTAGGTCGGCTTATATGTGTGCCATATAGAAGGAGATCATTTTTCCATGTTGATGACCTCAAGACAATATCAATAGCATATACGCCTGAATGACAATGCTGATTTTTGTAGGTGAACCTTGTTGATTGGTTGAAAATGATGGTTGGTAGCAGGCGATCAGAAGAAGTTGTGGATCCTAGCATTGAGAGTAGGCCATCCACAAGAGCACTAAAACGGGCCCTTTTGGCAGCTTTGAGGTGCATAGATCCAGATTCAGAAAAGAGACCAAAGATGGGCCAGGTTGTTCGTATGCTGGAATCCGATGATCCAATACCACGTGAGGTTAGTTTCCTGCAATTTTGAGACTAGATATATGCATGTATAACAAGGTTAGAGTAAGCGCTGAACCGTGGATTTGTTTTACCTGTTACAATATTTGTATAAGAAGTTTATCTGTGCTCTTCATGCATTACAAGTTTACCATCCGTACTATTTGTGCTCTTCTATGACTAGTATGCTATACAAGACTACAAGCCTTTTTCTTGTGATGCCCTCAGGACCGAAGGCTCCGTAGGAACAGAGGTAGAAGCATGGAAATCGAATCCCAGCGGGAGAATTCAGACACTGATAAAAGTGATAATCCAGATTCAAGCAAGGATGAAAGGATTACTAGATCGTCGTTGACAACCCAATAATACGTTGAAGTGAGTGGTGTCAAAAAGTCTTTACCTTCTACGTTCTTTTGACCGTGGGGGTTGCTCATTGTTGCTTCTCTTTGGTCATCCTCTGGTCCTCACACGCCCGAACGCACAAAGACGATTTGTGCGAGAGGTATTTACATGTAAAATATTTTTTTCACTGGAGCGTAGATTCGAAGGAAGGGAGAGGATATTTTGATGCATGTATGCTGTTCAACTTCGTATGTACAGCGATTTTAGGTGTTCAGGAGAGAAGCGTCTTGCAGTAAAATTGGTCATTTTATGTATTTACTAATGAACATCACATTTTAATTCTGCTTCCTTGAATTTCTTTGTGATTAGTAAATTAATATTTTTACTTCGATTCAAATGTAAGGTCTGTGCATTTAGAATGTCTGTAATAAATCTATCAGAATATAATTTTTAGAATGTCGAAAATAAAAAAATCTGTGTATCAGTAGAAAAACGATAAAATTTATTTGTGTATGTTTTAAAAATCATAGAATTCATATAAAATATATTAAAATGATCAAGTAAAATAATAGTCGTATAATTTTGTATATTAAAATATTAATTTAAGAATGGAAAAGTTGTTACAATCACTTACTTTAATTGCAATAAACAAAAGTATTATCAAAAAAATTGTTCACTATTGAAGGATAGAAGCAAGAGGAAGGAAAGGTACAAGAAAAACTTTAAAAGAAATGACAAATTTAGAAAGAAGAAAGATTTTCAAGTAACCTAAAATGATAGTTCTCGAGGTACATCAAGAATTTACTCAACCTTTAAAGACTCCAATTCAAATATAAGTGACAAGGAATAACTTGCCAATGTATGTTTTATGACACACAATGATGAGGTAACTCCTATCTTTTAATATCTTCTTTTGATTCTTATAGTGATTCTAATGTATCATAAATAAGTGAAAAAGATCATAAAGAATTGTTAAAAGAATTAAATAACTTGAGTTTAGAAAATGAAACATTAGGTGAAAAACTTAAGAGGATTAATAAACATGCTAAGAAATTAGAAAAGGAAAATGAAAAATTAACAATTGAAATTGAAAAGTTAAGAGAATCAACTTCTATAGATAATTCTGAACTTCATATAAAATACAATAAGAGAATAATTGAACTGAAAGAAGAGATTGATAAATTAACTAAAATAAATAATAATAAAGAATTAAAAGGACTAGAAGATAAAATTATAGAATTAAAAAATAATAATGTTGAACTAGTAAATGAAGTTGAAAAACAATTTTATGGAAATAGATTGCTACAAGGAGACATGATGGTATTAGAAAGCACTATTGTAGATAGAAATGATGAAAGAAAGAAACTAAGGAATGGAAAATCTAAACTACAACAAGAAAATGAAAATGTTAAATATAAGCTAATGCAATTTACAAAAGGAGATAAAACTCTAGCCAAAATCATTAACAGCTAGAAAATATTTGAAGATAAAATTTGAATAGGATATATAGCTTCAGCATCAACATACATTGTTGTAAACAAATCATTCATAGGCAAACAAATTGCATATGATAATGGCTACTTAAAATCCATTTCTAAAAACAAATGTGTTTATATTAGAAATAAGATAATATTTAAAACAAAACTCTAGATGCCTAAAGATGATCATTATAGAATTGCTGCAACTAACAAAATTAGACCTAAATAGATATAGGTACTAAAGCAAATGATAGTAAATTATCTTGTAGGTGAGGACTTAAGCCTCAAGATAGGTAATGGACAACAAAGCTTTAAGACATATGACTAGAGATAGATATGTCTTATTAGATGTAAAGAAAATAAATGGAAGAATTGTCAAATTTGGGAACAATACTATTTCAAAATTGAAAAATATACTATTGTAGAAGTAGGATCTGTTACTATTTCAAATAAAATTGTTATTAGTAATGTTTCACTTGTCTTTAGTTTAGAACATAACCTTATTAGTATGTCTTAGTTAATTCATAATAACTATATTATTTTATTTAAATTTGATAGATGCCTAGTAATTGATAAAAAATCAAATGAAATTAAATTTACTAATCGAAAAATGGATGTATGTTTTTTGAATCTTCCTAAAGATGTGCTTAATTATGATTCTTGCCTTCTTGTTGTGAATGATAATGCTTGGTCTTGGCATAGCAAACTAGGCTATACTAATATGAAACAATTGAATAAGCTATTTAGTAAGAATTTGGTAGAAGGTCTGCCTAAAATTAAGTTTAGTAAGGACAAGACTTGTAGAGCATGTGAATTAAGAAACTAGAAGAATTCTTTTAAGTCTAGAAATGGTTATTAAGAGAATTCTAGAATTGATTTATATGGATTTATTTGGATTAACAATGACTACAAGATTAGAGGAAAATTCTATGTTTTAGTATTAGTAGATGATTACTTTAGATTCACTTGGGTAATTGTTAAGTATTATGTTTTGATGATGTGTGCAAAACATAAGTAATCATATTTAATCAATTGCTATTGTTTGTGAAAGTAAATTAAGAACATCAATTAAATACAGAAAAAGTTTAATGTTATATACTTGTCTATAATAGATCTAAAATTATGCTAAGTTAAATAACTAGTCATTAAGTTATACTAACTTTTTATTTAACTAAATGTTAAGTTAACGTGTGTTTTTTTTGTAAAGTATGATATGTTTTATCGTTATAGTTTTGTATCATGTATAGTACATGTTTAGAATGAAAAAGTACATAATATTAATGGTTAATTGCATAATATTTGGTTTATCATATGAGAATTAAGTCATTATGTCATAATTATATGATGACATGCCTTAATTACAGAATATGCATAATTTCAAGGAATTAAACGCTAATTAAGAATCATTTATGAATAGATTAGAATTTACTTTTTTTACATATCAAGTGTTAACTGTTATATAAATATTTGTTTTACTAATTTGCAGAACTGAATGAGTCCATTGAGTTAAACTTAACTCAACAAGATAAGTCTATTGAGTTACAGTTATGTTAACGAAGTAAGTCTATTGAGTTACACTAACTCCATAGACTAGTTATTTTCTAATATTTAACTGAGTAGTTGTAGAAACAGGAAATTCGAAGGAAATCACAATTGTACGTATAACGTAGGATTTAAATCATGGAATAAAGAAGAAATCACCATCGTTGATACGAATGAAGAAGATCCAACCAGTCATTTAGATGGAAGCAGTTACTACTAAAAGAAATATAAAAGGAAAAAAGAAAGAAAAAAGAAGGGGGTGGAGAACCACGCTAACTATAGCAAGTGTTGGTTGTTCCCTAAAGTTCCACCAAACCACTATTACTAATCACCAACCATTAGAGATCTGTGAGGATACCTTTCAGATATCGGGTTGATTTTGAGCCAAACATGGTAATTGACAACCATTGTGAGAAGTGATCGCGTCACAGGAAGGGAAGCTATTTTCACCAAATATCAAATCATCTCTCAAGAGATAGTAAAACTTCTAGCCTTAGTTTTAGGTTGATACTATGATACTAAAGAAGAGATCAACTTACAAAAGTCTCGGTTTTCAATTCTATAGGGAGAGAGATGCGTGATAGTAAGTAATTAAGTTTTTAGTGGTGTAATCACATTGCATGTAGTGATAGGAGCTTTTATTGTCAATAGGGAATTCTACATTTCACTTTTCGTTTTTCTTTAGGAATATATCATAATAAAAATTAAAAAAAACTCATTATCTATTTTTATATTTATTAAATTAGTGTTGTATCATTTATTTTGTATTGTTAGTAATGTTAATATTGTCAGTATTGTTGAATGTTTTATGTTTATTTCATTCTAAAAAATAGAAAATTGTCTTACTGATTACTAAAATTAGTTCATATGCAATTCTAAAATCTTGATTAATAAGGTTACTATTTGAATGTTAGTGTTGATTAATGGTAAATATTGTATAAATTAACATTAAAAGCTTAATTGATGTTGTTTACATTTTGTGGAACTACCCAATGGATGGCAAAATTCCTCTATGGATAACAATTTTAATTTGAAGTTACTAGTGAGGCTCGTGGAGTTAACTTAAGTCTACAAGGTTAGTTCGTTGAGTTAACTGTAACTCAATGAACTAAGTCTATTGAGTTAACTATAATTCAACGGAGTGCATAATTCAACACACAAAAACCTATACTTGTAAAAATCAAAATAGTTTGAATTTTTTTACTCAATTCCTATGGGATCGACCTGTATTTACACAATTATGTAATAGACACTGTGCACTTGCAATTAATTACAAATTGGATGTAATATCTAATTTGTGAAAATTGTTTGTTTACTTCTAAAAGAAAATATAAATACACATTTAAAGTAAACATTAAACAAACCAAACAAGTTTTCTAGCACCGTTGCTGAGGATTGAAAAGCTAAACAACTATAGTGTTGTTTTGTTTTCATAGCATAAGTGTTAGGATCGTATGGCTCACCAAAGGATGGATGAATGGTGATCTATGTGTAATTTTTATATTTTTCAGAACTTAGCTAATTGATTTGATTAATAAGTAATCACATGTATTAAATAAACATGCACAACAGTAATAAATAATTGACACAAGGGAATTTTTAGGTGGTTCACCAACTTGGCTAGTCCACCCCCAAGTTTCACTTGGGCTTCACTAAGTATTTTACTACTTACAACACTTGCTTTCAGGTTGAAGTAAGAACCAACACTTGAACTTTCAAGTAGAAGCTCAGCAACCAATCTATCTCAAGCTTTCAGGTCCAAGCTCTTAACTAGCAGTGAGTTTTCAAGTATAAACTCACAAACCAACTTTTTGAGCTTTCAAATAGAGTATATGTGTAGGGAGGATTTTGTACTTCAGTATGCTTGAGAATTCTTCTCTTTTGTATTTGCAAAATGTATGTATCACTAGGAATTTTTGTGTAGCTCTCAATATGATAATTGTTAACCTTTTTCTTTTTGTTCTAATCATAATTATACTAAGGTGTATAATGGTCATATACTTTCTAACGACATTTGTCTTGTTGTACTTACTGCACTATTAGTCCAAAAATAGTAAGTTACCGTTTAGAGAGATGCTTCAAGGTAACCCTTCGATTCTATTTGATTTTTAGATAGTTATCTGTTGTAACCTTCCAAAATCTATTTATAACCTTCCAATGGATAGGAGCTTTCTTTAAGTTTGTGTTTAGGTTGGAAAACTTGTTTGATTTGTTTTTATGCTTATATTGATAAATTCTTTTAGAAGTAAACAAACAACTTTTCACACAAATGAGATATTAAGTCTAATTTGTATTTTTTTAACTACAAGTGCACAGTGTATATTGTATTTGTGTGCAAGTACAAGTCGATCTTACAGAGATTGAGTAAGAATTATGTACTATTTCGATTTTTTATACTAGAGTTTATATGTGTTCAATTAAGCTCTTTGTTAAGTTATAGCTAACTCAACGAACTTAGTTCATAGAGTTATGGTTGTTAACTCAACAGACTAACCTTGTAGACTTAAGTTAACTCCACGAGTCTACCTTTCTAGTTAAATACTGTTATTCACAAAGGAATTTGACCATCTATTAGGCGGTTCCACAGAATGTAAATAGCATCAATTAAGCTTTTTAATGTTAGTTAATCTGAGATTTTCCATTAAGCAACACTAACATTTAGATATTTCAAACAATAACCATTAAGATTTTTAAGTATTCTGGAAGAATTAATTTCAATAATCTATAAAACTATTTTCTATTTTCTAAATCAAACAAACATAAAACATTCATAATATTGATAATGATAACATTAATCACGATACAAAACAAACAATACAATACTTCAATATTAAATGTAAACATAGATAATTAGTTGTTTTTGGTATTTTTGTTTTGATATGCTCCTGAAGATGAGCAAAAGGTGAAATGTAAAAATCTATATCGACAATAAGAACTTCTATCACTACATGCGACGTGATTACACCACTAAAAACTTAATCACTTACAATCTTGCCTCCTCTCCCTATAGAATCACAAACCAAGACTTGTAAGTTGATCTCCTCTTCAGTATACTAGCATCAACTTGAAACCAAGGCTAGAAGCTTTACGATCTCCTAAGATATGAGTCGGTGCTTGGTGAAAATGGTTTCCCTTCTTGTGATGCGATCACTTCTCACAATGGTTGTCAGTCATAATGTTTGGCTCGAAATCGACTTGACATCTGGAAAGTATCCTCACAGACCTCTAATGGTTGATGATTTTGGTGGTGTTGTGGAGTTTCAGGGAACTTTCGATGCTTCCTATAGTTAGCGCGGTCCTTCACCTCACACGCACACTTTTTCTCCTCTTCTTTTTATATTTCTTTTAGTAGTAACTGCTTTTACTTAAACGATCGATTGGATTTCCTTCATTCATATCAATGATGGTGATTTCTTCTTTATTCCACTAGTTAATTCCTACATGATACGTGCAATCGTGGCTTTCCTTTGAATTTTCTATTTCTACAATTGCTATAGTGGCATGTTAGAAAATAAATGGTCCATGGAGTTAGTGTAATTCAACGGACTTACTTCGTTGACTTAACTATAAAACACGTGCAATAAAGAAATAACTTATAAGCTTATAACACTAACATAATGTGTTACCTTAGTGTATATTCAAGTAACTCAACATGTATAGTTATGTTAACTTAACGAGTTATACATGTGCAGCTCACATGACATAATAAAGTATTTAATTTCGACACGAGCATAATTCTAACTTAATGAGTTCAGATGTTTCAGATAGTTATAACTATAAGTATCCAAAACTTACATGCATTTCAGATAGTTAGCACTTAACCTTCCAAAAGATAACTTAAGTCAAGTTTCTAGATCATGACACGTGTCCTTAGTAAGTTTTATGATAAAAAGATATTTTAAATACTTGCAAATCTAACTATCCGATGCTTAGACACATTTCGGATAGTTAGCATCTAACTTACCGAAAATCCACTTAAGTCATATATTAAGGTTACAACACGTGTCCTTTAGGAAATAATAAAATATTCTTTAAGCGTTTAAAATATAACTGTCCAGTACATGAAATGTAACTCTCCAAAATAACAGACAATTCAAATACTTAGGAATTAAAAAGCCTGTAACTCACCGATAGTGCACAAATGTACTTAATTAATATTAATTCCCTGAGATTACGTAGATTCTTTCGTTAAAGCATATAATAGTACAATTATAACATAATGGCTTAATTCTCATATGATAAGCTAAATATTATGCAATTAACCATTATTTAACTGTTAATATTATACACTTTTTCATTCTAAACACTTCCCCCATACTTAACTTTTGCTAGTCCCTTAGCAAACTACTAAGATCTAACTAGTTAGTCTTTTTAAAGTGCTAGAACTAATTCTTCATTTTGTATTTTCATAATACATGGATTAGATTAATATAAAGATATTCTGTATTTTTCAGTAATCTAATTTAACATTGTTTTCCCCTATCTAACTTGCAAATATATTTAAAACAAATGTAAATTACATACAAAATATACTAGCATCACGTAGGTGGTAGTTATATTATCAAATTTTTCTTTTCAAACATTTGTTATCCTGAATTTCCCAATATGATTTCCAAAATAAATTTCAACTACATATGAATCAAAACACAATTCAACTCAATATGATTAAAACAAGTAGAATAATGAATTGTATCTCAAATAAATAACTTCAAAAGTCTAATTTAGATTCATACTTCAATAATCATAGATAACAGAGAATATACTCAATTTAAAAGAGATCTGTATTTTCACAAAACACCTTTATCTTTTTAGAACAGTATATGCATATTTTTACTTTAAAAGTTAATTTGAAAAGTTTGAATCATACAAGAGCTTTCTAGTGTACCCATGTATTGAACTTTCAGTCAATAATCCCATATCTGATCAAGATCTTAGGTTGCTAGATTTAAAGAGTCCTTTTTTAGGTCAACAATCCTTACATACCTATCTACTCAAATACAAAAGGCTTGTGATCAAAAAAATCTATAAACTCCAAAGTTTCTCTTTTTTTCCTCTTTTTTTCTTTTCAACACAATATATATATGTATTTCATTAATATAGATATAATAAAACACAAATCTCATATAATCATACTTTTATAATTTACTAAAAACATGAATCTATATCAATAAGCTCATACTTTTTTTGTAGTTTAATAGGATTTACACATAAATCATTCTACAAGTTTAATCAATCAAATTAAATGTATCCTTGATCATATGTATCTCATTTAATCCAAAAATCAACATTTCAACTCTTTCAAGATTTTAGATAATTTCTTGAGTTATAGTTAAGCATTTTGATTTCTTTTTAAAATCGTGAAACTGTTAAACTTATAAAATTCAGTAAAAACATAAGATACTATATCTAGATTTGTATTAATAGTAAAATTGTGTAGCATCTTATATAAGATTCTAAATATAACATTCAAGTAGTTACAATTCTCAAAAAAACTTTTTTTTTTTTACAATTTCAATTATCAGATAGTTATAGGAAATTTCGGTTAGTTACAACAAATTCATAAAAGATTTTCAGTTTCCATAGAAATTTTGCAGCATGATCCTAATTCCTCTATTTAACAAGATTACTTGGATTTTAATCTAATTACCTCTCCCTCATACCTACATTTTGCATTGTCCTCATTGTAAAAGATTTAGAGTAAATATAGAAAATGTTAGCAGGCATTAATAATGTTCTATTGACTTAGCACCTAACTCAATGAACTAAGTTCATTGAGTTAATGAATAACTCCACAAACTATTCTTAAATGTAAATTCAAGGTAAGTAATCAATTACATACCTTGTTCTATTGTATCTCCTTCAACATCTTCCAACTTTTGATTTTGAAAAACTTTTCATTCACAAATAAAAGTAGAATATATAACAAAATAACAACTTAACAACAAAACAAAAATTGTTAAATCAGTGTCTTGTGTGGAACCCAGACTTTTATACCTTTGGTGGCTCACAAGGAAGCTAGTTGGTTTCTTAGAATAGACACCAACAAATTAGATTGATATTTTGTTTGTTTTTTTCTTTTCTAAAAATAAATAAAATGGAAACTAAAAGTTGACTTTTTATTTTTATTTTTCTAAAATAACTGCAGAATACACATAACATTAAAATTACAAAATCACAATTTAAGAACATGATTGAAAAGTAGTAACAAATGGAATAAACGTGTCAGTCCAAGCAAAACTTTTAAGCATAATTCTTCTTGCTATTAATTTCGTTTTAATGCAATTTGCTTCCCTTTTTAACATGTAAACTTGCAATATGTTATCAATGCTAAATACAAGTGTATTACATTAATGAATTGAAATGCAGAAAGGGATCCTTTTCTGTTCCAATATAATGTAGTTGTTTCTATTGCTACATATATTTCAATATATTCCTCTTCCCACTTTCATTCATTTAGGTCTTTCATAATCCATATTTGAAATTTCATCAGTTCATCCCACCATCTTACTAAACATAAAGTAGGATCATCATATTCATTATACCACATTCCTAATTGAATTTTATCATGTTCTATAGATGGTGGTTCAGCTATATCATTAGGTATAGGTAATATTTCTATAAAGTCATCATCATAACTATGCTTACTATGTATATGTTGAGTATTTTGTTTTGATGATGTGTGCTGAATGAAAATAATCATATTTGCTCAATTACTATTGCTTGTGAAAGGAAATTAAAATCATTAATTAATACAGAAAAAGCTTACTAATATAAATACTTGTCTGTATTCGATCTGAGATTATACTAAGTTAATAACTAGTCGTTTCATTGCATTAATTTCTCATTTAACTAAACATTAAGTTAACGTGTGTTTTTATTGAAAAGCATGATATGTTTTAAAGTTATATTTTCTGTATCATGTACAATGCACGTTTGGAAAACTCATTGAGTTAGAGTTTTAGTTGTATAGAGATCACGTGAGAACTTGATAAGTTAGACACTTAAAGGTTAAAATATGTCATGTGAGAACTCGCTAAGTTAGTGAGTAAAAGTTTAGACAACTCATTGAGTTAGTGTTATACACGTGGTGAAATTATAAGTTATGAATGTTATATTGTATCACGTGAGGTGCACATGTTTAACTCGTTAAGTTAACATAACTAGATGCGTTGAGTTGCTATATTGAATACTAAGGCAACACGTTAGGTTAGCGTTACAAACTTAAGTTGTTATTTTTTGTACGTGGTAAAATTCTTATTATAAAAATATTTGTATTTTACTGGTTCGTTAAGTTATCGTAACACAACGGAGATAGTTCATTGAGTTATTCATAACACAATGGAGTTAGTTCGTTGAGTTAGCTATAGTACTTGTCACGTGAATTGGCACATGAGAAACTCGTTAAGTTGAAAACGTTAAGTTATATATATACTTGTGTTACTTGTTTAGTTAACATTAAAGTAATGACTTCTTATTATACTTGATGAAAAATTTTGGACGAAAAAGTTTATTTTGCAGGAAATTTTTCAGAGATCTAGGATTGATGATTAAAGAAAAGACGTGTGTATTTCGATGAAGGAAAAAGAAAAGACGTGAAGAAGTGGAAAATTGGTAGTGATTAAACATGGAGGATATGTATGAAATGAAGATACAGTATAAAAGGCATAGAATTCTCGTTGATCAAACTATCCCTACACATCAAACGAAAAATCTTTTTAGGGATTAAAAACACTTCTTTGGGGAAAATCTCTTAGGTGGATGAAAGTTTAGTGAAGCTAAAAAGGTAAGATTCATGTCACTAAAGATTTGAAGTATTAGGAGAAAGCAAATTCAGTGAAGCAAAGAAAGACTATATATTCGTCACTAAAGAATTACTGAAGAAGAAAGAGAAGAAGAAGAAGAAGAAAGATCTCAAACAAGGAGAAATATTTTGAATTCCGCAAATTAGTTTTCTCTATTTGTAGTTATGAAATTGTTTAGATGATACATGGTATCAAGATATAATTGCATCTACAATTTCTAAGGAGAATTGAATTGTATATTGTAATTGAAACCTTGAATAAAAATGATTATAAGAAAATAGTGTCTCGACTTGTTTTTGAATTTTAAAGTTTCAATTATATTTGAAAATATTGAAAAACACAATTCACCCCCCTCTTGTGTAGTCATATTGTCCTACATGTGATATCAGAGCTTTGTTGATAATATTTGATATAAAATCGATACCAACTTATTTAATATCATTACTTATTCTGACTTCCTTGTTTTTAAACAAACATTAATATCTTAGCATACGTTTAACTTTCTTGATTTAAGGCTCAAGTTGTTTTAAAGTTTTTAGATTGTTTAAAATCAAATAGGTTGAAAAATCTAAGGTAAGATGGCTACTAGAAATGGTAATTTTTCTTTATATGAAGGCCAAAATCTTAATTGTCCTCCTTTATTTGATGGAATTCATTTTGAATATTGGAAATATAGGATGACTGTTTTTCTTCAAAGTATAGATCATAAGTTGTGGTTCATGATTTCTAAACCATATACTTCGTTATCTACCCCTTATAATACTTGGACAATTACTGAAAAAGAAAATGAAACTCTAAATGCTAAGGGCTTAAATATTTTATTTTGTGCATTGAGTTATGAACAGTTCAGTAAAGTGTCGGCATATAAATCTACTTATGAGGTGTGTCATGCATTAGAAGTTTCACATGAAGGTACTTCTCAAGTTAAAGAGACTAAAATAAACATGTTGATTCATAAGTATGAACTCTTTAAGATGCATGAAGACGAAAGTATCCCTGAGATGTTTTCCAGATTTCTTGATATCATAAACTCTTTAAAATGCTTAGGAAAGAATTTTGAATAGAAGGATTTGGTGAGGAAAATTCTTAGATCCCTAAGTTCTAAATGGTCTCAGAAAGTAACATCAATTGAGAAATCACAAGATTTAAATGTTTATATCATGAATGAACTTATAGGAAACTTAACAGCTTATGAAGTTCAATTAAATGAATCACTAAGTCACAACAAACCAAAAATGAAGAAAGAAATAGCCTTCGAAATTAATTCAGATTCTGATATATCTACTGATTCTGACGAGAATTTGATTTTGCTGACTAGGAAATTCAAGAAAGCATGGAAAGCCAGGAAATAACAAAGGAACAGAAATGACAAACCCTCAACGTCAAAATCACTGAATGATAAGAATTCTTCATCCAGAAAGTATGTATGTTATAACTGTAAGAAACCTGGACATCTTTCTCCAGATTGTCCTATAAGGAAAAATGAAAAGCAAAGTAGGACAAATCAGAAGAAGATGGCTCAGAAAACTCAGAAAAAGTTTTACAAGAAAAAGGCTTTGAAGGTCACTTGGGATGACACGTCTAAAGAGTTTGAATCTAAGGAATCATCATTAAAATCTTTACATTCAGAAGGAGAACAAGAGTTAGAAGATGTTACTCATGTGTGCTTCATGGCAGATGAGTTTGAGGAGGAAACAACTTCAAAATGGATCTTGGACAATGGAGCATCAAGTCACATGATCGGACAAAAAAGTCTACTATAAAATTTTACAAATACCATGAAAGGAAGTGTAACATTTGGAAACAAAAGCAAAGATAAAATCATAGGTATGGGCAATGTTCAAATAACTCCGACTTATGTTATTTCGAATGTACTATATGTAGAAAACCTAGGATTTAATTTGCTGAGTGTTATAAAACTAACTGAAAATAGATATTATGTAGTGTTTGAAGATAATGTATGCAAAATTATTGATAAAAATACAGATGAAATTAAGTTTATTGCTAAAAGAAAAGGTTTTGTATGTATTTTATCTTTACCTTCTAGTGTAGTTGATTTAAATTCATGTTTGCTAGCTGAAGCTAGTGATGCATATCTGTGGCATAGAAGGATTGGGCATATAAATATGAAACTGTTACATAAAGTATTTAGAAAACATTTAGTGAGAGGTTTACCAAAAATTAAATACTCAAAGGACTTTATGTGTGATGCATGTGAGTTAGGTAAATTTCACAAAAACTCTTTTAAATCCAAAACTGATATTTCAAGTAAGAGAGTCTTAGAACTTATACATATGGATCTATTTGGACCAACAAGAATCATGAGTCTTGGTGGTAAACGGTATGTATTTGTTTTAGTAGATGACTTCTGTAGATACACTTGGGTATATTTTCTAGCATCTAACACAGAAGTTTTTGAAAAGTTTAAAATGTTTTGCAATCTTGTTCAAAATGAACAAAGTGTCTCTGTTCAAAAACATAAGAGTGATCATGGTACTAAATTTGATAATGATCAAATGGATAATTATTGTAATGAGCATGGCATTGATCACAGATTTTCTTTTCTAAGAGCATCGTGTCAAAATGGTGTTGTTGAGAGAAAGAATAGATCACTTCAAGAAATGGCCAGAACTATGTTGAATGAACATAAGTTACCTTAAAATCTTTAGGCTGAAGTAGTAAATACAGCTTGTTATGTTATTAACAGAAGTCATTTAAGACCTCGTGTTAATAAAACTCCTTTTGAAATTATGTTTAATAGGGTTCCAAAAATTTCCTATATGAAACCATTTGGCTGTAAGTGTTTTATTCTTAATACTAAGGATAAAAGGGATAAATTTCAAGCCAAATCAGATGAAGGAATTTTTGTAGGTTACTCTATTAGAAGTAAAGCCTATAGAGTATATAACAAGACTTCTAGAACTATTGAAGAAACCCTCCATGTAAGCTTCAATGAAAATTCTTTTAGGAAATCTCAATCTAAAGCTGATAATGATGATATGATCAATCTCCCAAAAGAGTTAGAGATCAATAGAAGATTTATTTGAGAAAATCAAAAATATGAACTTAAATGATCAAACTAATGATAAAAGTGATGGACCTTCAGATGTTGATGAGAATATTGAGGAAAATTAGAGAAATTGGCGTTATTCTTCATCACATCTCATTACTCAAGTCATTGGTAATATTAATGAGGGAGTTAAAACTAGAGCTTTAGTAAATTTAAATAGTATGTGTATGTTTGTTTCTAGGGTGGAGCCAAGGAATATATAAGAAGCATTATCTGATGAAAATTGGTTAGTGGCAATGCAAGAAGAACTAAATCAATTCATCAGAAATGATGTTTGAGAATTAGTCTCTTCACCAGAAAATCAGTTCATAATAGGTACAAAGTGGATCTTTAGAAACAAAACTAACGACACTGGTCAAGTTATAAGGAACAAAGCTAGATTAGTTGCACAAGTGTATACACAGGAAGAAGGACTAGATTATTATGAAATATTTGCTTCTATGGCTAGGTTAGAAAGTATTAGAATATTATTGGCCTATGCTTGTTATATGGATTTTAAATTATTTCAAATGGATGTAAAGAGTGCATTTCTAAATGGTTTAATTAATGAAGAAGTCTATGTAAAACAACCACCTGGATTTGAAGATATTAAAAATCCTGACTTTGTGTATAAATTGAAGAAAACCTTATATGGTTTGAAGCAAACACCTAGATCATGGTATGAAAGATTATCTACTTTTTTAATAGAAAAGGCTATATCATGAGAAAAGTGGATCATACTCTATTTATTAAGAGAGATGGTAAAGATCAAATTGTTGTTCAAATATACGTGGATGATATAACCTTTGGAGCAACTTCTGATAAGTTAATAAAAATATTCTCTGAAGAGATGACTGATCAGTTTGAAATGAGTATGATAGGAGAACTTTCATATTTTCTAGGACTTCAAATTAAGCAAATGGATAAAGGTATATTTTTAAATCAGGAAAAATATGTAGATGAAATGCTTAAGAAATTTAATTTTAATGATACAAGGATTCGAGGAACTCCTATGAGTACTTCATTAAAGTTAGATATTAATGACATAGGAAAATCAATAGATCAAAGAAAATACAAAAGTATGATTGGTTCTTTACTTTATTTGACTACTAGTAGACCTGATATTATGTTTGTTGTGTGTGTTTGTGCTAGATTTCAATCTAATACTAAAGAATCACACTCAATTGTAGTTAAAAGAATATTTAGATATATACAAGGAACTAAAAATTTTAGACTGTATTATTTTGAGGATAGTTCAATAGATCTTATAGGATATACTGATACTGATTATGTAGGATCTAAATCTGATAGAAAAAGTACAAGTGGCACATGTCAATTATTGGGAAATAATTTGGTGTCATGGTTTAGTAAAAAGCAAAACTGTGTAGCACTTTCTACTACAGAAGCTGAATATGTTGCTGATGCACTGTGTTGCACTCAGATTCTATAGATAAGCAAACTTTAGAAGATTTTGGATTATCTTATGATACGACTGAGATTTATTGTGACAGTAGTTCTGCAATAAATCTTTCTAAAAATCTTGTATTACATTCTAGAGCAAAGCATATAGAGGTTAGACATCATTTTCTAAGAGATAACGTAATTAAAGGAAAAATTAAATTAGAATTTGTGTCTAGTAAAAATCAACTAGCTGATATATTTACAAAACCTCTAGACGAAAATACATTCTGCAACATTAGATTAAATTTGAGTATTTGTAGGCTATGTGATGTGTAAAATGCTTAAACTCCACATAAAAAGATAAATAGTATTAATGATGTTGTTCACCTCATAGATATTATATACTTATCATAAATATCTAAAGTAATGTCTAAATTGCTGCTTAAGATACTATGCATTTATTGTAAAATCATAGTAGTATCTTATTGATTTTAAGTAGTTTATCAATTTTAATGGTTTTTACGATTTTAAGTGGAAGTGTAAAAGAAAAACATTAAATACTTCTGAAATTCTGAAACTTTGATTAAGTGTTTTCTTTGAATCGAGGAAAATGCATATGATCATACATGAATTTAACTTAATTGCTTAAACTTGTAGAATAATTTATATGTAACTCATCTTAAACTGTTAATCAAAAGTATAAGCTTATTGAAATTGATTCATATTTTCAGTAAAATCATAAAAGTAAAAATTGTATGAGATTTGTGTTTTATTGCATCTGTATTAATGGAATACATATATACTGTGCTTAAAATGAAAAGTGCTTACAAAGTGAAAATCTTTGAGAGTTTATTGATCAATTTGATCACGAGCCTTTTGTAATTGAGCAAATAGGTATGTAAGGATTGTTGTCCTGAAAAAGGATTCTTTAAATCTGGTAACCTAAGGTCTTGATCAGATCTGGGATTGTTGACTGAAAGCTCATTACATAGGTACATTAGAAAGCTCTTGTATGATTCAAGCTTTTCAAACTAACTTTCAAAAAAAAAAGAAAAAGAAAAAGGTGTTTCATTAATTACAGATATCTTTGAATCAAATATAGTTTCTACCAATATGACTATTGAGTTATTGAATCAACATTAGTACTTTTGAAAACGTTTATTTGAGATACATTCTTTTGTTCTCCTTGAATTAATCATATTGATTTTAAAGTTGTGTTTTGATTCATATACAGTAGGAATTGATTCTAGAAATCATTTTTGATGAAGTCAGAATAACGGAAGTTTTTGAAAAGAAAATTTAAAAGTATAGTTATACTTAACATCTATTGTTATACAAGTATATTTTGTATTTTGATTGAATATATATATAAAGTATATTTGTAGGGGGAGGATTAACAATGTCCAAAACAAATTAATATAATTCAGAATACAAATGTTAGTTAATTTGAATTAATGTCCTCTTAAAAGCTTGATGAAATAATTTACAAAGACAAACAAATTATTTTAGATTCAAAGGACAGGAATGTTAGAATAGTTTACAATGTTCTCAAGAAAATGATAAGGTATTGCTATTGTGATGTGTTAGGAACGTTTCAGTTGGAAGTATCCGAGAATTGTTTTAAGTGTACTAACTAGACGTTATATTAGATAAGGTAACGTGTAAAACTGCCTCTAGACAGCGTTTTACTCGTTAGGTTAGTTAACTCAACAAGTTATACTTGAATATTTCAGGTAGCTTGATTGAATAAACTTTATTCAATATTCATTTATTATCTAAACCCGACTTCTCTTCACGTTGAGTTATTCACCTAAAACCCTATTTAAACACTTATTACACGGGTACTTAAGTTATTCATAAACTTTGTCAAGAAAATCTTTCCCGCTTGTTGCTGTTACAACCTGCGACGATGGTCTCCAAGTTCTACAAAGGTCGTGGTAGAGGAAAAGGCAAAAGTAGAGGAGATGCAAAAGGAAAAGAAATAGAGAATGATGAAGTTCCATGCACTTGGTTTAAGAAAATTTTGCAAGTTGACAAAAGGTTAGCAAAAATTTACAATGAATACTTCTTTCCTGAAGGTATACTGAATGAAGTTAGATTAGAGCTTCATAATACTGATGCTAGTATTACATATATGGGGATTCAAAGTGAATATGATAGAGAATACCGTATGAAATATGTTGAAATTGCATTTTTGGAATAGTATGCAAAATATATGGAAAAAGGTGTAGGTTCATCAAATAGAATTCCTTAAACTCCTATTAGTGGTACACAACTACAACCATTTGAGGAAGAACATGAATTTGCTATACCTACCCCATTATATTCAAAACAAGTAGAATCAAATATTGATGTAGATAAAAGAAAAGTTGATAGTATTCGAAAGGCTATAGCAATAGAAAGTGTCTTTGAAGAACTAAAGCAGAAATCTTTTATGGAGCAATTTGAAAAGAAAACAGCAATACTTGAAGAGGAGAAATAGAAATTTTATGGTAGAAGGAAAGTCAGAAAAATTATGTCTTCAAAGACAAAGTCTATTGAAAAAGGAAAATCAGATGAAAATTTATTTCCAAAGGACAATGTATGTCTAGACATTGTACCTTATAGTACATATGATAAACTCATCAATTCTGAGCATACTAAAACTAATGATGATAATGAGACTTTATTTTCTCTTCTTAGAAAACTTGAGAAGAAATACAAGTGAAATATAAGCTCAAGTTTTTCTATTAGTACAAGTTCTGATGATGTAGAAATTGAAAAATCAGAGCATTAGACACCTGACATTGAACAAGTTATTGCAGATATAATTGACAATGTTGAGGTAGTAACTAGTTCACAGGCTGAATTGTTTGGAGTAGTAGATATTGAAAAAGTTAAGACTCCAGAAGAGCTAAATGTTAACCAGCCTTCTTTAGTATCTATAGAAGTAGAGTCTGAGAATTCATAGCTTGTATCAATGGAGATATTTGTTGAACAAAATGCACAATTACAGATAGATACATTGGCTGTAGAATTTGTGGAAAAATTGAACTTTGATCATTCTACAGAGACTGAACAGATGAATGTTGAGCATATTGATAATGTTCATTATACTATTGAAGCTGAAGAATCAAGCTTACATACGCAGCTTCAAGAAAATATTTTCATAGAGGAACAACATGACATTCATTTTGAAGAAGAGGTTCTTGAAGATGAATTAAACTCTGAATCAAGGCTTTAGGTATCACCTTCTATGTGTACAGTATTAAAAATTCAAGGTAATTCATTTCATTTTAGATCTGAAGAAGCATTGCAGAAATACAATAATCTGATTACATGTCAGATTCTACATGTTCGAGCAATAAAATTCAGAAATTTGATAGAAATAAAAGATCTATTTGAGATTCAAGGCCTCACTCAATTCTTGCCAGTAGGAACGAAATGGAAACAATACATAGAGCTTATTACATCTTTTTATAGCAATCTGGTCAAGAATGAAAATTTTCTAAAAACTCAAATAAATCAACAAGAGTTTATATTGTCTCCTGAGTTAATTTTTGAAGTTTTGGGATTAAAGAATGAAGGTGTTGTCACAAACAGATTTGACATGATTAGACAACTGGAATGGAACATTCAGTCTTTATCAAAAATTCCAGATGTATATTCTGAAATGAGATTAATGGAAAATCTGAATGTAGAGGCAAGGTTCATTGCAAATATATTCCATGAAAATTTATTTCAGAGAGTTGGACACAATTTGGAAGTCAGCAGAAGCTGTTTATATGCAACTTATGGCCTGCTGAATAGAATTCAAATCAATTGGTTTGATGTTTTTACTTCTCAACTACAGCATATGAGTTCAAAGTTATTTTATGGTGATGCTATATGTAGAATCCTTGCAAGCCAATTGAATTTATCCGATTGGCCCTCTGAAACTAAAGGCATGAGAGCATTTAGTGTAAAAGATTTGCAACGATTTCAGGCCATGCATAACCCTCAACAACAACAACAACCTGATTGTACAGACCATATACAACAACAACAACAACAAAGTTATTCAGTTCTAGCAGAACAGCAAACCTAGATACCTCCTGACCTAGATGATGTACTTAACAACATCAGGAATGATATTAGGCATCTAGGAGATAAAATTTGTAATACTGTAAGTGATATACTTAGGAGGGGTCGATAACTGTTTTTGTTTGTATTTGAATACAAAATGTAATGTTTGTATTCCTTGTTTGATTCATTGAACAATACATTTTTCTGTAAATGTATTCTATTCTTATTATTATAGAAAGAGTTGTTGTAAATATATCTCTTACTATATATATTCTTTGTAATTATCTTTTTGATTAATGACAAAAAGGGGGAGAAATGTTATAAAAAGATGATTATGATTTTAATTACATATAATATAAAAGGGAGATGATATTTATGTTTATTGTAATCTGACAGATGATAATTAGAGAAATGATACTTATATAATTATTGACATCTGAAAGTTTTATTTCTGAGATTTGAAATTTACACAAACAATAGAAATTAGCTTAAGTGAACTTAAGTCAATAAACATGTTTGTTGAATTAAAAGTTAACCCAACGAAGGTGCTTTGTTAAGTTAAATATATTTCATAATTGATTTAATATGGTTTTGTCATCATCAAAAAGGGGGAGACTATTGAGTATTTTGTTTTGATGATGTGTGTTGAATGAAAATAATCATATTTGCTCAATTACTATTACTTGTGCAAGGAAATTAAAATCATTAATTAATACAGAAAAAGCTTACTGATATAAATACTTGTCTGTATTGGATCTGAGATTATACTAAGTTAATAACTAATCGTTTCATTGCATTAATTTCTCATTTAACTAAACGTTAAGTTAACATGTGTTTTTATTGAAAAGCATGATATGTTTTAAAGTTATATTTTCTGTATCATGTACAATGCACCTTTGGAAAACTCGTTAAGTTAGAGTTTAGTTGTATAGAGATCACATGAGAACTCGATAAGTTAGAGGCTTAAAGGTTAAAATATGTCACGTGAGAACTCGTTAAGTTAGTGAGTAAAAGTTTAGACAACTCGTTAAGTTAGTGTTATACATGTGGTGAAATTATAAGTTACGAATGTTATATTGTATCACGTGAGGTGTACATGTTTAACTCGTTAAGTTAACATAACTAAACGCGTTGAGTTGCTATATTGAATACTAAGGCAACACGTTAGGTTAGCGTTACAAACTTAAGTTGTTATTTTTTGCACGTGGTAAAATTCTTATTATAAAAACATTTGTATTTTACTGGTTCGTTAAGTTATCGTAGTACAACGGAGATAGTTCGTTGAGTTATTCATAACACAACGGAGTTAGTTCGTTGAGTTAGCTACAGTACTTGTCACGTGAATTGGCACATGAGAAACTCGTTAAGTTGAAAATGTTAAGTTATATATATACTTGTGTTACTTGTTTAGTTAACATTAAAGTAACGACTTCTTATTATACTTGATGAAAAATTTTGGACGAGAAAGTTTATTTTGCAGGAAAATTTTCAAAGATCCAGAATTGATGATTAAAGAAAATTTGAAATGTAAACGTGGGTCAGAACGTGTGTATTTCAATGAAGGAAAAAGAAAAGATGTGAAGAAGTGGAAAACTGGTAGTGATTAAACGTAGAGGATATGCATGAAATGAAGATACAGTATAAAAGGCATAGAATTCTCGTTGATTAAACTATCCCTGCACATCAAACGAAAAATCTTTTTAGGGATCAAAAATACCTCTTTGGGGAAGATCTCTCAGGTGGAAGAAAGTTTAGTGAAGCTAAAAAGGTAAGATTTATGTCACTGAAGATTTGAAGTATCAAGAGAAAGCAAATTCAGTGAAGTAGAGAAAGACTATATATTCGTCACTAAAGAATTGCTGAAGAAGAAAGAGAAGAAGAAGAAGAAAGATCTCAAACAGGGAGAAATGTTTTAAATTCCGTAAATTAGTTTTCTCTGTTTGTAGTTATGAAATTGTTTAGATGATACATGGTATCGAGATATAATTGCATCTACAATTTCTGAGGAGAATTGAATTGTATATTGTAATTGAAACCTTGAATAAAAATGATTATATGAAAAGTGTCTCGACTTGTTTTTGAATTTTAAAGTTTCAATTATATTTGAAAATATTGAAAAACACAATTCACCCCCCTTTTGTGTAGCCATACGGTCCTACAATATAAATCAAATCTAAATACAACTGATATATCTATGATTAGATATATATATTCATCAAGTATGACATGCATATTGTTAACTAATGCTTTCTCTCCTAGATATATCATAGAATTTTTAGTCCAAGATCTATTCAGAAAATTATAAACACTTAAACATAGATCCACATCCTAATTTCCAGTTGGTTTCTAATAATACAATTTTTCAGGAATAGTTGAATTTTTATCAGAAAATATTAGAGTTGATGTTAGGTATTTAATTTTGATGATATATGCTTTATTAACGTATTTAAATAAGTCTACATAATATTCTCTAAGTATAATAGTTAACAGATTATCGGAAAGTTTCATTTTTATGTGAGATAAATTAAAGATTTCCGAAGAGCTAGATTTGCAATAGTTAAACTTTTTGATAGTTAACGTTTCATTTTTGTCGAATACTTTATGTTAAAAACTCGTATAGTTAAGTTATCTGCACGTGTGTTTTTAATGTTTTAAGTTGTTACGTGTTTTCCATGTGCGTTCGGTAATGAAAAATCGAATAGTTAGATAACTGTTCGAGTTTTTATACGCATGGATAGATAACTATTCGAGTTTTATAAAAGGAATAACGAACAGATAAGTTTCCTTGTTTAGTCACGTGTTTTGCAGGTGCAAGAACTCGAAGAGTTAAAGAATAAGTGTTCGAGTTTTTACAGGAGTTAAAGGATAAATGTTCGACTTAATCGAAGACTTAGAAAATATTCTACAAGACTCTAGGAAGATAAAGTTTTGGTGAATCTATGAGTGGAGATTGTGGAAACTCAAAATGTTAGTGAAGAAAGTGGAAATTTAAATAGAAAGTAATTTGGATTAAAGAGAAAATTAGTACGTGGATTATAGATTGTGGATTAAGTGGATGAACATGCTGAATGTGAAAGACAATAGAGTTCGACTACTAATAGAGAGTCTGAGCTACATTACAACAGGGGATCCCAATCTCAAAAAACCAAGTCTGAATATTCAATCTGGATCCCTAACTGAAAAGTTAAGTTTGAATATTCATATTCTGAAAAGTTCTCCAACATTAGAAGAAGTTTGAAATTCCAAGGAATTTTAGAAAAGGAGCTGCATATGCAAGAAGTCTGGAAATTCGACAACTGGAGAAGAAGAGATACAGAAGCTAAGCAAAGAGAAAGAAAAGAGTTGTGTGCATAAAGATCAGGTTTTATACAATTCAAAATTAGTTTTGAAAAAGAGCTTTGTTTTCCTATTTGAATTGTATATCAAAAATTACTGTATCAAAACCGTCAAGAAGAGAATTGAGTTGAAAAGATATTGTAAATTATGTCTTGAAATAAAAGAATAGAATTTCATTTACGAGTGTTTTGTGCTCTTGTTTTATCCGCTAGTTTAATTACTAAAGACACAATTCACCCCTCCTCTTGTGATACAGACGATCCTACAGTTGACCTACAATTTTCAATTGGTACTTTAAATCTATTAGGCCTTTCTATATTCCATTCGTCTCTAGTAATAGGATTTCTAATCAAAATATCAGGTAACAGAATAGCACACCTTGGTTTGATTTTGTAAATAATTAATTCTTCATCTATCCCCATAATATGATCTATTCCTTCTAATGTATTTGGTGGAATTCTAGTAGTTTCTTCCATATTTAGATATTCATAGTTGATTGAACTATGATTAAATGACTTTCATAAAATCTATCTCTAATATTAGTCATCTTTGCAGCTTGTAGTCCATGAAAATATTTTTCTCTAACACATTCTTTAATTTCTTTTGACACAACACAATTTACATAGATCTTTAACTGATAAGTTACTCAATACTTCCCTTAGTGTATCTAGTGGTAATTTCATCAATTCCATTTGTTATGATTCTATATAACATAAACAAAATTTAGTAGAGATAAAATTAATATAGCTACTTACATACCTCCATGGAGTTAGGTCATAACTCAATAGACTAAGTTCGTTGAGTTAAGTAATAACTTTATGGTACTACTAACTATAATTAAACTTTCATCATTTTTTTCTTTTTATATTTTTTTACTTACTATATTATACATTGTTGCTAGCAATTATACTACATCATTTAGCTTCCCTCCCATAGGAGGTATTAATTTCATTAAGAGTTCTATTGACAAGGTTAGGCACTGCTTGCATTGGCAATCTTCTAATAGGTCTAACTTCTATTGATTCCTTCTACCTAGGGGGTATATTTCTATTCATATTTTGATTCTGAATGGCAACATTTCCAAATACATGGTTTAGACGATTGTTTAATTGTTGAATTATCTTTTCTAATTTCTCTATTCTAGATTCTTATTCAATTAATGCTTCATAACTTTTATTTTTGTCATTTATATTTTCTCCTCCCTAGAAATTGTTATTTCTCGAAGATAGGTTTAGGTGATTTCTCCAATTAGGGCTATAAGAATTTCCAAAGTTATCTTTTTGGTTTCTAGCATAAATAATATCTAAGTCATTAATATTTGCATTCTTTTCTACTAGTTTTTGATTTAATGATAATTGTTTAGAATGAAAAAGTGCATAATATTAACGATTAAATGATGGTTAATTACATAATTTTTAGCTTATCATATGAAAATTAAGCCATTATGTTATAATTGCACTGTTATATGCTTTAATGAAAGAATCTGCATAACTTTAGGGAATTAGCGTTAATTTAGTACATTTCTGAACTGTTGGTAAATTACAGGCCATGAAATTCTTAAGTATCCAAATTTTCTATTATATCGGAGAATTATATTGCATGTACTAGACAGTTATATTTTAAATGCTAAAAGAATATTTAAGTGAACAGTATCAACTAATTGAGTTAGTGTTCTTTTTATTAAAAGATCACGTGCCAACTCGTTGAGTTACAGGTTTAAAGGTATAAAAAGATCACATGAGAACTTGTTGAGTTAGTGAGTGAAAACCGTAAGTTATATATTTGAACTCGTTAAGTTAGATTTATGCACGTGTTGAATTTAAATGCTTTATTATGTCACGAGAGATGCACATGGATAACTCGTTAAGTTAGCATAACTGTACACGTTGAGTTACATGAATACACACTAAGGTAACGCGTTAGGTTAGCAACTTATTTCTTTAGTGCACGTGTTTTATAGTTAAATCAATGAAGTAAGTCTGTTGAGTTATTTGTAACTCCACGGACCATTTATTTTCTAATATGCCACTATAGCGGTTACAAAAACAGAACATTCGAAGGAAAACCACGATTGCTCGTATCACGTAGGAATTCACTCGTGGAAGGAAGAAGAAATCACCATCGTTGATATGAATAAAGGAAATTCAACTGATCATCGAAGCAAAAGCAGTTACCACTAAGAAATATAAAAGAAGAGGAGAAAAAATGAAGACGTGTGTGGCCAGTGTGTGTGTAGAGGTGGAGGACCGTGCTAACTACAGGCAGCGTCAGAAGTTCCCTAAAGCTCCACACCACCATCACCAACATCACCATAATCACCAACCATCAAAGGTCTGTGAGGATACTTTCCTAATGTCGGGTCGATTCCGAACTAAATACGGTGCCTAACAACCACTGTGAGGAGTGATCGCGTCGCGGGAAGGGAAGCCAATTCACCAAGCACCGACTCATATCTCAGGAGATTGTAAAGCTTCTAGCCTTGTGTAAGGAGTAAAATTGTGCATTTTTATGTGATATTATTTGTGCTTCTTATGACTTAAATGTTAAATAATGCATGATTATAATTGAAATATCATCACATAGGCATTTACATGTTTATGCATGATTATGGGATTTAATGACTTAAATTTGCACAACTTAGCCCTTTTGTTGATTATTGACTTAATGATCATGGGAATGAATAGTGATTATTTACTTAGATGTCTTAGATGTTTTATTCTTGTTATATTTTAATTTGTTTGCTTAAGTTTTAAAGGTTATCTAAAGGAAATAAGATGGATGAATCTCAACCATTGGATCTACCAAGGAAGAGATCAACTACCAAGTCTATTTAAAGGGAAGGACAACTCAAAACTAGGTTTTGTCTTCTCCTCTCCAAGCAAAAACGTGGCTCCTTCTTCTCCTTGGATTACCAGCGGCCAAAGCTCCTTGGAAGCAAGTCACTTCCTCTCCGGTGTTGCTGATTTCAGTGGTGTGTGGAGAGAGCAAGTTGGACCCAAGGGAGGCGTGCTCGTGGAAGCTCCAAGGAAAGACGTGGATGCATAGAAGGTGATTTTGTTGGGTGCAACTCCCCTTCTTCTTCGGTGTACAACTTTCTTGCGTGGAGGACAGTAGGAACCTCTTGTGGAGAGGCCTCTTCATCCGGTTTGGAGGTGATATGTGTGGAGAAAGCAAGGAAGGAGCCAACTAGGGCATGGTTGGTGGACGTCCATGAGAAGGAAGCTTGTTGCCTTCATCCTTTGGTGAAATCTTGAAGCCCCTTAGTATTTCAAGAGGAAAACGTGGTGTGACAGGCCATGTTGGAGTCTTGAGGACGTGAGGGAGGCCAACTTTAAGAATTTACTTCAAGGTGTTGGAGATTTAAAGGTATAACTTGGAGTGGGTTGACCAAAAACTAACATTATGTTTGCATATGTTATGTCTTATCATTGTGTTTGATGTTGTTTTTGTATTGCATATGTCTTTGCATGTTTAGGTTTATTTTTAGTAGTATAATCTTCATTTTTATGTTGTAAAACTCTTAGTTCGTTTAATGAAACTTGCCTTTGAAAATGAATGATTTTCGTGTAGATATGTGAATACATGTAGTCAAGGTGTTCGTTTACTATAAAGACAGAACTTTCCTTGTGTTGTTTTCTTTGTAAATAGTGTTTTTCTCAATGTTTTTCATTGATTCTTAATCTGTTTTTGTAGAGAAATAAAAGACGATTCTTTATGTATACTTTGTTTAATTTTTTGAGCATGTTTGGTTTGATTTTTCCATTTTATACGAAGAGTGTATTCTCAGTCCAAAATCACATTTTCAATCAGTAGTTTTGCAGAAATGTCTGATGCGATTTCTCCCTCTGTGTAGTATGTTTTACTTTGGTACCGTGCGCTTGCAGTTTATAAATGTAAAATTTGAGATTTTTGTGTTTTAATTCTAAATACAACAAATTTCCTTACAAGTTTTTGGCATCGCTGCCGGGGAGCTTGGTGTTTTAATAGTCTTTGAAATTGTGTTTAGTGAATATATTCCTTTGTGTATTTTATTTCTCTTCTAAATATTATACTTTCTTTTTTCTTTCTTTTTCTTGGAAACACCATATGAGCTAAATATATATATTTAAGTGATGGTGTGAATCTCTTTTGGAATTGAAATGATAATCTTTGTGTAGTCAATTCATAGTGTTGTATGATTTTTAGTACAAAATTGTTTTAAGAATGTGATTTGAAAAACTTTTCTGGTTTGATGCTAGATGTAAAATCTAAGTTTCATGATTTTCCTGAGTTGCTAAAATGTTTAAAGTTTCATTTAAATCAGTATTTGTTGAATTTGGAATTGTATTGAGAGATTTATGAATTTGTGAAGATGATGGTGTTATGCAGTTTCAGAGCAAAACTAACCTAACTAAAGTTTTTCCTCTGAGAAAACATTGCAACACCATGATTCAAAGTTTCTAGTAGTTATTTCTCTATGAAAGTACCATTCTTTATCTATAATTTGAGTATTTTTGCAATAAATTTTGATGTGTAGGAATTTCTGTGTAAATTTTCAAAGTTGATAGATGAGACAGATTTCAAGATAGAGTACATTACACTTTAGAAATTGATAGTCTTTTAACATTTTATGCATACATTTGCACAAAAGTAGGACTACGAATTTACATGGATTGATCTTGCTAAGTTAATAAATTCTATGTGTTAATTTAGTCACATGCATATATGTTGTAAAACCCTTTCATCCAAAGTTATGTTTGTGAATAAGATAAATGCTTAAATATCCTTTTGATAAGCCTCTAATTGTTATTCATTGTTATATAGGCTGATCTGAAATAGATATGCATGATTTAAGAATTCGTAGTCAGTCATGTTATAACTATTTTCCTAGTTGTAAAATGACTTCATTATTGTTGTCAATTAGAGATTGTGGCATTTCTAAGACACTTTAGCATAAGAATTTCCCTATTTTAGACCTTATCATGTTTATGTTACATAAAGCTATAAATTTCATGTAAGAAAAAGGCACATAGCTCACACACTCTTACAACTCCTTATGCAGATTCAACTTGTATTTTGTTACTTCAAGGAATTAATTGAAAAACTCGCTACTAGGTGTGTTATTTGACGACTATTTCATTGTTAAGCATGGACAAACATAATGCTTTTCATGCTATTATTAAGAAACCTCTTATGCCTACATGTACTAAGTGTATGTTATTTGATCATGAAAATGATGAATGCCCTTTTTACATGTTGAAAGAAAATGCAAATTTGCATGAGACGAATTGTAATCACATGGGAAGTGTAGTTGGGCCTAGTGGGAGCACTTTTTCTCATCCTTCAAGCTTTAGTGAAGATTTAGCTAAAGCTGAAGAATGTTTGAAGCAACTTAGCATGGGCAGAAGCAACCAATATCAATTGGAAAATACTTTTGAGGGTCAACCACATTTTGGGTGGAAAATGCGTAGTGGCCAAGATGTTGAGGTAGATACCTTTGCTCTTTTGAGGTAAGGAAGAGATTATTGTGGGCCTAGTGAAACATCTCAACCATCAATTGTAGAACCACCCAAAGTAGATCAACCTACTATCATCTTAGACTCTAATCAAGGACCAGATTCCTATCCACATGGTGATAATGGACTTGCATATAAAGAATCAAATAACAATCAACTTGCACCTTATCCCCATAGATTAAGATCTAGGACTAGTTCAGATGAGTCCTTAAACAAGATTAAAGAAATTTTTGAGCAAGTTAGAGTAAACATTCCCTTGCTAGAAGCCATCCAATAAGTCCCAGCTTATGCAAAATTTCTTAAAGACCTGTGCACTAGTAAAAGGATTAGTAGGATCCAAAGGAAAGTTTTCCTAACAGAAATTTCTAGTTCTCATTTCTCTGATTATACCCCAAAGAAATATGGTGACCTTGGAACCCCTACTATATCTTGTGTCATAGGGAACACTTGTTTTGATAAAGCCTTAATAGACTTAGGGGCAGCCATCAATGTTATGTCTTCTAGTGTCTACATGGATTTAGGACTTAAAGAAATTAAACCTACTAGGATGGTTATCCAATTAGCAGATCATTCGGTTAGAACCCCTTTAGGTATAATAGAAAATATCTTAATTAAAGTTCAAGACTTTATTTACCCAATTGATTTTGTAGTACTAGAGAGTCATCCTGTCGACCAGCCCACTAAGAGAAGTACTTCATTAATTTTGGGGCGACCTTTCTTGGCAACAACCAATGCTTATATTGGTTGTAGGAATGGGTCCATGCAAATCTCTTATGGAGATTTAAGGGTGGAGTTGAATATTTTTGAATGAAATAATCAGAATGAGGAGCACCTAGATGAGAATTATGAAGTTAAACTTGTAAATGTTTTTGAGGAAATTGACGTTGAATGTGAAGAAGAGTGTGTAAATGTGCAAGAGATATATGATGTTGTTGACATAGATGAATCATTGGAAGATAGTAATGAAGCAGAAATCAATGTAGTGAACTATGTGGTACCATTGGATTATACTTTATTTGAACCTCGACCAATTAAGAAACCATCAATTGTGGAACCTCCAGAGTTAGAACTTAAACCTTTACCTCAAGAGCTTAAGTATGTTTACTCAGGGGAAGGTGAAATTCTTCCTGTGATCATTGCTTCTACTCTAGCATTAGAGCAAGAAGAGGAATTACTTGAGGTTCTAAGAAGAAATAAGGAAGCTATTGGTTGGACAATAGCAGATATTAAGGGGGTGAGTCCTGCTATATGCCAACATAGGATCCAAGTAAATGAGGAGATTCGACCTTCTAGAGATCCACAAAGAAGGCTTAACCCTAATATGAGTGAAGTAGTAAGGAAAGAACTTCAAAAGTGGCTAGATCATGGAATTATTTTTGCTATTTCAGATAGTATTTGGGTTTCACCAGTTCAAGTGGTCCCAAAGAAATTTGGAATAACTGTAGTAGAGAACAACCATAATGAACTAGTACCAACGCGAGTGCAGACAGGGTGGAGAGTTTTCGTCGATTATAGGAAATTGAATGTAGCCACTTGGAAAGATCACTTCCCCTTGCCCTTTATAGATCAGATGTTAGAGAAATTAGCAAGGCAAGAGTTTTATTGTTTTTTAGATGGTTATTCCGGCTACAATCAGATCCCTATCGCACTAGAGGACCAAGATAAGACGACATTTACTTGTCCCTTTGGAACTTTTGCTTTTCGACGAATGCCGTTTGGGCTATGCAATGCACCTGCAACCTTTCAAAGGTGCATGACAGGTATTTTTTCTGATATGATTGGAAGATTCTTAGAGATATTTATGGATGATCTTTCCATATCAGGGTCCTCTTTTAAGGAATGTCTACATCACTTAGAGTTGGTACTTCAACGGTGTATAGAATATGACCTTGTACTAAATTGGGAAAAATGTCATTTCATGGTACAACAAGGTGTTGTACTTGGTCATATTGTATCAAAGAGGGGCTTGGAAGTAGATAAAGCAAAAGTTGATTTGATTGCTAATCTTCCAACTCCAAAGTCTATGAGAGATATTAGAGCTTTTCTTGGTCATGCTGGATTTTACCGTAGATTTATTAAGGACTTTAGTAAAATTGCCCGTCCATTGACTTCATTGCTTGTGAAGGATCACCCTTTTGAGTTTTCTGAACTTTGTCATGGTGCCTTCAAGCAATTGAAGAGAGCTTTAACGACAGCACCTATAGTGCATTCCCCAGATTGGAATGAACCATTTGAACTTATGACTGATGCTTTAGATTATGCATTAGGAGCTGTACTTGGACAAAGACTAGATAATTTACCACATGTAATATATTATGCTAGTAAGACATTGACCGGTGCTCAATTGAATTACACTATTACTGAGAAGGAGTTCCTGGTCGTGGTTTTTGCTTTAGAAAAGTTTAGATCTTACCTTATTGGGTCTCATATTGTAATTTACACTGACCATTCTGCTATTAAATATTTGTTAGCAAAGAAGGATGCCAAGTCTAGGTTAATTAGGTGGATTTTATTACTACAAGAGTTTGACATTGAAATTAAGGATAAAAAGGGATGTGAAAATGTGGTCGCTGATCATTTGTCCCGCCTTACTTCACCACCTGTAGGCCCACCTATCAATGATTCTTTCCCTGATGAACAAGTATTTGCCATTAACCCTAGCCCTTGGTATTTAGCTGTTGGGTTAATACCTTGTCATTGGTCATCTAGGGAGAAAAAGAAATTTTTATTTTGAGTTAGAGATTTTTATTGGGATGACCCATATTTGTTTAAAAATTGTCCGGATCTAATAGTACAAAGATGTATACTTGACTCGGAGATTGCAAGTGTGCTAAATTTTTGCCATGACCAACCTGGAGGAGGTCATTTGAGCTTAGGGAAAATAGCACCCAAGGTCTTTCAATGCGGCTTCTTTTGGCCAACAATTTTTAAGGATGCCTTTAATCACTGCAAAACTTGTGAATCATGTCAAAGAGTGGGCAAGATAGGAAGGAAAGATATGATGCCACTCACGCCAATAATTGAAGTTGAGATTTTTGATTTGTGGGGAATAGACTTTATGGGCCCTTTTTCAAATTCTAGAGGCTATTTGTATATCTTATTGGCTATTGATTATGTGTCTAGGTGGATAGAGGCCATCCCCACTAAATCTTGTGATACTAAAGTAGTGATTAATTTTATTAGGTTTCACATTTTCTCTCGCTTCGACACTCCACGAGCAATAATTAGTGATTGGGGAACTCATTTCAATAGTAAGAGTTTTGAGGCTCTAATGAAGAAATATGGAATAACGCATAAAATGGCAACCCCGTATCACCCTCAGACTAATGGTCAAGTGGAGAATGCAAATAAGCAAATAAAGCAAATTCTTGAGAAAATAATAGGACCAAATAAGAAGGATTGTGCGAAAAAATTAGACAAAGCTTTATGGGCATATAGAATTGCCTACAAGAGTGTCTTGGGAATGTCGCCATTTAGAGATGTTTATGGTAAAGCATGCCATTTGCTAGTTGAGTTAGAACATAAAGCTATGTGGGCAATTAAGAAACTCAACTTGGATGAGCATGCAAATAAACAAGCAAGAAACCTACAGATCATGGAATTAGAAGAATTAAGGAACGAGGCTTATGAGAATTCTAGAATAGCTAAATAAAAGGCCAAAATATTCCATGATAAGAAGATTTTGAGGAAGGAATTTCTATTGGGCCAGCAAGTGCTACTTTATAACTCTAGACTCCACATTTTCCCTGGGAAATTTAGATCAAGATGGAGTGGGCCTTATATTGTGAAGAAGATGTACCCTCATGGAGCAGTGGATATAGAAAACCCAAAAACAAAGGATGAATTTAAAGTCAATGGCCACCGCCTAAAGATGTTTCTAAACTAGAAGATGGGACGACCTTCTATAGAGCAAGATCTGTTGGAACCCATCTATGGTTAGGGTAGTGTTAATATATTTATTTATTTACATACTTATTTTTGCCTTGTTAGTTTATGCTTATTGAGTTGTTTAGTTTTTATCTTATATTATTTGTTTATGTTGTAACTTCTACCATTCTTGTTGCATCAATAATTCTTTTCTTTGAAACTATTCAATAGAGTACTACCCATTCTAATGTGTTTTTCTTAGTAGGACTTGAAGACAACATATAATTGGTACGCTTTTCCTATTTACACTTTTGTTGCACTTCATATTACTTTAGTTATTTGTTACACTGGATAGTCATTGGAGACGGACGAGGGCAAATAGACTAGTTAGGGTAGAGGACTTAAACCCACCAATTGTAGAAATGGCCAACCAAAGGGGACTTAGGCCTTTAGCAGATATTTATTATCCACCCCAAGTTGACCAATCATCCTGCTTAGTTCTACCTCATATTGAAGGTCAGAAATTTGAGTTACACTCTAGTTATATAAGTCAATTGCCAAGATTCTTAGGCCGAGAAAATGAGGACGTTTATTTGTTTTTGCAAGAATTCAATGAAGTTTGCATACTAGTGCATGTCCCTGATGTACCCATGGATGTTGTACGATTAAGATTCATACCATTTGCACTTAAAGATGATGCCAAGTGTTGGATGAATAGTCTTGCACCATCTTTTATAAACTCTTGGGCAGAATTCTGTGTGGCTTTTCTCAAAGAGTATAACCCCATCCACCGCACTATTCAATTAAAGAATTCGATACTTAGTTTTAAACAGAAAACTGATGAGACCTTTTGGAGATTCTTTGAGCGTTTTAGAACCTTATTAGCAAGATGTCCTAATCATGGTATCGAAAAAGCAAAGAAATGTACTATTTTATATGAAGGATTGAATGCTTCTTCAAAGCAGTTATTGGAATCCATGTACTCTGGGAAGTTTCTGCAATTTAATGAAGACGAAGCTTGGGAGGCATATGAGCGTTTAGTGGAACAAACTATCCAATGGGAAGAACCATCTCCTACATCATCAGGAGATAGGAGTATAGGTGCTGCATTGAGTAGAGGGGTTCATGCTGTGGAGCCCCTAATAGCCTTAGAAGCTCAAATGAGTTCTAAAATGACTAAGCTAGAGGAACAAATGCAAGAAGTTCTAAATCTTTATAAGAAGAAGGATCCCATTGTCAACATTTCTGAGATTCATTGTGAGGGGTGTGGCCTTGATAACCATAGTATTGATCAATGTCTGGCGATTTATGGGCAAACTGAGCCAGTCTGTGCTATGCAAAATTTTCAAGGAGGTTATAACTCTCAATATTACAACCCAAATTGGAGAAACCACCCAAACTTCTCTTGGAAGACACAAGATAATCATAGGGGTGGTGGGCCATCAATTGGATTAGGAGTTGGAACATCACAGTCTAGCCACCTAGCACGCCCTACCCAAGCTTTACCATCTTTGCCAGCCCCTCCCCAACCTTCTATTATGGATTTGGAGAAGAGATTAATTGAAATGGAAAAAGGCATCCAAACGATGCTAAAGATAACACCTATCCTGACTAAGCATTCACTTGCAATTCAGCATATAGAATCCCAGCTTGCGCGGTTGTTACCTGCCTCTACACCATCCACGGATAGGCAATCATTGCCTAGTCAACCTGTGCCCAACCCTAGAACCAATCATGGGGGGGGGGAGTACTTCTTGATTTTATTCTCACAAGTGGTAGTGTAAAAAAAAATAAAATAAAATTTCTACTTTATATGTCTTTATTTCATATGCTTTGTATTCTATTTTCTTTAGTTTTGATCTGTTTGTTAGTTTTGTAGTTTCCTTTGTGTGTCCAAGAGCAAGGTACGCAATGCTACATCTCTCTACTCTCTATTGCATTTGCATGAATTTTATAGTATACATTTTTCTATAGATATGCTACGTAATCTCCATTGCATGTCTTTAGAAATGAAACTTTATATGCTTTATGCTTATGTTTGCACATCTCGAAGAGACATCTATTTGCTTACCTTGCCTTTTACTTCTTATTTGTTCAGTGTAATAATAGATCATCTATATGCATAACATCTCCATACTTAAGTGTCATAATAGATTCATTGAGGACAATGCATCATTTAAGTGTGGGGGGGTGGCATGTAGATTGTTCTCATTATTTTTATTGTGTTTTCATGTATTTTTTGTGATGCTAGTGAATTTTCATGTGTTTTTCTTGTTATTTTTGTTGTTATTGTTCTTACATTGTGTTTTGATTAGACCCAAGTGATGAGATTTTGAAACTCAAGAAATGCTATTAGGATTTATGGGTTGAGCCCCATTACTTTTTGAGTGGACTCCAGAACCTAAAGCGTGGACCTATTGTTATGTTCTTTAGAGAAAGATGAGTCTCATGTTAGTTGTGCCTTGAGTGAAGTCTTCTTTATCACTAGGATTAATGCCTTGTTTGATGCACTTATTTGAGTGATCCCAAGCTGAGTGCCACCACAAAGAGGTTTACATATTATGTAACCTTAAGGTGAGATTTTTTTTTTTAGGATCCTCCCAAAATTTTATGAGATTTTGAAGGATATGCCTAAGAAAGTACCAAGGTTATCATTACTAGCATGCTAAGCAAGTTTTGTTGGGAATAAAGGTCGTGAAAAAAAAAAAAAAAACAAAAATTAAAAAAAGAAAGAAAGAAGAAGCAAGTAACATTGAAAAGGGAGCTTAAAGATCATATGGGAAGAAAGAAAGTAGCTAACTTTCTTCAATTTTTAACTTTCCTTCTTCTATGTATATGGGTGTTTGGCATGCTATGTAGTTGGTACCTTTGTAACTTGTACTAGACATTTTCCAACATTTCTCAACAGAAGAGAGGGAGTTGTAGTCACTACCTGTTATTTGGTTATTACTGCATATTCATAGTCATGTGCATTATATGTTCTTATGTGTACTGAGGGTGAGATTCTTATTGTATCAAGGCAGATGGTTCTTTTGATAAAGTGACTCTTCTTACACTCTAATATGGGCTTATTGGAATCTAAAGAACTAGTGAGGTTTCTTTTCTACTAAGACACCATTATGCCTATTGACCTTATAGCACCATTGAGCTTAATAATTTCTCATTCGAGTCTGATCTTTGTCTTTGTTTTGTTGTGTATCTTATTTACTTGTCTTTTGATTATTTTTGGTTGTGTTTTCTTTTTATTTTGATTTGGACTTTGTGGGTGTATCCACTGAAAACCCTCCGGAGACAAAACTCTGCCACTAGGGTAGTCTAGGGGTTTAACGACTTACTACATATGCTAAATGTAGTTGTTACGCCTACGAAAAGGAGTGCTAGTTAGGATTTCCCTATGGTTTTGTTTTGTATTTGAATAAAAACTTCTAGTAATTGTCATTCTAATCATTTCCTAGTTTATATACTTGAATACTTGCTAGGGACTAGCAAGACTTAAGTGTGGGGGTATTTGTAAGGAGTAAAATTGTGCATTTTTATGTGATATTATTTGTGCTTCTTATGACTTAAATGTTAAATAATGCATGATTATAATTGAAATATCATCACATAGGCATTTACATGTTTATGCATGATTATGGGATTTAATGACTTAAATTTGCACAACTTAGCCCTTTTGTTGATTATTGACTTAATGATCATGGGAATGAATAGTGATTATTTATTTAGATGTCTTAGATGTTTTCTTATTGTTATATTTTAATTTGTTTGCTTAAGTTTTAAAGGTTATCTAAAGAAAATAAGATGGATGAATCTCAACCGTTGGATCTACCAAGGAAGAGATCAACTACCAAGTCTATTTAAAAGGAAGGACAACCCAAAACTAGGTTGTCTTCTCCTCTCCAAGAAAAAACGTGGCTCCTTCTTCTCCTTGGATTACCAGCGGCCAAAGCTCCTTGGAAGCAAGTCACTTCCTCTCCGGTGTTGCTGATTTCAGTGGTGCGTGGAGAGAGCAAGTTGGACCCAAGGGAGGCGTGTTCGTGGAAGCTCCAAGGAAAGACGTGGATGCATAGAAGGTGATTTTGTTGGGTGCAACTCCCCTTCTTCTTCGGTGTACAACTTTCTTGCATGGAGGACAGTAGGAACCTCTTGTGGAGAGGCCTCTTCATCCGGTTTGGAGGTGATATGCGTGGAGAAAGCAAGGAAGGAGCCAACTAGGGCATGGTTGGTGGACGTCCATGGGAAGGAAGCTTGTTGCCTTTATCCTTTGGTGAAATCTTGAAGCCCCTTAGTATTTCAAGAGGAAAACGTGGTGTGACAAACCATGTTGGAGTCTTGAGGATGTGAGGGAGGCCAACTTCAGGAGCTTACTTCAAGGTGTTGGAGATTTAAAGGTATAACTTGGAGTGGGTTGACCAAAAACTAACATTATGTTTGCATATGTTGTGTCTTATCATTGTGTTTGATGTTGTTTTTGTATTGCATATGTCTTTGCATGTAAAGTTTCGGTGAATCTACAAGTGGAGATCGTGGAAACTCAAAATGTTAGTGAAGAAAGTGGAAATTTAAATAGAAAGTAATTTGGATTAAAGAGAAAATTAGTACATGGATTATGGATTATGGATTGTGGATCAAGTGGATGAACATGTTGAATGTGAAAGACAACAGAGTTCAACTACTAATAGAGAAGTTCAACTACTAATATTATGGATTGAATGTATTTACTACGAGCTACATTACAATAGGGGATCCCAATCTCAAAAAACCAAGTCTGAATATTCAATCTGGATCCCTAACTGAAAAGTTAAGTTTGAATATTCATATTCTGAAAAGTTCTCCAACATCAAAAGAAGTTCGAAATTCCAAGCAATTTTAGAAAAGGAGCTGCAAACACAAGAAGTCTAGAAATTCGACAATTAGAGAAGAAGAGATATAGAAGCTGAGCAAAGAGAAAGAAAAGAGCTATGTGCATAAAGATCAGGTTTTATACAATTCAAAATTAGTTTTGAAAAAGAGCTTTGTTTTCCTATTTGAATTGTATATCAAAAATTACTATATCAAAACCATCAAGAAGGGAATTGAGCTGAAAAGATATTGTAAATTCTATCTTGAAATAAAAGAATAGAATTTCATTTACGAGTGTTTTGTGCTCTTGTTTTATCCGCTAGTTTAATTACTAAAGACACAATTCACCCCCCCTCTTTTGATATAGACGATCCTACATTATCCTTGCAAACAAAACGAAAAATCTTTTCAAGGATCAAACTATCCCTGCACATCAAACGAAAAATCTTTTCGGGGATCAAAAACACCTCTTTGGGGAAAATCTCTCAGGTGGAAGAAAATTCAGTGAAGTATAAAAAGGTAAGATATATGTCATTGAAGATTTGAAGTATCTGGTGGAAGCAAATTCAGTGAAGCAAAAAAGGTCAGATTTACGTCACTGAAGATTTAAAGTATCAAATGAAAGCAAATTCAGTGAAGCATAAAAAGACAACATATTCGTCACTAAAGAATCACACTCAATTGCAGTAAAACAATATTTAGATATATACAAGGAATTAAAAATTTTGGACTGTATTATTCTAAGGATAGTTCAATAGATCTTATAGGATATACTGATGCTGATTTTCTAGGATCTAAATCTGATAGAAAAAGTACAAGTGGCACATGTCAATTATTGGGAAATAATTTGGTGTCATGGTTTAGTAAAAAGCAAAACTCTGTAGCACTTTCTACTACCGAAGCTGAATATGTTGCTGCTGCTTAAGATACTATGTATTTATTGTAAAATCATAGTAGTATCTTATTGATTTTAAGTAGTTTATCAATTTTAATGGTTTTTACGATTTTAAGTGGAAGTGTAAATGAAAAACATTAAATACTTCTAACATTCTAAAATTTTGATTAAGTGTTTTCTTTGAATCAAGGAAAGTACATATGATCATGCATAAATTTGACTTAATTGATTAAACTTGTCGAATAAGTTATATGTAACTCATCTTAAACTGTTAATCAAAAGTATAAACTTTTTGAAACTGATTCATATTCTCTGTAAAATCATAGAAGTAAAAATTGTATGAGATTTGTGTTTTATTGCATCTGTATTAATGGAATACATATATATTGTGCTTAAAATGAAAAGTGCTTACAAAGTGAAAATCTTTGAGAGTTTATTGATCAGTTTGATCACGAGCCTTTTGTACTTGAACAGATAGGTATGTAAGGATTGTTGTCCTGAAAAAGGATTCTTTAAATCTGGCAACCTAAGGTCCTGATCAGATTTGGGATTGTTAATTGAAAGCTCATTACACAGGTACATTAGAAAGCTCTTGTATGATTCAAGCTTTTCAAATTAACTTTTAAAGAAAATTATCAATAATTACTGTTTTGAAAAGAAAAAGTTGTTTCATTAATTACAGATATCTTTGAATCAAATATAGTTTCTACCAATATGACTACTAAGTTATTGAATCAACATTAGTACTTTTGAAAACATTTATTTGAAATACATTTTTTTATTCTCCTTGAATTAATCATATTGAGTTCAAAGTTGTGTTTTGATTCATATACAGTAGGAATTGATTCTAGAAATCATTTTTGATGAAGTCAGAATAACGAAAGTTTTTGAAAAGAAAATTTAAAAGTATAGTTATACTTAACATCTATTGTTATACAAGTATATTTTATATGTTATTGAATATATAAGAAGTATATATGTAGGGGGAGGATTAACAATGTCCAAAACAAATTAATATAATTCAGAATACAAATCTTGGTTAATCTGAATTAATGTTCTCTTAAAAGCTTGATGAAATAATTTACAAAGACAAACAAACTATTTTAGATTCAAAGGATAGGAATGTTAGAATAGTTTACAATGTTCTCAAGAAAATGATAAGGTATAGCTATTGTGATGTGTTCAGAACATTTTAGTTGGAAGCATCCAAAAATTGTTTTAAGTGTACTAACTGGACATTATGTTAGAAAAGGTAACGTGTAAAACTACCTCTAAACAGTGTTTTACTCATTAGGTTAGTTACCTCAATGAGTTATACTTGAATATTTTGGGTACTTTGATTGAATAAACTTTGTTCAATATTCATTTAATATCTAAACACGACTTCTCTTCACGTTGAGTTATTCACCTATAACCCTATTTAAACACTTATTACACGGGCACTTAGGTTATTCGTAAACTTTGTCAAGAAAATCTTTCCCACTTATTGCTGTTACAACCTACGACAATGGTCTCTAAGTTCTACAAAGGTCGTGGTAGAGGAAAAGGTAAAAGCAGAGGAGATGCAAAAGGAAAAGAAATAGAGAATGATGACGTTCCACGCACTTTTGGTTCAAGAAAATATTTCGAGTGGACAAAAGGTTAGTAGAAATTTATAGAGATTACTTCTTTCCTCAAGGTATACTAGATGAAGTTAGACAAGAGCTTCAAAATACTGATGAAAATATTACATATATGGGTATTCGAAGTAAATATGATAGAGAATACAGAATGAAATGTGCTGAGATTGCATTTCTCAAGCAGTATGCAAAATATTTGGAAAAAGGTGTAGGTACATTAATTAGAATTCCTCAAATACCATTAAATGTTACAAGACTACATGCATTTGAGGAAGAGCATGAATCAGCTATCCCTACCCATTTATATTCAAAACAAGTAGAATCATATATTGCTGTAGATAAAAGAAAAGTTGACAGTCTTCGAAAGGCTATAGCAATAGAAAGTACTTTTGAAGAATTAAAGCAGAAAACTTTTATGGAGCAATTTGAAAAGAAAACAGCAATACTTGAAGAGGAGAAATAGAAATTTTATAGTAGAAGGAAAGTCAAAAAAATTATGTCTTTAAAGACAAAGTCTATTGAAAAAGAAAAATCAAATGAAAATTTATTTCCAAAGGACAATGTATGTCTAGACATTGTACCTTATTGTGCATTTGATAAACTCATCAGTTTCGAGCATACTGAAACTGATGATGATAATGAGACTTTATTTTCTCTTGCTAGAAAACTTGAGAAGAAATGCAAGTCAAATATAAGCTCAAGTTTTTCTATTAGTACAAGTCCTGATGATGCAGAAATTGAAAAATCAGAGCTTCAGGCACCTAACATTGAACAAGTTATTGCAGATATAATTGACAATGTTGAGGCAGTAACTAGTTCACAGGCTAAATTGTCTAGAGTAGCAGATATTGAAAAAGTTAAGACTCTAGAAGAGCTAAACGTTAACCAACCTTCTTTAGAATCTATAGAAGTAGAGTTTGAGAATTCACAGCATGTATCAATGAAGATATCTATTGAACAAAATGAACAACTACAGACAGATACACTGGCTGTAGAATTTATGGAAACATTGAACTCTAATCATTCTATAGAGATTGAACAAATGAATGTTGAGCATAATGAAGATGTTCCCTATAATGTTGAAGTTAGAGAATCAAGCTTACATACACAACTTCAAGAAAATATTTTCACAGAGGAACAACATGACATTCATTTTGAAAAAGAGGTTCCTGAAGATGAATTAAACTCTGAATCAAGGCTTCAGGTATCACCTTCTTTATGTACAATATTACAAATTCAAGGTAATTCAATTCATTTTAGATTTGAAGAAGCATTGCATAAATATAATAATCTGATTACATGCCAGATTCTGCATGCTCGACCAATAAAATTCAGAAATTTGATGGAAATAAGAGATCTATTTGAGAATCAAGGACTCATTCAATTCTTGCCAGTTGGAACGAAATGGAAGCAATACACAGAGCTTATTGTAGCTTTTTATAGCAATCTAGTCAAGAATGAAAATTTTCTGAAAACTCAAATAAATCAATAGGAGTTTATATTGTCTTCTAAGTTAATTTTTGAAGTTTTGGGATTAAAGAATGAAGGTGTTGTTGTTACAAACAGATTTGACATGATTAGACAACTGGAATGGAACATTCGGTCTTTATCAAAAATTCCAGATGTATATTCTGAAATGAGATTAATGGAAAATCTAAATGCAGAGGCAAGGTTCATTGCAAATATATCGCATGCAAATTTATTTTAGAGAGTTGGACACAATTTGGAAGTCAGCAGAAGCTATTTATATGCAACTTATGGCTTGCTAAATAGAATTCAAATCAATTGGTTTGATGTTTTTGCTTCTCAACGACAGCATATGAGTTCAAAGTTATTTTATGGTGATGCTATATGTAGACTCCTTGCAAGCCAATTGAATTTATCTGACTGGCCCTCTAAAACTAAAGGCATGAGAGCATTTAGTATAAAAGATTTACAAAAATACCAAGGCATGCATAAAACTCAACGACAATAATAACAACAACCTGATTGTACAAAACATATACAACCACAACAACAAAGTTATTCAATTCAAGTAGAACAGCAACCCCAACTACCTTCTAACTTAGATGCAGTGCTTAACGACATCAGAAATGATATTAGGCATCTAGGAGATAAAATATGTAATGCTATAAGTGATATACTTAGGAGGAATAGATAATTGTCTGTTTGCTTGTATATGAATACCAAATGTAATGTTTGTATTCCTTGTTTGATTCATTGAACAATACATTTTTCTGTAAATGCATTCTATTCTTATTATTGTTTATAGAAAGAGTTGTAAATATATCTCTTACTATATATATATTCTCTGTAATTATCTTTTTGATTAATGACAAAAAGGGAGAGAAACGTTATAAAAAGATGATTATGATTTTAATTGCATAAATATAAAGGGAGATGATATTTATGGTTATTGTAATCTAACAGATGATAATTAGAAAAATGATACTTATATAATTATTGACATTTGAAAGTTTTAGTTCTAAGAGGTGAAATTTACACAAACAATAAAAATAAGCTTAAGTGAACTTAAGTCAACAAACTTGTTTGTTGAATTAAAAGTTAACTCAATGAAGGTGCTTTGTTGAGTTAAATATATTTCATAATTGATTTAATATGGTTTTGTCATCATCAAAAAGGGGGAGATTGTTGAGTATTTTGTTTTGATGATGTGTGCTAAATGAAAATAATCACATTTGCTCAATTACTATTGCTTGTGAAAAGAAATTAAAATCATCAATTAATACAAAAAAAGTTTACTGATATAAATACTTGTCCGTATTGGATCTGAAATTATGCTAAGTTAATAACTAGTCATTTCGTTGCATTAATTTCTCATTTAACTAAACGTTAAGTTAACATGAGTTTTTATTGAAAAGCATGATATATTTTAAAGTTATATTTTCTGTATCATGTACAGTGCACGTTTAGACAACTCGTTAAGTTAGAGTGTTATTTGTATAGAGGTCACGTGAGAACTCGTTATGTTAGTGAGTAAAAGAAGAGACGAACTCGTTAAGTTAGTGTTATACATGTGGTGAAATTATAAGTTACGAATGTTATATTGTATCATGTGAGGTACACATGTTTAACTCGTTAAGTTAGAAACGTTAAGTTATATATATACTTGTGTTACTCGTTTAGTTAACATTAAAGTAATGACTTCTTATTACATTCATGAAAAATTTTGGACACGAAAGTTTATTTTGCAGGAAATTTTTCAGAGATCCAAGACTGATGATTAAAGAAAATTTGAAATGTAAACGTAGGTCAGAACGTGTGTATTTTGATGAGGGAAAAAGAAAAGATGTGAAGAAGTGGAAAACTGGTAGTGATTAAACATAGAGGATATGCATGAAATGAAGATACAATATAAAAGGCATAGAATTCTCGTTGATCAAATTATCCTTGCACACAAAACGAAAAATCTTTTCAAGGATCAAACTATCCCTGCACATCAAACGAAAAATCTTTTCAAGGATCAAAAACACCTCTTCGGGGAAAATCTCTCAGGTGGAAGAAAATTCAGTGAAGTATAAAAAGGTAAGATATATGTTACTGAAGATTTGAAGTATTAGGTGGAAGCAAATTCAATGAAGCAGAAAAGGTCAGATTTACGTCACTAAAGATTTAAAGTATCAAAAGAAAGCAAATTCAGTGAAGCATAAAAAGATAAGATATTCGTCACTGAAGAATTGCTGAAGAAGAAAGAGAAGAAGAAGAAGAAGAAAGATCTCAAACAGGGAGAAATGTTTTAAATTCCACAAATTAGTTTTCTCTGTTTGTAGTTATGAAATTATTTAGATGATACATGGTATCGAGATATAATTGCATCTACAATTTCTGAGGAGAATTAAATTGTATATTGTAATTGAAACCTTGAATAAAAATGATTTTATGAAAACAACGCCTTGACTTGTTTTTGAGTTTTAAAGTTTCAATTATATTCGAAAATATTGAAAAACACAATTCACCCCCCTCTTATGTAGCCATATGATCCTACAATTTTATAGAAATATTGCCTATACCGAGTGATATAGCTAAACCATTGACTTCAGAATACGATCAAATTCAATTGGGAATGTGGTATAATGAATATGATGATGCTACTTTATGTCTGATAAGATGGTGGGATGAATTGAGGAAATTTCAAATATGGATTACAAAAGACCTAAATGATTGGAAGTGGGAAGAGGAATATATTGAAATAGATGTAGAAATAGAAACAGCTACATTATCTTGGAACAGAAGAGGATCTCTTTCTGCATTTCATTTCATTAATGGAAACACACTTATATTTAGTATTGATAATATACTGCAAGTTTACAAATTAAAAAGGAAAATGGACGGCATTGAAACAAAATTAATAGCAAGAAGAATTATGCCTAAAAAGTTTTCTTGGACTGACACATTTATTCCATTTGTTACTACTTTTCAGTCATGTTCTTAAAGTGTAATTCTGTGTTTTTAATGTTGTGTGTATTTTACATTTAATTTTTTTAAAAGAAAAAAAGAGAAAGAAGAAATACAAAATATCAATCCAATTTGTTGGTATCTATTCTGGGAGACCAACTAGCTTGCTTGTGAGCCACCAAAGGCATAGGAGCCTAGGTTCCACACAAGATACTGATTAACAAGTTATGTTTTGTTATGCTATTATATATTCTGCTTTTATTTGTGAATGAAAAGTTTTTCAGAATCAAAAATCGGAAGGTATTGAAGGAGATACAAAAGAACAAGGTATGTAATTAATTACCTATCCTGAATTTACATTTAAACTCAGTTCATTGAGTTAGGTGTTAAGTCAAAGAAACAATATTCATACTTGCTACAATTACTATATTTACTGAAAAAAATCTTTTACATTGAGGGCAATGCAAAATGTAGGTATGGGGGGGAGGTAATTAAAGTAATAGCCATATAATTTTGTTAATTAGAAGAATTAAAACAGTACTGCAAAAGTTCTATGGAAATTGAAATTTTTTTTAATGAAGTTGCTATAACTATCCGATAATTGAAATTGTAAAATTTTTAAGAACTGCAACTGCTGGAATGTTATATTTATAATCTTATATAAGATGCTACAACTTTTACTACTCATACAAATCTAGATATAGTATCTTATGTTTATGCTAAAATTTTATGAGTTTAACAATTTCATGATTTTAAAATGAAATCAGAATGCTTAATTGAAACTCAGTAAATTATCTGAAATCCTAAAAGAGTTGAAATGTTGATTTTCGGATTAAATGAAATACATATGATCAATGATACATTTAATTTGATTGATTAAACTTGTAGAATGATTTATATGTAGATCTTATTAAACTATAAGAAAAGTATGAGCTTATTGATATGGATTTCAGTAAATAATAAGAGCAGAACTATACGAGATTTGTGTTTTATTGCATTTGTATTAATGAAATACGTACATATACTATGTTTAAAAAATAAAATAAAAAACTTTGAGAGTTTATTGACTTGTTTGATCACGAGCCTTTTGTACTTGAGCAGATAGGTATGTAAGGATTGTTGACCTAAAAAAAAACTCTTTAAATCTGGCAACCTAAGATCCTGATCAGATCTGGGATTGTTGACTGAAAGCTCGATACATAGGTACACTAGAAAGCTCTTGTATGATTCAAGCTTGTCAAATTAACTTTTAAAGTACAAATATGCATATACTGTTCTAAAAAGATACAAGTGTTTTGTGAAATATAGATATCTTTTGAATCGAGTATATTTTCTGTTATCTAAAATTGCTGAAATATGAATCTAGAATAGACTTTTGAAGTTGTTTATCTGAGATACAATTCTTTATTCTACTTGTCTTAATCATATTGAATTGGATTGTATTTTGATTCGTATGTTGTTGAAATTTATTCTAGAAATCTAATTGGAAAATTCAGGATGATAGATGATGAAAAGAAGAACAAATGATAATATAATTAGCACCTATGTGATGCTGATATATTTTGTTTGTAATTTACATATGTTCTAAATATATTTGCAGGATTGAAGAGGAGAAAACAATGTTAAAATAGATTATTGAAACATACAGAAAATCTATACAGTAATCTAATTTATTATTTTGAAGAAGAATGAAATGAAGAATTAAATCTAGCACTTTAGAAAGACCAACTAGTTAGATCTTAGTTTGCTAAGGGACTAGCAAAATTTAAGTATGAGGGAAGTGTTTAGAATGAAAAAGTGCATAATATTAACAGTTAAATGATGGTTAATTACATAATTTTTAGCTTATCATATGAAAATTAAGCCATTATGTTATAATTGCACTATTATATGTTTTAATGAAAGAATCTACATAACTTTAGGGAATTAGCATTAATTTAGTACATTTCTGAACTGTCAGTAAATTGTAGGCTATGAAATTCTTAAGTATCCGAATTTTCTATTATATCGGAGAATTATATTGCATGTACTAGACAGTTATGTTTTAAATGCTAAAAGAATATTTAAGTGAACAGTATCAACTAGTTGAGTTAGTGTTCTTTCTGTTAAAAGATCACGTGCCAACTCATTGAGTTACAGGTTTAAAGGTATAAAAAGATCATGTGAGAACTTGTTGAGTTAGTGAGTGAAAATCGTAAGTTATATATTTGAACTTGTTAAGTTAGATTTATGCATGTGTTGAATTTAAATGCTTTATTATGTCATGTGAGATGCACATGGATAACTCGCTAAGTTAGTATAACTATACGCGTTGAGTTACATGAATACATACTAAGGTAACGTGTTAGGTTAGCAGCTTATTTCTTTAGTGCACGCGTTTTATAGTTAAATCAACGAAGTAAGTCCGTTGAGTTATCTGTAACTCCATGGATCATTTATTTTCTAATATGCCACTATAGCGGTTACAGAAACAGGACATTCGAAGGAAAACCACGATTGCACGTATTACACAGGAATTCACTCGTGGAAGGAAGAAGAAATCACCATCGTTGATATGAATGAAGGAAATCCAACCGATCATCGAAGCAGAAGCAGTTACCACTAAGCAATATAAAAGAAGAGGAGAAAAAATGAAGATGTGTGTGGCCAGTGTGTGTGCAGAGGTGGAGGACTGCGCTAACTGCAGGCAACGTCGGAAGTTCCCTGAAGCTCCACACCACCATCACCAACATCACCATAATCACCAACCATCGGAGGTTTGTGAGGATACTTTCCTGATGTCGGGTCGATTCTGAGCCAAACACGGTACTTGACAACCACTGTGAGGAGTGATCGCATCGCGGGAAGGGAAGCCATTTTCACCAAGCACCGACTCATATCTTAGGAGATTGTAAAGCTTTTAGCCTTGGTTTCGGGTTGATGCCAATATGCTGAAGAGGAGATCATCTTGCAATTCTGGACTCACGATTTTATAGGGAGAGGAGACAAGATTGTAAGTGGTTAAATTTTGAATGGTGTAATCGCGTCGCATGTAGTGATGGAAGTTTTTACTATCGATAGAGATTACTTTTACATTTCACCTTTCACCCAATTTCATAACCATATCAAAACAAAAATATCAAAAACAACTTATCTATGTTGATAGTTAGTATTTAAGTGTTGTATTGTTTTGTATCATGATTAATGTTATCATTGTCAGTATTGTGAATGTTTCATGTTTGTTTGATTTAGAAAATAGAAAATAGTTTTACAGTTTACTGAAATTGTATCGTTCCTGATACTTAAAGATTTTAATGGTTACTGTTTAAAATATCTGAATGTTAGTGTTGCTTAATGATAAATCTAATATTAACTAGCATTAAAGAGCTTAATTGATGTTATTTACAATCTATGGAACTGCCCAATGGTTGGCTGAATTCATTTGTAAATAGCAATGTTAAACTAGAAGATAGCTTCGTTGAGTTAATTCAATTCAACGAGGTTAATTCGTTGAGTTAGCCATAACTCAACGGAGTGCTTACTGAATATATAAATTTCATTATTAAAAATGGAACAGTACACAATTCTTACTCAATTCTCTATGGGATCGACCTGTACTTGCACACAAATACAATATACACTATGCACTTGTAGTTAAAATACAAATTGGAATAAATATCTAATTTGTGTGAAAGGTTGTTGTTTACTTCTAAAAAGGAATTATTGATATAAGCAAGTTTAAGATTTAACTTTTCACAACCTATACAAGTTTTCTGGTGTTGTTGCCAGGGAACTAATCAAGTTCTCTGGTGCCGCCTAACAAACAGAAGTTAACAAATCAATACAATAACTCTTCTATTTTCTTTGTTAATTCAATTAATTTAACTTCAAGCATAGTGCTTGAATCTATTTCATGCATTCCCCTTGACAATATTCTTTTATCTATAATAGCTTCAGCCGAGTTTTCCCATTGAGTAGTTCTTTTTGCAATGTTTTCTAAGTATGCCCATGCTTCTTTACTATATAGTTTTAAAAATCCATTCTAACAAGTAGATTCTAATAAAGATTTAGTTGAAACATTTATGCCTTCATAAATTATACCTATTAATTGTGTTTTACTCATTGCATGATGTGAACATTGAGTCAGTAAATCTTTAAATCATTCAAAATATTTCTAGAATGATTCTCCTTGTTTTTGGCTACACATTAATATTTCCTTTTTCTTTTTAATTGTTTGATGTGTTGGATAATATTTTTCCAAAAAAATAGAGAAAAATTCAATCCATGTAGAAATTGAATTAAGTGACAAAGTATATAACCATCTCTTAGCTGTCTTTTAAAGCAAAATAGATATATCTAAGTTTAATAGTATCAATACTCATGTTTAGCATTTTCATCATTTGACAAACTTCGTTAAATTCTCTAAGGAAATAATAGGCATCTTCTCTTTCTAATCCATGAAAGTGTGGCAATTGACTAATATAATTAGATTTCAGTTCAAACCTATCTCTCTTAAAGTTGGGCAATCAAATACATGAAGGTTCATCAACTAGTTCAGGATACAGAATTTCCCCTAATGATTTTTCTACTAGAGCAGTCATATCTTCATTCTCCTTTAAAGAAAGGTTAGCTACACCCTTAAGGATTTCATTAATGTCTACTTCAGAAAATTTTTCGGTGTGCTTCTGTGTTGAATAATCCTATGTAGGTGTTCTTATTAATCATTTAGTGCTAGGAGAACAAGTCCATGTGCTCATAAACTCTTAATATAAAGTAAAATTGTAGAAGATTAATTATATATCAATTTGAAGCTTTGTTCTTAATAAATAATTATTGATGGATGAAGTTGAATTAGCTACTTCTCTTTCTAGTTCCCCAACGAATTTTCTTTCCTCTTCTAGATTGCTAGTAACTAGTAAATAATATTTTGTTCTATATTTATAATGCACATCCATAAGGCAAATGAATCTCGTTGCAAGAATGTGTCTTGTAACGTGTAGTATGATTCCTATTTTTATGGATACGTGTTCCACTTATAATTTTTAAATTTCAGTAACCGCCAAACCCACGAAGTTTTGTTTGTGGATAAAAGAATAACTGTTACACTAACTCCACGAACTAATCTCGTTGAGTTACAAATAACTCAACGGACTACCTCAGTTACTGTTCTTAACTCAATGAACTAATCTCGTTGAGTTACAATTAACTCAATGGACTAGCTTCGTCTTCTATTTACTAACTCTACGAACTAACTTCATTGAGTTATAGATAACTCAACGAAATGACCTTATATTTTATTATTGACCTCATGGAGTTAAGGTTAACTCCACAAACTAACCTCATTGAGTTAACACTTAGCAAATTTTCCTAAAAACTTACTTCTCATCTTAACTTCTATATTTTTTTCCTGCATATTATCAACTTAAATAAAGTTAAATACATTACATTAATGTAGTGTTCCAATTTGAACCCATTTAAATTCAGACATTATATGCATATTTAACTTACAGTTCATTTCCTGTTATGCAGAAATTACATTTTTCTTTTTAGTATGCAGATATATTCAAACATTATTAAATCATTGTGCATTTAACAACCTCATTCATAAAATTTTAAAACTTGTCCTTCAAGGCTTTAAATAAGTCTTCAATACTATTCTCAATTAAATCATTCATTCACAATTATACGAATTTAGAAACATCTAATGTTCAAACATTCATATACATAAATAGTTTACAATTACATACAATCAGATATTTTTTAGTACAAGTAGATGAATAATACAATTAATCTCTATTCCTTAATTCATCTACTTCCTTCTAGAGCTTCTCTAGTTGTTGCTCTAATTGATTTATACGTTCTACAACTCTTCTAAACTCTCTAGAAGGTCTAGCAATAGAAGCAGCAACAACATTATAATTTCTATATTCCTTCACTGAAATAGCTCTAAATCTTATCCTGTTAGATGTCCATTTCGTGAAGTCAATTCCTTCTACCATCAGTAGTGGAATTAAATCTCCATAAAATAACTTTTTCTTTACTACTTTGAGCTTGGAGATAAATACTTTATACCAATTTACTTGAATTCTATTCACAACTGCATATGTGGCCTACTTGACAAATTGACTGAGTTCAATGTCGTGGCCTTGTCTTTGATAAATAGTCTTCACTAGTATAGTTGCCACCATGTGTGCCTTTCTATTTAAATACTTCATTCTATTAAGTATTGGCATACGAGAGTCATTAGCTATGCACTACTTAATTTCCTATTCAATCCACTCCACTACAGTTGTTTCTTCCATAATTTCAATTCCTTCATTTTTCGATTCAAAAATGTTGTGGAGAAGCTTAGTTGTTATCTAAATATTAACTTCTTCCACGTTTGCAATTAAATTTTCTTCTTCCTCTCTTAAATTTGCATAAAAACAGGGCACTAAATTCTTATAAATTGAATGCCCTTTTTGCTTTGAAATCAATTCCAGTAGGCCCTAGAATTCAAATAATTCTCTAATCTCCTCCATTCTAGTCTAGTCTACTAGCCTATTGTAAATGATATCATACTCCTTTATTTCTTGATACTTGTTGTATGCTTCTTGACTCCAAAAGTGAACTTTATTTAGAATTGTTGCTTCAAACGGATAAAGAATTTGGATTTGTTGCTCTAAAGGGGTTTGTTCTTGAATTTCTTCTTCAAGTTGTTGAGTTTGTTGTTGTACTTGTTGCTAAAAATAATCTAGAGATTCCTGTCTTTCAGTTTTGCATTGTGGTGGAGAGCCTACAGAACTTTCTACATTTTTATCTTGTATTCTCTCAATAAGTTGCTAAAGAGTTTCATTCTCTTCAAAGGAATCTATCGAATTCTTTTCTTCCTGCTTAACTTTTTCTCTTTCTTCTTCCTCCTCACTACCAATCTGCATTGTTATTGTTCTTTCTGATTCTATGGAAGATTAGGATGGAGTCTCAAGCATAGTATATTCTACCCTAACTTCTTTTTCCAATTCTTCAAGCTGTAGGTCTTCATCAACCTATTTTCTTCTCCTCTTTGCTTCTACTTCTTCTTTTGATAGCAAATCTACAAAAATGGGCTCTTTATGCCCTATTGTATATATTATAGGCTCAGATTTAATTTCTTCTTGAGCCTTAGGAACTTTTTCTTTTCCTTTTCTTCTTCTTAACAGTTGTGCCTGATCTTCTTCTTCTTCTACTTCTGACACTAAGTCAACAAAAATGGGCTCTTTAGGCCCTCGAGCTACAGGTACTAGCTCTTCTTATTTCACCTTCTCTATAGTTGTTGGTCTCGAAGGACTAGCCTCAATTTCTCTTATAATAAGTATGGTAGAGGCTTCTTAATGTTGTTCAACTTTAACTTTGTATTGGGCCTTCAACTTTTCTGTAGCCCTTCTTTTGTGAAGTGCATCAAACACTAGTTGTGCTTTAGCTACTACCAAATCTTTTGGTTCTCCTTGGCTTTTCCCAACTCAAACCAGTTCTTCAAACTCTCTTAACTCTTCTTCAGTAGATGGCCCCATAACTACCACCCTTTCTAGTGGTTTAGGTGATGGAATTGAAAATCCTACTTGTTCTACTACTGCAATTGACATTTCAACTTGTTCTCTTAGCTATTGTTGTGAAGATTCCGGTTGTTGCTCTTGTTCTTCCTACTCTCTCTATTATTTAAATTGTTGATAAGTTGCTTCTATAGCTATCTTTCTTATAAACCATAGTTGTGATTTTCTTCTTATAAGTTCTAGGGCAACTTCATTGTGCAGCCTGATTTTTCTTTCTCTATTGACGGTTGCTTTTGTAGCTACTCGTATTCTTGTTTCCATTATTTGAGGTATTCTAACATTCAAATTTACAAGCTTTCTTGTAAAGAAGAATAGATCATCCTCTAACTTTTCAAGTTGCTTCTCTCTAGTGGTGTTTCTGATCTTCTACCATGAATGCCATTCCTCTAATTGTCTAAGAAATTCTGTCGTGTCAAATTGATCCCAGAAGTTTTGCTCCATCTTTGTCTTCGTGGCATTACGGAATGGAACTGAATCACTTTGACCTTTACTATTCTAAGTTCTAAATGATTTCTACAGATAATGCCCTCAAATCCTAAGTTTTAGTATAAATAAACCCTAAGTTTTTTTTGGCAGGTAATCAGGTTATTTCTCACAAAAACTTTCACTACTTACATGTACTACTCTATGGAGTTACGGTTAACTCCACAAACTAAGTCCGTGGACTTACCTTAAGTACTTCGTTGAGTTATAGTTAACTCAATGAAGTAAGTTCGTTAACTTATCCTAGACTCAATAGAGTAAGTTTGTTGAGTTAAGCTTAACTTAACGGACCTCTCAAATAATTATAACTAATAAAATAAATAATTATAATAATAATTATTCGGTCAACACCGAAGAATCTTTGGTCCAACCGACTCTTAATTTTACTATTTCAAAATTTTGGTCAAATCATTTTACTTCCACGGTTGAACCAAAATTACAGAATATATTTTTTTTGACACTTGGTTGAATCGATACTTTGTTTCGGTCAAACTAACACTCTACTTAATATAAAATTTCTCTTTTTACTTTTTTTTTTCTTCAATATATATATACTACTTAATAGAACTCGAGTAGTCCTCTACTCTTACTTCTTCTATAATTCCAAAGGAACTTTTTGGAAACTTCAGAATAGGTCTGAGTCTTTGTCCATTTACTTTAAATATATTCTAATTCTTAGGATTTTCAATTTCAATAGCTCCATAGGAATAAATATTTTAAATTATGTAAGGTCCTACACATCTAGATCTTAATTTTCCTAGATGGTTATGAAGTCTAGTCATGTAAAGATATACTTCTTGTCCTATTTCAAAAGTTTTTGGAATAATTTTCTTGTCATGCCAAAACTTCATTTTCTCCTTTTCTTTTACAGTTTTCGAATAAGCTTCATTCCTAAATTCTTCTAACTCAATTAATTGCATTTTTCTATTTTCAGCACCTTGATTTAAATTCATGTTTAGAGTTTTTTATACCTAATAAGCTTTATGTTCAATTTCAGTTGGTAAATGGCGACTTTTTCCATATACTATCCTAAAAGGTGACATACCTAAACTTGTCTTATAAGCAGTTTTATAGGCCCAAAGTGCATCTATTAATTTATTAGCCCAATTTTTTCTAATAGGATTTACTACTTTTTCTAAGATTAACTTAATTTGCTTGTTTGTACTTTCTACTTGTCGACTTGTTTACGAATGATATGATGTTGCTATTTTGTGATTTACTCCATATTTCTTCATTAAGGCTTCAAAACTTCTATTACAGAAATGAGTTCCTTTATCACTAATAATAGCTTTAGGTATTCCAAATCTAGCAATTATATTAGTTCTTATAAAATGTATTACCACTTTGTTATTATTAGTTTTTATAGGAATAGCTTCTATCCATTTAGATATATAATCCACCCCCAACAATATATAATTAAATTGATTAGACGTAGGCAATGGACCCATAAAATCTATTCTCCACATATCAAAGATTTCAACCTCAACATTAGGATTCAAAGGCATCATATTCCTCTTTGATATCCTTCCTATTTGTTGACATCTTAAATAACTTAAGTAGTATTTATGAGCATCTTTGAATAGTGTTGGTCAATAGAATCCACATTGTAGAATTTTGGCAGTAGTTTTCATTGAACCAAAATGTCCTCCACATGTTTGGTCATGGCAGAAAGACAATATACTCTGATATTCAATTTTTGGAACACACCTCCTTAAAACCAGATCAGGAGATTTCTTAAATAAGTATGTGTCTTCCCAATACTAATATTTCACTCTTGAAAAGAACAATTTCTTATATTGTCTATTCCAATCCTTAGGTGTTAAACCAGTAACTAAGTAATTAACTATGTCTACATACAAAGGCATTGCGTTTATGGTCATTAATCATTCATCAAGAAAATTATCCTTAATTTCAATGTTTGATTTTTCTATTTGTAATCTTGATAAGTGGTCTACTACTACATTCTCACAACCTTTTTTATCTTTAATTTCTAGATCAAATTCTTGTAATAACAATATCCACTAGATCAACCTAAGTTTAGTCTCTTTCTTTGCTATTAGGTGTTTTAAAGCTAAATGATCTGCGTATACTATCACTTTAACTCCAATCAGATATGATTTAAACTTTTCTAAGGCAAACAAACAGCTAATAGTTCTTTTTCAATGGTTGTATAATTAACTTAAGCATCATTTAAAGTTTTGCTTGTATAATGAATCACTCTAGGAGATTTTTCTATCTTCTGTCTCAACACTGCTCCTACAGTAAAATCAGGTGCATCACACATTAATTCAAATGGATGGCTCCAATTAGGTGCTTGTATTATAGGGGTTGAAATTAAGCTAGTCTTAAGCTTGAAAAATACTTCTTCGCAATTTTTATCAAAGTTAAATGGGACATCTTTTGATAGATTAGTTAAAGGTTTAGCTATTTTGATAAAATCTTTAATAAATCTCCTATAAATCTTTCATGTCCTAGAAATGATCTAATATCTTTTACTAATTTAGGTTCTGGTAGATTAGAAATTACTTCTATCTTAGCTTTATCTACTTCCAACCCTTTCTTTGAAACAACATGTCCCAAGACTATTCCTTGTTTAACCATGAAGTGACATTTTTCCCAATTTAGAATCAGATTTTTTTCCACACAGTATTTTAGTACTTAGTCTAAATTATTTAAACACACTTCATATGAAGTTCCATATACAGTAAAATCATCCATAAATATTTTTAAAAAATCTTCAATCATTCCAGTGAATATGCCTTACATACACCTTCGAAAGGTAGCTAGTGCATTGCATAATCCGAATGGCATCCTCTTAAAAGCATAAGTTCTATTAGGACATGTGAAAGTTGTTTTCTCTTGATACTCCAATGCTATTGGAACTTGGTTATATCTTGAATAACTGTCTAGCAAACAAAAATATTCTTGCCTTGATAATTTTTCTAACATTTGATCTTTAAAAGGTAAGGAAAAATGATCTTTCCTAGTCACAACATTCAACTTTCTATAGTCTATACAAACTCTTTAGCCTGATTGAATTCTAGTAGGTATCAAGTCCTGACTTTTATTCCTAATAACTATTAATCCTGATTTCCTAGGAACTACGTGCAGACTAACTCATGAGCTATCAGAAATCAGATAAATTATGTCATTATCTAACCATTTCACTATTTCCTTCCTGACTACTTCTTTAAGGTTTAGATTTAATCATGTTAGGTATTTAATTTTGATGATATATGCTTTATTAACGTATTTAAATAAGTCTACATAATCTTCTCTAAGTATATTTCTCTAAGTATAATAGTTAACAGATTATCGGAAAGTTTCATTTTTATGTCGGATAAATTAAAGATTTCCGAAGAGTTAGATTTGCAATAGTTAAACTTTTGGATACTTAACATTTTGTTTTTGTTGAATACTTTATGATAAAAACTCGTATAGTTAAGTTATCTACACGTGTGTTTTTTTAATGTTTTAAGTTGTCATGTGTTTTCCATGTGCGTTCGGTAATGAAAAATCAAATAGTTAGATAACTGTTCGAGTTTTTAAACGCATGGATAGATAACTGTTTGAGTTTTATAAAAGGACTAACAAATAGATAAGTTTCTTTGTTTAGTCACGAGTTTTGTAGGTGCAAAAACTCAAAGAGTTAAAGGATAAGTGTTCGAATTTTGATAGGACTTAAAGGATAAATGTTTGACCAAATCGAAGACTTAGAAGATATTCTACAAGACTCTAGGAAGATAAAGTTTCGATGTATCTGCGAGTGGAGATCGTGGAAACTCAAAATGTTAGTGAAGAAAGTGGAAATTTAAATAGAAAGTAATTTGGATTAAAGAGAAAATTAGTACGTGGATTATGGATTGTGGATCGAGTGGATGAACATGCTGAACGTGAAAGACAACAGAGTTCGACTACTAATAGAGAGTGCGAGCTACATTACAACAGAGGATCCCAACCTTAAAAACCAAGTTTGAATATTTAATCTGGATCCCTAACTGAAAAGTTAAGTTTGAATATTCATATTCTGAAAAGTTCTCCAACATCAGAAAAAGTTCAAAATTCCAAGCAATTTTAGAAAAGGAGCTGCAAACGTAAGAAGTCTGGAAATTCGACAACTAGAGAAGAAGAGATATAGAAGTTGAGCAAAGAGAAAGAAAAGAGCTGTGTGCATAAAGATCAAGTTTTATACAATTCAAAATTAGTTTTGAAAAAGAGCTTTGTTTTCCTATTTGAATTGTATATCAAAAATTACTATATCAAAACCATCAAGAAGGGAATTGAGTTGAAAAGATATTGTAAACTCTGTCTTGAAATAAAAGAATAGAATTTCATTTTACAAGTGTTTTGTGCTCTTGTTTTATCCGCTAGTATTTAATTACTAAAGATACAATTCACCCCCTCTCTTGTGATATAGACGATCCTACAACTGGTATCAAAGCATTTAAATTGTTTAAAGCATCCAAAAAGCCTTCATTTCTCTATTTAGGAATCAGTTTTTCCTATCATTTACTTCAGATCATCTATTTAAAATAGATAATTTTGAAATCTTAGTTATGATTGAAGGACAGACCACTAATCGTCCTCCTATATTCGAAGGTAGCAATTATGGCTACTGTAAATATAGGATGAAAGTATTCCTTCAGTCAATCGATTTCAAATTATGACATATAATTAGCAATCCTATAGTGTTAGTTACGACTCCACATGATACTTGAACTTTTGATGAAAAGGAGCGAATGACACTAAATGCTAAAGGTTTAAACATCTTGTTTTGTGCTTTATCTCATGATCAATTTAATAAAGTTTCTGCATATCAAACTGCATATGAGATATAGCATGCATTAGAAGTTTCCAACGAAGGTACTAATCAGGTCAAGGAATCTAAGATCAATATGTTAGTACATAAATATGAGCTTTTTAAAATGCACGAAAATGAATGTATCTTTGACATGTTTTCCCGTTTTCTTGAGATTGTAAATTCATTAAAATCTTTAGGCAAGAAATTCGAGGAAAAAGACTTGGTAAGAAAGATCCTTAGATCTTTAACTAAAATTTGGGCTCAAAAGACAACATCTATTGAAGAGTCCAAAGACTTAAATACATATACTTTCGATGATCTCATAGGAAATCTGACAGCCTATGAAGTACAACATTTAGATCCAAAAGGGAAAAATCCTAGAAGGGATCTGGCTTTTGAGGCTGATAAAGTCTCAGAAGTCATTAGTGATTCTAACAATGATTTACTGTTGTTGACCAGAAAATTTAGAAATCTATTGAAGAAACGTAGGAACTTCAGGTCAGGAAAGACATCTGGAGATATGGAGAAGAAGTCATTCACAAAAGACAAAAGTATATGCTACAAGTGCAACAGGCCGAGTCACTTTCAAATTGATTGTCCTCTCAACAAAGATAAGAAGAATTCGAGGAGGAATTTCAGGAATAAGAAATTCAAAAAGAGAAGAGCGCTTAAAGTGACATGGGATGACTCTTCAGCTTCACAAAGTGAAGAAACAAAGGATTCAACATCAGAGAACGAATCCTCATCAACATCAAATTCAAAAGAAAATCTGGTAAATGTATGCTTTATGGCAAAATCCAGTGAGGTATCCTCTGATCAAAATGCTAATTTTGATAGTTTTGATGGATTACTTGTTGAATACAATAGACTAGCCAGAAAATATAAGAAAGTCAAAATAGAAAGAAAGGACACTAGGAAAATGCTAGATGAATCTGAAAATAAGATTGATTTTCTGAACTCTACGTTGAATAAATTTAAGGAAGAAAATCAAAGGCATGCATAGGAAATTTTAAAGTTCACTGCTATAGAAAGAAAATTGCATGCTGATTGTGAAAATTTAATTGCTGATAAGAAGAAAATGATCTGTGAAATTGAAAAATTGGAACTAACTATTATTGATTTAAATTCAGAAATTGATGTGTTAAAGATTAAAGTCTGCGATCAAAAGGCTATATTAAGTAAATGGAATAATAGTCAAACTTTAACAAATGAACTTAGTAGTAAAATATCAAATGTAGAAAAACATGGTATTGGTTTACACGATGCATCTTCTGAAAATTATATATTGCATGATGGTACTGCCAAAAATAATGTCTTTATTTCCAATACTAAGAATAGTAAGAGAAAAACTATTCCGTGTGTGATTAAAATGGGAGAAAAATATGTGCAAGTTGATAAAATGCAGCATACAGATGTTAACACACGATGTAAGAATTTCAAAAGAAATTTTCAGAAAAATCAAGCTAAGACATTTGAAAATTTTAATATTCTTGATCAATTTTCTTCATATTTAAAGAATATCGGATATTGGAAATCAAATAATGTCAGAAATGAAAATTTTAACTCTAGTTTATATAGAGATAAATGTTCTGATAATTATAACACTAAGAGAAAGAAACGAAAAAATAATTATCAGAAAATAGATAAGTTGAAGTCTAAAAATATGGATTATTTTAATATGACTCTCTCTAAAATTCTTGAACCCACTCAAAAATGGGTTCCAAGAGATAAAATCTCTTTTTGACTATTTTGTAGGTATACAAATCAAAATGGATAATGGACAGTGGAGCATCCAGCCACATGACTAGAGATATACGATTACTTACAGAAATAACAAAGACCAAGAACAGACAAGTTACCTTTGGAAATAAAAGCAAAACAAATATCCTTGGGTCTGGCAAGGTTCAGGTAACTGAGAAATGTTTTATAAATGATGTGTTATTAGTTGAAAACTTACGTTTTAATTTATTGAGTGTTCTTGCTTTAATGAAGATTTACAGAGTAATTTTTGAAAAAGATTCCTATAAAATTATGGACATGTCTACAAACGAAATTTTATTCACAACATACAAGAAAGGATCTGTTTGTATTCTAAATTTTCATTCTGATATTATTAAAGACAATGCTTGCTTAATTGCAAAATCGGATAAAGTCATTTTATGGCATAGAAGGCTAGGACACTTAAACTTAAAATTATTACAAAAGCTGTCTAAAAAGAATCTAGTTAGAGGTTTACCTAGTATTAAGTACTCGAAAGAGTTTATGTGTGATACATGTCAACTAGGTAAATTACATAAAACATACTTTAAAAGCTTAAATGAAATAACAAGCAAAAGAGTATTAGAACTAGTGCATATGGATTTATTTGGACCTACTAGAACAACCAGTTTAGGAGGTAAACATTATGCTTTTGTACTAGTTGATGACTATTCTAGATTTACTTGAATCTATTTTCTAGCTAATAAAACTAGAGTTTTTGAAATATTTAAAATATTCTGTTATAAAGTTCAGAATGAGCAAAATGTTAAAATTCAAAAACTTAGGAGTGATCATGGTATAGAATTTGATAATGATCAAATGGATACCTTTTGTGTAGAATTAGGCATAGATCATAGGTACTCATTTCCAAGAGCTCCTTCACAAAATGAGATAATAGAACGTAAAAACAGATCACTTCAGGAAATGTCCAAAGCCATGTTAAATGAGAATAAGTTACCCTTATTTCTCTAGGCAGAAGCAGTTCATACAGCATGCTATGTTATAAATAGAGTACATCTAAGACTAATTTTAGATAAAACTCCTTATGAGATATGGTATAACAGGGTTCCCAAAATAAGTTATTTAAAACCCTTTAGCTGTAAGTGTTTTATTTTAAACACTAAGGAACGAAGAGACAAATTTAAAGTCAAATCAAATGAAGGGATTTTTGTTGGTTATTCCATTAGAAGTAAAACATATATAGAGTTTATAATAAATCAACAAAAACCATTGAGGAAACCCTACATGTGAAATTTCATGAAAATTCTCATTTGGATTTAAGACATGCTGAAAACTTTGATTCAAAGATTCTCCCAGAAATAGTACCAAATGATGTTGATAGAGAAATTGATAGATTATTTGATGGAATAAGAAATCTAAGTTTGAATGATGAAAATTATAAAGAAAATAATGTCATACCTATAGAAAATATGGAAGAACATAGAAATTGGCGTTATGCTTCATCTCATCCTATTAATCAGATAATAGGTGATCCTAATCAAGGAGTTAGGACTAGGTCATCAGTAGTCAACATTTGTGGTGCTTATTCATTTGTTTCTTTACTAGAACCTAAGAAAATTGAAGATGCCTTAGAAGATGAATTTTGGTATTTAGCTATGCAAGATGAGCTAAATCAATTTATAAGAAATGAGGTATGAGATCTAGTTCCACCACTTGAAAATCAGTCCATAATAGGAACAAGGTGGGTATTTAGAAACAAAGTAGATCGAGATGGACATATAGTTAAAAATAAAGCTAGATTAGTTGCTCAAGGTTACAAGCAAGAGGAAGGAATTGACTATGATGAAACATTTGCTCCTGTTGCTAGACTAGAATCAATACAAATTTTGTTAGCATATGCTTGTTATATGGATTTCAAATTATATCAAATAGATGTTAAGACCGCTTTTTTAAATGGATATACAAAAGAAGAAGTGTATGTAAAACAACCTCCAGGTTTTGAAGATTCAAAACATCTTGAGTATGTTTACAAGCTTAAGAAGGCACTATATGGCCTTAAATAAGCTCCTAGGTCTTGGTATGAAAGATTATCTAAATTTCTTATGGAAAAAGGGTATTCTATAGGAAAGGCATATCACACTCTTTTTATCAAGAAGATCGAAAAAGATATATTAGTAGTTCAAATCTATGTAGATGACATCATATTTGGAGCAACAAATGATAAATTAGTTGAGTCCTTTTCGAAAGACATGACTAATCAATTTGAAATGAGTATGATGGGTGAACTATCATTTTTCCTAGGCTTACAAATTAAGTAATTAGATCAAGGTACTTTTATTTCACAAGAAAAATATACTCAAGATTTATTAAAGAGGTTTGGTTTAGACAACACTAAAACAAAGAATACACCAATGAGTACTATCACCAAGTTGGATAAAGATGACTCTGGAAAAACTGTAAATGTAAACAATATAGAAGTATGATTGGTTCATTACTCTATTTAACAGCTAGCCGACCAGATATTATGTTTAGTGTGTGTACTTGTGCTAGATATCAATCAAATCCTAAGGAATCACACCTACTTGCTGTTAAACGAATTTTTAAATATCTATTAGGAACCATCAACTTTGGACTGTTTTACTTTAAACACAGTTCTTTAAACTTAGTAGGTTATAGTGATGCTGATTTCGTAGGATGTAAGTCTGAAAGAAAAAGCACCAATGGCACTTGTCAATTATTAGGTAATTCTTTAGTGTCATGGTTTAGCAAAAAGCAAAATTGTGTAGCATTATCTATAATTGAAGTTGAATATATAGCTACTACACTTTGCTGTGCTCAAATCCTGTGGATCAGACAAAGCTTAAAAGATTTTAATTTAGACTATGAACCAATTAAGATTTTCTATGATAGTAGTTCTGCAATTAGTTTATGTAAAAATCCTATCTTACATTCACGAGCAAAACATATAGAAGTTCGACATCATTTTCTAAGGGATAATGTTATAAAAGGAAAAATAGTATTAAGTTTTGTTCCTACCACAGAACAATTAGCCGATCTATTTACAAAACCCTTAGATGAAAATACTTTCTCAAAATTACGATTAGAACTTGGTATCTGTAGGTTATCTGATATTTAAATGGTCCTGTTCATTGTATTTTGGTTTGTTATAAGGTAGTTTTAGAATTTAATGTCTTTATTATTAAAAAAAACAAAACAAAACAAAACAAAACAAAATATTTATTTTTGAATTACAGTTTTCTAGTTGTTAAGAATTTATGAAATTCTGATTTTTATTGACGTGAATTTATTTAAGAAAAATTTAAAAAAGATTACTTAAGGAAAAGTTAAATTGATTCAATGTGAGTGCCAACTATATTTTTGTTACTTATGTATATGCTATTACAGAGATTTTAATAGGAAAATACATAGAAAATATGTACTTTTTATTAAAGGAAAGTTCTTAACATTCTGTTAGAAAAATTAAGTCTTGCGGTTGACTCTAATTTAATTTACTGTCTTGTTCTATTTTTTGTTTGTTTTTTTGTCTGTAATTACTTGAGTAATTAAGTCCATTGGGGGATCTTAAACATTAGTCACTTAAACCAATTGGTTTGAGATGTACTAACTGAAAACTCATTTTGCAAGTAATTCAGATTATATTTAAAAATATATATATATATTACCTGTTCTCACTTGTCATTGAGTAATTGGTTATCTTTCCCCTAAGCAAGGGATTGTGATCATGTAAAAAGATGATATTGTGGGAGGTAATACATAAAATATATATATGAATATAAACAAAAAAAAAGGGGGCAATGTACTCAAGCTTAATTTATATTTCAAGGTGTTATATCAATCCTACCATAATCTGTGCATATAATCCTTGTTATTTTTTTTGTTATTATCTACTCTTTACACATAATGTAGGATATTTATTGTCTTAAGTTTGTGTACTCATTATTGAATTTTTTTAAGTTTCTGAAGGTATATCTCTATGAATTATCTTTTGTAAACTGAATAAGATAAAAGCCAGAATGTCTAAATTGTTAACTCTACTACTTATTTCTGTATTTAATTCAAAAAAAAAAAAAAAGGAGACTCAAATCTATTTAAGGCTTACATCCTCTTTAAGTAAGCTATTTGACCTTTTAAAGCCAAATCTACTTAGGGCTTGGCAACCCAGATTAAGTACACCATAGATTCTTTACACTACATTTATGTAGGGGGAGCAATTTCTCGTATAATAATTCATCTCTTATGAACTATTATACATTTTCATGAAAGAATCTACATAATTTCAGGAAATACACTTTAATTAAGTACATTCCTAAACTGTCAGTGACTTGCAGGTGTAACGCTTTTATGTGTTGTTAAATTAACGGCAAAAGCACAAATTTTACATTTATAACCGCAAGCGCACAATGCCCATTGTAATAAACATGTGCAAGTATGGGTCGAATCCACAAGGAATTTGTCTTAAATAATTTTATTAAAATGATTGTTTGATAAAACATCCACTCTATTAATTCTACAATTAAAACTCTAATTACATGCAATTAAGTTACAATTTACGAAAATACAATAAAGATTTCAAATGTAGCATAAAACTTGTTAATTCCTAGAGCTAATAGCTAGAAAACTCAAGAAAATCTTAAGTTCACGTTTCTGGAATCACAGAAATTAGTCCGAATTCTAACTCTTCTTCCTTCCAACCTGGACATTGAAAAATCCAGAGAAAATATTGGTTGGAAAGGTCATCAAGTTATCTTTAAAATGGCAGTAATTTCCAGGACTAATTCACTCTAGGTTGCTGCCAAAGTCAGATATACAAACAGTGCGCAAAACGATTCTGAAAACTTTCCAAAAACGCGTCGTTGGTGTAAAACTCATAACTCAAACAAATCTTCATGAAACACCACGAAATCACCGAGCCTTGAAAGATAACTCGTTTCTCTAATCAGGAAAATTTACAGGAGAACATTTCGGAACGCACAAAAGAAAGGCAACACGAAGGCGTCGAGCACAATTTCTGTCTCTCGACCAGTAAAACAGAGCTGATGCTACCTTCGAAAGAAAAATTGAAAAACTGAAGAAATGCATTCTAAAAAATTCCAAAAACACTACATACGTATTGTACACTTAAATTACTTACAAAAAAAGCTATAACACTACATATAACTCAGAGAAATCAAGTCGTACAACATATAACAAAACAGAACATGTATTGGAATTTACAGCAAATAGGATATACACGCATTCACAAGGGTTAAGAGTTAGTTTTATGCACAACATTCACATATTCACATGAAGCAACTATATTCCATGAGATCTAATCTAAAACAACTATTTAAATTAAAGAAATAAAGATTTAACAAACATCCTAAATGTGCATACATTTATAAATTAAAAATACATAAATACTCATACACATTTGATATGAAAATATGTTTACAAGTATGAGGATCTCTCCCTTCTCTTTTACCTTTAATTCATCCACTTCTCTTCAAGCATTTGATCCCTATTTGATGATGAACCACTTTGTCTGCTCCTCTACAAGGCTGTCACCACTTGCAAATCACGTCCAAAGGGGAACCGCCTATGTTTGCTTTGGAGAAAATGGGTTGCACGTCCTCAATCCACTTCCAAGATATACGGATTTGTTGGTTTTCCTCTCAATTTTGATGCTTCCTATTACCTCATCTTGAAGATCACGTCCCAAGCTCTTCCAATGCTGCACACGTGCCTCCAATACCACCAATTTCACCCGTGGAGGTCCTTCCGTATGTCGGCTTGGAGTGGAGAGAATGAGGTCTTCTAGTATGAGGGGGAAGACGCCTAAGCTCACCAATCTTGGAGGAAAACTCTTCCAAAATCTTGGGTGGAAGAGGATGGACGAAAATTGGAGTTGGAGTTCTTGCCCTTGCATGGAGGAGAAAGAGGAGATGATCTTTCCTTTGGCCAACCATATACAGGTGAACTGGTATGATATTTTTGTTTCTCATATCTTATATTTGCAAAGTAAATTATTTTATGGTGATACAATTTTGAGAATTGTGGCAAGTCAAACAGATATTACACCTTGGCCACAAAACAATTAAAGTCAAGATCTTTCTCTGCAAAGGAACTCCAAAAATACCAGGCAGCAAATACACCTGTCCTCAAACAACAACAACAACAAGATCGGCAAACACAACAACAATCCACACAATTTACAGAAACACAGCAACATACAGATATAAAACAAGATATACATACATATATATAACAAGGTATAAATAGAGAAATACATATAGGTATAGATACAAACATACATACTGAATTTTTACAGCAACCATCACAAGTTTCTCAAAATGATTTAGATCAAGCAGTACTTGATCAGATAAACAGAGTTACTATAGATATTGCAAAGAAAATTTCAGATACTCTGATTGCAATTTTTCGAAGACAAAGAGGCTTGCGATTATACAAATTATGTCTTACATGATTTATTTTTTATAGTTTGTAACCAAAAATATTATATAAACTGATTACTGATTTTAATGTTACGTGATTATTTTTCATAGTTTATGATATTAAATATTTTATGCTTAATCCATAAATCGTATTAAAGTTTGAAATTATCGTTTTGATTAATATATACTTAGTAAGATTTCCTTCCTTACATTTAACTTGCTTACCTTCCTAAAGGGGGAGAAAATAGTTTGTTTACTTTTTTATAATGCCAAAAAGGGGGAGATATAAATTATGTAACTTATTAGGTTTTGACATCATCAAAAAGGGGGAGATTGTTAGGTATTTAATTTTGATGATATATGCTTTATTAACGTATTTAAATAAGTCTACAAAATCTTCTCTAAGTATATTTCTCTAAGTATAATAGTTAATAGATTATCGAAAAGTTTCATTTTTATGTCAAATAAATTAAAGATTTCCGAAGAGTTAGATTTGCAATAGTTAAACTTTCAGATAGTTAACGTTTCATTTTTGATAAAAACTCGTATAGTTAAGTTATCTGCATGTATGTTTTTTTAATGTTTTAAGTTGTCACGTGTTTTCCATGTGCATTTGGTAATGAAAAATCAAATAGTTAGATAACTGTTCAAGTTTTTATACGCATGGATAGATAATTGTTCGAGTTTTATAAAAGGACTAACGAACAAATAAGTTTCTTTGTTTAGTCACGTGTTTTGCAGGTGCAAAAACTCGAAGAGTTAAAGGATAAGTGTTTGAGTTTTGATAGGACTTAAAGGATAAATGTTCGACTAAATCGAAGACTTAGAAGATATTCTACAATACTCCATGAAGATAAAGTTTCGATGTTTCTACGAGTGGAGATCGTGGAAACTCAAAATGTTAGTGAAGAAAGTGGAAATTTAAATAGAAAGTAATTTGGATTAAAGAGAAAATTAGTACGTGGATTATGGATTATAGATTGTTGTAGGATCGTATGGCTACACAAGAGGGGGGTGAATTGTGTATTTTTAATATTTTCTAAAATATAATTGAAACTTTAAAACTCAAAAACAAGTCGAGACATTGTTTTCATAAAATCATTTTTATTCAAGGTTTCAATTACAATATACAATTCAATTCTCCTCATAAATTGTAGATGCAATTATATTTCGATACCATGTATCATCTAAACAATTTTCATAACTACAAATAGAGAAAACTAATTTGCGGAATTTAAAACTTTTCTCCCTGTTTGAGATCTTTCTTCTTCTTCTTTTTCTTCTTCAGCAATTCTTCAGTGACAAATATCTTGTCTTTTCATGCTTCACCGAATTTACTTTCTTCTGATACTTCAAATCTTCAGTGACGAAAATCTTACATTTTTATGCTTCACTAAACTTTCTTCCACTTGAGAGATTTTTCCCGAAGAGGTGTTTTTGATCCTTGAAAAAGATTTTTCTTTTGGTGTGCAAGGATGGTTTGATCCTTGAAAAGATTTTTCATTTTGTGTGCAAGGATAAATTGATCAACAAGAATTCTATGCCTTTTATACTGTATCTTCATTTCATGCATATCCTTCACGTTTAACCACTACCAGTTTTCCACTTCTCCACGTCTTTTCTTTTTCCTTCATCGAAACACACACGTTCTAACCCACGTTTATATTTCAAATTTTCTTTAATCATCAGTCCTGGATCTCTGAAAAATTTCCTAAAAATAAACTTTCTCATCCAAAAATTTTTCATCAGTGTAATAAGAAGTCGTTACTTTAATGTTAACTAAACGAGTAACACAAGTATATATATATAACTTAACGTTTCTAACTTAACGAGTTCACCATGTGCTATTTCACGTGACAAGTACTGTAGCTAACTCAATGAACTAAATCTGTGGTGTTATGCTATCTCAACGAACCATCTCCGTTGTGTTATGATAACTCAACGAATCAGTAATAAACAAATGTTTTTATAATAAGAATTTTACCACGTGCAAAAATAACAACTTAAGTTTATAACGCTAACCTAACGCGTTGCCTTAGTGTTCAATATAACAACTCAACGCGTTTAGTTATGTTAACTTAACGAGTTAAACATGTGCACCTCACGTGATACAATATAACATTCGTAACTTATAATTTCACCACGTGTATAACACTAACTTAACGAGTTCGTCTCTTCTTTTACTCACTAACTTAACGAGTTATCACGTGACCTATTTTAACCTTTAAGCCTCTAACTTAACGAGTTCTCACGTGACCTCTATACAAACAAAACTCTAACTTAACGAGTTGTCTAAACGTGCACTGTTCATGATACAGAAGATATAACATTAAAACATATCATGCTTTTCAATAAAAACACATGTTAACTTAACGTTTAGCTAAATGAGAAATTAATGCAACGAAACGACTAGTTATTAACTTTAGATCCAATACAGACAAGTATTTATATCAGTAAGCTTTTTCTGTATTAATTGATGATTTTAATTTCTTTTCACAAGCAATAGTAATTGAGGAAATATGATTATTTTCATTCAGCACACATCATCAAAACAAAAATACTCAACAATCTCCCCCTTTTTGATGATGACAAAACCATATTAAATCAATTATAAAATATGTTTAACTCAACAAAGCACCTTCGTTGGGTTAACTTTTAATTCAACAAACTTGTTTGTTGACTTAAGTTCACTTAAGCTTATTTCTATTGTTTGTGTAAATTTTACCTCTTAGAACTAAAACTCTCAGATGTCAATAATTATATAAGTATCAGTTTTCTAATTATCATCTATCAGATTACAATAACCATTTAAATAGCATCTCCTTTTATAATATATATATGCAATTAAGATCATAATCATCTTTTTATAATATTTCTCCCCCTTTTTGTCATTAATCAAAAATATAATTACAGAGAATATATATATATATATATAAGAGATATAATTACAACAACTCTTTCTGTAAACAAGAATAATAATTGAAGACATTTACAGAAAAATGTATTGTTCAATCAAATCAAACAAGTAATACAAACATTACATTTTGTATTCAGAAACAAACAAAAACAGTTATCGACCCCTCCTAAGTATATCACTTATAGCATTACATATTTTATCTCCTAGATGCCTAATATCATTTCTGATGTCATTAAGCACTACATCTAAGTCAGGAGGTAACTGGGTTTGCTGTTCTGCTTGAACTGAATAACTTTGTTGTTGTTGTTGTTGTATATGGTCTGTATCAGGTTGTTGTTGTTGTTGTCGTTGAGGTTTATGCATGGCCTGGAATTTTTGCAAATCTTTGATACTAAATGCTCTCATGCCTTTATTTCAGAGGGCCAGTCAGATAAAGTCAATTGGCTTGCAAGGATTCTACATACAGCATCACCATAAAATAACTTTGAACTCATATGCTGTAGTTGAGACATAAAAACATCAAACCAATTTATTTGAATTCTATTCAGCAGGCCATAAGTTGCATATAAACAGCTTCTGCTGACTTCCAAATTGTGTCCAACTCTCTGAAATAAATTTGCATGCAATATATTTGCAATAAACCTTGCCTCTGCATTCAGATTTTCCATTAATCTCATTTCAGAATATACATCTGGAATTTTTGATAAAGACTGAATGTTCCATTCCAGTTGTCTTATTATGTCAAATCTGTTGGTAACAACAACACCTTCATTCTATAATCCTAAAACTTCAAAAATTAACTCAGGAGACAACATAAACTCCTGTTCATTTATTTGAGTTTTCAGAAAATTTCCATTCTTGACCAGATTGCTGTAAAAAGCTGTAATAAGCTCTGTGTATTGCTTCCATTTCGTTCCTACTGGCAAAAATTTAATGAGGCCTTGAAACTCAAACAAATCTCTTATTTCCATCAAATTTCTGAATTTTATTGGACAAGCATGCAGAATCTGACATGTAATCAGATTATTGTATTTCTACAATGATTCTTCAGATCTAAAATGAATTGCATTACCTTGAATTTTTAATATTGTACACAAAGAAGGTGATACCTGAAGCCGTGATTCAGAGTTTAATTCATCTTCAGGAACCTCTTCTTCAAAATGAATGTCATGTTGTTCCTCTTCCAAAATATTATCTTAAAGCTGCTCAGGTAAGCTTGATTCTTCAGCTTCAATAGTGTTAGGAACATTGTCAATATGCTCAACATTCATTTGTTCAGTCTTTATAGAATGTTCAGAGTACAATTTTTCCACAAATTCTACAGCCGGTGTATCTGTCTGTAATTGTTCATTTTGTTCAACAGATAATTCCATTGATTCATGTTGTGAATTCTCAGACTCTGCTTCTATAGATTCCATAGAAGGCTGGTTAACTTTTAGCTTTTCTAGAGTCTTAACAATTTCAATATCTGCTACTCCAGACAATTCAGCCTTTAAACTAGTTACTGCTTCAACATTGTCAATTATATTTGCAATAACTTGTTCAATGTCAGGTGCCTGATGCTTTGATTTGTCAATTTCTGCATCATCAGGACTTGTACTAATAGAAAAACTTGAGCTCATATTTGACTTGGATTTCTTCTCAAGTTTTCTAGCAAGGGAAAATAAAGTCTCATTATCTTCATCAGTTTCAGTGTATTCGGAATTGATGAGTTTATCAGATGCACAATAAGGTACAATGTGTAGACATACATTGTCCTTTGGAAATAAATTTTCAACTAATTTTCCTTTTTCAATAGATTTTGTTTCCTTAGACATAATTTTTCTGACTTTCCTTCTTCTATAACATTTTTGTTTCTCCTTTTCAAGTATTGCTATTTTCTTTTCAAATTGCTCCATAAAAGTTTTTTGCTTTAATTCTTCTAAGGCACTTTCTATTGCAATGACCTTTCGAAGACTGTCAACTTTTGTTTTGTCTACAGCAATATCTGATTCTACTTATTTTGAATATAAAGGAGTAGGGATAGCTGATTCATGCTCTTCCTCAAATGCATGTAGTCTTGTACCGTTTATAGGAGTTTGAGGAGTTCTATTTGATGAACCTACACCTTTTTCCAAATATTTTGCATACTATTCCAAAAATGCAATCTCAACACATTTCATTCTGTATTCTCTATCAAATTTACTACAAATACCCATGTATGTAATATTTGCATCAGTATGTTGAAGTTCTTGTCTAACTTCATCTAATATTCCCTAAGGAAAGAAGTAATCTCTATAAAGTTCTGCTAACCTTTTGTCCACTCGAAATATTTTCTTGAACCAAGTACGTGGAATTTCATCATTCTCTATTTCTTTTCCTTTTGCATCTCTTCTGCTTTTGCCTTTTCCTCTGCCACGACCTTTGTAGAACTTGGAGACCATCGTCGCAGGTTGTAACAGCAACAAGCAGGAAAGATTTTCTTGACAAAGTTTACAAATAACCTAAGTCCCCGTGTAATAAGTGTTTAAATAGGGTTTTTAGGCATATAACTCAACATGAAGAGAAGTCGGGTTTAGAAATTAAATAAATATTGAATAAAGTTTATTTAATCAAGGTACCTGAAATATTCAAGTATAACTCGATGAGTTAACCAACCTAACGAGTAAAACGCTGTCTAGAGGTAGTTTTACACGTTACCTTATCTAACATAATGTCTAGTTAGTACACAACAATTTTCGGATGCTTCCAACTGAAACGTTCCGAAAACAACACACATGCTAAACTTAACATTATCTTGAGAACATTGTAAACTATTTGAACATTTTGTCCTTTGAATCTAAAATAGTTTATTTGTCTTTTTAAATTATTTCATCAAGATTTTAAGAGGACATTAATTCAGATTAACTAAGATTTGTATTCTAAATTATATTAATCTGTTTTCGACATTGTTAATCCTCCCCCTACAAATATACTTCAAATATATTCAATCAAAATACAAAATATACTTGTAGTGACAATAGATGTTAAGTATAACTATACTTTTACATTTTCTTTTTAGAGACTTCTGTTATCCTGACATCATCAAAAATGATTTCCAGAATCAATTCCTACTGTATATGAATTAAAACACAACTTTGAACTCAATTCGATTAATTCAAGGAGAATAAAAGAATGTATCTCAAATAAACGTTTTCAAAAGTACTAATGTTGATTCAATAAATCAGTAGTCATATTGGTATAAACTATATGCAATTCAAAGATATCTGTAATTAATGAAACAACTTTTTCTTTTCAAAACAGTAAATATTGATAATTTTCTTTAAAAGTTAGTTTGAAAAGCTTGAATCATACAAGAGCTTTCTAATGTACCCATGTAATGAGCTTTCAGTCAAGAATCTCAGATCTGATCAAGACCTTAGGTTGCCAGATTTAAAGAATCTTTTTTCAGGACAACAATCCTTACATACCTATCTACTCAAGTACAAAAGGCTTGTGATCAAACTGATCAATAAACTCTCAAAGATTTTTACTTTGTAAGCACTTTTCATTTTAAGCACAGTATATATGTATTCCATTAATACAGATGCAATAAAACATAAATCTCATACAATTTTTACTTCTATGATTGTACTAAGAATATGAATCAGTTTTAATAAGCTTATACTTTTGATTAACAGTTTAAGATAAGTTACATATAACTTATTCAACAAGTTTAATCAATTAAGTCAAATTTATGCATGATCATATGCATTTTCCTTGATTCAAAGAAAACATTTAATCAAAATTTCAGAATGTCAGAAGTATTTAATGTTTTTCATTTACACTTCCACTTAAAATCATAAAAACTAATAAAATTGATAAACTACTTAAAATCAATAAGATACTACTATGATTTTACAATAAATACATAGTATCTTAAGCAGCAATTTAGATATTACTTTAGATATTTATAATAAGTATATAATATCTATGAGGTGAACAACATCATCAATAATATTTATCTTTTTATGTGGAGGATAAGCATTTTACACATCACATAGCCTACAAATACTCAAATTTAATCTAATGTTGCAGAATGTATTTTCGTCTAGAGGTTTTGTAAATATATCAGCTAATTGATTTTTACTAGACACAAATTCTAATTTAATTTTTCCTTTAATTACGTTATCTATTAGAAAATGATGTCTAACCTCTATATGCTTTGCTCTTGATTGTAATACAGGATTTTTAGAAAGATTTATTACAGAACTACTGTCACAATAAATCTTAGTTGTATCATAAGATAATCCAAAATCTTCTAAAGTTTGCCTTATCCATAGAATCTGAGTGCAACACAGTGCAGCAGCAACATATTCAGCTTCTGTAGTAGAAAGTGCTACACAGTTTTGCTTTTTACTAAACCATGACACCAAATTATTTCCCAATAATTGACATGTGTCACTGCTACTCTTTCTATCAGATTTAGATCCTACATAATCAGCATCAGTATATCCTATAAGATCTAATGAACTATCCTTAGAATAATACAGTCTGAAATTTTTAGTTCCTTGTATATATCTAAATATTCTTTTAACTGCAATTAAGTGTGATTCTTTAGGATTAGATTGAAATCTAGCACAAACACACACAGCAAACATAATATTGGGTCTACTAGCAGTCAAATAAAGTAAAGAACCAATCATACTTCTGTATTTTCTTTGATCTATAGATTTTCCTATGTCATCAATATCTAACTTTAAAGTAGTACTCACAAGAGTTCCTCGAATACTTGTATCATTAAAATTAAATTTCTTAAGCATTTCATCTACATATTTTTCCTAATTTAAAAATATACCTTTATCCATTTGCTTAATTTGAAGTCCTAGAAAATATGAAAGTTCTCCTATCATACTCATTTCAAACTGATTAGTCATCTCTTTAGAGAATATTTCTATCAACTTATCAAAGGTTGCTCCAAAGATTATATCATCCACGTATATTTGAACAACAATCTGATCTTTACCATCTCTCTTAATAAATAGAGTATGATCCACTTTTCCCATGATATAGCCTTTTTCTATTAAAAAAGTAGACAATCTTTCATACCATGATCTAGGTGCTTGCTTCAAACCATATAAGGCTTTCTTCAATTTATACACAAAGTCAGGATTTTTAATATGTTCAAATCCAGGTGGTTGTTTTACATAGACTTCTTCATTAATTAGACCATTTTGAAATGCACTGTTTACATCTATTTGATATAATTTAAAATCCATATAACAAGCATAAGCCAATAATATTCTAATACTTTCTAACCTAGCAACAGGAGCAAATGTTTCATCATAATCTAATCCTTCTTCCTGTGTATACCCTTGTGCAACTAATCTAGCTTTATTCCTTATAACTTGACCAATTTCGTTAGTTTTGTTTCTAAAGATCCACTTTGTACCTATTATGGACTGATTTTCTGGTGGAGAGACAAATTCCCATATATCATTTCTAATGAATTGATTTAGTTCTTCTTGCATTGCCACTATCCAATTTTCATCAGATAATGCTTCTTGTATATTCCTTAGTTCCACCATAGAAACAAACATACACATACTATTTAAATTTACTGAAGCTCTAGTTTTAACTCCCTCATTAATATTACCAATGACTTGAGTAATGGGATGTAATGAAGAATAACGCCAATTTCTCTTATTTTCCTCAATATTCTCATCAACATCTGAAAGTCCATCACTTTCATCATTAGTTTGATCATTTAAGTTCATATTTTTGATTTTTTCAGATAAATCATCAATCTCTTTATTGATCTCTAACTCATTTGGAAAATTGATCATATCATCATTATCAGCTTTAGATTGAGATTCTCTAAGAGAATTTTCATTAAAGCTTACATGGAGAGTTTCTTCAATAGTCCTAGAAGTCTTGTTATATACTCTATAGGCTTTACTTCTAGTAGAGTAACCTACAAAAATTCCTTCATCTGATTTGGCTTGAAATTTATCCCTTTTATCCTTAGTATTAAGAATAAAACACTTGCAGCCAAATGGTTTCATATAGGAAATTTTTGGAACCCTATTAAACATAATTTCAAAAGGAGTTTTATTAACATGAGGTCTTAAATGACTTCTGTTAATAACATAACAAGCTGTATTTACTGCTTCAACCCAAAGATTTTGAGGTAACTTATGTTCATTCAACATAGTTCTGGCCATTTCTTGAAGTGATCTATTCTTTCTCTCAACAACACCATTTTGACACGGTGCTCTTGGAAAAGAAAATTTGTGATCAATGTCATGCTCATTACAATAGTTATCCATTTGATCATTATCAAATTCAGTTCCATGATCACTCCTAAGTTTTTGAATAGAGACACTTTGCTCATTTTGAACAAAATTGCAAAACATTTTAAATTTTTCAAAAACTTCTGTTTTAGATGCTAGAAAATATACCCAAGTGTATCTAGAGAAGTCATCTACTAAAACAAATACATACCATTTACCACCAAGACTCATGATTCTTGTTGGTCCAAATAGATCCATTTGTATAAGTTCTAAGACTCTTTTGCTTGAAATATCAGTTTTGGATTTAAAAGAGTTTTTGTGAAGTTTACCTAACTCACATGCATCACACATAAAGTTCTTTGAGTATTTAATCTTTAGTAAACCTCTCACTAAATGTTTTCTAGATAGTTTATGTAACAGTCTCATATTTATATGCCCAATCCTTCTATGCCATAGATATGCATCACTAGTTTCAGCTAGCAAACATGAATTTAAATCAACTGCACCAGAAGGTAAAGATACAATACATACAGAACCTTTTCTTTTAGCAATAAACTTAATTTCATCTGTATTTTTATCAATTATTTTGCATACATTATCTTCAAACACTACATAATATCCATTTTCAGTTAGTTTTATGACACTCAACAAATTAAATCCTAGGTTTTCTACATATAGTACATTCGAAATAACACAAGTAGGAGTTATTTGAACATTGCCCATACCTATGATTTTATCTTTGCTTTTGTTTCCAAATGTTACACTTCCTTTCATGGTATTTGTAAAATTTTGTAATAGACTTTTTTGTCCGATCATGTGACTTTACGCTCCACTATCCAAGATCCATTTTGATGTTGTTTCCTCTTGCAACACAAATTAAGAAAAACTTTTTCTTGGTACCCAATGTTGTTGAGGACCAAGTTCATTAAACACATATTTCTTCTTTTTGTTTAAAAATAGTTTAACATTATCATTTATATTCTTATTAATTGTAAGTACTATTGATTTATCATTAGCTTCATACTCACATATAGCATTATTGCTTTTGCAATCATTCATTTTGTTTTCAGATGTAGTATAATCAAGACTAAACTTATTTTTATCAGATGTTAATTTATTTTGGTCATGCTTATACATTTCTGTAAGTTCATACCAAGATTTTGTACTTGTATTAACACTTTCCGTACATACAAAATCTTTTTCTACACAAGAATTTTTTGTTTTATCACATGCAGAATGAGTAATTAGTCTAATACCAGTGTATTAAATTACATGCTCAGGTTTTTGAATTTTCAGTTTACTACAATTGTCTGAAATTTTAGAAACATTAGAAACTAAATTTCCAGAATAAGAAACAAGATTTTTAGAAACATTTATAGTCATGTTAGAAGTACAATTTGACAAATCACATTGATTTATATTATTACTACATGATTCATCCCTTGAAGTACCTACTTCTACATATTTATTACCTTGTTTCATAATAATAGGAATTTTAGTCTTAGATTTACTTGAACTACAACTAATAAATCCTTTATTGGCTTGAGATTCAGGATAATCAAATCCTAAGCCAAATTTATAAGACACCGTAGGGGTACTAGTTAGTTTGTCTAACTTAGTTTGACTTAAATTCCATTTCTCAAAGGTAGAATTTAAATCTTGCTCTCTCAATTTTAATTTTTCTATCTCTAATTCAAGTTCATTTATATTGTTTCTCAACATTTCATTTTCAGATTCTATCTTTAATTTTTCAGCATTTATATTCTGTATTTGTTCATGCAAGATACATTCATTAAATCTAAATTTTTGCAAATCTCTAGCATGATTTTCATTATCACATTTAAACTTTTCTAAAGTAGTAGACAGGAAACAATTTTCTTCTTCCATAATGGATGAAGATTTTCTAATATTCTTATTTTCCAGTTTACATACTTTAAGTTTTTGTAATAATGCATGATAAGCACATAATAATTCATCAAAGTTGAAATCTGAATGACTTTCAGGATCAGATATTACCTCAGACTCATCTACCATGAAGCACACATGAGCAACGTCTTCTAACTCTTGTTCTCCTTCTGAATGTAAAGATTTTGATGCTGATTCCTCAGATTCAGACTCTTCAAACGTGTCATCCCAAGTGACCTTCATAGCTTTTTTCTTGTAAAACTTTTTCTGAGTTTTCTGAGCTGTCTTCTTCTGATTTGTCCTACTTTGCTTTTCATTTTTCCTCATAGGACAATCTGGAGAAAGATGTCCAGGTTTCTTACAATTGTAACATACATACTTTCTGGATGAAGAATTCTTGTCATTCAATGATTTTGACGTTGAGGGTTTATCATTTTTGTTCCTTTGTTGTTTCCTAGCTTTCCATGCTTTCTTGAATTTCCTAGTCAGCAAAATCAAATCCTCGTCAGAATCAGTAGATATATCAGAATCTGAATTAATTTCGAAGGCTATTTCTTTCTTCATTTTTAGTTTGTTGTGACTCAGTGATTCATTTAATTGAACTTCATAAGTTGTTAAATTTCCTATAAGTTCATTCATAGAATAAACATTTAAATCTCGTGATTCCTCAATTGATGTTACTTTCTGAGACCATTTAGAACTTAGGGATCTGAGAATTTTCCTTACCAAATCCTTCTGTTCAAAATTCTTTCCTAAACATTTTAAAGAGTTTATGATATCAAGAAATCTGGAAAACATCTCAGAAATATTTTCGTCTTCATGCATCTTAAAGAGTTCATACTTATGAATCAACATGTTTATTTTTGTCTCTTTAACTTGAGAAGTACCTTCATGTGAAACTTCTAATGCATGCCACACCTCATAAGCAGATTTATATGCCGACACTTTACTGAACTGTTCATAACTCAAAGCACAAAATAAAATATTTAAGCTCTTAGCATTCAGAGTTTCATTTTCTTTTTCAGTAATTGTCCAAATATTATAAGGAGTAGTTAACGGAGTATATGGTTTAGAAATCATGAACCACAATTTATGATCTATACTTTGAAGAAAAACAGTCATCCTATATTTCCAATATTCAAAATGTATTCCATCAAATAAAGGAGGACGATTAAGATTTTGGCCTTCATATAAAGAAAAATTACCATTTCCAGTAGCCATTTTACCTTATATTTTTCAACCTATTTGATTTTAAACAGTCTAAAAACTTTAAAATAACTTGAGCATTAAATCAAGAAAGTTAAATGTATGCTTAGATATTAATTTCTATTTAAAAACAAGGAAGGTAGAATAAGCAATGATATTAAATAAGTTGGTATCGATTTTATATCAAAGATTATTAACAAAGCTCTGATACCACTTGTAGGATCGTATGGCTACACAAGAGGGGGGTGAATTGTGTATCTTTAATATTTTCTAAAATATAATTGAAACTTTAAAACTCAAAAACAAGTCGAGACATTGTTTTCATAAAATCATTTTTATTCAAGGTTTCAATTACAATATACAATTCAATTCTCCTCCGAAATTGTAGATGCAATTATATTTCGATACCATGTATCATCTAAACAATTTCATAACTACAAACAGAGAAAACTAATTTGCGGAATTTAAAACTTTTCTCCCTATTTGAGATCTTCCTTCTTCTTCTTTTTCTTCTTCAGCAATTCTTCAGTGACGAATATCTTGTCTTTTCATGATTCATCGAATTTGCTTTCTTCTGATACTTCAAATCTTCAATGACGAAAATCTTACCTTTTTATGTTTCATTGAACTTTCTTCCACTTGAGAGATTTTCCCCGAGAAGGTGTTTTTGATCCCTGAAAAAGATTTTTCTTTTGGTGTGCAGGGATGGTTTGATCCTTGAAAAGATTTTTCGTTTTGTGTGCAAGGATGGATTGATCAACAAGAATTCTATGCCTTTTATATTGTATCTTCATTTCATGCATATCCTTCACATTTAACCACTACCAGTTTTCCACTTCTCCACGTCTTTTCTTTTTCCTTCATCGAAACACACACGTTCTAACCCACGTTTATATTTCGAATTTTCTTTAATCATTAGTCCTGGATATCTGAAAAATTTCCTGCAAAATAAACTTTCTTGTCCAAAAGTTTTTCATCAGTGTAATAAGAAGTCATTACTTTAATGTTAACTAAACAAGTAACACAAGTATATATATAACTTAACGTTTCTAACTTAACGAGTTCCTCATGTGCCATTTCACGTGACAAGTACTGTAGCTAACTCAACGAACTAAGTCTGTGGTGTTATGCTATCTCAACGAACCATCTCCATTGTGTTATGATAACTCAACGAACCATTTCCGTTGTGTTATGATTACTCAACGAACCAGTAATAAACAAATGTTTTTATAATAAGAATTTTACCACGTGCAAAAATAACAACTTAAGTTTATAACGCTAACCTAATGCGTTGCCTTAGTGTTCAATATAGCAACTCAACGCATTTAGTTATGTTAACTTAACGAGTTAAACATGTGCACCTCACGTGATACAATACAACATTCGTAACTTATAATTTCACCACGTGTATAACACTAACTTAACGAGTTCGTCTCTTCTTTTACTCACTAACTTAACGAGTTATCACGTGACCTATTTTAACCTTTAAGCCTCTAACTTAACGAGTTCTCACGTGACCTCTATACAAACAAAACTCTAACTTAACGAGTTGTCTGAACGTGCACTGTTCATGATACAGGAGATATAACATTAAAACATATCATGCTTTTCAATAAAAACACACGTTAACTTAACATTTAGCTAAATGAGAAATTAATGCAACGAAACAGCTAGTTATTAACTTCAGATCCAATACACAGAAGTATTTATATCAGTAAGCTTTTTCTGTATTAATTGATGATTTTAATTTCTTTTCACAAGCAATAGTAATTGAGGAAATATGATTATTTTCATTCAGCACACATCATCAAAACAAAAATACTCAACAAAAATTTAGACTTAGTATTAAAACGTTGTGTGGAAAAAAATATAATTTTAAATTGGGAAACATGTCACTTCATGGTTAAATAAGGAATAGTCTTAGGGCATGTTGTCTCTAAGAAATGGTTGGAAGTAGATAAAGGTAAAATAGAAGTAATTTCTAATCTACTAGAACCTAAATCAGTAAAAGATATTAGATCATTTCTAGGGCATGCTGGTTTTTATCAAAGATTTATTAAAGACTTTAGCTAGATAGCTAGACCTTTAACTAATCTATTAAAAGATGTTCCATTTAACTTTGATAAAAATTGCAAGGAAGCATTTTTCAGACTTAAAACTAGCTTAATTTCAACTCCTATAATTCAAGCACCTGATTGGAACCATCCATTTGAATTAATGTGTGGTGCTTCTAATTTTGTTGTAGGAGTAGTGTTGGGACAGAAGATAGAAAAATCTCCTAGAGTGATTCATTATGCAAGCAAAACCTTAAATGATGCTCAAGTTAATTACACAACTACTGAAAAAGAACTATTAGCTATTATGTTTGCCTTAGATAAGTTTAGATCATATCTGATTGGAGCTAAAGTAATAGTATACACGGATCATGCAGCTTTAAAGCATCTAGTAGCAAAAAAAGAAACTAAACCTAGATTGATTCGATGGATATTATTATTACAAGAATTTGATATAGAAATTAAAGATAAAAAAAGTTGTGAGAATGTAGTAGCAGATCATTTATCAAGATTACAAATAGAAAAATCAAATATTAAAATTAAGGATAATTTTCTTGATGAACAATTAATGACCATCAACACAATACATTGGTATGTAGACAGTTAATTATTTAGTTACTGGTTTAACACTTAAGGATTGGAATAGACAAGATAAGAAATTGTTTTTCTCAAGTGAAAAATATTACTATTGGGAAGACCCATACTTATTTAAGAAATGTCCTGATCTAGTTTTAAGGAGGTGTGTTCCAGAAACTGAATATCTGAGCATATTATCTTTCTGTCATGACCAAGCTTGTGGAGGGCATTTTGGTTCAGGGAAAACTGCTGCAAAAATTTTGCAATGTGGATTTTATTGGCCAACACTATTCAAAGATACTCGTAAATATTTCTTAAGTTGTTTAAGATGTCAACAAATAGGAAGAATATCAAAGAGGAATATGATGCCTCTTAATCCTATTGTTGAGGTTGAAATCTTTGATGTGTGGGGAATAGATTTTATGGGTCCATTTCCTATGTCTAATCAATTTAACTACATATTGTTGGGGTGGATTATGTATCTAAATGGATAGAAGTTATTCCTACAAAAACTAATGACAACAAAGTGGTAATACAATTTATAAGAACCAATATATTTGCCAGATTTGGAATACCTAAAGCTATTATCAGTGATAGATGAACTCATTTCTGTAATAGAAGTTTTGAAGCCTTAATGAAGAAATATGGAGTAAACCACAAAATTACAACATCATATCATCCGCAAACAAGTGGACAAGTAGAAAGTGCAAACAAACAAATTAAGTTAATCTTAAAAAAAGTAGTAAATCCTACTAGAACAGATTAGGCTAATGGATTGGTAGATGCACTTTAGGCTTATAAAACAAGCTTAGGTATGTCACCTTTTAGGCTAGTATATGGAAAAAGTTGTCATTTACCAACTGAAATAGAACATAAAGCTTATTAGGAATTAAAAACTCTAAACACTAATTTAAATCAAGCTGCTGAAAATAGAAAAATGCGATTAATTGAATTAGAAGAATTTAGAAATGAAGCTTATTCGAAGACTATAAGAGAAAAAGAGAAAATGAAATTCTAGCATGATAGAAAAATTATTCCAAAAAGCTTTGAAATAGGACAAGAAGCATATCTTTATATGGCTAGACTCCATAACCATCCAGGAAAATTAAGATTTAAATGGGCAGGACCTTACATAGTTCGAAATATTTATCCTTATGGAACTATTGAAATTGAAAATCCTAAAAATCAAAATATATTTAAAGTAAATGGACAAAGACTTAGACCTATTCTGAAAACACCAAAAAGCTCCTTTGGAATTATAGAAGTCAAAGTAGAGGACTACTTGAGCGTTACTTAGTAAGAAATCAGTTTTTATGTTTATATATATATAAAAAAAAAAGTATATAAAATATAAAAATCGTTGCGGTTCAACCGATAGGATCCATCGGTATGATCGGAACATAAAAATATCTATATTAATTTTTAGAAAAAAATGTTGGTTTTACCGAAACATAGTATCAGTTCAACCGAAAAAAAAATAGGTCTGACCGAAACATAGTATTGGTTAAACCAGTAAAAAAAAAATAGAAAAACTATTATCTTAAGTATTTTTATTATTATATCTGTTTGTATAGGAAGTCCGTTGAGTTACGCTTAACTCAATGAGCTTACTCTGTTGAGTCTTGAGTTAATCAATGAGCTTATTCCGTTGAGTTAATTGTAACTCAACAGAGTATTATAGCTAAGACCGCGGATGAGAGAGCAATAGTTGGTTCGGGAAATGACCCAATTACCCGCCTAAACTTAGGACTTATTTAAACTAAAACCTAGGGTTTTAGGGGCATTATCCGGCAAATCATTTAGAATCTAGAACAATAGAAATCGGAGCGATTCGTGTTGTTGTGTAACTCCATGATGAGGAAGATGACACCTAAGTTCTAGGAAGATGCAGTTCACACAACATAGTTTCTGAAGGAATCAGAGGAATGGCACATGCAGCAAAAGATTCAGAATACGACAAGAGAAAAAGAGTTACAGAAGGTAGAATCCAAACTTTTTAGATTAAGAAGAATGTTAGTAGATTGTGGTATACAAATACCTTAGATAATGGAGACACGAATCAAAGTAGCAACAGAAATTGCAGTTAGTAAAGAAAGAAAAATCAGGTCGAATAATGAAGTAGCCTTAGAGCTAATCCAGCGTAAAGCCAGATTATGGTTTAAAAGGCACATTACTGGTCGTAGAAGTTGGGAAATATGGCAGCAACAACAAGCAGGAGAACAGGAAGAACCAACTGTTGAAAGACCTGTTCCTGAGGAACAACAGTTAGGACCTCCAGTTTAGCCAACAAAGCCATTGCCACGAGTAGCATTTGCTTGGCCGAGAACTGATGAAGAAGAGAAAGAGTTTACTAGCTTGGTCAAAATAGCAAGAGACCAAGGTGATAACGAAGAAATAGCTACAGCTAAGGCACATATTTTATATGATGCCATTAAGAGAAGAAGGGTCGAAGAAAAGTTGAGGGCCCAATACAAAATTAAGGTTGAACAGCATCAGGCAGCAGCTAAATCAAGTGCTGCAAGAGAAGCCGAAGTTGGTCCTTTGAGACCAATAATTATAGAGAAAATTAAACAGGGAGAGCTAGTACCTGTGGCTCAAATGCCTACAGAGCCTACTTTTATAGATTTAATCTCAAGTGATGAAGAGGAAGAATAGGCACAATTAATTAGAAAAAGGAAAGGAAAAGAGATAGTGCCTGACTATCAAAAAAAGATTAAATCTGAGGTACCAATTTCAACAGGGCCTGTGGAGCCAATTTTTATAAACCTGCTATCCGATTCTGAGGAGGAGTAGGAGTAGCAGCAGTAGGAGCAAAGAGAAGAAGAAAAACAGGCTAAAATTAGTCTACAGCTTGTACAAGAAGAAGAAACAGAAATTAGGGTAGAAACTGAATTGCCCATGACTCCATCCCAAGCTCCCACAGAATCAGAAAGAACAGTGACAAAGCAGATTGGTAGTCAGGAGGAAGAAGAAAGAATAGAAAATGAAGAAGAAGCTGAACGAAGCCATTTGGACAAAAATGACTTTGCAGATTCCACTGAAGAGCAAGAAACTCTTTAGCAATTTATGGAAAGAATTCAAGATAGAGTGGAGAGTTCTGCCGGCTCACCACCACAGACAGAAGTAGAAGCAAAATTCAAGAATCTGTAGAGCATGTTCAAGTGCAGCATATGGTAGAGGAAAATCAAGAACAAACCTCTCTAGAACAACAAAGTCACATTCCTAACCTGACTAAAACAACAGTTCAGAATGAGGTACATTTTTAGAGTCAGGAAGCTTATCATAAATATCAATAGATTAGGGGTTATGATATTATTTATAGTAGACCAGTAAATTAGGATGCAATGCAAGAAATCAAAGAATTATTTGAATTCCAAGGTCTATTGAATTTTATTTCTCAAGAAAGAGGGCATGCAATATATGAGAATCTAGTGCCCTGTTTTTATGCAAATTTAAGAGAAGGAGAAGGAAGATTAATTTCCAACGTGGAGGAAGCTGATGTACAGATAACACTAGAGCTTCTCCACAACATTTTTGGATTAAAGAATGAAGGGTAGGAAATTTTGGAAAGTACAACTACCGTTGAATGGACAGAACAGGAAATCAAGGACAATTTAGCTATCAATCTTAGTGTGCCTTTATTAAACAGACTGAAGCATTTAAATGGTAAAGCACACATGGTAGCCAACATTTTGATTAAGAATGTCTATCAATGACAAGGCCATGACATAGAATTGAGTCAATTTGTCAAATGGGCCACGTTTGCAGTTGTAAATAGAATTCAAATAAATTGGACTATAGTTTTTATCTCCTAGCTGAAAATAGTAAAGAAGAAATTGTTTTATGGAGATTTGATTCCACTGTTGATGGTGGATTGTATTGATTTCACGAAATAGGAATCAAAAAGGATCAGATCAAGAACCATTTCAGTGAAAGAATACAGAAATTTTGTAGCTACAGAGATAGCTGTACCTTCTAGAGGAATTACAAGAGCTGTAGAAAGAATTAATCCATTAGAACTTCAATTAGAAAAATTCCAAAAGGAAGTAGATGAACTTAGGAATAGAGACTAAATTGTATTGTTCGTCTACTTATATAGAATTGTATGAAAATTGTCTAATGTACTTATAATGTAAATTGATTCATATTAATGAATATAAATTTTTCAGATGTACTTTTCATACATGTTTTAAATGTGAAATGAATGAAATTTATTGAATGTTATATAATTTGTGAAACATTATGCATGAATGTTTAAAAAGATTTACAATTTGCTAAATGACAGGATTAAATAATAGATGCTTGAAAATTTCTACATGATGCAAGGTAAAATGTAAATTCTGCATAACATAAAATGACCTGCAAGTTAAATATTTATATAATGTTCAGATTTAAATGAATTTTGAGTAGAATGATGCATTAATGACATAGATTTAACTTTATTTCAGTTAGCAGAATGAAAAGAAAAAAAAAGCAAAGAGGTACTTACGAGGAGTGAACTTAGAAGTTGCTAAGTGTTAACTCAACTAAGTAAGTTCATTGAGTTAAGCTTAACTCCATGAGGTTAGTAATTTAATATAAGGTCACTCTATTGGGTTATCTGTAACTCAACGAGGTTAGTCCGTGGAGTTAGCAACAGTAACCGACTTTGTTCCGTTGAGTTATCTGTAACTCAACAAGGTTAGTTCGTAGATTAAGCAGAACGATTATTCTTTTAACCACGAACGAAACTTCGACGGTTTAGCGGTTACCAAAATTTGAAATTAATAATGGTACACGTACCCTTAAAAACAGGAACCACGATGCACATTGCAAGACACGTTCTTGCAACGAGATTTATTCACTTTATGGATGTGCATTATATATATAAACAGAATGTTATTTACGAGTTACCAGCACTTTTAAAAGAAAGGAGAATGCGTTGGGGAAATTGGAAGGAGAAGCAGTTGATTCAACTTCATCCGTCAACAAATATTTATTGAATGGAAAGCTTCAGACTAGTATGTAATTAATCATCTATTATTTATTTATGAGCACATGGACTTGTTCTCTAAGCACTAAACGATTAGTAAAAACACCTACCTAGGAATTTTCATCACAGAGGAGTACTGAAACATTTTCTGAACTAGACTTTAATGAAATTCTTTGGGGTGTAGCTAACCTTTCTTTAAAAGAGAACGTAGAGATGGCTGCTCCAGTAGAGAAACCATTAGGAGAAATTTTGTATCCTGAATTAGTTGACGAACCTTCATGTATTCGATTACCAAACTTTGAGAGAGATAGGTTTGAACTGAAATCTAATTATATTAGTCAATTACTACATTTTCATGGATTAGAAAGAGAGGATGCCTATTATTTCCTTAGAGGATTTAATGAATTTTGTCAAATGATGAAAATGCCAAACATGAGTATAGATGCTATTAAACTTAGATGTATCTCTTTTTCTTTAAAAGACACAGCTAAGAGATGGTTATATACTCTATCACCTGATTCAATTTCTACATGGACTGAATTTTGCTTTGTTTTTCTGGAAAAATATTATCCAACACATCAAACGATTAAAAAGAAAAAAGAAATATTAATGTGTAACCAAAAATAGGGTGAATCATTCTAGAAATATTTTGAAAGATTTAAAGATTTATTGACTCAATGTCCACATCATGCAATGAGTAAAGCACAATTAATAGGTATAATTTATGAAGGCATAGATGTTTCAACGAAATCTTTATTAGAATCTACTTGTCAAAATGGATTTTTAAAGTTATGTAGTGAAGAAGCATGGGCATATTTAGAAAACTTTGCAAAAAGAACTACATAGTAGGAAAACTTAGCTGAAGCTATTACAGATAAAAAAATATTGCCAAGAGGAATGCATGAAATAGATTCAAGTACTATATTTGAAATGAAATTAACTGAATTAACAAAGAAAATAGAAGAGTTATCATTAAATCAAAAGCTAGCAGAAAAGAATGCAAACATAAATGATTTAGATATTATTTATGCTAGAAACTAGAGAGATAACTTGGGAAATTCTTATAATCCTAATTGGAGAAATCACCTGAATTTATCTTGGAGAAACAATAATTTCCAGGGAGGAGAAAATGTAAATGAGAAGAATATAAGTTATGAAGAATTAATTGAACAAGGATTTAGAATAGAGAAATTAGAAAAGATAATCCAACAATTAAACAATCGTCTAGATTTTGTATTTGGAAATACTGCAATTCAAAATCAGAATAGAAATATACCACTTAGATAGAAGGAACCAATGGAAGTTAGACCTACTGGAGGATTGTCAATATAAGTAATACCTAACCTATCAATAGAACTGTTAATAAAATTGATACCTCTTCTAGGAGGGTAGCTGAATGAAGCAACATATTTGAAGCAACTATCTGTATATATATGTTTTTATTTATAGTTAATAGTATCGTAGAGTTAGTCCTTAACTCAATGAACTTAGTCTATTGAGTTATGCCTTAACTCCATGAGGGTTGCAGTAGTTATGTTAATTTTTGTCTTTGCTTAACTTTTGTTTGTGTTATATAGAATCGACAAATGGAATTGATGCAATTACCATTGGATGTACTAAGGGAAGTATTGAGTAATTTATCAGCTAAAGATCAGTGCAGGTTGTGTTGTGTATCAAAGGAAATTAAAGACTGTATTGAAGAAAAATATTTTCAGGGACTACAAGCTGCAAAAATGACTAAAATTAGAGATGGATTCATATGGAGGTTATTTAATCATAGTTTAATTAACCATGAATATCTGACTATGGAAGAAACTACTGGAATTCCACCCAACACATTAGAAGGAATAGATCATATTATGGGGATGGATGAAGGATTAATCATATACATGACCAGACCAAGGTATGCAAGTCTATTACCTGATATTTTAATAAGAAATCCTATAACAAGAGAAGAATGGAATATAGGAAGACCTAATAGATATGAAGTACCAACTGTAAATTGTGGGTCAGCTTTAATATTTTCTGATAAAAATTCTACCATTCCTGAAAAATTATATTATTGGAGACCTACAGGAAATTGGGATGAAGATTTATGCTTAAGTGTGTATAATTTTCTGAATAGATCTTGGACTGAAAATATTATGATATATCTAGGACAGAAATCATTAATTAACAACATGCATGTCATACTTGATGGATATGTATATCTAGTCACAGATATATCAATAGCATTTGGATCTGATTTATACATAGTGAGCATAGACTTTTATGATGAATATATAAAAATTTTACCTATACCGAGAGAAATAGCTAAACCACCATCTGCAGAATTTGATAAAATTCAAATAGGAATGTGGTATAATGAATATGATGATCCTACTTTATGTCTGATAAGATGGTGGGATGAATTGATGAAATTTCAAATATGGATTATGAAAGACATAAATGAATGGAAGTGGGAAGAAGAATATATTGAAATAGATGTAGAAATAGAAACTGCTACATTACCTTGGAACCGAAAAGGATCCCTTTCTGCATTTCATATCATTAATGGGTAATACACTTGTATTTGGAATTTATAATATATTACACGTTTACAAATTAAGAAGGAACAAGAACTGCATTAAAACAGGATTAATAGAAAGAAGAATTATGCCTAAAAAGTTTGCTTGGACTGACACGTTTATTCCATTTGTTTCTACTTTTCAATTATGTTCTTAAGCTATGATTTTGTGTGTTTAATGTTGTGTGTATTCTACATTTATTTTTTGAAAAAAAAAAAATGTAGTTTTCATTTTATTTTATAAAAGAAAAAAAAACAAAATATCAATCAAGTTTGTTGGTATTTGTTCTAGGAAACCAACTAGCTTGCTTGTGAGCCACCAGAGGCATAGGAGCCTAGGTTCCACACAAGACGCTGAGTTATCAATATCTGTTAAATGTTATTTTGTTTTATATTCTGCTTTTATCTATGAATGAAAAGTTTTTCACAATCAAAAATTGGAATATCCAAAAGGAGATACAAATGAAACAAGGTATGTAACTGATTATTTATCCTGAATTTAAATTTAAACTCATTCGTTGAGTTAGATGCTAAATCAACGAAACTGTATTCATGCCTACTACAATTACTGTATTTATTGTCAAATCTTTTACATTGAGGACAATGCAAAATGTAGGTATGGGGGGGAGGTAATTAAGTAACAGCCATGTAAGTTTGTTAATTAAAGGAATTAAAATGATACTGCAAAGTTTTGTGGAAATTGAAAATTTTTATGAACTTTCTGTAAATATCCGATAATTGAGACTATAAAATTTTTATAAACTGTAACTGCTTGAATGTTATATTTAGAAGGCTATATAAGATGCTATAGAATTTACTATTTATGCAAATCTAGATATAGTATCTTATGTTTTTTTCTGAATTTCATGAGTTTAATAGTTTCACGATTTTAAAATGAAATCAGAATGCTTAATGAAAAATCAGTAAATTATCTGAAGTCCTGAAGGAGTTGAGATGTGAATTCTAGATTAAATGAAACACATATGATTAAAGATACATTTAATTCGACTGATTGAACTTGTAGAATGATTTATGTGTAGATCTTATTAAACTACAGAAAAAGTATGAGCTTATTGTTATAGATTCATATTTTCAATAAATGATAGAAGCAGGACTATATGAGATTGGTGTTTTACTGCATCTGTATTAATGAAATATGTACATATACAGTATGTGATTAACGTTTTGTTTTGTGTTTGTATTTTGATTGAAAACAAAAAAAGAGAAAAAAAAAAAAAACAAACAAGAAAAAAAAAAGGGGAAACTTTGAGAGTTTATTGACTTCTTTGATCATGAGCCTTTTGTACTTGAGCAGATAGGTATGTAAGGATTGTTGACCTAAAAAAGGACTTTTGTAATCTGGCAACCTAAGATCTTGATCAGATCTGGGATTGTTGACTGAAAGCTCGTTACATAGGTACATTAGAAAGCTCCTATATGATTGAAGCTTGTCAAATTAACTTTTAAAGTATAAAAAATTATATGTATATATACATATACTGTTCTGAAAAGATACAAGTGTTTTATAAAATACAGATATCTTATGAATTGAGTATATTTTCTGTTATCTAGAATTGCTAAAATATGAATCTAGAATTGACTTTTGAAGTTGTTTAATGGAGATACAATTCTTTATTCTACTTGTCTTAATCAGATTGAATTGGATTGTACTTTGATTCGTATGTTGTTGAAATTTCTTCTAGAAATCTTATTTGAAAATTCAAGCTGACAAATGATGAAAAGAAGAACAAACGATAATATAATTAACACCTATGTGATGATGATATACTTTGTATGTAATTTGCATATATTCTAAGTATATTTACAGGTTGATTACTGAAATATACAGAATATCTATATAATAATTCTTATGCTGAACAGAAAAAAGAAAAAGAAAAAAGAAGAAGAATTAATTTTAGTACTTCTAGAAAGACCAATTAATTAGATCTTAGTTTGCTAAATGACTAGCAAAATTTAGGTATGGTGGAAGTGTTTAGAATGAAAAAGTGCATAATATTAATGGTTAAATGATGGTTAATTACATAATATTTAGCTTATCATATGAGAATTAAGCCATTATGTTATAACTGCACTATTATAAGCTTTAATTAAAGAATCTGCTTAAATTGGGGGAATTAATGTCAATTTAGTACATTTCTGAACTATCGGTAAGTTGCAGGCTATGAAATTCTTAGGTATCTGAATTTTCTGATATTTCGGACAGTTATGTTTAACATACCGAACATATTTCAGACAGTTATGTTTAACAGACCGAACATGTATCAGATAGTTATGTTTAAACTACCGAGCAGTTATGTTTTAAAAGAATATTTTATTATTTTCTGAAGTACACGTGTCGAAATCATAATGCATGACTTAAGTGAACTTTCGGTGAGTTATCTAAAACTATCCAAAATTACAGTTGGGCATCAGATAGTTACATGTGTAACTCTCCGAAATCTCTTTTTATTTATAAAATAGCTATGGACACGTGTCATGTTCTAGGAAAGTGACTTAAGTGGATTTTCAATGAGTTATCTCTAACTATCTGAAATTGCAGTTGAACTATCTGAAATTGATAGTTAGACCTGTAACTCTCCGAAATGTTTCTTTTATTATTAAACTACTACTGACATGTGTCGAGATCTAGTAGATTTACTTAAGTTATATATCAGTGAGTTATTTGTAACTATCCAAAATGCATCTGGGCATCAAATAGTTAAGTTTATAAGTATCTGAAATGCATCTAAGCATCAGATAGTTGAGTTTGTAAGTATCCGAAATGCATCTAGGCATCGGATAGTTAAGTTTATAAGTATCCGAAATACATCTAAGCATTGGATAGTTAAATTTATGCACGTGTTTTATAATTAAATCAACGAAGAAAGTCCGTTGAGTTATTTGTAACTCCACGGACTATTTATTTTCTAATATGCCACTATAGCAGTTGTAGGAATAGACAATTGGAAGAAAAAAACCACAATCGCACATATCACGCAGGAATTCACTCGTCGAAGGGAGAAGAAATCATCGTCGTTGATATGAATGAAGGAAATCCAATCGACCATTCAAGCAAAAGCAGTTACCACTAAAGAAATATAAAAGAAAAGAAGAAAAAGAAGTAAAGTGTGTGTGATCGATGGGTATGGCTAGTGTGTATAGAGGAGGAGCACCGAGCTTTCTGCAAACAGTATCGGTAATTCTCTGAAGTAACACACCAACCATCATTACCACCACCATAATCACCAACCATCGAAGGTCTATGAGGATACTTTCCTGATGTTGAGTCGATTCCGAGCCAAACACAGTGTCTGACAACCATTGTGAGGAGTGATCGCGTCACGGGAAGGGAAGCCATTTTCACTAAGCGCCGACTCATATCTCAAGAGATCATAAAGCTTCTAGCCTTGGCTTCGGGTTGATGCCTGTATGCTGAAGAGGAGATCATCTTGCAATTCTAGACTCGTGATTCTATAGGGAGAGGAGACAGAATTGTAAGTGGTTTAATTTTCAGTGGTGTAATCGCGTCGCTTGTAGTGATGGAAGTATTTACTATCGATTGAGATTACTTTACATTTCACCTTTCGCCCATTTCCATGTTCATATTAAAACAAAAATACCAAAAACAACTTATCTGTGTTTGTATTTTGTATTTGAGTGTTGTATTGTTTGTGTTGTATCATGATTAATGTTATCTTTGTCAGTGTTGTGATTGTTTTATGTTTGTTTTAGTTTTACAATTTACTGAAATTGGTTCGTTCAAAAGACTTAAAGATTTTAATAGTTACTGTTTGAATTATCTGAATGTTAGTATTGCCTAATGATAAATCCAGTGTTTACTAACATTAAAGAGCTTAATTGATGTTATTTACAATCTGTGGAACCGCCCAATGGTTGGCCGAATTCCTTTGTAAATAGTAGTATTAAAAAGAAAAGATAGGCTCGTAGAGTTAACTTAAGTCCACGAGGTTAATCCGTTGAGTTAGCCATAACTCAACGAACTTTTCCGTTGAGTTAACTGTAATTCAACGGAGGACTTATTAAAGATATAAATTTGATTGTTAATAAACGAACAGTTCTCAATTCTTAAGCAATTCCCTGTGGGATCGACCTGTACTTGCACACTAATACAATAGACACTGTGCACTTGCAATTAAAGTACAAATTGGAATTAATATCTAATTTGTATTAAAGGTTGTTTGTTTACTTCTAAAAGAAAAATAATAGGCATAAAGATAAATTAACTAAGTAAAAACAGAAGTTAACAAATCCAAGTTTTTCTGGTGCGTTGTTGGAGATCCAATTAGGTTTTTTGGTGTCGTGTTGGGTAAACCAAACAGTATCCGAAAGGCAATATAAAGTATTAGCAACACTATCAGACAGTTAGAAGATTAAGTATCTAAAAGTAGAAGGCTTTCGGAGAGTTAGAAATATGGATGTATAAAGAATCGAAAAGTTACAGTAGCTAACTATTTGAAACTTAAGTCATTGAATTTCCCACGTGCAGAAATCCAGACAGAAGCTTAAAAGAAGAATTGAAAAGTTACTAGAGCTAACTATCCGAAATTTGAAGAGTTTCGGTGAGTTACAGGTATAACTATCTGAAATTTAAGTTAGTCTATTATGCACGTGCTGAATTAAATAAAGCAGTCGGAAACTTAAAGAAGGATTTCAGAGAGTTACTGTAACTAACTATCCGATAGTTAAAGAACAGTTCGGTAAGTTACAGTTGCAAGTATCTGATTGAATGACAGCTCATATGTACGATCTAAAATCCTACATGGCAGAAAGACTTAAGTGACTTTTCGGTAAGTTACAAGTATTTTTCGGAGAGTTACATGACTAAGCCTCTGAAAAATCCAAGAAATCAGAAGGGTATCGTGAAATACCTCCCTGAACGGTAACTTACCATATTTGGGTCTGAAATCTTATCAAGTACAGCAGAATGTATTCGTTGGAAGAAAAATATGATTGTTACACATATTAGTATATATACAAGCAACAGACAACAGAATTAGACAACTTTTGCTCATACAAATATTTACACCAAGCTCAATAGAAGAAAGTCCTTGAGATCAAATCATCATCAGCATATACAAACTCAAATTTAGAAGCTCATCACACACTCAACTCTAATACATTCAAGCAAGTGTTTTACTGAAGTACACGGATCAAAAACTTCAGAGAAAGATTGGTTGGAGCTACGAACTGAAAGCTCAATCAGATTAGTTGGTTCTTGCTTTGACCTTAAAGCAAGTGTTTGTAAGTTTGAGAAAGTTTAGTGAAGCCCAAGTATCTCTTGGGGGTGGACTAGCCGTTAGTGGTGAACCACCTAAAAAACCTTGTGTGCATTCCTTTTATTGTGTGCTTGCTAATTCTCTATATCAATCATCCATTTATTGCTAAGAAACATTTTATTACCATTCACCCCCCCTCTGGTAAGCCATCAGGTCCTAACACATACGTGACCCATTTAATAAATTAACTCAGTTCAATGTCATGGTCATGCCTCTAATAGACAATTTTCACTAGTATAGTTGTGTTTAGAATGAAAAAGTGCATAATATTAACGGTTAAATGATGGTTAATTGCATAATATTTAGCTTATCATATGAGAATTAAGCCATTATATTATAATTGCACTATTTTATGCTTTAATGAAGGAATCTGCATAATTACAAGGAATTAGCGTTAATTTAGTACATTTCTAAATTGTCGATGAATTACAAGTTTGAAATTCTTAAGTATCCGAATTTTTTGTTAATTCGAAGAGTTATGTTTAATGTACCAAACAATTATGTTTTAAACGAGAGAAGAAGATTTTATTATTTCCTAAAGTACACATGTTGAAACTTCAAAGCATGACTTAAGTGGATTTTCGGTAAGTTATCTGCTAACTATCTGAAATGTATCTAGGCATCGAATAGTTAAGGTTTGTAAGTATCCAAAATATTTGAACTCGTTAAGTTAGATTTATGCACATGTTGAATTTAAGTGCTTTATTATGTCACGTGAGATGCACATGTTTAACTCGTTAAGTTAGTATAACTATACACATTAAGTTACATAAATACACACTAAGATAACACGTTATGTTAGCAACTTATTTCTTTATTGCATGTGTTTTATAATTAAATCAACAAAGTAAGTCAGTTGAGTTATCTATAACTCCACAAACCATTTATTTTCTAATATGCCACTGTAGTAGTTGTAGAAACAGGACATTCGAAGGAAAACCATGATCACACGTATTACGTAGGAATCTACTTGTGGAATGAAGAAGAAATCACCATCGTTGATATGAATGAAGGAAATTCAACCGATCATCTAAGCAGAAGTAGTTACAACAGAAAGAAATATAAAAGAAGAGGAGAAAAATGAAGAAGGTGTGTGTAGAGGTGGAGGACTACCGTAACTACAAGATGCGTCGGAAGTTCCCTGAAGCTCCACACCACCACCAAAATCACCAACCATCGGAGGTCTGTGAGGATACTTTTCTGATGTCGGGTCAATTCCGAGCCAAACACGGTACTTGACAACTACTGTGAGGAGTGATCACATCGCAGGAAGGGAAGTCATTTTCACCAAGCACCAACTCATATCTTAGGAGATCGTAAAGCTTCTAGCCTTGGTTTCGGGTTGATATCAGTATGCTGAAGAGGAGATCATCTTACAATTTTGGATTCACGATTCTATAGGGAGAGGAGGCAGGATTGTAACTAATTAAGTTTTCAGTGGTGTAATCGTATTACATGTAGTGATGGAAGTTTTTACTATTGATAGAGATTTTTACATTTCACCTTTTGCTCATCTTTAGGAACATATCAAAACAAAAATACCAAAAATAACAAATTATCTGTGTTTACATTTAGTATTAAAGTGTTGTATTGTTTGTTTTGTATCATGATTAATGTTATCATTGTTAGTATTGTGAATGTTTTATGTTTGTTTGATTCAGAAAATAGAAAATAGTTTTATAGTTTACTAAAATTGATTTGTTCCAAATACTTAAAGATTTTAATGGTTACTATTTGAAACATCTGAATGTTAGTATTACTTAATCATAAATCGAATATTAACTAACATTAAAGAGCTTAATTGATGTTATTTACAATCTGTGGAATCACCCAATGGTTGGTCGAATTCATTTGTAAGTAGCAGTATTTAACTAGAAAGATAGACTCGTGGAGTTAACTGTAAGTCCACGAGGTTAGTCCGTTGAGTTAACCATAACTCCACGAACTTAGTCTGTTGTATTAACTGTAACTCAATGGAGTGCTTAACTAAACACACATGAACTCCAATATAACAATCGGAACAGTACACAATTCTTACTCAATCTCTATGGGATCGATCTGTACTTGCATACAAATACAATATACACTGTGCACTTGTAGTTAAAAGCACAAATTGGATTTAATATCTAAATTGTGTGAAAGGTTGTTTGTTTACTTCTAAAAGTAATTATTTATATAAGCATAAAAGTAAATTAAACAAGCACTTCTAATACCGTTTAACAAATATAAGTTCACAAATCCAATGCAAGTCTTCTAGTGCCGTTGTATAAGCAAGTTTAAGAATTAACTTAACAATCCCAAACAAGTTGCCACCATGTGTACCTTTCCATTTAAGTATTTCATTCTATTAAGTATTAGCACATTAGGGTCGACGGCCAAACATTGCTTAATTGCTTGTTTTGTCCATTCAGTTGTAGTTATATTTTCCAAAATTGCAATGCTTTCATTTTTTAGTCCAAAAATGTTGTGGAGAAGCTCAAGTGTTATTTGAATATTAACTTCTTTCACGTTAGAAATTAAATTTCCTTCTTCCTCTCTCAAATTTGCATAAAAATAAGGCACTAAATTTTCATATATTGCATGCCCTTTTTCTTTTGAAATGAAGTTCAATAGGCCCTAGAATTCAAATAATTCTTTAATCTCCTCCATTCCAGTCCAATTTACTGGCCTACTATAAATAATATCATACCCATTTATCTCTTGATACTTGTTGTATGCTTTCTGACTCCAAAAGTGAACATTTAGAATAGTCACTTCAGATGGGTTAAGAATTTGGATTTGTTACTCTAGAGGGGTTTGTTCTTGAATTTCTTCTTCAAGTTGCTAAGCTTGTTGTTGTATTTCTAGTTGAAAATAATCTAGAGATTCCTTCTCTTCTACTTTGAATTGTTGTGGAGAGCCTGCAGAACTTTCCACATTTTCTCTATAAGTTGTTGAAGAGTTTCATTTTCTTCAAAGGAATCAATTGAATCTTTTTCTTCTTGTTCAACTTCCTACTCAGCTTCTTCTATTTCTTCTTCCTCCTAACTACCAATCTGCATTGTTACTATTTCTAATTCTGTGGTAGATTGGGATGGAGTCACGGGCACAGTATATTTTACCCTAACTTCAATTTCTAATTCCTTAGGCTACAAACTAATTTCAGCCTATTTTTCTTCTTTTCTTTGCTTTTGCTGCTACTGCTCATTATTCTCCTCCTCAGATTTGGATAGTAGATTAACAAAAATGGGCTCTTTAGGCCCTATTGATAGTATAGGCTCAAATTTAACTATCTCCTTAGCCTCAAGCATTTTTTCTTTTCCTTTTCTTCTAATTAGTTGTGCCTATTCTTCCTCTTCTTCCTCTAAGACTAAGTCTACAAAATTGGGCTCTCCAAGCCCTCGAGCCACAAGTACTAGCTCTTCTTGCTTAACAATTACTAGTTTAGAAGGACTAGCTTCAGTTTCTCTTGCAGCTAGTGATCTAACAGCTTCAAAATGCTATTCTACTTTAATTTTATACTAAGCCTTCAACTTATCTTCAGCCTTTTTCTTGCAAAGTGCATCATATAATAAATGTGTCTTTGCTAAAGCCATATCTTTAGAATTTCCTTGACTCTTGGCAACTTTAACAAGCTCTGCGAATTCTCTCCATTCCTCTAGCATTGATGGTCCCCAAAATGCTGCTCTTTCTAATAGCCTTGGTGGTGGAATGGATGGTCCTAGCTGTTGTTCCTCAGTAATAGTTTTTCAACAATTGGCTCTTTAGTAGTAGGTTCTTCAACTGCTTTCTTTTGTTGCTCCTTGATTTCCCACCAGGCATGTCCAACAATATATCTTACAAACCATAGTTGTGACTTGTGTCGGATCAACTCTAAGGCAACCTCGTGGTTTGGTCTAATTCTCCTTTCTCTATTTACAATCATTTTTGTTGCTACTTTGATTCTCATTTCTACTATTTGAGGTATTCTAATATTTAATTCAACCAAAACTTTTCTCCAATAGAAAATATCAAATTCTACATTTTCTAATTCTTTCTCCTGTGTTGTGTTCCTAATCTTTTGCCGTGTATGCCATTCCTCTAACTCCTTGAGAAATCTTATAGTGTCAACTGCTTCCTAGAATTCTGGCGTCATCTTGTTTTCGTGGTGTGACAGAATGGAACAGAACGGTTTTGATCTCTACTATTCTAAGTTCTAAATGATTTCTGTGGATAATGCTCCCAAATCCTAAGTTTTAGTATAAATAAACCCTAAGTTTTTGGTAGGTAATTGAGTCATTTTCCTGTGCAAACTCTCGTTCTCTCACTCACTTCTCCATGGAGTTACGGTTAACTTCACAAACTAAGTCTGTGGACTTAACTACAGTACTCTGTTGAGTTATTGTTAACTCAACGGAGAAAGTTTGTTAACTTATCCTAGACTCAACGGAGTAAGTTCATTGAGTTAAACTTAACTCAACAGACCTCCTATAAAGTTATAACTAATAAAAATACTTATAATGATAATTTTTAGTTCAATCAAGATCAAAGAATTCCCGGTCTAACCAACTCTTAATTTTTCTATTTACTTAACTTCAATCAAACCATTGCTTTTCCTCGATCGAACTGAAATTATAGAATTTTTTTTCTTTTTCTACCGGTTGAACCGATGTCATGCTTCAATAAAACCGACATTTTTATTTAATATAATATATATTTATATTTTTTATGTTTTAGTCAAACTGATGGATCCTTTCGGTGTGATCGTAGCAGTTTTTTCTTTTACTATATAGTTCGATAAAATTGATAATTTCTTTCGGTTGAACCCTGACTATATTTAAATTTTTTTTTTTTTTTTACTAACATATATCTATTTCTTACTTAATAAAGCTCGAGTAGTCCTCTACTCTTACTTCTTCTATAATTCCAAAGGAACTTTTTGAAATTTTCAGAATAGGTCTACGTCTTTGTCCATTTACTTTAAATATATTCTGATTTTTAGGGTTTTCAATTTCAATAGCTCCATAGGAGTAAATATTTCTAATTATATAAGGTCGTGCCCATCTAAATCTTAATTTTCCTAGATGGCTATGAAGTCTAGTCATGTAAAGATATACTTCTTGTACTATTTCAAAAGTTTTTGGAACAATTTTCTTGTCATGCCAAAACTTCATTTTCTCCTTTTCTTTTACAGTTTTCGAATAAGATTCATTCCTAAATTCTTCTAATTCAATCAATTGCATTTTTCTATTTTCAACACCTTGATTTAAATTAGTGTTCAGAGTTTTTAATGCCCAATAAGCTGCTTTATGTTCAATTTCAGCTAGTAAATGACAACTTTTTCCATATAATATTCTAAAATGTGACATACCTAAGCTTGTCTTATAAGCAGTTCTATAAGCACAAAGTGCATCTATTAATCTATTAGCCCAATCTTTTCTAGTAGGATTTACTACTTTTTCTAAGATTAACTTAATTTGTTTGTTTGCACTTTCTACTTGTCCACTTGTTTGCAGATGATATGATGTTGCAATTTTGTGATTTACTCCATATTTCCTCATTAAGGCTTCAAAACTTCTATTATAGAAATAAGTTCCTCTATCACTAATAATAGCTTTAGGTATTCCAAATCTAGCAACTATATTAGTTCTCATAAAATGTATTACTACTTTGTTGTTATTAGTTTTTGTAGGAATAGTTTCTATCCATTTAGACACATAATCCACCCCCAACAATATATAATTAAATTGATTAGACATAGGAAATGGACCCATAAAATCTATTCCCCACACATCAAAGATTTCAACCTCAAAAATAGAATTTACATACAAAACAAATAATACAACACTTTAATACTAAATGTAAACACAGATAATTAGTTGTTTTTGGTATTTTTGTTTTGATATGTTCCTGAAGATGAGTGAAAGATGAAATGTAAAAATATCTATCGACAGTAAAAACTTCTATCACTACATGCGATGTGATTACACCATTGAAAACTTAATCACTTACAATCTTGCCTCTTCTCCCTATAGAATCGTGAACCAAGACTTGTAAGTTGATCTCCTCTTTAGTATACTAGCATCAACCTGAAACCAAGGCTAGAAGCTTTACGATCTCTTGAGATATAAATCGATGCTTAGTGAAAATGACTTCCCTTCCTACGATGTGATCACTCCTTATAGTGGTTGTTAGTCGCCGTGTTTGACTCGAAATCAACTTAACATCTAGAAAGTATCCTCACAGACCTCTGATGGTTGGTGATTTTGGTGGTGTTGTGGAGCTTCAAGGAACTTCCGACATTTCCTACAATTTGCGTGATCCTCCACCTCACACCTTTCTTCATCTTTCTCCTCTTCCTTTATATTTCTTTTAGTAGTAACTATTTTTTCTTAAATGATTAGTTGGATTTCCTTCATTCATATCAACGATTGTGATTTTTTCTTCATTCTACAAGTTAATTCTTGCGTGATACGTGCAATTGTAGCTTTCCTTCGAATTTCCTATTTCTGCAACTACTATAGTAGTATGTTAGAAAATAAATGGTCTATGGAGTTAGTGTAACTCAACAAACTTACTTTGTTGACTTAACTATAAAACATGTGCAATAAAGAAATAACTTAACGAGTTCAGATGTTTTGAATAGTTACAACTATAAGTATCCAAAACTTATATGCATTTTAGATAGTTAGCACCAAACCTTCTAAAAGATAACTTAAGTCAAATTTCTAAATTGCAACACATGTCCTCAATCAATTTTATGATGAAAAGGTATTCCAGATACTTGCAAACATAACTATCCAATGCTCAGATGCATTTCGGATAGTTAACGTCTAACTTACCAAAAATCCACTTAAGTCATGTATTAAGGTTACAACACATGTACTCTAGGAAATAATAAAATATTCTTTAAGTGTTTAAAACATAACTATCCAGTACATGAAATGTAACTCTCTGAAATAATAAACAATTCAAATAATTAAGAATTACAAAGCCTATAACTCACCAATAATGCAAAAATGTACTTAATTAACATTAATTCCTTGAAATTATGTAGATTCTTTCATTAAAGCATATAATAATGCAATTATAACATAATGACTTAATTCTCATATGATAAGCTAAATATTATGCAATTAAACATTAATATTATACACTTTTTCATTCTAAATACTTCCCCCATATTTAACTTTTGCTAGTCCCTTAGCAAACTACTAAGATCTAACTAGTTGGTCTTTCTAAAGTACTAGAACTAATCCTTCATTTTGTATCTTCAGAATACATAGATTAGATTAATATAAAGATATTCTGTATTAATTCATTAATCTAATTTAACATTGTTTTCTCCTCTCAAACCTACAAATATATTTAAAACATATGTAAATTACATACAAAATATACTAGCATCACATAGGTGGTAGTTATATTATCAATTTTTTCTTTTTCAAAACATCTATTATCTTGAATTTTTCAATATGATTTCTAGAATAAATTTCAACTACATACAAATCAAAATACAATTCAACTCAATATGATTAAAACAAGAAGAAAAATGAATTGTATCTCAAATAAACAACTTCAAAAGTCTAATCTAGATTCATACTTCAGTAATCATAAATAACAGAGAATATACTTGATTCAAAAGATATCTGTATTTTCACAAAATACTTTTATCTTTTCAAAACAGTATATGCATATTTTTACTTTAAAAGTTAATTTGAAAAGTTTGAATCATATAAGAGCTTTCTAGTGTACTCATGTATTAAGTTTTCAATCAACAATACCAAATTTGATTAGGATCTTAGGTTGCTAGATTTAAAGAGTTCTTTTTCAGGTCAACAATTCTTACATACTTATCTGCTCAAATACAAAAGACTTGTGATCAAACAAATCAATAAACTTTCAAAGTTTTTCTCTCTCTTTTCCTCTTTTTTTTTTTTTCTTTTTAACATAGTATATATATGTATTTCATTAACACAGATGCAATAAAACACAAATCTCATATAATTCTGCTTCTATAATCTCTTGAAAAATCTGAATCCATATCAATAAGCTCATACTTTTTCTGTAGTTTAATAGGATTTACACATAAATCATTCTACAAGTTTAATCAATCAAATTAAATGTATCCTTGATCATATATATTTCATTTAATCCAAAAATCAACATTTCAGCTCTTTTAAGATTTCAAATAATTTCTTGAGTTACAGTTAAACGTTCTAATTTCATTAAAATTGTGAACTTGTTAAACTCATAAAATTCAATAAAAACATAAGATACTATATCTAGATTTGTATTAATATTAAAATTGTGTAGCATCTTATATAAGAATCTAAATATAACATTTAAGCAATTACAGTTGTCCAAAAAAAAAAAAATTTAATAGTTTCAATTATCAGATAGTTATAGGAAATGATTTGTTTGTTTGATTCAGAAAATAGAAATAGTTTTATAGATTACTAAAATTGATTTGTTTAGAATACTTAAAAATCTTAATGATTACTATTTGAAATATCTAAATGTTAGTGTTACTTAATGACAAATCTCAGATTAACTAACACTAAAAAGCTTAATTGATGTTATTTACATTCTATGGAACTACCCAATGGATGGCCGAATTCCTCTATGAATAGTAATATTTAATTGGAAAAATAAACTCATGGAGTTAACTTAAGTCTACAAGTTTAGTTCATTGAGTTAGCTGTAACTCCATGAACTAAGTTTGTTGAGTTAACAATAACTTAACGAAGTGCTTAATTGAATACATACAAACTCTAGCATAAAAATTAAAATAGTACACAATTCTTACTCAATCTCTATGAGATCGTCTTGTACTTGCACACAAATACAATATACATTGTGCACTTGTAATTAAAAATACAAATTGGACTTAATATCTCATTTGTGTGAAAAGTTGTTTGTTTACTTCTAAAAAGAATTTATTAATATAAGCATAAAAACAAATCAAACAAGTTTTCCCAATAAACACAAGGCTAGAAGCTTTATGATCTCCTGAGATATGAGTCGATGCTTGGTGAAAATAGCTTTCCTTCCTACGACACGATCACTTCTCACAGTAGTTGTTAGTTACCGTGTTTGGCTCGGAATCGATCAGACATCTAGAAAGTATCCTCATAGACCTCTGATGGTTGGTGATTTGTTAGAACCCGAGTATTTTGATAATGCAAAACCTATCTGAGGAAATATATTGTATTTCATAGTTAAGTCTGTACTGTATTAGATCAAAAGGCTGTTAGAACAAATTCCAAGCAAATGAACAGATCAAGAAGGTTTCAGATGATAATACTTTCAAGATACAGCAAAATCGGACAGTTACAGGTACAAGTATCCGAAGAGTAAAACAGTAGCAAGACTATCGGACAGTTAGAAGGATAACTATCTGAATTTTACAAAGCCTTCGGAGAGTTATTTAATTAGACAATTAAGGGAATTGAATGATCGGATAGTTAAGGAGTTAACTATCCGGAAGCTTAAAGGACTTTTCGGAGAGTTACAGGTATAACTATCCGAGAGTTAAGTCATTCAATAAACCACGTGTAGAAATACAGAACGGAAGCTTAAAGGACTTGATGGAGAGTTAGATAACTATCCAAGTTTTCTTTTTGGAGAGTTAGATAACTATTCGAGTTTTTTGATAAGTTACAGGCATAACTTTTCGAAACTTAAGTCATTTTATTACGCACGTGCAAAATAGAGAAGCCGGTAGTTGAAAGCTTAAATAGGAAAATCGGAGAGTTAGATAACTATCCGAAATTTCAAAAAGAGTTTCAATGAGCTACAGTTTAACCATCCGAAACTTAAGTCAGTGAATTTCCCACATGCAGAAATCCAGACAGATGCTCAAATGGGTTTTCGGAGAGTTAGAAAGATAACTATCTGAAATTTCAAAAGAGTTTCGGTGAGTTACAATTTAACCATCCGAAACTTAAATCATTGAATTTCCCACGTGCAGAATTTCAGAGTGGCTCAAATAAGTTTTCGGAGAGTTAGAAAAATAACTATCCAAAATCTTGAAGCATTTCGATGAGTTACAAGGATAAACTTCTGAAACTTAAGTCAGCCCTTTATGCACGTGCTAAAATTAAAGCAATCGAAAAGTTGACAGAATCAAACTATCTGACAAGTATTTAACTATTCGGTGAGTTACAGTTATAAGTATCCGATTGGATGACAGCTCACATTTAAATATTCTGGAATCCTACCTAGCAGTAAAGGTTAAGTGATCTTTTGGTGAGTTACAGTTACTCTTCGGAGAGTTGCATAGCTAACCATCTAAAAGAACAGGAAAATCAGTAAGATATCTTGAAACGATTTTCTGAACGGTCACTTGCCGTATTGGGACTTGATCCTAATCAAGTACAGTAGAATACATCCGTTGGAGGAAAATATGATCGTTGTACATATCAAGTATATATTCAAAATACAGACAACAGATATATGGTAGAGATATACAATGAGCTACACTCCAATTCCATTGACACTCAAGTCTACAAATAGTGAAGCATATTCTAAAGATCTACTACAGAAAAAGCTCTTGTGCCAAAACTCTGATTGAAGGTTTAAAGTTGTTGGTTCGTGGCTTCAACCTGAAAGCTACATATAGTGTTGGTTTGAGTTTTGACCTAAAAACTCTAGAGGTTGGTTTACTGAAGTTTTTACCTGAAAACTTCTATGTAGTTGGTTCTTGCTTTGACCTGAAAGCAAGTGTGTAAGTGTTGAAACATTTAGTGAAGCCCAAGTGAATCTTGGGGGTGGACTAGCCAAATTGGTGAACCACCTAAAAATTTTTGCTGTGTGTTTCTTATCTCTGTTGATTTGCATTATATTAGTTTCATCTTATTACATTTCAATTGAACATTCGATTCAACATTAAAAGAATTTTAAAACTACACACTTTCACCATTCACCCCCCCTCTAGTGAGCCTATCGATCCTAACAGTTGGTATCAGAGCAAGGTTAATCCTTCATAAGATTTAACCATCTAGATTTATGGCTCAATTTGCTGAAGGACAAAACATCCATAGACCTCCTCTATTCGATGGTTCCAATTATAACTATTGGAAGAATAGAATGGAGTGCTTCCTTAGGAGTTCAGATGTTAAACTCTGGAAGACTATTGTTCTTGGAACTACACTTCCAACTAGTGATATTTCGAACTGGTTTGAGGAGGATGAGAAAATCATCTAGTTGGATGCTAGAGGGCTGAATGCCATTTATTGTGCACTAACTGCTGATCAATATAATAAGGTATCTACATGTAAGTCTGCTCATGAGGCTTGGAAAATCCTTCAAGTTACTCATGAAGGTACAAGCCAAGTTAAGGATACAAAAATCAGTATTCTTTTGAGAAAACTAGAACTGTTTAGAATGAATGATAATGAAAACATAACTAAAATGTTTTCTAAATTTACTGAAATCATTAACAGTCTGAAAGGCTTGGGAAAGGAGTTCTCTTCACGTGAATAGGTACAGAAGATCCTGAGGAGCTTAACTATTGAGTGGAAACAGAAGTCCACATCTATTCAAGATTCCAAGGATCTCAACAATTACACTTGAAGAACTGTTGGGCAATCTTCTGGCCCACGAAGCTCAGATGAAGGACTGGAAAGAGCAAGAAGGAGCTGTTGAAAAGAAAGCTGAAAAGAAAAAGGAAATGGCATTTCCATCTACAAAGGAAGCTCTAAGCTCAGATGATGATGAAATCATGTTGTTGGCAAGGAACTTCAGAAAGTTTATGAAAAAAAAGAATAAGTCCAGCTCTTCTAAAAGAACGGTCCTTACATGTTTCAAATGTAAAAGGCAAGGGCACATACAGACCTTCTGTCCATTTCAGATAGAAGAGGATCAAGGAGATAAGAAGAAGAGATTGAAGGACAAAAAGAAGATGGCTCTCAAAGCTACGTGGGATGACAATAGCTCTTCAAGCTGTTCATCAAATTCTGAAGAAGAAGCAGCAGCCAATGTTTGTTTTGCAACACAAGAGGTATGCTCTACTTCCTCTAGTTCAGAAAATGAGCATAATGAGTTAGACATAAACAGTCTTCTATCTACTGTAGATAATTTATATGTGAAATGTAGAGATTTTAAGAAAGAAATTAAAAGATTAAATCATTGCTTAGAAAATTCATTTACAAAATTAGAATCAACTATAGTTGAAAATAGAAATCTAAAATCAAATTTAGATAAGTATAGTTGTGATAACTGTGGATTAAAAGATGAAAATAAAAATCTATTAACTACTATATCAGATTTGAAAGATACTATATGTAAATTCACCCAAGGACAAAAAGGATTAAATAAAATAATGGGATCTCAACGATCAAATGGGAATAAATATGGCCTAGGGTATGCTATACCACAGGAAATACCTTATTGTGGTGGAGTGATTCGATCTTATAGAGATGGCACCACTGTATTTGCCATCAAACGAAGATCAGGTCATATGTGGCTGCCAAGAGGCAATAGATTTAATGTTTTAAGGACTAACTCCATTGGACCCAAGAAGATTTGAGTATCAAAAGCTTTAATTTCAATATGATTTGTAGGGTGACAAGGAGTTTCAAGCACGTTCAACTAAATGGATTGTGGATAGTGGATGCTCAAAGCACATGACAGGTAAGAAAAGCTTTATTGACTCAGTTAAAAGCTTAAGTTTAGGATCTATTAAGTTTGGAAATAATGAAAAGTGTAAAATAACTGCAATAGGAAATATTACATCTAAAAATGGTATAATTGAGAATGTCTTGCATGTAAATGGATTAAAACAAAATTTGTTAAGTGTAGGACAATTATGTGATAAAGGCTATACTATTTCTTTTAATGTTAAAAACTACTACATTATTGATCCTGCCACAAATGAAACAAAATTTACTAGTATTAGAAATTGCTCAATATATACATTAAACTTTCCATGTGAAAATTCTGCAAGCAATTCCTGTTTGGTAGCAACTGGTGAAAACGATTGGGTGTGGCATAGAAGACTTGGTCACATCAGTATGAAGAATATCAGAAAGCTATCCACGGGTGATCTTGTTAGGGGTCTTCCTAAACTCACTTTTAAAAAAGATAGAGTGTGCAGTGAGTGTATGCTAGGGAAGCAGAAGAGAACTGCTCTTCATAGCAAAAGTGTTGTTTCCACCAAAAGACCATTAGAACTGCTACATCTAGATTTGTTTGGTTCTTCTCAAGTATCAAGTCTTGGGGGTCGAAAATATATTTTTGTTATTGTTGATGATTTCTCTAGATTAACTTGGGTGATATTTTTGACACATAAAAATGAAACTTGCAATGAGTTTAGGAATTTCTGCATAAGAGTTCAGAATTAGAAGGAACTAATAGTGAAGAAAATTAGAAGTGATCATGGAGTTGAATTTGAAAACTATGAATTTGAAAACCTTTGCAATTCATTTGGAATTCTGCATGAATTCTCTTGTCCTAGAACTCTTGCTCAAAATGGAGTTGTAGAAAGGAAAAATAGGACATTACAAGAAATGGCTAGAACTATGTTAAATGCCACAGATCTACCTAAATTTCTCTAGGCAGAAGTTGTAGGAACAGCTTGTCACATTTCCAACAGAACTCACATTAGATCCATATTGAATAAGACACCCTTTGAAATTTGGTTCGATAAAACTCCAAATGTTGGCTATTTTAAGACATTTGGATGCAAATGTTTTGTCTTAAATACAGGAAATGCTAAAGACAAGTTTGATGCTAAGTCTGAACCTACCATACTTGTTGGTTACTCCTCGAGAAGCAAAGCTTACAGAGTATATTTTGCTGAAGATAGAAGAGTGAAGGAAAGTATAAATGTTCAGTTTAATGAAGATCTGTTTCAGAATTTCAAAAAGCTAAAGATTAATAATTATAGTGAAAATGAATACTTTGAAGATGATAAAAGCAAGCAGAATACCAATTCACAAGTGTTAGACTAGAATCTCAACCATAGATATCAGAATCATAACAGTTGAAAGTTTAGATCTGATCATCCCGAGGAAGAAATTATTGAAAATATATCTAAAGTGGTACAAAATAGAAGCAAAGCATAAGATATCTGTAATTTTTGTGCATTTGTGTTAGAAATGGAGCCAAAATCAGTTGATGAAGCTTGTAAGGATACCTACTGGACAATGGCTATGTAGGAAGAATTAAATCAGTTCCAGAAAAACAATGTGTGGGAACTAATAGAAAAACCTGTAGGAAAATCCATCATTGGAACTAAATGGATTTTCAAAAACAAATTAGATGAAGAAGGTAACATTCTCAAAAATAAAGCTCGATTAGTTGCACAAGGCTACAATCAGCAGGAAGGTATTGACTATGAAGAAACTTTTGCTCCTGTAGCTAGGATTGAAGCTATCAGAATGTTGCTTTCCTTTGCAAGTAGTATGAAGATAAAATTGTTTCAAATGGATGTGAAAAGTGCCTTCTTAAATGGAGAAATTAAAGAAGAAGTGTTTGTTAAACAATCTCCTGGATTTGAAGATGAACTCAAGCCAGATCATGTCTACAAATTGAGAAAGGCTCTATATGATTTGAAACAGGCACCTAGAGCTTGGTATGAGAAATTGAAAAAAAATTTAACTGAAAACAATTTTTCTATAGGTAAAGTGGATAGCACTTTGTTTATCAAAACTTTTGATGTGCACATGTTGATTGTTCAGATATATGTTGATGATATAGTCTTTGGAGCCACTTCAAAAGATCTCTATCATGAATTTCAGAATTTGATGAAATATAAATTCGAAATGAGCATGATGGGAGAATTGAAGTTTTTCTTGGGATTACAGATTCATCAGATGCATAATGGTATCTTTATCAACCAAGAAAAATACTACAAAGAGATGTTGAAGAAATTTGGTTATGAAAACATCAAATCCGCAAATACTCCAATGAGTTCAAGCATTAAAATAGAAATGGATGATTCAAGTGTTGTAGTGGATCAAAGGCAATATAGAGGTATGATTGGATCCCTGTTATACCTTTCAGCTAGCAGGCCAGATATTATGTTTAGTGTATGCTTGTGTGCTAGATTTCAAGCATCATCAAAGGAATCACATTTGAATCAGTCAAAAGGATTTTCAGATATCTACAAGGAACAAAAGATTTCAGATTATTCTACTTAGCTGACAGTAGTTTGATTTTAACAAGCTATAGTGATGCAGATTATGCAAGGAGCAGATCTAATAGAAAAAGCACCAATGGTACTTGTCAATTACTTGGATGTTCTTTAATCTCATGGTTCAGTAGGAAACAAAATTGTATAGCTTTATCTACTACTGAAGCCGAGTATATTGCAGCTGGATTATGCTGTGCACAAATCCTTTAGATGTAGCAAACTCTAGCAGATTACAGACTGAATATTCAGAATTCAATCATATTTTGTAATAACAGTAGTGCAATCAGTCTATCTAAGAATACAGTACTTCATTCCAGAGCTAAGCATATCGAGATCAAACATCATTTTCTGAGAAATCATGTGGAGAAAGAGAACATTTCACTTAAGTTTGTGCCAACAAAAAATCAACTTGCAGATATTTTTACCAAACCTTTAAATGAATCAACTTTTAATCATATTAGACGAAATCTAGGAATATATTCTTTACAAGATCTTTAAATATTTTTTCATCAAGCTCACCATATGGGAGCTTGTTTTTCTGCTAACCTACTCGTGCAGGATATAGTCAATATCAGTTTTACAGTCCTTACCTTTTTATATAATGACAAAAAGGGGAAGAAGAATTTGAAAATTTGTCAAGTATATGGTCACTTACAGTATTTCCAGCAAGAATTGAAAGAGAAAAACTCAACACACAGATAGGGGGAGAAGTCTGCTCAAAGTTAGGGGGAGGAATCCCTCCTCGTCAGTATAGTTTTGATAAATTCTTGTTTTATGTTTCTCTATGTGACTAAATGTATAGAAATACACTAGGGAGTGAAATACATGTAAATAATTGTAAAGGTTTTTGTCATTATCAAAAAGGGGGAGATTGTTAGAACCCAAGTATTTTGATAATGCAAAACCTATGTGAGGAAATATATTGTATTTCACAGTTAAGTCTGTACTACATTAGATCAGAAGGTTGTTAGAACAAATTCCAAGCAGATGAACAGATCAAGAAGGTTCCAGATGATAATACTTTCAAGATATAGCAAAATCGGACAGTTACAGGTTCAAGTATCCGAAGAGTAAAACAGCAGCAAGACTATCGAACAGTTAGAAGGATAACTATCCAAATTTTACAAAGCCTTTAGAGAGTTATTTAATTAGACAGTTAAGGGAATTGAATGATCGGATAGTTAACTCATTAACTATCCGAAAGCTTAAAGGACTTTTCGGAGAGTTACAGGTATAACTATCCGAGAATTAAGTCATTCAATAAACCACGTGCAGAAATACAGAATGGAAGCTTAAAGGACTTGACGGAGAGTTAGATAACTATCTGAGTTTTCTTTTCGGAGAGTTAGATAACTATTCGAGTTTTTCGGTAAGTTACAATTATAACTTTCTGGAACTTAAGTCATTTTATTACGCACGTGCAAAATGGAGAAGCCAGTAGTTGAAAGCTTAAATAGGAAAATCGGAGAGTTAGATAACTATTCGAAATTTCAAAGAGAGTTTCGGTGAGTTACAGTTTAACCATCCGAAACTTAAGTCAGTGAATTTCCCACGTGCAGAAATCTAGACAGATGCTCAAATGGGTTTTCAAAGAGTTAGAAAAATAACTATCCGAAATTTCAAAAGAGTTTCGATGAGTTACAATTTAACCATCCGAAACTTAAGTCATTGAATTTCCCACGTGCAGAATTCCAAAGAGTGGCTCAAATAAGTTTTCAGAGAGTTAGAAAAATAACTATCCGAAATCTTGAAGCATTTCGATGAGTTACAAGGATAAACTTCCGAAACTTAAGTCAGCCCTTTATGCACATGCTAAAATTAAAGCAATCGGAAAGTTAAGAGAATCAAACTATCCGACAAGTATTTAACTGTTCGGTGAGTTACAGTTATAAGTATCCGATTGGATGACAGCTCACATTTAAATATTCTAGAATCCTACTTGGTAGTAAAGGTTAAGTGATCTTTCAGTGAGTTACAGTTACTCTTCGGAGAGTTGCATAGCGAACCATTCGAAAGAACAGGAAAATCGGTAAGATATCTTGAAACGATTTTCTGAACGGTCACTTGCCGTATTGGGACTTGATCTTAATCAAGTATAGTAGAATACATCTATTGGAGGAAAATATAATCGTTGTATATATCAAGTATATATTCAAAATACAGACAACGGATATACGGTAGAGATATACAGTGAGCTACACTCCAATTCCATTGACACTCAAGTCTGCAAATAGTGAAGCATATTCTAAAGATCTACTGCAGAAAAAGCTCTTGCGTCAAAACTCTAATTGAAGGTTTAAAGTTGTTGGTTCGTGGCTTCAACCTGAAAGCTACATACAATGTTGGTTTGAGTTTCGACCTGAAAACTCTAGAGGTTGGTTTACTGAAGTTTTTACCTGAAAACTTCTATGTAGTTGGTTCTTGCTTTGACCTGAAAGCAAGTGTGTAAATGTTGAAACACTTAGTGAAGCCCAAGTGAATCTTGGGGGTGGACTAGTCAAATTGGTGAACCACCTAAAAAAATTTTGCTGTGTGTTTGTTATCTCTGTTGATTTACATTATATTAGTTTCATCTTATTACATTTCAGTTGAATCATTTGATTCAACATTAAAAGAATTTTAAAACTACACACTTTCACCATTCACCCCCCCTCTGGTGAGCCTATCGATCCTAACATGATTGTGGTGGTGTTGTGGAGCTTCAAAGAACTTCTAATGCTTCCTATAGTTAGTGCGATCCTCCACCTTAATACACACCTTTTCTTCATCTTTTTCCTCTTCTTTTATATTTCTTTTAGTAGTAATTGCTTCTACCTAAATGATCAGTTAGATTTCCTTCATTCATATCAATGATGGTGATTTCTTCTTCATTCCACGAGTTAGTTCCTACGTGATACATGCAATCGTGGTTTTCCTTCAAATTTCTTATTTCTACAACTGCTAACAGTGGCATGTTAGAAAGTAACTAGTCTGTAGAGTTAGTGTAACTCAACGGACTTATTTCGTTGACTTAACTATAAAACACGTGTAATAAAGAAATAACTTATAAGCTTATAACATTAACGCAATGTGTTATCTTAGTGTATATTCAAGTAACTCAATGTGTATAGTTATGCTAACTTAATAAGTTAAACATGTGCAGCTCACATGACATAATAAAACTTTTAAATTCAACACGTGCGTAATTATAACTTACGAACAAAAAGATATTTCAGATAGTTACAAATTATAAGTATCCGATGCTTATATATATTTCGGATAATTAGCACCTAACTTACCGATAGATAACTTAAGTCAAGTTTTCCAAATCACGACATGTGTCCTTTATGAAACAATAAAGTATTTTTTAAGCATTCAAAATATAACTATCCAGTACATGAAATGTAACTTTTCGAAATAACATACATTTCAGATATTTAGGAATTAAAAAGCCCATAACTTACCGATAGTTCAAAATTATATTTAATTAACACTAATTCCTCGAAATTATGTAAATTCTTTCGTTAAGACATATAATCGTGTAATTATAATATAATGAATTAATTCTTATATAATAAGCTAAAATTATGTCATTAACCATTATTTAACTATTAATATTATATACTTTTTCATTTTAAACATACTTTAAGTTTTTAATCAATTTAAGTTCACAATTCACCTTCTCTCTTATAAAATCGTTTTGATGCTTTTCATTGTGCACTTCGTTGTTGAGCATCTTGAAGCTTTGATGATAGTCATCGAGGTCACTGTCTTGCTTCACCTTAGCTAGTGTTGCCATGGTGTCCTCCCCCTTTTGTCCAAAATGAGCAACAACAGCCTCCACCTGCTGCTCCCATAACATCTCCTCTTGAGTGAATGCAAACCATTACCATTCAAGGGTAGCACCATTGAAATGGTATGCTGCCATTGTCATATTTTGTTCTAGTGCCACATTATGGAAGTGGAAGTATTATTCTACCTTATACATCCATGACGTTGGATCTTGGCTTCTATCGAATGTTAGAAGTTTAATTGTAGAGATTCTTGGGAAGAAAACCTCTTCCTCTTTGGTTCTTGATGACGTACCTTCTTGATTTTGATGCGACTTGGGTTGGGATGATATAATCAAAGCCATTTGACTAAGCCCTAAGATCTCACCCCCTAGACATTGCGCTACACCCAACATTTCTTGTTGTAGATTCCATCGATTCGTGTCCATTTTTACGTGTAACATAGCCAGTTTATCCTCTAATAGCTTCTTGAATGCATCCAACTCTATCGATCTCATCATGCTTCTCGTATCGAGTCGCTTTGATACTAGTTTGTCGCTAGTGTTTGGTTCGTTCGATAGTGGGGTTTTACCCTTATCATGTCAACGTGTCGTTGAAGTCGTGATGTTGAGTTTCAGATGAGAGATGATTGAAGGTAAAGAAACATAGTTATTAGAATATGTTCGGTTGAGTTGATTCTTCCAAGAAGGATGTAATCTACCTTTCCACTGGCGCTCTCGTTAGCTACACTCTTTATTAAATTGTGGTTAGTTACCTTATTACAATCTTCTAAATCTAGTTGTCCACAAATTCGACAATCATGGATAGTATTGCCTAATTAAGTGTTAATAATTGAAGATCACGATGAATTACCAGACAGGTTGATTCAATTTCCTTTTCTGTTGTTCTTCCCTTCCATGATTTCTATGTCTCCGTGATCTCCAGTAACAGCCGCCGCTGCAAGTACTTTCGTGGATTTCAGATTTAGGACTTTCTTTTTGATAAAAGTAGTTTTAAGGACCTTTTTCCAAAGAAGACTAGGCGCAGCCTCTTCTATGCGGTGTGGAATATGTACATTCTCCGGCAAAATTCACGCCGTCACCAGCCATCGAACCCATTGCGCGCTTGTTCATTTTGTTCATATCCTCCCCACTCCTTGGGCTTTTCCTTGTACGACCACCACCTGTTGCACAACTGCAACACCTTGAGCTCGCTTCAGCAGGTCCACTCCTCCCTCTCCACCGTCGGTTTCATCCACCATCGCCGCCTCTGTGCCCGCGTCCTCCTCAATTACTCCAGACTTGGCCACCACCGTGACGCCCGCCGCCTTTTCGACGAAATCTCCACACCTTCTTCCTTCCTATGGAATACGATCATCAGAGCCTCCGCCATTACCCCCACAGACGGAGAGGAAGAGCCGCTCGAGCTCTACGCTCTCATGCGCCACGCCGGCGTCCAACCCAACAGCTACACCTTCCCCTTTGTTCTTAAGGCTTGCGCTTCCTCGACGATTTGTTTGGCCGGGAGGTGGGTCCATTGTGATGTGATTAAATGTGGGTTCCAATCCAATCCTTTCGTGGAGGCAGCTTTGGTTAGTATGTATGCGAAATACGGGGAAATTGGAGATGGAAGGAAGGTGTTCGATGGAATGGTTGAAAGGGATATTGTGTGTTGGACTGCAATCATTGCCGCGCATGAACAATTGGGATTACCTGACGAGGCATTGTGGTTGTTCCGTAGGATGCAGCAAGAGGGGTTTGTTTCTGATCGTGTATCAACGATTTCCGTGAGCTCGGCAGTTGCACAAATGGGATGTGGCAGGCGCGCCCGTGCAGTACATTCTTTTACGATTCGAAGCGGAGTCCTTGAGAATGTTGAGCTCGGAAATGCGGTTGTAGCAATGTATTCTAAATGTGGGGATATTGATCTCGCAAGGTTGGTGTTTGATGGGATGAAAGAGAGGGATGACATCTCGTGGAATGCTATGATATCTGGCTATTCAGAAAATGGTTATGCTGAAGAAGCAATGTTTCTGTTTCATCAAATGCGGGCCGTTGGGTTGGGACCTGGTTCCGTGACCGTACTTGTTGCTGTCTCAGCTTGCGCGCACTTGGGTTCTCTCCATTTGGCAAGACAATTGCACGGCTACATAATTAGTAGTGGAGTGGAAATCGGTAACAAGCTATCAAATGCCGTGACTGATATGTATGCGAAGTGTGGAAATCTCGCATTGGCAGTTCAAATTTTTGATGCTTTCCTGGAGGGCAAAAAGGATGTGAATTCGTGGAATGTGATGATATCTTCATATGGAATACATGGACATGGGGAAAAATCTGTAAGTCTTTTCCACCAAATGCAAGCGGAAGGTGTTGAGCCGGACCACATCACTTTTACTTCACTACTATCAGCCTGCAGCCATGCTGGTCTTGTCAACGAGGGTAGAGAAATATTTGACAGCATGAGAAAGGATTTTCGCATTATGCCTATGGCAAAGCACTATGCCTGTATGGTGGACTCGTTTGGGCGTGCCGGTAGATTGGAGGAGGCACGACAATTGATCGAACAAATGCCTATGGAACCAAACGATGCTGTATGGGGTGCTCTTCTCGGAGCTTGTAAGATTCATGGAAATAGAGAATTGGGAGAATTGGCAGCAAACAACTTGTTCCACCTTGAGCCTAATCATAGTGGTTACTATATATTGATGTCCAACGTGTTTGCCATATCCACTAGATGGGATGAGGCTGGGAAAATAAAAGAACAGATTAGGACTAAAGGTTTGAAGAAGCCTATAGCTTATAGTGTAATTGAGTTGGGTAGAGATATTCACGGATTTCGAACAGCTGAGCAATCACATCCAGAGCAAACAACAATCTTCAAGAGAGTAGAAAGCTTACTTGCACAGATGAAGATGGTAGGTTACATTCCGGATGGTACTTGTGTGTTGCATGATGTTTAGGACGAGGACAAGGAGATCATCCTCATGCGTCACAGTGAGAAGCTGGCTGTTACCTTCGGCTTGATGAAATTGGGAGAGGGTTCCCATTCGCGTCATGAAGAACCTTCGGATATGTAGTGACTACCATTTAGCTTTCAAATGCATCTCTGCTCTTTATCAAAGGGAAATCATTGTTCGCGATGCAAATCGATTCCACCATTTTCGGGATGGTTCTTGCTCGTGCAATGATTATTGGTGAATTAGAGTAACGTGACTATTCCATAGTCATGAAATTTATGAGATGATTCTTTTCTCTTTTACTAGTTTGATTGCCATAGGGAGATAAATTTATGCAATAAGAGTTGGACTTTGCTTTGGGAATGTTCGTGAAGTGCCACATCATTAGGTTGTTTTGACAATCTTCTTCTGTGCATGAATGTAGTCCTCTGGAGGATTCCAGTAACGTTGAATTTTTACGCGTACGCCTATAGTGACATCCAATTACGAGGAAAATATTTTTTAATTAGTTTTGATGATATACAATTTAATTATAAATATGTGGTGGTATATTAAGTTTATTGTAAGAAATATACAAATCACAACCAAGGAATACTAAAGAAAATTAATATTAAAAAGGAGTTACCTAATCAAGTAAGATCAAACAAAGATGTAGGGAAAAGTTCAAAAAATTCAAGAATAAGGAAGTAGGGATTTGTCAAGATAAAAGCCTAAAAATTTAAGAAGATGTAGAAAATTGTGGAATTTTTTTAAATCATGTATAACTTATGTGTTTTTTGAGTCTTGTGTCTCAAGCTAAATTGTAAATCCCTTATACTGTATCATGTTAGAAATGTATACACTTAAGACAAATTTTTAAAATGTTATACAATACTCAAGACAAATGCATACACTTAGAATTTGTTTAAAAGAGTGTAAACCTCTATACAACTTAACACTTAATTTACCATAAAATTGAAATACCATTTCTAAAATATGATATACTAATTTTTAGGTTAGAAGTGTAGCTAAACTTACGATCAAAAAGAGCATACCAAATGTGTTATCGATGTGTTGTTTTATAGGATAGAATCTTCAAGACCAAAAAGGACATACATTACTAGTTTTGACATACCATTTTGTAAGACAGAACTGTGCTACTCTTAGGAACAAAAATGGCTTACCAATTTTATCATAGAGTACAAAATCTTTTATAATTGACATACTATTTTATACAATATAGTTACATTTAATTATTAGAAAATAACATTATATGGGTAAATCATGTGCAATTAAAACATAAGTTTTACATTTATATTTAACCATAAGTACACTATTGTACTAAGTTGTGCAAGTACAAGTCATTTTCACAAGGAGTTTGTCTAAATTATTTTTTTATTGAATTATCACTTGATTAATTACCTTAAATATGAATCTAATCCTATTAATATATCTTGACATACTACTAAAATAAACTATGTAAGATTCACAACAAAATACACACAAATCATCTAAAAGAAGCAATCGTTGGTAAACTAAATAACCAACGATTCTATCATTGGTTAACTAAATAATCAATGATTCTCTCGCCCTTGAAATCACATAAATTAAGCCTAAATTTTAACTCTCATTACTTCCAACTTAGGTATTGAAAAATATAGAGAAAATATTGGTTAGAAAGGTCATCGAGTTATCTTTAAAATGGTTGTGATTTTCTAGGCTAACCCAATCTAGAGAGTTATGAAAGTCAAAACTACAAATAGTGCACAAAATAATTTTTAAAACTTTCCAAAAATGCATTTTTGGTGTAAAATCCATATCTAAATCAAATCTCCATTAAATATTGTGAAATTAATGAGCTTTGAATGTAGAATCATAATACTTGTTATGCAAATGAGGAAGTAGAAGAGATAAAAACAAGCACACAAGACTCCAGATTTAACGTGGTTCCCCTTGCAAGTACATCCATGGGATGGGAGAGGGAGAGAGTTCTATTATCTTTTGAAGGATACAAAATGAGGCTTAGAAAGAAGCCCTAAGACCCATAAGCTTATATAACTATGAGGGGTCAAATATAAAAGGACCAAAATGCCCTTATGCAAATTCAAGACATATTCCAACAAATCTTCACCTTGTCTTGAATACATCCTCCACTTATAGCAAAACTCCCCATCCAAGAGATCCCTAAAGGGTCAAGCATATGCATAAATATTGAGTAGGTCCAAACAATGCTTGAACTTGCTCTCAATGACTCCCTTTGTGAACATATCAACTGGATTTTCTTTGGTGTTGATCTTCAAAACTTTGATTCTATTTTCTGATCGAAGGAAATGATACCTAATATCAATGTGTTTTGTACGATCATGAAACACATTATCCTTAGTCAAACAAATGGCACTAAGATTGTCATAGAAAATGTTTGCTTTATGATAGTGCAAACCAAAATCTACCAGTAGACCTTTGAGCCAAATTCCTTCCTTCGCTGCTTCTGTCATAGCCATGTATTCTACCTTTGTAGTAGACAGAGATACTATTGGTTGAAGCGTTGACTTCCAACTAACTACAGAATCTGCAATAGTAAAAACATATCTTATTAGGGATCTTCTTTGATCAACATCCCCTACAAAGTCTGAATTTGAATGTCCAGCTATTGTGCAACTATTATTCACACCATATATCAAGCCTATATCAGATGTTCCCTTCAAATATCTGAAAGTTCTCTTCACAGTTTGCTAGTGATCTTTCCTAGGATTCGCCATAAATCTGCTAACCACACTGAGTGGGTAAGCAAGATCTGGTCTAGTGCACATCATAGCATACATTAGACTTCTAACAGCTTGTGAATATGAAACATTTTTCATATAGTCTTTCTCAAACTGAGACTGTGGTGCTATAGCAGAAGAAAGACGTAGATTCCTATCATAAGGAGTACTAATGGCTTTGCTAGAAGCCATCCTGAACTTATGCAAAATCTTCTCTATGTAATTGCATTGATGAAGAAACAACTTTCCAACATCTCTATCCATGTGTATCTCCATCCCAAGAATCATTCCAGTTGCACCCAAATCTTTCATATTAAACTCTAACTTCAAAGTTTCCTTTAGCTCTTAGAATAACATGTACATCTTGAGCTACAATCAAGATGTCATCAACATATAATAACAGATATATGTGTGTATCATCATTCGGCTTTCTAACATACACACGAGTCATAAGAGCTGCGAATAACACTAACTTTGGTAATAAAGGTGTCAAACCTTTTATACCACTGTCTAGGGGATTGTTTCAGTCCATATAAGGACTTCTTCAACTTGCACACAAAATCTGATTTCCCCTGTTCTACAAACCTAGTTGGTTGATCCATCCAAATCTCCTCATCAAGATCACCATGCAAGAAGGTTGCTTTCACATCTAACTGTTCCAATTCTAAATTCTTTGTTGCAATAATTGCTAGAAGAACTCTAATGGATGAGTGTCTGACTATAGGTGCAAAGACATCATTGAAATCAATGCTTTCTTGCTGAGAGTATCTTTTTGCCATAGGTCTAGCCTTATATTGAATTCCTTAGTTGCTCTGAGTTCCAAACTTCTTCTTAAACACCCATTTGCAACCAACAATGTTTTTTCCCTAAGGGCGCTTCACTAGGTCCCACGTTTGGTTCTTATGAAGAGATTGAAACTCTTCCTACATAGAAGTAACCCAATGAGTAGCATCAGAGCTCCTCAAGGAAGCTTTATAGTTGGGAGGATCTTCATCTTCCTCCACCTCATTTGCTACCTATAAAGCATAGACAATCATGTTGCTATATCCATATCTCTGAAAGGGTTGTATGTCCCTTCTAAGTCGATCTCTAACAACACATCTCTGCTCAATTTCTTCCAAAATGGGAACCTCATGATGACTAGCTACTTCTAAAGGCTGACTTGTACTTGTACTAGGTTGGCCCCTATCAACAGGTTGTTGTATCTTAAACTCTACTTGTTGTGTATCATTGGGTATCGCTAAATCATCAACATCATCCTTTCTTAGTATGAGATGTTTCTCATCAAATGTGACATCACGATTGTATATCACCTTTTTGGATGACGTGTCATAGACTCTATATCCTTTTACACCAATGCCATAGCCCACAAAGATACATTTCTTTGCTCTTGGCTCTAACTTGTCATGATGAATGTGATAGTAAGTAGGACATCCAAATATCCTAATCTTTGAATAATTTACAACATGTCCTGACCAAACCTCATAAGGAATCTTATCACCAATGGCACAAGATGGTGATCTATTGATAAGATAAGAAGTAGTGCTAATTGCTTCTACCCAGAAAATTTTTCCCAAAACAACATGAGAGAGCATGGATCTAGCTCTTTCTAAAAGAGTTCGGTTGAGGCATTCAGCCACTCCATTTTGTTGTGGGGTACCTTTAATCGTATGATGCTTGGTAATTCCAGCATCCTTGCAAAACTCATCAAATTCAATAGAACAAAATTCTAAACCATTATCTATTCTTAGATATTTTACCTTTCTGTCTAGCTGATTCTCTACCATAGTCTTCTACTGCTTGAAGTTCTTGAAGGCTTCATTTTTGTGTTTCATAATAAACACTCAATTCATATGTGAGAAATCATCAACAATTGATAGAAAATACCTTGAACCTGCTAGTGAAGGTTGTTGGGATGGACCCCAACAATCAGCATGGACATAATCTAAGGTTCTTCTAGTGGTGTGCTTCCCTATGCCAAACTATACATGCTTCTGCTTCCCAAAGATGCAATGTTCACAAAAGTCTATGTTGACAAACTTGTGTCCCTTTAATCTGTTCAAACTACTAAATGTCTGCATTCCCCTCTATCCTAGATAACCCATCCTTGAGTGCCAAATAGCAAAGATAGATTGTTGATCATCACTTGTAGCTACAACAGCTGAACCAATGACGGGAGAACCTTGTAAGATGTATAAAGGTCCTTCCTTGACTCCTTTCATCACAATCATGGAGCCTTTCAGGACATGGAGCTTGCCTCCTCCACCTGAATATCTGAATCCCTTTGAGTCAAGAGCCATCAAAGATATTAGACTTTTGCCTAACTTAGGCACATGCCAAACATCCTCCAAAATCTTCACTATATCATCATGCATCTTGAATTTGATAGACCCAATGCCAGCTCTATTGCAAACATCATTGTTTGCTAATGTCACCTCCCCACCATCTACCGGTTGGTAGGTATAAAAGTATTCTCTATTGGGAGTCATGTGATGTGACGCACCTGAGTCCATGATCCATGCCTGATCTAAGTAAGCATTGCAAGAAACTGTTAAAGAGAAATCATCTTTAGATGCTAAATCTTCCTTTTCTACCACTACAACACAACCCTTTGCCTTCAACTTTGGGCAATTGACCTTCTAATGTCCCTTCTCTTTACAATAGTTGCAAGTGTCCTTGGAGTACTTTCCCCTGGACTTGCTTCTACTACTCTATTTGTGATCCTTCCTGTTCTAGTGACCCCTAGACTCTGTCTGATGCACTAACAAACCTGATCCACTTGCATCACTACTACCATGAGTAACCATATGTCTTAGTTCTTTAGAATGCAAACTTGATCTCACCTCCTCTAATGTGATTGTATCCCTACCAACCACAAAAGACTGCACAAAGTTCACATAAGAGAGTGGAAGTGAGACCAACAAAATGAGAATTACATCTTCATCCTCAATAGTAACACCAATATTTCTCAACTCCATGAGGATGGTGTTTAGTTGGTCTAAATGTTGCTTCAACGATGTCCCCTCCTTCATTCTAAGAGAAAACAATCTTTGCTTTAGGAGTAGTTTGTTTATAAGTGACTTTGTCATATAAAGGGTCTCCAATTTGTTCCAAAGACCCAAGGCAGTCATTTCATCTGCAACCTCAACTATGACTTCATTAGATAAACAAAGCAGGATTGTTGAGTGAGCCTTTTCTTCTTGAGCTTCAAAGTCTGCAGATCTTTTATCAACTAATGACTCCTTATTAAAGGGAGTCCAAATACCTTGTTGTTTCAATAATGCTCTTATTTTTATCTACCAAAGACTAAAGCTATTTTTACTGTTAAACTTCTCCACTTTCAAAGCCAATGTTGTCATTTTTTAGTCAAAGCATCACTACAGATGTGTGTAAGCGAATGGGTAGACCAACACCACTCGCATGAACCAAACCCCGCACTAGACTCTACGCGCATTGACCGCACGTCTTCTCCTCCAAGCATCGAAGCCACATGTAGTGATTGCGCAACCTCCTCGTCAACCGATGACACTACGCACAAGATCACACATCTTCTCCTCCTCCAGACATTGTCGCGCCTCTTCCTCATTGCTAATGGCACCGCACACTAGATCACATGTTTCCTCTTCATAGACTAACGATACAAGCACGAATAGCAAATGGCGACGATAAAGGTAGGCAGCGATCGAGCCACTCACAGGCGTAGCACGTGCGATCGTCTAAGAAGCTGATCAAGCAATCACGTGTGGTCTATGAGCAGGTGCAGGAGTGTAGGTGGGCTTGCAATGACAGGCGTGTGGACGGGAAACGAAGCACAAGCTGGAATAGACCTACGTACAAGTGCACACAGAAGCACAAACAACTTCCAAATGATGTGTGACGCGGACTCCAACTCGTGTGTGGGTGATAGACGCACGGTCATGGTGGACGGACATGTGGAAGCTACTTCCGACACACACACAAACGGATGCATGGACGGTAGACAAGCGGAAGCCTCTCCCAGACATGCGTGGATGCCCTAACGCCCCAAAAATAGACTTCCCAAACGAATCTTCTTCTTCACTTCTCTTTGCAAACCTAGCTCTAATACCAGTTTGTTACGCAAATGAGGAAGTAGAAGAGATAGAAACAAGCACACAAGACTCCAGATTTAACGTGGTTCCCCTTGCGGGTACGTCCACAGGATGGGAGAGGGAGAGAGTTCCATTATCTTTTGAAGGATACAAAATGAGGCTTAGAAATAAGCCTTAAGACCCATAAGCTTATATAGGTATGAGGGGTCAAATACAAAAGGACCAAAATGCCCTTATACAAATTCAAGACATATTTCAACAATACTAATAAGGAAAATTTACAACATTGCTTTCTAGAAGGTATGCAACATAGGCAATGTGTAGGCATCAAACAAAAACTTTACTCTCAACCAGAAATTCAAAACCACTATGACCTTTGAAAGAAAAATTTGAAAACCAAAGAAATACATTCTTAAAAATTTCAAAACTTCAACAAACATATTCTACACTCAAAGTACTTACAAAACAAATCAAAATATGAAATAAAACGCAAAACTATCAAGCTACACAATGAGTTACAAATTGGAAGTCATATTGGAATTTTACAACAAGCACTATATACAAGCATTCACAAGGGTTAGGTGTTAGTTTTATGCACAACATTCACATAAATCAAATGTATTTCATAAGATAAATATAAACCAACTAATATGATTAAAGAAAAATATCATTTAAATAGCATCCTACATGTGCATATAATAATAAACTAAAAACACCTAAATACTAATACACATATGATATAAAAATTTATGCATAAGTATGAGAATTATCCATTCTCTTATACCTTTGAAGTACTCCATATTTCTTCTAGCAAATCCTCCACTTGGCTGCAATCCACTTCAATCCATTGTGCCCAAGGCTATCACCACTTTTGCTCACATTTTCAAGGGAGAGAATCACCTAGAGTTTTGTGAGGAGAAAAGGCTACGGTCTTCACCTCTTCAATGCTCCAATGGTTGTGAATGAGTTGCCTTCCTCTTGACTTTGATGCCCCCTATATACCTCCAAAAGAGAGCTCAAATTCTTCTTTCCAATAGGGGTACACAATCACCTAAGGAGATCTTGGTGTGTAGGATCACTTCTAGAAGAAGAGGAGACCTTGGAGGAGGAGGATGCCAGGCTCACCAAGGTCTTGAAGATGGCTCCATGTGCAATAATGGAGGAGAGGAGAGTCGGGCTTCTTATTGGAAATTGGATGAAAATGGAGATGATTTTTGGCTGGTTGTTTAGAATGAAAAAGTGCATAATATTAACAGTTAAATGATGGTTAATTGCATAATATTTAGCTTATCATATGAGAATTAAGTCATTATATTATAATTGCACTATTATATGCTTTAATGAAAGAATCTACATAATTTTAGGGAATTAATGTTAATTTAGTATATTTCTAAACTGTCAGTAAATTGCAGGCTGTGAAATTCTTAAGTATCCGAATTTTCTGTTATTTTGGAGAGTTATGTTTAATGTACCAGACAGTTATGTTTTATAGAATATTTTATTATTTCCTGAAGTACACATGTTGAAACCATAATGCATGACTTAAGTGTATTTTCAATAAGTTATCTGTTAACTATCCGAAATGCATTTGGGCATCAAATAGTTAGGTTCATAAGTGTTCAAAATATTTGAACTTGTTAAGTTAGAATTATGCACATGTTGAATTTAAATGCTTTAGTATATCATGGGAGATGCACATGTTTAACTCGTTAAGTAAGCATAACTGTACGCGTTGAGTTACATGAATACACACTAAGGTAACGCGTTATGTTAGTAGCTTATTTCTTTATTGCACATTGTTTAGAATGAAAAAGTGCATATTATTAACGGTTAAATGATGGTTAATTGCATAATAGTTAGCTTATCATATGAGAATTAAGCCATTATGTTATAATTGCACTATTATATGCTTTAATTAAAGAATCTGCTTAATTTTAGGGAATTAATGTTAATTTAGTACATTTCTGAACTGTCAGTAAGTTGCAGGTTGTGAAATTCTTAAGTATCCGAATTTTCTGATATTTTGGATAGTTATGTTTAACATACCGAACATATTTCAGACAGTTATGTTTAATAGACCGAACATGTATTGGATAGTTATGTTTAAATTGTCGAACAGTTATGTTTTGAAAGAATATTTTATTATTTCCTGAAGTACACGTGTCAAAACCATAATGCATGACTTAAGTGAACTTTCGGTGAGTTATCTCTAACTATCTGAAATTGCAGTTGGGTATCGGATATTTAGACCTGTAACTCGCCGAAATCTCTTTTTATTTATAAAATAGCTGTGGACACGTGTCATGTTGTAGGAAAATGACTTAAGTGGATTTTTGGTGAGTTATCTCTAACTATCCGAAATGCATCTAAGCATCAGATAGTTAGACCTATAACTCTCTGAAATGTTTATTTTATTATTAAACTACTTCTTACACGTGTCGAAATCTAGTAGATTTACTTAAGTTATATATCGGTGAGTTATCTGTAACTATCCGAAATGCATCTGAGCATTGGATAGTTAAGTTTGTAAGTATTCGAAATGCACCTGAGCATCAGATAGTTAAATTTATGCACGTGTTTTATAGTTAAATCAACGAAGAAAGTCCGTTGAGTTATCTATAACTCCACGGACTATTTATTTTCTAATATGCCACTGTAGCGGTTGCAGAAACAGGATAGTTGGAAGAAAAACCACGACTGAACGTATCGCACAGGGAGAAGAAAGCATCGTCGTTGATATGAATGAAGGAAATCCAACCGACCATTCAAGCATAAGCAGTTACTATTGAAGAAATATAAAAGAAAAGAAGATAAAGAAGAAAAGTGTGTGATCGATGGATGGCCAGTGTGTACAGAGGAGGAGCATCGAGCTTTCTACAGGCAGTATCGATAATTCTCTAAAGTACCACACCAACCATCGTTACCACCACCACAATCACCAACCATCGGAGGTCTATGAGAATACTTTCTTGATGTCGAGTCGATTCCAAGCCAAACACAGTGCCTAACAACCACTGTGAGGAGTGATCGCGTCGCGTGAAGGGAAGCCATTTTTACCAAGCGCTGAATCATATTTCAGGAGATCGTAAAGCTTTTAGCCTTGGCTTCAGGTTTATGCCTGTATGTTGAAGAGGAGATCATCTAGCAATTCTGGACTCGCAATTCTATAGGGAGAGGAGACAGGATTGTAAGTGGTTTAATTTTCAGTGGTGTAATCGCATTGCAAGTAGTGACGGAAGTATTTACTATCGAGTGAGATTACTTTACATTTCACCTTTCACCCATTTCCATGTTCATATTAAAACAAAAATACCAAAAACAATTTATCGGTGTTTGTATGTTGACTTTGAGTGTTGTATTGTGATTAATGTTATCTTTGTCAGTGTTGTGATTGCTTTATGTTTGTTTTAGTTTTACAGTTTACTGAAATTGGTTCTTTCAAAAGACTTAAAGATTTTAATGGTTACTGTTTGAATTATCTGAATCTTAGTATTGCTTAATGATAAATCCAATGTTTACTAACATTAAAGAGCTTAATTGATGTCATTTACAATCTATGGAATCGCCCAATGGTTGGCCGAATTCCTTTGTAAATAGTAGTATTTAAAAAGAAAAGACGAGCTCGTAGAGTTAACTTAAGTCTACGAGGTTTGTTTGGATTTTCCCAGCACTACACTAGAAAAACTTGGATTTGTTACTTCTATTTTTACTTAGTTAATTTATCTTTATGCCTATTCTTTCTTTTAGAAGTAAACAAACAACCTTTAATACAATTTAGATATTAATTCCAATTTGTACTTTAACTGCAAGTGCACATTGTCTATACTTCTGACACTACTTGCAACACGATTACACCACTGAAAATTAAACCACTTACAATTCTGTCTCCTCTCCCTATAGAATCGCGAGTCCAGAATTGCAAGATGATCTCCTCTTCAGCATACAGGCATCAACCCGAAGCCAAGGCTAAAAGCTTTATGATCTCCTGAAATATGAGTCGGCACTTGGTGAAAATGTCTTCCCTTCCCACGATGTGATCACTCCTCACAGTGGTTGTCAGGCACTATGTTTGGCTCGGAATCGACCCAACATCAGGCAAGTATCCTCACAGACCTCCGATGATTGGTGATTATGGTGGTGATACGATGGTTGGTGTGATACTTCAGAGAATCGCCGATACTGTCTGCAGAAAGCTCAGTGCTCCTCCTCTGTATACACTAGCCGTCCATCGATCACACACACTTCTTATTTTTTCTTCTTTTCTTTTATATTTCTTTAGTAGTAACTGCTTCTGCTTGAATGGTCGGTTGAATTTCCTTCCTTCAGATCAACGGCAATGATTTCTTTCTCCCTACGCGATTGAATTCCTGCGTGATACGTGCAAACATGGTTTTTCCTTCCAACTGTCTGTTCCTGCAACCGCTACAGTGGCATTTTAGAAAATAACTATAAAATACATGCAATAAAGAAATAAGCCGCTAACCTAACGCGTTACCTTAGTGTATATTCATGTAACTCAACGCGTACAGTTATGCTAACTTAACGAGTTATAACTTAAGTAAATCTACTAGATCTCAACACGTGTACATCTGGAAATAAAATATTTTCTCTAAACATAATTATTCGGTAATTTAAACATAACTATCCGACATATCAGAAAATTTGGATACTTAAGAATTGCACAGCCTGCAACTTACCGACAGTTCATAAATGTACTAAATTAACATTAATTCTCCAAAATTAAGCAGATTCTTCAATTAAAGCATATAACAATGCAATTATAACATAATGACTTAATTCTCATATGATAAGCTAAATATTATGCAATTAACCATCATTTAACCGTTAATAATATGCACTTTTTCATTCTAAACAAGGTTAGTCCGTTGAGTTAGCCATAACTCAATGAACTTTGTCTATTGAATTAACTGTAATTCAACGGACTATCCTTGTGGACTTAAGTTAACTCCATGAGCCTGTCTCTTCTTTATAATATTGCTATTTACAAAGGAATTCAGCCAACCATTGGGCGATTCCAGAGATTGTAAATAACATCAATTAAGCTTTTTAATGCTAGTTAACATTGGATTTATCATTAAGCAATACTAATATTCAGATGATTCAAACAGTCACCATTAAAATCTTTAAGTTTTTTATACAAACCAATTTCAGTAAACTGTAAAATTAAAACTAACATAAAACAATCATAAAACTGATACAGATAACATTAATCACGATACAACACAAACAATACAACACTCAAATACAACATATAAACAAAGATAAATTATTTTTGGTATTTTTGTTTTTGATGTAATGGACGAAAGGTGAAATGTAAAGTAATCTCACTTGACAGTAAATACTTCCGACACTACTTGCAACGCGATTACACCACTGAAAATTAAACCACTTACAATTCTATCTCCTCTCCCTATAGAATCGCGAGTTTAGAATTGCAAGATGATCTCATCTTCAGCATACAGGCATCAACCCGAAGCCAAGGCTAAAAGCTTTACGATCTCCTGAAATATGAGTCGGCGCTTGGTGAAAATGTCTTCCCTTCCCACGACGCGATCACTCCTCACAGTGGTTGTCAAGCACTGTGTTTGGCTCGAAATCGACCCGACATCAAGCAAGTATCCTCATAGACCTCCGATGATTGGTGATTATGGTGGTGATACGATGGTTGGTGTGATACTTCGGAGAATCGCTGATACTGTCTACAGAAAGCTCGGTGCTCCTCCTTTGTATACACTAGCCGTCCATCGATCACACACACTTCTTTTTTCTTCTTTTCTTTTATATTTCTTCAGTAGTAACTGCTTCTGCTTGAATGGTCGGTTGGATTTCCTTCCTTCAGATCAACGGCAATGATTTCTTTCTCCCTATGCAATTGAATTCCTGCATGATACGTGCAAACGTGGTTTTTCCTTCCAACTATCTGTTCTTGCAACCGCTATAGTGGCATTTTAGAAAATAACTATAAAATACATGCAATAAAGAAATAAGCCGCTAACCTAACACATTACCTTAGTGTATATTCATGTAACTCAACGCGTACAGTTATGCTAACTTAACGAGTTATAACTTAAGTAAATCTACTAGATCTCAACACGTGTACATCTGGAAATAAAATATTCTCTCTAAACATAATTGTTCGGCAATTTAAACATAACTATCTGAAATATCAGAAAATTCAGATACTTAAGAATTTCACAGCCTGCAACTTACCAACAGTTCATAAATGTACTAAATTAACATTAATTCTCCAAAATTAAGTAGATTCTTCAATTAAAGCATATAACAATGCAATTATAACATAATGACTTAATTCTCATATGATAAGCTAAATATTATGCAATTAACCATCATTTAACCGTTAATAATATGCACTTTTTCATTCTAAACAAGGTTAGTCCGTTGAGTTAGCCATAACTCAACGAACTTTGTCTATTGAATTAACTGTAATTCAACGGACGGCTTATTGAAGATACAAATTTGATTGTTAACAAACGGGTAGTTCTCAATTCTTAAGCAATTCCTTGTGGGATAGACCTGTACCTGTACATTGATACAATAGACACTATGCACTTGTAGTTAAAGTACAAATTGGAATTAATATCTAAATTGCATTAAAGGTTGTTTGTTTACTTCTAAAAGAAAAAGAATAGGCATAAAGTTAAATTAACTAAGTAAAAATAGAAGTAGCAAATCAAAGTTTTTTTGGTGTCGTACTAGGAAAAGCCAAACAAGTTTTATGGCACCGTTGCTAGGGTATTGAATTGAATTGACTAGAATAGAATAGAATTGAATTGAATTAATATAAGCAACTGTTAGAGTTGTTTTGTTTTAATAGCCAGAGTTGTGTGTTTTCTTTTGTAATTGAGAATATGGCATATGCTTATGCTCAAAGATTTCTGAAACCTGTAATTAGCATATGTGAATTCTGCAATTCTGAAGGACACGACATTTCTGACTATTTGAAACTAAGACGTTTATAGATGGTTAGATCCCATGAACAACAAATGAATTATCCTCAGTATAATAGAGCTGAGTATGAGAATCCTATAGTTTACCCAACTAATGGTTAGTATAGAATGTGTAATATGTTGAGAGACATTGAAGTTTGGGATAGGTATGACAAACTATAGCGTAGTATAGAGCAAAACCTTGACAAACTAGAACACTTTATGTGTCAGCAACAAGAAGTCAACCAATTAAACTATAAGGAAGCATATTTATAACCTAAAAAGGATATAATTTACGAAACTGAAAAAACCATAATGAAAATAGATAAAAAATTGAATGTAATGAGATTAGATTATCTAGAAAGAAAATTAAAAGCATTAGACAAATATACAATGAAAATACAAGTTATGCAACAGGACAATGAAAATTATAATGTTATAAACCTACATAATTTGCAAAATATACAACAAACAAAAAATATTAATGCAAGAGAATTTAAAGAATTCACTTTAAAACTAAAAACAATTGAAGATCATAATCACGAAAATGATATACAAAAACATCATGAGAGTAACAAAAATCTGGAAGATGTATGTGTAACATTAAGATCTGAACTGATATACCACCAAGAACTCAAAATGAAAATAATATGAAGGTGGATAAGAGTAAAAATCAAAATGATAACAAAAATGTAATAGCTAAAAATCTAGAAATCACTAAAGAACAATCTAAATCTGCTAATGAAGCTAAAAATGATCAAACAAATCAAATGAAAGAAAAAGAATCTTTTAAATCAAAATCTTTAGCACCCTATCTTGAAAGATTACAACAAACAATACCTGAAAAACAAGAAAAAATTAGAGAAATTTTTGAAAAACTACAAGTTAACATTCCTTTGTTAGATCTATTGTAGAAAATGTCACCTTGTGCTAAATTTCTGAAGGATTGGTGTAATAAGAAAAGAGAGCGAAAAGTTCTTAGAAATGTCTTTTTAGCTAAGCAAAGTAGTTCCCTATTTCTGCCACAAATTCCTAAAAAGTTATCTGATCCTGGAATCCCTGTTATATCATACACCATAGGAAATACCATTCTAAAAAGAACCTTAATAGACTTAGGTGCTAGTATAAATGTTATGCCAAGTGATATATTTGCATCTTTAGGATTAGAAGGCTTAACTCCTACTAGTATGGTTATTCAATTAGCTGATAGAAGTATAAGATACCCTAGAGGAAAAATAGAGGATGTCTTAATTAAAATCAAAATTTTATATATCCTATTGATATTGTAATTTTGGATTCCCAACAAATTAAGCATAAAAATAGTGATACATCTTTAATTTTGGAAAGGCCATTTTTAGCAACATCAGGGGCTGTTATAAATTGTAAGACTGGAGTAATGAAGTTAACATATGGTAATGAGGATACTCAATTAAATATTTTCAAACCAGAAAGGTTTGAGGAGTTAGAAATGTCCTTACATACTATAGACTTTTTAGAGGATGAAGGAGATATGTTAGATGATGTGATTCAAGAAGAATTAAATAGGCAAATCAATTCTAAAATTTTAGAGGAAAGTGAAAGCATAAATATAGAAGGAGATTTAGAAGAAACTCATTTAGAAAATGATGATGTTCAATTAGAAGCTCTAGCTTCTAATAGGCAACATTTAGAATTAAAACCTTTATCTCTTGAATTAACCTACATATTTCTGGAAGAAAAACGAACCTGTCCAATCATTATTGCTTCAGATTTAAAAGAGGATCAAATAGCTAAATTAAAAGATGTAGTAAAAAGTTATAAAGAAGCAATAGGATGGACTATGACTGATATAAAAGGGTTAAGTTTAACTTTATGCTGTCACCACATATATTTAGAAGAGAATGCTAAACCTATTAGAATTCCTGAGAGGAGATTAAATCCAAACCTTAAAGAAGTAGTCAGGAAGAAAATAGTGAAATGGTTAGATAATGACATAATTTATCTGATTTCTGATAACTCGTGGGTTAGTCCAATCCATGTAGTTCCCAAGAAATCAGGATTAACAATTATTAGGAATGAAAGTCAAGACTTGATACCTACTAGAATTCAATCAGGCTGGAGAGTATGTATAGACTATAGAAAGCTGAATGCTGTGATTAGGAAAGATCATTTTCCCTTACCTTTTATAGATCAAATGTTGGAAAGATTAGCAGGGCAAGAATATTTTTGTTTCCTAGACGGGTATTCAAGGTATAATCAAATTCTAGTAGCATTAGAGGATCAAGAGAAAACAACTTTCACCTGTCCTAATGGAACTTATGCTTTTAAGAGAATGCCATTCAGATTATGCAATGCACCAACTACCTTTCAAAGGTGTATGCAGGGCATATTTACTAGAATAACTGAAGATTTTTTAGAAATATTTATGGATGATTTTACTGTATATGGCGACTCATTTGAAGTCTGTGTAAAAAATTTAGACTTAATATTAAAATGCTGTTGTTAGGTATTTAATTTTGATGATATATGCTTTATTAACGTATTTAAATAAGTCTACATAATATTCTCTAAGTATATTTCTCAAAGTATAATAGTTAACAGATTATCAGAAAGTTTCATTTTTATGTTGGATAAATTAAAGATTTCGGAAAAGCTAGATTTGCAATAGTTAAACTTTTAGATAGTTAACGTTTCGTTTTTGTTGAATACTTCATGTTAAAAACTCATATAGTTAAGTTATCTACACTTGTGTTTTTAATGTTTTAAGTTGTCACGTGTTTTCCATGTGCATTCGGTAATGAAAAATCGAATAGTTAGATAACTGTTCGAGTTTTTATACGCATGGATAGATAACTATTCGAGTTTTATAAAAGGACTAACGAATAGATAAGTTTCCTTGTTTAGTCACGTGTATTGCAGGCGCAAAAACTCGATGAGTTAAAGGATAAGTGTTTGAGTTTTGATAGGAGTTAAAGGATAAATGTTCGACTAAATCGAAGACTTAGAAGATATTCTACAAGACTCCAGGAAGATAAAGTTTCGGTGAATCTACGAGTGGAGATCGTGGAAACTCAAAATGTTAGTGAAGAAAGTGGAAATTTAAATAGAAAGTAATTTGGATTAAAGAAAAAATTAGTACGTGGATTATGGATTGTGGATCAAGTGGATGAACATGTTGAACGTGAAAGACAACAGAGTTCGACTACTAATAAAGAGTACAAGCTACATTACAATAGAGGATCCCAATCTCAAAAAAAAAAACCAAGTCTAAATATTCAATCTGGATCCCTAACTGAAAAGTTAAGTTTGAATATTCATATTCTGAAAAGTTCTCCAACATCAGAAGAAGTTCAAAATTCCAAGCAATTTTAGAAAAAGAGCTGCAAACGCAAGAAGTCTAGAAATTCGACAATTGGAAAAGAAGAGATACAGAAGCTGAGCAAAGAGAAAGAAAAGAGCTGTGTGCATAAAGATCAGGTTTTATACAATTCAAAATTAGTTTTGAAAAAGAGCTTTGTTTTCCTATTTGAATTGTATATCAAAAATTACTATATCAAAATCGTCAAGAAAGGAATTGAGTTAAAAAGATATTGTAAATTCTGTCTTGAAATAAAAGAATAGAATTTCATTTACAAGTGTTTTGTGCTCTTGTTTTATCCGCTAGTTTAATTACTAAAGACACAATTCACCCCCCCTCTTGTGATATAAACGATCCTACAATTGGTATCAGAGCAATTAAACTGTTTAAAGCATCCGAAAAGCCTTCATTTCTCTATTTAGGAATTGGTTTTTCCTATCATTTACTTCGGATCATTTGTTTAAAATGGATAATTCTGAAATCTTAGTTATGACTGAAGGACAGACCACTAATCGTCCTCCTATGTTCGAAGGTAGCAATTATGGCTACTGGAAATATAGGATGAAAGTATTCTTTCAGTCAATCGATTTCAAATTATGACATATAATTAGCAATCCTACAGTGTTAGTTATGACTCCATATGATACTTGGACTTTTGATGAAAAGGAGCAAATGACACTGAATGCTAAAGGTTTAAACATCTTGTTTTGTGCTTTATCTCATGATCAATTTAATAAAGTTTCTGCATATCAAATTGCATATGAGATATGGCATGCATTAGAAGTTGCCAACGAAGGTACTAATCAGGTCAAGGAATCTAAGATCAATATGTTAATACATAAATATGAGCTTTTTAAAATTCACGAAAATGAATGTATCTCTGACATGTTTTCCCGTTTTCTTGAGATTGTAAATTCATTAAAATCTTTAGGCAAGAAATTCGAGGAAAAAGACTTGGTAAGAAAGATCCTTAGGTCTTTAACTAAAATTTGGGCTCAAAAGGCAACATCTATTGAAGAGTCCAAAGAATTAAATACATATACTCTTGATGATCTCATAGGAAATCTAATAGCCTATGAAGTACAACATTTAGATCCAAAAGGGAAAAATCCTAGAAGGGATCTGGCTTTTGAGGCTGATAAAGTCTCAAAAGTCACTAGTGATTCTAACGATGATTTATTGTTGTTGACTAGAAAATTTAGAAATCTGTTGAAGAAACGTAGGAACTTCAGGTTAACAAAGACATCTGGAGATATGGAGAAGAAGTCATTCACGAAAGACAAAAGTATATGCTACAAGTGCAACAAGCCAGGTCACTTTCAAACTGATTGTCCTCTCAACAAAGATAAGAAGAATTCAAGGAGGAATTTCAGGAATAAGAAATTCAGAAAGAGAAGAGCGCTTAAAGTGACATGGGATGACTCTTCAGCTTCACAAAGTGAAGAAACAAAGGATTCAACATTAGACAATGAATCCTCATCAACATCAGATTCAGAAGAAAATCTAGCAAATGTATGCTTTATGGCAAAATCCAGTGAGGTATCCTCTGATCAAAATGCTAATTTTGATAGTTTTGATGGATTACTTGTTGAATACAATAGACTGGCTAGTAAATATAAGAAAGTCAAAATAGAAAGAAAGGACACTAGGAAAATGCTAGATGAATGTGAAAATAAGATTGATTTTCTGAACTCTACGTTGAATAAATTTAAAGAAGAAAATCAAAGGCATGCACAGGAAATTTTAAAGTTCACTGCTATAGAAAGAAAATTGCATGCTGATTGTGAAAATATAATTGCTGATAAGAAAAAAATGATCTGTGAAATTGAAAAACTGGAACTGACTACTAGTGATTTAAATTCAGAAATTGATGTGTTAAAGATTAAAGTCTGCGATCAAAAGGCTATATTAAGTAAATGGAATAATAGTCAAACTTTAATAAATGAACTCAGTAGTAAAATATCAAATGTAGAAAAACATGAAATTGGTTTACACGATGCATCTTCTGAAAATTATATATTGCATGATGGTACTGCTAAAAATAATGTCTTTATTGCTAGTACTAAGAATAGTAAGAGAAAAACTATTCCATGTGTAATCAAAAAGGGAGAAAAATATGTGCAAATTGATGAAATGTAGCATATAAATGATAGCACACGATGCAAGAATTTCAAAAGAAATCTTTAGAAGAATCAAGCTAAGACATTTGAGAATTTTCATATTCTTGATCAATTTTCTTCATATTTAAAGAATATCGGATATTGGAAATCAAATAATGTCAGAAATGAAAATTTCAACTTTGGTTTACATAGAGATAAATGTTCTGATAATTATAACACTAAGAGAAAGAAATGCAAAAATAATTATCAGAAAATAGATAAGTTGAAGTCTAAAAATATGGATTATTTTGATATGACTCTCTCTAAAATTCTTGGACCCACTCAAAAATGGGTTCCAAGAGATAAAATCTCTTTTTGACTGTTTTGTAGGTACACAAATCAAAATGGATAATGGACAGTGGAGCATCCAGCCACTTGACTAGAGATATACGATTACTTACAGAAATAACAAAGACCAAGAACAGACAAGTTACCTTTGGAAATAAAAGCAAAACAAATATCCTTGGGTCTAGCAAGGTTTAGGTAATTGAGAAATGTTTTATAAATGATGTCTTATTAGTTGAAAACTTAGGTTTTAATTTATTGAGTGTTCCTATTTTAATGAAGATTTATAGAGTAATTTTTGAAAAAGATTCCTGTAAAATTATGGACATGACTACAAACGAAATTTTATTCACTGCATACAAGAAATGATCTATTTGTATTCTAAATTTGCCTTCTAATATTATTAAAGACAATGCTTGCTTAATTGCAAAATCGGATGAAGTCATTTTATGGCATAGAAGGCTAGGACACTAAAACTTAAAATTATTACAAAAGCTGTCTAAAAGGAATCTAGTTAGAGGTTTACCTAGTATTAAGTACTCGAAAGAGTTTATGCGTGATGCGTGTCAACTAGGTAAATTACATAAAACATCCTTTAAAAGCTTAAATGAAATAACAAGCAAAAGAGTATTAGAACTAGTGCGTATGGATTTATTTGGACCTACTAGAACAACCAGTCTAGGAGGTAAACATTATGCTTTTGTACTAGTTGATGACTATTCTAGATTTACTTGGGTCTATTTTCTAGCTAATAAAAGTGAAGTTTTTGAAATATTTAAGATATTCTATAATAAAGTTCAGAATGAGCAAAATGTTAAAATTCAAAAACTTAGGAGTGATCATGGTACATAATTTGATAATGATCAAATGGACACCTTTTGTGAAGAATTAGGCATAGATCATAGGTACTCATTTCCAAGAGCTCCTTCACAAAATGGGATAGTAGAACGTAAAAACAGATCACTTCAGGAAATGTCCAGAACCATGTTAAATGAGAATAAGTTACCCCTTTTTCTCTAGGCAGAAGCAGTTCATACAGTATGCTATGTTATAAATAGAGTACATCTAAGACCAATTTTAGATAAAACTCCTTATGATATATGGTATAACAGGGTTCTCAAAATAAGTTATTTAAAACCCTTTGGCTGTAAGTGTTTTATTTTAAACACTAAGGAACGAAGAGACAAATTTAAAGCCAAATCAGATGAAGGGATTTTTGTTGGTTATTACATTAGAAGTAAAGCATATAGAGTTTATAATAAATCAACAAAAACCATTGAGGAAACCCTGCATGTGAAATTTCATGAAAATTCTCATTTGGATTTAAGATATGCTGAAAACTTTGATTTAGAAATTCTCCCAGAAATAGTACTAAATGATGTTGACAGAGAAATTGATAGATTATTTGACGGAATAAGAAATCTAAGTTTGAATGATGAAAATTTAGAAGAAAATAATGTCATACCTATAGAAAATATGGAATAACATAGAAATTGGCGTTATGCTTCATCTCATCCTATTGATCAGATAATAGGCGATCCTAATCAAGGAGTTAGGACTAGGTCATCAATAGTCAACATTTGTGGTGCTTATTCATTTGTTTCTTTACTAGAACCTAAGATAATTGAAGATGCCTTAGAAGATGAATTTTGGTATTTAGCTATGCAAGATGAGCTAAATCAATTTATAAGAAATGAGGTATGGGATCTAGTTCCACCACCTGAAAATCAATCCATAATAGGAACAAGGTGGGTATTTAGAAACAAAGTAGATCAAGATGGACATATAGTTAAAAATAAACCTAGATTAGTTGCTCAAGGTTACAAGCAAGAGGAAGGAATTGATTATGATGAAACATTTGCTCTTGTTGCTAGACTAGAATCAATATGAATTTTGTTAGCATATGCTTGTTATATGGATTTCAAATTATATCAAATGGATGTTAAGACTGCTTTCTTAAATGGATATATAAAAGAAGAAGTGTATGTAAAACAACCTCTAGGTTTTGAGGATTCAAAACATCCTGAGTATGTTTACAAGCTTAAGAAGGCACTATATGGCCTTAAACAAGCTCCTAGGTCTTGGTATTAAAGATTATCTAAATTTCTTATGGAAAAAGGGTATTCTATGGGAAAGGTAGATCACACTCTTTTTATCAAGAAGATCGAAAAAGATATATTAGTAGTTCAAATCTATGTAGATGACATCATATTTGGAGCAACAAATGATAAATTAGTTGAGTCATTTTCGAAAGACATGACTAATCAATTTGAAATAAGTATGATGGGTGAACTATCATTTTTCCTAGGCTTACAAATTAAGCAATTAGATCAGGGTACTTTTTTTTCACAAGAAAAATATACTCAAGATTTATTAAAGAGGTTTGGTTTAGATAACACTAAAACAAAGAATACACCAATGAGTACTATCACCAAGTTGGATAAAGATGACTCTAGAAAAACTGTAGATGTAAAATAATATAGAAGTATGATTGGTTCATTACTCTATTTAATAGCTAGCCGACCAGATATTATGTTTAGTGTGTGTACTTGTGCTAGATATCAATCAAATCCTAAGGAATCACACCTACTTGCTGTTAAACGAATTTTTAAATATCTATTAGGAACTATCAATTTCGGACTGTTTTACTTTAAACACAGTTATTTAAACTTAGTAGGTTATAGTGATGCTGATTTCGTAGGACGTAAGTCTGAAAGAAAAAGCACTAGTGGCACTTGTCAATTGTTAAGTAATTCCTTAGTGTCATGGTTTAGCAAAAAGCAAAATTGTGTAACATTATCTACAACTGAAGCTGAATATATAGCTGCTACACTTTGCTATGCTCAAATCTTGTGGATCAGACAAACCTTAAAAGATTTTAATTTAGACTATGAACCAACTAAGATTTTCTGTGATAGTAATTCTGCAATTAGTTTATCTAAAAATCCTGTCTTACATTCACGAGCAAAACGTATAGAAGTTCGACATCATTTTCTAAGGGATAATGTTATAAAAGGAAAAATAGTATTAAATTTTGTTCCTACCACATAACAATTAGCAGATCTATTTACAAAACCCTTAGATGAAAATACTTTCTCAAAATTACGATTAGAACTTGGTATCTGTAGGTTATCTAATATTTAAATGGTCATGTTCATTGTATTTTGGTTTGTTATAAGGTAGTTTTAGAATTTAATGTCTTTATTATTAAAAAAAAACAAAACAAAACAAAACAACATATCTATTTTCAATTTACAGTTTTCTAGTAGTTAAGAATTTATGAAATTCTGATTTTTATTGAAGTCAATTTATTTAAGAAAAATTCAGAAAAGATTACTTAAAGAAAAGTTAAATTGATTCAATGTGAGTACCAACTATATTTTTGTTACTTATGTATATACTATTATAGAGATTTTAACAAGAAAATACATAGAATGTATGTACTTTTTATTAAAGGAAAGTTATTAACATTCTGTTAGAAAAATTAAGTCTTGCAGTTGCCTCTAATTTAATTTACTATCTTGTTTTATTTTTGTTTATTTTTTGTCTGTAATTACTTGAGTAATTAAGTCTGTTGGGGGATCTTAAATCCTAGTCACTTAAACCAACTAGTTTGGGATGTGCTGACTGAAAACTCATTTTGCAAGTAATTCAGATTATATTTAAAATAAAAAAAATTACCTATTCTCACTTGTCATTGAGTAATTGGTTATCTTTCCCCTAAGCAAGAGATTATGATCATGTAAAAAGATGATATTGTGGGAGGTAATACATAAAATATATATATATGAATATAATAAAAAAAGAAGAAAAAAAAGGGGTAATGTACTCAAGCTTAATTTATCTTTCAAGGTGTTATAGCAATCTTGACATAATCTGTGCATATAATCCTTGTTATTTTTGTTATTATCTACTCTTTACACATAATGTACGATATTTATTTGTCTTAAGTTGTGTACTCATTATTGAAATCTTTTAAGTTTCTGTAGGTATATCTCTATGAATTATCTTTTGTAAACTGAATAAGATAAAAGCCAGAAAGTCTAAATTGTTAACTCTACTACTTATTTCTGTATTTCATTCAAATTAAAAAGAAAAGAAAAAAAGGAGAGACTTAAATCTATTTAAGGCTTAGCATCCTCTTTAAGTAAGCTATTTGACATTTTTAAGCCAACTCTACTTAGGGCTTGGCAACCCAGATTAAGTACGCCATAGATTCTTTACACTACATTTATGTAGGGGGAGCAATTTCTCGTATAATAATTCATAACTTTTGAACTATTATATGTTTTCATGAAAGAATCTGCATAATTTCAGGAAATACACCTTAATTAAGTACATTTCTAAATTGTCGGTGACTTGCAGGTATTTTAATTCTTAAGTATCCAAATTTTCTATTGTTTCGGTAAGTTATATTACAAGTATCGGACAGTTGTGTTTTAAAACGTTCAATAGACTATTTTATTATTTCCTGTAGTACACGTGTTGAAACCATAATGCATGACTTAAGTGGATTTTCAGTATGTTATTTGTAACTCTCTAAAATGCGTCTAGGCATCGGAAAGTTAGATTTGTAACTGTTTGAAACATCTCTTTATTATAAAACTGCTTAAGTACACGTGTCGTGATCTGGATGATTCACTTAAGTTATCTTTCAGAAGGTTATCTGTAACTCTTCGAAATGCACCTGAGCATCGGATAGTTAGGTTTATAAGTCTCCGAAACTTTTTGAACACCTTAAGTTCAAATTGTGCACGTGTTGAATTTCACTGCTTTATAATGTCTCAGTCGAAACTCGAACAGTTATGTTTAAATCTTCGACTTTTCACACCTATTCCTTCAAGAAACTTGAACAGTTATTATAAGTCTTCAAGTTTTCTCACTTTTTCACTTAGCCTGAAGTTATTTTCTTTATATGCACAGTTACGCTAAGTATTCTGCAATTGTTGGTTGTAAAACTTATATAGTTATTGCAAGCACTCGAGTTATTTATCGGTAACAGATCTTCTATTTATGATTTCAATGATTGAATCCGTTTATCCATTTATAAACTCGAAGAGTTATGAATGTTTTCTTAACAACCTTTCGTGTTTCTACCTTGGTAAAACCCTAGTTCACAATCTTTCCTTCCACTAAGTTCTACAGTGCAAAGCGAAGATTAATCAACAATGTCAAGACATGGAAGAGGATGTGGTAGAATGACCAAAGTGCAAAAAAGAGAGCTGAAACTTCAGAAAATGCAGAATGAAATCAACGACATCTATTCAAGGTACACTTTTTCAAATGAAATACTGCATGAAATAAGAAAAGCTATTCAAGATGAGAAAAATTTCTATTGGAAATTTATTCGAAATTATGCTGTAACACAGTTTAGACTAAAATAGACTGAACTTTCCGCATTGCATTTATGGAAAAGAAATTTACAACCTAACCCTACAGTTGTAAGTTCTGGACATGTACCAGAGACATTGGTACAGTCTATCACTTATTATGGAAAGAAGTGGAGACCAATGATCGAAAATGCAAACAGGGAATTACAATCCTTGTATTCCTAACATTATTTTCCCCCAACTGTTTTAGATGATATTAAACAGTATATCGATGAATAGAAAACTGCCATTAGCAAAATGGGCCTTCGAAGTGAAGGAAAAAGAGTTTATCAACTCAAAATGGCAGAGGTGGAGAGCTTAAAACTCTATATTCCATTATTACCACCTAGGCATCATGGTGAAGGACCATCAAGACAACAGGTGCCTTTAACAAGAGAAATTAAGACAATTTTAGAACCTACTGAATAACCTGAAACACTGCAGACATATAGTCGGACAAAGAAAAAGACAATTGAATATTTTGGACTAATTGCAAGTGTACAAGGAATATTGCAGCAAAAAGAAGAATCAGTGAAAAATGAAAAACTATGCTCCATTACAGAAGCTGGACAGACATTTTTGTTAGGAATCCTAGCAGATATGACAAATATTGGCTTACAAGCATATACTCTAAGGTATTGTGTCACATTAGTGCATAATGTATCTTTTAATACAATGGACAATTTTTCACACAATGCTGCAAGCACACATTCTTTTCCTACGGAAAGTGATAATGTAGGAAATTTTGATGATATATATACAGATGATATCAAATTTGATGATATTATTGATGACATAGACATTGAGTCTATGAATTTTGAAGATATTTCATCTGAAGAGGAATGTACAGATATTCTTCCTCTTACTGTATCTCGAACAGAGACTTTTGAATTTTGGTATAGTTGCTTATACTACACTTTATATGTATGGTTATGTCTGTTACAATATATCGTATACTTGTTGATAAATGTATATAATCAACAACATACACAGTTACAAATAGAATATGATACTACCAATGTCTCACATATACAAATTTCAGAAATACAGGACGATTCTATTCCATAAATAGATATAGAACATTCTTTCATACAGAGATAGTTGTATAGATCACATATAGATATATAGGTTGCTGATATATAGATTGTTACAAAGACTGTTGCTACTGAAATGTTTCCAGAAGAACAAACAGAAGAAATTCAGTAGATTATTGATACGACAATAATAGATATTTTAGACATTTATACTAGTTTGATAGAAATTCCACTAGTTCTCAAAGATTTGACAATATAGATGCTGTTGATAATATTAAAACAAGTCCCAGATCAAAACATCATGACAGGAAAATAGCTAATCCTGAACAGAGTTTAGATGCAAATACACTATTATGGTTCAGAAATAATTCCTGTTATGACAAATTTCAGACATATAAAACTTTTACAGTTTTATATTCAAGACTAGTTAAGTTTGAAGGGATGGCACACATACGTGAACTATTTGAATTTCAAGGCTTGTTGACTCTACTTCCACAACAGCCAGACCATCTTGCTATACCTGAACTTCTCAGTTGTTTTTACTCAAACTTAACAGTGGAAGAAGGTATTCCTGTTTCTAATATACAAGAAAATGACATATATTTAACTCCAGATTTACTTCATCAGGTACTTGGTCTGAAAAATGAAGGAGTTAAATTATCAGAAAGAAAACAGGTTTATCGATTGGGATGAGACAATACAAGTTTAGCCAAAGATCCAACTGCCAACAAACCATTGACATTACTAAATGACTTAAATGGCCAAGCACGTTTTATTGCAAAAATATTGCATGCTACATTGTTTCAGAGGTTTGGTCATGGGGCAGAAGTTGGCAGATGTTGTCTTTATGCTACATACGCATTAATGAACCATATACAGGTGAACTGGTATGATATTTTTGTTTCTCATATCTTACATTTGCAGAGTAAATTATTTTATAGTGATACAATTTTGAGAATTGTGGCAAGTCAAATAGATATTACACCTTGGCCACAGAAAAGATTAAAGTCACGATCTTTCTCTACAAAGGAACTCCAAAAATACCAAGCGGTAGATACACCTATCCTCAGACAACAACAACAACAGGTTCGGCAAACACAACAACAATCCATAGAATTTACAGAAACACAACAACATACAGATATACAACAAGATATACATACAGATATACAACAAGATATACATACAGATATACAACAAGGTATACATAGAGAAATACATACAAGTATAGATATAGACATACATACTAAATTTTTACAGCAACCATCACAAGTTTCTCAAAATGATTTAGATCAGGCATTACTTGATCAGATAAACAAAGTTAGTACAAATATTGCAAAGAAAATTTTAGATACTTTGATTGATATTTTTCGAAGACAAAGAGGCTTGTGATTATACAAATTATGTATTACATGATTTATTTTTTGTAATTTGTAACCAAAACCATTATGTAAACTGTTTACTGATTTTAATGTTACGTGATTATTTTTCACAGTTTATGATATTAAACAGTTTTTGCTTAATCCATAAATCCTATGTATGGTTGACACTATCGTTTTGATTAATATATACTTAGTAAGATATCCTTCCTTACATTTATAAAACTTAACTTCCTAAAGGGGGAGAAAATAGTTTGTTTACTTTTTTATAATGCCAAAAAGGGGGAGATATAAATTATGTGACTTATTAGGTTTTGACATCATCAAAAAAGGGGAGATATTTATATAAATTATGTGACTTATTAGGTTTTAACATCATCAAAAAGGGAGAGATTGTTAGGTATTTAATTTTGATGATATATGCTTTATTAACGTATTTAAATAAGTCTACATAATATTCTCTAAGTATATTTCTCTAAGTATAATAGTTAACAGATTATCGGAAAGTTTCATTTTTATGTTAGATAAATTAAAGATTTCGGAAGAGTTAGATTTGCAATAGTTAAACTTTCAGATAGTTAACGTTTCGTTTTTGTCAAATACTTTATGTTAAAAACTCGTATAGTTAAGTTATCTACATGTGTGTTTTTAATGTTTTAAGTTGTCACGTGTTTTCCATGTGCATTTGGTAATGAAAAATCGAATAGTTAGATAACTGTTCGAGTTTTTATATGCATGGATAGATAACTATTCGAGTTTTATAAAAGGACTAACGAACAGATAAGTTTCCTTGTTTAGTCACGTGTTTTGCAAGTGCAAAAACTCGAAGAGTTAAAGGATAAGTGTTCGAGTTTTGACAGGAGTTAAAGGATAAATGTTCAACTAAATCGAAGACTTAGAAGATATTCTACAAGACTCTAGGAAGATAAAGTTTCGGTGAATCTACGAGTGGAGATCGTGGAAACTCAAAATGTTAGTAAAGAAAGTGGAAATTTAAATAGAAAGTAATTTGGATTAAAGAGAAAATTAGTACGTGGATTATGGATTATGGATTGTGGATCAAGTGGATGAACATGATGAACGTAAAAGACAACAGAGTTTGACTACTAATAGAGAGTACGAGCTACATTACAACAAAGGATCCCAATCTCAAAAAACAAAAACCAAGTCTGAATATTCAATCTAGATCCCTAACTGAAAAGTTAAGTTTGAATATTCATATTCTGAAAAGTTCTCCAACATCAGAAGAAGTTCGAAATTCCAAGCAATTTTAGAAAAGGAGCTGCAAACCCAAGAAGTTTGGAAATTCGACAACTGGAAAAGAAGAGATATAGAAGTTGAGCAAAGAGAAAGAAAAGAGCTGTGTGCATAAAGATCAGGTTTTATACAATTCAAAATTAGTTTTGAAAAAGAGCTTTGTTTTCCTATTTGAATTGTATATCAAAAATTACTGTATCAAAATCGTCAAGAAGGGAATTGAGCTGAAAAGATATTGTAAATTCTGTCTTGAAATAAAAGAATAGAATTTCATTTACGAGTGTTTTGTGCTCTTGTTTTATCCGCTAGTTTAATTACTAAAGACACAATTCACCCCTCCTTTTGTGATACAGACGATCCTACAGCTGTGTGGAAAAAAATCTGGTTCTAAATTGGGAAAAATGTCACTTCATGGTTAAACAAGGAATAGTCTTAGGGCATGTTGTTTCTAAGAAAGGGTTGGAAGTAGATAAAGCTAAAATAGAAGTAATTTCTAATCTACTAGAACCTAAATCAGTAAAAGATATTAGATCATTTCTAGGACATGCTGGTTTTTATAGAAGATTTATTAAAGACTTTAGCAAGATAGCTAGACCTTTAACTAATCTATTAAAAGATGTTCCATTTAACTTTGATAAAAATTGCAAGGAAGCATTTTTCAGACTTAAGACTAACTTAATTTCAACTCCTATAATTCAAGCACCTGATTGGAGTCATACATTTGAATTAATGTGCGATACTTCTGATTTTGCTATAGGAGTAGTGTTAGGATAGAAGATAGGAAAATCTCCTAGAGTGATTCATTATGCAAGCAAAACTTTAAATGATGCTCAAGTTAATTACACAACTACTGAAAAAGAATTATTAGTTGTTGTGTTTGCCTTAGAAAAGTTTAGATCATATCTGATTGGAGCTAAAGTAATAGTATACATGAATCATTCAGCTCTAAAACATCTAATAAAGAAAAAAGAGACTAAGCCTAGATTGATCCGATGGATATTATTATTGTAAGAATTTGATCTAGAAATTAAAGATAAAAAAGATTGTGAGAATGTAGTAGCAGATCATTTATCAAGATTACAAATAGAAAAATCAAATATTAAAATTAAGGATAATTTTATGTTTAAATTGCCGAATAGTTATGTTTTGAAAGAATATTTTATTATTTCCTAAAGTACACGTGTCAAAACCATAATGCATGACTTAAGTGAACTTTCGGTGAGTTATCTCTAACTATCCGAAATTGTAGTTGGGCATCGGATAGTTAGACCTGTAACTTGCTGAAATGTCTTTTTATTTATAAAATAGCTATGGACACGTGTCATGTCTGGGAAAGTGACTTAAGTGGATTTTAAGTGAGTTATCTCTAACTATCCGAAATGCATCTGAGCATTGGATAGTTAGACATGTAACTCTCCGAAATGTTTATTTTATTATTAAACTACTTCTAACACGTGTCAAAATCTGGTAGATTTACTTAAGTTATATATCGGTGAGTTATCTATAACTATCCGAAATGCATCTGAGCATCGGATACTTAAATTTATGCATGTGTTTTATAGTTAAATCAACAAAGAAAGTCCGTTGAGTTATCTGTAACTCCACGGACTATTTATTTTCTAATATGTCACTATAACGATTACAGAAACAAGACAGTTGGAAGAAAAACCACGACTACACGTATCACGCAGGGAGAAGAAAGCATCGCCGTTGATATGAATGAAAGAAATCCAACCGACCATTCAAGCATAAGTAGTTACTACTGAAGAAATATAAAAGAAAAGAAGATAAAGAAGAAAAGTGTGTGATCAATGGACGACCAGTGTATACAGAGGAGGAGCACCGAGCTTTCTATAAGCAGTATCGGCAATTCTCCAAAGTACCACACCAACCATCGTTACCACCACCACAATCACCAACCATCGGAGGTCTGTGAGAATACTTTCTTGATGTCGGGTCAATTTCGAGCCAAACATAGTGCTTGACAACCACTATGAGGAGTGATCGCGTCACGGGAAGGGAAGCCATTTTTACCAAGCACCGAATCATATTTCAAGAGATCGTAAAGCTTTTAGCCTTGGCTTCGGGTTGATGCATGTATGCTGAAGAGGAGATCATCTTGCAATTCTGGACTTGCGATTCTATAGGGAGAGGAGACAGAATTGTAAGTGGTTTAATTTTCAGTGGTGTAATCGCGTTGCAAGTAGTGACGGAAGTATTTATTGTCAAGTGAGATTACTTTACATTTCACATTTCGCCCATTTCCATGTTCATATTAAAACAAAAATACCAAAAATAATTTATCTATGTTTGTATGTTGACTTTGAGTGTTGTATCGTGATTAATGTTATCTTTGTTAGTGTTGTGATTATTTTATGTTTGTTTTAGTTTTACAGTTTACTGAAATTGGTTCGTTCAAAAGACTTAAAGATTTTAATGGTTACTGTTTGAATTGTCTGAATGTTAGTATTGCTTAATGATAAATCTAGTGTTTACTAACATTAAAGAGCTTAATTGATGTTATTTACAATCTATGGAATCGCCCAATGGTTGGTCGAATTCCTCTGTAAATAGTAGTATTTAAAGTGAAAAGACAGGCTTGTGGAGTTAACTTAAGTCCACGAGGTTAGTCCGTTGAGTTAGCCATAACTCAACAAACTTTGTCCATTGAATTAACTGTAATTCAACGGAGGGCTTATTGAAGATACAAATTTGATTATTAACAAACGGGCAGTTCTCAGTTCTTAAGCAATTCCCTATGGGATTGATTTGTACCTGCACATTGATACAATAGACATTGTGTACTTGCAGTTAAAGTACAAACTGGAATTAATATCTAAATTGTATTAAAGGTTGTTTGTTTACTTCTAAAAGAAAAAGAATAGGCATAAAGCTAAATTAACTAAGTAAAAACAGAAGTAGCAAATCAAAGTTTTTCTAGTGTCGTACTAGGAAAGCCAAACACACGTGTTTTATAGTAAATCAACAAAGTAAGTCCGTTGAGTTATCTATAACTCTACGGACCATTTAATTTCTAATATGCCACTGTAGCGGTTATAGAAACAAGACATTCGATGGAAAACCACGATTGCACGTATCACGTAGGAATTCACTCGTGGAAAAGAGAAGAAATCACCATCGTTGATCTAAATGAAGGAAATCTAACCGATCATCTAAAGTAGAAGTAGTTATAGTACTGTTAGGACCTTAAGGCTTACCAAAGGGGGGGTGAATGGTAATAATTCGTTTCTTAACCTTTTAGAAGTAGTTTAATGTAAAGAGATAGCAAGCACATGATAAAAGAATTCACACAGAGATTTTTAGGTGGTTCACCACTAACGGCTAGTCCACCCCTAAGGGATACTTGGGCTTCACTAAACTCTTGCAAACTTACAATCACATGCTTTAAGGTTTAAGCAAGAACCAACCAACCATTCACTTGAGCTTCCTTGTTGAAGCTTCAATCAATCCTTTCTTTGAAGTTTTGATCTGTGTACTTCAGTAAACACTAGCTTGTGAGCAACAGAGTTGAGTTCATGATGAGCTTCTGAAATTCAGTCTGTAAATGTTGAAGATGATTTGATCTCTAAAGCTTTTCTTCTATTGAGCTTGGTGTAAGTATGTATATGAGAAAAAGCTATCTAAATCCGTTGTCTATATCTTGTATATATACCAAACATGTGTAACCGTCATATTTTCTTCCAACAGATGTATTCTACTGTACTTGATTAGACTTCAATCCCAAATATGGTAAGTTACCGTTCAGAAAGTTATTTCAAGATGTCCTTCCGATTTTCTTAACATTTCGGATAGTTAGCTGTGTAACTCTCCAAAGAATATCTGTAACTCACCGAAAGATCACTTAAACCTTTCTGCCATGTAGGATTCCAGAATATATACTGCAAGCTGTCATTCAATTGGATACTTATAACTGTAACTTACCGAACAGTTATTTAACTGTCGGATAGTTGGCTACAGTAACCCTCCGTTAACTTTCCGATTGCTTTAATTCAGCACGTGCATAAAAGACTGACTTAAGTTTCGGATGGTTATCCTTGTAACTCACCAAAACACTTCAGGATTTCGGATAGTTATCTTTCTAACTCTCCGAAAACTTATTTGAGCTTCTCTTTGGAATTCTACACGTGGGAAATTCAATGACTTAAGTTTCAGATAGTTAAACTGTAACTCATTGAAACTCTCTTGAATGTTTGGATAGTTATCTTTCTAACTCTCTGAAATCTTATATGAACTTCTGTTTGGAATTCTGCACGTGGGAAATTCGGTGACTTAAGTTTTAGATAGTTAAATTGTAACTCACCGAAATTCTCTTTGAGATTTTGGATAGTTATCTAACTCTCTGATTTTTCCTTTAAGTTTTTGACTACCGGCTTCTCCATTCTGCACGTGCATAATAGGAAGACTTAAGTTCCGAAAAGTTATACCTATAACTCACTGAAAAACTTGAATAGTTATCTAACTCTCCGAAAAGAAAACTTGGATAGTTTTCTAACTCTCCAGCAAGTCCTTTAAGCTTCCGTTCTGTATTTCTGATCTTTTTGCTGTACTAACTAAACCTGATAAATACAATTCAAAACCTTACATTGATTTTTGCATTATCAAAATCTAGAGGTCCTTTCAATCTCTCCCTTTTTGATAATGGCAAAAACCTTACAATGTATTACATGTATTTCTCTCCCTATATATCTATACAAGAAAAACACACGAGGAATACAGAGATATTTCTCCCCCTACTTTACTGCAGCTTTGCTTACCAAAATATGATATTTCTCCCCCTTTTTTGTTAATTGTCAAAAAGAAGTGAGAAGTCAGATACTGAGTTGGTAGAGCAATTATAGCTGAGTATCAAAATGTCTAAGTTGCTGCAAAACAGAGCTGTTAGTAGAACAAGCTCCTAGTTGTGAGCTTAGAGAGTAGAGATATGAAATTATAAATCATATAAAGAACAAATCCCTAAATTTCGTCTAATATGATTAAATGCAGCTTTCGATAATGGTTTGGTGAAGATATTTGCAAGTTGTTCTTTAGTAGAGACATATTCTAAGGAAATATGACCTTTTTCAACATGGTCTCTTAAAAAGTGGTGCCTAATCTCGATATGTTTTGCTCTAGAGTGTAGAACTATATTTTTGGAGAGATTGATGGCACTATTGCTATCATAGTAAATAATGGTATTCTGAAAATTTAGCTTATAATCTGCTAGAGTTTGTTGCATCCATAAGATCTATGCACAACATAGGCCTGCTGCCATATATTCAACTTCAGTGGTTGTGATGCGTGTGTCTTCCATCAAGTATATGTATATGTCTTTGTATATGGTTGCATTTCTTTGATAATTTGTACAAGGGCAAACTTATCTTTTGTGTATCACCAACCGTTGCCCCTATATATGTAAGGGGTCATCCACGTCCAATAGATGCCATGCCAAACCATCCCTTGATTTCGTTCTCCCCCTTCTTTGTACCAGCAACCATACAGCAAGGAATCACGATAGATTGATCACCCGTGGACGTACCCGTGTTGGGGAACCACGTAAATTTGTTGTTCTTCGAATTCTCCACTCGCAATCCTCTCTTTCACGCAGATCTCTTCTCCACGCCACCCCTAGATGTCCACATTTGTTTGATCTTTCCGCACAACTGGTATCAAAGCTAGGTTGGACATCTCCAGGTTTGCATCTAAAGTTTCGAAGAGATTGATCAAGGTTCAAGCCATTTCCGCAAGGGATCTCTCCATTGTTGTAACTGCCGTCGTCGCTGGTGCCAGTCTGCACACTTCGACGCCAAGTGGTGCTCCTTCCTCGTCCGTGCTCCGTTTGATCTCAAATTTTGAGGACGTGTAGTAACCTTCCTAACATTCTTTCCTTTAAAATTTCGAAGAGATTGATCAAGGTTCAAGCCATTTCCGTAAGGATATCCCCCATTTCCGTAACTGCCGTCGTCGCCTGCGCCAGTCTACACACTCCGACGCCAAGTCGTGCGCCTTCCTCGTCTGTGCTCCGTTGCATCTCAAATTTTGAGGACATGTAGTAAGCTTCCTGAAATTCATTTCTTTAAACTTTTGTGGTTAGAAGTTTCTTATTCATAGAGATACAGTAGGAGGCGTTTGGCTAGGGCACAGCAGTTTTCTGGACGAGTGACTCTTTGATTGTCGGATTTTGGGCATTTTGTGATTGTGGTTTTGTGCTTGGTTTGTGTGAGTATTTGCTACTGTTTTGTGATAAGTAGTGTGCTTGGCTTGTGGCTGATTGCATTTCATTGAAATCAGTAGTTTCAGTAGCATGTTGTTGTTGAGATATTGCTTACTATTGTATACTTTGCCGCAGAATTGTGTTTGTTGAAATCACATTGTATCTCATGTGTATTGCTGGTTGTTTGTTGTTTTGAAAACATGAATACTTTGGGGTTGAAGATAGAAAATTTTGATGGTAAGAATAGCTTCAGCTTATGGCAAATTAAGATGAAAGCACTTCTAAAGCAATAAGGTATTTGGGCTCCTTTAAATAAGGAAACTACTCTGAACAGAAATTCGCTAGAGTTTGAATTGCAGGAGGAGAAAGCTCACTCTACCATCTTGTTGTGTTTGTTTGATGAAGTTATAATAGAAGTTGCTGATGAATCTACCTCGTTAGGTCTTTGGCAGAAACTTGAGTCATTGTATATGACTAAGTCTTTAACAAACAAATTATTGTTAAAGCAGAGACCATTCTCTTTAAAGATGATAGAAAGTGTACCTCTTAAGCAGCATTTAGATCAGCTAAATGCTATTCTGATGGAACTCAAGAATATTGGAGTAATTATAGAAGATGAAGATGCAACTCTTATCTTGCTTTGTTCACTCTCATGAAGTTATGAAAACTTTGTTCAGTCTTATGTAGTTGGAAGAGATTCAATTACATTGGAAGAAGTGAGGTCCAACTTTCATTCCAAGGAGCTCAAGCACATGGTGTATGGTAGAAACGAGGCAAGTGGTGTTGGCCTCTCAGCTCAGCAGCAAGAGAACAGGGGAAGAAGCCAGAGACAAGGTGGAGAGAAGAATAGAAGTAGAAGCAAGTAGAAGGGCAAGTACTCTAGGGATACTTGCCATTATTGTAAGGAGAAAGGACACTGGAAATCACATTGTCCCAAGCTTATGAACAAAGGAAAGGCTGCTGTGGCAGAAACCAGTTCTGCGTCAAGTGATGACTTTTCTCTTATAGTTTGTTGCAATGCCTATTCTGATATCAATGGATTATGGACTCAGGAGCTTCACATCATATGACTCCTACTAGGGAGTATTTTGACACCTACGAGCAGGTGGAGGGTGGTCAAGTGACTTTGGCCAATGATGATGTGTGTTCTAGAGTTGGTGTGGGCACTATAAAATTTAAACTGCATGATGGCATAGTTAGAATTCTGGAGGACGTTTGGCATGTCCCAAAGCTTGGAAAAAGTCTGATCTCACTGATGGCCCTTGATGCTTAGGGTTATAGATATACAGGTGGTGAGGGGAAGATCAGCATATTAAAAGGCTTGTTAGTTGTTATGAAGGGAACCAAATATGGTTCCTTATACATTTTGCAGGGCACTCCAATTGTTGGCGCAACTACATCAGCTATATCTGGTCAGCAAGATTTTTCTGTTATGTGGCACTCAAGGATGGGTCATTTGGGGTAGAAAGGAATGCAGAAACTAAGTAGTCTAGGCATGTTTGATGGGCATAAGGTTGCTTGTATTGACATGTGCAAACATTGTGTCTTTGGCAAACAGAAAAGAGTGTCATTTAAATTAAACAGCAAATTAAATAAGTCCTTGTATGGACTTAAACAGTCACCATGACAATGGTACAAAAGGTTTGATGCCTTTATAGTTAAAGTTGGTTTTAGACGTAGTAACTATGATTCATGTGTATATGTTAAAACTCTTGATAAGAGTACACATGTTTATTTGTTATTGTATGTTGATGATATTCTTATAGTTGCGAAGAATATCGAAGTGATACAGGAGTTGAAGGACACATTAAAATCAGAATTTGATATGAAAGATCTTGGTCCAGTTGGCAAAATTCTTAGAATGGAGATTAGGCATGAAAGAAATTCTGGTAAGCTATTTTTGAATCAATAGAAGTATATTGAGAAGATCCTTAGTAGATTTGGTATGGCTTCATGCAAAGCCATTAGCACGCCTTATGACAAAAATGTCAAATTATCATCTGCGATGTGTCCACAAACTGATTCTGAAAAGCTTGATATGTAGTGAGTTCCTTATGCACAGGCAGTTGGAAGTCTTATGTATGTTATGGTATGCACTAGGCCTGATCTGGCATATCCTTTGAGTGTTGTTAGTAGGTTCATGTCCAATCCGGGCAGGGAACATTGGAAAGCAGTTAAAAGGATATTCAGATATTTGAAAGGAACTCCAGGTGTTGGCTTGATGTATGCAGTAGATCATGGTTGTACTATGGCTGGTTATACAGACTTAGACTATGCAGGTGATGTTGACAGAAGGAGATCATTATCTGGTTATGTCTTTACATTTTTAGGTTCTATTGTGAGTTGGAAATCAACTCTTCAGCCTACGGTATCTCTGTCCACAACTGAGGCTGAATATGTGGCTATGATAGAAGCTGCAAAGGAAGGGATTTGGTTGAAAGGCTTACTTGGAGACTTTGGTTGGCACATTGATAAAGCTGATATCTTCTGTGATAGTCTTAGCGCTATTTGTTTCTCCAAAGATAATGTCTTTCATGATAGAACTAAACATATTGATGTTAAGTATCACTTCTTGAGGAATGAAGATAGGATAAAGATTATGAAGGTCAACACAAAGGACAATCCGGCTGATATGTTTACAAAGGGTGTTGTTGAAAGCAAGTTCAAGCATTGCTTGGACTTACTCAACGTCTATTGCTGCTGCTGACCCAAGTTGGGTCTTGGTGATCCATCACCTATTCGTGGTGAAGATTGATGAAATACAAGGTGGAGATTTGTGATGCGTGTGTCTTCCATCAAGTATATGTATATGTCTTTGTATATGGTTGTATTTCTTTGATAATTTGTATAGGGGAAAACTTGTCTTTTGTGTATCACCAACCGTTGCCCCTATATATGTAAGGGGTCATCCACGTCTAAGGGATGTCATGCCAAACCATCCCTTGATTTCGTTCTCCCCCTTCTTTGTACCAGCAACCATACAGCAAGGAATCACGATAGATTGATCACCCGTGGATGTACCCGTGTTGGGGAACCACGTAAATTTGTTGTTCTTTGAATTCTCCACTCGCAATCCTCTCTTCCACGCAGATCTCTTCTCCATGCCACCCATAGATGCTCCACGTTTGTTTGATCTTTCCGCACAATAGTGGTGGATAAAGCTATAGAGTTTTGTTTCCTACTGAACCAAGAAACAAGTGAATGACCAAGCAACTGACATGTCCCATGGTGCTTTTTCGATCTGATTTGCATCCTGCATAATCTGCATCATTGTATCCTGCTAATATCAATTGATTCTATGAAGAATAAAATAAGCCAAAGTCTTTGGTACCCTGTAGATATTTAAATATACGTTTAACTACTTTTAAGTGTGATGCTTTTGGAGAGGCTTGATATCTTGCACAAGCACAAACACTGAACATTATATCTGGTCTACTAGCTGTTAGATACAGAAGTGATCCAATCATGCCTTTGTATTTCTTTTGATCTATTGGAATGCCAGAAATGTCCTTATCAAGTTTTTCATTTGAGTACATGGGAGTACCTGCTACTTTGGATTTATCCATACCAAATTTGAAGAGAATTTCTTTGCAAATTTTTTTTTGATTCAGGAAAATGCCATGCTGAAGTTGATGAATTTGTAATCCTAGAAAGAATTTTAATTCTCCCATAAGACTCATCTCAAATTCATTCTTCATTAAGATTTGAAAATCATGACATAGTTTCTCATGTGTGGCACCAAAAATGATATCATCCACGTAGATTTGAATAATCAACATATGAGAACTTTCAGATTTGATGAATAAAGTGTTGTCTGCAGTTCCTATGTTAAACTGATTCTCAAGAAGGAAACTCTTCAGTTTATCATACCATGCACGTGGTGCTTGCTTCAAACCATAGAGAGCTTTATTCAGTTTGTATACATGGTTTGGATTTTCTTCATCTTCAAAACCTGGTGGCTGTTCTACATATACTTCTTGTAGAATGCCATTAAGAAATGCACTTTTAACATCCATCTAATAAAGCTTGATTTTCATACTGCTTGCAAAGGCAAGTAACATTCTGATTGCTTCAAGTCTTGCAACAGGTGCAAAAGTTTCTTCATAGTCAATTCCTTCCTGTTGGTTGTATCCCTGAGCAACAAGTCTAGCTTTATTTCTGATAATACTACCAATATTATCAAGTTTGTTCTTAAACACCCATTTAGTACCAATAATTGATTTTTCGATGGGCCTTTCAATCAAGTTCCAGACTTCATTTTTCTTGAACTGATTTAGTTCCTCTTGCATGGCCATGATCCAGTATTCATCATTGCAGGCATCTTCAACTGTTGAAGGTTCAAGTTCAAACACAAAAGCATAATAATTACAAATATTTTGAATTTTGCTTCTTGTTTGAACACCTTGATTTATATTCCCAATAATTTGTCCAATAGGATGTTCAGACTTTGTCTTCCATGATTTTTTTGTCTTAGTAGGTGTAGGTAGTGTTGAACTATCCTTTTTCTAAGGAATTTTCTGATTTATTAATTCACTTTCACTTTCATTGTCTATTGTTAGCCTCTTCAATTTTCCTACCATGTCTTCATCAAAGAATACGTTTATTGACTCTTCTACTCTTCTTTCATGTTCAAAATAGACCTTGTAGGCCTTGCTTCTTGAAGAGTATCCAACAAGTAGAGCAGGATCAGATTTTGCATCAAATTTATCATTTTGATCCTTAGTATTAAGCACAAAACATCTTGATCCAAAGACCTTAAAATATCCAACATTTGGTATTTTACCATACCATAGTTCAAAAAGTGTCTTATGTAGGATAGGTCTAAGGTGAGTTCTGTTTATAGAATAACATGCAGTATTTACAACTTCAGCCCGTAGAGACTTTGGTAGATCAGATGCATTAAGAATTATCCTTGCCATTTCTTATACTGATCTATTCTTCCTCTCTACAACTCCATTCTGAGCAGGAGTTCTTGGACATGAGAATTCATGCAGTATGCCAAAAGAATTGCATAATTCTTCAAATTCTAAATTTTCAAATTCACCTCCATGATCACTTCTGATCTTCTTCATGGTTGATTCTTTTTCATTTTGAATTCTAATACAGAGATGTTTGAATTCATCACAAGCTTCATTCTTGTGTGTTAAGAAAATAATCCAAGTGAATCTTGTATAATCATCAACTACCACTAAGATATATTTTCTTCCTCATAAACTGGCTCTCTATGTAGGACCAAACAGGTCCATATGCAATAGATCCAATGGTTGGTGTGTGGCAATGTCTTCAATACTCTTGTGTGCTGATTTCTTTTGTTTTCCAATTATACAGTCACTACACAATTTATCTCTCTTGAATTTGAGCTTAGGCACACCTCTAACAAAATCATGTTTGGTCAATTTTCTTATAAGTCTCATGTTCACATGATTTAATCTTTTATGCCATAACCATTTATCTTCATTAGAAGCAACTAAGCATGCATCACTAGATATAATATCACATGGAAATTCCAAAGTATAAATTGAATTATTTCTATATCTAGTAAATTTGATTTCATGTGTATCTTGTTGTAATATAAAATAGTTTTCTATAGTAAAAAGTATATTGTAACTTTTGTCACATAATTGACCTACACTTAGTAGATTCTATTTTAAACCATTTACATGTAAGACATTTTCTATTTTTTCATTTTCAGATGTAACATTTCCTATGGCAGTAATTCTACATTTTTCATTGTTACCAAACTTAACAGATCCTAAATTTATTGATTTAACAGATTTCAGAAATTTTTTCTTACCTGTCATATGCTTTGAGCAACCATTGTCAATGATCCACTTGGACGTTTAAGCTTTCTTGTCTTATGGTTTCCTATGATACAACATACCCTAGGCCAAATTTACTTCTTCCTATTCTTTGAGATCCTATGATTTTGTTTAAACTATTTTCACCCTTAGTAAATTTACATACAGTTTTCTTTAAATCAGTAACTTCAGATAACAGATTTTTATTTTCTTCTTTTAGATCAAAATTTTTACAACTATAACTATTCATTTTAGTTTTTAATTCCCTATTATCGACTAAGGCTTTTTCTAGTTCAACAAAAACATCTTCTAGATAGGAATTTAAACTCTTTAATTCTTTCTTGTACTTCTTACATTTTACATATAAGTTATCTACTATATAGAGAAGACTATCTATATCTACATCATCATTTTCTTTTTCTAAGCAATAGGGAGATGTAGAGCATACCTCTTGTGCAGCAAAGCACACGTTTGCAAATGCCTCCTCATTTGAGTCTGATGAGCTGCTGGATGAACTACTGTCATCCCAAGTGGCTTTCAAGGCCATTTTCTTCTTATTCTTCCTTTTCCATTTCTGTTTGTCCTCCTCCTGTTGAAAAGGACAGTAAAGTTGAATGTGTCCCAGTTTCTTGCACTTGTAGCATGTAGGGACTTTTGGTTTTGAGGAGTTGGCTTTGCCTCCTTGTCTCATCATCCTTCTGAAGTTCCTAGCCAGTAGTGACACTTCATCCTCATCCGAGCTTAGTTGATCTTCTGTTGAGGGAAAAGCTAGTTCTTTCTTTTTCTCTACTTTTCTTTCAGTGACTCCTTCTTCTTTCCATTCCTTCATTTGGACTTCATGGGCTAGAAGGTTTCCCAACAAATCTTCAACTAAATAGTTATTCAGATCCTTTGAATCCTATATGGAAGTAGACTTCTGCTTCCATTCGACTGTCAGGCTCCTTAGGATCTTTTGTACCTGTTCACGATTAGAAAAACTCCTCCCAAGGCCTCTTAGTTCATTCACAATTTCTGTGAATCTAGAAAACATTTTAGTGATACTTTCTTTTTCAAGCATTTTGAATAATTCATATTTTCTTAACAAAATGCTGATTTTAGTATCTTTAACTTGGCTGGTTCCTTCATATGTAATTTGAAGGATCTTCCAAGCTTCATGGGAGAATTTACAAGCAAATATTTTATTATATTGTTCACCAGTTAGTGCACAGTAAATGGAATTAAGCCCACAAGCATCCATCTAGATGATTCTTTCATCCTCCTCAGTCTAGTCACTTTCATGATTGATTGGAGTTGTTGTACCATGTACAACCATTCTCCAAAGTTTCACATCTATACTCCTGAGAAAGCACTCCATCCTATTTTTCTAGTAGCTATAATTGCTACCATTAAAGAGAGGAGGTCGATGGATATTTTGACCCTCTACAGTGTGGAAAGCCATGATCTCAGATGGTTAAATCTATTAACGAGATCAACTTTGCTCTGATACCAATTGTTAGGACCTTAAGGCTTACTAGAGAGGGGGTGAATGGTAATAATTTGTTTCTTAACCTTTTAGAAGAAGTTTAATGTAAAGAGATAGCAAGCACACGATAAAAGAATTCACACAGAGATTTTTAGGTGGTTCACCACTAACGGCTAGTCCGCCCCTAAGGGATACTTGGGCTTCACTAAACTCTTGCAAACTTACAATCACTTGCTTTAAGGTTTAAGCTAGAACCAACTAACCATTCACTTGAGCTTCCTTGTTGAAGCTTCAATCAATCCTTTCTTTGAAGTTTTGATCCGTGTACTTCAGTAAACACTAGCTTGTGAGCAATAGAGTAGAGTGCGTGATGAGCTTCTGAAATTCAGTCTGTAAACGTTGAAGATGATTTGATCTCTAAAGCTTTTCTTCTGTTGAGCTTGGTGTAAGTATGTATATGAGTAAAAGCTATCTAAATCCCTTGTTTGTATCTTGTATATATACCAAACATGTGTAATAATCATATTTTCTTCCAACGGATGTATTCTATTGTACTTGATTAGACTTCAGTCCCAAATATGGTAAGTTACTGTTCAGAAAGTTATTTCAAGATGTCCTTCCGATTTTCTTAACCTTTTGGATAGTTAGTTGTGTAACTCTCCGAAGAATATCTGTAACTCATTGAAAGATCACTTAAACCTTTTTGCCATGTAGGATTCCAGAATATATACTGCGAGCTGTCATTCAATTGGATACTTATAACTGTAACTTACCGAATAGTTATTTAACTGTTGGATAGTTGGCTACAGTAACCCTCCGTTAACTTTTCGATTGCTTTAATTCAGCATGTGCATAAAAGACTGACTTAAGTTTCGGATGGTTATCCCTATAACTCACTAAAACGCTTCAGGATTTCGGATAGTTATCTTTCTAACTCTCCGAAAACTTATTTGAGCTTCTCTTTGGAATTCTGCATGTGGGAAATTCAATGACTTAAGTTTCAGATAGTTAAACTGTAACTCACCGAAACTCTCTTGAATGTTCGGATAGTTATCTTTCTAACTCTCCGAAATCTTATATGAACTTTTGTTTGGAATTCTACACGTGGGAAATTCAGTGACTTAAGTTTCGGATAGTTAAACTGTAACTCACCGAAACTCTCTTTGAGAATTTGGATAGTTATCTAACTCTCCGATTTTTCCTTTAAGCTTTTGACTACCGGCTTCTCCATTCTGCACGTGCGTAATAGGATGACTTAAGTTCTGGAAAGTTATACCTGTGACTCATCGAAAAACTCGAATAGTTATCTAACTCTCCGAAAAGAAAACTCAGATAGTTATCTAACTCTCTGACAAGTCCTTTAAGCTTCCGTTCTGTATTTCTGATCTTTTTGCTGTACTAACTAAACCTGATAAATACAATTCAAAACCTTACATTGATTTTTGCATTATCAAAATCTAGAGGTCCTTTCAAGTACCGCCCATTACAACAAATGAAGAAAGAAGAATTTCTTCGGATAGTTAAGTCTATAACCATTCGAAATGTTGTAGATTTCGAAAAGATAGAGAGATAAGGCTTCAAAATTGAGTCCCTTCTTCGAAGCATTATTTCTCTACTATAATGGCTTGAATGTAATTAAAGGTTTATTAACCCTAAGTTGGGTAGTATATAAACCTTTATGATGTTGTAAAACATTGCAGTTGATTGTGTCGAAGCTCATAGTAGAACCCTCAACTCTCCGTGGACGTAAGTAGTTGCTGAATCACGTAAATCCTTGTCTTCAATGTTATTTCTTCCTCTTTCTCTTCACTTTCCAATTTCAATGAGTTAAGAGATGAGTGTTTCAGAATTGTGCCATAGAAAGTTGACTGAACGATCGGTTTTTTTAAGGTCAAAGCAAGAACCAACTAATCAAACTGAGCTTTCTGGTTGTAGCTCCAACCAACCTATCTTTGAAGTTTTCAGTTGGTACACTTTAGTAAATCATTGCCTTGAAGAAATCAAAGTTTATTTACATGGAGAGCTCTAGACTTGAATTTTCCTTTTGCAAAAGATTTGATCTTGAAGATTTTCTATGTTATGAAATTAACACACAATCGAGTTTTAATATTTATAACCGCAAGCGCACAGAGTCAATTATAGAAAGCATGCAAGAACAGGTCGAGTCCACAGGGACCAACAATTAAACATAAAATCCACTAGAGTTATAGATATGCCATGTGTAAATGCATTCTCATCACATGTTTGCCTTAACAATCATGTGAATGTTAGAAATGACTTCATATAGAGTTGAATCAGTAATGAGAAACCTCATTCATGTCCCTCTCTATCCATCACTTAAGAGAAAGCATCACACAATAATTAATCAATACACTACACACACGAAAATAACATAACACTACATCAAACTACTAATACTATAAAACTAGCATACATGGACTTATAACTATACATCTAAATCCATGTATGCTCTAATCTACTAAGTATAAGCTATATACAATCCAAATCAAGTAAATCAGAAGGTTAGAATTAAGTAAAAAACGTCTAAACTATGTTAGAGTTAGAGGAACAAACATTTGAGAAGAATCCACACAAAGACACATAAAATCAAACACATAAGAGGCAAAAACTCAAACTAAGCTTAGAATTGAAATACATTGAAACAAACATAAGAATTCAACAATAAACTAAAGGGAAATCATGTGGACAACACAAACAACAACAATTAACAAACATATACTACTGAAATTGAAATTACAACTCCATCTCCACTCAAATGTCTACTCCTATTACCTTAAGATCACACCTCCAATGGCTTGAGCACAAGGGATGTCACCTCCTTGCTTCACACCACTTGAGATGGCTACCTTCTCTAGCAATTCTCCACGTCCAAAGCTGCTTGTTCCCTCCACGGATTGGAGGTCTAACGCCGAAGGGAATACAACAATGTGTAGAAAAATTGAAGAGCTCTCTTGGATGCAAGTTTCCACACCTCCAAGTGTATCTCCAATGGAGCTTCATCCACGGATTCAGCACCAACAAGAAGGGATTTGCAGTAGAAATTCACCTCCTCAAGATGTAGAATGTCAGATGAAGTATTGGAGAAGACAAGAAGAAGAAGAACCTTACCTCCAAGAGATGTTTGGAGGAGAAGACACCAAGATGGGAGCTCTTCCTTCACCTAGCTTGGAGCACCAAGAGGAATTCCAAAAATTGGAGTTGGGAGAGGAGAGAAAACTTGTGGGATACAAGGCCTATTTATAGAGATTTTGATCATCAAGGATTGATGATCTCAAAGCATGATCTAAGGGCCCTCATTCACCTATAATCAAATCCATTTAAGTCATGCATGTAATGTTAGTAATACATGCCAAAAATAACTCTAGTTATGAACTTGAAATATATTTATTTCTAAGGTATGTAACATTCATTTTAACATGTTTACAAATGTGAAATGTAATTTCATCCATGAATGAATCAATTAGTAACATGTATTTAAAATCATTCATAACCAATGTCACATTATTGCATTTAATGTCCACAAGTTCATAACCATAGCATGTAAAATATGTGGCCATATCAAATTATTTCAATACCTTGATGACCTTTAAAATCTCTTTCTTGGCCTAAGAATTATTAAATCATACATTCAAGCATATGAACATATAGTATGTTTCGTGAAAATTGCATTAAAGGGGTGCATTTGTGCACATATTCATGCAATGTCATAAAAATGTGATTAACATGTATTTTCTCGTATAAGTGCATATAACTTGAGTTTCAAGATATAGAATGCATGAATTATCATATAAAAATGTGCACAAATATCATCTATACAGTAGAAGATTTGATCTTGAAGATTTTCTATTGTATGTGTGGAGCTTGGTGTATAGATTCATATATGCAAAAAGTTGTCTATCTTTCTTGTCTACTTATTATATTTATAACCACAAGCATAATGATCATATTCACTTCTAACGGATGTATTCTGTTGTACTTACTGAATTTGCAGAACCAAATATGGTAAGTTACCATTTAGGAAGGTGTTTCAAGATAACCTTTTAATTTCCTTTGACTTTCGGATGGTTAGCTGTGTAACACTCCGAAGAATGCTCGTAACTTATCGATAATCCACTTAAGTCCTTTTGCCACATGGGATTTTAAGTCGTACACATGAGGTGTCATAAGTTCGAATACTTGTAGTTGCAACTTATCGAAATGTTTTTGACTATCAAATAGTTAGCTACAGCAACTCTCCGATTTTCCTCTTCTAAACTTTCGACTACTTTCTTATTTCTGCACATGCATAATAGAATGACTTAAGTTTCAGATAGTTGGCTTTTCTAACTTTTCGATTTTCTTAAACTTTCGGATAGTTAGCACCTTAACTCTCCAATCATTCAACCAGCTATTTTTCAAACTCTCTAAAGGCCTTGTATTTTCAGATAGTTATTCTTCTAACTATTTGACTATGTTTCTGCTGCTTTAAACTGACCCTTCGGATACATAAGCTGGTAACTATCTGAAAATCTTGTTTTCCTCTTGTTGCAATTTTTGAACAAGCTATATCGACTAATATTCCTTCTAATCTTTTGATAAACTGTCTTATCTGTAAAATACAATTTGTTTCATTACATTGATTTTTGCATTATCAAAAACTAGAGGTCCTTTCACTATCATCATGTATATTTCCACATTGTCTCATGCAATCTTTCTTCTTCTCTTCGTTGCAAATCTAATGAGAATAAGCTTCTAGAGATGTTTTTAATTTTTTTCCATAATAGTTATCTTATAACCCTTCTACTTTTATCACCTACAAAACACGTGATCTAAAATTTTATAACATTAGGCCCTTTTACAAAACTCAAATAGTTATCCATTACTATACATAAAACTTGAACAGTTATCTACTATCTATATATAAAACTCGAACAGTTATCGTAACTCTTCTAGTTTTTCAAAGTTGCACATGAAAAACATGTGAAAACTTATAACTTTTAAAACACATGTGCATAAATCATAACTATACGAGTTTTTAAACAATAATTCTTCTAGTTTTTCATACACTTTGTAGGATCGAGTGGCTACACAAGAAGGGGTGAATTATGTTTTTCAACATTTTCAAGAATAATTGAAACTTCAAAATTAAAAACAAGTCGAGACACTATTTTAATCAAATCATTTTATTCAAGGTTTCAATTACAATATACAATTCAATTCTCTTCAAAAATTGTAGATGCAATTATATAATGATATCATATTTCATCTAATCAATTTCATAACTACAAACGGAGAAAACTTATTTAAGGAATTTAAAACATTTCTCCCTATTTGAGATTTTTTTTCTTCTTCGTCTTCTTTTGCAATTCTTCAGTGACAAATATCTGACTTTCTCTGCTTCACCGAATTTGCTTTTTTTTTTTATTCTTCAAATCTTTAGTGACATATATCTGACTTTCTCTTCTTCACCGAATTTTCTTCTATCTAAGAGCTTTTCCTTGGAGAGGTGTTTTGATTCCTAAAAATATATTTCATTTGGTATGCAGGAATGATTGATCAACGAGAATTCTATGCCTTTTACACTATATCTTCATTTCATGCATATCCTCCATATTTAACCACAATCAGTTTTTTACTCTTCATGTCTTCTCTTTTTCCTTCATTGAAATACACACGTTCTGACCCACATTTTTCTCTTGAATTTTGTTTAATCATCAATCTTGGATCTTTGAAAAATTTCCTACAAAATAAACATTCTCATCCAAAATTTTTCATCAACTATAATAATAAGTCATTGTGTTAATATTAACTAAATGAGTAAAACAAGTAGATTTATAACTTAACGTATCTAACTTAATGAGTTCATCATGTGCCAAATCATATGACATGTACTGTAGCTAACTCAACAAACTAAGTTTGTGGTGTTACGCTAACTCAACGAACCAACTTTGTTGTGTTATTGATAACTCAATGAACCAACTTAACTTGTCTTTTGGAAGGTTAAATGTTAACTGTTTAGAATGAAAAAGTGCATAATATTAACAATTAAATGATGGTTAATTACATAATATTTAGCTTATTATATGAGAATTAAACCATTACATTATAATTGCACTATTATATGATTTAATGAAAGAATCTGCATAATTTTAGGGAATTAGTGTTAATTAAGTACATTTCTGAATTGTCGGTAAATTACAAGATTTTTAATTCCTAAGTCTCTGAAATATCTGTTATTTTGGAGAGCTATATTTCATGTACCAGACAGTTATGTTTTAAACGCTAAAAGAATATTCAAGTACATAGTAACAACTCGTTGAGTTACAAGTTTAAAGGTGTAAAAAGATCACATGAGAACTCGTTGAGTTAGTGAGTAAAAACTATAAGTTGTACATTTGAACTTGTTAAGTTAGAATTATGCACGTGTTGAATTTAAATGTTTTATGATGTCACGTAAGCTACACATGTATAACTTGTTAAGTTAGCATAACTATACATGTTAAGTTACTTGAATATACACTAAGGTAACGCATTGTGTTAGTGTTATAAGCTTATAAGTTATTTCTTTATTGCACGTGTTTTATAATTAAGTCAATGAAGTAAGTCCATTGAGTTACACTAACTCCACAGACCATTTATTTTCTAATATGCCACTGTAGCAGTTATAGAAATAGGAAATTCGAAGGAAAACCACGATTGCACGTATCATGTAGGAATTCACTCGTGGAATGAAGAAGAAATCACCATCATTGATATGAACAAAGGAAATCCAACCGATCATTTAAGTAGAAGTAGTTACTATTGAAAGAAATATAAAAGAAGAGGAGAAAGATGAAAACCATCGGAGGTCTATGAGGATACTTTTCGGATGTCAGGTCGATTCCGAGTCAAACACGGTAACTGACAACCACTATGAGGAGTGATCGCATAGCAAGAAGGGAAGCCATTTTCACCAAGCACCAACTCATATCTCAAGAGATCGTAAAGCTTCTAGCCTTGGTTTCGGGTTGATGCCAATATGCTAAAGAGGAGATCAACTTACAATTCTTGGTTTGTGATTCTATAGGGAGAGGAGGCAAGATTGTAAGTGATTAAGTTTTCAGTGGTGTAATCGCGTCACATGTAGTGATAGAAGTTTTTACTATCGATAGAGATTTTTACATTTCACCTTTTGCTCATCTTCAGGAATATATTAAAACACAAATACCAAAAACAACTAATTATCTATGTTTACATTTAGTATTAAAGTGTTGTATTATTTGTTTTGTATCATGATTAATATTATCATTGTCAGTATTGTGAATGTTTTATGTTTGTTTGATTTAGAAAATAGAAAATAGTTTTATTGTTTACTGAAATTGATCGTCCTAGATACTTAAAGATTTTAATGGTTACTGTTTGAAATATCTAAATATTAGTGTTGCTTAATTACAAATCTCAGATTAACTAACATTAAAGAGCTTAATTAACATTATTTACATTCTATGGAACTGCCCAATGGTTGGCTAAATTCCTCTGTAAATAGCAGTATTTAAATGGAAAGCTAGGCTCGTGGAGTTAACTTAAGTCCACGAGGTTAGTCCATTGAGTTAACCCTAACTTCACAAACTAAGTCCGTTGAGTTAACTATAACTCAATGGAGTTCTTAAATGAATACATATAAACTTCAATATAAAAATCAGAATATTACACAATTCTTACTCAATTTCTATGGGATCAACCTGTACTTGCAATCAAATACAATATATACTGTGCACTTGCAATTAAAATACAAATTGGACTTAATATCTAATTTGTGTGAAAGGTTGTTTGTTTACTTCTAAAAGAATTTATTAATATAAGCATAAAAACAAATCAAACAAGTTTCTGATTTAACTTTTCACACCCAAACAAGTTTTCTAGCACCGTTGCCAAGGATTGAGAAGCTAAGCAACTATGAGTGCTGTTTTGTTTTAATATCAGAAGTTGTGTTGGGTGTTTTATTTTATAATTGAGAATATGGCATATGCTATGCTCAAAGATTTCTGAAACTTGTAGTTAGCATATGTGAATTCTACAATTTGGAAGGTAATGACATCTCTGATTGTTTGAAATTGAGACGATTGCAGATGGTTAGATCATATGAATAACAAATGAATTATATTCAATATAATAGAGTTGAGTATGAGAATCCTATAGTTTACCCAACTAATGGTCAATTTAGAACATATAATATGTTGAGAGACAAGGAAGTTTGGGATAGGTATGATAGACTAGAGCATAGTTTAGAGCAAAACATAGATAAACTGGAACAATACATGTGTCAGCAACAAGAAGTCAACTAATTAAATTATAGGGAAGAATATTCAGAACCTAAAATTGATATCATATATGAAACTAAAAAAAAAACATAATGAAAATTGATCAAACATTGACTGCAATGAGACTAGATGATCTTGGAAGAAAGCTAAAAGCATTGGATGAATTTACAAAGAAATTACAAGTTATGCAACAAGAAAACACAAATGAAAACTTTAATGTTACATATGTGCATAATTACAAAAGAAAATACTAATGCAATAGAATTTAAAGAATGTGAGTTAAAACTAAAAACAATTGAAGATCAAAATTATGAAAATGAAATACAAGAACATCATGAAAGTAATGAAAATCTAGAAGATGTATGTATAACATTAAGATTTGGAATTAATATATCATCAAGAACTCAAAAAGAAAGTAATATGAAGGTGGATAAGAATAAAATTCAAAATGATAATGAAAATGTAATATCTGGAAACTTAGAAATCAATGAATAAAAATTTGAATTTGAAAATGAGATTAAAAATGATCACGCGAATGAAATGAAAGAAAAAGAATCTTGTAAATAATAATCATTAGCACCCTATCTTGAAAGATTACAACAAACATTTCCTGAAAAACAAGAAAAAATTAGAGAAATTTTTGAAAAAGTACAAGTTAACATTCCTTTGTTAGACTTAATACAAAAAATGCCACCTTGTGCTAAATCTCTTAAGGATTGATGTACTAAGAAAAGAGAGCAAAAGTTCTATGGAAAGTCTTTTTAGCTGAGCAAAGTAGTTCCCTATTTCTACCACAAATTTCTAAAAAGTTATCTAATCTTGGAATCCCTGTTATATCATGCACCATAGGAAATAACCATTCTAGAAAAAACCTTAATAGACCTAGGTGTAGGTATAAATGTTATGCCTAGTGATATATTTGCATCCTTAGGATTAGAAGGTTTAATCCCTACTAAGACTGTCATTCAATTAGCTGATAGAAGTATAAGATATCCTAGAGGAAAAATAGAAGATGTCCTAATTAAAATCAAAAACTTCATATATCTTATTGATATTGTGATTTTGTAGTATGGTTCCTATTTTTATGGACACGTGTTCCACTTCTAATTTCAAATTTCAGTAACCGCTAAATCGACAAAGTTTCATTCATGGCTAAAAGAATAATCATTCAACTTAATCCACGAACTAACCTCATTGAGTTACAGATAACTCAATAGACTAGCCTTGGTTACTATTTCTAACTCAATGAACTAATCTTGTTGAGTTACAGCTAACTCAATGGACTAGCTTCGTCGCCTATTTGCTAACTCTACGGATTAACTTCCTTAAGTTATAGATAACTCAACAGAGTGACTTATATTTTATTATTAACCTCGTGGAGTTAAGGTTAACTCAACGGACTTACTTCGTTGAGTTAACATTTTGCAAATTTATCTAAAAACTTACTTTCATCTTAACTTCAATATTTTTTTCTCCTACATTTTATCAACTTAAATAAAGTTAAATATATTTCATTAATGCAATGTTCTAATTTAAACTCCTTTAAATCTGAACATTATATGCATATTTAACTTACAGTTCATTTCCTGTTATGTAGAATTTACATTTTACCTTTTAGTATACAGATCTGTTCAGATATTATCCAATCATCGTGCATTTAACCATGTCATTAATAAAATTTTAAAATTTTAACACATTCTTGCAAAGCTTTAAATAAATAGATATATAATATTCATCTTCAATACAATTCTCAATTAAATCATTCATTCACAATTACACAAATTCAGAAGCATCTGAAGTTCAAACATTCATATATATATCATTTACACTACATATAATCAGACATTTTTCAGTACAAGTAGACGAACAATACATTTTAATCTTTCTTCCTATGTTCATCTATGTTAGGAATTTTGTTTTGATGATAAATGCTTTATTAAAGTTTATAAATAAGTCTAAATAATATTTTCTAAGTATAATAGTCACGTAATTAAATGTTCACAAGTTATCGAAAAGTTTCATTTAAAATTTTGGATAGTTAATTTTCAATAGTTAAATTTTCGAATAGTTAAAGTTTTTAGATAGTTAGAATTTTGAACAGTTAAACTTTTGGATAGTTAACGTTTCGATTTAGTCGAAGAGTTATGTTAAAAACTTGTATAGTTAAGTTATCTACATGTGTATTTTTAATGTTTTAAGTTATCACGTGTTTTCTATATGCATTCGGTAATGAAAATCGAAGAGTTAGATAACTATTTGAGTTTTTATACGCATAGATAGATAACTGTTCGAGTTTTATAAAATGATTAACAAACAAATAAGTTTTCTTTGTTTAGTCACTTGTCTTGTAGGTGTAAAAACTTGAAGAGTTACAGATAAGTGTTCGAGTCTTTACAAGACTTAAAGGATAAGTATTCGACTAAAGTGGTGACTTAAGATATTCTACAAATCTCTAGCAAGATAAAGTTTTAGTGAATCAATGAGTGGAAATTGTGGAAATTCAAAATGATAGTGGAGAAAGTGGAAATTTCAAAATGATAGTAGACATAGTGGAAATTCAAAAAGATAGTGGACATCATGGATAATTTGAATTTGAAATTAGTATGTGGATTATGGATTATGGATGAAGTGGATGAACATGCTGAACGTGAAGTTAGAGTTCGACTACTAAAAATAGAGAGTACGAGCTGTATTACAATTATCCCAATCTCAAATACCAAGTCTAAATATTCAATCCCAATCCCCAATCACAAATTGAAAAATCAAGTCTGAATATTCATATTTAGAAAAATTCCCCAACATCAGAAGAAGTTCGAAATTCCAAGCAATTTCAAAAAAGAAGCTGCAAAGGAAAAAAGTCTGGAAATTCGACAATTGGAGAAGAAGAGATACAAAAGTTGAGAAAAAAAAGAAGGAAAAGGAGCTACGTGCATAAAGATCAGGTTTTATACAATTCAAAATTAGCTTTGAATAAGGACTTCATTTTCTATTTGAATTGTATATCAGACACTACTGTATCAATTATGTTTTAATATTGAAAGAATATTTTATTATTTCCTGGAGTACACATGTTAAACATCAATGCATGACTTAAGTGGATTTTCGATAAGTTATCTAGTAACTATCTGAAATGTGTCTAAGCATCGGATAGTTAGGTTTGCAAGTATCTGAAATATCTTTTTATCATAAAACTTACTAAGGACACATGTCGTTATCTGAAAACCTGATTTAAGTGTAGTTTTATAGTATTAAGCATGATCTATTTTATTTGCATATATTTATATCATGTACAAGTGCACAGTGCCAACTCGTTGAGTTACAAGTTTAAAGGTATAAAAAGATCATGTGAGAACTCGTTGAGTTATTGAGTAAAAGCCATAAGTTATACATCTGAACTCGTTAAGTTAGAATTATGCACATGTTGAATTTAAATGGTTTATTATGTCACGTGAGCTGCACATGTATAACTCGTTAAGTTAGCATAACTATACGCATTAAGTTAATTGAATATACACTAAGGTAACGCATTGTGTTAGTAGCTTATAAGTTATTTCTTTATTGCACATGTTTTTATAGTTAAATCAACGAAGTAAGTCCATTGAGTTAGGTGTAACTCCACGGACCATTTATTTTCTAATATGCCACTATAACAGTTACAGAAATAGGAAATTCAAAGGAAAACCATGATTGCATGTATCATGTAGGAATTCACTCGTGGAATGAAGAAGAAATCTCCATCGTTGATATGAATGAAGGTAATCCAACCGATCATTTAAGTAGAAGCAATTATTACTGAAAGAAATAGAAAAGAAGAGGAGAAAAACGAAGAAAAAGTGTATGTGTAGAGGTGGAGAACCATGCTAATTGCAAGAAGCGTCGAAAGTTCCCTGAAGCTCCACACCACCACCAAAATCACCAACCATCAGAGGTTTGTGAGGATACATTCTAGGCGTTGGGTCGATTCCGAGCCAAACACAGTGACTGACAACCACTGTGAGGAGTAATCGCGTCGCAAGAAGGGAATCCATTTTCACAAAGCACTGACTCATATCTTAGAAGATCGTAAAGCTTCTAACCTTGATTTCGAGTTGATGGCAGTATGCTGAAGAGGAGATCATCTTACAATTCTTGATTCATGATTCTATAGGGAGATGAGGCAAGATTGTAAGTGATTAAGTTTTCAGTGGTGTAGGATCGCATGGCTACACAAGAGGGGGGTGAATTGTGTATTTTTAATATTTTTTGAAATATAATCGAAACTTTAAAACTCAAAAACAAGTCGAGACATTGTTTTCATAAAATCATTTTTATTCAAGGTTTCAATTACAATATACAATTCAATTCTCCTCAGAAATTGTAGATGCAATTATATTTCGATACCATGTATCATCTATACAATTTCATAACTACAAACAGAGAAAACTAATTTGTGGAATTTAAAACATTTCTCCCTGTTTGAGATCTTTCTTCTTCTTCTTCTTCTTCTTCTTTCTTCTTCAGCAATTCTTTAGTGACGAATATCTTGTCTTTTTATGCTTCATCGAATTTGCTTTTCTTCTGATACTTCAAATCTTCAGTGACGAAAATCTTACCTTTTTATACTTCATTGAATTTTCCTCCACTTGAGAGATTTTGCCCAAAGAGGTGTTTTGGATCCTTGAAAAAGATTTTTCTTTTGGTGTGCAGGGATGGTTTGATCCTTGAAAAGATTTTTCGTTTTGTGTGCAAGGATGGTTTGATCAACGAGAATTCTATGCCTTTTATACTGTATCTTCATTTCATGCATATCCTTCATGTTTAACCACTACTAGTTTTCTACTTCTCCACGTCTTTTCTTTTTCCTTCATCGAAACACACACGTTCTAACCCACGTTTATATTTCGAATTTTCTTTAATCATCAGTCCTAGATCTCTGAAAAATTTCTTGCAAAATAAACTTTCTCGTCCAAAAATTTTCATCAGTGTAATAAGAAGTCGTTACTTTAATGTTAACTAAACGACTAACACAAGTATATATATATAACTTAACGAGTTCCTCATGTGCAATTTCACGTGACAAGTACTGTAGCTAACTCAACGAACCAAGTCCGTGATGTTATGCTAACTCAACAAACCAGCTTAACCTTTCTTTCGGAAGGTTAAACGATAACTCACCAAAAACAGTTTAAGTTTCGGATAGTTACGGTTGTAAGTCATCGAAAAACTCTTTATATTATAAAACTAGTAAGACACGTGTCAAGACCTGAAAACATGACTTAAGTTACCTTTCAGATAGTTATGCCTGTAAGTCTCCGAAAAAACTTTAACTCACTGATTCAGTAATAAACAAATGTTTTTTATAATAAGAATTTTACCACGTGCAAAAAATAACAACTTAAGTTTATAACGCTAACCTAACGCGTTGCCTTAGTGTTCAATATAGCAACTCAACACGTTTAGTTATGTTAACTTAACGAGTTAAACATGTGCACCTCACGTGATACAATATAACATTTGTAACTTATAATTTCACCATGTGTATAACACTAACTTAACGAGTTCGTCTCTTCTTTTACTCACTAACTTAACGAGTTCTCACGTGACCTGTATACAAACAAAACTCTAACTTAACGAGTTGTCTAAACGTGCACTATTCATGATACAGAAGATATAACTTTAAAACATATCATGCTTTTCAATAAAAACACACGTTAACTTAACGTTTAGCTAAATGAGAAATTAATGCAACGAAATGACTAGTTATTTACTTCAGATCCAATACAGACAAGTATTTATATCATTAAGCTTTTTATGTATTAATTGATGATTTTAATTTCTTTTCACAAGCAATAGTAATTGAGCAAATATGATTATTTTCATTCAGCACACATCATCAAAACAAAAATACTCAACAATCTCCCCCTTTTTGATGATGACAAAACCATATTAAATCAATTATGAAATAAGTTTAACTCAACAAAGCACCTTCCTTGGGTTAACTTTTAATTCAACAAATTTATTTGTTGACTTAAGTTCACTTAAGCTTATTTCTATTGTTTGTGTAAATTTTACCTCTTAGAACTAAAACTCTCAGATGTCAATAATTATATAAGTATCAGTTTTCTAATTATCATTTGTCAGATTACAATAACCATTTAAATAGCATCTCCTTTTATAATATATATATGCAATTAAGATCATAATCATCTTTTTACAATATTTCTCCCCCTTTTTATCATTAATCAAAAAGATAATTATAGAGAATATATATATATATATATATATATAAGAGAATTATAACAACTCTTTCTGTAAACAAGAATAATAATTGAACACATTTACAGAAAAATGTATTGTTTAATGAATCAAACAAGTAATACAAACATTACATTTTGTATTCAGAAACAAACAAAAATAGTTAGCGACCCCTCCTAAGTATATCACTTATAGCATTACATATTTTATCTCCTAGATGCCTGTTTGGGTTTTCCCAGCACTACACTAGAAAAACATGGATTTGCTACTTCTGATTTTACTTAGTTAATTTATCTTTATGTCTATTCTCTCTTTTAGAAGTAAACAAACAACCTTTAATACAATTTAGATATTAATTCCAATTTGTACTTTAACTGCAAGTGCACAGTGTCTATTGTATCAGTGTGCAAGTACAGGTCGATCCCATAGGGAATTGCTGACGAACTTGAGAACTATTCGTTTGTTAAAAATCAAATTTATATATTCAATAAGCTCTCCATTGAATTACAGCTAACTCAACGGACTAAGTTCATTAAGTTATGGATAACTCAACGGACTAACCTCGTGGACTTAATTTAACTCTACGAGCCAGCTTTTTCTTTTTAATACTGCTATTTACAGAGGAATTCGGCCAACCATTGGGCGATTCCACAAATTGTAAATAACATCAATTAAGCTATTAAATGTTAGTTAACATTGGATTTATCATTGAGCAATACTAACATTCAAATAATTCAAACAGTAACCATTAAAATCTTTAAGTCTTTTGAACGAACAAATTTCAGTAAACTATAAAACTAAAGTAAACATAAAACAATCACAACACTGACATAGATAACATTAATCACGATACAACACAAACAATACAACACTCAAATACAACATACAAACATAGATAAATTGTTTTTGGTATTTTTGTTTTAATATGAACATGGAAATGGGCGATAGGTGAAATGTAAAGTAATCTCACTTGATAGTAAATACTTCTGACACTACTTGCAACGCGATTACACCACTAAAAATTAAATCACTTACAATCCTGTCTTCTCTCCCTATAGAATCGTGAGTCCAGAATTGCAAGATGATCTCCTCTTCAGCATACAGGCATCAACCCGAAGCCAAGGCTAAAAGCTTTACGATCTCCTGAAATATGAGTCGACGCTTGGTGAAAATGGCTTCCCTTCCCGCGACGCGATCACTCCTTATAGTGGTTGTCAGGTACTGTGTTTAGTTCGGAATCGACCCGACATCAAGCAAGTATCCTCACAGACCTCCGATGGTTGGTGATTATGGTGATGATGATGGTTGGTGTTGTACTTCAGAGAATTGCGACGTCGATCCTCCTCTACACACACTATCTGCCCATCAATCACACACCTCTTCTTTTTTTCTTCTTTTCTTTTATATTTCTTCAGTAGTAACTGCTTCTGCTTGAATGGTCGATTGGATTTCCTTCATTTGTATCAACGGTGATGATTTCTTTCCCTGCGCGATACATGCAAACGTGGTTTTTCTCCTCCAACTATCTGTTCCTGCAACCGCTACAGTGGCATATTAGAAAATATATAGTCTGTGGAGTTACAGATAACTCAACGGACTTTCTTCGTTGATTTAACTATAAAACACGTGCATAAATTTAACTATCCGATGCTCAGATGCATTTCAGATACTTATAAACTTAACTATCTGATGCTTAGATGCATTTTAGATACTTACACATAACTCACTGATATATAACTTAAGTAAATCTACCAGATCTCAACACGTGTCAGCAGTAGTTTAATCATAAAATAACATTTCGGAGAGTTACAACTCTAACTATCCGATGCTCAGATGCATTTTGGATAGTTACAGCTAACTCACCGAAAATCCACTTAAGTTAATTTCCCAGAACATGACACGTGTTCTCAGCTATTTTATAAATAAAAAGAGATTTCAAAGAGTTACAGGGATAACTATCCGATGCCCAGCTATAATTTCGGATCCTCACCGAAAGTTCACTTAAGTCATTCATTATGGTTTCGACACGTGTACTTTAGTAAATAATAAAATATTCTCTCAAAACATAAATGTTCGGCAATTTAAACATAACTATCCGATACATATTTGGTCTGTTAAACATAACTGTCCGAATTTGTTTGGTATGTTAAACATAACTGTCCGAATATGTTCGGTATGTTAAACATAACTATCCGAATTTATCAGAAAATTCGAACACTTAAGAATTTCACAGCCTGCAACTTACCGACAATTCATAAATGTACTAAATTAACATTAATTCCCCCAAATTAAGCAAATTCTTCAATTAAAACATATAACAGTGCAATTATAACATAATGGCTTAATTCTTATATGATAAGCTAAATATTATGCAATTAATCATCATTTAACCGTTAATAATATGCACTTTTTCATTCTAAACACTTTCCCCATAGCTAAATTTTGCTAGTCCCTTAGCAAACTAAGATCTAATTAATTGGTCTTTAAAAGTGCTAGAATTAATTCTTCCCCTTTTGTTTTTCTTCTGTTTAGCATAAAAATATATTCTGTATGTTTTAGTAATCAACCTGCAAATATACTTAGAATATATGTAAATTACATACCAAGTATATCATCATCATATAGGTGTTAATTATATTATCGTTTGTTCTTCTTTTCATCATCTGTCATCCTGAATTTTCTAATAAGATTTCTAGAAGAAATTTCAACAACATACGAATCAAAATACAATCGAATTCAATATGATTAAGACAAGTAGAATAAAGAATTGTATCTCCATTAAACAACTTCAAAAGTCAATTCCAGATTCATATTTCAGCAATTCTAGATAACAGAAAATATACTCGATTCATAAGATATCTGTATTTCACAAAACACTTGTATCTTTTCAGAACAGTATATGTATTTTTTTTTTCGTACTTTAAAAGTTAATTTGACAAGCTTGAATCATACAAGAGCTTTCTAATGTACCCATGTAACGAGCTTTCAGTCAACAATCCTAGATCTGATCAGGATCTTAGGTTATTAGATTTTAAGAGTCCTTTTTCAATTCAACAATCCTTACATACCTATCTACTCAAGTGCAAAAGGCTCATGATTAAACAAGTCAATAAACTCTCAATTTTTTTTTTTTTTTTTTCAATCAAAACTACAAACACAAAACAAAACATTAATCACATACTATATATGTATGTATTTCATTAATACAGATGTAGTAAAACGCCAATCTCATATACTCCTACTTCTATCAGTTATTGAAAATATGAATCCATAACAGTAAGCTCATACTTTTTCTGTAGTTTAATAAGATCTACACATAAATCATTCTACAAGTTCAATTAGTCAAATTAGATGTATCTCTAATCATATGTGTTTCATTTAATCTAGAATTCACATCTCAGCTCTTTCAGGACTTCAGATAATTTACTGATTTTTTTTTATTAAGCATTCTGATTTCATTTTAAAATCGTGAAACTGTTAAACTCATGAAATTCAGAAAAAACATAAGATACTATATCTAGATTTGCATAACTAGTAAATTCAATAGCATCTTATATAGCCTTCTAAATATAACATTCAAGCAGTTTATAAAAAATTTTACAGTCTCAATTATCGGATAGTTACAGCAAGTTCATAAAATTTTCAATTTCCTCAAAATTTTGTAGTACTATTTTAATTTCTTTAATTAACAAACTTACATGGCTGTTACTTTAATTACCTCCCCCCATACCTACATTTTGCATTGTCCTCAATGTAAAGAGTTTGACAATAAGTACAGTAATTGTAGCAGGCATGAATACAGTTTTGCTTGATTTAAAATTCAGGATGAGTAATTAGTTACATACCTTATTTCATTTGTATCTCCTTCTACATATTCTGATTTTTTGATTCTGAAAAACTTTTCATTCATAGATAAAAGCAAAATATAAAACAAAATAACATTTAACAGATATTACTAAATCAGTGTCTTGTGTGGAACCTAGGCTCTTATGCCTTTGGTGGCTTAGAAGCAAGCCAGTTGGTTTCCCAGAACAGATACCAACAAATTGGATTAATATTTTGTTTGTTTTTTTTCTTTTTTTATAAAAAAAAATGAAAACTATAATTTTTTTTCTCTTTCTTTTTTTTTAACAATAAATGCAGAATACACACAACATTAAACACACAAAATCACAGCTTAAGAACATGATTGAAAAGTAGAAACAAATGGAATAAATGTATCAGTCCAAGCAAACTTTTTAGGCATAGTTCTTCTTGCTATTAATTCTGTTTTAATGTAGTTCTTGTTCCTTCTTAATTTGTAAACATGCAATATATTATAAATTCCAAATACGAGTGTATTACCATTAATGATATGTAATGCAGAAATGGATCCTTTTTGGTTCCAGGGTAATGTAGCAGTTTCTATTTCTACATCTATTTCAATATACTCCTCTTCCCACTTCCATTCATTTATGTCTTCCATAATCCATATTTGAAATTTCATCAATTCATCCCACCATCTTATCAGACATAACGTAGGATCATCTTCTTCATTATACCACATTCCTATTTGAATTTCATTAAATTCTGCAGATGGTGGTTTAGCTATTTCACTCGATATAGGTAAAATTTCTATATATTCATCATAACTGTCTATGCTCACTATGTATAAATCAGATCCATATGCTATTGATATCTCTGTGATTAAATAGATATATCCATCAAGTATGACATGTGTTTGGTTAATTAATGATTTCTGTCTTAGATATATCATAATGTTTTCATTCCAAGATCTGTTTAGAAAATTATACACACTTAAGCGTAAATCTTCACCCCAATTTCCCGTAGCTCTCCAATAATATAATTTTTCAGGAATTGTAGAATTTATATCAGAAAATATTAAAGCTGACCCACAATTTACAATTGGTGCTTCAAATCTATTAGGTCTTCCTATATTCCATTCTTCTCCTGTTATAGGAATTCTTATCAAAATATCAGGTAATAATAAAGTTGCATACCTTGGTCTCGTCTTGTATATGATTAATCCTTCATCTATCCCCATAATATGATTTATTCCTTCTAATGCATTGGGTGGAATTCCAGTAGTTTCTTCCATACTCAGATATTCATGGGTATTTGAACTACGATTAAATGATCTCCATATGAATCCATCTCTAATCTTAGTCATTTTTGCAGCTTGTAGTCCCTGAAAATATTTTTCTTCAATACAGTCTTTAATTTCCTTTGATACACAACACAGCCTACACAAATCTTTAGCTGACAAGTTACTTAGTACTTCTCTTAGTGCATCCAACGATAATTGCATCAATTTCATTTGTCGATTCTGTATAACACAAACAAAAATTTAGTAGAGACAAAAATTAACATAACTACTGCACACCTTCGTGGAGTTAAGGCATAACTCAACAGACTAAGTTCGTTGAGTTAAAAATTAACTCTACGATACTATTAACTAAAAATAAAAAACATATATACATACAGATAGTTGCTTCAGATATGCTACTTCATTCAGCTGCCCTCCCAGAAGTGGTATCAATTTCATTAACCGTTCTATTGACAGGATTAGGTATAGCTTCTATTGGTAATCCTCTAGTAGGTCAAACTTCCATTGGTTCCTTCTGTCTAAGTGATATATTTCTACTCTGATTTTGAATTGCAGCATTTCCAAATATAAATTCTAGACGATTGTTTACTTGTTGAATTATCTTTTCTAATTTCTTTATTCTAGCTCATTGTTCAATTAATACTTCATAACTTATGTTTTTCTCATTTATATTTTCTCCTCCCTGGAAATTGTTGTTTCTCCAAGATAAATTCGGGTGATTTCTCCAATTAGGATGATAAGAATTTCCCAAGTTATCTCTTTGGTTTCTAGCATAAATAATATCTAAGTCATTTATGTTCGCATTCTTTTCCGCTAGTTTTTGATTTAATGATAACTCTTCTATTTTCTTTGTTAATTCATTTAATTTCACCTCAAGCATAGTATTGGAATCTATTTCATGCATTCCTCTTAGCAATATTCTTTTATCTGCAATAGCTTCAGCCGAATTTTCCCACTGTGTAGTTCTTTTTGCAAAGTTTTCAAAATATGCCCATGCTTCTTCACTACACAATTTTAAAAATCCATTTTGACAAGTAGATTCTAATAAGGATTTCGTTCAAACATCTATGCCTTCATAAATTATACCTATTAATTGTGCTTTACTCATTGCATGATGTGGACATTGAGTCAGTAAATCTTTAAATCTTTCAAAATATTTCCAGAATGATTCACCCTGTTTTTGGCTACACATTAATATTTCTTTCTTCTTTTTAATCGTTTGATGTGTTGGATAATATTTTTCCAAAAAAACAAAGCAAAATTCAGTCCATGTAGAAATTGAATCAGGCGATAGAGTATATAACCATCTTTTAGTTGTGTCTTTTAAAGAAAAAGAGATATATCTAAGTTTAATAGCATCTATACTCATGTTCAGCATTTTCATCATTTGACAAACTTCGTTAAATTCTCTAAGGAAATAATAGGCATCCTCTCTTTCTAATCTATGAAAATGTGGCAATTGACTAATATAATTAGATTTCAGTTCAAACCTATCTCCCTCAAAGTTTGGCAATCGAATACATGAAGGTTCATCAACTAATTCAGGATACAGAATCTCTCCTAATGGTTTTTCTACTGGAACAACCATCTCTACGTTCTCCTTGAAAGAAAGGTTAGCTACACCCCAAAGAATTTCGTTAAAGTTCAGTTCAGAAAATTTTTCAGTACTCCTCTGCAATGAAAATTCCTAGGTAGGTGTTCTTACTAATCGTTTAGTGCTTAGAGAACGAGTCCATGTGCTCATAAATAAATAGCAGATTAATTACATACCAGTTTGAAGCTTTCCATTCTATAAATATTTGTTGTTGGATGAAGTTGAATCAGCTGCTTCTCCTTTCAGTTCCTCCAACGCCTTCTCCTTTCTTTTAAAAGTGCTGGTAACTCGTAAATAACATTCTGTTTTATATATATACTGCACATCTATAAAGTGAATAAGTCTTGTTGCAAGAACGTGTCTTGCAACGTGCATCGTGGTTCCTATTTTTATGGGTACGTGTACCACTACTAATTTCAAATTTTGGTAACCACTAAACCGACGAAGTTTCGTTCGTGGTTAAAAGAATAACTGTTCTGCTTAATCCACGAACTAACCTCGTTGAGTTACAGAAAACTCAATAGAATACAATCGGTTACTATTGCTCACTCCACGGACTAACTTCGTTGAGTTACAGATAACTCAACGGAGTGATTTTATATTATATTACTGACCTCGTGGAGTTACGTTTAACTCAACGGACTTACTTCGTTGAGTTAACTCTTGGCAACATCTAAGTTTTACTCTCGTAAGTTCCTCTCTGTTCTTTTTTTTTCTTTTTTTCTGCTAACTGTAATAAAGTTAAATCTATGTCATTAATGCATCATTCTAATTAAAATACGTTTAAATCTGAGCATTATATAAAGATTTAACTTGCAGGTCATTTTATGTTATGCAGAATTTACATTTTACCTTATAACATGTAGAAATTTTTAAGCAGTTATCCTATCATTCAGCAAATTGTAAATCTGTTACATATTCATTCATAAAGTTTCACAATATCATAATATTCAATAATTTCCATTCATTTCACATTCAAAACACGTATGAAAATTGCATCTGAAAAATTTACATTCATTAATATGAATCAATTACAATACAAGTACATCATACAATTTCATACAATTTTACATAAGTAGACGAACAATACAATTTAATCTCTATACCTAAGTTCATCTACTTCCTTCTGGAGTTTTTCTAATTGAAGTTCTAATTGATTAATCCTCTCTACAACTCCTGTAATTCCTCCAAAAGGTACTGTTAGTTCTGCAGCTACAAAATTTCTATATTCTTTCACTAAAATGGTTCTTGATCTGATCCTTTTTTATGTCCATTTAGTGAAATCGATACAGTCCATCATCAGCAGTGGAATCAAATCTCCATAAAATAATTTCTTCTTCACTGTTTTCAGCTTGGAGACAAAAATTGCAAACCAATTTATTTGGATCTTATTTACAACTGCATACGTGGTCCATTTGACAAATTGACTTAATTCTATGTCATGGCCCTGTCGTTGATAGACATTCTTAATCAGAATATTAGCTACCATGTGTGCTTTACCATTTAAATGCTTCAATCTGTTTAATAATGGCACACCAGGATTGATAGCTAAACAATCCTTAATTTGCTGTTCAGTCAATTCAACTGCAGTTGTATCTTCCAAAATTTTTGTTCCTTCATTCTTTAACCTAAATATGTTGTGGAGAAGCTCTGGTGTTATCTGTACATCAGCTTCCTCCACGTTTGAAATTAATCCTCATTCTCTTTCTCTCAAATTTGCATAGAAACAGGGCACTAAATTTTCATATACTGCATGCCCTCTTTCTTGAGATATAAATTGCAGTAGGCCTTGAAATTCAAATAATTCTTTGATTTCTTGCATTCCATCCCAATTTACTAGTCTACTATAAATGATATCATAACCCCTTATTTCTTGGTATTTGATATAAGCTTCCTGACTACAAAAATGTACTTCATTCAAAATTATTGTTTCAATCGGGTCAGGAAGGTGACTTTGTTGCCCCTGAGGGGTTTGTTCTTGATCTTCCTCTAGCATAGGCTGCATTTGGACATTCTCTTCATATTCCTGGATTTTTGCTTTTGCTTTTGTCTATGGTGGTGAGCCGGCAGAACTCTCCACTCTATCTTCAATTCTCTCCATAAATTGCTGAAGAGTTTCTTGTTCTTTAGTGGAATCTGTGAAATTATTTTTGTCCAAATGGCTTCTTTCAGCCTCTTCATTTTCTTCACTTTCTTGCTCCTCCTGACTACCAATCTGTTCTTTTACTATTTTTTCTGATTCTGTAATAGATTGGGATGGAGTCACGGGCAATTCAGTTTCTGCCCTAATTTCTGTTTCTTCTTGTACAGGCTGCAGACTAATTTCAGCCTGATTTTTTTTCTTTTCTTTGCTCCTCCTCAGAATCGGATAGCAGGTTAATAAAAATCTGCTCCATAGGCCCTGTAAAAATTGGTACTTCATATTTAATTTCCTCATATTTAGGCACTTTTTCCTTTCCTTTCTTTTTTCTGATTAGTTATGCCTGTTCTTCCTCTTCATCTCCTGAAATTAAATCTATAAAAGTAGGTTCTACAGGCCTTCGAGCCACAGGTACTGGCTCTTCCTGTTTAACTTTTTTTATAACTACTGGTCTAGAAGGACCAGCTTCAGCTTCTTTTGCAGTAGATTTGGCAGTAGTTCTGGTAGTAGCTTCGTGATGCTGTTCCAATTTGATTTTATATTGGGCTTTTAACTTTTCTGCAGCCCTCTTTTTGTAAAGTGCATCAAACACTAGGTGTGCTTTGGCCACTGCCAAATCTTCTGATTCTCCTTGGTTCTTCCCAACTTGAACCAATTCTGCAAATTCTCTTTTCTCTTCTTCAATCGAAGGTCCCATCATTTCTGCTTATGTCAATGGCTTAAATGGTGGAACTGAAGGTCCTAACTGCTGTTCCTCAAGAACAGGTCTTTTAGTAGTCGTCTCCTCTTGTCCTTCAATTGCCTCTCGTTGTTTCTACCGCCATATTTCCCAGCTTCCTCGTCTAGCAATACGTTTCTTAAACCACAATCTGGCTTTACGTTGAATTAGCTCTAGGGCAACTTCATTGTTTGGCCGGATTTTTCTTTCTTTACTTAATGCAATTTTAGTTGCCACTCTAATTCGTGTCTCCATTATCTGCGGTATCTGTATACCACAATCTACTAATATTTTTCTTAATCTAAAAAGTTCAGATTCTACCTTCTGTAACTCTTTTTCACTCGTTGTATTTTTGATCTTCTGCCTCGTGTGCCATTCTTCAGATTCCTTCAGAAACTGTGCAGTGTCCACTGCCTTTTCCCAGAATTCAAGCGTCATCTTCCTCATCGTGGAGTTACACAACAGCACGAAATCGCTTTGATTGCTACTGTTCTAGATTCTAAACGATTTACCGGATAATGCCCCCAAAACCCTAGGTTTTAGTTTAAATAAGCCCTAAGTTTAGGCGGGTAATCGGGTCATTTCTCGAACCAACTATTACTATTTTATCCACGATCTTAGCTACAGTACTCCATTGAGTTACAGTTAACTCAACGGAATAACCTTGTTGACTAACTCAAGACTCAACGGAGTAAGTTCGTTGAGTTAAGCGTAACTCAACGGACTCCCCGTACAAGCAAATATAATAATAAAATATTACAGAGAATAGTTTTTCTCTTTTGTTACCGGTTTAACCGATACTATGTTTCGGTCAAACCTAAATATACATATATATATATATTTTTTTTTTTAATTTTTCTTTCAATTGAACCGATACTATGTTTCGATAAAACCAACATTTTTTTCTGAAAATTAATATTCATATTTTTTTATGTTCTAGTCATACTGATGGATCCAATCGGTTGAACCTCAACTATTTTTATGTTTTATATATATTTTTAATATATATATATATATATTTTATATAAATAAACATAAAAACTGATTTCTTACTAAATAAAGCTCGAGTAGTCCTCTACTCTAACTTCTTCTATAATTCCAAAGGAGCTTTTTGGTGTTTTTAGAATAGGTTTAAGTCTTTGTCCATTTACTTTAAATATATTCTGATTTTTAGGATTTTCAATTTTAATAGCTCCTCCATAAGGATAAACATTTCGAACTATGTAAGGTCCTACCCATCTAGATTTCAATATTTCTAGATGGTTATGGAGTCTAGCCATATAAAGATATACTTCTTGTCCTATTTCAAAGCTTTTAGGAATAATTTTTCTATCATGCCAAAATTTAATTTTTTCTTTTTCTCTTACAGTCTTTGAATAAGCTTCATTTCTAAATTCTTCTAATTCAATTAATTACATTTTTCTATTTTCAGCAGCTTGATTTAAATTAGTGTTCAGAGTTTTTAATGCCCAATAAGCTTTATGTTCTATTTCAGCAGGTAAATGACAACTTTTTCCATATACTAGCCTAAAAGGTGACATACCTAAGCACGTTTTATAAGCAGTTCTATAAGCTCAAAGTGCATCTACCAATCTATTAGCCCAATCTGTCCTAGTAGGATTTACTACTTTTTCCAAGATTAATTTAATTTGTTTGTTTGCACTTTCTACTTGTCCACTTGTTTGCGGATGATATGATGTTGCAATTCTGTGGTTTACTCCATATTTCTTCATTAAGGCTTCAAAACTTCTATTACAGAAATGAGTTCCTCTATCACTGATAATAGCTTTAGGTATTCCAAATCTAGCAAATATATTTGTTCTTATAAATTGTATTACCACTTTGTTGTCATTAGTTTTTGTAGGAATAGCTTCTATCCATTTTGATACATAATCCACCCCCAACAAAATGTAATTAAATTGATTAGACATAGGAAATGGACCCATAAAATCTATTCCCCACACATCAAAGATTTCAACCTCAACAATAGGATTAAGAGGCAACATATTCCTCTTTGATATTCTTCCTATTTGTTGACATCTTAAACAACTTAAGCAATATTTATGAGCATCTTTGAATAGTGTTGGCTAATAAAACCCACATTGCAGAATTTTTGCAGCAGTTTTCCCTGAACCAAAATGTCCTCCACAAGCTTGGTCATGACAGAAAGACAATATGCTCGAATATTCAGTTTCTAGAACACACCTCCTTAAAACCAGATCAGGACATTTCTTAAATAAGTATGGGTCTTCCCAATAGTAATATTTTACTCTTGAGAAAAATAATTTCTTATCCTGTCTATTCCAATCCTTAGGTGTTAAACCAGTAACTAAGTAATTAACAATGTCTGCATACCAAGGCATTGTGTTAATGGTCATTAATTGTTCATTAGGAAAATTATCCTTAATTTCAATATTTGATTTTTCTATTTGTAATCTTGATAAATGATCTGCTACTACATTCTCACAACCTTTTTTATCTTTAATTTCTAGATCAAATTCTTGGAATAATAATATCCATCAGATCAATCTAGGTTTAGTTTCTTTTTTCTTTATTAGATGTTTTAGAGCTGAATGATCCGTGTATACTATTACGTTAGCTCCAATTAGATATGATCTAAACTTTTCTAAAGCAAACACAACAGCTAATAATTCTTTTTCAGTAGTTGTGTAATTAACTTGATCATCATTTAAGGTTTTGCATGCGTAATGAACCACTATAGGAGATTTTTCTATCTTCTGTCTTAACACTGCTCCTACAGCAAAATCAGAAGCATCGCACATTAATTCAAATGGATAGTTCCAATCAGGTGCTTGAATTATAGGAGTTGAAATTAAGCTAGTCTTAAGTCTGAAAAATGATTCCTTGCAATTTTTATCAAAGTTAAATGGAACATCTTTTAATAGATTAGTTAAAGGTCTAGCTATCTTGCTAATGTCTTTAATAAATCTTCTATTAAAACCAGCATGTCCTAGAAATGATCTAATATCTTTTACTGATTTAGGTTCTGGTAGATTAGAAATTACTTCTATTTTAGCTTTATCTACTTCTAACCCTTTCTTAGAAACAACATGCCCTAAGACTATTCCTTGTTTAACCATGAAGTGACATTTTTCCCAATTTAAAACCAGATTTTTTTCCACACAGCATTTTAATATTTGGTCTAAATTGCTTAAACACACTTCATATGAGTTGCCATATACAGTAAAATCATCCATAAATATTTCTAAAAAATCTTCAGTCATTCCAGTAAATATGCCCTGCACACATCTTTGAAAGGTAGCTGGTGCATTGCATAATCCGAATGGCATTCTTTTAAAAGCATAAGTTCCATTAGGACAGGTGAAAGTTCTTTTCTCTTGATCCTCTAATGCTACTGGAATTTGATTATACCCTGAATACCCGTCTAGGAAACAAAAATATTCTTACCCTGCTAATCTTTCCAGCATTTGATCTATAAAAGGTAAGGGAAAATGATCTTTCCTAGTCACAGCATTCAACTTTCTATAGTCTATACATACTCTCTAGCCTGATTGAATTCTAGTAGGTATCAAGTCTTGACTTTCATTCCTAATAACTGTTAATCCTGATTTCTTGGGAACTACATGGATTGGACTAACCCACGAGCTATCAGAAATCGGATAAATTATATCATTATCTAACCATTTAACTATTTCCTTCTTGACTACTTCTTTAAGGTTTGGATTTAATCTCCTTTTAGGAATTCTAACAGCTTTAGCATTCTCTTCTTAATATATGTGGTGACAGCATAAAGTTGAACTTAACCCTTTAATATCAGTCATAGTCCATCCTATTGCTTCTTTATAACTTTTTACTACATCTTTTAATTTAGCTATTTGATACTCTTTTAAATCTGAAGCAATAATGATTGGACAGGTTCGTTTATCTTCCAAAAATATATAGGTTAATTTAGGAGGTAAAGGTTTTAATTCTAAATGTTGCCCATCAGAAGCTAGAGCTCCTAATTGAATATCATCATTTTTTAAATTAATTTCTTCCCGATCTCCTTCTATATTTATGCTTTCACTTTCTTCTAAAGTTTCAGAATTCATTTGCCTATTTAATTCTTCTTGAATCACATCATCTAGCATATCTCCTTCATCTTCTAAAAAGTCTATGGTATGTAAGGACATTTCTAACTTCTCAAACCTTTTTGGTTTGAAAATATTTAATTGAGTATCCTCATTACCATATGCTAACTTCATTACTCCAGTTTTACAATTTATAACAGCCCCTGATGTTGCTAAAAATGGCCTCTCCAAAATTAAAGATGTATCACTATTTTTATGCTTAATTTGTTGGGAATCCAAAATTACAATATCAATAGGATATATAAAATTTTTGATTTTGATTAAGATATCCTCTATTTTTCCTCTAGGGTATCTTATACTTCTATCAGCTAATTGAATAACCATACTAGTAGGAGTTAAGCCTTCGAATCCTAAGGATGCAAATATATCACTTAGCATAACATTTATACCTGCACCTAAGTCTACTAAAGTTCTTTCTAGAATGATATTTCCTATGGTGCATGATATAACCGAGATTCCAAGATCAGATAACTTTTTAGGAATTTGTGGCAGAAATAGGGAACTACTTTGCTCAGCTAAAAAGACCTTTCTAAGAACTTTTCGCTCTCTTTTCTTAGTACACCAATCCTTCAGAAATTTAGCACAAGGTGGCATTTTCTGTAATAGATCTAACAAGGGAATGTTAACTTGTACTTTTTTTAAAATTTCTCTGATTTTTTCTTGTTTTTTAGGAATTGTCTGTTGTAATCTTTCAGGATAGGGTGCTAAAGATTTTGATTTCAAAGACTCTTTTTCTTTCAGTTGATTTGTTTGATCATTTTTGACTTCATTCGTAGATTCAGATTATTCTTCAATGATTTCTAGATTTTCAGCTATATTTTCATTATCATTTTGATTTTTACTCTTGTCCACCTTCATATCATTTTCATTTTGAGTTCTTGGTGGTATATTAGTTCTAGATCTTAATGTTACACATACATCTTCCAGATTTTCGTTACTTTCATGATGTTTTTGTATATCATTTTCGTGATTATGATCTTCAATTATTTTTAGTTTTAAAGTGCATTCTTTAAATTCTCTTGCATTAGTCTTTTCTGTTTGCTGTATATTTTGCAAGTTATGTAGGTTTATAACATTATAATTTTCATTGTCCTGTTGCATAACTTGTATTTTCATTGCATTTTCGTTTAATGCTTTTAATTTTGTTTTTAGATCATCTAATTTCATTGCATTCACTTGTTGATCAATTTTCTTTATGGCTTTTTATGTTTCGTAAATTATATCCTGTTTAGGTTCTGAATATGCCTCCTTATAGTTTAATTGGTTGACTTCTTGTTGTTGACACACAAAATATTCCAGTTTGTCTAGATTTTGCTCTATACTATGCTCCAGTCTGTCATAGCTATCCCAAACATCAGTGTCTCTCATCATATTGCACATTCTATATTGACCATCAGTTGGGTAAACTATAAGATTCTCATACTCGGCTCTATTATATTGAGGATAATTCATTTGTTGTTCAAGGGATCTAACCATCTGTAAACGTCTCAATTTCAAACAGTCAGACATGTCGTGTCCTTTAGAATTGCAGAATTCACATATGCTAATTACAGGTTTCAGAAATCTTTGAGCATAAGCATATGCCATATTCTCAATTATAGAAGAAAACACACAACTCTGGCTATTAAAACAAAACAGCTCTAGCAGTTGCTTATATCAATTTAATTCAATTCAATTCAATTCCCTAGCAACGACGCCATAAAACTTGTTTGGGTTTTCCCAACACTACACTAGAAAAACTTGGATTTGCTACTTCTGATTTTACTTAGTTAATTTATCTTTATATCTGTTCTCTCTTTTAGAAGTAAACAAACAACCTTTAATACAATTTAGATATTAATTCCAATTTGTACTTTAACTGCAAGTGTACAGTGTCTATTGTATTAGTGTACAAGTACAGGTCGATCCCATAGGGAATTGCTGACGAACTTGAGAACTATTCGTTTGTTAAAAATCAAATTTATATATTCAATAAGCTCTCCGTTGAATTACAGCTAACTCAACGGACTAAGTTTGTTGAGTTATGGATAACTCAACAGACTAACCTCGTGGACTTAATTTAACCCCACGAGCCTGCTTTTTCTTTTTAATACTACTATTTACAAAGGAATTCGGCCAACCATTGGGCGATTCCACAGATTGTAAATAACATCAATTAAGCTCTTTAATGTTAGTTAACATTGGATTTATCATTGAGCAATACTAACATTCAGATAATTCAAACATTAACCATTAAATTCTTTAAGTCTTTTGAACGAACCAATTTTAGTAAACTGTAAAACTAAAGTAAACATAAAACAATCACAATACTGACATAGATAACATTAATCACGATACAACACAAACAATACAACACTCAAATATAACATACAAACATAGATAAATTGTTTTTGGTATTTTTGTTTTAATATGAACATGGAAATGGGCGATAGGTGAAATGTAAAGTAATCTCACTTGACAGTAAATACTTCTGACACTACTTGCAACGCGATTACACCACTGAAAATTAAATCACTTACAATCCTGTCTCCTCTCCCTATAGAATCGCGAGTATAGAATTGCAAGATGATCGCCTCTTCAGCATACAGGCATCAACCCGAAGCCAAGACTAAAAGCTCTACGATCTCCTGAAATATGAGTCAGCGCTTGGTGAAAATGGCTTCCCTTCCCGCGACGCGATCACTCCTCATAGTGGTTGTCAGGCACTGTGTTTAGTTCGGAATCGACCCGACATCAGGCAAGTATCCTCACAGACCTCTGATGGTTGGTGATTATGGTGATGATGATAGTTGGTGTGGTACTTCAGAGAATTGCGACGCCGATCCTCCTCTGCACACATTGTCCACCCATCAATCACACACCTCTTCTTTTTTTCTTCTTTTCTTTTATATTTCTTTAGTAGTAATTGCTTCTGCTTGAATGGTCGATTGGATTTCCTTCATTCGTATCAACAGTGATGATTTTTTTCCCTATGCGATACGTGCAAACGTGGTTTTTCTCCTCCAACTGTCTGTTCCTGCAACCACTACAGTGGCATATTAGAAAATATATAGTCCGTGGAGTTACAGATAACTCAACGGACTTTCTTCGTTGATTTAACTATAAAACACGTGTATAAATTTAACTATCCGATGCTTAGATGCATTTTGGATACTTATAAACTTAACTATCCGATGCTCAGATGCATTTCGGATACTTACACATAACTCACCGATATATAACTTAAGTAAATCTACCAGATCTCAACATGTGTCAACAGCAGTTTAATCATAAAATAACATTTCGGAGAGTTACAGGTCTAACTATCCGATGCTCAGATGCATTTCGGATAGTTACAGCTAACTCACCGAAAATCCACTTAAGTCAATTTCCCAGAACATGACACATGTCCTCAGCTATTTTATAAATAAAAAGAGATTTCGGAGAGTTACAGGGATAACTATCCAATGCCCATCTGCAATTTCGGATAGTTATAGATAACTCACCGAAAGTTCACTTAAGTCATTCATTATGGTTTCGACACATGTACTTCAAGAAATAATAAAATATTCTCTCAAAACATAACTATCCGATACATATTCGGTCTGTTAAACATAACTGTCTGAATTTATCAGAAAATTGGAACACTTAAGAATTTCACAACCTACAACTTACCGACAGTTCATAAATGTACTAAATTAACATTAATTCCCCTAAATTAAGCAAATTCTTCAATTAAAACATATAACAGTGCAATTATAACATAATGGCTTAATTCTTATATGATAAGCTAAATATTATGTAATTAACCATCATTTAACCGTTAATAATATGCACTTTTTCATTGTAAACAATGCCTAATATCATTTCTGATGTCGTTAAGCACTGCATCTAAGTCAGGAGGTAGCTGGGTTTGCTATTCTGCTTGAACTGAATAACTTTGTTGTTGCTGTTGTATATGGTCTGTATAATCAGGTTGTTGTTGTTGTCGTTGAGGTTTATGCATGGCCTGAAATTTTTGCAAATCTTTGACACTAAATGCTCTCATGCCTTTAGTTTTAGAGGGCCAATCGGATAAAGTCAATTGGCTTGCAAGGATTCTACATATAGCATCACCATAAAATAACTTTGAACTCATATGCTGTAGTTGAGACATAAAAACATCAAACCAATTTATTTGAATTCTATTCAGCAACCCATAAGTTGCATATAAACAGCTTCTGCTAACTTCCAAATTGTGTCCAACTCTCTGAAATAAATTTGCATGCAATATATTTGCAATAAACCTTGCCTCTACATTCAAATTTTCCATTAATCTCATTTCAAAATATACATCTGGAATTTTTGATAAAGATTGAATGTTCCATTCCAGTTGTCTAATCATGTTAAATCTATTCGTAACAACAACACTTTCATTCTTTAATCCCAAAACTTCAAAAATTAATTCAGGAGACAAAATAAACTCCTATTGATTTATTTGAGTTTTCAGAAAATTTCCATTTTTGACCAGATTGCTATAAAGGAGTAGGGATAGCTGATTCATGCTCTTCCTCAAATGCATATAGTCTTGTACTGTTTATAGGAGTTTAAGGAGTTCTATTTGATGAACCTACACCTTTTTCCAAATATTTTGCATACTGTTCCAAAAATGCAATCTCAGCACATTTCATTCTGTATTCTCTATCAAATTTACTTCGAATTCCCATTTATGTAATACTAGCATCAGTATTTTGGAGTTCTTGTCTAACTTCATTTAGTATACCTTCAAGCAAGAAATATTCACTATAAATTTCTGCTAACCTTTTGTCCACTCGAAATATTTTCTTGAACCAAGTAAGTGGAACTTCATCATTCTCTATTTCTTTTCCTTGTGCATCTCCTCTGCTTTTGCTTTTTCCTTTGCCACGACCTTTGTAGAACTTGGAGACCATCGTCGCAGGTTGTAACAGCAACAAGCGGGAAAGATTTTCTTGACAAAGTTTACAAATAACCTAAGTGCCCGTGTAATAAGTGTTTTAAATAGGGTTTCTTTTTTTAGCGTATAACTCAACGTGAAGAGAAGTCGGGTTTAGAAATTAAATAAATATTGAATAAAGCTTATTCAATCAAGGTACCCAAAATATTCAAGTATAACTCGTTGAGTTAACTCACCGAACGAGTAAAACGTTGTCTAGAGGCAGTTTTACACGTTACCTTATCTAATACAACGTCTAGTTAGTACACTTAAACAAGTTTCGGATGCTTCCAACTGAAATGTTCCGAAAACAACACACATGCTAAACTTAACATTGTCTTGAGAACATTGTAAACTATTTGAACATTTTGCCCTTTGAATCTAGAATAGTTTATTTGTCTTTTTAAATTATTTCATCAAGATTTTAAGAGGACATTAATTCAGATTAACTAAGATTTGTATTCTAAAATATATTAATCTATTTTCGACATTGTTAATCCTCCCCCTACAAATATACTTCAAATATATTCAACCAAAATACAAAATATACTTGTAGTGACAATAGATGTTAAGTATAACTATACTTTTAAATTTTCTTTTCAGAGACTTCCGTTATTCTGACATCATCAAAAATGATTTCCAAAATCAATTCCTACTGTATATGAATCAAAACATAACTGTGAACTCAATGTCATTAATTCAAGGAGAATAAAAGAATGTATCTTAAATGAACGTTTTCAAAAGTACTAATGTGGATTCAATAAATTAGTAGTCATATTGGTAGAAACTATATGTGATTCAAAGATATCTGTAATTAATGAAACAATTTTTTATTTTTTATTTTTTTTCAAAATAGTGAATATTGATAATTTTCTTTAAAAGTTAGTTTGTAAAGCTTGAATCATACAAGAGCTTTCTAATGTACCCGTGTAATGAGCTTTCAATCAACAATCCCAGATCTGATCAGGACCATAAGTTGCCAGATTTAAAGAATCCTTTTTCAAGACAACAATCCTTACATACCTATCTGCTCAAGTACAAAAGGCTCGTGATCAAACTGATCAATAAACTCTCAAAGATTTTCACTTTGTAAGCACTTTTCATTTTAAGCACAGTATATATGTATTCCATTAATACAGATGCAATAAAACACAAATCTCATACAATTTTTACTTCTATGATTGTACGGAGAATATGAATCAATTTCAATAAGCTTATACTTTTGATTAATAGTTTAAGATGAGTTACATATAACTTATTCTACAAGTTTAATCAATTAAGTCAAATTTATGCATGATCATATGCACTTTCCTTGATTTGAAGAAAACATTTAATCAAAATTTCAGAATGTTAGAAGTATTTAATGTTTTTCATTTACACTTCCACTTAAAATCGTAAAAAAAACATTAAAATTGATAAACTACTTAAAATCAATAAGATACTACTATGATTTTACAATAAACACATAGTATCTTAAGCAGTAGTTTAGGTATTACTTTAGATATTTATGATAAATATATAATATCTATGAGGTGAACAACATCATCAATAATATTTATCTTCTTCTTTTTATGTGGAGTTTAAGCATTTTACACATCGCATAGCCTACAAATACCTAAATTTAATCTAATGTTGCATAATGTATTTTTGTCTAGAGGTTTTGGAAATATATCAGCTAATTGATTTTTACTAGACACAAATTCTAATTTAATTTTTCCTTTAATTACGTTATCTCTTAGAAAATGATGTCTAACCTCTATATGCTTTGCTCTTGAATGTAATACAGGATTTTTGGAAAGATTTATTGCAGAACTACTATTACAATAAATCTTAGTTGTATCATAAGATAATCCAAAATCTTCTAAAGTTTGCCTTATCCACAAAATCTGAGTGCAACACAATGCAGCAGCAACATATTCAGCTTCTATAGTAGAAAGTGCTACATAGTTTTGCTTTTTACTAAACCATGACACCAAATTATTTCCCAATAATTGACATGTGCCATTGGTACTCTTCCTATCAGATTTAGATCCTACATAATCAGCATCAATATATCCTATAAGATCTATTGAACTATCCTTAGAATAATACAGTCTGAAATTTTTAGTTCCTTGTATATATCTAAATATTCTTTTAATTGCAATTAAGTGTGATTCTTTAGGATTAGATTGAAATCTAGCGCAAACACACACAACAAACATAATATCAAGTCTACTAGCAGTCAAATAAAGTAAAGAACCAATCATACTTTTGTATTTTCTTTGATCTATAGATTTTCCTATGTCTTCAATATCTAACTTTAAAGAAGTACTCATAGGAGTTCCTCGAATCCTTGTATCATTAAAATTAAATTTCTTAAGCATTTCATCTGTATATTTTTCCTGATTTAAAAATATACCTTTATCCATTTGCTTAATTTGAAGTCCTAGAAAATATGAAAGTTCTCCTATCATACTCATTTCAAACTGATTAGTCATCTCTTCAAAGAATATTTCTATCAACTTATCAAAGGTTGCTCCAAAGATTATATCATCCACGTATATTTGAACAACAATCTGATCTTTACCATCTCACTTAATAAATAGAGTATGATCCACTTTTCCCATGATATAGCCTTTTTCTATTAAAAAAGTAGACAATCTTTCATACCATGATCTAGGTGCTTGCTTCAAACCATATAAGGCTTTCTTCAATTTATACACAAAGTCAGGATTTTTAATATCTTCAAATCCAGGTGGTTGTTTTACATAGACTTCTTCATTAATTAAACCATTTTGAAATGCACTCTTTACATCTATTTGATATAATTTAAAATCCATATAACAAGCATAGGCCAATAATATTCTAATACTTTCTAACCTAGCCACAGGAGCAAATGTTTCATCATAATCTAATCCTTCTTCCTGTGTATACCCTTGTGCAACTAATCTAGCTTTATTCCTTATAACTTGACCAATTTCGTTAGTTTTGTTTCTAAAGATCCACTTTGTACCTATTATGGACTGATTTTCTGGTGGAGAGACAAATTCCCATACATCATTTCTAATGAATTGATTTAGTTCTTCTTGCATTGCCACTATCCAATTTTCATCAGATAATGCTTCTTGTATATTCCTTGGTTCCACCATAGAAACAAACATACACATACTGTTTAAATTTATTGAAGCTCTAGTTTTAACTCCCTCATTAATATTACCAATGACTTGAGTAATGGGATGTGATGAAGAATAACGCCAATTTCTCTAATTTTCCTCAATATTCTCATCAACATTTGAAGGTACATCACTTTCATCATTAGTTTGATCATTTAAGTTCATATTTTTGATTTTCTCAAATAAATCATCAATCTCTCTATTTATCTCTAACTCTTCTAGAAGATTGATCAAATCATCATTACCAGCTTTAGATTGAGATTCTCTAAAAGAATTTTCATTGAAGCTTACATGGAGGGTTTCTTCAATAGTCCTAGAAGTCCTGTTATATACTTTATAGGCTTTACTTCTAGTAGAGTAACCTACAAAAATTCCTTCATCCGATTTGGCTTGAAATTTATCCCTTTTATCCTTAATATTTAGAATAAAACACTTGCAGCCAAATGGTTTCATATAGAAAATTTTTGGAACCCTATTAAACATAATTTCAAAAGGAGTTTTATTAACATGAGGTCTTAAATGACTTCTGTTAATAACATAACAAGCTGTATTTACTACTTCAGCCCAAAGATTTTGAGGTAACTTATGTTCATTCTACATAGTTCTGGCTATTTCTTGAAGTGATCTATTCTTTCTCTCAACAACACCATTTTGACATGGTGCTCTTGGAAAAGAAAATTTGTGATCAATGCCATGCTCATTACAATAGCTATCCATTTGATCATTATCAAATTCAGTTCCATGATCACTCCTAAGTTTTTGAATAGAGACGCTCTACTCATTTTGAACAATATTGCAAAACATTTTAAATTTTTCAAAAACTTCTGTCTTAGATGCTAGAAAGTATACCCAAGTGTATCTAGAGAAGTCATCTACTAAAACAAATACATACCGTTTACCACCAAGACTCATGATTCTTGTTGGTCCAAATAGATCCATATGTATAAGTTCTAAGACTCTCTTGCTTGAAATATCAGTTTTGGATTTAAAAGAGTTTTTGTGAAGTTTACCAAACTCACATGCATCACACATAAAGTCCTTTGAGTATTTAATCTTTGGTAAACCTCTCACTAAATGTTTTCTAGATAGTTTATGTACCAGTTTCATATTTATATGCCTAATCATTCTATGCCATAGATATACATTACTAGTTTTAGCTTGCAAACATGAATTTAAATCAACTACACCAGAAGGTAAAGATAAAATACATACAGAACCTTTTCTTTTAGCAATAAACTTAATTTCATCTGTATTTTTATCAATTATTTTGCATATATTATCTTCAAACACTACATAATATCCATTTTCAGTTAGTTTTATGACACTCAGCAAATTAAATCCTAGGTTTTCTACATATAGTACATTCGAAATAACACAAGTAGGAGTTATTTGAACATTGCCCATACCTATGATTTTATCTTTGCTTTTGTTTCCAAATGTTACACTTCCTTTCATGGTATTTGTAAAATTTTGTAATAGACTTTTCTGTCCGGTCATATGACTTGACGCTCCACTGTCCAAGATCCATTTTGATGTTGTTTCCTCCTACAACACAAATTAAGAAAAACTTTTTCTTGGTACCCAATGTTGTTGAGGACCAAGTTCATTAAACGCATATTTCTTCTTTTTGTTTAAAAATAGTTTAACATTATCATTTATATTCTTATTAGTTGTAAGTACTATTGATTTATCATTAGCTTCATACTCACATATAGCATTATTGCTTTTACAATCATTCTTTTTGTTTTCAGATGTAGTATAATCAAGACCAAACAGATTTTTATCATATTTTAATTTATTTTGGTCATGCTCATACATTTCAATAAGTTCAGACCAAGATTTTGCACTTGTATTAACATTTTCCGTACATACAAAATCTTTTTTTGCATAAGAATTTTTAGTTTTATCATATGTAGAATGAGTAATTGGTCTAATACCAGTGTATTGAATTACATGCTTAGGTTTCTGAATTTTCAGTTTACTACAATTGTCTGAAATTTTAAAAACATTAGAAACTGACTTTCTAGAACAAGAAACAAGATTTTTAGAAACATTTATAGTCATGTTAGAAGTACAATTTGACAAATCACATTGATTTATATTATTACTACATGATTCATTCCTTGAAGTACCTACTTCTACATATTTATTACCTTGTTTCATAATAAAAGGAATTTTATTCTTAGATTTACTTGAACTGCAACTAATAAATCATTTATTGGCTTGAGATTCAGGATATTCAGGATAATCAAATCCTAAGCCAAATTTATAAGACACCGTAGGGGTACTAGTTAGTTTGTCTAACTTAGTTTGACTTAAATTCCATTTCTCAATGGTAGAATTTAAATCTTGCTCTCTTAGTTTTAATTTATCTATCTCTAATTCAAGTTCATTTATATTGTTTCTCAACATTTCATTTTCAAATTCTATCTTTAATTTTCAACATTTATACTCTGTATTTACTCATGCAAGATACATTCATTAAATCTAAATTTTTGCAAATCTCTAGCATAATTTTCATTATCACATTTAAACTTTTCTAGAGTAGTGGACAGGAAGAAATTTTCTTCTTCCATAATGGATGAAGATTTTCTAATATTCTTATTTTCTAGTTTACATACTTTAAGTTTTTGTAATAATGCATGATAAGCACATAATAATTCATTAAAGTTGAAATCTGAATGACTTTCAGGATCAAATATTACCTCAGACTCATTTGCCATGAAGCACACATGAGCAACGTCTTCTAACTCTTGTTCTCCTTCTAAATGTGAAGATTTTGATGTTGATTCGTCAAATTCAGACTCTTCAAACGTGTCATCCCAAGTGACCTTCAAAGTATTTTTCTTGTAAAACTTTTTCTGAGTTTTCTAAGCCGTCTTCTTCTAATTTGTCCTACTTTGCTTTTCATTTTTCCTCATAGGACAATCTGGAGAAAGATGTCCAGGTTTCTTACAGTTTTAACATACATACTTTCTGGATGAAGAATTCTTGTCATTTAGTGATTTTGACGTTGAGGGTTTATTATTTTTGTTCCTTTGCTATTTCCTAGCTTTCCATGCTTTCTTGAATTTCCTAGTCAGCAAAATCAAATCCTCGTCAGAATCAGTAGATATATCAGAATCTGAATTAATTTTGAAGGCTATTTCTTTCTTCATTTTTTGTTTATTTTGACTTAGTGATTCATTTAATTGAACTTCATAAGTTGTTAAGTTTCCTATAAGTTCATTCATAGTATATACATTTAAATCTCGTGATTCCTCAATTGATGTTACTTTCTGAGACCATTTAGAACTTAGGGATCTGAGAATTTTCCTCACCAAATCCTTCTATTCAAAATTCTTTTCTAAACATTTTAAAGAGTTTATGATATCAAGAAATCTGGAAAACATCTTAGAAATATTTTCATCTTCATGCATCTTAAAGAGTTCATACTTATGAATCAACATGTTTATTTTAGTCTCTTTAACTTGAGAAGTACCTTCATATGAAACTTCTAATGCATGCCACACCTTATAAGTAGATTTATATGCCGACACTTTATTGAACTGTTCATAACTCAATGCACAAAATAGAATATTTAAGCCCTTTTCATTCAGAGTTTCATTTTCTTTTTTAGTAATTGTCCAAGTATTATAAGGAGTAGTTAACGAAGTATATGGTTTAGAAATCATGAACCACAACTTATGATCTATACTTTGAAGAAAAACAGTCATCTTATATTTCCAATATTCAAAATGTATTCCATTAAATAAAGGGGAATGATTAAAATTTTGGCCTTCATATAAAGAAAAATTACCATTTCCAGTAGCCATCTTACCTTAGATTTTTCAACCTATTTGATTTTAAATAGTCTAAAACTTTAAAACAACTTGAGCCTTAAATCAAGAAAGTTAAACAGATGCTCAGATATTAATTTCTGTTTAAAAACAAAGAAGGATAATAAGCAATGATATTAAATAAGTTGGTATCAATTTTATATCAAAGATTATTAACAAAGCTCTGATACCACATGTAGGATCGTATGACTACACAAGAGGGGGGGTGAATTGTGTATTTTTAATATTTTTTGAAATATAATTGAAACTTTAAAATTCAAAAACAAGTCGAGACATTGTTTTCATAAAATCATTTTTATTCAAGATTTCAATTACACTATACAATTCAATTCTCCTAAGAAATTGTAGATGCAATTATATTTCAATACCATGTTTCATCTATACAATTTCATAACTACAAACAGAGAAAACTAATTTGCGGAATTTAAAACATTTCTCCCTATTTGAGATCTTTCTTCTTCTTCTTCTTCTTTCTTCTTCAGCAATTCTTCAGTGACGAATATCTTGTCTTTTTATGCTTCACCAAATTTGCTTTCTTCTGATACTTCAAATCTTTAGTGACGAAAATCTTACCTTTTTATGCTTCACGGAATTTTCTTCCACTTGAGAGATTTTCCCCAAGAAGGTGTTTTTGATCCTTGAAAGAGATTTTTCTTTTGGTGTGCAGGGATGGTTTGATCCATGAAAAGATTTTTCGTTTTATGTGCAAGGATGGTTTGATCAACGAGAATTCTATGCCTTCTATACTGTATCTTCATTTCATACATATCTTTCACGTTTAACCACTACCAGTTTTCCACTTCTCCACGTCTTTTCTTTTTCCTTCATCGAAACACACACGTTCTAACCCACATTTATATTTCAAATTTTCTTTAATGATCAATCTTGGATCTCTTAAAAATTTCCTGCAAAATAAACTCTCGTCCAAAAATTTTTCATCAGTGTAATAAGAAGTCGTTACTTTAATGTTAACTAAACGAGTAACACAAGTATATATATATAACTTAACGAGTTCCTCATGTACCATTTCATGTGACAAGTACTGTAGCTAACTCAACGAACTAAGTTCGTGGTGTTATGCTAACTCAACGAACCAGCTTAACCTTTCTTTCGAAAGGTTAAACAATAACTCACCGAAAATAGTTTAAGTTTCGGATAGTTATAGAAGTAAGTCACCGAAAAACTGTTTATATTATAAAACTAGTGAGACACGTCTCAAGACCTGAAAACATGACTTAAGTTACCTTTCGGATAGTTACGACTGTAAGTCTCCGAAAAAAACTTTAACTCACCGATTCAGTCATAAACAAATGTTTTTATAATAATAATTTTACCACGTGCAAAAAATAACAACTTAAGTTTATAACACTAACCTAACGCCTTGCCTTAGTGTTCAATATAGCAACTCAATGCGTTTAGTTATGTTAACTTAACGAATTAAACATGTGCACCTCACGTGATACAATATAACATTCGTAACTTATAATTTCACCACGTGTATAACACTAACATAACGAGTTCGTCTCTTCTTTTACTCACTAACTTAACGAGTTATCACGTGACCTATTTTAACCTTTAAGTCTTTAACTTAACGAGTTCTCACGTGACCTCTATACAAACAAAACTCTAACTTAACGAGTTGTCTAAACGTGCACTATTCATGATACAGAAGATATAACTTTAAAACATATCATGTTTTTCAATAAAAACACACGTTAACTTAACATTTAGCTAAATGAGAAATTAATGCAACGAAATGACTAGTCATTAACTTCAGATCCAATATAGACAAGTATTTATATCATTAAGCTTTTTCTGTATTAATTGATGATTTTAATTTCTTTTCACAAGCAATAGTAATTGAGCAAATATGATTATATTCATTCAACACACATCATCAAAACAAAAATACTCAACAATATAGCATCACCATAAAATAACTTTGAACTCATATGCTGTAGTTGAGACATAAAAACATCAAACCAATTTATTTGAATTCTATTCAGCAGGCCATAAGTTGCATATAAACAGCTTCTGCTAACTTCCAAATTGTGTCCAACTCTCTGAAATAAATTTGCATGCAATATATTTGCAATAAACATTGCATCTGCATTCAGATTTTCGATTAATCTCATTTCAGAATATACATCTGGAATTTTGGATAAAGACTGAATGTTCCATTCTAGTTGTCTAATCATGTCAAATCTGTTCGTAACAACAACACATTCATTCTTTAATCTTAAAACTTCAAAAATTAATTTAGGAGACAAAATAAACTCTTGTTGATTTATTTGAGTTTTCAGAAAATGTCCATTCTTGACCAGATTGCTATAAAAAGCTGCAATAAGCTTTGTGTATTGCTTCCATTTTGTTCCTACTAGCAAGAATTTAATGAGGCCTTGAAACTCAAATAGATCTCTCATTTCCATCAAATTTCTGAATTTTATTGGATGAGCATGCAGAATCTGACATGTAATCAGATTATTGTATTTCTGCAATGCTTCTTCAGATCTAAAATGAATTGTATTACCTTGAATTTTTAATATTGTACACAAAGAAGGTGATACCTGAAGCCGTGATTCAGAGTTTAATTCATCTTCAGGAACCTCTTCTTCAAAATGAATGTCATGTTGTTCCTCTTCCAAAGTATTATCTTGAAGCTACTCAGGTAAGCTTGATTCTTCAACTTCAACAGAGTTAGGAACATTGTCAATATGCTCAACATTCATCGGTTCAGTCTCTATAGAATGTTTAGAGTTCAATTCTTCCATAAATTCTACAGCCGGTGTATTTGTCTGTAATTGTTCATTCTATTCAACAGATATTTCCATTGATTCATGCTGTGAATTCTCAAACTCTACTTCTATAGATTTTGAAGAAGGCTGGTTAACTTTTAGCTCTTCTAGAGTCTTAACATTTTCAATATCTGCTACTCTAGACAATTCAGCCTGTGAACTAGTTACTACCTCAACATTGTCAATTATATCTGCAATAACTTGTTCAATGTCAGGTGCTTGATGCTCTGATTTGTCAGTTTCTGCATCATCAGGACTTGTACTAATAGAAAAACTTGAGCTCATATTTGACTTGTATTTCTTCTCAAGCTTTCTAGCAAGGGAAAATAAAGTCTCATTATCTTCATCTGTTTCAGTGTGTTCAGAACTGATGAGTTTATCAGATGCATAATACGGTACAATGTTTAGACATAAATTGTCCTTTGGAAATAAATTTTCATCTGATTTTCTTTTTTCAATAGACTTTGTTTCCTTAGACATAATTTTTTTGACTTTCCTTCTACTATAACATTTCTGTTTCTCCTCTTCAAGTATTGTTGTTTTCTTTTCAAATTGCTCCATAAAAGTGTCTGCTTTAATTCTTCTAAGGCACTTTCTATTGTAACGGCCTTTCGAAGACTATCAACTTTTGTTTTGTCTACACCAATATTTGATTCTACTTGTGTTGAATATAAAGGAGTAGCGTAAAGTTAAGATTTGTGCATTTTATTATATGTTAAAGCACGTATTTTATGGATTACAAGTGCATAGTATATGATTTTTATATTGAATTACATGAAAGTTATATTTTTAGGCTATGCATGTTTTTAGGAATTAAAAATGAAATAATGCACAAATTTACCTTTAATGGAATTAATGTTAAGTTTAATAGCCCACGTGTAGACACTTAGTTATTTAGGATAAATTACATGGAACACAATTGTATTGCATGCATGATCTTCACTTATCAATTTCACTTATGCTTTTCAAAGATTTAGTATTAAGATATAAAAGTGATGCATGATAAGAATTTAAAATTATACTCTCATTATCTTAATGAAATATTGTTATAGATGCACCTATAATGATTTTTTGTAATTATTCATGATATAATTTTACATGTGATTGAATAATCTTAATTTGTGTATGAGTTTTATTGATAAAAATAGGTGACATCAAGGAATTATAAGAGGGTTAAATCTCAGCCCTTGGATGGTGTATCAAAAGGTAGAATGGGCTAGGATAAATCTCAGCCATTGGATCAATCTTGGAAGACCAAGAGCCACCAATATTAATAGGAGTAAGCCTCACGTCGAAAGTATCTCTTCTCATTTTCTTCCATTCCAACCGACGGTTCTCTTCTCCAAGGACTCCTCTTCTCGTGGCTGAAGGTGGACACTCAAGGGTGTCGTTCCCCCTCTCAAACCAGCATCATCTCTCTTTTTCCATCTTGATTCATGTCCTCAAAGGGTTTCCAAGGGTGATGGGTGTGGCTGTCTTGGTGGAGGAAGCTTGGACGGCAAGTGGGAGTGGTGTTTGACGTGTGGATTTGGGTGGTTCCAATGAGCATCTTCAGAAGCAAAGGAGGGGTTGGAAACTCTGTTTTGACGTCCAAGGGAAGTGGAAGGAGGCTAAGTGCTCTTACTCTTGCAACCGTGGAAGGCCCTTGCTATAGGTGACGTTACAAGGGGTGAGACCTTGGGAAAATGTGGCTGAAGAGTGTGGTTTCATCCATCCACAGATCCATTGCTAATGAAGAGGTGTTCTTCAAGGTATGAGTGAGATTTGAGAGAGATCCCTATGCATAAATTATGTTCATGTTGTGTATGTATGCATAGGTATGTTGTTTCATGTTTTTATGTTATGTTTGTATACGTTTGTGTTGTTTGAATGTTATTGCATTGCATTTCAGTATAGTTTTCAGATAGTTAATTAATTCTAGATGTTATCTTGATGTGGATTCTAGTTTAAACGTGGTTTTCATCTTTTTTATATGTGCATATCATGGCTGTAAATAGGATGTTCGATGAAATGGTTGCATATGTAATAAGGGGAACCGTGTACAGAGTTTGGGTATTTTTATTATTTCAATTCTCTCAGCTCAGACATCGGTTTTGAATAATTTTTGATGCAATCTCATGTATTTTCGAGTCTACTTACCAATGGTTTTAGTTTCGTAATTTTTGGAGATCATTTGACTGGTATTTTCGATTTAAGTGTTGACAGGTGCTTCTGACCTGGACACAAGTTCTGGGCAGAGTTTTTGAGCGTCTTTGATTATCAATTTCTCGGAATACAAATTGTATTTTTATGATCTGTAAAATGGGTTTTTGAGATGACTAAGTTAACGTGCATTGAGATTTTGTTTCACGTTATTTCATAAATATTTCAGGAAGATATGAATTTTCTTGTGAAGTCGCACAATCTGTGTTTTGATCTCCGCTTGTTGCACATCTGTGTTAGATTCATCACTAATAATTCTATGGTTTGAATTAGGTCTCGAAATTATACTAGATTTTTAGATCTTTTAAAATCCTTTCCAAATCATATTTTTACATGATTTTTCAGTGAGTATTTTGGGAATAAATGATTTCCATAAGTGAATGCAAATTCTGCAATTTCGAGAGTTCTTTTAGAGTTACGAATGAGATTGTATGGAAGTGTTTTTCAAGTAATTAAATTAACTAGTTAATCACATTTGTATAATTTCTAATATAATTACCAATCATAGTGCTAACTTTTTTTTTGATAAGAGTAGGATGCATAGAACGTTTTCAGGTTATGTTATGACATAAGTCAAGTAATTAATCTAATAAAAGTTATTTAGACCAACTCCCTATGGAAATGACCCGTACTTGCACCGCTTAATACAATAGGCACCGTGCACTTGCGATTAAATTATAAATGTAAAACTTGTGCTTTATTGACACATGTTTCATCCTTACAAGTTTTTGGCGTTGTTGCCGGGGAGTTTAGTGCTTTTAAATTGTTTATTGGATGAGTACTAGATTTAATGTCATTTGTATGATGTTAGTTTTATTTAGATTTTTATTCTCATGTTTTTTCTACAAGGAAATGGGTGTAAGGAGTGTACAATCCATGCATTCATCTTTCTTGATGCTTGAATGACTTGTCACATATTTATTTAAGTATACATATTGGTGATAAGTAGCTTAATGGAGTAATGATAATCTTTGTGGACAAATTATTAAGACAGAATTTACTTGTCTGGAAAATTTAAATTTTTGATGTGCATGAGATTAGAACTCATTTTTATGAAATTTTTTCATGAATCTGAGATTTCTTTTGAGTATTTATGCAAAAAATTCTGATTAGTATGTTTAAAGATAAAAATCGTAGAATACAGAGATGTTATATAGAATTCTGGGCCGATTTCTGCTAATGAATTTTTAAAATATGCTATTATTAACGTACTTAAAATTTAATTCATTGATTTTTTCCGAAAACTAGATGAAATTATCTTTCCAACGAGTATTTACACGTTTCATTTGGAGTTACGTAGAATTCTATGTGATTTTTTTTAAGTTGACATGTGAGATTTAATCGTTGTCAGGAGGATCGGATGGTTAAGGTCATAACTATCCGACCTTCATGAAGAAATCGGATAGTTACGTCATAACTATCTGACGTTCATGAAGAAATCGGATAGTTATGACATAACTATCCGATATTTCGTCCCCGACCGGTAAGTATCCGATTTTTGGCCAGTAAGTATCCGATCTTCATCCCCGACACATAAGTATCCGACCTTCGTGCCAAAATCGGATAGTTATGCCATAACTATCCGATATTCATCCTCAACCCATAACTATCTGATGTTTCGACCGGAAGACACCTGTAAGTATTCGATATTTCGTCCCCGACTGGAACACACCCGTAACTATTCGATTCTATAAATAACAATTGGATAGTTAGGGTGAAGTATCCGATGTCTATCGGATGGTTATTTTTCTAGGGAGAATTTTCATACCTTGCACTAGTATATTTGGAACTGTAGTTACATGTATAAATAAAATTTATTTTTGAAATTTTTTTTCATGAAACTACTGTAGTTTACCTTTCCAACAAAGTGTTATACGCTGTAGTTGAATTTATATACTGATTTTAGTATCTTTAACTAGGTTGGTTCCTTCATATGTAATTTGAAGGATCTTCCAAGCTTCATGGGAGAATTTACAAGCAAATATTTTATTATATTGTTCACCAGTTAGTGCACAGTAAATGGAATTAAGCCCACAAGCATCCATCTAGATGATTCTTTCATCCTCCTCAGTCTAGTCACTTTCATGATTGATTGGAGTTGGTGTACCATGTACAACCATTCTCCAAAGTTTCACATCTATACTCCTGAGAAAGCACTCCATCCTATTTTTCTAGTAGCTATAATTGCTACCATTAAAGAGAGGAGGTCGATGGATATTTTGACCCTCTACAGTGTGGAAAGCCATGATCTCAGATGGTTAAATCTATTAACGAGATCAACCTTGCTCTGATACCAATTGTTAGGACCTTAAGGCTTACCAGAGAGGGGGTGAATGGTAATAATTTGTTTCTTAACCTTTTAGAAGAAGTTTAATGTAAAGAGATAGCAAGCACACGATAAAAGAATTCACACAGAGATTTTTAGGTGGTTCACCACTAACGGCTAGTCCGCCCCTAAGGGATACTTGGGCTTCACTAAACTCTTGCAAACTTACAATCACTTGCTTTAAGGTTTAAGCTAGAACCAACTAACCATTCACTTGAGCTTCCTTGTCGAAGCTTCAATCAATCCTTTCTTTGAAGTTTTGATCCGTGTACTTCAGTAAACACTAGCTTGTGAGCAATAGAGTAGAGTGCGTGATGAGCTTCTAAAATTCAGTCTGTAAACGTTGAAGATGATTTGATCTCTAAAGCTTTTCTTCTGTTGAGCTTGGTGTAAGTATGTATATGAGTAAAAGCTATCTAAATCCCTTGTTTGTATCTTGTATATATACCAAACATGTGTAATAATCATATTTTCTTCCAACGGATGTATTCTATTGTACTTGATTAGACTTTAGTCCCAAATACGGTAAGTTACTATTCAGAAAGTTATTTCAAGATGTCCTTCCGATTTTCTTAACCTTTTGGATAGTTAGCTGTGTAACTCTCCGAAGAATATCTGTAACTCACTAAAAGATCACTTAAACCATTTTGCCATGTAGGATTCCAGAATATATACTACGAGCTGTCATTCAATTGGATACTTATAACTGTAACTTACCGAATAGTTATTTAACTGTTGGATAGTTGGCTACAGTAACCCTCCGTTAACTTTTCGATTGCTTTAATTCAGCATGTGCATAAAAGACTGACTTAAGTTTCAGATGGTTATCCCTATAACTCATTAAAACGCTTCAGGATTTCGGATAGTTATCTTTCTAACTCTCCGAAAACTTATTTGAGCTTCTCTTTGGAATTCTGCATGTGGGAAATTCAATGACTTAAGTTTCGGATAGTTAAACTGTAACTCACCGAAACTCTCTTGAATGTTCGGATAGTTATCTTTCTAACTCTCCGAAATCTTATATGAACTTTTGTTTGGAATTCTACACGTGGGAAATTCAGTGACTTAAGTTTCGGATAGTTAAACTGTAACTCACCGAAACTCTCTTTGAGAATTTGGATAGTTATCTAACTCTCCGATTTTTCCTTTAAGCTTTTGACTACCGGCTTCTCCATTCTGCACGTGCGTAATAGGATGACTTAAGTTCTGGAAAGTTATACCTGTGACTCATCGAAAAACTCGAATAGTTATCTAACTCTCCGAAAAGAAAACTCAGATAGTTATCTAACTCTCTGACAAGTCCTTTAAGCTTCCGTTCTGTATTTCTGATCTTTTTGCTGTACTAACTAAACCTGATAAATACAATTCAAAACCTTACATTGATTTTTGCATTATCAAAATCTAGAGGTCCTTTCAAGTACCGCCCATTACAACAAATGAAGAAAGAAGAATTTCTTCGGATAGTTAAGTCTATAACCATTCGAAATGTTGTAGATTTCGAAAAGATAGAGAGATAAGGCTTCAAAATTGAGAGTCCCTTCTTCGAAGCATTATTTCTCTACTATAATGGCTTGAATGTAATTAAAGGTTTATTAACCCTAAGTTGGGTAGTATATAAACCTTTATGATGTTGTAAAACATTGCGGTTGATTGTGTCGAAGCTTATAGTAGAACCCTCAACTCTCCGTGGACGTAAGTAGTTGCTGAATCACGTAAATCCTTGTCTTCAATGTTATTTCTTCCTCTTTCTCTTCACTTTCCAATTTCAATGAGTTAAGAGATGAGTGTTTCAGAATTGTGCCATAGAAAGTTGACTGAACGATCGGTTTTAATTGTAACATATTAAACTTGTTGCCTTTTTGTAGCCATATATGAGTAGATCTTCTTTTAATAACAAAAACAGTTGTGTCATCTTTGTAAGATCTAATTTTTCCATCATAGTAGGGAGTTTCCTATGGTACAGCATACCCTAGGCCAAATTTACTTGTACCCATTCTTTGAGATCCTATGATTTTATTTAAGCTATTTTCACCTTTAGTGAACTTACATATAGTGTTTTTCAAATCAGTAATTTCAAATAATAAATTTTTGTTTTCTTTTTTCAAATAAATTTTTTTACAGCTATAGTTATCCATTTTAGTTTTCAGTTTCCTATTATCAACCAGAGCTTTTTCTAATTCAGCAAAAACATTCTCTAAACAAGAGTTCAGGCTTTTAATTTCTTTCTTATAGTTTTTACATTTTACATATAAATTGTCTACTATACAGAGGAGACTATCTACATCTAAATCATTATTTTCATTTTCTTAAGAATAAGGAGATGTAGAGCATACCTCTTGTGTAGCAAAGCACACGTTTGTAGAGGCATCTTCCTCTGAGTCTGATGAGCTGCTGCCATCCCATGTGGCTTTCAATGTCATTTTCTTCTTATTCTTCTTCTTCCATTTTTGTTTGTTCTCCTCCTGCTAGAAAGGATAGTAGAGTTGAATGTATCCCAATTTTTTGCACTTGTAGCATGTGGGGACTTTTGATCTTGAGGAGCTAGCTTTGCCTCCTTATCTCATCATTTTTTTGAAATTTCTGGCCAGCAATAAAACTTCATCTTCATCCGAGCTTGGTTGGCCTTCTATTGAGGGAAAGGCTAGTTCTTTCTTTTTCTCATCCTTTCTTTCAATGGCTCCCTCTTCTTCTTTCCATTCCTTCATCTAGACTTCATGAGCAAGAAGATTTCCCAACAAATCTTCTACTGAATAGTTGTTTAGATCCTTTGAATCTTGTATGGAAGTAGACTTCTATTTCCATTCAACTGTTAGGCTTCTTAGAATATTTTGTACCTATTCACAATTAGAAAAATCTCTTTCAATGCCTCTCAGTTCATTCACAATTTCAGTGAATCTTGAAAACATTTCAGTAATACTTTCTTTTTCAAGTATTTTAAATAATTCATATTTTCTTAACAAAATGCTGATTTTGATATCTTTTACTTGGCTAGTTCCTTCATATGTAATTTGAAGGGTCCTCCAAGCCTCATGAGAAGATTTACAAGTAGTTATTTTATTATACTGTTCACCAATTAGTGCATAGTAAATGGAATTTAGCCCACGAGCATCCATCTGGATGATTCTTTCATCCTTCTCAATCTAGTCACTTTCATGACTGATTGGAAGTGGTGTACCATGTACAACCATTCTCTAGAGTTTTACATCTGTACTTTTCAGAAAACACTCCATCCTATTTTTCCAGTAGCTATAATTGCTACAATCAAAGAGGAGAGGTCGATGGATATTTTGTCCCTCTATAGTGTGGAAAGTCATGATCTCAGATGGTTAAATCAATTAATGAGATCAACCTTACTCTGATACCAATTATTAGGACCTAATGGCTTACTAGAGGGGGGTGAATGGTAATATTTAGTTTCTTAAATGCAATTTCAGGGGTTTAACAATAAAAGACTAATTGACAAATTAACTGAAGGAGGGTGAATTATGTTTTTCAACATTTTCAAGAATAATTGAAACTTCAAAATTAAAAACAAGTCGAGACACTATTTTAATCAAATCATTTTATTCAAGGTTTCAATTACAATATACAATTCAATTCTCCTCAAAAATTGTAGATGCAATTATATAATGATATCATATTTCATCTAATCAATTTCATAACTACAAACGGAGAAAACTTATTTAAGGAATTTAAAACATTTCTCCCTATTTGAGATTTTTTTTCTTCTTCGTCTTCTTTTGCAATTCTTCAGTGACAAATATCTGACTTTCTCTGCTTCACCGAATTTGCTTTTTTTTTTTATTCTTCAAATCTTTAGTGACATATATCTGACTTTCTCTTCTTCACCGAATTTTCTTCTATCTAAGAGCTTTTCCTTGGAGAGGTGTTTTGATTCCTAAAAATATATTTCATTTGGTATGTAGGAATGATTGATCAACGAGAATTCTATGCCTTTTACACTATATCTTCATTTCATGCATATCCTCCATATTTAACCACAATCAGTTTTTTACTCTTCATGTCTTCTCTTTTTCCTTCATTGAAATACACACGTTCTGACCCACATTTTTCTCTTGAATTTTGTTTAATCATCAATCTTGGATCTTTGAAAAATTTCCTACAAAATAAACATTCTCATCCAAAATTTTTCATCAACTGTAATAATAAGTCATTGTGTTAATATTAACTAAACGAGTAAAACAAGTAGATTTATAACTTAACGTATCTAACTTAATGAGTTCATCATGTGCCAAATCATGTGACATGTACTGTAGCTAACTCAACAAACTAAGTTTGTGGTGTTATGCTAACTCAACGAACCAACTTTGTTGTGTTATTGATAACTCAATGAACCAACCTAACTTGTCTTTTGGAAGGTTAAATGTTAACTGTTTAGAATGAAAAAGTGTATAATATTAACAATTAAATGATGGTTAATTACATAATATTTAGCTTATCATATGAGAATTAAACCATTACGTTATAATTGCACTATTATATGATTTAATGAAAGAATCTGCATAATTTTAGGGAATTAGTGTTAATTAAGTACATTTCTGAACTGTCGGTAAATTACAAGATTTTTAATTCCTAAGTCTCTGAAATATCTGTTATTTTGGAGAGCTATATTTTATGTACCAGATAGTTATGTTTTAAACGCTAAAAGAATATTCAAGCACATAGTAACAACTCGTTGAGTTACAAGTTTAAAGGTGTAAAAAGATCACATGAGAACTCGTTGAGTTAGTGAGTAAAAACTATAAGTTGTACATTTGAACTTGTTAAGTTAGAATTATGCACGTGTTGAATTTAAATGTTTTATGATGTCACGTAAGCTACACATGTATAACTTGTTAAGTTAGCATAACTATACATGTTAAGTTACTTGAATATACACTAAGGTAACGCATTGTGTTAGTGTTATAAGCTTATAAGTTATTTCTTTATTGCACGTGTTTTATAATTAAGTCAATGAAGTAAGTCCATTGAGTTACACTAACTCCACAGACCATTTATTTTCTAATATGCCACTGTAGCAGTTATAGAAATAGGAAATTCGAAGGAAAACCATGATTGCACGTATCATGTAGGAATTCACTCGTGGAATGAAGAAGAAATCACCATCATTGATATGAACGAAGGAAATCCAACCGATCATTTAAGTAGAAGTAGTTACTATTGAAAGAAATATAAAAGAAGAGGAGAAAGATGAAAACCATCGGAGGTCTATGAGGATACTTTTCGGATGTTAGGTCGATTCCGAGTCAAACATGGTAACTGACAACCACTATGAGGAGTGATCGCATAGCAAGAAGGGAAGCCATTTTCACCAAGCACCAACTCATATCTCAAGAGATCGTAAAACTTCTAGCCTTAGTTTCGGGTTGATGCCAATATGCTAAAGAGGAGATCAACTTACAATTCTTGGTTTGTGATTCTATAGGGAGAGGAGGCAAGATTGTAAGTGATTAAGTTTTCAGTGGTGTAATCGCGTCACATGTAGTGATAGAAGTTTTTACTATCGATAGAGATTTTTACATTTCACCTTTTGCTCATCTTCAGGAATATATTAAAACACAAATACCAAAAACAACTAATTATCTATGTTTACATTTAGTATTAAAGTGTTGTATTGTTTGTTTTGTATCATGATTAATATTATCATTGTCAGTATTGTGAATGTTTTATGTTTGTTTGATTTAGAAAATAGAAAATAGTTTTATTGTTTACTGAAATTGATCGTCCTAGATACTTAAAGATTTTAATGGTTACTGTTTGAAATATCTAAATATTAGTGTTGCTTAATTACAAATCTCAGATTAAGTAACATTAAAGAGCTTAATTGACATTATTTACATTCTATGGAACTGCCCAATGGTTGGCTAAATTCCTCTGTAAATAGCAGTATTTAAATGGAAAGCTAGGCTCGTGGAGTTAACTTAAGTCCACGAGGTTAGTCCATTGAGTTAACCCTAACTTCACAAACTAAGTCCGTTGAGTTAACTATAACTCAATGGAGTTCTTAAATGAATACATATAAACTTCAATATAAAAATCAGAATAGTACACAATTCTTACTCAATTTCTATGGGATCGACCTGTACTTGCAAACAAATACAATATATACTGTGCACTTGCAATTAAAATACAAATTGGACTTAATATCTAATTTGTGTGAAAGGTTGTTTGTTTACTTCTAAAAGAATTTATTAATATAAGCATAAAAACAAATCAAACAAGTTTCTGATTTAACTTTTCACACCCAAACAAGTTTTCTAGCACTGTTGCCAAGGATTGAGAAGCTAAGCAACTATGAGTGCTGTTTTGTTTTAATATCAGAAGTTATGTTGGGTGTTTTATTTTATAATTGAGAATATGGCATATGCTATGCTCAAAGATTTCTGAAACTTGTAGTTAGCATATGTGAATTCTACAATTTGGAAGGTAATGACATCTCTGATTGTTTGAAATTGAGACGATTGCAGATGGTTAGATCATATGAACAACAAATGAATTATATTCAATATAATAGAGTTGAGTATGAGAATCCTATAGTTTACCCAACTAATGGTCAATTTAGAACGTATAATATGTTGAGAGACAAGGAAGTTTGGGATAGGTATGATAGACTAGAGCATATTTTAGAGCAAAACATAGATAAACTGGAACAATACATGTGTCAGCAACAAGAAGTCAACTAATTAAATTATAGGGAAGAATATTCAGAACCTAAAATTGATATCATATATGAAACTAAAAAAAAAACATAATGAAAATTGATCAAAAATTGACTGCAATGAGACTAGATGATCTTGGAAGAAAGCTAAAAGCATTGGATGAATTTACAAAGAAATTACAAGTTATGCAACAAGAAAACACAAATGAAAACTTTAATGTTACATATGTGCATAATTTGCAAGACATACATACAAAAGAAAATACTAATGCAATAGAATTTAAAGAATGTGAGTTAAAACTAAAAACAATTGAAGATCAAAATTATGAAAATGAAATACAAGAACATCATGAAAGTAATGAAAATCTAGAAGATGTATGTATAACATTAAGATTTGGAATTAATATATCATCAAGAACTCAAAAAGAAAGTAATATGAAGGTAGATAAGAATAAAATTCAAAATGATAATGAAAATGTAATATCTGGAAACTTAGAAATCAATGAATAAAAATTTGAATTTGAAAATGAGATTAAAAATGATCACGCGAATGAAATGAAAGAAAAAGAATCTTGTAAATAATAATCATTAGCACCCTATCTTGAAAGATTACAACAAACATTTTCTGAAAAATAAGAAAAAATTAGAGAAATTTTTGAAAAAGTACAAGTTAACATTCCTTTGTTAGACTTAATACAAAAAATGCCACCTTGTGCTAAATCTCTTAAGGATTGATGTACTAAGAAAAGAGAGCAAAAGTTCTATGGAAAGTCTTTTTAGCTGAGCAAAGTAGTTCCCTATTTCTACCACAAATTTCTAAAAAGTTATCTAATCTTGGAATCCCTGTTATATCATGCACCATAGGAAATACCATTCTAGAAAAAACCTTAATAGACCTAGGTGTAGGTATAAATGTTATGCCTAGTGATATATTTGCATCCTTAGGATTAGAAGGTTTAATCTCTACTAAGACTGTCATTCAATTAGCTGATAGAAGTATAAGATATCCTAGAGGAAAAATAGAAGATGTCCTAATTAAAATCAAAAACTTCATATATCTTATTGATATTGTGATTTTGTAGTATGGTTCCTATTTTTATGGACACGTGTTCCACTTCTAATTTCAAATTTCAGTAACCGCTAAATCGACAAAGTTTCGTTCATGGCTAAAAGAATAATCGTTCAACTTAATCCACGAACTAACCTCATTGAGTTACAGATAACTCAATAGACTAGCCTCGGTTACTATTTCTAACTCAATGAACTAATCTTGTTGAGTTACAGCTAACTCAATGGACTAGCTTCGTCGCCTATTTGCTAACTCTACGGATTAACTTCCTTAAGTTATAGATAACTCAACAGAGTGACTTATATTTTATTATTAACCTCGGGGAGTTAAGGTTAACTCAACGAACTTACTTCGTTGAGTTAACATTTTGCAAATTTATCTAAAAACTTACTTTCATCTTAACTTCAATATTTTTTTCTCCTACATTTTATCAACTTAAATAAAGTTAAATATATTTCATTAATGCAGTGTTCTAATTTAAACTCCTTTAAATCTGAACATTATATGCATATTTAACTTACAGTTCATTTCCTGTTATGTAGAATTTACATTTTACCTTTTAGTATACAGATCTGTTCAGATATTATCCAATCATCGTGCATTTAACCATGTCATTAATAAAATTTTAACACATTCTTGCAAAGCTTTAAATAAATAGATATATAATATTCATCTTCAATACAATTCTCAATTAAATCATTCATTCACAATTACACAAATTCAGAAGCATCTGAAGTTCAAACATTCATATATATATCATTTACAGTACATATAATCAGACATTTTTCAGTACAAGTAGACGAACAATACATTTTAATCTTTCTTCCTATGTTCATCTATGTTAGGAATTTTCTTTTGATGATAAATGCTTTATTAAAGTTTATAAATAAGTCTAAATAATATTTTCTAAGTATAATAGTCACGTAATTAAATGTTCACAAGTTATCGAAAAGTTTCATTTAAAATTTTGGATAGTTAATTTTCAATAGTTAAATTTTCGAATAGTTAAAGTTTTTAGATAGTTAGAATTTTGAACAGTTAAACTTTTGGATAGTTAACGTTTCGATTTAGTCGAAGAGTTATGTTAAAAACTTGTATAGTTAAGTTATCTACATGTGTATTTTTAATGTTTTAAGTTATCACGTGTTTTCTATATGCATTCGGTAATGAAAATCGAAGAGTTAGATAACTATTTGAGTTTTTATACACATAGATAGATAACTGTTCGAGTTTTATAAAATGATTAACAAACAGATAAGTTTTCTTTGTTTAGTCACTTGTCTTGTAGGTGTAAAAACTTGAAGAGTTACAGATAAGTGTTCGAGTCTTTACAAGACTTAAAGGATAAGTGTTCGACTAAAGTGGTGACTTAAAAGATATTCTACAAATCTCCAGCAAGATAAAGTTTTAGTGAATCAATGAGTGGAAATTGTGGAAATTCAAAATGATAGTGGAGAAAGTGGAAATTTCAAAATGATAGTAGACATAGTGGAAATTCAAAAAGATAGTGGACATCATGGATAATTTGAATTTGAAATTAGTATGTGGATTATGAATTATGGATGAAGTGGATGAACATGCTGAACGTGAAGTCAGAGTTCGACTACTAAAAATAGAGAGTACGAGCTGTATTACAATTATCCCAATCTCAAATACCAAGTCTAAATATTCAATCCCAATCCCCAATCACAAATTGAAAAATCAAGTCTGAATATTCATATCTAGAAAAATTCCCCAACATCAGAAGAAGTTCGAAATTCCAAGCAATTTCAAAAAAGAAGCTGCAAAGGCAAAAAGTCTAGAAATTCGACAATTGGAGAAGAAGAGATACAAAAGTTGAGAAAAAAAAGAAGGAAAAGGAGCTACGTGCATAAAGATCAGGTTTTATACAATTCAAAATTAGCTTTGAATAAGGACTTTATTTTCTATTTGAATTGTATATCAGACACTACTGTATCAATTATGTTTTAATATTGAAAGAATATTTTATTATTTCCTGGAGTACACATGTTAAACATCAATGCATGACTTAAGTGGATTTTCGATAAGTTATCTGGTAACTATCTAAAATGTGTCTAAGCATCGGATAGTTAGGTTTGCAAGTATCTGAAATATCTTTTTATCATAAAACTTACTAAGGACACATGTCGTTATCTGAAAACCTGATTTAAGTGTAGTTTTATAGTATTAAGCATGATCTATTTTATTTGCATATATTTATATCATGTACAAGTGCACAATGCCAACTCGTTGAGTTACAAGTTTAAAGGTATAAAAAGATCACGTGAGAACTCGTTGAATTATTGAGTAAAAGCCATAAGTTATACATCTGAACTCGTTAAGTTAGAATTATGCACATGTTGAATTTAAATGGTTTATTATGTCACGTGAGCTGCACATGTATAACTCGTTAAGTTAGCATAACTATACGCATTAAGTTAATTGAATATACACTAAGGTAACGCATTATGTTAGTAGCTTATAAGTTATTTCTTTATTGCACATGTTTTTATAGTTAAATCAACGAAGTAAGTCCATTGAGTTAGCTGTAACTCCACGGACCATTTATTTTCTAATATGCCACTATAGCAGTTACAGAAATAGGAAATTCAAAGGAAAACCATGATTGCATGTATCATGTAGGAATTCACTCGTGGAATGAAGAAGAAATCTCCATCGTTGATATGAATGAAGGAAATCCAACCGATCATTTAAGTAGAAGCAATTATTACTGAAAGAAATAGAAAAGAAGAGGAGAAAGACGAAGAAAAAGTGTATGTGTAGAGGTGGAGAACCATGCTAATTGCAAGAAGCGTTGAAAGTTCCCTGAAGCTCCACACCACCACCAAAATCACCAACCATCGGAGGTTTGTGAGGATACATTCTGGGCGTTGGGTCAATTCCGAGCCAAACACAGTGACTGACAACCACGGTGAGGAGTGATCGCGTCGCAAGAAGGGAATCCATTTTCACAAAGCACTGACTCATATCTTAGAAGATCGTAAAGCTTCTAACCTTGATTTCGAGTTGATGGCAGTATGCTGAAGAGGAGATCATCTTACAATTCTTGATTCGTGATTCTATAGGGAGATGAGGCAAGATTGTAAGTGATTAAGTTTTCAGTGGTGTAGGATCGCATGGCTACACAAGAGGGGGGTGAATTGTGTATTTTTAATATTTTTTGAAATATAATCGAAACTTTAAAACTCAAAAACAAGTCGAGATTTTATTTTCATAAAATCATTTTTATTCAAGGTTTCAATTACAATATACAATTCAATTCTCCTCAGAAATTGTAGATGCAATTATATTTCGATACCATGTATCATCTATACAATTTCATAACTACAAACAGAGAAAACTAATTTGTGGAATTTAAAACATTTCTCCCTGTTTGAGATCTTTCTTCTTCTTCTTCTTCTTTCTTCTTCAGCAATTCTTCAGTGACGAATATCTTGTCTTTTTATGCTTCACCGAATTTGCTTTTCTTCTGATACTTCAAATCTTCAGTGACGAAAATCTTACCTTTTTATACTTCATTGAATTTTCCTCCACTTGAGAGATTTTGCCCAAAGAGGTGTTTTGGATCCTTGAAAAAGATTTTTCTTTTGGTGTGCAGGGATGGTTTGATCCTTGAAAAGATTTTTTGTTTTGTGTGCAAGGATGGTTTAATCAACGAGAATTCTATGCCTTTTATACTGTATCTTCATTTCATGCATATCCTTCATGTTTAACCACTACCAGTTTTCTACTTCTCCACGTCTTTTCTTTTTCCTTCATCGAAACACACACGTTCTAACCCACGTTTATATTTCGAATTTTCTTTAATCATCAGTCCTGGATCTCTGAAAAATTTCCTGCAAAATAAACTTTCTCGTCCAAAAATTTTCATCAGTGTAATAAGAAGTCGTTACTTTAATGTTAACTAAACGACTAACACAAGTATATATATATAACTTAACGAGTTCCTCATGTGCAATTTCACGTGACAAGTACTGTAGCTAACTCAACGAACCAAGTCCGTGATGTTATGCTAACTCAACGAACCAGCTTAACCTTTCTTTCGGAAGGTTAAACGATAACTCACCAAAAATAGATTAAGTTTTGGATAGTTACAGTTGTAAGTCATCGAAAAACTCTTTATATTATAAAACTAGTGAGACACGTGTCAAGACCTGAAAACATGACTTAAGTTACCTTTCGGATAGTTATGCCTGTAAGTCTCCGAAAAAACTTTAACTCACCGATTCAGTAATAAACAAATGTTTTTTATAATAAGAATTTTACCACGTGCAAAAAATAACAACTTAAGTTTATAACGCTAACCTAACGCGTTGCCTTAGTGTTCAATATAGCAACTCAACACGTTTAGTTATGTTAACTTAACGAGTTAAACATGTGCACCTCACGTGATACAATATAACATTTGTAACTTATAATTTCACCATGTGTATAACACTAACTTAACGAGTTCGTCTCTTCTTTTACTCACTAACTTAACGAATTCTCACGTGACCTCTATACAAACAAAACTCTAACTTAACGAGTTGTCTAAACGTGCACTGTTCATGATACAGAAGATATAACTTTAAAACATATCATGCTTTTCAATAAAAACACACGTTAACTTAACGTTTAGCTAAATGAGAAATTAATGCAACGAAATGACTAGTTATTAACTTCAGATCCAATACAGACAAGTATTTATATCATTAAGCTTTTTATGTATTAATTGATGATTTTAATTTCTTTTCACAAGCAATAGTAATTGAGCAAATATGATTATTTTCATTCAGCACACATCATCAAAACAAAAATACTCAACAATCTCCCCCTTTTTGATGATGACAAAACCATATTAAATCAATTATGAAATAAGTTTAACTCAACAAAGCACCTTCCTTGGGTTAACTTTTAATTCAACAAATTTATTTGTTGACTTAAGTTCACTTAAGCTTATTTCTATTGTTTGTGTAAATTTTACCTCTTAGAACTAAAACTCTCAGATGTCAATAATTATATAAGTATCAGTTTTCTAATTATCATTTGTCAGATTACAATAACCATTTAAATAGCATCTCCTTTTATAATATATATATGCAATTAAGATCATAATCATCTTTTTACAATATTTCTCCCCCTTTTTATCATTAATCAAAAAGATAATTATAGAGAATATATATATATATATATATATAAGAGAATTATAACAACTCTTTCTGTAAACAAGAATAATAATTGAACACATTTACAGAAAAATGTATTGTTTAATGAATCAAACAAGTAATACAAACATTACATTTTGTATTCAAAAACAAACAAAAACAGTTAGCGACCCCTCCTAAGTATATCACTTATAGCATTACATATTTTATCTCCTAGATGCCTGTTTGGGTTTTCCCAGCACTACACAAGAAAAACATGGATTTGCTACTTCTGATTTTACTTAGTTAATTTATCTTTATGCCTATTCTATCTTTTAGAAGTAAACAAACAACCTTTAATACAATTTAGATATTAATTCCAATTTGTACTTTAACTGCAAGTGCACAGTGTCTATTGTATCAGTGTGCAAGTACAGGTCGATCCCATAGGGAATTGCTGACGAACTTGAGAACTGTTCGTTTGTTAAAAATCAAATTTATATATTCAATAAGCTCTCCGTTGAATTACAGCTAACTCAACGGACTAAGTTCATTGAGTTATGGATAACTCAACGGACTAACCTCGTGGACTTAATTTAACTCCACGAGCCAGCTTTTTCTTTTTAATACTGCTATTTATAGAGGAATTCGACCAACCATTGGGCGATTCCACAAATTGTAAATAACATCAATTAAGCTATTAAATGTTAGTTAACATTGGATTTATCATTGAGCAATACTAACATTCAGATAATTCAAACAGTAACCGTTAAAATCTTTAAGTCTTTTGAACGAACAAATTTCAATAAACTATAAAACCAAAGTAAACATAAAACAATCACAACACTGACATAGATAACATTAATCACGATACAACACAAACAATACAACACTCAAATACAACATACAAACATAGATAAATTGTTTTTGGTATTTTTGTTTTAATATGAACATGGAAATGGGCGATAGGTGAAATGTAAAGTAATCTCACTTGATAGTAAATACTTCTGACACTACTTGCAATGCGATTACACCACTGAAAATTAAATCACTTACAATCCTGTCTTCTCTCCCTATAGAATCGTGAGTCCAGAATTGCAAGATGATCTCCTCTTCAGCATACAGGCATCAACCCGAAGCCAAGGCTAAAAGCTTTACGATCTCCTGAAATATGAGTCGACGCTTGGTGAAAATGGCTTCCCTTCCCGCGACGCGATCACTCCTTATAGTGGTTGTCAGGTACTGTGTTTAGTTCGGAATCGACCCGACATCAAGCAAGTATCCTCACAGACCTCCGATGGTTGGTGATTATGGTGATGATGATGGTTGGTGTTGTACTTCAGAGAATTGCGATGTCGATCCTCCTCTACACACACTATCTGCCCATCAATCACACACCTCTTCTTTTTTTCTTCTTTTCTTTTACATTTCTTCAGTAGTAACTGCTTCTGCTTGAATGGTCGATTGGATTTCCTTCATTTGTATCAACAGTGATGATTTCTTTCCTTGCGCGATATGTGCAAACGTGGTTTTTCTGCTCCAACTATCTGTTCCTGCAATCGCTACAGTGGCATATTAGAAAATATATAGTCTGTGGAGTTACAGATAACTCAACGGACTTTCTTCGTTGATTTAACTATAAAACACGTGCATAAATTTAACTATCCGATGCTCAGATGCATTTTAGATACTTATAAACTTAACTATCCGATGCTTAGATGCATTTTAGATACTTACACATAACTCACCGATATATAACTTAAGTAAATCTACTAGATCTCAACACGTGTCAGCAGTAGTTTAATCATAAAATAACATTTCGGAGAGTTACAGCTCTAACTATCCGATGCTCAGATGCATTTTGGATAGTTACAGCTAACTCACCGAAAATCCACTTAAGTTAATTTCCCAGAACATGACACGTGTTCTCAGCTATTTTATAAATAAAAAGAGATTTCAGAGAGTTACAGGGATAACTATCTGATGCCCAGCTGTAATTTCGGATCCTCACCGAAAGTTCACTTAAGTCATTCATTATGGTTTCGACACGTGTACTTCAGTAAATAATAAAATATTCTCTCAAAACATAAATGTTCGGCAATTTAAACATAACTATCTGATACATATTCGGTCTGTTAAACATAACTGTCCGAATTTGTTTGGTATGTTAAACATAACTGTCTGAATATGTTCAGTATGTTAAACATAACTGTCCGAATTTATCAGAAAATTCGAACACTTAAGAATTTCACAGCCTGCAACTTACCGACAGTTCATAAATGTACTAAATTAACATTAATTCCCCCAAATTAAGTAAATTCTTCAATTAAAACATATAATAGTGCAATTATAACATAATGGCTTAATTCTTATATGATAAGCTAAATATTATGCAATTAACCATCATTTAACCGTTAATAATATGCACTTTTTCATTCTAAACACTTTCCCCATACCTAAATTTTGCTAGTCCCTTAGCAAACTAAGATCTAATTAATTGGTCTTTAAAAGTGCTAGAATTAATTCTTCCCCTTTTGTTTTTCTTCTGTTTAGCATAAAAATATATTCTGTATGTTTCAGTAATCAACCTGCAAATATACTTAGAATATATGTAAATTACATACCAAGTATATCATCATCATATAGGTGTTAATTATATTATCGTTTGTTCTTCTTTTCATCATCTGTCATCCTAAATTTTCTAATAAGATTTCTAGAAGAAATTTCAACAACATACGAATCAAAATACAATCGAATTCAATATGATTAAGACAAGTAGAATAAAGAATTGTATCTCCATTAAACAACTTCAAAAGTCAATTCCAGATTCATATTTCAGCAATTCTAGATAACAGAAAATATACTCGATTCATAAGATATCTGTATTTCACAAAACACTTGTATCTTTTCAGAACAGTATATGTATTTTTTTTTTTTTTTTTCGTACTTTAAAAGTTAATTTGACAAGCTTGAATCATACAAGAGCTTTCTAATGTACCCATGTAACGAGCTTTCAGTCAACAATCCTAGATCTGATCAGGATCTTAGGTTGTTAGATTTTAAGAGTCCTTTTTCAATTCAACAATCCTTACATACCTATCTACTCAAGTGCAAAAGGCTCATGATTAAACAAGTCAATAAACTCTCAATTTTTTTTTTTTTTTTTTCAATCAAAACTACAAACACAAAACAAAACATTAATCACATACTATATATGTATGTATTTCATTAATACAGATGTAGTAAAACGCCAATCTCATATACTCCTGCTTCTATCAGTTATTGAAAATATGAATCCATAACAGTAAGCTCATACTTTTTCTGTAGTTTAATAAGATCTACACATAAATCATTCTACAAGTTCAATTAGTCAAATTAGATGTATCTTTAATCATATGTGTTTCATTTAATCTAGAATTCACATCTCAGCTCTTTCAGGACTTCAGATAATTTACTGATTTTTTTTTATTAAGCATTCTGATTTCATTTTAAAATCGTGAAACTGTTAAACTCATGAAATTCAGAAAAAACATAAGATACTATATCTAGATTTGCATAACTAGTAAATTCAATAGCATCTTATATAGCCATCTAAATATAACATTCAAGCAGTTTATAAAAAATTTTACAGTCTCAATTATCGGATAGTTACAGCAAGTTTATAAAATTTTCAATTTCCTCAAAATTTTGCAGTACTATTTTAATTTCTTTAATTAACAACTTACATGGCTGTTACTTTAATTACCTCCCCCCATACCTACATTTTGCATTGTCCTCAATGTAAAGAGTTTGACAATAAGTACAGTAATTGTAGCAGGCATGAATACAATTTTGCTTGATTTAAAATTCAGGATGAGTAATTAGTTACATACCTTGTTTCATTTGTATCTCCTTCTACATATTCTGATTTTTTGATTCTGAAAAACTTTTCATTCATAGATAAAAGCAAAATATAAAACAAAATAACATTTAACAGATATTACTAAATGAGTGTCTTGTGTGGAACCTAGGCTCTTATGCCTTTGGTGGCTTAGAAGCAAGCCAGTTGGTTTCCCAAAACAGATACCAACAAATTGGATTAATATTTTGTTTGTTTTTTTTCTTTTTTTATAAAATAAAAATGAAAACTATAATTTTTTTTCTCTTTCTTTTTTTTTAACAATAAATGCAGAATACACACAACATTAAACACACAAAATCACAGCTTAAGAACATTATTGAAAAGTAGAAACAAATGGAATAAATGTATCAGTCCAAGCAAACTTTTTAGGCATAGTTCTTCTTGCTATTAATTCTGTTTTAATGTAGTTCTTGTTCCTTCTTAATTTGTAAACATGCAATATATTATAAATTCCAAATACGAGTGTATTACCATTAATGATATGTAATGCAGAAATGGATCCTTTTTGGTTCCAGGGTAATGTAGCAGTTTCTATTTCTACATCTATTTCAATATACTCCTCTTCCCACTTCCATTCATTTATGTCTTCCATAATCCATATTTGAAATTTCATCAATTCATCCCACCATCTTATCAAACATAACGTAGGATCATCTTCTTCATTATACCACATTCCTATTTGAATTTCATTAAATTCTGCAGATGGTGGTTTAGCTATTTCACTCGGTATAGGTAAAATTTCTATATATTCATCATAACTGTCTATGCTCACTATGTATAAATCAGATCCATATGCTATTGATATCTCTGTGATTAAATAGATATATCCATCAAGTATGACATGTGTTTGGTTAATTAATGATTTCTGTCTTAGATATATCATAATGTTTTCATTCCAAGATCTGTTTAGAAAATTATACACACTTAAGCGTAAATCTTCACCCCAATTTCCTGTAACTCTCCAATAATATAATTTTTCAGGAATTGTAGAATTTATATCAGAAAATATTAAAGCTGACCCACAATTTACAATTGGTGCTTCAAATCTATTAGGTCTTCCTATATTCCATTCTTCTCCTGTTATAGGAATTCTTATCAAAATATCAGGTAATAATAAAGTTGCATACCTTGGTCTCGTCTTGTATATGATTAATCCTTCATCTATCCCCATAATATGATTTATTCCTTCTAATGCATTGGGTGGAATTCCAGTAGTTTCTTCCATACTCAGATATTCATGGGTATTTGAACTACGATTAAATGATCTCCATATGAATCCATCTCTAATCTTAGTCATTTTTGCAGCTTGTAGTCCCTGAAAATATTTTTCTTCAATACAGTCTTTAATTTCCTTTGATACACAACACAGCCTACACAAATCTTTAGCTGACAAGTTACTTAGTACTTCTCTTAGTGCATCCAACGATAATTGCATCAATTCCATTTGTCGATTCTGTATAACACAAACAAAAATTTAGTAGAGACAAAAATTAACATAACTACTGCACACCTTCGTGGAGTTAAGGCATAACTCAACAGACTAAGTTCGTTGAGTTAAAAATTAACTCTACGATACTATTAACTAAAAATAAAAAACATATATACATACAGATAGTTGCTTCAGATATGCTGCTTCATTCAGCTGCCCTCCCAGAAGTGGTATCAATTTCATTAACCGTTCTATTGACAGGATTAGGTATAGCTTGTATTGGTAATCCTCCAGTAGGTCTAACTTCCATTGGTTCCTTCTGTCTAAGTGATATATTTCTATTCTGATTTTGAATTGCAGCATTTCCAAATATAAATTCTAGACGATTGTTTACTTGTTGGATTATCTTTTCTAATTTCTTTATTCTAGCTCATTGTTCAATTAATACTTCATAACTTATGTTTTTCTCATTTATATTTTCTCCTCCCTGGAAATTGTTGTTTCTCCAAGATAAATTCGGGTGATTTCTCCAATTAGGATGATAAGAATTTCCCAAGTTATCTCTTTGGTTTCTAGCATAAATAATATCTAAGTCATTTATGTTTGCATTCTTTTCCGCTAGTTTTTGATTTAATGATAACTCTTCTATTTTCTTTGTTAATTCATTTAATTTCACCTCAAGCATAGTATTGGAATCTATTTCATGCATTCCTCTTAGCAATATTCTTTTATCTGCAATAGCTTCAGCCAAATTTTCCCACTGTGTAGTTCTTTTTGCAAAGTTTTCAAAATATGCCCATGCTTCTTCACTACACAATTTTAAAAATCCATTTTGACAAGTAGATTCTAATAAGGATTTCGTTGAAACATCTATGCCTTCATAAATTATACCTATTAATTGTGCTTTACTCATTGCATGATGTAGACATTGAGTCAATAAATCTTTAAATCTTTCAAAATATTTCCAGAATGATTCACCCTGTTTTTGGCTACACATTAATATTTCTTTCTTCTTTTTAATCGTTTGATGTGTTGGATAATATTTTTCCAAAAAAACAAAGCAAAATTCAGTCCATGTAGAAATTGAATCAGGCGACAGAGTATATAACCATCTTTTAGTTGTGTCTTTTAAAGAAAAAGAGATATATCTAAGTTTAATAGCATCTATACTCATGTTCAGCATTTTCATCATTTGACAAACTTCGTTAAATTCTCTAAGGAAATAATAGGCATCCTCTCTTTCTAATCTATGAAAATGTGGCAATTGACTAATATAATTAGATTTCAGTTCAAACCTATCTCCCTCAAAGTTTGGCAATCGAATACATGAAGGTTCATCAACTAATTCAGGATACAGAATCTCTCCTAATGGTTTTTCTACTGGAACAACCATCTCTACGTTCTCCTTGAAAGAAAGGTTAGCTACACCCCAAAGAATTTCGTTAAAGTTCAGTTCAGAAAATTTTTCAGTACTCCTCTGCAATGAAAATTCCTAGGTAGGTGTTCTTACTAATCGTTTAGTGCTTAGAGAATGAGTCCATGTGCTCATAAATAAATAGCAGATTAATTACATACTAGTTTGAAGCTTTCCATTCTATAAATATTTGTTGTCAGATGAAGTTGAATCAGCTGCTTCTCCTTTCAGTTCCTCCAACGCCTTCTCCTTTCTTTTAAAAGTGCTAGTAACTCGTAAATAACATTCTGTTTTATATATATACTGCGCATCTATAAAGTGAATAAGTCTTGTTGCAAGAACGTGTCTTGCAACGTGCATCGTGGTTCCTATTTTTATGGGTACGTGTACCACTACTAATTTCAAATTTTGGTAACCACTAAACCGACGAAGTTTCGTTCGTGGTTAAAAGAATAACTGTTCTGCTTAATCCACGAACTAACCTCGTTGAGTTACAGAAAACTCAATAGAATACAATCGGTTACTATTGCTAACTCCACGGACTAACTTCGTTGAGTTACAGATAACTCAACGGAGTGATTTTATATTATATTACTGACCTCATGGAGTTACGTTTAACTCAACGGACTTACTTCGTTGAGTTAACTCTTGGCAACTTCTAAGTTTTATTCTCGTAAGTTCCTCTCTGTTCTTTTTTTTTTTTTTTTTTCTGCTAACTGTAATAAAGTTAAATCTATGTCATTAATGCATCATTCTAATTAAAATACGTTTAAATCTGAGCATTATATAAAGATTTAACTTGCAGGTCATTTTATGTTATGCAGAATTTACATTTTACCTTATAACATGTAGAAATTTTTAAGCAGTTATCCTATCATTCAGCAAATTGTAAATCTGTTACATATTCATTCATAAAGTTTCACAATATCATAATATTCAATAATTTCCATTCATTTCACATTCAAAACACGTATGAAAATTGCATCTGAAAAATTTACATTCATTAATATGAATCAATTACAATACAAGTACATCATACAATTTCATACAATTTTACATAAGTAGACGAACAATACAATTTAATCTCTATACCTAAGTTCATCTACTTCCTTCTGGAGTTTTTCTAATTGAAGGTCTAATTGATTAATCCTCTGTACAGCTCTTGTAATTCCTCCAAAAGGTACTGTTAGTTCTGCAGCTACAAAATTTCTGTATTCTTTCACTAAAATGGTTCTTGATCTGATCCTTTTTGATGTCCATTTAGTGAAATCGATACAGTCCATCAACTTGAGCATCATTTAAGGTTTTGCTTGCATAATGAATCACTCTAGGAGATTTTTCTATTTTCTGTCCTAACACTGCTCCTACAGCAAAATCAGAAGCATTGCACATTAATTCAAATGGATGGTTCCAATTAGATGCTTGAATTATAGGAGTTGAAATTAAGCTAGTCTTAAGTCTAAAAAATGCTTCCTTGCAATTTTTATCAAAGTTAAATGGAACATCTTTTAATAGATTAGTTAAAGGTCTAGCTATCTTTCTAAAGTCTTTAATAAATCTTCTATAAAAACCAGCATGTCCTAGAAATGATCTAATATCTTTTACTGATTTAGGTTCTGGTAGATTAGAAATTACTTCTATTTTAGCTTTATCTACTTCCAACCCTTTTTTAGAAACAACATGCCCTAAGACTATTCCTTGTTTAACCATGAAGTGACATTTTTCCCAATTTAAAACCAGATTTTTTTCCACACAGCGTTTTAATATTTGGTCTAAATTGCTTAAACACACTTCATATGAGTTGCCATATATAGTAAAATCATCCATAAATATTTCTAAAAATTCATCAGTCATTCCAGTAAATATGCCCTGCACACACCTTTGAAAGGTAGCTGGTGCATTGCATAATCCGAATGGCATTCTTTTAAAAGCATAAGTTCCATTAGGACAGGTGAAAGTTGTTTTCTCTTGATCCTCTAATGCTACTGGAATTTGATTATACCCTGAATACCCGTCTAGGAAACAAAAATATTCTTGCCATGCTAATCTTTCCAGCATTTGATCTATAAAAGGTAAGGGAAAATGATCTTTCCTAGTCACAACATTCAGCTTTCTATAGTCTATACATACTCTCCAACCTGATTGAATTCTAGTAGGTATCAAGTCTTGACTTTCATTCCTAATAACTGTTAATCCTGATTTCTTGGGAACTACATGGATTGGACTAACCCACGAGCTATCAGAAATGAGATATATTATATCATTATCTAACCATTTAACTATTTCCTTCCTAACTACTTCCTTAAGGTTTGGATTTAATCTCCTCTCAGGAATTCTAACAGGTTTAGCATTCTCTTCTAAATATATGTGGTGACAGCATAAAGTTGAACTTAACCCTTTTATATCAGTCATAGTCCATCCTTTTACTTCTTTATAACTTTTTATTACCTCTTTTAATTTAGCTATTTGATCCTCTTTCAAATCTGAACCAATAATGATTGGACAGGTCCATTTATCTTCCAAAAATATATAGGTTAATTCAAGAGGTAAAGGTTTTAATTCTAAATGCTACCCATCAAAAGCTAGAGCTCCTAATTGAACATCATCATTTTTTAAATTAATTTCTTCCTGATCTCCTTCTATATTTATGCTTTCACTTTCTTCTAAAGTTTCAAAATTGATTTGCCTATTTAATTCTTCTTGAATCACATCATCTTACATATCTCCTTCATCCTCTAAAAAGTCTATGGTATGTGAGGACATTTCTAACTCCTCAAACCTTTCTGGTTTAAAAATATTTAATTGAGTATCCTCATTACCATATGCTAACTTCATTACTCTAGTTTTACAATTTATAACAGCCCCTGATGTTGCTAAAAATGGCCTTCTCAAAATTAAAGATGTATCACTATTTTTATGCTTAATTTGTTGGGAATCCAAAATTACAATATCAATAGGATATATAAAATTCTTGATATTAATTAAGACATCCTCTATTTTTCCTTTAGGGTATCTTATACTTCTATCAGCCAATTGAATAACCGTACTAGTAGGAGTTAAGCCTTCTAATCCTAAGGATGCAAATATATCACTTGGCATAACATTTACACCTGCACCTAAGTCTATTAATGTTCTTTCTAGAATGGTATTTCCTATGGTGCATGATATAACAGAGATTCTAGGATTAAATAACTTTTTAGGAATTTGTGGTAGAAATAGGTAACTACTTTGCTCAGCTAAAAAGACCTTCCTAAGAACTTTTCGCTCTCTTTTCTTAGTACACCAATCCTTTAGCAATTTAACACAAGGTGGCATATTCTGCAATAGATCTAATAAAGGAATTTTAGGTTGTACTTTTTCAAAAATTTCTCTTATTTTTTCTTGTTTTTCAAGAATTGTTTGTTGTAATCTTTTAGGATAGGGTGGTAAAGATTTTGATTTCAAAGACTCTTTCTCTTTCAGTTGATTTGTTTGATCATTTTTAGCTTCAATTGCAGATTCAGATTGTTCTTCAGTGATTTCTAGATTTTCAGCTATTACATTTTCATTATCATTTTGATTTTTACTCTTGTCCACCTTCATATCATTTTCATTTTGAGTTCTTGATGGTATGTCAGTTCCAGATCTTAATGTTACACATACATCTTCCAGATTTTCGTTACTTTCATGATGTTTTTGTATATCATTTTCGTGATTATGATCTTCAATTATTTTTAGTTTTAAAGTGCATTCTTTAAATTCTCTTACATTTGTGTTTTCTATTTGTTGTATATTTTGCAAGTTGTGCAGGTTTACAACATTATAATTTTCATTGTCCTGTTGTAAAATTTGTATTTTCATTGCATTTTTGTCTAATGCTTTTAATTTTGTTTCTAGATCATCTAATTTCATTGCATTCAATTTTTGATCAATTTTCTTTATGGCTTTTTCAGTTTCGTAAATTATATCCTGTTTAGGTTCTGAATATGCCTCCTTATAGTTTAATTGGTTGACTTCTTGTTGTTGACACACAAAGTATTCCAGTTTGTCCAAATTTTGCTCTATACTATGCTCCAGTCTGTCATAGCTATCCCAAACTTCAGTGTCTCCCATCATATTACACATTCTATACTGACCATCAGTTGGGTAAACTATAGGATTCTCATACTCGGCTCTATTATATTGAGGATAATTCATTTGTTGTTCATGGGATCTATCAATCTGTAAATGTCTCAATTTCAATCAATCAGAAATGTCGTGTCCTTCAGAATTGCAGAATTCACATATGCTAATTAATGGTTTCAGAAATCTTTAAGCATAAGCATATGCCATATTCTCAATTACAGAAGAAAACACACAACTCTGACTATTAAAATGAAACAGCTCTAACAGTTGCTTATATCTATTCAATTCAATTCCCCGACAACGGCGTCATAAAACTTGTTCGTGTTTTCCCAACACTACACTAGAAAAACTTGGATTTGTTACTTCTATTTTTACTTAGTTAATTTATCTTTATGTCTATTCTTTCTTTTAGAAGTAAACAAACAACCTTTAATACAATTTAGATATTAATTCCAATTTGTACTTTAACTGCAAGTGCACAGTGTCTATTGTATCAGTGTGCAAGTATAGGTCGATCCCATAGGGAATTGCTGACGAATTTAAGAAATGTTTGATTGTGAACAATTCAAATTTATATTCAATAAGCACTCCGTTGAGTTACAGTTAACTTAACGGACTAAGTTCGTTAAGTTATGGATAACTCAATGGACTATCCTTGTGGACTTAAGTTAACTCCACGAGCCTGTCTATTCTTTATAATACTACTATTTACAGAGGAATTCGGCCAACCATTGGGCGATTCCACAAATTGTAAATAACATCAATTAAGCTTTTTAATGCTAGTTAACATTGGATTTATCATTATGCAATACTACCATTCAAATGATTCAAAGAGTAACCATTAAAATCTTTAAGTTTTTTGTACGAACCAATTTCAGTAAACTGTAAAATTAAAACTAACATAAAACAATCATAAAATTGATACATATAACATTAATCACAATACAACACCAACAATACAACACTCAAGTACAACATACAAACAAAGATAAATTGTTTTTGGTATTTTTGTTTTGATGTGATGGGCGAAAGGTGAAATGTAAAGTAATTTCACTTGACAGTAAATACTTCCGACACTACTTGCAACGCGATTACACCACTGAAAATTGAACCACTTACAATTCTATCTCCTCTCCCTATAGAATCGCGAGTCCAGAATTGTAAGATGATCTCCTCTTCAGCATACAGGCATCAACCCGAAGCCAAGGCTAAAAGCTTTACAATCTCCTGAAATATGAGTCGGCGCTTGGTGAAAATGTCTTCCCTTCCCGCGACGTGATCACTCCTCACAATGGTTGTCAGGCACTGTGTTTGGCACGAAATCGACCCGACATCAAGCAAGTATCCTCACAGACCTCCGATGATTGGTGATTATGGTGGTGATACGATGGTTGGTGTGATACTTCGGAGAATCGCTGATACTGTCTGCAGAAAGCTTGGTGCTCCTCCTCTGTATACACTGGCCGTCCATCGATCACACTCTTTCTTTTTTTTCTTCTTTTCTTTTATATTTCTTCAGTGGTAACTGCTTCTGTTGAATGGTCGGTTGGATTTCCTTCCTTCAGATCAACTGCGATGATTTCTTTCTCTCTACGCGTTTGAATTCCTGCGTGATACGTGCAAACGTGGTTTTTCTTTCCAACTGTCTGTTCCTGCAACCGCTACAATGGCATATTAGAAAATATATAGTCCGTGGAGTTACAGATAACTCAACGGACTTCCTTCGTTGATTTAACTATAAAACACGTGCAAAAATAACAACTTAAGTTTATAACGCTAACCTAACGCGTTGCTTTAGTGTATTTTCATGTAACTCAACGCGTGCAGTTATACTAACTTAACGAGTTATAACGTAAGTAAATCTACCAGCTCTCAACACGTGTCAACAGCAGTTTAAACATAAAATAACATTCCGGAGAGTTACAAGTATAACTATCCGATGCTCAGATGCATTTTCGGATACTTAAGAATTTCACAGCCTGCAATTTACCGACAGTTCATAAATGTACTAAATTAACATTAATTCCCCAAAATTAAGTAGATTCTTCAATTAAAGCATATAATAGTGCAATTATAACATAATGGCTTAATTCTCATATGATAAGCTAAATATTATGCAATTAACCATCATTTAACCGTTAATAATATGCACTTTTTCATTCAAAACACCACTTGTGCTCTTTCTGTTAGATCTGCTACTTGCATAATCTGCATCACTATAGCCTATTAACGTTAGGCTGCTATCAGTTGAGTAGTATAGACCGAAATCTTTAGTACCTTGTAGATATTTGAAAATTCTTTTTACTAATTTCAGATGAGATTCCTTTGGTGATACTTGAAATCTAGCACATAAGCATACACTGAACATGATATCTAGCCTACTTGCTAAAAGATACAATAGAGATCCAATCATGCCTCTATATTTCTTTTGATCTACTACAACACTTGAGTCATTGATTTCTAGTTTTGTACTTGAACTCATTGGAGTATTTGCAGATTTAATGTTTTCATAGCCAAATTTCTTTAACATCTCTTTGCAGTATTTCTCTTAGTTGATAAAGATGTCATTTCGTACTTGATGAATTTGTAACCCTAAGAAAAACTTCAATTCTCCCATCATGCTCATTTCAAATTTATTTTTCATCAAATTTTGAAATCCATGACAGAGTTTTTCTGATGTAGCTCCAAAAACTATATCATCAACATATATCTGTACGATCAAAATGTGCAAATCAACAGTTTTGATAAACAAAGTGCTGTCCACTTTGCCTATAGAGAAGTCATTTTCAGTTTCTCATACCATACCCTAGGTGCCTATTTCAGACCATATAAAGCTTTGTTTAATTTGAAGACATGATCTGGCTTGACTTCATCTTCAAATTCAGGAGGTTGTTTAACAAACACTTCTTCCTAAATTTCTCCATTCAAAAAGGCACTTTTCACATCCATCTGAAACAATTTTATTCTCATACTGCTTGCAAAGGCAAGCAACATTCTGATAGCTTCTATTCTGGCTATAGGTGCAAAGGTTTCTTCATAGTCAATACCTTCTTGCTGATTATAGCCCTATGCAACTAGTCGAGCTTTATTTCTGAGTATGTTTCCTTCTTCATCTAATTTGTTTCTGAAAATCTATTTAGTTCCAATGATGGATTTTCCTACAGGTTTTTCCACTAAATTCCAGACATTGTTTTTCTGGAATTGATTTAATTCTTCCTGCATAGGCATTGTCCAGTAAATATCCTTACAGGCTTCATCTACTAATTTTGGCTCTATCTTTGACACAAATGCACAAAAATTGCAAATATCTTGTGCTTTGCTTCTCGTTTGTACCTTTGGTTATATTTCCAATTATTTGTTCCATGGGGTGATCAGATTTGAACTTCCAACAATGTTGATTTTGATCTAAAGCTTGGGATTTTGAGTTTATGCTTGCAATTTCCTTTCTCCAAATATTCATTTTCACTATCATTGTCAATCTTCAGATTCTTAAAATTCTGTATCAAATCTTCATCAAATTGAACATTTATGCTTTCCTCTACTCTTCTATCTTTAGCAACATATATTTTGTAAGCTTTGCTTCTGGAAGAGTATCCAACAAGTATAGCAGGTTCAGATTTTGCATCAAACTTGTCTTTAGCATTTCTAATGTTTAATACAAAGCATTTACAACCAAATGTCTTAAAGTAACCAATATTTGGAGTCTTATCAAACCAGATTTCAAAAGGTGTCTTATTCATCATAGGTCTGATGTGAGTTCTGTTGGAGATATGATAGGTTGTACCTACAACTTCAGCCTAGAGAAATTTTGGTAGATCAGTAGCATTTAACATAGTTCTAGCCATTTCTTGCAATGTCCTATTCTTTCTTTCTACTACTTCATTTTGAGCTGGAGTTCTAGGTAGGAGAATTCATGCAAAATTTCAAATGAATTACACAAATTTTCGAACTCATGATTTTCAAATTCTCCTCCATGATCACTTCTGATTTTCTTTACTGTTAGTTCCTTCTAGTTTTGAATTCTAATGTAAAAATTTTGAAACTCACTGCATGTCTCATTTTTGTGAGTTAAAAATATTACCCAAGTTAATCTAAAAAAATCATCTACAATAACAAAAGTATATTTTCGACCTTCAAGGCTTGAAATTTGAGTTAGGCCAAACAGATCCAGATGTAAAAGTTCTAATGGCCTTTTGGTTGAAATTTCATGTTTGCTATGGAGAGAGGTTCTCTTTTGCTTTCCTAACATACAGTCACTACATACCCTATCTTTCTTGAATGTAAGATTAGGCAATCCCCTAACAAGATCACCCTTGGATAACTTTCTAAGGTTCTTTATACTAATGTGACCAAGTATTTTATGCTACAACCAATCATCTTCACTAGATGCTACCAAACAGGAATTTCTTGCAGTATTTTCACATGAAAAGTTTAATGTATAAATAGAACAATTTCTAATGCCAATAAATTTTATTTCATTTGTTGTTGGATCAATAATGTAACAATTTTCAGTAGTAAAAGAAACTATATAACCTTTACCACATAATTGTCATGCACTTAATAAGTTTTTTTTAATCCATTGACATGCAAGACATTCTCAATTATGCCATTTTCTGATGTGATATTTCCTATAGCAGTTATTTTATACTTTTCATTATTTCCAAATTTAACAGATCTTGAATTTAAACTTTGAACAGAATCAAGAAATCTTTTCTTACCTGTCAAGTGCTTTGAGCATCCATTGTCCACAATCCATTTTGTTGTACGTGCTTGGAGCTCCTTGTCATCTTGCAATTTATACTGAAATTAAGGCTTTTGATACCCAAATCTTCTTGGGTCCAATAGTGTTAGTCCTTAAAACATTAAATCTATTGCCTCTTGGCAGCCACATATGACTTGATCTTCATTTGATGGCAAACACAGTGGTGCCATTTCTGTATGATCGAATCATTCCACCACAATAAGGTACTTCTTGTGGTGTAGCATATCCTAGGCCATATTTACTTCCATTAAGTCGTTGAGATCCTATAATTTTATTTAGTCCCTTTTGACCTTGAGTAAATTTACATATGGTATTTTTTAGATCAGATATTGTGGTTATTAATTTTTTATTTTCTTCTTTCAATTTATAGTTATCACAATTATATTTATCCAAGTTAGATTTCAGATTTCTATTATCAACTACAATTGTTTCTAATTCAACAAAAGAATATTCTAAGCAATTATTTAACCTTTTAATTTCTTTCTTAAATTCTCTACATTTAACATAGAGATTATCTACAGTAGACAGAAGACTATTAATATCTATTTCATCATGCTCATCTTCTGAACTAGAAGAAGAAGTGGAACATACCTCTTGAGCTGCAAAACACATATTTGCTGCAGCTTCATCTTCAAAATCTAATGAACTACTTGATGAGCTACTGTCCTCCCACATAGCTTTGAGTACCATCTTCTTTTTGTCCTTCCATCTCTTCTTCTTATCTGCCTAATCATCTTTTGTCTGAAATGGACAGAAAGTTTGTATGTGTCCTTGCCTTTTGCATTTAAAACATGTAGGAACAGTTCTTTTGGAGGACTTGGTCTTTTTTTTTTTCTTCATGAACTTTTTGAAGTTCCTTGCCAACAACATGATCTCATCATCATCTAAGCTTGGAGCTTCTTCTGTTGAAGGAAATGTTATTTCCTTTTTCTTCTCAGCTTTCTTTTCAACAGCTCCCTCTTGCTCTTTCCAGTCCTTCATTTGAACTTCGTGAGCTAGAAGATTGCCCAACAGTTCTTCAACTGTGTAATTGTTGAGATCCTTGGAATCTTGGATAGATGTGGATTTCTGTTTCCACTCAACAGTTAAACTTCTTAGGATCTTCTGTACCTGTTCACGAGAAGAAAATTCCTTTCCCAGGCCTTTCAAACTGTTAATGATTTTAGTAAATCTTGAAAACATTTCAATTATGTTTTCATTATCATCCATTTTAAACAGTTCTAATTTTCTTAACAGAATGTTGATTTTAGTATCATTTACTTGGCTTGTACCTTTGTGAGTAACTTGAAGGATTTTCCAAGCCTTATGTGCAGACTTACATATAGATACTTTGTTATATTGTTCAGCAGTTAGTATACAATATATGGCATTCAGCCCTCTAGCATCCAATTAGATTATTCTCTCATCCTCCTTAGACCAGTTCATAACATTGACTAGTTGGAAGTGTAGTTCCAAGAACAATAATCTTCTAGAGTTTTACATCAGAACACCTCAGGAAACACTCCATTCTATTCTTCCAATAATTATAGTTGGAACCATCGAATAGAGGAGGTCTATGGATGTTTTGTCCTTCAGCAAATTGAGCTATAAATCCAGATGGTTAAATCTTATAACGGATTAACCAAGCTCTAATACCAATTGTTAGGATCGATAGGCTCACCAGAGGGGGAGTGAATGGTGAAGGTGTGTAAGTTTTTAATTCTTTTAAGTTAGAATTGATTGATTCTACAAAATAGTGAGATGAGATGAATTAACTATAAGCAAAGCAGTAAAAAGAAATTAGCACACAGCAATTTTTAGGTGGTTCACCAGCTTGGCTAGTCCACCCCCAAGATACACTTCGGCTTCACTAAGTATTCAAATACTTACAACACTTGCTTTCAGGTTGAAGCAAGAACCAACACTTAGAGCTTTCAGGTATAAGCTCAATAACCAACCTTCCTTTCTCAAGCTTTCAAGTTGAAGCTCTCAACCAACAATGAGTTTTCAAGTTGAAACTCACGAACCAACAACTTTGAATTTTTCTATCAGAGTTTTGGCACATGAAGCTTTTCTGTAGTGAAATCTTCAAGAGTATACTTGACTATTTGTAGAGTTGAGAGATCGTTATCTCAACTCAAGAGTGTATTTGGAATTATGTGTAGCTCACTATATAATGTATGATCGTTATCTCTATGTGTTCTCTTAAACTTCTCATATTTATACCAAAAGGTATAATGATCATATTTTTCTTCCAACGAATGTATTCTGCAGTACTTGCTAACTAATCAGACCTAAATATGGTAAGTTATCGTTCTGTCTGATGTTCAATAAGTAACATTCCGATTTCCTTTGATTTTCGGATAGTTATATGAATAACTCATCGAAAAAGCGTCTATAACTTACTAATCCTTCACTTACATCCTATTGTTTGTGTCACGTGAGGATTTTAAGTTGCTCACGTGAGGTGTCAAGTGTTCGGAGACTTGTAGTTTTAACTTACTAAAAGCTCTTTGTTAGAACTCGAGTATTTTGATAATGCAAAACCTATGTGAGGAAACATATTGTATTTCACAGTTAAGTCTGTACTACATTAGATCAGAAGGCTGTTAGAACAAATTCCAAGCAGAGAAACAGATCGAGAAGGTTCCAGATGATAATACTTTCAAGATACAGCAAAATCGGACAATTAGAAGAATAACTATCCGAAATTATAAAGCCTTCGAAGAGTTATTTAATCAGACAATTAAGGGGATTGAATGATCGGATAGTTAAGGAGTTAACTATCCGGAAGCTTAAAGGACTTTTTTAAGAGTTATAGGTATAACTATCCGAAAGTTAAGTCATTCAACAAACCACGTGCAGAAATACAGAACAAAAGCTTAAAAGACTTGTCGGAGAGTTAGATAACTATCCGAGTTTTCTTTTCAGAGAGTTAGATAACTATTCGAGTTTTTCGATAAGTTACAGGCATAACTTTCCGGAACTTAAGTCATTTTATTACACACGTGCAAAATGGAGAAGTTGGCAGTTGAAAGCTTAAATGGGAAAATCGGAGAGTTAGATAACTATTCGAAATTTCAAAGAGAGTTTCGGTAAGTTACAATTTAACTATCTAAAACTTAAGTCAGTGAATTTCCCACGTGCAAAAATCCAGACAGATGCTCAAATGGGTTTTCGGAGAGTTAGAAAGATAACTATCCGAGATTTCAAAAGAGTTTTAGTGAGTTACAGTTTAACCATCCGAAACTTAAGTTAGTGAATTTCCCACGTGCAGAAATCCAGACAGATGCTCAAATGGGTTTTCGGAGAGTTAGAAAGATAACTATTCGAAATTTCAAAAGAGTTTCGGTGAGTTACAGTTTAACCATCCGAAACTTAAGTCATTAAATTTCCCACGTGCAGAATTCCAAAGAGTGGCTCAAATAAGTTTTCGGAGAGTTAGAAAAATAACTATCCGAAATCCTGAAGCATTACGGTGATTTACAAGGATAACCTTCCGAAACTTAAGTCAGCCCTTTATGCACGTGCTAAATTAAAGCAATCGAAAAGTTGATAGAGTCAAACTATCCGACAAGTATATAATTGTTCGGTGAGTTACAGTTATAAGTATCCAATTGGATGACAACTCACATTTAAATATTCTGGAATCCTACCTGACAGTAAAGGTTAAGTGATCTTTCGGTGAGTTACAATTACTCTTCGGAGAGTTGCATAGCTAACCATCCGAAAGAACAGGAAAATCGGTAAGATATCTTGAAACGATTTTCTAAACGGTCACTTGCCGTATTGGGACTTGATCCTAATCAAGTACAGTAGAACACATCCGTTGGAGGAAAATATGATCGTTGTACATATCAAGTATATATTCAAAATACAGACAACGAATATACAAAAGACATACATAGTGAGCTACATTAAAAATTCCAATTACACTCAAGTCTGCAAACAGTGAAGAATATTAAGAAGATCTACTGTAGAAAAAAAAGCTCTTGCGCCAAAACTCTGATTGAAGGTTTGAAGTTGTTGGTTCGTGGCTTCAACCTGAAAGCTACATACAGTATTGGTTTGAGTTTCAACCTGAAAACTCTAGAGGTTGGTTTACTGAAGTTTTTACCTGAAAACTTTTGTGTAGTTGATTCTTGCTTTGACCTGAAAGCAAGTGTGTAGGTGTTGGAACACTTAGTGAAGCCCAAGTGAATCTTGGGGGTGGACTAGCCAAATTGGTGAACCACCTAAAAAATTTGCTGTGTGTTTCTTATCTCTGTTGATTTGCATTATATTAGTTTCATCTCATTACATTTCTGTTGAATCATTCGATTCAACATTAAAAGAATTTTAAAACTACACACTTTCACCATTCACCCCCCCTCTGGTGAGCTTATCGATCCTAACAATTGGTATCAGAGTAAGGTTAATCCTTCATAAGATTTAACCATCTGGATTTATGGCTCAATATGCTGAGGGACAAAACATCCACAGACCTCCTCTATTCGATGGTTCCAATTATAACTATTGGAAGAATAGAATGGAGTGCTTCCTTAGGAGTTCAGATGTTAAACTCTAGAAGACTGTTGTTCTTGGAACTACACTTCCAACTAGTGATATTTCAAACTGGTCTGAGGAGGATGAGAAAATCATTTAGTTGGATGCTAGAGGGCTGAATGCCATTTATTGTGCACTAACTGCTGATCAATATAATAAGGTATCTGCATGTAAGTCTGCTCATGAGGCTTGGAAAATCCTTCAAGTTACTCATGAAGGTACAAGCCAAGTTAAGGATACAAAAATCAGTATTCATTTGAGAAAACTAAAACTGTTTAGAATGAATGATAATGAAAACATAACTGAAATGTTTTCTAGATTTACTGAGATCATTAACAGTTTAAAAGGCTTGGTAAATGAGTTCTCTTCAAGTGAACAGGTACAGAAGATCCTAAGGAGCTTAACTGTTGAGTGGAAACAGAAGTCCACATCTATTCAAGATTCCAAGGATCTCAACAATTACACAGTTGAAGAACTGTTGGGCAATCTTCTAGCCCACGAAGCTCAGATGAAGGACTAGAAAGAGCAAGAAGGAGCTATTGAAAAGAAAGTTGAAAAGAAAAAGGAAATGACATTTCCATCTACAGAGGAAGCTCTAAGCTCAGACGATGATGAAATCATATTGTTGGCAAGGAACTTCAAAAAGTTTATGAAGAAAAAGAATAAGTCCAGCTCTTCTAAAAGAACGGTCCCTACATGTTTCAAATGTAAAAGGCAAGGGCACAAACATACCTTCTGTCCATTTCAGACAGAAGAGGATCAAGGAGATAAGAAGAAGAGATTGAAGGACAAAAAGAAGATGGCTCTCAAAGCTACGTGGGATGACAATAGCTCTTCAAGCTGTTCATCAGATTTTGAAGAAGAAGTAGCAGCCAATGTTTGTTTTGCAGCACAAGAGGTATGCTCTACTTCCTCTAGTTCAGAAAATGAGCATGATGAGTTAGACATAAACAATCTTCTATCTACTGTAGATAATTTATATGTGAAATGTAGAGATTTTAAGAAAGAAATTAAAAGATTAAATCATTGCTTAGAAAATTCATTTGCTGAATTAGAATCAACTATAGTTGAAAATAGAAATCTAAAATCAAATTTAGATAAGTATAGTTGTGATAACTGTGGATTAAAATATGAAAATAAAAATCTATTAACTACTATATCAGATTTGAAAGATACTATATGTAAATTCACTCAAGGACAAAAATGATTAAATAAAATAATAGGATCTCAACGATCAAATGGGAATAAATATGGCTTAGGGTATGCTACACCATAGGAAATACCTTATTGTGGTGGAGTGATTCGATCTTATAGAGATGGCACCATTGTGTTTGCCATCAAACGAAGATCAGGTCATATGTGGCTGCTAAGAGGCAATAGATTTAATGTTTTAAGGACTAACTCCACTGGACCCAAGAAGATTTGGGTACCAAAAGCTTTAATTTCAGTATGATTTACAAAATGACAAAGAGTTTCAAGCACGTTCAACTAAATGGATTGTGGATAGTGGATGCTCAAAGCACATTACAGGTAAGAAAAGCTTTCTTGACTTAGTTAAAAATTTAAGTTCAGGATCTGTTAAGTTTGGAAATAATGAAAAATGTAAAATAACTGCAATAGGAAATATTACATCTGAAAATGGTATAATTGAGAATGTCTTGCATGTAAATAGATTAAAACAAAATTTGTTAAGTGTAGGACAATTATGTGATAAAGGCTATACTGTTTCTTTTAATGCTAAAAACTACTACATTATTGATCTTGCCACAAATGAAACAAAATTTACTAGTATTAGAAATTGCTCAATATATACATTAAACTTTCCATGTGAAAATTCTGCAAGCAATTCCTATTTGGTAGCAACTGGTGAAGACGATTGGGTGTGGCATAGAAGACTTGGTCACATCAGTATGAAGAATATCAGAAAACTATCCACGGGTGATCTTGTTAGGGGTCTGCCTAGACTCACTTTTAAGAAGGATAGAGTGTGCAGTGAGTGTATGCTAGGGAAGCAAAAGAGAACTACTCTTCACAGCAAAAGTGTTGTTTCCACCAAAAGGCCATTAGAACTACTACATCTAGATTTGTTTGGTCCTTCTCAAGTATCAAGTCTTGGGGGTCGAAAATATACCTTTGTTATTGTTGATGATTTCTCTAGATTAACTTGGGTGATATTTTTGACACATAAAAATGAAACTTGCAATGAGTTCAGGAATTTCTGCATAAGAGTTCAGAATCAGAAGGAACTAATAATGAAGAAAATTAGAAGTGATCATGGAGGTGAATTTGAAACCCTTTGTAATTCATTTGGAATTCTGCATGAATTCTCTTGTCCTAGAACTCTTGCTCAAAATTGAGTTGTGGAAATGAAAAATAGGATATTACAAGAAATTGCTAGAACTATGTTAAATGCCACGGATCTACCTAAATTTCTCTAGGCAGAAGCTGTAGGAATAGTGTTTGGGTTTTCCCAGCACTACACTAGAAAAACTTGGATTTGTTACTTCTAATTTTACTTAGTTAATTTATCTTTATGCCTATTCTTTCTTTTAGAAGTAAACAAACAACCTTTAATACAATTTAGATATTAATTCCAATTTATACTTTAACTGCAAGTGCACAGTGTCTATTGTATCAGTGTGCAAGTACAGGTCAATCCCACAGGGAATTGCTGACGAATTTAAGAAATGTTTGATTGTGAACAATTCAAATTTATATTCAATAAGCACTCCGTTGAGTTATAGTTAACTTAACGGACTAAGTTTGTTGAGTTATGGATAACTCAACGGACTATCCTCGTGGACTTAAGTTAACTCCACGAGCCTGTCTCTTCTTTATAATACTGCTATTTACAGAGGAATTCGGCCAACCATTGGGCGATTCCATAGATTGTAAATAACATCAATTAAGCTTTTTAATGCTAGTTAACATTGGATTTATCATTAAGCAATACTAACATTCAGATGATTCAAATAGTAACCATTAAAATCTTTAAGTTTTTTGTACAAACCAATTTCAATAAATTGTAAAATTAAAACTAACATAAAACAATCATAAAACTGATACAGATAACATTAATCACGATACAACACAAACAATACAACACTCAAATACAACATACAAACAAATATAAATTGTTTTTGGTATTTTTGTTTTGATGTGAACATGGAAATGGGCGAAAGGTGAAATGTAAAGTAATCTCACTTGATAGTAAATACTTCCGACACTACTTGCAACGCGATTACACCACTGAAAATTAAACCACTTACAATTCTGTCTCCTCTCCCTATAGAATCGCGAGTCCAGAATTGCAAGATGATCTCCTCTTCATCATACAGGCATCAACCCAAAGCCAAGGCTAAAAGCTTTATGATCTCCTGAAATATGAGTTGGCACTTGGTGAAAATGTCTTCCCTTCCCGCGACGCGATCACTCCTCATAGTGGTTGTCAGGCACTGTGTTTGGCTCGGAATCGACCCGACATCAGGCAAGTATCCTAACAAACCTCCGATGATTGGTGATTATGGTGGTGATAACAATGGTTGGTGTGATACTTCGGAGAATCATCGATAATGTCTGCAGAAAGCTCGGTGCTCCTCCTCTGTATACACTAGCCGTCCATCGATCACACTTTCTTCTTTTTTTCTTCTTTTCTTTTATATTTCTTCAATAGTAACTGCTTCTGCTTGAATGATCGGTTGAATTTCCTTCCTTCAGATCAACGGCGATGCTTCCTTCTCCATGCGCGATTGAATTCCTGCGTGAAACGTGCAAACGTGGTTTTTCCTTCCAATTGTCTGTTCTTGCAACCGCTACAGTGGTATTTTGGAAAATAACTATAAAATAAATGCAATAAAGAAATAAGCCGCTAACCTAACGTGTTACCTTAGTGTATATTCATGTAACTCAATGCGTGTAGTTATGCTAACTTAACGAGTTATAACTTAAGTAAATCTACCAGATCTCGACACATGTCAGCAGCAGTTTAAACATAAAATAACATTTCGGAGAGTTACAGGTCTAACTATCCGATGCATATTCAGTCTGATAAACATAACTGTCCGAATTTGTTTGGTATGTTAAACATAACTGTCGAAATATTAGAAAATTCGGATACTTAAGAATTTCACAGCCTGCAACATACCGACAGTTCATAAATGTACTAAATTAACATTAATTCCCCAAAATTAAGTAGATTCTTCAATTAAAGCATATAACAGTGCAATTATAACATAATGGCTTAATTCTCATATGATAAGCTAAATATTATGCAATTAACCATCATTTAACCGTTAATAACATGCACTTTTTCATTCTAAACACTTCCCGCATACCGAAATTTTGCTAGTCCCTCAGCAAACTAAGATCTAATTAATTGGTCTTTCAAAAAGTGCTAGATTTAATTCTTCCCCTTTTGTTTTTTTTCTTCTGTTCAGCATAAACATATATTCTGTATGTTTCAGTAATCAACCTGCAAAGATATTTAGAATATATGTAAATTACATACAAAGTATATCATCTTTATATAGGTGTTAATTATATTATTGTTTGTTCTTCTTTTCATCATCTGTAATCCTGAATTTTCCAATAAGTTTTCTAGAAGAAATTTCAACAACATACGAATCAAAGTATAATCCAATTCAATCTGATTAAGACAAGTAGAATAAAGAATTGTATTTCCATTAAACAACTTCAAAAGTCAATTCCAGATTCATATTTCAGCAATTCTAGATAACAGAAAATATACTCGATTCATAAGATATCTGTATTTCACAAAACACTTGTATCTTTTCAGAATAGTATATGTTTTTTTTTCTTTTCTTTTTTTTGTGTACTTTAAAAGTTAATTTGACAAGCTTGAATCATACAAGAGCTTTCTAATGTACCCGTGTAACGAGCTTTCAGTCAACAATCCCAGATCTGATCAGGATCTTAGGTTGCCAGATTTTCAAAGTCCTTTTTTAGGTCAATAATCCTTACATACCTATCTGCTCAAGTACAAAAGGCTTGTGATCAAACAAGTCAATAAACTCTCAAAGTTTTTTTTTTTTTTTCTAAAAATAAATGCACACACAAAATAAAGCATTAATCACATACTGTATATGCACGTATTTCATTAATACAGATGTAGTAAAACACCAATCTCATATAATACTACTTCTATCATTTACTAAAAATATGAATCCATAACAATAAGCTCATACTTTATCTATAGTTTAATAAGATCTACACATAAATCATTCTACAAGTTCAATCAGTCAAAGTAAATGTATCTTTCATCATATGCGTTTCATTTAATCTAGAATTCACATCTGAGCTCCTTCAGGACTTTAGATAATTTTCTGATTAAGCATTAAATATTCTGATTTCATTTTAAAATCGTGAAACTGTTAAACTCATGAAATTCAGAAAAATCATAAGATACTATATCTAGATTTACATAAATAATAAATTCTATAGCATCTTCTATAGCATTCTAAATATAACATTCAAGCAGTTTATAAAAATTTTACAGTCTCAATTATCAGATAATTACAACAAGTTCATAAAAATTTTCAATTTCCTCAAAACTTTGCAGTACCATTTTAATTCCTTTAATTAACAAACTTACATGGCTGTTACTTTAATTACCTCTCCCCCATACCTACATTTTGCATTGTCCTCAATGTAAAAGATTTGACAATAAGTACAGTAATTGTAGCAGGCATGAATAAAGTTTTGTTTGATTTAAAATTTAGGATAAGTAATTGGTTACATACCTTGTTCCATTTGTATCTCTTTCTACATATTCCGATTTTTGATTCTGAAAAACTTTTCATTCCCAGATAAACACAGAATATAAAATAAAATAACATTTAACAGATATTAATAAATCAATGTCTTGTGTGGAACCCAGGCTCCTATGCCTTTGGTGGCTCACAAGCAAGCCAATTGGTTTCCCAGAATAGATACCAACAAACTGGATTGATATTTTGTTTTGTTTGTTTTTTATTTTTATAAAATGAACATGAAAACTTCAAAATTCTTTTTTTTTTCTTTCTAAAAATAAATGCAGAATATACAACGTTAAACACACAAAATCACAGCTTAAGAACATGATTGAAAAGTAGAAACAAATGGAATAAATGTATCAGTCCAAGCAAACTTTTTAGGCATAGTTCTTCTTGCTATTAATTCTGTTTTAATGCAGTTCTTGTTCCTTTTTAATTTGTAAACATGCAATATATTATAAATTCCAAATACGAGTGTATTACCATTAATGATATGTAATGCAGAAAGGGATCCTTTTTGGTTCCAAGGTAATGTAGCAGTTTCTATTTCTACATCTATTTCAATATACTCCTCTTTCCACTTCCATTCATTCATGTCTTCTATAATCCATATTTGAAATTTCATCAGTTCATCCCACCATCTTATCAAACATAAAGTAGGATCATCTTCTTCATTATACCACATTCCTATTTGAATTTCATTAAATTCTGCAGATGGTGGTTTAGCTATTTCACTCGGTATAGGTAAAATTTCTATATAATCATCATAACTGTCTATGCTCACTATGTATAAATCAGATCTATATGCTAATGATATCTCCATGACTAAATAGATATATCCATCAAGTATGACATGTGTTTGGTTAATTAATGATTTTTGTCCTAGATATATTATAATGTTTTCATTCCAAGATCTGTTTAGAAAATTATACACACTTAAGCGTAAATCTTCACCCCAATTTCCTGTAGGTCTCCAATAATATAATTTTTCAAGAATTGTAGAATTTTTATCAGAAAATATTAAAGCTGACCCACAATTTATAGTTGGTGCTTCAAATCTATTAGGTCTTCCTATATTCCATTCTTCTCTTGTTATAGGATTTCTTATCAAAATATCAGGTAATGATAAACTTGCATACCTTGGTCTCGTCTTGTATATGATTAATCCTTCATCTATCCCCATAATATGACTCATTCCTTCTAATGCATTGGGTGGAATTCCAGTAGTTTCTTCCATAGCCAGATATTCATGGGTATTTGAACTACGATTAAATGACCTCCATATGAATCCATCTCTAATCTTAGTCATTTTTGCAGCTTGTAGTCCCTGAAAATATTTTTCTTCAATACAATCTTTAATTTCCTTTGATACACAACACATCCTGCACAGATCTTTAGCTGACAAGTTACTTAGTATTTCCCTTAGTGCATCCAATGTTAATTGCATTAATTCCATTTGTCGATTCAGTCTGAAGCTTTCCATTCTATAAATATTTGTTGTCGGATGAAGGTTGAATCAGCTGCTTCTCCTTCCAGTTCCTCCAACGCTTTCTTCTTTCTTTTAAAAATGCTGGTAACTCGTAAATAACATTTTGTTTCATATATATATTGCGCATCCATAAAGTGAATAAATCTCGTTGCAAGAACATGTCTTGCAACGTGCATCGTGGTTCCTGTTTTTATGGGTACGTGTACCACTACTAATTTCAAATTTTGGTAACCGCTAAACCGACGAAGTTTCGTTTGTGGTTAAAAGAATAACTGTTCTGCTTAATCCACGAACTAACCTCGTTGAGTTACAGATTACTCAACAGAACACAGTCGGTTACTGTTGCTAACTCCATGGACTAATTTCGTTGAGTTACAAATAACTCAACGGAGTGACCTTATATTATATTACTGACCTTGTGGAGTTACGGACAACTTCGTTGAGTTAACACTTGGCAACTTCTAAGTTTCACTCTCGTAAGTTTTCTATTCTATTTTTTTTTCTTTGTTTTTCATTCTACTAACTGTAATAAAGTTAAATCTATGTCATTAATGCCTCATTTTGATTAAAATATATTTAAATCTGAACATTATATAAAGATTTAACTTGCAGGTCATTTTATGTTATGCAGAATTTACATTTTACCTTATAACATGCAAAAATTTTTAAGTAGTTATCTTGTCATTCAGCAAATTGTAAATCTGTTACATATTCATAAAGTTCCACAAATTACATAATATTCAATAAATTCCATTCATTTCACATCCAAATACGTATGAAAATTGCATCTGAAAAATTATATTCATTAATATGAATCAATTACATTACAAGTACATCATACAATTTCATACAATTTTACACAAGTAGACGAACAATACAATTTAATCTCTATGCCTAAATTCATCTACTTTCTTCTGAAGTTTTTATTATTTTAGGTCTTAGCTACAGTACTCCATTGAGTTACAGTTAACTCAACGGAATAAGCTCGTTGACTAACTCAAGACTCAACGGAGTAAGCTCGTTGAGTTAAGCGTAACTTAACGGACTCCCCGTACAAGCAATTATAATAATAAAAATATTATAGAGAATAGTTTTTCTATTTTTTTACCGATTTAATTGATACTATGCTTCGGTCAGACCTAAATATTTTTTATTTTTTTATTTTTCTTTCGGTTGAACCGATACTATGTTTCGGTAAAACCAATATTTTTTTCTGAAAATTAATATACAATTATTTTTTACCGGTTTAACCGATACTATGCATCGGTCAGACCTAAATATTTTTTATTTTTTTATTTTTCTTTCGGTTGAACCGATACTATGTTTCGGTAAAACCAATATTTTTTTTCTAAAAATTAATATATAATTTTTTTTGCCGGTCATACCGATGCTATGCTTGGGTCGAACCGCAACTATTTTTATGTTTTATATATATTTTTAATGTTTATATATATATATATATATATAAACATAAAAACTGATTTCTTACTAAGTAAAGCTCGAGTATCCTCTACTCTGACTTCTTCTATAATTCGAAAGGAGTGTTTTGGTGTTTTCAGAATAGGTTTAAGTCTTTGTTCATTTACTTTAAATATATTCTGATTTTTAGGATTTTCAATTTCAATAGCTTCATAAGGATAAACATTTCAAACTATGTAAGGTCCTACCCATCTAGATCTTAATTTTCCTGGATGGTTATGGAGTCTAGTCATATAAAGATATACTTCTTGTCCTATTTCAAAGCTTTTAGGAATAATTTTTCTATCATGCCAGAATTTAATTTTCTCTTTTTCTCTTACAGTCTTCGAATAAGCTTCATTTCTAAATTCTTCTAATTCAATTAGTTGCATTTTCCTATTTTCAACAACTTGATTTAAATTAGTGTTCAGAGTTTTTAATGTCCAATAAGCTTTATGTTCTATTTCAGCAGGTAAATGACAACTTTTTCCATATACTAGCCTAAAAGGTGACATACCTAAGCTCGTTTTATAAGCAATTCTATAAGCCCAAAGTGCATCTATCAATCTATTAGCCCAATCTGTTCTAATAGGATTTACTACTTTTTCCAAGATTAATTTAATTTGTTTGTTTGCACTTTCTACTTGTCCACTTGTTTGCGGATGATATGATGTTGCAATTTTGTGGTTTACTCCATATTTCTTTATTAAGGCTTCAAAACTTCTATTACAAAAATGAGTTCCTCTATCACTGATAATAGCTTTAGGTATTCCAAATCTGGCAAATATATTTGTTCTAATAAATTGTATTACCACTTTGTTATCATTAGTTTTTGTAGGAATAGCTTCTATCCATTTAGATACATAATCTACCCCTAACAATATGTAATTAAATTGATTAGACATAGGAAATGAACCTATAAAATCTATTCCCCACACATCAAAGATTTCAACCTCAACAATAGGATTAAGAGGCATCATATTCCTCTTTGATATTCTTCCTATTTGTTGACATCTTAAACAACTTAAGCAATATTTATGAGCATCTTTGAATAGTGTTGGCCAATAAAACCCATATTACAGAATTTTTGCAGCAGTTTTCCCTAAACCAAAATGTCCTCCACAAGCTTGGTCATGACAGAAAGACAATATGCTCGAATATTTAGTTTTTGGAACACACCTCCTTAAAACCAGATCAGGACATTTCTTAAATAAGTAAGGATCTTCCCAATAGTAATATTTTACTCTTGAGAAAAACAATTTCTTATCCTGTCTATTCCAATCTTTAGGTGTTAAACTAGTAACTAAGTAATTAACTATGTCTACATACCAAGGCATTGTGTTGATGGTCATTAATTATTCATCAGGAAACTTATCCTTAATCTCAATATTTGATTTTTCTATTTGTAATCTTGATAAATGATCTGCTACTACATTCTCACAACCTTTTTTATCTTTAATTTCTAAATCAAATTCTTGCAATAATAATATCCATCGAATCAATCTAGGTTTAGTTTCTTTTTTCTTTATTAGATGTTTTAGAGCTGAATGATCCGTGTATACTATTACTTTAGCTCCAATCAGATATGATCTAAACTTTTCTAAAGCAAACACAACAACTAATAATTCTTTTTAAGTACTTGTGTAATTAACTTGAGCATCATTTAAGGTTTTGCTTGCATAATGAATCACTCTAGGAGATTTTTCTATCTTCTGTCCTAACACTGCTCCTACAACAAAATTAGAAGCATCGCACATTAATTCAAATGGATGGTTCCAATTAGGTGCTTGAATTATAGGAGTTGAAATTAAGCTAGTCTTAAGTTTGAAAAATGATTCCTTGCCATTTTTATCAAAGTTAAATGGAAAATCTTTTAATAGATTAGTTAAAGGTCTAGCTATCTTGCTAAAGTCTTTAATAAATCTTCTATAAAAACCAGCATGTCCTAGAAATGATCTAATATCTTTTATTGATTTAGGTTTTGGTAGATTAGAAATTACTTCTATTTTAGCTTTATCTACTTCCAACCCTTTTTTAGAAACAATATGCCCTAAGACTATTCCTTGTTTAACCATGAAGTGACATTTTTTTCCAATTTAAAACCAGATTTTTTTCCACACAGCGTTTTAATATTTGGTCTAAATTGCTTAAACACACTTCATATGAGTTGCCATATATAGTAAAATCATCCATAAATATTTCTAAAAATTCTTCAGTCATTCTAGTAAATATGCCCTGCACACACCTTTGAAAGGTAGCTAGCGCATTGCATAATCTGAATGGCATTCTTTTAAAAGCATAAGTTCCATTAGGACAGGTGAAAGTTGTTTTCTCTTGATCCTCTAATGCTACTGAAATTTGATTATACCCTGAATACCCATCTAGGAAACAAAAATATTCTTGCCCTACTAATCTTTCCAGCATTTGATCTATAAAAGGTAAGGGAAAATGATCTTTCCTAGTCACAACATTCAGCTTTCTATAGTCTATGCATACTCTCCAGCCTAATTGAATTCTAGTAGGTATCAAGTCTTTACTTTCATTCCTAGTAACTGTTAATCCTGATTTCTCGGGAACTACATGGATTGGACTAACCCACGAGCTATCAGAAATCGGATAAATTATATCATTATCTAACTATTTTACTATTTCCTTCCTGACTACTTCTTTAAGGTTTGGATTTAATCTCCTCTCAGGAATTCTAACAGGTTTAGCATTCTCTTCTAAATATATGTGGTGATAGCATAAAGTTGAACTTAACCTTTTTATATCAGTCATAGTCCATCCTATTGCTTCTTTATAACTTTTTACTACATCTTTTAATTTAGCTATTTGATCCTCTTTTAAATCTAAAGCAATAATGATTGGACAGGTCCGTTTATCTTCCAGAAATATATAGGTTAATTCAGGAGGTAAAAGTTTTAATTCTAAATGCTGCCCATCAGAAGCTAGAGCTCCTAATTGAACATCATCATTTTTTAAATTAATTTCTTCCTGATCTCCTTCTATATATATGCTTTCACTTTCTTCTAAAGTTTCAGAATTGATTTGCCTATTTAATTCTTCTTGAATCACATCATCTAACATATCTCATTCATCCTCTAAAAAGTCTATGGTATGTAAGGACATTTCTAACTCCTCAAACCTTTCTGGTTTGAAAATATTTAATTAAGTATCCTCATTACCATATGCTAACTTCATTACTCTAGTTTTACAATTTATAACAGCCTTTGATGTTGCTAAAAATGGCCTTCCCAAAATTAAAGATGTATCACTATTTTTATGCTTAATTTGTTGGGAATCCAAAATTACAATATCAATAGGATATATAAAATTCTTAATTTTAATTAAGACATCCTCTATTTTTCCTCTATGGTATCTTATACTTCTATCAGCTAATTGAATAACCGTACTAGTAGGAGTTAAGCCTTCTAATCCTAAGAATGCAAATATATCACTTGGCATAACATTTTTACCTACACCTAAGTCTATTAAGGTTCTTTCTAGAATGGTATTTCCTATGGTGCATGATATAACATGGATTCTAGGATCAGATAACTTTTTAGGAATTTGTGGCAGAAATAGGGAACTACTTTGCTCAGCTAAAAAGACCTTTCTAAGAACTTTTCGCTCTCTTTTCTTAGTACACCAATCCTTCAGAAATTTAGTACAAGGTAGCATATTCTGTAATAGATCTAACAAAGGAATGTTAACTTGTACTTTTTAAAAAATTTCTTTGATTTTTTCTTGTTTTTCAGGAATTGTTTATTGTAATCTTTCAGGATAGGGTGCTGTTTGGTTTTTCCCAACACTACACTAGAAAAACTTGGATTTGTTACTTCTATTTTTACTTAGTTAATTTATCTTTATGCCTATTCTTTCTTTTAGAAGTAAACAAACAACTTTTAATACAATTTAGATATTAATTCTAATTTGTACTTTAACTGCAAGTGCATAGTGTCTATTGTATCAGTGTGTAAGTACAGGTCGATCCCACAGGAATTGCTGACGAATTTAAGAAATGTTTGATTGTGAACAATACAAATTTATATTCAATAAGCACTCCGTTGAGTTACAGTTAACTCAACGGACTAAGTTCGTTGAGTTATGGCTAACTCAACGGACTATCCTCGTGGACTTAAGTTAACTCCACGAGCATGTCTCTTCTTTATAATACTGCTATTTACAGAGGAATTCGGCCAACCATTGGGCGATTCCATAGATTGTAAATAACATCAATTAAACTTTTTAATGCTAGTTAACATTGGATTTATCATTAAGCAATACTAACATTCAGATGATTCAAACAGTAACCATTAAAATTTTTAAGTTTTTTTGTACGAACCAATTTCAGTAAACTGTAAAATTAAAACTAATATAAAACAATCATAAAACTGATATAGATAACATTAATCACGATACAACACAAACAATACAACACTCAAATACAACATACAAACAAAGATAAATTGTTTTTGGTATTTTTGTTTTGATGTGAACATGGAAATGGGAAAAAGGTGAAATGTAAAGTAATCTCACTTGACAGTAAATACTTCTGACACTACTTGCAATGCGATTACACCATTGAAAATTAAACCACTTACAATTCTGTCTTCTCTCTCTATAGAATCGTGAGTCCAGAATTGCAAGATGATCTCCTCTTCAACATACAGGCATCAACCCGAAGCCAAGGCTAAAAGCTTTACAATCTCCTAAAATATGAGTCGGCGCTTGGTGAAAATGTCTTCCCTTCCCGTGACGTGATCACTCCTCATAGTGGTTGTCAGGCACTGTGTTTGGCTCGGAATCGACCCGGCATCAGGCAAGTATCCTCACAGACCTCTAATGATTGGTGATTATGGTTGTGATAACGATGGTTGGTGTGATACTTCGGAGAATCGCCGATACTGTCTACAGAAAGCTCGGTGCTCCTCCTCTGTATACACTGGCCGTCCATCGTTCACACTTTCTTCTTTTTTTCTTCTTTTCTTTTATATTTCTTTAGTAGTAACTGCTTCTTCTTGAATGATCGGTTGGATTTCCTTCCTTCAGATCAACGGCGATGCTTCCTTCTCCATGCGTGATTGAATTCCTGCGTGATACGTGCAAACGTGGTTTTTCCTTCCAACTGTCTATTCCTGCAACCGCTACAATGGCATTTTGGAAAATAACTATAAAATACATGCAATAAAGAAATAAGCCGCTAACCTAACGCGTTACCTTAGTGTATATTCATGTAACTCAACGCGTGTAGTTATGCTAACTTAACGAGTTATAACTTAAGTAAATCTACCAGATCTCGACACGTGTTAGCAGTAGTTTAAACATAAAATAATATTTCGGAGAGTTACAGGTCTAACTATCCGATGCATATTCGATTTGTTAAACATAACTGTCCGAATTTGTTTGGTATGTTAAACATAATTGTCGAAATATCAAAAAATTCGGATACTTAAGAATTTCACAGCCTGCAACTTACTAACAGTTCATAAATGTACTAAATTAACATTAATTCCCCAAAATTAAGCAAATTCTTCAATTAAAGCATATAACAGTGCAATTATAACATAATGGCTTCATTCTCATATGATAAGCTAAATATTATGTAATTAACCATCATTTAACCGTTAATAATATGCACTTTTTCATTCTAAACAAATAGCTTGTCACATTTCCAACAGAACTCACATTAGATCCATATTGAATAAGACACCATTTGAAATTTGGTTCGATAAAACTCCAAATGTTGGTTATTTTAAGACATTTTGATGCAAATGTTTTGTCTTAGATATAGGAAATGCTAAAGACAAGTTTGATACTAAGTCTGAACCTACCAAACTTGTTGGTTACTCCTCGAGAAGCAAAGCTTACAGAGTATATTTTGCTAAAGATAGAAGAGTGGAGGAAAGTATAAATGTTCAGTTTGATGAAGATCTGTTACAAAATTTCAAAAAGCTGAAGATTAATAATGATAGTGAAAATGAATACTTTGAAGATGATAAAAGCAAGTAGAATACCAATTCACAAGTGTTAGACTAGAATCTCAACCATAGATATCAGAATCATAACAGTTGGAAGTTTAGATCTGATCATCCCGAGGAATAAATTATTGGAAATATATCTAAAGGGGTACAAACTAGAAGTAAAGCACAAGATTTTTGCAATTTTTGTGCATTTGTGTTTGAAATGGAGCCAAAATCAGTAGATGAAGCTTGTAAAGATACCTACTAGACAATGGCTATGCAGGAAGAATTAAATCAGTTACAGAAAAACAATGTGTGAGAACTAATAGAAAAACCTGTAGGAAAATCCATCATTGGAACTAAATGGATTTTCAAAAACAAATTAGATGAAGAAGGTAACATTCTCAGAAATAAAGCTCGATTAGTTTCACAAGGCTACAATCAGTAGGAAGGTATTGACTATGAAGAAACTTTTGCTCCTATAGCCAGGATTGAAGCTATCAGAATGTTGCTTGCCTTTACAAGTAGTATGAAGATAAAATTGTTTCAAATGGATGTGAAAAGTACCTTCTTAAATGGAGAAATTCAAGAAGAAGTGTTTGTTAAACAACATCTTGGATTTGAAGATGAACTCAAGCCAGATCATGTCTACAAACTGAGAAATGCTCTATATGGTTTGAAACAAGCACCTAGAGCTTGGTATGAGAAATTGAAAAAAAATTTAATTGAAAACAATTTTTCTATAGGCAAAGTAGACAGCACTTTGTTTATCAAAACTTTTGATGTGCACATGTTGATTGTACAGATATATGTTGATTATATAGTCTTTGGAGCCACTTCAGAAGATCTCTATCATGAATTTCAGAATTTGATGAAAAATAAATTTGAAATGAGCATGATGAGAGAATTGAAGTTTTTCTTGGGATTACAGATTCATCAAGTGCATAATGGTATTTTTGTCAACCAAGAAAAATACTGCAAAGAGATGTTGAAGAAATTTGGTTCATTAAAATGGAAATGGATGATTCAAGTGTTGTAGTGGATAAAAGGCAATATAGAGGTATGATTGGATCCCTGTTATACCTTTCAGCCAGCAGGCCAAATATTATGTTCAGTGTATGCTTGTGTGCTAGATTTCAAGCATCACCAAAGGAATCACATTTGAAATTAGTCAAAAGGATTTTCAGATATCTACAAGGAACAAAAGATTTCGGATTATTCTACTCAGCTGACAGTAGTTTGATTATAACAGGCTATAGTGATGTAGATTATGCAGGCAGCAGATCTGATAGAAAAAATACTAGTGATACTTGTCAATTACTTGGATGCTCTTTAATCTCATGGTTCAGTAGGAAACAAAATTGTATAGCTTTATCTACTATTGAAGCCAAGTATATTGCAGCTGGATTGTGTTGTGCACAAATCCTTTGGATGCAGCAAACTCTAACAGATTACAGACTGAAAATTCAGAATTCAATCATATTTTGTGATAACAGTAGTGCAATCAGTCTATCTAATAATACAGTACTTCATTCTAGAGCCAAGCATATCGAGATCAGACATCATTTTCTAAGAGATCATGTGGAGAAAGGGAACATTTCACTTAAGTTTGTGCCAACAGAAAATCAACTTGCAGATATTTTCACCAAACCTTTAAATGAATCAACTTTTAATCATATTATACGAAATCTAGGAATATGTTCTTTACAAGATCTTTAAATATTTTATTCATCAAGCTCACAATATGGGAGCTTGTTTTTCTGCTAACCTACTCGTGTAGGTTACAATCAATATCAGTTTTACAAAAAATCAATTTTACAGTCCTCACCTTTTTATATAATGACAAAAATGGGGAGAAGAATTTGGAAATTTGTCAAGTATATGGTCACTTACAGTATTTCCAGCAAGAATTAAAAGAGAAAAACTTAGCACATAGATAAGGGGAGAAGTCTGCTCAAAGTCAAGGAGAGGAATCCCTCCTCGTCAGTATAGTTTTGATAAATTCCTGTTTTATGTTTCTTTGTGTGACTAAATGTATAGAAATACACTAGGGAGTGAAATACATGTAAATAATTGTAAAAGTTTTTGTCATTATCAAAAAGGGGGAGATTGTTAGAACCCGAGTATTTTGATAATGCAAAACCTATGTGAGGAAACATATTGTATTTCATAGTTAAGTCTGTACCGCATTAGATCAAAAGGTTGTTAGAACAAATTCGAAGCAGAGGAACAGATCGAGAAGGTTCTAGATGATAATACTTTCAAGATACAGCAAAATCGGACAGTTAGAAGAATAACTATCCGAAATTATAAAGCCTTCGGAGAGTTATTTAATCAGACAGTTAAAGGGATTGAATGATCGGATAGTTAAGGAGTTAACTATCTGGAAGCTTAAAGGACTTTTCGGAGAGTTACAGGTATAACTATCTGAAAGTTAAGTCATTCAATAAACCACGTGCAAAAATACAGAACGAAAGCTTAAAAGACTTGTCGGAGAGTTAGATAACTATCCGAGTTTTCTTTTCGGAGAGATAACTATTCGAGTTTTTCGATAAGTTACAGACATAACTTTCCAGAACTTAAGTCATTTTATTATGCACGTGCAAAATGGAGAAGCTGGCAGTTGAAAGTTTAAATGGGAAAATCGGAGAGTTAGATAACTATCCGAAATTTCAAAGAGAGTTTCGGTAAGTTACAGTTTAACTATCCGAAACTTAAGTCAGTGAATTTCCCACGTGCAGAAATCCAAACAGATGCTCAAATGAGTTTTCGGAGAGTTAGAAAGATAACTATCGGAAATTTCAAAAGAGTTTCGGTGAGTTACAATTTAACCATCCGAAACTTAAGTTAGTGAATTTCCCACGTGTAGAAATCCAGACCGATGCTTAAATGAGTTTTTGAAGAGTTAGAAAGATAATTATCCGAGATTTCAAAAGAGTTTCAGTGAATTACAATTTAACCATTCAAAACTTAAGTCATTGAATTTCCCACGTGTAGAATTCCAAAGAGTGGCTCAAATAAGTTTTCGGAGAGTTAGAAAAATAACTATCCGAAATCCTAAAGCATTTCGGTGAGTTATAGGGATAACCTTCTGAAACTTAAGTTAGCCCTTTATGCATGTGCTAAATTAAAGCAATCAGAAAGTTGATAGAGTCAAACTATCCGACAAGTATATAACTGTTCGGTGAGTTATAGTTATAAGTATCCAATTGGATGACAGCTCACATTTAAATATTCTAGAATCCTACCTGACAGTAAAGGTTAAGTGATCTTTCGGTGAGTTACAGTTACTCTTCGAAGAGTTGCATAGCTAACCATCCGAAAGAACAAGAAAATCGGTAAGATATCTTGAAACGATTTTCTAAACGATCACTTGCCGTATTGGGACTTGATCCTAATCAAGTACAGTAGAATACATCCGTTGGAGGAAAATATGATCGTTGTACATATCAAGTATATATTCAAAATACAGATAACGGATATACAAAAGACATACACAGTGAGCTACACTAAAAATTCCAATTACACTCAAGTCTGCAAACAGTGAAGAATATTCAGAAGATCTAATGCAGAAAAAAAAGCTCTTGCGCCAAAACTCTGATTGAAGGTTTAAAGTTGTTGGTTCGTGGCTTCAACTTGAAAGCTACATATAGTGTTGGTTTGAGTTTCGACCTGAAAACTCTAGAGGTTGGTTTACTAAAGTTTTTACCTGAAAACTTCTATGTAGTTGGTTCTTGCTTTGACCTGAAAGCAAGTGTGTAAGTGTTGAAACACTTAGTGAAGCCCAAGTGAATCTTGGGGGTGGACTAGCCAAATTGGTGAACCACCTAAAAAATTTGCTATGTGTTTCTTATCTCTATTGATTTGCATTATATTAGTTTCATCTCATTACATTTCTGTTGAATCATTCGATTCAACATTAAAAGAATTTTAAAACTACACACTTTCATCATTCACCCCCCCTCTAGTGAGCTTATCGATCCTAACACTCTTATCTTTCGGATAGTTAACTACAGTAACTCTCTGATTTTTTTTTTAAGCTTCCAACTGCTGTCTCTTTAATTCTGCACGTGCGTAATAGGATAACTTAAGTTCCGAATGGTTATACCTGTAACTCACCGAAAATGTCGGATAGTTAGCTTTCTAACTCTTCGAAAAGTCCTTTAAGCTTCTGTTCTGGATTTCTGCATGTGGTTAATTGAATGACTTAAGTTTCGGATAGTTATACCTGTAACTCATCGAAAATGTGGGATAGTTAGCTTTCTAACTCTCTGAAAAGTCTTTTAAGCTTCTATTCTGGATTTCTGCACGTGGTTAATTGAATGACTTAAGTTTCAGATAGTTATACCTGTAACTCATCGAAAATGTCGGATAGTTAGCTTTCTAACTCTTCGATTTTCCTTGAGCTTTCGGATAGATAACTCCTTAACCTTTCGATCATTCAACCAACTATCTTTCACAACTCTTTGAAGGCTTTATGATTTCAAATAGTTAAACAAGGATTTCATCTAATTGTCCGATAGTGTTGCTGCTACTTTAAATTAACTCTTCGGATACTTAAGTCTGGAACTGTTTGATTTTCTGTAGCTCTATAGCGGCACATTCTGGAATTAACTATATCTTGTTTGTCTGCCTTCTGATCTTTTGCTGCATTGACTTATCTATGAAATATAATATGTTTCCTCACATAGGTTTTTGCATTATCAAAATACTCAGGTTCTAACAATTTACATTTAAACAAGTTTGCATTACATTTATTAATTTTTTAACAACTTTTATTTTAATCTTAGGATCTAAACAAGGACTTAATGTATATAAGAGAGGTATCTTATTTTAATATTAATTTTTTTTTTTTCATTTTGAAAACTATAGGTGTAAAAAATGGATAATTACTATAATTATTAAAAACTCTTGTAATATTATATAAGTGATGGATGACATAAATAGATGTACAATAATATATTATTGATAAATGTTTTGTTGCATTATAAAATGGTTTTAAAAATTTAATAAAATAATTAACTATTGCAAAATCATTTTTATCTAGTGGTGTTGTATTTTTATTTAGCTATTGATTTCAACATTCATTTTTTTATTGTTGAAATAACATTTGTTTTTATAATGTTTGTAAAAAATGAATATTATTTCTACATTTATTTTTATAACATTTAAAAAAAATGAATGTTAGGCTTAATCGATCCAACCTGAATCGACCTATGAGCTGATTTTCTAATATATTATAGTTTTGACCTGATTGATTTAAAAAATTAGGTCAAAGTTAGGCCATCTCATTACGTATCTATTTATATAATTTTCTATTCTATATACAAATATCTTTATTTTTTACTTATTTATTGTTATTTTCTTTTTCATTATTTTCTATGATATTTCATCATTTTTTTCTACTATTTTCTAGTACACAAACATTCTCTAAATCTACTAATCCAATCTAGATGAAATAACAATCATCATAAGCTAGATTCATTTGACTATTAAGGATTCAAAGATCATTCAAATCAGATGGTTGGAGCAAAAAAAGAGGTAGGGTGAGATAAGGAGAAAGTACCTTATTGACCGTAAGGTTTTATGTTTTAAAAAGGTGAAGTTTCATCGTTACATTCTTCGATCGACACTGATGAGATCATTTTCAATTTTTCTTTTTAAATATTTCTTTTTCTGATATTCCGTCACACATAAATTGCACGGTACTCTAATATCCTTTTACTTAAAAAAAAAAAACATCACATCGCTCTGGGTCAGGCACCAACTCCGCTCGACGCGTCGCCCAATCTGCCCTTTGCCAGAAGGAGAAACCAGAAATGGCGCCTTTTGCCCTCCCCTTGATCTCTACCTTCCGCCTTCAGTCGTCCCCAGCACCCACTCCACGACCCTGCCCTCCACGCCTGTCCTCCGTCCGTTGCGCATTCGGCCAGCAGCATCGTTCCAGGAGGCCTCCCTCCAGGGCCCGGCCCGTCGCCAGCCCTCGCCGCGCTCGCCCGCCGTTGGGACAACGAAGACCTCCTCCTCCTCCTCCCACTTCAACCGTGGAGAAGAGGCGTCAACCGCAGCAGCAGGAGACGGTGAGGAGACGTCACTGGAAGGCAGGTGAGTTTCCGGGAGTGTTGGAGGACTCCATCGTGCTGCCGCGGAAGCCGCCCATCAAGAATGTGAAGAAGAAGATGCAGAACCGGGCCGTCGCCAAGGCGTGGGTCCCTACCGTTACTGAGACGCTGGCCCAGAAGATACAAAAGAGGCAGTGGCAGGACGCCCTTGTGGTAAGAATCTTTTTCCTTCTTTTTCTTCTTTTGAAATTTTCGGCCATTGCGGCAGTAGTCCGAATCTGCAAAATAGCATAATAACTAGAAGACGTATCAAGGAAATTTTCAAAGTAGTACGAAAGTCCCTTTTAAATCCTCCTTCATTGTTCTGTTGCACCATAAGTTAATCGGGTTATTTTATTCTCTAGTCGCATACCTTAAAGATAAATTCGAACAACTTGACAATTTATTTATGGCATATTTAGTCCAAAACCCAAAAGAATAGCCTTTGTTTGTGAAAAAAAATGTTACTAGCGATTTCCTTGATATAAAGTAAAAACTCGTAATCTATGAGTCATTGTTAGAGATAATATTCTTATCTATTAATATGTTTATATTTTGATGATTGACAAAATGATTTATATTTTAGTTATCTAAAATGATGAATTTCAGAATAGTATCAAGTTCATAAGTTTATGGACTATCGTAAAAGTCATATAGTTAACTTTACGTACAATTGTAAACTTATCTGATTCATAACATTAGTTTAAAATTTTAAAATTTATCTAAGTATATAATTTTACGGAAATTCGTAAAATTATAAAGATAATTTTACGGACATTTATAAAGTTATGAAGTTGTATATATATACATATATATAAGTTATGAATCTTAAGCTCGTAAAGTTATGACTTTATTGTTATGGATTTTCGTAAATTTATGATATATAGAATTTGTAAAGTTATAAAGATAATTTGACAAACCTTCATAAGGTTATCTCTTAAGGAGTTCGTAAAGTTATAAGTCTAATATACGTAGTTTATCAAAGATAAACAATTGTGCTTTACATGTGTCAACATATAAGAGTACGTAAAGTTATGGAGATAAGTTTATGGATATTCGTAATGTTCTGCTATGTATAAACTTGTAAAGTTATAGGCATAATTTTATGAAGTATCGTAATGTTATCATTTTGATGAATTTATTTAACTGTTATATTTTTATATATTTAATCAAAGTTTATTACAAGATTATTTATTTTGTAAATAATACATGACACACACGTACTCACACACGTTCTATTATATTTATAAAGATTTGATCAAATATTTACAGATAACAATCAGAGATAAATTTGACAAAGTCAAGATTAAAGATTGTGGTTCGAAAAAGTCTAGAATTGAACAAGTCTGGTGAGTAAAACTTAACTCAACGAGGTAAGTTCGTTAAGTTACAGTTAAGTCTACGAAGTAGGTTCGTTGAGTTACAATTAAGTCCACAAGGTAGGTCCGTTAGGTTACAGTTAAGTTCACAGAGTAAGTCCATTGAGTTATACTAATTCCACGAGTCAGTTATTTTTCTATTATTCATGTAGTGAGTAGTTGTAGGAAATTTGAAAAAGAAGGAACGTGCATGTAGGATTGTGTGTAATTAATTAGAGTTTCTCATGTAATATAAATAGAGTCAAATTAATGTTAGAAGTTGAGTTCCTTTTAGTAATAACTTCAGAGGGAAAATTCATAAAAGTCTTGAAGATACTTGGAGAATGAAAGTTAAAAGTCATTCGAAGGAATTCCACGACAACAAAGTTATTTTCTGAAGATTCAAGGATTGTCGTATCTACAAGAAATTTTTTATTATTATATTTATGTTTTCATGATTAATTCCTCTTTACATTACATCGTAAATTGGAAAAGAGAACTTATCCACAAGAGGTGTTGTGGAGGAAATTCTGAAAGGTGTTCTTTTAGAAGAGTTTTGAGTAACTTTACGGGAGTCTGTAAAGTTGTACAGATAATTATTCAAAAGTTTGTATAGTTAGCATGATAACTATACGAGGGTTTATACAGTTAAAGAAAGAACTTAACGAAAGATCGGTGTCTTGTCAAGTTGATTTTGTTTTGAGTAAAGTTGTAGTACATCGGGTTTTGAGTGAACTGAAAACTCCTGAAGATAGTGAATTTTTGAGTAGGGACTCAAGGAGTGGACATACCTTAGTTAAGGAAAACTACTATAAATTGTTTATGTGATTTAATCTCTGTTTTATTTCTGCACTAACTAGATTTAAAAAGGGATCAAAAAATAAGAAAATTTGTGATATACTTAATTCACTCCCCTTTTTAAGTATAAACTTTTCTTACAATCTGGTATCAGAGCATTGGTAGATCATTTTTCTGCTAGGAAAGACATTTTCAATTTAGATTTTTGAGATTAAAATGGCTAGTTTTGGAAGTGAAGGACATAGTTTTCACAGACCACCTTTGTTTGATGGAACAAAGTATACTTATTAGAAACAGGGAATGACTGTTTTCATCTAGTCAATAGATTTTGAACTATGAAATGTGTTTACCGAAAAAGTTTCTGAATTAAATAAGCCATATAATCTTTGGACAGATGAAGAGAAGAAATTGCAACAATTAAATATTAAAAACATGAATATTATGTTTTGTGCATTATTATATAAGTAGTTTAATAAAGTTTCATCATATATGTCTGCATTTGAAATATAGTATGCATTAGAAATTACAAATGAAAGAACAAATCTAGTTAAGGAATCTAAAATAAATTTGGCTTTACACCAGTATGAATTATTTATGATGTATGAAAATGAAATTATTTCTAACATATTTATTAGATTCCTTACTATAGTTAATGGTTTAAGAGCACTTAGTCGAGAATGTGCAGGAGAAAATCTTGTGAGGAAAATTCTATGATATTTAACTTTAGGGGGGTGTTTGTACACATCATAAAGTTTGGAAATAAAAGAAACGGAAAGTTCAGATTCCTATGAATTAGAAAGTCCAGATTCTCGAGAAAATTAAGGGTGTTTGTGCACGTCTCAGAAAGTTAAGATTCCCACGAGGGGGTTTGTGTCAAATGAAATGTTCAGAATTGAAATATATATATTTAATTAAAATACTCTAATAATTAATTTTAATTTACTTTATTTCTTCACTTTATAATATTTACATTTTAAGAAAAAATATCAACTCTTCTTATTTTTATTTATTAATAATATCATAAACAAATTGAAGAAAAGTTATATTGTGTATTACCTATTTAAACATAACATATCACAAATAATTACTTTTCAAAATTGTTAACTAACATCCAATATATGAATAAAATTCACAACATAAATATAAATTGTCAACATAAAAATGTTCAAATATTGTAACATAACAATTTGACAAAGTTACATATGAAATGATTTAAAAGTCACGTCCATCTCACATAGTAGTCTTCATGTTGTCACACATTTCATCTATTATTTGCTTTCTTTGTTATTGTGTCATTTCTAATATACTATTTATCTATGAAAGTTCATCTTCAATAATTCCAATTTCTTCGTTTTTTAGATTAAATTCAGCTAATTCATATTCTAGATTTTCTAATAAATTTACTTTGTCAGCTTTATGTATAAAATTATGTAGTAAGAAGTAAATCATCATAATCTTCGTTTGTGTATCATAAGGATACAGCATATGTCCTCGTAAGATTGCAAAACGATGTTTATTGTGACTGCATCTTAAGGATCATAAGGATACTTAACGATGTTTATTGTGTAAAACGATGTTTATTGTGTATCATAAGGATACTCCAAATGATCGCTCAATCACTGATCTTAATTGTGAATATCTATAATTGAAGTTTTTGATTGTATTTTTTGGAAGCCTATTGTTTTCATATTTAGATAGATGATATCTCACTCCTTGATATAGACAAATAAATTCAGGTCAATTATGATAACCAGCATCAATCAAGTAAAACTTATCTCTATATAATTAAAAATTTGTGTAAAAAAAAAAAGAATTCAATAATGTCATTTCGTATCTGGTGGAACCTTGAATGGATGATGTCTTGTGATTGCATCTTGAAGGATTCTTGCGTTAGAAGTTGATCATTTCCAACCACTAAGAATATATGTAGATTCCATATTAAAATTACATGCGACTATAATATTTTGACTTAACTCTCCTTTTTTATTTCTAAATCTTGTTGTTTGTCGTCTATAAATAGTTATCTTAATATGTGTTCCATTAATAGCACCAATGCAATCTTATAAACATATGAATAAGAAAATAAGAAGAAAATAATGTACAAAACAATTTCATATGAAAATACATAGTTACCTTAAAATAGGGATACACATTTGAATCATTCAGTATTCTACTTGGAGTTGATGTTGAAGGCATTAGAAGGAGTTGTTTATGTAAGTTCAAAATTGCATTAAGTATTTCATTGAAGTACGTACTAATAGTCTATGCAAATTAAGAGAAGTGCTTCCTTGTAACTCAATATCATTGGTTTTGACCAACAATGATGAGAAAGATTGCAAACTTTTCTTCAACACTAACATTGCTTGTATTTCCCATGCCACATTCTCTTCGTAACAAATTACAGAAGTCAAAGAATACATGTTGACTCATTCTATATATCTTTCAACAGTTATATACTTGATGTGGTAATGATGGATCTAATAATCTTCTAATGTAGTCATGTTCTTCTCTACTATAAATGTGATGTGTAGTACTAATCAATGTACTTGATATACATGCAACACTTGTAAAGAAGTTTCATAGTAAAAGAAGTAACGTTTGTTATCTTTTTGCTTCGTCCTCTTCTTCTTCAAGCATATTTTTTAACAATTCCAAACCATTCATACCATTCATGATGATTATTACTTACAAGAAAAAATGAGATTAATACACCTCTTTCTAAATTTATAAAAATCTTCAACAATAATAAAAACATTTATTTCACATAACAAGATTTATATAAAATACCAAGTAATGAAGCATTCACATATGAAAATCAATGGTCATCATCATTGTCTAAAAGTCAACATTATACATTATTCATCACAATAATAAAGTTCATCACATTCGTCAACATTACTTAACATAAAAGAACATTCATAAGTTGTGATACTTTATCCATTCTACCCTTATTTCTGCTGGGATACTAATAAATTGTTTTGTTAATTCTTTTTTTTCTAACAAAGTCATTATTTTGAATTTTTCACTGTTACTAAAACTTTTAATTTACAGTAATACTTCTATAACTTATGTTATAAGATTTTCTTGCTTTACTTTCAAATGCAACATTTGCTCTTGCAGTTTAACTTGTTGTTTTTGGATTTGAAGTTGTTCTTTCTATATTTTTGTCACATTATTATAATATTCTTATCGAACTTTAACTTTATCCTCTTCTTTTTTACATAATGACATAATAGCAGATGTAACTTCTTTAAATGAAGATGTCATTAGTTGTGTTGATTCTGTATATGGTCTTGGACGTTTTACCTTTTATATCTCAATGGACCTTGATTAAGACATTGGAGGTTGAAGTTGGGTACCATCTGTATCCATTGGACTATCACTTGGTGGTGTGAAGTATTGAAAATGATTTTCATTTGGTGGAGGCGTCATTTCATTTGGTTCAACTATAGGTACAGTTTATTTATTCTAACTAATTGTTTCAAGGTATTTATTGACATTTTCTGTAGTCATATTACTTTCAAATAATAATTGTAGTTGATCATAAATAAGACATGATTTACCTTTGAGAGGGGCACAATCTATATGTTTTTGCAAGATTAAAAAAATATTAGTATATATAGAACATACAAAGTATATTAACACATTCAAAAATATTACCTTAATAAATTTATTCTAAACTTCATCTGAAATATTAGTATGACTTTGTATGTAATTCCATCCCCAACCAATTTGTAACATAATTTTTGTGTAGTTACGATACATCTGTCGTTATGTTTTAATTCGACTGTTAACATTTTTCTTTGTGATACCTGTATTTGTGTCATTGTTGTATTTTTCTATTACCTTATTCCATACTTCCACTTTAACTTTTCCATCATGTGTCTTTCCATTCCTTTCATTTAAAATATCTTTTAATATACCCAAAAATGTGGCATTTGCTTTTGCATTTCAATTAGTGTAAGATTTTTGTCTACCTTGTGTTGTATTATCTGTACTAGCTATATTTAATTTGCAAAACATATATATAAATGGAAAATATATCATTGAAATAAGTATTACAAGGACTTTGTTTAAATGACAACATCAATCATTAATTTAAAAAATAAATTACTATTCATTCAATGACATCATGTATTAAAAATGGATAAGAATGAATAACTTAAATAAGTTACTATTCATTCATAACATATATGAAAATGGCATACCTAAGAATTTTATACTTTTTTTGATTGGATTTGTAATCAATATTGATGGAAGCAATGGCTATTATATGCTTCATTTATAATAATTTAAGTTAATAAGTCATACTATGAAAATCACAATTTTTTTTCAAATCACATAACATTCATTTTCTATTTTTTGGAACATCGTAAAACATAATTTTAATTAAGTGTGAAGAATGAACCAGTACTTTGATATTCTTCATTATGTAGTGATCAATTAGAATCATCAAGAAAAGAAAAGGAATTAATCTCATATGCAATAAAACTAAATCAAATGCAAGACACCTAAGACATGTGCATTGATTCTAAGTATTTAAGCTTCCAAAAATACAAGGGCAACTAACAATTTCCTTAAAATATAATTGAAGAAAAATGTTGGACATCATATACAACATAAATCAATTTAGATTTCAAATATTCTAAAATACAATAACCCTTTCATCTTTTGAACTTCATTACAATTTCATGACATACATTGAAATCTCAAGCACTTAAAAATACAATTAACATTGCTCACAAATTGTATTTGAACTCAAGACTTTCTTAATCAAAAGTGTAGTAAGATCAAAACCTAGTAGTCGTATCACACAATATTACACTTGAACTAATAAAAGATATTAATGACAAAACAACAACGCATGAAAGAACTTTCGATAACAACAAATCCATAGAGCATGAGTAATTCACAAAGGATGAACGATAAACCTGTAACCTTCCAATGGGTGGTGGGCTCAAAAGCAGAAGAAATCAAAACTAGAGATCCGAAGGAAAAACCCCCATTCGGAATTGACGATGTCAGGAGGAAAAACCCACAATTACTTGTGACGATGCAACACACAAGTAGTGATGTCGCGACAGATGAGATGGGAAATGTCTTAATCCGAGGTGGGAGATGTGCTTTGACTTGTACGCTAGGATTTCGAAGGGTGTCAATGACGAGATGTGTTTAGGTGTCGAGGGTGTTTTAAGCTAGAGTGAGGTCAACAAACGTTGAGCGAGCTGACAGATGTTGGGCGAGCTTCATAGACACCGAGGGTGTTTTGAGCTACAGTGAGGTCGACAGACATCGAGCGAGCTTAATAGACGTTGAGCGAGCTTCGTTGAGGTCAAGGGTGTTCTGAGCTAGAGTGAGGTTGATGGACGTCGAGTGAGCTTGACAGACGTTTGACGAGCTTCATTGAGGTTGAGCGACCTTGGTAGATGTCGGGTGAGCTCAAAGTGGATTTTCGAGATTTTAGAAGAGGGTGATTTTGAAATGTAGGAAATTTTTTTCTTTTATACTTGGGAAAGTTTTTTAACTTTCCCAAGTTTCCAAGTTGGCACAAATAGTATAAAAATTTTCTAGACTTTCATTTTTTTCCTTTTTGAAATTTCTTAACAGACAAACCCTCTTTAGAGTGAAAATGGAAAGTAACGGCAATTAAGGAAGCAAAAGATCTGTTAACCTGTACCATGGATGAGTTAATTGGAAACCTCTCTACTTATAAGGTTAAACTTAAAACTAAACATGTTTCCAGGGAAAAGAATTTGAAGAAGAAAGAGATTGCTTTTTAGGTATCTTTTGATACAGAAATAAGTTCTAATTTTGATTTAGATATTGTTCTATTAGTTAGGAAATTTAGGAAAACCTGGAGAAAAAGAAAAGACTTGAAGAGAACTAAATCTTCAAGAAAAGGAAAAGAAAAAGAAAAAGCTGAAGTTCCCATTTGTTATCACTGTAACAAATAGGGACACTTTAGATTTAATTATCCCTCAAAGTCAAAGAAGGAAAAGAAATTTGATAAGAAGTTTAAGGAAAAGAAAAGTAAATCCAAGTCTAAGTTTAAATCTGCAAAGAAAGGATTTAAGAAGAAGGCTTTGCAAGTAACATTTAATGATGAGAGTTCTTCAGATGGTGATGAAATATTAGATTCTTTTAGCTCAAGCTCAAACTTAGACTCAGATATAGAATTAGCAAATCTTGCTAATGTAGCTTTTATGACATCCACATCTGAGGTAAGTTTTTCTGACCATGAAGAAGATTTTTTTGATGATAATATTGATACTAGGCTTCTTCATGAATATAATAGATTAACTTCAAAATTTCAGAAGTTAAAATTAAAAGAAAAATCTTATAAATCTTAGATCTTTAAGTTAGAAGAATTAAATAAATCTCTGCATGATTAATCTGATGAGTTAAATCTGGAATTAAAGAAACAAGTTTCTGAAAATGAAAATCTGAATGTTTCTATTATTGAATTATCTATAGATGAAAAGTTTTTTTTTTGAGTTAGATTTAATTTCTAGATTATATAAGGAAACCACGTCTGAAATTTTAAATCTAAAATTAGAAAATAAAAATCTTAAGGAAAAATTAGTTAAGGTTGACAAAAATCTGATAAAATGAGTAACTGGTAAGACAACACTAGATAAATTAGAAAGAACCCAGTTTCCTGTTAAAAATAAAATTGGATTAGGTTTTGATCATCATGTTAGTATTATTGAAAATTCAAAGACTAAATTGGTTAGATTTAAAAATGCTAAAATGAATAATTATAAATTTAAAAAGAAATTTTATAATTTTAGGAAGTTTAGTTCTTATGGTAAGTCTGAAAATAGAAGTTTTAATTATTTTGGTTATTATAAAAATTATAAGAAATAGTTAAATAACCTTAATAATATAAATAATATGTTTAAGACTTATTATAAAAGGAAAAATAGTTTTAGTAACCTAAAACTAAAATTAATTTAAAAGAAAAAGATTAAAATTATTCATAAATGGGTTCCTAATGGTAGCAGTATTATTTAAGTTTGTAGTTCTTTTGATGTTTCTAGACCCAAATTGATCTGAGTTCTAAGAAGTGTGATTTTACCCTTTTTATAGGTAAAAAAAGTCAAGTTGGGTGATAGACAGTAGAGCCTTAAGTTTCTTTAAAAATCCTATATTACACTTTAGGTCAAAATATATTGAAGTTAGACATCATTTCTTAAAAGATAATGTTCTTAAAGGAAAGATTAAATTAAATTTTATCCCTACAACTGAACAATTAGTTGACCTATTTACTAAGTCATTAGATGAAAATTCTTTTTCTAATTTAAGAAGAAACTTAAGTGTATATAAATTGTTAGATATTTAAAATGTTGTCTAGTGCATCCTTCTTTTTGAGAGTTTTAATGTTTTAACTGATTTCTGATGTTATTGATATTGTGAATGTTAATTATTTTCATGATTTTATATAATTTGATAATTATATAGTATCATTTAAAATTTTAACATTAAATGTACTGAAAATCTTAATTAAGAAAAGAAAGTTAAGGTTAGATATATATTTCAAATTTTAATCTGGTTAAATGTATTATGTATGATTAAAGAATTGAAAATTGAAATTCTTTATATGAAGTTATAAATATCTGTATTTTATTTCATATTATTTAGAATTGATATCTAACAATTGTATCAGTTTATTTTTGTCTATGCTTAATGTTCTAAAAATTTCTGGATAAAGTTAAAATGATGTGAAAAAGTCCTATAGGCCTATTATACTCGAGCTATTACATATGAAGAGATATTTTGAAATTTGGCAACCTAAGGTTATGTTTGATTTAGGATTGTTGACTGAAACTTGATATAAAGGTATAATAGAAAAGTCTGGTTGTTAAAGGACTTAGTATATGTATTGAAAAAGAAAAAATGTTGGTGTAATAGTTTAGATGATTAACTTATTGTTAGCAGATCACTAACATATATCAATTTCTGATTGTACTTCATGAAAATACATTATTTATACTTATAAATGTGATTGAAAGTTCAAAATTACTTGGTTATGCTTAAGAAATCTATATATTAGAAAATATTTGGTTTATTATTTGGAACTTTAAGTTTTCTGATCTGAAATGAATATTAAAATTACATGAAATGTTGAATAAAAATAATATGTTATATTATATTAAGTCTTTTAGTATTTTTGTATTTAAATATTTAATTTTCGATTACTAATTTAAATTTGATGCACATGTGTACAAAGAGAAAAATTAAGAAAAACTTAGTAAATTAGTTAGATTATCTATATATTTTATCTAACTTAGAGGTTTAGGTAGAACATTCTAGATTATTTAATCAAACCTAGATAGCCAGCTAAGGTTACGAGACCTCGTAAACTTAAAATATTAAGTATATGAACTTCGTGATGTTACTAAGTTAAGGTTTTTTGATAAATGTCTCGTAATTTTTTGAAGACAACACACGCCAACTAACCTTTTGCTAATTGCTAAACTAGAACAAATGTAGGAATCTATGGTAAAAATGCAGGTAGATATAGAAAAATTAAAAGAAAAATTATAAAGAAACGAAAAATCTTCTCTATGTACTCTAAAACTTTTATATTGGTTTCTTTTTGAAATGACAAAAAGGAGAAGAAAGTATTATATTTTCAAATATATGTGATTGAATGAATGTTATGTTATGAATGTTTTGAATTTTATTTAAGGAGGAGAAATGAGTGTGCTAAATGATTGTTATGAAATGTTAAATTCTTATTCAATGATTGAATTATTTGAAAAAATTGTCATCATAAAAAATGAGGAGATTGTTAGGGATAATGTTCTTATCTATTAATATATTTATATTTTGATGATTGACAAAATGATTTATACTTCAGTTGTAAAATGATGAACTTCAGAATAGTATAAAGTTTATAAGTTTATGGACTATCGTAAAAGTTATATAGTTAACTTTACGTATAATCATAAACTTATCTGATTCATAATACTAATTTAAAACTCTAGAATTTATCTAAATATATAATTTTTAGAGACTCTAAGGATAACTTTATGAACATTCGTAAAGTTATGAAGTTGCATATATACATATAAATATAAGTTATGAATTTTAAACTCGTAAAGTTATGACTTTAATGTTATAGATCTTTATAAACTTATGATATATAGAATTCGTAAAGTTATAAGGATGACTTGATGGATCTCTGTAAGGTTTTCTCTTAAATGGTTCGTAAAATTATAAGTCTAGTATACGTAGTTTGTCAAAGATAAACAATTGTACTTTACACGTGTCAACATATAAGAGTCTATAAAGTTATGAGGATAAGTTTATAGATGTTTGTAATGTTCTACTATACATAAGTTCGTAAAGTTATGAGTATAACTTTACGAAGTGTTGTAATATTATTACTTTGATGAATTTATTTAATTATTATATTTATATATATTTAATCAAAGTTGGTTGCAGAATTATTTATTTTACAGATGACACATGGTATACATGTATTTACACACATTCTAGCATATTTCTAAAGACTTGGTTAAATATTTACAGATGACAATCAAAGATAAATTTGACAAAGTCAAGATTAAAGATTGTGAATCGAAAAAGTCTAGAATTGAATAAGTCTGTTGAGTAAAGTTTAATTCAACGAAGTAAGTTCGTTGAGTTACATTTAAGTTTACGAAGTAGGTCCGTTGAGTTACAATTAAGTTCACAAGGTAGGTCCGTTGAGTTACAGTTAAGTCTATAGAATAAGTCCGTTGAGTTACATTAACTCCATGAGTCAGTTATTTTTCTACTATTCACGTAGTGATTAGTTGTAGAAAATTTGAAAAAGAAGGAACGTGTATGTAGATCGTGTATAATTAGTTAGAGTTTCTTATATAATATAAATATAGTCAAAGTAATGTTAGAAGTTGAGTTCTTTTTGATAGTAACTTCAGAGAGAAAATTCTTAAAAGTCTTGAAGATATTTGGAGAATGAGAGTTGAAAGTCATTCGAAAGAATTCCACGGCAACAAAGTTTTTTTTTGAAGATTCAAGGATTGTCGTATCTACAAGAGGAAATTTTTTATTATGTTTATGTTTTCATGATTAATTCCTTCTTACGTTACATCGTAAATTAAAAAGAGAACGTATCTACAAGGAGTGTTGTAGAGGAAACTTTGAAAGATGTTCTTTTAGAAGAGTTTCGAGTAACTTTACAGGAGTCTGTAAAGTTATATAGATAACTATACGAAGGTTCGCATAGTAAGTATAGTAATTGTATGAGGGTCCATATAGTTAAAGGAAGAACTTGATGAAGAATCGATACTTTGTTAAGTTGATTTTACTTTGAGTAAAACTACAATACATTGGGTTTTGAGTGAACCAAAAACTCTTAAGGATAGTGAATTTTTGAGTAAGGATTGAAGGAGTAGACGTATTTTGGTTGAAGGGAATCACTATAAATTGTTTGTGATTTAATCTCTATTTTATTTCCACATTAACTAGATTTAAAAGGAACCAAAAAATAAAAAACTTTGTGACATACTTAATTCACCCTCTCTCTTAAGTATAAGCTTTTTCTATGATCACATGCAATGGTTAGTTAACATGTAACTCAAATTATTGTTTAGCCTTAAATTAGCATCAACATTAATTTCAATTTCTTCTATTTGGAGGATTCCCACACATTTAAATGATCTTGTTTAACATTTTTATCTGTAAGGAAAGTAATTTTAGTAGCCATTTGTAACTTTGGATAACATAAGTTTCTTAATTTGGGAATCACGTGCAATGACTAACATAAAGGAAATGTACCATTCACTAACTAAGAAAACAACATGGGTGAAGAAACAACTACACCCAAGGAAAGACAGCTCAAAGTAGTTTAATGTCAGCAACTTGTGTAAGAAAAATCAAGGTATAGACCAACACATAACAAAAACCTATCAAATCAAAACTATAAAACTAGTGGAATTAAACAAAAAGCAAACAAATAGAAGACTTGGTATCACCATTACAACACTTTGAGTTATAATCCCACTATGTGGGTTAGCTCAATGAGGATAGTGAGTGAAGTGTCATGAAAGAATATCAATGAACTTGAAATGTCTGGAAAATGAATAAATGAGGAAAAACACAAGTACAATAATTAACTTTAAAACAAAAGTGTAAGGTAATGTACTGGATGGCTCAGGAAAGATGGGAACATTCTAGTCTAATCTCTTCAATGCCACCATGTCATACACCTTCCATTGAAGGCCATAGGAACTTCATCAGAAAATGTAATAAACATAGTAGACAGGCAATACAAGTGATTATTCCTTACCAAGCTATAGAAAATCCTTCTTGTTCCTACAAGACCCTTTAAAGTGTAACCAAAGCAAAATCCACAAGCATCAAATATTAGTGCATAGAAAATTAAGTATCAAGCCACAAGAATGGTCTTCCAAAATCTGTAATAAACTTTTTGAGACACAAAGGTTGCAAAAAATTAGAAATACTAATGGTTCCTTCACCATTCCCTACGCTTGAATTTATATGAGATGATGTATAGAGAAAAACAATGTTCTTGCCATTATGTTGGTGGTGAGTCATTGCTGTGCTATTCATGCTGCTTGTGTTATCTGTGTTTGCACTCATCTTCGTCTCTTGTTTATCTCTACATTGTCGCCTCTCTACTTTTCAGATCCATATTCACCATTTACCAACACACCAACAACCAACGATTTTTGGCCCTTTGAATATCTTTGTGAATAGCTTTAGTTTTCTTCATCTTCTACAACATTATGCGAAGAAATGGTACATCAACTGAGCTTCCATGGATGCTGTATTGTCCTCCTCAAAGCCTACAAACAAATGTTCTCCTTGTAGGACCTCAATGAGGGTTAGCAACAATTAAAAGAAAAGGCAAGGAGCAAGATACATAGGATGAGTCTCAAATGTGGATGGTAACGATCATCATATTTGGTGAATGAGATAGGCAAGTGCATCTAAAGACTCCTAAAATATGGCTTCATAATTTTTTAAGGACGAATGCTTGTTTTGGTTATTTACTTCTTCCATTTTCTTGTAACTTAAGATCAGCATCTGGCCCTATACATATTTGAAAGGTTCTCTATTTATTCAAGTTGAATTGTCTTGAATTTGTAATGATTAGTGGTAAATCCAGCATGGACAGATGATGTGAACTTATTTGTGTGTAAAGAAAACAAGGAAAAAAATCATCTTAAAAGATATGCATGGTAAAAATACTTGTGAAACTTTTAATTTTATAAATTCAAAAGAAAATTACAAATTCAAGCCTTCATCACCATCTTTAATGTATCCTAAGATTCCTAACATAACTCTGCATAAGATTATATTCTGTTTTTTATAATAAACTTGTTTGCTTGTTCAGATTTTGTTTATTTTCATTTGCAATCAAAGTTAAAATTTCACCATTATAATTTTATTGTCTTTAAATACAATTGATATCAAAGATTATCCTTGACGTGTTGGGCCCGCTAAATAAATTAAGTGTTAGACATGAACTAGGTTCATTTGATTCTCACCTTTAAATAAGGTACTACGAGTTTTGTGGTCTTATTCACACCTTATATTCTTCTTAACAATGTAAAAGAAGAAATTTATTACTTTAAAATTGAAATCCTCTAATTCTATTGAATAGTCATTTATCCATTGTATGCATATAAGAAATGATTTTGTATGCATATAAAAAAATGATTTTGTATGTGCTCATGCTTACATTAGAAATGCGTATTTCTGTAAATGTAATATTCTATTCCAGACCTTATATTCACCTGAATCTTCTGAAATTCTAGAATTTTATTATCCTTTAGACCACATACAGTATTACATTCTTTGCTCCATAGCTTAGCCTTGGTTGTTTCTATGATATTTGTATGGTTTGCCTTTCTTTAGGCTTTTGATATGCTCAAGGAACAGCCTTTCTATCAACCAAAAGAAGGAACATACATGAAGCTCCTAGTCCTCCTTGGGAAATCTGGTCAAGCTGTGCGTGCATACCAACTTTTTGATGATATGGTTGCAGAAGGGATTGAACCAACTGTGGAATTATATACAGCTTTACTTGCAGCTTATTGTAGGAGTAATCTTATAGATGGAGCATTTTCAATCCTAAATAAAATGAAGACCCTACCACTGAGCCAACCTGACGTTCATACATACAGTACATTGATAAAAGCCTGTGTAGAGCAGTCCCGGTTTGAACTTGTAGACTCTTTGTTCCATGAAATGTCTGACAGGGGAATAGCCCCAAACACAGTTACACAGAACACAGTGTTATCTGGATATGGGAAGGTAGGAAGATTTGACAAGATGGAGAATGTTCTTTCTTCGATGCTTGAGAGCCATACATGCAAGCCTGACGTTTGGACTATGAATACCATTCTGAGCTTGTTCGGTAACAAGGGACAGATTGACATGATGGAGAAGTGGTATGAGAAATTCCGTGGTATAGGAATTGAACCGGACACTCGTACATTCAATATACTTATTGGATGTTATGGGAAGAAAAGAATGTATGATAAAATGAGTTCGGTTATGGAGTACATGAGAAAGCTCTCATTCCCATGGACTACTTCAACATACAATAATGTAATTGAGGCTTTTGCAGATATAGGGTATACCAAGCATATGGAAGATGCATTTGAACAGATGTGTGCTGAGAGGATGAAAGCAGATACAAAGACTTTTTGTTGTCTAATTAATGGATTTAGTAATGCTAACCTCTTTCATAAGGTAGTGGGCAGTATAAAGTTGGCAGAGAAGTTGGAGATACCGACCAATACATTATTTTATAATTCAGTGATTTCTGCTTGTGCAAAGGCAGGCGATTTACTGGAGATGGAAAGGGTTTACAACCACATGAAGGATAACCAGCATATGCCAGATTCTACTACTTATGACATTATGGTTGAGGCTTATGAGAGGGAAGGTATGAGGGATAAAGTCTATGATATAGAACAGGAGAGACAACTGTTCATTGTAAGAACACCTGCAACTTGACAGTTTTCTCTAGCGTACATTGTGTCACAGTGTAAGGTTGAGAGGATTAAGCGAAGCTTTTCCCTTCCAATTAGGTAATAATTTCCTTCTTTGGATGGTTGTATATGAAGCTTCTCTTCTGATGGAAACTAATTCATAAATTGAATTTCACACAAGTTATGGTTTGTTAGTTCTGTTGCTTTTGAATTCATAGATAGTGGTGGCCCCATTCCTTGGATACATGTTTCAGATCATTAGCATTTTTTAACTTAAAAGTCCGTTCATTTCTTTTCTGATGGAAAATTCTGCCTATTGTTGAATGAATGATCCCTTTTAGGTTTGATCATTAATCATTCATTTGTAAATTTCTGAAGGAAAATTCTGCCTGTTTAATTTCTGTAGGTGTGATACATTGTTATTACGTCGAAAATGAACAGGAGAGATGCGATTCACATGATCTATACCTGAGGACCAAATAACCCCACGTCAAAGAAGGCACGGGCAGAATGGGATGGTCTAATGCTTCTCAATCAGGCGTCCACAGAGAAAAATTCATAGCCCACACCTTCTGTCTCTGTGGGATTAGGGATAGGGTTGAAGTGTGGGGGTACTTGGCAGTGTTTCATTGCCACTCCTTATCATCAATGCATCTCAATTCATGACTGATGATCACTACATACTCTATTACGTAGAAGTTCGATTTTTTTTTCTGAGACAGTAGGGAAAGCTTGATACCGCATGTATATGAAAAAGCTTGTGATTCTTATGCAAAGATAGTTGCTTTTGGCTGCGTAATGATAGAAGACCCGAAGTTACATATTACACAAGACACAAGCTCCAGAAGAGGACAACAGATTGTCTGACGCTGCATTTCAAATTAAGGTCGGCATCACAATTGTTTAGAAGTGTTCGTTTATTGAAAAGCAATAATGTTTGTAATTTTTGACCGATTTTTACATAAGAAACCCATGAAAACAACCTTGCAAGCTTTAGTGTTTCTCACGGCCTTTTCGTAAGCTGAATTAAGAAGCAAAATTGTATTTTCAAAAAAATCAGGATTAGATAAATTTGAAAGCAAGTTTCGGGAAGAATCGCTCTTCTGAAATAACTTCTAACGGCGTTCCGAACACAACTTGAGTTTTGGATTGTGGTGGATACACATGGGTCCGGCCACAATCTTAAAAAATAAGAAGTCACAACTTTGAATGTTAAAACAAAATATTAAAATTAACTTACATTAAATACAATAATCTCTGTTATATTTTCACAATGTGAGGTTAGTCACATAAATGTTTTTTTTCAAGTATTTCTATATATAGTTAAATTTTTAGTTATATTATAGAAATTTAAATTTTTTTCACCATTACTAATAAGCAGTTTTAAATATTCATTTAGTTTGTTTTACACTAATTAATTTCTCTCTCCTATAATTAGTACATCCTATGATCTTTCAAGGATATGATTAAATCACCTAAGTCAATTTTTTAGTTTTATCTTCAATTGATACAATTTCTATTTTATTCTTAATAAATTTATTTTTTAATTTATCATTTATAATATTATCACTCATTCATTTGAATATTCACATTTTAACAATACTAACTTTTTTTACATATAGTTATGTTTTATATCCAACATTCTAAGTTATAAAATATAGTCGAGCAAATAGCATTTTGAGCTACCAAATAATTTTAGGTTTATCTTTCTTTTTTATACTAATTAATTTTCCTCTCTTAATTAGTACATTCTTTAGTCTTCTAAGAATATGATCAAATCATTTAAGTTAGTTTTCTCTTATTTTATTTTCAATAGATACAATTCCTACTCTATTTCTAATAAAATCATTTTTTATCTTGTTTCTTATAGTATCATTAATCATCCAAGCATATGTATTTCAATAACACTAATTTTTTGTATATGGTCATACTTTACGTCATAGGATACATTTAAAGTATAGTTGAGTGAATGACAATTTTATACAACTTTTCTTTTAATTTTGAAAGTATCATCCTATTGGAGAATACTTAAAAAGTATCTCTCCATTTCATTAATTCTACTTTAATCTTATGAGCAACGTCCTTTATGATTTCATCATTATTACTTAATTATTATAGAACCTAAGCATTTAAAAGTCTTGCTTTTATGGATCTTATGCTTTCTAAGTATATCTTTTCATCACTATTTTTATTTTTATTAAACCTATTTTTGTATATTTAGTTTTTGACTTACTAAATCTAAATCATTGGAATTCTAATGTATTTCTTCATAATTCTAATTTAGAACTACCTTTGACTTACTTTTATCAACTAAAACTATGTTATTATCAAATAAGATACATTAAGATATTTCTCCATGAATTTCTTTAGTTATTTTATTTATAATTAAGACAAATAGGTATAGATGTATAAAAGACTGAAGTTGTAAATCCATTTATTAGAAATTCATTAGTTTATCTTCTTATAGTTTAAATATTAGTAACTACTTTTTCATGCATGCCTTTTATAATATTAATATATCTTATAGATGTTTTTTTTTAAAGAATCATTGACTTTATTAGAGGAGGATGAATAGTAAATTTTAATTTTAATATCTTATAATTTTACTTTAAAGTAAATTATCACTACTTAAATAGACAGAGTGATAATTAAATGTAGAGTAGAAACAGAAAACAAAGGAACACATGAATTTTTATAGTAGTTCAGCACTAAAGGCTATTCTACTCCTTAATGTTCAAATCTTGAGATTTTTCACTAACTTGGTATTTTCTAAGTAAAAAAGATCGAAGACTATAAAAAAAGGGGTGAATTGTGTTTTTCAAAAATTAAATGATAATTAAAACTCTTATATAAACAATTTGTAATAATCTTTATTCAAAATATTGTATTTATAGAGTTTTAATCACAATTTACAATTCAACAATTCTCTAGAATTCTAAGTGTAATAATTTGACAATCAAAACACACTATAAGTAATTCACTCTAACTTAAAATATAGAGAAAATAAAAATGCAAAATTTAAAACTTTTCTCCGTAAATTTCCTTTTCTGCAACTCTTTAGTGACTAACTTCTTGAATTTCTAATATTCTCTTCATTGAAGTTGCGAAATCTTATCATCCTTTCTATGTTTTTTTCTATCCAAGAGATGTATCTTTGTGTTTCTTCTTTTCTAATAGATTTGTGATCAACGAAAACTATATGCCTTAAATAATCAATTTTCAATGTATGCATATCTTCCACATTTATCCATGACTTGATCAACATCCACTCTTCATGTCTTCCATTTCAATTTCAAAATTTGAACTATACATGTTTTATTTTCACATTTTCTTTTTGAATCATCGATTTTGGATCTTTCAAAAAATTCTTGCAAAATGAACTTTCTCAACCAAATTTTTCATCAAGTGAAATAACAAGATGTTACATTAATACTAACTAAACGCGTAAATAGAATATGAACTTGTATCTCAATGCAACTAATTTAAGGAGTTTAGCATGTGACATACACATGACACAAATCAAATGTTTAAACAATATTAATTTAGCACAAGCAAAAATTAACTTTTTAAGTTTTAACACTAACCTAATGCGTTGCCTTAATATTCAAATATGCAACTCAACACATGCAGTTATGCTAACTTAATGAGTTAAATATGTACAACTCATGTGATATAGTATAACATTTGTAAAGTTAAAATTCAACACTATTGAGTATTATGTTTTAATGATGTAGGTAAAATGTAAGTAATCATATTTGATCAATTAATTTTGTTATTTGTGAAAGTAAATTAAGAACATCAATTAGTACAAAAGAAGTTTAATGTTATATACTTGTTTGTAATGGATCTGTAATAATGCTAAGTTAAGTAACTAGTCATTAAGTTATACTAACTTTTCATATAACTAAACGTTAAGTTAATGTATGTTTTTTTTATTGTAAAGTATGGTATGTTTTAATATTACATATTTGTATTATGTATAGTGCATGTTAAGACAACTCATTACGTTAACATTCTTTTTGTAAAATGGTCACGTGAGAACTCGTTGAGTTATAAGCTTAAAGGTTAAACTAGGTCATGTGAGAACTCATTGAGTTAGTGAACAAAACATTAAGTTTTATGGATGAACTTATTAAGTTAGAATTATACATGTATTGAATTTAAAATTTACGGATGTTGTATTGTATCATGTGAGTTGCATATGTTTAACTCGTTAAGTTAACAAAACTGCACACATTGAGTTGCTATATTGAACACTAAGGCAACACGTTAGGTTAACGTTATAAACTTATAAAGTTATTATTCTTACATGTGATAAATACATTATTGTTTAACATTTATTTATACTAGTTTATTGAGTTATTAGTAACACAATGGAGTTAGTTTGTTAAGTTATTGTTTTATCCAATGGAGCATGTCACATGTATGGCTCATGTTGAACCCATTGAGTTAGATGTGTTGAGTTATAAGTCTATTTGTTTTACATGTTTAGTTAGTATTAAAACGTCTTGTTATTATATTTGATGAAAAATTTTAGACAAGAAAATTATTTTGCAAGAAATTTTTCAAAGGATTCAGGATTGATGATTCAAGAAAATTCTAGAAGAAAATGTGGACTAGAATGTATGTATTTCGAAATTTGAATTTGAAATTAAAATAGAAGACGTGAAGAGTGGAGACTAATTGTGGATGAATGTGGAGGATATGTATGAAATGGAAATCAATTATAAAAGGCATAGAATTCTCATTGATCAAAGCATCCCTACACACTTAAAGAAATATACTTTCAGGGATCAACACCTCTCAAGAGAAAAACTCTTAGAAGGAAGTAACTTTGATGAAGAGGAGAATGTCATATATTTGTCATTGAAAATTTGCAGAAGAAGAAGAAGAAGAAAAGGAAAATATCAAATAGGGAGAAATGTTTTAAATTCCATAAATTAGTTTTCTCTATTTGTAACTATGAAATTGATTAGATGAACATTGTATCTATATATCATTATATCTATAATTTCTAAGGAGAATTGAACTGTATATTGTAATTGAACCTTGAATAAAAAGATTTGAATAAAACAATGTCTTGACTTGTTTTAAATTTGAAAGTTTCGATTATAGTTAAAAATACAATTCACCCCTCTCTTATGTAGTCATTCGACTCTATAAGTGATATCAAAGCTTGTTTTACCTTAATTTTAAACAAAAATTAATATCTAAGCATAGAATTAACTTTATTGATTTTAGGCTCAACTGATATTGAAATTTTAAATTATTTAAAATCTTATAGGTTGAAAAATCTAAGGTTAGATAGCTACTAGAAATAGTAACATTTCTCTATATGAAGGCCATAATCTTAACCATCCTCCTTTATTTGATGAAATACATTTTGAATATTAGAAATATAGGATGATAGTCTTTCTTCAAAGTATAAATCATAAATTATGGTTCTTGATTTCTAAACCATATAATTTGTTAACTACTCTTTATAATATTTGGACAGTTATTGAAAAAGAAAATGAAACTCTAAATGCAAAAGGCTTAAATATCTTATTTTGTGCATTGAGTTATGATCAGTTCAGTAAAGTGTTGGCATATAAATCTACTTATGAAGTGTGGCATACATTAGAAGTTTCGTATGAAGGTACTTCTCAAGTTAAAGAGACTAAGATTAATATGTTAATTCATAAGTATGAATTCTTTAAGATGCATGATAATGAAAGTATTTCTAAGATGTTCTCTAGATTCCTAGATATAATAAATTCTTTAAAATGCCTAGGAAAGAATTTTGAAAAAAAAGATTTGGGAGAAAAATTCTCAGATCCTTAAGTTCTAAATGGTTTTAGAAAGTAACTTCAATTGAAGAATCACAAGACTTAAATATTTATACTATTAATAAACTTATAGGAAATTTAACTATTTATGAAGTTCAATTAAATGATTCCTGTTTAGATTTCAAAGTTTACATTTTTTATATGTTAATTTATGCATTTTATAGATTACAATTGCAATTATATGTGATTTAATAAAGAATGTATGACAATTGTGATTTTAAGGTTTTACATGTTTTAAATGGTTAAATAATGCATAAATTGATATATGATAGTTATTATATAAAATATGCTTCATAGAAAGATATCTTATAGGATTTTATAGGAAGAATTGAAGACATTGCAAATTTCATTCTTAAAGTAGAGTTCAAGAAGGAAGAAAGATGAGAAGAATTAATTTCAAAGGTTAAGTAAAAAGTCATATAGTTAAGATTAATTGTATGAAAAGTCAAAGAGTTATTGTTAAAAAAGTTGTATAGTTATGATTTATGCATGTGCATTTTAAAAGTTATAAGTTTTCACGTGTTTTTTATGTGTAGCTTTGAAAAACTAGAAGAGTTATGATAACTATTCGAGTTTTATATATAGATAATGGATAATTGTTCGAGTTTTACGTATAGATAATAGATAACTATTCAAGTTTTATAAGTGCTATTTGGGTGAATTTCTTTTGCTTTAATTATATGTTTATAATTTCTTTTAGAAGTAAACAAACAATTTTCACAAATTAGATATTAAATCTAATTTATTTTTAACTACAAGTGCATAGTGTCTATTGCATAAACATGTAAGTATAGGTCAATCCCACAAAGACTAAGTAAAAATTTCATACTATTTTGATTTTTACACCCACAAGTTTATGTGTGTTGAATTACGCACTCTGTTGACTTATTGCTAACTCAACAGACTTAGTTTGTTGAGTTACAGTTAACTCAACGGACTACCTTCGTGGACTTAAGTCAACTCTATGAGCCTCACTAGTAACTTTCAATTAAATTTGCTATTTATAGAGGAATTCAACCATCCATTAGGCGGTTCCACATAATGTAAACAACATCCATTAAGTTTTTAATGTTAGTTTATACAATATTTATCATTAATAAATACTAACATTTAGATATTTCAAATAGTAACAATATTAATCAAGATTTTAGAATTGCATATAAACTAGTTTCAGTAATCAGTAAAACGATTTTCTGGAATGAAATAAACATAAACATTCAACATACTAACAATACTAAACAAATGATACAACATTGATTTGATAAATATAAAAACATATAATGAGTTTTTGGTTGGTTTTTGTTATGATATATTCCTAAAGATGAATGAAAGGTGAAATGTAAAATTCTCTATTGACAGTAAAAACTTTCGTTACTACATGCGACACGATTACACCACTGAAAACTTAATCATTTACTGTCAAGTGTCCCTCTCTCTATAGAATCGTGAACTGAGACTTGTAAGTTGATATTCTCTTTAGTATATTGGCATCAACGCAAAACCAAGGCTAGAAGCTTTATTATCTCTTGAGAGTTGATTCGGTGCTTGGTGAAAATAGTTTCCTTTCTTGTGACGTGATCACTCCTCATAGTGGTTGTCAATCACTATGTTTAGCTCGGAATCGACCTGACATCCAACAGACCTCCAATGGTTGGTGATGGTATTTGATGGTGTTGTGGAGCTTTAGGGAACTACTGACGCTTGCTGTAGTTAGCGTGGTTCTCTACTCCCTTATTCTTTCTTTTCCTTTTATATTTCTTTTAGTAATAACTACTTCTACCTAAATGATTGGTTAGGTCTCCTTCATTTGTATCAACGATGGTGATTTATTCTTCATTCCATGATTTAAATCTTGCATAATATGTGCAATTGTGGTTTTCCTTTGAATTTCTTATTTCTGCAACTACTCACATTTGAATATTAGAAAATAATTGGTACATGGAGTTAGTGTAACTCAACACTTCATTGACTTAACTATAACTCAATGAACTTACCTCGTTGAGTAAAGCTTTGTAGTTTAATAAAATAAATATTTTTATAACATTTCATTTAACATGTAAAAGAAGTAATTCTTTATCATTTAACAGTTGACGTGTGTGATAATTCCTAACTTTACGAGGTTTCGTAAACTTATTAGCATAACATTGTGAATTGGCACATGATAATTTTACACCTTTAAACTTGTAACTCAATGAGTTATTATTGTGCACCTGTACATGATATAAATATGTGCAAATAAAACATATCATGTTTAACACTATAAACCACATGTAAACTAGGTTTTTAATCTTTTAGAAATATTTAATTAATGTTAATTCCATGAAATTATGCATATTCTTTAATTAAGGCATGTAATCGTGTAATTATAACATAATGGCTTAATTCTCATATGGTAAGCTAAATATTATGCAATTAACCATTCATTAACCATTAATATTATGCACTTTTTCATTCTAAACATTTCTCCTATACCTAACTTTTGCTAGTCCCTTAGCAAACTAATATGGTCTTGTTAATTGGTCTTTCTAAAGTGCTAGAACTATATATTTTTTTCTCATAAATCTGTATCTTCTTTTTGAAATTATATATTCATCTTGTATCCTCAGAATACTAAAATTAGATTAATATCAAGATATTTTTTGCAAATCAGTAATCTAATTTAACATTGTTCTTCCTCTTTATCTTGTAAATATATTTTAAAAATACTTAAATTACATACAAAATATACTAGCATAAAATAGATGATAGTTATACTATCAATTTTTCAAACATCTGTTATCTTGAATTTTTCAATATGATTTCTAGAATAAATTTCAACAACATATGAATCAAAACACAACTCAACTTAATATGATTAAAATAAGAAGAATAATGAGTTCTATATCAAATAAACAACTTCCAAAGTCTAATTGAGATTCAACATTAGTAGTCATAAAGAATAGAGACCATATTCGATTCAAAAGATATCTGTACTTTTAATAAAACACTTTCCTTTTTTTTTTTAGAACATTATATGCATATTTTTACTTTAAAACTTAATTTGAAACACTTGAATCATACAAGAGCTTTCTAGTGTACTCATGTATTGAGCTTTTAGTTAACAATCCCAGATCTGATTAGGACCTTAGGTTGCCAAATTTAAAGAGTCCTTTCTAAGGTCAACAATCCTTACATACCTATATGTTCAAGTACAAAAGGCTCGTGATCAAATAATTCAATAAACTTTCAAAGCTTTTCACTTTATCCTCATTTTTTCTTTTCAACATAGTATATATGTATTTCATTAATACAGATTTAATAAAGCACAAATCTCATATAATTCTACTTCTACAATCTACTAAACAATATGAATCCACATCAAAAAGTTCATACTTTTTACTGTAGTTTAATATGATTTACATATAAATCATTCTACAAGTTTAATCAATCAAATTAAATGTATTCTTGATCATATGCATTTCATTTAATCTAAAAATCAACAGTTCATTTCTTTCAAGATTTCAGGAAATTTTCTGAGTTTCAGTTAAGCATTTTGAAATTCCTTTAAAATTGTAAAATTGTTAAACTCATAAAATTTAGTAAAAACATAAGATAATCCATATATGTAAATATATGTAAATATAATTTTACTGAGATATCTTATCTTATGTAAGATCCTAAATATAATATTTGGATAGTTACAGTTGTTAAAATTTTTTTTTACAGGTTCAACTATCGAAAGGTTTTAGATAATTTTTGGATAGTTACAATAAATATTCAGAAAGTTGCAAGAAAATTCATAAAATTTTTTATCAGATTCTATAGAAATTTGCAGAATAATCATAATTCCTATAATTGACAAGATTACTTAGATTTTAATCTAATTACCTCTCTCCCATACCTACATTTTGTATTGTCCTCAATGTAAAAGATTTGCAGAAAATATAGCATATGATAGTAGGCATGATAAACTATTTCGTTAACTTATCACCTGACTCAATGAACTTAGTTTGTTGAGTTAATGAATAACTCCACGAATTGTGCATGAATATAAATTCAAGATAAGAATTAATCACATACGTTGTTCTTTTGTATCTTCATTAATATCTTTCGACTTTTGATTTTGAAAAACTTTTCATACACAAATAAAAGTAAAACATATAACAAAATAACAAATAACAATAAAACATATATTGTTAGATATGTGCATTGTGTGGAACCCAAGCTCCTACGCCTTTGGTGGCTCACAAGCAAGCTAGTTGGTTTCTTAGAACAGATACCAACAAACTAGATTAATATATATATTTTTCTTGTAAGATAAATAAACTATATACTAAAATTTTTCTTTTTTCTTTTTTTTTTCTTCTATAAATAAAAACAGAATATGCAGAACATAAAAAATAAAAAATCATAGTTTAAGAACAAGACAAAAGTAGTGACAAATGAAATGAATGTGTCAATCCAAGCAAAAACCTTAGGCATTATTGTAAAATGTCAATTTGTGCATTTTATATATGTTAATTCATGCATATTAAGGATTATAAGTCATCATTATATATGTTCTTATAAAGGATTACATAAAAATCATATTTTTATACATATGCATGAATTAGGGATTAAATAGTTGATAATGTACAAATTTATCCTTTATCAATTAAACACCTAGTCAATAGCCCTTGTTTTAGACATGATTTTTATAATTCTTCAATATATGACTTTATATACATTGTATTATTGGCAAATCATTTAAATATGATGTTAAACTAAAGAACTTTAAGTAATTCATGTATGCACATGAGAAAAAATTGTGGACCAAAACCTTCCTAATTTGGTAACTTTCCATATATGGCGACTCATGCATGCATGTACACTATATTTACATCATATGATTTATATTCAATGTATATGTGCATCCAACTTGGTTTTGAGTTTTATAGGTCAATAAATCATGAAATCAAGATGAATTAAAGAGGAAAAAAAATGTGGGCCATTGGATGCAACTTATTGGAGATCAAGCAACAATAGCCTAGAGTATTTAAAGTGTTTGACCACTCAATTCTAGGCTATCTCCTCCTCTTCCAACACATTGTAGCCGGCGGTTCCAGCCATTCTAGTATCTTCATCTAGAAAGTCCCATCTTCCCCTTGATCTTGAACAAGCTCCCTTCAAGAATGGTGAGCTTTGGCGTCTTCCACTCCTCCTAGAAGACACCTTCTCTTCAATTCAGACGGCCATACATTAAGATCTCCTTGGGCATTCATCTTGGTGGATTGGGAGGCTCGTGTGACTGATTTGGAGTGGAGCAAAATGTTAGGATCTTCAGGGTTGAGTCATTGGAAGCACCATTCTTAGATGTGGAAGTTAAAGTTGTGGGTCTTGGAGGCAAGATCTTGAGGACGTGCACCATTCTTCTTCAAGGCAACCCTAGAAGCTTCACTTGGACGTGCTAAAAGTGGTGAGAACCCTGTGGAGCATCGATTTCAAGGACTTTGGGGAGTCATTGCTTGAAGAAACGTGGAGGATTAAAAGGTATGATGGAAAGGAGAGATCGTCATACTAGTTTTCATGTTTTACAATTTTATATGTATGAGTATAGTTTGAGTATGTGAGAGAACGAAATTCTATGCATAAATATTTATTTAAATGTTCTAAATTAAAGATTATATATTGTTTTGATGTTAATTGATATCAGAATTGAGTTCATATTATATGTTTAGTGTGAAGGAATGTGATGATGTGAATTGTGAAGGCAATTTTTTGTTTCTTAGATGGCCAGATTGTTAGTAGTTTTTCTTCGAATTGTATCCACTTGTTTGACATCTCTAAATTCCTTTTTTGTTTTTTTTTGTAAGTATAATGAGTGTAGAACAAGTTTACAAAGTTTTAGAATTTTTTAGAATGTTTTTCGAAGGTTTTCAATTTTATTTTCTAAAGGTATCAACGGTTTTGAGTCTCTATTGAGTGCTAGTTTTGAGCTCGACGCCTGTGCTGTGCTTGCATCGTATATTTTGTGGAATTTAGTTCTATAAATTTTCCATGTTAGTGTAATAGATCTACTTTCAAGGCGCGCTTATTTTGTAGCATTTCATGAAGATTTGATAGAGATTTGATTTTTGCACCAAAGGTGCGTTTTTGGAAAGTTTCCATAACTGTCTGCGCCCCTTTCTTAAATAAGATATTGCCAACGTTTTAATTTGAGTTAATCCACAAAATCACTGCCATTTTAAAGATATTCCGAGGATCTTTACAATTGTTATTTATTATGGATTTTTAAACGTCCAAGTTGGAAGTTATTAGAGTTAAAAGTCGAATATAAATTTTGTGATTTTTGGATTAATACTCATTGATTTCTTTAATATCTTATCATAACTAATTGGATTTTGGGTAATCTTATAAACCTTAATTGTGCTACGAATTTTGTATATTAATATTAAGTAATTATAGTTTAATTATGAATTAGTTTAATGTGGATATTTAATCAGATAATCATTTTAATAAAAATTATTTAAGACAAACTCCTTGTGGATTCGACTCGTACTTGCACATGCTTATTACAATGGGCACCGTGCGCTTGCAGTTATAAATGTAAAATTTGCACTTTTGCCGTTAATTTAACAACACATAAAAGCGTTACAATTATTCTCCTTGCTGTTAATTTGATTTTAATGCAATCTATTTGTCTTTTTAATTTATAAACTTGCAATATGTTATCAACACTAAATATGAGCGTATTACCATTAATGAAATGAAATGCGGAATGGGATCCTTTTTTTGACCATGATGATGTAGATGTTTCTATTTCTACATATATTTCAATGAACTCATCTTTCCACTTCCATTCATTCAAGTCTTTCACTATCCATATTTGAAATTTCATTAGGTCATCCTACCATCTTACTAGACATAAAGTCGGATTATCAGATTCACTATACCATATTCCTAATTGAAATTTATCATATTCTGCAGATGGTGGTTCAACTATAACTTGAGTTAAAGGTAATATTTTTGTAAATTCATCATAACTGTTTATGCTCACTATGTATAAATTAGATCTAACTACAATTGATATATTTGTGACTAGATATATACATCCATCAAGTATTACATGTATGTTGTTAACTAGTGCTTTCTCTCCTAGATATACCATAACATTTTTGTTCCAAGATCTATTCATAAAATTATAAACACTTAAACATAATCCTTCATCTCAATTTCCATTTGGTCTCCAATAAAATAATTTTTCAGGAATCGTTGAATTCTTATCGGAAAATGTTAAGGTTGTCCCACAATTTTTAGTTGGTATTTCAAATATATTAGGTCTTCCTATATTCCATTCTTCTCTAGTAATAGGATTTCTAATAAAAATATCAGAGAATAGAATAGCATACCTTGGTTTAGTTCTATATACGATCAATCCTTCATCTATTCCTATAATATGATCTATTCCTTCTAATGAATTGGTTGGAATTTTAGCAATTTCTTCTATGTTTAGGTATTCATAATTGATTGTGCTATGATTGAATAACTTCTATAAAAATTCATCTCTACTATTAGTTATCTTCACAGCTTGTAGTCCATGAAAATATTTTTTTGTGACACATTCTTTAATTTGTCTTGAGACACAATACAATCTATTAAGAATTTTGTTTTGATGATAAATACTTTATTAAAGTTTATAAATAAGTCTAAATAATATTTTCTAAGTATAATAGTCACGTAATTAAATGTTGACAAGTTATCGAAAAGTTTTATTTAAAATTTTGGATAGTTAACTTTTGGATAGTTAGATTTTCGAATAGTTAAAGTTCTCGAATAGTTAGAATTTTAGATAGTTAAACTTTTGGATAGTTAACATTTCGATTTAGTTGAAGAGTTATGTTAAAAACTCGTATAGTTAAGTTATCTGCACGTGTGCTTTTAATGTTTTAAGTTGTCACGTATTTTCCATGTGTGTTTGGTAATGAAAATTGAAGAGTTAGATAACTATTCGAGTTTTTATACGCATGGATAGATAACTATTCGAGTTTTATAAAATGACTAACGAATAGATAAGTTTTCTATGTTCAGTCACATGTTTTGTAGGTGTAAAAACTCAAAGAATTACAGATAAGTGTTCGAGTTTTTACAAGACTTAAAGGATAAGTGTTCGACTAAAATGAAGACTTAGAAGATATTCTACAAGTCTCCAAGAAGATAAAGTTTTGGTGAATCTACAAGTGAAAATCATGGAAATTCAAAATGATAGTGGAGAAAGTGGAAATTTCAAAATGATAGTGGACATAGTGGAAATTCAAAAAGATAGTGGAAATCGTGGATGATTTGAATTTGAAATTAGTACGTGGATTATGGATTAAGTGGATGAACATGCTGAACATGAAGTTATAGTTCGACTACTAATAGAGAGTACGAGCTATATTATAATGAGGATCCCTAATCTCAAAAACCAAGTCTAAATATTCAATCAAGATCCCAAACTAAAAAATCAAGTCTGAATATTCATATCTAAAAAAATTCTCCAACATCAAAAGAAGTTTGAAATTCCAAGCAATTTCAGAAAAGGAGTTGCAAACGCAAAAAAGTTTGGAAATTCGACAACTGGAGAAGAAGAGATATAGAAGCTAAGCAAAAGGAAGTAAAGGAGCTACGTGCATAAAGATTAGGTTTTATACAATTCAAAATTAGTTTTGAATAAGGATTTCATTTTCTATTTGAATTGTATATTGGACATTATTGTATCAAAACTGTCAAGAAGGGAATTGAGCTGAAAAGATATTGTAAATTTTTTCTTCAATGTTTATAAAGAATAGAATTTTATTTACGAGTGTTTTGTGCTCTTGTTTTATCCACTGGTAATTTTAATTACTAAAGACATAATTCACCCCCCTCTTGTGATACAACGATCCTACAATTGGTATCAGAGCATAGTTAAGAGCTTTCATTTCTCTATTTAGGAATCAATTTTTCCTGTCATTTACTTAGGATCATCTATTTAAAATGGATAATATTGACATCTTAGTTATGATTGAAGGATAGACTAATCGTCCTCCTATGTTTGAAGATAGCAATTATGACTATTGAAAATATAGGATGAAAGTATTCTTTCAGTCAATTGATTTCAAACTATGACATATAATTAGAAATCCTATAGTGTTAGTTATGACTCCATATGATACTTGGACTTTTGATGGAAAGGAGTGAATGACACTAAATGCTAAAAGTTTAAACATCTTGTTTTGTGCTTTATCTCACGATCAATTTAACAAAGTTTCTGCATATCAAACTGCATATGAGATATGACATGCATTAGAAGTTGCCAATGAAGGTACTAACTAGGTCAAGGAATCTAAGATTAATATGTTAGTACATAAAAATGAGCTTTTTAAAATGCACAAAAATGAATGTCTCTATGATATGTTTTCCCATTTTCTTGAGATTGTAAATTCATTAAAATCTTTAGGCAAGAAATTCGAGGAAAAAGACTTGGTAAGAAAGATCCTTAGATCTTTAACTAAAATTTGGACACAAAAGACAACATCTATTGAAGAGTCCAAAGATTTAAATACATATACTCTCGATGATCTCATAGGCAATCTAACAGCCTATGAAGTGTTAGTTCAATTATTTATTAGTTAATTTTGATGATGAAAAATGTGTGGTTTAATTATTTATGCCATATTTTAGATGTATTTTTATTCACATGAATCTTGACTAACTGCTTTGTACTCAAAGTCCTTTAAATTAGATTTCGGCAGGTTATTTTTGTCTACAATGTATTGATCGGAGAGTTAATTTATAAGTCACCGAACAAAACAGGACAAATCAAATGGTTAAGCTTCTCTCTTGGCTTTTCGGATAGTTATATCAATAACTATCCGAAAAGTATTTTGTTGAGTATTTTTGTTTTGATGATGTGTGCTGAATGAAAATAATCATATTTGCTCAATTACTATTGCTTGTGAAAAGAAATTAAAATCATCAATTAATACAGAAAAAGCTTATTGATATAAATACTTGTCTGTATTGGATCTGAAGTTAATAACTAGTCGTTTCATAGCATTAATTTCTCATTAAGCTAAACGTTAAGTTAACGTGTGTTTTTATTGAAAAGCATGATATGTTTTAATGTTATATCTTTGTATCATGAACAGTGCACGTTTAGACAACTCGTTAAGTTAGAGTTTTGTTTGTATAGAGGTCATGTGAGAACTCATTAAGTTAGAGGCTTAAAGGTTAAAATAGGTCGCGTGATAACTCGTTAAGTTAGTGAGTAAAAGAAGAGACAAACTCGTTAAGTTAGTGTTATACACGTGGTGAAATTATAAGTTACGAATGTTGTATTGTATCACGTGAGGTGCACATGTTTAACTCGTTAAGGTAACATAACTAAATGCGTTGAGTTGCTATATTGAACACTAAGGCAACGCGTTAGGTTAGCGTTATAAACTTAAGTTGTTATTTTTGCACGTGGTAAAATTCTTATTATAAAAACATTTGTTTATTACTGGTTCGTTGAGTTATCATAACACAACGGAGATGGTTCGTTGAGATAGCATAACACCACAGACATAGTTCGTTGAGTTAGCTACAATACTTGTCACGTGAAATGGCACATGAGGAACTCGTTAAGTTAGAAACGTTAAGTTATATATATACTTGTGTTATTGGTTTAGTTAACATTAAAGTAACGACTTCTTATTACACTGATGAAAAACTTTTGGAGGAGAAAGTTTATTTTGCAGGAAATTTTTCAGAGATTCAGGACTGATGATTAAAGAAAATTCAAAATATAAACGTGGGTTAGAACGTGTGTGTTTCGATGAAGGAAAAAGAAAAGACGTGGAGAAGTGGAAAACTGGTAGTGGTTAAACGTGAAGGATATGCATGAAATGAAGATACAATATAAAAGGCATAGAATTCTCGTTGATCAATTCATCCTTGCACACAAAATGAAAAATCTTTTCAAGGATCAAACCATCCCTGCACACTAAAAGAAAAATCTTTTTCAGGGATCAAAAACACCTCTTCGGGAAAAATCTCTCAAGTGGAAGAAAGTTCAGTGAAGCATAAAAAGGTAAGATTTTTGTCACTGAAGATTTGAAGTATTAGAAGAAAGCAAATTTGGTGAAGTATGAAAAGACAAGATATTCGTCACTGAAGAATTGCTGAAGAAAAAAAAGAAGAAGAAGAAAGATTTCAAACAGGGAGAAAAGTTTTAAATTCCACAAATTAATTTTCTCTGTTTGTAGTTATGAAATTGTTTAGATGATACATGGTATCGAAATATAATTGCATCTACAATTTCTGAGGAGAATTGAATTGTATATTGTAATTGAAACCTTGAATAAAAATGATTTTATGAAAACAATGTCTCGACTTGTTTTTGAGAATTAAAATTTCAATTATATTTCATAAAATATTAAAAATACACAATTCACCCCCCTCTTGTGTAGCCATACGATCCTACAAGTGGTATAAGAGCTTTGTTAATAATCCTTGATATAAAATCGATACCAACTTATTTAATATCATTGCTTATTCTACCTTCCTTGGTTTTAAACAGAAATTAATATCTGAGCATATGTTTAACTTTCTTGATTTAAGGCTCAAGTTGTTTTAAAGTTTTTAGATTGTTTAAAATCAAATAGGTTGAAAAATCTAAGGTAAGATGACTACTGGAAATAGTAATTTTTCTTTATATGAAGGCCAAAATCTTAATCGTCCTCCTTTATTTGATGGAATACATTTTGAATATTGGAAATATAGGATGACTGTTTTTCTTCAAAGTATAGATCATAAATTGTGGTTCATGATTTCTAAACCATATACTCCGTTAACTACTCCTTATAATACTTAGACAATTACTGAAAAAGAAAATGAAACTCTGAATGCTAAGGGCTTAAATATTTTATTTTGTGCATTGAGTTATGAACAGTTCAGTAAAGTGTCGGCATATAAATCTGCTTATGAGGTGTGGTATGCATTAGAAGTTTCACGTGAAGGTACTTCTCAAGTTAAAGAGACAAAAATAAACATGTTGATTCATAAGTATGAACTCTTTAAGATGCATGAAGACGAAAATATTTCTGAGATGTTTTCCAGATTTATTGATATCATAAACTCTTTAAAATGTTTAGGAAAGAATTTTGAACAGAAGGATTTGGTGAGAAAAATTCTTAGATCCTTAAGTTCTAAATGGTCTCAGAAAGTAACATCAATTGAGGAATCACGAGATTTAAATGTTTATACTATGAATGAACTTATAGGAAATTTAACAGCTTATGAAGTTCAATTAAATGAATCACTTAGTCACAACAAACTAAAAATGAAGAAAGAAATAGCCTTCGAAATTAATTCAGATTTTGATATATCTACTGATTCTGATGAGGATTTGATTTTGCTAACTAGGAAATTCAAGAAAGCATGGAAAGCTAGGAAACAGCAAAGGAACAAAAATGATAAACCCTCAACGTCAAAATCATTGAATGACAAGAATTCTTCATCCAGAAAGTATGTATGTTACAACTGTAAGAAACCTGGACATCTTTCTCCAAATTTTCCTATGAGGAAAAGTGAAAAGCAAAGTAGGACAAATCAGAAGAAGACGGCTTAGAAAACTTAGAAAAAGTTTTACAAGAAAAAGGCTTTGAAGGTCACTTGGGATGACACGTCTAAAGGGTCTGAATCTGAGGAATCAACATCAAAATCTTCACATTCAGAAAGAGAACAAGAGTTAGAAGACGTTGCTCATGTGTGCTTCATGGCAGATGAGTCTGAGGTAATATCTGATCCTGAAAGTCATTCAGATTTCAACTTTGATGAATTGTTATGTGCTTATCATGCATTATTACAAAAACTTAAAGTATGTAAACTAGAAAATAAGAATATTAGAAAATCTTCATCCATTATGGAAGAAGAAAATTGTTTCCTGTCTACTACTTTAGAAAAGTTTAAATGTGATAATGAAAATCATGCTAGAGATTTGCAAAAATTTAGATTTAATGAATGTATCTTGCATGAACAAATACAGAATATAAATGCTGAAAAATTAAAGATAGAATCTGAAAATGAAATGTTGAGAAACAATATAAATGAACTTGAATTAGAGATAGAAAAATTAAAACTAAGAGAGCAAGATTTAAATTCTACCTTTGAGAAATGGAATTTAAGTCAAACTAAGTTAGACAAACTAACTAGTACCCCTGCGGTGTCTTATAAATTTGTCTTAGGATTTGATTATCCTGAATATCCTGAATCTCAAGCCAATAAAGGATTTATTAGTTGCAGTTCAAGTAAATCTAAGACTAAAATTCCTTTTATTATGAAACAAGGTAATAAATATGTAGAAGTAGGTACTTCAAGGGATGAATCATGCAGTAATAATATAAATCAATGTGATTTGTCAAATTGTACTTCTAACATGACTATAAATGTTTCTAAAAATCTTGTTTCTTGTTCTGGAAATTCAGTTTCTAATGTTTTTAAAATTTCAGACAATTGTAGTAAACTGAAAATTCAGAAACCTGAGCATGTAATTCAATACACTGGTATTAGACCAATTACTCATTCTGCATGTGATAAAACTAAAAATTCTTGAGTAGAAAAAGATTTTGTATGTACAGAAAATGTTAATACAAGTACAAAATCTTGGTATGAACTTACAGAAATGTATAAGCATGACCAAAATAAATTAACATCTGATAAAAATATGTTTGGTCTTGATTATACTACATCTAAAAACAAAAAGAATGATTGCAAAAGCAATAATGCTATATGTGAGTATGAAGCTAATGATAAATCAATAGTACTTACAACTAATAAGAATATAAATGATAATGTTAAACTATTTTTAAACAAAAAGAAGAAATATGCGTTTAATGAACTTGGTCCTCAACAACATTGGGTACCAAGCAAAAGTTTTTCTTAATTTGTGTTGTAGGAGGAAACAACATCAAAATGGATCTTAGACAGTGGAGCGTCAAGTCACATGACTGGATAAAAAAGTCTATTACAAAATTTTACAAATACCATGAAAGGAAGTGTAACATTTGGAAACAAAAGCAAAGATAAAATCATAGGTATGGGCAATGTTCAAATAACTCCTAATTGTGTTATTTCAAATATACTATATGTAGAAAACGTACGATTTAATTTACTGAGTGTCATAAAACTAACTGAAAATGGATATTATGTAGTGTTTGAAGATAATGTATGCAAAATAATTGATAAAAATATAGATGAAATTAAGGTTATTGCTAAAAGAAAAGGTTCTGTATGTATTTTATCTTTACCTTCTAGTGCAGTTGATTTAAATTCATGTTTGCTAGCTAAAACTAGTGATTCATATCTATGACATAGAAGGATTGGGCATATAAATATGAGACTGTTACATAAACTATCTAGAAAACATTTAGTGAGAGGTTTACCAAAGATTAAATACTCAAAGAACTTTATGTGTGATGCATGTGAGTTAGGTAAACTTTACAAAAACTCTTTTAAATCTAAAACTGATATTTCAAGCAAGAGAGTCTTAGAAGTTATACATATGGATCTATTTGGACCAACAAGAATCATGAGTCTTGGTGGTAAACGGTATGTATTTTTTTTAGTAGATGACTTCTCTAGATACACTTGGGTATATTTTCTAGCATCTAAGACAGAAGTTTTTGAAAAATTTAAAATGTTTTGCAATTTTGTTCAAAATGAGCAAAGTGTCTCTATTCAAAAACTTAGGAGTGATCATGAAACTGAATTTGATAATGATCAAATGGATAACTATTGTAATGAGCATGGCATTGATCACAGATTTTCTTTTCCAAGAGCACCATGTCAAAATGGTGTTGTTGAGAGAAAGAATAGATCACTTCAAGAAATGGCCAGAACTATGTTGAATGAACATAAGTTACCTTAAAATCTTTGGGTTGAAGCAGTAAATACAGCTTGTTATGTTATTAACAGAAGTCATTTAAGACCTCATGTTAATAAAACTCCTTTTGAAATTATGTTTAATAGGGTTCCAAAAATTTCCTATATGAAACCATTTGGCTGCAAGTGTTTTATTCTTAAAACTAAGGAAAAAAAGGGATAAATTTCAAGCCAAATCGGATGAAGGAATTTTTGTAGGTTACTCTACTAGAAGTAAAGCCTATAGAGTATATAACAAGACTTCTAGGACTATTGAAGAAACCCTCCATGTAAGCTTCAATGAAAATTCTCTTAGAGAATCTCAATCTAAAGCTGATAATGATGATATGATCAATTTTCCAAATGAGTTAGAGATTAATAGAGAGATTGATGATTTATCTAAAAAATCAAAAATATGAACTTAAATGATCAAACTAATGATGAAAGTGATGGACTTTCAGATGTTGATGAGAATATTGAGGAAAATCAGAGAAATTGGCGTTATTCTTCATCACATCCCATTACTCAAGTCATTAGTAATATTAATGAGGGAGTTAAAACTAGAGCTTCAGTAAATTTAAATAGTATGTGCATGTTTGTTTTTATGGTGGAACTAAGGAATATACAAGAAGCATTATCTGATGAAAATTGGATAGTGGCAATGCAAGAAGAACTAAATCAATTCATTAGAAATGATGTATGGGAATTAGTCTCTCCACCAGAAAATCAATCCATAATAGGTACAAAGTGGATCTTTAGAAACAAAACTAATGAAACTGGTCAAATTATAAGGAATAAAGCTAGATTAGTTGCACAAGGGTATACATAGGAAGAAGGATTAGATTATGATGAAACATTTGCTCTTGTGGTTAGGTTAGAAAGTATTTGAATATTATTGGCCTATGCTTGTTATATGGATTTTAAATTATATCAAATGGATGTAAAGAGTGCATTTCTAAATGGTTTTATTAATGAAGAAGTCTATGTAAAACAACCACCTGGATTTGAAGATATTAAAAATCCTGACTTTGTGTATAAATTGAAGAAAGCCTTATATGGTTTGAAGCAATGACCTAGATCATGGTATGAAAGATTGTCTACTTTTTTAATAGAAAAAGTCTATATCATGGGAAAAGTGGATCATACCCTATTTATTAAGAGAGATGGTAAAGATCAGATTGTTGTTCAAATATACGTGGATGATATAATCTTTGGAGCAACCTCTAATAAGTTGATAGAAATATTCTTTGAAGAGATGACTAATTAGTTTGAAATGAGTATGATAGGAGAACTTTCATATTTTCTAGGACTTCAAATTAAGCAAATGGATAAAGGCATATTTTTAAATCAAGAAAAATATGCAGATGAAATGCTTAAGAAATTTAATTTTAATGATACAAGGATTCGAGGAACTCCTATGAGTACTACTTTAAAGTTAGATATTGATGACATAGGAAAATCTATAGATCAAAGAAAATACAGAAGTATGATTGGTTCTTTACTTTATTTGACTACTAGTAGACCTGATATTATGTTTGCTGTTTGTGTTTGTATTAGATTTCAATCTAATCCTAAGGAATCACACTTAATTGCAGTTAAAAGAATATTTAGATATATACAAGGAACTAAAAATTTCCGACTGTATTATTCTAAGGATAGTTCAATAGATCTTATAGGATATACTGATGCTGATTATGTAGGATCTAAATCTGATAGAAAGAGTACCAGTGGCACATGTCAATTATTGGGAAGTAATTTGGTGTCATGGTTTAGTAAAAAGCAAAACTGTGTAGCACTTTCTACTACAGAAGTTGAATATGTTGCTGCTGCACTGTGTTGCACTCAGATTCTATGGATAAGGCAAACTTTAGAAGATTTTGGATTATTTTATGATACAACTGAGATTTATTGTGACAGTAGTTCTGCAATAAATCTTTCTAAAAATCTTGTATTACATTCAAGAGCAAAACATATAGACGTTAGACATCATTTTCTAAGAGATAACGTAATTAAAGGAAAAATTAAATTAGAATTTGTGTCTAGTAAAAATCAATTAGCTGATATATTTACAAAACCTTTAGACGAAAATACATTCTGCAACATTAGATTAAATTTAGGTATTTGTAGGCTATGTGATGTGTAAAATGCTTAAACTCCACATAAAAAGATAAATATTATTGATGATGTTCACCTCATAGATATTATATACTTATTATAAATATCTAAAGTAATATCTAAACTGCTACTTAAGATACTATATATTTATTGTAAAATCATAGTAGTATCTTATTGATTTTAAGTAGTTTATCAATTTTAATAGTTTTTACGATTTTAAGTGGAAGTGTAAATGAAAAACATTAAATACTTCTGACATTCTGAAATTTTGATTAAATGTTTTCTTTGAATCAAGGAAAATGCATATGATCATGCATAAATTTGACTTAATTGATTAAACTTGTAGAATAAGTTATATGTAACTCATATTAAACTATTAATCAAAAGTATAAGCTTATTGAAATTGATTCATATTCTCAGTATAATCATAGAAGTAAAAATTGTATGAGATTTGTGTTTTATTGCATCTGTATTAATGGAATACATATATACTGTGCTTAAAATGAAAAGTGCTTACAAAGTAAAAATCTTTGAGAGTTTATTGATCAGTTTGATCACGAGCCTTTTGTACTTGAGCAGATAGGTATGTAAGGATTGTTGTCCTGAAAAAGGATTCTTTAAATCTGGCAACCTAAGGTCCTGATCAGATCTGAGATTGTTGACTGAAAGCTCATTACACGGGTACGTTAGAAAGCTCTTGTATGATTCAAGCTTTTCAAACTAACTTTTAAAGAAAATTATCAATATTTACTGTTTTGAAAAGAAAAAGTTGTTTCATTAATTACAAATATCTTTGAATCGCATATAGTTTATACCAATATGACTACTGATTTATTGAATCAACATTAGTACTTTTGAAAATGTTTATTTGAGATACATTCTTTTATTCTCCTTGAATTAATCGAATTGAGTTCAAAGTTGTGTTTTGATTCATATACAGTAGGAATTGATTCTGGAAATCATTTTTAATGATGTTAGGATAACGGAAGTCTTTGAAAATAAAATGTAAAAGTATAGTTATACTTAACATCTATTGTTACTACAAGTATATTTTGTATTTTGATTGAATATATTTGAAGTATATTTGTAGGGGGAGGATTAACAATGTCAAAAACAGATTAATATAATTTAGAATACAAATCTTAGTTAATCTGAATTAATGTCCTCTTAAAATCTTGATGAAATAATTTAAAAAGACAAATAAACTATTTTAGATTCAAGGGACAAAATGTTCAAATAGTTTACAATGTTCTCAAGATAATGTTAAGTTTAGCATGTGTGTTGTTTTCGGAACATTTCAGTTGGAAGCATCCGAAACTTGTTTAAGTGTACTAACTAGACGTTATGTTAGATAAGGTAACGTGTAAAATTGCCTCTAGACAGCGTTTTACTCGTTAGGTTGGTTAACTCAACGAGTTATACTTGAATATTTCGGGTACCTTGATTGAATAAACTTCCTTCAATATTTATTTAATTTCTAATCCCGACTTCTCTTTACGTTGAGTTATATGCCTAAAAACCCTATTTAAACACTTATTACATGGGGACTTAGGTTATTTGTAAACTTTGTCAAGAAAATCTTTCCCACTTGTTGCTGTTACAACCTACGACGATGGCCTCCAAGTTCTACAAAGGTCGTGGCAGAGGAAAAGGAAAAAGCAGAAGAGATGCAAAAGGAAAAGAAATAGAGAATGATGAAGTTCCACGTACTTGGTTCAAGAAAATATTTCGAGTGGACAAAAGGTTAGAAGAACTTTATAAAGATTACTTCTTTTCTCAGGATATATTAGATGAAGTTAGACAAGAACTTCAACATACTGATGCAAGTATTACATACATGGGTATTCGAAGTAAATATGATAGAGAATACAGAATGAAATATGATGAGATTGCATTTTTGGAACAGTATGCAAAATATTTGGAAAAAGGTGTAGGTTCATCAAATAGAACTCCTCAAACTCCTATAAACGGTACAAGACTACATGCATTTGTGGAAGAGCATGAATTAGCTATCCCTACTCCTTTATATTCAAAACAAGTAGAATCAGATATTGCTGTAGACAAAACAAAAGTTGATAGTCTTCGAAAGGCCGTTGCAATAGAAAGTGCCTTAGAAGAATTAAAGCAGAAAACTTTTATGGAGCAATTTGAAAAGAAAATAGCAATACTTGAAAAGGAGAAACAAAAATGTTATAGAAGAAGGAAAGTCAGAAAAATTATGTCTAAGGAAACAAAGTCTTCTGAAAAAGAAAAATCAGATGAAAATTTATTTCCAAAGGATAATGTATGTCTAGACATTGTACCTTATTGTGCATCTAATAAACTCATCAGTTTCGAACACACTGAAATTGATGAAGATAATGAGACTTTATTTTTCCTTGTTAGAAAACTTGAGAAGAAATCCAAGTCAAATATGAGCTCAAGTTTTTCTATTAGTACAAGTCCTGATGATGCAAAAATTGACAAATTAGAGCATCAGGCACCTAACATTGAACAAGTTATTGCAAATATAATTGACAATGTTGAAGCAGTAACTAGTTCAAAGGGTGAATTGTCTAGAGTAGCAGATATTGAAATTGTTAAGACTCTAGAAGAGCTAAAAGTTAACCAGCCTTTTACGGAATCTATAGAAGCAGAGTTTGAGAATTCACAGCATGAATCAATGGAATTATCTGTTGAACAAAATGAACAATTATAGACAGATACACCGGTTGTAGAATTTGTGGAAAAATTGTACTTTGAACATTCTATAGAGACTGAACAGATGAATGTTGAGCATATTGACAATGTTCCTAACACTGTTGAAGCTGAAGAATCAAGCTTACCTGAGCAGCTTCAAGATAATATTTTGGAAGAGGAACAACATGACATTCATTTTGAAGAAGAGGTTCCTGAAGATGAATTAAACTCTGAATCACAGCTTCAGGTATCACCTTCTTTGTGTACAATATTAAAAATTCAAGGTAATGCAATTCATTTTAGATCTAAAGAAGTATTGCAAAAATACAATAATCTGATTACATGTCAGATTCTGCATGCTCGTCCAATAAAATTAAGAAATTTGATGGAAATAAGAGATCTATTTGAGTTTCAATGCCTCATTAAATTCTTGCCAGTAGGAACGAAATGGAAGCAATACACAGAGCTTATTGCAGCTTTTTATAGCAATCTGGACAAGAATGGAAATTTTCTGAAAACTCAAATAAATGAAGAGGAGTTTATATTGTCTCATTAGTTAATTTTTGAAGTTTTAGGATTAAAGAATGAAGGTGTTGTTGTTACCAACAGATTTGACATAATAAGACAACTGGAATGGAACATTCAGTCTTTATCAAAAATTCCAGATGTATATTTTGAAATGAGATTAATGGAAAATCTGAATGCAAAGGCAAGGTTTATTGCAAATATATTGCATGCAAATTTATTTCAGAGAGTTGGACACAATTTGGAAGTCAGCAGAAGCTATTTATATGCAACTTATGGCCTACTGAATAAAATTCAAATAAATTGGTTTGATGTTTTTATGTCTCAACTACAACATATGAGTTCAAAGTTATTTTATGGTGATGTTGTATGTAGAATCCTTGCAAGCCAATTGACTTTATTTGACTGGCCCTCTGAAACTAAAGGCATGAAAGCATTTAGTGTCAAAGATTTGCAAAAATTTCAGGCCATGCATAAACCTCAACGACAACAACAACAACCTGATACAGACCATATACAACAACAACAACAAAGTTATTCAGTTCAAGCAGAACAGCAAACCCAGCTACCTCCTAACTTAGATACAGTGCTTAACGACATCAGAAATGATATTAGGCATCTAAGAGATAAAATATGTAATGCTATAAGTGATATACTTAGGAGGGGTCGATAACTGTTTTGTTTGTTTCTGAATACAAAATGTAATGTTTGTATTACTTGTTTGATTCATTGAACAATATATTTTTCTGTAAATGTGTTCAATTATTATTCTTGTTTATAGAAATCGTTGTGGTAATTCTCTTATATACATATATATATTCTCTGTAATTATCTTTTTGATTAATGACAAAAAGGGGGAGAAATATTATAAAAAGATGATTATGATCTTAATTGCATATATATATTATAAAAGGAGATGCTATTTAAATGGTTATTGTAATATGACAGATGATAATTAGAAAACTGATACTTATATAATTATTGACATTTGAGAGTTTTAGTTCTGAGAGGTAAAATTTACACAAACAATAGAAATAAGCTTAAGTGAACTTAAGTCAACAAACAAGTTTGTTGAATTAAAAGTTAACCCAACGAAGGTGCTTTGTTGAGTTAAACATATTTCATAATTGATTTAATATGGTTTTGTCATCATCAAAAAGGGGGAGATTGTTGAGTATTTTTGTTTTGATGATGTGTGTTGAATGAAAATAATCATATTTGCTCAATTACTATTGCTTGTGAAAAGAAATTAAAATCATCAATTAATACAGAAAAAGCTTACTGATATAAATACTTGTCTGTATTGGATCTGAAGTTAATAACTAGTCGTTTCGTTGCATTAATTTCTCATTTAGCTAAACGTTAAGTTAACGTGTGTTTTTATTGAAAAGCATGATATGTTTTAATGTTATATCTTCTGTATCATGAACAGTGCACATTTAGACAACTTGTTAAGTTAGAGTTTTGTTTGTATAGAGGTCACGTGAGAACTCATTAAGTTAGAGGCTTAAAGGTTAAAATAGGTCACGTGATAACTCGTTAAGTTAGTAAGTAAAAGAAGTGACGAACTCGTTAAGTTAGTGTTATACACGTGGTGAAATTATAAGTTACGAATGTTGTATTGTATCACGTGAGGTGCACATGTTTAACTCGTTAAGTTAACATAACTAAATGCGTTGAGTTGCTATATTGAACACTAAGGCAACGCGTTAGGTTAGCGTTATAAACTTAAGTTGTTATTTTTGCACGTGGTAAAATTCTTATTATAAAAACATTTGTTTATTACTGGTTCGTTGAGTTATCATAACACAACAGAGATGGTTCGTTGAGATAGCATAACACCATGGACATAGTTTGTTAAGTTAGCTACAGTACTTGTCACGTGAGGAACTCGTTAAGTTAGAAACGTTAAGTTATATATATACTTGTGTTATTGGTTTAGTTAACATTAAAGTAACGACTTCTTATTACACTGATGAAAAACTTTTGGAGGAGAAAGTTTATTTTACACTAAATTTTTCAAAGATCTAGGACTGATGATTAAAGAAAATTTGAAATATAAACGTGGGTTAGAACGTGTGTGTTTCGATGAAGGAAAAAGAAAAGACGTGGAGAAGTGGAAAATTGGTAGTGGTTAAACGTGAAGGATATGCATGAAATGAAGATACAGTATAAAAGGCATAGAATTCTCGTTGATCAATTTATCATTGCACACAAAACGAAAAATCTTTTCAAGGATCAAACCATCCTTGCACACCAAAAGAAAAATCCTTTTCAGGGATCAAAAACACCTCTTTGGGAAAGATCTCTCAAGTAGAAGAAAGTTCAGTGAAGCATAAAAAGGTAAGATTTTTGTCACTGAAGATTTGAAGTATCAGAAGAAAGCAAATTCAGTGAAGCATGAAAAGACAAGATATTCGTCACTGAAGAATTGCTGAAGAAGAAAAAGAAGAAGAAGAAAGATCTCAAACAGAGAGAAAAGTTTTAAATTCCGCAAATTAGTTTTCTTTATTTGTAGTTATGAAATTGTTTAGATGATACATGGTATCGAAATATAATTGCATCTACAATTTCTGAGGAGAATTGAATTGTATATTGTAATTGAAACCTTGAATAAAAATGATTTTATGAAAACAATGTCTCGACTTGTTTTTGAGAATTAAAATTTCAATTATATTTCATAAAATATTAAAAATACACAATTCACCCCCCTCTTGTGTAGCCATACGATCCTACATATTTATCATTGGTGAGTTAAGTCTTTTTATGTCCGAATATGACTTTTATGGTAAGTATTCGAAATCCCTTCTATTTCAGATAGTTAAGGTTTTTATTCCGGAGGGTTAGCTATTTCTCTGATTTAATATATTTTCAGTTATTTTCTTCTAAAGGACACGTGTCAGTCTCTCATCGCTTGACTTAAGTGACTTTTCAGAAGGTTACGATGTAACTATCCGAAAACTCTTAAGAATCGAAGAGTTACCTTCAGTAAGTATCCGAAAATAGTTTTAAGCTTCGAATGGTTGAGTTTTCTATTATTTCTAACTTAAGTGACTTTTCAGAAGGTTACCTGTGTAACTATCTGAAATGACTTAAGGATTGGAGAGTTATCTCCTATAACTAACTAAAGCATGCTTTCTCTATTAGATAGTTTATTTTTAATATTTTATGATGCTGTTTTAGAAAGACACGTGTTTCAATTTTAATACATGACTTAAGTGGTCTTTCGGTATGTTAGTTCTATCTATCCAAAATGATTTTGAAGTTTCAGTAGGTTATCTGTTTAAGTCTCCGATTTTCTAAAAGCCTCCGAAGATTTTATTTTTATAGAAACTGCAACTATTATTAATTGACTAATCTTTGTGGCAAGATATCTTTTGATTGCAGATCTCGACTTTATTATGATTGAAGGTTGTTGGAAATGAATTACTGCATAAGGCATCTGACCATTTCAGAATTCTTTCCACCTATGCAAATCTCGAAGGAAAAATAAAAAGGATTTGTAGAGAAACTGAAACACACACAGAATTTTTCAACACTCGAGAGGGAGAAATTGTCTGCTTAGCATTTCTACAAACAATTTGAAGATTTGTCTACAACAAAGCCTAGAAGATCAACAGCTACAAATCAATCAAGAATTCTCCTAAAAGCTTCATATATCAACTCTTCATTGGAGTTGATCTGGTCTTGTGTGTCATTTTCATTTTGAGTTAATGACTCCTGAGTTTAAATTGTTTTTGTTGTGCAGAAAGATCAAACAAACGTGGAGCATCTAAGGGTGGCGTGGAGAAGAGATCTATGTGGAAGAGAGGATTGCGAGTGGAGAATTCGAAGAACAACAAATTTACGTGGTTCCCCAACACGGGTACGTCCATGGGTGATCAATCTATCGTGATTCCTTGCTGTATGGTTGCTAGTACAAAGAAGGGGGAGAACAAAATCAAGGGATGGTTTGGCATGGCATCCCTTGGACGTGGATGACCCCTTACATATATAGGGGCAACGGTTGGTGATACCCAAAAGACAAGTTTGCCCCTATACAAATTATCAAAGAAATACAACCATATTCAATGACACATACATATACTTGATGGAAGACACACGCCTCACAAATCTCCACCTTGTCTTTCATCAATCTTCACCACGAACAGGTGATGGATCACCAAGACCCAACTTAGGTCAGCAGCAGCAATAGACATTGAGTAAGTCCAAGCAATGCTTGAACTTGCTTTCAACAACGCCCTTTGTAAACATATCAGCCGGATTGTCCTTTGTGTTGACCTTCATAATCTTTATCCTGTCTTCATTCCTGAGGAAGTGATACTTAACATCAATATGTTTAGTTCTATCATGAAAGACATTATCTTTGGAGAGACAAATAGCGCTAAGACTATCACAGAAGATATCAGCTTTATCAATGCGCCAACCAAAGTCTCCAAGTAAGCCTTTCAACCAAATCCCTTCCTTTGCAGCTTCTGTCATAGCCACATATTTAGCCTCAGTTGTGGACAGAGATATCGTAGGCTGAAGAGTTGATTTCCAACTCATAATAGAACCTGCAAATGTAAAGACATAACCAGATAATGATCTCTTTCTGTCAACATCACCTGCATAGTCTGAGTCTGTATAACCAACCATAGTACAACCCCGATCTACTACATACATCAAGCCAACACCTGGTGTTCCTTTCAAATATCTGAATATCCTTTTAACTACTTTCCAATGTTCCCTGCCCAGATTGGACATGAACCTACTAACAACACTCAAAGGATATGCCAGATCAGGCCTAGTGCATACCATAGCATACATAAGACTTCCAACTGCCTGTGCATAAGGAACTCGCTACATATCAAGCTTTTCAGAATCAGTTTGTGGACACATCGCAGATGACAATTTGACATTTCTGTCATAAGGCGTGCTAATGGCTTTGCATGAAGCCATACCAAATCTGCTAAGGATCTTCTCAATATACTTCTGTTGATTCAAAAATAGCTTACCAGAATTTCTTTCACGCCTAATCTCCATTCCAAGAATTCTGCCAGCTGGACCAAGATCCTTCATATCAAATTCTGATTTTAATGTGTCCTTCAGCTCCTGTATCACTTCGATATTCTTTGTAGCTATAAGAATATCATCAACATACAATAACAAATAAACATGTGTACTCTTATCAAGAGTTTTAACATATACACATGAATCATAGTTGCTACGTCTAAAACCAACTTTAACTATAAAGGCATCAAACCTTTTGTACCATTGTCGTGGTGATTGTTTAAGTCCATACAAGGACTTATTTATTTTGCACACCCAATCGAATTTACCTTTCACCACAAACCCTGTTGGTTGTTCCATCCAAATATTTTCTTCCAACTCACCATGCAAGAGGGCTGTCTTTACATCTAGTTGTTCTAATTCTAAATTCTGTGCTACAGCAATGGATAACAAAATTCTAATAGATGTATGACGTACAACAAGAGCAAATACCTCATTGAAGTCAACTCCTTCTCGCTGTGAATAACCTTTGGCGACTAATCTTGCCTTGTGTTGCACACCTGCGTTGCCTTGAGTCCCAATCTTCTTCTTATAGACCCATTTGCAACCAACAATATTTGTGTTCTTTGGACATTTCACTAGTTCCCAAGTCTTGTTCCTATGGAGAGATTGGAGTTCCTCCATAGCAGACATCCAAAGACTAGCTTCTGAATCTTTCATTGCAGCTTCATATGTAGGTGGATCAACATAATCCTCCACCTTAACTACTACTTGTAAGGCAAAAGCAACCAAACTGTCGTAGCCATATCTAATCAAAGGTCTAACATCTCTTCTAGGACGATCTTTGCCAATGGTTCTTGGTGGTGGTTGCTCCACCTCTTCCTCCTCAACTTCATTTTCCTGAGTTTCAGATGAGATTTCTCTAATTTCAACTTGATCAGTGATAGGCGGTTGCTATGCATCATCTATCTCCATCTGTTCAAGAAGGGTGTGCTTAATTTCTAGTGTTTCACCTACTACTTTATCTATTGCCTGCAAAAGAGAATTCTCATCAAAAGTAACATCACAGCTATATATTACTTTGTGAGATTCAATATCATATATCTTGTATCCCTTTACACCAACACCATAGCCCACAAATATGCCTTTCTTGGCACGTGGTTCCAGCTTGCCATTGTTCACATGATAGTAAGCTGGACACCCGAAAATTCTGAGCTTTGAATAATTAGCAGATCTTTTCAACCATACCTCAAGAGGTATCTTCCCATCTAAGGCACTAGAAGGGGACCTATTCACCAGATAGGAAGTTGTGTTAACAGCCTCTGCCCAAAACTTCTTGCTCAAACCTGCATGAGACAACATACAACGTGCCTTTTCTAGGAGTGTTATGTTCAATCTTTCAACCACTCCATTTTGCTAAGGGGTATACTTGACAGTGTTATGCCGTGTAATGCCTTCATCTTTACAAAAGTTATCAAATTCTTGAGAACAAAACTCAAGACTATTATCAGTTCTAAGATATTTTACATTTCTGTCTATTTGGTTTTCTACCTGCTTCTTCCAATGCTTGAAGCAAGAAAAAGCTTCACTTTTGTGTGTCAAAAAGAAAATCTAGTTCATCCTTGAATGACAGTCAATGATAGAAAGAAAATATCTAGAACCTGCAATAGAAGGTTGACGTGAAGGCCCCCAACAATCAACATGAATATAATCAAGAACTCCCTTGGAGCTATGCTGACTACATGCAAATGACACTCTTTTATGTTTGCCAAAGACACAATGCTTGCACATGTCAATACAAGCACCCTTGTGCCCATCAAACTTGCCTAGACTACTCAGTTTCTGCATTCCTTTTTGCCCCAAATGACCCATCCTTGAGTGCCATATGATAGAAAAATCCTACTTATCAGATATAGTTGATGTAGCTACGCCAACAATTGGAGTGCCCTGCAAAATGTATAAGGGACGAGATTTGGTTCCCTTCATAACAACTAATGAGCTTTTCAGTATGTTGATCTTTCCTTCACCACTTGTATATCTATAACCCTTAGCATCAAGGGCCATCAGTGAGATCAGACTTTTTCCAAGCTTTGGGACATGCCAAACATCCTCTAGAATTCTAACTGTGCCATCATGCAGTTTAAATTTTATAGTGCCCACACCAACTCTAGAACACACATCATCATTGGCCAAAGTCACTTGACCACCCTCCACCTGCTTGTAGGTGTCAAAATACTCCCTAGTAGGAGTCATATAATGTGAAGCTCTTGAGTCCATAATCCACTGATCATCAGAATAAGCACTGCAACAAACTATAAGAGAAAAGTCATCACCTGACGCAGAACTAGTTTCTACCACAACAGCCTTTCCTTTGTTCATAAGCTTAGGACAATGTGATTTCCAGTGTCCTTTGTCGTTACAGTAATTTCCCATGAAAGAACTTATCAAAGTCTTGAGAAGCCTAAATAAAGATTGGAAAGCTAAGACTACCTCCTTGCAAAATTCAAAGGATATGAGAACTTTCACTCTAGAATATCTCACTGGCAATTTGTTAGCCTATGAGACTCAACTGAAAGATTGGAAAGAAGAGGAAGGAGAAACCTCAAGGAAGGTTGAAAAGAAAAAGGAGCTTGCACTGAAGGCTCAACAGCCATCTAAGGAGTCTGTTAATGAGTTACTAGAAGAATTGGCCTGTATTATCAGAAAATACAGAAAATTTTGGAAGAAAGGAAAAAGTCATGATAAAGGGAAGCAATCTGCTACAAAATACTTCAATTGCAACAAATATGGGCATTTTCAGAGCCAATGCACATATCAAAAGAAGGATGAAAGAAAGAACTTTGACAAGAAGAAATCTCATGGAAAATAGAAGTTTCATCAAAAAAGATTTAATCAAAGAAAGAAGAAAGCATTCCAAGTTACTTGGGATGATTTTACAGAATCTGAAGTATCTGAGGGTACCAGTATTGATGGTACACAGACTGAGTCCGAGTCTGAAGAGATTTTGAAGTATCTGATATAAATCAAGATGATTACAATGAATTATTAGAAGAACTGAAAAATGTTAGTTTGGAAAATTCTATGTTAAAAAGAAACTTATCAAATAGTAATAAAATTGCTACTAAGTTAGAAAAGGAAATTATTGCATTAAAAACTAAAAATTCTACATTAAAGAAAAATAAATTTATTGCTAATAGTTCTGATATGCATAATAAAATTTCTGAACTTGAAAAATATAATTCAGAACTTATTAAAGAACTGAAGGATAAATTCTTAGAAAACAAAAGGCTACAAGATGTAACTGAAAAATTGAATGAAACATTTAAAAATCAATGTGTAGAAAAATCTAGTTCTAATACTGATATAGAAAAATTAGAACAAAAAATTGGTAGATTGAAATTTAAACTAGGAGCTTTTACTAAAGGAGATAAGAAACTAACAAATATTATTAATAGTTATAAAGTCTTTAGTGATAGAATTGGTATAGGTTTTAACTATGAACCACCAAAAACATATGCTTCTGTTAATTTTTCAAATAGGTATAAAATGGATTATGGAAATGGCTATTTAAAAATAATTAATAAAGAAAAAGTTATCTATGTATTAAAAAGAAATTCTATTAATCAAAATAATGCATGGATATTAAAACAGAATAGATTTCAAATCTTTTCCACTGACAAAAATGGACCCAAGAAAATATGGATACCAAAGGATGTGATTATGACTGTTCTTACAGGTCAAAACTAAAAGATCTTGATGGGTGATGGATAGTGGTGCTTCAAAGCATATGACTCGAGATAAATCTGTCCTAAAAGACCTAAAGAAGATTGATGGAGGAAATGTCAGATTTGGCAATGATCAAAAAGGTAAGATTATTGGTATCAAATCTGTCTATGTAAATGATAAAATGGTTATAGATAATGTCCTACTAGTTGAAAATTTAGAGCATAATTTAATTAGTATTACTCAGTTAGAAGATAAAGGTTATATGGTTTTGTTTAAATCTAAGAAGTACCTTGTTATTGATGAAAATTCTAATGAAATCAAATTTACTACTCATAGAAGAAATGATGTCTGTTTTCTAAATTTACCTGATGATGTTTCTTTTGCTGATTCCTGTTTAATTGCTAATAATTTGGACAATGCATGGTTATGGCATCGTAGACTAGGTCATATTCATATGAGTAGCTAGATAAGTTAGCTGAGAAGAACCTAGTAGATGGTTTACCTAATTTGAAATTTAAAAAGGATAAAATTTGTGATGCATGTAAATTGGGAAAATAGAAGAAGAGTTCTTTTAAATCAGGAAAGCAAATTATATCTAGAAGAATTTTGGAATTAATTCACATGGATTTATTTGGCCCTACTAGAACAGAAAGTTTAGGTGGTAAGAGATATATATTTGTTCTAATTGATGATTTTTCAAGATATACTTGGGTAATATTTCTAAGACATAATAGTGAAGTATTTGAGGAGTTTAAAATTTTTCTGAATATGATTCAAAATGAAAAGCAATTGAAAGTTCAGAAAATTAAGAGTGATCATGGAGGGGAATTTGAAAATGAAAATATGGAAAATTTTAAATCTTTTGGATCTAAATGTTTTATTCTGAATACAAAAGAGAATAAAGATAAATTTGAAGTAAAATCTGATGAAGGTATATTTTTGGGATATTCTTCAAGAAGTAAAGCATATAAAATTTATTACAAAATTTTTTTGGCTATTGAAGAATCTATGCATGTAAATTTTGATGAAGAGCCAAGTAATGCTTCAAAAGAAATTGTTGATACTTCAGATTATGAATGTGATGAATCAAATATTGAAGAATCTAGTATCGTGGGTCAAGAAAGAAATGATAATCCTTTGACTCATAAATTTTTGCCTCAACACCCTAAGGAGTTTATTATTAGTGATATTTCTAAAGGTGTGCAAACAAGATCTAGGATTAATGTTTCTGGGTGTTATGCATTTCTATCTGTAATAGAACCTAAAAACATTGATGAGGCATTAAATGATGAATTTTGGATTAGTACCATGCAGGAAGAACTTAATCAATTTAGAAGAAATGAAGTTTGGGACTTAGTTCCTAAACCTCTAGATCATTCAATTATTGGCACTAAATGGATATTTAAGAATAAATTTGATGAATCAGGGCATGTAATTAGAAATAAAGCTAGACTAGTAGTCCAAGGGTATAACCAATAGGAGGGAATAGATTTTGAAGAAACCTTTGCACCTGTAGCTAGATTAGAATCTATTAGAATTTTTCTAGCTTTTGTTGCTCATATGAATTTTAAACTATATCAAATGGATGTTAAAAGTGCATTTTTAAATGGTTTCATTAAAGAAGAAGTATATGTTAGGCAACCACCTGGTTTTGTTGATGCTGATTTTCCTAAGAATGTTTTCAAACTAAAGAATGCCTTGTATGGTTTGAAACAAGCTTTGAGAGCTTGGTATGATAGGCTGAAATCTTTTTTGTTAGATAATGGTTGACAATACCTTATTCTTTAAGAAAAATCATCTAGGTTTGTTAGTTGTTCAGATTTATGTAAATGATATCATTTTTGGAGCAACTAATTAGAATTTAAGTAATAAGTTTGCAAATCAGATGAAAATCAGTTTGAGATGAGTCTATTGGGTGAGTTGACATTCTTTTTGGGATTGCAGATTAAACAAGTTGAGAAAGGAATTTTTGTATATCAAGAAAAATATACAAAGCAACTTTTAGAAAAATTTGGAATGAGTAACCGCAAGTCCTCAAGCACTCCTATGAGTTCATCAATTAAATTGGATAAAGATGAATCTAGACCAGCTATTGATATTACTAAATATAGAGGAATGATAGGTTCTCTTCTTTATTTAACTACTTCTAGACTTGATATCATGTTCAGTGTTTGTGCCTGTGCTTGTTTTCAAACTCAACCAAAAGAATCTCACCTATCTGCAGTTAAAAGGATAATGAAATACCTACAAGGAACTTCAAATTTTGGTTTAATGTATTTCAAAGATAGCAGTTTGGATCTAATTGGATATAGTGATGCTGATTATGCTGGATGCAAATATGATAGAAAGAGTACTAGTGGAATTTGCCAACTATTTGACAGTTCATTAATTTCATGGTTTAGTAAGAAGTAGAATTGTGTTGCCCTATCAATTACTGAAGCTGAATATGTTGTTGTTGCCCTATGTTGTGCACAAATTCTCTGGATGAAACAAACTATGAGAGATTATGGAATTACATATGGAAAAACTCCTATTAATTGTGACAGTAATAGTGTAATAAGTTTGTCAAAGAACCTTGTGTTGTATTCTCGGGCAAAACATATTGAGATAAGACACCATTTTTTGAGAGATAATGTTATGAAGGATAACATTGAGCTGAATTTTGTTTCTACTCATGAGTAGTTGGCAGATATTTTCACAAAGCCTCTTAAAGAAAAATAATTTATCAAATTGAGAAGAGATTTAGGAATATGCTGCCTAAGTGATTTTTAACCTTACCTACTATCTTTTATCTTTTACTTTTTCAATATTTACTTCACCATCTCTTTTTCTATTATTTGTTTATACTACTTTATTTTGATGATCTACTTCAATGTAATTGTAATATTGAGTTATTTCTTGAGAATATTTACAAATTTTTTTTCAAACCTTAAAACAACAACAAAACAGACAACTATCTTCATGGGATTTTCTACTGAGTTTATAAGTTACAATGATTTCATACATCTATATTAAAATCAACTCAGAATAACTCACAACATTATTGAAGGTTTCTGTTCCACAAATAGAATAATGTCCACATGACACTTAGAATGGAGATCTAAATCCGAAAAATAGCCAAGTTACCTTAATTAATTCAATGATTGTATTCCTATTTGCTAGACTAAATATTTCATGATTAGAAAATTTAGAGGTATTTAATATGTGAGGGTGAAAAACAAGGAAAAGTGGTTGGAAGCAATAAGACTCAAGATATTTAACCTGACCTTGTCCAAATGTTTTTAACTTTCTACACTTTCTCATTTTTCAGTACTATCAAAGTGATTGCCATTGTTAAAAAAAAAAAAATGGAATGTTTGTTGCAAAGAGCAACCAACACCAATCTTAAAAAAAAAAGAAAAAAGAAACCTCTGATTATGGCTATGCAGTACTGACCGTTTCATAATTCTCAAAGATCTTCTTTTCTTCTTAGTTAATTACATAACAGACATTGTTTGAATTAGATTGTATTTTGATTCGTATGTTGTTGAAATTTCTTCTAGAAATCTTATTGGAAAATTCAAGATGGCAGATGATGAAAAGAAGAACAAACGATAATATAATTAACACCTATGTGATGATGATATACTTTATATGTAATTGACATATATTCTAAGTATATTTGTAGGTTGATTACTGAAACATACAGAATATATTTTTATGCTAAATAGAAGAAAAAAAGAAAGAAGAAGAATTAGTTCTAGCACTTTTAGAAAGATCAATTAATTAGATCTTAGTTTGCTAAGGGACTAGCAAAATTTAGGTATGGTGGAAGTGTTTAGAATGAAAAAGTGCATATTATTAACGATTAAATGATGGTTAATTGCATAATATTTAGCTTATCATATAAGAATTAAGCCATTATGTTATAATTGCACTGTTATATGCTTTAATTGAAGAATCTACTTAATTTTGGGGAATTAATGTTAATTTAGTATATTTCTGAACTGTCGGTAAGTTGCAGGCTGTGAAATTCTTAAGTACCCGAATTTTCTGATAATTCAGACAGTTATGTTTAATAGACCGAACATGTCGGATAGTTATGTTTAAATTGTCGAGCAGTTATGTTTTGAAAGTTTCCTAAAGTTAATAACTAGTCGTTTCGTTGCATTAATTTCTCATTTAGCTAAACATTAAGTTAACGTGTGTTTTTATTGAAAAGCATGATATGTTTTAAAGTTATATCTTCTATATCATGAATAGTGCACGTTTTGATAACTCGTTAAGTTAGTGAGTAAAAGAAGAGACGAACTCGTTAAGTTAGTGTTATATACGTGGTGAAATTATAAGTTACGAATGTTGTATTGTATCACGCGAGGTGCACATGTTTAACTCGTTAAGTTAACATAACTAAACGCATTGAGTTGCTATATTGAACACTATGGCAACGCGTTAGGTTAGCGTTATAAACTTAAGTTATTATTTTTGCACGTGGTAAAATTCTTATTATAAAAATATTTGTTTATTACTGAATTAGTGAGTTATCTATAACTATCCGAAATTGCAGCTGGGCATCAGACAGTTATATGTATTGTTAGGATCGATAGGCTCACTAGAGGGGGGGTGAATGGTGAACGTGTGTAGTTTTAAAATTCTTTTGATGTTGAATCGAATGATTCAATAGAAATGTAATGAACTGAAACTAAGAGAATGCAAATCAGCAAAGATAAGAAACACATAGCAAATTTTTAGGTGGTTCACCAAAATGGCTAGTCCACCCCCAAGATTCACTTGGGCTTCACTAAGTGTTTCAACACTTACACACTTGCTTTCAGGTCAAAGCAAGAACCAACTACATAGAAGTTTTCAGGTAAAAACTTAAGTAAACCAACCTCTAGAGTTTTCAGGTCGAAACTCAAACCAACACTGTAAGTAGCTTTCAGGTTGAAACTACGAATCAACTTTAATTCTTCAATCAGAGTTTTACGCACAGAGCTTTTTTCGCAGTAGATCTTTGGAATATGCTTCACTATTTGCAGACTTGAGTGTAAATGGAATTTGGAGTATATGCTCTATGTATCTCTGTTGTATGTATTTTGTATATATACTTGATATGTACAACGATCATATTTCTCTCCAACGGATGTATTCTACTGTACTTGATTAGCCTCAAGTCCCAATACGGCAAGTGACCGTTCAGAAAATCGTTTCAAGATATCTTACCGATTTTCCTATTCTTTCGGATAGTTAGCTATGTAACTCTCCGAAGAATTTCTGTAACTCACCGAAAGATCACTTAACCTTTTCTGCCAGGTAGGATTCCAGAATATTTAAATGTGAGTTGTCATCCAATCAGATACTTATAACTGTAACTTACTGAACAGTTATATACTTGCCGATTGCTTTTATTTAGCACGTGCATAAAGGACTGACTTAAGTTTCGGAAGGTTATCCCTATAACTCATCGAAATGCTTCAGGATTTCAGATAGTTATTTTTCTATCTCTCCGAAAACTTATATGAGCTACTCTCTGGAATTCTGCACGTGGGGAATTCAATGACTTAAGTTTCAGATAGTTAAACTGTAACTCACCGAAATGCTTTAGGATTTCGGATAGTTATTTTTCTAACTCTCTGAAAACTTATATGAGCCACTCTCTGGAATTCTGCACGTGGCAATTTCAATAACTTAAGTTTCGAATAGTTAAACTGTAACTTACCGAAACTCTCTTTGAAAATTTCGGATAGTTATCTAACTCTCCGATTTCCCCTTTAAAGCTTTCAACTACCGGCTTCTCCATTTTGCACGTGCGTAATAAAATGACTTAAGTTCCGAAAAGTTATGTCTGTAACTTACCGAAAAACTCGAATAGTTATCTAACTCTCCGAAAAGATAACTCGAATAGTTATCTAACCTTCTGTTCTGTATTTCTGCACGTGGTTTATTGAATGACTTAACTTTCAGATAGTTATACCTGTAACTCTTCGAAAAATCCTTTAAGCTTCCGGATAGTTAACTCCTTAACTATCCGATTATTCAATCCTCTTCACTGTCTGATTAAATAACTCTCCAAAGGATTTGTAAAAATTCAGATAGTTATCCTTCTAACTGTCCGATAGTCTTGCTACTATTTTACTCTTCGAATACATGAACCTGTAACTGTCCGATTTTGTTGTATCTTGAAAGTATTATCATTTGGAACCTTATTGATCTGTTCATCTGCATGGAAATTGTTCTAACAGCCTTCTGATCTAATGTAGAATAGACTTAACTATGAAATACAATATATTACCTCACATAGGTTTTGCATTATCAAAATACTCGAGTTCTAACATGTATAACTCTTCGAAATCTCTTTTTATTTATAAAATAGCTGAGGACACGTGTCATGTTCTAGGAAAGTGACTTAAGTGGATTTTCAGTAAGTTAGCTGTAACTATCCGAAATGCATCTGAGCATTGGATAGTTAGACTTGTAACTCTCTGAAATGTTATTTTATGATTAAACTACTGCCGACACGTGTCGATATCTGGTAGATTTACTTAAGTTATATATCGGTGAGTTATTTGTAACTATTCGAAATGCATCTGAGCATCGGATAGTTAAGTTTATAAGTATCCGAAATGCACCTGAGCATCGGATAGTTAAATTTATGCACGTGTTTTATAGTTAAATCAATGAAGAAAGTTCGTTGAGTTATCTATAACTCCACAGACTATTTATTTTCTAATATACCACTATAGCGGTTGTAGAAACAGGACAGTTGGAAGAAAAACCACGATTGCATGTATTGCGCAGGGAGAAGAAATCATCACCGTTGATATGAATGAAGGAAATCCAACTAACCATTCAAGCAGAAGCAGTTACTACTGAAGAAATATAAAAGAAAAGAAGAAAAGAAGAAAGTGTGTGATCGATGGACGGCCAGTGTATACAGAGGAGGAGCACCAAGCTTTCTGTAGACAGTATCGGCGATTCTCCGAAGTATCACACCAACCATCGTTACCACCACCATAATCACCAACCATTGGAGGTCTGTGAGAATACTTTCTTGATGTCGGGTCGATTCCGAGCCAAACACAGTGCCTAACAATCACTGTGAGGAGTGATCGTGTTGCAAGAAGGGAAGACATTTTCACCAAGCGCCGACTCATATTTCAGGAGATCGTAAAGCTTTTAGCCTTGGCTTCAGGTTGATGCCTGTATGCTGAAGAGAAGATTATCTTGCAATTCTGGACTCGCGATTCTATAGGGAGAGGAGACAGAATTCTAAGTGGTTTAATTTTCAGTGGTGTAATCGCATTGCAAGTAGTGTCGGAAGTATTTACTATCGAGTGAGATTACTTTACATTTCACCTTTCACCCATTTCCATGTTCATATTAAAATAAAAATACCAAAAAAAATTTATCTATGTTTGTATGTTGTATTTGAGTGTTGTATTATTTGTGTTGTATCGTGATTAATGTTATCTTTGTCACTGTTGTGATTTTTTTATGTTGTTTTAGTTTTACAGTTTATTGAAATTAGTTCGTTCAAAAGACTTAAAGATTTTAATGGTTACTGTTTGAATTATCTGAATGTTAGTATTGCTTAATGATAAATCCAATGTTAACTAACATTAAAGAGCTTAATTGATGCTATTTACAATCTGTGGAATCGCCCAATGATTGGCCGAATTCCTCTGTAAATAGCAGTATTGAAAAGAAAAGACAGGCTCGTGGAGTTAACTTAAGTCCATGAGGTTAGTCCGTTGAGTTAACTGTAATTCAACAGAGAGCTTATTGATTATATAAATTTGATCATTAACAAACGAACAATTCTCAAATTCTTCAGCAATTCCCTATGGGATCAACTTGTACTTGCACACTGATACAATAGACACTGTGCACTTGCAGTTAAAGTACAAATTGGACTTAATATCTAAATTGTATTAATGGTTGTTTGTTTACTTCTAAAAGAAAGAATAGGCATAAAGATAAATTAACTCAGTAAAAACAGAAGTAACAAATCCAAGTTTTTTTGGTACGTTATTGGAGATCTAACCAGATATTTTGGTGTCGTGTTGGGAAAACACAAACAAAACTCTTTGAAACTTCAGATGCAAACCCGAAGATGTCCAACCTGGCTCTGATACCAGTTGTTGTGTGGAAAGATCAAATAAACGTGGAGCATTTAGGGGTGGCGTGGAGAAGAGATCAACGTGGATGATAGGAATGCGAGTGGAGAATTCGGAAGAACAACAAATTTACGTGGTTCCCCAACATAGGTACGTCCACAAGTGATCAATCTATTGTGATTCCTTGCTGTATGGTTGCTGGTACAAAAAGGGGGGAGAACGAAATCTAGGGATTTGGCTTGTTGGCCCTCCCTTGGACGAAGATGACCCCTTATATAGGGACAATGATGGGTGATACCCAAAAAACAAGTTTACCCCTATACAAATTATCAAAAAAATACAACCATATACAATGACATATACATATACTTGATGGAAGACACACGCATCACAGTTTGTTTGATTCATAAAAATAGAAAATAGTTTTATTGTTTACAGAAATTGATTCATCCCAGATACTTAAAGATTTTAATGATTACTGTTTGAAATATCTGAATGTTAGTGTGCTTAATGACAAATTTAATATTAACTAACATTAAAGTGCTTCAATGATGTTATTTATATTCTATGGAACTACCCAATAGTTGGCTGAATTCCTCTGTAAATAACAATATTTAACTAGAAAGGTAAGCTTGTGGAGTTAATTTTAGTCCACAAGGTTAGTCTGTTGAGTTAACCATAACTCCACGAACTAAGTCTATTGAGTTAACTATAACTCAACGGAGTGCTTAACTGAACACATATAAACTCTAATATAAAAATCGGAATAGTACACAATTCTTACTCAATCTCTATGGGATCGACCTGTACTTGCACACAAATACAATATACACTATGCACTTGCAGTTAAAAATACAAATTAGACTTAATATCTAATTTGTGTGAAAGGTTGTTTGTTTACTTCTAAAAGAATTTATTAATATAAGCATAAAATCAAAGAACTTAACTTTTCACAACCAAACAATCACTCCTAAGTTTTTGAATTTTAACATTTTGCTCATTTTGAACTTTGTTATAGAATACTTTAAATATTTCAAAAACTTTAGTTTTATTAGCTAGAAAATAAACCCAAGTAAACCTCGAATAATCATCAACTAATACAAAAGCATAATGTTTACCTTCTAGACTTGTTGTCCTAGTAGGTCTAAATAAATCCATATGCACTAGTTCTAATACTCTTTTGCTCATTATTTCATTTAAAGTTTTAAAGGATGTTTTATGTAGTTTACTTAATTGACATGCATCACACATAAACTCTTTCAAGTAATTAATATTAAGTAAACCTCTAACTAGATTCTTTTTAGACAGCTTTTGTAATAACTTTAGGTTTGAGTGACCTAGCCTTCTATGTCATAAAATGATTTCATCTGATTTTGTAATTAAGTAAATATTGTCTTTAATAATATTAGAAAGTAAATTCAAAATACAAATGGATCATTTCTTGTATGTAGTAAATAAAATTTTGTTTGTATACATGTCTATAATTTTATAGGAATCTTTTTCAAAAATCTCTTTGTAAAATTTCATTAAGACAGGAACACTCAGTAAATTAAAACCTAAATTTTCAATTACCTAAACCTTGCCAAACCCAAGGATTTTTGTTTTACTTTTATTTCCAAAGCTAACTTGTTCATTCTTGGTCTTTTGTTACTTTTGTAAGTAATCATATATCTTCAATCATGTGGCTAGATGCTTCACTATCCATTATCCATTTTGATTTGTGTACCTACAAAATAATTAAGAAGAGATTTTATTTCTTGGCACCCATTTCTGAGTTATATCAATATCTTTAAATTTCAACTTATTTATTTTCTAATAATTATTCCTACATTTATCACTCTTAGTGTTGTAATTATCAAAACATTTATTTCTATGTACAATAGAGTTAAAATTTTCATTTCTGACATTATTTAATTACTGATTGCAATATCTGATTTTTCTTAAATATGAAGAAAACTAATCAAATATAGTAAAATCCCTATTTTCAACTGACTTAGCATGATTTTTCTGAAAATTTCTTTTGGGGCTCTTGCATCGTATGTTATTATCTATGTTGTATTTTATCTACTTACATATATTTATCTCCTTTTCTAATTACACACAGAATAGTTTTTCTTCTACTATTCTTAGTATTGTTAGGATCATAAGGCTCACCAAAGGAGGAGTGAATGGTGTGTATGTAATGCAACCAACCTTTCTTCAAGCTTTCAAGTACAAGCTCTTAACCAATAGTGAGTTTTTAGGTAGAAACTCATGAACCAACAACTTTAAGCTTCGAACTAGAGTTTGAGCACAAGGAGCCTTTGTGTTGTAGTGAGCTTGAGTATATTTCTCTTCTGTATTTGTAGACTAAGTGTATAGCTAGAATTTTTTAGTAGCTCACAATATTTGATAATCGTAGTTGTAATCTTCCCTTGACTTATCATATTTATACCAAAATGTATAACGATCATATTTTCTTCTAACGATTGTTTTCTACTCTATACTTACTGTGTAGTTAGTCCCAAAAATAGTAAGTTATTATTTTGTTTACTGTCTAGCTTATAACCTTCCGATTCCCTTTGATTTTCGGATGGTTAGCTATGTAACTCTCCAGAGGATAATCGTAACTTACCGAAAATCCACTTAAGTCCTTTTGTCTATGTCACGTGGGATTTTAAGTCATACACGTGAGGCGTCTTAAGTTCGAATAGTTATAGCTATAACTTACTGAATCCTTTTTGACTATCGGATAGTTAGTTATTGTAACTCTCTGATTTTCTTCAAAGCTTTCGACTGTAGTTATTCTATTTCGGCACGTGTATAAAAGGATGACTTGAGTTTCAGATAGTTCATTCTGTAACCTTCCGAAACTTCTCAAATTTCGGATAGTTAGCTTTTCTAACTTACCAAAAGTCCTTTTAAGCCTTTGTCTGCTATAAGTTCAATTTCTACATGTGCATATTTTTTTGACTTAACTATCTATATAGTTGTTCCAGATAACTTTCCGATTTGCTTGTATTTTTGGATAGTTACCAATTTAACTTTTTGAAAATTTGAACAGTTGTCTTTCCCTGCTTTTAACTTTCATCACATGTATTTTAAATGACTTATCTTATCAGATAGTTAGATTTTCTAATTCACTGATTTCCTTGGATTTTCGGATAGTTAGCTTTCCTAACCCTCCGATCATTCAACCAGTTATCTTTCAAACTTTCCGAAGGCATTGTAGTTTCAGATAGTTATCCTTCTAACTGTTCGATGGTGTATCTACTGCTTTAAACTAACTCTTCAAATACTTAGCACTATAACTCACCGAAGATCCATTTCTTTCGAATACTTAAGCCTGGTAACCTTCCGAAAATCTTGTTTTTCTCTTACAGTAGTTTTTGAACTATCTGTATTGACTTATCTACCTTCTGATCTTTAGTTTGCTGAACTGTCTTGTGATATCTGTGAAATACAATTTGTTTCCTCACATAGGGTTTTGCATTATCAAAATACAAGGGTTCTAACAATCTCCTTTTTGATAATGACAAAATCTTTTACATTTAATTACATGTATTTCACTCCCTAGTTTATTTCTATACATTCAATCATATAGAAAACAAGTAAAACAGATTTCTAGAGTTACATGATTTACAGAAAATAAGTAAAGCATGATTTATAGGGAGTACATAAACCTAGAGTAAATATCTCCCCTTGTTTGTGTGTTGGGAATTCTACCGCTGCCTTCCATGTAATTTCTCTTTATATTTCTCCCCCTTTTTGTCATTAAATAAAAGGAGATCTCTATTTCTGATATCATAACTCTTGTAGGCAAAAATCTTCTCCACTTTTAATCCTGAGTTGGATAGATCTTCTCCTATTGATCCCTTCTATTTCCTAACTTGCTCTTCCCTTGAGAGGATGCACACTTAAGTGTCTTGTAGGAGTACACGTTAGTAGAAAACAAGCTCCCATATGGTGAGCTTGAGTGGTAATAATCATAAAACCAATATAAATGCATTATAAGTCATGTATTGAGCATATGCCTAGATTTCTTCAAATATAATTAAAAGTTGATTCATTTAATGGTTTTGTGAAAATGTTTGCAAGTTGATTTTCTATTAGAACAAACTTAAGTGAGATGTGCCCTTTTTCCACATGATCTCTCAAAAAATGATGTCTGATCTTGATATGCTTGGCTCTAGAGTGAAGTATTGTATTCTTGGATAAACTTATTGCACTATTGTTATCACAATAAATTTCTATATTTTGAATTTTCAGTCTATAATCTACTAAAGTTTGCTACATCCATAGAATTTGAGCACAACATAGGCCTACTGCAATATATTCTGCCTTAGTAGTGGATAATGCAATACAATTTTGTTTCCTACTGAACCATGAAATTAAAGAATTTCCAAGCAGTTGACATGTGACACTTGTACTTTTTCTATCTAATCTACTTCCTACATAATCTGCATCACTATAACCTATTAAAGTTAGACTGCTATCAGTTGAGTAATATAATCCAAAATTTGAAGATTCTTTTGACTGATTTCAGATGAGATTCTTTTGGTGATGCTTGAAATCTAGCACACAAGCATACACTGAACATGATATCTAGCCTACTTGCTGATAAATACAATAGAGATTCAATCATGCCTCTATATTTCTTTTGATCTACTATAATACTTAAGTCATCATTTTCAAGTTTAGTATTTGAACTCATTGTTGTGTTTGCAGAATTGATGTTCTTAAAGCCAAATTTCTTCAAAGTTTCTTTGCAATATTTTTCTTGATTAACAAAGATGCCATTTTTCACTTGATGGATCTGTAGTCCTAAGAAAATCTTCAACTCTCCCATCATGCTCATTTCAAATTTATTTTTCATCAAATTTTGAAATTCATGACAGTTTTTCTAATGTAGCTCCAAAAACAATATCATCAACATAGATTTGAACAATCAACATATGCAAATCAAAAGTTTTAATAAACAAAGTGTTGTCCACTTTGCCTATGATGAAATCATTATCAGTTAAGAACTTTTTCAATTTTTCATACCATACCTTGGGTGCCTGTTTTAGACCATACAAAGCTTTGTTTAATCTATATACATGATCTGATTTTTCTTCATCTTCAAATCCGAGAGGCTACTTGATAAAAACTTCTTCTTGTATTTCTCCATTCAGAAAAGTGCTCTTTACATCCATTTGTAACAGTTTTATTCTCATACTACTTGCAAAAGCAAGCAACATTCTGATAGCTTCAATTCTGGCTACAGGTAAGTTTCTTTATAATCAATACCTTCTTGCTGATTATATCCTTGTACAACTAATCGAGCTTTATTTCTGAGTATGTTTCCTTCTTCATCTAATTTATTTCTGAAAATCCATTTAGTCCCAATGATGGATTTTCCTACAAGTTTCTTCACTAATTCCCAAACATTATTTTTCTAAAATTGATTTAATTCTTCCTACATAACCATTGCCCATTAATTATCCTTACAAGCTTCATTCACTGATTTTGGCTCAATTTTTGACACAAATGCACAATAATTACAAATATCTTGTGTGTTGCTTCTTGTCTATACTCCTTTAGTTATATTTCTAATTATTTGTTCTATAGGATGGTCTGATTTGAATTTCCAACTGTTTTGATTCTAATTTGATGCTTGGGATCTGAATTTCTGCTTGCATTTATCTTTTTCATATTCTTCATTTTCACTCTCATTATCAATCTTTAAATTTCTAAAATTCTGTATTGTTAGAACCCTAGTATTTTGATAATGCAAAACCTATGTGAAGAAACATATTGTATTTCACAGTTAAGTTAGTGCAGCATTAGATCAGAATGCAGATAAGACAAATTCCATGCAGATGAACAGATGGAGAAGTTTCCAGATAATACTGCCTTAAAGTTATAGGAAAATCGGACAGTTACAGGTCCGAAGAGTAAGTTTAAAGCAGCAACAATACTATCGGACAGTTAGAAGAATAACTATCCAAAATTATAAAGCATTCAGAGAGTTATTTAATCAGACAGTTAAGGGGATTGAATGATCAGATAGTTAAGGAGTTAACTATCTGGAAACTTAAAGGACGTTTCGGAGAGTTACAAGTATAACTATCCGAAAGTTAAGTCATTCAATAAACCACGTGCAGAAATACAGAACGGAAGGACTTGTCAAAGAATTAGATAACTATCCGAGTTTTCTTTTTGGAGAGTTAGATAACTATTCGAGTTTTTCGGTAAGTTACAAGCATAACTTTCCGGAACTTAAGTCATTTTATTACGCACATGCAAAATGGAGAAGCCGGTAGTTGAAAGCTTAAAAGGGAAAATCGGAGAGTTAGAAAGATAACTATCTGAAATTTCAAGAGAGTTTCGGTGAGTTACAGTTTAACTATCCGAAACTTAAGTCATTGAATTTCCCACGTGCAGAATTCCAGATAGATGCTCAAATGGGTTTTCGGAGAGTTAGAAAGATAACTATCCAAGATTTCAAAAGAGTTTTGGTGAGTTATAGGTTAACCATCCGAAACTTAAGTCATTGAATTTCCCACGTGCAGAATTTCAGAAAGAAGTGCAAATAAGCTTTCGGAGAGTTAGAAAGATAATTATCCGAAATCCTAAAGCGTTTCGGTGAGTTACAAGGATAACCATTTGAAACTTAAGTCAGCCTTTATGCATGTGCTAAATTAAAGCAATCGGAAAGTTGACAGAGTCAAACTATCCGACAAGTATTTAACTATTCAGTGAGTTACAATTATAAGTATCCGATTGGATGATAGTTCACATTTAAATATTTTGGAATCCTACTTGGCAGTTAAGGTTAAGTGATCTTTTGATGAGTTACAGATACTCTTCGGAGAGTTGCATAGCTAACTATCCGAAAGAACAAGAAAATCGGTAAGATATCTTGAAACGATTTTCTGAACGGTCACTTACCGTATTGGGACTTGAGGATAATCAAGTACAGTAGAATACATTCGTTGGAAGAAAATATGATCATTATACATATCAGGTATATATACAAGATACAGACAACAGATTTAGACAGCTTTTTGCTCATATACATACAGAGATATAGTATACATTGCAGATCAATTACTGATATAGAAGAAAGCTCAAATTCAGTTCAACAAAGAATCGATTGAAAGCTGGATTTACAAGAAGATTCTTAAAGCTCTCCATGTGTTGAAAGTCTGATCCAAGAAGGATCATTTGGTTCGTGGCTTCAACCTAAAAGCTACATTCAGTTGTTGGTTTGAGTTTCGACCTGAAAACTCAAGAGGTTGGTTTTCTGTAGTTTATACTTGAAAACTTCTGAGTGTTGGTTTTCTGGAGTTTATACCTAAAAACTTCTGTGTGGTTGGTTCTTGCTTCGACCTGAAAGCAAGTGTATAAGTGTTGAGACACTTAGTGAAGCCCAAGTGACCCTTGGGGGTGGACTAGCCGAGTTGGTGAACCACCTAAAATTCTCTTGTGTTTCTTACCTTTATTTTCGCTGTGCATGATATTTTTATCTGATTATTACTTGTGCAAATTGATTAATCAAATTAGTTAGTAAAGTGAAAAATAGGCTTAAATTCACACTGTTCTCCATTCACCCCCCTCTGGTAAAGCCTTTCGTTCCTAACAATTGGTATAAGAGCAAGGTTGATCTCTTTTTATAGATTTAACCATCTGAGATCATGGCATCTTTTTATAGAGAGGGTTAGAACATCTATCGTCCTCCCCTATTTGATGGTATTAATTATAATTACTGGAAAAACAGGATGGAATGTTTCCTTAGAAGCTCAAATGTGAGTTTATGGAAAATGGTTGTTCTAGGAACAACTATTCCACCTAGTCATGAAGATGACTGGATTGAGGAGGATGAGAGAATCATCTAAATGGATGCTCGAGGGCTGAATATTATTTACTGTGCCTTATCTGCTGAATAATATAATAAAGTTTCAGCTTGTAAATCTGCTCATGAGGCTTGGAACACTCTTCAAATAACCTTTGAAGGAACCAGCCAAGTGAAAGACACTAAAATAAGCATTTTACTTAGAAAGCTTGAATTATTTAAAATGCTTGATGATGAAACTATCACTGATATGTTTTCAAGATTCACTAAGATTATTAATGGCTTAAGAGGTTTGGGAAAGGAATTTTCTGTCCGTGAACAGGTACAGAAAATCCTCAGAAGCTTAACTGTGGAATGGGAGCAAAAGTCCACATCGATACAAGATTCTAAGGACCTCAACAAATACTCAGTAGAGGATCTAATGGGCAACCTGTTGGCCCATGAAGTTCAAATGAAGGAATGGAAAGTTGAGGAAGGTAATGGTAAAAAGAAAACTGAAACAAAGAAAGAACTAGCCTTTCCATCAACACAGGAACTTCAAAGATCGGATGATGATGAAGTTGTGCTATTGGCTAGAAAATTCAGAAAATGGATGAAGAAAAAGAATTATGCTAGCACATCAAAAAGCAATGCACCAATATGCTTTAAATGCAATAAGCAGGGACATATACAACCTGATTGTCCACTGCAACAAGAAGAAGAAAAAGAAATGTAGAAGAAGAAGAGGAGCTACAAAAAGAAAAAGGTATTGAAGGTTGCTTGGGATGACAGTAGTTCTTCTAGTAGCTCATCTGGTTCAGATGAAGAGGTACCAGTAAACATGTGCTATACAGCACAAGAGGTATGCTCCACTTCATCTCAAAGTGATTCTGATGTAGACAATGATAATCTAGATGTAAATATTCTTTTGTCTACTGTTGATAGTTTATATGTTAAATGCAAAAAGTATAAAAAGGAAATTAAGCATTTAACTACATGTTTAAAAGAAGCACATACTGAACTTGAAAATCTGCATGTTGAAGATAGGAAATGCTATAATGATGAACTGATAAATGAAAATGAAAAATTGAAATCTGAAATCACTGATCTGAAAAATACTATGCATAAATTTACTAATGGACAGAAAGGATTAGATCAAATCATTGGTTCTCAAAGATACAGTTCTAATAAACTTGGCCTAGGGCATGCTACTCCACATGAAATACCCTACTGTGGTGGTGTTATCCGATCTTATAGAGATGGTACAACAATGTTTGCCATCAAAAGAAGATCTGGTTCAATGTGGCTGCCAAAAGGCAATAAACTAAATATTGTCAGGACTAACACTTATGGACCCAAGAAAGTATGGGTACCAAAATCTATTTCTGTTTGAATTGCAGGATTATATGGTTTAAGGGGAGTAGTTGATCTATAGCTCCAAACCAGTTATGACAGTAAAATTTTGGTATTACAAGAGGCACCATAAATTAGTAGAAAGTGCTCACTTAGATTGAGTGAAAATTGTGCCTAAAATCTTGATGCTCAAGGAGAGAAATATGTGCAACAATTAGAAACAAGTGTTATCAGAATAAGTAGAATCTCGTGAAGAGAACTTTTTTAGAAGCCAAACAGTTAATAACTAGTTAAGAATCAGTTATAATATTCTGAAATTAACAATTGGCATCAAAAGTAGCATCAATGATTGAATCATGTTCTTTAAAGGAAACAAGGCTTGCACGAGCCAAGTTGAATGACTACAAATGCAGGGAAATCAGATTCATCAAAGGACAACCAAAATCTGCAGTAGACAGATTATAGTCTTCAAATTATCTTCTGCAAATAGAAGAACCACTTGAAACAAAGATCCAAGAGAAGATAAACGAATTGGAGTCAGAAGCAAATTGATTGAAAATCTTTTATGATATTTTTGATTAACAATTGGTATTTAGTTCAATTGGTATCATATATGACATTCATTTTGCAGAATAGGTGCAACAAACTTGTTTGCAAGGAAAAACATATAAGTAGGGGGAGAACCTACTATATGAAGAGAATTCAGAATGTTACTTCTGTACAAAATAAAAGTGTATAAAGAGGGCATGCATATAGGGGGAGAGCCTATAGCTTGCTATTATAAATTAGAGAACCTTCATACAGATAGGGGGAGAGCATGTGGCAAAAATTACAAATATTAACTGCATATTTATAAATTGCTACATTAACTATTGGCATTTCACTATTTTCAGTTTTTACAGATGATGCAATAATTACACGAAAACAAAGGAAGAAATATCACAAATCAGGAGAGCAATTATTGACTTCTCAGATGATAGAATGTCAACAACTAATATCTGACGGGATTACAGAAATCGAAAAATTGGTATATCATCAGATACAAATTTAATGACAAAAAGGGGAGAAGAAAATTCAGCAAAAGAAAATTGTAGAACTCCTTTTATCTAATGACAAAAAGGGGGAGAAGAATATAGAAAATTACATAGAAGGTAGGGGGAGCTTTCCCAACACACAAACAAGGCAAGAAATTAACTTCATTGTATTTATTGTAATTCTTTGCTTTACTTAGTTTCTATGTGATTGAATGTATAGCAACAACATAGGGAGTGAAATACATGTAATTTAATGTAAAGGTTTTTGTCATTATCAAAAAGGGGGAGATTATTAGGACCCTAGTATTTTGATAATGCAAAACTTATGTGAGAAAACATATTGTATTTCACAGTTAAGTCAGTGCAACATTAGATCAGAAGGTAGATAGAACAAATTCCATGCAGATGAACAAATGGAGAAGTTTCCAGATAATACTGCCTTAAAGTTACAAGAAAATCGGACAGTTACAGGTCTGAAGAGTAAGTTTAAAGTAGCAGCAATACTAACGAACAGTTAGAAGAATAACTATCTGAAATTATAAAGCCTTCGAAGAGTTATTTAATCAGACAGTTAAAGGGATTGAATAATCAGATAGTTAAGGAGTTAACTATCCGGAAGCTTAAAGGACGTTTTGGAGAGTTACAAGTATAACTATCCGAAAGTTAAGTCATTCAATAAACCACGTGCAGAAATACAGAACGGAAGGACTTGTCAAAGAGTTAGATAACTATCCAAGTTTTCTTTTCGGAGAGTTAGATAACTATTTGAGTTTTTCAGTAAGTTACAAGCATAACTTTCCGGAACTTAAGTCATTTTATTACGCACGTGCAAAATGGAGAAGCCGATAGTTGAAAGCTTAAAAGGGAAAATCGGAGAGTTAGAAAGATAACTATCTGAAATTTCAAGAGAGTTTCGGTGAGTTACAGTTTAACTATCCGAAACTTAAGTCATTGAATTTCCCACGTGTAGAATTCCAAACAGATGCTCAAATGGGTTTTCGGAGAGTTAGAAAGATAACTATCCGAAATTTCAAAAGAGTTTCGGTGAGTTATAGGTTAACCATTTGAAACTTAAGTCACTAAATTTCCCACGTGCAGAATTCCAGAAAGAAGTGCAAATAAGTTTTCAGAGAGTTAGAAAGATAACTATCCAAAATCCTAGAGCGTTTCGGTGAGTTACAGGGATAACCATCCGAAACTTAAGTTAGCCTTTATGCACGTGCTAAATTAAAGCAATCGGAAAGTTGACAGAGTCAAACTATCTAACAAGTATTTAACTGTTCAGTGAGTTACAGTTATAAGTATCCGATTGGATGACAACTCACATTTAAATATTTTGGAATCCTACCTGGCAGTTAAGGTTAAGTGATCTTTCAGTGAGTTACAGATACTCTTCGGAGAGTTGCATAGCTAACTATCCAAAAGAATAGGAAAATCGGTAAGATATATGAACGGTCACTTACCGTATTGGGACTTGAGGCTAATCAAGTACAGTAGAATACATCCGTTGGAAGAAAATATGATCATTGTACATATCAGGTATATATACAAGATACAGACAATGGATTTAGACAGCTTTTTGCTCATATACATACAGAGATAGAGTATACATTGCAGATCAATTACTGATATAGAAGAAAGCTCAAATTCAGTTTAACAAAGAATCGATTGAAAGATGGATTTACAAGAAGATTCTTAAAGCTCTCCATGTGCTGAAAGTCTGATCCGAGAAGGATCATTTGGTTCGTGGCTTCAACCTAAAAACTACATTCAGTTGTTGGTTTGAGTTTCGACCTAAAAGTTCAAGAGGTTGGTTTTCTGGAGTTTATACCTGAAAACTTCTGAGTGTTGATTTTTTGGAGTTTATACCTGAAAACTTCTGTGTGGTTGGTTCTTGCTTCGACCTGAAAGCAAGTGTATAAGTGTTGAGACACTTAGTGAAGCCCAAGTGACCCTTGGGGGTGGACTAGCTAAGTTGGTGAACCACCTAAAATTCTCTTGTGTTTCTTACCTTTATTTCCGTTGTGCATGATATTTTTATCTGATTATTACTTGTGCAAACTGATTAATCAAATTAATTAGTAAAGTGAAAAATAGGCTTAAATTCACACTATTCTCCATTCACCCCTCCTCTGGTAAAGCCATTTGTTCCTAACATATATCACATCTTCATCAAACTAAACATTTATACTTTCCTCTACTCTTCTATCTTTAGCAAAATATACTCTATATGCTTTGGTTCTAGAGGAATATCCAACTAGTATGGTAAGTTCAGACTTTGAGTCAAACTTGTCTTTAGCATCTCTAGTGTTTAAGACATAACATTTGTGTTTAGAATGAAAAAGTGCATATTATTAACGGTTAAATGATGGTTAATTGCATAATATTTAGCTTATCATATAAGAATTAAGTCATTATGTTATAATTGCACTGTTATATGCTTTAATTGAAGAATCTGCTTAAATTGGGGGAATTAATGTTAATTTAGTACATTTATGAACTGTTAGTAAATTATAGGCTATGAAATTCTTAAGTATCCGAATTTTCTGATATTTTGGACAGTTATGTTAAACATGCCAAGCAAATTCAGACAGTTATGTTTAACAGACCGAATATGTATCGGATAGTTATGTTTAAATTGCCGAACAGTTATGTTTTGAGAGAATATTTTATTATTTCCTGAAGTACACATGTCGAAACCATAATGAATGACTTAAGTGAACTTTCGGTGAGTTATCTATAACTATCTGAAATTGCAGCTGGGCATCGGATAATTATCCCTATAACTCTCCGAAATCTCTTTTTATTTATAAAATAGCTATGGACATGTGTCATGTTCTGGGAAAGTGACTTAAATTGGATTTTCGGTGAGTTAGCTGTAACTATCCGACATGCATCTGAGCATCGTATAGTTAGACTTGTAACTCTCTGAAATGTTATTTTATGATTAAACTGCTGCTGACACATGTCGAGATCTAGTAGATTTACTTAAGTTATATATCGGTGAGTTATTTGTAAGTATCCGAAATGCATCTGAGCATCAGATAGTTAGATTTATGTACGTGTTGAATTTAAATGCTTTAGAATATCACGTGAGATGCACATGTTTAACTCGTTAAGTTAGCATAACTATACATGTTGAGTTACATGAATATTACACTAAGGTAATGTTTTATGTTAGCAGCTTATTTCTTTATATTTTCTAATATGCCACTGTAGAGGTTGTAGGAACAAACAGTTGGAAGAGAAAAACCACGTTTGCACGTATCACGTAGGAATTCAATTGCATAGGGAGAAGAAAGCATCGCCATTGATATGAATAAAGGAAATCCAACCGACCATTCAAGTAAAAGTAGTTACTACTAAAGAAATATAAAAGAAAAGAAGAGAAAAGAAAGTGGGTGTGATTGATGGAAGGTCAGTGTGTGCATAGGAGGATCGGCGTTGCAATTCTCTAAAGTACCACACCAACCATCATCATCACCACCACAATCACCAACCATCGTAGGTTTGTAAGGATACTTGCCTGATGTCGGGTCGATTCCGAGCCAAACACAGTGCCTGACAACCACTGTGAGGAGTGATCGCGTCGCGGGAAAGGAAGCCATTTTCACCAAGCACCGACTCATATTTCAGGAGATCGTAAAGCTTTTAGCCTTGGCTTCGGGTTGACATCTATATGCTGAAGAGGAGATTATCTTGCAATTCTAGACTCGCGATTCTATAGGGAGAGGAGACAGAATTGTAAGTGGTTTAATTTTCAATGGTGTAATCGCGTTGCAAGTAGTGTCGGAAGTATTTACTGTCAAGTGAGATTACTTTACATTTCACCTGTCGCCCATTTCCATGTTCATATCAAAACAAAAATACCAAAAACAATTTATCTATGTTTGTATGTTGTATGTTTGTGTCGTATTGTTTGTGTTGTATCGTGATTAATGTTATCTGTATCAGTTTTGTGATTGTTTTATGTTTATTTTAGTTTTATAGTTTACTGAAATTGGTTCGTTCAAAAGACTTAAAGATTTTAATGGTTACTGTTTGAATTATCTAAATGTTAGTATTGCTTAATGATAAATCAAATGTTAACTAGCATTAAAGAGCTTAATTGATGTTATTAACAATCTGTGGAATCGCCCAATGGTTGGCCGAATTCCTTTGTAAATAGCAGTATTAAAAAGAAAAGTCAGGCTCGTAGAGTTAACTTAAGTCCACGAGGTTAGTCCATTGAGTTAACTGTAAGTCAACGGAGAGCTTATTGAATATATAAATTTGATTGTTAACAAATGAACAGTTCTTAAATTCGTCAGCAATTCCCTGTGGGATCGACTTGTACTTGCACACTGATACAATAGACATTGTGCACTTATAGTTAAAGTACAAATTGGAATTAATATCTAAATTGTATTAAAGGTTGTTTGTTTACTTCTAAAAGAAAGAATAGGCATAAAGATAAATTAATTAAGTAAAACAGAAGTAACAAATCCAAGTTTTTCTAGTGTAGTGCTGGGAAAATCCAAATAAGTTTTATGGCGCCGTTGCTGGGGAATTGAATTGAATTGATATAAGCAATTGTTACAGTTGTTTCGTTTTAATAGACAAAGTTGTATGTTTTCTTCTATAATTAAGAATATGGCATATGCTTATGCTCAAAGATTTCTGAAACCTGTAATTAGCATATGTGAATTCTGCAATTCTGAAGGACACGACATTTCTAATTGTTTGAAATTGAGACATTTACAAATTGTTAGATCCCATGAACAACAAATGAATTATCCTCAATATAATAGAGCCGAGTATGAGAATCCTATAGTTTACCCAATTGATGGTCAATATAGAATGTGTAATATGATGAGAGATACTGAAGTTTGAGATAGCTATGACAAACTAGAGCATAGTATAGAGAAAAATCTTGACAAACTGGAATACTTTATGTGTCAACAACAAGAAGTCAACCAATTAAATTATAAGGAATCATATTCAGAACCTAAAAAGGATATAATTTATGAAATTGAAAAAGCCATAAAGAAAATTGATCAAAAATTGAATGCAATGAAATTAGATGATCTGGAAACAAAATTAAAAGCATTAGACGAAAATGCAATGAAAATACAAGTTATGCAACAGGACAATGAAAATTATAATGTTATAATGAAACATCATGAAAGTAACGAAAATTTGGAAGATGTATGTGTAACATTAAGATCTGGAACTGATATACCACTAAGAACTCAAAATGAAAATGATATGAAGGTGGATAAGAGTAAAAATCAAAATGATAATGAAAATATAGCTGAAAATCTAGAAATCACTAAAGAACAATCTGAATCTACGAATGAAGCTAAAAATGATCAAACAAATCAATTGAAAGAAAAAGAGTCTTTGAAATCAAAATATTTAGCACCCTATCTTGAAAGATTACAACAAACAATTCCTGAAAAACAAGAAAAAATCAGAGAAATTTTTGAAAAAGTGCAAGTTAACATTCCTTTATTAAATCTATTGCAGAAAATGCCACCTTGTGCTAAATTTCTTAAAGATTGGTGTACTAAGAAAAGAGAGCGAAAAGTTCTTAGAAAGGTCTTTTTAGCTGAGCAAAGTAGTTCCTTATTTCTGCCACAAATTCCTAAAAAGTTATCTGATCCTGGAGTCCCTGTTATATCATGCACCATAGGAAATACCATTCTAGAAAGAACCTTAATAGACTTAGGTGCAGGTATAAATGTTATGCCAAGTGATATATTTGCATCCTTAGGATTAGAAGACTTAACTCCTACTAGTACAGTTATTTAATTAGCTGATAGAAGTATAAGATACCCTAGAGGAAAAATAGAGGATGTCTTAATTAAAATCAAGAATTTTATACATCCTATTGATATTGTAATTTTGGATTCCCAACAAATTAAGCATAAAAATAGTGATACATCTTTAATTTTGGGAAGGCCATTTTTAGCAACATCAGGGGATGTTATAAATTGTAAAACTAGAGTAATGAAGTTAGCATATGGTAATGAGGATACTCAATTAAATATTTTCAAACTAGAAAGGTTTGAAGAGTTAGAAATGTCCTTACACACCATAGACTTTTTAGAGGATGAAGGAGATATGTTAGATGATGTGATTCAAGAAGAATTAAATAGGCAAATCAATTCTGAAATTTTAGAAGAAAGTGAAAGCATAAATATAGAAGGAGATATGGAAGAAATTAATTTAAAAAATGATGATGTTTAGTTAGGAGCTTTAGCTTCTGATGGGCAACATTTAGAATTAAAACCTTTACCTCCTGAATTAACCTATATATTTGTGGAAGATAAATGAACCTGTCCAATCATTATTGCTTCAGATTTAAAAGAGGATCAAATAGCTAAATTAAAAGATGTAGTAAAAAGTTATAAAGAAGCAATAGGATGGACTATGACTGATATAAAAGGGTTAAGTTCAACTTTATGTTGTCACCACATATATTTAGAAGAGTATGCTAAACCTGTTAGAATTCTTGGGAGAAGATTAAATCTAAACCTTAAAAAAGTAGTCAGGAAAGAAATAGTTAAATGGTTAGATAATGATATAATTTATCCGATTTCTGATAGCTCGTGGGTTAGTCCAATCCATGTAGTTCCCAAGAAATCAGGATTAACAGTTATTAGGAATGAAAGTCAAGACTTGATACCTACTAAAATTCAATGAGGCTGGTGAGTATGTATAGACTATAGAAAGCTGAATGCTATGACTAGGAAAGATCATTTTCCCTTACCTTTTATAGATCAAATGTTGGAAAGATTAGCAGGGCAAGAATATTTTTGTTTCCTAGACGGATATTCAGGGTATAATCAAATTCTAGTAGCATTAGAGGATCAAGAGAAAACAACTTTCACCTATCCTAATGGAACTTATGCTTTTAAGAGAATGCCATTCGGATTATGCAATGCACTAGCTACCTTTCAAAGGTGTGTGTAGGGTATATTTACTGGAATGACTGAAGATTTTTTAGAAATATTTATGGATGATTTTACTATGTATGGCAACTCATATGAAGTGTGTTTAAGGAATTTAGACCAAATATTAAAACGCTGTGTGGAAAAAATCTAGTTTTAAATTGGGAAAAATGTCACTTCATGGTTAAATAAGGAATAGTCTTAGGGCATGTTGTTTCTAAGAAAGGGTTGGAAGTAGATAAAGCTAAAATAAAAGTAATTTCTAATCTACTAGAACCTAAATCAGTAAAAGATATTAGATCATTTCTAGGACATGCTGGTTTTTATAGAATATTTATTAAAGACTTTAGCAAGATAGCTAGGCCTTTAACTAATCTATTAAAAGATGTCCCATTTAAATTTGATAAAAATTGCAAAGAGGCATTTTTCAGACTTAAAACTAGTTTAATTTCAACTCCTATAATTCAAGCACCTGATTGGAACTATCCATTTGAATTAATGTGCGATGCCTCTGATTTTGCTGTAGGAGCAGTGTTGGGATAGAAAATAGAAAAATCTCCTAGAGTGATTCATTATGCAAGCAAAACCTTAAATAATGCTCAAGTTAATTACACAACTACTGAAAAAGAATTATTAGCTGTTGTGTTTGCTTTAGAAAAGTTTAGATCATATCTGATTGGAACTAAAGTAATAGTATACACGGATCATTCAGTTTTAAAACATCTACTAAAGAAAAAAGAAACTAAACCTAGATTGATCCGATGGATATTATTATTACAAGAATTTGATCTAGAAATTAAAGATAAAAAAGGTTGTGAGAATGTAGTAGTAGATAATTTATCAAGATTACAAATAGAAAAATCAAATATTGAAATTAAGGATAATTTTCCTGATGAACAATTAATGACCATCAACACAATACCTTGTTATGTAGACATAGTTAATTACTTAGTTACTGGTTTAACACCTAAGGATTGGAGTAGACAGGATAAGAAATTGTTTTTCTTAAGAGAAAAATATTACTATTGGGAAGACCCATACGTATTTAAGAAATGTCCTGATCTGGTTTTAAGGAGGTGTGTTCCAGAAACTGAATATCCGAGCATATTGTCTTTCTGTCATGACCAAGCTTGTGGAGGGCATTTTGGTTCAAGAAAAACTACTACAAAAATTCTGCAATGTGTGTTTTATTGGCCAACACTATTCAAAGATGCTCATAAATATTGCTTAAGTTGTTTAAGATGTCAACAAATAGGAATATCAAAGAGGAATATGATGCCTCTGAATCCTATTGTTGAAGTTGAACTCTTTGATGTGTGGGGAATAGATTTTATGGGTCCATTTTCTATGTCTAATCAATTTAATTACATATTGTTGGGGGTGGATTATTTATCTAAATGGATAGAAGCTATTCCTACAAAAACTAATGATAACAAAGTGGTAATACAATTTGTAAGAACAAATATATTTGCCAAATATGGAATACCTAAAGCTATTATCAGTGATAGAGGAACTCATTTCTATAATAGAAGTTTTGAAGCCTTAATGAAGAAATATAGAGTAAACCACAAAATTGCAACATCATATCATCTGCAAACAAGTAGACAAGTAGAAAGTACAAACAAACAAATTAAATTAATCTTAGAAAAAGTAGTAAATCCTACTAGAACAGATTGGGCTTATAGATTGATAGATGCACTTTGGGCTTATAGAATTGCTTATAAAACGAGCTTAGGTATGTCACCTTTTAGGCTAGTATATGGTAAAAGTTGTTATTTACCAGCTGAAATAGAACATAAAGCCTATTGGGCATTAAAAACTCTGAACACTAATTTAAATCGAACTGCTGAAAATAGAAAAATGCAACTAATTGAATTAGAAGAATTTAGAAATGAAGCTTATTTGAAGACTGTAAGAGAAAAAGAAAAGATTAAATTTTGGCATGATAGAAAAATTATTCCCAAAAGCTTTGAAATAGGACAAGAAGTATATCTTTATATGGCTAGACTCCATAACCATCTAGGAAAATTAAGATCTAGATGGGCAAGACCTTACATAGTTCGAAATATTTATCCTTATGGAGCTATTGAAATTGAAAATCCTAAAAATTAGAATATATTTAAAGTAAATGGACAAAGACTAAAACCTATTCTGAAAACACCAAAAAGCTCTTTAGGAATTATAGAAAAAGTCAGAGTAGAGGACTACTCGAGCTTTATTTAGTAAGAAATCAGTTTTTATGTTTATATATATAGAAAAAAAAACATTAAAAATATATATAAAACATAAAAATAGTTGCGGTTCAACCGACTAGATCCACCGGTATGACCGGAACATAAAAAATTGTGTATTAATTTTCAGAAAAAAAAAAATATTGGTTTTACCGAAACATAGTATCGGTTCAACCGAAAGAAAAATAACAAAAATAAAAAATATTTAGGTCTGACCGAAACATAGTATCGGTTAAATCGGTAAAAAAAATAGAAAAACTATTCTCTGTAATATTTTTATTATATTTGCTTGTACGGGGAGTCCGTTGAGTTACGCTTAACTCAACGAGCTTACTCCGTTGAGTCTTGAGTTAGTCAACGAGCTTATTTCGTTGAATTAACTGTAACTCAACGAAGTACTGTAACTAAGACCGAGGATAAAATAGTAATAGTTGGTTCGGGAAATGACCTGATTACCCACCTAAACTTAGGGCTTATTTAAACTAAAACCTAGGGTTTTGGGGGCATTATCCGACAAATCATTTAGAATCTAGAACAGTAGAAATCAGAGTGATTCCGTGCTGTTGTGTGACTCCACGATGAGAAAGATGACGCCTGAATTCTGGGAAGAGGTTGTTGATACATCAGAATTTCTAAAGGAATCAGAAGAATGGCACACATGGTAGAAGATCAGAAATACGACAAGAGAGAAAGAGCTACAGAAGGTAGAATCAGAACTTTTCAATTTCAAAAGAGATTTAGTAGATTTGGGTATACAAATACCTCAAATAATGGAAACACAAATCAGAATAGCAATAGAAATAGCTGTAAGCAAGGAAAGACAAATAAGGCCAAGTAATGAAGTTGCCCTAGAATTAATCCAACGTAAGTCTTGACTCTGGTTCAAAAGATGAATCTGTAGACGAGCTAAATGGGCGATCTAGGAGCAAGAAAGGAAAGAAAATGAAGAAGAGGCATTGAAGAACGGGAGGAACCAACTACTGAAAGACCTATTCCTGAGGAACAGCAGTTAGGACCTTCAGTTCCACCATTTAAGCTGGTGGCACAAGCAGAAATGATGGGGCCTTCAACTGAAGAAGAAATAAGAGAATTTGCAGAACTGGTTCAAGTTGGGAAGAACTAAGGAGAATTAGAAGATTTGGCAGTGGCCAAAACACACCTAGTGTTTGATGTACTTTACAAAAAGAGGGCTATAGAAAAGTTGAAAGCCCAATATAAAATCAAAGTGGAACATCATCACGAAGCTACTGCCAGAACTGCTGTCAAACCTGCTGCAAAAGAAGATGAAGCTGGTCCTTCAAGACCTGTTTAATTATTGGAAGAATTAAACAGGAAGAGCCAGTACCTGTGGCTCGAAGGCCTGTAGAGCCTATTTTTGTGGATTTAATTTCAGAAGATGAAGAGGAAGAATAGACACAACTAATCAGAAAAAGGAAAGGAAAAGAAAAAGTGCCTGAATATGAGGTAATTAAATCTGAAGTACCAATTTTTATAGGGCCTGTGGAGCAGATTTTTATTAACCTGCTATCCGATTCTGAGGAGGAGTAGGAGGTGCAGTAGCAGGAGCAAAGACAAGAAGAAAATTAGGCTGAAATTAGTCTACAGCCTGTACAAGAAGAAACAGAAATTAGGGTAGAAACTGAATTGCCCGTGACTCCATCCCAATCTGTTACAAAATCAGAAAGAATAGTAACAGAATAGATTGGTAGTCAGGAGGAAGAAGAAAAAGTAGAAAATGAAGAGGCTGAAAGAAGCCATTTGGACAAAAATAATTTCACAGATTCCACTAAAGAGAAAGAAACTCTTTAGCAAATTATGGAAAGAATTCAAGACAAAGTAGAGAGTTCTGTTGGCTCACCACCATAGACAGAAGCAAAAGCAAAAATTCAGGAATCTAAAGAGAATGTTCAAATGTAGCCTATGCTAGAGGAAGATCAAGTACAAACCCTTCTGGAACAATAAAGTCACCTTCCTGACCCGACTGAAACAACAATTTTGAATGAAGTACACTTTAGTAGTTAGGAAGATTATACTAAATATCAAGAAATAAGGGGTTACGATATTATTTACAGTAGACCAGTAAATTGGGATGGAATGCAAGAAATCAAAGATCTATTTGAATTCCAAGGTCCACTGTAATTTATATCTCAAGAAAGAGGGCATGTAGTATATGAGAATTTAGTGCCCTATTTCTATGCAAATTTAAGAGAAGGAGAAGGAGGATTAATTTCAAACGTGGAGGAAGCTAATATACAGATAACACCAGAGCTTCTCCACAACATTTTTTGTTTAAAGAATGAAGGAACAATAATTTTGGAAGATACAACTGCAGTTGAATGGATTGAGCAACAAATTAAGGATTGTTTAGCTATCAATCCTGGTGTGCCATTATTAAACAGATTGAAGCATTTAAATGGTAAAGCACAGATGGTAGCTAACATTCTGATTAAGAATGTCTATCAACGACAGGGTCATGACATAGAATTAAGTCAATTTGTCAAATGGGCCACGTATGCAGTTGTAAATAAGATCCAAATAAATTGGTCTGCAGTTTTTATCTCCAAGCTGAAAACAGTGAAGAAGAAATTATTTTATGGAGATTTGATTCCACTACTGATGGTGGACTGTATCGATTTCACTAAATGGACATCAAAAAGGATCAGATCTAGAACCATTTCAGTGAAAGAATACAGGAATTTTGTAGCTGCAAAACTAGTTGTACCTTCTAGAGGAATTGCAGAAGCAGTAGAGAGGATAAATCAATTAGAGCAGCAATTATAAAAACTCCAGAAGGAAGTAGATGAACTTAGGTATAGAGATTAAATTGTATTGTTCGTCTACTTGTGTGAAATTGTATGAAATTGTATGATGTACCTGTAATGTAATTGATTCATATTAATGAAGATAATTTTTCAAATGCAATTTTCATACGTGTGTTGGATGTGAGAATGAATGGAATTTATTGAAAATTAAGTAATTTGTGGAACTTTATGAATGAATATGTAACAGATTTACAATTTGCTGAATGACAGGATAACTACTTAAAAATTTCTACATGTTATAAGGTAAAATGTAAATTCTGCATAACATAAAATGATCTGCAAGTTAAATCTTTATATAATGTTCAGATTTAAATGTATTTTAATCAAAATGATGCATTAATGACATAGATTTAACTTAATTACAATTAGCAGAATGAAAAAGAAAAAAAAAGAAACAGAGAGGAACTTACGAGAGTAAAACTTAGAAGTTGCCAAGTGTTAACTCAACGAAGTAAGTCCGTTGAGTTAACCTTAACTCCACGAGGTCAGTAATATAATATAAGGTCACTCCGTTGAGTTATCTGTAACTCAACGAAGTTAGTCCGTGGAGTTAGCAACAGTAACCGATTGTGTTCCGTTGAGTAATCTGTAACTCAACGAGGTTAGTTCGTGGATTAAGTAGAATAGTTATTCTTTTAACCACGAATGAAACTTCGTCGGTTTAGCGGTTACCAAAATTTGAAATGAGTAGTGGTACACGTACCCATAAAAACAGGAACCACGATGCACATTGCAAGAACGTGTCTTGCAACGAGATTTATTCACTTTATGGATGCGTAGTATATATATGAAACAGAATATTATTTACGAGTTACCAGCACTTTTAAAAGAAAGGAGAAGGCGTTGGAGGACTTAGAAGGAGAAGCAGCTGATTCAACTTCATCCGACAACAAATATTTATAGAATGGAAAGCTTCAGACTGGTATGTAATTAATCTTCTACTATTTATTTATGAGCACATGGACCCGTTCTCCTAGCACTAAACGATTAGTAAGAACACCTACCCAAGAATATTCGACACTGAGGTATACTAGAAAATTTTCTGAACTGAACTTTAACGAAATTCTTTGGGGTGTATCTAACCTTTCTTTAAAAGAGAACATAGAGATGGCTGCTCTAGTAGAAAAACCATTAGGAGAGATTTTGTATCCTGAATTAATTGATGAACCTTCATGTATTCGATTGCCAAACTTTGAGGGAGATAGGTTTGAACTGAAATCTAATTATATTAGTCAATTGCCACATTTTCATGGATTAGAAAGAGAGGATGCCTATTATTTCCTTAGAGAATTTAACAAAGTTTGTCAAATGATGAAAATGCCGAACATGAGTATAGATGCTATTAAACTTAGATATATCCCTTTTTCTTTAAAAGACATAGCTAAGAGATGGTTATATACTCTGTTGCCTGATTCAATTTCTACATGGACTGAATTTTACTTTGTTTTTCTGGAAAAATATTATCCAACACATCAAACGATTAAAAAGAAGAAAGAAATATTAATGTGTAGCCAAAAACAGGGTGAATCATTTTGGAAATATTTTGAAAGATTTAAAGATTTACTAACTCAATGTCCACATCATGCAATGAGTAAAGCATAATTAATAGGTATAATTTATGAAGGCATTGATGTTTCAACGAAATCTTTATTAGAATCTACTTGTCAAAATGGATTTTTAAAATTATGTAGTGAAGAAGCATGGGCATATTTAGAAAATTTTGCAAAAAGAACTACACAGTGAGAAAATTTAGCTGAAGCTATTGCAGATAAAAGAATATTGCCAAGAGGAATGCATGAAATAGATTCAAGTACTATGCTTGAGGTGAAATTAAATGAATTAACAAAGAAAATAGAAGAGTTATCATTAAATCAAAAGCTAACAGAAAAGAATGCAAACATAAATGACTTAGATATTATTTATGCTAGAAACCAAAGAGATAACTTGGGAAATTCTTATCATCCTAATTGGAGAAATCACCTGAATTTATCTTAGAGAGACAACAATTTCTAGGGAGGAGAAAATATAAATGAGAAGAACATAAGTTATGAAGTATTAATTGAACAAGGAGCTAGAATAGAGAAATTAGAAAAGATAATCCAACAAGTAAACAATCGTCTAGAATTTATATTTGGAAATGCTACAATTTAAAATCAGAATAGAAATATATCACTTAGACAAAAGGAACCAATGGAAGTTAGACCTACTGGAGGATTGCCAATACAAGCTATATCTAATCCTGTCAATAGAACGGTTAATGAAATTGATACCTCTTCTAGGAGGGTAGCTGAATGAAGCAGCATATCTAAAGCAACTATCTGTATGTATATATGTTTTTTTTATTTTTAGTTAATAATATCGTAGAGTTAATTTCTAACTCAACAAACTTAGTCTGTTGAGTTATGCCTTAACTCCACGAGGGTGTGCAGTAGTTATGTTAATTTTTGTCTCTACTAAATTTTTGTTTGTGTTATACAGAATCGACAAATGGAATTGATGCAATTACCGTTGGATGCACTAAGGGAAGTACTAAGTAACTTGTCAGCTAAAGATCTATGCAGGCTGTGTTGTGTATCAAAGGAAATTAAAGACTGTATTGAAGAAAAATATTTTTAGGGACTACAAGCTGCAAAAATGACTAAGATTAGAGATGGATTCATGTGGAGGTCATTTAATCGTAGTTCAAATACACATGAATATCTGGCTATGGAAGAAACTACTGGAATTCCACCCAATGCATTAGAAGGAATAAATCATATTATGGGGATAGATGAAGGATTAATCATATATAAGACGAGACCAAGGTATGCAAGTTTATTATTACCTGATATTTTGATAAGAAATCCTATAACAGGAGAAGAATGGAATATAGGAAGACCTAATAGATTTGAAGCACCAACTGTAAATTGTGGGTCAGCTTTAATATTTTCTAATAAAAATTCTGCAATTCCTGAAAAATTACATTATTGGAGACCTACAGGAAATTGGGATGAAGATTTACGCTTAAGTGTGTATAATTTTCTGAACAGATCTTGGAATGAAAACATTATAATATATCTAGGACAGAAATCATTAATTAACCAAACACATGTCATACTTGATGGATATATCTATTTAGTCACAGAGATATCAATAGTATATAGATCTGATTTATACATAGTGAGCATAGACAGTTATGAAGATTATATAGAAATTTTACCTGTACCGAGTGAAATAGCTAAACCACCATATGCAGAATTTAATGAAATTCAAATAGGAATGTGGTATAATGAAGAAGATGATCCTACTTTATGTCTGATAAGATGGTGGGATGAACTGATGAAATTTCAAATATGGATTATGGAAGACATGAATGAATCGAAGTGGGAAGCGGAGTATATTGAAATAGATGTAGAAATAGAAACTGCTACATTACCTTGGAATCAAAAAGGATCCCTTTCTGCATTACATATCATTAATGGTAATACACTCATATTTGGAATTTATAATATATTGCATGTTTACAAATTAAAAAGGAACAAAAATTGCATTAAAACAGAATTAATAGTAAGAAGAATTATGCCTAAAAAGTTTGCTTGGACTGATACATTTATTCCATTTGTTTCTACTTTTCTATCATGTTCTTAAGCTGTGATTTTGTGTGTTTAATATTGTGTATTCTGCATTTATTTTTATTTTTATTTTTTTTATTTTTTAAAAAATTTTGAAGTTTTCATGTTCGTTTTTAAAAAAAAACAAAAAAAAAAACAAAATATCAATCCAGTTTGTTGGTATCTGTTCTGGGAAACCAACTGGCTTGCTTGTGAGCCACCAAAGGCATAGGAGCCTTGGTTCCACACAAGATACTGAATTATCAATATCTATTAAATGTTATTTTTTTATATATTCTGTGTTTATCTAGGAATGAAAAGTTTTTCAGAATCAAAAATCAAAATATGAAGAAGGAGATACAAATGGAACAAGGTATGTAACCAATTACTTATCCTAAATTTTAAATCAAACAAAACTGTATTCATGCCTGCTACAATTACTGTATTTATTGTCAAATCTTTTACATTGAGGACAATGCAAAATGTTGGTATGGGGGGGAGGTAATTAAAGTAACAACCATGTAAGTTTGTTAATTAAAGGAATTAAAATGGTACTGCAAAGTTTTGAGGAAATTGAAAATGAACTTGCTGTAACTATCTGATAATTAAGACTGTAAAATTTTTATAAACTGCTTGAATGTTATATTTAGAAGGCTATAGAAGATGCTATAGAATTTATTATTTATGTAAATCTAGATATATCTTATGCTTTTTCTGAAGTTCATGAGTTTAACAGTTTCACGATTTTAAAATGAAATCAGAATAATTAATGCTTAATCAGAAAATTATCTAAAGTCCTGAAGGAGTTGAGATGTGAATTCTAGATTAAATAAAACACATATGATTAAAGATACATTTAATTTGACTGATTGAACTTGTAGAATGATTTATGTGTAGATCTTATTAAACTACAGAAAAAGTATGAGCTTATTGAGATGGATTCATATTTTCAGTAAATGATAGAAGCAGAACTATATGAGATTGGTATTTTACTACATCTGTATTAATGAAATACGTACATATATAGTATGTGATTAATGTTTTGTTTTGTGTTTGTAGTTTTGATTGAAAAAAAAAAAAAAAAAGAGGAAAATTTTGAGAGTTTATTGACTTGTTTGATCACGAGCCTTTTGTACTTGAGTAGATAGGTATGTAAGGATTGTTGACCTAAAAAAGGACTCTTGAAATCTAGCAACCTAAGATCCTGATCAGATCTGGGATTGTTGACTGAAAGCTCGTTACATAGGTACATTAGAAAGCTCTTGTATGATTCAAGCTTATCAAATTAACTCTTAAAGAAAAAAAAAAAAAAACATATACTGTTCTGAAAAGATACTAGTGTTTTGTGAAATACAGATATCTTATGAATCGAGTATATTTTCTGTTATCTAGAATTGCTGAAATATGAATCTGGAATTGACTTTTGAAGTTGTTTAATGGAGATACAATTCTTTATTCTACTTGTCTTAATCACATTGAATTGGATTGTACTTTGATTCGTATGTTTATTGGAAAATTCAGGATTACAGATGATGAAAAGAAGAAAAAACGATAATATAATTAACACCTATATGATGATGATATACTTTGTATGTAATTTACATATATTCTAAGTATCTTTGCAGGTTGAATACTGAAACATACAAAATATATTTTTATGCTAAATAGAAGAAAAAAGGGGAAGAATTAATTCTAGCACTTTTAAAGACCAATTAATTAGATCTTAGTTTTCTAAGGGACTAGCAAAATTTAGGTATGAGGGAAGTGTTTAGAATGAAAAAGTGCATATTATTAACGGTTAAATGATGGTTAATTGCATAATATTTAGCTTATCATATAAGAATTAAGCCATTATGTTATAATTGCACTGTTATTTGCTTTAATTGAAGAATCTACTTAAATTGGGGGAATTAATGTTAATTTAGTATATTTATGAATTGTCGGTAAGTTGCAGGCTATGAAATTTTTAAGTATCCGAATTTTCTGATATTTCGGACAGTTATGTTTAACATACCAAACAAATTCAGACAGTTATGTTTAACAAACCGAATATGTATCAGATAGTTATGTTTAAATTGCCGAACAGTTATGTTTTGAGAGAATATTTTATTATTTCCTGAAGTACACGTGTCGAAACCATAATGAATGACTTAAGTGAACTTTCGGTGAGTTATCTATAACTATCCAAAATTGCAGCTGGGCATCGGATAGTTATCCCTGTAACTCTCTGAAATCTCTTTTTATTTATAAAATAGTTGTGGACACGTGTCATGTTCTAGGAAAGTGACTTTACTATAAAATAATTTACTCTACAAATGTAAGATATGAGAAACAAAAATATCATACCAGTTCACCTTTATATGGTTGATTAATGCATATGTAACATAAAGACAACATTTGCCAACTTCTGCCTCATGACCAAACCTCTGAAACAATGTAGCATGCAATACTTTTGTAATAAAACATGTTTGGCCATTTAAGTCATTTAGTAATGTAATGGTTTGTTGGCAATTGGATCTTTGGCTAAACTTGTAATGTCTCATCCCAATCGATAAACCTGTTTTCTTTCTGATAATTTAACTCCATTTTTTAGACCAAGTACCTGATGAAGTAAATCTGGAGTTAAATATATGTCATTTTCTTGTATATTAGAAATAGGAATACCTTCTTCCACTGTTAAGTTTGAGTAAAAACAACTGAGAAGTTCGAGTACAGCAAGATGGTCTGGCTGTTGTGGAAGTAGAGTCAACAAGCCTTGAAATTCAAATAGTTCACGTATGTGTGCCATCCCTTCAAACTTAACTGGTCTTGAATATAAAACTGTAAAAGTTTTATATGTTTGAAATTTGTCATAACAGGAATTATTTCTGAACCATAATAGTGTATTTGCATCTAAACTCTGTTCAGGATTAGGTATTTTCCTGTCATAATGTTTTGATCTGAGACTTGTTTCAATATTATCAGCAGCATCTATATTGTCAAATCTTTCAGAACTGGTGGAATTTCTATCAAAACTAGTATAAATGTCTGAAATATCTGTTATTGTTGTATCAATAATCTATTGAATTTCTTCTGTTTGTTCTTCTAGAAACATTTCAGTAGCAACAGTCTCTATAACAATCTATATATCAGCAACTTGTATATCTATTTGTGATCTATACAACTATCTCTGTATGAAAGAATGTTCTATATTTGTCTGTGGAATAGAATCATCCTGTATTTCTGAAATTTGTATATGTGAGACATTGGTAGTATCATATTCTATTTGTAACTATATATGTTGTTGATTATATACATTTATCAACAAGTATACGATATATTATAACAGACATAACCATACATATAAAGTGTAGTATAAGCAACTGTACCAAAATTCAAAAGTCTTTATTCGAGATATAGTAAGAGGAAGAATATCTATACATTCCTCTTCATATGAAATATCTTCAAAATTCATAGACTCAGTGTCTATGTCATCAATAATATCATCAAATTTGATATCATCTGTATATATATCATCAAAATTTGCTACATTCTCACTTTTCGTAGGAAAAGAATGTGTGCTTGCAGCATTGTGTGAAAAACTGTCCATTGTATTAAAAGATACATTATGCACTAATGTGACACAATACCTTAGAGTATATGCTTGTAAGCCAATATTTGTCACAAATGCTGGGATTCCTGACAAAAAAGTCTATCCAGCTTCTGCAATGGAGCATAGTTTTCCATTTTTCACTGATTCTTCTTTTTGCTATAATATTCCTTCTACACCTGTAGTTAGTCCAAAATATTCAATTGTCTTTTTCTTTGTCTAGCTATGTGTCTGCAGTGTTTTAGGTTGTTCAGGAGGTTCTAAAATTGTCTTAATTTCTCTTGTTAAAGGCACCTATTGTCTTGATGGTCCTTCACCATGATGCCTAGGTGGTAATAATGGAATATAGAGTTTTAAGCTCTCCACCTCTGCCATTTTGAGTTGATAAACTCTTTGTTCTTCACTTCGAAGGCCAATTTTGCTAATGGCAATTTTCTGTTCATCGATATACTATTTAATATCATCTAAAACAGCTAGAGGAAAATAATGTTGGGAATACAATGATTGTAATTCCCTGTTTGCATTTTCGATCATTGGTCCCCACTTCTTTCCATAATAAGTGATAGATTATACCGATGTCTCTAGTACATGTCCAGAACTTACAATCGCAGGGTTAGGTTGTAAATTTCTTTTCCATTAATGCAATGCGGAAAGTTCAGTCTGTTTTAGTCTAAACAGTGTTTTAGCATAATTTTGAATAAATTTCCAACATAAATTTTTCTCATCTTAAACAGCTTTTCTTATTTCATGTAGTATTTCATTTGAAAAAGTGTACCTTGAATAGATGTCGTTGATTTCATTCTGCATTTTCTGAAGTTCTAGCTCTCTTTTATGCACTTTGATCATCCTACCATGTCCTCTTCCACGTCCTGACATTGTTGATTAATCTTCACTTTGCACTGTAGAACTTAGTGGAAGGAAAGATTGTGAAGCTAGGGTTTTACCAAGGTAGAAACATGAAAGGTTGTTAGTAAAACATTCATAACTCTTCGAGTTTATAAATGGATAAATGGATTCAATCATTGAAATCATAAATAGAAGATCCGTTACCGATAAATAACTCGAGTGCTTGCAATAACTATATAAGTTTTACAACCAACAATTGCAGAATACTTAGCGTAACTATTCATATAAAGAAAATAACTTCAAGCTAAGTGAAAAAGTGAGAAAACTCAAAGACTTATGATAACTATTCGAGTTTCTCGAAGGAATAGGTGTGAAAAGTCGAAGAGTTAAACATAACTGTTCAAGTTTCAACTGAGACATTATAAAGCAGTGAAATTCAACATGTACATAATTTGAACTTAAGGTGTTCAGAAAGTTTCGGAGACTTATAAACCTAACTATCCGATGCTCAGGTGCATTTCAGAGAGTTACAGATAACCTTCCAAAAGATAACTTAAGTCAATCGTCCAGATCACGACACGTGTACTTAAGCAGTTTTATAATAAAGAGATGTTTCGAACAGTTACAAATCTAACTTTCCGATGCCTAAACGCATTTCAGAGAGTTACAGATAACTTACCGAAAATCCACTTAAGTCATGCATTATGGTTTCGACATGTGTACTTCAGGAAATAATAAAATAGTCTATTGAACGTTTTAAAACACAATTGTCCGATACTTGTAATATAACTTGCTGAAATAATAGAAAATTCGGATACTTAAGAATTAAAATACCTGCAAGTCACCGATAGTTTAGAAATGTACTTAATTAAGGTGTATTTCCTGAAATTATGCAGATTCTTTCATGAAAACATATAATAGTTCAAAAGTTATGAATTATTATACGAGAAATTTCTCCCCCTACATAAATGTAGTGTAAAGAATTTATGGCGTACATAATCTAGGTTGCCAAGCCCTAAGTAGAGTTGGCTTAAAAAGGTCAAATAGCTTACTTAAAGAGGATGCTAAGCCTTAAATAGATTTGAGTCTCTCCTTTTTTCTTTTTTTTTAATTTGAATGAAATACAGAAATAAGTAGTAGAGTTAACAATTTAGACTTTCTGGCTTTTATCTTATTCAATTTACAAAAGTTAATTCATAGAGATATACCTACAGAAACTTAAAAGATTTCAATAATGAGTACACAACTTAAGACAAATAAATATCGTACATTATGTGTAAAGAGTAGATAATAACAAAAATAACAAAGATTATATGCATAGATTATGGTAGGATTGTTATAACACCTTGAAAGATAAATTAAGCTTGAGTACATTGCCCCCTTTTTTTATTTATTATATTCATATATATATATTTTATGTATTACCACCCACAATATCATCTTTTTACGTGATCACAATCCCTTGTTTAGGGGAAAGATAACTAGTTACTTAATGACAAGTGAGAACAGGTAACTTTTTTTTTTTTAAATATAATCTGAATTACTTGCAAAATGAGTTTTCAATCAACACATCCCAAACCAATTGGTTTAAGTGACTAGGGTTTAAGATCCCCCAACGGACTTAATTACTCAAGTAATTATAGACAAAAAATAAACAAAAATAAAACAATACAGTAAATTAAATTAGAGGCAATCGCAAGACTTAATTTTTCTAACAGAATGTTAATAACTTTCCTTTAATAAAGAGTACATACTTTCTATGTATTTTCCTGTTAAAATCTCTATAATAGCATATACATAAGTAACAAAAATATAGTTGGCACTCACATTGAATCAATTTAACTTTTCCTTAAGTAATCTTTTCTGAATTTTTCTTAAATAAATTGACTTCAATAAAAATCAGAATTTCATAAATTCTTAACTACCAGAAAATTGTAATTCAAAAATAGATATGTTGTTTTGTTTTGTTTTTTGTTTTTAATAATAAAGACATTAAATTCTAAAACTACCTTATAACAAACCAAAATACAATGAACAGGACCATTTAAAAATCAGATAACCTACAAATACCAAGTTCTAATCATAATTTTGAGAATGTATTTTCATTTAAGGGTTTTGTAAATAGATCTGCTAATTGTTCTATGGTAGGAACAAAATTTAATACTATTTTTCCTTTTATAACATTATCCCTTAGAAAATGATGTCAAGCTTCTATATGTTTTGCTCGTGAATGTAAGACAAGATTTTTAGATAAACTAATTGCAGAATTACTATCACAGAAAATCTTAGTTGGTTCATAGTCTAAATTAAAATCTTTTAAGGTTTGTCTGATCCATAGGATTTGAGCACAGCAAAGTGCAGCAACTATATATTCAACTTTAGTTGTAGATAATGTTACACAATTTTGCTTTTTGCTAAAGCATGACACTAAGGAATTACCTAACAATTGACAAGTGTCACTGGTGCTTTTTCTTTCAAACTTACATCCTGCGAAATCAACATCACTATAACCTACTAAGATTAAAGAAATGTGATTAAAGTAAAACAGTCTGAAATTGATGGTTCCTAATAGATATTTAAAAATTCGTTTAACAGCAAGTATGTGTGATTCCTTAGGATTTGATTGATATCTAGCACAAGTACACACACTAAATATAATATCTGGTCGGCTAGCTGTTAAATAGAGTAATGAACCAATCATACTTCTATATTGTTTTACATCTACAGTTTTTCCAGAGTCATCTTTATCCAACTTGGTGATAGTACTCATTGGTGTATTCTTTGTTTTAGTGTTGTCTAAACCAAACCTCTTTAATAAATCTTGAGTATATTTTTCTTGTGAAATAAAAGTACCCTGATCTAATTGCTTAATTTGTAAGCCTAGGAAAAATGATAGTTCACCCATCATACTCATTTCAAATTGATTAGTCATGTCTTTCGAAAAGGACTCAACTAATTTATCATTTGTTGCTCCAAATATGATGTCATCTACATAGATTTGAACTACTAATATATCTTTTTTGATCTTCTTGATAAAAAGAGTGTGATCTACCTTTCCCATAGAATACCCTTTTTCCATAAGAAATTTAGATAATCTTTCATACCAAGACCTAGGAACTTGTTTAAGGCCATATAGTGCCTTCTTAAGCTTGTAAACATACTCAGGATGTTTTGAATCTTCAAAACCTGGAGGTTGTTTTACATACACTTCTTCTTTTATATATCCATTTAAAAAAGCAATCTTAACATCCATTTGATATAATTTGAAATCCATTTAACAAGCATAAGCTAACAAAATTCGTATTGATTCTAGTCTAGCAACAGGAGCAAATGTTTCATCATAATCAATTCCTTCCTCTTGCTTGTAACCTTGAGCAACTAATCTAGCTTTATTTTTAACTATATATCCATCTTGATCTACTTTGTTTCTAAATACCCACCTTATTCCTATTATGGATTGATTTTTAGGTGGTGGAACTAGATCCCATACCTCATTTCTTATAAATTGATTTAGCTCATCTTGCATAGCTAAATACCAAAACTCATCTTCTAAGGCAACTTCAATTATCTTAGGTTCTAGTAAAGAAACAAATGAATAAGCACCACAAATGTTGACTACTGATGACCTAGTCCTAACTCCTTGATTAGGATCGCCTATTATCTTATCAATAGGATGAGATGAAGCATAACGCCAATTTCTATGTTGTTCCATATTTTCTATAGGTATGACATTATTTTCTTCTAAATTTTCATCATTCAAACTTAGATTTCTTATTTCGTCAGATAATCTATCAATTTCTCTGTCAACATCATTTGGTACTATTTCTAGGAGAATTTCTGAATCAAAGTTTTCAACATGTCTTAAATCCAAATGAGAATTTTCATAAAATTTCACATGTAGGGTTTCCTCAATGGTTTTTGTTGATTTATTATAAATTCTATATGTTTTACTTCTAATGGAATAACCAACAAAAATCCCTTCATCTGATTTGGCTTTAAATTTGTCTCTTCATTCCTTAGTGTTTAAAATAAAACACTTACAGCCAAAGGGTTTTAAATAACTTATTTTGGGAACCCTATTATACCATATCTCATAAGGAGTTTTATCTAAAATTGGTCTTAGATGTACTCTATTTATAACATAGCATGCTGTATGAACTGCTTCTGCCTAGAGAAAAATGGGTAACTTATTCTCATTTAGCATGGTTCTAGACATTTCCTAAAGTGATCTGTTTTTACGTTCTACTATCCCATTTTGTGAAGGAGCTCTTGGAAATGAGTACCTATGATCTATGCCTAATTCTTCACAAAAGGTGTCCATTTGATCATTATCAAATTCTATACCATGATCACTCCTAAGTTTTTGAATTTTAACATTTTGCTCATTCTAAACTTTATTACAGAATATCTTAAATATTTCAAAAACTTCAATTTTATTAGCTAGAAAATAGACCCAAGTAAATCTAGAGTAGTCATCAACTAGTACAAAAGCATAATGTTTACCTCCTAGACTAGTTGTTCTAGTAGGTCCAAATAAATTCATATGCACTAGTTCTAATACTCTTTTGCTTATTATTTCATTTAAGCTTTTAAAGGATGTTTTATGTAATTTACCTAGTTGACACGCATCACACATAAACTCTTTCGAGTACTTAATACTAGGTAAACCTTTAACTAGATTCTTTTTAGACAGCTTTTGCAATAATTTTAAGTTTGAGTGTCCTAGCCTTCTATGCCATAAAATGACTTCATCCGATTTTGCAATTAAGGAAGCATTGTCTTTAATAATATCAGAAGGCAAATTTAGAATACAAACAGATCCTTTCTTGTATGTAGTGAATAAAATTTCATTTGTAGTCATGCCCATAATTTTATAGGAATCTTTTTCAAAAATTACTCTATAAATATTCATTAAAATAGGAACACTCAATAAATTAAAACCTAAGTTTTCAACTAATAAGACATCATTTATAAAACATTTCTCAGTTACCTGAACCTTGCTAGACCCAAGGATATTTGTTTTGCTTTTATTTCCAAAGGTAACTTGTCCGTTCTTGGTCTTTGTTATTTCTGTAAGTAATCGTATATCTCTAGTCATGTGGTTGGATGCTCCACTATCCATTATCCATTATCCATTTTGATTTATGTACCTCACTAGATTTTGCCATAAAGCATACATTTGCCAGATTTTCTTCTGAATCTGATGTTGATGAGGATTCATTGTCTAATGTTGAATCCTTTGTTTCTTCACTTTGTGAAGTTGAAGAGTCATCCCATGTCACTTTAAGCACCCTTCTCTTTCTAAATTTCTTATTCCTGAAATTCCTCCTCGAATTCTTCTTATCTTTGTTGAGACGACAATCAGTTTAAAAGTGACTCGGCCTATTGCACTTATAGCATATACTTTTGTCTTTCGTGAATGACTTCTTCTCCATATCTCTAGATGTCTTTGCTGACCTGAAGTTCCTACATTTCTTCAACAGATTTCTAAATTTTCTGGTCAACAACAATAAATCATCGTTAGAATCACTAGTGACTTCTGAGACTTTATCAGCCTCAAAAGCCAGATCCCTTCTAGGATTTTTCCCTTTTGGATCTAAATGTTGTACTTCATAGGCTGTTAGATTTCCTATGAGATCATCGAGAGTATATGTATTTAAGTCTTTGGACTCTTCAATAGATGTTGTCTTTTGAGCCCAAATTTTAGTTAAAGATCTAAGGATCTTTCTTACCAAGTCTTTTTTCTCAAATTTCTTGCCTAAAGATTTTAATGAATTTACAATCTCAAGAAAACGGGAAAACATGTGAGAGATACATTCATTTTCGTGCATTTTAAAAAGCTCATATTTATGTTCTAACATATTGATCTTAGATTCCTTGACCTGATTAATACCTTTGTTGGCAACTTCTAATGCATGCCATATCTCATATGTAGTTTGATATGCAGAAACTTTATTAAATTGATCATGAGATAAAGCACAAAACAAGATGTTTAAACCTTTAGCATTCAGTGTTATTCGCTCCTTTTCATCAAAAGTCCAAGTATCATATGGAGTCGTAACTAACACTATAGGATTGCTAATTATATGCTATAATTTGAAATCGATTGACTGAAAGAATACTTTCATCCTATATTTCTAGTAGCCATAATTGCTACCTTCGAACATAGGAGGACGATTAATAGTCTGTCCTTCAATCATAACTAAGATTTCAGAATTATCCATTTTAAACAGATGATCCAAAGTAAATGATAGGAAAAACCAATTCCTAAATAGAGAAATGAAGGCTTTTCGAATGCTTTAAATAGTTTAATTGCTCTAATACCAGTTGTAGGATCGTCTGTATCACAAGAGGGGGGGTGAATTGTGTCTTTAGTAATTAAACTAGCGGATAAAACAAGAGCACAAAACACTCGTAAATGAAATTCTATTCTTTTATTTTAAGACAGAATTTACAATATCTTTTCAGCTCAATTCCCTTCTTGACGATTTTGATACAGTAATTTTTGATATACAATTCAAATAGGAAAACAAAGCTCTTTTTCAAAACTAATTTTGAATTGTATAAAACCTGATCTTTATGCACACAACTCTTTTCTTTCTCTTTGCTCAACTTCTGTATCTCTTCTTCTCCAATTGTCGAATTTCCAAACTTCTTACGTTTGCAGCTCCTTTTCTAAAATTGCTTGGAATTTCGAACTTCTTCTGATGTTGGAGAACTTTCAGAATATGAATATTCAAACTTAACTTTTCAGTTAGGGATCTAGATTGAATATTCAGACTTGGTTTTTGAGATTGGGATCCTCCGTTGTAATATAGCTCATACTCTCTATTAGTAGTCGAACTCTGTTGTCTTTCATGTTCAGCATGTTCATCCACTTGATCCATAATCCATAATCCATAATCCATAATCCACGTACTAATTTTTTCTTTAATCCAAATTACTTTCTATTTAAATTTCCACTTTCTTCACTAACATTTTGAGTTTCCACGATCTCCACTCGTAGATTCACCGAAACTTTATCTTCTTGGAGTCTTGTAGAATATCTTCTACGTCTTCGATTTAGTCGAACAGTTATCCTTTAACTCCTGTAAAAACTTGAACACTTATCCTTTAACTCTTCGAGTTTTTGCACCTACAAAACACGTGACTAAACAAGGAAACTTATCTGTTCGTTAGTCCTTTTATAAAACTCGAACAGTTATCTATCCATGCGTATAAAAACTCGAACAGTTATCTAACTATTCGATTTTTCATTACCGAACGCACATGGAAAACACGTGACAACTTAAAACATTAAAAACACACGTGCAGATAACTTAACTATACGAGTTTTTAACATAAAGTATTCGACAAAAAACGAAATGTTAACTATCCGAAAGTTTAACTATTGCAAATCTAGCTCTTCGGAAATCTTTAATTTATCCGACATAAAAATGAAACTTTTTGATAATCTGTTAACTATTATACTTAGAGAAATATACTTAGAGAATATTATGTAGACTTATTTAAATACGTTAATAAAGCATATATCATCAAAATTAAATACCTAACACACTATCTCCACTATCATTTTGAATATCCACGATTTCATATCGTAGATCTATTGAAACTTTATCTTCCTAGAGATTTGTAGAATATCCTCTAAGTCATCGCTTTAGTCAAACAGTTATCATTTAACTCCTGTAAAAACTCAAACAATTATTTATAACTCTTCAAGTTTTTACACTTGCAAAATACATGACTGAAACAAGAAAACTTATCTATTCATTAGTCACTTTATAAAACTCGAACAATTATCTATCCATGCGTATAAAAACTCGAACAGTTATCTAACTCTTCGATTTTCATTACCGAATACATATGGAAAACACATGAAAACTTAAAACATTAAAAACACACATGTAGGTAACTTAACTATACGAGTTTTTTAACATAACTCTTCAACTAAATTGAAGTGTTAACTATTTGAAAGTTTAACTATCCAAAAACTTTAACTATCCAAAAGCCTTAACTATCCAAAAGTTAACTATCCAGAATTTAAATGAAACTTTCCGATAACTTGTCAATATTTAATTTTGTGACTATTATATTTAGAAAATATTATTTAGACTTATTTATATGAGGAAAGCATGTTGCAAGATCAAGTCTAAGAAAAAATGGAGAAGAGAGGAAAATCATAAAGAAAATTCAATGATTCAAAGATATATGAATTAAAATTCATATCAAGTAATTTTAAGAAATAGATTTGTGAGTGTTCTAGAAAAAATTATAAATCCCCTTTATGCTCTATCATGCTAGAATCTTCACATAAAATACTTGGAGAGATGCATACACTTAACATAAATATTTAGAAAAGAACTTAAATTAGCACTCTATCTACTATAAAATAGGAATATCATTTTAAACAAATGTTTTATCAATTTCTAGGTTTTTTTTTATTTTTTATTTTATCCTCTAGGAGTATCCATGGAGGTAATAACATGTGAGTCTCAATAGACACTCAAAGATATACACTAGGAGTATACAAGGAGGTGAAAGCTTGTAGGAGGCCTTGCTAGGTCCTAACATAGTAGATTTCTCCAAGTATCACGTACTTTATCCCATAGAGATTCCCAACTAGTTGGGGGTATCCTAAGTGGCCCCATCCACCAACTCAGTTGAGATTACTAACTGAGGCAAAGCCCGCAATGTTAGCATGTGAATTGGGTAAGTGGTGCACACACCTATAGCTTGCCAACACTTGAGTAGAGTCAACACTACTGCCTATAAACACTACACGAGAACTTTACAGATGGTCACTCATCTTGGTTCTACTCTCGCCCAAACACAATTAACTCCAGAATTCTTACAAGAGTGGGTGCTTGGTAGTAGGTGTAAATGCACCTATTTCTAGGTTAGAAATGTGCTAGACTCTTTATCAAAAACAACATGTTGAATTTGACATTAGCATAACATTTTTTGGAAAGATAAGTTTATGAACCAAAAACAACATACCAATTTCTGATTCTAATATACTAATTTTTGAAACAACAATTTGATTTATGCTCTTTAGAGTAGAAACAACACAAAGATTTTGTCATAGATTGCTAAGACATTTGTGATTCGAATATCATATAACAGTATACTTATCAAAAAACCAATATCATACCAATCCACAGATGTTGGATGGAATTTCTAGTCATTGTGTCTACGTTGCTAGGCCTTCAAACTCTATATAAGCATCCCTATGAGTTGTGCATCATAGACAACATTTGCTCTAATGTCTCTTGTCATCTATTCTAACACTTGAAAACTCAATTTCCTTCCCCACTTTCCTAGAAAGTATTCATTCACTCATTTTAGAACTTTATTGAAGATTTGCAAGCATCACAAAGGAAAGCAAGCAAAGGGGAACTAGTGCTGAAAGTTTATAAGCTATTTGTTAAATATAAAGTTTATTTTGCTAGGTTGTGATCAAACCCCTTGGTTTATAAAGGGGAATTGCTTGGAGAAAAACCAAAGAGTTGTAAACAATAAGGTGTTAGCCTATGACACTAGATTTAATGCAAACACTTAAGCAAAATACTTAAAGAGTGGACATAGTTCTGGTTGAGGGTGAACTATTATAAAATTGTTGTGTTATTATGATTTGTGTGATAATTTTCATTTGCATTCATTTTATTCTATTATACTCTAAATATTGTGCATATACTCTATTCATTTCAATAATTAGCATAAACTTCACATTTACCTCTCCTCTAGTAAAGTCTCTCCATTAACACTAACATGTAACTTTTTTTTTGAAAACTAACTCTAGCATTTAACATTAACAATCCATGTTGTGTAGTTTTCTCTTAAAATAACCTTGCACATTCTTTGATATATTATTTTAGTAAGCAAAAAATCTATTTAACTAGCATTTAAAGCACTTTTAAATGTAATTAAATACTCTTGTCTTTTCCTAAAATAAGTTTTTTCTTTCAAAAGGTTGCAAGACTATTCTTCCTTTCTATTTCTAAACTAAATTTTCCATAATTTCTTTCATAGCCTTTGCTTTCCTACATGTCCTTTTAGATCCTCTTCGATAAATAATTTTTCACTAATAGGTAAACCATGAACTAAGCTATTCAAAATTTTTATTTAATAATTTCTCCTAAATGTATTTTTGGAACATATATGCTAATGATATTAATTATCTTATTTCCTTTCACAAGTTTAACAATTATCATTCTATCTTCTATCCTTATTACTTCAACTTTTACACTTTTATTAACTGTTAATCTAATTTCATTTCTATCTTTTTTTTTATACATCACAATTTAAAAAAACTATATTCAATGAACTTAGATTTTTCTCCTACCCATTTAATTTCAAGTATAATAATATGTTAATTTTCCATCATATCATTACACCGATTAATGTCATATTTTTACTAGTCAAATTTCTTATATTCCAAGTTGCTAGCCTAATTTGGGTGTTTTGAACTAACTTCTAAATCCACAGCTATATATTCATTAAGTTGTGAAAACCTTTATTTTCCTCAATATTTGGGTACCATTGCAAATCCCCTATTTTAAGAACATTATACTAGGATATGCAGCGTTTCCCTTTTGTTCTCTTATCATTGCACTTAGACGTATGTTTAAATACGTCATTATCATTTCTCTTATTTTTAAATTTTTAGACGTGCACAAACATCATTTAAGATGAATTATAAAAGATCTTTAAGATTTATGTTTATAAAAGATTGACAAGTTTTTATAATTATGTATCTACTTAGCGCTAGCATTCTTCCTTTATCTAAACTAAGATCAACTTCAAAGAAATTAACCAGCAAAGGAGTTTGAAAGAGAAAAAAAAGTATGCCCCAACTTTCAATCGCGTAGTAACCGAAATGCTCATATTGTATAGGTAAGAAAAATGATGCTTCCATGTATGCCCTTGTACAGGTAAAAAGACATTCCTCAGCAACGGCAATCCTGCTTGTGTTCTCTCTCTCTCTTTACAATATTATTATTATTATTATTTTGAATAAGAATATTTTCTAATTTTGCTTGTTTAAGATTTTGGAAAGGTAGAAGCGCCTCGAATCTCCAAGGAGTTTAGATTCTGGACTTACGGTGTCCTAGTCAAGGATTAAATATAAAATGCAAGAAGCTAGAATAACGTCGCAATTAACAATCATGGAATTTAATTTTGTCATGGCCGTTCTTTCATATATATTAAGTCATAGGAGAAGCTGTGCCTCAGTCAACAAAAATAATTCAGTTTTGAACATTATCAGGAACATCTCAATCCTTGAAATACGATATTATTCTGGTTATCAAGTTTTTGGAAACAACTTTTGACTTTTTTTGGTATCATGCAATGGTTAAGATTATGCGTAATTAATTTGTTGTAAAAATTGATACACAAGTACGGTGTCGACAACGCAAAAAATTATGCGGACTTGGACAGTGTTGATGGTGCTATCCTTTTGCACAATGGTGTGGTTCTTGTCAATCCAAGGAAGCTTGTGTTAATTTGCTCACGTCAGTACCAAGCATGTCGCCCACATTCAGTTGTGCATGATCCAAAGTCAAAACAATATCATGATTAATAACCATCACGAGGCATCGACATCATAAGCTAATTATGTCAAACCAAAACCAAAACGTCCCAAATCGAACAATCAATGCAGAAGCACAAGTAGAAGAAGAAATAGAAAAAATAATAAGCATATGGTCGTCGACCTTGGTTTTGACATAAAAGGGTAGGAATGATCCTGCGACAAAGTAATACTGAGTTTCTTTAGTTCGTTTGTTTGGATAATGAAGGCTGGCGAGTTTGCATTAAAAACGTCATTTTCGTGCGGTGTTCATCGACATAAAAGGCTGAGGCATGGTAGCCATGTAGTTTTTGACTTAGCAGGGCTTCTTGTAATGACACACAAACTTATCCTGCTTCCTGTGGTCAGATATTGTTGCTGCTGCTATTTGGCAAAATTTATCCAAGCAAACCTCATATGGTAAGAGGAGCTCATGGAGAGGGACCAAGTGGAATCCCACAGGCTGGAGCTGGAGGAGCCAGGAAGAGACGTAAGATCATCATCGAGCATTCATACTGGGGGCTCCAGAGGAAGTTCGTTCAATGGCTCTGTGGGAGATCATGCTGTCGAGGATGAGACTGCGCTGCAATGGGCTGCCATTGATCGCCTGCCAACATGCAGTCGTCTGAGGTCTTCACTGTTCTACCGACAAGACAATGACAAGGAAGGAAAGAAGAAAAGGGAGGTAGTGGATGTCACAAAACTTACGGCAGTAGAGACGCATGTATTCATAGAGAACCTCATCAAACACATAGAGGAGGACAACCTTAAACTGTTGCAGAAGCAAAAGGATAGGATAGACAGGTAAGCGGGATCTATTTCAAGCCTTCGTCCAAAAATTATCATCTTCATCAATACTGAAGCTAGGAATTGATGAATGCATCTGTAATTGAGGAGATTTATGATATGTGGAAACAAATGTATTGGCAGAGTCAATGTGAAGCAGCCAACAGTCGAGGTTCGATACAAGAACCTAAGTGTGGATGCCATGTGTGAAGTAGTTGATGGAAAACCACTTCCTACTATATGGAACACAGTCAAAAGCTGGTTCTCGGTATGCTTGAAACAATGTGAATTTACATGGCAACTGCTCGATTTCATGCCATCTGCATAACAAAAAATAACCTTCGATTGGAACAGATCCTAAGGAAGCTGACAGGTTCCAAGACACATGAGGCAAAGATCAGCATTATAAGAAATGTCAGTGGAGTAATCAAACCTTCCAGGAAAGTTGGTTTATCATAAAAAAGTCCATCTCCATTTACACTGAGTCAGTCATGAAGCTAAGCTTTCTTAGAATGCCTCCAAATTCTGAACTGGATATTCACAAATATAGTTTCCCACTCTTTCCTGTATCAAAGAATAATTTCATCAGAATATGTTCTAAATAAAATCTTTTTCGTTGTCACAGGCTGACCTTATTACTTGGACCTCCTGGATGCGGGAAAACAACACTATTGCTTGCACTTGCAGGGAAACTAGAGAAATCTCTTCAGGTTACTCTTCCCCTAACTAAAAGACTCTACTAGCATTAGAGCCTAGAAAATAGGAAACCCTTGGCTGTAAGCAGAAAAAAACTAGCACCAAAGATTGAATATCAAAACTAGATAAGAACTTGAAATTTTCAAATTTGTAACTGCGAGATTGGGATATCTTTATGTATTTGTGTGTTATGTTATATGTGGGTAAACGGATATCCATTAAGGACATCTTATATACTCAAACTTTTCTATCTCTCCTTGTTAGGGTTGAATGTCATTTTTTCCATTCATCTAACATGGTACAGAGCCTAGGGGAAAACCCCAGGGTTTCAGCCCACCACTATCTCCACCTGCCACCAGATCCGTTGCCACTGCCAAACCCTGCATCGGTCATAGGACTCACTGGAAATCACTGTTTCTAGCACTTATTCAGACCTAGACACTTGCCTATCCCCTTGGATTGACTTTCCAAGTTTTTCCTCCACCCTTTTTTAGTGTGATTGGTGGCATCAATAGCCGTGCATGCTAATCACCTTCATGTGGTAGGCTTTCAACCTTGTTTTTCACTTGTGTGTGTGGATTAGGATTTCATCAGAATCCTGAAATCTCATCTCAAATAATGGGCCAAAGTTTTTGGGCACAAATAAAATACCCAATCTAGAGAAGACCTTTGCTTGAGTCATGTAGATATCCACTGGCATAGCCCCTATTGTTACCGATCAGTCCACCTTGATGGCCTCGTCATTGTGTGGATGTAGCCATAGAGGTGGTGGTTGTAGGGGATGCCAAACTACTTATTGTCAAAATTGTAAGAAACTTAGACATTTCTCAGCGAAATGTTGGAAAACCTTGAGAAGCCATAGTGACCCAATGTCGGTATAGTCTCCACAGCCTACTATTCCTGTCACCATTAGTACTATTCTGATGGTGACCATCTCATAGGCTGATTACAAGAACTCCTTCAGATACAAGCTACTGATTCCATAATCCTAAGTGCTTATGTCTCCACTCCTCCATGTACTAGTACTAATGTTGTTTTACTTGTAGTGATACTTCTTAAATTATAGACTAGCACCTTGTCACATATGTCCCACCTTAGTGCCTGTTAAGAATGACTTATCTATTTAGGACACTCGAGATCAACAACCACCGCAGAATAGGTGTTAAAGGACTGTCGTGCTAGCATAACCCATTTGGCTTTAGGCCTAGGTACTATTCATGTCAGACCATTCTTTGCCATAAGCAAAACAAGACAACCTAAGTATGACTCATAGCCTGCCATTATTGATGTTGTGCCAGTCAACAGCATAATTTGACCATACTGAATCATGTTAGGCCACTAGTAACTAATGGATCACCGACCAAATTCAACCATCATCCATTTAAAAGAAACTTTATATCATTATTTTTCTAACTTTCACATGGAAGAAAATTTTCATTTAAAAGAAATTTTACATCATACAAAATCACATTTGAAAGACAAATTACATTTTAATCAAAATTACATTAAATTTAAATTTTTTTTCTTTTTTATCCTCAGCTTGGCTCTCCTTCAATATTCATATTAATAAAATCATCTATGCAATTATCATATTGTTTTTACACATGATGTTAAACAAAATTTCAATCTTTAATATATATTAAAGCCTCTAGAATATCAATTTTTAACCTAAATCTTCTTTTATCTAAAATGTTTTTGTTAATGCTAAAATTTCTTTACAAGCTACAAAAAACATTAAAATTATCAGTAAATTTCTAGATATTAAAGATAAAAGGGAAAATATCAACCTTTACTTTTTCCACCAATCTATTATATTAAATTTATTCATATCAAGATATTCATTCTATAAATATTGATAACTAGTTGAATTAAAAGAATTAAATTCTTGTTTAAACACTACTGAAGAAGATGATGAATCTTTTAATAGTTTCCAAGATGTCAAATGATGATGATGATGGTATAGAAGATGAAACTTATATCATTTAAACTCTATATTTTATACAAATTATCTTCTACCATTTGACAAATCAAATCAAATTGAATACCTTAGCATTTTTCTATCCTATCTATTAATTTACCAACAAATTTTAATTTACTCTTAAAATCTAAATAAGTACTCAAAGTATATAATAAGAGAATTATTAGGATTGTATGGATTTACCAAAGGAAAGGTGAATCGTGAATTGTGATAGATTTTAACAATTTTAATGAATTTAATACTTATGCATGCACAGACAATTAAAATTATAATAAATCTTGTAGATAAGGTAAGAAGATAATGTAGGAAATAAAAACACAAAAAAATTTTTAGCTAGTTCACCTAAATGGCTAGTCTATCCTCAAGACAGCTTGAGCTTTACTATCTCTATCATTTACAACACTTGCTTTATAGTAGAAGCAAGAATCAACCACACTTGAAGTTTTCAGGTGTAAACTTCTAAAATCAACAAACTTTTCTTCAATCAGAGTTTTCGCATAGAGAGTTTTTAGCACTTGAAATTGCTTGAGAAATCTTCTTTAATCTTGAGTTGATCATAACCTGCAATGATTTTGGATTTTCTCTATTTCAACTCAATTGCTCTCACTATATGTATAGATGTGATGATATCATCAATTTATTCTTACTGTCCTTAGATCTCTCTTTATATTGAGAAGTCCAACGATTGAATTTCTTCTAACGTTATGAAGTCTAATGTACTTACTAATCTGTCAACCTTAAAAATAGTAAATTACCGTTTGGTTAATAGTCAAGAATCTTCTAAATTCAATCTTCCATCAAGTCGTTAAGTTACTTCTAACTTAACAGGATATTCTTCCTTTTCTTATATAAGTACACGTTGAGTTATGTTAACTCAACAAATTTTGTCACGTGAATTTCCTTTCTGTGCATGTGAATTTATAACTTTAACATTTTCTCACTTTAGGTCGTTAAATTGTTGCTAACTTAACAAGTTGTTCTTTCTTATCTATTCGTTAAGTTACTAACTCAATGAGTTGTGCACATAAAATCTGTTCAACCTTTGAGTATACGTTGAGTTATGTTAACTCAACGGGTTGCACTACCTTATAAGTCTATAAATACACGTTGAGTTACCTAACTCAATGAGTTCTTTCTGTTCTATCACGTGATCTTTTAAACTGGCTACACATGCTTCCTGTTAACTCAACGAGTTCTTCCTTCTATTTTTACACATTATCTAACTCAATGAGTTCTTCAACTTCTGCTTGGCTTTAATGTTTCATCTATACCTATGAAATATATCTTAATTCCTCATATGAATTTTGTATTATCAAAACACAAAAGTTCTAACAATCTCTCCCTTTTTAATAATAGCAAAAATCTTTACATTTAATTACAAGTATTTCACTCCCTATATTATTGTTATACAATGAAGCACACAGAACTTAGATAGTTACAATGTATACAACTAAATCTTAGTTTCTCTCTCTATTTGTGTGCTAATAATTTCTTGCTCTTTTATGAACTTTTGATCTTACACTTTTCTCCCCATTTTTTGTCATTGTTTAAAAATATTTTGTATAGAATGAGATGTTCCAAGGCTGAACTTGAAAGATTATGCAGTCACAATCCACCTCTATTCAAGCTACAACAACACTAATTTTCCACTCTTCAAGTATGGGGTCAACTATGATAGCTAGAGAAGACAATAGTTCTTAGATTGTAGATTTAGGAGCCTCTTAGCATATAACAAGTAGTCTTTTCCTATTTGATCAAATACAGCACCTACTAAATCTTCACAATGTGACTGTTGCTAATGGTCATACTTGTAAAGTTTCTGGTAGAGGGTCTATTCAAGTCACTCTTAATCTTTCTATTAATGCCGTTATCATACAACTTTCATACTTTGTAACCTTCTTTCCTTTTCACTACATCTTTCAAAACCTTTAGACAGAGGCAAGAATTGGTTTGGAGCATAAAGGCAGCAATGGTGTCTACACCCTAATGCAAAATACACCCAATGTTGGCTTGGCTACATTGTTGTCATCTAATGACTCTTCCACCTCTTTTGTACTTTGGTACTATCATCTGGGACATCCATCACATCAAAAACTTCAGCATGCCTTACCCTAGTTCTCTCTTTTTCAATTTTAATGTGAGTCATGTCAGTTGGGAAAACATAGTAGGTCTTCATTTTCTCGAGTTCATCTTGTTCCTAATCGGAAGATGTTTGACTTGGTTTATTGTGATATTTAGAGGTCAAGTTGTGTTGCATTTGCTTTTGGTTATCAGTATTACATTGTCTTTGTTGAAGATTATTCTTATGTATATTAGGTTTACTTAATGAAAGATTGTCAGCACATTACCACTATTGTTCAAAATTTTCTTATTGAAATCAAAACCCAATTTGATATTACTCTCAAATGTTTGTGTATTAATAATACCCTAGAATTTGTGAGTGTTAAATTTCAATCTTTATGTATCTCTCTTAGTATTGTTCATCAAACTAGTTGCCCTCATACTTCTCAATAGAATGGCATTGCAAAGCATAAGTATCGTCATCTCCTAGATATTACTAAGACTTCTCATTCATATGAAGGTTCCTAAATATTTATAGGCTAATGTCATGTTTACTACTGCTTACCTCATCAACCGCATGTCATCCACTCCTTTGGGAGGGGAAGTTCCTCTTCGGCATCTATGTCATAACAAGAAGTTGTTTCACATTCCTCCTCATGTCTTTTGATGTGTGTCCTATGTCTAGGACCTTACTCCTAACTTAAATAAAGTATTTGCTAGGGCTGACAAGTGTGTTTTTATGTGATACTCTAGAACTCAAAAGAGGTATAGGTGTTATCATCCCCCAACAAAGAAATACCATACATCTGTTGATGTTACCTTCTTTAAGGACCAATCTTCTTTAATGCTAAATCCTCTGAGAAGTCTTTTGATCCTGTTCCAAATGTTGTTCATCACCAAAACACACACCTCGATGACAACAGGCCAATTGATTGCTGCTTACAGGTGTCTCATCGTCAAGGAAGACCACATGTTATTCTTAAGGCTCCACCAATTGTAGTCTCTGAAAAAGGTTCTTTCACCACAAATTTTGAATCCAATATAGCTTCTAATGCCACTAATGATAGGGATGATAATTTACCAATTACCTTACGTAAAGGTACTCAATCTTGCACCCTACATCCTATAGCTAATTACATTTCCTATGATCACTTTAGTACCTTATGCCACAATTTTGCCCTAAGTATCTTCTGAGTCTATTCCCAACTCCTACTAAGAAGCATTACAGCTACCATATTAGAAAGTGGTCATAGATGAAAAGATAAGTACATTGGTGTCCTGTAGAACTTAGGAGTTGGTGGCTTGTCCTATAGATGTCAATCTTGTATCATGCAAATGAGCCTTCACTATCAAACACAAATCTAATGGCTCAATTAATAGATACAAAACTCGACTAGTAGTTGGTGGATTCACATAGGAACCAAAAATAGATTATAAAGAAACCTTTGCTCTAGTGGCACACCTCAATTCCATTCACATCATCCTCTCTATTGTTGTGAACAAAGGTTGGTTCTTACATCAACTTGATGTGAAAAATGTTTTTCTATACGAATACCTCAATAAGGAAATTTATATAGAGCAACCTCCAATATTTGTTGCTCAAGAGGAGAAATAAGTGTGTTTACTAAGAAATTCTATTTATTGACTAAAAGTCCCAGAGTCTGGTTCCACAAACTCAATCAAGTGTTGCTCGCCGATAAATTTCATGAGTGTTGTTGATAACTTAATGTTCATTCATCATAGTTCAAGAAACTATATCATTCTAATAATATATGTAGATGACATCATTCTTATGGGTAGTGATGATGAAGGGATCAAAAGAATAAAAAAAACCTTGCAAAGGTATTTCAGATAAAGGACATGGGTCACTTAGGCTACTTTCTTGGCATTGAATTCATGTACTCAAAATAGAAAATAATGTTAACACAACGCAAATATGCCTTAAATCTACTTGAAGAAATTGGTTACGTTGACTACAAACCTGAATCCACATTAGTTGAACAAAATCCATCCTTTTAGGGCATAACTCTACACCATTAAATACAGATGTCTAACTGGAAAGCTTATATATCTCATTATTACTAGACCTGACATTGCCTATGATATAGGATTTCTTAGTCAATTTATATATGCTCCTAAACAAGTACACCTAAAGGGGGTCTAACGTGTACTAACCTATATTAAAGACTCCTGGAAAATGACTCCTATATTGTGCAAGGTTGGTCCACCATCTCCTCTCCAGGTTTACCAAAAAATAAATCAATCAAAATCTAAACCTAAACTAAACAAATTACACATTGCATAATGAGTCCATGAGCATTTGTATTCATCTTACATCTCATGCATTGCACACACCTTATTTTACTTATTGATTAACTTAAATAATTTCTATCCCACCATGATTAGAACACATAACACTTGGAACATTTTCCATTATATCCACACATGAGTGGAGAATATGTGCACTACTTTTTCATTTCTTCTAAACTCATTAGTTCCTTTCCTTTACATTTGTTCATTTTCTTTTAATCCATCATCATCACACATGGACCTCAAACCCATCTTTCCCATCTCCTCTATTTTTACATTAAGGCTGACTCACCTTGCACTCATCTAGTTCACACCCTTGAATGTTTAGGGTTCACCTATCTAACTAGGATAACTTGAGAGATTGAATATATTAGGCACATAAAGTACCTTATACTTTCTTCATGAATATCTAAAATACTTATCTAGACTTATAGTTTATTGAACTATAACCTTATACCTTTAGGAGTTCACTTTACTTACACGTGTATATAGATTATTCTTAATTTACCATTAAAATTAAATTAGATGGTGATTCCACTTTTCTCCTCTTTTCATCTAATCTAATAGCAGCAAAACTCAAAAAGGAATGTAGAGGTCTCCCCCTCTCTTTTCCTTCATCACATTTTTAGGGTTACATATTTATTTTATCAATTAGTATTATATTTGAGTTTATTGTAAGTTGGATATCATAGATGCTTCAACTTGAATGGAAGTGTTAAGAATGTATGAATAAATGGATCCTTCAATAAATCTTAAGGTTGGGTTAAATTCAAGTTTCTTATGGTTTAATACTGTATTGCTAGAGTTATATTTGTCATTTTTTTGTCTCTATATATAAAGGCCCTTAGATTTATTAATCAAAAGGACACTTTTGCCTATTCCTTATTTTCACATTTATACTTGATTATTTAAATATATTATTCATTTAACATGTAAAATTTTCATGCATTCCGCGTAATCAAGTAATTAACTTTTATCATGACATTCTTGCCAATAGCCAAGCCTCTCCCTAAAGTGGTATATCTGAAATATTACTATTTTAGAAGGAAGAATATTAGGAATACATAAGATGGTGTAATGTGGCATAAAGAATGAAAATTACATGAAATAGTGAGATGAAGTAATGTATGTCGATATAAAAAATCATTGAAGTGCAACAGCTTTTACCATACATGCACCATGTCAAAGATTGAAAAGAGCACAAAAGAACAATTCATTTTCTATGAATACAATCCTCAATGGAAAACTTGGAAATCAGCATCAATTTTTGGGTGGGAGTTAAATAACCTTGAAGTACAATTTTTTTGAAATTAGGGAATCCTAGATTGCAATTGAAGAAAAGGAACCGTTTCCAAACTAATGTGATAGAAAGAAAGTTTATTTCTATCAAATATGCAGGTTTCTGGAGAAGTCTCCTATAATGGTTATGATGTTGAAAACATTATTCCGGTAAAGACAGCAGCTTACATAGGTCAATATGATCTGCACCTTCCAGAGATGACAGCTAGGGAAACACTAGATTTCTCAGCATATTTTCAGGGAGTTGGAAACAGAGGAAGTAAGCTACCTATCTCCTTACCGTATAAATTATGCTTTTAATTGTGAATGTTAATTTTGGTTTACATTTGAAGAAATAATGAAGGAAGTAGTTAGAAGAGAAAAAGAGGCCGGTATTGTCCCTGAACCAGACTTAGACACATATATGAAGGTAAAAATGTGGTACTACAAATTTCCTTCCTATTTCTGTAAATATTTTATTTAGAGTTGAATATTCGGATTTATTGTAACAGTAGGCTTATTACTTGATAACAATGTCTAAGAGGTGGACATATATTTAACAGGCAATTTCCTTTGAGGGGGTGAAAAGGAGCCTTCAAACAGACTACATTATGAAGGTAGGAGTTGAAGAATATTACAGCTTGATACACAATACAATTAAATTGAAATTTATAATATCCAGGAAACTAAGCTGAAGGAGACTTCTATTGTAAAATGAGCATTGAATTTATGAAGGATCTTACTTAAATGATGAACTATAAAGATGTTACATTTTCATACAAGGGTCATGAGAACAAGAATCCTATTTTCCAATATTTTGAGAAAATGTCATCACTAGGAAATCAAAATTATAAGGAATATTTATGCGCCCAAAAAATGAAGAAAAACATAAGGAAAATGTGGGAATTCAAAGAAAATGAAAAATGATAAGCACCTTTCAATTTAGACATTTTCCTAATATTTGTGTAGATAACAAAAAGTAACAAAATTTAATATTTAAATGTTTATATACATAGCAAAAACTGATGAAATTTTAACTTGAATATTAACATGAGTATCGTAAGTAATATGTTAGTTATAAATTATAAAATTCAAATGTAACAATATAAGTAAATAAAGTTCAAATATAAGTTATGGAAATTAAAAATCAGAAATTTTTATTATTCTATATAGATATTGCAATGTTTTCACACATTTTATCATCTATTTCCTTCTTATATTCTTAACTTAATCCAACAGTATTACATATTTCTTCTTTTCTATCCATATCCTTAGGAACATCTAGAATACGGGAATAACCCAAAGAGGGGCTCCAAGATTTGAAATACGAAAGAAATCGTCAGAGTACTGAAAATGGCCTTCAAAATTCTGAACTATTCGTTGGTAGATCAGAACTGTTCTAAACAGCACCCAAATTTGCAGTTTTACCACATTCCATTGTGATCAAACACTTCTGTTGGCTGAGCTGTGCTGAATGCACCACGAGCTCCCCTATCTACCCTTCTGCACACCCGAACACCACTGAACACCTCTGCTCAAACCAAAACCGACCTCCATACTGCCTGAACCCACCACAAACTCCTCCACTACCTGAACACCACCGCCACTGCCTACCTTCATCTGAGTGTTCAAACCCAACTTTCTCCTACCATATCTCATCTCCACTAGAGCATGCACCACCACAGCACCATCACCCCACGCCAAGTATAGGTAAGAGGGGTGTGGCAGGCACGTAAGTTGGGTGGTGCAAGGGAATATTATGTCAAATTGAGGTGCAAGACCCAGGAAAATCACCATATGACTCCTTTTATACCCAAGAAAATGTTGGAATTTTTTTCTGATATTTTTAAAATGCACAAATACCTTGAAACAGTCAAAATTGAATTTTGACATTTTTCATTCTATCATTTCAAGCAGCACAAACACCCTAATAAAGGTACTTTCTTAAATACACAATGATACAAAATTACACACCTAAGCAAATTTCCCAAATGAGGAATTGAAATAACCATGTCCTTTTTTTCTTGTAAAGCCTCCCGATCAACCACAATTGACATAGTTGAGGGCATGGTTTGAAATGTTGGTTTTTCCTAAAAATAAAAGATAGGATAATTCTCATTAAAAATAAGAATCACCCAGGGGCTAGGAAGCATTGGTACGATTTAGACATTTAGATACAACATGATTTGTATATGAGGATTCAATGATTTTCTATTCTAAAATTTAGGATATAACTTGGCTTAAAAGCCTCAAATACATCATTAAATAAATAATATATTTAAATATAAATACTTCAAATAAAATAACACATTCAAGTGGCATAAAATAGGCATATAAATCATACTAGATATAATACTGATAATAATAAAACATACTTACAAATATTATAATAGTTATCACATTATTTTGGTAATGTGAAATTAAAAAATTCATATTCAATCTATGCTGTATCAAAAGAGAATTCAATTTTTTTTGCTATAAATATCTCCAACATGCAACATGGTATGTTTGAAAAGAATCCTAGAGAATCCTAGCTGTTTTGTATCCAATACATGTAGAGTATGGCTGTTGAAATAGTCCATGTGAGAAAAGTGGGATGATACTTGCACATATATAAAAACGACATTACCACTTAATACAAATTGATATTAAGTTGGATGTTTCATGTTTCTCTATGGTAACAGTGTAAAATATGATCTTCTAGGCCAAGTCCTCATGCATCTACTTTATCAAAGACACTTGCAAAACTTGATAAAAAGACACAAATGAGAAGGTGTTGCCTCACTGTAATATCCATGTTAGACATATTAGAGCTTATATGTTATTATTGATATACATGTGGGTAGTCAAGGGTTTATACCTCTATATGTAACCCTTCACTCTAGTGAAGGATAATCCACATTTAACTCTCCTAATCAGAGTCCATAAGATGTTGTCCACCATTATGAGTCTTTGATGGTATTCCACAGCCTACCGACCTTTCAGATACTTTAGAGTTAAAAGGATTTATATTACCAGTGTTAAAACAATTAATAACTGGATTACTGTAGCTTAAATTGATTGATAAAAAAATACAAGTACATATACCCCTCTTACACGGATATCCATTTAAGACTTAAATGAATCTAATGATAACAAAGATAAGAAATAACTTAAACACTCCCCCTCAAGTTAGACTATATATATCTTTTAAGTTCAGCTTGTTATAAAAGTTTTCAAACATACTAACTCTAAGTCCTTTAATGAGTATATCCGCAAGTTGATCTTCAGAACGAATGTATAAAGAAAATATGATCTTTCTCAAGACATTGATTTTGATGAAATGACAATCAACTTCCACATGCTTAATTCTTTCATAAAAAGTGGTGTTAGATATCTAATATTGTGAGGATCCATTTATCTATCTAAGTATATAAGAGTGTAACCCCTTAAGAAATGGTCATGAATAAAAACTCTTGTATGGAATAGAGTTATTCTCATTCTCCTTTCTTCTCCTTCTCCCTCTTCTTCCTCTTTTGCTTCTTCCACCTTCTTCACCATCAACTTCAACTTGGTATCAGAGCCAAGTTGACGAACATGCGTGGACAACCCCTAACGGACGCACATGCAATACACGTACGCATAGAACACCCATGCACATCACCGCCAGTGCACTCCACTCACTCCCACCGTGCATTCCACTCATTCCTGCCACACCTTGCTGTGCTCGACAGAACCAGAAGCCCCTCGCACACGACTGGCGTCCTATATGCGCAATCTCTGGTGACCTTCCGTGCGTTCCACGGAAATGAAGCTATTCTAAAGCAGTACTCCATGCAAATGAAGTTGTCCGTCGTTTTGAAGATGTCCACTGTTTGCACAAGTGTGGAGTTCAATCACCAAATGTAGCAGTTCTGCGTCAGATGCAATCACAATTCTGAAGTTCAACCGTCGAATGCAATTCTACGTGTTCTGTGAGGTCCGTTTTCTCCCATTGTTTGCTTGATTGTCTGCTTGATCCACCGCAGACTTTGACTTCTTCTCATGGCAAGCTCCTCAAAGTGATTTATTGATTCACAGTTTTCCAAACATCTCTCAAAAACTCAATGGATCCAACTATATTATTTAACAGTAGAATTTTGAGAATATTGTCATTGCCTTTCACTAAGAGCATCACCTCTACCAATTATCACAAAATGTGAAAGACTCTTAGTATAGATATTAGATGGTTGATGATGCAACTATCATTTCTTGGATGATGTCAAGTATGAAGGACTCTGTTACCAATGAAGTCTCCATGCTTCGGCCTGCTAAAACTCTTTGGGACACTCTTCGTCACATTTATAGACACAACAAAAATATATCTAAGACTTTCACTATTTATGAGAACCTTCTTCTACTTTGGCAAGAAGAGAGTTCCATCCAACAACTTTTTAGTACTTCACGTAGGTTGATCAATGAGCTTAATGTGTATCAACCACCCACTTCTGATATCTGCATCCTTCAAAGGTATAGGGAGGAACTTGCTAGTGTTGTCTTCCTTGCTACTCTCCCTCCAGATGTTTCTTCACAGATTCAAGACTCTATTCTTAGTGTGGAACATATGCCGAGTTTAGATGAAACATTTGGAAAGGCCTTGCATGTGACCACTAGATCATCAAATGTATTTACACCCGATCTATCTGCATTAGTTGCCTCAAATGTTTTAACCGTAGTTATGGCACCTATGAAGATAGACAACGACCCAAATGTCAATGGTGTAGTAAATTGGATCATAGATCTGAGAAGTATTGGGAGAAGTTATTAGGATCGAATGACTCACTAGAGAGAGAGTGAATGATGATCTGTGTTATTTTAATCCTTTTCAAACTTAACTAGTTGATTCGATTAATCAGTAAGCTTAAGTATTAAATATGCATGCAAAACAGTAAAGAATAATAGACATAGGAGAATTTTAAGTGGTTCACCAACTTAACTATTCCACCCTTAAGATTTACTTAGGTTTCACTAAGTAAATTAACACTTACAAACACTTACTTTCAGGTATAAGCAAGAACATATACTTGAGCTTTCAAGTAGAAGTTCAACAATCAACCTTTCACGAGCTTTTAGGTCCAAGCTCTTAACCAACAGTAAACTTTCAGGTGTAAATCCATGAACTAAACAATCTTACTTTCTTTCTAAATGTGAGTGCAAGGAACTTTTGCTATTCTTCTTCTTCTTTAGTATTTTCTGAAATGTGTATCGTGAAATATTGTGTAGCTCTCAAAAGTATATAATGAAAAGTTACAATCTTTATCTTTTTGTTCTAATCATACTTATACCAAAGTGCATAATGATCATATTCTGTCTAATAGATGTATTCTGCTGTACTTATTGAATTTCTAGGTCCAAATATAGTAAGTTACTATTTAGAAAGATGTTTCAACATAACCTTTCGATTCCCTTTAATTTTTGGATGGTTAGCTGTGGTAACCTTCCAAAATCTATTTGTAACCTTCCGATGAATAAGAGCTATCTTTAAGTCTGTCACATGTAGGCTTTAAGTCATACACATGAGTTCTCCTTAAGTTCAAATAGTTTAGCTGTTAACTTTCCGAAATTCCTCAACTTTCAAATAGTTAGCTTTCTTAACTTTCCGATTTTCCTTTTAATCTTCTAGCTACTGATTTTTAATTTCTGCACGTGTGTATTTAAATAACTTAAGTTTTAGATAGTTAAATCTGTAACATTTCGAACCTTCCTATTTTTCGGATAGTAACTCTTCGATTTTCTTGAACTTTCAGATAGTTAGCTCCTCTAACTTTCTAAAGAATTCAAACTTTTATATAACTTTCCGAAAGTCTTCTTATTTTTGGATAGTTAGCCCTATAACTTTCTGAAGAACTCTCTTGCTACCTTTAAGTGATCTTTTGAATACTTACGTTGTTAACCTTCTGAAATCTATCTTCTTCCAGATACTTAAGTCTGTAACCCTTCAAAGAGTTCTCTTGCTGCTTTTAAGTGGTCTTTTAGATACTTAAGTAGTTAACCTTCCGATTTACTTGAATTTTTAGATAGTTAGCTTCTCTAACTTTCCAAAATTCTTGGATTTTTCAGATACTTAAGCTTTAATCTGTGTTTTAACTATCCAAAGTTCCTATTTTTCTTTGGTAGCTATTTCTGAACTTCTTGTATCTATTTATCTGTCATCTACAACTATCCTGTGAAATACAAATTGTTTCCTCACATGGATTTTTACATTATCAAAACATAAGGGTTTTAACAATCTCTTCCTTTTTGATAATGACAAAATCATTTACATAAAATTACATGTTTTTCACTCCTTAGATTATTTCTATACACTGAATTGCACAAAATATAAAGACATCAAGAATTTACAGTGTGTACATTATAGTAACTTTATTTTCTCCCTCTGTCTATGTGCTGAGTACTATAATATTGTATTTTCCATGTATAATTTCTCTATTCTGTAATGAGTGTAATTTCTCCCCCTATCTTTGTGTTTCCATGTATTTTCCTATTCTTCTCCGAGTGTAATTTCTCCCTCTGTCTATCTGTAGGAATCTACAATCTGCAATACTGTCTTCCATTATTTGTATGCTAGAAACTTTAAACATTGTAATTTCCATATATTTCCTTATTCTTCTCCTCCTTTTTGTCATTAGAGAAAAGAGATTTCTAGATTTTGCTCCCCATAATTTTCATATTTTTCTATCAGTCATATAGCTAGCAATTTACTTTCTTTTTATCTGTTATTCCAGACTATAATTCTTTATCTACCTTGCTCAATTTGTTTATCTACTTATGATGCTCTCCCCTTAAAATGGTGCATCATTCAAATTTATGTACGAGTACCAATCCTTTTTAGTAAGCTGGCTAACTGTTTCTTCTGCTCTCCCCCTGAGATAGTGCACTATTTAAAATCCTGCATGAATACATGTTAGCAGAAAACAAGCTCCCATATGGTGAGCTTGAGTAGTAATAATCATAAAACTAATATAAATGCATTATAAGTCATATTTAAAACATATGCCTAGATTTTTTCTAATATGATTAAATGTTGATTTATTTAATAATTTTGTGAAAATGTCTGCAAGTTGATTTTCTATTGGAACATATTTAAATGAGATATGTTATTTTTCCACATGATCTCTCAAAAAATGATGTCTGATCTCAATATACTTGGTTTTAGAATGAAATACTGTATTCTTTGATAAACTAATTACACTGCTATTATCACAGTATATTTCTATATTCTGAAATTTTAATCTATAATCAGTCAATGTCTGCTACATCCATAATATTTGAACATAACACAGACCGACTACAATATATTCTACCTCAATAGTAGACAATGCAATACAATTTGTTTTTTACTAAACCAAGAGATCAAAAAAATTTCAAGTAATTGGCATATTCTACTTATGGTTTTTCTATCTGATCTACTGTCTGCATAATCTGCATCACTGTATCCTATTAATGTAAAACTACTATCACTTGAGTAATATAGTTCGAAATCTTTAGTGTCCTGTAAGTATTTAAAAATTCTCTTTATAGATTTAAAATGTGATTCTTTAAGTGATGCTTGAAATCTGACATATAAACATACACTGAATATAATGTCAAGTCTACTTGCTGATAAGTACAGAAGAGATCTAATCATATCTTTGTATTTCTTTTAATCTACTACACTGCTTAATTCATCATTCTCAAGTTTGGTGTTTAAACTCATAGGTGTACTTGTAGGTTTAATGTTTTCAAAACTAAATTCTAGAGTGTTTCCTTACAGTATTTTTCTTAATTAACAAAGATACAATTTCTCACTTGATGGATCTGTAGCCTTAAAAAGAACTTTAATTCTCCTATCAGACTCATTTCAAATTGATTCTTCATTAGATTTTGAAATTCATCATATAGCTTTTTAGATGTTGCCCCAAACACAATATCATCAATATAGATTTATACAATCATTATATGTGTAACAATAGTTTTGATAAACAGAGTGTTGTCCACTTTTCTTATGCTGAAATCATTATCAGTTAAAAACTTCTTCAATTTTTCATACCATACCTTGGGTGTTTGTTTCAGACCATATAAAGTTTTGTTTAATCTATAGACATGATCTAATTTTACTTCATCTTCAAATCCAGGAGACTACTTGACAAATACTTCTTCTTGTATTTCTCCATTTAGAAATACACTTTTTACATCCATTTGAAAGAGTTTTATCTTCATACTACTTACAAAACCAAGCAACATTCTAATAGCTTCAATTCTGACAAGTGCAAAGGTTTCTTCATAATCTATTTCTTCTTGTTAATGGTATCCTTGTGCAATAAGTCGAACTTTATTTCTAATTATGTTTCTTTCATCATCTAATTTATTTCTGAAAACTCATTTAGTTTCAATGATGGTTTTTCCTACTAGTTTCTTCACTAATTCCCAGACATTATTTTTCTAGAACTGATTTAATTCTTCCTACATAGTCATAGTCCAATAATTATCCTTACAAACTTTATCAACTAATTTTGGTTCAATTTCTGATACAAAAGCACAATAATTACAAATATCTTATGTATTGCTTCTTGTCTGCACTCCTTTATATTTTCAATTATTTGCTCAATTGGATGATCTGATCTAAATTTTCAACTGTTTTCATTTTGATCTGATGTTTGAGATTTGGATTTCTGCTTGCATTTAATTCTTTCAAGTTCTTCATTTTCACTTTTACTATCAATCTTCAGATTTCTCATATTTTGTATTAAATCTTCATCAAATTGAACATTTATATTTTCCTCTACTCTTCTATCTTTATCAAAATATATTCTATATGTTTTGCTTCTAGAAGAATAACCAACTACTATGGCAGGTTCTAATTTTGAATCAAACTTGTCTTTAGTATCTCTAGTGTTTAAGACATAACATTTACATCCGAATGTCTTAAAATATCCAATACTTAGTATTTTGTCATGTCATAACTCAAATAGTGTTTTGTTTAGGATAGACCTAATATGAGCTCTGTTTAAGATGTAGTATGTTATACCAACAGCTTCAGCCTAAACGAATTTTGGTAGATTTACAACATTCAACATTGTTCTAACCATTTCTTGTAAAGTTCTATTTTTCCTTTCTACCACTCTATTTTGTGTTGAAGTCCTAGGACATAAGAATTCATGTAGAATTTCAAGGTTATTGCACAGATTTTCAAATTTTGAATTCTCAAATTCTCCTCCATGATCACTTCTAATTCTTTTTGTGGTTAGGTCCTTTTAATTCTGAACTCTTAAGCAGAAGTTTCTAAACTCAGTGCATGCTTTACTTTTATGAGCCAGAAAAATAATCCAAGTGTGTCTAGAATAATCATCAACAATAATAAAAGTATATTTCCGTCCTTCTAGACTTAAGGTTTGTATGGGACCAAAAAGATCTATATGCAGTAGTTCTAAAGGCTTCCTGGTATCTATATCAGATTTGCCATGCATTGAATTTCTTTTTTGTTTTCCTAACATGTAATCACTATAGATCTTATCTTTTCTGAACTTTAACTTAGGGATTCCTCTTGCAAGAACATATTTAGATAACTTTCTGATAGTTTTCATATTCACATATCTGAGCCTCTTATGCCATAACCAATCATTTTCACTAAATGCTACCAAACAAGAATCATTTGCAGAATTTTCACATGAAAAGTTTAGTGTATATATTGAACTATTTCTAAGATCAATAAATTTTATTTCATTTGTAGCTTAATCAGTAATATAACACTTTTCAACAGTAAATAAAACATTATATCCTTTATTACACAATTGTCTTACACTTAATAAATTTTGTTTTAGTCCATTAACATGTAATACATTCTCAATTCTACCATTTTCAGATGTAATATTTTCTATTATAGTAATTTTACATTTTTCATTGTTTCCAAACTTAACAGATCCTGAATTTAAATTTTTAACTAAATCAAGAAGTCTTTTCTTACCTGTCATACACTTTGAGCATCCATTGTCCACAATCCACTTTGTCATTTGTGTTTGGAACTCCTTACCATCCTGCAATTCATACAAAAATTAAAACTTTTATACCCAAATCTTCTTGGATCCTAAAATGTTAGTCCTTAAAATATTGAATTTATTTCCTCTTAACAATCATATATGACCAGATCTTCTCTTGATAGCAAAGACAATAATGTCATCTTTATAAGATCGGATCATGCTACCACAGTATGATACTTCTTGTGATATAGCATACCTAAGGCCATATTTAATGTTATTTTGTCTTTGAGATCTTATAATTTTATCTAATTCTTTTTGTCCTTGTATAAACTTACATACAATATTTTTCAGATCAGCGATTTCAGTTACAAGTTTTTATTTTCTTCTCTCAACTCAAAGTTATCATAACTATATTTATCTATTTTAGTTTTTAAGTTTCTATTTTCAACAAGAGTTTTTTCTAATTCAACAAAAGAATCTTCTAAACAATTATTTAAAACTTTAATATCTTTCTTATATTCTTTACATTTAACATATAAACTATTTACTATACAAAGAAAGTTATTTATATCTAAATCACTTTCTTCATTTTCTGAACAATAAGATAATGTGGAGCATACCTCCTGTGCTATGAAGTACATGTTTGCTACTACCTCCTTTTCAAACTCTGAAGAACTACTTGATGAACTGTTGTCATCCCAAGTAGCTTTTAAGGTCATTTTTCTCTTTTCATCTTTTCTTCTTTTCATGATGATCATCTTTAGTTTGTAGTGAACAAAAGGCTTGAAGGTGTCTTTGTCTCTTACATTTAAAGTATGTAGAAACTATACTCTTGGAAGTATTTGTCTTGCTGTTTTTCTTCATAAACTTTCTGAAATTTCTAGCTAACAGCATGATTTCATCATCTGAACTTTGTGCTTCTTCAGTTAAAGGAAAGGTAATTTCCTTTTTCTTTTTAATGTTCTTTTCAACGGTTCCTTCCTATTCCTTCCAGTCTTTCATCTGAACCTTGTGGGCTAATAGATTACCTAATAATTCTTCTACAGAATAGTTGTTGAAATCCTTGAAATCTTTGATGGAGGTGGATTTTTGTTTCCACTTAGTAATTAAACTTCTCAAAATTTTTTGTACCTATTCATGTATAGAAAATTCCTTTTCCAAGCCTCTTAGGTTGTTAATGATCTCAGTAAATCTAGAAAACATTTTAGTTATGCACTCATTATCATTCATCTTAAATAGTTCTAATTTTCTTAACAGAATGCTGATTTTTGTGTCATTTACTTGACTTGTACCTTCATGTGTGACTTAAAGGATTTTCCAAGCTTCATGTGCTAATTTACATGTAGATACCTTATTATACTGTTTAGCTGTAAATGCACAGTATATAGCATTCAACCCTCAAGCATCCAACTGGATAATTCTTTCATCCTCCTCAATTTAGTTTATAACATTATTGGTAGGAAGTGTAGTTCTAAGAACAACTATCTTCTAAAGTTTTACATCAGAACTCCTAAGGAAATACTCCATTCTATTTTTCCAATAATTATAATTGAAACCATCGAATAGAGAAGGTCTATAAATATTTTGTCATTCAGCAAATTGTGTCATTATAATTTAGATAGTTAAATCCTTATATGAATTAACCAAACTCTGATACCAATTGATAGGATCGAATGACTCGCCAGAGGGATGGTGAATGGTGATCTATGTGTTATTTTAATCATTTTCAAACTTAACTAGTTGGTTCGATTAATCAGTAAGCTCAAGTATTAAATATGCATGCAAAGTAGTAAAGAATAATAGACACAAGAGAATTTTAGGTGGTTCACCAACTTGGCTAGTCTACCCCTAAGGTTCACTTGAGCTTCACTAAGTAAATTAACACTTACAAACACTTACTTTCAGGTATAAGCAAGAATCTACACTTGAGCTTTCAGGTAAAAGTTCAGGAACCAACATTTCACAAGTTTTTAGGTCCAAGCTCTTAACTAACAGTAAACTTTCAGGTATAAGTCCACGAACCAAACAATCTTGTTTTTTTTCAAAATGTGAGTGCAATGAACTTTTGCTATTCTTCTTCTTCTTTAGTATTTTCTAAAATGTGTATCGTGGAATATTTTGTGTAGCTCTCAAAAGTATATGATGAAAAGTTGTAGTCTTTATCTTTTTGTTCTGATCATACTTATACCAAAGTACATAACGATCATATTCTGTCTAACAGATGTATTCTGCTGTACTTACTGAATTTCTAGGTTCAAATATAGTAAGTTACCGTTTAGAAAGATGTTTCAACATATCCTTCCGATTCCCTTTGATTTTCAGATGGTTAGCTTTGGTAACCTTTCGAAATCTATTTGTAACCTTCTGATGAATAAGAGCTATCTTTAAGTCTGTCACATGTGGGCTTTAAGTTATACACATGAGTTCTCCTTAAGTTCAGATAGTTTAGCTGTTAACTTTCCAAAATTCCTCAACTTTTAGATGGTTAGCTTTCTTAACTTTTCAATTTTCCTTTTAATCTTCTGACTACTGATTTCTGCACGTGTGTATTTGAATAACTTAAGTTTCAGATAATTAAATTTGTAACCTTATAAACTTTCCTATTTTTCGAAAGATTCTTTTATGCTTCTAACTGAGTTTTTAATTCTGCACGTACATAATCATTTAACTTAACTGTTCATATAGTTAGCTTTTCTAACTTTCTGATTTTCTTGACCTTTTGGATAGTTAGCTCCTCTAACTTTTAAAAGCATTCAAACCTTTATATAACTTTCTAAAAGCCTTCTTATTTTTAGATGGTTAGCCTTGTAACTTTTCGAAGAACTCTCTTGTTGCCTTTAAGTGATCTTTTGGATACTTATGTTGTTAACCTTTTGAATTTTATCTTCTTCCAGATACTTAAGCCTATAACTCTCTGAAGAATTCTCTTACTGCTTTTAAGTGATCTTTCGGATACTTAAGTAGTTAACCTTCCGATTTGCTTAGATTTCTAGATAGTTAGCTTTTCTAACTTTCCAAAATTCTTAGATTTTCAGATTCTTAATCTTTAATTTGTGTTTTAACTATCCGAAGTTCCTATTTTTCTCAAGCAGCTATTTCTAAACTTCTTATATCTATTTATCTGCCATCTGCAACTGTCTTGTGAAATACAAATTATTTCCTCACATAGATTTTTACATTATTAAAACATAAAAGTTTTAACAAAAGTTTCCACATCTGAAGCCTCAATTTGAGATAAGATTTAGATAATAAGATTTGGAGTGTTAAATCAAATCAAGATGAACAAATCCAAGTTGTTGGTTCTAATTTAAAGATGTGTAGGGTGACATAGCAAAGGTGTTGGCATGGTGATGAGCTTACTACCATGTGTTAGCATCTACTTGACCCATGGTGTTGACATCAAAATGATAGACCAATGAGAGAATGTCACATGTTGGGTGACATGGTAGATGATACAAGGCTACTAATGTGGTGATGACATATCAAATGATGTGGCTAGCAAGGAGATAGACCAACAAATGATCAACATGCTATTTGGGGGAATGGAATACCAAAAAGCAGTCAAACTTTTAGTCTGACAAGCCATGTGACGATCAGTAGACCATTCTAGGAGAAGGAAATACCCATTCTTTGCAAGGCAATAGGTAGGGCAAGTTGATAAACAATCAGTATACCATTTGAGGATAATAGCATACCAATTTTTGACAGTTGACTAAAAAATGATTTTTTGCATGAACAATCTAAGTGTGCATCTAAACTTCCTAGGGCAATCTGTGCTTCTAAAAAGACATCTGGATGTGAAAAATAAAGAAAGATGGCTAAGGGAAGAATGCCACATGGTAGGGCCCACAATAATGGGTTGTGGGGCTTGGACGATAGATGAGTCATTAAAAGACATACTAGCTACCCTAAGGTTGGGTAGGATTGGATTATGAGGAGTGCCTAAAAGTAAAGGTATCAACACCTATAACCAGATATTGTTCAATAAATATGAAGGGAACATAGACATTCTAAGATAAATATGATGGCTAAGGTGGATATGCTTTTGGAGTTAGATATGCATGCTGAGGTTGATGGAAAGAATGACAAATTGCAGGAATCTTGGTGCTTGTGTTTAGTGATGGTTATAGACTTGACTGCAAATGATTAAAGATTGAAGCTTTGTTTTATTCATTCTAATTTTGGTCCTATCTGCTTGTTTGGAGGTGGATCATAGGTGTAGGATAACTCGATTCTTCTAAATAATGTTAATTATCAAGTTCATGAGAAGAACCCCTTCCATAATCACTTTTCATGTGAATCAACAACTTTAAGATTATCAAAACCATGTAGTACGCAACTAATTAGATTGCTAGAACCTATTTGGAACAAAATTTCATCATCTCTTTGTCCTTCTTGCTTTCATCATCTTTAGTAGTGTGGAAGGAATGTGCACTTAGGTTGATGAGCTCCATGGTTATCATCTGTGTTATGTGTGTCTGATATCTATAGTGAATGGACTAAGTTGTGATTGGTTGTTTTCATCATCATTTCTTGCATTCCCACTATCACCTCCACTATCATTGTCATCTAGAGATTGTATTAAATTGGAATCATCTCTTGCAAGGTAGCATCAATATCATCATTGCTATCTCCCAAGCCTAGAGTTCATCTAGGCATATACTTCTCCCTTAACAGTGGAAATAAAACTTTAACTTATTAACATGCCCATCAACAAGCTATAATATCAATATATAACCTACATAATTAATAAAAAAACATAAGGAAAATTTTAAGGCACAACGTTTCTAGGAAAGATGAGAGTGGAGACCTTAGTGGCTGTCAAAAGGAGTTAAGAAGCTTTCGATGTTGCAAGGCAATATGTTGACTACAAAATTCATGATGAAGTTGAAGATGCTATTTTTCCATGTTCAAGATGACTTTCTGATTATCTTCTTCTAAAAATTACTAAAACAGGAATCTGTTATCCAAAACTTCTTTTTTATTTTCCTCACACCAGAGGCCTATCAGTTTGTTCAACAGTGTCATAAAAATCATCACAAAGGTTTTAACTAATAGAATTCCCATTGAAGATATCATTTTCCACTCACAGTCAGGATTCATTCTGGGAAGGAGCATTGTAGATGGTTTTGTTGCAGATATCAGCATTATGGAAGAAGAAAGACAAATTAGTGGTTTGCAAAATTAACTTTAAAAAGGTCATTGATAACATTGACTAGAGTTCTTCTAGCTTGCAATTTTCCAATCAAGTGGTTTAAGTGGATCGATCATATTCTTTGCTATTGCAAAGGCTCAGTTCTAGTGAATGGGTTGTCCAAATGCCGTTTTCCTTTCCAAAAGTGAGACAGGCAAGGGGATCCCAGTTCCTTAGTTTTGAAGTCAACATTTTGACTCACACAGTCAAATGAGTCATTTTAACTGCAGTGATTGGAAGAGTGGACAGTGGGGACGACATTTTAGAATCTCAATTCTTCAAGCAAGTGACACCCTAGTGTCTGCTGTAACGTCAGAAGAACAATTGCTGCATAAGATGGAACATCTACCACCTCAGGTCAGGAATGATACTTATCATTGGAAGCTACACAAAGATGGAGTGTTTCTGTTCAGAGGTCATGGGATGTTACTTCTCGTTGGAAGCTACAGAAAGATGGAGTGTTTTCTGTTCAGAGTTGCTATGAAGGGCTCCTAAACAGGAGACTTGGTGCATAAGCTGATCTGGAATCTTAGCTCCTTTCAAAGTGAAAATTTTCATTTGGCTAGTTGACAAGGAAAGGATGATCACCTTCCAAAACAAGGGAAAAAGGGAAAGGGTATTCACTAAAGTTCACGGAAGAAAATAGGAAGCTGTTGGAGATTTGATTTGATTTGATTTGAAGTCAAAGAACAATGAATCATTTATTCCTTCTTTTAATGTCAAATCCCCAAGAAAGTTTGATCCATCTTATTACAATCAGAGTGGATAACGATTGGGACCAGAAGCATCATTTTAAAATTTTTTAGTGTTGGATGTACTTAATAAGGAAAAGTCCGATTAATTTAAAATTAATTTTTAACTTACTTTCATCAATTAATGTTATGTCATCAGCGAATAGCATATATCAGAGTACTTTTCCTTGAATTTCCTTGGTTATTTCATACATAACCCAGATGAACAAATATGAACCTAGAGAAAACTCTTAGTGTAAACTGTCTATTGGAAATTCTCTAATTTCTTCTTCTATAGTTTTAATACTAGTAACCATTTTTTTTATATATGCTCTTTATAATTTTATAATATCAATATATCTAATGGGCACTCCTTTTCTTTTTAAAACACACTATAATAACTTTTTAGGTACTCTATCATAAGCTTTTTCTAAATCAATGAAAACTATATAGAGGTCTTTATCCACCATGAAACTATTCTACTAGTTATCTAAGTAAATGAATAGCTTTCATTGTTAACCCACCTACCTAACATAAATTCAAATTGATTTTCTATGATTTTAGTTACATGTCTTAGTTTTTTATTATAATATCATAAATGCTTAAAAAATTATTCCAATTATTCTTGGATGTGTATTTTTTATTACTTTAGCTTGTCTTGAAATTTCACATTAAATTTATATTTTTTTAGAGCTTTTTTGGGACTTTTGTGATTTTACCAAACTCCCATCTAAATTTCCACTGAAGTCGAATAAATTTCCTTTTTTTGTTGGACCAAACTTTGATACAAAATCAAAGTTGTACTCCTTGATCATCCCCATATCTCCCTTGTTCATCCTCACCACTCCCTTACAGCTTGCACTATGATGGAAAGAAGGCTCCAAGTGGTCCCCTCTAAAACTTCAAGTAATCGTGCATTTACATGTTCTAAATTTCAGAAAAGAACCAAAAACAACTAGTTGCACACCATTAATGTCCATACTCCATAGTATCATATATTATAATATTATTTTGCATATTATAAATTTAATCACCAATATACCTACAAATTATTTCTCATGATAAATTTTATTGTAGCCTAGAGTTCATCGGTTCAAATTTTAGGAAATAGTCTCTCCACTTGTGGACATAAAACTACATATAATTAGGATCCTCATGGGCCTCATTATTGGGAGCCTAATGCATTTGTTTCTTCTTTTTATCAGATAATGGGATTAGATATCTGTTCGGACACAATTGTTGGAGATGTCATGAGGAGAGGCATATCAGGTGGTCAAAAGAAAAGACTCACTACAGGTAAAATTGAAAATATACTACTTCATAACTATTTAGTAAATTAGCATGGATACTTCACAATTCAAAGATTTGTGTTTGACAATAATTTTTCTTTTAATATTACAAATTCCACTGTTTATCTCACATGCAAATTTACAGCTGAAATGATTGTTGGTCCAACTAAAGCTCTATTCATGGATGAAATATCAAACGGATTAGATAGTTCTACAACATTCCAAATAGTAAAGTATCTTCAGCAACTGGCTCACATTTCAGAAGCAACAATAGTTGTTTCACTTTTACAGCCAGCACCTGAGATATATGAGCTATTTGATGATGTTATGTTAATGGCAGAAGGAAAAATTGTCTATCATGGCCCTTGTGAAAATATTGCTGATTTTTTTAAAGATAGAGGATTTAGGTGCCCAGAAAGAAAAGGCATCCCTGACTTTCTTCAGGAGGTTAGTATGGCTCAACTGCCAAAGGGCTATTTTTCATCAAATCAAGTACATTCCAAACAGAAATACAAGATAACCACGTTGCCTACATTTCCAGGTTATATCAAGGAAAGATCAAGAACAATATTGGTATCCTACAGATATACCATACAGTTATGTCTCCATAGATCAGTTTTCTGAAAAGTTTAGAGAATATCATGTAGGGAAAAATATGCAAAAGGAGCTTTTGGAGCCATTTGACATTTCTCAGGACAGCAAGGATGCTCTGTCATTTGAGTTATATTCTCTGCCTAAACGGGAACTACTGAAAGCCTGTATGGCAAGGGAATTTCTTCTAATGAAGAGGAATTCTTTTATTTACATATTCAAAACAGCTCAGGTCCTAGCTAGTTATGCTTTTATTTACAGAAAACTTGTCAGTATCACATAAATATCAGGTCTCATTAATTTTCAATTTTTTTGAATGTAGCTTATGATAGCTGCATGTGTCACAATGACAGTCTTCATCCGCATGCATATGGAAGTGGATGTGATACATGCTAATTACTACCTGGGAGCATTATTTTATTCGCTTATCTTATTCACGGTCAATGGGTTACCAGAACTGTCTATGACAATTTCCAGGCTTCCAGTATTCTATAGACAAAGGGATTTAAACTTCTATCCTGCCTGGGCATATGCAATTCCAGCATCCATTTTAAAGCTACCACTGTCACTGACAGGAGCTTTAGTTTGTACCTCTCTCACCTACTATGTTATTGGATATAGTCCTGAAGTCAGAAGGTAACCGTCACGGTCTACCAGGATGATATATTATTGATAGGATACAATTCAGAAGTTCATGGGTTTTCACTATTTACTTAAAAAGAGACTTATCTACATACAGGTTCTTCTCCTACTTCCTCTTCCTTTTTGCTGTGCATCAAATGTCATTATCCCTGTTCCGATTTGCTGCTTCACTTTTCAAGACTACTTCAGGAGCTAGCACATTTAGTCTCATAAGCCTATTATTGTTCTTTTTATTTGGTGGCTTCCTTGTTGCAAAGCGTAAGCCTCTTCTAAAACTGCTTTTTCTTCGATATACATCTTTTAAAATTGAATAAAAAGCAGATTTAATATCACAGCTTCTCTACCTGGTTGGCTGAAATGGGGATTTTGGATATCCCCTATTTCATATGCACAGATAGGAATATCCGTGAATGAATTTCATGCACCTAGGTGGGAAAAGGTTAGAAAATAGTTTTTACTTGAGCATTGTGACCCAATGTCTATTGCAGAACTTGAGAATTGATCTTACAGAAAACGTAGCAGTTTACTAATGTTTGATTCACAGATTTCAGGAAATACAACTATAGCACATCAAGTATTGACACAGCATGGTCTGGATTATGCTGACTACTTTTATTGGATATCACTAGTGCTTTTGTTTGCATTTGGTTTACTTTTTAACATTGGATTCTTGCTAGGCTTAACATTCAAGACAGGTACAACATTGAGTCATTATTATTGTCATAAATATTAGCATGGATTTATCTGATTTTTTTCTTCTTAGCCCCAGGAAGATCATGTGCGTTTGTTTCTCATGAAAAGCTTTCACAATTGAGACAAAAAGAAAATTCCTTTAACAGTGAAAGGTCTGTAGCCATGGACTCTCAACCAAGTACTACCAATTCTAGAATGCCTAGTAAGTTCTTTGTTCATATCTATTTATTATGATCATCTGCCGAGCAAAACAGAATGAATAACCCAGAAAAATGAACCATATTTTCAATTGGTCATAACATTATGAATGTTGCAGGAACAATGATTTTACCATTTAAACCCCTTACAATGTCATTTCAAGGAGTCCAATACTATGTTGATACCCCTCCGGTAATCAAATTACATTCTTCAAATTTAATTAATCATTTCATTTTAGCAGTAAGAAATAATTAAGATTTATTCACAGAAAATGAGAGAACAGGGTTACAGGGAAAAGAAACTCCAACTGCTTCATGACATTAGTGGTTCATTCAGGCCTGGCATCTTAACTGCATTAATGGGTGTCAGTGGAGCAGGGAAAACAACCTTAATGGATGTTCTATCTGGAAGGAAAACAGGAGGTATTATTGAAGGAGATATAAGAATCGGTGGGTATCACAAGGTGCAAGAGACATTTGCAAGAATATCTGGCTACTGTGAGCAAGTTGACATTCACTCACCACAAATAACTGTGGAAGAATCAGTTGTCTACTCTGCTTGGTTAAGGCTTCCTCCAAAGATAGATCCAATGACTCGGACTGTGAGTGTTGTTAGTAAAAAAAGGCTTCTACTTCATGAAATTAAATTGCAAATGTCATCCTTAATTTTAAAAATTTATTTGCTATGTGATATGCATATTCATGTCATGTCTGGATTTTATATTCTATCTTAGCATATTTTTTGTTTGAAAATAAAGGTAATTTATTTGATCCACAGAAATTTGTAGACAAGGTCCTCGAAACAATTGAGCTTGATGAAAATAAAGATGACATAGTTGGCCTACCTGGCGTCAATGGTTTGTCCACCGAACAGAGGAAGAGGCTAACTATTGCTGTGGAGTTAGTTTCCAATCCCTCTATAATATTCATGGATGAACCTACATCAGCTTTAGATGCAAGAGCAGCTGCAATCGTCATGCGTGCAGTGAAGAATGTTGCTGCAACAGGAAGAGCAGTTGTTTGTACCATCCATCAGCCTAGCATTGATACATTTGAATCATTTGATGAGGTAATGTACGGGACAACTGAGTAATAAATGCATACTGAATATATATATATATATATATATATATATAATATCTAGATAGTGAATTTGAGAGTAATGATTTATCTTACCCATCCACATAATGTTGTTTTGTTGTAGTGTCCGGCCTATGAATTTATATATATCCAGTATATTATAATATATAACCCCTTAGAAACAGATACACAGCATTTCTAGCAATTAGTTGATCATGCAAGCCATAATATCTGACAGAAATAATATACGGCAATTAGTGTTTATGCTATTTACCTATGCATCAGTAAATGATAATTTTCCATTGTAATTATAGTATTTGACCTGCAGCTGTTATTGATGAAAAGCGGAGGAAAATTAATCTACTCGGGACAACTAGGCCAACATTCAAGTGCGGTGATTGAATACTTTGAGGCAAGTTTTCAATGCCACCAAACATTGTGCGATAATGAAAAAATACTTAAAACTAAATATTGGCATATCTTTTAGATATTTTTTAAATACATTTATGAGTGTATTAAATAATTAACAACTTGGTATATAATTTTCTAAGATTAAAAATTAAAAGGTAATTAAAATCAAATTCATAATTATCCTTGAAATCAATGACAATCACAACAATAACAATAAGTCAATAATAAATAATAATAATAAATTGTAAAGAGAGAAAATATGAGAGATTAATTTTACTAGTAGAGGATAATCCCCTATAAATAGTGGTTAAGTAATATGTGTTAGAAAAATATTTCTCATAAAGTTTTGATAAAATAAAAGTTGATGATATACATTTAGATGAAAATTATGTATAAATAAAGACTTAGAATGCATTGTGAATTATCATTTAAAATAATTTACTAGCTGGTAAATCGGCATATCATTATGAGATTAGCAGAAATTTATCTAGTTACTGAAACACAGAATTGACATACCATTTCTACATAAATGATAACCTAACAAAGTTACTGGAACAATGTTCAACATACCATTTTATGATAAACAACAATCAACTTAAGTCTTTAGATAAGAAAATAATACACCGTTATTAAACAATACAACACCATTTAATCATCTACAAGTCAAAATGAACAAACAATATGTCGATTGATTTCACCAGCATATCATTTCTTGCAAACAGGTCTCTAGAAAAAAAATCCATAAGAATGGTACATCATTTATTCTTGAGATGGTCAAATTTTTAATAAATGGCATATTGAGGGAGTTATCGACATACCATTTTTTGAAACATATTTAATAGAATCTAAAGATCAGGTAATCTAAAGTTATTAAGATGCCTAAGCAGTTGGGCAGTAAACCAAGAAACCCAAGCGACCATTTAAATATTAATTTTTTTATTTTTTAGCATGTATTATATATTTTTTTGGGAATTTAATGATATTTGTGTATACTTTTAGTTCTATTATTTCTTAAATAACATTTAAATATATAAATAATCCCAATATAACATCAAAACATATGAAGTATAATAATACTAATATGTATATTTCATTAATTCGCATGGTACTCATCAATATACAGTATTTGATGACCAAAAATTTGAAAAATATATATATTAGGAATAATTAGTGTATGGCATCCACGAACCTTTGATCTCAAACAATGCATTGGTGCCATTGCAACACCCAAGTGGACAACATGATAGCTGTGGTCTTCAATATCCTCAGTGAAAACAAAAATTCATGATCCAAACGATTCTTTTATATGCACACTATTAGTTAGTTCATTTCAACTACATGAACATAACTATTAGTCCACTGCTTTATAAATTTACCTTTTAAGTGCATGCAAAGCTGATCGATGTAATTCATCCACTCCTACTTTTTCCAGAGTATTCCAGGGATATCCAAAATTAAAGATAATTACAACCCTGCTACATGGATGTTAGATGTCACATCAACATCCATGGAGGCAAAGCTTGGTTTGGATTTTGCAGATATTTACAGAGAATCATCAACGTACAAGTTAGAACTCAAACCCCTTCTTTTTGTACTTGTCATAGGGATAGGTAGAAATTTGGAAAGAAAAAATGAACCTTGCTCAAAAGTGGATAAGTTGTTTATGAATAAATAACTTTTTTTGGTTACAGGAAAAACCTGGAAGTAGTTAAGCAACTATCTACACCACCACCTAATGCAATGGATGTGCACTTTCCAACTCGTTTTCCACAAAATGGTTGGATCCAATTCAAGGCTTGTCTCTGGAAACAGTATTTGTCGTACTGGAGAAGTCCTCAGTACAACTTGTCCCGTTTTTTATTCATGGTGTTTGTTTCTGTGGTATTTGCAGCAGTCTTCTGGCAGCATGGAAGGAAGATGTAAGTTTTAGGTTTCTTTGAACGGCATAAGTTCTAGTATATTTCATACAAATGACACAATTTCAGCATGTAAGAGGTAGCAAGTAAACAGGGAAAAGTAAAAGACAATACAACTATGTAGGTTAAGTTCGGCAGATCCTAATGTAATAAAGGATCACACATCTTCCATAGTTTAAGTAAAATTGTAATGGAAGCTAGTGCTCAATTTGTCACAAGGATCCAGAGGAAACTAGATCAGTTTTAAAAAGTTCAGATCTCCCGATTGCAGAAATATTTAGAGGTTAGGTTATTGTAATATATCTATTATTTAAATGGTCTTCACTCTTATAAGTGCTACCAGAACATTTTTGTTTAGAACTCTGTTGCATCTGGGAAAAAAATGGTCGAAAGGCAAGAAATTCATTAATTTATCATTGATTGACAAGATTAATTCAGGCGATTTTGGTCATGAATGTTGTAATTTGGACTTGGAATGAGTTGGCTTTGTTCTGAATACTGTGAATAGCTACTCGTAAGTCTCAACTTTTGTTTTATGATGGTGTCTATATATATATATATATAAAACTGTGACAATAATTAACTGGTTGTCATCAACACTAGATGGTGACATTTTTGGCCAGCTTAATGTTCTGTTTCTGTGGTTTTCATGCTCTTCTTGTTGACTTTTTTTGTTCTTATTTTGTTTCTAAAGTACTTCCATAATTCTAAAGCTTTTTCCTCTTTACAAAGGAGCAACCAACAAGGCTTATTCAACCTGCTTGGTTCAATGTATGCATCCACAATATACATAGGTGTAAACAATTGTTCATCCGTGTTACCACTTATAGCAACAGAACGTACAGTTCTTTATCGAGAAAAATTTGCTGGCATGTATGCTCCATGGGCCTACTCACTTGCACAGGTTGAAACCTTTTTTCAAGTATTCTACATAAAACATTTTTTCCTTTTGTTCATGGTTTAAGTTGCTCATATGCTTTTCAGATGGTCATTGAACTCCCTTATTCATTTGCTCAAGCTATGGTCTTCATGGTCATTGCATATCCAGCAATTGGATACAACATGACAGCTTATAAATTTTTCTGGTTCTTCTACACAATGTATCTCACACTGCTATATTTCAACTATCTTGGGATGCTTATTGTGTCAATTACACCAAATGTTCAAGTTTCATCCATTCTTGCATCAACTTTCTATACCTTTATGAGTATTTTTGCTGGATTCATAGTACCCAAACAGGTAAGCTACCTCCTGCCCTTCCAACAGATTAGTGGCAGCATAATTCCCTTTGTGTTGAAACATAGACTACAGAGGCACAAATTTTTTAAAAAATCACATGGGAGGACTGAGATTTGGCAGGAGAATAATATTTCAAATAATAATCCAGTTAGATGCGAACAGAAATTACATTCCATGTTAAACCTGAATTTTTTAGCCACAACCAATTTGGTCAAAGGATCCTTAATTAAATATTGAGTGCCCAGTACAATATTCAGTTCAATATATTGATATTCTTATGTTCAGTCTGAATTTCTGCATGCATTGGTCTGAATTTGTGATGAGCAGGTCCAATGTGGACCTACAACATATTCATATGCCAAAAATTCATCTCTTTAAAAAGCATAAGTGGACAGATCTATAAATGCATAAATCACATCACAAACAAAGGTCATATGGAAATAAAATTTTATAACATCTACTAAACATTCTTGTAATGAACATATTAAATGAGTATATTAAAGGCTATAGGAGGTAAAATAGGGGGGACGGGGTTTGTTTACGAAAGAAAGTAAGGAAAAGTAAAGGAAAGTAGCAAAAAAATATAATATATTTGTGTCTGACGGAAAGTGTCTGTCACTTTCCACTGTTACCTTTCAGAGAAAGTTTTATAAAAAGAAATAGAGTCATCCTCTTTCTCAAGTTGGAGGGTTTAAAAGTGACAAAAAGTGAGGGAAAAAAGGATGAAGAGGAAAAAATAAAAGGAAATATAATTTGTTAAATTCATATATTAATAAAAGGATAAAATAATAATAATAAATTTTTACAATATGTTAAATTTATATTAACCTCGTAATGTATAATGTATTCTTATGAAGAATGAAAACATTTTAAATTTTTCCATAAACTTGAGATGTTTAAAAATATTTTTATGTTATTCATTTATATTTTATTACATTTAATTATTTTTCACTTTCTATTACTTTTTGAACCTTTTTGTCACTTTCTTGTCGATGCACAAACACCATATTTTTTGATGATTTTCTGTAACTTTCTATAACTTTCTTTTCCGTCACTTTCTTTTCTGTTACTTTCTATTACTTTCTGGATGCACAAACAAGCTCTAGATATCCAATTATTTGGATCATATAATTACCTTATATATTTGTAATATTCTACCCTCAATGCTAATGATCTTCAAATCACTTTTTGCATGTGGTATTAGATCAACATGAACCATAATCCCATTTTTTTCCTAATCCCCCTCCCAGACCCTAATTTTTTTTCCTACATTTGTCACTCACTACCATTGATGGAACTAATGCCCTAATCATATCTATCAGCTTCACAACTCAATTGTTTGCTACTCCTATGATATGAGAGCCTCTATGTTTCTTTGTCACCTTCTCCATCATCATTGAGCAACTTCCTTTGTAGTCATCCACCATTTTCTCCCCTATCAATGACTTTCGTACAACCCTAGTTAGGGTTGTCTTGCAAATGTTTAGCCATTGAAGCTTCTACCAAGCTTGCCTGTTCCATGCATCACCCACCTCCTCGAACAAATTTGCACGTGTAACTATGCTTGTACAATACTTGAGTTTTTTTCTTCCAACATGATTTCAAGACATTCATTGCTCAATTCGATCCATTGTGGGTACCTCAAGCCATTTTTTTTCCAATTTCTACAATTTGGTTAATGGGTTAGTATTATGGCCTACAAAGTGTTAGTTGTGACACATTTGTTTGGAACTACTAAAAACTAAATGAAGCAAACAATCTAATGTGGCCAAAGAGCTTCCAAACATTTGTTGCAACTCAATGGAAACTATAGCACCTAACAAAGCCTCCTCTTGATGTTAAGGACAATTGTTATGAGGACTAGTTTGCTAATGATTCAGCTATAGTCACTTGACTTGAAAATAGTATGGAACTTAATGTTACACATGGGGTCATGATACTGCAACCAACCAAGAAAATTTGAGATAACTCTTCATCAAATGTATAGACATGAGATGAATATTGCTCATGTATACGAAACTTATAAACAGATCTTCAACTTAAGTATGAATGATCAACCCATTCAAGAGTACTTTCACTAATTTGCACTCATTGTTTAAAGAATTGGAGATGTATCAGCCAACCACCTCATATGTTGCTACCATGAGACAATACCATTCTGATTTGACAATTGCTACCTTTATTTTTGGTTTACCCTGAAATCTTACATCTCAAGTTTGGAGATAACAGTATTCTAGATCTTTCTTCAGCCTTTGCTTATGTGTTGCAAATTTCTCGACACAACCCTCCAAATGGACAATCTACCCTTACAACCACATGTGGGTTAGAAGGTTCCTCTAAAAGGAATAGTTTGAAGAATGGTCAATGTCACATACCTTACCAACATTGTAGTCAAACAAACAATAGTTATAGTGTTGCTGGGAGAAATTTGGAAGACCTTCATGGACACAGGTAGCAACAAAGACAACTAGCACAATTGTCAAAACTATTATTGTTAATCTAGATAGTTTGTCTATGGTGTCCATCTCCAAATCTAATTAAGTGTTTCCTACAACTCAAGGCTTTTGATTCCTAAGTTACTACTACCTTTGCTTCTACTTCAATTACAGGTAAAACTATGGTAGATAGGAATGATAATCCTTAGATTATAAACTTGAGGGTCTCCTCTTACATAAAAGGTATCATAAACATTTTTACTCATTTACACACCCTATGTAACCTAAGAAGTGTTATCATAACTAATGGTTGATCATATCTAGTTTCTGGTCAGAGAATAATATATGCCTCATCCAAAATTGAGCTTGATTAAGGTATTTATGTTATAATTTTCCAATAAATCTCTTATCTATTGGTGCAATTACTACTCAATTACCTTATTCAATAACCTTCTTTCACTTCTATTGTGTTTTTCAAGATTTACGAATAAGGAGAAGGATCAATTTAAACTGTAAACAAAGCAATGGAGTCTTCTCCCTAGTTTGTGATAAACCTTCATGTACTTTGGTTGCATTGTTTCTACTTTGAAGCCCTCAATTTTATGACACTATAAACTTAAGCACTCATCTCTCCAAAAGCTCAAGCAAGCCTTGCCTCAGATTTTACTTTCTTCTTTTGATTGTAAATAATATCAGTTAGAAAAACATTGTCAATCTATGTTTCATTGTCTTCAATTGGTGTCTAGTAACAATGTCTTTGATCTTATTCATAATGATGTCTGGGGTCTTAGTCATATCACTTGTATATCTAGATATCATTATTATATTATCTTTGTTAATGATTACTGTAGGGTCTCTTAGGTTTATCTCTTGAAAGATTGTTAGCATGTGTTGGAAACTATTAAAACTTTCTTTGCTAAAATAAAAACTTAATTTTCCCTTACTCCTAAATGTTTACATACTGATAATGCTCTTAAATTTATCAAGAAAGACTTTCAAGCCTTTTACAACTCTCTTGGCATTTTACAACAAACAACTTATTCCCATACCTCTTAGTAGAATAATATTAAGAGGAAAGTCAATACATCTTGGATGTTGTTTGTACTCTGCTGATTCAAATGAATGTTCCTAAATATCTTCAATCTAATTTTGTCCTTACAACATTGCATCTCATAAATTATGTCCTCAACTCCTTTAAGGAGTGACATTCCTCTCCATTGTTTTTTTCTTAATGTTAAGTTGTTCTCTTTAACTTCTAAGGTTTTTAAATATGTTGCCTTTATTCAGAATTTTTCCCTGAACTTGATTAATTGTCACTTAGGTCTTTTAAATGTGTTTTTATTGGATACTCTCGTACTCAATAAGGGTACACACATTAACATCCTCTTAGTTGGAAGATGTCACATTTTTGATTCTCAGGCTTTCTTTAATGACATCATGGAATCCTCTAATATTATTCTACTTTTGATATCTATTCCTATTTTTGGAAAGGCTACCATGGATTGCAATACCACCAATCATCCTTTATAGGTATATAACAATGCAACAAAAAATGTTCCACTGTCTTTGTCAACTAAATATCTCTCTAAACCAAATGTAAATCCATTTATTCCCATCAACATAGACTGTGATATCTCTATTACCTTGTGGAAAGGTATGCATACTTGCACCTCACATCTTATTTCTTAAAATCACCTTAGCCTTTTTCACCAATTTGTGTTATCCCTAGTTTCTAAGTCTATGCCTAAGGACTATCAAGACACTTTGCAACTACTACAATAGAAGAATGCAATGGATGAAGAAGTGAAAGCCTTGAGGTCACATGGTACTTGGGTGTCTTGCCCTATGTAAAAAATGTAGACACTTATCAATGGAGCTACACCATTAAATACTAACTTGATTGTTTAATAGACAGAGGTAAAACTCATCTTGTGGGTCGTAAATTTACCTAAACCTATGGTGTTTATTATATAGACACATTCTCATTTATGGTTCAACTCAACTTTATCTAAGTTATTCTTTTTGTGGCTATCAATTAGCAATGGCAATTATATCAGTTAGACATCAAGAATGTCTCAGGTGAACTGAAAAAATAGATTTACATAAAACAACCTCCTGAGCATGTTGCTCAAAAGGAGAATCTAATATATAAGTTAAACAAAGTCATTTATGATGTTAAACAAAGTCTACATGCTTGGTTTGCAAAGTTTAGTCACGTTATAACTAATAGAGGCTTTCATCAATGTGTAGCAGATCATTTTGTCTTCCATTGCAAGACTACTATTGGTTGTGTTATATTATTTATATATATTAATGATATCTTAATTATAAGTAGTAATATTGAATAATTTTGAAGACAAAGACATATTTGAGAAAGTATTTTGCTACCAAAGACATGGGCAAACCAAGATATTTTTTGAATATTAAAATAGCATATTCCAAGGAAATGATGATTTTGTCACAATAAAAATATGTAGTAGACTTGTTGCAAGAAATAAGATAGGGTGTAAACCCCAACTCATAGAATTGAATTTGATCCTCCTTTTTGAGAGAATTTATCTAAGAAATTTGATAATCCAAAACAATATAAAAGATTAATTAAAAAATTAATTTACCCTATTGTCACAAGACCAAACATTGCATATTTAATTTGTTGAGTCAGTTTATGCATGAACCAAAGAAGGTACATTAGTTAGCTATTCAGCATGTCCTTGCATGTATAAACAATACTCCAAGAAAGGGCTTAATATACAAAAGAAATGGTTACTTAAAGGTTGAAGCCTACTCAAATTCTAACTATATTAGTGACAAGAGAGATAGAAAGTTTACTTTAGGTTTTCACACTTATGTTGGTGGAAACCTGGTTACACAGCAGAGTAAAAAGTAAAATGTGGTGTTCAAATCAAGCATAGAAGTTGAATATAGATCTATAGCACAAACCACCTATGAGTTAATGTAAATAAGATCTTTGCTTCAAGAGCTAAGATTGGTTGCTCAACTTCTAATGTCCATGCACTATAATAATTACACAATCATATATATAGCAAGCAATCCTATTTTCCATGAGTGTATTAAGCATATTGAAATTGACTATCATTATGTTTAAGATATAATGATGAAAGGCTTAATATCCACACCTTATACCCTATCTTTCGAACAGCTTGCAGAATTTTTTATCAAAAGTTAAAATGTCAATATTTTTTAATTTTTATGTAACAAGCTAGGCATAATATATATCTATGCTCAGCTTGACGGGGAGTATGATGAATGTGTTAAATGAGTATATTAAGGATGTAGGTGGTTAAATCAATATCTGATTATTTGGATCCTTATAATCACCTTATATATTCATAATATTCTGCCCTCATAATGCTATTGATCCTCAAATCACTTTTCTCACAATTCTATTGAACATTCAGACATATCAGTTACTTAGGTTAACTACCTAGCAAGATACTCTTAAGATTAAAATGAATTTGCTAGTACCATGCACAAGAAATTTTAAGGTGGACATTTAAAAGAAAATATAAGAATAAGATCCTTACAAATAAAAAATTTTAAGTTGCACGTTTATATAGATGTACTAGCCAGACAGATTTTCTACTCAAGCATAACAGGCAACTTGAGTTGACCATAGATTTTGAAACTAATATATCCTTAGGATCCATATATTTGAAACTTAGAGTTAAAGAATATATAATTTCTTTATCTGCTTAAATTAATAACCAGAATCTCATGACACTTGGTCAATTTCAATTGAACCTGGTTTAGTCTTGAAACATAAAATTTTGATGTTTGTTTTCTTCTCTTTTCTTGCAGCAAATTCCAAAGTGGTGGGTTTGGTTCTATTACATTGTACCCACGTCCTGGACTCTAAATGGATTTTTCACTTCACAATTTGGAGATGTAGAGACAATGATAACGGTCTTTGGTGAGGCCAAACCTGTATCTTCATTCATAGAGGATTATTACGGGTTTCAGAAGGACCGTCTACCACTCGTTGCCATAATGCTTCTAGCCTATCCCATCATCTTTGGTTCTCTCTTTGCGTACTGCATAGGGAAGCTGAACTTCCAGCGAAGATAAACAAATGCTACTTATCTGTATGGTCCGGTAAGCTTCTATTCATTAGAATTAAAATTGCTTACCCATTCAATCTTCATAATAGTGTAGTCATAACTGGCAAAAGGAAAAAGAAATTCAAGAACGTGTAACTACCAACAACATGCCACTTGAGCAGTGATGTCAGATTTGGAAAACATTTTAGTTCTACCCCTATCTCTCTCGCTATGCAATAGGAACGTGCACCAAGCGTCATACTACGCTTCTAGCCAACCACATTACCATTTAAGAAGTATCATATTTATGCTGGAATTCACATGCGCTTTTCGATCTGGAAATTAATAGAATGAAATTCACACCATGAATGTGCCTGGGAGCAGAATCGAAAATCATTCAGAGACATCATGATCATCATCATCATAAAGAAAATGAAAAAAAGGGAAAGAACAGGAAGTGTACCACGTCTCAGGGTAGTGTTCATCTTGTACCGTACTTACACAAACCAGATGGGCGTCGCACCATCGTACCGACGGAAGACTGCTCCGATGGCACCAACAATCGTCGATTGAAGTCGAACCGTGAATGATCCGCGCACCATCACCCTCATACGGTTCGGCGATATCGCCGCGGTTTGCTATTCGAGGCTAACAAGGAATCTTTTATGGCTTTAAAAAGTTTCTTTATTTTTAAAGGGTTTTTTATGTACTTCACAAATCTAAAATTACATTTACGTAAATTTTAATCTACGATCTTACTCATAATAAAAAGATATTTTCCATTGAGATACATAATATTATTTTATTTTCAAAAATTTTGAAAATAAAATATTGAAAGGTCACTAATTTTAATTTGAAATGATTAGACCAGGAGTTTAAATTAGTTAATTAGGTGTGAAAGGTACTTAAGATTTTGATAATGCAAAAATCAATGTAAAGTTTCAAATTGTATTTCTCAAGTATAACAGTTCAGGAAAAGAGCAGAAGATGATGCAAATAGCTCAAAGTTTGCTGCAAATGATAAAAAGGACTTCGGAAGGTTACCAGGCTTAACTATTCGGAAGAAACAGAATTTCAGTAAATTATCAAACCTAAGTATTCGATGAATTAAGCTTTAAGTAGTAGAATCACCATCAGATAGTTAGAAGAGTAACTATCTGAAATTACAAAACCTTCAAAAGGTTTTAAAGATAGTTGGCTAAATGATCGGAAAGTTAAGATACTAGCTATCTAAAAGCTCAAGGAAAATCAAAAAGTTAGGAAGGCTAACTATCCGAAACTTAAGTCATTGAATTTCCCACATGTAGAAATCCAGACAGAAACTTAAAGGGATTTTTCAGAGAGTTAGAAAGTTAACTATCCGAAAATCAAAAATGTTTCGGTAGGTTACATATTTAACTATTCGAAACTTAAGTTATTCTTTTATGCACGTGCCAAAATAAGAAAGCAGTCGGAAGGTTAAAGAAGGAAAACGGAGGGTTACTACAGCTAACTATTCGATAGTTAAAGAACACTTCAGTGAGTTATAGTTACAAGTATCCAATCTTATGACACCTCATGTGTACGATTTGAAGTCTTACGTGGTAAAAGATCTTAAGTGACTCTTCGGTAAGTTACAGGTATTCTTCAGAGAGTTATATAGCTAAACCTCTAAAAAACCTAGTAAATCGGAAGGGTATCTTGAAATACCTCCCTGAACGATAACTTACCATATTTGGGTCTGAAATCTTACCAAGTACAACAAAATACATTCGTTAGAAGAAAATATGATCGTTACACATAATAGTATATATACAAGCAACAGACAATAGAATCAGATAGCTTCTTGCTCATATAGATATATACACCAAGCTCAACGATAGAAAGTCTTGAAGATCAAATCATCATCAGAAAATATAGATTCAATTTCACAAGCCCTTCACGAAATAGAAATTGATTTCATCAAGAAAGAGTTTACTGAAGTACACTCATTGAAAACTTCAATGAAAGGTTGGTTGGAGCTACAACCTGAAAACTCAATTAGATTGGTTGGTTCTTGCTTTAACCTTAAAGCAAGTGTTTGTAAGTCTGTGAAAGTTTAGTGAAGCCCAAGTATCCCTTGGGGGTAGACTAGCCATTAGTGGTGAACCACCTAAAAATCTTGTGTGCATTCTTTTTATTGTGTGCCTACTATTTTACATTGCCAATCATTCTTTCAATTACTAAGAAACAATTATTATTACCATTCACCCCCCCTCTGGTAAGCCATCAGGTCCTAACAATTAGTATCAGAGCAAGGTTGATCTCATTAATAGATTTAACCATTTGAGATCATGGCTTTCCACACTACAAAGGGTCAGAATATCCATCGACCTCTCCTCTTTGATGGTAGCAATTATAGCTACTGGAAAAATAGGATGGAGTGTTTTTTTAGGAGTACAGATGTAAAACTCTGGAGAATGGTTGTACATGGTACACCACTTCCAATCAGTCATGAAAGTAACTAATCTAAGGAGGATGAAAGAATCATTTAGATGGATGCTCATAAGCTAAATTCAATTTACTGTGCATTAACTAGTGAATAGTATAATAAAATATCTACATGCAAATCTTCTCATGAGGCTTAGAAGACCCTTCAAATTACATATGAAGGAACCAACCAAGTGAAAGATACCAAAATCAGCATTTTGTTAAGGAAATATGAATTATTTAAAATGCTTGAAAAAGAAAGTATTACTTAAAATGTTTTCTAAATTCTTTGAAATTGTGAATGAATTGAGAGGACTTGGAAGGGATTTTTCTAATTGTGAATAGGTACAAAAGATCTTAAGAAGCCTGACAATTGAATGAAAGCAGAAGTCTACTTCCATATAAGATTCAAAGGATCTGAATAATTATTCAGTTGAAGATCTGTTGGGAAATCTTCTAGCTCATGAAGTTCATATGAAGGAATGGAAAGAAGAAGAAGGAGCCACTGAAAGGAAGGCTGAGAAAAAGAAAGAACTAGCTTTTCCTTCAACAGAAGACCAACCAAGCTCAGATGAAGATGAAGTCTTACTATTGGCCAGAAATTTCAGAAAAATGATGAGACAAGGAGGTAAAGCTAGCTCCTCAAGATCAAAAGTCACTACATGCTACAAGTGCAAAAAATTGAGACACATTCAACTTTACTATCCTTTCCAACAGGAGGAGGACAAAAAAAAATAGAAGAAAAAGAATAAGAAGAAAATAGCCTTGAAAGCCACATGGGATGACAGCAGCTCATCAGACTCAAAAGAAGAGGCATCTGCAAATGTGTGTTTTGCTACACAAGAGGTATGTTCTACATCTCCTTATTGCTCAAAAAACGAAAATGATGATTTAGATGTAGATAGTCTTCTTTGTACAGTAGATAAGTTATATGTAAAATGTAAGAATTATAAGAAAGAATTAAAGAGTTTAAATTCTTATCTAGAAGATGTTTTTGCTGAATTAGAAAAAGCCCTAGTTGATAACAGAGAATTAAAAACTAAAATGGATAGCTATAGTTGTAAAAATTTTGATCTAAAATTGATCTAAAAGAAAAAAATAAAAATCTATTATCTAAAATTACTGATTTGAAGAACATTGTATATAAATTTACCAAAGGTGAAAATAGTCTAAACAAAATCATAGGATCCCAAAGAACAAGAATAAGTAAATTTGGCTTAGGGTATGCTGTACCATAGGAAAGTCCTTACTATGGTGGAAAAATTTGATCTTATAGAGATGGCACAACTGTTTTTGTCATTAAAAGAAGATCTACTCATATATGGCTACCAAAAGGCAACAGGTTTAATGTGCAAAGTACTAAAACTGATGGACCCAAGAAAATATGGGTACCAAAAGTCTTAATTTCAACATGATTTGTAGGACTACATGGACAAGGAAGCGTAAAAGTCCAAGTGGATTATTGACAGTGGATGCTCAAAGCATGTGACAGGTAAGAAAAGATTTCTGGAATCTATTAAATCGATAAGTTCAGGATTTGTTAAGTTTGGTAATAATGAAAAATGTAGAATTACTGCTAGTTGACAGGTTACTTAGTACTTCCCTTAGTGCATCTAGTGGTAATTTCATCAAATCCATCTGTTGTGATTCTGTATAACATAAACAAAAATTAACAGAGACAAAATCAACATAGTTACTTACTTAACCTCGTAGAGTTAGGTCATAACTCAACGGACTAAGTTCGTTGAGTTAAGCAATAACTCTACGATACTACTAACTATAATTAAACTTACATTTTTTTTAAATATTTTTCTACTTACTATATTATACATAGTTGTTTCAGCTATACTGTTTCATTCAACTACCCTCCTAGAGGAGGTATCAATTTCATTAACAGTTCTGTTGATAGGGTTAGGTACTGCTTGCATTGGCAATCCTTCAGTAGGTCTAACTTCTATTGATTCCTTCTGTCTAGGGGGTATATTTCTATTTATATTTTGATTTTGAATTACAGCATTTCCAAATACAAGATCTAGACGATTGTTTAATTGTTGAATTATCTTTTCTAACTTCTCTATTCTAGATCATTGTTCAATTAATGCTTCATAACTTATATTGTTGTCATTTATATTTTCTCCTCCTTGGAAATTGTTGTTTCTCCAAGATAAATTCGGTTGATTTCTCCAATTAGGATTATAAGAATTTTCAAAGTTATCTTTTTGGTTTCTAGCATAAATAATATCTAAGTCATTAACGTTTGCATTCTTTTCTACTAGTCTTTGATTTAATGATAACTCTTCTATTTTCTTTGTTAATTTAGTTAATTTAGCTTCAAGCATAGTGCTTGAATTTATTTCATGCATTCCCCTTGGCAATATTCTTTTATCTGTAATAGCTTCAGCCGAGTTTTCCCACTGTGAAGTTCTTTTTGCAAAGTTTTCTAAGTATACCCATGCTTCTTCACTACACAGTTTTAAAAATCCATTCTGACAAGTAGATTCTAATAAAGATTTCGTTGAAACATTTATGCCTTCATAAATTATACCTATTAATTTTGTTTTACTCATTGCATGATGTGGACATTGAGTTAGTAAATCTTTAAATCTTTCAAAATATTTTCAAAATGATTCTCCCTATTTTTGGCTACACATTAATATTTCCTTTTTCTTTTTAATCGTTTGATGTCTTAGATAATATTTTTTCAGAAAAATAGAGTAAAATTCAGTCCATGTAGAAATTGAATCAAGCAATAGAGTATATAACCATCTCTTAGCTATGTCTTTTAAAGCAATAGAGATATATCTAAGTTTAATAGCATCTATACTCATGTTCGGCATTTTCATCATTTGACAAACTTCGTTAAATTCTCTAAGGAAATAATAGGCATCTTCTCTTTCTAATCCATGAAAATGTGGCAATTCACTAATATAATTAGATTTCAATTCAAACCTATCACCCTTAAAGTTTGGCAATCGAATACATGAAGGTTCATCAACTAATTTAGGATACAGAATTTCCCCTAATGGTTTCTCTACTAGAGCAACCATATCTTCATTCTCTTTTAAAGAAAGGTTAGCTACACCCCTAAGGATTTCGTTAAAGTCTAATTCAGAAAATATTTCAATATGTCTCTGTGTTGAATAATCCTGTGTAGGTGTTCTTACTAATCGTTTAGTGCTAAGAGAACAAATCCATGTGCTCATAAACTCTTAACATAAAGTAAAATAGTAGAAGATTAATTACATACTAATCTGAGGTTTTATATTCAGTAAATAGTTGTTGACGAATGAAGTTGAATCAGCTACTTCTCCTTCTAGTTCCCCAACAAATTTCCTTTTCTTCCACAAGTGCTGGTAACTTGTAAATAACATTTGTTCTATATTTATAATGCACGTCTATAAAGTAAATGAATCTCGTTGCAAGAACGTGTCTTGTAACGTGTAGTGTAGTTCCTATTTTTATGGTACGTGTGCTACTTCTAATTTTTAGTAACTGCTAAACCCACGAAGTTTCGTTCGTGGCTAAAAGAATAATTGTTTAGTTTAATCCACAAACTAACCTCGTTGAATTATAGTTAACTCAACAGACTAGCTTCGGTTACTGTTGCTAACTCCACGGACTAACTTCGTTGAGTTACAGATAACTTAATGGAGTGACCTTATATTCTATTATTGACCTCGTGGAGTTAAGTTAACTCAACAGACTTACTTCGTTGAGTTAACACTTAGCAAATTTCTAAAACTTACTCCTCGTATTAACTTCTATATATTTTTCTCTCCTACATTTTGTCAACTTAATTAAAGTTAAATACATGTCATTAATGTAGTGCTCTAATTTAACTCATTTAAATCTGATCATGATATGTATTTTTAACTTACAGTTCATTTCCTGTTGTGCAGAATTTACATTTTACTTTGCAGCAAGCAGATATTTTCAGGCATTATCTAGTTATCTTGCATTTAATCCTGTCATTCAACAAATTTGTATATCTTTTAAACAATCTTGCATCTTGTTCAAACAATTATATAATATTCAAGATAGTTCATCCATTACATCATTCTCAAACATAAATGAAAACACATCTGAAAAACATACATTCATTTATATGAATAGTTTACATTACAATCAATTAGATATTTTTCATACAAATATATACAAGTAGATGAACAATACAATTTAATCTTTTCTCCTAAGTTCATCTACTTCCTTCTAGAGTTTTTCTAATTGTTGCTCTAATTGGTTTATCATTTCTACAACTCCTATAATTCCTCTAGAAGGTTCAACATAATTTCTGTATTCTTTCACTAAAATGGTTCTTGATTTTATCCTTTTGGATGTCCATTTCGTGAAATCCATACTATCCACCATCAATAATGGAATTAGATTTCCATAAAATAGTTTCTTCTTTACTGCTCTCAACTTGGAGATAAAAACTATAGACCAATTAATCTGAATTCTGTTCACAACTACATAGGTGGCCCATTTGACAAATTGACTCAGTTCTATATCATAGCCTTGTCGTTGGTAGACATTCTTAATTAAAATGTTAGCTATTATGTGTGCTTTACCATTTAAGTGCTTTAGTCTATTTAATAATGGCACACCAGGATTGATAGCTAAACAATCCTTTATCATCTATTCCGTCCACTCAACTACAGTTGTGCTTTCCAGAATTTCTAGTCCTTCATTTCTCAATCCTAAAATGTTGTGGAGAAGCTCTAGTGTTATCTATACATCAGCTTGCTCCACGTTAGAAAATAATCCACTTTCCCCTTCTCTCAAATTTGCATAAAAGTAGGGCACTAGATTCTCATATACTGCACACCCTCTCTACTGAGAAATAAACTGTAGTAGACCTTGGAACTCAAATAAATCCTTAATTTCTTGCTTCCCATCCCAATTTACTAGTCTACTATATATGATATCATAACCCCTAATCTCTTGGTATTTATTATATGCTTCCTGACTCCAAAAGTGTACTTCATTCAAAACTGTTGCTTCAGTTTGGGTCAGGAATGTGAATTTGTTGCTCTAGAGGGGTTTGTTCTTGAACTTCCTCTTCTATGTGCTGAACTTGAATTGACTGAAAATGCTTTGAAGATTCCTACATTTTTTCTTCTGCTTCTATTTGTGGTGGAGAGCCGACAGAACTCTCCACTCTATCTTGAATGCTTTGTAAAATTTGCTGAAGAGTTCTTTGCTCTTCAGTGGAATCTGTTGAGTCATTTCTTTCTATTTGTACTTGTTCAGCTACTTGTTTAGTTTCTTTTTTTTCTTCCTCCTAACTACCAATCTGCATTGTCACTATTCTTTCTAATTTTATGGCAGATTGGGATGGAGTTCTGGGCACATCAGCTTCTACCCTAATTTATGTTTCTTCTGCTTGTACAGGCTGCAGATTAGTTTCAGCCTATTTTTCTTCTTCTCTTTGCTCTTGCTGGTGCTGCTCCTGCTCATCCTCAGAATCGGATAGCAGGTTTACAAAAATCTACTCTACAGGCTCTACTGATATTTGCATCTCAGATTTAATCTCTTCTTGATGTTCAGGCACTATCTCTTTTCCTTTCCTTCTTCTGATTAATTATGTCTGGTCTTCCTCTTCTTCTTTTGAGATTAAATCTACAAAAATAGGCTCTACAGGCCTTTGAGCCACAGGTACTAGCTCTTCCTGTTTAACTTTTTCTATAATTACTGGTCTCGAAGGACCAACTTTAGCTCCTCTTGTAGTAGGTCTAGCAGTGGCTTCTTGATGTTGTTCAAGTTTAATTTTGTATTAGGCCTTCAACATTTCTACAACCCTCTTTTTGCACCGTGCATCAAACACTAGATGTGCTATAGCTACTGCCAACTCTTCTAGTTCTTCTTGGTTTTTTCCAATTTAAACCAATTCTTGAAATTCTCTTATTTCTTCCTTAGTAAAAGGCCCCAAAATTGCTGCTCTTTCTAATAGCCTTGGTGGTGGAACTTAAGGTCCAAGCTGTTGTTCTTTAGGGACAGGTCTTTCAGCAGTCAGCTCCTCTTGTTCTTCAGTTGCCTGTTCTTTATTTTCTTTCCTTTCTTGCTCCTAGATTGCCCACTAAGCCCATCTACCTATGCGTCTTTTGAACTAGAGCCAAGACTTACGTTGGATCAATTCTAGGGCAACTTCATTATTTGGCATGATTCTTCTCTCTCTGCTTACAACAACTTCCGTAGCAACTTTTATTCTCGTTTCCATAATCTAAGGTATCTTTACGCCTAAATCTACTAACACCTTCCTCTAGTAAAAAAGGTCAGATTCTACCTTTTGTAGCTCTTTTTCTCTCATCGTATTCTTGATTTTCTGCCTTGTGTGCCATTCCTCTAAGTCTTTAAGAAATTCTAACATGTCAATTGTGTCCTCCTAGAACTTGGGTGTCATCTTTCTCATTATGGAGTAACGAAACAGAACAGAATCGCTCTAATCTCTACTAGTTTAAGTTCTAAATGATTCTACAGATAATACCCCTAAAACCTAAGTTTAATATAAATAAGCCCTAAGTTTAGGCGGGTAATCGGGTCATTTCCCACACAAACTCTCGCTTTCTCATTAGTGGAATTACGATTAACTCCACAAACTAAGTCCATGGACTTAACTACAATACTCCGTTAAGTTATAGTTAACTCAATGGGGTAAGTTCGTTAACTTATCCTAGACTCAACGGAGTAAGTTCGTTGAGTTAAGCGTAACTCAACGAACTTTCCGTAAAGTTATATCTAATAAAAATACATATAATAATACTTTTTACCTCGATCAAGATCGAAGAATTTTTGGTCTAATCGATTCTTAATTTTTCAACATTTTAAAATTTTACGGTCAAACCATTATATTCCTCAATTGAACCGAAATTAAATATTTTCTCTCTCTTTTTCTATCGGTTGAACCGATATTATACTTCGATAACATTGACATTAAACTAAAAATAATATATAGATTTTTTTTATGTTTTTATGTTTTTGTGTTTCGGTCAGATCGATGGATCCTATCGGTTGAACCGCAACAATTTTTTCTTTTAAAATATGTTTCGATAAAACCGATAGTTCCTTTCGGTTGAACCGTGACTATGTTTTAAATAAGTTTTTATTTATTTATATATACTTAGAAAATTTCTTACCAAGTAAAGCTCGAATAGTCCTCTACTCTTACTTCTTCTACAATTCCAAAAGAACTTTTTGGTATTTTCAAAATAGGTCTAAGTCTTTGTCCATTTACTTTAAATATATTTTGATTTTTAGGATTTTCAATTTCAATAGCTCCATAAGGATAAATATTTCAAACTATATAAGGTCCTGCCCATCTAGATCTTAATTTTCCTAGATGGTTATGGAGTCTAGTCATGTAAAGATATACTTCTTGTCCTATTTCAAAGGTTTTTGAAATAATTTTCCTATCATGCCAGAACTTCATTTTCTCTTTTTCTCTTACAGTTTTCGAATAAGCTTCATTCCTAAATTCTTCTAATTCAATCAATTGTATTTTCCTATTTTCAGCAGCTTGATTTAAATTAGTGTTCAGAGTTTTTAATGCCCAATAAGCTTTATGTTCAATTTCAGCTAGTAAATGACAACTTTTTCCATATACTAGCCTAAAAGGTGACATACCTAAGCTTGTCTTATAAGCAATTCTATAAGCCCAAAGTGCATCTACCAATCTATTAGCCCAATCTGTTCTAGTAGGATTTACTACTTTTTCTAAGATTAACATAATTTGTTTGTTTGCACTTTCTACTTGTCCACTTATTTGCGGATGATGTGATGTTGCAATTTTGTGGTTTACTCCATATTTCTTCATTAAGGCTTCAAAACTTCTATTACAGAAATGAGTTCCTCTATCACTGATAATAGCTTTAGGTATTCCAAATCTGGCAATTATATTGGTTCTTATAAAATGTATTATCACTTTGTTGTCATTAGTTTTTGTAGGAATAGCTTCTATCCATTTAGATACATAATCTACCCCCAACAATATATAATTAAATTGATTAGACATAGGAAATTGACCCATAAAATCTATTCCCCACACATCAAAGATTTCAACCTCAACCATAGGATTAAGAGGCAGCATATTCCTCTTTGATATTCTTCCTATTTGTTGACATTTTAAACAACTTAAGCAATATTTATGAGTATCTTTGAATAGTGTTGGCCAATAAAATCCACATTGCAGAATTTTGGCAGCAGTTTTCCCTGAACCAAAATGCCTTCTACATGCTTGGTGTTTAGAATGAAAAAGTACATAATATTAACGGTTAAATGATGGTTAATTGCATAATATTTAGCTTATCATATAAGAATTAAGCCATTATGTTATAATTGCACTGTTATATGCTTTAATGAAAGAATCTACATAATTTCAAGGAATTAGCGTTAATTTAGTACATTTTTGAACTATCGATAAGTTGCTGGTTTTTAATTCTTTAGTATCCGAATTTTCTATTATTTTGGAGAGTTATATTGCATGTACTGAACAGTTATGTTTTAAACGCTAAAAGGATATTTAAGTGAACAGTAACAACTTGTTGAGTTAGTGTTTTTTTTGTTAAAAAGATCACATGCCAACTCATTGAGTTACAGGTTTAAAGGTATAAAAAGATCACGTGAGAACTCGTTGAGTTAGCAAGTGAAAACCGTAAGTTATATATTTGAGCTCGTTAAATTAGAATTATGCACGTGTTGAACTTAAATGCTTTATTATGTCACGTGAGATGCACATGCTTAACTCGTTAAGTTAGCATAACTGTACGCGTTGAGTTACATGAATATACACTAAGGTAATGCGTTATGTTAGTAGCTTATTTCTTTATTGCACATGTTTTATAGTTAAATCAACGAAGTAAGTTCGTTGAGTTATCTGTAACTCCACAAACCATTTATTTACTAATATGCCACTATAGCGGTTGTAGAAACAAGACATTCAAAGGAAAACCATGATTGCACATATCACGTAGGAATTCGCTCATGGAAGGAAGAAGAAATCACCATCGTTGATATGAACGAAGGAAATCCAACCGATCATCTAAGTAGAAGTAGTTACTACTAAGAAATATAAAAGAAAAGGAGAAAAGACGAAGAAGGTGTGTGTGTGTAGAGGTGGAGGACCGCACTAACTACAAGCAGCGTCAGAAGTTCCCTAAAGCTCCACACCCGCATCACCAACATCACCATAATCACCAACCATCGGAGGTCTATGAGGATACTTTCCTAATGTCGGGTTGATTCCAAGCCAAACACAGTGCTTGACAACCACTATGAGGAGTGATCGCGTCGCGGGAAGGGAAGCCATTTTCACCAAGCACTGACTCATATCTCAAAAGATCGTAAAGCTTCTAGCCTTGGTTTCGGGTTGATGCCAGTATCCTGAAGAGGAGATCATCTTGCAATTCTGGACTTGCGATTCTATAGGGAGAGGAGGCAGGATTGTAAGTGGTTAAGTTTTCAATGGTGTAACCACGTCGCATGTAGTGACGGAAGTTTTTACTATTGATAGATATTACTTTTACATTTCACCTTTCGCCCATTTTCATGACCATATCAAAACAAAAATCCCAAAAACAACAAATTATCTGTGTTTACATTTCATATTTAAGTGTTGTATTGTTTGTTTTGTATCGTGATTAATGTTAGCATTGTCAATATTGTGAATATTTCATGTTTGTTTGATTCAGAAAATAGTTTTACAATTTACTTAAATTGATTCGTTCCTAATACTTAAAGATTTTAATGGTTACTGTTTGAAATATCTAAATGTTAGTGTTGCTTAATGATAAATTTAATATTAAATAGAATTAAAGAGCTTAATTGATATTATTTACAATCTGTGGAACCGCCCAATGGTTGGCCGAATTCCTTTGTAAATAGCAGTATTAAACTGGAAAGATAGCTTTGTTAAGTTAATTCAATTCCACGAGGTTAGTCTGTTGAGTTAGCCATAACTCAACGAAGTGCTGACTAAATATATAAATTCCATTATTAAAAACGGAACATTACACAATTCTTACTCAATTCTCTATGGGTTCGACTTGTACTTGCACACAAATACAATATACACTATGCACTTGAAGTTAAAATACAAATTAGAATAAATATTTAATTTGTGTGAAAGGTTGTTTGTTTACTTCTAAAAGGAATTACTGATATAAGCAAGTTTAAGATTTAACTTGTCACAACTAATCAAAAGTTACTTTCACACCAATACACTTGGTCATGGTAGAAAGACAATATGCTCTGATATTCAGTTTCTGGAACACACCTCCTTAAAACCAGATCAAGACATTTCTTAAATAAGTATGGGTCTTCCCAATAGTAATATTTCACTCTTGAAAAGAACAATTTTTTATCCTGTCTATTCCAATCCTTAGGTATTAAACTAGTAACTAAGTAATTAACTATGTCTGCATACCAAGGCATTGTGTTGATGGTCATTAATTGTTCATTAGGAAAATTATCCTTAATTTCCATATTTGATTTTTCTATTTGTAATCTTGATAAATGATCTACTACTGCATTCTCACAACCTTTTTTATCCTTAATTTCTAGATCAAATTCTTGTAATAATAATATCCATTGGATCAATCTAGGTTTAGTCTCTTTCTTTGCTATTAGGTGTTTTAAAGCTGAATGATCTGTGTATACTATTACTTTAGCTTCAATCAGATATGATCTAAACTTTTCTAAGGCAAACACAATAGCTAACAACTCTTTTTTAGTAGTTGTGTAATTAACTTGAGCATCATTTAAGGTTTTGCTTACATAATGAATCACTCTAGGAGATTTTTCTATCTTTTGTCTCAACATTGCTCCTACAGCAAAATCAGATGCATCACACATTAATTCAAATGGATGGCTCTAATCAGGTACTTGAATTATAAGAGTTGAAATTAAGCTAGTTTTAAGCTTGAAAAATGCTTCTTTGCAATTTTTATCAAAGTTGAATGAGACATCTTTTAATAGATTAGTTAAAGGTCTAGCTATTTTGCTAAAATCTTTAATAAATCTTCTATAAAATCTAGCATGTCCTAGAAATGATCTAATATCTTTTACTGATTTAGGTTCTAGTAGATTAGAAATTACTTCTATTTTAGCTTTATCTACTTCCAACCCCTTCTTTGAAACAACATGTCCCAAGACTATTCCTTGATTAACCATGAAGTGACATTTTTCCCAATTTAGAACCAAATTTTTTTCCACACAGTGTTTTAATACTTGGTCTAAATTGTTTGAACACACTTCATATGAAGTTCCATAAATAGTAAAATCATCTATAAATATTTCTAAAAAATCTTCAGTCATTCTAGTGAATATGCCCTGCATACACCTTTGAAAGGTGGCTGGTGCATTGCATAATCCGAATGGCATTCTCTTAAAAGCATAAGTTCCATTAGGATAGGTGAAAGTTGTTTTCTCTTGATCCTTTAATGCTACTGGAATTTGGTTATATCTTGAATACCCATCTAGGAGACAAAAATATTATTGCCCTGCTAATCTTTCCAGCATTTGATCTATAAAAGGTAAGGGAAAATGATCTTTCCTAGTCACAGCATTTAGTTTTCTATAGTCTATACATACTCTCCAACCTAATTGAATTCTAGTAGATATCAAGTCTTGACTTTCATTCCTAATAACTATTAATCCTGATTTCTTGTGAACTACATGGATTGGGCTAACCCATGAGCTATCAGAAATCGGATAAATTATGTCATTATCTAACCATTTCACTATTTCCTTCTTGACTACTTTAAGATTTGGATTTAATCTCCTCTTAGGAATTCTAATAGGTTTAGCATTCTCTTCTAAATATATGTGGTGACAGCATAAAGTTGCACTTAACCTTTTTATATCAATCATAGTCCATCCTATTGCTTCTTTATAAGTTTTTACTACATCTTTGAATTTAGCAATTTGATCCTCTTTTTAATTTGAAGTAATAATGATTGGGCATGTTCGTTTTTCTTCTAGAAATATATAGGTTAATTCAGGAGGTAAAGGTTTTAATTTTAACTATTGCCCATCAGAAGCTAGAGCTCCTAATTGAACATCATCATTTTCTAAATTAATTTCTTCCTGATCTCCTTCTATATTTATGCTTTCACTTTCTTCTAAAATCTCAGAATTGAGTTGCCTATTTAATTCATCTTGAATCACATCATCTAGCATATCTCCTTCATCCTCTAAAAAGTCTATAGTATGTAAGGACATTTCTAACTCCTCAAACTTTTCAGGTTTGAAAATGTTTAATTAAGTATCCTCATTACCATATGCTAACTTCATTACTCTAGTTTTACAATTTATAATAGCCCCTAATGTTGCTAAAAACGGTCTTCCCAAAATTAAAGATGTATCACTATTTTTATGTTTAATTTGTTTGGAATCCAAAATTACAATATCAATAGGATATATGAAGTTTTTGATTTTAATTAAGACATCCTCTATTTTTCCTCTAGGGTATCTTATACTTCTGTTAGCTAATTGAATAACAGTCCTAGTAGGAGTTAAGCCTTCTAATCCTAAGGATGCAAATATATCACTTGGCATAGCATTTATACCTGCACCTAGGTCTATTAAGGTTCTTTCTAGAATGATATTTCCTATAGTGCATGATATAACAGGAATTCCCGGATCAGATAACTTTTTAGGAATTTGTGGCAGAAATAGGGAACTACTTTGCTCAGCTAAAAAGACTTTCCTTAAAACTTTTCGCTCTCTTTTCTTAGTACACCAATCCTTAAGAAATTTAACACAATGTGGCATTTTCTACAATAAGTCTAACAAAGGAATGTTAACTTGTACTTTTTCAAAAATTTCTCTAATTTTTTCTTATTTTTTAGGAAATGTTTGTTGTAATCTTTCAGGATAGGGTGCTAATGATTATGATTTAAAAGATTCTTTTTCTTTCATTTGATTTGTTTGATCATTTTTAGATTCAAACTTTTCTACATTGATTTCTATATTTTCAAATATTATATTTTCATTATCATTTTGATTTTTGTTCTTATCCACCTTCATATTATTTTCTTTTTGAATTCTTGGTGATATATCAATTCCAGATCTTAGTGTAATACATACATCTTCCAAATTTTCATTACTTTCTTGATGTTCTTGTATATCATTTTCGTGATTATGATCTTCAACTATTTTTAGTTTTAAATTGCATTCTTTAAATTCTATTGCATTGGTATTTTCTGTTGTTTGTATGTCTTGCAAATTATGCAGATCTATAACATTAAAGTTTTCATTTGTGTTTTCCTGTTGCATAACTTGTAATTTCATTGTAAATTCATCCAATGCTTTTAGTTTTCTTTCGAGATTATCTAATCTCATTACATTCAATTTTTGATCAATTTTCATTATGGTTTTTTCAGTTTCGTAAATGATATCAATTTTTGGTTCTGAATATTCTTTCTTATAGTTTAATTGGTTGACTTCTTGTTGTTGACACATATATTGTTCCAGCTTGTCCATGTTTTGTTCTAAGCTACGCTCTAGTCTGTCATACCTATCCCAAACTTCATTATCTCTCAACATATTACACATTCTAAATTGACCATCAATTGGGTAAACCATAAGATTCTCATACACAGATCTATTATAGTGAAGATAATTCATTTGTTGTTCATGTGATCTAACCATCTTCAATTGTCTTAGTTTCAAACAACCAAAAATGCCATGACCTTCCAAATTGTAGAATTTACATATGCTAACTATAGGTTTCAGAAATCTTTGAGTATAAGCATATGCCATATTCTCAATTATAGAAGAAAACACACAACACTCCTCTTGCTATTAAAACAAAACAGCACTTATAGTTGCTTAACTACTCAATTCCTTAGCAACGGTGCTAGAAAACTTGTTTAGGTTTTTAGGCAGCACTAGACAACTTGTTTAGTTCCCTAGCAACGACGCTAGAAAACTTGTTGTTGGATTTTGTTAACTTCTGTTTAGTTGTGACAAGTTAAATCTTAAACTTGGTTATATCAGTAATTCCTTTTAGAAGTAAACAAACAACCTTTCACACAAATTAGATATTTATTCCAATTTGTATTTTAACTGCAAGTGCACAATGTATATTGTATTTGTGTGCAAGTACAGGTCGATCCCACAGAGAATTGAGTAAGAAATATGTACTATTCTGTTTTTAATAATGAAATGTATATGTTCAGTAAGCACTCCGTTGAGTTATGGCTAACTCAACGGACTAACCTCGTGGAATTGAATTAACTCCACGATGCTATCTTTCCAGTTTAATACTACTATTTACAAAGGAATTTGGCCAACCATTGGGCGGTTCCATAGATTATAAATAACATCAATTAAGCTCTTTAATGCTAGTTAATATTAGATTTATCGTTAAGCAACACTAACATTCAGATACTTCAAATAATAACTATTAAAATATTTAAGTATCTGGAACAAATCAATTTCAGTAAACTGTAAAACTATTTTCTATTTTCTAAATCAAACAAACATAAAACCTTCACAATATTGACAATGATAACATTAATCACGATACAAAACAAATAATACAACACTTAAATACGAAATGTAAACACAGATAAGTTGTTGTTTTTGGTATTTTTGTTTTGATATGTTCATGAAAATGGGCGAAATGTGAAATGTAAAAATAATCTCTATTGATAGTAAATACTTATATCACTACATGCGACGCAATTACACCACTGAAAACTTAATCACTTACAATCCTGCCTCCTCTCCCTATAGAATCGTGAGTCCAGAATTGCAAGATGATCTCTTCTTCAGCATATTGGCATCAACCCAAAACCAAGGCTAGAAGCTTTACGATCTCTTGAGATATGAGTCAGTGCTTTGTGAAAATGGTTTCCCTTCCCGCGACGCGATCACTCCTCACAATGGTTGTTAGGCATCGTGTTTCGCTCGGAATCGACCTGACATCAGGTAAGTATCCTCACAGACCTCTGATGGTTGGTGATTATGGTGATGTTGGTGAATTATTGGTGATGGTGTGGATGCTTCAGTGAACTTCCGATGCTGTCTGTAGTTAGCACGGTCCTCCACCTCTACACACACTGCCAAACATCGCCAACCACCCTTTCTTCATTTTTTCTCCTCTTCTTTTATATTTCTTCAGTAGTAACTACTCTACTTAAATGATTGGTTGGATTTCATTCATTCATATCAATGATGGTGATTTCTTCTTCCTTCCACGAGCGAATTCCTGCGTGATACATGCAATCATGGTTTTCCTTCGAATGTCCTATTTCTGTAACCGCTACAGTGGCATATTAGAAAATAAATGGTCCGTGGAGTTACAGATAACTCAATGGACTTACTTCGTTGATTTAACTATAAAACACGTACAATAAAGAAATAAGCTGCTAACATAACGTGTTACCTTAGTGTGTAATAATGTAACTCAACGCGTACAGTTATGCTAACTTAACGAATTAAACATGTGCATCTCACGTGACATAATAAAGCATTTAAATTTAACATGTGCATAATTCTAACTTAACGAGTTCAGATATATAACTTACAGCTTTCACTCGCTAACTCAACGAGTTCTCACATGATCTTTTTATACCTTTAAACCTGTAACTCAACGAGTTGACACGTGATCTTTTAACAAAAAGAACACTAACTCAACGAGTTGTTACTATTCACCTGTACATGATATAAATATATGCAAATAAAATGGATCATGCTTAATATTATAAAACTACACTTAAATCAGGTTTTCAGATCACGACACGTGTCCTTACTAAGTTTTATGAATAAAAAGATATTTCAGATACTTACAATCTTAACTATCTGACACCTAGATGCATTTTGGATAGTTAGTAGATAACTCACCAAGAATCCACTTAAGTCATGTATTGAAGTTTCAACACGTGTAATCTAGGAAATAATAAAATATTCGTTTAAAACATAACTATCCGATACATTAAACATAACTCTCCGAAATAACAGAAAATTTGAATACTTAAGAATTTCATAGCCTGCAATTTACCGATAGTTCAGAAATGTACTTAATTAATATTAATTCCCTGAAATTATGTAGATTCTTTCATTAAAGCATATAATAGTGCAATTATAACATAATGGCTTAATTCTCATATGATAAGCTAAATATTATGCAATTAACCATCATTTAATCATTAATATTATGTACTTTTTTATTGTAAACACACACAAGAATGAAGCTTGCTATGAATTCAAACATCTCTACATTAGAATTCAAAATGAAAAAGAATCAACTGTGAAAATGATCAAAAGTGATCATGGGGGTGAATTTGAAAATTCTAAATTTGAAGAATTATGTAATTCCTTTGGCATACTGCATGAATTTTCATGTCCAAGAACTCCTACACAAAATGGAGTTGTAGAAAGGAAAAATAGATCAGTACAAGAAATGGCAGCACAATTCTTAATGCATCTGATCTACCAAAGTTCTTATAGGCTAAAGCTGTAAACACTACATGTTATTCAATAAATAGAACTCATCTTAGACCTATCCTACATAAGACACCATTTGAATTATGGTATGGTAAAACACCAAATATTGGATATTTTAAAGTCTTTTGATCAAGATATTTTGTGCTTAATACAAGGGATCAAAAGGACAAATTTGATGCAAAGTTTGATCCTGCTCTACTAGTTGGATACTCTTCGAGAAGTAAGGCTTACAAGGTCTATTTTGAACATGAAAGAAGAGTAGAAGAGTCAATAAATGTATCCTTTGATGAAGATCTAGTAAGAAAATTAAAACAGCTAAAAATAGACAATGAAAGTGAAAGTGAATTAGGAAATCAGAAAACTCTACAAGAAAAGGATAGCATAACACTGCCTGCACCTACTATGACATAAAAAGCTTGGAAGATAAAATCTGGACATTCCATTGCACAAATTATTGGGAATATAAATCAAGGTGTTCAAATGAGAAGCAAAATTTAGAACATCTGCAATTATTGTGCTTTTGTATCTGAAATTGAACTTAAAATAGTTGAAGAAGCTTGCAATGATGAACATTGGATTATGGCCATGTAAGAAGAATTGAATTAGTTCAAGAAAAATGAAGTCTGGGATTTAATTGAAAGGCCCATTGAAAAATCAATCATTGGAACTAGATGGGTGTTTAAGAATAAACTTGATAATAATGGCAATATTATCAGGAAGAAAGCTAGACTTGTTGCTTAGGGATACAACTAACAAGAAGGAATCGATTATGAAGAAACTTTTGCACTTGTTGCAAGACTTGAAGCAATTAGAATGTTGCTTACCTTTGCAAGTAGTATGAAAATCAAGCTCTATCAAATGGATGTTAAAAGTGCCTTTCTGAATGGCATTTTGCAAGAGAAAGTATATGTACAACAACCACCAGGTTTTGAAGATGAAGAAAGACTAAACCATATATATAAACTGAATAAAGCTCTCTGTGGTCTAAAGCAAGCACCACGTGCATGGTATGATAAACTAAAGGGCTTCCTTCTTGAGAATCAGTTTAACATAGGAACTGTAGATAATACCCTTTTTATCAAATCAGAAAACTCTCATATGTTGATTATTCAGATCTACATGGATGATATCATTTTTGGTGCTACACATGAGAAACTATGTCATGATTTTCAAACCTTAATGAAGAATAAATTTGAAATGAGTCTTATGGGAGAATTAAAATTCTTTCTAGGATTACAAATTCATCAACTACAGGATGACATCTTTTTGAATCAAGAAAAATTCTACAAAGAGATTCTCTTGAAATTTGGTATGGATAAATCCAAAGTAGCAAATACACCAATGAACTCAAATGAAAAACTTGATAAGGATATCTCTAGCAATTTAGTAGATCAAAAGAAATATAGAGGCATGATTGAATCACTTCTGTATCTAACAACCAGTAGACCAGACATAATGTTTAGTGTTTGTGCTTGTGCAAGATATCAAGCCTCTCCAAAAGCATCACATTTAAAAGCAGTTAAACGTATCTTTAAATATCTACAAGGTACCAAAGATTTTGGCTTATTCTATTCTTCATAGAATCATTTGATATTAGCAGGCTACAGTGATGTAGATTATGCAAGATGTAAATAAGATCGAAAAAGCACCAGTGGTACATATCAGTTGCTTGGTCACTCACTTGTTTCTTGGTTCAACAGGAAACAAAATTCTATAGCTCTATCTACCATTGAAGCTGAATACATGGTAGCAAGCCTATGTTGTGCATAAATTTTATGGATGCAACAAACTTTGGCAAACTATAAGCTAATTTTTCAGAATATAATTATTTACTGTGATAATAGTGCCATCAATCTCTCCAAAAATACATTTCTACACTCTAGAGCAAAACATATTGAGATTAGGCACCACTTTCTAAGAGACCATGTTTGAAAAGGTCATATTTCTTTAGAATATGTTTCTACTAAAGAACAACTTGCAGATATTTTCACTAAACCTTTATCTAAAGCTGCATTTAATCATATTAGATGAAACTTAGGCATTTGTTCTTTAAATGATTTATAATTCAATACCTCTCTACTCTTCAAGCTCACATCTAGGAGCTTGTTCTACTAACAATTCTATCTTGTAGTAACTTAGCCATTTTTCAGGTTCAGCCAGTTATAATTGCCCCAAAAATGTTAGTATCTCCTTTTGACAAATGGCAAAAAAAGGGGGAAAAAATCATACCTTGTTAGAAGGGGAGTAAACTCAGGGGGAGTGTTCTCAATTTGTTAATCTCCTGTATTCTATTTCCTTGTGCGATTATTTGTATAGACATATAGGAGAGAAATACATGTAATATATTATAAGGTTTTTGCCATTATCAAAAAGGGGGAGATTGAAAGGTCCTCAAGATTTAGATAATGCAAAAATCAACGTGAGGTTTCAAATTGTATTTCTCAGGTATAACAGTTCAGCAAAAGAGCAAAAGATGATATAGATAGCTCAGAGTTTGCTGCAAATGATAAAAAGGACTTCGGAAGGTTACTAGGCTTAACTATTCGGAAGAAACAGAATTTTGGTAAGTTACCAGACCTAAGTATCCGATGAATTAAGCTTTAAGTAGTAGAATCACCATCAGACAGTTAGAAGAGTAACCATCTGAAATTACAAAACCTTCGAAAGGTTTTAAAGATAGTTGGCTGAATGATCGGAAAGTTAAGATACTAACTATTTGAAAGCTCAAGGAAAATCAGAAAGTTAAGAAGGCTAACTATCTGAAACTTAAGTCATTGAATTTCCCATGTGCAGAAATCCGGACAGAAGCTTAAAGGGATTTTTCAGAGAGTTAGAAAGTTAACTATTCGAAAATCAAGAATGTTTCGATAGGTTACATATTTAATTATTTGAAACTTAAGTTATTCTTTTATGCACATGCTGAAATAAGAAAGCAGTCGGAAGCTTAAAGAAGGAAAACAGAGGGTTACTGTAGCTAACTATCCGATAGTTAAAGAACACTTCAGTGAGTTACAGTTACAAGTATCTGATCTTATGACACCTCATGTGTATGACTTGAAGTCCTATGTGGCAAAAGATCTTAAGTAACTCTTCGGTAAGTTACAGGTATTCTTCGGAGAGTTATATAGCTAAACCTCTAAAAAACCCAATAAATCAGAAGGGTATCTTGAAATACCTCCCTGAACGGTAACTTACCATATTTGGGTTTGAAATCTTACCAAGTATAGCAGAATACATCCGTTAGAAGAAAATATGATCGTTACACATAATAGTATATATACAAGCAACAAATAACAGAATCAGATAGCTTCTTGCTCATACAGATATATACACCAAGCTCAATGACAGAAAGTCTTGAAGATCTAATCATCATCAGAAAATACAGATTCAATTTCACAAGCCCTTCACGAAATAGAAACTAATTTCATCAAGAAAGAGTTTACTGAAGTACACTCATTGAAAACTTCAGTGAAAGGTTGGTTGGAGCTACAACCTAAAAGCTCAATCAGATTGGTTGGTTCTTGCTTTGACCTTAAAGCAAGTATTTGTAAGTCTGTGAAAGTTTAATGAAGCCTAAGTATCTCTTGGGAGTGGACTAGCCATTAGTGGTGAACCACCTAAAAATCTTGTGTGCATTCTTTTTATTGTGTGACTTCTATTTTACATTGTCAATCATTCTTTCAATTACTAAGAAACAATTATTATTACCATTCACCCTCCCTCTGGTTAGCCATTAGGTCCTAACAAGGTGATGATATTGTCATCACATCATCTTAAATGAATTCAACCAATCAAATTTCTCAAATTTAGAAATGATGTAAACCAGGTGATTTTGACAAATCTCAAGTATGTACCTATATTAATAATTATTAAATAGTATATTACATTTAATAACACTTAATAATTTACTTTTAAGAACTTTTAATATTACCTCTTATTTTCACCAACTATATATAACATTATAAAATAAAAAAAGTACTTGATTTTGTATGAAAATTAAAAAAAAATACAATAATAAATTAAGTAGTTTAGTTTTACTAAAGTTATATTATTTTAAATAACTATTTAAAAGAAGAAATTAAGAAAAATAGTGATTTCTTTTTTATCAATATAGATCTACTAGGTTACATTTGTTTTAATTTTAAAGATCAATTTATGCATCCAAAAGAAAATTTAGAAAGTTATAGAAAGTGATAGAATTTTTTTATACAAAAAGTTAGTAAAAATATAGATGTTCGTATATAGTAAAGAATATATCAAAAAGTAATAGAAAATAATAGAATATCAATGTAATAAAATACAAATATTCAATACTCGTGACAAATTTATAAATAAAATATAATTTTTACAATAAAAGATAATGAAATATAATTTTTATCATAATATATGTTTTTTATGATAGTAAATTATGATTTTTATGATTTATGATAATAAAATATGATTTTTAAGATAAAAGATGATAAAATATGATTTATGATGATAAAAGATGATTTATAATGATAAAATATAATTTTTATAGTAAAAGATGATGAAATATGATTTATGATGATAAATGTGAATTTTAATATAAAAGATACTAGAATATGGTTTTTATGATTTATGATAATAACATATGATTCATAAGAAAAAATTTTAAAAAAAATTGTTCAACGTATAACAAAGAAATTTTTTTAAAAAAAATTGAAAAAAAAAATTTATTAAACTTTCCGTTACACATAAATACATTATGTTTTATCTTAATTTTCTATTACTTTCCTTTCTTGGTCACTTTCTATTATACACAAATTTCTATTAAAGTATGATAACTTTAGTCAAAAGTGACATTATAATTATACCTAATTCCTTATAATTCTTATAGAAAAGAACAGAAGTTTAAGAATAGTGTTTAGTTGTTAAAACAGTAATATATGCATAATAATAATAAATAATATAAAATATAAATATATATATAATAATAATCTATTTTGATAAAATTCAAGAGATTATTTTAATATCACGATTGTTGAAATTATTCTAAGGAAGAGTTTGTACCACCTACAATGTTTTGGGAATTTATTTTTAACTTTACAATTTCTAACATTTTAATTGAAATTTTGTAACACTTTCGGACTTTCAGAACAAAATGGTCTGAACACCCGTGTCTCCACGCTGTGTGAGGAACACCCACATCTCCACTCCGCACACGAGGAGGAACACCTGCTCATCTCTGTCCGTGCAACCACGTTCGTCTCCAGCTTCGTCCTTCACGGTGACAATTCGTGCGAAGGCGAACACGCTCGTCTCCAGCTTCTTCCGCGTAGTGACAGTTCGTGCCGAGGAGTCCGTCTAGGTTTCTATTTTTCTGGAAGTTTACATATGTTCAATATTTCCAGCCGACCATTGATCTTACTATTTTTTTATGAGCTTATATTACTTATAAGATCTTGACCAGCCTTGATTCATGTTCATGTAGCCTCAAAACATCAACTAAAATCCTGCAAAATCATACGAAAAATCAAATGAAATCAACGTTTAAAATTTTACCTCACACAAACAACCTTAGAAATTACAAAAATCAACCATTATGAAAAGATCTTAGTAATGTTACTATTTATAGTTTTGCATTAACAACGAAACTTATGGTTAAGTTTAAGGTCATCTCTTAAAATTTCATTAATCTAGCATTGTTACCACTAATTTTTCCCTTTTGCATTGTTTAGCTTTGTAAATTGAAAGGTCACCAGAGTCAAAGTTTTTATTAATGATGGTGATTTTTACATTTACCAAAATTCTAATCTTATTATGAACCATGAGTATCACTACTTTTGATCAATTAATCTACTACAATTGATTAAAGTCATTAGAAAGAAAAACTTTCAAAACCAATTTAAAAGTTCATTGATTTTGGTTCAATTAATTTTCTTATTATGGTCGTAAGAGATTTAAATTTTCAAAGTCAGGCTTTGTAAGAACATTACAGTTTACAACTTCATCTCCTTGGATTATAATTTGCAACTTCATCTAAAAAACTCTGATACTACTTAAATGGAAGAAAGGTAACATATTCTTAGCAACAAAGTTGGCACATACATCCCAAAAAATTAAACCAAACCTTAAACAAAGTGGTCTTTCAATCATATAAAAAAAACTAATACAACATTTGGACCTTTTTAAAATCCCTCTATATATAAGCAAGAAATCACAGGAGAAACCCTCCACCTCAATATGCAGATCTGGTGCCTAATATGATCATATTAGGATGGTATAGATGAAAACACCCAATTAAGATGCTAAAAAAATCTAGCCTTTTTCCCTCCAAGAAACTGAACTTTCTTCTTGCAGAGTCAAGAAAACATAAATAACCTAAAGAACAAGAAGGAAAAGTTTTCCAAATAGAACTAAGTTCCCATGATCTTCCACATTCCAACATGATTTTCTAGATAGAAAATCTATTTCTTTAGAGATTGGGAAAGATATGAAGAGATCATGCACATGTTTTGACAACTCATAATAAGTATGATATCTATGGCTGAGAAAAAAAACATGATTTGCCCTATGCTTTGTTTCCAACAATATGAAATTGTAGAAAATATATGATAGGGAAATTATTGTCCAAAATTAGAAATATTGGGCTTTGATGGTGGCATTCATTAATTTTAACATAAGATTGATAAATCGTGAAATCTAAGGAGATATAGAAGGAAAAAAAGAGTGATTATAGAAGTTCAAATATTTAGCTGCTAAGGTAGTACACAATTATAAACAACATAAATTTAAACTTCAAAGTATTATTTAAAAATAAATTCCCTAAAGCATGACAAACATGTTTATTTCATTGTTTTAGGCATTGGTGTTTGCTACATTTAGATGTGATTATATGTACTTTGTTTGATTTTATTGAATCCTTGTCATATGTTTTATGAATTATTACTCAACTATCTCAATTACTTTAACTTGAATGTTTTTAGTGAAGTACTTATGGAAAATTCTGTCACCAACAAGAAATTTGATCAAAGCCATGCCAGTTGGAATAATCAGAATGATGAAATATTTTTAAACATATTATGCAAGTTTTTGAATGTAGGGAATGGGAAGACTCATGATGGAAAAGTTAAACTAGAGACATGGAAGAAAGTAATTAAAAGATACAATGAGGAAACATGATGCAGTATTGAGAAGAAAAATGTTGATAGCCAAATCAAAACTTAGAAAGTCATGTACAAGAACTACACTTTAATATCAAATCAAAGTGGATGGGGGTAGGATTATCTCAATGGTTATATAGATATTCCAAAGGAAGTATGAGAAGAATTTATTAAGGTAAAATTTACATCACTTGTATTTATTTCTCAATACATATATCAATAGTTTAATCTTTTTTTTTTGGGTTAGGTACATTTAGAGTGCAATTCATGTAAGGGGAAGGTATGTCCCATTTACCCTCAACTTGAAATACTTTTTCAAATGAATATAGCATCAAGAAAAGATGTTATCCATTGAAATAAACCTATGCATGATTCTTCTTCTGGAAATCGTATGGATGCTTCTTCTGGGAATTGTATGGATGAAGAGATCCAATTTTCCACACAGGAACCTCTTGATCAATCTTTACCAATGGGTGCCAATATAAGTAGTGAGTTTCCCAAGCGAAAAAAAGTCTAAGACCACATGTAGAATCACATGCACTTATGTGTAATGTTGTAGAAAAAGTTGTAGGAACACTTGAATAAAATGTAATAATGAGAGAGACATTAGCACTTGAAACACGTAGAATGGAATTGGACAGCCAAAAAATGAAGGTTGTGATAAATAAACTTCTATTTATTCTAGAAATTAATATAGAGGAGAGATTCAAAGTTCTAGAGATTTTGAAGGATAGAGAGAATAAACATCAATTTCTGTGTATGCAAGAAGAGATGAAAGTTGAATGGTTAAAATATAAATTACGTGATGTGTAATAAACTTTTTATTTTGAATATAGAGGGTAATGTATCGTTTTGTTGAATGTTGTGTAATGATGAATATTATTTTGTTATGAACATGTGAAACTTTTCTTAGGATGAACGTTATTATTATGAAAAACACTTTTTATTGGAATTTATCTTTACATAATACTTATACTTGATGTTTATCATATAGGGATTAGAACATTTCAAGCATGACTTCATCCTCCAATTTACAATGTTTGAAGATGCTATTGGAAGAGGAAGAGGAGGAAGATAAAATGATCACAAATGTTGTCTTCATGACAGTGACTACTTTACTACTTTCTCTGACAACATATTCAAGTAGTATTTTAAGAAATACTGAAAGAATTTATAGTAAGGAAGGTGCAGAGTATATAACAAGATTATTAGATTCATTGTTGCCTAATCAAGTTTACAATTGTAGAAAAATATATCGAATGAGTCTAAGATATTTTCATTAAATTATCAACTTTGTTAAGGAATAAAGGAATTGTGTCTAATGATAGATATGTCACAGTAGAAGAGAAGCTTGCAATATTCCTTGTAATAGTTAGGCAAAATCAAAGATATGGAGTTCATAGTAGAAGAGAAGCTTACAATATTCCTTGTAATAGTTAGGCAAAATCAAAGATATGGAGTAACACAAGAGTGTTTTCATCACTTTGCTTGGACTATCAATGTTTATTTCAATGAAATTTTAAATGCAAAAATACAATTGATTAACATCTTGATAACAAAACATCTGCATCAACTCCAAAAAGGATTTGTAATGATCCTACTATTTTTCCTTATTTCAAGGTAAAATTAGTCATTTGATAGTATTATAGATGTATTTCCAATATAATTTTTTTTATATTTAAACTTCTTTTTATTTGTAATATTGTATTGTAACTATTGATGGAACACATGTAAAAGCAATAATTGTAGGAGAAGAAAATGCTAGATTTAAAAATAGAAAAGGTGAATTATCACAAAATGTTATGGCAACTTGCAATTTTGATATGGAATTTATTTATATTATGAGTGGATGGGAAGGTTCAACATCTAATGCACGTGTACTTCAAGACTTCAAGATGCAATCAATCGATCAAATGGTCTTTGAGTTCCACTAGATACTAGTTTTAATGAATATAATGTTGTTATTTTTACATGATAGTTAAATTAGATAAGAATGATTTTTGATAGTTTTGATTTAAATCTTGTTTGTAGAGAAATTCTATTTGGTTAATGTTGGTTATCCAAATTGACCAGAATTTCTTGCTCAATTTCAAAGTGTTTGTTATCACTTAAATGATTATACTATTGATCAACTTCCAAATAATGCAATCGAAAATTTTAATTATAGTCATTCACAGTTATAGGCAATCATGAAACACACATTTAGAGTGGTGAAACATTGATTCTCAATTTTACGAGGTTATATGCTATTTCCTTATAAAACATAGGTTAAGATTGTTCAAGCATGTTTCCTTCTTCATGATTTTATTCGTAAGGCAGATAAAATAGATCTACTTGAAGATGAAATAGGAGTTGAAGACCACGATCAAGAAATGAAATTTCCAACACATTTTGAAGATGATGAACAACTACATATTACTAGTAGTAGTCAAGAACAAAGAAAAATAATAGTTGATCAAATGCGTGCAACAATGTCCCAATCTATGTGGCATAATCATCGTTATTAAATCATGAACTATGTTTTATATTCTCTTCAATTAAGAGTTTGTCGTGGAATATTTGTAATGATGGAAGATATGACTTTGCATTTCCTTCTTATAATTTACTTCTATTTCATTCTTGTATTTCAATATTGTTTTATTTATGTTTCTTAAGATTTATGATCATAAATAATTAAATTTATATAAGCTAAAATATAAATTTTATAGATAGTTTATACTCTTATCTAGGAGTATTTAATATCTTTTATATATGTTATTATATATATATTTATATATCCTTCTATATATATAAACAATTTATACTCTTGTTTAGGAATATATTTCCCATCAAAAACATCATCCATTTATTTCAAATATTTATATTTTAACGTATTTTAATAATAGCATCATAACTTTATTATAATAATTTCTTTTATTATAATAATTTCTTTTATTATAATAAGCATCCTCCAATCGAACATGTGGTTAGACCGAATCTCATTTATGTCCATTATATATATATATATATATATAAAGGTTGTTTCGGTCAGGCCGAAGCAAACCTTCGGTTCAACCAATTTTCATATTTCCATTATTATTATTCTTTATATTTTATAGTCGGACCGAAGGATGACTTCAGTTCAACCGATTTTTATATTTTTATTATTTATTTCACTTTTAACATTTCGACCGAAGGATGACTTCAGTTCAACCGATCTTTATATTATTATTAGTTTTATCTTTACTACCAGACTGAAGCATACCGAAGGATGACTTCGGTTCAACCGATCTTTATCTTATTTTTATTATTATTAGTTTTATCTATATGATTGGACCGATAGATAGCTTCGATTCAATTGATTTTTAAATATTTAAAAATGAGAGCCTATGGTCCGAGTGGCGATTGTCATTTGTCTATTATATATATATATTTTTTAATAAAGACTTTTTTGGTTAGACCGAAGCATACCTTCAGTTCAACCGATTTTCATATTTTCATTATTATTATTTTTATATTTTACAATGAGACTGAAGGATGACTTTGGTTCAACCAATTTTTATTATTTATTCTATTTTTAACATTTCGATCGGACCGAAGGATGACTTCGATTCAACCGATCTTTATCTTATTTTTATTATTATTAGTTTTATCTTTACGATCGGACCGATAGATAACTTCGGTTAAACCGATTTTTAAATATTTAAAAATGAAAACCTATGGTTCGAGTGGCTAGTGTTATTTATGTCCATTATATATATATATTTTTTAATAAAAGCTTCTTCAATGGGATCGAAGCATACCTTCGATTCAACCGATTTTCATATTTCCATTATTCTTATTTAAAATCACAAAATATTATTTTATTTAATTCAAATTATTGTTTTATTATTTAAAATTAATAACAATTAAAGAATATATTGTTAATATAATTAAAGTATAATATATTGTTCTTTTTAATTAAAGTATTATATTATTTTAATTATTCCTTTATAATAGACTTTCTATAATATATTATTGTTTTAATTACGAGTTACTTTGCATATACTTTAATATAATTAAAGTATATTATGTTAAAGTATATTAACATAATATATTGTTTTATTATTGTTAATTTAATTAAAGTATATATTGTTAATATTATTTTATTAATAATAAAAATATTAATATTATTATTATAGAATTTTATTTTATAATATTAAAATCACAAATATTATTTTATTTAATTCATATTATTGTTTTATTATTTAAAATTATTTAAAATTAATTACAATTAAAGTATATATTGCTAATATAATTAAAGTATAATATATTAATATAATATATTAATATACTATATCATTCTTTTTAATTAAAGTTTTATAATATTTTAATTATTCCTTTGTAATATACTTTTATAATATATTACTATTTTAATTACGAAGTTACTTTGCATATACTTTAATATAATTAAAGGATATTAACATAATATATATTTTTTATTATTGTTAATATAATTAAATTATATATTGTTAATATTATTTTATTTGATTAATAATTTATTAATAATAAAATATTAATTGTTATTAGTATCATTTAATTTAATTTATAATATTAAAATCACAAATATTATTTAATTTAATTATTTTTATTATTTATATATAATATTAAAATTTCAAGAACTATATAATTTTCTTGATATAAATACCTTCAAATTTTACTTTCTAACTTTTTATTCTTAACTTTTTTGATTTTTTATTTCTTAACTTTTCTTACGTTTTATGTGACACAAACACCCCTTTAAAAATAAAAAATTTCTTCAAAAGTACTTTTAAAAATAAGATGAATAAAAAAAATATATTAAAGTTAGTAACAGCTTAAAACAGATTTTTAAACTAAAAATAGATTTTTTTTTTTAATACTATTTTACGCATGACTCTTGATTAAAACTAAAAATAGACGGAAACAAACACAAAGTAAGTTCATACACGGAACAACCCAAATCTACGATGCCCACGCTGGTAATTAACAAAGATTTCCAAATCTTATTTATCATTGATTCAAAACGGCTGCGTCTACGTACGTGGGACGTCGGATCAGCTATTCAGTTGGTGGCCAAAGCCGGCTCTTCTCTGGAAGAGCCGGTTTCCACGAACCAGTTGGACCAGGAGGAGCTGGAGGGATTCACGGCTCGGCAGTTGGTCCGGACCTCGCCCTGGGTCCCCTCCAGCACCTCGATGCTCCCCATCCTCACCATCGCCCTCATGAACCGGTTGGCCCACCCGTTCGGGTTCTCCGAGTTCTTCTCCACCGCCTTCTGCAGCGCGGGCACCGTCACCAGTGCTTGGTCCGACGTGAACAGACCAAGATTGTACAGCACCCCAATATAATACCTGCATTGATTAATTATGAATGTTCATTGATTGATTGATTGATTTTATTTTTATGATCGATTCATGCACATGCGCAATCCAATTAAATAAAATACTCACATGTTGTCCAGAACATCGGGAGTGACCATGTCTATCTTCACCGAGATGTTGGACGCCGCATTCGCCGGGCACACGCTCCGGAGCAGCGTGGCGTAGGCCGAGCTCAGAGTCGGGTCGTCGACAATGTCGCCGCCGTCGCCGTAGAGACGATTGGCGAAGGAGGCGCAATGGGCTCTGCCGAAGCTGTGCGCGCCGGACAGCGTCACCATCTCGTCGGCGGTCAGGTTCTTCTTCGCAAATGCTGCCACCAGCTGCGAAGCGTTGAAGGTCGGCGGGGGAAGGTCTCTGGTCTCGTTCGCGATGGAGACCTTGCCGTCGCGACGCCCCGCGGGGACCTTCCACGTGATGTCTCCGGCTAGCGCCGAGCTGTCACGGGCCGCGAAGGCGAGGACGTCAGCGCAGGAGACTGTGCCGGGGCAGGCGGCCTCGACGGCGGCCTTGGCGGCGTCAATCACTTCGAAGCCTCGGAGGGTCAGGTTGGGGATGGCCGTTTTCTCTGAGTCGTCGCCGTCCAACAGCACGGACGCCTCGCAACCCTGGTGCGTGAATTGACGAAGATTATGCAAATTAATAAATATTAACTCTAACAATGGTTTTGTTTTTTAAAATATAACCTTTTTATTATCTTTGTACATCTTATTTTATTTCTAATAATGATTCGCACGATTCATAAAAAAGTTGGTGCCGACGCCCAATGGTGACCACGTGCACTGGACAGAAGTTGTCCCCTTCCACTTGCTGACATAAATTTGTACTATATCATCTATTTATCATTTATTTTGAACCTACCAGAGCTTTCTTCCTTCCACTGTACATGCAGTGCAAAACCACAAATATTTATGGTTTCAAAAGTTCTAGAAAAAGAAAGAAACCGTAAAATCTGCTTGGGACACGATACGCGACGAATGCAGAAAGATTGCTTTATGTTCGTTGATTATTACTCTTAAATGATAATAATAATACGAATACTACTACTACTACTACTACTACTACTACTGCGGTGGAAGTAACGCAGCATCGTCTTAAGGTTAAACTCAGCCAAGTTCATTTCAAAAGCACGAAAATTAAAAAAATATCACAGCCGGAAGAAGGGACGACGAAGGTAACGCCAACATTATGAACGACACAAACTGAAGAGGTTGGCCGCAGTTTGGTGAGTTCCGAACATATTAACGACACGAACTTTTCAAAAAACCGGGACATGATGGAGTAGTGGTACCAGGCTGAGAAACAGATACACGTACCCTAACGAAACAGTCATGGAAATGCATGCGAACGAGACCGGGAGCAATGCCAGGGTCCTGGGCAAAGGCGCTGGCAACGGCTTTCTGGACCAGAGCCTCGGCATCAGGACATGTCTTCTTGTAGAACCCAACTTTCAGCGCCCCCTGGACGGCCGTCGGCGCCACCACCGCCAAGATGATCAGTACCGGCAACGTGAACATCAGCGAGTTGGCCATGGCCGTGGCTTTCCTAGCTCCCAAGCCCTTGGGCTAGCTGGGAATGGCGGTCGTCCGAGGATGTGGTATTTATAGGTGAAAGAAGCTGGCCGCTTCTAAGGTGCGAATATATTTATATACCCACGGCGCAAGATAGTCAGGAATATGCGGGTACACTATAAAATTAAAAAAGTTTTTCTTGGTAAAATAAAAGCTATTCTTCGAGAGTTTGCATGGTTAATTTTTAAAGGCTAGGTTAGTCTACATGTTATGGCCTTAATTTCCGTAAAAAAAAAAAAAGCAAAAAAGCAAAAGAAAAAGGTGGTTGCGGTATAAATCTAAGTGTAAAAAAGATACGAATTAAAAAAAAAGGGCACGGATGCTTCTTTTATTAAAGTTAAATTCTGAAGAATATTAAAATTATCATCATTATTAAAAATTAGTAGGATAACTTTAACTTATTGGATGCCATTTTTTTAATGAGATCTTAGATTGAAACGTAAATAAAATTACAATTATAATAAAAAATAGAATTCATGATTTCTATCAAAATTCAAATACTATTACAAAAAAATGACAGATAAACCTGAGTTAACAGCAGTAACCAATCATCTAACTATATTAACAACTGTAATCCTAATTTTGAAGTTGGCTTTTCTTATCAATAAGTAGATGAAGTTGAAGAAGAAGGTGAACGGTAGTTTTTCCCGAGGATCCTTCTACTCGATATCATTCATACTTTTTTAGGCTTTACCTTTTGTCGTTGTTCAATTTTCTAGAACTTTATTATATCTACTTCTCTTCAATTGTTATTTTCATAATTAAAATTTTAATTTATTTTAATCATTTTACATGAAAAGAAAAACATTGATTGGTTGATCGGCTCGGTGGAGTCTGACGACGCACTACAGTGTAACAAAATAAAAAAGTCCGACGAAGCACTCCAAGCACATGGCTTCGACTTTTTCACCGCTCTGACAAAGGGTATCTTACGCGATCTTACGCTTCTTTTTCGCACAGTCCGCTCCAAGCAAGTGCCTTCGGATCCGACACCACGGTCTACAGGGTCAATTCAAAGCACCTTTGATTGGTGTGCCGCTGGTGTATTAGCGTGAATGATACATAAAATGCAATAAATCAACAGACAAGAACATGGAAGCAACCAAGGGCCTGCACATTTTTCGGTGAGAAATAAGACGACAGGAGACAGAAGAAACGGTGAAAGATGGAAAGACAGAAGAGATGGTAAGAAATCACGACGAAGAGATGGTAGGAAGAAGTGATTTTTTTACTTGTGTACATTATAAAAATAATAAAAAATTAAAATATTTGTGTACGTTAAGAAATAATAATAAAGATTTTATAATAATGAAATTTACTTTTATAAAATAAAATAATATAAATTTATAATTTTTGATAAATTTTTATGTATTAACTTAAAACAATTATACAAAATGCATAGAGAAGTCAAATAAATGGGTTAATTCGATCTGATCTGATTTTTTAAATACCGACCACAATACAGGCTGGGTCGACCCACAATTTGACCTGACATAGGGAACATTTTAACGTTCATTTTAATTTTACCGTTTGTTTTTGACTTATGATTAATATTCATGTATTTATAAAAAAAATAATGTCATGAATCATGAGTAAAGTTGATTTTTTTTCTTTTAATTTTAATATAAAGAAAAAAAAGAAATATAAAAAATAAAAAAACTTTGTGCTTTAGTCTGACCGAAGTTTAAACAAAATTTTAAAAAAATATAAACGCTTCAGTTGGATCAAAGCTTTTGGTTCGACCGAAGGTTTAAAAAAAAGTTAAAAAACAAAAAATTCAGTTGGATCGAAATCGAAGGTTTAAAAAAAGTTTAAAAAATATAGAAAACAAATAAAAAATAAATTTGATCAGACCGAAGCTTAATAAAAAAACAAAAAAACTTTAGTCTGACCAAAGGTTTAAAAAAAGGTTAAATAAAAAATAAAAAACTTTGGTATGACCAAAGATTTTAAAAAAAGTTAGAAAAATAATAATAATAATAATTTGTCAAATTAAAGCTTAATAAAAAAACATAAAAGCTTCAGTCAAATCGAAAGCTTCGGTTCAATCGAAGATTTATAAAGGTTAAAAAACAAACTAAAAAACAAAAAACTTCAGTCACACCCTTTCGGTCTCACTAAAGGTTTAAAAAATATAAAAAACAAATAAAAAAATTAATTTGGTCCAACCAAAGCTTAATAAAAAAACAAAAAAAACTTCGATTACATCGAAAGCTTTGGTCTGACCAAAGGTTTAAAAAAATGTTAAAAAATGAATTAAAAAATAAAAAATTCAATGAGATTGAAGCTTAAACAAAATTAAAAAAAATTTGGTCAGACCAAAGGATAGCTTCGGTCCAACTGAAACTTAAAAGTTAAAATAAAAATTAAAAAGTTTTGGTCTTAAAAAAAAGTTAAAAAATTTATAAAAAACAAGTAAAAAAATAAAAAACTTCGATTGACATGCTTCAATCTTAAACCTTAATCTTTTTATTAAGTTTTAATCAAACTAAAGTTAAAAACAAAATTAAAAAAATTTTAAAATATTCCAATTGGACACTTTTTAGGTCAGGCAAATCCATTGACATCTCTAAAAATGCACATATGAAATAACTTGATCGTTAAAAGTAAAATTCATTACAAGTATATTTTAATAATTGTCTTACATATTCTCTCTCTCTCTCACATAGAATATAATTCTTTCACACATCACATCTTCTCTTTTTCTTTGTTCCATGCTTATATTACTAATACAATTTATGTTATCTTCTTCAATATTGTTAATAGATCCCTCATACAATACAACATTCTATGCAACTAATTTATCTTCTAGATTTTGAAGTAAGTCTTCTTGATTTACTTTTCTAATGAAATTGTAGACATGGAAACATGTTAAAATAATTTTAACTTGTGTTTGAAATGGAAATAGCATGTAACATTGTAAAATTACAAATCAATGCTTGATCACTCTAAATATGCATTTTATAATAGTTCTCAATTGAGAATATTTGTAATTGAAATTCTCTACTACATTAGTTGGAACTCAATTTTGATCATATCTTGATAGATGATATCCAACACTCCAAAATGGGAGAACAAAATTTAGGCAATTTGAGAATTCTACATCTACCATATATTACTTACCTACAACATATACATATCATTTAACACTTTTGTAATTTACATTTAATTAAACAAATAATGTGTATGAAAATAATGGCATACCATATGGTACTTGAAGCCCATTATTACGGGAAGTTGCATCTTATAATATCCTTACATCCATAGCTAATCCTTCCTGTTAGGAATTTTGTTTTGATGATGAATATTTTACTAAAGTCTATAAATAAGTCTAAGTATAACAGTCACATAGTTAGGTGTTAAAAAGTCGTATAGTTATAAGTTAATGTTTCTAGTTAGTCGAAGAGTTATATTAAAAACTAGTATAGTTAAGTTATCTACACGTGTGCTTTTAACATTTTAAGTTTTCATGTGTTTTCCATGTGTGTTTGATAAAGAAAACTCAAAGAGTTAGATAATTGTTAGAGTTCTTCTACGCATGGATGGATAACTGTTTGAGTTTTATAAAGTGACTAATGAACAACTAAGTTTTGTTATTTCAGTCACATGTTTTGCAGGTGGAAGAACTCGAAGAGTTACGAATAAGTGTTCAAATTTTTACAAGTCTTAAAGGATAAGTGTTCGACTAAAGTGGTGACTTAGAAGATATTCTACAAATCTCCAAGAAGAAGAATTTTGATTGTTCTATAATAGGAAATCATGGAAATTCAAAAAGACAATAAAGATCATGGATAATTTAAATTTAAATTTAAATTTAAATTAGTACATAAGAACATGAATTATGAATTAAGTAGATGAATATGTTGAACGTGAAGTCATAGTTTTACTATTATAAATAAAGGATACAAGCTACACTACATTCATCCCCTATCTCGATATCCATACATCCCTACATACATATCACTCTTTGAAAATACAGAGAAGTCTTGAAATTCTCTAACATTAGATAAAGTTTGAATCTCAAGTAAATTTAGAAGAAGAGTTGCAACAAAGGAAGTCTAGAAGATTCAAAGATAGGAGAAAAAAAGAGATACAGAAGCTAAGTGGAAATTCAGAAGAATCAGAAGCTACGTACAAAGGCTCAAGTATGAAAATACAATTCAATCAAGGATAGAATAAGGTTTTATTTCATATTTGAATTATATCTCAGATTATATTGTATCAGAATTGACAAGTAGAGAATTATGCCAAAAAATAAATGTAAATTCTTTCTTTAGTAAATAAAGATTAGAATTATATTTATGAGTGTCTTGTGCTCTTGTTTTATCTGTTGAGAATTTTTAATTTCTAAAGACATAATTCATCCCCCCTTTTGTGATACTAGGATCCTACACTTCTCATTCAGCAATTATATGTGATTCCTATATCAAAATTACAAGTTGCTAATACATTTTGCATTAATTCACCTTTGCTATTCCTATAGCTAGTAGTTTCTTCTTCATAAATTATGGCATTGATGTATGTACCATCAATAGCGCCAATAAAATCCTATTTTGAGAGCATGTAAAAATCACATTGTCAAAATACATTGAATGAAACATAAGAGCACCATAATATAAATCACATTTTACCTTAAAATATGACTAGATGTTTGGATCATTATGAATTCTGCTTGGTGTTGACGATGAAGGCTTCACTATAAGTGTATCATGTAATCTGATAATAACATTGACAACCTCATTGAAATATGTGCTAATGGTCCAAGTAGATCTTTCAAAATGCTTAATAGTTATTGTCTTTGTGGTGGTATTGATTTTATATCAAAAACTATTAACTAGCTTTGATATCAATTGTAGGATCAAAAAGCTACACAAGAGGGGGGTGAATTGTGTTTTTCAACATTTTCATATATAATTGAAACTTCAAAAATTAAAACAATTTGAAATAGTATTTTATTCAAGGTTTCAATTACAATATATAATTCAACTTTCCTTAGAAATTATAGATGCAATGATATAACGATATAATACTTCATCTAATCAATTTCATATTCACAAATAGAGAAAACTAAATTGCAAAATTAAAAACATTTCTCCCTATTTAAGATTTTCCTTTTCTTCTTCTTCTTCTACAAATCTTTAGTGACGAATATCTAAAATGTTGCTTTTCATCGAAGTTGTTGAATTTCCTTTCTTTTGAGAGTTTTTCTCTTGAGAGGTGTGTCCCTATAAGTATATTTCCCTAAGTGTGTAGGAATACTTTGATCTTTGATCAATGAGAATTCTATGCCTTTTATAATCAGTTTGCATTTCATGCATATCCTCCACATTCATCCACGATTAGCCTCCACTCTTGTTGAGTATTTTGTTTTGATGATGTGTGCTAAACGAATGTAATTATATTTACTCAACTACTATTGTTTGTGAAAGTAAATTAAGAACATCAATTAATACAAAAAAAGTTTACTGATATAAATACTTGTTTATAATGGATTTGAAATTATGCTAAGTTATACTAACTTTTCATTTAACTAAATGTTAAGTTAGCGTATGTTTTTATTAAAAAGCATGATATGTTTTAAAGTTATATTTTTTGTATCATATATAGTGCACATTAAGACAACTCGTTGAGTTAGTGTACAAAATGTTAAGGTGAAGAGACGAATTCGTTAAGTTAGTATTATACACATGGTGAAATTAAAGTTTATGAATGTTATATTATATCACATGATTTGCACATGTTTAACTTGTTAAGTTAACATAACTGTACGCATTGAGTTGCTATATTGAACATTAAGACAACACATTAGGTTAGCATTATAAACTTAAAGTTATTATTATTACACATGGTAAATACTTTATTGTTTAAAACATTTATCTATTATTGGATTGGTGAGTTATTAGAGGATTTTAAGATACTTGCAAGCATAACTATCCGAAACTCAAACTCATTTCGAATAGTTAGCATCTAACTTTTTGAAAGATAACTTAAGTCACATTTCCAAGTCACAACATGTATCTCACTAGTTTTTATGGTAAAAAGGTATTTTGGATACTTTGAAAACTTAACTATCCGATACTTAAACACTTTTCGGTGAGTTAGTATCTAACCATCCGAAAGATAGGTTAAGCTGGTTCGTTGAGTTAACTCTAACACCATGAACTTAGTTCGTTGAGTTAGCTACAATACTTGTTACGTGAATTGGCATATGATGAGCTCGTTAAGTTAGATACGTTAAGTTATAAATCTACTTATTACATTTGATGAAAAAATTTTTGGATGAGAAAATTTATTTTGTAGGAAATTTTTCAAAGGTCTAGGATTGATAATTAAAGAAAATTTGAGAGAAAAACGTGGGTCAAAACATGTGTATTTCGATGAAGGAAAAAGAGAAGACTTGAAGAGTGGAAAACTGATTATGGTTAAACATAGAGGATATGCATGAAATAAAAATACAATATAAAAAGCATAGAATTCTCATTGATTACTCATCCTTACACACCAAACGAAATATATTTTCAGGGATCAAAACACCTCTCTAGGGAAAAGCTCTTAGATAGAAGAAAATTTGATGAAGAAGAGAAAGTCAAATATATGTCACTGAAGAATTGAAGAATCACAAGAAAGTAAATTCGGTGAAGCAAAGAAAGTTAGATATTAGTCACTAAAGATTTGCAGAAGAAGAAGAAGAAGAAGAAGAAGAAAAATCTCAAACAGGGAGAAATGTTTTAAATTCTATAAATTAGTTTTCTCTGTTTGTAGTTATGAAATTGATTAGATGAAACATAGTATCATTATATAATTACACCTACAATTTCTAAGGAGAATTGAATTGTATATTGTAATTGAAACCTTGAATAAAATGATTTGATTAAAATAGTGTCTCAACTTGTTTTTGATTTTGAAGTTTCAATTATAATTGAAAATGTTGAAAAACACAATTCACCCCCTTCTTGTGTAGTCATTTGATCCTACAAGTGGTATTAGAGTTGGTTAATAATCTTTGATATAAAATCGATACCAACATAATTAATATTAGAGCTTATTCTACATTCCTTATTTTCAAATAGAAATTTATATTTGAGCTTATGTGTAACTTTGTTGATTTTAGGCTCAAGTTGTTTTCGAAAGTTTAAACTATTTAAAATCTTATAGGTTGAAAAATCTAAGGCAATATGGGCATTGGAAATGATAATTTTTCTTTGTATGAAGGCTAAAATCTTAATTATCCTCCTTTATTTGATGAAATACATTTTGAATATTGGAAATATAGGATGACAGTCTTTCTTCAAAGTATAGATCACAAGTTGTGGTTCATGATTTCTAAACCATATAATCTATTAACTACTCCTTATAATACTTAGACAGTTACTAAAAAAGAAAATGAAACTCTAAATGCAAAAGGCTTAAATATCTTATTTTGTGCATTGAGTTATGAATAGTTCAATAAAGTGTCAGCATATAAATCTCCTTATGAGGTGTGGCATGCATTAGAAGTTTCAAATGAAGGTACTTCTCAATTTAAAGAGACTAAGATTAATATGTTAATTCATAAGTTTGAACTCTTTAAGATGCATGAAGATGAAAGTATTTCTGAGATGTTTTCCAGATTCCTAGATATCATAAATTCTTTAAAATTCTTAGGAAAAAATTTTGAACAGAAGGATTTGGTGAGAAAAATTCTTAGATCCCTAAGTTCTAAATGATCTTAGAAAGTGACAACAATTGAGGAATCATAAGACTTAAATGTTTATACTATAAATGAACTTATAGGAAATTTATCTGCTTATAAAGTTCAATTAAATGATTCATTGAGTCACAACAAATTAAAAATGAAGAAAGAGATCTTTGAAATTAATTCGGATTCTGAAATATCCATTGATTCTAACGAGGATTTGAATTTTCTGTTATTTCAGAGAGTTATATTTAAAGTACCAAACAATTATTGTTGAGTATTTTGTTTTGATGATGTGTGCTGAATGAAAATAATCATATTTGCTCAATTATTATTGCTTGTGAAAAGAAATTAAAATCATCAATTAATACAGAAAAAGCTTATTGGCATAAATACTTGTCTGTATTGGATTTGAAGTTATTAACAAGTCATTTCGTTGCATTAATTTCTCATTTAACTAAACGTTAAGTTAACGTGTGTTTTTATTGAAAAGCATGATATGTTTTAAAGTTATATCTTCTATATCATGAACAGTGCACATTTAGACAACTCATTAAGTTAGAGTTTTGTTTGTATAGAGGTCCCGTGAGAACTCATTAAGTTAGAGGCTTAAAGGTTAAAATAGGTCACGTGATAACTCGTTAAGTTAGTGAGTAAAAGAAGAGACGAACTCGTTAAGTTAGTGTTATACACGTGATGAAATTATAAGTTACAAATGTTGTATTGTATCACGTGAGGTGCACATGTTTAACTCGTTAAGTTAACATAACTAAACGCGTTGAGTTGCTATATTGAACACTAAGGCAACGTGTTAGGTTAGCGTTATAAACTTAAGTTGTTATTTTTGCACGTGGTAAAATTCTTATTATAAAACATTTGTTTATTACTGAATCGGTGAGTTAAAGTTTTTTGAAGACTTACAATCGTAACTATACGAAAGGTAACTTAAGTCATGTTTTCAAGTCTTGACACGTGTCTCACTAGTTTTATGGTATAAAGAGTTTTTCGGTGACTTACAACCGTAACTATCCGAAACTTAAACTATTTTTGGTGAGTTATCGTTTAACCTTTTGAAAGAAAGGTTAAGCTGATTCGTTGAGTTAGCGTAACACCACAGATTTAGTTCGTTGAGTTAGCTACAGTACTTGTCATGTGAAATGGCACATGAGGAACTCATTAAGTTAGAAACATTAAGTTATATTTATATACTTGTGTTACTCGTTTAGTTAACCTTAAAGTAACGACTTCTTATTACACTTGATGAAAGATTTTGGACGAGAAAGTTTATTTTGCAGGAAATTTTTCAGAGATCTAGGACTGATGATTAAAGAAAATTCGAAATATAAACGTGGGTCAGAACGTGTGTGTTTCGATGAAGGAAAAAGAAAAGATGTGGAGAAGTGGAAAATTAGTAGTGATTAAACATTAAGGATATGCATGAAATGAAGATACAATATAAAAGGCATAAAATTCTCGGTGATCAAACTATCCTTGCACACAAAAAGAAAAATCTTTTCAAGGATCAAACTATCCTTGCACACCAAAAGAAAAATCTTTTTCAGGGATCAAAAACACCTCCTCGGGGAAAATCTCTCAAGTTGAAGAAAGTTCAGTGAAGTAGAAAAGGTCAAATTTATGTTGCTGAAGATTTGAAGTATCAAGTGGAAGAAAATTCAGTGAAGTAGAACTAGGTATTATTTATGTCACTAAAGATTTAAAGTATCAGAAGAAAGCAAATTCGGTGAAGTTGAGAAAGACAAGATATTCGTCACTGAAAAATTGCTGAAGAAGAAAAGGAAGAAGAAGAAAGATCTCAAATAGGGAGAAATGTTTTAAATTCTGCAAATTAGTTTTCTCTATTTGTAGTTATGAAATTGTTTAGATGATACATGGTATCGAGATATAATTGCATCTACAATTTCTGAGGAAAATTGAATTGTATATTGTAATTGAAACCTTGAATAAAAATGATTTTATGAAAATAATGTCTCGACTTGTTTTTGTGTTTTAAAGTTTCAATTATATTTCAGAAAATAATAAAAATACACAATTCACCCTCCTCTTGTGTAGCCATACGATCCTACAGTTATGTTTTAAACATTAAAAGAATATTCAGGTACATAGTAACAACTCATTGAGTTAGTGAGTAAAAATCGTAAGTTGCATATCTGAACTCGTTAAGTTAGAATTATGCACGTGTTGAATTTAAATGCTTTAGTATATCACGTGAGATGCACATGTTTAACTCATTAAGTTAGCATAACTATACACGTTGAGTTACTTGAATATACACTAAGGTAACATGTTGTGTTAGTAGCTTATTTTATTATGTGTCTTGAATTAGTTTGTTACATATAGGGGTAGTTTTGTCCTTAGCCACTTGGGATACACAAATGTTATAAATAGACCTTCAACGTGTGCTTTTAGAGGGGGTTGAATCTTGTATCCCTTCGTGATCACCTAGAAAGAATCATTTAGTTGAGCTCCATCCATGGACGTACCCAATTGGGGAACCACGTTAAACCTTGGTGTTTTTGCAGATATTTCACACGTTTTCCCATTTGTCTTCTTCTTTCTTCTCCACGAGTCCAAACTTCTCCCTTTCCGCACTTCTCTTCACATAACAGCTTATAAGTTATTTTTTTATTGCATGTGTTTTATAGTTAAATCAACAAAGTAAGTCTGTTGAGTTATCTGTAACTTCACGGGCCATTTATTTTCTAATATGCCACTGTAGCAATTGCAGAAATAGGACATTTGAAGGAAAACCACGATTACACATATCACGTAGGAATTCACTCATGGAAGGAAGAAGAAATCGCCATCGTTGATATGAATGAAGAAAATCCAACTGATCAATTAAGTAGAAGTAGTTACTACTGAAAGAAATATAAAAGAAGTGGAAAAGGATGAAGAAAGTGTGTGTGTAGAGGTGGAGAACTGCGCTAACTGCAGGCAGTGTCGGAAGTTCCCTGAAGCTCCACACCACCACCAAAATCACTAACCATTGGAGGTTTGTGAGGATACTTTCCTGATGTCGAGTCAATTCCGAGCCAAACACGGTGACTAGCAACCATTGTGAGGAGTGATTGTGTCGTGGGAAGGGAAGCCATTTTCACCAAGCACTGACTCATATCTCAGGAGATCGTAAAGCTTCTAGCCTTGGTTTCGGGTTGATGCCAATATGTTGAAGAGGAGATCATCTTACAATTTTGGATGCGCGATTCTATAGGGAGAGGAGGCAAGATTATAAGTGATTAAATTTTTAGTAGTGTAATCACGTCGCATGTAGTGACGAAAGTTTTTATTGTCAATAGAGATTTTTACATTTCACATTTCATTCATCTTTAGGAACATATCAAAACAAAAATACCAAAAATAATAAATTATCTATGTTTACATTTAGTATTAAAGTATTGTATTGTTTGTTTTGTATCATGATTAATGTTATTATTGTCAGTATTGTGAATGTTTTATGTTTGTTTGATTCAAAAAATAGAAAATAGTTTTGTTATTTACTGAAATTGATTCGTTCTAGATACTTAAAGATTTTAATAGTTACTGTTTGAAATATCTGAATGTTAGTATTGCTTAATGATAAATCTAATATTAACTAACATTAAAGAGCTTAATTGATGTTATTTACAATCTGTGGAACCGCCCAATGGTTGGCCGAATTCTTTTATAAATAGCAGTATTTAACTAGAAGGATAGGCTCATAGAGTTAACTTAAGTCTACGAGATCAGTTTGTTGAGTTAGCCATAAGTCAATGAACTAAGTCTGTTGTGTTGACTGTAACTCAACAGAGTGCTTACTAAACACATTTATACTCCAATATAAAAATCAAAACAGTACACAATTCTTACTTAATCTTTGTGGGATCGACCTATACTTGCACACAAATACAATATACACTGTGCACTTGTAGTTAAAATACAAATTGTAATTAATATCTAATTTGTGTGAAAGGTTGTTTGTTTACTTCTAAAAGTAATTATTGATATAAGCATAAAGACAAATTAAATAAGCCTAACAAACAGAAGTAAGCAAATCCAAGACAAGTTTTCTAGTGTTGTCGAGGATCAAGACAACTGTGAGTGTTGTTTTGTTTTAATAGCAGGAGGAGTGTTGTGTGTTTTATTCTATAATTGAGAATATGACATATGCTTATGCTCAAAGATTTCTGAAACCTGTAGTTAGCATATGTGAATTATGCAATTTGGAAGGCCACGACATCTCTGATTGCTTGAAACTAAGACGGTTCCAGATGGTTAGATCACATGAACAACAAATGAATTATAATCAATATAATAGAGTTAAGTATGAGAATCCTATAGTTTACCCAATTGATGGTTAGTTTAGAATGGGTAATATGTTGAGAGACAAGGAAGTTTGGGATAGGTATGATAGACTAGAGCGTAGCTTAGAGCAAAACATGGACAAACTGGAACAATACATGTGTCAGCAATAAGAAGTTAACTAATTAAACTATAGGGAAGAATATTTAGAACCTAAAATTGATATCATTTATGAAATTGAAAAAACCATAATGAAAATTGATCAAAAATTGAATGCAATGAGATTAGATGATCTGGAAAGAAAACTAAAAGCATTGGATGAATTTATAATGAAATTACAAGTTATGCAATAGGAAAACACAAATGAAAACTTTAATGTTACAAATTTGGATAATTTGTAAGACATACAAACAAAAGAAAATACCAATGCAATAGAATTTAAAGAATGCAATTTAAAACTAAAAACAATTGAAGATCATAAACACGAAAATGGAATACAAAAACATCATGAAAGTAATGAAAATCTGGAAGACGTATGTATAACATTAAGATCTGGAACTGATATAACACCAAGAATTCAAAAAGAAAGTAACATGAAGGTGGATAAGAACAAAATTCAAAATGATAATGAAAATGTAATATTTGAAAATGTAGAAATCACTAAAGAAAAATCTGAATATGAAAATGAGACTAAAAATGATCAAACAAATGAAATGAAAGAAAAAGAATCTTGTAAATCACAATCATTAGCACCCTATCTTGAAAGATTACAACAAACATTTCATCAAAAACAAGAAAAAATTAGAGAAATTTTTGAAAAAGTACAAGTTAACATTCCTTTGTTAGACTTATTATAGAAAATGTCACCTTGTGCTAAATTTCTTAAGAATTGGTGTACTAAGAAAATAGAGCAAAAAGTTTTAAGGGAAGTCTTTTTAGCTGAGCAAAGTAGTTCCCTATTTCTGCTACAAATTCCTAAAAAGTTATTTGATCTTGGAATCCCTATTATATCATGCATCATAGGAAATACCATTTTAGAAAGAACCTTAATAGACCTAGATGTAGGTATAAATGTTATGCCAAGTGATATATTTGCATCCTTAGGATTAGAAGGCTTAATCCCTACAAGGACTATTATTCAATTAGCTGATAGAAGTATAAGATACCTTAGAGGAAAAATAGAGGATGTCTTAATTAAAATCAAAAATTTCATATATCCTATTGATATTGTGATTTTGGATTCCCAACAAATTAGGCATCAAACGCATGATACATCTTTAATTTTGGGAAGGCCATTCTTAGCAACATCAAGGGTTGTTATAAATTGTAAAACTAGAGTAATGAAGTTAGCATATGGTAATGAGGATACTCAATTAAATATTTTCAAACCAGAAAAGTTTGAGGAGTTAGAAATGTCTTTACATACTATAGATTTTTTAGAAGATGAAGGAGATATACTAGATGATGTGATTCAAGAAGAATTAAATAGGCAACTAAATTCTGAAACTTTAGAAGTAAGTGAAAGCATAAATGTAGAAGGAGATCAAGAAGAGATTAATATAGAAAATGAAAATGTTCAATTAGGAGCTCTAGCTTCTAATGGTCAATATTTAGATTTAAAACCTTTACCTCCTGAATTAACCTATATATTTCTAGAAGAAAAATGAACATGTCCAATCATTATTGTTTCAAATTTAAAAGAGGATTGTTTAGAATGAAAAGGTGCATATTATTAATGGTTAAATGAGAATTAAGCCATTATGTTATAATTGCACTGCTATATGCTTTAATTGAAGAATTTGCTTAATTTTGGGGAATTAATGTCAATTTAGTACATTTCTGAACTGTCGGTAAACTGCAGGTTGTGAAATTCTTAAGTATCCGAATTTTCTGATATTTCAGATAGCTATGTTTAACATACCGAACATATTTCGGACAGTTATGTTTAACAGACCAAACATGTCTGATAGTTATGTTTATATTGTCGAACAGTTATGTTTTGAAAGAATATTTTATTATTTACAGAAGTACATGTGTCAAAACCATAATGCATGACATAAGTGAACTTTCGGTGAGTTATCTCTAACTATCCGAAATTGCAACTAGGCATCAGACAGTTATATGTGTAACCCTTCGAAATCTCTTTTTATTTATAAAATAGTTGTGGACACGTGTCATGTTCTGGTAAAATGACTTAAGTGGATTTTCGGTGAGTTAGCTGTAACTATCTGAAATGCATCTGAGCATTAGATAGTAAGACCTGTAACTCTCCGAAATGGGTATTTTATTATTAAAATACTACTGACACGTGTCGAGATTTGGTAGATTTACTTAAGTTATATATCGGTGAGTTAGCTGTAACTATCCGAAATGCATTTGAGCATCGGATAGTTAAGTTTATAAATATCCGAAATGCACCTAAGCATCGGATAGTTAAATTTATGCACGTGTTTTATAGTTAAATCAACGAAGAAAGTCCGTTGAGTTATCTGTAACTCCACGGACTATTTATTTTCTAATATACCACTGTAGCGGTTGTAGAAACAGGATAGTTGGAAGAAAAACCACGATTGCACATATCACATAGGAATTCACTCGTCGAAGGGAGAAGAAATCATCGCCATTGATATGAATGAAGGAAATCTAACCGACCATTCAAGCAGAAGCAGCTACTATTGAAGAAATATAAAAGAAAAGAAGAAAAAGAAGTAGGTGTGTGATCGATGGACGACCAGTGTATACAGAGGAGGAGCATCAAGTTTTCTGCAGACAGTATCGGCGATTCTCCGAAGTATCACACCAACCATCGTTACCACCACCATATCCACCATAATCACCAACCATTGGAGGTCTGTGAAAATACTTTCTTGATGTCGGATCGATTCTGAGCCAAATACAGTGCTTGACAAACACTGTAAGGAGTGATCGCGTCGCGAGAAGGGAAGCCATTTTCACCAAACGCCGACTCATATTTCAGGAGATCGTAAAGCTTTTATCCTTGGCTTTAGGTTGATGCCTGTATGCTGAAGAGAAGATTATCTTGCAGTTCTGGACTTGTGATTATATAGGGAGAGGAGACAGAATTGTAAGTGGTTTAATTTTCAATGGTGTAATCGCGTTGCAAGTAGTGTCGAAAGTATTTACTGTTGAGTGAGATTACTTTACATTTCACCTTTCACCCATTTCCATGTTCATATTAAAACAAAAATACCAAAAATAATTTATCTATGTTTGTATGTTGTATTTGAGTGTTGTATTGTTTATGTTGTATCGTGATTAATGTTATCTTTGTCAGTGTTGTGATTGTTTTATGTTTGTTTTAGTTTTACAATTTACTGAAATTGGTTCGTTCAAAAGACTTAAAGATTTTAATGGTTACTATTTGAATTATCTGAATGTTAGTATTGCTTAATGATAAATCTAATGTTTACAAACATTAAAGAGCTTAATTGATGTTATTTACAATCTATGGAATTGCCCAATGGTTGGCCGAATTCCTGTGTAAATAGCAATATTAAAAAGAAAAGATAGGCTCGTGGAGTTAACTTAAGTCCACGAGGTTAGTTCGTTGAGTTAGCCATAACTCAACGAACTTTATCCGTTGAGTTTACTGTAATTAAACGGAGAGCTTATTGAATATATAAATTTGATTGTTAAAAAATGGACAGTTCTAAACTTTTTAGCAATTCCCTATAGGATCGACCTGTACTTGCACAATGATACAATAGACACTGTGCACTTGCAGTTAAAGTACAAATTGGAATTAATATCTAAATTGTATTAAAGGTTGTTTGTTTACTTTTAAAAGAAAGAATAGGCATAAAGATAAATTAACTAAGTAAAAACAGAAGTAACAAATCCAAGTTTTTCTGGTACGTTATTGGAGATCTAATCAGATATTCTGGTGTTGTGCTGGGAAAACGCAAACAAGTTTTATGGCGCCGTTGTCGGGGAATTGAATTGAATTAATATAAGCAATTGTTAGAGATGCTTTGTTTTAATAGTTAGAGAGTTGTGTGTTTTCTTCTGTGATTGAGAATATGGCATATGCTTATGCTCAAAGATTTTTGAAACCTGTAATTAGCATATGTGAATTCTGCAATTCTGAAGGACATGACATTTCTGACTGTTTGAAATTGAGACGTTTATAGATGGTTAGATCCCATGAACAACAAATGAATTATCTTCAATATAATAGAGCCGAGTACGATAATCCTATAGTTTACCCAACTGATGGTCAGTATAGAATGTGTAATATGTTGAGAGACACAGAAGTTTGGGATAGGTATGACAGACTAGAGCGTAGTATAAAGCAAAACCTGGACAAACTGGAATACTTTATGTGTTAGCAACAAGAAGTCAACCAATTAAATTATAAGGAAGCATATTCAAAACCTAAAATGGATATAATTTATGAAACTGAAAAAACCATAATGAAAATTGATCAAAAATTGAGTGCAATGAAATTAGATGATTTGGAAAGAAAACTAAAAGCATTAGACGAATATACAATGAAAATACAAGTTATGCAATAGGACAATGGAAATTATAATGTTATAAACCTGCATAATTTGCAAAATACATAGCCAACAAAAAATATTAATGCAAGAGAATTTAAAGAATGCACTTTAAAACTAAAAACAATTGAAGATCATAATTACGAAAATGATATACAAAAACATCATAAGAGTAATGAAAATCTGGAAGATGTTTGTGTAACATTAAGATCTGGAACTGATATACCACCAATAACTCAAAATGAAAATGATATGAAGGTGGATAAGAGTAAAAATCAAAATGATAATGAAAATGTAATAGCTGAAAATCTAGAAATCACTGAAGAATAATCTGAATCTGCTAATGAAGCTAAAAATGATCAAACAAATCAACTGAAAGAAAAAGAATCTTTGAAATCAAAATCTTTAGCTCCCTATCCTAAAAGATTACAACAAACAATACCTGAAAAACAAGAAAAAATTAGAGAAATTTTCGAAAAGGTACAAGTTAACATTCCTTTGTTAGATCTATTGCAGAAAATGCCACCTTGTGCTAAATTTTTGAAGGATTGGTGTACTAAGAAAAGAGAGTGAAAAGTTCTTAGAAAGGTCTTTTTAGCTGAGCAAAGTAGTTCCCTATTTCTACCACAAATTCCTAAAAAGTTATCTGATCTTGGAATCCCTGTTATATCATGCACCATAGGAAATACCATTTTAGAAAGAACCTTAATAGACTTAGGTGCAGGTATAAATGTTATGTCAAGTGATATATTCGCATCCTTAGGATTAGAAGGCTTAACTCCTACTAGTACGGTTATTCAATTAGCTGATAGAAGTATAAGATACCCTAGAGGAAAAATAGAGGATGTCTTAATTAAAATGAAAAACTTTATATATCCTATTGATATTGTAATTTTGGATTCCCAACAAATTAAGCATAAAATAGTGATACATCTTTAATTTTGGGAAGGCCATTTTTAGCAACATCAGGGGTTGTTATAAATTGTAAAACTGGAGTAATGAAGCTAGCATATGGTAATGAGGATACTCAATTAAATATTTTCAAACCAGAAAGGTTTAAGGAATAAGAAATGTCCTTACATACCATAGACTTTTTACAGGATGAAGGAGATATGTTAGATGATGTGATTCAAGAAGAATTAAATAGGCAAATCAATTCTGAAACTTTAGAGGAAAGTGAAAGCATAGATATAGAAGGAGATTAGGAAGAAATTAATTTAGAAAATGATGATGTTCAATTAGGAGCTCTAGCTTCTGATGGGCAACATTTAGAATTAAAACCTTTACCTCCTTAATTAACTTATATATTTCTGGAAGAGAAACGAACCTATCCAATCATTATTGCTTCAGATTTAAAAGAGGATCAAATAGTTAAATTAAAAGATGTAGTAAAAAGTTATAAAGAAGCAATAGGATGGACTATGACTGATATAAAAGGGTTAAGTTCAACTTTATGCTGTCACCACATATATTTAGAAGAAAATGCTAAACCTGTTAGAATTCCTGAGAGGAGATTAAATCCAAACCTTAAAGAAGTAGTCAAGAAGGAAATAGTGAAATGGTTAGATAATGACATAATTTATTCGATTTCTGATAGCTCGTGGGTTAGCCCAATCCATGTAGTTCCTAAGAAATCAGGATTAATAGTTATTAGGAATGAAAGTAAGGACTTGATACCTACTAGAATTCAATCAGGCTGGAGAGTATGTATAGACTATAGAAAGCTGAATGCTGTGACTAGGAAAGATCATTTTCCCTTACCTTTTATAGATCAAATGTTGGAAAGATTAGCAGGGCAAAAATATTTTTGTTTCCTAGATAGGTATTCAGGTTATAATCAAATTCCAGTAGCATTAGAGGATCAACAGAAAACAACTTTCACCTGTCCTAATGGAACTTATGCTTTTAAGAGAATGCCATTCAGATTATGCAATGCACCAGCTACCTTTCAAAGGTGTATGTAGGACATATTTACTAGAATGACTGAAGATTTCTTAGAAATATTTATGGATGATTTTACTGTATATGGCAACACATATGAAGTTTGTTTAAGCAATTTAGACCAAATATTAAAACGTTGTGTGGAAAATAATCTAGTTTTAAATTGGGAAAAATGTCAATTCTAGACCTAATAAATAAATATTTATGGATGATTTTATTGTATATGGCAACTCATATGAAGTCTGTTTAAAAAATTTAGACCTAATATTAAAATGCTGTGTGCAAAAAAATCTGGTTTTAAATTGGGAAAAATGTCAATTCATGGTTAAACAAGGAATAGTCTTAGGGCATGTTGTTTCTAAGAAAGGGTTGGAAGTAGATAAAGCTAAAATAGAAGTAATTTCTAATCTACCAGAACCTAAATCAGTAAAAGATATTAGATCATTTCGAGGACATGCTGGTTTTTATAGAAGATTTATTAAAGACTTTAGCAAAATAGCTAGACCTTTAACTAATCTATTAAAAGATGTCCCATTTAACTTTGATAAAAATTGCAAGGAAGCATTTTTCAGACTTAAGACTAGCTTAATTTCAACTCCTATAATTCAAGCACTTGATCGGAACCATCCATTTGAATTAATGTGCGATGCTTCTAATTTTGCCGTAGGAGTAGTGTTAGGACAGAAAATAGAAAAATCTCCTAGAGTGATTCATTATGCAAGCAAAACCTTAAATGATGCTCAAGTTAATTACACAACTACTGAAAAAGAATTATTAGCTGTTGTGTTTGCCTTAGAAAAGTTTAGATCATCTCTGATTGGAGCTAAAGTGATAGTATACATGGATCATTTAGCTTTAAAACATCTAATAAAGAAAAAAGAGACTAAACCTAGATTGATCTGATGTATATTATTATTACAAGAATTTGATCTAGAAATTAAAGATAAAAAAGGTTGTGAGAATGTAGTAGCAGATCATTTATCAAGATTACAAATAGAAAAATCAAATATTGAAATTAAGGATAATTTTCCTGATGAACAATTAATGACCATCAACACAATGTCTTGGTATGCAGACATAGTTAATTACTTAGTTACTGGTTTAACACCTAAGGATTGGAATAGACAGGATAAGAAATTGTTTTTCTCAAGAGTAAAATATTACTATTGGGAAGACCCATACTTATTTATGAAATGTCCTGATTTGGTTTTAAGGAGGTGTGTTCCAGAAACTGAATATCCGAGCATATTGTCTTTCTATCATGACCAAACTTGTGGAGGGCATTTTGGTTAAGGGAAAACTACTGCGAAAATTTTGCAATGTGGGTTTTATTGGCCAACACTATTCAAAGATGCTCATAAATATTGCTTAAGTTGTTTAAGATGTTAACAAATAGGAAGAATATCAAAGAGAAATATGATGCCTCTTAATCCTATTGTTGAGGTTGAAATCTTTGATATGTGGGGAATAGATTTTATGGGTTCATTTCCTATGTCTAATCAATTTAATTACATATTGTTGGGGGTGGATTATGTATCTAAATGGATAGAAGCTATTCCTACAAAAACTAATGATAACAAAGTGGTAATACAATTTATAAGAACAAATATATTTGCCAGATTTGGAATATCTAAAGCTATTATCAGTGATAGAGGAACTCATTTCTGTAATAGAAGTTTTGAAGCCTTAATGAAGAAATATGGAGTAAATCACAAAATTGCAACATCATATCATCCGCAAACAAGTGGACAAGTAGAAAGTGCAAACAAACAAATTAAGTTAATCTTAGAAAAAGTAGTAAATCCTACTAGAACAGATTGGGCTAATAGATTGATAGATGCACTTTGGGCTTATAGAACTGCTTATAAAACGAGCTTAGGTATGTCACCTTTTAGGCTAGTATATGGAAAAAGTTGTCATTTACCTGTTGAAATAGAACATAAAGCTTATTGGGCATTAAAAACTCTGAATACTAATTTAAATCAAGCTACTGAAAATAGAAAAATGCAACTAATTGAATTAGAAGAATTTAGAAATGAAGCTTATTCGAAGACTGTAAGAGAAAAAGAGAAAATTAAATTTTGGCATGATAGAAAAATTATTCCAAAAAGCTTCAAAATAGGACAAGAAGTATATCTTTATATGGCTAGACTCCATAACCATCTAGGAAAATTAAGATCTAGATGGGGAGGACCTTACATAGTTTGAAATATTTATCCTTATGGCTATTGAAATTGAAAATCCTAAAAATCAGAATATATTTAAAGTAAATGGACAAAGACTTAGACCTATTCTGAAAACACCAAAAAGCTCCTTTGGAATTATAGAAGAAGTCAGAGTAGAGGATTACTCGTGCTTTACTTAGTAAGAAATCAGTTTTTATGTTTATATATAATAATAATAATAAACACAATGTAAATATATATATATATAAAATATAAAAATCGTTACGGTTCAACTAACCGGATCCAACGGTATGACCGAAACATAAAAAATATGTATATTAATTTTTGGAAAAAAATTAGGTCTGACTGAAACATAGTATCGGTTAAACTGAGAGAAGAAAAAAGAAAAGTTAAATAAAAAAACTATTATCTGTAGTATTTTTATTATTATATTTGTTTGTACGGGGAGTTCGTTGAGTTACGCTTAACTTAACGAGCTTACTCCATTGAGTCTTGAGTTAGTCAACGAGCTTATTTCGTTGAGTTAACTATAACTCAATGGAGTACTGTAGCTAAGACCGCGGATAAAATAGTAATAGTTGGTTCGGGAAATGACCCGATTACCCGCCTAAACTTAGGGCTTATTTATCTAAAACCTAAGGTTTTAGGGGCATTATCCGTTAAATTATTTAGAATCTAGAACAGTAGAAATCAAAGCGATTCCGTACTGTTGGGTAACTCCACGATGAGGAAAATGACGCCTAAATTTTGGGAAGATGTAGTGGACACCGCACAGTTTTTGAAGGAATCTGAAGAATGGCACATGCGGCAAAAGATCTGGAATACAACAAGAGAGAAAGAGCTACAAAAGGTAGAATCAGAACTCTTTAACTTGAGGAAAGTTTTAGTTGAGTTAGAAATACAAATACCACAAATAATGGAGACACGGATTAGAGTGGCAACTGAAATTGCAGTTAGCAAAGAAAGAAAAATCTGGCCAAACAATGAAGTAGCCCTAGTTCAACGTAAAGCCAGATTGTGGTTTAAGAAATGCATTGCTAGTTGAGGAAGCTGGGCAATATGGGAGCAGCAATGAGCAAGAGAACAGGAAGAATCGACTGCTAAAAGACCTGTTCCTAAGGAACAGCAGTCAAGACCTCCAATTCAGCCAATAGAGCCATTGCCACAATTAGCATTTGTTTGGCTGAGAACTGAAGAAGAAGAGAGAATTTACTAGCTTGGTCAAAATAGCAAGAGACCAAGGTGATACTCAAGAAATAGCTACGGCTAAGGCACATATTTTATATGATGCCATTAAGAGAAAAAGGGTTGAAGAAAGGATAAGGGCCTAATACAAAATAAAAGTTGAACAGTATTAGGCAACAACTACTACCAAACTTGTTGCAAAAGGAGATAAAGCTGGTCCTTCGAGACTAGTAATTATAGAAAAAGTTAAACAGGAAGAGCCAGTACCTTTAGCTCGAAGGCTTGCAGAGCCTACTTTTGTAGATTTAATCTTAGAAGATGAAGAGGAAGAACAGACACAACTAATCAGAAAAAAGAAAGGAAAAGAAAAAGTGCGTGAAAATGAGGAAATTAAATATGAAGTACCAATTTTTACAGGGCCTGTAGAGTAAATTTTTATTAACTTGCTATCCGATTCTGAAGAGGAGCAAGAGCTGCAGCAGCAGGAGCAAAGAAAAGAAGAAAATCAGGCTGAAATTAGTCTACAGCCTGTACAAGAAGAAACAAAAATTAGGGCAGAAACTGAATTGCCCGTGACTCCATCCCAATCTGTTACAAAATAAAAAAGAACAGTAACAGAACAGATTAGTAGTCAGGAGGAAGAAGAAAGAGTAGAAAATGAAGAGAATGAAAGAAGCCATTTGGAAAAAATTAATTTCACAAATTCCATTGAAGAGCAAGAAACGCTTCAGCAATATATGGAAAGAATTCAAGACAGAGTGGAGAGTTTTGCCGACTCACCACCACAGACAGAAACAGAAATAGAAATTCAGGAATCTGTAGAAAATGCTCAAATGCAGCCTATGTTAGAGGAAGAGCAAGTACAAACCCCTCTGGAACAACAAAGTCACCTTCCTGACTCGATTGAAACAACAATTTTGAATGAAGTACATTTTTGGAGTCAGGAAGCTTATACCAAATACCAAGAAATAAGGGGTTACGATATTATTTACAGTAGACCAGTAAATTGGGATGGAATGCAAGAAATCAACGATTTATTTGAGTTCCAAGGTCTATTGCAATTTATTTCTCAAGAGAGAGGGCATGCAGTATATGAGAATTTAGTGCCTTGTTTTTATGCAAATTTAAGAGAAAGAGAAGGAGGATTAATTTCAAACATGGAGGAAGCTGATGTACAGATAATACTAGAGCTTCTCCACAACATTTTTGGATTGAAGAATGAGGGAATAAAAATTTTGGAAGATACAACTACCGTCGAGTGGACTGAACAGGAAATCAAAGATTGTTTAGCTATCAATCCTAATGTACCTTTATTAAACAGATTGAAGCATTTAAGTGGTAAGGCACACATGGTAGTTAACATTCTGATTAAAAATGTCTATCAACGACAGGGCCATGACATAGAATTAAGTCAATTTGTCAAATGGGCCACATATGTAGTTGTTGAGTATTTTTGTTTTGATGATGTGTGCTGAATGAAAATAATCATATTTGCTCAATTACTATTGCTTGTGAAAAGAAATTAAAATCATCAATTAATACAGAAAAAGCTTACTGATATAAATACTTGTCTATATTGGATCTGAAGTTAATAACTAGTCGTTTCGTTGCATTAATTTCTCATTTAGCTAAACGTTAAGTTAACGTGTGGTTTTATTGAAAAGCATGATATGTTTTAAAGTTATATCTTCTATATCATGAACAATGCACGTTTAGACAACTCGTTAAGTTAGAGTTTTGTTTGTATAGAGGTCACGTGAGAACTCGTTAAGTTAGAGGCTTAAAGGTTAAAGTAGATCACGTGATAACTCGTTAAGTTAGTGAGTAAAAGAAGAGATGAACTCGTTAAGTTAGTGTTATACACGTGGTCAAATTATAAGTTACGAATGTTGTATTGTATCACGTGAGGTGCACATGTTTAACTCGTTAAGTTAACATAACTAAACGCATTGATTTGCTATATTGAACACTAAGGCAACATGTTATGTTAGTGTTATAAACTTAAGTTGTTATTTTTGCACATGGTAAAATTCTTATTATAAAAACATTTGTTTATTATTGAATCGGTGAGTTAAAGTTTTTCAGAGACTTACAGTCATAACTATCCGAAAGGTAACTTAAGTCATGTTTTCAGGTCTTGACATGTGTCTCACTAGTTTTATCATATAAAGAGTTTTTCGGTGACTTACATCCGTAACTATCCGAAACTTAAACTATTTTTGGTGAGTTATCATTTAACCTTCTGAAAGAAAGGTTAAGCTGGTTCGTTGAGATAGCATAACACCACAGACTTAGTTCGTTGAGTTAGCTACAGTACTTGTCACGTGAAATGGCACATGGTGAACTCGTTAAGTTAGAAACGTTAAGTTATATATATATACTTGTGTTACTCATTTAGTTAACATTAAAGTAACGACTTCTTATTACACTGATGAAAAACTTTTGGACGAGAAAGTTTATTTTGCAGGAAATTTTTCAGAGATCCAAGACTGATGATTAAAGGAAATTCGAAATATAAACATGGGTTGGAACGTGTGTGTTTCGATGAAGGAAAAAGAAAAGACGTGGAGAAGTGGAAATCTAGTAGTGATTAAACATGGAGGATATGCATGAAATGACAATACAATATAAAAGGCATAGAGTTCTCGTTGATCAAACCATCCTTGCACACAAAAAGAAAAATCTTTTCAAGGATCAAACCATCTCTACACACCAAAAGAAAAATCTTTTTCAAGGATCAAAAACACCTCTTCGAGCAAAATCTCACTAGTGGAAGAAAATTCAGTGAAGCAGGAAAGGTCAAATTTATGTCGCTGAAGAGTTGAAGTATCAAAAGAAAGCAAATTCGGTGAAGTAGAGAAAGACAAGATATTCATCACTGAAGAATTGCTAAAGAAGAAGAAAGAAGAAGAAGAAAGATCTCATACAGGGAGAAATGTTTTAAATTCCGCAAATTAGTTTTCTTTGTTTGTAGTTATGAAATTGTTTAGATGATACATGGTATTGAGATATAATTGCATCTATAATTTCTAAGGAGAATTGAATTGTATATTGTAATTGAAACCTTGAATAAAAATGATTTTATGAAAACAATGTCTCGACTTATTTTTGAGATTTAAAGTTTCAATTATATTTCAGAAAATATTAAAAATACACAATTCACCCCCCTCTTGTGTAGCCATACGATCCTACAGTAGTTGTAAACAGGATTCAAATAAATTGGTCTGCAGTTTTTATCTCCATGTTGAAAGCAGTAAAGAAAAAATTGTTTTATAGAGATTTGATTCCACTACTGTTGATGGACTGTATCGATTTCACTAAATGGACATTAAAAATGATCAGATTAAGAACCATTTCAGTGAAAGAATACAGAAATTTTGTAGCTGCAGGGATAACTGTACCTTCTAGAGGCATTACAGGAGCTGTAGAAAGAATTAATCAATTAGAACTTCAATTAGAAAAACTCTAGAAGGAAGTAGATGAACTTAGGAATAGAGATTAAATTGTATTGTTCATCTACTTGTGTAAAATTGTATGATGTACTTGTAATGTAATTGATTCATATTAATGAATATAATTTTTTTGATGCAATTTTCATACGTGTTTTGAATATGAAATGAATGGAATTTATTGAATATTATATAATTTGTGGAATTTTATGAATGAATATGTAACAGATTTACAATTTGCTGAATGACAAGATAAATGCTTAAAAATTTCTACATGTTGCAAGGTAAAATGTAAATTCTGCATAAATGAACTGCAAGTTAAATCTTTATATAATGTTCAGATTTAAATGAATTTTGATTAGAATGATGCATTAATGACATAGATTTAACTTTATTTCAGTTACCAGAATGAAAAAAAAAAGCAGAGAAAAATTTACGTGAGTAAACTTAGAAGTTGCTAGGTGTTAACTCAACGAAGTAAGTCCGTTGAGTTAACCGTAACTCCACGAGGTCAGTAACATAATATAAGGTCACTCCGTTGATAGTTAAACTATCAGATAGTTAACATCTCATTTTTGTCAAATACTGCATGTTAAAAACTCGTATAGTTAAGTTATCTACACGTGTGTTTTTAATGTTTTAAGTTGTCACGTGTTTTCCAAGTGCATTCGACAATGAAAAATTGAATAGTTAGATAACTGTTTGAGTTTTGATATGCATGGATAGATAACTATTCGAGTTTTATAAAAGGACTAACGAATAGATAAATTCCTTTTTTTAGTCACGTGTTTTGCATGTGTAAAAACTCGAAGAGTTAAAGGATAAGTGTTCAAGTTTTTACAGGACTTAAATGATAAATGTTCGACTAAAACGAAGTTAGTCCATGGAGTTAGCAATAGTAACCGATTGTGTTCCGTTGAGTTATCTGTAACTCAACGAGGTTAGTTTGTGGATTAAGCAGAACAATTATTCTTTTAACCACGAACGAAACTTCGTCGGTTTAGCAGTTACTAAAATTTGAAATTAATAGTGGTACACGTACCCATAAAAACAGGAACCACGATGCACATTGCAAGACACGTTCTTGCAACGAGATTTATTCACTTTATGGATGTACATTATATATATAAATCAGAATGTTATTTACGAGTTACCAGCACTTTTAAAAGAAAGGAAAATGCTTTAGAGGAACTGGAAGGAGAAGCAGCTGATTCAACTTCATCCGACAACAAATATTTATTGAATGGAAAGCTTCAGACTGGTATGTAATTAATCTTCTACTATTTATTTATGAGTACATGGACTCGTTCTTTAAGCACTAAGCAATTAGTAAGAACACCTACCTAGGAATTTTCATTGTAGAGGAGTACTGAAAAATTTTCTGAACTAAACTTTAACGAAATTCTTTGGGGTGTAGCTAACCTTTCTTTAAAAGAGAACGTAGAGATGGTTGTTTCAGTAGAAAAACCATTAGGAGAAATTCTGTATCTGGAATTAGTTGATGAACCTTCATGTATTCGATTGCCAAACTTTGAGGGAGATAGGTTTGAACTGAAATCTAATTATATTAGTCAATTGCCACATTTTCATGGATTAGAAAGAGAGGATGCTTATTATTTCCTTAGAGAATTTAATGAAGTTTGTCAAATGATGAAAATGCCGAACATGTGTATAGATGCTATTAAACTTAGATATATCCCTTTTTCTTTAAAAGACATAGCTAAGAGATGGTTATATATTCTATCGCCTGATTCAATTTCTACATGGACTGAATTTTGATTTGTTTTTCTGGAAAAATATTATCCAACACATCAAATGATTAAAAAGAAGAAAGAAATCTTAATGTGTAGCCAAAAACAGGGTGAATCATTTTGGAAATATTTTGAAAGATTTAAAGATTTAGTGACTCAATGTCCACATCATGCAATGAGTAAAGCACAATTAATAGGTATAATTTATGAAGGCATAGATGTTTCAACGAAATCTTTATTAGAATCTACTTGTCAAAATGGAATTTTAAAGTTATGTAGTGAAGAAGCATGGGCATATTTAGAAAACTTTGCAAAAAGAACTGCATAATGGGAAAGTTCGACTAAAGCTATTGCAGATAAAAAAATATTGCCAAGAGGAATGCATGAAATAGATTCAAATACTATGATTGAGGTGAAATTAAATGAATTAACAAAGAAAATAGAAGAGTTATCATTAAATCAAAAGCTAGCAGAAAAAAATGCAAACATAAATGATTTAGATATTATTTATGCTAGAAACTAGAGAGATAACTTGGGAAATTCTTATAATCGTAATTAGAGAAATCACCCAAATTTATCTTGGAGAAACAACAACTTTTAGGGAGGAGAAAATATAAATGAGAAGAATATAAGTTATGAAGCATTACTGGAACAAGGATCTAGAATAGAGAAATTAGAAAAGATAATCCAACAATTAAACAATCGTCTAGATTTTGTATTTGGAAGTACTGCAATTCAAAATCAGAATAGAAATATACCACTTAGACAGAAGGAACCAATGGAAGGTCGACCTACTAGAGGATTGCCAATACAAGCTATACCTAATCCTGCCAATAGAACGGTAAATGAAATTGATACCTCTTCTAGGAGGATAGCTGAATGAAGCAACATATCTAAAGCAACTATCTATATGTATATATGTTTTTATTTTTAGTTAATAGTATCGTAGAGTTAGTCCTTAACTCAACGAACTTAGTTCGATGAGTTATTCCTTAACTCCACAAGGGTGTGCAGTAGTTATGTTAATTTTTCTTTACTAAATTTTTGTTTGTGTTATATAGAATCAACAAATGGAATTGATGCAATTACCGTTAGATGCACTAAGGGAAGTACTGAGTAACTTGTCAGCCAAAGATTTGTGCAGGCTGTGTTGTGTATCAAAGGAAATTAAAAACTGTATTGAAGAAAAATATTTTCAGGGACTACAAGTTGCAAAAATGACTTAGATTAGAGATGGATTCATATGGAGGTCATTTAATCGTAGTTCAATTAACCATGAATATCTGGCTATGGAAGAAACTACTGGAATTCCACCCAATGCATTAGAAGGAATAAATCATATTATGGGGATAGATGAAGGATTAATCATATACAAGACGAGACTAAGGTATGCAAGTTTATTATTACCTAATATTTTGATAAGAAATCCTATAACAGGAGAAGAATGGAATATAGGAAGATCTAATAGATTTGAAGTACCAACTGTAAATTGTGGGTTAGCTTTAATATTTTCTGATAAAAATTCTACAGTTCTTGAAAAATTATATTATTGGAGACCTATAGGAAATTGGGGTGAAGATTTATGCTTAAGTGTGTATAATTTTCTGAATAGATCTTGGAATGAAAATATTATGATATATCTAGGACAGAAATCATTAATTAACCAAACACATGTCATACTTGATGGATATATATATCTTGTCATAGATATTTCAATTGCATTTGGATCTGATTTATACATAGTGAGCATAGACAGTTATGATGAATATATAGAAATTTTACCTGTACCAAGTGATATAGCTAAACCACCATCTACAGAATTTAATAAAATTCAAATAGGAATGTGGTATAATGAATAAGATGATCCTATTTTATGTCTGATACGATGGTGGGATGAACTGATGAAATTTCAAATATGGATTATGGAAGACATAAATGAATGGAAGTGGGAAGAGAAGTATATTGAAGTAGATGTAGAAATAGAAACTACTACATTACCTTGGAACCAAAAAGGATCCCTTTTTGCATTTCATATCATTAATGCTAATGCACTTGTATTTGGAATTTATAATATATTACACGTTTACAAATTAAGAAGGAACAAGAACTGCATGAAAACAGAATTAATAGCAAGAAGAACTATGCCTAAAAGGTTTGCTTGGACTGATACATTTATTCCATTTGTTTCTACTTTTCAATCCTGTTCTTAAGTTGTAATTTTGTGTGTTTAATGTTGTGTGTATTCGATGTTTATTTTATAAAAGAAAAGAAAAAATATCAATCTAGTTTGTTGGTATCTGTTCTAGGAAACCAACTAGCTTGCTTGTGAGCCACCATAGGCATAGGAGCTTGGGTTCCACACAAGACACTGATTTATTAATATCTGTTAAGTGTTATTTTGTTTTATATTTTGCTTTTATCTGTGAATGAAAAGTTTTTAGAATCAAAAATCAGAATATGCAGAAGGAGATATAAACAAAACAAGGTATGTAACCAATTACTTACCTTGAATTTTAAATCAAACAAAATTGTATTCATGCCTACTACAATTACTGTACTTATTGTCAAATCTTTTACATTGAGGATAATGCAAAATGTAGGTATGGGGGGAGGTAATTAAAGTAACAACCATGTAAGTTTGTTAATTAAAGAAATTAAAATGGTACAACAAAGTTGTGGAAATTGAAAATTTTTATGAACTTGCTGTAACTATCTGATAATTGAGATTGTAAAATTTATAATCTGTAACTACTTGAATGTTATATTTAGAAGGGTATATATGATGCTATAGAATTTATTATTTATGCAAATCTAGATATAGTATCTTATGATTTTTTTGAATTTCATGAGTTTAATAGTTTCACGATTTTAAAATGAAATTAGAATGCTTAATGAAAAATCAGTAAATTATCTGAAGTCCTAAAGGAGCTGAGATGTGAATTCTAGATTAAATGAAACACATATGATTAAAGATACATTTAATTTGACTGATTGAACTTGTAGAATGATTCATGTGTAGATCTTATTAAACTACAGAAAAAGTATGAGCTTATTATTATGGATTCATATTTTCAGTAAATGATAGAAACAAGACTATATGAGATTGGTGTTTTACTTCATCTATATTAATGAAATACGTACATATACAATATGTGATTAATGCTTTGTTTTGTGTGTATTTTGATTGAAAAAAAAAAAGGAAAAAAGAGAAAGAAGAATTTGAGAGTTTATTGACTTGTTTGATCACAAGCCTTTTGTACTTGAGCAGATAAGTATGTAAGGATTGTTGACCTGCAAAAGGACTCTTGAAATCTGGCAACCTAAGATCCTGATCAGATCTGAGATTGTTGACGGAAAGGTCGTTACATGGGTACATTAGAAAGCTCTTGTATGATTCAAGCTTGTCAAATTAACTTTTAAAGTAAAAAAAAAAAGAAAAAAAGAAAAAAAAAGAGAGAAGAAAAGAAAAAGAAAAAAAACATATACTGTTCTGAAAAGATACAAGTGTTTTATGAAATACAGATATCTTATGAATCGAGTGTTTTATGAAATACAGATATCTTATGAATCGAGTATATTTTCTGTTATTTAGAATTGCTGAAATATGAATCTGGAATTGACTTTTGAAGTTGTTTTAATGGAGATACAATTCTTTATTCTACTTGTCTTAATCATATTGAATTGGATTGTAGTTTGATTTGCATGTTGTTGAAATTTCTTCTAGAAATCTTATTGGAAAATTCAGGATGGCAGATGATGAAAAGAAGAACAAACGATAATATAATTAACACCTATGTGATGATGATATACTTTGTATGTAATTGACATATATTCTAAGTATATTAGCAGGTTGATTATTGAAACTTACAGAATATATATTCTTATGCTGAACAGAAGAAAAAAGAAGAAGATGAATTAATTCTAGCACTTTTTGAAAGACCAGTTAATTATATCTTAGTTTGCTAAGGGACTAGCAAAATTTAGGTATGGGGGAAGTGTTCAGAATGAAAAAGTGCATATTATTAATGGTTAAATGATGGTTAATTGCATAATATTTAGCTTATCATATGAGAATTAAGCCATTATGTTATAATTGCACTGTTATATACTTTAATTGAAGAATTTGCTTAATTTTGGGGAATTAATGTCAATTTAGTACATTTTTGAACTATCGGTAAGTTGGAGGCTATGAAATTCTTAAGTATCCGAATTTTCTAATATTTCGGACAGTTATGTTTAACATACCGAACATATTTCGGACAGTTATGTTTAACAGACTGTACATGTTGGATAGTTATGTTTATATTGTCGAACAGTTATGTTTTGAAAGAATATTTTATTATTTCCAGAAGTACACATGTCAAAACCATAATGCATGACTTAAGTGAACTTTCAGTGAGTTATCTGTAACTATTTGAAATTGTAGCTGGGCATCGTACAGTTATATGTGTAACCCTCCAAAATCTCTTTTTATTTATAAAATAGCTGTGGACATGTGTCATGTTCTGGTAAAGTGACTTAAGTGGATTTTCGGTGAGTTAGCTATAACTATCTGAAATGCATCTGAGCATCAGATAGTTAGACCTGTAACTTTTTGAAATGGGTATTTTATTATTAAACTGCTGTTGACACGTGTCGAGATTTGGTAGATTTACTTAAGTTATGTATTAGTGAGTTAGCTGTAACTATCCAAAATGCATCTGAGCATCGGATAGTTAGGTTTATAACTATCTGAAATGCACCTAAGCATCGGATAATTAAATTTATGCACGTGTTTTATAGTTAAATCAATGAAGAAAGCCTGTTGAGTTATCTGTAACTCCACGGACTATTTATTTTCTAATATGCCACTGTAGCGGTTCCTTAAACAAGACAGTTAGAAGAAAAACCACAATTGCACGTATCACGTAGGAATTCACTCGTTGAAGGGAGAATAAATCATCACCATTGATATGAATGAAGGAAATCCAATCGACCATTCAAGCAGAAGCAATTACTACTGAAGAAATATAAAAGAAAAGAAGAAAAAGAAGTAGGTGTGTGATCGATGGACGGCTAGTGTATATAGAGGAGGAGCACCGAGCTTTCTGTAGACAGTATCGGCGATTCTCCGAAGTATCATACCAACCATCATTACCACCACCATATCCACCATAATCACCAACCATCGGAGGTCTGTGAGATTACTTTCTTGATGTCGGGTCGATTCCGAGCCAAACATAGTGCTTGACAAACATTGTGAGGAGTGATCGCGTCGTGGGAAGGGAAGCCATTTTCACCAAGCGCCGACTCATATTTCAGGAGATCGTAAAGCTTTTAGCCTTGGCTTCCGGTTGATGCCTGTATGCTGAAGAGAAGATTATCTTGCAATTTTGGACTCGCGATTATATAGGGAGAGGAGACAGAATTGTAAGTAGTTTAATTTTCAATGGTGTAATCACGTTGCAAGTAGTGTCGGAAGTATTTACTGTCGAGTGAGATTACTTTACATTTCACCTTTCGCCCATTTCCATGTTCATATTAAAACAAAAATACCAAAAACAATTTATCTTTGTTTGTATGTTGTATTTGAGTGTTGTATTTTTATTGTTGTATCGTGATTAATGTTATCTGTATCAGTTTTATGATTGTTTTATGCTAGTTTTAATTTTACAGTTTACTGAAATTGGTTCGTACAAAAAACTTAAAGATTTTAATGGTGACTGTTTGAATCATCTGAATGTTAGTATTGCTTAATGATAAATCTAGTGTTTACTAAAATTGAAGAGCTTAATTAATGTTATTTACAATCTGTGGAATCGCCCAATGGTTGGCCGAATTCCTCTGTAAATAGCAGTATTAAAAAGAAAAGATAGGCTCGTGGAGTTAACTTAAGTTCACGAGGTTAGTCCATTGAGTTAGCCGTAACTCAACGAACTTTATCCGTTGAGTTAATTGTAATTCAACGGAGAGCTTATTGAATATATAAATTTGATTGTTAACAAACGGACAGTTCTAAATTCTTAAGCAATTCCCTATGGGATCGACCTGTACTTGCACACTAATACAATAGACACTATGCACTTGTAGTTAAAGTACAAATTGGAATTAATATCTAAATTGTATTAAAGGTTGTTTGTTTACTTCTAAAAGAAAGAATAGGCATAAAGATAAATTAACTAAGTAAAAACAGAAGTAACAAATCCAAGTTTTTCTAGTACGTTATTGGAGATCTAATCAGATATTCTGGTGTTGTGCTGGAAAAACGCAAACAAGGATCAAATTTCTAAATTAAAAGATGTAGTAAAAACTTATAAAGATGCAATAGGATGGACTATGATTGATATAAAAGGGTTAAGTGAAACTTTATGTTGTCACCACATATATTTAGAAGAGAATGCTAAGCCAGTTAGAATTCTTGAGAGGAGATTAAATCCAAACCTTAAAGAAGTAGTCAGGAAGGGAATAGTGAAATGATTAGATAATGACATAATTTATCTGATTTCTGATAGCTCATGAGTTAGTCCAATCCATGTAGTTCCCAAGAAATCAGGATTAACAATTATTAGGAATGAAAGCCAGGACTTGATACCTACTAGAATTCAATCAGGCTGGAGAGTTTGTATAGACTATAGAAAGTGAATGTTGTGACTAGGAAAGATCATTTTCCCTTACCTTTCATAAATCAAATGCTAGAGAAATTAGTAGGGCAAAAATATTTTTGTTTCCTAGGCAAGTATTTAAGATATAACCAAGTTCCAGTAGCATTAGAAGATCAAGAGAAAACAACTTTCACCTGTCCTAGTAGAAGTTATGCTTTTAAAAGAATGCCATTTGGATTATGCAATGCACCAGCCACCTTTCAAAGGTATATGTAGGGCATATTTACTAAAATGATTGAAGATTTTTTAGAAATATTTATGGATGATTTTACTATTTATGGAACTTCATATGAAGTGTGTTTAAATAATTTAGACCAAGTATTAAAATGTTGTGTGGAAAAAAGTTTGGTTCTAAATTGGGAAAAATGTCACTTCATGGTTAAATAAGGAATAGTCTTAGGGCATGTTGTTTGAAAGAAAGGGTTGGAAGTAGATAAAGCTAAAATTGAAGTAATTTCTAATCTACTAGAACCTAAATCAGTAAAAGATATTAGATCATTTCTAGGACATGTTGGATTTTATGGAAGATTTATTAAAGATTTTAGCAAAATAGCTAGACATTTAACTAATCTATTAAAAGATGTCCCATTCAACTTTGATAAAAATTGCAAAGAAGCATTTTTCTAGCTTAAGACTAGCTTGATTTCAACTCCTATAATACAAACAGCTAATTGGAGCCATCTATTTGAATTAATGTGTGATGCATCTGATTTTGCTGTAGGAGTATTGTTGGGCCAGAAGATAGAAAAATCTCTTAGAGTGATTCATTATGCAAGCAAAACTTTAAATGATGCTTAAGTTAATTATAGAACTACTGAAAAAGAACTGTTAGTTGTTGTGTTTGCCTTAGAAAATTTTAGATCATATCTGATTGGAGCTAAAGTGATAGTGTGCACGTATCATTTAGCTTTAAAATACCTAATAGCAAAGAAAGAGACTAATCCTAGATTGATCTGATGAATATTATTGTTACAAGAATTTGATCTAGAAATTAAAGATAAAAAAGGTTGTGAGAATGTAGTAGCAGACCATTTATCAAGATTACAAATAGAAAAATCAAATATTGAAATTAAGAATAATTTTCCTAATGAACAATTAATGACCATCAACACAATGCCTTGGTATGCAGACATAATTAATTACTTTGTTACTAGTTTAACACCTAAGGATTGGAATAAACAGGATAAGAAATTATTTTTTTCAAGAGTAAAATATTACTATTGGAAAGACTCGTACTAACAGGATAAGAAATTCTTTTCTTTTATATTTCTTCCGTAGTAACTGCTTCTACTTGAATGGTCAGTTGGATTTCCTTCCTTCAGATCAACGGTGATGATTTCTTTCTCCCTACGCGATTGAATTCCTGCGTGATACGTGCAAACATGGTTTTTCCTTCCAACTGTCTGTTCCTACAACCGCTATAGTGGCATTTTTGAAAATATATAGTCCGTGGAGTTACAGATAACTCAATGGACTTTCTTCGTTGATTTAAGTATAAAACACGTGCAAAAAATAACAACTTAAGTTAGTAACGCTAACCTAACGTGTTGCCTTAATGTTCAATATAGCAACTCAACACGTATAGTTATGCTAACTTAACGAGTTATAACTTAAGTAAATCTACTAGATCTCAACACGTGTACATCTAGAAATAAAATATTCTCTCTAAACATAATTGTTCGGCAATTTAAACATAACTATCCGATACATATTCAGATACCTAAGAATTTCACAGCCTGCAACTTACCGACAGTTCATAAATGTACTAAATTAACATTAATTCCCCAAAATTAAGCAGATTCTTCAATTAAAGCATATAACAGTGCAATTATAACATAATGGCTTAATTCTCATATGATAAGCTAAATATTATGCAATTAACCCTCATTTAACCGTTAATAATATGCACTTTTTCATTCTAAACATTCACCAATTTGGCTAGTCCACCCCCAAGGTTCACTTGGGCTTCACTAAGTGTTTCAACACTTACACACTTGCTTTCAGGTCAAAGCAAGAACCAACTACACAGAAGTTTTCAAGTAAAAACTTCAGTAAACCAACATCTTGAGTTTTCAGGTCAAAACTCAAACCAACACTGTATGTAGCTTTCAGGTTGAAGCCACGAACCAACAACTTTAGACCTTCAATGAGAGTTTTGGAGCAAGAGCTTTTTCTGCAATGGATCTTCTGAATGTTCTTCACTGTTTGCAGACTTGAGTATTAATGGAATTCAAGTGTAGCTCACTGTATATCTCTACCGTATATTTGTTGTCTGTATTTTGAATATATATTTGATATGTACAATGATCATATTTTCCTCCAACGGATGTATTCTACTGTACTTGATTAGGATCAAGTCCCAATACGGCAAGTGACCGTTTAGAAAAATGTTTCAAGTCAACTTACCGATTTTCCTATTCTTTCAGATAGTTAGCTAAGCAACTCTCCGAAGAGTATCTGTTACTCACCGAAAGATCACTTATCCTTTACTACCAGGTAGGATTCTAGAATATTCAAATGTGAGCTGTCATCCAATCGGATACTTATAACTGTAACTCACCGAATAGTTATATACTTGACTCTGTCTACTTTCCGATTTAATTTAGCACGTGCATAAAAGACTGACTTAAATTTCAGAAGGTTATCTTGTAACTCACTGAAATTCTTTAGGATTTCAGATAGTTATTTTTCTAACTCTCCGAAAACTTATTTGAGCCACTATCTGGAATTCTACATGTGGGAAATTCGATGACTTAAGTTTCGGATGGTTAAACTGTAACTCACCAAAACTCTTTTGAAATTTCGGATAGTTATCCTTCTAACTCTCCGAAAACCTATTTGAGCATTTGTCTGGATTTCTACACGTGGGAAATTCACTGACTTAAGTTTCGGATAGTTAAACTGTAACTTACCGAAACTCTCTTTTAAATTTCGGATAATTATCCTAACTCTCCGTTTTTCCCATTTAAACTTTCAACTGCGGGCTTCCTCCATTTTGCACATGCAAAATAATATGACTTAAGTTTCAGAAAGTTATACTTGTAACTTACTGAAAAACTCGAATAATTATCTAACTTTCTTAAAAGAAAACTTGGATAGTTATCTAACTCTCCGACAAGTCTTTTAAGCTTCTGTTCTATATTTCTGCATGTGGTTTATTGAATGACTTAACTTTCGGATAGTTATACCTGTAACTCTCCGAAAAGTCTTTTAAGCTTCCGGATAGTTATCTCCTTAACTATCTGATCATTCAATCCCTTTAACTGTTTGATTAAATAACTATCCGAAGGCTTTGTAAAATCGGATAGTTATTCTTTTAACTGTCCGATAGCATTGCTGTTGCTTTAAGCTTGCTCTTCAGATACTTAGACTTGTAACTGTCCGATTTTGCTGAATCTTCTTGATCTATTCATCTGGAACCTTCTTGATCTTTTCATCTGCTTGGAAATAGTTCTAACAACCTTCTGATCTAAAGCAGTAAGATTTAACTATGAAATACAATATGTTTCCTCACATAGGTTTTGCATTATCAAAATACTCGGGTACTAACAATCTCCCACTTTTTTATAATGACAAAAACCTTTACAATTATTTACATGTATTTCACTCCCTAGTGTATTTCTATACATTTAGTCACATAGAGAAACATAAAACAGGAAATTAACACAACTATACTGATAATGAGGGATTCCTCCCCCTGACTTTGAGTAGACTTCTCCCCCTATCTGTGTGCTGAGTTTTTCTCTTTTAATTCTTGCTGGAAATACTGTGAGTGACCATATACTTGACAAATTTCCAAATCCTTCTCCCCCTTTTTGTCATTATATAAAAAGGTGAAGACTATAAAACTGATATAACCTGCACGAGTAGGTTAGCAGAAAAATAAGCTCCCATATTGTGAGCTTGATGAATAAAATATTTAAAGATCTTGTAAAGAACATATTCCTAGATTTCGTCTAATATGATTAAAAGTTGATTCATTTAAAGGTTTGGTGAAAATATCTGCAAGTTTATTTTCTGTTGGCACAAACTTAAGTGAAATGTTCCCTTTCTCCACATGATCTCTCAGAAAATGATGTTTGATCTCGATATGCTTGGCTCTGGAATGAAGTACTGTATTCTTAGATAGATTGATTGCACTGCTGTTATCACAAAATATGATTGAATTCTGAATTTTTAGTCTATAATCTACTAGAGTTTGCTGCATCCAAAGGATTTGTGCACAGCACAATCCAGTTGCAATATACTCGACTTCAGTAGTAGATAAAGCTATACAATTTTGTTTTCTACTGAACCATGAGATCAAAGAACATCCTAGTAATTGACAAGTACCATTGGTGCTTTTTCTATCAGATCTGCTCTCTGCATAATTTGCATCACTATAGCCTGTTAAAATTAAACTACTATCAGCTGAGTAGAATAATCTGAAATCTTTTGTTCCTTGTAGATATCTGAAGATTCTTTTGACTGATTTCAAATGTGATTCCTTTGGTGATGCTTGAAATCTAGCACACAAGCATACACTAAACATAATATTTGGCTTGCTAGCTGAAAGGTATAACAAGGATCCAATCATACCTCTATATTGTCTTTGATCCACTGCCACACTTGAATCATCTATTTCTATTTTAATGCTTAAGCTCATTGGAGTATTTGCGGATTTGATGTTTTCATAACCAAATTTCTTCAACATCTCTTTGTAGTATTTTTCTTGGTTGACAAAGATACCATTATGCATTTGATGAATTTGTAATCCCAAGAAAAACTTCAATTCTCCCATCATGCTCGTTTCGAATTTATTTTTCATCAAATTCTGAAATTCATGACAGAGATCTTCTGAAGTGGCTCCAAAGACTATATCATCAACATATATCTGTACAATCAACATGTGCACATCAAAAGTTTTGATAAACAAAGTGTCCACTTTGCTTATAGAAAAATTGTTTTCAATTAAAAATCTTTTCAATTTCTCATACCAAGCTCTAGGTACCTGTTTCAAACCATATAGAGCCTTTCTCAGTTTGTAGACATGATCCGGCTTGAGTTCATCTTCAAATCCAGGAGGTTGTTTTACAAACACTTCTTCTTGAATTTCTCCATTTAAGAAGACACTTTTCACATCCATTTGAAACAATCTTATCTTCATACTACTTGCAAAGGCAAGCAACATTCTGATAGCTTCAATCCTGGCTACAGGAGCAAAAGTTTCTTCATAGTCAATACCTTCTTGCTGATTGTAGCCTTGTGCAACTAATCGAGCTTTATTTCTGAGAATGTTACCATCTTTATCTAATTTGTTTTTGAAAATCCATTTAGTTCCAATGATGGATTTTCTTGCAGGTTTTTCTATTAGTTCCCACACATTGTTTTTCTGGAATTGATTTAATTCTTCCTGCATGGCCATTGTCCAATAGGTATCCTTATAGACTTCACCTACTGATTTTGGCTCTATTTCTAACACAAATGCACAAAAATTACAGATATCTTGTGCTTTGCTTCTAGTTTGTACCCCTTTGGATATATTTCCAATAATTTGTTCCTCGGGATGATCAGATCTAAACTTCCAACTGTTATGATTCTAATATCTAAGGTTGAGATTTTGGTCTAACATTTGTGAATTGGTATTCTGCTTGCTTTTATCATCTTCAAAGTCTTTATTTTCACTATCATCATTAATCTTCAGCTTTTTGAAATTTTGGAACAGATCTTCATCAAACTAAACATTTATACTTTCCTCCACTCTTCTATCTTCAGCAAAATATACTTTGTAAGCTTTGCTTCTTGAGGAGTAACCAACAAGTATGGCAGGTTCAGACTTAGCATCAAACTTGTCTTTAGCATTTCCTGTATTTAAGACATAATATTTGCATTCAAATGTCTTAAAATAGCCCACATTTGGGGTTTTATCGAACCAAATTTCAAAGGGTGTCTTATTCAATATGGATCTAATGTGAGTTCTGTTGGAAATATGACAAGTTGTTCCTACAGCTTTTGCCTAAAGAAATTTAGGTAGATTCGTGGCACTTAACATGGTTCTAGCCATTTCTTGTAATGTCCTATTTTTTCTTTCCACAACTCCATTTTGAGTAGGAGTTCTAGGACAAGAGAATTCATGCAAAATTCCAAATGAATTGTAGAGGTTTTCAAAATCATAGTTTTCAAATTCACCTCCATGATCACTTCTAATTTTCTTCACTGTTAGTTCCCTCTGATTCTGAACTCTTATGCAGAAATTCCTAAACTCATTGCAAGTTTCATTTTTATGTGTCAAAAATATTACCCAAGTTAATCTGGAGAAGTCATCAACAATAACAAAGGTATATTTTCGACCCCCTAGACTTGATACTTGAGAAGGACCAAACAAATCTAGATGTAGCAGTTCTAATGGTCTTTTGGTGGAAACAACACTTTTGCTGTGATGAGCAGTTCTCTTCTGCTTCCCTAGCATACACTCACTGCACACTCTATCCTTCTTAAATGTGAGTTTAGGCAGACCCCTAACAAGATCACCCGTGGATAGCTTTTTGATATTCTTCATGCTGATGTAACCAAGTCTTCTATGCCACACCCAATCGTCTTCACTAGTTGCTACCAAACAGGAATTGCTTGCAGAATTTTCACATGGAAAGTTTAATGTATATATTGAGCAATTTCTAATACCAGTAAATTTTGTTTCATTAGTGGTAGGATCAATAATGTAGTAGTTTTTAGCATTAAAAGAAACAATATAGCCTTTATCACATAATTGTCCTACACTTAACAAATTTTGTTTTAATCCATTTACATGCAAGACATTCTCAATTATACCATTTTCAGATGTAATATTCCCTATTGCAATTATTTTACATTTTTCATTATTTCCAAACTTAACAGATCCTGAACTTAAGTTTTTAACTAAGTCAAGAAAGCTTTTCTTACCTGTCATGTGCTTTGAGCATCCACTGTCCACAATCCATTTAGTTGAACGTGCTTGAAACTCCTTGTCACCCTGTAAATCATATTGAAATTAAAGCTTTTGGTACTTAAATCTTCTTGGGTCCAGAAGAGTTAGTCCTTAAAACATTAAATCTATTGCCTCTTGGCAGCCACATATGACCTGATCTTCGTTTGATGGCAAACATAGTGGTGCCATCTCTATAAGATCGAATCACTCCACCACAATAAGGTATTTCCTGTGGTGTAGCATACCCTAGGCCATATTTATTCCCATTTGATCGTTGAGATCTTATTATTTTATTTAATCCTTTTTGTCCTTGAGTAAATTTACATACAGTATTTTTCAAATCTGATATAGTAGTTGATAGAATTTTATTTTCATCTTTTAATTTACAGTTATCACAACTATACTTATCTAAATTTGATTTTAGATTCCTATTTTCAACTATAGTTGGTTCTAATTCAGCAAATGAATTTTCTAAGCACTGATTTAATCTTTTAATTTCTTTCTTAAAATCTCTACACTTCACATATAAATTATCTACAGTAGATAAAAGACTATTTATGTCTAGATCATCATGCTCATTAGAAGATTTACATGTAGATACCTTATTATATTGATCAGCAGTTAGTGCACAATAAATGGCATTCAGCCCTCTAGCATCCAGCTGGAAGATTTTCTCATCCTCCTCAGACCAGTTCGAAATATCACTGGTTGGAAGTGTAGTTCCAAGAACAACAGTCTTCTAGAGTTTAACATTTGAACTCCTAAGGAAGCACTCCATTCTATTCTTCCAATAGTTATAATTGGAACCATCGAATAGAGGCGGTCTGTGGATGTTTTGTCCCTCGGCAAATTGAGCCATAAATCCAGATGGTTAAATCTTATGAAGGATCAACCTTGCTTTGATACCAACTGTTAGGATTGATAGGCTCACCCAGGGGGGGTGAATGGTGAAAGTGTGTATTTTTAAAATTCTTTTAATGTTGAATCGAATGATTCAACAAAAAATAAGATGAAACTAATATAAAGCAAATAAACAGAGATAAGAAACACACAGCAAATTTTTAGGTGGTTCACCAATTTGGCTAGTCCACCCCTAGGGTTCACTTGGGCTTCACTAAGTATTTCAACACTTACACACTTGCTTTCAGGTCAAAGCAAGAACCAACTACACAGAAGTTTTGAGGTAAAAACTTTAGTAAACCAACCTCTTGAGTTTTCAGGTTGAAACTCAAACCAACACTGTATGTAGCTTCCTGGTTGATGTCACGAACCAACAGCTTTAGACCTTCAATGAGAGTTTTGGAGCAAGAGCTTTTTCTGCAATGGATCTTCTAAATGTTCTTCACTATTTGCAGACTTGAGTATCAATGGAATTCTAGTGTAGCTCACTGTATATCTCTACCGTATATCCGTTGTCTGTATTTTGAATATATATTTGATATGTACAATGATCATATTTTCCTCCAACGGATGTATTCTACTGTACTTGATTAGGATCAAGTCCCAATACGGCAAGTGACCGTTCAGAAAAACGTTTCAAGCCAACTTACCAATTTTCCTATTCTTTCATATAGTTAGATAAGCAACTCTCCGAAGAGTATCTGTAACTCACCGAAAGATCACTTATCCTTTACTGCTAGGTATGATTCTAGAATATTCAAATGTGAGCTGTCATCCAATCGGATACTTATAACTATAACTCACTGAATAGTTATATACTTGACTTTGTCAACTTTCTGATTTAATTTAGCACGTGCATAAAAGACTGACTTAAATTTCAGAAGGTTATCCTGTAACTCATCGAAATTCTTTAGGATTTCGAACAGTTATTTTTCTAACTCTTCGAAAACTTATTTGAGCCACTGTCTGGAATTCTGCACGTGGGAAATTCGATGACTTAAGTTTCAGATGGTTAAACTGTAACTCACCGAAACTCTTTTGAAATTTCGGATAATTTCCTTCTAACTCTCCGAAAACCTATTTGAGCATCTGTCTGGATTTCTACACGTGGGAAATTCACTGACTTAAGTTTTGGATAGTTAAACTGTAACTTACCGAAACTCTCTTTTAAATTTTGGATAGTTATCCTAACTCTCCGTTTTTCCCATTTAAACTTTCAACTGCAGGCTTCCTCCATTTTGCACGTGCATAATAAAATGACTTAAGTTCCGAAAATTTATGCCTGTAACTTACCGAAAAACTCGAATAGTTATCTAACTTTTCGAAAAGAAAACTCGGATAGTTATCTAACTCTCCGACAAGTCTTTTAAGCTTCCATTCTATATTTCTGCACATGGTTTATTGAATGACTTAACTTTCAGATAGTTATACCTGTAACTCTGCAGAAAGTCCTTTAAGCTTTCGGATAGTTATCTCCTTAACTATCCGATCATTCAATCCCTTTAACTGTTTGATTAAATAACTCTCCGAAGGCTTTGTAAAATCGGATAGTTATTCTTTTAACTGTTCGATAGCATTGCTACTACTTTAAGCTAGCTCTTCGGATACTTAGACCTGTAACTGTCTGATTTTGCTGAATCTTCTTGATCTGTTCATTTGGAACCTTCTTGATCTTTTCGTCTACCTGGAAATAGTTCTAACAGCCTTCTGATCTAAAGTAGTAAGACTTAACTATGAAATACAATATATTTCCTCACATAGGTTTTGCATTATCAAAATACTCGGGTACTAACAGAAATCACATTCGTTGATATGAATGAAAGAAATCCAACCAATCATTTAAGCAGAAGCAGTTACTACTAAAAGAAACATAAAAGATGAAGAAAAAGTTTGTGTGTGTAAGTGGAGAACCGTGCTAACTACAAGAAGCATCGGAAGTTCCCTGAAGCTCCACCACACCACCAAAATCACCAACCATCAGAGGTTTGTGAGGATACTTTCCGAATGTCAGGTCGATTCCAAGCCAAACACAATGACTGACAACCACTGTGAGGAGTTATCGCGTCACATGAAGGGAAGCCATTTTCGCCAAGCATCGACTCATATCTCAGGAGATTGTAAAGCTTCTAGCCTTGGTTTCAGGTTGATGCCAATATGTTGAAGAGGAGATCATCTTACAATTTTTGATTTGCGATTCTATAAGGAGAGGAGGCAAGATTGTAAGTTATTAAGTTTTCAATGGTGTAATCGCATCGTATGTAGTGACAGAAGTTTTTACCATTGATAGAGATTTTTACATTTCACCTTTCGCTCATCTTCAAGAACATATTAAAACAAAAATACCAAAAACAACTCATTATCTATGTTTACATTTAGTATTAAAGTGTCCTATTATTTGTTTTGTATCGTGATTAATGTTATCATTGTCAGTATTGTGAATGTTTTATGTTTGTTTGATTCAGAAAATAGAAAAAAGTTTTATTGTTTACTAAAATTGATTCGTCCCAAATACTTAAAGATTTTAATAGTTACTATTTGAAATATCTGAATGATAGTGTTTCTTAATGACAAATCTAATATTAACTAACATTAAAAAGCTTCATTGATGTTATTTACATTTTGTGGAACCACCTAATGGTTGGCCGAATTCCTTTGTAAATAATAGTATTTAATTAAAAAGATAGGCTCGTGGAGCTAACTTAAGTCCGCAAGGTTAGTCCATTGTGTTAACTGTAACTCAATGGAGTGCTTAATTGAATACATATAAACTCCAATTTAAAGAAAAATAGTACACAATTCTTACTCAATCTCTATAGGATCGACTTGTACATGCACATAAATACAACATACATTGTGCACTTGTAGTTAAAATACAAATTGGACTTAATATCTAATTTGTGTGAAAGGTTGTTTTTGTTTACTTCTAAGAGAATTTATTAATATAAGCATAAAAACGAAATCAAATAAGTATATGATTTGACTTAACAACCCTAAACAATCGTTGTATCACAAGAGGGGGGTGAATTGTGTCTTTAGTAATTAATATTACTAGCGGATAAAACAAGAGCACAAAACACTTGTAAATACAATTCTATTCTTTATAAACTTTAAAGAAAGAATTTACAATTATTTTAAGCTCAATTCACTTCTTGTCGGTTTTGATATGGTAAAGTTTGATATACAATTCAAATAGAAAATGAAGTCCTTATTCTAAGCTAATTTCGAATTGTATAAAACCTGATCTTTATGCACGTAGCTCCTTTTCCATATTTTTTGCTCAACTTTTGTATCTCTTCTTCTCTAGTTGTCAAATTTCCAGACTTCTTACATTTGCAGCTCCTTTTCTGAAATTGCTTGGAATTCTGAACTTCTAATGTTGGAGAATTTTTCTAGACTTGATATGCAGTTGAATATTTAGACTTGATTTTTCATATTGTGATTGGGAATTGAGATGATTGTAATGTAGCTCGTACTCTCTATTTATAGTAGTCGAACTATGACTTCACGTTCAACATGTTCATCCACTTAATCCATAATCCATGTATTAATTTCAAATTCAAATTTTTCATGATTTCCACTATCTTTTTGAATTTCCACTATGTCCACTCTCTATTTTGAATTTCCACTATCTCCACTATCATTTTGAATTTCCATGATTTCATTTCGTAGATCCACCGTAACTTTATCATTCTAGAGATTTGTAGAATATCTTCTAAGTCACCACTTTAGTCGAACACTAATCCTTTAAGTCTTGTAAAAACTCGAACACTTATATGTAACTCTTCAACTTTTTGCAACTACAAAACACGTGACTAAACAAAGAAAACTTATCTGTTCATTAGTTATTTTATAAAATTCGAATAGTTATCTATCCATGTGTATAAAAACTCGAACAGTTATCTAACTCTTCAATTTTCATTACCGAACGCACATGGAAAACATGTGAAAACTTAAAACATTAGAAACACACATGCAAATAACTTAACTATACGAGTTTTTAACATAACTTTTTGACTAAATCGAAATGTTAACTATCCGAAAGTTTAACTATCAAAGCTTAACTATTCAAAAACCTTAACTATCAAAAAATCTAACTATCCAAAAGTTAATTATCCAAAAATATTAATTGATACTTTCCGATAACTTGTCAACGTTTAATTACATAACTATTATACTTAGAAAATATTATTTAAACTTATTTATAAACTTTAATAAAACATTCACCATCAAAACAAAATTCCTAACAATCTCCCCCTTTTTGATGATGTCAATACCTAATAAGTCAAATAATCTTTCTTCTCCCCCTTTTTGGCATAATAAAAAAGTAAATAATATGTAATGAAGAAAAATTTGCTAAGTATATATCATTCAAAAAGAAAATTTTAAACATGTATGACTCATTCGTGGATAATAATAAACTATTTAAATAAAAACTACTTCAAACAAAAATTTGTAAAAAACAAGTATATAACATTAAATTCAGTAAATAGTTTACATAAATTTTTGGCAACAAATTACAATGAATGAAAATCATGTAATACATAATTTGTTTTTATTCACAAGCCTCTTTGTCTTCGAAAAATATATAGCAGAGTATCTGAAATTTTCTACAAAATTTATGTACTTACTCTGTTCATCTAATCAATTACTGCTTGATCTATATCTAAATGTGAAACTTGTGATGGTTGTTGTAAGAAATATGTATTTATATATGTATGTAAATCTATATGTATATCTGTATGTATAATTGTATGTTGTTCATCTACTGTATGTTGTTGTTGTTCTTCTGAAAACTTTGTTGACTATTGTTGTTGCAACTGTGATTGATTTTGCCTATCTTGTTGTTCTTGTTGCTGTTGAATTACAGGTGTATCTGTTTCCGAGTATTTTTGAAGTTCTTTTGTAGAGGAAGATCGTGACTTTAATCTTTTCTATGGCCAAGGTGTAATATCTGTTTGACTTGCCACAATTCTTAAAAGTATATCACCATAAAATAATATACTCTGCAAGTTTAAAATATGATAACAAAAATATCATACCAGTTCACTTGTATATGGTTAATCAATACATATGTAGCATAAAAACATCTGCCAACCTCTACTCCATGACCAAACCTTTGAAACATTGAAGCATGCAATATCTTTGCAATAAAACATGCTTGGCCATTTAAATCATTTAATAACCTCATTTGATTGTTGGCAGTTGGATCTTTGGCTAAACTTTTAATGTCCCATCTCAATTGATAGACCTATTTTCTTTCTGAATATTTAATTCCTTCATTTTTCAGTCCAAGTACTTGATAAAATATTTCTAGAGTTAAATATATATCTAATTCTTGTATATTTGAAACAGGAATACTATCTTCTACTGTTAAGTTTGAGTAGAAGCAACTTACAATTTCTGGTATAACAAGATGGCTTAGCTGTTGTGGAAGTAGAGTCAACAAGCCTTGAAATTCAAACATCTCTCTTATGTTTGCCATCCCTTCAAACTTAACTAGTATTGAATATAAAACTGTAAAAGTTTTGTTGAGTATTTTGTTTTCATGATGTGTGTTGAATGAAAATAATTATATTTGCTCAATTACTATTGCTTGTGAAAAGAAATTAAAATCATCAATTAATACAAAAAAAGCTTACTGATATAAATACTTGTCTGTATTGGATCTGAAATTATACTAAGTTAATAACTAGTTGTTTCGTTGCATTAATTTCTCATTTAACTAAACGTTAAGTTAACATGTGTTTTTATTGAAAAGCATGATATGTTTTAAAGTTATACTTTCTGTATCATGAACAGTACACGTTTAGACAACTCATTAAGTTAGAGTTTTGTTCGTATAGAGGTCATGCTTGGGTTTTCCTAGCACTACACTAGAAAAACTTGGATTTGTTACTTTTATTTTTACTTAGTTAATTTATCTTTATGCCTATTCTTTCTTTTAGAAGTAAACAAACAACCTTTAATACAATTTAGATATTAATTCCAATTTGTACTTTAACTACAAGTGCATAGGGTCTATTGTATCAGTGTGCAAGTACAAGTCGATCCCATAGGGAATTGCTGACGAATTTAAGAAATGTTTGATTGTGAACAATTCAAATTTATATTCAATAAGCACTCCGTTGAGTTACAGTTAACTCAACAGACTAAGTTCGTTGAGTTATGGGTAACTCAACGGACTATCCTCGTGGACTTAAGTTAACTCCACGAGCCTATCTCTTCTTTATAATACTGCTATTTATAGAGGAATTTGCCCAACCATTGGGCGATTCCACAGATTGTAAATAACATCAATTAAACTTTTTAATGCTAATTAACATTGGATTTATCATTAAGCAATACTAACATTCAGATGATTCAAACAGTCACCATTAAAATCTTTAAGTTTTTTGTATGAACCAATTGCAGTAAATTGTAAAATTAAAACTAACATAAAATAATCATAAAACTGATACAGATAACATTAATCACGATACAACACAAACAATACAACACTTAAATACAACATACAAACAAAGATAAATTGTTTTTGGTATTTTTGTTTTGATGTGAACATGGAAATGGGCGAAAGGTGAAATGTAAAGTAATCTCACTTGACAGTAAATACTTCCGACACTACTTGCAATGCGATTACACCATTGAAAATTAAACCACTTACAATTCTATCTCCTCTCCCTATAGAATCACGAGTCCAGAATTGCAAGATGTTCTCCTCTTCAGCATACAGGCATCAACCCGAAGCCAAGGCTAAAAGCTTTACGATCTCCTGAAATATGAGTCAGCGCTTGGGGAAAATGTCTTCCCTTCCCACGACGCGATCACTCCTCACAGTGGTTGTCAAGCACTATGTATGGCTCGGAATCGACCCGACATCAGGCAAGTATCCTCACAGACCTCCAATGATTGGTGATTATGGTGGTGATATCGATGGTTGGTGTGATACTTCGGAGAATCGCCGATACTATCTGCAGAAAGCTCGGTGCTCCTCCTTTGTATACATTGGCCGTCCATCGATCACACCTTTTTTTCTTCTTTTCTTTTATATTTCTTCAGTAGTAACTGCTTCTGCTTAAATGATCGATTGAATTTCCTTCCTTCAGATCAACGGTGATGCTTCCTTCTCCATGCGCAATTGAATTCCTACGTGATACGTGCAAACGTAGTTTTTCCTTCCAATTGTCTGTTCCTGCAACCGCTACAGTGGCATTTTAGAAAATAACTATAAAATACATGCAATAAAGAAATAAGCTGTTAACCTAACACGTTACCTTAGTGTATATTCTTGTAACTCAACGTGTACAGTTATGCTAACTTAACGAGTTATAACTTACGTAAATCTACCAGCTCTCGACACGTGTCAGCAGCTGTTTAAACATAAAATAACATTTCAGAGAGTTACAGGCACAACTATCTGATGCTCAGATGCATTTTCGAATAGTTATAGCTAACTCACCGAAAATTCACTTAAGACATTCAGTCTGGTTTCGACACGTGTACATCTGGAAATAATAAAATATTCTCTCTAAACATAACTATTCGACAATTTAAACATAACTATCCAATACATATTCGGTTTGTTAAACATAACTGTCCGAATTTGTTCGGTATGTTAAACATAACTATCCGAAATATCAGAAAATTCGGATACTTAAGAATTTCACAGCCTGCAACTTACTGACAGTTCATAAATGTATTAAATTAACATTAATTCCCCAAAATTAAGCAGATTCTTCAATTAAAGCATATAACAGTGCAATTATAACATAATGGCTTAATTCTCATATGATAAGCTAAATATTATGCAATTAACCATCATTTAACCGTTAATAATATGCACTTTCTCATTCTAAACAGGTCACGTGAGAACTCGTTAAGTTAAAGGCTTAAAGGTTAAAATAGGTCACGTGAGAACTCGTTAAGTTAGTGAGTAAAAGAAGAGAAGAACTCGATAAGTTAGTGTTGTATATGTGGTGAAATTATAAGTTACGAATGTTATATTGTATCACGTGAGGTGCACATGTTTAACTCGTTAAGTTAACATAACTAAACGCGTTGAGTTGCTATATTGAATACTAAGGCAACTCGTTAGGTTAGCGTTAAAAAACTTAAGTTGTTATTTTTGCATGTGGTAAAATTGTTATTATAAAAACATTTTTTTATTACTGGTTCGTTGAGTTATCTGTAACACAACGGAGATGGTTCATTGAGTTAGCGTAACACCACAGAGATAGTTTGTTGAGTTAGCTACAGTACTTGTCACGTGAGTTGGCACATGAGAAACTCGTTAAGTTAGAAACGTTAAGTTTTATATCTATTTGTGTTACTCGTTTAGTTAACATTAAAGTAACAAATTCTTATTATACTTGATAAAAAATTTTGGAAGAGAAAGTTTATTTTGCAGGAAATTTTTCAGAGATCCAGGATTAATGATTAAAGAAAATTCGAAATGTAAACGTGGGTCAGAACGTATGTATTTCGATGAAGGAAAAGGAAAAGATGTGAAGAAGTGGAAAACTAGTAGTGATTAAATGTGGAGGATATGCATGAAATGAAGATACAGTATAAAAGGCATAAAATTCTCGTTGATCAGTTATACTTGCACACCAAAAGAAAAATCTTTTCAGGGATCAAAAACACCTTTTCGGGGAAAAGCTCTCAAGTGGAAGAAAATTCAGTGAAGCATAAAAAGGTAAGATATATGTCGCTGAAGATTTGAAGTATCAAATGGAAGAAAATTCAGTGAAGTAGAAAAAGTCAGATTTATGTCACTGAAGATCTGAAGTATCAGGAGAAAGCAAAATTCGGTGAAGTAGAAAAAGACAAAATATTCGTCACTAAAGAATTGTTGAAGAAGAAAAAGAAGAAGAAGAAAGATCTCAAATAGGGAGAAATGTTTTAAATTCCGCATATTAGTTTTCTCTATTTGTAGTTATGAAATTGTATAGATGAAACATGGTATCAATATATAATTGCATCTATAATTTCTAAGGAGAATTGAATTGTATATTGTAATTGAAACCTTGAATAAAAATGATTTTATGAAAATAGTGTCTCGACTTGTTTTTGAGTTTTAAAGTTTCAATTATATTCAAAAATGTTGAAAAACACAATTCACCCCCTCTTGTGTAGCCATACGATCCTACAAGTTTTATACGTTTGAAATTTTTCATAACAGGATCTATTTTTGAACCATAATAATGTATTTTCTTCTAAATTTTGTTCAGGATTAGGTATTTTCCTATCATGATTTTCTGACTTGAGACTTGTTTCAATATTGTTAGCAGCATCTTCATGTTCATATCTTTCAGAACTAGAGGAGTTTCTATCAAAACTTGTAAAAATGTTTGAAGTATCTGGTATGGTCGTATGAATAATATGTTGAGCTACCTTTGTTTCATCTTCTTCAAACATATCAGCAATTGACCTTTCTATATCATTATCAATAGTCAATGTAGTATGCTCTATATTAGCAACATGTATTTCTATAAGTGATCTATTAAACAACTATCTTTGTATAAAAGAATATTCTATATTTGTTTCTGTAATAGAATCATTCTATAATTTTGAAATTTCTATAAATGAGACATCAGCAATGTCATATTCTATTTGTACTTAGGTATTTTGTTGATTATATACAGTTATCAACAAATATACTATATATTGTAACAAACATAACCAAATGTAGTATAAGCAACTATACCAGAAATTAAAAATCTCCGTCCGAGATATAGTAAGAAGAAAAATATCTATACAATCCTCTTTAGATGAAATATCTTCAAAATTCATAGACTCAATGTCTATGTCATCAAAAATGTCATCATAATTGATATCATCTATATCATCAAAATTTCCTACAATTTCTGTTTCTATAGGAAAAGAATGTTGTCTTGCTATATGATGTAAAAAACTATCCATTGTATTGAATGTAACATTATAAACTAATGTGACACAATACCTTAAAGTGTATGCTTGTAATTCAATATTTGTCACATCTATTGGGATTCCTAAAACAAAATCTTGTCTAGCTTGTCCAATGGAACATAGTTTTCCATTTTTCAAAGATTCTTCTCTTTGTTGCAATATACCTTGTAAACTATTAGGAATTTTGTATTGATGATGAATGCATTATTAAAGTTCATAAATAAGCCTAAATAATATTTTCTAAGTATAATAGTCATGTAATTAAATATTAACAAGTTATTGAAAAGTTTCATTTAATATTTTGGATAGTTAACTTTTGGATAGTTAGATTTTTGAATAGTTAAAGTTTTCGGATAGTTAGATATTCAGATAGTTAAACTTTCGAATAGTTAACGTTTCGATTTAGTCGAAGAGTTATGTTAAAAACTCGTATAGTTAAGTTATCTACATGTGTGTTTTTAATGTTTTAAGTTTTCACATGTTTTCCATATGCGTTCGATAATGAAAATTGAAGAGTTAGATAACTATTCAAGTTTTTATATGCATGGATAGATAACTATTCGAGTTTTATAAAATAACTAACGAACATATAAGTTTTCTTTGTTCAGTCACGTGTTTTGGAGGTGCAAATACTTGAAGAGTTACAAATAAGTGTTCGAGTTTTTATAAGACTTCAAGGATAAGTGTTTGACTAAAATGAAGACTTAGAAGATATTCGACAAATCTCCAAGATGATAAAGTTTCGGTGCATCTACAAGTGGAAATCGTGGAAATTCAAAATGATAATGGAGAAAGTGGAAATTCAAAATAGAAAGTGGACATAGTGGAAATTCAAAAAGATAGTGGAGATTGTGGAAAATTTGAAATCAAAATCAGTATGTGGATTATGGATTAAGTGGATGAACATGTTGAACATGAAGTCATAGTTCGACTACTAAAAATAGAGAGTACGAGCTACGCTACGATTATCCCAATCCCCAGTCACAATATGAAAAATCAAGTATTCATATCTAGAGAAATTCTCCAACATCAGAAGAAGTTTGGAATTCCAAGAAATTTCAAAAAAACGAGTTGCAAAGGCAAGAAGTCTAGAAATTCGACAACTAGAGAAGAAGAGATACATAAGCTGAGCAAAAAGAAGGAAAATGAGCTACGTACATAAAGATCAGGTTTTATACAATTCAAAATTAGTTTAGAATAAGGACTTCATTTTCTATTTGAATTGTATATCAGACTTTATTGTATCAAAACCGACAAGAAGGGAATTAAGCTGAAAAGAAATTATAAATTCCTTCTTTAAAGTTTATAAATAATAGAATTTTATTTAAGAGTGTTTTGTGCTCTTGTTTTATCTGTTGGTAATATTAATTACTAAAGGCACAATTCACCCCCCTCTTGTGATACAACGATCCTACATACACTTGCAGTTAGGCCAAAATATTCTATTATCTTCCTTTTCCAACTATATGTCAGTAATGTCTCAAGTTGCTCAAGAGGTTCTAATGTTTGCTTTATTTCTCCTGTTAAAGACACCTGTGGTCTTGATAGTCCTTCACTAGGTTGCCTAGGTTGTAATAATGAAATATAGGGTTTTAAGCTTTCAACCTCAACCATTTTCAGTTGATAAACTCTCTATCGTTCACTTCAAAGGCCCATTTTCCAAATGGAAAATTTTTGTTCAGTAATAAATTTTTGTATTTTGTCTAAAATAGCCAAGGGAAAATAATGCTGGGAATACAAGGATTCTAACTCCCTATTAGCATTTTCTATCATGGGTCCCTATTTCTTTTCGTAATAAGTAATATACTATATCCATTTTTTAGGTACTTCTCTAGAACTAGTAACAACCTTAAGGTTAGGTTGTAATGTTCTTTTCCATATTTGTAATGTAGAAAGTTCGATCTGTTTTAGTCTAAACTATGTCTCAACATAGTTTCTAATAAATTTCCAATAGAAATTTTTCTCATCTTGAACAGTTTTTCAAATTTCATGTAGTACTTCATTTGAAAATGTATACCTAAGTAAATGTTGTTGATCTCGCTTTCTATTTTTGAAGTTCCATCTCTCCTTTCTACACTTTTGTCATTCTACCACGTCCTCTTCCATGTCCTGACATTATCGATTAATCTTCGTTGTTCATTATAAAACTTAGTGAAAGTAAAGATTGTGAAGCTAGGGTTTTACGAGGGTAGAAACATGAAAGGTTGTTAGTAAAATATTTATAACTCTTTGAGTTTATAAACGGATAAATGGATTCAATCATTGAAATCATAAATATAAGATCCATTACTAATAAATAACTTGAAACCTTACAATAACTATACGAGTTTTACAACCTATTGAAGCAGAAGACTTAGCGTAATTGTTCGTATAAAGAAAATAACTACTAGCTAAGTAAAAATGAGAAACTCAAAGACTTATGATAACTATTCGAATTTTAGGAGCAGTGAAGCATATAATTATATGAAAAATTAAAATAGTTATTATCATATTTTAAGTCTTTTATAAAAAGATAATAATACTATGTTAATTGTTCAAGTTTCTCGAACGGATATGCTCAAAAGTCGAAGACTTAAGCATAACTGTTCGAGTTTCTTAAAAAGGATAAAATATAAAAATGTAAAATAGAAACTTAGATAAAAAAACCTAATGAGTCAAGTTTGTAGAAGAATAAAACATAACTATATGAAAAACTCGGATGGTTATTTATCTATATGCAAGATAAAATGGCAGATAACAAGTGAAATGCATAACTGTATGTTAAACTAACTGAATGAGTCTAACTTTTTATCAGTCTAAGTTCCAGAATATTTGCACTTGATTAGATTTACTATGGTTTTTCTTTGTTTGCTCCCCCTACATAAATTAGTAAAGAGAAACTATGGCGTACTTAATATTAGGTTGCCAATGTTAGGACCCTAGTATTTTGATAATGCAAAAACCTATGTGAGGAAACCAAATTGTATTTCACAGATATGACAGCTTAACAAAAGATCAGAAGGCAGATGAACAGATGTAGAAAGTTCCAGAAGATACTGCTATAGAGCTATAAGAAAATCGGACAGTTAGAAGAATAACTATCCGAAATCATAAAGCCTTCAGAGAGTTATGAAAGGCAGTTGGTTGAATGATCGGAGAGTTAAGGAGTTAACTATCCGAAAGCAAAAGGAAAATCGAAAAGTTAGAAAGGCTAACTATCCAAAACTTAAGTCATTCAATTTCCCACGTGTAGAAATTCAGAACAAAAGCTTAAATGAGTTTTCGGAGAGTAAGAAAGCTAACTATTCGAAAAACAGGAAGTTTCAGTGAGTTGCAGTTATAACCATCCGAAACTTAAGTTATTCTATTATGCACGTGCAGAAATGAGAAGACAACTGTCGGAAGCTTAGAAGAAGAAAATCAGAGAGTTACTGTAGCTAACTATCCGATAGTCAGGAGAATTTCGGTGAGTTACAACTATAGGTATCCAAACTTTAAGTACTTCATGTGTATGACTTAAAACTCACGTGACAAATAAACTTAAGTGGATTTTTGGTGAGTTACGATCATCCTTCAGAGAGTTACACTGCTAACTATCTGAAAGTTTGCGAAGATTGGAAGGTTATCTTAAGATACCTTTCTAAACGGTAACTTACCATATTTGGATCTGCAAACTCAGCAAGTACAACAGAATAAATCCGTTGAGGAGAAAATATGATCATTGGTAGTTCAAGCATAAATACAGATAGATCATTCAATATTCAGTAGAGCTATGAAGTGAGAATATAGATACAATCACATACAGAGATACAGTATACATTGCAGATCAATTACTGTTACAGAAGAAAGACTCAATTTAGATTGACTACAACATAGAATCGATTGAAAGCTGGATTTTACAAGAAGATTATTAAAGCTCTCCATATGCTGAAAGTCTGATCCAAGAAGGATCATTTGGCTCGTGGCTTCAACCTTAAAGCTTCATTCAGTTGTTGGTTTGAGTTTTGACCTGAAAACTCAAGAGGTTGGTTTTCTGGAGTTTATACCTAAAAACTTCTGAGTATTGGTTTTCTGGAGTTTATACCTGAAAACTTCTGTGTAGTTGGTTCTTGTTTCGACCTAAAAGTAAGTGTGTAAGTGTTGAGATACTTAGTGAAGCCCAAGTGACCCTTGGGGGTGGACTAGCCAAGTTGGTGAACCACCTAAAATTCCCTTGTGTTTCTTACTTTTAATTCCGCTGTGCATGTTTGGTATTTTTGTTTAGTACTTGTGTAAATTGATTAATCAAATTAGTTAGAAAAGTTAGTAAAAAGTTTTAATTACTTACTGATCACCATTCACCCCCCCTCTGGTGAAGTCATACGTTCCTAATAGCCAAGTCCTAATAGATTTGTCATTAATTCCAAATGGTTGACTTAAGTGGGTTGCTAATCCCTAAATTTTTCATTTAAGTTCAAATGACTTAACTTAAGTGGGTTGGCCAAGCCCTAATAGATTTGTCATTAAAGGCTATTTCGTTCAAATAGATTTTTCATTTTTAAAGCATATGGCGTACTTAAACTAGGATGCCAAGCCCCAATTTTTTCATCTTTTTTTTAAAAGTGAAATACATAAATAAATATTAGATTTAACAATTTAGACTTTTTGAATTTTATTTTATTCAATTTACAAGAGAAAATTCACAAAGATATACCTCCTTTTCTTTGTTTTTTTTTCTTTTTAAGTAGAATTTGAATTACATGTATAATGAGTTTTCAATTAACACATCCCAAACTAGTTGGTTTAAGTGACTAGGGTTTAAGATCCCCCAAAGGAATTAATTACTCAAGTAATTATAGACAAACAATAAAATAGTAAATTGAATAAGAGGCAACTATAAGACTTAATTTTTCTATTAGTATGTTAATAACTTTCCTTTAATAAATGGTACATATTTTTTATGTATTTTTCAATTAAAATCTCTATAATGGTGTATACATAAGTAACAAAAATATAGTTGGTACTCATATTGAATTAAATCAACTTTCCTTAAGTAACCTTTTCTGAATTTTCCTTAAATAAATTTACTTTAATAAAAATCAAAATTTCATAAATTCTTAACTACTAGTAAACAATAATTCTAAAGTAGATATTTTGAGTTTTTTTTTAATATAAAGAAATTAAATTCTAAAACTTTTTTTTTAACAAACCAAAATATATAATGAACATGACAATTTAAACATCAGACAACCTACAGATACCATGTTCTAATCGTAATTTTGAAAAAATATTCTCATCTAGGGGTTTTATGAATAAATCTGCTAATTGTTATGTGGTTAGAATAAAATTTAATAGTATTTTTCCTTTTATTACATTATCCCTTAGAAAATGATGTCTAACTTCTATATGTTTAGCTTGTGAGTGTAAAACAGGATTTTTAAACAAATTTATTGCAAAACTACTATCACAGAAAATCTTAGTTGGTTCATAGGCTAAGTTAAAATCTTTTAAAGTTTGTCTGATCCATAGGATTTGAGCATAGCAAAGTGTAGCAGCTATATATTCAGTTTCAGTTGTAGATAATGATACATAATTTTACTTTTTGCTAAACCATGACACTGAATAATTTCCTAATAATTGATAAGTGCCATTAGTGCCTTTTCTTTCAGACTTTCATCTTGCAAAATCAGCACTATAACCTATTAAATTTAAAGAATTGTGTTTAAAGTAAAACAATCTGAAATTGATGGTTCCTAATAGATATTTAAAAATTCGTTTAATAGCAAGTAGGTGTGATTCTTTAGGATTAAATTGATATCTAGCACAAGTACACACACTAAACATAATATCTAGTCGGCTAGCTGTTAAATATAGTAATGAACCAATCATACTTCTATATTATTTTATATCTACAGTTTTTCCAGAGTCATCTTTATCCAACTTAGTGATAGTACTCATTGGTGTATTTTTTGTTTTAGTGTTGTCTAATCCAAACCTCTTTAATAAATCTCGAGTGTATTTTTCTTGTGAAATAAAAGTACCCTGTTCTAACTAGAAAAAATAATAGTTCACCCGTCATACTCATTTCAAATTGATTAGTGATGTCATTCGAAAAAGACTCAACCAATTTTTCATTTGTTGCTTCAAATATAATGTCATCTACATAGATTTGAACTACCAATATATCTTTTTTGACCTTCTTGATAAAAAGAGTGTGATTTGCCTTTCCCATAGAATACCCTTTTCTATAAGAAATTTAGATAATCTCTCATACCAAGACCTAGGGGCTTGTTTAAGGCCATATAGTGCCTTTTTAAGCTTGTAAAGATATTCGGGGTGTTTTGAATCTTCAAAACCTGGAGGTTGTTTTACATAAACTTCTTCTTTTATATATCCATTTAAAAAAGCAGTCTTAACATCCATTTGATATAATTTGAAATCCATGTAACAAGCATATGCTAACAAAATTCCTATTGATTCTAGTCTAGTAACAGGAGCAAAAGTTTCATCATAGTCAATTCCTTCCTCTTGCTTGTAACCTTGAGCAACTAGCCTAGCTTTATTTTTAACTATATGTCCATCCTAATCTACTTTGTTTCTAAATACCCACCTTGTTCCTATTACAGACTGATTTTCAAGGGGTGGAATTAGATCCCATACCTCATTTCTTATAAATTGATTTAGCTCATCTTGCATAGCTAAATACCAAAATTCATCTTCTAAGGCATCTTTAGTTTTCTTTGGTTCTAGTAATGAAACAAATGAATAAGCACCACAAATGTTGACTAATGATGACCTAGTCCTAACTCTTTGATTAAGATTGCCTATTATTTGATCAATAGGATGAGATGAAGCATAATGCCAATATCTATGTTCCACATTTTCTATAGGCATGACATTATTTTCTTCTAAATATTCATCATTTAAGTTTATATTTCTTATTCCACTAGATAATCTCTTAATTTCTCTATCAATATCATTTGATACCATTTCTGGGAGAATTTCTAAATCAACATTTTCAGCATGTCTAAAATCCAAATGAGAATTTTCATGAAATTTCACATGTAGGGTTTCCTCAATGGTTTTTGTTGATTTATTATATACTCTATATGCTTTACTTCTAATAGAATAACCAACAAAAATACCCTCATCTGATTTGACTCTAAATTTGTCTCTACGTTCCTTAGTGTTCAAAATAAAACACTTGCAGCCAAAGGGTTTTAAATAACTTATTTTGGGAACCCTATTATACCATATCTCATAAGGAGTTTTATCCAAAATGGGTCTTAAATGTACCCTATTTATAACATAACATGATATATGAATTACTTCTGCCTAGAGAAATAGGAGTGACTTATTTTCATTTAACATGGTCTGGACATTTCCTAAAGTGATCTGTTTTTACATTCTACTATTCCATTTTGTGAAGGAGCTCTTGGAAATGAGTACCTATGATCTATGCCTAATTCTTCACAAAAGGTGTCCATTTGATCATATTATCAAATTCTGTATCATAATCACTCCTAAGTTTTTGAATTTTAACATTTTGCTCATTCTGAACTTTATTACAAAATATCTTAAATATTTCAAAAACCTCAGTTTTATTAGCTAGAAAATAAACCCAAGTAAACCTAGAATAATCATCAACTAGTACAAAAGCATAATGTTTACTTCCTAGATTAGTTGTCCTAGTAGGTCCAAATAAATCCATATGCACTAGTTCTAATACTCTTTTGCTTGTTATTTCATTTAAAATTTTAAAGGATGTTTTATGTAATTTACCTAATTAACATGCATCACACATAAACTCTTTCGAGTACTTAATATTAGGTAAACCTCTAACTAGATTCTTTTTAGATAGCTTTTGTAATAATTTTTGTTAGGAATGTATGGCTCACCAAAGGGGGGTGAATGGTGAACAAAGTGTAGTTTTCAAACTATTTCTGACTTGATTAACCAATTTTAACTAAACCGTTTGCTCAAGTACTAAGTAGATAACTAAACATGCACAACGAAAATAAATGTAAGAAACACAAGGGAATTTTAGGTGGTTCACCAACTTGGCTAGTCCACCCCCAAGGGTCACTTGGGCTTCACTAAGTGTTTCAACACTTACAAACACTTGCTTTCAGGTCGAAGCAAGAACCAACCATTCTCTTGAGCTTTTTAGTCGTAGCTCTAACCAACCACATAAAAGTTTTCATGTATAAACTTCAGTAAACCAACCTTTTGAGTTTTCAGGTCGAAACTCAAACCAACAACTTGAATGAAGCTTTAAGGTTGAAGCCATGAACCAAATGATCCTTCTTGGATTAGACTTTCAGCACTTGGAGAGCTTTAAGAATCTTCTTGTAAATCCAGCTTTCAATCGATTCCTTGTTGTAGTTAATTTGGATTGAGCATTCTTCTGTAAGAGTAGTTGATCTACAATGTATACTATATCTCTGTATGTGATTGTCTATGTAATCTCACTTGTTAGCTTTACTGAATATTGAATGATCTATTTGTATTTATGCTTGTAAGTCCAATGATCATATTTTGTCTTCAACAGATTCATTATGTTGTACTTGCTGAGTTTGTAGGTCTAAATATGGTAAGTTATCATTTGGAAAGGTGTTTCAAGATAACCTTTCGATTTTCTCAGACTTTCAGATAGTTGTCTATATAACTTTCCGAAGGATGTTCATAACTCACCAAAAATCCACTTAAGTCCTTTTGTCACGTGAGATTTAAGTCATACACGTGACATGTCTTAAGTTCGGATGGTTATAATTGTTAACTTACCAAAACTCTTCAACTTTCGGATATTTAGCTACAGTAACCTCCCGATTCTTCTTTTAAGCTTTCGACTGTTGCCTTCTTATTTCTACATGTGCAAAATAGGATGACTTAAATTTCAGATAGTTAAATCTATAATCTTCCGAAACTTCTTATTTTTCAGATAGTTAGCTTTCTAACTCTTCGAAAAATCCTTTTAAGCTTCTGTTTGGATTTCTGCATGTGGGTAATTGAATGACTTAAGTTTCGGATAGTTAGCTTTCCTATCTTTCTGATTTCCTTGAACTTCTAGATAGTTAACTACTTAACTCTCCAATCATTCAACTAACTATCTTTCAAACTCTCTAAAGGCCTTGTATTTTCGGATAGTTATTCTTCTAATTGTCTAACGGTGTTTCTGTTGCTTTAAATTGACTCTTCGGATACTTAAGCCTGTAACTTACCGAAGATTAACTTTCTTCTGGATACTTAAGCCTGGTAATTGTCTGATTTTCCTGTAGCTATATAGCAGCAATTTCTGAACTACCTATATCTGTTTATCTACCTTCTAATCTTTTGCTGAGCTGTCTTATCTGTGAAATACAATTTGTTTCCTCACATAGGTTTTTGCATTATCAAAATACTAGGGTCCTAACAATTTTAAGTTTGAGTGTCCTAGCCTTCTATGCCATAAAATGACTTCATCTGATTTTGCAATCAAGCAAGCATTGTCTTTAATAATATTAGAAGGGAAATTCAGAATACAAATAGATTATTTCTTATATGTAGTGAATAAAATTTCATTTGTATACATGTCCATAATTTTATAGGAATCTTTTTCAAAAATTACTCTATAAAACTTCATTAAGACAAGAACACTTAGTAAATTAAAACCTAAGTTTTCTACTAATAAGACATCATTTATAAAACACTTTTCAGTTACCTGAACCTTGCTAGACCCAAGGATGTTTGTTTTGCTTTTATTTCCAAAGGTAACTTGTCTGTTTTTTGTCTTTGTTACTTCTGTAAGTAATCATATATCTCTAGTCATGTGGCTGAATGCTCCATTGTCCATTATCCATTTTGATTTGTGTACCTGCAAAATAGTTAAGTGGAGATTTTTTTTCTTAGAACCCATTTTTATGTGGGTCTAAGAATTTTAGAGGGAGTCACACCATAATAATCAATATTTTTAAATTTCAACTTATTTATTTTCTGACAATCATTCCTACATTTATTCCTTTTAGTGTTATAATTATCAGAATATCTATCTCTATGTAGAACAGAGCTGAAATCTTTATTTTTGACATTATTTGATTGTTGATCTCAATATTCGATACTTTTTAAATATGAAGAAAACTGATCAAAAATATTAAAGTTCTCAAATGACTTAGCCTGATTTTTTTGAAAATTTCTTTTGGAATTCTTGTATCATATGCTATTATCTATATACTGTAGTTTATCAATTTGCACATATTTATCTCCCTTTTTAATCACACATGAAATAGTTTTTCTTCTACTATTCTTAGTATTAGAAATAAAGACATTATTTTTAATAATACCATCATGCAACATATAATTTTTAGAAGATGCATCGTGTAAACTAATACCATGTTTTTCTACATTTAATATTTTACTATTAAGATCATTTGTTATAGTCTGACTATTATTCCATTTACTTAAGGTGGCTTTTTGATCACAAACTTTAATTTTTAACATATCAATTTCTAAATTTAAATCAATAATAATCAATTTCAAATTTTCAACTTTACAAATCATTTTCTTTTTATTAGTAATTAAATTTTCACAATTAGCATGCAATTTTATTTCTGTTGCAGTAAACTTTAAAATTTCCTGTGCATGCTTTTGATTTTCTTCTTTAAATTTATTCAACGTAGAATTTAGGAAATCAATCTTATTTTCAAATTCATCTAGCATTTTCCTAATGTTCTTTCCTTCTATTTTTACTTTCTTATATTTTCTTGCTAGTTTATTGTATTCAACAAGTAATCTATCAAAATTAGCATTTGGATCAAAAGATACCTCACTAGATTTCGCCATGAAGCATACCTTTGCTAGATTTTCTTTTGAATATGATCTTGATGAGGATTCATTGTTTGATGTTGAATCCTTTGTTTCTTCACTTTGTGAAGCGGAAGAGTCATCCCGTGTCACTTTAAGTGCCATTCTCTTTTTGAATTTCTTATTCCTGAAATTTCTCCTCGAATTCTTCTTATCTTTGTTGAGAAGACAATCAGTTTGAAAGTGACCCAACCTATTGCACTTGTAGCATATGATTTTGTCTTTCATGAATGACTTCTTCTCCATATCTCTAGATGTCTTTGCTGACCTAAAGTTCTTGTGTTTCTTCAACAGATTTCTAAATTTTCTAGTCAACAAAAGTAAATCATCGTCAGAATCACTAGTGACTTCTAAAACTTTATCAGCCTCAAAAGCGAGATCCCTTCTAGGATTCTTCCCTTTTGGATCTAAATGTTGTACTTCATAGGTTGTCAGATTGCCTATGAGATCATCTAAAGTATATGTATTTAGGTCTTTAGACTCTTCAATTGATGTTTTCTTTTGAGCCCAAATTTTAGTTAAAGATCTAAGGATCTTTCTTACCAAGTCTTTTTCCTTGAATTTCTTGCCTAAAGATATTAATGAATTTACAATCTCAAAAAACAGGAAAACATATTAGAGATACATTCATTTTCGTGCATTTTAAAAAGCTCATATTTATGTACTACCATATTAATCTTAGATTCCTTGACGTGGTTAGTACCTTCGTTGGCAACTTCTAATGCATGCCATATCTCATGTGTAGTTTGATATGTAGAAACTTTGTTTAATTGATCATGAGATAAAGCACAGAATAAGATGTTTAAACCTTTAGCATTCAGTATCATTTGCTCCTTTTCATCAAAAGTCCAAGTATCATATGGAGTCGTAACTAACACTGTAGGATTGCTAATTATATGCTATAATTTGAAATCAATTAACTAAAAGAATACTTTCATCCTATATTTCTAGTAGTCGTAATTGCAACCTTCAAACATGGGAGGACGATTAGTAGTTTGTCTTTCAGTCATAACTAAGATTTCAATATTGTCCATTTAAACAAATGATCCTAAATAAATGAAAAGAAAAACCAATTCCTAAATAGAGAAATGAAAGCTCTTATACCAATTGTATTGATATCAATTTTATAACAAAAGCTTTTAACTAAGCTCTGATACCAATTGTAGGATCGTTGCATCACAAGAGGAGGGGTGAATTGTGTCTTTAGTAATTTAAAATTACTAGCAGATAAAACAAAAACACAAAATACTCGTAAATAAAATTCTATTCTTTATAAACTTTAAAGAAAGAATTTACAATTTCTTTTTAGCTCAATTCCCTTCTTGTCGATTTTGATACGGTAAAGTTCAATATACAATTCAAATAGAAAATGAAGTCCTTATTCTAAGCTAATTTCGAATTGTATAAAACCTGATCTTTATGCATGTAGCTCCTTTTCATTCTTTTTGCTTAGCTTCTATATCTCTTCTTCTCTAGTTGCCGAATTTCCAGGCTTCTTGCGTTTATAGCCCTTTTCTAAAATTGCTTGGAATTCTGAACTTCTTCTGATGTTAGAAAATTTTTTTAGATTTGATATTGCAATTGAATATTCAGACTTGGTTTTTGAGATTGGGATTGGGGATTGGGATGATTGTAATGCAGCTCGTACTCTCTATTTATAATAGTCAAACTATGACTTCATGTTCAGCATGTTCATCCACTTAATCCATAATCCATGTACTAATTTCAAATTCAATTTATCCACGATTTCCATTGTCTTTTTGAATTTCCATTATGTCCACTTCTTATTTTGAATTTCCACTATCTCCACTATCATTTTGAATTTCCACGATTTCCACTCGTAGATCCACTGAAACTTTATCATCCTGGAGATTTGTAGAATATCTTCTAAGTCACCGCTTTAGTTGAACACTTATCTGTAACTGTTCTAGTTCTTGCACCTGCAAAACATGTGACTGAACAAGAAAACTTATCTGTTCATTAGTCATTTTATAAAACTCGAACAGTTATCCATCCATGAGTATAAAAATTCAAACAGTTATCTAACTCTTCGATTTTCATTACCAAACGCATATGGAAAACACGTGAAAACTTAAAACATTAAAAGCACACGTGCAAATAACTTAACTATATGAGTTTTTAACATAACTCTTCGACTAAATTGAAATGTTAACTATCCGAAAGTTTAACTATCCAAAAACTTTAACTATTTGAAAATCTAACTATTTGAAAGTTTAACTATCTGAAATTTTAAATGAAACTTTCTGATAACTTGTCAGCATTTAATTACATGACTATTATACTTAGAAAATATTATTTAAACTTATTTATAAACTTTCATAAAGCATTCATCATCAAAACAAAATTCCTAACACCATCAATAGAAGTAAAGCAAAGTCAAATTACTCAATTAATACAAGGAGAGATCAAAGAAAACAAAAGAATCACTAGAATTGTTCTGTCCAAAAATTACTGAAATTAAGCTTAACTCTACACCCTTTTCCTTTCATCCTACTAGATAATAAATTCACTAAAAATACAAGAAAAGATCATCAGGGTACAAAATAACAAAAGTGATTTCAAGTAAAAACTTCTCTTGAAGTGTTGCTAGCAGTTATCTTATCAAGAGAGTGCAAAACAATCTGGGTGATTACTGAATTACACATTGCTAGAAGAAAGATCATATCTTCTTGAATTCCTCATGAAAACCAACAAAATCAAAATCTTAGAAAGATAAGTCAATAATCTAACCCTTGTTACAAAACTAGATTTCATTAAGTATAACTCATGAAACACATTATTCTTTAAAGTACAAAATCCAACGTCTAGAATAGAAAATAGGGCAATTGCATCTATAATTTCAAAATTTGAAAACTCTAATCAAATTATTCAAAAAAGATCCACAAATGTCATAATATGAATCTACACGAAACAAAATAGCATCAAGAAACTCTTAAAGACTCCATTGAAAACTTAACTTTCGAATGAGTTAAATTTCACTTTGTTAACTCAACGGACCTAGCTGGGGGTCAACAAAGAAACTCTTGCCCAATCTTGTATTGAACTATGACACTTCCTCACCATCTATCTACACTTAGAACACATGTAATACATTCATTCACTACTATGTACACAATCAAAATTCATTTCTATACATTTCTATGAATAAATGAAATGAAAATAAAAAGGTTAATTGAGTTAGTCATGTACACAAACAACCTATGTGTAAGTATTTACAATATTAACAAGGCTCATCCATTTTCAAATATAAATTTCATTAAACTTGAAATGTAAAGTATCAACATTAAGATAAAAATACTAACATTAACAACTAATCTATTAATGCAAAAACACACACAAACATGAGATGTAAAGTCACATGTTTAGAATGAAAAGTACATAATATTAATGGTTAAATAATGGTTAATTGCATAATATTTAGCTTATCACATGAGAATTAAGAGATTATGTTATAATTGCATGATTATATACTTTAATTAAAGAATGTGCATAATTCTAGTGAATTAGCGTTAATTAAGTATATTTGTGAACTATTGGTGAGTTATAGGCTTTTTAATTCCTAAGTATCTAAAATGTCTATTATTTCAAAATGTTATATTTTATGTACCAGACAGTTGTGTTTTGAATGCTTAAAAAGTACTTTATTATTATTTCAAGAAGGGCACGTGTTGAAACCTTAATACATGACTCAAGTTATCTTTAGGATAGTTACAGTTTGTAACTATTCAAAAAGTTTTTTACCATTATAAAGTTACTCTTGTAAGTTTACGGACCATTGTAAAATTATTAAGGTTACGGAAGCTCATAAAGTTTTAAGTTAAGTTTACGGATCCTCATAAACTTACAAAGTTAAGGTTACGAACCCTCATAAAGTTATCATTGCATGTGTGAATTTAAATATTTTATTATGTCATGTGAGTTGCACATGTTTTATATTAAGTCCATTGAGTTAAGCTTTACTCAACAAGGGAAGTTCGTTAAGTTAACAGTTAAGTCAATAGAGTAAGTTCATTGAATTACACTAACACCACAAACTAGTTATTTTCTAATATGGCACTGTGAGCAATTGCAAAAATAGGAAATTTGAAGGAAAACCACGATTGCACGTATTATTAGGACCAAATGGCTTACTGTATTGTTGTGAAAAGTTAAATTATAAACTTGCTTATACAACGGCACTAGAAGACTTATATTGGATTTGTGAACTTATATTTGTTAAATGGTGCCAGAAAACTTGTTTAATTTGTTTTTATGCTTATATAAATAATTACTTTTAGAAGTAAACCAACAACCTTTCACACAAATTAGATATTAATTCCAATTTGTATTTTAACTGCAAGTGCATAGTGTATATTGTATTTGTGTGCAAGTACAAGTCGATCCCATAGAGATTAAGTAAGAATTGTGTATTGTTTCTATTTTTATATTGGAGTTTATATGTGTTTAGTATGCACTCTATTGAGTTACAGTTAACACAACGGACCTAGTTCGTGAAGTTATGGTTAACTCAACAGGCTGACCTCGTGGACCTAAGTTAACTCCACGAGCCTACCTTTCCAGTTAAATACTACTATTTACAAAAGAATTTGACCAACCATTGGGCGGTTCCATAGAATGTAAATAACATCAATTAAGCTCTTTAATGTTAGTTAATATTAGATTTATCATTAAGCAACACTAACATTCAGATATTTCAAACAATAACCATTAAAATCTTTAAGTATGTGGAACAAATCAATTTCAGTAAACAATAAAACTATTTTCTATTTTCTGAATCAAGCAAACATAAAACATTCACAATACTGACAATGATAACATTAATCACAATACAAAACAAACAATACAACACTATAATACTAAATGTAAACACAAATAATTTGTTGTTTTTGGTATTTTTGTTTTGATATGTTCCTAAAGATGAACGAAAGGTGAAATGTAAAATCTCTATTGACAATAAAAACTTCTATCACTACATGCGACGTGATTACACCACTGAAAACTTAAAGTTTGTAAACTGGAAAATAAGAATATTAGAAACTCTTTGTCCATTTTGGAAGAAGAAAATTGTTTCCTGTCTACTACTTTAGAAAAGTTTAAATGTGATAATGAAAATCATGCTAGAGATTTGTATAAATTTAGATTTAATGAATGTGTCTTGCATGAACAAATACAGAATACAAATGCTAAAAAATTAAAGATAGAATCTGAAAATGAAATATTGAGAAATAATATAAATGATCTTGAATTAGAGATTGATAGATTAAATATGAGAGAGCTACATTTAAATTCTACCATTGAGAAATGAAATTTAAGTTAAACTAAGTTAGATAAACTAACTAGTACCCCTACTGTGTCATATAAATTTGGCTTAGGATTTGATTATCCTGAATCTCAAGCCAATAAAGGATTTATTAGTTGCAGTTCAAGTAAATCTAAGACTAAAATTCCTTTTATCATGAAACAAGGTAATAAATATGTAGAAGTAGGTAATTCAAGGGATGAATCATGTAGCAATAATATAAACCAATGTGATTTATCTAAATGTACTTCTAACATGACTATCAATGTTTCTAAAAATCTTGTTTCTTGTTCTAGAAATTCAATCACTAATGTTTCAAAAATGTCAAACAATCGTAGTAAACTGAAAATTCAGAAATCTAAGCATGAAATTCAAAACTCTGGTGTTAGACCAATTACTCATTCTACATGTGATTTATCTGAAAATTCGTGTGTAGAAAAAGATTTTGTATGTTCTGAAAATTCAAATACAGGTACAAAATCTTGGTATGAACTTACTAAAATGTATGAGCATGACCAAAATAAATTAACATCGAATAAAAATTAGCTTGGTCTTGGTTATACTACATTTGAAAACAAAAAGAATGATTATAAGAGCAATAATGTTATAAGTAAGTATGATGCAAATGATAAATTAGTAGTACTTACAACTAATAACAATGTAAATGATAATGTTAAATTGTTTTTAAACAAAAAGAAGAAGTATGCGTTTAATGAACTTGGTCGTCAACAACATTGGGTACCAAGAAACAATTCTTCTTGATTTGTTTTGTAGGAGGAAACAACATCAAAATGGATCTTGGATGGTGGAGCATCAAGTCACATGACCAGACATAAAAGCCTATTGAAAAATTTTACAAATATCAAGAAAGGAAATGCTACGTTTGGAAACAAAAGCAAAGATAAAATCATAGGTATGGGAAATGTTCAAATAACTCCTACTTGTGTTATTTCAAATGTACTATATGTAGAAAACCTAGGATTTAATCTGCTGAGTATTATAAAACTAACTGATAATGGATATTATGTATTATTTGAAGATAATGTATGCAAAATTATTGATAAAAATACAGATGAACTTAAGTTTATTGCTAAAAGAAAAGGTTCTGTATGTATTTTATCTTTACCTTCTAGTGTAGTTGATTTAAATTCATGTTTGCTAGCTGAAATTAGTGATGCATATCTGTGGCATAGAAGGATCAGGCATATAAATATGAAATTATTGCATAAATTATTTAGAAAACATTTAGTGAGAGGTTTACCAAAGATTAAATACTCAAAGGACTTTATGTGTGATGCATGTAAGTTAGGTAAACTTCATAAAAACTCTTTTAAATCCAAAACTGATATATCAAGCAAGAGAGTCTTAGAACTTATACATATGGATCTATTTGAACCAACAATAATCATAAGTCTTGGTGGTAAACGGTATGTATTTGTTTTAGTAGATGACTTCTCTAGATACACTTGGGTATATTTTCTAGCATCTAAGACAGAAGTTTTTGAAAAGTTTAAAATGTTTTGCAATCTTATTCAAAATGAACAAAGTGTCTATGTTCAAAAACTTAGGAGTGATCATGGTACTGAATTTGATAATAATCAAATGAATAATTACTATATAGATCATGGCATTGATCACAGATTTTCTTTTCCAATAGCACCACCTCAAAATGGTGTTGTTGAGAGAAAGAATAGATCACTTCAGGAAATGGCCAAAACTATGTTAAATGAACATAATTTACCTTAAAATCTTTGGGCTGAAGTAGTGACTACAGCTTGTTATGTTATTAACAGAAGTCACTTAAGACCTCTTGTTAATAAAACTCCTTTTGAAATTATGTTTGATAGAGTTTCAAAAATTTCTTATATAAAACCATTTGGCTGTAAGTGTTTTATTCTTAATACTAAGGACAAAAGAGATAAATTTTAAGCCAAAGTGGATGAAGGAATTTTTGTAGGTTACTCTACTAGAAATAAAGCCTATAGAGTATATAATAAGACTTCTAGAACTATTGAAGAAACCCTCTGTAGAGTCATAATTTATGCATATTTTATATAGTTAAGTGATACATTTTAGATGTTTAAAGTCATATACTCATAAGTGTTTAATGAAGATTTAAGTTATAATGCATCTTAGGAAAATAATGTAGTTATTGGCTTAAATGAAGAAAGTAATACATAAATGAGACTCTATTTGTTATTTAGCATTTCATGAAAACACATTTACATCTTGGTGGCAATGCAATTGCATTTTATTAAGTAGATTAAATTTACTTTAGCACTTAGGATCAATTATTTAAATAAGTACATGGGTATTTTTGGAATTCAATGAAAAATGTGATTTTTGGCCCTTTTGAAGTATCCATGTTTAGGAATATATCTTATCTTATTTCTTTAGTGTTTTGATGTATTTGTTTAAGTTTTAAAGGTTGAAGAATAAGAAAAATAAAGTAAATCAAGTTAGGAGGAATTTTGACCCTTGGATTGAAGATCAAGGATGGAGATCAAGCTCCACCACTTGGAGCCTCTATAAAAGGAGGGGCAAGGCCAACATTCCAGCCCTCTCTCTCGTTGGGCTACCCTCTCATTCCTGCAAGTCGTCAACTGCAAACACTCCTTCAAGCCCTCGTGGAAGGTGGTGCTCTCCCCCCTCTTGTGAAGCTCCAAGTGGTGGAAGTAAGGTTCAATCAACCTCTTCTTCTCCTCTCTTGGTGGTTGCTGATAGGAGGACGGCTAGGGCATTCTTTCCAGACCTTGTGGGTGTTGTGTAGAGCACATTTCCAGCCATGCAACTATCTCCCTTCTTCCGTGGATCACTCCTTGTAGAAGAAAGGCAAGGGTTGTGGATTTCAGGTGGATGACTCCTTGTTCTTGGTGTTGTGGTGTTGCTTGAAGACCTCCCACTTCCGGAAGAGAACTTGTGTGGTGATAGCCACGAATTTCTTGGCTAGGAGCAAATCTCTTGCAACATTCTTCTCTAAAACAAGCTTGGACTTAAAGGTAAAAAGGATTGAAGTGGTTGAGGTCTCTAGGTTTTCATTTCTTTGTGTAGGTTGTGTTTGTTGTAATTTCAATAGGTTAATAATAGTTTTTAGATGTTGTTTTTGTAGTTTTAGATGTAGTTTTAATGTTACATTGTAGTTTAATCATAGAACTTTAATTTCAGTAGCTTATTACATTGTAGTTTTAATGTTACATTGAATACAACTTGTTATGTTATTAATAGAAGTCACTTAAGATCTCTCGTTAATAAAACTCCTTTTGAAATTATGTTTGATAGAGTTCCAAAAATTTCCTATATAAAACCATTTGGCTGTAAATGTTTTATTCTTAATACTAAGGACAAAAGGGATAAATTTCAAGCCAAAGCAGATAAAGGAATTTTTGTAGGTTACTCTACTAGAAATAAAGCCTATAGAGTATATAATAAGACTTCTAGAACTATTGAAGAAACCCTCCATATATGCTTCAATGAAAATTCTTTTAGAGAATCTCAATCTAAAGCTGATAATGATGATATGATCAATTTCCCAAAAGAGTTAGAGATCAATAGAGAGATTGAAGATTTATCTGAGAAAATCAAAAATATGAACTTAAATGATCAAACTAATGATGAAAGTGATGTACCTTTTGATGTTGATGAGAATATTGAGGAAAATCAGAGAAATTGGCGTTATTCTTCATCACATCTCATCACTCAAGTCATTAGTAATATAAATAAGGGAGTTAAAACTAGAGCTTCAGTAAATTTAAATAGTATGTGTATGTTTGTTTCTATGGTGGAACCAAAGAATATAGAAGAAGCATTATCTGATGAAAATTGGATAGTGGCAATGCAAGAAGAACTAAATCAATTCATTAGAAATGATGTTTGGGAATTAGTCCCTCCATTAGAACATCAGTCCATAATAGGTACAAAGTGGATCTTTAGAAACAAAACTAATGAAACTGGTCAAGTTATAAGGAACAAAGCTAGATTAGTTGCACAAGGGTATACATAGGAAGAAGGACTAGATTATGATGAAACATTTGCTCCTATGGCTAGGTTAGAAAGTATTAGAATATTATTAGCCTATGCTTGTTATATGGATTTTAAACTATATCAAATGGATGTCAAGAGTGCATTTTTAAATGGTTTAATTAATGAAGAAGTTTATGTAAAACAACCACCTGGATTTGAAGATATTAAAAATCCTGACTTTGTGTATAAATTGAAGAAAGCCTTATATGGTTTGAAGTAAGCACCTAGATCGTGGTATGAAAGGTTATCTACTTTTCTAATAGAATAAGGATATATCATGGGAAAAGTAGACCATATTCTATTTATCTAGAGAGATGATAAAGATTAGATTGTTGTTCAAATATATGTGGATGATATAATTTTTGGAGCAACTTCTGATAAACTAATAAAAATATTTTTTGAAGAGATGGCTAGTCAGTTTGAAATGAGTATGATAGGAGAACTTTCATATTTTCTAGGACTTCAAATTAAGAAAATAGATAAAGGTATATTTTTAAATCAGGAAAAATATGCAAATGAAATGCTTAAGAAATTTAATTTTAGTGATACAAGGATTCGAGAAACTCCTATGAGCACTTCTTTAAAGTTAAATATTGATGACATAAGAAAATCAATAGATCAAAAAAAATACAAAAGTATGATTGGTTCTTTACTTTATTTGACAGCTAGTAGACCTGATATTATGTTTGCTGTGTGTGCTTGTGCTAGATTTCAATCTAATCCTAAAGAATCACACTCAATTGCTGTTAAAAGAATATTTAGATATATACAAGGAACTAAAAATTTCGAACTGTATTATTCTAAGGATAGTTTAATAGATCTTATAGGATATACTAATGCTGATTACATGGGATCTAAATCTGATAGAAAGAGTATTAGTGGCACATGTCAATTATTGGGAAATAATTTGGTGTCATGGTTTAGTAAAAAGTAAAATTGTGTAGCACTTTTGTATTGTTGTGAAAAGTTAAATCTTAAACTTGTTTATACAGCGGTGCTAGAAAACTTGTTTAATTAGGCTTTATGCTTATATCAATAATTACTTTTAGAAGTAAACAAACAACCTTTCACAAAAATTAGATATTAAATCCAATTTGTATTTTAACTGCAAATGCACAGTGTATATTGTATTTGTGTGCAAGTATAGATCGATCCCATAGAGATTGAGTAAGAATTGTGTACTGTTTCTATTTTTATATTGGAGTTTATATGTGCTCAGTTAAGCAATCCGTTGAGTTACAGTTAACACAACAGACTCAGTTCATGGAGTTATGGTTAACTCAACGGACTAACCTCGTGGACTTAAGTTAATTCCACGAGCCTACCTTTCCAGTTAAATACTACTATTTACAAAGGAATTCGGCCAACCATTGGTTGGTTCCGTAGAATGTAAATAACATCAATTAAGCTCTTTAATATTAGTTAATATTAGATTTATCATTAAGCATCACTAACATTCAGATATTTCAAATAGTAATCATTAAAATCTTTAAGTATCTAGAATGAATCAATTTCAATAAACAATAAAACTATTTTCTATTTTCTAAATCAAAACAAACATAAAACATTCACAATACTAACAATGATAACATTAATCACGATACAAAACAAACAATACAACACTTTAATACTAAATGTAAACACAGATAATTTGTTATTTTTGATATGTTCTTGAAAATGAACGAAAGGTGAAATGTAAAAATCTCTATTGACAGTAAAAACTTCCATCATTACATGCGACGTGATTACACCACTGAAAATTTAATCACTTACAATCGTGCCTCCTCTCTTTATAGAATCACGAATCAAGCATCAACTTGAAACCAAGGCTAGAAGCTTTACAATCTCCTAAGATATAGTCGGTGCTTGGTGAAAATGGCTTCCCTTCTCGCGACGCGATCACTCTTCACAGTGGTTGTTAGTCATCGTGTTTGGCTCGGAATCGACCCAACATCAGGAAAGTATCCTCATAGACCTCCGATGGTTGGTGATTTTGGTGGTGGTGTGGAGCTTCAAGGAACTTTCGACGCTTCCTGCAGTTAGCGTAGTTCTCCACTTCTACACACACACTTTCTTTTCCTTTCTCCTCTTCTTTTATATTTCTTTCTGTAGTAATTGCTTTTGCTTAGATGATCAACTGGATTTCCTTCATTCACATCAACGATGGTGATTTCCTCTTCATTCCATGAGTGAATTCCTACATGATACGTGCAATCGTGGTTTTCCTTCGAATTTCCTATTTATGCAACTGCTATAGTGGCATATTAGAAAATAAATAGTCCGTGGAGTTACAGATAACTCAATGGAGTTACTTCATTGATTCAACTATAAAACATGAGCAATAAAGAAATAACTTATAAGCTACTAACACAATGCGTTACCTTAGTGTATATTCAGGTATATCCTAAATTTTCCAATATGATTTCTAGAATAAATTTCAACTACATACGTATCAAAACACGATCCAATTCAATGTGATTAAAACAAGTAGAATAATGAATTGTATCTCAAATAAAGAATTTCAAATGTCTACTCTAGATTCATACTTCACTAATCTTAGATTACAGAAAATATACTTGATTCAAAAGATTTTTGTATTTCACAAAACACTTTTATCTTTTCAGAACAGTATATGCATATTTGTACTTTAAAACTTAATTTGAAAAGCTTGAATCATACAAGAGCTTTCTAGTGTACCCATGTATCGAGCTTTCAATCAACAATCCCAGATCTGATCAGGATCTTAGGTTACCAGATTTAAAGAGTCCTTTTTCAAGTCAACAATCCTTACATACCTATTTGCTCAAGTACAAAAGGCTCATAATCAAACAAGTTAATAAACTCTTAAAGTTTTTCTCTCTTTTTTTTCGTCTTTTTTTTCTTTTCAACATAATATATATTCGTATTTTATTAATACAGATGCAATAAAACACAAATCTCATATAGTCCTGCTTCTATTATTTCTGAAAATATGAATCCAAATCAATAAGCTCATACTTTTTCTATAGTTTAATAAGATTTACACACAAATCATTCTACAAGTTTAATCTATCAAATTAAATGTATCATTAATCCTATGTATTTCATTTAATCCAAAAATCAACATTTCAACTCTTTTAGGATTTCAAATAATTTATTGAATTTCAGTTAAGCATTCTAATTTCTTTTTAAAATCGTAAAACTGTTAAACTCATAAAATTCAACAAAAACATAGGATACTATATCCAGATTTGTATTAATTGTAAAATTTTGTAACATCTTATATAAGATTCTAAATATAACATTCAAGTAGTTACAATTCATAAAAATTTGATAGTCTCAATTATTAGATGGTTACAGCAAATTCATAAAAAATTTTAAATTTCTACAGAACTTTGCAGTACCATTCTAATTCCTCTAATTAACAAAATTACTTAGCTTTTAATCTAATTACCTCCTCCTCCCATACCTACATTTTGCATTGTCCTCAATGTAAAAGATTTTATAGTAAATATAGAAATTGTTAGCAGGCATGAATATTATTTCGTTGACTTAGCACCTAACTCAACGAACTTAATTTGTTGAGTTAATGAATAACTCCATGAACTAAGTTTAAATGTAAATTTAAGATAAGTAATCAATTACATACCTTGTTCTTTTGTATCTCCTTCAATATCTTCCGACTTTTGATTCTCAAAAACTTTTCATTCACAAATAAAAGTAAAATATATAACAAAACATAAATTGTTGAATTAGTGTCTTGTGTGAAACCCAAGCTCCTATGCCTTTGGTGGCTCACAAGCAAACCAGTTGGTTTCCCAAAATAGATACCAACAAACTGGATTGATATTTTTTTTTTTTATAAAATAAAACAAAAACTAAAAATTTTTCTTCCTTTTCTAAAAATAAATACAGAGTACACACAACATTAAAAGTACAAAATCACAATTTAAGAACATGATTGAAAAGTAGTAACAAATGGAATAAACGTGTCACTCCAAGCAAACTTTTTAGGCATAACTATTCTTGCTATTAATTCTATTTTAATGTAGTGTGCTTTCCTTTTTAACTTGTAAACTTGTAGTATGTTATCAACACTAAATATAAGTATATTTCTATTAATAAAATGAAATGCAGAAAGAGATCCTTTTCTATTCCAAGATAATGTAGTTGTTTCTATTTCTACATATATTTCACTATATTCCTCTTCCCATTTCCATTCTTTTAGGTCTTTTATAATCCATATTTGAAATTTCATCAATTCATCCCACCATCTTATCAAACATAAAGTAAGATCATCATATTCATTATACCACATTCCTAATTGAATTTTATCATATTCTGTAGATGGTGGTTTAGCTATATCACTCGGTATAGGCAATATTTCTATAAAGTCATCATCATAACTGTCTATGCTTACTATATATAAATCAGATCTAAATGCAACTGATATATCTGACACTAAATTATATATATCCATCAATTATGACATGTATGTTGTTAATTAATGCTTTTTGTCCTAGATATATCATAGTATTTTTAGTCCAAGATCTATTTTGAAAATTATACACACTTAAGCATAAATCCTCATCCCAATTTCCAGTTGGTCTCTAGTAATACAATTTTTCAGGAATGGTCGAATTTTTATCAAAAAATGTTAAAGTTGACCCACAATTTTTAGTTGGTACTTCAAATCTATTAGGCCTTCCTATATTCCATTCTTCTCTAGTGATAGGATTTCTAATCAAAATATTGGGTAACAGAATTGCATACCTTGGCTTGGTTCTGTAAATAATTAATCATTCATCTATCCCCATAATATGATCTATTTCTTCTAATGTATTAGGTGGAATTCTAGCATTTTCTTCCATATTCAGATATTCATAGTTGATTGAACTACGATTAAATGACTTCCACAAAAATCCATCTCTAATCTTAGTCATTTTTGCAGCTTGTAGTCCATGAAAATATTTTTCTCTAACATAGACTTTAATTTCTTTTGACACACAACACAATCTACACAGATCTTTAGCTAATAAGTTACTTAGTACTTCCCTCAGTGCATCCAATGGTAATTTCATCAATTCCATCTATTGTGATTCTGTATAACATAAACAAAAATTTAATAGAGATAAAATTAACATAGCTACTTACTTACCCTTGTGGAGTTAGGTCATAACTCAACGGACTAAGTTCGTTGAGTTAAGTAATAACTCTACGATACTACTAACTATAATTACACTTACATAGTTACATAGTCTTTTTTTATATTTTTCTACTTACTATATTATACATAGTTACTTTAGTTATACTGCTTCATTCAGCTTCCCTCTCATAGGAGGTATCAATTTCATTAATAGTTCTATTGATTGGGTTAAGTACTGCTTGCATTAGCAATCCTCCAGTAGGTTTAACTTCTATTGATTCCTTCTGTCTAGGGGGTATATTTCTATTCATATTTTGATTTTGAATGGCAGCATTTCCAAATACATGATCTAAACGATTATTTAATTGTTGAACTATCTTCTCTAACTTCTCTATTCTAGATCCTTATTCAATTAATGCTTCATAACTTATATTTTTATCATTTATATTTTCCCCTCCCTAGAAATTGTTATTTCTCCAAGATAGATTTGGGTGATTTCTCCAATTAGGGTTATAAGAATTTCCAAAGTTATCTTTCTAGCATAAATAATATCTAAGTCATTAATATTTGCATTCTTTTTTGCTAGTTTTTGATTTAATGATAACTCTTCTATTTTCTTTGTTAATTCAGTTAATTTAACTTCAAGCATAGTGCTTGAATCTATTTCATGCATTCCCCTTGGCAATATTCTTTTATCTGTAATAGTTTCAACCGAGTTTTCCCACTATGCAGTTCTTTTTGCAAAGTTTTCTAAATATACCCATGCTTCTTCACTACACAATTTTAAAAATCCATTCTAACAAGTAGATTCTAATAAAGATTTCGTTGAAACATCTATGCCTTCATAAATTATACCTATTAATTGTACTTTACTCATTGCATGATGTGGACATTGAGTTAGTAAATCTTTAAATCTTTCAAAATATTTCCAAAATGATTCTCCCTATTTTTGGCTACACATTAATATTTCCTTTTTCTTTTTAATCGTTTGATGAGTTGGATAATATTTTTCCAAAAAAATAGAGTAAAATTCAGTCCATGCAAAAATTGAATCAGGTGACAAAGTATATAACCATCTCTTAGCTATGTCTTTTAGAGCAAAAGGGATATATCTAAGTTTAATAGCATCAATACTCATGTGATGCTTGTGTCTTCCATCATGTATATGTATTTGTCATTGTATATGGTTGTATTTATTTGATATTTTGTAAAGGGGCAAACTTGTCTTTTGGGTATTACCCATTGTTGCTCCTAACATAGTATAAAAGGGAATGTTGGTCAACTAAGAGAGGGATGCCAAATCCCTAGCTTTCTCGTCTTCCTCCTTTCTTGTACCAGCAACCATACAGCAAGCAAAGGATTGATCACTCGTGGACATACCCGTGTTGGGGAACCACGTATATTTGTTGTTCTTCTTCTGATTCTTCACTCGCTCACCTCTTCCCACGTGATTCTCTTCTCCACACGTCCTTGGATGTCCTGCTTCGTGTGACATCTCAACATAACAACTGGTATCAGAGCTGGTTGGACATCTCTAGACGTGCATCTGAAGTTTCGAAGAGTTTCATCAAGGATCAAGCCATTTCTGCAAGAGCTTTTAGCATTGCCGCAATTGCCATCGTCGCTAGCGCCAGTCTGCACACTCTGACGCCAACTCGTGTGCTTTCCTCGTCCATGCTCCGTTGTATCTCAAATTTTGAGGATGTGTTGTAAGCTTCTTGAACTTCCTACCTTTAAAATCTCGTGGTCAAAAGTTTTGTATTTAGAGAGATACAGTAGGAGGCATCTACCTAGGGCACAATAGTTTTCTAGATGAGTGACTCTTGATTGTTGGATTTTGGGCATTTTGTGATTGTGATTTTTGTGCTTGATTTGTGCAAGTATTTGCTACTATTTTTTGTTGAGTATTGTACTTGGCTTGTGGCTGATTCCATTTCGTTGAAATCAGTAGTTTTCAGTAGCATATTGTTGTCGAAATATTGCTTGCCATTGTGTATCTTGCTGTAGAATTGTGTTTGTTGAAATCAGACTATATATTGTGTGTATTGCTGGTTGTTTGTTGATTTAAAAAATATGAATACTTCGGGATTGAAGATAGAAAAGTTTGATGGTAGGAATAGCTTCAGCTTATGGCAAATTAAGATGAAAGCACTTCTAAAGAAACAAGGTATTTGGGCTCCTTTGAATAAGGAAACCACTTTGAACAGAAATTCGCCAGAATTTGAATTGTAGGAGGAGAAAGCTCACTCCACTATCTTGTTGTGTTTGTCTGATGAAGTTATAATAAAAGTTGTAGATGAATCTACCTCGTTAGGTCTTTGGCAGAAACTTGAGTCATTGTATATGACTAAGTCTTTAACAAACAAATTGTTGTTAAAGCAAAGACTGTTCTCCTTAAAGATGAAAGAAGGTGTACCTCTCAAGTAGCATTTAGATCAGCTAAATGCTATTCTGATGGAACTCAAGAATATTGGAGTGATCATAGAAGATGAAGATGTAGCTCTTATCTTGCTTTGTTCACTTCCATTGAGTTATGAAACTTTTGTTCAATCCTGTGTAGTTGGAAGAGATACAATTACACTAGAAGAGGTGAGGTCCAGTCTTCATACCAGGGAGCTCAGGCACATGGTGCAAGGAAGAAATGAGGCAAGTGGTGTTGGCCTCTCAGCTCAACAGTAAAAGAACAGAGGAAGAAGCCAAAGACAAGGTGGAGGGAAAAATAGAAGCAGAAGCAAGTCAAAGGGCAAGTATTCTAGGGATGCTTGCAATTACTGTAAGGAGAAAGGACATTGGAAATCACATTGTCCCAAGTTGATAAACAAAGGAAAGGCTGTAGTGGCCGAAACCAATTCTGCATCAGGTGATGACTTCTCACTTACAGTTTGTTGTAGTGCCTATTCAGATGATTAGTGGATTATGGACTCAGGAGCTTCACATCATGTGACTCCTACTAGGGAGTATTTTGACACCTACGAGTAGGTGGAGGGTGGTCAAGTTCTAGAGTTGGTGTGGGCACTATAAAATTTAAATTGCATGATGGCACAGTTAGAATTCTAGAGGACATTTGGCATGTCCCAAAGCTTGGCAAAAGTCTGATCTCGTTGATGGCCCTTGATTCTAAGGGTTACAGGTATACAGGTGGTGAGGGGAAAATGTCTATACTGAAAGGTTCTTTGGTTGTCATGAAAGGAACCAAATCCAGTCCCTTATACATTCTGTAGGGCACTCCAATTGTTAGCGCAGCTACATCAGCAATATCAGGTTAGCAAGATCTTTCTGTCATGTGGCACTCAAGGATGGGTCATTTGGGACAGAAAGGAATGCAAAAATTGAGTAGTCTAGGCAAGTTTGATGGGCACAAGGTTACTTGCATTGAAATGTGCAAGCATTGTGTTTTTGGTAAACAGAAAAGAGTGTCATTTGCACGCAGTCAGCACAGCTCCAAGGGAGTTCTTGATTATATTCATGCTGATTGTTAGGGACCTTTACGTCAACCTTCTATTGCAGGTTCTAGATATTTTCTTTCTATCATTGATTGTCATTCAAGAATGAACTAGTTTTCTTTTTGACGCACAAAAGTGAAGCTTTTACTAGCTTAAGCATTGGAAGAAGCAGGTAGAAAACCAAACAGACAGAAAGGTAAAATATCTTAGAATTGATAATGGTCTTGAGTTTTGTTCTCAAGAATTTGATAACTTTTGTAGAGATGAAGGCATTACATGGCACAACACAGTTAGATATACCCCTTAGCAAAATGGAGTGGCTGAGAGATTGAACAGAACACTCCTAGAAAAGGCACGTTGTATGCTGTCTCATGTAGGTTTGAGCAAGAAATTTTGGGCAGAAGCTGTTAACACAACTTCCTATCTGGTGAACAAGTCCCCTTCTAGTACCTTAGATGGGAAGATACCTCTTGAGGTATGGCTGAAAAGATCTGCTAGTTATTCAAAGCTTAGAGTCTTTGGGTGTCCAGCTTATTATCATGTGAATAATGGCAAACTGGAACCACGTGCAAAGAAAGGCATATTTGTGGGCTATGGTGTTGGTGTAAAGGGATACAGAATATATGATATTGAATCTCACAAAGTAATATATAGCCGTGATGTTACTTTTGATGAGAATTCTCTTTTGCAGGCAACGGATAGACTGGCAGGTACATCACTAGAAACTAAGCACACCATTCCTAAACAGATGGAGTTAGATGACGCACAGTAGCCACTTATCACTGATCAGATTGAAAATAGAGAAAACTCATCTGAAACTCAAGAAAATGAAGTTGAGGAGGAAGAGGTGGAGCAACCACCACCAAGAACCATTGGCAAAGATCGTCCTAGAAGGGACGTTAGACCTCCAAGTAGATATGGTGTTTAGAATGAAAAAGTGCATATTATTAATGGTTAAATGATGGTTAATTGCATAATACTTAGCTTATCATATGAGAATTAAGCCATTATGTTATAATTGCACTGTTATATGCTTTAATTAAAGAATTTGCTTAATTTTGGGGAATTAATGTCAATTTAGTACATTTTTGAACTGTCGGTAAGTTCCAGGCTGTGAAATTCTTAAGCATCCAAAATGCACCTAAGCATCAGATAGTTAAATTTATGCATGTGTTTTATAGTTAAATCAACGAGGTAAGTTCGTTGAGTTATCTGTAACTCCACGGACTATTTATTTTCTAATATGCCATTGTAGCGGTTGTAGAAACAGGATAGTTGGAAGAAAAACCATGATTGCATGTATTGCGTAGGGACAAGAAATCATCGCCGTTGATATGAATGAAGGAAATCCAACCGACCATTCAAGCAGAAGTAGTTACTACTGAAGAAATATAAAAGAAAAGAAGAAAAAGAAGGGGAGTGTGATCGATGGACGGCCAATGTGTATAGAGGAGGAGCACTGAGCTTTCTGCAGGCAGTATCAGTAATTCTCCAAAGTACCACACCAACCATCGTTACCACCACCATCACCACCATAATCACCAACCATCAAAGGTCTGTGAGAATACTTTCTAGATGTCAGGTCGATTCCGAGCCAAACACGGTGCTTGACAACCACTATGAGGAGTGATCGTGTTGTGGGAAGAGAAGCCATTTTCACCAAACGCCGACTCATATTTCAGGAGATCGTAAAGCTTCTAGCCTTGACTTCGGGTTGATGCCTGTATGCTGAAGAGGAGATTATCTTGCAATTCTAGACTCGCGATTCTATAGGGAGAGGAGACAGGATTGTAAGTGGTTTAATTTTCAATGGTGTAATCGCGTCGTAAGTAGTAACAAAAGTATTTACTGTTGATTGAGATTACTTTACATTTCACCTTTCGCCCATTTCCATGTTCATATTAAACCAAAAATACCAAAAACAACTTATCTACTATTGTATGTTGTATTTGAGTGTTGTATTGTTTGTGTTGTATCGTGATTAATGTTATCTTTGTTAGTGTTGTGATTGTTTTATGTTTGTTTTAGTTTTACAGTTTACTTAAATTGGTTCATTCAAAAGACTTAAAGATTTTAATGGTTACTATTTGAATTATCTGAATGTTAGTATGCTTAATGATAAATCCAGTGTTTACTAACATTAAAGATCTTAATTGATGTTATTTACAATCTGTGGAATCGCCCAATGGTTGGCCGAATTTCTCTGTAAATAGCAGAATTTAAAAAGAAAAGACAAGCTCGTGGAGTTAACTTAAGTCCACGAGGTTAGTCCGTTGAGTTAGCTATAACTCAACAAACTTTATCCGTTGAGTTAATCGTAATTCAACGGAGAGCTTATTGAATATATAAATTTGATTGTTAACAAACAGACAGTTCTAAACGTTTAAGCAATTCCCTGTGGGATCGACCTGTACTTGCACACTGATACAATAGACACTATGCACTTGTAGTTAAAGTACAAATTGGAATTAATATCTAAATAGTATTAAAGGTTGTTTGTTTACTTCTAAAAGAAAAAGAATAGGCATAAAGATAAATTAACTAAGTAAAAACAGAGGTAACAAATCCAGTTTTTCTGGTACGTTATTGGAGATCTAATCAAATATTCTAGTGTCGTGTTGGGAAAACACAAACAAGTTTTATGGCACCGTTGTCAGGGAATTGAATTCAATTGACTAGAATTGAATTCAATTAATATAAGCAACTATTAGAGCTGTTTTGTTTTAATAGCCAAAGTGTTGTGTGTTTTCTTCTGTAATTGAGAATATGGCATATGCTTATGCTCAAAGATTTCTAAAACCTGTAATTAGCATATGTGAATTCTGCAATTCTGAAGGACATGACATTTCTGACTGTTTGAAATTGAGACGTTTACAGATGGTTAGATCTCATGAATAACAAATGAATTATCCTTAATATAATAGAGCCGAGTATGAGAATACTATAGTTTACCCAACTGATGGTCAGTATAGAGTGTGTAATATGTTGAGAGACACAGAAGTTTGGGATAGGTATGATAGACTAGAGCGTAGTATAGAGCAAAACCTGGACAAACTAGAATACTTTATGTGTCAGCAACAAGAAGTCAACCAATTAAACTATAAGGAAGCATATTCAAAACCTAAAAATGATATAATTTACGAAACTGAAAAAACCATAATGAAAATTGATCAAAAATTGAATGCAATGAGATTAGATGATCTGGAAAGAAAATTAAAAGCATTGGACGAATATACAATGAAAATACAAGTTATGCAACAGGACAATAAAAATTATAATGTTATAAACCTGCAAAATTTGCAAAATATTAATGCAAGAGAATTTAAAGAATGCACTCTAAAACTAAAAACAATTGAAGATCATAAACATGAAAATGATATACAAAAACATCATGAGAGTAACGAAAATCTGGAAGATGTTTGTGTAACATTAAGATCTGGAACTGATATACCACCAAGAACTCAAAATGAAAATGATTTAAAGGTGGGTAAGAGTAAAAATCAAAATGATAATGAAAATGTAATAGCTGAAAATCTAGAAATCACTGAAGAACAATCTGAATCTACTAATGAAGCTAAGAATGATCAAACAAATCAATTGAAAGAAAAAGAATCTTTTAAATCACAATCCTTTGCACCCTATCTTAAAAGATTACAACAAACAATACCTGAAAAACAAGAAAAAATCAAAGAAATTTTTGAAAAAGTACAAGTTAAAATTCCTTTGTTAGATCTATTTTAGAAAATGCCTCCTTGTGCTAAATTTCTAAAGGATTGGTGTACTAGGAAAAGAGAGCAAAAAGTTCTTAGAAAGGTCTTTTTAGCTGAGCAAAGTAGTTCCCTATTTTTGCCACAAATTCCTAAAAAGTTATCTAATCCTAGAATCCCTGTTATATCATGCACCATAGGAAATATCATTGTAGAAAGAACCTTAATAGACTTAGGTGTAGGTATAAATGTTATGCCAAGTGATATATTTGCATCCTTAGGATTAGAAGGCTTAACTCCTACTAGTACGGTTATTCAATTAGCTGATAGAAGTATAAGATACCCTAGAGGAAAAATAGAGGATGTTTTAATTAAAATCAAAAATTTTATATATCCTATTGATATTGTAATTTTGGATTCCCAACAAATTAAGCATAAAAATGGTGATACATCTTTAATTTTGGGAAGGCCATTTTTAGCAACATTAGGGGCTGTTATAAATTGTAAAACTGGAGTAATGAAGTTAGCATATGGTAATGAGGATACTCAATTAAATATTTTCAAACTAGAAAGGTTTGAGGAATTAGAAATATCCTTACATACCATAGACTTTTTAGAGGATGAAGGAGATATGCTAGAAGATGTGATTCAAGAAGAATTAAATAGGCAAATCAATTCTGAAACTTTAGAGGAAAGCGAAAGCATAAATATAGAAGGAGATTAGGAAGAAATTGATTTAGAAAATGATGATGTTCAATTAGGAGCTCTAGCTTCTGATGGGCAACATTTAGAATTAAAACCTTTACCTCCTAAATTAACCTATATATTTCTTGAAGATAAACGAACCTATCCAATCATTATTGCTTTAGATTTAAAAGAGGATCAAATAGTTAAATTAAAAGATGTAGTAAAAAGTTATAAAGAAGCAATAGGATGGACTATGACTAATATAAAAGGGTTAAGTTCAACTTTATGCTGTCACCACATATATTTAGAAGAGAATGCTAAACCTGTTAGAATTCCAGAGAGGAGATTAAATCCAAATCTTCAAGAAGTAGTTAGGAAGGAAATAGTGAAATGGTTAGATAATGACATAATTTATCCGATTTCTGATAACTCGTGGGTTAGTCCAATCCATGTAGTTTCCAAGAAATCAGGATTAACAGTTATTAGGAATGAAAGTCAAAACTTGATACCTACTAGAATTCAATCATGCTGGAGAGTATGTATAGACTATAGAAAGTTGAATGTTGTGACTAGGAAAGATCATTTTCCCTTACCTTTTATAGATCAAATGCTGGAAAGATTAGCAGGGCAAGAATATTTTTGTTTCCTAGACGAGTATTCAAGTTATAATCAAATTCCAGTAGCATTAGAGAATCAAGAGAAAACAACTTTCACCTGTCCTAATGGAACTTATGCTTTTAAGAGAATGCCATTCGGATTATGCAATGCACTAGCTACCTTTCAAAGGTGTATGTAGGGCATATTTACTGGAATGACTGAAGATTTCTTAGAAATATTTATGGATGATTTTACAGTATATGGCAACTCATATGAAGTTTGTTTAAGCAATTTAGACCAAATATTAAAATGCTGTGTGGAAAAAAATTTGGTTTTAAATTGGGAAAAATGTCACTTCATGGTTAAACAAGGAATAGTCTTAGGGCATATTGTTTCTAAGAAAGGGTTGGAAGTAGATAAAGCTAAACTAGAAGTAATTTCCAATCTACCAGAACCTAAATCAGTAAAAGATATTAGATCATTTCTAGGACATGCTAGTTTTTATAGAAGATTTATTAAAGACTTTAGCAAAATAGCTAGACCTTTAACTAATCTATTAAAAGATGTCCCATTCAACTTTGATAAAAATTGATGTTGAGTATTTTTGTTTTTATGATGTGTGCTAAATAAAAATAATCATATTTGCTCAATTACTATTGCTTGTGAAAAGAAATTAAAATCATCAATTAATACAAAAAAAGCTTACTGATATAAATACTTGTCTGTATTGGATCTGAAGTTAATATCTAGTCATTTCGTTGCATTAATTTCTCATTTAGCTAAACGTTAAGTTAACGTGTGTTTTTATTGAAAAGCATGATATGTTTTAATGTTATATCTTCTATATCATGAACAGTGCACGTTTAGACAACTCGTTAAGTTAGAGTTTTGTTTGTATAGAGGTCACGTGAGAACTCATTAAGTTAGATGCTTAAAGGTTAAAATAGGTCACGTGATAACTCGTTAAGTTAGTAAGTAAAAGAAGAGACGAACTCGTTAAGTTAGTGTTATACATGTGGTGAAATTATAAGTTACGAATGTTGTATTGTATCACGTGAGGTGCACATGTTTAACTCGTTAAGTTAACATAACTAAACGCGTTGAGTTGCTATATTGAACACTAAGGCAACACGTTAGGTTAGCATTATATACTTAAGTTGTTATTTTTGCACGTGGTAAAATTCTTATTATAAAAACATTTGTTTATTACTGGTTCATTGAGCTATCATAACACAACTGAAATGGTTCGTTGAGTTATCATTAACACAACGGAGATGGTTCGTTGAGATAGCATAACACCACAGACTTAGTTCATTGAGTTAGCTAAAGTACTTGTCACATGAAATGGCACATGAGGAACTCGTTAAGTTAGAAACGTTAAGTTATATATATACTTGTGTTACTCATTTAGTTAACATTAAAGTAATGACTTCTTATTACACTGATGAAAAACTTTTGGACGAGAAAGTTTATTTTGCAGGAAATTTTTCAGAGATCCAAGACTGATGATTAAAGGAAATTTGAAATATAAGCGTGGGTTAGAACGTGTGTGTTTCAATGAAGGAAAAAGAAAAGACGTGGAGAAGTGGAAAATTGGTCGTGGTTAAACGTGAAGGATATGCATGAAATGAAGATACAATATAAAAGGCATAGAATACTCGTTGATCAATTTATCCTTGCACACAAAACGAAAAATCTTTTCAAGGATCAAACCATCCCTGCACACCAAAAGAAAAATCTTTTTCAAGGATCAAAAACACCTTCTCGGGGAAAATCTCTTAAGTGGAAGAAAGTTTAGTGAAGCATAGAAAGGTAAGATTTTCGTCACTGAAGATTTGAAGTATCAGAAGAAAGCAAATTCGGTGAAGCATGAAAAGACAAGATATTCGTCACTGAAGAATTGCTGAAGAAGACAAAGAAGAAGAAGAAAGATCTCAAACAGGGAGAAAAGTTTTAAATTCTGCAACTTAGTTTTCTCTGTTTGTAGTTATAAAATTGTTTAGATGATACATGGTATCGAAATATAATTGCATCTACAATTTCTGAGGAGAATTGAATTGTATATTGTAATTGAAACCTTGAATAAAAATGATTTTATGAAAACAATGTCTCGACTTGTTTTTGAGTTTTAAAGTTTCAATTATATTTCAGAAAATATTAAAGATACACAATTCACCCCCCTCTTGTGTAGCCATACAATCCTACAAGTGGTATTAGAGCTTTGTGAATAATCTTTGATATAAAAGTGATACCAACTTATTTAATATCATTGCTTATTCTACCTTCCTTGTTTTTAAACGGAAATTAATATCTGAGCATATGTTTAACTTTATTGATTTAAGGCTCAAGTTGTTTTAAAGTTTTTAGACTGTTTAAAATCAAATAGGTTGAAAAATCTAAGGTAAAATGGCTACTAGAAATGGTAATTTTTCTTTATATGAAGGCCAAAATCTTAATCGTCCTTCTTTATTTGATGGAATACATTTTGAATATTGGAAATATAGGATGACTGTTTTTCTTCAAAGTATAGATCATAAATTGTGGTTCATGATTTCTAAACCATATACTCTGTTAACTACTCCTTATAATACTTGGACAATTACTGAAAAAGAAAATGAAACTCTAAATGCTAAGGGCTTAAATATTTTATTTTGTGCATTGAGTTATGAACAGTTCAGTAAAGTGTCGGCATATAAATCTGCTTATGAGGTGTGGCATGCATTAGAAGTTTCACATGAAGGTACTTCTCAAGTTAAAGAGACAAAAATAAATATGTTGATTCATAAGTATGAGTTCTTTAAAATGCATGAAGACAAAAATATTTCTAAGATGTTTTCCAGATTTCTTGATATCATAAACTCTTTAAAATGTTTAGGAAAGAATTTTGAACAGAAGGATTTGGTAAGGAAAATTCTCAGATCCCTAAGTTCTAAATGGTCTCAGAAAGTAACATCAATTGAGGAATCACGAGATTTAAATGTTTATACTATGAATGAACTTATAGGAAATTTAACAGCTTATGAAGTTCAATTAAATGAATCACTAAGTCACAACAAACTAAAAATGAAGAAAGAAATAGCCTTCGAAATTAATTTAGATTCTAATATATCTACTGATTCTGACGAGGATTTGATTTTGCTGACTAGGAAATTCAAGAAAGCATGGAAAGCTAGGAAACAGCAAAGGAACAAAAATGATAAACCCTCAACGTCAAAATCATTGAATGACAAGAATTCTTCATCTAGAAAGTATGTATGTTACAACTATAAGAAACCTGGACATCTTTCTCCAGATTGTCCTATGAGGAAAAATGAAAAGCAAAGTAGGACAAATCAGAAGAAGACGGCTCAGAAAACTCAGAAAAAATTTTACAAGAAAAAGGCTTTGAAGGTCACTTGGGATGACACGTCTGAAGAGTCTGAATCTGAGGAATCAGCATCAAAATCTTCACATTCAAAAGGAGAACAAGAGTTAGAAGATGTTGCTCATGTGTGCTTCATGGCAGATGAGTCTGAGGTAATATCTGATCCTGAAAGTCATTCAGATTTCAACTTTGATGAACTATTATGTGCTTATCATGCATTATTACAAAAACTTAAAGTATGTAAACTGGAAAATAAGAATATTAGAAAATCTTCATGCATTATGGAAGAAGAAAATTGTTTCCTGTCTACTACTTTAGAAAAGTTTAAATGTGATAATGAAAATTATGCTAGAGATTTGCAAAAATTTAGATTTAATGAATGTATCTTGCATGAACAAATACAGAATATAAATGCTGAAAAATTAAAGATAGAATCTGAAAATGAAATGTTGAGAAACAATATAAATGAACTTGAATTAGAGATAGATAAATTAAAACTGAGAGAGCAAGATTTAAATTCTACCTTTGAGAAATGGAATTTAAGTCAAACTAAGTTAGACAAACTAACTAGTACCCCTACGGTGTCTTATAAATTTGGCTTAGGATTTGATTATCCTGAATATCCTGAATCTCAAGCCAATAAAGGATTTATTAGTTGCAGTTCAAGTAAATCTAAGACTAAAATTCCTTTCATTATGAAACAAGGTAATAAATATGTAGAAGTAGGTACTTCAAGGGATGAATCATGTAGTAATAATATAAATCAATGTGATTTGTCAAATTGTACTTCTAACATGACTATAAATGTTTCTAAAAATCTTGTTTCTTGTTCTGGAAATTCAGTTTCTAATGTTTCTAAAATTTCAGACAATTGTAGTAAACTGAAAATTCAGAAACCTGAGCATGTAATTCAATACACTGGTATTAGACCAATTACTCATTCTACATGTGATAAAACAAAAAATTCTTGTGTAGAAAAAGATTTTGTATGTACGGAAAGTGTTAATACAAGTACAAAATCTTGGTATGAACTTACTGAAATGTATAAGCATGACCAAAATAAATTAACATCTGATAAAAATATGTTTGGTCTTGATTATACTACATCTGAAAATAAAAAGAATGATTGCAAAAGCAATAATGCTATATGTGAGTATGAAGCTAATGATAAATCAATAGTACTTACAACTAATAAGAATATAAATGATAATGTTAATCTATTTTTAAACAAAAAGAAGAAATATGCGTTTAATGAACTTGGTCCTCAACAACGTTGGGTACCAAGAAAAAGTTTTTCTTAATTTTTATTGCAGGAGGAAACAACATCAAAATGGATCTTGGACAGTGGAGCGTCAAGTCACATGACCGGATAAAAAAGTCTATTACAAAATTTTACAAATACCATGAAAGGAAGTGTAACATTTGGAAACAAAAGCAAAGATAAAATTACAGGTATGGGCAATGTTCAAATAACTCCTACTTGTGTTATTTCGAATGTACTATATGTAGAAAACCTAGGATTTAATTTGCTAAGTGTCATAAAACTAACTGAAAATGAATATTATGTAGTGTTTGAAGATAATGTATGCAAAATAATTGATAAAAATACAGATGAAATTAAGTATTGCTAAAAGAAAAGGTTCTGTATGTATTTTATCTTTACCTTCTAGTGTAGTTGATTTAAATTCATGTTTGCTAGCTGAAACTAGTGATGCATATCTATGGCATAGAAGGATTGGGCATATAAATATGAGACTATTACATAAACTATCTAGAAAACATTTAGTGAGAGGTTTACCAAAGATTAAATACTCAAAGAACTTTATGTGTGATGCATGTGAGTTAGGTAAACTTCACAAAAACTCTTTTAAATCCAAAACTGATATTTCAAGCAAGAGAGTCTTAGAACTTATACATATGGATCTATTTGGACCAACAAGAATCATGAGTCTTGGTGGTAAATGATATGTATTTGTTTTAGTAGATGACTTCTCTAGATACACTTGGGTATATTTTCTAGCATCTAAGACAAAAGTTTTTGAAAAATTTAAAATATTTTGCAATTTTGTTCAAAATGAGCAAAGTGTCTCTATTCAAAAACTTAGGAGTGATCATGGAACTGAATTTGATAATGATCAAATGGATAACTATTGTAATGAGCATGGCATTGATCACAGATTTTCTTTTCTAAGAGCACCGTGTCAAAATGGTGTTGTTGAGAGAAAGAATAGATCACTTCAAGAAATGGCCAGAACTATGTTGAATGAACATAAGTTACCTCAAAATCTTTGGACTGAAGCAGTAAATACAGCTTGTTATGTTATTAACAGAAGTCATTTAAGACCTCATGTTAATAAAACTCCTTTTGAAATTATGTTTAATAGGGTTCCAAAAATTTCCTATATGAAACCATTTAGCTGCAAGTGTTTTATTCTTAATACTAAGGATAAAAGGGATAAATTTCAAGCCAAATCGGATGAAGGAATTTTTGTAGGTTACTCTACTAGAAGTAAAGCCTATAGAGTATATAACAAGACCTCTAGGACTATTGAAGAAACCCTCCATGTAAGCTTCAATGAAAATTCTCTTAAAGAATCTCAATCTAAAGCTGATAATGATGATATGATCAATTTTCCAAATGAGTTAGAGATCAATAGAGAGATTGATGATTTATCTGAGAAAATAAAAAATATGAACTTAAATGATCAAACTAATGATGAAAGTGATGGACTTTCAGATGTTGATGAGAATATTGAGGAAAATCAGAGAAATTGGCGTTATTCTTCATCACATCCCATTACTCAAGTCATTGGTAATATTAATGAGGGAGTTAAAACTAGAGCTTCAGTAAATTTAAATAGTATGTGTATGTTTGTTTCTATGGTGGAATCAAGGAATATACAAGAAGCATTATCTGATGAAAATTGAATAGTGGCAATGCAAGAAGAACTAAATCAATTCATCAGAAATGATGTATGAGAATTAGTTTCTCCACTAGAAAATCAATCCATAATAGGTACAAAGTGGATCTTTAGAAACAAAACTAACGAAACTGGTCAAATTATAAGGAATAAAGCTAGATTAGTTGCACAAGGGTATACACAGGAAGAAGGATTAGATTATGATGAAACATTTGCTCCTATGGCTAGGTTAGAAAGTATTAGAATATTATTGGCCTATGCTTGTTATATGGATTTTAAATTATATCAAATGGATGTAAAGAGTGCATTTCTAAATGGTTTAATTAATGAAGAAGTCTATGTAAAACAACCACCTGGATTTGAAGATATTAAAAATCCTGACTTTGTGTATAAATTGAAGAAAACCTTATATGGTTTGAAGCAAGCACCTAGATCATGGTATGAAAGATTGTCTACTTTTTTAATAGAAAAAGGCTATATCATGGGAAAAGTGGATCATACTCTATTTATTAAGAGAGATGGTAAAGATCAGATTGTTGTTCAAATATACGTGGATGATATAATCTTTGGAGCAACCTCTGAAAAGTTAATAGAAATATTCTCGAAAGAGATGACTAATCAGTTTAAAATGAGTATGATAGGAGAACTTTCATATTTTCTAGAACTTCAAATTAAACAAATGGATAAAGGTATATTTTTAAATCAGGAAAAATATGTAGATGAAATGCTTAAGAAATTTAATTTTAATGATACAAGGATTCGAGGAACTCCTATGAGTACTACTTTAAAGTTAGATATTGATGGCATAGGAAAATCTATAGATCAAAGAAAATACAAAAGTATGATTGGTTCTTTACTTTATTTGACTGCTAGTACACCTGATATTATGTTTGCTGTGTGTGTTTGTGCAAGATTTCAATCTAATCCTAAGGAATCACACTTAATTGCAGTTAAAAGAATATTTAGATATATACAAGGAACTAAAAATTTCGGACTGTATTATTCTAAGGATAGTTCAATAGATCTTATAGGATATACTGATGCTGATTATGCAGGATCTAAATCTGATAGAAAGAGTACCAGTGGCACATGTCAATTATTGGGAAATAATTTGGTGTCATGGTTTAGTAAAAAGCAAAACTGTGTAGCACTTTCTACTACAGAAGTTGAATATGTTGTTGCTGCACTGTGTTACACTCAGATTCTGTGGATAAGGCAAACTTTAGAAGATTTTGGATTATCTTATGATACAACTGAGATTTATTGTGACAGTAGTTCTACAATAAATCTTTTCAAAAATCCTGTATTACATTCAAGAGCAAAGCATATAGAGGTTAGACATCATTTTCTAAGAGATAACGTAATTAAAGGGAAAATTAAATTAGAATTTGTGTCTAGTAAAAATCAATTAGCTGATATATTTACAAAACCTTTAGACGAAAATACATTTTGTAACATTAGATTAAATTTAGGTATTTGTAGGCTATGTGATGTGTAAACTGCTTAAACTCCACATAAAAAGATAAATATTATTGATGATGTTGTTCACCTCATAGATATTATATACTTATTATAAATATCTAAAGTAATATCTAAATTGTTGCTTAAGATACTATGTATTTATTGTAAAATCATAGTAGTATCTTATTGATTTTAAGTAGTTTATCAATTTTAATAGTTTTTACGATTTTAAGTGGAAGTGTAAATGAAAAACATTAAATACTTCTGACATTCTGAAATTTTGATTAAATGTTTTCTTTGAATCAAGGAAAATGCATATGATCATGCATAAATTTGACTTAATTCATTAAACTTGTAGAATAAGTTATATGTAACTCATCTTAAACTGTTAATCAAAAGTATAAGCTTATTGAAACTGATTCATATTCTCAGTACAATCATAGAAGTAAAAATTGTATGAGATTTGTGTTTTATTGCATCTGTATTAATGGAATACATATATACTGTGCTTAAAATGAAAAGTTTATTGATCAGTTTGATCACGAGCCTTTTGTACTTGAGCAGATAGGTATGTAAGGATTGTTGTCCTGAAAAAGGATTCTTTAAATCTAGCAACCTAAGGTCCTAATCAGATCTGGGATTGTTGACTGAAAGCTCATTACACAGGTACATTAGAAAGCTCTTGTATGATTCAAGCTTTTCAAACTAACTTTTAAAGAAAATTATCAATATTTACTATTTTGAAAAGAAAAAGTTGTTTCATTAATTACAGATATCTTTGAATCGCATATAGTTTATACCAATATGACTACTGATTTATTGAATCAACATTAGTACTTTTGAAAACGTTTATTTGAGATACATTCTTTTATTCTCCTTGACTTAATCGAATTGAGTTCAAAGTTGTGTTTTGATTCATATACAGTAGGAATTGATTCTGAAAATCATTTTTGATGATGTTAGGATAACGGAAGTCTCTGAAAAGAAAATGTAAAAGTATAGTTATACTTAACATCTATTGTCACTACAAGTATATTTTGTATTTTGATTGACTATATTTGAAGTATATTTGTAGGGGGAGGATTAACAATGTGGAAAACAGATTAATATAATTTAGAATACAAATCTTAGTTAATCTGAATTAATGTCCTCTTAAAATCTTGATGAAATAATTTAAAAAGACAAACAAACTATTTTAGATTCAAAGGACAAAATGTTCAAATAGTTTACTATGTTCTCAAGATAATGTTAAGTTTTAGCATGTGTGTTGTTTTCGGAACGTTTCAGTTGGAAGCATCCGAAAATTGTTTTAAGTGTACTAACTAGACGTTATATTAGATAAGGTAACGTGTAAAACTGCCTCTAGACTGCGTTTTACTCGTTAGGTTAGTTAACTCAACGAGTTATACTTGAATATTTCGGGTACTTTGATTGAATGAGCTTTATTCAATATTTATTTTATTTCTAAACCTGACTTATCTTCACGTTGAGTTATATGCCTAAAAACCCTATTTAAACACTTATTATACGGGCACTTAGGTTATTTGTAAACTTTGTCAAGAAAATCTTTCCCGCTTGTTGCTGTTACAACCTACGATGATGGTCTCCAAGTTCTACAAAGGTCGTGGCAGAGGAAAAGTCAAAAGCAGAAGAGATGCAAAAGGAAAAGAAATAGAGAATGATGAAGTTCCACGTACTTGGTTCAAGAAAATATTTCGAGTGGACAAAAGGTTAGAAGAACTTTATAGAGATTACTTCTTTTCTTAGGATAAATTAGATGAAGTTAGACAAGAACTTCAACATACTGATGCAAGTATCACATACATGGGTATTCGAAGTAAATATGATAGAGAATACAGAATGAAATGTGCTGAGATTGCATTTTTGGAATAGTATGCAAAATATTTGGAAAAAGGTGTAGGTTTATCAAATAGAACTCCTCAAACTCCTATAAACGGTACAAGACTACATGTATTTGAGGAAGAGCATGAATCAGCTATCCCTACTCCTTTTTATTCAAAACAAGTAGAATCAGATATTGCTATAGACAAAACAAAAGTTGATAGTCTTCGAAAGGCCGTTGCAATAGAAAGTGCCTTAGAAGAATTAAAGCAGAAAACTTTTATGGAGCAATTTGAAAAGAAAACAGCAATACTTTAAAAGGAGAAACAGAAATGTTATAGAAGAAGGAAAGTTAGAAAAATTATGTCTAAGGAAACAAAGTCTTTTGAAAAAGGAAAATCAGATGAAAATTTATTTCCAAAGGACAATGTATGTCTAGACATTGTACCTTATTGTGCATCTGATAAACTCATCAGTTCCGAACACACTGAAATTGATGAAGATAATGAGACTTTATTTTCCCTTGCTAGAAAACTTGAGAAGAAATCCAAGTCAAATATGAGCTCAAGCTTTTCTATTAGTATAAGTCCTGATGATGCAGAAATTGACAAATCAGAGCATCAGGCACCTGACATTGAACAAGTTATTGCAGATATAATTGACAATGTTGAGGTAGTAACTAGTTCAAAGGCTGACTTGTCTGGAGTAGCAGATATTGAAAATGTTAAGACTCTAGAAGAGCTAAAAGTTAACCAACCTTCTACAGAATCTATAGAAGCAGAGTCTGAGAATTCACAGCATGAATCAATGGAAATATCTATTGAACAAAATGAACAATTACAGACAGATACACTGGTTGTAGAATTTGTGGAAAAACTATACTCTGAACATTCTATAGAGACTGAACAGATGAATGTTGAGCATATTGACAATGTTCCTAACACTATTGAAGCTGAAGAATCAAGCTTACCTGAGCAGCTTCAAGATAATATTTTGGAAGAGGAACAACATGACATTCATTTTGAAGAAGAGGTTCCTGAAGATGAATTAAACTTTGAATCACGGCTTCAGGTATCACCTTCTTTGTGTACAATATTAAAAATTCAAGGTAATGCAATTCATTTTAGATCTAAAGAAGCATTGCAGAAATACAATAATTTGATTACATGTCAGATTCTGCATGCTCGTCCAATAAAATTCAGAAATTTGATGGAAATAAGAGATTTGTTTGAGTTTCAAGGCCTCATTAAATTCTTGCGAGTAGGAACGAAATGGAAGCAATACACAGAGCTTATTGCAGCTTTTTATAGCAATTTGGACAAGAATGGAAATTTTCTAAAAACTCAAATAAATGAACAGGAGTTTATAATGTCTCCTGAGTTAATTTTTGAAGTTTTAGGATTAAAGAATGAATGTGTTGTTGTTACCAATAGATTTGACATAATAAGACAATTGGAATGGAACATTCAGTCTTTATCAAAAATTCCAGATGTATATTCTGAAATGAGATTAATGGAAAATCTGAATGCAGAGGCAAGGTTTATTGCAAATTTATTTCAGAGAGTTGGACACAATATGGAAGTTAGCAGAAGTTGTTTATATGCAACTTATAGCTTGCTGAATAGAATTCAAATCAATTGGTTTGATGTTTTCACTTCTCAACTACAGCATATGAGTTCAAAGTTATTTTATGGTGATGCTGTATGTAGACTCATTGCAAGCCAATTGAATTTATTCGACTAGCCCTTTGAAACTAAAGGCATGAGAGCATTTAGTGTCAAAGATTTGCAAAAATTCCAGGCCATGCATAAACCTCAACGACAACAACAACAACAACCTGATACAGACCATATACAACAACAACAACAACAACAAAGTTATTTAGTTCAAGCAGAACAGCAAACCCAGCTACCTCCTGACTTAGATGCAGTGCTTAACGACATCAGAAATGATATTAGGCATCTAGGAGATAAAATATGTAATGCTATAAGTGATATACTTAGGAGGGGTCGATAACTAATTTTGTTTGTTTCTGAATACAAAATGTAATGTTTGTATTACTTGTTTGATTCATCGAACAATACATTTTTCTGTAAATGTGTTCAATTATTATTCTTGTTTACAGAAATCGTTGTTGTAATTCTCTTATATACATATATATATTCTCTATAATTATCTTTTTGATTACTAACAAAAAGGGGGAGAAATATTATAAAAAGATGATTATGATCTTAATTGCATATATATATTATAAAAGAAGATGCTATTTAAATGGTTATTGTAATCTGACAGATGATAATTAGAAAACTGATACTTATATAATTATTGACATCTGAGAGTTTTAGTTCTGAGAGGTAAAATTTACACAAACAATAGAAATAAGCTTAAATGAACTTAAGTCAACAAACAAGTTTGTTGAATTAAAAGTTAACTCAACGAAGGTGCTTTGTTGAGTTAAACATATTTCATAATTGATTTAATATGGTTTTGTCATCATCAAAAAGGGAGAGATTGTTGAGTATTTTTGTTTTGATGATGTGTGCTGAATAAAAATAATCATATTTGCTCAATTACTATTTCTTGTGAAAAGAAATTAAAATCATCAATTAATACAGAAAAAGCTTACTGATATAAATACTTGTCTGTATTGGATCTGAAGTTAATATCTAGTCGTTTCATTGCATTAATTTCTCATTTAGCTAAACGTTAAGTTAACGTGTGTTTTTATTGAAAAGCATGATATGTTTTAATGTTATATCTTCTGTATCATGAATATTAGGTCTTATATGAAAATATGTATATTAATTTTCAGAAAAAATGTTGGTTTTACCAAAACATAGTATCTGTTCAATTGGAAAAAAATTAGGTCTGACCAAAACATAGTATCGGTTAAACCGGTAAAAAAAAAAAAACAGAAAAACTATTATCTATAGTATTTTTATTATTATATTTGTTTGTACGGGGAGTCCATTGAGTTACGCCTAACTCAACGAGCTTACTCCGTTGAGTCTTGAGTTAGTCAACGAGCTTATTCCGTTGAGTTAACTGTAACTCAACAGAGTACTGTAGCTAAGACCGTAGATGAGATAGTAATAGTTGGTTCGGGAAATGACCCAATTACCCACCTAAACATAGGGCTTATTGTTTGCGTTTTCCTAGCACTACACCAGAATATCTGATTAGATCTCTAATAACGTACTAGAAAAACTTGGATTTGTTACTTTTGTTTTTACTTAGTTAATTTATCTTTATGCCTATTCTTTTTCTTTAAGAAGTAAACAAACAACCTTTAATACAATTTAGATATTAATTCCAATTTGTACTTTAACTGCAAGTGCACAGTGTCTATTGTATCAGTGTGCAAGTACAGGTCAATCCCACAAGGAATTGCTGAAGAATTTAGAACTGTTCGTTTGTTAACAATCAAATTTATATATTCAATAAGCTCTCCATTGAATTACAATTAACTCAACGGATAAAGTTCGTTGCGTTATAGCTAACTCAACGAACTAACCTCGTGGACTTAAGTTAACTCCACGAGCCTATCTTTTCTTTTTAATACTGCTATTTTCAAAGGAATTCTACCAACCATTGGGCGATTCCACAGATTGTAAATAACATCAATTAAGCTCTTTAATGTTAGTAAAAATTGGATTTATCATTAAGCAATACTAACATTCAGATAATTCAAACAGTAACCATTAAACTCTTTAAGTCTTTTGAACGAACCAATTTCAGTAAACTATAAAACTAAAACAAACATAAAACAATCACAACACTAACAAAGATAACATTAATCATGATACAACACAAACAATACAACACTCAAATACAACATACAAACATAGATAAATTGTTTTTGCTATTTTTGTTTTAATATGAACATGGAAATGGGCGAAAGGTGAAATGTAAAGTAATCTCACTCGACAGTAAATACTTCTGACACTACTTGTAATGCGATTACACCACTGAAAATTAAACCACTTACAATTCTGTCTCCTCTCCCTATAGAATCGCGAGTCCAGAATTGCAAGATAATCTTCTCTTCAGCATACAGGCATTAACCTGAAGACAATGCTAAAAGCTTTACGATCTCCTGAAATATGAGTCGGCGCTTGGTGAAAATGGCCTCCCTTCCCGCGACGCGATCACTCCTCATAGTGGTTGTCAAGCACTATGTTTGGCTCGGAATCAACCTGACATCAAGAAAGTATTCTCACAGACCTCCGGTGGTTGGTGATTATGGTGGATATGGTGGTGGTAACGATGGTTGGTGTGGTACTTGGGAGAATTACCGATATTGCCTGCAGAAAGCTCGGTGCTCCTTGTTTAGAATGAAAAAGTGCATATTATTAACGGTTAAATGATGGTTAATTGCATAATATTTAGCTTATCATATGAGAATTAAGCCATTATGTTATAATTGCACTATTATATGCTTTAATTGAAGAATCTACTTAATTTTGGGGAATTAATGTTAATTTAGTACATTTATGAATTGTCGGTAAATTGCAGGTTGTGAAATTCTTAAGTATCCGAAAACGCATCTGAGCATTGAATAGTTATACCTGTAACCCTCCGGAATGTTATTTTATGTTTAAACTGCTGCTGACACGTGTTGAGAGCTGGTAGATTTACTTACGTTATAACTCGTTAAGTTAGTATAACTGCACAGTTGAGTTACATGAAAATACACTAAGGCAACGCGTTAGGTTAGCGTTGTAAACTTAAGTTGTTATTTTTGCACGTGTTTTATAGTTAAATCAATGAAGGAAGTCCGTTGAGTTATCTGTAACTCCACGGACTATATATTTTCTAATATGCCATTGTAGCGGTTGTAGGAACAAACAGTTGGAAGGAAAAACCACGTTTGCACGTATCACGTAGGAATTCAATCACGTAGGGAGAAAGAAATCATCGCCATTGATCTGTAGGAAGGAAATCCAACCGACCATTCAAGCAGAAGCAGTTACCAATGAAGAAATATAAAAGAAAAGAAGAAAAAAAAAGAAAGAGTGTGATCGATGGATGGCCAGTGTATATAGAGGAGGAGCACCGAGCTTTCTGTAGACAGTATCGGTGATTCTCTGAAGTATCACACCAACCATCGTATCACCACCATAATCACCAATCATCGGAGGTTTGTGAGGATACTTGCTTGATGTCGGGTCGATTCCGAGCCAAACACAGTGCCTGACAACCACTGTGAGGAGTGATCGCGTCGTGGGAAGGGAAGACATTTTCACCAAGCGCCGACTCATATTTTAGGAGATTGTAAAGCTTTTAGCCTTGGCTTCGGGTTGATGCCTGTATGCTGAAGAGGAGATCATCTTGCAATTCTGGACTCACGATTCTATAGGGAGAGGAGACAGAATTGTAAGTGGTTTAATTTTCAGTGGTGTAATCGCGTTGCAAGTAGTGTCGGAAGTATTTACTGTCAAGTGAGATTACTTTACATTTCACCTTTCGCCCATTACATCAAAAACAAAAATACAAAAACAATTTATCTTTGTTTGTTTTTTGTATTTGAGTGTTGTATTGTTTGTGTTGATCGTGATTAATGTTATCTATATCAGTTTTATGATTGTTTTATGTTAGTTTTAATTTTACAGTTTACTGAAATTGGTTCGTACAAAACAACTTAAAGATTTTAATGGTTATTGTTTGAATCATCTGAATGTTAGTATTGCATAATGATAAGTCCAATGTTAACTAGCATTAAAAAAAGAAGAAGCTTAATTGATGTTATTTACAATCTGTGAAATCGCCCAATAGTTGGCCGAATTCCTCTGTAATTAGTAGTATTATAAAGAAGAGACAGGCTCGTGGAGTTAACTTAAGTCCACGAGGATAGTCCGTTGAGTTATCCATAACTCAACGAACTTAGTCCGTTGAGTTAACTTTAACTCAACGGAGTGCTTATTGAATATAAATTTGAATTGTTCACAATCAAACATTTCTTAAATTCGTCAGCAATTCCCTGTGAGATCGACCTGTACTTGCACACTGATACAATAGACACTGTGCACTTGCAGTTAAAGTACAAATTGGAATTAATATCTAAATTGTATTAAAGGTTGTTTGTTTACTTCTAAAAGAAAGAATAGACATAAAGATAAATTAACTAAGTAAAAATAGAAGTAACAAATCCAAGTTTTTCTAGTGTAGTGCTGGGAAAACACGAACAAGTTTTATGGCGCCGTTGTCGAGGAATTGAATTGAATTGAATTGAATAGATATAAGCAACTATTAGAGGTGTTTCATTTTAATAGTTAGAGTTGTGTGTTTTCTTCTATAATTAAGAATATGGCATATGCTTATGCTCAAAGATTTCTAAAATCTTTAATTAGCATATGTGAATTCTGCAATTCTGAAGAACATGACATTTCTGATTGTTTGAAATTGAGACATTTACAGATTGATAGATCCCATGAACAACAAATGAATTATCCTCAATATAATAGAGCCGAGTATGAGAATCCTATAGTTTACCCAACTGATGGTCAGTATAGAATGTGTAATATGATGTGAGACACTGAAGTTTGGGATAGCTATGATAGACTAGAGCATAGTATAGAGCAAAATCTGGACAAACTGGAATACTTTGTGTGTCAACAACAAGAAGTCAACCAACTAAACTATAAGGAGGCATATTTAGAACCTAAACAGGATATAATTTATGAAACTAAAAAAGTCATAAAAAAAATTGATCAAAAATTGAATGCAATGAAATTAAATGATCTGGAAATAAAATTAAAAGCATTAGAAAAAAATGCAATGAAAATACAAGTTTTGCAACAGGACAATGAAAATTATAATGTTATAAACCTGCACAACTTGCAAAATATACAACAAACAGAAAACACAAATGTAAGAGAATTTAAAGAATGCACTTTAAAACTAAAAACAATTGAAGATCATAATCACGAAAATGATATACAAAAACATCATGAAAGTAACGAAAATCTGGAAGATGTATGTGTAACATTAAGATCTGGAACTGATATACCACCAAGAACTCGAAATGAAAATGATATGAAGGTGGACAAGAGTAAAAATCAAAATGATAATGAAAATGTAATAGTTGAAAATCTAGAAATCACTGAAGAACAATCTGAATCTACAATTGAAGCTAAAAATAATCAAACAAATCAACTGAAAGAAAAAGAGTCTTTGAAATCAAAATCTTTAGCATCCTATCCTGAAAGATTACAACAAACAATTCCTAAAAAACAAGAAAAAATAAGAGAAATTTTTGAAAAACTACAAGTTAACATTCCTTTGTTAGATCTATTGCAGAATATGCCACCTTGTGCAAAATTTCTGAAGGATTGGTGTACTAAGAAAAGAGAGCGAAAAGTTCTTAGAAAGGTCTTTTTAGCTGAGCAAAGTAGTTGCCTATTTCTGCCACAAATTCCTAAAAAGTTATCTGATCCTGGAATCCCTGTTATATCATGCACCATAGGAAATACCATTCTAGAAAGAACCTTAATAGACTTAGGTGCAGGTATAAATGTTATGCCAAGTGATATATTTGCATCCTTAGGATTAGAAGGCTTAACTCCTACTAGTACGGTTATTCAATTAGCTGATAGAAGTATAAGATACCCTAGAGGAAAAATAGAGGATGTCTTAATTAAAATCAAGAATTTTATATATCCTATTGATATTGTAATTTTGGATTCCCAACAAATTAAGCATAAAAATAGTGATACATCTTTAATTTTGGGAAGGCCATTTTTAGCAACATCAGGGGCTGTTATAAATTGTAAAACTGGAGTAATGAAATTAGCATATGGTAATGAGGATACTCAATTAAATATTTTCAAACTAGAAAGGTTTGAGGAGTTAGAAATGTCCTTACATACCATAGACTTTTTAGAGGATGAAGGAGATATGTTAGATGATGTGATTCAAGAAGAATTAAATAGGCAAATCAATTTTGAAACTTTAGAAGAAAGTGAAAGCATAAATATAGAAGGAGATCAGGAAGAAATTAATTTAAAAAATGATGATGTTCAATTAGGAGCTCTAGCTTCTAATGGGCAGCATTTAGAATTAAAACCTTTACCTCCTAAATTAACTTATATATTTTTGGAAGATAAACAGACCTGTCCAATCATTATTGCTTCAGATTTGAAAGAGGTTTAAATAGCTAAATTAAAAGGGGTAATAAAAAGTTATAAAGAAGCAATAGGATGGACTATGACTGATATAAAAGGGTTAAGTTCAACTTTATGATGTCACCACATATATTTAGAAGAGAATGCTAAACCTGTTAGAATTCCTGAGAGAAGATTAAATCCAAACCTTAAGGAAGTACTCAGGAAGGAAATAGTTAAATGGTTAGATAATGATATAATATATCTGATTTATGATAGCTCGTGGGTTAGTCCAATCCATGTAGTTCCCAAGAAATCAGGATTAACAGTTATTAGGAATGAAAGTCAAGACTTGATACCTACTAGAATTCAATTAGGCTGGAGAGTATGTATAGACTATAGAAAGCTGAATGCTGTGACTAGGAAAGATCATTTTCCCTTACCTTTTATAGATCAAATGTTGGAAAGATTAGTAGGGCAAGAATATTTTTGTTTCCTAGACGGGTATTCAGGGTATAATCAAATTCCAATAGCATTAGAGGATCAAGAGAAAACAACTTTCACTTGTCCTAATGGAACTTATGCTTTTAAAAGAATGCCATTCGGATTATGTAATGCACTAGCTACCTTTCAAAGGTGTGTGCAGGGCATATTTACTGGAATGATTGATGAATTTTTAGAAATATTTATGGATGATTTTACTGTATATGGCAACTCATATGAAGTGTGTTTAAGCAATTTAGACCAAATATTAAAACGCTGTGTGGAAAACAATCTGGTTTTAAATTGGGAAAAATGTCACTTCATGGTTAAACAAGGAATAGTCTTAGGGTATGTTGTTTCTAAAAAAGGGTTGGAAGTAGATATAGCTAAAATAGAAGTAATTTCTAATCTACTAGAACCTAAATCAGTAAAAGATATTAGATCATTTCTAGGACATGCTAGTTTTTATAGAAGATTTATTAAAACTAATCTATTAAAAGATGTTCCATTTAACTTTGATAAAAATTGCAAGGAAGCATTTTTTAGACTTAAGACTAGCTTAATTTCAACTCCTATAATTCAAGCATGTAATTGGAAACATCCATTTGAATTAATGTGCGATGCTTCTGATTTTGCTGTAGGAGCAGTGTTAGGACAGAAAATAGAAAAATCTCCTAGAGTGGTTCATTATGCAAGCAAAACCTTAAATGATGCTCGAGTTAATTACACAACTACTGAAAAAGAATTATTAGCTGTTGTGTTTGCTTTAGAAAAGTTTAGATCATATTTGATTAGAGCTAAAGTAATAGTATACACGGATCATTCAGCTCTAAAATATTTAATAAGAAAAAAGAAACTAAACTTAGATTGATCCGATGGATATTATTATTGCAAGAATTCGATCTAGAAATTAAAGATAAAAAAGGTTGTGAGAATGTAGTAGCAGATCATTTATCAAGATTACAAATAGAAAAATCAAATATTCAAATTAAGGATAATTTTCCTGATGAACAATTAATGACCATCAACACAATGCCTTGGTATGCAGACATAGTTAATTACTTAGTTACTGGTTGAACACCTAAAGATTGGAATAGACAGGATAAGAAATTATTTTTCTCAAGAGTAAAATATTACTATTGGGAAGACCCTTACTTATTTAAGAAATGTCCTAATCTGGTTTTAAGGAGGTGTGTTCCAGAAACTGAATATTCGAGCATATTGTCTTTCTGTCATGACCAAGCTTGTGGAGGACATTTTGGTTCAGGGAAAACTGCTGCAAAAATTCTGCAATGTGGGTTTTATTGGCCAACACTATTCAAAGATGCTCATAAATATTGCTTAAGTTGTTTAAGATGTCAACAAATAGGAAGAATATCAAAGAGGAATATGATGCCTCTTAATCCTATTGTTGAGGTTGAAATCTTTGATGTGTGGGGAATAGATTTTATGGGTCCATTTCCTATATCTAATCAATTTAATTACATATTGTTGGGAGTGGATTATGTATCTAAATGGATATAAGCTATTCCTATAAAAACTAATGATAACAAAGTGGTAATACAATTTATAAGAACAAATATATTTGCCAGATTTGGAATACCTGAAGCTATTATCAGTGATAGAGGAACTCATTTCTGTAATAGAAGTTTTGAAGCCTTAATGAAGAAATATGGAGTAAACCACAAAATTGCAACATCATATCATCCGCAAACAAGTGGACAAATTGTATATTAATTTTCAAAAAAAATTTTGTTTTACCGAAACATAGTATCGGTTTAACCGAAAGAAAGATAAAAAAAATAATAAAAAAATTTAGGTCTGACCGAAGCATAATATCGATTAAACCTGTAAAAAAAAAAAAAACAAACCTAGGGTTCGGGAAATGACCCGATTACTCGCCTAAACTGAGTGCTTATTTAAACTAAAACCTAGGGTTTTGGGGGCATTATCCGACAAATCATTTAGAATCTAGAATAGTAGAAATCAGAGTGATTACGTGCTGTTGTGTAACTCCATGATGATGAAGATGATGCCTGAATTCTGGGAAGATGTTGTTGATACATCAGAATTTCTGAAGGAATCAGAAGAGTGATTCATGCGGCAGAAGATCAGAAATACGACATGAGAGAAAGAGCTACAGAAGGTAGAATCAGAACTTTTCAAGTTGAGAAGAGATTTAGTAGATATGGATATACGAATACCTCAAATGATGGAAACATGAATCAGAGTGGCAACTGAAATTGCAGTAAGTAAAGAAAGATAAATAAGGCCAAGTAACAAAGTTTCCCTAGAATTAATCCAGCGTAAGTCCCGACTCTGGTTCAAAAGACGAATCTGTAGACAAGCTAAACGGGTGATCTGGGAGCAAGAAAGGAAAGCAAATGAAGAGGCAACTGAAGAACGGGAGGAACCAACTGCTGAAAGACCTGTTCCTGAGGAGCAGCAGTCTGGACCTTCAGTTCCACCATTTAAGCCATTGGCACGAGCAGAAATGATGGGGCCTTCGACTAAAGAAGAAATAAGAGAATTTGCAGAACTGGTTCAAGTTGGAAAAAACCAAGGAGAATCAGAAGACTTGGTAGTGGCTAAAGCACACCTAGTGTTTGATGCACTGTACAAAAAGAGGGTTGCAGAAAAGTTGAAAGTCCAATATAAAATCAAAGTGGAACAGCATCACGCAGCTACTGCCAGAACTGTTGCCAAACCTACTGCAAAAGGAGATGACGCTAGTCCTTCGAGACCAGCAATTAAAGTTAAACAAGAAGAGCCAGTACCTGTGGTTCGAAGGCCTGCAGAGCCTATTTTTATAGATTTAATTTCAGAAGATGAAGAGGAAGAACAAGCACAATTAATCAGAAAAAAGAAAGGAAAAGAAAAAGTGCCTGAATATGAGGAAATTAAATCTGAAGTACTAATTTTTACAGGGCCTGTGGAGCAAATTTTTATCAACCTGCTATCCGAATCTGAGGAGGAGCAGGAGGAGCAAAGAAAAGAAAAAAATCAAGCTGAAATTGGTTTGCAGCTTGTACAAGAAGAAATAGAAATTAGAGTAGAAACTGAATTGCCCGTGACTCCATCCCAATCTGTTACAGAATTAGAAAGAACAATAACAGAACAGATTGGTAGTCAGGAGGAAGAAGAAAGAGTAGAAATTGAAGAGGCTGAAAGAAGCCATTTGGACAAAAATAATTTCACAGATTCCACTAAAGAGCAAGAAACTCTTCAGCAAATTATGGAAAGAATTCAAGACAGAGTGGAGAGTTCTGCCGTCTCACCACCACAGACAGAAGCAAAAGTAAAAATTCAGGAATCTGAAGAGAATGTCCAAATGCAGCCTATGCTAGAGGAAGAGTAAGAGCAAACCCCTCTGGAGCAACAAAGTCACCTTCCTGACCCGACTGAAACAACAATTTTGAATGAAGTACATTTTTATAGTCAGGAAGCTTATATCAAATACCAAGAAATAAGGGGTTACGATATTATTTACAGTAGACTAGTAAATTGGGATGGAATGCAAGAAATCAAAGATCTATTTGAATTCCAAGGTCTACTGCAATTTATATCTCAAGATAGAGGGCATGCAGTATATGAGAATTTAGTGCCCTGTTTTTATGCAAATTTAAGAGAAGGAGAAGGAGAATTAATTTCAAACGTGGAGGAAGCTGATGTACAGATAACACTAGAGCTTCTCCATAACATATTTGGTTTAAAGAATGAAGGAACAAAAATTTTGGAGGATACAACTGCAGTTGAATGGACTGAGTAGCAAATTAAGGATTGTTTAGCTATCAATCCTGGTGTGTCATTATTAAACAGATTGAAGCATTTAAATGGTAAAGCACACATGGTAGCTAACATTCTGATTAAGAATGTCTATCAACGACAGGGCCATGACATAGAATTAAGTCAGTTTGTCAAATGGGCCACGTATGTAGTTATAAATAAGATCCAAATAAATTGGTCTGTAGTTTTTATCTCCAAGCTGAAAACAGTAAAGAAGAAATTATTTTATGGAGATTTGATTCCACTGCTGATGGTGGATAGTATTGATTTCACTAAATGGACATCAAAAAGGATAAGATCTAGAACCATTTCAATGAAAGAATACAGAAATTTTGTAGCTGCAGAACTAGTAGTACCTTCTGGAGGAATTACAGGAGCTGTAGAGAGGATTAATCAATTAGAACTTCAATTAGAAAAACTCCAGAAGGAAGTAGATGAACTTAGGCAAAGAGATTAAATTGTATTGTTCGTCTACTTGTGTAAAATTGTATGAAATTGTATGATGTACTTGTATTGTAATTGATTCATATTAATGAATGTAAATTTTTCAGATGCAATTTTCATACGTGTTTTGAATGTGAAATGAATGGAAATTATTGAATATTATGTTATTGTGAAACTTTATGAATGAATATGTAACAGATTTACAATTTGCTGAATGATAGGATAACTGCTTAAAAATTTCTGCATGTTATAAGGTAAAATGTAAATTCTGCATAACATAAAATGACCTATAATTTAAATCTTTATATAATATTCAGATTTAAATGTATTTTAATCAAAATGAGGAATTAATGACATAGATTTAACTTTATTACAGTTAGCAGAATGACAAAGAAAAATAAAAAAAAACAGAATAGAAAACTTACGAGAGTGAAACTTAGAAGTTGCCAAGTGTTAACTCAACGAACTTAGTCCATTGAGTTAACCGTAACTCCACGAGGTTAGTAATATAATATAAGGTCACTCCATTGAGTTATTTGTAACTCAACGAAGTTAGTTCGTAGAGTTAGCAACAAAAAAAAACAAAACAAAACAAACAAAACAAAATATCAATCCAGTTTGTTGGTATCTGTTCTGGGAAACCAGCTGGCTTGCTTGTGAGCCACCAAAGGCATAGAAGCCTGGGTTCCACACAAGACACTGATTTATTAATACCTGATAAATGCTATTTTGTTTTATATTCTGTGTTTATCTGGGAATGAAAAGTTTTTCAGAATCAAAAATCGGAATATGCAGAAAGAGATACAAATGGAGCAAGGTACGTAACCAATTACTTATCCTGAATTTTAAATCAATCAAAACTTTATTCATGCCTACTACAATTACTGTACTTATTGTCAAATCTTTTACATTGAGGACAATGCAAAATGTAGGTATGGGGGGGAGGTAATTAAAGTAACAGCCATGCAAGTTTGTTAATTAAAGGAATTAAAATGGTACTGCAAAGTTTTGAGGAAATTGAAAATTTTTATGAACTTGCTGTAACTATCCGATAATTGAGACTGTAAAATTTTTATAAACTGCTTGAATGTTATATTTAGAAGGCTATAGAAGATGCTATAGAATTTATTATTTATGTAAATCTAGATATAGTAGCTTATGATTTTTCTAAATTTCATGAGTTTAACAGTTTCACGATTTTAAAATGAAATCAGAATATTTAATGCTTAATCAGAAAATTATCTGAAGTCCTGAAGAAGCTGAGATGTGAATTCTAGATTAAATGAAACACATATGATGAAAGATACATTTACTTTGACTGATTGAACTCGTAGAATGATTTTTGTGTAGATCTTATTAAACTACAGATAAAGTATGAACTTATTGTTATGGATTCATATCTTTAGTAAATGATAGAAGCAGGATTATATGAGATTGGTGTTTACTGCATCTGTATTAATGAAATACATGCATATACAGTATGTGATTAATGCTTTGTTTTGTGTGAGCATTTATTTTTAGAAAAAAGAAGAAGAAAAAAAAAAAAAAAAACCTTGAAAGTTTATTGACTTGTTTGATCACGAGCCTTTTGTACTTGAGCAGATAGGTATGTAAGGATTGTTGACCTGAAAAAGGACTCTGAAAATCTGGCAACCTAAGATCTTGATCAGATCTGGGATTGTTGACTGAAAGCTCGTTACATGGGTATATTAGAAAGCTCTTGCATGATTCAAGCTTGTCAAATTAACTTTTAAAGTACAAAAAAAAAAAAAAACATATACTGTTCTGAAAAGATACAAGTGTTTTGTGAAATACAGATATCTTATGAATCAAGTATATTTTCTGTTATCTAGAATTACTGAAATATGAATCTGGAATTGACTTTTGAAGGTGTTTAATGGAAATACAATTCTTTATTCTGCTTGTCTTAATCAGATTGAATTGGATTGTACTTTGATTCGTATGTTGTTGAAATTTCTTCAAGAAAACTTATTGGAAAATTCAAGATTACAGATGATGAAAAGAAAAACAAACGATAATATAATTAACACCTATATGAAGATGATATACTTTGTATGTAATTTACATATATTCTAAATATCTTTGCAGGTTGATTACTGAAACATACAGAATATATGTTTATGCTAAATAGAACAACAAAAAAACAAAAGGGGGAGAATTAATTCTAGCACTTTTTGAAAGACCAATTAATTAAATCTTAGTTTGCTAAGGGACTAGCAAAATTTAGGTATGGGGGAAGTGTTTAGAATGAAAAAGTGCATATTATTAACGGTTAAATGATGGTTAATTTCATAATATTTAGCTTATCATATGAGAATTAAGCCATTATGTTATAATTGCACTATTATATGCTTTAATTGAAGAATCTGCTTAATTTTGGGGAATTAATGTTAATTTAGTACATTTATGAACTGTCGGTAAATTGCAGGTTGTGAAATTCTTAAGTATCCAAAAATGCATCTAAGCATTGAATAGTTATACCTGTAACCCTCCGGAATGTTATTTTATGTTTAAACTGCTGCTGACACGTGTTGAGAGCTGGTAGATTTACTTACGTTATAACTCGTTAAGTTAGTATAACTGCACGCGTTGAGTTACATGAAAATACACTAAGGCAACGCGTTAGGTTAGCGTTGTAAACTTAAGTTGTTATTTTTGCACGTGTTTTATAGTTAAATCAACGAAGGAAGTTCGTTGAGTTATCTGTAACTCCACGGACTATATATTTTCTAATATGCCACTGTAGCGGTTGCAGGAATAGACAGTTGGAAGGAAAAACCACGTTTGCATGTATCACGCAGGAATTCAATCGCGTAGGGAGAAAGAAATCATCGTCGTTGATCTGAAGGAAGGAAATCCAACTGACCATTCAACCAGAAGCAGTTACTACTGAAGAAATATAAAAGAAAAGAATAAAAAGGGAAGAAGTCTGTGTGATCGATGGATGGCCGATGTATACAGAGGAGGAGCACCGAGCTTTCTGCAGACAGTATCGGCGATTCTCTGAAGTAGCACACCAACCATCGTATCACCACCATAATCACCAATCATCGGAGGTCTGTGAGGATACTTGCCTGATGTCGAGTCAATTCCGAGCCAAACACAGTGCCTGACAACCACTATGAGGAGTGATTGCATCGCGGGAAGGGAAGACATTTTCACCAAGCACCGACTCATATTTCAGGAGATCATAAAGCTTTTAGCCTTGGCTTCGGGTTGATGCCTGTATGCTGAAGAGGAGATCATCTTGCAATTCTATAGGGAGAGGAGACAGAATTGTAAGTGGTTCAATTTTCAATGGTGTAATCGCATTGCAAGTAGTGTCAGAAGTATTTACTGTCAAGTGAAATTACTTTACATTTCACCTTTCACCCATCACATCAAAACAAAAATACCAAAAACAATTTATCTTTGTTTGTATGTTGTATTTGAGTGTTGTATTGTTGGTGTTGTATCATGATTAATGTTATCTGTATCAATTTTATGATTGTTTTATGTTAGTTTTAATTTTAGAGTTTACTGAAATTGGTTCGTACAAAACAACTTAAAGATTTTAATGGTTACTATTTGAATCATCTGAATGTTAGTATTGCATAATGATAAATCCAATGTTAACTAGCATTAAAAAAAAAAAGCTTAATTGATGTTATCTACAATCTATGGAATCACCCAATGGTTGGCCGAATTCCTTTGTAATTAGTAGTATTATAAAGAAGAGACATGCTCGTGGAGTTAACTTAAGTCCACGAGGATAGTCCGTTGAGTTATCCATAACTCAACGAACTTAGTCCGTTTAGTTAACTGTGACTCAACGGAGTGCTTATTGAATATAAATTTGAATTGTTCACAATCAAACATTTCTTAAATTCGTCAGCAATTCCTTGTGGGATTGACCTGTACTTGCACACTGATACAATAGACACTGTGCACTTGCAGTTAAAGTACAAATTGGAATTAATATCTAAATTGTATTAAAGGTTGTTTGTTTACATCTAAAAGAAAGAATAGGCATAAAGATAAATTAACTAAGTAAAAATAGAAGTAACAAATCCAAGTTTTTCTAATGTAGTGCTGGGAAAACACGAACACTCCTCCTCTGTACACACTTGTCATCCATCGATCACACACACACCTCTTTTTCTTCTTTTCTTTTATATTTCTTCAGTAGTAACTGCTTCTACTTGAATGATCGGTTGGATTTCCTTCATTCATATCAACGGCGATGATTTCTTCTCCCTGCGCAATACATGCAATCGTGGTTTTTCTTCCAACTGTCTTGTTTCTACAACCGCTATAGTGGCATATTAGAAAATAAATAGTCCGTGGAGTTACAGATAACTCAACAGACTTTCTTCGTTGATTTAACTATAAAACACGTGCATAAATTTAACTATCCGATGCTCAGGTGCATTTCAGATACTTATAAACTTAACTATCCGATGCTCAGATGCATTTCGAATAGTTACAGCTAACTCACCGATATATAACTTAAGTAAATCTACCAAATCTCAACACGTGTCAGTAGCAGTTTAATAATAAAATACCCATTTCGGAGAGTTACAGGTCTAACTATCCGATGCTCAAATGCATTTCGGATAGTTACAGCTAATTCACCGAAAGTCCACTTAAGTCACTTTATCAAAACATGACACGTGTCCACAACTATTTTATAAATAAAAAGAGATTTCGAAGGGTTACACATATAACTGTCCGATGCCTAGCTGCAATTTCGGATAGTTAGAGATAACTCATCGAAAGTTCATTTAAGTCATGCATTATGGTTTTGACACGTGTACTTCTGGAAATAATAAAATATTCTTTCAAAACATAACTATTCGGCAATTTAAACATAACTATCCGACATGTTTGGTCTGTTAAACATAACTGTCCGAAATATGTTCGGTATGTTAAACATAATTGTCTGAAATATCAGAAAATTCGGATACTTAAGAATTTCACAGCCTGCAACTTATCGACAGTTCAGAAATGTACTAAACTGACATTAATTTCCCAAAATTAAGCATATTCTTCAATTAAAGCATATAATAGTGCAATTATAACATAATGGCTTAATTCTCATATGATAAGCTAAATATTATGCAATTAACCATCATTTAACCGTTAATAATATACACTTTTTCATTCTGAACACTTCCCCCATACCTAAATTTTGCTAGTCCCTTAGCAAACCAAGATCTAATTAATTGGTCTTTCAAAAAGTGCTAGAATTAATTCTTCTTCTTTTTTCTTTTCTGTTCAACATAAGAATATATATTCTGTAAGTTTCAATAATCAACCTGCTAATATACTTAGAATATATGTCAATTACATACAAAGTATATCATCATCACATAGGTGTTAATTATATTATCGTTTGTTCTTCTTTTCATCATCTACTATCCTGAATTTTCCAATAAGATTTCTAGAAGAAATTTCAACAACATACGAATCAAACTACAATCCAATTCAATATGATTAAGACAAGTAGAATAAAGAATTGTATCTCCATTAAACAACTTCAAAAATCCATTCCAGATTCATATTACAGCAATTCTAGATAACAGGAAATATACTCGATTCATAAGATATCTGTATTTCACAAAACACTTGTATATTTTCAGAACAATATATGTCAAAATATTTCCAGAATGATTCACCCTATTTTTGGCTACACATTAAGATTTCTTTCTTCTTTTTAATTGTTTGATGTGTTAGATAATATTTTTCCAGAAAAATAGAGCAAAATTCAGTCCATGTAGAAATTGAATCAGGCGACAGAGTATATAACCATCTCTTAGCTGTGTCTTTTAAAGAAAAAGGGATATATCTAAGTTTAATAGCATCTATACTCATTTTCGGCATTTTCATCATTTGACAAACTTCATTAAATTCTTAAGGAAATAATAAGCATCCTCTCTTTTTAATCCATGAAAATGTGGCAATTGACTAATATAATTAGATTTCAGTTCAAACTTTTCTCCCTCAAAGTTTGGCAATCGAATACATGAAGGTTCATCAACTAATTCTAGATATAGAATTTCTCCTAATGGTTTTTCTACTAGAGCAGCCATTTCTACGTTCTCTTTTAAAGAAAGGTTAGCTACACCCTAAAGAATTTCGTTAAAGTTTAGTTCAGAAAATTTTTCAGTACTCCTCTACGATGAAAATTCCTAGGTAGGTGTTCTTACTAATCGTTTAGTGCTTAGAGAAAGAGTCTATGTGCTCATAAATAAATAGCAGAAGATTAATTACATACCAGTCTAAAGCTTTCCATTTAGTAAATATTTGTTAGCGGATGAATTCAAATCAACTACTTCGCCTTCCAGTTCCTCCAACACATTCTCCTTTCTTTTAAATGTGCTGGTAACTCGTAAATAACATTCTGATTTATATATATAATGTACATCCATAAAGTGAATAAATCTCATTGCAAGAACGAGTCTTGCAACGTGCAACGTGGTTCCTGTTTTTATGGGTACGTGTACCATTACTAATTTCAAATTTTGGTAGCCACTAAACCGACGAAGTTTCGTTCGTGGTTAAAAGAATAACTGTTCTACTTAATCTACGAACTAACCTTGTTGAGTTACAAATAACTCAATGGAACAATGTTAGTTACTATTGCTAACTCCACAGACTAACTTCGTTAAGTTATAGATAACTCAACGGAGTGACTTTATATTATATTACTGACCTCGTGGAGTTAAATTTAACTCAACGAACTTACTTTGTTGAGTTAACACTTGGCAACCTCTAAGTTTACTCCTCGTAAGTACCTCTATGTTTTTTTTTTTTTTTTTGCACTCTGCTAACTGAAATAAAGTTAAATATATGTCATTACTGCAGCATTCTAATCAAAATTTGTTTAAATCTGAACATTATATAAATATTTAACTTACAGTTCATTTCATGTTATGCAGAATTTACATTTTACCATGCAGCATGCCGATATTTTCAAGCATCTATTTTTTTAATCCTGTCATTCAGCAAACTGTAAATCTTTTTAAACATTCATGCATAATGTTCCACAAATTATATAACATTCAATATAGTCCATTCATTTCACATTCAAAACACACATGAAAATTATATCTGAAAATTTATATTCATTCATATGAATCAATTTACATTGCAACTTAATCAAATATTTTTCATACAATTATATACAAGTAGACAACAATACAATTATGAAAATTGCATCTGAAAAATTTACATTCATTAATATGAATCAATTACAATACAAGTACATCATACAATTTCATACAATTTTACACAAGTAGACGAACAATACAATTTAATCTCTTTGCCTAAGTTCATCTACTTCCTTCTAGAGTTTTTCTAATTATTGCTCTAATTGGTTAATCCTTTCTACAACTCCTGCAATTCCTCCAGAAGGTTCAGCAATCTCTGCAGCTATAAAATTTCTGTACTCTTTCACCAAAATGTTTCTTGTTATGATCCTTTTTGTTGTCCATTTCGTGAAATCAATATAGTCCACCATTAGTAGTGGAATCAAATCTCCATGAAACAATTTCTTCTTCACTATTCTTAGCTTGGAGATAAAAATTGCAGACCAATTTATTTAAATTCTATTTACAACTGCATAAGTGGCCCACTTGACAAATTGACTCAGTTCAATGTCATGGCCCTATCATTGGTAGACATTTTTAATCAAAATGTTAGCTATCATGTGTGCTTTACCATTTAAATGCTTCAGTCTATTTAATAAAGGCACACCAGGATTGATAGCCAAACTATCCTTGATTTCCTGCTCTATCCATTCAACGGCAGTTGTACTTTCCAAAATTTCCTGTCCTTCATTCTTCAATCCAAAAATGTTGTAGAGAAGCTTAGGTGTTATTTGTACATCAGCTTCCTCCACGTTAGAAATTAATCTTCCTTCTCCTTTTCTTAAGTTTGCATAAAAGCAGGGCACTAGATTTTCATACACTACATGCCCTCTTTGTTGAGAAATAAAATTCAATAAACCTTGGAATTCAAATAATTCTTTGATTTCTTGCATTTTGTCCCAATTTGCTGGTCTACTATATATAATATCATAACCCCTAATCTCTTGATATTTATTATAAGCTTCCTGACTCCAAAAATGTACTTCATTCTGAACTGTTGCTTTAGTCGGGTCAGGAATGTGACTTTGTTGTTCTAGAGGGGTTTGTTCTTGATCTTCCTCTACCATAGGCTACACTTGAACATGTTCTACAGATTCCTGAACATTTGCTTCTGCTTTTGTCTATGGTGGTAAGCCAGCAGAACTCTCCACTCTGTCTTGAATTCTTTCCATAAATTGCTGAAGAGTTTCTTGCTCTTCAATGGAATTTGCAAAGTCATTTTTGTCCAAATGGCTTTGTTCAGCTTCTTCTTCATTTTCTGTTCTTTCTTCTACCTCTTGACTACCAATCTGCTCTGTCACTGTTCTTTCTGATTCTGTGGTAGATTGGGATGGAGTCACGGGCAATTCAGTTTCTGCCCTAATTTCTGTTTCTTCTTCTTGTACAGGCTGCAGACTAATTTCAGCCTGATTTTCTTCTTCTCTTTGCTCTTGCTGCTGCTGCTCCTACTCTTCCTCAGAATTGGATAGCAGGTTTATAAAAATTGGCTCTACATGCCCTTTTGATATTGGTACTTCAAATTTAATCTCCTTTTGACATTCAGGCACTATCTCTTTTCCTTTACTTCGTGTGATTAATTGTGACTGGTCTTCCTCTTTTTCTTCAAAGATTAAATCTAAAAACAAAGGCTCTACACGCCTTTGAGCCACAGGTACTGGCTCTTCCTGTTTAATTTTTTTAATATTTGCTGGTCTCGAAGGACCAGCTTCAGCTTTTTCTCTTGCAGCAAATCTAACAACAGTTCTAGTAGTAACTTCTTGATGTTGTTCTACTTTGATTTTATATTGGGCTTTCAACTTTTCTATAGCCCTCCTCTTGTGAAGTGCATCAAACACTAGATGTGCTTTGGCTACTACTAAATCTTCTGGTTCTCCTTGGTTTTTCCCAACTTGAACTAGTCCTTGAAATTCTTTTAATTCTTCTTCTGTCACTATATGCGATGCGATTATGAAAGGACCTCTAGATTTTGATAATGCAAAAATCAATGTAAGGTTTTGAAATGTATTTATCAGGTTTAGTCAGTACAACAAAAAGATCAGAAGACAAACAAATCGAAGTAGTAAATCTCAAAATGTGCTGCTACAGAAAATCGGACAGTTAAGAAAGGATTGAATGATCGGATAGTTAATGAGTTAACTATTCGGAAGCTTAAAGGACTTTTCGGAGAGTTACAGGTATAACTATTTGAAAGCTAAGTCATTCAATTAATCACGTGAAGAAATACAGAAAGGAAGCTTAAAGGACTTGTTGGAGAGTTAGATAACTATCTGAGTTTTCTTTTTGGAGAGTTAGATAACTATTCGAGTTTTTCGATGAGTTACAGGTATAACTTTCCAAAACTTAAGTCATCCTATTACACATGTGCAAAATGGAAAAGTCAGTAGTCAAAGACTTAAAAGAAAAATCGGAGAGTTAGATAACTATCCAAAATCTCAAAGAGAGTTTCGGTGAGTTACAATTTAACTATCCGAAACTTAAGTCATTGAATTTCCTATGTGCAGAATTCCAGAGAGAAGCTCAAATAAGTTTTCAGAGAGTTAGAAAGATAACTATTCGAACATTCAAGAGAGTTTCGGTGAGTTACAGTTTAACTATCTGAAACTTAAGTCATTGAATTTCCCACGTGCAGAATTTGAAAGAGAAGCTCAAATAAGTTTTCGGAGAGTTAGAAAGATAACTATCCGAAATCCTGAAGCGTTTCAGTGAGTTACAGGGATAACCATCTGAAACTTAAGTTAGTCTTTTATGCACGTGCTGAATTAAAGCAATCGGAAAGTTAACGGAGGGTTACTGTAGCCAACTATCCGATAGTTAAATAATTGTTCGGTCAGTTATAGTTATAAGTATCTGATTGAGTGACAGCTTGTAGCATATATTCTGGAATCTTACATGGCAAAAAGGTTTAAGTGATCTTTCGGTGAGTTACAGATATTCTTCGGAGAGTTATACAGCTAACTATCCAAAAGGTTAAGAAAATCAGAAGGACATCTTGAAATAACTTTCTGAACGGTAACTTAACGTATTGGGACTGAAGTCTAATCAAGTACAATAGAATACATCCGTTGGAAGAAAATATGATCGTTACACATGTTTGGTATATATACAAGATACAGACAACAGATTTAGATAGCTTTTGCTCATATACATACTTACACCAAGCTCAACAGAAGAAAAGCTTTAGAGATCAAATCATCTTCAACATTTACAGACTAAATTTCAGAAGCTCATCATGCACTCAACTCTATTGTTCATAAGCTAGTGTTTACTGAAGTACACAGATCAAAACTTCAGAGAAAGGATTGATTGAAGCTTGGACAAGGAAGCTCAAGTGAATGGTTGGTTGGTTCTTGCTTAAACCTTAAAGCAAGTGATTGTAAGTTTGCAAGAGTTAGTGAAACCCAAGTATCCCTTGGGGGTGGACTAGCCATTAGTGGTGAACCACCTAAAAATCTCTGTGTGAATTCTTTTATTGTGTGCTTGATATCTCTTTACATTAAACTTCTTCTAAAAGGTTAAGAAATGAATTATTACCATTCACCCCCCCTCTAGTAAGCCTTAAGGTCCTAACAATTGGTATTAGAGCAAGGTTGATCTCGCTAATAGATTTAACCATCTAAGATCATGGCTTTCCACACTGTAGAGGGTCAGAATATCCATCGACCTCCCCTCTTTGATGGTAGCAATTATAGCTATTGGAAAAATAGGATGGAGTGCTTTCTCAAGAGTATAGATGTGAAACTTTGGAGAATGGTCGTACATGGTACACCAACTCCAATCAATCATGAAAGTGACTGACTGAGGAGGATGAAAAACTCATCCAAATGGTTGCTCGTTGGCTTAATTCCATTTACTGTGCACTAACTAGTTAACAGTATTATAAAATATCTTCTTGTAAATTCTCCCATGAAGCTTGGAAGATCCTTCAAATTACATATGAAGGAACCGGCCAAGTTAAAGATACTAAAATCAGCATTTTGTTAAGAAAATATGAATTATTCAAAATTCTTGAAAAAGAAAGTATCACTGAAATGTTTTCCAGATTTATAGAAATTGTGAATAAACTAAGAGGCCTTGGGAGGAGTTTTTCTAATCGTGAACAGGTATAAAAGATCCTAAGGAGCTTGACAGTCGAATGGAAGCAGAAGTCTACTTCTATACAGGATTTAAAGGATCTAAATAACTATTCAGTTGAAGATCTGTTGGGAAACCTTCTAGCCTATGAAGTCCAAATGAAGGAATGGAAAGAAGGAGTCACTAAAAGAAAAGCAAAGAAAAAGAAAGAACTAGCTTTTCCCTCAATAGAAGATCAACTAAGCTCGGATGAGGATGAAGTGTTACTACTGGCCAAGAACTTCAGAAGGATGATGAGACATGGAGGTAAAGCTAACTCCTCAAAATCAAAAGTCCTTACATGCTACAAGTGCAAGAAACTGGGACACATTCAACTTTACTATCCTTTTCAACAGGAGGAGGACAAACAGAAATGGAAAAGGAAAAATAAGAAGAAGATGGCCTTGAAAGCCACTTGGGATGACAGCAGTTCATCCAGCAGCTCATCAAACTTAGATGAGGAGGCATCTGCAAACGTGTGCTTTGCTACACAAGAGGTATGCTCTACATCTCCCTATTGCTTAGAAAAAGAAAATGATGATGTAGATATAGATAGTCTTCTCTGTACAATAGATAACTTATATATAAAATGTAAGAAGTACAAGAAAGAATTAAAGAGTTTAAATTCCTATCTAGAAGATATTTTTCCTGAACTAGAAAAAGCCCTAGTTGATAATAGGAAATTAAAAACTAAAATGGATTGCTATAGTTGTAAAAATTTTGATCTAAAAGAAGAAAATAAAAATCTGTTATCTGAAGTTACTAATTAAAGAAAACTGTATGTACATTTACTAAGGGTGAAAATAGCTTAAACAAAATCATAGGATCTCAAAGAATAGGAAGAAGTAAATTTGTCCTAGGGTATGTTGTACCATAGGAAACCCCTTACTGTGGTGGAAAAATTAGATCTTATAAAGATGGTACAACTGTGTTTGTCATTAAGAAGAGATCTACATCTATATGGCTACCAAAAGGCAACAGGTTTAGTATACAGAGGACTAACAGTGATGGACCCAAGAAGATATGGGTACCAAAAGTCTTAATTTCAACATGACTTGTAGGACTGCATGGACAAGAAAGCTCAAACGTCCAAGTGGATCATTGACAGTGGTTGCTCAAAGCATATGACAGGTGCATATGACAGGTAAGAAAAGACTTCTGGAATCTATTAAATCAGTAAATTCAAGATCTATTAAGTTTGGTAACAATGAAAAATGTAGAATTACTGCCATAGGAAATGTTGCATCTAAAAATGGAAAAATAGAAGATGTCTTACATGTAAATGGTTTAAAACAGAATCTACTAAGTGTAGATCAATTATGTGACAAAGGTTACAATATACTTTTTACTACAGAAAACTGTTTTATATTACAACAGGATACATATGAAATCAAATTTACTGGATATAGAAATAATTCAATTTATACTTTGGAATTTCCATGTGATATTATATCTAGTGATGCATGTTTAGTTGCTTCTAATGAAGATGAATGGTTATGGCATAAAAGATTAAATCATGCAAACATGAGACTTATAAGAAAATTGACCAAACATGATCTTGTTAGAGGTGTGCCTAAGCTCAAATTCAAGAGAGATAAATTGTGTAGTGACTGTATAATTGGAAAACAAAAGAAATCAACACACAAGAGTATTAAAGACATTGCCACACATCAACCATTGGATCTATTGCATATGGACCTATTTGGTCCTACACAGACAGCTAGTTTAGGAGGAAGAAAATATACCTTAGTGGTAGTTGATGTTTATACAAGATTCACTTGGGTTATTTTCTTAACACATAAGAATGAAGCCTGTGATGAATTCAAACATCTCTATATTAGAATTCAAAATGAAAAAGAATCAACCGTGAAGAAGATCAGAAGTGATCATGGAGGTGAATTTGAAAATTCAAAATTTGAAGAATTATGCAATTCTTTTAGCATATTGCATGAATTCTCATGTCCAAGAACTCCTGCTCAGAATGGAGTTATAGAGAGGAAGAATAGATCAGTACAAGAAATGGCAAGGATAATTCTTAATGCATCTGATCTACCAAAGTCTCTATGGTCTGAAGCTGTAAATACTGCATGTTATTTTATAAACAGAACTCACCTTAGACCTATCCTACATAAGACACATTTTGAATTATGGTATGGTAAAATACCAAATGTTGGATATTTTAAGATCTTTGGATCAAGATGCTTTGTGCTTAACACTAAGGATCAAAAGGACAAATTTGATGCAAAATCTGATCCTGCTCTACTTGTTGGATACTCTTCAAGAAGCAAGGCATATAGAGTCTATTTTGAACATGAAAGAAGAGTAGAAGAGTCAATAAACGTATTCTTTGATGAAGACATAATAGGAAAATTGAAGAGGCTAACAATAGATAGTGAAAGTGAAAGTGAATTAATAAATTAGAAAATTCCTTAGAAAAAGGATAGTTCAACACTACCTACACCTACAGAGACAAAAAAAGCATGGAAGACAAAGTCTGAACATCCCATTAGACAAATTATTGGGAATATAAATCAAGGTGTTCAAACAAGAAGCAAAATTCAAAATATTTGTAATTATTATGCTTTTGTGTCTGAACTTGAACCTTCAACAATTGAAGATGTCTGCAATGATGAATATTGGATCATGGCCATGCAAGAGGAACTAAATCAATTCAAGAAAAATGAAGTTTGTAACTTGATTGAAAGGCCCATCGAAAAATCAATTATTGGTACTAAATGGGTGTTTAAGAACAAACTTGATAATAATGGTAATATTATCAGAAATAAAGCTAGACTTGTTGCTCAGGGATACAACCAATAGGAAGGGATCGACTATGAAGAAACTTTTGCACCTGTTGCAAGACTTGAAGCAATTAGACTGTTACTTGCCTTTGCAAGTAGTATGAAAATCAAGCTTTATCAGATGGATGTTAAAAGTGCATTTCTTAATGGCATTCTGCAAGAAGAAGTATATGTAGAATAACCACCAGGTTTTGAAGATGAAAAAAATCCAAACCATGTATATAAACTGAATAAAGCTCTCTATGGTTTGAAGCAAGCACCACGTGCATGGTATGATAAACTGAAGAGTTTCCTTCTTGAGAATCAATTTAACATAGGAACTGCAGACAACACCTTATTAATCAAATCTGAAAGTTCTCATATGTTCATTATTCAAATCTACGTGGATGATATCATTTTTGGTGCCACACATGAGAAACTATGTCATGATTTTCAAATCTTAATGAAAAATGAATTTGAGATTAGTCTTATGGGAGAATTTAAATTCTTTCTAGGATTACAAATTCATAAACTTCAGCATGGTAATTTCCTGAATCAAGAAAAATTTTGCAAAGAGATTCTCTTAAAATTTGGTATGGATAAATCCAAAGCAGCAGGTACTCTTATGAACTCAAATGAAAAACTTGATAAGGACATTTCTAGCATTCCAGTAGATCCAAAGAAATACAGAGGTATGATTGGATCACTTCTGTATGTAATAGCCAGTAGACCAGATATAATGTTTAGTATTTGTGCTTGTGCAAGATATCAAGCCTCTCCAAAAACATCACACTTAAAAGTAGTTAAACGTATATTTAAATATCTACAGGGTACCAAAGACTTTGGCTTATTTTATTCTTCACAGAATCAATTGATATTAGCAAGATACAGTGATGTAGATTATGTAGGATGCAAATCAAATCGAAAAAGCATCAGTGGGACATGTCAGTTGCTTGGTCATTCACTTGTTTCTTGGTTCAACAGAAAACAAAACTCTATAGCTCTATCCACCACTGAAGCTGAAAATATGGCAGCAGGCCTATGTTGTGCACAAATCTTATAGATGCAACAAACTCTAGCAAATTATAAGCTAAATTTTCAGAATACCATTATTTACTGTGATAGCAGCAGTGCCATCAATCTCTCCAAAAATACAGTTCGACACTCTAAAGCAAAACATATCGAGATTAGGCACCACTTTTTAAGAGACCATGTTGAAAAAGGTCATATTTCCTTAGAATATGTCTCTACTAAAGAACAACTTGCAGATATCTTCACCAAACCATTATCTGAAGCTGCATTTAATCATATTAGACGAAATTTAGGGATTTGTTCTTTATATGATTTATAATTTCATATCTCTACTCTCCAAGCTCACAACTAGGAGCTTGTTCTACTAACATCTCTATTTTGCAACAACTTAGACATTTTGATACTCAACTATAATTGCTCCACCAACTCAGTTTTTGACTTCTCACTTCTTTTTGACAATTGGCAAAAAAGGGGGAGAAATATCATATTTTGGTAAGCAAAGCTGCAGTAAAGTAGGGGGAGAAATTCAAGGGGAGTGATTTCAAAAAATCAGTGGGAGTCTTTAAATTTAAATTATTTTGTATTCCTCGTGTGCTTTTCTGTATAGATATATAGGAAGAGAAATACATGTAATACATTGTAAGGTTTTTACCATTATAAAAAAGGGGGAGATTGAAAGGACCTCTAGATTTTGATAATGCAAAAATCAATGTAAGGTTTTGAAATGTATTTATCAGGTTTAGTCAGTATAGCAAAAAGATCAGAAGACAGACAAATCAAAGTAGTAAATCTCAGAATGTGCTGCTACAGAAAATCGGACAGTTAAGAAAGGATTGAATGATCGGATAGTTAAGGAGTTAACTATCCGAAAGCTTAAAGGACTTTTCGGAGAGTTACAGGTATAACTATCTGAAAGTTAAGTCATTCAATTAATCACGTGAAGAAATACAGAAAGGAAGCTTAAAGGACTTGTTGGAGAGTTAGATAACTATTCGAGTTTTCTTTTCGGAGAGTTAGATAACTATTTGAGTTTTTCGATGAGTTACAAGTATAACTTTGCGGAACTTAAGTCATCCTATTACGCACGTGCAGAATGGAAAAGCTGGTAGTCAAAAGCTTAAAGGAAAAATCGGAGAGTTAGATAACTATCTGAAATCTCAAAGAGAGTTTCGATGAGTTACAGTTTAACTATCCGAAACTTAAGTCATTGAATTTCCCACGTGCAGAATTCCAAAGAGAAGCTCAAATAAGTTTTTGGAGAGTTAGAAAGATAACTATCCGAACATTCAAGAGAGTTTCGATGAGTTACAGTTTAACTATCTGAAACTTAAGTCATTGAATATCCCACGTGCAGAATTCCAAAGAGAAGCTCAAATAAGTTTTCGAAGAGTTAGAAAGATAACTATCCGAAATCCTGAAGCGTTTCGGTGAGTTACAGGGATAACCATCCGTAACTTAAGTCAGTCTTTTATGCACGTGCTGAATTAAAGCAATCAAAAAGTTAACGAAGGGTTACTGTAGCCAACTATCCGATAGTTAAATAACTGTTCGGTAAGTTACAGTTATAAGTATCCGATTGAGTGACAGCTCGCAGCATATATTCTGGAATCCTACATGGTAGAAAGGTTTAAGTGATCTTTCGGTGAGTTATAGATATTCTTCGGAGAGTTACACAGCTAACTATCCGAAAGGTTAAGAAAATCGAAAGGACATCTTGAAATAACTTTCTGAACGGTAACTTACCGTATTGGGACTGAAGTCTAATCAAATATAGTAGAATACATCCGTTAGAAGAAAATATGATCGTTACACATGTTTGGTATATATACAAGATACAGACAATGGATTTAGATAGCTTTTGCTCATATACATACTTACACCAAGCTCAATAGAAGAAAAGCTTTAGAGATCAAATCATCTTCAACATTTACAGACTGAATTTCAGAAGCTCATCACGCACTCAACTCTATTGTTCACAAGCTAGTGTTTACTGAAGTACACAGATCAAAACTTCAGAGAAAGGATTGATTGAAGCTTTGACAAGGAAGCTCAAGTGAATGGTTGGTTGGTTCTTGCTTAAACCTTAAAGCAAGTGATTGTAAGTTTGCAAGAGTTAGTGAAGCCCAAGTATCCCTTGCGGGTGGACTAGCCGTTAGTGGTGAACTATCTAAAAATCTCTATGTGAATTCTTTTATTGTGTGCTTGATATCTCTTTACATTAAACTTCTTCTAAAAGGTTAAGAAACGAATTATTACCATTCACCCCCCCCTCTGGTAAGCCTTAAGGTCCTAACATATTACACCACTGAAAATTAAACCACTTACAATTCTGTCTCCTCTCCCTATAGAATCGCAAGTCCAGAATTGCAAAATGATCTCCTCTTCAGCATACAGGCATCAACCTAAAACTAAGGCTAGAAGCTTTACGATCTCTTGAGATATGAGTCGGTGCTTGGTGAAAATGGCTTCCCTTCCCGCGACGCGATCACTCCTCACAATGGTTGTTGTTTAGAATGAAAAAGTGCATATTATTAACGGTTAAATGATGGTTAATTGCATAATATTTAGCTTATCATATGAAAATTAAGCCATTATGTTATAATTGCACTATTATATGATTTAATTGAAGAATCTGCTTAATTTTGGGGAATTAATGTTAATTTAGTACATTTATGAACTGTCGGTAAATTGTAGGCTATGAAATTCTTAAGTATCCGAAAATGCATTTGAGCATCGGATAGTTATACTTGTAACTCTCCGAAATGTTATTTTATGTTTAAACTGCTGCTGACACGTGTTGAGAGCTAGTAGATTTACTTACGTTATAACTCGTTAAGTTAGTATAACTACACGCATTGAGTTACATGAAAATACACTAAGGCAACGCGTTAGGTTAGCGTTATAAACTTAAAGTTGTTATGTTTGCACATGTTTTATAGTTAAATCAACGAAGGAAGTCCGTTGAGTTATCTGTAACTCCACGGACTATATATTTTCTAATATGCCATTGTAGCGGTTGCAGGAACAGACAGTTGGAAGGAAAAACCACGTTCGCACGTATCACGCAGGAATTCAATCGCACAGGGAGAAAGAAATCATCGTCGTTGATCTGAAGGAAGGAAATCCAACTGACCATTCAACCAGAAGCAGTTACTACTGAAGAAATATAAAAGAAAAGAAGAAAAAAAGAAGAAGTGTGTGTGATCGATGGATGGCTAGTGTATATAGAGGAGGAGCATCGAGCTTTCCGCAGACAGTATCGGCGATTCTCTGAAGTATCACACCAACCATCGTATCACCACCATAATCACCAATCATCTGAGGTCTGTGAGGATACTTGCTTGGTGTTAGGTCGATTCCGAGCCAAACACAGTGCCTGACAACCACTGTGAGGAGTGATCGCGTCGCGGGAAGGGAAGACATTTTCACCAAGCGCCGACTCATATTTCAGGAGATCGTAAAGCTTTTAGCCTTGGCTTCGGGTTGATGCCTGTATGCTGAAGAGGAGATCATCTTGCAATTCTGGACTCGTGATTCTATAGGGATAGGAGACAGAATTGTAAGTGGTTTAATTTTCAGTGGTGTAATCGTGTTGCAAGTAGTGTCGGAAGTATTTACTGTCAAGTGAGATTACTTTACATTTCACCTTTCGCCCATCACATCAAAACAAAAATACAAAAACAATTTATCTTTGTTTGTATGTTGTATTTGAGTGTTGTATTGTTTGTGTTGTATCGTGATTAATGTTATCTGTATCAGTTTTATGATTGTTTTATGTTAGTTTTAATTTTACAGTTTATTGAAATTGATTCATACAAAACAACATAAAGATTTTAATGGTTACTATTTGAATCATCTGAATGTTAGTATTGCTTAATGATAAATCCAATGTTAACTAGCATTAAAAAGCTTAATTGATGTTATTTACAATCTTTGGAATCACCCAATGGTTGACCGAATTCCTCTGTAAATAGCAGTATTATGAAGAAGAGATAGGCTCGTGGAGTTAACGTAACTCCATGAGGATAGTCCGTTGAGTTAGCCATAACTCAACGAACTTAGTCTGTTGAGTTAACTGTAACTCAACGGAGTGCTTATTGAATATAAATTTGAATTCTTCACAATCAAACATTTCTTAAATTCGTCAGCAATTCCCTATGGGATCGACCTGTACTTGCACACTGATACAATAGACACTATGCACTTGCAGTTAAAGTACAAATTGGAATTAATATCTAAATTGTATTAAAGGTTGTTTGTTTATTTCTAAAAGAAAGAATAGGCATAAAGATAAATTAACTAAGTAAAAACAGAAGTAACAAATCCAAATATTTCTAATGTAGTGTTGGGAAAACACGAACAAGTTTTGTGGCGCCGTTGCCAGGGAATTGAATTGAATTGAGTCGAAGTGAATTGAATTGAATTGAATAGATATAAGTAACTGTTAGAGCTATTTCATTTTAATAGTCAGAGTTGTGTGTTTTCTTCTGTAATTGAGAATATGGCATATGCTTATGCTCAAAGATTTCTGAAACCTTTAATTAGCATATGTGAATTCTGCAATTCTAAAGGACACGACATTTCTGATTGTTTGAAATTGAGACATTTACAGATTGATAGATCCCATGAACAACAAATGAATTATCCTCAATATAATAGAGTCGAGTATGAGAATCCTATAGTTTACCCAAATGATGGTCAGTATAGAATGTGTAATATGATGAGAGACATTGAAGTTTGGGATAGCTATGACAGATTGGAGCATAGTATAGAGCAAAATCTGGACAAATTGGAATACTTTGTGTGTCAACAACAAGAAGTCAACCAATTAAACTATAAAGAGGCATATTCAGAACCTAAACAGGATATAATTTATGAAACTGAAATAGTCATAAAGAAAATTGATCAAAAATTGAATGCAATGAAATTAGATGATCTGGAAACAAAATTAAAGGCATTAGACAAAAATGCAATGAAAATACAAGTTTTACAACAGGACAATGAAAATTATAATGTTATAAACCTGCATAACTTGCAAAATATACAAAAAACAGAAAACACAAATGTAAGAGAATTTAAAGAATGCACTTTAAAACTAAAAACAATTGAAGATCATAATCACGAAAATGATATACAAAAACATCATGAAAGTAACGAAAATTTGGAAGATGTATGTGTAACATTAAGATCTGGAACTGATATACCACCAAGAACTCAAAATGAAAATGATATGAAGGTGGACAAGAGTAAAAATCAAAATGATAATGAAAATGTAATAGCTGAAAATCTAGAAATTACTAAAGAACAATCTAAATCTGCAATTGAAGCTAAAAATGATCAAACAAATCAACTAAAAGAAAAAGAGTCTTTGAAATCAAAATCTTTAGCACCCTATCCTAAAAGATTACAACAAACAATTCCTGAAAAACAAGAAAAAATCAGAGAAATTTTTGAAAAAGTACAAGTTAACATTCCTTTGTTAGATCTATTGCAGAATATGCCACATTGTGCTAAATTTCTAAAGGATTGGTGTACTAAGAAAAGAGAGCGAAAAGTTCTTAGAAAGGTCTTTTTAGCTGAGCAAAGTAGTTACCTATTTCTGCCACAAATTCCTAAAAAGTTATCTGATCCTGGAATCCCTGTTATATCATGCACCATAGTATCCCTGAAATTACTAAAAAATTGTTTATTAATTTTCAGAAAAAATATTGGTTTTACCGAAACATAGTATCGATTCAACCAAAAGAAAAATAAAAAAATAAAAAATATTTAGGTTTGACCGAAGCATAGTATCGATTAAACCTGTAAAAAAAATAGAAAAACTATTCTCTATAATATTTTTATTATTATATTTGCTTGTACGGGGAGTCCGTTGAGTTACGCTTAACTCAATGAGCATACTCCGTTAAGTCTTGAGTTAGTCAACGAGCTTAGTCCGTTGAGTTACCTGTAACTCAACGGAGTACTGTTGCTAAGACCGTGGATAAAATAGTAATAGTTGGTTCGGGAAAAGACCCGATTACCTGCCTAAACTTAGTGCTTATTTAAACTAAAACCTAGGGTTTTGGGGGCATTATCCGACAAATCATTTAGAATCTAGAACAGTAGAAATCAAAGCAATTCTATGCTGTTGTGTAACTCCACGATGAGAAAGATGATGCCTGAATTTTGGGAAGATGTAGTTGATACATCAGAATTTCTAAAGGAATCAGAAGAGTGGCACACGCGGCAAAAGATCAGAAATACGACAAGAGAGAAAAAGCTACAGAAGGTAGAATCAGAACTTTTCAAGTTTAGAAGAGATTTAGTAGATATGGATATACAAATACCTCAAATAATGGAAACACGAATCAGAATAGCAACAGAAATAGCTGTAAGCAAGGAAAGACAAATAAGGCCAAGTAATGAAGTTGCCCTAGAATTAATCCAGCGTAAGTCCTGACTCTAGTTCAAAAGACGAATTTGTAGACAAGCTAAACAGGTGATCTAGGAGCAAGAAAGGAAAGCAAATGAAGAGGCAACTGAAGAACGGGAGGAACCAACTACTGAAAGACCTGTTCCTGAGGAGCAGCAGTCTAGACCTTCAGTTCCACCATTTAAGCCATTAGCACGAGCAGAAATGATGGGGCCTTCGACTGAAGAAGAAATAAGAGAATTTGCAGAACTGGTTCAAGTTGGAAAAAACCAAGGAGAATCAGAAGATTTGGCAATGGCTAAAGCACACCTAGTGTTTGATGCACTGTACAAAAAGAGGGCTGCAGAAAAGTTGAAAGCCCAATATAAAATTAAAGTGGAACAGCATCAAGAAGCTACTGCCAGAACTGCTGTTAGAGATGCTGCGAAAGAAGCTGAAGCTAGTCCTTTGAGACCAACAATTATTGGAAGAATTAAATAGGAAGAGCCAATACCTGTGGTTCGAAAGCCTGCAGAGCCTATTTTTGTAGATTTAATTTTAGAAGATGAAGAGGAAGAACAGACACAACTAATCAAAAAAAAGAAAGAAAAAGAAAAAGTGCCTGATTATAAAGAAATTAAATCTGAAGTACCAATTTTTACAGGGCTTGTGGAGTAGATTTTTATTAACCTGCTATCCGAATCTGAGGAGGGGAAGGAGGAGCAAAGAAAAGAAAAAAATCAGGCTGAAATTAGTTTGCAGCCTGTACAAGAAGAAATAGAAATTAGGGCAGAAACTGAATTGCCCGTGACTCCATCCCAATCTGTTATAGAATCAGAAAGAACAGTAACAGAATAGATTGGTAGTCAGGAGGAAGAAGAATGAGTAGAAAATGAAGAGGCTGAAAGAAGCCATTTGGACAAAAATAATTTCACAGATTCCACTGAAGAGCAAGAAACTCTTCAGCAAATTATGGAAAGAATTCAAGACAGAGTGGAGAGTTCTGCCGGCTCACCACCATAGATAGAAGCAAAAGCAAAAATTCAGGAATCTGAAGAGAATGTCCAAATGCAGCCTATGCTGGAGGAAGAGCAAGAGCAAATTCCTCTAGAGCAACAAAGTCACCCTCCTGATTCGACTGAAACAACAATTTTGAATGAAGTACATTTTTGTAGTCAGGAAGCTTATACCAAATACCAAGAAATAAGGGGTTACAATATTATTTATAGTAGACCAGTAAATTGGGATGGAATGCAAGAAATCAAAGATCTATTTGAATTCCAAGGTCTACTGCAATTTATATCTCAAGAAAGAGGGCATGCAGTATATGAGAATTTAGTGCCCTGTTTCTATGCAAATTTAAGAGAAGGAGAAGGAGGATTAATTTCAAACGTGGAGGAAGCTGATGTACAGATAACACCAAAGCTTCTCCACAACATATTTGGTTTAAAGAATGAAGGAACAAAAATTTTGGAAGATACAACTGTAGTTGAATGGACTGAGTAGCAAATTAAGGATTGTTTAGCTATCAATCTTGGTGTGCCATTATTAAACAGATTGAAACATTTAAATGGTAAAGCACACATGGTAGCTAACATTCTGATTAAGAATGTCTATCAACGACAGGGCCATGACATAGAATTAAGTCAATTTGTCAAATGGGCCACGTATGCAGTTGTAAATAAGATCCAAATAAATTGGTCTGCAATTTTTATCTCCAAGCTGACAATAGTGAAGAAGAAATTATTTTATGGAGATTTGATTCCACTGCTGATGTGGATAGTATTGATTTCACTAAATGGACATCAAAAAGGATAAGATCTAGAACCATTTCAGTGAAAGAATACAGAAATTTTGTAGCTACAGAATTAGCTGTACCTTCTAGAGAAATTGTAGGAGCAGTAGAGAGGATAAATCAATTAGAGCAGCAATTAGAAAAACTTCAGAAGGAAGTAGATGAACTTAGGCATAAAGATTAAATTGTATTGTTCGTCTACTTGTGTAAAATTGTATGAAATTGTATGATGTACTTGTAATGTAATTGATTCATATTAATGAATGTAAATTTTTTCAGATGCAATTTTCATACGTGTTTTGGATGTGAAATGAATGGAATTTATTGAATATTATGTAATTTGTGGAACTTTATGAATATGTAACAGATTTACAATTTGTTGGATGACAAGATAATTGCTTAAAAATTTCTAATTTGTAAATTCTGCATAACATAAAATGACCTGCAATTTAAATATTTATATAATGTTCAAATTTAAATGTATTTTAATCAAAATGAGGCATTAATGACATAGATTTAACTTTATTACAGTTAGCAGAATGAAAAAGAAAGAAAAAAGAACAAAGTGGAACTTACGAGAGTAAAACTTAGAAGTTGCCAAGTGTTAACTCAACGAAGTAAGTCCGTTGAGTTAACCGTAACTCCACGAGGTCAGTAATATAATATAAGGTCACTCCGTTGACTTATCTGTAACTCAACGAAGTTAGTCCGTGGAGTTAGCAACAGTAACTGACTGTGTTCTGTTGAGTAATTTGTAACTCAATGAGGTTAGTTAGTGGATTAAGCAGAATGGTTATTCTTTTAACCACAAACGAAACTTCGTCGGTTTAGCGGTTACCAAAATTTAAAATTAGTAGTGGTACACGTACCCATATAAACTGGAACCACGATGCACGTTGCAAGCCACGTTCTTGCAACGAGATTTATTCACTTTATGGATGCATAGTATATATATGAAACAGAATGTTATTTACGAGTTACCAGCACTTTTAAAAGAAAGGAGAAAGTGTTGGAGGAACTAGAAGGAGAAGCAGCTGATTCAACCTTCATCCGACAACAAGTATTTATAGAATGGAAAGCTTCAGACTAGTATGTAATTAATCTTCTGCTATTTATTTATGAGCACATGGACTCGTTCTTTAAGCACTAAACGATTAGTAAGAACACCTACCCAGGAATTTTCATTGTAGAGGAGTATTGAAAAATTTTCTGAACTAAACTTTAACGAAATTCTTTGGGGTGTAGCTAACCTTTCTTTAAAAGAGAACATAGAGATGGCTGCTCCAGTAGAAAAACCATTAGGAGAAATTCTATATCTTGAATTAATTGATGAACCTTCATGTATTCGATTGCCAAACTTTGAGGGAGATAGGTTTGAACTGAAATCTAATTATATTAGTCAATTGCCACATTTTCATGGATTAGAAAGAGAGGATGCCTATTATTTCCTTAGAGAATTTAACGAAGTTTGTCAAATGATGAGAATGCCGAACATGAGTATAGATGCTATTAAACTTAGATATATTCCTTTTGCTTTAAAAGATACACCTAAGAGATGGTTATATACTCTATTGCTTGATTCAATTTCTACATGGACTGAATTTTGCTCTGTTTTTTTGGAAAAATACTATCCAACACATCAAACGATTAAAAAGAAGAAAGAAATATTAATGTGTAGCCAAAAACAGGGTGAATCATTCTGGAAATATTTTGAAAGATTTAAAGATTTACTGACTCAATGTCCACATCATGCAATGAGTAAAGCACAATTAATAGGCATAATTTATGAAGGCATAGATGTTTCAATGAAATCTTTATTAGAATCTACTTGTCAAAATGGATTTTTAAAATTATGTAGTGAAGAAGCATGGGCATATTTTGAAAATTTTGCAAAAAGAACTACACAATGGGAAAATTAGGCTGAAGCTATTGCAGATAAAAGATTATTGCCAAGAGGAATGCATGAAATAGATTCCAATACTATGCTTGAGGTGAAATTAAATGAATTAACAAGGAAAATAGAAGAGTTATCATTAAATCAAAAGCTAGCAGAAAAGAATACAAACATAAATGACTTAGATATTATTTATGCTAGAAACCAGAGAGATAACTTGGGAAATTCTTATAATCCTAATTGGAGAAATCACCCGAATTTATCTTGGAGAAAAAACAATTTCCAGGGAGGAGAAAATATAAATGAGAAGAACATAAGTTATGAAGTATTAATTGAACAAGGAGCTAGAGTAAAGAAATTAGAAAAGATAATCCAACAAGTAAACAATCGTCTAGAATTTATATTTGGAAATGCTGTAAATCAAAATCAGAATAGAAATATATCACTTAGATAGAAGGAACCAATGGAAGTTAGATCTACTGGAGGATTGCCAATACAAGCTATACCTAATCCTATCAATAGAATGGTTAATGAAATTGATATCTCTTCTGGGAGGGCAGCTGAATGAAGTAGCATATCTGAAACAACTATCTGTATGTATATATGTTTTTATTTTTATTTTAAGTTAATAGTATCGTAGAGTTAATTTTTAACTCAACGAACTTAGTCTGTTGAGTTATGCCTTAACTCCACGAGGGTGTGCAGTAGTTATGTTAATTTTTGTCTCTGCTAAATTTTTGTTTTTATTTTACAGAATCGACAAATGGAATTAATGCAATTACCGTTGAATGCACAAAGGGAAATACTAAGTAACTTGTCAGCTAAAGATCTGTGTAGGATGTGTTGTGTATCAAAGGAAATTAAAGACTGTATTGAAGAAGAATATTTTTAGGGACTACAAGCTGCAAAAATGACTAAGATTAGAGATGGATTCATATGGAGGTCATTTAATCGTAGTTCAAATACCCATGAATATCTGGCTATGGAAGAAACTACTAGAATTCCAACTAATGCATTAGAAGGAATGAGTCATATTATGGGGATAGATGAAGGATTAATCATATACAAGACGAGACCAAGGTATGCAAGTTTATCATTACCTGAGATTTTGATAAGAAATCCTATAACAGGAGAAGAATGTAATATAGGAAGACCTAATATATTTGAAGCACCAACTGAAAATTGTGGGTCAGCTTTAATATTTTCTGATAAAAATTCTGCAATTCCTGAAAAATTATATTATTGGAGACCTACAAGAAATTAGGGTGAAGATTTACGCTTAAGTGTGTATAATTTTCTGAACAGATCTTGGAATGAAAACATTATAATATATCTAGGACAGAAATCATTAATTAACCAAACACATGTCATACTTGATGGTTATATATATTTAGTCACGGAGATATCTATAGCATATAGATCTGATTTATACATAGTGAGCATAGACAGTTATGATGATTATACAGAAATTTTACTTGTACCGAGTGAAATAGCTAAACCACCATCTGAAAAATTTAATAAAATTCAAATAGGAATGTGGTATAATGAAGAAGATGATCCTACTTTATGTCTGATAAGATGGTGGGATGAACTGATGAAATTTCAAATATGGATTATGGAAGACATGAATGAATGGAAGTGGGAAGAGGAGTATATTGAAATAGATGTAGAAATAGAAATTGCTAAATTACCTTGGAACCAGAAAGGATCCCTTTCTGCATTACATATCATTAATGGTAATACACTCGTATTTGGAATTTATAATATATTGCATGTTTACAAATTAAAAAAGACCAAGAACTGCATTAAAACAGAATTAATAGCAAGAAGAACTATGCCTAAAAAGTTTGCTTGGACTGATACATTTATTCCATTTGTTTCTACTTTTCAATCATGTTCTTAAGCTGTGATTTTGTGTGTTTAATGTTGCGTATTCTGCATTTATTTTATTTTTTTTTAAAAAAAGAATTTTGAAGTTTTTCATGTTCATTTTATAAAAAAAAAACAAAAAACAAACAAAACAAAATATCAATCCAGTTTGTTGGTATCTGTTCTGGGAAACCAACTGGCTTGCTTGTGAGCCACCAAAGGCATAGGAGTCTGGGTTCCACACAAGACACTGATTTATTAATATCTGTTAAATGTTATTTTGTTTTATATTCTGTGTTTATCTGGGAATGAAAAGTTTTTCAGAATCAAAAATCGAAATATGCAGAAAGAGATACAAATGGAACAAGGTATGTAACCAATTACTTATCCTGAATTTTAAATCAAACAAAACTTTATTCATGCCTACTACAATTACTGTACTTATTGTCAAATCTTTTACATTGAGGACAATGCAAAATGTAGGTATGGGGGGGAGGTAATTAAAGTAACAGCCATGTAAGTTTGTTAATTAAAGGAATTAAAATGGTACTACAAAGTTTTGAGGAAATTGAAAATTTTTATGAACTTACTGTAACTATCCGATAATTGAGACTGTAAAATTTTTATAAACTGCTTGAATGTTATATTTAGAAGGCTATAGAAGATGCTATAGAATTTATTATTTATGTAAATCTAGATATAGTATCTTATGATTTTTCTGAATTTCATGAGTTTAACAGTTTCACAATTTTAAAATGAAATCAGAATATTTAATGCTTAATCAGAAAATTATCTGAAGTCCTGAAGGAGCTGAGATGTGAATTCTAGATTAAATGAAACACATATGATGAAAGATACATTTACTTTGACTGATTAAACTTGTAGAATGATTTATGTGTAGATCTTATTAAACTACAGATAAAGTATGAGATTATTGTTATGGATTCATATCTTTAGTAAATGATAAAAGCAGGATTATATGAGATTGGTGTTTTACTACATCTGTATTAATGAAATACGTGCATATACAGTATGTGATTAATGCTTTGTTTTGTGTGTGCATTTATTTTTAGAAAAAAAATAATAATAATAATAATAATATTGAGAGTTTATTGACTTGTTTGATCACGAGCCTTTTGATCTTGAGTAGATAGGTATGTAAGGATTGTTGACCTGAAAAAGGACTCTGAAAATCTGGCAACCTAAGATCTTGATTAGATTTGGGATTGTTGACTGAAAGCTCGTTACATGGGTACATTAGAAAGCTCTTGCATGATTCAAGCTTGTTAAATTAACTTTTAAAGTACACAAAAAAAAAAGAAAAAAGAAAAAGAAAAAGAAAAAAACGTATACTGTTCTGAAAAGATACAAGTGTTTTGTGAAATACAGATATCTTATGAATCGAGTATATTTTCTGTTATCTAGAATTACTAAAATATGAATCTGGAATTGACTTTTGAAGTTGTTTAATGGAAATACAATTCTTTATTGTACTTGTCTTAATCAGATTGAATTGGATTGTACTTTAATTCGTATGTTGTTGAAATTTCTTCTAGAAAACTTATTGGAAAATTCAAGATTACACATGATGAAAAGAAGAACAAACGATAATATAATTAACACATATATGAAGATGATATACTTTGTATGTAATTTACATATATTCTAAATATCTTTGCAGGTTGATTACTGAAACATACAGAATATATGTTTATGCTAAACAGAAGAAAAAAAACAAAAGGGGGAGAATTAATTCTAGCACTTTTTGAAAGACCAATTAATTAGATCTTAGTTTGCTAAGGGACTAGCAAAATTTAGGTATGGGGGAAGCGTTTAGAATGAAAAAGTGCATATTATTAACGGTTAAATGATGGTTAATTGCATAATATTTAGCTTATCATATGAGAATTAAGCCATTATGTTATAATTGCACTGTTATATGCTTTAATTGAAGAATCTACTTAATTTTGGGGAATTAATGTTAATTTAGTACATTTATGAACTATTGGTAAATTGCAAGCTGTGAAATTCTTAAGTATCCGAAAATGCATCTAAGCATCGGATAGTTATACCTGTAACTCTCTGAAATGTTATTTTATGTTTAAACTGCTACTGACACGTGTTGAGGGCTAGTAGATTTACTTACGTTATAACTCGTTAAGTTAGTATAACTGCACGCGTTAAGTTATATGAAAATACACTAAGGCAGCACGTTAGGTTAGCGTTATAAACTTAAGTTGTTATGTTTGCACGTGTTTTATAGTTAAATCAACGAAGGAAGTCCGTTGAGTTATATGTAACTCCATAGACTATATATTTTCTAATATGCCACTGTAGCGGTTGTAGGAATAGACAGTTGGAAGGAAAAACCACGTTCGCACGTATCACGTAGGAATTCAATCGCGTAGGGAGAAAGAAATCATCGTCGTTGATCTGAAGGAAGGAAATCCAACCGACCATTCAACCAGAAGCAGTTACTACTAAAGAAATATAAAAGAAAAGAAGAAAAAAAGAAGAAGTGTGTGTGTTCGATGGATGGCCAGTGTATACAGAGGAGGAGCACCGAGCTTTCTGCAGACAATATCGGCGATTCTCCGAAGTATCACACCAACCATCGTATCACCACCATAATCACCAATCATCGGAGGTCTGTGAGGATACTTGCTTGATGTCGGGTCGATTCCGAGCCAAACACAGTGCCTGACAACCACTGTGAGGAGTGATCGCGTCGTGGGAAGGGAAGACATTTTCACCAAGCGCCGACTCATATTTCAGGAGATCGTAAAGCTTTTAGCCTTGGCTTCGGGTTGATGCCTGTATGCTGAAGAGGAGATCATCTTGCAATTCTGGACTCGCGATTCTATAGGGAGAAGAGACAGAATTGTAAGTGGTTTAATTTTCAGTGGTGTAATCGCGTTGCAAGTAGTGTCGGAAGTATTTACTGTCAAGTGAGATTACTTTACATTTCACCTTTCGCCCATTACATCAAAAACAAAAATACAAAAACAATTTATCTTTGTTTGTTTTTTGTATTTGAGTGTTGTATTGTTTGTGTTGATCGTGATTAATGTTATCTATATCAGTTTTATGATTGTTTTATGTTAGTTTTAATTTTAAAGTTTACTGAAATTGGTTTGTACAAAACAACTTAAAGATTTTAATGGTTACTGTTTGAATCATCTGAATGTTAGTATTGCTTAATGATAAATCCAATGTTAACTAGCATTAAAAAGCTTAATTGATGTTATTTACAATCTGTGGAATCGCCCAATGGTTGGCCAAATTCCTCTGTAAATAGTAGTATTATAAAGAAGAGACAGGCTCGTGGAGTTAACGTAACTCCACGAGGATAGTCCGTTGAGTTACCCATAACTCAACGAACTTAGTCCGTTGAGTTAACTGTAACTCAATGGAGTGCTTATTGAATATAAATTTGAATTGTTCACAATCAAACATTTCTTAAATTCGTCAGCAATTTCCTATGAGATCGACCTGTACTTGCACACTGATATAATAGACACTGTGCACTTGCAGTTAAAGTACAAATTGGAATTAATATCTAAATTGTATTAAAGGTTGTTTGTTTACTTCTAAAAGAAAGAATAGGCAGAAAGATAAATTAACTAAGTAAAAATAGAAGTAACAAATTCAAGTTTTTCTAGTGTAGTGCTGGGAAAACACGAACAGTTGTCAGGCACTGTGTTTGGCTCGGAATCGACTCGACATCAGGAAAGTATCCTCACAGACCTCTGATGGTTGGTGATAATGGTTGGTGTGGTACTTCAGAGAATTGTCGACGTTGATCCTCCTCTACACACACTAGCCATACCCATCGATCACATACACTCTGCTTTTTTTTCTTCTTTTCTTTTATATTTCTTCAGTGGTAACTGCTTCTGCTTGAATGGTCGGTTGGATTTCCTTCATTCATATCAACGACGATGATTTCTTCTCTCTGCACGATACATGCAATCGTGGTTTTTTTCTTCCAACTGTCCTGTTTCTGCAATCGCTACAATGGCATATTAGAAAATAAATAGTCCATGGAGTTACAGATAACTCAACGGACTTACCTCATTGATTTAGCTATAAAACACGTGCATAAACTTACTATCTGATGCTCAGGTGCATTTCAGATACTTACAGACTTAACTATCCAATGCTTAGGTGCATTTCGGATAGTTATAGATAACTCATCGATATATAACTTAAGTAAATCTACCAGATCTCGACACATGCCATCAGTAGTTTTATAATAAAAGAAATATTTCAGAGAGTTACAAGTCTAACTATCCGATGCCCAGATGCATTTCAGATAGTTAGAGATAACTCATCGAAAATCCACTTAAGTTATTCTTCTAGAACATGACACGTGTCCACAACTATTTTATAAATAAAAGGAGATTTCGGAGAGTTACACATATAACTATCTGATGCCCAGCTGCAATTTCAGATAGTTAGAGATAACTCACCCAAAGTTCACTTAAGTCATGCATTATGGTTTCGACACGTGTACTTCAGGAAATAATAAAATATTCTTTTAAAACATAACTGTTCGGCAATTTAAACATAACTATCCGATACATGTTCGGTATGTTAAACATAACTATCCGAAATAACAAAGAATTTGGATACTTAAGAATTTCACAGCCTGCAACTCACCGATAGTTTAGAAATGTACTAAATTAACATTAATTCCACGGAATTAAGAAGATTCTTTAATTAAAGCTTATAACAGTGCAATTATAACATAATGGCTTAATTCTCATATGATAAGCTAAATATTATGCAATTAACCATCATTTAACCGTTAATATTATGCACTTTTTCATTATAAACACATACCAGTCTGAAGCTTTATATTTAGTAAATAGTTGTTGACGGATGAAGTTGAATCAGCTACTTCCCCTTCCAATTCCCCAACGAATTTCCTTTTCTTTCAAAAGTGCTGGTAACTCGTAAATGACATTCTATTCTATATTTATAATGCACATCCATAAAGCAAATGAATCTCGTTGCAAGAATATGTCTTGTAACATGTAGTGTGGTTCCTATTTTTATGGGTACGTGTTCCACTTCTAATTTCAAATTTCAGTAACTACTAAACCCATGAAGTTTAGTTCGTGGCTAAAAGAATAACTATTTAGCTTAATCTACGAACTGACCTCATTGAGTTACAGTTAACTCAATGGACTAGCTTCGGTTACTGTTGCTAACTCCACAGACTAACTTCGTTGAGTTACAAATAACTCAACGAAGTGACCTTATATTTTATTATTTACCTAGTGGAGTTAAGGTTAACTCAACGAACTTACTTCGTTGAGTTAACACTTAGCAAATTTCTAAAACTTACTCCTCGTATTAACTTCTATATATTTTTCTCTCTTGCATTATGTCAACTTAAATAAAGTTAAATACATGTCATTAATGCAGTGTTCTAAATAAAACTTATTTAAATCTAAACATTTTATGCATATTTAACTTGCAGTTCATTTCTTGTTGTGCAAAATTTACATTTTACTTTGCAGCATATAGATATTTTCAGCATTAACCAATTATCATGCATTTAATCCTGACATTTAGAAAATTTGTAAATCTTTTAAGCAGTCTTGCATCTTGTTCAAACAGTTATATAATATTCAAGATAGTTCATCAATTACATCATTCTCAAACATGAATGCAAAAACATCTGAAAAACATACATTCATTTATATGAATATTTTACATTACAATCAATTAGATATTTTTCATACAAATATAAGTACAAGTAGACGAACAATACAATTTAATCTTTCTTCCTAAGTTCATCTACTTCCTTCTAGAGTTTTTCTAATTATTGCTCTAATTGATTTATCCTCTCTATAGCTCCTATAATGCCTTTAGAAGGTTCAACAATCTCAGCAACAACATAATTTCTATATTCTTTCACTGAAATGGTTCTTAATCTTATCCTTTTGGATGCCCATTTCATGAAATCAATACTGTCCACCATCAATAGTGGAATCAAATCTCCATAAAATAGTTTCTTCTTTACTGCTCTTAGCTTGGAGATAAATACTGCAGACCAATTAATCTGAATTCTGTTCACAATTGCATGTGGCCCACTTGACAAACTAACTTAGTTCTATATCATGACCTTGTCGTTGGTAGACATTCTTAATCAAAATGTTAGCTATCATGTGTGCTTTACTGTTTAAGTGCTTCAGTCTATTTAATAATGGCACACTAGGATTGATAGCTAAACAATCCTTTATTATCTATTCTATCCACTCAAATGTAGTTGTGCTTTCCAGAATTTCTATTCCTTCATTCTTCAGTCCTAAAATGTTATGGAGAAGCTCTACTGTTATCTATACATCAGCTTGCTCCACATTGGAAATTAATGCACTTTCTCCTTCTCTTAAATTTGCATAGAAACAAGGCACTAGATTCTCATATACTACATGCCCTCTTTGTTGAGAAATAAATTGCAGTAGACCTTGGAACTTGAATAAATCCTTAATTTCTTGCATACTATCCCAATTTACTGGTCTACTGTAAATAATGTCATAACCCCTAATCTCTTGATATTTATTATATGCTTCCTGACTCCAAAAGTCTACTTCATTCAAAACTGTTGCTTTAGTCGGGTCAAGAATTTGAATTTGTTGCTCTAGAGGGGTTTGTTCTTGAATTTCCTCTTCCATGTGCTGAACTTGAATTGGTTGAAAATGCTCTGGAGATTCTTGCATTTTTGCTTCTGGTTTTGTTTGTGGTGGTGAGCCGGTAGAACTCTCCATTCTATCTTGAATTCTTTCCAAAATTTGCTGAAGAGTTTCTTACTCTTCAATGGAATCTATCGAGTCATTTCTTTCTTATTCCATATGTACTTGTTCAGTTTCTTCTTTTTCTTCTTCCTCCTGACTACCAATATACATTGTCACTATTCTTTCTGATTCTATGGAAGATTAGGATGGAGTTACGGGCAAATTAGCATCTACCATAATTTCTGTTTCTTCTATTTGAACAGGTTGCAGATTAGTTTCAACCTGATTTTCTTCTTCTCTGTGCTCTTACTGCTGCTGCTCTTGCTCCTCCTTAGAATCAGATAGCAAGTTTACAAAAATTGGCTCTATAGGCCCTATTGATATTATTGGCTTCGGTTTAATCTCTTCTTGATGTTCAAGCACTATCTCTTTTCCTTTCCTTCTAAGGAACTCAACGAACTTTTCGTAAAGTTATATCTAATAAAAATACTTATAATAATAATTTTTACTTTAGTCAAGACCGAAGAATTTCTAGTCTAACCAACTCTTAATTTTTTTCAACATTTTAGAATTTTTGGTCAAATCGTTATTTTCCTTGATTGAGCCGAAATTAAATACTGTTTGTTTCTTATTGGTTGAACTGATACTATGCTTCGGTAAAATCGACATTTTTACTTAATATAATATATAGATTTTTTTTTTAAAATGTACTTAGAAATTTTCTTACTAAGTAAAGCTCGAGTAGTCCTCTACTCTTCCTTCCTCTATAATTCCAAAAGAACTTTTTGGTATTTTCAAAATAGGTCTAAGTCTTTGTCCATTTACTTTAAATATATTCTGATTTTTAGGATTTTCAATTTCAATAGCTCCATAGGGATCAATATTTCGAATTATGTAAGGTCCTGCCTACCTAGATCCTAATTTTCCTAGATGGTTATGGAGTCTAATCATGTAAAGATATACTTCTTATCCTATTTCAAAGGTTTTTGGAATAATTTTCTTGTCATACTAGAACTTCATTTTCTCTTTTTCTCTTACAGTTTTCGAATAAGCTTCATTCCTAAATTCTTCTAATTCAATCAATTGCATTTTTCTATTCTCAGTAGCTTGTTTTAAATTAGTGTTCAGAGTTTTTAATGCCCAATAAGCTTTATGTTCAATTTTAGCTGGTAAATGACAACTTTTTCCATATACTAGCCTAAAAGGTGACATACCTAAGCTTGTCTTATAAGCAGTTCTATAAGCCCAAAGTGCATCTATTAATCTATTAGCCCAATCTTTTCTAGTAGGATTTATTACTTTTTCTAAGATTAACTTAATTTATTTGTTTGCACTTTCTACTTGTCCACTTGTTTGCGTATGATATGATGTTGTAATTTTGTGATTTACTCCATATTTCTTCATTAAGGCTTCAAAACTTCTATTACAGAAATGAGTTACTCTATCATTGATAATAGCTTTAGGTATTCCAAATCTAGCAATTATATTAGTTCTTATAAAATGTATTACCACTTTGTTGTCATTAGTTTTTGTAGGAATAGCTTCTTTCCATTTAGATACATAATGCACCCCCAACAATATATAATTAAATTGATTAGATGTAGGAAATGGACCCATAAAATCTATTCCCCACACATCAAAGATTTCAACCTCAACAATAGGATTAAGAGGCATCATATTCCTCTTTGATATTCTTCCTATTTGTTGACATTTTAAACAACTTAAGCAGTATTTATGAGCATCTTTGAATAGTGTTAGCCAATAAAATCCACATTGCAGAATTTTAGCAGTAGTTTTCCCTGAACCAAAATGCCCTCCACATGCTTGGTCATGGTAGAACGACAATATGCTTTAATATTCAGTTTCTGAAACACACCTCCTTAAAACCATATCAAGACATTTCTTAAATAAGTATGGGTCTTCCCAATAGTAATATTTTACTCTTGAAAAGAACAATTTCTTATCCAGTCTATTCCAATCCTTAAGTGTTAAACCAATAACTAAGTAATTAACTATGTCTGCATACTAAGGCATTGTTTTCATGGTCATTAATTGTTCATTAAGAAAATTATCCTTAATTTCAATATTTGATTTTTCTATTTGTAATCTTGATAAATAATCTGCTACTAGATTCTCACAACCTTTTTTATCTTTAAATTCTAGATTAAATTCTTGTAATAATAATATCCATTGGATCAATCTAGGTTTAGTCTCTTTCTTTGCTATTAAGTGTTTTAAAGCTGAATGATCTGTGTATACTATCACTTTAGCTCCAATTACATATGATCTAAACTTTTCTAAGGAAAATACAACAGCTAACAGCTCTTTTTCAGTAGTTGTATAATTAACTTGAGCATCATTTAAGGTTTTGCTTGCATAATGAATCACTCTAGGAGATTTTTCTATCTTCTATCCTAGCACTGCTCCTATAGCAAAATCAGATGCATCACACATTAATTCAAATGGATGGCTCTAATCAGGTGCTTGTATTATAGGCGTTGAAATTAAGCTAGTTTTAAGCTTGAAAAATGCTTCTTTGCACTTTTATCAAAGTTAAATGGGACATCTTTTAATAGATTAGTTAAAGGTCTAGCTATTTTGCTAAAATCTTTAATAAATCTTCTATAAAATCCAACATGTCCTAGAAATGATCTAATATCTTTTACTGATTTAGGTTCTGGTAGATTAGAAATTACTTCTATTTTAGCTTTATCTACTTCCAACCCTTTCTTTGAAACATGTCTCAAGATTATTCCTTGTTTAACGATGAAGTGACATTTTTCCCAATTTAGAACTAGACTTTTTTCCACCTAGCATTTTAAAATTTGGTCTAAATTGTTTAAACACACTTCATATGAAGTTCTATAAATAGTAAAATTATTGATAAATATTTCTAAGAAATCTTCAATCATTCCAGCGAATATGCCCTGCATAAACCTTTGAAATGTGGCTAGTGCATTGCATAATCCAAATGGCATTCTCTTAAAAGCATAAGTTCCATTAGGACAGGTGAAAGTTGTTTTCTCTTGATCCTCTAATGCTACTGGAACTTGGTTATATCTTGAATACCTGTCTAGGAAACAAAAATATTCTTGCCCTACTAATTTCTCTAGCATTTGATCTATAAAAGGTAAGGGAAAATGATCTTTCCTAGTCATAGAATTCAACTTTCTATAGTCTATACACACTCTCCAACCTGATTGAATTCTAGTAGGTATCAAGTCCTGACTTTCATTCCAAATAACTGTTAATCCTGATTTCTTAGGAACTACATGGATTGGACTAACCCATGAGCTATCAGAAATCAGATAAATTATATCATTATCTAACCATTTCACTATTTCCTTCCTAACTACTTCTTTAAGGTTTGGATTTAATCTCCTCTCAAGAATTCTAACTAGTTTAGCATTGTCTTCTAGATATATGTGGTGACAACATAAAGTTGTACTTAACCCTTTTATATCAGTCATAGTCCATTCTATTTCTTCTTTATAAGTTTTTACTACATCTTTTAATTTAGCAATTTGATCCTCTTTTAAATCTGAAGCAATAGTGATTGGACATGTTCTTTTTTCTTCCAAAAATATATAAGTTAATTCAGGAGGTAAATGTTTTAATTCTAAATGTTGCCCATCAGAAGCTAGAGCTCCTAATTGAACATCATCATTTTCTATATTAATCTCTTCCTGATCTCCTTCTATATTTATGCTTTCACTTTCTTCTAAATTTTCAAAATTGAGTTGCCTATTTAATTCTTCTTGAATCACATCATCTAGCATATCTCCTTCATCCTCTAAAAAGTCTATAGTATGTAAGGACATTTCTAACTCCTCAAACTTTTCTGGTTTGAAAATGTTTAATTGAGTATCCCCATTACCATATGCTAACTTCATTACTCTAGTTTTACAATTTATAACAGCCCCTAATGTTGCTAAGAATGGCTTTCCCAAGATTAAAGATGTATCATGATTTTTATGCTTAATTTGTTGGGAATCCAAAATTACAATATCAATAGGATATATGAAGTTTTTGATTTTAATTAAGACATCCTCTATTTTTCCTCTAGGGTATCTTATACTTCTATCAACTAATTGAATAACAGTCCTAGTAGGAACTAAGCCTTCTAATCCTAAGGATGCAAATATATCACTTGGCATAACATTTATACGTGCACCTAGGTCTATTAAGGTTCTTTCTAGAATGGTATTTCCTATGGTGCATGATATAATAGAAATTCCAGGATCATATAACTTTTTAGGAATTTGTGGCAAAAATAGGGAACTACTTTGCTCAACTAGAAAGACTTTCCTTAAAACTTTTTGCTCTCTTTTCTTAATACACTAATCCTTAAGAAATTTAGCACAATGTGGCATTTTCTGCAATAAGTCTAACAAAGGAATGTTAACTTGTACTTTTTCAAAAATTTCTCTAATTTTTTTCTTATTTTTCAGGAAATATTTGTTGTAATCTTTTAGGATATGGTGCTAGTGATTGTGATTTAAAAGATTCTTTTTCTTTCATTTGATTTTTTTGATCATTTTTAGTCTCATTTTCAAATTTAGATTTTTCTTCATTGATTTCTATGTTTTCAGATATTACATTTTCATTATCATTTTGATTTTTGTTCTTATCCACCTTCATATTATTTTCTTTTTGAATTCTTGGTGGTATATCAGTTCCAGATCTTAATGTTATGCATACATCTTCCAGATTTTTGTTACTTTCATGATGTTCTTGTATTTCATTTTCGTGATTATGATCTTCAACTGTTTTTAGTCTTAAATTGCATTCTTTAAATTCTATTGTAGTGGTATTTTCTTTTGTCTATATATCTTACAAATTAGGTAGATTTGTAACATTAAAGTTTTTATTTGTGTTTTCCTATTGCATAACTTGTAATTTCATTATATATTCGTCTAATACTTTTAATTTTCTTTCCAAATCATCTAATCTCATTGCATTCAATTTTTGGTCGATTTTCATTATAGTTTTTTCAGTTTCGTATATGACATCAGTTTTAGGTTCTGAATATTCTACCTTATAGTTTAATTGGTTGACTTCTTGTTGTTGCCACATGTATTGTTCCAGTTTGTCCATGTTTTGCTCTAAGTTACACTCCAGCCTGTCATACCTACCCCAAACTTCCTTGTCTCTCAACATATTACACATTCTAAACTGACCATTAGTTGGGTAAACCATAGGATTCTCATACTCAGCTCTATTATAGTGAAGATAATTCATTTGTTGTTCATGTTCTCTAACCATCTGCAACTGTCTCAGTTTCAAACAATCAGAGATGTCGCGACATTCCAAATTGCAGAATTCGCATATGCTAACTATAGGTTTTAGAAATCTTTGAGCATAAGCATATGCCATATTCTCAATTATAGAATAAAACACACAACACTCCTCTTGCTATTAAAACAAAACAGCACTCACAGTTGCTTAGCTTCTCAATCCCCGGCAACGACACTAGAAGACTTGTATTGGATTGTTAACTTCTATTTTTAAACTTGTTTAATTTGTCTTTATGCCTATATCAATAATTACTTTTAGAAGTAAACAAACAACATTTCACACAAATTAAATATTAATTCCAATTTTATTTTTACTACAAGTGCATAGTGTATATTGTATATTGTATTTATGTGCAAGTACAAGTCGATCCCATAAAGATTGAGTAAGAATTGTGTACTATTCTGATTTTTATATTGGAATTTATGTGTTTAGTAAGCACTCCGTTGAGTTACAGTTAACACAATGGACTAAGTTCATGAAGTTATGGCTAATTCAACAGACTAACCTCATAAACTTAAGTTAACTCCACGAGCCTATCTTTCCAATGAAATACTGCTATTTACAAAGGAATTCGACCAACCATTGGGTAGTTCCACAGATTGTAAATAACATAAATTAAGCTCTTTAATGTTAGTTAATATTAGATTTATCATTAAGCAATACTAACATTCAGATATTTCAAATAGTAACCATTAAAATCTTTAAGTATCTGGAACGAATCAATTTCAGTAAACTGTAAAACTATTTTCTATTTTCTGAATCAAACAAACATAAAAACATTCACAATACTGACAATGATAACATTAATCACGATACAAAACAAACAATACAACACTTAAATATTGAATGTAAACACAGATAAGTTATTTTTTTTGGTATTTTTGTTGTGATATGTTCTGGAAGATGGATGAAAGGTGAAATGTAAAAATCTCTATCGATAGTAAATACTTCTATCACTACATGCGACGTGATTACACCACTGAAAACTTAATCACTTACAATCCTGCCTCCTCTCCCTATAGAATCGCAAGTCCAAAATTGCAAGATGATCTCCTTTTCAGCATACTGGCATCAACCTGAAACCAAGGCTAGAAGTTTTACTATCTCTTGAGATATGAGTCGGTGCTTGGTGAAAATGGCTTCCCTTCCCGCAACGCGATCACTCCTCACAATGGTTGTCAAGCACCGTGTTTGGCTCGGAATCGACCCGACATCAGGAAAGTATCCTCACAGACTTCCGATGGTTGGTGATTTTGGTGGTGGTGTGGAGCTTCAGGGAACTTCTGACGCTGCCTGTAGTTAGCGCGGTCCTCCACCTCTACACACACTACCCACCACACTTTCTTCATTTTTCTCCTCTTCTTTTATATTTCTTTCAGTAGTAACTACTTCTGCTTAGATGATCGGTTGGATTTCCTTCATTCATATCAACGATGGTGATTTCTTCTTCCTTCCACGAGTGAATTCCTGTGTGATACGTGCAATCGTGGTTTTCCTTCAAATGTCCTATTTTTGTAATTACTATAGTGGCATATTAGAAAATAAATAGTTACAGATAACTCAACGGACTTACTTTGTTGATTTAACTATAAAACACATGCAATAAAGAAATAAGCTGCTAACATAACGTGTTACCTTAGTGTGTATTCATGTAACTCAACACGTACAGTTATGCTAACTAAACGAGTTAAACATGTGTATCTCACGTGATATACTAAAGCATTTAAATTCAACACGTGCATAATTCTAACTTAACAAGTTCAGATATTTCGGATACTTATGAACCTAACTATCCAATGCTCAGATGCATTTTGGATAGTTAACAGATAACTTATCGAAAATCTACTTAAGTCATGTGTTTAAGCTTTAATTTTGCCCATTTTTAATGAATTTTATAAGTAATTTTGCATGATATTATCTATCTATGGTGGATAAATGATATTAATTATGGGTAATATAAGTCTTGAAATATAGTGCAATATAGAAATTTAATTAACAAGTACATCCCCCATTGGATATAATTTTACATGGAACACATTGATTTATTTTGAATGTCCTATGTTGGCTAATGTCTCTTGGAGTTCAACTTCCATTAATTGTAGGTAGCATACATATGGGAGGAGCTTAATGCAAAAGACCAAAGAAGATGTAAAGAATCAAAAGTTGGTGGACTAAACTTTAAAGAAGAGGACATGCCAACACCTTATTGTCCCTCCTAGATCTATGGCATCTTATTGGCTTGGTGATAAAACCAAGGTGCCACATCAAAGAGAGAGAAGACACAACAACATAAATACAAAGAGAGAGGAATTTCGGCCAACAACTTGGGGGTGCTTCCAACGAGAGAATACAAAAGGAGAAGAAGCTTGGAGGTGAGGCTTGTGCTTCCAACGAGAGACCATCCATTAATGCTATTCACCATTCTAAGGGCTAAGGAGAAGACGTCCAAGCTTGGAGGTGAGGTTGCTGCCAAGTTCCATTGAATTCAAAGCTCTAGAGAAGAAGAGAAGAAGCTCCTAAGGTAGTGACAGCCCTTAGAGTTTATTATTTTCTTGTATAGAAGGAAGAATTGATGAGAAATGGTGGTGAACATCTCAATTATATGTCTTCTTAGCTAGATAGAGTTTCAATGAATGTATATGAATGTTTAATTCTTCTTTTCAACTTCTAATTTGCATCCTCTATTCACGTGTATTGTTGGGGCTATTGGTGGGGCTTTCACACGAGTGAATGAAACTCATCAACGGTGGCTTGGCGCATTTGAGTAGAAGGTGTGAATTGAAAGAAGAAGAGAATAAGTGTTGATGTTCATTTGAATGAAGAACCTATCATTTATCCCTAGTTGTTAATTTTAATTTCAGTAGTTAATTGAGTTTGTTATATCTTATATTGATCACATTTTATCCAAATCAATCTCCAAAAAGAATTTCGAATGCAAGTAGTATAGTATAGTTTAGCTAGATTAGCAAATAGCATAGTTGCCTGCATTTAGTATAAATTAGAATAGAGTAGCATAGTCTATTGAACCTTCTTATTTTATTTTTCTTTCCTCAATTTTTATGCATTGATATCACTTCTGAAATCACGTGAAATTTGTGTGGATTTTATACTTGAATGGCTTGATAGATTTACAAGTAAAGAAATTGATTCACATCACCATTTTCCACTACACATTGCCTTGAAACTGCATGATTTGTGAGCTTGTGTTAATTTTGATTATTCTACATTCACATGTCATTAATTTACTGAAGAACAAGTTGAGTAATAATTGATTAAGTCATAAACACAATCCTTATGGAAGAATGACCTGTATTTGCCATGTACACCAAAGGAACTGTGCACTTGTAGTAAAGCTTGAGCTAAAAATATAGCTCAACAAGTTTTTGGCACCATTGCTGGGGATTGGCAATTTGGCTTAGTTTATTTTTACCATATTTGAAGTTCTTAGTTGGTTGTTTGACAAATTTTCATAAACATATCTTTCTTGTGCTTAGTTGTGAATTTTATTGCTTAAATTTCTTGCAAGTATGTCAAATTTTCATCATGATGATCCTTTTAAGTTTATAAATGATTTTTTATCTGAAAGTGCTTGTTCTTATTGCCATGTAAAAGGTCATGATGAAAGCATATGTACCAGCAAGTTATTTAATATAAAAATTCAACTAGTAGAAGAAACAACTCATGTTAATGATGAATATGATGTCTTGCATGATGCTAGTGAATTTTCTTATGATTTTGATATGCATAAATCTCATATTGATGATGGAAATGATGTTCGTGATTGCTCTCATGTTAGTAGTAGTTCTATAGAAGAGTCCATGAGGAATATAGAGAGAATCATAGAGTTAGGAGATAGCTATTATGTTGCCACTAAGCTCCTACAACAAAAAGAAGATGTAATTGTCATAGATGATGAAGAAGACTTTAATGTAGATGAAAACGTGAATTTAATCTTAAGATCTGGAAAAACTATAGAAAGAAACATATTAGAACATGAAAGTGAAGAAAACGTAGATGAAAAGGAAGAAAATATTTTGACAAATGATGAACATAAAGATGTAGAACTAGAACATGAAGGAGTTGAACTTGAAAAATGTCTAATGGATGAAACTAATGAAGAATTAATTGAAGAAAACCCTATTATAGACTTAGAAATGGATAAAAAGAAAGAAGAAACATCTAAAAATATGAACAACAAACCACCATTTCCTAGTCGACTTGACAACAACAAAGAAAATGAAGCTATAAGAACCATATTTGAGAAAATCAATGTTAATATGCCTATGTTAGAATTAATTAGAAAAATTCCAGCATATGGGAGGGTGCTTAAAAACCTTTGTACCAAGCATAGGAAGCTAAGAAAAAAATTAAGTAAGCAAGTTTATTTAACCGAGTTAAGTAGCTCAATGTTGCTTGATAGTTTAGCTAAAAAATTCAATGATCCTAGTGTTCCTCTAATAACTTGCTTAATAGGGAATGTTTTAATTGAAAAAGCATTATTAGATCTTGGTGCAGGAGTTAACGTGATGCTTAAACACTTATATGAACAATTGGGAATCACAGGAATTAAGAAAACTAGAACACTAATTAAACTAGCTAATAAATCATATAAGAGTCCCATGGGTATTGTAGAAGATGTCTTAATTCAAATTAAAGATTTTATATACCCAATCGACTTTGTCATTTTAGAAACCAATACACCAACTTGTGAACCAAATGAATCTACTTTGATCCTAGGGAGACCATTCTTAGCAACTATTAATGCCCACATTAACTGCAGAAATGGTAAAATGTCAATCTCCTTTAACAATAAGGTGATATCATTGAACATTTTTAAAAGAGATAGGACTATAAACCATCAAGTAGATGACAACATTAGTGTAAGCATTTCTAAATTATTTGAAGAAGTCGAAAATAGTAGTAATGAGGAAGAACTTAGTGCTGAAATTTGCTTTCTAGACATTGAAGACAATCTAGAACACAAGGCATGTTCACAAGAGAATAGTGGTGAGCATGAAATGAATAATGACTTGATTTTGGAAGTTAAGGAAAGGACTCAACTAAAATTACTTCCATAAAATTTGAAATATGCATTTATAGATAAGCAAAATGAATATCCTGTCATAATTGGAGCAAACTTAACCCCAAACCAAGAAGAAAAATTAATGAAGATATTAAGTAAAAACAAAGGAGCTCTTGGTTGGCAATTGAGTGATATTGTAGGAGTTAGTCCCACTATAGTTCAACATAGAATTATCCTAGAAGATGAGAACTATGCCTTTAGAGAACCTCAATGTAGATTAAATCCCCAAATGAGTGAGGTGGTAAAGAAGGAGATAGTTAAATGGCTTCACAATGGCATTATATACCCTATTAGTGATAGTAGGTCTGCATGTAGTACCTAAGAAATTGGGCTTTACAGTAGTTGAAAATCAAGATCATGAGTTAGTGCCTACTAGAATAAAAACTAGTTGGAGGGTATGTATTGATTATCGTAAATTGAATTCAGCAACTCGTAAAGATCATTTCCCATTACCATTTGTTGATCAAATGCTAGAAAGGTTAGCTGGACATGAATTTTATTGTTTTCTTGATGGATACTCTAGGTACAACCAAATACTCATAATCTCTGAGGATCAAGAAAAGACTACTTTTACTTGTCCAAGTGGAACCTATGCTTTTAGGCATATGCCTTTCGGTTTATGTAATGCGCCTGCAACATTTCAAAGATGCATGGCAAGAATTTTTTATGATATGAATGAAAAAATTTTAGAAATTTTCATGGATGACTTTTCTATTTTTGGCAAAAATTTTGATATTTGTTTACATCATTTAGATATGGTTTTGCAAAGATGTGTTGAAAAGAACTTTATTTTAAATTGGGAAAAGTGCCATTTCATGGTGAATGAAGGCATAGTTCTTGGGCATGTAATATCTAATAGAGGGATTGAGGTGGATAAGACAAAAATTGACGTTATATCTCATTTGCACCCACCTAAATCTATTAAGGAGGTTAGAAGCTTTCTAGGACATGCTGGTTTTTATCGTAGATTTATTTATGATTTTAGCAAGATAGCAAGACTTATAACAAATTTACTTGCAAAAGATTCTGAGTTTGTTTTTGATGAACATTGTCTTGCTACCTTTAATCAACTTAAGCATGCATTAATATCTCCTCCTATAATTCATGCCCCAATATGGGATTATCCTTTTGAAATTATGTGTGATGCCTCCAATTATGCAGTAGGTGCAATACTTGGGCAAATAATTGATAAGAAACATCATGTCATATGCTATGGTAGTAAAACTTTGAATGAAGCTCAAGTAAATTATACTACCAAAGAAAAAGAATTTCTTGCTGTTGTTTTTGTTCTAGATAAATTTAGACCATATTTAGTTTGCAATCAAGTTATTGTGCATACTGATCATGCAGCCATTAAACATTTGATGAGTAAAAAAGATGCAAAACCAAGATTAATTCGATGGGTTTTATTGTTGCAAGAATTCAACATAGAAATTAAAGATAAGGTTGGAAAAGAAAATTTAGTTGCTAATCACCTCTCTAAATTAGAAAATATTCCAGCATGCAATAATGTAATTAATGAAAAGTTTCCTGATGAGAGTTTATTTCTAGTTGGTAAGTTACCTTGGTTTGCAGACATTGCTAACTATCTTGCTACAGGGTTAATACCAACTGATTTATCTAAACCAGATAAGAAAAGATTGAGGTACATGGCTAAACATTATGTTTGGATAGAACCTTATTTGTATAGAATGGTGTTCGCTTGGCTAGCACGACATTAGAAAACTTGTTTGGATCTCCAGCAACGCACTAGAAAAACTTGGATTTGTTAACTTCTGTTTTTACTTAGTTAATTTATCGTTATGCCTATTCTTTTTTTAGAAGAAAACAAACAACCTTTAATACAAGTTAGATATTAATTCCAATTTGTATTTTAACTGCAAGTGCACAGTGTATATTGTATTAGTGTGCAAGTACGGGTCGATCCCACAGGGAATTGCTTAAGAATTGAGAACTGTTCCATTTTTAACAATCAAATTTCTATATTCAATAAGCTCTCCGTTGAATTATAGTTAACTAAACGGACAAAGTTCGCTAAGTTATGGCTAACTCAACAGACTAACCTCATGGACTTAAGTTAACTCCACGAGCCTGCATTCCAATTTAATACTGCTATATACAGAAGAATTTGGCCAACCATTGGGCGGTTCCATAGATTATAAATAACATTAATTAAGCTCTTTAATGTTAGTAAATACTGGATTTATCATTAGGCAATACTAACATTCAGATAATTCAAATAGTAACCATTAAAATCTTTAAGTCTTTTGAATGAACTAATTTTAGTAAACTGTTAAACTAAAACAAACATAAAACAATCACAACACTGACAAAGATAACATTAATCACGATACAACACAAACAATACAATACTCAAATACAAAATACAAACACAGATAAGTTGTTTTTGGTATTTTTGGTTTAATATGAACATGGAAATGGGTGAAAGGTGAAATGTAAAGTAACCTCAGTCGACAGTAAATACTTCTATCACTACATGCAACGCGATTACACCACTGAAAATTAAACCACTTACAATTCTATCTCCTCTCCCTATAGAATCGCGAGTCCAGAATTCCAAGATGATCTCCTTTTCAGCATACAGGCATCAACCCGAAACCAAGGCTAGAAGCTTTACGATCTCCTGAAATATGAGTCGGTGCTTGGTGAAAATGGCTTCCCTTCTCGCGACACGATCACTCCACATAGTGGTTGTCAAGCACTGTGTTTGGCTCGGAATCGACCCGACATCAAGAAAGTATCCTCACAGACCTCCGATGGTTGGTGATTATGGTGGTGATAATGTTTGGTGTGGTACTTCAGAGAATTACCGACACTGTCTGCAGAAAGCTCGGTGCTCCTCCTCTATACACACTGGCCATACCCATCGATCACACACACTTTACTTCTTTTCTTTTATATTTCTTCAGTGGTAACTACTTCTGCTTGAATGGTCGGTTGGATTTCCTTCATTCATATCAACGACGATGATTTCTTCTCCCTTCGACAAGTGAATTCCTACATGATACGTGCAATCATGGTTTTTCCTTCCAACTATCCTATTTCTGCAACCGCTATAGTGGCATATTAGAAAATAAATAGTCCGTGGAGTTACAGATAACTCAATGGACTTATCTCGTTGATTTAAATATAAAACACATGCATAAATTTAACTATCTGATGCTCAAGTGCATTTCGGATACTTACAAACTTAACTATCCGATGCCCAGATGCATTTCGGATAGTTACAGATAACTCACCGATATATAACTTAAGTAAATCTACCAGATCTTGACACGTGCCAACGGCAGTTTAATAATAAAAGAAACATTTCGGAGAGTTACAGGTCTAACTATCCGATGCTCAGCTACATTTCGGATAGTTAGAAATAACTTACCAAAAATCCACTTAAGTCACTTTCTCAGAACATGACACGTGTCCATAGCTATTTTATAAATAAAAGGAAATTTCAGAGAGTTACACATATAACTATCCGATGCTCAGCTGCAATTTCAGATAGTTATAGATAACTCACCGAAAGTTCACTTAAGTCATGCATTATGGTTTCAACACGTGTACTTCAGGAAATAATAAACTATTCGTTTAAAACATAACTACTCGGCAATTTAAACATAACTCTCTTATACATGTTTGGTATGTTAAACATAACTATATGAAATATGTTCAGTATGCTATACATAACTGTCTAAAATATCAGAAAATTCGGATACTTAAGAATTTCACAGCCTGCAACTTACCGACAGTTCAAAAATGTACTAAATTAACATTAATTCCCCTAAATTAACCAGATTCTTTAATTAAAGCATATAACAGTGCAATTATAACATAATGGCTTAATTCTCATATGATAAGCTAAATATTATGCAATTAACTATCATTTAACCGTTAATAAGATGCACTTTTTCATTCTAAACATTTCCCCCATACCTAAATTTTGCTAGTCCCTTAGCAAACTAAGATCTAATTAATTGGTCTTTCTAAAAGTGCTAGAATTAATTCTTCCCCCCTTTTTTTCTTCTGTTCAGCATAAGAACTAGTATTATCATATAGATATTTTGTATGTTTCAGTAATATTGTTTTCTCCTCTTCAACTTGCAAATATACTTAGAATATATGCAAATTACATACAAAGTATATCATCATCACATAGGTATTAATTATATTATCATTTGTTCTTCTTTTCATCATCTGTCATCTTGAATTTTCCAATAAGATTTCTAGAAGAAATTTCAACAACATACGAATCAAAGTACAATCCAATTCAATATGATTAAGACAAGTAGAATAAAGAATTGTATCTCCATTAAACAACTTCAAAAGTCTATTCTAGATTCATATTTCAGCAATTCTAGATAACAGAAAATATATTCGATTCATAAGATATCTGTATTTCACAAAACACTTGTATCTTTTTAGAACAGTATAAATTTTTTTTTTTTTTTTGTACTTTAAAAGTTAATTTGACAAGCTTGAATCATACAAGAGCTTTCTAATCTACCCATGTAACGAGTTTTTAGTCAACAATCCCATATCTGATCAAGATCTTAGGTTACCAGATTTCAAAAGTCCTTTTTCAGGTCAACAATCCTTACATACCAATCTACTCAAGTACAAAAGGCTTGTGATCAAACAAGTCAATAAACTCTCAAAATTTCTTTTTTCTTTTTTTTTCTCTTTTTTTTTTCTTTTTTCTTTCACAATACAAAAATGAAACAAAACATTAAACACATACTATATATGTACATATTTCATTAATACAAATGCAATAAAACACCAATCTCATATAGTCTTGCTTCTATCATTTACTGTAAATATGAATCCATAACAATAAGCTCATACCTTTTCTGTAGTTTAATAAGAACTACACATAAATCATTCTACAAGTTTAATCAGTTAAATTAAATGTATCTTTAATCATATGTGTTTCATTTAATCTAGAATTCACATTTTAGCTCCTTCAGGACTTCAAATAATTTTTTTTCATTAAGCATTCTGATTTCATTTTAAAATCGTGAAACTGTTAAACTCATGAAATTCAGAAAAAGCATAAGATACTATATCTAGATTTGCATAAATAGTAAATTCTATAGCATCTTATATAGTCTTCTAAATATAACATTCAAGCAGTTACAGTTTATAAAAATTTTACAGTCTCAATTATCAGATAATTATAGCAAGTTCATAAAAATTTTCACTTTCCACATAACTTTTTAGTACCATTTTAATTCCTTTAATTAACAAACTTACATGGCTGTTACTTTAATTACCTCCCCCCCATACCTATATTTTGCATTGTCCTCAATGTAAAAGATTTGACAATAAATACAGTAATTGTAGCAAGCATGAATACAATTTCGTTGATTTAGCACCTAACTCAACGAATGAGTTTAAATTTAAATTCAAGATAAGTAATCAGTTACATACCTTGTTTCATTTGTATCTCCTTCTGCATATTCTGATTTTTGATTCTGAAAAACTTTTCATTCACAGATAAAAGCAAAATATATAACAAAATAACATTTAATAGATATTGATAAATCATTGTCTTGTGTGGAACCTTGGCTCCTATGCCTTTGGTGGCTCACAAGCAAGCTAGTTGGTTTCCTAGAACAGATACCAACAAACTAGATTGATATTTTGTTTTTTTCTTTTATTTTTTATAAAATAAACTAAAACTAAATTTTTTTTAAAAAAAGTAAATGCAGAAAACACAACATTAAATACACAAAATCACAGCTTAAGAACATGATTGAAAAGTAGAAACAAATGGAATAAACGTGTCAGTCAAGCAAACTTTTTAGGCATAATTCTTCTTTCTATTAATTCTGTTTTAATGCAGTTCTTGTTCCTTTTTAATTTGTAAACTTGTAGTATATTATCAATGCTAAAGACAAGTGTATTACCATTAATGAAATGAAATGCAGAAAGGGATCCTTTTCGATTCCAAGGTAATGTAGCAGTTTCTATTTCTACATCTATTACAATATACTCTTCTTCCCACTTCCATTCATTTATGTCTTTCATAATCCATATTTGAAATTTCATCAATTCATCCCACCATCTTATCAGACATAAAGTAGGATCATCATATTCATTATACCACATTCCTATTTGAATTTTATCAAATTCTGTAGATGGTGGTTTAGCTATATCACTTGGTATAGGTAATATTTCTATAAAATCATCATAACTGTCTATGCTCACTATGTATAAATCATATCCAAATGCTATTGATATATTTGTGACTAAATATACATATCCATCAAGTATGACATGCATGTTGTTAATTAATGATTTCTGTCCTAGATATATCATAATATTTTCAGTCCAAGATCTATTTAGAAAATTATATACACTTAAGCATAAATCTTCATCCTAATTTCCTGTAGGTCTCCAATAATATAATTTTTTAGGAATTGTAGAATTTTTATCAGAAAATATTAAAGCCGACCCACAATTTACAATTGGTACTTCATATCTATTAGGTCTTCCTATATACCATTCTTCTCTTGTTATAGGATTTCTTATCAAAATATCAAGTAATAGACTTGCATACCTTAGTCTGGTTCTGTATATGATTAATCCTTCATCTATCCCCATAATATGTTCTATTCCTTATAATGTATTAGGTGGAATTCCAGTAGTTTCTTCCATAGGCAGATATTAATGGGTAATTGAACTACGATTAAATGACTTCCATATGAATCCATCTCTAATCTTAGTCATTTTTGCAGCTTGTAGTCTCTGAAAATATTTTTCTTCAATACAGTCTTTAATTTCCTTTGATACACAACACAACCTGCACAGATCTTTAGCTGACAAGTTACTTAGTACTTCCCTTAGTGCATCCAACGGTAATTGCATCAATTCCATTTGTTGATTTTGTATAACACAAACAAAAATTTAGTAGAGACAAAAATTAACATAACTACTGCACACCCTCATGGAATTAAGGCATAACTCAATGGACTAAATTCATTGAGTTAAGGACTAACTCTACGATACTATTAACTATAAAAAAAAAAAAACATATATATACAGATAGTTGCTTCAGATATGCTGCTTCATTCAGCTACCCTCCCAGAAGAGGTATCAATTTCATTAACAGTTCTATTGACAGAGTTAGGTACTGCTTGCATTGGCAATCCTCCAATAGGTCTAACTTCCATTGATTCCTTCTATCTAAGGGGTATATTTCTATTTATATTTTGATTTGCAGTATTTCCAAATACAAAATCTAGACGATTGTTTAATTGTTGGATTATCTTTTCTAATTTCTCTATTCTAGATCCTTGTTCAAGTAATGCTTCATAACTTATATTCTTCTCATTTAAATTTTCTTCTCCCTGTAAATTGTTGTTTCTCCAAGATAAATTCGGGTGATTTCTCCAATTAGGATTATAAGAATTTCCAAAGTTATCTTTCTGATTTCTAGCATAAATAATATCTAAATCATTAATGTTTGCATTCTTTTCTGCTAGCTTTTGATTTAATGATAACTCTTCTATTTTCTTTGTTAATTTAGTTAATTTCACCTCATGCATAGTACTTGAATCTATTTCATGCATTCCTCTTGGCAATATTCTTTTATCTGCAATAACTTCAGCCGAGTTTTCCCACTGTGTAGTTCTTTTTGCAAAATTTTCTAAATATGTCCATGCTTCTTCACTACATAGTTTCAAAAATCCATTTTGACAAGTAGATTCTAATAAAGATTTTGTTGAAACATCTATGCCTTCATAATATATACCTATTAATTGTGCTTTACTCATTACATGATGTGGACATTGAGTCAGTAAATCTTTAAATCTTTCAAAATATTTCTAGAATGATTCACCCTATTTTTGGCTACACATTAATATTTCCTTTTTCTTTTTAATCGTTTGATGTGTTGGATAATATTCTTCGAGAAAAACAAAGCAAAATTCAGTCCATGTAGAAATTGAATCAGGCGATAGAGTATATAACCATCTCTTAGCTGTGCCTTTTAAAGCAAAAGGGATATATCTAAGTTTAATAGCATCTATACTCATGTTCGGCATTTTCATCATTTTACAAACTTCGTTAAATTCTCTAAGGAAATAATAGGCATCCTCTCTTTCTAATCCATGAAAATGTGGCAATTGACTAATATAATTAGATTTCAGTTCAAATCTATCTCCCTCAAAGTTTGGCAATCGAATACATCAAGGTTCATCAACTAATTCAGGATACAGAATTTCTCCTAATGGTTTTTCTATTGGAGCAGCCATCTCTACGTTCTCTTTTAAAGAAAGGTTAGCTACACCCCAAAGGATTTCATTAAAGTCCAATTCAAAAAATGTTTCAGTGTGCCTCTGTGTTGAATATCCTTGGGTAGGTGTTCTTACTAATCGATTAGTGCTCAGAGAACGAGTCCATGTGCTCATAAATAAATAGTAAAAGATTAATTACATACCAGTCTGAAGCTTTCCATTCAGTAAATATTTGTTGACGGATGAAGTCGAATCAGCTACTTCTCCTTCCAGTTCCTCCAACGCTTTTCTCCTTTCTTTTAAAAGTGCTAGTAACTCGTAAATAACATTTTGTTTTATATATATAATGCACATCCATAAAGTGAATAAATCTCGTTGCAAGAACGTGTCTTGCAACGTGCATCATGGTTCCTATTTTTATGGGTACATGTACCATTATTAATTTCAAATTTTGGTAACCGCTAAGCCGACGAAGTTTCGTTCGTGGTTAAAAGAATAACTGTTCTGCTTAATCCATGAACTAACCTCGTTGAGTTACAGGTAACTCAATGGAACAATGTCGATTACTATTGCTAACTCTACGGACTAACTTCGTTGAGTTACAGATAACTCAACGGAGTGACCTTATATTATATTATTGACCTTATGGAGTTAAGTTTAACTCAACGAACTTACTTCGTTGGGTTAACACTTAGCAACTTCATTCTACTCAAAATTCATTTAAATCTGAATATTATATAAATATTTAACTTGCAGATCATTTTATGTCATGTAGAATTTACATTTTACCTTGCAACATGCAAAAATTTTCAAACATCTATCCTATCATTCAGCAAATTGTAAATTTGTTAAACATTCATTCATAATGTTCCACAAATTATATAACATTCAATAAATTCCATTCATTTCACATTCAAAACACGTATGAAAAGTACATCTAAAAAATTTATATTTATTAATATGAATCAATTTATATTACAAGTACATCATACAATTCTATACAAGTAGACGAACAATACAATTTAGTTTCTATTCCTAAGTTCATCTACTTCCTTCTGAAGTTTTTCTAATTGAAGTTCTAATTGATTAATTCTCTCTACAGCTCCTGTAATTCCTCTAGAAGGTAAAGCTATTTCTGCAGCTACAAAATTTTTGTATTCTTTCACTGAAATGGTTCTTGATTTGATTCTCTTTGATGCCCATTTAGTGAAATCAATACAGTCCACCATCAGCAGTGGAATCAGATCTCCATAAAACAATTTCTTCTTTACTGTTCTCAGCTTGGAGATAAAAACTACAAACCAATTTATTGGAATTCTATTGACAACTGCAAACGTGGCCCATTTGACAAATTGACTCAATTCTATGTCATGGCCTTGTCGTTGACAGACATTCTTAATTAAAATGTTAGCTACCATGTGTGCTTTACCATTTAAATGCTTCAGTCTATTTAATAGAGGCACACTAGGATTGATAGCCAAACTGTCCTTGATTTCTTGTTCTATCCATTCAATAGTAGTTGTACTTTCTAAAATTTCCTGCCCTTCATTCTTTAATCCAAAAATGTTGTGGAGAAACTCTGGTGTTATCTATACATTAGCTTCCTCCACGTTGGAAATTAATCCTCCTTTTCCTTCTCTTAAGTTTGCATAAAAGCAAGGCACTAGATTCTCATATACTACATGCCCTCTTTTTTGAGAAATAAACTTCAGTAGACCTAGGAACTCAAATAATTCTTTGATTTCTTGCATTTCATCCCAATTTACTGGTTTACTGTAAATGATATCATAACCCCTAATTTCTTAGTATTTAGTATAAGCTTCTTGACTCCAAAAATGTACTTCATTTAAAATTGTTGTTTCAGTCAGGTCAGGAATTTGACTTTGTTGTTCTAGAGGGGTTTGTTCTTGATCTTCCTCTAACATAGGCTGCACTTGAACATGTTCTACAGATTCCTGAATTTTTGCTTTTGCTTCTGTTTATGGTGGTGAGCCGGCAGAACTCTCCACTCTATCTTGAATTCTTTCCATAAATTGCTAAAGAGTTTCTTGCTCTTCAGTGGAATTTGCAAAGTCATTTTTGTCCAAATGGCTTCGTTCAGCTTCTTCTTCATTTTCTATTCTTTCTTCTTCCTCCTGACTACCAATCTGCTCTATCACTGTTCTTTCTAATTCTGTGGCAGATTAAGATGGATTCATAGGCAATTCAGTTTCTACCCTAATTTCTGTTTCTTCTTCTTGTACAGGCTGCAGACTAATTTCAACTTGTTTTTCTTCTTCTCTTTGCTCTTGCTGCTACTGTTCCTGCTCCTCCTCAGAATCGGATAGCAGGTTTATAAAAATTGACTCCACAGGCCTTGTTGACATTGGTACCTCAGATTTAATCTCTTTTCAATACTTAGGCACTATCTCTTTTCCTTTCCTTCGTGTGATTAATTATGCTTGTTCTTCCTCTTCTTCATTTGAGATTAAATCTAAAAATAAAGGCTCTGCACGCCTTTGAGCCACAGGTACTAGCTCTTCCTATTTAATTTTTCCAATAATTGCTAGTCTCGAAGGACCAACTTCAACTTCTCTTGCAGCAGGTTTGGTAGTAGCTTCTTGATGTTGTTCAACCTTAATTTTGTACTAGGCCCTCAACTTTTCTTCTACCCTTCTTCTTTTAATGCCATCATATAAAATATGTGTCTTAGCTATAGCTATACTTTCTTCATCACCTTGGTAGCACGACACTAGAAAACTTGTTTGGATCTTCAGCAACACACTAGAAAAACTTGGATTTGTTAACTTCTGTTTTTACTTAGTTAATTTATCTTTATGCCTATTCTTTTTATAGAAGAAAACAAACAACCTTCAATACAAGTTAGATATTAATTCCAATTTGTATTTTAACTACAAGTGCATAGTGTATATTGTATTAGTGTGTAAGTACAGGTCGATCCCACAGGGAATTGCCTAAGAATTGAGAATTGTTCCATTTTTAACAATCAAATTTATATATTCAATAAGCTCTCCATTGAATTACAATTAACTAAACGGACAAAGTTCGTTGAGTTATGGCTAACTCAACAGACTAACCTCGTGGACTTAAGTTAACTCCACGAGCCTACATTCCAATTTAATACTGCTATTTACAGAATAATTCGGCCAACCATTGGGCGGTTCCATAGATTGTAAATAACATCAATTAAGCTCTTTAATGTTAGTAAATACTAGATTTATCATTAGGCAATCTAACATTCAGATAATTCAAACAGTAACCATTAAAATCTTTAAGTCTTTTGAACGAACTAATTTTAGTAAACTATTAAACTAAAACAAACATAAAACAATCACAACACTGACAAAGATAACATTAATCACGATACAACACAAACAATACAACACTCAAATACAAAATACAAACACAGATAAGTTGTTTTTGGTATTTTTGGTTTAATATGAACATGGAAATGGGCGAAAGGTGAAATGTAAAGTAATCTCAATCGATAGTAAATACTTCTATCACTACATGTGACGTGATAACACCACTAAAAATTAAACCATTTACAATTCTGTCTCCTCTCCCTATAGAATCGTGAGTCCAAAATTGCAAGATGATCTCCTCTTCATCATACAAGCATCAACCCGAAACCAAGGCTAGAAGCTTTACAATCTCCTAAAATATGAGTTGGCGCTTGGTGAAAATGGCTTCCCTTCCCACGACGCGATCACTCCTTACAATGGTTATCAAGCACTGTGTTTGGCTCGGAATCGACCCGACATCAAGAAAGTATCCTCACAGACCTCCGATGGTTGGTGATTATGGTGGTGATAATGTGGTGGTGATAATGTTTGGTGTGTTACTTCAGAGAATTACCGACATTGTCTACAGAAAGCTCGGTGCTCCTCCTCTGTACACATTGGCCATACCCATCAATCACACACACTTTACTTCTTTTTCTTCTTTTCTTTTATATTTCTTTAGTGGTAACTACTTCTACTTGAATGGTCAGTTGGATTTCCTTCATTCATATCAACGACGATGATTTCTTCTCCCTTCGACGAGTGAATTCCTGCATGATACGTGTGATCGTGGTTTTTCCTTCCAACTGTCCTGTTTCTACAACCGCTATAGTGGCATATTAGAAAATAAATAGTCTGTGGAGTTACAGATAACTCAATGGACTTACCTCGTTGATTTAACTATAAAACACATACATAAATTTAACTATCTGATGCTCAGGTGCATTTCAGATACTTACAAACTTAACTATCTGATGCTCAGATGTATTTCAGATAGTTACAGATAACTCACCGATATATAACTTAAGTAAATCTACTAGATCTCAACATGTGTCAGCAGTAGTTTAATAATACAAGAAACATTTCAGAGAGTTACAAGTCTAACTATCTGATGCTCAGCTGTATTTTAGATAGTTAGAGATAACTTATCGAAAATCCACTTAAGTCACTTTCCCAGAACATGATACGTGTCCATAGCTATTTTATAAATAAAAGGAAATTTCAGAGAGTTACACATATAACTATCCGATGCTCAGCTACAATTTCGGATAGTTATAGATAACTCACCGAAAGTTCACTTAAGTCATGCATTATGGTTTCAACACGTGTACTTCAGGAAATAATAAACTATTCTTTTAGAACATAACTATTCGGTAGTTTAAACATAACTCTCTGATACATGTTCGGTATGTTAAACATAACTGTCCAAAATATGTTCAGTATGTTATATATAACTGTCCAAAATATCAGAAAATTCGGATACTTAAGAATTTCACAGCTTGCAACTTACCAACAGTTCAAAAATGTACTAAATTAACATTAATTCCCCCAAATTAACTAGATTCTTTAATTAAGTATATAACAGTGCAATTATAACATAATAGCTTAATTCTCATATGATAAGCTAAATATTATGCAATTAACCATCATTTAACCATTAATAATATGCACTTTTTCATTCTAAACAAATGGGTTCTGATCAAATTTTAAGAAGATGTCTTCCTGAAGATGAAATTGCTAATGTCTTAAATTTTTGTCATAATCATGCTTGTGGAGGTCATCTTAGCCATAGAAAAACTTCTTTGAAAATACTTGAATGTGGATTTTATTGGCCTTCTTTAATTAAAGACTCTAAAGATCATTGTAGACATTGTGATAGATGCCAAAGAATGGGAAAAATTTCCAAACGAAATATGATGTCTTTGAATCCTATCATTGAAGTTGAAATTTTTGATGTTTGGGGCATTGATTTCATGGGACCATTTCCCATTTCTTTTGGTTATTCTTATATTTTGTTGGCTATTGATTATGTTTCTAAATGGATTGAAGCTATCCCAACTAAGAGAAATGATGCTAAAGTTGTTGTTGATTTTCTTAGATCTAACATTTTTGCTAGATTTGGTATTGCAGGAGCTATAATTAGTGATAATGGACCTCACTTTTGTAACCGAGTATTTCAAATGGCCTTGAGGAAGTATGGGGTTACTCATAAGTTAGCTACACCATATCATCCTCAAACAAGTGGGCAAGTTGAGGTATCCAATAAACAAATCAAGCACATGCTCGAAAAAGTAATCAAACCAAGTAAGAAGGATTGGGCAGAAAAGCTTAATGATGCACTTTGGGGTTATAGGACTGCCCATAAAACTGTGTTGGGAATGTCACCATTTAGAGTAGTTTATGGGAAAGCATGCCATTTACCTATAGAAATAGAACATAAAGCAGAATGGGCTATTAGAACATTTAACATGTGTGTTGATGATGCAGGAAAAGCAAGAAAATATCAACTCAATGAGCTAGAAGAAATAAGAAGAGAGGCTTATGTACATGAATGTTTAATTCTTCTTTTCAACTTCTAATTTGCATCCTCTATTCATGTGTATTGTTGGGGCTGTTGGTGGGGCTTTGATACAAGTGAATGAAACTCATCAACGGTGGCTTGGCGCATTTGAGTAGAAGGTGTGAATTGAAAGAAGAAGAGAATAAGTGTTGATGTTCATTTGAATGAAGAACCTATCATTTATCCCTAGTTGTTAATTTTAATTTCAGTAGTTAATTGAGTTTGTTATATCTTATATTGATCACATTTTATCCAAATCAATCTCCAAAAAGAATTTCTAATGCAAGTAGTATAGTATAGTTTAGCTAGATTAGCAAATAGCATAGTTGCATGCATTTAGTATAAATTAGAATAGAGTAGCATAGTCTATTGAACCTTCTTATTTTATTTTTCTTTCCTCAATTTTTATGCATTGATATCACTTCTGAAATCACGTGGAATTTGTGTGGATTTTATACTTGAATGGCTTGATAGATTTACAAGTAAAGAAATTGATTCACATCACCATTTTCCACTACACATTGCCTTGAAACTACATGAATTGTGAGCTTGTGTTAATTTTGATTATTCTACATTCACATGTCATTAATTTACTGAAGTATACCTAAGAGCTTGAAGAACAAGTTGAGTAATAATTGATTAAGTCATAAACACAATCCTTGTGGAAGAATGACCTGTATTTGCCATGTACACCAAAGGAACTGTGCACTTGCAGTAAAGCTTGAGCTAAAAATATAGCTCAACATCATGTAGTAAGGTTTCAACACGTGTATTCCAGGAAATAATAAAATATTTGTTTAAAACATACTGTCTGGTACATTAAACATAACTCTCCGAAATACCGGAAAATTCAGATACTTAAGAATTTCATAGCTTGTAATTCACCGATAGTTCAAAAATGTACTAAATTAACATTAATTCCTTGAAATTATGTAGATTCTTTCATTAAAGCATATAACAGTGCAATTATAACATAATGGCTTAATTCTCATATGATAAGCTAAATATTATGCAATTAACCATCATTTAACCCTTAATATTATACACTTTTTCATTCTAAACAATAGTGTTGTGGAGCTTTAGGGAACTTCCAACGCTTCCTATAGTTAGCGTGGTTCTCCACCTCTTTTCACACAGTCTTTTTCTTCGTTTTTTATGTTTCTTTTAGTAGTAACTGCTTCTGCTTACATGATCAATTGGATTTCCTTCATTCATATCAACAATGGTGATTTCCTTTTCATTCCACGAGTGAATTCTTACATGATACGTGCAATCATGGTTTTCCTTCGAATTTCCTATTTCTGCAACTTCTACAATGGCATGTTAGAAAATAAATGGTCTATGGAGTTAGTGTAACTCAACGGACTTACTTCATTGATTTAACTATAAAACATGTGTAAATAAGAAATAACGAGTTTAGATATTTCGGATAGTTACAACTATAAGTATCTGAAACTTACATACATTTTGGATAGTTAGCACCTAACCTTCTAAAAGATAACTTAAGTCAAGTTTTCAGATCGTGACACGTGTCCTCAGGCAATTTTATGATAAAAAGATATTACGGATACTTACAAACCTAACTATCTAATGCTTAGACACATTTCAAATAGTTAGCAGATAACTTACCGAAAATCCACTTAAGTCGTATATTAAGGTTTCAACACGTGTACTCTAGGAAATAATAAAATATTCTTTAAGCATTTAAAACATAACTATCTAGTACATAAAATGTAACTCTCCAAAATAACAGAAAATTCAGAGACTTAAGAATTAAAAAGCTTGTAATTCACCGACAGTTCAGAAATATACTTAATTAACCGTTAATTCTCTGAAATTATGTAGATTCTTTCATTAAAGCATATAACAATGCAATTATAACATAATGGCTTAATTCTCATATGATAAGCTAAATATTATGCAATTAACCATCATTTAATCGTTATTATTATGCACTTTTTCATTCTAAATAAGTACCAACTATATTTTGTTACTTATGTATATGCCTTTATAGAGATTTTAACTGGAAAACACCTAGAAAGTATGTATAGTTTATTAAATGAAAGTTATTAACATTTTGTTGAAAAAAAAAAATTAAGTCTTGAGGTTGTCTCTTGTTTTATTTATTGTCTAAATTTTATTTTTTTGGTCTAAAATTACTTGAATAATTAAGTCTATTGGGGGATCTTAAACCCTAGTCACTTAAACCAACTAGTTTGGGATGTGTTTACTAAAAACTCATTATACAAGTAATTTAGATTATACTTTAAAAAAAAAAGGTTACCTATTCGTACTTATCATTGAGTAACTAATTATCTTTCCCCTAAGTAAGGGATTGTAATCATGTAAAAAGACGATATTATGGGAGGTAACTAATAAAAAAAAAAGAAGGAGAGGTACTGTACTCAGGCTTAGTTTATTTTACAAGTATTATAACAATTCTGCTATAAACTATATGTATAATCTTTGTGAATTTTGGTTACTATCTATTCTTTACACATAACGTAATGTATTTATTTTCTTATGTTGAGTACTCATTGTTGATGTCTTTTAATTTACTTGATGGTATATCTCTATGAATTTTCTTTTGTAAACTAAATAAAATAAAAGTTCGAAAGTCTAAATTGTTAAACTACTACTTACTTTTGTTTTAAATTACAAAAAAAAATTGAAAAATTTATATATGGGGCTTGGCAACCCACTTAAGTCAACCATTTGGATTTAATGCAAAATTTATATATGAGTCTTGGCAACCCACTTAAGTTAGTCATTTGGATTTAATGCAAAATTTATATATGAGTCTTGGCGACCCACTTAAGTTAGTCATTTGGATTTAATGCAAAATGTATATGTAGGGCTTGGCAACCTAGTTTAAGTAAGCCATATGCCTTTAAATGCAAAATCTAAATTAGGGCTTGACAACCCACTTAAGTTAGTCATTTGGATTTATTGCAAAATTTATATATAGGGCTTGGCAACCTAGTTTAAGTAAGCCATATGTCTTTAAATGCAAAATCTAAATTGAGGCTTGGCAACCCACTTAAGTCAGTCATTTGGATTTAATGCAAAATTTATATTAGGCTTGGCAACCTAGTTTAAGTAAGTCATATGCCTTAAATGAAAATTCTATATTAGGGCTTGACAACCTAATTCTAAGTACACCATGGTTTATCTTTAATACATTAATGTAGGGGGAGCAAACAACAAAATATTCTGAAACTTAGAGAAAAAGTTAAACTAATTAAATTAGTTTAACATATAGTTATGCATTTCTCCTGATATTTGCCATTCTTATCTTGCAAATAGATAAATAACCATCCAAGTTTTTTGAATAGTTATGTTTTATTATCCTACAAACTCGAATAATTAGGTTTTTATTTGAGTTTCTATTTTAAATTCTTATACTTTATTTCTTTAAGAAACTCAAACAGTTATGCTTAAGCGTTTGACTTTTTAGTATACCTGTCTAAGAAACTTGAACAATTAACATACAATTGCTATATATTTATATTAGACTTAAAATATGATAGTAACTATTCTAGTTTGTCGTATAGTTATGTACTTTATTGCTCATAAAACTCGAGTAGTTATTATAAGTCTTCGAGTTTCTCATTTTGTCTCTTTTTTACTAAGCCAAAATTTATTTTCTTTATATAAACAATTACACTAAGGGGGGGTTAGTGCACACCGGAATTCATGGAAAGGAAAGGAAAGTTCAAACTTTCCTTTTGTAAGTCATTAGTGTGCATGCCAATTGACGGAAAGGAATTCTACACATTTCCGTCCATATAAAAGGTTCAATTTCCATTTTCGGCTTAAATTTTCCCACCCTCGCCTAGAGGGCACGCGATTTTCGCCCTCTCGCGTGCGCACTCACCCTCCCTCACGCTCGCTCTTGCCGTCGCACTCATGCTCACCGTCGCACTTGTGCTTGTCGTCGCGCTTGCCAGATGCACTCGCCCTTGTAGTCGTCGTCGTACTCGCATTCGCGCTCACTGCTCACCCTCATGGAAACCTCCTACGCGTAGCACCATTGAAACCTCCTCGCGCTGAAACCGCCCTTGCCCTCGTTGTCGCCTGAAGCCACCGCTGTCACCTGAAGCCTCCACTTTCATCCGAAGCTACCACTAAACCCCTATCGAAGCTGTTGTCGCCCGCTGTTGCCCACCCAATAGGTTTGGCCTAAAGATACAAATCTTTATTCACTTTCAATAAGTGTCGTTGTTTTTTGCACTATAATAGCATCTGATACACGAGTGCGATGGATGAATATTTTTTTCCCCAATTTTATTGCATGCTTTACTGATGCACGAAGGTAATAAACCAGATCTCATGTTTATAATACTAGTCAAACATGTTTAAGTGGAAAGAAAGTGTTGACTCTGTCATGGTTGACCGATGAAAATCCAAATAGATTGTTGTTGTTAACCAAGGGATCTGCTAATGGTGATGTTTGCTTGAGCCAGCAACAAGTTGATGCTAAAAAACGTCTTCTTGACTTGGTAAGTTTCTTTGTACTTCTGAACTAGTATTACATATATTTTGTAGGTCAATTTTCCCTTGGAATAGATCAATTAAAAAGTTACTTTTAAGACAACCTATGAGTTATCAGCCACATTTTTAATGACTTACCGACTCCATGCTCTATTCTTCAGCATACACCTTTTTGCATAATTATACTACTACCTAGAATATATAATCAAAATTTCTCTTTTGATTGGTAGCCTTTTATCTTGTGAATGATTAACTTAGTTTTGATTCGTTAATATGAAAATTTGTAAATTTACTTGCAAAATGGTTTTCTTGCACATGTTACAAATTTTAATCCCAACATTCCTAATTTTCACCTATACTTTTTACATTTGTGAAGTTATTTCATAAGCAAGTAGGTCCTTTTCTTATTTGCTGGATTTGTACATTTGATGCTAATTTATTATATCTAATTTTCATTGATGATTGAAAGTAGCATTAATTTATGGAATCTATAGTATGTGTGAGAAAGATGAAACATTGCTTCATAGCTAGGTATTCTTAACTACCACCTTTGCAAGAGTCTGGATTTTATTTTGTTATGCTACTTTGAGATTTGGAAAAGAAAATCTAGTCAAACATTTGTTTCCATTATAAATAGTTTATAATACTATTTTCTTCCTTCATGTTATGAGTTTCAAATGTCACTTTGTTCAATAGATGCACATTAGTTATAAGAATCAATTAAACCTTTGTCAAACATCACATAGAAGATTTGACCAATCTTTTGTGTAGAACTCCCACAAATTTCATTTTACATGACTTGTGTAGCATGTCCAATGATTAATTGTTTTACTTTATTTTTACTTTTGCAATTCTCTTATATGATTTTGACAAAAATATGAATGTAATGGTATTTGCAAATGCATATGAATATTTTTATTATTATTGTTATTCCATATGTTTTATTGTAGTTGTTGAAACTGTGCTTGTGTAGAAAATGAGTACTCTTGATAAGGGAAGGACAGGTGGAGGTAGAAGTTACATTAGTTGGAATGCTGAAGCAGATGCGTATTTCTTAGATATTTTAGCAGAAGTATTGAATGAAGGAAATAAGAAAACTCATGATGGAAAAATCAAAGGTAGCACTTGGGATGAAGTAATTGAAAAATACAATACTAGAAGAAACATAGGTATCACAAGGAAGAATGTAGAAAGTCGCTTAAAAACTTGGCGACTAATGTATTGAAATTACTCCAAAATTGCCAACCAGAGTGGATGGGGTTGGAATTTCATCCAAGGTTACACTGACATTGATGATGAGATTTGGAAAGAGTTCGTTAAGGTTAATTTTTTAATCACTTATGACTTATAAAATATTGTAATCTTTATCTTTTTTCATTTTGACTACAATTTTCTTTTTATAGGCACATCTAGAGTGTGAAAGCTACAAAGGCAAACCATGCTTGATATTTGAGCAATTGCAACAAATATTTGAAGGTAGTATGGCCATTGGAAATATGGCTAAACAAGGTGATGAGGTAGAGTTTGTACCAAACACATAGGATGTGGAAATGAACACTTTCAATACCACTAAGGAAACAATGGACATGGATTCTGATTTACCTCCTTCATCAGGAGGAAGTTCAAGGGTGGCAATTTAGAAGAGGAAGAGATAAGCAAGACCTCATGCAGTGTCCCATCAAATCATAGCAGATTCATTTAAAGATGCATCAAAAGCCATTATGCATATGTGTGAAATAGATCAACAAAATCAAGCTACACGGAACAAACAATTTAAAGAGTTGGTTGATACACAAAAAAAATTAGTTGAAGTACAGGAAAGGTTGGTTGATATTAAAGAAAAGACTGAAAACTATTTAGATCATGTTGTTGTAGCGTTACTTCAGATTGAAGGTCTTTCTACAAAAGAACAATATGAAGCTATGGAGTTATTCCAAAAGCCAGAATTCTGTAAAATGTTCTTAAGTTTACCAGCAAAAATGCATTATGGATGGTTGAGGTTTAGGAAGTGAGCATATGGTTACAATGGATGAAATGTTTGTTTTGTGCATGAATTCACTTTCTTTCCAATCTTGAACTTCTTGTGTTTATGAAGTGTTTTCGTGAATGTAATCTTTTATGGATGAAATCTTTTTGTGGAAGGTCATATATGGATGAAATGTAAAATGGATATTATATATTGAAATGTAAAATGGATATTATATATTGAAATGTGAAATGACTTATCATTATGAAATGTAAAATGCTTTTTATTAGTTGAAACATCGAATGTCTTTTATTTTCTTAAAAATGTGAAATGTCTTTTATATATTGAGATGTGAAATGGTAAATTCGTAATATTCTTGTTATTTTGTAGGTGAGGATGAATCCCAGTGACATGTTTACTACTACAATTGATAATGCAATTTCATTCATACTGGATGAAGAAGAAGTGGCTAGAAGAAGGCGACTACGTCTATTAATGTCATGGACAATTTTAGCAAAAATGTCAAGTACGTCACTATTACTATACAATAACACTAGTGTATATAGTAAAGAAGGTGCAGATTACATTAAGAGATTACTAGATCCTTGTCAACCTCATCAAACTTACAATTGTTGAAAGATTTATAGAATGAGTCAAAGTGTGTTTAAAAGTTTTTGTTCTTTAATGAGAAATGAAGGAGTTATTGCTGATACCAACAACATTAGTGTAAAAGAGAAATTTGCCATGTTCCTTGTCATAGTAGGGCAAAATCAAAGGTATGGAGTAACAGTTGAGCGATTTAGTCGTTCAAGTTGGAGTGTTAGCAAATACTTTAATGAAGTATTAAATGCTATAATACGTCTACATCATGTGCTTCTAGCAAGACCTTCATCTTCAATACCAAGTCGAATTGCAGATGATGTAAATGTTTATCCATATTTTAAGGTATGTATTCACTTTTGTAATGTCCTTGTAGTTTTTATCTTATTTAAGGAATAAGATTAAATGATGTTTAATGTGTATAGGATTGCATTGGAGCTATTGATGGTACTCATATCAAAGCAACTATTTTTGGACAAGAAACAGCTAGATTTAGAAATAGGAAAGGTGAATTGTCTTAAAATGTGATGGCAGCATGTAATTTTGATATGAGATTTACATATATTTTAGCTAGTTGGGAAGGATCAGCAGCTGATGCTCGTATCCTTCAAGATGCAATTAGTAGACCTAATGGTTTCAAAGTTCCTCCAAGTAAATGCAATTAGTATATTTTCAAGTAATATGCACATTATCATACTAATTTCTATTCTTCTATAGGTAAGTTTTACTTGGTAGATGCTGGATATCCCAATCGACCAGAGTATATTTGCCCATTTCGAGGTGTACGCTATCATTTATCTAATTATGTTAATGATAGACTTCCTAGTAATGCTGTAGAAAACTTTAACTATAGGCATTCACAACTAAGAACAGTCATTGAGCGTACATTTGGAGTTGTGAAATATTGTTTTTCATTTGGAGTAAAGAAGATTTACTTGAAGATTTGCAAGATGAGTTAGAAGAATTAAATATTACTGATGATATACAACCAACAAGAGAAGTGCATATGGATGGACATTCACAGGTTGGAACGAGTCAAGAACAACGAAAAGAATTAGCTGATAAGATGCGTAAGGATATGATGATGGCAATGTGGGATGGAAGGACTATTTAAGTCCATTTATATTATACCTTTGGATCTTAATAAGTAATAAGTAGAATGCTTTGTATCTTTGGACTATTGTGTAGATTGATGTTGTAATACTTTGAATGCTTTGTACTTTTAGACTACTTTTTAAATTTATGTTGTAATAATTTGAGCATGTATACTTTTTCAAGTCATTAATATTATTTTCATTTTTAAAAATAAAATTACAAATTGATGTATTAATTACACAATTTTAGCTAGTGTTTTATAATATATTTTGGTTGAAATCTTAAATCTATTAGTTCAAACCATAGATTATAAATTATTCTTATTATTTTAATCTTTAAATACAATTTAGTTTAAAATACATATACATATATATATATATTTATATATATAAAAAGTATCAGTTGAATCGAACATGATCGGTTCAACCAATTCAAAATATATATATACATATATATATATTTATATATATAAAAGTATCGGTTGAACCGATCATGTTCGGTTCAACTGATAGAAATATATATACATATATATATATATTTATATATATAAAAAGTATCGGTTGAACCAAACATGATCGGTTCAACCGATACAAATATATATACATATATATATATTTATTCAACCAATTCAAAATATATATATACACATATATATATTTATATATATAAAAAGTATAGATTCAACCAATACAAATATATATACATATATATATATTTATTCAACCAATTCAAAAAATATATATTTATATATATAAAAAGTATCGGTTGAACCAAACATGATCGATTCAATCGATACAAATATATATACATATATATATATATTTATTCAACCAATTCAAAAAATATATATACATAAAGTATCGGTTCAACCGATCATGTTCGGTTCAACCGATACAAATATATATACATATATATATATATTTATTCAACCAATTCAAAAAATATATATACATATATATATATTTATATATATAAAAAGTATCAGTTGAACCGAACATGTTCGGTTCAACCAATTCAAAAATATCATAAAAAATTACAAATATGTAGAGCCCTCTACTCAACCGATTAATATATATATATATATATAACATAAATTATCGGTTGAACCGAAAGATCATTGATTCAATCATTTTCAATATTAATAAATATAAATAGTTTATAATCTATCGGTTGAACTAATATATTTACAATTCAACCGTTTTCCACTAAGTAAATATGTAAATAATAATAATATATCAATAAATATTTTGTTCTTCTGCTCAACAAAGACATTCTCGGTTTTGGGAAGTTAAGTAAATATACATACATATATACTAAAATAATAATGGTAAACAATGGATTAATAATGATATAACATCTTTATATTATTTTTTAAAAAATTATAAATACACATAAAATATAATAAAATAATTATAATAATATGAAAAATTTAAGAAAAAGAGAGAATAATATTAGACATATATATCTAGGAATTAATAATAATAATAATAATAAAATTAAATTTACAAAGAAAAAATGAAGATGTAGATTTTTAGTGGTAAAAGTATACTTATCTTTTAGGGACCTTTTGCATTTTGATGATTATTATTCTATATTTCCTATTGTACAATTAAAAACATTTAATGTACATAATTATATTTGAATATCAAATAAATTAATATAATTTTCAATTCATTAATATTATTTTTAGGTGTAAATATAAAATTACAAATTAATGTATCAATTACACAATTTTAAGTAGTGTATTAGAATTTATTTCATTACTTTTTCAATTTCTAAACATTCTGGCGTGCACTAAAACCCCATAGGAATTCTAACTTTCTGAACTTTTCGATAGGTGCACTAAACCCCTATGGAAATTCTGACAATCCAGACATTCTATTTCCTTTCCTTCTGAACTTTCCATTTCCTTTCCGTTTGAACTTTCCGATGTACACTAACAGCCCCTAAGTCTTCATCTTTATTAGGTTGTAAAACTCCTAGGTCCATAAACTTAAGCCCTAGGTTTGTAAACTTAAGCCTTAGGTTTGTAAACTTAAGCCTTAGGTCCGTAAACTTAAGCCCAAGTTTGTAGAGTTATCTCGTAACTCAACAGACAGGTCCTTGGAGTTAAGCATAGTGGCTATAGAGTTATGAATAGTGTTCATTGAGTTAGGCGTAACTCAACAGACTTAGTTCGTAGAGTTAGGAACAGTGAAATTTAACTCATTTGAAAGTCAAATTTTAAGTGAAATTTTTATGAAAAACGGATCTTATGTTTATGATTTCAATAGTTAAATATGATTATTCGTTTATAAACTCGAAGAGTTATAAATATTTTACTAACAACCTTTCGTGTTTCTTCCTTCATAACCCTATATTGAGTATTTTGTTTTGATGATGTGTGCTAAATGAATGTAATCATATTTACTCCATTACTATTGTTTGTGTAAGTAAATTTAAAACATCAATTAATATAGAAAAAGTTTACTGATATAAATACTTGTTTGTAATAGATTTGAAATTATGCTAACTTAAATAATGTAGGATCGTATGGCTACACAAGAGGGGGGTGAATTGTGTATTTTTAATATTTTCTGAAATATAATTGAAACTTTAAATCTCAAAAACAAGTCGAGATAGTGTTTTCATAAAATCATTTTTATTTAAGGTTTCAATTACAATATACAATTCAATTCTCCTCAGAAATTGTAGATGCAATTATATCTCGATACCATGTATCATCTAAACAATTTCATAACTACAAACAGAGAAAACTAATTTGCGGAATTTAAAACATTTCTCCCTGTTTGAGATCTTTCTTCTTCTTCTTTCTTCTTCAGCAATTCTTTAATGACGAATATCTTGTCTTTCTCTGCTTCACCGAATTTGCTTTCTTATGATACTTCAAATCTTCAGTGACGAAAATCTTACCTTTTTATGCTTCATTGAATTTTCTTCCACTTGAGAGATTTTGCCCGATAAGGTGTTTTTGATCCCTGAAAAAGATTTTTCTTTTGGTGTGCAGGGATGGTTTGATCCTTGAAAAGATTTTTCTTTTTCTGTGCAAGGATGGTTTGATCAACGAGAACTCTATGCCTTTTATACTGTATCATCATTTCATGCATATCCTCTACGTTTAATCATTACTAGTTTTCCACTTCTCAACGTCTTTTCTTTTTCCTTCATTGAAACACACACGTTCCAACCCACGTTTATATTTTGAATTTCCTTTAATCATCAGTCTTGGATCTCTGAAAAATTTCCTGCAAAATAAACTTTCTCGTCCAAAAGTTTTTCATCAGTGTAATAAGAAGTTGTTACTTTAATGTTAACTAAACGAATAACACAAGTATATATATATAACTTAACGAGTTCACCATGTGCCATTTCACGTTACAAGTACTCTAGCTAACTCAACGAACTAAGTCCGTGGTGTTATGCTATCTCAACGAATCAGCTTAACCTTTCTTTCGGAAGGTTAAACAATAACTCACCGATTTAGTAATAAACAAATGTTTTTATAATAAGAATTTTACCACGTGCAAAAATAACAACCTAAGTTTATAACGCTAACCTAACGTGTTGCCTTAGTGTTCAATATAGCAACTCAACATGTTTAGTTATATTAACTGAACGAGTTAAACATGTGCACCTCACATGATATAATACAACATTCGTAACTTATAATTTCACTACGTGTATAACACTAACTTAACGAGTTCGTCTCTTCTTTTACTCACTAACTTAACGAGTTATCACGTGACCTATTTTAACCTTTAAGCCTCTAACTTAACGAGTTCTCACGTGACCTCTATACAAACAAAACTCTAACTTAACGAGTTGTCTAAACGTGCACTATTCATGATACAGAAGATATAACTTTAAAACATATCATGCTTTTCAATAAAACCACACGTTAACTTAACGTTTAGCTAAATGAGAAATTAATGCAACGAAACGACTAGTTATTAACTTTAGATCCAATACAGACAAGTATTTATATCAATAAGCTTTTTCTGTATTAATTGATGATTTTAATTTCTTTTCACAAGCAATAGTAATTGAGCAAATATGATTATTTTCATTCAGCACACATCATCAAAACAAAAATACTCAACAATCTCCCCCTTTTTGATGATGATAAAACCATATTAAATCAATTATGAAATATGTTTAACTCAACAAAGCACCTTCGTTAGGTTAACTTTTAATTCAACAAACTTGTTTGTTGACTTAAGTTCACTTAAGCTTATTTCTATTGTTTGTATAAATTTTACCTCTCAGAACTAAAACTCTCAGATGTCAATAATTATATAAGTATCAATTTTCTAATTATCATCTGTCATATTACAATAACCATTCAATAGCATCTCCTTTTATAATATATATATGCAATTAAGATCATAATCATCTTTTTATAATATTTCTCCCCCTTTTTGTCATTAATCAAAAAGATAATTACAGAGAATATATATACATATATAAGAGAATTACAACAACAATTTCTGTAAACAAGAATAATAATTGAATACATTTACAGAAAAATGTATTGTTCAATGAATCAAACAAGTAATACAAACATTACATTTTGTATTCAGAAACAAATAAAAACAGTTATCGACCCCTCCTAAGTATATCACTTAGCATTACATATTTTATCTCCTAGATGCCTAATATCATTTCTGATGTCGTTAAGCACTACATCTAAGTCAAGAGGTAGCTGTGTTTGTTGTTCTGCTTGAACTGAATAACTTTGTTATTGTTGTTGTATATGGTCTGTATCAGGTTGTTGTTGTTGTTGTCGTTGAGGTTTATGCATGGCTTGTAATTTTTGCAAATCTTTGACACTAAATGCTCTCATGCCTTTAGTTTTATAGGGCTAGTCGAATAAAGTCAATTGACTTGCAAGGATTCTACATACAGCATCACCATAAAATAACTTTGAACTCATATGCTGTAGTTGAGACATAAATACATCAAACCAATTGATTTGAATTCTATTCAGCAGGCCATAAGTTGCATATAAACAGCTTCTGCTGACTTCCAAATTGTGTCCAACTCTCTGAAATAAATTTGCATGCAATATATTTGCAATAAACCTTACCTCTGCATTCACAATTTCCATTAATCTCATTTCAGAATATACATCTGAAATTTTTGATAAAGACTGAATGTTCCATTCCAGTTGTCTTATCATGTCAAATCTGTTGGTAACAACAACACCTTCATTCTTTAATCCTAAAACTTCAAAAATTAACTCAAGAGACAATAGAAACTCCTGTTCATTTATTTGAGTTTTCAGAAAATTTCCATTCTTGACCAGATTGCTATAAAAAGCTGCAATAAGCTCTGTGTATTGCCTCCATTTCATTCCTACTGGTAAGAATTAATGAGGCCTTGAAACTCAAATAGTTCTCTTATTTCCATCAAATTTCTGAATTTAATTGGACGAGCATGCAGAATCTGACATGTAATCAGATTATTGTATTTCTGCAATGCTTCTTCAGATCTAAAATGAATTGCATTACCTTGAATTTGTAATATTGTACACAAAGAAGGTGATACTTGAAGCCGTGATTCAGAGTTTAATTCATCTTCAGGAACCTCTTCTTCAAAATGAATGTCATGTTGTTCCTCTTCCAAAATATTATCTTGAAGCTGCTCAGGTAAGCTTGATTCTTCAGCTTCAACAGTATTAGGAACATTGTCAATATGCTCAACATTCATCTTTTTAGTCTCTATAGAATGTTCAGAGTTCAATTTTTCCACAAATTCTACAGCCGCTGTATCTGTCTGTAATTGTTCATTTTGTTCAACAAATAATTTCATTGATTCATGGTGTGAATTCTAAGACTCTGCTTCTATAGATTCTGTAGAAGGTTGGTTAACTTTTAGCTCTTCTGGAGTCTTAACATTTCAATATCTGCTACTCCAGACAATTCAACCTGTGAACTAGTTAATGCTTCAACATTGTCAATTATATCTGCAATAACTTGTTCAATGTCAGGTGCCTGATGCTTTGATTTATCAATATCTGCATCATCAGGACTTGTACTAATAGAAAAACTTGAGCTCATATTTGACTTATATTTCTTCTCAAGCTTTCTAGCAAGGAAAAATAAAGTCTCATTATCTTCATCAGTTTCAATATGCTCAGAACTGATGAGTTTATCAGATGCACAATAAGGTACAATGTCTAGACATACATTGTCCTTTGGAAATAAATTTTCATCTGATTTTCCTTTTTCAATAGACTTTGTTTCCTTAGACATAATTTTTCTGACTTTCCTTCTTCTATAACATTTCTGTTTCTCCTTTTCAAATATTGCTGTTTTCTTTTCAAATTGCTCCATAAAAGTTTTCTACTTTAATTCTTCTAAGGCACTTTCTATTGCAATGGCCTTTCGAAGACTGTCAACTTTTGTTTTGTCTACAGCAATACCTGATTCTACTTGTTTTGAATATAAAGGAGTAGGGATAGCTGATTCATTCTCTTCCTCAAATGCATGTAGTCTTGTACCATTTATAAGAGTTTGAGGAGTTCTATTTGATGAACCTACACCTTTTTCCAAATATTTTGCATACTGTTCCAAAAATGCAATCTCAGCACATTTCATTCTGTATTCTCTATCAAATTTACTATGAATACCCATGTATGTAATATTTGCATCAGTATGTTGAAGTTCTTGTCTAACTTCATTTAGTATACCTTCAGGAAAGAAGTAATCTTTATAAATTTCAGCTAACCTTCTATCCACTTGAAGTATTTTCTTGAACCAAGTACGTGGAACTTCATCATTCTCTATTTCTTTTCCTTTCGCATCTCTTCTGCTTTTGTCTTTTCATTTGCCATGACATTTGTAGAACTTGGAGATCATCGTCGCAAGTTGCAACAGCAACAAGCGGGAAAGATTTTCTTGACAAAGTTTACAAATAACCTAAGTGCCCATGTAATAAGTGTTTAAATAGGGATTTTAGGCGTATAACTCAACGTGAAGAGAAGTCGGGTTTAGAAATTAAATAAATATTGAATAAAGTTTATTCAATCAAAGTACCCAAAATATTCAAGTATAACTCATTGAGTTAACTAACCTAACGAGTAAAACGCTGTCTAGAGGCATTTTTACACGTTACCTTATCTAACATAACGTCTAGTTAGTACACTTAAACAATTTTCGAATGCTTCCAACTGAAACGTTCCGAAAACAACACACATGTTAAACTTAACATTATCTTGAGAACATTGTAAACTATTTGAACATTTTGTCTTTTCAATCTAAAATAGTTTATTTGTCTTTTTAAATTAGTTCATCAAGATTTTAAGAGGACATTAATTCAAATTAACTAAGATTTGTATTCTAAATTATATTAATCTATTTTCAGCATTGTTGATGCTCCCCCTACAAATATACTTCAAATATATTCAATCAACATACAAAATATACTTGTAGTGACAATAGATGTTAAGTATAACTATACTTTTAAATTTTCTTTTCAGAAACTTCTGTTATCTTGAGATCATCAAAAATGATTTCCAGAATCAATTCCTACTGTATATGAATCAAAACACAACTTTGAACTCAATGTGATTAATTCAAGGAGAATAAAAGAATGTATCTCAAATAAACGTTTTCAAAAGTACTAATGTTGATTCAATAAATCAGTAGTCATATTGGTAGAAACTATATGCGATTCAAAGATATCTGTAATTAATGAAACAACTTTTTCTTTTCAAAACAGTAAATATTGATAATTTTCTTTAAAAGTTAGTTTGAAAAGCTTGAATCATACAAGAGCTCTCTAATGTACCCGTGTAATAAGCTTTCAGTCAACAATCCCAGATCTGATCAGGACCTTAGGTTGCCAAATTTAAAGAATCTTTTTTCAGGACAACAATCCTTACATACCTATCTACTCAAGTACAAAAGGCTCGTGATCAAACTTATCAATAAACTCTCAAAGATTTTCACTTTGTAAGCACTTTTCATTTTAAGCACAGTATATATGTATTCCATTAATATAGATGCAATAAAAACACAAATCTCATACAATTTTTACTTCTATGATTGTACTGAGAATATGAATCAGTTTCAATAAGCTTATACTTTTGATTAACAGTTTAAGATGAGTGACATATAACTTATTCTACAAGTTTAATCAATTAAGTCAAATTATTCATGATCATATGCATTTTCCTTGATTCAAAGAAAACATTTAATCAAAATTTCAGAATGTCAGAAGTATTTAATGTTTTTCATTTACATTTCCACTTAAAATCGTAAAAACCATTAAAATTGATAAACTACTTAAAATCAATAAGATACTACTATGATTTTACAATAAATACATAGTATCTTAAGCAACAATTTAGATATTACTTTAGATATTTATAATAAGTATATAATATCTATGAGGTGAACAACATCATCAATAATATTTATCTTTTTATGTGGAGTTTAAGCAGTTTACACATCACATAGCCTACAAATACCTAAATTTAATCTAATGTTACAAAATGTATTTTCGTCTAAAGGTTTTGTAAATATATCAGCTAATTGATTTTTACTAGACACAAATTCTAATTTAATTTTCCCTTTAATTACGTTATCTCTTAGAAAATGATGTCTAACCTCTATATGCTTTGCTCTTGAATGTAATACAGGATTTTTGAAAAGATTTATTGTAGAACTACTGTCACAATAAATCTCAGTTGTATCATAAGATAATCCAAAATCTTCTAAAGTTTGCCTTATCCACAGAATCTGAGTGCAACACAGTGCAACAGCAACATATTCAGCTTCTGTAGTAGAAAGTGCTACACAGTTTTGCTTTTTACTAAACCATGACACCAAATTATTTCCCAATAATTGACATGTGCCACTGGTACTCTTTCTATCAGATTTAGATCCTACATAATCAGCATCAGTATATCCTATAAGATCTATTGAACTATCCTTAGAATAATACAGTCCGAAATTTTTAGTTCCTTGTATATATCTAAATATTCTTTTAACTGCAATTAAGTGTGATTCTTTAGGATTAGATTGAAATATAGCACAAACACATAGAGCAAACATAATATCAGGTCTACTAGTAGTCAAATAAAGTAAAGAACCAATCATACTTCTGTATTTTCTTTGATCTATAGATTTTCCTATGTCATCAATATCTAACTTTAAAGTAGTACTCATAGGAGTTCCTCGAATCCTTGTATCATTAAAATTAAATTTCTTAAGCATTTCATCTGCATATTTTTCCTGATTTAAAAATATACCTTTATCCATTTGCTTAATTTGAAGTCCTAGAAAATATGAAAGTTCTCCTATCATACTCATTTCAAACTAATTAGTCATCTCTTTAGAGAATATTTCTATCAACTTATCAGAGGTTGCTCCAAAGATTATATCATCCATGTATATTTGAACAACATTCTGATCTTTACCATCTCTCTTAATAAATAGAGTATGATCCACTTTTCCCATGATACAGCCTTTTTCTATTAAAAAAGTAGACAATCTTTCATACCATGATCTAGGTGCTTGCTTCAAACCATATAAGGCTTTCTTCAATTTATACACAAAATCAGGATTTTTAATATCTTCAAATCCAGGTGGTTGTTTTACATAGACTTCTTCATTAATTAAACCATTTAGAAATGCACACTTTACATCCATTTGATATAATTTAAAATCCATATAACAAGCATAGTCCAATAATATTCTAATACTTTCTAACCTAGCCACAGGAGTAAATGTTTCATCATAATCTAATCCTTCTTCCTGTGTATACCCTTGTGCAACTAATCTAGCTGTATTCCTTATAACTTGACCAGTTTCGTTAGTTTTGTTTCTAAAGATCCACTTTGTACCTATTATGGACTGATTTTCTGATGGAGAGACTAATTCCTATACATCATTTCTAATGAATTGATTTAGTTCTTCTTGCATTGCCACTATCTAATTTTCATCAGATAATGCTTCTTGTATATTCCTTGGTTCCACCATAGAAACAAACATACACATACTATTTAAATTTACTGAAGGTGATGGGATGTGAGTAACTCCCTCATTAATATCACCAATGACTTGAGTAATGGGATGTGATGAAGAATAACGCCAATTTCTCTGATTTTCCTCAATATTCTCATCAACATCTAAAAGTCCATCACTTCCATCATTAGTTTGATCATTTAAGTTCATATTTTTTATTTTCTCTGATAAATCATCACTCTCTTTATTGATCTCTAACTCTTTTGGAAGATTGATCAAATCATTATTATCAGCTTTAGATTGAGATTCTCTAACAAAATTTTCATTGAAGCTTACATGGAGGGTTTCTTCAATAGTCCTAGAAGTCTTGTTATATACTCTGTAGGCTTTACTTCTAGTAGAGTAACCTACAAAAGTTCCTTCATCCGATTTGGCATGAAATTTATCCCTTTTATCCTTAGTATTAAGAATAAAACACTTGTAGCCAAATGGTTTCATATAGGAAATTTTTGGAACCCTATAAAACATAATTTCAAAAGCAGTTTTATTAACGTGAGGTCTTAAATGACTTTTGTTAATAACATAACAAGCTGTATTTACTGCTTCAGCCCAAAGATTTTGAGGTAACTTATGTTCATTCAACATAGTTCTGGCCATTTCTTGAAGTGATCTATTCTTTCTCTCAACAACACCATTTTGACATGGTGCTCTTGGAAAAGAAAATCTGTGATCAATGTCATGCTCATTACAATAGTCATTCATTTGATAATTATCAAATTCAGTTCCATGATCACTCCTAACTTTTTGAATAGAGACACTCTACTCATTTTGAACAAAATTGCAAAACATTTTAAATTTTTCAAAAACTTCTGTCTTAGATGCTAGAAAATATACCCAAGTGTATCTAGAGAAGTCATCTACTAAAACAAATACATACCGTTTACCACCAAGACTCATGATTCTTGTTGGTCCAAATAGATCCATATGTATAAGTTCTTACTTGAAATATCAGTTTTGGATTTAAAAGAGTTTTTATGAAGTTTACCTAACTCACATGCATCACACATAAAGTCCTTTGAGTATTTAATCTTTGGTAAACCTCTCACTAAATGTTTTCTAGATAGTATATGTAACCGTTTCATATTTATATGCCCAATCCTTCTATGCCATAGATATGCATCACTAGTTTCAACTAGCAAACATGAATTTAAATCAACTACACCCGAAGGTAAAGATAAAATACATACAGAACCTTTTCTTTTAGCAATAAACTTAATTTCATCTGTATTTTTATTAATTATTTTGCATACATTATCTTCAAACACTACATAATATCCATTTTCAGTTAGTTTTATGGCACTCAGCAAATTAAATCCTAGGTTTTCTACATATAGTACATTCGAAATAACACAAGTAGGAGTTATATGAACATTACCCATACCTATGATTTTATCTTTGCTTTTGTTTCCAAATGTTACACTACCTTTCATGGTATTTGTAAAATTTTGTAATAGACTTTTCTGCTCGATCATGTGACTTGACGCTCCACTGTCCAAAATCCATTTTGATGTTGTTTCCTCCTGCAACACAAATTAAGAAAAACTTTTTCTTGGTACCCAATGTTGTTGAGGACCAAGTTCATTAAACGCATATTTCTTCTTTTTGTTTAAAAATAGTTTAACATTATCATTTATATTCTTATTAGTTGTAAGTACTACTGATTTATCATTAGCTTCATACTCACATATAGCATTATTGCTTTTGCAATCATTCTTTTTGTTTTTAGATGTAGTATAATCAAGACCAAACAGATTTTTATCAGATGTTAATTTATTTTGGTCATGCTTATACATTTATGTAAGTTCATACCAAGATTTTGTACTTGTATTAACATTTTCCGTACATACAAAATCTTTTTCTGCATAAGAATTTTTAGTTTTATTACATATAGAATGAGTAATTGGTCTAATACCAGTGTATTGAATTACATGCTCAGTGTTTGGATATTTTAGGAGTTTTAAATTTATAAACCGCAAGTGCACGGCGTCCAATGAAGTACGTCGGCAAGTATGGGTCGAACCACAGAGAAATGGGGATAATCTAGGATTCTAATTACAAGAATATGGTAAGCAAATACTTTCCAAAAATAGATTACACTACAAGAAAGGTAAGTCCACGGATTTTTAATTTATCGACTAATCAACAGATTAGACTTAAAATTTAATCTCAATCAGATCTGTTAATGTGGACTTTAGATAAAAATTTTCACACTTAAAAACGCACAAATGGTATGACTTAAAATTCGGGGGTTGAAAATGATGCATAAAATTGGAAACTTCTGCGCGTTAACAATAGTATCTTAAAAACCTTATAAATCCTGAATTACTCAACCAAAAATTACAAAATCAGATGCGTTGCAAAATAGACAGAATGTAGATATTAATGAAATATTTATTCAAATTTTTATGCAATCTGAGTTGTGAAAAAAATACATTAAAATCACGACAAAAGAGTCTCAGACCGAATTCTGTGCTTGATAGAGTTATGGCTTCAAAATGGCAACAAATCTTCTCGGCTTGCTATGAAATTTTACAGAATCACAAAAGGCTTATAATAGCATGTTTAAGATTTTCTTTAGAATTTTCAATTAAACAGAATCACTCCAGAACGCATATGAACTCTCGGAATAATAACAGATCAACAAAACTGCAAATCTACAAACAACATGCACAACCTTCAACGAATTCTATGTTGTTTCATGCATAACAGAATGTAATATCCGGATTTCAACATCAACAAACAACAATATATGAATATATATCAATAACAGCACCTGTTTTTATGATTTTCAAATGAAAAGAACAAAGATTCATGGATTCAAAAAGGAACAAACAAACAACAACGAATCTGTTTTCTACTTTTACCCTATTGCAATGAAAACTAAGAACATAAATAACTACCTACATGAAACATGATAAAAAGTGATACATCTGAAGCCAAAGAAGAGGGGAAAGGGGAGAAACGATTTGTGGAACCTCACAAATGAAGAAGAGAACCCTTGTAGTTGTGGACGTCCCTCCTCCAAGATGTGGGATGAAGGCTTTCACGTTGGAGATGACTTGTGGGATGAAGATGATGAGATCCGAGTTGAAGAGATGTGGTGGAATGACCGGCGTTCTCCTTCCTTGCTTCAAGACGTGGAGCTCCAAGAGGGGGTGACGGCTGGTGGTGTTGGAGGTGAAAAACAAAAACTCCAAGAGCCCAAACCTAGACGTGCATCACTCTCTTTTATAGAGAGAGTTTCCAAGTTTGGAGATCCATCTTTGATTCAACGATTGGGATTAAATCCCACTTGATTTTCTTTCTCCAATCTTCAATTTCTATGATCTTCAATTGAATTATAAACTTTTCACAACAATAAATACATCAAAATATCAAGTCATCCATAAAATTCATAAATGATGCATGTTTGAAATAATTTCCTACTTTTAACTATATAAAATGGGAATTGGTTCTTATTGGTTAAATAATGAAATAAATGCATAATATGACTTTAATAAATCTCATGTAAATATATTTAACCAATAAGATCCTATAAAAATATGCAACATTTTAATCCAAACAAACTCCCCCATGCTTAAACTTTTACTCGTCCCGAGTAATAAAAACAACTAAAAATCAAGAACTTGAAATCACACGAAAAATTATTCAGTTCACTTGTCACTATTGAACTTGTTGGGCATGGTGGTAGCTCAAACTAATATCACAATCTCTCACAATGTCCTCCAGTTCCAACAAGTTTACACTATTGGAATGAGAAGTCACCTATCCACAAGAACTATTTTGCCTTGAACAAAAAGGATTCACACCCTCACTACTCAAGAAAAATTTCATTGTATAACAATATGATAATGAATCAAATGAAAGAAATATGTGGTAGTGATTAACTCCCTCCCTTCAAATGAGATAAGTCAAAAAATGCTTAGAATGAACAACCAAAGTATCACATCATAGCGTGCTCTAATCAACCCACTCTCAAGAAAATAAAAGAAGCTAGACACTTGAGAAAGCCCACTACTTCCTCACATCCCATATGTTTCTAAGCCCCCTTTCTACATTGAAAGCTATTTTTTCTTTTCTTTTTTCTTTTTTTGTTTTTCTCTTTTCATTTCAAATTCTTTTCTTTTTCTTTTTTCTTTTTTGGGGCTGCTTTGGCCTTTTTTTTTTCTTTTTTTTCTTCTTCTTCCTTTTTTTTTTTTTCAACAATATAATTTTCCAATGGTATCAAACACCTTATTTCATCATTAAACCTAACCTACCCCAAGAAACTCCTTAGCACGCCAAATGTGATAACTTAGGTGTTTTCCTAAACACATCCTTCAAAATCTCGTAGAAGTTTGGGATGGTCCTAAATATCTCACCAAAGGTCATGTAATGAATAACCTGATTATGGTGGCACTCGGCTTAAGGATCACCCAGAAAAGATGTATAAAAATAACAAGGCGTAAGTTCAAGTGACCAGGAAGACTCAATTCAAAACACAAATAACTTAAACTCATCTTCTTTGGAGAACATCACTATTAGGTCTTATGCTTTTTGGTTCTAGAGTCTCACCACTCAAAAGGAAATGGGGTTGTCCCATAAAATCTAATAGTGACAACTGAATAGGCAATCTCATCAAGTGTGTTTTTCAAGTAAAAATACAATAAAATCATGTATCTAAAATTTTAAAATATGAGCCTATCAAAGCAATTATAATGAAATGAAATTCACCTTCCCCCCATGCTTAAATTTGACATTGTCCTCAATGCAATATAAAAGAGGGGATATAGATATCATACCAGATTGAAGTCACTTAAAGAAAAACCTTATTCCATACTTGTGATGCTTGCGTGGAATTCTTGTTAGAAAAATATCTTGAAAATTACATATAAGGTATGCACTAAAGGATATAATTTGAAGATAATACAACATAATCTGTAATGAAATAACTGTTTCAGCCTACTACATGTTGTCTTATTCATGCATCATTAAATTATATGCTAATCAAAGAAAGAAAAACCCTGGTCAATTTGATCAATAAAGCGTTGAATTTCCGCATCCATCTTCTTTCGTGGTTTCACATTCATCATCTTTGGCTCTTCATCTTTGTTTGTCTTATCAAAGTAACAGATGTAATCATCTTCATAGCGCTTTTCAGAGGTGAGCATAGACTTCTCTATTACAGCATTGGAATTTCTTGCACTTGTAGATGGTTGTGTTGCAGTGACAGGAGCTTTTCCTTTTTCTACCCATGTTACTTTTGCTGGTTGTGCTTGTTGCTTGGTTTTCCCTTTTGATTGACATTTCTTCCTAGCTTTTGTATTCTCCATGTGTTAAACTTGTGTAAAACTTCTACAAGAGCTACATGTGGATAAACAACAGTTATGATAAAACAATAATAAGTATTTCAGCACATGAAATAATAAACATAAACTTCAGCAATGAAACAACAATTATAACAATAATGCACATCAGATAATCTCCATAAAATAAGATCACACTCCACAATACCATAGATAAGAAAAATAGACAACAAAAGAGTAGAATAAAATAAAACTTCTAACTACTAAACTAAACTAAGATAGTGAAACAAACTAAAAGAAAACACACAAAACAAAGATAAAGGGAAAATAAAAACAAAATCTACTATTCCATTTATTCATATTGAGGTTCCTGCAAATTCTCCTCTCTAGCTTTGAAATCAATACCAGCAGGTGTCTTCAGAATAGGTTTTAGCCTTTGTCCATTAACTTTGAAAATGGTGTGGTCTTTAGGATTCTTGATATCTACGGAACCATAAGGATATACCTTATGCACCACAAAAGGCCCAGCCCAACGAGATCTTAACTTACCAGGATGAGTATGAAGCCTAGACATATACAACCAAACATCTTGTCTAGGGACAAATGATTTCTTACTTATCTTTTTATCATGAATAGCTTTCATTTTCTCTTTCCCTGAGACTGTTCTTACATAAGCTTCATCCCTCATCTCCTCTAATTCTGCCAATTGAAACTTCCTAAGTGGGCCGGCTACTTTTAAATCCAAATTGAGTTTCTTTATAGCCCAAAAAGCTTTATGCTCCAATTCTGCCGACAAGTGACAAGCTTTCCCATATACCATTCTATAGGGGGTCATTCCAAGGGTAGTCTTGTAAGCAGTTCAGTATGCCCATAATGCATCCACTAACTTATCTGCCCAATCCCTTCTTGTGTGGTTAACCATCTTTTCCAAAATTGTCTTAATTTGTTTATTAGCACTCTCAACTTGACCACACGTTTTGGGGTGATAAGGGGTAGCAATTTTATGCACAATTCTATATTTTCTCATTAAAGCCTCAAAACTTTTGTTGCAGAAATGTGTGCCCCTATCACTTATAATAGCTCTTGGCATACCAAACCTTGATATAATATTATTTCTTACAAATTTCACAACTACATTGTTATCATTAGTTCTGGTAGGGATAGCTTCAATCCACTTGGAAACATAATCAACTACCAACAACACATAAAGATATCCTGCTGAAATGGGAAATGGGCCCATGAAGTCAATCCCCTAAACATCAAATACTTCAACTTCAATAATGGGGTTGAGAGGCATCATGTTCCTCTTTGAAAATTTTCCCAGTTGTTGACATCTGGCACAACTTATACAATATTGATGTGCATCCTTGAAAAAAGTTGGCTAGTAAAATCCACACTGCAGCACCTTGGCAGCAGTCTTCCTAGAGCCAAAATGTCTCCCACATGCTTGGTCATAGCAAAAGGAAAGAACACTCCTAACCTCATTGTTAGGGATGCAATGTCTCAAGATCAAGTCTGGGCATTGCTTAAACAAATAAGGATCATCCTAGTAAAAATACTTGACTCGAGATAAGAAGATCTTCCTATCCTGCCTTGTCCAATCATGTGGCATCGATCCCATGACTAAATAATTAACAATATCTGCAAACCATGGGACGGCATTAACCATTAAAACTTGCTCGTCAGGAAATGACTCTCCAACTTTTGAATTTGAGGGTGCTAACTGCAGTCTGGATAAATGATTAGCTACAACATTTTCACATCCTTTCTTGTCTTTGATTTCAATATCAAACTCCTGCAGCAATAAAATCCATCTCATCAAACGTGATTTGGCATCCTTCTTTACCAACAAATACTTTAATGCTGCATGATCTGTATACACAATTACTTTGGCTCCAATCAGATATGACCTAAATTTCTCCAAAGCAAATACAACAACCAAAAGTTCTTTCTCAGTGATTGCATAATTGAGCTAAGCATCATTGAGGGTTTTTCTGGCATAACAAATTACATATGAAAGCTTATCAATCTTTTGTCCCAAAACAGCCCCTACTACAAAATCAGAAGCATCACGCATAACCTCAAAAGGATATGCCCAATTAAGAGATTGGACAATAGGGGATGATACAAGTTGATTCTTAATCTTATAAAATGCTTCCTTGCACTCTTGGTTGAACAAAAATGGGACATCTTTTAACAAGTTCGTTAAGGGTCTAGCTATCTTGCTAAAATCCTTAATGAACCTCTTGTAAAATCCAACATGGCCTAGAAAAGATCTTATATCTTTAACTGTTTTAGGCTCAGGTAAATTGGCAATTAATTCCACTTTTGCCTTATTCACTTCCAATCCTTTCTTAGAGATCATGTGTCCCAACACAATTCCACTTTGGACCATGAAATGGTACTTTTCCCAATTTAAGACCAGCTTCTTCAATTTGCATCTTTCTAGCACTGATCTTAAATTCTTCAAACATTCATCATATGAAGATCCAAAAACAGAAAAATCATCCATGAAAATCTCAAGACAACTCTCAGTCATTTCATTAAAAATGCCCATCATGCACCTTTGGAAAGTTGCTGGTGCATTACAAAGTCCAAAAGGCATTCGCCTATATGCAAACGTTCCAAAAGGGCATGTGAAGGTTGTCTTCTCTTGGTCTTCAGGTGCCACAACAATTTGATTATAACCTGAGTATCCATCAAGAAAGCAATAATATTCTTGCCCTGCTAATCTTTCTAACATTTGATCAATAAAGGGTAATGGGAAATGATCCTTCCTGGTGGCGGCATTGAGCTTCCTATAATCAATACACACACGCCAACCAGTTTGCTTTCTCACAGGGATGAGCTCATTCTTATCATTTGCTTCTACCGTCACTCCAGATTTCTTAGGGACAACCTGAATAGGACTGACCCAAGTACTATCAGAGATTGAGTAGATGATATCATTATCCAAAAGTTTAATTATTTCTTTTTTAACTACCTCTCGTATGTTAGGGTTTAATCTCCTTTGAAACTCACGAGAGGGCACAAAATTATCTTCCAAATAAATTCTATGTTGATAGATAGCAGGACTTATACCTTTGATATCTGCCATAGTCCAACCAATGGCTTCTTTAAATTCCCTCAGCAAATCCAACAAACTCAGCTCTTGTTCTCTAGACAAGTCATTTGCAATAATCACTAGAAAAGTCTCATGTTCTCCTAAAAATCCATATTTCAAATTATCAGTTAAAGGTTTCAACTCTAATGAAGGAGCTTCTAAAGTTGAGAGTTCATGTGGAGTATTGGTGGGGAGTTCCCAAACTTGGCTCTCCTCATCCTCTCCTCCAATGATCTCAACTTCATCATCTTCACATCTCATTCCTGAGTTTGATTCATTTAAAACATTCATCATCTTTACCTGCACAAGTTCATCCATTCCATCCTCTTCATCTTCAAAAAATTGGAGCATATGTGCACTCACTTCATCATCTTTATGCTCCTCACTTGTTCCTCCTTTAGGATGGAAAACATTCAACTCAATTCTCTTATCTCCATAAGTCAACCTCATGACACCTAACTTACAATTAATCACTGCCTTAGTAGTGGCCAAAAATGGTCTACCCAAAATAAGAGGAATAAAATCAAGCTTATGTAGAGAATTACAAGTTTCTAAAACTAAAAAATCTATAGGGTAAATACAATCTCTAATCCTAATTAAGACATCCTCGATCTTCCCTCGAGGGTATCTTAAAGACCCATCAACTAACTGTACAATGGTTTTGGTTTTCACCAGGCCCTCTAATCCTAGGGATTCAAAAACACTACTAGGCATGACATTAATTCCAACTCCCAAATCTATGAGAGCTTTATCTAATGTTTTATCCCTAATAATACAAGAAATCAAAGGAGTACCTGGATCATCTAACTTAAAAGGAAGGTGGTTGGTAAAAGGAGAACTAGCTTTTTGAGCCAGAAAGGCTCTCTTAATGACTTTCATGATTCTCTTCTTAGTGCACCACCTCATAAGAAATTTAGCACAGTTAGACATTTGTTTTAATAAATCAAGGAGAGGTATATTAACTTGCACCTATTTAAAAATTCTTTCAATGTCTTCATTTTTTATATTTTCATTTGATTTCAACCTATTAGGATAAGGTGCTAAAGCTATAGGTTGAGTAGGTTCTAAATGATTTTCTTTAGATTCTAAATCTACTCCCTCTCCATCTAAGTTACTATGTTGATTTTCAATATTTTCATTTTCCTTATTTTCTTCTTCTTGTCTAATTATTTCATTTTCTTCTCTTATGGGTGGGGTCTTATGAGTGACATTACCTGATCTAAGTGTTACATAAGCATCTACTAAGTCACTTTCTTCACTTAAATTTTTCCCACTATTTTCATTATTTTCTTTAATTGTTACAAAATTTTCTGAATTATCCTCTTGTTCTCTTTCTATATTAATTTGAAATTGGTGCTCTACCTCTTCACTAGGTTGGGTTGAAGACTCCTCTAATCCTATAGATGGATTTATCTCATAACCTCCTTCTTTTACCATCCTAGCTAGATCTTCAATTTGCTTATCTAAGGCTTGCACCTCACTCATAATTCTAAATTCTTTTTCCTCAATTGGTTGTTCATAAATAGTTGGTTGAGTATAATAATTTTGACATTCATTTTCTTCATGATAGTAATTAATTGAATTAATGGCTTTTACTATTTAATCTTCAGGGTTTTGTAAACATTCTTCTTCATTATGTCCTAACATTAAACATTTATTACATTGTTTAACATTTTCTGATGGTTGAGGTGGATAATAATAAAAAATGCAATTGGTTGTGGTATGCCCCTCTACAAGACATAAGTCACAATAAAGAGAACATTCATCTCCAAAGGCATAGAAATTATTTTCCATAATTATCTCCTTTGAAGATGCACAACCAAAACACTTAAAAAGCTCAAGTCTAATCTAAAAAATATTAAAACCTAGATTATACCATGCCAAATCCCAGGCAACGGCGCCAAAAACTTGTTTGGATATTTTAGAAGTTTTAAATTTATAAACCGCAAGTGTATGGCGTCCACTGAAGTACGTCGACAAGTACGGGTTGAACCACAGAGAAATGGGAATAATCTAGGATTCTAATTACAAGAATATGGTAAGCAAATACTTTCCAAAAATAGATTAGACTACAAGAAAGGTAAGTCCACGGATTTTTAATTTATCAACTAATCAACAGATTAGACTTAAAATTTAATCTCAATCAGATTTGTTATTGTGGACTTTAGATAAAAATTTTCACACTTAAAAATGCACGAATGGTATGACTGAAAATTCGGGGGTTGAAAATGATGCATAAAATTAGAAACTTCTGCGTGTTAACAATAGTATCTTAAAAACCTTATAAATCCTGAATTACTCAACCAAAAATTACAAAATTAGATGCGTTGCAAAATAGACAGAATGTAGATATTAATGAAATATTTATTCAAATTTTTATGCAATCTGAGTTGTAAAAAAAACACATTACAATTACAACAAAAGAGTCTCAGACCGAATTCTGTGCTTGATAGAGTTATGGCTTCAAAATGGCAACAAATCTTCTCGGCTTACTATGAAATTTTACAGAATCACAAAAGGCTTATAATAGCATGTTTAAGATTTTCTTCAGAATTTTCAATTAAACAAAATCACTCCAGAACGCATATGAACTCTCAGAATAATAACAGATCAACAAAACTGCAAATCTGCAAACAACATGCACAACCTTCAACGAATTCTATGTTGTTTCATGCATAACAGAATGTAATATCTAGATTTCAACATCAAAAAACAACAATATATGAATATATATCAATAACATCACCTATTTTTATGATTTTCAGATGAAAAGAACAAAGATTCACGGATTCAAAAAGGAACAAACAAACAACAACGAATCTGTTTTCTACTTTTACCCTATTGCAATGAAAACTAAGAACATAAATAACTACCTACGTGAAACATGATAAAAAGTGATACATCTAAAGCCAAAGAAGAGGGGAAAGGGGAGAAACGATTTGTGGAACCTCACAAATGAAGAAGAGAACCCTTGTAGTTGTGGACGTCCCTCCTCCAAGATGTGGGATGAAGGCTTTCACGTTAGAGATGACTTGTGGGATGAAGATGATGAGATCCGAGTTGAAGAGATGTGGTGGAATGACCGACGTTCTCCTTCCTTGCTTCAAGACGTGGAGCTCCAAGAGGGGGTGACGACTGGTGGTGTTGGAGGTGAAAAACAAAAACTCCAAGAGCCCAGACCTAGACATGCATCACTCTCTTTTATAGAGAGAGTTTCCAAGTTTGGAGATCCATCTTTGATTCAACGATTGGGATTAAATCCCACTTGATTTTCTTTCTCCAATCTTCAATTGAATTATAAACTTTTCACAGCAATAAATACATCAAAATATCAAGTCATCCACAAAATTCATAAATGATGCATGTTTGAAATAATTTCCTACTTTTAACTATATAAAATGGGAATTGGTTCTTATTGGTTAAATAATGAAATAAATGCATAATATGACTTTAATAAATCTCATGTAAATATATTTAACCGATAAGATCCTATAAAAATATGCAACATTTTAATCCAAACACTTAGGTTTCTGAATTTTCAGTTTACTACAATTGTCTAAAATTTTAGAAACATTAGAAATTGAATTTCTAGAACAAGAAACAAGATTTTTAGAAACATTTATAGTCACGTTAGAAGTACAATTTGACAAATCACATTGATTTATATTATTACTACATGATTCATCCCTTGAAGTACCTACTACATATTTATTACCTTGTTTCATAATAAAAGGAATTTTAGTCTTAGATTTACTTGAACTGCAACTAATAAATCCTTTATTGGCTTGAGATTCAGGATATTCAGGATAATCAAATCCTAAGCCAAATTTATAAGACACCGCAGGGGTACTAGTTAGTTTGTCTAACTTAGTTTGACTTAAATTCCATTTCTCAATGGTAGAATTTAAATCTTGCTCTCTCAGTTTTAATTTATCTATCTCTAATTCAAGTTCATTTATATTGTTTCTCAACATTTCATTTTCAAATTCTATCTTTAATTTTTTAGCATTTATATTCTGTATTTGTTCATGCAAGATACATTCATTAAATCTAAATTTTTGCAAATCTCTAGCATGATTTTCATTATCACATTTAAACTTTTCTAAAGTAGTAGACAAGAAACAATTTTCTTCTTCCATAATAGATGAAGATTTTCTAATATTCTTATTTTCCAGTTTACATACTTTAAGTTTTTGTAATAATGCATGATAAGCACATAATAATTCATCAAAGTTGAAATCTAAATAACTTTCAAGATCAGATATTACCTCAGACTCATCTGCCATGAAGCACACATGAGCAACGTCTTCTAACTCTTGTTCTCCTTTTGAATGTGAAGATTTTGATGCTGATTCCTTAGATTCAAACTCTTCAAATGTGTCATCCCAAGTGACCTTCAAAGCCTTTTTCTTGTAAAACTTTTTTTGAGTTTTCTGAGCCATCTTCTTCTGATTTGTCCTACTTTGCTTTTCATTTTTCCTCATAGGACAATCTAGAGAAAGATGTCCAGGTTTCTTAGAGTTGTAACATACATACTTTTTGGATGAAGAATTCTTATCATTCATTGATTTTGACGTTGAGGGTTTATCATTTTTGTTCCTTTGCTGTTTCTTAGCTTTCCATGCTTCCTTGAATTTCCTAGTCAGTAAAATCAAATCCTCGTCAGAATCAGTAGATATATCAGAATCTGAATTAATTTCGAAGGCTATTTCTTTCTTCATTTTTAGTTTGTTGTGACTCAATGATTCATTTAATTGAACTTCATAAGCTGTTAAATTTCCTATAAGTTCATTCATAGTATAAACATTTAAATCTCGTGATTCCTCAATTGATATTACTTTCTGAGACCATTTAGAACTTAGGGATCTGAGAATTTTCCTCACCAAATCCTTTTGTTCAAAATTCTTTCCTAAACATTTTAAAGAGTTTATGATATCAAGAAATCTGGAAAACATCTCAAAAATATTTTCGTCTTCATGCATCTTAAAGAGTTCATACTTATGAATCAACATGTTTATTTTTGTCTCTTTAACTTGAGAAGTACCTTCATGTGAAACTTCTAATGCATGCCACACCTCATAAGCAAATTTATATGTCGACACTTTACTGAACTGTTCATAACTCAATGCACAAAATAAAATATTTAAGCCATTAGCATTCAGAGTTTCATTTTCTTTTTAGTAATTGTCCAAGTATTATAAGGAGTAGTTAACGGAGTATATGGTTTAGAAATCATGAACCACAATTTATGATCTATACTTTGAAGAAAAACAGTCATCCTATACTTCCAATATTCAAAATGTATTCCATCAAATAAATGAGGACGATTAAGATTTTGGCCTTCATATAATAAAAAATTACCATTTCCAGTAGCCATCTTACCTTAGATTTTTTAACCTATTTGATTTTAAACAGTCTAAAAACTTTAAAACAACTTGAGCCTTAAATCAAGAAAGTTAAACGTATTCTCAGATATTAATTTCTGTTTAAAAACAAGGAAGGTAGAATAAGTAATGATATTAAATAAGTTGGTATAGATTTTATATCAAAGATTATTAACAAAACTCTGATACCACTTGTAGGATCGTATGGCTACACAAGAGGGGGGTGAATTGTGTATTTTTAATATTTTCTGAAATATAATTGAAACTTTAAAACTCAAAAACAAGTCGAGACATTGTTTTCATAAAATCATTTTTATTCAAGGTTTCAATTACAATATACAATTCAACTCTCCTCAGAAATTGTAGATGCAATTATATTTCGATACCATGTTTCATCTATACAATTTCATAACTACAAATAGAGAAGACTAATTTACGGAATTTAAAACATTTCTCCCTATTTGCGATCTTTCTTCTTCTTCTTCTTTTTTCTTCAGCAATTCTTCAATGACGAATATCTTGTCTTTTTATGCTTCACCGGATTTGCTTTCTTCTGATACTTCAAATCTTCAGTGACGAAAATCTTACTTTTTTATGCTTCACTGAATTTTCTTCCACTTGAGAGATTTTTCCCAAAGAGATGTTTTTGATCCCTGAAAAAGATTTTTCTTTTGGTGTGCAGGAATGGATTGATCCTTGAAAAGATTTTTTGTTTTGTGTGTAAGGATGGTTTGATCAACGAGAATTCTATGCCTTTTATACTGTATCTTCATTTCATGCATATCCTTCACGTTTAACCACTACCAGTTTTCCACTTCTCCACTTCTTTTCTTTTTCCTTCATCGAAACACACACGTTCTAACCCACGTTTATATTTCAAATTTTCTTTAATCATCAGTCCTAGATCTCTGAAAAATTTCCTGAAAAATAAACTTTCTCGTCCAAAAATTTTTCATTAGTGTAATAAGAAGTCGTTACTTTAATATTAACTAAACGAGTAACACAAGTATATATATATAACTTAACGTTTCTAACTTAACGAGTTCACCATGTGCCATTTCACGTGACAAGTAATGTAGCTAACTCAACGAACTAAGTCTGTGGTGTTATGCTAACTCAACGAACCAGCTTAACCTTTCTTTCGGAAGGTTAAACGATAACTCATCGAAAATAGTTTAAGTTTCGGATAGTTACAAATGTAAGTCACTGAAAAACTCTTTATATTATAAAACTAGTGAGACACGTGTCAAGACCTGAAAACATGACTTAAGTTACCTTTCGGATAGTTATGACTGTAAGTCTCCGAAAAAGCTTTAACTCACCGATTCAGTAATAAATAAATGTTTTTTATAATAAGAATTTTACCACGTGCAAAAATAACAACTTAAGTTTATAACGCTAACCTAACGCGTTGCCTTAGTGTTCAATATAGCAACTCAACGCGTTTAGTTATGTTAACTTAATGAGTTAAACATGTGCACCTCACGTGATACAATACTACATTCGTAACTTATAATTTCACGTGTATAACACTAACTTAACGAGTTCGTCTCTTCTTTTACTCACTAACTTAACAAGTTATCACGTGACTTATTTTAACCTTTAAGCCTCTAACTTAACGAGTTCTCACGTGACCTCTATACAAACAAAACTCTAACTTAACGAGTTGTCTAAACGTGCACTGTTCATGGTACAGAAGATATAACATTAAAACATATCATGCTTTTCAATAAAAACACACGTTAACTTAACGTTTAGCTAAATGAGAAATTAATGCAACGAAACGACTATTTATTAACTTCAGATCCAATACAGACAAGTATTTATATCAGTAAGCTTTTTCTGTATTAATTGATGATTTTAATTTCTTTTCACAAGCAATAGTAATTGAGCAAATATGATTATTTTCATTTAGCATACATCATCAAAACAAAAATACTCAACAAAAAGTTTTTCATCAGTGTAATAAGAAGTCATTACTTTAATGTTAACTAAACGAGTAACACAAGTATATATATATAACTTAACGTTTCTAACTTAACGAGTTCACCATGTGCCATTTCGCATTACAAGTACTGTAGCTAACTTAATGAACTAAGTCTATGGTGTTATGCTATCTCAACGAACCAGCTTAACCTTTCTTTCAGAAGGTTAAACGATAACTCACCGATTCAGTAATAAACAAATATTTTTATAATAAGAATTTTACCACGTGCAAAAATAACAACTTAAGTTTATAACGCTAACCTAACGCGTTGCCTTAGTGTTCAATATAGCAACTCAACGCGTTTAGTTATGTTAACTTAACGAGTTAAACATGTGCACCTCACGTGATACAATACAACATTTGTAACTTATAATTTCACCACGTGTATAACACTAACTTAACGAGTTCGTCTCTTCTTTTACTCACTAACTTAACGAGTTATCACGTGACCTATTTTAACCTTTAAGCCTCTAACTTAACAAGTTCTCACGTGACCTCTATACAAACAAAACTCTAACTTAACGAGTTGTCTAAACGTGCACTATTCATGATAGAGAAGATAAAACTTTAAAGCATATCATGCTTTTCAATAAAACCACACGTTAACTTAACGTTTAGCTAAATGAGAAATTAATGCAACGAAATGACTAGATATTAACTTCAGATCCAATACAGACAAGTATTTATATCAGTAAGCTTTTTTTGTATTAATTGATGATTTTAATTTCTTTTCACAAGCAATAGTAATTGAGCAAATATGATTATTTTCATTCAACACACATCATCAAAACAAAAATACTCAACAAATAACTAGTCGTTAAGTTATACTAACTTTTCATTTAATTAAACGTTAAGTTAACGTGTATTTTTATTATAAAAGCATGATATGTTTTAAAGTTATATTTATTATATCATGTACAGTGCACGTTAAGACAATTCATTGAGTTAGTGCGTTTTTTGTATAAAGGTCACATGAAAACTCATTGAGTTATAGGTTTAAAAGTTAAAATAGGTCACGTGAGAACTCGTTAAGTTAGTGAACAAAATGTTAAAATGAAGAGACAAACTCATTAAGTTAGTATTATGCACGTGGTGAAATTAAAGTTTACGAATATTATATTGTATCACGTGAGTTGCACATGTTTAACTCGTTAAATTAACATAACTAAACACATAGAGTTGCTATATTGAGTACTAAGGCAACGCGTTAGGTTAGTGTTATAAACTTAAAGTTATTATTATTGTATGTGATAAATACCTTATTGTAAAAACATTTATTTATTACTAGATCGGTGAGTTATCAAGAGTTTTCAGAGACTTAGAACTGTAACTATTCGAAACTTAAACTCATTTCGGATAGTTAGCATGTAACCTTTCGAAAGATAACTAAGTCACATTTCCAGGTCTTAACACGTGTCTCACTAGTTTTATGATAAAAAGGTATTTCAGATACTTAGAAAACTTAACTATCTGATACTTAAACACTTTTCAGTGAGTTAGCATTTAACCTTCCAAAAGACATTTTTACTAGTTTGTTGAGTTAACTGTAACATCACAGACTTAGTTTGTTGAGTTAGCTACAGTACTTGTCACGTGATTTGGCACATTATGAACTCGTTAAGTTAGATATGTTAAGTTATAAATCTACTTGTTTTACTCGTTTAGTTAACATTAACACAATAACTTGTTATTACACTTGATGGAAAATTTTTGGACGAGAAAGTTTATTTTGTAGAAAATTTTTTAGAGATCCAGGATTGATGATTAAAGAAAATTCAAGAAGAAAACGTGGGTCAGAACATATGTATTTCAATGAAGGAAAAAGAGAATACATGAAAAGTGGAAAATTGATTGTGGTTAAATGTGGAAGAGATGCATAAAATGAAGATACAATATAAAAGGCATAGAATTCTCATTGATCAATCATCCATGCACACCAAACGAAATATATTTTTAAGTATCAAAACACCTCTCTGAGGAAAAACTCTTAGATAGAAGAAAATTCAATGAAGATGAGAAAGTCAAATATATGTCACTTAAGATTTGAAGAATCAAAAGAAAGCAAATTCAGTGAAGTAGAGAAAGTTAAATATTTGTCACTAAAGAATTGTAGAAGAAAAAAAAAAAATCTCAAACAGGGAGAAATGTTTTAAATTACACAAATTAGTTTTCTCTGTTTGTAGTTATGAAATTGATTAGATGAAATATGGTATCATTATATAATTGCATCTACAATTTTTGAGGTGAATTAAATTATATATTGTAATTGAAACCTTGAATAAAATGATTTGATTAAAATAATGTCTCTACTTATTTTTAATATTGAAATTTCAATTATAATTGAAAATGTTGAAAAACACAATTCAACTCCCTCTTGTGTAGCCATTCGATCCTACACCTTAGCTTGAAAATCTACTTCCTCTAAGTTCTACAATGCAAACCAAAGCTTAATCAACAATATCAAGACGTGAAAGAGAATGTAGTAGAATGACAAATGTTTAAAAGAAAGAGATAGAACTTCAGAAAATTAAAAATGAGACTAATGATATTTACTCTAGGTATACATTTTCAAATGAAATACTACATGAAATTAGAAAGTTTGTTTAGGAAGAAAAAAATTTCTGTTGAAAATTTATTAAAAATTATCCTAAAGTTAATTTAAACTAAACTAAACCAAACTGTCTTGAATTTATGAAAAATAACATTATTATAACTTGACCCTAAGGTTGTTTCTAATTTTGGACAAATACCTGAAAAATCGATACAATCCATCACATATTATAGAAATAAAATTTTTTATGTATTAATTGATGTTCTTAATTTACTTTTACAAATAATAATAATTAATTAAATATAATTACTTTCATTCAATACACATCATAAAAACATAATACTTAAAAGATGAAATAAATTAAAATCACTTAGTGAATTTAGTTGTTAAGGATCTTATATTTTAATAATAATTATTATTTTAAATCTATACAAAACTTGAAACTAAAATTAAAGAAGTTTTAATATAAGTACAAATCTAACGAAATAAGTTTATAAGATTTAGGTAAACTTTATAAATGTTTGTGATATTTACGTAAATGTAATAAAATTAATTTCTTAAATTTAAGCATTACGTAAATTTCATATAAGTTCATGTAAATTTAACAAAATTAATTGGTTGTGTTTAGACATATAACTCTCACGAGGAGTCTGCGATGTTCACGTAAATTCAACAAGATTAATTCGTTACGTTTAAACTTGTAAATTTCATAAGGTACTTATGGTATTTATATAAATTTAATAAAATTAATCTATTATATTTATCTTTATGTAATCATATGTGTTCGTACTGTTTACGTAAATATGTTCGTAAACTCGAATTTCATCGAGTACTCGTAAACGACAGCTAACTACACATCTTTTTTTTTTAAGTTATAACACACATATCAATAAATTCCAATAAAAAAACATGCATGTTGCTAATGTACAAGAAAAAAAATCCATCCGTAGAACTTTTAATCCCAGGGACAAAATGGGAACCTCGACCGTCCGCTTCGCTTGCCGCCAGCGGCAGAGTAGATCAGTGGAGGCAGCGTCACCTGGCGAACGGTGATCGGCCGCAGAGAACTAGGACATGGGAGTTGGCTACACGGTCGGAGTCTTGGGGCTCCTCTTCTTGGCTCACGCCGGCTATGCCACCATCCAATGTGATAGACTCCTTTTCTGATTCCTACCGTCCTCCGTCTCTTCCCCTTTATTTTTAGGGTTTCCCTAATCGTTCTTTTCTCGACAGACAGGGGCGTACTGAAGATCCTCGAGGAGGAGTTCTCAGGGCCTCCCATGAGCGTGAGTGATCCTTTGATTCTTCCTATCCCTTCTTTTGTTCTTTTTTTTTTCATCTGTAGATCGATCGATTTGGAAGATTGCTGTTGGTATGTTTTTAAAGCTGGTCGTCTTCTGAACCAGGTTGTGGTGGAGCTGATTCTAGGGATGGCGCTGTGCCTCTGGGCAGGGCTGTCTGTTCCAGGGAAGTTCCTCTCCGTGCATCCCCATTCGGAAGATAATAGGTCCATCGCTAGCTTTATTTCCATCTTATTGTGTCCTCTGCTGCTCTATTATTGGCTGGGAAGCAATTCCGCGCATGAATTATAAAGAGGCATGATAACTTAACGAAAAACCATCAACAATGCCTTACAATTGATAAATTGACATCAACTTTTAGTTTTTTCTGTCTCGCTGTCTGCTATTCAACAACAATGCTATAGAAGATAAATTTAGCCAAAGACTATTTTAGGTCAAAACGCAAGGTTGAAATTATTGTAATTTCCTATATGATTGGTTTTCTAATCGTAAAATGTATATCAGTAAGCAAGCCAAAATCTTCATACATACATATACCCATGAAAAAGATTGGATTGTAGGAGTTTGTCTTTCTCCAATGTAGCATTGTTACAATGTAGGTAATAATGAAGCTTTGTATTATGAAATATACCATCAGTAATGCATACATGACCAGCTTGGAAGCTAGTCATAACTTAGCTTTATGACTAGTTGGCATTATGTTGAAGATTCTTTTCTATCTTATTCATGTGTTTAAGGAATAAATTGGGCACTTTCTAGTAATCTCTTCTGGTATATTTACTTAGGCTAATTGTATTTGTCATTTCTCACTTCTTTGTGAATGATAAATAACAAATGATTTCTGACTAGCTTACAATATAGTTAGTTATGAGTTCGATAAATGGTGTTACACACTTTAAAAAAAATTAGAATGGATGATTTGAATTTTTTATGATCCAAGTATTTTCTGATCCCCGAAATTGACCATAAAATCTACTTTGCTGATGTGGCACTATGGATACAAATATGGGATTCCATGTAGGCTCCCTTAACTACCATTTGAAATAATAGCAGATTGTCATGTTGACATCCTAGAAATTGATCTTAAAATCCACTTTGCTGATGTGGCATCTATGGTTTCATATATGGGGTCCCATGTAGGCTCCCTTACAACATTACCATTTGAAATAATAACAGACTATCATGTTATTGTAGATCTTATAATACATTAATGTACTCTATAGTTTGAAGGTGCTTAAGCATCTAAGCGGTAAGCTAGGGCACCTAGTTGTCCATATAAATATTAAATTTTTTTATTTTTAAGTATATATTAAATGAATTTATGTATATTTAATAATATTATTTCCTAAATAACATTCAAATACACCTACTAACAATTCCAACTTTTTATGTAGTGTTAGTGGTCACATGCTGCAAAAAAAGATGAAATTATTAGTAAATCTTTAGTCATTAAAAATAAAATAGAAATTGTATTCTTTTGTTTTTTTATCATTTAATTATATCAAAATCTAGAAAATTAAGATTTCCTCTCACTAAATAGTTATAATTAGTATTATTAAAGTTAATTAAATTTTTCCTACTTGTTGAACTAAAATCATTATAATCATCAACAAATACACTAAAATCATAAACTCATGATAATGATGGTTGTTTTAGTATATAAGATGTATGTTGTATTTGTTGTGTTCTATATTTTGTAGCATATAAATCAAACATGTTTAAAATTTTTTCTATATTTTCAATTGTTACATTAAGTTCTATTTTTAAATAATTTTTTTAACAATTAGTAATTTTTTAATACTTTTTATTTCAGTCATAAGTTCTAAACAAGCACTTAATGTATATAAAAGAGATACATTATTCCAATACTTTAAGAAATTTTCTTTCATTTTTAAAATTATAGGTGCAAAAAATGGATAATTACTATAATTATTAAAAACTCTTGTAATATTATATAAATGGTGTATTATATAAACAGAGATAGAATAATATATTCTAGATAAATGTTCAATTACATTATAAAATAGTTTTAAAAATTTAACAAAATAATTAACTATTGCAAAATTATTTTCATCTAATTGTATTGTACTATCATTAATTCTACCATTATAATAAGTTTTTATAGCTTCTTTATAAGACAAATAATTATTTAACATTAAATACATAGAATTTCATCTATGAAAAAGCATCCATTGTAAATATCTTATGTGGTAAATTAAAAGAATCATGTACATAATTGAATTCTTGTTGATGTTTACTACTAATTAAAATATAAACTAACATAGTTTTAATATTTTCGATAAAAGGTTTTATTTCTTTATCATCCACTTGAATTATAAGATTAATTATATAACATATATATCTTTGATGAAATAAAGTAAAATCTTTTGGTGGAATTAATTTATTTTTAAACATAGGAATAATTGTAATATTATTAAATACATTATCAAAGCCAATTATTAATACTACATCATTTCCTTATTTATAGATTTTTTATACATTCTTCTCTTTCTTTGTTTCCCTCTTCATCTCCCTTTACCTCTCTCACTCTCCCTCTCCCTCTCGCAATGATCCTACGAGTCAGCCCACAATGGACCTACAAGTTGAAAATTTGGAAAATGTTGACAAGACTTGACCCAATTTTTTAGGTTGGGTCGACATTTTATAAGTTGGACTGAGTCAGCCCATGTCGGCCTAACCCATTTGACATGTATTCTCCTTACCTTTGTCAAGAAGTGGGTGATAGGAAGATGGTTGAACTCACCTTCTTTAGCAAGGAGATCAAGATTACTCCCAAATATTGTCTCAACCTCTTTTGCTACACCTAATAGTTGGCTTTTGCTATGCTCATGATTATCTTGTCTATGCTTCTCTCTTTCTTCAATGCTCATTATGCTTGAACTCTAATGGGATGGATTGGAGAAGTACTAAAGAGATCAAAGTGAAGTGATGGGAGGGAAGAGAGAGATGAAGGTAGGTGGCCCATAAAGAGATTCTAAGGATGTGTTTGTTTGACTGCTCCGCTCTCTGTTAGAGTGACTCCAAACAATGTGCTCAAACAAACAACCTTATTTCTACTTGCTTCTAGCTGCTCTTTAGCTTCTCTAAAAACATTGTTCATCTATATTATTTTTTAGAACAGCTATGGATTGATCACCTAAAAACTCTCCACTGGAGAAATTGCTCCCAACTATGAAATAATCATCTTATCCTTCAGAAAATATCAATTTTTCCAAAAATGTAAAAAATTTAAAATATTTTTTGTTGCAAAAATTTACATATAAATTTTCTAATAAAAAATAAATAATTATTGAAATATATAATCATACATATTATCGACATATATATATATATATTGATGTTATTTTAAGCTTATTTATGTATTTGAATGTTACTAAAAAATAATAAAAATTAAAAACTACAGATTATTATTATTCTCTTCTTTCTCTTTCATTTTCTTTTTCTTTTTTTTTCTCTTTTCCTTTTTTCCTCCTTTTTTTCCTTGTCAAGGGTAATTTTTGTATTCAAGGAAGTTATCCGCTTCACCATCTCTGTTTGACTTCTCACGAAACAAACAATACTCTAAATTTCACAAGTCCAACTTCGAGGGTCACTTTCTAACATCACACCTATTTGAACCAATACAACAGGAAGTGGAGCAGGTGGAACACCCAAACAAATGCACCATAAGAGAGTTTAAAGTGAGAGAAGAGTAAGGAAGAGGGAGGATGATGGGAGGTTAAGGAGAGGGAGTTGTTAGAAAGGTTGGGGTTGATGAGGGTCTTTATCAAGGGTAATTAAACCATGGTTGAATTAGTTGTGATGGCTATTAACAAAGGTTGACAACAAGGGCATATAAATGAATTACAATGTAAGGATATTACAAAAAGATTAATATAAGGAGGGTATATAAGAAATATAATGTTGTACCAAGGACATTTGAATAAAAAACCTATATTTTTATTGTCATTCTTATTTTGTGAATGTCATTTGTCTTCCATTATTTTCCTAATATCATTTGTTTGTCATTGTTGTGCCATTTTATTGTTATGGGCAATTTTTTTGTCATCGCCATAACAATTCCAATCAATAATCTTATTACATGGGATCAACCACAAGAATCTTTTTCTTCCTAGTTTTTCTACGGTCAAGTCTTTGGTTAAATTACATAAATATAAACTTTTTTTTCATAATTCCTAATCAAATAGTTTTAAGTTTTTCTTTACTTCTTTTAGTTTTTTCTGCATTAATTAATTCTACTTTTGTAACTAGTGCATCTTTTGATTTTCTAAGAATATGACTAAATTGCTTATGTTGAGTTTTTTAATCTTATCTTCAAGTAGTGCAACTTCTCTTTTAATTCATTTAAGCATTCGCATCTTTGCAATGTTAACTTTTTGTATATAGTTATACTTTACTGTCTAACATTCTAGACCATAAAATATAGCCAAGCAAATAGAAGTTTTATAGAATTTTCCTTTTAATATTAAGGACACATAACACTATTAGATGTATTTTCTACTTTATCTACCCTACTTTAATCCTATGAATAAAATCTTCTATAATTTCTCTTATGTTACTTATTATTGATCTTAAGTATTTAAGAGTATTACTATTATGAATCTCATGATCATCTAATTATATGCCCTTATCGTTGTTTTTATTTTTGTTGAATACTTCATATATTCAATTTTTGACCTACTCAATCTAAATCCTTTGGATTATAAAGTATATTTTCATAATTCTAATTTAAAACTAATTCCTACCTTTTATTCATCAACTAAAACTATACCATTAGCAAATAGCATGCATTAGGATATTTCTTCTTGACTTTTCATACTTTATCTATAACTAAAAGAAACAGATATAGACTTAAAGAGGATTTTGGTGTAAACTTATGTTTAGTAGAAATCCTTAATTTTGTCTTCCATGGTTTTAATACTAATAATTGTTTTTTTATACATGTTCTTTATAATATCAATATAAAATATAGATACTCCTTTTCTTTCCAAAACCTATCTCAATAGGTTTCTGGATGCTCTACCATAAGCTTGGTTGTTATTATTTCATAATTTGGTAGTCATTATGGGTGATCGGTACAAGTTTTTTATCATCATTTTTGTGTTATGACAATGCAATACATTTGCCGTTATGGTGTTAGATAATGCCATTTAAAACATTTGAAGAATTATGGTATTACTACCATGCAACATCCTTGATTTTGGAAATGGAGAATTGGTCTCAGTTCAAATGAGGAAGAGTATCTGGAGATGAGAAAAAGTATGTGCAATCTATTGTACACCTCACATGGGTCTCCCACTGTCATTAGTTTGTTAGGGATTGATTTTAAGGTTTATTTGCCATTTTCTATCCTTGTTTGGCTGCCTAATTGGAAACCCAGCTTGAGCAGAAATCAATGAACTTCAATTGATTATTTTGTATTGCCAATATTGTTTAATTGTATTATTTGTAAAATTATCATGTTGATGGCAGTGAAATCCATTATTTATAGCTGTGAGATCGAGTAACTCAGATATGATGAGTCTGTGTCCTCTTTTTGTTTACTGGGTGAATAAATCATTAAGTTCTTTGGCTCTCTCGCTTAGCACTTGTGTATTTATTGAAATCTCATTGACGACGTTTCTATTTTCCCTCTCAACATGCAGGGTTGTTTCCTTGCCCGCGAATCTGGACTTCATGATTTTCAACCATCGTGGTCGGGCACTCCCGTCCAACGTTGCCGTAAAGCCGAAAGCATAATAAAATACCGGCAACTTCTACTTTTACGACTCTTTATTTTTTTTTTGGTGTTGATTTCATTTCTTATTCTCCAGGAAGATGCAGCTTCGTCGCTTATGATTTTGCCATGTACAGTGGCACTACACTTGGAAATTTTTGTATTACTTAAATTATTGTCTTAGAGGGTGAAATCTCGGTTCAATGGGTTTTGAAAACATTGTTCAAAATAATTTGATGGTAGAAACTGAAAATTCCCCAAAAAAAAAAAAGGTGGATGAAAGAAATTTTTAATCAATCGAACGTAAACAAATGCAAGAAAAAAAAAAGGAAAAACCAGGGATTATGGAGATTCACAAAAGTACTCTGGAGGGCGGTGCCAGTGTCTTTTTCATGACGCCGGTAATATTTTTGCTAAAATGATTTTGCTGCTGATTTGATTAGTCAACGGAAGTTGAGTCTACCTGCATAAATTCAGTCTACCTGGAGAGAAAATCGGGAAACTTCCTTTCTTGTTCTTTTAAGATAAAATAGAAATAGGTTAAGAATATCGATGTGATATTAGAACCAACACTCCCAAGATGAACATTGCTCCTGTTTAACCATATAAATCAAAAGAAGGTTGAAATGAAGGTACGTCAAATCATCTTGGAAAAATTAAAATTTAAGTTGGAGCAAAGAGATGTAACATTATTTTAAAAGGTGTTCACTGTCTTTGAGAAGAAAGTCGCAAAATTCAAAAACATAAGAGCAACAGAGGAAGATGTGTCTCTAGTTGATTCCAAGGCAACATTGCAAGAAGAGTAGACAACGTCTCGCATCCGATCCTTTTGATAAAATTTTGCTCTCAAGGATTAGTGAAGCAAAAACTTCAACTTCAAGGAAAGCTTTTGCTTGCCACATAAGCTGATGGTGCCTATATTTGAGACCTCCATCTATCTATAAGTAACGTATAGAAGGCCCTGTTGTATAAATTCCATTTGAATTGCAATTCCAGGAGATAGAATCTGGGTCATCGGTAAGAATGATAGGATTAACTACATTAAAGAAATGGGTTAGAGAATCACAAGTACGAACATTAAGAAGCCAAGTTAAAAAACCTTCGTTAAGAAACACTTCAGAAGCCAAAATTTTCTTCATCCGATAAAGTGAGTAAATCTTAGGAAAAGAATGTTTCAATTGGGTATTATTATTAAACAAGCAATTTTCCCAAAGAGACCAGAACTACCATTTGAAATATGAAAAGTAGAAAAGCTATAGATATAGAGGGGCATCAAGACCATTAACAAGGATAGAAAACATGGCAGATTTAGTACATGTCTTAACCCACTAAATCCATTTGTCTCTAGAGCCAAAACCTCTAATGCAATCAAGAAATCGTAGCTAATATTATCGAAAGTTTTTTTTCAAAAGCAGACCTTTTCTTTTCTTTTTTAATTGTGAAGGAAATGAATGCTTTCGTGGAAAGCAAAAAAAATCATAGAGGTTTCTACCATGAAAGAAAGTACAACGAGTATTGTTAACAAGCTCATTTAGAATAGGAGCAAGTCTATCTACTAAGCATTTAGAAATTAACTTGTAAGAGCTATTTAACAATAGGTCTAAACTTAGAAATTGAAGAGGCCCCATAGGGCTTAGGAATTAAATCTATAAAGGTGTTGTTTATGTATCCTTAGAAGATCTGCATGATTACTGTTAAAAAAAAGCATATATCTAATAGATCTTCTTTAATAGAAAAACAACATGACATCTTATCTAACAGATCTTCTTCAACTATTTCTCAATATTTTTGAAAGAAAACAGATAGAAAAATCATCCGAGCTTAAGCGATTTATCAGTTACCAAAGAGAAGGTGGCTCTTCTAACCTCTTGCAAAGCAAAGAGTAACTCAAGCAAATGAGGTTGAGCAAACTGTACAAGGGAAAACCCTATCCCAGTCAATAAATAGAGGGGGCAAAGGATTTGCAGTTATTAAAGAGTAATTTGAAATGACTAACAAAGGCATCTTTTGTTAACCATTTACAAGAATCAAGAAAATGAAATTTTTTCTCACTCCTGCACTAATGGTAACTTCATGGAAAAAAGAAATATTAGAATCTCTTTCTTTAAACCATTAGACCTTAAATCTTTGTTTCTAATTCTTTTTTTGTAAAAGTAGATGATTACGGTTTGCTTTTAAGGCAGATTTGCTTATCCCCCTCTCAGAAGATTCAACCTTCAAATCCAGAGCCTTAAGTTCTTTTTCAATATTTTGAAACTTCCTTCACCAAAACAAAAAGAAAAAAACATACAAGGAGGAAGGTTGGAGTAATGTTATATTAGAAGTTTGATTGTAAAGAAACAAATAGAAGAAACTAATCGTGCAGGCCGGACTGACTGACATCAAACCATGCAGACTTGTTGAGAGCCGATCAGATGAATTACATGCATATGCTGATACAAATTTCGTGCGCTACGTCCCTGGCATCAGACAATATCTGTATACATATATAGAAGAACGAGGTTTGCCAACTCAAACCGAGAGAAGAAGACTGACATCATATATGCTACGGGTGTTGAACGTGCAACTTAGACAACGAGGGACGGGAATACCAGTTATGCACAAAAAAGCGTTCCTAGTGGTATAACTCTTAGCATAGCTTTTATCTTTAAGAAGACAAGGATTTATCCAACTTGTGTGAATATAACATGCATATATGACCGATCCGCCCAGCATCGTTAAACCGGCTTTGGTGTTAAATGTCAGAAAAGGCGCGAGGAAGAAATGGAGTGATACTTGTAATGTTCTACATACATTTTGCTGCTCGTGTTCCAGACTCATGAGATCACTAACGCATTACAATGATCACCATAGCATGCTATGGTGATCTGGGTGTCCCCAGATATATATTTTGGCATCGGTAAACAAATGTAATCTTTTTTCATTTTTGTAAGTTCTGCAACAGTTAGTTAGTTTTCCCACTTCAGCAATGTTATTTTCCAAGCATTATTGAATTAGGTTCTCTACAATTTGTATTGCAGAAGAATTTTCACCCAACAATCTTCTCTAGTAAAATATAATCCTCGTCACTTGCATTGTACTCTTCCTCTTGAAATGCGGTTACAGCAAGTGTTGTCTCAGAGTCTCCACTTTTGACATCATATCAAGCCCAACAGCTTGTGCATTTTCTAAACTTCTTTGTAGGTTAAATATCAATATTTCCTTGTCAACGAACGCCTTCATAGCCCTTTCAAATTGCTCACCAACACAAGCATTACGTTCAGGAAGTGAATCCATAATATGTTTAACCTGCTCTGATGCATCATCGAGAGACTGACATCCATCCACAAGGAAGCTTGTCAAGCAAACAATTGCCTTTTCCCATCCACTGGCATCTGAACTAAGTTTAGCTTCTTTAGCAGAGATGAGCTCTAAAAGCCTGCTATTTTCCCGATTGATATGTTCTAACTTCTCCTGAAGATCTTTTTCTGCCTGCAAGGATATTCAGTCTCGCATTAGAAGCAGCATTGTTTTCATCCTTCAAGAAACTTCTAGCATGATTCAAAGGGGTGTTACCTGAAAATAACAAATCGAGTTAGCTGTGACCTTGTTGATCTGATGTTTTACTGCTTCTGAGTCAAGCTGGGGGGATGTCTGTGTTGCATAATGATACTGCCGTCCACTCAAGATTCTGGCCTTCACATCATCGCTCTGCATCTTTGCCAGTTTGGCATGCACATTTTTTGCACTACTTTTTACTAGCTTTTCATCCTTATCCTCTGGATCATTGGCAAGCATTACTATATCATCCTGCAAAATCTAAAGCTTTATTGACGAGCACAATGAAAATCACCAAACCACATTTGCATACTATCATACAAGAAGGATTAAGTGTCAGGCAATTATTGAGATCTTTTGTTGGATGGCAAATCAAAGGTCTATTCAAGATGTATCCAAGTGATGGAGGTACAACATACTGGAAATCTTTTTTCATTGCTCTTAGTATTTTCCACGTCCATGTCTTGAGCATTTGCTTCCTATACATGTAGCATCTCCATCATTAGAAAAAAAGAAAAGAGATGTGTTGGAATATCTATAAGCTTAATGTACAAACTAACTTCACTAGAAGTGATATATTCTTTTAGGTTGCAACACCATTCTTTGACTTCCCTGTCAACAAAGAGCACCAAGATGAAAATGTCAGCTTATATTAGATGCTTAGGCTACCAAGTACCGGTAAGAAAGGTGAGTGAATGATATGGTATCACAAGTCTATTTTTTAATCAAATTATTCCTTGTCAAATGATAATGACATATTCACATGTTATGTGTTTTGAGTTAAATTACTTGTGCTGTAAATGATAATTGAATATGCTAGGTAGCTCGTTTGCTTACAAGGATGTTATAGCCACACAGACACACACACACACACACTTGACTCACTCAGAAATCCATTTATATTTTCACATTTTAACCGTTAAAAACCATTTTTAAAAATATTAGAAACTCAATCCATGTAGATGCCATTTTCCTTTTTAAGACATTGTGTGCTATTATATGCTTTCTCAGGAGTTCTCCCAATGCGTTTTCCTCGTTCAAATACTCAATAATGAGAAAGCAAAGGGAATTTCATTGTGTAGAGAATGCAATTAAACATTGACATATGCTGGTGAAATTTTGCTAAGATCTGTCAATATTTTGAATTGTTGAAACAACATCAACATACTAATTTGTTAACATGTGATTTGCTTTCCTATGTTTCTATCAACATATGTTTTAACATAATGAAATTTTATTGAAACATGTAATTTTTTAACTTAATGAAGTCTGATACAAAATTGAAGTTGAATTTTTGGTTGAGACGAGAAATAGTGGAAGCAGAATGATGTGGTTGGTCAACAACACTTCTAATTAATGTTCAACAAACTTAAAAATTGATTAATTCCTTGACATCATTAGACACAATTAACAAAACTCATCACCTATATAATACATTCACTAAACAGATGTGAACACAAATCAACTTATTGACATTGTTAGACTTAGCCAATATACATCACCTATAAACACCAATATTTAGAACTTGTAAAATCAAGAACCTACAGTACATAACTTTCCTTCAAGCTAGACTTACCCTTTTTCTATCATCTTGTTTCTCCTTTTTTAAAAAATAATTTTTTACTATTTTATTTTTTTACTTCCACCACTATTTTCGAACATAATTTTTTATTCCAAAAACTATATTCTCCTTTCTCTTTCTCTCTCCTTTCTTCTTTTTTTACTATTTTTTTAACTAGTAACATGAACTCCCTTCTTTTTATACCCCTTCTCTGTTACCCCTGTGTTCTTTCCTCATCTTACTAACAAGCTACTCTCGCCTCCCTCTTATTTTTATAAACCCGCATCTTCCCTCTACTCTCGCTCCCTCTTTTTGCACTTTTTCTTTTATTTTTTAAAAACTCACAATTCATGTGCCCCCTTCACCCTCCTCTTCATTCTTCACCAACTGCATCTGAGCCCATTATGACAGGTCACACCACAAACAAAAGTGGGTTGGAGGATAGAGGGCTGAAGAAAGGGAAGGAAGAAGTGACATTGAAGTGATGTTTGATGTAGGAAAGGAGCAACAAGGAGATTATTGGAGGTGACATTGGTCAGTGACTACTGCAATGGCCGATCAAAAAAAGTTAAGTGGAAAGTTGGGAAGCCATGGAAGAATGCATGGGAAAGGAAGCTTCTAGAAGGTCGGTTGACAATGGCAACATCTCTAGAAGGATAGGATAGCAATGGTGGCCCTAGATGGGCTCAACAATCCTAGATGGTCTCAATGTCAATATAGGAAGCATATGGGTCCAAGAAAAGGAAGGGAAGGGTAGGGGATGCCTAATCAATGGCAGTTATGGTTTGGCTAATGGTGACCATCATTGGTAGCTACTAGGGTTGGAGCTAAATTATTAGCATTCAAAAGACTAAAAGGATAGTAATTAGGGTTTAAGATCTGCCTTCACCACCACAGCAAGGTGGCAACGATGGCCAGGGATGACAAACTTTGATGGTATGGAGAGACAAAAGTAAAGTAGAATGATCCATTAACTAAGACAAAACCTTTATATACATAAGGTTACATCTGGATGACAAACACAGCTAGTAATATAGGACTCAATCTACATGACAATATATAACCTTAATAATCAACTATAATAGTTCATTTGGCTAATAATAATGGTGTTCATAGCTTTACCAAAGTTCAAATCCAAATGTTAGAAAAGGATTTTTTCACCTGCAAGCTATTAAAATTTTTTAGTAATACTCATATTCCATCTAAAATTCTGTTTACTTGCATGTCGGTAAAAACCTTCATTTTGCTTTGGTATCTCTATCATTGTATTAACTATGGTTAATTCATTAAACGTAATTTGCAAATTAACAATCATTTAACAGATGCTACATTTATTTGCTAATGAAACTTAACCTCGAAGATATCCTTATAAGACTCAAATTTTTAATGACATATAGGTAAATATAGATTTTCATATAAGATAGAAATAATTCTTAAATTCTTTCATAACATATAAGTACAAAATCAAAAAATATAACTTTAATAACGTTAGTATACACTCATTGATTCCCACATTAGATGAAATTTAAATATTTAAATATTAGCTAATGTTAGTGCCGTAGTGGACTTTTATCATCTATCAGCTATGATTTGACATACTGATTGATAAAGCATGTGGTAAAAATGAAAAAGTAGATCAAGGATATCACCAGCATTTGAAAGTGAAGGCATGCAACAGTAGTCTCAGATAAAGGAACAGTTCTGTTATTCACCTAGTCAGCCTAATATATTCAAAAACAAACCTAGTCAACCTTATATTTGGCTTTACAGATGCATCCAACCTTTTCCTGAAGTTGTCCACCACCTCTAGATCATCACACTGTAAATTTTAAAGGCATCATTAATGGATACAATAGAAAAGTGTTTTATTTTTGTCCTAAAAAAATTAAGATAAAAGGCTTGCCTCATTTTGTGGAGTCATTGTATGGGATGAATGGAGTTGATCTTGATTTACTGGGACATCCTACACATTCAACAAATAAAACAGTTCAAAATGATGCCTGTTTTTCTACGATAAAATTACTTTATCACCGTATCCTATATTGGGTGCACTGACCTCATTCAACTCTTTCAGAGAGCAGCCAGCATGCCATTGACTCTCAAAAACATTCAGAAGCTACAGAAAGCAATAAAATAACAAACAATAGAACAGCATGAATACCAGTTAATCATAAAACCAAAAACTATAAAATATTTCAAATTAACAAAGAGTAATTCAACATTTTGTCTAAACCTGATTACGTAAATTGCTAATTTCTTCTAACAACATTTCCCGTTTCCCTTTCTGATTGAATTCTACAAACCTAGTATAAAGATGCAGACAAACAACATTAATGATTCTTTGATCTAAATGAAGAGCATTTCACTTTCAATAAGATAACTTCAAGCCAACTAGAAAATGGTGCCATGGTGTTTGTTCGTTGCAAATTTGCTGAAAAGAGCTTCACAGAGAAACATCTAAAAGAAACTTACTTTCTGAGTTGATTAAGAAGCCTCACATTCTCTAGGGCAAAATGTGTCACTTGCAGATTGCCATTGATTTTTTCTCTCAGTAACAGATTTTCCTTGGATAATGAATTATTCTCCTTTACTAGATAGTTTTCTGCAGAAAGTAAGCCACTTGCAAGTAGTTCAAGCCTTTTTATTTTCTCTTCCTGTAGCCTGGATATTGTTTTAGCGTGCTGTGCATCATTTTCCCTTTCAGAAATCTATGACATTCATAACAAATATATTCAGAAGAGGGAAACCTTCATGCACTTATCAAATAATTCAATTGTAGCAGCATTCAAAAGTGTAACTTCTAGGAGATTAGGAAAATGCAACTACCAGATAGTTCATGTATTCAATTTCAGCTTGAAGACTCCTTATTGTATCCCCCGCTATCTTTTCTCTTCTCAGTGCACTTTTCAATATAGCATCAGCCTCTTCCATCTATTTCCAGATATTGTTGAGTCATTAGTTTGACAGTTTGACGATTATAAAACAATTTAGTAAAATACTCTATAATATTTAAGGAGAATGTACCTTAGAATTCAGGTTGACCGGTTTTGTGTGACTGACAATGGATGAATACTGGTGGATGTATTGAAAGTTTTCATTGTCAGCCATCCCAGTAATTGCGGTATTAATACCAGGACTTCCACAAATATCCTGGCTCTTGATGAGAAAGGTCAGCTGATCCTATTAACAGTGCAGATCAGTGTAGGATTTTAGAACTACGAATTTCACCACAAAAATAAAGAGCAAAATAGTACCTTTAGCATCTGTATTTGTCTTTGTAATGCCACTACATCACATGAAGCATCTTCATTCACCTTGGCCTAACAGAAATAACAATAGAAAAAAGTGAATGGATTGGTTTATTACTTTAATGATTTATTAAGGAAAGGCCTTTTGATTATATACGTTCTTATTAACATGTTTACGTTGTTCTGTATAAGTTTGGCACGTTTAGCGAACTTCAGTGTGCTCAAAGTTTCATTTGCTGAGCTGCAGTGAAGAACAAATATAGGCCACATCAAGCATGCAATTTCAATGGCATTGCAACACCAAAATGATGAAAAAGGACAATAATTGGACCAGGCCATACCCAACAGATGGATTGATATTTGCTATGATTATTGTTTTGGAATTTCCACCCAATGAATCCTATAAAAGAAGAGAAAAACTACAATTAAGTCTAAGATAATTCTTTAAGATACAAGATAGAAATATCAAATTAACTAACCTGAAGAAGAAATGTTAGCTTGGAATTTCTATAAGGAATATGACGCTGCTTTCCACTTGCAACATCCACTAACGTCATGATCACCAAACTAAAAAAGCATTTAAAGTAGAAAAATAAAAAATGACCAATGTACTTTATTTCATACATATGCTATTGTAATCCAGTTATGCCTATGAATTTAAACAAAATTCATTTCAAGTAATGGCTTATTTTTGGTTTCATAAGAATCCTCTTGCATCAGAGATAAACAGTACCATCTTCCACTGCAACTGAGAAAATCCAGTGTTTCTAATGTCTCAATTGCAAATGGTTAGAATGTCTTCATAAACTACTCCAAGAACCACTCATGAAAGATAGAAAAATGAGATTAAATTTGTGTATGATTCACATCATAAAATACTCCAATTTCATTTATTCATGAATTCATGACGTGATATAATCATCTATTAGAGATATGGATTACCTTAATAATAAGATTCATCCTTACCCTTTTCCAAAAAAAGAGAGATATGGAATCTATAATAAAAAAGTTAAATTTCAGAATACATTCAATAATCTACAAAAGAGTATATTCTAAGATCATAAATGAAAACATTGTTTACAATTGATTAGATTATAGTAACATTTGTGATGCCAAGATAATTTGGTTGAGAGCATGGACATAACCCCATAATCCAATAATCATTGATCCAATTAGAAACAAATGCATTGTAAATGAGGCACAATCTTTGCAGTTAGACAACCTTAAAGTTGACAATGATTTGTTAATATTTGCAGCTTCTTTCAGACGCTCCCCTTCTACTTGAGAACTTCTCTGCCTATATCACAAAAGATACTCCATTAATCATTCGATAAATCTGCAAAATTTGACAAATAGTTAAGTATTTAGGAATATTTACAGCACTACCTCTCTGACCCAGCAAGATCTACTAGATGCAGCCTACTGTATCGAATGTGTTTCACATTATCCTTCTCCCATTGGCTCTCAATTGTGCAAGTAAATAGACAGTGGGAACGACTGCTCTCACTGTTTGCATATGTTGCTGCCACCTTTCTATTTGCAGTACCCTGAATAATGATATTCTTTTATGAGACTGTTAGAAATGTTCCTCATTTCCAAACAATAAAACAACAAAAAAACGTGCAAATTTACTTTAAACAACCTGCAAAAGTAGTTCAGTAACATCATTTATAGAATTCACTTCAAACTCCCTCAGGTTCTCCACATGGACCCCCTTTTTCACATCTTCTCTAAGCTATCACAGAAAGAAGTCGTTGAGAACCAACAACAATTTCACAGTAGAATTCATAAGTTTGAAAGGTTTCGATGACTCATTTTACTTGCAAATTAGTGACTGAATGATCTAGGAGATCTGTAATTTGCTCATTGTGTATCTCAAGAAACGAGCATTTGCAGTTGCACTTCAATTTGTCATTCCTTATGTTGTTCTCCTCCTGAGTAAATACAACATGAACAATAGAGACTGGAGCTAGAGATCCCCTATGAAGATATATTGAAAAACAAAAGATTGGTTTAGCGTGTTACCTCTTTTATCCTTGTAAAAAGATACTCAAATATACGAGGTATCATGCCAGAGCCTTTCCTGAGGCAGTTATTTCCGCCAGGTATCTCACCCATCATGGTGTATGTCTTCCCACTGCCTGTCTGCAAGAAAACATCTATCACTTCCGATACCCCCAACACAACCACTTGCATCTACAAAGAAACCGAAGAGAAAAACGAAATGCATCAGCTACCTGTCCATAAGCAAACATACAGCTGTTATAGCCAGAAAGGCAATTTTCCACCATCGGTAAGCCCACGGCCATGAAAAGCTTTTCCTGTTAAGAAAACAGCCATCTTTACCACTATGCAGCACAGGGCACTTCAAAATAGAAATGAATTGATCATTCTTCACCTGAGGGGTAGATTCACAGGCAATACCATCAAATGTAAACCTGGTCTCAGGATTCCCCGTCCATGTCAACGTCTTCGAACTCTCCTGCCTCACGCACCGTCCATTCTCCAGCATTCCATCCTTCGCAGAACCGGCAGGCCGTATGCGAATCAAAACCTACTCACACATTTGAGACTCTTCAACGATTTTCTTTCCAAAACCAAGGTTTAAAAAAAAAGGCACAAGCAAGTAAACACAGCAGCAGCAACGCCGACTAGCTATGACATCAATATCCTATCACACTCTGGAAAGAATCAAGACAACAGAACCTGGACGTTTTGGTCCCTCCAGAACGAAGGATCCTCCTCGAGCTCAAAGCAGGCGGGTGGTCCCAACGTCGTATCGACCGCGTTCCTCGAGGAAGAGACCCTAGGAACCTTCCTGGTGTTGGGTGGGGTTTTCGTGGCTGAGAGGGGAGATGCACCCCGCGCGCGCTTGGCGGACGAATGAAGCGCAGGAGCACCGGAGGCGGGGCGAATCTGCTGGGAAGGATCGGGAATGGAGACGAGGGGGTTTCTTGGGGGAGGGAAGGAGACGAGCTGATTGGAAAAGGAGGAGGAGCCATGGAGGAGTGGTCCGTTCTCGCAGGCTTCGGACGGCCCAGGGCGGGAGACACCCCGCTTCGGCAGTGACGACGACATGGGAAGGGCGGGGGTGGAGATCGCCGGGATTAGTAGCAGCAACACGTCGGAGCGTCCGCCATCCGCCGCTTGGGTGGCGTTCGGTGCGTCTCCCGATTTCAAATTTGAACGGTCAGTCCCGACGACATTCCTTGACCGTTTTCACGTGTTCTTTTTTTTTAAAAAAATAAATAAAAATAACGTAAATTAAAAACTTTAATTAACAAAATGATCAATATATATATATATATATATATACATACGGTGACGTAGGTACATACGGTAAAGTATTTTGAATAAAAAAAATAGTTTAAATTTTATTAATTCATGCAGATGTTAAAGGTTTATTTATGTACTTAAAATTTAAATTTTATAGAATTTGAATTTTACAGAATCTAACATAAAGAATTCGAAATCTAATTATTTATGTATATTATGAAATTTAATGAAAATTAAAATTTAAGTGTTTGTGTACGTAATAGAATTGATTTTTAATGAAGTAATAAATTAAAGTAATTAGTGAAAATGTAATTAACCAAAAAATGAGTTAAAAGGATAATATTAAGTTAATTAAATGAAATTATAACTTAGATAAAACATAAAATATCTAAGTTAAAAAAAAAAATAAATCGAATTGTAACTTTTATGTATAGAAATATCAAAGTTAAAAGAAAGGTTTTTGAATGAAGTTACAATTAAGATAAAAAATTTAAAAATATTTAAGTTAAAATACATTTCAATTAAATGGTTACTTAGAGAAATCTTATAAATAGGATTATAACAATAACGTGTTGAACTCAAAAAATAACTATTATATTTAAGATATTTTGAAAAATCTAAAAGTATTTTAACAAAATGTTAATTTTAGTACTTATAGTAATTTTTCCTATATTTGAAACATTTTACCCTCATTTGAATTCTGTTGTTTTATTTTACTTTTTTACTTTTGATTTTGGCATTATTTTCTTTATAAATTATATATTTAATCTTGTTAATTGATATATCAAAATTAAATTTGATATGTTATTTTGAGCATTCATAATAAAAATACGATGAATGTCTATGAAAAAAATGAATTTAAGTATTTTTATAATTAGAAAAAAAATGTCAATATAGATATTCACATCTTTTGATATAAGTACTTAATTAAAAATAACCTATCAAATTTATTTTTAAAATGTTGTCTTACCCTTTAATGAATTATAATGTTACATCTTACGTCATCATTTTTGGTTTTATGAAAATCTATTTTTATTATAGATAATCATAACAATTTTATAATAATTGTTTAAAATAATATATTAAATTTGATTTGTATATATCATTTATTAAAACTAGATATGCATATTTAACTCCTTATTTAATTAAAATTAGGTGAAACTTACAAATGAAGCTAAAAAGAAAAAAATAAGTTAAAATAATAATAATAATATTATTAAAATATATATATAGAAGAAGCATCATATGTGAACTAAAATATTTCTTCGATTCAATTGAAATTAAAATAAAAAAAAGTCTCTTTCACTTGGTTCAATAGAATCTTTAAAATAAATAAATAAAATATTCAATAAATTGAATTCCAACCTTTTAAGTCAGGAATTCATTTTCCCAACCTTTACAACTGATTAGAATTCAATTTCTCAAGGAATTTGAATTTCAAAATACACAAACACCTCATCACTCAAAATCTGACAAAAAAAAATTTCAATTTTGTCAGCTTTTGAGTGGACAAACCTCACCTCAAGGGAGATTAGTACGTAACAAAATTCAACTAATGGAAAGGAAAATTATTGAATTCCATTGGATAACTGTTAAATGTCGTTAGTGTGCATAATATTGAAGTAAAAAGAAAGTGTAAATATATCGACATATAAATATGTAAATTTACCTTTACCCTTTCCTCATTTTCGACCTCCCAAGTCTAGAAATTTTTCAATCTCCCTCCTCACAGTCTTTCGTCGCCTGCATTTGTTGTCGCTCATGGTCATCGCCCACATTTATCGCTCGTTGCCCCCTCCTCATGCTCCCAGCCATCTCATCTGTCGCAACCGCTCACAATCGTCGCAGTCGTTGCTAACAGTCGCTACCCCCGCATCCGTCGCTACCGCCACATCCGCCATTGTTGCCACATCCGAAGCTCGCAGCCATCGCATCCATCGCGACCGCTTACAACCGTCTGACGCTCGCAACTATCGTAGTCGTCGCTCACGGTTGCTGCAGCCACATCCATCGCTGCCATCGAATCTGAATCTCCCAACCATCACATCCGTTGCGATCGCTCGCAATCATCACTGATACTCACAACCGTCGCAATGGTCACTCACGGTCGCTACCCCTGCATCCGTCACTACCGCCACATCCACCACTATCGCTCGCATCTATCGTTGCCACCATCTGAATGCTCAGTATTCCAGCATCCATACATAATAGTTTAGTTTAATCAATTGTCAGCAATACTATTTGTTTTTAGATATGTTTTGATCAATAATATTCTAGCATAATAGCAATACTATTTGTTTATTATTTTGATCAATTTTTAGATATGTTTTTAATCAGTTTTGATCAATACTATTCCAACATCCATACAGATATGTTTTGTTGAAAACTATTATTGCAAGAAACGAAAACCATTAATCTAGTTCTAACGGAGTAGTGGTTTAGTACCATTGATACCTATTATTGTTGAAAACTGATTAAATTTAGTTTGAAATAGAAATATAGATGCAATTAATTTTGAAACTAAAATAATAATATTAGGATATTACCCCCTCATGTACCATTTATTGATGTGATTCGTAAGGTAATTCTGTTTGGCATAGGATATTGTTTTGCATTTATTATTTGGCATAGGTTATTTAATTCATTAACCATTTAATATTAATATATATTTATTGGTTTGCTTTCATTTTCAATTATTGTGTAGATTGACAAAATATATTATGTTTTTGCAAATCTCATAATCTTCATAATTTTATTCGTAAGACTAATAAAGAAGATTTACTTGAAGACCTGCAAGATGAGTTGGAAGAGTTAAATATTATTGATGACATACAACCAATAGGAGAGATACATATGGAAAGCAATGCACAGATTCGAATGACTTAAGAACAAAAAAAAGAAATTGCAGATAAGATGCGAGAAGATATGATGAAGGCAATGTGGGATGGAAGAACTGCTTGATATTATTTAGTATTGTAATATTTCAATTAAGATGTATTTGTATTTTTCGAATATTAGTTGTAATAAACTTTTGTCAGAATTTCTATCAAAATTTTCTGTCCTGCACTAAACCCCTCTCAGAATTTTCCTTTTCCTTTCCGTTACAAATTTTCCTTTTCATTTCCTGTTAGTGCATGATGAAAAGGAAAAGGCAAATTCTGACGGAAAGGAAAATGAAAATTTGTAACGGAAAGGAAAAAGAAAATTCTAAGAGGGGTTTAGTGCAAGACAAAAAGTTTTGATGGAAATTTTGATGAAAGGTTAGTACATAATGGAAAGTTCTGATAGAAATTCTGATGAAGGTTTATTACAACTAATATTCAAAAAAAAAAAAATCTTAGCAAAAAAGAAATTCAATTATTTATTACAACTAATATTCGAAAAATACAAATACATCTTAATTGAAATATCACAATACTAAATAATATCAAGTAGTTCTTCCATCCCATATTGCCATCATTATATCTAAAAACTGATCAAAACAATAAACAAATAGTATTGCTATTATGCCGGAATAGTATTGATCAAAATTGATCAAAACATATCTAAAAACAAATAGTATTGCTGAAAACTAATTAAACAAAACTATTATGTATGGATGCTAGAATATTGAGCGTGAGCAATGTGGCGAAGCGGCAATGGTGGATGCAACGAATGCTGCGGCGGATGCGAGCGGCAGCGACAGATGCAGGGGCTGCAATCATGAGTGACGACTACGACGGTTGCGAGCGTCAGCGACGGCTGCGAGTGGTCGCGACGGATGCGATGGCTGCGAGCTTTGGATGTGGTGGTAGTGACGGATGCGGGGGCAGCGACCGTGAGCGACGACTACGACGGTTGCAAGCATGAGCTTCGGATGCGACAGCTACGAGCGTCAGCAACGGTTGCGAGCATCAACGACGGCAGCGAGTGTGAGCGGTGTAAGGAGGGGGTGACGAGCGACGGATGCGGGTGACGACCGTGAGTGACGATGGATGCGGGCAATGAAAGATTCAAGTGACGAAAGACTATGAGGAGGGAAATTGAAAAATTTCCTGACTTGGGAGGTTAGAAATGACGAAAGGGTAAAGGTAAATTTACATATTTATATTTTAGTAAATTTACACTTTCCTTTTCCTTCGATATTGTGCACACTAACAACATTCTGACGAAATTCAGCAATTTTCCCTTCCGTCAGGCACTAACCCCCCCTTAGTGTGCATAATACTTTAAGTAAAGGAAAGTCAAAATTTAACAACGTATAAATACCGAAATTTACCATTACCGCTGAAAATTTTCAACCTCCCCTATCTCGACTTTCATCTACCCAACGATTGCGACTTTTGTCTAACACCCTGACTTCTTCCGTCACGACTTCTTCCGATCAATGCTCGCGAGTGATAGGCTGTGTGGTGATCATCTATGTGTTCCCGCAAGCCCTAGATCGTGCTTCTGTCATTTCCCTCGATCGCATGTGGAAGAGAGGGGAAGGTGATCGTCCTCCATTTTTGCTTCGATCCTTCTCTCCTCCCACCAACTGGAACACATTGGTGAGAGTTTCCAGCACTGGCATTAGTTCGAGTTTGATCTGCTCTCTATTCGTGATATTGTTTGCTGAATTTTTGTTTATATGGTGGTGACTATTTATTTGCATTCTACATGCTTATGGTGTTGTTCCATCGTGAGTTCTCTTTTGGAGATATTCATTGTGGGTGAGATATTCCGCATGTGGGTTATTCATTGTTGAATTGTTTGTGACTTGTTGGTGATGGTTCATGCAAGGAGATAGACAACAAAGAAGAAGAGGGGGAAGGGGCAATGAGATGTGCATGGTGTTAAAAAAAGGAATAAGTGACAAATAAAAAAGTCTTGCATTTTGTTGTAGGTTATTGTATTTGCAAGTTTTTCATTGTTTGCATTTGTTGGTACCCCATGTGTGTTGATTGAGTCTAATGATGTCAATAAATCAATCAGTATTCATGCTTGGCTTGCTTAGTGAATGTATTATACAAGTGTTAAGTTTTGTTGACAAGTCTAAATGCCAATAATCTAATCAATGTTTGGGCTTGTAGAACATCTTCTCAAGTGTTTGTGATTGAATCATATGTAGTGGACCAAGTCAATTGATTAATGTTTGTGCCCATTTGTTGTGTGGTCAAAGTAAATGACCATTGTTTGCACTTGAAAGTTGTCTAGTGTTGTTTATGTTTGCTTAATGGCCAACTATAATTGTCTATGTTCATCTTGAATTATTTTATGTATTTCCTTATTATGTTTGAGTTTGTTACAAGTTGAACATCTTAGATGCCTCATCTTGAGGGAAAGTATTAAGGTTATTGTGGGTTGAGTAAAATGTTTAGAGATACAAATGAGATGAAGAGATACCTTTCCTTAAGAAAATTGGATGTGACTATCACAAGAGCAACAATAGTGAACATTGGTACAAGCTTAATAATACCATAAAAAGTATGAAGGATACAACTATAGATATTGGGTACTGTAACATGACATATTATTTATTGAATTTTTGTTTGTCCTCCCACCATATTATTTTTGTATTGTGTTCTTGCTAGCTTTATGTATTTTCATTAAAATATTTTTTGTTACCCTTTATTAATATTTGTTCTCATGTAGTAAATGGCTACTCCTAATAGAGGAACGGGTAATGTAGGACGAAGTTATATGACTTAAAATGTTGATGCGGATGCATTCTTTTTAGATATTTTGTCAGAAGTATTAAATGAGGAAAATAAAAAAATCCAAGATGGAAAGATAAAAGGGAGCACTTGAGATGAATTAGTTGAAAAGTACAATAATAGAAGAAATGCATGTATTACAAAGAAGAATGTGGAAAGTTGCTTAAAGACATGAAGACAAATTTATCGTAACTACCCCAAAATTACAAATCAGAGTGGATGAAGATGGAATTTCATACAAGGGTATACTAACATAGATGAAGAGATATAGAAGGAGTTTATTAAGGTTTAATTTCTACTTACATACTTTAAGATTATTAGTTTATGTAATATATTTTTTTTAATATATATTGTAATTTTTTGTAGGCACATCCAAAGTATGAAAGCTGCAAGGGAAAACCATGTTTGATTTATGAGCAATTGTAGCTAATTTTTGAAGGTACTATGGCTAGTGGAAATATGTTTAGACAAGTAGAAGAAGTAGATATTGTACCAAACACTCAAGTTCCAGATACATTTACTCCAAACATTACACAAGATGGAATAGACATCGATTCTGACATACCTCCTAATTCAGGAGGAAGTGCACATGCTCCATTCGAGTAGTGGAAAAAAGGAAAGCAAGTACGACCTCATGTAGAATCTCAGCAAATGATAATAAAATGTTTGAAAGATACATCACAAGCTTTTCTTACTTTGTGTGAACAAGATACTACTAATGGTGAGGTACGTAATGAACAAATGAGAGAGATGGTTAGCATACAAAAGGAGATAGTTGGCATACGAAAGGAAATGTTTGCATAGAAGAAGGAAATGTTTGCATGGCAAAAGAAGTCTAAATCTTTTTTAGATGAAGCTATTGTAGCAATATTTGAGATTGAAGATCTATCTGTGACTGATCGATATAAAGCTACTCAATTATTCCAAAAGCAAGAAATCAGTAAAATATTTTTGTCAATTCTAAAAGAAATGCGATAAGGATGGTTAAAGTTTCACTTAGAAAAGATGGATGACTAAAGATGATTTACATGTTTTTTTTTTGTATGAGATGTTTGATGTCATGTACTTTTTGTTTGGACTTGAAATGTGGAATGATATTATGTCACATGTTTGTTTATCATATTTTGTTATGTTATATTAATTATGGAATGATTTCATGTAGTATGTTCATTTGTATTACAACCTTGTAATATGTTTGAACATGAAATTTTGTAGGTGACAATGAATTTTGAAGAGGATTTTGATGAACTAGTAAATGACACATTGATGTTATTTGAAGAAGAGGAAGAACATGCTAGAAGAAGGCGAAGACATCTATTTGCTTTTTAGAATATTTTAATAAGGATTGCAAGTACCTCAACTTTGTTTTCAAGTATAAGTTGTATTTATCGTAAAAAAAGTGTAGATTATATAAGAAGATTACTAGATTTTTCTTTACCACATCAAGTTTATAATTGTCGAAAAATTTATAGAATAAGTCAAAGTGTTTTCAAGGGTTTTTGTGAATTAATGAGAAGGGAAAAAGTCCTGAAAGATACCAACAATATCAGTGTAGAAGAGAAGTTTACTATGTTCCTTGTGACAATTGGGCAAAATCAAATGTACAGAGTAACTACAGAACGATTTAGTCGATCAAGTTGGACAGTTAGTAAATACTTTAATGAAGTCTTGAATGCTATATTACGACTAAATCATGTTCTTCTAGCAAGACCTTCATCTGAAACACCGAGTCGAATTCGTCAAGACTCAAATGTGTACCCATATTTTAAGGTACATTTCCACACTTTTGTAGTTTTCTTATCTTTAATGTTATTTTAATCAATATCAAAATAAAAATGTATGTTTATAGGATTGTATTGGAGCTATTGATGATATACATATTAAGGTAACTATTTATGGACAAGAAATAGTAAGATTTAGGAACAGGAAATGTGAATTATCTCAAAATGTAATGGTAGCATGTAATTTTGATATGGAATTTACATATATTTTAGTTGGCTGGGAAGGATCAACTACTGATGCTCATATTCTCTAAGATGTAGCTACTAGACCTAATGGTTTTCAAGTTCTACCAAGTAAATGTATTTTCTACTTCTAAAAGTTATGAAGATATTACCATACCAATATTTTCTTTTATACAAGTAAGTTTTACTTAGTTGATGCTGGATATCTGTTTAGAATGAAAAAGTGCATATTATTAGCGGTTAAATGATGGTTAATTGCATAATATTTAGCTTATCATATGAGAATTAAGTCATTATGTTATAATTACACTGTTATATACTTTAATTGAAGAATCTGCTTAATTTTGGGGAATTAATGTTAATTTAATACATTTCTGAACTGTCGGTAAGTTGTAGGCTGTGAAATTCTTAAGTATCCGAATTTTCTGATATTTCGGACAGTTATGTTTAACATACCGAACATATTTCGGACAGTTATGTTTAACAGACCGAACATGTATCAGATAGTTATGTTTAAATTGCTGAACAGTTATGTTTTGAAAGAATATTTTATTATTTCCTGAAGTACACGTGTCGAAACCATAAGACATAACTTAAGTGAACTTTTAGTGAGTTATCTATAACTATCCGAAATTGCATTTGGGCATCGGACAATTATATGTATAACTCTTCGAAATCTCTTTTTATTTATAAAATAGCTGAGGACACGTGTCATGTTCTGGGAAAGTAACTTAAGTGGATTTTCGGTGAGTTATCTCTAACTATCCAAAATGCATCTAAGCATCGGATAGTTAGCTCTGTAACTTTTCGAAATGTTATTTTATGATTAAACTGTTGTTGACACGTGTCGAGATCTGGTAGATTTACTTAAGTTATGTTATGCGAAGAGAAGTGCGGAAAGGGAGAAGCTTGGACTCGTGGAGAAGAAAGAAAAAGACAAATAGAAAAACGTGTGAAGCAAAAGCAAAAAACACCAAGGTTTAACGTGGTTTCCCAATTGGGTACGTCCACAGATGGAGCTCAACTGAATGATTCTCTAGAGGTGATCACAAAGGGATACAAGATTCAACTACAACTCTAAGCACACGTTGGAGGTCTATTTATAACATTTGTGTACCCCCAAGTGGCTAAGGACAAAAACTACCCCTATGTGTAACAAACTAATTCAAGACACATAATAACAATCTCCACCTTGCCTTGAATTTACAAACTCCACTTAGAACCAAACAAATTTCCATCTTTAAAAGACCCGAAGGGTCAACTATAAGCAAACACATTAAGTAAGTCTAAGCAATGCTTAAACTTGCTTTCAAGAACGCCTTTCGTAAACATATCGGCTGGATTGTCATGTGTGTTGATCTTCAAAATCTTCACGAGATCTTCTGTTCTAAGAAAGTGATAACGAACATCAATGTGTTTTGTCCTGTCATGAAACACATTGTCCTTCGTTAAGCTAATGGCACTGAGACTGTCAGAAAATTTCTGCTTTATCATATCGCAGACCAAAGTCTCCAAGTAACCCCTTTAGCCAAATACCTTTTTTTGCAGCTTCTATCATTGCCATATACTCAGCCTCTGTGGTGGATAAATATACAGTAGGCTGTAGAGTAGATTTCCAACTAATAATGGAATCTGCTAATGTGAAGACATATCCTATTAAGGATCTATGCTAATCAACATCACCTGCAAAATCTGAATCAGAATATCCAGCTACACTACAGTTATGTTTAACACCATAAATCAGTCCTACATCAGACATGCCCTTCAAGTACCTAAAGATCCTTTTCACGGCCTGCCAATGACTCTTCCCTGGATTTGACATAAACCTGCTTACAACACTAAGAGGGTAAGCAAGATCCGGACAAGTACAAACCTTGACATACATAAGACTGCCAACTACCTGTGAATATGGAACTTTCTTCATGTACTCTTTTTCAGATTGTGTCTTAGGTGCCATAGCAATTGATAATCGTAGGTTCCTATCATAGGGTGTTCTGATGGCCTTGCTTGAAGCCATGCCAAACCTGCTCAATATCTTAAGAACATAACTGTGCTGATGGAGAAATAATCTTCCAATGTTCCTGTCACGATAAATTTCCATCACAAGAATTTTACCTACCGGTCTTAAATCCTTCATTGCAAATTCAGATTTCAATCTGTCTTTCAAAAATTGTATTTCATTGACATCTTTGGCTGCAATCAAAATGTCATCCACATACAAGAGCAAGTAAACAAATTCTTCTTTAATTTGTTTAATATAGACACATGAATCAAAACTACTTCTAACAAAACTAACGTCAGTGATAAAAGAATCAAATCTTTTATACCATTGCTTGGGAGACTGTTTCAGCCCATACAAAGATTTCTGTAGCTTACAAACGAGGTATGATCTACCTCTTTCTGCAAAACCTGTTGGCTGTTCCATCTAGATATCCTCATCTAAATCACCATGCAAAAAAGCTATTTTCACATCTAACTATTCAAGTTCTAAATCGTTTACTGCAACAATTGCCAAAAGGACTCGAATAGAGGTGTGTCTAACTACTGGAGTAAAGACTTCATTGAAGTCCACACCCTCCTTCTGTGAAAACCCTTTTGCTACCAATCTTGTCTTATATTATATTCCAAGGTTGCCTTGCGTTCTTGATTTCCTTTTGAACACTCATTTGCAACCAACAATATTCCTATCCTTGGGATGTTTTACCAAGTCCCAAGTCCTATTCTTATGCAAAGATTGTAGTTCTTCTTGCATAGCTCCCAACCAATGTACGACTTCTGGTCCACTAATGGTAGCATCAAAACTAGGTGGGTCAGCATCCTCCACCTCACCAGCTACCTGTAGGGCAAAAGCGACCATATTATTGTAGCCATACCTTTGTGGAGGGTGAACATCCCTCCTAGGACGATCTCTGGCAACACACCTTGAACGTGTGTCCTCAACAAATTCATCTCTTCGATCTTCTTCTAAAATCAAATGTTGATCTGTATCAATAAGAACAGACTAATCAGATATCAATGGTTGATTCAAATCAAGCTCCACCTGCTCAGGAGTACTAGGTGGATTCAAAATAGTTGGGTTTTCTTTCTTGTGCATCAAAGAAACCTCATCAAAGGTAACATCCCTGCTATGAATGACCTTTCTTGTTTCTTTATCATATATCCTATATCCTTTTACTCTCATTCCATATCCCACAAAAATGCCTTCCTTGGCACGCGGCTCTACTTTATCATGATTCATATGGTAATACGCAGGACATCCAAATACTTTCAATTTGGAATAGTTAGCCACTTTATCCATCTATACTTTATAAGGGATCTTGTCGCTAATTGCATTGAATGGCGACCTGTTCACTAAATAGGAGGCTGTGTTAACAGCTTTAGCCCAAAAACATTTTTCAAGCCCAATATGAGAGAGCATACACCTAGCTCTCTCCAACAACGTCCTATTAAGACGTTTTGCAACTCCATTCTGTTGTGGAGTTCCCCTAACAGTATAATGCCTAGTTATGTCCGTATCTCTGCAAAAAATGTCAAATTCATTTGAGCAAAATTCTAATCTATTATCTGTTCTCAAGTATTTTACTTTCCTCCCTACTTGGTTTTCAACAATAGCCTTCTATTGTTTAAAGTTCTTGAAGGCCTCACTCTTATGTTTCATAATGAAAACCCAAGTCATATGACTAAAGTCATCAACAATGGAGAGAAAATACTTACAACCTGCTAAAGAGAGTTGTTGAGATGGTCCCCAACAATCTGCATGGACATAATCCAACTTTCCCTTGGTAGAATGTTCTGCTCTTCCAAAGGAAACACATTTCAATTTCCCATAGATACAATGCCTGCATAAATCAATGTCTGTAAAGATATGACCATCTAACCTGCCAAGTGTACTGAGCTTCTGCATTCCCTTTAGGCCTAAATGTCCTAACCTGGAATGCCAAATAGCCGACATAGACTGTTGATCACTTATTGTCGCAGCTACCGATCTAATGATAGGTTTGCCCTGAAGAATGTATAAAGGTCCATCCTTGATTCCCTTCATTACTACTAGGGAACCTTTCAAAATGTGAAGTTTACCTCCACCTGAAAAACTGAAACCTTTTTGATCAAGAGCCATTAGTGAAATAGGGCTCTTGCCCAACCTTGGCACATGCCAAACATTTTCCAAGACTTTGATCGTCTCATCATGCATCCTGAATCTGACAAATCCAAAACCTGTTCTGTCACAAATATCATTATCTACTAAAGTGACCTGTCCACCATCTACCTCTTCATATGTATGGAAATATTCTCTATTGGGAGTCATATGATGTGATGCACTAGAATCCATAATCCAACTCTAATCGGAGTAGACACTACAGCATACAATAAGGGAGAAATCACAGTCAGACCTTGAGTCTCCATTTTCAGCGACTGTTGCATTTCCCTTAATCTTCAATTTAGGGCAGTTTACCTTCCAATGCCCCTTTTCCTTGCAATAATTGCAAGTGTCCTTGGAAATTCTACCTTTAGACTTACTTCTGCCTCTACGCCTATTGTCTCTTTTACTCTACCGTCCTCTAGACTCTGAATGATGCACTGTCAAACCTGATCCGCTAGCATCATTGCTACCATGTGTAGTCAAATGTCTCAATTCTCGAGAATGAAGACTCCATCTTACCTCTTCCAAGGTAATAGAATCTTTGCCAACCACAAAAGATTGCACAAAATTCTCAAAGGAGAGAGGGAGAGATACCAATAAGATGAGAGCACCATCCTCATCTTCCATAGTAACACCAATGTTCCTCAACTCCATGAGAATAGTGTTGAGCTGATCCAAATGTTGCTTCAATGGTGTACCTTCCTTCATTCTTAGAGAGAACAACATTTGCTTCAACAACAACTTATTCGTAAGAGACTTAGTCATATACAGAGATTCTAACTTATTCCAAAGACTCAAAGCTGTATTTTCATCTGCTACCTCAATGATTATCTCATCTGATAAACATTGTAGAATAGTCGAATGTGTTTTCTCCTCTTGCTATTCAAATTTGGTAGACTTCTTATCTAGGGTTGTCTCCACATTTAAGGGAGTCCAAATACCCTGCTGTTTCAAAAGTACTTTCATCTTAATCTGCCACAAACTAAAGTTGTTCTTCCCGTTGAACTTTTCAACTTTCAAGGCTATAGATGCCATGACAATAGAACAACACAAACACAGCAAGCAAATACCAAAGAATTCGAACAACAAATAAGCACAAAATTTGCTATCCCAAAGCTGTAGATGAATCTTTCATTCAAAATATCCTAACTAACAAATGCAACTACCAAATTCAAAAGATCACTCGCAAAGAATTCCAAACAAACAAAGATGAGCCAAGATCACACGTATTGTCTCAAAATTCCCAAAGAACTTCAAAGAATTCCAAAGGACTGCTAAAGAATTCCAAAGAACTAGTCACACTTGATCTACCAAAAAAAAGGCCGAAAAAGAATTTCGCAAAATCACAACAAACTTCAAAAGTTATGATAGGAATTCTTACTACTCGTTTCACCAACGTGGAAACGACAGATGACCAAGTGCACGTTGTCAGATTCAAGATCGCATGCATCGAACAAGAATTCCAACCATGGATGCTTTATCATGAACACAAGTCGCGAGCAAAGATCGCGTGAGCAAACCGTGAGCGCTGGCGTCGAACAAAGAATGCAAGCGTTGATACGTGAACGTTGGCGTCGAGTGGAACGCGAGCGATCACGCATAGGCGTTGGCGTAGGCAACGACGTAGACGAATGCACGCAGGCGCTAGCGTTGGGTGAATACGCGCAGGTGCTGGCACGGGCAAATACGTGGACGATCGCGCTAGTAAGAACATGGGCAAATGCGCGTGGATGCTGGCGTGGGCAAAGACGTGGATGATCGCATGGGCAAGAATGCGAGCAAATGCGCACAGACTCTGGCACGGGCAGAGACGCGGACGATCGTGCGGGCAAGAATGCAGGCTAATGCGCACGTTGGGCGCGGTCGTCGGGCGCGGGTGATCGGTGCGGGCGTTGGGCGTCAGGTGTCGGCTCGTGTGTTGGCCAAGATCTTTCTTTTCTTCTTTCAAGACTAATCCACGACCAACTCCTCAAGCTTCGCTCTGATACCACTTGTTATGCAAAGAGAAGTGCAGAAATGGAGAAGCTTGGACTCGTGGAGAAGAAAGAAGAAGACAAATGGAAAAACGCGTGAAGCAAATGCAAAAAATACCAAGGTTTAACGTGGTTCCCCAATTGGGTACGTCCACAGATGGAGCTCAACTGAATGATTCTCTAGAGGTGATCACAAAGGGATACAAGATTCAACCACAACTCTAAGCACACGTTGGGGGTCTATTTATAACATTTGTGTATCCCCAAGTGGCTAAGGACAAAAACTACCCCTATGTGTAACACACTAATTCAAGACACATAATAACAAGTTATATATCAGTGAGTTATCTGTAACTATCTGAAATGCATATGAGCATCAGATAGTTAAGTTTGTAAGTATCCAAAATGCACTGGAGCATCAGATAGTTAAATTTATGCATGTATTTTGTAGTTAAATCAACGAAGAAAATCCATTGAGTTATCTGTAACTCCACGGACTATTTATTTTCTAATATGCTACTGTAGCGGTTGCAGAAATAGGACAATTGGAAGAAAAACCACGACTACACGTATCGCACAGGGAGAAGAAAGCATCGTCGTTGATATGAATGAAGGAAATCCAACCGACCATTCAAGCAGAAGCAGTTACTATTAAAGAAATATAAAAGAAAAGAAGAAAAAGAAGAAAAGGGTGTGATCGATGGACGACCAGTGTATACAGAGGAGGAGCATCGAGCTTTCTATAGGTAGTATCAGCGATTCTCCGAAGTATCACACCAACCATCGTTACCACTACCACAATCACCAACCATCGGAGGTCTGTGAGAATAATTCTTGATGTCGGGTTGATTCCGAGCCAAACACAGTGCTTGACAACCACTGTGAGGAGTGATCGCATCGCGGGAAGGGAAGCCATTTCCACCAAGCGCCGACTCATATTTTAGGAGATCGTAAAGCTTTTAGCATTGGCTTCGGGTTGATGCCTGTATGCTGAAGAGGAGATTATCTTGCAATTCTGGACTCGCGATTCTATAGAGAGAGGAGACATAATTGTAAGTGGTTTAATTTTCAATGGTGTAATCGCGTTGCAAGTAGTGTCAGAAGTATTTACTATCGAGTGAGATTACTTTACACTTCACATTTCGCCCATTTCCATGTTCATATTAAAACAAAAATACCAAAAACAATTTATCTATGTTTGTATGTTGTATTTGTGTTGTATTGTTTGTGTTGTATTGTGATTAATGTTATCTTTGTCAGTGTTGTGATTGTTTTATGTTGTTTTAGTTTTACAGTTTACTGAAATTGGTTCGTTCAAAAGACTTAAAGATTTTACTGGTTACTGTTTGAATTATCTAAATGTTAGTATTGCTTAATGATAAATCCAATGTTAACTAACATTAAAGAGCTTAATTGATGTTATTTACAATCTGTGGAATCGCCCAATGGTTGGCCGAATTCCTCTATAAATAGTAGTATTAAAAAGAAAAAGACAGGCTCGTGGAGTTAACTTAAGTTCATGAGGTTAGTCCGTTGAGTTAGCCATAACTCAACGAACTTTATCTGTTGAGTTAACTATAATTCAACGGAGAGCTTATTGAATATATAAATTTGATTGTTAACAAACGGACAGTTCTAAACTCTTAAGCAATTCCCTGTGAGATTGACCTGTACTTGCACACTAATACAATAGACACTGTGCACTTGCAGTTAAAGTACAAATTGGAATTAATATCTAAATTGTATTAAAGGTTGTTTGTTTACTTCTAAAAGAGAGAATAGGCATAAAGATAAATTAACTAAGTAAAAACAGAAGTAACAAATCCAAGTTTTTCTAGTGTAGAGCTGGGAAAACTCAAACAAGTTTTATGGCGCCATTGCCAAGGAATTGAATTGAACCGAATTGAATTGAACTAAATTGAATTGAATTGAATAGCTTTAAGCAACTATTAGAGCTGTTTCATTTTAATAGCCAGAGTTGTGTGTTTTCTTCTGTAATTGAGAATATGACATATGCTTATGCTCAAAGATTTCTGAAACCTGTAATTAGCATATGTGAATTCTGCAATTCTAAAGGACACGACATTTCTAATTGTTTCAAATTGAGACATTTACAGATGGTTAGATCCCATGAACAACAAATGAATTATGCTTAATATAATAGAACCGAGTATGAGAATCCTATAGTTTACCCAACTGATGCTCAGTATAGAATGTGTAATATGATGAGAGACACTAAAGTTTGGGATAGCTATGACAGACTGGAGCATGGTATAGAGTAAAATCTGGTTAAACAAGAATACTTTGTATGTCAACAACAAGAAGTCAACCAAGTAAACTATAAGGAAGCATATTCAGAACTTAAAAAGGATATAATTTACGAAATTGAAAAAACCATAATGAAAATTGATCAACAAGTGAATGCAATGAAATTAGATGATTTGGAAAGAAAATTAAAAGCATTAGACGAAAATGCAATGAAAATACAAGTTATGCAACAGGACAATGAAAATTATAATGTTATAAACCTACATATTTTGCAAAATATACAGCAAATAGAAAACACCAATGCAAGAGAATTTAAAGAATGCACTTTAAAACTAAAAACAATTGAAGATCATAATCACGAAAATGATATACAAAAACATCATGAAAGTAACGAAAATCTGGAAGATGTATGTGTAACATTAAGATCTGTAACTAATATACCACCAAGAACTCAAAATAAAAATGATATGAAGGTGGATAAGAGTAAAAATCAAAATGATAATGAAAATGTAATAGTTGAAAATTTAGAAATCATTGAAGAACAATCTGAATCTGCGAATGAAGCTAAAAATGATCAAACAAATCAACTGAAAGAAAAAGAGTCTTTGAAATAAAAATCTTTAGCACCCTATCCTGAAAGATTACAACAAACAAATCCTGAAAAACAAGAAAAAATCAGAGAAATTTTTGAAAAAGTATAAGTTAACATTCCTTTGTTAGATCTATTGTAGAATATGCCACCTTGTGCTAAATTTTTGAAGGATTGGTGTACTAAGAAAAGAGAGCGAAAAGTTCTTAGAAAGGTCTTTTTAGCTGAGCAAAGTAGTTCCCTATTTCTGCCACAAATTCCTAAAAAGTTATCTGATCTTGGAATCCCTGTTATATCATGCACCATAGGAAATACCATTCTAGAAAGAACCTTAATAGACTTAGGTGCAGGTATAAATGTTATGCCAAGTGATATATTTGCATCCTTAGGATTAGAATGTTTAACTCCTACTAGTACGGTTATTCAATTAGCTGATAGAAGTATAAGATACCCTAGAGGAAAAATAGAGGATGTCTTAATTAAAATCAAAAATTTTATATATCCTATTGATATTATAATTTTGGATTCCCAACAAATTAAGCATAAAAATAGTGATACATCTTTAATTTTGGGAAGGCCATTTTTAGCAACATCAGAGGCTGTTATAAATTGTAAAACTGGAGTAATGAAGTTAGCATATGGTAATGAGGATACTTAATTAAATATTTTCAAACCAGAAAGGTTTGAGGAGTTAGAAATGTCCTTACATACCATAGACTTTTTAGAGGATGAAGGAGATATGTTAGATGATGTGATTCAAGAAGAATTAAATAGGCAAATCAATTCTGAAACTTTAAAGGAAAGTGCAAGCATAAATATAGAAGGAGATCGGGAAGAAATTAATTTAAAAAATGTTGATGTTCAATTAGGAGCTCTAGCTTCTGATGGGCAGCATTTAGAATTAAAACCTTTACCTCCTGAATTAACCTACATATTTCTGAAAGATAAACGAACTTGTCCAATCATTATTGCTTCAAATTTAAAAGAGGATCAAATAGTTAAATTAAAAAATGTAGTAAAAAGTTATAAAGAAGCAATAAGATGGACTATGACTGATATAAAAGGGTTAAGTTCAACTTTATGTTGTCACCACATATATTTAGAAGAGAATACTAAACCTATTAGAATTCCTGAGAGGATATTAAATCCAAACCTTAAAGAAGTAGTCAGGAAGGAAATAGTTAAATGGTTAGATAATGATATAATTTATCTGATTTCTGATAGCTCATGGGTTACTCCAATCCATGTAGTTCCTAAGAAATCAGGATTAACAGTTATTAGGAATGAAAGTCAAGACTTGATACCTACTAGAATTCAATCATGTTGGAGAGTATGTATAGACTATAGAAAGCTGAATGTTGTGACTAGGAAAGATCATTTTCCCTTACCTTTTATAGATCAACTACTAGAAAGATTAGTAGGGCAAGAATATTTTTGTTTCCTAGACGGGTATTTAGGGTATAATCAAATTCCAATAGCATTAGAGGATCAAGAGAAAACAACTTTCACCTGTCCTAATGAAACTTATGCTTTTAAAAGAATGCCATTCGGATTATGCAATGCGCCGACTACCTTTCAAAGGTGTGTGGAGGGCATATTTACTGGAGTGACTGAAGATTTTTTAGAAATATTTATGGATGATTTTACTGTATATGGCAACTCATATGAAGTGTGTTTAAGCAATTTAGACCAAATATTAAAACACTATGTGGAAAAAAATCTGTTTTAAAATGGGAAAAATGTCACTTCATGGTTAAACAAGGAATAGTCTTAGGGCATGTTGTTTCTAAAAAGGGGTTGGAAGTAGATAAAGCTAAAATAGAAGTAATATTTAATCTACCAGAACCTAAATCAGTAAAAGATATTAGATCATTTCTAGGACATGCTAGTTTTTATCAAAGATTTATTAAAGACTTTAGCAAGATAGCTAGACCTTTAACTAATCTATTAAAAGATGTTCCATTTAACTTTGATAAAAATTGCAAGGAAGCATTTTTCAGACTTAAGATTAGTTTAATTTCAACTCCTATAATTCAAGCACGTGATTGGAACCATCCATTTGAATTAATGTGTGATGTTTCTGATTTTACTGTTGGAGCAATGTTAGGACAGAAGATAGAAAAATCTCCTAGAGTGATTCATTATGCAAGCAAAACCTTAAATGATGCTCAAGTTAATTACACAACTACTGAAAAAGAATTATTAGCTGTTGTGTTTGCTTTAGAAAAGTTTAGATCATATCTAATTGGAGCTAAATTAATAGTATACACGAATCATTCAACTCTAAAACATCTAATAAAGAAAAAAGAAACTAAACCTAGATTGAACCGATGGATATTATTATTGCAAGAATTTGATCTAGAAATTAAAGATAAAAAAGGTTGTGAGAATGTAGTAGCAGATCATTTATCAAGATTACAAATAGAAAAATCAAATAGTGAAATTAAAGATAATTTTCTTGATGAACAATTAATGACCATCAACACAATGTCTTGGTATGCAGACATAGTTAATTACTTAGTTACTGGTTTAACACCTAAGGATTGGAATAGACAGGATAAGAAATTATTTTTCTCAAGAGTAAAATATTACTATTGGGAAGACCCATACTTATTTAAGAAATGTCCTAATCTGGTTTTAAGGAGGTGTGTTCCAAAAACTAAATATTCGAGCGTATTGTCTTTCTGTCATAACCAAGCTTGTGGAGGACATTTTAGTTCATGGAAAACTACTGCAAAAATTCTACAATGTGGATTTTATTGGCGAACACTATTCAAAGATGCTCATAAATATTGCTTAAGTTGTTTAAGATGTCAACAAATAGGAAGAATATCAAAGAGGAATATGATGCCTCTTAATCCTATTGTTGAGGTTGAAATCTTTGATGTGTAGGGAATAGATTTTATGGGTCCATTTCCTATGTCTAATCAATTTAATTACATATTGTTGTGGGTGGATTATGTATCTAAATGGATAGAAGTTATTCCTACAAAAACTAATGATTACAAAGTGGTAATACAATTTATAAGAACAAATATATTTGCCAGATTTGGAATACCTAAAGCTATTATCAGTGATAGAGGAACTCATTTCTGTAATAGAAGTTTTGAAGCTTTAATGAAGAAATATGGAGTAAACCACAAAATTGCAATATCATATCATTCACAAACAAGTGGACAAGTAGAAAGTGCAAACAAACAAATTAATGTAATCTTAGAAAAAGTAGTAAACCCTACTAGAACAGATTGGGCTAATAGATTGATAGATGCACTTTGGGCTTATAGAACTGCTTATAAAACGAGCTTAGGTATGTCACCTTTTAGGCTAGTATATGGAAAAAGTTGTCATTTACCTATTGAAATAGAACATAAAGCTTATTGGGCATTAAAAACTCTGAACACTAATTTAAATCAAGCTGCTGAAAATAGAAAAATGCAATTAATTGAATTAGAAGAATTTAGAAATGAAGCTTATTCAAATACTGTAAGAGAAAAAAAAAAATTAAATTTTGGCATGATAGAAAAATTATTCCTAAAAGCTTTGAAATAGGACAAGAAGTATATCTTTATATGGCTAGACTCCATAACCATCTAGAAAAATTGAAATCTAGATGGGTAGGACCTTACATAGTTCGAAATGTTTATCCTTATGGAGCTATTGAAATTGAAAATCCTAAAAATCAGAATATATTTAAAGTAAATGGACAACGACTTAAACCTATTCTGAAAACACCAAAAAGCTCCTTTGGAATTATAGAAGAAGTCAGAGTAGAGGACTACTCGAGCTTTACTTAGTGAGAAATCAATTTTTATGTTTATATATATAAAAAAAAACATTAAAAATATATTTAAAACATAAAAATCGTTGCGGTTCAATCGACTATCCATCGGTGTGACCGGAACATAAAAAAATTGTATATTAATTTTCAAAAAAAAAAATATATATTGGTATTACCGAAACATAGTATCAGTTCAACCGAAAGAAAAATAAATAAATAATAAAAAATATTTAGGTCTGACCGAAACATAGTATCGGTTAAACCGATAAAAAAATGGAAAAACTATTCTCTGTAATATTTTTATTATTATATTTGCTTGTACGGGGAGTCCGTTGAGTTACGCTTATCTCAACAAGCTTACTCTGTTGAGTCTTGAGTTAGTCAACGAGCATATTCCGTTGAGTTAACTGTAACTCAACGGAGTACTGAAGCTAAGACCTTGGGTAAAATAGTAATAGTTGCTTCGAGAAATGACCCGATTACCTGCCTAAACTTAGGGCTTATTTAAACTAAAACCTAGGGTTTTTGGGGCATTATCCGGCAAATCGTTTAGAATCTAGAACAGTAGAAATTAGAGCGATTCCATGCTGTTGTGTAACTCCACGATGAGGAAGATGACACCTGAATTCTGGGAAGAGGCACTGGACACCGCACAGTTTCTGAAGGAATCTGAAGAATGGCATACAAGGCAGAAGATCAGAAATACAACAAGAGAGAAAGAGCTACAAAAGGAAGAATCAAAACTTTTTAACTTGAGAAAAATTTTGGTTGAGTTAGAAATACAGATACCACAGATAATGGAGACACCAATTAGAGTGGCAACTGAAATTGCATTAAGTAAAGAAAGAAAGATACGACCAAACAATGAAGTAGCCCTAGAATTAATCCAACGGAAGTCCCGACTCTGGTTCAAAAGATGAATCTGTAGACGAGCTAAATGGGTGATCTAGGAGCAAGAAAGGAAAGAAAATGAAGAAGAGGCAACTGAAGGACAAAAGGAGCCAACTGCTGAAAGACCTGATTTTGAGGAGCAGCAGCCTAGACCTTCAGTTCCACCAATTAAGCTGTTGGCACGAGCAGAAATGATGGGGCCTTCGACTAAAGAAGAAATAAGAAAATTTGTAGAACTGGTTCAAGTTGGGAAGAACCAAGGAGAATCAGAAGATTTGGCAGTGACCAAAGCACACCTAGTGTTTGATGCACTTTACAAAAAGAGGGCTGTAGAAAAGTTGAAAGCCCAATATAAAATCAAAGTGGAACAGCATCATGCAGCTACTGCCAGAATTATTGCCAAACCTGCTACAAAAGGAGATGAAGCTGGTCCTTCGAGACCAGCAATTATTGGAAGAATTAAACAGGAAGAGCTAGTACCTATGGCTTGAAGGCTTGTAGAGCCTATTTTTGTAGATTTAATTTCAGAAGATGAAGAGGAAGAACAGGCACAACTAATCAGAAAAAAGAAAGGAAAAGAAAAAGTGCCTGAATATGAGGAAATTAAGTCTGAAGTACCAATTTTTACAAGGCCTATGGAGCAAATTTTTATTAACCTGTTATCCGATTCCGAGGAGGAGCAGGAGGAGTAAAGAAAAGAAAAAAATTAAGCTGAAATTAGTCTACAGTCTGTACAAGAAGAAATAGAAATTAGGGCTGAAACTGAATTTCCTGTGACTCCATCCCAATCTGTTACAAAATTAGAAAGAACAGTAACAGAACAGATTGGTAGTTAGGAGGAAAAAGAAAGAGCAAAAAATGAAGAGGCTGAAAGAAGCCATTTGGACAAAAATAATTTCACAGATTCCATTGAAGAACAAGAAACTCTTCAGCAATTTATGGAGAGAATTCAAGACAGAGTGGAGAGTTCTGCCGGCTCACCACCACAAACAGAAACAGAGATTCAGGAATCTCTAGAAAATATTCAAATGTAGCCTATAGAATAGGAAGAGCAAGAGCAAACCCCTCTAGAACAACAAAGTCACCTTCCTGACCCGACTGAAACAACAATTTTGAATGAAGTACATTTTTGTAGTCAGGAAGCTTATACCAAATACCAAGAAATAAGGGGTTACAACATTATTTACAATAGACCAGTAAATTAGGATGGAATGCAAGAAATCAAAGAATTATTTAAATTCCAAGGTCTACTGCAATTTATATCTCAAGAAAGAGGGCATGCAGTATATGAGAATTTAGTGCCCTATTTCTATGCTAATTTGAGAGAAGGAGAAGGAGGATTAATTTCAAACGTGGAGGAGCCCTATTTCTATGCTAATTTGAGAGAAGGAGAAGGAGGATTAATTTCAAACGTGGAGGAAGCTGATGTACAGATAACACCAGTGCTTCTCCACAACATATTTGGTTTAAAGAATGAAGGAATAAAAATTCTGGAAGATACAACTGTAGTTGAATGGACTGAGCAGCAAATTAAGGATTGTTTAGCTATCAATCCTGGTGTGCCATTATTAAACAGATTGAAGCATTTAAATGGTAAAGCACACATGGTAGCTAACATTCTGATTAAGAATGTCTATCAACGACAGAGCCATGACATAGAATTAAGTCAATTTGTCAAATGGGCCACATATGCAGTTGTAAATAAAATCCAAATAAATTGGCCTACAGTTTTTATCTCCAAGCTGAAAACAGTGAAGAAGAAATTATTTTATGGAGATTTGATTCCACTACTGATGGTGGACAGTATCGATTTCACTAAATGGACATCAAAAAGGATCAGATCTAGAACCATTTCAGTGAAAGAATATAGAAATTTTGTAGCTGCAGAAATAGCTGTAACTTTTGGAGGAATTACAGGAGCAGTAGAGAGGATTAATCAATTAGAGCTTCAATTAGAAAAACTCCAGAAGGAAGTAGATGAACTTAGGCATAAAGATTAAATTGTATTGTTCGTCTACTTATGTAAAATTGTATGAAATTGTATGATGTACTTGTAATGTAATTGATTCATATTAATGAATATAATTTTTCAGATGCAATTTTTATACGTGTTTTGGATGTGAAATGAATGGAATTTATTGAATATTATGTAATTTGTGGAACTTTATGAATGAATATGTAACCAATTTACAATTTGCTGAATGACAAGATAACTGCTTAAAAATTTCTGCATGTTATAAGGTAAAATGTAAATTCTGCATAACATAAAATGACCTGCAAGTTAAATCTTTATATAATGCTCAAATTTAAACGTATTTTAATCAAAATGATGCATTAATGACATAGATTTAACTTTATTACAGTTAGCAGAATGAAAAAGAAAAAAAAAGAAATAGAGAGGAACTTACGAGAGTAAAACTTAGAAGTTGCTAAGTGTTAACTCAACGAAGTAAGTCCGTTGAGTTAACCGTAACTCCACGAGGTAAGTAATATAATATAAAGTCACATCGTTGAGTTATCTGTAACTCAATGAAGTTAGTCCGTGGAGTTAGCAACAGTAACCGACTATATTCTGTTGAGTTTTCTGTAACTCAACGAGGTTAGTTCGTGGATTAAGCAGAACAGTTATTCTTTTAACCATGAACGAAGCTTCGTCAGTTTAGCGGTTACCAAAATTTAAAATTAGTAGTGGTACACGTACCCATATAAACAAGAACCACGATGCACGTTGCAATACACATTCTTGCAACGAGATTTATTCACATTATGGATGCACAATATATCTATAAAACAAAATGTTATTTACGAGTTACCAGCACTTTTAAAAGAAAGGAGAATGCGTTGGAGGAACTGGATGGAGAAGCAGCTGATTCAACTTCATCCGACAACAAATATTTATAGAATGGAAAGCTTTAGACTAGTATGTAATTAATCTTTTGCTATTTATTTATGAGCACATGGACTCGTTTTCTAAGCGCTAAATGATTAGTAAGAACACCTACCTAGGAATTTTCATTGCAGAGGAGTTCTGAAAAAAAATTTGAACTGAACTTTAACGAAATTCTTTGGGGTGTAGCTAACCTTTCTTTAAAAGAGAACGTAGAGATAGCTACTCTAGTAGAAAAACCATTAGGAGAGATTCTGTATCCTGAATTAGTTGATGAACCTTCATGTATTCGATTGCCAAACTTTGAGGGAGATATGTTTGAACTAAAATCTAATTATATTAGTCAATTGCCTCATTTTCATGGATTAGAAAGAGAAGATGCCTATTATTTCCTTAGAGAATTTAATGAAATTTGTCAAATGATGAAAATGCCGAACATGAGTATAAATGCTATTAAATTTAGATATATCCCTTTTTCTTTAAAAGACACAGCTAAGAGATGGTTATATACTTTGTCGCCTGATTCAATTTCTACATGGACTGAATTTTGCTCTATTTTTCTGGAAAAATATTATCCAACACATCAAACGATTAAAAAGAAGAAAAAAATATTAATGTGTAGCCAAAAACAAGATGAATCATTCTGGAAATATTTTGAAAGATTTAAAGATTTACTAACTCAATGTCCACATCATGCAATGAGTAAAGCATAATTAATAGGTATAATTTATGAAGGCATAGATGTTTCAACGAAATTTTTATTAGAATCTACTTGTCAAAATGGATTTTTAAAATTATGTAGTGAAGAAGCATGGGCATATTTAGAGAATTTTGCAAAAAGAACTGCACAGTGGGAAAATTTGGCTGAAGCTATTGCAGATAAAAGAATATTGCCAAGAGGAATGCATGAAATAGATTCCAATACTATGCTTGAGGTGAAATTAAATGAATTAACAAAGAAAATAGAAGAGTTATCATTAAATCAAAAGCTAGCAGAAAAGAATGCAAACATAAATGACTTAGATATTATTTATGCTAGAAACCAGAGAGATAACTTGGGAAATTCTTATCATCCTAATTGGAGAAATCACCCTAATTTATCTTGGAGAAACAACAATTTCCAAGGAGGAGAAAATATAAATGAGAAGAACATAAGTTATGAAGTATTAATTGAACAAGGAACTAGAATAGAGAAATTAGAAAAGATAATCCAACAAGTAAACAATCGTCTAGAATTTATATTTGGAAATGCTGCAATTCAAAATCAGAATAGAAATATATCACTTAGACAGAAGGAACCAATAGATGTTAGACCTACTAGAGGATTGCCAATACAAGCTATACCTAATCCTGTCAATAGAACGGTTAATGAAATTGATACCTCTTCTAGGAGGGTAGCTGAATGAAGCAGCATATCTAAAGCAACTATTTGTATGTATATATGTTTTTTTATTTTTTATTTTATAGTATTGTAGAGTTAATTTTCAACTCAACGAACTTAGTCCGTTGAGTTATGCCTTAACTCCACGAGGGTGTGTAGTAGTATGTTAATTTTTGTCTCTGCTAAATTTTTGTTTGTGTTTTAGAGAATCGACAAATGGAATTGATGCAATTACCGTTGGATGCACTAAGGGAAGTACTAAGTAACTTGTCAGCTAAAGATCTGTGCAGGCTGTGTTGTGTATCAAAGGAAATTAAAGACTGTATTGAAGAAAAATATTTTTAGGGACTACAAGCAGCAAAAATGACTAAGATTAGAGATGGATTCATATGGAGGTCATTTAATCATAGTTCAAATACCCATGAATATCTAGCTATGGAAGATGTTGAGTATTTTTGTTTTGATGATGTGTGTTGAATGAAAATAATCATATTTGCTCAATTACTATTTCTTGTGAAAAGAAATTAAAATCATCAATTAATACAGAAAAAGCTTACAAATATAAATACTTGTCAGTATTGGATCTGAAGTTAATAACTAGTCGTTTCGTTGCATTAATTTCTCATTTAGCTAAATGTTAAGTTAACATGTGTTTTTATTGAAAAGCATGACATGTTTTAATGTTATATCTTCTGTATCATGAATAGTGCACGTTTAGACAACTCGTTAAGTTAGAGTTTTGTTTGTATAGAGGTCACGTAAGAACTCGTTAAGTTAGAGGCTTAAAGGTTAAAATAGGTCACGTGATAACTTGTTAAGTTAGTGAGTAAAAGAAGAGACGAACTAGTTAAGTTAGTGTTATACACGTGGTGAAATTATAAGTTACGAATGTTGTATTGTATCACGTGAGGTGCACATGTTTAACTCGTTAAGTTAACATAATTAAACACGTTGAGTTGCTATATTGAACACTAAGACAACACGTTAGGTTAGTGTTATAAACTTAAGTTGTTATTTTTGCACGTGGTAAAATTCTTATTATAAAAACATTTCTTTTTTACTGGTTCGTTGAGTTATCATAACACAACAGAGATGGTTCGTTGAGATAGCATAACACCACGGACATAGTTCGTTGAGTTAGCTACAGTACTTGTCACATGAAATGGCACATGAGGAACTCGTTAAGTTAGAAATGTTAAGTTATATATATACTTGTGTTACTCGTTTAGTTAACATTAAATTAACGACTTCTTATTACACTAATGAAAAACTTTTGGACGAGAAAGTTTATTTTGCAGGAAATTTTTCAGAGATTCAGAATTGATGATTAAAGAAAATTCGAAATATAAATGTGGGTTAGAACGTGTGTGTTTCGATGAAGGAAAAAGAAAAGACATGGAGAAGTGGAAAACTAGTGGTGGTTAAACGTGAAGGATATGCATGAAATGAAGATACAGTATAAAAGACATAGAATTCTCGTTGATCAATTTATCCTTGCACACAAAATGAAAAATCTTTTCAATGATCAAACCATCCCTACACACCAAAAGAAAAATCTTTTTCAGGGATCAAAAACACCTTCTCGGGGAAAATCTCTCAAGTGGAAGAAAGTTCAGTGAAACATAAAAAGGTAAGATTTTCGTCACTGAAGATTTGAAGTATCAGAAGAAAGCAAATTTGGTGAAGCATGAAAAGACAAGATATTCGTCACTGAAGAATTGCTGAAGAAGAAAAAGAAGAAGAAGAAAGATCTCAAATAGGGAGAAAAGTTTTAAATTCTGCAAATTAGTTTTCTCTGTTTGTAGTTATGAAATTGTTTAGATGATACATGGTATTGAAATATAATTGCATCTACAATTTCTGAGGAGAATTGAATTGTATATTGTAATTGAAACCTTGAATAAAAATGATTTTATGAAAACAATGTCTCAACTTGTTTTTGAGTTTTAAAGTTTCAATTATATTTCAAAAAATATTAAAAATACACAATTCACCCCCCTCTTGTGTAGCCATACGATCCTACAAGTGGTATCAGAGCTTTCTTAATAATCTTTGATATAAAATCGATACCAACTTATTTAATATCATTGCTTATTCTACCTTCCTTGTTTTTAAACAGAAATTAATATATGAGCATACGTTTAACTCTATTGATTTAAGGCTCAAGTTGTTTTAAAGTTTTTAGACTGTATAAAATCAAATAGGTTGAAAAAAATCTAAGGTAAAATGACTCTAGAAATGGTAATTTTTCTATATGAAACCATTTGGCTGCAAGTGTTTTATTCTTAATACTAAGGATAAAAGGGATAAATTTCAAGCCAAATCGGATGAAGGAATTTTTGTAGGTTACTCTACTAGAAGTAAAGCCTATAGAGTATATAACAAGACTTCTAGGACTATTGAAGAAACCCTCCATGTAAGCTTCAATGAAAATTCTCTTAGAGAATCTCAATCTAAAGCTGCTAATGATGATATGATCAATTTTCGAAATGAGTTAGAGATCAATAGAGAGATTGATGATTTATCTGAGAAAATCAAAAATATGAACTTAAATGATCAAACTAATGATGAAAGTGATGGACTTTCAGATGTTGATGAGAATATTGAGGAAAATCAGAGAAATTAGCGTTATTCTTAATCACATCCTATTACTCAAGTCATTGGTAATATTAATGAGGGAGTTAAAACTAGAGCTTCAGTAAATTTAATTAGTATGTGTATGTTTGTTTCTATGGTGGAACCAAGGAATATACAAGAAGCATTATCTAATGAAAATTGGATAGTGGCAATGCAAGAAGAACTAAATCAATTCATTAGAAATGATGTATGGGAATTAGTCTCTCCACCAGAAAATCAGTCCATAATAGGTACAAAGTGGATCTTTAGAAACAAAACTAACGAAACTTGTCAAATTATAAGGAATAAAGCTAGAAGGATTAGATTATGATGAAACATTTGCTCCTGTGGCTAGGTTAGAAAGTATTAGAATATTATTGGCCTATGCTTGTTATATGGATTTTAAATTATATCAAATGGATGTAAAGAGTGCATTTCTAAATGGTTTAATTAATGAAGAAGTCTATGTAAAACAACCACCTGGATTTGAAGATATTAAAAATCCTGACTTTGTGTATAAATTGAAGAAAGCCTTATATGGTTTGAAGCAAGCACATAAATCATGGTATGAAAGATTGTCTACTTTTTTAATAGAAAAATGCTATATCATGGGAAAAGTGGATCATACTCTATTTATTAAGAGAGATGGTAAAGATCAGATTGTTGTTCAAATATACATAGATGAAATAATCTTTGGAGCAACCTTTGATAAGTTGATAGAAATATTCTCTAAAGAGATGACTAATCAGTTTGAAATGAGTATGATAGAAGAACTTTCATATTTTCTAGGACTTCAAATTATGCAAATGGATAAAGGTATATTTTTAAATTAGGAAAAATATGCAGATGAAATGCTTAAGAAATTTAATTTTAATGATACAAGGATTCGAGGAACTCCTATGATTACTACTTTAAAGTTAGATATTGATGACATAGGAAAATCTATAGATCAAAGAAAATACAAAAGTATGATTGGTTCTTTACTTTATTTGACTGCTAGTAGACCTGATATTATGTTTGCTATGTGTGTTTGTGCTAGATTTCAATCTAATCCTAAAGAATCACACTTAATTGCAGTTAAAAGAATATTTAGATATATACAAGGAACTAAAAATTTCGGACTGTATTATTCTAAGGATAGTTCAATAGATCTTATAGGATATACTGATGCTGATTATGTAGGATCTAAATCTGATAGAAAGAGTACCAGTGGCACATGTCAATTATTGGAAATAATTTGGTGTCATGGTTTAGTAAAAAGCAAAACTGTGTAGCACTTTCTACTACAAAAGCTGAATATGTTGCTGCTGCACTGTGTTGCACTCAGATTCTGTGGATAAGGCAAACTTTAGAAGATTTTGGATTATCTTATGATACAACTGAGATTTATTATGATAGTAGTTCTACAATAAATCTTTCCAAAAGTCCTATATTACATTCAAGAGCAAAGCATATAGAGGTTAGACATCATTTTCTAAGAATTAACGTAATTAAAGGAAAAATTAAATTAGAATTTGTGTCTAGTAAAAATCAATTAGCTGATATATTTACAAAACCTCTAGACGAAAATACATTCTACAACATTAGATTAAATTTAGGTATTTGTAGGCTATGTGATGTGTAAAATGCTTAAACTCCACATAAAAAGATAAATACTATTGATGATGTTGTTCACCTCATAGATATTATATACTTATTATAAATATCTAAAGTAATATCTAAACTGCTGCTTAAGATATTATGTATTTATTGTAAAATCATAGTAGTATCTTATTGATTTTAAGTAGTTTATCAATTTTAATGGTTTTTACGATTTTAAGTGGAAGTGTAAATGAAAAACATTAAATACTTCTTACATTCTGAAATTTTGATTAAATGTTTTCTTTGAATCAAGGAAAATGCATATGATCATGCATAAATTTGACTTAATTGATTAAACTTGTAGAATAAGTTATATGTAACTCATCTTAAACTGTTAATCAAAAGTATAAGCTTATTGAAACTTATTCATATTCTCAATATAATCACAGAAGTAAAAATTGTATGAGATTTGTGTTTTATTGCATCTGTATTAATGGAATACATATATACTGTGCTTAAAATGAAAAGTGCTTACAAAGTGAAAATCTTTGAGAGTTTATTGATCAGTTTGATCACGAGCCTTTTGTACTTGAGCAAATAGGTATGTAAGGATTGTTGTCCTAAAAAAGGATTCTTTAAATCTGGCAACCTAAGGTCCTGATCAGATCTGGGATTGTTGACTGAAAGCTCATTACACGGGTACATTAGAAAGTTCTTGTATGATTCAAGTTTTTCAAACTAACTTTTAAAGAAAATTATCAATATTTACTGTTTTGAAAAAAAAAAGTTGTTTCATTAATTACAAATATCTTTAAATCACATATAGTTTATACCAATATGACTACTGATTTAATGAATCAACATTAGTACTTTTGAAAACGTTTATTTGAGATACATTCTTTTATTCTCCTTGAATTAATCGAATTGAGTTCAAAGTTGTGTTTTGATTCATATACAATAGGAATTGATTCTGGAAATCATTTTTGATGATGTCAGGATAACGGAAATCTCTGAAAAGAAAATGTAAAAGTATAGTTATACTTAACATCTATTATCACTACAAGTATATTTTGTATTTTGATTGAATATATTTGAAGTATATTTGTAGGGGGAGCATTAACAATGTCAAAAATAGATTAATATAATTTAAAATACAAATCTTAGTTAATCTGAATTAATGTCCTCTTAAAATCTTGATGAAATATTTTAAAAAGACAAATAAACTATTCTAGATTCAAAAGCCAAAATGTTCAAATAGTTTACAATGTTCTCAAGATAATGTTAAGTTTAGCATGTGTGTTGTTTTCGAAAGGTTTTAGTTGGAAGCATCTGAAACTTGTTTAAGTGTACTAACTAGACGTTATATTAGATAAGGTAACGTGTAAAACTGCCTCTAGACAGCGTTTTACTCGTTAGGTTAGTTAACTCAACGAGTTATACTTGAATATTTCGGGTACCTTAATTGAATAAACTTTATTCAATATCTATTTAATTTCTAAACCCGACTTATCTTCACGTTGAGTTATACGCCGAAAAACCCTATTTAAACACTTATAACACAGGGACTTAGGTTATTTGTAAACTTTGTCAAGAAAATCTTTCCCGCTTGTTGCTGTTACAACTTACGACGATGGTCTCCAAGTTCTACAAAGGTCGTAGCAGAGGAAAAGGCAAAAGCAGAAGAGACGCAAAAGGAAAAGAAATAGAGAATGATGAAGTTCCACGTACTTGGTTTAAGAAAATATTTCGAGTGGACAAAAGGTTAGAAGAATTTTATAGAGATTACTTCTTTTCTCAGGATATATTAGATGAAGTTAGACAAGAACTTCAACATACTGATGCAAGTATTACATACATGGGTATTCGAAGTAAATATGATAGAGAATACAGAATGAAAAGTGCTGAGATTGCATTTTTGGAACAGTATGCAAAATATTTGGAAAAAGGTGTAGGTTCATCAAATAGAACTCCTCAAACTCCTATAAACGGTACAAGACTACTTGCATTTAAGGAAGAGCATGAATCAACTGTCCCTACTCCTTTATATTCAAAACAAGTAGAATCAGATATTGCTGTAGACAAAACAAAAGTTGATAGTCTTCGAAAGGCCATTGCAATAGAAAGTGCCTTAAAAGAATTAAAGCAGAAAACTTTTATGGAGCAATTTGAAAAGAAAACAACAATACTTGAAAAGGAGAAACAAAAATGTTATAGAAGAAGGAAAGTCAGAAAAATTATGTCTAAGGAAACAAAGTCTATTGAAAAAGGAAAATCAGATGAAAATTTATTTTCAAAGGACAATGTATGTCTAGACATTGTACCTTATTATGCATTTGATAAACTCATCAATTCCGAACACACTGAAACTGATGAAGATAATGAGACTTTATTTTCCCTTGCTAGAAAGCTTGAGAAGAAATCCAAGTCAAATATAAGCTCAAGTTTTTCTATTAATACAAGTTCTGATGATGCAGAAATTGACAAATCAGAGCATCAGGCACCTGACATTGAACAAGTTATTGTAGATATAATTGACAATGTTGAGGCAATAACTAGTTCAAAGGCTGAATTGTCTGGAGTAGCAGATATTGAAATTGTTAAGACTCCAGAAGAGCTAAAAGTTAACCAGCCTTCTACAGAATCTATAGAAGTAGAGTCTGAGAATTCACAGCATGAATCAATGGAAATATCTGTTGAACAAAATGAACAATTAGACAGATACACCGGCTGTAGAATTTTTAGAAAAATTGTACTCTGAACATTCTATAGAGACTGAATAGATGAATGTTGAGCATATTGACAATGTTCCTAACACTGTTGAAGCTGAAGAATCAAGCGTACCTGAGCAGCTTCAAGATAATATTTTGGAAGAGGAACAACATGACATTCATTTTGAAGAATAGGTTCCTTAAGATAAATTAAACTCTGAATCACGGCTTCAGGTATCACCTTCTTTGTGTACAATGTTAAACATTCAAGGTAATACAATTCATTTTAGATCTGAAGAAGCATTGCAAAAATACAATAATCTGACTACATGTTAGATTCTACATGCTCGTCCAATAAAATTCAAAAATTTGATGGACATAAGAGATCTGTTTGAGTTTCAAGGCCTCATTAAATTCTTGCCAGTAGGAACGAAATGGAAGCAATACACAGAGCTTATTGTAGCTTTTTATAGCAATCTGGTCAAGAATGGAAATTTTCTGAAAACTCAAATAAATGAACAGGAGTTTATATTGTCTCTTGAGTTAATTTTTGAAGTTTTAGGATTAAAGAATGAAGGTGTTGTTGTTACAAACAGATTTGACATGATAAGACAACTGGAATGGAACAATCAGCCTTTATCAAAAATTCCAGATGTATATTCTGAAATAAGATTAATGGAAAATCTGAATGCAGAGGCAAGGTTTATTGCAAATATATTGCATGCAAATTTATTTCGGAGAGTTGGACACAATATGGAAGTTAGCAGAAGTTGTTTATATGCAACTTATAGCTTGCTGAATAGAATTCAAATCAATTGGTTTGATGTTTTCACTTCTCAACTACAGCATATGAGTTCAAAGTTATTTTATGGTGATGCTGTATGTAGACTCATTGCAAGCTAATTGAATTTATCCGACTAGCCCTCTGAAACTAAAGGCATGAGAGCATTTAGTGTCAAAGATTTGCAAAAATTTCAGGCCATGCATAAACCTCAACGACAATAACAACAACCTGATATAGACCATATACAACAACAAAGTTATTCAGTTCAAGTAGAACAGCAAACCCAACTACCTCTTGAGTAAGATGCAGTGCTTAACGACATCAGAAATGATATTAGGCATCTAGGAGATAAAATATGTAATGCTATAAGTGATATACTTAGGAGGGGTCGATAACTGTTTTTGTTTGTTTCTAAATACAAAATGTAATGTTTGTATTACTTGTTTGATTTGATTGAACAATACATTTTTCTATAAATGTCTTCAATTATTATTCTTGTTTACAAAAAGAGTTGTTGTAATTATATCTCTTATATATGTATATATATTCTTTGTAATTATCTTTTTGATTAATGACAAAAAGGGGGAGAAATATTATAAAAAGATGATTATGATCTTAATTGCATATATATATTATAAAAGGAGATGCTATTTAAATGGTTATTGTAATCTGACAGATGATAATTAGAAAACTGATACTTATATAATTATTGACATTTGAGAGTTATAGTTCTGAGAGGTAAAATTTACACAAACAATAAAAATAAGCTTAAGTGAACTTAAGTCAACAAACAAGTTTGTTGAATTAAAAGTTAACCCAACGAAGATGATTTGTTGAGTTATACATATTTCATAATTGATTTAATATGGTTTTGTCATCATCAAAAAGGGGGAGATTGTTGAGTAATTTTGTTTTGATGATGTGTGCTGAATGAAAATAATCATATTTGCTCAATTACTATTGCTTGTGAAAAGAAATTAAAATCATCAATTAATACAGAAAAAGCTTACTAATATAAATACTTGTCTGTATTGGATCTGAAGTTAATAACTAGTCGTTTCGTTGCATTAATTTCTCATTTAGCTAAACGTTAAGTTAACGTGTGTTTTTATTGAAAAGCATGATATGTTTTAATGTTATATCTTCTGTATCATGAACAGTGCACGTTTAGACAACTCGTTAAGTTAGAGTTTTGTTTGTATAGAGATCACGTGAGAACTCGTTAAGTTAGAGGCTTAAAGGTTAAAATAGGTCACATGATAACTCGTTAAGTTAGTGAGTAAAAGAAGAGACGAACTAGTTAAGTTAGTGTTATACACGTGGTGAAATTATAAGTTACGAATGTTGTATTGTATCACGTGAGGTGCACATGTTTAACTCATTAAGTTAACATAACTAAATACGTTGAGTTGCTATATTGAACACTAAGGCAACGCGTTAGGTTAGCGTTATAAACTTAAGTTGTTATTTTTGTACGTGGTAAAATTCTTATTATAAAAACATTTGTTTTTTACTGGTTCGTTGAGTTATCATAACACAACGTAGATGGTTCATTGAGTTATCATAACACAACGGAGATGGTTCGTTGAGATAGCATAACCTCACGGACATAGTTCGTTGAGTTAGCTACAGTACTTGTCACGTGAAATGGCACATGAGGAACTCGTTAAGTTAGAAACGTTAAGTTATATATATACTTGTGTTACTCGTTTAGTTAACATTAAAGTAACGACTTCTTATTACACTGATAAAAAACTTTTGGACGAGAAAGTTTATTTTGTAGGAAATTTTTCAAAGATCCAGGACTGATGATTAAAGAAAATTCGTAATATAAATGTGGGTTAGAACGTGTGTTTCGATGAAGGAAAAAGAAAAGACGTGGAGAAGTGGAAAACTAGTGGTGGTTAAACGTGAAGGATATGCATGAAATGAAGATATAGTATAAAAGGCATAGAATTCTCGTTGATCAATTTATCCTTGCACACAAAACGAAAAATCTTTTCAATGATCAAACCATCCCTGCACACCAAAAGAAAAATCTTTTTTAGGGATCAAAAACACATTCTTGGGGAAAATCTCTCAAGTGGAAGAAAGTTCAGTGAAGCATAAAAAGGTAAGATTTTCGTCACTGAATATTTGAAGTATCAGAAGAAAGCAAATTTGGTGAAGCATGAAAAGACAAGATATTCATCACTGAAGAATTGCTGAAGAAGAAAAAGAAGAAGAAGAAAGATCTCAAACAGGGAGAAAAGTTTTAAATTCCACAAATTAGTTTTCTCTGTTTGTAGTTATGAAATTGTTTATATGATACATGGTATCGAAATATAATTGCATCTACAATTTCTTAGGAGAATTGAATTGTATATTGTAATTGAAACCTTAAATAAAAATGATTTTATGAAAACAATGTCTCGACTTGTTTTTGAGTTTTAAAGTTTCAATTATATTTCAGAAAATATTAAAAATACACAATTCACCCCCCTCTTGTGTAGCCATACGATCCTATAGAAGAAACTACTGGAATTCCACCCAATGCATTAGAAGGAATAATCATATTATGGGGATAGATGAAGGATTAATCATATACAAGATGAGACCAAGGTACGCAAGTTTATTATTACCTGATATTTTGACAAGAAATCCTATAACAGGAGAAGAATGAAATATAGGAAGACCTAATAGATTTGAAGCACCAACTGTAAATTGTGGGTCAGCTTTAATATTTTTTGATAAAAATTCTACAATTCCTAAAAAATTATATTATTGGAGACCTACAGGAAATTAGGGTGAAGATTTACGCTTAAGTGTGTATAATTTTCTGAACAGATCTTGGAATGAAAATATTATGATATATCTAGGACAAAAATCATTAATTAACCAAACACATGTCATACTTAATGGATATATCTATTTAGTCACAGAGATATCAATAGCATATAGATCTGATTTATACATAGTGAGCATAGATAGTTATGATGAATATATAGAAATTTTACCTATACCAAGTGAAATAGTTAAACCACCATCTGCAGAATTTAATGAAATTCAAATAGGAATGTGGTATAATGAAGAAGATGATCCTACTTTATGTCTGATAAGATGGTGGGATGAACTGATGAAATTTCAAATATGGATTATGTAAGACATGAATGAATGGAAGTGGGAAGAGGAGTATATTGAAATAGATGTAGAAATAGAAACTGCTACATTACCCTGAAACCAAAAAGGATCCCTTTCTGCATTACATATCATTAATAGTTATACACTCGTATTTCGAATTTATAATATATTACATGTTTACAAATTAAGAAGGAACAAGAACTGCATTAAAACAGAACAAGAACTGCATTAAAACAGAATTAATAGCAAGAAGAACTATGCTTAAAAAGTTTGCTTGGACTGATACATTTATTCCATTTGTTTCTACTTTTCAATCATGTTCTTAAGCTGTGATTTTGTGTGTTTAATGTTGTGTATTCTACATTTATTTTTTTTTTAAAAAGAAGTAGAAATTTTGAAGTTTTCATGTTCATTTAAAAAAAAAAAAATAACAAACAAAACAAAATATCAATCCAGTTTGTTGGTATCTGTTCTGGGAAACCAACTGGCTTGCTTGTGAGCCACCAAAGGCATAGGAGCCTGAGTTCCACACAAGACACTGATTTATTAATATCTGTTAAATGTTATTTTGTTTTATATTTTGCTTTTATCTGTGAATGAAAAGTTTTTCAAAATCAAAAATTGGAATATGCAGAAGGAGATACAAATGAAACAAGGTATGTAACTAATTACTCATCCTGAATTTTAAATCAACCAAAATTGTATTCATGTCTGCTACAATTACTGTACTTATTGTGAAATCTTTTTACAATGAGGACAATGCAAAATGTAGGTATGGGGGGGAGGTAATTAAAGTAACAGCCATGTAATTGTAACAGCCATGTAAGTTTGTTAATTAAATAAATTAAAATGGTACTGCAAAGTTGTAGAAATTGAAAATTTTTATGAACTTGCTGTAACTATCCGATAATTGAGATTGTAAAATTTTTATAAACTACTTGAATGTTATATTTAGAAGGCTATATAAGATGCTATTGAATTTACTATTTATGCAAATCTAGATATAGTATCTTATGTTTTTCTGAATTTCATGAGTTTAACAGTTTCAAGATTTTAAAATGAAATCAGAATGCTTAATGAAAAATCAGTAAATTATCTGAAGTCTTGGAAGAGCTGAGATGTGAATTCTAGATTAAATGAAACACATATGATTAAAGATACATTTAATTTGACTGATTGAACTTGTAGAATGATTTATGTGTAGATCTTATTAAACTACAGAAAAAGTATGAGCTTATAGATGGATTCATATTTTCAGTAAATGATAGAAGCAGAACTATATGAGATTGGTGTTTTACTGCATCTGTATTAATGAAATACATACATATATAGTATGTGATTAATGTTTTGTTTTGTGTTTGTAGTTATGTTGTAAAAACAAAACAAAAAAAAAACAAAAAAAAGGGAAAATTTTGAGAGTTTATTGACTTGTTTGATCACGAGGCTTTTGTACTTGAGCAGATAGGTATGTAAGGATTGTTGACCTTAAAAAGGACTCTTAAAATCTGGCAACCTAAGATCCTGATCAGATCTGGGATTATTGACTAAAAGCTCGTTACATGGGTATATTAGAAAGCTCTTGTATGATTCAAGCTTGTCAAATTAACTTTTAAAGTATGAAAAAAAAAAAGAGAAAAAAAATATACATATACTACTCTGAAAAGATACAAGTGTTTTGTGAAATACAGATATCTTATGAATCGAGTATATTTTCTGTTATCTAGAATTGCTGAAATATGAATCTGGAATTGACTTTTGAAGTTGTTTAATGGAGATACAATTCTTTATTCTACTTGTCTTAATCAAATTGAATTGAATTGTACTTTGATTCGTATGTTGTTGAAATTTCTTCTAGAAATCTTATTGAAAAATTCAGGATGACAGATGATGAAAAGAAGAACAAACGATAATATAATTAACACCTATATGATGATGATATACTTTGTATGTAATTTACATATATTCTAAGTATATTTGCAGGTTAATTACTAAAACATACAAAATATATTTTTATGCTAAACAGAAAAAAAAGGGGAAGAATTAATTCTAGCACTTTTAAAGACCAATTAATTAGATCTTAGTTTTCTAAGGGACTAGCAAAATTTAGGTACGGGGGAAGTGTTTAGAATGAAAAAGTGTATATTATTAACGGTTAAATGATGGTTAATTGCATAATATTTAGCTTATCATATAAGAATTAAGCCATTATGTTATAATTGCACTATTATATGCTTTAATTGAAGAATTTGCTTAATTTGGGGGAATTAATGTTAATTTAGTACATTTATGAACTGTCGGTAAGTTGCAGGCTGTGAAATTCTTAAGTATCCGAATATTTTGATATTTCGGACAGTTATGTTTAACATACTGAACATATTCGGATAGTTATATTTAATAGACCGAACATGTATCAGATAGTTATGTTTAAATTGTCGAACAGTTATGTTTTAAGAGAATATTTTATTATTTCCTGAAGTACACATGTTGAAACCATAATGAATGACTTAAGTGAACTTTTGGTGAGTTATCTATAACTATCCGAAATTGCAGTTGGGCATCGGATAGTTATCCCTGTAAGTCTCCGAAATCTCTTTTTATTTATAAAATAGCTGAGGACACGTGTCATGTTCTGGGAAAGTGACTTAAGTGGATTTTCAGTGAGTTAGATGTAACTATCCGAAATGCATCTGAGCATTGGATAGTTAGACCTGTAACTCTCCGAAATGTTATTTTATGATTAAACTACTGCTGACATGTGTCGAGATCTAGTAGATTTACTTAAGTTATATATCGGTGAGTTATTTATAAGTATCCGAAATGCACCTGAGCATCGGATAGTTAAGTTTATAAGTATCCGAAATGCACTTGAGCATCGGATAGTTAAATTTATGCACATGTTGAATTTAAATGCTTTAGAATATCACGTGAGATGCACATGTTTAACTCGTTAAGTTAGCATAACTGTACGCGTTGAGTTACCTGAGCAGCTTATTTCTTTATATTTTCTAATATACCACTATAGCGGTTGCAGAAATAGATAGTTGGAAGAGAAAAACCACGTTTGCACGTATCACGCAGGAATTCAATCGCGCAAGGAGAAGTGAGCATCGTCGTTGATATGAATGAAGGAAATTAAACCGACCATTCAAGTAGAAGTAGTTACTACTGAAGAAATATAAAAGAAAAGAAGAAAAAAAGAAGAAAGGGTGTGATCGATGGACAGACAGTGTGTGTAGAGGAGGATGGGCGTCGCAATTCTCTGAAGTACCACACCAACCATCATCATCACCACCATAATCACCAACCATCGGAGGTCTGTGAGGATACTTGCCTGATGTCAGGTCGATTCCGAGCTAAACACAGTGCTTGACAACCATTGTGAGGAGTGATCGCGTCGCGGGAAGGGAAGCCATTTTCACCAAGCCCCGACTCATATTTTAGGAGATCGTAAAGCTTTTAACCTTGGCTTCGAGTTGATGCCTATATGCTGAAGAGGAGATCTTCTTGTAATTCTAGACTCGTGATTCTATAGGGAGAGGAGACAAAATTGTAAGTGGTGTAATCGCGTTGCAAGTAGTGTTAGAAGTATTTATTGTCAAGTGAGATTACTTTACATTTCACCTTTCGCCCATTTCCATGTTCATATTAAAACAAAAATATCAAAAACAATTTATCTATGTTTGTATGTTGTATTTGAATGTTGTATTATTTGTGTTGTATCATGATTAATGTTATCTTTGTCAGTGTTGTGATTGTTTTATGTTTATTTTAGTTTTACAGTTTACTGAAATTGGTTCGTTCAAAAGACTTAAAGATTTTAATGGTTACTGTTTGACTTATCTGAATGTTAGTATTGCTCAATGATAAATCTAATGTTAACTAACATTAAAGAGCTTAATTGATGTTATTTACAATCTATGGAATCACCCAATGGTTGTCCGAATTCCTCTATAAATAGCAGTATTAAAAAGAAAAGTCAGGCTCGTGGAGTTAACTTAAGTCCACGAGGTTAGTCCGATGAGTTAGCCATAACTCAACGAACTTAGTCCGTTGAGTTAACTGTAAGTCAACGGAGAGCTTATTGAATATATAAATTTGATTTTTAACAAGCAAACAGTTCTCAAGTTCGTCAGCAATTTCCTATCGGATCGACCTATACTTGCACACTGATACAATAGACACTGTGCACTTGTAGTTAAAGTACAAATTGGAATTAATATCTAAATTATATTAAAGGTTGTTTGTTTACTTCTAAAAGAGAGAATAAGCATAAAGATAAATTAACTAAGAAAAAATAGAAGTAACAAATCTAAGTTTTTCTAGTGTAGAGTTGGGAAAACTCAAACAGCAGTTGTGAACAGGGTTCAAATAAATTAGTCTGCAGTTTTTATCTCCAAGCTGAAAGCAGTAAAGAAAAAATTGTTTTATGGAGATTTGATTTCACTGCTGATGGAGGATTGCATTAATTTCACGAAATGGACATCAAAAAGGATCAGATCAAGAACCATTTCAGTGAAAGAATATAGAAATTTTGTAGCTGCAGAACTAGTTGTACCTTCTAGAGGAATTATAGGAGTAGTAGAGAGGATTAATCAATTAGAACTTCAATTAGAAAAACTCTAAAAGGAAGTAGATGAACTAAGGCATAGAGATTAAATTGTATTCTTCGTCTACTTGTGTAAAATTGTATGAAATTATATGATGTACTTGTAATGTAATTGATTCATATTAATGAATGTAATTTTCTCAGATGCAATTTTCATACATGTTTTGGATGTGAAATGAATGGAATTTATTGAATATTATGTAATTTGTGGAACTTTATGAATGAATATGTAACAGATTTACAATTTGCTGAATGACAGAATAAATGCTTAAAAATTTCTACATGTTGCAAGGTAAAATGTAAATTCTGCATAACATAAAATGACCTGCAAGTTAAATCTTTATATAATGGTCAGATTTAAACAAATTTTGATTAGAATGATGCATTAATGACATAGATTTAACTTTATTTCAATTAGCAGAATAAAAAAGAAAAGAACAGAGAGGAACTTATGAGAGTAAAACCTATAAGTTGCTAAGTGTTAACTCAACGAAGTAAGTTCGTTGAGTTAAATGTAACTCCACGAGGTCAATAATATAATATAAGATTACTTCGTTGAGTTATCTGAAACTCAACAAAGTTAGTCCGTGGAGTTAGCAACAGTAACCGACTTTGTTTCGTTGAGTTATCTGTAACCCAACAAGGTTAGTTCATGGATTAAGCAGAACGGTTATTCTTTTAACCACGAACGAAACTTCATTGGTTTAGCGGTTACCAAAATTTGAAATTAGTAGTGGAACACGTACCATAAAAACAAAAACCACGATGCACATTGCAAGCCACATTCTTGCAACGAGATTTATTCACTTTATGAATGTGTAGTATATATATAAAATAGAATGTTATTTACGAGTTACCAGCACTTTTAAAAGAAAGGAGAATGTGTTGGAGGACCTGGAAGGAGAAGCAGCTGATTCAACTTCATCCGTCAACAAATATTTATTGAATGGAAAGCTTCAGACTAATATGTAATTAATCTTCTGCTATTTATTTACGAGTACATGGACTCGTTCTCTAAGCACTAAACAATTAATAAGAACACCTACCTAGGAATTTTCATTGTCGAGGAGTATTGAAAAATTTCATGGACTCGTACTCTATCGCTTGATTCAATTTCTACATGAACAGAATTTTGCTCTATTTTTTTGGAAAAATATTATCCAATACATCAAACGATTAAAAAGAATAAAGAAATATTAATGTGTAGCCAAAAATAAGGTGAATCATTCTGGAAATATTTTGAAAGATTTAAAGATTTATTGACTTAATTTCCACATCATGCAATGAGTGAAGCACAATTAATAGGTATAATTTATGAAGGCATAGATGTTTCAACAAAATCTTTATTAGAATCTACTTGTCAAAATGGATTTTTAAAGTTATGTAGTGAAGAAGCATGGGCATATTTAGAAAACTTTGCAAAAAGAACTACACAGTGGGAAAATTCGGCTGAAGCTATTACAGATAAAAAAATATTACCAAGAGGAATGCATGAAATAGATTCAAGTACAATGCTTGAGGTGAAATTAAATGAATTAACATAGAAAATAGAAGAGTTATCATTAAATCAAAAGCTAGCAGAAAAGAATGCAAACATAAATGATTTAGATATTATTTATGTTAGAAACTAGAGAGGTAACTTGGGAAATTCTTATCATCCTAATTGGAGAAATCACCCAAATTTATCTTGGAGAAACAATAATTTCCAAGGAGGAGAAAATGTAATTGAGAAGAATATAAGTTATGAAGCATTAATTGAACAAGGATCTAGAATAGAGAAATTAGAAAAGATAATCCAACAATTAAATAATCGTCTAGATTTTGTATTTAGAAATGCTGCAATTCAAAATCAGAATAGAAATATACCACTTAGACAAAAGGAACCAATGGAAGGTAGACCTACTGGAGGATTGCCAATACAAGCAATACCTAACCTTGTCAATAGAACTGTTAATGAAATTGATACCTCTTCTAGGAGGATAATTGAATGAAGCAGCATATTTGAAGCAACTATTTGTGTATATATATGTTTTTATTTATAGTTAATAGTATTGTAGAGTCAGTCCTTAACTCAACAAACTTATTCCGTTGAATTATGCCTTAACTTCACGAGGGTGTGCAGTAGTTATGTTAATTTTTGTCTCTACTAAATTTTTGTTTGTATTTACAAAATTGACAAATGGAATAGATGCAATTACCATTGGATGTACTAAGGGAAGTACTGAGTAACTTATCAGCTAAAGATCTATGCAGGCTATGTTGTGTATCAAAGGAAATTAAAGATTATATTGAAGAAAAATATTTTCAAGGACTACAAGCTGCAAAAATGACTAAGATTAGAGATGGATTCATATGGAGGTCATTTAATCATAGTTCAATTAACCATGAATATCTGGCTATGGAAGAAACTACTGGAATTCCATCCAATGCATTAGAAGGAATAGATCATATTATGGGGATAGATGAAGGATTGATCATATACAGGACGAGACTAACGTATGCAAGTTTATTACCTGATATTTTGATAAGAAATCCTATAACAAGAGAAGAATGGAATATAGGAAGACCTAATAGATATGAAGTACCAACTATAAATTGTGGATCGGCTTTAATATTTTCTGATAAAAATTCTGCAATTCCTAAAAAATTATATTATTGGAGACCTACAGGAAACTGGGGTGAAGATTTACGCTTAAGTGTGTATAATTTTCTGAATAGATCTTGAAATGAAAATATTATGATATATCTAGGACAGAAATCATTAATTAACCAAACACATGTCATACTTGATGGATATATATATCTAGTCATAGAGATATCAATAGCATATTGATCTGATTTATACATAGTGAGCATAGATAGTTATGATGAATATATAGAAATTTTACCTATATCGAGAGAAATAGCTAAACCACCATCTACAGAATTTAATGAAATTCAAATAGGAATGTGGTATAATGATGAAGATGATCCTACTTTATGTCTTATAAGATGGTGGGATGAATTGATGAAATTTCAAATATGGATTATGAAAGACATAAATGAATGGAAGTGGGAAGAGGAGTATATTGAAATAGATGTAGAAATAGAAACTGCTACATTACCCTGGAACCAAAAAGGATCCCTTTCTGCATTTCATATCATTAATGTTAATACACTTGTATTTAGAATTTATAATATATTACATGTTTACAAATTAAGAAGGAACAAGAACTACATTAAAACAGAATTAATAGCAAGAAGAACTATGCCTAAAAAGTTTGCTTGGATTGATATGTTTATTCCATTTGTTTCTACTTTTCAATCATGTTCTTAAGCTATGATTTTATGTGTTTAATGTTGTGTGTATTCTACGTTTATGTTGTAAAAAAAAAAAAAAAAATTTGAAGTTTTCATGTTTATTTTATAAAATAAAAAAAAAACAAAATATCAATCTAATTTGTTGGTATCTGTTCTGGGAAACCAACTAGCTTGCTTGTGAGCCACCAGAGGCATAGGAGCCTAGGTTCCACACAAGACACTGATTTATTAATATATGTTAAGTGTTATTTTGTTTTATAATTTGCTTTTATTTGTGAATGAAAAGTTTTTCAAAATCAAAAATCGGAATATGTAGAAGGAGATACAAATGGAACAAGGTATGTAACCAATTACTTACCCTGAATTTTAAATCAAACAAAACTGTATTCATGCCTACTACAATTATTATACTTATTGTCAAATCTTTTACATTGACGACAATGCAAAATGTAGGTATGGGGGGGAGGTAATTAAAGTAACAGCCATGTAAGTTTGTTAATTAAAGAAATTACTGTAAAGTTGTGGAAATTGAAAATTTTTATGAACTTGTTGTAACTATCTGATAATTGAGACTGTAAAATTTATATAAACTATAACTGCTTGAATGTTATATTTAGAAGGCTATATAAGATGCTATAGAATTTACTATTTATGCAAATCTAGATATAATATCTTATGTTTTTTCTGAATTTCATGAGTTTAACAGTTTCATGATTTTAAAATGAAATCAGAATGCTTAATGAAAAATCAGTAAATTATTTGAAGTCCTGAAGGAGCTAAATGTGAATTCTAGATTAAATGAAACATTTATGATGAAAGATACATTTAATTTGACTGATTGAACTTGTAGAATGATTTATGTGTAGATCTTATTTAACTACAGAAAAAGTATGAGCTTATTGTTATGGATTCATATTTACAGTAAATGATAGAAGTAGGACTATATGAGATCGGTGATTACTGCATCTGTATTAATGAAATACATATATATACAGTATGTGATTAATGTTTTGTTTTATGTTTGTATAAATAAAAAAAATTGAGAGTTTATTGACTTGTTTGATCACGAGCCTTTTGTACTTGAGCAGATAGGTATGTAAGGATTGTTGACCTGAAAAAGGACTCTTAAAATCTAGCAACCTAAGATCCTAATCAGATCTGAGATTGTTGACTAAAAGCTCGTTACATGGGTACATTAGAAAGCTCTTGTATGATTCAAGCTTGTTAAATTAACTTTTAAAGTATGAAAATATATATATATATATATATACTGTTTTGAAAGATACAAGTGTTTTGTGAAATACAAATATCTTATGAATCAAGTATATTTTTTGTTATCTAGAATTGATGTAATATGAATCTAGAATTGACTTTTGAAGTTGTTTAATGGAGATACAATTCTTTATTCTACTTGTCTTAATTATATTGAATTGGATTGTATTTTGATTCGTACGTTGTTGAAATTTCTTCTAGAAATCTTATTGGAAAATTCAGGATAACAGATGATGAAAAGAAAAACAAACGATAATATAATTAACACCAATGTGATGATGATATACTTTATATGTAATTGACATATATTCTAAGTATATTAACAGGTTGATTACTGAAACATATAGAATATATATTATTATGTAGAACAGAAAAAAAAAAAGGGGAAGAAGTAATTCTAGCACTTTTTGAAAGACCAATTAATTAGATCTTAGTTTGCTAAGGGACTAGCAAAATTTAGGTATGGGGGAAGTGTTTAAAATGAAAAAGTGCATATTATTAACGGTTAAATGATGGTTAATTGCATAATATTTAGCTTATCATATGAGAATTAAGCTATTATGTTATAATTGCACTGTTATATGCTTTAATTGAAGAATCTGCTTAATTTTGGGAAATTAATGTTAATTTAGTACATTTCTGAACTGTCGGTAAATTGCAGGCTGTGAAATTCTTAAGTATCCGAATTTTTTGATATTTTGGACAGTTATGTTTAACATATCAAACATATTTCGGATAGTTATGTTTAACATACTGAACATATTTCGAACAGTTATGTTTAACAGACCAAACATGTATCGAATAGTTATGTTTAAATTGCTGAACAATTATGTTTTGAAAGAATATTTTATTATTTCCTGAAGTACACGTGTCGAAACCATAAGGCATAACTTAAGTGAACTTTCGGTGAGTTATCTATAACTATCCGAAATTGCAGTTGGGCATCGGACAGTTATATGTATAACTCTCCAAAATCTCTTTTTATTTATAAAATAGTTGAAGACACGTGTCATGTTCTGGGAAAGTAACTTAAGTGGATTTTCGGTGAATTATCTCTAACTATCCGAAATGCATCTGAGCATCGAATAATTAGCTCTATAACTTTCCGAAATGCTATTTTATGATTAAACTACTGCTGACATGTGTCGAGATCTGGTAGATTTACTTAAGTTATATATCAATGAGTTATCTGTAACTATCCGAAATGCATCTAAGCATCGGATAGTTAAGTTTGTAAGTATCTGAAATGCACCTGAGCATCGGATAGTTAAATTTATACACGTGTTTTATAGTTAAATCAACGAAGAAAGTTCATTGAGTTATCTGTAACTTCACGGACTATTTATTTTCTAATATGCCACTGTAGCGGTTGTAGAAACAAGACAGTTGGAAGAAAAACCATGACTGCATGTATCGCGCAGGGAGAAGAAAGCATCACTATTGATATGAATGAAGGAAATCCAACTGACCATTCAAGCAGAAGCAATTACTACTAAAGAAATATAAAAGAAAAGAAGAAAAGGGTGTGATCGATGGACGACCAATGTATATAGAGGAGTATTGAGCTTTCTGTAGACAGTATCGACGATTCTCTGAAGTATCACACCAACCATCATTACCACCACCACAATCACCAACCATCGGAGGTCTGTGAGAATACTTTCTTGATGTCAGGTCGATTTCGAGCCAAACATGGTGCCTGACAACCACTGTGAGAAGTGATCGCATAGCGGGAAGGGATGCCATTTTCACCAAGCCCCGACTCATATTTCAGGAGATCGTAAAGCTTTTAGCCTTGGCTTCGGGTTGATGCCTGTATGCTGAAGAGGAGATCTTCTTGTAATTCTGGACTCACGATTCTATAGGGAGAGAAGACAGAATTATAAGTGGTTTAATTTTCAGTGGTGTAATCGCATTACAAGTAGTGTCAGAAGTATTTACTGTCAAGTGAGATTACTTTACATTTAACCTTTCACCCATTTCCATGTTCATATTAAAACAAAAATACCAAAAACAATTTATCTATGTTTGTATGTTGTATTTGAGTGTTGTATCGTGATTAATGTTATCTTTGTCAGTGTTGTGATTGTTTTATGTTTATTTTAGTTTTACAGTTTACTGAAATTGGTTCATTCAAAAGACTTAAAGATTTTACTAGTTACTGTTTGAATTATCTGAATGTTAGTATTGCTTAATGATAAATCCAATGTTAACTAACATTAAAGAGCTTAATTGATGTTATTTACAATCTGTGGAATCGCCCAATGGTTGACCGAATTCCTTTGTAAATAGCAGTATTAAAAAGAAAAAGACAGGCTCGTGGAGTTAACTTAAGTCCACGAGGTTAGTCTGTTAAGTTAGCCATAACTCAATGAACTTTATCCATTGAGTTAACTGTAATTCAACGGAGAGTTTATTGAATATTTAAATTTGATTGTTAACAAACGGACAGTTCTAAACTCTTAAGCAATTCCCTATGGGATCGACCTGTACTTGCAGACTGATACAATATACACTATGCACTTGCAGTTAAAGTACAAATTAGAATTAATATCTAAATTGTATTAAATGTTGTTTGTTTACTTCTAAAAGAAAGAATAGGCATAAAGATAAATTAACTAAGTAAAAATAGAAGTAACAAATCCAAGTTTTTCTGGTGTAGTGTTGGAAAAACACAAACAATATCCAAATCAACCAGAATATATTTATCCATATCGAGGTGTGAGATACCATCTATCTGATTATGTTAATGATAGAGTTCCTTGTAATGCTATAGAAAATTTCAACTACAGACATTTACAATTGAGAACAGTCATTAAATGTACATTTGAAGTTGTGAAACATCGATTCTCAATATTACATAGTCAAATGCCATATCCATATGAAATACAAGTGAAGATTGTCATCACATGTTTTTTGCTTCATAATTTTATTCGTAAGATTGATAAAGAAGATTTACTTAAAGACCTACAAGATGAGTTGAAAGAGTCAAATATTATTGATGACATATAACCAATAGGAGAGATACATATGAAAAGTAATGCACAGGTTTGAATGACTCAAGAATAAAGAAAAGAAATGACAGATAAGATGCGAGAAGATATGATGATGACAATGTGAGATAGAAGAACTACTTGATATTATTTAATATTGTAATATTTGAATTAAGATGTATTTGTATTTTTCGAATATTAGTTGTAATAAATAATTGAATTTCTTTTTTTCGAAGATTTTCCTCTTTTTATATTTTATTTCTCGTCATACACTAAACCTTCGTTAGAATTTCCATTAAAACTTTCTATCGTATACTAACGCTTTGTCAGAATTTCCATTAGAACTTTTTGTCCTGTACTAAACCCTTCTTAGAATTTTTCTTTTCTTTTTTGTTATAAATTTTTATTTTTCTTTCTATTAGAATTTTATGTTGTACACTAATAACCTCTTAGTTTAATTCAAGGGAGGGTAAATTTAAAAAAAACTTATATGCAAGCATATGGTAACTCCTACTTGAATGCAAAGCTTCATCTATAGATCCATGATTAAATTATTTGATTGAATTACCACATATGTGTGATTTAATAATATGTGCTTTAAGGAAGGATAAAACACTATGTTATTCGATTGAGTTATTATTTGACTATATGATTTGATTATTAAAGTATGCAACTTAATAAGGCTGGACTTTTGGGCCGGTGTGGACTCGCCGAAATCTGAGTGCAGGCCTGGGATGCGCACAAGTAGAGCCGGGGGGGGATGGAGTCGGGTTGCTCTCGTCTGCTGTGCGGAATCAGGACTGTGGTGGCATGGTTTGTGGGCCGTTTGTCGGTGGAGTGCGGGCATTGAGGTTGGCGGGCTGTCAATGGTGCAGCGGATCTGGACCTGGGCGACGCGAGGTGAGATGGGATACGGAATCCGGAGATGTCCAATCGAACCATAACGTAGAAGAAGCCTTTTGAGTTTCGTTTGGGCCATGGCGGCTAGTGTTGCAATGCTGCAGGAAAAGAGGATTTGTTGTAATATATCGATAGAGGAACCAACAATGCTGCAGAAAGACTTGTGACATATTTGCAGAAATAGAGATTTTTTTTAGGTGCTATAGAAAGGAATGCCGGAATGCCGGAATGCCGGAATGCCGGAATGCCGTAACCGGGGTGGGCATATTTGGGAATAAGGATTTTAATCCATTGTTTTGGTTATAGATTTTAATGATTAAGTAATTTGAATAAGGTTTTTAATAATTAAGGTTTAAATTACATGATTTACGAATTGATTAAAGGATTAAATTAAGCGCTTCAATCAGGGAGTTCAAGCTTTTTTAAAGTATTTTAGTGAATGAAGGGAAATGTGTGAAAAATAACTAATAAAAAAGAGTAGGTTCGAAGGAAAAAACTCAATTCAACACCCAACGACATCAACCATTCGTTGAAACACTAGTTTGCCATTCATCGATTCTCCTCCTCCACCAGTCTACCTTCCAACCATGATCGTGTTAGACCAACACGGTTCGGTCCAACAAGAAGAATCTTGTTTGGTGACTCCACTGTTCCTTATTATGTGATACATCTATACATTAAAAAACAAATATTACCTGGTTTAAAATTCTGAGAAAAAGAAATATCAAAAGTAATAAAAGCTACCGACATTAACAACTACGTGCTCAATCTGCCAAGCCTAGTATAGCCACTGGAGTGAACCGTAAAAATAAACATGAATAATAAGCAAACATTATGAAACGTGCAAATATCATATGAAACATTTCCATCCTACGGACGTCATACAAATGTCGACACATATAATAATAAATAATAAGACGCCACGAGGATCACACGTCACAGGTTAACCACAGGGGCTCCTCGAACTGTCCTTTCAGTGGTTCCCCCACCACGTCCGCCGCCGACAATCGTCCCATCTCCGCCTCCAGCCCTCCGGAGTGCCAAGTCGGCGTTCCGTTCTCGTAGGCGTTGCACGTCAGCCTCGTCAGGCAGGTCCCGTCGAGCCGGCAAACGTACAGGTCCCCGTACGGTTGAAAATGGTTAGGCAACGACACCGGCTCGGCGTTCACAGCCCCAAGATTGGCGGCGAACACCAACCACTCGCCGTCCGGTGAGAAGCACACGTGGTTCACCCGCTCCCTGTTCGTCCACTCCCCTCCGACCAACTCGACCCTTCTCAAGCCGGACCCATCCGGGCCCATCAAATAGATGCCGAACACCTCCGTGTTCTCCGGGCAATGCCGGTTCGACGAGAACGCGATCAGGTCTCCCTTCGGCGACCAGTGCGGCATGGTGTCGATCCAATCCCCCTCCGTCAATCGTCGTATTCCACCACCGTCTTCTTCCCATTCTCCGTTGACCGCGTCGACCACGTACAGGTTCTTACGACCGTCGCGACCCGATCGGAAAACAATCGACTTCCCGTCGGGCGAGCACGATGGGAATGCGTTGTTTCCCGTGCCCTGCTTGGTCAGCAACTTCACCTCCACGGCCACCTCGTCCTCCTTCCTACAGTTTAGGCCATCCTCATCGAACGACACCCGTGCAATCTGGACGGTGGTTTCACTTGGGTGGAAGATGGAGCCCAAAGAAGTGTACACCACGCCTCTCTCCATCGGGCTCCAGCAGGTGTAGAAAGCCATGGGGTCCTTGACGAGAGTCCACCTCTTGGACCCGTCCGACCTTAGCACCGTCAGACCGGGCTTCTGCAAGAAGTCGCCGTTGATGGCCATCAATTCGCCGTTGGGGGAGAAGGAAGGGAAAGTCCCGTGAAGAAGCCGAAGCATACGGATTCCGGCCACCGCACTGGAGACCGGCCGGAATGGTGGAATCACCAACTCCAACGATTTATCGGATTCTCCTCGGAAATGGTGGTACCCGACCCGAGTCGAGTCGGGAGAGAAGAACGGGTTGTAGTGGTGCAGATCCGGATTTATCACCTCCGTGACCGGGTGAAAGCGCTCCGACTCCAGATCGAAAATCTCGATGTGGCGGTGCTCTCTCCCCTTCCGTCGGGTCGCCACCGCGATCCGTTTACCGTCGTTGGCGGCGGATGGTGTGAAGGCGTGAACACCAGGCGGAGTTATCCGTTTAGAAGAAGGAGATCCGATTGTGGGAGGGCTGCCGGTGGTGGTGGTGCCGTGCTGGAGATCGACGAGATCTACCCGAAATATGCTCCACCATCCGTCGTCGGCAATCCGGTGGAAGAAGACGGTGGAGTCCCCAGACCATGTGGGCCACCCACCACGGCAGAGAACGTGACGGTCTTCGGGGTTGGTGCGGCGGAAGACCACGATCTCCGTGTCAATCTCGTGGAAATCGCCCTTCCAAGGTCGGGAGCCGTAGGACGCGACGGCGACGAAATCACCCGATCGGGACACTGCCGGGCTGTAGTCGACGAAGCTGGGAGGGGTGAGGCGGGCGGCCCGATTGGTATCGAGGTGCGTGCAGTAGACGGCGGAGTAGCTCTTGAAAGGTTGGGTGGGGGGCTCGTGGGCGGACGCGAAGATGATATGATCGTTGCGTACCGCCGGCCGGTCGTGGAAGAGGCCGCCGACGGTGGGAAGTCGTTCGGGTTTCTTGAAGGTGGTGGGATTCGTTAGGTAGAGCCTGGCGGAGCCGGAGCGCTCGGAGACGAAGATGATGGAATCGTTGTTGTCGGTGAACTGTGCGTTGAAGTTGACGGAGACGCCGTCGGTGAGACGGGTTTCGGCAGTGGCGGAGGAGATGGGGAGGTGCTCTGGGAGCTTGAGGGAGAAGACGTCGAAGCCGTAGTAGGGAATCCCGACGGTGGTGAAGACGATGGTTCCCTTTGGCTGCATCTCCATCGCGTTTGTTTCCTGCAACACGAAACGCCCCAAGTATTATTTATAGGTGGATATCACTTGTGGAAAGTAAATTTGTTTGAACTCGTGCTAAAAGTAAGTATAATACAAAATGAAATAAATACATTTGTACTTTTTTTATTACATTTTTTAACTTCAATTCCCTTCCCTTCTAGTACCTTTATATTAGGTTACAATGACATGTTACAATGGGAAATGAAAAAAATTCCCTTTGTTATCTATTGAAAATGAAGTGTTTGTGTAGTCAAGCAGTCTTAAGAAATAATTTCCCCCTGTTACCTTAATATAAAATCTATCCTTAATTTTATTTTCGCCTTCCCTCCCTCGACAATGCTTTGGCATCTCGCCTCTCGACTCTCCCTCGCCAGAATACCCAACTCTCCCTTGCCAATAATCATTCGAATGTCACTGGAGCTCACACAACATTACTCTCCACCTGCGTGAGTCATCGGACTCACACCTCCACCTGCATGCGAGAGAAACGAGCATCGTCGTCAGGGCACCGTGTATGCGTGCAAAGGAGTCAACATTGGATCGAGCAGCGCCTGCTGTAATTATTTCTTTTCCCAAGTTGGGTTTCTTAATTGTTTCAGTGGACCTGCTCTGTTCTTTTGGTTAATGGACCTGCTCTGTTCTACTACCATGCGTCAATGTTGGGATTTGTAGTTGTTCCTCTATGGTTTTTTATAATGGCAAATGGTGATGGATGGTTTTGAATCTAGTTTATTTCCTTTTGTTTGTATAGAATGAAGAAACTACCACCTATTGTGATTGAGTCAGTCATGTGTAGTCAGTCGTTCCATGATAATATGCCGATTGTGTTTTTTTGTTTTGTTATTGCTTAAGTACATCTATCTAAAACGTCTATTCTGTTATATGATTAATTGTTGTTGGTATTCTTTTTGGTTCCAACCCGAGTGGAAATTGCTGTTCTATTGCAGTTGTTGGTTACAAATGGAACAATGTGACATGAAAAGAAATATTTCTCATTAATATCTTACACGATGACTTGTTTTAGTGGTATTTTCTCACTTTATAATCATTGGAAGTTCACAGTCAGCATCATTATTCAACCATTATAAAAAATGTAATTTGATTAGAAGGCTTCACTTCAGCTTTTACCTTGGTCCATTACCAGTTGCAAGCACCGTAGGAATGAGAGTAGTTTAGCTTAATCTCACTTTATAAATTTTGTTCAGATGCATGTGATACACATTCTCCAAAATGTTTTAATTGCCAAAAACCTCTTTAGTAATATTATAGAAGCTATGATGTTTAGTTGGATCCTACTGTCCAAATGTAGCCACAAGCTGCAATTCCATAAATAATCCTCATATTATATGTGACGCATGTCATAAAGATAGACGTGGTTTAGATTTTGACAATTACTTGTTGTTGACGTGATTGACCACTTTCTCAATTGAAAATATGATCCTCTGTTTTTCCTTTATTGTAATTGTTTTAAATGAATTTTTCTTAACTGTGCCTATACAAAATAGTTCAAATCACTTACATGACTATGTGTTGAGCATATATATTACAGATAAATGAGTTTAGGGTAATGCTAAGTCATTGTCAGTACGTAGGTTTCCTTTATATCTATAAAGTTACCAATTTTAGAGAAATAACTTTTGAAAAGAAGAAATACATCAACTGAATCATTAGGTAGGATGAAATATTTTTAGGTATTTTAACTATAGAAATTAGAGAAGGGAATGCAAAACAATAAAATGCGAAGATCAGATCAGATACATAGAATAAAGTGATTACGAAATACAATAATAAGACATCTCTAAATGTTGAGAAAAAACATGTTGAGAGTAGGATGAAGACTTGGAGGATGATGTATAAAATCTATACAAAAATTTCAAAGTAAAGTGGATAAGGGTTGAACTACATTTGTGGCCATACTGACATTTCAAAAGAAATATGAGATGAGTTTGTAAAGGTAATTATGCAATTTTTTGTTGTATTATCTAATTGCAAGTAAACTCTCAATTTACTTAAACTTTATATATATTTATTTCTTGCAGCAACATTCAAAATGTAAAGCATGTGTAGGGAAGCCATGTACAATTTATGATGATCTATATACAATATTTGAGGGAAATATGGTTACTAGACAAAATAGTGTAGTTCTTGAAGATTTACAACAAACACTAAATGTAGAACTTAAAGAACTTGTAGTGACCTTTCCTATTTTCAATATTCAAATTCCATCAACATTTCCTAATGTTGAAGAGGGAGAAGGTAGTCCAAGCCCATTTACTACAGAAAATGTAGTTAAAAGATCAAAGAAAAGAGCTCTACCACATGCTAAATTTGCTCAATCTATTGCCAAGTCTGTGAATTATATTAGTGATGTTATTTAGAAGATTGTGAACCAAGATCAAGAGATATATCAGAATGTATATCAAACAACTACTTTAAGAAGAGAGACAAAGGAATGTGTCCCCCAAATACTTGAATTACTAGAGCTTATAAAGGATGACCAACTATTAGCTATGCAATTGCTAGAGAATCCAATGAAGAGAGCATTTTTCTAACATTATGTACTGATGCATTGCGAGTGAAGTGGTTACAATTTAATTTTCCAAAAGATTAAACTTAGGGCCATTATTAAAGTTGTGACAACTATGTGGTCTACATTGATGTTTCTTCTATTAATTGTTTTCTAGTTGACATATGTAATTGACATTAATTTCTTTCGAATTTAGTATGTCATTGTTTATGTTTTGAAGGTTGATGTTAAGTATTTATGTTACTGTTTATGTTATTATTTATATATGTTTAAGTTAGTTATTTAAATGTTTATGTTATAATGATATACTTATGTAGGTAACACCTATTTAAATGGAGAATGATGAAGAAGATTTGAAACAACTATTACAAAAGTGACTACGAAGATGGCGTAATCTACTCATGTTACTTATACAATTGTCGACAACACTTGCACATTATACTAATTTCATTCCTCAAGTAGTACAATGAATATATAGTAATGAAGGACAAATTTATATAAGGAGGTTGCTAGATCTTATGATATCTTACCAAGCATACAACTATCAAAAAATATATCGCATGAGTCAACATATATTCATGCAATTTTGTGGATTGCTTAAAAGAGAAAGAGTAATAGAAGATAGTCAAAGTATAAGTATAAAAGAGAAACTAACAATTTTTTTTATTACAATTGGTTAGAACCAATGGTATGGGATGATAATTGAGTGATTCCATCAATCCTCTTGGACAGTTAGCATATACTTCAATGAGTCAATGCTATAATTAGATTACATCATGTACTTATAGCCAAGCCTTTAACATCAACATCAAGTAGAATTCAAAATGATGCAAATATCTACCCATATTTTAAGGTAAACTAATCATCATATTATGTTGTGTCTTCTAATTCATTGCTAGTATTTTTAATGAAATTAACATTGTTTCAATTGTAAGGATTGCATTGGTGCTATCAATGACACACATGTTAACATTACCATTTATGGAGAAAAAAATGCTAGATTCAAAAATTGAAAAGGAAATTTGTCCCAAAATGTATTAGCAGCTTGTAATTTTGACATGGAGATCACATATGTTCTTGTAGGATGGGAAGGATCAGCTGCAGATGCATGAATTTTACAAGATACTATTTCTCGATAACATGGGCTAAAAGTCCCACATGGTACGCTATTAATTATGTTTGCATTATTTTTAGTTTATAATATTGAATTGTATAAGTTGATAATTTTAGTATATTTTTTGTAGGTAAGTATTATTTGGTAGATGTAGGATTCCTAAATCGCCCTGAATTTATTTCTCTATTTTGAGACGTACGATATCATTTACCAAAATATGATTAGAATCGACTTCCAAATAATGCAATTGAGAACTTCAATTATAGACATTCATAGCTAATGAATGTAATTGAACATACATTTGAAGTAATTAAGCATCATTTTACTATTTTATGAGGATACATGTCATATCCATTTCAAACACAAGTGAAGATAGCAATAGTATGTTTTCTCTTGCACAATTTTATTAGAAGAGCAGATCGTGAAGATTTACTTGAAGATCTCGTAGATGAATTACTTGGAGAAAATGATGATGATTTGTGTTTAGAATGAAAAAGTGCATAATATTAACATTTAAATGATGGTTAATTACATAATATTTAACTTATCATATGAGAATTAAGCTATTTTGTTATAAGTGCACTGTTATATGCTTTAATGAAAGAATCTGCTTAATTTCGAAGAATTAATGTTAATTTAGTGCATTTCTGAATTGTCGGTAAATTACAAGCTGTGAAATTCTTAAGTATCCAAATTTTCTGTTATTTCAGACAGTTATGTTTAACGTACTAAACAGTTATGCTTAATGTACCGAAGAGTTATGTTTAAATTACTGAACAGTTATGTTTTAAAGAATATTTTATTATTTCCTGAAGTACACGTGTCGAAACCATAATGCATGACTTAAGTGGACTTTAAGTGAGTTATCTCTAACTATCCGAAATTGCAGTTGGGCATCAGATAGTTATATGTGTAACTCTTCGAAATCTCCTTTTATTATAAAACTGCTAATGACACGTGTCATGTTCTAGAAGAATGACTTAAGTGAATTTTCGGTGAGTTATCTCTAACTATCCGAAATGCATCTAGGAATCAGATAGTTAGACTTGTAACTCTCCAAAATATTTCTTTATTATAAAACTGCTGATGACACGTTTTGTGATCTAGAAGATTGACTTAAGTTATATATCGGTGAGTTATCTGTAACTATCCGAAATGCATCTGAGCATCGGATAGTTAAGTCTGTAATTATCCGAAATGCATCTGGGCATCAGATAGTTAAGTTTGTAAGTATCCGAAATGCATCTAAGCATCGGATAGTTAAATTTATGTACATGTTTTATAGTTAAATCAACGAAGCAATTCCGTTGAGTTATCTGTAACTCTACGAACCATTTATTTTCTAATATGCCACTATAGCGGTTGCAGGAACAGAACAATTGGAAGAAAAAAAACCACGATCGCACATATCACGTAGGGATTCACTCGTCGAAGGAAGAAGAAATCATCATCGTTGATATGAATGAATGAAACCCAACCGATCATTCAAGCAGAAGCAATTACCACTAAAGAAATATAAAAGAAAAGAAGAAAAAAAGCAACAGGGGTGGTGGTCGATGGGTGTGGCCAGTTTGTGCAGAGGAGGATCACCGAGCTTTCTATAGACAGTGTCGGCAATTCTCTGAAGTACCACACCAACCATCTCCACCGCCACCATAATCACCAACCATATGAGGTCTATGAGGATACTTTCCTGATGTCAGGTTGATTCTGAGCCAAACATAGTGCTTAACAACCACTGTGAGGAGTGATTGCGTCGTGGGAAGGGAATCATTTTCACCAAGCGCCGACTCATATCTCAGGAGATCATAAAGCTTCTAGCCTTAGCTTCGGGTTGATGCCTGTATGCTGAAGAAGAGATCATCTTGCAATTCTAGACTCGCGATTCTATAGGGAGAGGAGACAGAATTGTAAGTGGTTTAATTTTCAGTGGTGTAATCACGTCGCATGTAGTGACGAAAGTATTTAATATCGACTGAGATTACTTTACATTTCACCTTTCGCCCATTTTCATGCTCATGTCAAAACAAAAATACCAAAAACAACTTATCTATGTTTGTATTTTGTATTTGGGTATTGTATTGTTTGTTTTGTATCGTGATTAATGTTATCTTTGTCAGTGTTATGATTGTTTTATGTTTGTTTTAGTTTTACAGTTTACTGAAATTGGTTCGTTCAATAGACTTAAAGATTTTAATGGTTACTATTTGAATTATCTGAATGTTAGTATTGTCTAATGATAAATCCAGTGTTTACTAACATTAAAGAGCATAATTGATGTTATTTACAATCTGTGGAACCGCCCAATGGTTGGCCGAATTCCTTTGTAAATATCAGTATTAAATAGGAAAGACAGGCTCATGGAGTTAACTTAAGTCCATGAGGTTAGTCCGTTGAGTTAGCCATAACTCAATGAACTTAGTCCATTGAGTTAACTGTAACTCAACGGAGATCTTATTGAATATATAAATTTGATTGTTAAAAATGAAATAGTTCACAATTCTTAAGCAATTCCTTATGGGATCGACCTATACTTGCACACTAATACAATACACTATGCACTTGCAGTTAAAATACAAATTAGAATTAATATCTAATTTGTGTGAAAGGTTGTTTGTTTACTTCTAAAAAGGAATTCAGTGATATAGGCATAAAGATAAATTAACTAAGTAAAAACAGAAGTTAACAAATTCAAGTTTTTCTAGCACGTTGGTGGGTAACCAATCAAGTTTTCTGGTGTCGTGTTGGAGATCCAAACAATTTGCAAGAAGAATCACCTATTCATGTTGAAGAAGAAAGTATATCTTATAGTACTAATTTAAGTGTAGATCAATGAAAAAGAATAGTTGATGTATTACGTGAACAAATTATGTACTCTACATGGGAAATAAATAATATGTGATTTTGGTTATTTGAGAGTTACTTCTAATGAATTATAATTTTTGATGAAAAAGTTATTTTATAACTTGCATCTTCTATATAAGCAACTAATTTTTCCTTAATAGTAATATAAATTGTTAAGATATAATATATTATTTATAATTTTTCTTTTCAAATTCAAATTTTTCATATCTAAAATGTAATATTTAATAATTTAAAAATTCTTAATTAATGTATTTCCAATTATTTCCTACGAGTACACAAACATAATGTTAAAATTCCTATCATTTACTATCATGCACAAACAACATTTCATTTACTATCATGTTCTACCATTTTCATTTCCCACAATTTCCTACATCTCTTGTTATTTCCTTTTCTAACAGGAAAATAGCACAAACAACCCCTTTCTTTTATTGACATGTAGGATATTGATATGACTTAAAATAGACTAATAACAATCTTATGTAGGAAATGACATGAATTAGACAAGTGCAAGTCGATAAAAAAAAATTGTGTACCCTTCACCAAAGAACAAAAGGGGGTGAGCGGTGGTAATGGTAGGGAGCTGCGCATGAAAGGGGGGCACGTGGGTGAAGGCACAATGATGGGGAGGCGTAGAGACAAAGGGCAACACTTGTAGTGGTGAGGATGCACAAAGATAGAGGGGGGGTGCATGCACAGGTGAGAAGAAGTGGATAGTATGCGAGGATTGTCTACAACAGAGATGTATGCAGACGGCGGAAACATGTAGTGCGGAGATTTGTGTGTGGAAAATAGATCAACGGCATGGATTGAGCAACTACAGGCTTTGGCGTGTCCAGATGACGATAGAACAAGTGGCATGCGTGGAGATAAAGGATAGATGGGTGGAGTGCGACGGTGGAGCTCAACAATGTGACAATGGTGTAGTGACGGAGCATAATGGCATGGTAGCAAACCTCACTTTGATACCATTGTTGGGACAAGAAATGATTCTGGTGATATATTTGAGGGCTCCAACAAGGTGAGTGATGGTTGAATTTGAGGTTTTGGATGATTTTCCCCTCTTTCATCCACCTCTATTTATAAAAGCCAAAAATACTCTTCACCTCCCTCCTCCCCAACGACTCCTCTTCTCCATTTATTTCCTATCAATGGTATTGATATAGATCAATACTAATGGAAGAGGAAAATGATCAATTGTTTCCCCTCCCCCATTAATCATGATCTTAATGATCATCATTCCTACAATCATTTGTCTAATTTCTCCTTGTTTGATTGAAGTTCATTGACTGATAGTGCATCTATCATGAGTTTTTCCCTTCCTCCTCTTCCTCTCCCTCTATTCATGGGTTATCATTCCTTATATGTTTTCTCCTTCATCCTCTTTCTTTTCTTCAATTGAAACCCAATATAAAGCTAGCATTAGAGATTCTACAAGTTAAGGTAGGTTTTGAGAATTTCTACTACTACATCAACACACACACAATAGATCAGTTGACATCAATGAATATTTTAGACATCAATCATGTGATAAAAAAATGAAAGAGAAAAGTGAAATTTGGTTTAAACTAAATAATAGTTTGATTTGGCTAAATAAGATATTTAGTTTAATCGAACAAGATTTTGGTTAAACCAAATGTAATGTGATAAAAAAGAGAGGAAAGAGAAGTTCAATTTAAACTAGACAATAGTTGGAGTTGATTAAATAACATGTTTAATTTGACCAAACAAGAGTTTGATTGAATTGAATGTAATGTGATTAAAAAAAAAGAGGAAAGAGAAATTTGGTTTAAATCAAAAAAATTATTCAATTTGATTAAATGAGAGTTCAATTAAACTGAATGTAATGTGATAAAAAAAAGAAAAAAAGAAAAAAAGAGAAAAGAGAAGTATAATTTAAATTGAATAAATGTTTGATTTGACCAAACAAATGTTTGATTAAATCAAACATAATGTAATAAAAAAAGTATTTAAAGAAATGATGTCTAATAAATGATTAACCTTGAGTTGTTAATATGCAAAATGTATATATCTAATAGATAGAAATTGGTTATAAACTCTGTATTTTGTCATTCCATTCATTCATAATTAAACTTTTATATGGTTACTATCTTTTGAAATATATAGAATGTTTCACTATGTTCGACTCATTTTAGACATGATGAACTATTTTTTTATATGTTTGGTTTATTATTTTTTTTCATTTTATTTTGTTAGGATAGATAAACTACTTAAATGTCATGGCTTTCTTTTACACAATAATGCAAACATTATATAATATAGTATTTTCTCTTAGGCAAATTATTCACAATGTTAGATATTTAGGAAGTAAAGTTGTTAAAAACATGTTAAATGGTCATTGGAGGATATGTTTTACACTTGTAGGATGATGTCTTAAACATTCCTAAGGTTATGTGAAATTCTTAAAGAGAGAAATCTTTTATTTGATAGTTTTATTGCTATTGAAAAGTAAATTAAAGCTTTTCTATAGATGTTAAATCATAAACAAAAAAATATAGTTCTTCAAGTAACCTTACAACATTTAAGACCAACTATAAGCAAATACATATAGTGTTTTTTGAATATAATAATTGCTTGAGCATTAGATGTCATATGGCTAAAAGAGTGTTTAGAATGAAAAAGTGCATAATATTAATGGTTAAATAATGGTTAATTGCATAATATTTAGCTTATCATATGAGAATTAAGTCATTATGTTATAATTGCACGATTATATGCTTTAATGAAAGAATTTACATAATTTCAGGGAATTACTGTTGATTAAGTATATTTTGAAACTATTGGTGAGCTATAGGCTTTGTAATTCCTAAGTATCCGAAATGTCTATTATTTCGAAAAGTTACATTTCATGTATCAAACAGTTATGTTTTGAATGCTTAAAGAATACTTTATTATTTCATGAAGGACACGTATTGTTACCTTAATACATGACTTAAGTAGATTTTTGGTAAATTAGATGATAACTATCCGAAATGTGTCTAAGCATCAGATAGTTAGGTTTGCAAGTATCCGAAATACCTTTTTTATCGTATAAATTACTGAGGACACATGTCGTGATCTAGAAACTGAATTTAAGTTATTTTTCGGTAAGTTAGGTGCTAACTATCTGAAAGGTATGTAAGTTTCGGATACTTATAGTTTGTAAGTATTCAAAATATCCTTTTTGTTCGTAAAGCAGAATTACGCACGTGTGAATTTAAATGTTTTATTATGTCACGTGAGCTACACATGTTTAACCTGTTAAGTTAGCATAACTATATGCTTTGAGTTACTTGAATATACACTAAAGTAACACATTGTATTAGTGTTATAAACTTATAAAGTATTCCTTTATTGCACGTGTTTTATAGTTAAGTCAACGAAGTAAGTCTATTAAGTTACACTAACTCTACGGATCAGTTATTTTCTAACATGCCATTGTAGTAGTTGCAGAAATAGGAAATTTGCAAGAAAACCATGATTGCACGTATCACACAGGAATTAACTCGTGGAATGAAGAAGAAATCATCATCGTTAATACGAATGAAGGAAATCTAACTGATCATTTAGGCAGAAGTAGTTACTATTGAAAGAAATATAAAAGAAGAGAAGAGACAAAGAGGTGTGTGTATGTGTGTGAAGGTGGAGGACCACGTTAACTGCAAGAAGTGTCAGAAGTTCCCTGAAGCTCCACAACACCACCAAAATCACCAATCATCAAAGGTCTGTGAGGATACTTTCTAAATGTCGAGTCGATTCTAAGCCAAACATGGTGACTAACAACCATTGTGAGAAGTGATCACATTGTAGGAAGTGAAACTATTTTCACTAAGCACCGACTCATATCTCAGGAGATCATAAAACTTCTAGCCTTGGTTTCAAGTTGATGCCAATATACTGAAGAGGAAATCAACTTACAAGTCTTGGTTTGCGATTCTATAGGAAAAGGAGATAAGATTGTAAGTAATTAAGTTTTCAGTGGTGTAATCGCGTCGCATGTAGTAACAAAAATTCTTATTGTTGATAGAGATTTTTACATTTCATCTTTCATTCATCTTCAAGAACATATCAAAATAAAAATACCAAAAAACCAATTATCTGTGTTTATATTTAGTATTAATGTATTGTATTGTTTATTTTGTATCGTGATTAATGTTATCATTGTTATTATTGTGAATGTTTTATGTTTAGTTGATTTAGAAAATAGAAAATAATTTTATAGATTACTAAAATTGATTCGTACAGAATACTAAAAATCTTAATGGTTACTATTCGAAATATCTGAATGTTAATGTTGATTAATGATAAATCTCAAATTAACTAACATTAAAAAGTTTAATTGATGTTATTTACATTCTGTGGAACTGCCTAATGGATGGTTGAATTCCTCTGTGAATAACAATATTTAATTGGAAAGGTAGGCTCATGAAGTTAACTTAAGTCCATGAGGTTAGTCCGTTGAGTTAACTATAACTCTATGAACTAAATCCATTGAGTTAACAGTAAATCAACGAAATGCTTAATTGAACACATATAAATTCTAGTATAAAAATCAAAATAGTATACAATTCTTACTCAAATCTATGTGAGATTGACTTGTACTTGCACACAAATACAATATACACTATGCATTTGCAGTTAAAAATACAAATTAGACTTAATATCTAATTTGTGTGAAAAGTTGTTTGTTATCTTAAAAGAATTTATTAATATATACAATAGACAAAATCTGATTGAACAATATAGGTTTTTTAATTTAACTTTTCATAACCAAACAAGGAGTCTTTGAATGACACTCCTCAAGCTTTCAAAAACAATCTTAGGTACATGCTATTCTTTAAAGATATAATTAATGCATTAGATAGAATACATATTCATTACTTAGTAGACAAAAACTACGCATATTGTATTTAAATGTGGTAGAGATGTAAAAAGAATAGTAAAAAATGTACTTATTATTTATGACATCCAAATGAGATTCATTTTCTCTTTTACTAAATAGGAAAGCACAACACATGATTATAAGGTCATAAAACATGCCACATCTGATCTCCATCATAATTTTCCTTTCCCTCCTAAAAGTGAGTATTAATCATTAATGTTAATTACATTACTCCTTAGATGCTTGAATCATGTGAATTAACATTATATGTTACTAAAAATGCAAGCAAATGCTATCTTATCAATTTTAAATATTCAAATGTAAATGGATTTCTTGCACCATATAGAACTTGAAGATATCATGTACCTAAACTTTGTTCATTGCAATCTAGAATGTCAGAAGAAAATTTCAACTATTTTCACTCTTCATTGTGGAATATAATTGAACAAGTCTTTAATATTTTAAAAAAAGATGGGTCATATTTATAAAGTGAAGAAATAAAAGTAAATAACAAATAATTGTTAAAGTATTTTGATTAAAAATAAAAATAATCTAATTCTAAACATTCTGTTAGGTACAAATGACTTTGAGAATTAACTTTCTTGACTTTTCGTTACGTGCACAAATACCTTAGTTTTTCCTAAAATTTTGAACTTTTCATTTCCAACCATTTTGAATTTTTCGTTTCTTTTAACGTATACAAATGAACCCTACATCTAAGACTTGAGAAGGAGTAGATGATGATTGGTAGAAAAACTTCAAGTTAGTAAATAGTTATTTGAAGATCACTTTGGTAATTTAATTACTTTTTGCATTTTTTTCCTATTATGATATTTATCTATTATTTATTTATATATTATTATGTAATGTAAGCCAAATTATGAGAAATTTTGGCATAAAGGAATAACATTTCCAAATCTTTTAAGGCAATTGTTTGACAATTCATTTGCAACAAGAGAACATTATTTCATTCTTAGATCGTAGCATGCGTCGACGAATAAGTTAAAAATAGACACTACAATAAAAATAAAGAAACAAAAAGAAGCAACCTTATAATCAATATTTAAAATAAGATCTTTACTACATACAACCAAAGATGGATAGTCTTGTATGAAACTGATGAAAGAAGACAAAATTCCAACAAATGATCCATCATGAGGTATTATTTAATTCAAGCTTCACAAATCAAATTCAAGGACATTATTTCTAGAATTTGAAATAAAGAAGGAAATACTTTAAGGCCTTTTAAAAAGAAGCTTACTATAAGGATTGTTTTAGTTATGATGAAATATTAGCTAATTTACAAAGTATTTCATAATTGACATCTCCTCCTCATATTTTTTTAATGAATGTATAGTTTTCTTTGATAAATGGATTGAAATTACATGATGATTTATGAATATATGGTTGTATGATTGAACCTTTTTTGTTGGTTAATGGATGTATGGTTTTTTCAGCAACGTAATGGATGTATGGTTTTTTCATAGATGTATGGTTCTTTTGAGCAACTAACATGATTTAGTTTGTTGAATGTATTCTATGTATGATTTAATTTGTTGATCTATTTTGTATGGATGTAATGGATGGCTTCACATCTATTTATGAATTTTGTATAGATGTATTGAATGTATGCAACGTAATGGATGCATGATTTATTTTGTATTAATAATTTATGAATGTAATTTCAATAACTTCACATCCGATTCACTTGAAAAAATAATTTCACAATATAAATTAAAAACTTTTATTTTTTAAATATCTACTGTATTATTCCATATAATTTATAATATTGCAATATTAATAAAAATAGTTTACAGCATGCTAAATATTCATTACAATACTTGTTTTCTTAAAAAATTACTAAAGGGTAAATTTTAAAATTTACATATAATACTAATCTAACAAACAAACACAACTCTTAAATTTTTGCTCTTTTCTTCTAAAGCTGTTAGAAGTCAGTCGTAGGGAATTATTACATTTTGAAGTTAAAACAAACGTAATCTTTGTAGCCTGATCTTGTGGTAAAACAATATTCTCTTCTTCTAAAGCCAAGTTTAACTCCTTACTCGTTCACCATCTTCTAAAAAAGAAAAAAGAAAAGTTAAATGTTAAATTTTGAAAAAAAAGAGAGCAAGGGTTGGAATTTAGATTCGAAGGATTTATTCTCTACTAAATTATGCTATATTATTTTTGATCAATGATAAAATTCTTATTAAAATCCCTGCTACTCTTGGTATAATCTTAACCAAGAGAGAGAACATTAACCTTTTCTTACAAAATTTAATTTAAATATTGATTCAATATTCACTGAGATTATTGATTTGAGTGCGACTAGATAACCTTTTTGTAGATGTCGAAAAAGAAAAATTAGTTAAATTTTAATTGGCTTGAGATTACCATTCAAATAATTCTAATCGATATCAAAATTAGGCTGCTGCCTAACTTAGATGCTTCTTCCAACCCAACAACTCCTAAGAAGAGTTTTGTGACCACTCATGCGTTAGGTAGATATAATTGAACAAGGTGCCGAATTTTTTTTCTCCATGTGGTTACACAACTGAAGTTCTTTTAATAACATTATTGATTGATGCTTCAACTTGAGAAGAAAGAAAGAAAGAAAGAAACGAAAAACCGTGTCGCTTATTTTCCGAATGCGTGGCACGATGATGTCACGGCTCGCAAGTTGACAACACCAGATTCCGTGAAGGGCCGACGTATGATTGCGATGTCAATGTCCGAAAGACATCACTTCATCTGGTTCATCCATCTCACGGCTCACAGGTGACACCGGCGGGATTAGGTGAAGGGCCGACGTATGAATGCGATGTGAATGTCCGAAAGACGTCACTTCGTCTGATTCATCGATCCGCACGCCGACATAAATAATGAACGACTCATTTCCAAGGGCGACAAACATGGTCTAATAAATATTCTTCGCACGATACGTGGATTCCAAGGCAATCAAAAGAGACTTGAAACGTCAAGTGAGCTTACCGTTTTTCTTTTTGAATACCATCCAACACCCTTTCTTGAATGACCGACCAGTAGCGAGAAGCCGACGGCCCGATACGTTCCGTTTCCCTGACAAAGCTGGACCGGAAACCTGAGAAAGCGAGTTCGTTCGTGGCAAAAACTCTGAAGAAAAACTACAGCAACGAGAACTTCAAGGCGGTTTTATCTTCCAGCTGTATCTTCACAAGAAGTTCAACCTATACATTTACCTTTTCAATCAAAACAAACAATAACTCAATAATTGTAACTTCCATTAAGATTCTTATTTTGATAAAAACCATTATTATCAATGAAAAAAACCTTCCAACCAAAACTACTAAAAGGAATCAGATCATATTATCCTGTGGACCAACAGTACGTACCAACATATGGCACAATTAATCTTAGGCTTTATTTTGAAAGATGATCTACATTAAAGTCTAGACAAAAACATTACCATCGTCAAAATAATTGGTCAGACGGACAAGATCATGGAAGTTTACCTTTTTCCAAATAATACCCAGGCAAGTGGACATAACATGGTAAGCCACTTGGCATACTACAAAGAATCCATGTGTACCAAGGATTTGAACCCTGCTTACAAATTGCCAATGTAGTGTAATAATTTAAAAGATAGAAAAGCTTTAGACCATGTAAAATAAACTACAAATGAGAATGCACTTTAGCGACCAAGAGGCGATTCTCAGGGGATATACTTGATGAGACATATTTCAAGAGGTTTGCATTTAAGCCATGGTCCTCCAGCCACAAGAGTCTCCCTACATCAATTATGTCTTTACAAATGAAACCAAGTGTTGCCCTTTCCACTGCTTTCATGTTCTTAATTGTTGCTTCCACTCCTTCGCCTTTCATCTCTGACTCTCTTTTCTCACTGCAAACGACGCAGAAAAGCATCAACAAGCTAAAATCCATTGCGGGTCATTTATGCCTTACATTCAGTTCTACGTTCATGGGAAGATAATCTTTGCATAAAAGGAAGAAAAGAAACCCCTCAATACCAAAACGACAAATACAATTTGCAAGCAAAAAATCATTCATAATTTCAAATGGTAAAAAGCAGCCATCTTTAGTGCTTTTGCCTACTAGTTACAAAAAACTTGGATAACTTACAAAGTGCATGGCTGCTCATCTCGACTGAGGGTTTCCAAATTATGAGAACTGTGATCTGCGTCAACCGCCCAACTACTAAACCATGTTATAGCATGAAAATCATCCTTCGTTATCCCCATAACATTAAGAAATTTCTTATCTGTGAAACAGCAGAATGGCAGATAAAGTATACATTGTAGAAAATCAATACATGGATAAATAAAGGTGATAATAAGCCTTTGGTTGATGTATAAACATCAATGCTACTGCTATTCACCATAAATGCAATCAAGTAGCAGATTAATCAGAAAATTAGGAAGATGTTCAAAACTGGTAATAGATGTTTGCTTGATTATTTCACAACTACTCACTATAAAATCATTTAATAAAGGAATTTCACTTCAAACTAAATATAGTTCGATTGTTCTCTTTTTCCATCCCTTCCAAAAACTACTTGATTTGGTTCTTTGATTGGAAAATCAAATGATCTCTGTCTAACATAAATTATCGATTCAAAATTGGTTGAATGCCAATTTCCAGAGAAACTTGTTTGGATCAGTTTACATGTTATAGATGGCAGGCAATGACTGGAACTTCAACAAGAACTATATTTTAAAATTTTTTTGAGTGATGTTTATTTATATACGATGCTACAATGAAACAATAAAGTTTTATGAATTCTGCCAAATCTTGAAATTTTAGGGAATTTTTTTTTGTAATGATAATGATTTTGTCAAGATTCGAATTTACGTCTCTTTTTTGAAAGGTTAATGATGACACTTGATTTTGAACTCAAATTACTTTGGTCCATAGGTTCTTATAAGGACGAATAAAGACCACTTAAGAAACTTTAAGAAACTCAATCTAAAATTTCTTTAGTAGCTTGTTTAAACTTTTTTAAGTTTTTTTTATAAAAACTCACAAGTACTCTAATGGTCATAAACTTTATAAATGATAATATAGCTGGATTATTAGAAATTATTGTTGGTAACAATAGGACTAAATCAGGAAGTAAAGGGTGCATTAATCTCCCTTCAAAAAAAGTGCATAAATTTAGATACATCCATCTACACTCCTCATATGGATCCTATGGCATTTCTATCACAGCATGTCAACAACTGGCTACTGTCATCAACACACATTTGTACAGATTTTGTTGATGACTAGGGATGAACATCTATACTAGATTAGTTGTATCAATCCAAATCATTTTTCATGGTTTTATTCAGTTTCAAAAGGCCTTTAAGCCAATCTATATGGTTTGGATTCCTGTTCCACGACCAGTTTGCAGTTCCATGTGTCCCTGCCTTTCTGATTCTTGGAGCAAGCATCTTGTATAAACTCAATGGTAAAATGTCCAGTGCTGCTGGATCTCCAAACAAAGGCATCATCATGAGACTGAGGTCGAGGTAAGTTTTTTAGCACATACAAGAAATCCTCAAAATGGTCACCTTCTGATCACAAAGATGCCGTGCGAAATTTAAATTCCATGACCAAAGAAAATCTTCATATGCCCATGTATTTGTTTTTTCCAGCAGAAAGAGCAATAGATTAAAATCAGAAAAATAGGGAACTTACACAAGCCATTAACAAAGCTAAGATGAAACATGAAAGAGATTGGTTTTAGATGAGAAACCCCAAGAAAAATGAAAAGAAGCACATCAGTCGATTTATATTGTTTTTTAGAATCAATCCACTGATTCTAAGTCCAGGAGGAACCAAAAATACATACAAAGGCTTAGGCAACAAAATGCAATTGTAGGTTGTCCATATCTAAAACAAAATAGCAATGCAAGTACAATAAATACATTAAATCTCCTTGTAAAATATCACACAGCCTCTACAATAATAAAAAATAATAACTAGAAATGATATTCTTTTTGAACATATACTAGAAAAAGAGGTATTAAAATTGTAATTAAAATTCATATTGAAATTACTTATGTAATGCTTCCATTGGCAAAGATGATGGCAGCAGGTTGCAAGTGCGAGGCCTTTTAGGTGACAATTTCCATGTGAGATGGTGTTCTTGTGATCATGAAGACAACATCTCAAGGTCAAATCTGTGATAAAAATAAAGCTTTTTCAGTTTACATTTATAGAAATATTTTTCTGAGATATCAAAATGATTATTCAACACACCATTCACTCCATCCTTACCTGTTGCAGGTCCACAAATATGTTTTCCAATAGCAAGATAAGGAAGTCCCCTCAATGATTCTACTCCATGTAGGTTCAAATCTTCAACTGCAAAATGATGGATCCATATAATTGATACAAGATAAACTAGAACTAAAAGGTATAATTTCAACAGATTAAACAATAGAAAAAATCTGAAAGAAGGCAAAGCAATGATGTCCCCAAAAAATGTCATTTGTTATAAAGTAAATACTTTATTTGGTTAGCAGAAGCAATACTTCTACAAATTATACAAAGATCAACAGTAACAACTAATTGGTCAGAAGCAATGGTACTTGTAACTTTCATTAGTATTCGTATTCTGATGAATGTAAAAACTACCATTATTAAAATCAAAATACACAAGGACTGATTCTTTGATTGACTTAATGTATAACTGTAATCATTTATTTATTGCCTGACTAATTGTAGAATTTGCAATTGTTTTACTGAACAAATGAATAATGACTCTAGGCTGAAACATGACTGTGGGGTATAGGATGGCTGAGTTGGCCCCATGGAGCCATGGACCATTGAGGGTGCAAAGACTGGACCTAATTGATAGGCTCAGACCCAAGTAGGCTGTGTGTGGTCCAATCCAGTGACCCAGCGAAACAGCATGACGAAAATGGAAATTTAGTTTAAGGGCCTGAACAAATAGGGTCCAAATGTTGATCAGGCCCAAACTCGAAATCACCAAAAGTAACATTTCATCATCTCTTCCTTTATGGGAACTGAATGAACAACTTTGAAATTACTTGGTCAGGCCAGGCAATGACCACTTTGAAAGTGTAAGGCAATTTTATCTGATCAAGGTTTGCCTCAAGTCACCTTAACTCCTTTTTGCCAGAATCACTTTAATCACCTAATTAAAAGCTGGTACTTTTCATGATTTTTCTTCTTCTTTTGGTATTCTATCTTCTTCTTCTTCTTCTCCCTTTTGTTTTAATTTCCTCAATCAAATTCTTTTCACACAGACAAGTTCATGCTTTCTTATTTCAAATACATGGAAATTTTTTTCTATGCTCATTTCTCTTAATGTTTGTTACCCATGTCCTTAAAAAATAACTACTTCAGCTTTTGTGCTGTATTGGCTAGACTATACATTACTACTAAAGTGCACTTTGTTTTATGAAAAATTTTAAAATTTCAATATTGTATACCATGGCTAGAAGAAGGCATCCATACAGAAAGTATGAAAGTATGTAAGCATTAATGTTATACTTTTTATGCAGTATAGGCTATCGGTATATTGTGTCATTCTATGCTTTGCAGATTATGAATGGATCAGTATTGTTATAGTACATAGTACATATGGATCATTATGAGTGGCAAGACTATACACACTACATTATTACTATAGTGCTCTTTGTTTTATTGAGAAGAAATCATTTACAAATATTTTAATTTTTTTTCTTATTTTAGATTTTTTATATGTATATTTTTTTTATAAAGAGATGTATACTTGACATTGCCCTTCACCTTGACTCCTTGAAGGTTATATAACATTACAATGAATGAATAAGAACATGGAAAACATAAAAGATAAGTTAAAAAACAATTTTATTAGAAACAAAGTAGGAGTTTAACCAATTGAAGGAAAAATTGACTTAAGTAGTTTTGTCAAATCTGTAAGAGACTAAGGAATGTATCAGTTAGGAGCAAAGATTCAAATATCATTATCATATCGAAGATCAATCTTCTCAAAAAAAGAAACATATTAAGGATCAAGGATCATATCGATAGAAACACCATACTTTTGTGGAAACAACTAAAAACTCTAAATTTTAAATTGAAACTCAAAAATAAGATAAAATAAGTTATGATAAGCATATAAAAATGCTTAGATAAATTTCCTAGGAAATTATCATGTATAAAATATCAATTAGATAAAGATATAATAGTCATATACATGAGAAAAGTCTTAGATTATGTACAAATAATAGAAAAAACTTATAATAACAAATGAGTTAAAATTCAAGTTATATTTCAATAAAATTCAAGTTATAGTTGAACATAATCCAAGTTATAGTTCAATATATTTCAGGTTATATTTTAATGGTAATCATATTACACTGCAATAAATATTAGATTATATTTCAATAGAATCTACATTACAATTTGATATTTATTAGATTACATTTCAATAGAATTCAAATTACAATTCATACATGAAACATAAATTAGTAAGATTATGCACAGTATGAGTGAATTTCCATAGTCTTCATAATTAAAAATTTTAGAGTAAATTATAAATTTTTATCCCTATAATGTAATTAATATCTTTTAAAAAAATCTCACATGAATTAATTAATATAGAAAATAAAGTTTGTAAGAATATAAGAGATAAGTAGAAGAGCAATATTATTTATAAGCAAACACGATTTTTAAAAAAAAAATTAAAAATTATTTATCAAGGATTTATGTGATTTTTTTAATACTTCCACCATTTTTATGTAATAAAATTTTTTCATTTTTTCTTCTCTCTTCCCTTCTCTTTTTTTGTCTTTTTTCTTTCCCTCGTTTATAACCTCAATAATTTAAAATTTAATTGATTATAAGATTTTAGAGTAAATTATAAATTTTTACTCTTATAATGTAATTAATATATTTTAAAAAAAATATTACATTAATTAATTTAAAAAATAGAAAATAAAGTTTGTGAAAGTACAAGAGATATGTAGAAGAGGAATGTTATTCACAAGCAATGACAATTTTCAAAAAAAATTAAAACATTTTGTGATTTTTTTATATTTCACTTTTTAACATAATTTTTTCATTTTTTTTCTTTTCTCTTTCCTTCTCTTTTTTTCTTTTTCTTCTCCTTTTTTTTACACATGTTTTTTTTTTTTCTTATTTTGAAATATCTTTCTTCTTCTTTTTTCCTTTCACTCACCCACTCCCTTCTTCTTCCTCTTTCAACCATCATTCGTCCCTCCACTTGCTAAACCCTAGTAGAGGGCAGCAATGGTTAGACACTTCGATAGAGGCTTCAACACTTAGTGGAGGCTCCATTGCTTGATAGAGGCTCCAACACTCGACAAAGGCTTTAGTGGTCAGCAAAGAAGCATTTTGCAAAGCCTTGGATAGTGAACCCATCTCTAGATCAATTGATCTTTTCAACAGATCAATTGATTCATCCTCTAGAATGTTCAAAAAGGGATAAACCTTGATGATCCATCAATTTGTCAACGATCCTAGATGCAAGATCATTCGAACCATGGTATTTTTTAAAATACCACCTATTTTGAGATCAAGCAAATCAAAAACTAATCTAGATCACCAATATTTCGCTGATGCAGATCCATTGTTTAATCCATGGCTAGGAGAGGAGAATTAATTAGTAAAAAAGAAATTAATAGTAGAAGTAAGTTTAAAACTACTTGATTAAGAATTCTAAGAAAAAAATTAAATTTATGAATTTTAACCAAAGATTTGATCATATATAGAAATACTTGAAAGAAAAAAATTCATGCAATTGATCCCATGTAGTGGGATTATAACTTGGCTTGTTATAATAAGAATAAAAAAACACAATGATGATAAAAGATGCTAGAGATACAAAAATGTAGATACAAAAACAAAGGAATGCTTTGAAGAATATGAAAAAGAAAAGAGGTAAATGGAAAAAGAGGAAAAAATGGAGAATTTCTATTATCAACATACAATTTTTATATTTTTAGCAATATTTTATTTTCTTACACATTGTTATTGCCACCATAAAAAAATTGCTACCATTCCATGTACTTCCCAAAGTCATTTCAAAAAAGTATTAATTAATATCCATGACTAACCAAGGAAATCACTTTCATGATATTATTAAATATGTATCTACTTATTTTGATCATACCATGGGATCAACAAGTACTAATTATAACTATGACATCTTATCCAAAACACAATGTCATTTGGAAGCATGACACAAGTATGAAAAAGTATGTTGATAAATTGATCACAAGAATCCATTTGAAATGATCAATTGTGACCTCTAAATGGTATATTTGAGGTAATCAATTATGTTAAGCATAGTTATTAAGGAAAGTGCTTAGGCACATAAATGTCTTGTTGTTCTTTGACAAATTGGATCCTTCTAGGATCTAGTTATGGATACAATAAAATCCATTGTTTATAAGGTACTTTGATGGGCTTTCAACCACAAGCACCAGTTTAGTATAAATTAGACATCTTGATTTGTTATTAAGTATTGATTTTACAAGTTAATTTCTAAGTTGTCTTTCAAATATTATGTTTATCCTATTTGTTGTTTGAATATTGTCAACTAGATAGTCACAATGTTTGTTAATTCTTTCTTAAGTTTAAAGTAGGTGCATATTTAATGCACAATACTATTCATCAATATGCTATTTTTTAATTTTTAATAAACATAAAAAATATAAATAGGACAACAAAAAGCATCAATTAATTACTTAAGATACCTAAGTGTCACATAAGCACCCAAGCATCTGAGGTACCAAAGGTTATTGCCTTGGTACCTTAATAAACTTGTTCTAAAGTATACATTGCCATTAAACACAATATTCTTTCAATTTTATTATTTGATATTGTATAATATGATTAACAATGTTGACATGATGTTGCATTTTCCAAGGCATTGTACAAAACTGTGTATATTTTGAATGGTATGCCTTCATCTCAACCACGGAATCAAAATCAACACATAGCAGTGAAATTTCAATAACAAGTGTTGCTTCTCAACTTGCTGACACAACACTGAAACCAATGTAACGTGATAATTTTATTTACAAAGGGTGATTTTCTTTTCTCTATTTCCATTGAATGACTTCAACATGTCAAAATTTTACTAATACAAAATTGAATCAATTGCATACTTTTTCTATGTTTGAATGGCGTCATTATACCATATTGATAGAATTTTTAAATATTAAATTCCAATAAATATAAAGTAATATATGGTTTGTCATAGTATTAATCCAAACAAATCTTGTTCCTAATAATGATAATGAAATGTACTTAATTTGTGCTTGATCATGCATTAAATTATGTTACATGATTCAATCTTATTGGCATCATACTCATAATTACTGCATATTTGAATCACCATTTAGATCATATATAATACCACATTTAGTGGTCAAATTGAATTTAGACATATTGATCTTGCATTTTCTCCCAACATCATTCTAAACATACATCTCTCACAACATTATATTAAAACATACATAATCAAATTCATAAATTAATAACATTTCCATTAACAAAAAAAATTCATTATTTTATTCATCTTTTTATCCTAAGGAAACAACCTCTCCATTTATGGGGGTAAGGCTGTGTATAATTGGATGCTCCATAGGCCCTAGATTGGTGTGTCTCATACATTGGAATTGTCCTTGTTTTATTCTAATACATATTTGACAATCTTGATGGGGTTCTTTCAGATAAGTAGTGAACCTTCAGGGAAGTGGTCGAAGAGAAGTAAAACATTGGAAAAAACTATACAACAACTTGATAATTATCAATAGCATAAATCCATGACAACACTATTCATACTAAATTGCCTGTTTTGCTGGACTCCAACAACAATAAAGTGTAGCAAAAGGACTTACTGTCTATTCTCAAACGCTCTAAATTCATATTCTTGTTTTGTCGCAAACTTCGATCTGCCTAGAATATCAGTGCACATGTTACAATAACTTAAAATGTGCACTTCATCAGATGAGAACATGCTATAGAAACAAATCTAATATGTTCAAGAATGAGGGGAAAAAAAATTTAAAGGGGTAGAAATCAAAGTTTAACCAATGTTATTAAGGTGGATGATTAGGTGTACAAGCCAAAATGCAATTGGGCATTTATATTCCCAGCTTTTTTATTTCAAGCAGGATCTTTCGTCAAAACCAGTAATGAATAAAAAAAGATGTCATATTATTCATGCTTGAAAGGAACTTTAAGGTTCAAAAACTAATTTATTTATTAAATTTTGGACACCTAAGCACCCAATCATCCAAGATAGCCAACACTATCACCTCATCTTGGCATTTTAATAACATTGTTTTAATATTTAACAAAATTGAGAATATGTTCAAAAACTTATTTGAAAGTTAAATATGATATTATGAGTCAAATTGCTGATCAGAAATAACAAAAGCGTAGATACTTTTCACTCCCATATAAATTTAATGCAGATTGATAATAATTAATACTATTTTAAATGCCCAGACAGAAACAAGTTTCACATTCCATGTATTATGTTGATGAAACACCACTTAGCTGATATCATCTCCCTCAAAATGAAAAATCATTGTTCCATGTCGTGAAAATAATGAGCTTGATTGCATAAATGGATAATATCAATCATTTGATGACATGTTCTAGTTGTGTCAAAAAATTGTACATGCAATATACAATTGAATGTTGGAGAGCCTTGGTGTGATGGTAAGATTTCTCCATTTTAGCCTAGAGATCAAGGATTTGAATCCTAAGAAACAACCTCTCCATTTATAAAGGTAAGCTTGCAAGCTATTGAACCCTTCAAGTCTGCACATTAGCAGAAGCATTGTACACTAGATCTTACTTTTCAAAATACCATTGAATGATGAAGAGGACTACTACTTGTAGTGGTGGTGAATAAGGAACAATGTAGCATTATTTTTTTAGCAGCAGAAGAGAATATATTAAAAATCCATAAAAAGAAGAGCCTACACGAGGTGTAAGCTAGCTAAACTGAAACAAAATAATAAAGGAAAAACAGGACTTCAAGGAGGAAGCCCAAACAAAGAAAAAAGGAAAGAAACATGCCACCCAAAAAGTGTGACGATCAGGAGTTAGCTCATAAAGTAATAAGAGTTTGCAATCACACCAACAACTTTGCATCATTCATGGCCATCCCATCACCCCAAGACTTGGTCCAACTGGCCACAATGTTGCATTATAAAACTCAAATGGATGTGTGTAACGTTAAGGTGGAGGCACATAGTCAAGGAATGGGTTCATAACTCTTTAGGTTTGTTGAATTGAATTAAAATTTCATTTTGTTGATAACCAATTGCCACAAAACAATGATGACATGAGTCTCGTGTTGTTCATAAAAATAGAAAGGTACTTTGAGATAATAACAAGATTCTTCAAGAGATTATCAACATCACATGGACAAGTGAGAAATTCAAGTAGCATCAAAAATCTTCTTTGGTCCTGCCAGGAAATTTTTTTTAAGAATCTGTTGTTATAAATGTATATCATTGACAGTGGGACACTAACCTTCAGTTTGTACGACCTACGCTCCACCAGAAAGACTTTGCAGATTCCGTAACAATCCACCAGCATCTGAGTTAAGTACCCTCTCCCTGCTCCGAACTCGACAACAGCCGAATTATCAACCTCCTCTCCAGTTAAGCAATCGACACCCGTCTCTTGAATAGGCACCGACCTCACCAGCTTCTTCTTCAGCATCCCAAACGCTTCCATGTTCTGGAGAATGGCAGCTTGCTGCAAGGCGTGCTTCTCTTGAAACGGTAACTTTCTGCATGACAAGTCGTTTCAATGGAAAGGAAATATATCATCAGCATCATTCCGAGACAGAAATTTAGAAAACCTGGACGCACATCGACCACGAAAACATGTGCACACCTTTCCTGCTGCCGATTCAACAAGTCATCGGAAACCTCAGAGACGACGTAGGACGCCCGAATCCTCCCGCAGACCGCGGAATGCACGGACCTGATCCTGCCAACGAGCCGAAGAAATGCGGCCTCATCCATACTGTATATCGCGTTTCTCTTCTCCTCGGAGCTGACGAACAGTGCGACGGAATCATCGTCTCCTCCGGCATTAACGCCCTTGTGGTAGAAGGGCAGCGATTGCAGCTGCATCTCCTGCTTTCTCGCGGGGCACTTCTGCAGGTGCAACTCCAGGTTGTCCGTGAGGACCGAGCTGTAGAAAAGGAAGAGGTTGAGAAGAGGAGAGAGGGGGTGGGGAGGAGGGTAAGCGGAGATGGCTCAACTGGGAGGGGTCGATGGGGCATGGCGCTCGCCGGGCTTCTGCAACGGGGTCGTGGTTGCCGCAGAACCTAGAGATGGAAGGAGAGGAAGTGAAGAAGTTTGAAGTCTAGGGTTTTGGAGGGATGGGAAGAGTACCTGGAATGGGGGACGGGGGAGTTGGCGCAGAAGCGTCTTTTGTTGGGGAGCCAGAACTCGCAACGGCCACCCATCGCTTTCATCCACCGATCGTCGAATGACCGCAGCCGTCGTTCTCTGCGATTCTACGGATCAAGCTGCCGTCGGAGTTGCCGGGCCAATGGCGGTGGTGGTTCTTGTGTTCGTCGATCGCCACCGTGAAGACACCTGCCGAGGTCTGTTCGTCGTACGCATTACATTTTATTATTAAATAAATAGAAATATACGATAAATTGTTTTTCTAATGTGACAAGAGAGTTAACGTGGGAGAGAAAGAGAAAGGTCTAAACTTACCATCTCGATATAATATATTATAAATTATTCATTAAAATTAAATAAATATTCTCAACTTTATGGTAAACATATATTATTTCTATTAAATCAAATAATCGAGAAAGAAACAGAGACAAAAGAACATCAAATGAAGTTGGGTACAAAAAACCTAAGATTATCAAAAATAGAAAAATTATATCTAATAAAGTTGAAGAACGTCCCGACTATTTTTGAGAAGGAAAAGTTGTAATTCAAACAAATAATTATGATTGACAGACAAAGAGATGTTTTAACATTTTCACTTCCAAGATTACAATGAGAGAGAGCAAGTGATGTTTCCTTGCCACCTTCTCTTATCAGATTTTTTAATAAAAAATTTATTATGAAAAGTTAAAATTCTCACCTTTCAGTCACCTTTGACTTCCAAAATTTATTTACGAGGACCAAACCCAGTGCCATCATCAATAAGATAAAGATGACGCAGTTTCGTAGAATAAATATCAATTGAATTTAAGTTCCATTATAGGATCATTAGTAGTGTTCTTACTAATTCCAAGATATCTAAAATTTCAACGGTAGATTGATGATTATTCGTATTAAGGAGGTTTATCATTTTTCTTTTAAAGCAAGAGGATACTTACCTTAGTGACTATAATTTTAGGATTCCCGAGCCAAGAGTATAACTTAAGAAATCTATTTTTAAGGTTTTTTTTTTTTTCAAACCAAATATTATTTCAAAAGGGAGTAGAATTGTCATCCCCAACTTAAAAGAAGCAAAGTTTGAAACAAAAGGAAAGAGATATTTTAATCAATCTAAGGATAAGAGAGAAATTTGCAATTGACTTGTTAAGAAGATGCTAAAACCTCTACTTCTTAAATAGATGGCTTTAATAATGTCTCGGCTTTCCTTTAAGTATGTAGGTTAGTAAGACATGAGTAGATTTTTCTAAAATTTGTATACAATTCATGGAAACAATATACCATAAATGTTCGTAAAGCTTGTTTACACTGATTTTAGTATATCAAATAATAAAATTTGTTAATGTTTGTGTTATATCTCTTAGATCCATTTAAAGTCTAAATGGATATCCATTTATGTTGTTAGTTATATATACTCTCTTGTAAACTTGTTTAACCCTAATCTAATAACAATCATCTTTTACTTTAATTTAGTATCAGAGTTCTAGGTCAATCTTCCTTCTTTTTTTTCTCTTCCCATTTGTTTACCTTTCTCTATGGCTTCTCTCTTTCTATTGGTTCCACCAACATCAAGATTAGGCAAAATCATCAAAGGGTTCTCCTTAGTGGTCAGTGTTGTTTGCCATTGATGTTGACCGTTGATCTTCAATAGTAATAGTTCTTTCCCTTCCTGATAGGAGTCAAGTTGTTAGACGTCTTCTTCTTTTTTATTGAAATCTTGACTATTAGCTTTCATCTCTTTCTTTCTAGCTAGAGTTCTAATTGTCAAGCATCTCCTTCTCTCCAACTAGAGTCCTAACCATTGACTTCTTATTCCTCCATCACTAGGCATCGAAGGGCTCATAGGGGTGATCTCTGCTCATTCTTGTTTTTTTTGTTTACGTAGTGCAGTGTTCATAAAAAGTAGGGTGGTCACAAGGTGCTTTGATGGCTTCTTACTCTAGAATCTCCAACTCCATAAGTAGAATCTTTCTAGGAATTTTAGAAAAACACAACAGGCTGAATTATATTCTATAGGCATAAAGCTTTGAATGCATTATTGTTGCTCATCGTTAAGAGTGACATTTGGTTCATCTCCCACCTAATATCAAAGATCCAGAATATCATGACTAATATGCTGATGATGCAGCAATTAGTTCTTAGATGTTGACATGTATGAAGTCCCACATAGCTCATGGAATCTCAACGATGAAAACAACAAAATATATATTTATAAATAACAATATAAATTTTCATAGTTAAAATATAGAAAATGATCGAAATCAATTTGACTCTATAAATTTTCATAGCTAAAGTTTAGTGTATATTAACAATATGCTTACTCTATTGATTTACAATTAACTCAAATGACTTAGTTCGTAAAGTTATGCTTAACTCAATAGACTATTCTCGTTGAGTTATGGTTAACTCAATAAGCCTTCTTAGTAACTTCTAATTAATATTGCTGCTTACAAAAGAATATGTTGAGTATTTTTGTTTTGATGATGTGTGCTGAATGAAAATAATCATATTTGCTCAATTACTATTGCTTGTGAAAAGAAATTAAAATCATCAATTAATACAGAAAAAGCTTACTGATATAAATACTTATCTGTATTGGATCTGAAGTTAATAACTAGTCGTTTCGTTGCATTAATTTCTCATTTAGCTAAACGTTAAGTTAACGTGTGTTTTTATTGAAAAGCATGATATGTTTTAATGTTATATCTTCTATATCATGAACAGTGCATGTTTAGACAACTCGTTAAGTTAGAGTTTTGTTTGTATAGAGGTCACGTGAGAACTCGTTAAGTTAGAGACTTAAAGGTTAAAATAGGTCACGTGATAACTCTTTGAGTTAGTGAGTAAAAGAAGATACGAACTCGTTAAGTTAGTGTTATACATGTGGTGAAATTATAAGTTACGAATGTTGTATTGTATCACGTGAGGTGCACATGTTTAACTCGTTAAGTTAACATAACTAAACGCGTTGAGTTGCTATATTGAACACTAAGGCAACGCGTTAGGTTAGCGTTATAAACTTAAGTTGTTATTTTTGCATGTGGTAAAATTCTTATTATAAAAACATTTGTGTATTATTGGTTCGTTGAGTTATCTTAACACAACGGAGATGGTTCGTTGAGTTATCATAATACCACGTACATAGTTCATTGAGTTAGCTACAGTACTTGTCACGTGAAATGGCACATGAGGAACTCGTTAAGTTAGAAACGTTAAGTTATATACATACTTGTGTTACTCATTTAGTTAACATTAAAGTAACGACTTCTTATTACACTGATAAAAAACTTTTGGACGAGAAAGTTTATTTTGCAGGAAATTTTTCAGAGATCTAGGACTGATGATTAAAGAAAATTCGAAATATAAATGTGGGTTAGAACGTGTGTGTTTCGATGAAGGAAAAAGAAAAGACGTGGAGAAGTGGAAAACTGGTGGTGATTAAACGTGAAGGATATGCATGAAATGAAGATACAGTATAAAAGGTATAGAATTCTCGTTGATCAATTTATCCTTGCACACAAAACGAAAAATCTTTTCAAGGATCAAATCATCCCTGCACACTAAAAGAAAAATCCTTTTCAATGATCAAAAACACCTTCTCGGGGAAAATCTCTCAAGTGGAAGAAAGTTCAGTGAAGCATAAAAAGGTAAGATTTTCGTCACTGAAGATTTAAAGTATCAGAAGAAAGCAAATTCGGTGAAGCATGAAAAGACAAGATATTCATCACTGAAGAATTGCTGAAGAAGAAAAAGTAGAAGAAGAAAGATCTCAAACAGGGAGAAAAGTTTTAAATTCCGCAAATTAGTTTTCTCTATTTGTAGTTATGAAATTATTTAGATGATACATGGTATCGAAATATAATTGCATCTACAATTTATGAGGAGAATTGAATTGTATATTGTAATTGAAACCTTGAATAAAAATGATTTTATGAAAACAATGTCTCGACTTGTTTTTGAGTTTTAAAGTTTCAATTATATTTCAGAAAATATTAAAAATACACAATTCACCCCCCTCTTGTGTAGCCATACGATCCTACAAGTGGTATCAGAGCTTTGTTAATAATCTTTGATATAAAATCGATACCAACTTATTTAATATCATTGCTTATTCTAACTTCCTTGTTTTTAAACAAAAATTAATATCTAAGCATACGTTTAACTATATTAATTTAAAGCTCAAGTTGTTTTAAAGTTTTTAGACTGTTTAAAATCAAATAGGTTGAAAAATCTAAGGTAAAATGGCTACTAGAAATGGTAATTTTTCTTTATATGAAGGCCAAAATCTTAATCGTCCTCCTTTATTTGATGGAATACATTTTGAATATTGGAAATATAGGATGACTGTTTTTCTTCAAAGTATAGATCATAAGTTGTGGTTCATGATTTCTAAACCATATACTTCGTTAACTACCCCTTATAATACTTGGACAATTACTGAAAAAGAAAATGAAACTCTGAATGCTAAGGGTTTAAATATTTTATTCTGTGCATTGAGTTATGAACAGTTCAGTAAAGTGTCGGCATATAAATCTGCTTATGAGGTGTGGTATGCATTAGAAGTTTCACATGAAGGTACTTCTCAAGTTAAAGAGACAAAAATAAACATGTTGATTCATAAGTATGAACTCTTTAAGATGCATGAAGACGAAAATATTTCTGAGATGTTTTCTAGATTTCTTGATATCATAAACTCTTTAAAATGTTTAGGAAAGAATTTTGAATAGAAGGATTTGGTGAGGAAAATTCTCAGATCCCTAAGTTCTAAATGGTCTTAGAAAGTAACATCAATTGAGGAATCATGTGATTTAAATGTTTATTCTATGAATGAACTTATAGGAAATTTAACAGCTTATGAAGTTCAATTAAATGAATCACTGAGTTACAACAAACTAAAAATGAAGAAAGAAATAACCTTCGAAATTAATTCAGATTCTGATATATCTACTGATTCTGACAAGGATTTGATTTTGCTGACTGGGAAATTCAAGAAAGCATGGAAAACTAGGAAACAGCAAAGGAACAAAAATGATAAACCCTCAACGTCAAAATCATTGAATGACAAGAATTCTTCATTTAGAAAGTATGTATGTTACAACTGTAAGAAACCTGGACATCTTTCTCCAGATTGTCCTATGAGGAAAAATGAAAAGCAAAGTAGGACAAATCAGAAGAAGACGGCTCAAAAAACTTAGAAAAAGTTTTACAAGAAAAAGGCTTTGAATGTCACTTGGGATGACACGTCTGAAGAGTCTGAATCTGAGGAATCAGCATCAAAATCTTCACATTCAGAAGGAGAACAAGAGTTAGAAGACGTTGCTCATGTGTGCTTCATGGCAGATGAGTGTGAGGTGATATCTGATCTTGAAAGTCATTCAGATTTCAACTTTGATGAATTATTATGTGCTTATCATGCATTATTACAAAAACTTAAAGTATGTAAACTAGAAAATAAGAATATTAGAAAATTTTCATCCATTATGGAAGAAGAAAATTGTTTCCTGTCTACTACTTTAGAAAAGTTTAAATGTGATAATGAAAAATCATGCTAAAGATTTGCAAAAATTTAGATTTAATGAATGTATCTTGCATGAACAAATACAGAATATAAATGCTGAAAAATTAAAGATAGAATCTGAAAATGAAATGTTGAGAAACAATATAAATGAACTTGAATTAGAAATAGATAAATTAAAATTGAGAGAGCAATATTTAAATTCTACCTTTGAGAAATGGAATTTAAGTCAAACTAAGTTAGACAAACAAACTAGTACCCCTACGGTGTCTTATAAATTTGGCTTAGGATTTGATTATCCTGAATATCCTGAATCTCAAGCTAATAAAGGATTTATTAGTTGTAGTTCAAGTAAATCTAAGACTAAAATTCCTTTTATTATGAAACAAGGTAATAAATATGTAGAAGTAGGTACTTCAAGGGATGAATCATGCAGTAATAATATAAATCAATGTGATTTGTCAAATTGTACTTCTAACATGACTATAAATGTTTCTAAAAATCTTGTTTCTTGTTTTGGAAATTCAGTTTCTAATGTTTCTAAAATTTCAGACAATTGTAGTAAACTGAAAATTCAGAAACCTGATCATGTAATTCAATACACTGGTATTAGACCAATTACTCATTCTACATGTAATAAAACAAAAAATTCTTGTGCAGAAAAAGATTTTGTATGTACGGAAAGTGTTAATACAAGTACAAAATCTTGGTATGAACTTACAGAAATGTATAAGCATGACCAAAATAAATTAACATCTGATAAAAATATGTTTGGTCTTGATTATACTACATCTGAAAATAAAAAGAATGATTGCAAAAGCAATAATGCTATATGTGAGTATGAAGCTAATGATAAATCAATAGTACTTACAACTAATAAGAATATAAATGATAATGTTAAACTATTTTTAAATAAAAAGAAGAAATATGCGTTTAATGAACTTGGTCCTCAACAACATTGGGTACCAAGAAAAAGTTTTTCTTAATTTGTGTTGCAGGAGGAAACAACATCAAAATGGATCTTGGACAATGGAGCGTCAAGTCACATGATCGGACAAAAAAGTCTATTACAAAATTTTACAAATACCATGAAAGGAAGTGTAACATTTGGAAACAAAAGCAAAGATAAAATCATAGGTATGGGCAATGTTCAAATAACTTCTACTTGTGTTATTTCGAATGTACTATATGTAGAAAACCTAGGATTTAATTTGCTGAGTGTCATAAAACTAATTGAAAATGGATATTATGTAGTGTTTAAAGATAATGTATGCAAAATAATTGATAAAAATACAGATGAAATTAAGTTTATTGCTAAAAGAAAAGGTTCTGTATGTATTTTATCTTTACCTTCTGGTGCAGTTGATTTAAATTCATGTTTGCTAGCTGAAACTAGTGATGCATATCTATGGTATAGAAGGATTGGGCATATAAATATGAGACTATTACATAAACTATCTAGAAAACATTTAGTGAGAGGTTTACCAAAGATTAAATACTCAAAGAACTTTATGTGTGATGCATGTGAGTTAGGTAAACTTCACAAAATTCTTTTAAATCCAAAGCTGATATTTCAAGCAAGAGAGTCTTAGAACTTATACATATGAATCTATTTGGACCAACAAGAATCATGAGTCTTGGTGGTAAACGGTATGTATTTGTTTTAATAGATGACTTCTCTAGATACACTTGGGTATACTTTCTAGCATCTAAGATAGAAGTTTTTGAAAAATTTAAAATGTTTTGCAATTTTGTTCAAAATGAACAAAGTGTCTCTATTCAAAAACTTAGGAGTGATCATAGAACTGAATTTGATAATGATCAAATGGATAAATATTGTAATGAGCATGACATTGATCATAGATTTTCTTTTCCAAGAGCACTGTGTCAAAATGGTGTTGTTGAGAGAAAGAATAGATCACTTCAAGAAATGGCCAGAACTATGTTGAATGAACATAAGTTACCTCAAAATCTTTGGGCTGAAGTAGTAAATACAGCTTGTTATGTTATTAACAGAAGTCATTTAAGACCTCATGTTAATAAAACTCCTTTTGAAATTATGTTTAATATGGTTCCAAAAATTTCCTATATAAAACCATTTGGCTGCAAGTGTTTTATTCTTAATACTAAGGATAAAAGGGATAAATTTCAAGTCAAATCGGATGAAGGAATTTTTGTAGGTTACTCTACTAGAAGTAAAGCCTATAGAGTATAAAACAAGACTTCTAGGACTATTGAAGAAACCCTCCATGTAAGCTTCAATGAAAATTCTCTTAGAGAATCTTAATCTAAAGCTGATAATGATAACTTGATCAATTTTCCAAATGAGTTAGAGATCAATAGAGAGATTGATGATTTATCTGAGAAAATCAAAAATATGAACTTAAATGATCAAACTAATGATGAAAGTGATGGACTTTCAGATGTTGATGAGAATATTGAGGAAAATCAGAGAAATTGGCGTTATTCTTCATCACATCTCATTACTCAAGTCATTGGTAATATTAATGAGGGAGTTAAAACTAGAGCTTCAGTAAATTTAAATAGTATGTGTATGTTTGTTTCTATGGTGGAACCAAGGAATATACAAGAAGCATTATCTGATGAAAATTGGATAGTGGCAATGCAAGAAGAACTAAATCAATTCATCAGAAATGATGTATGAGAATTAGTCTCTCCACTAGAAAATCAGTCCATAATAGGTACAAAGTGGATCTTTAGAAACAAAACTAACGAAATTGGTCAAATTATAAGGAATAAAGCTAGATTAGTTGCACAAGGGTATACATAGGAAGAAGGATTAGATTATGATGAAACATTTGCTCCTGTGGCTAGGTTAGAAAGTATTAGAATATTATTGGCCTATGCTTGTTATATGGATTTTAAATTATATCAAATGGATGTAAAGAGTGCATTTCTAAATGGTTTAATTAATGAAGAAGTCTATGTAAAACAACTACCTGGATTTGAAGATATTAAAAATCCTGACTTTGTGTATAAATTGAAGAAAGCCTTATATGGTTTGAAGCAAGCACCTAGATCATGGTATGAAAGATTGTCTACTTTTTTAATTGAAAAAGACTATGTCATGGGAAAAGTGGATCATACTCTATTTATTAAGAGAGATGGTAAAGATCAGATTGTTGTTCAAATATACGTGGATGATATAATCTTTGGAGCAACCTCTGATAAGTTGATAGAAATATTCTCTGAAGAGATGACTAATCAGTTTGAAATGAGTATGATAGAAGAACTTTCATATTTTCTAGGACTTCAAATTAAGCAAATGGATAAAGGTATATTTTTAAATCAGGAAAAATATGCAGATGAAATGCTTAAGAAATTTAATTTTAATGATACAAGGATTCGAGGAACTCCTATGAGTACTACTTTAAAGTTAGATATTGATGACATAGGAAAATCTATAGATCAAAGAAAATACAGAAGTATGATTGGTTCTTTACTTTATTTGACTGCTAGTAGACCTGATATTATGTTTGCTGTGTGTTTGTGCTAGATTTCAATCTAATCCTAAAGAATCACACTTAATTGCAGTTAAAAGAATATTTAGATATATACAAGGAACTAAAAATTTCAGACTGTATTATTCTAAGGATAGTTCAATAGATCTTATAGGATATACTGATGCTGATTATGCATGATCTAAATCTGATAGAAAGAGTACTAGTGGCACATGTCAATTATTGGGAAATAATTTGGTGTCATGGTTTTGTAAAAAGCAAAACTGTGTAGCACTTTCTACTACAGAAGCTGAATATGTTGCTGCTGTACTGTGTTGCACTCAGATTCTGTGGATAAGGCAAACTTTAGAAGATTTTGGATTATCTTATGATACAACTAAGATTTATTGTGACAGTAGTTCTGCAATAAATCTTTCCAAAAATCCTGTATTACATTCAAGAGCAAAGCATATAGAGGTTAGACATCATTTTCTAAGAGATAACGTAATTAAAGGAAAAATTAAATTAGAATTTGTGTCTAGTAAAAATCAATTAGCTGATATATTTACAAAACCTCTAGACGAAAATACATTCTGCAACATTAGATTAAATTTGGGTATTTGTAGGCTATGTGATGTGTAAAATGCTTAAACTCCACATAAAAAGATAAATATTATTGATGATGTTGTTCACCTCATAGATATTATATACTTATTATAAATATCTAAAGTAATATCTAAACTGCTACTTAAGATACTATGTATTTATTGTAAAATCATAGTAGTATCTTATTGATTTTAAGTAGTTTATCAATTTTAATGTTTTTACGATTTTAAGTGGAAGTGTAAATGAAAAACATTAAATACTTTTGACATTCTGAAATTTTGATTAAATGTTTTCTTTGAATCAAGGAAAATGCATATGATTATGCATAAATTTGACTTAATTGATTAAACTTGTAGAATAAGTTATATGTAACTCATCTTAAACTATTAATCAAAAGTATAAGCTTATTGAAACTGATTCATATTCTCAGTACAATCATAGAAGTAAAAATTGTATGAGATTTGTGTTTTATTGCATCTGTATTAATGGAATACATATATACTGTGCTTAAAATGAAAAGTGCTTACAAAGTGAAAATCTTTGAGAGTTTATTGATCAGTTTGATCACGAGCCTTTTGTACTTGAGCAGATAGGTATGTAAGGATTGTTGTCCTGAAAAATGATTCTTTAAATCTGGCAACCTAAGGTCCTAATCAGATCTGAGATTGTTGACTAAAAGCTCATTACACGGGTACATTAGAAAGCTCTTGTATGATTCAAGCTTTTCAAACTAACTTTTAAAGAAAATTATCAATATTTACTGTTTTGTAAAGAAAAAGTTGTTTCATTAATTACAGATATCTTTGAATCGCATATAGTTTATACCAATATGACTACTAATTTATTGAATCAACATTCGTACTTTTGAAAACGTTTATTTGAGATACATTCTTTTATTCTCCTTGAATTAATCGAATTGAGTTCAAAGTTGTGTTTTGATTCATATACAGTAGGAATTGATTCTGGAAATCATTTTTGATGATGTCAGGATAACAGAAGTCTCTGAAAATAAAATGTAAAAGTATAGTTATACTTAACATCTATTGTTACTACAAGTATATTTTGTATTTTGATTGAATATATTTGAAGTATATTTGTAGGGGGAGCATTAACAATGTCAAAAACAGATTAATATAATTTAAAATACAAATCTTAGTTAATCTGAATTAATGTCCTCTTAAAATCTTGATGAAATAATTTAAAAAGACAAATAAACTATTCTAGATTCAAAAGACAAACTGTTCAAATAGATTACAATGTTCTCAAGATAATGTTAAGTTTAGCATGTGTGTTGTTTTCGGAAGGTTTTAGTTGGAAGCATCCGAAACTTGTTTAAGTGTACTAACTAGACGTTATATTAGATAAGGTAACGTGTAAAACTGCCTCTAGATAGCGTTTTACTCGTTAGGTTAGTTAACTCAACGAGTTATACTTGAATATTTCGGGTACCTTGATTGAATAAACTTTATTCAATATTTATTTAATTTCTAAACCCGACTTATCTTCATGTTGAGTTATACACCTAAAAACCCTATTTAACCACTTATAACACGGGGACTTAGGTTATTTGTAAACTTTGTCAAGAAAAACTTTCCCGCTTGTTGCTGTTACAACCTGTGACGATGGTCTCCAAGTTCTACAAAGGTTGTGGTAGAGGAAAAGGCAAAAGCAGAAGAGATGCAAAAGGAAAAAAATAGAGAATAATGAAGTTCCACGTACTTGGTTCAAGAAAATATTTCGAGTGGACAAAAGGTTAGAAGAACTTTATAGAGATTACTTCTTTTCTCAGGATATATTAGATGAAGTTAGACAAGAACTTCAACATACTGATACAAGTATTACATACATGGGCATTCGAAGTAAATATGATAGAGAATACTGAATGAAATATGCTGAGATAACATTTTTGGAACAGTATGCAAAATATTTGGAAAAAGGTGTAGGTTCATCAAATAGAACTCCTCAAACTCCTATAAACGGTACAAGACTACATGCATTTGAGGAAGAGCATGAATTAGATGTCCCTACTCCTTTATATTCAAAACAAGTAGAATTAGATATTGCTGTAGATAAAACAAAAGTTGATAGTCTTCGAAAGGCCGTTGCAATAGAAAGTGCCTTAGAAGAATTAAAGCAGAAAACTTTTATGGAGCAATTTGAAAAGAAAACAGCAATACTTGAAAAGGAGAAACAGAAATGTTATAGAAGAAGGAAAGTCAGAAAAATTATGTCTAAGGAAATAAAGTCTATTGAAAAAGGAAAATCAGATGAAAATTTATTTTCAAAGGACAATGTATGTGTAGACATTGTACCTTTTTGTGCATTTGATAAACTCATCAGTTCTGAACACACTGAAACTAATGAAGATAATGAGACTTTATTTTCCCTTGCTAGAAAGCTTGAGAAGAAATCCAAGTCAAATATAAGCTCAAGTTTTTCTATTAATACAAGTCCTGATGATGCAGAAATTGACAAATCAGAGCATTAGGCACCTGACATTGAACAAGTTATTGCAGATATAATTGACAATGTTGAGGCAGTAACTAGTTCAAAGGCTGAATTGTCTAGAGTAGCAGATATTGAAATTGTTAAGACTCCAAAAGAGCTAAAAGTTAACCAGCCTTCTACGGAATCTATAGAAGTAGAGTCTGAGAATTCACAACATGAATTAATGGAAATATCTGTTGAACAAAATGAACAATTACAGACAGATACACCGATTGTAGAATTTGTAGGAAAATTGTACTCTGAACATTCTATAGAGACTGAACAGATGAATGTTGAGCATATTGACAATGTTCCTAACACTGTTGAAGCTGAAGAATCAAGCTTACCTGAGCAGCTTCAAGATAATATTTTGGAAGAGGAACAACATGACATTCATTTTGAAGAAGAGGTTCTTGAAGATGAATTAAACTCTAAATCACGGCTTCAGGTATCAGCTTCTTTGTGTACAATGTTAAACATTCAAGGTAATACAATTCATTTTAGATTTGTAGAAGCATTGCAGAAATACAATAATTTGATTACATGTCAGATTCTGCATGCTTGTCCAATAAAATTCAGAAATTTGATGGACATAAGAGATTTGTTTGAGTTTCAAGGCCTCATTACATTCTTGCCAATAGGAATGAAATGGAAGCAATACATAGAGCTTATTGCAGCTTTTTATAGCAATCTGGTCAAGAATGGAAATTTTCTGAAAACTCAAATAAATGAACAGGAGTTTATATTGTCTCTTGAGTTAATTTTTAAAGTTTTAGGATTAAAGAATGAAGGTGTTGTTACCAACAGATTTGACATGATAAGTCAACTGGAATGGAACATTCAGTCTTTATCAAAAATTCCAGATGTATATTATGAAATGAGATTAATGGAAAATCTGAATGTAGAGGCAAGGTTTATTGCAAATATATTGCATGCAAATTTATTTCAGAGAGTTGGACACAATATGGAAGTCAGCAGAAGTTGTTTATATGCAACTTATAGCTTGCTAAATAGAATTCAAATAAATTGGTTTGATGTTTTCACTTCTCAACTACAGCATATGAGTTCAAAGTTATTTTATGGTGATGCTGTATGTAGACTCATTGCGAGCCAATTGAATTTATCTAACTAGCCCTCTGAAACTAAAGGCATGAGAGCATTTAGTGTCAAAGATTTGCAAAAATTCCAGGCCATGCATAGACCTCAACGACAACAACAACCTGATACAGACCATATATAACAACAACAACAACAAAGTTATTCAGTTCAAGCAGAACAACAAACACAGCTACCTCCTAACTTAGATGCAGTGCTTAACGACATCAGAAATGATATTAGGCATCTAGGAGATAAAATATGTAATGCTATAAGTGATATACTTAGGAGGGGTCGATAACTGTTTTTATTTGTTTCTGAATACAAAATGTAATGTTTGTATTACTTGTTTGATTCATTGAACAATACATTTTTCTGTAAATGTCTTCAATTATTATTCTTGTTTACAGAAAGAGTTGTTGTAATTATATCTCTTATATATGTATATATATTCTTTGTAATTATCTTTTTGATTAATGACAAAAAGGGGGAGAAATATTACAAAAAGATGATTATGATCTTAATTGCATATATATATTATAAAAGGAGATGCTATTTAAATGGTTATTGTAATCTGACAGATGATAATTAGAAAACTGATACTTATATAATTATTGACATTTGAGAGTTTTTAGTTTTGAGAGGTAAAATTTACATAAACAATAGAAATAAGCTTAAGTGAACTTAAGTCAACAAACAAGTTTATTGAATTAAAAGTTAACCCAACGAAGGTGCTTTGTTGAGTTATACATATTTCATAATTGATTTAATATGGTTTTGTCATCATCAAAAAGGGGGAGATTGTTGAGTATTTTTGTTTTGATGATGTGTGCTGAATGAAAATAATCATATTTGCTCAATTACTATTGCTTGTGAAAAGAAATTAAAATCATCAATTAATACAGAAAAAGCTTACTGATATAAATACTTGTCTATATTGGATCTGAAGTTAATAACTAGTCGTTTTGTTGCATTAATTTCTCATTTAGCTAAACGTTAAGTTAACGTGTGTTTTTATTGAAAAACATGATATGTTTTAATGTTATATCTTCTGTATCATGAACAGTGCACGTTTAGACAACTCGTTAAGTTAGAGTTTTGTTTGTATAGAGGTCACGTGAGAACTCGTTAAGTTAGAGGCTTAAAGGTTAAAATAGGTCACGTGATAACTCGTTGAGTTAGTGAGTAAAAGAAGATACGAATTCGTTAAGTTAGTGTTATACACGTGGTGAAATTATAAGTTACGAATGTTGTATTGTATCACGTGAGGTGCACATGTTTAACTCGTTAAGTTAACATAACTAAACGCGTTGAGTTGCTATATTGAACACTAAGGCAACGCGTTAGGTTAGCGTTATAAACTTAAGTTGTTATTTTTGCATGTGGTAAAATTCTTATTATAAAAACATTTGTGTATTATTGGTTCGTTGAGTTATCTTAACACAACGGAGATGGTTCGTTGAGTTATCATAACACCACAGACATAGTTCATTGAGTTAGCTACAATACTTGTCACGTGAAATGGCACATGAGGAACTCGTTAAGTTAGAAACGTTAAGTTATATATATACTTGTGTTACTCGTTTAGTTAACATTAAAGTAACGACTTCTTATTACATTGATGAAAAACTTTTGGACGAGAAAGTTTATTTTGCAAGAAATTTTTCAGAGATCTAGGACTGATGATTAAAGAAAATTCGAAATATAAACGTGGTTTAGAACGTGTGTGTTTCGATGAAGGAAAAAGAAAAGACGTGGAGAAGTGGAAAACTAGTGGTGGTTAAACGTGAAGGATATGCATGAAATGAAGATACAGTATAAAAGGCATAGAATTCTCGTTGATCAATTTATCCTTGCACACAAAACGAAAAATCTTTTCAAGGATCAAATCATTCCTGCACACTAGAAGAAAAATCTTTTTCAGGGATCAAAAACACCTTCTCGGGGAAAATCTCTCAAGTAGAAGAAAGTTTAGTGAAGCATAAAAAGGTAAGATTTTCGTCACTGAAGATTTGAAGTATCAGAAGAAAGCAAATTCGGTGAAGCATGAAAAGACAAGATATTCGTCATTGAAGAATTGCTGAAGAAGAAAAAGAAGAAGAAGAAAGATCTCAAACAGGGAGAAAAGTTTTAAATTTCGCAAATTAGTTTTCTCTGTTTGTAGTTATGAAATTATTTAGATGATACATGATATCGAAATATAATTGCATCTACAATTTCTGAGGAGAATTGAATTGTATATTGTAATTGAAACCTTGAATAAAAATGATTTTATGAAAACAATGTCTCGACTTGTTTTTGAATTTTAAAGTTTCAATTATATTTCAGAAAATATTAAAAATATGCAATTCACCCCCCTCTTGTGTAGCCATACGATCCTACGGAATACAACCATCTATTGAGCGATTCTATATATTACAAACATCTTTTAAGCTTTAAAATACTATTTTATATTACATTTGTCATTGATCAATTCTAACATTCAATACTCCAAACAGTACATATATCAATCAAGATTTTAGAGATTTATATTAACTAGTTTAAACAATCAATAATACAATTTTCTATTAACTAGAATAAAATAAACACTAAACATTCAACAATAACTAACTAAAAATACAAACACAATTGATACAACATAGATTTGATAAACATAAATTTGTGAATGAAAATAGATAATAGTTTTTATTTTGCTTTTTTTCTGTTCCTTAAGATGAACGAGTGATGAAAGGTAAAATTCTCTATTTAAAGTAAGAAAATTTCGTCACTATATGTAATGCGTTTACATTACTGAAAACTTAACCACTTATTATTAAGTGCTCCTCTCCCTACTAGATTGTGAACTTAGACTTTTGTAAGTTGATATCTTCTTCAACATAGCAGCATCAACCTAAAACTAAGGCTAGAAGTTTTACCATCTCTTAAGAGATGATTTGGTATTTGGTGAAAATGTCTTTCCTTATTGTGATGTGATCACTTCTCACAGTGGTTCTCAATCACCATGTTTTGCTTAGAATCGACTTGACATTTGGAAAATATCCTCATAGGATGGTGGTATTGGTGGGAGCTCAAGGAATGTCCAACACTTTCTATAATGAGTGCGGTTCTCCCTCCTTCTATAGGATCGAATGGCTACACAAGAAGGGGATGAATTGTGTTTTTCAACATTTTCGATTATAATTGAAACTTCAAAAATAAAAACAAGTTGAGACACTATTTTAATCAAATCATTTTATTCAAGGTTTCAATTACAATATACAATTCAATTCTCCTCTGAAATTGTAGATGAAATTATATAACGATACCTTTTTCATCTAATCAATTTCATAACTACAAACAGAGAAAACTAATTTGCGAAATTTAAAACATTTCTCCCTATTTAAGATTTTTCTTCTTCTTCTTCTTCTTCTTCTACAATTCTTTAGTAACAAAATATCTAACTTTCTTTGCTTCACCAAATTTGCTTCCTTTTGATACTTCAGAACTTCAGTGACATAAATCTGACTTTTTCTACTTCACTGGATTTTCTTTCACTTGAGAGCTTTTCCCCGAAGAGGTGTTTTTGATCCTTAAAAAGATATTTCGTTTGGTGTGTAGGGATGATTGATCAACGAGAATTCTATGCCTTTTATATTGTATATTTACTTCATGCATATCCTCTACGTCTAATCATTATTAGTTTTCCACTCTTCACGACTTTTGTTTTTCCTTCATCGAAATAAATACGTTCTGACCCATGTTTTATTTTCGAATTTACTTTATTTATCAATCTTGGATCTTTGAAAAATTTCTTGCAAAATAAACTTTCTTGTCCAAAATTTTTCATCAAATGTAATAAGAAGTCGTTGTTAAATGAGTAATATAAGTAGATTTATAACTTAACATATCTAACTCAACGAGTTCATCATGTGCCAAATCACGTGACAAGTACTATAGCTAACTCAATGAACTAAGTCTATGATGTTACGCTAACTCAACGAACCGACTTCGTGGTGTTACAGATAACTCAACGAACCAACTTTGTTGTGTTATAGATAACTCAACGAACCAGTAATAAACAAATGCTTTTATAATAAGAATTTACCATGTGCAAGAATAATAACTTTAAGTTTATAACGCTAACCTAACGTGTTGCCTTAGTATTCAATATAGCAACTCAACACGTGCAGTTATGTTAACTTAACAAGTTAAACATGTGCAACTCATGTGATACACTGTAACATTTATAAATCTTAATTTCACCACATATACAAATACTAAACGAGTTCATTTCTTCTTTTACTCACTAACTTAACGAGTTCTCACGTGACCTATTTTAACCTTTAAGCCTATAACTCAATGAGTTCTCACATGACCTTTATACAAATAACTCACTAACTTAACGAGTTGTCTAAACGTGCACTGTTCATGATACAGAAAATATAATTTTAAAGCATATCATGCTTTACAATAAAAACACACGTTAACTTATTGTTTAGTTAAATGAAAAGTTAGTATAACATAACCGCTAGTTATTTAACTTAGCATAATTTCAGATTCATTATAGACAAGTATTTATATCAGTAAACTTTTTCTATATTAATTGATGTTCTTAATTTACTTTCATAAACAATAATAATTGAGTGAATATGATTATACTCATTTAACATACATTATCAAAACAAAATACTCAATAGTCTCCCCCTTTTTGATGATGATAAAAATCATATTAAATCAATTATGAAATATGTTTAACTCAATGAAGTACCTCCGTTGGATTAAGTTTTAATTCAACAAACATTTTTGTTGACTTAATTTCACTTAAGATTATATCTATTATTTGTGTGAAAGAAAAAAATTCTCTCAAGAATAAAACTTCTCAAATAAAAGATTTCAACATAATCATCTCCCCCATGTTTAATATATATATATATGCAATTTAAACACATAATCATCTCCCCCTTTTTGTCATTAATCAAAAAGATGATTACATAGCATAAAAACAATCTGAGAGACAAGTATATACAGCTCAATTTTCTGTAAACATTAATAAGAATGAAATTATTTACAGTAAAATGTATTATTCAAATAATCAATCAAGAAATACAAACATTACATTTTGTATTCAAACACAAGCAAACAGACAAATGAAAATACATTTATCTATGCCTCCTAACTATATCAGTAATAGCAGAACAAATTTTATCTCCTAGATGCCTAAAATTATTTCTGATATCATTCAGCACTACATCTAAGGTAGGAGGTAGATCTAGTTGTTGTTGTACGTGTTCTGAATATGTTGGCTATTGCAGTTGTTGTTCTGATAATGTAGGTTGTTGTTGTTACTGTTTGGGATGCATAGACTGGTATTTTTGCAAATCTTTAATACTGAAGGCTCTCATGCCTTTAGTTTCAGAGAGCTAGTCAGATAAGATTAATTGGTTGGCAAGAAGTCGACATACAGTATCACCAAAAGTAGCTTTGAACTCATATGCTGTAGTTGATATGTGAATATATCAAACCAATTAATTTGAATTTTGTTTAGAAGTCCATAAGTTGCATATAGACAACTTCTACTGACTTCCATATTATGGTTGACTCTTTGAAAGAAATTGGCATGCAGAATATTTGCAATAAACCTAGCATCTGCATTCAGATTTTCCATTAGTCTCATTTCTATATATACACCTAGAATCTATGATAAAGCTTGAACGTCCCATTCCAGTTGTCTAACCATGTCAAATCTGATTGTAACAACAACACCTTCATTTCTTAAATCCAAAACTTCAAAAATCAATTTAGGAGATAAAATAAACTCTTGTTGAGATATTTGAATTGTCAAAAGATTTTCATTCGTTACCAGATTGCTGTAATAAGCTATTTGTATTGCTTCCATTTTGTTCCAACTGGTAAGAATTTAATTAAGCCTTGGAAACTCAAATAGAGCTCTTATTTCCAATAAATTTTTGAACTTTATTGGGTGAGCATGTAGAATCTGACTAGCAAACAGATTATTGTATTTCTGCAATGCTTCCTCAAATCTAAAATGAATTGAATTTCCTTGAACGTTTATTGTTCTGTACAAAGAAGTTGATACCTGAAGCATTGATTCTGAATTTAATTCATCTTCAGGAATCTCTTCTTCAAAATGAATGTCATTGTGTTCCTCTATCAAAATATATTCTTGAAGCTACTCAGGTAAGCTTGATTTTTCAACTTCAACAGCGTGAGGAACATTTCCATTATTCACCACATTCATTGGTTCAGTTTCTATAGAAAATACAGAGGTCAAATTTTGCATAAATTCATCAACCTGTGTATTTGTTTGTAATTTTTCAATTTTTGCAACAAATATTTCCATTTGTACATGTTGTGAATTCTCAGATTCTAGTTTTATAGATACTGAAGTAGGCTAATCAACTTTAAGCTCTTCTAGAGTCTTATCTTGTTCAATAGTTGCTACTCTAGACAATTCAACTTCTGAACTTGTTATTACCTTAATATTTTCAAGTACATCTGCAATAACTTGTTCAATATTAGTTGCCTGATACTCTAATTTTTCAATTTCCGCATCATCAGGGCTTGAAACAATAGAAAAACTTGAACTAATGTCTGTCTTTGATTTCTTTTCAAGTTTTCTAGACAAAGAAAATAAAGTCTTATCATCATCAGTTTCAGTGTGTTCTAAACTGATGAACTTATCAGATGCACAGAAAGGTACAATGTTTAGACATACATTGCCTTTTGAAAATAAAACCTCATTTGATTGTTCTTTTTCAACAATATTTGTTTCCATAGAAACAAGCTCTTTTTGCTTTATTTTCTTGACTCTCTTTCTCTTGTAGCAAGTCAATTGTTCTTCTCCTATTGTTGCTAGTTTCTTCTGAATTTGATCCAAAAAAGTTTTCTGCTTTAATTCTTCAAAGGCACTTTCTATAGCTATTGCCCTTCGAAGACTTTCAACTTTTTCTTTATTAACAGCAATATTTGTTTGGTTGTCCTTGGAAAATAAGGGTGTAGGTATTGCAAAGTCATGTTCTTCCTCAAATGGTTGTAATCTAGTTCCATTTATGGGTGTTTGAGGAATTCTATTAGATAAACCTACTCCTTTTTCCAAGTATTTTGCATATTATTCTAAAAATGCTATTTCAGCACATTTCATACGATATTCTTTGTCATATTTACTTTGTATTCTCATATATTGTATACTGTCAACAGTATGCTGAAGTTCTTGTTTAACTTCATCTAGTATCTCTTTAGAAAAGAAATAGTCATGATATATTTAAGCTAACATTTTGTCAACTTGCAAAATTTTCTTAAACCATGCTCGTGGAACATCATCTACATCTATTTCTTTGCCTTTGGCACTTCCTCTACCTCTTCCTTTGCCTCTACCATGACCTTTGTTGAACTTGAAAAACATCGTCGCAGGTTGTACCAAGAACAAGCAGGAAAGATTTTCAGAAAGATGTTTACGAGATAACTTAAGTTCTCGTGTAATAAGTGTTTAAATAGGGTTTCTATAGAATAACTTAATGAGTCTATTAGTCGAGTTTGTGTTTTTAAATGAATATTGAATAAAGTTTATTCAATTGAGATACTTGAAACATTTAAGCATAACTCGTTGAGTTACTTAACCTAATGAGTAAAATGCTGTCTAGAGGTAGTTTTACACGTTACTATATATAACATAACGTCTAATTAGTATACTTAACAAAAATTCAGATGTCTTCAACTGAAAGCTTCCGAAATCAACATACAAGCTAAAAGTAACTTAGTTAACCATTTTCTTGAGAACATTGTAAACTATTCCAATTCTTTTTATGAACCTAAAATAGTTTGTTTGTCTATAAAATCGTTTCATCAAGATCTTAAGAGGACTAAACTTAGATTAACTAAAATCTATATTTTGAATGATATTAATCTATTTTTGACATTGTAATTCCTCCCCCTACAAATATACTTCAAATATATTCAATAACATACAAAATATACTTTTATAAAGTAGGTGTTACTTATAACTATACTTTAAATTTTCCTTTTAGAAACTTCCATTATCTTAAATTCATCAAGAATGATTTCCAAAATCAGCTCCAACCGTATATGAACCAAAACATAACTTTAAACTTAATATGATTAACTCAAGCAGAATAAAGGAATGTATCTTAAATAAATACATTCAAAAGTACTAATATTGATTCAACAAATCAGCAGTCATATTGGTAGAAACCATATTCGATTCAAAGATATCCGTAATTAATGAAATAACTTTTATCTTTTCAAAATAGTAAATATTGATAATTTTCTTTAAAAGTTAGTTTGAAAAGCTTGAATCATACAAGAACTTTCTAATATACCCGTGTAATGAGCTTTCAGTCAACAATCCCAGGTCTAATCAGGACAGCAATCCTTACATACCTATCTACTCAAGTACAAGAGGCTCATGATCAAATTGATCAATAAACCCTCAAAGATTTTCACTTTATAAGCACTTTTTATTTTCAACATAGTATATATATGTATTTCATTAATACAGATGTGATAAAACACAAATCTCATACAATTTTTACGTCTTTGATTTTACTGAAAATATGAATCAATTTCAATAAGCTTATACTTTTGAATAGTAGTTTAATAGGATTTACATATAAATTGTTCTACAAGTTTAATCAATCAAGTCAAACTCATGCATGATCATATGCACTCTCATTGATCCATAGAAAACATTTAATCAAAATTTCAGGATTTCATAGGAATTTAATGTTTTTCATTTACATTTCCACTTAAAAATTTAAAAACATTAAACTTTGAAAGATAAGTAAAATCAATAAGATACTACAATAATTTTATCGTAAATACATAGTATCTCATGTAGCAGTTTAGATATTACTTAGATATTTATGATAAGTATATAATATCTATGAGTTAAACAACATCATCAACAATATTTATCTTTTGTGGAGTTTAAGCATTTTACACATCACATAACCTACAAATACCTAAATTTAATCTTATGTTACAGAATGTATTTTCATCTAGAGGTTTTGTAAATATATCAGCTAATTGATTTTTACTAGACACAAATCCTAATTTAATTTTTCCTTTAATTATGTTATCTCTTAGAAAATGATGTCTAACCTCTATATGTTTTGCTCTAGAATGTAATATAGAATTTTTGGAAAGATTTATTGTAGAACTACTGTCACAATAAATCTCAATTTTATCATAAGATAATCCAAAGTTTTCTACAATTTGCCTTATCCACAGAATCTGAGTGCAACACAATGCAGTAGCAACATATTCAGCTTCAGTGGTTGAAAGTACTATATAGTTTTGCTTTTACTGAACCATGACACCAAATTTTTTCCTAATAATTGACATGTGTCATTGATATTTTTTTTATCAGATTTAGATCCTACGTAATCAGCATCAGTATATCGTATAAGATCTATTGAACTATCCTTAGAATAATATAGATCAAAATTTTTAGTTCCTTGAATATATCTAAATATTCTTTTAACAGCAATTGAGTGTGATTCTTTAGGATTAGATTGAAATCTAGCACAAGCACACACAGCAAACATAATATCAGGTCTACTAGCTGTCAAATAAAGTATAGAACCAATCATACTTTTGTATTTCCTTTGATCTATTGGTTTTCCTATATCATCAATATCTAACTTTAAAGAAGTACTCATAGGAGTTCCTTGAATCATTGTATCATTAAAATTAAATTTCTTAAGCATTTCAACTGCATATTTTTCCCGATTTAAAAATATACCTTTATCCATTTGCTTAATTTGAAGTCCTAGAAAATATGAAAGTTCTCCTATCATACTCATCTCAAATTGACTAGCCATCTCTTCAGAAAATATTTTTATCAATTTTTCAGAAGTTGCTCTAAAGATTATATCATCCACATATATTTGAACAACAATCTGATCTTTATCGTCCTTTTTGATAAAAAGAGTATGGTCTACTTTTTCCATGATATAACCTTGTTCTATTAGAAAAGTAGATAATCTTTCATATCACGATCTAGGTGCTTGCTTCAAAGCATATAAGGCTTTCTTCAATTTATACACATAGTTAGGATTTTTAATATCTTCAAATCCAAGTGGTTGTTTCACATAAACTTCTTCATTAATTAAACCATTTAGAAATGCACTCTTAACATCCATTTGATATAATTTAAAATCCATATAGCAAGCATAGGCCAATAATATTCGAATACTTTCTAACCTAGACACAAGAGCAAATGTTTCATCATAATCAAGTCATTCTTCTTGTGTATACCCTTGCGCAAGTAATCTAGCTTTGTTTCTTATAACTTGACCAGTCTCATTAGTTTTATTTCTAAAGATCCACTTTGTACCTATTATAGACTGATGTTTTGGTGGAGAGACTAATTCCCAAACATCATTTCTAATGAATTGATTTAGTTCTTCTTGCATTGCCACTATCTAATTTTCATCAGATAATGCTTCTTCTATATTCTTTGGTTCCACCCTAGAAACAAACATACACATACTATTTAAATTTACTAAAGCTTTAGTTTTAGCTCCCTCATTAATATTACCAATGACTTGAGTGATGGGATGTGATGAAGAATAACGTCAATTTCTATGATTCTCCTCAATATTCTCACCAACATCTGAAGATACATCACTTTGATCATTAGTTTGATCATCTAAGTTCATATTTTTAATTTTCTCAAATAAATCTTCAATCTCTCTATTAATCTCTAATTCTCTTGGGAAGTTAATCATATCATCATTATTAGCTTTAGATTAAGATTCTCTAAAGGAATTTTCATTGAAGCTTACATGAAGGGTTTCTTCGATAGTTCTAGAAGTCTTATTATAAACTCTATAGGCTTTACTTCTAGTAGAGTAAGCTACAAAAATTCCTTCATCCACTTTGGCTTGAAATTTATCTCTTTTATCCTTAGTATTAAGAATAAAACACTTACAGCCAAATGGATTCATATAGGAAATTTTTGGAACCCTATCAAACATAATTTCAAAAGGAGTTTTATTAACGAGAGGTCTTAGGTGACTTCTGTTAATAATATAACAAGTTATATTCACTACTTCAACCTAAAGATTTTGAGGTAAATTATGTTCATTTAACATAGTTTTGGCAATTTCCTGAAGTGATCGATTCTTTCTCTCAACAACACCATTTTGAGAAGGTGCTCTTGGAAAGGAATATCTGTGAACAATGCCATGATCTTTACAATAATTATCCATTTGATCATTTTCAAATTCAGTACCATGATCACTCCTAAGTTTTTAAATAGAGACACTTTGTTCATTTTGACCAAGATTACAATACATTTTAAACGTTTCAAAAACTTCAGTTTTGGTTGCTAGAAAATATACCCAAGTGTATCTAGAGAAGTCATCTACTAAAACAAATACATACCTTTTACCATCAAAACTCATGATTCTTGTTGGTCCAAATAAATTCATATGTATAAGTTTTAAGACTTTCTTGCTTGATATATCAGTTTTGGATTTAAAAGAGTTTTTATGAAGTTTACCCAACTCACATGCATCACACATGAAATCCTTTGAGTATTTAATCTTTGGTAAACCTCTCACTAAATTTTTTCTAGATAGTTTATGTAATAGTTTCATATTTATATGCCCGATCTTTCTATGCCAAAGATATGCATCACTAGTTTCAACTAGCAAACATGAATTTAAATCAACTACACTAGAAGGTAAAGATAAAATACATACAGAACCTTTCCTTTTAGCAATAAACTTAAGTTCATCTATAATTTTATCAATAATTTTGCATACATTATCTTCAAACACTACATAGTATCCATTATCAATTAGTTTTATAACACTCAGCAAATTAAACCCTAGGCTTTCTACATATAGTACATTTGAAATAACACAAGTAGGAGTTATTTGAACATTGCCCATACCTATGATTTTATCCTTGCTTTTGTTTCCAAATATTACACTTCCTTTCTTGGTGTTTGTAAAATTTTTTAGTAGACTTTTCTATCCGATCATGTGACTTGATGCTCAACTATCTAAAATCCATTTTGATGTTGTTTCCTCTTGCAAAACAAATTAAGAAGAACTATTTCTTGGTACCCAATGTCTTTGAGGACCAAGTTTATTAAAAGCATATTTCCTCTTTTTGGTTAAAAATAGCTTAACATTATCATTTATATTTTTATTAGTTGTAAGTACTACTGATTTATCATTAGCATCATACTTATGAAATTATTACTCTTATTGATATTCTGTTTATTTTAGATGTAGTATAACCAAGACCAAACCAATTTTTATCAGAAGTTAATTTATTTTGGTCATGCTCATACATTTCTGTAAGTTCGTACCAAGATTTTGTACTTGTATTTAAATTTTTAGTATATACAAAATCTTTTTCTACACATGAATTTTCAGATAAAGAACATGTAGAACTAGTAATTGGTTTAATACCAGTATTTTGAATTTTATGCTCAGGTTTCTGAATATTCAGTTTACTACTATTGTCTGAAATTTTAGAAACATTAGTAACTGAATTTCTAAAGCAAGAAACAAGATTTTTAGAAACATTAATAGTCATGTTAGAAGTACATTTAGATAAATCACATTAGTTTATATTATTACTGCATGATTCATCCCTTGAAGTACCTACTTCTACATATTTATTACCTTGTTTCATGATAAAAGGAATTTTTGTCTTAGATTTACTTGAACTGCAACTAATAAATCCTTTGTTGGCTTGAGATTCAGGGTATTCAAGATAATCAAATCCTAAGCCAAATTTATATGACACTATAGGGGTACTAGTTAGTTCGTCTAACTTAGTTTGACTTAAATTCCATTTTTCAATGATGGAATTTAAATCTAGCTCTCTCATTTTTAATCTATCAATTTCTAACTCAAGATCATTTATATTGTTTCTCAATTTTTCATTTTTAGATTCTATCTTTAATTTTTTAGCATTTATATTTTGTATTTGTTCACGCAAGACACATTCATTAAATCTAAATTTATGCAAATCTCTAGCATGATTTTCATTATCACATTTAAACTTCTCTAAAGTAGTAGATAGGAAACAATTTTCTTCTTTCAAAATGGACAAAGAGTTTCTAATATCCTTATTTTCCAGTTTACAAACTTTAAGTTTTTGTAATAATGCATGATAAGCACATAATAATTCATCAAAGTTAAAATCTGAATGACTTTCAGGATCAAATATTACCTCAGACTCATCTACCATGAAGCACATGAGCAACGTCTTCTAACTCTTGTTCTTCTTCTAAATGTGAAGATTTTGATGATAATTCCTCAGATTCAGACTCTTCTAACGTATCATCCCAAGTGACCTTCAAAGCCTTTTTCTTGTAAAACTTTTTCTGAGATTTCTGAGCTGTCTTCTTCTGATTTGTCCTATTCTACTTTTCATTTTTCCTTATAGGAAAATCTGGAGAAAGATGTCCAAGTTTTTTGCAATTGTAACATACATACTTTCTAGATGAAAAATTCTTTTCATTTAGTGACTTTGACGTTGAGGGTTTGTCATTTCTGTTTCTTTACTATTTCCTAGCTTTCCATGCTTTCTTAAATTTCCTAGTCAACAAAATCAAGTCCTCGTTAGAATCAATAGATATTTCAGAATCTGAATTAATTTCGAAGGCTATTTATTTCTTCATTTTTAATTTGTTGTGACTTAGTGATTCATTTAATTGAACTTCATAAGTAGTTAAATTTCCAATAAGCTCATTTATAATATAAACATTTAAGTCTCGTGATTCTTCAATTGATGTCACTTTTTGAGACCACTTGGAACTTAGGGATCTGAGAATTTTTCTCACCAAATCCTTCTGTTCAAAGTTCTTTCCTAAGCATTTTAAAGAGTTTATTATATCTAGGAATCTGGAAAACATCTCAGAAATACTTTCGTCTTCATGCATCTTAAAGAGTTCATACTTGTGAATTAACATGTTAATCTTAGTATCTTTAACTTGAGAAGTACCTTCATATAAAACTTCTAATGCATGCCACACCTTATAAGTAGATTTATATGCCGACACTTTACTGAATTGTTCATAAATTAACGCACAAAATAAGATATTTAAGCCCTTAGCATTCAGAGTTTCATTTTCTTTTTCAGTAATTGTCCAAGTATTATAAGGAGTAGTTAACGAAGTATATGGTTTAGAGATCATGAACCACAACTTGTGATCTATACTTTGAAGAAAGATTGTCATCCTATATTTCTAATATTCAAAATGTATTCCATCAAATAAAGGAGGACGGTTAAGATTTTGGTCTTCATATAAAGAAAAATTACCATTTCCAATAGCCATATTACCTTAGATTTTTCAACCTGTTTAATTTTAAATAGTTTAAAACTTTAAAACAACTTTAGCCTAAAATCAAGAAAGTTGAATGTATGCTCAGATATTTAATTTTTGTTTAAAAACAAAGAAGGTAGAATAAACATTGATATTAATTAAGTTGGTATCGAATTTATATCAAAGATTATTAAACTAAGCTCTAATACCACTTGTAGGATCGAATGGCTACACAAGAGGGGGGTGAATTGTGTTTTTCAACATTTTCGATTATAATTGAAACTTCAAAAATAAAAATAAGTCGAGACACTATTTTAATCAAATCATTTTATTCAAGGTTTCAATTACAATATACAATTCAATTCTCCTCTAAAATTGTAGATGCAATTATATAACAATACATTCTTTCATCTAATCAATTTCATAATTACAAATAAAGAAAACTAATTTGCAGAATTTAAAACATTTCTCCCTGTTCAAGATTTTTCTTCTTCTTCTTCTTCTTTTTCTTTTGCAATTCTTTAGTGACAAAATATCTAACTTTCTCTACTTCACTGAATTTGCTTCCTTCTGATACTTTAGAACTTCAGTGACATAAATCTGACTTTTTCTACTTCACTGAATTTTCTTTCACTTGAGAGCTTTTCCCCGAAGAGGTGTTTTTGATCCTTGAAAAGATATTTCGTTTGGTGTGCAAGGATGATTGATTAATGAGAATTCTATGCCTTTTATACTGTATATTCACTTCATGCATATCCTCCATGTCTAATCACTATCAGTTTTCCACTTTTCACGTCTTTTATTTTTCCTTCATCGAAATAAACACGTTCTGACCTACGTTTTCTTTTCGAATTTACTTTATTTATCAATCCTAGATCTTTGAAAATTTTCTTACAAAATAAACTTTCTCGTCCAAAATTTTTCATCAAATGTAATAAGAAGTTGTTGTTAAATGAGTAATATAAGTAGATTTATAACTTAACATATCTAACTCAACGAGTTCATCATGTGCCAAATCACGTGACAAGTATTGTAGCTAACTCAATGAACTAAGTCTGTGGTGTTACACTAACTCAACGAACCAGCTTCGTGGTGTTATAGATAATTCAACGAACCAACTTCATTGTGTTACAGATAACTCAACGAACTAGTAATAAACAAATGCTTTTATAATAAGAATTTACTACATGCAAGAATAATAACTTTAAATTTATAACACTAACCTAATGCGTTGCCTTAGTGTTCAATATAGCAACTCAACGCATGCAGTTATGTTAACTTAATGAGTTAAACATGTGCAACTCACGTGATACATTGTAACATTCGTAAATCTTAATTTCCCCGGCAACGGCGCCAAAAACTTGTTTGGATATTTTAGAAGTTTTTAAATTTATAAACCACAAGTGCACGGCATCCAATGAAGTACGTCGACAAGTACGGGTCGAACCATAGAGAAATGGGGATAATCTAGGATTCTAATTACAAGAATATGGTAAGCAAATACTTTCCAAAAATAGATTAGACTACAAGAAAGGTAAGTCCACGGATTTTTAATTTATCGACCAATCAACAGATTAGACTGAAAATTTAATCACAATCAGGTCTGTTAATGTGGACTTCAGATAAAAATTTTCACAATTAAAAACGCTCGAATGGTATGACTGAAAATTCGGGGATTGAAAATGATGCATAAAATTGGAAACTTCTGCGCGTTAACAACAATATCTTAAAAACCTTATAAATCCAGAATTACTCAACAAAAAATTACAAAATAAAATGAGTTGCAACATAGACAGAATGTAGATATTAATGAAATATTTATTATAATTTTTATGCGATCTTAGTTGTGAGAAAAACACATTACAATTACGACAAAAGAGTCTCAGACCGAATTCTGTGCTCGATAGAGTTATAGCTTCAAAATGGCAACAAATCTTCTCGGATTGCTATGAAATTTTATAGAATCACAGAAGACTTATAATACCACGATTAAGATTTTTTTCAGAATTTTCAGTTAAACAGAATCGCTCCAGAATGCATATGAACTCTCGGAATAAAAACAGATCAGCAAAACTGCAAATCTGCAAACAACATGCACAACCTTCAACGAATTCTATGTTGTTTCATGCATAACAGAATGTAATATCTGGATTTCAACATCAAAAAAACAACAATATATGAATATATATCAATAACAGAACCTGTTTTTATGATTTTCAGATGAAAAGAACAAAGATTCACGGATTCAAAAAGGAACAAACAAACAACAACGAATCTGTTTTTTACTTTTACCCTATTACAATGAAAACTAAGAACATAAATAACTACCTACGTGAAACATGATAAAAAGTGATACATCTGAAGCCAAGGAAGAGGGGAAAGGGGAGAAACGATTTGTGGAACCTCACAAATGAAGAAGAGAACCCTTGTAGTGGTGGACGTCCCTTCTCCAAGATGTGGGATGAAGGCTTTCACGTTGGAGATGACTTGTGGAATGAAGATGATGAGATCCGAGTTGAAGAGATGTGGTGGAATGACAGGCATTTTCCTTCCTTGCTTCAAGACATGGAGCTCCAAGAGGGGGTGACGGCTGGTGGTGTTGGAGGTGGAAAACAAAAACTCCAAGAGAAAAGACCTAGATGTGCATCACTCTCTTTTATAGAGAGAGTTTCCAAGTTTGGAGATCCATCTTTGATTCAACGATTGAGATTAAATCCCACTTGATTTTCTTTCTCCAATCTTCAATTGAATTATAAACTTTTCACAACAATAAATACATCAAAATATCAAGTCATCCATAAAATTCATAAATGATGCATGTTTGAAATAATTTCCTACTTTTAATTGTATAAAATGGGGATTGGTTCTTATTGGTTAAATAATGAAATAAATGCATAATATGACTTTAATAAATCTCATGTAAATATATTTAACCAATAAGATCCTATAAAAATATGTAATATTTTAATCCAAACACATGCAATTATGTTAACTTAATGAGTTAAACATGTGCAACTCACGTGATACACTGTAACATTCGTAAATCTTAATTTCACCATGTGTACAATACTAACTTAACCAGTTCGTCTATTCTTTTACTCACTAACTTAACGAGTTCTCACGTGACCTATTTTAAACTTTAAGCCTATAACTCAACGAGTTCTCACGTGACCTTTATACAAATAACTCACTAACTTAACGAGTTGTCTAAACGTGCACTGTTCATGATATAGAAAATATAATTTTAAAACATATCATGCTTTACAATAAAAATACACGTTAACTTATCGTTTAGTTAAATGAAAAGTTAGTATAACATAACGACTAGTTATTTAACTTAGTATAATTTCAGATCCATTATAGACAAGTATTTATATTAGTAAACTTTTTATATATTAATTGATGTTCTTAATTTACTTTCACAAATAATAATAATTGAGTGAATATGATTATACTCATTTAGCATACATCATCAAAACAAAATACTCAACACCTTCTTTGTTCTTTTTCTTTTCTTTTATATTTCTTCCTTATAATAACTGCTCCTACCTAAATGACTAGTTGGATTTCCTTCATTTGCATCAACAATGGTGATTACTTCTTTATTACACAATAAAAATCATGTATAGTATGTGCAATTGTGGCTTCCTTCGCATTTCTTGTACCTACAACCTCTCACAATCGAACAAAAGAAAATAATTGGTGTCTTGTTTGCTTAAGTATATTTTTTTATAAGTAGCAAGTAATTTTCATGAATTGTTTCTAATTTCAGCAACTTAGTTCGTTAAATTTACAAATGCACAACGTCTATTGTATAAGTGTGCAAGTACAAGTCGAACCCATAGAGAACTATCAAAATCACTTTGCTCTATAAATTTTCATAACCAAGGTATAATGTATATTCACAATATGCTCACTCCGTTGATTTACAATTAACTTAACGAATGTAATTCGTGGAGTGATGGTAAACTCAACGAACTCTCCTCGTGGTGTTATGGTTAACTCAACGACTCTCCTCGTGGAGTTATGGTTAATTCAACGAGCTCTCAAATAATTAATAATTAATATTTTTGTTTAAAGAAGAACATGACCATCCATTGGGTGATTCTATATATTAAAAACAACATCAATTAAGCTTTAGAATGCTATTTAATGTTACATTCATCATTAAACAAGTCTAGCATTCATTCCTTCCAAATAGTAGATTTTTAAATCAAGATTCTAAAGATTTATATTAACTAGTTTAAACAATCAATAATATGATTTTCTATAACTAAAATAAAATAAACACAAAACATTCAACAATACTAACAATACAAACACAAATAATACAACATAAATTTAATAAGCATAAAATATAGATAATGAGTTTTGTTTTGTTTCATTCCTTTAGATAAGCAAGTGATGAAAGGTAAAATTCTCTATTGACAGTAAGAAAACTTCCATCATTACATGTGATTACACCACTGAAAACTTAACCACTTACTATCAAGCACTCCTCTTCCTATTGGATTGCGAATCTAAACTTTTATAAGTTGATCTCCTCTTCAGCATAGCCATATCAACCCAAAACCAAGGCTAAAAGTTTTACTGTCTCTTGAGAGATGATTTAATACTTAGTGAAAATGTCCTTCCTTCTTGTGACACGATCACTCTTCATAATGGTTGTCAATCATCATGTTTGACTTGGAATTGACCTAACATTTGGAAAGTATCCTTACAGACCTCCGATGGATGGTGGATAGTGGAGTTTGTTAGAACCCTTGTGTTTTGATAATGCAAATATCCATGTGAGAAGTGTATGTATTTCACAAGTTGCAAGATGAACAGATATAGATGGAAAAGTTGAAGCAAATTGCAGTCAGATAGACCCAACGATTGCTGCACAAGAAATCTAGAAGATATCACATTAAATAGTTCATTCGGAGTTGAAAGAGAAAGCCAGGAAGTTTGATCAGTTCTCAACTAAGTATCCGAAAGGCAGTTTAAAGTAGTAGAAATTCTTTTGGAGAGTTAGAAGGCTAATTGTCTGAAATTAAAAGTCCTTCAGAAAGTTAGGAGGATTGCTGTTCAAAATGATTGGAAGGTTAAAAAGTTAACTATCCAAAAATATTCTGATATTAGAAAGTTAGAAAAGCTAACTATTTAAATAGTTAAGTCATTCAATTATGCACGTGCAAAAATTAAATTAGTAGATGGAAGCTTAAAGGATTTTTCGGTAAGCTAGGAAAGCTAACTATCTGAAAAATAAGAAGTTTCGGAAGGTTGCAGATTTAACTATATGAAACTTAAGTTATTTAAATACACACGTGCAGAATTCAGAGAGCAACAGTCGGAAGCTTAGAAGACTTTTTGGAAAGTTAGGAAAGCTAACTATCTGAAAAATAGAATTTTATCGGAAGGTTACAGAATGAACTATTCGAAACTTAAGTCATCTTTTTATGCATGTGCCGAAATAAGAAGACAACAGTTAGAAGCTTAAAAGGAAAAATGGAGAGTTACTGTAGCTAACTATCTGAAAGTTGAAGAGTTTTAGTAAGTTAATAGTTATAACCATCTGAACTTAAGACACTCCACGTGTATGACTTAAATCTCACGTGACAAAAGGACTTAAGTAGATTTTCGGTGAGTTATGATCATCCTTCGAAAAGTTATATAGCCAACTATCCGAAAGTCTAAGGAAATCGGAAGGTTATCTTGAAACACCTTCCTAAACGATAACTTACCAAATTTGGACCTACAAAATCAGTAAGTATAGTAGAATAAATCTGTTGAGGAGAAAATATGATCGTTGAACTTACAAGTATATATACAAATAGATCATTCAATATTTTGATAGAGCTAACAAGTGAGATTACATATACAATCACATACAGACATACAGTATACATTGCAGATCAATTATTATTACAGGAGAAAGCTCAATTCAGATTAACTACAACAAATAATCGATTGAAAGCTAGATTTACAAGAAGATTCTTAAAGCTCTCCAAGTGCTGAAAGTCTGATCCAAGAAGGATCATTTGGTTCATGGCTTCAACCTTAAAGCTTCAATCAAGTTGTTGGTTTGAGTTTTGACCTGAAAACTCAAGAGATTGGTTTACTGAAGTTTATACATAAAAACTTCTAAGTGTTGGTTAGAGCTACGACCTGAAAGCTCAAGTGGTTGGTTCTTACTTCGACTTGAAAACAAGTGTTTGTAAGTGTTGAGACACTTAGTGAAGCCCAAGTGATCCTTGAGGGTGGACTAGCCTAGTTAGTGAACCACCTAAAATTCCCTTGTGATTCTTACTTTTATTTCTACTATGCATGTTTATATATATCTGTTTAGTACTTGTGCTAACTGATTACTTAAAATTGGTTAATTAAGTAAGAAAAAGTTTTAAATACACTTAGATCACCATTCACCCCCCTCTAGTGAAGCCATACATTCTTAACAGTGTTGGTGGGAGCTCAAGGAACATCCAATGTTTTCTATAGTTAGTGTGGTTCTCCCCCCCTTCTTCATTCTTTCACTTTTCCTTTTATATTTCCTTTGGTATTAACTACTTTCGCCAAATTTACTGGTTAGATTTCCTTTCTTCGCATCAACATTGGTGATTACTTCTTCATTCCACAATTTAGATCATAGCGTGATTCGTGTAATGTGGTTCCCTTCAAATTTCCTACAATTGCTCACAATCAAATATTAGAAAATAACTAGTCCATGGAGTTAGTGTAACTCAATGGACTTACTCCATTGACTCAACTTTTAACTCAATGGTTTGACTTCATTGAGTTAAGCTTAACTCAACAGACTTGTTCAATTATGTAGTTTAGTAAAATAAATATTGTTGAGTATTATGTTTTGATGATGTGTGTTAAACGAATGTAATCATATTTAATTAATTACTGTTGTTTGCGAAAGTAAATTAAGAACATCAATTAATACAAATTTTTTTTACTGATATAATACTTGTCTGTAATGAATTTAAAATTATGCTAAGTTAAATAACTAGTCATTAAATTATACTAACTTTTCATTTAACTAAACATTAAGTTAACATATGTTTTTATTGTAAAGCATGATATGTTTTAAAAGTTATATTTCTGTATCATGTACAGTGCACATTAAGACAACTCGTTGAGTTAGTGCTTTATTTGTAAAAATGTCACATGAGAACTCATTGAGTTATAGGCTTAAAGGTTAAAAAGGTCACGTGAGAACTCATTGAGTTAGTGAACAAAACGTTAAGTTGAAAAGATGAACTTGTTAAGTTAGTATTATGCACGTGGTGAATTTAAAGTTTATGAATGTTATTTTGTAACACGTGAGTTGCACATGTTTAACTCGTTAAGTTAACATAACTGCACGTGTTGAGTTGCTATATTGAACACTAAGGCAACACATTAGGTTAGCGTTATAAACTTAAAGTTATTATTCTTGCACGTGATAAATACATTATTGTATAAAACATTTATTTATTACTAGTTCGTTAAGTTAGTGTAACACTACGAAGTTAGTTTGTAAAGTTAGCACAATACTACAGAGTAAGTTCATAAAGTTAGTTCATTGAGTTAGCGTAACATCATAGAGTTAGTTTGTAAAGTTAGTTCGTTGAGTTAGCGTAACACCACAGACTTAGTTCATTGAATTAGCTACAATACATGTTACATGAATTAGTACATGATGAACTCATTTAATTAGATACATTAAGTTATAAATCTACTTGTTTTACTCATTTAATTAGCATTAACACAATGATGTGTTATTACATTTGATGAAAATTTTAGACGAGAAAGTTTATTTTGTAAGAAATTTTTCAAAGATTCAGGATTGATGATTAAAGAAAATTCGAGAGGAAAACATTGATGAGGATGTGTGTATTTCAATGAAGGAAAAAGAGAAGATGTGAAGAGTGGAAAACTGATTGTGGATAAATGTGGAAGATATGCATGGAGTGAAAATTGACTATAAAAGGCATAGAATTCTTGTTGATTAATCATCCCTGCACACCAAATGAAATATATTTTTAGGGATCACACACCTCTCTAGGGAAAAGCTCTCAGATGGAAGAAAATTCAATGAAGAAGAGAAAGTCAAATATATGTCACTAAAGATTTGAAGAATTAGAAGAAAGCAAATTTGATGAAGCAAAAAAAGTTAGATATTTGTCACTAAAGATTTGTAGAAGAAGAAGAAGAAGAAGAAGAAAAATCTCAAATAGGGAGAAATGTTTTAAATTCTGTAAATTAATTTTCTCTATTTGTAGTTATGAAATTGATTAGATGAAACATGGTATTGTTATATAATTGTATCTACAACTTTTGAGGAGAATTGAATTGTATATTGTAATTGAAACCTTGTATAAAATGATTTGATTAAAATAGTGTCTTGACTTATTTTTAATTTTAAAGTTTCAATTATAACTGAAATTGTTAAAAAACACAATTCACCCCCCTCTTGTGTAGCCATTCAATCCTACAAATACATATTCATATAACATTTAACACTTGATATATAAAAGAAGTAATTTCTAATTATTCATGATTAGACATGTGAAATAATTCCTAACTTTACAAGTTTCTGTAAACTTACCTTAGTAATATTACGAGGCTTTATGTTTTATACTATAAAACCACACATAAATTAGGTTTTCATTCTTTCAGAAATAATACTTAATTAATATTTAATTCCTTGAAAGTATGCATATTCTGTAATTAATGCTTATAATTGTATAATTGTAACATAATGACTTAATTCTCATATGATAAGTTAAATATTATGCAATTAACCATTCATTAACCACTAATATAATTCACTTTTTCATTCTAAACACTTCCCCCATACCTATGCTTTGCTAGTCCCTTGGCAAACCTACTATGATCTAGTTAAAAATGGTCATTATGAAGTGCTAGGACTATTTATTTCTTTTATAAATCTGCATCCTTTTGAAAATATCAATTCATCTTGGATCCTTAGGAGACTAAACTAAGATTAATATGAATGTATATTTTTGAGAATTGTCAATCTGTTTTAACATTGTTTTTCCTCCCCCTTAAATATACTTCAGAAATAATCAAAGTTATACAAAATATACTTATATAAGATAGGTGATAACTATACTATATTGTCATTTTTTTTTTCTTTTCTTTTCTCAAAAATATTTGTTATCCTGAATTTATCCAATATAATTTCCAGAATTAATTCCAACTGTATATGAACTAAAACACAACTTTAAACTTAATATGATTAGAACAAGAAGAATAATGAAATATATCTTAAATAAATACTTTCAAAAGTACTAGTTTAGATTCAAACATCAGTAATCATATTGGCAGAAATTATACTTGATTAAACAATATCTATACTTTTAATAAAACACTTTTCATCTTTTTAGAATAGTATATGAATATTTTTACTTTAAAAGTTAACTTGAAAAGCTTAAATTATATAAGAGCTTTTTAGTGTACCTATGTAATGAGCTTTCAATCAATAATCCCAAATTTTATCAAGACCTTAGGTTGCCAAATTTTAAGAGTCCTTTATCAGGTCAACAATCCTTACATACCTATATGCTCAAGTACAAAAGACTCATGATTAAATAAATCAATAAACTCTCAAAGATTTTTACTTTATAAGCATTTTTTTTTTCATTTGTAGCATAGTATATGTGTATTTCATTAATATAGATTCAATAAAACACAAATCTCATATAATCTTGCTTCTATGATTTACTGAATCAATATCAATAAGCTCATACTTTTTATTGGTAGTTCGATATGATTTACATATAAATTATTCTACAAGTTTAATCAATCAAGTTAAACTTATCCTTGATCATATGCAACTCGTTTCATCTAAAAATCAACAATTCAATTATTTTAGGATTTCAAGTGAATTTTGAGTTTCTGTTAAGCATGCAGATTTCCATTTAAAATGGTAAAACCATTAAACTCATAAAATTTAATAAAAACATAAGATACTATAATAACTTTACTACTAGTACATTGTATCTTCTGTAGTAATCTAGATGTATAGTTTTTGGAAGGTTTCAAATATTGAAAGGTTTCACTTTCAGTAAAAATTCCTAAAAATAGATTCAACAGAAAATTGTAGAATAATTTGAATTCCTACATATGACAAGATTTAATTCGATTTTAATCTAATTACCTCTCCCCCATACTCACATTTTGCATTATCCTTGATGTAATAGATTAACATAATATGCAGTACATGATAGTAGACATGATAAACTGATTTCATTAGCTTAATTCTTAAGTCAACAGACTTTAATTCGTTGAGTTAGATTAACTCCATGAACTACACTAGAATGTAATTTCAAAAAAGGTAATGCATTAACGTACCTTGTTTGCTTGTACTCCCTTGGTATCTTCCAAATTTTTGTTCCTGATAAGGCTTTCATTCACCTAATAATAGTAAAACATATAACAATATAACAAATAAAAGTAAAACATATAGTTTTATATACGTGCATTATATGGAATCTAGGCTCCTACGCCTTTAGTGACTCGCAAGCAAGTTAGTTGGTTTCTCAAAATAGATACTAACAAACTGAATTGATGATAAAAATTTTCTTTAGATTTTTTTTTTGTAAGATGGCTAAAACAAAATGTAAATCAAAAAATAACAATAATCTATATTAATAACTGTAATACTAAAGGTATTTTACAGAAACATAGTTTAAAAACAAGATTGAAAAGTAGTAATATAAGGGATGAATGTGTTAGTCCATACAAAACCTTTAGGCATCTCCCTTCTAAATTTTAATTCTACTTCTATGGTATTTGCTTGTTTCTTCAGTTGGTAAACATGTAAAATGTTATCCACACTAAAAATCAAAGTATCGCCATTAATGAGATGAAATGTAGATATTGTTCCTTTTCCTGTCCATGAAGATATAGATGCTTCTATTTCCATAAATAATTCAATGTACTTGTCTCTCCATTTCCATTCATTCAAGTCTTCTATTATCCATAATCCCAATTGAAATTTGTCATACTTGATAGATGGTAGTTTAGCTATAATTTGAGGTATAGGTAAAATTTCTATCATTTCATCATAACTATTAATACTCACTATGTACAGATTAGATCTAAATGCAACTAATATATCAAACACTAGATATATATAACCATCAAGTATTACATGAGTTTTATTTAGTAATGGTCTATCTCCCAGATATGATAGAATGTTCTCGTGCCATCTTTCTTTAAAATTGTAAATGTTTAGGCATAATCCTTCATCCCAATTTCCAGTTGGTATCCAATAAAACAATTTATATGGTATATTCAAATTCTAATCAGAAAATGTTAGTGCAGCTCTTGAATTTTCAAAAGGAACTTCAAAAGCACTAGGTTTTCCAATACTAAATTCTTCTTTAGTGATAGGATTTCTAATAAAAAATCTAGTAAAAACATATGACATTTTGATTTAATTCTATAAATTATCAATCATTTATCACTTCCCATAATATACGATTCCTCCTAGTGAATGAGGTGGAATTCCAACAGTTTCTTCTATATTCAGATATTCATAACTTACTATACTACGACTAAATAATTTCCATAAGAATCTATCATTTATATTAGTCAATTTAGAAGCTTGTAATCTATGGTAATACCTTTTTGTTATACAATCCTTAATCTACTTTAATACACATCGTAATCTACATAAATATTTGGTTGACAAATAACTTAATACCTCTCTTAATGCATCCAATGGCAAATCCATAATTTCCAATTGTTGTGATTCTATATTTAATAACATAAAAACAATAATCAACATTCAGAATTAACTTATTGACAAGTTTGTGGAGTTAAGGGGTAACTCAACAAACTAAGTTAGTTGAATTAAGTAATAACACCACGAACCTAAGAACAATAATAAAAATTATTTTTGTTATAAAGGTTTCTATGTCTTTTTTTTTTTAGTTTTTAGTTTATAGTCTACATATATATTAATTATAATAATTACTTACTTCATTCTACTTCCCTCCTACTGGAGGTGTCAATTTTATTTATATTTCTATTCAAAGGATTCAAGATTGATTGACTTGGTAATCCTCCCGTTGCTTTAATTTCTATTGGTTCTTTCATTTTAAGTGCATTTCTGTTCATATTTTGATTTTGAATTGTAAAATTCTTAAGTACTTGATCTAAACGATTGTTCAAGTGTTGAATTATTTTTTCCAATTTATCTATTCTAGTTCCTTGTTTTATTAATACTTCATAATTTTGATTCTTATCATTTATGTTCTCTCCTCCCTAGAAATTGTTATTTCTCTAAGATAAATTTGGGTGATTTTTCCAATTAGGATTGTAAAAATTTCCAAAATTATCTCTTTGGTTTCTAGCATACACCATGTTTAGATCATTCATATTTGTATTGTGTTCTTTTAATTTTTGATTTAATGATAGTTTTTCTATTTTCTTTGTTAATTCATGCAACTTGACTTTAAGCATAGTGCTCAAATCAATTTCATGCATTCATTTAGGTAATGTCTTCTTGTCTAAAATAGCTTTAGTCGAATTTTCCCATTGAGCTGTTCTTTTTGCAAAATTTTCTAAATATACCTAAGCTTCTTCACTACCTAACTTTAGAAATCCAATTTGACAGGTAGATTCCAATAACAATTTTGTTGCAACATCTATGCCTTCATAAATTATGTCGATTAATTATGTTTTACTCATTGCATGATGTGAACATTGCGTTAGTAAATCTTTAAATCTTTCAAAATATTTTCAGAATAATTCTCCTTGCTTTTGACTACACATTAATATTTCTTTCTTTTTTTTTATGGTTTGGAGAGTAGGGTAATATTTTTCTAGAAAAACTAAATAGAATTCAGTACATGTAGAAATTGAATCAAGAGATAAAGTATACAACCATCTCTTAGTTGTATCTTTTAAAGCAAATGGAATGTATCTAAGTTTAATATCATCTATACTTAGATTAGGCATTCTCATCATTTGACAAACATTATTAAATTCTCTAAGGAAATAATAGGCATCTTCTCTTTCTGATCCATAAAAGTGTGGTAATTGATTGATGTAATTAAATTTCAATTCAAACCTATCTCCCTCAAATGTTGGCAATCGCATGCATGAATGTTCATCTACTAATTCAAGATATAGAATTTTTCCTAATGGTTTTTCTACTGAGACAACCATTTCTATATTTCCCTTTAATGAAATGTTAGCTATACCTTGAAGGATTTCGTTAAATTTAGTTTCAAAAACTTTAGTAGTTAGTTTCTTCTTTAAATGATCCTGTTTAGGTGTTCTAACTAATCTTTTAGTATTGGGAGAACAAATCCATATACTCATAAACTTATGACATATCTTAAATTTTAGAAGTTAATACATACCAATTTCACGTTTTTGCTTTGATGATGTAGGAAGTTGTTAATGGATGAAGTTAAATCAGCTGCTTCTCCTTCCAGTTCCTCAATGTGTTCTCATCTCTTCACTTAATATTGGTAATTGGTAAATAACATTCTATTTTGCTTTTATAATGCACGTCCATATTGAAAATGCATCTCGTTACAAGAAAGTGTCTTGTAACATGCAATATAATCCCTATATTTATGGATATATGCTCCACTTCTAAATTTTAATTATAGTAACCGCTAAACACATGGAGTCTCATTCATGGAGAGAATATTAACTATTTTGCTAACTCTATAGACTAACTTCGTTGAGTTGCAACTAACTCAATAGACTAGCTTAGACTTCTAATCCTGAACTCCATAGACTAACTTTGTTGAGTTACAACTAATTCAACGAAGTGACCTTATATTCTATTACTGACTTTGTGGAGTTAAGGTTAACTTAATGGACTAACTTCGTTGAGCTAACACTAAGGTAATTTTTTTTTAAGAAACCTATGTCTCAAATTAACTTTCTATATTTCTTTTCTACATCTTATCAATGTAACAATCGTTAAACATATACTCCTTCCTGTAATTAAATTTACGTTGATATGAGCATAAAACATCAATTCATTTTAATTTATCCATACTTAACACAATTCATAAAGTATTATAATTTTCAAACAAACAACTATATATGTCCATAATTTTTAATACAAGTTTGAATTAAATCATTCATTCACAATCATAACTTTCAATAATGGATTGGTTCTCAAAGCATATTTATATATATTTAATTTTCATTACAGCTACTTAGACATTTTTTAGTACATGTAGATGATTATTACATTCTTTCTCTCCTCCTCAATTCATCTACTTTCTTCAAGAACTTTTTTAATTGTAATTCTAATTGATTTATATGATCTAAAGCTATTGAGGATTCTCTAGAAGGTCTGGCTATAACAATAATATCAGTAGTAGCAACATAATTCCTGTATTCTTTTACTAAAATGGCTATTGATTTCATCTTCTTTGATATCCATTTCGTGAAGTCAATTCCTTCTACCATCAGTAATGGAATCAAATATTTATAAAATAGTTTTTTCTTTACTACTTTGAATTTGGAGATTAATACCTTGCAACAATTCACTCGAATTTTCTTTACAACTACATATGTGGCCAACTTTACAAACTGACTTAGTTCTATATCGTGGTCATACCTCTAATAGACAGTCTTAATTAGTATAGTTGCTACCATACGTGCCTTTTCTTTTAAGTACCTTAATCTGTTGAGTAATGGCACATGAGGGTTAATGGCTATACATTCTTTAATTTCTTATTCTGTCTAACCTAGTGTAGTTGTCTCTTCCAAAATTTCTTCTCTTTCATTTCTTAATCCACATAAATTATGGAGTAGCTTAGGTGTTATCTGAATATCTACCTCTTCCACATTTGAAATTAAAATTCTTTCTTCTTCTCTCAAATTGGCATAAAATTTGGGCACCAAATTTTCATAAATAGCATGCCCTTTTGATTTTGGAATTAATTCCAGTAGGTCCTAGAATTCAAATAATTCTTTGATATCTTCCATTCCAATCTAGTCAATTAGCCTACTATATAAAATGTCATACCCCTTTATTTCTTGATATTTTTTAGCAAATTGCTAACTCCTAAAATGGATTTCATTCAATACTATTGTTGTAGAAGGGTTAGGAAATTGCACTGATTGTTCCATAGGGGCTTGTTCTTCCATTTCTTTCTCAATTTGTTGAACTTGTTGCCAAAAAGAGTTAGGAGATTTTTGTTCCTCATCTCTTATATGTGGTGGAGAGTTGGCCACACTATCCACACTTTTCTCTTTTAGACTCCATATATAATTGAAGAGTTTCCTCCTCTTTAGTGGAAATTGTCAAACTGTTATCTTTAGTTTCTTATTTTTCAGCTTCATCTTCTTCTTCTTCCTCCTCCTCTTCTCTAATCTCCATGCTTATTGTCTTTTCTATGTCAGTGGAAAATTGAGATGGAGTCTCGATTATCATGCCTATTTTCTTCTTCTTCTTCTATAAACTACTGCTCTATTTCAATTTATTTTTCTTCTCTTTGCTGTTGCAATTGATCTTCTTCTTCCTTTGATAATAAATCTATATACATGGGCTCTTTATGCCATTTTGTCAAAATTATAGGCTCTTGTTTAATTTCTTGAGCCTTAAGCATGATTTCATTTCCTTTTTGTCTTCTAGTTAATTGTATTTGTTGTTGTTCTTCTTCCTCAGATACTAAATCAACAAAAATAGGCTCTTTTGTCCTTGAGCCATAGGTTCTAACTCTTCTTGCTTAATTTCTTTTTGCCTTAAAGGACTAGCTGTAGATTGTCTTTCTATAGCAGCTGGTGTTACTCTAGCTATTTCTTGATGTTTCTCCACTTTAATTTTATACTAGGCTTTTAATCTTTCTATAGCTTGTTTCTTCTACATGGCATCATACAAAATATGTACCTTAGCTAAAGCCATTTCTTCCTCTTCACCTTGTTCTTACAAAAGTGTAGCTTTTTCTATTGGTTTTATTGATTGAACTAAGGGTACTGGTTCTTGTTGTTGTTGCAAGGGTCTAGGTTGTTCTTCTTGTTGTTATTGTCTTTCAACAAATCATTTAGCTACATAATAAATCTTATGTAGAAACCATGTCATACATTTTCGTTGGATTAACTCGATCGTAGTCTCATTATTAGGTTTGATCTGATGTTCTCGGTTTACTATTGACTTTGTTGCTACTCTCATTCTAGTTTCAAAAATACTTGAAACTTTAACATTCAGTTTTGTAATCTTTTTAGTAAAACAAAGGATGTTTTCTTCTACCTCTAGAAGTTCCTTCTCTTGTGTTGTGTTTATGATCCTCTTCCTTGAATGCTAGTCTTTAGATCAATGTAGAAAACTCATGATGTCAATCTCATCCTACTAATTTTGAGCCATCTTTAGCTTCATTACTTTACGGAATGGAACAAATTTTGATTTTACTATTCTAAGTGCTAAATGATTTTTGCTGGTAATGCCCCCAATCTTAAGTTTATAAAGGTTAAATAAGCCTTAAGTTTTGGCAAGTAATCAAGTTATTTCCCACGCAAATTATGTATAGTTTAACTTTACTACTCCGTTGAGTTTAACCTATAACTCAACGGACTAAGTTCATGAACTTATCCTAGGATTCCATTGAGTTATAGGTTTACTCAACGGAATAAGCTCGTGGACTTACAATTAGACTCAATGGACTAAGTTCGTTGAGTTAAGCATAACTCCATGGACTTCTAAAAAACTTTATCTATTAAAATATAATATAAATATATTCTCTGCTTCGGTAAAAATCAAAGAATCTTTTGTCTGATCGATACTTACTTTTATAATTTCTTAAATTCAGTAGAACCAATTCCTTTTGCTCCGATCGAATTGAGAGTTTACCGGTTAAATCGCAAATTCATATATATAAACATTAATACTTTGGTTAAATCGATGTATTATTTCGGTTGAATTGATAATTAATATATATTAATAACTAAGATTTTTTTTCACTTCGGCTAAACCAAAGATTTTCCAGTTAGACCGATGTTTACCTATATAAAAACAAATATTTTCACTATTTCTATTAAACCGATACTTTGTTCTAGTCAAATCGACATTAGCTTTCACTCAAACTGAAATTACTTTAATATTATAGTTGATATATATATATTTCTTTTCTCTTCGGTCAAACCTATATCACACCTCGGTTGAATCAATAATTAATTTATAAAATTATTATATATATATATATATTTATGATACATTTTTGTTAAGTAATGGGACTTGGGTAATCTTCCATTCTTACTTCATCTATAATTCCAAACATACTTTTTGGAAATTTAAGAATGTGTCGGAGTCTTTGTCCATTTACTTTAAATAAATTCTAATTTATAGGATTTTCAATTTCAATTGCTCTATGAGAATAAATGTTTCAAACTATGTATGATCCTACTCTTCTAGATCTTAATTTTCCTAGATAGTTATGAAGTTTATGTTAGGGCAAGTAGCTCAGGTGTAGAGTATGCCACAAGTTGCCTAGGTCCAATTGGAAGCTTGTTAGCTATAAGTCTCTGATAGGTTAAATGTTTTTGGAAGGTTATCAACTTGAAGTATCCGAAAATAATAGAGGAGTCGAAGGCTCAGATTTAACTATCCAAAAGTCAGGAGATTTCGGAAGATTACAACTAGAGCCTTTTGAAATGACTTAAGAGGGACTTAAGTGGTTCTTTAGATAGTTAGGATAGTAAGTATCCAAAAGTTAGGAGATTTCGAAAAGTTACAACCAAACCTTCTGAAATGACGGGACTTAAGTAGATCTTCAAATAGTTCGGACAGTAAGTATCCGAAAGTCAAGAGATTTCAAAAAATTACAGCTAGAACCTTTCGAAATGACTTAAGTGGGTCTTCAGATAGTTAAGAAGCTAAGTATCTAAAAGTCAAGAATACTTTGGATAGTTAGCTTGCTATAGTATCCGACCGTTCTAACAGATGTAGACATAGAAGTCTTTCAGATAGTTAAGACCAATAACTATCTGAAATGCTGTAGTTTTTCAAAGAGTTAGAAAGAATGGCTCTGAAAATGAGTCTCCCTTCTCTGAAGAGTTAATGTACTACTGTAAATGGCTCCATTGTAGTTAAAGGTTTATTAACGCTAGGTTTGGTTGGTATATATAAACCTTTATGATGTTGTAAAACATACGGTTGATTGCGTTGAAGCTTATCGAAGAACATACAACTCTCGTGGATGTAGGCAGTTGCCGAACCATGTAAATCTTGTGTCTTTCTATGTGCTTTGTTTCATTACTCTCCATTTCATAATTTTGGTGAGTTTGAGAGGTGGGCTTTCAAAATTGTGCTAGAGTGTCATCAAAGAAGAGTAGCTTCGATTTCTAATAGTCTAGACATGTAAAGATACACCTCTTGTCCTATTTCAAAGATTTTTGGGATAATTATTCTATTATGCCACAACTTCATTTTTTCTTTTTCCACTAATGTTCTTGAATAAGATTTATTTCTAAATTCTTTTAATTCGATTAATTGTAACTTTCTATGCTGAACAACTTGATTTAATTAGTATTTAAAGTCTTTAATGCTCAATAAGCTTTATATTCTAATTTAGTAGGTAAATGACAACTCTTTCCAAATACTATATTGAAAGGTACATTCTTAGATTAGTTTTATAAGCAGTTTTGTAAGCCCAAAGTGCATCCATTAACCTAGTTGTCCAATCTTTTCTAGTAGAGTTAACTACTTTTTCCAAAATTAGTTTAATCTATTTATTTGCACTTTCAACTTGTCCACTTGTTTGAGGGTGATATGAAGTTGCAATCTTATGATTTACTCTATATTTCTTCATTAAAGCTTCAAAACTTCTATTACAAAAGTGAGTTCCTCTATCACTAATAATAGCTTTTGGCACTCCAAATTTAGCAATTATATTATTTTTTATAAAATGTATTACTACTTTTTTATTATTGGTTTTTGTAGGGATTGCTTCTATCCATATAAACACATAATCCACTCCTAATAATATATAATTATATTGATTAGACATAGGAAATGGACCCATAAAATCAATTCCCTACACATCAAAAATTTCAACTTCAACAATAAGATTTAAATGTATCATATTTCTCCTTGATATTCTTCCTATTTGTTGATATCTTAGACAACTCACATAATATTTGTGAGCATCTTTAAATAATGTTGGCCAATAAAATCCACATTGTAAGACTTTGGTAGTAGTTTTTTCTAAAGTAAAATATCCTCCACATGCTTGGTCATGACAAAAAGATAATATACTTTCATATTCAGTTTTAAAAACACACCTCCTTATGATTGAGTTAGGACATTTCTTAAATAAGTATGAGTCTTTCCCATAGTAATATTTTACTCTAGAAAAGAATAATTTCCTATCCTGTTTATTCCAATCCTTAGGTGTTAATCCTGTAACTAGATAATTAACTATGTTTGCATACCAAGACATTGTTTCTATAGTCATTAATTGTTCATTAGGAAATGATCCTTAATCTCAATTTTAGATTTTTCTATTGGTAACCTTGATAAGTGATCAATTACTACATTCTCACATCCTTTTTTATCTTTAATTTCTAAGTCAAATTCTTGTAATAATAATATCCACCGGATCAGTCTAGGCTTAGTTTCTTTTTTTGCTATTAGATGCTTTAAAGCTAAATGATCCATGCATACTATTACTTTAGCTCTAGTTAAATATGATTGTTTAGAATGAAAAAGTGCATAATATAACACTTAAATGATGGTTAATTGCATAATATTAGCTTATCATATGAGAATTAAGCCATTATGTTATAATTGCACTGTTATATGCTTTAATGAAGGAATCTACATAATTTCAAGGAATTAGCGTTAATTAAGTACATTTCTGAACTATCGGTAAGTTGCAGGCTTTTTAATTCCCAAGTATTCAAATTTTTTGTCATTTTAGAGAGTTATATTGCATGTACCGAACATTTATGTTTTAAATGCTTAAAGAATATTTTATTATTTCCTGAAGTACACGTGTTGTAACCTTAATGCATGACTTAAGTGAATTTTTGGTAAGTTATCTGCTAATTATTTGAAATACATTTGAGCATTAGACAGTTAGGTGTGCAAGTATCCGAAATATCTTTTTATCATAAAACTTACCACAAACATGTATCATTATCTGAAAACCTGATTTAAGTGTGGTTTTATAGTATTAAGCATGATCTATTTTATTTGCATATATTTATATCATGAATAGGTGCATAGTAACAACTTATTGAGTTATAGGTTTAAAGGTATAAAAAGGTCATGTGAGTACTCGTTGAGTTATTGAGTAAAAATCGTAAGTTATATATCTAAACTCGTATAGTTAAGTTATCTACACATGTGTTTTTAATGTTTTAAGTTGTCACGTGTTTTCCATGTGCATTCGGTAATGAAAATCAAAGAGTTAGATAACTGTTCAAGTTTTTATATGCATGGATAGATAACTGTTCAAGTTTTTATACGCATGGATAGATAATTGTTCGAGTTTTATAAAATGACTAACGAACAGATAAGTTTTCCATGTTCAGTTACGTGTTTTGCAAGTGCATAAACTTGAAGAGTTACAGATAAGTGTTCGAGTTTTTATAGGACTTAAATGATAAGTGTTCGATTAAAATTAAGACTTATAAGAACTAGAAGAGTTACAAGAAGATACAATATGAAGGAAAACCATGATTGCACGTATCACGCAGGAATTCACTCATGGAATGAAGAAAAAATCACCATCGTTGATATGAAAGAAGGAAATCCAACCAAGCACAGAAAGAAATATAAAAGAAGAGAAAAAATGATGAAGAAAGTGCGTGTGCAGAGGTGGAGAACCGTGCTAACTGTAGGAACCGACGGAAGTTCCTTGAAGCTCCACACCACCACCAAAATCACCAACCATCGAAGGTCTATGAGGATACTTTCCTGAGGTTGAGTCGATTCTAAGCCAAACACGGTGACTGACAACCACTATGAGTGATCACATCGCGGGAAGGGAAGCCATTTTCACCAAGCATCGACTCATATCTCAAGAGATCGTAAAGTTTCTAGCCTTGTTTTTGGGTTGACGCCAGTATGCTGAAAAGGAGATCATCTTACAATTCTTGATTTGCGATTTTATAGGGAGAGGAGGCAAGATTGTAAGTGATTAAGTTTTCAGTGGTGTAATCGCGTCGCATGTAGTGACAGAAGTTTTTACTATCGATAGAGATTTTTACATTTCACCTTTCGTTCATCTTCAGTAACATATCAAAACAAAAATACCAAAAACAACAAATTATCTATGTTTACATTTAGTATTAAAGTGTTGTATTGTTTGTTTTGTATTGTGATTAGTGTTATCATTGTCAGTATTGTGAATGTTTTACATTTGTTTGATTCAGAAAATAGAAAATAGTTTTATTATTTACTGAAATTGATTCATTCCAGATACTTAAAGATTTTAATGGTTACTGTTTGAAATATCTGAATGTTAGTGTTGCTTAATGATAAATCTAATATTAACTAACATTAAAGAGCTTAATTGATGTTATTTACAATCTGTGGAATCGCCCAATGGTTGGCCAAATTCCTTTGTAAATAACAGTATTTAATTGGAAAAATAGGATCGTAGAGTTAACTTAAGTCCACGAGGTTAGTCTGTTGAGTTAATCATAACTCCACGAACTAGGTCTGTTGTATTAACTGTAACTCAACAGAGTGCTTAACGGAACATATATAAACTACAATATAAAAAATCGAAACAGTGCACAATTCTCACTCAATCTCTATGAGATCGACCTGTACTTGCACACAAATACAATATATATTGTGCACTTGTAGTTGTAGGAACATATGGCTACACAAGAGGGGGGTGAATTGTGTTTTTCAACTTTTTCCGATTATAATTGAAACTTCAATACTTAAAAACAAGTCGAGACACTATTTTCATAAAATCATTTTTATTCAAGGTTTTAATTACAATATACAATTTAATTCTCCTCAGAAATTGTAGATGCAATTATATATCGATACCATGTTTCATCTATACAATTTCATAACTATAAACAGAGAAAACTAATTTACGAAATTTAAAATATTTCTCCCTATTTGAGATCTTTCTTCTTCTTCTTCTTCTTTCTTTTTCAGCAATTCTTCAGTGACGAATATCTTGTCTTTTTATGCTTCACTGAATTTGATTTCTTCTGATACTTCAAATCTTCAGTGACGTAAATCTAACCTTTTTATGCTTCACTGAACTTTCTTCCACCTGAGAGCTTTTCCCTGAAGAGGTGTTTTTGATCCCTGAAAAGATTTTTCGTTTGATGTGCAAGGATAGTTTGATCAATGAGAACTCTATGCCTTTTATACTATATCTTCATTTCATGCATATCCTCCACGTTTAATCACTACCAATTTTTCACTTCTTCATGTCTTTTCTTTTTCCACTACCAGTTCTGACCCACGTTTACATTTCGAATTTTCTTTAATCATTAGTCTTGGATCTTTGAAAAATTTCCTGCAAAATAAACTTTCTCTTCCAAAATTTTTCATCAAGTGTAATAAGAAGTCGTTACTTTAATGTTAACTAAATGAGTAACACAAGTAGATATTAACTTAACGTTTCTAACTTAACGAGTTCCTCATGTACCATTTCACGTGACAAGTACTGTAGCTAACTGAACGAACTAAGTCCGTGGTGTTACGCTAACTCAACGAACCATCTCCGTTGTGTTACGATAACTCAACGAACCAGTAATAAATAAATGTTTTTATAATAAGAATTTTACCACGTGCAAAAATAACAACTTAAGTTTTATAACAGTAACCTAACGCGTTGCCTTAGTGTTCAATATAGCAACTCAACGCGTTTAGTTATGCTAACTTAACGAGTTAAACATGAGCACCTCACGTGATACAATATAACATTCGTAATCTATAATTTTACCACGTGTATAACACTAACTTAATGAGTTCGTCTCTTATTTTACTCACTAACTTAACGAGTTCTCACGTGACCTCTATACAAATAACACTCTAACTTAACGAGATGTCTAAACGTGCACTGTTCATGATACAAAAGATATAACTTTAAAACATATCATGCTTTTCAATAAAAACACACGTTAACTTAATGTTTAGTTAAATGAGAAATTAATGCAATGAAATGACTAGTTATTAACTTAGTATAATTTTAGATCTAATACAGACAAGTATTTATGTTAGTAAGCTTTTTCTGTATTAATTGATGATTTTCATTTCTTTTCACAAGCAATAGTAATTGAGCAAATATGATTATATTCATTCAGCACACATCATCAAAACAAAATACTCAACAATCTTCCCATTTTTGACGATGACAAAACCATATTAAATCAATTATGAAATATGTTTAACTCAACAAAGCACATTCGTCGGGTTAACTTTTAATTCAATAAACAAGTTTGTTGACTTAAGTTCACTTAAGCTTATGTCTATTGTTTGTGTAAAAATCACTCTTAGAAATAAAACTTTTAGATGTCAATAATTATATAAGTATCATTTCTCCACCTTTCGTTATATAATCATCTGTCAGATTACAATAACCATTTAAATATCATATCCCTTTATAATATATATAACTAAAATCATAATCATCTTTTTATAATATTTCTCCCCCTTTTTGTCATTAATCAAAAACATAATTACAGATAATATATATATATAGTAAGAGATATATTTACAACTCTTTCTATAAACAATAATAACAATAGAATGCATTTACAGAAAAAAATGTATTGTTCAATGAATCAAACAAGGAATACAAACATTACATTTTGTATTCAGAAACAAGCAAACAGATAGTTAACGACCCCTGTTAAGTATATCACTTATAGCATTACATATTTTATCTCCTAGATGCCTAATATCATTTCTGATGTTGTTCAGCACTGCAACTAAGTTAAGAGGTAGTTGGAGTTGCTGTTCTGCTCGAACTAAATAACTTGGTTGTTGTTGTTGTATATGGTCTGTACAATCAGGTTGTTGTTGTTGTCGTTGAGGTTTATGCATGACCTGGAATCATTGCAAATCTTTTACACTAAATGCTCTCATGCCTTTAGTTTCAAAGGGCTAGTCAGATAAATTCAATTGGCTTGCAATGAGTCTACATACAACATCATCATAAAATAACTTTGAACTCATATGTTGTAGTTGAGAAGTGAAAACATCAAACCAATTGATTTGAATTCTATTCAGTAGGCTATAAGTTGCATATAAACAACTTCTGCTGACTTCCATATTGTGTCCAACTCTCTGAAATAAATTTGCATGCAATATATTTGCAATAAACCTTGCCTTTGCATTTAGATTTTCCATTAATCTCATTTCAGAATATACATCTGAAATTTTTGATAAAGACTGAATGTTCCATTCCAGTTGTCTAATCATGTCAAATCTATTTGTAACAACAACACCTTCATTCTTTAATCCCAAAACTTCAAAAATTAACTCAGGAGACAATGTGAACTCCTATTGATTTATTTGAGTTTTCAGTATGTTGTCATTCTTGACCAGATTGCTATAAAAAGCTGCAATAAGCTCTTTGTATTGCTTCCATTTCGTTCCAACTGGCAAGAATTGAATGAGGCCTTGAAACTCAAATAGATCTCTCATTTCCATCAAATTTCTGAATTTTATTGGACGAGCATGCAGAATCTGACATGTAATCAGATTATTGTATTTCTGCAATGCTTCTTCAAATCTAAAATGAATTGAATTACCTTGGATTTGTATTACTGTACACAAAGAAGGTGATACCTAAAGCCTTGATTTAGAGTTTAATTCATCTTCAGGAACCTCTTCTTCAAAATGAATGTCATGTTGTTCCTTTGTGAATATATTTTCTTGAAGTTGCTCAGGTAAGCTTGATTCTTCAGCTTCCATAGTGTAAGGAACATTTTCAATATGTTCAACATTCATCTATTTAGTCTCTATAGAATCTTCAGAGTTCAATTTTTTCACAAATTCTACAACCAGTGTATCTGTCTGTAATTGTTCATTTTGTTCAACAGATATTTCCATTAATACATGTTATGAATTCTTAGACTCTACTTCTATAGATTTTGGAGAAGGTTGGTTGACGCTTAGCTCTTCTAGAGTCTTAACTTGTTCAATATCTGCTACTCTAGACAATTCAGCCTGTGAACTAGTTACTATCTCAACATTTTCAATTATATCTGCAATAACTTGTTCAATGTTAGGTGCCTGATGCTCTAATATTTCAATTTCTGCATCATCAGGACTTGTACTAATAGAAAAACCAGAGCTCATATTTGACTTGGATTTCTTCTCAAGCTTTCTAGCAAGGGAAAATAAAGTCTCATTATCTTCATCAGTTTAAGTATGTTCGGAACTGATGAGTTTATCAGATGCACAATAAGGTACAATGTCTATATCTAGACATACATTGTCCTTTGGAAATAAATTTTCATCTGATTTTCCTTTTTCAATAGACTTTGTCTTTGAAGACATAATTTTTCTGATTTTCCTTCTACTATAAAATTTCTGTTTCTCCTCTTTAAGTATTGCTGTTTTCTTTTTAAATTGCTCCATAAAAGTTTTCTGCTTTAGTTCTTCAAAGACACTTTCTATTGCTATAGCCTTTCGAAGACTTTCAACTTTTCTTTTATCAACATCAATATTTGATTCTAATTATTTTGAATATAAAGGGGTAGGTATAGCAGATTCATGTTCTTCCTCAAATGGTTGTAGTCGTGTACCACTAATAGGAGTTTGAGGAATTCTATTTGATGAACCTACACCTTTTTCCATATATTTTGCATATTGTTCCAAAAATGCAATTTCAGCACATTTCATTCTGTATTCTCTATCATATTTACTACGAATACCCATGTATGTAATATTTGCATCAGTATGATGAAGTTCTTGTTTAACTTCATCTAATATACCCTAAGGAAAGAAGTAATCTCTATAAATTTCTGCTAACCTTTTGTCCACTCTAAATATTTTCTTGAACCAAGTGCGTGGAACTTCATCATTTTCTATTTCTTTTCCTTTTGCATCTCCTCTGCTTTTGCCTTTTCCTCTGCCACGACCTTTGTAGAACTTGGAGACCATCGTTGCAGGTTGTAACAGCAACAAGCGGGAAATATTTTCTTGACAAAGTTTACAAATAACCTAAGTGCCCGTGTAATAAGTGTTTAAATAGGGTTTTAGGCGAATAACTCAACGTGAAGAGAGGTTGAGTTTAGATATTAAATAAATATTGAATAAAGTTTATTCAATCAAGGTACCCAAAATATTCAAGTATAACTCGTTGAGTTAACTAACCTAACGAGTAAAACGTTGTCTAAAGGTAGTTTTACATGTTACCTTATCTAACATAACATTTAGTTAGTATAATTAAAATAATTTTCGGATGCTTCCAACTGAAACATTCCGAACACATCACAATAGGTATACCTTATCATTTTCTTGAGAACATTGTAAACTATTCTAACATTCATGTCCATTGAATCTAAAATAGTTTGTTTGTTTTTTTTTTAAATTATTTCATCAAGATTTTAAGAGGACATTAATTTAGATTAACCAAGATTTGTATTCTGAATTATATTAATCTGTTTTTTGACATTGTTAATCCTCCTCCAAATATACTTCTTATATATTCAATAACATACAAAATATACTTGTATAACAAAAGATGTTAAGTATAACTATACTTTTAAATTTTCTTTTCAGAAACTTTCGTTATTCTGACTTCATCAAAAATGATTTCCAGAATCAATTCCTACTATATATGAATCAAAACGCAACTTTGAACTCTATATGATTAATTCAAGGAGAATAAAAGAATGTATCTCAAATAAACGTTTTCAAAAGTACTAATGTTGATTCAATAAATCAGTAGTCATATTGGTAGAAACTATATTCGATTCAAAGATATTTGTAATTAATGAAACAACTTTTTCCTTTCAAAACAATAAATATTGATAATTTTCTTTAAAAGTTAGTTTGAAAAGCTTGAATCATACAAGAAGTTTCTAATGTACCCGTGTAATGAGCTTTAAGTCAACAATCCCATATCTGATCAGGACCTTAGGTTGCCAGATTTAAAAAATCATTTTTTAGGACAACAATCCTTACATACTTATCTGCTCAAGTACAAAAGCCTCGTGATCAAACTAATCAATAAACTCTCAAAGATTTTCACTTTGTAAGCACTTTTCATTTTAAGCACAGTATATATGTATTCCATTAATACAAATGCAATAAAACACAAATCTCATACAATTTTTACTTCTATGATTTTACTAAGAATATGAATCATTTTCGATAAGCTTATACTTTTGATTAACAATTTAAGATGAGTTACATATAACTTATTCTACAAGTTTAATCAATTAAGTCAAATTTATGCATGATCATATGCACTTTCCTTGATTCAAAGAAAACACTTAATCAAAATTTCAGAATGTCAGAAGTATTTAATGTTTTTCATTTACACTTCCACTTAAAATCGTAAAAACCATTAAAATTGATAAACTACTTAAAATCAATAAGATACTACTACGATTTTACAATAAATACATAGTATCTTAAGCAGCAGTTTAGATATTACTTTAGATATTTATGATAAGTATATAATATCTATGAGGTGAACAACATCATCAATACTATTTATCTTTTTATGTGGAGTTTAAGCATTTTACACATCACATAGCCTACAAATACCCAAATTTAATCTAATGTTGCAGAATGTATTTTTGTTTAGAGGTTTTGTAAATATATCAACTAATTGATTTTTACTAGACACAAATTCTAATTTAATTTTTCCTTTAATTACGTTATCTCTTAGAAAATGATGTCTAACCTCTATATGCTTTGCTCTTGAATGTAATACAGGATTTTTGGAAAGATTTATTGTAGAACTACTGTCACAATAAATCTCAGTTGAATCATAAGATAATCAAAAATCTTCTAAAGTTTGCCTTATCCATAGAATCTGAGTGCAACACAGTGCAGCAGCAACATATTCAACTTCTGTAGTAGAAAGTGCTACACAGTTTTGCTTTTTACTAAACCATGACACCAAATTATTTCCCAATAATTGACATGTGCCACTAGTACTCTTTCTATCAGATTTAGATCCTGCATAATCAGCATCAGTATATCCTATAAGATTTATTGAACTATACTTAGAATAATACAGTCTGAAATGTTTAGTTCCTTGTATACATCTAAATATTCTTTTAATTGCAATTGAGTGTGATTCTTTAGGATTAGATTGAAATCTAGCACAAACACACACAGCAAACATAATATCAGGTCTACTAGCAGTCAAATAAAGTAAAGAACCAATCATACTTTTGTATTTTCTTTGATCTATTGATTTTCCTATGTCATCAATATCTAACTTTAAAGAAGTACTCATAGGAGTTCCTCGAATCCTTGTATCAATAAAATTAAATTTCTTAAGCATTTCATTTGCATATTTTTCCTGATTTAAAAATATACCTTTATCCATTTGCTTAATTTGAAGTCCTAGAAAATATGAAAGTTCTCCTATCATACTCATTTCAAATTGATTAGTCATCTCTTCAGAGAATATTTTTATCAGCTTATCAAAGGTTGCTCCAAAGATTATATCATCCACGTATATTTGAACAACAATCTGATCTTTACCATCTCTCTTGATAAATAGAGTATGATCCACTTTTCCCAGGATATAGCCTTTTTCTATTAAAAAAGTAGATAATCTTTCATACCATGATCTAGGTGCTTGCTTCAAACCATATAAGGCTTTCTTCAATTTATACACAAAGTTAGGATTTTCAATATCTTCAAATCCATGTGGTTGTTTTACATAGATTTCTTCATTAATTAAACCATTTAGAAATGCACTCTTTACATCCATTTGATATAATTTAAAATCCATATAACAAGCATAGGCCAATAATATTCTAATACTTTCTTACCTAGCCATAGGAGCAAATGTTTCATCATAATCTAGTCCTTCTTCCTATGTATACCCTTATGCAACTAATCTAGCGTTCCTTATAACTTGACCAGTTTCGTTAGTTTTGTTTCTAAAGATCCACTTTGTACCTATTATGGACAGATTTTTTGGTAGAGAGACTAATTCCCAAACATCATTTCTGATGAATTGATTTAGTTCTTCTTGCATTGCCACTATTCAATTTTCATCAGATAATGCTTTTTCTATATTCTTTGGTTCCACCATAGAAACAAACATACACATACTATTTAAATTTATTGAAGCTCTAGTTTTAAATCCCTCATTAATATTATGAATGACTTGAGTACTAGGATGTGATGAAGAATAACGCCAATTTCTCTGATTTTCCTCAATATTCTCATCAACATTTGGAGGTCCATCATTTTCATCATTAGTTTGATCATTTAAGTTCATATTTTTGATTTTCTCAGATAAATTTTCAATCTCTCTATTGATCTCTAACTCTTTTGGGAGATTGATCATATCATCATTATCAGCTTTAGATTGAGATTCTCTAAAAGAATTTTCATTGAAGCTTACATAGAGGGTTTCTTCAATAGTTTTAGAAGTCTTGTTATATACTCTATAGGCTTTACTTCTAGTAGAGTAACTTATAAAAATTCCTTCTTTCGCTTTGGCTTGAAATTTATCCCTTCTATCCTTAGTATTAAGAATAAAACACTTGCAGCCAAATGGTTTTTTAAAAGGAGTTTTATTAACACGAGGTCTTAAATGACTTCTGTTAATAACATAACAAGCTGTATTCACTACTTCAGCCTAAGGATTTTGAGGTAACTTTTGTTCATTCAACATAGTTCTGGCCATTTCCTGAAGTGATCTATTCTTTCTCTCAACAACACCATTTTGAGACGGTGCTCTTGGAAAAGAAAAACTATGATCAATGCCATGATCTATACAATAATTATCCATTTGATCATTATCAAATTTAGTACCATGATCACTCCTAAGTTTTTGAATAGAGACACTTTGTTCATTTTGAACAAAATTGCAAAACATTTTAAATTTTTCAAAAACTTCTGTCTTAGATGCTAGAAAATATACCCAAGTATATCTAGAGAAGTCATCTACTAAAACAAATACATACTGTTTACCACCAAGACTCATGATTCTTGTTGGTCCAAATAGATCCATATGTATAAGTTCTAAGACTCTCTTGCTTGAAATATCAATTTTGGATTATAAAGAGTTTTTGTGAAGTTTACCTAACTCACATGCATCACACATAAAGTCCTTTGAGTATTTAATCTTTGGTAAACCTCTCACTAAATGTTTTCTAGATAGTTTATGTAACAGTTTCATATTTATATGCCCAATCCTTCTATGCCATAGATATGCATCACTAGTTTCAGCTAGCAAACATGAATTTAAATCAACTACACCAAAAGGTAAAGATAAAATACATACAGAACATTTTCTTTTAGAAATAAACTTAATTTCATATGTATTTTTATCAATAATTTTGCATACATTATCTTTAAACACTACATAATATCCATTCTTAGTTTTATAACACTCAACAAATTAAATCCAAGGTTTTCTACATATAGTACATTCAAAATAACACAAGTCGAAGTTATTTGAACATTACCCATACCTATGATTTTATCATTGCTTTTGTTTCCAAATGTTACACTTCCATTCATGGTATTTGTAAAATTTTGTAGTAGACTTTTCTATCCGGTCATGTGACTTGACGCTCCATTATCTAAGATCTATTTTGATGTTGTTTCCTCCTGCAAAACAAATTAAGAAAAACTTTTTCTTGGTACCCAATGTTGTTGAGGACCAAGTTCATTAAACGCATATTTCTTCTTTTTGTTTAAAAATAGTTTAACATTATCATTTACATTCTTATTAGTTGTAAGTACTATAGACTTATTTTTAACATCATACTTATAGCATTATTGCTTTTATAATCATTCTTTTTGTTTTCTGGTGTAGTATAATCAAGACCAAATCGATTTTTATAAGAAAATTTATTTTGTTCATGCTCATACATTTCAGTAAGTTCATACCAAGATTTTGTACTTTTATTTGAATTTTCAGTACATACAAAATCTTTTTCTGCACATAAATTTTCAGATAAAGAACATGTAGAATGAGTAATTGGTCTAACACCAGTGTTTTGAATTACATGCTTGGGTTTCTGAATTTCCAATTTACTACAATTGTCTGAAATTTTAGAAACATTAGTAATTGAATTTCCAAAACAAGAAACAAGATTTTTAGAAACATTTATAATCATGTTAGAAGTACATTTTGACAAATCACATTGATTTATATTATTACTACATGATTCATCCCTTGGAGTACCTACTTCTACATATTTATTACCTTGTTTCATGATAAAAGGAATTTTAGTCTTAGATTTACTTGAACTACAACTAACAAATCCTTTATTGGCTTGAGATTCAAGATAATCAAATCCTAAGCCAAATTTATATGACACCGCAGGGGTACTAGTTAATTTGTCTAACTTAGTTTGACTTAAATTCCATTTCTCAATGGTAGAATTTAAATCTAGCTCTCTCAGTCTTAATTTATCTATCTCTAATTCAAGTTCATTTATATTGTTTCTCAACATTTCATTTTCAGATTCTATTTTTAATTTTTCAGCATTTGTATACTGTATTTGTTCATGCAAGACACATTCATTAAATCTAAATTTATGCAAATCTCTAGCATGATTTTCATTATCACATTTAAACTTTTCTAAATTTATGCAAATTTTAGCATGATTTTCAAAATTCTTTCCTAAGCATTTTAAAGAGTTTATGATATCAAGAAATCTAGAAAACATCTCAAAAATACTTTGGTCTTCATGCATCTTAAAGAGTTCATACTTATGAATCAACATGTTTATTTTAGTCTCTTTAACTTGAGAAGTACCTTCATGTGAAACTTCTAATGCATGCCACACCTCATAAGCAGATTTATATGTCGACACTTTACTGAATTGTTCATAACTCAATGCACAAAATAAAATATTTAAGCCCTTAGCATTCAGAGTTTCATTTTTTTTTCAGTAATTGTCCAAGAATTATAAGGGGTAGATAACAGAGTATATGGTTTAGAAATCATGAACCACAACTTATGATCTATACTTTGAAGAAAAACAGTCATCCTATATTTCCAATATTCAAAATGTATTCCATCAAATAAAAGAGGACGGTTAAGATTTTGGCCTTCATATAAAGAAAAATTACCATTTTCAGTAGTCATCTTACCTTAGATTTTTCAACTTATTTGATTTTAAACAGTCTAAAAACTTTAAAACAACTTGAGCCTTAAATCAAGAAAGTTAAACGTATGCTCAGATATTAATTTCTGTTTAAAAACAAGGAAGGTAGAATAAGCAATGATATTAAATAAGTTGGTATCGATTTTATATCAAAGATTATTAACAAAGCTCTGATACCACTTGTAGGATCGTATGACTACACAAGAGGGAAGTGAATTGTGTTTTTCAACTTTTTCCGATTATAATTGAAACTTCAATACTTAAAAACAAGTCGAGACACTATTTTCATAAAATCATTTTTATTCATGGTTTCAATTACAATATACAATTCAATTCTCCTCAGAAATTGTAGATGCAATTATATATCGATACCATGTTTCATCTATACAATTTCATAACTACAAATAGAGAAAACTAATTTGCGGAATTTAAAACATTTCTCCCTGTTTGAGATCTTTCTTCTTCTTCTTCTTTCTTCTTCAGCAATTCTTCAGTGATGAATATCTTATCTTTTTATGCTTTACTGAATTTGCTTTCTTCTGATACTTCAAATCTTCAGTGATGTAAATCTTACCTTTTTATACTTCACTGAACTTTCTTCCACCTGAGAGCTTTTCCCCGAAGAGGTGTTTTTGATCCCTGAAAAGATTTTTTGTTTGATGTGCAGGGATAGTTTGATCAACGAAAACTCTATGCCTTTTATACTGTATCTTCATTTCATGCATATCCTCCACATTTAATCACTACTAGTTTTCCACTTCTTCATGTCTTTTCTTTTTCCTTCATCGAAACACAAACGTTCTGACCCACGTTTACATTTCGAATTTTCTTTAATCATCAATCTTGGATCTCTAAAAAATTTCCTGCAAAATAAACTTTCTCTTCTAAAATTTTTCATCAAGTGTAATAAGAAGTCGTTACTTTAATGTTAACTAAACGAGTAACACAAGTAGATATTAACTTAACGTTTCTAACTTAACGAGTTCCTCATGTGCCATTTCACATGACATGTACTCTAGTTAACTAAATGAACCATCTCCGTTGTGTTACGATAACTCAACAAACCAGTAATAAACAAATGTTTTCATAATAAGAATTTTACCACATGCAAAAATAACAACTTAAGTTTTATAATGCTAACCTAATGCGTTGCCTTAGTGTTCAATATAGCAACTCAACGCATTTAGTTATGCTAACTTAACGAGTTAAACATGAGCACCTCACGTGATACAATATAACATTCGTAACTTATAATTTCACCATGTGTATAACACTAACTTAACGAGTTCGTCTCTTCTTTTACTTACTAACTTAATGAGTTCTCACGTGACATATTTTAACCTTTAAGCCTCTAACTTAACGAGTTCTCACGTGACCTCTATACAAATAACACTCTAACTTAACGAGTTGTCTAAACGTGCACTATTCATGATATAGAGGATATAACTTTAAAACATATCATGCTTTTCAATAAAAACACACGTTAACTTAATGTTTAGTTAAATGAGAAATTAATGCAATAAAACGACTAGTTATTAACTTAGTATAATTTCAGATCCAATATAGACAAGTATTTATGTCAGTAAGCTTTTTCTGTATTAATTGATGATTTTCATTTCTTTTCACAAGGAATAGTAATTGAGCAAATATGATTATTTTCATTCAACACACATCATCAAAACAAAATACTCAACAGCAGTTAAAATACAAATTGGAATTAATATCTAATTTGTGTGAAAGGTTGTTTGTTTACTTCTAAAAGTAATTATTGATATAAGCATAAAAACAAATTAAACAAGTTTAAGAATTAACTTAACAACCCAAATAAGTTTTCTAACGCCGTTGCTAGGGATTGAGAAGCTAAGCAACTATGAGTGATGTTTTGTTTTAATAGCAGAGGAGTGTGGTGTGTTTTATTTTTTAATTGAGAATATGACATATGGTTATGCTCAAAGATTTCTGAAACTTGTAGTGAGCATATGTGAATTTTGCAATTTGGAAGGTCAAGACATCTTTGATTGTTTGAAATTGAGACGATTGCAGATGGTTAGATCACATGAACAATAAATGAATTATATTCAATATAATAGAGCTGAGTATGAGAATCTTATAGTTTACCCAACTAATGGTCAGTTTAGAATGTGCAATATGTTTAGAGACAAGGTAGTTTAGGATAGGTATGACAGACTGAAGCGTAGTTTAGAGCAAAACATGGACAAAGTGGAACAATATATGTGTTAGCAACAAGAAGTCAACCAATTAAACTATAAAGAAGAATATTCAAAACCTAAAATTTATATCATATACGAAACTGAAAAAACTATAATGAAAATTGATCAAAAATTGATTGCAATGAGATTAGATGATCTTAAAAGAAGACTAAAAGCATTGGACGATTTTACAATGAAATTACAAGTTATGCAACAGGAAAACACAAATGAAAATTTTAATGTTATAGATTTGCATAATTTGCAAGATATACAGACAAAAGAAAATACAAATGCAATAGAATTTAAAGAATGTAAGTTAAAACTAAAAATAATTGAAGATCATAAGCACGAAAATGAAATACAAGAACATCATGAAAGTAATGAAAATTTGGAAAATGTATGTATAACATTAAGATCTAGAACTGATATACCACCAAGAATTCAAAAAGAATTAGAGAAAAGAGAGAAATTTTTGAAAAGGTACAAGTTAACATACCTTAGATTTATTGTAGAAAATGCCACCTTGTGCTAAGTTTCTTAAGGATTGGTGTACTAAGAAAAGAGAGTGAAAAGTTTTAAGAAAAGTATTTTTAGTTGAGCAAAGTAGTTTCCTATTTTTGGCACAAATTCCTAAAAAGTTATTTAATCTTGTAATCCCTATTGTGTCATGCACCATAGGAAATACTGTTATAGAAAGAACCTTAATAGACCTAGGTGCAGGTATAAATGTTATACCGTGTGATATATTTACATCCTTAGGATTAGAAGGCTTAATTCCTACTAGGACTGTTATTCAATTAGCTGATAGAAGTATAAGATACCCTAGAGGAAAAATAGAGGATGTCTTAATTAAAATAAAAAACTTCATATATCCTATTGATATTGTGATTTTGGATTCCCAACAAATTAAACATCAAAATCATGATACATTTTTAATTTTGGGAAGACCATTCTTAGCAACATTAGGGGCTGTTATAAATTGTAAAACTGGAGTAATGAAGTTAGCATATGATAATGAGGATACTCAATTAAACATTTTCAAACTAGAAAAGTTTGAGGAGTTAGAAATGTCCTTACATACTATAGACTTTTTAGAGGATGAATGAGCTATGCTAGATGATGTGATTCAAGATGAACTGAATAGGCAACTAAATTCTGAAACTTTAGAAGTAAGTGAAAGCATAAATGTAGAAAGAGATCAAGAAGAGATTTATATAGAAGATGAAAATGTTTAATTAGGAGTTCTAGCTTCTAATGGTCAACATTTAGAATTGAAACCTTTACCTCCTTAATTAACCTATATATTTCTGGAAGAGAAACGAACATGTCCTATCATTATTGCTTCAGATTTAAAAGAAGATCAAATTTCTAAATTAAAAGTAGTAAAAACTTATAAAGAAGCAATAAGATAGACTATGATTGATATAAAAGGGTTAAATGCAACTTTATGCTGTCACCACATATATTTAGAAGAGAATGCTAAACTAGTTAGAATTCCTAAGAGGAGATTAAATCCAAACCTTAAAGAAGTAGTTAGGAAGGAAATAGTAAAATGGTTAGATAATGACATAATTTATCCTATTTCTGATAGCCCATGGGTTAGTCCAATCCATGTAGTTCCCAAGAAATCAGGATTAACAGTTATTAGGAATGAAAGTCAGAACTTGATACCTACTAGAATTCAATCAGGCTAGAGAGTGTGTATAGACTATAGAAAGCTGAATGCTATGACTAGGAAAGATCATTTTCCCTTACCTTTTATAGACCAAATGCTAGAGAAATTAGCAGGGCAAGAATATTTTAGTTTCCTAGACTGGTATTCAGGATATAACCAAGTTCCAGTAGCATTAGAGGATCAAGAGAAAACAACTTTCAAATGTCCTAATGGAACTTATGCTTTTAAGAGAATGCCATTCAGATTATGCAATGCATCAGCTACCTTTCAAAGGTGTATGCAAGGCATATTCATTGGAATGACTGAAGACTTTTTAGAAATATTTATGGATGATTTTACTATATATGGAACTTCATATGAAGTATGTTTAAACAATTTAGACCAAGTATTAAAACGCTTTATGGAAAAAATCTGGTTCTAAATTGGGAGAAATGTCACTTCATGGTTAAATAAGGAATAGTCTTGGGACATGTTGTTTTAAAGAAAGGTTTGGAAGTAGATAAAGCTAAAATAGAAGTAATTTCTAATCTACTAGAACCTAAATCAGTAAAAGATATTAGATCATTTCTAGGACATGTAGGATTTTATAGAAAATTTATTAAAGATTTTAGCAAAATAGCTAGACCTTTAACTAATCTATTAAAAGATGTCCCATTCAATTTTGATAAAAATTGCAAAGAAGAATTTTTTAAGCTTAAGACTAGCTTAATTTCAACTCCTATAATATAAGCACTTGATTGGAGCCATCTATTTGAATTAATGTGCGATGCATTTGATTTTGCTGTAGGAGCAGTGTTGGGACAAAAGATAGAAAAATCTCCTAGAGTGATTCATTATACAAGCAAAACTTTGAATGATGCTCAAGTTAATTATACAACTACTGAAAAAGAGCTGTTAGCTGTTGTGTTTGCTTTAGAAAAGTTTAGATCATATCTGATTGGAGCTAAAGAGATAGTATACATGGATCATTCAGCTTTAAAACACCTAATAGCAAAGAAAGAGACTAAACCTAGATTGATCTGATAGATATTATTATTACAAGAATTTGATCTAGAAATTAAAGATAAAAAAGGTTGTGAGAATGTAGTAGTAGATCATTTATCAAGATTACAAATAGAAAAATCAAACATTGAAATTAAGGATGATTTTCCTAATGAACAATTAATGACTATGAACACAATGCCTTGGTACGTAGACATAGTTAATTACTTAGTTACTAGTTTAACACCTAAAGATTGGAATAAACAAGATAAGAAATTGTTCTTTTCAAGAGTAAAATATTACTACTGGGAAGACCCATACTTATTTAAGAAATATCCTGATCTGGTCTAAGGAGGTGTGTTCCAGAAACTGAATATCAAAGCATATTGTCTTTCTGCCATGATCAAGCATGTAGAGGGCATTTCGGTTCAAGGAAAACTGTTGCCAAAATTCTGCAATGTGGCTTTTATTGGCCAACACTATTCAAAGATGCTCATAAATATTGCTTAAGTTGTTTAAGATGTCAACAAATAGGAAGAATATCAAAGAGGAATATGATGCCTTTGAATCCTATTGTTGAGGTTGAAATTTTTGATGTGTGGGGAATAGATTTTAGTTTGTTTCCTATGTCTAATCAATTTAATTATATATTGTTGGGGGTGGATTATGTATCTAAATGGATAGAAGTTATTCCTACAAAAACTAATGACAATAAAGTGGTAATACATTTTATAAGAACTAATATAATTGCTAGATTTGGAATACCTAAAGCTATTATCAGTGATAGAGGAACTCATTTCTGTAATAGAAGTTTTGAAACCTTAATGAAGAAATATGGAGTAAATCACAAAATTGCAACATCATATCATCTGCAAATAAGTGGACAAGTAGAAAGTGCAAACAAACAAATTAAGTTAATCTTAGAAAAAGTAGTAAATCCTACTAGAACAGATTGGGCTAATAGATTAATAGATGCACTTTGGGCTTATAGAACTGCTTATAAGACAAGCTTAGGTATGTCACCTTTTAGGCTAATATATGGAAAAAGTTGTCGTTTACTAGTTGAAATTGAACATAAAGCTTATTGGGCATTAAAAACTCTAAACACTAATTTAAATTAAGCTGCTGAAAACAGAAAAATACAATTGATTGAATTAGAAGAATTTAGGAATGAAACTTATTTGAAGATTGTAAGAGAAAAAGAGAAAATGAAGTTCTGGCATGATAAGAAAATTATTCGAAAAACGTTTGAAGTAGGACAAGAAGTATATCTTTACATGACTAGACTCCATAACCATCTAGGAAAATTAAGATCTAGGTGGGTAGGACCTTATATAATTCAAAATATTTATTCTTATGGAACTATTGAAATTGAAAATCCTAAAAATCAGAATATATTTAAAATAAATGGACAAAGACTTAGACCTATTTTGAAGATTCCAAAAAGTTCCTTTGGAATTATAGAAGAAGTAAGAGTAGAGGACTACTTGAGCTTTACTTAGTAAGAAATCATCTAAGTTAGTTTTGATTAAAAAAAAAAGAAGCTTAATTGAACATAGTCACGGTTCAACCGGAAGAAATTATCGGTTTTATCGAAACATATATTAAAAGAAAAAAAATCGTTGCAGTTCAATCAATAGGATCCATCAGTTTGATCGAAACATAAAAACATAAAAAAATCTATATATTATATTAAGTAAAAATGTCGGTTTTCCTAAAGCATAATATCGGTTCAACCGGTAGAAAAAAAGAAGAAGAAGAAAAGAAGTATTTAATTTCGGTTTAATTGAGGAATATAACGGTTTGACCTTAAATTTAAATGTTGAAAAAGTAAGATCGGTTACACTGGAAATTCTTCAGTCTTGACTGAAGTAAAAATTATTATTATAAGTATTTTCATTACTTTACGGAAAGTCCATTGAGTTACACTTAACGAACTTACTCCGTTGAGTCTAGGATAAGTTAATGAACTTACCCCATTGAGTTAACTATAACTCAACGGAGTACTGTAGTTAAGTCCACGGACTTAGTTCGTGGAGTTAGCCGTAACTCCACGGAGAAGTGAGTGAGAGAGCAAGAGTTTGCACAAGAAAATGACCCAATTACCTGCCTAAAACTTAGGGTTTATTTATACTAAAACTTAGGATTTAGGGGCATTATCCGTAGAATCATTTAGAACTTAGAACAGTAGAGATCAGAGCGATTCTATTCCGTTCCATCACACCATGAAGACAAGATGATGCTTGAGTTCTGGGAGGAAATAGACACTACAAGATTTCTTAGAGAATCAAAAGAATGACACACGAGACAAAAGATCAAGAACACGACAAGGGAAAAAGAACTCCAAAATGTAGAATTTGACATTTTCTACTAGAGGAAAGTTTTAGTAGATTAAAATATTAAGATACCTCAGATTGTGGAGATGAGGATAAAGGTAGCAATAGAAGTTGTGGTAAACAAAGAAAGAAGAATCAGGCCAAACAACAAAGTTGCCCTAGAATTGATCCGACGTAAGTCCAGATTATGGTTTGTACGACATATTGGTGGACATGCCTAGTGGGCAATCTAGGAGCAATAGAGGAAAGCAATTGAATAATCTGCAACTATAGAGTCTACTACTGAAAGTCTAGTTACTGAGGAACAACAGCCAAGACCTTCAGTTCCATCAACAGAGCCATTACCACAAGTAACATTTGCTTGGCCGAGAACTGAAGAAGAGGATAAAGAGTTTGCTGGCTTGGTCAAAACAACAAAAGACCAAGGAGATGATGAAGAAATGGCTATGGCCAAGGCACATATCCTGTATGATGCCATAAAGAAAAGATGGGCTGAAGAAAAGTTGAGGGCCCAATAAAAAATTAAAGTAGAGCAGCATCAGGAAGTAGCTTGATCAATGGCTGCCAAAGAAGCTGAAGTTGGTCCTTCGAGACTAGTAATTATAGAAAGAGTAAAACAGGAAGAGCTAGTACCTATGGCTCGAGGGTTTGAAGAGCCCATTTTTGTAGATTTAGGGCGTGTTAGTGCATGATGGAAAATTCTGACGGAAAGGAAAAGGAAAATTCTGACGGAAAGGAAATGGAAAATTTGTAACGGAAAGGAAAAGGAAAATTATGAGAGGGGTTTAGTGCAGGACAGAAAATTCTGATGGAAATTCTGACAAAAGTTTATTACAACTAATATTCGAAAAATACAAATACATCTTAATTGAAATATTACAATACGAAATAATATCATCTAGTTCTTCCATCCCACATTGCCATCATCATATCTTCTCGCATCTTATCTGTCATTTCTTTTCTTTGTTCTTGAGTCATTCGAACCTGGGCATTGCTTTCTATATGTATCTCTCCCATTGGTTGTATGTCATCAATAATATTTAACTCTTCCAACTCATCTAGCAGGTCCTCAAGTAAATCTTCCTTATTAGTCTTACGAATTCCGTCAGGCATGAGACAGGGAGAAAAATTTTCTGAATGGGGGCAATCAGAAATTTTCTGACGGTAAAGGAAATTTTTGGATTTTATACAACGGTAAAATCCGACTTTCCTTTCCGTCAAGTGTAATGCACACTAACAGCATTCTGACGGAATTCAATAATTTTCCTTTCCGTCAGCTGAATTCCGTCAGGCACTAACCCCCCCTTAATCTTAGAGGAGAAAGAGGAAGACTAGACATAGCTAATTAGAAGAAGGAAAGGAAAAGAGATAGTGCCTAAAGCTCCTATAGAGATTAAACATGAGCTGAAAATATCAAAAGGGCCTGTAGAGCCTATTTTTGTAGAACTACTATCCGAAGCTGAGGATGAGCAAGAGTAGCAACAGCAAGAGCAAAGACAAGAAGAAAAACAGGTTGAAATTAGTTTGTAGCCTATACCAACAGAAGAAACTGAAATTAGGGCAGAAGTTGATTTGCCCATGACTCAATCCCAATCTGACACAGAATCGGAAAGAATAGTGACAATGTAGATTGGTAGTCAGGAAGAAGAAGAAAGAGCAAAAACTGAACAAGAAGTTGAACAAGTACATATTGAACAAGAAAGAAATGACTCGATGGATTCCATTGAAGAGGGAGAGACTCTTCATCAAATTTTAGAAAGAATTCAAGATAGAGTGGAGAGTTCTACCGACTCTCCACCATAGACAAAAATAAAAGAAAAAATGTAGGAATCTCCAGATCATTTTCAACAAATTCAAGTTCAACATATGAAAAAAGGAAATTCAACCGATCATCTAAGCAGAAGCAGTTACTATAGAAAGAAATATAAAAGAAGAGAAAAAAGATGAAGAAAGTGTGTGTGTAGAGGTGGAGAATCACGCTAACTACAGGTAGCATTGGAAGTTCCCTGAAGCTCCACACCACCACCAAAATCACCAACCATCAGAGGTCTGTGAGGATACTTTCTTGATGTCAAGTCGATTCCGAGCCAAACAAGGTGACTAACAACCACTGTGAGGAGTGATCGCGTCGCGAGAAGGGAAGCCATTTTCACCAAGCACCGTCTCATATCTAAGGAGATCGTAAAACTTCTAGTCTTGGTTTCGTGTTGATGCCAATATGCTTAAAAGGAGATCATCTTACAATTTTTGATTCATGATTCTATAGGGAGAGGAGGCAAGATTGTAAGTGATTAAGTTTTCAATGGTGTAATCGCATCACATGTAGTGACGAAAGTTTTTATTGTCGATAGAGATTTTTACATTTCACCTTTTGTTCATCTTCAAGAACATATCAAAACAAAAATACCAAAAATAACAAATTATCTGTGTTTACATTTAGTATTAAAGTGTTGTATTGTGATTAATGTTATCATTGTTAGTATTGTGAATGTTTTACATTTGTTTGATTCAAAAAATAGAAAATAGTTTTATTATTTACTGAAATTGATTCGTTCCAGATACTTAAAGATTTTAATGGTTACTGTTTGAAATATCTGAATGTTAGTATTGCTTAATGATAAATCTAATATTAACTAACATTAAAGAGCTTAATTGATGTTATTTACAATCTATGGAACCACCCAATGGTTGGCTGAATTCCTCTATAAATAACAGTATTTAATTGGAAAAATAGGCTTGTGGAGTTAACTTAAGTCCATGAGGTTAGTCCATTGAGTTAACCATAACTCCACGAACTAGGTCCGTTGTGTTAACTGTAACTCAATGGAGTGCTTAACTAAACATATATAAACTTCAATATAAAAATCGAAACAGTACATAATTCTTACTCAATCTCTGTGAGATCGACCTGTACTTGCACACAAATACAATATACATTGTGCACTTGCAGTTAAAATACAAATTAGAATTAATATCTAATTTTTGTGAAAGGTTGTTTGTTTACTTCTAAAAGTAATTATTGACATAAGCATAAAAACAAATTAAACAAGTTTAAGAATTAACTTAACAACCCAAACAAGTTTTCTAGCACCGTTGCCGAGGAGAAATTCAAGAACAAACCCCTCTAGAGCAACAAATTAAAATTCCTGACCTAGCTGAAGCTACCATTCTAAATGAAGTACACTTTTGGAGTCAAGAAGCTTATAATAAGTATCGAGAGATAAATGGGTATGATATTATATACAGTAGACCAGTAAACTAGGATGGTATGCAAGAAATTAAGGACTTATTTGAGTTTCAGGGTCTATTACAATTTATTTCTCAACAAAGAGGGCATGTAGTATACGAAAATCTAGTGCCCTACTTTTATGTTAATTTGAGTGAAGGAGAAAGTGGATTAATTTCCAACGTGGAGCAAGCTAATGTATAGATAACACTTGTTGAGTATTTTTGTTTTGATGATGTATGCTGAATGAAAATAATCATATTTGCTCAATTACTATTGCTTGTGAAAAGAAATTAAAATCATCAATTAATACAGAAAAAACTTACTAATATAAATACTTGTCTGTATTGGATCTGAAGTTAATAACTAGTCATTTTGTTGCATTAATTTCTCATTTAGCTAAACGTTAAGTTAACGTGTGTTTTTATTGAAAAGCATGATATGTTTTAATGTTATATCTTCTGTATCATGAACAGTGCACATTTAGACAACTCGTTAAGTTAGAGTTTTGTTTGTATAGAGGTCACGTGAGAACTCGTTAAGTTAGAGGCTTAAAGGTTAAAATAGGTCACGTGATAACTCATTAAGTTAGTGAGTAAAAGAAGAGACGAACTCGTTAAGTTAGTGTTATACACGTGGTGAAATTATAAGTTACGAATGTTGTATTGTATCACGTGAGGTGCATATGTTTAACTCGTTAACTTAACATAACTAAACGCGTTGAGTTGCTATATTGAACACTAAGGCAACGCGTTAGGTTAGCGTTATAAACTGAAGTTGTTATTTTTGCACGTGGTAAAATTCTTTTTGTAAAAACATTTGTTTATTACTGGTTCGTTGAGTTATCATAACACAATAGAGATGGTTCGTTGAGATAGCATAACACCACGGACATAGTTCGTTGAGTTAGCTATAGTACTTGTCACGTGAAATGGCACATGAGGAACTCGTTAAGTTAGAAACGTTAAGTTATATATATACTTGTGTTACTCGTTTAGTTAACATTAAAGTAACGACTTCTTATTACACTGATGAAAAACTTTTGGACGAGAAAGTTTATTTTGTAGGAAATTTTTCAGAGATCCAGGACTGATGATTAAAGAAAATTCGAAATATAAACGTGGGTTAGAACGTGTGTGTTTCGATGAAGGAAAAAGAAAAGACGTAGAGAAGTGGAAAACTAGTAGTGGTTAAACGTGAAGGATATGCATGAAATGAAGATACAGTATAAAAGCAATAGAATTCTCCTTGATCAATTTATCCTTGCACACAAAACGAAAAATCTTTTCAAGGATCAAACCATCCTTGCACACCAAAAGAAAAATCTTTTTCAGGGATCAAAAACACCTTCTCAGGGAAAAATCTCTCAAGTGGAAGAAAGTTCAGTGAAGCATAAAAAGGTAAGATTTTCGTCACTGAAGATTTGAAGTATCAGAAGAAAGCAAATTCGGTGAAGCATGAAAAGACAAGATATTTGTCACTGAAGAATTGCTGAAGAAGAAAAAGAAGAAGAAGAAAGATCTCAAACAAGGAGAAAAGTTTTAAATTCCGCAAATTAGTTTTCTCTATTTGTAGTTATGAAATTGTTTAGATGATACATGGTATCGAAATATAATTGCATCTACAATTTCTGAGGAGAATTGACTTGTATATTGTAATTGAAACCTTGAATAAAAATGATTTTATGAAAACAATGTCTCGACTTGTTTTTGAGTTTTAAAGTTTCAATTATATTTCAGAAAATATTAAAAATACACAATTCACCCCCCTCTTGTGTAGCCATACAATCCTACAACACTAGAGCTTCTCCACAATATTTTCGAACTGAGAAATGAAGGAATTGAAATTCTGGAAGAAACAACTGCATTGGAATGGGCTGAATAGGAAATTAAACAGTGCATAGTCATCGACCCTAGTGTGCCATTATTGAATAGACTAAAGTACTTAAATGGAAAGACACACATGGTTGCAATCATACTGGTAAAAACTATTTATCAAAGACAAGGCCACGACATTGAACTTAGTCAATTTGTCAAGTGGGCCACATATGCAGTTGTGAATAGAATTCAAGTTAATTGGTACAAAGTATTTATCTCCAAACTGAGAGCAGTAAAGAAGAAATTATTTTATGGAGATCTGATTCTACTGCTGATGGTGGATAGTATTGATTTCACGAAATAGACATCCAAAAAGATAAGATCAAGAACCATTTCAGTGAAGGAATATAGAAATTATGCTGCAACTATTGAGATTGTTGGACCTTCTAGAGGCATTACAAGGGCTGTTGAGAGGATAAATCAATTAGAATAACAATTAGAAAAGCTCTAAAAGGAAGTAGATAAACTTAGGAAAAAGGACTAATTATATTGTTCGTCTACTTATATTTGTATTGAAAAATATCTGACTGAATGTAAATGTAACTATTTATATAAGTGAATGTTTAAATTTCAGATGGTTTTGAATTCTTGTTTGAGAATGAATGATATAATTGAGAACTGTATTGAATATTATATAACTGTTTAAACAATGTGGAAGACTGTTTAAAAGATTTTATGAACGACATGGTTAAATGTATGATAATTGGTTAATGCCTGAATATATCTACATACTAAAAAGTAAAATGTAAATTCTACACAATAGGAAATGAATTGTAAGTTAAATATGCATATAATGTTTAGATTTAAGTGAGTTAAATTAGAAACTGCATTAATGACATGTATTTAACTTTAATTAAGTTGACAAAATATAGAGAAAGAAAAATATATATAGAAGTTAATACGAGAAGTAAGTTTTAGAAATTTGCTAAGTGTTAACTCAACGAGGTAAGTTCGTTGAGTTAACCTTAACTCTACGAGGTCAATAATAAAATATAAGGTCACTTCGTTGAGTTAATTGTAACTCAACGAGGTTAGTCCGTGGAGTTAGCAAATAGGCGACAAAGCTAGTCTATTGAGTTAACTATAACTCAATGAAGTTAGTTCGTTGAGTTAGAAATAGTAACTGCAGCTAGTCCGTGGAGTTAACTGTAACTCAACGAGGTTAGTTCATGGATTAAGCTGAACAATTATTCTTTTAGCCACGAACGAAACTTTGTGGGTTTAGTGGTTATTAAAATTTGAAATTAGAAGTGGAACACGTATCCATAAAAATAGGAACCATACTATACGTTACAAGACATGTTCTTGCAACGAGATTCATTTGCCTTATGGATGTGCATCATAAATATAGAATAGAATGTTATTTACTAGTTACTAGCACTTGAGGAAAGAAAAGAAAATTCGTTGGGGAACTAGAAGGAGAAGCAACTGAATCAACTTCATCCGTCAACAACTATTTGCTGAATATAAAGCTTCAGATTGGTATGTAATTAATCTTCTGCTATTTTACTTTATGTTAAGAGTTTATGAGCACATGGATTCATTCTCCTAGCACTAAACGATTAGTAAGAACCCCTATACAAGATTATTCAACATAGAGGCGTACTGAAATATTTTCTGAATTGGACTTTAACGAAATCCTTAGGGGTGTAGCTAACCTTTCTTTAAAAGAGAACGAAGATATGGCTGCTCCAGTAGAAAAACCATTAGGGGAAATTTTGTATCCTGAACTAGTTGATGAACCTTCATGTATTCGATTGCCAAATTTTGAGGGAGATAAGTTTGAACTGAAATCTAATTATATTAGTCAATTGCCACACTTTCATGAATTAGAAAGAGAAGATGTCTATTATTTCCTTAGAGAATTTAACAAAGTTTGTCAAATGATGAAAATGCCGAACATGAGTATTGATGCTATTAAACTTAGATATATCCATTTTGCTTTAAAAGACAGCTAAGAGATGGTTATATACTCTGTTGCCGGATTCAATTTCTGCATGGACTGAATTTTGCCCTATTTTTCTGGAAAAATATTATCCAACACATCAAATGATTAAAAAGAAAAAGGAAATACTAATGTTTAGCCAAAAATAGGGAGAATCATTGTAGGAATATTTTGAAAGATTTAAAGATTTACTAACTCAATGCCACATCATGTAATGAGTAAAGCACAATTAATAGATATAATTTATGAAGGCATAGATGTTTCATTGAAATCTTTATTAGAATCTACTTGTCAGAATGGATTTTTAAAATTGTGTAGTAAGGAAGTATGGGCATACTTAGAAAACTTTGCAAAAAGAATTGCACAATGGGAAAATTCGGCTGAAGCTATTACAGATAAAAGAATATTGCCAAGGGGAATGCATGAAATAGATTCAAGCACTATGCTTGAAGTTAAATTAATTGAGTTAACAAAGAAAATAGAAGAGTTATCATTAAATCAAAAACTAGCGGAAAAGAATGCGAACATTAATGATTTAGATATTTTTTATGCTAGAAACTAGAAAGATAACTTTGGAAATTCTTATAACCTTAATTAGAGAAATCACTCGAATTTATCTTGGAGAAATAACAATTTCCAAGGAGGAGAAAATATAAATGATAAGAATATAAGTTATGAAGTATTAATTGAACAAAGATCTAGAATAAAGAAGTTAGAAAAGATAATTCAACAATTAAACAATTGGTTAGATCTTGTATTTGGAAATGCTGCCATTCAAAATCAAAATATGAATAGAAATATACCCCCTAGATAGAAGGAATCAATAGAAGTTAGACCTATTGGAGGATTGCCAATGCAAGCAGTACCTAACCCTGTCAACAGAACTGTTAATGAAATTGATACCTCCTATGGGAGGGAAGCTGAATGAAGTAGTATAACTGAAACAACTATGTATAATATAGTAAGTAGAAAAAAATATAAAAAGAAAAAATATAAGTTTAATTATAGTTAGTAATATCGTAGAGTTATTACTTAACTCAACAAACTTTGTTCATTGAGTTATGACCTAACTCCATGAGGGTAAGTAAGTAGCTATGTTGATTTTATCTCTATAAATTTTTGTTTATGTTTTTACAGAATCACAACAGATGGAATTGATGAAATTACCACTAGATGCACTGAGGGAAGTACTAAGTAACTTATCAGCTAAAGATCTATGCAAATTGTGTTGTGTATCAAAAGAAATTAAAGATGTGTTAGAGAAAAATATTTTCATAGACTACAAGTTGCAAAAATGACTAAGATTAGAGATGAATTTTTATGGAAGTCATTTAATCGTAGTTCAATCAACTATGAATATCTGAATATGGAAGAAACTACTGGGATTCCACCCAATACATTAGAAGAAATAGATCATATTATGGGGATAGATAAATGATTAATTATTTACAGAACCAAACCAAGGTATTCAATTCTGTTACCCGATATTTTGATTAGAAATCCTATCACTAGAGAAGAATGGAATATAGGAAGGCCTAATAGATTTGAAGTACCAACTGAAAATTGTGGGTCAGTTTTAACATTTTCTGATAAAAATTCAACCATTCCTGAAAAATTGTATTACTAGAGGCCAACTGGAAATTGGGATGAAAATTTATGCTTAAGTGTGTATAATTTTCTGAATAGATCTTGGACTAAAAATACTATGATATATCTAGGATAGAAAGCATTAATTAACAACATACATGTCATACTTGATGGATATATATATTTAGTGTCAGATATATCAGTTGCATTTAGATTTGATTTATACATAGTAAGCATAGATAGTTATGATAATGACTTTATAGAAATATTGCTTATATCGAGTGATATAGCTAAACTACCATTTGTAGAATATGATAAAATTCAATTAGGAATGTGGTATAATGAATATGATGATCCTACTTTATGTTTGATAAGATGGTGGGATGAACTAATAAAATTTCAAATATGGATTGTGAAAGACCTAAATGAATGGAAATGGGAAGAGGAATATATTGAAATAGGTGTAGAAATAGAAATAGCTACATTATCTTGGAACATAAAAGGATCCCTTTCTGCATTTCATTTCATTAATGGTAATACACTTATATTTAGTATTGATAACATACTACAAGTTTACAAGTTAAAAAGAAAAGCAGACTGCATTAAAAAAGAATTAATAGCAAGAAGAATTATGCCTAAAAAGTTTGCTTAGACTAACACGTTTATTCCATTTATTACTACTTTTCAATCATTTTCTTAAATTGTGATTCTATACTTTTAATGTTGTGTGTACTCTGTATTTATTTTTAGAAAAGGAAGAAGATTTTTAGTTTTTGTTTTATTTTATAAAAAGAAAAGAAAAAAAAAAAATATCAATCTAGTTTGTTGGTATCTGTTTTGGGAAACCAATTGGCTTGCTTGTGAGCCACCAAAGGCATAGGAGCTTGGGTTCCATACAAGATACTGATTTAACAATTTATGTTTTGTTGTTAATGTTATTTTGTTATATATTCTACTTTTATTTGTGAATGAAAAGTTTTTCAGAATCAAAAGTCGGAAGATATTGAAGGAGATATAAAAGAACAAGGTATGTAATTGATTACTTATCCTGAATTTACATTTAAACTTAGTTTGTGGAGTTATTCATTAACTCAACGAATTAAGTTCATTGAGTTAGGTGCTAAGTTAATGAAACAATATTCATACCTGCTATAATTACTGTATTTACTGTAAAATCTTTTACATTAAGGACAATGCAAAATGTAGGTATGGAAGGGAGGTAATTAGATTAAAAGCGAAGTAATTTTGTTAATTAGAGGAATTAGAATGGTGCTATAAAAGTTTTGTGGAAATTGAAATTTTTTTATGAATTTTCTGTAACTATCCGATAATTGAGACTGTCAAATTTTTAAGAACTGTAACTACTTGAATGTTATATTTAGAATCTTATATAAGATGCTACAAAAATTTTACTATTAATACAAATCTGGATATAGTATCTTATGTTTTTGTTGAATTTTTTGAATTTAACAGTTTCACGATTTTCAAAAGAAATCAGAATGTTTAACTAAAATTCAGTAAATTATTTGAAATCTTGAAAGAGCTGAAATGTTGATTTTTGGATTAAATGAAATACATATGATCAATGATACATTTAATTTGATTGATTAAACTTGTAGAATGATTTATGTGTAAATCTTATTAAACTATAGAAAAAGTATGAGCTTATTGATATGGATTCATATTTTCAGTAAATAATAGAAGCAAGATTATATGAGATTTGTGTTTTATTGTATCTGTATTAATGAAATACGTACATATACTGTGTTGAAAAGAAAAAGAAAAAAAAAGAGAAAAACTTTGAGAGTTTATTGACTTGTTTGATCACGAGCCTTTTGTACTTGAGCAGATAGGTATGTAAGGATTGTTGACCTCAAAAAAGACTCTTTAAATAGGGCAACCTAAGATCCTGATCAGATCTGGGATTATTGATTGAAAGATTGATACATGGGTATACTAGAAAGCTCTTATATGATTCAAACTTTTCAAACTAACTTTTAAAGTACAAATATGCATATACTGTTATGAAAAGATAAAAGAGTTTTGTGAAATACAGATATCTTTTGAATCAAGTATATTTTCTGTTATCTAAGATTACTGAAGTATAAATCTAGATTAGACTTTTGAAGTTGTTTATTTGAGATACAATTCATTATTCTTCTTGTTTTAATCATATTGAGTTGAATTGTGTTTTGATTCGTATGTAGTTGAAATTTATTCTGAAAATCATATTGGAAAATTTAGGATAACAGATGTTTAAAAAGAAGAAAAAATGATAATATAATTACTACCTATGTGATGCTAATATATTTTATATGTAATTTACATATGTTTTAAATATATTTGCAAGTTGAAGAGGAGAAAACAATGTTAAAATAGATTACTGAAAAATAGAAAATATCTATATATAGTAATATAATTTATGTATTCTGAAGAAACAAAATGAAGAATTAATTCTAGAACTTTAGAAAGACCAACTAGTTAGATCTTAGTTTTGTTAAGTATTTTGTTTTGATGATGTGTGCTAAATGAAATTAATCATATTTGCTCAATTACTATTGCTTGTGAAAGGAAATTAAAATCATTAATTTATACAGAAAAAGCTTACTAATATAAATACTTGTCTATATTGGATATGAAATTATACCAAGTTAATAACTAGTCGTTTCATTGCATTAATTTCTCATTTAACTAAACGTTAAGTTAACCTGTGTTTTTATTGAAAAGCATGATATGTTTTAAAGTTATATTTTCTGTATCATGTATAGTGCACGTTTGGACAACTCGTTAAGTTAGAGTTTTATGTGTATAGAGATCACGTGAGAACTCATTAAGTTAAAGGCTTAAAGGTTAAAATAGGTCATGTGATAACTCGTTAAGTTAGTGAGTAAAAGTTTAGACAACTCGTTAAGTTAGTGTTATACACATGGTGAAATTATAAGTTACGAATGTTATATTGTATCACGTGAGGTGCACATATTTAACTTGTTAAGTTAACATAACTAAACGCATTGAGTTGCTATATTGAACACTAAGGCAACGCGTTAGGTTAGTGTTATAAACTTAAGTTGTTATTTTTGCACGTGGTAAAATTCTTATTATAAAAACATTTGTTTATTATTGGTTCGTTGAGTTATCTGGAACATAACAGAGATGGTTCGTTGAGTTAGCGTAACACCACAGACTTAGTTCGTTGAGTTAGCTACAGTACTTGTCACGTGAATTGGCACATGAGAAACTCGTTAAGTTGAAAATGTTAAGTTATATATATACTTATGTTACTCGTTAACATTAAAGTAACAACTTCTTATTATACTTGATGAAAAATTTTGGACGAGAAAGTTTATTTTGCTGGAAATTTTTCAGAGATCTAGGATTGATGATTAAAGAAAAATTCGAAATGTAAATGTGGGTCAGAATGTGTGTATTTCGATGAAGGAAAAAGAAAAGACGTGAAGAAGTGGAAAATTGGTAGTGGTTAAACGTGGAGGATATGCATGAAATGTAGATACAATATAAAAGGCATAGAATTCTCGTTGATCAAACCATCCTTGCACACAAAATGAAAAATCTTTTCAAGGATCAAACTATCCCTACACATCCAAGAAAAAATCTTTTCAGGGATCAAAAACACCTTTCGGGAAAATCAATCAGATAAAAGAAAATTCAGTGAAGTAGAAAAGGTCAGATTTATGTCACTGAAGATTTGAAGTATCAGATAGAAGAAAATTCAGTGAAGCAGAAAAAGGTAAGATTTACGTCACTGAAGATTTAAAGTATCAAAAGAAAGAAAATTCGGTGAAGCATAAAAAGACAAGATATTCGTTACTAAAGAATTGCTGAAGAAGAAAAAGAAGAAGAAGAAGAAAGATCTCAAACAGGGAGAAATGTTTTAAAATTTCGCAAATTAGTTTTCTTTATTCGTTAAGTTAGTGAGTAAAAGAAGAGACGAACTCGTTAAGTTAGTGTTATACATGTGGTGAAATTATAGGTTACAAATGTTATATTGTATCACGTAAGGTGCACATGTTTAACTCGTTAAGTTAACATAACTAAACGCGTTGAGTTGCTATATTGAACACTAAGGCAACGCGTTAGGTTAGCGTTATAAACTTAAGTTGTTATTTTTACACATGGTAAAATTTTTATTATAAAAACATTTGTTTATTACTAGTTCGTTGAGTTATCGTAACACAACGGAGATGGTTCGTTGAGTTAGCGTAACACCACAGACTTAGTTTGTTGAGTTAGCTACAATACTTGTCATGTGAAATGGCACATGAGGAACTCGTTAAGTTAGAAACGTTAAGTTATATATGTACTTGTGTTACTCATTTAGTTAACATTAAAGTAACAACTTCTTATTACACTGATGAAAAATTTTTGGATGAGAAAGTTTATTTTGCAGGAAATTTTTCAGAGATCCAAGACTAATGATTAAAGAAAATTCGAAATGTAAACGTGGGTTAGAACGTGTGTATTTCGATGAAGGAAAAAGAAAAGATGTGGAGAAGTGGAAAACTGGTAGTGATTAAATGTGGAGGATATGCATGAAATGAAGATACAGTATAAAAGGCATAGAGTTCTCGTTGATCAAATTATCCCTACACACAAAACGAAAACTCTTTTTAGGGATCAAAAACACCTCTTCGGGGAAAAGCTCTCAGGTGAAAGAAAGTTCAGTGAAGCATAAAAAAGTAAGATTTACGTCACTGAAGATTTGAAGTATCAGAAGAAAGTAAATTCGGTGAAGTATAAAAAGGCAAGATATTCGTTACTAAAGAATTGCTGAAGAAGAAAGAAGAAGAAGAAGAAGAAAGATCTCAAACAGGGAGAAATGTTTTAAATTCTGCAAATTAGTTTTCTCTGTTTGTAGTTATGAAATTGTATAGATGAAACATGGTATCAATATATAATTACATCTACAATTTCTAAGGAGAATTGAATTGTATATTGTAATTGAAACCTTGAATAAAAATGATTTTATAGAAATAGTGTCTTGACTTGCTTTTAAGTATTGAAGTTTCAATTATATTTGAAAAAGTTGAAAAACACAATTCACCCCCCTCTTGTGTAGCCATACGATACTACAAGTGGTATCAGAGCTTTGTTAATAATCTTTGATATAAAATCGATACCAACTTATTTAATATCATTACTTATTCTACCTTCCTTATTTTTAAACAGAAATTAATATCTAAGCATACGTTTAAGTTTCTTGATTTAAGGCTCAAGTTGTTTTAAAGTTTTTAGACTGTTCAAAATCAAATAGGTTGAAAAATCTAAGGTAAAATGGCTACTGGAAATGGTAATTTTTCTTTATATGAAGACCAAAATCTTAATCGTCCTCCTTTATTTGATGGAACACATTTTGAATATTGGAAATATAGGATGACTGTTTTTCTTCAAAGTATAGATCATAAGTTGTGGTTCATGATTTCTAAACCATATACTCCGTTATTTACTCCTTATAATTCTTGGACAATTACTGAAAAAAAAATGAAACTCTGAATGCTAAGGGCTTAAATATTTTATTTTGTGCATTGAGTTATGAATAGTTCAGTAAAGTGTCGGCATATAAATCTGCTTATGAGGTGTGGCATGCATTAGAAGTTTCACATGAAGGTACTTCTCAAGTTAAAGAGACTAAAATAAACATGTTGATTCATAAGTATGAACTCTTTAAGATGCATGAAGATGAAAGAATTTTTGAGATGTTTTCCAGATTTCTTGATATCATAAACTCTTTAAAATGCTTAGGAAAGAATTTTGAACAGAAGGATTTGGTGAGGAAAATTCTTAGATCCTTAAGTTCTAAATGGTCTTAGAAAGTAACATCAATTGAGGAATCATGAGATTTAAATGTTTATACCATGAATGAACTTATAGGAAACTTAACAACTTATGAAGTTCAATTAAATGAATCACTAAGTCACAACAAACTAAAAATGAAGAAAGAAATAGCCTTTGAAATTAATTCAGATTCTGATATATCTACTGATTTTGACGAGGATTTGATTTTGCTTACTAAGAAATTCAAGAAAGCATGGAAAGCTAGGAAACAACAAAGGAACAAGAATGATAAATTCTCAACGTCAAAATCACTAAATGACAAGAATTCTTCATCCAGAAAGTATGTATGTTACAATTGTAAGAAACCTAGACATCTTTCTCCAGATTGTCCTATAAGGAAAAATGAAAAGCAAAGTAGGACAAATCAGAAGAAGACGACTCAGAAAACTCAGAAAAAGTTTTACAAGAAAAAGGCTTTGAAGGTCACTTGGGATGACACATTTGAAAAGTTTGAATCTAAGGAATCATCATCAAAATCATCACATTCAAAAGGAGAACAAGAGTTAAAAGACGTTGCTCATGTGTGCTTCATGGCAGATGAGTCTGAGGTAATATCTGATCTTGATAGTTATTCAGATTTCAACTTTGATGAATTATTATGTGCTTATCATGCATTATTACAAAAACTTAAAGTTTGTAAACTAGAAAATAAGAATATTAGAAACTCTTTATCCATTGTGGAAGAAGAAAATTGTTTCCTGTCTACTACTTTGGAAAAGTTTAAATGTGATAATGAAAATCATGTTAGAGATTTGCATAAATTTAGATTTAATGAATGTGTCTTGCATGAACAAATACAGAATACAAATACTGAAAGATTAAAGATAGAATCTGAAAATGAAATGTTGAGAAACAATATAAATGAACTTGAATTAGAGATAGATAAATTAAAACTAAGAGAGCTAGATTTAAATTCTACCATTGAGAAATGGAATTTAAGTCAAACTAAGTTAGACAAACTAACTAGTACCTCTTCGGTGTCATATAAATTTGGGTTAGGATTTGATTATCCTGAATATCCTAAATCTCAAGCCAATAAAGGATTTGTTAGTTGTAGTTCAAGTAAATCTAAGACTAAAATTCCTTTTATCATGAAACAAGGTAATAAATATGTAGAAGTAAGTACTCCAAAGGATGAATCATGTAGTAATAATATAAATCAATGTGATTTGTCAAAATGTACTTCTAACATGATTATAAATGTTTCTAAAAATCTTGTTTCTTGTTCTAGAAATTTAATTACTAATGTTTCTAAAATTTCAGACAATTGTAGTAAATTAGAAATTCAGAAACTCGAGCATGTAATTCAAAACATTGGTGTTAGACCAATTACTCATTCTACATGTTCTTTATCTGAAAATTTATGTGTAGAAAAAGATTTTGTATGTACTAAAAATTCAAATACTAGTACAAAATCTTGGTATGAACTCACTGAAATGTATGAGCATGACCAAAATAAATTAACATCTGATAAAAATCAGTTTGGTCTTGGTTATACTACATCTAAAAACAAAAAGAATGATTATAAGAGCAATAATGCTATAAGTAAGTATGATGTTAAAAATAAGTCTATGGTACTTACAACTAATAATAATGTAAATGATAATGTTAAACTATTTTTAAACAAAAAGAAGAAATGTGAGTTTAATGAACTTGGTCCTCAATAACATTGGGTATCAAGAAAAAGTTTTTCTTAATTTGTTTTGCAGGAGGAAACAACATCAAAATGGATCTTGGATAGTGGAGCGTCAAGTCACATGACCGGACAGAAAAGTCTACTATAAAATTTTACAAATACCATGAATGGAAGTGTAACATTTGGAAACAAAAGTAAGGATAAAATCAAAGGTATGGGTAATGTTCAAATAACTTCGACTTGTGTTATTTCGAATGTACTATATGTAGAAAACCTAGGATTTAATTTGCTGAGTGTTATAAAACTAACTGAAAATGGATATTATGTGGTGTTTAAAGATAATGTATGCAAAATTATTGATAAAAATACAGATGAAATTAAGTTTATTGCTAAAAGAAAAGGTTCTGTATGTATTTTATCTTTACCTTCTGGTGTAGTTGATTTAAATTCATATTTGCTAGCTGAAACTAGTGATGCATATCTATGGCATAGAAGGATTGGGCATATAAATATGAAACTGTTACATAAACTATCTAGAAAACATTTAGTGAGAGGTTTACCAAAGATTAAATACTCAAAAGACTTTATGTGTGATGCATGTGAGTTAGGTAAACTTCATAAAAACTCTTTCAAATCCAAAACTGATATTTCAAGTAAGAGAGTCTTAGAACTTATACATATGGATCTATTTGGACTAACAAGAATCATGAGTCTTGGTGGTAAACGGTATGTATTTGTTTTAGTAGATAACTTCTCTAGATACACTTGGGTATAATTTCTAGCATCTAAAACAGAAGTTTTTGAAAAATTTAAAATATTTTGCAATTTTGTTCAAAATGAACAAAGTGTCTCTATTCAAAAACTTAGGAGTGATCATGGTACTGAATTTGATAATGATCAAATGGATAATTATTGTATAGATCATGGCATTGATCATAGTTTTTCTTTTCCAAGAGCACCGTCTCAAAATGGTGTTGTTGAAAGAAAGAATAGATCACTTCAAGAAATAGCCGGAACTATGTTGAATGAACATAAGTTACCTCAAAATCTTTGGGCTGAAGTAGTGAATACAACTTGTTATGTTATTAACAAAAGTCACTTAAGACCTCGTGTTAATAAAACTTCTTGTGAAATTATGTTTAATAGAGTTCCAAAAATTTCCTATATGAAACCAATTGGCTGCAAGTGTTTTATTCTTAATACTAAGGATAAAAGGGATAAATTTCAAGCCAAAGCGGATGAAGGAATATTTGTAGGTTACTCTATTAGAAGTAAAGCTTATAGAGTATATAACAAGACTTCTAGGACTATTGAAGAAACCCTCCATGTAAGCTTCAATGAAAATTCTTTTAGAGAATCTCAATCTAAAGCTAATAATGATGATATGATCAATTTCCCAAAAGAGTTAGAGATCAATAGAGAGATTGAAGATTTATCTAAGAAAATAAAAAATATGAACTTAAATGATCAAACTAATGATGAAAATGATGAACCTTCAGATGTTGATGAGAATATTGAGGAAAATCAGAGAAATTGGCGTTATTCTTCATCACATCCCATTACTCAAGTCATTGGTAATATTATTGAGGGAGTTAAAACTAGAGCTTCAGTAAATTTAAATAGTATGTGTATGTTTGTTTCTATGGTGGAACCAAAGAATATAGAAGAAGCATTATCTAATGAAAATTTGATAGTGGCAATGCAAGAAAAACTAAATCAATTCATTAGAAATGATGTTTGGGAATTAGTCTCTCCATTAGAAAATCAGTCCATAATAGGTACAAAGTGGATCTTTAGAAACAAAACTAACGAAACTGGTTAAGTTATAAGGAACAAAGCTAGATTAGTTGCACAAGGGTATACACAGGAAGGACTAGATTATGATGAAACATTTGCTCCTATGGCTAAGTTAGAAAGTATTAGAATATTATTGGCCTTTGCTTGTTATATGGATTTTAAATTATATCAAATGGATGTAAAGAGTGCATTTCTAAATGGTTTAATTAATGAAGAAGTCTATGTAAAACAACCACCTGGATTTGAAGATATTAAAAATCTTGACTTTGTGTATAAATTGAAGAAAGCCTTATATGGTTTGAAGCAAGCACCTAGATCATGGTATAAAAGATTATCTACTTTTTTAATAGAAAAGGGCTATATCATGGGAAAAGTGGATCATACTCTATTTATCAAGAGAGATGGTAAAGATCAGATTGTTGTTCAAATATACCTGGATGATATAATCTTTGGAGCAACCTCTGATAAGCTGATAAAAATATTCTCTAAAGAGATGACTAATCAATTTGAAATGAGTATGATAGGAGAACTTTCATATTTTCTAGGACTTCAAATTAAGCAAATGGATAAAGGTATATTTTAAATCAGGAAAAATATGTAGATGAAATGCTTAAGAAATTTAATTTTAATGATACAAGGATTCGAGGAACTCCTATGAGTACTTCTTTAAAGTTAGATATTGATGACATAGGAAAATCAATAGATCAAAGAAAATACAGAAGTATGATTGGTTCTTTACTTTATTTGACTGCTAGTAGACTTGATATTATGTTTGCTGTGTGTGTTGGTGCTAGATTTCAATATAATCCTAAAGAATCACACTCAATTGTAGTTAAAAGAATATTTAGATATATACAAGGAACTAAACATTTCAGACTGTATTATTCTAAGGATAGTTCAATAGATCTTATAGGATATACTGATGTTGATTATGCAGGATCTAAATCTGATAGAAAGAGTACCAGTTGCACAGGTCAATTATTGGGAAATAATTTGGTGTCATGGTTTAGTAAAAAGAAAAATTGTGTAGCACTTTCTACTACAGAAGCTGAATATGTTGTTGCTGCACTATGTTGCACTCAGATTCTATGGATAAGGCAAACTTTAGAAGATTTTGGATTATATTATGATACATCTGAGATTTATTGTGATAGTAGTTCTGCAATAAATCTTTCCAAAAATCCTGTATTACATTCAAGAGTAAAGCATATAGATGTTAGACATCATTTTCTAAGAGATAACGTAATTAAAGGAAAAATTAAATTAGAATTTATGTCTAGTAAAAATCAATTAACTGATATATTTACAAAACCTCTAGACGAAAATACATTCTGCAACATTAGATTAAATTTGGGTATTTGTTGTCTATGTGATGTGTAAAATGCTTAAACTCCACATAAAAAGATAAATAGTATTGATGATGTTGTTCACTTCATAGATATTATATACTTATCATAAATATCTAAAGTAATATCTAAACCGCTGCTTAAGATACTATGTATTTATTGTAAAATCATAGTAGTATCTTATTGATTTTAAGTAGTTTATCAATTTTAATGGTTTTTACGATTTTATGTGGAAGTGTAAATGAAAAACATTAAATACTTCTGACATTCTGAAATTTTGATTAAGTGTTTTCTTTGAATCAAGGAAAGTGCATGTGATCAAACATAAATTTGACTTAATTGATTAAACTTGTAGAATAAGTTATATGTAACTCATCTTAAACTGTTAATCAAAAGTATAAGCTTATTGAAACTGATTCATATTCTCAGTAAAATCATAGAAGTAAAAATTGTATGAGATTTGTGTTTTATTGCATCTATATTAATGGAATACATATATACTATGCTTAAAATGAAAAATGCTTACAAAGTGAAAATCTTTGAGAGTTTATTGATTAGTTTGATCACGAGCCTTTTGTACTTGAGCAGATAAGTATGTAAGGATTGTTGTCTTGAAAAAGGATTCTTTAAATCTAGCAACCTAAGGTCCTGATCAGATTTGGGATTGTTGACTAAAAGCTTATTACACGGGTACATCAGAAAGCTCTTGTATGATTCAAGCTTTTTAAACTAACTTTTAAAGAAAATTATCAATTTTTACTATTTTGAAAAGAAAAAGTTGTTTCATTAATTACAGATATCTTTGAATCGAATATAGTTTCTACCAATATGACTACTGATTTATTGAATCAACATTAGTACTTTTGAAAACATTTATTTGAGATACATTCTTTTATTCTCCTTGAATTAATCATATAGAGTTCAAAGTTGTGTTTTGATTCATATACAATAGGAATTGATTCTGGAAATCATTTTTGATGAAGTCAGAATAACGGAAGTTTTTGAAAAGAAAATTTAAAAGTATAGTTATACTTAACATCTATTGTTATACAAGTATATGTTGTATGTTATTGAATATATAAGAAGTATATTTGTAGGGGGAGGATTAACAATGTCCAAAACCAGATTAATATAATTCAGAATACAAATCTTAGTTAATCTAAATTAATGTCCTCTTAAAATCTTGATGAAATAATTTAAAAAGACAAACAAACTATTTTAGATTCAAAGGATAGGAATGTTAGAATAGTTTACAATGTTCTCAAGAAATTGATAAGGTATAGCTATTGTGATGTGTTCGGAACGTTTCAGTTGGAAGCATCCAAAAATTGTTTTAAGTGTACTAACTAGACGTTATGTTAGATAAGGTAACGTGTAAAACTGCCTCTAGACAGCATTTTACTCGTTAGGTTAGTTAACTCAATGAGTTATACTTGAATATTTTGAGTACCTTGATTGAATAAACTTTATTCAATATTTATTTAATATCTAAACCCAACTTCTCTTCATGTTGAGTTATTCACCTAAAACCCTATTTAAACACTTATTACACGGGCACTTAGGTTATTTGTAAACTTTGTCAAGAAAATATTTTCCGCTTGTTGCTGTTACAACCTGCGATGATGGTCTCCAAGTTCTACAAAGGTCGTGGCAGAGGAAAAGGCAAAAGCAAAGGAGATGCAAAAGGAAAAGAAATAGAAAATGATGAAGTTCCACGCACTTGATTCAAGAAAATATTTTGAGTGGACAAAAGGTTAGCAGAAATTTATAGAGATTACTTCTTTCCATAGGGTATATTAGATGAAGTTAGACAAGAACTTCAACATACTGATGCAAATATTAAGTACATGGGTATTCATAGTAAATATGATAAAGAATACAGAATGAAATGTGCTGAGATTGCATTTTTGGAATAGTATGCAAAATATTTGGAAAAAGGTGTAGGTTCATCAACTAGAATTCCTCAAACTCCTATTAGTGGTACACGACTACAACCATTTGAGGAAGAGCATGAATCAACTATCCCTACTCCTTTATATTCAAAACAATTAGAATCAAATATTGCTATTGATAAAAGAAAAGTTGAAAGTATTCGAAAGGCTATAGCAATAGAAAGTGCCTTTGAAGAACTAAAGCAGAAAACTTTTATGGAGCAATTTGAAAAGAAAACAACAATACTTGAAGAGGAGAAACAGAAATTTTGTAGTAGAAGGAAAATCAGAAAAATTATGTCTTCAAAGACAAAGTCTATTGAAAAAGGAAAATCAGATGAAAATTTATTTCCAAAGGACAATGTATGTTTAGATATAGACATTGTATCTTATTGTGCATTTGATAAACTCATCAGTTCCGAACATACTGAAACTAATGAAGATAATGAAACTTTATTTTCCCTTGCTAGAAAGTTTGAGAAGAAATCCAAGTCAAATATGAGCTCAAGTTTTTCTATTAGTACTAGTCCTGATGATGCAGAAATTGAAAAATCAGAACATCAGGCACGTAACATTGAACAAGTTATTGCAGATATAATTGAAAATGTAGAGGCAGTAACTAGTTCATAGGCTGAATTGTCTGGAGTAGTAGATATTGAAAATGTTAAGACTTCAAAAGAGCTAAACATCAACCAGCCTTCTTCAGAATCTATAGAAGCAGAGTCTGAGAATTCACAACATGTATTAATGGAAATATTTGTTGAACAAAATGAACAATTACAGATAGATACACCGGTTGTAGAATTGGTGGGAAAATTGAACTCTGAAGATTCTATAGAGATTGAACAAATGAATGTTGAGCATATTGAAAATGTTCCTTACAATGTTGAAGCTGAAGAATCAAGCTTACCTGAGCAGCTTCAAGAAAATATTTTCATAGAGGAACAAAATGACATTCATTTTGAAGAAGAGGTTCCTGAAGATGAATTAAACTCTGAATCACAGCTTCAGGTATCACCTTCTTCGTGTACAGTATTACAAATTTAAGGTAATTCAATTCATTTTAGATCTGAAGAAGCATTGCAGAAATACAATAATTTGATTACATGTCAGATTCTGCATGCTTGTCCAATAAAATTCAAAAATTTGATGGAAATGAGATATCTATTTGAGTTTCAAGGCCTCATTCAATTCTTACCAGTTGGAATGAAATGGAAGCAATACAAATAGCTTATTGTAGCTTTTTATAGCAATCTGGTCAAGAATGACAACCTACAGAAAACTCAAATAAATCAACAGGAGTTCACATTGTCTCCTGAGTTAATTTTTGAAGTGTTGGGATTAAAGAATGAAAGTGTTGTTGCTACAAATAGATTTGTCATGATTAGACAACTAGAATGGAACATTCAGTCTTTATCAAAAATTCCAGATGTATATACTGAAATGAGATTAAGGGAAAATCTGAATGTAGAGGCAAGGTTCATTGCAAATATATTGCATGCAAATTTATTTCAGAGAGTTGGACACAATTTGGAAGTTAGCAGAAGCTGTTTATAGGCAACTTATGGTCTGCTGAATAGAATTCAAATCAATTGGTTTGATGTTTTTATTTCTCAACTACAGCATATGAGTTCAAAGTTATTTTATGGTGATGCTGTATGTAGACTCATTGCAAGCCAATTGAATTTATCCGACTGGCTCTCTAAAACTAAAGGCATGAGAGCATTTAGTGTAAAAGATTTGCAATGATTCCAACTTATGCATAAACCTCAACGACAACAACAATAACAACCTGATTGTACGGACCATATACAACAACAACAGTCAAGTTATTCAGTTCGAGTAGAACAGCAACTCCAACTATCTCTTGACTTAGATGTAGTGCTGAATGACATTAGAAATGATATTAGGCATCTAGGGGATAGAATATGTAATGCTATAAGTGATATACTTAAGAGGGATCGTTAACTGTCTGTTTGCTTGTTTCTGAATACAAAATGTAATGTTTGTATTCCTTGTTTGATTCATTGAACAATACATTTTTTTCTATAAATGCATTCTATTCTTATTATTGTTTATAGAAAGAGTTGTTGTAAATATATCTCTTACTATATATATATTCTCTATAATTATGTTTTTGATTAATGACAAAAAGGGGGAGAAATATTATAAAAAGATGATTATGATTTTAATTACATATATTATAAAGGGAGATGATATTTTAATGGTTATTGTAATCTGACAGATGATAATGTAATTTGAAAGAAAATTATATGGTTATTAAATTATATAATGAAAGGTAGAGAAATGATTCTTATATAATTATTGACATTTGAAAGTTTTATTTCAGAGAGTGATTTTTACACAAACAATAGAAATAAGCTTAAGTGAACTTAAGTCAACAAACTTGTTTGTTGAATTAAAAGTTAACCCAACGAAGGTGCTTTGTTGAGTTAAACATATTTCATAATTGATTTAATATGGTTTTGTCATCATCAAAAATGGGGAGATTGTTGAGTATTTTGTTTTGATGATGTGTGCTGAATGAAAATAATCATATTTGCTCAATTACTATTGCTTGTGAAAAGAAATGAAAATCATCAATTAATACAGAAAAAGCTTACTGACATAAATACTTGTCTGTATTGGATCTGAAATTATACTAAGTTAATAACTAGTCGTTTCATTGCATTAATTTCTCATTTAACTAAACATTAAGTTAACGTGTGTTTTTATTGAAAAGCATAATATGTTTTAAAGTTATATCTTCTATATCATGTATAGTGCACGTTTAGACAACTCGTTAAGTTAGAGGCTTAAAGGTTAAATAGGTCACATGAGAACTCGTTAAGTTAGTGAGTAAAAGAAGAGACGAACTCGTTAAGTTAGTGTTATACACGTGGTGAAATTATAAGTTATGAATGTTATATTGTATCACGTAAGGTGCACATGTTTAACTCGTTAAGTTAACATAACTAAATGCGTTGAGTTGCTATATTGAACACTAAGGAAACGCGTTAGGTTAGCGTTATAAACTTAAGTTGTTATTTTTGCACGTGTTAAAATTCTTATTATAAAAACATTTGTTTATTACTGGTTCGTTGAGTTATCGTAACACAATGGAGATGTTTCGTTGAGTTAGCGTAACACCACGGAGTTAGTTCATTGAGTTAGCTACAGTACTTGTCACGTGAAATGGCACATAAGGAACTCGTTAAGTTAGAAACGTTAAGTTATATATATACTTGTGTTACTCGTTTAGTTAATATTAAAGTAACGACTTCTTATTACACTAATGAAAAATTTTTGGACGAGAAAGTTTATTTTGTAGGAAATTTATTAGAGATCCAAGATTGATGATTAAAGAAAATTTGAAATGTAAACGTGGGTCAGAACGTGTGTATTTCGATGAAGGAAAAAGAAAAGACGTGGAGAAGTGGAAAACTGGTAGTGATTAAATGTGGAGGATATGCATGAAATGAAGATATAGTATAAAAGGCATAGAGTTCTCGTTGATCAAATTATCCCTACACACAAAACGAAAAATCTTTTCAGGGATCAAAAACACCTCTTCGGGGAAAAGCTCTCAGGTGGAAGAAAGTTCAGTGAAGCATAAAAAGGTTAGATTTACGTCACTGAAGATTTGAAGTATCAGAAGAAAGTAAATTCGGTAAAGCATAAAAAGACAAGATATTCGTCACTGAAGAATTGCTGAAGAAGAAAGAAGAAGAAGAAGAAAGATCTCAAACAAGGAGAAATGTTTTAAATTCTGCAAATTAGTTTTCTCTGTTTGTAGTTATGAAATTGTATAGATGAAACATGGTATCGATATATAATTGCATCTACAATTTCTGAGGAGAATTGAATTGTATATTGTAATTGAAATCTTAAATAAAAATGATTTTATGAAAACAGTGTCTCGACTTGTTTTAAGTATTGAAGTTTTAATTATATTTGAAAAAGTTGAAAAACACAATTCACCCCCTCTTGTGTAGCCATACGATCCTACAATTATATTCGAAAATGTTGAAAAACACAATTCACCCCCCTTTTGTGTAGCCATACGATCCTACAAGTTTGCTAAGGGACTACCAAAATTTAAGTATGGGGGAAGTGTTTAGAATGAAAAAGTGCATAATATTAACGCTTAAATGATGGTTAATTGCAAAATATTAGCTTATCATATGAGAATTAAGTCATTATGTTATAATTGCACTATTATATACTTTAATGAAGGAATCTACATAATTTCAAGGAATTAGCGTTAATTAAGTACATTTCTGAACTGTCGGTAAGTTGCAGGCTTTTTAATTCCTAAGTATTCGAATTTTCTGTCATTTCGGAGAGTCATATTGCATGTACTAGACAGTTATGTTTTAAATGCTTAAAGAATATTTTATTATTTTCTGAAGTACAGGTGTTGTAACCTTAATGCATGACTTAAGTGAATGTTTGGTAAGTTATCTGCTAACTATTTGAAATGCATCTGAGCATCAGACAGTTAGGTGTGCAAGTATCCGAAATATCTTTTTATCATAAAGCTTACCACAGACATGTATCGTTATCTGAAAACCTGATTTAAGTGTGGTTTTATAGTATTAAGCATGATTTATTTTATTTGCATATATTTATATCATTTATAGGTGCATAGTAACAACTTGTTGAGTTACAAGTTTAAAGGTATAAAAAGCTCATGTGAGAACTCGTTAAGTTATTAGTAAAAACCATAAGTTATATATCTAAACTCGTATAGTTAAGTTATCTACATGTGTGTTTTTAATGTTTTAAGTTGTCACGTGTTTTCCATGTGCATTCAGTAATGAAAATCAAAGAGTTAGATAATTGTTTGAGTTTTTATATGCATGGATAGATAACTATTCGAGTTTTATAAAATAACTAATGAACAAATAAGTTTTCTATGTTTAGTCACGTGTTTTGTAGGTACAAAAACTCGAAGAGTTATATATAAATGTTTGAGTTTTTATAGGACTTAAAGGATAAGTGTTCGACTAAAATGAAGACTTACAAGAACTAGAAGAGTTACTAGAAGATACAATATGAAGGAAAATCACGATTGCACGTATCATGCAGGAATTCACTCGTGAAATGAAGAAGAAATTGTTAGTTCATTATTTTATCAGTTAATTTTGATGATGAAAAACGTGTGGTTTAATTATTTCTGCCATAGTTTAGATGTCTTTTTACTCAAATGAATTTTGGCTAACTACTGTGTACTCAAAGTCTTTTAAATTAGATTTCGGTAGGTTATTTTGTCTATAGTGTATTGATCGGAGAGTTATTTTATAAGTCACCGAACAGAACAGGACAAATCGGATGGTTAAGTCTCTCTCTTGGTTTTTCAAACAGTTATATCAGTAACTATCTGAAAAGTATTTATCTTCGGTGAGTTAAGTCTTTTTATGTCCGGATATGATTTTTATGGTAAGTCTCCGAAATCTCTTTGGTTTCGGATTGTTAAAGTTTTTATTCTGGAGAGTTAGCTGTTTCTTTGTTTTAATATATTTTCGGTTACTTTCTTTTGAAGGACATGTGTTAATCTCTCATCGCTTGACTTAAGTGACTTTTCGGAAGGTTACGACGTAACTATCCGAAAACACTTAAGAATTGGAGAGTTATCTTCAGTAAGTATCCGAAAACAGTTTTAAGCTTCGGATGGTTGAGTTTTCTTTTATTTTCTGACTTAAGTGACTTTTCAGAAGGTTACCTGTGTAACTATCCGAAATGACTTAAGGATTGGAGAGTTATCTTTATAAGTATCCGAAACATGCCTTCTCTATCGGATAGTTTATTTTTTATATATTGTATGATGCTTTTTCAGAAGGACACGTGTTTCAATTTTAATACATAACTTAAGTGGTCTTTCGGTATGTTAGTCCTATCTATCTGAAATGATTTTGAGTTTTGGTAGGTTATCTGTTTACGTCTCCGATTTTCTAAAAGCCTCCAAAGATTTTATTTTTACAGAAACTACAACTATTATTAATTGACTAATCTTTGTGGCAAGATATTTTTTGATTGCAGATCTCAACTTTAATATGATTGAAGGTTACCGAAAATGAATTCCTACATAAGGCATCTGACCATTTCAGAATTCTTTCCATATATGTAAATCTTGAAGGAAAAATAAAAAGGATTTTGCAGAAAATTGAAAGATATACACACAGAATTTTTCAATACTCGAGAGGAGAAATTATCTATTCAATAATTTTGCAAACACCTTGAAGATTCGTCTACAACAAAGTCCAGAAGATCATCAGCTGTAGATCAATCAAGAAATCTCCTTAGAGCTTCTATGTCAACTCTTCATAGGAGTTGATCTGGTGTTGTGTGTTATTTTTATTTTTGAGTCAGTGACTCCTAGTTTTAAATTGTTTTCTCGTTTACTTGGAAACCTTAACTCACAAGGGTGTTGTGAGTATACCTTCACAAGGTCGGGGCCTTGGTGAAGAGAGTGAAGTGTGATACTTTACTTGCTCAAGATTGAGGTCTTGAGTACACAAAGTTGGTGCTTTGTGTGAGGTTTTTGTTTAGCCTTTAAAAACATCTATAAGGTTGTTGCTTAGCCTGCAAAAGCAACTTGTTTAAGGTTTGTGCTTAGCCTTAAAAGTACTTAGTGGAATTCTCAAGGTTGTGGCCTTGAGGAGTGGACTACCTAGTTTAGGGAACCACTATAAATCTCTTTGTGTTCTTTAATTTCTGCATTGTTAGTTTTAATTCCAAAATTAATTAATGAGGGTTCATTAGTGTCAACAGCTTCCGGAATTTTTTAAAAGCAAAATAAACTTGATTAGGACACTATTCACCCCCCTCTAGTGTACCATTTGATCCTTTCAAGTGGTATTAGAGTAGGTTATCTCTATAATAGATTTAATCAATCTGAGATCAATGGCAGAGGGTCGACATGTACACCGACCTCCACTCTTTGATGGAAATAATTATGGCTTTTGGAAAATAAAATGACTAATTTTTTAAAATCTATGGATGTGAAGGTATGGAGAATAGTGGTTCGTGGTATACAGCTTCCAGATGTTCCTGAAGACATGTGAAATGATGAAGATGAGAAGAAAATTCAAATGGATGCAAGAGGAATGAATGCACTAACTTGTGCAATCACTACTGATATATACAACAAGATTTCTGCTTGTTCTACTACACATGAAGCTTGGCGTGCATTACAAATTACTTATGAGGGAACAAATGAAGTGAAGAATACAAAAATCAGTATCCTACTAAGAAAGTATGAGATGTTCAAAATGAAAGAGAATGAGAGTATTACTGATCTTATATCTCATTTTATTGAAATCATAAATGGACTAAAGAATCTCGGGAAAGAATTTCCCATGAAAGAACAAGTTATCAAAGTCTTGAGAAGCCTAAATAAAGACTAGAAAGCTAAGGCTACCTCCCTACAAGATTCAAAGGATATGAGGACTTTCACTCTTGAAGATCTCACTAGCAATCTGTTAGCCTATGAAACTCAACTGAAAGATTGGAAAGAAGAGGAAGGAGAAACCTCAATGAAAGTTGAAAAGAAAAAGGAGCTAGCACTGAAGGCTCAACAACTATCTGATGAGTCTGTTAATGAGTTTCCAGAAGAATTGGCCTGTATTATCAGAAGATACAGAAAGTTCTGGAAGAAAGGAAAAAGTCATGATAAAGGGAAGCAATCTGCTACAAAATGCTTCAACTGCAACAGATATGGGCATTTTCAGAGCCAATGCACATATCAAAAGAAGGATGAAAGAAAGAACTTTGACAAGAAGAAATCTCATGGAAAATAGAAATTTCATCAGAGAAGATGTAATCAAGGAAAGAAGAAAGCATTCCAAGTTACTTGGGATGATTCTACAAAATCTGAAGTATCTGAAGGTACTAGTACTGATGGCACACAGATTGAGTTTGAGTTTGAAGAGTTAGCCAACGTCTGTTTTATGGCTAACACTAATGAGGTACATTTTGATTCTAATATAACTGAGGAAATTATTTCTGATAATGATTCTGATGTATTTGATATAAATCAAGATGATTATAATGAATTATTGGAAGAACTAAAAAATGTTAGTTTGGAAAATTCTATGTTAAAAAGAAAATTATCAAATAGTAATAAAACTGCTGCTAAGTTAGAAAAGGAAATTACTGCATTAAAAACTAAAAATTCTATATTAAAGAAAAATAAATTTGTTGTTGATAGTTCTGATATGCATGATAAAATTTCTGAACTTGAAAAATATAATTCAGAACTTATTAAAGAACTAAAGGATAGATTTTTAGAAAACAAAAGGCTACAAGATGAATCTGAAAAATTAAATGAAAAACTTAAAAATCAATGTGTTGAAAATTCTAGTTCTAATACTGATATAGAAAAATTAGAACAAGAAATTGGTAGATTAAAATTTAAACTAGGAGCTTTTACTAAAGGAGATAAGAAACTGACAAATATTATTAATAGTTATAAAGTCTTTGGTGATAGAACTGGTATAGGTTTCAACTATGAACCACCAAAAACATATGCCTTTGTTAACTTTTCAAACAGCTATAAAATGGATTATGGAAATGGCTATTTGAAAACAATTAATAAAGAGAAAGTTATCTATGTGTTAAAAAGAAATACTATCAATCAAAATAACACATGGATTTCAAAACATAACTGATTTCAAATATTTTCCATTGACAAAAATAGACCTAAGAAAATATGGGTACCAAAGGATGTGATTATGAATGTTCTTATAGGTCAAAACTAAAAGATCACGATGGGTGATGGACAGTGGTGCTTCAAAGCATATGACTGGAGATAAATCTGTCTTAAAAGACCTAAAGAAGATTGATGGAGGAAATGTCAGATTTGGCAATGATCAAAAAGGTAAGATTATTGGTATCGGATCTGTCTATGTAAATGATAAAATGGTTATAGATAATGTCTTACTAGTTGAAAATTTAGAGCATAATTTAATTAGCATTACTCAGTTAGAAGATAAAGGTTATATGGTTTTGTTTAAATCTAAGAAGTGCCTTGTTATTGATGAAAATTCTAATGAAGTTAAATTTACTACTCATAGAAGAAATGATGTATGTTTTCTAAATTTACCTGATGATGTTTCTACCACTGATTCCTGTTTAATTGCAAATAATTTAGATAATGCATAGTTATGGCATCGTAAACTAGGTCATATTCATATGAAGCAGCTAGATAAGTTAGCTAAGAAGAACCTAGTAGATGGTTTACCCAATTTGAAATTTAAAAAGGATAAAATCTGTGATGCTTGTGAATTGGGAAAATAGAAGAAGAGTTCTTTTAAATCAGGAAAGCAAATTATATCTAGAAGAATTTTGGAATTAATTCACATAGATTTATTTGGCCCTACTAGAACAGAAAGTTTAGGTGGTAAGAAATATGTATTTGTTCTAGTTGATGATTTTTCAAGATATATTTGGGTAATATTTCTTAGACATAAAAGTGAAGTGTTTGAGGAGTTTAAAATTTTTCTGAATATGGTCCAAAATGAAAAGCAATTGAAAGTTCAGAAAATTAAGAGTGATCATGGAGGGAAATTTGAAAATGAAAATATGGAAAAGCTTTGCCAAGATCTAGGAATAGAACATAGATTTGCCTTTCCTAGAGCCCCTTCTCAGAATGGAGTTGTAGAGAGAAAGAATAGATCTCTTCAAGAAATGACTAGAATTATGCTAAATGAAAACAATGTTGCTTATTATTTTTGGGCTGAGGCAGTTAGTACTGTATGTTGTATTTTAAATAGAGTAACTGTAAGAAGAGATTTGAATAAGACTTCTTTTGAACTATGGATGGGAAAAATTCCTAAAGTTCATTATTTTAAAGCTTTTGGATCTAAATGTTTTATTTTGAATACAAAGGAGAATAAAGATGAATTTGAAGCAAAATCTGATGAAGGTATATTTTTGGGATATTCTTCAAGAAGTAAAGCATATAGAATTTATAACAAAATTTCTTTGGCTGTTGAAGAATCTATGCATGTAAATTTTGATGAAGAGCCAAGTAATGTTTCAAAAGAAATTATTGATACTTCAGATTATGAATGTGATGAACCAAATATTGGGGAATCTAGTATCATGGGTCAAGAAAGAAATGATAATCCTTTGACTCATAAATTTTTGCCTCAACACCCTAAGGAGTTTATTATTGGTGATATTTCTAAAGGTGTGCAAACAAGATCTAGGATTAATGTTTCCGGGTGTTATGCATTTCTATCTGTAATAGAACCTAAAAATATTGATGAGGTATTAAATGATGAATTTTGGATTAGTGCCATGCAGGAAGAACTTAATCAGTTTAGAAGAAATGAAGTTTGGGACTTAGTTCCTAAACCTCAAGGTCATTCAATTATTGGCACTAAATGGATATTTAAGAATAAGTCTGATGAATCAGAGAATGTAATTAGAAATAAGGCTAGACTTGTAGCCCAAAGGTATAACCAGTAGGAGGGAATAGATTTTGAAGAAACCTTTGCTCCTGTAGCTAGATTAGAATCAATTAGAATTTTTCTAGCTTTTGCTGCTCATATGAATTTTAAACTTTATCAAATGGATGTTAAAAGTGCATTTTTAAATGGTTTCATTAAAGAAGTATTTGCTAGACAACCACCTGGTTTTGCTGATGCTGATTTTCTTGAGCATGTTTTCAAATTGAAGAAGGCCTTGTATGGGTTGAAACAAGCTCCAAGAGCTTGGTATGATAGACTGAAATCCTTTCTGTTAGATAATGGTTTTTCTATTGGTAAGGTTGACAATACCTTATTTTTTAAGAAAAATCATCTAGGTTTGTTAGTTGTTCAGATTTATGTAGATGATATCGTTTTTGGAGCAACCAATGAGGATTTAAGTAATAAGTTTGCAGATCAGATGAAGAATCAGTTTGAGATGAGTCTAATGGGTGAGTTGACATTCTTTCTGGGATTGCAGATTAAACAAGTTGAAAAAGGAATATTTGTATATCAAGAAAAATATACAAAACAACTTTTAGAAAAATTTGGAATGAGTAACTGCAAGTCCTCAAACACTCCTATGAGTTCATCAATTAAATTGGACAAAGATGAATCTGGACCAACTATTGATATTACCAAATATAGAGGAATGATAGGTTCTCTTCTTTATTTAACAACTTCTAGACCTGATATCATGTTCAGTGTTTGTGCCTGTGCTAGTTTTCAAGCTCAACCAAAAGAATCTCACCTATCTACAGTTAAAAGGATAATGAAATACCTGCAAGGAACTTCAAATTTTGGTTTAATGTATTTGAAAGATAGCAGTTTGGATCTACTTGGATACAGTGATGCTGATTATGTTAGATGCAAATCTGATAGAAAGAGTACTAGTGGAACTTGCCAACTGTTTGGCAGTTCATTAATTTCATGGTTCAGTAAGAAGCAGAATTATGTTGCCTTATCTACTATTTAAGCTGAATATGTTGCTGCAGCCCTATGCTGTGCACAAATTCTTTGGATGAAACAAACTATGAAAGATTATGGAATTATATATGGAAAAGCTCCTATTAATTGTGATAGTAATAGTGCAATAAGTTTGTTAAAGAAGAAGAAGAAAGAAGAAAGAAGAAGAAGAAAGAAGAAGAAGAAGAAAGATCTCAAACAAGGAGAAATGTTTTAAATTCTGCAAATTAGTTTTCTCTATTTGTAGTTATGAAATTGTATAGATGAAACATGGTATCGATATATAATTGCATCTACAATTTCTGAGGAGAATTGAATTGTATATTGTAATTGAAATCTTAAATAAAAATGATTTTATGAAAACAGTGTCTCGACTTGTTTTAAGTATTGAAGTTTTAATTATATTTGAAAAAGTTGAAAAACACAATTCACCCCCTCTTGTGTAGCCATACGATCCTACAATTATATTCGAAAATGTTGAAAAACACAATTCACCCCCCTTTTGTGTAGCCATACGATCCTACAAGTTTGCTAAGGGACTACCAAAATTTAAGTATGGGGGAAGTGTTTAGAATGAAAAAGTGCATAATATTAACGCTTAAATGATGGTTAATTGCAAAATATTAGCTTATCATATGAGAATTAAGTCATTATGTTATAATTGCACTATTATATACTTTAATGAAGGAATCTACATAATTTCAAGGAATTAGCGTTAATTAAGTACATTTCTGAACTGTCGGTAAGTTGCAGGCTTTTTAATTCCTAAGTATTCGAATTTTCTGTCATTTCGGAGAGTCATATTGCATGTACTAGACAGTTATGTTTTAAATGCTTAAAGAATATTTTATTATTTTCTGAAGTACAGGTGTTGTAACCTTAATGCATGACTTAAGTGAATGTTTGGTAAGTTATCTGCTAACTATTTGAAATGCATCTGAGCATCAGACAGTTAGGTGTGCAAGTATCCGAAATATCTTTTTATCATAAAGCTTACCACAGACATGTATCGTTATCTGAAAACCTGATTTAAGTGTGGTTTTATAGTATTAAGCATGATTTATTTTATTTGCATATATTTATATCATTTATAGGTGCATAGTAACAACTTGTTGAGTTACAAGTTTAAAGGTATAAAAAGCTCATGTGAGAACTCGTTAAGTTATTAGTAAAAACCATAAGTTATATATCTAAACTCGTATAGTTAAGTTATCTACATGTGTGTTTTTAATGTTTTAAGTTGTCACGTGTTTTCCATGTGCATTCAGTAATGAAAATCAAAGAGTTAGATAATTGTTTGAGTTTTTATATGCATGGATAGATAACTATTCGAGTTTTATAAAATAACTAATGAACAAATAAGTTTTCTATGTTTAGTCACGTGTTTTGTAGGTACAAAAACTCGAAGAGTTATATATAAATGTTTGAGTTTTTATAGGACTTAAAGGATAAGTGTTCGACTAAAATGAAGACTTACAAGAACTAGAAGAGTTACTAGAAGATACAATATGAAGGAAAATCACGATTGCACGTATCATGCAGGAATTCACTCGTGAAATGAAGAAGAAATTGTTAGTTCATTATTTTATCAGTTAATTTTGATGATGAAAAACGTGTGGTTTAATTATTTCTGCCATAGTTTAGATGTCTTTTTACTCAAATGAATTTTGGCTAACTACTGTGTACTCAAAGTCTTTTAAATTAGATTTCGGTAGGTTATTTTGTCTATAGTGTATTGATCGGAGAGTTATTTTATAAGTCACCGAACAGAACAGGACAAATCGGATGGTTAAGTCTCTCTCTTGGTTTTTCAAACAGTTATATCAGTAACTATCTGAAAAGTATTTATCTTCGGTGAGTTAAGTCTTTTTATGTCCGGATATGATTTTTATGGTAAGTCTCCGAAATCTCTTTGGTTTCGGATTGTTAAAGTTTTTATTCTGGAGAGTTAGCTGTTTCTTTGTTTTAATATATTTTCGGTTACTTTCTTTTGAAGGACATGTGTTAATCTCTCATCGCTTGACTTAAGTGACTTTTCGGAAGGTTACGACGTAACTATCCGAAAACACTTAAGAATTGGAGAGTTATCTTCAGTAAGTATCCGAAAACAGTTTTAAGCTTCGGATGGTTGAGTTTTCTTTTATTTTCTGACTTAAGTGACTTTTCAGAAGGTTACCTGTGTAACTATCCGAAATGACTTAAGGATTGGAGAGTTATCTTTATAAGTATCCGAAACATGCCTTCTCTATCGGATAGTTTATTTTTTATATATTGTATGATGCTTTTTCAGAAGGACACGTGTTTCAATTTTAATACATAACTTAAGTGGTCTTTCGGTATGTTAGTCCTATCTATCTGAAATGATTTTGAGTTTTGGTAGGTTATCTGTTTACGTCTCCGATTTTCTAAAAGCCTCCAAAGATTTTATTTTTACAGAAACTACAACTATTATTAATTGACTAATCTTTGTGGCAAGATATTTTTTGATTGCAGATCTCAACTTTAATATGATTGAAGGTTACCGAAAATGAATTCCTACATAAGGCATCTGACCATTTCAGAATTCTTTCCATATATGTAAATCTTGAAGGAAAAATAAAAAGGATTTTGCAGAAAATTGAAAGATATACACACAGAATTTTTCAATACTCGAGAGGAGAAATTATCTATTCAATAATTTTGCAAACACCTTGAAGATTCGTCTACAACAAAGTCCAGAAGATCATCAGCTGTAGATCAATCAAGAAATCTCCTTAGAGCTTCTATGTCAACTCTTCATAGGAGTTGATCTGGTGTTGTGTGTTATTTTTATTTTTGAGTCAGTGACTCCTAGTTTTAAATTGTTTTCTCGTTTACTTGGAAACCTTAACTCACAAGGGTGTTGTGAGTATACCTTCACAAGGTCGGGGCCTTGGTGAAGAGAGTGAAGTGTGATACTTTACTTGCTCAAGATTGAGGTCTTGAGTACACAAAGTTGGTGCTTTGTGTGAGGTTTTTGTTTAGCCTTTAAAAACATCTATAAGGTTGTTGCTTAGCCTGCAAAAGCAACTTGTTTAAGGTTTGTGCTTAGCCTTAAAAGTACTTAGTGGAATTCTCAAGGTTGTGGCCTTGAGGAGTGGACTACCTAGTTTAGGGAACCACTATAAATCTCTTTGTGTTCTTTAATTTCTGCATTGTTAGTTTTAATTCCAAAATTAATTAATGAGGGTTCATTAGTGTCAACAGCTTCCGGAATTTTTTAAAAGCAAAATAAACTTGATTAGGACACTATTCACCCCCCTCTAGTGTACCATTTGATCCTTTCAAGTGGTATTAGAGTAGGTTATCTCTATAATAGATTTAATCAATCTGAGATCAATGGCAGAGGGTCGACATGTACACCGACCTCCACTCTTTGATGGAAATAATTATGGCTTTTGGAAAATAAAATGACTAATTTTTTAAAATCTATGGATGTGAAGGTATGGAGAATAGTGGTTCGTGGTATACAGCTTCCAGATGTTCCTGAAGACATGTGAAATGATGAAGATGAGAAGAAAATTCAAATGGATGCAAGAGGAATGAATGCACTAACTTGTGCAATCACTACTGATATATACAACAAGATTTCTGCTTGTTCTACTACACATGAAGCTTGGCGTGCATTACAAATTACTTATGAGGGAACAAATGAAGTGAAGAATACAAAAATCAGTATCCTACTAAGAAAGTATGAGATGTTCAAAATGAAAGAGAATGAGAGTATTACTGATCTTATATCTCATTTTATTGAAATCATAAATGGACTAAAGAATCTCGGGAAAGAATTTCCCATGAAAGAACAAGTTATCAAAGTCTTGAGAAGCCTAAATAAAGACTAGAAAGCTAAGGCTACCTCCCTACAAGATTCAAAGGATATGAGGACTTTCACTCTTGAAGATCTCACTAGCAATCTGTTAGCCTATGAAACTCAACTGAAAGATTGGAAAGAAGAGGAAGGAGAAACCTCAATGAAAGTTGAAAAGAAAAAGGAGCTAGCACTGAAGGCTCAACAACTATCTGATGAGTCTGTTAATGAGTTTCCAGAAGAATTGGCCTGTATTATCAGAAGATACAGAAAGTTCTGGAAGAAAGGAAAAAGTCATGATAAAGGGAAGCAATCTGCTACAAAATGCTTCAACTGCAACAGATATGGGCATTTTCAGAGCCAATGCACATATCAAAAGAAGGATGAAAGAAAGAACTTTGACAAGAAGAAATCTCATGGAAAATAGAAATTTCATCAGAGAAGATGTAATCAAGGAAAGAAGAAAGCATTCCAAGTTACTTGGGATGATTCTACAAAATCTGAAGTATCTGAAGGTACTAGTACTGATGGCACACAGATTGAGTTTGAGTTTGAAGAGTTAGCCAACGTCTGTTTTATGGCTAACACTAATGAGGTACATTTTGATTCTAATATAACTGAGGAAATTATTTCTGATAATGATTCTGATGTATTTGATATAAATCAAGATGATTATAATGAATTATTGGAAGAACTAAAAAATGTTAGTTTGGAAAATTCTATGTTAAAAAGAAAATTATCAAATAGTAATAAAACTGCTGCTAAGTTAGAAAAGGAAATTACTGCATTAAAAACTAAAAATTCTATATTAAAGAAAAATAAATTTGTTGTTGATAGTTCTGATATGCATGATAAAATTTCTGAACTTGAAAAATATAATTCAGAACTTATTAAAGAACTAAAGGATAGATTTTTAGAAAACAAAAGGCTACAAGATGAATCTGAAAAATTAAATGAAAAACTTAAAAATCAATGTGTTGAAAATTCTAGTTCTAATACTGATATAGAAAAATTAGAACAAGAAATTGGTAGATTAAAATTTAAACTAGGAGCTTTTACTAAAGGAGATAAGAAACTGACAAATATTATTAATAGTTATAAAGTCTTTGGTGATAGAACTGGTATAGGTTTCAACTATGAACCACCAAAAACATATGCCTTTGTTAACTTTTCAAACAGCTATAAAATGGATTGTGGAAATGGCTATTTGAAAACAATTAATAAAGAGAAAGTTATCTATGTGTTAAAAAGAAATACTATCAATCAAAATAACACATGGATTTCAAAACATAACTGATTTCAAATATTTTCCATTGACAAAAATAGACCTAAGAAAATATGGGTACCAAAGGATGTGATTATGAATGTTCTTATAGGTCAAAACTAAAAGATCACGATGGGTGATGGACAGTGGTGCTTCAAAGCATATGACTGGAGATAAATCTGTCTTAAAAGACCTAAAGAAGATTGATGGAGGAAATGTCAGATTTGGCAATGATCAAAAAGGTAAGATTATTGGTATCGGATCTGTCTATGTAAATGATAAAATGGTTATAGATAATGTCTTACTAGTTGAAAATTTAGAGCATAATTTAATTAGCATTACTCAGTTAGAAGATAAAGGTTATATGGTTTTGTTTAAATCTAAGAAGTGCCTTGTTATTGATGAAAATTCTAATGAAGTTAAATTTACTACTCATAGAAGAAATGATGTATGTTTTCTAAATTTACCTGATGATGTTTCTACCACTGATTCCTGTTTAATTGCAAATAATTTAGATAATGCATAGTTATGGCATCGTAAACTAGGTCATATTCATATGAAGCAGCTAGATAAGTTAGCTAAGAAGAACCTAGTAGATGGTTTACCCAATTTGAAATTTAAAAAGGATAAAATCTGTGATGCTTGTGAATTGGGAAAATAGAAGAAGAGTTCTTTTAAATCAGGAAAGCAAATTATATCTAGAAGAATTTTGGAATTAATTCACATAGATTTATTTGGCCCTACTAGAACAGAAAGTTTAGGTGGTAAGAAATATGTATTTGTTCTAGTTGATGATTTTTCAAGATATATTTGGGTAATATTTCTTAGACATAAAAGTGAAGTGTTTGAGGAGTTTAAAATTTTTCTGAATATGGTCCAAAATGAAAAGCAATTGAAAGTTCAGAAAATTAAGAGTGATCATGGAGGGAAATTTGAAAATGAAAATATGGAAAAGCTTTGCCAAGATCTAGGAATAGAACATAGATTTGCCTTTCCTAGAGCCCCTTCTCAGAATGGAGTTGTAGAGAGAAAGAATAGATCTCTTCAAGAAATGACTAGAATTATGCTAAATGAAAACAATGTTGCTTATTATTTTTGGGCTGAGGCAGTTAGTACTGTATGTTGTATTTTAAATAGAGTAACTGTAAGAAGAGATTTGAATAAGACTTCTTTTGAACTATGGATGGGAAAAATTCCTAAAGTTCATTATTTTAAAGCTTTTGGATCTAAATGTTTTATTTTGAATACAAAGGAGAATAAAGATGAATTTGAAGCAAAATCTGATGAAGGTATATTTTTGGGATATTCTTCAAGAAGTAAAGCATATAGAATTTATAACAAAATTTCTTTGGCTGTTGAAGAATCTATGCATGTAAATTTTGATGAAGAGCCAAGTAATGTTTCAAAAGAAATTATTGATACTTCAGATTATGAATGTGATGAACCAAATATTGGGGAATCTAGTATCATGGGTCAAGAAAGAAATGATAATCCTTTGACTCATAAATTTTTGCCTCAACACCCTAAGGAGTTTATTATTGGTGATATTTCTAAAGGTGTGCAAACAAGATCTAGGATTAATGTTTCCGGGTGTTATGCATTTCTATCTGTAATAGAACCTAAAAATATTGATGAGGTATTAAATGATGAATTTTGGATTAGTGCCATGCAGGAAGAACTTAATCAGTTTAGAAGAAATGAAGTTTGGGACTTAGTTCCTAAACCTCAAGGTCATTCAATTATTGGCACTAAATGGATATTTAAGAATAAGTCTGATGAATCAGAGAATGTAATTAGAAATAAGGCTAGACTTGTAGCCCAAAGGTATAACCAGTAGGAGGGAATAGATTTTGAAGAAACCTTTGCTCCTGTAGCTAGATTAGAATCAATTAGAATTTTTCTAGCTTTTGCTGCTCATATGAATTTTAAACTTTATCAAATGGATGTTAAAAGTGCATTTTTAAATGGTTTCATTAAAGAAGTATTTGCTAGACAACCACCTGGTTTTGCTGATGCTGATTTTCTTGAGCATGTTTTCAAATTGAAGAAGGCCTTGTATGGGTTGAAACAAGCTCCAAGAGCTTGGTATGATAGACTGAAATCCTTTCTGTTAGATAATGGTTTTTCTATTGGTAAGGTTGACAATACCTTATTTTTTAAGAAAAATCATCTAGGTTTGTTAGTTGTTCAGATTTATGTAGATGATATCGTTTTTGGAGCAACCAATGAGGATTTAAGTAATAAGTTTGCAGATCAGATGAAGAATCAGTTTGAGATGAGTCTAATGGGTGAGTTGACATTCTTTCTGGGATTGCAGATTAAACAAGTTGAAAAAGGAATATTTGTATATCAAGAAAAATATACAAAACAACTTTTAGAAAAATTTGGAATGAGTAACTGCAAGTCCTCAAACACTCCTATGAGTTCATCAATTAAATTGGACAAAGATGAATCTGGACCAACTATTGATATTACCAAATATAGAGGAATGATAGGTTCTCTTCTTTATTTAACAACTTCTAGACCTGATATCATGTTCAGTGTTTGTGCCTGTGCTAGTTTTCAAGCTCAACCAAAAGAATCTCACCTATCTACAGTTAAAAGGATAATGAAATACCTGCAAGGAACTTCAAATTTTGGTTTAATGTATTTGAAAGATAGCAGTTTGGATCTACTTGGATACAGTGATGCTGATTATGTTAGATGCAAATCTGATAGAAAGAGTACTAGTGGAACTTGCCAACTGTTTGGCAGTTCATTAATTTCATGGTTCAGTAAGAAGCAGAATTATGTTGCCTTATCTACTATTTAAGCTGAATATGTTGCTGCAGCCCTATGCTGTGCACAAATTCTTTGGATGAAACAAACTATGAAAGATTATGGAATTATATATGGAAAAGCTCCTATTAATTGTGATAGTAATAGTGCAATAAGTTTGTTAAAGAACCTTGTGTTGCACTCTCGGGCAAAACATATTGAGATAAGACATCATTTTTTGAGAGATAATGTTATGAAGGATAACATTGAGCTGAATTATGTTTCTACTCATGAGTAGTTGGCAGATATTTTCACAAAGCCTCTTGAAGAAAAACAATTTATCAAATTGAGAAGAGATTTAGGAATATGCTATCTAAATGATTTTTAGCTTTACCTACTATCTTTTATCTTCTATTTCTTTTATATTTACTTCACCATCTTATTTTCTATTATCTGTTTTAATTATATTGAGTTAGTTTGATAATTTATTTTTGTTTAATTCTTATTTTGAGTTATTTCTTGAGAATATTTACCAATTATTTTTTTTCAAATTTTAAAACAAAAACATCACTACCAACACTCTTCTTGAGATGATTTTCTATTGAGTTTATAAGTTACAATGATTTCTTACATCTATATTAAAATCAACTCAGATTAATTCATCAAAATTATTGAAGGCTTTTGCTCTACACATAGAATAATACCCACATGACACTTAGAATGGGGATCTAAATCCGAAAAATAGCCAAGTTACCTTAATTAATTCAATGATTGTATGCCTATTTGCTAGACTGAATGTTTTTTGATTAGAAAATTTAGAGGTGTCTAATATGTAAGGGTGAAAAACAAGGAAAAGTGGTTGGGAGCAATAAGACTTAAGATATTTAACTTGACCTTGTCCAAATGTTTTTAACTTTCTACACTTTCAAATTTTTTTAGTATTGTCAAAGTAATTGCCATTATCAAAGTAAAAAAAATTGGAATGTTTGTTGCAAAGAGCAACCAACACCAATCATGTCAAAAAAAAAAAAAAAAAATCCGATTATGGCTATGTAGTACTGACAGTTTCATAATTCTCAAAGATATTCTTTTCCTCTTAGTTAATTACATAACAGACATGGTTAAGGGAAAATATACCTTGGGGTTGCTTCATGGAAATTTCAAACTAGCTAGAGAGAACATATTAAATGTGTCTGAATTTTTTCTATTCTAAAAACATTAAGTTTTAGCATTTAAGTTTATAAAAACTAATTTCTTTAAGGTTAATAAGGTGAACCATAGGATCAAGTCCTTATGCTACGTGAAATGTGTTATTTATCTTAATGTGGAGCTTTGAATAATTCAGTAATTCTCCAACAATTAAAATTTAAATAACAAATATATATATATATATAAAATAAAAACATTATAAAAATACAAATACTTCAACCAAAATATTTTTGATTTCTTTTATTCATATATTCAGGGGGAGTTTATTCTTTTTGATATGCCTGATTTTCTCAATTTTAAGATTTTTTTAGTCAACATATTTTTAAGGGGAGTTATTTTCTTTACCTGGTTAGGTGCTAGCAGTCGTCGGAGAGTTAGTCTTTTGTCGTAAGGATTTTTCAAACAATTAAGTTGTAACTATCCGAAAACTTCTTAGTTTTCGGCAAGTTACTATCTTGTGCCTTATTTCTTTTTCAGATAGTTATTCTGTAACTATCCGAAACTCTCATTTCCTTCAGTAAGTTCAACCTCTACCTCATCGATCTCTGGAACTTTCCGATACTTATATGCTTTTGAAGGGTTATTTTCTTACTTTGCATTAACCTTTCGATTCTCAAATCCTTCATCTATTTCATCTCTTTTTTGTGCCTTCTCCTTCATGGCTTCATCTGGACATTTTTCTACCCTCTCTCAGCATGAACAAGCATAGAGGATTCTTGTACTGGAACAAGAACTCCAATCAAGTATGGCAGACCTTTCTCTTGGAAAAGTTCAACAAATTATTTCTACCGGAGAAGAAGTCATTGATATTGAGTCTGTATATGGAACCTCAGAAATTGTTACTCATTTCTTGTGTTTGGAGAAACAATTGTCTGCTCTTCATAAATTTCATCCTACTACCACCTTTGCTAAAAGTGGGCAAAAGTTGAAAACCAAGAAGCCTTCCTCGAGAAAATACACCAAGCCTTCTACTGGTCATAAGAAACAAATGACCACTTCTACCCGTTCTTCACAGAGTAGTAAAACAGATTTTGTTACTCCTAGGGTTTCTAAGGATTCTTCTTCGGATGATGAAGACATATTTATTGCCAAAGTTAACTCTTTAGAACCTTAGTTTAAAACAGTTTTTGAGGCTTATGTCAACTAATTTCGGAGTTCTTCTAAGGATACTAAGGCATTTGAGAAACAAGCATTGCATATGGCCCTACACCTACAAGACACTTTAGTAAAGAGAAGAAATCAAGCATTACTGCATAAACTCAATGAGCAACCAGGAATTAAAATTCAAGAGCCTTCAGCTCCTGCTTGTTATCATGATTTTTCTGATATGGCCGATAAGAAGAAATCAATGGTTGAACCAGAATTCTGTTTGCCTAAGAAAGGAATTGATTTCATGCATGTTGCTAGGAGAACTCTTTCTAATTCTCCTGAGCTAATGTTGGCTCTTTATATCAAACTACTCCTAGTTCTCCTAAATTGATTTCTTCATCTCCACAAGATTTTCTGCCTGCTTCTCTTATTCCTTCTTTTGAGGCTGCCAAAACTCAATTAACATACTCTAGGAGAAGAAAGAAATCTCTCTTCTCTCATCCAAGTTTTGCCAAACCTCCTTTTGTAAATAAGGTAAACTCCACACCTCCTCCACCTTCATCTGATGTAGAATCTCATCCAATTCCTTCTCCTCACACTCAAATGGTGATACAAAGATTGAATGAAGATTCGGGTTTTGTCTTTGCTACTCAATCTCCTCCTCCTTCTACAAACCCTCCAGTAGATGAAGATCCACAGGTTGAAGTCAATTTTTCTTTAGACGTCCCTACAGATGTATATTATTTCAGATCCTCTACAGCTAGGGATTTGTTTTTTAATAAATATCAGGGCATGAAGATTATTTACAGTAGACTTGTAAATTTTAAAGGAATGGATTTGATTCAAAGTCTACTAATTCATCAAGGGCTTTCAGGTCTTATTTCTTCTCCCTTAGGGTTATCTGTTTTTGAAGACCTAATTCCCCTTTTCTACTCCAACCTTGAGATATTTCCTCATTTTTGTCTCCTGCACCTCCAAAATCAAACATTAAGAATTAATAGAGATTTTTTGGAGAATCTGTTTAGCATACCATCTTTTAGTATAAATATTACTCTTTCTCCAACAGAACTTGGGTGGTAGGAATCAGAGATGAATAAATTGATTGGCATAACTTTTGATAGAAAATTCAAGTTGGTAAAGACTGCAGATCTAAATGGTATGGCCTGGATGATTGCCACAATTCTGTCTACCTCTGTATTTCAGAAGATTGGTCATGTAGATGAATTGGAAAGGAAAGTCTACCAAGCCACTTATGTTGTGATGGTTGGTATCAAGGTTAATTGGGCAAAAGTTATTATTGCTCAGCTTTCTCATCTGCAAAGTTTTCTGTACTATGGAGATTTTATTTATCATTTGATGGCTAGATATATTGATTTATCAGACAAGCCTCTGAAATCCATTTAAAGAAGAGTATTACAACTTAAGGATCTTTAGAGAATGTCATCTTCTGATTCAGTTGAGTTGCCCTCTCATTTTCAACCATCTGCAACTCAGAATTTAGCTTCTCCTTCTGTAGAACATACACCTCCTACTGTACCTCTTTCTGCAGAAACTCCACCTCTTGCAGCACCTCCTCCAGCTCTAGCAACTTCATTTTCAGCAGTTGACAATTCTGAGACCCTCCTAAAATAGAATGAGCTTCTACTTCAGCATAATCAAATGCTTTTGGATCAAGTGGCTCATTTAGAACAACTTCTGAGAGAGAGGGATAACTTAATTCAAGAATTGTTACAGAAAAAGTCAACTACACCTTAATTTGTTTTGTTTTTTTTGTTTTTTGTTTCCTTGGATGTAATTTTCATTTTTTTATGTATCCCTATTGTTCTTACTCTTGAATCAATAAAATTACATTTTATTTATCTCTGAGTATTCTTCATTTAATTGTCTCCACTTTTTAATTCTAACAAAGGGGGAGAATATATTTGTTTATAGTTTTGCCATCATCAAAAAGGGGGAGATTGTTAGTTCATTATTTTATAAGTTAATTTTGATGATGAAAAATGTGTGGTTTAATTATTTCTGCCATTGTTTAGATGTCTTTTTACTCAAATGAATTTTGGCTAACTATTGTGTACTCAAAGTCTTTTAAATTAGATTTTGATAGGTTATTTTGTCTACAGTGTATTGATCGGAGAGTTATTTTATAAGTCACCAAACAGAACAGGACAAATCGGATGGTTAAGTCTCTCTCTTGGTTTTTCGAACAGTTATATCAGTAACTATTCGAAAAGTATTTATCTTTGGTGAGTTAAGTCTTTTTATGTTCGGATATGATTTTTATGGTAAGTCTCCGACATCCCTTTGGTTTCAGATAGTTAAAGTTTTTATTCGGAGAGTTAGTTGTTTCTTTGTTTTAATATATTTTTGGTTCTTTCTTCTAAAAGACACGTGTCAGTCTCTCATCACTTAACTTAAGTGACTTTTCAAAAGGTTATGACGTAACTATTTGAAAACTCTTAAGAATCGGAGAGTTATCTTCAGTAAGTATCCGAAAACAGTTTTAAGCTTTGGATGGTTGAGTTCTCTTTTATTTTCTGACTTAAGTGACTTTTCGGAAGGTTACCTATGTAACTATTCGAAATGACTTAAGGATCGGAGAGTTATCTTTATAAGTATCCGAAACATGCCTTCTCTACCGGATAGTTTATTTTTTATATATTGTATGATGCTTTTTCAGAAGGACACGTGTTTCAATTTTAATACATAACTTAAGTGGTCTTTTGGTATGTTAGTCCTATCTATTCGAAATGATTTTGAGTTTCGACAGGTTATCTGTTTAAGTCTTTGATTTTCTAAAAGCCTTCGAAGATTTTATTTTTACAGAAACTGCAACTATTATTAATTGACTAATCTTTGTGGCAAGATATTTTTTGATTGTAGATCTCAACTTTAATATGATTGAAGGTTGCTGAAAATGAATTCCTGCATAAGGCATCTGACCATTTCAGAATTCTTTCCATATATGTAAATCTCGAAGGAAAAATAAAAAGATTTTGTAGAAAACTAAAAGATACACACACAGAATTTTTCAATACTTGAGAGGAGAAATGATCTATTCAATAATTTTGCAAACACCTTGAAGATTCGTTTGCAATAAAGTCCAGAAGATCATCAGTTATAGATCAATCAAGAAATCTCCTCAGAGCTTCTATGTCAACTCTTCATAGGAGTTGATCTAGTGTTGTATGTCATTTTTATTTTTGAGTCAGTGACTCTTGGTTTTAAATTGTTTTCTCGTTTACTTGAAAACCTTAACTCACAAGGGTGTTGTGAATATACCTTCACAAGGTCGGGGCCTTGGTGAAGAGAGTGAAGTGTGATACTTCACTTGCTCAAGATTAGGGTCTTGAGTACACAAAGTTGGTGCTTTGTGTGAGGTTTTTGTTTAGCCTTTAAAAACATCTATAAGGTTGTTGCTTAGCCTGCAAAAGCAACTTGTTTAATGTTTGTGCTTAGCCTTAAAAGCACTTAGTAGAATTCTCAAGGTTGTGGCCTTGAGGAGTGGACTACCTAGTTTGGGGAACTACTATAAATCTCTTTGTGTTCTTTACTTTCTACATTGCTAGTTTTAATTCTAAAATCAATTAATCAAGGTTCATTAGTGTCAACAGCTTCCAGAATTTTTTAAAAGCAAAATAAACTTGATTAGGACACTATTCACCCCCCCTCTAGTGTGCCATTCGATCCTTTCAAAAATCACCATCGTTGATATGAAAGAAGGAAATCCAACCGATCATCTTAGCAGAAGCAGTACTATAGAAAGAAATATAAAAGAAGAGAAAAAAAGACGAAGAAAGTGTGTATGTAGAGGTGGAGAACCGCGCTAACTGTAGGAAGCGTCAGAAGTTCCCTAAAGCTCCACACCACCACCAAAGTCATCAATCATCGGAGGTCTGTGAAGATACTTTCTTGATGTCGGGTCAATTCCGAGTCAAACACAGTGACTGACAACCACTATGAGGAGTGATCGTGTCGCAAGAAGGGAAGTCATTTTCACCAAGCACCGACTCATATCTAAGGAGATCGTAAAGCTTCTAGCCTTGGTTTTGGGTTGACACTAATATGCTAAAGAGGAGATCATCTTACAATTCTTGATTCACATTTCTATAGGGAGAGGAGGCAAGATTCTAAGTGATTAAGTTTTCAGTGGTGTAATCACATCGCATGTAGTGACGAAAGTTTTTACTATTGATAGAGATTTTTACATTTCACCTTTCGTTCATCTTTAGGAATATATCAAAACAAAAATACCAAAAACAACAAATTATTTATGATTACATTTATTATTAAAGTGTTGTATTGTTTGTTTTGTATTATGATTAGTGTTATCATTGTTAGTATTATGAATGTTTTACGTTTGTTTGATTCAGAAAATAGAAAATAGTTTTATTGTTTACTGAAATTGATTCATTCCAGATACTTAAAGATTTTAATGGTTACTGTTTGAAATATCTGAATGTTAGTGTTGCTTAATGATAAATCTAATATTAACTAACATTAAAAAGCTTAATTGATGTTATTTACAATCTGTGGAATCACCCAATGGTTGGCTGAATTCCTCTATAAATAACAGTATTTAATTGGAAAAATAGGCTCGTGGATTTAACTTAAGTCCACGAAGTTAGCCTATTGAGTTAACCATAACTCCACGAATTAGATCCGTTGTGTAAACTATAACTCAATGGAGTGCTTAACGGAATATATATCCAATATAAAAAATCGAAATAGTACACAATTCTTACTCAATCTCTATGGGATCGATCTATACTTGCGCACAAATACAATATACATTGTGCACTTGCAGTTAAAATACAAATAAAAATAAGTTGAGACACTGTTTTAATCAAATCATTTTATTCAAGGTTTCAATAACAATATACAATTCAATTCTCCTCAGAAATTGTAGATGCAATTATATAACGATACCATGTTTCATCTAATCATTTTCATAACTACAAATAGAGAAAACTAATTTACAGAATTTAAAATATTTCTCCCTGTTTGAGATTTTTCTTTTTCTTCTTCTTCTGCAAATCTTCAGTGACTAATATCTAACTTTCTCTACTTCATCGAATTTGCTTTCTTCTATCTAAGAGCTTTTCCCTGGAGAGGTATTTTGATCCCTAAAAATATTTTTCATTTGGTGTGTAGGGATACTTGATCAACGAGAATTCTATGCCTTTTATATTGTATCTTCATTTCATGCATATCTTCTACGTTTAACCACAATCATTTTTCCACTCTTCATGTCTTCTCTTTTTCCTTCTTCGAAATTCACACATTCTGACCCATGTTTTCCTCTCAAATTTTCTTTAATCATTAATCCTAGATCTTTGAAAAATTTCTTGCAAAATAAACTCTCTCATCCAAAAATTTTCCATCAAGTATAATAACAAGTCGTGTTAATGTTAACTAAACGAGTAAAATAAGTAGATTTATAACTTAATGTATCTAACTTAACGAGTTCATCATGTGCCAAATCACATGACAAGTACTATAGCTAACTCAACGAATTAAGTTCGTGGTGTTACAGTTAACTCAATGAACCAGCTTAACCTGTCTTTTGGAAGGTTAGATGCTAACTCATTGAAAAGTGTTTAAGTATCAGATAGTTAATTTTTCAAAGTATCCAAAATACCTTTTTCCCATAAAAACTAGTGAGACACGTGTTGTGACTTGGAAACGTGACTTAAGTTATCTTTCAAAAGGTTAGATGCTAACTATCTGAAATGAGTTTGAGTTTCAAATAGTTACGCTTGCAAGTATCTAAAAATCCTTTGATAACTCACCGATCCAGTAATAAATAAATGTTTTTAAAATAAGGTATTAACCACGTGCAATAATAATAACTTCAAGTTTATAATGCTAACCTAATGCGTTGCCTTAGTGTTCAATATAGCAACTCAGCATGTGTAGTTATGTTAACTTAATGAGTTAAACATATGCAACTCACGAGATACAATATAACATTCGTAAACTTTAATTTCACCACATGCATAATACTAACTTAACGAGTTCGTCTCTTCACCTTAATATTTTGTTCACTAACTCAACGAGTTCTCACGTGACCTATTTTAACCTTTAAACCTATAACTCAATGGGTTCTCATGTGACCTTTTTACAAATAAAGGACTAACTCAACGAGTTGTCTTAACGTGCATTGTACATGATACAAAAAATATAACTTTAAAACATATCATTCTTTACAATAAAAACACGTGTTAACTTAACGTTTAGTTAAATGAAAAGTTAGTATAACTTAACAACTATTTATTAACTTAGCATAATTTCAAATCCATTACAAACAAATATTTATATCATTAAACTTTTTCTTTATTAATTGATGTTCTTAATTTACTTTCACAAATAATAGTAATTGAGTAAATATGATTACATTCGTTTAGTACACATCATCAAAACAAAATACTCAACAATCTCCCCCTTTTTGATGATGACAAAACTATATTAAATCAAATATGAAATAAACTCAATGAAGCACCTCCATTGGGTTAAGTTTTAATTCAATAAACAAGTTTGTTAACTTAAGTTTACTTAAGCTTATTTCTATTATTTATGTAAAAATCATCTCTCAAAAGTAAAACTTTTAGAAAAATTTCAACGAAAATATAATCATCTTCCCCTTTTTAACATATACATTTAAACTCATAATCATCTCCCCTTTTTATCATTAATCAAAAAGATGATTACAAAGTATAAAAACCGAGAGACAAGTATGTATAGTTAAAATCTATAAACATTAATAAGAAGTGAAACACATTTACAGTAAAATGTAGTGTTCAAACAGTTAGTCAATAAATACAAACATTACATTTTATATTCAGAATACATGTAAACAGACAAATGACAGTACATTTATCTATTCCTCCTAATAATATCACCTATAGCATTACAAATTTTATCGCCTAGATGCCTAATATCATTTTTGATTTCATTCAGTACTACATCTAAGTCAGGAGATAGCTCAGGTTGTTGATGTACTTGATCTAAATAATTTTGTTGTTGTTGTTGATGTGGAAGGTCAGGTTGTTATTATTGCTATTTTTGGTATTTTGGCAAATCTTTTATACTAAATGCTCTCATGCCTTTAACTTCAAAAGGCCAGTCAGATAAATCCATTTGGCTTGCAATAATTTGACATACAATATCACCAAAAAATAACTTTGAACTCATATGCTGTAGTTGATATATGAAAACATCAAACCAATTTATTTGTATTTTGTTTATTATGCCATAAGTTGCATATAAACAACTTCTGCTTACTTCTAGATTATGTTTGACTCTTTGAAATAAATTTGCATGCAGAAAATTTGCGATAAACCTAGCTTCTGCATTCAGATTTTCCATTAATCTCATTTCTGAATATACATCTGGAATCTGTGATAAAGACTGAATGTCTCATTCTTGTTGTCTAACTATGTCAAATCTATTGGTAACAACACCTTCATTCTGTAATCTCAAAACTTCCAAAATTAATTTAGGAGATAAAGTAAACTCCTATTGAGTTATTTGAGTTTGCAATAGATTATCATTTTGTATCAGATTGCTGTAAAAAGCTGCAATAAGCTCTCTATATTGTTTCCATTTCGTTCCAATTGGTAAGAATTGTATTAAGCATTGAAACTCAAATAAATCTTTAATTTTCATCAAACTTCTAAACTTTATTGGTCTAGCATGCAAAATTTGACATGAAATCAAACTATTGTATTTCTGCAATGCTTCTTTAGATCTAAAATGAATTGAATTACCTTGAATGTGTAGTGTCCTATATTCAAAAGGTGATACCTGAAGCCTTGATTTAAAATTTAATTCTTCTTCAGGAATCTCTTCTTCAAAATGAATGTCATGTTGTTCCTTTGTCAAAATATTTTCTTGAAACAGTCTAGGTAAGCTTAATTCTTCAACTTCAATAGTGTAAGGAATATTTTCAATATCCACAACATTCATTAATTCAGTTTCTACAGAATGGTTAGAGTTTAAATTTTCCACAAATTCAATAGCTTGTGTATCTATCTGTAATTCTTCATTTTCCTCAATAGATATGTCCATGTCTACATGTTGTGAATTCTCAGACTTTGTTTCTATATATTCTGAAATAGGCTGATCAACTTTAAGCTCTTCTAGAGTCTTATATTTTTCAATAACTGCTACTCTAGACAATCCAACCTCTGAACTAGTTATTGCCTCAATATTTTCTAGCACTTCTGCAATAACTTATTCAATGTCATCTGCCTAATGCTCTGATTATTCAATTTCCTTATCATCAGGGCTTGATTCTATAGAAAAACTTGAACTAATTTGTTACTTTGATCTCTTTTCATGTTTTATAGAAAATGATAATAATGTTTCATTATCATCATTAGTTTCAGTGTATTCTAAACTAATTACCTTGTTAGATGCAATGTAAGGCACAATGTCTATACATATATTGTCCTTTGGAATTAAATTCTCATCTGATTTTTCTTTTCCATCTAAATTTTTTTCCTTAGAAACAATCTCTTTTTGTTTCAATTTTCTGACTCTTTTTCTTTTATAACAAGTTAGCTTCTCTTCTACTTGTATTATTACTATTTTCTTATGAATTTGTTCCAAAAAAGTTTTCTATTTTAGTTCTTCTAAAACACTTTCTATAGCTATTGCTTTTCAAAGGCCTTCAACTTTTTCTTGATCTACAGCAATATTTATCTGTTTTTCCTTTGTAAATAAAGGTATAGGAATTGTAGATTCATGTTCTTCCTCAAATGATGTAAGTCGTGTTCCATTTATAGGTGTTTGAGGAATTCTATTTGATGAACCTATTCTTTTTTCTAAGTATTGTGCATACTATTCTAAAAATGTTATCTCAGCACACTTCATACAATATTCTCTATCAAATTTAGTTCTAATTTCCATATATTGTATACTTTTAGTAGTATGTTTAAGTTCTAACTAAACTTCATCAAGGATTTCTTCTAAAAAGAAATAGTCACTATATATTTGAGCTAACCTTTTGTCAACTTGAAATATCTTCTTAAACCATGAACGTGAAACTTCATCTTCATCTATCAGTTTTCCTCTTTCATTTCCTCTACCTCTTCCTTTTCCTCTGCCACACCCTTTGTAAAACTTTGAATACATCGTCATAGGTAGTTATAGGAGCAAAAAAGTGAGAAAGATTTTCAGAAAGATGTTACGAGATAACCTAAGTTCTCATGTAATAAGTGTTTAAATAGGGTTTCTGTAACAATAATTAAACGAGTCTTTTAGTTGGGTTTAGGTTTTAAATTAATATTGAATAAACTTTATTCAATCGAGGTACCCGAAAATTTAAGCATAACTCGTTGAGTTACCTAACCTAATGAGTAAAACACTGTTTAGAGGTAGTTCTACACGTTACCATACATAACATAACATCTAATTAGTATACTTAACTAAAAAGCAAGTTTTAGATGTTTTCAACTGAAAGTTTCCAAAAACAACTTACAATTTGTAAGTAACTTATCTAAAATATTATCTTGAGAACACTGTAAACTATTCTAATATTCTTTTTATGTACCTAAAATAGTTTTTTTTTGTCTTTTAAATTATTTCGTCAAGATTTTAAGAGGACTAAACTAAGATTAATTAAGGTTTATATTTTGAATGATATTAATCTATTTTGGACATTGTAATTCCTCCCCCTACAAATATATTCAAATATATTCAATAACATACAAAATATACTTGTATAAGATAGGTGTTAATTATAACTATACTATAAATTTTTCTTTTCAAAAACTTCTATTATCCTGAATTTATCAAGAATGATTTCCAGAATCAACTCCAACTGTATATGAATCAAAACATAACTTTAAACTTAATATGATTAACACAAGGAGAATAAAGAAATGTATCTCAAATAAATATGTTCAAAAGTAGTAGTTTAGATTCAACAAATCAACAGTCATATTGGTAGAAACTATATTCAATTTAAAGATATCTGTATTTAATGAAACAACTTTTATCTTTTCAAAATAGTAAATATAGATAATTTTCTTTAAAAGTTAGTTTGAAAAGCTTGAATCATATAAGAGCTTTCTAATGTACTCGTGTAATGAGCTTTTAGTCAACAATCTCAAGTTTGATCAGGACCTTAGGTTGCCAGATTTAAAGAGTCCTTTTTTAAGACAACAATTCTTACATATCTATCTGCTCAAGTACAAGAGGCTCGTGATCAAACTGATCAATAAACTCTCAAAGATTTTCACTTTGTAAGCACTTTTTATTTTAAGCATAGTATATATGTATTTCATTAATACAAATGCAATAATGCACAAATCTCATACAATTTTTACTTCTATGATTTTACTGAAAATATGAATCAATTTCAATAAGCTCATATTTTTTATCAATAGCTTAATATGATTTACATATAAATTATTCTACAAGTTTAATCAATCAAGTCAAACTCATTCTTGATCATATGCACTTTCATTGATACAAATAAAATACTTAATCAAAATTTCAGGATTTCAGAGGAATTTAATGTTTTTCATTGACATTTCCACTTAAAATTTTAAAAATCATTAAACTTAGAAAAATAAGTAAAATCAATAAGATACTACTATAATTTTTTCGTAAATACATAGTATCTTATGCAACAATTTAGATATTACTTAGATATTTATGATAAGTATATAATATCTATGAGGTAAACAACATCCTCAACAATATTTATCTTTTGTGGAATTTAAGCATTTTATACATCACATAACTTACAAATACCTAAATTTAATCTTTATGAAGTTTACCTAACTCATATGCATCACACATGAAATCCTGAGTATTTAATCTTTGGTAAACCTTTCACTAAATTTTATTTCTAGATAATTTATGCAATAGTTTTATATTTATATGCCCGATCCTTCTATGCCAAAGATATGCATCACTAGTTTCAGCTAACAAACATGAATTTAAATCAACTACACTAGAAGGTAAAGATAAAATGCATACAGAACATTTTCTTTTAGCAATAAACTTAAGTTCATTTGTAATTTTATTAATAATTTTGCATATATTATCTTCAAACAATACATAGTATCCATTATCAATTAGTTTTATAACACTCAGCAAATTAAATCCTAGGTTTTCTACATATAGTACATTCGAAATAACACATGTAGGAGTTATTTGAACATTGTCCATACGTATGATTTTATCCTTGCTTTTGTTTCCAAATATTACACTTCCTTTCTTGGTATTTGTAAAATTTTTCAGTAGGCTTTTCTATCTGGTCATGTGACTTGATGCTCCACTATCCAAAATCCATTTTGATGTTGTTTTCTCCTACAAAACAAGTTAAGAACTGTTCCTTGGTACCCAATGTCTTTGAGGACCAAGTTCATTAAAAGCATATTTCTTCTTCTTTTTTAAAAATAGTTTAACATTATCATTTATATTCTTATTAATTGTAAGTACTACTGATTTATCATTAGCTTTATACTTATAGAATTATTGCTCTTATTAATATTCTTTTTATTTTTAGATATAGTATAACCAGGACCAAACCGATTTTTATTAGATGTTAATTTATTTTGGTCATGCTCATACATTTTAGTAAGATCATACCAAGCTTTTGTACTTGTATTTAAATTTTCAATATATACAAAATCTTTTTCTACATAAGAATTTTCAGATAAAGAACATGTAGAACCAATAATTGGTCTAATACCAATGTTTTGAATTTCATGCTTAGGTTTTTGAATTTTTAGTTTACTACAATTTTCTGAAATTTTAGAAACACTAGTAACTGAATTTCTAGAACAAGAAATAAGATTTTTAGAAACATTAATAGTTATGTTAGAAGTACATTTAGATAAATCACATTGGTTTATATTATTACTACATGATTCATCCCTTGAAGTACCTACTTCTACATATTTATTACCTTGTTTCATAATAAAAGGAATTTTAGTCTTAGATTTACTTGAACTGCAACTAATAAATCCTTTGTTGGCTTGAGATTCAGGGTATTCAAGATAATCAAATCCTAAGTCAAATTTATATGACACCACAAGGGTACTAGTTAGCTTGTCTAACTTAGTTTGACTTAAATTCCATTTCTCAATGATGGAATTTAAATCTAGCTCTCTCATTTTTAATTTATCAATCTCTAACTCACAATCATTTATGTTGTTTCTCAATTTTTCATTTTCAGATTCTATCTTTAATTTTTCAGCATTTATATTCTATATTTGTTCATGCAAGACACATTCATTAAATCTAAATTTATGCAAATCTATAGCATGATTTTCATTACCACATTTAAACTTTTCTAAAGTAGTAGACAGGAATTAATTTTCTTCTTCCATAATGGACAAAGAGTTTCTAATATTCTTATTTTCCAATTTATAAGCTTTAAGTTTTTGTAATAATGCATGATAAGCACATAATAATTCATCAAAGTTAAAATTTGAATGATTTTCAGGATCAGATATTACCTTAGACTCATCTGCTATGAAGCACACATGAGCAGCATCTTCTAACTCTTATTCTTTTTCTGAATAAGAAGATTTTGATGATGATTCATTAGATTCAGACTCTTCTGACGTGTCATCCCAAGTGACCTTCAAAGCCTTTTTCTTGTAAAACTTTTTCTAAGTTTTCTGAGTCTTCTTCTGATTTGTCCTACTTTGCTTTTCATTTTTCCTTATAAGACAATCTAGAGAAAGATGTCTAGGTTTCTTGCAATTGTAACATACATACTTTCTAGATGAAGAATTCTTTTCATTCAGTGACTTTGATGTTGAGGGTTTGTCATTTCTTTTCCTTTATTGTCTCCTAGCTTTTCATGCTTTCTTGAATTTCCTAGTCAGCAAAATCAAATTCTCATCAGAATCAATGGATATTTTAGAATTGGAATTAATTTCGAAGGCTATTTCTTTCTTCATTTTTAATTTGTTGTGATTCAGTGAATCATTTAATTGAACTTCATAAGCAGCTAAATTTCCTATAAGTTCATTTATAGTATAAACATGTAAGTCTTGTGATTTCTCAATTGATGTCACTTTCTGAAATCATTTAGAACTTAAGGATCTGAGAATTTTTCTCACCAAATCCTTCTGTTCAAAATTCTTTCCTAAGCATTTTAAAGAATTTATGATATCTAGGAATATGGAAAACATCATAGAAATACTTTCGTCTTCATGCATCTTAAAGAGTTCATACTTATGAATTAACATATTAATTTTAGTCTCTTTAACTTGAGAAGTACCTTCATATGAAACTTCTAATGCATGCCATACCTCATAAGTAGATTTATATGTCCACACTTTACTGAATTATTCATAACTCAATGCACAAAATAAGATATTTAAGCCTTTTGCATTTAGAGTTTCATTTTCTTTTTCAGTAACTGTCCAAGTATTATAAGGAGTAGTTAATGGATTATATGGTTTAGAAATCATGAACCACAACTTGTGATCTATACTTTGAAGAAAGACTGTCATCCTATATTTCCAATATTCAAAATGTATTCCATCAAATAAAGGAGGACGATTAAGATTTTGGTCTTCATACAAAGAAAAATTACCATTTCCAGTAGCCATCTTACCTTAGATTTTTCAACCTATAAGATTTTAAACAGTTTAAAACTTTCAAAAACAACTTGAGCCTAAAATCAACAAAGTTAAACTTATGCTGAGATATTGATTTCTATTTAAAAATAAGGAAGGTAGAACATGCTCTAATAACATTTGTAGGATCGAATGGCTACATAAGAGGGGGGGTGAATTGTGATTTTCAACATTTTTGATTATAATTGAAACTTCAAAGATTAAAAACAAGTCGAGACATTATTTTAATCAAATCATTTTATTCAAGGTTTCAATTACAATATACAATTCAATTCTCCTTAGAAATTGTAGATGCAATTATATAACGATACCATGTTTCATCTAATCAATTTCATAACTACAAACAGAGAAAACTAATTTGCGAAATTTAAAACATTTCTCCCTATTTGAGATTTTCTTCTTCTTCTTCTTCTTCTTCTTTTGTGTAGGATCGAATGGCTACACAAGAGGGAGGTGAAAAGTTACAATATAATTCAGAATACAAATCTTGGTTAATCTGAATTAATGTCCTCTTAAGAGCTTGATGAAATAATTTAAAAAGACAAACAAACTATTTTCAAAAGACAAGAATATTAGAATAGTTTACAATGTTCTCAAGATAATGTTAAGTTTAGCATGTATGTTGTTTTCAGAACGTTTCAGTTGGAAGCATCCGAAAATTATTTTAAGTGTACTAACTAGACGTTATGTTAGATAAGGTAACGTGTAAAACTGCCTCTAGACAGCATTTTACTCATTAGGTTAGTTAACTCAACGAGTTATACTTGAATATTTCGGGTACCTTGATTGAATAAACTTTATTCAATATTCTTTTAATATCTAAACTCGACTTCTCTTCACGTTGAGTTATTCACCTAAAACCCTATTTAAACACTTATTACAAGTGCACTTAGGGTATTTGTAAACTTTGTCAAGAAAATATTTCCCACTTGTTGCTGTTACAACCTGCGACAATGGTCTCTAAGTTCTACAAAGGTTGTGGCAGAGGAAAAGGCAAAAGCAGAGGAGATGCAAAAGAAAAAGAAATAGAAAATGATGAAGTTCCACGCACTTGGTTCAGGAAAATATTTCGAGTGGACAAAAGGTTAGCAGAAATTTATAGTGAATATTTCTTTCCTGAAGGTATACTGAATGAAGTTAGACAAGAACTTCAAAATACTGATGCAAATATTACATACATGGGTATTCGTAGTAAATTTGATAGAGAATACAGAATGAAGTGTGCTGAAATTGCATTTTTGGAACAGTATGCAAAATATTTGGAAAAATGTGTAGATTATACAAAACATATACCACAACAACAACAAAGTTATTCAGTTCAAGCAGAACAGCAAACCCAACTACCTCCTGACTTAGATGTAGTGCTTAATGACATCAGAAATGATATTAGGCATCTAGGAGATAAAATATGTAATGCTATTAGTGATATACTTAGGAGGGGTCGATAACTGTTTTTGTCTGTTTCTGAATACAAAATGTAATGTTTGTATTACTTATTTGATTCATTGAACAATACATTTTTCTGTAAATGTGTTCAATTGTTATTCTTGTTTACAGAAAGAGTTGTTGTAAATATATCTCTTATATATATATATTCTCTGTAATTATCTTTTTGATTAATGACAAAAAGGAGGAGAAATATTATAAAAAGATGATTATGATCTTAATTGCATATATATTATAAAAGGAGATAATATTTAAATGGTTATTGTAATCTGACAGATGATAATTAGAAAACTGATACTTATATAATTATTGACATCTAAGAGTTTTAATTCTGAGAGGTAAAATTTACACAAACAATAGAAATAAGCTTAAGTGAACTTAAGTCAACAAGCAAGTTTGTTGAATTAAAAGTTAACCCAACAAAGGTGCTTTGTTGAGTTAAACATATTTCATAATTGATTTAATATGGTTTTGTCATCATCAAAAAGGGGGAGATTGATGAGTATTTGGTTTTGATGATGTGTGCTGAATGAAAAATAATCATATTTGCTCAATTACTATTGCTTGTGAAAAGAAATTAAAATCATCAATTAATATAGAAAAAGCTTATTGGCATAAATACTTGTTTGTATTGGATCTGAAGTTAATAACTAGTCGTTTCGTTGCATTAATTTCTCATTTAACTAAATGTTAAGTTAACGTGTGTTTTTATTGAAGAACATGATATGTTTTAAAGTTATATCTTCTATATCATGAACAGTGCATGTTTAGACAACTCGTTAAGTTAGAGTTTTGTTTGTATAGAGGTCACGTGAGAACTCGTTAAGTTAGAGGCTTAAAAGTTAAAATAGGTCACATGATAACTTGTTAAGTTGGTGAGTAAAAGAAGAGACGAACTCATTAAGTTAGTGTTATACACGTGGTGAAATTATAAGTTACGAATATTATATTGTATCACGTGAGGTGCACATGTTTAACTCGTTAAGTTATCATAACTAAATGCGTTGAGTTGCTATATTGAACACTAAGGCAACGTGTTAGGTTAGCGTTATAAACTTAAGTTGATATTTTTGCACGTGGTAAAATTCTTATTATAAAAACATTTGTTTATTACTGAATCGGTGAGTTAAAGTTTTTTCAGAGACTTACAGTCATAACTATCCGAAAGGTAACTTAAGTCATGTTTTCAGGAGAATTTAGTGAAGCAGAAAAGGTATTATTTATGTCATTGAAAATTTAAAGTATCAGAAGAAAGCAAATTTGGTGAAGCAGAGAAAGACAAGATATTCGTTACTGAAGAATTGCTGAAGAAGAAAAAGAAGAAGAAGAAAGATCTCAAATAGGGAGAAATGTTTTAAATTCTGCAAATTAGTTTTCTCTATTTGTAGTTATGAAATTGTTTAGATGATATATGGTATCGAGTTATAATTGCATCTACAATTTCTGAGGAGAATTGAATTGTATATTGTAATTGAAACCTTGAATAAAAATGATTTTATGAAAACAATGTCTGGACTTGTTTTTGAGTTTTAAAGTTTCAATTATATTTCAGAAAATATTAAAAATACACAATTCACCCCCCCTCTTGTGTAGCCATACGATCCTACATATTGTCTTTCTACCATGACCAAGCATGTGGATGACATTTTGGTTCAAGGAAAACTATTACCAAAATTCTGCAATGTGGATTTTATTGGCCAACACTATTCAAAGATGCTCATAAATATTGCTTAAGTTGTTTAAAATGTCAACAAATAGGAAGAATATCAAAGAGGAATATGTTGCCTCTTAATCCTATTGTTGAGGTTGAAATCTTTGATGTGTGGGGAATAGATTTTATGGGTCCATTTCCTATGTCTAATCAATTTAATTATATATTGTTGGGGGTGGATTATGTATCTAAATGGATAGAAGCTATTCCTACAAAAACTAATGACAATAAAGTGGTAATACATTTTATAAGAACCAATATAATTGCAAGATTTGGAATACCAAAAGCTATTATCAGTGATAGAGGAACTCATTTCTATAATAAAAGTTTTGAAGCCTTAATGAAGAAATATGGAGTAAACCACAAAATTGCAATATCATATCATCCGCAAACAAGTGGACAAGTAGAAAGTGCAAACGAACAAATTAAGTTAATCTTAGAAAAAGTAGTAAATCCTACTAGAACAGATTGGGCTAATAGATTGATAGATGCACTTTGGGCTTATAGAACTGCTAATAAGACAAGCTTAGGTATGTCACCTTTTAGGCTAGTATATGGAAAAAGTTGTCATTTACTAGCTAAAATTGAACATAAAGCTTATTGTGCATTAAAAACTCTAAACACTAATTAAATCAAGCTGCTGAAAATAGGAAAATACAATTGATTGAATTAGAAGAATTTAGGAATGAAGCTTATTCAAAAACTGTAAGAGAAAAAAGGAAAATGAAGTTCTGGCATGACAAGAAAATTATTCCAAAAACCTTTGAAATAGAACAAGAAGTATATCTTTACATGACTAGACTCCATAACCATCTAGGAAAATTAATATCTAGATGAGCAGGACCTTACATAGTTCAAAATATTTATCCCTATGAAGCTATTGAAATTGAAAATCCTAAAGATTAGAATATATTTAAAATAAATGGACAAAGACTTAGACCTATTTTGAAAATACCAAAAAGTTCTTTTGGAATTATAGAAGAAGTAAGAGTAGAGGACTACTTGAGCTTTACTTAGTAAGAAATTTTCTAAGTTATATAAATAAATAAAAACTTATTTAAAACATAGTCACGGTTCAACTGAAAGAAATTATCGGTGTTACCGAAACATATTTTAAAAAGAAAAAAATTGTTGCGGTTCAACCGATAGGATCCATTGGTGTGACCGAAACACAAAAACATAAAAACATAAAAAAAATCTATATATTATATTTAGTTTAATGTCGGTGTTATCGAAGTATAGTATCAGTTCAACCGATAGAAAAAGAAAAAAAAAATTATTTAATTTTGGTTCAACCGAGGAATATAATGGTTTGACCGAAAAATTTTAAAATGTTGAAAAATTAAGAATCTGTTAGACCGGAAATTCTTCGATCTTGATCAAGGTAAAAAGTATTATTATATGTATTTTTATTAGATATAACTTTACGAAAAGTCCGTTGAGTTACACTTAACTCAACGAACTTACTTCATCAAGTTTAGGATAAGTTAACGAACTTACCCCGTTGAGTTAACTATAACTCAACGGAGTACTGTAGTTAAGTCTACGGACTTAGTCCGTGGAGTTAACCGTAATTCCACGAATGAGAGAGCGAGAATTTGTGAGGGAAATGACCTGATTACTTGACTAAACTTAGGGCTTATTTATACTAAACTCAGGGTTTGGGGGCATTATCCGTAGAATCATTTAGAACTTAGACCAGTAGAGATTAGAGTGATTCCATTCCATTTTGTAACTCCATGATGAGAAAGATGACACCAGAATTCTAGGAGGACGTAATTGACATGTCAGAATTTCTTAAAGACTCGAAAGAATGGCACACAAGGCAGAAAATCAGGAATACGACAAGGGAAAAAGAACTACAAAAGGTAAAATTTGACCTTTTCTACTAGAGGAAAGTGTTAGTAGATTTAGGCATAAAGATACCTCAAATTATGGAAACGAGAATAAAAGTTGCTATGGAAGTTGTTGTAAGTAGAGAGAGAAGAATCAGGCCAAATAACGAAGTTGCCCTAGAGCTAATCCAACGCAATGCTAAATTATGGTTCAAAAGGCGCATTGCTGGTTGTGCAAGGGTTGAAATTAGGCGGCAACAATAGAGGAAAGCAACTAAAGAACAAGAGGAACCGACTGTTGAAAGACCTGTCCTTGAGGAACAACAACATGGACCTTTAGTTCCACCACCAAGGCCATTAGAAAGAGCAACAATTTTGGGGCCTTCTACTGAGGAAGAGTTAAGAGAATTTCAAGAACTAGTTCAAATTGGAAAAAACTAAGGAGAACCAGAAGAGTTGGCAGTAGCTATAGCACATTTGGTGTTTGATGCATGGTGCAAAAAGAGGGCTGTAGAAAAATTGAAAGCCCAATACAAAATTAAAGTTGAACAGCATAAAGAAGCCACTACTAGACCTACTGCAAGAGGCGCTGAAGTTGGTCCTTCGAGACCAGTAATTATAGAAAAAGTTAAACAGGAAGAGCTAGTACTTGTGGCTCAAAGGCTTGTAGAGCCTATTTTTGTAGATTTAATCTCAGAAGAAGAAGAGGAAGACCAGGCACAATTAATCAGAAGAAGGAAAGGAAAAGAGATAGTGCGTGAACATCAAAAAGAGATTAAATCTGAGATGCAAATATCAGTAGGGCCTGTAGAGCCGATTTTTATAAACCTGCTATCCAATTCTGAGGATGAGCAGGAGTAATAGCAGCAAGAGCAAAGAGAAGAAGAAAATCAGGCTAAAACTAATTTGCAACCTATACAAACAGAAGAAATAGAAATTAGGGCAGAAGCTAATGTGCTCGGAACTCCATCCTAATTTGCCACAGAATTAGAAAGAATAGTAACAATGCAGATTGGTAGTCAGGAGGAAGAAGAAAAAGAAGAAACTGAACAAGAAGCTGAACAAGTACATATAGAAAGAAATGACTCGATAGATTCCACTAAAGAGCAAAGAACTCTTCAGCAAATTTTAGAAAGCATTCAAGACAGAGTGGATAGTTCTGCCGGCTCTCCACCACAAACAGAAGCAGAAGCAAAAATGCAGGAATCTTTGGAGCATTTTCAGTCAATTCAAGTTTAGCACATGGAAGAGGATGTTCAAGAACAAACCCCTCTGAAGCAACAAATTCACATTTTTGACCCGATTGAAGCAACAGTTTTGAATGTACACTTTTGGAGTCAGGAAGCATATAATAAATACCAAGAGATTAAGAGTTATGATATCATATACAGTAGACCAGTAAATTGGGATGGGATGCAGGAAATTAAGGATTTATTTGAGTTCCAAGGTTTACTGCAGTTTATTTCTCAGCAGAGAGGGTATGCAGTATATGAGAATCTATTGCCCTGCTTTTATGCAAATTTAAGAGAAAAAGAAAGTAGATTATTTTCCAGCGTAGAGCAAGCTGATGTACAGATAACACTAGAGCTTCTCCACAACATTTTAGGATTGAGAAATGAAGGAATAGAAATTCTGGAAAGCACAACTGCAGTTGAGTGGACAAAACAGATGATAAAGGATTGTTTAGCTATCAATCTCGATGTGCCATTATTAAATAGACTGAAGCACTTAAATGGTAAAGCACACATGATAGCTAACATTTTAATTAAGAATGTCTACCAACGACAAGGCCACGATATTGAATTAAGTCAGTTTGTCAAATGGGCCACCTATGCAGTTGTGAACAAAATTCAGATTAATTGGTCTGTAGTTTTTATCTCTAAGCTGAGAGCAGTAAAGAAGAAACTATTTTATGGAGATTTAATTCCATTGCTGATGGTGGATAGTATGGATTTCACGAAATGGACATCCAAAAGGATAAGATCAAGAACCATTTCAGTGAAAGAAAACAAAAATTATACTGCTGAAGAGATTGTTGAACCTTCTAGAGGAATTACAGGAGCTGTAGAAAGGATAAACAAATTAGAGCAACAATTAGAAAAACTCTAGAAGGAAGTAGATGAACTTAGGAGAAAAGATTAAATTGTATTATTCGTCTACTTGTATATATTTGTATGAAAAATATCTGATTGATTGTAATGTAAACTATTCATATAAATGAATGTATATTTTTCAGATGTGTTTGCATTTATGTTTGAGAATGATGTAATGGATGAACTATCTTGAATATTATATAAATGTTTGAACAAGATGCAAGATTGTTTAAAAGATATACAAATTTACTGAATGACATGATTAAATGCAAGATAACGGGATAATGCTTGAAAATATCTACATGCTGCAAAGTAAAATGTAAATTCTGCATAACATGAAATGAACTGCAAGTTAAATATTCATATAATGTTTAGATTTAAATGAGTTAAATTAGAACACTGCATTAATGACATGTATTTAACTTTAATTAAGTTGACAAAATGTAGGAGAGAAAAAAATATAAAAGTTAATACGAGGAGTAAGTTTTAGAAATTTGCTTAGTGTTAACTCAATGAAGTAAGTTCGTTGGGTTAACCTTAACTCCACGAGGTCAATAATATAATATAAGGTCACTCCGTTGAGTTAACTATAACTCAACGAAGTTAGTCCGTGGAGTTAGCAACAGTAACCGAAGCTAGTCCATTGAGTTAACTATAACTCAACGAGGTTAGTTCGTGGATTAAACTAAAGGATTATTCTTTTAGCCATGAATGAAACTTCGTGGATTTAGCGGTTACTGAAAATTTGAAATTAGAAGTGGCACACGTACCATAAAAATAGGAACCACACTGCATGTTACAAGACACGTTCTTGCAACGAGATTCATTTACTTTATGGACGTGCATTATAAATATAGAACAAAATGTTATTTACGAGTTACCAGCACTTGTGGAAGAAAAGGAAATTCGTTGGGGAACTGGAAGGAGAAGCAGCTGATTCAACCTCATCTGTCAACAATTATTTACTGAATATAAGCTTCAGAATGGTATGTAATTAATCTTCTACTATTTTACTTTATGTTAGGAGTTTATGAGCACATGGATTCGTTCTCCTAGCACTAAATGATTAGTAATAACACCTACATAGGATTATTCAACACAAAGACATACTGAAATATTTTCTAAATTGGACTTTAACGAAATCCTTAGGGGTGTAGCTAACCTTTCTTTAAAAGAGAATGAAGATATTGCTACTCCAGTAGAGAAACTATTAGGGGAAATTCTGTATCTTGAATTAATTGATGAACCTTCATGTATTCGATTGCTAAACTTTGAGGGAGATAGGTTTGAATTGAAATCTAATTATATTAGTCAATTGCCACATTTTCATGGATTAGAAAGAGAGGATGCCTATTATTTCCTTAGAGAATTTCATGAAATTTGTCAAATGATGAAAATGCCGAACATGAGTATAGATGCTATTAAACTTAAATATATCCCTTTTGCTTTAAAAGACACAGCTAAGATGGTTATATACTCTGTCACCTGATTCAATTTCTACATAGACCGAATTTTGCTCTGTTTTTCTAGAAAAGTATTATCCAACACATCAAACGATTAAAAAGAAAAAGGAAATATTAATGTGTAGCCAAAAATAGAGAGAATCATTCTGAAAATATTTTGAAAGATTTAAAGATTTATTGACTCAATGTCCACATCATGCAATGAGTAAAACACAATTAATAGGTATAATTTATGAAAGCATAGATGTTTCAACGAAATCTTTATTAGAATCTACTTGTCAGAATGGATTTTTAAAACTATGTAGTGAAGAAGCATAGGCATACTTAGAAAATTTTGCAAAAAGAACTACACAGTGGGAAAATTCGGTTGAAGCTATTACAGATAAAAGAATATTGCCAAGAGGAATGCATGAAATAGATTCAAGCACTATGCTTGAAGTTAAATTAACTGAATTAACAAAGAAAATAGAAGAGTTATCATTAAATCAAAAGCTAGCAGAAAAGAATGCAAACGTTAATGACTTAGATATTATTTATGCTAGAAACCAGAAAGATAACTTTGGAAATTCTTATAACCCTAATTGGAGAAATCATCTGAATTTATCTTGGAGAAACAACAATTTCCAAGGAGGACAAAATATAAATGACAAAAATATAAGTTATGAAGCATTAATTGAACAAGGATCTAGAATAGAGAAGTTAGAAAAGATAATTCAACAATTAAACAATCATCTAGATCTTGTATTTGGAAATGTTGCAATTCAAAATCAAAATATAAATAGAAATATACCCCTTAGATAGAAGGAATCAATAGAAGTTAGACCTATTGGAGGATTACCAATGCAAGCAATACCTAACCCTATCAACAGAACTGTTAATGAAATTGATATCTCCTCTAGGAGGGTAGCTGAATGAAACAGTATAACTGAAGTAACTATGTATAATATAGTAAGTAGAAAAATATAAAAAAAAATGTAAGTTTAATTATAGTTAGTAGTATCGTAGAGTTATTACTTAACTCAACGAACTTAGTCCATTGAGTTATGACCTAACTCTGCGAGGGTGTGAAGTAGCTATGTTAATTTTGTCTTTGTTAATTTTTGTTTATGTTATACAGAATCACAACAGATGGAATTGATGAAATTACCACTGGATGCACTAAGGGAAGTACTAAGTAACCTATTAGCTAGAGATCTATGCAGGCTATGTTGTGTATCAAAGGAAATTAAAGACTGTGTTAGAGAAAAATATTTTCATGGATTACAAGCTGCAAAAATGACTAAGATTAGAGATGGATTTTTATGGAAGTCATTTAATCGTAGTTCAATCAGCTATGGATATCTGAATATGGAAGAAACTACTAGAATTCCACCCAATACATTAGAAGGAATAGATCATATTATGAGGATGGATGAAGGATTAATTATATATAGAACCAAACCTAGGTATGCAATTCTGTTACCTGAAATTTTGATTAGAAATCCTATCACAAGAGAAGAATGGAATATAGGAAGGCCTAATAGATATGAAGTACCAATTGAAAATTGTGGGTCAGCTTTAATATTTTCTAATAAAAATTCAACCATTCTTGAAAAATTATATTATTGGAGACCAATTGGAAATTGGGATGAAGATTTATGCTTAAGTGTGTATACTTTTCTAAATAGATCTTAGACTGAAAATACTATGATATATCTAGGATAGAAAGCATTGATTAACAACATACATGTCATACTTGATGGATATATATATCTAATCACAGATATATCAGTTGCATTTAGATCTAATTTATACATAGTAAGCATAGACAGTTGTTTAGAATGAAAAAGTGCATATTATTAACGGTTAAATGATGGTTAATTGCATAATATTTAGCTTATCATATGAGAATTAAGCCATTATGTTATAATTACATTGTTATATGCTTTAATTGAAGAATCTACTTAATTTAGGGGAATTAATGTTAATTTAGTACATTTCTGAACTGTCGGTAAGTTGCAGGCTGTGAAATTCTTAAGTATCCAAATTTTCTGATATTTCGGACAGTTATGTTTAACATACCGAACATATTCAGACAGTTATATTTAATAGACCGAACATGTATCAGATAGTTATGTTTAAATTGCCGAACAGTTATGTTTTGAGAGAATATTTTATTATTTCCTGAAGTACACGTGTCGAAACCATAATGAATGACTTAAGTGAACTTTCGGTGAGTTATCTATGACTATCCAAAATTGCAGCTGGGCATCGGATAGTTATCCTTGTAACTCTCTGAAATCTCTTTTTATTTATAAAATAGTTGAGGGCACGTGTCATGTTCTAGGAAAGTGACTTAAGTGGATTTTCGGAGAGTTATCTATAACTATCCGAAATGCATCTGAGCATCGGATAGTTAGCTTTGTAACTCTCCGAAATGTTATTTTATGATTAAACTGCTGCTAACACGTGTCGAGATCTAGTAGATTTACTTAAGTTATGCATCGGATAGTTAAATTTATAAGTATTCGAAATGCACCTGAGCATTGGATAATTAAATTTATGCACGTGTTGAATTTAAATGCTTTAGTATATCACGTGAGATGCACATGTTTAACTCGTTAAGTTAGCATAACTGTATGCGTTGAGTTACATGAATACACACTAAGGCAACACATTATGTTAGCAGCTTATTTCTTTATATTTTCTAATATGCCATTGTAGCGGTTGTACGAACAGACAGTTGGAAGAGAAAAAAACCACGTTTGCACGTATCGTGTAAGGAAAGAAATCATCGCCGTTGATATGAATGAAGGAAATCCAACCGACCATTCAAGCAGAAGTAGTTACTACTGAAGAAATATAAAAGAAAAGAAGAAAAAAGAAGAAGAGTGTGATCAATAGGCGGATAGTGTGTGCAGAGGAGGATGAGCATCGCAATTCTCTGAAGTTCCACACCAACCATTATCATCACCACCATAATCACCAACCATCGGAGGTCTGTGAGGATACTTGCTTGATGTTGGGTTGATTCTGAGCCAAACACAGTGCCTGACAACCATTGTGAGGAGTGATCGCATCGCGGGAAGGGAAGCCATTTTCACCAAGTGCCGACTCATATTTCAGGAGATTGTAAAGCTTTTAGCCTTGGCTTCGGGTTGATGCCTGTATGCTAAAGAGGAGATCATCTTGCAATTCTGGACTTGCGATTCTATAGGGAGAGGAGACAGAATTGTAAGTGGTTTAATTTTCAGTGGTGTAATCGTGTTGCAAGTAGTGTCGGAAGTATTTACTATCAAGTGAGATTACTTTACATTTCACCTTTCGCCCATTTCCATGTTCATATTAAAACAAAAATACCAAAAACAATTTATCTATGTTTGTATGTTGTATTTGAGTGTTGTATTGTTTGTGTTGTATCGTGATTAATGTTATCTTTGTCAATGTTGTGATTGTTTTATGTTTATTTTAGTTTTACAGTTTACTGAAATCAATTCGTTCAAAAGACTTAAAGATTTTAATGTTTACTGTTTGAATTATCTGAATGTTAGTATTGCTTAATGATAAATCCAATGTTAACTAACATTAAAGAGCTTAATTGATGTTATTTACAATCTGTGGAATTGCCCAATGGTTGGCCGAATTCCTCTGTAAATAGCAGTATTAAAAAGAAAAGACAGGCTCGTGGAGTTAACTTAAGTCCACGAGGTTAGTCCATTGAGTTAGCCATAACTCAACGAACTTAGTCCGTTGAGTTAACTGTAATTCAACGAAGAGCTTATTGAATATATAAATTTGATTGTTAACAAACGAACAGTTCTCAAGTTCTTCAGCAATTCCCTATGGGATCGACTTGTACTTGCACACTGATACAATAGACACTATGCACTTGCAGTTAAAGTACAAATTGGAATTAATATCTAAATTGTATTAAAGGTTGTTTGTTTACTTCTAAAAGAAAGAATAGGCATAAAGATAAATTAACTAAGTAAAAACAGAAGTAACAAATCCAAGTTTTTCTAATGTAGTGTTGGGAAAATGCAAACAACAGTTATGATGATTTTATAGAAATATTACCTATATTGAGTGATATAGCTAAACCACCGTCTTCAGAATATGATCAAATTCAATTAGGAATGTGGTATAATGAATATGATGATCCTACTTTATGTTTGATAAGATGGTGGGATGAATTGAGGAAATTTCAAATATGGATTATAAAAGACCTAAATGAATGGAAGTGGGAAGAGGAATATATTGAAATAGATGTAGAAATAGAAACAGCTACATTATCTTGGAACAGAAGAGGATATACCTCATTTTCTTTTGGAATTCTAGGTGACACATAAGTCCCAGATCTCAATGTTACATATACGTTTTCTATATTCTCAGAAATTTCATGGTTTTCTCTCATTTTCGTAGGTGGATTAATTTTCTCAATCCCTATTTCATTTGTAATTTCATTTATCTTCATATTTGTATTTGATGCACATTCTCATATTCTAATTGTTCATTTATATTAACTTGTTGATCTTGCATGACTTCTAATTTAGTTGTCCATTCATTAAGTATATCTAGCTTTCTTTCCAGATCATCTAATCTAATTACATTTAGTTTTTTTCAATTTTCATTATCATTTTCTTAGTTTCATAAACAATATCTATTTTAGGTTCTAAATAATTTTCCTGATAATTTACTTGATTAACTTCTTGATGATAATACATATATTCTCCCAGTTTGTCTAGGTTTTGTTCTAAACTACGTTCAAGTCTATCATACTAATCCTAGATTTCTTTTTTTCTAGATGTATTACTCATCCTAAAGTGATTGTTATTTTGGTAAACTATAGGTGTTTCATACTCAGTTCTATATTAGATATAATTCATTTATTGTTCTTTTAATCTAGCCACCTATAATCGTCTCAACTTTAAACAATCAATAATGTCATGTCCTTCTAAATTGCAGAGTTCACATATGCTAACTACAGGTTTCAAAAATCTTTGAGCATAAGCATACACCATATCTGAAAATCTTTGAGCATAAGTATCTGAAAATCCTTAGATAACTTATTGAACTAGTAATAAATAAATGTTTTAAACAATAAAGTATTTACCATATGCAATAATAATAACTTTATGTTTATAACGCTAACCTAACGGGTTGCCTTAATGTTTAATATAGCAACTCAACATGTGCAGTTAAACATTCGTAAACTTTAATTTCACCACATGCATAATACTAACTTAACAAGTTCGTCTCTTCACTTTAACATTTTGTTCACTTTAACATTTTGTTCACTAACTCAACGAGTTCTCACATGACCTATTTTAACCTTTAAGCCTATAACTCAATGAGTTCTCATGTGACTTTTTTACAAATAAAGCACTAACTCAACGAGTTGTCTTAATGTGCACCATACATGATACAGAAAATGTAGCTTTAAAACATATCATGCTTTACAATAAAAACACACATTAACTTAACGTTTAGTTAAATGAAAGGTTAATATAACTTAATGACTAGTTATTTAACTTAGCATAATTTCAAATCCAATATAGACAAATATTTATATTAGTAAACTTTTTCTGTATTAATTGATGTTCTTAATTTACTTTCACAAACAATAGTAATTGAGTAAATATGATTACATTCATTTAGCACACATCATCAAAACAAAATACTCAACATAATTCAACGAGCTCTCAAATAATTAATATTGTTGTTTAAAGAAGAACACGATCATCTATTGAGCGATTCTATATATTAAAAATAACATCAATTAAGCTTTAGAATGCTATTTAATGTTACATTCATCATTGATCAAGTCTAGTATTCACTCCATCCAAATAGTAGCTTTTAAATCAAGATTTCAAATATTTATATTAACTAGTTTAAACAATTAGTAATATGATTTTCTATAACTATAATGAAATAAACACAAAACATTCAACAATACTAACAATATAAACACAAATAATACAACATAGATTTAATAAGCATAAAATACAGATAATGAGTTTTGTTTTGTTTTGTTTCATTCCTTCAAATGAGTAAGTGATGAAAGGTAAAATTCTCTATTGACAATAGGAAAATTTTTATCACTACATGTGACGTGATTACACCATTGAAAACTTAACCACTTACTATCAAGCACTCCTCTCCCTACTAGATTGCGAACCTAGACTTTTATAAGTTAATCTTCTCTTCAACATAACAGCATCATCCTGAAACCAAGACTAGAAGCTTTACTATCTCTTGAGAGATGATTCGGTGCTTGGTGAAAATGTCTTTTCTTCTTGTGATGCGATCCCTCCTCACAATGGTTGTCAGTCACTGTGTTTGGCTCTTACCATATTTGGCTTGAAATCGACCCGACATCTGGAAAGTACCCTCACAGACCTTCGATGGATGGTGGATGGTGGTGTTGGTGGGAGCTCAAGGAATGTCCAATGCTTTCTATAGTTAGTGTGGTTCTCCCCCCTTTCTTCATTTTTTCACTTTTCTTTTATATTTCCTTTGGTATTAATTGCTTCTGCCAAATTTATTGGTTAGATTTCCTTTCTTCGCATCAACGACCGTAATTACTTCTTCATTCCACAATTTAGATCATAACATGATTTGTGCAACATGGTTTCCTTTGAATTCCCTATAACTGCTCACAATTGAATATTAGAAAATAACTAGTCTATGGAGTTAGTGTAACTCAACGGACTTACTCCATTGACTTAACTCTTAACTCAACAAACCAACCTTGTTGAGTTAAGCTTAACTCAATGAACTCGTTCAGTTCTGTAGTTTAGTAAAACAAATACATATTCATGTAATATTTAACATTTGACATGTAAAAGAAGTAATTTCTAATCATTTATAACTGGACATGTGTAATAATTCTTAACGTTACGAGGTTTTGTAAACTTACCTTAGTAATATTACAAGGCTTCATGTTTTATACTATAAAACCACACGTAAATTAGGTTTTCAATCTTTCAGAAATAATACTTAATTAATATTTAATTCCATGAAATTATGCATATTCTATAATTAAGTCTTATAATTGTATAATTGTAACATAATGGCTTAATTCTCATATGTTAAACTAAATACTATGCAATTAACCATTTATTAACCACTAATATTATGCATTTTTTCATTCTAAACAATTGGCCTATGGAGTTAGTGTAACTCAATGGACTTACCCTATTGACTTAACTATAACTCAATGGACTGACCTTGTTAAGTTAAGCTTAACTCAATGAACTTGTTCAGTTCTGCAGTTTAGTAAAACAAATATTTATATAACATTTAACACTTGATACGTAAAAGAAGTAATTTCTAATTCATTATAAATGATACTTAATTAATCACTAATTCCTTGAAATTATGCACATTCTTTAATTAAGACTTGTAATTGTATAATTATAACATAATGGATTAATTCTCATATGATAAGTTAAATACTATGCAATTAACCATTCATTAACCACTAATATTATGTACAATTTCATTCTATACACTTCCCCCATACCTAAGTTTTGCTAGTCCCTTAGCAAACCTACTATAGTCTTGCTAAAAATATATTTTTTAGATAAAGTGCAAGGACTATATTACTTCTATTATTTTAAATCTACATCTTCTTGCAAAAATTCAATCTTGAAAAGTTGTTCAATCTCACACATATATCAAATCAAATAGAGATTTATGCACATGTTTTTCACTATTCAAGTCTAATCTCAATCCATATGTACTTTATATAGATGATGATATCAATCAAAACTTTAATGTACATATTCTCATCCTCTAGAAATATTGATTCATCTTGGAAACGAGCGTACTTATCATATCTACTAAAAACTCATTGCTTCCTTGTTGATTGTAAAAACTTCTTGCCTTACTACAAAGATTGAATGGTAAATGGTGCAAATACATTTTTTGTGAAGATTTTTCTCTTTTCTTGTCTCTCTCTCTCTTTTTTTCTCTACTTTCTTCTTTCTCCCCCTTTTTTTCCTCTTTTTTTTTTTCTAGTACATTGACCAAAGTGATAACTTCAACTTTACTAAACCAATTATTGCATGATATACTACACCCAAAAATTGCTAAGGTAAGATAGTAATAAATGAGGAAGATAATTCTCAGATAGACAAAAAATTTAATACCTTGCCCTAACAGTATTATGGGATGATCCTATTTCCATTAATTATCTTGATTAACATCATTATAAAGATGAAAATACATAATGGTCAAAACTATACAAAGATAGCAAGAAATGATTTTTCATCTCCACTAAAGTGAAATAAATGGAAAATGATTTCCTCTCTTCAACTAAATAATGATAGAAAGTTTCAACAATTTTAATATAAAATTTCAGAAGGTTTCAGTAATGTATCAGATAGTTTCATTTGATTTTGAAAAGTTTTAGTTAACTTTCGGAAGGTTTCACCTAAGTATCTAATAGTTTCAGCTTTCGAAATGTTTCAACTTAAGTTTTGGATAGTTTAACTTAAGTTTCGGATAGTTTCAGCAAAATTCGTAAAAATTTTATTAGATTCGTTAGAAAACATCAAAACAATCCTAATTCCTAAAAATGACAAGATTTAATTTGATTTTTATTTAATCACCTCTCCCCCATACTTACATTTTGCATTGTCCTCAATATAATAAATTAACATAATATGTAGTACATGATAGCAAGTACACATGATAGCAAGTACAATAAACTGGTTTTGTTGGCTTAATACCTAAGTCAACAGACTTAGTTCGTTGAGTTAAGATATAACTCTACGAATTGCATAAGAATGTAAGTTTAGGAAAGGTAATTAATCAATGTATCCTGTTGACTTATAACTCCATTAATGTCTTCTGACTTTTATTCTTGATAAGTCCTTCATTCACCAAAATTAACAATATAGTAGATAAAAATAAAACATATAGTTTTATATATGTGCATTGTGTGGAACCTAGGCTCCTACACCTTTGGTGGCTCACAAGCAAGTAATTGGTTTCTTAGAACAAATATCAACTATCTTGTCTTCTTAAGTGTATTTTTTTATAAGTAACAAGTAATTTCATGAATAATTTCTAATTTTAGTAACTTAGTTCGTTAACTTGATTGCAAGTGCACAACATCTATTATATAAGTATACAAGTATAGGTCAAACTCACAAAGAACTGCTAAAATTAATTTGACTTTTTAAATTTTCATAGTCGGTATAGTGTATATTCACAATATGCTCACTTCGTTGATTTACAGTTAACTCAACGAACTTAGTTTGTGGAGTTATGCTTAATTCAACAAACTTTCCTCATGGAGTTATGCTTAACTCAACGAGCTCTCTAGTAACTTACAATTAATATTGATGCTTGTAGAAGAATATGGCCATCTATTAGGCGATTCTATCCATTACAAACAACATCAATTAAGCTTTTGAATGCTAATTCATATTACATTCATCATTGATCAATTCTAGCATTCAATACATCCAAACAGTAGATTTTTCAATCAAGATTTTAGTGATTTATATTATCTGGTTTAAACAATCAGTAATATGATTTTCTATAATTGAAATAAAATCAACATAAAACATTCAACAATATTAACAATACAAACACAAACAATACAACACAAATTTGATAAATATAAAAACAAATAATGAGTTTTGTTTTGTTTTTGATTTTGATTTTGTTTTGTTCCTTTAGATGAGTGAGTGATGAAAGGTAAAATTCTCTATTGACAATAAGAAACTTCCGTCACTACATGCAAAGTGATTACACCACTGAAAAGTTTACCACTTACTATCAAGTGCTTCTCTCCTTACTAGATTACGACCTAGACTTTTGTAAGTTGATCTCCTCTTCAGCATAGCGACATCAACTTGAAATCAAGGCTAAAAGCTTTACTGTCTCCTAAGAGATGATTCGATGCTTGGTGAAAATATCTTTCCTTCTTGTGATGCGATCACTCCTTACAATGGTTGTTAGTCACCGTGTTTGGCTCAAAATCGACCTGACATCTAGAAAGTATCCTCATAGACCTACGATGTATGATGGTAATGGTGGGAACTCAAGGAACATCTAATGCTTTCTATAGTGAGTGCGGTTCTTGCCCCCTCCTTCGTTCTTTTTCTTTTCCTTTTATATTTCTTTCAATAATAACTACTTCCGCTAAAATCATTTGTTAGATTTCCTTCTTTCACATCAACGATGGTGATTACTTCTTCATTCCACGATTTAGATCATGACATGATTTGTTCAATGTGGTTTCCTTCAAATTTCCTACAACTACTCATAATTGAATATTAGAAAATAACTAGTCCGTGAAGTTAGTGTAACTCAATGGATTTACTTTGTTAACTTAACTATAACTCAACGAACCAACCTCGTTGAGTTAAGCTTAACTCAATGGACTCGTTCAATTCTACAGTTTTAATAAAACAAATACATACTCATATAACATTTAACACTTGACATGTAAAAGAAGTAATTTCTAATTCATTTAAAAAGTATACTTAATTAACCACTAATTCCTTGAAATTATGCATATTCTTTAACCATTCATTAATCACTAATATTATGCACAATTTCGTTCTAAACACTTCTCCCATACCTAAGTTTTGCTAATCCCTTAGCAAACCTACTATAGTCTTGCTAAAAATTTTCTTTCTAAAGTGCTAGGACTATATTACTTCTATTGTTTTAATCTACACCTTCCTGCAAAAATTCAATCTTAGAAAGTTAATCAATCTCACACATATGTCAAATCAAATAGAGATTTATGCACACATTTTTCACTATTCATGTCTAATCTCAAACCATATGTATTTTATATAGATGATGACATCAATCAAAACTTTAATGTCCATATTCTCATCCTATGAAAATATTGATTCATCTAGGAAATAAGTGTACTTATCATATCTACTGAAAATCATTGCTTCCTCGTTACTTGTAAAAAACTTCTTGCCTTGCTACAAAAAATTGAATGGCAAGTGGTGCAAATGCATTTTTGGGAAAAGAGTTCTCTCTTTTCTTTCTTTCTTTTTTCTCTTTTTTTTTTCTTTGGTACATTGACCAAAGTCATAACTTTAACTTTGCTAAACCAACTACTATATGATACACCAAAAATTGCTAAGACAAGATAGTAATAAATGTGGAAGATAATTCCCAAATAGACAAAAATTTAATACTTTGCCCCAATTATATTATGGGATGATCCTACTTCCATTAATTGCCTTGATTAACATTATTATAAAGATAGCTAGAAATGATTTTGCATCTCTATTGAAGTGAAATAAATGGAAAATGATTTCCTCTCTTCAACTGAATAATGTTAGAAAGTTTCAACAATTTTAGTATAAAATATCAGAAGGTTTCAGTTATTGTATTAGATGATTTTAGTTTTTAGAAGGTTTCAGTTTTCAAAAGGTTTCACCTAACTTTCAGATAGTTTTAGCAAAATTCATAAAATATTTTATCAAATTCAATAGAAAATTGCAAAATAATTCTAATTCTTACAAATGACAAGATTTAATTCGATTTTAATCTAATTACCTCACCCCCATACCTACATTTTGCATTGTCCTCAATATAATAAATTAACAGAATATGTAGTACATGATAGCAGACATGATAAACTGATTTCATTGGCTTAATACATAAGTCAATGGACTTAGTTTGTTAAGTTAGAACCTAACTTTACGAACTACACAAGAATGTAATTTCAAGAAAGGTAATTAATCAACGTATCTTGTTCGCTTGTAACTCCATTAATATCTTTCAACTTTTGTTCTTGATAAGTCTTTCATTCACCAAATAAAAGTAAAATATATAACAATATAACAAAAAAAAGTAAAATATATAGTTTTATGTATGTGCATTGTGTGGAACCAAGACTCTTATGCCTTTGGTAGCTCATAAACAAACTAGTTGGTTTCTCAGAACAAATATCAACAAACTGGATTGATGATAAAACTTTTATCTTCAGTTTTTTTTTCTTGTAAGACTACTAAAACAACATTTTAATGAAAAATAACAACAATAAATACTAATTTTTTTCTTCATAAATGCAATAATAAAGGCATCTTATAGAAACACAATTTAAAAACATGATTGAAAAGTGGTGATATATGGGATGAACGTGTCAGTCTATGTAAAACCTTTAGGCATCCCCCTTCTAACTTTTAATCCTACTTCTATGGTATTTGCTTGTTTTTTCAGTTGATAAACATATAAAATGTTATCCACACCAAAAATCAAAGTATTGCCATTAATGAAATTAAATGTGGATATTGTTCCTTTTCTTGTCCATGAAGATATAAATGCTTCTATTTTCAAAAATAATTTAATGAATTCGTCTCTCCATTTCCATTCATTCATGCCTTCTACTATCCAAATTTGAATTTTCATAAGATCATCCCACTAACTTACTAAACATAAAGTAGGAAAATCAGATTCATTATACCATAATCCTAGTTGAATTTTGTCATACTCGGTAGATGGTGGTTTAACTATAATTTGAGGTATAAGTAAAAATTTTATCATTTCTTTATAACTATCAATACTCACTATGTATAGATTGGATCTAAATGCAACTGATATATCTGATACTAGATATATATAACCATCAAGTATTACATGAGTTTTGTTAACTAATGTTTTATTTCTCAAATATGCTATAGTGTTCTCATGCCAACATCTTTCTTTAAAATTGTTAACAATTAGACATAATCTTTCATCCTAGTTTCTAGTTGGTCTCCAATAAAATAATTTATATGGTATACTTGAATTTCAATCAGAAAATATTAATGCAGCTCTTGAATTTTCAATGGGAACTTTGAAAGTACTAGGTTTTCCAATACTAAATTCCTCTCTAGTGATATGATTTCTAATAAAAATATCTGGTAATAGCATAAGTCACCTTGATTTAATTCTATAAAATATCAATCCTTCATCATTTCCCATAATATAATCGACTCCTCCTGCTGAATGAGGTGGAATTCTTGTAGTTTCTTCTATATTCAGATATTCATAACTTACTATACTATGACTAAATAATTTCTATAAGAATCCATCACTTATATTGGTCATTTTAGAAGCTTGTAATCTATGGAAATACTTTTCTGTTACACAATCCTTAATTTGCTTTGATATACATTGCAATCTCCACAAATCTTTAGTTGACAAATAACTTAATACCTCTCTCAGTGCATCCAATGGTAAATCCATAATTTCCAATTGCTATGATTCTGTATTTAGTAACATAAAAGTAAAAATTAATATTGATACTTAATCTACTACTAAGTTTGTTGAGTAAATTGGTAACTCAACGAATTAAGTTCGTTGAGTTAAACTATAACTCCACGAACTTGAAGACAATAATAAAAACTATTTTTGTTCATGTTTAGAGTTTTCTATATAATAATTTTTTTCTTTTTCTTTCCTATAGTTTACATATATATTGTTAATAATAATTACTTACTTCATTCTACTTCCCTCCTACAAGAGGTATCAATTTCATTTATATTTCTATTTAAAAGATTTAGTATTGATTGACTTGGTAATCCTCCTATAGGTTTAATTTCCATTGGTTTTTTCATTTTAAGTGCATTTCTATTCATATTTTGATTTTGAATTGTAAAATTCCCAAATACTTGATCTAAATGATTGTTCAAGTGTTGAATTGGTTTTTCCAATTTATCTATTCTAGTTCCTTGTTCAATTAATACTTCAAAATTTTGATTCTTATCATTTATATTCTCTCCTCCCTGGAAATTATTATTTCTTCAAGATAAATTTGGGTGATTTCTCCAATTAGAATTGTAAGAATTTCCAAAATTATCTCTTTGGTTTCTAGCATATACAATATCTAGGTCATTCATATTTGCATTTTGTTCTGCTAGTTTTCGATTTAATGATAGCTCTTCCATTTTCTTTGTTAATTCATGTAACTTGACTTCAAGCACAATGCCTGAATCAATTTCATGCATTCCTTGAGGTAATATTTTCCTATCTAAAATAGCTTTAGCCAAATTTTCCCTCTAAGTAGTTTTTTTTTCAAAGTTTTCTAAATATACCCATGCTTCTTCACTACCTAGCTTTAGAAATCCATTTTGACATGTAGATTCTAACAAAGATTTTGTTACAACATCTATGCCTTCATAAATTTTACCTATTAATTATGCTTTACTCATTGCATGATGTGGACATTGAGTTAGTAAATCTTTAAATAGTTCAAAATATTTCTAAAATGATTCTCCTTGACTTTAGCTACACATTAATATTTCTTTTTTCTTCTTTATGGTCTGATGAGTGGTGTTTAGAATGAAAAAGTGCATAATATTAATGGTTAAATAATGGTTAATTGCATGATATTTAGCTTATCATATGAGAATTAAGCCATTATGTTATAATTGCACGATTATATGCCTTAATGAAAGAATGTGCATAATTTCAAGGAATTAATGTTAATTAAAGATCATTTCTAAAAGATTGAAAACCTAATTTAAGTGTGATTTTATAGTATTAAGCATGATCTGTTTTATTTGCACATATTTATATCATGTGAAATGCACGGTAACAACTCGTTAAGTTAGTATAACTATACGCATTGAGTTATTTGATTATACACTAAGGTAACGTGTTGTGTTAGTGTTATAATCTTATAAGTTATTTCTTTATTTCATGTGATATATTATTATTATTATTATTATTATATTAAGTCCGTTGAGTTAAGCTTTACTCAACGAAGGAAGTCCATTGAGTTACACTAACTCCATGGACTAGTTATTTGTTAGGACCTTATGACTTCACTAGAGGGGGGTGAATGGTGATCTATGTGTATTTTAAACTTTTTCTAACTTAACTAACCAATTTGATTAATACGTTTACACAAGTATTAAATAGATGTATGAAGCATGCACAACGGAAATATAAACAAGAAACACAAGGGAATTTTAGGTGGTTCACCAACTAGGCTAGTCCACCCCTAAGGATCACTTGAGCTTCATTAAGTGTCTCAACACTTACATACACTTGCTTTCAGGTCGAAGCAAGAACTAACCATTCACTTGAGCTTTTTGGTTGTAGCTCTAACCAATCACTTAGAAGCTTTCGAGTATAAACTTCAGTAAACCAACCTCTTGAGATTTTAGGTCGAAACTCAAACCAACACAGTATGCAACTTTCTCGTTGAAGCCACGAACCAATGATCCTTATTGGATCATACTTTCAGCACTTTTAAGAATTTTCATGTAAATCCAGCTTTCAATCTATTCTTTGTTGTGTTTCATTTGATTTGCACTTTCTTTTGTAACAGTAGTTGATCTACAATGTATTTTGTATCTTTGTATGTGATTTTATATGTAATCTCACTTGTTAGCTCTACCTAATATTGAATGATCTATTTGTATTTATACTTGTAAGTCCAACGATCATATTTTTTCTTCAATGGATTGATTTTGTTGTACTTACTGTATAGTTAGTCCCAAAAATAGTAAGTTACCATTCTATATACTGTCCAACTTGTAACCTTCCGATTTCCTTTGATTTTCGAATAGTTAACTTTTATAACCTTTCAAAAATCCAAATGACTGTTCTATAACTTTCTAATGGATAAATGCTTCCCTTAAGTTTGTCACGTGAGATTTTAAGTCATACACATGAGGTGTCTTAAGTTCAGATACTTAACGAATGTAACTCATCGAAATGTCTCTTCTTTTGGATAGTTACGTTCTAAACCTTCTAAAGCCTCTCTTCAAAACTTCTGATTGCCTGTCATGTAAGTATTTAAGTTTTGCACGTGAGTTTTTAAGTTTGGATAGTTGTAACCATTAACTTACCGAAACATTTCAACTTTTAGATAGTTAGCTACAGTAACCTTCCAATTTTCCCTCTAAGCTTTCGACTATTGTCTTCTTATTTCTGCATGTGTGTATTTGAATAACTTAAGTTTCGGATAGTTAAATCTACAACCTTCCGAAACTTCTTATTTTTTGAATAGTTAGCTATCCTAACTTATCGAAAAATCTTTTAAACTTCTGTTTGCTAATTTAATTTCTGCACATGCATAATTGAATGACTTAACTGTTCAGATAGTTAGCTTTTCTAACTCTTTGATTTTCTTGAACTTTTGAATAGTTAGCTCCTTAACTCTCCGATCATTCAAACAGCTATCTTACTAACTCTCTAAAGGCCTTCTATTTTCAAATAGTTATCCTTCTAACTTTCTAAAGGTGTTTTTGCTGCTTTTAAACTAACTCTTCGAATACTTAAGCCTGTAACTCATCAAAGATCCATTTCTTTCGGATACTTAAGCTTGTAACTCATCGAAGATCCATTTCTTCCAAATACTTAAGCCTGGTAACCTTTCGAAAATCTTGTTTTTCTTTGGTAGTAATTTCTGAACTAACTGTATCTATTTATCTGCCTTCTAATCTTTAGTTCGTTGAACTATCTTGTGATACCTGTGAAATACAATTTGTTTCCTCACATGGACTTTGTATTATCAAAATACAAGCGTTCTAACATTATTTTATAACATGCCATTGTTAGTAGTTGCAGAAATAGGAAATTCGAAGGAAAACCATGATTGCACGTATCACGTAGGAATTAACTCGTGGAATAAAGAAGAAATCACCATCGTTGATACAAATGAAGGAAATTTAACTGATCATTTAGGAAAAAGTAGTTACTATTGAAAGAAATATAAAAGAAGAGGAGAAAGACGAAGAGGGTGTGAAGGTGGAGAACCATGCTAACTATAGGAAGCGTTAGAAGTTCCCTGAAGCTCCACAACACCACCACAATCACCAACCATCGGAGGTTTGTGAGGATACTTTCTGAATGTCGGGTTGATTCCATGCCAAACATAGTGATTGACAACCACTATGAGGAGTGATCACGTCGCAGGAAGGAAAGCCATTTTCACCAAGCATCGACTCATATCTAAAGAGATCGTAAAGCTTCTAGCCTTGGTTTCAGGTTGATGCTAATATACTGAAGAGGAGATCAACTTACAAGTCTCGGTTCACGACTCTATAGAGAGAGGAGGTGTGACTGTAAGTGATTAAGTTTTCAATGGTATAATCGCATCGCATGTAGTGACGAAAATTTTTATTATTGATAGAGAATTTTTACATTTCACCTTTCATTCATCTTTAGGAACATATCAAAACAAAAATACCAAAAAAACTAATTATCTATGTTTATAGTAGTATTTATGTGTTGTATTGTTTGTTTTGTATCGTGATTAATGTTATCATTATTAGTATTGTGAATGTTTCATGTTTATTTGACTCAGAAAATAGAAAACAGTTTTATTCATTACTAAAATTAATTTATACAGAATACTAAGAAATCTTAATGGTTACTATTCGAAATATTTGAATGTTAGTGTTGATTAATGATAAATCTCAGATTAACTAACATTAAAAAACTTAATTAACGTTATTTACATTCTGTGGAACCACCCAATAGATGGTCGAATTCCTTTGTGAATAGCAACATTTAATTGGAAGTTACTAGGTAGGCTCGTAGAGTTAACTTAAGTCCACAAGGATAGTCTGTTGAGTTAAATATAAATCAACGGAAAGCTTAATTGAACACATATAAAACTCTAGTTATAAAAATCAAAATAGTACATAATTCTTACTTAATCTCTATGGTATCGACCTGTACTTGTACACAAATACAATAGACATTGTGCACTTGTAGTTAAAATTCAAATTTGACTTAATATCTAATTTGTGTGAAAAGTTGTTTGTTTACTTTGAAAGAATTTATTAATATAAGTATAAAAACAAATCAAACAAGTTCTCTAAATAGACAAGTTTTCTGATTTGACTTTTCACAACCATAAAAGTTTTCTAGCACTATTGTCGAGGATAGAAAAGCTAAGCAACTATAGTGTTGTTTTATTTTAATATCAGAAGGAGTGTTGTGTGTTTGTATGATTGAGAATATGGCATATGCTTATGCTTAAAAATTTCTAAAACTTGTAGTTAACATATGTGAATTTTACAACTTAGAAGGTCATGACATTGTTGATTATTTGAAACTGAGACGATTGCAAATGGTTAGATCATATGAACAACAAATGAATTATATCCAATATAATAGAATTGAGTATGAGAATCTTATAGTTTACCCAACTAATAGTCAGTTTAGAACAAGTAATATGTCGAGAGACAATGAGGTTTGGGATAGGTATGATAAACTTGAGCGTAGTTTAGAGCAAAACTTAGATAAACTAGAACAATACATGTATCACCAACAAGAAGTCAACCAAATAAATTATAAGGAAGATTATTCAGAACCTAAAATTGATATCATCTATGAAACTGAGAAAACCATAATGAAAATCGATAAAAAATTGAATGCAATGAGATTAGATGATCTGGAAATAAAGTTAAAAGCACTAGATGAATTTACAATGAAATTACAAGTTATGCAAAGTGAGAATACAAAGGAAAATTTTAATGTTGAAGAGTTGCAAAATTTGCAAAACATATAGACAAAAGAAAATACCAATAAAATAGGAGTTAAAGAATGTAATTTAAAAGTGGAAACAATAGAAAATCAAAATCATGAAAATGAAATACAAGAACATCATGAAAGTAATGAAAATTTGGAAGATGTATATATAACATTAGGATCTAGAACTGATATACCACCAAGAATTCAAAAAGAAAGTAGAGTGGTGGTAGGTAAGAAAGAAATTCAAAATGAAAATGAACATGTAATATTTGAAAACTTAGAAATCAATGAAGAAAAATCTGAATCTGAAAGTGAGACTAAAAATGATCAAAAGAATGAAATGAAAGAAAAAGAATCTTGTAAATCACAATCATTAGCACCCTATCCTGAAAGATTACAACAAACATTTCCTGAAAAATAAGAAAAAATTAGAGAAATTTTTGAAAAAGTACAAGTTAACATTTCTTTGTTAGACTTATTGTAGAAAATGCCAACTTGTGCTAAATTTCTTAAGGATTGGTGTACTAAGAAAAGGGAGCGAAAAGTCTTTTTAGTTGAAAAAAGTTGTTCTCTTTTTCTACCACAAATTCCTAAAAAGTTATCTGATCCAAGAATTCCTATTATATCATGCACCATAGGAAATACCATTCTGGAAAGAACCTTAATAGACCTAGGTGCAGGTATAAATGTTATGTCTAGTGATATATTTGCATCTATAGGATTAGAAGGCTTAATCTTTACTAGGGCTATCATTTAATTAGTAGATAGAAGTATAAGATACCCTAGAGGAAAACTAGAAGATGTCCTAATTAAAGTCAAGAACTTCATATATCCTATTGATATTGTGATTTTGGATTCCCAACAAATTAAGCATCAGAATCATGATACGTCTTTAATTTTGGGAAGGCTATTTTTAGCAACATCAAGGACTATTATAAATTGTAAAAATAGACTAATGAAATTAGCATATGGTAATGAGGATACTCAATTAAATATTTACAAACTGAAAAAGAATGAGGAGTTAAAAATGTACTTGCATACTATAGACTTTCTAGAGGATGAAGGAGATATACTAAAAGATGTGATTCAAGAAGAATTAAATAAGCAATTAGATTTTGAAACTTTAAAAGTAAGTGAAAACATATATGTAGAAGGAGATCAAGAAGGGTTTAATATTGAAGATGAAAATGTTAAAATTAGGAGCTCTAGCTTTGGATGGTCAAAACCTAGATTTAAAACATTCACCTCCTGAATTGACCTATATATTTCTAAAAGAAAAACAAACATGTCCAATCATTATTGCATCAGATTTAAAGGAGGATCAAATATCTAAATTAAAAGATGTAGTAAAAACTTATAAAGAAGCAATATGATGGACTATGACTGATATAAAAGGGTTAAGTGTAACTTTATGTTGTCACCATATATATTTAGAAGAGAATGCTAAACCAGTTAGAATTCCTAAGAGGAGATTAAATTTAAACCTTAGAGAAGTAGTTAAGAAGGAAATAGTGAAATGGTTAGATAATGATATAATTTATCTGATTTTTGACTGCTCATGGGTTAGTTCAATTCATGTAGTTCCCAAGAAATCAAGATTAACAATTATTAGGAATAAAAGTCAAGACTTGATACCTACTAGAATTCAATCAAGCTAGAGAGTGTGTATAGACTATAGAAAGCTGAATACTGTGGCTAGGAAAGATCATTTTCCCTTACCTTTTATAGATCAAATGCTAGAGAAATTAGTAGGGCAAGAATATTTTGTTTCCTAGATGGGTATTCAGGATATAACCAAGTTCTAGTAGCATTAGATGATCAAGAGAAAATGACTTTCACATGTCCTAATGGAACTTATGCTTTTAAGAGGATGCCATTCGGATTATGCAATGCACTAGCCACCTTCCAAAGGTGTATGTAAGGCATATTCACTAGAATGACTGAAGATTTTTTAGAAATATTTATGGATGATTTTATTGTATATGGAACTTCATATGAAGTGTGTTTAAACAATTTAGACCAAGTATTAAAACACTGTGTGGAAAAGAATCTGGTTCTAAATTGAAAAAAATGTCACTTCGTGGTTAAACATGGAATAGTCTTGGGACATGTTTCATTGAAGGGGTTGGAAGTAAATAAAGCTAAGATAAAAGTAATTTCCAATCTACTAGAACCTAAATTAGTAAAAGATATTAGATCATTTCTAGGACATGCAAGATTTTATAGGAGATTGATTAAAGATTTTAGCAAAATTGCTAGACCTTTAACTAATCTATTAAAAGATGTTCCATTTAACTTTGATAAGAATTGCAAAGAAGCCTTTTCCAAGCTTAAAACTAGCTTAATTTCAACTCATATAATACAAGCACCTAATTGGAGCCATCAATTTGAATTAATGTGTGATGCATTTGATTTTGTTGTAAGAGTAGTGTTGGGACAGAAGATAGAAAAATCTCCTAAAGTGATTCATTATGCTAGCAAAACTTTAAATGATGCTCAAGTTAATTATACGACTACTGAAAAAGAATTATTAGCTATTGTGTTTGCCTTAGAAAATTTTAAATCATATCTGATAGGAGCTAAACTGATAGTATACATGGATCATTTAGCTTTAAAGCACCTACTAATAAAGAAAGATATTAAACCTAGGTTGATCTAGTGGATGTTGTTACTACAAGAAATTGATTTAGAAATTAAAGATAAAAAAGGATGTGAGAATGTAGTAGCAGACCATTTATCAAGACTATAAATAGAAAAATCAAACATTGAAATTAAAGATAATATTCCTAATGAACAATTAATGACCATTAATACAATGCCTTGGTATGCAGACATAGTTAACTACTTAGTTACAGGTTTAACACCCAAAGATTGGAATAGACAGGATAAGAAATTATTCTTTTCAAGAGTGAAATATTACTATTGGGAAGACCCATACTTATTTAAGAAATGTCATAATCTAGTTTTAAGGAGGTGTATTCCATAAACTGAATATCAGAGTATATTGTCTTTCTACCATGACTAAGCATGTAGAGGACATTTTGGTTCAGGGAAAATTGCTACCAAAATTCTATAATGTGGATTATATTGGCCAACACTATTTAAAGATGCTTATAAATACTACTTAAGTTGTTTGAGATGTCAATAAATAGGAAGGATATCAAAAAGGAATATAATGTCTCTAAATCCTATTGTTAAAGTTGAAATCTTTGATATATGGGGAATTGATTTCATGGGTTCATTTCCTATGTCTAATCAATTTAATTATATATTGTTGGGGGTGGATTATGTGTCTAAATGGATAGAAGCTATTCCTACAAAAACTAATGACAACAAAGTGGTAATACATTTTATAAGAACTAATATAATTGCTAGATTTGGAATACCTAAAGCTATTATTAGTTATAGAGGAACTCATTTCTATAATAGAAGTTTTGAAGCCTTAATGAAGAAATATGGAGTAAATCACAAAATAGCAACATTATATTATCTGCAAACAAGTGGACAAGTAGAAAGTGCAAATAAAGAAATTAAGTTAATCTTAGAAAAAGTAGTAAATCCTACTAGAAAAGATTGGCTAATAGACTAATAGATACACTCTAGGCTTATAGAACTACTTATAAAACAAACTTAGGTATGTCACCTTTTAGGATAGTATATGGAAAAAATTACCATTTACTAGCTAAAATTGAACATAAAGCTTATTGGGCATTAAAAACTTTAAAACTAATTTAAATCAAGCTACTGAAAATAGGAAAATACAATTAATTGAGTTAGAAGAATTTAGGAATGAAGCTTATTCGAAAACTGTAATAGAAAAAGAGAAAATGAAGTTTTGGCATGATAAGAAAATTATTCCAAAAACTTTTGAAATAGGACAAGAAGTATATCTTTACATGACTAGACTTCATAGCCATCTAAGAAAATTAAGATCTAGATGGGTAGGACCTTACATAATTCGAAATATTTATTCCTATGGAGTTATTGAAATTGAAAATCCTAAAAATCAGAATATATTTAAAGTAAATGGACATAGACTTAGACCTATTCTGAAATTTCCAAAAAGTTCCTTTGGAATTATAGAAGAAGTTAAAGTAGAGGACTACTTGAGTCCTATTAAGTAAAAATATATTTTACAAAAAAAAAAGTATTATTATTATTTTAATATGGTAACGCTCTAATTGAAAGAAATTATCGATTTTACTAAAGCAAGAAATTAAAAGAAAAATTTTGTAACGATCACACCGAAAGGATCCATCAGTTTGATTGAAACTAAAAAAAAGAAAAAAAAAATTTATATTAAGTAAAAGTGTCAATCTGATCAAAACATGGTATCAGTTCAACCGAGTCTAAAAAAAAAATCTAATTTTGGTTTGACTGAGGATGTACCACGGTCTGACCGAAGTTAAGAAAATAGTAAAATGAAGAGTTAGTTAGATCGGAGATTCTTCAGTCTTGACTGAATAAAAATTATTATTATAATTATTTTTATTAGTTATAACTTTACGGGAGGTCCGTTAAGTTAAGATTAACTCAAAGAACTTACTCTAATGAGTCTAGGATAAGTTAACGAACTTACTCTGTTGAGTTAAATGTAACTCAATGGTGTACTTAAGGTAAGTCCATGGATTTAGTTCGTAGAGTTAACTATAACTCCATGGAGTAGTACGTGTTAGTTGCAATAGATTGCGTGAGAAATGGCCCGATTACCTGCCAAAAACTTAGAGTTTATTTAGACTAAAACTTAAGATTTAGGGGCATTATCCGTAGAAATCATTTAGAATTTAGAATAGTAAAGATCAGAGCCGTTCCGTTCTGTTCAGTAATACCATGAAGAACAAAATGATGCAAAACTTCTAGGATCAGATTGACACTACAAGATTTCTTAGAGAGTCAGAGGAATGACATTCAAGACAAGAAATCAGAAATACTACTAGGGAGAAACAACTAGAAAAGGTAGAGGTTGACCTCTTCTTTTTTACAAAAGTTTTGGTAGATTTGAATGTCAAAATACCTGAAATAATGGAAACAAGAATACGAGTAGCTATTGAGACTATTGTAAATAGAGAAAGAAAAATTAGGCCAAATAATGAAGTTGCCCTAGAGCTTATTAGACGCAAATCACGACTATGGTTTATAAGGAAATTAATTGCACATGCAAGATTACAATGAGAAGAGCAACAAAGAAAAGAACAAGCTGAAATGCAAGAAGAAGAAAGAAAAGAAGCTGAAGTGTCGGCTATAGCAAAAGAACAACCTGGACCTTCAATTCCACCACCCAAACCATTAGAAAGGGTGGTATTTATGAGTCCAGTTACTACAAAAGAATTAAAGAATTTGAAGAATTGGTTCGATTTGGGAAAAACCAAGGAGAATCAGAAGATATGGTAGTAGCAAAAGCACATTATGTGTTTGATGCACTTCAAAAGAGAAGGGTTGTAAAAAAGTTGAAGGCCCAATATAAAGTTAAAGTGGAAAAGCATCAAGAAGTAACTACCATACCTACAACAAGAGAATATGAGGCTGGTCCTTCGAGACCAACAAATATAAAAGAAGAAGTGAAACAGGAAGAGCTAGAACTTGTGGCTTGAGAGTCTGAAGAGCCCATTTTTGTTGATTTGACATCTGAAGAAGAAGAAGAAGATCAAGCACAACTAGTTAGAAAAGAAAATAAAATAAAATTTGAACCTATAGTATTAGTAGTAGGGCATAAAGAGCCCATTTTTGTAGATTTATTATTAGAAGAAGAAGAGCAATAGTAGGAGCAAAGAAGAGAAGAAAAATAGACTGATGAAGGGCTACAACCTGAAGAAATTGAAGTAAGGGCAGATTATACTATGCTTGAGACTCCATCCCAATCTACCAATAAATCAGAAAAAACAGTAACAATGCAGATTGGTAGTGAGGAGGAAGAAGAAAGAGAAGAAGCTAAGTAGGAAGCTGAACAAAAAGAAAATAGTTCAATAAATTCCTCTAAAGAGAATGAAACTTTTCAACAATTTATGGAGAAATTACAAGATAAGAGTGTGGAAAGTTCTGCAAGCTCTCCACCACAATTTAGAACTGAAAGGCAAAAATCTTTAGAAGATTTTGAACAATATCAACAGCAAGCTGAGCAACTTGAAGAAGAAATTCAATAACAAACCCCTCTAGAGCAATAAATCCAAATTCCTAACCCGTCTAAAGCAACAATTCTGAATGAAGTTCATTTTTGGAGTCAAGAAGCATATAATAAATATCAGGAAATAAAGGGGTACGATATAATTTACAGTAGGCTAGTAAACTAGACTAGAATGGATGAGATTAGAGAGCTATTTGAATTTCAGGGCCTATTGGAAATTATTCCAAAAACTAAAGGGCATGCAGTTTATGAAAATTTAGTGCCTTGTTTTTATGCATACTTGAGAGAGTAAGAAGGAAATTTAATTGCAAACATGGAAGAAGTCAATATACAGATAACACCTGAGCTTCTCCATAATATATTTGGATTGAGAAATGAAGGAATTGAAATTGTTGAAGAAACAACTACAGTGGAATGAACTGAACAGGAAATTAAACAATGTATAGCTAGTGACCCTTGTGTGCCAATACTTAACAGAATGAAGTACTTGAATGGAAAGGCACACATAGTGGCAACTATACTGGTAAAAATTGTTTATCAAAGACAAGGCCACGACATTGAACTTAGTCAATTTGTCAAGTGGGCCACATATGTAGTTGTGAATAGAATTCAAATAAATTGGTACAAGGTATTTATCTCCAAGCTGAGAGTAGTAAAGAAGAACTTATTTTATGGAGATTTGATTCCACTATTGATGGTGGAAGGAATTGGTTTCACAAAATGGACATCTAAAAGGAAAAGATCCAGAACCATTTCAATGAAAGAATATAGAAATTATGTCTCTACTACTACTGCTGAGATTGCAAGACCTTTTAGAGACTTTACAAGAGCTATAGAACATATAAATCAATTGGAACAATAGTTAGAAAAACTTCAGAAGGAAGTAGATGAATTAAGGAATAGAAATTAATTGTATTATTCATCTACTTGTACTAAAAATATCTAACTGAATGTAATGTAAACAATATATATATATGAATGTTTAAACATCAAAATGCTTTTGAATTTGTGTGATTATGAATGAATGATTTAATTGAGAACTATTTTAATGATAAATTTGGTGTATCTATTTATTTAAAGCTTTGCAAGACAAGTTTTAAAAACTTTATGAATGATATAGTTAAATGCACGATGATTTGATAATATTTGAATATATTTGCATAGCGAAAAGTAAAATGTAATTTCTACATAATAGGAAATGAACTAAGTTAAATATGCATATAATGTTTAGATTTAAATGAGTTTAAATCGGAACACTACATTAAGGTAATGTATTTAACTTTATTTAAGTTGATAAAATGTAGGAAAAAAATATAGAAGTTAAGATGAGAAGTAAGTTTCTTAGAAAAATTTGCTAAGTGTTAACTCAATGAAGTTAGTTCATGGAGTTAACCTTAACTCTATGAAGTTAATAATAAAATATAAGGTCACTTCGTTGTGTTATTTGTAACTTAATGAAGTTAGTTCGTGGAGTTAACCTTAACTCCACAAAGTCAATAATAAAATATAAGGTCACTCTATTGAGTTATCTATAACTCAATGAAGTTAGTCCGTGGAGTTAGCAAATAGAAGTCGAAGCTAGTCTGTTAAGTTAATGTTTAGAATGAAAAAGTGCATATTATTAACGGTTAAATGATGGTTAATTGCATAATATTTAGCTTATCATATGACAATTAAGCCATTATATTATAATTGCACTGTTATATGCTTTAATTAGAATTACTGCTTAATTTTGGGGAATTAATGTCAATTTAGTACATTTCTGAACTGTCGGTAAGTTGCAGGCTGTGAAATTCTTAAGTATCCGAATTTTTTGATATTTCAGACAGTTATGTTTAACATACCGAACATATTTCGGACAATTATGTTTAACAGACCAAACATGTTAGATAGTTATGTTTAAATTGCCGAATAGTTATGTTTTAAAAGAATATTTTATTATTTCCTGAAGTACACGTGTCAAAACCATAATGCGTGACTTAAGTGAACTTTCGGTGAGTTATCTCTAACTATCTGAAATTGCAGCTAGGCATCGGACAGTTATATGTGTAACTCTCCGAAATATCTTTTTATTTATAAAATAGTTATGGACACGTGTCATGTTCTAGTAAAGTGACTTAAGTGAATTTTTGGTGAGTTATCTCTAACTATCTGAAATGCATTTGAGCATTGAATAGTTAGTCCTGTAACACTCTGTTTAGCATAAACATATATTCTGTATGTTTCAGTAATCAACCTGCAAAGATATTTAGAATATATGTAAATTACATACAAAGTATATCATCTTCATATAGGTGTTAATTATATTATCGTATGTTCTTCTTTTCATCATCTGTAATCCTGAATTTTCCAATAAGTTTTTCCAGAAGAAATTTCAACAACATACAAATTAAAGTACAATCCAATTCAATTTGATTAAGACAAGTAGAATAAAGAATTGTATTTCCATTAAACAACTTCAAAAGTCAATTCCAGATTCATATTTCAGCAATTCTAGATAACAGAAAATATACTCGATTCATAAGATATTTGTATTTCACAAAACACTTGTATCTTTTCAGAACAGTATATGTTTTTTTTTTTTTTTCTTTTTTTGTGTACTTTAAAAGTTAATTTGACAAGTTTGAATCATGCAAGAGCTTTCTAATGTACCCATGTAACGAGTTTTTAGTCAACAATCCCAAATCTGATCAAGATCTTAGGTTGCCAGATTTTCAAAGTCCTTTTTCAGGTCAACAATCCTTACATATTTATCTGCTCAAGTACAAAAGTCTCGTGATCAAACAAGTCAATAAACTCTCAAGGTTTTTTTTTTTTTTCTAAAAATAAATGCACACACAAAACAAAGCATTAATCACATACTGTATATGCACATATTTCATTAATACAGATGCAGTAAAACACCAATCTCATATAATCCTTCTTCTATCATTTACTAAAGATATGAATCCATAGCAATAAGTTCATACTTTATCTGTAGTTTAATAAGATCTACACATAAATCATTCTACAAGTTCAATCAGTCAAAGTAAATGTATCTTTCATGATATGTGTTTCATTTAATCTAGAATTCACATCTCAGCTCCTTCAGGACTTCAGATAATTTTCTAATTAAGCATTAAATATTCTGATTTCATTTTAAAATCATGAAACTGTTAAACTCAGGAAATTCAGAAAAATCATAAGATACTATATCTAGATTTACATAAATAATAAATTCTATAGCATCTTCTATAGCCTTCTAAATATAACATTCAAGTAGTTTATAAAAATTTTACAGTCTCAATTATCGGATAGTTACAGCAAGTTCATAAAAATTTTCAATTTCCTCAAAACTTTGCAGTACCATTTTAATTCCTTTAATTAACAAACTTACATGGCTATTACTTTAATTACCTCCCCCCCATACCTACATTTTGCATTGTCCTCAATGTAAAAGATTTGACAATAAGTACAGTAATTGTAGCAGGCATGAATAACGTTTTGTTTGATTTAAAATTCAGGATAAGTAATTGGTTACATACCTTGTTCCATTTGTATCTCTTTCTGCATATTTCAATTTTTGATTCTGAAAAGCTTTTCATTCCCAGATAAACACAGAATATAAAACAAAATAACATTTAACAGGTATTAATAAATCAGTGTCTTGTTTGGAACCCAAGCTTCTATGCCTTTGGTGGCTCACAAGCAAGCCAGTTGGTTTCCCAAAACAGATACCAACAAATTGGATTGATATTTTGTTTTGTTTTGTTTTGTTTTTTTTTTTTATTATAAAATGAACATGAAATACTTCAAAATTCCTTCTTTTTTTTCCTCTAAAAATAAATGCAGAATACACAACATTAAACACACAAAATCACAGCTTAAGAACATGATTGAAAAGTAGAAACAAATGGAATAAATGTATCAGTCCAAGCAAACTTTTTAGGCATAGTTCTTCTTGCTATTAATTCTGTTTTAATGCAGTTCTTGGTCCTTTTTAATTTGTAAACATGCAATATATTATAAATTCCAAATATGAGTGTATTACCATTAATGATATGTAATGCAGAAAGGGATCATTTTTGGTTCCAGGGTAATGTAGCAGTTTCTATTTCTACATCTATTTCAATATACTCCTCTTCCCACTTCCATTCATTCATGTCTTCCATAATCCATATTTGAAATTTCATCAGTTCATCCCACCATCTTATCAGACATAAAGTAGGATCATCTTTTTCATTATACCACATTCCTATTTGAATTTTATTAAATTTTTCAGATGGTGGTTTAGCTATTTCACTCGGTACAGGTAAAATTTCTATATAATCATCATAAATGTCTATGCTCACTATGTATAAATCAGATCTATATGCTATTGATATCTCCGTGACTAAATAAATATAACCATCAAGTATGACATGTGTTTGGTTAATTAATGATTTCTGTCCTAGATATATTATAATGTTTTCATTCCAATATCTGTTTAGAAAATTATACACACTTAAGCGTAAATCTTCACCCCAATTTCCTGTAGGTCTCCAATAATATAATTTTTCAGGAATTATAGAATTTTTATCAGAAAATGTAAAAGCTGTCCCACAATTTTCAATTGGTGCTTCAAATATATTAGGTCTTCCTATATTACATTCTTCTCATGTTATAGGATTTCTTATCAAAATCTCAAGTAATGATAAACTTGCATACCTTGGTCTCGTCTTGTATATGATTAATCCTTCATCTATCCCCATAATATGACTCATTCCTTCTAATGCATTGGGTGGAGTTCCAGTAGTTTCTTCCATAGCCAGATATTCATGGGTATTTGAACTACGATTAAATGACCTCCATATGAATCCATCTCTAATCTTAGTCATTTTTGCAGCTTGTAGTCCCTGAAAATATTTTTCTTCAATATAGTCTTTAATTTCCTTTGATACACAACACATCCTGCACAGATCTTTAGCTGACAAGTTACTTAGTATTTCCCTTTGTGCATCCAACGGTAATTGCATTAATTACATTTGTCGATTCTATAAAATAAAAACAAAAATTTAGCAAAGACAAAAATTAACATAACTACTACACACCCTCATGGAGTTAAGGCATAACTCAACGGACTAAGTTCGTTGAGTTAAAAATTAACTCTACAATACTATTAACTTAAAATAAAAATAAAAACATATATACATACAGATAGTTGCTTCAGATATGCTGCTTCATTTAGCTGCCCTCCTAGAAGAGGTATCAATTTCATTAACCGTTCTATTGACAGGATTAGGTATAGCTTGTATTGGCAATCCTCCAGTAGGTCTAACTTCCATTGGTTCCTTCTATCTAAGTGGTATATTTCTATTCTGATTTTGATTTACAACATTTCCAAATATAAATTCTAGACGATTGTTTACTTGTTGGATTATCTTTTCTAATTTCTCTATTCTAGCTCCTTGTTCAATTAATACTTCATAACTTATGTTCTTCTCATTTATATTTTCTCCTCCCTGGAAATTGTTGTTTCTCCAAGATAAATTCGGGTGATTTCTCCAATTAGGATTATAAGAATTTCCCAAGTTATCTCTCTAGTTTCTAGCATAAATAATATCTAAGTCATTTATGTTTGTATTCTTTTCTGCTAGCTTTTGATTTAATGATAACTCTTCTATTTTCTTTGTTAATTCATTTAATTTCACCTCAAGCATAGTATTGGAATCTATTTCATGCATTCCTCTTGGCAATATTCTTTTATCTGTAATAGCTTCAGCCAAATTTTCCCACTGTGCAGTTCTTTTTGCAAAATTTTCTAAATATGCCCATACTTCTTCACTACATAATTTTAAAAATCCATTTTGACAAGTAGATTCTAATAAAGATTTCGTTGAAACATCTATGCCTTCATAAATTATGCCTATTAATTGTGCTTTACTCATTGCATGATGTGGACATTAAGTCAGTAAATCTTTAAATCTTTCAAAATATTTACAGAATGATTCACCCTGTTTTTGGCTACACATTAATATTTCTTTCTTCTTTTTAATCATTTGATGTGTTGGATAGTATTTTTCCAGAAAAACAGAGCAAAATTCAGTCCATGTAGAAATTGAATCAGGCGATAGAGTATATAACCATCTCTTAGCTGTATCTTTTAAAGCAAAAGGGATATATCTATGTTTAATAGCATCTATACTCATGTTCAGCATTCTCATCATTTGACAAACTTCGTTAAATTCTCTAAGGAAATAATAGGCATCCTCTCTTTCTAATCTATGAAAATGTGGCAATTGACTAATATAATTAGATTTCAGTTCAAACCTATCTCCCTCAAAGTTTGGCAATCGAATACATGAAGGTTCATCAATTAATTCAGGATACAGAATCTCTCCTAATGGTTTTTCTACTGGAGCAACCATCTCTACGTTCTCTTTTAAAGAAAGGTTAGCTACACCCCAAAGAATTCCGTTAAAGTTCAGTTCAGAAAATTTTTTCAGTACCCCTCTGCAATGAAAATTCCTAGATAGGTGTTCTTACTAATCGTTTAGTGCTTAGAGAATGAGTCCATGTGCTCATAAATAAATAACAAAAGATTAATTACATACCAGTCTGAAGCTTTCCATTCTATAAATATTTGTTGTCGGATGAAGGTTGAATCAACTGCTTTTCCTTCCAGTTCCTCCAACGCTTTCTCCTTTCTCTTAAAAGTGCTGGTAACTCGTAAATAACATTCTGTTTCATATATATACTGCGCATCCATAAAGTGAATAAATCTCGTTGCAAGAACGTGTCTTGCAACGTGCATCGTGGTTCCTGTTTTAATGGGTACGTGTACCACTACTAATTCCAAATTTTGGTAACCGCTAAACCGACGAAGTTTCGTTTATGGTTAAAAGAATAACTATTCTGCTTAATCCACGAACTAACCTCGTTGAGTTACAGATAACTCAACGGAGTGACCTTATATTATATTACTGACTTCGTGGAGTTACGGTTAACTCAACGGAATTACTTTGTTGAGTTAACACTTGGCAACTTCTAAGTTTCACTCTCGTAAGTTTTCTATTCTATTTTTTTTTTTTTTTCTTTGTCATTCTGCTAACTGTAATAAAGTTAAATCTATGTCATTAATGCCTCATTTTGATTAAAATACATTTAAATCTGAACATTATATAAAGATTTAAATTGCAGGTCATTTTATGTTATGCAGAATTTACATTTTACCTTATAACATGTAGAAATTTTTAAGTAGTTATCCTGTCATTCAGCAAATTGTAAATCTGTTACATATTCATAAAGTTCCATAAATTACATAATATTCAATAAATTCTATTCATTTCACATTCAAATAAGTATGAAAATTGCATCTGAAAAATTATATTCATTAATATGAATCAATTACAATACAAGTACATCATACAATTTCATACAATTTTACACAAGTAGATGAACAATACAATTTAATCTCTATGCCTAAGTTCATCTACTTCCTTCTAGAGTTTTTCTAATTGCTGCTCTAATTGATTTATCCTCTCTACTGCTCCTGCAATTTCTCTAGAAGGTACAGCTAATTCTGCAGCTACAAAATTTCTGTATTCTTTCACTGAAATGGTTCTAGATCTTATCCTTTTTGATATCCATTTAGTGAAATCAATACTATCCACCATCAGTAGTGGAATCAAATCTCCATAAAATAATTTCTTCTTTACTGTTTTCAGCTTGGATATAAAAATTGCAGACCAATTTATTTGGATCTTATTTACAACTGCATACGTGGCCCATTTGACAAATTGACTTAATTCTATGTCATGGCCCTGTCGTTGATAGACATTCTTAATCAGAATGTTAGCTACCATGTGTGCTTTACCATTTAAATGCTTCAATCTGTTTAATAATGGCACACTAGGATTGATAGCTAAACAATCCTTAATTTGCTACTCAGTCCATTCAACTGTAGTTGTATCCTCCAAAATTTTTGTTCCTTCATTCTTTAAACCAAATATGTTGTGGAGAAGCTCTAGTGTTATCTGTACAGTAGCTTCCTCCACGTTTGAAATTAATTCTCCTTCTCCTTCTCTTAAATTTGCATAGAAACAGGGCACTAAATTCTCATATACTATATGCCCTCTATCTTGAGATATAAATTGTAGTAGACCTTGGAATTCAAATAGATCTTTGATTTCTTGCATTCCATCTCAATTTACTGGTCTATTGTAAATAATATCGTAACCCCTTATTTCTTGGTATTTGATATAAACTTCCTGACTACAAAAATGTACTTCATTCAAAATTGTTGTTTCAGTCGGGTCAGGAAGGTGACTTTGTTGCTCCAAAGGGGTTTGCTCTTGCTTTTCCTCTAGCATAGGCTACATTTGGACATTCTCTTCAGATTCCTGAATTTTTGCTTTTGCTTTTGTCTGTGGAGTCACGGGCAATTCAGTTTCTGCCCTAATTTCTATTTCTTCTTGTACAGGCTGCAAACTAATTTCAGCCTGATTTTTTTCTTTTCTTTGCTCCTCCTGCTCCTCAGATTCGGATAGCAGGTTAATAAAAATCTGCTCCATAGGCCCTGTAAAAATTGGTACTTCAGATTTAATTTCTTTAAAATCAGGCACTTTTTCTTTTTCTTTCTTTTTTCTGATTAGTTGTGCCTGTTCTTCCTCTTCATCTTCTGAAATTAAATCTACAAAAATAGGCTCTGCAGGCTTTCGAACCATAGGTACTGGCTCTTCCTGTTTAATTCTTCCAATAATTGCTGGTCTCGAAGGACCAACTTCAGCTTCTTTTGCAGCATCTCTAACAGCAGTTCTGGCAGTAGCTTCTTGATGCTATTCCACTTTAATTTTATATTGGGCTTTCAACTTTTCTACAGCCCTCTTTTTGTACAGTGCATCAAACACCAGATGTGCTTTAGCCACTGCCAAATCTTCTGATTCTCCTTGGTTTTTTCCAACTTGAACTAGTTCTGTAAATTCTCTTATTTCTTCTTCAGTCGAAGGCCCCATCATTTCTGCTCGTGTCAATGGCTTAAATGGTGGAACTGAAGGTCCAGACTGCTGCTCCTCAGGAACAGGTCTTTCAGCAGTTGGTTCCTCCCGTTCTTCAGTTGCCTCTTCATTTGCTTTCCTTTCTTGCTCCCAAATCACTTGTTTAGCTTGTCTACAGATTCGTCTTTTGAACTAGAGTCAAGACTTACACTGGATTAATTCTAGGGCAACTTCATTACTTGGCCTTATTTGTCTTTCCTTACAGCTATTTCTGTTGCTATTCTGATTCGTGTTTCCATTATTTAAGGTATTCGTATATCCATATCTACTAAATCTCTTCTCAACTTGAAACGTTCTGATTCTACCTTATGTAGCTCTTTCTCTCTTGTCGTATTTCTGATCTTTTGCCGCGTGTGCCACTCTTCTGATTCCTTCAGAAATTCTGATGTATCAACAACATCTTCCCAGAATTCAGGCATCATCTTCATCATCGTGGAGTTACACAACAGCACGTAATCGCTCTGATTTCTACTGTTCTAGATTTTAAATGATTTGTCGGATAATGCCCCCAAAACCCTAGGTTTTAGTTTAAATAAGCACTAAGTTTAGGCGGGTAATCGGGTCATTTCCCGAACCAACTATTACTATTTTATCCACGGTCTTAGCTACAGTACTCCGTTGTGTTACAGGTAACTCAACGGAATAAGCTCGTTGACTAACTCAAGACTTAACGGAGTAAGTTCGTTGAGTTAAGCGTAACTCAACGTACTCCCCGTACAAGCAAATATAATAATAAAAATATTATAGAGAATAGTTTTTATGTTTTCTGTTTTTACAGGTTTAACCGATACTATGCTTCGGTCAGACCTAAATATTTTTTTATTTTTTTATCTTTCTTTCGGTTGAACCGATACTATGTTTCAGTAAAACAAAATTTTTTTCTGAAAATTACTATACAATTTTTTTCTGGTTTAACCGATACTATGCTTCGGTAAAACCAATATTTTTTTAATGTTCCGGTCATACCGATGCTACGCTTCGGTCAAACCTAAATATTTTTTAATTTTCCGGCCATACCAATGGATCCAGTCGGTTGAACCGCAACTATTTTTATGTTATATATATATTTTTAATGTTTTTTTTTTATTTTATTTTATATATATATATATATATAAACATAAAAACTGATTTCTTACTAAGTAAAACTCGAGTGGTCCTCTACTCTGATTTCTTCTATAATTCCAAAGGAGCTTTTTGGTGTTTTCAGAATAAGTTTAAGTCTTTGTCCATTTACTTTAAATATATTCTGATTTTTAGGATTTTCAATTTCAATAGCTCCATAAGGATAAACATTTCGAACTATGTAAGGTCCTGCTCATCTAGATCTTAATTTTCCTAGATGGTTATGGAGTCTAGCCATATAAAGATATACTTCTTGTCCTATTTCAAAGTTTTTAGGAATAATTTTTCTATCATGCTAGAATTTAATTTTCTTTTTTTCTCTTACAGTCTTTGAATAAGCTTCATTTCTAAATTCTTCTAATTCAATTAGTTGCATTTTCCTATTTTCAGCAGCTTGATTTAAATTAGTGTTTAGAGTTTTTAATGCCCAATAAGCTTTATGTTCTATTTCAGCAGGTAAATGACAACTTTTTTCATATACTAGCCTAAAAGGTGACATACCTAAGCTCGTTTTATAAGCAGTTCTATAAGCCCAAAGTGCATCAATCAATCTATTAGCCCAATCTGTTCTAGTAGGATTTACTACTTATTCCAAGATTAATTTAATTTGTTTGTTTGCACTTTCTACTTGTCCACTTGTTTGCGGATGATATGATGTTGCAATTTTGTGGTTTACTCCATATTTCTTCATTAAGGCTTCAAAACTTCTATTACTGAAATGAGTTCCTCTATCATTGATAATAGCTTTAGGTATTTCAAATCTAGCAAATATATTTGTTCTTATAAATTGTATTACCACTTTGTTATCGTTAGTTTTTGTAGGAATAGCTTCTATCCATTTAGATACATAATCCACTCCCAACAATATGTAATTAAATTGATTAGATATAGGAAATAGACCCATAAAATCTATTCCCCACACATCAAAGATTTCAACCTCAACAATAGGATTAAGATGCATCATATTCCTCTTTGATATTCTTCCTATTTGTTGACATCTTAAACAACTTAAGCAATATTTATGAGCATCTTTGAATAGTGTTGGCCAATAAAGCCCACATTGCAGAATTTTTGCAGCAGTTTTCCCTGAACCAAAATGTCCTCCACAAGCTTGGTCATGACAAAAAGACAATATGCTCGAATATTCAGTTTCTGGAACACACCTCCTTAAAACCAGATCAGGACATTTCTTAAATAAGTAAGGGTCTTCCCAATAGTAATATTTTACTCTTGAGAAAAACAATTTCTTATCCTGTCTATTCTAGTCCTTAGGTGTTAAACCAATAACTAAGTAATTAACTACGTCTGCATACCAAGGCATTGTGTTGATGGTCATTAATTGTTCATCAGGAAAATTATCCTTAATTTCAATATTTGATTTTTCTATTTGTAATCTTGATAAATGATCTGCTACTACATTCTCACAACCTTTTTTATCTTTAATTTCTAGATCGAATTCTTGCAATAATAATATCCATCGGATCAATCTAGGTTTAGTTTCTTTTTTCTTTATTAGATGTTTTAGAGCTGAATGATCCGTGTATAATATCACTTTAGCTCCAATCAAATATGATCTAAACTTTTCTAAAGCAAACACAACAACTAATAATTCTTTTTCAGTAGTTGTGTAATTAACTTGAGCATCATTTAAGGTTTTGCTTGCATAATGAATCACTCTAGGAGATTTTTCTATTTTCTATCCTAACACTGCTCCTACAGCAAAATCAGAAGCATCGCACATTAATTCAAATGGATGGTTCCAATTAGGTGCTTGAATTATAGGAGTTGAAATTAAGCTAGTCTTAAGTCTAAAAAATGCTTCCTTGCAATTTTTATCAAAGTTAAATGGAACATCTTTTAATAGATTAGTTAAAGGTCTAGCTATCTTGCTAAAGTCTTTAATAAATCTTCTATAAAAACCAGCATGTCCTAGAAATGATCTAATATCTTTTACTGATTTAGGTTCTAGTAGATTAGAAATTAATTCTATTTTAGCTTTATCTACTTCCAACCCTTTTTTAGAAATAACATGCCCTAAGACTATTCCTTGTTTAACCATGAAGTGACATTTTTCCCAATTTAAAACCAGATTTTTTTCCACGCAGCATTTTAATATTTGGTCTAAATTGCTTAAACACACTTCATATGAGTTGCCATATACAGTAAAATCATCCATAAATATTTCTAAAAATTCATCAGTCATTCCAATAAATATGCCCTGCACACACCTTTGAAAGGTAGCTGGTGCATTGCATAATCCGAATGGCATTCTTTTAAAAGCATAAGTTCCATTAGGACAGGTGAAAGTTGTTTTCTCTTGATCCTCTAATGCTACTGGAATTTGATTATACCCTGAATACCCGTCTAGGAAACAAAAATATTCTTGCCCTGCTAATCTTTCCAGCATTTGATCTATAAAAGGTAAGGGAAAATGATCTTTTCTAGTCACAGCATTCAGCTTTCTATAGTCTATACATACTGTCCAGCCTGATTGAATTCTAGTAGGTATCAAGTCTTAACTTTCATTCCTAATAACTGTTAATCCTGATTTCTTGGGAACTACATGGATTGGACTAACCCACGAGCTATCAGAAATCGGATATATTATATCATTATCTAACCATTTAACTATTTCCTTCCTGACTACTTCCTTAAGGTTTGGATTTAATCTCCTCTCAGGAATTCTAATAGGTTTAGCATTCTCTTCTAAATATATGTGGTGACAGCATAAAGTTGAACTTAACCCTTTTATATTAGTCATAGTCCATCCTATTGCTTCTTTATAACTTTTTATTACCTCTTTTAATTTAGCTATTTGATCCTCTTTCAAATCTGAAGCAATAATGATTGGACAGGTCCATTTATCTTCCAGAAATATATAGGTTAATTCAGGAGGTAAAGGTTTTAATTCTAAATGCTGCCCATCAGAAGCTAGAGCTCCTAATTGAACATCATCATTTTTTAAATTAATTTCTTCCTGATCTCCTTCTATATTTATGCTTTCACTTTCTTCTAAAGTTTCAGAATTGATTTTCCTATTTAATTCTTCTTGAATCACATCATCTAACATATCTCCTTCATCCTCTAAAAAGTCTATGGTATGTAAGGACATTTCTAACTCCTCAAACCTTTCTGGTTTGAAAATATTTAATTGAGTATCCTCATTACCATATGCTAACTTCATTACTCCAGTTTTACAATTTATAATAGCCCCTGATGTTGCTAAAAATGGCCTTCCCAAAATTAAAGATGTATCACTATTTTTATGTTTAATTTGTTGGGAATCCAAAATTACAATATCAATAGGATATATAAAATTCTTGATTTTAATTAAGACATCCTCTATTTTTCCTCTAGGGTATCTTATACTTCTATCAGCTAATTAAATAACCGTACTAGTAGGAGTTAAGCCTTCTAATCCTAAGGATGCAAATATATCACTTGGCATAACATTTATACCTGCACCTAAGTCTATTAAGGTTCTTTCTAGAATGGTATTTCCTATGGTGCATGATATAACAGGGATTCCAAGATTAGATAACTTTTTAGGAATTTGTGGCAGAAATAGGTAACTACTTTGCTCACCTAAAAAGACCTTTCTAAGAACTTTTCGCTCTCTTTTCTTAGTACACCAATCCTTCAGAAATTTAGCACAAGGTAGCATATTCTGCAATAGATCTAACAAAGGAATGTTAACTTGTACTTTTTAAAAAATTTCTGCTTGAATGGTCGATTGGATTTCCTTCCTTCAGATCAACAACGACGATTTCTTTCTCCCTACGCGATTGAATTCCTACGTGATACGTGCAAATGTGGTTTTTCCTTCCAACTGTCTGTTCCTACAACCACTAAAGTGGCATATTAGAAAATATATAGTCCGTGGAGTTACAGATAACTCAACGGACTTCCTTCGTTGATTTAACTATAAAACACGTGCAAAAATAACAACTTAAGTTTATAATGCTAACCTAACGCGTTGCCTTAGTGTATTTTCATGTAACTCAACGCGTGTAGTTATACTAACTAAACGAGTTATAACGTAAGTAAATCTACTAGCTCTCAACATGTGTCAGTAGTAGTTTAAACATAAAATAACATTCCGGAGAATTACAAGTATAACTATCCGATGCTCAAATGCATTTTCGAATACTTAAGAATTTCACAGCCTGCAATTTAACGACAGTTCATAAATGTACTAAATTAACATTAATTCCCCAAAATTAAGCAGATTCTTCAATTAAAGCATATAACAGTGCAATTATAACATAATGGCTTAATTCTCATATGATAAGCTAAATATTATGCAATTAACCATCATTTAACTGTTAATAACATGCACTTTTTCATTCTAAACACTCTCCGAAATGTTTATTTTATTATTAAACTACTACTGACACGTGTCGAGATCTAGTAGATTTACTTAAGTTATATATCGGTGAGTTATCTGTAACTATCTGAAATACACCTGAGCATCGGATAGTTAAGTTTATAAGTATCCGAAATGCATCTAAGCATCGAATAGTTAAATTTATGCACATGTTTTATAGTTAAATCAACGAAGAAAGTCCGTTGAGTTATCTGTAACTCCACAAACTATTTATTTTCTAATATGCCACTGTAGCGGTTGTAGGAACAGGACAGTTGGAAGAAAAACCACGTTTGCACGTATCGCGTAGGGAGAAGAAAGAATCGTCGTTGATATGAATGAAGGAAATTCAACCGATCATTCAAGCAGAAGCAATTACTACTGAAGAAATATAAAAGAAAAGAAGAAAAAGAAGAAAGGGTGTGATCGATGGACAACCAGTGTATACAAAGGAGGAGCACCGAGCTTTCTGCAGACAGTATCGGCAATTCTCCAAAGTACCACACCAACCATCGTTACCACCACCATAATCACCAACCATCAAAGGTCTGTGAGAATACTTTCTTGATGTTGGGTCGATTCCGAGCCAAACACAGTGTCTGACAACCATTGTGAGGAGTGATCGCATCTTGGGAAGGGAAGCCATTTTCACCAAGCACCGACTCATATTTCAAGAGATCGTAAAGCTTTTAGCCTTAACTTCGGGTTGATGCTTGTATGCTGAAGAGGAGATCATCTTGCAATTCTGGACTCACGATTCTATAGGGAGAGGAGACAGAATTGTAAGTGGTTTAATTTTCAATGGTGTAATCGCGTTACAAGTAGTGACGAAAGTATTTACTATCGAGTGAGATTACTTTACATTTCACCTTTCGCCCATTTCCATGTTCATATTAAAACAAAAATACCAAAAACAATTTATTTGTGTTTGTATATTGAATTTGAGTGTTGTATTGTTTGTGATGTATCATGATTAATGTTATCTTTGTGAGTGTTGTGATTGTTTTATGTTTGTTTTAGTTTTACAGTTTACTGAAATTGGTTCATTCAAAGACTTAAAGATTTTAATGGTTACTGTTTGAATTATCTGAATGTTAGTATGCTTAATGATAAATCCAGTGTTCACTAACATTAAATAGTTTAATTGATGTTATTTACAATCTGTGGAATCGCCCAATGGTTGGCCGAATTCCTCTGTAAATAGTAGTATTTAAAAAGAAAAGATAGGCTCGTGGAATTAACTTAAGTCCACGAGGTTAGTCCGTTGAGTTAGCCATAACTCAATGAACTTTGTCTGTTGAGTTAACTGTAATTCAATAGAGGGCTTATTGAATATACAAATTTGATTGTTAAAAAATGAGTAGTTCTCAATTCTTAAGCAATTCCCTGTGGGATCGACCTATACTTGCACACTAATACAATAGACACTGTGCACTTGCAGTTAAAGTACAAATTGGAATTAATATCTAAATTGTATTAAAGGTTGTTTGTTTACTTCTAAAAGAAAAAGAATAGGCGTAAAGCTAAATTAACTAAGTAAAAACAGAAGTAACAAATCAAAGTTTTTCTAGTGTCGTGCTGGGAAAATCCAAACAAGTTTTATGGCGCCGTTGCCAGGGAATTGAATTGAATTGACTAGAATTGAATTAATATAAGCAATTGTTAGAGTTGTTTCGTTTTAATAGCTAGAGTTGTGTGTTTTCTTCTGTAATTGAGAATATGGCATATGCTTATGCTCAAAGATTTCTGAAACCTATAGTTAGCATATGTGAATTCTGCAATTCTGAAGGACATGACATTTCTAACTGTTTGAAATTGAGACGTTTACAGATGGTTAGATCCCATGAACAACAAATGAATTATCCTCAATATAATAGAGCCGAGTATGAGAATCCTATAGTTTACCCAACTGATGATCAGTATAGAATGTGTAATATGTTGAGAGACACTGAAGTTTGGGATAGGTATGACAGACTGGAGCGTAGTATAGAGCAAAACCTGGACAAATTAGAATACTTTATGTGTCAGCAACAAGAAGTCAACCAATTAAACTATAAGGAAGCATATTCAGAACCTAAAAAGGATATAATTTACGAATCTGAAAAAACCATAATGAAAATTGATCAAAAATTGAATGCAATGAGATTAGATGATCTAGAAAGAAAATTAAAAGCATTAGATGAATATACAATGAAAATACAAGTTATGCAACAGGACGATGAAATTTATAATGTTATAAACAATCATCTAGATTTTGTATTTGGAAATGCTGCAATTCAAAATCAGAATAGAAATATACCACTTAGACAGAAGGAACCAATGGAAGTTAGACCTACTGGAGGATTGCCAATACAAGCAATACCTAATCCTGTCAATAGAACTGTTAATGAAATTGATACCTCTTTTGGGAGGGTAGCTGAATGAAGTAGTATATCTGAAGCAACTATTTGTGTGTATATATGTTTTTATTTATAGTTAATAGTATCATAGAGTTAGTCCTTAACTCAACAAACTTAGTTCGTTGAGTTATGCCTTAACTCCACAAGGGTGTGCAGTAGTTATGTTAATTTTTGTCTTTGATAAATTTTTGTTTGTGTTATATAGAATCGACAAATGGAATTGATGCAATTATCGTTAGATGCACTAAGGGAAGTATTGAGTAATTTATCAGCTAAAGATTTGTGCAGGCTGTGTTATGTATCAAAAGAAATTAAAGATTGTATTGAAGAAAAATATTTTCAAAGATTACAAGCTGCAAAAATGACTAAGATTAGAGATGGATTCATATGGAGGTCATTTAATCGTAGTTCAATTAACCATGAATATCTTGCTATGGAAAAAACTACTGGAATTCCACCAAATACATTGGAAGGAATAAATCATATTATGAGGATAGATGAAGGATTAATCATATACAGGACGAGACCAAGGTATGCAAGTTTATTATTACCTGATATTTTGATAAGAAATCCTATAACAGGAGAAGAATGGAATATAGGAAGACCTAATAGATTTGAAATACCAACTGTAAATTGTGGGTCAGCTTTAATATTTTCTGATAAAAATTCTGCAATTCCTGAAAAATTATATTATTGGAGACCTACAGGAAATTGGGGTGAAGATTTACACTTAAGTGTGTATAATTTTCTGAATAGATCTTGGAATGAAAATATTATGATATATCTGGGACAGAAATCATTAATTAACCAAACACATGTCATACTTAATGGATATATATATCTAGTCACAGATATATCAATAGCATTTGGATTTGATTTATACATAGTGAGCATAGACAGTTATGATGAAAATATAGAAATTTTACCTATACCGAGAGAAATAGCTAAACCACCATCTGTAGAATTTAATAAAATTCAAATAGGAGTGTGGTATAATGAAGAAGATGATCCTACTTTATGTTTGATAAGATGGTGGGATGATTTGATGAAATTTCAAATATGGATTATGAAAGACATTAATGAATGGAAGTGGGAAGAGGGATATATTGAAATAGATGTAGAAATAGAAACTGCTACATTACCCTAGAACCAAAAAGGATCCATTTCTACATTTCATATCATTAATGGTAATACACTTGTATTTGGAATTTATAATATATTACATGTTTACAAATTAAGAAGGAACAAGAACTGCATTAAAACAGAATTAATAGCAAGAAGAACTATGCCTAAAAAGTTTGCTTGGACTAATACATTTATTCCATTTGTTCCTACTTTTCAATCATGTTCTTAAGCTGTGATTTTGTGTGTTTAATGTTGTGTGTATTATACGTTTATTTTTAGAAAAATTTGTAGTTTTCATTTTATTATATAAAAGAAAGAAAAAAAAACAAAATATCAATCCAGTTTGTTGGTATCTATTCTGGGAAACCAACTGGCTTGCTTGTGAGCCACCAAAGGCATAGGAGCCTGGGTTCCACACAAGACACTGATTTATTAATATCTGTTAAATGTTATTTTGTTTTATATTCTATGTTTAGTTATGAATGAAAATTTTTTCAGAATCAAAAATCAGAATATGCAGAAAGAGATACAAACGAAACAAGGTATGTAACCAATTACTTATCCTGAATTTTAAATCAAACAAAACTGTATTCATGTCTACTACAATTACTATACTTAGTGTCAAATCTTTTACATTGAGGACAATGCAAAATGTAGGTATGGGGGGGAGGTAATTAAAGTAACACCCATGTAAGTTTGTTAATTAAAGGAATTAAAATGGTACTGCAAAGTTGTGAAATTTGAAAATTTTTATGAACTTGCTGTAACTATCCGATAATTGAGACTGTAAAATTTTTATAAATTGTAACTGCTTGAATGTTATATTTAGAAGGCTATATAAGATGCTATAGAATTTACTATTTATGCAAATCTAGATATAATATCTTATGTTTTTTTTGAATTTCATGAGTTTAACAGTTTCACAATTTTAAAATGAAATCAGAATGCTTAATGAAAAAATTATCTGAAGTCCTAAAGGAGTTGAGATGTGAATTCTAGATTAAATGAAACACATATGATTAAAGATACATTTAATTTGACTAATTGAACTTGTAGAATGATTTATGTGTAGATCTTATTAAACTATAGAAAAAGTATGAGCTTATTGTTATGGATTCATATTTTCAGTAAATGATAGAAGCAGAACTATATGAGATTGGTGTTTTACTACATCTGTATTAATGAAATACATACATATACAGTATGTGATTAATGTTTTGTTTTATGTTTGTATTTTGATTGGAAAAAAAAAAAAAGGAAAATTTGAGAGTTTATTGACTTGTTTGATCACGAGACTTTTGTACTTGAGCAAATAAGTATGTAAGGATTGTTGACTTGAAAAAGGACTCTTGAAATCTGGCAACCTAAGATCCTGATCAGATCTGGGATTGTTGACTGAAAGCTCGTTACATGGGTACATTAGAAAGTTCTTGTATGATTCAAGCTTGTCAAATTAACTTTTAAAGTACAAAAAAAAAGAAATATATATATATATATATATATACATATACTGTTCTGAAAAGATACAAGTGTTTTGTGAAATACAGATATCTTATGAATCGAGTATATTTTCTGTTATCTAGAATTGCTGAAATATGAATCTAGAATTGACTTTTGAAGTTGTTTAATGGAGATACAATTCTTTATTCTATTTGTCTTAATCATATTGAATTGGATTGTACTTTGATTCGTATGTTGTTGAAATTTCTTCAAGAAATCTTATTGGAAAATTCAGGATGGCAGATGATGAAAAGAAGAACAAACGATAATATAATTAACACCTATGTGATGATGATATACTTTGTATGTAATTTACATATATTCTAAGTATATTTGCAGGTTGATTACAGAAAAATACAGAATATATATTCTTATGCTGAACAAAAGAAAAAAGAAGAAGAAGAATTAGTTCTAGCACTTTTTGAAAGACCAATTAATTAGATCTTAGTTTGCTAATGGACTAGCAAAATATAGGTATGGGGGAAGTGTTTAGAATGAAAAAGTGCATATTATTAATGATTAAATGATAGTTAATTGCATAATATTTAGCTTATCATATAACAATTAAGCCATTATGTTATAATTGCACTATTATATGCTTTAATTAGAATTACTGCTTAATTGTGGGGAATTAATGTCAATTTAGTACATTTCTGAACTATCGGTAAGTTGCAAGCTGTGAAATTCTTAAGTATCCAAATTTTCTGATATTTCGGATAGTTATGTTTAACATACCGAACATGTCGGATAGTTATGTTTAAATTGCCGAATAGTTATGTTTTGAAAGAATATTTTATTATTTCCTGAAGTACACATGTCAAAACCATAATGCGTGACTTAAGTGAACTTTCGGTGAGTTATCTCTAACTATCCAAAATTGCAACTGGGCATCGGACAGTTATATGTGTAACTCTCTGAAATATCTTTTTATTTATAAAATAGTTGTGGACATGTGTCATGTTCTAGTAAAGTGACTTAAGTGGATTTTTGGTGAGTTATCTCTAACTATCCGAAATGCATTTGAGCATTAGATAGTTAGCCTTGTAACTCTCTGAAATGTTTATTTTATTATTAATCTCCTACTGACACGTGTCAAGATTTGGTAGATTTACTTAAGTTATATATCGATGAGTTATCTGTAACTATCCGAAATGCATCTGAGCATCGGATAGTTAAGTTTATTAGTATTTGAAATGCATCTGAGCATCGGATAGTTAAATTAATGCACGTGTTTTATAGTTAAATCAACGAAGAAAGTCCATTGAGTTATCTGTAACTCCACGGACTATTTATTTTCTAATATGCCACTGTAGCGGTTGTAGGAACAAGACAGTTGGAAGAAAAACCACGTTTGCACGTATAGCGCAGGGAGAAGAAAGCATCACCGTTGATATGAATGAAGGAAATCCAACCGACCATTCAAGCAGAAGCAGTTGCTACTGAAGAAATATAAAAGAAAAGAAGAAAAAGAAGAAAATGATATGATCAATGGACGGCCAGTGTATACAGAGGAGGAGCACTGAGCTTTCTACAGATAGTATCGGCAATTCTCCAAAGTACCACACCAACCATCGTTACCACCACCATAATCACCAACCATCGAAGGTTTGTGAGATTACTTTCTTGATGTCAAGTCGATTCCGAGCCAAACACAATGCCTGACAACCATTGTGAGGAGTGATCACGTCACGAGAAGGGAAGCCATTTTCATCAAGCACCGACTCATATTTCAGGAGATCGTAAAGCTTTTAGCCTTGGCTTCGGGTTGATTCCTGTATGCTGAAGAGGAGATCATCTTGCAATTCTGGACTCACGATTCTATAGGGAGAGGAGACAGAATTGTAAGTGGTTTAATTTTCAGTGGTGTAATCGCATTGCAAGTAGTGACGGAAGTATTTACTATCGAGTGAGATTACTTTACATTTCACCTTTCACCCATTTCCATGTTCATATTAAAACAAAAATACCAAAAATAATTTATCTGTGTTTGTATATTGAATTTAAGTGTTGTATTGTTTGTGATGTATCGTGATTAATGTTATCTTTGTCAGTGTTGTGATTGTTTTATGTTTGTTTTAGTTTTACAGTTTACTGAAATTGGTTCATTCAAAAGACTTAAAGATTTTAATGGTTACTATTTGAATTATCTAAATGTTAGTATGCTTAATGATAAATCCAGTGTTCACTAACATTAAAGAGCTTAATTGATGTTATTTACAATTTGTGGAATCGCCCAATGGTTAGCCGAATTCCTCTATAAATAGCAGTATTTAAAAAGAAAAGATAGGCTTGTGGAGTTAACTTAAGTCCATGAGGTTAGTCCATTGAGTTAGTCATAACTCAACGAACTTTGTCCGTTGAGTTAACTATAATTCAACGGAGGGCTTATTGAAGATACAAATTTGATTGTTACAAAACAGGCAGTTCTTAGTTCTTAAGCAATTCCCTGTGGGATCGACCTGTACTTGCATACTGATACAATAGACACTATGCACTTGCAATTAAAGTACAAATTAGAATTAATATCTAAATTGTATTAAAGGTTGTTTGTTTACTTCTAAAAGAAAAAGAATAGGCGTAAAGCTAAATTAACTAAGTAAAAACAGAAGTAAGAAATCAAAGTTTTTCTGGTGTCGTGTTGGGAAAATCCAAACAGTTAGCTATAACTCAACAAGGTTAGTTCATTAAGTTAGGAACAGTAATTGAGGTCACTTCGTTGAAGTTATCTATAACTCAACGAAGTTAGTCTGTGGAGTTAGCTGAATGGTTATTCTTTTCTCCACGAACAAAACTTTGTGGGTTTAGTGGTTACTGAAATTTAAAAATTAGAAGTGGAATACGTATCCATAAAATAGGAACCATACCGCATGTTACAAGCATTCTTGCAACGAGATTCATCTACATTATGAATGTGCATTATAAATATAGAATAGAATGTTATTTACTGGTTACCAGCAATTGAGAAGAGGAAAGAGAATTCTTTGGGGGAACTAGAAGGAGAAGCAGCTAATTCAATTTCATCTGTTAAAAACTATTTATTTAAAACAAAGTTTTAGACTAGTATGTAATTAATCTTTTGCATTTTACTTTATGTTAAGAGTTTATGAGCACATGGACTCATTCTCCTAGCACTAAATGATTAGTAAGAATACCTACACAGGATTATTTAACATAGAGGCATACTGAAATATTTTTTAAATTAAACTTTAACGAAATCCTTAAGGGTGTAGCTAACCTTTCTTTAAAGGAGAACGAAGATATGATTACTCTAGTAGAAAAACCATTAGGGGAAATTCTATATCCAAAACTAGTTGATGAACCTTTATGTATTCAATTGCCAAACTTTAAGGGAGATAGGTTTGAACTGAAATCTAATTATATTAGTCAATTGCCACATTTTCATGGATTATAAAAAGAAGATGCCTATTATTTCCTTAGAGAATTTAATGAAGTTTGTCAAATGATGAAAATGTCAAACATGAGTATTGATGTTATTAAACTTAGATATATTCCTTTTGCTTTAAAAGACACATCTAAGAGATGGTTATATACTTTGTTGCCTAATTCAATTTCTGCATGGTCTGAATTTTACTTTGATTTTCTAGAAAAATATTACCCATCACATCAAACAATTAAAAAAAAAAAGGAAATATTAATGTGTAGCCAAAAACAAGGATAATCATTCTAGAAATATTTTGAACAATTTAAAGATTTACTAACTCAATGTCTACATCATGCAGTGAGTAAAACACAATTAATAGGTATAATTTATGTAGATGTTTCAACTAAGTCTTTATTAGAATCTACTTGTTAGAATGGATTTTTGAAACTGTGTAATTATAGGATCGTATGGCTACATAAGAGGGGGGTGAATTGTGTTTTTCAACTTTTTCCGATTATAATTTAAATTTCAATACTCAAAAACAAGTCGAGACACTATTTTCATAAAATCATTTTATTCAAGGTTTCAATTACAATATACAATTCAATTCTCCTCAAAAATTGTAGATGCAATTATATATCGATACCATGTTTCATCTATACAATTTCATAACTACAAACGGAGAAAACTAATTTGCAGAATTTAAAATATTTCTCCCTATTTGAGATCTTTCTTCTTCTTTTTCTTCTTCAGCAATTCTTTAGTGATGAATATCTTGTCTTTCTCTACTTCACCAACTTTACTTTTTGTTAATACTTCAGATCTTCAATGACATAAATCTGACCTTTTCTACTTCATTGAATTTTCTTTCATCTGAGAGCTTTTCCCAGAAGAGTGTTTTTGATCCCTAAAAAGATTTTTTGTTTAGTGTGTAGGGATGGTTGATCAACGAGAATTCTATGTCTTTTATATTGTATCTTCATTTCATACATATCCTTCACATTTAATCACTGTTAGTTTTCCACTTCTTCTCTCTTTTTCCTTCATCGAAATACACACGTTCTGACCCACGTTTACATTTCAAATTTTCTTTAATCATCAATCCTAGATCTCTGAAATTTTTCTTGTAAAATAAACTTTCTCGTCTAAAATTTTTCATTAAGTGTAATAATAAGTAGTCGTTACTTTAATGTTAACTAAATGAGTAACACAAGTAGATATATAACTTAACGTTTCTAACTTAACGAGTTCCTCATGTGCCAACTCACGTGACAAGTGCTGTAGCTAACTCAACGAACTAAGTCCATGGTGTTATGCTAACTCAACGAACCAACTCCATTGTGTTACAGATAACTCAACGAACTAGTGATAAACAAATGTTTTTATAATAAGAATTTTACCATGTGCAAAAATAACAACTTAAGTTTTATAATGTTAACCTAACGCGTTGCCTTCATGTTCAATATAGCAACTCAATGCGTTTAGTTATGTTAACTTAACGAGTTAAACATATGCACCTCATGTGATACAATTAACATTCGTAACCTTTAATTTCACCACGTGTACAACACTAACTTAACGAGTTTGTCTCTTCTTTTACTCACTAACTTAACGAGTTCTCACGTGACCTATTTTAACCTTTAAGCCTCTAACTTAACGAGTTCTCACGTGACCTCTATACAAATAACACTCTAACTTAACGAGTTGTCTAAATATGCACTGTTCATGATACAAAAGATATAAGTTTAAAACATATCATGCTTTTCAATAAAAACACACGTTATCTTAACGTTTAGTTAAATGAGAAATTAATGCAACGAAACGACTAGTTATTTAACAGTATAATTTCAGATCCAATACAGACACGTATTTATATTAGTAAGTTTTTTTTGTATTAATTGATGTTTTTAATTTCTTTTCACAAACAATAGTAATTGAGCAAATATGATTACTTTCATTTAGCACACATCATCAAAACAAAATACTCAACAATCTCCCCCTTTTTGATGATGACAAAATCATATTAAATTAATTATGAAATATATTTTAACTCAACAAAGCACCTTTGTTGGGTTAACTTTTAATTCAACAAACAAGTTTGTTGACTTAAGTTCACTTAAACTTATTTCTATTGTTTATATAAAATTCACCTCTCAAAGATAAAACTTTCAGATGTCAATAAGTACATAAGTATCTTTCAGATTTTAATAACCATGTAATTATCTTTCAGATTACATTATCATCTGTCAGATTACAATAACCACTTAAATATCATATTACAATAACCACTTAAATATCATCTCCCTTTATAATATATGCAATTAAAATCATAATCATCTTCTTCTTTTGAATTTATAACATTTCTCCCCCTTTTTGTCATTAATCAAAAAGATGATTACATAGTATATAAATCAAGAGATAAGTGTATACAGCTCAACTTTCTATAAACATAAATAAGAATTGAACCATTTACAAAAAAATGTATTGTTCAAATAATCAAATAAGAAATACAAACATTACATTTTGTATTTAGAAACAAGTAAGCAGACATTTATCTATCTCTCCTAAGTATATCACTTATAGCATTACATATTTTATCTCCTAGATGCCTAATATCATTTCTGATGTCATTAAGCACATCATCTAGGGAAGGAGGTAGCTGGGGTTGCTATTCTTCTTGATTTGAATAACTAGACTGTTGTGGTTGAATCTGTTCTGTACATTCTGGTGGTTGTTGTTGTTGATGATGAGGTTAAGATTGATGTATGGCTTGAAATTTTTGCAAATTTTTTACACTAAAAGCTCTCATGCCTTTAGTTTTAGAGGGTCAGTCGAATAAATTCAATTGGTTTATAAGGAGTCTACATATAGCATCATCAAAAAATAACTTTGAACTCATATGCTATAGTTGAGAAATGAAAACATTAAACCAATTGATTTGAATTCTATTCAACAGACCATAAATTGCATATAAACAGCTTCTGCTGACTTCCATATTGTGTCCGACTCTCTGAAATAAATTGGCATGCAATATATTTGCAATAAACCTAGCCTCTACATTCAAATTTTTCATTAACCTCATTTCAGTATTTACAACATCATCAAGGTTTATATACTACCCAAAACCTAGGGTTAATAAACCTTTAATTACAACATAGCCATTTATAGTTGTACATTAACTCTTTGGAGAAGGAAGACTCATTTTCGGAGCCATTCTTCCTAACTCTCCGAAAACTACAGCATTTTGGATAGTTACTGGTCTTAATTATCCATAGGACTTCTCTCTCTATGTTTGTTAGAATGGTTTGGTACTATAGTAGGCTAACTATCTAAAGAATTCCTATCTTACAAATACTTAGCATCTTAACTGTCTGAAGACCCACTTAAGTCATTTCGGAGGGTTCTAGCTATGACCTTCCAAAATCTCCTAAGTTTTGGATACTTAGTCTTTCAACTATCTGAAAACTCACTTAAGTCCCACTTAAGCTATTTCGAAAGGTTCTAGTTATAACCTTTTGAAAACTCCTAAGTTTCGAATAGTTAGGCTTGAGCCTTTTGACTACATTGTCTTTCGGAAGGTTCAAGCTAGTAACCTTCTGAAAACATTTAATCTATCGGAAACTTACAACTAACAAGCTTCTGATTGGTCCTAGGCAGCTTGTAGCATACTTCACACCTAAACTCCTTACCCTAACAATCTCCCACTTGGAGTTTGACATAAAGATCAAAAGAATCTAGAAGACCAAATAGAACATCAACACCTTGTCCACCCTTTTTGTCAATTATCCAAAAGACCAACTAAGGTCATACACAACCTTAATTTCTATTGATTCAAAACCTTGGTTAACATGTCTACATCATTTTTAGCACTAGTAATCTTCTACAAATCTAACATGTTCTGCTCTATCTCTTCCCTTATGAAATGAAACCTCATTCTCATATGTTTGGACCTTGAATGAAATTTCAAATTTTCAGCTAAGTCAATGGCACTTTGGTTGTCACAAAACAAAGTGCTTCTTTTCTATCTATGCTCTAACTCAGTTAGTACATTCTCTAACCAAATTCTTTCTTTAGCTGCCTCTGCAACTACAACATATTCAACTTTGGTGGTTGAGAGTGCAACAATACTTTACAATTTGGATCTCCAGCTAATTGCAGCACTTCCTATGCAAAATACATAACCTGAAGTACTTTTGCTTTTGTCCACCTCTCCTCCCAAATTAGCATCATAGTAGCCAATCAATTCAACTAGTCCCTTTTTGAAGTTTAGATATATGTTTAGGGAATATCTAAGATATCTAAGTATCCACAATACAACAGACCAATGCTCAACTCCTAGATTTGCCATGTATCTATTAACAACTCCCACTACATGGGATATATCTAGTCTTGTGCATATCATGGCATACATAAGACTTCCCACTACTAAAACATATGGTATTTTGGACATTTTTGTCCTCTCTTCTTTAGTCTTAACAGACTTATCTTTAGACAACTTGAATTGGGGTTTGAGAGGCTATTCAGTTTTCCTCTCATTTGAGTTGTTAAATCTTCTAAGCACCTTTTTTAAGTACTTCTTCTGATTCAGCCTTAGTTTACCTGCAATTCTATCTTGGATGATTTTCATCAATTGGTTTGATGTTTTCACTTCTCAACTACAACATATGAGTTCAAAGTTATTTTATGGTGATGTTGTATGTAGACTCCTTGCAAGCCAATTGAATTTATCTGACTAGCCCTTTGAAACTAAAGGCATGAGAGCTTTTAGTGTAAAAGATTTGCAAAAATTCAAAGCCATGCATCAACCTCAATGACAACAACAACCTAACTGTACAGACCATATACAACCACAATAGCCAAGTGTTTGGGTTTTCCCAGCACTACACTAGAAAAACTTGGATTTGTTACTTCTATTTTTACTTAGTTAATTTATCTTTATGCCTATTCTTTCTTTTAGAAGTAAAAAAACAACCTTTAATACAATTTAGATATTAATTCCAATTTGTACTTTAACTACAAGTGCATAGTGTCTATTGTATCAATGTGCAAGTACAGGTCGATCCCACAAGGAATTGCTGACGAATTTAAGAAATGTTTGATTGTGAACAATTCAAATTTATATTCAATAAGCACTCCGTTGAGTTATAGTTAACTCAACGGACTATCCTCGTAGACTTAAGTTAACTCCACGAGCCTATCTCTTCTTTATAATACTGCTATTTACAGAGGAATTCGGCCAACCATTGAGCGATTCCACAGATTGTAAATAACATCAATTAAGCTTTTTAATGCTAGTTAACATTGGATTTATCATTAAGCAATACTAACATTCAGATGATTCAAATAGTAACCATTAAAATCTTTAAGTTTTTTTGTACGAACCAATTTCAGTAAACTGTAAAATTAAAACTAACATAAAACAATCATAAAACTGATACAGATAATATTAATCACGATACAACACAAACAATACAACACTCAAATACAACATACAAACAAAGATAAATTGTTTTTGGTATTTTTGTTTTGATGTGAACATGAAAATGGGCGAAAGGTGAAATGTAAAGTAATCTCACTTGATAGTAAATACTTCTGACACTACTTGCAACGTGATTACACCACTGAAAATTAAACCACTTACAATTCTATCTCCTCTCCCTATAGAATCGCGAGTCCAGAATTGCAAGATGATCTCCTCTTCAGCATACAGGCATCAACCCGAAGCCAAGGCTAAAAGCTTTACGATCTCTTGAAATATGAGTCGGCGCTTGGTGAAAACGTCTTCCCTTCCCGCGACGCGATCACTCCTCACAGTGGTTGTCAGGCACTGTGTTTGGTTCGGAATCAACCCGATATCAAGCAAGTATCCTCACAAACCTCCGATGATTGGTGATTATGGTGGTGATAACGATGGTTGGTGTGATACTTCGGAGAATCGCCGATACTGTCTGCAGAAAGCTCGGTGCTCCTCCTCTATATACACTAGCCGTCCATCGATCACACTTTCTTCTCTTTTTCTTCTTTTTTTTTATATTTCTTCAATAGTAACTGCTTCTACTTGAATGATCGGTTGGATTTCCTTCCTTCAGATCAACGGCGATGCTTCCTTCTCCATGCGCGATTGAATTCCTGCGTGATACATGCAAACGTGGTTTTTCCTTCCAACTGTCTGTTCCTACAACTGCTACAGTGGCATTTTAGAAAATAACTATAAAATACATGCAATAAAGAAATAAGCCGCTAACCTAACACATTACCTTAGTGTATATTCATGTAACTCAACGTGTGCAGTTATGCTAACTTAACGAGTTATAACTTAAGTAAATCTATCAGATCTCAACACGTGTCAGCAGCAGTTTAAACATAAAATAACATTTCGGAGAGTTACAGGTCTAACTATCCGATGCTTAGATGCATTTTCGGATAGTTACAGCTAACTCACCGAAAGTTCACTTAAGACATTCATTCTGGTTTCAACACGTGTACATCTAGAAATAATAAAATATTCTCTCTAAACATAACTGTTCGGCAATTTAAACATAACTATCTAATACATATTCAGTCAGTTAAACATAACTGCCTGAATTTGTTCGGTATGTTAAACATAACTGTCCAAAATATCAGAAAATTCAGATACTTAAGAATTTCATAGCCTGCAACTTACCGACAGTTCATAAATGTACTAAATTAACATTAATTTCCCAAAATTAGGCAGATTCTTCAATTAAAGCATATAACAGTGCAATTATAACATAATGGCTTAATTCTCATATGATAAGCTAAATATTATGCAATTAACCATCATTTAACCGTAAATAATATGCACTTTTTCATTCTAAACACTTCCCCCATACCTAAATTTTGCTAGTCCCTTAGCAAACTAAGATCTAATTAATTGGTCTTTCAAAAAGTGCTAGAATTAATTCTTCCCCTTTTGTTTTTTTTCTTCTGTTCAGCATAAACATATATTCTGTATGTTTCAGTAATCAACCTGCAAAGATATTTAGAATATATGTAAATTACATACAAAGTATATCATCTTCATATAGGTGTTAATTATATTATCGTTTGTTCTTCTTTTCATCATCTGTAATCCTAAATTTTCCAATAAGTTTTCTAGAAGAAATTTCAACAACATACGAATCAAAGTACAATCCAATTCAATCTGATTAAGACAAGTAGAATAAAGAATTGTATTTCCATTAAACAACTTCAAAAGTCAATTCCAGATTCATATTTCAGCAATTCTAGATAACAGAAAATATACTCAATTCATAAGATATCTGTATTTCAAAAACACTTGTATCTTTTCAGAAGAGTATATGTTTTTTTCTTTTTCTTTTTTTTTGTGTACTTTAAAAGTTAATTTGACAAGCTTGAATCATACAAGAGCTTTCTAATGTACCCATGTAACGAGCTTTCAGTCAACAATCCCAGATCTGATCAGGATCTTAGGTTGCCAGATTTTCAGAGTCCTTTTTCAAGTAAACAATCCTTACATACCTATCTGCTCAAGTACAAAAGGCTCGTGATCAAACAAGTCAATAAACTCTCAAAGTTTTTTTTTCTTTTTTTCTTTTTTTTTTCTAAAAATAAATGCACGCACAAAACAAAGCATTAATCACATACTGTATATGCACGTATTTCATTAATACAGATGCAGTAAAACACCAATCTCATATAATCCTGCTTCTATCATTTACTAAAAATATGAATCCATAACAATAAGCTCATACTTTATCTATAGTTTAATAAGATCTACACATAAATCATTCTACAAGTTCAATCAGTCAAAGTAAATGTATCTTTCATCATATGTGTTTCATTTAATCTAGAATTCACATCTCAGCTCCTTCAGGACTTCAGATAATTTTCTGATTAAGCATTAAATATTCTGATTTCATTTTAAAATCGTGAAACTATTAAACTCATGAAATTCAGAAAAATCATAAGATACTATATCTAGATTTACATAAATAATAAATTCTATAGCATCTTCTATAGCCTTCTAAATATAACATTCAAGCAGTTTATAAAAATTTTACAGTCTCAATTATCGGATAGTTACAGCAAGTTCATAAAAATTTTCAATTTCCTCAAAACTTTGCAATACCATTTTAATTCCTTTAATTAACAAACTTACATGGTTGTTACTTTAATTACCTCCCCCCATACCTACATTTTGCATTGTCCTCAATGTAAAAGATTTGACAATAAGTACAGTAATTGTAGTAGGCATGAATAAAGTTTTGTTTGATTTAAAATTCAAGATAAATAATTGGTTTCATACTTTATTCCATTTGTATCTCGTTCTGCATATTCCGATTTTTGATTCTGAAAAACTTTTCATTCCCAGATAAACACAGAATATAAAACAAAATAACATTTAACAGATATTAATAAATCAGTGTCTTGTACGGAACCCAGGCTCCTATGCCTTTGGTGGCTCACAAGCAAGCTAGTTGGTTTCCCAGAACAGATACCAACAAACTAGATTGATATTTTGTTTTGTTTGTTTTTTTTTTTATAAAATGAACATGAAAAACTTCAAAATTCCTTTTTTTTTTTCTAAAAATAAATGTAGAATACACAACATTAAACACACAAAATCACAACTTAAGAACATGATTGAAAAGTAGAAACAAATGGAATAAATGTATCAATCCAAGCAAACTTTTTAGGCATAGTTCTTCTTGCTATTAATTCTGTTTTAATGCAGTTCTTGTTCCTTTTTAATTTGTAAACATGCAATATATTATAAATTCCAAATACGAGTATATTACCATTAATGATATGTAATGCAGAAAGGGATCCTTTTTGGTTCCAAGGTAATGTAGCAGTTTCTATTTCTACATCTATTTCAATATACTCCTCTTCCCACTTCCATTCATTCATGTCTTTCATAATCCATATTTGAAATTTCATCAGTTCATCCCACCATCTTATCAAACATAAAGTAGGATCATCTTCTTCATTATACCTGTTCTAGCTTTAATTTTGCCCATTTTTAATGAATTTTATAAGTAATTTTGCATGATATTATATATCTATGATGGATAAATGATATTAATTATGGGTAATATAAGTCTTGAAATATAGTGCAATATAGAAATTTAATTAACAAGTGCATCCCCCATTGGATATAATTTTACATGGAACACATTGATTTATTTTGCATGTCCTATGTTGGCTAACGTCTCTTGGAGTTCAACTTCCATTAATTGTAAGTAACATATATATGGGAGGAGCTTAATGCAAAAGACCAAAGAAGATGTAAAGAATCAAAAGTTGGTGGACTAAACTTTAAAGAAGAGGACATGCCAACACCTTATTGGCCCTCCTAGATCTATGGCATCTTATTGGCTTGGTGATAAAACCAAGGTGCCACATCAAAGAGAGAGAAGACAAAACAACATAAATACAAGAGGAGAGGAATTTTGTCCAACACCTTGGTGCTTCCAACGAGAGAAAGAAAGAAGAGAAGAAAGCTTGGAGGTGAGGCTTATACTTGCAAGGAGACCATCCATTGATGCTATTCACCATTCCAAGGGCTAAGGAGAAGACGTCCAAGCTTGGAGGTGGATTTGCTACCAAGTTCCATTGAATTCAAAGCTCTAGAGAAGAAGATAAGAAGCTCCTAAGGTAGTGACAACTCTTAGAGTTTATTATTTTCTTGTATAGAAGGAAGAATTGATGAGAAATGGTGGTGAACATCTCAATTATATGTCTTCTTAGCTAGATAGAGTTCAATGAATGTATATGAATGTTTAATTCTTCTTTTCAACTTCTAATTTGCATCCTCTATTCACATGTATTGTTGGGACTGTTGGTGAGGCTTTCACACGAGTGAATGACACTCATCAATGGTGGCTTGGCGCATTTGAGAAGAATGTGTGAATTGAAAGAAGAAGAAAATAAGTGTTGATGTTCATTTGAATGAAGAACCTATCACTTATATCTAGTTGTTAATTTTAATTTCAGTAGTTAATTGATTTTGTTATATCTTATATAGATCACATTTTGTCCTAATCAATCTCTAAAAAGAATTTCTAATGCAAGTAGTATAGTATAGTTTAGCTAGATTAGCAAATAGCATAGTTGCATGCATTTAGTATAAATTAGAATAGAGTAGTATAGTCTATTGAACCTTGTTGTTTTATTTTTCTTTCCTTAATATTGATGCATTGATATCACTTCTGAAATCACGTGGAACTTGTGTGCATGTTATAATTGAATGAGTTGATAGATTTACAAGTAAAGAAATTGATTCACATCACCATTTTCCACTACAAATTGCCTTGAAATTGCATGATTTGTGAGCTTGTGTTAACTTTGATTATTCTACATTCACATGTCATTAATTTACTGAAGTATACCTAAGAGCTTGAAGAATAAGTTGAGTAATAGTTGATTAAGTCATAAACACAATCCTTGTGGAAGAATGACCTGTATTTGCCATGTACACCAAAAGAACTGTGCACTTGCAGTAAAGCTTGAGCTAAAAAAATAGCTCAACAAGTTTTTGGCGCCGTTGCCGGGGATTGGCAATTTGGCTTAGTTTATTTTTACCATATTTGAAGTTCTTAGTTGGTTGTTTGATAAATTTTGATAAACATATCTTTCTTGTGCTTAGTTGTGAATTTTATTGCTTAAATTTCTTGCAAGTATGTCAAATTTTCATCATGATGATCCTTTTAAGTTTATAAATGATTTTTTATCTGAAAGTGCTTGTTCTTATTGCCATGTAAAAGGTCATGATGAAAGCATATGTACCAGCAAGTTATTTAATATAAAAATTCAACCAGTAGAAGAAACAACTCATGTTAGTGATGAATATGATGTCTTGCATGATGCTAGTGAATTTTCTTACGATTTTGATATGCATAAATCTCATATTGATGAAAGAAATGATGTTTGTGATTGCTCTCATGTTAGTAGTAGTTCTATAGAAGAGTCCATGAGGAATATAGAGAGAATCATAGAGTTAGGAGATAGCTATTATGTTGCCACTAAGCTCCTACAACAAAAAGAAGATGTAATTGTCATAGATGATGAAGAAGACTCTAATGTAGATGAAAACGTGAATTTAATCTTAAGATCTGGAAAAACCATAGAAAGAAACATATTAGAACATGAAAGTGAAGAAAAAAAAAGTGAAGAAAATGTAGATGAAAAGGAAGAAAATATGTTGACAAGAGATGAACATAAGGATGTAGAACTAGAACATGAAGGAGTTGAACTTGAAAAATGTCTAATGGATGAAACTAATGAAGAATTAATTGAAGAAAACCCTGTTATAGACTTAGAAATGGATAAAAAGAAAGAAGAAACATCTGAAAATATGAACAACAAGCCACCATTTCCTAGTCGGCTAGACAACAACAAAGAAAATGAGGAAAATGAAGCTATAAGAACCATATTTGAGAAAATCAATGTTAATATGCCTATGTTAGAATTAATTAGAAAAATTCCAGCATATGGGAGGGTGCTTAAAAACCTTTGTACCAAGCATAGGAAGCCAAGAAAAAAATTAAGTAAGCAAGTTTATTTAACCGAGTTAAGTAGTTCAATGTTGCTTGATAGTTTAGCTAAAAAATTCAATGATCCTGGTGTTCCTCTAATAACTTGCTTAATAGGGAATGTTTTAATTGAAAAAGCATTATTAGATCTTGGTGCAAGAGTTAACGTGATGCCAAAACACTTATATGAACAATTGGGAATCACAGGAATTAAGAAAACTAGAACACTAATTAAACTAGTTGATAGATCATATAGGAGTCCCATGGGTATTGTAGAAGATGTCTTAATTCAAATTGAAGATTTTATATACCCAGCCGACTTTATCATTTTAGAAACCAATGCACCAACTTGTGAACCAAATGAATCTACATTGATCCTAGGGAGACCATTCTTAGCAACTATTAATGCCCACATTAATTGCAGAAATGGTAAAATGTCAATCTCCTTTAACAATAAGGTGATATCATTGAACATTTTTAAAAGAGATAGGACTATAAACCATCAAGTAGATGACAACATTAGTGTAAGCATTTCTGAATTATTTGAAGAAGTCGAAAATAGTAGTAATGAGGAAGAACTTAGTGCTGAAATTTGCTTTCTAGACATTGAAGATAATCTAGAACACAAGGCATTGTTACAAGAGAATAGTGGTGAGCATGAAATGAATAATGACTTGATTTTAGAAGTTAAGGAAAGGAATAAATTAAAAGCACTCCCACAAAATCTGAAATATGCATTTATAGATAAGCAAAATGAATATCCTGTTATAATTGGAGCAAACTTAATCCCAAACCAAGAAGAAAAATTAATGAAGATATTAAGTAAAAACAAGAGAGCTCTTGGTTGGCAATTGAGTGATATTGTAGGAGTTAGTCCCACTATAGTTCAACATAGAATTATCCTAGAAGATGAGAACTATGCCTTTAGAGAACCTCAACGTAGATTAAATCCCCAAATGAGTGAGGTGGTAAAGAAGGAGATAGTTAAATGGCTTGACAATGGCATTATATACCCTATTAGTGATAGTAGGTGGGTAAGCCCTGTGCATGTAGTACCTAAGAAATCGGGCTTTACAGTAGTTGAAAATCAAGATCATGAGTTAGTGCCTACTAGAATAAAAACTAGTTGGAGGGTATGTATTGATTATCGTAAATTGAATTCTGCAACTCGTAAAGATCATTTCCCATTGCCATTTGTTGATCAGATGCTAGAAAGGTTAGCTGGACATGAATTTTATTGTTTTCTTGATGGATACTCTGGGTACAATCAAATACCCATAATCTCTGAGGATCAAGAAAAGACTACTTTTACTTGTCCAAGTGGAACCTATGCTTTTAGGCGTATGCCTTTCGGTTTATGTAATGCGCCTGCAACATTTCAAAGATGCATGGTAGGAATTTTTTATGATATGAATGAAAAATTTTTAGAAATTTTCATGGATGACTTTTCTGTTTTTGGCAAAAATTTTGATATTTGTTTACATCATTTAGATATGGTTTTGCAAAGATGTGTTGAAAAGAATTTTATTTTAAATTGGGAAAAGTGCCATTTCATGGTGAATGAAGGCATAGTTCTTGGGCATGTGATATCTAATAGAGGGATTGAGGTGGATAAGGCAAAAATTGACGTTGTATCTCATTTGCAACCACCTAAATCTGTTAAGGAGGTTAGAAGCTTTTTAGGACATGCTGGTTTTTATCGTAGATTTATTCATGATTTTAGCAAGATAGCAAAACCTATAACTAATTTACTTGCAAAAGATTCTGAGTTTGTTTTTGATGAACATTGTCTTGCTGCCTTTAATCAACTTAAGCATGCATTAATATCTCCTCCTATAATTCATGCCCCAATATGGGATTATCCTTTTGAAATTATGTGTGATGCCTCCAATTATGCAGTAGGTGCAGTACTTGGGCAAATAATTGATAAGAAACATCATGTCATATGCTATGCTAGTAAAACTTTGAATGAAGCTCAAGTAAATTATACTACCACAGAAAAAGAATTTCTTGCTGTTGTTTTTGCTCTAGATAAATTTAGACCATATTTAGTTTGCAATCAAGTTATTGTGCATACTGATCATGCAGCTATTAAACATTTGATGAGTAAAAAAGATGCAAAACCAAGATTAATTCGTTGGGTTTTATTGTTGCAAGAATTCAACATAGAAATTAAATATAAGGTTGGAAAAGAAAATTTAGTTGCTGATCACCTCTCTAGATTAGAAAATATTCTAGCATGCAATAATGTGATTAATGAAAAATTTCCTGATGAGAGTTTATTTCTAGTTGGTAAGTTACCTTGGTTTGCAGACATTGCTAACTATCTTGCTACAGGGTTAATACCAACTGATTTATCTAAACCAGATAAGAAAAGATTGAGGTACATGGCTAAACATTATGTTTGGATGGAACCTTATTTGTATAAAATGGGTTCTGATCAAATTTTAAGAAGATGTCTTCTTGAAGATGAAATTGCTAATGTCTTAAATTTTTGTCATAATCATGCTTGTGGAGGTCATCTTAGCCATAGAAAAACTTCTTTGAAAATTCTTGAATGTGGATTTTATTGGCCTTCTCTAATTAAAGACTCTAAAGATCATTGTAGACATTGTGATAGATGCCAAAGAATGGGAAAAATTTCCAAACGAAATATGATGCCTTTGAATCCTATCATTGAAGTTGAAATTTTTGATGTTTGGGGCATTGATTTCATGGGACCATTTCCCATTTCTTTTGGTTATTCTTATATTTTGTTGGCTGTTGATTATGTTTCTAAATGGATTGAAGCTATCCCAACTAAGAGAAATGATGCTAAAGTTGTTGTTGATTTTCTTAGATCTAACATTTTTGCTAGATTTGGTATTCCAAGAGCTATAATTAGTGATAATGGACCTCACTTTTGCAATAGAGTATTTCAAATGGCTTTGAGGAAGTATGGGGTTACTCACAAGTTAGCAACACCATATCATCCTCAAACAAGTGGGCAAGTTGAGGTATCCAATAGACAAATCAAGCACATGCTCGAAAAAGTAATCAAACCAAGTAAGAAGGATTGGGTAGAAAAGCTTAATGATGCACTTTGGGGTTATAGGACTGCCCATAAAATTGTGTTGGGAATGTCACCATTTAGAGTAGTTTATGGGAAAGCATGTCATTTACCTATAGAAATAGAACATAAAGCAGAATGGGCTATTAGAACATTTAACATGTGTGTTGATGATGCAGGAAAAGCAAGAAAATATCAACTCAATGAGCTGGAAGAAATAAGAAGAGAGGCTTATGAAAATGCAAAGATTGCAAAAGAACGAGCAAAAGCATTCCATGACAAGAAAATTTTAAGAAAGAACTTTCATGAGGGACAAGAAGTTTTATTATATAACTCTAGATTACATTTGTTCCCTGGAAAATTTAAGACTAGATGGACAGGACCATTCATCATTAAACATATATATAATCATGGAGCTATAGCTATAGAAAATTGTAAGACAGGATTTAAAACTGTAGTGAATGGTCAAAGACTTAAAGAATATTATCTTGGAAAAACCTACAATCATGGAGAGAGTGCTTTGTTGTTGGAACCCAATTATAATTAGTTTTTATATGTACTTAGTTGTAGATGTAGTTTTTCATTTCTTAATTCTTAGTAATTTTTCATTCTATGTATTAGTGTGTTAGTAGTTAACAATAAAATTTATTATTGCAAGTTCACGTCAAAATTTTATATGCTTATTATCATGCATCTATCCTTGTTGTTTCATGTCATCTTGAATTTATATGGTGAACCATTCATGCTGAAATTTTATGATATATGATGGTACTTGTATACTTTGATGATATTTCACCATGTAAATAACTCTTGCATATACTCTTGAATTACATAACTGATGTGAATGTCTTAGTGCATGAAAAGTTGGGAGAGAGGCGCAGATAACAGGTTGATACGCATAGAGAATCAAAAAGAAACACACATGGCAGCAAACAATAATGAGAGGAGGGTGGTGCTCAAGGACATGTTCTATCCTACACAGAGAAGTAGGATCACTTGCATTCAACTACCAGATGAGAATGGAGCACATTTTGAGTTGAAATCCCACTACATCAGCCAATTACCAAAGTTCATGGGACACGATGATGAGGATGCTTATGGCTTCCTTGAAGAATTTGAAGATGTATGCAACTTAATGAAGATACAAAATCTGACAGATGATTCCATCCTATTGAGATTTGTTCCCTTTGCCTTGAGAGACCAAGCAAGAAGGTGGCTTCAAAGTTTACCACCCAACTCTATTACTTCATGGGAGCAATTTAGTGCCATCTTTTTGAAAAGATTCTATCCAATTGCCAAAATAAATGAGATGAGAAAGGTTATTAATTCTTGCTATCAAATGCCAGAAGAATCATTTGCTAATTTCTTTAGCAGGTTCAATGAATTGCTTGTGAGGTGTCCACATCATGGGATACCCTTGTGGAGACAATGCCAAATCGTGTATGATGGAATCCCTACATCAGTAAAGGGCTTGCTGGAATCCATGGTGCAAGGAGACTTTGCAAATCTTGAAGACACAGTGGCATGGAACTTCTTGGGAGAGTTGGCGGCAAAGACATTAAGTTGGGAGAAATCCTCTCCAAGATCTGAAACAAGGCAAGAGAAGGGCATTCATTCCATAAATGCAACCACGACCCTTGAAATGAAATATGGAAGCCTATTGAAAAGGGTTGAAGCAATAGAGGGAAAAGGGAAAGAACCACTCAAGTGCTTGGGATGTAATATGGTAGGCCATATTGTGAATGAATGTCCTATGTTGGCTAACCCTTCTACTGATGTTCAGGAAATATACACAAGGAACAATCAAAGGCAAGAAGTTTATGGCAACTCCTACAACCCATCTTGGAGGAACCACCCAACTTTTCATGGAGAAACTCACATTTTCAAGATAATCAACATGGTGAATCCTCAAATTTTCAAGGCAATCAACCTACAGGAAATACTATGGAATTGGCTAAGAAAAATGATCATTCAGCAGCAATAGAAGACATGGGAAAGAAGATAGACAGCTTGATCAAAGGCATGGAAGCATTTGCCATGAACAACGCTAAGTATCAACCAATTGTGCATGCTAATGCACAATCAATCAGCAAGATAGAGGCACAACTATCCCAAATATCAGCAAGGCTTTGCGAGAGGGAGAAAGGAACCATTCCAAGCCAAGCTATCACAAATCCACGTGTCAACCAAGTGGAGACAACTTCAGGAGAAAAGTAAAGAGAAGAATCACTTGCAATCAACAAGATAGCTAAAGGCAACCTCTTATCTCCACAACTTATGCTCGGCTTATTTGATAAGAGACTTATTTTATTTCATGCTTGAGATGTTTAATTTTAAAGAACAGAATTTGATGATATATTTGAAAGTAGTTAGATGCATGATTTTCTAATACTTGAAGGGTGTAGAATGGGTTGAAAGACTTTATCATGATATCATGTGTTTGTTTGACAAATTGATGTTCAACCATAATTAGAGTTAAATACAATTTATCTACACCACTTGAAGAGCAGTGCACAACAGGTATGTGCTAACATTTTTTTACTTATTCTTATTGTTGAAACAATCCTTTCTACATTGAGGACAATGCAGGAACTAAGTGCGGGGGGGAGGAGAAAGTAAAAAATGTTTTAGGATGCATACTACAGCAATGAAATTGAAAATTTTCCAAATGTAAGTTTCTTTCACAAGCAAGTTGGTGGTAAGTTTGAAAATTCGTTCTATATGTTGCATGCCACCATGTTTTATGTGTATCCATGATAAGAACTTGCATGTCAATTTTTTTTTAGGAAATAGCTTTGTTAGTTTAATTTTGATTTTGAATTATTGCATCTTAGCCTTACTAGCATGCTACTCAATCTCCATTGTATGCTCTTAAGATTAAGATCATTAATTCTTTATTAGTTTTAGCTTTGTTTTCATTTAAACTTAATTTCTTTTTGTGGCATATTGAATTTTCCTCAGTAATGTTCTTTCCTTATGATGTCTTACACTTAGAGCTGAGCTTATCTTTAAGGTGAGGATAGGAATATGCATTTGAGATGCCAACCATAGTTTATTACTTATAACATATACATATTCTTGCACTAGACTCTTAATCATGTGGTATCTAGAGGACTCTTCTTATGACATGAATCTTGAGGAGTGGCTTAGGAAATCTTTCCAATAGGTTGTTCCATGAGAAGGGTAGATATATGAATTTGGGAATAAGGTTTGATACCCGTTCTCATAAGGTTGTTGGGGATGGAGGCTAAGTAACCTCTTAGTCTTCACGTGTAAACCCTTTATGGGAGGTATCCTAAGGGTAGTGGTAGGATGTGAGAAAAGAGAGGTTTCAAAAAAAAAAAAAAAAAAAAAAAAAAAAAAACTCAATTGAAAATAAAGGGGCAATGTACTAGAGGATAGAAGTCTAAAGAAACCTTCATGTATTCTTGGATTAACTGAGATGAACCTAGATGCTATTGATTATGGGTCTAAGCACTTTGCACTTAATAGATCTTAAAAACTTATTTTCCTTAGGTTGGCATTAGATGTCTATTCTATATTCCTCACCATTACATGAACTCAACTTGTGAGTGGAGATTATCTATAAGTATTGTTGCATTACTTGGTGAGAATTTAATTTGCCTTAATTTTCTTTATTGTGTTTGTTTGTTTAAAAGGGGTTCCTTAATCTTTTCTTCTTTAAATTTTGCCAGAGGACTAGCAAAGTTTAAGTGTGGGGGGGTGTTCTAGCTTTAATTTTGCCCATTTTTAATGAATTTTATAAGTAATTTTGCATGATATTATATATCTATGATGGATAAATGATATTAATTATGGGTAATATAAGTCTTGAAATATAGTGCAATATAGAAATTTAATTAACAAGTGCATCCCCCATTGGATATAATTTTACATGGAACACATTGATTTATTTTGCATGTCTTATGTTGGCTAACGTCTCTTGGAGTTCAACTTCCATTAATTGTAGGTAACATATATATGGGAGGAGCTTAATGCAAAAGACCAAAGAAGATGTAAAGAATCAAAAGTTGGTGGACTAAACTTTAAAGAAGAGGACATGCCAACACCTTATTGGCCCTCCTAGATCTATGGCATCTTATTGGCTTGGTGATAAAACCAAGGTGCCACATCAAAGAGAGAGAAGACAAAACAACATAAATACAAGAGGAGAGGAATTTCGTCCAACACCTTGGTGCTTCCAACGAGAGAAAGAAAGAAGAGAAGAAAGCTTGGAGGTGAGGCTTATGCTTGCAAGGAGACCATCCATTGATGCTATTCACCATTCCAAGGGCTAAGGAGAAGACGTCCAAGCTTGGAGGTGGATTTGCTGCCAAGTTCCATTGAATTCAAAGCTCTAGAGAAGAAGATAAGAAGCTCCTAAGGTAGTGACAACTCTTAGAGTTTATTATTTTCTTGTATAGAAGGAAGAATTGATGAGAAATGGTGGTGAACATCTCAATTATATGTCTTCTTAGCTAGATAGAGTTCAATGAATGTATATGAATGTTTAATTCTTCTTTTCAACTTCTAATTTGCATCCTCTATTCACATGTATTGTTAGGACTGTTGGTGAGGCTTTCACACGAGTGAATGACACTCATCAATGGTGGCTTGGCGCATTTGAGAAGAAGGTGTGAATTGAAAGAAGAAGAAAATAAGTGTTGATGTTCATTTGAATGAAGAACCTATCACTTATATCTAGTTGTTAATTTTAATTTCAGTAGTTAATTGATTTTGTTATATCTTATATAGATCACATTTTGTCCTAATCAATCTCTAAAAAGAATTTCTAATGCAAGTAGTATAGTATAGTTTAGCTAGATTAGCAAATAGCATAGTTGCATGCATTTAGTATAAATTAGAATAGAGTAGTATAGTCTATTGAACCTTGTTGTTTTATTTTTCTTTCCTTAATATTGATGCATTGATATCACTTCTGAAATCACGTGGAACTTGTGTGCATGTTATAATTGAATGAGTTGATAGATTTACAAGTAAAGAAATTGATTCACATCACCATTTTCCACTACAAATTGCCTTAAAATTGCATGATTTGTGAGCTTGTGTTAACTTTGATTATTCTACATTCACATGTCATTAATTTACTGAAGTATACCTAAGAGCTTGAAGAACAAGTTGAGTAATAGTTGATTAAGTCATAAACACAATCCTTGTGGAAGAATGACCTGTATTTGCCATGTACACCAAAAGAACTGTGCACTTGCAGTAAAGCTTGAGCTAAAAATATAGCTCAACAATACCACATTCCTATTTGAATTACATTAAATTCTGTAGATGGTGGTTTAGCTATTTCACTCAGTATAGGTAAAATTTCTATATAATCATCATAACTGTCTATGCTCACTATATATAAATCAGATCCATATGCTAATGATATCTCCGTGACTAAATAGATATATCCATCAAGTATGACATGTGTTTAGTTAATTAATGATTTCTGTCCTAGATATATTATAATGTTTTCATTCCAAGATCTGTTCAGAAAATTATACACACTTAAGCGTAAATCTTCACCCCAATTTCCTGTAGGTCTCCAATAATATAATTTTTCAGGAATTACAGAATTTTTATTAGAAAATATTAAAGCTGACCCACAATTTATAGTTGGTGTTTCAAATCTATTAGGTCTTCCTATATTCCATTCTTCTCCTGTTATAGGATTTCTTATCAAAATATCCGGTAATAATAAACTTGCATACCTTGGTCTCATCTTGTATATGATTAATCATTCATCTATCCCCATAATATGACTCATTCCTTCTAATGCACTGGGTGGAATTCCAGTAGTTTCTTCCATAGCCAAATATTCATGGGTATTTGAACTACGATTAAATGACCTCCATATGAATCCATCTCTAATCTTAGTTATTTTTGCAGCTTGTAGTCCTTGAAAATATTTTTCTTCAATACAGTCTTTAATTTACTTTGATACACAACACAGCCTGCACAGATCTTTAGCTGACAAGTTACTTAGTATTTCCCTTAGTGCATCCAACGGTAATTGCATTAATTTCATTTGTCGATTCAGTCTGAAGCTTTCAATTCTATAAATATTTGTTGTCGGATGAAGTTGAATCAGCTGCTTCTCCTTCCAATTCCTCCAATGCTTTCTCCTTTCTTTTAAAAGTGCTGGTAACTCATAACTAACATTCTGTTTCATATATATACTGCGCATCCATAAAGTGAATAAATCTCGTTGCAAGAACGTGTCCTGCAACGTGCATTGTGGTTCCTATTTTTATGGGTACGTGTACCACTACTAATTTCAAATTTTGGTAACCACTAAACCGACGAAGTTTCGTTTGTGGTTAAAAGAATAACCATTCTACTTAATCCATGAACTAACCTCGTTGAGTGTTTGGGTTTTCCCAACACTACACTAGAAAAACTTGGATTTGTTACTTCTATTTTTTTACTTAGTTAATTTATCTTTATGCCTATTCTTTCTTTTAGAAGTAAACAAACAACCTTTAATACAATTTAGATATTAATTCCAATTTGTACTTTAACTGCAAATGCACAATGTCTATTGTATCAGTGTGCAAGTACAGGTCGATCCCATAGGGAATTGCTAACGAATTTAAGAAATGTTTGATTGTGAACAATTCAAATTTATATTCAATAAGCACTCCATTGAGTTACAGTTAACTCAACGGACTAAGTTTGTTGAGTTATGGATAACTCAACGGACTATCCTCGTGGACTTAAGTTAACTCCACGAGCCTGTCTCTTCTTTATAATACTGCTATTTACAGAGGAATTCGGCCAACCATTGGGCGATTCCATAGATTGTAAATAACATCAATTAAGTTTTTTGATGCTAGTTAACATTGGATTTATCATTAAGCAATACTAACATTCAAATGATTCAAACAGTCACCATTAAAATCTTTAAGTTTTTTGTACGAACCAATTGCAGTAAACTGTAAAATTAAAACTAACATAAAACAATCATAAAACTGATATAGATAACATTAATCACGATACAACACAAACAATACAACACTCAAATACAACATACAAACAAAGATAAATTGTTTTTAGTATTTTTGTTTTTGATGTAATGGGCGAAAGGTGAAATGTAAATTAATCTCACTTGACAGTAAATACTTCTGACACTACTTGCAACGCGATTACACCATTGAAAATTAAACCACTTACAATTCTGTCTCCTCTCCCTATAGAATTGCGAGTCCAGAATTGCAAGATGATCTCCTCTTCAGCATATAGGCATCAACCCGAAGCCAAGGCTAAAAGCTTTACGATCTCCTGAAATATGAGTCGACGCTTGGTAAAAATGTCTTCCCTTCCCGTGATGCGATCACTCCTCACAGTGGTTGTCAGGCATTATGTTTGGCTCGGAATCGACCCGGCATCAGGCAAGTATCCTCACAGACCTCCGATGATTGATGATTAGGGTGGTGATAACGATGGTTGGTGTGATACTTTGGAGAATCGCCGATACTGTCTGCAGAAAGCTCGATGCTCCTCCTTTGTATACACTAGCCGTCCATCGATCACACACACTTCTTCTTTTTTTCTTCTTTTCTTTTATATTTCTTCAGTAGTAACTACTTCTGCTTGAATGGTCGGTTGGATTTCCTTCCTTCAGATCAACAATGATGATTTCTTTCTCTCTACGCGATTGAATTCCTGCGTGATACGTGCAAACGTGGTTTTTCCTTCCAACTGTTTGTTCCTACAACTGCTACAATGGCATTTTAGAAAATATATAGTCCGTGGAGTTATAGATAACTCAACGGACTTTCTTCGTTGATTTAACTATAAAACATGTGCAAAAAATAACAACTTAAGTTTATAACGCTAACCTAACGCGTTACCTTAGTGTATTTTCATGTAACTCAACGCGTGCAGTTATACTAACTTAACGAGTTATAACGTAAGTAAATCTACCAGCTCTCAACACGGGTCAGCAGCAGTTTAAACATAAAATAACATTTCGGAGAGTTACAGGTATAACTATCCGATGCTCAGATGCATTTTCGGATACTTAAGAATTTCACAGCCTACAATTTACTGACAGTTCATAAATGTACTAAATTAACATTAATTCCCCAAAATTAAGCAAATTCTTCAATTAAAGCATATAACAGTGCAATTATAACATAATGGCTTAATTCTCATATGATAAACTAAATATTATGCAATTAACCATCATTTAACCATTAATAATATGCACTTTTTTATTCTAAACTTTGAGTTATAGATTACTAAACAGAACACAGTCGGTTACTATTGCTAACTCCATGGACTAACTTCGTTGAGTTACAGATAACTCAACAGAGTGACCTTATATTATATTACTGACCTCGTGGAGTTACGGTTAACTCAACGGACTTACTTCGTTGAGTTAACATTTGGCAACTTCTAAGTTTCACTCTCATAAGTTTTCTATTCTGTTTTTTTTTTCTTTGTTTTTCATTCTGCTAACTGTAATAAAGTTAAATCTATGTCATTAATGCCTTATTTTGATTAAAATATATTTAAATCTAAACATTATATAAAGATTTAACTTGTAGGTCATTTTGTGTTATGTAGAATTTACATTTTACCTTATAACATGCAGAAATTTTTAAGCAGTTATCCTGTCATTCAGCAAATTGTAAATCTGTTACATATTCATAAAGTTCCACAAATTACATAATATTCAATAAATTCCATTCATTTCACATCCAAATACGTATGAAAATTGCATCTGAAAAATTATATTCATTAATATGAATCAATTACATTACAAGTACATCATACAATTTCATACAATTTTACACAAGTAGACGAACAATACAATTTAATCTCTATGCCTAAATTCATCTACTTCCTTCTGGAGTTTCTCTAATTTTAGGTCTTAGCTATAGTACTCTGTTGAGTTACAGTTAACTCAATGGAATAAGCTCGTTGACTAACTCAAGACTCAACAGAGTAAGCTCGTTGAGTTAAGCGTAACTCAACAGACTCCCCATACAAGCAAATATAATAATAAAAATATTACAGAGAATAGTTTTTCTATTTTTTTACCGGTTTAACCGATACTATGCTTCAGTCAGACCTAAATATTTTTTTTTTTCTTTCGGTTGAACCAATACTATGTTTCGGTAAAACCAATATTTTTTTCTGAAAATTAATATACAATTTTTTTGCCGGTTTAACCGATACTATGCTTCGGTCAGACCTAAATAATTTTTATTTTTTTATTTTTCTTTCAGTTGAACTGATACTATGTTTCGGTAAAACCAATATTCTTTTTTGAAAATTAATATACAATTTTTTTAATGTTCCGATCATACCGATGGATCTAGTCGGTTGAATCGCAACTATTTTTATGTTTTATATATATTTTTAATGTTTTTTTTTTATATATATATATATAAACATAAAAACTGATTTCTTACTAAGTAAAGCTCAAGTAGTCCTCTACTCTAACTTCTTCTATAATTCCAAAGGAGTTTTTTGGTGTTTTCAAAATAGGTTTAAGTCTTTGTCCATTTACTTTAAATATATTCTGATTTTTAGCATTTTCAATTTCAATAGCTCCATAAGGATAAACATTTCGAACTATGTAAGGTCCTGCTCATTTAGATCTTAATTTTCCTAGATGGTTATGGAGTCTAGCCATATAAAGATATACTTCTTGTCCTATTTCAAAGCTTTTAGGAATAATTTTTCTATCATGCCAGAATTTAATTTTCTCTTTTTCTCTTACAGTCTTCGAATAAACATCATTTCTAAATTCTTCTAATTCAATTAGTTGCATTTTCCTATTTTTAGCAGCTTGATTTAAATTAGTGTTCAGAGTTTTTAATGCCCAATAAGCTTTATGTTCTATTTCTGCAGGTAAATGACAACTTTTTCCATATACTAGCCTAAAAGGTGACATACCTAAGCTCGTTTTATAAGCAGTTCTATAAGCCCAAAATGCATCTATCAATCTATTAGCCCAATCTATTCTAGTAGGATTTACTACTTTTTCTAAGATTAATTTAATTTGTTTGTTTGCACTTTCTACTTGTCCACTTGTTTGCAGATGATATGATGTTGCAATTTTATGGTTTACTCCATATTTCTTCATTAAGGCTTCAAAACTTCTATTACAGAAATGAGTTCCTCTATTGTTGAGCAATATTTTTAGCACAAGCTTTACTGCAAGTGCACAGTTCTTTTGGTGTACATGGCAAATACAGGTCATTCTTCCACAAGGATTGTGTTTATGACTTAATCAACTATTACTCAACTTGTTCTTCAAGCTCTTAGGTATACTTCAGTAAATTAATGACATGTGAATGTAGAATAATCAAAGTTAACACAAGCTCACAAATCATGCAATTTCAAGGCAATTTGTAGTGGAAAATGGTGATGTGAATCAATTTCTTTACTTGTAAATCTATCAACTCATTCAATTATAACATTCACACAAGTTCCACGTGATTTCAGAAGTGATATCAATGCATCAATATTAAGGAAAGAAAAATAAAACAACAAGGTTCAATAGACTATACTACTCTATTCTAATTTATACTAAATGCATGCAACTATGCTATTTGCTAATCTAGCTAAACTATACTATACTACTTGCATTAGAAATTCTTTTTGGAGATTGATTAGGATAAAATGTGATCAATATAAGATATAACAAACTCAATTAACTACTGAAATTAAAATTAACAACTAGATATAAGTGATAGGTTCTTCATTCAAATGAACATCAACACTTATTTTCTTCTTTCAATTCACACCTTCTTCTCAAATGCGCCAAGCCACCATTGATGAGTGTCATTCACTCGTGTGAAAGCCTCACCAACAGCCCCAACAATACACGTGAATAGAGGATGCAAATTAGAAGTTGAAAAGAAGAATTAAACATTCATATACATTCATTGAACTCTATCTAGCTAAGAAGACATATAATTGAGATGTTCACCACCATTTCTCATCAATTCTTCCTTCTATACAAGAAAATAATAAACTCTAAGAGTTGTCACTACCTTAGGAGCTTCTTATCTTCTTCTCTAGAGCTTTGAATTCAATGGAACTTGGCAGCAAATCCACCTCCAAGCTTGGACGTCTTCTCCTTAGCCCTTGGAATGGTGAATAGCATGAATGGATGGACTCTCTTTGGAAGCACAAGCCTCACCTCCAAGCTTCTTCTCCTCCTTCTTTCTCTCGTTGGAAACACCAAGTTGTTGGCCGAAATTCCTCTCCCATTGTATTTATGTTGTTTTGTCTTCTCTCTCTTTGATGTGGCACCTTGGTTTTATCACCAAGCCAATAAGATGCCATAGATCTAGGAGGGCCAATAAGGTGTTGGCATGTCCTCTTCTTTAAAGTTTAGTCCACCAACTTTTGATTCTTTACATCTTCTTTGGTCTTTTGCATTAAGCTCCTCCCATATATATGTTACCTACAATTAATGGAAGTTGAACTCCAAGAGACGTTAGCCAACATAGGACATGCAAAATAAATCAATGTGTTCCATGTAAAATTATATCCAATGGGGGATGCACTTGTTAATTAAATTTCTATATTGCACTATATTTCAAGACTTATATTACCCATAATTAATATCATTTATCCACCATAGATATATAATATCATGCAAAATTACTTATAAAATTCATTAAAAATGGGCAAAATTAAAGCTTGAACACCGCCCCACACTTAAGCTTTGCTAGTCCTCTGGCAAAATTTAAAGAAGAAAAGATTAAGGAACCCCTTTTAAACAAACAAACACAATAAAAAAAATTAAGGAAAATTAAATTCTCACCAAGTAATGCAATAATACTTATAGATAATCTCCACTCACAAGTTGAGTTCCTGTAATGGTGAGGAATATAGAATAGACATCTAATGCCAACCTAAGGAAAATAAGTTTTTAAGATACTATTAAGTGCAAAGTGCTTAGACCCATAATCAATAGCATCTAGGTTCATCTCACTTAATCCAAGAATACATTAAGGTTTCTTTAGGCTTCTATCCTCTAGTACATTGCCCCTTTATTTTCAATTGAGTTTTTTTTTTTTTTCTATAAAAGTATTTTCTTTATTCATTCTATAGAACAACTTCTTCTTCTTCTTCTTCTTCTTCTTCTTCTTTTTTTTTTTTTTTTTGAAACCTCTCTTTTCTCACATCCTACCACTACCCTTAGGATACCTCCCATAAAGGGTTTACACGTGAAGACTAAGAGGTTACTTAGCCTTCGTCCCCAACAACCTTATGAGAACGGGTATCAAACCTTATTCCCAAATTCATATATCTACCCTTCTCATGGAACAACCTATTGGAAAGATTTCCTAAGCCACTCCTCAAGATTCATGTCATAAGAAGAGTCCTCTAGATACCACATGATTAAGAGTCTAGTACAAGAATGTGTATATGTTATAAGTAAGAAACTATGGTTGGCATCTCAAATGCATATTCCTATCCTCACCTTAAAGATAAACTCAGCTCTAAGTGTAAGACATCATAAGGAAAGAACATTACTGAGGAAAATTCAACATGCCACAAAAAGAAATTAAGTTTAAATGAAAACAAAGCTAAAACTAATAAAGAATTAATGATCTTAACCTTAAGAGCATACAATGGAGATTGAGTAGCATGCTAGTAAGGCTAAGATGCAATAATTCAAAATCAAAATTAAACTAACAAAGCTATTTCCTAAAAAAAAATTGACATGCAAGTTCTTATCATGGATACACATAAAACATGGTGGCATGCAACATATAGAACGAATTTTCAAACTTACCACCAACCTACTTGTGAAAGAAACTTACATTTGGAAAATTTTCAATTTCATTGCTGTAGTATGCATCCTAAAACATTTTTTTACTTTCTCCTCCCCCCTGCACTTAGTTGCTGCATTGTCCTCAATGTAGAAAGGATTGTTTCAACCATAAGAATAAGTGAAAAATGTTAGTGCATACCTGTTGTGCATTGCTCTTCAAGTAGTGTAGATAAAATGTATTTAACTCTAATTGTGGTTGAACATCAATTTGTCAAACAAACACACGATATAATGATAAAGTCTTTCAACCCATTCTACACCCTTCAAGTGTTTGAAAATCATGCATATAAAATTTAGACGTGAACTTGCAATAATCAATTTTATTGTTAACTACTAACACAATAATACATATAATGAAAAATTACTAAAAATTAAGAAAAGAAAAACTACATCTACAACTAAGTACATATAAAAACTAATTATAACTGGGTTCCAACAACAAAGCACTCTCTCCATGATTGTAGGTTTTTCCAAGATAATATTCTTTAAGTCTTTGACCATTCACTACAGTTTTAAATCCTGTCTTACAATTTTCTATAGTTATAGCTCTATGATTATATATATGTTTAATGATGAATGGTCCTGTCCATCTAATCTTAAATTTTCCAGGGAACAAATGTAATCTAGAGTTATATAATAAAACTTCTTGTCCCTCATGAAAGTCCTTTCTTAAAATTTTCTTGTCATGAAATGCTTTTGCTCGTTCTTTTGCAATCTTTGCATTTTCATAAGCCTCTCTTCTTATTTCTTCCAACTCATTGAGTTGATATTTCCTTGCTTTTCCTGCATCATCAACACACATGTTAAATGTTCTAATAGCCCATTCTGCTTTATGTTCTATTTCTATAGGTAAATGACATGCTTTCCCATAAACTACTCTAAATGGTGACATTCCCAACATAGTTTTATGGGCAGTCCTATAACCCCAAAGTGCATCATTAAGCTTTTTTGCCCAATCCTTCTTACTTGGTTTGATTACTTTTTCGAGCATGTGCTTGATTTGTCTATTGGATACCTCAACTTGCCCACTTGTTTGAGGGTGATATGGTGTTGCTAACTTGTGAGTAACCCCATACTTCCTCAAAGCCATTTGAAATACTCTGTTGCAAAAGTGAGGTCCATTATCACTAATTATAGCTCTTGGAATACAAAATCTAGCAAAAATGTTAGATCTAAGAAAATCAACAACAACTTTAGCATCATTTCTCTTAGTTGGGATAGCTTCAATCCATTTAGAAACATAATCAATAGCCAACAAAATATAAGAATAATCAAAAGAAATGGGAAATGGCCCCATGAAATCAATGCCCCAAACATCAAAAATTTCAACTTCAATGATAGGATTCAAAGGCATCATATTTTGTTTGGAAATTTTTCCCATTCTTTGGCATCTATCACAATGTCTACAATGATCTTTAGAGTCTTTAATTAGAGAAGGCCAATAAAATCCACATTCAAGAATTTTCAAAGAAGTTTTTCTATGGCTAAGATGACCTCCACAAACACGATTATGAAAAAAATTTAAGACATTAGCAATTTCATCTTCAGGAAGACATCTTCTTAAAATTTGAACAGAACCCATTTTATACAAATAAGGTTCCATCCAAACATAATGTTTAGCCATGTACCTCAATCTTTTCTTATCTGGTTTAGATAAATCAGTTGGTATTAACCTTGTAGCAAGATAGTTAGCAATGTCTGCAAACCAAGGTAACTTACCAACTAGAAATAAACTCTCATCAGGAAACTTTTCATTAATCACATTATTGCATGCTGGAATATTTTCTAATCTAGAGAGGTGATCAGCAACTAAATTTTCTTTTCCAACCTTATCTTTAATTTCTATGTTGAATTCTTGCAACAATAAAACCCAACGAATTAATCTTGGTTTTGCATCTTTTTTACTCATCAAATGTTTAATAGCTGTATGATCAGTATGCACAATAACTTGATTGCAAACTAAATATGGTCTAAATTTATCTAGAGCAAAAACAACAGCAAGAAATTCTTTTTCTGTGGTAGTATAATTTACTTGAGCTTCATTCAAAGTTTTACTAGCATAGCATATGACATGATGTTTCTTATCAATTATTTGCCCAAGTACTGCACCTACTGCATAATTGGAGGCATCACACATAATTTCAAAAGGATAATCCCATATTGGGGCATGAATTATAGGAGGAGATATTAATGCATGCTTAAGTTGATTAAAGGCAGCAAGATAATGTTCATCAAAAACAAACTCAGAATCTTTTGCAAGTAAATTAGTTATAGGTCTTGCTATCTTGCTAAAATCATGAATAAATCTACGATAAAAACCAGCATGTCCTAAAAGCTTCTAACCTCCTTAACAGATTTAGGTGGCTGCAAATGAGATATAACGTCAATTTTTGCCTTATCCACCTCAATCCCTCTATTAGATATCACATGCCCAAGAACTATGCCTTCATTCACCATGAAATGGCACTTTTCCCAATTTAAAATAAAATTCTTTTCAACACATCTTTGCAAAACCATATCTAAATGATGTAAACAAATATCAAAATTTTTGCCAAAAACAAAAAAGTCATCCATGAAAATTTCTAAAATTTTTTCATTCATATCATAAAAAATTCTTGCCATGCATCTTTGAAATGTTGCAGGCGCATTACATAAACCGAAAGGCATACGCCTAAAAGCATAGGTTCCGCTTGGACAAGTAAAAGTAGTATTTTCTTGATCCTCAGAGATTATGGGTATTTGATTGTACCCAGAGTATCCATCAAGAAAACAATAAAATTCATGTCCAGCTAAGCTTTCTAGCATCTGATCAACAAATGGCAATGGGAAATGATCTTTACGAGTTGCAGAATTCAATTTACAATAATCAATACATACCCTCCAACTAGTTTTTATTCTAGTAGGCACTAACTCATAATCTTGATTTTCAACTACTGTAAAGCCCGATTTCTTAGGTACTACATGCATAGGGCTTACCCACCTACTATCACTAATAGGGTATATAATGCCATTGTCAAGACATTTAACTATCTCCTTCTTTACCACCTCACTCATTTGGGGATTTAATCTACGTTGAGGTTCTCTAAAGGCATAGTTCTCATCTTCTAGGATAATTCTATGTTGAACTATAGTGAGACTAACTCCTACAATATCACTCAATTGCCAACCAAGAGCTCTCTTGTTTTTACTTAATATCTTCATTAATTTTTCTTCTTGGTTTGAGATTAAGTTTGCTCCAATTATAACAGGATATTCATTTTGCTTATCTATAAATGCATATTTCAGATTTTGTGGGAGTGCTTTTAATTTATTCCTTTCCTTAACTTCTAAAATCAAGTCATTATTCATTTCATGCTTACCACTATTCTCTTGTAACGATGCCTTGTGTTCTAGATTATCTTCAACGTCTAGAAAGCAAATTTCAGCACTAAGTTCTTCCTCATTACTACTATTTTTGACTTCTTCAAATAATTCAGAAATGCTTACACTAATGTTGTCATCTACTTGATGGTTTATAGTCCTATCTCTTTTAAAAATGTTCAATGATATCATCTTATTGTTAAAGGAGATTGACATTTTACCATTTCTGCAATTAATGTGGGCATTAATAGTTGCTAAGAATGGTCTCCCTAGGATCAATGTAGATTCATTTGGTTCACAAGTTGGTGCATTGGTTTCTAAAATGATAAAGTCGGTTGGGTATATAAAATCTTCAATTTGAATTAAGACATCTTCTACAATACCCATGGGACTCCTATATGATCTATCAGCTAGTTTAATTAGTGTTCTAGTTTTCTTAATTCCTGTGATTTCCAATTGTTCATATAAGTATTTTGGCATCACGTTAACTCCTGCACCAAGATCTAATAATGCTTTTTCAATTAAAACATTCCCTATTAAGCAAGTTATTAGAGGAACACCAGGATCATTGAATTTTTTAGCTAAACTATCAAGCATCATTGTACTACTTAACTCGGTTAAATAAACTTGCTTACTTAATTTTTTTCTTGGCTTCTTATGCTTGGTACAAAGGTTTTTAAGCACCCTCCCATATGTTGGAATTTTTCTAATTAATTCTAACATAGGCATATTAACATTGATTTTCTCAAATATGGTTCTTATAGCTTCATTTTCCTCATTTTCTTTGTTGTTGTCAAGCCGACTAGGAAATGGTGGTTTGTTGTTCATATTTTCATATGTTTCTTCTTTCTTTTTATCCATTTCTAAGTGTATAACAGGGTTTTCTTCAATTAATTCTTCATTAGTTTCATCCATTAGACATTTTTCAAGTTCAACTCCTTCATGTTCTAGTTCTACATCTTTATGTTCATCTCTTGTCAACATATTTTCTTCCTTTTCATCTACGTTTTCTTCACTTTTTTTTTCTTCACTTTCATGTTCTAATATGTTTCTTTCTATGGTTTTTCCAGATCTTAATATTAAATTCACGTTTTTATCTACATTAGAGTCTTCTTCATCAACTATGACAATTACATCTTCTTTTTGTTGTAGGAGCTTAGTGGCAACATAATAGCTATCTCCTAACTCTATGATTCTCTCTATATTCCTCATGGACTCTTCTATAGAACTACTACTAACATGAGAGCAATCACAAACATCATTTCTTTCATCAATATGAGATTTATGCATATCAAAATCGTAAGAAAATTCACTAGCATCATGCAAGACATCATATTCATCACTAACATGAGTTGTTTATTCTACTGGTTGAATTTTTATATTAAATAACTTGCTGGTACATATGCTTTCATCATGACCTTTTACATGGCAATAATAACAAGCTCTTTCAGATAAAAAATCATTTATAAACTTAAAAGGATCATCATGATGAAAATTTGACATACTTGCAAGAAATTTAAGCAATAAAATTCACAACTAAGCACAAGAAAGATATGTTTATGAAAATTTGTCAAACAACCAACTAAGAACTTCAAATATGGTAAAAATAAACTAAGCTAAATTGCCAATCCCCGGAAACGGCGCCAAAAATTTGTTGAGCTATATTTTTAGCTCAAGCTTTACTGCAAGTGCACAGTTCTTTTGGTGTACATGGCAAATACAGGTCATTCTTCCACAAGGATTGTGTTTATGACTTAATCAACTATTACTCAACTTGTTCTTCAAGCTCTTAGGTATACTTCAGTAAATTAATGACATGTGAATGTAGAATAATCAAAGTTAACACAAGCTCACAAATCATGCAATTTCAAGGCAATTTGTAGTGGAAAATGGTGATGTGAATCAATTTCTTTACTTGTAAATCTATCAACTCATTCAATTATAACATTCACACAAGTTCCACGTGATTTCAGAAGTGATATCAATGCATCAATATTAAGGAAAGAAAAATAAAACAACAAGGTTCAATAGACTATACTACTCTATTCTAATTTATACTAAATGCATGCAACTATGCTATTTGCTAATCTAGCTAAACTATACTATACTACTTGCATTAGAAATTCTTTTTGGAGATTGATTAGGATAAAATGTGATCAATATAAGATATAACAAACTCAATTAACTACTGAAATTAAAATTAACAACTAGATATAAGTGATAGGTTCTTCATTCAAATGAACATCAACACTTATTTTCTTCTTCTTTCAATTCACACCTTCTTCTCAAATGCGCCAAGCCACCATTGATGAGTGTCATTCACTTGTGTGAAAGCCCCACCAACAGCCCTAACAATACACGTGAATACAGGATGCAATTTAGAAGTTGAAAAGAAGAATTAAACATTCATATACATTCATTGAACTCTATCTAGCTAAGAAGACATATAATTGAGATGTTCACCACCATTTCTCATCAATTCTTCCTTCTATACAAGAAAATAATAAACTCTAAGAGTTGTCACTACCTTAGGAGCTTCTTATCTTCTTCTCTAGAGCTTTGAATTCAATGGAACTTGGCAGCAAATCCACCTCCAAGCTTGGACGTCTTCTCCTTAGCCCTTGGAATGGTGAATAGCATGAATGGATGGTCTCTCTTTGGAAGCACAAGCCTCACCTCCAAGCTTCTTCTCCTCCTTCTTTCTCTCGTTGGAAACACCAAGTTGTTGGCCGAAATTCCTCTCCCATTGTATTTATGTTGTTTTGTCTTCTCTCTCTTTGATGTGGCACCTTGGTTTTATCACCAAGCCAATAAGATGCCATAGATCTAGGAGGGCCAACAAGGTGTTGACATGTCCTCTTCTTTAAAGTTTAGTCCACCAACTTTTGATTTTTTACATCTTCTTTGGTCTTTTGCATTAAGCTCCTCCCATATATATGTTACCTACAATTAATGGAAGTTGAACTCCAAGAGACGTTGGCCAACATAGGACATGCAAAATAAATCAATGTGTTCCATGTAAAATTATATCCAATGGGGGATGCACTTGTTAATTAAATTTCTATATTGCACTATATTTCAAGACTTATATTACCCATAATTAATATCATTTATCCACCATAGATATATAATATCATGCAAAATTACTTATAAAATTCATTAAAAATGGGCAAAATTTACTACTTTTTCCAAGATTAATTTAATTTGTTTGTTTGCACTTTCTACTTGTCCACTTGTTTGCGAATGATATGATGTTGCAATTTTATGGTTTACTCCATATTTCTTCATTAAGGCTTCAAAACTTCTATTACAGAAATGAGTTCCTCTATCACTGATAATAGCTTTAGGTATTCCAAATCTGGCAAATATATTTGTTCTTATAAATTGTATTACCACTTTGTTATCATTAGTTTTTGTAGGAATAGCTTCTATCCATTTAGATACATAATCCACCCCCAACAATATGTAATTAAATTGATTAGACATAGGAAATGGACCCATAAAATCTATTCCCCACACATCAAAGATTTCAACCTCAACAATAGGATTAAGAGGCATCATATTCCTCTTTGATATTCTTCCTATTTGTTGACATCTTAAACAACTTAAGCAATATTTATGAGCATCTTTGAATAGTGTTGGCCAATAAAACCCACATTGCAGAATTTTTGCAGTAGTTTTCCCTGAACCAAAATGTCCTCCACAAGCTTGGTCATGATAGAAAGACAATATGCTCGAATATTCAGTTTCTGGAACACACCTCCTTAAAACCAGATTAGGACATTTCTTAAATAAGTAAGGGTCTTCCCAATAGTAATATTTTACTCTTGAGAAAAATAATTTCTTATCCTGTCTATTCCAATCCTTAAGTATTAAACCAGTAACTAAGTAATTAACTATGTCTACATACCAAGGCATTGTGTTGATGGTCATTAATTGTTCATCAGGAAAATTATCCTTAATTTCAATATTTGATTTTTCTATTTGTAATCTTGATAAATGATCTGCTACTACATTCTCACAACCTTTTTTATCTTTAATTTCTAAATCAAATTCTTGCAATAATAATATCCATCGGATCAATCTAGGTTTAGTTTCTTTTTTCTTTATTAGATGTTTTAGAGCTGAATGATCCGTGTATACTATTACTTTAGCTCCAATCAGATATGATCTAAACTTTTCTAAAGCAAACACAACAGCTAATAATTCTTTTTCAATAGTTGTGTAATTAACATGAGCATCATTTAAGGTTTTGCTTGCATAATGAATCACTCTAGGATATTTTTCTATTTTCTGTTCTAACACTGCTCCTACAGCAAAATCAGAAGCATCGCACATTAATTCAAATGGATGGTTCCAATTAGGTGCCTGAATTATAGGAGTTGAAATTAAGCTAGTCTTAAGTCTGAAAAATGCTTCCTTGCAATTTTTATCAAAGTTAAATGGAACATCTTTTAATAGATTAGTTAAAGGTCTAGCTATCTTGCTAAAGTCTTTAATAAATCTTCTATAAAAACCAACATGTCCTAGAAATGATCTAATATCTTTTACTGATTTAGGTTCTGGTAGATTAGAAATTACTTCTATTTTAGCTTTATCTACTTCCAACCCTTTTTTAGAAACAACATGCCCTAAGACTATTCCTTGTTTAACAATGAAGTGACGTTTTTCCCAATTTAAAACCATATTTTTTTCCACACAGCGTTTTAATATTTGGTCTAAATTGCTTGAACACACTACATATGAGTTGCCATATACAGTAAAATCATCCATAAATATTTCTAAAAATTCTTCAGTCATTCCAGTAAATATGCCCTACACACACCTTTGAAAGGTAGCTGGCGCATTGCATAATCTGAATGACATTCTTTTAAAAGCATAAGTTCCATTAGGACAGGTGAAAGTTGTTTTCTCTTGATCCTCTAATGCTACTGGAATTTGATTATACCCTGAATACCCGTCTAGGAAACAAAAATATTCTTGCCCTGCTAACCTTTCCAGCATTTGATCTATAAAAGGTAAGGGAAAATGATCTTTCCTAGTCACAGCATTCAGCTTTCTATAGTCTATACATACTCTCCAGCCTGATTGAATTCTAGTAGGTATCAAGTCTTGACTTTCATTCCTAATAACTGTTAATCTTGATTTCTTGGGAACTACATGGATTGGACTAACCCACGAGCTATCAGAAATCGGATAAATTATATCATTATCTAACCATTTAACTATTTCCTTCCTGACTACTTCTTTAAGGTTTGGATTTAATCTCCTCTCAGGAATTCTAACAGGTTTAGCATTCTCTTCTAAATATATGTGGTGACAGCATAAAGTTGAACTTAACCCTTTTATATTAGTCATAGTCCATCCTATTGCTTCTTTATAACTTTTTACTACATCTTTTAATTTAGCTATTTGATCCTCTTTTAAATCTGAAGCAATAATGATTGGATAGGTCTGTTTATCTTCCAGAAATATATAGGTTAATTCAAGAGGTAAAGGGTTTAATTCTAAATGCTACCCATTCGAAGCTAGAGCTCCTAATTGAACATCATCATTTTTTAAATTAATTTCTTCCCGATCTCCTTCTATATTTATGCTTTCACTTTCTTCTAAAGTTTTAGAATTGATTTGCCTATTTAATTCTTCTTGAATCACATCATCTAACATATCTCCTTCATCCTTTAAAAAGTCTATGGTATGTAAGGACATTTCTAACTCCTCAAACCTTTCTGGTTTGAAAATATTTAATTGAGTATCCTCATTACCATATGCTAACTTCATTACTCCAGTTTTACAATTTATAACAGCCCCTGATGTTGCTAAAAATGGCCTTCCCAAAATTAAAGATGTATCACTATTTTTATGCTTAATTTGTTGGGAATCCAAAATTACAATATCAATAGGATATATAAAATTCTTGATTTTAATTAAGACATCCTCTATTTTTCCTCTAGGGTATCTTATACTTCTATCAGCTAATTGAATAACCGTACTAGTAGGAGTTAAGCCTTCTAATCCTAAGGATGCAAATATATCACTTGGCATAACATTTATACCTACACCTAAGTTTATTAAGGTTCTTTCTAGAATGGTATTTCCTATGGTGCATGATATAACAGGGATTCTAGGATCAGATAACTTTTTAGGAATTTGTGGCAGAAATAGGGAACTACTTTGCTCAACTAAAAAGACCTTTCTAAGAACTTTTCGCTCTCTTTTCTTAGTACACCAATCCTTCAGAAATTTAGCACAATGTGTTATATTCTGCAATAGATCTAACAAAGGAATGTTAACTTGTACTTTTTCAAAAATTTCTCTGATTTTTTCTTGTTTTTCAGGAATTGTTTGTTGCAATCTTTCAGGATAGGGTGCTAAAGATTTTGATTTCAAAGACTCTTTTTCTTTCAGTTGATTTGTTTGATCATTTTTAGCTTCAATTGCAGATTCAGATTGTTCTTTAGTGATTTCTAGATTTTCAGCTATTACATTTTCATTATCATTTTGATTTTTACTCTTGTCCACCTTCATATCATTTTCATTTTGAGTTCTTGGTGGTATATCAGTTCCAGATCTTAATGTTACACATACATCTTCCAGATTTTCGTTACTTTCATGATGTTTTTGTATATCATTTTCGTGATTATGATCTTCAATTGTTTTTAGTTTTAAAGTGCATTCTTTAAATTCTCTTACATTAGTGTTTTCTGTTTGTTGTATATTTTGCAAGTTGTGCAGGTTTATAACATTATAATTTTCATTGTCCTGTTGCAAAACTTGTATTTTCATTGCATTTTTGTCTAATGCTTTTAATTTTGTTTCCAGATCATCTAATTTCATTGCATTCAATTTTTGATCAATTTTCTTTATGGCTAACTCAACGGACTATCCTCGTGGACTTAAGTTAACTCCACAAGCCTGTCTCTTCTTTATAATACTGCTATTTACAAAGGAATTCAGCCAACCATTGGGCGATTCCACAGATTGTAAATAACATCAATTAAGCTTTTTAATGCTAGTTAACATTGGATTTATCATTAAGCAATACTAACATTCAGATGATTCAAACAGTAACCATTAAAATCATTAAGTTTTTTTGTATGAACCAATTTCAGTAAACTATAAAATTAAAACTAACATAAAACAATCATAAAACTGATACAGATAACATTAATCGCAATACAACACAAATAATACAACACTCAAATACAACATACAAACAAAGATAAATTGTTTTTGGTATTTTTTTTTTTGATGTAATGGGCGAAAGGTGAAATGTAAAGTAATCTCACTTGATAGTAAATACTTCTGACACTACTTGCAACACGATTACACCACTGAAAATTAAACCACTTACAATTTTGTCTCCTCTCCCTATAGAATCGCTAGTCTAGAATTGCAAGATGATCTCCTCTTCAGCATACAGGCATCAACCCAAAGCTAAGGCTAAAAACTTTACGATCTCCTGAAATATGAGTTGGCGCTTGGTGAAAATGTCTTCCCTTCCCACGACGCGATCACTCCTCACAATGGTTGTCAAGCACTGTGTTTGGCTCGGAATCGACCCGACATCAGGCAAGTATCCTCACAGACCTCCGATGATTGGTGATTATGGTGGTGATAAGGATGGTTGGTGTGATACTTCGGAGAATTACCGATACTGTCTGCAGAAAGCTCGGTGCTCCTCCTCTGTATACACTAGCTGTCCATCGATCACACTTTCTTCTTCTTTTTCTTCTTTTCTTTTATATTTCTTCAGTAGTAACTGCTTCTGCTTGAATGATCGGTTGGATTTCCTTCCTTCAGATCAACGGTGATGCTTCCTTCTCCATGCGCGATTGAATTCCTACGTGATACGTGCAAACGTGGTTTTTCCTTCCAACTGTCTATTCCTGCAATTACTATAGTGGCATTTTAGAAAATAACTATAAAATACATGCAATAAAGAAATAAGCCGCTAACCTAATGCATTACCTTAGTGTATATTCATGTAACTCAACGCGTGCAGTTATGCTAACTTAACGAGTTATAACTTAAGTAAATCTACCAGATCTCGACACGTGTCAACTGCAGTTAAACATAAAATAACATTTCGGAGAGTTACAGGTCTAACTATCCGATGCTCAGATGCATTTTCGGATAGTTACACCTAACTCACCGAAAGTTCACTTAAGACATTCATTCTGGTTTCGACACGTGTACATCTGGAAATAATAAAATATTCTCTCTAAACATAACTGTTCGGCAATTTAAACATAACTATCCAATACATATTCAGTCTGTTAAACATAACTGTCAGAATTTGTTCGGTATGTTAAACATAACTGTCCGAAATATCAGAAAATTTAGATACTTAAGAATTTCACAGCCTGCAACTTACCGACAGTTCATAAATGTACCAAATTAACATTAATTCCCCAAAATTAAGCAGATTCTTCAATTAAAGCATATAACAGTGCAATTATAACATAATGGCTTAATTCTCATATGATAAGCTAAATATTATGCAATTAACCATCATTTAACCGTTAATAATATGCACTTTTTCATTCTAAACACCAAGTTATTCAGTTCAAGCATAACAACAACCCCAGCTACCTCCTAACTTAGATGCAGTGCTTAACGACATCAAAAATGATATTAGGCATCTAGGAGATAAAATCTGTAATGCTATAAGTGATATACTTAGGAGGAATAGATAAAATGTTAAGTCATTTGTCTGTTTGCTTGTTTCTGAATACAAAATGTAATGTTTGTACTTATTGTTTGATTCATTAAACAATACATTTTTTTATAAATGGTTCAATTCTTATTCATGTTTACAGAAAGTTTCGCTGTAAATATATCTCTTGATTTATATACTGTGTAATCATCTTTTTGATTAATGACAAAAAGGGGGAGAAATGTTAAATATTAAAAATTCAAATGAAGAAGATGATTATGATTTTAAATTGCATATATTATAAAGGGAGATAATCTTTAAGTGGTTATGACAGTAATCTGAAAGATAATTATGTGGTTATTAAAATCTGAAGATACTTATGTAATTATTGACATCTGAAAGTTTTATTTTTGAGAGTGGAATTTTACACAAACAATAGAAATAAGCTTAAGTGAACTTAAGTCAACAAACTTGTTTGTTGAATTAAAAGTTAATCCAACGAAGGTGCTTTGTTGAGTTAAATATATTTCATAATTGATTTAATATGGTTTTGTCATCATCAAAAAGGGGGAGATTGTTGAGTATTTTGTTTTGATGATGTGTGCTGAATGAAAGTAATCATATTTGCTCAATTACTATTGCTTGTGAAAAGAAATTAAAAACATCAATTATTATAGAAAAAGCTTACTAATATAAATACTTGTCTATATTGGATCTGAAATTGTTTTTAAATAACTAGTTGTTTCATTGCATTAATTTCTCATTTAACTAAATGTTAAGTTAACGTGTGTTTTTATTGAAAAGCATTATATGTTTTAAAGTTATATCTTCGGTATCATGAATAGTACACGTTTAAACAACTTGTTAAGTTAGAGTGTTATTTGTATAGAGGTCACGTGAGAACTCGTTAAGTTAAAGGCTTAAAGGTTAATATAGGTCACATGAGAACTTGTTAAGTTAGTGAGTAAAAGAAGAGACGAACTCGTTAAGTTAATGTTGTACACGTGGTGAAATTATAAGTTACGAATGTTATATTGTATCACGTGAGGTGCACATGTTTAACTCGTTAAGTTAACATAACTAAACACGTTGAGTTGCTATATTGAACACTAAGGCAACACGTTAGGTTAGCGTTATAAACTTAAGTTGTTATTTTTTGCACGTGGTAAAATTCTTATTATAAAAACATTTGTTTATTACTGGTTCGTTGAGTTATCGTAACACCACGAAACTGGTTCGTTGAGTTAGTGTAACACCACACACTTTGTTCGTTGAGTTAGCTACAATATTTGTCACGTCAATTGGCACATGAGGAACTTGTTAAGTTAGAAACGCTAAGTTAATATCTACTTGTGTTACTCGTTTAGTTAACATTAAAGTAACGACTTATTATTACACTTGATGAAAAATTTTTGGACGAGAAAGTTTATTTTGTAGGAAAATTTTCAAAGATCCAAGATTGATGGTTAAAAAAAATTTGAAATGTAAACATTGATCAGAACGTGTGTATTTCAATGAAGGAAAAAGAAAAGACGTGAAGAAGTGAAAAACTGATAGTGATTAAATGTGGAGGATATGCATGAAATGAATATATGGTCTAAAAGGCATAGAGTTCTCATTGATCAAACCATCCCTGCACATCAAACGAAAAATCTTTTCAAGGATCAAAAACACTCTTCAGGGAAAAGCTCTCAAATGAAAGAAAATTCAATGAAGCATAAAAGGTCAAATTTATGTCACTAAAGATCTGAAGTATCAACAGAAAGTAAATTCGGTGAAGTAGAGAATGACAATATATTTGTCATTGAAGAATTGCTGAAGAAGAAAAAGAAGAAGAAGAAGAAAGATCTCAAATAGGGAGAAATGTTTTAAATTTCATAAATTAGTTTTCTTTATTTATAGTTATGAAATTGTATAGATGAAACATGATATCGATATATAATTGCATCTACAATTTCAAAGGAGAATTGAATTGTATATTGTAATTGAAACTTTGAATAAAAATGATTTTATGAAAATAGAGTCTCAACTTGTTTTTAAGTTTTGAAGTTTCAATTATAATCGAAAAAAGTTGAAAAACACAATTCACCCCTCTCTTGTATAGCCATACGATCCTACATATCAATTGGGATGAGACATTAAAATTTTAGCCAAAGATCCGACTGCCAACAATCAAATGAGATTACTAAATGATTTAAATAGCCAAGCACGTTTTATTGCAAAAATACTGCATGCTTCACAATTTCAAAGGTTTGGTCATGGTGTAGAGGTTGGCAGATACTGTCTTTATGCTACATATGCATTGATTAACCATATACAAATGAACTGGTATGATATTTTTGTTTATCATATTTTAAACTTGCAAAGTAAATTATTTTATGGTGATACACTTTTAAGAATTATGGCAAGTCAAACAGATATTACACCTTGGCCATAGAAAAAATTAAAGTCAAAATCTTTCTTCGCAAAAGAACTACAAAAATACTAAGAAGTAGATACACCTGTAATTCAATAGCAACAACAACAACAGGATCAACAAACTCAGTCGCAGTAGCAATAGCAACAGTCAGCATAGTTTTCAAAATAACAGCAACATGCAGTACATGAACAACATACAGGTATACATACAAATACAAATATACATACAGATACACATACATATTTACATACAGACATAAATATAGAATTCTTACAGCAATCATCACAAGTTTCACATTCAGATTTAGATCAAGCAATAATTGATCAGATAAATAAAGTATAGAAATTGCAAGGCAAATTTTTGATACTTTGCTAAATATTTTTCGAAGACAAAGAGGCTTGTGATTATACAAATTATATATTGCATGATTTATTCATTGTAATTTGTTACCAAAAATTATTTATGTAAAGAAATTGCATTATGTAAACTGTTTACTGCATTTAATGATCATACACTTGTTTTTTATAATTCTTGTTTAAAACAATTTTTATCCACGAAAGTTATGCATGTTTAAAAAAAAATTCTTTTTGAACGATATATACTTAGCAAATTTTTCTTCCTTACATTTTATTTACTTTTTTATAATTCCAAAAAGGGGGAGAATATATATTATTTGACTTATTAGGTTTTGACATCATCAAAAAAGGGGAGATTGTTAGGAATTTTGTTTTGATGATAAATACTTTATTAACGTTTTTAAATAAGTCTAAATAATATTTTCTAAGTATAATAGTCACGTAATTAAATATTGACAAGTTATCGAAAAGTTTCATTTAAAATTTCAAATAGTTAAAGTTTTTGGATAGTTAGATTTTCGGATAGTTAAACTTTCAGAAGTTAACGTTTTGACTTAGTCGAAGAGTTATGTTAAAAACTCGTATAGTTAAGTTATCTACACGTGTGTTTTTAATGTTTTAAGTTGTCACATGTTTTCCATGTGCGTTCAGTAATGAAAATCGAAAAGTTAGATAATTGTTCAAGTTTTTATATGCATGGATAGATAACTATTCGAGTTTTATAAAATGACTAATGACCAAATAAGTTTTCTTTATTCAGTCATGTGTTTTGCAGGTGCAAAAACTCAAAGAGTTATAAATAAGTGTTCGAGTTTTTACAAGATTTAAAGGATAAGTATTCGACTAAAGCGGTGACTTAGAAGATATTCTACAAATCTTTAGGAAGATAAGGTTTCGCTGAATCTATGAGTAAAAATCGTAGAAATTCAAAATGATAGTGGAGAAAGTGAAAATTTCAAAATGATAGTGGACATTGTGGAAATTCAAAAAGATAGTGGAAATAGTGGATAATTTGAAATCGAAATTAGTACGTGGATTATGGATTATGGATTGAGTAGATGAACATGCTGAACGTGAAGTTAGAGTTCAACTACTAAAAATAGAGGGTATGAGTTACATTACGATCATCTTGATTCCAATCCCTAATCAAGATCAAGTCTAAATATTCAATCCCAAATTTCAAATATCAAATCTGAATATTCAACTTCATATCAAATCTAGAAAAATTCTCCAACATCAGAAGAATTTCAGAATTCCAAGTAATTTCAAAAAAGGAGCTACAAACGCAAGAAGTCTGGAAATTCGACAATTGGAGAAGAGATATAAAAGCTGAGCAAAAAGAAAGAAAATGAGCTACGTGCATAAAGATCAAGTTTCGTACAATTCAAAATTAGCTTTGAATAAGGATTTCATTTTCTATTTGAATTGTATATCGGACATTACTGTATCAAAACCGACAAGAAGGGAATTGAGTTGAAAAGATATTGCAAATTCTTTCTTTAAAAGTTTATAAAAAATAGAATTTTATTTATGAGTATTTTATGCTCTTGTTTTATCTACTGGTAATTTTAATTACTAAAGACACAATTCACCCCTCCTCTTGTGATACAACGATCCTACAGATCAGTTGGATTTCCTTCATTCATATCAACGATGGTGATTTCTTCTTCATTCCATCAGTTAATTCCTATGTGATACGTGCAATCATGGCTTTTCTTCGAATTTCCTGTTTCTACAATTGCTATAGTGGCATGTTAGAAAATAAATGGTCTATGGGGTTAGTGTAACTCAACGAACTTACTTCGTTGATTTAACTATAAAACACATGCAATAAAGAAATAACTTATAAGCTTATAACACTAACACAATGCGTTAACTTAGTGCATATTCACATAAGTCTACGTGTATAGTTATGCTAACTGTTCGAGTTCAATATATGCAGCTCATGTGACATAATAAAACATTTAAATTCAACACGTGCATAATTCTTAACTTAACGAGTAAAAAGATATTTTGGATACTTACAAACCTTAACTATCCGATGCTTAGACACATTTCGAATAGTTACTAGATAACTTACCGAAAATTCACTTAAGTCATGCATTAATGTTATAACACGTGTACTCTAGGAAATAATAAAATATTCTTTAAGCGTTTAAAATATAACTATCCGGTACATGAAATGTAACTCTCCGAAATAACAAACATTTCAAAGACTTAGAAATTACAAAGCCTACAACTCACCGATAGTTCAAAAATATATTTAATTAACGCTAATTCTCTAAAATTATGCAGATTCTTTCATTAAGACATATAACAGTGCAATTATAACATAATGGTTTAATTCTAATATAATAAAGCTAAATATAATGCAATTAACCATCATTTAATTGTTAATATTATGTACTTTTTCATTCTAAACAGTGATCATCCTTCTTCTTCCTCCAACTGGTGAAGATAGTAGGCATGTGAGTGGAGTGTGAACCTCTTCTTTGAGCTCCTTTACATGGCATTGGCATCATCTTCATGTGGCTGAAAGTGAACTTAAGATAGGGCAAGAAACTTGTGGTTGAAGGTGCTTCTTTTGAGCTTCTTTTGGTGGAGAAAGCTCCTTCCCTTGGTGGTCATCTAGGTGCTAGAGATCACGTAAGGGAGAGTGTGAATTTTTCCTCTTCCAAGGGACATCCAAGAGGGTCCATGGCAGCAACTTCTTTTATAACTTGTAGCTGATTGGAGGCTCCATCCGTTGGTGGTGATTCAAGGTGGTGATAGCCCTTCAAGACCCACATAAGGGGTGTGTGAATCCTCAAAGATCAGAGCAACTACAACAAAGAGAAGTTCGGTTTAAAGGTATAAATTTCTGGATGATAGAATCAATAGTATAGTTTTAATGTTTAGGAGTAGTTGTGTTCATTATAATGATAGTTATGTTTACATGTTATGTAGTTGTGGTGTATTTTGTTATTTTGTAGTAGTAAACGTTGTTACATTCTGTAGTTAATGTTTAGTGGATTAGTATCATGGCTACTTCAATGGTTTTCTTTTGTATAGTGTGAATGTTTGTGAATGTACACTATGTGAAGGCAATTTTTCATTTTCTAGAGTTACAGATTGTAAGTAGCTTTTGTTTTAATTGTATGTATAGATTTTGTCACTTGTTGATTTCGTATTTTGATTTGTTTTATAAGTATTTTGAGTGTAGAATGCGGTCACAAAAGTTTCAAAATTTTTTAGAATGTATTTCCTAGGTTTTTGATTTTTCCTTTCCAAGGTCGTAGTGGTTTTGAATTTCTAGTTGAGTGCCAGATTTTGTACTCGACGCCTACGTGGTGCCTACACTACATACTTTTTTGAAAGTTGTTCTATTAATTTTCCTTGTTAGTACTCCAAGTCTTGATTCAGAGCACTATGATTTTGTAGTATTTCATGAAGTATTGGTTGAGATATAATTTTTACACCGAAGGTGCATTTCTAGAAAGTTTACAGAACTATTCTACGCCCTTTCTGTAAATTCGACAGTGTTAGTGTTTTAAAATGAGTTAGACCATTAAATGACCATTTCAAAGATAACTCAATGACCTTTCCAACACATATTTTCTCTGGATTTTTCAATGTCCAAGTTGGAAGTGATGAGAATTAGAGGTTGGGCTTAATTTCTGTGATTTCAGGGCCGAGACTCATGGAATTTTCTTGAGTTCCTAGGGTTTAACCTTAGGAACTTAATGGATTTTTGGGCTTTATTTGAATTCCTTAGTGTATTTTTGTAATTCTTAACTTAATAACATGTAATTAAACTTTTTATTATTGAATTTAATGATGTGGATATTTTACTGAATAATTATTTCACTAAATTCAATTAAGACAAACTCCTTGTGGATTCCACTTGTATTTGCATGTTTACTATAATGGGCACCGTGCGCTTATAGTATAAATATAAAATTTGCACTTTAGTTATTCAATTTAACAACACATAAGAGTGTTACATTAAATAATAATGTATTTACCATGTGCAATAATAACTTTAAATTTATAACATTAACCTAACGTGTTGCCTTAGTGTTCAATATAGCAACTCAATGCATGTAGTTACGTTAATTTAACGAGTTAAACATGTGCAATTCACATGATACAATATAACATTAGTAAACTTTAAAATAACCATGTACATAATACTAACTTAATGAGTTCATTCATTAAATTTTACATTTTGTTCACTAACTCAACGAGTTCTCATGTAATCTATTTTTAATCTTTAAGCCTATAACTCAATGAGTTCTTACGTGGCATTTTTACAAAAATAACACTAACTCAACAAGTTCTCTTAACGTGTATTGTACATGATACAAAACTGTAACATTAAAATATATCATACTTTACAATAAAAACACATATTAAACTAATGTTTAGTTAAATGAAAAGTTAGTATAACTTAACAACTAGTTACTTAACTTAGTATAATTCCATATCCATTACAAACAAGTATATAACATTAAAATTTTTCTGTATTAATTGATGTTCTTAATTTACTTTCACAAACAATAGTAATTGATTAAATATGATTACTTACATTTTGCACACATCATCAAAACATAATACTTAATAGATGTAGATTTAAAATAACAAAAGTAATATAGTCCTAGTACTTTAGAAAAAAAAATTTAGCAAGACTATAGTAGGTTTGCTAAGGGACTAGTAAAATTTAGGTATGAGGGAAGTGTTTAGAATGAAATTATGCATAATATTAGTAGTTAATGAATGGTTAATTACATAATATTTAATTTATCATATAAGAATTAAGCTATTATATTACAATTATAAGCCTTAAGTAAAGAATGTGCATAATTTAAAGGAATTAGTGGTTAATTAAGTATAATTCATAAATGAATTAGAAATTACTTCTTTTATATATTAAGTGTTAAAAGTTATATAAGTGTTTGTTTTATTAAACTTCAGAACTGAATGAGTCTATTGAATTAAGTTTTAATTCAATAAAGTCGGTTTATTGAGTTAATAGTTAAGTTAATAGAGTAAGTTCATTAAGTTACACTATTAATAAAGTACTAAAGTTGAGATGATTTGGTTAAATACCTTGTTACAAAAGCTTGAAGTTAATATCCATGGGCCTATGTCTATGCATTGTGATAATCAAGTTGTCATTTACATTACAAGTAATCTTACTTTTTACGAGCAAACCAAGTACATTAAAGTTGATTACCACTTTACCAGAGATAATGTCTTGAGACTGGTTATATCTACTCTATTTAGTTGATCTGAGGATTAATTGATTGATATTCTTACTAAAGGATTAGATATTAAAACTTTTGAAAATTTATGTGACAAGCTGAACCTATTTGATATATATAGTTCAACTTGAAAAAAGTGTTATTGTTTGTGTTATATCTCTTGGATCCATTTAGAGTATAAATGGATATCTATTTATATTATTGGGTATATATGCCCTCTTGTAATGCTATTTAGCCCTAATCCAATGACAAATGTCTTTTACCTTAATTAAATTAATATATTGAACTTATAAAAGTTAAGAGTTTGTATTAAATTTAGTATATTGTTTTTAGAAATAATATATTGACTTATAAAGTCAACATATTGATATTACAATTTGATATGTTTAAAAGTACGATCTAACATGATCCGATGCGGTTAGATCCTATCGTTGATCGACACAATAAGAATGAGTCATGAATCACAGGTAATGGTACCAGAGCTACTTCATCTTCCCCTTTATACAGCATGATTTGACATAATTTCAACCAAACATAGTACCAATCACATGATGCCAGCATGGCATGACACAATCAGTACCTCTATCTATCAACAACGGTCGGTAATTGTCGGTTGGTCCTCAAGCCAGACTTGGCTGACAAAAATTAGTGTTTGCCAGCATTCAACAATGGTCGACCCCTCTTAAGCAATGGACTTGCTGACCTTTGATAACTCTACAATGCATGGATCATCTACAACACCACTGTTTATGAGAAATTCTTCTTGCCACTCATGGTTTCTACAACCTCTAGGCCCATGGTTCATTTCCATTTTTATTCTATTTTGACTGGTTTACTAAATTTATCTCTATATTTTAGTATCTTTTAGGTTTTAATTGATCAGCCACACGATTTGATATTTTCTCCCCTTTTTTGAACGAATATGTGATTTTTGCAAATAATTTTTGAGCATCTCGCCCCTATCGACCTTATACTTGATGATACGTGAGACTCAACAGATAAAATTCATTTCAGCACCAATCACAATATATCCTTGATTGCTATCCCTCTTTGAACACATTCGTATGGTGTTCCGGTAGACACATTTGGATCCCACTAGCATATCTTGGACGAGCTTCCATTTTCCAGCTATTTACATACACAACACCGCATTTTAACCCTTCACAACTCTCCAGCAACACTCGGCCACTTTCATCCTATTGTCTACAATATGCCACATACCTATAATGTGTCCTCCTCACATGATTATTTATGATCAGAAAAATTAACTTGATATTCTTATTGAAATAACACGACTATTGTTGCCATGAATACACATCTACAATAAAACATCAATCGATACTCTGTTCTGATGCGCATCAGTTGTGGCACATGCCTTTTTGAAGCAGTCGGAGGCATTCAACCAAGACGTTCGTGTCCCGGGGCTTCCCCACCGAGATCCTAACATAACTCGTCAGCTCCATGACATTGAAATGCCGGATCATCACTCCCATTTGCTCAAGTTCCTCCTGAAAATCATGGAAGTAAGTTATTTATAAGATGCTTCTCCCAGTGCCCACCCATCACACACTCAAGTGTGACAAGTGGTATCTTAGGTGATGTTTGGAATTGCGGATGATTGTATCTTAGGTTATGTTATTTATCTTACTCAAATTCCGTTTTTAGTAGATGAATTGTGTGATTGCTTATTTTGCAGATAATGTTTGTGAAAGTAGAGTAAGTTGCATGGTCCAATATACTACCTGCAGTTTCTTTGCCTCCATACCAATCACCTCACAAAGAACGAAGTTGGTATGGCTTGGGAATGGCCTCAGGAATGGAATTTCTTTCAAAAGTTTAATCATCCTCTGTCTCTCTTCTGTAATGGCGTTCAACACACACTACCAAAATTCAAGTAGCAACATCAGACACTACAGAGAAAAATATACCTTTTCTAATGAACTTATTGTTTGAGAATGGTTTCAGTTTTACCTTTGTGTATTCAGAGTTCTTCAGTGTTGCAAGTGCAGAAGCTTGTGCGGCAACAGACACATTATATGGTAGCTTGGCACACCATATATATCGAGCGATGCTGAGAGGGAATGCTCCATAACCCACGCGAAGACCAGCTAGACCTGGTCAATTCATTCTTTATGTGTGATTACCAAAATAGATCAGAAAAAGAAATTTTTAACTGAAAATTGAGAAGAAGCTTCTTTACATGTAAAAATCGAAATTGTTTTATGGTGTGCCTGGAAATAGGTATTACTGCAAGGCGATCTCCATTTTAACATTATAAAACATGTACCCAAGATATGGCATATACTTACCACAGCTTTTGCTGAACGTTTGGAGGACTATCAAGTTATGATATTTCTTAACCCATTTGATCCTAGACTTTGTTCCAGAAAATGCAATATATGCTTCATCCAGCACCACCAGTACCGGCAAACTAAGAATTTTAAGGAGATCCTCATCGCCAATTACACTGTGTGCACAGAATTTGATGATATCAGATGAAAATCTTACACAGTTGCAGTGATATCACTTGAAAATGTTATTTGGCAATGGAGAACCTTCCATCTGGATTGTTTGGAGAAGTAATAAAAATGCATTTTGGCCTTTCCGTCTTTATAGCTTGAACTACTTGAGGGATGTCCATGCCAAAGTCTGGTTTTCTTGGCACTGCAATAAAGAGAATAAAAATCATCAAGAAAAGTTCATTAAAAGTCATATAATTTCTTCTTTTTAATGATCAAAGTCCTTATACAAAAAGAATGGGATTCGTTTGCATTACAAGGCATATACAATTCTGACGAGCAGCAATCACAAACTTGAACCCAAGCTAACAGTAGTTAAGTTTCTGACTATGGACGTAAAGCTATGGGAGCTCTAAAGTCACCCCTATACAGAAGACATCATTACAACCTAGAGTTGGATGTGTGATGAGAACTATTTCGACACAGTTTCCATGCCAATGATGAGCTTGCAGCAGCAATGAGACTGATATGACATGAATCCATATTAAAATACAGATATAGGGATTTTATTAGTAGCTAGCGTCCTTCACATATGTGAAGGATGACACCCTTTTATGAAAAAATGACCGTGTACTGTGTTGACCACCACAGCAAGTCAAAACACACCGCTATAGCAGCTTCAGCAGTGCAAAATAGCCCTACGTCACAAAAAGCACAGTTAAATTTAAACCCTTGTAGCTGACCTAGTTCATATATTTCTTGAGAACCTAATCTTCAAAATAAGTTGAACAGTGATTACATTAAATCTAATATCAACAAGAGACGGGGAGCATCGGATCCCTAGCCAAGCACTAACTAATTAAATTTGTTTTTCATTTGGTGATTAGAAACATTAAAATCAATGAACTCGTATATCAAGGTGTTCAGTTTTTGTGTATCATTTGGATGAATGGTTAAAGGATGTTTTTATCAAAATTATTGTTAGCTAATGGCAACAGCAATCACATTTATTAAGTAGTTACAGTAATAAAAATTATGACTCACCTTTGACGACCAGTGCCCCACACAGAGCTGCTTCAATTTCATATCTTGGAAAAGTTGGAGGACAATCAATAATCTTATCACCCGGATCAAGTGTACAACTGTGGTAATATATGAAACAAAATCATCATTTGGTACAGGATCTTTTACTTGCACTTGCTCGAAAAGTAATGAATTACTTGTATATCACTTTTTTTTTATTACATGCCACTAGAAAGCGATTTTCAGTAAACTTGTAAGCAACAACTTGATGCTTTTTCCATGACATGCAAGCAAAGATTTCTTTACATCTGGAAAAAGAATGGAAAAAAAAGGGAAGAAATGGAACCTCATAATTAGTCTAATCAGCTCATCTGCACCAGAGCCTACAATTATGTACTCAGACTCCACTCCCAAATGCTCAGCAAGTGCTGCACGAAGGTATTCACTGTCAGGATCAGGGTAGATGTTCGTGAACTGCAAGGTGCCCAATGTTTCAGCAACCTGAAAGAAGAAGTCAAGATATGGAAAATTTCAGAAGTAGCCTACACTCACTACAGGCCTACATTGTAGATCTTCCAATTCAGACCATTGATTCCCAAATTTCATATGCCATTTTTTAGGTTGCTACTTTCAAATTTCAGTGTTTGCAAGTTGTGGCATTTTAAGAGTCTTCAGCATGATACTTGAACTGTACAGCAAAGAAAACGTAAAATTACAAGAAAAAGGACCCTGGCATCTTGAATCGTAATAAAAAATGAGTACTACAGATAAGTCAACATGCCTCCGGTGGTGGTGCATACGGATTCTCATTGGCATCGAGTTTAACGATGTCTGATAGTTTCTTCCCAAGACGCCCTGATAGAACCTGTTGACGACCCAGAATGTCAGGACTCAGGAGAAAGATCAACAACTTATCAATTTAAGGGAGCAGATAGGAAGCAAATCCATCAATAACCAAATTTGAATCTAAATTTTTTTAACGACGTGTTAATCTGTATTTGAATCTGAATGAATATTAGTTTATATATCTGAATCGAATTTTCAGATACTTTTGGGTATGTGACACTCCTAACAAACCCTCCTCAAAGTTGAATTTGCTGCTTCTACCGAATTCAAAAAGGTAGTAGGCCAAATATAAGACAAGCGTGCATACCAGCAAGAATGTACTCCCTAAGGAACGAGCTTCCACAGAAAGATATCTCTTAAAATTTTGAGTTAAGATCGGATTCGACCGGAATTGAAATTTGGATGCTCCCAAACAAACACTATCAACAACTCGAACAACAGGCGGAAAGGATTTTGGCAGCCACTTACCTCAATGGGTTGTGTAGCCTTGTAGAGTGACATCCTCCTGACGTTGAGCCTGATGAACGATTCACCACCCCCAGGCCCAGCAGGGCTTTTGGTCTCCCCTCGTTGCTCCACCGGCACCGCCGAGCACATGCGAGCACCGAAAGCACGGCTCCCTTGGTAGACCATTCTGCCGGTGGTGACCGGAGAGGACGACCTGTGGAAGGCGACGGGGTCCATTGCCACCGGAAAATAACAGTTACCCAGATAGCAAGATGCCGCCTCTGGGTTCCAGGACGAACCGACCGACACAATGATCCGGCAGATAACGTTTGCTCTCTTAAATCTCCAAAATTGCCGGCGAAGAGGTTACGCCGACATGGGTCCGGACCGACAAACGTGGCAAGATTTGCTAACGGTGACGAGAGAAGTTACTTGCTTCCAAGTCTCACGCCCTCCACCACCCATCCGCTGCCGTCATTTAAACACATGGCGTGCTTCTGGAGAGGAAGACTCGGACGGGAGGCCGGAAGAAGCAGAGGAGCATCTGCCAACACTCGTTTGTCGGTGGTCCTCGTTTGGTTATTAAAATCTATTTATTTATAATAATAATTGAGATATTGCATATGTGGAGAAATATTTAAATTATAATATACAATGAATCTCTTTATAATATGCATATATACATTGATTTTCAATTAAAATTTTTCATGATATCACCTATAAAATGAGATAAATTATAAGTAAGGAAAAGTGTTAAGATAATCTCACAGTAATTATCGTAAGGGTCGAACGTAAGTTAAATATACGACGAATTTCTTACTTATTAATATTAAAATAAAATTTCACCTTAAATAAGATAATTCCAAAGATAGATACGATACGATACGATACGATACGATACGATACGATACGATACGATACGATACGATACGATACGATACGATACACAGCAGTAAAAAAGAAGAAGGAAAAAGGTTGACCTGCAATCTGCTGGTTACGTGTGTGAGAGAGCAACGGCAGATGTGTTACGGAGTAGGAGTGCCACAAGAAAGAGCTACCTTGTCCTCCCAAACTCCACCGCCGGGATGTGGGAGGCGTGCTCTGCTCGGTAGCTTCGTCGCCGGTCGTGTGGCCGAGGGGCTCCATCCTCCGCCACCAGGATGGACGTCGACGGCGGGACGAGGACTTTTATTCGTTAATCCATAACGACCTGCAACAGTACACAATCCCATGGTTGGTGGTAAGAAGTTACACCAACTGCATGCAGCCTGGCAATATTACTTCGATTCGGACTGTGCCTCTTCTTCCTCATCCATACAGACAAGGAGGGGAGCTATACATGTCTCATACGTTACAGTATCTTGGTAGTGCAACTTGAACCTTTTCTCCTCCTCTTCACATCTCTCAGCATCACGCTCAACAAATCTGGCTTGACCGCTCAGCCACCACCTATGAATATCGCACTCGTATCCTTAATTTGGAGCCACCATATATATATATATATATATAGCTTGGTCGAGAAACCCAACCACATCACATCCAAGGCATCCCTCATCTTCCTTCTCTTATACAAATACTGTTAACCGAGTTAATCAGATTATGGAGTGGAACGCCCTCAATATTCTATAGCCAAAAATTTGCTATTCTAAACTCAATACTCCACAAATGCGCGCATATGATCCAGCTTCCTCCTCCGTTAGCATCTGATTGACGACAAACAACCAACCAAGAATCTTTTAATATAACTATTAGTCTAGCTCTTAAAATCCTATTGAGAATATATATATATATATAGTTGGGACGAGCAGTTGAGTGCCGACGGTCGAAGGGCTTGCACCATCTTTTTGTTTTAGATTAATTTTGTGGCGATAAATAATATTTGCAGGTCACTCACTGAATTATGCTTGCGCGGTTCATTTCGTATGGTAAATGTTGATTGTGCTGATGAGTTTTTTTCAGTGCTTCTTGTCTTGTTCACAAGGGTATTATTATTGCTTGCGGTCTGGAGTGGAAGAGCGGTGAGTTTGGTTCTTGGGCTTCCTGTGACTTTGATATTTGGTGCTGCTAGTGATTAATTGGCTTGGTAGCAGCAAGGAGGCAGGGACGGTCACCACTTAATATATATAGATTATTGGGATGACTTTGCATGCATTAATGCCCGCTTTCTATTTTCATGCTTTACTATTAATTTTGAATGTTGTGTTTTGTGCTCTTACATTTCTCTTGACTTCCATTTTGTTTGTGGTGGAATTAGGCCTCATACGATGTGTTGTGATTTATTCTACCAAAATTGATGAAGGTGTATATGTATTTCAAGCTACCAATTAAAGGACAAGCGTGAGGGAAAACTTTGTGGAAGCTTGGAGTGCTAGCTTACAACTCACCGAAGCACCCTTGAAGAAAGATAAAAGAGATAGGGGGAAATCAATTTTGTGATGATATCACAGGACACAAGTGTGATGCTTGAAGTAACTTTCTTACTCGACCCTTGGATCTACTCATTTGTGATGTTTTGGTGGATTCTTGGGTGTGTAAGTGTGAACTTTAGAACAATGTAATTAGTCAACTCTTAGACCCAAGGTGTAGGAGATGAGACGAAATATAGTTATAATCAGATGCCATAGTTGATGTAAAAATTTAATTATTTATTTAATGACTTGTTTTGCACTTCTACATGTATATTTTTGTAAATCCTATAAAAAATGATGATCTTATTTAAAATAGACTTTATTAAATATTTTTATAGTAACATTAAAAAACAAAATATTCATCCTCTTTTGCATCTAGTTGAGCTAACTTCTTTTCAAAAATACTTTAATCCTTATAAGGTTTGGATTAGAACTTACTTCATTAATAACAATATTTCATAATTCTATATTCATAGATTTTAAAAATACTATCATTCTACTTTTCCAATACAAATAATTAGATCTAGCAAAATATGAGATTTTGTTTATGTTCTGTCTCTTTAGAAAATGTGAAGTCATGATTTATAATATTAAGATCCATTTGTTTCAATAAAGAGAGAGAGTGAATAGTGAATTTAAATAATTTAAAAATATTTTGATAAAATTAATTTAATTTAAATACTTTTGTAAAATCGTCAGATACAAAAATTGATATGCAAATAAATAATAAATAATTAAATGAGAATCACAAGCAAATCACATGAAAATAACAATTATATCTTAACACAAAAGATTTATAGTAATTCCCTAAATTAGATATGTTTACTCTACAAGCTTTCTACTTGTACTTATTTACTAAACTAAGTATTTTTATAGATTCAACATCAACTTTTATACTTAGTATTTTTTTAAATATAATGCCCACCCCTTAACTTGATGTTTTACAAGAAAAAACTACAACCTCCAACCTCTAGTATTTTAAGACTAACACTACAATATTTAATGTTTTTCAAGCCAACACTACAACCTTATGTACTACTTTGCAAATCTAACACAAACCCCTATTTGGTAAATACCTTATCAAATGCCAAATGACTCCTTGTATCAAGGAATTCCACCTCAGACTAAGGTGACCACACCAAAATTAATGTATTTTTCATTATAACCTAGTGAGATAGGTTTTCAACAGTTTAAAAGTAAAACAAAATTTAAATCAATATAGTTTAAGCCCAAATATAATAAATAACATCACAAAAATGTTTATTTAACTTTCCTATTATTTAATCTTGATTGAAATCATGTAGAATGAAGTCTTTTCAACATGCTTTAACCTTGATATAAACCTTGAGTGCAGTAACTAATTTTAGCTTTGATCAATCTTTTCTTTCACCTTGGATGTCTTACAAAAACATTAATTTAGAGTTACAAATGTTGTTGATGTGAAAGCACATGGAGGTGTCAACTTTTATGACGTAGGAATACCTATAAAATAAGAGTTAAGATTTCAAAATATGAGAATAGTATTTATTAAGATCTGTTAGAATCTGTAACAAATTGGTATGCCATTGTAACAACTGATATGCTATTATTTAAATTTCAATATAGCTATCTACCAATTAGTCCTTTTGCTTTGCACATTCCATTTATAGATCAGTATGTCGTTTTATATATCAGTATATTTTTTTCAAACTTCTATAAGTTGTCATTTAATCGATATATAACAAGAAATTTTGGGTCATTTAATCTTTAAATATTGTCAAATTTTCTTCTAAAATATAGTTTGTTGGTGATTTATTAGTTTATCATTTGTTCATTCTTGACCTTATCAAAAATAAATAGTGTGTCATCCATCTAAGCTCATTTTTATTCACTAGAAACCTATAACAACTAAATACATGGAATAGTATGCTAATAGTATAATTGATATATCATTCTCTTATCCTAACCTGTAGATGATCTAATGCTTAGCTACTATTTAGTAACAATGTATCATTTTCCTATCCAAAGACTTTAACTAATCAATGTACATTACAAAATAGTATACCAAACATGATTAGTAACATTATTAGGTTACTATTCATTTAAAAATGATATGTTGATTTTCCATTCTAGTGACTTAAATAACTTCATGTTGATTTAATAATGGTATGCTGATTTATTAACCCATAGATTATTTTCAATAATAGTCTACAATCTATTCTAAGTATCTATTTATACATAATATCTATATAAATGTATATTATTAATTTTTATTTCATTAAAACCTCATAAGAAAAATTTTCCTAACAAATAGATGGTTAAATCTATTAATTAGATCAACTAGATTCTATTATTAATTATTAGAATCGATTTGCTTTACTAGATGAAGTGAATAACGAATTTAGATAATTTAAAAAATATTTCAATAAAAATACTTTAATTAAACCCTCTTTGTAGAAAATATTTGATGCAAAAGCAATAATCAAAATAGGAAAATAATAACTAATGTGAAATACAATCACAAATAAGAAAATAAAGTACATAGGAACACAAAGGAATTTTATAGTAATTCTTCAAATCAGGTACATTCACTCCAAACACTTCTAAACTTGTCTTTCATTAAATTCAATGTTTTTATAGATACAATACTTAACATTTACATGCAATACTTTTTCTAGACATAACACTTAATCTTTTCTAGGTATTTAAAGTTGTACACCTCAATTAACTAAAGTGTTTATGGTCGAACACTTCAACCAATCCAAGTGATTAACATTAGTTGACTTACTAGAAGAAAATAATGAGTTTTTCTTGATTTTAAAAACTTATTTCAGTAACACTAACATTATCATGTCATTAAGTGTACAAGACATTTGTAAGAGTCAAAATGAAGTCATTTTAATTAATTACAAAACATCACAATTTTTGCCTCATGAATTTATAAGAAAACTATTAGACTTTGTTAGGATCGGTTAACTTAAAGTAACTAGTGAGTTTTTCTTGATTTTAAAAACTTATTTCATTACTAGTTTTATCATGTCATTCAAGTGCGAAAGATAGTTGTGAGAGTCAAAATGTGGTCATTTTAATTACAAACCATCACAATTTTTGCCTTATGAATTTGTAGTAAAACTATTAGAAATTGTTAGGATTAGTTGGTTTACTAGAGAAAGGTAAATAATGAGTTTTTCTTGATTTTAAAAACTTATTTTAGTAAGTAAAAAGTAGAAACAATTGCAATAGTAAACGCAAAATGAAATGATAGCAATTTAAAAACAATTCTTTTCTAAGTAGAAGCTATTAACAATGATTTTAAATAAAGCAGTTGATCGATGTGAACTTTGAATGGTTTGTGATGTGACTTAAATAATGAATGCACAATGACAAATAAAATCATAGCAAACTATAAAAAAAAAACCACACACAATTTTTATAATAACTCTTTAAAACAGGTACATCTACTTCATAAGCTATACAACTTGTACATTTCATTAAATTGATGTTGCTTAATGATCAACACCCCACCACAAATCTAATGTATTTACAAATTCAACATTTATACTTGGTATTTTTCATAGCCAAACACTACAAACCTACACCCTCCTATTCCAAGGAGAACCAATGTTTTTCTCAAGGGAATACGGCAAACCTCCACCCTCCTTAACCCAAGGAGTACTAATGTTTTTACGAAAGAAATAGTGCAACCATTTGCCCTCCTTTCACTAAAAGAATTCTACCTCAAGTCTTAGATCCCCTTAACACACAACCTGATGAGATTAGGTATGTTCTTGTAATGAAAAATTAGTGCAAACAATTTTGCACACCGTCCTGAGCTCTTGCAGTAAGAGAAAAGAATCGGAGTGAATCTTGTGGTTGAACTTGCGCACGAGAGAACTCTAAAGTTGCCTGGAATGAATGTCATTAGAGTTCAAAGTCAGTTCGAAAGTGTACTTATCAATCCTATTCTAACAGTCGGATTTAGGTATGTAAATAGGTGTGGAAGACGAAATGTCATACTTCGAATGACTATTTTCATTTTTGCAGATTAATCAAAATGATGATCTGATTTCATCAATCGGTGATCTATTTTGGCAAAGATTAGTTTTGAGAGATGAGTCTCTAAGATAATCGAATACCCGATGAAGAGACTAAAGTGTCATTTTCTGGAGTCAATAACTTGTCAACCACTGTTTTGAAAAAAACGTTGTTCAATATCTAAATCACTAATCCACTCAGGAGTTAGCTGTTTACCAACCTTATGGGCAAACTAAAAATGGTTGTCTGAAATTTTTTCTTGGTGACTCAAACTATAAAGTATACCATTGAACCTATTGAACTATATGTGTGAGCGAAGGATCTGCACATCTGCGCACCGCTGCGTCAATCAAACAGTGAAGGAATGATCGCCCCCGATCGAGGACAGGAAGCTAGAGGGTAAATAATCCTTTTTTTTTGTGTCTATTAAAAAAATGTTTGAGCAATATTTATAGCCTATGTACAACATAGACAGATCATGATCCGATATTCGACACCTGTAAAGACTCTAACACTCCTTAAACTAGAGATCAATTTCTAATGAGTCCTAGTTTATTTACAAGATATTCAAACCTCGATCGCCCTAAAGGCTTAGTCAATACATCAGCAATCTGCTGTGTAGATCTAGTATAAAGTAGGTTGATTTCTTTCGCCAAATATCTCTGTCAAACAAAATAGCAATCTAGCTCGATATGCTTAGTCCTTTCGTGGAACACTGGGTTGCGTGCAATCTGAATTGCAGTGGTATTGTCACAATGTATGTTGGATGGGATATTCTTCTTAATTCCCAAATCAATGAGGAGTGCTCACAACCATATTACTTCACTGACTGTCATTGCTATTGCCTTGTATTCTACTTCTGCTGAAGACTGGGATATTGTCCTTTGTTTCTTTGACCACCAAGAGATAGGTGAATCGCCTAGGAAAATGCAATAACCTGTAACTGACCTCCTGGTGTAGGGGCATCTTGCCCAATCTGAGTCACAAAATGTACTCAAATGATGAGAAGATTGTGTTTTAAGCATTATTCCCTTATTTAAGGTGCCTTTCAGATAGTAAATTATCTGACTAAAGTATTGCACGCTGAATGCTAGATCTGGTTGTGTGATTGTCAGAATATAAGTTTAACTACTAATTTCCTGTAAAACGTGACATCTTTCATCGCAGGACTTTTTTCAACACATCTGTAATTTTTCTCCATTGTTGTTGGTTTTATGCTGCACCCTAACATGCCAACATCATGTAGTAGATCAATTATGTGCTTCTGTTGAGATAAGAAAATACCTTCCTCAGATCGGGACACTTCCAATCCTAGGAAATATTTTAAATCACCAAGATCTTTCAACTTGAATTGTTCATTCAAACTATCTATCAACGCATGAATTTCCTGTTCATCTTCTACTGCTATCATGATATCATCCACATAAACCAATGCTACAATAAATTTGTTAGGATTGGACCTTCATGTGAATAAGCTGTAGTCTGCCTTTGATTGTTGAAATTCTCTGTCACCAAGTGCTTTGGCAAGCTTGAAGTGCCAATTTCTATCGGACTGTTTCAATCCATAAATTGACTTCTTTAGTAGGCATACTGATTTCTCCCCCTTGGATTGAACTCCTGGTGGCATTTGCATAAAGACTTCTCCTTCTAATTCTCCATGTAAGTATGTGTTATTAACATCAAGTTGATGTAGGTCCTAGATGAAACACAAATCAGAAAATAGTCTAGAAAAACATCTCATTTGCTCTATTAATTTTCCAATAGACAGTAAATTAAAGTGAAAGGATGGAACATGTAGAACATCCTGCAATACTAAACTATCAGATAGTGTAATAGTTCCAATTAACTTAATGGGAGCACAACCACCATTTGGTAAACTAACATACTTGTTGGCATTTGTCATTTTAATGTGTAGCATTAAATTTGAACGAAAACACATATGATCTGTTGCGCCAGTGTCAATTATCCATACATCTTTTTCTTTTGATGCAAAAAATGATATAACATTTCCAACAAAATTCACCATTTTTTTAGATTTTATGTAAGATTGAATACCTTTTGACATTGGGACATCCACATCAAAGAATTTGATGAATTCAATAGAGCCATTAGTTGAGTATACTGTTCCTAAGTAATTCCAGAACCTCTTCCATCACACCTTTCTGAACTGACGTTGTTTGCTGCTACATATTTTGAATCGTTCACTTTATTATTTCCAAATCTCCCAGGATGAACCTTGTGCAACTTGTGACCTGAGGGAAAACCAATAATCTAGAAACACTTTTCTACAGTATGACTTGTACCCTCGCAGTGTGTACAAACCAATTTTTTATTTCCTTTAGAACCTCCTTTGAGATTATTTTTGTAATTCGGATTTCCCTTTTGTGCATACATAACTACATTATTATTGTTCACCACAAAGTTACTGATTTCCTATTGTTCCTCTTCTTGAAGAATCAAACTATATGCCCCTGCAAGATGACTGAGTATGGCTGTGTATGTATCATTTAAACCTAACAAATGTTAAGGCAAATATTATAGGTGTGGAGTATGCCACAAATAATCCAGGTTCAATCGGAAGCTTGTTAGCAGTAAGTATCTAACGGTTATATATTTTCGGTAGGTTACAAACCTAAGTATTTGGAAATAAAAGTTAAGTCGAAAGCTTTGAGTTAACTATCCGAAAGTCAGAAACTTTCGGATAGTTAAGTTGTAACTATCCGAAATGACTTAAAGGATACTTAAGTGGATCTTCGGATAGTTAAGAAGTCAAGTATCTGGAAAGCAATGACTTAAGTGGATCTTCGGATAGTTAGGTAGTAACTATCCGAAGTTCATGAGTTTTTTGGAGGGTTATCGACAGAACCTTTTGAAATGCCTAAAAAGACACTTAAATGAGTTTTCGGATAGTTAAGGTATAACTATCTGAAAGACATACAATTTTCGGTGAGTTATCAACATAACCTTCTGAAAGGACAGAGAGAGAAAAGTAAGTAACTTTTTAGACAGTTAAGTCTATAACTGTCCGAAATACAGAATCTCTCAAACAGTTAACCTGGTATTGTACCGCCCGTTCAGAAAGAATATTCTCTTCGGATAGTTAAGTCTGTGACTATCTGAAATGTTGCAGATTTTGGAGAGTTAAGAAGATAAGGCTCCGAAATTAATAGTCTCTTCTCCGAAGCATTATTTCTCTACTGTAATGGCTTGTATGTAATTAAAGGTTTATAAACCCTAAGTTGGGTAGTATATAAACATTTATGATGTTGTAAAACATTGCAGTTGATTGTGCCGAAGCTCATAAGGAACCCTTAACTCTCCGTGGACGTAGGCTGTTGCTGAACCACGTAAATCTTGTTTCTTCTCTGCATTATTTCTTCTCTTACTCTTCACTCCTAGCAACGGTGAGTTTAGAGCTGAGTGTTTCAGTATCGTGTCATAGAAGGTTAACTAAACGATTCTTTAAGAAATCAACAACTGGTATCAGAGCCAAAGGTTCTTCAGTTTAACAGAATGGCAAACGATAGAAAGTTCAGGATCGAGAAGTTTGATGGAAAAGATTTCGGATATTAGAGGTCTCAGATCGAAGACTGTTTGTATCAGAAGGATCTTCATCAACCGTTGTTCGGAAGAAAACCAAAAAAGATGGATCAGGAAGAGTGAGAGTTATTGGACAGAAAAGTTTTAGGTCTCATCAGGTTGTCACTAGCAAAAAACGTTCATTCAAACGTCGCAAAGGAAAAAACAACAGCTGACTTGATGAAAGTTTTGTCTAATATGTATGAGAAGCCTTCAACCACCAACAAGGTATTTCTCATGCGTAGATTATTTAATCTGAAAATGCAAGAATGTGGAAATGTAACTGACCACATTAATGAGCTAAATACTATTCTGAATCAACTGCACTCAGTAGATATAGTATTTGATGATGAAGTCAATGCCTTGATTTTATTATCCTCATTACCAGAAAGTTGGTCTCCTATCGTGACTGGTGTAAGTAGTTCACTAGGTCATGAGAAGCTCAAGATGATTGACATCCGAGATTTAATTTTGAGTGAGGACATTCGTAGGAAAAGTGAATTATCAACTTCAACTTCTGCCCTTAGTGTTGAAACTAGAGGAAGAAGTAAATCAAAACAATTTAAATCCAAAAGAAGGTCAAAGTCCAAAAGTACCAGTAAAATGAGAGCAGATATCAAATGCTGGAACTGTAATCAATGGGGGCACTTCAAGTCACAATGTAAGGCTCCCAAGAAAGACAACAGAGGGAAGGAATCAGAAAGAGCAGTTGCAAATGTTGTCTCCTATGATTCAAATGATGCCCTAGTATGCTATGTTGACAGTTCAATTGACTCATGGGTACTGAACTCAGGAGCTTCTTTCCACACTACCTATTGGAAGGTTTTGTTGCACAATTATCGTGCAACTCCTGTGAAAAAGGTGTACCTAGCTAACAATACAAGTCTGGATGTGTTGGGAATTGGAGAGGTACACATTAAAACAAAGCAAGGGATATGAAAATTGCAAGAAGTCAGATATGTTCCAGATCTTGCAAAGCAATTAATTTACATAAGTTCCCTAGACAATGATGGTTATCAGATTGCCTTTGGTGTAGGTAAATGGAAGGTAACTAAAGGTGCAAGGATTATTGCCTCAAGACAGAGGATATGCACCTTATATTTAACATCGGATCAAAATGACTCCATTGTAGCAGTTAGTAATACTGAAGACACTGACTTATGGCATAAAAGATTGGGACACCTCAGTGAGAATGGACTGAAAGTTTTAGTGGCAGAAGGGAAAATCCCTAAGCTAAAGAATGTCAATTTAGGGATATGTGAGGACTGCATTGAGGGAAAGCAGAAGAAAGCCAGCTTTGCCAGGAATCCTCATGATCCTAAGTCACAGAAATTGGAGCTAGTTCACACGGATGTGTGAGGGCCTGCTCCTATCAGTTCTTTAGGTGGTGTTCTCTATTATGTCACCTTCATTGATGACAGTACAAGGAAGGTATGGGTTTATTTTCTGAAACAGAAGTCTGAAGTTTTTCAAGTCTTCAAGAAATGGAAGGTAGAAGTGGAAAATCAGAGTGGAAGAAAAATCAAATCCATCAGGTCAAATAATGGAGGAGAATATGATAGCCATGAATTTAAAGTTTACTATGAAGAGCAAGGAATTAGAAGGCAGAGGACTGTAGCTGGAACTCCACAATAAAATGGAGTTACTGAAAGGATGAACATGACCCTGAATGAACGGGTAAAATGCATGAGACTACATGTAGGTTTTCCCAAAACATTCTGAGTAGAAGCTGTTAATACAACTGCCTATCTAATAAATAGAGGACCATCTGTCCCAATGAGGCTTAAGAACCTTGAAGAGTTGTGAACAGGGAAAGAGGTCAACTATGCTCACTTGAAAGTCTTTAGATCCAAGTCATTTGTCCACTTGAATAGTGACAAAAGAGACAAGTTGGATTCAAAATCACAGATATGTTATTTCATTGGCTATGGTAAAGATTATTTTGGTTACAGATTCTAGGTAGAAGAAACCAAGAAAATAATCCGTGCAAAAGATGTCATATTCATTGAATCCAAGATGTTTAATCATAGAGAAAGTGTAGAAGAACAACAATCAGAGCTTCAGTCTAGAAGTATTGTTGAGATCAATCTAGATAATGATATTGAACAACCTCAGAAGGAACCTATAGAAGAAATTCAGCTTCCAGAGGCTAAACATCAAGAATATCTAGATGATCAAGAAGATGAAGTTGTCATTAGACAACTTAGAAGGTTTGGAAGGGTCTTTAGACAACCAGAAAGGTATGTACCATCATTCAATTATCTGTTATTGACGGATGATGATGAACTTGAAACATATCAGGAAGCAATCTGTACAAGTGATGCACATAAATGGGATTTAGCAATGAAAGAAGAAATGAGATCTCTAGAGAAGAATAATACTTGGGAGCTAACTTCCCTACTAGAAGGAAAGAAAATCCTAGGAAACAAGTGGGTGTTCAGGATAAAAGAACCAGATGGCAACAAGAAATATAAAGCCAGACTTGTCGTCAAGGGTTTTCAGCAAATTCAAGATATAGACTATACAGAAGTATTCTCTCCTGTTGTGAAGATGAATACTATTAGAATAGTCTTAAGCATTGTTGCTGCAAGAAATTTGCTCTTGGAGCAAATAGATGTAAAGACAGCATTCCTACATGGTGACTTGCAGGAAGAACTTTACATGATGTAGCTAGAAGGATTTGTAGTTACTGGCAAGAAAAAAAAGACAGTTTGTAGATTACTAAAAAGTCTGTATGATTTGAAGCAAGCACTACGACAATGGTACAAGAGATTTGATACTTTTATCTGTACCCTAGGCTTCAAAAGATGTAATACAAACTATTGCTGCTACATAAAATTGCTAGATGATTGTTTCATTATTCTACTGATTTATGTAGATGATATGTTAATTGCTTGTACCAGTATGGAACAGATTAAGCAATTGAAGAAACAACTATTAAAAGAATTTGACATGAAAGATATGGGAGAAGCTAAACAAATCTTGAGTATGAGAATTATCCGAGATAGAGTGACAGGCACTTTGAGATTAAATCAGAAGAAGTATCTAGAAAATGTACTGAGGAGATTTAATGTCTCAAATGAGAGGAAGACTGAACTACCTCTCAGACCCCACTTCAAGTTGTCTAAAGATCAGTCAACTAAGATTGAAGAAGAAAGGACAAGAATGTCTAGAATATCATATGTTTCAGCAGTGGGAAGTTTAATGTATGCCATGATATGCATAAGACTTGATATATCTCATGCAGTGGGAGTAGTTAGTAGATATATGGCAGAACCAAGAGCTGAGCATTGGTCTGTGGTACTGTGGATACTCAGATATCTCAGATATTCCCTAGATGTAGATCTAAATTTCAAAAAATGATTAGTTGAATTGATTGGCTACTGTGATGCTGATTTAAGAAGAGAATTGGATAAAAGCAGTACTTCAGGTTATATTTTCTACATAGGAAGTACTGCAATTAACTAGAGATCCAAGTTGCAAAGTATTGTTGCACTCTTGACCACAGAAGCTAAATATGTTGCAGTAGTAGAGGCAACTAAAGAAAGAATCTGGCTAGAGAATGTATTAGCCGAATTAGAGTACAAACAGAATAGAAGCATTTTATTCTATGACATTCAAAGTGCAATTTATTTAGCTAAGAATCTAAAGTTTCATTCAAGGTCTAAGCATATGAGAATGAGATTTCATTTCATAAGGGAAGAGATAGAGCATAACAGGTTAGATCTTCAAAAGATTGCTGAATCTGAAAATGCAGCAGATATGCTAACCAAAGTTCTAAATCTGTAGAAATTAAGGCTCTGTATGGCCTTAATTGGTCTCCTGAAAAACTGAAAAGTAGAAGGAAATGAAGAGTTGATGATTATTTGAGCAGCAATTGCAATAATCTGTAAGTCGAGTGTAGAGATTGATTTTTCTTTCGATCATTGTAACAAACTCCAAATGGGAGATTGTTAGGGAAAGTATTACAGGTGTGGAGTATGCCACAAGTAGTCCAGGTTCAATCGGAAGCTTGTTAGCAGTAAGTATCTAACAGTTATATATTTTCGGTAGGTTACAAATCTAAGTATCTAGAAATAAAAGTTAAGTCGAAGGCTTTGAATTAACTATCCGAAAGTCAAAAGATTTTGGAGAGTTAAGTTGTAACTATCCGAAATGACTTAAAGGACACTTAAGTAGATCTTCAGATAGTTAAGAAGCCAAGTATCCAAAAAGCAGTGACTTAAGTGGATCTTCGGATAGTTAGGTAGTAACTATCTGAAGTTCATGAGTTTTTTAGAGGGTTATTGGCAAAAACTTCCGAAATGCCTGAAAAGACACTTAAGTGAGTTTTCGGATAGTTAAGATATAACTATCCGAAAGACATGCAGTTTTTGGTGAGTTATCAGCATAACCTTCTGAAAGGACAGAGAGAGAAAAGTAAGTGACTTTTCGGACAGTTAAGTCTGTAACTGTTCAAAATATAGAATCTCTTAGATAGTTAACCTGGTACTGTATTGCCTGTTCAGAAAGAATATTCTCTTCAAATAGTTAAGTCTGTAACTATCCAAAATGTTACAGATTTCGGAGAGTTAAAAAGATAAGGCTCCGAAATTAATAGCCTTTTCTCTGAAGCATTGTTTCTCTACTGTAATGACTTATATGTAATTAAAGGTTTATAAACCCTAAGTTGGGTAGTATATAAACCTTTATGATATTGTAAAACATTGCGGTTGATTGTGTCGAAGCTCATAAGGAACCCTCAACTTTCCGTGGATGTAGGCTGTTACTGAACCACGTAAATCCTGTTTCTTCTCTGTATTATTTCTTCTTTTACTCTTCACTCCTAACATCAATGAGTTTAAAGCTGAGTGTTTCAATATCGTGTCATAGAAGGTTAACTGAACGATTCTTTAAGAAATCAACAACAAAAACTACATAACCTTTTCATGTTCTTTACTATTTTGCAGAATTGCTAGAACACCACAACTTCACTGTTTTAGAGTACCACATGAACACTCTAACTTTGGTTGATATGAGGATAATTCATCCCAGATTGTTTTCACTCTCGTGTAATAATTCGTGGCAGAACTTTGTCCTTGGGACAAATTGACCCATGACTTCCTTATATTATATATCATTGCATCATTTATTCTAGAAAATCTCTTTTTGAGTTCATCCCAAATATCTTTAGCAACCTCCATATACCCAAGACTATCAACCACTTCCTACTCGACAAAATTATTAATCCAGGACACTAACATATCGTTGATTCTTTCCCATTAACTATGTTTAACAAGATCTGACTCATATGATGGTTGTGGAATCGAACTGTCAATAAATCCAAACTTGTTTTTGGAGTTTAACGCCCTACGCATCTATCTAGACCATCTTGGGTAGTTCTCTTCATTCAACAACTTAGGAACTAATGAAGTTTTAGGATATTCTGATGCACAGTGACGCATAGATCAATGATGAACTAGGCTTTGATACCATGTGAGCAAAGGATCTACACATCTGTGCAACGCTATGTCATTCCAACAATGAAGGAACGATTGCCCTTGACCGAGGACAAGAAGCTAGAGGATAAATAATTCCTTTTTTTGGTGTCTATTAAAAAAAATGTTTGGGCAATATTTATAGCCTATGTACAACATAGACGGATATGAATATTTGACACTTGTACAAACTTCGACAATATGAATGATTGCCTGATTCATTAATTTTAATGGACCGACCTTTGAAAGAGAAACTTTGCCTATATTAAACTAATGAGGTATGGTCTAACTATTAAGTGTCAAAGACCTAAACGAGAAGAAACATATAGAACAATAGATCCTAAGGAACAAGCTATTGATAATAGGTTACCAATAGTCCATTCAAGAGGTGCTAAACTGATCATGTTGCTCCTAGTAACAACTGCTCAAACACCTACTATATGGTTCGATTTTGCCTTAGTGAAGATTTTTTAAAGTGAGATATTTCCATTGACTAGACGAGTGCTTCTCAATGACACAAAAATGAATAACCAATACTACCTATTGGTGATTTGATGTCTCTAAGGTGGGATTTGTGCACTTAAAATTAGACAGAAAAGAAAAAAAATTTCCATCCAATTCTAAAGATAACTTGTTTGTGCACATTTGAAATTTATTTTTTAACGAAAAATGAATTCTATCTCTTCAATAAATCCTGAAAAATAGATTCCAAGTCTCAAAGTTCAGAATTAGATGGAATCACATTCACCATTTCTTTCCATCTCTACTTGGAAATAGTGTCCGCTCTACCTTTTACGTCTTTCACATCTTTCACATCGACTTCTTTTGTCTCCTCTTTGTTCCATACCACTTGCTCTCGCTTTTTGTGTTCACTCCCTTCTACGTCTGCTCGGCTTCCATCTTTCGCATCCACTCACTTCAAGCTTCTACATCTACTCCCTTCCACGTCTATGTCTACTCCCTTCTACGTTGACATCTTTTGCATCGACTTTACCTTCCACATTTGCTCCCTTCCACATTGACTTCTTCTGCGTATGCTCTCTGTTCCACATCCACTTGCTCAAGATTCTGTTTTTGCTCCCTTTCGCTCATCGTCTTTGTTTTAGGTATGAATGTATTTGCTCCCTTCCATTTTTCTTCTTCTTTTCAAGCTAGATCCAATGTTTTTATTATGTTTTCTTATTTCTTGATTTGTACCATCCGTGAAGCAAAATGTGTAGTTGGATAACTAAAATGAAGTTGTTTACTTCTAACCTTAATGTCGCTAATAACAAAAGTACACTATCCTTCAATTTACACAACACTTACTTTTATCATTATGATGCTTGTAATATGCATTGTTAGAAAACTTCTATTTACTACTCTTATTAAACCTTTATCTATTCAACTGCAATGTTTTTTTCCATTGTTTAATTCTTTTACTACTCTTTATGGTTGCAAATAACATTGAAACCTTTCTTGCTAACAGGCAAGCAAAGTTAAGTTAGGATTTATTGATGACACATTAAAATTTTCCTTTAGAACATGCCCAATGATTGAGATGCAACAACATAATCATGTCTAAGTTTCACAACTTAGGGGAGGTTTATGCTTCCCAGCATTGCTTCCTTTCGAAAGGTTAGGAAAGGTAGCCTTGGGAAATATTTTCCCAAGGTTGTCGTTTTTGTACTATATAAAGGGGGGAGGGAGATTAATTCCGAACCACCCACCTCGGTAAGGTCTGGAATCACCTCCCTCCTCCTTGCGAAAAACCATTGCTTGCAATTACACTCCCGCTGTACAGCTTGCACTCTGCTACCCACCACTCGTGCTTGCGCTTGCCACTGGCACTTGCTGAGTTTGCACTTGCTACTCATGCTTGCACTCATCGCTCATGCTCATGCTTTGCCACTCCTGCTCACCACTCGTACTTTCTACTCCTGCTTGCTGCTCATGCTTGTCGCTCTCGCTCATCCTTTACCACTCACCGCTTGCATTGGTAATGTTTTTGATTACTTCATCCTGCTCTCACAGAAGCATATTTCTATCTACATATGTTGAGAGGTATGAGATTAGTAACATCTGCTTGGATTCATTTAGAAAAATTGTTGTTTACGTGATGTGATTCTTTTTCCCTGTTCCATAAAATTGTGATGTTTGGTCTTCCTCTGTTTTTTGTGTAGGCTTTAAGTTTTTGTTATGCACTGAATTGATTATGTACTTCAATGCTTTTGATTATCTGTTTGTTTAGTAAAATTAATAAAATGCTAACTGCTTAGTACAGAAAACTAGAAACATGAATTTATATTACAAGTATCTTTTTTTCTGTTATCTGTATTGTTGAGTATAATGGTTAGGTAGCTCATATGTTGTTAATTTCTGTAGCCTTATTTGCTATCTGTAGTTGATAGTGCTCCCACCTAATAGTGCACAATGTTATTACCCATATTTTGAAGACAAAAATAATGGTTATTAAATAGATTAATTTCTGTTTTCTATTTTACAGAATAATAGTAGTTTTTTTATAAATAAAACTTGCAGTGGTTTTATGGTTGTTATTGGTAGTCATTTTTGTTGAAGGAATTACTTATGATTTCAATAACAATCATACATGTTTGTCTTAATCAAATATAGTTCTTAAGCTCTGTATTTCTATCCCTAAGCATGCCCACTTACAAACAATCTCCTCTTACAATATCCTTGCAAACTTAAGAGTGAATACAAGAAAATTGTGAATCAATGAATTGTTGGAGATCAAGTTTGCTTCCTTTTGAATTGTTGGAGATCACCATTGCAAGCATAGGAAATTAGTTTTATGTATCTTTGTATGTTTGCATTATATATTTTTAACTGAATTCATAAATAGAATTAGTTGTCTATATAAGTAAAACAACAATGATATCCCAACAAAAATATTTGGCATATTTCAGAGAGTTTCGATAGAATGAGATAGATCATATTATATCCTACTTTTAGGGTGAGTGATCATGGATGGATCTGTAATCTAGTTTTTGTCATTTTGTGAATTGTGGTTGCTCAGATATGGTCACAAACCATTTCAAAGTGGTCCTTGCTACCTCTATACAAGCTAGATCTTAAAATAGCTTGTCTATGGATCTCTTTCTCATTTAACAGAATCTTCTAGCAGATAGTGAGGGATTAGATTTATGGCACAAGTCTGTGTACTATACTTCCGTTGATAACTCTTGTTTGTTAGTTGTGCTTTTCTTGTATTCTTTTTCCCCAAGTCATTTAGTCATGATCACATATTTCTTGTATTTTGTTTGTCGTTGTTTTCATCAATTTTTAATTGAAATTTTATTCATTTTGCGGTATAAAGGATTTGATATCAATAAATTAGAAATTTTATCTTTGTGTAAGTTAAGGATATTTCATTACTATAGTTTTCATGTTATGTCATGTGTTTAAAGGGTTACTGATTATTACAAACAATTTTTTCTGCATGATGTATTTTGTTGGAGCACATGTTATTTTGTCTACTTAATATCACATGTACATATGTACTTATTTTATCATGTATTTGAGTATTGATTGTTACAAACTTTAACATATGTCATTCACATATACTTATTTTATCTTTTCACATTACACCATCGTCAAAATTGAACATAGTACAAGAAATATGATATTTGAAAAAGGAAAATATGTGAACTGAAATACAAAACAAGATGAAATCTTTTTAGATATATTAGCATCAGAAATAAGGGAAGGTAATGCAAAACAAGATGGTAAGCTTATAGTAGAGACATGGGTAAAGGTGATTGCTGAATATAATGCTTAAACAAATATCAATGTCAATAAAAAACATGTGAAAAGTTAAATGAAAATTTAAAGGACAATATGTAAAAATTATACAAAGATTTCAAAGTAAAGTGGATAAAGGTAGAATTATATTTGTAGTCGACTGATATATCAAAGGAAATATGAGATGAATTAATTCAAGTACATAGATATTTTATTTCATTATGTGAAACACATTTTTAATTCAATTTGTTACTAATAGTGGACTATTTATATGTTTTCTTTGTAGCGACATCTAAAATGCAAATCATATGCAAAAAAGTCATGTCCTATCTATGATAACTTATGTTCAATAGCAATATGACTACTGGAGTGAATAGTCAAATTCTTCAAGATATATGTTTAGAATGAAATTATATATAATATTAGTATTTAATAAATGATTAATTACATAGTATTTAGCTTATTATGATAACTTATGTTCAATGACAATATGACTATTGGAGTGAATAGTCAAATTCCCCAAGATATATGTTTAGAATGAAATTATATATAATATTAGTATTTAATGAATAGTTAATTACATAGTATTTAGCTTATTATATGAAAATTAAGTTATTATGTTACATTTATACAATTATAAATATTAATTAAAGAATATGCATAATTTAAAGAAATTAATAGTTAATTAAGTATCATTTATGAATGATTAAAAATTACTTTATTTACATATTAAGTATTAAATATTATATAAATATTTGTTTTATTAAACTACAGAATTGAACAAGTCCATTAAGTTAAGTTGTAACTCAATCAGATCGATCTGTTGAGTTAATAGTTAAGTTAATAGAGTAAATTTATTGAATTACATTAACTCCATAAATCGATTATTTTCTAATATTCAATTATGAGCAATTACAAGAAATACATAAAGAAACCACGTTACACAAGCTACGTCATGATCTCAATCGTGGAATGAAGAAGTGATTACCATCATTGATACAAATGAAAAAATCCAACCGATCATTTTGACAGAAGTAATTATTACTAGAAAAAAATATAAAAAAAAGAAGAAAAAAAACAAAAAAGAGGAGAGAATCACGTTTACTGTAGGAAGCATCGAACGTTCATTAAGCTCCCACCATCATCGTCACCTACCATTTATCGAAGTTTTGTGAGAATACTTTTTGAATCTCAGGTACATTCCAAGCCAAACACAATAACTAACAACTACTATAAGCAGTAGTCACATCAAAAAAAGAAAAGACATTTTCACTAAGTATTGAATCATCTCTCAAAAGATGGTAAAACTTCTAACCTTAATTTCAAATTGATACTGTTATGCTAAAGAGGAGATCAACTTACAAAAGTCTAGGTTCACAATCTAGTAGGGAGAGAAACGTTTAATAGTAAGTAGATTAAGTTTTCAAAGATGTAACCACGTCGCATGTAGTGACGAAAATTTCTTTTACTTTCAATATAGAATTTTACCTATCATGAATCATCCATCTTAAGGAACAGAACAAAACAAATATTTGTTTACATTTACATCATTTTGTTTATCAAGATCTATGTCTGTATTGTCTATTTAAATGTTGTGTTTATCTTATTTTAATTAATATAGAATAGTATGATTAAATATTGAAAACAATTAGTATAAATCTTTGAAATCGTAATTTATTTATTTACTATTTGGAATATTTGAATGCTAGAATTAATCAATGCTTAATCTAATATAAAATAGCATTGAAGATCATAAGAGATGTTTGCAATTTATGGAATCGCTTAATAGATAGCTATATTCTTCTACAATCAACAATATTAATAGAAAGTTACCAAAGAACTCATTGAATTAACTGTAACTCAACAAAAGTAATTCATTGAGTTAATTGTAACTCTACGAACTTAGTTTGTTAACAGTAAATCAATGAAAAGAGCATATTAGTAATATATACTAAACTCTAACTATGAAAATTTAAAAAGTTAAATTTCAACCATTTCCTATGAGTTCAATCTATTCTTATACACTTATACAATAAATGTTGTACACTTACAGTTAATTTAATGAATGGATTTACTAGACTTAAATCTTGTTCATGGAATTGCTTATTACTTATAAAAAAATATATTTAAATTGACAAAATAATGTACAAGAAACACAAGATAATAGAACTCTAGAACCTGAAGACACTATTCCCATTTTCAATACTCAGCTTCCTCCGTCAATTCTTGAATTTGAAGAGGGCCAATGAAGCCCTAGCCCTTGTAATGTGGAGCAAATAGTTTGTAGAAAGGCAAAGAATGGAGTTTGACCTTATGTAGAATCTTCTCAATCTATTGCAAAGTCAATGAATGAAATAAGTGGGTTTGTGAAAAAATTTGTGCAATAGGATGAGCTATCTTATAAAGTCTAAATTAAGAAGAAAAATAGAACAACATGTTCCTTACCTAATGAAAATGAAAGGTCTTACTAAGAGGAAAAAACTCGCATGGGTTCAATTGCTAGAAAATGAGATGAAAAGATTGAATGGCTACGCTACAATTTAAAGGACTAGATAATTATTTTGTTATGTTTGGAATAATATATGAACTCTTCAATTATATTATGTTTTTATGTTAGTTGCTTTAGAAGTAGTGAACATGTTATCTTCTATTTTTTTCCCAATTATGAAACTCATGTTTTCTTTCCCAAGTGCTTATTTCATTTATGAATGTTTCTATCATTGAATGTGATTTCTACACATAAAAGAATGTTAATATTTGAAAGTGTGTAGTGGTTGAAATGTTTAGTAGATTCTTACATTATATGTTGATATTTGAGTGTTGAAATATTTAGCAAGTTATTACATTTATATGTTGATATTTGAGTGTTGAAATGTCCTCTAGTACAGATCATTCTACATATGGCAAACAATTGAGGACGAGATGAAAGGAGACAACAAAGGTTTCTAATATTGATTATACAAACATGTAGATTAGTAGCACAATATATTATAGATGTTACTCCAAATGCAACAAAACAGATCTATAGTAGAGAAAGACAACGATATATCATGAGATTGTTAAACTCATCACTATCTCACCAAGTATATCATTGTTGAAAAATATAACAAATGAGTTAAAATGTTTTTCGGGAATTTTGTGACTTACTTAGAAGACAAAGGTTAGTAGAAGATAGTTAAGGTATTACTATTGAAGAGAAACTAGCGATCTTTATTACCATAATTGGACAAAACCAAATATATGGAGTTACCACTAAGCATTTTCATCGTTCTACTTAGACAATTAGTACATATTTTAATGAGATTGTAAATGCTATATGTAGAATACAAGATTTACTTATAGTAAAACATTTATCATCAACACTTGACAAAATTCGAAACAATGTGAATGTCTTCTTATGTTTTAAGGTAAGATGTGAATTTTATTTCATTCAAAATTTTCAAATTTGAAATTATATTACTAACATTCTATTTGATTTTTCAATTTAGGATTACATTGATGCTATTGATGGTATACATGTAAATGTGACAATTTATAGAGAAGAAAATGTAAGATATAGGAACAGGAAAGGAAAATTAATGTAAAATGTATTAGCAGCTTGTAACTTTGATATGAAAATTATGTATGTACTTGTAAAATGAGAAAGATCAACTATAGATACAAGGATCTTATAAGATGCTATTTCCTGACTGTATAAGCTTCAAGTCTCACCTCGTATGGCTATAATTATGTACATTTTTAATAATTTTAGATATTGATTGCTTGAAATTACTAAATATTATAGTATATTATGTAGATAAGTTTTATTTAGTAGACATAAGCTTTCCCAAATCGTCCCAAAATTATTTCTCCATTTCATGATGTGAAATATCATTTATTTGAATATGATTAGAATCGTGCTCTAAATAATGTAGTAGAGAATTTCAATTACAAATACTCTCAATTAAAGAATGTAATTGAATGTACATTTGGAATGATCAAACATCAATTTACAATTTTCTAAGGTTACATATCATATTCATTCCAAACACAAGTTAAAATTATATTAGTATGTTTTCTTGTCCACAATTTCATTAAAAGAACAGATCGAGATGACTTACTTCAAGATCTAGTAGATGAATTGATTGAAGCAAATGTTGATATATTGTTCATAATGTTCAAGAATAAAGCATATATTGTTCTAGTAATATGAGTAGAACAAAGAAAAATAATAATTGATAGGAAACGAGAACATATTATGTATTCTATATGGGAAAGAAATTAAAATGTTATTTGTTGAACATTACTTGTAATGAATTATGTTTGTGATGAAAGATTTATTCATAACAAAATAATTGTGTACCATATATTATATTATACTATATCACTTAAAATATAATTAATATATACTATATTATTTAAAATATTACTTTCAAGTTGTACTATTATTTACTATTTCAAAAAATTATTAAAAATTATATTTCTCATCATTTCTATTTCTTATCATTTCCTGTTTATGTACAAACACGTCAAAATTTCATGTCATTTCATTTCTGGTGATTTTCTGATGTGCACAAATGATTAAACTTTCCTATCATTTTTAAGTTTTCTATTTCTAGCAATTCCCATCATTTCCTTTCTCGATAGGAATTGTATACAAACACCCCCTTAGTTGACTAAGATATTGATAGAATTATCATGAATCAAACTATGATTCAAGACATCTAGACAAATTGAAAGGAAAGAAATCAACTATTGTTAGGATCTACCAAATTAAGGACATAGTTGATCTAAAACAAGGAGGCAACAACATCACTAGTTATTTTGGCTCTTTAGGATCAATTCAACTTTTATGTGACTATTGAAAACTACAATAATAGAGCCACTTACACTATCTTGAAGGCTAGCACAGAAAGGAAGCAACAAGATCAAATGTTCAATTCTTTATAGGTCTCAACAATTCATATAATGTCAACAATTCATCCATCGCTCATATATACAGTAGGAAAAAAACAAAATATATACAAAGATTATTAGATCCTTCATTACCTTATTAAGCATACAATTGTAGGAAAATTTATTGAACAAGCTAATATATTTTTTCACAAATTTATACTTTATTAAGAAATACAAAAGTAATATTAAATAGTAGAAATATGACTATAGAAGAGAAACTTGCAATTTTTTTAATGATAGTTAAACAAAATCAAAGGCATGGAATAACTAAAGAGTGTTTTCATCACTCAACATGGATTATTAGTACATGTTTCAATGAAATGATTATTGTCTTGGTTGTGAAAAGTTAAATAAGAAGACTTGTTTATAGTTGTTAACTTCTTTTTTAAATTTGTTTAATTTGTCTTTATGCCTATATCAATGATTACTTTTAGAAGTAAACAAACAACATTTCACACAAATTAGATATTAATTCTAATTTATATTTTAACTGCAAGTGCACAATGTATATTGTATTTGTGTGCAAGTACAGGTCGATCCCACAAAGATTGAGTAAGAATTGTATACTATTTCGATTTTTATATTGAAGTTTGTGTGTGTTCAGTTAAGCACTTCGTTGAGTTACAGTTAACACAACAGACTAAGTTCATGGAGTTACGACTAACTCAACGAACTAGCCTCGTAGACTTACGTTAACTCCACGAGTTTATCTTTCTAGTTAAATACTGCTATTTGCAGAGGAATTCGGTCAACTATTAGGTAGTTTCACAGATTGTAAATAATATCAATTAAGTTCTTCAATGTTAGTTAACATTAGATTGATCATTAAGCAACACTAACATTCAAATATTTCAAACAGTAACCAATAAAATCTTTAAGTATCTAGAACGAATCAATTTCAGTAAACTGTAAAACTATTTTCTATTTTCTAAATCAAGCAAATATAAAACATTCATAATACTGACAATGATAACATTAATCACAATACAAAACAAACAATACAACACTTAAATACTAAATGTAAACACAAATAATTTGTTGTTTTTGGTATTTTTGTTTTGATATGTTCCTGAAGATGAATGAAAGGTGAAATGTAAAAATCTCTATCGAAAGTAAAAACTTATATCACTACATGCAACGCGATTATACCACTAAAAACTTAATCACTTACAATCCTACCTCCGACTCTCTATAGAATCGTGAATCTAAAATTGTAAGATGATCTCCTCTTCAGCATACTAGCATCAACCCGAAATCAAAGCTAGAAGTTTTACAATCTCCTAAGATATGAGTCGGTGCTTGGTGAAAATGACTTCCCTTCTTGCGATGCAATCACTCCTCACAGTGGTTGTTAGGCACCGTGTTTGGCTCGGAATCGACCCGACATCAGGAAAGTATCCTCACAGACCTCCGTTGGTTGGTGATTTTGGTGGTGGTGTGGAGCTTCAGGGAACTTCCGACGCTACCTGTAGTTAGCTCAGTTCTCCACCTCTACACACACACTTTCTTCATCTTCTTCTTCTTTTATATTTCTTTTTGTAGTAATTACTTCTGCTTAAATGATCGATTGAATTTCCTTCATTTATATCAACGATGGTGATTTCTTCTTCATTCCACGAGTGAATTCCTGCGTGATACGTGCAATTGTGGTTTTCCTTCGAATTTCCTGTTTCTGCAACTGCTACAGTGGCATATTAGTCTTCGTTTTAATCGAACACTTATCATTTAAGTCTTGTAAAAACTCAAACACTTATCTGTAACTCTTCGAGTTTTTTGCACCTACAAAACACATGACTAACCAAGAAAACTTATCTGTTCGTTAGTCATTTTATAAAACTCGAATAGTTATCCATACATGTATATAAAACTCGAATAGTTATCTATCCATGTATATAAAACTCGAACAATTATCTAACTCTTCAATTTTCATTACCGAACGCACATGGAAAACACGTAACAACTTAAAACATTAAAAACACATGTGCAAATAACTTAACTATACGAGTTTTTAACATAACTCTTCGACAAAACTGAAACGTTAACTATCCAAAAGTTTACTTTTCCTATTTCTACATAACAAAACGTGTTACCTTAATGTATATTCAAGTAACTCAATGCGTATAGTTATGCTAATTTAACGAGTTAAACATGTGTGTTTAGAATGAAAAAGTGTATATTATTAACGGTTAAATGATGGTTAATTGCATAATATTTAGCTTATCATATAAGAATTAAGCCATTATGTTATAATTGCACTATTATATGCTTTAATTGAAGAATCTGCTTAATTTTGAGGAATTAATGTCAATTTAATACATTTCTAAACTGTCGGTAAGTTGCAGGCTGTGAAATTCTTAAGTATCTGAATTTTCTGATAATTCAGACAATTATGTTTAACATACCAAACATATTTCGGACAGTTATGTTTAACAGACCGAACATGTCAAATAGTTATGTTTAAATTACCGAACAGTTGTGTTTTGAAAGAATATTTTATTATTTCCTGAAGTACACGTGTCGAAACCATAATGCATGACTTAAGTGAAATTTCGGTGATTTATCTATAACTATCCGAAATTGCAGCTAGGCATCGGACAGTTATATGTATAACTCTCCGGAATCTCTTTTTATTTATAAAATAGCTAAGGGCACGTGTCATGTTCTAGGAAAGTGACTTAAGTGGATTTTCGGTGAGTTATCTCTAACTATCCGAAATGCATCTAAGCATCGGATAGTTAGCTCTGTAACTCTCCGAAATGTTATTTTATGATTAAACTGCTGCTGACACGTGTCGAGATCTGGTAGATTTACTTAAGTTATATATCAGTTAGTTATCTCTAACTATCCGATGCTCAGAAGCATCGGATAGTTAAGTTTATAAGTATTCGAAATGCACTTGAAAATCGGATAGTTAAATTTATGCACATGTTTTATAGTTAAATCAACGAAGAAAGTTCGTTGAGTTATCTGTAACTCCACGGACTATTTATTTTCTAATATGCCACTGTAGCGGTTGCAGCAATAGGACAGTTGGAAGAAAAAAACCACGACTGCACGTATCACGCAGGGAGAAGAAAGCATCGCCGTTGATATGAACGAAGGAAATCTAACTGAACATTCAAGCATAAGCAGTTACTACTGAAGAAATATAAAAGAAAAGAAGAAAAAGTGTGTGATCGATGGACGGCCAGTGTATACAGAGGAGGAGCACCGAGCTTTCTACAAACAGTATCGACGATTCTCCGAAGTATCACACCAGCCATCGTTACCACCACCATAATCACCAACCATCGGAGGTCTATGAGAATACTTTCTTGATGTCGGGTCGATTCCGAGCCAAACACAGTGTTTGACAACTACTGTGAGGAGTGATCGCGTCGCGGGAAGGGAAATCATTTTCACCAAGCACCGACTCATATTTCAGGAGATCGTAAAGCTTTTAGCCTTGGCTTCGGGTTGATACCTGTATGCTGAAGAGAAGATTATCTTGCAATTCTAGACTAACGATTCTATAGGGAGAGGAGACAGAATTGTAAGTGGTTTAATTTTCAATGGTGTAATCGCGTTGCAAGTAGTGTCGGAAGTATTTACTATCGAGTGAGATTACTTTACATTTCACCTTTCACCCATTTCCATGTTCATATTAAAACAAAAATACCAAAAACAATTTATCTATGTTTGTATGTTGTATTTGAGTGTTGTATTGTTTGTGTTGTATCGTGATTAATGTTATCTTTGTTAGTGTTGTGATTGTTTTATGTTGTTTTAGTTTTACAGTTTACTAAAATTGGTTCGTTCAAAAGACTTAAAGATTTTAATGGTTACTGTTTGAATTATCTGAATGTTAGTATTGCTTAATGATAAATCCAATGTTAACTAACATTAAAGAGCTTAATTGATGTTATTTACAATCTGTGGAATTGCCTAATGGTTGGCTGAATTCCTTTGTAAATAACAGTATTAAAAAGAAAAGACAAGCTCGTGGAGTTAACTTAAGTCCACGAGGTTAGTCCGTTGAGTTAGCTATAACTCAACGAACTTTGTTCGTTGAGTTAACTGTAATTCAATAGAGAGCTTATTGAATATATAAATTTGATTATTAACAAACGAACAGTTCTCAAATTCTTCAACAATTTTCTATGGGATCGATCTGTACTTGCACACTAATACAATAGACACTGTGCACTTGCAGTTAAAGTACAAATTGGACTTAATATCTAAATTGTATTAAAGGTTGTTTGTTTACTTCTAAAAGAAAGAATAGACATAAAGATAAATTAACTCAGTAAAAATAGAAGTAACAAATCCAAGTTTTTCTAGTACGTTATTGGAGATCTAACCAGATATTCTGATGTCGTGTTGGGAAAACACAAACAAGTTTTATGACGCCGTTACTGGGAAATTGAATTGAATTGAATTAAATTGACTAGAATTGAATTGAATTGACTAGATATAAGCAACTGTTAGAGATGTTTTGTTTTAGTAGCCAGAGTGTTGTGTGTTTTCTTTTGTAATTAAGAATATGGCATATGATTATGCTCAAAGATTTCTGAAACCTGTAATTAGCATATGTGAATTCTGCAATTCTGAAGGACATGACATTTCTGACTGTTTGAAACTGAGACATTTATAGATGGTTAGATCTCATGAACAACAAATGAATTATCCTCAATATAATAGAGCCAAGTATGAGAATCCTATAGTTTACCCAAATGATGGTCAATATAGAATGTGTAATATGTTGATAGACACGGAAGTTTGGGATAGGTATGACAGATTGGAGCGTAGTATAGAGCAAAACATTGACAAATTAGAATACTTTATGTGTCAGCAACAAGAAGTCAACTAATTAAATTATAAGGAAGCATATTCAGAACCTAAAAAGGATATAATTTACAAAACTGAAAAAACCATAATGAAAATTGATCAAAAATTGAATACAATGAGATTAGATGATCTGGAAAGAAAACTAAAAGCATTAGACGAATATACAATGAAAATACAAGTTATGCAATAGGATAATGAAAATTATAATGTTATAAACCTACATAATTTGCAAAATATACAGTAAACAGAGAATATTAATGCAAGAGAATTTAAAGAATGCATTTTAAAACTAAAAATAATTGAAGATCATAATTACGAAAATGATATACAAAAACATCATAAGAGTAATGAAAATCTGGAAGATGTATGTGTAACATTAAGATCTGGAACTGATATACCACCAAGAACGCAAAATGAAAATGATATGAAAGTGGATAAGAGTAAAAATCAAAATGATAATGAAAATGTAATAGCTGAAAATCTAGAAATCACTGAAGAATAATCTGAATCTGCTAATGTAGCTAAAAATGATCAAACAAATCAAACGAAAGAAAAAAAATCTTTAAAATCAAAATCTTTAGCACCCTATCCTGAAAGATTATAACAAACAATACCTGAAAAACAAAAAAAATCAGAGAAATTTTTGAAAAAGTACAAGTTAACATTCCTTTGTTAAATCTATTGCAGAAAATGTCACCTTGTGCTAAATTTTTGAAGGATTGATGTATTAAGAAAAGAGAGCGAAAAGTTCTTAGAAATGTCTTTTTAGCTGAGCAAAGTAGTTCCCTATTTCTGCCACAAATTCCTAAAAAGTTATCTGATCTTGGAATTCCTGTTATATCATGCACCATAGTAAATATCATTCTAGAAAGAACCTTAATAGACTTAGGTGTAGGTATAAATGTTATGCCAAAAGTGATATATTTGCATCCTTAGGATTAGAAGGCTTAACTCCTACTAGTACAGTTATTCAATTAGCTGATAGAAGTATAAAATACCCTAGAGGAAAAATAGAAGATGTCTTAATTAAAATCAAAAATTTTATATATCCTATTGATATTGTAATTTTGGATTCCCAACAAATTAAGCATAAAAATAGTGATACATCTTTAATTTTAGGAAGGTCATTTTTAGCAACATCAGGGGCTGTTATAAATTGTAAAACTGGAGTAATGAAGTTAGCATATGGTAATGAGGATACTCAATTAAATACTTTCAAACCAAAAAGGTTTAAGGAATTAGAAATGTCCTTACATACCATAGACTTTTTAGTAGACGAAGGAGATATGTTACATGATGTGATTCAAGAAGAATTAAATAAGCAAATCAATTCTGAAACTTCAGAGGAAAGTGAAATCATAAATATATTTAGAATTAAAACATTTACCTCCTGAATTAACCTATATATTTCTGGAAGATAAACGAACTTGTCCAATCATTATTGCTTCAGATTTAAAAGAGGATCAAATAGCTAAATTAAAAGATGTAGTAAAAAGTTATAAAGAAGCAATAGGATGGACTATGACTGACATAAAAGGATTAAGTTCAACTTTATGCTGTTACCACATATATTTAGAAGAGAATGCTAAACCTGTTAGAATTCCTAAGAGGAGATTAAATCCAAACCTTAAATAAGTAGTCAAGAAGGAAATAGTGAAATGGTTAGATAATGACATAATTTATCTGATTTATGATAGCTTGTGGGTTAGCCCAATCCATGTAGTTCCCAAGAAATCAGGATTAACAATTATTAGGAATGAAAGTCAATACTTGATACCTACTAGAATTCAATCAGGCTGGAGAGTATGTATAGATTATAGAAAGCTGAATACTGTGACTGGGAAAGATCATTTTCCCTTACCTTTTATAGATCAAATGCTGGAAAGATTAGCAGGGCAAGAATATTTTTGTTTCCTAAATGGGTATTCAGGTTATAATCAAATTCCAATAGCATTAGAGGATCAAGAGAAAACAACATTCACATGTCCTAATGGAACTTATGCTTTTAAGAGAATGTCATTTAGATTATACAATGCACCAGCTACCTTTCAAAGGTGTATGTAGGGCATATTTACTGGAATGACTGAAGATTTCTTAGAAATATTTATGGATGATTTTACTGTATATGGTAATTCATATGAAGTTTGTTTAAGCAATTTAGACCAAATATTAAAACGTTGTGTGGAAAAAAATCTGATTTTAAATTGGGAAAAATGTCACTTCATGGTTAAACAAGAAATAGTCTTAAGGCATGTTGTTTTTAAGAAAAGGTTGAAAGTAGATAAAGCTAAAATAGAAGTAATTTCTAATCTACCAGAACCTAAATCAGTAAAAGATATTAGATCATTTCTAGGACATGCTGGTTTCTATAAAAGATTTATTAAAGACTTTAGCAAAATAGCTAGACATTTAACTAATCTATTAAAAGATGTCTCATTTAACTTTGATAAAAATTGTAAGGAAATATTTTTCAAACTTAAGACTAGCTTAATTTCAACTCCTATAATTCAAGCACCTGATTGGAACCATCCATTTGAATTAATGTGCGATGCATCTGATTTTGTTGTAGGAGCAGTGTTGAGATAGAAGATAGAAAAATATACTAGAGTAATTCATTATGCAAGCAAAACCTTAAATGATACTCAAGTTAATTACACAACTACTGAAAAAGAATTATTAACTGTTGTATTTGCCTTAGAAAAGTTTAAATCATATCTGATTAGAGTTAAAGTAATAGTATACACGGATCATTCATCTCTAAAACATCTAATAAAGAAAAAAGAAACTAAACCTAGATTGATCCGATGGATATTATTATTACAAGAATTTGATCTAGAAATTAAAGATAAAAATGGTTGTGAGAATGTAGTAGCAGATCATTTATCAAGATTACAAATAGAAAAATCAAATATTGAAATTAAGGATAATTTTCTTGATGAACAATTAATGACCATCAACACAATGCCTTGGTATGTAGATATAGTTAATTACTTAGTTACTGGTTTAACACCTAAGGATTAGAATAGACAAGATAAGAAATTATTTTTCACAAGAGTAAAATATTACTATTAGGAAGACCCATACTTATTTAAGAAATGTCCTGATCTGGTTTTAAGGAAGTGTGTTCCAGAAACTAAATATCCGAGTATATTGTCTTTTTGTCATGACCAAGCTTGTGGAGGACATTTTGGTTCAGGGAAAACTGCTGCAAAAATTCTGTAATGTGGGTTTTATTGGCCAACACTATTCAAAGATGCTCATAAATATTGCTTAAATTGTTTAAGATGTCAACAAATATGAAGAATATCCAAGAGGAATATGATGTCTCTTAATCCTATTGTTGAAGTTGAAATCTTTGATGTGTGGGGAATAGATTTTATGGGTCCATTTCCTATGTCTAATCAATTTAATTACATATTGTTGGGGGTGGTTATGTATCTAAATAGATAGAAGTTATTCCTACAAAAACTAATGATAACAAAGTGGTAATACAATTTATAAGAACAAATATATTTTCCAGATTTGGAATACCTAAAGCTATTATCAGTGATAGAGTAACTCATTTCTGTAATAGAAGTTTTGAAGCCTTAATGAAGAAATATGGAGTAAACTACAAAATTGTAACATCATATCATCTACAAACAAGTGGACAATTAGAAAGTGCAAACAAATAAATTAAGTTAATCTTAGAAAAAGTAGTAAATCCTACTAGAATAGATTGGGCTAATAGATTGATAGATGCACTTTGGGCTTATAGAATAGCTTATAAAATAAGCTTAGGTATGTCACCTTTTAGGCTAGTATATGGAAAAAGTTGTCATTTACCTGCTGAAGTAGAATATAAAGCTTATTGGGCATTAAAAACTCTAAATACTAATTTAAATCAAGATGCTGAAAATAGAAAAATGCAATTAATTGAATTAGAAGAATTTAGGAATAAAGCTTATTCGAAGACTGTAAGAGAAAAAGAGAAAATTAAATTCTAGCATGATAGAAAAATTATTCCAAAAAGCTTTAAAATAGGACAAGAAGTATATCTTTATATGGCTAGACTCCATAACCATCCAGGAAAATTAAGATCTAGATGGGTAGGACCTTACATAGTTCGAAATATTTATCCTTATGGAGATATAGAGATTGAAAATCCTAAAAATCAGAATATATTTAAAGTAAATGGACAAAGACTGAAACCTATTCTGAAAACACCAAAAAGCTCCTTTGGAATTATGGAAGAAGTCAAAGTGGAGGACTACTCGAGCTTTACTTAGTAGAAAATCAGTTTTTATGTTGATATAAATATATATATATATATATATAATATAAAAATCGTTGTGGTTCAACCGATTAGATCCATCGGTATGATCGAAACATAAAAAATATGTATATTAATTTTCAAAAAAAATGTTGGTTTTACCGAAACATAATATCGATTCAACCGGAAAAAATATTTAGGTTTGACCAAAACATAGTATCAGTTAAATCGATAAAAAATATAGAAAAACTATTATCTATAGTATTTTTATTATTATATATGTTTGTACGGAGAGTCTGTTGGGTTACGCTTAACTCAACGAGCTTACTCCATTGAGTCTTGAGTTAGTCAACGAGCTTATTCCGTTGAGTTAACTGTAACTCAACGGAGTACTGTAGCTAAGACCGCAAATAAAATAGTAATAGTTGGTTCGAGAAATGACCCGATTACCTGCCTAAACTTAGGGCTTATTTAAACTAAAACCTAGGGTTTTGGGGGCATTATCTGGCAAATCATTTAGAATCTAGAATAGTAAAAATCAAAGCGATTCCTTGCTGTTGAGTAACTCCACGATGAGGAAGATGACACCTGAATTCTGGGAAGAGGCAGTGGACACCATATAGTGTCTGAAGGAATCTGAAGAATGGCACACGCGGCAAAAGATCCGGAATACAACAAGAGAGAAAGAGCTACAAAAGGTAGAATCAGAACTCTTTAACTTGAGGAAAGTTTTAGTAGAATTGGGTATACAGATATCACAGATAATGGAAACACGAATTAGAGTGGCAACTAAAATTGCCGTAAGTAAAGAAAGAAAAATAAGGCCAAGTAATGAAGTTGCCCTAGAATTAATCCAACGTAAATCTCGGCTCTGGTTTAAAAGACGAATCTGTAGACAAGCTAGATGGGCGATCTGGGAGCAAGAAAAGAAAGAAAATGAAGAAGCAACTGAAGAATAGGAGGAACCAACTGCTGAAAGACCTGTTCCTGAGGAACAGCAGTTAGGACCTCCAGTTCAGCCAACAGAGCCATTGCCACGAGTTGCATTTGCTTGGCCAAGAACTGAAGAAGAAGAGAAAGAATTTACTAGCTTGGTCAAGACAACAAGAGACCAAGGTGATACTCAAGAGATAGCTAAGGCACATATTTTATATGATGCCATTAAGAAAAAAAGAGTCGAAGAAAGGATAAGGGCCCAATACAAAATAAAAGTTGAATAGTATCAAGCAGCAACGAAATCAAGTGCTGCAGGAGGGTTAGTCCTTCGAGACCAGCAGTTATAAAAAAAGTTAAATAGGAAGAGCTAGTACCTGTGGCTCGAAGGCCTGCAAAGCCTACTTTTGTAGATTTAATTTCAGAAGATGAAGAGGAAGAATAGGCACAACTAATTAGAAAAAAGAAAGGAAAAGAAAAAGTACCTGAATATGAGGAAATTAAATCTGAAGTACCAATTTTTACAGGGCCTATGGAGTAAATTTTTATTAACCTGCTATCCGATTCTAAGGAGGAGCAGGAGGAGCTGCAGCAGGAGGAGCAAAGAAAAGAAGAAAATCAAGCTGAAATTAGTCTACACCCTATACAAGAAGAAACAGAAATTAGGGTAGAAACTGAATTACCCGTGACTCCATCCCAATCTGTTACAGAATCAGAAAGAACAGTAACAGAACAAATTGGTAATCAAGAGGAATAAGAAAGAGCAGAAAATGAAGAGGCTGAAAGAAGCCATTTGGACAAAAATAATTTCATAGATTCCATTGAAGAGCAAGAAACTTTTCAACAATTTATAGAAAGAATTCAAGACAGAGTGGAGAGTTCTGCCGGCTCACCACCACAAACAGAAATAGAAATTCAGGAATCTGTAAAAAATGTTCAAATGCAGCCTATAGAAGAGGAAGAGCAAGAGCAAACCCCTTTAGAACAACAAAGTCACCTTCCTGACCCAACTAAAACAACAATTTTGAATGTACATTTTTGTAGTCAGGAAGCTTATACCAAATACCAATAAATAATGGGTTATGACATTATTTACAATAAACCAGTAAATTGGGATGGAATGCAAGAAATCAAAGATCTATTTGAATTCCAAGGTCTACTGCAATTCATTTCTCAAGAGAGAGGACATGCAGTATATGAGAATTTAGTGCCCTATTTTTATGCAAATTTAAGAGAAAGAGGAGGATTAATTTCAAACGTGGAGGAAGCTGATGTACAAATAACACCAGAGCTTCTCCACAACATTTTTGGTTTAAAGAATGAAGGAATAAAAATTTTGGAAGATACAACTACCATCGAGTGAACTGAACAGGAAATCAAAGATTGTTTAGCTATCAATCCTGATGTACCTTTATTAAACAGATTGAAGCATTTAAGTGGTAAAGAACACATGGTAGCTAACATTCTGATTAAAAATGTCTATCAATGACAGGGCCATGACATAGAATTAAGTCAATTTGTCAAATAGGCCACATATGTAGTTGTGAACAGGGTTCAAATAAATTGGTCTGCAGTTTTTATCTCCAAGTTGAAAGTAGTAAAAAAAAAATTGTTTTATGAAGATTTGATTCCACTGCTGATGGTGGACTGTATTGATTTCACTAAATGGACATCAAAAAGGATCAAATCAAGAACCATTTTAGTGAAAGAATACAGAAATTTTGTAGCTGCAGAGATAGTTGTACCTTCTGAAAGCATTATAGGAGCTGTAGAAAGAATTAGTCAATTAGAACTTCAATTAGAAAAACTCTAGAAGGAAGTAGATGAACTTAGGAATAGAGATTAAATTGTATTGTTCGTCTACTTGTGTAAAATTGTATGAAATTGTATGATGTACTTGTAATGTAATTGATTCATATTAATGAATATAATTTTTAAGATGCAATTTTCATACATGTTTTGGATGTGAAATGAATGGAATTTATTGAATATTATGTAATTTGTGGAACTTTATGAATGAATATGTAATAGATTTACAATTTGCTGAATGACAAGATAAATGCTTAAAAAATTTCTACATGTTGCAAGGTAAAATGTAAATTATGCATAACATAAAATGACCTGCAAGTTAAATCTTTATATAATGTTCAGATTTAAACGAATTTTAATCAGACTGATGCATTAATGACATAGATTTAACTTTATTTTAGTTAGCAGAATAAATAAATAAATAAACAGAGAGGTACTTACGAGAGTAAAACTTAAAAGTTGCTAAGTGTTGACTCAACGAAGTAAGTCCATTGAGTTAAACGTAACTCCACGAGGTCAGTAATATAATATAAGGTCACTCCGTTGAGTTATCTGTAATTCAACGAAGTTAGTCCGTGGAGTTAGCAACAGTAACCGACAATGTTCTGTTGAGTTATCTATAACTCAACGAGGTTAGTTCGTGGATTAAGCAGAACGGTTATTCTTTTAACTAGGAACGAAACTTCATCGGTTTAGCAGTTACCAAAATTTGAAATTAGTAGTGGTACACATACCCATAAAAATAGGAACCACGATGCACGTTGCAAGACACGTTCTTGCAACGAGATTTATTCACTTTATGGATGTGCAGTATATATATAAAACAGAATGTTATTTACGAGTTACCAGCACTTTTAAAAGAAAGGAGAATGCGTTGGAGGAACTGGAAGAAGAAGCAGCTGATTCAACTTCATCCGACAACAAATATTTATTGAATGGAAAGCTTCAGACTAGTATGTAATTAATCTTCTGCTATTTATTTATGAGCACATGGACCCGTTTTCTCAGCACTAAACGATTAGTTAGAACACCTACTTAGGAATTTTCATTATAGAGGAGTACTGAAAAATTTTCTGAACTAAACTTTAACGAAATTCTTTGGGGTGTAACTAACCTTTCTTTAAAAGAGAACGTAGAGATGTTTGCTCCAATAGAAAAGCCATTAAGAGAGATTCTGTATCCTAGATTAGTTGATGAACCTTCTTGTATTCGATTGCCAACCTTTAAGGGAGATAGGTTTGAACTGAAATCTAATTATATTAGTCAATTGCCACATTTTCATAGATTAGAAAGAGAAGATGTCTATTATTTCCTTAGAGAATTTAATGAAGTTTGTCAAATGATGAAAATGCCGAACATGAGTATAGATGCTATTGAACTTAGATATATCCCTTTTTCTTTAAAAGACACAGCTAAGAGATGGTTATATATTCTGTCGCCTGATTCAATTTCTACATGGACTGAATTTTGCTCTGTTTTTCTGGAAAAATATTATCCAACACATCAAACAATTAAAAATAAGAAAGAAATATTAATGTGTAGCCAAAAACAGGGTGAATCATTTTGGAAATATTTTGAAAGATTTATTGACTCAATATCCACATCATGCAAGTGGTTTAATTTTCAGTGATGTAATCGTGTTGCAAGTAGTGTCGGAAGTATTTACTGTCGAGTGAGATTACTTTACATTTCACCTTTCGCCCATTTCTATGTTCATATTAAAACAAAAATACCAAAAACAATTTATCTATGTTTGTATGTTGTATTTGAGTGTTGTATTGTTTGTGTTGTATCGTGATTAATGTTATCTTTGTCAGTGTTGTGATTGTTTTATGTTGTTTTAGTTTTACAGTTTACTGAAATTGGTTCGTTCAAAAGACTTAAAGATTTTAATGGTTACTATTTGAATTATCTGAATGTTAGTATTGCTTAATGATAAATCCAATGTTAACTAACATTAAAGAGCTTAATTGATGTTATTTACAATCTGTAGAATTGCCCAATGGTTGGCCGAATTCCTTTGTAAATAGTAGTATTAGAAAGAAAAGATAAGCTCGTGGAGTTAACTTAAGTCCACGAGATTAGTCCATTGAGTTAGCTATAACTCAACGAACTTTGTTCATTAAGTTAACTGTAATTCAACGAAGAGCTTATTGAATATATAAATTTGATTAATAACAAACGAACAATTCTCAAGTTCTTCAGAAATTCCCTATGGGATCGACCTGTACTTGTACACTGATACAATAGACATTGTGCACTTGTAGTTAAAGTACAAATTGAACTTAATATCTAAATTATATTAAAGGTTGTTTGTTTACTTCTAAAAGAAAGAATAGGCATAAAGATAAATTAACTCAGTAAAAATAGAAGTAACAAATCCAAGTTTTTCTAGTACGTTATTGAAGATCTAACCAGATATTCTAGTGTCGTGTTGGGAAAACACAAACAATATGCATCTCACGTGATATACTAAAGCATTTAAATTCAATACGTGCATAAATGTAACTTAATGAGTTCAAATATTTTGGATACTTACAAACCTTAATTATCTAATGCCAGATGCATTTCGGATAGTTAGCAGATAACTTACCGAAAATCCACTTAAGTCATGCATTATGGTTTCAACATGTGTACTCCAGGAAATAATAAAATATTCTTTTATCGTTAAAAACATAATTGTCTGATACATACAATATAACTCTCTAAAATAATAGAAAATTTTGATACTTAAGAATTTCAAAGCCTGTAATTTACCGACAGTTCAGAAATGTACTTAATTAATGCTAATATCCTGAAATTATGCAGATTCTTTCATTAAAACATATAACAATGTAATTATAACATAATAACTTAATTCTTATATGATAAGCTAAATATTATGCAATTAACCATCATTTAACCGTTAATATTATGCACTTTTTCATTCTAAACAATCATTACTATATTAAAAATAGGTAATATACTTTTAGCTAAACATGAAATGGCAACACAATCGAATTCAAAATAACTTCAATGTCTATCCATACTTTAAAGTAAACACTTCAACTTTTATTTTACATCTTATTTGATATTATTCATTTAAATATTAATTGACTTTTTTTTGGTGCAAATAAGATTATATAGGTGTTATTAATGATATACATATTAAAGCTACAATTTATGGAAAGGAGAATGCACGGTTTAAGAACAAAAAATGTGAATTGTTATAAAACATTTTGGTTGCTTACAATTTTGATATGAAATTTACCTATCTTCTTAGTAGGTGGGAAAACTCCATTGTTGATACTCGAGTTCTTGAAGATGCAATAAGTTAATGCAATGGTTTAGTTGCTCTACCAAGTATAGTATTTATTATCTACCTTTATTTCATTTATTAGTCAAAATTAAATTTATTTCCATTATTATTCAATTACATACAGATAAATTTTACTTAATTGATGCTGAATTTCTAAATAGACCTGAGTTTATATTTTCATATTGAAGTGTTTGATATCACTTGTCAGAATATAAAGAAAATTGATAACTAATGTAATGGAAAACTTCAACTATAGATATTCGTAGTTGAGGACAGTAATTGAGCGTACGTTTAAAGTAGTCAAATATTGTTTTACAATATTACAAGGATATATGTCATTCCCTTTTACAACTCAAGCAAAAATAGTTTTAACATGTTTTTTAGTTCATAATTTTATTTGTAAAGCAAATAGAACAATTTTATATCAAGATGAACTACAAGAAGATCAAGGTGATGTAGAATTAAAAGACTACAATTATAGAACACCAAGAAGAAATATTTAATACTATTGACAAGTAGTCAAGAGCAAAGGAAAGAAATTACTGATAAATTTTATAAAAATATCATGATTATGATATGGGATGGTCATAATTAAGAGCATTGCAAACATTAAAATGTACATATTCATTGTAATTTATCTTTTGTTGTTTCAAATAGAATTTAAAATTTTATAATGTAATTTACCTTTTGTTATTTTAAATATGTAGTAATGATTTTGTTACGGTGACATGATAATTTGTTTAGAATGAAATTATGCATAATATTAGTGGATAATGAATAATTAATTGAATAGTATTTAGTTTATCATATGAGAATTAAGTCATTGTATTACAATTATACAGTTATAAGTCTTAATTAAAGAATGTGCATAATTTAAAGGAATTAGTGGTTAATTAAGTATCATTCATAAATGAATTAGCAATTACTTCTTTTATATATTAAGTGTTAAATATTATATAAGTATTTGTTTTATTAAACTACAGAACTAAATGAGTCTGTTGAGTTAATCTTTAACTCAATAAAAACGATCTGTTGAGTTAATAGTTTAAGTCAACAAGTAAGTATGTTGAGTTATACTAACTCCACAAACCAATTATTTTTTAATATTTAATTGTGAGTAGTTATAGAAAATTCAAAAGAAACTATGTTGCACGAACCACACCATGATCTCAATCATGAAATGAAGAAATAATTACCATCATTGATATGAACGAAGAAAATTCAACTAATAATTTAGGTGGAAGCAATTATTACTGAAAGAATTATAAAAAGAAAAGAAAAGGAACAAAGAGAACGAGGGAAATCACACTCACTACAGAAAACATCGAATGTTTCTTAAACTCCCACCAATACCATCATTACCATCATCTATCGAAAAGTCTATAAGAATACTTTCTAGATGTTGAGTCGATTCCGAATAAAATACAATGATTGATAACTACTGTAAATAGTTATCGTATCACAAGAAAGAAAGACATTTTTACCAAACACCAAATCATCTCTTAAGAGACACTAAAACTTCTAACATTGGTTTCAAGTTAATACTACTAAGCTGAAGAGGAGATTAACTTAAAAGTTTAAGTTTGCAATTCAATAGGGAAAAGAGCATTTGACAGTAAGTAGATAAGTTTTCAGTGGTATAATCGTATTGCATATAGTAACGAAAGTTTCTTATCATTAATAGAGAATTTTACCTTTCATAACTCACCCATCTTAAAGAACAAAACAAAAACAATTACTTGTTTACATTTACATATTTTTGTTTATCAAGTTTGCGTCGTATCATTTGTGTTTGTATTGTCAGTTAGTAAATGTTGAATGTTTCATGTTTATTTTATTCTAGTTAATAGAAAATTGTATTACTAATTACTAAAACCAGTTAATATAAATTTCTAAAATCTTGATTGATATGTTTACTATTTGGAGTATTTGAATGTTAGAATTGATCAACGATGAATGTAATATAAAATAGCATTTGAAGAGTAAAAGATATTTGTAATATATAAAATCGTCCAATAGATGACTGCATTTTTTTGCAATCAACAATACTAATTGAAAGTTACCAAAGAGTTCGTTAAGTTAACTATAACTTAACAAGAAAAATCTGTTAAGTTAACTGTAACTACACAAACTAAATCCATTGAATTAACTGTAAATCAATAGAGTGAATAGATTAAAGTATATGTTAAACTCTGGTTATAAAAATTTAAAGAGTCAGATTGATTTCGATCATTCCCAGTAGATTCAATCTATACTTTTACACTTATACAACAGATGTTATGCACTTGCAGCCAAATTAACGAACTAAATTACTGAAATTAAATATTGTTCATGAAATTAATTATTACTTATAAAAAAATACACTTAAGTTGACAAGACATAATTCTATTTTACAATTTTAACTAAGACCCTCTACTTTTGAATTTTTGGATCATAAGAATAATCATGGAATACATGGATGTAAATATATACTTATATTTTTCATATACTTGACTTTGATAAATGATATATAAAAATCTAATTTTATAACATATTAATTGATTAATGTAAGTAATTAATTCATTAATTAATTACATTTTGACTAATTACTTCAATTCATTAATTAAGAACTTCATTAAAAATTTACTTACAAATAATTATATTACATTATTATTATAAACAAATATATATAAATCAATTCTATTCAATTTTATCATATACATAAACATTTGAATTTTAATTTCTGTCAAATTCTTAAACATGTATAAACACTTAAATTTCAAATTTTATTTCCATTTAATTCTACAAAATTCAAAATATGTTAGATTCAATTTCAAATACACAAACAAACCTTAACTAATAGACCAATCTTGCTTTAAGATAGGACAAATATCAAATGATCTTATTCAAAGGCTACTTAGAGATTTTTTAAAGGACTCTAAGGGAACTTAACTCTAAGAATAAAAAGACCTAAAGATGATGATATGCAAGGAACCACAATATTTTACAAGTTTCTCTAAAAAGTAAAAGGAAAAGTACCATATGTCTTGATGGTCTTCAGCTAGTTTCCATCTTGTGTCTACCTTCGTGTTCTATGCTTTCAATTTTTGATATCTAAGTACCTACATGCTTTTGATATTAAGATTTATCATAATAAAAACTGAAAGAGATGTTTTCCAATAGAATAGAAGTCAGCTTCTATGAAAAACTACAAAGCAGATTTCATAAAACATAGCCTAGAAGAGGTAGCAGAAAACCACTTCAATTGTGCCCTAACGTTCTAGTATTTTTTTTTTGAGCAACAACAGAGATAATATTATAATCAATAAAACAAGGGGCCTACACAAGCCGTAGGCAAGCTAAAATGAAAAAAAGAAAACAGGAAAAGCAGGTTTCAGGAAAGAAACCCGGAGGAAGAAAAATAAGCTGCCCAAGTCACAAGGTAACGAGTCTGCAACCACACCAGCACCTCCACATCCTCCGTTACCACCCTAGCCCTCCAAAGCCTGGTCCATTCAACCACTCCAATAAAAACTGACAGATACCATGGCCAAGTCAAAAAGAGTAACCTACACAAAGAAATGGCTAAAAATTCAATGGTGTGATCCCCACATGACATATACCAAACTGGCAATACAAAATTACATGCATTAGCTAGAGTTTACAATAAATAAACAAGCAAAGGAAATTCAACATTACTGCAATATCTTACCATGCTAAGAGTCATATCTCCATAAGTAGCTTGTCAATTTTTATTCCTGAACAATTGCAGGAATTAAACAAATGTAAAGGCATACTGAATGAACAAAACACAAATTCTGCTATTGCTTAGCACTGGAACCCTAAAATAACTATAAAATTGAAAAAGGCAAAACTCACAATATTTTCTTGGATTTTACTGGTTTCCATCTGTTCCTTTCTTGCAGCTTTTCTCCATTCTTAATTTTGTTGTTCAACATTTTTTGTACAAAGCTTTAGTCACTAGGAAAGATTCACATCTGGGAATGAAAATGTTATTCACAGCAAATTGGTTCATTCTCTTTCTGCAACTTCTCCCAAAGGCACAATATCAGCCTCGGCCCTTGATAATGTGCAAGGATGTAACCACCTTCACAATTGGAAATGTGAAATCTATCATCATTGATATAATGTACATTGTGCCCAGATTTTTTGAATTCTTCAATCCAAATGCCCATTGCCACGTCTTCTAGTTTGAACATCTGAGATGCAACACAAAGCCATCCACAATGTACAATTGTGTAAATTTTTGAAACAAAGTGTCTTAGTTCAGGTTTGTAACGTCAAGATGTTACCAACCATTACATGCAAGAAGAAAAGATGAGGGTCATGATTACTTCTAATCAAGGAATTCAATTTTGATTTCTTACCGAACTTAGGCAAGTTGAAAAAATGACAATTACAATAAAATTTTGACATGTTAGTATCATATTGATGGAAACACGCAAATAAATTGTGTAAACAAACTTATCATGCTGGCATTGGTTTCAATGTTGTGCCAACGAATTGAAAAATCAAGATGTAATTGAAATTTCATTGACATATGTTGATTTTCAATTCCTTGCTCCTAATGCAATCATGCTTAATGATCTAACATTAAAAAGGTAACATCAAGTTCTGAAAACTTATCAGTCCACCTATCAAAAATCTGGAGGAAAAAACCCGACCACTAGAAGAACCAAGTTTATTAGTCTACTTAACTGTCTAGGAGGAAAAACATATCAACTCCCAAGCTATACATTATGACATCTGTACAACTCTAGTGATCTTAATCAAAAAAGAACCCAGGATCAGATCACAGGAAAGAGGGCATCAACTTACATAGAGATTTCCTTCTCGATGGCCTTGCACAACAAATTTTGCAATATCTCTGGAAAAAATATATCCAGGACCATGTGCCCAAGGAGGGTAAAAATCACCTGGCCATTCCTGCACAATGAAAAGCACCCAAAGGTTTCATTTGGAACTACTCTCAAAAACGTATTCTAGATCCTAAAGGCAGAAGCTAGCTTCTAAACTTATCAAGAGAAGCTAGCTTCGGAACAAGTTGTGGAAACCTTTTTGTTTTGTAATGATCCAATTCATAAATAGCTCTTATATCAAACAAAAAGACAAATCTAACTTTGCTGTTTTCAACCATACCATTTAATAAACCAAGATTTTCAACTCTCTATCACTCCTATCCACTTGAATTGATATATTCTTTAAAAGCAGATAGTGTGATAATACAAGAAATAGCTGATAGTGGATTAATTCATTACCAAAATATAAGACCTCTATAATAGAGGCAATATCGAAGAACAAGTACAAAACAAACAATGTAGAACTCGACACACACACAATACTTAAGCTTAATACTCTTAACACTCCTCAAGTTGAAACATCTAGCTTGCAACAGATTCAGTAATAACTTAACAAAATTAAACATAGTTTGATATATAAAGAAACATAAAAACTAATTATTGTAGCAGTAGTAGCAACAAAAAATAATAGTAGTTGTTGTAGTAGAAATAGCAGTAATAGGAATAATTTGAGATAAGTCTATGAAACACTATATCTTATATAGTAGTAGATTAAACATCAAATAATATAATCCAAGGTAATAAAATAGATAGACAAATGTACTGTATCCTTGCAAAGCAAATACAGGTAGATAGATGTGATCTAGCCTTAGGATTTTTTAGAATTTTTTTTACTTTTATTTTTTGTATACTTCCACATTTTTTAAAATATATTTTTCTCAAAAATCATTAGTTGCACTCCCTTCCCCTTCATTTTTTCCCTCTTTTTTATTCCTTTCTCTTTGCCCTTCCTCTTTCTCTCTCCCACATGCACACACCTTCTTCCTACCTTACAAATCCACACCTTTTTTCCTTTCCCTATCATTGATGTATGTTTACATAGTCATATTATTTCATTCTTTTATTTACAACTTTTCCTCTCTTTTTCTCTTATACTGCTGCATACATCTATTGTCCTCTCATCAATTGTCCACGTAGCCTTTTTTTTCCTTGAAAACCTATGCCTTCTCTTTCCATGTTCTGTCCTTTCTTCCTTCCTCAATTTTTTTAGCAACACCTTCTCTTTTATTCTCTAATGGTGGAGGTGGATACAAATGAAGTTGTATAGAGGCCAAAGATTGGAGAAAACCAATGACAACATGGAAGCAACAAGGGATGTAGCAAGTGATGGGTTCCAAAGTTAAAAACATGACAATCAAAGAATAAAGCAGTTCAAATGTGACCATTGGCATGCTAGATGAGTGAGAGAGACTAGCAATGTTGGTGGCAAGCACAACAATCAGTAGGAGAGGGGCTACAAGGCCCTAGCAGTGGTGACGGCAATAGATGCTAGGTGATTGGTGGTTAGGAGAAAATTGGTAGCTAGGGTTTCCCTTCTCTTTATTCAAGTCTCTCACAATTTTTAGACTCTTAAAATTTAAACTCTAGCATCATGTGAGAACATAAGAAATAAGTAGAAGTGGATCAATTCATTACCAAAACACAAGACTTCTATATATAGAGGCAACATAAAGAGAATAACTACAAAACAAGCAATGTGATCTAAACCCACACACAACAGTTAGCCTTAATACAACATATAGAGACATTTTTTTTAATAGTGAAAATGTACAATATTCATATGAAAGAGAGGATGCATTTGAGTTGTACTAGATTTGTGGAATAATCTTTTTGTAGCATGTATCATACCAATTCTTGATTCATATAAAGATAAAAGTAGCAAATATAATGTTATTTTAATTCATTGTTTTCATAATTCGTATATTAATTTAATTCATTTATATATTTAACTCATATAAATTTTGATTACGTAAAGATAATTTATATCTTAACATGTGGATATACATTCTCATTCCTTACATAAATCATTGCGGATTTTTATTCATATACAAAGCATGTAAGCATTGAAAATTTGTATTGCATTTTTGTAATTAAACTTTGATTTTTATTGTAAATAGAATAAACAAACAAGGGTGAAAAAGAAAAAAAATTCCAAAAGCTAACAACTTCTAGGAGAAATAGCTTTCACCCTGCATCTTTCAAAATCTACAATACTATTCTATAACAAAGAATCTAAGAGCTTTTCCTAGAAGTTGCATGTTTTGTCCAATTTGGTACAGCTTTTGTGGTGAGAACTTCTGGGAAAAGCAATGTCTCAAAAGCTGCTCCAAACAGACCCTAAAGCTTCCAGACAAGTGAAATTAGACAAAATATACACATTAGCAGAACTACCTTTTGGCTGATATACCATTTGCTCTCCTTGTCCCTATGGGGTTTAGATTCAAATGAGATAAGGCCATATAATATACCATTAGAACTGCTTTGCTTTAAAACAGCAAGAACTTCATCTATTCTAACAAAAGCATCATCATCTGTTTTCATTATATATTTAGCAGGCAGAATTTTTGTCTGCAAGATCAAAAATAAAGTGTCAAAATAGCATTGAAAGAGAAACATCAGATTTCTAATTAAAATTGTAATCAAAATATGTAGTGTCCTCTACATCCAGCTTTCTTACAGTAAGAAGATAAAGAAAATAACCAAATTTCTTTTTATTTTAGACATCAAAAAATCCTAAGAACCCTGAGTAGGGCCAGTGTAAGTGAAGATCATCAAAGTTTAATGCATCGGTTTTATATTGAACTCTGGAAATTCAAAAATAGAGGCTATGCTAAATATAAGGGTAAATTTTGAAAGAAATATGATAAACACAATTGTTTCCTAAAAATTTTAGAATAATGTTGGACAACCGAAACATGGTAGAGAGTCCAGGAAGGTAAAAATTACTAGAACTTTTAAAAATACTAGTCTCCATTCTCAGTGCCTTCTTATTCATTTACTAGATAAGTGATTCTCACTTGGTAGAGGAAACACTCAAAGCGTCAGATTGAAAACTGTATCAAATAAAGTTGAGCAGGGGTTGAATTTGGGTTTACAAGTCATTATTTTGTTGTAGAACGTAAAACCTGGTATCATACATATTATAAACATATTCCATTATAATTTGATACAAACAACACACGTTATTCAAGGAGAGATTGTTTTAATGTATACTTGTTCAAGCACAGAATTCTTAACATGTATTTGAACTCTATTACCCAGCTTACCTTTTTTAAGAAAAAGAATCCTAAAAAGAGATATCTAGGGTCCTCAGTAAGAAAAACAATAACATATGTTAAACACCACAATGAAGCAATCATCAGTTAAAAGTTCAATCTTCAGTGATCATATTATTGTAAATCCTCTGCAAAATGGTTTTTCATATTCTTATTATTTTTTCAACAAGCAACAAACTGAGTGTTCCCAAAAGTCAAAATTAAAAAAAAAAAATTTGACTAGGAACTTCCAATGATTGATCCAAAACTATTAATAAGAATCAAAAGCAACAGTAAATAGTTCACATACCCCCAAAATGCTAATGCCAATAGTCTTTAAAGAGATTAAGCTATAATAATCAACAAAAGGCATCAGTTGGATATCTTCATATGTGTGAGCTTCCTTCCACAGCTCTAAATTTACTTTGCTGTTCTTGTGCTGAAAAACAAATATGGAATTATTGCTAGGAGAATTGCTTACTTTAAAAATAACTAGTACCACAAGACAAGAAGTTCAATAGTGTTTATGCATCTAGAAGTGAAATGAAATTATATTTTTTTAAACATAGAATGTTAATACAGTACATGATAAATCACATATCCAGACATTGATGAACTAGGCAAGCATAAAAGGACAAGGAAATCACACAAACTGATCTTGAAAATGATAATATACTTTTGAAAGAAGTTCTTGTATTCATTTAGTGCCATGGTGATAACACTTTCCATCCTATATGTTTTTAAAACTTAAATTGAACCTAGATTTGATAAACAATTTCAGTTTTACCCCATAGAGATGAAGATCATCCTGCCTTGTTTACCATACACTAATGAATACAAGAAGATATTAAAATATATGAAAAGTAAAAAATAGAAAGAAAATTTTCAGATCAGTTAAAAATTTTAAAGCAGTAAACATTCATTGTGAGTGTGATATTAAACAAATTTTAAATGAATTAATCTATTTCGATTGCAATTCCACTAGAATTGGAATTCCTATGATTGGAATTTCAAAACTAAGATTGAAATTAGTGTTGAAATTTGAAATTCTAGGATTTGAATAATAAAACTTTGAATTCTTGGGGTTAGATTTCTTCTCCAAGGAAATTATGTTTAAATTACCCCCCACACATAAAGGAAAGAAATTGAAGTAATCATCATAGTTTTTTGAAGGAAAATGAACTTCTTCCACTTCCATCATAATTTTTAAAATTTTCATTGAATTGATTTTGATTGACAACAACAACAATCCATGCCACAATCTCACTAAGGAAATTGACAATGAAAAGAAAACCACTTGTACTAGGGATACACACAAGTAACTCTATGCATGTGAGAATATACAGGTAAAAGACACCTACAAATACATTGCATGTGTTCCTAAAGCAAAAGGCTTCACTTACAAGTCCAGTTAAAAATCGCACAGCAACATGTCCAGATCTCACAGCTTCATACTGCATCCATGTTCTTCTAAGAGACATTCGGCGCTCAAAATTATTTGCAGTTGAAAATACTCCAACAAACAAGAAAAGCCTCTTCTTGGGTACTGGTGGTGCTTTGAGATTCTCAATATTCATGACTGTCTCCAAATCCTCACTGACAGGTAAACCAGTGGCAATAGAAGATACAAGATCCACATCACCACTGATTTTAACCTCATTTACCAACCATGGCTCAAGTCTCTATTGTGAATGAAAGGATAGATTTCATAGTTCTTACTATGATGTTATATGAAAATTGATTTATTAACAATCATTAGATACAATTCTACCTAATTTCACTTCAAAATTAGCAGCTGATAATTAAATGAGATCCTACCTCCCTGTATGCAAAAGAAGTTTCATGCTTCCCATTTATGCACATATGAAATCCCTCTAGACCGGCCCACAATGTGGCAGTAAAGAGTTGATCCTTCATGAAGGGAAAACTTGCCCTTAAATGCACACTTTGAGAGTTACTCATAACTGATTTTGTACCATCTTCGGTCCTATTACTGACATTCACCTTGGATTCGGTCCAAACTAGTTGCTTGCTGCAGGCAACAAGTCCATCAACTGAAGGAATAATAAGAATCAGAATAAGTCTTGTCCATCCATTTAAAAAACAAAGAGAGCAGAAAACCAACAGCCCATCCAAGCATTACTCACCACGTCAATGATGGTTATAAATAATTCAAAAGACAATCCAACAAAAATAGTGCGGGATTACATTTCAATTTTGGCAACACATGGAAAGAAGCAATTCAACGATGTGTATGTTTCAGACGTGAGAAAATTTATCCCATTCCTAAGATAAGGTCAAAATCCCCTATTATCCATCAGAATACAAAGAAACGTACAGTTACGGAGTTACCCTTAACATCGGTGGTAGACCTATTATGAGCAGGGCATTTCTCTTTCTTCCCCCATCCATCAAGACGAGTCCACGAATTCTGAGCAATAAAAGCCTCCTCCCCAAACTCCACCCGATACCTCAGCACAATTGGCCTCTCCCGCTCACCCACCGGTCCAAGCAGCTCAACCGTAAATCCACCATCACTCCCGTTCTTCCCTCTCGGGACCCCCACTATCGTAACTGCGGAATCCTCCACGAGACCACAGGGAAGGTGAAGGTTCCAACCCCCGTTCACAGAGTAGGGGCAACTGCTCGCTTCCTCTCTCCCGTGGCCACTTCTCTTCGCGGCCGCCTCAACAGCCAAGGCCGAGCTCAGCTCACTCCACGACACAGCGGCCTCTTTGACCCCAGTCCCGGTGTCGGGGAGGGCGTCGGATCTGGAGAGGAGGTTTCGCATGTGAGGCCAGAGGAGCGTCGATCTGGAGACGGGCAAGGGAGGGGACGGTGGGGAGTAGAGATCAGAGAGGCCAGTAAGGTTTGTGAGGAGGTGGGGTTTGGGGTGGAAGAAGGAGAATGGGCGGGAGGGAGAAGGAGGAGTAGCGGAGGAGGTAGTAGTCGCGCTGCTGCTACTGCCGTTGCTGATGGAGGCCGGGGGCCACTGGAAGTCGAAGAGGACGTAGCGAATCAGCAAAAGGAGAGCGAGCACAGCTACCAGAGCTCCTCCCGACCATATCTTCATTGGTTAGGGTGGGAAGAAGCAGAATCGGAGAGCTGAAGAGGGATGGAGGCGGGGGACGAGGAAGGAGATGTTGTTGAAGTGGAACGCGAATCACCGCCGGGATCCGAGTGCGGTGGACAGGGAAGTGGAATGTCGTTTAGCTCCGGCGATCTCACGAGTCAGCCATCACGTCGAAGAGCGATGGGGACCAGTCGCGCAGTACCGAACCAAGGTCAAGATCAAGATAATCGGCATCGAAGCGACAAAATACCATCAAAAGAATTAATTAATTAATTACATGTCTGTGTTGTGATTTGTTTCCAAATGCGTTAATGGTGTCCTTCTCTGCCATGCATCTGTTTATATCGTGTTAACAGCGAAAGGACGTAATTTGAGCTGTACATCGTAGTTTATTTATGTCAGGTTACTTGATTGCATAGTTTAATGATGTTAAGTCATATTAGATTATAATTTTTTATATATAGAATTGTGGAGTTTGAATCTGATTTTAATATCAATTCCTAGATTTTTCATATTAACTCTGCAGTTCATATTGTTAACGCTCTTTTCTGAATTCTTCCTGTCATTCGTTTGGATAGTTGGATAGTTGTAACTGTTAAATTATCGAAACATTTCAACTTTCAGATAGTTAGCTACAGTCACCTTCTAATTCTCCTTCTAAGTCACCAACTACTGTTTTTTGATTTCTACACGTATTTATTTGAGTAAATTAGGTTCAGATAGTTAACTTTTCTAACTTTCCGATTCTATCTTATTTTTGAATAGTTTCATGTCTTAACTTATTGAAAATTTGAATAGCTGACTTTTAATATTTTTGACTTTCTCCACATACGTATTTGAATGACTTAAGTTTTGGATAGTTAAATCTGTAACCTTCCGAAACTTCTTATTTTTCGGATAGTTAGCTTTCTTAACTTTCTAAAAATCTTTTTATGCTTTCGACTAGATTTCTACACGTGTATATATGAATAACTTAATTGTTTAGATAATTAGTTTTTCTAACTCTCTAATTTTCTTGAACTTTTAGATAATTAGCTCTTTAACTCTCCGATCATTCAAGTAGCTATCCTACTAACTTTTCAAAAGACTTCTATTTTCGGATAGTTAGCCTTCTAACTTTCCGAAGGTATTCTTACTACATTTAAACTGACTTTTCAGATACTTTCTCTAGTAACCTTTCAAACAGACTTGATTTTCGGATAGTTAACCTTCTAACTTCCAAAAGAATTTCTGCTATTTTAAACTAACTTTTCAGATACTTAGCCTAGTAACCTTTTGAAATACTTCTTCTTTTGGATACTTAAGCCTTAAATTATCCGAAGTTCCTATTTTTCTCTTGCAGCATTTTCTGAACTATCTATATCTGTTTATCTACCTTCTAATCTATAGTTTGTTGAACTGTCTTGTGACACTTGTGAAATATAATTTGTTTCCTCACACGAATTTTTGCATTATCCAAAAACAAGGGTTCTAACAGTTCCTTCAATGTTAGTGTTCCTTTCCTTGAAATATATCTTGCAATAAGGTAACTTGTAGATATGTAATAACTTCTAGATTTTGAATTTTAATTGATAAGTTAACATAAACCATCATCAATGGGTATTTTGTTAAGTTGCTAGAATATGCTTTAAGATTCAGTAGATAAAATCATGATCATTCGCCTTAATGTCATGATGACTAAATACCTTTACTTACTAAGCTTCGATGAGTTACTTGAGTAAGTTGTTGATGCATGTGTGTTTTTAAGCTTTGATGGTTAAGTTGTTGAAATATGCTTTAAGATTTAATAGATAAAATCCTGATCATTTGCCTTAATGTCCTCGTGACTAAATACCTTAACTTATTGAGCTTTAGTGAGTGTATTTTTTTATAAGTAACAAGAAATTTTCACAAACAAGATATCAAATCCAATCCGTTAAATTAACTACAAGTGCACAACATCTATTGTATTTGAACCTATAAAGAACTATCGAAATCACTTTACTTAATCAATTTTCATAGCTAGAATAATGTATATACATAATATGCTCACTTTGTTGATTTAAGGTTAACTCAACGGACTTACCTCATTGAGTTATGTTAACTCAACGAGCTCTCAAGTAACTCTAAATTAGAATTGTAGTTTGCAACAAAATACGACCTTCCATTGGACGATTCTATATATTACAAACAACATTAATTATGTTCTTGAATGCTAATTCATTTTACATCTATCATTTATCAATTCTAGCATTCAATAAATCCAAACAATAGATTCTTAAATCAAGATTTCAAAGATTTGTACTAAAATACAATTTTCAATAACTGAAATTAAATAAATGTAAAATATTAAACAATACTTACAATACAAACACAATAACAAAGATTTACTAAGCATAAAACATAGATAATAAGTTTTGTTTTCATTTTATTTCTATTCCTTAAGGGAAGTGAATGGTGAAAGGTAAAATTCTCTATTGACAATAATAAAAACTTCTATCACTATATGCGACGTGATTATATTGCTAAAAACTTAACCACTTACTATCAAATGATCCTCTCCCTATTAGATTGCGAACTTAGACTTTTGTAAGTTGATCTCCTTTTTAGCATAGTGACATCAACTCGAAACTAAGGCTAGAAGTTTTACTGTCTCTTAAGAGATGAATTGGTGCTTGATGAAAATGACTTTTCTTCCTATAATACGATCACTTCTTACAATGGTTGTTAGTCACTATATTTAGCTCGGAATCGACTCGAAATCTAGAAAGTATCTTCACAAACCTCCAATAGATGGTGGATGGTGATATTGGTGGGAGCTCAAGGAACAATCGATGTTTTCTGTAGTTAGTGTGGTTCTCCCCCTCTCTTCGTTCTTTCTCTTTCCTTTTATATTTCTTTTAATAATTACTTCTGCCTAAATAACTAGTTGGATTTCCTTCCTTCACATCAACAATGGTGATTACTTCTTCATTCCATGATTTAGATCATGGCTTAATCCGTGCAGCATGGTTTCCTTCAAATTTCCTACAACTGCTCACAATCGAATATTAGAAAATAACTGGTTTGTGGAGTTAGTGTAACTCAACGGACCGACCTTGTTGATTTAAGCTTAACTCAACGAACTAATTCAATTATGTAGTTTCGTAAAACAAATATTTATATATCATTTAACACTTGATATGTAACAGAAGTAATTTCTAATTCATTCATAATTTGACACATGAAATAATTCCTAACATTACGAAATTCCTAACACTACTATAAAATCACTCGTAAGTTAGATTTTCAATCTTTCATAAATAATACTTAATTACGTTTAATTCCTTGAAATTATGTATATTCTATAATTAAGGCACGTAATTGTATAAATATGACATAATGGCTTAATTCTTATATGATAAGCTAAATATTATGCAATTAACCATTCATTAACCACTAATATTATGCACTTTTTTATTCTAAACACTTCCCCTTACCTACATTTTGCTAGTCCCTTAGCAAACCTACTATGATCTAAAAAAAATGGGTTTTATGAAGTGCTAGGACTATTTCTTTCCTTTATAAATCTACACCCTATTTTTGAAAATATCCATTTACCTTAAATCCTCAAGAGACTAAACTCAAATTAACATCTATTTATATTTTTGAAAAATTGTCAATCTTTGTTAACATTGTTCTTCCTCTCTTCTCAAATATACTTCAAAAATAATCAACAACATATAAAATATACTTGTATAAGATAGATGATAACTATATTATACTATCAATTTTTCTCAAAAACATATTTTATCCTAAATTTATCCAATATGATTTCCAAAAGAAATTTCAATTGCATATGAATCAAAACACAACTTTGAACTTTATATGATTAAAACAAGAAGAATAATGAAGTGTATCTCAAATAAACAACTTCAAAAGTCTAATCTAGATTCAAACATCAGTAGTCATAAAGACAAAAATCATACTCGATTCAAAGATATCTATACTTTTAATGAAACACTCTCATCTTTTCAAAACAATATATGCATATTTTTACTTTAAAAGCTACTTTGAAAACTTAAATCATACAAGAGCTTTCTAATGTACCTATGTAATGAGCTTTCAGTCAAGAATCTCAAGTTTTGTCAAAACCTTAGGTTGCCAGATTTAAAAAGTCCTTTATTAGGTCAACAATTCTTATATACCTATATGCTCAAGTATAAAAGGCTTGTAATCAAACAAATCAATAAACTCTCAAAGTTCTTTGTCTTTATAAGCCCTAATAATTTTTTTAAACATAGTATATGTGTATTTCATTAATATATATTCAATAAAGCACAAATCTCATATAATCTTGCTTCTACGATCTACTAAATATATGAATCAATCTCAATAGGCTCATACTTTCTAATGGTAGTTCACTATGATTTACACATAAATCATTCCACAAATTTAATCAATTAGGTTAAATTTATCATTGATCATATGCACTTCATTCAATCTAAAAAATCAACAATTCAACTTTTCAAGATTTCAAACAAATTCTAAGGTTTTGTTAAGCATACTGACTTCCATTTAAAATTGTAAAGCCGTTAAACTCATAAAATTTAGTAAAAACATAAGATACTATAAAGTTTTACTACTAATATATTATATCCTCTATAGTAATCTAGGTGTATAGTTGTTGAGAAGGTGTCAAATAAATTTTCAGATAGTTCCAACAAAATTCATAAAAATTTATCAGATTCTACAAAATATTGTAGAACAATCCTAATTCTTACAAATGACAAGGAGTAATTTGATTTTCATCTAATTACCTCTCCCCCATACTTACATTTTGCATTGTCCTTAATGTAATAGATTAACAAAATATGTAGTATATGAGAGCAAACATGATAGATTGATTTTGTTGGCTTAATACTTAAGTCAACGAACTTAGTTCGTTGAGTTAATACCTAACTCCATGAACTACACAAGATTGTAATTTCAGAAAAAGGTAATTAAGCAACCTATCTTGTATTTTTGTACCTTCATTACTATCTTCTAACTTTTGCTCTAGAGAAATCTTTCTTTTACTAAGTAAAAGTAAAACATATAATAATATAACAAATAAAAGTAAAACATATAATTCTATATGTATGCATGGTGTGGAACCTAAGCTCTTACGCCTTTGGTGGTTCATAAGCAAGCTAGTTGATTTCTCATAACAGATACCAACAAATTGGATTGATGATAAAAAATTTCTTCAGTATTTTTCTTGTAAAATCACTAAAACAACTTGTAAATAAAAGATAGCAATAATCTATACTAAAATCCTTTCTTTCGTAAATGCAATAAGAATGTGTCATACAAGAATACCATTTAAAAACATAATTGAAAAGTAATGATAAATGGGATAAACATGTCAGTTCATGCAAAACATTTAGGCATCTCCCTTCTAACTTGTAACTCTACTTCTATGGTATTTTCTTGTTTCTTTAACTGATACACATGTAATATGTTATCCACACCAAAAATCAAAGTGTCGCCATTTATGAAATTAAAAGTGGATATTGCTCCTTTTCCTATCCATGAAGATCTAGATGCTTCTATTTCCACAAATAATTCAATGTATTCATCTCTCCATTTCCATTCATATAGGTCTTCTATTATCTAGATTTGAAATTTCAAAAGGTCATTCCACCATCATACCAAACATAAAGTAGGAAAATCAGATTCATTATACCATACCCCCAATTGAATTTTGTCATACTCAGTAGATGGTGGTTCAGCTATAATATCAAGTATAGGTAAAATTTCTACTATTTCATCATAACTATCAATACTCACTATGTATAGATTGGACTTAAATGCAACTAATATATCAAGTACAAGATATACATAACCATTAAGTATTACATGAGTTTTGTTCAGTAATGTCCTATTTCCCATATATTCTATAGTGTTTTCAATCCAAACTCTGTTCTTAAAATTGTAAACATTTAGGCAAAATCCTTCATCCTAATTTTTAGTTGGTCTCCAATAAAATAATTTAACTGATATACTTGAATTCCAATCTGTAAATGTTATTACAACTCCTGAATTTTTAGTGGGAACTTCAAAAGTACAAGGTTTCCCAATACTAAATTCCTCTTTAGTATATGACATCTTGACTTAATTCTATACATTATTAATCCTTTATCACTTTCTATAATAGAATCTATTCCTGTTAGTGAATGAGGTGGAATTCCAGTAGTGTCTTCGATGTTTAAATATTCATAACATACTATACTACGACGAAATAATTTCCTTAAGAATCTCATTTATTTTGGTCATTTTTGAAGCTTGTAATCTATGAAAATACTTTTCTATTACACAATCCTTAATCTGCTTTGATACACATCATAATCTGCATAAATCTTTGGCTAACAAATAACTTAATACCTCTTTTAATGCATCCAACAGCAAATCCATAATTTCCAATCGTTGTGATTCTGTATTCAGTAAAAAAAACAAAAATCAATATTAAGAATTAGCTTACTAACAAATTCATAGAGTTAAGTGGTAACTCAATGAACTTAGTTCATTGAGTTAAGTAATAACTCCACGAACCTGAGAATAATAATAAAAACTATTTTTGTTATAAAGGTTTCTATGTATTCTATTTTGTTTGTTTGTTTTTTTTATATATATATTAGTTATAATGATTACTTACTTCATTCTACTTCCCTCCTATAGGAGGTATCAATTTCATTTATATTTTTATTTAAAGGATTTGGGATTGATTGACTTAGTAATCCTCCTGTAGGTCTAATTTCCATTGGTTCCTTCATTTATATTTCTATTCATATTTTGTTCTAATTTCTATTCATATTTTGATTTTGAATTGCAAAACTCTCGAATACTTGATCTAAACGATTATTCATGTCTTGAATTACTTTTTCTAATTTATCTATTCTAGTTCCTTGTTTTATTAATGCTTCATAATTTTGATTCTTATCATTAATGTTCTCTCCTCCTTGGAAATTCTTATTTTTCCAAGATAGATTTGGATGATTTCTCCAATTACGATTATAAGAATTACCAAAATTATCTCTTGGGTTCCTAGCATATATAATATCTAGATCATTCATTTTTATATTTTTTTTGCTAGTTTTTGATTTAATGATAGTTATTCTATTTTCTTTGTTAATTCATGCAACTTGACTTCCAACATAGTGCCCAAATCAATCACATGCATTCCTTTAGGTAATGTGTTTTCTTGTCTGAAATAACTTTAGTCGAATTTTCCCACTAAAGCAGTTCTTTTTGCAAAATTTTCTAAATATACTTGTACTTCTTCGCTACCGAGCTTTAAAAATCCATTTTGGCATGTAGATTCTAACAAAGATTTTGTTGCTACATCTATACCTTCATAAATTATGCCTATCAATTGTGTTTTACTCATTGCATGATGTGGACATTATGTTAGTATATCTTTAAATTATTCAAAATATTTCTAGAATGATTCTCCTTACTTTTGATTGCCTATTAATATATTTTTTTTCTTCTTTATGGTCTAGTGAGTAGGGTAATATTTTTCTAGAAAAATTGAATAGAATTCAATCCATGTAGAGATTAAATCCAAAGATAAAGTATACAACCATCACTTAGTTGTATCTTTTAAAGCAAATGGAATAACCGAAGAAGAGAGGAAGCCTAGAAACCGAGTTAGCAACCATACCTCCAGAAAAGCACAACATCAAAGCCTCCACAAGTGATGAATCCTAGAAGAGAACTGATGTGGACTATTTGGGAATGCAATCTTTAGGGTTTCTAGGTAGGTGGGAATAACTGAAGGAGAGAGGAAGATGATAGATGTGACAATTCTCCTTCTTTCAGACTTAAGGACAAAGATGTGAGGCGAGTGTAGGTGGTTGGGATTAGAGAGGGCATAATATTTGATTATTCAATTGCTTAAAATGAAATGTGCATAATATATTGCTTGCTCAATTGAGGATTATTTGATTTCATATCTTAATGATAATTCTTTTAAGATATGCATGAAATCAATATATGTTTAGAATGAAAAAGTGCATAATATTAAGGGTTAAATGATGGTTAATTGCATAATATTTAGCTTATCATATGAGAATTAAGCCATTATGTTATAATTGAACTATTATATGTGTTAATGAAAGAATATGCATAATTTCAGGATATTAGCGTTAATTAAGTACATTTCTAAACTGTTGGTGAATTGCAGGCTGTGAAATTCTTAAGTATTCGAATTTTCTATTATTTCAGAGATTATGTTTAATGTACCAGACAATTATGTTTTAAATGCTAAAAGAATATTTAGGTGAATAGTAACAACTCATTGAGTTAGTGTTCTTTTTGTTGAAAGATCACGTACCAACTCATTGAGTTACAAGTTTAAAGGTATAAAAAGATCATGTGAGAACTCGTTGAGTTAGTGAGTGAAAACCGTAAGTTATATATCTAAACTCGTTAAGTTAGAATTATGCACGTGCTGAATTTAAATGCTTTATTATGTCACGTGAAATGCACATGTTTAACTCGTTAAGTTAGCATAACTATACACGTTGAGTTACATGAATACACACTAAGGTAACGTGTTATGTTAGCAGCTTATTTCTTTATTGCATGTGGTTTATAGTTAAATCAACGAAGTAAGTATGTTGAGTTATCTATAACTCCACGGACCATTTATTTTCTAATATGTCACTGTAGTAGTTGTAGAAACAGGACATTCAAAGGAAAACCACGATTACACATATCACGCAAGAATTCACTTGTGAAGGAAGAAGAAATCAACGTTGTTGATATGAATGAAGGAAATTCAACTGATCATCTTAGCAGAAGCAGTTACTATAGAAAGAAATATAAAAGAAGAGGAGAAAAATGAAGAAAGGGTGTGTGTAGAGGTGGAGAACCATGCTAACTGCAGGAAGCGTCGAAAGTTCCTTGAAGCTCCACACCACCACCAAAATCACTAACCATCGGAGGTCTGTGAGGATACTTTTCTGATGTCGAGTCGATTCTGAGCCAAACATGGTGCTTGACAATCATTGTGAGGAGTGACCACGTCGTAGGAAGAGAAGTCATTTTCACCAAGCACCGACTCATATCTTAGGAGATCGTAAAGCTTTTAGCCTTGGTTTTGGGTTGATGCCAGTATGTTGAAGAGGAGATCGTCTTACAATTCTGGACTCATGATTCTATAGGGAGAGGAAGTAGGATTGTAAGTGATTAAGTTTTCAGTGGTGTAATCGCGTCGCATGTAGTGATGGAAGTTTTTACTGTCAATAGAGATTTTTACATTTCCCCTTTCATTCATCTTCAGGAACATATCAAAACAAAAATACCAAAAACAACAAATTATCTGTGTTTACGTTTAGTATTAAAGTGTTGTATTGTTTGTTTTGTATCGTGATTAATGTTATCATTGTTAGTATTGTGAATGTTTTATGTTTGTTTGATTTAGAAAATAGAAAATAGTTTTACAGTTTACTGAAATTGATTCGTTCTAGATACTTAAAGATTTTAATGGTTACTGTTTGAAATATCTGAATGTTAGTATTGCTTAATGATAAATCTAATGTTAACTAACATTAAAGAGCTTAATTGATGTTATTTACAATTTAGGGAACCGCCCAATGGTTGGCTGAATTCCTCTGTAAATAGCATTATTCAATTGGAAAGATAGACTCGTGGAGTTAACTTAAGTTTATAAGATTAGTCTGTTGAGTTAGTCATAACTCAACAAACTAAATTTGTTGTGTTAATTGTAACTCAACGGAGTACTTAATTGAACACATAAACTCCAATATAAAAATCTAAACAATACACAATTCTTACTCAATCTTTGTGGGATCGACTTGTACTTGCACACAAATACAATATACACTATGCACTTGCAGTTAAAACACAAATTGGAATTAATATCTAATCTATGTGAAAGGTTGTTAGTTTACTTCTAAAAGTAATTATTGATATAAGCATAAAGACAAATTAAACAAGTTTAAAAATTAACTTAATAACCTCAATACATTTTTTTTGGTGCCGTTACCGAGGAACTAATCAAGTTCTCTAGTGCCACCTAACAAATAGAAGTTAACAAATTAATACAAGTTTTCTGGTGCCATTGCTAGGGATTGAGAAACTAAGCAACTATGAGTACTATTTTGTTTTAATAGCAGGAGGAGTGTCGTGTGTTTTATTCTATGATTGAGAATAAGGCATATGCTTATGCTTAAAGATTTCTGAAATATGTAGTTAGCATATGTGAATTCTGCAATTTGGAAGGTCACGACATCTATGATTGTTTGAAACTGAGACAATTGCAGATGGTTAGATCACATGAACAACAAATGAATTATATTCAATATAATAGAGCTGAGTATGAGAATCCTATAATTTACCCAACTAATGGTCAGTATAGAATGTGTAATATGTTGAGAGACACGGAAGTTTGGGATAGGTATGACAGACTAGAGCGTAGCTTAGAGCAAAACATGGACAAACTGGAACAATATATGTGTCAGCAACAAGAAGTCAACCAATTAAACTATAAGAAAGTATATTCATAACCTAAAATTGATATTATATACGAAACTTAAAAAATTATAATGAAAATTGATCAAAAATTGAATGCAATGAGATTAGATGATTTGGAAAGAAAATTAAAAACATTGGATGAATATACAATGAAATTACAAGTTATGCAACAAGACAACACAAATGAAAACTTTAATGTTACAAATTTGCATAATTTGCAAGATATATAAACAAAAGAAAATACCAATGCAATAGAATTTAAAGAATGCAATTTAAAACTAAAAATAGTTGAAGATCATAATCACGAAAATGAAATACAAAAATATCATGAAAGTAATGAAAATCTGGAAGATGTATGTATAACATTAAGATCTGGAACTGATATACCACTATGTTCAGGTTGCTTTAGGTGGCACCAGAGAACTTGTATTGGTTCCTAGGCAACAACATTAAATAACTTGTATTTGTTAACTTTTGTTTTTAACTTAGTTAATGTGTCTTTATGCTTATCAGTAATTCCTTTTTAGAAGTAAGCAAACAACCTTTCACACAAATTAGATATTAATTCCAATTTGTATTTTAACTATAAGTGCACAGTGTATATTATATTTGTGTGCAAGTATAGGTCAATCCTATAGAGAAATTGAGTAAGAATTGTGTACTGTTCCATTTTTTTTATAATATACTTAATGTGTTCAGTAATCCCTCTTTTGAGTTACAGTTAACACAACAGACTAATCTCGTGGACTTAAGTTAACTCCACGAGCCTATCTTTTCAGTTTAATACTGCTATTTACAGAGGAATTTAGCCAACCATTGGGCGGTTCCATAGATTGTAAATAACATCAATTGAGCTCTTTAATGCTAGTGAATATTAGATTTATCATTAAGCAACACTAACATTCAAATATTTCAAATAGTAACCATTAAAATCTTTAAGTATCTGGAATAATCGATTTCAGTAAACTGTAATACTATTTTCTATTTTCTGAACCAAACAAACACAAAACATTCACAATACTAATAATAATAACTTTAATCACAATACAAAACAAACAATACAACACTTAAATACTAAATATAAACTCAGATAAGTTGTTGTTTTTGGTATTTTTGTTTTGAGATGTTCATGAAAATGAGCGAAAGGTGAAATGTAAAAATATCTATCGACAGTAAATACTTCCGTCACTACATGCTACACGATTACACTACTGAAAATTTAATCACTTACAATTTTGTCTCCTCTCCCTATAGAATCGCGAGTCCAAAATTGCAAGATGGTCTCCTCTTCAACATACTAGCATCAACCCGAAACTAATGCTAGAAGTTTTACGATCTCCTGAGATATGAGTCGGTACTTGGTGAAAATGGCTTCCCTTCCCGCGACGCGATCACTCCTTACAGTGGTTGTCAAACACCATGTTTGGCTTGGAATTGACTCGACATCAGGAAAGTATCCTCACAGACCTCTGATGGTTGGTGATTATGGTAATGTTGGTGATGTTGGTGAATTGTTAGTGATGGTGTGGATGATTCAATGAACTTTCGACGCTACCTGTAGTTAGTGCGGTCCTCCACCTTTACACACACTACCACACACCGCCAACCACACCTTCATTTTTTCTCCTCTTCTTTTATATTTCTTCAGTAGTAACTGCTTCTGCTCTAAATGATCGGTTGGATTTCCTTCATTCAGATCAACGATGGTGATTTCTTCTCCCATCCACGAGTGAATTCCTATGTGATACATGAAATCGTGGCTTTCCTTCAAATGTCCTATTTCTGTAACCGCTACAATGGCATATTAGAAAATAAATAGTCCGTGGAGTTACAAATAACTCAACGGACTTACTTTGTTGATTTAACTATAAAACACGTGCAATAAAGAAATAAGCTGCTAACATAACGCATTAGCTTAGTGTGTATTCATGTAACTCAACGCGTTCAGTTATGCTAACTTAACGAGTTAAACATGTGCATCTCACGTGATATAATAAAGTAATTTAAATTCAACACATGTATCATTCTAACTTAACGAGTTCAAATATATAACTTACGGTTTTCACTCACTAACTCAACGAGTTCTCACGTGATCTTTTTATACCTTTAAACCTATAACTCAATGAGTTGGCACGTGATCTTTTAACAAAAAGAACACTAACTCAACTAGTTGATACTAATCACTTAAATATTCATTTAGCATTTAAAACATAACTGTCTAGTACATGCAATATAACTCTCCAAAATAACAGAAAATTTGGATACTAAAGAATTAAAAACTAGCAACTTACCGATAGCTCAGAAATGTACTAAATTAACATTAATTCCCTGGAATTATGCAGATTTTTTCATTAAAGCATATAATAGTGCAATTATAACATAATAGCTTAATTCTCATATGATAAGCTAAATATTATGCAATTAACCATCATTTAACCATTAATATTATGCACTTTTTCGTTCTAAACACACTAAGAATTCAAAAAGAAAGTAACATGAAGGTGGATAAGAACAAAAATCAAAATGATAATGAAAATGTAATATTTGAAAACGTAAAAATCATTGAAGAAAAATCTGAATCTGAAAATGAGACTAAAAATGATCAAACAAATGAAATGAAAGAAAAAGAATCTTTTAAATTACAATCATTAGCACCCTATCTTGAAAGATTACAACAAATATTTCCTGAAAAATAAGAAAAAATTAGAGAAATTTTTGAAAAAGTACAAGTTAACATTCCTTTGTAATTTTTGTAAAGGTATCAATGGTTTTGAGTCTCTATCGAGTGCTAGTTTTGAGCTCGACACCTGTGTTGTGCTTATATCGTGTATTTTGTGGAATTCAGTTCTGTAAATTTTCCTTGTTAATGTAACAGATCTACTTTCAAGGCGCGCTTATTTCGTAGCATTTCATGAAGATTTGACGAAGATTTAATTTTTGAAAAGTTTCCATAACCGTCTGCGCCCCTTTCTTAAATAAGATATTGCCAACGTTTTAATTTGAGTTAATCCACAAATCATTGCCATTTGAAAGATATTCTGAGGATCTTTCTAACCGTTATTTATTCTGGATTTTTAAACATTCAAGTTGGAAGTTATTAGAGTTAAAAGTCGAGCTTAAATTCTATGATTTCAGGATTAATACTCATTGATTTCTTGAATATCTTATCATAACTTAAGAATTAATTGAACTTTGGGGTAATCTTATAAACCTTAATTGTGCTACAAATTTTGTATATTAATATCAAGTAATTAGAGTTTAATTATGAGTTAATTTAGTGTGGGTATTTAATTAGATAATCATTTTAATAAAATTTATTTAAGACAAACTCTTTGTGGATTCGACCCGTACTTGCACATGCTTATTACAATGGGCACCGTGCGCTTGCGGTTATAAATGTAAAATTTGCACTTTTGCCATTAATTTAACAACATATAAAAGCATTATAGCAGACATAGTTAATTACTTGGTTACTAGTTTAACACCTAAGGATTGGAATAGACAGGATAAGAAATTGTTCTTTTTAATGGTAAAATATTACTATTGGGAAGACCCATACTTATTTAAGAAATGTTCTGATCTGCTTTTAAGGAGGTGTGTTCTAGAAACTGAATATCAGAGCATATTGTCTTTCTACCATGACCAAGCATGTGGAGGGCATTTTAGTTCAGAGAAAACTATTGCCAAAATTCTGCAATGTGGCTTTTATTAGCTGACACTATTCAAAGATGCTTATAAATATTACTTAAGTTGTTTAAGATTGTTAGGAATTTTGTTTTGATGATATATGCTTTATTAAAGTTTTTAAATAAGTCTAAGTAATATTCTCTAAGTATATTTCTCTAAGTATAATAGTTAACAGAATATCGAAAAGTTTCATTTTTATGTCGGATAAGTAAAGATTTCCAAAGAGTTAGATTTTCAATAGTTAAACTTTCGGATAGTTAACATTTTGTTTTTGTCGAATAGTTTATGTTAAAAACTCGTATAGTTAAGTTATTTGCACATGTGTTTTTAATGTTTTAAGTTATCATGTGTTTTTCCATGTACGCTCGGTAATGAAAATCGAATAGTTAGATAACTGTTCGAGTTTTTATACGCATGGATAGATAACTGTTCAAGTTTTATAAAATGACTAACGAACAGATAAGTTTGCTATGTTTAGTCATGTGTTTTGCAGGTGCAAAAACTCGAAGAGTTACAGATAAGTATTCGAGTTTTTACATGACTTAAAGGATAAGTGTTCGACTAAATCAAAGACTTAGAAGATATTCTACAAGACTCCAGGAAGATAAAGTTTCGGTGAATCTACGAGTGGACATCGTGGAAATTCAAAATGATAGTGGAGAAAGTGGAAACTCAAAAAGATAGTAATTTGGATTAAAGAAAAAATTAGTATGTGGATTATGGATTATGGATTGTGGATTAAGTGGATGAACATGCTGAATGTGAAAACATAGTTCGACTACTAATAGAGAGTACGAGCTACATCAGAATAGAGGATCCCAATCTCAAATATCAAGTCTAAATATTCAATCTAGATCCCTAACTGAAAAGTTAAGTTTGAATATTCATATTTTGAAAAATTCTCCAACATCAGAAGAAGTTCGAAATTCCAAGCAATTTCAGAAAAGAAGCTGCAAAGGTAAAAAGTTTGGAAATTCGACAATTGGAGAAGAAGAGATACAGAAGCTGAGCAAAGAGAAAGAAAGAAGCTGTGTGCATAAAGATCAGGTTTTATACAATTCAAAATTAGTTTTGAATAAGAGCTTTGTTTTTCTATTTGAATTGTATATCGAACATTACTGTATCAAAACTTTCAAGAAGGGAATTGAGTTGAAAAGATATAGTAAATTCTGTTTTTAAATAAAGAATAGAATTTCATTTACAAGTGTTTTGTGCTCTTATTTTATTCGCTAGTATTTTAATTACTAAAGACACAATTCACCCCTCCTCTTGTGATACAGACGATCCTACAAAGATGTCAACAAATAGGAAGAATATCAAAGAGGAATATGATACCTCTTAATCCTATTGTTGAGATTGAAATCTTTGATGTGTGGGGAATAGATTTTATGGGTCCATTTCTTATGTCTAATCAATTTAATTATATATTGTTGGGGGTGGATTATGTATTTAAATAGATAGAAGCTATTCCTACAAAAACTAATGACAACAAAGTGATAATACATTTTATAAGAACTAATATAATTGCCAGATTTGGAATACCTAAAGCTATTATCAATGATAGAGGAACTCATTTCTGTAATAGAAGTTTTGAAGCCTTAATGAAGAAATATGGAGTAAACCACAAAATTGCAACATCATATCATCCGTAAACAAGTGGACAAGTAGAAAGTGCAAACAAACAAATTAAGTTAATCTTAGAAAAAGTAGTAAATCCTACTAGAACAGATTGGGCTAATAGATTAATAGATGCACTTTGGGCTTATAGAACTGCTTATAAGACAAGCTTAGGTATGTCACCTTTTAGGCTAGTATATGAAAAAAGTTGTCATTTACCAGTTGAAATTAAACATAAAGCTTATTGGGCATTAAAAGATCTGAATACTAATTTAAATCAAGCTGCTGAAAATAGGAAAATGTAATTGATTGAATTAGAAGAATTTAGGAATGAAGCTTATTCGAAGACTATAAGAGAAAAAGAGAAAATGAAGTTCTGACATGACAAGAAAATTATTCTAAAAACCTTTGAAATAGGACAAGAAATATATCTCTACATGACTAAACTCTATAACCATCTAGGAAAATTAAGATCTAGATAGGCAGGACCTTACATAATTCGAAATATTGATCCTTATGGAGCTATTGAAATTGAAAATCCTAAAAATCAGAATATATTTAAAGTAAATGGACAAAGACTTAGACCTATTTTGAAAATACCAAAAAGTTCCTATGGAATTATAGAATAAGTAAGAGTAGAGGACTACTCGAGCTTTACTTAGTAAGAAATTATCTAAGTAGAAGTAGTAAAAAAAAAACCTTATTTAAACATAGTCACGGTTTAACTGAAAGAAATTATCGATTTTATCGAAACATATATTAAAAGAAAAAAATTGTTGCGGTTCAACCAATAGGATCCATCGGTCTAACTGAAACATAAAAATATAAAAAAAATCTATATATTATATTAAGTAAAAATGTTGATTTTATTGAAGCATAGTATTGGTTCAACTAGTAAGAAAAAAAGAGAGTAATTAATTTCGGTTCAACCGGGGAATATAACGGTTTGACTGAAAATTCTAAAATGTTAAAAAATTAAGAGTCGGTTAGACCGAAAATTCTTCGGTCTTGACCAAAGTAAAAATTAGTATTTTAAGTATTTTTATTAGTTATAACTTTACGGGAAGTCCGTTGAGTTACGCTTAACTCAATGAATTTATTTCGTTGAGTCTAGGATAAGTTAGCAAATTTACTCCGTTGAGTTAACTATAACTCAATAGAGTATTGTAATTAAGTCCACAGACTTAGTCCATGGAGTTAATCGTAACTCCACGGAGGAGTGAGAGAGCGAGAGTTTGTGCGAGAAAATGACCCGATTACCTGCCTAAACTTAGGGCTTATTTATACTAAAACTTAGGATTTGAGGGCATTATTCACAGACTCATTTAGAACTTAGAATAGTAGAGATCAGAGCAATTCTGTTTCGTTTCGTTACTCCACGATGACAAAGATGAAACCAGAATTCTGGGAGGACGTAGTTGACACGTTAGAATTTCTTAAAGAATCGGAAGAATGGCACACGAGGCAGAAGATCAGAAATACAACGAGGGAAAAAGAGTTACAAAAGGTAGAATCTGACCTTTTCTACTAAAGGAAAGTGTTAGTGGATTTAGGCATAAAAATACCTCAGATTATGGAAATGAGAATCAAAGTAACAACTGAAGTTGCTGTAAATAGAGAAAGACGAATTAGGCCAAATAATGAAGTTGCCCTAGAATTGATCCAACGTAAGTCCCAACTCTAGTTCAAAAGACACATAGGTAGACGGGCTCAGTGGGCAATCTGGGAGCAGCAAAGGAAAGGAAATGAAGAACAAGCAACTGAAGAACAACAGGAATCGACTGCTGAAAGACCTATCCCTGAGAAATAGCAGCTAGGACCTTCAGTTCCACCAATAGAGCCATTACCTCAAATAGCATTTGTTTGGCTGAGAACTGAAGAAGAAGATAAAGAGTTTGCTAGCTTGGTCAAAACAGCAAAAGACCAAGGAGATAATGAAGAAATGGCTATAGCCAAGGCACATATTTTGTATGATGCCTTAAAGAGAAGGCAGGCAAAAGAAAAGATGAAGGGCCAATACAAAATTAAAATAGAGCAACATCAAGAAGCAGCTAGATCAAGTGTTGCAAAAGAAACTGAAGTTGGTCCTTCGAGACTAGTTATTATAGAAAAAAATTAAACAAGAAGAGCTAGTACCTATGGCACGAAGGCCTGCAGAGCGTATTATTGTAGATTTAATCTCAGATGAGGAAGATTAGACATAATTAATTAGAATAAGGAAAGGAAAAGAGATAGTGCCTGAACATCAAGAAGAGATTAAACCCGAGCCTGGAATATCAATAGGGCCTATAAAGCCAATTTTTGTAAACCTACTATCCGAATCTGAGAAGGAGCAAGAGCAGCAGCAACAAAAGCAAAGAGAAGAAGAAAAATAGGTTGAAACTAATCTACAGCCTGTACAAACAGAAGAAACAGAAATTAGGGCAGAAGCTGATTTGCCCGTGACTCCATCCCAATCTACCACAAAATCAGAAAGAATAGTGACAATGTAGATTGGTAGTCAAGAGAAAGAAGAAAGAGAAGAAACTGAACAAGAGCATATTGAACAAGAAGGAAATGACTTGACAGATTCCACTAAAGAGAGAAAGACTCTGATCAGATCTGGGATTGTTGACTGAAAGCTCGATACATGGGTACACTAGAAAGCTCTTGTATGATTCAAGCTTTTCAAATTAACTTTTAAAGTATAAATATGCATATACTGTTTTAAAAAGATAAAAGTGTTTTGTGAAATACAAATATCTTTTGAATCGAGTATATTTTCTGTTATCTAAGATTACTGAAGTATGAATCTAGAATAGACTTTTGAAGTTGTTTATTTGAGATACAATTCATTATTCTACTTGTTTTAATTATATTGAATTGGATTGTGTTTTGATTCATATGTAGTTGAAATTTATTTTGGAAATCATATTGGAAATTCAAGATAACAGATGTTTGAAAAGAAGAAAAATGATAATATAATTAACACCTATATGATGCTAATATATTTTGTATGTAATTTACATATGTTCTAAATATATTTGTGGGTTGAAGATGAGAAAACAAAATTAAAATAGAATACTAAAAAATACAGAATATCTATATAGTAATCTAATTTATTATTCTGAAGAAGAACAAAAGGAAGAATTAATTCTAGCACTTTAGAAAGACCAACTAGTTAGATCTTAGTTTGCTAAGGGACTAGCAAAATTTAAGTATGGGGGAAGTGTTTAGAATGAAAAAGTACATAATATTAAGGGTTAAATGATGGTTAATTGTATAATATTTAGCTTATCATATAAGAATTAAGCCATTATGTTATAATTGCACTGTTATATGCATTAATGAAAGAATTTGCATAATTTCAAGATATTAGCATTAATTAAGTACATTTTTGAACTGTTGATGAATTACAGGTTGTGAAATTCTTAAGTACCCAAATTTTCTATTATTTCAGAGAGTTATGTTTAATGTACCGACAGTTATGTTTTAAATGCTAAAAGAATATTTAGGTGAATAGTAACAACTCATTGAGTTAGTGTTCTTTTTGTTGAAAGATCACGTGCCAACTCGTTGAGTTATAGGTTTAAAGGTATAAAAAGATCACATGAGAACTCGTTGAGTTAGCGAGTGAAAACTGTAAGTTATATATCTGAACTTGTTAAGTTAGAATTATGCACGTGTTGAATTTAAATATTTTATTATGTCACGTGAGATGCACATGTTTAACTCATTAAGTTAGCATAACTATACGTGTTGAGTTACATGAATACACACTAAGATAACTCGTTATGTTAGCAACTTATTTCTTTATTAAACGTGTTTTATAGTTAAATCAACGAAGTAAGTTCGTTTAGTTATCTGTAACTCCATGGACCATTTATTTTTTAATATGCCACTGTAGTAGTTGCAGAAACAGGACATTCGAAGGAAAACCACGATTACACGTATCACATAGGAATTCACTCGTGAAGGAAGACGAAATCACCATCGTTGATATGAATGAAAGAAATCCAACCAATCATCTTAGTAGAAGCAGTTACTATAGAAAGAAATATAAAAGAAGAGGAGAAAAACAAAGAAAGGGTGTTGTTTAGAATGAAAAAGTGCATATTATTAACGGTTAAATGATGGTTAATTGCATAATATTTAGCTTATCATATGAGAATTAAGCCATTATGTTATAATTGCACTATTATATGCTTTAATTGAAGAATCTGCTTAATTTTGGGAAATTAATGTTAATTTAGTACATTTATGAACTGTCGGTAAGTTGTAGGCTGTGAAATTCTTAAGTATCCAAATTTTCTGATATTTCGGATAGTTATGTTTAAATTGCCGAACAGTTATGTTTAGAGAGAATATTTTATTATTTCTAGATGTACACGTGTCGAAACCAGAATGAATGTCTTAAGTGAATTTTCGGTGAGTTAGCTGTAACTATCCGAAAATGCATTTAAGCATCGGATAGTTATATTTGTAACTCTCCGAAATGTTATTTTATGTTTAAACTGCTGCTGACACGTGTCGAGATCTGGTAGATTTACTTAAGTTATAACTCATTAAGTTAGCATAACTGTATGCGTTGAGTTACATGAATATATACTAAGGTAACGCGTTAGGTTAGCGGCTTATTTCTTTATTGCATGTATTTTATAGTTATTTTCTAAAATGCCACTGTAGCGGTTGTAGGAACAGACAATTGGAAGGAAAAACCACGTTTGCACGTATCACGTAGGAATTCAATCGCACATGGAGAAGGAAGCATCGCCGTTGATTTGAAGGAAGGAAATCCAACTGATCATTCAAGTAGAAGCAGTTACTACTGAAGAAATATAAAAGAAAAGAAGAAAAAAAGAAGAAAGTGTGATCGATGGACGGCCAGTGTATACAAAGGAGGAGCACCGAGCTTTCTACAAACAGTATCGACGATTCTCCGAAGTATCACACCAACCATCGTTATCACTACCATAATCACCAATCATTGGAGGTCTATGAGGATACTTGCCTGATGTCGGGTCGATTTCGAGCCAAACACAGTGCCTGACAACCACTGTGAGGAGTGATCGCGTCGCGGGAAGGGAATACATTTTCACCAAGCGCCGACTCATATTTTAGGAGATCGTAAAGCTTTTAGCCTTGGCTTCGGGTTGATGCCTATATGCTGAAGAGGAGATCATCTTGCAATTCTGGACTCGCGATTCTATAGGGAGAGGAGATAGAATTGTAAGTGGTTTAATTTTTAGTGGTGTAATCGCATTGCAAGTAGTATCGGAAGTATTTACTGTCAAGTGAGATTACTTTACATTTCACCTTTCGCCCATTTCCATGTTCACATCAAAACAAAAATACCAAAAACAATTTATCTTTGTTTGTATGTTGTATTTGAGTGTTGTATTGTTTGTGTTGTATCGTGATTAATGTTATCTGTATCAGTTTTATGATTGTTTTATGTTAGTTTTAATTTTACAGTTTACTGAAATTGGTTCGTACAAAAAACTTAAAGATTTTAATGGTGACTGTTTGAATCATTTGAATGTTAGTATTGCTTAATGATAAATCCAATGTTAACTAGCATTAAAAAGCTTAATTGATGTTATTTACAATCTGTGGAATTGCCCAATGGTTGGCCGAATTCCTTTGTAAATAGCAGTATTATAAAGAAGAGACAGGCTCGTGGAGTTAACTTAAGTCCACGAGGATGGTCCGTTGAGTTAGCCATAACTCAATGAACTTAGTCCGTTGAGTTAACTATAACTCAACGGAGTGCTTATTGAATATAAATTTGAATTGTTCACAATCAAACATTTCTTAAATTCGTTAGCAATTCCCTATGGGATCGACCTGTACTTGCACACTGATACAATAGACACTATGCACTTGCAGTTAAAGTACAAATTGGAATTAATATCTAAATTGTATTAAAGGTTGTTTGTTTACTTCTAAAAGAAAGAATAGGCATAAAGATAAATTAACTAAGTAAAAAATAGAAGTAACAAATCCAAGTTTTTCTAGTGTAGTGCTGGGAAAATCCAAACAGGTGTGTGTAGAGGTGGAGAACCGTGCTAACTGTAGGAAGCGTCAGAAGTTCCCTGAAGCTCCACACCACCACCAAAATCACCAACCATCGGAGGTCTATGAGGATACTTTTTTGATGTCGAGTCGATTTCAAGCCAAACACGGTGCTTGACAACCACTATGAGGAGTGATCGCGTCGCGGGAAGAGAAGCCATTTTCACCAAGCACCAACTCATATCTCAGGAGATCATAAAGCTTCTAGCCTTGGTTTTGGGTTAATGCTAGTATGCTGAAGAGGAGATCATCTTACAATTCTAGACTCGCAATTCTATAGGGAGAGGAGGCAGGATTGTAAGTGATTAAGTTTTCAGTGGTGTAATCGCGTCGCATGTAGTGACAGAAGTTTTTATTGTTGATAGAGATTTTTACATTTCACCTTTCATTCATCTTCAGGAACATATCAATACAAAAATACCAAAAATAACAAATTATCTGTGTTTACGTTTAGTATTAAAGTGTTGTATTGTTTGTTTTGTATCGTGATTAATGTTATCATTGTCAGTATTGTAAATGTTTTATGTTTGTTTGATTCAGAAAATAGAAAATAGTTTTACAGTTTACTAAAATTGATTCGTTCTAGATACTTAAAGATTTTAATGGTTACTGTTTGAAATATTTAAATGTTAGTTTTGCTTAATGATAAATCTAATCTTAATTAACATTAAAGAGCTTAATTGATGTTATTTACAATTTAGGGAACCACCTAATGGTTGGCCAAATTCCTTTGTAAATAGTAGTATTCAACTGGAAAGATAGACTTGTGGAGTTAACTTAAGTCCACGAGATCAGTCCGTTGAGTTAGTCATAACACAACGAACTAAGTCCATTGTGTTAACTGTAACTCAACGGAGTGCTTAACTAAACACATTTATACTTCAATATAAAAATCAGAATAGTACATAGTTCTTACTCAATCTCTATGGGATTGACCTGTACTTGCACATAAATACAATATACACTATGCACTTGCAGTTAAAAATATAAATTGGAATTAATATCTAATGTGTGAAAGGTTGTTTGTTTGCTTCTAAAAGTAATTATTTTCTGATTTAACCTTTCACATCAATACAGACATCTTCTTAATCTAATCCATGAAAGTGTGGAGTTAGGTGCTAAGTCAACGAAACAATATTCATGCCTACTAACATTTATTATATTTACTATAAAATCTTTTACATTGAGGACAATGCAAAATGTAGGTATGAGGGGAGGTAATTATATTAAAATCCATGTAATTTTGTTAATTAAAGGACTAGGATGTTGCTACAAAATTCTGTGGAAATTGAAAATTTAGTATGAATTTGCTGTAACTAAATGAAAATTCCTGTAACTATCCGATAATTGAGATTGTAAAATTTTTAAGAACTGTAACTGCTTGAATGTTATATTTAGAATCTTATATAAGATGCTACAAATTTTCCTATTAATACAAATCTAGATATAATATCTTATGTTTTTATTGAATTTTATGAGTTTAACAGATTCACGATTTTAAAAAGAAATAAGAATGCTTAACTGAAACTTAGTAAATGATCTGAAATCCTAAAAGAGTTGAAATCTTGATTTTTGGATTAAATGAAATACATATGATCAGGGATACATTTAATTTGATTGATTAAACTTGTAGAATGATTTATATGTAAATCTTATTAAACTACAAAAAAAGTATGAGCTTATTGATATGGATTCATGTTTTCAGTAAATTATAGAAGCAGGATTATATGAGATTTGTGTTTTATTGCATCTATATGAATGAAATACATATATATACTGTGTTGAAAAGAAAAAGAAAAAAAGAGAGAAAAACTTTGAGAGTTTATTGACTTGTTTGATCACGAGCCTTTTGTACTTGAGCAGATCAGTATGTAAGGATTGTTGACCTAAAAAAAGACTCTTTAAATCTGGCAACCTAAGATCCTGATCAGATCTGAGATTGTTGACTGAAAGCTCGATACATAGGTACACTAGAAAGCTCTTGTATGATTCAAGCTTTTCAAATTAACTTTTAAAGTACAAATATGCATATACTGGTATGAAAAGATAAAAGTGTTTTGTGAAATATAGATATCTTTTGAATCGAGTATATTTTCTATTATTTATGATTACTGAAGTATGAATCTAGATTAGACTTTTGAAGTTGTTTATTTGAGATACAATTCATTATTCTTCTTGTTTTAATCATATTGAGTTGGATTGTATTTTGATTTTTATGTAGTTGAAATTTATTCTGGAAATTATCTTGGAAAATTCAAGATAATAGATGTTGAAAAGAAAAAATGAAAATATAATTACCACCTATATGATGCTAATATATTTTGTATGTAATTTACATATGTTTAAATATATTTGTAGGATGAAGAGGAGAAAACAATGTTAAATTAGATTACTGACAAATACAAAATATCTTTACATTAATATAATCTATGTATTCTGAAAAAAAAAATGAAAACTTAATTCTAGCACTTTAGAAAGACCAACTAGTTAAATCTTTGTAGTTTGCTAAGGGACTAGCAAAATTAAGTATGGGGGAAGTGTTCAGAATGAAAAAGTGCATAATATTAACGGTTAAATGATGACTAATTGCATAATATTTACCTTATCATATGAGAATTAAGCCATTATGTTATAATTGCACTATTATATGCTTTAATGAAAATACAATTATTATGCACTTATACAATGTTAAACTCAAGTTATATGCACTTATACAAGAAAATACTTGTTAATCACATTTTTATAACATTGCATGAATATGTGCACAAATGCACCCCTTTAATGCAATTTTCACAAAACATACTATATGTTCATATGCTTGAATGTATGATTTAATAATTCTTAGGCCAAGAAAGAGATTTTAAAGGTCATCAAGGTACTGAAATAATTTGATATGGCCACATATATTTTATACACTATGGTTATGAACTTGTGGACATTAAATGCAATAATGCGACATTGGTTATGAATAATTTTAAATACATGTTACTAATTAATTCATTCATTCATGAACTTACATTTCACATTTGTAAACATGTTAAAATGAATGTTACATACCTTAGAAGTAAATATATTTCAAGTTCATAACTAGAGTTATTTTTGGCATGTATTACTAACATTACATGCATGACTTAAATGGATTTGATTATAGGTGAATGAGGGCCCTTAGATCAAGCCTTAGGATCATCAATCCTTGATGATCAAAAATGTCTATAAATAGGCCTTGTATCTCACAAGTTTTCTCCCCTCTCCAACTCCAAAATTTGGAATCCCCCTTGGTGCTCCAAGCAAGGAGGTGAAGGAGCTCCACTCTTGGTGTTTTCTCTTCCAAATGGCTCTTGGAGGTAGGTCTCTCCCTTTCCTTGTTCTCTCCACTTCCTCCTCCGGCATTCTTCACCATTAGGGAGGTTGAATTGCTGCTGCAATTACTCCTTGAGGTGTTGAATCTATGGAGGAGAGGAGCATTAGAGAGACAAGTAGAGGTGTAGTGAAGTATCTTCAAGAGTGCACTCCCTTGTTCTACACGTTGCTGCATTCATTTTGACGTTGAACCTCCAATCCATGGAAGGAACAAGCTACATTAGGCATGGAGAATTGGTGGAGAAGGTAGACATCTTTGGTGGTTGAAGCAAGGAGGTGACATCCCTTGTGGAAAGACCATTGGAGATGTGGGCTTAAGATGAGGAGATGGACTATGAGTTGAGATGGAGTTGTTCGTATTTCCTGTTTTGATGTTGTATGTTTGTTATGTGTTCATTCCATGTTTTCCACGTATTTCCCCTTTATTGTAATGTTGAATTCTTGTGTTAGTTTCAATGTATTTCAATTCTAAGCTTAGTTTGAGTTTTTGCCTCTTATGTGTTTGATTTTATGTGTCTTTGTGTGGATTCTTCTTAAATGTTTGTTCCTCTAACTCTAACATAGTTTAGACGTTTTTTACTTAACTCTAACCTTCTAATTTACTTGATTTGGATTGTATATAGCTTATACTTAGTAGATTAGAGCATACATGGATTTAGATGTATGGTTATAAGTCCATATATGCTAGTTTTGTAGTAGAATTAGTAGTTTGATGTAGTGTAATTTTATTTTCTATTTTTGTAGTGTAATAATTATTGTGTGATGCATTTTCTTAAGTGATGGATAGAGGGGGACATGAATGAGGTTACTCATTACTGATTCAACTCTATATGAAGTCATTTCTAACATACACATGATTGTTAAGGCAAACATGTGATGAGAATACATTTACGCAAGGTAGATCTATAAACTCTAGTGAATTTTATGTTTAATTGCTAATCCCTATGGACTCAACCCATTCTTGCATGCTTTCTATAATTGACTCCGTGCGCTTACAGTTATAAATATTAAAATTCGGTTGTGTTAATTTTATAACATATAAACCCCAAACAACGTGTTTTATAGTTAAATCAACGAAGTAAGTCTGTTGAGTTATACTAACTCCACGAACCATTTATTTTCTAATATGCCACTATAGCAGTTGCAGAAACAAGAAAATTCAAAGGAAAACCACAATTGCACGTATCACATAGGAATTCACTCATGGAATGAAGAGGAAATCACCATCGTTGATATGAATGAAGGAAATCCAATTAACCACTTAAGCAGAAGTAGTTATTACTGAAAGAAATATAAAAGAAGAGGAAAAAGATGAAAAGTGTGTGTGTAGGTGGAGAACCGCGCTAACTGCAGGAAGCGTCGGAAGTTCCCTAAAGCTCCACACCGCCACCAAAATCACTAACCATTGAAGGTCTGTGAGGATGCTTTCCAGATGTTGGGTCAATTCCAAGCCAAACATGGTGACTGACAACCATTGTGAAAAGTGATCGTGTCGTAGGAAGGGAAGCTATTTTCACCAAGCACCAACTCATATCTTAAGAGATTGTAAAGCTTCTAGCCTTGGTTTCAGGTTAATGCTAGTATGCTGAAGAGGAGATCATCTTATAATTCTTGATTCGCGATTCTATAGGGAGAGGAGGCAAGATTATAAGTGATTAAGTTTTCAGTGGTGTAATTGTGTTGTATGTAGTGACAGAAGTTTTTACTATCGATAGAGATTTTTACATTTCACCTTTCGCTCATCTTTAAGAACATATCAAAACAAAAATACCAAAAATAACTCATTATCTGTGTTTACATTTAGTATTAAAGTGTTGTATTGTTTGTTTTGTATCATAATTAATGTTATCATTATTAGTATTGTGAATGTTTTATGTTTGTTTGATTTAGAAAATAGAAAATAGTTTAATAGTTTATTGAAATTGAATCGTCCTAGATATTTAAAGATTTTAATGGTTACTATTTGAAATATTTGAATGTTAATGTTGCTTAATGATAAATCTAATATTAACTAACATTAAAGAGCTTAATTGATGGTATTTATATTCTATGGAACCGCTCAATGGTTGGCCAAATTTCTCTGTAAATAGTAGTATTTAACTGGAAAGATAGGCTTGTGGAATTAACTTAAGTCCATGAGGTTAGTCAGTTAAGTTAACCATAACTCCACGAACTAAATCTGTGAATTAACTGTAACTCAACGGAGTGTTTAACTGAACACATATAAACTCTAATATAAAAACCAAAATAGTACTCAATTCTTACTCAATCTTTGTGGGATTGACCTGTACTTGCACAAAAATACAATATACACTATGCACTTGTAGTTAAAATACAAATTGGACTTGATATCTAATTTGTGTGAAAGGTTGTTTGTTTACTTCTAAAAGAATTTATTAATATAAGCATAAAAACAAAATCAAAGAACTTAACTTTTCACACCAAACACTTACCTTGGTTTGGTTTTGTAAGTAATTAATCATTTATCTATCCTCATAATATGATCTATTCCTTCTAATGTATTGGGTGGAATTCCAATAGTTTCTTCCATATTCAGATATTCATAGCTGATTGAACTACGATTAAATGACTTCCATAAAAATCCTTCTCTAATATTAGTCATCTTTGCAACTTGTAGTTAATGAAAATATTTTTCTTTGACACATTCTTTAATTTCCTTTGACACACAACACAATCTGCACAGATCTTTAGCAGATAAGTTACTCAGTACTTCTCTTAGTGCATCTAGTGGTAATTTCATCAATTCCATCTATTGTGATTCTGTATAACATAAACAAATTTTAGCAGAGATAAAATTAACATAGCTACTTACATATCCTCGTGGAGTTAGGTCATAACTCAACGGACTAAGTTCGTTAAGTTAAGTAATAAATCTACGATACTACTAACTATAATTAAACTTACATTTTTTTTTCTTTTTATATTTTTCTACTTACTATATTATACATAGTTGCTTCAGTTATACTACTTCATTTAGGTTCCCTCCCAAAGGAGGTATCAATTTCATTAATAGTTCTATTGACAAGGTTAGACACTACTTGCATTGGCAATCTTCCAGTAGGTCTAACTTTTATTGATTCCTTCTATCTAGGGGGTATATTTCTATTCATATTATGATTTTGAATGGCAGCATTTCCAAATACATGGTCTAGATGATTGTTTAATTGTTGAATTATCTTTTCTAACTTCTCTATTCTAGATCCTTGTTTAATTAATGCTTCATAACTTATATTTTTGTCATTTATATTTTATCCTCCCTGGAAATTGTTATTTCTCCAAGATAGGTTTGGGTGATTTCTCCAATTAGGGTTATAAGAATTTCCAAAGTTATCTTTCTGGTTTCTAACATAAATAATATCTAAGTCATTAATATTTGCATTCTTTTTTGCTAGCTTTTGATTTAATGATAACTCTTCTATTTTCTTTGTTAACTCAATTAATTTAACTTCAAGCATAGTACTTGAATCTATTTCATACATTCCCCTTGGCAATACTCTTTTATCTATAATAGCTTCAACCGAGTTTTTCTACTAAGCAGTTCTTTTTGCAAAGTTTTCTAAGTATGCACATGCTTCTTTGCTACATAGTTTTAAAAATCTATTCTGACAAGTAGATTTTAATAAAGATTTAGTTGAAACATCAATGCCTTCATAAATTATACCTATTAATTGTGCTTTACTCATTGGATGATGTAGATATTGAGTCTGTAAATCTTTAAATCATTCAAAATATTTTCAGAATGATTCTCCCTATTTTTGGCTACACATTAATATTTCCTTTTTCTTTTTAATGGTTTCATGTGTTGGATAATATTTTTCTAGAAAAACAAAGCAAAATTCAGTCCATGTAGAAATTGAATCAGGTGACAAAGTATATAACCATCTCTTAGCTGTGTCTTTTAAAGCAAAAGGAATATATCTAAGTTTAATAGCATCAATACGCATGTGCGACATTTTCATCATTTGAAAAACTTCGTTAAATTCTCTAAGGAAATAATAGCCATTGTTTAGAATGAAAAAGTGCATAATATTAAGGGTTAAATGATGGTTAATTGCATAATATTTAGCTTATCATATAAGAATTAAGCCATTATGTTATAATTGCATTATTATATACTTTAATGAAAGAATCTACATAATTTCAGGGAATTAATGTTAATTAAGTACATTTCTTAACTGTCGGTGAATTGCAGGCTATGAAATTCTTAAGTATCCAAATTTTATGTTATTTCGGAGAGTTATGTTTAATGTACCGAATAGTTATGTTTTAATGCTTAAAGAATATTTTATTATTTCCTGGAATACACGTGTTGAAACCTTAATACATGACTTAAGTAAATGCTCGGCAAGTTATCTGCTAACTATCTAAAATGCATTTGGGCATCAGATAGTTAGACTCGTAAGTATCTGAAATATCTAAACTCATTAAGTTACAATTATGTATGTGTTGAATTTAAATGCTTTAGTATGTCACGTGAGTTGCACATGTATAACTCGTTAAGTTAGTATAACTGTACGCATTGAGTTACATGAATACACACTAAGGTAACGCGTTATGTTAGCAGTTTATTTCTTTATTGCACGTGTTTTATAGTTAAATCAACGAAGTAAGTCCGTTGAGTTATCTATAACTCCATAGACTATATATTTTCTAATATGTCACTGTAGCAGTTACAGAAACAAGACATTCAAAGGAAAACCACGATTGCACGTATCACGCAAGAATTCACTCGTGGGATGAAGAAGAAATCACCATCGTTAATATGAATGAAGGAAATCCAACTGATCATTTAAGTAGGAGAAGTTACTACTATAAGAAATATAAAAGATGAAGAAAAAGTGTGTGTGCGGAGTGGTGGAGAACTGTGCTAACTGTAGGAAGCATCGAAAGTTCCCTGAAGCTCCACACCACCACTAAAATCACCAACCATCAGAGGTCTGTGAGGATACTTTCCTGATGTCGGGTCGATTCTGAGCCAAATATGGTACTTGACAACTACTGTGAGGAGTGATCGTGTTGTGGGAAGGGAAGCCATTTTCACCAAGCATCGATTCATATCTTAGGAGATCGTAAAGCTTTTAGCCTTGGTTTCAGGTTGATACCAGTATGCTAAAGAGGAGATCATCTTGCAATTTTGAACTCGTGATTCTATAGGGAGAGGAGGCAAGATTGTAAGTGATTAAGTTTTCAATGGTGTAATCACGTTGCATGTAGTGACATAAGTTTTTATTGTCAATAGAGATTTTTACATTTCACCTTTCATTCATCTTCAAGAACATATCAAAACAAAAATATCAAAAACAACAAACTATATGTGTTTACGTTTAGTATTAAAGTGTTGTATTGTTTGTTTTGTATCGTGATTAATGTTATCATTGTCAATATTGTGAATGTGTTGTGTTTGTTTGATTTAGAAAATAGAAAAAAGTTTTATAGTTTACTGAAATTGATTTGTTCCAGATACTTAAAGATTTTAATGATTACTATTTGAAATATCTGAATGTTAGTATTTCTTAATGATAAATCTAATATTAACTAACATTAAAGAGCTTAATTGATGTTATTTACAATCTGTGGAACCGCCCAATGGTTGGCCGAATTCCTTTGTAAATAGTAGTATTCAACTAGAAAGATAGACTCATAGAGTTAACTTAAGTCCATGAGATCAATCCGTTGAGTTAGCCATAACTCAACGAACTTAGTCCGTTGTGTTAACTGTAACTCAATGGAGTGCTTACTAAACACATTTATACTTCAATATAAAAATCGAAACAGTACACAGTTCTTACTCAATCTTTGTGGGATCAACCTGTACTTACACACAAATACAATATACATTGTGCACTTGTAGTTAAAAATACAAATTGGAATTAATATCTAATTTGTGTGAAAGGTTGTTTGTTTGCTTCTAAAAGTAATTATTTTTTGATTTAACCTTTCACATCAATATAGGCATCTTCTTAATCTAATCCACGAAAGTGTGGCAATTAACTAATATAATTAGATTTCAATTCAAACCTATCTCCCTCAAAGTTTGGCAATCAAATACATGAATGTTCATCAACTAATTCAGGATACAAAATTTCCCCTAAAGGTTTTTCTACTAGAGCAGCCATATCTTCGTTTTCCTTTAAGGAAAGGTTAGCTACACTCCTAAGGATTTCGTTAAAGTCCAATTCAGAAAATATTTCAGTATACTTCTATGTTGAATAATCTTGTGTAGGTGTTCTTACTAATCATTTAGTGCTAGGAGAACGAGTTCATGTGCTCATAAACTCTTAACATAAAGTAATATTGTAGAAGATTAATTACACACCAGTCTTATACTTTGTTCTCAATAAATAGTTGTTGACGAATGAAGTTGAATCGGCTACTTCTCCTTCCAGTTCCCCAACGAATTTTCTTTTCTTTCCTCAAGTGTTGGTAGCTAGTAAATAACATTCTATTTTATATTTATAATGCACGTCCATAAGGCAAATAAATATTGTTGTAAGAACGTGTCTTGTAACGTGCAGTATGGTTCCTATTTTCATGGGGACGTGTTTTAGTTATTTTTAAATTTTAGTAACTGCTAAACTGACAAAGTTTTTGTTCGTGGCTAAAAGAATAACCATTACACTAACTTCACGAACTTTGATGCTTTGTTCTTAGTAAATAGTTGTTGATGGATGAAGTTGAATTAGCTACTTCTCCTTCTAGTTCTCCAATGAATTTTCTTTTCTTTCCTCAAGTGCTGGTAGCTAGTAAATAACATTCTGTTCATTATTTATAATGCACGTCCATAAGGCAAATGAATATTGTTGCAAGAATGTGTCTTGTAATGTGTAGTATGGTTCCTATTTTCATGGGGATGTGTTTTAGTTATTTTTAAATTTCAGTAACCACTAAACCAATGAAGTTTTTGTTTGTGGTTAAAAGAATAACCGTTACACTAACTCCACGAACTAACCTTGTTGAGTTATAGATAACTCAACGGACTAGCCTTGGTTACTATTTCTAACTCAACGAACTAATCTCGTTGAGTTACAGCTAACTCAACGGACTAGATTCATCGCCCATTTGCTAATTCCACGGACTAACTTTATCGAGCTACAGATAACTCAATGGAGTGACCTTATATTTTATTATTGACCTCATGGAGTTAAGGTTAACTCCACGAACTAACTTCGTTGAGTTAAGGTTAACTCTACGAACTAACTTCATTGAGTTAACACTTAGCAAATATTTTCTAAAAGCTTACTTTTCATCTTAACTTCAATATTTCTTTTTCTGCATGTCATCAACTCAAATAAAGTTAAATATAAATGTTAGAATATGAAATTAGTGCTTTATATTTAACTTTTAGTTCAATACCAACTATGTAGAAATTAAATTCTTCTTTTCAGTATATAGATATGTTTAGATATTATCTAATCATCGAGCATTTAACCATGTCATTCATAAAAAAAAGAATTTTAAAAAAACTTTAAACAATTTTAACACACACATATATATATAATATTTTTGTTTAATACAATTTTGAATTAAATACTGCATTCACTGTCAAACAAATTCAACAACATATAGCTTCAAACATTCATATATATATATTTAAATGTTTTACATTACAACAAACAAATGTTACAGTATAAGTATATGGTTAATACATTTAATCTTTTTTTCTTAATTCATCTACTTCCTTTTGGAGTTTTTCTAATTGTTGTTCTAACTGATTTATATGTTCTACAACCCCTATAATTTCTCCAAAAGATCCAGTAACAAATGTTCTAGCAGCAGCAGTCAAATAATTGTTGTATTCCTTCACTGAGATGGCCTTGGATTTCATCTTTTTGGATGTCCATCTAGTGAAGTCAATACTGTCCACCATCAACAGTGGAATCAGATCTCCATAGAATAATTTTTTCTATGCTGCTCTCAACTTGGAGATAAAAACTACAGACCAGTTTACTTGAATCTTGTTCACAACTGCATATGTGGCCCATTTAACAAACTAACTTAATTCTATATCATGGTCTTGTCATTGGTAGACATTTTTAATCAAAATGTTAGCTACCATGTGTGCTTTACCATTTAAGTACTTCAATCTGTTTAATAATGGCTGTTTAGAATGAAAAAGTGCATAATATTAACGGTTAAATGATGGTTAATTGCATAATATTAGCTTATCATATGATAATTAAGCCATTATGTTATAATTGCACTGTTATATGCTTTAATGAAAGAATCTACATAATTTCAAGGAATTAATGTTAATTAAGTACATTTCTGAACTATCGGTAAGTTGCAGGTTTTTAATTCTTAAGTATCCAAATTTTCTGCTATTTGTTAAGATTAGCTTAATTTCAACTCCTATAATACAAGCACCTGATTAGAACCATCCATTTGAATTAATGTGTGATACATCTGATTTTGCTATAGGAGCAATGTTGGGACAGAAGATAGAAAAATCTCCTAGAGTGATTCATTATGCAAGCAAAACCTTAAATGATGCTCAAGTTAATTATACAATTACTAAAAAAGAGCTGCTAGTTGTTGTGTTTGCCTTAGAAAAGTTTAGATCATATCTGATTGGAGCTAAAGTAATAGTATACACGGATCATTCAGCTTTAAAACACCTAATAGCAAAGAAAGAGACTAAACCTTGATTGATCTTATGGATATTATTATTACAAGAATTTGATCTAGAAATTAAAGATAAAAAAGGTTGTGAGAATGTAGTAGCAGATCATTTATCAAGATTACAAATAGAAAAATCAAACATTGAAATTAAGGATAATTTTCCAGATGAACAATTAATGATCATGAACATAATGTCTTAGTATGCAGACATAGTTAATTACTTAGTTACTAGTTTAACACCTAAAGATTAGAATAGACAGGATAAGAAATTGTTCTTTTCAAGAGTAAAATATTACTACTAAGAAGACCCATACTTATTTAAGAAATGTCCTGATCTGGTTTTAAGGAGGTGTGTTTCAAAAACTGAATATCAGAGCATATTGTCTTTCTACCATGACCAAGCAAGTGGAGGGCATTTTGGTTCAAGGAAAACTGCTGCCAAAATTCTGCAATGTGGATTTTATTGGCCAACACTATTCAAATATGCTCATAAATATTTCTTAAGTTGTTTAAGATGTCAACAAATAGGAAGAATATCAAAGAGGAATATGATGCCTCTAAATCTTATTGTTGAGGTTGAAATCTTTGATGTGTGGGGAATAGATTTTATGGGTCCATTTCCTATGTCTAATCAATTTAATTATATATTATTGAGGGTCGATTATGTATCTAAATGGATAGAAGCTATTCCTACAAAAATTAATGACAACAAAGTGATAATACATTTTATAAGAACTAATATAATTGCTAGATTTGGAATACCTAAAACTATTATCAGTGATAGAGTAACTCATTTCTGTAATAGAAGTTTTGAAGCCTTAATGAAGAAATATGGAGTAAATCACAAAATTGCAACATCATATCATCCGCAAACAAGTGGACAAGTAGAAAGTGCAAACAAACAAATTAAGTTAATCTTAGAAAAAGTAGTAAATCCTACTATAATAGATTCGGTTAATAGATTAATAGATGCACTTTGGGCTTATAGAACTGCTTATAAGACAAGCTTAGGTATGTCACCTTTTAGGCTAGTATATGGAAAAAGTTGTCATTTACCAACTAAAATTGAACATAAAGCTTATTGGGCATTAAAAACTCTGAACACTAATTTAAATTAAGCTACTAAAAGTAGGAAAATGAAATTGATTGAATTAGAAGAATTTAGGAATGAAGCTTATTCGAAGACTATAAGAGAAAAAGAGAAAATGAAGTTCTGGCATTACAAGAAAATTATTCCAAAAACTTTTGAAGTAGGATAAAAAGTATATCTTTATATGACTAGACTCCATAACCATCTAGAAAAATTAAGATCTAGATGGGCAGGACCTTACATAATTCGAAATATTTATTCTTATGGAACTATTGAAATTGAAAATCCTAAAAATCAAAATATATTTAAAGTAAATGGACAAAGACTTAGACCTACTTTGAAGATTCCAAAAAGTTCCATTGGAATTATAGAAGAAGTAAGAGTAGAAGACTACTCGAGCTTTACTTAGTAAGAAATCATCTAAGTTAGTTTTGATTTTTATTTTTTTTAAAAAAAACTTAATTGAACATAGTCACGGTTCAACTGGAAGAAATTATCGATTTTACCGAAACATATATTAAAAGAAAAAAATCGTTGCGATTCAACTGATAGGATCCATTGGTTTGATCGAAACATAAAAACATAAAAAAATGTATATATTATATTAAGTAAAAATGTCAGTTTTACCAAAACATAGTATCAGTTCAATCGGTAGAAAAATAAAAAATAAAAAACTAACGGTATTTAATTTCGGTTCAATCGGGGAATATAATGGTTTGACTGAAATTTTAAAATTTTGAAAAAGTAAGAATCGGTTAGACTAGAAATTCTTCAGTCTTGACCGAAGTAAAAATTATTATTATAAGTATTTTTATTAGTTATAATTTTACGGAAAGTCCATTGAGTTACGCTTAACTCAACGAACTTACTCCGTTGAGTCTAGGATAAGTTAATGAACTTACCTTGTTGAGTTAACTATAACTCAACGGAGTACTGTAGTTAATTCCACAGACTTAATCCATGGAGTTAATCGTAACTCCACGGAGAGGTAAGTGAGAGAGCAAGAGTGTAGGATCGTATGGCTATACAAGAGGGGGGTGAATTGCGTATCTTTAATATTTTCTGAAATATAATTGAAACTTTAAATCTCAAAAACTAGTCGAGACATTGTTTTCATAAAATCATTTTTATTCAAGGTTTCAATTACAATATACAATTCAATTCTCCTCAGAAATTGTAGATGCAAATATAACTCGATACCATGTATCATCTAAATAATTTCATAACAACAAACAGAGAAAACTAATTTCCGGAATTTAAAACATTTCTCCCTATTTGAGATCTTTCTTCTTCTTCTTTTTCTCTTTCAGCAATTCTTCAGTGACGAATATCTTGTCTTTCTCTGCTTCACCGAATTTGCTTTCTTCTGATACTTTAAATCTTCAATGACGAAAATCTTACCTTTTTATGCTTCACTGAATTTTCTTCCACTTGAGAGATTTTCCCGAAGAGGTGTTTTTGATCCCTAAAAAAGATTTTTCTTTTGGTGTGTAGGTATGGTTTGATCCTTGAAAAGATTTTTTGTTTTGTGTGCAAGGATGGTTTGATCAACGAGAACTCTATGCCTTTTATACTATATCTTCATTTCATGCATATCCTCCACGTTTAATCACTACCAGTTTTCCACTTCTCCACGTCTTTTCTTTTTTCTTTATCGAAACACGCACGTTCCAACCCACGTTTATATTTCAAATTTCCTTTAATCATCAGTCCTAGATCTCTAAAAAATTTCCTGCAAAATAAACTTTCTCGTCTAAAAATTTTTCATCAATGTAATAAGAAGTTGTTACTTTAATGTTAACTAAACGAGTAACACAAGTATATATATATAACTTAATGTTTCTAACTAAACGAGTTCCTCATGTGCCATTTCACGTTACAAGTATTGTAGCTAACTCAACGAACTATCTCCGTTGTGTTATGATAACTCAACGAACCAGCTTAACCTTTCTTTCGAAAGGTTAAACGATAACTCACCGAAAATAGTTTAAGTTTTGGATAGTTATAGATGTAAGTCACCAAAAAATTCTTTATATTATAAAACTAGTGAGACACGTGTCAAGACCTGAAAACATGACTTAAGTTACCTTTCAGATAGTTACGACTGTAAGTCTCCGAAAAACTTTAACTCACCGATTCAGTAATAAACAAATGTTTTTATAATAAGAATTTTACCACGTGCAAAAATAACAACTTAAGTATATAATGCTAACCTAACGTGTTGCCTTAGTGTTCAATATAGCAACTCAACATGTTTAGTTATGTTAACTTAACGAGTTAAACATGTGCACCTCACGTGATACAATACAACATTCGTAACTTATAATTTCACCACGTGTATAACACTAACTTAACGAGTTCGTCTCTTCTTTTACTCACTAACTTAACAAGTTATCACGTGACCTATTTTAACCTTTAAGCCTCTAACTTAACAAGTTCTCACATGACCTCTATACAAACAAAACTCTAACTTAACGAGTTGTCTAAACGTGCACTGTTCATGATACAGAAGATATAACTTTAAAATATATCATGCTTTTCAATAAAATCACACGTTAACTTAACGTTTAGCTAAATGAGAAATTAATGCAACGAAATGACTAGTAATTAACTTTAGATCCAATACAGACAAGTATTTATATCAGTAAGCTTTTTCTGTATTAATTGATGATTTTAATTTCTTTTCACAAGCAATAGTAATTGAGCAAATATGATTATTTTCATTCAGCACACATCATCAAAACAAAAATACTCAACAATCTCCCCCTTTTTGATGATGACAAAACCATATTAAATCAATTATGAGATATGTTTAACTCAACAAAGCACCTTCGTTGGGTTAACTTTTAATTCAACAAACTTGTTTGTTGACTTAACTTCACTTAAGCTTATTTCTATTGTTTGTGTAAATTTTACCTCTTAGAACTAAAACTCTCAGATGTCAATAATTATATAAGTATCAATTTTCTAATTATCATCTATCAGATTACAATAACCATTTAAATAGCATTTCCTTTTATAATATATATATGCAATTAAGATCATAATCATCTTTTTATAATATTTCTCCCCCTTTTTGTCATTAATCAAAATGATAATTATAGAGAATATATATATATATATAAGAGAATTACAACAACGATTTCTATAAACAAGAATAATAATTGAACACATTTACAGAAAAATGTATTGTTCAATGAATCAAAAAAGTAATACAAACATTACATTTTCTATTCAGAAACAAACAAAAACAGTTATCTACCCTTCCTAAGTATATCACTTATAGCATTACATATTTTATCTCCTAGATGCCTAATATCATTTCTAATGTCGTTAAGCACTACATCTAAGTTAGGATGTAGTTGGGTTTGCTGTTCTGCTTGAACTGAATAACTTTGTTGTTGTTGTATATGGTCTGTATCAGGTTGTTGTTGTTGTTGTCGTTGAGGTTTATGCAAGGCTTGGAATTTTTGCAAATCTTTGACACTAAATGCTCTCATGCCTTTAGTTTCAGAGGGCTAGTTGGATAAAGACAATTGGCTTGCAAGGATTCTACATACACCATCACCATAAAATAACTTTGAACTCATATGCTGTAGTTGAGACATAAAAACATCAAACCAATTTATCTGAATTCTATTCAGCAAGCCATAAGTTGCATATAAACAGCTTCTGCTGACTTCCAAATTGTGTTCAACTCTCTGAAATAAATTTGCATGCAATATATTTGGAATAAACCTTGCCTCTGCATTCAAATTTTCCATTAATCTCATTTCAGAATATACATCTGGAATTTTTGATAAATACTGAATGTTCCATTCTAGTTGTCTTATCATGTCAAATCTATTGGTAACAACAACACCTTCATTCTATAATCCTAAAACTTCAAAAATTAACTTAGGAGACAATATAAACTCTTGTTCATTTATTTGAGTTTTTAGAAAATTTCCATTCTTGACCAGATTGCTATAAAAAGCTGCAATAAGCTCTGTGTATTGCTTCCATTTCGTTCCTACTAGCAAGAATTTAATGAGGCCTTGAAACTCAAAGAGATCTCTTATTTCCATCAAATTTCTGAATTTTATTGGACGAGCATGCAGAATCTGACATGTAATCAGATTATTGTATTTCTGCAATGCTTCTTCAGATCTAAAATGAATTGCATTACCTTGAATTTTTAATATTGTACACAAAGAAGGTGATACCTGAAGCCGTGATTCAAAGTTTAATTCATCTTCAGGAACCTCTTCTTCAAAATGAATGTCATGTCGTTCCTCTTCCAAAATATTATCTTGAAGCTGCTCAGGTAAGCTTGATTCTTCAGCTTCAACAGTGTTAGGAACATTGTCAATATGCTCAACATTCATCTGTTCAATCTCTATAGAATGTTCAGAGTTCAATTTTTCCACAAATTATATAGCTTGTGTATCTGTCTGTAATTGTTCATTTTGTTCAACAGATAATTCCATTGATTCATGTTGTGAATTCTCAGACTTTGCTTCTATAGATTTTGTAGAAGGCTGGTTAACTTTTAGCTCTTCTAGAGTCTTAACATTTTCAATATCTGCTACTCTAGACAATTCAGCCTTTGAACTAGTTACTGCTTCAACATGTCAATTATATCTGCAATAACTTGTTCAATGTCAGGCGCCTGATGCTCTAATTTGTTAATTTCGGCATCATCAGGACTTGTACTAATAGAAAAACTTGAGCTTATATTTGACTTAGATTTCTTCTCAAGTTTTCTAGTTAGAGAAAATAAAGTCTCGTTATCTTCATCAGTTTCAGTATGCTCGAAACTGATGAGTTTATCAAATGCAAATAAGGTACAATGTCTAAACATACATTGTCCTTTAGAAATAAATTTTCATCTGAGTTTCCTTTTTCAATAGACTTTGTTTCCTTAGACATAATTTTTCTGACTTTCCTTCTTCTATAACATTTCTGTTTCTCTTTTTCAAGTATTACTATTTTCTTTTCAAATTGCTCCATAAAAGTTTTCTACTTTAATTCTTCTAAGGCACTTTCTATTGCAACGACCTTTCGAAGACTGTCAACTTTTGTTTTGTCTACAAAAATATCTGATTCTACTTGTTTTGAATATAAAGGAGTAGGGATAGCTGATTCATATTCTTCCTCAAATGCATGTAGTCTTGTACCGTTTATAGGAGTTTGAGGAGTTCTATTTGATGAACCTACACCTTTTTCCAAATATTTTGCATACTGTTCCAAAAATGCAATCTCAGCACATTTCATTCTGTATTCTCTATCAAATTTACTACGAATACACATGTATGTAATACTAGCATCAATATTTTGGAGTTCTTGTCCAACTTCATTTAGTATACATTCAGGAAAGAAGTAATCTTTATAAATTTCAGCTAACCTTCTATCCACTCGAAGTATTTTCTTGAACCAAGTACGTGGAACTTCATCATTCTCTATTTCGTTTCCTTTTGCATCTCTTATGCTTTTGCCTTTTTCTCTGCCACGACCTTTGTAGAACTTGGAGACCATCGTCATAGGTTGTAACAGCAACAAGCGGGAAAGATTTTCCTGACAAAGTTTACAAGTAACCTAAGTGCCCATGTAATAAGTGTTTAAATAGGGTTTTTAGGCGTATAACTCAACGTGAAGAGAAGTCAGGTTTAGAAATTAAATAAATATTGAATAAAGTTTATTCAATCAAGGTACCCGAAATATTCAAGTATAACTCGTTGAGTTAACTAACCTAATGACTAAAACGCTGTATAGAGGCAGTTTTACACGTTACCTTATCTAACATAACGTCTAGTTGGTACACTTAAAACAATTTTCGGATGCTTCCAACTGAAACGTTCCGAAAACAACACATATGCTAAACTTAACATTATCTTGAGAACATTATAAACTATTTGAACATTTTGTCTTTTGAATTTAAAATAGTTTATTTGTCTTTTTAAATTATTTCATCAAGATTTTAAGAGGACATTAATTCAGATTAAGTAAGATTTGTATTCTAAATTATATTAATCTGTTTTCGATATTGTTAATCCTCCCCCTACAAATATACTTCATATATATTCAATCAACATACAAAATATACTTGTAGTAACAATAGATGTTAAGTATAACTATACTTTTAAATTTTCTTTTCAGAAACTTCGGTTATCCTGACATCATCAAAAATGATTTCCAGAATCAATTCCTACTATATATGAAACAAAACACAACTTTGAACTCAATGTGATTAATTCAAGGAGAATAAAAGAATGTATATCAAAATAAACATTTTCAAAAGTACTAATGTTGATTCAATGAACCAGTAGTCATATTGATAGAAACTATATGCGATTCAAAGATATCTGTAATTAATGAAACAACTTTTTCTTTTCAAAACAGTAAATATTGATAATTTTCTTTAAAAGTTAGTTTGAAAAGCTTGAATCATACAAGAGCTTTCTAATGTACCTGTGTAATGAGCTTTCAGTCAACAATCCTAGATCTGATCAGGACCTTAGGTTGCCAGATTTAAAGAATCTTTTTTTAGGACAACAACCCTTACATACCTATTTGCTCAAGTACAAAAGGCTCGTGATCAAACTGATCAATAAACTCTCAAAGATTTTTACTTTGTAAGCACTTTTCATTTTAAGCACAGTATATATGTATTCCATTAATACAGATGCAATAAAACACAAATCTCATACAATTTTTACTTCTATGATTGTACTTTTGATTTGCTCATAAATTTGACTTGAGAATATAAATCAGTTTCAATAAGCTTATACTTTTGATTAACAGTTTAAGATGAGTTACATATAACTTATTCTACAAGTTTAATCAATTAAGTCAAATTTATGCATGATCATATGCATTTTCCTTGATTCAAAGAAAAGATTTAATCAAAATTTTAGAATGTCAGAAGTATTTAATGTTTTTCATTTACATTTCCACTTAAAATCGTAAAAACCATTAAAATTGATAAACTACTTAAAATCAATAAGATACTACTATGATTTTACAATAAATACATAGTATCTTAAGTAGTAGTTTAGATATTACTTTAGATATTTATAATAAGTATATAATATCTATGAGGTGAACAACATCATCAACAACATTTATCTTTTTATATGGAGTTTAAGCATTTTACACATCACATAGCCTACAAATACCTAAATTTAATCTAATGCTGCATAATGTATTTTCGTCTTGAGGTTTTGTAAATATATTAGCTAATTGATTTTTACTAGACACAAATTCTAATTTAAATTTTCCTTTAATTACGTTATCTCTTAGAAAATGATGTCTGACCTCTATATGCTTTGCTCTTGAATGTAATACAGGATTTTTGGAAAGATTTATTGCAGAACTACTGTCACAATAAATCTCAGTTGTATCATAAGATAATCCAAAATCTTCTAAAGTTTGCCTTATCCACAGAATCTGAGTGCAACACAGTGCAACAGCAACATATTCAGCTTCTGTAGTAGAAAGTGCTACACAGTTTTGCTTTTTACTAAACCATAACACCAAATTATTTCCCAATAATTGACATGTGCCACTGGTACTCTTTCTATTAGATTTAGATCCTGCATAATCAGCATTAGTATATCCTATAAGATCTATTGAACTATCCTTAGAATAATACAGTCCGAAATTTTTAGTTCCTTATATATATCTAAATATTCTTTTAACTGCAATTAAGTGTGATTCCTTAGGATTAGATTGAAATCTAGCACAAACACACACAACAAACATAATATCAGGTCTACTAGTAGTCAAATAAAGTAAAGAACCAATCATACTTCTGTATTTTCTTTGATCTATATATTTTCCTATGTCATCAATATCTAACTTTAAAGTAGTTCTCATAGGAGTTCCTCGAATCCTTGTATCATTAAAATTAAATTTCTTAAGCATTTCATCTGCATATTTTTCTTGATTTAAAAATATACCTTTATCCATTTGCTTAATTTGAAGTCCTAGAAAATATGAAAGTTCTCCTATTATACTCATTTCAAACTGATTAGTCATCTCTTTAGAGAATATTTCTACCAACTTATTAGAGGTTGCTCCAAAGATTATGTCATCCATGTATATTTGAACAACAATCTAATCTTTACCATCTCTCTTAATAAATAGAGTATGATCTACTTTTCCCATAATATAGCCCTTTTCTATTAAAAAAGTAGACAATCTTTTATACCATGATCTAGGTGTTTGCTTCAAACCATAAAAGGCTTTCTTCAATTTATACACAAAGTCAGGATTTTTAATATCTTCAAATCCAGGTGGTTGTTTTACATAGACTTCTTCATTAATTAAACCATTTAGAAATGCACTCTTTATATTCATTTGATATAATTTAAAATCCATATAACAAGCATAGACCAATAATATTCTAATACTTTCTAACCTAGCCATAGGAGCAAATGTTTCATCATAATCTAATCCTTCTTCCTGTGTATACCATTGTGCAACTAATCTAGCTTTATTCCTTATAATTTGACCAGTTTCATTAGTTTTGTTTCTAAAGATCCACTTTGTACCTATTATGGACTGATTTTCTGGTGGAGAGACTAATTCCCATACATCATTTCTAATGAATTGATTTAGTTCTTCTTGCATTGCCACTATCCAATTTTCATCAGATAATGCTTCTTTTATATTCCTTGGTTCCACCATAGAAACAAACATACACATACTATTTAAATTTACTGAAGCTCTAGTTTTAACTCCCTCATTAATATCACCAATGACTTGAGTAATGGGATGTGATGAAGAATAACGCCAATTTCTCTGATTTTCCTTAATATTCTCATCAACATCTGAAAGTCCATCACTTTCATCATTAGTTTGATCATTTAAGTTCATATTTTTGATTTTCTCAAATAAATCATCAATCTCTCTATTGATCTCTAACTCATTTGGAAAATTGATCATATCATCATTATCAGCTTTAGATTGAGATTCTCTAAGAGAATTTTCATTGAAGCTTACATGGAGGGTTTCTTCAATAGTCCTAGAAGTCTTGTTATATACTCTATAGGCTTTACTTCTAGTAGAGTAACGTACAAAAATTGCTTCATTCGATTTGGCTTGAAATTTATCTTTTTTATCCTTAGTATTAAGAATAAAACACTTGCAGCCAAATGGTTTCATATAGGAAATTTTTGGAACCCTATTAAACATAATTTCAAAAGGAGTTTTATTAACATGAGGTCTTAAATGACTTCTGTTAATAACATAATAAGCTGTATTTACTGCTTCAGCCCAAAGATTTTGAGGTAACTTATGTTCATTCAACATAGTTCTGACCATTTCTTGAAGTGATTTATTCTTTCTCTCAACAACACCATTTTGACATAGTGCTCTTGGAAAAGAAAACCTATGATCAATGCCATGCTCATTACAATAGTTATCCATTTGATCATTATCAAATTTAGTTCCATGATCACTCCTAAGTTTTTGAATAGAGACACTTTGCTCATTTTGTACAAAATTGCAAAACATTTTAAATTTTTCAAAAGCTTCTATCTTAGATACTAGAAAATATACTCAAGTGTATCTAGAGAAGTCATCTACTAAAACAAATACATACCGTTTACCACCAAGACTCATGATTCTTGTTGGTCCAAATAGATCCATATGTATAAGTTCTAAGATTCTCTTGCTTGAAATATTAGTTTCGGATTTAAAATAGTTTTTGTGAAGTTTACCTAACTCACATGCATCACACATAAAGTCCTTTGAGTATTTAATCTTTGGTAAACCTCTCACTAAATGTTTTCTAGATAGTTTATGTAACAGTTTCATATTTATATGCCCAATCCTTCTATGCCATAGATATGCATCACTAGTTTCTGCTAGCAAACATGAATTTAAATCAACTACACTAGAAGGTAAAGATAAAATACATACAGAACCTTTTCTTTTAGCAATAAACTTAATTTCATCTGTATTTTTATCAATTATTTTGCATACATTATCTTTAAACACTACATAATATCCATTTTCAGTTAGTTTTATGACACTCAGCAAATTAAATCCTAGGTTTTCTACATATAGTACATTCGAAATAACACAAGTAGGAGTTATTTGAACATTGCCCATACCTATGATTTTATCTTTGCTTTTGTTTCCAAATGTTACACTTCCTTTCATGGTATTTGTAAAATTTTGTAATAGTCTTTTCTGTCCGGTCATGTGACTTGACGCTCCACTGTCCAAGATCCATTTTGATGTTGTTTTCTCCTCAGACTCATCTGCCATGAAGCACACATGAGCAACGTCTTCTAACTCTTGTTCTCCTTCTGAATGTGAAGATTTTGATGCTGATTCCTCAGATTTAGACTTTTTAGACGTGTCATCCCAAGTGACCTTCAAGGCTTTTTTCTTGTAAAACTTTTTTTGAGTTTTCTAAGCCGTCTTCTTTTGATTTGTCCTATTATGCTTTTCATTTTTCCTCATAGGACAGTCTAGAGAAAGATGTCTAGGTTTCTTACAGTTGTAACATACATACTTTTTGGATGAAGAATTCTTGTCATTCAGTGATTTTGACGTTGAGGGTTTATCATTTTTGTTCCTTTGCTGTTTCCTAGCTTTCCATGCTTTCTTGAATTTCCTAGTCAGCAAAATCAAATCCTCGTCAGAATCAGTAGATATGTCAGAATCTGAATTAATTTCGAAGGCTATTTCTTTCTTCATTTTTAGTTTGTTGTGACTCAATGATTCATTTAATTGAACTTCATAAGCTGTTAAATTTCCTATAAGTTCATTCATAGTATAAACATTTAAATCTCGTGATTCCTCAATTGATGTTACTTTCTGAGACCATTTAGAACTTAGGGATCTGAGAATTTTCCTCACCAAATCCTTCTATTCAAAATTCTTTCCTAAACATTTTAAAGAGTTTATGATATCAAGAAATCTGGAAAACATCTTAGAAACATTTTCATCTTCATGCATCTTAAAGAGTTCATACTTATGAATCAACATGTTTATTTTAGTCTCTTTAACTTGAGAAGTACCTTCATGTGAAACTTCTAATGCATGCCACACCTCATAAGCAGATTTATATGCCGACACTTTACTGAACTGTTCATAACTCATTGCACAAAATAAAATATTTAAGCCCTTAGCATTCAAAGTTTCATTTTCTTTTTCAGTAATTGTCCTAGTATTATAAGGAGTAGTTAACGGAGTATATGGTTTAGAAATCATGAACCACAACTTATGATCTACACTTTGAAGAAAAACAGTTATCCTATATTTCCAATATTCAAAATGTATTCCATCAAATAAAGGAGGACGATTAAGATTTTGGCCTTAATAGAAAGAAAAATTACCATTTCTAGTAGCCATCTTACCTTAGATTTTTCAACCTATTTGATTTTAAACAGTCTAAAACTTTAAAATAACTTGAGTCTTAAATCAAGAAAGTTAAACGTATGCTCAGATATTAATTTCTGTTTAAAAACAAGGAAGGTAGAATAAGCAATGATATTAAATAAGTTGGTATCGATTTTATATCAAAGATTATTAATTCAAGCTCTAATACCACTTGTAGGATCGTATGGCTACACAAGAGGGGGGTGAATTGTGTATCTTTAATATTTTCTGAAATATAATTGAAACTTTAAATCTCAAAAACTAATCGAGACAATGTTTTCATAAAATCATTTTTATTCAAGGTTTCAATTACAATATACAATTCAATTCTCCTTAGAAATTGTAGATGCAAATATAACTCGATACCATGTATCATCTAAACAATTTCATAACTACAAACAGAGAAAACTAATTTCCAGAATTTAAAACATTTCTCCCTATTTGAGATCTTTCTTCTTCTTCTTTTTCTCCTTCAGCAATTCTTCAGTGACGAATATCTTGTCTTTCTCTACTTCACCGAATTTGCTTTCTTTTGATACTTCAAATCTTCATTGACGAAAATCTTACCTTTTTATGCTTCACTGAATTTTCTTCCACTTGAGAGATTTTCCCGTAGAGGTGTTTTGATCCTTGAAAAAGATTTTTCTTTTGGTGTGCAGGGATGGTTTGATCCTTGAAAAGATTTTTCATTTTGTGTGCAAGGATGGTTTGATCAACGAGAACTCTATGCCTTTTATACTGTATCTTCATTTCATGCATATCCTCCACGTTTAATCACTACCAGTTTTCCATTTCTCCACGTCTTTTCTTTTTCCTTCATCGAAACTCACATGTTCCAACCCACGTTTATATTTCAAATTTCCTTTAATCATTAGTCCTGGATCTCTGAAAAATTTCTTGCAAAATAAACTTTCTCGTCCAAAAATTTTTCATCAGTGTATTAAGAAGTTCTTACTTTAATGTTAACTAAACGAGTAACACAAGTATATATATATAACTTAACGTTTCTAACTAAACGAGTTCCTCATGTGCCATTTCACGTGACAAGTACTGTAGCTAACTCAACGAACTATCTCTGTTGTGTTATGATAACTCAACAAACCAACTTAACCTTTCTTTCGGAAGGTTAAACGATAACTCACCGAAAACAGTTTAAGTTTCGGATAGTTATAGATGTAAGTCACCGAGAAACTCTTTATATTATAAAACTAGTGAGACACGTGTCAAGACCTGAAAACATGACTTAAGTTACCTTTCAGATAGTTACGACTGTAAGTCTCCGAAAAACTTTAACTCACCGATTCAGTAATAAACAAATGTTTTTATAATAAGAATTTTACCACGTGCAAAAATAACAACTTAAGTATATAACGCTAACCTAACGCGTTGCCTTAGTGTTCAATATAGCAACTCAACACGTTTAGTTATGTTAACTTAACGAGTTAGACATGTGCACCTCACGTGATACAATACAACATTCGTAACTTATAATTTCACCACGTGTATAACACTAACTTAACGAGTTCATCTCTTCTTTTACTCACTAACTTAATGAATTATCACGTGACCTATTTTAACCTTTAAGCCTCTAACTTAACGAGTTCTCACATGACCTCTATACAAACAAAACTCTAACTTAACGAGTTGTCTAAACGTGCACTGTTCATGATACAAAAGATATAACTTTAAAACATATCATGCTTTTCAATAAAACCACACGTTAACTTAACGTTTAGCTAAATGAGAAATTAATGCAACGAAACGACTAGTTATTAACTTCAGATCCAATACAGACAAATATTTATATCAGTAAGCTTTTTCTGTATTAATTGATGATTTTAATTTCTTTTCACAAGCAATAGTAATTGAGCAAATATGATTATTTTCATTCAGCACACATCATCAAAACAAAAATACTCAACAAAGAGTTTACGCGGGAAAATGACTTGAGTACCTGCCTAAAACTTAGGGTTTATTTATACTAAAACTTAGGATTTGGGGGGCATTTTCTGTAGAATCATTTAGAACTTAGAACAATAGAGATTATAGTGATTCCATTCTGTTTCGTCACACCACGAAGACAAGTTGACGCCTGAGTTCTGGGAGGAAATAGACACTACTAGATTTCTTAGAAAATCAAAAGAATGGCACACAAGACAAAAGATCAGGAACACAACGAGGTAAAAAGAACTCCAAAAGGTAGAATTTGACATTTTCTACTAGAGGAAAGTTTTAGTAGATTTAAATATTAAGATACCTCATATTGTCATAATCTGAATGGCATACTCTTAAAAGCATAAGTTTCATTAGGACATGTGAAAGTTGTTTTCTCTTGATCCTCTAATGTTACTGGAACTTGGTTATATCCTGAATAATCGTTTAGGAAACAAAAATATTCTTGCCCTCCTAATTCCTCTAGCATTTGGTCTATAAAAAGTAAGGGAAAATGATCTTTCCTAGTCACAACATTCAGTTTTCTATAGTCTATACACACTCTCTAGTCTGATTGGATTCTAGTAGGTATCAAGTCTTGACTTTCATTCCTAATAATTGTTAATCCTGATTTCTTGGGAACTACATGGATTGGACTAACTCATGAGCTATCAGAAATCGGATAAAATATGTCATTATCTAACCATTTCATTATTTCCTTCCTAACTACTTCTTTAAGGTTTGGATTTAATCTCCTCTCAAGAATTCTAACTAGTTTAGCATTCTCTTCTAAATATATGTGGTGACAACATATAGTTGCACTTAACCCTTTTATATCAGTTATAATCCATCCTATTGCTTCTTTATAAGTTTTTACTACATCTTTTAATTTAGCAATTTGATCATCTTTTAAATATGAAGCAATAATGATTGGACATGTTCATTTTTCTTCCAAAAATATATAGGTTAACTCAGGAGGTAAATGTTTTAAATCTAAATGTTGACCATCAGAAGCTAGAGCTCCTAATTGAACATTTTCATCCTCTACATTAAACTCTTCTTGATCTCATTCTACATCTATGCTTTCACTTACTTCTAAAGTTTCAGAATCTAGTTGCTGTTTAGAATGAAAAAGTGCATAATATTAAGGGTTAAATGATGGTAAATTGTATAATATTTAGCTTATCATATGAGAATCAAGTCATTATGTTATAATTGCACTATTATATGCTTTAATGAAGGAATCTACATAATTTCAGAGAATTAATGTTAATTAAGTACATTTCTGAACTGTCGATAAATTGCAGGCTGTGAAATTCTTAAGTATTCAAATTTTCTGTTATTTCAGAGAGTTATGTTTAATGTATCGGACAGTTATGTTTTAAACGAATATTTTATTATTTCTTGGAATACACGTGTTGAAACCTTAATGCATGATTTAAGTGGATTTTCAGTGAGTTATTTGCTAACTATCCAAAATGCATCTAGGCATCGGATAGTTAAGGTTGTAAGTATCTGAAATATCTAAACTCGTATAGTTAAGTTCTTGGCACGTGTCTTTTTAATGTTTTAAAGTGTCACATGTTTTCCATGTGCGTTCGGTAATGAAAATCGAAGAGTTAGATAACTGTTTGAGTTTTTATATGCATGGATAGATAACTATTCGAGTTTTATAAAATGACTAACTAACATATAAGTTTTCTATGTTCAGTCACGTGTTTTGTAGGTGCAAAAACTCAAAGAGTTACAGATAAGTGTTTGAGTTTTTACAAGACTTAAATGATAAGTATCGACTAAAACGAAGACTAATATGTCAATGTAGCAGTTATAGAAACAGGACATTCGAAGGAAAACCACGATTGCACGTATCACGCAGGAATTCAATCATGGAAGGAAGAAGAAATTACCATCATTGATATGAATGAAGAAAATCCAACCGATCATTTAAGTAGAAGCAGTTACTATTGAAAGAAATATAAAAGAAGAGGAGAAAGATGAAGAAGGTGTGTGTGTAGAGGTGGAGAACCGTGCTAACTACAGGAAGCGTTGGAAGTTCCCTAAAGCTCCACACCACCACCATAATCACCAACCATTGGAGGTCTGTGAGGATATTTTCCTGATGTCAGGTCGATTCCAAGCCAAACACGGTACTTGACAACCACTATGAGGAGTGATCACATCGCAGGAAAGGAAGCCATTTTCACCAAGCATCGACTCATATTTCAAGAGATCGTAAAGCTTCTAGCCTTGGTTTCGGGTTGATGCTAGTATGCTGAAGAGGAGATCATCTTACAATTTTGGATTCATGATTCTATAGGGAGAGGAGGTAGGATTGTAAGTGATTAAGTTTTTGATGGTGTAATCGTGTCGCATGTAGTGACAGAAGTTTTTACTATCAATAGAGATTTTTACATTTCACCTTTCATTCATCTTCAAGAACATATAAAACCAAAAATACCAAAAACAACAAATTATCTGTGTTTACGTGTAGTATTAAAGTGTTGTATTGTTTGTTTTGTATCATGATTAGTATTATCATTGTTAGTATTGTGAATGCTTTATGTTTGTTTGATTCAAAAAATAGCAAATAGTTTTATAGTTTACTGAAATTGATTCGTTCTAGATACTTAAAGATTTTAATGGTTACTGTTTGAAATATCTAAATGTTAGTATTGCTTAATGATAAAACTAATGTTAACTAACATTAAAGAGCTTAATTGATGTTATTTATAATCTATGGAACCGCCCAATGGTTGGCTGAATTCCTCTGTAATTAACAATATTCAACTAGAAAAATTAGACTCGTGGAGTTAACTTAAGTCCACGAGATTAGTCCGTTGAGTTAGCCATAACTCAACGAACTTAGTCTGTTGTGTTAATTGTAACTCAACAAAGGGTTTAACTGAACACATAAACTCCAATACAAAAATCAAAATAGTACACAATTCTTACTCAATCTCTATGGGATCGACTTGTACTTGCACACAAATACAATATACACTGTGCACTTGCAGTTAAAATACAAATTGGAATTAATATCTAATTTGTGTGAAAGGTTGTTTGTTTACTTCTAAAAGTAATCATTGATAGAGGCATAAAGACAAACCAATACAAGTTTTCTAATTTAACCTTTCACATCAAGACAAGTTTTCTAGCGCCGTTGTCAGAGATTGAGAAGCTAAGTGACTGTGAGTGCTGTTTTGTTTTAATAACAGGAGTGTTGTGTGTTTCATTCTATAATTGAGAATATGGCATATGCTTATGCTCAAAGATTTTTGAAACTTGTAGTTAGCATACGTGAATTCTACAATTTAGAAGGTCACGACATCTCTGATTGTTTGAAACTGAGACGGTTGCAGATGGTTAGATCACATGAACAACAAATGAATTATATTCAATATAATAGAGCTGAGTATGAGAATCCTATGGTTTACCCAACTAATGGTCAGTTTAGAATGTGTAATATGTTGAGAGACACAAAAGTTTGGGATAGGTATGTCAGACTAGAGCGTAGCTTAGAGCAAAACATGGACAAATAGGAACAATATATGTATCATCAATAAGAAGTCAACCAATTAAACTATAAGGAAGCATATTCAAAACCTAAAATTGATATTATATACGAAACAGAAAAAACTATAATGAAAATCGATCAAAAATTGAATGTAATGAGATTAGATGATTTGGAAAGAAAATTAAAAGCATTGGACGAATATACAATAAAATTACAAGTTATGCAACAAGAAAACACAAATGAAAACTTTAATGCTACAGATTTGCATAATTTGCAAGATATACAGACAAAAGAAAATACCAATGCAATAGAATTTAAAGAATGCAATTTAAAACTAGAAAGAACCTTAATAGACCTAGGTGCAAGTATAAATGTTATGCCGAGTGATATATTTGCATCCTTAGGATTAAAAGGCTTAATTCCTACTAGGACTGTTATTCAATTAGCTGATAGAAGTATAAGATACCTTAGAGGAAAAATAAAGAATGTCTTAATTAAAATCAAAAAGTTCATATATCCTATTGATATTGTGATTTTGGATTCCCAACAAATTAAACATCAAAATCATAACAAATCTTTGATTTTGGGAAGACCATTCTTAGCAACATCAAGGGATGTTATAAATTGTAAAACTGGAGTAACAAAGTTAGCATATGGTAATGAGGATACTCAATTAAACATTTTCAAACTAGAAAAGTTTAAGGAGTTAGAAATGTCCTTACATACTATAGACTTTTTAGAGGATGAAAGAGAGGCCACTGAAGAACAACAGAGGAATCGATTGCTAAAAGACCTATCCTTGAGGAATAGTAGCCAGGACCTTCAATTCAGTCAACAGGGCTGAAGGGCTTAAATATTTTATTTTGTGCATTGAGTTATGAACAGTTCAGTAAAGAGTCGGCATAAAAATCTGCTTATGAGGTGTGGCATGCATTAGAAGTTTCACATGAAGGTACTTCTCAAGTTAAAGAGACTAAAATAAACATGTTGATTTATAAGTATGAACTATTTAAGATGCATGAAGACGAAAATATTTCTGAGGTGTTTTCCAGATTTCTTGATATCATAAACTCTTTAAAATGTTTAGGAAAGAATTTTGAACAGAAGGATTTGGTGAGGAAAATTCTCAGATCCCTAAGTTCTAAATGGTCTCAGAAAGTAACATCAATTGAGGAATCACGAGATTTAAATGTTTATACTATGAATGAACTTATAGGTAATTTAACAGCTTATGAAGTTCAATTAAATGAATCACTAAGTCACAACAAACTAAAAATGAAGAAAGAAATAGCCTTCAAAATTAATTCAGATTCTGATATATCTACTGATTCTGACAAGGATTTGATTTTGCTAACTAGGAAATTCAAGAAAGCATGGAAAGCTAGGAAACAGCAAAGGAACAAAAATGATAAACCCTCAACGTCAAAATCACTGAATGACAAGAATTCTTCATCCAGAAAGTATGTATGTTACAACTGTAAGAAACCTGGACATCTTTCTCCAGATTGTCCTATGAGGAAAAATGAAAAGCAAAGTAGGACAAATCAGAAGAAGACGGCTTAGAAAACTCAGATAAAGTTTTACAAGAAAAAGACTTTGAAGGTCACTTGGGATGACACGTCTGAAGAGTCTAAATCTGAAGAATCAGCATCAAAATCTTCACATTTAGAAGGAGAACAAGAGTTAGAAGACGTTGCTCATGTGTGCTTCATGGCAGATGAGTCTGAGGAGGAAACAACATCAAAATGGATCATGGACAATGGAGCATCAAGTCACATGACCAGACAGAAAAGTCTACCACAAAATTTTACAAATACCATGAAAGGAAGTGTAATATTTGGAAACAAAAGCAAAGATAAAATCATAGGTATGGGCAATGTTCAAATAACTCCTACTTGTGTTATTTCGAATGTACTATATGTAGAAAACCTAGGATTTAATTTGCTGAGTGTCATAAAACTAACTGAAAATGGATATTATGTAGTGTTTGAAGATAATGTATGCAAAATAATTGATAAAAATACAGATGAAATTAAGTTTATTGCTAAAAGAAAAGATTTTGTATGTACTTTATCTTTACCTTCTAGTGTAGTTGATTTAAATTCATGTTTGCTAGCTAAAACTAGTGATGCATATTTGTGGCATAGAAGGATTAGGCATATAAATATGAAACTATTACATAATCTATCAAAAAACCATTTAGTGAGAGGTTTACCAAAGATTAAATACTCAAAGGACTTTATGTGTGATGCATGTGAGTTAGGTAAACTTCATAAAAACTCTTTTAAATCCAAAATTGATATTTCAAGCAAGATAGTCTTAGAACTTATACATATGGATCTATGTGGACCAACAAGAATCATGAGTCTTGGTGGTAAACGGTATGTATTTGTTTTAGTAGATGACTTCTCTAGATACACTTGGGTATATTTTCTAGCATCTAAGACAGAAGTTTTTCAAAAATTTAAAATGTTTTGCAATTTTAATCAAAATGAGTAAAGTGTCTCTATTCAAAAACTTAGGAGTGATCATGGAACTGAATTTGATAATGATCAAATGGATAATTATTGTAATGAGCATGACATTGATCACAGATTTTCTTCTCCAAGAGCACCGTGTCAAAATGGTGTTGTTGAGAGAAAGAATAGATCACTTCAAGAAATGGCCAGAACTATGTTGAATGAACATAAGTTACCTCAAATGGGCTGAAGTAGTAAATACAGCTTGTTATGTTATTAACAGAAGTCATTTAAGACCTTATGTTAATAAAACTCCTTTTGAAATTATGTTTAATAGGGTTCCAAAAATTTCCTATATGAAACCATTTGGTTGCAAGTGTTTTATTATAAATACTAAGGATAAAAGGGATAAATTTCAAGCCAAATCGGATGAAGCAATTTTTGTACGTTACTCTACTAGAAGTAAAGCCTATAGAGTATATAACAAGACTTCTAGGACTATTGAAGAAACCCTCCATGTAAGCTTCAATGAAAATTCTCTTAGAGAATCTTAATCTAAAGCTGATAATGATGATATGATCAATTTTCCAAATGAGTTAGAGATCAATAGAGAGATTGATGATTTATTTGAGAAAATCAAAAATATGAACTTAAATGATCAAACTAATGATGAAAGTGATGGACTTTCAGATGTTGATGAGAATATTATGGAAAATCAGAGAAATTGGCGTTATTCTTCATCACGTCCCATTACTCAAGTCATTGGTGATATTAATGAGGGAGTTAAAACTAGAGCTTCAGTAAATTTAAATAGTATGTGTATGTTTGTTTCTATGGTGAAACCAAGGAATATACAAGAAGCATTATCTGATGAAAATTGGATAGTGGCAATACAAGAAGAATTAAATCAATTCATCAGAAATGATGTATGGGAATTAGTCTCTCCACCAGAAAATCAGTCCATAATAGGTACAAAGTGGATCTTTAGAAACAAAACTAACGAAACTGGTCAAGTTATAAGGAATAAAGCTAGATTAGTTGCACAAGGGTATACATAAGAAGAAGGATTAGATTATGATGAAACATTTGCTCCTATGGCTAGGTTAGAAAGTATTAGAATATTATTGGCCTATGCTTGTTATATGGATTTTAAATTATATCAAATGGATGTAAAGAGTGCATTTCTAAATGGTTTAATTAATGAAGAAGTCTATGTAAAATAACCACCTGGATTTGAAGATATTAAAAATCCTGACTTTGTATATAAATTGAAGAAAGCCTTATATGGTTTGAAGCAAACACCTAGATCATGGTATGAAAGATTGTCTACTTTTTTAATAGAAAAAGGCTATATCATGGGAAAAGTGGATCATACTCTATTTATTAAGAGAGATGGTAAAGATCAGATTGTTGTTCAAATATACGTGGATGATATAATCTTTGGAGCAACCTCTGATAAGTTGATAGAAATATTCTCTAAAGATATGACTAATCAGTTTGAAATTGAGTATGATAAGAGAACTTTCATATTTTCTAGGACTTCAAATTAAGCAAATGGATAAAGGTATATTTTTAAATCAGGAAAAATATGTAGATGAAATGCTTAAGAAATTTAATTTTCATGATACAACGATTCGAGGAACTCCTATGAGTACTATTTTAAAGTTAGATATTGATGATATAGGAAAATCTATAGATCAAAGAAAATATAGAAGTATGATTGGTTCTTTACTTTATTTAACTGCTAGTAGACCTGATATTATGTTTACTGTGTGTGTTTGTGCTAGATTTCAATCTAATCCTAAAGAATCACACTTAATTGTAGTTAAAAGAATATTTAGATATATACAAGGAACTAAAAATTTCGGACTGTATTATTCTAAGGATAATTCAATAGATCTTATAGGATATACTGATGTTGATTATGCAGGATCTAAATCTGATAGGAAGAGTACCAGTGGCACATGTCAATTATTGGGAACTAATTTGGGTCCATGGTTTACTAAAAAGCAAAACTATGTAGCACTTTCTACTACAGAAGCTAAATATGTTACTGCTGCATTGTGTTGCTCTCAGATTTTGTGGATAAGGTAAACTTTAGAAGATTTTGGATTATCTTATGATACAACTGAGATTTATTGTGACAGTAATTCTGCAATAATTCTTTCCAAAAATCTTGTATTACATTCAAGAGCAAAGCATATAGAGGTTAGACATCATTTTCTAAGAGATAACGTAATTAAAGGAAAAATTAAATTAGAATTTGTGTCTAGTAAAAATCAATTAGCTGATATATCTACAAAACCTCTAGATGAAAATACATTCTGCAACATTAGATTAAATTTAGGTATTTGTAGGCTATGTGATGTGTAAAATGCTTAAACTCCACATAAAAAGATAAATATTATTGATGATGTTGTTCACCTCATAGATATTAAATACTTATTATAAATATCTAAAGTAATATCAAAACTGCTACTTAAGATACTATGTATTTATTGTAAACTCATAGTAGTATCTTATTGATTTTAAGTTGTTTATCAATTTTAATGGTTTTTACGATTTTAAGTGGAAGTGTAAATGAAAAACATTAAATTCTTCTGACATTCTGAAATTTTGATTAAATGTTTTCTTTGAATCAAGGAAAATGCATATGATCATGCATAAATTTGACTTAATTGATTAAACTTGTAGAATAAGTTATATGTAATTCATCTTAAACTATTAATCAAAAGTATAAGCTTATTGAAACTCATTCATATTCTTAGTACAATCATAGAAGTAAAAAAAAATTTGTATGAGATTTGTGTTTTATTACATCTGTATTAATGGAATACATATATACTGTGCTTAAAATGAAAAGTGCTTATAAAGTGAAATTATTTGAGAGTTTATTGATCAGTTTGATCGCGAGCCTTTTGTACTTGAGCAGTAGGTATGTAAGGATTGTTGTCCTGAAAAATGATTCTTTAAATTTGGCAACCTAAGGTCTTGATCAGATCTGGGATTGTTGACTTAAAGTTCATTACATGGGTACATTAGAAAGCTCTTGTATGATTCAAGCTTTTCAAACTAACTTTTAAAGAAAATTATCAATATTCACTATTTTGAAAAAAAATAAATAAATTTATTGTTTCATTAATTACAGATATCTTTGAATCACATATAGTTTCTACCAATATAACTATTGATTTATTGAATCAACATTAGTACTTTTGAAAACGTTTATTTGAGATACATTCTTTTATTCTCCTTGAATTAATCACATTGAGTTCACAGTTATATTTTGATTCATATACAGTAGGAATTGATTCTAAAAATCATTTTCGATGATGTCAGAATAACGTAAGTCTTTGAAAAGAAAATGTAAAAGTATAGTTATACTTAACATCTATTGTCACTACAAGTATATTTTGTATTTTGATTGAATATATTTGAAGTATATTTGTAGGGGGAGGATTACCAATGTTGAAAACAGATTAATATAATTTAGAATACAAATCTTAGTTAATCTAAATTAATGTCCTCTTAAAATTTTGATGAAATAATTTTAAAAAAAAACATACAAACTATTTTAGATTCAAAGGACAAAATGTTCAAATAGTTTACAATGTTCTCAAGATAATGTTAAGTTTAGCATGAGTGTTGTTTTCAGAACGTTTCAATTGGAAGCATCCGAAAATTGTTTTAAGTGTACTAATTAGACGTTATGTTAAATAAGGTAATATGTAAAACTACCTCTAGACAGCGTTTTACTCGTTAGGTTAGTTAACTCAACGAGTTATACTTGAATATTTTGGGTACCTCGATTGAATAAATTTTATTCAATATTTATTTAATTTCTAAACCCGACTTCTCTTCACGTTGAGTTATACGCCTAAAAACCCTATTTAAACACTTATTACACGGGCACTTAGGTTATTTGTAAACTTTGTCAAGAAAATCTTTCCCGCTTGTTGTTGTTACAACCTACAACGATGGTCTCCAAGTTCTACAAAGGTCATGGTAGAGGAAAAGGCAAAAGCAGAGGAGATGCAAAAGGAAAAGAAATAGAGAATGATGAAGTTCCACGTATTTGGTTCAAGAAAATATTTCGAGTGGACAAAAGGTTAGCAGAAATTTATAGTGAATATTTCTTTCCTGAAGGTATACTAAATGAAGTTAGACAAGAACTCCAAAATACTGATGCTAGTATTACATACATGGGGATTCGAAGTAAATTTGAGAGACAATATAGAATGAAATGTGTTGAGATTGCATTGTTGGAACAGTATGCAAAATATTTGGAAAAAGATGTAGGTTCATCAAATAGAACTCGTCAAACTCCTATAAACGGTACAAGACTACATGCATTTGAAGAAGAACATGAATCAGCTATCCCTACTCCTTTATATTCAAAACAAGTAGAATCAAATATTGCTGTAGACAAACCAAAAGTTGACAGTCTTCGAAAGGCCGTTGCAATAGAAAGTGCCTTAGAAGAATTAAAGCAGAAAACTTTTATGGAGCAATTTGAAAAGAAAACAGCAATACTTGAAGAGGAGAAATAGAAATGTTATAGAAGAAGAAAAATCAGAAAAATTATGTCTAAGGAAACAAAGTCTATTGGAAAAGGACAATCAGATGAAAATTTATTTCCAAAGGACAATGTATGTCTAGACATTGTACCGTATTGTGCATGTGATAAACTCATCAGTTCCGAACACACTGAAACTGATGAAGATAATGAGACTTTATTTTCCCTTGCTAGAAAGCTTGAGAAGAAATACAAGTCAAATATGAGCTCAAGTTTTTCTATTAGTACAAGTCCTGATGATGTAGAAATTGACAAATCAGAGCATCAGACACCTGACATTGAACAAGTTATTGCAGATATAATTGACAATGTTGAGGTAGTAACTAGTTCACAGGTTGAATTGTTTGGAGTAGCAGATATTGAAAATGTTAAGACTCTAGAAGAGCTAAAAGTTAACCAGCCTTCTTCAGAGTCTATAGAAGCAGAGTCTGAGAATTCATAGCATGAATCAATGGAAATATCTGTTGAACAGAATGAACAATTACAAATAGATACACCGGCTGTAGAATTTGTGGAAAAATTAAACTCTAAACATTCTATAGAGGCTGAACAGATGAATGTTGAGCATATTGACAATGTTCCTAACACTGTTGAAGCTGAAGAATCAAGCTTACCTTAGCAGCTTCAAGATAATATTTTGGAAAAGGAACAACATGACATTTATTTTGAAGAAGAAGTTCTTGAAGATGAATTAAACTCTGAATCATGACTTCAGGTATCACCTTCTTTGTGTACAATATTACAAATTCAAGGTAATACAATTCATTTTAGATCTGAAGAAGCATTGTAGAAATACAATAATTTGATTACATGTCAGATTCTGCATGCTCGTCCAATAAAATTCAGAAATTTGATGGAAATAAGAGATCTGTTTGAGTTTCAAGGCCTCATTAAATTCTTGCCAATAGGAACGAAATGGAAGCAATACAAAGAGCTTATTGCAGCTTTTTATAGCAATTTAGTCAAGAATGGAAATTTTCTGAAAACTCAAATAAATGAACAGGAGTTTATATTGTCTCCTAAGTTAATTTTTGAAGTTTTAGGATTAAAGAATGAAGGCGTTGTTGTTACAAACAGATTTGACATGATAAGACAACTAGAATGGAACATTCAATCTTTATCAAAAATTCCAGATGTATATTCTGAAATGAGAATAATGGAAAATCTGAATGTAGAGGCAAGGTTTACTGCAAATATATTGCATGCAAATTTATTTCAAAGAGTTGGACACAATTTGGAAGTCAGCAGAAGCTGTTTATATGCAACTTATGGCCTACTGAATAAAATTCAAATAAATTGGTTTGATGTTTTTATGTCTCAACTACAGCATATGAGTTCAAAGTTATTTTATGGTGATGCTGTATGTAGAATCCTTGCAAGCCAATTGACTTTATCCGACTGGCCCTCTGAAACGAAAGGCATGAGAGCATTTAGTGTTAAAGATTTGCAAAAATTCCAGGCCATGCATAAACCTCAACGACAACATCAACAACAACTTGATTATACAGACCATATACAACAACAACAACAAAGTTATTCAATTCAAGCAGAACAGTAAACCCAGCTACCTCCTAACTTAGATGTAGTGCTTAACAACATCAGAAATGACATTAGGCATCTAGGAGATAAAATATGTAATGCTATAAGTGATATACTTAGGAGGGGTCGATAACTGTTTTTGTTTGTTTTTGAATACAAAATGTAATGTTTGTATTACTTGTTTGATTCATTGAACAATACATTTTTCTGTAAAAATGTTCAATTATTATTCTTGTTTATAGAAAGAGTTATTATAATTATATCTCGCATATATACATATATTCTCTGTAATTATCTTTTTAATTAATGACAAAAAAGGGGAGAAATATTATAAAAAGATGATTATGGTCTTAATTGCATATATATATTATAAAAGGAGATGCTATTTAAATGGTTATTGTAATCTGATAGATGATAATTAGAAAACTGATACTTATATAATTATTGACATCTGAGAGTTTTAGTTCTGAGAGGTAAAATTTACACAAAATATAGAAATAAGTTTAAGTGAACTTAAGTCAACAAACAAGTTTGTTGAATTAAAAGTTAACCCAACGAAGGTGCTTTGTTGAGTTAAACATATTTCATAATTGATTTAATATGGTTTTGTCATCATCAAAAAGGGGGAGATTGTTGAGTATTTTGTTTTGATGATGTGTGCTAAATGAATATAATCATATTTGCTCAATTACTATTGCTTGTGAAAAGAAATTGAAATCATCAATTAATACAGAAAAAGCTTACTGGCATAAATACTTGTCTGTATTGGATCTGAAGTTAATAACTAGTCGTTTCGTTGCATTAATTTCTCATTTAACTAAACGTTAAGTTAACATGTGTTTTTATTGAAAAGCATGATATGTTTTAAAGTTATATCTTTTGTATCATGAACAGTGCACGTTTAGACAACTCGTTAAGTTAGAGTTTTGTTTATATAGAGGTCACGTGAGAACTCGTTAAGTTAGATGATTAAAGGTTAAAATAGGTCACGTGATAACTCGTTAAGTTAGTGAGTAAAAGAAGAGACACACTCGTTAAGTTAGTGTTATACACGTGGTGAAATTATAAGTTAGGAATGTTGTATTGTATCACGTGAGGTGCACATGTTTAACTTGTTAAGTTAACATAACTAAATGTGTTGAGTTGCTATATTGAACACTAAGGCAACGCGTTAGGTTAGCGTTATAAACTTAAGTTGTTATTTTTTGGACGTGGTAAAATTCTTATTATAAAAGCATTTGTTTATTACTGAATCAGTGAGTTAAAGCTTTTCCAGAGACTTACAGTCATAACTATCCGAAAGGTAACTTAAGTCATGTTTTCAAGTCTTGACACGTGTCTCACTAGTTTTATGATATAAAGAGTTTTTCGGTGACTTACAACCGTAACTATCCGAAACTTAAACTGTTTTCAGTGAGTTATCGTTTAACCTTTCGAAAGAAAGGTTAAGCTGGTTCATTGAGTTAGCATAACACCACGGACTTAGTTCGTTGAGTTTGCTACAGTACTTGTCACGTGAAATGACACATGAGGAACTCATTAAGTTAGAAACGTTAAGTTATATATATATACTTGTGTTACTCGTTTAGTGAACATTAAAGTAACGACTTCGTATTACACTTGATGGAAAATTCTTTGGACGAGAAAGTTTATTTTGCATGAAATTTTTCAGAGATCTAGGACTGATGATTAAAGAAAATTCGAAATATAAACATGGGTTAGAACGTGTGTGTTTCGATGAAGGAAAAAGAAAAGACGTAGAGAAGTGGAAAATTGGTAGTGGTTAAACGTGAAGGATATGTATGAAATGAAGATACAGTATAAAAGGCATAGAATTCTCGTTGATCAAACCATCCCTGCATACCAAAAGAAAAATCTTTTCAGGGATCAAAAACACCTCTTCAACAAAATCTCTTAAGTGGAAGAAAGTTTAGTGAAATAGAAAATGTCAAATTTATGTCGCTGAAGATTTGAAGTATCAAGTGGAAGAAAATTCAGTGAAGCAGAAAAAGGTATTATTTATGTCACTGAAGATTTAAAGTATCAGAAGAAAGCAAATTCGATGAAGTAGAGAAAGACAAGATATTTGTCACTGAAGAATTGCTGAAGAAGAAAAAGAAGAAGAAGAAAGATCTCAAACAGGGAGAAATGTTTTAAATTTCGTAAATTAGTTTTCTGTGTTTGTAGTTATGAAATTATTTAGATGATACATGGTATCGAGTTATAATTGCATCTACAATTTTTGAGGAGAATTGAATTGTACATTGTAATTGAAACCTTGAATAAAAATGATTTTATGAAAACAATGTCTCGACTTGTTTTTATGTATTAAAGTTTCAATTATATTTCAAAAAATATTAAAAATACACAATTCACCCCCCTCTTGTGTAGCCATACGATCCTACATATTCAAATTTAAGAGAAGGAGAAAGTGGATTAATTTCCAACGTGGAGCAAGCTATTGTACAGATAACACCAAAGCTTCTCCACAACATTTTAGGACTGAAGAATGAAGGAATAGAAATTCTAGAAAGCACAACTGCAGTCAAGTGGATAGAACAAATGATAAAGGATTGTTAAGCTATCAATCCTAGTGTGCCATTATTAAATAGATTGATGTTGAGTATTTTGTTTTGATGATGTGTGCTAAATGAAAAATAATCATATTTGCTCAATTACTATTGCTTGTGAAAGGAAATTAAAGTACATCAATTAATACAGAAAAAGCTTACTGATATAAATACTTGTCTTTATTGGATCTGAAATTATACTAAGCTAATAACTAGTCGTTTCGTTGCATTAATTTCTCATTTAACTAAACGTTAAGTTAACGTGTGTTTCTATTGAAAAGCATAATATGTTTTAAAGTTATATTTTCTGTATCATGAATAATGCACGTTTAGATAACTCGTTAAGTTAGAGTTTTATTTGTATAGAGATCACATGAGAACTCGTTAAGTTAGAGGCTTAAAGGTTAAAATAGGTCATGTGAGAACTCGTTGAGTTAGTGAGTAAAAGAAGAGACGAACTTGCTAAGTTAGTGTTGTACACGTGATGAAATTATAAATTACGAATGTTATATTGTATCACGTGAGGTGCACATGTTTAACTCATTAAGTTAACATAACTAAACGCGTTGAGTTGCTATATTGAACACTAAGGCAACACATTAGGTTAGCGTTATAAACTTAAGTTGTTATTTTTGCACATGGTAAAATTCTTATTATAAAAACATTTGTTTATTACTAGTTCATTGAGTTATTGTAACACAACAGAGATAGTTCGTTGAGTTATCCATAATACCACGGAGTTAGTTCGTTGAGTTAGTTATAGTACTTGTCATGTGAGTTGGCACATGAGGAACTCGTTAAGTTAGAAACGTTAAGTTATATATATACTTGTGTTACTTGTTTAGTTAACATTAAAGTAACGACTTCTTATTATATTTGATGAAAAATTTTGGATGAGAAAGATTATTTTGTAGGAAATTTTTTAGAGATCCAGGATTGATAATTAAAGAAAATTCGAAATGTAAACGTGGGTCATAACATATGTATTTCGATGAAGGAAAAAGAAAAGACGTGAAGAAGTGGAAAACTAGTAGTGATTAAATGTGGAGGATATGCATGAAATGAAGATACAGTATAAAAAGCATAGAATTCTCGTTGATCAGTTATCCCTGCACATCAAATAAAAAATCTTTTTAGGGATTAAACTATCCCTGCACACCAAAAGAAAAATCTTTTCTGGGATCAAAAACTCCTCTTCGGGGAAAAGCTCTTAGGTGAAAGAAAATTCAGTTAAGTTGAAAAATGGAAGATATATGTCACTGAAGATTTGAAGTATCAGTTGGAAGAGAAGAAAATTCGGTGAAGCAGAAAAAGGGAAGATATATGTCACTGAAGAATTGCTGAAGAAGAAAGAGAAGAAGAAGAAGAAGAAGAAGAAGAAGAAGAAGAAGAAGAAAGATCTCAAATAGGGAGAAACGTTTTAAATTCCGCAAATTAGTTTTCTATGTTTATAGTTATGAAATTGTATAGATGAAACATGGTATCGAAATATAATTGCATCTACAATTTCTGAGGAGAATTGAATTGTATATTGTAATTGAAACCTTGAATAAAAATGATTTTATGAAAATAGTGTCTCAACTTGTTTTTGAGTTTTAAAGTTTCAATTATATTTGAAAATATCGAAAAATACAATTCACCCCTCTCTTGTGTAGCCATACGATCCTACAACTGAAGCACTTAAATGGTAAAGCACACATGATAGCTAACATTTTGATTAAAAATGTCTACCAACAACAAGACCATGATATTGAATTAAGTTAGTTAGTCAAATGGGCCACATATGTAGTTGTGAATAGAATTCAGATTAATTGGTCTGTAGTTTTTATCTCCAAACTAAGAGTAGCAAAGAAGAAATTATTTTCTGGAGATCTGATTCCACTGCTGATGGTGGATAGTATTGATTTCACGAAATGGGCATCTAAAAGGATTAGATCTAAAGCCATTTCAGTGAAAGAATACAAAAATTATACTGCTACTGAGATTACTGAACCTTTTGGAAACATTATTGGAGCTGTAGAGAGAATAAACCAATTAGAGCAACAACTAGAAAAATTGTAAAAGGAAGTAGATGAACTTAGGAAGAAAGATTAAATTGTATTGTTCGTCTACTTATATTTGTATTGAAAATATCTTATTGATTGTAAATGTAAATTATTCATATAAATGAATGAATATTATTCAAATGTTTTTACATTTCGTGTTTGAAGATGAATGATATAATTGATAAACTATCTTGAATATTATATAATTGTTTAAACAATGTGCAAGACTGTTTAAAAGATTTACAAATTTTCTGAATGGCATGATTAAATGCACGATGTTTGGTTAATGCTTGAACATATCTACATGCTGAAAAGTAAAATGTAAATTCTGCATAATAGGAAAAGAACTGTAAGTTAAATATGCATACAATGTTCAGATTAAATGAGTTTTAATTAGAACACTGCATTAATGACATGTATTTAACTTTATTTAAGTTGACAAAATGCAGGAGAGAAAAATATATAGAAGTTAATACTAGGAGTAAGATTTAGAAAATTTGCTAAGTGTTAACTCAACGAAGTAAGTCCGTTGAGTTAACCTTAACTCCACGAGGTCAATAATAAAATATAAGGTCACTCCATTAAGTTAACTGTAACTCAATGAGGTTAGTCCATGAACTTAGCAAATAGTAACCGAAGCTAGTCTGTTGAGCTAATTGTAACTCAACAAGGTTAGTTTATGGATTAAGCTGAATGGTTATTCTTTCAGCCACGAATGAAACTTCCTGGGTTTAGTGGTTACTAAAATTTGAAATTAGAAGTGGAACACATATCCATAAAAATAGGAACCATACTACACGTTAGAAGACACGTTCTTGAAACGAGATTCATTTGCTTTATGGATGTGCATTATAAATATAGAACAGAATGTTATTTACGAATTACTAACACTTTTGAAAGAAAAGAAAATTCATTGGGGAATTAGAAGGAGAAGCAGCTGATTCAACTTCATTCGTCAACAACTATTTACTAAAAACAAAGCTTCAGACTGGTATGTAATTAATCTTCTGCTATTTTACTTTATGTAAGAGTTTATGAGCACATGGATTCGTTCTCCTAGCACTAAACGATTAGTAAGAACACCTACACAGGATTATTCAACACAGAGCTGTATTGAAATATTTTCTGAATTGGACTTCGACAAAATCCTTAGGGGCGTAACTAACCTTTCTTTAAAAGAGAACGAAGATATGGTTGCTCCAGTAGAAAAACCATTAGGGAAAATTCTGTATCCTAAACTAGTTGATGAACCTTCATGTATTTGATTGCCAAACTTTGAGGGAGATAGGTTTGAATTGAAATCTAATTATATTAGTCAATTGCCCCATTTTCATGGATTAGAAAGAGAAGATGCCTATTATTTCCTTAGAGAATTTAACAAAGTTTGTCAAATGATGAAAATGCCGAACATGAATATTGATGCTATTAAACTTAGATATATCCATTTTGCTTTAAAAGACACAGCTAAGAGATGGTTATATACTCTATCGCCTGATTCAATTTCTGTATGGACTGAATTTTGCTCTGTTTTTCTAGAAAAATATTATCCAACACATCAAACGATTGAAAAGAAAAAGGAAATATTAATGTGTAGCCAAAAACAAGGAGAATCATTCTAGAAATATTTTGAAAGATTTAAAGATTTACTAACTCAATGTCCACATCATGCAATGAGTAAAGCACAATTAATAGGTATAATTTATGAAGGCATAGATGTTTCAACGAAATCTTTATTAGAATCTACTTGTTAGAATGGATTTTTAAAGCTGTGTAGTGAAGAAGCATGGGCATATTTAGAAAACTTTGCAAAAAGAACTGCACAGTGGGAAAACTTAGTTGAAACTATTACAGATAAAAGAATATTGCCAAGGAGAATGCATGAAATAGATTCAAGTACTATGCTTGAAGTTAAATTAATTGAATTAACAAAGAAAATAGAAGAGTTATCATTAAATCAAAAGCTAGCAGAAAATAATGCAAACATTAATGATTTAGATATTATTTATGCTAGAAACCAGAAAGATAACTTTGGAAATTCTTATAACCCTAATTGGAGAAATCACCCGAACCTATCTTGGAGAAACAACAATTTCCAGGGAGGAGAAAATATAAATGACAAAAATATAAGTTATGAAGCATTAGTTGAACAAGGATCTAGAATAAAGAAATTAGAAAAGATAATTCAACAATTAAACAATCCTCTAGATCTTGAATTTGGAAATGGTGCAATTCAAAATCAAAATATGAATAGAAATATACCCCTAGATAGAAGGAATCAATGGAAGTTAGACCTACTAGAGGATTGTCAATGCAAGTAGTACCTAACCTTGTCAACAGAACTGTTAATGAAATTGACACCTCTTATAGGAGGGAAGCTGAATGAAGTAGTATAACTAAAGTAATTATGTATAATATAGTAAAATATAAAATATATATATATATATATAAAAAAGAAATGTAAGTTTAATTGTAGTTAGTAATATAGAGTTATTACTTAACTCAACGAAGTTCGTTGAGTTATGACCTAACTTCATGAGGGTAAGTGAGTAGCTATGATTGATTTTGTCTCTATTAAATTTTTGTTTATGTTATATAGAATCACAACAGATAGAATTAATGAAATTACCACTAGATGCACTAAGGGAAGTACTAAGTAAACTATCAGCTAAAGATCTGTGCAAATTGTGTTGTGTATCAAAAGAAATCAAAGACTGTGTCAAAGAAAAATATTTTCATGGACTACAAGCTGCAAAAATGACTAAGATTAGAGATAGATTTTATGGAAGTCATTTAATCATAGTTCAATCAGCTATGAATATCTAAATATGGAAGAAACTGTTAGAATTCTACCCAATACACTAGAAGAAATAAATCATATTATGGGGATAGATGAAGGATTAATTATTTACAAAACCAAACCAAAGTATGCAATTTTGTTACCTGATATTTTGATTAGAAATCGTATTACTAGAGAAGAATGGAATATAGGAAGGCCAAATATATTTGAAGTGCCAACTGAAAATTGTGGGTCAGCTTTAACATTTTCTAATAAAAATTCGACTATTCCTAAAAATTGTATTACTGGAGACCAACTGAAAATTGGGATGAGGATTTATGCTTAAGTGTGTATAATTTTCTGAATAGATCTTGGACTGAAAATACTATGATATATCTAAGACAGAAAGAATTAATTAATAATATGCATGTCATACTTGATGGATATATATATTTAGTCACAGATATATCAGTTGCATTTAGATCTGATTTATACATAGTAAGCATAGACAGTTATGATAATGACTTTATAGAAATATTGTCTATACCTAGTGATATAGCTAAACCACCATCTTCAGAATATGATAAAATTCAATTAGGAATGTGGTATAATGAATATGATGATCCTACTTTACGTCAAATAAGATGGTAGGATGAATTGAGGAAATTTCAAATATGGATTATAAAAGACCTAAATGAATGGAAGTGGGAAGACGAATATATTGAAATAGAGGTAGAAATAGAAACAACTACATTATCTTGGAAGAGAAGAGGATCCCTTTCTGCATTTCATTTCATTAATGGAAATACACTTATATTTAGTATTGATAACATACTGCAAGTTTACAAGTTAAAAAGGAAAATGAACTGCATTAAAATAGAATTAATAGCAAGAAGGATTATACCTAAAAAGTTTGCTTAGACTAACACGTTTATTTCATTTGTTACTACTTTTCAATCATGTTTTTAAACTGTGATTCTGTACGTTTAATGTTGTGTGTATTCTGCATTTATTTTTTAGAAAAAAAAAAGAAGAAAGAAAAATTTTAATTTTAGTTTTACTTTATAAAAGAAAAAGAAAAGAAAAGAAAAAACAAAATATCAATCCAGTTTGTTGGTATCTATTCTAGGAAACCAACTAGCTTGCTTGTGAGCCGCCAAAGGCATAGGAGCCTAGGTTCCACACAAGACACCGATTTAACAATATCTGTTTTGTTGTTAAACGTTATTTTGTTATATATTCTGCTATTATTTGTGAATGAAAAGTTTTTCAAAATCAAAAATTAGAAGATATTGAAGGAGATACAAAAGAACAAGGTATGCAATTGATTACTTATCCTGAATTTAAATTTAAACTCAGTTCGTGGAGTTATTCATTAACTCAACGAATTAAGTTTGTTAAGTTAGGTGCTAAATCAATGAAACAACATTCCTGCCTACTAACATTTACTGAATTTACTGTAAAATCTTTTACATTGAGGACAATGCAAAATATAGGTATGGGGGGAGGTAACTTGATTAACAACTAAGTAATTTTGTTAATTAGAGGAATTAAAATGGTACTGCAAAAGTTCTGTGGAAATTGAAAATTTTTATGAATTTGTTATAACTATCCGATAATTGAGATTGTCAAATTTTTAAAAAATGTAACTACTTGAATGTTATATTTATAATCTTATATAAGATGCTACAAAATTTTACTATTTATACAAATCTAGATATAGTATCTTATATTTTTGCTGAATTTTATGAGTTTAACAGTTTCACGATTTTAAAAAGAAATCAGAATGTTTAACTAAAACTCAGTAAATTATCTGAAATCTTGAAAGAGTTGAAATGTTGATTTTTGGATTAAATGAGGTGCATATGATCAAGGATACATTTAATTTGAGTGATTAAACTTGTAGAATGATTTATGTGTAAATCTTATTAAACTACAGAAAAAGTATGAGCTTATTGATATGGATTCATGTTTTCAGTAAATTATGGAAGCAAGACTATATGAGATTTGTGTTTTATTGCATTTGTATGAATGAAATACGTACATATATTGTGTTGAAAAGAAAAAAAAAAAAGAGAAAAACTTTGAGAGTTTATTGACTTGTTTGATCATAAGCTTTTTGTACTTAAGTAGATAGGTATGTAAGGATTATTGACCTAAAAAATGACTCTTTAAATCTGGCAACCTAAGATCCTGATCAGATCTGGGATTGTTGACTGAAAGCTCGATACATAGGTACACTAGAAAGCTCTTGTGTGATTCAAGCTTTTCAAATTAACTTTTAAAGTACAAATATGCATATACTGTTCTAAAAAGATAAAAGTGTTTAGTGAAATACAGATATCTTTTGAATCAAGTATATTTTATGTTTTCTAAGATTACTAAAGTGCATAATATTAAGGGTTAAATGATGGTTAATTACATAATATTTAGCTTATCATATGAGAATTAAGCCATTATGTTATAATTGCACTATTATATGCTTTAATGAAGGAATCTACATAATTTCAGGGAATTAATGTTAATTAAGTACATTTTTGAACTGTTGGTAAATTTGCAGGCTGTGAAATTCTTAAGTATCCGAATTTTCTGTTATTTCGGAGAGTTATGTTTAAAGTACCGGACAGTTATGTTTTAAACAAATATTTTATTATTTCCTAGAATACACGTGTTGAAACCTTAATGCATGATTTAAGTGGATTTTCGGTGAGTTATCTGCTAACTATCTAAAATGCATCTGGACATCGAATAGTTAAGGTTGTAAGTATCTGAAATAACTGAACTCGTATAGTTAAGTTATTGGCACGTGTGTTTTTAATGTTTTAAGTTATCACGTGTTTTCCATATGTGTTCGGTAATGAAAATCGAAGAGTTAGATAACTGTTCGAGTTTTTATATGCATGGATAGATAACTATTCGAGTTTTATAAAATGACTAACGAACATATAAGTTTTCTATGTTCAGTCACGTGTTTTGTAGGTGCAAAAACTCAAAGAGTTACAGATAAGTGTTTGAGTTTTTACAAGACTTAAAGGACAAGTATTCGATTAAAACGAAGACTAATACGTCAATGTAGCAATTACAGAAATAAGATGTTCGAAGGAAAACCACAATTGCATGTATCACGCAAGAATTCAATCATGGAAGGAAGAAGAAATTACCATCATTGATATGAATGAAGAAAATCCAATCGATCATCTAAGTAGAAGCAGTTACTACTGAAAGAAATATAAAAGAAGAGGAGAAAGACGAATGTGTGTGTGTAGAGGTGGAGAACCGTGATAACTGTAGGAAGCGTCAGAAGTTCCCTAAAGCTCCACACCACCACCATAATCACCAACCATCGGAGGTCTGTGAGGATACTTTCCTGATGTCGGGTCGATTCCAAGACAAACACGGTGCTTGACAACCACTGTGAGGAGTGATCGCATCGCAGGAAGGGAAGCCATTTTCACCAAGCACCGACTCATATTTCAAGAGATCGTAAAGCTTCTAGCCTTGGTTTCGGGTTGATGCTAGTATGTCGAAGAGGAGATCATCTTACAATTCTAGATTCATGATTCTATAGGGAGAGGAGGTATGATTGTAAGTGATTAAGTTTTTAGTGGTGTAATCGTATCGCATGTAGTGACAGAAGTTTTTACTGTCGATAGAGATTTTTACATTTCACCTTTCATTCATCTTCAAGAACATATAAAAACAAAAATACCAAAAACAACAAATTATCTGTGTTTACGTGTAGTATTAAAGTATTGTATTGTTTGTTTTGTATCATGATTAGTATTATCATTGTTAGTATTGTGAATGTTTTATGTTTGTTTGATTCAAAAAATAGCAAATAGTTTTACAATTTACTGAAATTGATTCGTTCTAGATACTTAAAGATTTTAATGGTTACTATTTGAAATATCTGAATGTTAGTATTGCTTAATGATAAATCTAATGTTAACTAACATTAAAGAGCTTAATTGATGTTATTTACAATCTGTGGAACCGCCCAATGGTTGGCTGAATTCCTCTGTAATTAACAATATTCAATTGGAAAAATTAGACTCGTGGAGTTAACTTAAGTCCACGAGATCAGTCCGTTGAGTTAGCCATAACTCAAAGAACTTAGTCTGTTATGTTAATTGTAACTCAACGGAGGGCTTAACTGAACACATAAACTCAAATACAAAAATTGAAATAGTATACAATTCTTACTCAATCTCTATGGGATCAACCTGTACTTGCACACAAATACAATATACACTGTGAACTTGCAGTTAAAATACAAATTGGAATTAATATCTAATTTGTGTGAAAGGTTGTTTGTTTACTTCTAAAAGTAATCATTGATAAAGGCATAAAGACAAACCAATACAAGTTTTCTAATTTAACCTTTCACATCAAGACAGTTGCCTATTTAATTCTTCTTGAATCACATCATCTAACATATCTCCTTCATCCTCTAAAATGTCTATAGTATGTAAGAACATTTCTAACTCCTCAAACTTTTCTAGTTTGAAAATGTTTAATTGAGTATCCTCATTACTATATGCTAATTTCATCACTCCTATTTTATAATTTATAACAGCCCTTGATATTGCTAAAAATGGTCTTCCCAAAATTAAAGATGTATCATGATTCTGATGCTTAATTTGTTGGGAATCCAATATCACAATATCGATAGGATATATCAAGTTTTTTATTTTAATTAGGACATCCTCTATTTTTCCTCTAGGGTATCTTATACTTCTATCAGCTAATTGAATGATAGTCCTAGTAGGGATTAAGCCTTCTAATCCTAAGGATGCAAATATATCACTAGGCATAACATTTATACCTGCACCTAGGTCTATTAAGGTTCTTTCCAGAATGGTATTTCCTATGGTGCATGATATAATAGGGATTCCTGGATCAGATAACTTTTTAGGAATTTATGGCAGAAATAGGGAACTACTTTGCTCAACTAAAAAGACTTTCCTTAAAACTTTTCCCTCTCTTTTCTTAGTACACCAATCCTTAAGAAATTTAGCTCAATGTGGCATTTTCTACAATAAGTCTAACAAAGGAATGTTAACTTATACTTTTTCAAAAATTTCTCTAATTTTTTCTTGTTTTTTAGGAAATGTTTGTTGTAATCTTTCAAGATAAGGTGCTAATGATTGTGATTTACAAGATTCTTTTTCTTTCATTTCATTCGTTTGATCATTTTTTATCTCATTTTTAGATTCATATTTTTCTTCATTGATCTTTAAGTTTTCAGATGTTACATTTTCATTATCATTTTGAATTTTGTTCTTAACGACCTTCACATTACTTTCTTTTTGAGTTCTTGTGGGTATATCAATTCCTGATCTTAATGTTATACATACATCTTCCAGATTTTCATTACTTTCATGATGTTCTTGTATTTCATTTTCATGATTTTGATCTTTAATTGTTTTTAGTTTTAAATTACATTCTTTAAATTCTATTGCATTGGTATTTTCTTTTGTCTATATGTCTTGCAACTTTTTTAGATCTACAACATTAAAGTTTTCATTTGTGTTTTCCTATTGCATAACTTGTAATTTCTTTGTAAATTCATCAAGTGCTTTTATCTTTCTTTCAAGATCATCTAGCCTCATTGCATTCAATTTTTGATCAATTTTCATTAAGGTTTTTTCCATTTCATATGTGATATCGATTTTAGGTTCTGAATATTCTTTCCTATAATTTAATTGGTTGACTTCTTATTGTTGACATATGTACTATTCCAATTTGTCCATGTTTTGCTCTAAACTACGTTTAAGTCTGTCATACCTATCCCAAACTTCCTTATCTCTCAACCTATTACTTGTTCTAAACTGACCATTAGTTGGGTAAACTATAGGATTCTCATACTTAGTTCTATTATATTGAATATAATTCATTTGTTGTTCATGTGATCTAACCATCTACAATCGTCTCAGTTTTAAACAATCAGAAATGTCATGACCTTCCAAATTGCAGAAAATATAACCTTTTAACTTTTTGTTCACTAACTTAACGAGTTCTCACGTGACCTATTTTAACCTTTAAGCCTATAACTCAATGAGTTCTCACGTGACCTTTATACAAATAATGCACTAACTCAACGAGTTGTCTTAACGTGCATTATACATGATACAGAAAATATAACTTTAAAACATATCATGTTTTACAATAAAAACATACATTAACTTAACGTTTAGTTAAATGAAAAGTTAGTATAACTTAACGACTAGTTATTTAACTTAGTATAATCTCAGATCCATTATAGATAAGTATTTATATTAGTAAGTTTTTTCTGTATTAAATGATGTTCTTAATTTACTTTCACAAATAATAGTAATTGAGTTAATATGATTACATTTGTTTAGCACACATCATTAAAATAAAATACTCAACAATCTCTCCCTTTTTTATGATGACAAAAACCATATTAAATCAATTATGAAATATGTTTAACTCAACGAAGCACTTCCGTTGGGTTAAGTTTTAATTCAACAAACATGTTTGTTGACTTAAGTTCACTTAAGCTTATTTGTGTTGTTTGTGTAAAAATCATCTCTTAGAAGTAAAACTTTCAGAAAAATTCCAACGATTACATAATCATCTCCCCCTTTTTAATATATGCATTTAAAAACTCATAATATATGCATTTAAACTCATAATCATCTCCCCCTTTTTGTCATTAATCAAAAAGATGATTACACAGTATAAAAATTGAGAGACAAGAATGTACAACTAAACTTTCCATAAACATTAATAATAATGAAAACACATTTACAGTAAAATGTATTGTTCAAATAGTCAAACAATAAATACAAACATTACATTTTGTATTCAGAAATCAAGTAAACAAACAAATGACAATATATTTATCTATTCCTCCTTATGATAGCATTACAAATTTTATCTCCTAGATGCCTAATATCATTTATGATGTCATTCAGCACTACATCTAAGTCAAGTGGTAGCTCAGATTGTTGTTGTACTTGATCTAAATAGTTTTGCTATTGTTGTGGTTGTTGTTGAAGGTTAGGTTGTTGTTGTTTCTATTGTTACGTTTGCTAGTATTTTTGCAAAACTTTTACACTGAATGCTCTCATGCCTTTAGTTTCAAAGGGCTAGTTAGATAAATTCAATTGACTTGCAAGAATTTGACATACAGCATCACTAAAAACTAACTTTGAACTCATATGCTATAGTTGATATATGAAAACATCAAACTAATTTATTGTTAGGACCTTATGGCTTACTAGAGGGAGGGGTGAATGGTAATAATTTGTTTCTTAGCTATTTAATGGCTGATTGATATAGAGAATTAGCAAGCACACGATAAAAATAATACACACAGGAATTTTAGGTGGTTCACCACTAATGACTAGTCCACTCCCAAGGGATACTTAGGCTTCACTAAACTTTCACAAACTTACAATCACTAACTTTAAGGTTAAAGCAAGAACCAACCAAACTGATTAAGCTTTCAAGTCGTAGCTCCAACCAATCTTTCTCTGAAGTTTTTGATTCGTGTACTTCAGTAAAACACTTGCTTGAAAGTATCAGAGTTGAGTAATGTTAGAACCCGAGTATTTTGATAATGCAAAACCTATGTGAGGAAACATATTGTATTTCACAGTTAAGTCAGTGCAGCTTTAGATCAGAAGGCAGATAGAACAAATTCCAAGTAGACGAACAGATGGAGAAAGTTCTAGAAGATACTGCTTTAGAGCTACAAGAAAATCGGATAGTTACAGGTCCAAGTATCCGAAGAGTAAAACAACAGCAAGTCCATCGGACAGTTAAAAGGATAACTATCCGATTTTACAAAGCTTTCGGAGAGTTATTTAATTAGACAGTTAAGTTGGTTGAATGATCAGAGAGTTATGGAGTTAACTATTCGAAAGCAAAAGGAAAATCGGAAAGTTAGAAATGCTAAATATCCGAAACTTAAGTCATTCAATTAACCACGTGCAGAATGGAGAAGCTAGTAGTTGAAAGCTTAAAAGGGAAAATTGGAGAGTTAGATAACTATCCGAAAGTTTAAAAGAGTTTCGGTAAGTTACAGTTTAACTATCCGAAACTTAAGTCATTAAAATTGCCATGTGTAGAATTCTAGACAGAAGCTTATATAAGTTTTCAGAGAGTTAGAAAGATAACTATCCGAAACCTCAAGGAAGTTTTGGTGAGTTACAGTTTAACTATTTGAAACTTAAGTCAGTGAATTTCCCACGTGTAGAATTCCAGATAGATGCTCAAATGGGTTTTCGGAAAGTTAGAAAGATAACTATCCGAAAAATGGGAAGTTTCGATGAGTTACACTCTTAACTATCCGAAACTTAAGTTATGTTTTATGCACGTGCAGATTTGAAGGGACAACTATTGGAGAATTAAAAGAAATGTCGGAGAGTTACAGTAATTAACTATCCGAAAGTTAGGAGCTCTTTTCAGTAAGTTAAATACAAGACTCCGAACTCTTGACATTACACGTGAGCAACTTAAAATCTCACGTGACTTAGATAATAGGATATGAGTAATGAATCGATAAGTTATGGATGCATTTCGGTAAGTTATTTTTATAACCATCCAAAAGCATGAGATTATCGAAAGGTTACTTACTGAACATCAGACAGAACGGTAACTTACCATATTTAGGTCTAATTATTTACCAAGTACAGCAGAATACATCTGTTGAAAGAAAAAATATGATCATTATACCTTTGGTATAAATATGAGGAGTTTAAGAGAGGAAAAGAGAGAGAACGTATATACCACATACAGTGAGCTACACTCCAATTCCAATTACACTCAAGTCTGCAAATAGTGAAGCATATTCTAAAGATCTACTGCAGAAAAAACTCTGTGCGCCAAAACTCTGATTGAAAGACTCAAGCTGTTGGTTCATGGCTTCAACCAGAAAGCTATATTCAGTTGTTGGTTTGAGTTTCGACCTGAAAACTCTAAAGGTTGGTTTATTAAAGTTTATACCTAAAAACTTCTGTGTTGTTGGTTCTTGCATTGACCTAAAAGTAAGTGTGTAAGTGTTGAAATACTTAGTGAAGCCCAAGTGAATCTTGGGGGTGGACTAGCCAATTTGGTGAACCACCTAAACTTGTTGTGTGTTATCTTTCTTTACTGATTTGCATTCGTTTAGTTTCATCTCATTTCATTTCTGTTGAATCATTCGATTCAACAATCAAAAGAATGTAAAAAACTACACACATTCACCATTCACCCCCCCTCTATTGAGTCTACCGATCCTAACAATTGGTATTAGAGCCTGGTTAATCCTTCATAAGATTTAACCATTTGAATTTATGGCTCATTTTGCTGAGGGACAAAACATCCACAGACTTCCTCTATTCAATGGTTCCAATTATAACTATCGGAAGAATAGAATGGAGTGCTTCCTTAGGAGTTCTAATGTTAAACTCTGGAAGATTGTTGTTCTTGAAACTACACTTCCAACCAGTGATGTTATAAACTGGTCTGAGGAGGATGAGAAACTCATCTAGTTGGATGCTAGAGGGTTGAATGTCATTTATTGTGCACTAACTGTTGATCAATATAATAAAGTATCTACATGTAAGTCTGCTCATGAGGCTTGGAAAATCCTTCAAGTTACTCATGAAGGTACAAGCCAAGTTAAGGATACAAAAATTAGTATCTTGTTGAGAAAACTAGAACTGTTTAAAATGAATGATAATGAAAACATAACTGAAATGTTTTCAAGATTTACTGAAATCATTAACAGTTTGAAAGGCTTGGGAAAAGAATTCTCTTCACGTGAACAAGTACAGAAAATTCTGAGGAGCTTAAATGTTGAGTGGAAACAAAAGTCCACATCTATTCAAGATTCCAATGATCTCAACAACTACACAGTTGAAGAACTATTGGGCAATCTTCTGGCCCACGAAGTTCAGATGAAGGACTAGAAAAAGCAAGAAGGAGCTATTGAAAAGAAAGCTGAAAAGAAAAAGGAAATGACATTTCCATCTACAAAAGAAGCTTCAAGCTCAGACAATGATGAGATCATGTTGCTGGCAAGGAACTTCAAAAAGTTCATGAGGAAAAAGAATAAGCCCAGCTCCTCTAAAAGAACTATCCCTACATGTTTCAAATGTAAAAGGCAAGGGCACATATAGACCTTCTATCCATTTTAGACAGAAGATGATCAAAGAGATAAGAAGAAGAGATTGAATGACAAAAAGAAGACGGCTCTCAAAGCTACGTGGGATGACAATAGCACTTCAAGCTGTTCATCAGGTTCTGAAGATGAAGCTGCAGCCAACGTGTGTTTTGCAGCACAAAAGGTATGCTCTTCTTCCTCTAGTTCAGAAAATGAGGATGATGATTGTTGAGCTATATTTTTAGCTCAAGCTTTACTGCAAGTGCATAGTTCCTTTGGTGTACATGGCAAATACAGGTCATTCTTCCACAAGGATTGTGTTTATGACTTAATCAATTATTACTCAACTTGTTCTCCAAGCTCTTAGCTATACTTCGGTAAATTAATGACATGTGAATGTATAATAATCGAAATTAACACAAGCTCACAAATCATGTAGTTTCAAGGCAATGTGTAGTGGAAAATGGTGATGTGAATCAATTTCTTTACTTGTAAATCTATCAACCCATTCAATTATAACATGCACACAAGTTCCACGTGATTTCAGAATTTATATCAATGCATAAAAATTGAGAAAAGAAAAATAAAATACGAAGATTCAATAGGCTATGCTACTCTATTCTAATTTATACTAAATGCATGCAACTATGCTATTTGCTTATCTAGCTAAACTATACTATACTACTTGCATTAGAAATTCTTTTTGGAGATTGATTTGGACAAAATGTGATCAATATAAGATATAACAAATTCAGCTAACTACTGAAATTAAAATTAACAACTAAAGTAAATGAGAGGTTCTTCATTAAGAAGAAATTCAACACAATATACTTTCAAGTTCTTATACTCCTCTTCTTCTCCTTGAATCAACACTTCACATTCATATGTGCCAAGTATATCATACATAGGTGTCGACCACTCTTGTGAAAGCCCTATGTATGGTCCCAAAAAATCAAGTGAATGTAAACTGAAATTAAGAGAACAATGCAGTAATTAAACTTGAACACACATTTAATCCTACTAAGACATCATAAACAAGAAGTGTATCTCTACCAAACTCTTCTAGCTTTCCTCTACTACCAGAAAACAAACTTTCCAAGGGCTATCACTACCTTGGTGAGCTTTGAAAATCTGTAGTAGAGGAACTTGTACAATGGAGCTTTACTAGGGAGTTTGGGAAGAGCTTTCACTCCCACAAGGATGCTCGGATGCTCAGTTGTGTCTCCACCTCTCGCGTGCGTTGTCCTTCCGACTGTCGAACTCTCGGTCACGTATTTCTCCTCCCCGCAATTCTTTCTTTTGGCTTTAAATAATTCTCTCCACCGGGCGGATATCACCGAGCGAACGGATTCTTGATCGCGTGTACGTCTTCCGCACATACGTCTCTCGCACGTGCTTCTCTCGCGCGATTCCACCAACTTCCAACATCGAGTGTATCACCCTCCAATGAGAATCCATAGATCTAAGGGAGCCAATGAGGTGTTGACATGTCCACTTCTTTAAAATTTAGTCCACCAACTTTGATTATTTACATCTTCTTTTTGTCTTTTGCAATAAGCTCCTTCCACATGTGTGTTACCTATAATTAATGGAAATTGAACTCCAAGAGATGTTAGCCAACATAGGATAGGACATTTAAAATAAAATCAATGAGTTATATGTAAAATTATATCTAATGGGGATGCACTTGTTAATTAAATTTCTATATTGCACTATATTTCAAGACTTATATTACCCATAATTAATATCATTTATCCACCATAGATAGATAATATCATGCAAAATTACTTATAAAATTCATTAAAAATGGGCAAAATTAAAGCTTGAACACCCCCCACACTTAAACTTTGCTAGTCCTCTGGCAAAATTTAGAGAAGAAAAGATTAAGGAACTCCTTGAAACAGACAAACACAATAAAGAAAATTAAGGCAAATTAAATTCTCACCAAGTAATGCAACAATACTTATACATAATCTCCACTCACAAGTTGAGTTCCTGTAATGGTGAGGAATTTAGAATAGACATCTAGTGCCAACCTAAGGAAAATAAGTTTTTAAGATACTATTAAGTGCAAAGTGCTTAGACCCATAATCAATAGCACCTAGGTTCATCTTACTTAATCCAAGAATACTTGAAGGTTTCTTTAGGCTTCTATCCTCTAGTACATTGCCCCTTTATTTTCAATTGAGTTTTTCTTCTTTTTTGATTCTATAAAAGTATTTTCTTTATTCATTCTATAGAACAACTTCTTCTTCTTCTTTTTTTTTTTTTTTTGAATAGATACCTCTCTTTTCTCACATCCTACCTCTACCCTTAGCATACCTCCCATAAAGGGTTTACACGTGAAGACTAAGAGGTTACTTAGCCTCCGTCCCCAGCAACCTTATGAGAATGGGTATCAAACCTTATTCCCAAATTCATATATCTACCCTTCTCGTGGGACAACCTATTGGAAAGATTTCCTAAGCCACTCCTCAAGATTCATGTCACAAGAAGAGTGCTCTAGATACCACATGATTAAGAGTCTAGTGCCAGAATGTGTATATGTTATAAGTAAGAAACTATGGTTGGCATCTCAAATGCATATTCCTATCCTCACCTTAAAGATAAGCTCAGCTCTAAGTGTAAGACATCATAAGGAAAGAACATTACTAAGGAAAATTCAACATACCACAAAAAGAAATTTCAAGACTTATATTTCAAGACTTATATTACCCATAATTAATATCATTTATCCACCATAGATAGATAATATCATGCAAAATTACTTATAAAATTCATTAAAAATGGGCAAAATTAAAGCTTGAACAATGATTTAGACATAAACAATCTTCTGTCTACTATAGATAATTTATATGTGAAGTGTAGAGAATTTAAGAAAGAAATTAAAAGGTTAAATCATTGCTTAGAAAATTCATTTGTTGAATTAGAATCAACTATAGTTGAAAATAGAAATCTAAAATCAAATTTAGATAAATATAGTTGTGTTAACTATGAATTAAAAGAAGAAAATAAAAATCTATTAACCACTATATCAGATTTGAAAGATAACATATGTAAATTTACTCAAGGTCAAAAAATATTAAATAAAATAATAGGATCTCAACGATCAAATGGGAATAAATATAGCCTAGGATATGCTACATCACAGAAAATACCTTATTGTGGTGGAGTGATTCGATCTTATAGAGATGGCACCACTGTGTTTGCCATCAAATGAAGATCAGGTCATATGTGGCTGCCAAGAGGCAATAGATTTAATGTTTTAAGAACTAACTCTACTAGACCTAAGAAGATTTGGGTACCAAAAGCATTAATTTCAGTATGATTTGCAAGGTGACAAGGAGTTTCAAGCACGTTCAACTAAATGGATCGTGGATAGTGGATGCTCAAAGCACATGATAGGTAAGAAAAGTTCTCTTGACTTTGTTAAAAACTTAAGTTCAGGATCTATTAAGTTTGGAAATAATGAAAAGTGTAAAATAACTGCAATAGGAAATATTACATCTGAAAATGGTATAATTGAGAATGTCTTGCATGTAAATGGATTAAAACAAAATTTGTTAAGTGTAGGACAATTATGTGATAAAGGTTATACTGTTTCTTTTAATGTTGAAAATTGCTACATTATTGATCCAGCCACGAATGATACAAAATTTACTAGTAATAGAAATTGCTCAATATATACATTAAACTTTCCATGTGAAAATTCTGCAAGCAATTCCTGTTTGGTAGCAACTAGTGAAGATGATTGAGTGTGGCATAGAAGACTTGGTCACATTAGTATGAAGAATATCAGAAAGCTTTCCACGGGTGATCTTGTCAGGGGTCTGCCTAAACTCACTTTTAAGAAAGATAGAGTGTGTAGTGAGTCTATGCTAGGGAAGTAGAAGAGAGCTGCTCTTCACAGTAAAAATGTTTTTAGCACCAAAAGGCCATTGGAACTGCTACATCTAGATTTGTTTGGTCCTTCTCAAGTATCAAGTCTTGGGGGTCGAAAATATACCTTTGTTATTGTTGATGATTTCTCCAGATTAACTTGGGTAATATTTTTGACACATAAAAATGAGACTTGCAATGAGTTTAAGAATTTTTGCATAAGAGTTCAGAATCAAAGGGAACTAACAATGAAGAAAATCAAAAGTGATCATGGAGGAGAATTTGAAAACTATGATTTTGAAAATCTTTGCAATTCTTTTAGAATTCTACATGAATTCTCTTGTCCTAGAACTCCTGCTCAAAATGGAGTTGTGGAAAGGAAAAATAGGACACTGCAAGAAATGGCTAGAACTATGTTAAATGCCATGGATCTACCTAAATTTCTCTAGGCAGAAGCTGTAGGAACAGCTTGTCACATTTCCAACAGAACTCACATTAGATCTATGTTGAATAAGACACCATTTGAAATTTGGTTTAATAATACTCCAAATGTTGGCTATTTTAAGACATTTGGATGCAAATGCTTTGTCTTAAATCTAGGAAATGCTAAAGACAAGTTTGATGCAAAGTCTGAACCTGCCATACTTGTTGGTTACTCCTCTAGAAGCAAAGCTTACAGGGTATATTTTGCTAAAGATAGAAGAGTAGAGGAGAGTATAAATGTTCAGTTTGATGAAGATATGATCTAGAATTTCAAAAATTTGGAGATTAAAAATGATAGTGAAAATGAATACTTTGAAGATGATAACTGCAAGTAGAAACTCATTTCACAAGTGTCAGATCAGAATCTCATCAATAGGTATTAGAATCATAACAGTTGGAAGTTCAGATCTGATCATCTCGAGGAACAAATTATTGGAAATATATATAAAGGGGTACAAACTAGAAGCAAAGCACAAGATATCTGTAATTTTTGTGCATTTGTGTCAGAAATAGAGCCAAAATCAGTAGATGAAGCATGTAAGGATACCTATTGGACAATGGCTATGCAGGAAGAATTAAATCAGTTCCAGAAAAATAATATTTGGGAACTAGTAGAAAAACCTGCAGGAAAATCCATCATTGAAACTAAATGAATTTTCAAAAACAAATTAGATGAAGAAGGTAACATTCTTAGAAATAAAGCTCAATTAGTTGCACAAGGCTACAATCAGCAGGAAGGTATTGACTATGAAGAAACTTTTGCTCCTGTAGCCAAAATTGAAGCTATCAGAATGTTGCTTGCTTTTGTAAGTAGTATGAAGATAAGATTGTTTTAGATGGATGTGAAAAGTGCCTTCTTAAATGGAGAAATTCAGGAAGAAGTGTTTGTTAAACAACCTTCTGGATTTGAAGATGAATTCAAGCTAAATCATGTCTACAAACTAAGAAATGCTCTATATGGTCTGAAATAGGCACTTAGAGCTTGGTATGAGAAATTGAAAAAGTTTTTAACTGAAAACAATTTTTCTATAGGCAAAGTGGTAGCACTTTGTTTATCAAAACTTTTGATGTGCATATTTTGATTGTACAGATATATGTTAATGATATAGTCTTTGGAGCCACTTCAGAAGATCTTTGTCATGAATTTCAGAATTTGATGAAAAATAATTTCGAAATGAGCATGATGGGAGAATTGAAGTTTTTCTTGGGTTTACAGATTCATCAAGTGCATAATGACATTTTTGTCAACCAAGAAAAATACTACAAAGAGATGTTGAAGAAATTTGGTTATGAAAACATCAAACCTACAAATACTCCAATGAGTTCAAGCATTAAACTGGAAATGGATGATTCAAGTGTTGTAGTGGATCAAAAGCAATATAGAGGTATGATTGGATCCCTATTATACCTTTCAGCTAGCAGGCCAGATATTATGTTTAGTGTATGCTTGTGTGTTAGATTTCAAGCATCACCAAAGGAATCGCACTTGAAATTAGTCAAAAGGATTTTCAGATATCTACAAGGAACAAAAGATTTCGGACTATTCTACTCAGCTGACAGTAATTTGATTTTAACAAGCTATAGTGATGCAGATTATGCAAGCAGCAGATCTGATAGAAAAAGCACTAGTGGTACTTGTCAATTACTTGGAAATTCTTTAATCTCCTGGTTTAGTAGGAAACAAAATTGTATAGCTTTATCTACTACTGAAGCCGAGTATATTGCAATAGGATTGTGCTATGCTTAAATCCTTTGGATGCAGCAAACTCTAGCAGATTACAGACTGAAAATCCAAAACTCAATCATTTTTTATGATAATAGCAGTGCAATCAGTCTATCTAAGAATACAGTACTTCATTTTAGAGCCAAACATATTGAGATTAGACATCACTTTCTGAGAGATCATGTGGAAAAAGGGACCATCTCACTTAAGTTTGTGCCAACAGAAAATCAACTTGCAAATATTTTCACCAAACCTTTAAATGAATCAACTTTTAATTATATTAGAAGAAATCTAGGCATATGTTGTTTACTAGACCTTTAAATATTTTTTTCATCAAGCTCACCATATGGGAGCTTGTTTTCTGCTAACTTACTCGTGTAGGATATATTCAATATCAGTTTTACAGTCCTCACCTTTTTATAATGACAAAAAGGGGGAGAAGAATTTGGAAATTAGAGAAGTATATGGTCACTTACAGTATTTCCAGCAAGAACAAAAAGAGAACTATGAAAAGGGAAAGAAAAACTCAGCACATAGATAGGGGGAGAAGATTGCACAAAGTCGGGGGGAGGAATCCCTCCACGTCAGTATAGTCTTGATAAATTCCTATTTTATTTAGTTCTCTGTGTGACTGAATGTATAGACATACACGGAGTGAAATACATGTAAATAAATGTAAAGGTTTTAGTCATTATCAAAAAGGGGGAGATTGTTAGAACCCGAGTATTTTGATAATGCAAAACCTATGTAAGGAAACATATTGTATTTCATAGTTAAGTCAATGCAGCTTTAGATCAGAAGGCAGATAGAACAAATTCCAAGCAGACGAACAGATGGATAAAGTTCCAGAAGATACTGCTTTAAAGCTATAGGTCCAAGTATCTGAAGAGTAAAATAGGAGCAAGTCTATCAGATAGTTAGAAGGATAACTATCCGATTTTACAAAGCCTTCGAAGAGTTATTTAATCAGATAGTTAAGTTGGTTGAATGATCAGAGAGTTATGAAGTTAACTATCCGAAGGAAAAAGGAAAATTAGAAAGTTAGAAAGGCTAACTATCCGAAACTTAAGTCACTCAATTAACCACGTGCAGAATGGAGAAGCCAGCAGTTGAAAGCTTAAAAGGGAAAATTAGTGAGTTAGATAACTATCCGAAAGTTCAAGAGAGTTTCGGTAAGTTACAGTTTAACTATCCCAAACTTAAGTCATTAAAATTGCCACGTGTAGAATTTCAGACAGAAGCTTATATAAGTTTTCGGAGAGTTAGAAAGATAACTATCCGAAACTTCAAGGAAGTTTCGGTGAGTTACAGTTTAACCATCCGAAACTTAAGTCAGTGAATTTCCCACGTGCAGAATTCTAGACAGATGCTCAAATGGGTTTTTGGAAAGTTAGAAAGATAACTATCCGAAAAATGGGAAGTTTCGGTGAGTTACACTCTTAACTATTCGAAACTTAAGTTATGTTTTATGCAAGTGCAAATTTGAAGGGACAATTGTCGAAGAATTAAAAGAAATGTTAGAGAGTTACAGTAGTTAACTATCCAAAAGTCAGGAGCTCTTTTCAGTAAGTTAAATACAAGACTCCGAACTCTTAACATTACACTTGAGCAACTTAAAATCTCATGTGACTTAGATAACAGGATATGAGTAATGAATTAGTAAGTTATAGATGCATTTCGGCAAGTTATTTTTATAATCATCCGAAAGCCTGAGATTATCGGAAGGTTACTTACTAAACATCAAACAAAACGGTAACTTACCATATTTAGGTCTGATTATTTACCAAGTACAACAGAATACATCCATTGAAAGAAAAAATATGATCGTTATACCTTTGGTATAAATATGAGGAGTTTAAGAGAGGAAAAGAGAGAGATAACATATATACCACATACAGTGAGCTACACTCCAATTCCAATTACACTCAAGTCTGCAAACAGTGAAACATATTCTAAAGATCTACTGCAGAAAAAACTCTATGCGCCAAAACTCTGATTGAAAGACTCAAGCTGTTGGTTCGTGGCTTCAACCTGAAAGCTACATTCAATTGTTGGTTTGAGTTTCGACCTAAAAACTCTAGAGGTTGGTTTACTGAAGTTTATACCTAAAAACTTCTATGTTGTTGGTTTTTGCTTTGACTTGAAAGCAAGTGTGTAAGTGTTGAAACACTTAGTGAAGCCCAAGTGAAACTTAGGGGTGGACTAGCCAATTTGGTGAACCACCTAAAACTTGCTGTGTATTATCTTTCTTTACTGCTTTGCATTTGTTTAGTTTCATCTCATTTCATTTCTGTTGAATCATTTGATTCAACAATCAAAAGAATATAAAAAACTACACACATTCACCATTCACCCCCCTCTATTGAGTCTACCAATCCTAACAAGTACGTGATGAGCTTCTAAAATTGAGTCTGTATATGTTGAAGATGATTTGATCTCTAAGGCTTTCTTCTGTTGAGCTTGGTGTAAATATGTGTATGAGTAAAAAACTATCTAATTCTGTTGTCTGTGGCTTGTATATATATTAAACATGTATAACGATCATATTTTTCTTCCAACGGATGTATTTTGTTGTACTTGGTAAGATTTCAGTCCCAAATATGGTAAGTTACTATTCAGGGAAGTATTTCAAGATACCCTTCCAATTTCCTAGGTTTTTCAGAGGCTTAGCCATGTAACTCTTCGAAAAATACTTGTAACTTACCAAAAAGTCACTTAAGTCTTTCTGCCATGTAAGATTTCAGATCGTATATAAGAGCTGTCATTCAATCGGATACTTGTAGCTGTAACTTACCGAACTGTTATTTAACTATCGGATAGTTAGCTACAGTAAGCCTTTGAAATCCTTCATTAAGTTTCCAATTGCTTTATTTAATTCAGCACGTGCATAATAGACTGACTTAAGTTCTGGATGGTTATACTTGTAACTCACCGAAACTCTTCAAAATTTTGGATAGTTAGCTCCAATAACTTTTCGATTCTCCTTTTAAGCTTCTGTTTAGATTTCTACATGTGGGAAATTCAATGACTTAAGTTTCAGATAGTTAGCTACAGTAACTTTCCGATTCTTCATATATTCATCTTTCTAACTCTTTGAAAGCCTTCTACTTTCAAATAGTTAATCTTCTAACTGTCTGATAGTGTTGCTACTACTTTATACCGCCTTTCGGATACTTAGACTGTTAACTCACCAAAAATATTTCTCTTCCAGATAGTTAAGCCTGGTAACCTTCTGAAATCATTTTTATCACTTGCAACACACTTTGAACTGTCTGTATTAACTTCTGCTCTCGTACTGACTGTTAAGCCTAAGAAATACAATTTAAATCCTCACATTGATTTTTGCATTATCAAAATCTAGAGGTCCTTTCATTTATTTGAATTTTGTGTAGTATGCCATAAGTTGCATATAAACAACTTATGCTTACTTCTAGATTATGTCCGACTCTCTGAAATAAATTTGCATGTAGAATATTGTAATAAACCTAGCTTTTGGATTCAAATTTTTCATTAATCTTATTTCAGTATATACACCTAGAATCTGTGATAAAGACTGAATGTCCCATTCTAGTTGTCTAACAATGTTAAATCTGTTTGTAACAACAATACCTTCATTCCTTAAGCCCAAAACTTCCAAAAGTAATTTAGGAGATAAAGTAAACTCCTATTGAGTTATTTGAGTTGTCAATAGATTTTCATTCTATACCAGATTGCTGTAAAAAGCTACAATAAGCTCTTTATATTGCTTCCATTTTGTTTCAACTGGTAAGAATTGCATTAAGCCTTAAAACTCAAATAAATCCATGATTTCCAGTAAACTTCTAAATTTTATTGGTCGAGCATGTAGAATTTGACATGAAATCAAACTGTTGTATTTTTGCAATGCTTCCTCAGATTTAAAATATATTGAATTGCCTTGAATGTTTAGTGTTCTATACTTAGAAGGTGATACTTGAAGCCTTAATCTAGAATTTAAGTCTCCTTCAGGAATCTCTTCTTCAAAATGAATGTCATTGTGTTCCTTTGCCAAAATATTTTCTTGAAGCTACTCAGGTAAGCTTGATTCTCCAGCTTCAACAATGTAAGGAACATTTTCAATATCAACAACATCCATTAATTCAGTTTCTATAGAATGTTCAGAGTACAATTCTTCCACAAATTCAACAGCTAGTGTATCTATTTGTAATTCTTCATTTTCCTCAATAGATATTTCCATTTCGACATGTTGTGAATTCTTAAACTCTAGTTCTATAGATTCTGAAATAGGCTGATCAACGTTAAGCTCTTCTTAAGTCTTGTCTTTTTCAATAGCTGCTACTCTAGACAATCTAGCCTCTAAATTAGTTACTGCTTCAATATTTTCAAGCACATCAATAATAACTTGTTCAATGTCATTTGTCTGATACTTTGCTGTTCAATTACCTTATCATCAAGGCTTGAAACTATAGAAAAACTTGAACTAATTTGTTGCTTTGTTCGCTTTCCAAGTTTTCTAGAAAAAGATAACAAAGTTTCATTATCATCATTAGTTTCAATGTGTTCTAAACTAATGACCTTGTTAGATGCAATGAAAGACCCAATGTCTAGACATACATTGTCCTTTAAAATTAAATCCTCATCTGATTTTTCTTTTTCAACAAAATTTGTTTCATTAGAAACAATCTCTTTTTATTTTGATTGTCTAACTCTTTTTCTCTTGTAGCAAGTCAGTTCCTCTTCTACTATTATTGTTGTTTTCTTCTAAATTTGTTCCATAAAAGTTTTCTGTTTCAATTCTTCTAAGGCACTTTCTATAGCTATTGCCTTTTGAAGACTTTCAACTTTTCTCTGATCTACAGCAATATTTGTTTGTTTTTCCTTTAAAAATAAAGGTGTAGGTATTGCAGATTCATGTTCTTCCTCAAATGTTGTAAGTCGTGTTCCATCAATAGGTGTTTGAGGAATTCTATTTGATGAACCTACTCCTTTTTCCAAGTATTTAGCATATTGTTCCAAAAATGCTATTTCAAGACATTTCATACGATACACTCTATCAAATTTATTCTAATACCCACGTATTGTATACTGTCAGCTATATTTTTAAGTTCTTACTGAACTTCATCAAGTATTTTTTCATAAAAGAAATAGTCTCTATAGATTTGAGCTAACATTTTGTCAACTTGAAAATTTTTCTTAAACCATGTACGTGGAACTTCATCTTCATCTATTTCTTTACATTTTGCATTTCCTCTACCTCTTCCTTTTCCTCTGCCACGCCCTTTATAGAACTTTGAATACATCATTGTAGGTGGTTAAAAGAACAAGCGAGAAAGATTTTCAGAAAGATGTTATGAGATAACCTAAGTGCCCATGTAATAAGTGTTTAAATAGGGTTTCTATAGCAATAACTAAACGAGTCTTATAGTCGGGTTTGAGTTTTAAATGAATATTGAATAAAGTTTATTCAATCGAGGTACCTAAAAAATTTAAGCATAACTCATTGAGTTACCTAACCTAACGAGTAAAATGCTGTCTAGAGGTAATTTTACACGTTACCTTACATAACATAACATCTAATTAGTATACTTTAACTAAAAAGCAAGTTTCCAATGTTTTCAACTTAAAGCTTCCAAAAACAACTTACAAGCTTTAAGTAACTTATATAAAACATTATCTTAAGAGTATTGTAAACTATTCTAATATTCTTTCTATGAACCTAAAATAGTTTGTTTGTCTGTTAAATTATTTCATCAAGATCTTAAGAAAACTAAACTCAGATTAACTAAGGTTTATATTCTGAATGATATTAATCTATTTTAGACATTGTAATTCCTCCCCCTACAAATATACTTCAAATATATTCAATAACATATAAAATATACTTATATAAAATAGGTGTTAATTGTAACTATACTTTAAATTTTTCTTTTTAGAAAATTTCTGTTATCCTGAATTCATCAAGAATGATTTTTAGAATCAACTCCAATTGTATATGAATCAAAACATAACTTTAAACTTAATATGGTTAACACAAGGAGAATAAAGAAATGTATCTCAGATAAACATTTTCAAAAGTATGAGTTTAGATTCAACAAGTCAACAGTCATATTGGTAGAAACTTTATTTGATTCAAAGATATCTATATTTAATGAAACAACTTTTATCTTTGTAAAATAGTAAATATAGATAATTTTCTTTAAAAGTTAGTTTGAAAAGCTTGAATCATACAAGAGCTTTCTAATGTACCTGTGTAATGAGCTTTCAGTCAACAATCCCAGGTATGATCAGGACCTTAGGTTGCCAGATTTAAAGAATCCTTTTTCAAGACAACAATCCTTACATACCTATCTGCTCAAGTACAAGAGGCTCATGATCAAACTGATTAATAAACTCTCAAAGATTTTCACTTTGTAAGCACTTTTTATTTTAAGTATAGTATATATGTATTTCATTAATATAGATGTAATAACACACAAATCTCATACAATTTTTACTTCTATGATTTTATTGAAAATATGAATCAATTTCATTAAGCTCAAACTTTTGATCAGTAGCTTAATATGATTTACATATAAATTATTCTACAAGTTTAATCAATCAAGTCAAACTCATTCTTGATCATATGCACTTTCATTGATTTAATCAAAATTTCAGGATTTCAGAGGAATTTAATGTTTTTCATTGACATTTCCACTTAGAATTTTGAAAAACTATTAAACTTGGAAAAATAAGTAAAATCAATAAGATACTACTATAATTTTATCGTAAATACATAGTATCTTATGTAGCAGTTTAGATATTACTTAGATATTTATGATAAGTATATAATATCTATGAGGTAAACAACATCATCAACAATATTTATCTTTTGTGGAGTTTAAGCATTTTACACATCACATAGCCTACAAATACCTAAATTTAATCTTATGTTGCAGAATATATTTTCATCTAGAGGTATTGTAAATATATCAATTAATTGATTTTTATTAGACACAAATCCTAATTTAATTTTCCTTTAATTACGTTATTTCTTAGAAAATGATGTCTAACCTCTATATGCTTTGCTCTAGAATGTAATATAAGAATTTTGGAAAGATTTATTACAGAACTATTGTCACAATAAATCTCAATTGTATCATAAGTTAATCCAAAATCTTCTAAAGTTTGCCTTATCCACAGAATTTGAGTGCAACACAATGCAACAACATATTCAGCTTTAGTGGTTGAAAGTGCTACACAGTTTTACTTTTTACTAAACTATGACACCAAATTATTTCCTAATAATTGACATGTGCCACTAGTACTCTTTCTATCAGATTTAGATCCTACGTAATCAGCATCAGCATATCCTATAAGATCTATTGAACTATCCTTAGAATAATACAGTTTGTTAGGAATTTTGTTTTGATGATAAATGTTTTATTAAAGTTTATAAATAAGTCTAAATAATATTCTCTAAGTATAATAATCACGTAATTAAATGTTGACATGTTATCAGAAAGTTTCATTTAAAGTTTCAGATAGTTAAAGTTTTTGAATAATTAACTTTCAGATAATTAAAGCTTTCGAATAGTTAGAATTTCAAACAGTTAAACTTTCGGATAAGTAACGTTTCGATTTAGTTGAAGAGTTATGTTAAAAACTCGTGTAGTTAAGTTATCTGCACATGTGTTTTTAATGTTTGAAGTTTTCATGTGTTTTCCATGTGCGTTCGGTAATGAAAATCGAAGAGTTAGATAACTGTTCAAGTTTTTATACGCAAGAATAGATAATTGTTCGAGTTTTATAAAATGACTAACGAACAAATAAGTTTTCTATGTTCAGTCACGTGTTTTGCAGGTGCAAAAACTCGAAGAGTTATAGATAAGTGTTCGAGTTTTTACAGGTCTTAAAGGATAAGTGTTTGACTAAAGTGAAAACTTAGAAGATATTCTACAAGTCTCCAGGAAGATAAAATTTCGGTGAATCTACGAGTGGAAATCGTGGAAATTCAAAAAGATAGTAATTTGAATTAAAGAAAAAATTAGTACGTGGATTATGGATTGTGGATTATGGATTAAGTGGATGAATATGCTGAACGTGAAGTCAGAGTTCGACTACAAATAGAGAGTACGAGCTACATTACAAGCAAGGATCCAAAATCTCATAAACCAAGTCTGAATATTCAATCAGGATCCCAAACTAAAAAATCAAGTATGAATATTCATATCTAGAAAAGTTCTCTAACATTAGAAGAAGTTCAAAATTCCAAGCAATTTCAAAAAAGGAGCTGCAAACGCAAGAAGTCTGGAAATTCGACAACTAGAGGAGAAATACAGAAGCTGAGCAAAAAGAAGAAAAGGAGCTACGTGCATAAAGATCAGGTTTTATACAATTCGAAATTAGTTTTGAATAAGGACTTCATTTTCTATTTGAATTGTATATCAGACATTACTGTATCAAAACCGTCAAGAAGGGAATTGAGCTGAATAGATATTGTAAATTCTTTCTTTTATAGTTTTATATTCAAGACCAGTTAAGTTTGAAAGGATGGCACTTATATGAGAAATGTTTGAATTTCAGGGCATGTTGACTCTACTTCCACAATAGCTAAGCCGTCTTATTATACCAGAACTTATAAGTTGTTTTTACTCAAACTTAACAGTAGAAGAAGATATTCCTGTTTCTAATATACAAGACTACGATATATATTTAACTCCAAAATTACTTTATCAAGTACTTGGTCTGAAAAATGAAGGAGTTAAATTATCAGAAAGAAAACAGGTTTATTAGTTGGGATGGGACATTAAAAGTTTAGCCAAAGATCTGACTACCAACAACCCAATGCGATTACTAAATGATTTAAATGGCCAAGCACGTTTTATTGCAGAAATTATGCATGCTTCACTCTTTCAGAGGTTTGGTCATGGTGCAAAGGTTGGTAGATGTTGTCTTTATGCTACATATGCATTAATTAACCATATACAGGTGAACTGGTATGATATTTTTGTTTCTCATATCTTAAACTTGCAGAGTAAATTATTTTACGGTGATACACTTTTGAGAATTGTGGCAAGTCAAATAGATATTACACCTTGGCCATAGAAAAGATTGAAGTCAAGATCTTTCTCTGCAAAGGAACTCCAAAAATACTAGGAAGCAGATACACCTATCATTCGACAGCAACAACAACAATAAGATCAGCAAACTCATTCACAAGACCAACAACAATAGTCAACACAGTTTTCAAAACAACAGCAACATACAAATACAAATATAGGTATACATACAGATACACATACAGATTTACATATAGACATACATACTGAATTTTTACAGCAACTGTCACAAGTTTTACAAACTGATTTAGATCAAGTAATAATTGATCAGAAAAACAAAGTATAGAAATTGCAAGGCAAATTTAAGATACTCTGATCAATATTTTTTGAAGACAAAGAGGCTTGTGATTATACAAATTATGTATTGCATGAATTATTTATTGTAATTTGTTACCAAAAATTACTTATGTAAAGCAATCGTATTATGTAAACTGTTTACTACATTTAATGATCATATATTTGTTTTTGACAATTTTTGTTTCAAATAGTTTTATTTAAATAGTTTATTCTAATCCACGAAAGTTATGCATGTTTAAAAATGTCTTTTTGAACGATATATACTTAGCAAGTTTTTCTTCCTTACATTTTATTTACTTTTTTATAATGCCAAAAAGGAAGAGAAGATAGATTATTTAACTTATTAGGTTTTGACATCATCAAAAAGGGGAAGATTGTTAGGAATTTTGTTTTGATGATAAATGTTTTATTAAAGTTTATAAATAAGTCTAAATAATATTCTCTAAGTATAATAGTCATGTAATTAAATGTTGACACATTATCAGAAAGTTTCATTTAAAGTTTCAGATAGTTAAAGTTTTCGGATAGTTAACTTTTGGATAGTTAAAGCTTTCAGATAGTTAGAATTTCAAACAGTTAAACTTTCGGATAAGTAACATTTTGATTTAGTTGAAGAGTTATGTTAAAAACTTGTATAATTAAGTTATCTACATGTGTGTTTTTAATGTTTTAAGTTTTCATGTGTTTTTCATGTGCGTTCAGTAATGAAAATCGATTCCTCAATTAATGTCACTTTTTAAGACCATTTAGAACTTAGGGATCTGAGAATTTTTCTCACCAAATCCTTTTGTTCAAATTTATTTCTTAAGTATTTTAAAGAATTTATGATATCTAAGAATCTGGAAAACATCTCAGAAATACTTTCGTCTTCATGCATCTTAAAGAGTTTATACTTATGAATTAACATATTAATCTTAGTCTCTTTAACTAGAGAAGTACCTTCATATGAAACTTCTAATGCATGTCACACCTCATAAGCAGATTTATATGTTGACACTTTACTAAGCTATTCATAACTCAATGCACAAAATAAGATATTTAAGTCTTTTGCATTCAGAGTTTCATTTTCTTTTTCAATACTGTCCAAGTATTATAAAGAGTAGTTAACAAAGTATATGGTTTAGAAATCATGAATCACAACTTGTGATCTATAATTTGAAGAAAGACTACCATCCTATATTTATAATATTCAAAATGTATTCCATCAAATAAAGGAGGACGATTAAGATTTTGGCCTTCATACAAAGAAAAATTACCATTTCCATAGCCATCTTACCTTAGATTTTTCAACCTATAAAATTTTAAACAGTTTAAAACTTTTGAAAACCACTTGAGTCTAAAATCAACAAAGCTACACATATGCTCAGATATTAATTTCTATTTAAAAACAAAGAAGGTAGAATAAACTCTAATATTAATTAAGTTGATATCAATTTTATATCAAAGATTATTAACAAGCTCTGATACCACTTATAGGATCGAATGGCTACATAAGAGGGGGTGAATTGTGTTTTTCAGCATTTCCAATTATAATTGAAACTTCAAAATTAAAAACAATTCGAGACACTGTTTTAATCAAATCATTTTATTCAAAGTTTCAATTACAATATACAATTCAATTCTCCTCAAAAATTGTAGATGCAATTATATAACGATACTATGTTTCATCTAATCAATTTCATAACTACAAACAAAGAAAACTAATTTACGAAATTTAAAACATTTCTCCCTATTTGAGATTTTTCTTCTTCTTTTGCAATTCTTCAGTGAAAAATATTTGACTTTCTCTACTTCACCGAATTTTCTTTCTTTTGATTCTTCAAATTTTCAGTGACATATATTTGACTTTCTATTCTTTACTAAATTTTCTTCTATCTAAGAGTTTTTCCCCGAAGAGGTGTTTTGATCCCTGAAAATATATTTTATTTGGTGTGTAGGGATAATTGATTAACGAGAATTTTGTCTTTTATACTGTATATTCATTTCATGCATATCATCTACGTTAATCCACAATCAGTTTTCCACTCTTCACGTCTTCTTTTTTTCCTTCATCGAAATACACACGTTCTAACCCACGTTTTCCTCTTGAATTTTCTTTAATCATCAATCCTGGATCTCTGAAAAATTTCCTACAAAATAAACTTTCTCGTCTAAAAATTTTTCATTAAATGTAATAACAAGTCATTGTGTTAATGTTAACTAAACGAGTAAAATAAGTAGATTTATAACTTAACGTATCTAACTTAACGAGTTCATTATGTGCCAAATCACATGACAAATACTATAGCTAGCTCAACGAACTAAGTCCATAGTGTTACACTAACTCAACGAAAAAATGTCTTTCGGAAGGTTAAATGCTAACTCACCAAAAATAGTTTGAGTTTCGGATAGTTACGATTGTAAGTCTCCGAAAATCTTGATAACTCACTGATCCAGTAATAAATGTTTTTACAATAAGGTATTTACCATGTGCAAAAATAATAACTTTAAGTTTATAACGCTAACCTAACATGTTGTCTTAGTATTTAATATAGCAACTCAATGCATTTAGTTATGTTAACTTAACAAGTTAAACATGTACAACTCACGTGATATAATATAACATTCGTAAACTTTAATTTCACCATGTACATAATACTAACTTAACGAGTTCTCACGTGAACTATTTTAACCTTTAAGCCTATAACTCAACAAGTTCTCACGTGACCTTTATACAAATAATGCACTAACTCAACGAGTTGTCTTAACGTACATTGTATATGATACAGAAAATATAACTTTAAAACATATCATGTTTTACAATAAAAACACATGTTAACTTAACATTTAGTTAAATGAAAAGTTAGTATAACTTAACGACTAGTTATTTAACTTAGTATAATCTCAGATCCATTGCAAACAAGTATTTATATCAATAAGCTTTTTCTGTATTAATTGATGTTCTTAATTTACTTTCACAAATAATAGTAATTGAGTAAATATGATTACATTCATTTAGTGATACTCAACAAAATACTCAACAACCCCCCCTCTAGTGAGTCATACAATCCTAACAATTGGTATTGGAGCAAGGTTAATCCCTATAAAGATTTAACCATCTAGAATAAATGACACAATTTGCTAAGGGGCAAAACATCCATAGACCTCCCCTATTCGATGGTTCCGATTACAATTATTTGAAGAATAGAATGGAGTGTTTTCTCAGAAGTTCTGATGTAAAACTTTGGAAGATTGTTGTTCTTGGAACTATACTTCCTACCAGTAATGTAATGGATTGGACTGAGGAGGATGAGAGAATCATCCAATTGGATGCTCGAGGGTTGAATGCTATATACTGTGCACTTACAGTTGAACAGTATAATAAAGTATCTACATGTAAATCAGCACATGAAGCTTGGAAAATCTTTCAAGTTACACACGAAGGTACAAGCCAAGTAAAGGACACAAAAATCAGCATTCTGTTAAGAAAATTAAAACTATTTAAGATGAATGATAATGAATGCATAGATGAAATGTTTTCAAGCTTTATTGAAATTATTAACAGTGTTAAAGGCTTGGGAAAGGAATTTTCTATACGTGAACAGGTATAGAAAATTCTAAGAAGCTTAACTATAGAGTGGAAACAAAAGTCCACTTCAATTCAAGACTCCAAGGACCTTAACAACTACACTGTTGAGGAGTTGTTGGGCAATCTACTAGCCCATGAGGTTCAGGTGAAAGACCAAAAAGAACAGGACGGAATTGTTGAAAAGAAAATTGAGAAGAAAAAGGAAATTGCATTTCCTTCAATTGAAAAAACTTAAAGCTCAGATGATGATGAAATCATGCTATTAGCAAGAAACTTCAGGAAGTTTATGAAGAAAAATAGCAAGACTAGCACCTCTAAAAGCATGATCCCCACATGCTTCAAATGCAAAAGGCAAGGACATATACAAGTATTTTGTTTATTACAAACTAAAGAGGATCATCATGAAAAGAAGAAAAGATGGAAGAGTAAGAGAAAAATGACCTTGAAAGCTACTTGGGATGACAACAGTTCATCAAGTAGTTCCTTAGAGTCTGAAGATGAGGCAGTAGCAAATGTGTGCTTCATAACATAGGAGGTATGTTCTACATCTCCTTACTGCTCAGATAATGAAGAAAATAATTTAGATATAAATAGTCTTCTTTGTACAGTAGATAATTTATATATAAAATGCAAAGAATATAAGAAAGATGTCAAAAGTTTAAATAATTGTTTAGAAGATTCTTTTTGTTGAGTTGGAAAAAACTCTCATGGAAAATAGAAACTTAAAAACAAAACTGGATGACTATAGTTGTAAAAATTTTGATTTAAAAGAAGAAAACAAAAATTTGCTATTTGAAATCCTTGATCTGAAAAAGATTGTATGCAAGTTTACATAGGGACAAAAAGGATTAGATAAAATTATAGGATCCCAACAATATAATAGAATTAAATATGGCCTAGGGTATGCTACACCATAGGAAGTACCTTACTGTGGTAGCATGATTCGATCATATAAAGATGACACTACTATCTTTGCCATCAGAAGAAGATCTGGTCATATGTGGTTGCTAAGAGGCAACAAATTAAATGTTTTAAGGACTAACTCTGGTGGACCTAAGAAGATTTGGGTACCAAAAGCCTTAATCTCAATATGACATGTAGGATGACAATGAGCTTCAAGCACAAACAACAAAATGGATCGTAGACAGTGGATGCTCAAAGCATATGACAGGTAAGAAAAGACTTCTTGATTTAGTTAAAAATTTAAATTCAAGATCTGTTAAGTTTGGAAATAATGAAAAATGTAAAATTACTACAACAGGAAATATTGCATTTGAAAAGGGTAGAATTGAGAATGTCATACATGTTAATGAATTAAAACAAAATTTATTAAGTGTAGGATAATTATGTGATAAAGGATATAATCTTTTATTTACAGCTGAAAAGTGTTATATTACTAATCAAACTACAAATAAAATAAAATTTACTAGTTTTAGAAATAGTTCAATATATACACTAAACTTTCCATGTGAAAATTCTACAAATGATTCCTATTTAGTAGCATTTAGTGAAGATGATTGGTTGTGGCATAAGAGACTTGGACATGTCAATATGAAAATTCTTAGAAAGTTATCCAAAAATGATCTAGTCAAGGGACTACCCAAACTTAAATTCAAGAAAGATAAGGTGTGTAGTGAATGTATGTTAGGCAAGCAGAAAAGAACTTCTTTACATAGCAAAAATGAGATTACCACTAGAAAGCCATTGGAACTATTACATCTAGATCTTTTTGGTCCAGCTCAAACATCAAGTCTAGGGGGTCAAAAATATACACTTGTTATTATAGATGATTTCTTTAGATTAACTTGGGTCATATTTTTGGCACATAAAAATGAGACATGCAATGAATTCAGAAATTTCTACACAAGAGTTCAAAATTAGAAAGAACTAACAATAAAGAAAATTAGAAGTAATTGTGGAGGAGAATTTGAGAATTATGAATTTGAAAATCTATGTAATACTTTTAAAATATTACATGAATTATCTTGTCCTAGAACTCCAACTCAAAATGGAGTTGTGGAAAGAAAGAATAGAACATTGCAAGAAATGGCTAGAACTATGTTAAATGCTATTAACCTACCAAAATTTCTTTGGGCTGAAGCTATTAGTACAGCTTGTCACATCTCCAATAGAACTCATATCAGATCTATACTAAATAAGACACCACTTGAACTATGGTATGATAAGACACCAAATGTTGGATATTTTAAGACATTCGGATGTAAATGTTATATCTAAAACACTAGAGATGCTAAAAACAAGTTTGATTCAAAATCAGAACCTGCCATACTAGTTGGGTATTCCACTAGAAGCAAAGCATATAGAGTATATTTTGCTAAAGACAGAAGAGTAGAGGAAAGTGTAAATATTCAATTTGATGAAGATTTAATACAAAATTTAAGAAATTTGAAGATTGACAATGAAAGTAAAAATGAAGAATATGAAAAAGATAAATGCAAGTAGAAATTCAAACCTCAAGCATCAAATCAAAATGAAAACAATTGGAAATTCAAATCAGATCATCCAATAGAGCAAATAATTAGAAATATAAACAAAGGAGTGCAGACAAGAAGCAAGACACAAGATATTTGCAATTATTGTGCATTTGTGTTAGAAATTGAGCCAAAATCAATTGATGAAACTTGTAAGGATAATTACTGGACCATGGCTATGTAGGAAGAATTGAATCAATTCTAGAAAAATAATGTCTAGGATTTAGTGAAGAAATCAGTAGGGAAAACCATTATTGGAACTAAATGGGTTTTTAGAAATAAATTAGATGATGGAGGAAACATAGGTAGAAATAAAGTTCAACTTGTTGCACAAGGATACAATCAGCAAGAAGGAATAGATTATGAAGAAACATTTGCACCTGTTGCCAAAATTGAAGCTATTAGAATGTTGTTTGCTTTTGCAAGTAGTATGAAAATAAAACTCTTTCAAATGGATGTAAAGAGTGCATTTTTTAAATGGAGAAATACAAGAAGAAGTATTTGTCAAGAAACCCCTTGGATTTGAAGATGAAGGAAAATTAGATCATGTCTACAAATTAAACAAAGCTTTGTATGGTCTGAAACAAGCACCTAGGGCATGGTATGAAAATTTGAAGAACTTCTTAACTGAAAATGATTTCAGCATAGGCAAAGTGGACAACACTTTGTTTATCAAAACTATTGATTTGCACATGTTGATTGTTCAAATATATGTTGATGATATTGTTTTTGGGGTTACATTAGAAAAACTATATCGTGAATTTCAAAATTTGATGAAAAATGAATTTGAAATGAGCATGATGGGAGAGTTGAAGTTTTTCTTAGGACTACAAATTCATCAAGTGAAAAATGACATCTTTATTAATTAGGAAAAATACTGCAAGGAAACTCTAAAGAAATTTGGCTTTGAAAATATCAAATCTGTAAACACACTAATGAGTTCAAATACTAAACTTGAAAATGATGATTTAAGTACTACAATAGATCAAAAGAAATACAAAGGTATTATTGGATCTCTTTTGTATTTATCAACAAGTAGGTCAAACATCATGTTTAGTATATATTTGTGTGCCAAATTCTAAGCATCACCTAAAGAATCACATTTGAAATCTGTAAAAAGAATTTTTAAATACTTATAGGGCACTAAAGATTTTGGACTATTTTACTCAAGTGATAGCAGTCTTACATTAACAAGATATAGTGATGCAGATTATGCAAGCAGTAGATCAGACAAAAAAGCACAAGTGGAACATGCTAATTGCTTGGAAATTCTTTGATTTCATGGTTCAGTAAGAAACAAAACTATATTGCATTATCTACTACTAAGGTAGAATATATTGTAGTAGGTCTATGTTGTGCTCAAATTTTATAGATGCAGCAAATATTAGCCAATTATAGATTGAAAATTCAGAATACATAAATATATTGTGATAACAGTGGTATAATAAGTTTGTCAAAGAATACAATACTTCATTCCAGAGCCAAGCATATCGAGATCAGACATCATTTCTTAAGAGACCATATGGAAAAATGACATATCTCACTTAAGTTTGTTCCAACAGAAAATCAACTTGCAGACATTTTCACAAAACCCTTAAATGAATCAACATTTAATCATATTAGAAGAAACCTAGGCATATGTTCTAAATATGACTTATGATGCATTTATATTGATTTTATGATTATCACCATTCAAGCTCAACATATGGGAGCTTGTCTTCTACTAACAATGTACTCTTGCAGGATTTTATATTACGCATCATCTCAAGGGGGGAGCAAGTGAGAGGATTTTTAATTTGTTAACCAACTAAGGATTAAAAAGGGGAGAAGATTTCGACTACAGGAGTAAGGAAAAAGCCATAAAGATCTCCTTTTCTCTAATGACAAAAAGGGGGAGAAGAATAAAGAGAATTACATGGGAGAAAAATAGAAAAACACATGGTAGTTATAGTGTTGAAAGTTCCCAGCAAATAGACAAGGGCAGCAAATTAAAATTATTATACGATACACATTGTAATCTTTGTTTTATTTGTTTTTCTATGTGACTCAATGTATAGAAACAATCTAGGAAGTGAAATACATATAATTAAATGTAAAGGATTTTATCATTATCAAAAAGGAGGAAATTGTTAGAACCATTGTATTTTGATAATGCAAAAATCTATGTGAGGAAACAAATTGTATTTCAAAGATATCATAAGACAATTTAGCAAACTAAATATCAGAAGGCAGATAAATAGATACAAGTAGTTCAGAAATTACTACTATAGAAAAATAGGAACTTTGGATAAGTACAACACAGGTTAAAGCTTAAGTATCCGAAAGAAGAAGAAAATCGAAAGATTACCAAGCTAACTATCCAAAAGTTAGCTTAAAGTAGTAGGAAAACATTTTTGGAAAGTTACATGACAAAGTATCCGGTAGAAGAAGACTTTCGAAAGGTTAACAAGCTAAGTATTTGAAAGGCAGTTTAAAGCCATAGGAATTCTTTCGGAGAGTTAGAAGGCTAACCATCTGAAATTAGAAGTTCTTCGAAAAGTTAGTAAGATAGCTAATTGAGAATCAGAAGGTTGAGAAGTTAACTATTTAGAAATCGAAAAGTTAGGAAGGCTAACTATTTAGATAGTTAAGTTATTTAAATACACACATGTAGAAATCCAATCGAAATCTTAAAAGGATTTTTGGAGAGTTAGAAAGCTAACTATCCGAAAAATAGGAAGTTTCAGAAGGTTACAGATTTAACTATCTGAAACTTAAGTCTTTCAATTATGCATGTGCAAAAATAAGAAAATAGTAATCAGAAGCTTAGAGGGAAATTCGGAAGGCTACTGTAGCTAACTATCTGAAAGTTAAAATATTTTGGTAAGTTAACAGTTACAACTATCCAAAAGCTATGTTACTCATATACTCACGTGCTGAATTTCAAGTTATGCACAAAACTTAAAGATCACATGAAAGATATAGCTCTTCAAGATTTTTCAAAGAGTTACAGATCAGGCATTTGAATTTTCGAAAGGTTACACCAGCTAACTATCCAAAAATCAAAAAGGATCAAAAGGTTATCTTGAAACATCTCTCTAAACGGTAACTTACTATTTTAGGACTAATAGTGTAGTAAGTACAATAAGACAAATGTTGTTAGAAAAATATAATCGTTATACACCTTGGTATAAGTATGATTAGAACAGAAAGAAAAGACAATAATTATCAAATATTGAGAGCTACACAAAATTCCAACAATACATATAGTTTGCAAATATAGAAGAGAAGTATTCTCAAGCATACTAAAGCACAAAAAGCTCCCTACGCGTATACTTTGATTCAAAGCTTAAAAGTGTTGGTTTACGGCTTCAACCTGAAAGCTACACTCAAGTTGTTGGTTTGAGTTTCAACTTGAAAACTCAAAAGGTTAGTTTACTGAAGTTTTGACTTGAAAACTTCTGAGAAGTGATTGGTTCTTGCTTCAACCTGAAAGCAAGTGTTTGTAAGTGTTAATTCACTTAGTGAAGCCCAAGTGAACCTTGGAGGTGGACTAGTCAAATTGGTGAAGCATCTAAAATCTACTTGTGTCAATTATTCTTTACTGTTTTACATGCATATGTAATACTTAAGCTCACTGATTAATCGAATCAACCAGTTAAGTTTAAAAAGAATTATAATTATACATAGATCACCATTCACCCCCCCTTTGGTGAGCCATACGATACTAATAGTAACATAATGTTGTATTAATTCAACGAGTTGTTTACGTGCACAATATATGATACAAACATATGAAATTAACACATATCATGCTTAATATTATAAAAACACGTTAACTCAATGACAAGTTATATAAAAGTTAGTATAACTCAATGACATATTATAAAACTTACCACATATTCAGATCTAATATAAACAAATATATAACTTTAAAATATTTTCTGTATAAATCAATGTTTTCAATTTAACTTCTTAAATAACAAAACTAATTGATTAAATATGATTACTTAACATTTTGCACACATCATCAAAACATAATTCTCAATAGTCACCCTATTTTTAATGATGACAAAAACATATTAAATCAATTAATACATTTTTTTTCAACAAAAACAAATTTTATCTCTCCTTGAAAAATTAATACTTTATACTTTAAAAACATAATCATCTCCCCCTTTTTGTCATTAATCAAAATGATGATCACAAAGTAAAATACAAGATAAAATTTACAACAAACTCTCTATAAACTTTGATTTAAACTTAAAACATATTTACAACAAATATAACATTCACAGATTCAACAATATATACAAACATTACATTTGTATTTAGAATACAAGTAAACAGACAATGACAATACAACCATCTATTCCTCCTTAAAATATCTCCTATGACATTACAAATTTTATCTCTTAGATGTCTAATATCATTTCTAATTCCTATTAAAACTACATCTAAGTCAAGAGGTAGTGGTAGTTGGTGTTATACTTATTCTAAATCTCATTGTTGTTGTTGGTGTTGTTGTTTCCTAAATGATTTTGCCTTTGATGTTCTTTAATGCTCTCTATAGTGATCTTTCTCTTAGGCTATATATGATCTATATTATTCACTCTACATTACTGAAGTATCATCTATTTCATTTTATACTTCTCTATACAATGATCAAATTTGCTCTTTAGTTAAATCAGAATCTTTAATCATACTTCCTGATGTGATAGACCCAAATGTAAAATGTTAACATTGTTGAGCATTTTGATTAATCTCTTTGTGGGTAGTTCCATTATTTCACTAATAAGTTCTCCCTATTCAATTGATTGTAATAATAAGTCATTGAGTGTATCAACAATCGTATTAAGTGCTTCAACTAATTATCCTTTCCTCCTTTCCCAAGTTAGATACTTAACTAACATGTCACTAAATATCCTATTAATATTTAGTTTCTTCTATTAAGAACTTTCCATGAGGGATTTTTGTACATATCTTGTTGAATGTGCAATCAATGTCTTTAAGTACTTCAGTAGGTTATTTCCTTCTCAAATATTTTGTTGATCAAAGTCATAGAGTTGTTATTAACTTTATGAGTTTTTCTTTCCAAGTTTCTTGTAAACATATAGAATTAAGATAATTCTACAAGTTTTTCTCCTACAATCCTTTTTCTTTTTATCACATGAGATTTTACTTAACTACACATGACCCATATAAGATGTCATAGAGTATGATAACTCTACGAGTTTTTCCTCCTATTATCAATGCAAACTCAAATAGTTATTTCATTATACATTAAGTTTTATGTTTATTTGCTGAGCTCTTCATTCTTTATTTATTACTGTAGTTCTTCTTAGAAACAGATAAGTATTCCATAATTTTTTGAATCTTCTGCTGCAAATCTTCTTAGAAATAGATAAGTATTCCATAATTTTCTAAATCTTTTGTTGTAATTCGACTACTCAACCTCATATCTTTCTGTCCTGATACATCATAATATTTCACTTTATTCTTCATCTACACTTGATTTGTACTTTTGAAATACACAATAATTCCTCACATAGATTTTTGTATTATCAAAATATAGAAGTACTTTCACATTAGTTGGAAAGGTTGGTGACCATTAGTTATGTGAATCTATATATGGATTCTTGATAGGACCCATAAAAAAACTCAGTTACGGTTCCTAAGTGGTGTTTAAGTAAGCCAAACACCCTTTTGATTTGAAATGAACCATATTTGATTCAAAATTATTATTATTATATATTATACAAGGATTACAACATTAAAAACATTTTCATCCTCTAATTTAAAGCTTTTAAAGATGTTATTGGAAGAGGAAGAGGAAGAAGATGAAATGATGACAAATACTATTATTGTGACAATGAGTAGTTTGCTACTTGGAATGACAACATATTCAAGTGTTACTTTAAGAAATACCAAAAGAATTTATAGTAAAGAAGGTATAGAGTATATAACAAGATTGTTAGATCCTTCATTGTCTAATCAAATTTACAATTATAGAAAAATATATCGAATGAGCTAATATATTTTCTTTAATTGTCTACTTTGTTAAGGGATTATATTAGATAGTAGATATATAATAGTAAAAAAGAAACTTACAATGTTATAACAATTGGATAGAATCAAAGATATAGAATAATATAGAAACATTTTCTTCACTCTACTTGGACTATCAATACTTATTTTAATGAAATGCTAAATGTTATACTACAATTGATTAACATACTTATAGTAAAACTGTTTTCATCAACTCCAAAGAGGATTTGTAATAATCCTATTATTTTTCCATACTTTAAGGTGAAATTAGTCCTTCAATAATATTATTGATGTATTACTAATACAAACTTTTTCCTATTTAACTATTTTTGATATGATATTTATAAGACTATATTAAAGTTATTGATGGCACACATGTAAAAGCAACAATTGTAGAAGAAGAAAATGCTAAATTTAGAAATAGAAAATGTGAATTATCACAAAATATTATGACCACTTGCAATTTTGATATGAAATTTATTTATATTATAAATGGATAAGAAAAATTGATATCTGATGTTCAAGTACTTCAAGATGCAATAAGTCAACCAAATGGTCTTCGATTTTCATTAGGTGTGGTATTTATGAATATTGACATTATTTTTACATGATAACTATGCTACATAAGATTAGTTTTTTATGGCTTTAGTATAAATTTGGTATATAGAGAAATTTTATTTGGTTAATGCTAGTTATCTAAATTGATCAAAACTTCTTATTCTAATTTGAAGTGTTTGATATCACTTAAATGACTATGTTGTTGATTGACTTTAAAGTAATGTAATTAAAAATTTTGATTATAGACATTCATTGTTACAGGCAATTATAAAGCATACATTTAAGTGGTAAAATATCATTTTTCAGTATTACAAGGTTATATATTATTTCCTTATATATATTTTTTATTTAATCTAGTATAGGTATAATTTATTATTTCTAAGTGAAATGATCTAGCATTTGGATAAAAAGTAAAAAAGAAACTTCCACACCTATGAACTAGAATGGTTTCTTTGTACTTAATGCTAACAAGGTTTAGGATATTCTTTTCTAGATTTAATTGATATGATATTAAATGTCGTTTTGATTCTTTAGAACAACTTGATGAATTTAGTAGATCCTTTTAGGAGGCCCCTAATGACCATAGATCAAACCTATTTTTCTTGAAGTATGTGTCCAAATAGCCCAAAATCTTAGTAGTTAGCTTTGGAATTGCAATCCCCACTCCACCTAAAATCCTAGGAATTCGTAGATAGTTAGAATAAATCTGAAATGAAGTGGATTTATTTTTTGTCCCATATTTTTCTATTGTATTTGATTCAATCTAATAAGTGCCTTGTGTTAGAATTGAAAAACTTTCTAGTTTGAATCTTTAGTATTCTCTTCTCGCTACCTAAAAAATCACAGATTTCAAACATAAACGAACGTAAATTCAAACCAACAAAATACATCCCCGAAAAGACAAGGCTACAACAACCATCAGAAAGAGAGAGCACCTACCAAACTTGAACTTTAATTTAAAAGATTTGAACTCAAGATCACAAATACACCACAAACTTTCTAACCATCTGATACAAGGATTTTACACAAGTGCCCACCGGTTGCAAGTTGCAAGTTTTTTTTCTTTTTTTCAAGACAGTTCCAAGTTGCAACCACCGTTTCTTTCCAATATAAATAAAACAGGCCAGTGGCTACTCACAAGAACGGTGGTCCCCCCCCCCAACCCATCCTGAATATCTTCTGTCACCAAAGAATCAACAAAGAAGCAGAAGCATCAACCAATCACCTCATGATCGACGGGGTTCCCAAGCAACCCCACATGTGAACACATGACAGCAGTCATGACCCAAATATAGTAGGGAGGGAGGGACCTTACTGCTGATGCGCTCGCCGACAATCACAAGAAAACCAAGATGAAAGAAACAGTGGCAGACAATACACTGATGGGTTAGTGATGCTTCTTTAGGTTTAAGATAATGACTCTTCTTGGTGATGGTTATGGCCTTTCATGCAGTGCAAATGAATGACAGGGATGATGGAATCACTGTGGTTTAGAACGCAGGGATAATGGAAGGGTTGGCAAACTCATCACAGTGGTTTCCTTTACTTCCTGATGCTTTACATAATGGTCGTGGTAGTAATAACAGTAACAACAAAAGAACAGATTCAAAGGCTAAGATTATTTTACAAAGAAGCCACTTTCCTGCAAATAGTGACTCTAACAAGGGGGAGTGGAGTATTCATCAGTAGCCAGCCACTTACAATCCAAGGAAGGCACAATGTTTTCTTGCATGTTCAGGGATCAGCTTGACCAAAATCTCGGCAGGAACGCCCTTGAGCTCTGGTCAGAGGGAGGTTTGTTAGTCTGTCGAAAAGCATGGGAAAAAACTGAACAGAAATGTTATGTAGATTTACACATCAGGTTGTGAAAACGAAAATTCTAAACAAACATTATTCTTGCAAAATTACCATGAGGCTTGAAATTGAACAGTGGTGGCAAAAATCGCCCATTCGGAAGGCGAGTATTTGGATCTCGAAGTTCATCAAAAAATGGATGGATCAATCCTTCCAACTAGAAATGAAAGATCTCAAGTCAGTATTCTTTCCAACTTCGTAGAGAGATAACTAGAAGTCGACTTTTCACTAGTATGACTAACAATCTAAATTGAATTGACTCACAGCAGTGGATCGAAGGTTTGGAGAGTATTGAAGAAGACGTGAAACAAGGTCTACAGCTTCAGGTGGCATTCTCTTGTGAAAAATCTGTCAAACAAGTTATTACATATTTACGTGTTCCAGCATTTAGTATAAAACACAAATGGCAATTTTCACTACCTTATGCCAAGGGTGAGCTTTAATCTGTGGAAACTTGAACTCTGTGTAGTTAGGATTCATGCATTTTATTTCTTCTCTTGTAGGTGTTCCCAGGACCTGAAAGAGAGACACAAAAATATAGAAGAAATCTAGCAATGTTATACATCATACCAAATTTAAATAAGAGAAACCAGACCACCATAATCACCTTGATAATTTCTACAAGTTGATCGACTCCACTTTCACCGGGAAAGAGAGGCTGCCAGTGGGAGAGGACAGTCAAAATCACAACATCTATGTTTCTTGATGATAGTGCAAGAGTTTGACAGGAACTAGACCGTTTGCAAGGAGTTACCTGTCCAAGAAGAAGTTCAGCAAGCACACATCCAGCAGACCAGATGTCAATAGCAGTTGTATACTCAGTCGCACCAAATATAAGCTCAGGAGCTCTATAATACCTAGAGCATATATATGATATGTTCGGTTCTCCCTTTACCTGAAACAGCAGAGTAGCAATAAATTAATACGCCTTCATCACATCATGAAAATATGATACATGTAACAATGTCAAACGAAAAAAGAAACGTACCAATACTTTTCCACTTCCAAAATCACACAATTTCAATTGGTGAGTATGTGGGTTAACCTGGTACAAATATTTCCAGAATGATTCAAAAAATTTCATGCATCAATGTATTGCAAATAATACCATATCAGCAAGACAAATAATAAAACTTGTCCATAAAACACACCAGAAGATTTTGTGGCTTGATGTCTCTGTGGCACAATCCAATGCTTCCATGAATATATGCTAATGCCCGAAAGATCTGCCAAAAAGAAGATAACAAATTAGCACCATCATTATTCATGAAAATGCAGATTATTATGATGCAAAAAGCCAATGTTAACCATCTTTTGAAAAGAAAAAAGCAAGCATCTAAATGAACTCCTTACTTGGTAAGTATAAAGTTTCACGTAAATCAGTGGCATTCGTTGGTTCATCTTGTTGTAGTGTTTGACCACACGATGAACAGTCTCAGGTACATACTCAAGTACCAAGTTAAGATATAACTCATCCTTATCAGTCGTTGAAAAGAAGCAATGTTTCAGGCAGACAACATTGGGATGGTCAAGTAGACGCATTGTCTGCAGCTCTCGGTTCTTGTATCTTTTGTCCTGAAGAACCTTCTTTATAGCAACAGTCTCACCAGTCTCAAGGCACTTTGCCTGTAAAGAAAGGATGATGAACCAAACAATATTAAACTCATCATTGATTCATTGAGTTTAGAAAAAGCGTGACAAGAAGGAGCAGTATGCTATAAAGTGTGAAGATATGCATTCACAAACTTGTATAATGAGAGCAAGGCCTGCACCAACTTGAGCATCGTCAAATAAAGAACTTCTAAGTTGCAGATCAAATATTACCTGAAAAACTACTCCAAATGATCCATGTCCCACAACACGTTCAGCCATGTAGCTAATGGTCTGCAATTGTCATGAATTTTTACTTAGGAATTTGACAATAACATCTAAATCGGTATAAATGATCAAGAAGACTTTATCAAGTAGAATGATATCATCTATATTCTAATGACTTGGTTACAAAAAATATACACTACATGATACTGCAGAAAATAATGGATGTTTCAATATCTCATCAATTTGAATGCAGAATTCCCTCAGCTAAATACCTGTTTTGGCTGGCCATTCCTACCACCAATGGTGGTTACAATGATATGACCAGTCTCAGTTCCATTACCATCAACCACAGTTGCCTCCATTTCCTGCAATGATGTTTAATTTTAGCCTACAAACAGGGAGAACGTAAAGGAAAAAAGGCTGCAAAATGAACAGGGCCTTAAAATCACACACCTTATCCTCTTTGATTTTCATATCATTCATTTCTTCAGGCAGTCTATCAACAGATATACTACTTCCAGCTTTATTTTTTAACGTGTGAGCAGGTGCCATGTTCACTGAAGCCATACAATGGAAATTATATGGCAAATGCAATCTAGCAAAACAGGAGCATACGTGGTTAATGATAGTTTTCAATCCACTACCTGTCACAAAAAAACTCTCATGATTCAAAGAAGCCCAACCATCTAACAGTGAACATAGTGAAAAGTCTAGCAAGTTCATCGATAAAAAACATGTGCTAAAAATAAAACTTGCTTGTCAGGCTAAAATCTACACAGAAAATTTATGCAGTGCAGCACAAGCAAAAGGTTTCTGATCCAAATCTAATTTTACATAATGAACCTTTCAAACTATCACAAGAGACATGTGGCGGTTTGTCACATTGCATTTCCATATGTTTCTCCCTTTGAGAATCAGATATGCATAGTTGTAATCAGTTCTAATTCCTTCTCTGTCAGAAGTCAAAGGACACCTAAGGAAGAAAGCTTCTTCCATCAATGGTACCATTACATAGCCCTCAAATGCAATTACGACGGACAGGTGACTATATTATATTAATATCAAAATCCACAAATGGTTTATTAACGACAAGTTGTTGTGAAGCACTCATTCTCTGCAATGCTGGTCCTATAGAAGAAGGGATTTTTTAAACATTCCGTTATCCGCATAAGGTAAAGAGTACATCACTCAGGAAATGGCATCTTGCTACGATGCCAATGAACGTAAACTAAAATCTAGAGTAATTCTTATGCGCATCAAAACTACAAACAGAAACAAAAAATGTACACCTTTGAAAATAAAATCTTCCTACGATGTCAATGAATGCAAACTAAAATCTAGAGTGATTCTTATGCGCATCCAAACTACAAACAGAAACAAACAAACAAAAAACTAAAAATGTACACCTTTGAAAATTGAAAATCCTATCTAAACACAAAGTATGAGGAAAAAATGAAATCTTTATGCTCAAATCACGTGGCAGATCCAACTCTAGAATCCACCCCCGTACAAAAAGAAAATGAATACATTACCGAAAAAATAAAAAGAAAATGAATAGATGGAAACAGATCTCTACAAGAGAAAATATCTACAACAATTATAGGCCAAACGAAAATCCAAAATATTGCCTTTGAACGAGAATGCAGTCATGCAGATGAGAAAATAGATGATTCCCTCAATCCACACACACAAAAAAACGCAAAATACACAAAAACCTAGCAACGATCTCCTCCAACAGAACATAGAAACGGCCCACCTGCGTCCCCCAACTCCGGCAGAGAGGAATCACCCTTCCATCCGAGCTCTGAAAACCGGGAAAAGGAAAAAACGGCAACAAAACAAAAAATAAAAACCCCAAGGGGGCACGAAAACCAAAACGTCACAACAAAGGGCATTCATCGTCATCGTCAGAACAGCGGGGAAATTAAAATCACTCACCGCGTACCGAGAAAACCGCAGCAACACCAAGTCCGGACCTTTCTCCTCGTAGCCTTCCTCTTCTACGGTTCTTCTAGCGATCGGGTGGCCATGGAAGGAGGAGGAAGATGGAAGGAAACAGAGGAAGAGAAAGCTGCTTCCGGTAAGAAAAAGTAGGTAAAGCAGTCAAAGGACGCCCGGAACACATGCCTAGACTCGTTTAGTTTTGGACGGACACAAACACCCCCAACAGCTTCTCCCATTTACATTCTACACCTACTGTCGTTTCACCTCGAGGAGGGGGTAGGATGTGAAAATTACGTACGTAAGGTAGCCTCCGTTCCTTTCGACGCAGTAAGATGAAAAATCGTACGGTCAAATAAGCACAAATCCAACGTTGCATACATTTAATACAACTGCGGCAGAGTTTGGTTTCGTAAAAGGGTTTTTTTTTTCTTTTCTTCTTTCTAATCATATTTCATATATGATTGTAAAATGTTGTATCGCTATTCTTTTCAAAAAGTTGGGACTCGATATTTTCTCTCTTCTCCTTCTTCTTTTCTGTCCTATTATATTTTATTTTTCTTTCCTGAGAAAAACCTTTATTTTGGGATTTCTGATATTTAACGGCGTTACCAATCTTTTTTTTTAAAAAAAAATCGAATAAAGATATTGGTAGTTATACTGTTAACAAAGTTTGATTAAAATAAAACGTGTAAGTGACCAAAGATTCTTTTTATGCAAAAAGTAGTAATCTAACATATGTTGACTCAGAATCTCAATGGACGGGACAACGATAATTAATCTCCTAAACTCTTTTATCTTTTTCTTTTCTTCTTTTATTGCTGGCCTCTTTTAAAAGGCTCAATTTTTGCTATCTATCCTTGTTGCTTTACACCTTATAATTTTTTGTCGAACTCTATCGCAGCAGCTTGTGTTGTGGTTCCTTTACTGTATTTTCTTTCAAAATACATAATATTTTCGTTTTTATTCTCTTATTATAATAACTATTTGGCGAACCGACTGGGTGGGGTCCACGGCCGTCGGTGTGGACCGGCAGGTTTTGACCGCATCGAGGACTCGGCCGCGGCGTGGGCGACATTCGAGATTTTTCCGTCGGGGGGATCGGACGGCGGTGAGGTTTGCTAATTTCCACATAGGCGGAGGGAATGATTGGGCGCCAGAGGACAAAATCAGTGGGACCCACCACTAGACTCCCGCCATCTTTTTTTTTAATTTAAAAAAACGATGATAGTTTAAACTATTACGGTTAACCATGACAATAAGGTTTTTTGTTCACCTAAATTTTGATAAAAGTTTGATAAAATCTTGGAAAGAAACAATTAGTAATAATAATAATAAATGAACGCGGGAGACGGATCTGATTAAGGTCCACGTGACCGACGGTCGGTCCTTCACGCAGCCTGCAACGCCCAAGCCGTAGCCATAGCCGTAGCCGTAGCCGTGGACGGCTCTTTCTTTTGTACCCTTTCATAAATTTTTTATTATATATATAGCTTTTTTCACAAGAGAACAAATTTTCTGACGGTGACATTATTGAAAGAATATTTTAGATCTAATTTTTTTGTTAATTAGGAAATTTGTCTTTAAATATGATAATAGAAAAAATAAATAAGATTTAATCTATCCGAGACAGATCTGCTTGTGGCTTTAAACCCTTCTTGTTAATTATTAAAGATGGACATATGAAATAATAAGTAACGAAAGAATCTAATTTTTCTTCGTACCAGCTCATTCGGATTACAGATCGAGTTGAAAATTTTTTAAATTTTTTCAAGACAATCTTATTCAATTTAAAAATTTTTTAAGATAACCTAGTCTGATTTGAAACTTTTTTAGATAACCTAACTCAACTCATAGCCCAAGTCTGTATGAGTTGAGCCTGGGCCAGCCTACAAGCCACCTATTAGCTTGCTTTTATAATTTTTTAAAATATGTAATGTGAGATTTTTTTATTTTTTATTTTAATTTAAAATCAAAAAATAAATATAAAAATTAAAAAAATCAAAATCTTTGGTCTGACTCGATCAAAACTGAAGTAACGAAGTTTTAAAAATAAAAAAATCGATCAAATTAAAGAAAAAAAAATACTTTGATCTAACTCAATCAAACCAAAGTAATAATATTTTTAAAAAAAATTAAAAACTTTGGTAGTACTAAAGTTAAAATAAAAAACTTTGATTTGATTTAAGTTAAAAATCAGTCAGTCAACTTCAATGTCCAATCCAATTGATTTTAAAAAAAAAAACAAAAATTGATTGAACTAAAGTTTTTTATTTTTTTCTTTGATCCTATCAAATTTTTTTAAACTTAATCAAATCAAAGTTTTTTATTTTTTATTTTGATCTAATCTAAAGGTCTAATCGAAGTTTTTGATTTTTTATATTTAATTTTAAATTTTAAATTAAAATAAGAAATAAAAAATGACATCATTATCTGATAATTAGTTATTCATCATTCAAATATATTATTTTATTTATAAATACATGAACATTAAACATAAATCATCATTTATGATTCATCACATTTTAAATATTATAAAAAGATGATTATGATCTTAATTGCATATATTATAAAGGGAGATGATATTTAAATGGTTTCAATAAGCTTATACTTTTGATTAATAGTTTAAGATGAGTTACATATAACTTATTCTACAAGTTTAATCAATTAAGTCAAATTTATGCATGATCATATGCATTTTCCTTGATTCAAAGAAAATATTTAATCAAAATTTCAGAATGTCAGAAGTATTTAATGTTTTTCATTTACACTTCTACTTAAAATCGTAAAAACCATTAAAATTGATAAACTACTTAAACTCAATAAGATACTACTATGATTTTACAATAAATGCATAGTATCTTAAGCAGCAGTTTAGATATTTATGATAAGTATAAAATATCTATGAGGTGAACAACATCATCAATAGTATTTATCCTTTTTTTTATGTGGGGTTTAAGCATTTTACACATCACATAGCCTACAAATACCTAAATTTAATCTAATGTTGCAGAATGTATTTTTGTCTAAAGGTTTTGTAAATACATCAGCTAATTGATTTTTACTAGACACAAATTCTAATTTAATTTTTCCTTTAATTACGTTATCTCTTAGAAAATGATGTCTAACCTCTATATGCTTTGCTCTAGAATGTAATACAGGATTTTTGGAAAGATTTATTGCAGAACTACTGTCACAATAAATCTCAGTTGTATCATAAGATAATCCAAAATCTTCTAAAGTTTGCCTTATCCATAGAATCTAAGTGCAACATAGTGCAACAGCAACATATTCAGCTTCTGTAGTAGAAAGTGCTACATAGTTTTACTTTTTACTAAACCATGACACCAAATTATTTCCTAATAATTGACATGTGCCACTAGTACACTTTCTATCAGATTTAGATCATGCATAATTAGCATCAGTATATCCTATAAGATCTATTGAACTATCCTTAGAATAATACAGTCTGAAATTTTTAGTTCCTTGTATATATCTAAATATTCTTTTAACTGCAATTAAGTGTGATTCTTTAGGATTATATTGAAATCTAGCACAAACACACACAACAAACATAATATCAGGTCTACTAGCAGTCAAATAAAGTAAAGAACCAATCATACTTCTATATTTTCTTTGATCTATAAATTTTCCTATGTCATCAATATCTAACATTAAAGAAGTACTCATAGGAGTTCCTCGAATGCTTGTATCATTAAAATTAAATTTCTTAAGCATTTCATCTACATATCTTTCTTGATTTAAAAATATACCTTTATCCATTTGCTTAATTTGAAGTCCTAGAAAATATGAAAGCTCTCCTATCATACTCATTTTAAACTGATTAGTCATCTCTTCAGAGAATATTTTTATCAACTTATCAAAGGTTGCTCCAAAGATTATATCATCCACATATATTTGAACAACAATTTGATCTTTACCATCTCTCTAAATAAATAGAGTATGATCCACTTTTCCTATGATATAGCCTTTTTCTATTAAAAACGTAGACAATCTTTCATACCATAATCTAGGTGCTTGCTTCAAACCATATAAGGCTTTCTTCAATTTATACACAAAGTTAGGATTTTTAATATCTTCAAATCCAGGTGGTTGTTTTACATAGACTTCTTCATTAATTAAACCATTTAGAAATGCACTCTTTACATCCATTTTCAGTAAGTTTTATGACACTTAGCAAATTAAATCCTAGGTTTTCTACATATAGTACATTCGAAATAACACAAGTAGGAGTTATTTGAACATTGCCCATACCTATGATTTTATCTTTGCTTTTGTTTCCAAATGTTACACTGCCTTTCATGGTATTTGTAAAATTTTATAGTAGACTTTTCTGTCCGGTCATGTGATTTGATGCTCCACTGTCCAAGATCCATTTTGATGTTGTTTCCTCTTGCAATACAAATTAAGAAAAACTTTTTCTTGGTACCCAATGTTGTTGAGGACCAAGTTCATTAAACACATATTTCTTCTTTTTGTTTAAAAATAGTTTAACATTATCATTTATATTCTTATTAGTTGTAAGTTCTATTGATTTATCATTAGCTTCATACCCACATATAGCATTATTGCTCTTATAATCATTCTTTTTATTTTCAGATGTAGTATAATCAAGACCAAATGGATTTTTATTAGATGTTAATTTATTTTGGTCATGCTCATATATTTCAGTAAGTTCATACCAAGATTTTGTACTTGTATTTGAATTTTCAATGCATAATAAATCTTTTTCTACACACAAATTTTCAGATTTATCACATGCAGAATGAGTAATTGGTCTAATACTAGTGTATTGAATTACATGCTTAGGTTTCTGAATTTTCAGTTTACTACAATTGTTTGAAATTTTAGAAACATTAGAAACTAAATTTCTAGAACAAGAAACAAGATTTTTAGAAACATTTATAGTCATGTTAGAAGTACAATTTGACAAATCACATTGATTTATATTATTACTGCATGATTCATCCCTTGAAGTACCTACTTCTACATATTTATTACATTGTTTCATAATAAAAGGAATTTTAGTCTTAGATTTACTTGAACTGCAACTAATAAATCATTTATTAGCTTGAGATTCAGGATATTCAGGATAATCAAATCCTAAGCCAAATTTATAAGACACCGCAGGGGTACTAGTTAGTTTGTCTAACTTAGTTTGACTTAAATTCCATTTCTTAATGGTAGAATTTAAATCTAACTCTCTTAGTTTTAATTTATCTATCTCTAATTCAAGTTCATTTATATTGTTTCTCAACATTTCATTTTCAGATTCTATCTTTAATTTTTCAACATTTATATTCTGTATTTGTTCATGCAAGATACATTCATTAAATCTAAATTTTTGCAAATCTCTAGCATGATTGTCATTATCACATTTAAACTTTTCTAAAGTAGTAGATAGGAAACAATTTTCTTCTTCCATAATGGATGAAGATTTTCTAATATTCTTATTTTCCAGTTTACATACTTTAAGTTTTTGTAATAATGCATGATAAGCACATAATAATTCATCAAAGTTGAAATCTAAATGACTTTCAAGATCAGATATTACCTCAGACTCATCTGCCATGAAGCACACATGAGCAACGTCTTCTAACTCTTGTTCTCCTTCTAAATGTAAAGATTTTGATGTTGATTCCTTAGATTCAGACTCTTCAGACGTGTCATCCCAAGTGACCTTCAAAGCTTTTTTCTTGTAAAACTTTTTCTAAGTTTTCTGAGCTGTCTTCTTCTGATTTTTCTTACTTTGCTTTTCATTTTTCCTCATAGAACAGTCTAGAGAAAGATGTCCAGGTTTCTTACAGTTGTAACATACATACTTTCTAGATGAAGAATTCTTGTCATTCAATGATTTTGACATTGATGGTTTATCATTTTTGTTCATTTGCTGTTTCCTAACTTTCCATGCTTTCTTGAATTTCCTAGTCAGCAAAATCAAATCCTTATCAGAATCAGTAGATATATCAGAATCTGAATTAATTTCGAATGCTATTTCTTTCTTCATTATTAGTTTGTTATGACTTAGTGATTCATTTAATTGAACTTCATAAGCTGTTAAGTTTCCTATAAGTTCATTCATAGTATAAACATTTAAATCTCGTAATACCTCAATTGATGTTACTTTCTGAGACCATTTAGAACTTAGGGATCTGAGAATTTTCCTCACCAAATCCTTCTGTTCAAAATTCTTTCCTATGCATTTTAAAGAGTTTATGATATCAATAAATCTAAAAAACATCTCAGAAATACTTTCGTCTTCATGCATCTTAAAGAGTTCATATTTATGAATCAACATGTTTATTTTAGTCTCTTTAACTTGAGAAGTACATTCATGTGAAACTTCTAATGCATGTCACACCTCATAAGTAAATTTATATGCCAATATTTTACTGAACTGTTCATAACTCAATGCACAAAATAAAATATTTAAGCCCTTAGCATTCAGAGTTTCATTTTCTTTTCCAGTAATTGTCCAAGTATTATAAAGAGTAGTTAACGGAATATATGGCTTAGAAATCATAAACCACAACTTATGATCTATATTTTGAAGAAAAACAGTTATCTTATATTTCCAATATTCAAAATGTATTCCATCAAATAAAAGAGGACGATTAAGATTTTGGCCTTCATATAAAGAAAAATTACCATTTCTAGTAGCCATCTTACCTTAAATTTTTCAACCTATTTGATTTTAAACAATCTAAAAACTTTAAAACAACTTGAGCCTTAAATCAAGAAAGTTATACGTATGCTCAGATATTAATTTCTATTTAAAAACAAAGAATGTAGAATAAGCAATGATATTAAATAAGTTGGTATCGATTTTATATCAAAGATTATTAACAAAGCTCTAATACCACTTGTAGGATCGTATGGCTACACAAGAGGAGGGTGAATTGTGTATTTTTAATATTTTCTGAAATATAATTGAAACTTTAAATCTCAAAAACAAGTCGAGACATTGTTTTCATAAAATCATTTTTATTCAAGGTTTCAATTATAATATACAATTCAATTCTCCTCAGAAATTATAGATGCAATTATATCTCGATACCATGTATCATCTAAACAACTTCATAACTATAAATAGAGAAAACTAATTTGCGGAATTTAAAACATTTCTCCCTATTTGAGATCTTTCTTCTTCAACAATTCTTCAATGACGAATATCTTGTCTTTCTCTACTTCACCAAATTTGCTTTCTTTTGATACTTTAAATCTATAGTGACATAAATAATACATTGTTCTACTTCACTGAATTTTCTTCCACTTGATATTTCAAATTTTCAGCGACATAAATTTGACCTTTTCTACTTCACTGAACTTTCTTCCACTTGAGAGATTTTCCCTGAGGAGGTGTTTTTGATCCCTGAAAAAGATTTTTCTTTTGGTGTGTAGGGATAGTTTGATCCTTGAAAAGATTTTTTTTTTTTGTGTGCAAGGAAGGTTTGATCATCGAGAATTCTATGCCTTTTATACTGTATCTTCATTTCATGCATATCATTCACGTTTAACCACTACTAGTTTTCCACTTCTCCACGTCTTTTCTTTTTCCTTCATCGAAATACACATGTTCTGACCCACGTTTATATTTCAAATTTTCTTTAATCATCAGTCCTGGATCTCTGAAAAATTTCTTGCAAAATAAACTTTCTCGTCCAAAATCTTTCATCAAACGTAATAAGAAGTCATTACTTTAATGTTAACTAAATGAGTAACACAAGTATATAAATATAACTTAACGTTTCTCACTTAACGAGTTCCTCATGTGCCATTTCACGTGACAAGTGTTGTAGCTAGCTCAACGAACTAAATCTATGGTGTTATGCTAACTCAACGAACCAACTTAACCTTTCTTTCAGAAGGTTAAACGATAACTCACTGAAAATAGTTTAAGTTTCGGATAGTTACGGTTGTAAGTCACCGAAAAACTCTTTATACCATAAAACTAGTGAGACACGTGTCAAGACCTAAAAACATGACTTAAGTTACCTTTTAGATAGTTATGACTGTAAGTCTCTGAAAAAACTTTAACTCACCGATTCAGTAATAAATAAATGTTTTTATAATAAGAATTTTACCACGTGCAAAAATAACAACTTAAATTTATAATGCTAACCTAACGCGTTCCTTAGTATTCAATATAGCAACTCAACGCGTTTAGTTATGTTAACTTAACGAGTTAAACATGTGCACCTCACGTGATACAATACAACATTTATAACTTATAATATCACCACGTGTATAACACTAACTTAACAAGTTTGTCTCTTCTTTTACTCACTAACTTAACGAGTTATCACGTGACCTATTTTAACCTTTAAGTCTCTAACTTAATGAGTTCTCACGTGACCTCTATACAAACAAAACTCTAACTTAACGAGTTGTCTAAACGTGCACTGTTCATGATACAGAAGATATAACTTTAAAACATATCATGCTTTTCAATAAAAACACACATTAACTTAATGTTTAGTTAAATGAGAAATTAATGCAACGAAACGACTAGTTATTAACTTCAGATCCAATACAAACAAGTATTTATGCCAGTAAGCTTTTTCTGTATTAATTGATGATTTTAATTTCTTTTCACAAGCAATAGTAATTGAGCAAATATGATTATTTTCATTTAGCACACATCATCAAAATAAAATACTCAACAATATCAATATCAAGACATCATCAACCCACCATTTATGATGAATCGTCCATCAACACATTCAAACACAAGACATGAAGTTAAAATAATTATTTTATTTTTGAATTCAAATTAAAAAATACATTACTTTTGTAATTACATCAAATATTTTTACATTTAATGTACATAATTACATTTAAATATTTAAATTTGCAAATTCATCAATGAAGTCATCTTTCTATTATTGTTCATGAACACGAGCAAGCTCCTAGTCTAAATTTGAAATGACATTTATTTTTATGAATGTTAAAATAATGTTTGCTTTTACTTTTTACAAACGTTAAAAAATGAACGTTATTTTAACGTTCGTAACTGATGTAACTGGCCCATAGCCTAGCCTGAATCTACCAACGGACCAGCTTGAGCCTAACCAAAATTAGCTTGCAAGCTAGCCTAGGCCTAGCTCAAATTGACTTGCAAGCTAATTTTCTAATATATTATAGCCCAACCCAACATGATTGTTTAAATCAAGTTAGGTTGGCTCACAATGGTTCATCCCATTTGACATCTTTACTTCAACCTCCACTTATTCATCTTTTATTCTTTCTATTTCAGTGAAACTTTATTTGTACTATTTTTTCTCCATCATCCTATGGTTTTATAGAAATGGGTCTTAATATTATCCTTCTTTGTTAACTTGAAAAAATATGTATAATTAGTAAATATGATGATTGTTGAGTATTATGTTTTGATGATGTGTGCAAAATGTTAAATAATTATATTTAATCAATTAATTTTGTTGTTTGTGAAAGTAAATTAAGAACATCAATTAATATAAAAAAAGTTCAAAGTTATATACTTGTCTGTAATAGATATGAAATTATGCTAAGTTACATAAATTGTTAAGTTAACATGTATTTTTATAGTATTAAACATGATATGTTTTAATTTTACATATTTGTATCATGTATAGTGTTCGTTTGGTTAGCACGACACTAGAAAACTTGTTTGGATCTCCAGCAACGCACTAGAAAAACTTGGATTTGTTAACTTCTGTTTTTACTTAGTTAATTTATCTTTATGCCTATTCTTTTTCTTTTAGAAATAAACAAACAACCTTTAATACAATTTAGATATTAATTCTAATTTGTAATTTAACTACAAGTGCACAGTATCTATTGTATCAATGTGCAAGTATAAGTCGATCCCACAGGGAATTGCTTAAGAGTTTAGAATTGTCCGTTTGTTATCAATCAAATTTATATATTCAATAAGCCCTCCGTTGAATTACAATTAACACAAGTATTATCCCTAATGGTTTTTCTACTGGAGTAGCCATATCTTCGTTCTATTTTAAAGAAAGGTTAGTTACACCCCTAAGGATTTTGTCGAAGTCTAATTCAGAAAATATTTCAGTATAGCTCTGTGTTGAATAATCCTGTGTAGGTGTTCTTACTAATCGTTTAGTGCTAGGAGAACGAATCAATGTGCTCATAAACTCTTACATAAAGTAAAATAGCAGAAGATTAATTACATACCAATCTGAAGCTTTGTTTTCAGTAAATAGTTGTTGACGAATGAAGTTGAATCAGCTGCTTCTCCTTCCAATTCCCCAATGAATTTTCTTTTCTTTCAAAAGTGTTAGTAATTCGTAAATAACATTATGTTCTATATTTATAATGCACGTCCATAAAGCAAATGAATCTCGTTTCAAGAACGTGTCTTCTAACGTGTAGTATGGTTCCTATTTTTATGGATACGTGTTCCACTTCTAATTTCAAATTTTAGTAACCGCTAAACTCAGGAAGTTTTATTCGTGGCTGAAAGAATAACCATTCAGCTTAATCCATGAATTAACCTCGTTGAGTTACAATTAGCTCAACAGACTAGCTTCGGTTACTATTTGCTAACTCCATGGACTAACCTCGTTGAGTTACAATTAACTCAATGGAGTGACCTTATATTTTATTATTGACCTCGTGGAGTTAAGGTTAACTCAACGGACTTACTTCGTTGAGTTAACATTTAGCAAATTTTCTAAATCTTACTCCTAGTATTAACTTCTATATTTTTTTCTCTCCTGCATTTTGTCAACTTAAATAAAGTTAAATACATGTCATTAATGTAGTGTTCTAATTAAAACTCATTTAATTTGAACATTATATGCATATTTAACTTACAGTTCTTTTCCTATTATGTAGAATTTACATTTTACTTTTCAGCATGTAGATATGTTCAAGCATTAACCAAACATCGTGCATTTAATCATGCCATTCAGAAAATTTGTAAATCTTTTAAACAGTCTTGCACATTGTTTAAACAATTATATAATATTCAAGATAGTTTATCAATTATATCATTCATCTTCAAACACGAAATGTAAAAACATTTGAATAATATTCATTCATTTATATGAATAATTTACATTTACAATCAATCAGATATTTTCAATACAAATATAAGTAGACGAACAATACAATTTAATCTTTCTTCCTAAGTTCATCTACTTCCTTCTACAGTTTTTCTAGTTGTTGCTCTAATTGGTTTATTCTCTCTACAGCTCCAATAATGTTTCCAAAAGGTTCAGTAATCTTAGTAGCAGCATAATTTTTGTATTCTTTCACTGAAATGGCTCTAGATCTAATCCTTTTAGATGCCCATTTCGTGAAATCAATACTATCCACCATCAGTAGTGAAATCAGATCTCCATAAAATAATTTCTTCTTTGCTACTCTTAGTTTGGAGATAAAAACTACAGACCAATTAATCTGAATTTTGTTCACAACTACACATGTGGCCCATTTGACAAACTGACTTAATTCAATATCATGGTCTTGTTGTTGGTAGACATTTTTAATCAAAATGTTAGCTATCATGTGTGCTTTACCATTTAAGTGCTTCAGTTGTAGGATCGTATGGCTACACAAGAGGGGGGTGAATTGTGTTTTTCGATATTTTCGAATATAATTGAAACTTTAAAACTCAAAAACAAGTCGAGACACTATTTTCATAAAATCATTTTTATTCAAGGTTTCAATTACAATATACAATTCAATTCTCCTCAGAAATTGTAGATGCAATTATATTTCGATACCATGTTTCATCTATACAATTTCATAACTACAAACAAAGAAAACTAATTTGCGGAATTTAAAACGTTTCTCCCTGTTTGAGATCTTTCTTCTTCTTCTTCTTCTTCTCTTTCTTCTTCAGCAATTCTTCAGTGACATATATCTTCCATTTTTCTACTTCACTTAATTTTCTTCCACTTGATACTTCAAATCTTCAGTGACATATATCTTCCATTTTTCAGCTTAACTGAATTTTCTTTCACCTAAGAGCTTTTCCCTGAAGAGGAGTTTTTGATCCCTAAAAAGATTTTTCTTTTGGTGTGCAGGGATAGTTTAATCCCTAAAAAGATTTTTTGTTTGATGTGCAGAGATAACTAATCAACGAGAATTCTATGCTTTTTATATTGTATATTCATTTCATGCATATCCTCCACATTTAATCACTACTAGTTTTCCACTTCTTCACGTCTTTTCTTTTTCCTTCATCGAAATACACATGTTCTGACCCACGTTTACATTTCGAATTTTCTTTAATTATCAATCCTGAATCTCTAAAAAATTTCCTGCAAAATAAATTTTCTCGTCCAAAATTTTTCATCAAATATAATAAGAAGTCGTTACTTTAATGTTAACTAAACAAGTAACACAAGTATATATATAACTTAACGTTTCTAACTTAACGAGTTCCTCATGTGCTAACTCACATGACAAGTACTGTAGCTAACTCAACGAACTAACTCTATGGTATTATGGATAACTCAATGAACTATCTCTGTTGTGTTACAATAACTCAATGAACTAGTAATAAACAAATGTTTTTATAATAAGAATTTTACCACGTGCAAAAATAACAACTTAAGTTTATAACGCTAACCTAATGTGTTGCCTTAGTGCTCAATATAGCAACTCAACGCGTTTAGTTATGTTAACTTAATGAGTTAAACATGTGCACCTCACGTGATACAATATAACATTCGTAATTTATAATTTCACCACGTGTACAACACTAACTTAACGAGTTCGTCTCTTCTTTTACTCACTAACTCAACGAGTTCTCACATGACCTATTTTAACCTTTAAGCCTCTAACTTAACGAGTTCTCATGTGATCTCTATACAAATAAAACTCTAACTTAACGAGTTGTCTAAACGTGCATTATTCATGATACAGAAAATATAACTTTAAAACATATCATGCTTTTCAATAGAAACACACGTTAACTTAACGTTTAGTTAAATGAGAAATTAATGCAACGAAACGACTAGTTATTAGCTTAGTATAATTTCAGATCCAATAAAGACAAGTATTTATATCAATAAGCTTTTTCTGTATTAATTGATGTACTTTAATTTCCTTTCACAAGCAATAGTAATTGAGCAAATATAATTATTTTTCATTTAGCACACATCATCAAAACAAAATACTCAACATCAGTCTATTTAATAATGGCACACCAGGATTAATAGCTTAACAATCCTTTATCATTTGTTCTATCCACTTGACTGCAGTTGTGCTTTCTAGAATTTCTATTCCTTCATTCTTCAGTTCTAAAATGTTGTGGAGAAGCTTTGGTGTTATCTGTACATCAGCTTGCTCCACTTTGGAAATTAATCCACTTTCTCCTTCTCTTAAATTTGCATATGTAGGATCGTATGGCTACACAAGAGGGGGGTGAATTGTGTATTTTTAATATTTTCTGAAATATAATTGAAACTTTAATACTCAAAAACAAGTCGAGACATTGTTTTCATAAAATCATTTTTATTCAAGGTTTCAATTACAATGTACAATTCAATTCTCCTCAAAAATTGTAGATGCAATTATAACTAGATACCATGTATCATCTAAACAATTTCATAACTACAAACAGAGAAAACTAATTTGCGGAATTTAAAACATTTCTCCCTGTTTGAGATATTTCTTCTTCTTCTTTTTCTTCTTCAGTAATTCTTCAGTGACAAATATCTTGTCTTTCTCTGCTTCACCGAATTTGCTTTCTTCTGATACTTTAAATCTTTAGTGACATAAATAATACCTTTTTCTGCTTCACTGAATTTTCTTCCACTTGATACCTCAAATCTTTAGTGACATAAATTTGACATTTTCTACTTCACTGAACTTTCTTCCACTTGAGAGATTTTGCCTGAAGAGGTGTTTTTGATCCCTGAAAAAGATTTTTCTTTTGGTATGCAGGGATGGTTTGATCAACGAGAAATTTATGTCTTTTATACTGTATCTTCATTTCATGCATATCCTTCACATTTAACCACTACCAATTTTCCACTTCTCCACATCTTTTCTTTTTCCTTCATCGAAACACACACATTCTAACCCACGTTTATATTTCGAATTTTCTTTAATCATCAGTCTTGGATCTCTGAAAAATTTCCTGGAAAATAAACTTTCTTGTCCAAAGAATTTTCCATCAAGTGTAATACGAAATCGTTACTTTAATGTTCACTAAACGAGTAACACAAGTATATATATATAACTTAACGTTTCTAACTTAATGAGTTCCTCATGTGCCATTTCACGTGACAAGTACTGTAGCTAACTCAACGAACTAAGTTCGTGGTGTTATACTAACTCAATGAACCAGCTTAACCTTTCTTTCGGAAGGTTAAACGATAACTCACTGAAAATAGTTTAAGTTTCGGATAGTTACGGTTGTAAGTCACCGAAAAACTTTATATCATAAAACTAGTGAGACACGTGTCAAGACTTGAAAACATGACTTAAGTTACCTTTCAGATAGTTACGACTATAAGTCTCCGGAAAAGCTTTAACTCACCAATTCAGCCATAAACAAATGTTTTTATAATAAGAATTTTACCACGTGCAAAAAATAACAACTTAAGTTTATAACGCTAACCTAACGCGTTACCTTAGTGTTCAATATAGCAACTCAACGTGTTTAGTTATGTTAACTTAACGAGTTAAACATGTGCACCTCACGTGATACAATACAATATTCGTAACTTATAATTTCACCACGTGTATAACACTAACTTAACGAGTCTGTCTCTTCTTTTACTCACTAACTTAACGAGTTATCATGTGACCTATTTTAACATTTAAGCCTCTAACTTAACGAGTTCTCATGTGACCTCTATATAAACAAAACTCTAACTTAACGAGTTGTCTAAACGTGCACTATTCATGATACAGAAGATATAACTTTAAAACATACTTTGCCTTTCAATAAAAACACATGTTAACTTAATGTTTAGTTAAATGAGAAATTAATGCAATGAAATGACTAGTTATTAACTTTAAATCCAATACAAACAAGTATTTATGCCAGTAAGCTTTTTCTGTATTAATTAATTATTTTAATTTCTTTTCAGAAGCAATAGTAATTGAGCAAATATGATTATATTCATTCAACACACATCATCAAAACAAAATACTCAACAATCTCCCTCTTTTTGATGATGACAAAATCATATTAAATCAATTATGAAATATGTTTAACTCAACAAAGCACCTTTGTTGGGTTAACTTTTAATTCAACAAACTTGTTTGTTGACTTAAGTTCACTTAAGCTTATTTCTATTGTTTGTGTAAATTTTACCTCTTAGAACTAAAACTCTCAGATGTCAATAATTATATAAGTATCAATTTTCTAATTATCATCTATCAGATTACAATAACCATTTAAATAGCATCTTCTTTTATAATATATATATGCAATTAAGATCATAATCATCTTTTTATAATATTTCTCCCCCTTTTAGTCATTAATCAAAAAGATAATTACAGAGAATATATATATATATACGAGATATAATTACAACAACTCTTTCTGTAAACAAGAATAATAATTGAACATTTTTACAGAAAAATGTATTGTTCAATGAATCAAACAAGTAATACAAACATTACATTTTGTATTCAAAAACAAACAAAAACAGTTATCGACCCCTCCTAAGTATATCACTTATAGCATTACATATTTTATCTCCTAGATGCCTAATATCATTTCTGATGTCGTTAAGCGCTGCATCTAAGTCAGGAGGTAGCTGGGTTTGCTGTTCTACTTGAACTGAATAACTTTATTGTTGTTGTTGTTGTATATGGTCTGTATAATCAGGTTGTTGTTGATGTTGTCGTTGAGGTTTATGCATGGCCTGGAATTTTTGCAAATCTTTAACACTAAATGCTCTCATGCCTTTAGTTTTAGAGGGCTAGTCGGATAAAGTCAATTGGCTTGCAAGGATTCTACATACAGCATCACCATAAAATAACTTTGAACTCATATGCTGTAGTTGAGACAAAAAAACATCAAACCAATTTATTTGAATTCTATTCAGCAGGCCATAAGTTGCATATAAACAGCTTCTGCTGACTTCCAAATTGTGTCAAACTCTTTGAAATAAATTTGCATGCAATATATTTGTAGTAAACCTTGCCTCTACATTCAGATTTTCCATTAATCTCATTTCAAAATATACATCTGGAATTTTTGATAAAGACTAAATGTTCCATTCTAGTTGTCTTATCATGTCAAATCTGTTTGTAACAATAACACCTTCATTCTTTAATCCTAAAACATCAAAAATTAACTCAGGAGACAATATAAACTCCTGTTCATTTATTTGAGTTTTCAGAAAATTTCCATTCTTGACCAAATTACTATAAAAAGCTGCAATAAGCTTTGTGTATTGCTTCCATTTCATTCCTACTGACAAGAATTTAATGAGGCCTTGAAACTCAAACAGATCGCTTATTTCCATCAAATTTCTGAATTTTATTGGATGAGCATGTAGAATCTGACATGTAATCAAATTATTGTATTTCTGTAATGCTTCTTCAGATCTAAAATGAATTGTATTACCTTGAATTTATAATATTGTACACAAAGAAGGTGATACCTGAAGCCGTGATTCAGAGTTTAATTCATCTTCAGGAACTTCTTCTTCAAAATAAATGTCATGTTGTTCCTTTTCCAAAATATTATCTTGAAGATGCTTAGGTAAGCTTGATTCTTCAGCTTCAATAGTGTTAGGAACATTGTTAATATGCTCAACATTCATCTGTTCAGCCTCTATAGAATGTTTAGAGTTCAATTTTTCCACAAATTCTACAGCTGGTGTATCTATTTGTAATTGTTCATTCTGTTCAACAGATATTTCCATTGATTCATGTTGTGAATTCTCAAGCTCTGCTTCTATAGATTCTAAAGAAGGCTGGTTAACTTTTAGCTCTTCTGGAGTCTTAACATTTTCAATATATGCTACTCCAAACAATTCAGCCTGTGAACTAGTTACTACCTCAACATTGTCAATTATATCTGCAATAACTTATTCAATGTCAGGTGCCTGATGCTCTGATTTGTCAATTTCTACATCATCAGGACTTGTACTAATAGAAAAACTTTAGCTCATATTTGACTTGTATTTCTTCTCAAGCTTTCTAGCAAGGGAAAATAAAGTCTCATTATCTTCATCAGTTTCAGTGTGTTCGGAACTGATGAGTTTATCAGATGCACAATATGGTACAATGTCTAGACATACATTATCCTTTGGAAATATATTTTCATCTAATTGTCCTTTTCTAATAGACTTTGTTTCCTTAGACATAATTTTTCTGATTTTTCTTCTTCTATAACATTTCTGTTTCTCCTCTTCAAGTATTGATGTTTTCTTTTCAAATTGCTCCATAAAAGTTTTCTGCTTTAATTCTTCTAAGGCACTTTCTATTGCAACGGCCTTTCGAAGACTGTTAACTTTTGGTTTGTCTACAGCAATATTTGATTCTACTTGTTTTGAATATAAAGGAGTAGGGATAGCTGATTCATGCTCTTCTTCAAATGCATGTAGTCTTGTACCATTTATAGGAGTTTGAGGAGTTCTATTTGATGAATCTACATCTTTTTCCAAATATTTTGCATACTGTTCCAAAAATGCAATCTCAGCGCATTTCATTTTGTATTCTCTATCAAATTTACTTCGAATCCCCATGTATGTAATACTAGCATCAGTATTTTGGAGTTCTTGTCTAACTTCATTTAGTATACCTTCAGGAAAGAAATATTCACTATAAATTTCTGCTAAGCTTTTGTCCACTCGAAATATTTTCTTGAACCAAGTACGTGGAACTTCATCATTCTCTATTTCTTTTCCTTTTGCATCTCCTCTGCTTTTGCCTTTTCCTCTACCATGACCTTTGTAGAACTTGGAGACCATCGTTGTAGGTTGTAACAACAACAAGTGGGAAAGATTTTCTTGACAAAGTTTACAAATAACCTAAGTGCCCGTGTAATAAGTGTTTAAATAGGGTTTTTAGGCGTAGAACTTAACGAGAAGAGAAGTCGGGTTTAGAAATTAAATAAATATTGAATAAAGTTTATTCAATCGAGGTACCCGAAATATTCAAGTATAACTCGTTGAGTTAACTAACCTAACGAGTAAAACACTGTCTAGAGGCAGTTTTACATGTTACCTTATTTAACATAATCTCTAGTTAGTACACTTAAAACAATTTTCGGATGCTTCCAACTGAAACATTCTGAAAACAACACACATGCTAAACTTAACATTATCTTGAGAACATTGTAAACTATTTGAACATTTTGTCCTTTGAATCTAAAATAGTTTGTATGTTTTTTTTTAAAATTATTTCATCAAAATTTTAAGAGGACATTAATTTAGATTAACTCAGATTTGTATTCTAAATTATATTAATCTGTTTTCAACATTGGTAATCCTCCCCCTACAAATATACTTCAAATATATTCAATCAAAATACAAAATATACTTGTAGTGACAATAGATGTTAAGTATAACTATACTTTTAAATTTTCTTTTCAAAGACTTACATTATCCTGACATCATCAAAAATGATTTCTAGAATCAATTCTTACTGTATATGAATCAAAATATAACTGTGAACTCAATGTAATTAATTCAAGGAGAATAAAAGAATGTATCTCAAATAAACGTTTTCAAAAGTACTAATGTTGATTCAATAAATCAGTAGTCATATTGGTAGAAACTATATATGATTCAAAGATATCTGTAATTAATGAAACAACAATTTTTATTTTTTTTTTCAAAATAGTGAATATTGATAATTTTCTTTAAAAGTTAGTTTGAAAAGCTTGAATCATACAAGAGCTTTCTAATGTACCCATGTAATGAGCTTTCAGTCAACAATCCCAGATCTGATTAAGACCTTAGGTTGTCAGATTTAAAGAATCCTTTTTCAGGACAACAATCCTTACATACCTATCTGCTCAAGTACAAAAGGCTCGTGATCAAACTGATCAATAAACTCTCAAAGAATTTCACATTGTAAGCACTTTTCATTTTAAGCACAGTATATATGTATTTCATTAATATACATGCAATAAAACACAAATCTCATACAAATTTTTTTTTACTTCTATGATTGTACTGAGAATATGAATCACTTTCAATAAGCTTATACTTTTGATTAACAGTTTAAGATGAGTTACATATAACTTATTCTACAAGTTTAATCAATTAAGTCAAATTTATGCATGATCATATGTATTTTCCTTGATTCAAATAAAACATTTAATCAAAATTTCAGAATGTCAGAAGTATTTAATGTTTTTCATTTACACTTCCACTTAAAATCGTAAAAACCATTAAAATTGATAAACTACTTAAAATCAATAAGATACTACTATGAGTTTACAATAAATACATAGTATTTTAAGTAGCAGTTTTGATTTTACTTTAGATATTTATAATAAGTATATAATATCTATGAGGTGAACAACATCATCAATAATATTTATCTTTTTATGTGAAGTTTAAGCATTTTACACATCACATAGCCTACAAATACCTAAATTTAATCTAATGTTGCAGAATGTATTTTCGTCTAGAGGTTTTGTAAATATATCAGCTAATTGATTTTTACTAGACACAAATTCTAATTTAATTTTTCCTTTAATTACGTTATTTCTTAGAAAATGAAGTTTAACCTCTATATGCTTTGCTCTTGAATGTAATACAAGATTTTTGGAAAGATTTATTGCAGAACTACTGTCACAATAAATCTCAGTTGTATCATAAGATAATACAAAATCTTCTAAAGTTTGCCTTATCCATAGAATCTGAGTGCAACACAGTGCAGCAGCAATATATTTAGCTTCTGTAGTAGAAAGTGCTACATAATTTAGCTTTTTACTAAACCATGACACCAAATTAGTTCCCAATAATTGACATGTGCCACTCGTACTCTTCCTATTAGATTTAGATCTTGCATAATCAACATTAGTATATCCTATAAGATCTATTGAACTATCCTTAGAATAATACAATCCGAAATTTTTAGTTCCTTGTATATATCTAAATATTCTTTTAACTACAATTAAGTGTGATTCTTTAGGATTAGATTGAAATCTAGCACAAACACACACAGCAAACATAATATCAGGTCTACTAGCAATCAAATAAAGTAAAAAACCAATCATACTTCTGTATTTTCTTTGATCTATAGATTTTCCTATGTCATCAATATCTAACTTTAAAATAGTACTCATAGGAGTTCCTCGAATCGTTGTATCATGAAAATTAAATTTTTTAAGCATTTCATCTGCATATTTTTCCTGATTTAAAAATATACCTTTATCCATTTGCTTAATTTGAAGTCCTAGAAAATATGAAAGTTCTCCTATCATACTCATTTCAAACTGATTAGTCATCTCTTCAGAAAATATTTCTATCAGCTTATTAGAGGTTGCTCCAAAGATTATATCATCCACGTATATTTAAACAACAATCTGATCTTTACCATCTCTCTTAATAAATAGAGTATGATCCACTTTTCCCATGATATAGCCTTTTTCTATTAAAAAAGTAAACAATCTTTCATACCATGATCTAGGTGTTTGCTTCAAACCATATAAGGCTTCTTCAATTTATAGACAAAGTCAGGATTTTTAATATCTTCAAATCCAGGTGGTTGTTTTACATAGACTTCTTCATTAATTAAACCATTTAGAAATGCACTCTTTACATCCATTTGATATAATTTAAAATCCATATAACAAGCATAGGCCAATAATATTCTAATACTTTCTAACCTAGCCATAAGAGCAAATGTTTCATCATAATCTAATCATTCTTCCTATGTATACCCTTGTGCAACTAATCTAGCTTTATTCCTTATAACTTGACCAGTTTTGTTAGTTTTGTTTCTAAAGATCCACTTTGTACCTATTATGGACTGATTTTCTGGTAGAGAGACTAATTCCCATACATCATTTCTGATGAATTGATTTAATTCTTCTTGCATTGCCACTATCCAATTTTCATTAGATAATGCTTCTTGTATATTCCTTGGTTCCACCATAGAAACAAACATACACATACTATTTAAATTTACTGAAGCTCTAGTTTTAACTCCCTCATTAATATTACCAATGACTTGAGTAATGGGATGTGATGAAGAATAACGCCAATTTCTCTAATTTTCCTCAATATTCTCATCAACATCTGAAAGTCCATCACTTTCATCATTAGTTTAATCATTTAAGTTCATATTTTTGATTTTCTCAGATAAATCATCAATCTCTCTATTGATCTCTAACTCTTTTGGAAGATTGATCAAATCATCATTATCAGCTTTAGATTGAGATTCTTTAAACGAATTTTCATTGAAGCTTACATGGAGGGTTTCTTCAACAGTTCTAGAAGTCTTGTTATATACTCTATAGGCTTTACTTCTAGTAGAGTAACCTACAAAAATTCCTTCATCCGATTTGGCTTGAAATTTATCCCTTTTATCCTTAGTATTTAGAATAAAACACTTGCAACCAAATGGTTTCATATAGGAAATTTTTGGAACCCTATTAAACATAATTTCAAAAGGAGTTTTATTAACATGAGGTCTTAAATGACTTCTGTTAATAAAATAACAAGTTGTATTTACTGCTTCAGCCTAAAGATTTTGAGGTAAATTATGTTCATTCAACATAGTTTTGGCCATTTCTTAAAGTGATCTATTCTTTCTCTCAACAACACCATTTTGACACGGTGCTCTTGGAAAAGAAAATATGTGATCAATGCCATGCTCATTACAATAATTATCCATTTGATCATTATCAAATTCAGTTCCATGATCACTCCAAAGTTTTTGAATAGAGACATTTTGCTCATTTTGATTAAAATTGCAAAACATTTTAAATTTTTCAAAAACTTCTGTCTTAGATGCTAGAAAATATACCCAAGTGTATCTAGAGAAGTCATCTACTAAAACAAATACATACCGTTTACCACCAAGACTCATGATTCTTGTTGGTCCACATAGATCCATATGTATAAGTTCTAAGACTCTCTTGCTTGAAATATCAATTTTGGATTTAAAAGAGTTTTTATGAAGTTTACCTAACTCACATGCATCACACATAAAGTCCTTTGAGTATTTAATCTTTGGTAAACCTCTCACTAAATGATTTTTTGATGGATTATGTAATAGTTTCATATTTATATGCCCAATCATTCTATGCCACAAATATGCATCACTAGTTTCAGCTAGCAAACATGAATTTAAATCAACTGCACTAGAAGGTAAAGATAAAGTACATACAGAACCTTTTCTTTTAGCAATAAACTTAATTTCATCTTTATTTTTATCAATTATTTTGCATACATTATCTTCAAACACTACATAATATCCATTTTCAGTTAGTTTTATGACACTCAGCAAATTAAATCCTAGGTTTTCTACATATAGTACATTCGAAATAACACAAGTAGGAGTTATTTGAACATTGCCCATACCTATGATTTTATCTTTGCTTTTGTTTCCAAATATTACACTTCCTTTCATGGTATTTGTAAAATTTTGTAGTAGACTTTTCTATTCGGACATGTGACTTGACGCTCCACTGTCCAAGATCCATTTTGATGTTGTTTCCTCATCAGACTCATCTGCCATGAAGCACACATGAGCAACGTCTTCTAACTCTTGTTCTCCTTCTGAATGTGAAGATTTTGATGCTAATTCTTCAGATTCAGACTCTTCAGACGTGTCATCCCAAGTGACCTTTAAAGCCTTTTTCTTGTAAAACTTTATCTGAGTTTTCTAAGCCGTCTTCTTCTGATTTGTCCTACTTTGCTTTTCATTTTTCCTCATAGGACAATCTGGAGAAAGATGTCCAGGTTTCTTACAGTTGTAACATACATACTTTCTGGATGAAGAATTCTTGTCATTCAGTGATTTTGACGTTGAGGGTTTATCATTTTTGTTCCTTTGCTGTTTCCTAGCTTTCCATGCTTTCTTGAATTTCCTAGTTAGCAAAATCAAATCCTTGTCAAAATCAATAGATATATCATAATCTGAATTAATTTCAAAGGCTATTTCTTTCTTCATTTTTAGTTTGTTGTGACTCAGTGATTCATTTAATTGAACTTCATAAGCTGTTAAGTTACCTATAAGTTCATTCATAGTATAAACATTTAAATCTCATGATTCCTCAATTGATGTTACTTTCTGAGACCATTTAGAACTTAGGGATCTGAGAATTTTCCTCACCAAATCCTTCTGTTCAAAATTCTTTCCTAAACATTTTAAAGAATTTATGATATCAAGAAATCTGGAAAACACCTCAGAAATATTTTCGTCTTCATGCATCTTAAAGAGTTCATACTTATGAATCAATATGTTTATTTTAGTCTCTTTAACTTGAGAAGTACCTTCATGTGAAATTTCTAATGCATGCCACACCTCATAAGCAGATTTATATGCCGACTCTTTACTGAACTGTTCATAACTCAATGCACAAAATAAAATATTTAAGCCCTTCAACCCTATTGGCTGAATTGAAGGCCCTGGCTATTATTCCTCAAGGACAGGTCTTTTAGCAATCGATTCCTCTGTTGTTCTTCAATGGCCTCTCTTTCATCCTCTAAAAAGTCTATAGTATGTAAGGACATTTCTAACTCCTCAAACTTTTCTAGTTTGAAAATGTTTAATTGAGTATCCTCGTTACCATATGCTAACTTCATTACTCTAGTTTTACAATTTATAACAGCCATTGATGTTGCTAAGAATGGTCTTCCCAAAATTAAAGATTTGTTATGATTTTGATGCTTAATTTGTTGGGAATCCAAAATCACAATATCAATAGGATATATAAACTTTTTGATTTTAATTAAGACATTCTCTATTTTTCCTTTAAGGTATCTTATACTTCTATTAGCTAATTGAATAACAGTCCTAGTAGGAATTAAGCCTTTTAATCCTAAGGATGCAAATATATCACTCGGCATAACATTTATACTTGCACCTAAGTCTATTAAGGTTCTTTCTAGAATGATATTTCTTATGGTGCATGATATAACAGGAATTCCAAGATTAGATAACTTTTTAGGAATTTGTGGTAGAAATAGGGAACTACTTTACTCAGCTAAAAAGACTTTCCTTAAAACTTTTTACTTTCTTTTCTTAGTACACAAATCCTTAAGAAATTTAGCACAATGTGGCATTTTTTGTAATAAGTCTAACAAAGGAATGTAAACTTGCATTTTTTCAAAAAAATTTCTAATTTTTTATTATTTTTCAGGAAATGTTTGTTGTAATCTTTCAAGATAGGGTGCTAATGATTATGATTTAAAAGATTCTTTTTCTTTCATTTCATTTGTTTGACCATTTTTAGTCTCATATTCAGATTCAAATTTTTCTTCATTGATTTTTACGTTTTCAGATATTATATTTTCATTATCATTTTGTATTTTTTTCTTATCCACCTTTATGTTATTTTCTTTTTGAATTCTTAGTGGTATATCAGTTCCAGATCTTAATGTTATACATACATCTTCCAAATTTTTGTTACTTTCATGATGTTTTTGTATTTCATTTTCGTGATTATGATCTTCAACTATTTTTAATTTTAAATTGCATTCTTTAAATTCTATTGCATTGGTATTTTCTTTTGTCTGTATATCTTGCAAATTATGCAAATCTGTAACATTAAAGTTTTCATTTGTGTTTTCTTATTGCATAACTTGTAATTTCATTGTATATTCGTCCAATGCTTTTAATTTTCTTTCTAGATCATCTAATCTCATTACATTCAATTTTTGATCTATTTTCATTATAGTTTTTTCTGTTTCGTATATAATATCAATTTTAGGTTCTGAATATGCTTCCTTATAGTTTAATTGGTTGACTTCTTATTGATGATACATATATTGTTTCAGTTTGTCCATATTTTGCTCTAAGCTACGCTCTAGTCTGTCATACCTATCCCAAACTTTTGTGTCTCTCAACATATTACACATTCTAAACTGACCATTAGTTGGGTAAACTATAGGATTCTCATACTCAGCTCTATTATATTGAATATAATTCATTTGTTGTTCATGTGATCTAACCATCTACAACCATCTCAATTTCAAACAATCAGAGATGTCGTGACCTTCCAAATTGTAGAATTCACGTATGCTAACTACAGGTTTTAGAAATCTTTGAGCATAAGCATATGTCATATTCTCAATTATAAAATGAAACACACAACACTCCTACTATTAAAACAAAATAGCACTCACAGTCGCTTAGCTTCTCAATCTCCGACAACGGTGCTAGAAAACTTGTCTTGATGTGAAAGGTTAAATTAGAAAACTTGTATTGCTTTGTCTTTATGCCTCTAACAATGATTACTTTTAGAAGTAAACAAACAACCTTTCACACAAATTAGATATTAATTCCAATTTCTATTTTAACTGCAATTGCACAGTGTATATTGTATTTGTGTGCAAGTACAAGTCAATCCCACAAAGATTGAGTAAGAATTGTGTACTGTTTCGACTTTTGTATTGGAGTTTATGTGTTCAGTTAAGCCCTTTGTTGAGTTACAATTAACACAACAGACTAAGTTCGTTGAATTATGGCTAACTCAACGGACTAATCTCGTGGACTTAAGTTAACTCCACGAGTCTAATTTTTCCAGTTGAATATTGTTAATTACAGAGGAATTCGGCCAACCATTAGGCGGTTCCATAGATTGTAAATAACATCAATTAAGCTCTTTATTGTTAGTTAACATTAGTTTTATCATTAAGCAATACTAACATTCAGATATTTCAAACAGTAACCATTAAAATCTTTAAGTATCTAGAACGAATCAATTTCAGTAAACTGTAAAACTATTTGCTATTTTCTGAATCAAACAAACATAAAACATTTACAATACTGACAATGATAATACTAATCATGATACAAAATAAACAATACAACACGTAAACACAGATAATTTGTTGTTTTTGGTATTTTTATTTTTATATGTTCTTGAAGATGAATGAAAGGTGAAATGTAAAAATCTCTATCGATAGTAAAAACTTCTGTCACTACATGCGACACGATTACACCACCAAAAACTTAATCACTTACAATCCTACCTCCTCTCCCTATAGAATCGTGAATCCAGAATTGTAAGATGATCTCCTCTTCGGCATACTAGCATCAACCTGAAACCAAGGCTAGAAGCTTTAGGATCTCTTGAAATATGAGTCGGTGCTTGGTGAAAATAGCTTCCCTTCCTGCGATGTAATCACTCCTCACAGTGGTTGTCAAGTACCGTGTTTGGCTTGGAATCGACCCGACATCAGGAAAGTATCCTCACAGACCTCCAATGGTTGGTGATTATGGTGGTGGTGTGGAACTTTAAGGAACTTCCGACGCTTCCTGCAGTTAGCACGGTTCTCCACCTCTACACACACACCTTCTTCATCTTTCTCCTCTTCTTTTATATTTCTTTCAGTAGTAACTACTTCTACTTAGATGATCGGTTGGATTTTCTTCATTCATATCAATGATGGTAATTTCTTCTTCCTTCCATGATTGAATTCCTACGTGATACGTGAAATCGTGGTTTTCCTTCGAATGTCCTATTTCTGTAACTGCTACATTGACATATTAGTCTTCGTTTTAATCGATACTTATCTTTTAAGTCTTGTAAAAACTCAAATACTTATCTGTAACTCTTTGAGTTTTTGCACCTACAAAACACGTGACTGAACAAAGAAAACTTATATGTTCGTTAATCATTTTATAAAACTCGAATAGTTATCTATCCATGCATATAAAAACTCGAACAATTATCTAACTCTTCGATTTTTATTACCGAACGCACATGGAAAACACGTGACAATTTAAAACATTAAAAACACACGTGCCAATAACTTAACTATACGAGTTCAGATATTTCGAATAATTACAACCTTAACTATCCGATGCTTAGATGCATTTCGGATAGTTAGCAAATAACTCATCGAAAATCCACTTAAATCATGCATTAAGGTTTCAACACGTGTATTCCAAGAAATAATAAAATATTCGTTTAAAACATAACTGTACGATACATTAAACATAACTCTCTGAAATAACAAAAAATTCGAATACTTAAGAATTTCACAGCCTGCAATTTATCGACAGTTCAGAAATGTACTTAATTAACATTAATTCCATGAAATTATGCAGATTCATTCATTAAAGCATATAATAGTGCAATTATAACATAATGACTTGATTCTCATATGATAACCTAAATATTATACAATTTACACAAATAATAGAAATAAGCTTAAGTGAACTTAAGTCAACAAACAAGTTTGTTGAATTAAAAGTTAACCAAACGAAGGTGATTTGTTGAGTTAAACATATTTCATAATTGATTTAATATGGTTTTGTCATCATCAAAAAGGGGGAGATTTTTGAGTATTTTGTTTTGATGATGTGTGCTGAATGAAAATAATCATATTTGCTCAATTACTATTGCTTGTGAAAAAAAATTAAAATCATTAATTAATACAGAAAAAGCTTACTGATATAAATACTTGTCTGTATTGGATCTGAAGTTAATAACTAGTCGTTTCGTTGCATTAATTTCTCATTTAGCTAAACGTTAAGTTAACGTGTGGTTTTATTGAAAAGCATGATATGTTTTAAAGTTATATCTTCTGTATCATGAACAGTGCACGTTTAGACAACTCGTTAAGTTAGAGTTTTGTTTGTATAGAGGTCACGTGAGAACTCGTTAAGTTAGAGGCTTAAAGGTTAAAATAGGTCACGTGATAACTCGTTAAGTTAGTGAGTAAAAGAAGACACGAATACGTTAAGTTAGTGTTATACACATGGTCAAATTATAAGTTACGAATGTTGTATTGTATCACGTGAGGTGCACATGTTTAACTCGTTAAGTTAACATAACTAAACGCGTTGAGTTGCTATATTGAACACTAAGGCAACGTGTTAGGTTAGCGTTACATACTTAAGTTGTTATTTTTGCACGTGGTAAAATTCTTATTATAAAAATATTTGTTTATTACTGAATCGGTGAGTTAAAGTTTTTCGGAGACTTACAGTCATAACTAACTGAAAGGTAACTTAAGTCATGTTTTCAGGTCTTGACACGTGTCTCACTAGTTTTATAATATAAAGAAATTTTCGGTGACTTACATCTATAACTATCCGAAACTTAAACTATTTTCGGTGAGTTATCGTTTAACCTTCCGAAATAAAGGTTAAGTTGGTTCGTTGAGTTATCATAACACAACGGAGATAGTTCGTTGAGTTAGCTACAGTACTTGTCACGTGAAATGGCACATGAGGAACTCGTTTAGTTAGAAACGTTAAGTTATATATATATACTTGTGTTACTCGTTTAGTTAACATTAAAGTAACAACTTCTTATTACACTGATGAAAAATTTTTGGACGAGAAAGTTTATTTTGCAGGAAATTTTTCAGAGATTCAGGACTGATGATTAAAGGAAATTTGAAATATAAACGTGGGTTGGAACGTGTGTGTTTCGATGAAGGAAAAAGAAAAGACGTGGAGAAGTGGAAAACTGGTAGTGATTAAACGTGGAGGATATGCATGAAATGAAGATACAGTATAAAAGGCATAGAGTTCTCGTTGATCAAACCATCCTTGCACACAAAACAAAAAATCTTTTCAATGATCAAACCATCCCTGCAAACCAAAAGAAAAATCTTTTTCAGGGATCAAAAACACCTCTACGGGAAAATCTCTCAAGTGGAAGAAAATTCAGTGAAGCATAAAAAGGTAAGATTTTCGTCACTGAAGATTTGAAGTATCAGAAGAAAGCAAATTTGGTGAAGCAGAGAAAGACAAGATATTCGTCACTGAAGAATTGCTAAACGAGAAAAAGAAGAAGAAGAAAGATCTCAAACAGGGAGAAATGTTTTAAATTTCGCAAATTAGTTTTCTCTGTTTGTAGTTATGAAATTGTTTAGATGATACATGGTATCGAGTTATATTTGCATCTACAATTCCTAAGGAGAATTGAATTGTATATTGTAATTGAAACCTTGAATAAAAATGATTTTATGAAAACAATGTCTCGACTTGTTTTTGAGATTTAAAGTTTCAATTATATTTCAGAAAATATTAAAGATACACAATTCACCCCCCTCTTGTGTAGTCATACGATCCTACAAGTGGTATCAGAGCTTGAATTAGTAATCTTTGATATAAAATCAATACCAACTTATTTAATATCATTGCTTATTCTACCTTCCTTGTTTTTAAACAGAAATTAATATCTAAGCATACGTTTAACTTTCTTGATTTAAGGCTCAAGTTGTTTTAAAGTTTTAGACTGTTTAATATCAAATAGGTTGAAAAATCTAAGGTAATATGGCTATTGGAAATGGTAATTTTTCTTTATATGAAGGCCAAAATCTTAATCGTCCTCCTTTATTTGATGGAATACATTTTGAATATTGGAAATATAGGATAATTGTTTTTCTTCAAAGTATAGATCATAAGTTGTGGTTCATGATTTCTAAACCATATACTCCATTAACTACTCCTTATAATACTTGGACAATTACTGAAAAAGAAAATGAAACTTTGAATGCTAAGGGCTTAAATAATTTATTTTGTGCATTGAGTTATGAACAGTTAGTAAAGTGTCGGCATATAAATCTGCTTATGAGGTGTGGCATGCATTAGAAGTTTCACATGAAGGTACTTCTCAAGTTAAAGAGACTAAAATAAACATGCTGATTCATAAGTATGAACTCTTTAAGATGCATGAAGATGAAAATGTTTCTTAGATGTTTTCCAGATTTCTTGATATCATAAACTCTTTAAAATGTTTAGGAAAGAATTTTGAACAGAATGATTTGGTGAGGAAAATTATCAGATCCCTAAGTTCTAAATGGTCTCAGAAAGTAACAACAATTGAGGAATCACGAGATTTAAATGTTTATACTATGAATGAACTTATAGGAAATTTAACAGCTTATGAAGTTCAATTAAATGAATCATTGAGTCACAACAAACTAAAAATGAAGAAAGAAATAGCCTTTGAAATTAATTCAGATTCTGACATATCTATTGATTCTAACGAGGATTTGATTTTGCTGACTAGGAAATTCAAGAAAGCATGGAAAGCTAGGAAACAGCAAAGGAACAAAAATGATAAACCCTCAACGTCAAAATCACTAAATGACAAGAATTCTTCATCCAGAAAGTATGTATGTTACAACTGTAAGAAACCTGGACATCTTTCTCCAGATTGTCCTATGAGGAAAAATGAAAAGCAAAGTAGGACAAATCAGAAGAAGACGGCTAAGAAAACTCAGATAAAGTTTTACAAGAAAAAGGCTTTGAAGGTCACTTGGGATGACACGTCTGAAGAGTCTGAATCTGAAGAATTAGCATCAAAATCTTCACATTCAGAAGGAGAATAAGAGTTAGAAGACGTTGCTCATGTGTGCTTCATGGCAGATGAGTCTGATGAGGAAACAACATCAAAATGGATCTTGGACAGTGGAGCGTCAAGTCACATGTCCGAACAGAAAAGTCTACTACAAAATTTTACAAATACTATGAAAGGAAGTGTAATATTTGGAAACAAAAGCAAAGATAAAATCATAGGTATGGGCAATGTTCAAATAACTCCTACTTTTGTTATTTCGAATGTACTATATGTAGAAAACCTAGGATTTAATTTGCTGAGTGTCATAAAACTAACTTAAAATGGATATTATGTAGTGTTTGAAGATAATGTATGCAAAATAATTGATAAAAATACAGATGAAATTAAGTTTATTGCTAAAAGAAAAGGTTCTGTATGTATTTTATCTTTACCTTCTGGTGTAGTTGATTTAAATTCATGTTTGCTAGTAGAAACTAGTGATGCATATCTATGGCATAGAAGGATTGGGCATATAAATATGAAACTGTTACATAAACTATCTAGAAAACATTTAGTGAGAGGTTTACCAAAGATTAAATACTCAAAGGACTTTATGTATGATGCATGTGAGTTAGGTAAACTTCACAAAAACTCTTTTAAATCCAAAACTGATATTTCAAGCAAGAGAGTCTTAGAACTTATACATATGGATCTATTTGGACCAACAAGAATCATGAGTCTTGGTGGTAAACGGTATGTATTTGTTTTAGTAGATGACTTATCTAGATACACTTGGGTATATTTTCTAGCATCTAAGATAGAAGTTTTTGAAAAATTTAAAATGTTTTGCAATTTTGTATAAAATGAGCAAAGTGTCTCTATTCAAAAACTTTGGAGTGATCATAGAACTGAATGTCATAATGATCAAATGGATAACTATTGTAATGAGCATGGCATTGATCATAGGTTTTCTTTTCCAAGAGCATCGTGTCAAAATGGTGTTGTTGAGAGAAAGAATAGATCACTTCAAGAAATGGCCAGCACTATGTTGAATGAACATAAGTTACCTCAAAATCTTTGGGCTGAAGTAGTAAATACAGCTTGTTATGTTATTAACATAAGTCATTTAAGACCTCATGTTAATAAAACTCCTTTTGAAATTATGTTTAATAGGGTTCCAAAAATTTCCTATATGAAACCATTTGGCTGCAAGTGTTTTATTCTTAATACTAAGGATAAAAAGGATAAATTTCAAGCCAAATCGAATGAAGGAATTTTTGTAGGTTACTCTACTAGAAGTAAAGCCTATAGAGTATATAACAAGACTTCTAGGACTATTGAAGAAACCCTCCATGTAAGCTTCAATGAAAATTCTCTTAGAGAATCTCAATCTAAAGCTGATAATGATGATTTGATCAATTTTCCAAATGAGTTAGAGATCAATAGAGAGATTGATGATTTATTTGAGAAAATCAAAAATATGAACTTAAATGATCAAACTAATGATGAAAGTGATGGACTTTCAGATGTTGATGAGAATATTGAGGAAAATCAAAGAAATTGGAGTTATTCTTCATCACATCCCATTACTCAAGTCATTGGTGATATTAATGAGGGAGTTAAAACTAGAGCTTCAGTAAATTTAAATAGTATGTGTATGTTTGTTTATATGGTGGAACCAAGGAATATACAAGAAGCATTATCTGATGAAAATTGGATAGTGGCAATGCAAGAAGAACTAAATCAATTCATTTGAAATGATGTATGGGAATTAGTCTCTCCACCAGAAAATCAGTCCATAATAGGTACAAAGTGGATCTTTAGAAACAAAACTAACGAAACTGGTCAAATTATAAGGAATAAAGCTAGATTAGTTGCACAATGGTATACATAGGAAGAAGGATTAGATTATGTTGAAACATTTGCTCCTGTGGCTAGGTTAGAAAGTATTAGAATATTATTGGCCTATGCTTGTTATATGGATTTTAAATTATATCAAATGGATGTAAGGAGTGCATTTCTAAATGGTTTAATTAATGAAGAAGTCTATGTAAAACAACCACCTAGATTTGAAGATATTAAAAATCCTAACTTTGTGTATAAATTGAAGAAAGCCTTATATGGTTTGAAGCAAGCACCTAGATCATGGTATGAAAGATTGTCTACTTTTTAATAGAAAAAGGCTATATTATGGGAAAAGTAGATCATACTCTATTTATTAAGAGAGATGGTAAAGATCAGATTGTTGTTCAAATATACGTGGATGACAATCTTTGGAGCAACCTCTGATAAGTTGATAAAAATATTCTCTGAAGAGATGACTAATCAGTTTGAAATGAGTATGATAGGAGAACTTTCATATTTTCTAGGACTTCAAATTAAACAAATGGATAAAGGTAGATTTTTAAATCAAGAAAAATATGCAGATGAAATGCTTAAGAAATTTAATTTTAATGATACAAGGATTCGAGGAACTCCTATGAGTATTACTTTAAAGTTAGATATTGATGACAAAGGAAAATCTATAGATCAAAGAAAATACAGAAGTATGATTGGTTCTTTACTTTATTTGACTGCTAGTAGACTTGATATTATGTTTGCTGTGTGTGTTCGTGCTAGATTTCAATCTAATCCTAAGGAATCACACTTAATTGCAGTTAAAAGAATATTTAGATATATACAAGGAACTAAAAATTTCAGATTGTATTATTCTAAGGATAGTTCAATAGATCTTATAGGATATACTGATGCTGATTATGCAAGATCTAAATCTGATAGAAAGAGTACCAGTGGCACATGTCAATTATTGGGAAATAATTTGGTGTCATGGTTTAGTAAAAAGCAAAACTGTGTAGCACTTTCTACTACAGAAGCTGAATATGTTGCTGCTGCACTGTGTTGCACTCAGATTTTGTGGATAAGACAAACTTTAGAAGATTTTGGATTATCTTATGATACAACTGAGATTTATTGTGATAGTAGTTCTGCAATAAATCTTTCCAAAAATCCTGTATTACATTCAAGAGCAAAGCATATAGAGGTTAGACATCATTTTCTAAGAGATAACATAATTAAAGGAAAAATTAAATTAGAAGTTGTGTCTAGTAAAAATCAATTAGCTGATATATTTACAAAACCTCTAGACGAAAATACATTATGCAACATTAGATTAAATTTAGGTATTTGTAGGCTATGTAATGTGTAAAATGCTTAAACTCCACATAAAAAGATAAATATTATTGATGATGTTGTTCACCTCATAGATATTATATACTTATTATAAATATCTAAAGTAATATCTAAACTACTGCTTAAGATACTTTGTATTTATTGTAAAATCATAGTAGTATCTTATTGATTTTAAGTAGTTTATCAATTTTAATGGTTTTTACGATTTTAAGTGGAAATGTAAATGAAAAACATTAAATACTTCTGACATTCTGAAATTTTGATTAAATCTTTTCTTTAAATCAAGGAAAATGCATATGATCATGCATAAATTTGACTTGATTGATTAAACTTGTAGAATAAGTTATATGTAACTCATCTTAAACTGTTAATCAAAAGTATAAGCTTATTGAAACTGATTCATATTCTCAGTACAATCATAGAAGTAAAAATTATATGAGATTTGTGTTTATTGCATCTGTATTAATGGAATACATATATACTATGCTTAAAATGAAAAGTGCTTACAAAGTGAAAATCTTTGAGAGTTTATTGATCAGTTTGATCACGAGCCTTTTGTACTTGAGCAGATAGGTATGTAAGGATTGTTGTCCTGAAAAATGATTCTTTAAATCTGGCAACCTAAGGTCCTGATCAGATCTGGGATTATTGACTGAAAGCTCATTACACAGGTACATTAGAAAGCTCTTGTATGATTCAAGCTTTTCAATCTAACTTTTAAAGAAAATTATTAATATTTACTGTTTTGAAAAGAAAAAGTTGTTTCATTAATTACAGATATCTTTGAATCGCATATAGTTTCTATCAATATGACTACTGGTTTATTGAATCAACATTTGTACTTTTGAAAATGTTTATTTTGATATACATTCTTTTATTCTCCTTGAATTAATCACATTGAGTTCAAAGTTGTTTTTTGATTCATATATAGTAGGAATTGATTCTGGAAATCATTTTTGATGATGTCAGGATAACGGAAGTTTCTGAAAAGAAAATTTAAAAGTATAATTATACTTAACATCTATTGTTACTACAAGTATATTTTGTATGTTGATTGAATATATTTGAAGTATATTTGTAGGGGGAGGATTAACAATATCGAAAACAGATTAATATAATTTAGAATACAAATCTTACTTAATCTGAATTAATGTCCTCTTAAAATCTTGATGAAATAATTTAAAAAAACAAATAAACTATTTTAAATTCAAAAGACAAAATGTTCAAATAGTTTACAATGTTCTCAAGATAATGTTAAGTTTAGCATATGTGTTGTTTTCGGAACATTTCAGTTGGAAGCATCCGAAAATTGTTTTAAGTGTACCAACTAGACGTTATGTTAGATAAGGTAACGTGTAAAACTACCTCTATACAGCGTTTTACTCGTTAGGTTAGTTAACTCAATGATTTATACTTGAATATTTCGGGTACCTTGATTGAATAAACTTTATTCAATATTTATTTAATTTCTAAACCCGACTTCTCTTCACGTTGAGTTATACGCCTAAAAACCCTATTTAAACACTTATTACACGGGCACTTAGGTTACTTGTAAACTTTGTCAGGAAAATCTTTCTCGCTTGTTGCTATTACAACCTGCGACGATGGTCTCCAAGTTCTACAAAGGTCGTGGCAGAGAAAAAGGAAAAAGCAGAAGATATGCAAAAGGAAAAGAAATAGAGAATGATGAAGTTCCACGTACTTGGTTCAAGAAAATACTTCGAGTGGATAGAAGGTTAGCTGAAATTTATAAAGATTACTTCTTTCCTGAAGGTATACTAAATGAAGTTGGACAAGAACTCCAAAATATTGATGCTAGTATTACATACATGGGTATTCGTAGTAAATTTGATAGAGAATACAGAATGAAATGTGCTGAGATTGCATTTTTGGAACAATATGCAAAATATTTGGAAAAATGTGTAGGTTCATCAAATAGAACTCCTCAAACTTCTATAAATGGTACAAGACTACATGCATTTGAGGAAGAGTATGAATCAACTATCCCTACTCCTTTATATTCAAAACAAGTAGAATCAGATATTTTTGTAGACAAAACAAAAGTTGATAGTCTTCGAAAGGTCGTTGCAATAGAAAGTACCTTAAAAGAATTAAAGTAGAAAACTTTTATGGAGCAATTTGAAAAGAAAACAGCAATACTTGAAAAAGAGAAACAGAAATGTTATAGAAGAAGGAAAGTTAGAAAAATTATGTCTAAGGAAACAAAGTCTATTGAAAAAGGAAACTCAGATGAAAATTTATTTCCAAAGGACAATGTATGTCTAGACATTGTACCTTATTGTGTATCTGATAAACTCATTAGTTCCGAGCATACTGAAACTGATGAAGATAATGAAACTTTATTTTCTCTAGCTAGAAAACTTGAGAAGAAATCCAAGTCAAATATAAGCTCAAGTTTTTCTATTAGTACAAGTCCTGATGATGCTGAAATTAACAAATCAGAGCATCAGGCACTTGACATTAAATAAGTTATTGCAGATATAATTGACAATGTTGAAGCAGTAACTAGTTCAAAGGCTGAATTGTCTGGAGTAGCATATATTGAAAATGTTAAGACTCCAGAAGAGCTAAAAGTTAACTAGCCTTCTATAGAATCTATAGAAGCAGAGTTTGAGAATTCACAACATGAATCAATGGAATTATCTGTTGAACAAAATGAACAATTACAGACAGATACACAGGCTGTAGAATTTGTGGAAAAATTGAACTCTGAACATTCTATAGAGACTGAACAGATGAATGTTGAGCATATTGACAATGTTCCTAACACTGTTGAAGCTGAAGAATCAAGCTTACTTGAGCAACTTCAAGATAATATTTTGGAAGAGGAATAACATGACATTCATTTTGAAGAAGAGGTTCCTAAAGATGAATTAAACTCTGAATCACGGCTTCAGGTATCACCTTCTTTATGTACAATATTAAAAATTCAAGGTAATGCAATTCATTTTAGATCTGAAGAAGCATTGCAGAAATACAATAATCTGATTACATGTCAGATTCTGCATGCTCGTTCAATAAAATTCAAAAATTTGATGGAAATAAGAGATCTCTTTGAGTTTCAAGACCTCATTAAATTTTTGCTAGTAGGAACGAAATGGAAGCAATACATAGAGCTTATTGCAGGTTTTTATAGCAATCTGGTCAAGAATGGAAATTTTCTGAAAATTCAAATAAATGAACAGGAGTTTATATTGTCTCCTGAGTTAATTTTTGAAGTTTTAGGATTATAGAATGAAGGTGTTGTTGTTACCAACAGATTTGACATGATAAGACAACTAGAATGGAACATTCAGTCTTTATCAAAAATTTCAGATGTATATTCTGAAATGAGATTAATGGAAAATCTGAATGTAGAGGCAAGGTTTATTGCAAATATATTGCATGCAAATTTATTTCAGAGAGTTGGACACAATTTGGAAGTCAGTAGAAGCTGTTTATATGCAACTTATGGTCTGCTGAATAGAATTCAAATAAATTGGTTTGATGTTTTTATGTCTCAACTACAGCATATGAGTTCAAAGTTATTTATGGTGATGCTGTATGTAGAATCCTTGCAAGCCAATTGTCTTTATCCGACTGGCCCTCTGAAACTAAAGGCATGAGAGCATTTAGTGTTAAAGATTTGCAAAAATTCTAGGTATTGCATAAACCTCAACGACAACAACAACAACAACCTAATACAGACCATATACAACAACAACAAAGTTATTCAGTTCAAGCAGAACAGCAAACCCAGCTATCTCCTAACTTAGATGCAATGCTTAACAACATCAAAAATGATATTAGGCATCTAGGAGATAAAATATGTAATGCTATAAGTGATATACTTAGGAGGGGTAGATAACTGTTTTTGTTTGTTTCTGAATACAAAATGTAATGTTTGTATTACTTGTTTGATTCATTGAACAATACATTTTTCTGTAAATGTGTTCAATTATTATTCTTGTTTATAGAAATCGTTGTTGTAATTCTCTTATATATATGTATATATTCTCTGTAATTGTCTTTTTGATTAATGACAAAAAGGGGGAGAAATATTATAAAAAGATAATTATGATCTTAATTGCATATATATATTATAAAAGGAGATGTTATTTAAATGGTTATTGTAATCTGATAGATGATAATTAGAAAACTGATACTTATATAATTATTGACATTTGAGAGTTTTAGTTCTAAGAGGTAAAATTTACACAAATAATAGAAATAAGCTTAAGTGAACTTAAGTCAACAAACAAGTTTGTTGAATTAAAAGTTAACCCAACGAAGGTGCTTTGTTGAGTTAAACATATTTCATAATTGATTTAATATGGTTTTGTCATCTTCAAAAAGGGGGAGATTGTTGAGTATTTTTGTTTTGATGATGTGTGCTGAATGAAAATAATCATATTTGCTCAATTACTATTGCTTGTGAAAAGAAATTAAAATCATCAATTAATACAGAAAAAGCTTACTGATATAAATACTTGTTTGTATTGGATCTGAAGTTAATAACTAATCGTTTCATTGCATTAATTTCTCATTTAATTAAACATTAAGTTAACGTGTGTTTTTATTGAAAAGCATGATATGTTTTAAAGTTATATCTTCTGTATCATGAACAGTGCACGTTTAGACAACTCGTTAAGTTAGAGTTTTGTTTGTATAGAGGTCACGTGAGAACTCGTTAAGTTAGAGGCTTAAAGGTTAAAATAGGTCACGTGATAACTCGTTAAGTTAGTGAGTAAAAGAAAAGACAAACTCGTTAAGTTAGTGTTATACACGTGGTGAAATTATAAGTTACGAATGTTGTATTGTATCACGTGAGGTGCACATATTTAACTCGTTAAATTAACATAACTAAATGCGTTGAGTTGCTATATTGAACACTAAGGCAATGCGTTAGGTTAGCGTTATATACTTAAGTCGTTATTTTTGCACATGGTAAAATTCTTATTATAAAAATATTTGTTTATTACTGAATCGGTGAGTTAAAGTTTTTCAGAGACTTACAGTCATAACTATCTGAAAGGTAACTTAAGTCATGTTTTTAGGTATTGACACGTGTCTCACTAGTTTTATAATATAAAGTATTTTTCGGTGACTTACATCTATAACTATCCAAAACTTAAACTGTTTTCGGTGAGTTATCATTTAACCTTTCGAAAGAAAGGTTAAGCTGGTTCGTTGAGTTATCATAACACAACGGAGATAGTTCGTTGAGTTAGCTACAGTACTTGTCACGTGAAATGGCACATGAGGAACTCGTTTAGTTAGAAACATTAAGTTATATATATATACTTGTGTTACTCGTTTAGTCTCACATAACTGTTATACATAGATGCACTTTAGACAGAGTTCGTTGAGTTATATCTAACTCAACGAACTAACCTCGTGGACTTAAGTTAACTCCACGAGCCTATCTTTTCTTTTTAAAATACTGCTATTTATAGAGGAATTCGGCCAACCATTAGGCAGTTCCACAGATTGTAAATAACATCAATTAAACTCTTTAATGCTAGTAAACACTGGATTTATCATTAAGCAATACTAACATTCAGATAATTCAAACAGTAACCATTAAAATCTTTAAGTCTTTTGAACGAACCAATTTCAATAAATTGTAAAACTAAAACAAACATAAATCAATCACCACACTGACAAAGATAACATTAATCACGATACAACACAAACAATACAACACTCAAGTACAACATATAATAGTAGATAAGTTCTTTTTGGTATTTTTGTTTTAATATGAACATGGAAATGGGCGAAAGGTGAAATGTAAAGTAATCTCAATCGATAGTAAATACTTCTGTCACTACATACGACGCGATTACACCACTGAAAATTAAACTACTTACAATCCTATCTCCTTTCCCTATAGAATCGCGAGTCCAAAATTGCAAGATAATCTCCTCTTCAGCATGCAGGCATCAACCCGAAGTTAAGGCTAGAAGTTTTACGATCTCCTGAAATATGAGTCAACGCTTGGTGAAAATGGCTTCCCTTCCCACGACGCGATCACTCCTCACAGTGGTTGTCAGGCACCATGTTTGGCTTGGAATCGACCCGACATCTAGAAAGTATTCTCACAGACCTCCAATGGTTGGTGATTGTGATGGTGATGGTGGTGATAACGATGGTTGGTGTGGTACTTTGGAGAATTACCAATACTGCCTACAGAAAGCTCGGTGCTCCTTCTCTATACACATTAGCCATCCATCGATCACCCCTTCTTCTTTTCCTCTTTTTTTCTTTTATATTTCTTCAATGGTAACTGCTTCTACTTGAATGGTCGGTTGGATTTCCTTCATTCATATCAACGATGATGATTTCTTCTCCCTACGCAATACATGCAATCGTGGTTTTTCTTCCAACTGTCCTGTTTCTACAACCGCTACAGTGGCATATTAGAAAATAAATAGTCTGTGAAGTTACAGATAACTCAACGGACTTACCTCGTTGATTTAACTATAAAACACATGCATAAATTTAACTATCCGATACTCAGATGCATTTCGGACACTTACAAACTTAACTATCTAATGTTCAGATGCATTTTGGATAGTTACAAATAACTCACTGATATATAAACGAACCAGTAATAAATAAATGTTTTAAACAATAAAGTATTTACCACGTACAATAATAACAACTTTAAGTTTATAACACTAACCTAACACGTTGCTTTAGTATTCAATATAGTAACTCAATGCGTGCAGTTAGTGTAATTATGTTAACTTAACAAGTTAAACATATACAACTCACGTGATACAATATAACATTCGTAAACTTTAATTTCATCACGTGCACAATACTAATTTAATAAGTTCGTCTCTTTATTTTAACCTTTTATTCATTAACTCAACAAGTTCTCACATGAACTATTTTAACATTTAAGTCTATAACTCAACGAGTTCTCATGTGACCTTTATACAAATAACGCACTAACTCAATGAGTTGTCTTAACGTGCACTGTACATGATATAGAAAATATAACTTTAAAACATATCATGCTTTATGATAAAAACACATGTTAACTTAACGTTTAGTTAAATGAAAAATTAGTATAACTTAATGACTAGTTATTTAACTTAGTATAATCTCAAATCCATTAAAGACAAATATTTATATCAGTAAACTTTTTTTGTATTAATTGATGTTCTTAATTTACTTTCACAAATAATAGTAATTGAGTAAATATGATTACATTTATTTAGCACACATCATCAAAACAAAATACTCAACACCTCTTGACTTAAATGTAGTACTTAATGAAATCAAAAATGATATTAGACATCTAAGAGATAAAATTTGTAATGCTATAGGAGAAATTATAAGAAGGGGTAGATGATTGTATTATTTGAATATCTGCTATACTTGTATTCTAAGTACAAATGTAACGTTTGTATTTATGTTTGAATGTTTGAACATTATATTTATTGTAAATGTGTTGAAAGTTTAATCAAAGTTTACAAAAAGTTAAGCTATAAATTTTGTCTTTCATATTACTACTTTGTAATCATCTTTTTAATTAATGACAAAAAGGAGAGATGATTATGGTTTTAAAGTATTATGATTAAGGGTGAGATAAAGTTTTATATGTTGTTTGATGGAATTTTAATATTATGAAAAAGAAGGAGATGATTAGTGTAAACAACATAAGTGAACTTAAGTGAGCTTAAGTCAACAGACTTGTCTATTGAGTTAAAAAATTAACCCAATAGAGGTGTTTTGTTGAGCTAAACAAAATTTAGTAATTGATTTGATATGATTTTATCATCATCAAAAAGGGAGAGATTGTTGAGTATTATGTTTTGATGATGTGTGCAAAATATTAAATAATCATATTTAATCAATTAATTTTGTTGTCTGTGAAAGTAAATTAAAAACATCGATTAATACAAAAAAAGTTTAAAATTGTATACTAGTCTGTAATAGATCTGAAATTATACTAAATTATATAACTTGTCGTTTAGTTATACTAACTTTTTGTATAACTTGTCGTTAAGTTAACGTGTTTTTTTATAGTATTAAACATGATATGTTTTAATTTTACATATTTGTATCATGTATAGTGCATTGTAACAACTTGTTAAGTTAACAGTCTTTTTGTAAAAAGGTCACATGAGAACTCATTAAGTTATAAGCTTAAAGGTTAAGAAAGTCATGTGAGAACTCGTTGAGTTAGCAAACAAAACATTAAGTTGTATATCATAACTCGTTAAGTTAGCATTATGCATGTGTTGAATTTTAAGTTTATGAATGTTATACTATATCATATGAGTTGCACATATTTAACTTGTTAATTTAACATAGCTGCACATGTTGAGTTGCTTAATTGAATACTAAGGTAATGTGTTAGGTTAGTATCATAAACTTATATAGTTATTATTTTTTCTTATGATAAATTTATTTATTGATTAAACATTTAATGCTAGTCTATTAGTTAACCCAATAATCAATGAACTTACTTTGTTGGTTATCATTTTACCAAACGAATATGTCACATATATGTCACATGCTGAACTCATTGAGTTAGACGCATTGAGTTATAAGTTTATTCTATTTTACATGTTTAGTTAATATTAACATGTCCTATTATTACACTTAATGAAAAATTTTGAATAAGAAAGTTTATTTTGTAGGAAATTTTTCAAATGATCTAAGATAGATGATTCAAGAGAATTCAAGAAGAAAATGTGGAAGAGATCATGGGTAGTTTAAATTTTGAATTTGAAATTTAAACAAAAGATGTGAAGAGTAGATGTTGATCATGTCTTGAATGTGGAAGATATGTATACGATGAACATTGGTAAGGGATATAATTTCCATTGATCAATATATTATATACCATAGAAAAATACAACTCTAGAGAGAAAGAAGAAAAATTCAGCAACTTTGGTAAAAAGCAACATTTCAAATATTTGTCATTAAAGATTTACAAAAGTAGAAGAAAAGAAAGATCTTAAACAAAGAGAAATATATTTCAAATTTCATATTTTAGTTTTCTTTGTTTATATAAGTGAATTAAACTAAGTGTAGTTTTAATTATTATATTTTTACACTTAGAATTTCATAAGAAAATTAAATTGTAAATTGTAATTAAAACTTTGAATATAAAAGTTGGAATAAAACAATGATGATAGATTTTTTTAAATTGAAGTTTTGATTGATATTAAATTATTGAAATATACAATTCACCTTCTTCTTGTATAGCATTCAATCCTACAATGATACCAAAGAAAATTAACATGTTATGTTTTCAAGAAACTAAATTGGTAGCATTTGATCCTACAATGATAAAAAAGAAAATTAATGTCATGTTTTCCAAAAACTAAATTGATAGGTTGGAGAAAATTTTAACTTGTTCGAGGATGGTGGTGTTTTTAAATTACGATATAAAAAAATGGAACTGGTATAGCAATTGATAAAAGTTTAAAGGATAAAGTTGTTAAGGTAACAAAGATAAAACTATAATGATTAAGCTCTTGATGGGAAATGATATAGTTAATATAATTAGTGTCTATGTTTCATATGTAGGCTTCGGAGAAGCTAACAAATAAAAATTTTGGAAAGATTTAAATAATTCAAGTAGAATGTTCTTTATTGGAAGAAATTTAATTGATCATGTAGAAGAGAAAAATAAAAGATATCAAAGAAACAGTGGAGAATTTAATTTTAGTAAAAGAAATTCAATTTTTGAACTTTAACATGACTTACAACCTTTTGATAACAAATACTTATTTTAAGAAAAGGAGGATCATTTAATGACATTTAGAAGCAGCCCAAATGCTAGTCAAACAAAATTTTTATTTACTAGAAAAATAAATCAAAAAACATAGAGAGAGTGAGATTGTAAGGTTGGTTATTTCAACAAAAAAAAAAATACAAATTATTAGTACTAAATGTTAATATCAAAGTTAAGAAGTGAAAGACTAAAGAACAAAAGAAAATAATGTTTAGAGATAACTTCTTATTAAAAGAAGAAATATGGGAAGTAGAGGGAAAGACCCTCACCACCCCTCTCCCTCGCTGGTGAATCATTTAATCTAAATACATTAAGTTTGAACACCCAAAACAATTTTCACTATAAATGTCGATAAAAGAAATGCCCCTTCTCTCTCTCTCTCTCTCTCTCTCTATATATATATATATACATATATACATATATAACTTCTCTTCACATTTTCTATTTCATGCTTTAGGTGGAGCAAAATCTACCTTCCTTGTTTGAATTCACAGATTCACCACTTCAGCTACCTTTGCCATAAATATGAAGTAGATTCACACTACCTAAACAGACACACAAACGCTTGAGAAAATCTATCATTCTTTAAAATGTGAAGCACCCAAGAGCTCAAAGCACTACTACTACTTCAACCAGAAAGTAGTTCTTCCTATTGAGCGGAAAAATGAAATAAGTTGATTAATTGGAAGAAATTGTAGGATTCATCGAAATCAGAAATTGTTTATACGGTATGCAGGATAAAGTGCACAATCAACACAGATAGGTACATCTCAATATACACTTATTAAAACATAAATAGATTTCACGTCTGTTATATACAACCTGCTGAAGAATAACCTCCATTGTGATCCATGTGGTTTTTTTTGTTCCTTACAGCTTTTGATAACACGAAACTTTTGACTGCAAAAGGAGACGGGTGATAGAAATGAATGGGCATGGTTGCAAATAGTTTAACTTGCATCCCAAGAGAGAAGGTTTCTGAAAGGGATCAAGTGAAAGAGAAGACAAATCAGCAAGCTAGGGAGGCAAGGACCTCCAGAAGGGAAGCAACAAACTCCATTTGTGTTTCCTCATCAATCGTCATAAAGAGAGGAACGTGAACGAACAAAGACTTCAGTCCATGGTCCTCTGCAAATCGTAGAGAATGGTAGTAAACGTAGTTGCATACAAATCTACCAGCATCATCAGATAATGCCACAGGATACCCCTGTTTCGCCAAGTTCTTAGTGATCTCTATTACAGGGAGAGATGTCTGCACAGGAGATTAAGACAAGATGTTCATCATTAAAATCATTCAGATTATTATTTTTCATCACCAAGAAAATGAGTAGCAAAGGTTTAAAAAACAATACATGGTACGATTGTTCATGCATTGTTACTGAAATTTCAAAGTGAAAAATAATTATGATCATCCACAGAGCTTTAGCGACTATTTCAGATTGGATTCATCATTCATGAATCAAACAAACTAGAATTTAACAAGGAACAAAATTAGTCTCATACTTTTTAAGTTGGCGTGCCTAGGTGGTGGCTAGGCACCCATTCAAATATTTATTTCTAAATTCTTTAAATATATATTACATATATTTATACATATTTAACAATAATCATGTATACCTTTAACTCTACTACTTCCTAAATAAAATTCAATTACATAAATAACCCTAATACAACATCAAAATATAAACCCTAGAATTTTAGGAGTGCCAAAACAATTCTTTCTTTCAACCAAAAATTGTTTCGATACATCCACATATGAAGACTATCTTTTAATTGAAAATTCCAAGACACAAGAGAGTAGTCAACTATAAACATCAAATAATACTTATGATTTAAGTTAAACTAAGGTTAATCAAGATTAGGGAAAAGCATCCTCATTCTATTAAACAAAACAATATATATATATATATACAAATGAGTATATGGATCCTAAGATCTGACTACCCGAATAGATCTAGCACTCTCCCTCAAGTTGAAGCATAAATATTACATAAGCTTAGCTTATTACAAATAGAGTTAAAGGATACAACATAAAGACCTTTAGTGAAAATATCAACAAGTTGTTGAGGAGTGAGGGTAGAGTAATAGTATTGTTCTTCATTAGCTCATGAATATAATGACAATCCACCTTGATATGCTTGGTCTTTTCATGAAATACATCATTGCTAGCAATGTAAATGGTTGTCTAGTTGTCACAATACATAGGTATAGGAACAATAATCTCAACTACAAATTTTGATAATAGTGACTTTACCTAGATGAGCTTACTCCCTCTCTTTGAGACATACTTTGGTGTTCTAATTCACAACTTGATTTTGATACTACATTCTATTTCTTACTTCTCCAAGTTACAAGATTTCCTCCAAAGTAAGTACAATAGCTAGAAGTGGATTTTCTATCTAATTTATCATCAGCATAGCTAGCATCAAAATATCCATTGATTATCTCATGGCCATGATTAGAATAAACCAATCCTTTTCCTAGATAGCTTTTGATGTAGGCAACTACTCTTAAAGTTCCTTGCCAATGTATTTCACTAGGTGATTGCATAAATTGGTTTAGCAACCCTACTGCAAAGGATATATCCAATTGAGTCACTATCAACTATAGGAGCCTACGATATTTGCTAGCATTTTCAAGCGACCTTGAGTTCTCATCCTAGAAAGGAGGATTTGGTTCAATAGGAGTGTTAACCAGTTTGCACCTAGTAAGACCAATCTCCTTTAATAAATTTATAGCATAATTTCATTGAGAGAACACCAAGTTGCCATTGACATAGGCAAATTTGATCCCAAGTATCAAGATCTTGAATGATGAATTGGCAACTAAGGAACTCTTTGGTAGACCATATGTCATCTTTATCATCTTTGGTCATAAAGATGTCATCAACATATACAGCCAAAATAGTATAGTCATTAGAAGACTTTCGTATAAAGATGGAGCTATTAGTGTGGCACTTGTGATAACCATGAGCGAGCAAGATAGAGTTGAACTTGATATTCCACACCTTGGAACTTTATTTGAGACCATATATAGACTTCTTCAAATGGAAAACCTGATTCTCCCTCTGAGTAACGAATCTAGGAAGTTGCTCCATATAAATCTCCTCATTAAGATCATCATAGAAGAATGCATTGCAAACATCAAGTTGACACAAAGTTCAAGAGTGACAAGCAGGCAAGGCAAAAAGAATCTAAATAGATTGGAGGTGAGCAATCAACGAGAAGGTGTCTCAATAATCAATACCATGTGTCTAAGTAAAACCATGAGCTACAAGTCAAACTTTGTGACAAGTAATAGATCCATCAGCTAGGTATTTATTTGCAAACACCCATTAACAACCAACCACAAGGAGATTGTAAGGATAAGGCACTAGCTTCTATGTTTTTTGCTCTAAGAGTACCTACAACTCATTATCATCCATAGTTTTCTTCCAAGAAGGAAGAGTAAGTGTCTCTTGATAATTCTTAGGTAATGACTCAAAGCTAAAGGAGAAGGTAAAATATTTGAAATTAAGTAAATAGAGAATCATAAGAAACATAATGAGAAAGAGGATGCACCATACAGGTACGATAACCCTTGCGAAGAGTAATGAAAAAGGTAAGGTCTACCTTTGAATGTGAAGAAGGGGGATCTACCATAAGAGAAGGTAGTGTTGTAGTTGAAGTCGCTGATGTAACCAGAAGCCGCCAATGATATACCTGCAAAGGATGAGAGGGAAGTTGAGGTAGGGATAGAGATAAAGAAAATAAGGGAGGGCTAGAAGGAGGACCAATGTCCTTGTAAAGAAAGGAAACCTCCAAAGGAGTAGGAGATGGTAAGTGGGTGACTAAGGTAGGAGAAGCCATGATCGACTCTACCATAGGAGAGGGAACAACGACAGAAGGAGAGGTGGTCGAGAAAAACAAGCTAAAGTAAGGAATATCTTCTTGAAAGACCACATCAGCAAAAATGAAATGAGAGGCTAGATGATAACAACGATACCCTTTAATAGTACGAGAGTACCTGACAAAAACACAACAAATAGACTAGGGAGATAGTTTGTCAAGACCTAGGAAGAGATCTTTCACAAAACAAGAATAACCAAAGACTCTAAGAGAGAGGAAATAATTCCTTGTCAAGGAAAAGTTGTTGCAAAGGAATTGCTCCACCCAACAGGGTTGAAGGTAAGCAATTGATAAGATAGCCAGCAGTAGAAACTGCATTCGACCACAAAATTTTGGGAACATTCATCTCAATCTTCAAGGAACGTGCAACATCAAGAATATGTTGATGTTTGCACTCAACAATCCTATTCTATTGAGATGTACATGCACAAGTGGTTTGATGTAAAATACCTTGTTAGAAACAAAGTGGCAAGAGAAGTTAGAGTAAATTCTAAAGCATTATCAATACGAAAAAATTTTGGAATAACACCAAATTGATTTTGAATTTCATTAAAAAAATAATAAGTTATATCAAATATTATTTGACAATTTTTTAACTAAGAGATTCGAGAAAAATCACCAACAAAGACCACATAATAATAATAACTAGAGACAAACGCAACCCAAGAAAGACCCTAAACATCACAATGAATAACATCAAAAGATTTGGGAGTTGTTGCCAGTTCCCAAAATAAGTGTTTACCCATGATACAAGATGAATAAGAAAATGAAGGAACCACAACCCAAGGTAGAGCCTCTTTAAGCTTCTAAGGTGAAAGATACCCTAGTCTGCAATGTCATAACAAAAAAGAGTCATGATTTAATGTGGTAATGGTGGCTAGTCCCTGAAGAATATCATCTTTGGCCAGTAGGTAGACACCTTGACCCTAATCATGGTCAACCCCAATCCTTCTCTCTATGTGTAGATCCTAAAAACTACAGTGAAAGGGATAGAAGGTTACTAAATAGAAAAGTTGTTTGGTGATAGCACTAATGGAAAGTAGGTTAATAGAAAAATCTTGTACAAGAAGAACTTTTTGTAAGCATCATTCACATCAATAGCTTCAAGTTGCCTTACCTTGGGTGTTTGTTAAACCTTTTCATTGTCCATCTAATATCATGAGAAAGTAATTTTGTGCTTCCTTTCCTTGTCATAAGTTAACTTCTACTTCTAAACCTTTTGACATAGTGCACTATGATGTATGGAGACCTACTAGGGTTGTGTCCTTGTTAGGTTATTGTTATTATATGTTTGTTAACAATTTTTCCTATGCATCATGGATATATTTGTTAAAAAATTGTCAATTATCAAACTTTTCTTTAATGAAATTCAAACTCAATTTAGTGTCACTCCTAAAGTGTTTCAAACTAACAATACTCTTGAAATCACTCAATCTGTTGTTGCTTCCTTTTGTGTAGATTGGGGTATTTTACATCAAACTACTTGTACTTCTTAACAAAATGACATTGTTGAGCGGAAACATCGTTACATTTTGGATATTGCTCGTACACTCCTTGTGGAAATGAATGTCCCTAAGTTCTTTTAGTCTAATGTTGTCTACTATGACTTATCTCATCAACTACATGCCTTCTTCTTCATTAAGGAGAGTTATTTCATTAGAACGTCTTTTTCTAAATAATAAGCTCTTCTCCCTTCCTCTTAAGGTTTTTGGGTGTACTACCTATATTAAAAATTTATCATCAAACCTTGATAAGCTCTCTTCTAAGTCCATTAAGTGTGTCTTTGTTGGTTATCCTCATGAACAAAAAGGATATCAATGTTATCATCTTCCCACTCGTTGTTATCTCATATCCATTGATGTTCTTTTCTAAGAAAATGTTCCTTATTTTTCCGTATCAGAGGATTCTACCTCACCTATTGAATCTTCTCTAGATAACCCCTTGTCGATTAAGATACCTCAATTAGAGCCTCCTAGGTTTACACTTGCTACTTCACCACAAACCGCTTTACCTCCTATCTTGCAACAGCCCCCCTTACAGGTTTATCAACAACGACTTCATCATTCATCTACTACAGCTGCAATGCCAACACCATCATCTCCTCCTCCCAATGTAGATACAACCCCTCTTGACTTGCCTATTACCCTTTGAAAAAGTATTCATTTTTGCACTACTCATCCTATCTCCTATTTTGTGTCCTATGGTCCTTTTTCTCTTGCCCTTATGTCTAAATCGATTCTCAAGGACCGTGTGGAAGCACTTACTCTTCTACCTTGGAAGTAAACTATGGATATTGAAATGTAAGCTTTACTTGACAAAGGAACATGGAACCTTGTTCCTCGACCTTGTAACACTCTGATTGTTAACTATCGATGAGTCTTTACCAACAAATACAAGTCTAAAGGATTGCTTAAGCATCGTAAAGTTCGTTTAGTTGCTCATGGTTTTACGTAGACACTAGAGGTAGATTATTTTGAAACATTCTCTCCAATAGCTCGTCTCAACTCCATTTCGATTATACTTTCTCTTACAGTCATCTATTCTTGGTTCTTAACTCAACTTGATATCCAGAATGTTTTTCTTTATAGTGATTTATAGAAGAAGGTTTTTATGAAGCAACCTCTTAGATTTACTACTCAAGGGAAGAAACAAGTATGTAAATTACGCAAAGCTATTTATAGGTTGAAACAAAGTCTACAAGCGTGATTTGCTAAACTTAGTTCAATCATGCTTGCTTATGACTTCTAAAAGTATTCTGTAGACAATTCCATATTCATTCTACGAAGCTTACATAGCATCACTATCTTGACTATTTTTGTGGATGATATATTGTTGACTAGTGATAATGTAGCAAGCATCACTACTGTGAAAACATTTCTAAAGGAGGAGTAAGCTCTTAGGGATATGTTTTTATTGTTTTGTATTTATACTCTAATCACAATGGTAATCAACACTTTTCTCCTCTAATCATTTCTTAACTTTACTCATTGCCAATTAATTTTGAGTTAAATCTCAATATGGTATTAAAGCATTAAAACCTCATACACACCTATAAGTCACTTGATGGCTTAATGCACCTTGCCTTAACAGTAATAGGAAGATACTTGTCAACTTAAAGGTTCGCTATAAGTATATGGGAGTGTTGGAAAGTCTCATATTGTCCAAAATGTGGAGATCCAAGGCTTTATATTAAGTTGGGCTCTTCACTTATTGTCAATTGATTTTGAATTGAATTTCAACAATCTCATTCCAACTTTACCGAATCTCTTGCAAGATCATCATCTTGTCCTCGAGAGGTAACCTTTATTGCCACCTCCACCTCTATTTTGTCATCTTTCCATCAATTTCGTCTTCAAAGAAAAAATAAAGGGAAAGAAAAGAAAGAAAAAAAAGGAAAGGAAGAGAAAGAAAAAAAAGAAAGAAGAAAAAGAAAAAAGGAGAGAAAAAAAGGGAGAAGAAAATATGAAAAATTTATTACATAAATAATTGTGTCAAAAAATGGTGGAAGTATAAAAAAATTCACAAAAAACTCCTATGAGTAGCTTGTATCTTCCTACTTTTTGAGAATAAGCTACATTTTTCTATTCATTTTACTACCATGAAATCATCTAGTGGTTACTTTACTACTACATGAGATATAATTCTTCCTAGACTTAGATTATTCCCATTGCTACTACTACTACAACAATTACCATTGTCCATTACTACAACTGCAATAGCAACTACTACCATCTGTTATGTTACTTATACTACGACTACTATTACTGTCTGTTGTTGCTGCTACTACTATAGCAACTGATTTTGTCTCGCTATGTATTGCTAATGTCTAAATTTATTAAGTTGTTATTAATTCTATTGCGAACAGGATGCTCCAGCTGAGGGAAGCATTAAAGAACATTAATGTATTAAGGTTAAGGGTTACATGTGAATTTAATCCCACATTATTTAACTTGTATTGTCTTTTTTATATAGTCTCTGTATATAAAAGTTTTATGTTTACCAATGAAATTAATTTCATCTCTACCTCTCACATAAACTAAAGTTTCACTTTTATTGCCTTCAAATACTTATTCATCACCTCAAAATGAGCTGGTTCTTTGACAACCTTTTTCTTTATCAGCTAAATAGTTGAATGACCTTGTAAAATCTGAATTTCAACACAACAGCTATAAATTTTTTCCTAACATTTCTCTACGTTCCCTTAATTTTCCTTTGTTTAGCTTAATTGCTTCAACTAATGCCTGCATCAATTCCTTTGACTGCATGTTCTAAATAGTTTTTAATGACAAATGCATAGGTATATAGTCTTTAACTACTAATGCCTGCATCATTACTTTGACTGTATTTTCTAAATATTATCAAAATTCCTTTTACCCTTTGAAGCAGCCAAATGCAACAAATCTACCTTTTCAAAATTTCTTAAGCCTGAGCAAAATGAATGTTCGAATTGTAGATGTTCACTTTTGAATTGCATTATGACTGCATTGTAACATTAGTTTTCTTCTATATTCACATGGTTTGGAGTTAATGTCAGAATTACTCACTTCAACTAGAATTTATTTAGAATGTCTTTAACTCGATCTCCTCTCATGTAAGATGTTTCCGAACAATTTATTTCTCCTTGTCTTCTTATTTTTTTAACATCGGTGCCCTTTAATAATTTTTCCATCTGATTTTGAACAATACTTGAGTGTAAATGACAGTTAGTGACATTGTTGTATCCACCAACCATTGTTTTAACCTTGAAATACATCCGTTTCCTATTTTCTTTCTGCAATATCAACATTGTGATTCCATTGTCGTCAATGAAAAATCTCTATAACCAACAAAGACCTTCATTTTTACCAAGCTCATTCTCACTAACATTATGATTTTTAAGCTACAAGACCACGATACCAACATAAGTGAAATGAATTTTATCATCTTCACAATTAATAATAGGAATATACCATGCTAGTACTATGACATAAATCACACAATTATGCAATTATGCTTATGAATCTGGAAAAATCAAGAAATGCTTGAAAATAATAGCAGAAACAAGAAAAATTAATCAGTAAAAAATGCTTGAAATAGGAAAATCCAAGTAAAATTAGAAAATAATAGCAGAAACAAGAAGCTTGTACCCAAAACTTTTATAACTTACATATTATTTACACAATAGCTAGTTCAATTAAAATCAGGGAAAATAGTAATAAAAAATTATCTAAAATTTTGGTAGATCATTATAAAACTACGGTATTTAAGGAATATTTTTATTTCATTTCATCAATGTTCATGAAAAAGAATTTTTTTTAAATTATATCAGGAAAAATACAAAAAAAAATTACACTTATCGATTCTATACAGAATAAATACTTTTAGATTAGATTTATGCAATTTCAATATAAAATTAACAGAAATCCAAATACTCACTAAAAATAAGTAAAATTTATTAATAAATTCAAAAAATGCAAAAGAAATATAATTCTAACATAAGACCTCAATACAAGAAAATAAAAAAATCAAGTTTGGAGTTTGGATGACGATCTCTTGAGGAAAACACCACCAAAGATCACTTAAAACATTGGTCAATCTGGCTAGCCACTATACAAAAAGTAAACAAGATCAAACAATTTAATAATCTAGGCCTAAAACCGTTAATTTATGTACAACCTGATTTACAAGTGGATAACAGATTGCAAAAGTTGTAAATCTAATCCAGATTGAACCTGGCATCCTGCTTTCCAAGATGATTAGTATAAGAAAGGAAAGCACGAGTGCAAAAAACTTCTACCCATGCAAAATTTAGGGCAGATGCAATTGTAGGCAGCCTTATTCTACAAATGAAGAGACCATTTCCTAATATTTGAATTTGTGAATGGAGAACTTAGCATTGCTCCAAGGCCCACACTCACATGTATCTCGTGTATGGTTAGTATCTTTATAACATTCATGTCATCAAGGTATACACAAAATGGTAAACCATCATAATTCATAAGTTAGACAAAGCAGATTAACAGGAATAAGTTGGACAATTTGTACAGGCCATGATGAAACAAGGAAGCATAAACAAATTGGTACCTCTCTTATTCTTGTTATTCCCCCATCCTCTTGTATAATACTGGCTTTCTGCAATCAAAACTACTCAGATCACACAGAAACAGCATATAATATATTTTCGAAGCTAATGACAGCACAATACAGCTTACCTGAGGCTTCCACCCTAACTCATCAGGACAGCGAAAAGTAGCTTCATTAATTGCTTGATTTTCAATAGCAAACCTTGTTGCACCACTATTGACACCAAGGTGGATCTGAAAGTAAATGTAAGAGAAGAGACATCTTATACCTCTTCTACATATTCCTTTAAGAATCTTGCACACAACTAGATAGCCTTCAAGGCAATAAAAATTTTTATCCAAAAAATTTTGTAAATGACATGACCAAAGTTATTAAAATTTTGGAGAAAGATAAATTTCAGTAAAATTTTGGAGAAAATAAACTTCAGTAATCAGTTCTATGTATACTACTGTGGAACTGCTAAAATTTCAGACCAACAATATTATGAGACTAATGATTTCCAGCAAATCAAATGATTTCTGGCTAAACAATTCTGAATTTAACATGTCTGATAAACTACAACTATCTAATTTGTTAGACAACTATCTTTGGTAGACAACAGAAAATTAAATTGGAAAATTATTGATTTCCCTCAAACTACTTAATTTTTAGAGTTCTCTCTTTAAGAAGTCAAGTTTACTTTTCTCTCACATAAGTCAAGTGCTAGTTAGCACACCATTATTTTTAACATTTTATCCTTTCACTCCTTTTGATTTTAAATGTATGTCACTTTTCCTCCTTTAAATATTCCAATTTCCCTCATTTTTATTTACAATATGTGCCACTGACAACATTAGGTAAACTACTTTAGAACATGGTAAACTCAAATAGTCAACTTTCCTATGTTTATGACCAAGGTATAGTAAAATCATCTTGCTGTTTATGTGAAGCAGGAGCTTAGACAGTTGGCCATTGGTTGGTGACCTGAACATTTTTAAGACACGGATGCCATTTATGATGGTTTTGGTACAACTTCTAGGAGGTATTTTCTGGTCCAGAAGCTAACTTCTGGGGAAAACTCATGCAGCTTCATATAGAAATTCATAGCTTCTACAACAATCATTCCATTCATTAGAAAACTTAATATTGAGATTCTAGATTTTTTAGATATTGCCCTTATAATAGAAAACTATTTATGTTATAGAGTCCTGTATGAACCAATGAGAAATCATCCCACATTGGTACTTGTGTAATGGGTCCCATTTGTAATCAGTATTTTAAAGGTATAGTAATAGTGAATAGATCTCTCTGTCATTCTCACATGATATTAGAGCATCAAGGGAAGGAAACCTAGAACCAACTCTAACCTAAGCACCTACCACCAAACTTATGCATCAAGTCAATAGAGTCATCAAAGTAGCCAAAGTCACCATAATTATCAGAGCCATTAAAGTTATGAAAGCTACCATAGCTATCAAAGACAAAAGATGGAGATATACAAGAAAATGATGGAAAAGCTTTTAGGATATGAACAGCATTATCGATGTGTAGGTTATCTCAAGAATGCATTTGGTACTGAATATTACAAGATGGTTACCAACTAGTAAAGATGTCACTACCATTTTATGAGCTTATTTTGTAAAATGGAAGAAAAGTATGAGATATGGTCAAATGGAGCATGCCTAACTTATGCATCTACAACATCTGGAATGCAATGACAATAACTATTTGACTCCCTAGACACACGTCATGGTATTGAGTTGTATTTTTCCAAGGTTAGTAAGACATGACTTATTTTTCTACATTTTGTTATTTAGTTTTATGGTTACAAGCATATAAACCATATAATTCATTGTATATAATTTTTTCAATATAATTGTTTAAAAATCAAATCTAATTGATTTCAAATATATTATAATTTGTTTTATCTTATGTTGAAGTTTCAAGTTGAAATTCAAGGTTTTTCCTTCGAAATTCAACAATTTTGTGACTTTGTCCTGTTTCCATCAAAATTTCCATTGATACTCATACATCTTTTTGCAATACACCAAAACTTGAAATGATATTGATACTTAACATTCTTTCTATTACCAAGAATCAAATGTAGAATTCATTTTATATGGTATCTTGACTAATCCAATACTCATAGAACAACCCCTAAATGTTGCTCAAAAAGAGAAGAGAATGTGCAACCTTGATATTTTCTAGGTATTAAGTTTGCATGCGTTAAGGGAGGATGGCACTGTTTCAGGAGATGTCCTTGACCCTTTTTAGGAGATAAGTTTTTCAGGTTGCAAGCTAGAAAGCACATTGATTAAGTAGACACCAATTCAAAGTTACTAATGAATCCTAGACAATACAAGTGACTAATTGGAAAAGTCATACCTAACAATTATTTCACCAAGTATATCATATGTAATTAGTTTCCTCAACTAGTTCATGGATGACTCTAGAAGAGTATATTAATGTGAAGCATTGTGTATTCTAGCTTATGTCAACGACACGCTAAGAAAGAGCATGGTTTACAAGAATGGTTATTTAAGAGTTAAGGTCTATTCAAATTCAAGTTATGTAGGAGACTAAGGAGATAGGAAATCCACGTTAGGCTTTTGCATGTATGTAAGATATAATTTGGCCACTCAGTAAGGAGTAAAATATATATTTCATATCTAATGCAAAAGCAAAGTATAGATCAATAGCCTAAACTACATGCTCGGTAATGTGGATCAAATTACTATTTTGGAGTTTGATTTTTCAATCAAGACACCCATCTCAATGGATTATGACAACCAATCAACTAATATTTATTGTCAATAATCCTACATTCTATGAGTGCACCAAGTATATAAAGGTTTTATCAAAAGATATGATGATGTGGGACGTCATCTTCACATCTTACACTTAATCATCAAGGCAACTAGTTTGACACTTTCATGAAAGAATTGAGCATTAGAGTTTTTAAAACTTTATATATCAAAGGAAGGATTTGTGCACAATGAAAAGTAACAAAAAAAGATGGAAAAAAAAAAGTAATAGAAAGTTAAGACAAAATATATGATGCTTGTACATGATGAAAAATAGAGGAAAGTTTGATAAACTTTCTTATGAAAGATTTTTCTTTATATCTCCTTTTTGACCCTTAGAAGTATAAAAGAGTCGAAAAGTAACAACTCATTTTTACAGTATGTTGAGCAAAAGTTTTCTTTTAATTTCCTTATAAATCATATATTATTATCGTAAATTATAAAAATCACATTTTAATATCTTTTATCTTAAAAATCATATTTTATCATCATAAATCATAAAAATCATATGTTATCATCTTTTATCTTAAAAATCATATTTCATCACCATAAATCATAAAAATCATATTTTATCACCATAAATCATAACAATCATATTTTATCATCTTTTACCATAAAAATCATATTTTATCATCTTCTATCTTAAAAACCATATTTTACCATCATAAATCATATTTTATGATAAAAATCATATTTTATCATCATAAATCATAAAAATCATGTTTGATCATCCTTTATTGTAAAAATCATATTTTATCTATAAACTTGTCACAAACATTGAATAATTGTATTTATTAAATTCATATTCTAGAGTGACGCATACAAAGATAGATATGTTGATGATGCTGCTATCAACTTATGAATGTTCACTAGCATAAAACCTAAAAGTTGCACGTGGTGTCTCCATGATGAATACTACAAAAAAATGTGGGACAACTTGCGCCAAACTTTTGGACATGAGAAAAATATTTCAAAGATCCTTTAGGTTTATGAAGATCTATTCCACATCAAACAAGGAGACAAAAGTCCTCAGGAACACTACAGTATAATTTGAGGATTGATAAATGAACTAAACATATATCATCCCTCAACATCCAATATTGTCACCTTCCAAAGATATCATGAGGAACTTGTAGTTGCTACTTATCTGGCCAATCTTAGCTCTAACATTACATCATAGATTAGGGGACAAGTTTTAGGTGCAGACAACATGCCAAATCTCGCTAGCACTTTTGCTAAAGTGATGCGCATTTCCACGATGACTTCTAGTACATCAACTCTACCTACTACAGATCAATCTACACTAGTTGCCTCTAGCAAATGAGGTCGTGGTTGCAACACAAGAGGATGCATTGATCATTAAAGGCCCAAGTGTTAGTGGTATGATCAATTGGGACATAAGTCTAAGAAGTGTTGGGATAAATTTCCACAACTACATTCCCTTTAACAAGCCAATGTCAACTTAGAGAAGGACTTCATTGTTTCTATCTCACAAGTCAAGTATCAACGTTTCCCTTAATAACAAGGATAGAGCTTCAATGCCATGAGTGCCCAAAAGTCTGCTACACTTACAAGTACTAGTACCACCTTGATAGCCTCCGATAGTGAGTCATGGATAATTGACTCTAGGGTGTCCTCTCACATTTTAGATAACTTCACCCTATTTGACTACTTGTCCACTATACAAGATAAGACCTCTGTGACATGCTGATGGTTATTCATGCTCCGTTTTTGGAAAGGACATTCAAGCATCTTCTCAAATCAAGTTGAATGATGTCTTTTACGTCTCTGATTTTTCCTTTAACTTTTTATCTATTAATGTAATTACCGTTCAATTACAATACTTAACTATCTTCTTTCCTTTTTATGTCACCTTTCAAGACTTACAAATGGGGCAGAAGACTGGTTTGAGGCGTAAATCATAATCTTCTAGAGCATATCTTCTAGTTTGTGATTATATACCTCATAATTTAGTGGCTTGCACATCTAGCACAGAACTCTCCATTTTATGGCACTACCGTCTTGGTTACCCCTCTTGGTAAAAGCTCTTATAGGCTCTTCCTTGGGTTTCTATTCCCTCTTTTACTTGTGCATATTGTCAACTTAAGAAGCATACTTGTGCATCCTTTAAGCAATTACGTCTTATGTCTTCTGAGCATATGTTTGATCTTGTTCATTGCGACATTTAGAGTCTAAGTAGAGTCATGTCTATTTCAGGGCATAGATATTATATAATGTTTGTTGATGATTACTCCCATGTAACTTGGGTCTATTTATTGAAGGATCGCCACAGTGTTCTTCATGTTTTCAAAGATTTTATTACTAAAATACAAAATCAATTTTCCATGTGTTTAAAAATTTTACACACTAATAATGTCTTGGAATTTATGCAAAAAGATTTTCAAGGTGCTTGCTCTTCTCTTGGAATCATCCATCAGACCACATGTCCTCATACATCATAGCAGAATGGTGTTGCTAAACGAAAATATTGACATATCCTTGATGTTGCTTGTACCATTATGCTGCAAATGTATGTTCCAAAATTTTTGTGGTCTGATATTATTCTCACTTCAGTCTATTTGATTAAAGATGCCCTCTACTCCTTTAAAAGGGGTCATTCCTTTCCACCAGCTTTATCCTGATAAGGAGTCTTTTCCTATTCTTTCCAAGGTCTTTAGGTGCACTGCTTTTGTACAAGATATTACCCCTAATCTTAACAAGTTGTTTGCTCATGCACTCAAATGTTTCTTTGTTGGTTATTCTCACACTCAAAAAGGATATTGTCTTTATCATCCTCCCACTCGGCAATAGATTACCTCCAAAGATGTTACCTTTTTTGAGTCATAATCATATCATGATGGTGGAATTTCTTCTATTACTCTTATTGTTGTTCCACCTTCCTCCTCACCTTCTATTGATGTTCTATGTGATCAAACTCCAAATGTCACTCTACTTGAAGACACTCTTGTGCAAGACCATCACAGCTCACCACCATTACAAGTATATAGTCGCCAACCATGTGCTCCCACTCTTACTGCACCATCCTCCATCTCTAATAGTGAGCTTGATGTCACATCCTAGGATGACCTTCCTATTGCTCTTAGGAAGGGCACTCATTCTTGTACACAACATCTCTTATCTAATGTTATCTCTTATGCTAATATTCATCCTACTTTTCTCCATTATGCCTTAACCATCTCCACAGATTCTTTACCTACATCTACCTAGGATGCTCTCACTGTTCCTCATTGAAAGGCAGCTATGGACAATAAAATACAAGATCTCCTCTCTCGTGGCACTTGGGATCTCATTCCTCAACTTGAAAGAACCAATGTTGTCACATGTAGGTGGGTGTACACCATCAAACACAATCCTAATAACACTATTGACAGATACAAAGCTTGTCTGGTGGCTAGAGGTTTCTCTCAAGAATATGGAGTGGATTATTCTAAAACTTTTTCCCTTGTAGCTTGCCTTGACTCCATTCAAGTGTTACTTTCCATGACAATAAATCAGTCTTGGCCCTATGTTCAACTTGATGTTAAGAATGCATTCTTTTATAATGAATTAGATGAAACTATTTATATGAAGCAACCTTCAGGTTATGTTACTCAGGGGGAGATACAACAAGTTTGTTTACTTCACAAAGTCATTTATAGTCTTAAACAGAGTCCAAAGGTGTGATTTGAAAAATTTTGTGTTGTAATGCAGAGTAGTGGTTTTGACAACTGTCATGTTGATCACTCTATTTTTGTCAAGCATACCTCAAAAAGAGTTGTCTTACTTGCAATTTAGTGGATGACATGTTGTTGACAAATAGTGACTTATAGGGCATCGATGAGACCAAATCCTTCCTCAACCAACACTTTACCACAAAGGACATGAGAAAACCAAGATATTTTCTAGGGATTGAAATGGCCTATTCCAAGGGAAGACTTTCCTTGTCTCAACGGAAGTACACCTTAGATATGCTAAAAAAAATTGATCTTGAAGGGTGTCAACTAGAGAGAACCCCCATGGAACAGAATCACTCTTTTTATGATGAAAACTCTCCTTTGTTTGAAAATCTAAGCAAATACAGGCATCTCGTTGGTAAACTCATCTATCTAACAATCACCCGACCAGATATCACCTTTGCTATGAACTTGTTTAGTCAATTCATGCATGCTCTAAGACAAGTACATTAGCAAGGTGTTGTCTATGTACTATCATACATCAAAAAGACTCTAGGCAAAAGACTCCTTTATAAAAAACATGGACACTTACGTATTGTTGGATATTTTGATGCTAGATACACTAGTGATAAATCTACTAGAAAATCTACTTCTAGTTTCCTAACATATCTTGGTGGCAATCTTGTCACATAGAAGAGCAAAAAGTAGAATCTGGTCTCCAAGGTTAGTGTCAAAGTCGAATACAGAAGCATGTCTCAAGCCACCTCTGAAATAATGTGATTGAAAGCCTTACTATAGGAGCTTGGGGTTAATGTTCACGAGCCAATGTCGATGTTTTGTGACAATTAGATTGCAATTTACATTGCAAACAACCCCACATTTCATAAACAAACCAAACACATTGAGGTTGATTGTCACTTCATCTGAGATAATGTCTTGATGAAAGTTATATCCACTCCATTCACGTAGTCCAAAGATCAACTAGCTAATATTCTTACCAAAGGACTTGGTGTTAAAAGCTTTGAAAATCTTTGTAACAAGTTGAAGTTTTTTGATATATATCGTTTAGTTTGAGGGAGAGTGCTAGTGTTTTTTCTAAGTCCTTATATGGACCTTCTCTTATATGGATCTTGGGATCCATTTAAGCATATGTATATATAAGGTCTTGCCCTTTTCCACGAATAATAATCTTCTTCCTCTTCTCTTCCACCATCTTCAAGCCCTAATTACTAAACCAAATCGACCTTTCTGGGATACTACTTCAAAGTCATTCCAAGATGTTGGAAAATTTATAGACTAATTAAAAAGTTTATTTATCTTACTGTTACTTGCCCTAACATCACTTATGTTGTTGGACTTCTAAGTCAATTCATGTAAGAACCAAAAGAGGTGCACTAGAATGGAACTATTAGGATCCTATCTTATATAAAGGGCAATCCTAGAAAGGAGTTGATAATTTCTAAGCATAAACACTTAAATATAAAGGCTTATTCAAATTCTAGATATGGAGGAGACAAAAATAATAGGAGATCCACCTTAGGCTATCTTGGAGGAAATCTTGTGATGTAGAGAAGTAAAAAGTAATGTAGTGTTTAAATTAAGTGTTGAAATAGAATACAAATCTATGTCACAAATAGTAAATAAAATGATATGGCTTAAGTCAAAAGTGACTGAACTTCAGGTACAAGTTCATCTACATATGAACATGTACTGTAATTTCAAGCTACCATCTACATTGTTGGTAATCATATCTTTCATGAATGCATAAGGCATATAGCGATTAATTAGTAGTTGTTCGAGAATTAGTAGTTGTTGGCATTATCACCACACCTTTCACTAGATTTTCACAACAAACAATGTATATTTTTACCAAGGGACTTAATGCCAATACTCGTAATAAACTATATGACAAGCTGAAAATATTTGATATATATGCTTCAACTTGAAGGAGAGTATTAGAAAGTCATTTATATATTATGCCCAATTCAACCCATATGTTAATTCTATATATATATATGTCCTATAAAATGTCATGTGATTAAAGCAATTTTATTATCTCTCTTGACACTTATGATTATGTAAAGTTTCCTTCCAATTTACTAAGTGATGAAAATCAACTTCTATGTTATCATTTCTCAATAAAGGGAGAGAGTTTCTCAATTTACATTTTTCAATTGTTGTAGAGCAGCAACAATAACACAAACATTTGCAGAGTGGTGATGAAGATAGTGGATGGCAACGATGACAGCAAAGAAGTGACAATAATGATAGTGGGTTCACAAACTTACCTGCAAAACACAGGATGTTGCTTACTATCAATGTTGGCTATTGGACATTGTGGTTAGCCAGAAATGAGAGAGAGTCTTCAAGAATACGAAAGTGCCACTGCAAGAGCTTTTGGCTTTTTTTTTTGTTTTCCATTTTTGGGATACCTCACTCATAGCCTTGTAATGTCCTTCCTTTTTTTTTTACTGCACTTTTTGTGTTTTTCTTCATCCTTGGATGAAGCTTATGAATTAGTAAGATTTCATTCTTACATTTTTGGAAGAAAAAAAAAACAGTGACAATAATAGTGGAGTGGCAGAGATGGTTTTTCAATGGTGATAATGGCAATGGAACAGGGATAACTCACAATGGTGGTGTACCAGTAACAAAGATGGCGGAATGGAAAAAAAAAGGAATGATATTGACAATCCCTAAATCTGAAAACACAATGCTGGCACCAACATTTAGGGTCACAACTTCTATATTAATTTCTTAAATCTTAATAAGACTCAGCACCAATTTAATGTCAAATTTTGGACAAATAATGTTGCAAGATGAAGAATGAAGGAGCATTGGCAAGTATCCAAGATTCTCATCACATAAATAGTTCTGAGGTAAGGAAGATAGTTAAACAAGCATGAGTTATTTAACGGCAATAATAATTTGCTGGAGATTCTCAAATTGCAATATCTCTCTCATTTAAGTGGGAAAATTAGGTAAGAAGCTAACCAGAATAGTTCGCCTCATGTTTGAAGAGTCAGACTGCCCGGCTGCAGCAGTCTCAAAGAATTTATAAAGAGAAGCAATTGCTCCCTGGCCAGCAGTCTCAAGGACATTGCAGCTCTCAAGAACAAGCCCTTTTGGTATACCATTTTTCTTTATATATCCTTGCAAATTGCTAACAATCTTTTCTGTTGGATTCTCAGCAACTCCATGAAATTTCTTGAATCCAGTCACGTAAACAGATACCGATGATGGTCCTTCTGATCCCATTCACTGCTCTATTTGTGTTTCAATGTACAGCAAAGAATTTGCTTACCTTGTTCTGTGAAGATGTATGTGGAATCTAAGCACACGCCAAGGCGCTTTCTGAAAAAGGTTTCACCTGCACAACAAAAATATAAAAATTTCCGTTTGTATTTATTATCTACAACATCGAATTTATTTCCACTCCATTTTCCGATGACTTATAAAACGTACCAACTAAATTTCCCATCTTACCTGAACAGAGAAAAAAACCAAAAAGGGAATAGGATAAAACCCGCACGAATAGGACGATTTGAAGAAGCAAAGATATGATACAATGATCCGATATTGACCATCCAACCATGTCTCCAGAGCTTAGAAGAACATATATCAAAGTACAATTGCTTAACAAAAGCATTTAAAAAAGAAGTGCCACTAGGAACAATCAAAAAGACTTGTTCTATCTAATAAACCCAAAAGGCCGATGGCATGCCATATAGACAACATAACGCTTCGATGAACACCCACACCAAAAAGACATCCATGGACAAAGCACAGAGACCCAACTCATCGGCACATCCAATTATAGAAATATTACCATAAATATAGTGTGAACTAAGTGAATAACAATCCTACGCAAACCAAAAGGACGCCGATCAATTCCTGAACACCGATAACAGAAAATATATGTATATAAATTTGGAAGTGGAAATTCCAACAAAACATTTGGAAATAATAAAGCCAAGAAAGAAGGAGAACAGAAACAAGAGAACCGACCAGAAGGTGGGGGGCAACGAGGATCCTCACCTTGTGCTCTGGGAAAGGGAAACAGTAGGGTCAGGCGCGGTGAGACGAGGGAAGACGGAGAAACTGGAAGTGAGAGAAGATGGCCAGAGATTGGCAAGCCGAACGGAAAGGGTGTAAATTTCGTGTCAGGCATTGGACATATAAAATAAACCTAAACAGGTATGGGGATACAACGAAAACATCACGTAGTTTTCCCCCCTACGCTAGCGTAAGGATAACATAAGGTTTTTTTTTAATTGAAAGTGAATTAGAATAAGATATAGATTCTATGTAAGCCATCATTGAGAGATTAATAATATGTAACAAAAATTTTAAACTAACAGATCATGACAAAAAGTCAACAGCAAGGCTAATAGAAGTCCAATAACAACCAAAAAAAAAAAACCTAGGGCAACTTAAAAAGTTTAGTCTCCACAACAGCTAGAAGCCTTTTCTCTAACGAAGTGAGGGCCTTAGATGTGTGACACAAAGATTCTGGACTCTACAACCTAAAATATTGTAAAAAGAAAATTATTTAGATCAGCACCCACCCCAGAGGGGGACTACTAAAAAAATTCATTTTGAGTCCAGAGATTGCTTGAAAAATACAAGGGATTCGTTTAAAATCTAATACATTTTGAACAATAAAGAAGCAATCATGAATGTTTCTTTCTTCCTTTAAAAACCTGCATGGGGGTGTCTGTTGGTAGACTAATTAAGTTTTAAAACTATGCATTTAGCAATAATTTTATAAGAGGAGTTCTTGAGAAGTGAGATTGGTCTACAATCAGTAACGATTCTTGAAGAATATCTAAATCTTCACTGCAAATCATATAACAAAAGCCTTGTTAACTTTCTTTGACTAAATCATCAAAAGCCTTTTCTAAGGCATCGAGATTTGTAAAACTTTAAAGAAGTTGATCCCTATTTATCAGGTCTAATATCTAAAACAATGGCTACATGACCTAAAGATAATACAAGCCTTAGCAAAACAAATAATTTTAAGGTGTAGAGAATCTCAATCAAAAAGAGCCTGTCAAGATTGGACTGAGTAGTATCTCGTTTAAAGTTAAATTAAGTATATTTAACATTATTGACGAGGAAATTAATCAAATTGTTTGAATTAACGAAGTTATTAAATTCTTTCATTTGATCAAGGTGGACAATTACGTTAAAATCACCTTAAAGGATCACAGATTATTTGCTGTATAAGAGATCCTTAAAAAACCAACTTTTCCTTTCAAAGGTGTTTGTACCGTCAACAACAGAAAGTTAAAAATTTTACTTATAAATTACTTATAATACATATTTGAAATTAAAAATTAATTAATTTGACATTATATATTTTAATAATCATAAGATGTATATTTTAATTATTTATGATCATAAATCTTAAAAAATATAAATAAAATTTATTAAAATACAACAATGAAATAGAAGTAAATTATAAAAACGAAATACAAATTCATATCTTCCATTGTTACAAATATTCCACAATAAATTCTTAAACAAAGAAAATACAAAACATAGTTCATGATTTAATAATGACAATTACCCTACATAGTTTGGGATATTATTACATGCATTTAATCTACTATTATTTTTTTTGTTCTTAACTACTACCAGCAATATGTAGTTGTTCATCATCTTCAAAATGTATTGGAAATTCTATTTCTTGATCATGATCTTCAACTCCTACTTCATCTTCAAGTAGATATATTTTATCTACCTTACGAATAAATTATGAAAAATGAAACATACTTAAACAATCTTAACATATGTTTTATAAGGAATTGACATATAATCTCATAAAATGGAAAATCAATGTTTCACCACTCTAAATGTGTGTTTTATGATTGTCTATAATTATAAATGTCTATAATTAAAATTTCCGATTGTATTACTTAGAAGTCGATTAGCAACATAATCATTTAAGTAATAATGAACACCTCAAAATAAAGTAATAAATTTTGGTCGATTTGGATAACCAGCATCAACCAAATAAAATTTCCCTACAAACAAGATTTAAATCAAAGCTATCAAAAATCATTCTTATCTAATTTAATAATCATGTAAGAATAATGACATTATATTCATTAAAAATAGTACTTAGTGAAACTCAAAGACCATTTAGCTAATTGATTGCATTTTGAAGTACACTTATATTAGATGTCAAACCTTACCATCTACTCATAATATAAATAAATTCCATATCAAAATTGCAAACTATCATGACGTTTTATGATAATTTACATTTTCTGTTCTAAATCTAGCATTTTCCTCTCCTACAATTGTTGCTTTTACATGTGTCCTATCAATAACTCCAATACAATCCTACAAATAAAAAGAAGTTTCTATTGGAAATGCATCTATAATTCTATCAAAAAACTAATCTTACCTTAAAATAAGGAAAAATAATAGGATCATTATGAATCCTTTTTGGAGTTGATGTAGATGGCTTTCCTATCAAGATGTTAGTCAATTATATTATTGCATTTAGAATTTCATTAAAATAAATATTGACAGTCCAAGTAGAATGATGAAAATGCTCCTATGTTACTCTATATCTTTGATTCTGCCCAACTACTACAAGAAACATTTTAAGCTTCTCTTCTATTGTGACATATCTACCATTAAACACAATTCCTTTATTTCTTAATAAAGTTGACAATTTAATGAAAACATCCTAACTCATTCAATATACTTTTCTATAGTTGTATACTTGATTAAGCAATAATGAATCTAATAATCTTGTTATATACTCTACACCTTTCTTACTATAAATTCTTTTAGTATTTCTTAAAGTACTACTTGGATATATTGTTAAGGAAAGTAGCAAAGTAGTCACTATCATGATGACAACGTTTGTGATCATTTTATCTTCCTCCTCTTCCTCTTCCAATAGCATCTTCAAACATTGCAAATTGGAGGATGAAGACACGTTTTAAATGTTCTGATCTTTGTATGATAAACATCAAGTATAAGTATTATATAAAGATAAAATTCAATAAAAAGTATTTTTCATAATAATAACATTTATCCTGAAAAAAAATTCACGTGTTCATAACAAAATAATATCCATCATTACACAACATTCAACAAAATAATACAATAACATCCATATTCAAAATAAAAAGTTCATTATACATCACCGTAATTTATATTTTAACCATTCAACTTTCATCTCTTCTCACATACACAAAAATGTTTATTCTCTCTATCTTTCAAAATCTCTAAGAGTCTGAATCTCTCCTTTATATTAATTTCTGGAATAAATAAAAGTTCATCCATCACGACCTCCATTTCTTGCTTATTAGAATCCATTCTACATGTTTCAAGTGTGATCCTACGTGATTCAAGTTCCAATGCCTCTCTTATAATTGCATTTCATTCTTCACCTCTTTCACTTATTTTCTCAACAAAAGATTCAAGTATTCTTGCAACTTTTTCTACAACATTACACATAAGTGCTTGTGATTCTACATGTGGTCTTGGACATTTTTTTCACTTGGGAAACTCACTACTTGTATTGACATCCATTGATGAAGGTTGGTCAAGAGGTTCTTGTGTGGAAATTTGGATGTCTTCATCCATACGATTCCCAAAAGAAACATCATGCATAGGTTCATTTGAATAGATAGCATCTCTTTTTGATGTTATGTTCATCCAAAAAAGCATTTCAAGTTGAGGGTAAATGAGACATACCTTCCCCCTACATGAACTACACTTTAGATGTGCCTAACAAAAAAAATACAATTAAACTATTGATATATGTATTAAGAAATAAATACAAATGATGTAAATTTTACCTTAATAAATTCTTCTCATACTTCCTTTAAGATATCTATATGACCATTGATATAATCTCACCCTCATCCACATTGATTTAATATTAAAGTATAGTTCTTGTACATAACTCGCTAGGTCTTGATTCAACTATCAACATTTTTCTTCTCAATACTACATCTTGTTTCCTTGTATCTTTTAATTACTTTCTTCTATATCTCTAGTTTAACTTTTCCATCATGAGCCTTGTTTAGAATGAAATTATGCATAATATTAGTGGTTAATAAATAGTTAATTGTATAATATTTAGTTTATCATACGAGAATTAAGCCATTATGTTATAATTATACAATTATAAGCCTTAATTAAAGAATATGCATAATTTAAAAGAATTAAACATTAATTAAATATCATTTCTGAAAGATTGAAAACTTAGTTTACGTGTGGTTTTATAATATTAAACATGATATATTTTATTTTTACATATTTGTATTATGTATAGTGCATGGTTAAACTCGTTAAGTTAATGTTCTTTTCATAAAAAGATTACATGACTACTTGTGTTACAAGTTTAAAGGTTAAAAAGATCACGTGAGAATTTGTTGAGTTAGTGAGCAAAATTATAAGTTGTATATCTAAACTCGTTAAGTTAGCATTATACACGTGTTGAATTTAAAGTTTACTAATGTTATATTATATCACATGAGTTGCACATGTTTAACTCGTTAAGTTAACATAACTACACGTGTTAAGTTGCTTAATTAAATACTAAGGTAACATGTTAGGTTAGCATTATAAACTTATAAGTTATTTCTTTATTACACTTGATACATATATTATTGTTTATATATGTGAGTACGTTAAGTTAATAGTTAAGTCAATGGAGTAAGTCCATTAAGTTATACTAACTCCATAGACTAGTTATTTTCTAATATTCGATTGTGAGTAGTTATAGGTAATTCAAAGAAAACCACGTTGCACAAACCACATCATGATCTAAATCGTGGAGAAAGAAGTAATTACCATTATTGATGGGAATAAAGGAAATCCAACTAGTGATTTAGGCGAAAATAGTTATTACTAAAAGAAATATAAAAGGAAAAGAGAAAAAATGAAAAAAGAGGGAGGGGGGAGAACCACACTCACTACAGAAAGTGTTAGACATTCCTTGAGCTCCCATCAATACCACTATTACCACCATCCATTGGAGGTTTGTGAAGATACTTTCTAAATGTCGGGTCGATTCTAAGAAAAACATGGTGACTAAGAACTATTGTGAGAAGTAATCGCGTCATAGAAAGGAATGACATTTTCACCAAGTATTGAATCATCTCTCAAGAGACAGTAAAACTTTCAGCCTTAGTTTCAGATTGATGCCGCTAAGCTGAAGAGGATATCAACTTACAAAAGTCTAGGTTTGCAATCTAGTAGGGAGAGAAGTGTTTGATAGTAATTGGTTAAGTTTTTAGTGATGTAATTGTATCACATGTATTAATAGAAGTTTCTTACTATCAATAGAGAATTTTACCTTTCATAACTCACCCATCTTATGGAACAAAACACAAACAACTACTTGTTTACATTTACATATTTTTCTTTATCAAGTTTGTGTTGTATCATCTGTGTTTGTATTGTTAGTTAGTAAATGTTGAATGTTTCGTGTTTATTTTATTCTAGTTAATAGAAAATCATATTACTAATTGTTGAAACTAGTTAGTATAAATGTTTGAAATCGTGATTGATTTATTTACTGTTTGGAGTATTTGAATGCTAGAATTGATCAGTGATGAATGTAATATAAAATAGCATTTGAAGAGCATAAAAGATGTTTATAATGTATAGAATCGCCCAATGGATGACTGAGTTATTCTGTAATCAACAATACTAATTGGAAGTTACCAAAGAGCTCATTGAGTTAACTATAACTTAATGAAGGAAGTTTGTTGAGTTAATTGTAACTCCACGAACTAAGTTTGTTAAGTTAATTATAAATCAACGGAGTGAGTAGATTAGAGTATATGTTAAACTCTAGTTATAAAAATTTAAAGAGTCAAATTGATTTCAATCATTTCTTATGGGTTCAACCTATACTTGTACACTTATACAATAAATGTTGTGCACTTGTAGACAATTTAACAAACTAAGTTACTAAAATTAAGTATTATTCATGAAATTACTTGTTACTTATAAAAAAAAATTAAATTGACAAGACAAGTTTTTCTAGCACTATTGCCAGGGAATGAAAATTGTAGCACTATTTTATTTCATAGCAGTAAGAGTGTTGTGTGATTTTATCATTAAGAATATGACATATGCTTATGCTCAAAGTTTTCTAAAACCTATAGTTAGCATATGTGAATTCTACAATTTAGAAGGACATCATATTGCTAATTGTTTAAAGTTGAGACAATTGTAGATGACTAAATCAAATGAGCAACAAATGAACTATATCTAATATAATAGGGTTACTTCAAGATGAGTAGTATGTCTAGAAAAAAAGAAGTTTGGGATAGGTATGACAGACTTAAATGAAGTTTAGAACAAAACCTAAACAAACTAGAAGAATACATCCATTATCATCAAGAAGTTAACCAAGTAAATTATTAGGAAAATTATTCAGAACCTAAGATAGATATTGTTTATGAAACTAAGAAAACTATAACAAAAATTAACCAAAAATTGAATGCAATGAGATTAGATGATCTAGAAAGAAAGCTAAATACACTTGATGAATTTACAATAAAATTACAAGTCATACAAGATCAACAAGATAATATAAATGAACAGTCAAATCTCAAAAATGAGCATCAAGTACAAAACATGAAGATAAATGAAATTATAGATAAAATAGGAATTGAGAAATATAATCCAACTAAAGAATATATGGAAACCATCATAGATAAAAATTTATATGTAATAGATAGAAATACAAGAAAATCATGAAATTTCTGAAAATGTGGAAAATGTATATGTAACATTGAGATCTAGAACCTATGTGCCACCTAAAATTTAAAAAGAAAAAGAGTTACATTTAAGTAAGAACAATCTTCAAAATGAAAATGAACATATAATATCTAAAAACATAGAAATTAATGAAGAAAAATTTAAATCTGAAAGTAAAATTGTAAATGGGCAAGAAAAAGATAATGATAAGAAAGAATCTAAAGGTAATTTTAGACAAGAAAAAGAATCATTTAAATCACAATCATTAACACCTATCCTGAAATATTACAACAAACATTTCTTGAAAAATAAGAGAAAATTCAAGAAATATTTAAGAAAGTGCAAGTTAACATTCCTCTATTAGACTTGTTTAGAATGAAAAAGTACATATTATTAACGGTTAAATGATGGTTAATTGCATAATATTTAGCTTATCATATGAGAATTAAGCCATTATGTTATAATTGCACTGTTATATGCTTTAATTGAAGAATCTGCTTAATTTTGGGGAATTAATGTTAATTTAGTACATTTATGAACTGTCGGTAAATTGCAGGCTGTGAAATTCTTAAGTATCCGAAAATGCATCTGAGCATCGGATAGTTATACCTGTAACTCTCCGAAATGTTATTTTATGTTTAAACTGCTGCTGACACGTGTTGAGAGCTGGTAGATTTACTTACGTTATAACTTGTTAAGTTAGTACAACTGCACACGTTGAGTTACATGAAAATACACTAAGTCAATGCGTTAGGTTAGCGTTATAAATTTAAGTTGTTATTTTTGCACGTGTTTTATAGTTAAATCAACAAAGAAAGTCCGTTGAGTTATCTGTAACTCCACGGACTATAAATTTTCTAATATGCCACTGTAGCGGTTGTAGGAACAGACAGTTGGAAGGAAAAACCACGTTCGCACGTATCACGCAGGAATTCAATCGCGTAGGGAGAAAGAAATCATCGTCGTTGATCTGAAGGAAGGAAATCCAACCGATCATTCAAGCAAAAGTAGTTACCACTAAAGAAATATAAAAGAAAAGAAGAAAAAAAGAAAAGGGGTGATCGATGGATGGCCAGTGTATACAGAGGAGGAGCACCGAGCTTTCTACAAACAATATCGGCGATTCTCCGAAGTATCACACCAACCATCGTATCACCACCATAATTACCAATCATCGGAGGTCTGTGAGGATACTTGCCTAATGTCGGGTCGATTTCGAGCCAAACACAATGCTTGACAACCATTGTGAGGAGTGATCGCGTCGCGGGAAGGGAAGACATTTTCACCAAGCGCCGACTCATATTTCAGGAGATCATAAAGCTTTTAGCCTTAGCTTCAGGTTGATGCCTATATGCTGAAGACGAGATCATCTTGCAATTCTAGACTCGCGATTCTATAGGGAGAGGAGACAGAATTGTAAGTGGTTCAATTTTTAGTGGTGTAATCGCGTTGCAAGTAGTGTCGGAAGTATTTACTATCAAGTGAAATTACCTTACATTTCACCTTTCGCCCATCACATAAAAACAAAAATACCAAAAACAATTTATCTTTGTTTGTATGTTGTATTTGAGTGTTGTATTGTTTGTGTTGTATCGTGATTAATGTTATCTGTATCAGTTTTATGATTATTTTATGTTAGTTTTAATTTTACAGTTTACTAAAATTGGTTTGTACAAAACAACATAAAGATTTTAATGGTTACTGTTTGAATCATCTGAATGTTACTATTGCTTAACGATAAATCCAATGTTAACTAGCATTAAAAAGCTTAATTGATATTATTTACAATCTCTGGAATTGCCTAATGGTTGGCCGAATTCCTCTGTAAATAATACTATTATAAAGAAGAGACAGGCTCGTGGAGTTAACTTAAGTCCACGAGGATAGTCCGTTGAGTTAGCCATAACTCAACGAACTTAGTCCGTTGAGTTAACTGTAACTCAACGGAGTGTTTATTGAATATAAATTTGAATTGTTCACAATCAAACATTTCTTAAATTCATCAGCAATTCCCTATGGGATCGACCTATACTTGCACACTGATACAATAGACACTGTGCACTTGCAGTTAAAGTACAAATTGGAATTAATATCTAAATTGTATTAAAGGTTGTTTGTTTACTTCTAAAAGAAAGAATAGGCATAAAGATAAATTAACTAAGTAAAAATAGAAGTAACAAATCTAAGTTTTTCTAGTGTAGTGCGGGGAAAAAACGAACAAGTTTTATGGTGCCGTTGCTGGGGAATTGAATTAAATTGAATTGAATTGAATTGAACTTAATTGATTTGAATTGAATTGAATTGAATTGAATTGAATTGAATTGAATTGAATTGAACTGAATTGAATTGAATTGAACTGAATTGATTTGAATTGAATTAAATTGAATAGATATAAGCAACTGTTAGAGATGTTTCATTTTAATAGTTAGAGTTGTGTGTTTTCTTCTGTAATATAGAATATGGCATATGCTTATACTCAAAGATTTCTGAAACCTTTAATTAGCATATGTGAATTTTGCAATTCTGAAGGACACGACATTTCTGATTGTTTGAAATTGAGACATTTATAGATTGATAGATCCCATGAACAACAAATGAATTATTCTCAATATAATAGTCGAGTATGAGAATCCTATAGTTTACCCAATTGATGGTCAGTATAGAATGTGTAATATGATGAGAGACACTAAAGTTTGGGATAGTTATGACAGACTAGAGCATAGTATAGAGCAAAATCTAGACAAACTGGAATACTTTGTGTGTCAACAACAAGAAGTCAACCAATTAAACTATAAGGAGGCATATTAAGAACCTAAACAGGATATAATTTACGAAACTGAAAAAGTCATAAAGAAAATTGATCAAAAATTGAATGCAATGAAATTAGATGATCTAGAAACAAAATTAAAAGCATTAGACAAAAATGCAATGAAAATACAAGTTTTACAATAGGACAATGAAAATTATAATGTTATAAACCTGCACAACTTGCAAAATATACAACAAACAGAAAACACAAATGTAAGAGAATTTAAAGAATGCACTTTAAAACTAAAAACAATTGAAGATCATAATCACGAAAATGATATACAAAAACATCATGAAAGTAACGAAAATCTGGAAGATGTATGTGTAACATTAAGATCTGGAACTGATATACCACCAAGAACTCAAAATGAAAATGATATGAAGGTGGACAAGAGTAAAAATCAAAATGATAATGAAAATGTAATAGCTAAAAATCTAGAAACCACTAAAGAACAATCTGAATATACAATTGAAGCTAAAAATGATCAAACAAATCAACTGAAAGAAAAAGAGTCTTTGAAATCAAAATCTTTAGCACGCTATCCTGAAAGATTACAACAAACAATTCCTGAAAAATAAGAAAAAATCAGAGAAATTTTTGAAAAAGTACAAGTTAACATTCCTTTGTTAGATCTATTGCAGAATATGCCACCTTGTGCTAAATTTCTGAAGGATTGGTGTACTAAGAAAAGAGAGCAAAAAGTTCTTAGAAAGGTATTTTTAGCTGAGCAAAGTAGTTACCTATTTCTGCCACAAATTCCTAAAAAGTTATCTGATCCTAGAATCCCTGTTATATCATGTACCATAGGAAATATCATTCTAGAAAGAACCTTAATAGACTTAGGTGCAGGTATAAATGTTATGCCAAGTGATATATTTGCATCTTTAGGATTAGAAGGCTTAACTCCTACTAGTACGTTTATTCAATTAGCTGATAGAAGTATAAGATACCCTAAAGGAAAAATAGAGGATGTCTTAATTAAAATCAAGAATTTTATATATCCTATTGATATTGTAATTTTGGATTCCCAACAAATTAAGCATAAAAATAGTGATACATCTTTAATTTTGGGAAGGTCATTTTTAGCAACATCAAGGGCTGTTATAAATTGTAAAACTGGAGTAATGAAGTTAACATATGGTAATGAGGATACTCAATTAAATATTTTCAAACCAGAAATGTTTGAGGAGTTAGAAATGTCCTTACATACCATAGACTTTTTAGAGGATGAAGGAGATTTGTTAGATGATGTGATTCAAGAAGAATTAAATAGGTAAATCAATTTTGAAACTTTAGAAGAAAATGAAAGCATAAATATAGAAGGAGATCAGGAAGAAATTAATTTAAAAAATGATGATGTTCAATTAGGAGCTCTAGCTTCTGATGGGCAACATTTAGAATTAAAACATTTACCTCCTGAATTAACCTATATATTTCTGGAAGATAAACGGACATGCCCAATCATTATTGCTTCAGATTTGAAAGAGGATCAAATAGCTAAATTAAAAGATGTAGTAAAAAGTTATAAAGAAGCAATAGGATGGACTATGACTGATATAAAAGGGTTAAGTTCAACTTTATGCTGTCACCACATATATTTAGAAGAGAATGCTAAACTTGTTAGAATTCCTGAGAGGAGATTAAATCCAAACCTTAAGTAAGTAGTCAGGAAGGAAATAGTTAAATGGTTAGATAATGATATAATATATCCGATTTCTGATAGCTCGTGGGTTAGTCCAATCCATGTAGTTCCCAAGAAATTAGGATTAACAATTGTTAGGAATGAAAGTCAAGACTTGATACCTACTAGAATTCAATTAGGCTGGAGAGTATGTATAGACTATAGAAAGTTGAATGCTGTGACTAGGAAAGATCATTTTCCCTTACCTTTTATAGATTAAATGTTGGAAAGATTAGCAGGGCAAGAATATTTTTGTTTCCTAGACGGGTATTCAGGGTATAATCAAATTCCAGTAGCATTAGAGGATCAAGAGAAAACAACTTTCACCTCTCCTAATGGAACTTATGCTTTTAAAAGAATGTCATTCGGATTATACAATGCACCAGCTACCTTTCAAAGGTGTATACAGGGCATATTTAATGGAATGACTGATGAATTTTTAGAAATATTTATGGATGATTTTACTATATATGGTAACTCATATGAAGTGTGTTTAAGCAATTTAGACCAAATATTAAAACGCTGTGTGGAAAAAAATCTGGTTTTAAATTGGGAAAAATGTCACTTCATGGTTAAACAAGGAATTGTCTTAGGGCATGTTGTTTCTAAAAAAGGGTTGGAAGTAGATAAAGCTAAAATAGAAGTAATTTCTAATCTACCAGAACCTAAATCAGTAAAAGATATTTGATCATTTCTAGGACATGCTGGTTTTTATAGAAGATTTATTAAAGACTTTAGCAAGATAGCTAGACCTTTAACTAATATATTAAAAGATGTTCCATTTAACTTTGATAAAAATTGCAAGGAAGCATTTTTTAGACTTAAGACTAGCTTAATTTCAACTCCTATAATTCAAGCACCTAATTGGAACCATCCATTTGAATTAATGTGCGATGCTTCTGATTTTGCTGTAGGAGCAGTGTTAGGACAGAACATAGAAAAATCTCCTAGAGTGATTCATTATGCAAGCAAAACCTTAAATGATGCTCAAGTTAATTACACAACTACTGAAAAAGAATTTTTAGCTGTTGTGTTTGCTTTAGAAAACTTTAGATCATATGTGATTGGAGTTAAAGTAATAGTATACACGGATCATTCAGCTCTAAAACATCTAATAAAGAAAAAAGAAACTAAACCTAGATTGATCTGATGGATATTATTATTGCAAGAATTTGATCTAGAAATTAAAGATAAAAAAGGTTGTGAGAATGTAGTAGCAGATCATTTATCAAGATTACAAATAGAAAAATCAAATATTGAAATTAAGGATAATTTTCCTGATGAACAATTAATGACCATCAACACAATGCCTTGGTATGCAGACATAGTTAATTACTTAGTTACTGGTTTAACACCTAAGGATTGGAATAGACAGGATAAGAAATTGTTTTTCTCAAGAGTAAAATATTACTATTGGGAAGACCCTTACTTATTTAAGAAATGTCCTGATCTAGTTTTAAGGAGGTGTGTTCCAGAAACTAAATATTCGAGCATATTGTCTTTCTATCATGACCAAGCTTGTGGAGGACATTTTTGTTCAGGGAAAACTACTGCAAAAATTCTACAATGTGGGTTTTATTAGCCAACACTATTCAAAGATGCTCATAAATATTACTTAAGTTGTTTAAGATGTCAACAAATAGGAAGAATATCAAAGAGGAATATGATGTCTCTTAATCCTATTGTTGAGGTTGAAATCTTTGATGTGTGGGGAATAGATTTTATGGGTCTATTTCCTATATCTAATCAATTTAATTACATATTGTTGGAGGTGGATTATGTATCTAAATGGATAGAAGCTATTCCTACAAAAACTAACGATAACAAAGTGGTAATACAATTTATAAGAGCAAATATATTTGCCAGATTTGGAATACCTTAAGCTATTATCAGTGATAGAGGAACTCATTTCTGTAATAGAAGTTTTGAAGCCTTAATGAAGAAATATAGAATAAACCACAAAATTGCAAATCATATCATCCGCAAACAAGTGGACAAGTAGAAAGTGCAAACAAACAAATTAAATTAATCTTGGAAAAAGTAGTAAATCCTATTAGAACAGATTTGGCTAATAGATTGATTGATGCACTTTGGGCTTATAGAACTGCTTATAAAATGAGCTTAGGTATGTCACCTTTTAGGCTAGTAAATGGAAAAAGTTGTCATTTACCTGCTGAAATAGAACATAAAGCTTATTGGGCATTAAAAACTCTGAACACTAATTTAAATCAAACTACTGAAATGAGGAAAATGCAACTAATTGAATTAGAAGAATTTAGAAATGAAGTTTATTCAAAGACTGTAAGAGAAAAAGAGAAAATTAAATTCTGGCATGATAGAAAAATTATTCCTAAAAACTTTGAAATAGGACAAGAAGTATATCTTTATATGGCTAGACTCCATAACCATCTAGGAAAATTAAGATCTAGATGGGCAGGACCTTACATAGTTCGAAATATTTATCCTTACGAAGCTATTGAAATTGAAAATCCTAAAAATCAGAATATATTTAAAGTAAATGGACAAAGACTTAAACCTATTCTGAAAACACCAAAAAGCTCCTTCGGAATTATAGAAGAAGTCAGAGTAGAGGACTACTCGAGTTTTACTTAGTAAGAAATCAATTTTTATGTATATATATATATATATAAAACATTAAAAATATATATATAACATAAAAATAGTTGCGGTTCAACCGACTAGATCCATCGGTATGACCAGAAAATTAAAAAAAATATTTTGGTCTGACCGAAGCATAGTATTGGTTAAACTGGAAAAAAATTGTATATTAATTTTCAGAAAAAATATTGGTTTTACCGAAACATAGTATCGGTTCAACCGAAAGAAAAATAAAAAATATTTAGGTCTAACCGAAGCATAGTATCGGTTAAACTTGTAAAAAAAAAAAACAGAAAAACTATTCTCTGTAATATTTTTATTATTATATTTGCTTGTACGAGGAGTCCGTTGAGTTACGCTTAACTCAACAAGCATACTCCATTAAGTCTTGAGTTAAACATGAGTATAGTGCTATTAAACTTAGATATATCTCTTTTGCTTTAAAAGATACAGCTAAGAGATGGTTATATACTCTATCGCCTGATTCAATTTCTACATGGACTGAATTTTACTCTGTTTTTCTAGAAAAATACTACCCAACACATCAAACGATTAAAAAGAAGAAAGAAATATTAATGTGTAGCCAAAAATAGGGTGAATCATTCTGGAAATATTTTGAAAGATTTAAAGATTTAATGACTCAATGTCCACATCATGCAATGAGTAAAGCACAATTAATAGGCATAATTTATAAAGGCATAGATGTTTCAACGAAATCTTTATTAGAATCTACTTGTCAAAATGGATTTTTAAAATTATGTAGTGAAGAAGCATGGGCATATTTAGAAAATCTTGCAAAAAGAACTGCACAGTGGGAAAATTCGACTGAAGCTATTGCAGATAAAAGATTATTGCCAAGAGTAATGCGTGAAATAGATTCCAATACTATGCTTGAGGTGAAATTAAATGAATTAACAAAGAAAATAGAAGAGTTATCATTAAATCAAAAGCTAGCAGAAAAGAATATAAACATAAATGACTTAGATATTATTTATGCTAGAAACCAGAGAGATAAATTGGGAAATTCTAATAATCCTAATTGGAGAAATCACCCGAATTTATCTTGGAGAAACAACAATTTCTAAGGAGGAGAAAATATAAATGAGAAGAACATAAGTTATGAAGTATTAATTGAACAAGGAGTTAGAATAGAGAAATTAGAAAAGATAATCCAACAAGTAAACAATTGTCTAGAATTTATATTTGGAAATGCTGTAAATCAAAATCAGAATAGAAATATATCACTTAAACAGAAGGAACCAATGGAAGTTAGACCTACTAGAGGATTGCCAATACAAGCTATACCTAATCCTGTCAATAGAACTGTTAATGAAATTGATAACTCTTCTGGGAGGGTAGTTGAATGAAGCAGCATATCTGAAGCAACTATCTCTATATATATATGTTTTTATTTTTATCGTAGAGTTAATTTTTAACTCAACGAACTTAGTCCGTTGAGTTATGCCTTAACTCCACGAGGGTGTGCAGTAGTTATGTTAATTTTTGTTTTTATTTTACAGAATCGATAAATGGAATTAATGCAATTATCATTGGATGCACAAAGGGAAATACTAAGTAACTTGTCAGCTAAAGATCTGTACAGAATGTGTTGTGTATCAAAGGAAATTAAAGACTGTATTGAAGAAGAATATTTTCAGGGACTACAAGTTGCAAAAATGACTAAGATTAGAGATGGATTCATATGGAGGTCATTTAATCATAGTGCAAATACCCATGAATATCTGGCTATGGAAGAAACTACTGGAATTCCAACTAATGCATTAGAAGGAATGAGTCATATTATGGGGATAGATGAAGGATTAATCATATACAAGACGAGACCAAGGTATGCAAGTTTATCATTACCTGAGATTTTGATAAGAAATCCTATAACAGGAGAAGAATGAAATATAGGAAGGCCTAATATATCTGAAGCACCAACTGAAAATTGTGGGTCAGCTTTGATATTCTTCCTATTTGTTGACATCTTAAACAACTTAAGCAATATTTATGAGCATCTTTGAATAGTGTTGGCCAATAAAACCCACATAGCAGAATTTTTGCAGCAGTTTTCCCTGAACCAAAATGTCCTCCACAAGCTTGGTCCTGACAGAAAGACAATATGCTCGAATATTCAGTTTCTAGAACACACCTCCTTAAAACCAGATCAGGACATTTCTTAAATAAGTAAGGGTCTTCCCAATAGTAATATTTTACTCTTGAGAAAAACAATTTCTTATCCTATCTATTCCAATCCTTAGGTGTTAAACTAGTAACTAAGTAATTAACTATGTCTGCATACCAAGGCATTGTATTGATGGTCATTAATTGTTCATCAGGAAAATTATCCTTAATTTCAATATTTGATTATCTATTTGTAATCTTGATAAATGATCTGCTACTATATTCTCACAACCTTTTTTATCTTTAATTTCTAAATCAAATTCTTGCAATAATAATATCCATCGGATCAATCTAGGTTTAGTTTCTTTTTTCTTTATTAGATGTTTTAGAGCTGAATGATCCGTGTATACTATTACTTTAGCTCCAATCACATATGATCTAAACTTTTCTAAAGCAAACACAACAGCTAAAAATTCTTTTTTAGTAGTTGTGTAATTAACTTGAGCATCATTTAAGGTTTTGCTTACATAATGAATCACTCTAGGAGATTTTTCTATATTCTGTCCTAACACTACTCCTACAGCAAAATCAGAAGCATCGCACATTAATTCAAATGGATGGTTCCAATTAGGTGTTTGAATTATAGGAGTTGAAATTAAGCTAGTCTTAAGTTTGAAAAATGCTTCCTTGCAATTTTTATCAAAGTTAAATGGAACATCTTTTAATAGATTAGTTAAAGGTCTAGCTATCTTGCTAAAGTCTTTAATAAATCTTCTATAAAAACCATCATGTCCTAGAAATGATCTAATATCTTTTACTGATTTAGGTTCTGGTAGATTAGAAATTACTTCTATTTTAGCTTTATCTACTTCCAACCTTTTTTAGAAACAACATGCCCTAAGACTATTCCTTGTTTAACCATGAAGTAACATTTTTCCCAATTTAAAACCAGATTTTTTTTCGACACAGCGTTTTAATATTTGGTCTAAATTGCTTAAACACACTTCATATGAGTTGCCATATACAGTAAAATCATCCATAAATATTTCTAAAAATTCATCAGTCATTCCATTAAATATGCCCTGCACACACCTTTGAAAGGTAGGTGGCGCATTGCATAATCTGAATGGCATTCTTTTAAAAGCATAAGTTCCATTAAGACAGGTGAAAGTTGTTTTCTCTTGATCCTCTAATGCTACTGGAATTTGATTATACCCTAAATACCCGTCTAGGAAACAAAAATATTCTTGCCCTGCTAATCTTTCCAACATTTGATCTATAAAAGGTAAGGGAAAATGATCTTTCCTAGTCACAGCATTCAGCTTTCTATAGTCTATACATACTCTCCAACCTGATTGAATTCTAGTGGGTATCAAGTCTTGACTTTCATTCCTAATAACTGTTAATCTTGATTTCTTGGGAACTACATGGATTGGACTAACCCACGAGCTATCAGAAATCGGATAAAGTATATCATTATCTAACCATTTAACTATTTCCTTCCTAACTACTTCTTTAAGGTTTGGATTTAATCTCCTCTCAGGAATTCTAATAGGTTTAGCATTCTCCTCTAAATATATGTGATGACAACATAAAGTTGAACTTAACCCTTTTATATCAGTCATAGTCCATCCTATTGCTTCTTTATAACTTTTTACTACATCTTTTAATTTAGCTATTTGATTCTCTTTTAAATCTGAAACAATAATGATTGGACAGGTCCGTTTATCTTCCAGAAATATATAGGTTAATTCAAGAGGTAAATGTTTTAATTCTAAATGCTGCCCATTAAAAGCTAGAGCTCCTAATTGAACATCATCATTTTTTAAATTAATTTCTTCCTGATCTCCTTCTATATTTATGCTTTCACTTTCTTCTAAAGTTTCAAAATTGATTTGCCTATTTAATTCTTCTTGAATCACATCATCTAATATATCTCCTTCATCCTCTAAAAAGTCTATGATATGTAAAGACATTTCTAACTCCTCAAACCTTTTTGGTTTGAAAATATTTAATTGAGTATCCTCATTACCATATGCTAACTTCATTACTCCAGTTTTACAATTTATAACAACCCCTGATGTTGCTAAAAATGGCCTTCCCAAAATTAAAGATGTATCACTATTTTTATGCTTAATTTGTTGGGAATCCAAAATTACAATATCAATAGGATATATAAAATTCTTGATTTTAATTAAGACATCCTCTATTTTTCCTCTAGAGTATCTTATACTTCTATCAACTAATTGAATAACCGTACTAGTAGGAGTTAAGCCTTCTAATCCTAAGGATGCAAATATATGACTTGGCATAACATTTATACCTGCACCTAAGTCTATTAAAGTTCTTTCTAAAATGGTATTTCCTATGGTGCATGATATAACAGGGATTCCAGGATCAGATAACTTTTTAGGAATTTGTGGCAGAAATAGGGAACTACTTTGCTCAGCTAAAAAGACCTTTCTAAGAACTTTTTGCTCTCTTTTCTTAGTACACCAATCCTTCAGAAATTTAGCACAAGGTGGCATATTCTGCAATAGATCTAACAAAGGAATGTTAACTTGTACTTTTTCAAAAATTTCTCTTATTTTTTCTTGTTTTTCAGGAATTGTTTGTTGTAATCTTTCAGGATAGCGTGCTAAAGATTTTGATTTCAAAGACTCTTTTTCTTTCAGTTGATTTGTTTGATCATTTTTAGCTTCAATTGCAGATTCAGATTGTTTTTCAATGATTTCTAGATTTTCAGCTATTACATTTTCATTATCATTTTGATTTTTACTCTTGTCCACCTTCATATCATTTTCATTTTGAGTTCTTGGTGGTATATCAGTTCCAGATCTTAATGTTACACATACATCTTCCAAATTTTCGTTACTTTCATGATGTTTTTGTATATCATTTTCGTGATTATGATCTTCAATTATTTTTAGTTTTAAAGTGCATTCTTTAAATTCTCTTACATTAGTATTTTCTGTTTGTTGTATATTTTGCAAGTTGTGTAGGTTTATAACATTATAATTTTCATTGTCTTGTTGCAAAACTTGTATTTTCATTGCATTTTTGTCTAATGCTTTTAATTTTGTTTCCAAATCATCTAATTTCATTGCATTCAATTTTTGATCAATTTTCTTTATGGCTTTTTCAGTTTCGTAAATTATATCCTATTTAGGTTCTGAATATGCCTCCATATAGTTTAACCGGTTGACTTCTTGTTGTTCAAACACAAAGTATTCCAATTTGTCCAGATTTTGCTCTATACTATGCTCCAGTCTGTCATAGCTATCCCAAACTTCAGTGTCTCTCATCATATTACACATTCTATACTGACCATCAATTGGGTAAACTATAGGATTCTCATACTCGTCTCTATTATATTGAGGATAATTCATTTGTTGTTCATGGGATCTAATAATCTGTAAATGTCTCAATTTCAAACAATCAAAAATGTCGTGTCCTTCAGAATTGCAGAATTCACATATGCTAATTAAAGGTTTCAGAAATCTTTGAGCATAAGCATATGCCATATTCTCAATTACAGAAGAAAACACACAACTCTGGCTATTAAAAGAAAAAGCTCTAACAGTTACTTATATTAATTCAATTCACTTCGACTCAATTCAATTCAATTCCCTAGCAACGGTGCCATAAAACTTGTTTTGGTTTTCCCAGCACTACACTAGAAAAACTTGGATTTGTTACTTCTATTTTTACTTAGTTAATTTATCTTTATGCCTATTCTTTCTTTTAGAAGTAAACAAACAACCTTTAATACAATTTAGATATTAATTCCAATTTGTACTTTAACTGCAAGTGCATAGTGTCTATTGTATCAGTGTGCAAGTATAGGTCGATCCCACAGGGAATTGCTAACGAATTTAAGAAATGTTTGATTGTGAACAATTCAAATTTATATTCAATAAGCACTCTGTTGAGTTACAATTAACTCAACGGACTAAGTTCGTTGAGTTATGGCTAACTCAACAGACTATCCTCATGGACTTAAGTTAACTCAACAAGCCTGTCTCTTCTTTATAATACTGCTATTTATAGAGGAATTCGGCCAACCATTGGGTGATTCCACAGATTGTAAATAATATCAATTAAGCTTTTTAATGCTAGTTTACATTGGATTTATCATTAAGCAATACTAACATTCAAATGATTCAAACAGTCACCATTAAAATCTTTAAGTTTTTTTATACGAACCAATTGCAGTAAACTGTAAAATTAAAACTAACATAAAACAATCATAAAACTGATACAGATAACATTAATCACGATACAACACTCAAATACAATATACAAACAAAGATAAATTGTTTTTGGTACTTTTGTTTTGATGTGAACATGGAAATGGGTGAAAGGTGAAATGTAAAGTAATCTCACTTGACAGTAAATACTTCCGACACTACTTGCAACACGATTACACCATTGAAAATTAAACCACTTACAATTCTGTCTCCTCTCCCTATAGAATCGCGAGTCCAGAATTGCAAGATGATCTCCTCTTCAGCATACAAGCGTCAACCCGAAGCTAAGGCTAAAAGTTTTACAATCTCCTGAAATATGAGTTGGCGCTTGGTGAAAATGTCTTCCCTTCCCACGATGCGATCACTCCTTACAGTGGTTGTCAAGCACTGTGTTTGGCTCGGAATCGACCTAACATTAGGCAAGTATCCTCACAGACCTTCGATGATTGGTGATTATGGTGGTGATAACGATGGTTGGTGTGATACTTCAGAGAATCGCCGATACTGTCTGTAGAAAGCTCGGTGCTCCTCTGTATACACTAGCCATCCATCGATCACACTTTCTTCTTTTTTTCTTCTTTTCTTTTATATTTCTTCAGTAGTAATTGCTTTTGCTTGAATGATCGGTTGAATTTCCTTCCTTCAGATCAACGGCGATGCTTCCTTCTCCATGTGCGATTAAATTCCTACGTGATACGTGCAAATGTGGTTTTTCCTTCCAACTGTCTGTTCCTGCAATCGCTACAGTGGCATTTTAGAAAATAACTACAAAATACATGCAATAAAGAAATAAGCTGCTAACCTAACGTGTTACCTTAGTGTATATTCATGTAACTCAACGCGTATAGTTATGCTAACTTAACGAGTTATAATTTAAGTAAATCTACTAGCTCTCGACACGTGTCAGCAGTAGTTTAAACAGAAAATAACATTTCGGAGAGTTACAAGTATAACTATCCGATGCTCAGATGTATTTCGGATAGTTACAGCTAACTCACCGAAAATTCACTTAAGACATTCATTTTGGTTTCGACACGTGTACATCTGGAAATAATAAAATATTCTCTCTAAACATAACTGTTCGGCAATTTAAACATAACTATCTGATACATATTCGGTCTGTTAAACATAACTGTCCGAATTTGTTCGGTATGTTAAACATAACTGTCCGAATTTGTTCGGATACTTAAGAATTTCACAGCCTGCAACTTACCGACAGTTCATAAATGTACTAAATTAACATTAATTCCCCAAAATTAAGTAGATTCTTCAACTAAAGCATATAACAATGCAATTATAACATAATAACTTAATTCTCATATGATAAGCTAAATATTATGCAATTAACCATCATTTAACCGTTAATAATTTGCACTTTTTCATTCTAAATAGGTGCAAAAATCATATCTTAGTCAATACTCCATGAAATACTACGAAATCATAATGCTTTGAACCAAGACTCGAAGTACTAATGAGGAAAATTCATAGAACAGCTTTCCAAAAAGTATGCAATACAAGCATCACGTAGGCATTAAGCACAAAACCTAGTGTTCAACGAGAAATTCAAAACCACTGTAACCTCTAGAAGAAAAAATAAAAAATCAAAGCAATCCATTCTTAAAAATTACAAAACTTACATGATTGTAATCTACATAAAATTTCCTACAAAATTGTATAAAAAAAACTAAAAAATTCCACAAAAAATATAGTTTTTGAATAGAACAAAGTCAAGCAAGGATTCTATTTTTACAGAGTCCAGAACTACAAAAATTCATTCATCAACCTATCTTGTTCTTTACATGAATCTCAACTCAAAACAATGTAAAATCACAATTAAAGTGTACTAAAATAATAAGGAAACATATGCACATACATTCACATGTATTTATATACATTCACACTTTGAAACTATACTAAAAATGAAATATATGCAAACATTCACAATATGTATAACAAGCAACCAAGGTTTGAAGCATAAGGCATTAAAATGAAATGTAAAGTTTACACTAATGTTAGTAGACTCAAAGACATGCAAAGAAAATACAAACAAGACTCTAATAAACATACAAAAACCTAGAAAAACATACATCATGCAAGCGCTAACATAAGTCTTACACAATGGATCTTGGCAGTCCATAAATTATACTTTATGAGTTTTTCTTCTTCTTCCAAAGTTGCTTCCAAATCCGAGATTCACCAACCCTCGACGCTTTCTTCAAGAGACTATCACCACCTTTGAAGATGTGATCAGAAGGAGGAGTTGTTCTTTGGCTAAGGTTGAAGGAGACGTTGGCCACCAAATGCCACAAGACTGGAGCTTCTAGGGTTGAAGAGTTCACTTTGATCCACATGGGTTCTAAGAGCTTGGAAGCTTGACCAAACCTAGGAGCTTCAAGGGTTGAAGACATCCTTGTTGCAAGCACCACCAGAGAGTGCTCCTCTTTTACCCACCACCACACAAAGAAGCTGAAGAGAAGAAGTTGAGAATGTCCTTCTTGAGTTTCACCATCGTCAACAATGGGAGGAGGAGTGGAGACTTTGTTGGATGCTATGCTAGGATGGTTGCTGTCGAAGATGGGGCAAGAGGGCGCTCGTCCTTGGCTTTATAAGAGGAGCCCTAAAGTGGGTTTTAATCTCCACCCTTGATGAAGATCTAAGAGTCCAAATTACTCCACTTTATTTCCCTAGATTTTTCCTACAATACTTAAGACAAACATTAGAAGCATTCTAGAATAACATTAACTAAAGATAAATGTCTAAGTGCATAATCACCTTCATTCCCCTAAGCATTTCAATCTTAATAAATAAATAAAAGGGAGTTAAGTTGTGCACATCATAATAATTTACTTAATAATTATGCCTAATTATAAGAATGCCACATAATCATTTCTAATTAAAAAACATGCATTCTTTTTCAATTAACACATAAGCATCAAGTGTCTCATGACTCTAATTCTTCTTTAATTTTTATATAAGATGTAACATTTAACTCATAGTTGAGACATAATCAAATAATCATGCATATAATGAAATTCTATTTAATTTTCTATTAATACAACTAATTGATCACTAAAATGCATGACTTAATGTGTCTAAAAGTGCACAAATTCACCCCTTACAGTAGATAAAGTTAAAATAAAAGTTATTTCAAATTTACTAGAACCTAAATCCGTAAAAGATATTAAATCATTTTTAGGACATGCAAAGTTTTACAAGAGATTTATCAAAGATTTTAGCAAAATAGTTAGACCTTTAACTAATTTGTTAAGGGATATCTCATTTAACTTTGATAGGAATTGTAAGGAAGTTTTATTTAAGCTCCTAATATAATCCCATTTAGCTTAATTATAACTTCTATAATATAAGCTCCTAATTAGAATCACCCATTTGAATTAATATGTGATGCATCTTATTTTGCTATAAGAGTTATGTTAGGTATAAAATAGAAAAATCTCCTAGAATAATTCATTATGCAAGTAAAACCTTAAATGAAACTTAGGTAAATTACACAACTACTGAAAAAGAATTATTAGTTGTTGTGTTTGCCTTAGAAAGATTTAGATCGTATTTAATTGAAGTTAAAGTAATAGTATATATAGATCATTCAGCTTTAAATCATCTAATAGCAAAAAAAGAAACTAAACCTAGACTGAGCCTATACGTGGATATTATTATCGCAAGAATTTGACTTAGAAATTAAAGATAAAAAAAGATGTGAGAATGTAATAGTTGACCACTTATCAAGGTTATAAATAGAAAATTCTAAAATTGAGATTAATGATCAATTTCCTAATGAACAATTAATGACAATAGAAACAATGTCTTGGTATGCAGACATAGTTAATTATTTAATCATAGGATTAATACCTAAGAATTGAAATAGATAGGATAAGAAATTATTCTTTTCTAGAGTAAAATATTACTATTAGAATGACCCCTACTTATTTAAAAAATGTCTTGATTTAATCATAAGGATGTGTGTTTTAGAAACTGAATATGAAAGTATGTTATCTTTCTGTCATATAACTATATTAACATCGATACATTACAAAATCAACATACAGGCTTGTTCATATAGTTATATCAACATTGATACATTACAAAAAACATTACAAATAGATCTTTCGATATCAAAAGGGCCACCGACCATATTTTGATAACATTACAAAATATTTTTTGCTTGGTTGAGTAGTTTTGGTTAAGTTTTGAACAATGCTTCTATATGAATGCAATAAATTATTTTCCTAGCCCTAACCACAATTTCAAAGGGACTAAATGTTCTTCAACATCACAAAAAACAAGAGAATCTGATGCTCACCTGAAACCACAAGCAATAATAGTGTCAAAGCAAGGGGGAAACAATATCAAACCAAATGTGACCTTGTACGAAGCTGGAGATCTGATGCACAGATGGGACAGCATAGACTATTACTACGTAATTGCCTTCATAGAGATGAGCACTATCACAGAAGTTGAAGGTCCTCCTCATGCGGTTGCCTTCACGGAGATGAATGTCTGTGGTCTTCCTTGCGTGGAAGTTGATGTTGCTCCTCATGCATGGCCAAGATTTAAGAGAAGAGTCAAACTCAAGTTTCTAGGTTTACTGTCACTGCAAAGTCAACTTCGCAAAGATGAGCATTGTTGTGGAAGCCAATGGTCCTCCTCACACAATTGCCTTCATGGAGATGAATATCGATGGTCCTCCTCACATAGAAGTTGGTGTTCCTCCGTGGTTGAGATTTGAGAGAAGAGTCAAGCTTGAGTTTCTAGGTTTTCAAATCATTTAAAGTTTATATCTTAGAAAGTTAAAATAAATTCTCAACTTCCCAATATAATACAAATACCAACATGCTAAAAATTTATTCCTAATTTTTCAATTTCTAACATTTTAGGTGTACAAATCCCTCTCCTGAATGTTAGATAAGAACCGTTACTTCTGAAAATTTTATTGTTAAAGTAAAAGTACCTTTAAAAATAATTCTATTAAAATCATTCCAGTCAATAATGATTCCACCCAAGGAACCTACGGTAGGTAAAAACTCACCTCCCAGAATAATTAAATCAGGATTTTCTAATTTTAACTTCGTAAGGATAATGATTTCAAGTTTATTGATACGAATAATATTTCAAACCGAAGTCGATCGGCGCATGTCATGCAGATGAAGAAGAGCACGTAAGCAGCCCAACTTCCACGACTCTTTTTTCTTTTTTCATAATATGAGAATTTTAACATAATTTAATGCTTATTTGTGTACATTGAAAAAAAAAAATAGAATTTTTACTCTTCCAAACACAAATACTTAAATTTTAAATTTTATCATCTTCTATCTTGTACACAGAGATATTAAAAAATATCTCACCTTCGGTCATTTTCTATTTCTATCATTTATAACCTCTAAATATCCGTCTAAATTTAAATTATCTGAAAAAAAGAAAACCCATGAGTCATTGCTCATGGTGGGGGTGGGTCAATTATTTTGGGCGGGGACAAGATTTGGCAGTTTCGAAGTTTATAATTGGCGGGTTGGTCGTGTATGATTAAAATTAAAAGTCTCGATTATGAAACTAGAATTAAAAATTTAATATTAAGAAGAGTCTGATAACGTAAAGCCAGACCGGTCAGAATTATTTATTTAGCGGGAGTCCACGTAATGCTAAACTTCTTATCAAGAGGAAGTAAGGTTGCGTACGTACGAAATAGATCGGCTTAAATAATGATGGGCTTGACTTCCATTTAGTCCGTCGATGATTGATCGTTAAATTCTGAGCCAGAAATGTTTGACTAATACTGTTTCGGTTTACAGGTTTAATCTAATTATTTTATTCGAGTAAACCACGTGTGTTATTCTATTTTTCATTAAATTATTTCTATAGATGATGAACGAAAATTTTCTGACGATGATATGATCAGCGATAATATTAGTTTTAACGTACGTTCTATTTTAAATTAGGTGAATAAAATATTTTATTTAAACTTTCTTTGGAGTTGAATTAATATGGTAACAATATTATTTATTATTTATTGCAAGAAGAAGAAGAACATAATTTATATAAAAGGGTATCATTTATATTATACAAAATGATGCCTCAGGTTTGATATGTACCTTGTCATTTATATTTCTCACGTTTGATTAACCTGAACCCTTTTTTTTTTTCCCTTTCTTGGGATTTTTCTTCCTCTTGGCTCGTACGAAGATTTTAGCTTTGAATACTGAAGCACTTCTTTGCCACAAATACCTTAGACTGCATTTGCCTCTCTAACTAAGCATGTTTGTTGGTTTATCATAGTTATGTGTTTATGATTGGCTTTGTCAAAATAATCTCAAACTTGCATTGCTCTCTAAGTTAAAAAATGTTGGAAATAAAAGGGTTGAACCTGCATGGGCCTCTAACAGCCCTAGGGTCATATGTTGTCAAAGAGTTGTAGACCTTGTATCCATGGATTGGATGAACATCATACCTTAGGGCTTAAGGCTATAAGTTAGATAATGTTATTCACTAATCAATCAAGGTGTGATGATCAAGAAATTGATTGACATGACAAGTCTGCATCTAACGTGGAGCTTATAAAAGATGTCAAAACAAATGCCTACTAGACATTTTAACAGTAAAGAGTTGCTGCATATGAGCGCATCCACATGTATCTATCTAGTTTAGAATATCTTTTGGGGGGGGGGGTTTGTGCACTTGGAATCTGACGGAATTGAAAATTTTTTCCGTCAAATTCTGAGTGAGGAGTTGTTTGTGTCGTTTGGAATTCAAATTCCCAAGGAATTTGAATTCCAATCACATGTAAAGGTTGGGAAAATGAATTCCCAACCTAAAAGGTTAGAATTCATTTTCCGACATTTGGCCCCTCACGATCCCTCGTTGAATGCTCGTCATCCTCGTGATCGCGCGCATCGTCGCCCTCGCCCATGCCAAAGTCGATTCCCCCTCGCGCTCGTCGGCACCCACGCTTGACCCATCGACTTGCGTGCTTGCTGTTGCACTCACCTACACCATCACCCTTGCCCGCACTGCAGTCGATTCCCCCTCACGCTCGTCAGCACTCACACTCAGCCCTGACACTTGCACGCTCGCTATCGCCCTCGCCTACGTTGCAGTCGATTCCCCCTCGCGCTCGTCGGCACCCATGCTTGACCCCGACACTTGCGCGCTCGCCGTCACATTCACCTACACCATCGCCCTCACCTATGCTGCAATCAATTCCCTCTCACGCTCGTCGACACCCATGCTCGGCCTTGACACCTACGCGCTCACCCTCGCACTCGCTTGCACCGTCGCCCTCACCGCAGTCGATTCCCCCTCCACCTCGCTTGCACTGTCGCCCTTGCACGCTCGGCCTCCCACTCACTTGCACCATCTTCAACAGTAAGTTCTCTGGTTGAACAGGTACATTCCAATGCTACTTTCACATTCGAATGCTAGCTTCTTCATACTGTTTTTGGTATGCTAGCTTCTTCATGTTATATTTCTCAATTTTGGATGTGCAACAAGAAATATGATTCCCAAATGGTATTTTATTGTGAATCCGGTGGTATTTTGTGTATATAGATTGTGTATATTCCCAAATGCTAGCTTCTTCATGTTATATAGATTGGTAGCTTCTTCAGTGAATTTGTGTATATTGTTAATCTAGTGGTATTTTGTGTATATAGATTGTGTATATTCCCAAATGCTAGCTTCTTTATGTTATATTCAAATTCACTACAAGGTATATTCCTCCTTGCTAGCTTCTTTGTGTATATAGATTGTGTATATTCCTCCTTTCTAACTTCTTGCAATTCAATAAATGCAAACATCATTTATTTCTGATTATGGAAATAAATTATGGTTCAGTATAGATTGTGTATATATTGAGGTTTATGGTTTAGCAAATTCCTGGAATATCAAAGCTACATATGTTATTTCTGACATCAGTTTGCATCATAGGAGAAGACTTTGAAACTGCAATGTTGCAACTAGCATTCACTGAGAGACAAGACTATTTTATGATTCACTAGCAACAAATTATGATTCCCAAAATTGAATTGATAGGTGTATATTGTGAATCTAATGTTTATGGTAATGTCCATCTCTATGTTATGTTGTGGTGCATTTTATATTTTGTACATATATGTATTCTTAGGAAATGGAAAACAAGAAAGGATGTCAAAGATCTTATTTTAGTTGGAGTGTTCAAGCGGATGAGATGATATTAAGAAAGGTGTGCGATGCTATTAAGGAGGGTAACGGTAAAACTCCTTATGGAAAGATATAAGTTGATACTTGGCTGAAGGTAATTGATGATTACAATAAAGAAACAGGAGGTAACATCCAAAAGAAAAATATTGATAATCGAATGAAAACATGGCGACAAATGTACAAGATTTATACAAAGATTGGTGCACAAAGTGGTTGGGGATGGAACTACATTCATGGACATACTGATATTGCAAAAGATGTTTGGGATGAATTTGTTATGGTTAGTTGAATTTTTTCAAATTTAAATTTAACATTTGATTAGCTTATAATTTGTACTAATATTTTTTTTCCTAATAGGTTCATCTAGAGTGTGCACAGTATAAGGGTAAAGCATGTCCTATATATGACCAGCTTCAAATAATATTTGAAGGAAATCTTGCAACAGGCTCAACTAAAATAAGTACAACAAATCTAAGAGCAGCTGTGAACTTGAATGAAGATACAAATGACCTTGATAATGTACCTCTTACACAAAATACTATGGAATTTGAGGCTGAAACTCAAGATCCTTTTCCTACTCAAACTCCTTCTCCTAGTTTGAATGATGTAGACTCATGCAGGAAAGGAAAATGTCCACGTCCACATGCTGAATCACAACAACTTATGGCAACTACAATGAACAATGTTGGTGTATCACTTATGAATTATTTTAGTGAGGATATGGAAGAAAATTCGAGAAAAATGGCATACACAAAGCGTGTCATACAACTACAAGAGAACATGATATCGATCCAAAAGGAAAAGATGACATTTACACAACGTATTGAAGAAAGGAAATTAACATACATGGAGAGGAAGATGGAATTGTTAGAGAAAAAAGATCGTGAAGAAGATGATGTTCTCACTATTTTACTTTCACTTACAGATCTTACAGAAGAAGAAAAATACAAGGCAATGCAATTATTGGAGATAGAATCAAAGAAGAATCAATTTAGGCGTCTACCACTGAACATGACAACTTCATGGTTGAAGTTTAATTTGAAATGATGTGCTTTTTTCATTTAAAAATTTAAATTTATTTGAACATGTTTGAATTTATTAAACTTGTGATATCCTTAATGTTATGTAGCATGGTGTAAACATTTTGTTGATGTATGCATTGTTTTGCATTGTATGCTATTATTATGTTTTCTTTATTAAATCATAATTGGTATGATAGGTACAGATGTAGGGATTGGAATTTATGAAGACGTCTGTTTGCGTTTTCCCAGCACTGCACCAGAAAAACTTGGATTTGTTACTTCTGTTTTTACTTAGTTAATTTATCTTTATGCCTATTCTTTTTCTTTTAGAAGTAAACAAACAACCTTTAATATAATTTAGATATTAATTCCAATTTGTACTTTAACTACAAGTGCACAGTGTCTATTGTATCAGTGAGCAAGTACAGGTCGATCCCACAAGGAATTGCTAAAGAATTTAGAACTGTCCGTTTGTTAACAATCAAATTTATATATTCAATAAGTTCTCGGTTGAATTACAGTTAACTCAACGGATAAAGTTCGTTGAGTTATGACTAACTCAATGGACTAACCTCACGGACTTAAGTTAACTCCACGAGCTTGTCTTTTCTTTTTAATACTGCTATCTACAAAGGAATTCAGCCAACCATTGGGCGTTCTACAAATTGTAAATAACATCAATTAAGCTCTTTAATGTTAGTAAAAACTGGATTTATCATTAAGTAATACTAACATTCAGATAATTCAAACAGTAACCATTAAAATCTTTAAATCTTTTGAACGAACCAATTTCAGTAAACTGTAAAACTAAAACAAACATAAAACAATCACAACATTGATAAAGATAACATTAATCACGATACAACACAAACAATACAACACTCAAATACAACATACAAACATAGATAAATTGTTTTGGTATTTTTGTTTTAATATGAACATGGAAATGGGCGAAAGATGAAATGTAAAGTAATCTCACTCGACAGTAAATACTTCCGACACTACTTGCAATGCGATTACACCACTAAAAATTAAACCACTTACAATTCTGTCTCCTCTCCCTATAGAATCGCGAGTCCAGAATTGCAAGATAATCTTCTCTTCAGCATACAAGCATCAACTCGAAGCCAAGGCTAAAAGCTTTACGATCTCTTGAAATATGAGTTGACGCTTGGTGAAAATGGCTTCCCTTCCCGCGACGCGATCACTCCTCACAGTGGTTGTCAGGCACTGTGTTTGGCTCGGAATCGACCCGACATTAAGAAAGTATTCTCACAGACTTCCGATGGTTGGTGATTATGGTGGATATGGTGGTGGTTACGATGGTTGGTGTGATACTTCGGAGAATCGCCGATATTGTCTGTAGAAAGCTCGGTGCTCCTCCTCTGTATACACTAGTCGTCCATCGATCACATACGTACCCTTTTCTTCTTTTTCTTCTTTTCTTTTATATTTCTTCAGTAGTAACTGCTTCCGCTTGAATGATTGGTTGAATTTCCTTCATTCATATCAACGACGATGATTTCTTCTCCCTGCGCAATACATGCAATCGTGGTTTTTCTTCCAACTATCTTGTTTTTGCAACCGCTACAGTGGCATATTAGAAAATAAATAGTCCGTGGAGTTATAGATAACTCAACGGACTTTCTTCGTTGATTTAACTATAAAACACGTGCATAAATTTAACTATCTGATGCTTAGGTGCATTTCAGATACTTATAAACTTAACTATCCGATGCTTAGATGCATTTCGGATAGTTATAACTAACTCATCGATATATAACTTAAGTAAATCTACCAGATCTCGACACGTGTCAGCAGCAGTTTAATAATAAAATACCCATTTCGAAGAGTTACAGGTCTAACTATCCGATGCTTAGATGCATTTCGGATAGTTACAGCTAGCTCACCGAAAATCCACTTAAGTCACTTTACTAGAACATGACATGTGTCCATAGCTATTTTATAAAATAAAAAGAGATTTCGGAGGGTTACAAGTATAATTGTCCGATGCCCAGCTGTAATTTCGGATAGTTAGAGATAACTCACCGAAAGTTCACTTAAGTCATGCATTATGGTTTCGACACGTGTACTTCTAGAAATAATAAAATATTATTTCAAAACATAACTGTTCGACAATATAAACATAACTATCCGACATATTCGATTTGTTAAACATAACTGTCCGAAATATGTTTGGTATGTTAAACATAATTGTCTGAAATATCAAAAAATTCGGAAACTTAAGAATTTCACAGCTTGCAACTTACCGACAGTTCAGAAATATACTAAATTGACATTAATTCCTCAAAATTAAGCAGATTCTTTAATTAAAGCATATAACAGTGCAATTATAACATAATGACTTAATTCTCATATGATAAGCTAAATATTATGCAATTAGCCATCATTTAACCGTTAATAATATGCACTTTTTCATTCTAAACACTTCCCCCATACTTAAATTTTGCTAGTCCCTTAGCAAACTAAGATCTAATTAATTGGTCTATCAAAAAATGCTGGAATTAATTTCTCTTCTTTTTTTTTCTTTCTGTTCAGCATAAAAATATATATTCTGTAAGTTTCAGTAATCAACCAGCAAATATACTTAGAATATATGTCAATTACATACAAAGTATATCATCTTCACATAGGTGTTAATTATATTATCGTTTGTTCTTCTTTTTATCATCTGCTATCCTGAATTTTCCAATAAGATTTCTAAAAGAATTTCAACAACATACGAATCAAAGTACAATCCAATTCAATATGATTAAGACAAGTAGAATAAAGAATTGTACCTCTATTAAAACAACTTCAAAAGTCAATTCTAGATTCATATTATAGCAATTCTAGATAATAGAAAATATACTCGATTCATAAGATATCTGTATTTCACAAAACACTTGTATCTTTTCAAAACAATATATGTTTTTTTTTTTTTTTCGTACTTTAAAAGTTAATTTGACAAGCTTGAATCATACAGGAGCTTTCTAATGTACCCATGTAACAAGCGTTCAGTCAACAATCCCAGATCTGATCAGGATTTTAGGTTGCCAGATTTTAAGAGTCCTTTTTCAAGTCAACAATCCTTACATACCTATCTGCTCAAGTACAAAAGTCTCGTGATCAAACAAGTCAATAAATTCTCAATTTTTTTTCTCTTTTTTTTTCTTTTTCTTTTTCTTTTTTTCAATCAAAATACACATAAAACAAAGCATTAATCACATACTGTATATGTACGTATTTCATTAATACAGATGAAGTAAAACACTAATCTCATATAGTCATGTTTATATCATTTACTGAAAATATGAATCCATAATAATAAGCTCATACTTTTTCTACAGTTTAATAAGATCTACACATAAATCATTCTACAAGTTCAATCAGTCAAATTAAATATATCTTTAATAATATGTGTTTCATTTAATCTAGAATTCACATCTCAGCTCCTTCAGGACTTCAGATAATTTACTGATTTTTCATTAAGCATTCTGATTTCATTTTAAAATTTTGAAACTGTTAAACTCATGAAATTTAGAAAAATCATAAAATACTATATCTAGATTTGCATAAATAATAAATTCTATAGCATCATATATAGCCTTCTAAATATAGCATTCAAGTAGTTACAATTTATAAATTTTACAGTCCCAATTATCGGATAGTTACAGCAAGTTCATAAAAATTTTCAATTTCCACAACTTTGCAGTACCATTTTAATTTTATTTTTTTTAATTAACAAACTTACATGGCTGTTACTTTAATTACCTCCCCCCCATACCTACATTTTGCATTGTCCTCAATGTAAAAGATTTGATAATAAGTACAGTAATTGTAGCAGGCATGAATACAGTTTTGTTTGTTTTAAAATTCAGGGTAAGTAATTGGTTACATACCTTGTTCCATTTGTATCTCCTTCTGCATATTCCGATTTTTGATTCTGAAAACTTTTCATTCACAGATAAAAGCAAAATATAAAACGAAATAACACTTAACAGATATTAATAAATCAGTGTCTTGTGAGGAAACCAGACTCCTATGCCTATGGTGGCTCACAAGCAAGCCAGTTGATTTCCCAGAACATATACCAACAAACTGGATTGATATTTTGTTGTTTTTGTCTTTTATACTTAAACGTAGAATACATACAGCATTAAACACACAAAATTACAGCTTAAGAACATGATTGAAAAATCGGAACAAATGGAATAAATGTATCAGTCCAAGCAAACTTTTTAGGCATAGTTCTTCTTGCTATTAATTCTGTTTTCATGCAGTTCTTGTTCCCTTTTAATTTGTAAACGTGTAATATATTATAAATTCCAAATACAAGTGTATTACCATTAATGATATGAAATGCAGAAAGGGACCTTTTTGGTTCCAGGGTAATGTAGCAGTTTCTATTTCTACATTTATTTCAATATACTTCTCTTCCTACTTCCATTCATTAATGTCTTCCATAATCCATATTTGAAATTTCATCAGTTCATCCCACCATCGTATCAGACATAAAGTAGGATCATCTTCTTCATTATACCACATTCCTATTTGAATTTTATTAAATTCTGCATATGGTGGTTTAGCTATATCACTCGGTACAGGTAAAATTTCTATATATTCATCATAACTGTCTATGCTCACTATATATAAATCAGATCCAAATGCAATTGAAATATCTGTGACAAGATATATATATCCATCAAGTATGACATGTGTTTGGTTAATTAATGATTTCTGTCCTAGATATATCATAATATTTTCATTCCAAGATCTATTAAGAAAATTATACACACTTAAGCGTAAATTCTTCACCCCAATTTCCTGTAGGTCTCCAATAATATAATTTTTCAGGAATTGCAAAATTTTTATCAGAAAATATTAAAGCTGACCCACAATTTACAGTTGGTACTTCAAATCTATTAGGTCTTCCTATATTTCATTCTTCTCCTATTATAGGATTTCTTATCAAAATATTAGGTAATAATAAACTTGCATACCTTGGTCTCGTCTTGTATATGATTAATCCTTCATCTATCCCCATAATATGATTTATTCCTTTTAATGCATTGGGTGGAATTCCAGTAGTTTCTTCCATAGCCAGATATTCATGATTAATTGAACTACGATTAAATGACCTCCATATGAATCCATCTCTAATCTTAGTCATTTTTGCAACTTGTAGTCCTTGAAAATATTTTTCTTCAATACAGTTTTTAATTTCCTTTGATACACAACACAACCTACATAGATCTTTGGCTAACAAGTTACTCAGTACTTCCCTTAGTGCATTCAACGGTAATTGCATCAATTCCATTTGTTGATTCTGTATAACACAAACAAAAATTAACAGAGACAAAAATTAACATAACTTCTGCACACCCTCGTGGAGTTAAGGAATAACTCAACAGACTAAGTTCATTGAGTTAAGGACTAACTCTACGATACTATTAACTAAAAATAAAAACATATATACATACAGATAGTTGCTTCAGATATGCTGCTTCATTCAGCTATCCTCCTAGAAGAGGTATCAATTTCATTGACCGTTCTATTGATAGGATTAGGTATAGCTTGTATTGGCAATCCTCCAGTAGGTCTACCTTCCATTGGTTCCTTCTGTCTAAGTGGTATATTTTTATTCTGATTTTGAATTACAGCACTTCCAAATACAAAATCTAGATGATTGTTTAATTGTTGGATTATCTTTTCTAATTTCTCTATTCTAGATCCTTGTTCCAGTAATGCTTCATAACTTACATCCTTCTCATTTATATTTTCTCCTCCTTGGAAATTGTTGTTTCTCCAAGATAAATTCGGGTGATTTCTTCAATTAGGATTATAAGAATTTCCCAAGTTATCTCTCTCGTTTCTAGCATAAATAATATCTAAATCATTTATGTTTGCATTCTTTTCTGCTAGCTTTTGATTTAATGATAACTCTTCTATTTTCTTTGTTAATTCATTTAATTTCACCTCAAGCATAGTATTTGAATCTATTTCATGCATTCATCTTGGCAATATTTTTTTATCTACAATAGCTTCAGCCAAATTTTCCCATTGTGCAGTTCTTTTTGCAAAGTTTTTTAAATATACCCATGCTTCTTCACTACATAACTTTAAAAATCCATTTTGACAAGTAGATTCTAATAAAGATTTCGTTGAAACATCTATGCCTTCATAAATTATACCTATTAATTGTGCTTTACTCATTGCATGAAGTGGACATTGAGTCAATAAATCTTTAAATCTTTCAAAATATTTCCAGAATGATTCACCCTGTTTTTGGCTACACATTAAGATTTCTTTCTTCTTTTTAATCGTTTAATGTGTTGGATAATATTTTTCCAAAAATATAGAGTAAAATTCAGTCCATGTAGAAATTGAATCAGACGATAGAGTATATAACCATCTCTTAGCTGTGTCTTTTAAAAAAAAAGGGATATATCTAAGTTTAATAGTATCTATACTCATGTTCGGCATTTTCATCATTTGACAAACTTTACTAAATTCTCTAAGGAAATAATAGGCATCCTCTCTTTCTAATCCATGAAAATATGGCAATTGACTAATATAATTATATTTCAGTTCAAACCTATCTCCCTCAAAGTTTGGCAATCGAATACATGAAGATTCATCAACTAATTTCGGATACAGAATCTCTCCTAATGGTTTTTCTACTGGAACAGTCATCTCTACGTTCTCTTTGAAAGAAAGGTTAGCTACACCCCAATGAATTTCGTTAAAGTTCAGTTCAGAAAATTTTTCAGTACTCTTCTGCAATGAAAATTTCTAGGTAGGTGTTCTTACTAATTGCTTAGTGCTTAGAGAGCGAGTCCATGTACTCATAAATAAATAGCAGAAGATTAATTATATACCAGTCTGAAGCTTTCCATTCAGTAACGGTTCGTTGTCGGATGAAGTTGAATCAGCTGCTTCTCCTTCCAATTCCTCCAATGCATTCTCCTTTCTTTTAAAAGTGTTGGTTAACTTGTAAATAACATTCTGGTTTATATATATAATGTACACGTTCTTGCAACATGCATCGTGGTTCCTGTTTTTATGGGTACGTGTACCACTATTAATTTTAAATTTTAGTAACTACTAAATCGATGAAGTTTCGTTCGTGGTTAAAAGAATAACTGTTCTGCTTAATCCATGAACTAACCTCGTTGAGTTACAGATAACTCAACAGAACACAGTCGGTTACTATTGCTAACTCCACGGACTAACTTTGTTTTAGTCGAACATTTATCCTTTAAGTCCTATAAAAACTTGAACACTTATCCTTTAACTATTTGAGTTTTTGCACCTGCAAAACACGTGACTGAACAATGGAATTTATCTATTTGTTAGTCCTTTTATAAATCTCGAATAGTTATCTATCCATGTGTATCAAAACTCGAACAGTTATCTAACTATTCGATTTTTCATTACCGAACGCACTTGGAAAACACATGACAACTTAAAACATTAAAAACACATGTGTAGATAACTTAACTATACGAGTTTTTAACATACAATATTCGACAAAAACGAGACGTTAACTATCCGAAGGTTTAACTATCAACGGAGTGACCTTATATTATATTATTGACCTCGTGGAGTTACGGTTAACTCAACGGACTTACTTCGTTGAGTTAACACTTAGCAATTTCTAAGCTTACTCTTGTAAATTTCTCTCTGCTTTTTTTTTTTTTTTTCTCATTCTACTAATTGAAATAAAGTTAAATCTATGTCCTTAATGCATCATTCTAATCAAAATTCATTTAAATCTGAACATTATATAAAGATTTAACTTGTAGGTCATTTTATATTATGCAGAATTTACATTTTACCTTGCAACTTGCAAAAATTTTTAAGCATTTATCTTGTCATTCAGCAAATTGTAAATCTGTTACATGTTCATTCATAAAGTTCCACAAATTATATAATATTCAATAAATTCCATTCATTTCATATTCAAAACACGTATGAAAATTGCATATGAAAAATTATATTCATTATTATGAATCAATTTACATTACAAATACATCATACAATTTTACACAAGTAGACGAACAATACAATTTAATCTCTATTCCTAAGTTCATCTACTTCCTTCTGAAGTTTTTCTAATTGAAGTTCTAATTGATTAATTCTTTCTACAGCTCCTGTAAAGCCTTTAGAAGGTACAACTATCTCTGCAGCTACAAAATTTTTGTATTCTTTCACTAAAATGGTTCTTGATCTGATCCTTTTTGATGTCCATTTAGTGAAATTGATACATTCCACCAATAGTAGTGGAATCAAATCTCCATAAAATAATTTTTTCTTGACTGCTTTCAGCTTGGAGATAAAAACTACAGACCAATTTATTTGAATTCTATTTACAACTGCATACGTGGCCCATTTGACAAATTGACTCAGTTCTATGTCATGGTTCTGTCGTTGATAGACATTCTTAATTAAAATGTTAGCTACCATATGTGCTTTACCATTTAAATGCTTCAGTCTATTTAATAAAGGCACACCAGGATTGATAGCCAAACTGTCCTTGATTTCTTGTTCTGTCCACTTGACGGCAGTTGTACTTTCCAAAATTTCCTGTCCTTCATTCTTTAATCCAAAAATGTTATGAAGAAGCTTTGGTGTTATCTGTACATCAGCTTCCTCCACGTTGGAAATTAATTTTCCTTCTTCCTCTCTCAAATTTGCATAAAAACAGGGCACTAGATTCTCATACACTGCATGCTCTCTTTCTTGAGAAATAAACTGCAGTAGACCTTGGAATTCAAATAGATCTTTGATTTCTTGCATTCCATCCTAATTTACTAGTCTACTGTAAATGATATCGTAACCCCTTATTTCTTGATATTTGGTATAGGCTTCCTGACTACAAAAATGTACTTCATTCAAAATTGTTGTTTCAGTCGGGTCTCGAAGGTGACTTTGTTATTCTAGAGGGGTTTGTTTTTGCTCTTCCTTTAACATAAGCTGCATTTGAACATTCTCTACAGATTCCTGAATTTTTGCTTTTGCTTCTGTTTGTGGTGGTGAGTCGGCAGAACTCTCCACTCTATCTTGAATTCTTTCCATATATTGCTGAAGAGTTTCTTACTCTTTAGTGGAATCTGTGAAATTATTTTTGTCCAAATGGCTTCTTTCATTCTCTTCATTTTCTACTCTTTCTTCTTCCTCCTGACTATCAATCTGTTCTATTACTATTCTTTCTAATTCTGTAACAGATTGGGATGGAGTCACGAGCAATTCAGTTTCTACCCTAATTTCTATTTCTTCTTGTACAGGTTGTAGACTAATTTCAGCCTAATTTTCTTCTTTTCTTTGCTCCTGCTACTCCTCAGAATCGGATAGCAGGTTGATAAAAATTTGCTCCACAGGCCCTATAAAAATTAGTACTTCAGATTTAATTTCCTCATTTTCAGACACTTTTTCTTTTTCTTTCTTTTTTCTGATTAGTTGTGCCTGTTCTTCCTCTTCATCTTCATCTTCTGAAATTAAATCTACAAAAGTAGGCTCTGCAAGCCCTCGAGCCACAGGTACTTGCTCTTCCTATTTAACTTTTCTTATAATTGTTGGTCTCGAAGGACCAGCTTCATCTCCTTTTGCAACAGATTCGGCAGTAGCTGCTGCCTGATACTGTTCAACTTTTATTTTGTATTGGGCCCTTATCCTTTCTTCGACCCTTTTTCTCTTAATGGCATCATATATAATATGTGCCTTAGCCGTAGCTATTTCTTGAGTATCACCTTGGTCTATTGCTGTTTTGACAAAGCTAGTAAATTCTTTCTCTTCTTCTTCAGTTCTCGATCAAACAAATGCTAATCGTGGTAAAGGTTTTCTTGGCTGAACTAGAGGTCTTAACTGCTATTCCTCAGGAACAGGTCTTTCAACAGTCGATTCTTCCTATTCTCTTGCTCGTTGCTGCTCCCATATTGCCCAGCTTCCTCGACCAACAATGAGTTTCTTAAACCACAATCTAGCTTTATGTTGAATTAGCTCTAGGGCTACTTCATTGTTCGGCCTAATTTTTCTTTCCTTGCTAACTGCAATTTCAGTTGCCACTCTAATCCGTGTCTCCATTATCTGTGGTATTTGTATTTCTAACTCAACTAAAACTTTCCTCAAGTTAAAGAGTTCTGATTCTACCTGTTGTTGCTCTTTCTCTCTTGTTGTATTTTTAATCTTCTGCCACGTGTGCCATTCTTCAGATTCCTTCAGGAACTGTGAGGTGTCCACTGCATCTTCCTAGAATTCAAGCGTCATTTTCCTCATCGTGGAGTTACTCAACAACACGGAATCGCTCTGATTTCTACTGTTCTAGATTCTAAATGATTTGCTAGATAATGCCCCCAAAACCCTAGGTTTTAGATAAATAAGCCCTAAGTTTAGGCAGGTAATCGGGCCATTTCCCGAACCAACTATTACTATTTTATCTGCGGTCTTAGTTACAATACTCTGTTGAGTTATAGTTAACTCAACGGAATAAGCTCGTTGACTTACTCAAGACTCAACGGAGTAAGCTCGTTGAGTTAAGCGTAACTCAACGGACTCCCCGTACAAACAAATATAATAATAAAAATACTACAGATAATAGTTTTTCTGATTAACTTCTTTTTTTTTTTCTCGATTTAACCGATACTATGTTTCGGTCAGACCTAATTTTTTTTCCAAAAATTAATATACATATTTTTTTATGTTCTGGTCATACCGATGGATCCGGTTGGTTGAACCGTAACGATTTTATATTATATATATATATATATATATTTTTAATATATTTTTATATATATATATATAAACATAAAAACTGATTTCTTACTAGGTAAAGCTCGAGTAATCTTCTACTCTGACTTCTTCTATAATTCCAAAGGAGCTTTTTGGTGTTTTCAGAATAGGTCTAAGTCTTTGTCCATTTACTTTAAATATATTCTGATTTTTAGGATTTTCAATTTCAATAATTCCATAAGGATAAATATTTTGAACTATGTAAGGTCCTCCCCATTTAGATCTTAATTTTCCTGGATGGTTATGGAGTTTAGCCATATAAAGATATACTTCTTGTCTTATTTCAAAGCTTTTTGGAATAATTTTTGTATCATGCCAAAATTTAATTTTCTCTTTTTCTCTTATAGTCTTCGAATAAGCTTCATTTCTAAATTCTTCTAATTCAATTAGTTGCATTTTTCTATTTTCAGCAGCTTGATTTAAATTAGTATTCAGAGTTTTTAATGCCCAATAAGCTTTATGTTCAATTTCAACAAGTAAATGACAACTTCTATGCGGAATTACTATAAATGAGATTCAAACATCCACCACTCGTATATACAGTACGGAAGGAGCAGAATATGTACAAAGATTGTTAGATCCATCGTCACCATATCAAGCATACAATTGTAGGAAAATTTATCGAATGAGTCAACATGTTTTTTCACAATTTTGTGGATTATTAAGAAATATTAAAGTAATATTAGATAGTAGAAATATGAGTGTAAAGGAGAAACTTGCTATTTTTTTAGTAACAGTTGGACAAAATCAAAGGTATGGAGTAACCAGAGAGTGTTTTCATCGCTCAACATGGACTGTTAGTACATATTTCAATGAAATGATAAATGCTATATTAAAAAGAGGTGATATACTTCTAGCTAAACATGAAGTTGCTACACACAATCGAATTCGGAATGATGTTAATGTTTATTCATATTTCAAGGTACACACTTCAATCTTTATTTCTATTTTGATATTTCATGTTATTCATTTATATATTAATTAAATTTGTTTTTGGTATGAGTAGGATTGTATAGGTGCTATTGATGGTACACACATTAAAGCCACAATTTATGGAAAAGAGAATGCCCGATTTAGGAATAGAAAAGGTGAATTGTCACAAAATGTATTGGCTGCATGCAATTTTGATATGGAATTTACTTATGTTCTTAGTGGGTGGGAAGGTTCAGCTGCTAATGCTCAACTCCTTCAAGATGCAACAACTCAATGCAATGGTTTGCAAGTGCCACGAGGTATACAACTTATGATCTACCTTTATGTCACCTATCAATCAAAATTGAATTTATTTCAAATGATGTTCAAATACATGCAGGTAAATTTTACTTAGTTGATGCTGGATTTCCAAATAGGCCTGAGTTTATATGTCCATTTCGAGGTGTTCGATATCACTTATCAGAATATGAAGGAAATCAACAACCAACAAATGCAGTGGAAAACTTCAACTATAGACATTTACAGTTGAGGACAGTAATTGAACGTACATTTGAGTAGTCAAACATCGTTTTGCAATATTACGAGGATATATGCCATTTCCTTTCACAACTCAAGCAAAAATAGTGTTGACATGTTTTTTAGTTTACAACTTCATTCGTAAAGCAGATAAAACATACTTATGTCAAGATCTTGAAGATGAAGTACAAGAAGATGAACGTGATATACAAGTTGAAGACTTTACAAATATAGAAAGACAATATGAAATACTTAATACTATTGGAAACAACACGCAAAATCAAAGAAAAGAAATTACAGATAAATTTCGTGAAAATATTATGTATGCAATGTAGGATGGTCGTGAATGAAAATATTACAAACATCATAATGAGTAGATTTTTTGTAATATGCCTTTTTTTTTATCATTACGAGGAATATAAAATTTATAATTATCCTTTTTTTGTTTTAAATATGTAATATAACGGGAAAGTTATCAATTTATGTAATTTTTGATTTATTTTATATAATGATATATTTAATTAATTGATAAATGATATATAAACATTTATTTTAATAATATGTTCATTTATTAATGTCAATAATTTATTAATAAATTAATTACATTTTCACTAATTATTTTAAGTCAATACTTAATTTTATTAAAAATCAATTCTATTCAATTCCCTTTAATTCTGTCATATGCATAAACACCTGGAATTCAATTTCCGTCAAATTCCTAAACATGCACAAACACCTAGATTTTGAATTCTTTCCATCAAATTCTATAGAATTCAAATTCCGTTAGAATTCAAATTCTACGGAATTCAAATTCCAGGTGCACAAACAGGCCCAAAGGGTGAAACTCGACAATAGAGGTAGCAAAATCAATGAGGTGGGCATCCAAAGTGTTGACTATGATTTGTAGGGGAGGAGCTATGCTAGTTTGACAATTCAATAATGATTTACTACCAAGGGAGTTGAGAAGTTGTAGCCTCATTGGTTTTCAAGCACAGATGACCACATTGGTTTATGAAAGATGAGAGGGTGTCAACATTGAATGACTATCAATTTATGAGAAGGCTTTATAAATGGTTCAACACATTGAATGTGCATCAAAAATGAGAGGGGAGCATCTAGTGGAGAAGTTAAGGTCTAGATCATCAATGGCAAATACTTTGGGAAGCTACGAAGATCATCATCATTAGTGGCAAGAGCTGCGACGGAGGTGGGTGTGTTGATGTCGGAGACAATGGAGAAAGGGGGCTTTGATTGTGGCCATCTAATCAAATCAATATGAGTCAGCAGATTATTCAAAGGGTGCAACAAAATTTTGATTGTCCAATCAAACTTGAAAATATTTGAACCATTAGATTAAACTTGAAATAACACAACTTAGTCCATTGATTAGATGACAATCTAATCCTAACTGTCAAATCAAAGAAAAACTGTAATTAAATCTAGACTATTAGATTTAAGTTAGGAATATAGGAGCCTTTAAATGAAGATTTAATCCTGACCATTAGATCTAATCATAGGTGATCAAATCCAAGTTGTCAAATGAAAATTTGATCTTAGTTGTTGGATGAACACTATGTAGGAGCATCGTGGTTGTCCAATCTAGTGAAAAGGAAAGATGAGATGAGTGCATGAGTGTTGACTAAGATCACCACGTATTGTGTCTTAGTTAGAAGTCCAATGATCAAGTACTTGAGAAGTTTAAAAAATTCTAAATTTTATTTGAAAGAGAGATAGACAACAAAGTAAAATGCATTTGAATAGATAATAGAGGAGAATATTATGGGGGTGTTTGTGCATGTCGGAAAGTTCAGAAATGAAGGAAATGGAAAGTTCAGATTCCTATGAATTAGAAAGTCTAGATTCTTGAGAAATGAATGGGTGTTTGTGCACGTCTTAGAAACTTAGGAAAGTTAAGATTCTCACATAGTGGGGTTTGTGCTACATGGAATGTTCAGAATTGAAATATATTTTTTTAATCAAAGAATTCTAATAATTAATTTTAATTTACTCTATTTCTTCACATCATAATACTTACATTTTTTAAAAAAATATCAAAAATAAAAATATTTATTTATTAATAATATCATAAACAAATTGAACAAAAGTTGTATTGTGTATTACCTATTTGAACATAGCATATCACAACCAATTACCTTTCGAAATTGTTAACTAATGTAAATATATTATTCGGCCAGGCTAGGCTGGTCCGTAGGTTGATTCGGGCTGGGCCTAGGCTGGCCCGTGGGCCAATTCGGGCCTAGTTGAAATCTAACGGAAAATAAAAAACATTTTTCCTAGTTAGAGGACTTTCTCCTAATATGATCTATGACCATCGTATATGATTGGTGTTAATTTTAGTGATTTCTTTTGTTTTCTGTGCAGCCTTGAGCTTTTTTTTTTTAGCTTTTTCTCCTTTGCCTAAGAGGAGAAATATTTTAGACAATAAGAAGAAATAGTAGTGGTAGTAGTAGTAGAAAAAAAACTCTATGGATTGGATAAGAAATCTCTGCAACTTGTAAAATTTTGAGTTATGTTGTTTCATTATTTTTATTAAATGAATATGGAAACTATATTTTTATTGATGGGAGTCATATGAATCATGATTATTTTTATTTGAATGTTTTCAATCACTAGTTTATTTGAATAGTTTTTATTTGAAATCATTTTGTGTTTGTTTCATGCAATTATATCTAAACTTACACTATCCTATTTTTGCATTTGTTCAGTACAATGGAGAAATTTTTAGAAACTGGTGATTTGATGGAACTTGAAGTTGAGGAAATTGTTGAGGGAATTTTATGCCATGTTGAAGTTTGAGAAACAAGTCACTCGAGAAAGCTTTCTAAAGGTAGAACCAGATTCAGTGAAGGTCCAATGGCTAGAAATAGCCTTCGTGAATTGGAAGAGAACGGGGACGATATGAAGACTTTTAGTTACATGCATGAACATCTAAAAATTAGAAGATTTTAATATTTTCAAGACATTTCTACTATTAGAAGACTTTAATGTTTTAACTTTAATTATTTCAACTTTATTACTTGTGTTTGAATGATTCATGAATGAAGACTTATGTTTTATGTTCATATATTTATAAATTTATTAATGTGTTTGAATGATGAATTGATTATTGAATAACGTTGTAATTTTTTATTTTAATTTAAAATAGAAAATGTAAAAAATAAAAAATGTCAGTCCAACTGAATTTAAGCTTCAATCAACCCAAAGGAAAAATAATAATAAAATGTTTAAAAAAATCAATAACTTTTGTGAGACCGAAGTTGGGTTAGACCGTAGAAAAATAATAATAGAATATTTAAAAAAATCAAAAACTTCGGTCAGACCGAAGAAAAATAATAATAAAATGTTTAAAAAATCAAAAACTTCGGTCGGACCGAAGTTCGGCTTCGGTCAAACCGAAGAAAAATAATAATAAAATGTTAAAAAAATCAAAAACTTCGGTCAGACCGAAGTTGGGCTTCGCGTTTAACAATCAAATATATATATTTAATAAACTCTCCGTTGAATTACAGTTAACCCAATGGACTAAGTTCGTTGAGTTATTGCTAACTGTTCGGTATGTTAAACATAACTGTCCGAAATAACAAAAAATTCGGATACTTAAGAATTTCACAGCCTGCAATTTACCAACAGTTCAGAAACGGCTACCTCAAAAAAGTTATTTACACAATATTTTGATGTTTTGATACATCATATTTATTTAAGTACAAATAGTAAGGATATAATCGTCAAAAGATATAACATTAGTTAAAAAAAATAAAAATAAAAATTTACCGATCGCACCGAAGGTAGTCTAACGGTTTGACCGGAAAAAAAATAAAAGAAAAAGAAAACTTATATTTTAAGAAAAAATATTAAGTCTTCTTATTTATATTTATTAATAATATCAATTTGAACAAATTGAACAAAAGTTGTATTGTGTATTACCTATTTGAACATAACATATCATAGACAATTACTTTTCAAAATTGTTAACTAACATCCAATATATAAATAAAATTCACAACATAAATATAAATTGTCAACATACAAATATTCAAATATTGTAACATAACAATTTGACAAAGTTACATATGAAATAATTTAAAAGTCACGTCCATCCCACATGGTAGTCTTCATGTTGTTACGCATTTCATCTACTATTTGTCTTCTTCGTTCTTGTGTCATTTCTAATGTACTATCTATCTATGAAAGCTCATCTTCAGTAATTCCAATTTCTTCATTTTCTAGATCAAATTCAGCTAACTCATCTTCTAGATCTTCTAATAAATCTGCTCTGTCAGCTTTACGTATAAAATTATGTAATAGGAGGCAAGCCATCACAATCTTCGTTTGTGTATCATAAGGATACAGCATATGTCCTCGTAAAATTGCAAAACGATGTTTAACAACTCCAAATGATCGCTCAATCACTGATCTTAATTGTGAATGTTTGTAATTGAAGTTTTCGACTGTATTTTCTGGTACTCTATTATTTTCATATTTAGATAGATGATATCTTACTCCTCGATATGGACAAATAAATTCAGGTCGATTAGGATAACCAGCATCAACCAAGTAAAACTTTCCTGTAAATAATTAAAAATTAGTGTAAAAAATATATATATATTCAATAATGTCATTTTATACCTGGTGGAACCTTGAATGGATGATGTCTTGTGACGACATCTTGAAGGATTCTTGCATCAGAAGCTGATCCTTCCCAACCACTAAGAATATATGTAAATTCCATATCAAAATTACATGCGGCCATAACATTTTGACTTAACTCTCCTTTTCTATTTCTAAATCTTATTGTTTGTCGTCCATAAATAGTTGCCTTAATATGTGTTCCATCAATAGCACTAATGCAATTCTGTTAACATATGAATAAGAAAATGAGAAAAAAATAATATACAAATCAATTTCATATGAAAATATATATTTACCTCAAAATAGGAATACACATTTGAATCATTCAGTATTCTACTAGGAGTTGATGTTGGAGGCATTACAAGAAGTTGTTTATGCAAGTTCAAAATTGCATTAAGTACTTCATTGAAGTATGTACTAACAGTCCATGCAGACCGAGAGAAGCGCTCCCTTGTTACTCCATATCGTTGGTTTTGACCAACAGTGACAAGAAAGATTGCAAACTTCTCTTCGACACTAACATTGCTTGTATTTCCCATGCCACCTTCTCTTCGTAACAAATTACAGAAGTCAAGAAATACATGTTGACTCATTCTATATATTTTTCGACAAATATATGCTTGATGTGGTAATGATGGATCTAATAACCTTCTAATGTAGTCATGCCCTTCTCTACTATAAATGCGATGTGTAATATTAGTCAATGTACTTGACATACATGCAACACCTGCAAGGAAGTTCCATAGTGAAAGAAGTAACGTTCGTCGTCTTTCCCCTTCTTCCTCTTCTTCCTCTTCTTCCTCAAGCATATTCTTTAACAATTCCAAACCATCCATACCATTCATGATAATTATTACCTACAAGAAGTAATGAGATTAGTACACATTTTCCTAAAAATATATAAGAATCTTCAACAATAATAAAAACATTTATTTTACATAACAATATTTATATAAAATATCAAGCAATAAAGCATTCACATATGAAAATCAATAGTCACCATCATTGTCTAAAATTCAACATTACACATTATTCACCACAATAATAAAGTTCATCACATCCATCAACATTACTCAACAATAGAAAAGTACATTCATAAGTTGTGATACTTAATCCATTCTACCCTCATATCTGTTCGGATGCTAAGAAATTGCTCTGCTAGTTCTTTTCTTTCCAATAAAGTCATTGCTTTGAATTTCTCACTGTTGGTAAGACTTTCAATTTGCAATAATGCTTCTATAGCTTGTGCTATAAGACTTCCATGTTTCACTTTGAAATGTACCATTTGCTCTTGCACTTTAACTTGTTGTTTCTGGATCTGAAGTTCCTCTTTCTGGATCTGAAGTTCCTCTTTTTGGATCTGAAGTTGTTCTTTCTGTATGTTTGTTACATTATCATAATATTATTGTCGAGCTTTAACTTTATCCTCTTCTTTTTCACATAATGACATAATAGCAGATGTAGCTTCTTTAAATGAAGATGCCATTAGTTGTGCTGACTCTGCATGTGGTCTTGGACGTTTTCCCTTTTTCACCTCATTGAACCTTCTTGATGAAGACATTGGAGATTGAAGTTGGGTACCATCTATATCCATTGGACTATCACTTGGTGGTGTGAAGTATTGAAAATGATTTGGTGGAGGTGTCATTTCATTTGGTTCATTCATAGGTATGTCTCCTTCATTCTAAGTAATTGTTTTAGGGTCTCTACTGACATTCCCTGTAGCCATATTACTTTTAAATAACAATTGTAGTTGATCATAAATAGGACATGATTTACCTTTGAGGGGGGCACAATCTGGGTGTTTCTACAAGATTAAAAATATGTTAGTATATACAGAATGTACAAATTATATTAACACATTCAAAAATATTACCTTAATAAATTCATTCCAAACTTCATCTGAAATATCAGTATGACCTTGTATGTAATTCTATCCCCAACCACTTTGAGACATAATTTTTGTGTAGTTACGATACATCTGTCGCCATGTTTTAATTCGATTGTCAACATTTTTCTTTGTGATACCTGCATTTGTGTCATTATTGTACTTCTCTATTACCTTGTTCCATGTTTCAACTTTAACTTTTCCATCATGTGTTTTTCCATTCCCTTCATTTAAAACATCTTCTAATATACCCAAAAATGTCGCATCTGCTTTTGCATTCCAACTAGTATAAGATCTTTGTCTACTTGGTACTGTATTATCTGTAGTAGCCATATCTAATTTGCAAAATATATATATAAATGAAAAACGCATCATTGAAATATGGATGACAATGACAACATCAATCATTAACATAAAAATTAAATAAGTTATTATTCATTCAATGACAATATGCATTAAAAATGGATAAGAATGAATAACTTAAATAAGTTGTTGCTAATGCAAGGCCAACGTAGTCCCTCCTTGTCTAAAGCAAAATCCAAATAATGTAGGACCTCATTAATGCAAATTGAGTCATATTGATCACAACAGAAAATATTGAGTCATATTAACAAAATCCTAAATCTTCAACAACTTTAGTTCTTGCAAAAGATCTTACTTCTTGTTTTTTCAATTTTCCTCTTCTCATTAATCTCCACTAACCATATAAACATGATATGAACTTCTAACTCTTATTAACAAAATACATATTTTACAAATGTTACCTTCTAAATAAGTTTAGACGACTGATACAAAATAAGTTCCACCGCAAACAACAGAAATTATTAGAGGTGATGAATGGATGAAATAAAAAGATAAGATAAGAGTGTTTGCTCGGAAAGCTCTACGTCTACCCCTATTAGTTTCCACCGTACGTCCCTGCCTATTTGTTATTGTAACAACAAAAAAGAAATTTTGAACGCAGTAAACCAGGAATAGTGGCTCGCCGACATGCACAGGTAATAATATTTGTTAGTATTCTTTTGGCTGCAAGAAATAAACTATGCAAAAGTTTCATGAAATTATTACCTTCGAGCAGTTTGTGAGCTTCAAGCAATCGACGAGCTTGGAGTGGTCGGCGAGCTTGGAACGGTCGACGAGCTTCGAGCAGTCAGCGAGCTTCGAGCGGTCGGCGAGCTTCGAGCGGTCAGCGAGCTTTTGAGCGGTCGGCGAGCTTCAAGCGGTCGACGAGCTTTCGAGCAGTCGACGAGCTTCGAACTATCCAAGAGCTTCGAGCGGTCGGCGATCTTCAAGCGGTCAGTGAGCTTTGAGCAGTCGGCGAGCTTTCAAGCGGTCTGCAAGCTTCGAGCAGTCGGCGAGCTTTCGAGCAGTCGGTGAGCTTTTGAGCAGTTGGCGAGCTTCGAGTGGTCCGCGAGCTTCGAGCGGTCTACGAGCTTTCGAGCAGTCGGTGAGCTTCAAGCAGTCCGCGAGCTTCAAGCGATTCGCGAGCTTTCGAGCAGTCGGCGAGCTTCGAGTGGTCCGCAAGCTTCGAGCAGTCGGCGAGCTTCAAGCGGTCGGTGAGCTTTGAGCAATCGGCGAGCTTTCGAGCGGTCGGCGAGCTTTCAAGCAGTCGGCGAGCTTCAAGTGGTCCGCGAGCTTCGAGCGGTTCAGGAGCTTTCAAGCAGTCGACGAGCTTCAAGCGGTCCGCGAGCTTTCGAGTAGTCAACGAGGTTCGAGCGGTCGACGGCCTTCAAGCGGTCGGCGAGCTTTGAACGGTCGACGGGAATCACGCACCTAGCGTGCTTCGAGCAAACGAAATCAGGGCATTTGGGCGGTCGGGGATTCCTTGATTTCAGAGGGGAGAGTCTCCGAAATCAGGGAAAATTTTTGCTTTTATATTTGGGAAAGTTAACAAACTTTCCCAAGTTTCCAAATCTGCACAAACTACTTACATACTTTCTTTACTTTCATTTCTTTCCTTTCTTAAAAATCCGAGTAGGCACAAACCCCCCCTACGAGTCATTTGATGCTTATTGTAAAGAGTAAAATATAAAACATCAAAAACTCCTTCAAAGATACCATAATTGAATGAAGTTATGGAGAGGATAAATAGAACATTAGTGGAAAGAATTAAATGTTTACTTTCTTAAGAAAAGCTATAAAGGTCTTATTGGGCAAAGGCCTTGATGACTGCTATTTATTTAACTAATCTATCACTATGTTGCTATTTGTAAAGAGATGCTCTAAATAAAGTTTAGTATGACAAGAATGTCTCTTATGATTACTTAAAAGTATTTAAATGCAAAGTCTTTGTACATATTCCTTAAAATGAAAGAACCAAACTTAATACAAAGACATGGTAGTGTATTTCCCTTAACTATAGATAGGATACTTTTAACTACAAGTTATATGATCTAGTGGCTAAAAAGATTGCAATAAGTCATGATATTGTATTTGTGGAAAATCAAACAATTAAAGGCATGAACAAAACATAGACTAAAGCAACTCAGTAATAGAAAAATTTGATTGATTTAGACTTAGTTCCTACAATTCCAACTCAACAACAAGTTGAAGTTAAAGGTGATGAAGATGCATGCATAGTTAGACAAGATGCCCCTATGATTAGATTGATGTTCCTATAAATGGTCATGACTAGGTACCACTAGTGTAAGAAGTTTCACTCAAAAGATTAACTAGACATAAAAGACTCTTTACTAGATATTCATTAGACAAGTTTGTGATATTACCCTTTGATGGTGTAGAACTCCATGAGTTTCACCATTTGGTTAGGTGATAAGTTTACAAGTTTGGGCATACAATTACATGCTAACTTTTCGAGTTCTCTCAAATAGTTACAACTCTAATTATCCTAGTCACTTGTGATTTCTTAAGGTCCAATGTTCATCTCATTTTGCATACTTTAGAAAGAATTATCGAAGCACTACTATTATAATTAAGAAATGTATTCAGTATGCTCTTCAAATTTTATCACAAGTGCACAGGCTCAAGTGTAATCAATGTGCAAGTATGGGTTTGTCCTTAGGGAGCGAGAAATTCTTGATAGATTCCTAGATGTAATATTACCGTATTAATTCTCTAGTAGATGACTAACAAAATCTTTTTAGATGTTGTTTTCTTAAATCTAATCTAGCTAAAGTCTAATCAACAGATGTGACCTGTTGATAAGTAGGTTAACCAACAGAGTCACTCTGTTGGTGATCAAGTTATCCAACAGACTTACTCTATTGGTAACTCTTTAATTTTCATAAGATAGGCACTGTCAACTAACTTTAATAATATTTTTGTTTGTTTTTCTTCCCTTTCACGACACAACACAAAAACATAGAATTCCATATGTAAACATTTACTACAAACATGAACATAACATTCAAAAAACACAAGCAACATAACAGTTACATTGAATTCATAAATAGATAAGGTTTAAAATAATGTGCTAAAATAATAGAAATAAAGAAAAAATGAGAGAACACCTAATCTAGCACTACAACCTTCACCCTTTGAGACTTGCTCAAGTTAAGATCTTCTCTTTGTCTTTACTTTTGGACCACTAGGTTGTCAAGCTAGCAATCCTTCTTTCACAACTTGCACTAAATGTCTATGTGTCACTCACATAATTTTAGTGGTATAAAGCAATGGAGGGAAGCAACCAACACCAAGAGACTTTCCTTCAAGAATGCGCCTAGGTTAGAGAAGCTTGTAGTGACCAGATCAGGGCAATGAACGAAGAAGAAGAGGTCTTCAATCTCCTCTTGGGATGAATGGGATGGGTGGATTGTGGAAGTTTAGAGATGGATATGCACTAGAATGGCGTTTGGACAAAGAGAGAGAGAGCCAATGTAGTTTCCATGTTCTCTTATATGGTAGTATCGGGATGAGACCATGTTCTTATAAGTAGAGATAATGTGTTGGCTGTTAATTGTAGTAGTAGTTACTACTAGTACCATCTACTAACTTCGATCCTTTTGGCGAATAAAAATTCTCCATGTAAACCATGTTTTTTTTCCATGTTAACCACGTTCTTCATTTCTTGGAATATAAGTTTATCTACTTCCTACAATTACTTCAATACATGTAAAATTTGTCATATCCATTGATAAATAATAGAGATATAAATATTTTAGTGGTTCGTAAATAATCAATGGACTAACTCCATAATTTCTCATTGATGGATATGCAACATGGTTTTCCTATGCATTTCCTGTAATTACTCAGAATTGCACATTAGAAAATAACTAGTCTGTAGAGTTAACGTAATTCAACAGACTAACTCCATTGACTTAACTACTAATTCAACAAATTGATTCTGTTAAGTTACTACGTAACTCAATGGACTCGTCCATCCCTATAGTTTAATAAAGCAATATATATATACATACTACATAGGTGTAAACAATATTTAATAATATGTAGAAAGAGAATTTTCAATCATTCAGAAATGATACTTAATTAACGTTAATTCCTTCAAATTATGCATATTCTTCAATTAAGTCTCAGGTTTATGTAAATGTAATATAATGACCTAATTCTCATCTAATAAGCTAATTACATGTCATTAACCATGAATTAACCACTAATATTATGTATGATTTCATTCTAAACAAGTGGGATCCTGACTTATTATCACTTTGCTCTTCGACAACCTTCTTTTTGAAGATCGAGTCATTACTAGTCACTTCTGGAGGATCCTCCTCAACTATGATAGGCCCCTTCCCTTTTGAGGAGGGCTTCTCAAGTTAAGGCTCATGGAAATGCCATGTAATTCAAAATCAAAATATGAACAAAAATCCACTTAAATTGAAAGAACCAATGGAAATTAGACTTGTAGGAGGATTACCAAGTCAATCAGTACCAAATCCTTTAAATAGAAATATAAATGAAATTGATACCTCTTATAGAAGGGAAGCAGAATGAAGTAAGTAATTATTATAACTAATATATATATATATCTAAAAAAAAATACATAAAAACCTTTAAAACAAAAATAGTTTTTATTATTATTCTTAGGTTTGTGGAGTTATTACTTAATGAACTTAGTTCGTTGAGTTACCACTTAACCTCATGAATGTATGAGCAAATTAATTCTTAATGTTAATTTTTGTTTTCATGTTACTGAATACAGAATCACAGCGATTGGAAATTATAGATTTGTCATTGGATTTGTTAAGAGAGGTATTAAGTTATTTGTTAGCCAAAGATTTATACATATTATGATGCGTATCAAAGCAGATTAAGGATTGTGTAACAGAAAAGTATTTTCATAGATTACAAGTTTCTAAAATGACTAATATAATTGACAGATTCTTATGAAAATTATTTCATCATAGTACAATAAATTATGAATATTTGAACATAGAAGACATTGTTGAAATTCCACCTCATTCATTAGGAGGAATAAATTCTATTATAGGAAATGATGAATGATTGATAATTTATAGAATTAAGTCAAGATGTCATATGCTTTTACTAGATATTTTTATTAGAAATCCTATCACTAAATAGGAATTTAGTATTGGGAAACCTCATACCTTTGATGTTCCCACTGAAAATTTAGGAGTTGCATTAACATTTGCAGATTGGAATTCAAGTATACCATCTAAATTATTTTATAAGAGACCAACTGAAAATTGGGATGAAGGGTTATGCTTAAATATTTACAATTTTAAGAATAGAGGTTGGATTGAAAACACTATAGAATATATGGGAAATAGAACATTACTGAACAAAACTCATGTAATACTTAATGGTTATGTATATCTCGTACCTGATATATTAATTGCATTTAAGTTCAATTTGTACATAGTGAGTATTAATAGTTATGATGAAATAGTAGAAATTTTATCTATACCTGAGATTGTAGCTGAACCACCATCTATCGAGTATGAGAAAATTCAACTAGGATTATGGTATAATGAATCTGATTTTCCTACTTTATGTTTGGTACGATGGTGGAATGACCTTTTGAAATTTCAAATCTAGATAATAGAAGACTTGTATGAATGGAAATGGAGGACTTGTATTGAATTATTTGTGAAAATAGAAGCATCTAGATCTTCATGGACAGAAAAAGGAGCAATATCTACTTTTAATTTCATTAATGACAACACTTTGATTTTTGGTGTGGATAACATTCTACATGTTTATCAGTTGAAGAAACAAGTAAATACCAGAGAAGTAGAATTACAAGTTAAAAGAGAGATGCCTAAAGGTTTTACATGGACTAACACATTTATCCCATTTATCACTACTTTTCAATCATGTTTTTAAACTGTATTCCTATATGATGCATTTATTATTGCATTTATCACTACTTTGATTTTTAGTATAGATTATTGTTATTTTTTGTTTACATTTTTTTTTAGTGATTTTACAAGAAAAAAAACTGAAAGAAAATTTTTATCATCAATCTAGTTTGTTAGTATTTGTTCTAAGAAACCAACTAGCTTGCTTGTGAGTCACCAAAGGCATAGGAGCCTAGGGTACATACAATGCATATATATAAAACTATATGTTTTACTTTTATTTTTTATATTGTTATATGTTTTACTTTTACTTGGTGAAAGAAATATTTATTAAGAACAAAAGTCAGAAGATAGTAATGAAGGTACAAAAATACAAGATACATTGCTTAATTACCTTTTCTGAAATTACAATCTTGTGTAGTTTGTGGATTTAGGTACTAACTCAACGAACTAAGTTTGTTGACTTAAGTATCAAGCCATCGACATCAATTTATCATGTCTGCTCTCATGTACTACATATTTTGTTTATCTATTATATTGAGGACAATGCAAAATGTAGGTATGAGAGAGAGGTAATTAGATTAAAATCAAATTACATCTAGTCATTTGTAAGAACTAAGATTGTTCTACAATTTTCTGTAGAAATTGATAAATTTTTATGAATTTAGTTGAAATTATCCAATAGTTAGCTGAAACATTTCGAACAATTATATACATAGATTATTGTAGAGGATATAATATATTAGTTGTAAAGCTTTATAGTATCTTATGTTTTTACTGAATTTTATGAGTTTAACAATTTTACAATTTTAAATGTAAATCAATATACTTAATAGAAACTCAGAATTTGTTTGAAATCCTAAAATGTTGAATTGTTGATTTTTAGATTGAATGAAATCTATATGACCAAGGATAAATTGAACTTGATTGATTAAATTTGTAGAATGATTTATGTGTAAATCATATTGAATTACCAATAAAAAGTATGAGCCTATTGAGATTGATTCATATTTTCAGTAGATCATAAAAGCAGGATTATATTAGATTTGTGCTTTATTGAATCTGTATTAATGAAATACATATATACTGTGTTGAAAAGAAAATATGAGGCTTATAAAGTGAAGATCTTTGAGAGTTTATTAATTTGTTTGATCATGAACTATTTAGAATGAAAAAGTATATAATATTAATGGTTAATTACATAATATTTAGCTTATCATATGAGAATTAAGCCATTATGTTATACTTGCACAATTATATGCCTTAATTATAGAATGTGCATAATTTCAAGGAATTAATATTAATTAAATATCATTTCTGGAAGATTGAAAACCTGATTTATGTGTGGTTTTATAGTGTTAAGCATGATATGTTTTATTTGCATATATTTATTATGTACAAGTGCACTGTAACAACTCAACGAGTTATAGTTAACTCAATGAGGTAAGTTTGTTGAGTTACAGGTTTAAAGTTGTAAAAACTTGTTAAGTTAGAAGTGCACGTGTTGAATTTAAATGTGATATTTGTTTCCAGTAGGACACGTGTCATGACCTTAAAACATGACTTAAGTTATCTTTTAGAAGGTTGGATGTTAACTATCCAAAATGCATATAAGTTTTGGATACTTACAGTTTGTAAGTATTCGAAAAATCATTTTATCATTAGAAATTTTTTTAAAATTATAAGTATTTCTTTATGTCACATGAGTTGCACATGTTTAACTCGGTAAGTTAGCATAACTATACGCATTGAGTTACTTGATTATACACTAAGGTAATACATTGTGTTAGTATTATAAACTTTTAAGTTATTTCTTCATTTCACGTGATATATTATTATTATTTTATATCAAGTCTGTTGAGTTAAGCTTTACTCAACGAGGAAAGTTCATTGAGTTAACAGTTAACGGAGTAAGTCCATTGAGTTACATTAACTCCACGGACCAATTATTTTCTAATATGCCACTATTAGTAGTTGGAGAAACATGAAATTCGAAGGAAAACCACAATTGCACGAATCATGCAGGATTTAAATCATGGAATGAAGAAAAAATCACCATTGTTGATATGAATGAAGGAAATCCAACCGATCATTTAGGCAGGAGCAGTTACTACTGAAAGAAATATAAAAAGAAGAGGAGAAAGATGAAGAAAAGGGGGTGGAGAATCGTGCTAATTGCAGGAAGTGTTAGAAGTTCCCTGAAGCTCCACAACACTATCACAATCACCAACCATTAAAGGTTTGTGAGGATACTTTTTGAATGTCGGGTTGATTTTGAGCCAAACACGGTGATTAACAACCATTGTGAGGAGTGATCACATCGTAGGAAATGAAGCCATTTTCACAAGCATTGACTTATCTCTCAAGAGATCGTAAAGCTTCTAACCTTAGTTTTGGGTTGATGCCAATATACTGAAGAGGAGATCAATTTACAAGTCTTAATTCGCGATTCTATAGGGAGAGAAGGCATGACTGTAAGTGATTAAGTTTTCAGTGATGTAATCGCGTCGCATATGATGACAGAAGTTTTTACTATCAATAAAGAATTTCTACATTTCACTTTTCATTCATCTTCAAGAACATATCAAAACAAAAATCCCCAAAAAAAAACTAATTATCTATGTTTGTAGTTAGCATTTATGTGTTGTATTGTTTGTTTTGTATTGTGATTAATGTTATTATTGTTAGTATTGTGAATGTTTCATATTTATTTAATTCAGAACATAGGAAATAGTTTTAGTGATAATTGAAATTGATTCGTATAAAACACCCAAAATCTTAATGGTTACTATTTGAAATATCTGAACGTTAGTATTGATTAATGATAAACATCATATAAACTAACATTAAAAGCTTAATTGATGTTATTTACATTATGTGGAAACGCCCAATGGATGGCCGAATTTGTCTATGAATAGTAAAATTTAATTGGAAATTATTAGTTAGGCTCATAGAGTTAACTTAAGTCCATGATGATAGTCCGTTGAGTTAATTATAACTCCATGAACTAAGTCCGTTAAGTTAGTAGTAAGTCAACAGAGTGCGTAATTTAAAACACATGAAACTCTAGTTATAAAAATCAAAATAGTATGCAATTTTTACTTAATCTTTATGAGATCGACTTATACTTATACACAAATACAATAGACATTGTGTACTTACAGTTAAGAACAAATTAGATTTAATATCTATATCTAATTTGTGAAAATTGTTTGTTTACTTCTAAAAGAAATTATCAATATATAATTAAAGGAAACAAAAATCACCTAAACAAAGTTTTTAAGTAAATATACATATATAAGTAAACAAAACAAACCTAACATGAGCCTTTTGTACTTGAGCATATAGGCATGTAAGGATTGTTGACCTGATAAAGGACTCTTTAAATTTGGTGACCTAAGATTGTTGACTGAAAGCTCGTTATATGGGTACATTAGAAAGCTCTTGTATGATTCAAGTTTTTTAAATTAACTTTTAAAGTAAAAATATGCATATACTGCTATTTAGAATGAAAAAGTGCATAATATTAATGATTAAATGATGGTTAATTGCATAATATTTAGCTTATCATATGAGAATTAAGCCATTATGTTATAATTGCACTGTTATATGCTTTAATGAAAGAATCTACATAATTCAGGAAATTAACGTTAATTAAGTACATTTCTGAATTGTCGGTCGGTAAGTTACAGGCTTTTTAATTCTTAAGTATCTGAATTGTCTGTTATTTCAGAAAGTTATATTTCATGTACCAGACAATTATGTTTTAAATGCTTAAAGAATATTTTATTATTTCCTGGAGTACACGTGTTGAAACATTAATGCTTGACTTAAGTGAATGTTCGGTAAGTTATCTGTTAACTATCCGAAATGTATCTGAGCATTAGATAGTTAGGTTTGTAAGTATCTGAAATATTTGAACTCGTTAAGTTAGAATTATGGCACGTGTTGAATTTAAATGTTTTATGATGTCACGTGAGCTGCACATGTATAACTCGTTAAGTTAGCATAACTATATGCGTTGAGTTACTTGAATATACATTAAGGTAACACATTATGTTAGTGTTATAAGCTTATAAGTTATTTCTTATTTGCACATGTTTTATAGTTAAATCAATGAAGTAAGTCCATTGAGTTACACTAACTCTATAGACCATTTATTTTCTAACATGCCACTATAGTAGTTGTAGAAACAAGAAATTTGAAGGAAAACCACGATTGCACATATCACGTAGGAATTCACTCGTGGAATGAATGTGTGTGAAGGAGGTGGAGAACCACGCTAATTGCAAGAAGCGTTAGAAGTTTCCTGAAGCTCCACCACACCACCAAAATCACCAACCATCGGAGGTTTGTGAGGATACTTTTTGGATGTTAGGTCGATTCTGAGCCAAACACGGTGACTAACAACCACTGTGAGGAGTGATTACGTCGTAGGAAGGGAAGCCATTTTCACCAAGCACCGACTCATATCTTAGGAGATCGTAAAGCATCTAACCTTGGTTTCAGGTTGATGCTAGTATGCTAAAGAGGAGATTATCTTACAATACTTGGTTCACAATTCTATAGGGAAAGGAGGTAAGATTGTAAGTGATTAAGTTTTCAATGGTGTAATCGCGTCACATGTAGTGACAGAAGTTTTTATTGTCGATAGAGATTTTTACATTTCACCTTTCGCTCATCTTCAAGAACATATCAAAACAAAATACCAAAAATAACTCATGTTTGGGTTTTTAGGTGGCACTAAAGAACTTGATTAGTTCCCCGATAACGACGCTAGAAAACTTGTATTGATTTGTTAACTTCTGTTTAGTTGTGACAAGTTAAATCTTAAACTTGTTTATATCAGTAATTCCTTTTAGAAGTAAACAAACAACCTTTCACACAAATTATATATTAATTCCAATTTGTATTTTTAACTGCAAGTGTACAATGTATATTGTATTTTTGTGTAAGTACAGGTCGATCCCACAGAAATTGAGTAAGAATTGTATACTATTCTGATTTTTATATTGGAGTTTATGTGTTTAGTTAAGCACTTCGTTGAGTTACAGTTAATTCAATGGACTTAGTTCGTAGAGTTACAGTTAACTTAATAGACTAACCTTGTGGACTTATAGTTAACTCCATGAGCCTATTTTTCCAATTGAATACTATTATTTACAAAGGAATTCAACTAACCATTGGGTGATTCCATAGATTGTAAATAACATCAATTAAGCTCTTTAATGTTAGTTAACATTAGATTTATCATTAAGAAACACTAACATTCAAATATTTCAAACAGTAATCATTAAAAACTTTAAGTATCTAGAACGAATCAATTTAAGTAAATTGTAAAACTATTTTCTATTTTCTGAATCAAACAAATGTAAAACATTCATAATACTGACAATGATAACATTAATCACGATACAAAACAAATAATACAACACTTTAATACTAAACGTAAACACAGATAATTTGTTGTTTTCGGTATTTTTTTGTTTTGATATGTTCTTGAAGATGAACGAAAGGTGAAATGTAAAAATCTCTATTGATAGTAAAAACTTCTATCACTACATGCGACGCGATTACACCACTGAAAATTTAATCACTTACAATCTTGCCTCGTCTCCCTATAGAATCGCGAGTCCAAAATTGCAAGATGATCTCTTCTTCAGCATATTGGCATCAACCCGAAACCAAGGCTAAGAGCTTTACGATCTCTTGAGATATGAGTCGGTGCTTTGTGAAAATGGTTTCCATTCCCACGACACAATCACTCCTCACAGTGGTTGTTAGGCACTGTGTTTGGCTCGGAATCGACCTAACATCAGGAAAGTATTCTCACAGACCTCCAATGGTTGGTGATTATGGTGGTGGTGTGGAGCTTCAAGGAACTTTCGACGCTTCCTGTAGTTAGCGCGGTCCTCCACTCCCTTTGCAAACACTTTTTCTTCGTCTTTTATATTTCCTACAATAGTAACTGCTCCTGCTTAGATGATTGGTTGGATTTCCTTCATTCATATCAACGATGGTGATTTCTTCTTCATTCCACGAGTAAATTCCTACGTGATACGTGTAATTGTGGTATTCCTTCGAATGTCCTGTTTCTGCAACTACTATAGTGGCATATTAGAAAATATATGGTTCGTGGAGTTATAGATAACTCAATGGACTTACTTCGTTGATTTAACTATAAAACACGTGCAATAAAGAAATAAGCTGCTAACATAATGCGTTACCTTAATGCGTATTCATGTAACTCAACACGTATAGTTATGCTAACTTAACGAGTTCAACATGTGCATCTCACGTGACATAATAAAGCATTTAAATTCAACACGTGCATAATTCTAACTTAACGAGTTTAGATATATAACTTACGGTTTTCACTCGCTAACTCAGCGAGTTCTCACGTGATCTTTTTATACCTTTAAACCTGTAACTCAATGAGTTGGCACGTGATCTTTTAACAAAAAGAACACTAACTCAACGAGTAGTTATTGTTCACTTGTACATGATATAAATATATGCAAATAAAATGGATCATGCTTAATATTATAAAACCACACTTAAATCAGGTTTTTAGATCACGACACGTGTCCTTAATAAGTTTTATGAATAAAAGGATATTTCAGATACTTAAGAATTTCAAAGCCTGTAATTTACTAATAGTTCAGAAATGTACTTAATTAATGTTAATTCCTTGAATTTATGCAGATACCTTCATTAAAGCATAAAACAGTGAAATTATAACATAATGGTTTAATTTTCATATGATAAGCTATATATTATGCAATTAACCATCATTTAACCCTTAATATTATGCACTTTTTCATTCTAAACAACTCATTATCTGTGTTTACATTTAGTATTAAAGTGTTGTATTGTTTGTTTTGTATCGTAATTAATGTTATCATTATCAGTATTGTGAATGTTTTATGTTTATTTGATTCAAAAAATAGAAAATAATTTTAAAGAGCTTAATTGATGTTATTTACATTCTATGGAATCGCTCAATGATTGACTGACTTTCTTTGTAAATAGCAGTATTTAACTCGAAAGATAGGCTCGTGGAGTTAACTTAAGTCGATGAGATTAGTTCATTGAGTTAACCATAACTTCACGAACTAAGTTCATTGAATTAACTGTAACTCAACGGAGTGCTTAGCTAAACACATATAAACTTCAATATAAAAATAAAAATAGTACACAATTCTTACTCAATCTTTGTGGGATCGACCTGTACTTGCACATAAATATAATATACACTGTGCACTTGTAGTTAAAATACAAATTGGACTTAATATCTAATTTGTGTGAAAGGTTGTTTGTTTACTCCTAAAAGAACTTATTAATATAATCACTTTTAACAACCCAATAAAGTAGCGTTGTTGCTTGGGATTGAGAAGCTAAGAAACTATGAGTGTTGTTTTGTTTTAATATCAGAATGAGTGTTGTGTGTTTTATTATATAATTGAGAATATAGCATATGCTTATGTTCAAAGATTTCTGAAACTTGTAGTTAGCATATGTGAATTCTATGATTTAGAAGGTCATGACATCTCTGATTGTTTGAAATTGAGACGATTGCAAATAGTTAGATCACATGAACAACAAATGAATTATATTCAATATAATAGAGGTGAGTATGAGAATCCTATAGTTTACTCAACTAATGGTCAGTTTAGAATACGTAATATATTGAGAGACAAAGAAGTTTGGAATAGGTATGATAGACTAAAGCGTAGTTTAGAGTAAAACATGGACAAACTGGAACAATACATGTGTCAACAACAAGAAGTCAACTAATTAAATTATAGGGAAGAATATTCAGAACCTAAAATTTATATCATATATGAAACTGAAAAAACCATAATGAAATTTGATCAAAAATTGAATGCAATGAGACTAGATGATCTGGAAAGAAAATTAAAACATTGGATGAATTTACAATGAAATTACAAGTTATGCAACATGAAAACACAAATGAAAACTTTAATGTTACATATTTGCATAATTTGCAAGACATATAAACAAAAGAACATACCAATGTAATAGAATTTAAAGAATGTAAGTTAAAACTAAAAACACTTGAAGATCAAAATTATGAGAATGAAATACAAAAACATCATGAAAGTAATAAAAATTTGGAAGATGTATGTATAACATTAAGATCTAGAACTGATGTACCACCAAGAATTCAAAAAGAGAGTAATGTAAAGGTGGATAAGAACAAAATTCAAAATGATAATGAAAATGTAATATCTGAAAACGTAGAAATCAATGAAGAAAAATCTGAATCTGAAAATGAGATTAAAAATGATCAAATGAATGAAATGAAAGAAAAAGAATCTTGTAAATCTCAATCATTAGCACCCTATCGTGAAAGATTACAACAAACATTTCTTGAAAAACAAGAAAAAATTAGAGAAGTTTTTGAAAAGTAGAAGTTAACATTCCATTGTTAGACTTATTATAGAAAATGTCTCATTGTGCTAAATTTCTTAAGGATTGGTGTACTAAGAAAAGAGAGCGAAAAGTTTTAAGAAAAGTCTTTTTAGCTGAGCAAAGTAGTTTTCTATTTTTGCCATAAATTCTTAAAAAGTTATGTGATCCTGGAGTCCCTGTTATATCAAGTATCATAGGAAATACCATTCTAGAAAGAACCTTAATAGATCTAGGTGCAAGTATAAATGTTATCCTTAGTGATATATTTGCATCCTTAGGACTAGAAGACTTAATCCCTACTAGGACTGTCATTCAATTAGCTGATAGAAGTATAAGATACCCTAGAGAAAAAATAGAGGATGTCCTAATTAAAATCAAAAACTTCATATATCCCATTGATATTGTGATTTTGGATTCCTAGAAAATGCTTCAGAGAAGGAATTCTCAATTTTGAAGCCTTATCTTCTTATCTTTTCGAAATTTGTAATACTTCGGATAGTTACAGGGCTTAACTATCTGAAGAATAATTTTTTTTCTTCATTTGTCATAACGAGCATTACTGTAGTTAACTGTTTGGATAGATTCGATCTTTTGGATAGTTATAGACTTAACTATCTAAAAACCCACTTACGCCTCTCTTTGTCCATTCGGAAGGTTCTACCATTAACTTTTCGAAAACTACATGCCTTTCGGATAGTTACAGACTTAACTATCTGAAAACTCACTTAAGTGTCTCTTCAGTCACTTCAGATGGTTATAGCTGTAACCTTTTGAAAAACTCATGACTTTCGGATAGTTACTGCCTAACTATCCGAAGATTCACTTAAGTCACTGTCTTTCGGATACTTAGCTCCTTAACTATCTGAACATCCACTTAAGTGTCTAACTTTCGAATACTTAGCTTCATAACTGTCCGAACGTCCACTTAAGTGTCCTTTAAGTCATTCTGGATGGTTACAGCCAGTAACCCTCCCGAATCTCCTAACTTTCGGATAGTTAGCTCAAAGCCTTCCAACTAAAATGTTATTTCGGATACTTTGACCAGGTAACCTTTTGAAATCCTAAATCTACCAGAGACTTACTGCTAACAAGCTTCTGACTGAACCTAGACTTCTTGTGGCATACTCCACACCTATACTACTCGCCCTAACAATCTTCTACTTGGAGTCTGACACAATGATCAAAGAAAAAACTCTCTACTCTTGGCTTACAAATTATTGCAATAGTAGCTCAAATAAACATCAACTCTACGTCCCCTTTTTCTTAATTGTTTAGGAGACCAATTAAGGCCATACAGAGCCTTAATTTCTGTAGATTCAGAACTTTAGTTAACATGTTTGCAGCATTTTCAGCACCAGCAATCTTTTGCAGATCTAACCTGTTCTGCTCTATCTCTTCCCTTATGAAATGAAACCTCATTCTCATATGCTTGGACCTTGAATGAAAGTTCAATTTTTCAGCTAAATAAATGGCACTTTGATTGTCACAGAATAGAATGCTTCTTTTCTATTTGTGCCCTAATTCAGCTAGTACATTCTCTAGCCAGATTCTTTCTTTAGCTGCCTGTACAACTATAACATATTCAACTTCTGTGGTTGAGAGTACAACAATACTTTGCAACTTGGATCTTCAGCTTATTGTAGTACTTCCTATGTAGAAAACATAGCCTGAAGTACTTTTACTTTTATCCAACTCTCTTCCCAAATCAGCATCACAGTAGCCAATCTATTCAGCTGGTCCTTTCTTGAAGTTCAGATATACATCTAGGGAATATCTAAGATATTTAAGTATCCACAGTACAGCAGACCAATGCTCAGCTCCTAGATCTACCATATATCTACTAGTCACTCCCACTGCATGAGATATGTCAGGTCTTGTGCATATCATGGCATACATTAAACTTTCCACTACTGAAGCATATAGTATTTTAGACATTTTTGTCATTTCTTCTTCAGTCTTAGCTGACTAAGCTTTAGACAACTTGAAATGAGGTCTAAGAGGGTGTTTAGTTTTCCTCTCATTTGAGATCTTAAATCTCCTAAGTACATTTTCTAAGTACTTCTTCTGATTTAATCTCAATGTGTCTACCATTCTATCTCAGATGATTCTCATACCCAAGATTTGTTTGGCTTCTCTCATATCCTTCATGTCAAATTCTTTTGACAGTTATCTCTTTAATTGCTTAATCTATTCCATACTTGAACAAGTAATTAATATATCATTTACATAAATTAGTAGAATAATGAAGCAATCATTAAATAGTTTTATATAGCAACAATAATTTGTATCGCATCTTTTGAAGCCTAGGGTACAGATAAATGTATCAAATTTCTTATACCATTGTCTTGGTGCTTGCTTCAAACCATTCAGACTTTTTAATAGTCTACATACTATCTTTCTTTTCTTTCTAGCTATTGCAAATCCTTCTAGCTGCATCATGTAGAGTTCTTCTTGCAAATCTTTATGTAGGAATGTTGTCTTTACATCCATTTGCTCCAAGAACAAATCTTCTACAGCAACAATGCTTAAGTTAAGACTATTCTTATAGTATTCATCTTCACAACTAGAGAGAATACTTCAGTATAGTCTATGTCTTGAATTTGCTGAAAACCCTTGACTACAAGTTTGGCTTTATATTTCTTGCTGTCATCTAGTTGTTCTTTCATTCTGAACACCCACTTGTTTCTTAGGATTTTCTTTCCTTCTAGCAACGAAATTAGCTCCCAAGTTTTATTCTTCTCTAGGGACTTCATTTCTTCTTTCATTGCTAACTCCCATTTATGTGCACCACTTGCATAGATTGCTTCTTGATATGTTTCAGGTTCACCATTATCCGTCAGCAACAGATAATTAAATGATGATACATACCTTTCTAGTTATCTGGAAATCCTTCCAAATCTTCTAAGTTGTCTAGTGACAACTTCATCTTCTTAATCATCTAGATGTTCTTGTTGTTCAGCCTCTAGAAGCTAAATTTCTTCTATAAATTCCTTTTGAAGTTGTTCAACATCATTATCTAGATTGATCTCAACAGTACTTTCAGACTAAAGCTCTAATTGCTGTTCATCTGCACTTTCTCTATGCTTATACATCTTGGATTCAATAAATGTGACATCTTTTGCACATATTATTTTCTTTGTTTCTTCTATCCAAAATCTGTAACCAAAATAATCCTTACCATAGCCAATGAAATAACACTTATGTGATTTTGAATCTAGTTTGTCTCTTTTGTCACTATTCAAGTGGACAAATGACTTGGATCCAAAGACTTTGAGGTGAGCATAGTTGACCTCTTTCTTAGTCTACAATTCTTCAAGATTTTTGAGCCCCATTGGAATAGATGGTCCTCTATTTATTAGATAGGCAACTGTATTGATAGCTTCTACCTAGAATGTCTTGGGAAAACCTACATGTAGTCTCATGCATCTTGCCTGTTCATTCAAGGTTCTATTCATCCTTTCAGCAACTCCATTTTGTTGTGGAGTTTCAACTATAGTCCTCTGCCTTTTAATTCCTTGCTCCTTATAGTAGACTTTGAATTCATGGCTATCATATTCTCCTCTATTATCTAACCTGATGGATTTGATTTTTCTTCCTCTCTGATTTTCCACTTCTACCTTCCATTTCTTAAAGACTTGGAAAACTTCACACATCTGTTTCAGAAAATAAATCCATACCTTCCTGATACTGTCATCAATGAAGGTGACATAATAGAGAGCACCTCCTAAAGAATTGATAAGGGCAGGCCCCCACACATCCGTGTGAACCAACTCCAAATTCTATGAGTTTGGATCATGAGGAGTCTTAGCAAAGCTGACTTTCTTTTGCTTTCCCTCAATGTAGTCCTCACATATCCTTAAATTGACATTCTTCAACTTAGGGATTTTCTCTTTTGCCACTAAAACCTTTAGTCCATTCTCACTGAAGTGTCCTAGTCTTTTATGCCATAAGTTAGTGTCTTCAGTATCACTGACTACTGCAATAGTGTCATCTTGATCCGATGTCAAATATAAGGTGCTAGTCCTCTGTCCTAAAGCAACAATTCTTGTACCTTTGGTTACCTTTCATTTGCTTGCACCAAAGGCAATCTGGTAACCAACATTATCTAAGGCACTTATGAAAATTAATTGCTTTGCAAGATCAGGAACATATCTAGCTTCTTGCAGTTTCCATATCCCTTGTTTTGTTTTAATGTGTACCTCTTCTTTTCCCAACACATCCATGCTTGTGTTGTTAGCTAGGTACACTTTCTTCACAAGAGTTGCACGATAATTGTGCAACAAATCTTTCCTGTAAGTAGTGTGGAATGAAGCTCCTGAGTCTAGTACTCATGAGTCAATAGAACTGTCCACACAGCATACTAGGGCATCATCTAAATCGTAGGAGACAACATTTGCACATGCTCCTTCTGATTCCTTCCCCTTGCTGACTTTCTTGGGAGCCTTACATTGTAACTTGAAGTGCCCCCATTGATTATAGTTCCAGCATTTAATATCTAATCTCACATTACTAGTACCTTTGGACTTTGACCTTCCTTTAGATTTAAATTGTTTTGATTTACTTCTCCCTCTACTTTCAACACTAAAGTCAGAAGTTGAAGCTAGCAATTCACTTTTCCTACGAATGTCCTCACTCAAAATTAAATCCCGGATGTCATTCATTTTGAGCTTTTCATGACCTAGTGAACTACTTACACCAGTCACGACAAGAGACCAACTTTCTAGTAACGAGGACAATAAAATCAAGGCCCTAACTTCATCATCAAATACTATATCTACTGAATGCAGTTGATTCAAAATAGTATTTAACTCATTAACGTGGTCTGTAACATTTCCACTTTCATGCATTTTCAGATAGAATAATCTACGCATGAGAAATACCTTATTGGTAGTTGATGGCTTCTCATACATGTTGGACAGTACTTTCATCAAGTCAGCTATTGTTTTCTCCTTGGCAACATTTGAATAAAAGTTCCTTGCTAATGACAACCTAACGAGACCTAGAGCTTTCCTGTCTAGCAACTCCACTCTTCCTAATCCATCTTCTCTAGTTTTCTTCCGAATAGAGGTTGATGAAGATCCTTCTGATACAAATAGTCTTCTATTTGAGACTTCTAGTATCTGAAATCTTTTCCATCAAACTTCTCGATCATAAGCTTTCTATTGTCTGCCATTCTAATAAACTGAAAAACCTTCAGCTCTGATACCAGTTGTAATTAAACACGATCGTTCAGTCAACATATGTTTAGAATGAAAAAGTGCATAATATTAACGATTTAATGATGGTTAATTACATAATATTTAACTTATCATATAAGAATTAAGTCATTATGTTATAATTGCATTGTTATACGCTTTAATGAAAGAAGCTACATAATTTCAGGGAATTAATGTTAATTTAGTACATTTCTGAACTATCGGTAAATTGCAAGCTGTGAAATTCTTAAGTATCCGAATTTTTTGTTATTTCAGAGAGTTATATTGCAAGTACCAGACAGTTATGTTTTTAACGATAGAAGAATATTTTATTATTTTCTAGAGTACACATGTTGAAACTGTAATGCATGACTTAAGTGGATTTTCGGTAAGTTATCTATTAACTATCCGAAATGCATCTAAGCATCAGATAGTTAGGTTTGTAAGTGTCCAAAATATCTGAACTTGTTAAGTTAGAATTATGCACGTGTTGAATTTAAATGCTTTAGTATATCATGTGAGATGCACATATTTAACTCGTTAAGTTAGCATAACTGTACGCGTTGAGTTACATGAATACATACTAAGGTAACGCGTTATGTTAGCAGCTTATTTCTTTATTGCACGTGTTTTATAGTTAAATCAACGAAGTAAGTCCGTTGAATTATCTGTAACTCCACGGAACATTTATTTCCTAATATGCCACTATAGTAGTTATAGAAACAGGATAATTAAAGGAAAACCACGATTGCACGTATCATGTAGGAATTCACTCGTGGAAGGAAGAAGAAATCACCATCGTTGATATGAATGAAGGAAATCCAATCGATCATCTAAGTAAAAGCAGTTACTACTGAAAGAAATATAAAAAGAAGAGGAGAAAAACGAAGAAAGTGTGGTTGGCTGTGTGTGTAGAGGTGGAGGATTGCGCTAACTACAGGCAGCGTCGAAAGTTCACTAAAACTCCACACCATCACCAAAATCACACCACCACCAAAATCACCAACCATTGGAGGTTTGTGAGGATACTTTCCTAATGTTGGGTCGATTCCGAGCTAAACACGGTGTCTAACAACCATTGTGAGGAGTGATCGCGTTGCAGGAAGGGAAGTCATTTTCACCAAGCACCAACTCATATCTTGGGAGATCATAAAACTTTTAGCCTTGGTTTTGGGTTGATACCAGTATGCTGAAGAGGAGATCATCTTGTAATTCTGGACTCACGATTCTATAGGGAGAGGAGGCGAGATTGTAAGTGATTAAATTTTCAGTGGTGTAATCATGTTGCATGTAATGACAGAAGTATTTACTGTCGATAGAGATTTTTACATTTCACCTTTCGCTCATCTTCATGAACATATCAAAACAAAAATACCAAAAACATCAACTTATCTATGTTTACATTTAGTATTTAAGTGTTGTATTATTTGTTTTGTATTGTGATTAATGTTATCAATATTAGTATTGTAAGTGTTTTACGTTTGTTTGATTTAGAAAATAGAAAATAGTTTTACAGTTTACTAAAATTGATTCATTCTAGATACTTAAAGATTTTAATGGTTATTGTTTGAAATATTTGAATGTTAGTATTGCTTAATGATAAATCTAATATTAACTAACATTAAAGAGTTTAATTAATGTTATTTACAACCTATGGAACCACCAAATGGTTGGTCAAATTCCTCTGTAAATAGTAGTATTTAACTGGAAAGATATGCTCGTGGAGTTAACTTAAGTCTACGAGGTTAGTCCGTTGAGTTAGCCATAACTCCATGAAGTAAGTCTATTGTGTTAATTGTAACTTAACGGAGTGCTTAATTGAACACATAAACTCCAATATAAAAATCAGAAAAGTACATAATTCTTACTCAATCTTTATGGGATCGACCTGTACTTGCACACAAATACAATATACACTATGCACTTGCAGTTAAAATACAAATTGGAATTAATATCTAATTTGTGTGAAATGTTGTTAGTTTACTTCTAAAAGTAATTATTTATATAAGTATAAAGACAAATCAATATAAGTTTTCTGGCGCCATTGCCGGGAAACTAATCAAGTTCTCTAGTGCTGCCTAACAAACAAAAGTTAACAATCAGAACAACACGTTATGGCACGATTTTGAAACACTCACCTCTAAACTCACTGAAATTGGGAAGTGAAGAGAAAGAGGAAGAAATAACACTAAAGACAAGGATTTACGTGGTTCAATAACAGCCTACGTCTATGGAGAGTTGAAGATTCTACTATGAGCTTCGGCACAATCAATCGCAATATTTTACAACATCATAAAGGTTTATATACTATCCAACTTACGGTTAACAAACCTTAAATTACACTTAAGCCATTACAGTAGAGAGAAAATGCTTCGAAGAAGGTACTCTCAATTTCGGAGCCTTATCTTCTTATCTTTTCGAAATCTGCAACATTTCGGATAATTACAAAGCTTAACTATTTGAAGAATAATCTTCTTTCTTTATTTGTCATAACGAGCGTTACTATAGCTAACTATTTGGAGAGATTCGATCTTTTGAATAGTTATAGACTTAACTGTCCGAAAACCCACTTACGTCTCTCTTAGTCCATTCGGAAGGTTCTACCATTAACTTTCCGAAAACTACATACCTTTCGGATAGTTACGGACTTAACTATCCGAAAACTTACTTAAGTGTCTTTTTAGTCACTTCGGATGGTTGTAGCTGTAACCTTCTGAAAAACTCATGACTTTTAGATAGTTACTGCCTAACTATCTGAAGATCTACTTAAGTCACTATCTTTCGAATACTTAGCTTCTTAACTATCTGAACATCCACTTAAGTGTCTGACTTTCGGATACTTAGCTTCATAACTGTCCGAACGTCCACTTAAGTGTCTTTTAAGTCATTCTAGATGGTTACAACCAGTAACCCTTCGAAATCTCCTAACTTTCAGATAGTTAGCTCAAAGCCTTCCGACTAAAACGTTATTTCAGATACTTTGACCTAGTAACCTTCCAAAATCATAAATCTACCGAAGACTTACTATTAACAAACTTCCGACTGAATCTAGACTTCTTGTGGCATACTCCACACCTATACGACTCGCCCTAACAATTTGAAGGAATAGAAACAAAAAAAAATAAAAATTCATTATCTGTGTTTTATGCTTATTAAATCTATGTTGTATCGTTTGTGTTTGTATTGTAAGTACTGTTTAATGTTTATTAAATTTTAGTTATAGAAAATTGTATTGTAGTACAAATATTTGAAATCTTGATTTAAGAATCTATTGTTTGGATTTATTGAATGCTAGAATCGATAAATGATATATGTAAAATGAATTAGCATTCAAGAGCTTAATTGATGTTGTTTGTAATATATAGAATTGCCCAATGGATGGCTGTATTTTGTTGTAAACTACAATTTTAATTTAAAGTTACTAGAGAGCTTATTGAGTGAACATAACTCAATGAGGTAAGTTTGTTGAGTTAACTGTAAATCAATAGAGTGAGCATATTGTAAATATACATTATATCCTAGCTATAAAAATTTATTAAGTAAAGTGATTTCGATAGTTCTTTATGTGTTTGACCTGTACTTGCACATTTATACAATAGATACTATACACTTATAGTTAATTTAATAGATTGAATTTAATATCTTGTTTGTGAAAATTACTTATTATTTATAAAAAAATACAGTTAAACAAACAAGACAAGTGTCATCTACACCTTCAGTCACTTAGGTAATAACTTGTCGTCTGTCTCAACTACTTATCCCTTAACTAGTTGAATAATTAGTCTTTAGCTTCCATTGTCTTCACGTGTAAACTTACTCCTCCACATGACTAGAAGTCAAATAATTATCAATAACTATCTGAATATCTTGCCTAACCTACTGACTCTTGGAGAGTTAAGCTACCACAACTCCATGGCTGTGACCAACCTACGATACTAACTTGCCAACCCTTACAACATTATCTCCATAACTTGCTAAGCTTCACAACCTTTCCCACATTAACTCACCATCTTTGTTATAAGCTTCTCGAGTTATCTTGTGTCCTTTTGTCGAACACTTAACTTCATAACATGCTGTGCTATCTGAGTAACTCATTGACTACACCTTTAGCTTTAGCAACGATCAATTTGTTGTCCCTTTTAGTAATGTCATTGCTTTTAGCAATCACTATAAACTTAGTCTTATTTCAACATTACATTTGGATTACAATCCAACTATCATTTAATAAGGTAGTCTCCACACAACCCTAACAAGTCCTATGGTTTTTACTCTTCACACTAAGGAGATTTTTCATGTAAATATTAGTGTTATGGTTTGCTTGTAATTTGTTTGATTTTTGTATTGTCTTTTACCATTAATAAGTTATTTGGAAGATCTGATTTACAATTATTTTTCTCGATAATATTATTATATATTAGTCACATTATTATAATGGACCATTCAATGTATAACTTTCTCATCTTCTTCTTCACATAAGCTTATGATAGCATTTGTAATGTCTTTAATTGAAGATGTGATAGTTATTGCAACTCTACATGTGGTCGCACACACTTCCCCCTTTTGCTTGTCTCACTATATTTCCTAAATGTAGAATTAGACATTATGAATATGTTGACATCTATATCCATTGAGCTTTAAATTAAAATTGACTTTGAATTGATGATAATGTCATTTCCTCTTCTCCATGCACATTTAGTTCATGTTACCTGACTTTATTATTATTTTGATTATCTTTGTTGGTATTTTCCTTAGTCATATTATTTTTAAATAGCATCTGAAATTATTTGTAAATAAAACATGACTTTGCTTTCAATGAATAATAGTCTAGATGTTTCTACAATTAGATTGAAAATTATTTAGTATATATTTTTAACATATGCTAGTTGCATATATATATATATATAATTTGTTATCTTAATAAATTTATTCCATGTTTCATCTAGAATATTTGTATAAACTTGGATATAATTCTATCTTTATCCATATTGATTTATAATTTTAATATATTTGTTATCATGTCTTTATCTGAGTATTAACATTTTTCTTTATGATATTTACATTTATTTTTTAATTATATTTATCCATGACTTTGAATTTTCCATTTTCCTCATTTAAGATATCTTCTAAAAAGGGTAGAAATATTTGGTCAGCCTTTGCATTCTAACTTACATTGGGTTCTTCTCTCACCTTAAGTTATGTCATCTAAAGTACTTATATCTAAATTTTAATATATATATATATATATATATATATATATATAAATCATAAGTAATTTTAATAAATATGGAAAATTGCATGGTAACAACAATTTTGAACAAAATTATAATGAAATAGAAAACTGCATAATAATAAGGAAAAGAGTATGCTGATGTGAACGAAACGAGAGATTGTAGCGTTCCTTAAAAGAAAAAGTGGAATGTAAAAATACGTGATTTAATAATACCAAATGGTTAGAATTCAATTAGTTTTGAATACATATACATTTAACTAACTTCAAATTGTAATAATTAAATCATATATTTTACATCATAGCTTAATTTTGTTGTTGACACGTACAACTTGTCTGCGACCCAAAGAGAAAGTCATTTAGGTATCCCTACCTAACATTGAACGTTATTACCGGTAGCCCACTGGCGGCCTTCTTTGGACCGCTTCAACCTTCTTGACATGTGATCAGGCTCAAAGATGTGTAACAACTATGTGTGCAATTCCAGAAGCAATGCTACCATCGTCTTTGGAGTGATAAATTCTCCGGTACTACATTTATTTCTATTTATAAATACATGGAACAATGAAAATAAATGTATTAATTTTATCATCAGATAAGTATAAATGCATGATACATTTTTTGATATTAACAGTAATAAAGTTTAATGTCACCATTAAATATTATCAATTTGATATTCTGCAAAGTTTTTTACGTTGTTGTTTTTTGATCAGAGTAATTTTCTTTCTTTCAAAACTAATAATTCTTTTATCCTTTTGTCGTTCAACCGTTATTTATTTTATATACTTTTGTTCTAATTATGCCTGCGAATTTTATTTATCATCATCTATTTTTTAATTTCAGAAAAAAAGGGTACGGACTACGATTCCGAAATCCTTCGACGATCGTCTTAGTACTGGAAAACTCCGTTCACCACATTCGAGTAAGCGGAAGCGAGCGAGCGAGCAACGGGAAACGAAGAAGAGGAAGGTAAGGAATGGCCCTCGGGGCACTGGTTCCCACGACGAGACCACCGGTCATCCCGCGTCCAACCACAGCTGGACATCATCGTCGCGGAGGAATCCATCCACTCGCTAGACCCGCCCATGGCTCCACGGTGAGTTCGCCGCGGCGCTTTTCACTTGTAAGCTGCTTTAGATTGGCGATTTTTGTTCCTCGGGCGAGCAAACGGGTGGACCACGGCTTGAGCGAAAGTTGTTCACAACGATATCGAGTTTTTATGCGTATGACTTTTACTTTTTGGTGTTTTTTCCCCCCAAGGGCGGTCGGAACAAAATATAGGTGGTGTAGGTATTTTGGATAAATCTAGCATAGAAAACTCTTACATTCAAAATTTGGGCAGCATTACAAAGGATGTAAATTATAGTTTTTTTTAGAAGAATTAGTAGTTTGGAAGTGGAATAAGCTAGTAAGAAAATGAAATATGAGAAAGCTATTGGGCTTAATGATATTATTATTTAAGTAAAGATTAAATACTTAATTAAAAATTTTAATACAATTTTAAGGACAAAGAAGATGTCAGATGAATGGAGAAAGAGTTCTTTAATACCTATAGTTAAGAATAAAAGAGACATATAAAATTATAATAATTATCATGGTATTAAATTGATAAGTCATTATAAAATTATGAGAAATGGTAATTTAATAAATTCTAAGACATATAACTAAAATCATAGAAATTTAATTTGAATTTATGTCAAATAGGTTAATAATGAATGTTATTCTTTTGCTTAGACAACTAATACAAAATTTAAAGTTAAGAAAAAAGACCTTCATGTGGTTTTCATTGATTTAGAAAAAAAAAAACTTATAATAGAATATATAGAAATCTATTATGATGGGTTTTAGAAAAAATATTATAAAAACCATGTATAAAAGAGTAATTACTAGTGTTAAAACTATAAGAGGAAAAATTAGAAAATTTCTAATAGATATAGATTTACACCAAGAGTCCTTTCTAAATTCATATTTGTTGGTCTTAGTTATGGATGAAATGACTAAGAAAATTTAAGGAGAAAAACTATAATATATGCTATTCACTAATGATATAGTTTTAGTTGATGAAAATAAGTTAAAAATTGGATTAAATTAGAATTGTAGAGAGATTCTTTAGAGTCCAAAGAATTTAGATTGAGTAGGTCAAAAACTAAATATATGTGTTGAGATGAATAGTCTCACATCAACTAAAGAGGACGTCAACTTGGACCTTATAAACATAGTATACTCTCTCTCTACTAGCTAGTTGGCTTTAGTGAAAGGTTCTCTAACATGATTTGGTGCATAGGTAAGTGCTCTATCCATAACTCATGTGTTGACGCAGGCCTCCTCATACAATGGTTCAATGCAAAAGTGAAAGGCTGATTGCACTACATGTATGAAGGAGTTTTAGGACAAATAGTCCTACATCAACTAAAGAGGATGTCGACTTGAGCCTTATAAACATTGTCTACTCTCCCTCCACTAGCTAGTTGGTTTTAGTGAAAGGTTTTCCGACATGATATCAGAACACAAGTGATTGCTCTATCCATAAGCCATGTGTAAGTGTAGGCCCCTCCATCCAATGGTTCAGTGTAGGAGTGAAAAGTCAACTACGCCACATGTGTAGGGGAGTGTTAGAATGAATAGTTCCATATCAACTAAAGAGGATGCCCACTTAGGCTTTATAAACATAGTCTACTCTCTCTCCACTAGTTAGTTAATTTTAGTGAGAGATTCTTTGATATGGTATCGAAGCATAGGTGAGCACTCTATCCATAAGTCATGTGTAGGCGCAGGCCTCCCCATCGAATGGTTTGGTGTAATATTGAAAGGTTGATTGTATCGCATGTGTGGGAGAGTGTTGAGACGAATAGTCCCACATCAACTAAAGAGGATGTCAATTTGAACCTCATAAATATAGTCTACTCTCTCGTTACTAGTTAGTTGGTTTTAGTGAGAGGTATCAGAGTATGAACAAGTGTTTTGTCTGTAAGTCACATGCAAGTGTGTGCCCCTCCCATTGAATGATTCAATGCAAGAGTGAAAGGCCAATTGTGCCATACGTGCAAGGGAGTGTTAGGACAAATAGTCTTCCATTGATTAAAGAGGATGTCAACTTGAGCCTTGTAAACATAGTCTACTCTCCCTCTACTAGCTAGTTGGTTTTAATAAGAGGTTCTTTAACAATATGAAATGCAGGTTAAATGAAAATAAGAGTAACAACAAAGGTATATATTTAGATGACCATAAGATCCATAAAAGTAAGATTTTTAAATACATAGAATCTATAATATATGATAATGGTGAAATTATAGAGGATGTTATTCATAGGGTTAAAGTAGGATAAATGAAGTAAAAAAATGCTTTTGAAGTTTTGTGTGTTAGGAAGATACCCTTAAAATTAAAAGAAAAATTCTATAAAATTGTTATTCACTTTTTATTCTTCATGGTTCAAAATTCTTGGTTGTAAAGCATGAGTATTTATAAAAAATTAATGTTCCTAAGATACATATGTTTTAATGGATGAGTGGTAATATTGTAAGGGATAAACTAACACATAATTTTATTAGAAATAAAGTAGATGTTGCACCTATTAAAGATAAGATAAGAGTTGCACAAATCATCTTAGGTGATTTGATCATATCTTTAGGAGACCAAGGGATACACAAGTTAGGAGAGGAAAATTAATAAGTGTTGAAGGAATTAAAAAGTATAGGTAGAATTAAAATTACTTGATTAGGAATTGTAAAGAAAGATTTAACCTTATGTAATTTAACTGAAAATTTGATCATGGATAGAAATACATGGAAGAAAAGGATGTATGTGTTTGACCTCACATAGTGAGATTATGGCTTGAATTGTTATTATTGGTAATTAGAAAATGCATTTTTAGGGTGCTAAGTTCAAGAATTTTGTTGCCCGTGGGCTGAATGGTTGTCAAAAGCCAAGAATTTAATAAGGAATGAAATATCCCCAAGTCTTGCTTCTACTTTGTCAGAATAATATGGTATTCTTGAAAAACTTGGTAATATCTTCTCGTGATCAAGCAAATGTCAAACTGACTATATTGATGGATCCATGGTTTGAAGCAGAACAGTAGCAAACATAATTAATATAAGTTCCTATTGAAATATGAACATCCAAGTCAAATGCATGTCCATATTTCAACCACACCCAATCAAGGTCTCTATTCACTCTTGCAGTTCCTCAGTCTCTGACACTTCTCAAAGCATGTGATTCTATGAGGGGACTTCCATCCCTTTTGCTCTTCTCATTTTCCATTCACAAAGCTACCTAAGCAGGATAATTAACTGTAATTTTTTGTTTAAGCATCTTATGTGGACAAATTTGACTGGCACAACTAGTGGAAATATAGCTCCTGCATTTTAAACATCACTTTGGTAACATCACCTGAATGATTTTTCTGTTGGATTAATATATCTTCTGCACTTTATGTAGCCGTCCGTTTTATCTTCTCAGTATTTCTGAAAGAGTCATTTATTATTATGGACATAATACATGTTTGTGGATTGGACGAAAGCCTTCATACTGTGTCCTTTTTTCCTTTAGGTGATGTCGATCCACTTCTCTTCTGTACACAACTATCTTTCACCATGTGACTTCTCTGCCAAATTCAATGGATTAAGATTTCCAATAATTCAGAAACTGAAAATCTGCAAGACCATCAGACAGCACTTAAGTAGGAAGTACAGGAAGCTGGAAATCCTGGGGAAAGATCAGTCTTCTGATCACATGGAAATGCATGTTCCATCTGAAAAATCTGTTTCTGAAAATTTATCAAATGGTTAGTGTCACTTCTAGCAAAAACATCTACATATTCATCAATATCATGTTGATGTTATATTGCATGGTCTTCTGTTATTTAAACTGATCAATACTATTGCAGACTACCAACGAAACATGAGTTTCTGTTGTTGAGATCTGAATTTTTCTTAACCAGTTCCTTATCTTGTATGCTTCACATGCTAAAAGATATAATCTACAATTCTCCTTGATTTTTTTTCAGTATGATGATTGTTGTCTGAGATGATCCAAAACTCATAAAGGTGCTTCATTGTTTTTGGCCTCTCTTTATTAATGGAATTTGAGAAGAGTTTGTTATTGGCCATGGAAATATGTGCAGATTAGAGCTAGTGGCTTCTAGTATGTCACTTCCTTTTCTAGAAAAAAACTCAATACATTTATAAAATCCTGGCATGCCTGAAAACAATGGTATTTTATATGTAATTGCTGCACATAAGGTGTCAGCAATCTAGAAAGAATAAAATTCCAATGCTTAAATCCTAAATAGGATGCAAATATTAAGATGGATAGTGACAATACCATATGGTATAAGTTAAAAAATTATTTGAAATACAGTAAAAGTTACACTGATTGAGGATAAAATAAGAGATGACCTTAGATTGGCCATATCCATAAACGGCTTATAAAAATATATATGTAGGGAAAGATGAATTAATTAATGCAGGTAAAATTAAAAGTAGTGGAGGAAGACTAAAAATTACTTGGTTAGTACTTAGAAATAGTGAAGAAGATTTAAAATTATATAAATTAATGAAGAATATAGCTATGATTATGCATAGAAATAACTAAAAGAAAAGAATTCACATTGCTGGCCTCACATAGTGGAGTTAAGGAATTAATCATTGTTATTTGTTAAATCCTGAATAAGTGATGTATCTAGTGATCTAAAATTTCTAACATAATAACAATCAATGCCTTAATTCTGCTGTGTGAACTTGGAAACATCTATCATTTCTCTTGATTTATTTCTACTAAATTCTTTTAAAATTTAACCTTAGACATGCTTATGAATGAAATATGTATGGCTTTCCTCATTACATCCTCTCCTCCCCCTTGTGTGATGTGGAAATATCTAACTGCCCTTGAAAAGATATGAAAGTTGATGCTACTTGATCCATGGTTTGTAGGTTAGAACTTTTGGGACGCATGACCATTTTTTATGTCTGAAAATTATGTTCATATCTGAATATTACAGATCAAATAATATAATGTATGAATCCTAATCATTTTAATTAATTATTCCTGTATTCCCCTTTTACACTCCCTTGCCATTTACTGATTTTTTGTCAGTAGCTATCTGAGCTACTGTAGTTCAACTAGAACAAAAATGACCCAAAGCCGTCAATCTTATCATCTTTGGGATATCTTTATATTTAAAAATGATAGCTTAATTTGTTAGATTCCATTATTACTTTATCAAATGAAATTCTTGTCATTGCAGATCCCATTGCAAAAACGGCACCTATGAATTCATCGATTGAAGAAGATAATAATGCACTTTTGGACCCTCCACCATCTTTGTTAGATGCTCATTCTTATGATTATCACCATAATGTTGCAAGTACATCCTCTCTTTGCATAGCAGTTGTAGGAGCAACTGGTGAACTTGCAAGAAATAAAGTTTTCCCAGCTTTATTTGCTTTATATTACAGTGGTTTCCTTCCTGAGGTAGTGATCATTCTCATAATATTTACAGCCATCACATAGCTTAATTTTATGCCATCTTATGCTATAATATTTATTGAGCTTAATTTTTTGATGAATGCATTCACATGCTGATATTCCACCCCTTACTAAGTTTGTAGATGCAATAATAGATGGAATTACCGGCCTCCCATATGAGGCCATATTGGCTTTAATAAAAGTACCTTTACTACTCTTATTGATAATAGGGATGTGGTTCTTAACTAATTCATTTTATATGTTAGCAAATAATTGAAAAGGTTGGTAATTAATATTGCAATGTAATAAGATTAGATGAAAATTAGTTGTAAGATGGTATCATGTTAAAATAAAAATGCATTTTTAATTTTCAAGCCTAAACAAGTTTTAAGTCCATACAAAACCTAAAATCAGATTCAAAGCCCAAATCAAACCTAAACTAACCCAAAATCAAGACATAAATCCCAAGATCAAAACCCCATTAACCTAAAATCATAATAATCCAAATATCTAACCAAGGTTCACAATCGAGGAATTCATTGACATGTATTGATGAAATTTTGTTGACACATATCAAAGATCCCAATGTTCAACATGACACATTGCTGGATACAAAAGTTCCACATATTGCAGGATTGCTTTAGCTAAAAGCTCTGGTTTTCAAACCAAACATATTTATCATGTTGATCTGAGAAGTACCTCCACTTGCTTGTTTTTTATTTAATTTAATTAATTAATTAATTGATTTTTTTGCATGTCTCATTCAAGGATGTTGGGTTAGTTTTATCTTTTTCAACATTTTTATTTTTGCATAATCAGCCTACCATTCTGAGAATACCTTGTAGTATGTATGGAAGGATGCTGATATGATTATCCTGAAACTTACTTCTGTTTCATACATCCATTATCTTGTCTAGGATGTTGGCATATTTGGCTACTCTCGAAAGCAACTTACTGATGAAGATCTTAGGAGAATAATTGAAGGGACTTTGACTTGCCGAGTTGATCATCGGTATGAGGACCTTGACCTTCATTATATAATTTTAGCTCTAATTTCTGCCAGTGTTTCATATTATGTTGTATTGAGTTGGCTTTAAAATGTGATGTAATATCTAACTTTGCCACCATCTTATTCTCTTCACACATTCAAATTACATTGCAATGCATGCTTCAAATTTCTCTCATTCACAAGCATAATGGAAGACAAACTATTAAAATGTGTTTTTCTTCCTTTTTTATTAGGCTCTTTGCAAGTAAATGGAGTGATGAGAATTGCTTTTCCAGTTGGCCATCACCTTTACCAATCCCATCAAAGTCTCTTTCATCGTTCAAAAGAACCCTGGAACTTGATTCTATTGAACATTTCGGAGGATTTGTACTGGGAACATGGGTTGCCAGCAAAATTTCGAATTACATCAGTTTTTATGACTAATAAATTACCTCAGTTTAGGTTAGGTATACTGAATGTCATTAGAGAGGATAAAGCTACTCGTTCCAGCAGTGAAAGGCTTCCTTCAATAATGTGATAACTGAATATTGTTCTTATCTGAAAAGAATACTTGAGCACGTGAGGATGCTTGGTAAAACAAAAACTATTTTAGAATCAATAACCATGCAAAATGCTTTCTTTAAAACATATCAGCAACAAAACTTCCTATTTATAACCCTGGTGGGCGTGTTTTTCTTCCCTCTTAGTGTCTTTCATTTGTTTTCTATGAGATTAAAGAAAGAGAATGTCCTAGGGCTATGCCTTAATATATCTATATATATCTAATACTCTATATGATCATATAGTGGCAGATCTAGGATTTTTCTTCAGGTAGGACACAATTTTTAACTTTATCTTAATAAATTTTCAAAATATAATACATATGAAACATTAATTAAAATTTAATATACAAAGAATTAACCTTATGTCACTTTAATCATACAAGTTTTTGAAAAAAATACATGAATGCTATTAATTTTATAAAAATTGAATCTCCACTAATGTTCAAAATATATGTACTAAGATTTTTTGCTAAATTTTTAATATATTTGTAATTAAAAACCAGAATAAAGCAAAATAAGAAGGTTTTGGTTAGACATTGTCAAAAGAAGTAAATTCATTGCTTTGATCAAGATGTGTGAGAGGAAATAATGTATTAAGATTATTTGTATTGTAAGTTTAGTCTCATATTACTAGAGTGTGTTTATCATCTTTATGTAATCTCTGTATATAAAGATTTTATGTTTGCTTATGAATATAATCCATTTCTACCATTATCTTGTGTTTCCCATGGTATCAGAGTTTTAGATTTTGAGAGTCTAAAATGTTTAGCATTTAGGTGAGAGGAGGGAAACCCTAGCTATTGCCCTCCCTCCCAATCCAACACTTTTTGTCATCTCTCTCTCTCATATGCTAGGATTTTACTTTGTGATTTCGTTTGCCATTGCCTCTATCTCATTGTTGTTGTTCATTGTGATTTTGTTGCTCTTCACTCTGTTGGTGGCACTATTGTCGGAACTTCTTTTTCTTGTTGCTACTACTACTTTTGTCTTTTTCTAGCCTTCATGCAGGAATGAGCTCTCTATGCCCTACCATTGACCTCTCTAGAAAACCTCATTGTGGTCTATTGTTATCTGTCACTGTTATCATTGTTTCTTTTGTTTATATGTGCTATCACTATTGTGCACATTGTTTGTGTGTCATCACTAGCTTCCATCTGTAAATGTCATTGCCAACTTCTGTTCACGAATGTCATCTGTGTGTCTTTGATGCACCTTTCTGTCTTTGGTGTCATTTTCACACACTTGTTTTAGTGTTGTCTACACATCATTTAACGCATCCTTCGGTTCTTGTGACTCATGTTAAGGTTATCCTTCTCTCTAACCTACATTTAGGGCTATTCTGCTAATGTTGGCTCTACTATCTCTATGCATCTTTGCCCATCACTCCTATCGGTTGAATGGTTCAAGGTTACCTGTTTGCTACTATTGTCATCCTTGCCATTGCTTGCACCCATTCGGGTTGCAAGTAGATGAATTGTTGATGAAGGGGAAGAAGGAGAAGTGAAGAAAAGAAAAGGAGAAAAAAAGAGGAAAAAAATGGAAGGGGGGGAGGGGGGGAGGGGACAATTGAGAGAGATAAAGGGAAAAAATGAAAAAAAAAGTTTAAAAAATGGTGGAAGTATTAAAAAAATAAAAAAAATATTGAGGATAGATCACATCAATTTACCTATTTTCTAAGGATAGACCATGTGTTTATCTATTTTATTACCTTGGATTATGTCTAATGGTTATTTTTCTACTACTGTTAGAGATATAATTGTCAAATTATTGCCTATTGCTATACCAACTGGTTTCATGTCTCAAAATGTATTTGATGGTTATTCTATTATTTGAGATGAAGTTCTCAGATTACTGTTGTTGTTGCTATTTTTGTTATAGTAATTGGCTTTTATATTCCTTTATATTCTATTATTTCTTGTTATGTTTGTTGAATTGTTATTAAGTTTGTTACAAGTTGAATGCTCTAGTTTGAAGGATAATGTGAGAGGAAATAATATATAAGGGTTATTTTTGTTGTAAGTGAATTTAGTCCTACGTTGTTAGTGTGTGTTTATCTTATTTATGTTTTTTTACATAGAGACTTTATGTTTGCTTATGAATACAATCCACTTCCACTGTTATCTTGTGTTTTTACAACATGCAATAAAAATGACCCTATGTTTCTTTTATTTAAACAATTAGTTGACCTATTCAAGAACAAATTAATCATCATTGCAAATAAATTTAAAATAATAAGTATGACACTTTACAAATAGAGTGTGTCTATTTTATCTATTATCTTTGTTGATTTATCATTGATTTAAATTTTTTTAATCATTTGAAATAAATGTATTATAATGTTTTAATGTAGACGCTCCAGTAATAAAATAATACACCAATAATTGACTTAAAAAGTATTCATTTAGAAATATAAAATTAAAAATTTCCATAAAAATATTGCAATTTTAATTCTATATACATATTCTAGAAAATGAGGCGGGGCACATGTGTCACTTGGTCCAAGTGGATCCAACACTATGATCATACATGTCAGTTGGGTTGTACTGTGCCAATGTGACACAAATTTGGTAGGCATAACAGACTTTTTGTGTTGTTTCAGGGTGACACAACTTATGAAGGGTCAACCCTCTACTACCCAAAGGCACTTTTTTTCATGTTGTTTTGTGTCATATTCATGGTATCCAACTTTAATTTTGTGTTGGACCTTAGTTCAATGAGAAAAGGGTACATGTTAGATTTAAATGGAAATTTTGGTGGAAGTTTGATATGTTAGTTCACCTTATTGTAGTTTTGATGATTGCAAAACCAAATCAAAGAAAGGAAGACATTCAAGGAAAAAAGAACAACCAAAGGTTGGCCTAGCAATGTATTAGGTCAATCAATTTTGAGTCAGATAACCAAAAATTTGTCCTGTGAGGAACTTAGTCAATCAAGTAAGATTGATTAGTCATTCTGCTCTATCATGGTTAGTATGATCAGTAGATAGGTCAACTTATTTTCTTTTAGGTTAATCAAACCATTTGATTGTTGAACAAAACATTCAATTGGCTCTATACCGATTAACTGAATCTGTCAAATGTTGGGGTAATTTTCTAGCCATTATCTGCACATTTACCTCAACCCAACTATAAATATAAGGGTGCTATTGATGTGAAAATATACTTGGACACTAATGGATCTTGTGAACATACTCTCACATCTTTTCTGCACTTAATTTTCTCACTCTTTTCTCACTCTTCAAGTTTAATTACATATATTTGAGCCACATTGCAAATCCATCACATTCAATTAAGGAGATCTCCAATAAATTATTTTTAGGGTTTTTGTTTAATAAACGATTGACAAGATTGTAGTTGGTTATTTACTTCACACTAACTCTTCTTCTTTATTTGAGCTTGAGATTCGACCATGTAGGAGTTAACCTTTAAAGGCAAAGTTAGGCATTTCATCAATAATAAACAAAATTATGTATATCATATACTTTAAACTATTTAAAATAAAACATCAATACATGCAACGCACAAGACTATTGTTGGTCTTTCTATATGATTTAGTCATGATCCATATTAGGGGGGTTTCTGTAGGTAGAATTGGAGGAAAATGAAAAAAATTTCCATCCAATTCCGAAACTCACTTGTTTGTGCACCATCAGAAAAAACTTTCCAACAAAATTTCATTTCTGCCCTTTCACTTGCAAATGGAAATTATTTGCGGATATCTATACTTTCTCATGATCCATATTAGGGGGGGTTTGTGTAGGCAGAATTGGACAAAAATGAAAAAAATTTCCATCCAATTCTGAAACTCACCTGTTTGTGCTTCATTAGAAAAAACTTTCCAATGAAATTTCATTTTTGCCCCTTCACTTGCAAATGGAAATTATTTGTGGATATCTATACTTTCATAAATCAATTTTGTCAAAATTCACCACTCCAATCTTGCGCCACACAGTCGTCTTCACACAGCTTACACATCTTCTGTGTCCTTTGCATAGCTTATGCATCTTCTACATCCTTTGTAGCTCACGCATCTTTTGGACTGCAACAGTCGCCTTTGCACGTGTTGTCTCTACTTTTGTTTCCACAGCTTGTGCATCTTCCATTGTCTTACAAATGGGAATTTTTGTTTCGACTACATTGATTAAATTGAGGAGAAGCCTCATGATCGTCAAACAGGGTTTTGGTCAAAGCAAACTCTCAATGGTCGCTCGAGTCTAAACTATAGAGAAGTCACCACTACGGACTGGACCTTAACAAGGGTGGAGGTGGACGATTAGTGGGTTTAGGGGAGTGGTTTTTTTTTCTGATATATTCTTTCCTTTGCTTGTGTAAAGGCTCTTTCGACAAGATTTGGGGGAAGAAGGACAAAATGGGAACACAATGGTGGGAGAACAAGAAAGGAGAGTAAGAGGTCAGATAATTTATGATAGCAAGAGGCAAGTCTATAGGGGAGAAAAGAAGTAAGAGGAGAGGAGGAAGGACAGGGAGAAAGGTGAAGTCAGGAACCCATCATAATCCACTGATGCTATGTAGATCAGGGGTGATTCATTGCAGTAGCAGCTAGAAGTCACAGAGTTGCAATAGGATCAGACTTAATAATTGATTGTTAATTGATTAATTAATTACATTTTGACTAATTATTTTAATTCATTAATTAAGAACTTAATTAATAAATTAATTATAGATAATTAAATTATATTATTATCATAAATAATTATAATTTTCAATTCTATTTAAATGTCATATGTAAAAATATCTAAATTTCAATTTCTATTAAATTTTTGAATGTGCATAAATACATAAATTTTAATTTCTATTTCCATTAAATTTTGTAGAATTCAAATTCTATCAGATTAAATTTCAAGTACAAAAATAGACCCTTAATGTTACTCTAATAATACTTTTTATCACTTAAAAAAATGAATGCATTCTTTATGGGCAAGTAACATAAAGCTATAGTAGAAGGCAATGATGAGGGCAATGGACGTAAAACTTATTAGTAGTCAATAATAAATATCATAGGCTCATAGAATCTTTTCTCATTTTATCCATCTGTCATGTTAATACTACAAACCAACATACACAAATGTGGAAGGAGATTGTCATTATGAATGTTTACGTGCACTTTTTTCCCTTGACCCTTTCATTAACAGCTTAGGGAACTCACAAATTCTCTTCTAAGTAGAACAGACTTCAATTTTTTTAAGGTGGTCAAACTAGCAGCTTTAAAATAAATTCCTGTATAGCTTCCATTTTGAAAATTCCCCACATATTACAAATTTGCTTCAAAGACAAAACTTAAGTGTTATTTTGGTTATTGATTTTTACAATATGATATTGGCATTTGTATTGGAGATTATATATTTATCCTCATCTTGTGTAACCAACTTGTCAAATTTAGAATTCAGTCATTCTAATGATTTCAATTATTCATTATTTATCTGCTAAAAAAGTATTCAGTTTTTAAAATATAAAACTTTTATTTAATTATGCCTCAATTTTAAAATGGTAACGGTATGGTTCTTTTGCCTTAACTTTTCAGTGAAAAGTGTGAAGACAAATTGTATAATTTTCTTACTAGAACGTATCATATCAATGGTGGCTTTGACAATAAAAAGGGCATGAGAAAACTTGATTCACTTATGAGGCAGACTGAGGTAATAACTTGGTAGATAATCTTTCTTTCCATTTTATTCTTTAACGTCAAAGGATGGAAGTGGGTCAGCTTTTACTTCTAAACTTGCTAAGTCTTTATATTTGTTCTTCTGACACTTTAAAATATGTGATAACAAGGTTGGTGGTGAAGCCAATAGAATATTTTACCTTTCAGTTCCGCAAGAAGCGCTACTGGATGTAGCATCATGTATTGCTGATCATGCTCAATCAACAAGAGGTTGGAACCGTATAATAATTGAGAAGCCCTTTGGCTTAAATGCTGTATCTTCTCATAAGATGAACCAGTATCTTTTGTCCAAGTTTAAAGAGAAGCAAATCTATAGGTTTGTATTCTTTTTCCTAATTGTGTACTTCTCATTATTGTATGTGTATTCCAAACAGTGAGACTGGATGCACAGCCTTTATCATCTCATTTGAATGAGAACTTAATAATTGAACCATCATTCTTGGCATACTCTGGAATACCTCTTTTCCAGGATAGATCATCTGCTTGGGAAGGATCTTATTGAAAATCTCACTGTCTTGAGGTTCTCAAATTTGGTTTTTGAACCTTTATGGAGTCGAACTTACATACGTAATGTGCAGGTATGCTTGTTTGATGCTCAAAAGCTTTACAACAATGCTTATAATAGAGCTCATTGCTTCTTATCATTTTTGACTGATATACTTGTTTCTTAATGTTATTCCTAGGTGATTCTTTCTGAAGATGCTGCCATTGAAACTCGGGGAAGGTAATATGTTGGGGGAGGCTCCACTTGTTTTGCACATGCCATCCTCATATAACTCCTGCCAGCTTGCAGATTATTTTTTTTATTCAGTAATTGGAAACAACTTACATGGAGTGTAAATTTTTGGTAGCTTTGCAACAATCCAAAGAAAACTATAATAAGCATACTGTTCTTGAATAAATTTGTGAAACTTAAACACTATAAACAATAGTCTATTCAAGGAAATCTGCTTTTTTGTTCTATTTTTTCATTTGCAAGTAGAAAAAGTAAGAAAAGTGTGTAGGGGGGGGGTAGCTTCCATCCTTTAGCAATTTTTAAAAATTTTTACTATAAAAATTAGTTTTGTTCATTATTTATCTTTAATTTTGAGGTCATTGTTCCTCATTCTTTATCACTACCATATAGATACCAGAACAGTTAACAAGGTAATCACCATTTAGCCCATTTTATAATTGATAGAAGCCATCTAAAAGCAAAAGACTTTTTTGACAATTTGACTTCACCCAATAATGCATTTACTACTTTATTCATCCTAACAAGAAATGCCAAAGGAAAAAGGAAGCAAACTTTGAGTTTTCGGTATTAATTTGTCATGTTGTTGCACCAGTTCATGAGAAAATCAAGGAAAAATGTTTTGAATTAGTTTATAATTAGTTCTTCTAATCATATTGACTAGGCTGTTTAGCAATTCTACATTGACCCTAGCTAAGAAAAAGAAATCAAATCCAACAAGAAGCAAAATACTAATAACCCAATCATACGATATAATAACTGTGAAAATCACTACAAGATTATAGGAGGTTTTAACTCAGTTCAGATTGATAGGCAGAGATGATGGTTTTCGTTTCTTGCTTTTCATTTTTATCTTTTTGTTTCATTCTTCCATTGTCAATAGTTATTACATAGGATGAAGATGAAGTGTGTGATACAATAAAGCTGAAATTTCAGCATAGGTGTGAGGGACTATTAGCTCCTTTATACTTGTAACAAGGTTGTAATAAGAAGTTGTATTTCCTGAGATGTTATTAATGATGTATACAGAATGAATGGGAAAAATGGCATCAAAACCCTAAAAGGGAGAGATACAAGAGTTTATATAGTGAGTATATGGATATCTCTTAATTGGATATTTGTTTACCCACATACAATATAACACACAAATATATATAGATATTCAATCTAGCACTCTCCTTCAATTTAAAGCATATAGATATCAAACATGTCTAACTTAGCACATAAGTTTTTGAAAACCCCTACTCCCAAGCCTTTGGTGAAAACATTGGCCAACTAATTTGAAGATTGAATATAAGGTGTATGCCCTTCATCACCATATCTCAAATAAAGTGAAAGTCAATTTCAATATACTTTGTCCTCTCATGAAAAGTGAGGTTATTAATAATAAAAATGGTTGCCTAATTGCCACAATACATTACCATAGTGGTGGTGACAATGAAGCCCAACTCTTGTACAAGAGATTTCAACTACACCATTTCATATGTAGTCTAAGTCATTGATCTATATTTTGCCTTTGCACTAAATTTAGAAATCATATTCTACTTTTTGTTGCACCACGTAACAAGATTTTCTCAAATATATGTGCAGAAATCAGAGGTAGATTTTTTATCTCTTACATAATCAAAATTTGAATATCCTTTAATATTTAAGTTTTCATGCTTTCCATAAATGAGTTCTTTTCTTGAAGCCTATTTAAGATGTGGTAGAACATGGATAGCCCTTTGCCAATGAACATTTCTAGGCTTATGCATAAATTGACTAAGTAGGTTTACAACATATATCTAGTCAAGTAATTAGACTCAACAAGTGTACTTTTTGGCTTACATCCTGTCAACACAGTCACTTTGAGTTAGTTCAATGCATATTTTCTTTGAGATAAAGAGAGTTTCCTTTTAGCATGTGTAAGCTCAATTCCTAAAAATGATTGACTTTTCTATATTGTTTGTAACAAAGTGTATATTAAGGAATTATTTTGTTTCTTCAATAGTCGTTGTATCACTCTTTGTCAATAAGATATTATCTACATAAACTACAAGTACAACACATTCAATAGGTGTTGTTAGGGTATACGAGTAAGTCTAGTATTATGCTGTAAGTGGGTTTGGTCCTACATTGTTAGTTTGTATTTATTCTCTTCTATGTAACCTCTATATATAGAAATTTTATATTATATTATTGAATTAAGCAACTTTCACCTCATTTTCTTGTTTCAACATGATATCAAAGCATTATGTTTTAAGAAGTTCATTAAGTGCAAAAGTTTTAGGTAGGGAGGAGGGAAATCTTAGTCGTCACCCTCCTCCCTTCCAACCACCATGACTATCAAGTTGCGACTAATGCTTCTCTTTCTCTTCTAACTAGTTCCTCTTTTATTGTTGAACCGTAAGCTTCTTTCCTTACATAGGTTGAACTCCTAATCCTAGTCAACCACTATGACCATTGTTAGAGTAGCCAATGTGCAACAACTCTTCTCATGTGATTTTGATGATGGACAGATAACATTGAGATGGCAACTGGTATTGAAATAAATATCAAATACATCATGGCAAAAGTACCAAGTTACTTTGAAGATTGAATACAGAGAGTAAGTTCAAGATTGAAGATGGTCATTAGGGACATCATGCAAACTTTCTCGTACAGTAGAATTAAGTGTGTCTCTTTTCTCAAAGTATCTTTTAAAACCTATTCTCTGATTTATACTCTATGTTCAATTTATATCTTTCATTCTAATATTTATTGGATCTTAAGTTCATTTTCCGTTCGATACATTTAAGTTTTTCTTTCGATGTCTATTTGAATTTTTTTAGTCTATCCTATTTAACCTTTTGGTAAACAGTGTTCACTTTTCTAACAATGTATCAAGTAGTTAACCTTCCGGTAAAAAGTGTACTTAATTTTCTGATGAATAGTGTCAATCTTCTGATAAACAGTGTTAACCTTCTGTAAACAGTTTTGGATCCTCTTTATTATGTTGAAACTTGTCAAAAGTGTAACCTTTCAATGAATAATATTTTCATCTGTCTAAACCATTTTGATCCTTAAAAGTTTTTTAAGCAATATCTTCCATTGACTATAGTTTGACCACAAGCTTTGTTGATCATTAAGTCAATACAAACTAGCTGTTACAATAAATTTAACTGTTAGATGTTTCCATTGAATACCTCGTCTATATTTAGAAAACCATCTCCTATATTTAATCTTCTTTGCAAAAACGATAATCTTTTGAGCACACACAAGCAAATCAAAGCAAACATCCTCTAGCCATCTATAGTGATCATTTTTAGATCTTTTCTCACTCTCTTGCTTTTATACTTTCATCGATTATATCTTTGTTCCTTTTATTATAAAAGAGTTAGTATTTACCATGTTTTAATGTAAGTCTTTTGTTTCTAATTTTAAGGGTTGTAATTGTGCTTTAAAGTTAAATCAATGATTGTTACCTTACCTGTGATTAGTGAAAAAACTTCTTATGTTTGGAGTGTGTAGTTTAATGTCTTTAGTCTTGAAAACACACAATTGTAAATGTTGAATGTTGAGCTTGCAAAAACACTAGTATAAATAGGTGAGTATTACTTGAACTCAACACCAAGATGGTGGAAAATTACAATTAGGCAAACTTATAAAGTAGATGCATTCGAGTTGGGAAATCATTATAAAATCTTTTGTGTTTATCCTACTATGATTGTTTTATTTCTATCATGATTTTCATTCTGTCATTGTCTTGAAAGAATATATTTAAACTTTATGATTTTTTAATTTTGAATTATCCTTATTTTCTGTTTAACACGATTTAATTCAAAAATATTTACTGTACACACCATTCACTCCATTCTTGTGCACCATATTGATTCAACAACTATCTCTATGGCATTTCCAACATCTTTATTTGGTACCTTTAACACATTGGTTTCCTTCTTACTCACCCCTTATTGATGGATCTTATAGACTACCAACTTTTTTGCACTAACTGCTCACCAAAGTCATCCCACAGAGGTCATCCTCGCCACCCTCTTCTATGCCCTTGTTTGTGTTGTCAACCTTGGCCTCATCTCTTGTTGTGCATGCCTTCATCACTTGACCATTGCCAACGCCACCTTGTCTTCATCATCTTGCATTGTCCATCATTTACTAGGTCGACTCTTCCATACATTATTTGCACGTATGGTTTGTGCATGTTGTCATCCATGCATCTATGCACATTTTCATTGTTGTCCATTAGTTTTGTTAAGTTGTGTATGGGTACATGGATCCTAGGATCTATATATCCTTATGTATAAATACTCTTTAAGTGAATGTATTAAGGACTTTTCCCTTTCTAAACTCCTAATTAGCATATGGTATCAGAGCTACATTGTAGATGACAACTACTAAATCCGTTGAGCTCTCCTTTCCCCCTTCAAACATCGCGTGATGACGTTTGACTCGTTCTTTGCTTGAAGAAGGCACGCTTGGGATGAGTTGCTAATGGATACCAAATCTAGGGCTTACATTAGGGTCTCTAGGACAGGTAGGAAAACCCAAGGAATTGCATAGGAAAAAAGAAGATTGTGGAATGTGTGTTAGGCATCAACATAGATCAAGACACCAAGAAGAGGGTCAGAGGGCGCGAGCAATGAGGAACTCCATGGGAGTGGAGGAAGCTCGCTTGAATCGACTAGATCACCTAGTTAGGCAAGGAAGAAATAGGAGGTGTCTAATCGAAGTTGAGGTATAGGAGGTGAGAATAGCCTGATAGAGACCTTGAGTTGCAATGAATCACTTAGTTCACCTTTGTCTAAGGTCAAGGTAGTGTAGACAGTAGATGTTGGTTCTGTCAGCTTGTGTTTTCTTTGTCATGATTTGGGCATATATGGTTGTTAAAGAATCAACTATTTGGATGCTGAGTGGGACTATAAAGAAACTCAATTATACTAATTACTCTATGTAATCACAAAGTTTTATGACCATTGCATCATAGAGGAAACTCAAACATCTTACTAAACCTCCTCTTGATATCAAGGATGATTTTTATGAGGATTGGTTCATTGATGATTCAATCATGGTAACTTGGCTAGAACATAGTATGGAAAGTCAAATAGTTTATGGCATGATGATGCTTCGACCTACAAAAGTCATATGAGATACCTTGCGACAGATGTATGCGTATGAAAATAATATTGTTTGGGTTATAAGATCTATGAGCAAATATTCTTTTTACGCATGATTAGTAAATTTGTGCAAGAATATTTTGGGATAATGTGGGCTTTGTATAAGGAACTTGATCAACTTCAACCTATTACCACTAACTCGATGCGATTAAGGCAATATAGGAATGATATCTAAGTTGCAACCTTCCTTGCTGGCCTTCCTCCAAAATGATCATCTTAAGTTTGTGGCAAATTCTAGGTGATGATAGTACTTCAAACTTAGCCACTATCTTTTCTAGGTGTTGAGAATTTCATAGATGGGCTTACTCCCAAAATCTACTACGATGAGTGTTCAAGGATAAGGATGAGCTCATTAGCTACATGGAGGGAAATCTGAAGACAAGAAGCCTATTTCATGCCTTCATTGTGGAAAACTAATATCAACTAAATAGGTGTTAGAAGAAATATAGAAAACTAGGGAGGAGGCAAGCATATGTTCGAGTAGCTATTGGTTCAGTGTCCATTCGACCACTTGGGATTACCATTTCTTAAGCTAATTACGCATGCTTTATGTAGTTATAGGCCATTGACTCTTCATCTGTTATTGCGACTATTACATCTACTTCGGGTATGAGAGTGACCATGATAACTTGGGACAACAATCCTTAGATAGTGGACTTAGGGGTCTCTCAGTATATGACAATTAGCTCATCCCTTTTCTCTCGATTATATCACATTCCTAACCTACGTGAAGTCACTATTGTTGACGATTGATCATATCAAGTGTTTGGAAGGGATGTAGTTCATGTCACCTCCAACATTCAACTTGATCACATCCTTTATGTTTCCAAACTTTCAATGAACATATTATCTATTAGTGTCATTATCATATAACTTTCCTATTTCTTTTCCTTTCATTGTATTTTTCAAGACTTGCAAATAGGCAAGAGAATTGGTCTGGACCATAAACTTAGTAATGGTGTGTACGCTCTGGTTTTTGATACTCCTTCTAGTGGACTAATTGCCTTTTTGACCTTTGAAGATTCTAGCTCTACTATGTTATGGCACCTTCAGCTTAGACATCTTTTTCTAAATAAGTTTCGACAAGCTTTACCCTAGATCACTGTCTCTCATTTTTATTGTCCCTCATGTTAGTTGGGAAAGCATCATAGGTTTACCAATAGAAGACAATAGCTTATGTTTAATAGTCATGCATTTGAGTTAGTTTATTGTGATGTTTAGGGTTTTAGTCATGTTATGTTTATTAATAGTTATCAGTGCTATCTTGTTTTGGTAGATAATTACTTCAGAGTCTGTTGGGTTTACTTGTTGATAGATCGTCAAAATATCCTTTCTATTATTCAAACCTTTATTAATGGAATTCAAAATCAATTTTAAGCCACTTCAAAATGTTTGCGTATAGATAATGCCTTGGAATTCAAGAGTAATTTTTTTCAAAGTTATTGTGCCTCCCTTGGTATTATGCATTAAACTACTTGCCATCACACATTTTAGTAGAATAGTATTGTAGAACGTAAACATCGGCATCTCCTTGATATTGCTTAAATCATATTACTTCAAATGAATGTCTCAAAGTCTCTTTGGTTTGATGTTATCCTTGCTGCTACTTGGCAAATCGACTACCATTTATTCCTCTTGGAGGTGAGGTTTCCCACTATCGTTTTTGTCTTGGCAAAGACCTTTTTCCTCTTGTAGGTGAGGTTCTCTATATATTTGAGTGTATGTCCTTTGTTCAAGACCTTACTCTTAGGTTGGATAAGTTGTTTGCTAGGGTCATCAAATGTGTATTTGTAGAATACTCACACACACAAAAGAGGTATCGATGTTACTGTATGGTGTTTTGTTATTGTTCAATTAAACACAAGAAAAACTCAAATTTTACATTTATAACCGCAAACGCACAATACCTATCATAATAAGCAATGTAAATGTGAGTCGATCCGTAAGGAATTTAGGTAAAATATTAATTTCAGATTTTATACCTTTACATGTATCTTCACAATTATTATATACCTTTAAACTATGCTAAAAACCTATTAAACTCACTAACCTAAGTTGAGTGTATACTTTTACAAAGAAAAATCAATTATTCTTTAATCTCATTAAAAACTATATAAAGCAATTACAACCTCTATATTTTGAAATCACAAAAGAACTCTATTTACAACAATGATTTCTTCCAAACTAGGCACTAAAAAATCATACAAAAATACGTTCTGAAAAGGGTTTTAAATCATCTAAACATAAGCGATGATTTCAGACTCTAAATCGTTCTCAATTGAAAGTAACATTAAATCCTAGCGAGGTGCGCAAAACTATCTCGAAATATTGTAAAATGCACATCCATAGTAAAAACTCAAGAACTTTATCAATTCTCCACGAAATTCTATAAAATCACCATGGAACGAAAATAGACTCATTAATCTAAAACACCCAATTTACAGATCTTAAAAATACACTGTAGATAAGGAGAAATTGGACTCAACATTTTCGCAAAGCCTCTGTCCACAAATGTGATTTCAACCTAATTGCGCAACCTTCGTATAAAATCAGAAACTTGACACAAGCATACTCATAAAAATCAAAGAATGGCATAGAAAGATTCATCTTTTCTTCCTCTACAAGAATGACTCAAGAATCGCTGAAAAACATTGAATAAAATTTGAGATATGAACATAACAAATAAACGTTAAATCTAAAAATAGAGAAAACAGAATTCTATACAAGTCATTCACAACTATTTACAGCCATTCACAATATAAACATGAAAGCAAAGTATTTCCATCATCAACAATGAAGTTTCATTAATAAAAATAAAGGATTACCTATTGTTAGAGAAGTTTTTACAAGCATTCAACATAAAAACACATAAGAACAAAAACATATGAGTACTCAAACAACACATTTATACAAAGTTGATCTTCTCACCCCAATATAACTTAAATCATCTCTTGTGTTTATCCCAATTAGTCTAGAGAGAAAGAGTTGCTACACATCCCTTGAAATGCAAACATCTTGGACTATCACCCCTTCACGAATTTACTAAAAGAGTGGATCTTCCTCTGGTTGGCACAAAGCATGGAGTGTCTTGCCCTAGCTTTTGGTTTCTTCCTTTCACATGTGGATTGCAAGTCTTTCCTAGTTGAGATTCTTGTCACTAACCTCATAGGAAGGAGTCACACATTCTGGAATCACCTTGAAATCTTCTTCCTTTACACGCTTTTCTCTCCAAGAAGATGGAAATCAATCTAAGCCCTCAAGCACACACTAAGGAAGGAAAAAGGAGGGGAGCTGAAGATGGAACCCTCCATGGCCTACCTTCTTCTCAACATGGAGAGGGGAGTCGGCCTCTTGGAATGATTCATGCCTTAGGTAGAAGATAGATGGCTGGTTAGAGAATGAGAGATGCCTTGGACGTGACTCTAGATGTCCTTATCATGGTAAATTATCAAGAGGGTCTCCAACTTTATTTGTACAACCTATAAAACTCAACAAGTATATTAAAATATAACAAGACATGAAATAACATAATATAAATTATAAGCCAAAAATGGGTTTAGTTTGTGCATTTTTGTAACTTTTAAGCTCATATTCATGATTTACCAAAATAATTATAGATGTCATGCATTTCATTTAATTTCTTATAGGATGTAACATTTAATTGCTAATATTCATAATTTTTGATATATAAAAATGCACAAATTTGCTCTTTACAAATCCCCCCACGCTTAGACTTTACTAGTTTCTTAGCAAATATCCAAGTCTAGAAAATAGGAAATAAAAATGACAAGTAATTAGAAGCTTTTATTAAGAACACATAAATCAAAACAATAAAAATGAAAATTCTAACTCACTTTCGTAGGAATCACGATTGTATTTAACGTATGTAATAAGCTTTTAAACCCTTAGGTCACCCTAGTGGTGGAGTTTTGTCTCTAAAGGATTTATAGAAGATACATCTATAAAGTCCAAATCAAAATAAAACACAAATGAAAACAAACAAGTAAACAAAATATAAAACAAAAACAAAGACAAAAATTAGACTCAAATGAGAAATTATTAGGCTCAATGGTGCTATTAGAATTCATAAGTTAAACATAAATGATGGTGTGTAGATTCACACAAACATATGAAGTTGATTATGTTGAGACATTCTCTCTTGTTGCTAGACTTAATTCTGTCTAGATGCTTCTTTTTGTGATTGTCAACAAGGGTTGGACACTTTACTATGGAGATCTATCTGAAGAAGTCTATATGAAGCAATATTCTAGGTATATTGTTTAGGAAGAGCTAATGATGTGTAGACTAAAGAAGGCTATTTATAGCTTGAAACAATCCAAGAGCTTGGTTTGAGAAGTTTAGTGAAGTGGTGATAGGAGTGGGTTTTCGTCAGTGTATGATAGATCATTCTGTTTTCATTCAACATACGTCTTAGGTATGTATCTTTCTTGTAGTGTATGTTGATGATATTTTTCTTATTAAAAGTAACATAGTAGGGATTGCTGAGACAAGATCATCTCTAAGCTCACTTTGCTATCTGAGGTCAAGTATCTTGGTTGTAAGCCAAAGAATACCTTGATTGAATTAAATTCACCATTCTAGGGTAAAAAGTTGTCACTTCTTACTGATCTAGATTGGTGTAAAAGATTGGTTGGTAAACTTATTTACCTAATGGTTATAAGACTTGATATTGCCTATACTATTGGATTATTGAATCAGTTCATACATGAACTCAGAGAGGTGTATTGGATTGGTGTACAATGACTGTTTGGCTTTATCAAGGACACTCTAGGTAAGAGACCAATTTACAAGGTGAATGGACATTTAAGAGTTGAAGCTTTTTTTAACTTTGGCTAGGTAGGGGACAAAGGAGATAGGAAATCCACTTCTGGATATCTCACTTATGTTAGAGGGAATCTAGTTACTTAGTAAAGTAAGAAGTAGAATGTTGTGTCAAAATTAAAGTCTATGGTTGACACTACATGTGAAATGATGTGGTTACACTCATTCTTGAAAGAATTTGGAGTTCAAATTCAGGAGTCTATGCCAATGTACTATGATAACTAGATAACCATCTACATTATCTAAAATGAAACATTGCATAAGCAAACAAAACATATTGAGATTGATTGTTACTTTATACTAGATCTTGTGGTGAATGAAATTATTTACACCCCCTACATTCCCTCTTCCGAAGAGCTTGCAAATGTTCTCACAAAGGCATTAACTAGTTGTGTATTTATAGATCTTTGTAATAAGCTAGGTATGATTGATGTATACCGTCTAGCTTGAAAGGGAGTGTTGAGTTGTGTATATGGTTAAATGGATCCTAGGATTTGTATATCCTTTCTTATGTATAAATACTCTCTAAGTGAATGTATTAGGGACTTTTCCCTTTCTAAACCCCTAATTAGCACAAGTTCCATTGTCTTCCACATTGCTTGCACCTATTAGGGTTGTAGGGGAGAGATAGTTGTAGAGATGAAGAAAAGTGGAGAAGGAGAAGAAAAGAAAGGAAAAAAAGAGGGGGAGCAACAGAGGAAAAGAAAGAAAAAAATGGAAAAAAAATATGGTGGAAGTTAAAAAGAAAAGGAAAGAAAAAAAAGTTTAATACTTCACTATCAATTTCTAACTAATTATACTCTTTTCATGCATCTTCATGTTGAGGCAATATTAATTCCATCAAAGTTGTGTATTCTTCATGAGATTTGAGGTTTGTGGATACTTTAACAATCTACATCTTTATTAGATGATTGATAATGTTTGTATGTGTACAAGTTTTCTTTATTTTAATATGGTCAACTAGAGTTTGATCATTTCTCTTACACAATATTACTTCTACTTATCTTCTATCTATCTCTTTATTTATTTTATTCTAGTTTACTTATATATGAGTCTATTGCAAGTTGGATACTCTGACTTGAAGGAGTGTTAGGGTATATGAGTAAGTCTAGTATTATGTTGTAAGTGAATTTAGTTTTATATTGTTAATTTGTGTTTATCCTCTTTCATGTAGCCTCTATATGCAGAAGTCTTACATTATGTTAATGAATTAATCAACTTCCACCTCATTTATTGTGTTTCAATAGGTGTCTTTTTGTAGAATATCGACTGATCGATAACACATCTATAGAAGTCACCATCAAAAGTTACTTTTCTAAATTTGTCAAATCAGGCTTTAGGACTTTGCTTTAGTTTATAGATTTTGCTTTCTTGAGCATGCAAGCATGAGTCTCCCTCTGAACTTTGAAAGTTGCTTTATAAGTGCTTGCTTAACTAAGTTACCATATAGAAAAGAATATTTGACTTTCAATTGGAAAATTTGCTAGAACTATTTCATGACAATAAAAAGGACTTGAATTGAATTCAGATACGTCATTTGCTAATTTTAATGTGGTATTTGCAAAGCTTCGTGATAAGCCTTAAGTTTAGAATTTAATAATAGGCATAGATTTAAAAATCAAGACAGATCGATGAAATTTCACTGATCCATTTTGGATTTCATTTTTGTTAATCTCGATATCCCATGCATTCTCAAAAATACTAACGATTGAATGATCTTTCATTAAAGATTAGTATTAAATTGATGGACCATTCAATCCAACGTATTTTTTGAGTTGTCTAAGGTCAGATCAATCCAAAGAAGGGTTCTCCACTACCTCTACTGACCATTGATCATTGTAGCTTCCAACAAAGGATTTCTTGTCAATCGCCATAGCCTCCATCATTGACCATAGAAACCTTCTATGTCTGTTTAGACCATTAGCACCCTTTAGGGTTTTTAAGTGGGCAAGGAGGATCAAAGGAGGGACAAGAGAGTCTCACATGTGAGAAAAAAAGGAAAATAAAGGGAAGGGGAAGAAAGAGAGAAAAAAAAGGAAAAAAAGAACAAAAGAGAAAAAAAGAAAAGGGAAGATGGAAGAAAAAAATAAAAAAAATATTTAAAAAATGGTGAAAGTATTAAAAATCACAAAAAGTTTGATATTTTTTATTCTTTTTAAATTTTGTTTTCTTATGAATAACATTCTCCTTCCACTTATCTCTTGTATTCTTACAAGCTTTATTTTCTATTTTTTATTAATTCACATGTGAATTTTAAAAAAGATATTAAATATATTATAGGAATAAAAATTTATAATTTATTAAATTTTTAATTATGGAGATTATAGAGAAGGGAAAGAAACAAAAAGGCAAGGGAAGAGAGAAGAAAAAATGAAAACAAATTATTACATAAAAAATGGAGGCATTAAAAAAATCACAAAAATCTTGATATTTTTATTTTTTTAAATTATGTTTGCTTATGAATATAACATTCCTCTTCTACCTATCAATTACATTCTCACAAACTTTATTTTCTATTTTTTTAATTAATTCATGTGAGATTTTTTAAAAGATATTTACATTATGGCAATAAAAATTTATAATTTACTCTAAAATCTTATAGTAGATAAAATTTTTAATTATGAAGATTATAGAAACTCTCTAGTACTGTACATAATTTTTTTTAATTTGTGTTTTGTGTATGAATTTTATGTCAAAATGTGACTTAATAAATATTGAACTATAATCTAGATTCTATTGAAATCCAACTTAGGCCTTGTTTGTGCACAAGTAAAATGTTGGAATTGAATTTTGGCATTTTTTAAAGTGTTTTGTGCACTCAGCAAATGCCAGAATTGAATTCCAGCATTTTCTGGGCATAAAGGGATTTTCCATCTTTATTTTCCAACCTTAAGTCTCAAAAAATGATGGCAAATCGTTTCTTCATGATCTTTGCACAAAAAAAAGAAAAAAAAAGAAAAGAGAACAGAGAAGAAAAAATAAAAAATAATACATAAAAAATTTTATTTAAAAAATGGTGAAATCTAAAATATATATTGAAATGTAATGTAGATTCTATTAAAATCTAACATCATATATATTAAAACATAACATAGTTTTTATTAAAATATAATTCAAATCTATCTAATTGATATGTTATGCATGATAATTACCTAAAAGGTTTATCTAGATGTTTTTATATGTTTATCATAATTTTTTTTGTCTTATCATTAACTTTCGAGTTTATTTGAAGTTATTTTGGCCATTTTCAAGTTCAAATTTTGTTATTTTTTGCCACATACATAAACACCAAAAGTTTAAATTCCATCATTTTTTGTTACATACACAAATGTTAGGAAAATGAGACACTTTCCATTATTTTCTATTTTTATCATTTTCCATCGTTATCTAAATTTTCCTTTCTATCATTTTTTAAGTGCACAAATGCCTTTTTGATATATATTGAAACATAACCTAGTTTCTATTAAAATATAATCTAAAATATATTAAATTGTAACATAGATTATATTTAACTATAACTTGGATTTTATTTAAATGTAACTTGGATTTTATTAAAATGTAACTTGAATTTTAAGTCATTTATTATTATGATCATTTTAGTTTTTTGCACATGGTTTAAGATTTTTTATGCATGTGACTATTATATCTCTATCTAAATGATATTTTATGCATGATAATAGTTTAAAAAATTTATCTAAGTGTTTTTATATACTTATCATAGCTTGTTTCATCTTATCATTATGTTTTAAGTTGAAATTTAGAGTTTTTGAATGTTTCCACAAAAGCATTACATTTTCACTAATATGATCCTCGATCTTCAATACATTTCCTTTTTACAAAGAATCAATGTTCGATATAATACGATATTTGAATCCTTAATAATAGAGACAAGGAAAAACTATGAAAGGCAATGTCAAGTTTATCATAGGAAACAAAATGAGATAAATGACGAGAGGTGTGTGCTCCTTTACCCTTCCATAGTGTAATTGGCAAGTGGTAATATGAAGAGGTGATATTAGGTGGTGGACCCATAGACATTGCTAAGGAAGATGGTGTTAGAAGTTTAGCAAATGTTCATTTGTAATATTGATATACCTATAGTGGCTATTGATCTTAGGTCTCCTAAATAGACGAGTCATTCTCAGCAAGCACAAAAGTGAGATTTTCACCCTCCAATTGGACAATAATAGGTAAAGGAATTGAATCAATGTGGATAGAGGTGATAGAATAGGATTGAAGCTCAAAGAAAGTTGCATCTATAGATATATAATATTTTCAACTTGGAAGATGAAAAAGTTGATATCTTTTTTGTGTTCAAGAATAATAGATAAAAACACACTATGGACTTGGGAGACTATCAAGGCTTGGTGTTAGATCCTTAACAAAGCAATATACTTAAAACCCCAAAGAAGCAATAGAAAAAGATTAGTGTCTAACTTAAGACAACAAACAGGAACTTCTCCCCTTAAAGACATTAATACACTTTATCAATAAGATAGTTGTTAAGATAGTATTAGACCAAAGATACTTAGGAACTTTCATTTGTAACATAATAGTATAAGTAACATCAAGAATATGATGATGTTTCTTTTCAATTACAACATTTTTTTAAGATGTATGAAGGTAGGTAGTTTGATGTAATATATCAAATGATGAACATATAGATTGAAAATCATATTGCATAAACTTAAGAGCATTATTAGTGCACCTAATTTTTAGAGACATCGAAAATTGATTTTTTGTTTTAGCTAAAAAAAGTTTTGAATACATCAACAATATGAAGATGATCTTTCACCAAAAACATCCAAGAGATACAAGAATAATCATCAATAAGCATCAAATAATATTTTTGACTTAAAATAGCGAACATAGTACTAAAACCTCAAAGATCACAATGGGCCAGCTTAAATGAACTTTTACTCAAGACTAAATGAAAACTTCTAAAGATGGTACAAGTGTACTTGCCAAGTTGCATAATTCACAATCAAAATGTAAAATAGAAATCCAAGGTAGAGCTTGTTTAGGCTTTTCTCATAAGATGGGTGACTCAATTGATAGATGGCTTTATTGTAGACACACAAGTCAGTAATCCACCGAGTACTTTGTCATGAATGAATAAGTACACCCTATCACTTCACTTACACCTTAAACCAATATTCTTCCTTGTTTGCAAATCTTAAAAGGTGTAATGAAAAGGAGAAAATGTTGCACAACATTGTAATTAATTTATAATAGTATTAATGGATAATTGGTTTACAGGAAATTCAAGAAAATAGAGGATATGTCCAACCTAATGTGGGAGGAGGCTTGAATCACCTTTTGCGCAGAAACAAAGCATAAATGACCATCAACGATAGTAACAATAGACATATTAGAAATATTAGAAACCTATTCAAAAAGGATTGGTATGTTTGACATGTGAGATGAGCCACCAAAGTTTATAATTCAAGAAAGTATCACTAGAAGCAAGCAAGGTAGGATTAGTACTAGTACCTGGAGAAGTGAAGACATGAGTACTCAAGGCCATGATAGGAACAATGGATTGTGGGGACTTTGTAATGACATTGGTTCACTATGACTTGCCAAAGTTTTCCCTACATTTTTCTAAGTCATGTCTAAGTTTCTCATGATGCTAACAATGGGTAGTCTGATATCCCCCATAATCACTACCTCCATGGCCACGTCCACATGATGACGAGGCCAACAAGGCAGACTGATCAGTAATAATAGGGGTTGAGGCAATGTATATCTACATGATTTATTCAAAGGTTTCCTCTAAATTAGGCATTTTGTCTGCCCCCAAAACTTGGCACCTTATCTAAGGTGAGATGTCAGGATTCATATTGACTAGATAAGCTGCTACTATTAACTCTTCCCTATATTAGTGTGTCTTGGAAATGCCATCAATGGGGGTTGATAAATGTTGAGTTTATTAATTAGGCCATGTAATATGCTGTCGTGTTCCTGACACATTTTGTCCTCCTGTTTTAGAATGAAAATCTGTTCATATACCTAAAAGGTTTTGAAGATATTTTTCTTTTATCCATAGGTTTTCTAGAGGGTGTCCTATATTTTTTTTGACGAGGCACATCATGGTAACCCCTTGAGTTACAACAAGTTTCATATTAGACAACATCTAAAATACAATCACTGCATTGTTGGTGAACTAATCTGCATGCATAGTCTTTGGCATCTGGAGGATCATAGGTGAGGTATTCTTCATTTTTATGAGCAATCACAATGGTCTCCAAACTTTTTGAGTCCACAAAATGTAGTTCGTCTGATTCATCTTTTCTGAGACTTTGGTGAAGATTTTGATGAAATGTTCATGCGAAGTCATGTGAAAACACTGAAAACTGTTGAAAAAACATGTATCTACCACTGAAACTGTGGGGAACATTAAAAAGGACAGCAGCACAACCGTTCAGGTAACCACTCTAACAATCTGGAGACACAATGATGTGTGAATGATACACAACCTTCCAGAGGTCCCTATGTTTCCATTGATAAGATTTCTGTACGTACTCTTTTGATTCACCTGTCCGGCATACATCTTAATTGAATTTTTGCTGATCCTTAAGAATTATGTTAAGAGTGTCATTGTCTTTTAGTGAGCACTTCAGCACCTATTTCCAGATTAGAGCTTGTAGCTAGATCTTAGGATGGATTCTTTCCCAGATGGATTTCCATTTTCCCTGATTGTTTCAGTTACTTCTATTTAATGGTTAATTTAGTCTGTAAGCATCTTATTTTAGTTAAATGATTGATTCATTGTTGAATTATTATTTGTATGGAGAACATATGCATCATCAAGTTGATTGTATTTCTCTTTTGGCAGATATTCCGATGGCTATGGCATCATTCAGGACATAGTTCATAGCCATATTCTCCAAACAATCGCATTATTTGCAATGGAGCCACCTGTAAGCCTTGATGGTGAGGATATTCGGAATGAAAAGGTACTTCCTTTATTTCTTCCCCTGTAATGGGCCATGGAAATTATGACATTGTGTGAGTTTTATGTATCCGGTTCAGGTCAAGGTTCTCAGATCGATTCGGAAACTGGAACTAAGTGATATTGTGCTTGGTCAGCATAAATCTAGTTCCTCCGGAAAGATAAATGAGTACCTGAGTACTCTTACTCCAACATTTTTTGCAGCTGCTCTTTACATAGATAATGCTCGCTGGGATGGAGTACCTTTCTTGATAAAGACAGGCATGGGGCTTATCAAGCACAGGTAGTGCTGGATGTAAGAATTCCTCGTTAGCGTGCACTTAGAGATATTTTTTTCTATGATCTTACAAGATAATTGCACTTATGGAAAAACTCAACAGTTGAAATGTACATTATGGAATTGAACTTTCTTGTGTTGTTGAAGATGATGCTATTTCCTAGCTGGTTGCTACTATGTCCAATGAACACTAAATATTCTTAATACCCCCCAGATCCTCTTTGAGTAGTCTTGTGTCTTATGGTTTCTTGTAAGCTTACGTGTCTTATGATGTATTATGGGGTCTTGATTTTAAATCTTGAGTTTTATGAACGTTATTATCTAAAAATAATTTCACAGTTAAAAGTATTTAATCTATAATATATATTACCTATCTTGTACTGTTTGAATCATCAATATAAAGTTGATTATACTTTTTATGTTTCAATCACAAACTAACCTTTTCTGGTTTTTAGATTAATATCCCATGTTTAAAATTTAAAACCCTGCATTTATTTTTTGTGATATTGCAGAATAATGCTAATATTTCCTCCATAATAATGAATACAGTTAAGCCTGTATCATTGTCTTGGTAACCTGCCGTACCTTTTGATAAAAGTTTCACATAGCATGCATTTCTTTTATGTAATATGCAACAACGACAAACATAAACTTGCAGGGTGCTCCTAATTTGTTTATATCGGAATATTTTACTGATAATGAACAAGTTTTTCTGTATATTTCATGTACATGATAAATATCAAGAATTGCACTGGATGTAGACTCGATGATATCCCGTCTGGTTTTCTTGTGCTTATTGTTTCAACTGATACTATACAGGGTTGAGATACGCATCCAATTTCACAATGTCCCTGGGAATCTTTATCGTGAGCGCATTGGGCACAATATAGCTCTTGCTACCAATGAATTGATATTAAGAGATGCCCCTGTTGAAGCTATTTTCTTGAGGGTCAATAACAAGGTCCCTGGATTGGGTTTGCAATTGGATGCATCTGAACTAAATTTGCTTTACAGGGACAAGTAAGTGAAGAGGACAGTTTGAAATTACAGTTAGATTTACATTTTAGTTTTATATCCAATTCAGGCTCTTTAATGGTATGGCAAGTGTACAACACAATACATACCGAGAAAGGCAACTTTCTACTTTTTTAATGAAGATTAATCGCACGATATTTATATGACCTCTGTAGTTCCCTAGGACATTGACGTGAAAATGGCTGAATTCTGCTGAAATTTCCATGGTTGTGTTTTGCAGGTATGATATTGAAATGCCTGATTCTTATGAGCATCTGCTTCTAGATGTCATTGATGGAGACAATCATCTTTTCTTGCGGAGTGATGAACTGGAGTCTGCGTGGGAAGTTCTAACCCCGGTTCTCCATGAGATTGATGAACATAAGATAACACCCGAACTCTACGAATATGGAGGAAGAGGGCCTGTTGGTGCGTATTACCTTGGTGCAAAGCACGGGGTTCGTTGGGCAGATGATTGAAAGTACAATTAACAAAAATTGCGGAGCAAAGTTCTTGAGGACATGAGAACTAGTGGGGAGGAGTGTACACGACGTTTGGTGCTCATGCATTGGTGTTTAACAAGCTAGCAGAGGTTTAGTCAATAATGCACTATTCATATGTATTGTAGTCTAGTTCCACATGAAATTTTCGCAGTGGGAACAAGTTACGTTCTCGGCTTCCAGTGCGTGCTTTCTATGATGTGCTTTTGTTTGGAGGAGGCAGAGTACATAGTATACAGTAGCTTCAAGTTGCAAAACTTCCCAGATGACCAGATTCAGAATGATGTCATGCGCTCCTACAGGATATTGGCCCCTCTCGGTACCTTCTCTTTTTGGCACAAGGAATTTAATTTGTTGAGGACCCTTGCCATGTTTTTCCAGAAGTTGGTACTCGGGAGGAGAATGTATGGACTTTCTTGTCATCTATACTTGCCCACTATGAGCACAAAAAGATGATGCGACTAAGAAACCTTTCTTTTCTTTTTGCTTTTGGCAAAACTTTCTAGTGCTGAATAAAATGAAATCAAGTTTGGTGTCCTTTTTTCTTTTTACCTGATCAGAAAGGAAGAATGGTTGTCCTTCCAAGTCTGGTATCTTTTTTTTAATAGAAAAAACACGTCTGGTATCTTTGGTTCATAGAAAAGGAGGTTTTACCAGGTTGCAAGTGTAAATATCATTGGTTATAATGGCCGTATGAAGTTAGATTATATATAACATTGATGCCCACAACAGATGCCATATGCCAATGCTACAAGGTTGGTGGTATGAGATGTAATGTTTTAAGAAACATTTGCTTAAGTTAAAAGTGAAAGTGAAACCCAAAATACATGTGACAGTGATTTGCCAAGTTATCCAGTTTCCTTGTGAATTAAAATGCAGATGGTAATCTTTGTAAGTAGGGTTTTATTTTGGCTGGAAAGGATTTGCCGTACTCTCGTCAGTCGAACTCATCACATTGAACTCATTCATTCATTCATTCATTCACTCACCTGGTATATTTTGGGCAAACACATTAAACTACTAAATAAGCGAATATTGAAGAATAGTAATTGACATTGATGGTGTTTAACATTTTAGACGTGGATCATGGAATGCAGTTTTGTAATTTGTTCTTGATACAGCGTCTCGATCACTTCGTAAATTGCCTATTATTATATTTGATTGAGGAAGCAATCATTGATTTCCTAGCCAAAGGGCATGCAAGTCCAATCCAAATTAGAGTAAAGGGTTGTTTGTGCATGTTTACCGTTAAAAAAGGAAGATGCAGGAAATTGTAAGAAATGAAAATGACAGGACATCATAGAAAATGAAATATTATTTGTGTACATCGAAAAATAATAGAAAATGATAGAAAATGAAACATTATTTGTGCATGTTAGAAAATAATAAGAATTCTGATATTATGTTTATATACTTGTAGGAAATAATTGGAAATGCATAGATTAAGAATTTTTAAATTATTAAATATTATATTTTAAATATGAAATATTTAAATTTGAAAAGAAAAATTATAAATAATGTATTATATCTTAACAATTTATATTACTATTAAGGAAAAATTAGTTACCTTTATAGATGCAAGTTATGAAATAACTTTTTCATCAAAAATTATAATTCATTAGAAGTAATTCTCAAATATAAAAAATCACATTATTTCTTTCCCACATAGAGTATATAATCTATTCATACAATACATTAGCTTCTTTTTTTTGTTGATATACACTTAAATTAGTATTATAAGATATACTTTATTCTTCAATATAAATAAGTGATTCTTCTTATAGATCATCAACATTTCTCTGAGTAATTCATCTAAGAGATATTCAAGTAAATTTTCACGATATGCTCTTTTAATAAAATTGTATAGGAGAAAACATGCCATTACCATCTTCACTTGTGTTTGAAATAAATATGGTATGTATTCTCATAAAATAGCAAAATGATGTTTAATTACTCTAAATGTACGTTCAATTACATTCTTTAGTTGTAAATGTCTGTAATTAAAGTTCTTAATTGTATTATTTAAAAGTCGATTCTAATCATATTCTGATAAATGATTTCGTATGCTTCAATATGGAAAAATAAATTCAGGGCGATTTGAGAATCCTACATTGACTAAATAATACTTACAAAAAATATATTACAATTATCAACTTATACAATTCAATATTATAAACTAAAAATAATGCAAACATAATTAATAACATATCATATGGGACTTTTAGCTCATGTCGTCGAGAAGTAGTATCTTATAAAATTCATGCATCTACAGCTAATCCTTTCCATTCTACAAAAATGTATGTGATCTCCATGTCAAAATTACAAGCTGCTAATATATTTTGAAACAAATTTCCTTTTTGATTTTTGAATCTAACATTTTATTCTCCATAAATAGTAACATTAACATGTGTATCATCGATAGTACCAATGCAATCCTTACAATTGAAACAATGTTAGTTTCATTAAAAATACTAGCAATGAATTAGAAGACACAACATAATATAACAATTAGTTTGCCTTAAAATATGGTAGACATTTGGATCATTTTGAATTCTACTTGATGTTGATGTAAAAAGTTTGACTATAAGTACATGATGTAATCTAATTATAGCATTGATAATCTCATTGAAGTATGTGCTAACTATCCAAGAAGATCGATGGAATCACTCAATTGTCACCCCATACCATTGGTTCTAACCAATTATAACCAAAAAAATTACTAGTTTCTCTTCTATACTTATACTTCAACTATCTTCTATTATTCTTTCCCTTCTAAGCAATCTACAAAATTATATGAATATATGTTGACTCATGCGATATAATTTTTGACAGTTATATGCTTGGTAAGGTATCATAGGATCTAGCAACCTCCTTATATAAATTTGTCTTTCATTACTATATATTTGTTTTACTACTTGAGGAATGAAATCAATATAATGTACAAGTGTTGTCAAAAATTATGCAAGTAACATGAGTAGATTATGTTGTCTTTGCAATTACTTTTGTAATAGTTGTTCCAAATCCTCTTCATCATTCTCCATATAAATAAGTGCAACCTGCATAAGTATATCATTACAACATAAACATTTAAACAACTAACTTAAACATATATAAATAATAACATAAATAGTAACATAAATACTTAACACAAATCCTTAACATCAACCTTGAAAATATAAAAAATGACATACTAAATTCAAAAGAAATTAATGTCAATTACATATGTCCAACTAAAAAACAATTAATAAGAGAAACATCAATATAGACTACATAGCTGTCACAACTTTAATAATAGCCTTAAGTTCAATCTTTTGGAAAATTAAATCGTAACCACTTCACCCACGATGCATCAGTACATAAGGTTAAAAAAAATGCCCTCTTCATTAGATTCTCTAGTAATTATATAGTTAATAGTTGTTCATCCTTTATAAGCTTTGGTACTTCAAGTATTTGGGGAACACATTCCTTTGTCTCTCTTCTTAAAGTAGTTTTTTGATATACATTCTAATATATTTCTTGATCTTGGTCTGTAATCTTTTAGATAAAATCACTAATACAATTCACACACTTAACAATAGATTGCGTGGATTCAACATGTGGTTGAACTCTTTTTCTTAATCTTTTAACTACATTTTCTATAGAAAACGAGCTTAGATTATCTTCTTCCTCTTTAGCAATAGGAAATGTTGATGGAATCTAAGTATTGAAAATAGGAAATGTTTCTACAAGTTCTTTAGTGTTAGGTAGGGTAGAACATACTGAAACTGAAAGTGATAATGAAACATTATTATCATTTACTAGAAAACTTGAAAAGAAGAAAAGCTCGAGCCAAACATAGCAAAAGTAGATTTTAATCAAAGGAGGTATAACAAAAAATTTACTAAAGTATTATTTAAAAATAATCTCTAATACCTAAGGTGGATCGTGGCTACCACTATACTAAAAGCTCGAGCTGATAGTCAAGATACACCACATTCTCTTATAGTATCATGTAGCCCTGATAAGGAGTCTGAGTCAAGGGCTAGTTATGTGCTTCCCCAAGAGTGAGATATATTGGTCCCATACCCAACAATCCCCCCCCCATAATATGCAAGTTACGATATATTAGGGTCTTGAACATGCGACCATCCAAGCTCTGATACCATAGGCACAATCGAAGTATGTAGAATACATAGCCCACATAAGCAATTCATTAGCATAAAGTGGTTGAAGTAATATAACAAATGAAGGTCCTATAGTGGATATTGCAATTAGTTTGAAAATAGTAAAACTCTAATGAAATACAACCTCTTGCCATAGTTGAATGGTGGTATTTTCATTTTAATGAAAAATCATAAGGCAATTTCCAAAAACATAGAGAATTGCATGAAATGTGAAAAGAAAAATAACTCTGGACAGAAAGCTCTCGTCAAGAAGCCATTTCTTTTGTGTTTAAGTGAAGTTGAACAAAAGAAACCTATTCTTTGGCCATTTTAGTAATGATCACGAAAGAAATTTCATTGCATATATCATAGAAACTCATTGAACCACATATATGGGAAGCAACCTAACAATTGTTTACAAACAAGTACTTCAGTCCTAAATGGTATAGTGCTTATCCATTGTAAAGTATACATACAAACAAACTACTAAATTTGAAGTAAATCTAACTTATCTAAAGATAAGATAAAGAAAAACTCCAGATCAATGGAGATATCAGGTACAACCTCATGATGGTCTGTGATGTAGTGCTTGTTGCTGTATAATGAAAGAATTATTCATCCAAAATGCACCATCTCTCCAGATTCCAGATCATAATTGCTCCAAAAATTTATATAAAGGAACAACAAATTAATGTATTTATTGGATTCACCATGACAAAAGCTCTAGCACTGGCAAATGGCAGTTTATTCATGAATGGATCAACATGTGCCATGAGCAATCCATTCAATTTCAATCTTGAAATATCAAAGTTAATTATTGAGTTGCTATTGTGAAGAGACCACTATTGCGATGGCAATGGAAATCTTTTCAATGCACATCTCACAAAGAGTTGACTGCATCTTCATCTTCTTGTTGAAATGATCTAGTTTGATAGCTTCTTTTAATACAAGCACTGGAGCTCAACTCTCAACCTTTTTTTAATACATGTGATATATTAAACAAGTCATATGCTATGGAAACAACTATTATATATGTTGATGTGCACAATAAACCAAGAATACACAACTGTTAAACAGGAGACAATACATCAAAATAGGAGCAAGTAATATGCTATGGAAACTATGGCATTGGAAAATAGAGGACGATTATTGGAGATTCGCAACAATCAATAAACCCTTACTTGCGACGAGGATAATGAAAGAGTAGGCGAGTGACGTCCAACAAGGTCAGGAGAGGTAGAGCGACGTCGGTGGAGTTCAAGCGAGTTTGAGGGAGTTCGCATGAGATCGACTTTCTTCAAGCGAGGTCAATAAAGGTCGGGTAGACTTCAAGCGGCGGCAGAGGAGGCTACACCTGGATCGATGGTAGAGGTGCAGTTCTGAGGCGTCAAGAAGCAACCATCAGGGAGATTCGCAGGGTAGACTTCGAGCGACGCCGACGAAGGTTGCACTTGGATCGATGGCAAATGTGCAGTTCCATGGTGTCAGGAAGCGATCGTTAGGGAGATTCATAGGGCATACTTCGAGCGGCAACGGCGGAGGCTGCACTTGGATCGATGGTAGAGGTGCGGTTCCGAGGCGTCAAGAAGTGACCGTTGGGGAGATTCGCAGGGCAGACTTCAGGCGAAGTTTGAACATTCGGGTGTTGCGAAGGGGGGGAAGGCGGAAATGAAAAACTTCTTTCATTTTATACAAGGGTAACATTGGGAAACCAATTCCTAAAATTTCTCACTTAAAATTTCTGTAGGAATTTAGTATATTTATCGGAAAGTTTAGAAAATTAAAATTTTCATCAGCTTTTAATGCATGCCAAAATGTTCAAAAATTAAAAAAGTAATTAAATAAATTGTAAAATACTACCTAAAATTATGTAATTGATACATCAATCTGTAATTTAATATTTAAAAATAAAAATAATATTAATTTGTTTCATGTTCAAATATAATTATGTACATTAAATGTAAAAATAATGTACATTAAGAAATATAGTGGCTCAATATAAACATGTCACTCATCAAAATGCAAAAGTTCCATAAAAGATAAGCTTACTTTTAGCATTAAAAATCTACATCCTAATTTTTTTTTGTAATTTTAATTAAATTAAATTATTATTATTAATTCTTGAATATATATATATTTCTAATATTATTCTCTCTTTTTCTTAAACTTTTTTATATAATTATATTTATTTTATTTTATGTGTATTTATAATTTTTAAAAAATAATTTAAAGATGTTATATCATTATTAATCCATTGTTTACCATTATTATTTTAATATATATGTATGTATATTTACTTAACTTGGCCAAACCATAAATATCTTGGTTGAGTAGAAAAACAAAATATTTACTAAAATATTATTATTATTTACATATTTATTTATTGGAGAATGGTTGAATCATAAATATATTAGTTCAATCGATAGATTATAAATTATTAATATTTATTAATATTGGAAACGACTGAATCAATGATCTTTCGATTCAATCGATAATTTATGTTATATATATATATATATTTCTTAATCAGTTGAACGTATGGCTTAATAAATTTGTAATTTTTTATGATGTTTTTGAATTGTTTGAACTAATTTCATTTCGATTCAATCGATACCTTAAATATATATATATTGTTTTATATATATCTTGAATTGATTGAAAGTATCACTCGGTTCAATTGATATTTAATTGGTTGAATCGAAATCTCAATAAATTGGTATTTTTTTATGATGTTTTTGAATTGGTTGAGTCGATCATGTTTTGATTCAACCGATACTTTAAATATATATATATTGTTTTATATATATCTTGAATTGATTGAAAGTATCACTCAGTTCAACTGATATCTAATTAGTTGAATTGAAATCTCAATAAATTGGTATTTTTTTATGATATTTTTGAATTAGTTGAATTGATTTCAGTTCGGTTCAACCAATACTTTAAATATATATATATTGTTTTATATATATCTTGAATTGATTGAAATTATCACTTAGTTCAACTGATATTTAATTGGTTGAACTGAAATCTTAATAAATTGGTATTTGTTTATGATGTTTTTGAATTAGTTGAATCAATCATGTTTTGGTTCAATCGATACTTTAAATATATATATATATATATGTATGTATTTTTTGAATTGGTTTAACCAATCATGTTTTGATTCAATCGATACTTTAAATATATATTATATTTTAAGTATTTAATTTAATATATTCATTTTTTTTGTTTTATTATATTATTTTTGTTTTATTATATTTTTTATTTATATTATACATATACACTAAATTACCATTTTAAACATTAATATAATAATAATAATTTATAATCTATGGTTTGAACCAATATATTTAGGGTTTGAATTGAAATAAATTGTAAAACACTACCTAAAATTGTGTAATTGATACATCAATCTATAATTTCATATTTAAAAATGAAAATAATATTAATGAATTGAAAAAATACGCATGTTCAAATTATTACAACATAAATTTAAAGAGTAGTCTAAAGATACAAAGCATTCAAAGTATTACAACATGAATGTAAACAAAAGTCCAATGATACAATGCATTCTACTTATTACAACATCAATATAATAAATAATCCAAAGGTATAATACAAATGGACTTAAATCGTCCTTCCATCCTACATTGTCATCATCATATCCTCATGCATCTTATTAGCTATTTGTTTTCGTTGTTCTTGAGTCATTCAAATTTGTGAATGTCTATTCATATGTACTTCTCCTTTTGGTTGTATATTATCAGTAATATTTAATTCTTCTAACTTATCTTGCAAATCTTCAAGTAAATCTTCTTTGTTAGCCATTCAAATGAAATTGTAAAGTATAAAACATGTGATCACAATCTTCACTTGTCTTTCATATGTATATAGCAACAAACCTCGTAAGATTGAAAAATGATGTTTTACAACTCCAAATGTGCGCTCAATAACTATTCTCAATTGTGAATGTTTGTAGTTAAAGTTTTCTATAGCATTACTAGGAAGTTTATCATTAATGTAATTAGATAAGTGATAGCGTACACCTCAAAATGGGCAAATATACTCTAGTCGATTGGAATATACAGCATCTACCAAGTAAAACTTACCTATATAAGAATAGAAATTAGTATGATAATTGCATTTACATGGAAGAACTCAGAAACCATTAAGTCTAGTAATTGCATCTTGAAGGATATGAACATCAGCTATTGATCTTTCCCAACCAACTAAAATATATGTAAATCTCATATCAAAATTATATGCTCCATCACATTTTAAGATAATTCACCTTTTCTATTTCTAAATCTAGTTGTTTGTTGTCCAAAAATAGATACTTTGATATGAGTATCATCAATAGCTCTAATGCAATCCTATACACATTAAGCATCATTTAATCTTGTTTTAAATAACATAAAAAAGGGAAGGACATTACAAAAGTGAATACATACCTTAAAATAAGGATAGACATTTACATCATCTATAATTCGACTTGGTGTTGAGGATGAAGGTCTTGCTATAAGCACATGATTTAGACGTAATATAGCATTTAATACTTCATTAAAGCATTTGCTAACACTCTAACTTGAATGACTAAATTGCTCAACTATTACTTCATACCTTTGATTTTTCCCTACTGTGATAAGGAACATGGAAAATTTCTCCTCTACACTGATATTGTTGGTATCAGCAATAACTCCTTCATTTTTCATTAAAGAATAAAAACTTTTAAACATACTTTGACTTATTCTATAAATCTTTCGACAATTGTAAGCTTGATGAGGTTGGGAAGGATCTAGTAATTTCTTAATGTAATATGCACCTTCTTTACTATATATATAGCTTGTGTTATTGTAAATTAATGGTGATATACTTGCCAATTTTGCTAAAATTGTCCATGATGTAAATAGATGTAGTCACCTTCTTCTATTTGCTTTTTCTTCATCTACTAGGAATGAAATTGCATTATAAACTATAGTAATAAACATGGCACTGGGAATCATCCTCACCTATAAGATAACAAGAATATTAAGACTTTATTATTCAACATTTCAATATATAAAAGACATTCGACATTTCAAAATATAACAAACATTTCACATTTCATAACAATAAGTCATTTCACATTTCAATATATAATATCCATTTTACATTTCATCCATATATGACCTTCCATAAAAAGATTTCATCCAAAAAATATTACATTCACAAAAACACTTCATAAGTGCAACAAGTTTTTGATTAGGAAAAAAGTAAGTTCATGCATAAAAAGATTTCATCCATTGTAACCGCATGCTCACTTCCTAAACTTCAACCATCCATAACGCATTTTTACTAGTAAACTTAAAAATAATTTACAGAATTTTGGCTTTTGGAATAGCTTCATATTATTCATCTGTAGAAAGACCTTCAATCTAAAGTAATGCTGCAACAACATGATTTAAATAGTTTTCAGTCTTTTTTTTAATATCAACCAACCTGCTTTGTACTTCAACCAATTTTTTTTATGTATCAACCAAATCTTTAAATTGTTCATTTCATGTAGCTTGATTTTGTTGTTCTATTTCACACATATGCATAATAGCTTTTGATGTATCTTTAAATGATTCTGCTATGATTTGATGGGACACTACATGAGGTCTTGCTCATTTCTTCATCTTCTCAATTGGGACCCTTGAACTTCCTCTTGATGAATGAAGTAAATCAAAATCAATATCCATTGTTTCTTGAGTATTATCTACAGTGTTGAATTCCATATCCTATGTGTTTGGTACGACTTTCACATCATCATTTTGTCTAGTCATATTCCTAGTAGCCATACTACCTTCAAATATTTGTTGCAATTGCTTAAATATCAAATATGATTTTCCTTTGCAGCTTTCACACTCTAGTTGTGCTTATAAAAACAACAATGTAGTCAAAAGATAAAGATTATAATATCTTATAAGTCATAAGTCATAAGCAAGCTAACATGTTGAACTCCTTCCATATCTCATCATCAATGTTAGTGTAGTCTTAGAAGAAATTCCAACCCCATTCACTCTGGTTAGCAATTTTGGAGTAATTCTGATACATTTGTTGCTAAATTTTTAAGCAACTTTCTACATTCTTCCTTGTGATACCTGTGTTTCTTTTAGTATTGTATTTTTCAATTACTTCATCTCAAGTGCTACCTTTTATTTTTTCATCATGAGTTTTTTTATTTCCGTCATTTAATACTTCTACTAAAATATCTAAAAAATATGCATCTACTTCAGCATTTCAACTAATGTAACTTTTACCTCCACCTATCCTTCTACTATTAGGAGTACTCATATTCTACACAATCACAATTTCAACAAATAGAATAAAACATAAGGAATAACAACACAACAATAAAGACATTCATATGCATTTGCTAAAACCATTACATTCACAATTTTAAAAAATTAACATAACCCATTTTGAAAAAACAAACATCAAAAGGAAAATGTGCTCGGAAACCATTTAATCAAAAGGATTGCCGTTAAGACTAACAAACATCAATGGTAGAAAAGACAAAAAATCCAATAGAACATGAAAATAATGTAATCAAGCATAGACCTATTTCTCCTTTTAAAAAAGTAGGTTATCACATCTAGAGTAACATTCAACAAAAATAAAAGATATGATAGTTTGAGCAATTCTATGAAGTACCCTTTGGTCATCGAGAGGATCTAAAATTATACTTTACATTAATTAGGTTATTTTGTTTTCATTTGGTAAAAGGTTTGTTTGGAAAAAAAATTGGGCACAGGTAATGGAATATAGTTTCAAATGATTCCTAAAAATCTTGCTAGTAAAATTAAGGTAGTTTGAGAGTTGTAACTAATAGTTAGATAATTAAAAATGGTTTAGTAGGATTTATCAACCAAATGTAGAGAGCAATTGAAAGCAACAAATGAAGAACGTAGTTGTAGTTCTGACTACAAAATTTATAATAAGTCTCTTATACTTGCATATGTTTTCCTTAGACTATCAAATTGGAGTATTTTCATATGTGAAATATCGAATAAACTTTTGATACTGTATAATAAATTTAAATTTAATGTAAAAAATGACATACACAACTTTTACATATTATACAAAACAAGAAAAATAAACAAACAAAAATATAAATTAATAATTGACTATATTTGCAAACAAACACACCTCAAGTTTAAATGCCACCAACAAATTAAAATACAAAGGGAAAAAACTGTTCTTGGTTGTGCCCATGGAATAGTAGTTCAAACGTTGTTACCTTAGACAACGAAGAGTTAAACCATTGATAAGAAAAATGTAAAAGACATTACCTCAAGCAACAAAGAGTTAAACCAAAAGATCATAATGCCACTTCTTATAACTATAATATATCCAATGAAGAGGACCAAAAGTGACACAGAAGTGATGACAACAACAAAAGGGAAAGAGTATACCTTTTAAGGTTTTTGAGTTGGGGAACCCAATAACGATGATGAAAGCAACCACAATGGAAGTCAGGGGAGTCACAAAATCAAGGGCCTTTGTGTAATTGACAGTCGACTTTTCAAAAGAGAGAAGCTTCAAAAGATGACAACGAAAGCAACCACAATGGAAGTAAGGGGAGTCACAGAATCAAGGACCTTTGTGCAATCAACAGTCAACTTTTCAAAAGGGAGAAGCTTCGAAAGATGACGACGAAAGCAACGACGGTGAAAGTAGAAATGATGGAAGCGACGACGATGGAAGCAATGACGATGAAAGTAACAACCGAAGCAACGATAGAGAAAATGGTAATGATGAAAGCAACAATGACGGAAGTGAACCATGAAAGTTTAAAAAAGGAGCTAATGCAGCATAATTCGGAGGGGGTAGGCTTAGAAAGACATTGGCGGAAATGAAAAATTCATCTTATATATGGACAAAATTTTTATAAATTCGTTTTCATCATTTCCCATGTACGCTAACAGCAACCAAACGGAAAGTTAAAACTTTCATTTTCTTGATGTGCACTAGCCCCTCCTATATATCATTTCCCTTTGTTACTCATGTGCATAAACCCCTCTTAAGAATATAATTTTAGTAGTCCATAATAATACTCTTGTCCGAATATAATATAAGTAATGACAGTGGTTGGTCATGATGATATGCATAATAATACTGTTTGGAGACTGGTTAGAGGATGTCACTTTGCCGTTCTTCTATATTTTTTTACTCTACTTTTGCTGATGGAATCGTCTTTACCTGAGATAAAGCACGCTTCTAAGCTGCAACCTCTACCTTGATGATAGTAGTAGCTACTACTACCACTGAAGTCGCTCTTACTGCTACCGACGAAGACCTCGGCTGGTCGCGCTTACATGCAGTGCAGTCCAAATGAGATGAGTCAGGCTGCAGGGAACTCGAAGACATCGGTCGGTCAAGCTGGCATAGACGTCGGAAACACCGGATGCTGTGAACTCGACCTTTTGTCGCCGAAGGAAACAACTAATTTTCTTATCATTCAATCCATCCCCCTCGTCACCTTTTGTTGAGGTGGTGGTGGTGTTATTATTACGTCTACAACGACGCTGTTTGCCAACTTTCACTTCTCGTTAACAGTTCGAGTTTTATTTTATTTTATTTTATTTTATTTTTAATTTAATGTAATCCACCTCGTTACGAAAAAGAAAAAGAAAAAGTATCTTCTTTCTCTCCTTGCCTGGTGGTTATTATTATTATTTTCCTTTTTCTGTCTTCTGACAAGCTGGCTATTATTATTATTATTTTCTTTTTTCTGTCTTCTGACAGGCTGCATCAATCTACCTTCCTGTAGCTGTGATTTTATGACCGAGGCAAGGATTTTCTTTTTTCTTTTTTTAATATATTTTTGCTTATTAGCCATTTTTATAATAGAAAAAACAGTTAGAAATGTTACTTGGATGAAAAAATATTCGGGATACCGGGGGCGTGTCTCGCATGGGCAGCATGTTCGCGGTTTCACGTGCACCGGCACGTCACGTGTCACCTCCCAAAATTTAACAAAATAATAATAAAACGTCAAATTAATTAATAATCATTTAATTAATCGGATGCTTATCGATTTTACGTGGATTTTAAAGTAACGAAGATCATAAAATTTTGTATCATGAGATGAGAGAGAAAATCGATTAGAATGAAGATTGTCTGATTATGTAACTAACTTTTTAAAAATAAATTCAGTTCTATCGAAAATCTGTCTTTACGAAAACGTGTTCATCAAATAAGATTTTGTGTCTAAATTATCGTATCAAAATTTAATTTTGTGACATTAGAGACACGTAATTTACAGGAAAAAATAAAAAGATGATATATAAAAAAATAAATTTAATATGTTATTCTTAAATAACCATAGCAAAAATAAATTTACCTGCATTTACATTTCTGGTCATCAATCGGAAAAAGACAAAACTCATTCAGAGGAACGCAGAAGCGAACACGATGTAAGCAAACACCAGCTCACTCGATCGGCGTGGACTGTTGCAGAGGAGAGAAGAAGAGCAGACGCCATGGCCAGCGGAGGAGGAAGAGCCGATGGTCGCCGTCGTCGTGTCTTCTTCTTCCCCGTGCTGCTGCTGCTGCTGCTGTCCACACTCCTCCCTGCGGTGGTAGCAGGATGCTTCGGTGTCCCCGTCATTTTCAACTTCGGTGACTCCAACTCCGACACCGGCGGTCTCACCGGCGGCCTCGGCTATAACTTCGGCTCCCCCTATGGCCGCGTGTTCTTCCACCGCCCCACCGGCCGCCCCTGCGACGGTCGCCTTGTCCTAGACTTCTTGTGTCAGCTTCTCTCTCTTTCCCTCTTTCAGACAACTATCACGTACTCGTCGCTTGTATATTCTTAGACAACAGTAATCAAAAAGTGGGCTCTGCTTGTTTTCTCTATTTTAGTTGAAAAAGCCGATGTTGATTCCCTTTTCTTTTTTTTCTGGGCAGGCGGGAGTTTGAACGCCAGCTTCTTGAGTCCTTACATGGAGAGTTTGGGATCACAATACAGAAACGGTGCGGACTTTGCCGTGTCCGGATCGTCTATTCTACCGAGAGATCTCCCTTTCTCTTTGAAGATCCAGGTGCAACAGTTCACCCACTTCAGGTCTCGTTCCATTGAACTCATCAAACAAGGTATGATATGATATGCACGTCTCCGACCAACCCTATACAATTTTACAACAGGGAATGTTATTTCCAAGGTTCCTGTATTTTGCAACTTGGATTAGAATATCATCCGTGGATGAGCCAACCTTCCACCCTATTCTGTTTATTTTTAAGGTGAACAAGGACCATGTGCATTGTTGTTAATTGTTGGATATTGTGGGGTTAATTGGACTGGCATAGCTTAAATGATATCATTCTTCTTCCCATTCTCAGCTTCAAGGGAAGTTCAAAGATTTATTTTGTTGATATGTAAGATCTGAAAATCATCCCACGATTGCATTAATTAGAATGATCACACAGCTGATGTGGTTTGTGCTGAACATGCACTTCACTTGGCTTTGGAACCACGTGTTACTACAGGTTCAAGAAACTTGATAGACCAGGAAGGATTTAACAATGCACTGTACATGTTCGACATTGGTCAGAATGATCTGTCTAACGCATTCTCTTTGAACCTGAGCTACGCCAAGATCGTTGAGATAATCCCCATCATGATTTCAGAAATCGAAAACGCCATCAATGTAAGTAAGCTCAGAACTCTAAAACCAATTTCCATTTTGCTTTGTTTGGTTTACTTACTTCCCGAACGAATCGAAAATTGGTTTTCGTTGTTGCAGAAAATTCACGAACAAGGTGGCAGGAAATTTTGGATCCACAACACCGGACCGTTGGGTTGCTTACCCAAAGAGCTGTCTATGAATAGAAGAAGAGGCAGCAGGCGGCTTCTTGACGCCGTTGGATGCGTAAAGCTGCTCAACAGTGCGGCCATAGAATTCAACACGAGACTGGAATCTTTATGCCAATTGCTGCGCTCCAAACTACGAGACTCGACAATCGTGTACACTGACATGTATGCCATCAAGTACGAGATTGTCTCCAACTACGCCAGATACGGTGGGTGAGACGAAACCTTCCCAACATCATCGAGAAGCTTGCAAGTTGGGGCACCGATCCATCTAAAAACAACACTTGACGATGGTTTGCCTTTTCGCCTGCAGGATTTGAGAATCCTTTCCTGACGTGCTGCGGATTTGGAGGGCCTCCATACAACTACAATGTGAATGTCACCTGTGGCAACCCGGGCCATAATGCTTGTCCCGAGGGGTCTTCACGAGTAAGCTGGGATGGAATCCATTACACCGAAGCTGCAAATGCCATCGTTGCGCAGAAGATACTCTCGGGCAATTACTCGAGTCCGCGTGCCAAGTTTTCTGACAGCTTCTGCAACATACACAACTTATAGAAGAAGAAGAAGAAGAAGAAGAAAGAAGAACATGATGATGACGAGGACGACGACGAAGAAGTTTAAAGCAACAACTGCATGTCTCAAGAGGGGCACATCTCTCTTTTTTCTGCTACCACCCATCACGTGAATTTCTTTGCTGAGGTTGTTGTATCGATTAAACAATTGGTCGAGCCCAACAGCTCACACCTCTTATAATAGAAAGAAATAAAAATATTACAAAATTTGATGGTTTAAATGATTGTTAAGCTATAAATACCATTGGAATCCTCCCCCCCCCCCCACCAAGATGAACTTGTTGCACGGGGCATGTTCTCTTTCATGATGTAATTAATTCTTCGACTAGTCATGAACAAAATTTGATGGCGCCTTGATAAGCAGATGGTACGTTGCCAAGGTGGATGCCATGTTGTTGTCTCTATCATTTGTTACTTGAAAGACGGCCTCCGGGGTTTCATTTCTTTCTCCCATCGTCATGCTTGGAAACTCCTTGTGGGTGGCTATATGGTAGAAGAGCATTCATATATGTCTTTTTTTCTTTTTTGAGTGGGAGAGGAAGGGAAAGGGTGAAGGAGGGAAGAAGGTTAACTTGCTTGTGTTGATTTTTGAGACTGGTAAATTAAATGCACGGCGATTACAAAAAGGAAGATAAACTTTTAGAGAACCAAGTTCCATTTAAAGGTGTAACAATCTAGTTGGGTCACCGACGACATGTGTTTCGGCACGCGACGGGCCCAATTTGGTTGAGGTGATCACCGCCATAGATCAGGTTCCGTCGGCACGGAAGATATCATTTTCGGCCGGGACTCGGCTCTCAGCGGCAGCAGGAGCAGAAACACTGGGAATAAAGGCATCAGGAACCGAAGCGTGATGTGCCTGGGCAAGTGGATCATTCGTCGGCAAACTACTGGCCCTTGTTGTGCCTGGTGACAACACCTCAGGCATCGGAACAGGCGGATCAGCTGTTGCTGGAGGATCCATGACAGCAGCAGTTTCTGGTGGAGTTGGAACTTTAGCAGCTGGAAGGACGTCAAACCCAGAAACTCGAGGAGCCAGGTTCTGACTTCTATATCTATCGTAACTACGGCTTCGACTTCTGCTTCTACTCCTACTGCTTGGACTTCGACTGTAGCTCCGACTCCGACTCCGACTCCGACTCCGACTCCTACTCCAACTTCGGCTCCGGCTCCGGCTCCGACTTCGACTTCGACTCCAACTCCGGCTTCTACTTCTGTTGTATTTCCAATGACTACGGCCTCTCTCGGGACTTCGACTGTAACTGTGGCCCCTCTTTCTAAATGCCACTGGCCTATGACTGTTGAATCGACCTCTTCCACGCCCTTCACCGTACCCATATCGATCGTGAGGTCCTCCTCGACCACCACGACCCCCTCCACCGAATCCACGTCCTCTAGATCGACCCCCAAAGTTGTCACTCCTCTCACCTCTCCCACCAAATCTACCACCACCGTCTCGAATGGCATGCCCTCCAGAATCCCACCGTCCATCTCTCATACCACGCCCACTTCCAGAACCCCACCTTCCGCCACCAGATTCCCGACGGCCGATTCCACCATCCCCTTTGGACAAAGGAGCCCCACGTGCAGCCATTTCACGTACTTCTGTTGGCACTCGTTGGTTTGCACCTTCAAGGACCTTTACTAGATCAGCAGCAAACTTCCAATCTTGATCAGAGAAAAAGGTGTATGAAATTCCTGTAGCCCCAGCTCTTCCCGTCCTCCCAATCCGATGAACATAGTCCTCGATGCCCGTTGGAAAATCATAGTTTATAACAACCCTGAAAAATAATAGCATGGGAGAATTAACAGAATCTGGAATTAAGCAAACTTCCATGTTTTAATCAATCATAAATAGATGACTAATCAAAGAAATTGCCAAACCTAATGTCTTTTATGTCTAGACCACGAGCTGCAACATCGGTGGCAACTAAAATTGGTGACTTGCCACTACGGAATTGGTTTAAAGCCCAATCTCTCTCACCCTGAGATTTATCTCCATGAATTGCAGCTGCATTGAAAGTACGTCCTATACCATGGGCCAATTGATCACATAGTCGTTTTGTGGAACAGAATATTATGATTTTGGCCCCTCGTTCTTGAGCTTGAAGGATTTGCTCCAAGCGTCTCTGCTTGTCTTTTGGCAGAACGACCTCAACGTACTGTCACAACAAATCAACATTTCAATGGAAAGAGAACAAAATTAGTCAATAGTGCAATTTTTGGAAGCTGCTAATGTAAATAGATTGTTTTCCAATCCTCTCCAATTATTACCAAGCAAAACAAGGTAATATGTAATATAATGTCATTAACGAGAAATCTGCTGCCTTTTCTATCAAAGAAATGTGCACAATGTAACACAACTGACAAAGACAATATTACAAAAATAATGGTTCAAATGAACACGAAAGAATAGTGCATGACTTGCTTCATGACATGGCTTGCATTTAGAGAACCTTATATATTTCACTAGCCAACATTCACATGCTAACATCTGTGCACATAAAGGCATTCCTACACACCAGTTTGCTTGCTCCTTAGTTGAAAGGAGAGTGGGTGATGCATTGGGGATCTTAGGTTGAGTAGTAGTAAAAAAAAGAAAAATAAATAAATCTGTGCACATTTATTTTAATTACAGTTTTATCTATATTTTAAGTTAAAAACGATTTGAAAATCCTTGTCACTTAAATATTGCAAGCAAAAGGCATATCATTAATTTGTCTTTGATTCAATATTTTCTTTACACCTTTTGTTCCAACAATCCAGTTTAACATGCTAGCATCTCTTCATTTGCTTGGTGTTGGAACTTCGGAGGCATTTTGCTGGGTACTTTTGATTTTCAAATTTCAACTAAAAATCATGCTTGATTGGAAATAATATTTTTTTAATGTCATATTTTCATATTCAGCTAACACTGATTACTAGTTTTGGAAGTTGCATAAAGATGGTCAATTTACAAAATCTTTATGTCACATTCTCATTGATGATGACACCCAAAGGGACTGACAAATTTATTTGGAATAATAGAGCTCAGTCAGGTGCGTTTCTTTGTTTGGTTGACACTTCACAAGGGGTCCTCTTGAAGATTGCGCTAAAAAGTCTTGGGTGGCAATTGACAAATTGTTACAACTTTTTCCGTTCATGTGAAGAGGATTGGTGGCACCTCTTCTTCAGCCGTCCCAATCCTTGGCTGGTGACAGTGGCACAGCTCATGCAAATGAATCTTGATGAGTACTTTAAGGTAGAGGGATTTTGGAAAAGGTGGTGCAAGACTGGGAACTTTGTCTCATCAGAAGGTTATTAGGAGAAAATTGCCTTTGGCCGTGATGGAACAGGTGGTTGGAGCAAAATCAGCAGATCTTTTAGGATTGTCCTTTGAAATGTGACAAAGGGAAAGGTGTCCAGAGATATGCAGGAGAAGGGCTCAAGCTGCATATCGAGGATCATGGGAGAAGTGCTCAAGCTGCAGATCGAGAACCTTTATCTGTTTGATGCCATATTGGCCTAACTGCATGGATGTAACAAGCACAATGCCTAGGATTCCCCTAAACGGGTTTCTGTCTAGCTAGGAGCTCTGTTTTTTTTTTGCTTTTTGTGCAGTTCTTCCTGTGGTACTAATTTAAAATTTTTCTCACATACAGGCTATCCTTGTAACACAACCCTACCTTCCACTTCTTTGATTAACAAAAATTTTACCACCATTAAAGAAAAAATTTATAGCTTTCAGTATGAATTGGCTGCAGCATTCTTATTATCATGAAGATGCCAAAGAGTAGAGCCAAAGATGACATTACAATGTCCACTCTTTCCTTAGCTTTCACAAAAAGAATGATACTCACCTCCTCACAAATGAAATTAGGGGAAATCTAGGTAGCTTCTAAACCATTACTTTTTTGAGCGGTTCTTCTAAACCACAAAGCCTAAAGTTTTCAAAAAAGCTATCAGAGACAATGCAATGATTTTCTGTACGCCATAAAGGCAAAGAAAAGTCATGAAAGTGATGCAAAATTTCATACATCATGGGTGACAACAAGGTAGTATCAGTAATTTTTGTTTACATAAAACATCAGTTTCTTATTCTAAATCTTTTACAAAAAAATTGCAAATAAAAACTTAACTAATGAATCCCATCAGTAACTTTTTACAAATTAAGAACACAGGAATGATCATTTAATCGTGCAAAAGCTATTATACCTCAAACATAGAAACTCACAGGAGTACAATAGATAATGAGAATCATTATAACATTAAAGATTACCTGTGTGATAGCCTTGTTTGCAGCAAACTCGTCAATGCTGCCAATGTTAACTTGTATAGGTTTAAAAAGTAAATCCCCAGCTATTTTAATAACTTCCTTTGGCCATGTTGCAGTATACATGAGAGTTTGACGACGTGGAGGAACACCATTCACTATCTTACGGATCTGTGGTTCAAAACCCATATCAAGCATCCGATCTGCTTCATCAAGCACAAGAAAAGACACTTGGCGTAAATTAATCTTATTCATGTCAAGAATGTCATTCAACCGGCCAGGTGTTGCCACAACAATGTCAGCACCCCGTTCAATCTCTCGGAGCTGGGGACCCTTTGGAGCACCACCATATAAACACTTCATGAAGAACATATTTATCGTGAGAAACTTCAAAAGCACAAGTTATCATGCAAGCGGTAATAGTTATTATCAGAACCACCCAAAAGTACAGTATGTAGAGGCAGGATATATAATAATGTCAGATCACATCAATTATAAGAACTAAGAAGCAACTTTATAAACTAGCATATTCCTTTATACATAGAAATTACAACTTAAAATTAATCATTCGAGATTTAGTTGGAATAACTAACCAATTAATTACCATGCTTACAAGTATTTTTTATCATTTGGTTAGAGTATATCATGCAAGGGTTTTCATAACTAGACAAGACATTGAGACAGTAGAGTGAAGGGGTAGTCAATTCATGGATTCAAGTGCTGACCTAGATAAGTCAAACCATTGATGTCGATACAACATCAAAATTAATAATCAAATAAAGGAAAATTCAGGGAAATTTCAAAAAAGGGAAATTCAGGAAATTTTCATAAAATGAATAGCAGAATCATTTTAATCTTCAAGCGACAACTAGAATCGGATTCTACATAAATTCATAGTGAGTTGATGACACTATAGTTGTACACGACTCTATAATGGGCATTTAAGGGGTTGAGGGTGAAAAAAATAATAACTTAAAAACAAAATGCATAAGGTAATTGTTTTTCTTTTTCTAATTCTAACCTGGTTCCCCCTTAAACCTTTGGGTTATTGTTCCAGACGGTAAAAATGCTACATTACATATGACAGATTATACGCTGTCAGATCAGCAGACTTACAGTTCAGGATTCACCAAGTGAGGTCCAATTATTAAAACACTGAAAAGTACAATGCAAATCATGATACATAAATTTTTTGAATATATAAAAATACAGTATAGGATCAGCCAGTAAATACATTTGGTCAATACTTAATAAAGAACATACTAATCAGTAAGAATAGCATATAAAAACAGGACTAAAATGCTCAAATGGAATACAAGAAATAAAGGTTAGATGTCATTTTGGATAACAAATAATCCAAATAATACCAATACCAAAAAAAGAAATGGTAAAAAAGTACATCAAAGGACAATTAACAAATGCATTGTCATAATTGCCTAACAAAAGTTAGGGTTAATAACAAAAAATGCATTGTCATTGGCAATTATGACGATGCATTATGTAATTAAACCAAACTTTGTTAATTGGCCATTTAAAAGTTAAATGAAATCCATAAGGTACTTTCCTAATATGATGGCACAATTGTAAATAATAGGGGAAAAAAGGCAATTATGATAATGCATTATTTTATTAAACCTAACTTTGTTAATTGGCCATTGAAGCTTTAAATGAAATCCATAAGGTACTTTCACAATAAGATGGCACAATTGTATCTAATGGGGAAGCTTTTGCATCCTAATTTGGTGACTGCCCTTGGGGGGTATGGGGAGGAGGGGGATTGGATCTTTACCAATCCACTTGTCCAATTTGATTCTAAAAGTAGAAGTTAGTTTGTAATGACCCAAATTAGCCATAACTTTTACATCCAAATAAAGGAAAAGAATGAATCAAATGGCAACTTCTAGGAGTTGCCCCGAAGTAGCTTCTGAGAGAAGTTACCACTTTATTGTTTTTTTCCTTACCAAAAGTTAAGTGCTTTCTCCGTTTGGAATGATTTTTATGGATAACTTATGAAAATAGCTGTATCAAAAGCTACCATAAAAGCTATGCTAAGTGAGAATGCTCTCTTTCCACTCTAGCCAGACAAAAAAAAAGAAACTTTTAGCAGCGATCAGTATTTCCAGATTAATCTATGGAATCACCATCTTCCTGGTGATGCATTGAGCTTAGCATAGGCCCACCATACAGAAAGCATACTGCCTCTACCCAGTAACCATTTCAGTTTATCTATGCAAGAACACCAGGCACATGCCGGGTGATTTTGCTGAACCACTTATTTAATCTCTTGGTCTTTGAAGTTTCAAAGAACTTTTAAATCCTGCACCCAATGATCAGACATAAATGAACTGCAATCGGTCATTGTTTAGTCAGCATTCAGAGAGAGGCTATATTATCAGAGATTTAGCTCCCAAAGTAGTGGTTTCATCTACCTAATTGTGTCATGGCAAAAGAAATCCCGATTCTGAGACCTAAAGCAAATGCACTTTGACTTGAATCATAAAATTTCTTCATTCGTCTCACCCCTTTGGCCCTTTCCACAAACTTGATAATTGATATGCTTCACACCTGTTGTCTCATACTACTAGAAGTTGAAGATGATAATTCCATCCCACAATGCATTTGTGTTACATTCACCTATCTATATCCACTTAGCTAGATGAGATAATTGTGCCGGCTGATGTCTGCAGTATACCTGTAGTAGACAAATTCTTTTGATCTACAATTACCAGATTGTTTCCACCTATCTTTGGTAGCACAACTGGGCATAACAAAGAATCACTCTCAACAGGACCATCAACAACCCGTGATATAACTGTGACTTAAGAAAGGTAAAATTAGCAGACACCAAATAATATCTAGTAGAAGGATGAAAACACCAATATCCTTGCTGTATACAAGAGTATCTGACGAAGATACACTTAATGGACCAAAGAACCAATTTGTCAAGACCAATAGTTAAGTATTGTATAAAGCCACACACCTAAATACCTTCAGAGGAAATGAAAACAATTCTATACCAAGATGGAGACATCTTAAGGAAATTTCACCTTCTAAAGGAGTGGACAGCATGCTATTGATCAAATATGATGCAGTTAAGACATTAGGCCATAGAAACTTCGAGACCTTCATCTATGGCATAGTGGTGTGTGCAACATCAAATATGTTATGATGTCTACACTTTGGTACACTAACTTGCTAAGACATATGAGTACATGTCAAATGCGTTACTCCTAAGGAAGCATGGTATGACTTTCTTGAATAAATTCTAATGCATTGTTAATGTGAAAATACTAATTTATTATTTCATTAAAAATATCTGAGTATGTCTATTATATGACGACAATCTTATAACAGATAAACCCAATACAGACAAGAATAAACATCAATGAACATAATGTAATATCTGTAATCAGACACTGACGATACTCTAATAGGACCTTAAACATCACAATAGACTAACTCCAATAGATTCTAACTTGATACTCAAATGACAAAAAAGTAGTATGATGGTGCTTACCTAACTAACACAACTCACAATCAAAAAGAGACACTAACACCTAAAGTAAGACTTGTAAACTATGATGAAAAGGATGACACAAATAGTAGTGCTAAAAGATGAACGGCTCAGATGTAGATGCCAAAAATGCTAGTCCACAAGGCATCTCATTACAAATCAAAAAGTACACTCCCAACCTTTGCTTAGTCAAAACCAATCTTCTTCCTTGTCTCCAAATTCTAAAAAGTATAATGAAAAGGAAAAAAGTCACAAAATATAGTAATGACATTAATGGATATGATAATAATTTAACTAGAAAATCAAGTACCTAAAGAACTTTATGGAGGATGGTCTGGAAGGAAGCTTGCACAACCGCTTCACCAGATACTAGGAAAAAATGGCCATTAGAAATACAAATTGATTGAATATGAATAAGATAAATGGGTGAAAAGGTCACAAGTACCTAATATGTGTAAAGAAACACCAAAGTCTATAATTCAAGAACTATCATTGGAAGTAGGGCAATAGAACTTGAGGTAGTAGTAGCATAACATTATGGTAATGTATTGATGGCCTAAAATTGTAGGAAGTATTCATAATCAAACTGAGATGGATACTCTCTACTTAACTAACGAGGTACTAGATGTTGACAATGTGGAAGATGTTTCATTGATGGACAATTACCCTCAAAGATTTCTCAAACTTGTTTCAACATCAATCAGAACAATGTCCCCGGTGCCCACAATGTTTAGACTAATCCACACCTCTTTCCACTACCTACACAACCTCCTCAGCCACACCCTAACCATTGTCATGTGAAGCTACTAAGGTAGATTGATTATTAGAAGATGTTAAAGTGGCGGTAAAGATCCTCCAGATCTTGGAAAATGTGGCCTCAAGATTTGAAACAGTCTTAGCTCCCAAAATCTTTCCACAAGTCAGTGACACATGGTCAAGATTGAACTGAAAAGAAAAACAGCCACAACAAGCTACTGATGCATCTTACTGACATCAGTAGTAAGCATTTAGTATATGTTAAGCACATCCAACAAAGAATGGAGAGAGGCAAACAATTTTTTAATGGATCTATCACCTAACTAGAGTGTGGAAAACTACTCATAAACCTCAAACACTCCATAGATGTTTCTTTACATGTCCATAGATAATCCATAATGTGTCCCAAATTTTCTTAACTGAACAAAACATCATAACACCACATGCATACTATTTACTAGCCATGAAACTGTTGCTATATCATCTGCCTACCTATCCTCATCACATGAGGTGCTTTAATTTTCTGTGCTAAAATGAAGGTCTCAAACCATTCTATACACAAAAGCTAATTCTTGTCATTCAACTTCTTAAACGTGCTAGTAAGGTTCTTGATTAATGAATCTCTTGATATGATAATTGATCAATTCCAAAAACAATTCACAAACAATCCAAACAGCACTTTCTAGATCTATTTGATCAGTCCAACAATAACAAAAACAACTGCAATCTTGCTACACAAACACAGTCCAGGCACCTAACCAAGCAGTCCAAGGGCACCCACAACATGGAAAGGCCTAGATGGCCTAGATGACCACCCTAAGCAGCTAAAGGGCCCGCCCACAGTTCTAGAGGAAAAGAAGGGTTGATGGACATGGAGAATGCACTGTAGACAAAGGGGGTTATGGTGGAAGGGGTTGTAGGTGGGCTATTGAAGGGAAAAAGAAGGGACGTCATGGTGGTTGGAAGGCTAATGATGGAAATAATAGGGTTATCAATGGCTAGGGTTAAGTTGACTCAACCTCAAGTTCCATGTGATAAGGGAAAAGAATAGTTTATTATCACTAATGAGGATATGTATATATGGATATCCAATAAACCCTATAATAACCATAACCTAACATGGAAATAATTAACTCTATTATTTTCAAAGAGAACATATTTCTAATCCCAAGAGAACATCAAAATATGAATTGTATTAATACTAATATGTATCTTTCATTAATACATATATATATATATATATATATATATATATATATATATATATATATATATATATATATATATATATATGTAGAGAGAGAGAGAGAGTACATTATGCTAGCACTAGTATTTAGTTAGCTGTTAGTTCTCATTTTTCTTAATTTTTTAAACACGTGGCATGCATTCAACTCTTCCCTTTCTCCGTTTTGCATGCCTCCCTCATCATCCTGTGCATGAGATTCATCTTCTCACTGTCATCACCACCAATGGAAGCTTCCTCTTACCAAGTCAAGTCTCGTCTACAATTCAATGCTCATCATGGTTCTTCAATAGTCCTAGAGCTCACCCAAAAGGCAAACTTAGGCTCATCATGACCAACCATTCAGCCACAATGTGGACATTGTCATCCTGTGCCAACAAGCTCTTTGGCAACCCAACTACTCATCTCACAAACAGCAGCAACTTGGTTGTGCTCCAAACAAAGGGACGGAACAAAAGCATCAGTGTAGACTACCTTTGTAGAGCTTCGACCATCCCATAGATATGATATTTTTGAGAATGAAGATCGACGTCAACATCCACACTGGCATAAGCACCATCTTAACCTCGTGGAGGAGATGGGTTTGCCGACATGAGCACTAATTGAACCTTAGCATGAGCACCTAGCTTCTCTTTTGTCAATGTCTTTGTCAACTTGGTTGTGCACTCACCCTATGAGATAGGTTCGGCTATGTGCTCATGTTGGAGTTTTTAATGGAGGACAGGAAGGAGGAAGACGAAGATGAATTGCAAAGGCTAGAAGTGTGCTGCCACATGTCTAAAAAATTTAAAAAAAAACACCAGCAGCTAAGTAGCCACTGACGCTAGTAGAAATACTATGCCCAAACACACACACACACACATATCAAAAATTATGCATGTTTCAGCAGTATTCCATCACAAATATATGTTTAAATTTTTACAATTAAAATTAATAAAATTATTAAAATACATATCTAATAAAAGAAGATCTGACAGAAGATTGGCTTAAATTAAAGGAAATGTGAGGCAAGCCACCAAGGCTTGACCCATACACACACTGGCACCTAGGCACCATAATAACTATAGAATAATCCTAATATAACATCAAAAGAGAAAGGTGTAATAATACTAATGTACATTTCAATGATATCTGTCATATTTTTCAAGAATTTTGTATATTTTAGTAATTTTACGTCAACACACACATATATGTAGGTGTGTGTATATGTTTTTTGCAAGGAAAATATTCATAAACGTTAACATATATAATATACGGAAATTTTAATATATATATATAATTAAATAGAGCCAACAAAAGATACACTTAATTATGACAAGGCAAGGCAAGCAACAAAGGTATGAGCAATTCATGCTTGGCAGCCTAAGCATCCACCTTAAGAAGTATGGTTCAACAAGTGGAAGCAATCAAACTAGAGAGTCAAACCAACATGACCAAGAGTATGTGGGTGGCGTGATGGTATGCATTGAAACTCACAAACAAGTACATGCCTAGGAGCTCATTACCAGTCAAGTGCCTTGGCATTTGTACTTATAAGCATCCCAAAGGAATCAATATAAAAAATCATTCAAAGACGAAATTAAAGAAAGATCAAGCTAAAGGATGGAATACAAATAAGAATCTTGCAGTGCAAGAAATCAGAGAAGATAACCAAATTTGATTTCCTCAATTAAAGCTTATAAAGATAAATTAAAGAAACTTCAAGCTCTAAAAGGTTGGATCATGGATAAGAAGCTCACCATGCAAGAAATTCCAGAAGATCTACCAAATTTGATTGCCTCATCCTGAATTTGGGTGGCCAGCTCACGAGTTGGTGCTAGAACCAAAGCAGTTGGACCAAATAAAGGATTATTTCGACATCGCCTTAAATGAAGGAAAGCAGGAACAAGATATCCCAAAGTCTTCCCTGAGCCTGTTTTGGCAATGGCTACAACATCTCTACCCTGTACTGCCACAGGCCATGTTTGAGCCTGTATTGGTGTAGGAGACAAGAAGCCAGCAAAATGCATCTGCAAAATCAATCATGTAGGAATGATGTACCACAAAAAATCCACAAAAGCAATAAAACTGTCTAAAACTTCAAGGAATCTAAATATTTACATAAAACATGTCAAAACTAGTCAAATGAAACAAAAAAGGAAGCTCATATGTACACATTGCACACTGAAGCAACTCATACTGGATGCAATACAATGAAGATGGAGGAAGCCTCAGCAAGACTGTACATATTAGTAGGCCGGGCCCTTCATATTTATCAGAAAAAGGCTCCAATATAGAATTGCAGCCCCAAGAACAGTCTAGCTGCTGTAAAATCAGCAAACCCGACGAACATGCTCCTCTCTGGAGCAAACATCGTGTCTGTGTCAAGGTGCAACAGACAACTTCAAAACATGCAGCAGAATAATAAATAAATATTCATAAGAATGATCACGGGTCTTAGATAACAAGTAAGCATTTGATTACAACAGAACAAATATAAAAAGAAAAGCACTTCATTATTAGCTTCCAAGTCAGAACAAAATAAATGATGAGCACCTCACTAAGAATCTCAGGAGGAAACCCAGTTGTCTCAAAAGTCATAAAGGGAGCTGGAATATTGTCACCCTGCACAAATACATTCATGTTGAGCACCAATCTCAAAATTCTGAAACAATATAAATGGTAATTGATCAAATAAATTAATAAAGAATCTCTTGAAATTAAGATGTCCAATTAAATACAAATATCTTCAGATTTATATCCTGAAACAGAAAGAGTAATTACGCTTGAATTGCCTCAGGCATTTGGTGCTTCAAGATACAATTAGCTGAATGAATTGAAGAATGCCTTAGGCATCACTTAGCATTCTTCATCAGTTCCACATAGGGGTTCACAGAATGTTCACAGAAGCAGATTTCTATACCATTGCATTTGCTAAATCAATATTGCATTGGGCATCCATACACTTCTTTCCTCTTAAGAACAAATGAAAATGAAAAACACAGTGTACAACATTACATGATAAAACCTCTAAAAATGCTGAACAATTTTGTTCAATGACCTCTGAAATCTGAACTAATTGGACCTCCTGCCAATGCTGGTAAATTTACCCTTGTAGATCCTTGTAAGTCCAATTTTGGCCGATAAGTTCAAGATTTATCTCAAATTAATGTGTGCTTAAATTATTTTGTGGACTTTTCTATCACTATAAAATGATGTTGGATTTTAATTCAATAATAAATAGATTAAACTTTGAATATTAGAGAATGTGTCTATATATAACGACCATAGTTAAAATGTTAGGGATAACGAAAATGGGTCAAAAACTGAATATATAATGAATACATACACATGCACGTTCATTAATATAAGTGGGTCAAAACTGAACATACAGAATATAGGTTTAATGAAAATAGGAATAATGATGAAGATATACAATTTGATGGTCATAAAATTCATAAAATAAAACTTTTAAATACTTAAGAGCTATAATAAGTAGCAATAGTGAAATTATAGAGGATATTCATAAGATTAAAGTAAGATGAAATGGAGAATTGCTTCTAAAGTGCTGTGATAGGAAGATATAATTAAAATTAAAAAGAAAATTCTATAAAACTGCTATTCATCCAGCTATACTTTATGGTTGAGAATGTTAGATTGTAAAGCATGATTATATATAAAAAGTTAGTGTTGCTAAGATATATATAATTGGATGGATGACTAGCAATATTATAAGAGGTAAGCTAAAAAATGATTTTATTAGGAATAAAGTAAATATTTCACATATTAAAGATAAGATAAGAGAAAAGATTTTAGTGGTTTCATCATATCCTTAAGAATCCAAAAAATACACCAATTAGAAGAGGAGAATTAAATAGTGTAGAAGAAATTAAAAATTGAAGCATTAGAAATACTTGGTTAAGAATTGTGAGAAAATATTTAAGTTTTAAGTAATTTAACTGAAGATTTGACTATATATAAAAATACATGGAAGAAAAGAATTCATATTCATAGTGGGATTATAGCTCAAATTGTTGTTGTTTATGGTAAAAATGTCTTACATCCAAATAAGTTTGCAAATATTTTTTCACTCAATAGTTGCCTTTTGTAAGCTTGCAGTAGTTATGTACGGTAATATTAAATGATATGATGTTGCCACATACAATATACATGAAGGCTCCATAATTTGTAAATTTCATAAACCGATCAAAATATGTTGTTGATATCCATTTTGAATTATATCTGATTTAAGAGTAATTTTGATCTCTTCTATGCATTGATAGTTTTGTGATCCAATAAAATTATTTCATTTCTAATAAAACAGGTAGAAGGCCTTTCAAACAGAATGTCCCATCTCTGTTCTCTACCATTGGGTTAATATGGGTATAAGCTTCAAATATTAGTGGGAGATAAGAAAATAGAGAATACTATATATGGCCATTTGCCTGGAAAAGAGGAACATAGATATCTACTTATTCAAATAGATCAAAGAAAGCTTATTTAATCCGTCTAGATGGTTTGACTAATATATAAATTTATCAATCCTAGAAATACATAACATACAAATAAGAAAAAATGTATTTCATTCACACCTCAGTATTTCAAAATTTTCCATGCATAATACAGCAAAATGATCAGAGGAATCCGAAAACAGAGTATTCCATGCAAACATAGTCATCGATATTCACTAGAAAACATTAGATTATTCTGAAAATAGTAATAAAAACTAAAATAGCAAAAATTATAAGTACATAGCCAAACAATGAATACTGTAAGTCTTCAGCATAACAGTCAATAGAACATGCATACTGCACTTTTGGTTGACACTAATGCTATCATATTAAATTGTCCAAAGAAGTTCAAACATGTACCACGGCTGTAACTTCATGTTGCCTCCGATATAAATCAGCTGCAGATGGATGAGGAAGGTCAGCAGCAGCAATTCTCGGAGATGATCCCACTGGAACACCATTAGGAAATGGTTGAGTAACAACTACATTGTCATACATGTTTTGCATGGAACGCATTGGTGGCATACCATATCCACTTGAATAAACAGGTGGTAAAACCTGTGTATTACTCACACTGATTCTTGTCTCCTGATAAACATTAACAAATGTGACTCAGTCATGCCATTGTAAATGGATAGTGTCACAACTAATAATAGAGTAATCTTACAACGATCATTGTCAGATCAATCTGTTCATCATCTGGAAAACATTTCCATGTCTAGGAACAACTCAAAAAACTACATGCATTTACAGAATTTATAGGAAATAAGTTTCACTTTAGTAGAAGCCAGTGTAGTAGTTGTATACTTAAGTTCGCAGAAATAATTATTGAGAAAACCCTAAACCCTACAAAATTTATAGAGTAATAATACTTAATAGATTATTTCAGAAATAATTATTGACCTAATACTAGAGTAATCTACAATGATCATTGTCAGATCAATTTGTTCATCATCTAGAAACTATTTCCATGTCTAGGAACAACTCAAAAAATTACATGCGTTTACAAAATTTATGGCAAATAAATTTTACTTTAGTAGAAGCAAGTCTAGTAGTTGTATACTGAGGCTTGCAGAAATAATTATTGTGCAAACCCCGTGCACTCATAAAAGCTGCAAGCTCATCATATTGTGATAACACAAAAAATGTGTATAACAAAGCTTGGCTTTAAGAATAACTGAACAAACTCATGTATTATAATGATTACAGCAGGTACCAGACAACACAATTCTTCAATCCTTTGTCAAGCAGACGGCTAAAGGATTTTATCAAAAATCAAAGAAAAGGGTAAATTATGTGAAGAGATCCTATCAAGTATATGAGATTAATAAAACACAAAAAGAGGAACAAAAACAATCAAATAGATACTCAAGAACAAGAACGTCCACTAAAATATCCATAGGATACAAGTTTTTTTTGAGCAGCAAGGCAGAATATATTAAAATCAAGAAAAAAGATGGCCTACACAAGCCATAGGCAAGCTGAAATCAGAAAGAAACAAAAACAAAAGATGGTTTCCAATAATGGAAACAAAGAAATAAAAAGGAAAACAACAGCTAGAGGAGAAAGCCATATAGGACTCTCAATTGTCATCATAAGGACACCAGAGTCAAGAGCCATGTTGACACCTTAGCATCATACCATGCAGCCTGGGCATTCGTACAATGCAGCATGTGAACACCGCAATCTTGACCATTTCACTACACATCCAAATGCTTTGAACTACATATGGCCATCCTAATGTTTTGAAAGATCCTGCTATTTCTCTCCAAACACCAATGCCATAAGATGGAAAGGGGAATGTTATCCCATACCATCACTCCAACCTTGTCCACCATCCCTTTACCTAACCAAGCTTCCCAAAAGAAGATCATGTCAAGTTGTAGTTTAACACTCATTCCCAAGCCCCACCATCTAGTTATGGTAGGGAAAGAGAAAAACAAGTGCCAATCATTTTCCACTATTGTCAAAGAATCTACATAGACTTGCCAGTGGCAAGCCCCTCTGCTGAAGCAGGTTCTCTGTGGGAACTCCATGCAAGATTTGCCACGCAAAACAAATTGGAACTTGATACAAATCCAACTTCTCTAAATATGTCTGAGTTCTTTATACTTAACTCCCCCATAAGTGAGCATGTTAGCCAAGGATTTCACTGTGAATAGCTCATTTATGCTTCACCATTACACCTGCGAAGGATAATCAACAGAAATATGGGTTGAGCCATGAGCATGAAGGACAGAAGCTGAACCAGGTCTAATGCCTCTGAACACTCAAATTCCTTCAAAAATGGACAACCTGCACTATCCCTATTGGGGAACACTCGAAGAACTCAACAACTCTCACCTGGGAATCACATGTAATGAAGGCCAACCTTGGGAATTCAATAACTAATGGTGCAGAGCAAAACCACAAATCAACTCAAAAATCAATACCACTACCATTCCCCACCTCCAACTCAAAAATCGATACCACTACCATTCCCCACCTAACCAACATCTTTGGCCATCATCCTCAATTCACACGATGCTTCCGTGGCCTGCTTCAATCTGTGTAAGCCTTAATCTATCAATCTATTATCTGAGCCTATTTTCCCAATATACTTAGTTGGGCCTGCATGTATCGATTTGTATCTATGTATAATGCACATGTATGCTTGGTTTTAATCTATGTATTTGTGTTAATCTGTACTGCATAATTGCTTGGTGGTAATCTCTGAGAGTTCTTGAATTATTGGTTCCTTTTTGAATAATGGTTAAGGAAAATGATCTCTATAATTCCACCTAAGATTTAAGTACTAAGAACATAAAACACCATCATTATATTAAAAAAAACATTGTTGTAACGATTATAAGTCACACTTGCTTAAATTTGATCCATGTTTATATTCATTTGCTTAAAAGGAAAATTATTATTAGGCTAGGCAATAAAATGCCCATCAGTAAGTTAGCTTCTAAATAGATAAAAGATCATACTATAACAATAACAATTTAAGTCATAATCTCACTATGTTTGAGCTAGACCGCATAAATCATTTTCTTCCATGTATTTTTATCTATGGTATTCATTGAAAATCAAGAGTGTAGGCACAATGAGAAAATCCTAACAATAGATTTACACAATATCAAATACATGTTCATAGAATTATTATGTTTATGCATTAAGTCTACTGATAACATCAAATTAAAGACCATAAATGTTATCTTGGATATTCCAAAGATGCAAGTCAAGCTTAGTATGTCTTTTAAATTTGATGATCATGTACTTAGTTAATAAGGTGCATTTTTCATTGTTTTTGGGTAGATTATTGCATTTGAAAGCACAGCTTTCTTAATTTTCAAATTGTTGGTTTAACTTATTTATCTCAAAAATGCAGTTCATTCCAACAAGTTGTTCTGAATAATTTGAATCACATAGAACCCAAGTGTTTGATGGATAATGCACTTGTTGAAGCTAGAGTAACTAATCATAAGTGAGTTTTTTGTTTTTTTGAAGAGTAACTAAAATATAGGTGCATGAATTGAGAATTTATTAGGGCATACATTAATCAATTTGTGATTTCACTCTATTGATGTTTAGTGTGGAAAATCCGGCCATGCAATGGTTGGACTTGATAAAAGTAGCCCATCTTAGATAATTAACAAGATTCATGTTTGTATGATAGGATTTTAGACAGTAATGTTTATTCTATCCATATATAAGCCAAGTCAAGAGGGGAAAATATTCCAGTCTCATTTTCATTAAGTTTTTTAATCAGATTATTTTCACTTGCATTTTACTTAGTTACCACAAGCTTAAGATTCAAGAATTTCAAATTTATTAGTAATATATTTTTCAGTAATAACAATAATAAGGCATTTATAATGCAATGTATAAAACAAATCCAGTAAAGATTAGGAGTACCTCAGTGGTTAATATATATATGACTATTTTGTATTTCAGTGTACTTCCAAAAGAAATCTAAAATAATGACGTTTACCCCTGAGTTGATTCCTTTCAACAATTCTAAAATAATACTATTTTGCATTTACCCTTCTCAGTCAATTCATTGCAACAATCCCAACACAAAGGCCATTTGAAGCCAGTGAAATTGCAAGGAAAATACCCAAAGTACCACCACATACCAGCACATCAAATGTGCATATTGGGCTGTTTTTTGGGAAGGTAGTGGAGGACAAATCAGGAAAGAGGAAAACAACATCTGACTTTTCTTTATTATCTATGGAATAAGAGAAAGAAATGAGAGAAAATAATTATACCATAAAGGAAAGGCAAGAACATAAAAAGATGTGTTTCAGTGCTCAAGATACTAGTCTCCACTGAACATGCATATTTCATATGAAGCTGTTCCCAGGATAAGTCACTACAATAAGAAAAAAGATAAAAATGGAAAACAGAATAAACAGAGAATTTATTCACTTCATTTATTATCTAGGCTGCTAGGCATGCCAAGCATTTCAAAATTGTTAAAAAAGCAACTGAAGCTTTATGTATCTATAGTTGATCTTCTCAAAGCTTCTTTGTCATTATGAAGTCCAAATAAAAATAAAAAGAGATCAATAGTACAATAAAACTTAAATAGTAGCAAGCATCCAACCAATACATGTTTGAATACAGTGCAAATCAGAAGTCAGGAATGGAAGCTAGAAAATGATGACAAAACAAGTCATTAAAGAGACATTAACCATTGAACAATTTTAGACATTAACCATTGTCTTTATTCACCATTTAAGTACACATAAACAATTAACCATGTTTTACTGTTTTATTTCCTCTCTCTTTCAGTATTATACATTGTGATAAATGTTGACATGGTATTATAGAAAGATAACTTCTGAAAGAAAGAAATACGTAAACTAAAGTACCAAACAAAATGAAATATTTTTTAGTATTTTAGTAGTAGAAATTAGAGAAGGGAATGCAAAACAATAAGACAAGAAGATCAAAACAGATGCATAGAATAAAGTAATTACAAAGTACAACGACAAGACTAAGACAAATGTTGAGAAAAAACATGTTAAAAGTAGAATGAAAACCTAGAAGGTAATATTTAAAAATTACACAAAAATTTCAAAACAAAGTAGATGAGGGTGAAACTACATCATGGTCATACCAACATTCTTAAAGAAATATGGAATGAATTTGTGTAGGTTAAATATTTTCTCTTAACTTTATACTATTCATTTGTAAGTGAACTTCTAAAATACTAATGTCGTCCTATAGTTATTTCTAATAGCAAAATCTGAAATGTAAATCATGTGCACGAAAGTCATATATAATATACGATGATCTATACATGACATTTGATAATAACATGGCTACTGGAGCAACAAATCAAGCTTCTGAAGATGTATAAGTGACGTAAAATGTGAAACCTCCGAAACCCGTAGACACATTTAATGTATTTAGTACTCAAGTTCCTTCAACATCTGTTGACATCAAAGAGAGGAAAGGTAGTTCTAGTTCTTTTACTATAGAGAATGTAATCAGAAGGTCGAAGAAAAGACCTCGACCACATGCAAAGTTTTCTTAATCTATTGTCAGGTCAATGAAGGAAATAAATAGCATTATAACTAAGTTTATAGAATAAGATAAGGGCATATATCAAAAATCTGAGTTGAAAAGAGAAATAGAAAATTGAGTTGACATACTCACTGAAATGGATGATTTTACGAAGTAGGAGAAACTATTGGTAACAAATTTGCTAGAGAATCAAGTGAAGAAGGTTGTTTTTCTATCTATAAAGAATAATGAAATGTGAGTTGAGTGGTTAAGACATAATTTCAAGAAAATGTAAAACTTTAAATTGTTATGTTTGTTATTGAACTCATGTTGTTATGTTTGTTGTTACTTGTTTCGTGTTTAGACATGTATTATTGGCATTCACTTAGTTGAAATTGTTGTAATTTTATGTTGATTATTATATTAATTTCATATATTCATGTTAAATTGTTGAAATGGTTCATATACTCATGTTAAATTGTTGAAATAGAAAATATATTCATGTTAATTGTTGAAATGATTATTATGTTATATGTTATTTATTTATTTTGATAAATAATCATTACCTATATGGAGAATAACAAAAAAATATGAGTGACAACAATTGAAAAGACAATGATGAAGAAAGTGCATGCTATTGACGTTAGTTACACAAACATGCAAGATAATAACACATTCCCTTATAAATGTCATTCCTCAAGCAACTAAATGAATATGTAATAGATAAGGACAATATTAAATTAGTAGATTGTTAGATCATTTCATATCTCACTAATCATATAATTGCTAGAAAATACATCACATAAGTCAAACATGTTTTCAGAAAATTTTGTGACTTGTTTACAAGAGAGAGAGAGTAATACAAGATAGTAGAAGTATAAGTATTAAAGAGAAACTAGTAAATTTTCTTGTTACAATTGATTAAAACCAATGACATGACGTTACAAATGAGCATTTTCATCGATCTACTTAGACAGTTAGCATTTACTTTAATGATATAATAAATGTTATAATCAAATTACATTGTATACTTCTAACTAAGTCTTTATCATCAACACCAAATAGAATTCAAAATGTCTTCTCATACTTTAAAGTAATATGTTCGTTACATTATGTTGCATCTACCAATTCACTAATAGTATTTGTTATGAAGTTGACATTGTTAAATTTTTTCTAATCAAAATTGCATTGATGCTTCAATAATACACATGTCAATACTACAATTTTTGAAGAAGAAAATGCTAAATTCAGAAACGGAAATGGGAAATTGACATAAAATATCCTAACAACCTATAACTTCAATATGAAAATTGCTACTTCTTAATCACATTTGCTTAAATTCCCACCTGATATGGCATTACTTATGATATTAATGTGTTTCTAATTTAATATTGAATTGTATTAAATACCAATTGTTGGAAATGTTGTGTAAGTAAGTTTTATTTGGTAGATGCAAGTTTTTTAATTACCTAGAATTTCTTTTTCCATTTTGAGATGTCCATTATCATTTTTTAGAACATGATCACAACCAACTTTCCAATAGTATGATAAAGAATTTTAATTACAAGTATTCATAGTTGAGAAGCATGACAGAGCGTACATTTGAAGTAATTAAACATTAGTTTGCCATAATATAGGGATATATGTCGTATTTGTTTGATACACAAGCAAAGATTATTCTAGCATATTTTCTTCTCCACAATTTCATTCAAAGAGTGAATCAAAAAGATTTACTTGAAAATTTCATAGATGAATTACTTGAAGTCAATGTTGATAATCCACCTAACGAAACTCCTACCATTATTGAAGAAGATAGTATATGTTATATTGATAATTTGAGTGTAAAATAAAAAAAGAGAGCAATTGATTAATTGTGTAAACAAATTATGTATTTATGTGAGAAAGAAATAGCATATAGCATGTAATATTCTTGAAAAAAATTGAGTTGTAATGAATCATACTTGTAATGTTAATTGCAAGCATGCTATTTCATATGTTACGTCTATCTTACCTAAAATTTTAATATATATTATACTTTCTATTCTAAAATAATACTTTCAATTTATTTTCTTAATTTATTATTTAATCTTTAAAAAAAAATAACTTTTGAATTTCATGTCATTTCCTATAATTGCATAAATACTCCATTTTGATTTCCCATCATTTCCTCTAGTATACAAACACTACTGTATTTCTTGTCATGTTCATTTCCCATCATTTCAACTATTTTCTATCATTTCATTTTCTAACAGAAAGCATGCACAAATAGAATCTTAGACTCTCGTGGACCAACCACCCAACCTATCCCTTACACCAACAAATCACTTCTTAAAAATTTGTACCCACAAAAATGACTACACCCTCACCTCATAAAAATATTAACTTTTGAATTTCATGTTACTTCCTATAACTACACAGACACCTTATTTTGATTTCTTGTTATTTCCTCTGATGCACAAATACTACTGTATTTTCTATCATGTTATGTCATTTCCACCATTTTTTGTTGCTTCATTTTTCAATGGAAAACATACACAAACGAGGCCTTAGACTCTCATGGATCAATCACTCAACCTACCTCCCACACCAACGAATCACTTCTTAATAATTTCTACCTACAAAAATGACTACACCCTCACCTCATAAAAATGCCAAATCCATTTTCCCAAAAAGGTTAGATCCATATAAGGGAGCTTTTGAAGGTCGAGATTACCCTCATTTTGGTCAACAAATTTTATCCCAAGCCACTACCTATATAGTCCAGAAAATGTCCCATTTTGACTATTGTTCCGTAAGAATTGAAATTGTACACTTTCAAGGCAATTGGATACAAAAACTAGTATTTTGAACAATGAAAGATAATAAACACAAGAATGGCCAAGTTGGAAGAGATCAAATCGACTTTACCACTACAAGAGAGGAGTTTGTCAACCTATTTAGATAAGCATTGTTCACCTCTATCAATAAATGGTCGTCAATCACAAATCTTTAAGCCTTCAACTATCAAGCATAAACATAGATACTTGATTGATGCTCAACTAACATGATACTAATGACAAGTGATTTGCCAAAAATGACTCTACTCAATGTTTTCTTGTTTAGCATCATAGAATAAGATAATAACATCAGCGCATTATAGGTAGAAAATGCTTGGAACACTCCTTTGTGCCCCAAAACCAACAATCAAGCCATTTGACTCAACTTTATAGCACATACCCCCAAAAAATCAGCTAGCAAGCAAGTAAAAAAAGGAGATAAAGGGTCTCCCTAACATAGGCATCTTTTACAAACAAATTGTTTTGTCAAATTGTCATTAACCAAGACTAATGAAGATACAAAACTAACACAGCAGTTGATCCAATCACACCATTAAATACCAAATCCCATGCAATACATGCCCTGTTCCAAGCAACTTTATGATGAATTGTTGAAGGCTTTCCTCACATCTAACTTCCACAACATGCCTAACTTATTTGATCTTCCCCTAGTGTCTCATGTGGCATTTCTTTTGTAGTTAGGTCAGGTTCTTGCTTTTGTTTTTGGGAGGACTTATGTTGTGTGGCCCCTACCACACATCTCTCAAGCTTTACTCTTCATATTTATCTAGAGTCTCAGATTGTATCTACAATGCCTCTTTGCTAGTTAGATTGTTGCTTGAAAATTAAAAGTAGGGCAGTATGGGTATGAAAAAATGCAGTTAAACTGAAAATAAAATCTCCTTTTGACTTCAACAAGTTTTTTTTTTTGTGAATGTGTGAAAACCAAAGGAAAATATTTTGCTTTTGGATGGGAAAGGAAAGGAACATTTTTAAATCTTGGAATGGAAATTGAAGGAATTTTCTTGTAATGAAAAATAGGCACAAATACCATATTTTAAAGTACAATTTTTGGTCAAATGGAATATATTTAATCATTTTGTTTCTCAAAAAATCTAGTTTTATGCATGGAAACTTCTACACAAGGTAGGTAGATGGGAGATAGACTACGTTGTCAAGGCTTCTTGCTTGCTAGTAGATATACATTTGTCACACACACTCCAAGCTCATCTATGGTCCTTCATCAATGCCATCAACTGTGGCTTTCTATCACAAATGGTTAAAAGGGTGAATCTAATGTGAGAAGCTTCCAGCAAAGTAAGGTCTAAAAAAGTTCAATATTTTGCAACTTTATCACTATAGAGGAAGAGGTTTCCGATAATTTGAACTTGTGCCCTCCAAATCATGATGGATGTGGCTTTACATTGCATATTCTTAAGGAAATTTTTTTAAAGAGGCAAAGAAATTACAATGAGCTTATAAAGAGATAGGAAAGAACTAATTAATAAACATAAGCAACAATGGAAAGAGACCAAAGATAGGAGTAGAAAAAGTAAAATATGAAAAATAAAATGGAAACAAAATAAGTAACTCGTGCCAATCATAAGTGTAGCATCACTATGTCTGTAGGATCAATAAATAAAACCAAATACAAATGGCATGAAAACAAAAGATATTCTGATTATATTGCACACTAAAAGAAAGGCTACGATGTCAAGCAACCTAAGACATAATTATGGTCATACATGAATCTGCACAATGTTAGTCAATAGCCCAAATAAGTCAATTTATTCAGTAAAATGTATTTCTAAGAATGATAATGCAACTCATGTATTTATAACAAAATAGAAATTATGCTCACGAATAATGTGAAAGTTTCTGGCATCCAATCAATTTGTGTGAAGAGTAACAATTAACGGAATAACAGATAAAAAACTATGGAAAATATAAATTAGTGGAACCTGCAGATTTTGTGCCGCTGGAAGCGGTGCAAGCTTTGGCTGCATCATTCCCATCACAGGCATATCTTTGGGTCGAGTAGGATAAAATTCATCTCCTTTCATTCTATGCTTATCTTCTCCAAATTCCTTTCTCCTTATTGGTGATCCCAAAGACATTACGCTACTAGGGGTTCCTGAAGTCATTTGAGATGCAGACCTTGGTGCACCACCAACTTGAGGCTGTCCTTGTTGAGTAGCCTCAATGTTTTGTTGCATCTGAAAATTCGCTGCACCAGAATGTTGGGCGCCACCAGGCAAGGGTCCCCCCATATTTTGTTGTGATTGCACTGTATGAACCCCTAATTGACTTTGAGGCATTCTCACGGGAAAGTTTAATTTAGTTGGCAATCCTCCAGAGGAAGATAGGACTTCACTGGCGGAATAGGCTTCCTGCTTTCCATGTTGAAAGGTTGATTCTTCCATCTTCTGAAACCCACCTTGAGGCATGTTCGGTTGTAATATCTGCTGCTGTGGTGATGGTTGCACTTGTTGGTAAGGAATATTTTGATAGGGCATCTGATGTGCCTGCGGCTGTGGCATGTACTGACCTGACTGCTGGTGCGGCATATGGGATCCAGGCTGAAGGTACGATGCTTGCTGCCCTGTTTGCTCGTGTGGCAAAAGTTGCCCCGGCGGTTGGTTAGGAACTTGAATCTCTGGCTGTTGTTGAGGAGTCTTCTGTCCTGATTGCTGATGAGGCAACCGTTCTCCTGATAGCTGCTGCTGTGGAAATTGATGCCCCGCCTGTTGATGAGCATGCCATTCTTGTTGTTTTTGCTGCTGTTGTTCGGATTGCTGGTAGGGCAACTGATGTCCCGGCTGAGCATACATCTGCTTCTGTATAGGCGGTTGATACGAAAACTGAGCACCACTCTGCTGCTGGTACACCTGCTGACCAGGCTGCAAATGGGCTCCAACGGTCTGAGCATTTGAGGCTGTCGCCGCCGAAGCATGCGAAGAACCCAACTTAGGCACAGCCGAGGAGGAAGGAGGAGGAGGGCCGGGGGGCAGAGGAGGAGGCGCCGAGGCAGGCCTCTCGTACTGGGTGATGTTCGTCTCGGGGTTCCAGTAGTACTGCAGGCCGGTGCTCCCGTCGATCAGGCCCATCCACGGCTTTGGGAGCGTGGGGTCCTCCGGCGCGTACCGCGGCCCCAGAGAGGCAGAAGGCGCTTCCGCCATGCCCTAAGAGAGGAGCTACGGTGTCTCGGAGAGGATCGAATCAGGGCGGTGCGGCTGAGAGAAACCGGAAACCCTTCGCGTTCGATGGTCCCGAAGTAGGAAGGCCGAGAGGGGCAAACAACTATCGAGTAGGGTTTGGAGCTCTGCCGCTCCGAAAGAAATACCAAATTATTAAATCATTATGAATCGGTCGAATCTCTGATTTTTTTATTTTTTATTTTTAAATCTCTGAAAAGGAAATTTAAAATAAAATAAAATAAAATAATCAAAAGTAGACCTACGTCCAATGCTTCTTGAAAATTACAACTCAACACAATATGTGTGTGGTGGACAAAATTCAATGGCTGAATTCTTTAAATCTTTTTAGTTTTTTAAAACATCGTGTGAGATCGAATATTTTACAAGTTAAATTCTACTCGATTCAAAATAACAAATTCTAACGAAGAAGTATTTGTTCTTCATTCATATTTTTTTTTAAATTTTACTTTCAGAATGCAATGAGACGACTGTAACTTTTAAAAAACCGATAAGTTTACATTATCATTTGAATTTGTGTATTTTAAATGAAATTATACCATGCTTTTATGTACGTAGGAATGGTAGAGATTTCCACTGAAATGCTCTCTCTTAAATTTCTTTTTGTTTACCGTTGTTCTCGGTCATTTTACTCCTTCAAGCTTTTTTCTTGTTACCAAATATTGTTTTTAGATTAGTTGTTTCTAGAAGCTGCTACTACTAGTCGATATCCTTCAATTATATATCCAAAAATGGAAATAGTCACTGTGTAAACATTTCTACGTTCACAAGCTTGATTCTATGAATTTTCAACTTAACTAAATACAGTAAATTTATCATGTTAATAGATAAATAATATATATATGAATTGCATAAATAAAAAAACCAATTAATTAATAAAAATCTACAACATATCTAAATATGGTACTAATAATAAATAAAAAAATACTATAATTAGACTATCAGAAGATTTATTTAAACTTACCGAAACTTATTCAAAATTACTATAATATTTAGGAAGCTTTGACTAAACTGACCGGCAAATAGTAGATACAAAACTAAGTAACTCTCTCTCTCTTTTGTTATGATCAAAAAGTGAACAAAAAAATAAGGAACAAAGACAATGCTATAATAATAATTTATTTAATTGAAATAAAAGTCTATTACAAGAATTTCTAGCATACCCATTAATTCATTATATAATGTTGTAATAACAATATCAAGAATGTCAATGTTAGGAATTTTATTTTGATGCTAAATATTTTATTAAAGTTTATAAATAAGTTTAAATAATATTTTCTAAGTATAATAATCACGTAATTAAATGTTGACAAGTTATCAGAAAGTTTTATTTAAAATTTCGGATAGTTAACTTTCGGATAGTTAGATTTTCGAATAGTTAAAGTTTTTGGATAGTTAACATTTCGATTTAGTCAAAGAGTTATGTTAAAAACTCATATAGTTAAGTTATCTACACGTGTATTTTTAATATTTTAAGTTGTCACGTGTTTTCCATATACATTCGGTAATGAAAATCGAAAAGTTAGATAATTGTTCGAGTTTTTATACGTATGGATAGATAACTATTCGAGTTTTATAAAATGACTAATGAACAGATAAATTTTCTATATTCAGTCGCGTGTTTTGTAGATGCAAAAACTCGAAGAATTACAAATAAATGCTCGAGTTTTTACAGGACTTAAATGATAAGTGTTCAACTAAAACAAAGACTTAGAAGATATTCTACAAGTCTCTAGGAAGATAAAATTTCAATGAATCTACGAGTGGAAATCGTGGATGATTTGAATTTGAAATTAGTATATGGATTATGGATTAAGTGGAAGAACATGTTGAATGTGAAGTCATAGTTCGACTACTAATAAAGAGTATGAGCTACATTACAATGAGTATCCCAATCTCAAAAATAAGTTTGAATATTCAATCCAGATCTCAAATTGAAAAATCAAATTTGATTATTCATATCTAGAAAAATTCTCCAACATTAGAAGAAATTCGAAATTCCAAGCAATTTCAGAAAAGGAGCTGCAAACACAAGAAGTCTAGAAATTCAACAATTAGAGAAGAATAGACATAAAAGCTGAGTAAAAAGAAGGAAATTAGCTACGTGCATAAAAATCAGGTTTTATACAATTCGAAATTAGTTTTGAATAAGGACTTCATTTTGCTATTTGAATTGTATATCGGACATTACTGTATCAAAATCGTCAAGAAGGGAATTGAGCTAAAAAGATATTGTAAATTCTTTCTTTAAAGTTTATAAAGAATAAAATTTTATTTACGAATGTTTTGTACTCTTATTTTATCCGCTAGTAATTTTAATTACTAAAAACACAATTCACCCTCCTCTTGTGATACAACGATCTTATAATTGATATCAGAGCATAATTAAGAGCTTTTATTTCTCTATTTAGGAATCGATTTTCCCTGTCATTTACTTAAGATCATCTGTTTAAAATGGATAATATTGAAATCTTAGTTACGACTGAAGGATAGACCACTAATCATCCTCCTATGTTTGAAGGTAACAATTATGGCTATTAAAAATATAGAATGAAAGTATTCTTTTAGTCAATTGATTTCAAACTATGACATATAATTAGCAATCCTATAGTGTTAGTTACAACTCCATATGATACTTGGACTTTTGATAAAAAGAAGCGAATGACACTCAATGTTAAAGGTTTAAACATCTTGTTTTGTGTTTTATCTCATGATCAATTTAACAAAGTTTTTACTTATCAAACTGCATATGAGATATGACATGCATTAGAAGTTGCCAACGAAAGTACTAACCAAGTCAAGGAATCTAATATTAATATGTTAATACATAAATATGAGCTTTTTAAAATGCACGAAAATGAATGTATCTCTGATATGTTTTCTCGTTTTCTTGAGATTGTAAATTCATTAAAATCTTTAGGCAAGAAATTCAAGGAAAAAGACTTAGTAAAAAAGATCCTTAGATCTTTAACTAAAATTTGGACTCAAAAGACAATATCTATTGAAGAGTCCAAAGATTTAAATACATATACTCTCAATGATTTCATACGCAATCTGACAACCTATGAAATACAACATTTAGATCCAAAATGGAAGAATACTATAAGGGATCTGGCTTTTGAGGCTGATAAAGTCTCAGAAGTTACTAGTGATTTTGACGATGATTTACTGTTGTTGACTAGAAAATTTAGAAATTTGTTGAAAAAACGTAAGAACTTCAGGTTAACAAAGACATCTGGAGATATGGAGAAAAAGTCATTCATGAAAGACAAAATCATATGCTACAAGTGCAACAGGTCGGGTCACTTTCAAATTGATTGTCCTCTCAACAAAAATAAGAAGAATTCGATGAGGAATTTCAGGAATAAGAAATTCAGAAAGATAATGGCACTTAAAGTGACATGGGATGACTCTTTAGCTTCACAAAGTGAAGAAGCAAAGGATTCAACATCAAATAATAAATCCTCATCAACATCAGATTTAGAAGAAAATCTAGCAAATGTATGCTTTATGGCAAAATCCAATAAGGTATCCTCTAATCAAAATGTTAGTTTTGATGAATTACTTATTGAATACAATAAATTGGCTAGAAAATACAAGAAAGTAAAAATAGAAGGAAAGAACAATAGGAAAATACTAGATGAATCTGAAAATAAGATTGATTTTCTGAACTTTACGTTGAATAAATTTAAAGAAGAAAATCAAAAGCATGCATAGGAAATTTTAAAGTATACTGCAATAAAAAGAAAATTGCATGCTAATTGTGAAAATTTAATTGCTGATAAAAAGAAAATGATTTGTGAAATTGAAACTGACTATTACTGATTTAAATTCAAAAATTGATAAGTTAAAGATTAAGGTTTGCGATGAAAAGGCTACATTAAGTAAATGGAATAATAGTCAAACTATGACAAATGAACTTAGTAGTAAAATATCAAATGTAGAAAAACATGGTATTGATTTGCACGATGCATCTTCTAAAAATTATATATTGCATGACGGTACTGCTAAAAATAATGTCTTTATTTCTAGTACTAAGAATAGTAGAAGAAAAACTATTCCATGTGTGATTTTAAAGGGAGATAAATATGTGCAAATTGATAAAATGCAGCATATAAATAATAGTACACAATGCAAGAATTTCAAAAGAAATTTTTAGAAAAATCACGCTAAATCATTTGAAAATTTTAATATTTTTGATCAGTTTTCTTCATATTTAAAAAAATATTAGATATTGGGATCAATAATTAAATAATATTAGAAATGAAAATTTCAACTCTGATTTATATAAAGATAAATGTTCTGAAAATTATAATACTAAGAGAAATAAACGTAAGAATAATTATCAGAAGATAGATAAGTTAAAGTCTAAAAATATTGATTATTTTGATATGACTCTCTTTAAAATTCTTGGATCCACTTAAAAATGGGTTCCAAGATATAAAATTTCTTCTTAACTATTTTGTAGATACACAAATAAAAATGTATAATGGATGGTGGAGTATTTAGGTATATGACTAGAGATATATGATTACTTACAGAAGTAACAAAGACCAAAAACAAACAAGTTACTTTTGGAAATAAAAGCAAAACAAATATCCTTGGGTCTAGTAAGGTTCAGGTAACTGAAAAATGTTTTTTAAATGATGTCTTATTAGTGGAAAACTTAGGTTTTAATTTATTGAGTGTTCTTGTTTTAATAAAGTTTTATAAAGTAATTTTTGAAAAAGATTCCTATAAAATTATAGACATGTCTACAAACAAAATTTTATTCACAACATACAAGAAATGATCTGTTTGTATTCTGAATTTGCCTTCTAATATTATTAAAGACAATGCTTACTTAATTACAAAATCGGATGAAGTTATTTTATGACATAGAAGGCTACGACACTCAAACTTAAAATTATTACAAAAGCTGTCTAAAAAGAATCTAGTTAGAGGTTTACCTAGTATTAAGTACTAAAAAGAGTTTATGTGTGATGCATGTCAACTAGGTAAATTGCATAAAACATCCTTTAAAAGTTTAAATGAAATAATAAGCAAAAGAGTATTAGAACTAATGCATATGGATTTATTTGGACCTACTAGGACTACTAGTCTAGGAGGTATACATTATACTTTTGTACTAGTTGATGACTATTCTAAGTTTACTTGGGTTTATTTTCTAGCTAATAAAACTGAAGTTTTTGAAATATTTAAGATATTCTGTAATAAAGTTCAAAATGAGCAAAATGTTAAAATTCAAAAACTTAGGAGTGATCATGGTACAAAATTTGATAATGATCAAATGGACACCTTTTGTGGAGAATTAGGCATAGATTATAAGTACTCATTTCCAAGAGCTCCTACACAAAATGAGATAGTAGAACGTAAAAACAGATCACTTTAGGAAATGTCCAGAACCATATTAAATAAAAATAAGTTACCCCTATCTCTCTAGGTAGAAGTAGTTCATATAGTATGTTATGTTATAAATAGAGTACATCTAAGACCAATTTTGGATAAAACTCCTTATGAGATATGGTATAACAGGATTCCCAAAATAAGTTATTCAAAACCCTTTGGGTGCAAGTATTTTATTCTAAACAATAAGGAATGTAAAGACAAATTTAGAGCCAAATCAAATGAGGGTATTTTTGTTGATTATTCCATTAGAAGTAAGGCATATAAAGTATATAACAAATCAACAAAAACCATTGAGGAAACCCTACATGTGAAATTTCATGAAAATTCTCATTTAGATTTTAGACATGCTAAAAACTTTGATTCAGAAATTCTCCTAGAAATGATACCAAATGATGTTAATAGAGAAATCGAGAGATTATTTGACGAAATAAGAAATATAAACTTAAATGATGAAGATTTAGAAGAAAATAATGTCATACCTATAGAAAATGTGGAACAACATAGAAATTGGCATTATGCTTCATCTCATCCTATTGATCAAATAATAGGCGATCCTAATCAAGGAGTTAGGACAAGGTCATTAGTAGTCAACATTTGTGGTGCTTATTCATTTGTTTCCTTACTAGAACCTAAGAAAATTGAAGATGCCTTAGAAGATGAATTTTGGTATTTAGCTATGTAAGATGATCTAAATCAATTTATAAGAAATGAGGTATAGGATCTAGTTCCACCACCTGAAAATCAGTCTATAATAGGAACAAGGTAGGTATTTAGAAACAAAGTAGATCAGGATGGACATATAGGTAAAAATAAAGCTAGGTTAGTTACTCAATGTTACAAGCAAAAGGAAGGAATCAACTATGATGAAACATTTACTCCTATTGCTAGATTTGAATCAATACAAATTTTGTTAGCATATGTTTGTTACATGGATTTCAACTTATATCAATTAGATGTTAAGACTGCTTTTTTAAATGGATATATAAATGAAGAAGTTTATGTAAAACAACCTCTAGGTTTTGAAGATTCAAAACATCCCGAGTATGTTTGCAAGCTTAAAAAGGCATTATATAGCCTTAAACAAGCCCCTAGGTCTTGGTATGAGAGATTATCTAAATTTCTTATGGAAAAAGGGTACAATATGGGAAAGGCAGATCACACTTTTTTTATCAAGAAGGTCGAAAAAAATATATTAGTAGTTCAAATCTATGTAGATGATATCATATTTGGAGCAACAAATGATAAATTAGTTGAGTGTTTTTTGAAAGACATGACTAATCAATTTGAAATGAGTATGATGGGTGAACTATCATTTTTCCTAGGCTTACAAATTAAGCAGTTAAATCAGGGTACTTTTATTTCACAAGAAAAATATATTCAAGATTTATTAAAGAGGTTTGAGTTAGACAACAACAAAACAAAGAATACACCAATGAGTACTATTACTAAGTTGGATAAAGATGACTTTGGAAAAACTGTAGATATAAAACAATATAGAAGTATGATTGGTTCATTACATTATTTAACAACTAGCCACTAAATATTATGTTTAGTGTGTGTACTTGTGCTAGATATCAATCTAATCCTAAAGAATCACACTTACTTGCTTTTAAACGAATTTTTAAATATCTATTAGGAACCATCAATTTCGGATTGTTTTACTTTAAACAGAGTTCTCTAAATTTAATAGGTTATAATGATGCTGATTTTGCAAGATGTAAGTCTGAAAGAAAAAACACTAGTGGCACTTGTCAATTATTAGGAAATTCTTTAGTGTCTTGGTTTAGCAAAAAGCAAAATTGTATAGCATTATCTACAACTGAAGCTGAATATATAGCTACTGCACTTTACTATGCTCAAATCATGTAGATCAAACAAACTTTAAAAGATTTTAATTTAGCCTATGAACCAACTAAGATTTTCTGTAATAGTAGTTATGCAATAAGTTTGTCTAAAAATCCTGTCTTACATTCACGAGCTGAACATATAGAAGTTCGACATTATTTTCTAAAGTATAATGTTATAAAAGAAAAAATAGTATTAAATTTTGTTTGTTCCTACCATAGAACAATTAGCAGATCTATTTACAAAACCCTTAGATGAGAATACATTTTCAAAATTATGATTAGAACTTAGTATCTATAGGTTATCTAATGTTTAATTTGCCTTGTTCATTACCTAATATTTTGGTTTGTTACAAAGTAGATGTTTAGAATGAAAAAGTGCATATTATTAACGGTTAAATGATGGTTAATTGCATAATATTTAGCTTATCATATGAGAATTAAGCCATTATGTTATAATTGCATTGTTATATGCTTTAATTAGAATTACTACTTAATATTGGGGGAATCAATGCTAATTTAGTACATTTCTAAACTGTCGGTAAGTTGCAGGTTGTGAAATTCTTAAGTATCCGAATTTTCTGATATTTTGGACAGTTATGTTTAACATACCGAACATATTTCAGACAGTTATGTTTAACAGACCGAACATGTCGGATAGTTATGTTTAAATTGCCGAACAGTTATGTTTTGAAAGAATATTTTATTATTTCCTGAAGTACGCGTGTCAAAACCATAATGCATGACTTAAGTGAACTTTCGATGAGTTATCTATAACTATCCGAAATTTCAGTTGGGCATCGGACAATTATATGTGTAACTCTCTGAAATCTCTTTTTATTTATAAAATAGATGTGGACACGTGTCATGTTCTAGGAAAGTGACTTAAGTAGATTTTATTTATAAAATAGATGCCACTGTAGCAGTTGTAGAAACAAGACAGTTGGAAGAAAAACCACGACTGCACGTATCGCGCAAGGAGAAAAAAGCATCGCCGTTGATATGAATGAAGGAAATCCAATCGACCATTCAAGCAGAAGTAGTTACTACTGAAGAAATATAAAAGAAAAGAAGAAAAAGAAGTAAAGTGTGCGTGTGTGATCAATGGACGGCTAGTGTGTACAGAGGAGGAACATTGAGCTTTCTACAGGTAGTATCGGCAATTCTCCAAAGTACCACACCAACCATCGTTACCACCACCATAACCACCATAATCACCAACCATCAGAGGTCTGTGAGAATACTTTCTTCATGTCGGGTCGATTCCGAGTCAAACACAGTGCTTGACAACCACTATAAGGAGTGATCGCGTCGCGGGAAGGGAAGTCATTTTCACCAAGCGCCGACTCATATTTCAGGAGATCATAAAGCTTCTAGCATTGGCTTCGGGTTGATGCTTGTATGCTGAAGAGGAGATCATCTTGCAATTCTGGACTCGCGATTCTATAGGGAGAGGAGACAGAATTGTAAGTGGTTCAATTTTTAGTGGTGTAATCGCGTTGTAAGTAGTGACAGAAGTATTTACTATCGATTGAGATTACTTTGCATTTCACCTTTCACCCATTTCCATGTTCATATTAAAACAAAAATACCAAGAACAATTTATCTATGTTTGTATGTTGTATTTGAGTGTTGTATTGTTTGTGTTGTATCGTGATTAATGTTATCTTTATCAATGTTGTGATTGTTTTACGTTAGTTTTAGTTTTACAGTTTATTGAAATTGGTTCGTTCAAAAGACTTAAACATTTTAATAGTTACTGTTTGAATTATATGAATGTTAGTATGCTTAATTCTAAATCCAGTGTTTACTAACATTAAAGAGCTTAATTGATGTTATTTACAATCTGTGGAATCGCCCAATGGTTGGCCGAATTCCTCTATAAATAATAGTATTAAAAAGCAAAGACAGGCTCGTGGAGTTAACTTAAGTCCACGAGGTTAGTCTGTTGAGTTAGTCATAACTCAATGAACTTTGTCCGTTGAGTTAACTGTACTTCAACGAAGGGCTTATTGAAGATATAAATTTGATTGTTAACAAACGGACAGTTCTAAACTCTTAAGCAATTCCCTATAGGATCGACTTGTACTTGCACACTGATACAATAGATACTGTGCACTTGCAGTTAAAGTACAAATTGGAATTAATATCTAAATTGTATTAAAGGTTGTTTGTTTACTTCTTAAAGAAAAGAATAGACATAAAGATAAATTAACTAAGTAAAAATAGAAGTAACAAATCCAAGTTTTTCTGGTACATTATTGGAGATCTAATCAAATATTTTGGTGTCGTGCTTGGAAAAAACAAACAAGTTTTATGACGCCGTTGCCGGGGATTGAATTGAATTGACTAGAATTGAATTGAATAGATATAAGCAACTGTTAGAGCTGTTTCGTTTTAATAGCCAAAGTTGTGTGTTTTCTTCTGTGATTAAGAATATGGCATATGTTTATGCTCAAAGATTTCTGAAACCTATAATTAGCATATGTGAATTCTGCAATTCTGAAGGACACGACATTTTTGACTATTTGAAACTAAGACGTTTGTAGATGGTGAGATCCCATGAACAACAAATGAATTATCCTTAGTATAATAGAGCTGAGTATGAGAATCCTATAGTTTACCTAAATGATGGTCAGTATAGAATGTGTAATTTGTTGAGAGACACTAAAGTTTGGGATAGGTATGACAGACTAGACCGTAGTATAGAGCAAAACCTAGACAAACTAGAATACTTTATGTGTCAGCAACAAGAAGTTAACCAATTAAATTATAAGGAAGCATATTCAGAACCTAAAAAGGATATAATTTACGAAACTGAAAAAACCATAATGAAAATTGATCAAAAATTGAATGCAATGAGATTAGATGATCTGGAAAGAAAATTAAAAGCATTAGACGAATATACAATGAAAATACAAGTTATGCAATAGGACGATGAAAATTATAATGTTATAAACCTGCATAATTTGCAAAATATATAGCAAATAGAAAATACTAATGCAAGAGAATTTAAAGAATGTACTTTAAAACTAAAAACAATTAAAGATTATAATCACGAAAATGATATACAAAAACATCATGAGAATAACGAAAATCTGGAAGATGTATGTGTAACATTAATATCTGGAACTGATATACCACCAAGAACTCAAAATGAAAATCATATGAAGGAGGATAAGAGTAAAAATCAAAATGATAATGAAAATGTAATAGTTGAAAATCTAGAAATCACTGAAGAACAATCTGAATCTGCTAATGAAACTAAAAATGATCAAACAAATCAAATGAAAGAAAAAGAATCTTTTAAATCATAATCTTTAGCACCCTATCTTGAAAGATTACAACAAACAATACTTGAAAAATAAGAAAAAATTAGAGAAATTTTTGAAAAAGTACAAGTTAACATTCCTTTATTAGATCTATTATAGAAAATGCCACCTTATGCTAAATTTCTCAAGGATTGGTGTACTAGGAAAAGAGAGCAAAAAGTTCTTAGAAATGTCTTTTTAGCTGAGCAAAGTAGTTCCCTATTTCTGCCACAAATTCCTAAAAAGTTATCTAATCTTGGAATCTCTGTTATATCATGCACCATAGGAAATACCATTCTAGAAAGAACCTTAATAGACTTAGGTGTAGGTATAAATGTTATGCCAAGTGATATATTTGCATCCTTAGGATTAGAAGGCTTAACTCCTACTAGTACGGTTATTCAATTAGGTGATAGAAGTATAAGATACCCTAGAGGAAAAATAGATGATGTTTTAATTAAAATCAAAAACTTTATATATCGTATTGATATTGTAATTTTGGATTCCCAACAAATTAAGCATAAAAATAGTGATACATCTTTAATTTTGGGAATGCCATTTTTAGCAACATCAATGGCTGTTATAAATTGTAAGACTAGAGTAATGAAGTTAGCATATGGTAATAAGCATACTCAATTAAATATTTTCAAACTAGAAAGGTTTGAGGAGTTAGAAATGTCCTTACATACCATAGACTATTTTAATCAAACAGTAGTACGTTATTGGAGATCTAATCAGATATTCTAGTGTCATGTTGGGAAAAAACAAACAGTAGCTTTAGAATTTAAATTTCTTTATTTAAAAAAAAAACTCAAAATATCTATTTTAGAATTATTATTTACTAGTAGTTAAGAATTTATGAAATTCTGATTTTTATTGAAATCAATTTATTTAAGAAAAATTCAGAAAAGGTTACTTAAGGAAAGTTAATTTAATTCAATATAAGTACCAATTGTATTTTTGTTACTTATGTATACGCCATTATAGAGATTTTAACTAGAAAATACATAGAAAATATGTACCATTTATTAAAGGAAAGTTATTAACATATTGTTAAAAAATAAAATTAAGTCTTACGGTTGCTTCTTATTCAATTTATTGTCTTGTTTTATTATTTGTTTGCAATTGCTTGAGTAATTAAGTCTGTTGGGGGATCTTAAACCCTAGTCCCTTGAACCAACTAGTTTGGGATGTGTTGACTGAAAACTCATTTTACAAGTAATTCAGATTCTATTTAAAAAAAAAAAAGGGTTACCTATTCTCACTTATCATTGAGTAACTAGTTATCTTTCCCCTAAGCAAGGGATTGTGATCACGTAAAAAGATGATATTATGGGAGGTAATACATAAAAAAAAAGAAAAAAAAAGGGCAATGTACTCAAGCTTAATTTATTTTACAAGTGTTATAACAATTCTGCCATAATCTGTGCATATAATCTTTGTTATTATTTATTCTTTACACATAATGTAATGCATTTATTTTCTTAGGTTCGTGTACTCATTATTGAATTCTTTTAAGTTACTTGAAGGTATATCTCTATGAATTTTCTTTTGTAAACTGAATAAGATAAAAGCCAGAAAGTCTAAATGGTTAAATCTACTACTTATTTCTGTATTTAAATTTAAAAAAAAAAGGTAGAGAGACTCAAATCTATTAGGGCTTAGCAACCTAGTTTAAGTATGCAGATTTTGAACTTAAATGACAAATCTATTTAAGGCATAGCAACCAACTTAAGTTAGCTAATCTTGGACTTTAATGACAAATCTATTAGGGCTTGACAACTTAATATTAAGTACGCCATAGATTCTCTAGACTACATTTATGTAGAGAGAGTAAACAATGACAAACAATGGTACATTTAATCATATGTAAATATTCTGGAACTTATACTGATAAAAAGTTAGACTCATTCAGTTAGTTTAACATACATTTATGTATTTCACTTGATTTCAGCTATTTTATCTAACCCTCCGAGTTTTTCGTATTGTTAAGTTTTTACTCTTCTACAAACTCAAAATAAGTAGATTTCTCTCTAAGTTTTTGTTTTAAATTATTCTATTTTATCCTTTTGAGAAACTCGAACAGTTATGCTTAAGTCTTCGACTTTTTCGCATATCTATCCGAGAAACTCAAACAGTTAACTTAATATTATTATATTTTTATAAAAGACTTAAAATATGATAATAACTATTCTAGTTTTTCGTATAGTTATATGTTTTACTGCTCATAAAACTCAAATAGTTATCATAAGTCTTCGAGTTTTCTCAATTTTTACTTAGCTAGTAGTTATTTTCTTTACACGAACAGTTACACTAAGTCTTTTGCTTTTGTTAATTGTAAAACTCGTATAGTTATTGTAAGTATTCGAGTTATTTATTAATAACGGATCTTATATTTATGATTTCAATGATTGAATCCATTTATACGTTTATAAACTCGAGGAGTTATAAATGTTTTACTAACAACCTTTCGTGTTTCTACCTTGGTAAAACCCTAGTTTTACAACCTTTACTTCCACTAAGTTCTATAGTGAACAACGAAGATTAATCGACAATGTCAGGATGTGGACGAGGACGTGGTAGAATGATAAAAATGTAGAAAAGAGAGATGGAACTTCAGAAGATAGAAAATGAGATCAACAACATTTACTCAAGGTATACTTTTTTTAATGAAGTACTACATGAAATTAGAAAAACTATTCAAGATGAGAAAAATTTCTATTGGAAATTTATTCAAAATTATGCTGAAACACAGTTTAGACTAAAACAGACCGAACTTTCTACGTTACAAATGTGGAAACGAACTTTACAAACTAACATTGAGGTTGTTACAAATTCTGAACAAGTACCTGAACAATCGATATAGTCTATTACTTATTTTGGAAAGAAATGGGGACCAATGATAGAAAATGCCAATAGAGAATTAGAATCTTTCTATTCCCAACATTATTTTCCCCTAGTTGTTTTAGACAACATTCAACAATTTATTGATGAACAGAAAATTACCATTTAGGAAATGGGCCTTCGCAGTGAAAGACAAAAAGTTTATCAACTAAAAATGATAGAGGTTGAGAGCTTAAAACTCTATATTTTATTATTGCAACCTAGGCATCATGGTGAAGGATCATCAAGACCATAGGTGCCTTTAACAAGAGAAATTAAGAAAACTTTAGAACCTCCTGAACAACTAGAAACACTACAGACATATAGTCGAAAAAAGAATAAGACATTAGAATATTTTGGACTAACTATAGGTGTACAAGGCATATTGCAATAAAGAGAAGAATCGTTGAAAAATGAAAAACTATGTTCCATTGCACAAGCTAGACAAGATTTAGTTTTAGGAATCCCAACAGATGTGACAAATATCGGATTACAAGCATACACTCTAAGGTATTGTGTCACATTAGTGCATAATATTTCTTTTAATACAATAGACAGTTTTTCACATCATGTTGCAAGCCAACATTCTTTTCTTATGGAACGAAAATATGCAGGAAATTTTGATGATATATATATAGATGATATCAATTTTGACGACATTTTTGATGACATAAACACTAAGTCTATGAATTTTGAAGATATTTCATCTGAAGAGAATGTATAGATATTCTTCCTCTTACTGTATCTCAAATAGAGATTTTTGATTTTTGGTATAGTTGCTTATACTACATTTTATACATGTGGTTATGTCTGTTACAATATAGGGTATATTTGTTGATAAATGTATATAATCAACAAACTACACAGTTACAAATAGAATATGACAATGCTAATGTCTCAATTATAGAAATTTCAGAATTACAGAATGACTCTTACACAGACAGATATAAAACATTCTTTTATATAGAGACATTTGTTGTATAGACCAATTATAGAAATAAATGTTGCTGATAGACAAAATAGTATAGAGATTGTTGATACTAATATGTTTCAAGAAGATTACACAAAAGAAATTCAGTAGATTATTAATATGACAATAACAAATATTTCAAACATTTATACTAGCTTTGATAAAAAATTCCACCAGTTTTGAAAGATCTGAAAATATAGATGTTGTTGATAATATTGAAACAAGTCCCAAATCAGAACATCATGACAGGAAAACATCTAATCTTGAACAAAATTTAGATGAAAATACATTGTTATGGTTCAGAAATAGTTCCTATTATGAAAAATTTCAGACATATAAAACTTTCATAGTTTTATATTCAAGGCCAATTAAGTTTGAAGGGATGGCACATATACGAGAAATGTTTGAATTTTAAGGCTTGTTGACTTTGCTTCCACAACAGCTACACCATCTTGTTATACCAGAACTTATAAGTTGTTTTTACTCAAACTTAACAATGGAAGAAAGTATTCCTATTTCCAATATACAAGACTACGATATATATTTAACTCCAAAATTACTTTATCAAGTACTTGGTCTAAAAAATGGAGTTAAATTATCAGAAAGAAAACAGGTTTATCAGTTGGGATGAGACATTAAAAGTTTAGCCAAAGATTTAACTGCCAACAATCCAATGAGATTACTAAATGATTTAAATGGCCAAACACATTTTATTACAAAAATATTGCATGCTTCACTCTTTCAGAGGTTTGGTCATGGTGTAGAGGTTGGCAAATGCTGTCTTTATGCTACATATGCATTAATTAACCATATACAGGTGAACTGGTATGATATTTTTGTTTCTCATATCTTAAACTTATAGAATAAATTATTTTATGGTGATACACTTTTGAGAATTGTGGCAAGTCAAATAGATGTTACACCTTGGCTACAGAAAAGATTAAAGTCAAGATCTTTCTTTGCAAAGGAACTACAAAAATACTAGGAAGTAGATACACCTATAATACGACAGGAACAACAACAACAAGATTGACAAACTCAATCACAACAGCAACAGCAACAGTTGATCTAATTTTCAGAACAACAACATACAGATATAAATACAAGTATACATACAAATGCAAATACAGGTATACATACAGATACACATACAGATTTACATACAAACATAAATACTTAATTTTTACAACAACCGTCACAAGTTTCACAAACTGATTTAGATCAAACAATAATTGATTAGATAAATAGAGTAAGTACAGAAATGGCAAGGCAAATTTCAAATACTCTGATCAATATTTTTCGAAGATCAATACTCTCATCTGCAAAGTTTTCTATACTATGGAGATTTTATTTATCATCTGATGGCTAGATACATTGATTTTTCGGGCAAACCTCTAAAATCCATTAAAAGAAGAGTACTACAACTTAAGGATCTTCAAAAAATGTCATCTTCTGATCTGATTGAGTTGCCCCTCATTTTCAACCATCTGCAACTCAGAATTCAGCTTCTCCTTCTATAGAAAATCCACCTCATATTGTACCTCCTTCTACAGAAACTCCACCTCTTGCAGCACCTCCTCCAGCTCCAACAGCTTCATTTACAATAGTTTACAGTTTTGAGACCCTCCTAAAACAGAATGAGCTTCTACTTCAATATAATTAGATGCTTTTGGATCAAGTGGCTCATTTAGAACAACTTTTGAGGGAGAGGGATAACTTAATTCAAGATTTGTTACAGAAAAAGTCAACTGCACCTTAGATTTGTTGTTTTTCCTTTGATGTAATTTTCATTTTTATGTATCCCTATTGTTCTTACTCTTGAATCAATGAAATTACATTTTATTTATCTCCAAGTCTCCTTCAATCAATTGTCTCCACTTTTTAATTCTAACAAAGGGGGGGAATATATCTGTTTGCAGTTTTGTCATCATCAAAAAGAGGGAGATTGCTAGTTTAATTATTTATCTATTAATTTTGATGATGAAAAATGTGTGGTTTAATTATTACTGCCATATTTTAGATGTCTTTTTATTCACATGAATCTTGGCTAACTACTTTGTACTCAAAGTCTTTTAAATTAGATTTCGACAGGTTATTTTGTCTATAGTGTATTGATCAGAGAGTTATTTTATAAGTCATCGAATAAAACAAGACAAATCGGATGGTTAAGCCTCTCTCCTAGCTTTTCAGACAGTTATATTAGTAACTATCTGAAAAGTATTTATCTTCGGTGAGTTAAGTCTTTTTATGTCCGGATATGAATTTTTTTATGGTCGAAAAGTATTTATCTTCGGAGAGTTAAGTCTTTTTATGTCCGGATATGATTTTTTTTTATGGTAAGACTCTGAAATCCCTTTTGTTTTGGATAGTTAAGGTTTTTATTCCAAAGAGTTAGCTGTTTCTCTATTTTAATATATTTTCAGTTACTTTCTTTCGAAGGACACGTGTTAGTCTCTCATCGCTTAACTTAAGTGACTTTTTGGAAGGTTATGATGTAATTATCCGAAAACTCTTAAGAATCGGAGAGTTATCTTCAATAAGTATCTAAAAATAGTTTTAAGCTTCAGATGGTTGAGTTTTTTATTATTTTTTGACTTAAGTGACTTTTCGGAAGGTTACCTGTGTAACTATCCCCGAAATGACTTAAGGATCAAAGAGTTATCTTTTATAAGTATCCAAAACATGTCCACTCTATCGGATAGTTTATTTTTAATATTTTATAACGTTGTTTCAGAAAGACACGTGTTTTAATTTTAATACATGACTTAAGTAGTCTTTTAGAATGTTAGTTCTATCTATCCGAAATGTTTTTGAGTTTCGGCAGGTTATCTTTCTAGGTCTTCGATTTTATGAAAGCCTTCGAAAATTTTATTTTTATAGAAACTGCAATTATTATTAATTGACTAATCTTTGTGGCAAGATATCTTTTGATCACAGATCTCAACTTTATTATAATTGAAGGTTGCTGGAAATGAATTCTTGCATAAGGCATCTGACCATTTCAGAATTCTTTCCACCTATGCAAATCTCGAAGGAAAAATAAAAAGGATTTACAGAAAAATTGAAACACACACACAAAATTTTTCAACACTCGAAAGGAGAAATTGTCTGCTCTGTAATTCTACAAACATTTTGAAGATTCATCTACAACAAAGTCTAGAAAATCAACAGTTGTAGATTAATCAAGAATTCTCCTCAGAGCTTCTATGTCATCTCTTCATTGGAGTTGATCTAGTCTTGTGTGTCGTGTTCATTTTGAGTCTGTGACTTCTAGTTTTAAGCTGTTGTCTCTTTTGTGTTAAAACCTTAACTCACAAGGGTGTTGTGAGTATACCTTCACAAGGTCGGGGCCTTGGTGAAGAGAGTGAAGTGTGATACTTCATTTGCTCAAGATTGGGGTTTTGAGTACACAAAGTTGGTGCTTTATGTGAGGTTTTTGTTTAGCCTTTAAAAACATCTATAAGGTTGTTGCTTAGCCTGCAAAAGCAACTTGTTTAAAGTTTGTGCTTAGCCTTAAAAGCACTTAGTGGAATTCTCGAGGTTGTGGCCTTGAGGAGTGGACTACTGTTTGTGTTTCCCCAACACTACACCAGAATATCTGATTAGATCTCTAATAATGTACCAGAAAAACCTGGATTTGTTACTTCTGTTTTTACTTAGTTAATTTATCTTTATACTTATTCTTTTTCTTTTAGAAGTAAACAAACAACCTTTAATACAATTTAGATATTAATTCCAATTTGTACTTTAACTGCAAGTGCATAGTGTTTATTGTATCAGTGTGCAAGTACAGGTCAATCCCACAGGGAATTACTGAAGAACTTGAGAACTATTTGTTTGTTAACAATCAAATTTATATATTCAATAAGCTCTCCGTAGAATTACAGTTAACTCAACGGACTAACCTCGTGGACTTAAGTTAACTCCACGAGCCTGTCTTTTCTTTTTAATACTGCTATTCATAGAGGAATTCGGCCAACCATTGGGCAATTCCACAGATTGTAAATAACATCAATTAAGCTCTTTAATGTTAGTAAACATTGGATTTATCATTAAGCAATACTAACATTCAGATAATTAAAACAGTAACCATTAAAATCTTTAAGTCTTTTGAACGAATCATTTTCAGTAAATTGTAAAACTAAAACAAACATAAAACAATCACAACACTGACAAAGATAACATTAATCACGATACAACACAAACAATACAACACTCAAATACAACATACAATAGCAGATAAGTTGTTTTTGGTATTTTTGGTTTAATATGAACATAGAAATGGGCGAAAGGTGAAATGTAAAGTAATCTCAATCAACAATAAATACTTCCATCACTACATACGACGTGATTACACCACTGAAAATTAAACTACTTACAATCTTGTCTCCTCTCCCTATAGAATCGCGAGTCCAGAATTGCAAGATAATCTCCTTTTCAGCATACAGGCATCAACCCAAAGTCAAGGCTAAAAGCTTTACGATCTCCTGAAATATGAGTCGGCGCTTGGTGAAAATGGCTTCCCTTCCCGCGATGCGATCACTCCTCACAGTGGTTGTCAGACACCGTGTTTTGCTCGGAATCGACCTGACATCAAGAAAGTATTCTCACAGACCTCCGATGGTTGGCGATTATAGTGGATATGGTGGTGGTAACGATGGTTGGTGTGGTACTTTGGAGAATCGCTGATACTACCTACAGAAAGCTCGATACTCCTCCTCTATACACACTAGCCGTCCATCGATCACACACACCCTACTTCTTTTTCTTCTTTTCTTTTATATTTCTTCAGTGGTAACTGCTTCTGCTTGAATGGTCGATTGGATTTCCTTCATTCATATCAACGACGATGATTTCTTCTCCCTGCGTAATACATACAATCGTGGTTTTTCTTCCAACTGTCCTGTTTCTACAACCGCTACAGTGGCATATTAGAAAATAAATAGTCTGTGGAGTTACAGATAACTCAACAAACTTTCTTCGTTGATTTAACTATAAAACACGTGCATAAATTTAACTATCCGATGCTTAGGTGCATTTCGGATACTTACAAACCTAACTATCTGATGCTTAGATACATTTGAGATAGTTACAGATAACTCACCGATATATAACTTAAGTCAATCTTCCAGATCTCGACACATGTCAACAACAGTTTAATAATAAAATACACATTTCGGAGAGTTACAGGTCTAACTATCCGATACTCAGATGCATTTCGGATAGTTATAGCTAACTCACCAAAAGTCCACTTAAGTCACTTTACCAGAACATGACATGTGTCCTCAGCTATTTTATAAATAAAAAGAGATTTCAGAGGATTACACATATAATTGTCCAATGCCCAGCTGCAATTTTAGATAATTAGAGATAACTCACTGAAAGTTCACTTAAGTCATGCATTATGGTTTTGACAAGTGTACTTTAGGAAATAATAAAATATTATTTTTGCAACAGGTTTGGCAATAGCTTCTTGATACTGTTCCATTTTGATTTTATATTGGGTTTTCAACTTTTCTATAGCCCTCTTTTTGTAAAGTGCATCAAACACTAAGTGTACTTTAGCCACTATCAAATCTTCTGATTCTCCTTGGTTTTTCCCAACTTGAACCAGTGCTTGAAATTCCTTTAACTCTTCTTCAGTTGAAGGCCCCATCATTTCTGCTCATGTCAACGGCTTAAATGGTGGAATTGAAGGTCCTGGCTGCTGTTCCTTAGGAACAGGTCTTTCAGCAGTTTGCTCGTCTTGTTCTTTAGTTGCCTCTTGTTGTTCCTACCACCATATTTCCCAACTTCCACAACCAGCAATGCGCCTTTTGAACCATAATCTGGCCTTGTGTTGGATTAGCTCTTGGGCTACTTCATTGTTCGACCTAATTCTTCTTTCTTTACTAACTGCAATTTTTGTTGCTACTCTGATTCGTGTCTCCATTATTTGGGGTATTTGTATACCACAATCAACTAATATTCTTCTTAATCTAAAAAGTTCAGATTCTACCTTCTGTAACTCTTTTTCTCTCGTCGTATTTTTGATCTTCTATCGCATGTGCCATTCTTCTGATTCTTTTAGAAATTGTGTTGTGTCAACTACATCTTCCTAGAATTCAGGTGTCATCTTCCTCATCGTGGAATTACTCAACAACACTGAATCTCTCTGATTTCTACTATTCTAGATTCTAAATGATTTGCCGGATAATGCCCCCAAAACTCTAGGTTTAAGATAAATAAGCCCTAAGTTTAGGCAGGTAATCAAGTCATTTCCTGAACCAACTATTACAATCTCATCCGCAGTCTTAGCTACAGTACTTCGTTGAGTTACAGTTACTCAACGGAATAAGCTCGTTGACTAACTCAAGACTCAACAAAGTAAACTCGTTGAGTTAAGCGTAACTCAACGGACTTCCCGTACAAACAGATATAATAATAAAAATACTACAGATAATGAAACATAGTATCGGTTAGACTTAATTTTTTTCTTAAAATTAATATACATATTTTTTTATGTTCCGGTCATATCGATGGATCTGATCGGTTGAACCATAATGATTTCTATATTTTATATATATATATTTTTTAATGTGTTTTTTTTAAAATTTTTTTATTTTTATTTTATATAAACATAAAAACTAATTTCTTACTAAGTAAAGCTCGAGTAGTCCTCTACTCTGACTTCTTCTATAATTCCAAAGGCGCTTTTTGGTGTTTTCAGAATAGGTCTAAGTCTTTGTCCATTTACCTTAAATATATTCTGATTTTTAGGATTTTCAATTTCAATAGCTCCATAAGGGTAAATATTTCGAACTATATAAGGTCCTACCCATCTAGATCTTAATTTTCCTAGATGGTTATGGAGTCTAGCCATATAAAGATATACTTCTTATCCTATTTCAAAGCTTTTTGGAATAATTTTTCTATCATGCCAGAATTTTATTTTCTCTTTTTCTCTTACAGTCTTCGAATAAGCTTCATTTCTAAATTCTTCTAATTCAATTAGTTGCATTTTTCTATTTTCAGAAGCTTGATTTAAATTATCGTTCAGAGTTTTTAATGCCTAATAAGCTTTATGTTCTATTTCAGTAGGTAAATGACAACTTTTTTCATATACTAGCCTAAAAGGTGACATACCTAAGCTTGTTTTATAAGCAGTTCTATAAGCCCAAAGTACATCTATTAATCTATTAGCCCAATCTGTTCTAGTAGGATTTACTACTTTTTCTAAGATTAACTTAATTGTTTGTTAGCACTTTCTACTAGTCCACTTGTTTGCAGATGATATGATGTTGCAATTTTGTGATTTATTCCATATTTCTTCATTAAGGCTTTAAAACTTCTATTACAGAAATGAGTTCCTTTATCACTGATAATAGCTTTAGGTATTACAAATCTAGCAAATATATTGGTTCTTATAAATTGTATTACCACTTTGTTGTCATTAGTTTTTGTAGGAATAGTTTCTATCCATTTAGATACATAATCCACCCCCAACAATATGTAATTAAATTGATTAGACATAGGAAATGGACCCATAAAATCTATTCCCCACACATCAAAGATTTCAACCTCAACAATAAGATTAAGAGACATCATATTCCTCTTTGATATTCTTCCTATTTGTTGACATCTTAAACAATTTAAGCAATATTTATGAGCATCTTTGAGTTGGCCAATAAAACCCACATTGCAAAATTTTTATAGTAGTTTTCCCTGAACCAAAATGCCCTCCACAAGCTTGGTCATGATAGAAAGACAATATGCTCGAATATTCAATTTCTAGAACATACCTCCTTAAAACCAGATTAGGATATTTCTTAAATAAGTAATGGTCTTCCCAATAGTAATATTTTACTCTCGAGAAAAACAATTTCTTATCCTGTCTATTCCAATCCTTAAGTGTTAAACCAGCTACTAAGTAATTAACTATGTCTGCATACCAAGGCATTGTGTTGATGGTCATTAATTGTTCATCAGGAAAATTTCCTTAATTTCAATATTTGATCAAATATGGGATCAATCTAGGTTTAGTCTCTTTTTTCTTTATTAGATGTTTTAAAGCTGAATGATCTGTGTATACTATCACTTTAGCTCTAATCAGATATGATCTAAACTTTTCTAAGGCAAACACAACAGCTAATAGTTCTTTTTCAGTAGTTGTGTAGTTAACTTGAGCATCATTTAAGGTTTTGCTTGCATAATGAATCACTCTAGGAGATTTTTCTATCTTCTTTCCCAACACTGCTCCTACAGCAAAATCAGATGCATCGCACATTAATTCAAATAGATGGTTCCAATCAAGTGCTTGAATTATAGAAGTTGGAATTAAGCTAGTCTTAAGTCTGAAAAATGCTTCCTTGTAATTTTTATCAAAGTTAAATGAAACATCTTTTAATAGATTAGTTAAAGGTCTAGCTATCTTGCTAAAGTCTTTAATAAATCTTCTATAGAAACCAGCATATCCTAGAAATGATCTAATATCTTTTACTGATTTAGGTTCTGGTAGATTAGAAATTACTTCTATTTTAGCTTTATCTACTTCCAACCCTTTCTTAGAAACAACATGCCCTAAGACTATTCCTTGTTTAACCATGAAGTGACATTTTTCCCAATTTAAAACCAGATTTTTTTCCACACAGCATTTTAATATTTGGTCTAAATTGCTTAAACAAACTTCATATGAGTTGCCATATACAGTAAAATCATCCATAAATATTTCTAAGAAATCCTCAATCATTCCAATAAATATGCCCTTCATACACATTTGAAAGGTAGCTAACACATTGCATAATTCGAATGACATTCTCTTTAAAGCATAAGTTCCATTAGAACAGGTGAAAGTTGTTTTCTCTTGATCCTCTAATGCTATTAGAATTTGATTATAACCTGAATACCCATCTAGGAAACAAAAATATTCTTGCCCTACTAATATTTCCAGCATTTGATCTATAAAAGGTAAGGGAAAATGATTTTTCCTAGTCACGGCATTCAGCTTTCTATAGTCTATACATACGCTCCAGCTTGATTGAATTCTAGTAGGTATCAAGTCTTGACTTTCATTCCTAATAACTATTAATCCTGATTTCTTGAGAACTACATGGATTGGGCTAACCCACGAGCTATTAAAAATCAAATAATTTATGTCATTATCTAACCATTTCCTTCTTGACTACTTCTTTAAAGTTTGGATTTAATCTCCTCTCAGGAATTCTAACAAGTTTAGCATTCTCTTCTAAATATATGTGGTGACAGCATAAAGTTGTACTTAACCCTTTTATATCAGTCATAGTCCATCCTATTGCTTCTTTATAACTGTTTACTACATCTTTTAATTTAGCTATTTGATACTCTTTTAAATCTGAAGCAATAATGATTGGACAGGTTCGTTTCTCTTCCAGAAATATATAGGTTAATTTAGGAGGTAAATGTTTTAATTCTAAATGTTGCCCATCAGAAGCTAGAGCTCCTAATTGAACATCATCATTTTCTAAATTAATTTCTTCCTGATGTCCTTCTATATTTATGCTTTCACTTTCCTCTAAAGTTTCAGAATTGATTTGCCTATTTAATTCTTCTTGAATCACATCTTCTAACATATCTCCTTCATCCTCTAAAAATTCTATGGTATGTAAGGACATTTCTAACTCCTCAAACCTTTCTAGTTTTAAAATATTTAATTGAGTATCCTCATTGCCGTATGCTAACTTCATTACTCCAGTTTTACAATTTATAACAGCCCCTGATATTGCTAAAAATGGCATTCCCAAAATTAAAGATGTATCACTATTTTTATGCTTAATTTGTTTGGAATCCAAAATTATAATATCAATAGGATATATAAAATTTTTGATTTTAATTAAAACATCCTCTATTTTTCCTCTAGGGTATCTTATACTTCTATCAGCTAATTGAATAACCGTACTAGTAGGAGTTAAGCATTCTAATCCTAAGGATGCAAATATATCACTTGGCATAACATTTATACTTGTACCTAAGTCTATTAAGATTCTTTCTAGAATGGTATTTCCAATGGTGCATGATATAACAGGGATTCCAAGATCAAATAACTTTTTAGGAATTTGTGGCAGAAATACGGAACTACTTTGCTCAGCTAAAAGGACTTTTCTAAGAACTTTTCGCTCTCTTTTCCTAGTACACTAATCCTTTAGAAATTTAGCACAAGGTGACATTTTCTTCAATAGATCTAACAAAGGAATGTTAACTTGTACTATTTCAAAAATTTCTCTGATTTTTTCTTGTTTTTCAAGCATTGTTTGTTGTAATCTTTTAAGATAGGGTGCTAAAGATTGCGATTTAAAAGATTCTTTTTCTTTTAGTTGATTTGTTTGATCATTTTTAGCATCATTAGCAGATTCAGATTGTTCTTTAGTGATTTCTAGATTTTCAGCTATTACATTTTCATTATCATTTTGATTTTTACTCTTATCCACCTTCATATTATTTTCATTTTGAGTTCTTGGTGGTATATCAGTTCCAGATCTTAATGTTACACAAACATCTTCTAGATTTCGTTACTCTCATGATGTTTTTTTATATCATTTTCATGTTTATGATCTTCAATTGTTTTTAGTTTTAAAGTGTATTTTTTAAATTCTCTTGCATTAATATTTTCTGTTTGCTGTATATTTTGCAAATTATGCAGGTTTATAATATTATAATTTTCATTGTCCTGTTGCATAACTTGTATTTTCATTGTATATTCGTCCAATGCTTTTAGTTTTCTTTCCAGATCATCTAATCTCATTGCATTCAATTTTTGATCAATTTTCATTATGATTTTTTCAGTTTTGTAAATTATATCCTTTTTAGGTTCTGAATATGCTTCCTTATAATTTAATTGGTTGACTTCTTGTTGCTGATTCTGATGTATCTGATATAAATCAAGATGATTATAATGAATTATTGGAAGAACTGAAAAATGTAAGTCTAGAAAATTCTATGTTAAAAAGAAAATTATCAAATAGTAATAAAACTGTTGCTAAGTTAGAAAAGGAAATTACTGCATTAAAAACTGAAAATTCTACATTAAAGAAAAATAAATGTGTTGTTGATAATTCTGATATGCATGATAAAATTTTTGAACTTGAAAAATATAATTCAGAACTTAATAAGGAACTGAAGGATAAATTTTTAAAAAACAAAAGGCTACAAGATGAAACTTAAAAATTAAATTAAAAACTTAAAAATCAGTGTGTAGAAAATTCTAGCTCTAATAATGATATAGAAAAATTAGAACAAGAAATTGGTAGACTGAAATTTAGACTAGGAGCATTTACTAATGGAGATAAGAAATTGACAAATATGATTAATAGTTATAAAGTTTTTGGTGATAGAACTGGTATAGGTTTTAACTATGAACCACCAAAAACATATGCTTCTGTTAATTTTTCAAACAGCTATAAAATGGACTATGGAAATGGCTATTTGAAAACAATTAATAAAGAGAAAGTTATCTATGTGTTAAAAAGAAATACTGTTAATCGAAATAACACATGGATTTTAAAACAAAATAGATTTCAAATATTCTCCATTGACAAAAATGGACCCAAGAAAATATGGGTACCAAAGGATGCGATTATGACTATCCTTGCAGGTCAAAACTAAAAGATCCCGATGGATGATAGACAATGGTGCTTCAAAGCATATGACTGGAGATAAATTTGTCCTAAAAGACCTAAAGAAGATCGATGGAGGAAATGTCAGATTTGGCAATGATTAAAAAGGTAAGATTATTGGTATCAGATCTGTTTATGTAAATGATAAAATGGTTATAGATAATGTCTTACTAGTTGAAAATTTAGAGCATAATTTAATTAGTATTACTTAATTCTCAAAGATCTTCTTTTCCTCTTAATTAATTACATAACAAACATGGTTAAGGGAAAATATACATTTGGGTTGCTTCATGGAAATTTTAAATTGGCTGGAGAGAACATATTACATGTGTCTGAATTTTTCTATTCTAAAAACATTAAGTTCTAGCACTAAAGTTTATAAAAATTGATTTCTTTAAGGTTAATAAGGTGAACCATAGGATCAAGTCTTTATGCTAAGTGAAATGTGTTATTTATCTTAATGTGGAGCCTTGAATTTTTCAGTAATCCCCACCCAAACAATAATTTCAATATATATATATATATACAAATACCACAACAAAACCTTTTCTTATTTATTTATTTTATTCAAAATTTAGGGGGAGTTTATTTTTTTTGATATGTCTGATTTTCTCAATTTTAAGCTCTATTCCTTTCTTAGTTAACATATTTTTAGGGGGAGTTATTTTTTCTTTACCTGGATAGGTGCTGGAAGTTTTCGGGGAGTGAGCATATTGTTTTTGTAGGTTTTTGGACAGTTCAGTTAGTAACTATCTGAAAATTCCTGTGTTTCGGCAAGTTACTATCTTTTGGCCATTGTACCTCTTTTTCGAACAGTTATCCAGTAACTATCTGAAAATTCTTTTTTTTTGGTAAGTTCGACCTCTAACTCACCGATCTCTAGAACTTTCCGATTTTTATATGCTTTCGGAGGGTTATCTTCTCACTCTGTCTCAACCTTCCGATTCTCAAATCCTTTGTCTACTTCATCCCATTTTTTGCGCCTTCTCCTTTATGGCTTCATCTAGACGTTTTTCTACCCTTTTTCTGCAAGAGCAAGAATAGCAGATTCTTGTACTGGAACAAGAACTCCAATCAGGTATGGCAGACCTATCTCTTGGAAAAGTTCAACAAATTGTTTCTGTCGGAGAAGAAGTTGTCGATATTGAGTTAGTTTATAACACTTCAGAAATAGTTGCACGTTTCTTATATTTGGAAAAACAACTTTCTCTTCTTCGAAAATTTTGTCCCGTTAGTACTCCTTTTCAGCATCAAAAGCGTTTGAAATCCAAATAGAGAACTTTCAAGAGAAAATCCACCAAAACCTCTACTGGTCATAAGAAACTGAAGACCACTTCTACCTATGCTTCATAGAGTAGTAAAACAGATTGTGTTGTTACTAGGGTTTCTAAGGATTCTTCTTCGGATGATGAAGACATATTTTCTACCAAAGTGAACTCCTTAGAACCTTAATTTAAATCTATTTATAAGGCTTATGTCAGCCAATTTTTGAATACTTTTAAGGATTCTAAGGCATTTGAGAAACAAGCATTGCATATGGCCCTACATTTACAAGATACTTTAGTCAAGAGGAGAAATCAAGCATTATTGCATAAACTCAATGAGCAACCAGGAATTAAAATTCAAGAGCTGTTTAGAATGAAAAAGTGCATAATGTTAACAGTTAAATGATGGTTAATTTCATAATATTTAGCTTATCATATGAGAATTAAGCTATTTTGTTATAAGTGCACTATTATATGCTTTAATGAAAGAATCTGCTTAATTTCGGGGAATTAAAGTTAATTTAGTGCATTTTTGAACTGTCGATAAATTACAGGCTGTGAAATTCTTAAGTATCCAAATTTTCTGTTATTTCGAACAGTTATGCTTAATGTACCGAAGAGTTATGTTTAAATTACCGAACAGTTATGTTTTAAAAGAATATTTTATTATTTCCTGAAGTACACATGTCGAAACCATAATACATGACTTAAGTGGACTTTCGGTGAGTTATCTCTAACTATCCAAAATTGTAGCTGAGCATCGGATAGTTATATGTGTAACTCTCCGAAATCTCCTTTTATTATAAAACTGCTGATGACACGTGTCATGTTCTGGAAGAATGACTTAAGTGGATTTTCGGTGAGTTATCTCTAACTATCCGAAATGCATATGGGCATCGGATAGTTAGACTTGTAACTCTTCGAAATATTTCTTTATTATAAAACTACTGATGACATGTGTCATGTTCTAGAAGAATGACTTAAGTGGATTTTTAGTGAGTTATCTCTAACTATCCGAAATGCATCTAGGCATTGGATAGTTAAGTTTGTAAGTATCCGAAATGCACTTGAGCATCAGATAGTTAAATTTATGCACGTGTTTTATAGTTAAATCAATGAAGCAAGTCCGTTGAGTTATCTGTAACTCCATGGACTATTTATTTTCTAATATGCCACTATAGCGGTTGCAGGAACAGAATAGTTGGAAGAAAAAAATCACGATCACACGTATCACGTAGGAATTCACTCGTCGACGGAAGAAGAAATCATCGTCGTTGATATGAATGAAGGAAATCCAACTGATCATTCAAGTAGAAGTAGTTACCACTGAAGAAATATAAAAGAAAAGAAGAAAAAAAGCAGGAGTGTGGTGGCTGATGGATGTGACCAATGTGTGTAGAGGAGGATCATCGAGCTTTCTGTAGACAGCGTCGGCAATTCTTTGAAGTATCACACCAACCATCTCCACCACCACCATATTCACCAACCATTGGAGGTCTGTGAGGATACTTTCCTGATGTCGGGTTGATTCCGAGCCAAACATAGTGCTTGACAACCATTGTGAGGAGTGATCGTGTCGTGGGAAGGGAAACCATTTTCACCAAGCGTCGACTCATATCTCAGGAGATCGTAAAGCTTCTAGCCTTGGCTTTAGGTTGATGCATGTATGCTTAAGAGGAGATCATCTTGCAATTTTGGACTCACGATTCTATAGGAAGAGGAGACAGAATTGTAAGTAGTTTAATTTTCAGTGTTGTAATCACGTCGCATGTAGTGACGGAAGTATTTACTATCGATTGAGATTACTTTGCATTTCATCTTTCACCCATTTTCATGTTCATATCAAAACAAAAATACCAAAAACAACTTATCTGTGTTTGTACTTTGTATTTGAGTATTGTATTGTTTGTTTTGTATCGTGATTAATGTTATCTTTGTCAGTGTTGTGAATGCTTTATGTTTGTTTTAGTTTTATAGTTTACTTAAATTGGTTCGTTTAATAAACTTAAAGATTTCAATGGTTAATGTTTGAATTATCTGAATGTTAGTATTGCCTAATGATAAATCTAGTGTTTACTAACATTAAAGAGCTTAATAGATGTTATTTACAATATGTGGAACCGCCCAATGGTTGGCCGAATTCCTCTGTAAATAGCAATATTAAATAGGAAAGACAAGCTTGTGGAGTTAACTTAAATCCACGAGGTTATTCTGTTGAGTTATCCATAACTCAACGAACTTAGTCTGTTGAGTTAACTGTAACTCAATAGAGAGCTTATTGAATATATCAATTTGATTGTTAAAAAGAGAATAGTTCGCAATTCTTAAGCAATTCCCTATGAGATCGACTTGTACTTGCACACTAATACAATAGACACTGTGCACTTGCAGTTAAAATACAAATTGGAATTAATATCTAATTTGTGTGAAAGGTTGTTTGTTTACTTCTAAAAAGGAATTCAGTGATATAGGCATAAAGATAAATTAACTAAGTAAAAACAGAAGTTAACAAATCCAAGATTTTCTAGCACGTTACTGGGTAACCAATCAAGTTTTCTAGCACCGTTGCCGGGGATCCAAACAAGAGCCTATAGAGCTTGCTTGTTTTCATGATTTTTCTGATATGACAGACAAGAAGAAATCAGTGGCTGAACCTGAATTCCTTTTGCCCTAGAAAGGAATTGATTTCAGGCATGTGACTAGCCGATCATATCCTCCAATTCCTGAGTTATGTATTGGAACTCTACACCAACTTGCTCCTGGTCCTTCTCATTTGATTTCCTCAGCTAGTCTAGTTTTACCTACAATTGTCCCCTATTTGGATTTTTCTAGCACGACACCAGAAAAACTTTGATTTGTTACTTCTGTTTTTACTTAGTTAATTTAGCTTTATGCCTATTCTTTTTCTTTTAAAAGTAAACAAACAACCTTTAATACAATTTAGATATTAATTCCAATTTGTACTTTAACTGCAAGTGCACAATGTCTATTGTATTAGTGTGTAAGTACAAGTCGATCTCATAGGGAATTGCTGAAGAACTAGAGAACTGTTCTTTTATTAACAATCAAATTTATATATTCAATAAGCTCTCCGTTGAATTACAGTTAACTCAACGGACAAAGTTCATTGAGTTATGGCTAACTCAACGGACTAACCTCGTGGACTTAAGTTAACTTCACGAACCTGTCTTTTCTTTTTAATACTACTATTTACAAAGGAATTCAGCCAACCATTGGGCGATTTCACAGATTGTAAATAACATCAATTAAGCTCTTTAATGTTAGTAAACACTGGATTTATCATTAAGCATACTAATATTCAGATAATTCAAACAGTAACCATTAAAATCTTTAAGTCTTTTGAACGAACCAATTTCAGTAAATTGTAAAACTAAAACAAACATAAAACAATCACAACACTGATAAATATAACATTAATCACGATACAACACAAACAATACAACACTCAAATACAACATACAAACAAAGATAAACTGTTTTTTGGTATTTTTGTTTTAATATGAACATGGAAATGAGCGAAAGGTGAAATGTAAAGTAATCTCACTTGACAGTAAATACTTCCGTCACTACTTGCAATGCGATTACACCATTGAAAATTAAACCACTTACAATTTTGTCTCCTCTCCCTATAGAATCACGAGTCCAGAATTGCAAAATGATCTCCTCTTCAGCATACAGGCATCAACCCGAAGCCAAGGCTAAAAGTTTTACGATCTCATGAAATATGAGTCGGCGCTTGGTGAAAATGGCTTCCCTTCCCGCGACACAATCACTCCTCACAGTGGTTGTCAAACACTATGTTTGGCTCGGAATCAACCCGACATCAAGAAAGTATTCTCACAAACCTTTGATGGTTGGTGATTATGGTGGATATGATGGTGGTAACGATGGTTGGTGTGGTACTTCAGAGAATTGCCGACAGATGGTGGTTTAGCTATTTCTCTCGGTATAGGTAAAATTTCTATATTTTCATCATAATTGTCTATGCTCACTATGTATAAATCAGATCCAAATGCTATTGATATATTTGTAACTAGATATATATATCCATCAAGTATGACATGTGTTTGGTTAATTAATGATTTCCGACCCAGATATATCATAATATTTTCATTTCAAGATCTATTAAGAAAATTATACACACTTAAACATAAATCTTCACCCCAATATCCTGTAAGTCTCCAATAATATAATTTTTCAGGAATTGTAGAATTTTTATCAGAAAATATTAAAGTTGACCTACAATTTACAATTGATACTTCAAATCTATTAGGTCTTCCTATATTCCATTCTTCTCCTGTTATAGGATTTCTTATCAAAATATCAGGTAATAATAAACTTGCATACCTTGGTCTCGTCCTGTATATGATTAATCCTTCATCTATCCCCATAATATGATTTATTCTTTCTAATGTATTGGGTGGAATTCCAGTAGTTTCTTCCATAGCAAGATATTCATGGTTAATTGAACTACGATTAAATGACCTCCATATGAATACATCTCTAATCTTAGTTATTTTTGCAGCTTGTAGTCCCTGAAAATATTTTTCTTCAATACAATCTTTAATTTCTTTTGATACACAACACAGCCTGCATAGATCTTTAGCTGATAAATTACACAATACTTCCCTTAGTGCATCCAATGGTAATTGCATCAATTCCATTTGTCGATTCTGTATAACACAAACAAAAATTTAGTAGAGACAAAAAATTAACATAACTACTGCACAGCTTCGTGGAGTTAAGGCATAACTCAACAAACTAAGTTCGTTGAGTTAAGGACTAACTCTACGACACTATTAACTATAAACAAAAACATATGTATACACAGATAGTTGCTTCAGATATGTTGCTTCATTAAGCTACCCTCCTAGAAGAGGTATTAATTTCATTAACAGTTCTATTGATAGGGTTAGGTATTGCTTGTATTGGCAATCCTCCAGTAGGTCTAACTTCCATTGGTTCCTTCTGTCTAAGTGGTATATTTCTATTCTGATTTTGAGTTGCAGTATTTCCAAATACAAAATCTAGACGATTGTTTAATTGTTGGATTATCTTTTCTAATTTCTCTATTCTAGATCCTTGTTCCAGTAATGCTTCATAACTTATATTCTTCTCATTTACATTTTCTCCTCCTTGGAAATTATTGTTTCTCCAAGATAAATTCGGGTGATTTCTCCAATTAGGATTATAAGAATTTCCCAAGTTATCTCTTTGGTTTCTAGCATAAATAATATCTAAATCATTTATATTTGCATTCTTTTCTGCTAGCTTTTGATTTAATAATAACTCTTCTATTTTCTTTGTTAATTCATTTAATTTCACCTCAAGAATAGTACTTGAATCTATTTCATGCATTCCTCTTAGCAATATTTTTTTATCTACAATAACTTCAGTTGAGTTTTCCCATTGTGCAGTTCTTTTTGCAAAGTTTTCTAAATATGTCCATGCTTCTTCACTACATAACTTTAAAAATCCATTTTGACAAGTAGATTCTAATAAAGATTTTGTTGAAACATCTATGCCTTCATAAATTATACTTATTAATTGTGCTTTACTCATTTCATAATGTGGACATTGAGTCAGTAAATCTTTAAATCTTTCAAAATATTTCCAGAATGATTCACCCTGTTTTTGGCTACACATTAATATTTCTTTCTTTTATTTAATCGTTTGATGTGTTGGATAATATTTTTCTAGAAAAATAGAGCAAAATTCAGTCCATGCAGAAATTGAATCAGGCGACAGAGTATATAACCATCTCTTAGCTGTGTCTTTTAAAGAAAAAGGGATATATCTAAGTTTAATAGCATCTATACTCATGTTCGGCATTTTCATCATTTGACAAACTTCATTAAATTCTCTAAGGAAATAATAGGCATCCTCTCTTTCTAATCCATGAAAATGTGGCAATTGACTAATATAATTGGATTTCAGTTCAAACCTATCTCCCTCAAAGTTTGGCAATCGAATACATGAAGGTTCATCAACTAATTCAGGATATAGAATTTCTCCTAATGGTTTTTCTACTGAAACAGCCATCTCTACGTTCTCTTTTAAAGAAAGGTTAGCTACACCCTAAAGAATTTCGTTAAAGTTTAGTTCAGAAAATTTTTCAGTACTCCTCTACAATGAAAATTCCTAGGTAGGTGTTCTTACTAATCATTTAGTACTTAAAGAACGAGTCCATGTGCTCATAAATAAATAGCAGAAGATTAATTACATACCAGTTAAAGCTTTCCATTCAATAAATATTTGTTGTCGGATGAAGTTGAATTAGCTACTTCTCCTTCCAGTTCCTCCAACGCATTCTCCTTTCTTTTAAAAGTGCTAGTAACTCGTAAATAACATTCTGTTATATATATATAATGCACATCCATAAAGTGAATAAATCTCGTTGCAAGAATGTGTCTTGCAATGTGCATCGTGGTTCCTGTTTTTATGGGTACGTGTACCACTACTAATTTCAAATTTCGGTAACTACTAAACCGACGAAGTTTTGTTCGTGGTTAAAAGAATAATTATTTTGCTTAATCCATGAACTAACCTCGTTGAGTTATCTGTAACTCAACGAAGCAAAGTTAGTTACTATTGCTAACTCTACGGACTAACCTCGTTGAGTTATAGATAACTCAACGGAGTAACCTTATATTATATTACTGACCTCGTGGAGTTACATTTAACTCAACGAACTTACTTCGTTGAGTTAACACTTAGCAACCTCTAAGTTTTACTCTCATAAGTTCCTCTCTACTTTTTTTTCTTTTTCATTCTACTAATTGAAACAAAGTTAAATCTATGTCATTAATGCAACATTCTAATCAAAATTCGTTTAAATCTGAACATTATATAAAGATTTAACTTGCAGGTCATTTTATGTTATGTAGAATTTACATTTTACGTTGCAACATGCAGAAATTTTCAAGCATCTATCCTATCATTCAGCAAATTGTAAATTTGTTAAACATTCATTCATAAAGTTCCACAAATTATATATAACATTCAATACATTCCATTCATTTCACATTCAAAACACGTATGAAAATTGCATCCGAAAAATTATATTCATTAATATGAATCAATTTACAGTACAAGTACATCATACAAATTTTCATACAATTTTATACAAGTAGATGAACAATACAAGTTAATCTCTATTCCTAAGTTCATCTACTTACTTTTGGAATTTTTCTAACTGAAGTTCTAATTGATTAATTCTTTCTACAACTCCTGTAATTCCTCTAGAAGGTACAACTTAGCTCTGCAGCTACAACATTTCTATATTCTTTCATTGAAATGGTTCTGGATCTGATCCTTTTTTATGCCCATTTCGTGAAATCAGTACAATCCATCATCAGCAGTGGAATCAAATCTCCATAAAATAATTTTTTCTTTACTGTTTTCAGCTTGGAGATAAAAATTACAGACCAATTTATTTGAATCCTAGTTACAACTGCAAACGTGGCCCATTTGACAAATTGACTTAATTCTATGTCATGGCCCTGTTGTTGATAGACATTCTTAATCAGAATGTTATCTACCATGTGTGCTTTACCATTTAAATGTTTCAATCTGTTTAATAAAGGCACACTAGGATTGATAGCTAAATAATCTTTAATTTGCTGTTCTGTCCACTCGACTGTAGTGGTGTCTTCCAAAATTTTTATTCCTTCATTCTTTAAACCAAAAAAGTTGTGAAGAAGCTCTGGTGTTATCTGTACATCAACTTCCTCCACGTTGGAAATTAATCTTCCTTCTCCTTTTCTTAAATTTGCATAAAAACAAGGCACTAAATTCTCATAAACTACATGCCCTCTTTCATGAGAAATGAACTGCAGTAGACCTTGGAATTCAAATAAATCTTTGATTTCTTGCATTCCATCCCAATTTACTGGTCTACTGTAAATAATATCGTAACTCCTAATTTCTTGATATTTGGTATAAGCTTCCTGACTCCAAAAATGTACTTCATTCAAAATTGTTGTTTCAGTCAGGTCAGAAAGGTGACTTTGTTGTTCCAATGGGTTCTGTTCTTGCTCTTCCTCTTCTATATGTTGCATTTGAACATTCTCTATAGATTCTTGAATTTCTATTTCTGTTTGTAGTGGTGAGCCGGTAGAACTCTCCACTCTATCTTGAATTCTTTCCATAAATTGTTGAAGAGTTTATTGCTCTTCAGTGGAATCTGTAAAGTTATTTTTATCCAAATGGCTTCTTTCAGCCTCTTCATTTTCTACACTTTCTTCTTCCTCCTGACTACCAATCTGTTCTGTTACTGTTCTTTCTGATTCTGTAACAGATTGGGATGGAGTCATGGGCAATTCAGTTTCTACCCTAATTTCTATTTCTTCTTATACAGGCTACAGACTATTTTCAGCCTTATTTTCTTCTTGTCTTTGCTCCTCTTGCTGCTCCTCAAAATCGGATAGCAAGTTTATAAAAATTTGCTCTACAGGCCCTGTGAAAATTGGTACTTCAGATTTAATTTCCTCAATTTCAGGCATTTTTTCTTTTCCTTTCTTTTTTCTGATTAATTATGCTTGTTCTTCCTCTTCTTCTTCTGAAATTAAATCTACAAATGTAGGCTCTACATGCTTTCGAGCCACAGGTACTGGCTCTTCCTGCTTAATTCTCTTCGTAATTGCTGGTCTCGAAGGACCAGCCTCTCCTACAACACTTGATTTAGTTGTTGCCTAATGTTGTTCAACTTTTATTTTGTATTGGACCCTAATATTTTCTTCGACCCTTTTTTTCTTAATGGCATCATATAAAATATGTGCCTTAGCCGTAGCTATTTCTTCAGTATCACCTTGGTCTCTTGCTGTTTTGACCAAGCTAGTAAATTCTTTCTCTTCTTCATTAGTTCTCGGCCAAGCAAATGCTACTCGTGGTAATGACTCTGTTGGCTGAACTGGAGGTCCTAACTGTTGTTCCTCAGGAACAGGTCTTTCAGCAGTTGGTTCTTCTTATTCTCTTGCTCGTTGCTGCTCCCATATTGCCCAGCTTCCTCGACCAGCAATGCGTTTCTTAAACCACAATCTGGCTCTACGTTGAATTAGCTTTAGGGTTACTTCATTGTTTGGCCGGGTTTTTCTTTCTTTGCTAACTGTAATTTTAGTTGCCACTCTAATTTGTGTCTCCGTTATCTATGGTATTTGTATTTCTAACTCAACTAAAACTTTCCTCAAGTTAAAGAGTTCTGATTCTACCTTTTGTAGCTCTTTCCCTCTTATTGTATTCTGGATCTTTTGCCGTATGTGTCATTCTTCAAATTCCTTCAGAAACTATGCGGTGTCCACTGCATCTTCCTAGAATTTAGGCGTCATTTTCCTCATTGTGGAGTTACACAACAGCACGAAATCGCTCTACTTTCTATTGTTTTAGATTCTAAATGATTTACCAGATAATGCCCCCAAAACCCTAGGTTTTAGTTTAAATAAACCCTAAGTTTAGGCGGGTAATCGGATCATTTCCTGAACCAACTATTATTATTTTATCCACGAACTTAGCTACAGTACTCCGTTGAGTTACAGTTAACTCAACGGAATAAGTTCGTTGACTAACTCAAGACTCAACGGAGTAAGCTCGTTGAGTTAAGCGTAACTCAACGGACTCCCCGTACAAACAGATATAATAATAAAAATACTATAGATAATAGTTTTTCTTTTTTTTACCGGTTTAACCGATACTATGTTTCGACCAGACCTAATTTTTTTTCCAATTGAACCGGTACTATGTTTCGGTAACACCAACATTTTTTCTGAAAATTAATATACATATTTTTTATGTTCCGGTCATACCGATGGATCTAGTCGGTTGAACTGCAATGATTTTTATATTATATATATATATATTTTTTTTTTAATGTTTATATATATATATATATAAACATAAAAATTGATTTCTTACTAAGTAAAGCTCAAGTAGTCCTCTACTTTGACTTCTTCTATAATTCCAAAGGAGCTTTTTGATGTTTTCAGAATAGGTCTAAGTCTTTGTCCATTTACTTTAAATATATTCTGATTTTTAGGATTTTCAATTTCAATAGCTCCATAAGGATAAATATTTCGAACTATGTAAGGTCCTGCCCATCTAGATCTTAATTTTCCTGGATGGTTATGGAGTCTAGCCATATAAAGATATACTTCTTGTCCTATTTCAAAGCTTTTTGGAATAATTTTTCCATCATGCCAGAATTTAATATTCTTTTTTTCTCTTACAGTCTTCGAATAAGCTTCATTTCTAAATTCTTCTAATTCAATTAGTTGCATTTTTCAATTTTCAGCAGCTTGATTTAAATTAATTCCAGAAATATATAAGTTAATTCAGGAGGTAAATGTTTTAATTCTAAATGTTGCCCATCAGAAGCTAGAGCTCCTAATTGAATATCATCATTTTCTAAATGAGTTTCTTCCTGATCTCCTTCTATATTTATGCTTTCACTTTCCTCTAAAGTCTCAGAATTGATTTGCCTATTTAATTCTTCTTGAATCACATCATCTAACATATCTCCTTCATCCTCTAAAAAATCTATGGTATGCAAGGACATTTCTAACTCTTCAAACCTTTCTAGTTTGAAAATATTTAATTTAGTATCCTCATTACCATATGCTAACTTCATTACTCCAGTTTTATAATTTATAACAACCCCTGATGTTGCTAAAAATGGCCTTCCCAAAATTAAAGATGTATCACTATTTTTATGCTTAATTTGTTGGGAATCCAAAATTACAATATCAATAGGATATATAAAGTTTTTGATTTTAATTAAGACATCCTCTATTTTTCCTCTAGGGTATCTTATACTTCTATCAGCTAATTGAATAACCGTACTAGTAGGAGTTAAGCCTTCTAATCCTAAGGATGCAAATATATCACTTGGCATAACATTTATACCTGCACCTAAGTCTATTAAGGTTATTTCTAGAATGATATTTCCTATGGTGCATGATATAACGACTCCAAGATTAGATAATATTTTTGGAATTTGTGGCAGAAATAGGGAACTACTTTGCTAAGCTAAAAAGACCTTTCTAAAAACTTTTCGCTCTCTTTTGTTAGTACACCAATCTTTCAAAAATTTAGCATAAGGTGGCATTTTATGCAATAGATCTAATAAAGGAATGTTAACTTGTACTTTTTCAAAAATTTCTCTGATTTTTTCTTATTTTTCAGGTATTGTTTGTTGTAATCTTTCAGGATAGGGTGCTAAAGATTATGATTTAAAAGATTCTTTTTTTTTCATTTGATTTGTTTGATCATTTTTAGCTTCATTAGCAGATTCAGATTGTTCTTCAGTGATTTCTAGATTTTCAGCTATTACATTTTCATTATCATTTTGATTTTTACTCTTATCCACCTTCATATTATTTTCATTTTGAGTTCTTGGTGGTATATTAGTTCTAGATCTTAATGTTACATATACATCTTCTAGATTTTCGTTACTCTCATGATGTTTTTGTATATCATTTTCATGATTATGATCTTCAATTGTTTTTAGTTTTAAAGTACATTCTTTAAATTCTTTTGCATTAATATTTTTTGTTTGCTGTATATTTTGCAAATTATGTATGTTTATAACATTATAATTTTCATCATCTTGTTGCATAACTTGTATCTTCATTGTATATTCGTCTAATACTTTTAATTTTCTTTCCAGATCATCTAATCTCATTGCATTCAATTTTTGATCAATTTTCATTATGGTTTTTTCAGTTTCATAAATTATATCCTTTTTAGGTTTTAAATATGCTTCCTTATAGTTTAATTGGTTGACTTCTTGTTGTTGACACATAAAGTATTCTAGTTTGTCTAGGTTTTGCTCTATACTACGCTCCAGTCTGTCATACCTATCCCAAACTTCAATGTTTCTCAACATATTACACATTCTATACTGACCATCAGTTGGGTAAACTATAGGATTCTCATACTCAGCTCTATTATACTAAGGATAATTCATTTGTTGTTCATGGAATCTAACCATCTGTAAACGTGTCAATTTCAAACAGTTAGAAATGTCGTGTCCTTCAGAATTGCAGAATTCACATATGCTAATTACAGGTTTCAAAAATCTTTGAGCATAAGCATATGCCATATTCTCAATTACAGAAGAAAACACACAACACTCTGGCTATTAAAACGAAACAACTCTAACAGTTGCTTATATCAATTCAATTCAATTCCCTAGCAACGGCGCCATAAAACTTGTTTGGATTTTTCCAGCATGACACCAAAAAAACTTTGATTTGTTACTTCTGTTTTTACTTAGTTAATTTAGGTTTATGCCTATTCTTTTTCTTTTAGAAGTAAACAAACAACCTTTAATATAATTTAGATATTAATTCCAATTTGTACATTAACTGCAAGTGCACAGTGTCTATTGTATTAGTGTGCAAGTACAAGTTGATCCCACAAGGAATTGCTGAAGAACTTGAGAACTGTTCTTTTGTTAACAATCAAATTTATATATTCAATAAGCTCTCCGTTAAATTATAGTTAACTCAACGGACAAAGTTCGTTGAGTTATGGCTAACTCAACGGACTAACCTCGTGGACTTAAGTTAACTCCACGAGCCTGTCTTTTCTTTTTAATACTGCTATTTACAAAGGAATTTGGTCAATCATTGGGCGATTCCAGAGATTGTAAATAACATCAATTAAGCTCTTTAATGTTAGTAAACACTAGATTTATCATTAAGCATACTAACATTCAGATAATTCAAACAGTAACCATTAAAATCTTTATGTCTTTTGAACGAACCAATTTCAGTAAATTGTAAAACTAAAACAAACATAAAACAATCACAACACTGATAAATATAACATTAATCACGATACAACACAAACAATACAATACTCAAATACAACATACAAACAAAGATAAGCCGTTTTTTGGTATTTTTGTTTTAATATGAACATGGAAATGGGCGAAAGGTGAAATGTAAAGTAATCTCCCTTGACAGTAAATACTTTCGTCACTACTTGCAATGTGATTACACTACTAAATATTAAACCACTTACAATTCTGTCTCCTCTCCCTATAGAATCGCGAGTCCAGAATTGCAAAATGATCTCCTCTTCAACATACAGGCATCAACCCGAAGCCAAGGCTAAAAGCTTTACGATCTCTTGAAATATGAGTCGGCGCTTGGTGAAAATGGCTTCCCTTCTCGCGACGCGATCACTCCTCACAGTGGTTGTCAGACACTGTGTTTGGCTTAGAATCGACTCGACATCAAGAAAGTATTCTCACAAACCTCCGATGGTTGGTGATTATGGTGGATATGATGGTGGTAACGATGGTTGGTGTGGTACTTCAGAGAATTGCTGACACTGTCTGCAGAAAGCTCGGTGCTCCTCCTCTGTACACACTGGCCGTCCATCGATCACACACCCTTTTCTTCTTTTTCTTCTTTTCTTTTATATTTCTTTAGTAGTAACTGCTTCTGCTTGAATGGTCGGTTGGATTTCCTTCATTCATATCAACGACGATGCTTACTTCTCCCTACGCAATACGTGCAGTCGTGGTTTTTCTTCCAACTATCCTATTTCTACAACCGTTATAGTGGCATATTAGAAAATAAATAGTTCGTGGAGTTATAGATAACTCAACAGACTTTCTTCGTTGATTTAACTATAAAACATGTGCATAAATTTAATTATCCGATGCTTAGGTGCATTTCGGATACTTATAAACTTAATTATCCGATGCTTAGATGCATTTCAGATAGTTACAGATAACTCACCGATATATAACTTAAGTAAATCTACCAGATCTCGACACGTGTCAACAGCAGTTTAATAGTAAAATAAACATTTCGGAGAGTTACAGGTCTAACTATCTAATGCTTAGCTGCAATTTCGGATAGTTATATATAACTCACTAGAAGTTCACTTAAGTCATGCATTATGGTTTTGACACGTGTACTTTAGGAAATAATAAAATATTCTTTCAAAAATAACTATTCGGCAATTTAAACATAACTATCTGATACATGTTCGGTCTGTTTAATATAACTGTCCGAAATATGTTTAGTATGTTAAACATAATTGTCTGAAATATCAGAAAATTTGGATACTTAAGAATTTCATAGCCTGCAACTTACCGACAGTTCAGAAATGTACTAAATTAACATTAATTCCCCAAAATTAAACAGTAATTCTAATTAAAGCATATAACAGTGCAATTATAACATAATGGCTTAATTCTTATATGATAAGGTAAATATTATGAAATTAACCATCATTTAACCGTTAATAATATGCATTTTTTCATTCTAAACATCTCCTCTCCCCTTCCATCTACATTATTTACTTACTCTAGGAGAAGAAAGAAAACTCTTTCTTCTCATCCGAGTTTTGCCCAATCTCTACTTGTACATAGAGAAGAATTCACACCTCCTCCTCCTTCATTTGATGTAGAATCTCATCCAATTCCTTCTCCTCACACTCAAATGGTGATACAAGGATTGTATGAAGATTCAGGTTTTGTCTCTGCTCTTCAATCTCCTCCTCTTTCTGAAAACCCTCCAGCAGATGAAGATCCAGAGGTTGAAGTCAATTTTTGTTCACACATCCCTAATGATGTATATTATTTTAAATCTTCTACAGCTAGGGATCTCTATTTCAATAAATATCAAGGCATGAAGATCATCTTTAGCAGACTAGTAAATTTTAAAGGAATGGATTCAATTCATAGTCTGCTTATTCATCAAGGGCTTTTAGGTCTTATTTCTTCTCCCTTAGGGTTATCTGTTTTTAAAGACTTAATTCCCATTTTCTACTCAAACCTTGAGATTTTTCCACATTTCTGTCCTGCACCTACAAAATTAAACAATAAGGATTGATGGAGAATTTTTGGAGAATCTTTTTGGAATACCATCTACTGATATAAATATTGCTCTTTCTCCATCCGAACTTGGGTGGTAGGAATCAGAGATGAATAAAGTGATTGGAAAAACTCCTGATAGAAAATTCAAGTTAGTTAAGACTGTAGATCTAAATGGTTTGGCTCGGATGATTGCTACAATTCTGTCTACCTCTATATTTCAGAAGATTGGTCATGTAGATGAATTGGAAAGGAAAGTCTACCAAGCCACCTATGTTGTGATGGCTGGTATCAAGGTTAACTAGGTAAAAGTTCTTATTGCTCAGATTTCTTATCTACAATGTTTTCTGTACTATGGAGATTTTATTTATCATCTGATGGCCAGATACATTGATTTTTCGGGCAAACCTCTGAAATCCATTAAAAGAAGAGTACTACAACTTAAGGATCTTCAAAAAATGTCATCTTCTGATCCGGTTGAGTTGCCCCCTCATTTTCAACCATGTGCAACTCAGAATTCAACTTCTCCTTTTGTAGAAAATTCACCTCCTATTGTACCTCCTTTTGTAGAAACTCCACCTCTTGCAGCACTTCCTCTAGCTCCAGCAACTTCATTTACAGTAGTTGACAATTCTGAGACCCTCCTAAAACAGAATGAGCTTCTACTTCAACATAATCAAATGCTTTTAGATCAACTGGCTTATTTAGAACAACTTCTGAGGGAGAGGGATAACTTAATTCAAGATTTGTTACAGAAAAAGTCAACTGCACCTTAGATTTGTTGTTTTTCCTTTGATGTAATTTTCATTTTTATATATCCCTATTGTTCTTACTCTTGAATCAATAAAATTACATTTTATTTATCTCTGAGTCTCCTTCAATCAATTGTCTCCACTTTTTAATTCTGACAAAGGGGGAGAATATATCGCTTTACAGTTTTGTCATCATCAAAAGGGGGAGATTGTTAGTTCAATTTTTTATCAGTTAATTTTGATGATGAAAAACGTGTGGTATAATTATTTCTGCCATATTTTAGATGTCTTTTTATTCACATGAATCTTGGCTAACTACTTTGTATTCAAGTTTTATAAATTAGATTTCGACAAGTTATTTTGCCTACAGTGTATTGATCGAAGAGTTATTTTATAAGTCACCGAACAAAACAGGACAAATCGGATGGTTAAGCCTCTCTCCTAGCTTTTTGGACAGTTATATCAGTAACTATCCAAAAAGTATTTATCTTCGGTGAGTTAAGTCTTTTTATGTCTGGATATGATTTTTTTTTATGGTAAGTCTCTAAAATCTCATTTGTTTCGGATAGTTAAAGTTTTTATTCTAAAGAGTTAGTTGTTTCTTTGTTTTAATATATTTTCAGTTACTTTCTTCTGAAGGACACGTGTCAGTCTCTCATCTCTTAACTTAAGTAACTTTTCGGAAGGTTACGATGTAACTATCTGAAAACTCTTAAGAATCGGAGAGTTATCTTCAGTAAGTATCTAAAAACAGTTTTAAGCTTCGTATGGTTGAGTTTTCTATTATTTTCTGACTTAAGTGACTTTTCGGAAGGTTACCTGTGTAACTATCCGAAATGACTTAAGGATCCGAGAGTTATATTTTATAAGTATCCAAAACATGTCCACTCTATCGGATAATTTATTTTTAATATTTTATAATGCTGTTTCAGAAGGACACGTGTTTCAATTTTAATACATGACTTAAGTAGTCTTTCGGAATGTTAGTTCTATCTATCCAAAATGTTTTTGAGTTTCGGCAGTTTATCTTTCTAAGTCTTTGATTTTCTGAAAACCTTGGAAGATTTTATTTTTATAGAAACTGCAAATATTATTAATTGACTAATCTTTGTGGCAAGATATTTTTTGATTGCAGATCTCAACTTTATTATGATTGAAGGTTGCCGTAAATGAATTCTTGCATAAGGCATCTAACCATTTCAGAATTCTTTCCACCTATGCAAATCTCGACAAATATAATTCTGAAACCTATGCCTTGGTTTTGGGTTGATGCTAATATACTAAAGAGAAGATCAACTTACACGTCTCGATTCGTGATTCTATAAATAGAGGAGGCGTGACTGTAAGTGATTAAGTTTTTAGTGGTGTAATCATGTCACATGTAGTGATAGAAGTTCTTACTATCGATAGAGAATTTTTACATTTCACCTTTTGTTCATCTTCAAGAACAAATTAAAACAATAATACTAAAACGGACTAAGTTCGTTGAGTTAATGACTAACTCTACGATACTATTAACTATAAATAAACATATATATACAGATTGTTGCTTCAGTTATACTGCTTCATTCAGCTATCCTCCCAGAAGAGGTATCAATTTCATTAACAATTCTATTGACTGGGTTAGGTATTACTTGTATTGGAAATCCTCTAGTAGGTCTAACTTCCATTGATTCCTTCTGTTTAAGTGGTATGTTTCTATTCTGATTTTGAATTGCAGCATTTCCAAATACAAAATCTAGACGATTGTTTAATTGTTGGATTATCTATTCTAATTTCTCTATTCTAAATCCTTGTTACAATTTTTTTTTTACTAAAAATTAATATAGATTTTTTATGTTTCAGTCATATCGATGGATCTAGTCGGTTGAACCGCAACGATTTTTATATTTTATAATTTTTAATTTTTTTTAATAAAAATAAAAATAAAATAAAAACTGATTTCTTACTAAGTAAAGCTCGAGTAGTCCTCTACTCTTACTTCTTCTATAATTCCAAAGGATCTTTTTGGTATTTTCAAAATAGGTCTAAGTCTTTGTCCATTTACTTTAAATATATTCTGATTTTTAGGATTTTCAATCTCAATATAGGGATAAATATTTTGAACTATGTAAGGTCCTGTCCATCTAGATCTTAATTTTTCTAGATGGTTATGGAGTTTAGCTATGTAAAGATATACTTCTTGTCCTATTTCAAAGCTTTTTGGAATAATTTTCCTATCATACCTGAATTTCATTTTCTCTTTTTCTATTACAGTCTTCGAATAAGCTTCATTTCTAAATTCTTCTAATTCAATTAATTGTATTTTCTTATTTTCAACAGCTTGATTTAAATTAGTATTCAGAGTTTTTAATGCCCAATAAGCTTTATGTTCTATTTCAGCTGGTAAATGACAACTTTTTCCATATACTAGCCTAAAAGGTGACATACCTAAGCTTGTCTTATAAGTAGTTCTATAAGCCCAAAGTGCATCTATCAATCTATTAGCCCAATCCGTTCTAGTAGGATTTACTACTTTTTCTAAGATTAACTTAATTTGTTTGTTGGCAATTTCTACTTGTCCACTTGTTTGCGGATGATATGATGTTGTAATTTTGTGGTTCACTCCATATTTCTTCATTAAGGCTTCAAAACTTCTATTACAGAAATGAGTTCCTCTATCATTAATAATAACTTTAGGTATTCCAAATCTGGTAATTATATTGGTTCTTATAAAATGTATTACCACTTTGTTGTCATTAGTTTTTGTAGGAATAGCTTCTATCCATTTAGATACATAATCCACCCCCATCTAAAAAAATTAAGATCTAGATGCGTAGGACTTTACATAATTCAAAATATTTATTCCTATGGAGCTATTGAAATTGAAAATCCTAAGAATCAAAATATATTTAAAGTAAATAGACAAAAACTTAGACTTATTCTGAAGTTTCCAAAAAGTTCCTTCAAAATTATAGAGGAAGTAAGAGTAGAGGACTACTTGAGTTCTATTAAGTAATATATATAAAAAAATAAAATAAAACAATAATAAATAATAAAATATTATTATTATTATTAATGTAGAGCTGGTTTAACCAAAAGAAACCATCGATTCTACCAAAGCAAAAAAATTAAAAGAAAATATTATAACGATCACACCGAAAGGATCCATCAGCTTGACTGATTACTAGAAAAAAAGTAAAAAGAGAAATTTTGTATTAAATAGAGTGTTAGCTTGATTAAAATAGAGTATTGATTCAATCGAGTGCTAGAAAGATATATATTCTATAATTTCAGTTCAACCATAAAAGTATAACGGTTTTACTAAAATTTTGAAATAATAAAATTAAGAGTCGGTTAGACTGGAGATTCTTCGATATTGACTGAAAAATTATTATTATAGTTATTTATTTTATTAGTTATAACTTTACGAGAGATTCGTTGAGTTAAGCTTAACTCAACGAACTTACTCCGTTGAGTCTTGGATAAGTTAACGAACTCACTTTGTTTAGTTAACTATAACTTAACAGAGTACTTAAGATAAGTCCACTGTTTGGATCTCTAGCACAGCACCAGAAAACTTGATTGGTTACCCAACAACGCGCTAGAAAAACTTGGATTTGTTGACTTCTATTTTTACTTAGTTAATTTATCTTTATGCCTATTCCTTTTTAGAAGTAAACAAACAACCTTTCACACAAATTAGATATTAATTCCAATTTGTATTTTAACTACAAGTGCACAGTGTCTATTGTATTAGTGTGCAAGTACAAGTCGATCCCACAGGGAATTGCTTAAGAATTGCGAACTGTTCTGTTTTTAACAATCAAATTTATATATTCAATAAGCTCTCCGTTGAGTTACAGTTAACTCAATGGACTAAGTTCGTTGAGTTATGGCTAACTCAATGGAGTAACCTCATGGACTTAAGTTAACTCCATGAGCTTGCCTTTCCTATTTAATACTACTATTTACAGAGGAATTCGGCCAACCATTGGGCGGTTTCATAGATTGTAAATAACATCAATTTAGCTCTTTAATGTTAGCAAACACTGGATTTATCATTAGGCAATACTAACATTCAGATAATTCAAATAGTAACCATTAAAATCTTTAAGTCTATTGAACGAACCAATTTTAATAAACTGTAAAACTAAAACAAGCATAAAACAATCACAACACTAACAAATATAACATTAATCATGATACAAAACAAACAATACAATACTCAAATACAAAATACAAACACAGATAAGTTGTTTTTGGTATTTTTGTTTTGATATGAGTATGAAAATGGGCAAAAGGTGAAATGTAAAGTAATCTCAGTCGACAGTAAATACTTCTATCACTACATGCGATGCGATTACACCACTGAAAATTAAACCACTTACAATTTTGTCTCCTCTCCCTATAGAATCGCGAGTCTAGAATTGCAAGATGATCTCCTCTTTAGCATACAGGCATCAACCCGAAGCCAAGGCTAGAAGCTTTACAATCTCCTGACATATGAGTTGGCACTTGGTGAAAATTACTTCCCTTCCCGCGACGCGATCACTCCTCATAGTGGTTGTCAGGCACTGTGTTTGGCTCGGAATTGACCCGACATCAGGAAAGTGTCCTCACAAACCTCCGATGGTTGGTGATTATGGTGGTGGTGGTGATGATTGGTGTGGTGCTTTAGAGAATTGCCGACACTGCCTACAGAAAGCTCGGTGATCCTCCTCTACACACACTGGCCACACACCTCAGCCACACCCATCAACCACACACCCCTCTGCTTTTTTTCTTCTTTTCTTTTATATTTCTTCAGTGGTAACTGCTTCTACTTGAATGATCGGTTGGATTTCCTTCATTCATATCAACGACGATGATTTCTTCTCCCTTCCATGAGTGAATTCCTGCGTGATATGTGCGATCGTGGTTTTTTTCTTCCAACTGTCCTGTTTCTGCAATCGCTACAGTAGCATATTAGAAAATAAATGGTCCATGGAGTTATAGATAACTCAACAGACTTACTTTATTGATTTAACTATAAAACACGTGCAATAAAGAAATAAGCCGCTAACATAACGCGTTACCTTAGTGTGTATTCATGTAACTCAACGCGTACAGTTATGCTAACTTAACGAGTTAAACATGTGTATCTCACGTGATTTACTAAAGCATTTAAATTCAACACGTGCATAATTCTATCTTAACAAGTTCAAATATTTTGGACAGTTACGAACTTAACTATCCGATGCTCAGATGCATTTCGGATAGTTACAGATAACCTTCCGAAAATCCACTTAAGTCATGCATTATGGTTTCGACACGTGTACTTTAGGAAATAATAAAATATTCCTTTAAAACATAACTATTTGGTAATTTAAACATAACTCTTCGATACATGTTCAGTACGTTAAACATAACTGTCCGAAATAACAGAAAATTCAAATACTTAAGAATTTCAAAACCTGCAATTTACCAACAGTTTAGAAATGTACTAAATTAACATTAATTCCTTAGAATTATGCAGATTCTTTCATTAAAGCATATAATAGTGCAATTGTAATATAATGACTTAATTCTCATATGATAAGCGAAATATTATGCAATTGACCATCATTTAACCGTTAATATTATGCACTTTTTCATTCTAAACGTCCACAGACTTAGTCCATGGAGTTAACTGTAACTTCATGGAGTAGTATGTGTTAGTAGTGATAGATTACGTAGGAAATGACATCAACTTAGGGTTTATTTATACTAAAACTTAGGATTTGAGGGCATTATCTGTAGAAATCATTTAGAACTTAGAATAGTAAAAGTCAGAGCGATTCCATTTCGTTCCGTAACATAATGAAGGCAGAGATGGAGTAAAACTTCTAGGATCAGTTTGACACTACAGAATTCCATAGACAGTTGAAGGAATGACATTCATCGTAGAAGATTAGAAACACCACCAAAGAGAAGCAACTTGAAAAGGTAGAAGATGATCTATTCTTCTTTACCAGAAAACTCGTAAATTTGAATGTTTGAATACCTCAAATAATGGAAACAAGAATACGAGTAGCTATAGAAGCAACCGTCAATAGAGAAAGAAAAATCAAACCGCACAATGAAGTTTCCCTAGAACTTATAAGAAGAAAATCACAATTTTGGTTTATAAGAAAGATAGTTGTAGAAGTAGCTTATCAACAATTTAAAAAACAAAGAGAGTAGGAAGAACGAGTGCTACACCCAGAATCTTCACAACGACAGCTAAGAGAGCAAGTTGAAATGCCGACTATAGTAGCAAAACAAGTAAGACCTTCAATTCCACCACCTAAACCACTAGAAAGGGTGGTAGTTATAGGGCCATCTATTGAAGAAGAGTCTACAAGCTGCAAAGATGACTAATAATAGAGATGGATTTTTATGGAAATCATTTAATCGTAGTTCAATCAGCTATGAATATCTGAATATGGAAGAAACTACTAGAATTCCACCCAATACATTAGAAGGAATAGATCATATTATGGGGATAAATGAAGGATTGATTATTTACAGAACCAAACCAAGGTATGCTATTCTATTACCCGATATTTTGATTAAAAATCCTATTACTAGAGAAGAATGGAATATAGAAAGGCCTAATAGATTGGAAGTATCAACTAAAAATTGTGGGTCAGCTTTAACATTTTCTAATAAAAATTCAACCATTCTTGAAAAATTGTATTATTGGAGACCAATTGGAAACTAGGATGAGGATCTGTGTTTAAGTGTGTATAATTTTCTGAATAGATCTTGGACTGAAAATACTATGATATATCTAGGAGAGAAAGCATTAGTTAACAATATACATGTCATACTTGATGGATATATATATCTAGTCACAGATATATCAGTTGCATTTAGATCTGATTTATACATAGTAAGCATAAATAGTTATAATAATGACTTTATAGAAATATTACCTATACCTAATGATATAGTTGAACCACCATCTGCAGAATATAATAAAATTCAATTAGGAGTGTGGTATGGTGGATTATAAAAGACTTGAATGAATATGATGATCCTACTTTATGTTTAGTAAGATGGTGGGATGAATTGATGAAATTTCAAATATGGATTATAAAAGACTTGAATGAATGGAAATGGGAAGAGGAATATATTGAAATATATGTAGAAATAGAAACAACTACATTATATTGGAACAGAAAAAGATCCCTTTTCGTATTTCAATTCATTAATGGTAATACACTTATATTTAACATTAATAACATACTACAAGTTTACAAGTTAAAAAGGAAAGCAGACTGCATTAAAATAGAATTAATAGCAAAAAGAATAATGTCTAAAAGTTTTGCTTGGACTAACATGTTTATTTCATTCGTCACTACTTTCAATCTTGTTCTTAAATTGTGATTTTGCACTTTTAATGTTGTGTGCATGCTGCATTTATTTATTTTTTAAAAAGAAAAAAAAAACAAAAAGCCAACTTTTAGTTTCTATTTTATTTATTTTTAGAAAAGAAAAAAACAAATAAAATATCAATCCAGTTTGTTGGTATCTGTTCTGAGAAACCAACTAGCTTGCTTGTGAGCCACTAAAGGCATAGGAGCCTAGGTTCCACATAAGGCACCGATTTAACAATTTATGTTTTGTTGTTAAGTTGTTATTTTGTTATATATTCAGCTCTTATTTGTGAATGAAAAGTTTTTCAGAATCAAATGTTAGAAGATGTTGAAGGAGATACAAAAGAACAAGGTATGTAATTGATTAATTATCTTGAATTTACATTCAAGAACAGTTCATGGAGTTATTCATTAACTCAACAAATTAAGTTTCTTAAATTAGGTGCTAAGTCAACGAAACAATATTCATGCTTACTAACATTTTCTGTATTTACTATAAATCTTTTACATTGAGGACAATGCAAAATATAGGTATAGGGGGAGGTAATTAGATTAAAATCCAAGTAATCTTATTAATTAGAGGAATTAGGATTGTACTGCAAATTTCTATGGAAACTGAAAATCTTTTATGAATTTACTGTAACTAACCAAAATTTCTTATAACTATTCGATAATTGAAACTGTAAAAAAACACTATAACTGTTTGAATGTTATATTTAGAATCTTATATAAGATACTACAAAAGTTTACTATTAATACAATATGGATATAGTATCTTATGTTTTTACTAAATTTTATGAGTTTAACAGTTTCACGATTTTAAAAAGAAATTAGAATGCTTAACTAAAACTCAGGAAATTATCTAAAATCCTAAAAGAGTTGAAATGTTGATTTTTGAATTAAATGAAATACATATGATCAATGAGACATTTAATTTGATTGATTAAACTTGTAGAATGATTTGCGTGTAAATCTTATCAAACTACAGAAAAAGTATGAGCTTATTGATATGGATTCATGCTTTCAGTAAATTATAAAAGTAGGATTATATAAGATTTGTGTTTTATTACATCTGTATTAATGAAATATGTATATATACTGTGTTGAAAAGAAAAGAAAAGGAAAAAGAGAAAAACTTTAAGAGTTTATTGATTTGTTTGATCACGAGCCTTTTGTACTTGAGCAGATAGGTATGTAAGGATTATTGACCTAAAAAATGACTCTTTAAATTTGGCAACCTAAGATCCTGATCAAATTTAAGATTGTTGAATGAAAGCTCAATACATGGGTACACTAGAAAGCTTTTATATGATTCAAACTTTTCAAATTAACTTTTAAAGTAAAAATATGCATATATTGTTCTAAAAAGATAAAAGTGTTTTGTGAAAATACAGATATCTTTTGAATCGCGTATATTTTCTATTATTTATGATTATTGAAGTATGAATCTAGATTATACATTTGAAGTTGTTTATTTGAGATATAATTCATTATTCTGCTTGTTTTAATCATATTGAGTTGAATTGTGTTTTGATCCGTATGTAGTTGAAATTTATTCTAAAATCATATAGGGAAATTCAGGATAACAGATGTTTGAAAAGAAAAAAATGATAATATAATTACCACTTATGTGATGATAGTATATTTTATATGTAAGTTACATACGTTTTAAATATATTTTGTTGAGTATTTTGTTTTGATGATGTGTGCTGAATGAAAAATAGTCATATTTGCTCAATTACTATTGCTTGTGAAAAGAAATTAAAATCATAAATTAATACAGAAAAAGCTTACTGATATAAATAATTGTCTATATTGGATCTGAAATTATACTAAGTTAATAACTAGTCGTTTCGTTGCATTAATTTCCCATTTAACTAAATGTTAAGTTAACGTGTATTTTTATTGAAAAGTATGATATGTTTTAAAGTTATATCTTCTGTATCATGAATAGTGCACGTTTAGACAACTCGTTAAGTTAGAGTTTTGTTCGTATATAGATCACATGAGAACTCGTTAAGTTAGAGGCTTAAAGGTTAAAATAGGTTATGTGAGAACTCGTTAAGTTAGTGAGTAAAAGAAGAGACGAACTCGTTAAGTTAGTGTTGTACACGTGGTGAAATTATAAGTTACAAATGTTATATTGTATCACGTGAGGTGCACATGTTTAACTCGTTAAGTTAACATAACTAAATGTGTTGAATTGCTATATTGAACACTAAGGCAACGCGTTAGGTTAGCGTTATAAACTTAAGTTATTATTTTTGCACGTGGTAAAACGCTTATTATAAAAACATTTGTTTATCACTAGTTCGTTGAGTTATCTACAACACAACAGAGTTGGTTCGTTGAGTTATCGTAACACCATAGAGATGGTTCGTTAAGTTAGCGTAACACCACAGACTTTGTTCGTTGAGTTAGCTACAGTACTTGTCACATGAATTGGCACATGAAGAACTCGTTAAGTTAGAAATGTTAAGTTAATATCTACTTGTGCTACTCGTTTAGTTAACATTAAAGTAACGACTTACTATTACATTTGATGAAAAATTTTGGACGAAAAAGTTTATTTTGTAGGAAATTTTTCAGAGATCTAGGATTGATGATTAAAGAAAATTTGAAATGTAAACGTGGGTTAGAACGTGTGTATTTCGATGAAGGAAAAAGAAAAGACGTGAAGAAGTGGAAGATTGATAGTGATTAAATGTGGAGGATATGCATGAAATGAAGATACAATATAAAAGGCATAGAATTCTCATTGATCATTTATCCCTACACACCAAACAAAAAATCTTTTTAGGGATCAAAATCACCTCTTTGGGGAAAAGCTCTCAAGTGGAAGAAAATTTAGTGAAGTAGAAAAAAGGTAAGATATATGTCATTGAAGATTTGAAGTATCAGATGGAAGAAAATTCAATAAAGCAGAAAAGGTTAGATTTATGTTATTGAAGATTTAAAGTATCAGAAGAAAGCAAATTCGGTGAAGCAGAAAAAGACTAGATATTCGTCATTGAAGAATTGCTGAAGAAGAAAGAGAAGAAGAAGAAGAAAGATCTCAAATAGGGAGAAATGTTTTAAATTCCGCAAATTAGTTTTCTTTGTTTGTAGTTATGAAATTGTTTAGATGAAACATGGTATCGATATATAATTGCATCTACAATTTCTGAGGAGAATTGAATTGTATATTGTAATTGAAACCTTGAATAAAAATGATTTTATGAAAATAGTGTCTCGACTTGTTTTTGAGTTTTAAAGTTTCAATTATAATCGAAAATGTTGAAAAACACAATTCACCCCCCCTCTTGTGTAGCCATACGATCCTACATATTTGCAGGTTGGAGAGGAGAAAACAATGTTAAATTAGATTACTAAATTAATACAGAATATCTTTATATTAATCTAGTTTATGTATTTTGAAGATACAAAATGAAGAATTAGTTCTAACACTTTAGAAAGACTAACTTGTTAGATTTTAGTAGTTTGCTAAGGGACTAGCAAAAGTTAAGTATGGGGGAAGTGTTTAGAATGAGAAAGTGCATAATATTAATGGTTAAATAATGATTAATTACATAACATTTAGCTTATCATATGAGAATTAAGCCATTATGTTATAATTGCACTATTATTTGCTTTAATGAAAGAATCAACATAATTTCAGGGAATTAATGTTAATTAAGTACATTTATGCATTGTTAGTGAGTTACAGGCTTTCTAATTCCTAAGTATCCAAATTGTTTGTTATTTCGGAGAGTTACATTTCATGTACCAAACAGTTATGTTTTAAACGCTTAAAGAATACTTTATTATTTCCTAAAGGACATGTGTTGTAACCTTAATGTATGACTTAAGTGGATTTTTGGTAAGTTAGATGCTAACTATTCGAAATGTGTTTAAGCATCAAATAGTTAGGTTTACAAGTATCCGAAATAGCTTTTTATCATAAAACTAACTGAGGACACGTGTCACGATTTGGAAACTTGACTTAAGTTATCTTTCGAAAGGTTAGATATTAACTATCCGAAATGTGTGTGAGTTTCGGATACTTATAATTGTAACTATCCGAAACATCTAAACTCGTTAAGTTATTTTTTTTATTGCACATGTTTTATAGTTAAGTCAATGAAGTAAGTTCGTTGAGTTACATTAACTTCATGGACCATTTATTTTCTAACATGCCATTGTATCAATTGCAGAAACAGGAAATTCGAAGGAAAGCCACGATTGCATGTATCACGTAGGAATCAACTCATGGAATGAAGAAGAAATCACCATCATTGATATGAATGAAGGAAATCCAACTGATTATTTAAGTAGAAGTAGTTACTATTGAAAGAAATATAAAAGAAGAGGAGAAAGATGAAGAATTGGAAGGTGGAGGACCGCACTAACTACAGGAAGCGTTAGAAGTTCCCTGAAGCTCCACAACACTACCAAAATCACCAACCATTGGAGGTTTGTGAAGATACTTTCTAGATGTCGGGTTGATTCCGAGCTAAACATGGTGACTAACAACCATTGTGAGGAGTGATCGTGTCACAAGAAGGGAAGCCATTTTCACCAAGCACCAACTCATATCTTAGGAGATCGTAAAGCTTCTAGCCTTCGTTTTAGGTTGATGCCAGTATGCTAAAGAGGAGATCAACTTACAAGTCTTGGTTCATAATTCTATAAGGAGAGGAGGCAAGATTGTAAGTGATTAAGTTTTCAATGGTGTAATCGTGTTGCATGTAATGACGGAAATTTTTACTATCGATAGAGATTTTTACATTTCACCTTTTGTTCATCTTCAAGAATATATCAAAACAAAAATATCAAAAACAACTAATTTTCTGTATTTACATTTAGTATTAAAGTGTTGTATTGTTTGTTTTGTATCGTGATTAATGTTATCATTGTCAGTATTATGAATGTTTTAGGTTTGTTTGATTTAGAAAATAGAAAATAGTTTTATTATTTACTGAAATTGATTTGTACAAAATACTTAAAAATCTTAATGGTTACTGTTCAAAATATCTAAATGTTAGTGTTGCTTAATGACAAATCTCAAATTAACTAACATTAAAAAGCTTAATTGATGTTATTTACATTCTATGGAATCACCCAATGGATGACTGAATTCCTTTGTGAATAGTAGTATTTAATTGGAAAGGTAGACTTATGGAGTTAACTTAAGTCCACGAAGTTAGTCTATTGAGTTAGCTGTAACTCCATGAACTAAGTCTATTGAGTTAATAGTAACTCAACGAAGTGCTTAATTGAATATATACAAACTCTAACATAAAAATTAAAATAGTACACAATTATTACTCAATCTTTTTGGGATTGACCTGTACTTACACACAAATACAATATACACTATGCACTTATAGTTAAAAATACAAATTAGATTTAATATCTAATTTGTGTGAAAAGTTGTTTGTTTACTTCTAAAAGAATTTATTAATATAAGCAGAAAAATAAATTAAACAAGTTTTTCAACCTAAATACTTTTCAAATTAACTTGTAAAGTAAAAATATGCTTATACTGTTCTAAAAAAATAAAAGTATTTTGTGAAGATACAGATATCTTTTGAATCGAGTATATTATCTATTATTTATGATTATTGAAGTATGAATCTAGAATTAGACTTTTGAAATTGTTTATTTGAGATACAATTCATTATTCTTCTTGTTTAAATCTTATTGAGTTGAATTATGTTTTGATTCGTATGCAGTTGAAATTTATTTTAGAAATCATATTGGAAAATTTAGGATAACAAATGTTTTGAAAAAGAAAAAAAATTGATAATATAACTACCACCTATGTGTTGTTAGTATATTTTGTATGTAATTTACATATGTTTAAAATACATTTGAAGGTTGGAGAGAAAAAAACAATGTCAAATTAGATTATTGAATTATATAGAATATCTTTATATTAATCTAATCTTAGTATTCTGAAGATACGAAATGAAGAAATAATTTTCATAAGGAATACTGATTTCTAAAGAAAAGAACTAGTTTTAACACTTTAGACATACTTGTTAACAAGCTCTAATTAGTTTGCTAAGGGACTACCAAAAGTTAAGTATGAGGGAAGTGTTTAGAATGAAAAAGTGCATAATATTAATGGTTAAATAATGGTTAATTACATAATATTTAGCCTATCATATGAGAATTAAGCCATTATGTTATAATTGCACTATTATATGCTTTAATGAAAGAATCTGCATAATTTCAAGGAATTAGTGTTAATTAAGTACATTTCTACATTGTTAGTGAGTTACAGGCTTTGTAATTCTTAAGTATCCGAATTGTTTGTTATTTCGGAGAGTTGCATTTCATGTATCAGATAGTTATGTTTTAAACACTTAAAGAATACTTTATTATTTCTTGAAGTACACATGTTGTAACCTTAATACATGACTTAAATGGATTTTCGGTAAGTTAGATGCTAACTATTTGAAATATGTCTGAGCATCGGATAGTTAGATTTGTAAGTATTTTAAATATCTTTTTATCATAAAACTTAACTGAGGACACATGTCATAATCTGAAAACTTGATTTAAGTGTGGTTTTATAATATTAAGCATGATCTATTTTATTTGCATATATTTATATCATGTACAGGTGCATAGTAACAACTCATTGAGTTAGTGTTATTTTTGTTAAAAGATCACGTGCTAACTCATTGAGTTACAGATTTAAATGTGTAATAAGATCATGTGAGAACTCATTGAGTTAGCGAGTAAAATGTAAGTTATATATCTGAACTCGTTATGTTAGAATTATGCACGTGTTGAATTTAAATGCTTTATTATGTCACGTGAGCTGTATGTGTTTAACTCATTAAGTTAGCATAACTATATGCGTTGAGTTACTTAAATATACATTAAGGTAACACGTTGTATTAGTGTTATATGTTTATAAGTTATTTCTTTATTGCACGTGTTTTATAGTTAAGTCAATGAAGTAAGTCCATTGAGTTATACTAACTCCATGGACTAGTTATTTTCTAACATGCCACTATTAGTAGTTGTAGAAATAGGAAATTCGAAGGAAAACCATGATTGCATGTATCACGCAGGAATTAATTCGTGGAATGAAGAAGAAATCACCATCGTTGATATGAATGAAGGAAATTCAACTGGTCATTTAGGCAGAAACAATTACTATTGAAAGAAATATAAAAGAAGAGGAGAAAGACGAAGAAAAGTATGTGTGAAGGTGGAGGACTACACTAACTGTAGGAAGCGTCAGAAGTTCCTTGAAGCTCCACAACATCACTAAAATCACCAACCATCGAAGGTCTATGAGGATACTTTCTAGATGTCGGGTCGATTCCAAGCCAAACACGGTGACTGACAACCACTGTGAGGAGTGATCACATCGTAAGAAAGGAAGTCATTTTCACCAAGCACCGACTTATATCTCAGGAGATAATAAAGCTTCTAGCCTTGGTTTCGAGTTGATGCCAATATACTAAAGAGGAGATCAACTTACAAGTCTTGGTTCATGATTCTATAGGAAGAGGAGGCAAGATTGTAAGTGATTAAGTTTTCAATGGTGTAATCGCATCGCATGTAGTGATAGAAGTTCTTACTGTCGATAGAGATTTTTATATTTCACCTTTCATTCATCTTCAGGAACATATCAAAACAAAAATACAAAAAACTAATTATCTATGTTTACATTTGGTATTAATGTGTTGTATTGTATCATGATTAATGTTATTATTGTCAGTATTGTGAATGTTTTATATTTAATTGATTCAGAAAATAGAAAGCAATTTTATAGATTACTGAAATTGATTTGTATAGAATACTAAAAATCTTAAAATTGATTTTTAAATCTGAATGTTAGTGTTGATTAATGACAAATCTTAAATTAACTAACATTACAAAGCTTAATTGATGTTATTTACATTCTGTGGAACTACCTAATGGATGGTCAAATTCCTTTGTGAATAGTAGCATTTAACTAGAAAGGTAATCTCGTGGAGTTAACTTAAGTTCATGAAGTTAGTCCGTTGAGTTAGCTGTAACTCCACGAACTAAGTTCGTTGAGTTAACAGTAATTCAACAAAGTGCTTAATTGAACACACATAAACTCTGGCATAAAAATTAAAATAGTACACAATTCTTACTCAATCTCTATGGGATCGACTTATATTTGGATAGAAATATAATATACATTGTGCACTTGCAATTAAAAATACAAATTGGACTTAATATCTAATTTGTGTAAAAGTTGTTTGTTACCTTAAAAGAATTTATTAATATATGCAATAGATAAGATCTGATTGAACAAAATAGGTTTTCTAATTTAACTACAAACAACCCAAACAAGACAGATGTAAAAGCAACAATCGTAGGAGAAGAAAATGTTAGATTTAGAAATAGAAAAAGTGAATTATCATAAAATGTTAAGGTAGATTGCAATTTTGATATGGAATTTATTTATATTATGAGTGGATGGAAATATTCAACATTTGATGCACATGTACTTCAAGATGCAATCAGTTAGCCAATTGGTTTTTGAGTTCCACCAAGTATTATTTTTAGTGAATATAATGTCATTATTCTAACATGATAATTAATTTAGATAAGAATGGTTTTTGATAGTTTTGATTTAAATATTGTTTGTAAGGAAATTCTATTTGGTTGATGTTAGTTATCTAAATCGATCAGAATTTCTTACTTCATTATGAGGTGTTTATTATCATTTAAATGATTATGTTGTTGATCAACTTTCAAGTAATGTAATCGAGAATTTTAATTGTAGGCATTTATAATTACAAATTGTCATAAAATGCACACTTAGAGTGGTGAAGCATTCACTCTTGATTTTACAAGGTTATATGTCATTTTTTTATAAAACATAAGTTAAGATTGTTTAAGCATGTTTCCTTCTTTATAATTTTATTTGTAAGGTAAATAAAACAAATCTACTTGAAGATCTTGAAGATGAAGTAGAAGGAATTGAAGACCACAACCAAGAAATAGAATTTTCAACACATTTTGAAAATGATGAACAACTACATATTGTTGGTAGTAGTCAAGAATAAAGAAAGATAATAGTAGATCAAATGCGTGCAATAATGTCCCAATTTATGTGGCATAATCATCATTATTAAATCATGAACTATATTTTGTATTTTCTTTATTTAAGAGTTTGTCGTGAAATATTTGTAACAATGGAAGATATGACTTTACATTTCATTCTTATAATTTACTTTTATTTCATTGTTGTATTTCAATATTTTTTATTTATGCTTTTTAAGATTTATGATCATAAATACTTAAAATATATATTTTATGATTATTAAAATATATAATGTCCAATTAATTTATTTTTAATTTCAAATATGTATTATGATTAAATTAAGAAAAAAATTTCAACAACTATATAATTTTCCTATACAATTGATTGGTTTTTGCTTCGACTTAAAAGTGAGTGTGTAAGTGAAATTGATACTAAAGTTAAGGTGTACCTTAAGGGTGGACTAGCCATTAAGGGTAAACCACCTAAAATTTTCTATGTTACTAGCTTTAGTTTTTCTTCTCTTTGTGCATAGTTTTGTTTACTAATTTTGCATAATTAAAATCACTACTCATAAATCGTAAAACTTTAAATAGTATTTAAAAGTTTTTAACATCACCATTCACCCCCTCCTCTAGTGAGCCATCTAGTCCTAAAACAAACATTATTCCTCATATAGTATTTATGCAAACTACTATATTGTATGGTTGCTTGTATAAATTTGTAAATATCTAGTTATGGCTTATTACAAAGTACATGTTATTGGTTAATAACTATATATAGTCAAGAAAATAATGTATTACAATTAGAATATAATAATGTTGAAGTCTTTGTCTAAGATAATGCTCCTAATGTATAAAATATAAATATGCTAGTAGTTGGTATTGAGTATTGTCACATTCAGAGATAGTTGTTGAAATTGAAGAGCAAAGAGAAGATGTTACTGTTGCTAAAACTTTGTAGAAGTTCTAATAAATGTTGTTGATAATATTATTGATATGATAGTTGCAAATACTTCAAAATTTCATACAAAGTTAGAAAATGATGCTGATAATTTTGAAGATATAGCTACTACTAAAGATAATACTATAAGTTCTAGATCTATAGAAGATCATAACATGGAAATTCCAAATCTAGAATAAAATTTGGAAGACAACATACTACTATGGTTCAGAGACAATTCTTGTTATGCATGGTACTTAGATTACAAAACTCTTACTATTTTATATGCAAAATCAATTAAATTTGAAGGGATGACAAATATAAGAAAGATGTTTCAATTTCAAGGGATGTTGACATTATTGCCACAACGACTAGGCTATTTATTAGTTCAAGAAGTTATAAGTTATTTCTACTAAAACTTAATAGTCGTAAACAATATTCCTGTTTCAAATACAAGAGTTAGATATTGAATTAACTCTTGAAATTTTATATGAAGTATTAAGTCTAAAGAATGAAGGAAGACAAATATATCAACTAGGATGAGACATCAAAAAATTAGCAAAAAATCCTAATGCAAACAATGAACTTAGGCTTTTAAATGATTTACATGGTCAAGCAAGATTTATTGCAAAGATCTTGTATACTCTCATATTTCAAAAGTTTGGTCATGGAACAGAAGTTGGCAAATGTTGATTCTATGCAACTTAAATCTTGATAAATCACATTTAGGTAAACTAGTATAATGTCTTTATCTATTATATTCTAAATTTGTAGAGTAAGTTATTTTTTGGAGATGCAATATTAAGAATTATGGTAAGTCAAACAAATCTTACACATTGGCCATAGAAAAAGATAAAATTGAGATCTTTCTCTGTAAAAGAATTACAAAAGTAGTAGAATATAGACTTACTTGAAATACAACATAGACAACAACAGCAATAAGAACAATCACATTCCCAATAATAAATAGATAGTCATGATATAGAATAATTACAATAACCTTTATAGGTTAAAAATACAAATTTAGATCAAGAAATAATTAATCAAGTAAACAAAGTTAGTATAGAAATTACACAAAAGATTTTAGAAACTCTGTTGAACATTTTTAAAAGGCATAGAGGCTTCTAAATTAATAAAGAACAAATTATGTACTACATAGAAACATTTTTTGTAATTTGTTGAAAATTGTAAATAATTGTTTTCTTTGATTCAAATGATGTATTTACTTAAAATAGTTATTGTATATCTATGTTTTTTTATGTAAAATGAAAATTGATTTTTTGAGTTCTCTTTTGAATTTATACTTAGCATTTTTTCCTCACATGTTTTTATGATTTTTTATAATGACAAAAAGGAGGACAATGATTTTTTGAAAGTTGACTTATTAGGTTTTGTCATCATAAAAAAGAAGAGGATTGTTAGGATTTTTTTTTTATTATAAATATTTTACTAAGTCTAAAATAAATCTAAGTATACATTTTTATCTCTAAAACGAACATTCTTGGTGGATCTATGACAAGGGAATGTAGAAATTCAAAAAGAACATAGTGAATGTGGATAATTCAAATTTGAAAAAGTACATGAGATCATGGATTATGGATAAACATGTTGAAACAAGAAACTTCAGTTCGACTATTATAAATAAAAGATACAAGCTACACTTCATTCATCACTACCAAGAAAGAGGAATCTCAACAAAGAAAAAGAATCCAAATCGAGAGAAAGAGATATTCAACCTATATAGAGAAATACTAGCAAATATAGAGGAAAAAATTATCTTAAAGCAATTTCGAAGGTTCAAAGAAAGAAGTAAGGAGATATAAAAGTGGAGCAAAATCAAGAATAAGCAGCAACTACATGCAAAACTTAGGTTTGAAAAATCCAATTCACTAAAGGTGAGAATAAGGTAAATCATCTTTTTGTGTTTTTAATTGTATCGAAGAAAATTTTATATTAGAATTGACAAATAGGGAATTGTGCTTAAAAGTTTGAATTATCACTTTGTAAATAATGTTGTGATTTATGAAAATTGTGAGTATTCTATACTCTTATTTTATCCATTAGAGTTTTTAAATTCTAAAGACATAATTCATCCTCACTCTTGTGATACTTACAATCTTACAACTAGCGTAGCTTTCATAAGGCAACACACGTCCTCTGACATCTAGTGACTCACCTTCAGCTATGGTGAGTCATCAATTACGTAAGGTAGCAACATGCCTCAACTCCACTTACCTGAGCCATTTATGTAGGCTTCACCCCTTGCTCAAAGAGTCTTGTCTCTTGAGCTTCACCATTATTCTATGGTGTGGCACTTTGTCTTTCACAACATTACTTTAGTTGTACTCTCTCAACATGTTGGCTCACTTACCAATTGACGTGTTCCTTCGTGGTTTCAACTACATGTTGGCTTCCCTTGCCAACTGACATGTTCCTTCACTATCTCAACTTTAAGTCGCTTGCTTGTGACCCTTCATCTTCCACAACCATTGAAGTTCTACTTCATTACTTATCTAGTAGGTAGATAAACTTTGATTAATGTTATTACAATGTCAATCCAAGTGTCCCTTTGAACCTTAGTTGTTTTAACTCACCTCATGTGAATCAACTTCACATGGAGTGTAACACTTACCTTGATGAAACTCAATCCCTCAAAAGTAAGTCATCAAACCAAGATTAATTATTTCAAATATTTTCATCATCTATTCTTTGAATAATGTCATCATCAGCTAGACACTACTACTAATGATTAATAGATCATCTACATATAATGATACAATCAACAACTTTTTTTACTACTTCTTAACATAAAGAGTAGCTTTTGAAGACTTTTTTCAAAGCCCATGTTTAGCAAATGATAATCTATTTAGTTATAACAAGCACAAAAGGCTTGTTTCAATTCATATAAAGTCTTTCTTAACTTATAAACTTTGTTAGATTGGCCAAAAACCTTAAAGCTAGTGAGTTATCATGTATAGACTTCTTTTTACAAATCATCATTTAAAAATGCAAATTTAACATTAAGTTAATGAATTTTCCACCCCAATTGAGCACAATCAATAAAATGTCTAAGTAATCTACTTCAAATTCTTGAACATATTTTTCGCCACAAGCAATCGAGGATAATTGAAAATTTTAGTAATAAATAAAAATAACAATACAAACTTGTGTAATCAGGTGTTGAGATTTTTTTATTACTCTCTTTAATTTTACACTTATTCGAATTTTATGAAATTTAAAATATGCGGTAAATTTTTAATTAAAAAATAAATAAATAAAAATAGCAAATTTTGAGAGCAAAATGATAGAAACCAGAAGGACATATCATCGCCATCGTTTTTCCACTCCTAACTCTTCGGTGCATCCGGCGGAGTAGGGAAAGGAGCGGGAAACGACTGGCGGTGGAAATCGGGATTCTGTAGGCGGAAGTGCAATGGCTGCCGGTTCTGCTGCGATCTACAGCCTTTTCATCATCAACAAGTCCGGAGGGCTCATCTTCTACAAGGTGTGCCTTTTCCCCCTTTTTCTTTTCCTCTCTAAGAGCGGATATATTTGTTGTTGTTGGGGAACCATCTGGTCTGTTGCGCTTAGGACTACGGATCGGCTGGGAGGATGGACACGAACGACAGCCTGAGGCTCGCCAGCCTGTGGCACTCCATGCACGCCATCTCCCAGCAGCTCTCCCCCACCGCTGGTTGCTCCGGGATCCAGTTCCTCCAGGCCGACACCTTCGATCTCCACTGCTTCCAATCCCTCACTGGTCCGTATCTTGTATTTTTCTTGTTTTTACGCTTTTCTTCTTGTGGATCTGTTCCCGTTGTAAAACGGATGTTTTTTTTAATCATTCTCAATTTTGGGGTGCATCTTAAACATTTCATGGAAGAGGTTGATTACAACAGTTGTTCAGAAAAAGTGTGCGTGTATAAGTATATTGAGAGGAAAGACGGGTGTTTGCTTGTTGATTTTGTCAAGTTTTTTATCTGTTTCAGCTCTGATATCCCATTCTCTGTTGTTATTTTCACTGGATCAGTACTTGATAGAGAGAAGAACTTGATGCACACATTGATAATTAGATAATTGTCTGATCCACAATATTATGCAATACAACAGCAGAATGTTATGGGAAAAATAGGCTTTGTTACTACATGAAGGTTATTACATCTAATTATTATGAAAAGTTTATGCCATGTCAATGCACAATCCACGCCATTGGAGAGTCACCATTTGGTGCTTGCCTGGTCAATATTCCCAGGTGTGAGTGTGAGGACTTCAAAACAAATTCAAATTTTGACAGTAACTGATCGTAAAGGCAGCCAATATCCTGCAGTAATAACAGTTACTAACATATGTCTGCACTGCACGATGCTGTGCCAAGTTTGACTAGATTAACCTTTTCAAAGAGGATTTGATTTTAGTTGATCGGTTGAGTGATTCTCTCTGAATGATTGTGTAAAGAGTGTGCTTGTCTTTTGAAATCCAATTCATTTTGCATCATTATAATTCCTGTAAGAGATGAGATGCATATGCTTAGATGGATGAGTTGTAATACTATAAGGGAGAAGCTTAAAAATGATTTTATTAGGGGAAAAAGGAGAAGAAGAAAAAAGGAGAAAGGAGGAAAGAGTAGGGAAAAAACGAAAAAAATGTGAAAAAATATAGTGGAAGTAAAAAATACATTAAAAAAGGAGAAAAAATTTTAAAAAAAATTCTTGACTGTAGATCATCTACTTGCTTTCTGAGAATAGACCACATTTATTTATCTATTCTACTGCCTCAGATTGTATCATTTGATGATCATTTTACTATTGTCTGAGATTAGTTCTTCCAAGATTTATCTCATGATTCTGCTTTCAATCCACCCTTTGAATTCCTGTTTCATCATTTTTTCTTGCTATCATGCTTCATAAGCTTTAAATTGGTATATTGTTTGCTTCATTTAGCTTAGCAGATTTACAGATGCAGATTTTTAAAGTCAGTGTGCATCTACTGTTTTCCAGCCAGATTTTTGTGTATACATGGCCCGTTCTTCATGATTCTGCTTTCAATCTGCTTGCCAAATCCCTGTTTAATCAGTTTTTATTGTTAGCACTCTTTATAAGCTTGAAGTTGGTATTTTGTTTGCTTCATTTTGATTAGTGGAATTATAGATACAGATTTTTGAAATTGATATGCATCAGCTGTCTCTTAGCTAGATTTCTGTGTATACATGACTTGTTTTCATGATTCTGCTTTCAATCAGCCGTCTAAATTCTTGTTTAATCATTTTTCCTTATTAGCATGCTTCATAAGGTTCAAATCAATGTCCTGTTGGCTTCATTTCAATTAGCAGATTTGTAGATGTGGATTTTTGAAGTCAATGTGCATCTGCAGTCTTCCAGCTTGATTTCTGTGTATACATGAATGTCTATAGTTTGAGGGTTCTAATATAAGGTTAAGTGAATACCACGAGTTTACATGTAAAATAGAGGGGATGAGAGGATGGGCCCCTGTGGTCCATATGAGATGAAATTTGATGAGATGGAAGAAAATAGATAAAGAGGGACCTATGAAGGCCAGAGAAAGGAGAGATAAGTCATGTAATAGTTCCCTATTCAAGTGTAAATTAAATGGAAAATAATCTAAGTAACCTAATGTGTCCTAACAATGGTGTGCAAGTGATTAAGTTAGACTAAGTGAGTCAAAAGGACAACAAGACAAAACAAACAAGGAAATAATGCAATCATCCAAAATAACAGAAATAACAATGTAGAAGACATGTAGTAATGATGTACCCAAATTAAGGTGCTCAATGATAACATAATGGAGACAGGTTTCGGTGCCTAAGGATTTTTTACCCTGAGATAATCTAATTAGTGATTTGGGTGTTAATATAAGGCTCTAAGCTAAAACTTAGATATGGCATAATTTGGGTTTCGAATGCCATAGGGATACTTAGTGTAAAGTGGGGGTGCTATGGGGTTCTATAGTGCAAGCAAGGATCTAAGTGTATATATTTAAGGTGCAAGATTCTAATGAGTGTAAAATGGAGCTATGTAAAGGAAAGGCACTACATATAGAGTTAAAGTCCAAAAAAGGAGTTCTTGGGGACATGGAATGTATCCTAAATGTAAAGTAAAGTTGAGGAGGGTCAAACATAGCATCTCATCATTAGGTCCTATTTGGCATTAAAAGCATGATATGCATGAGTGCATGAGATGATACAAGCAAAATATGATGCATGGATGCACAAAATTAAAGTAACTTAGGTGTCATATTTTGTTTGTTTTTATCTTTGATTATATTTTGAGTTATTTTTATCTTTGGTGTTTTGTTCATGTTTCGCTTGGGGGGAATAACATTGTGGGCCAGCCATAAGAGAAATTCCCAAGAGGCCCAAATGTTTATTATCATTAGATTTTTGTTGAAGATTTTTTATATTATCATATTATTGCTTGATTCTTTCTTCTTACCATTGTTAACAACCTTAGATGCAAGACTTATATTAATAAGAATCCTAACAGATGAGAGGACCTAGGAAGTGCAAATTTTGGTCATTAAAGTTCAAGGAAGAACAGGTGAGGGGAATAGCCCATGGGAGTTTGAAGGTATAGATGAGAAAGAAAGTTGTGTGATCCGCTAACCTATATCATTGGAGTTAATGACTCCAAAGTTGTGACCTTATGCATGAAAAGATGAGAAGGTGAGAAGTTTCATGCATCCCAATTTGGAAGAAGGGAGGAGGGGGTCTAAAGAGACCCCAAGGTGAGATAGAAAAAGGAAGGAGAATGAATTTTAGAAGAGAGGGAGGATAGAAAACAGAAGCCTATATGCATTACACCATGTCCCTCTTAAGGTGAGAGTGTGATTTGCTAAAGTGCATTATGGGCGTTTTATGGCCTGAGCCATTAGTTTTCTGTGTATACATGACTTGTTTTCATGATTCTGCTTTCAATCAGCCCTCTAAATTCTTGTTTAATCATTTTTCCTTATTAGCATGCTTCATAAGTTTCAAATCAATGTCTTGTTTGCTTCATTTCAATTAGCCAATTTGTAGATGTGTATTTCTTCTGGATAGCAGGTTTAAATACATACATGTTCACATTTACTCCAGTTTTAACTGATTGTTTCCTCAATCAACCTCATTTGGAAATTAGTAGAAGAAAATAAACATGGTACCAATTCCTAACAATTACAAGCATAGCATGGTTATATCAGAATAATATCATATAGTGGTAAAGAAGGTTACATTTCTAGCTTTCAAGCAGGAGCATAAATATGCCATTCTACATATGAAGTTGATGTAAAACTCTTAGCCAATAGATTGAATCTTATGTCTGTTTAATGTGATGGTTCATGGCAATGAATTTTGTGAAGATAAACTATTATGTGAAATTCTAGTTGGTATGACTATTTGTATAATTGGCATATGTGAAATTGCTGTTCGGTTTGTAATATTTTGGGACAGAATCCTTATATAGATTGGCTGCCAAAAAACTCAAAGGGATTTGCAGTTATGCACACAATTGGTTTAACTAGCACATATTTCCTATGGCTGCGAAATTTGATGTACATTTTTTATTCAAAGGTTTATGGAATTTGCCTCTTGGACTTGTTATTTGAACTAAACCACAATATTGTGCAAGCAAGCATATATTTTTATTTTTGGAGAAAGGGAGAATTCATCATACACTAAATCAGTTTAAAAATGACCCTGTTTTTTTTAAAGCTTGAGGTATGTTATTAGTTTATGTCGAATTGGGAAGAAGTATGTGAGTTAGGCTGTATATATAGCTATCGTAGAAATTGACGAACAGCTGTAAATATCAGAATTACAGAAACAGAAGTTCAGGCCGTGGTAAAGACTTACCCATCCATGTGTTAACTTTAGTAAATTAAAATATTTGTTTACATTGAAGAAGCATTATTGGTCTAAAAAACTACGATGTTGTGAGCTTTTATGAAATATAGTCTAATATAGTCTTCCATGAGAATATGCATCTTCCTAGCTTCAGCTCAATATATATTATTTCCTCTGAAGGTTTTGGATATTGACATAAAGATGATGATATTATGATATGAGTTACATAAGTGTCTTACATGTCTCAGACTTCTATTTACATTGTAAGATTCATATAATTGGATCGCCCACAAAAAGGTTTCTGTGCATTTTTTAATGATATACTAGGCAAACAAACCTGCGACTAATTGTATTTTAGTTTTCAGCTTTTTCTTTAATGTCTCGCATACCTTGGCAGCTCAGCATGGCTGTCGGTGCTTCAGTTCTAGAAACCATCCGGTCGTTCAGCACTGAAATAACTATCCATGCTTGAATATACGTTTATTTTCCTCCATTAGATAAATTGAAGGCTTTAATGATGATTTTCATTGTAAGTTGCATATTCAATTTATTCACATTGATATTTGCAGGAACAAAGTTCTTTGTGGTTTGTGAGCCTGGTACTCCACAAATGGAACCTCTTCTTAAGGTCATTTACGAGCTATACACAGATTATGTCTTGAAAAACCCATTTTACGAGATGGAAATGCCGATTCGATGCGAACTTTTTGACATCAACCTTTCTCAAGTGATACAGAAGGATAGAGTGGCAATATTGGGACGATGAATAGAATGGATCTTCATAATTTTTATTCATTCAAGTCCAAAAAAATTTCAGCTTGTGTTATTTGGGCAAGCGTGTTTTTCATAAAACAAGTAGATTCTCGCATTTACAATTATTGTGTGAAGCCATCTGTGTAATCATCCTTCGTGATTTTTTTTCTTTTTTTAAATTTGCAGTTTTTTTTCCATAATCGATTTTATACTTTCATCGGTACCGTTGTTTCTTTAATTGTCCGAACGCTAGATCCAATGTGGAGTATCAAAATATAGACGATACGCTTACCGAATGGGTTGATTCTTGGCACCATGTATAACCGTTGAAACAGCATGTGTTTTATGTTGCAGCTTTTGTTATATAAACGTTCTTCCAGAAAGTCCAGTTCCATTCCTTTGTGGATGAAAATTTCTCCAACTTTTATGATCCTGCTTCCGTTTATAATGGAATCGGCTTCATACGCATGTAACATTTGTACCAATCTACTTTTACTCTCTTTTGTGGACCGTTAATTATGCAAAACCGTGACCTGTCTGAGTGTCTCTTGTCGTAAACAAGATGCAGGATTGTTTGTCGAGGTAGATATCGCCGGCGGAGATGCAAAAAGCAAATGAATCCCCAATTTCAATGCCAACCATGCATCCTAGTCACTTCGGCCCTCTTATATTTATTATACCAACAAGGCCGTGCTTTTATAAAGGCAGGTTTCCGACGGAAGATATAACAGGCAAAAATTCCAAAATTTGACCCAGCTTGGTGTAGACAGACAGTGCCAGAATTGGAAAAGGAAGGATGACATACGTACAACGAATATGGGTAGAGAAATAATTTCTTTTAATGTGATCGATACTCATTAGGATTTTAATCCAAATTATTTGTCAAACTACTCATTATGTGAAATTTGGCAGAGAAATAAACTGTCATAACACTATTGGACAACAAACAGAAATATTTCAGTTAACCATAAAAATAGAATTCGTGGTATTCTTTAATACTTTAAAGATACCATCAATGAAAAGGAAAAAAGGAAGCAATTATGCTCTTAACCTCCACCGAAGGCCTACCACATCAGCAATTCTATTTCCTACAACTCTCCCTTTTTTTGTTTGTCATTTCACCCTCGTTATTTTCGTTTACATCATTGCTCACTGTTTCCACTCAAAATGCTCGTTGTGGCTAGTAATTATACGGGAGCGTGGCCGTAGTATCATAGGCTTGTTATTGGAATTTCATTAGCATATAGCATTGTCTTTCAGTGGCATGTCATCTATCATTTTGTCATTGCATTGAGGTTCACTGTGGCTTGTAATCATATTGAAGCGTGACTGTGGTATGTTATTGGAATTTCATTACCATAAAACATCGTCTTTCAATGGTCACTTCCATAAAATTTCAATTGTTTTTATTAGCAGTTAGATTAATTCGATTTCAGATAATATTTTGACAATTAAATGACAATAGTATCATGTGATATGATACTCTCTAATGGTATTTTGCTAGAGAAGTCAACATTGCATTAGTAGATTACATCGAGGGAGGGTTTATGCAAGCGGTATTTGTGCATTTGAAAAATGGATTCCGTCTATTTCTTAACAAACAAACGTTGATTAAAGGCCTATTTATGCACCTAAAAAGTGATAGAAAATAACAAAAAATAAAGTGTCGAATGATTTAAAAAAAAGTGATGAAAAAAAAAGTTACAGAAAGTGAAAAAATAATAAAATGTAATAAAATATGAATGAATAACATAAAATTATTTTTAAACATCTCAAGTTTATGAAAGAAATAAAAATGTTTTTATTCTTCATAAGAATACATTATACATTATGAGGTTAATATAAATTTAACATATTGTAAAAATTTATTATTATTATAATTATTATTATTTCATCCTTTTTCTTAACATATAAATTTAACAAATTACACTTCCTTTTATCTTTTTACTCTTCTTCATTTTTTTCCTTGTTTTCTGTTACTTTCAAACCCTCTAGTTCGAGAAAGAGAATGACTCTGCTTTCTTTTATAAAACTTTCTATGGAAGGTAAGAGAGGAAAGTAGTAGACACTTTCTATCACTTTCTATCAGATATAAATACATTATATTTTTTTGTTACTTTATTTCAATTTCATTTCCACTACTTTCCCTCACTTTCTTTAGTACACAAACCCCTTTTAAAAGATGGAAGGTAAATATAGTTTACTAGTTCCGAGAAAAACAACTAAACTCAGTTACAACCACCTTTTGCTCAATTTGATCAATATTGAACTAATTAAGTCTACATTGGTTGGACCAAATCTAATTAATTCTACCTCCTCCTGGTATGTCCCAAAAATAAATATAAAAGATATCTCTTTTGCAATTTAGTTTAGAGATTTCATTGTATCATTCATTTATCTATTGGTCAATCTGCCAATAAGTCAGATTGCTAGTCATTAGACATTATCCACCTGATAGCATGTTTGCTTGATATTAATCTCAAAACTCAATACATATGGTATGTATAAAATGAAATTTTATTAGAATGTCCAATTATAGAGGATTTTGATTTGGTTTTGAGATTTACTGGAATGTGTTTAACTAGGAAAAAAAAACGTTACATCATTTATATTTACAAAATATTCTATGTGAACTTTAGATAGCAAATGATTTCAATTTAATTATGCTTAGTGCTTAGTAAACATTTTAATGAATCCGCTATAACATTACAAAAGACATAAATTATAGTTATTTTAGAAAAATTGGTAGTCTAAAGGTATAAGAAACTATTAAGAGTTATTAAAGGTGCAGAATCATGATGAAAGAGCCTTTTGTTGAAAATGCTATACAGAATAATAATCTGCCTCATATACTCCTTGGGAAGGGGTCCTCATGTGTCCTCCCACATGGTACATTAGGCGTTCCTTTCCATTCTAATTCACATGTAAGATCCCAAATGAAGTGCAAGCCACTTAGATGTAAACAGCCATGACGAACAAAAAGCAACCTCAATGGGTTTGGCTTCCGAAGAGGTAACGTTAGGCAGCAGTGTCCATAAACATCCAAATGAATCCATTCATACGAATAAAAGTCCTCTATCGTTGCGTCATGAGAAGAAATGCCATTATGTTAGGAGAAACAAGGAGTATGCTGCTTCATGCACCGCTTATAATATTGAAAACACAGAAAGTAGTAATAAAGAGAGAGAGAGAGAGAGTTTCTTTTCAGAGGGAGGGATTGCTGGATCAAGGACTCCCGTCATGTGTTGCATGTGGAATATTGAACTTTGCATGTGTTGCTATTATTCAACCCACGGATGCAGCAGCAGTTTCTCTTGTGTCTGCTGATTGCAGTTTCTTTGACTCTCAATCTGCTAGTTTAACTTTTTTCTTTGGAACAAAAAATGATAAAAGTTGCAATGGCAAGCACTTATGGGGTGACACCTGCAGGTAGGTTTTTGAGAGAATTGTGTCTGGTTTACTCTACAAAATTGTGTTCCTTCTATTATTATCCAATTTTTTAGACCATTTTGGTTTCTTTTGCTTGCTTGAAGTAACTCTCCACATAATAACTATACTTTTTATTATATTAGCAATATATTATTTGAAAGATATGTTGTCCCAGTTTTATTTACGTATTGTCTATATCCATATCTAGGATATACAAATGCCTTAGGTGTTAAGAAGATTGCACGAAATTATTTCTCTTGGACTGCAAAGGCAATTGAGTTGATATTAGGTATAATTTATGATGTTATTAGAGAGGGAAATGCCAAAACACCAAATAATAAAATTAGAATTGAAACTTGATAATTCGTGATAAATGAGTATAATAAGAAGAAGAAAAAATGAAATTGGAAAAAAATTATGCTAACAGTTGTGTGAAGACCTAAAAAATTTAGTACAAAAATTATGAGTCAAAGTAGTTAAGGTCGAAACTATGTCAATAGACGTACAAATATTCCACTTGAAGTATAGAATAAATTTATTAAGGTTGGTAGATTGTATTTTTACTATGTTTAATTTGTTATTTTGTATCATTATATTTATGATTTTAACTATTTTATTTTTTTTCTATCTAGAAACACCTAAAATGTAAATCATGTAGAGAAAATGGGTGTCCCATATATAACCAAATACAACTTATTTTTGAGAATGGTACTACATTAGAATCATGTGGTATCGAACCTCTTGACTTTGAAGATAGACTGAATTTGAATAAATTTAACCATATATACAACATTTTAAAAATGTATTCACAAATGTCTTCTTAAATGCCTTATGATATAGATTCAAAGATACAAGAACATTCTCACTTAGTGCAATAACAAAAAATAAGAAAAAAAAACAAGCGAGTTCACTCTCATGCAAAGTCTCAACAAGTCGATGTGACTTTTTTAGGTTTCACTTGTAATAATAACCACAAGTGCACAATGCATTATAGCTACCAACAAATACAAGTCGATCCTAAGAGGAATAGGTTATTTGGTTGAGAATACTCTAAACAAACCTTTAAGAATTCAACTTGGAAGTTCAAACTCTGAATGACATTTGAAATGAGCACTCATCACAATTAAATCTATGGCCACATCAAAATCAATATCCTCATTCAACCCCAAACTCAAATCTGAATCGATGAAATCAATGAAATCTTAACCGCTGAAATTAAAGTGAAAACACATAAGCAAATAGAATTTAGATCTATGATTCAAAGCTCAATCAAGCAACACTAGCAATAATGGAAATCCTCATCCATCCAAACTTGCATATGAAATCAATTCTTAAGATTCATTCACACTCAAGCAAGCTCTTGGATCGAGGAATTAAAACACACTACAACTTGAATTCAACAAAAGAGAGCACACTAGAACTTCAAATCTTGAAACCATAATTGATATTCCACATATGTAGTTCCTACTACTAGAAATTCACTTATGCATTCAAGCTAAGGAGAATTATTGTTGGAAATCTAATATTCAAGGTGAATGAAATGTTGGAAAACAAATATAAAACTAGAAGTAATTCCTGAAATCAACTTAGGTAAAACTAAACATAATTGACCTATCCTTAAGAAGAAAGTCTACCACTAGACGAATAGAGCCTTGTCCATCCTCATAGCCTTGATACCAAGCCTGTCTAAAAGAACTTTGACAACACTACCCTCAATTTGATGTGCCTAGGAGCCTATTTATACACCTAGAAAGTGATAGAAAGTAATAAAAAAGAAAATATCAAAAAGTTCAAAAAGTGGTAAAAAGAAAAGTTGTAGAAAGTTACAAAAAGTCGTTAGAAAATATTGTATTTGTGCACTAGTAAGAAAATGACAAAGAGGTTCAAAAAGTAATAAAAAGTGAAAAAATAATAAAATGTAATAAAATATGAATGAATAACATAAAAATATTTTTAAACATCTCAAATTTATGAAAAAATTAAAATATTTTCATTCTTCATAAGACTACATTATATAAGTTAATATAAATTTAACATATTGTAAAAATTTATTATTATTATTATTATTATTATTATTTCATCTTTTTTTTAACATATGAATTTAACAAATTACATTTCCTTTTATTTTTTTCCTCACTTTTAGACCTTCCAACTCAAAAAAGAGAATGACTTTGCTTCCTCTTATAAAACTTTCTCTGGAAAGTGATGGAGGAAAGTAACAGACACTTTTCGTCACTTTCCACTAGACACAAACACATTATATTTTTTCACTATTTTTCCTCATTTTCCTTTCCATTACTTTCCCTCATGCACAAACCTTCCTTAGATAAATTGCAAGCTTTTCCTACACTTAAGATGACTCAAGAAGATCGAATAAACCCTCCACTAGCCACTTGTGTTGTCACCTCCACTCACAATTTAATCCCTAGTTTGCTACATGTCTAAGCAACTATTCTTCATCTCCATACCCTCAGCAATAGTTGTCACCTGCAAACTTGAATTGTCGAAGAGAAGAGAGCACCCAAGCTGCCACTAGGTTGAAGAAGAAATCATTAGAATAAGGTGCCTCTCATTGGTGAGGATGGTGAGTTTTTATCTATTGGAAAATTGCAAGTAGACCCCTCAAGTCCACCAAAATCCTACGAGCAACCAAAATACATAAAAACCAAAGAAAAACAACACCATAACAACAATAAAAATGAGACAAGATATAACAACAAATGATAAAAATGAAATGACCCAACCAGAAATTAATGTTTTCCATCATTAATTCACTAAATGTAGGAGTATTTTGATTATGGAAATCTTCATCAAATCAATCAAAGCTCAATGATAATGAATTCATAGAAATAAAAATTGATCGATAATTAATTCAATAATAGCCAAAAATAATGATCAAAATATTCCATAATTACCTTGAATAACACTAGAAATGGGTACTAAAAATATTACAAATACAAGTTATATCAGAAATAACGGAAGAAGTAGGTACATCACTTTAGAAATTTTTTGATGTAGAAGGAGGTATTGTAAAAAAATTAGAAGTTATGAGAAAGATGGTATAAGTCCAAAAAGAAAATGTTAAAATACAAAAAGAAATTGTAGAAATACTCAAGAGAAGAGAAGTTAGAGAAATCTAAGATAATGAGTACATGATAATTTTTTGAATTTCCAAGATTTACAGATGAGGAAAAGAACTTAGAGGTGAACATACTAGAAAATGAATCAAGGAGATTAAACTTTATAAGAATGTTACATGAACATAGACTTAGATAGTTGAAGTATAATATACGAAAAATGACATAATATTGAACATATAGTTCACAGTGGACTTGTCTTATGCTCTATGCATGTCTTTTCATGTATTGTGATATGTGTTAAATTTATTTGAGTCTATTGAACATGCAAAAGTTAATGACAACATATATTTGAATCTTTCTATATTATGTATTGTATTCTTTGTATTGAAACCAAATGTGAATTATTGATTAATTATTATCATTTTTAATGTTATTGTCAACGCTTGTGCAAACTAACTTCTTACTAATTCCACTAGATGACGAAATTAACACATTCATGTTACTTGTACAAGAGGAGGAAGAATGCGTCCAAAAATGGTGCAAGGTGCTTTTAAGTACTTGACACTTTTTTTGTGTCTTCGCAAGTTCTGATATATCAGTAGTGTTTGCTAGAATATTTGGTAAGAAAGGTCTACAACATATAAGACGATAATAGATACAAATTTATCAAATTGATTATATAATTGTAAGAAAATATATGGTATGAGTCAAAATATATTCATCTAATTTACTACCTTGTTAAGAACTAATTGAAAATATTTATTCCTAAAGTAATACCACAAATACACAACGTTGTCGTAACCGGCAAGTACAAGTCAATTTTCACAAGAATTATGTAATTTAAATTAGGTTCAAGAACTTTATTTTTTTGTTATAATTTGAGAATTAAGATGCTTAAAGTGATATATCAATAATCCAAAAATAATGATCAATTATATAAACCACAAAAACTTGAGATCACTTGCAGAAATAATGTTGAAGTGTCAAATAGCAATTAAGGGACAAGTAGAAATTCAAATAGAGGAAATTAGGGATGTTTACTTAAATATAGTAAATTAATTTCATCTCTTAAATCACTCTAATTATTACCAAATCTGGTCTGAAAATGTACAAGCAAAAGTGAAATTCGTGTGCCAAAAATCCTTACTTTCTTAATCAAAATATCTTGAGTAATTTCACATTGCACAACTACACAATCATCAAAATCACTTAATTTCACTAATCAAAAGGCTTCTAAAAATTCTACAAAAATCACAAAAAATACTAGACGCAATCACGAAGACAACCACATGCAAAAACTCTATTAGAACTAAAAGCTGTATCATCCAATACGTCATTCTCATAAAGTAATGATTCAAAGAACACCTTCGTCAAATCATGCTTATTGTACTAATCAAATGATCAGTAAATATTCTACAAAAATCCATAAAAATCTGTCATTCATACATCTAACTAATAGCTGAGTTGTTTGGGAAAAATACATGCACAAATTAGACCAAACATTTACAACAAATAGTGCACAGATTCATGCAATTTTTTTAATTTTTATTCAATATTACAACTTAATAATATCATACATATTTCTCAATATAAAAACATGAAACACAACTTGATCCAAGAAGATCACGTTTGAAATGATTAAAACAAGTTTCTTGAACAAAAAGAACATAAAAATTAAGATACTAAGATAACAAAAAGGGGAAATGGCCTTCTTCTTATTGAAGAAGAACATTCACAATACCAATCACCTTAATTGGTACTTCATGCTTTGTCTCCAACCTATCCATGATGGATCTCTATGAACTCACCTTCAAGACACATCCACAAAGGGCAGGGAGATTAAGAAATCACAAACCCAAAGGAAGTTTGGGCTAAAACCACTTCAAGAGTGTGTTTGATGTTGTTGTCCACTTTCAAAACCTTTGCATAAGCTTTGTTGTTCTTCTTCAAACCACCCTTACATTGCTCCTTAAGTTGTTGCCTTCACTTTCATGTGAAGAATCAAGTATTGTCATCAAATGAAGCTTCACACCAAGGGAAGGAGGAGGGTTGGCTAAGAACAAGAAGTGGTGGTTGTTCAAAGGAAAAGAGAGATACCTCAACATGTTGATGCATAAGGTGTTATATTGGAAGGAGCCAAGGTTGCGAATTTTGCACCCTAACCCTTAAGTTTTAAGGGAATTTTCATGTCTCTTTGTGTTATTTTATTCTATGGGAGGTTTGCACAAAATTTCCAAAAAGTGTTTATTGCTTCTCCAAATTGCTCCTTATAACACTTCATCATTAATTCCTATAAAAAATATGAGAAACCTACAAAACCTTTCAAAATATGATCATATAGCATTTAAAGAGACAATATATATATGTTAAAGTACACATAAAAATGCATAATTATATATTAATTAAATTCTCTCATACTTAAACTTTATTAGTCTTTTAGTAAAGCTTAAAATACTATAAGGATAAAGAGAACATGAAAAAAATCCATTTATTTACTCAAAATAATAAAAAATATAAACCAAAAATAAAAAATCCTAACTCATTTTTGTAGGAATCGTAATTGCATTTAGTATATGTCATAAACTATTAAACTCCTAGATTACTCTGGTAGTGGAGTGTTGTCTCTAGAAAATTTATAATAGATATACCTACAAAATCTATAACAAAATTAAATAAAACAAAAATACATTCAATTAAAAAACATCACCAAAAATATAAAAGTTTCAAACCAAATAACACATTAACAAACACAAAAGAAAAAAAAAAAAACCCATGGATTCTAAGCACAAGAAAGCTTCTAAAATACTTTGTTTTAATTTTTCTTACTTGACTTCACTTATAGGTTTTCACGCATTTTTTACTCACCATAGAAAAGAAGTTCACATCCTATTATTCACACCAACCCATCAACCTAAGGTAATGTATACATCTAGTGTAAGTGTAATAACCTTAACTAAGAGTTTTAAGTCTACTTGCTATATTTTTAATCTCAAGGTAAACAAACTATCTTAAGTAAGCATTAACTTTTTTATTTTTATTATTTTTTTTTTCATTTTTAACTTTCATCTATTAATCACCTTTTTATGCAACCACAATCTCTTACTTAAGAGAGAAGCAAACCAATTACTCAATGACTTTTAGACAATACTTCTTATTCATTTTTCTCTCTTTTATTTATTTATTTTATAGGGTAACCTTAGGTATAACTCCCTAATCTTTTGTCCAAGATATCTTAAATTAAAGTGTTTCAAGTTTACTTTATATACCTTAGTTAAGGTAATAATGTAAGTGCAAATGATCTATACATACCTAAAAGTAATGTGGATGGTGTTATGTTTCAAATGTTATTTCTTCCTAGAGTTTGTAAAAAGGTGAGTTTCCTTCTATAAATGAAACTTCTAAAATTCAACTAAAACAAAAAATGTATTCACTTCTTTGTACTTGTAGTCCATGAATTAAAACATGTAAAATGCAACAAAAAGTTCAAAAAGTTAACACCAAAAAGAGCTACTCCCCCATACTTAAACTATACATTATCCTCAATGTATAAAATCCATGATACACAAAACAATTACAAGACCAAGTATGATAGGGGAGGCGAACACAACTAAACACAAACATAAAATCATAATAAATAAACAATGATTAACAACAAGGGCTCGTTCCCCATACTTGCATAATGCACATTCTAAATATCAAATATCATGTATTGTAGACAATGTAAAAGAAAGTGTTGGGATATCATATCTATTACTGCTTACCATTACTACTAATTATAAAACTAACACACAAATTAAACATAATTAAAGACACAAATATAAAAGAGAATAAAATAACGAGCAACACATGCATAAACTTTCTTTCTTTTTTCTCTTCTTTTTTTCAAATTAAATATATAGCTAACAAAATGTATAATCATACCATACTTGTCACTTATGTTGGCTGATGTTGGCATGGTCTTTGAGAGGCCTCCTCTTGATCACGTGGATTCAAGAATAATAGGTTGGCTGGATAGTGTACTAGTTTCTCTTCTACCAACCACATGAGAGTTTTGTCCTATCTAAGCTCTTAGTTCAACTAAAGTCTATGCATGATTATTCAACATTGGTGTTGTTTCATTACTAATCGTTAATAGTGTAGTTATTCCATCTTCTAACATGGTTAGGCACCTTTCCATGTCATTTTGATTCCCTGAAGTGTAAGATTGTTGCTCAAATTTTTCTAACCATGGCACTTGTTGTAATTGCCTAAATTGATTTCCACAAGAATGTTGTCCTATCAAACCATTATTTCCCATATCCATTTGTCCCTGTGTTGACCCCCATGCCCCGGTCAAGCTGTCAACTTCCGAGACAAAACCATGACCAAGATGCCGACTTCCAAAATAAACCATGGCTAAGCTACCGACTCTTCAAGGCAAAGTCGCAGCCGACCACGCCAGTCAATGTCTATTCCGTTATTATGCAGCTCTCTTAACTCGTTGTCGCTTATTAAAACACCAAAAACCCCCACACTGACTACCAAACATGCTATGCAACTCGCCGCACTAACGTTCGGAAAGGCAACAAGCCCTTCAGATATCGAGAATACCAACCCTCAGGCTGCCGGTCAACACTTTCCCGTGAAAAACTTGTCAAATCCTGGGAACATTCCCAAAGTAACGGTGCCACAGTGTCACCCTATCCAAATCGATCTCTCCTTTCCTATTGAAGGCGATGTTCCTGAGGTAGGAAATCAATGCACATTAAGGTTTTCAATCTAACCCTTGCGGAACATTGGAAGAGACGTATATATATGCAGACAGCAGAGATGAAGATCGATTAGCAAAGAAGTAACAACCCGAGACCCTACGACAACGCTTGCGACATCGAGCAGTCAACCAACTGGTCCAAGCATCTTTCAGGTTCCTTTCCTTTTCAAGTGAGCTTCTACTCCTGATTTCAATCTACTCCCCTGGGGTGGCGCATGCGCGTACCCTCAAGAGGATTTGCTTTCCTTTTCTTTCCCTAGAACGTTTTGATTTGTTTTGCTGCAACCTCGCTAGTTGCCTCTTCTCCTCAATCTCAATTTAGCGATTGAGTCGAGAATCATGCTCTATCAATGAATCCTTCGAGGTCGAGTCGCGTGCTTTTTACATTATCACATAAGTTCTCATTCTATTTTCATTCTCTATTATCAAGTTTTCGTTGAACGTATGTACTCGTTTGAGTACCAATTTACCATCATTTTCGTGCTTGCTTTCCATCTGCTTGGGACCTGGAACGTTGTGAACACATGCCATGTCTCACTCCCCTCCCCTATTTTGGTGCCTGATGCTTGTATCCCAGCATCGGGAGGGAGAAGGATGCTCTCAAAGCTAGACTCCTACAACTCGGTTTTTCCAATTCAAGTAGTTGGCAAGCTCCCCGAACTTGTGGCTTCTAGCGCAAAGTCTTCTGATGGTGGCCCCACCATCCTTCCCTTCACCTTGGCCACCTTTCGACTCAATTCAACCGCCTCTTGGTCCAACCTGGCCACCTCCTGTCTGTCTTCTTTTCTTCCCTCCGGTCTAACCATTTTTCTTTTGGTGAACTCATCGCATTGCTCGGTTTGATCATTTTCTCATTTCAATCTGATCGTCCATTATGTGGTTTTCAGTCTAACTATTTTCATTGTTCGGTGTGATCGTTCTTCCCTTAGTCTGATCGTCTATTAAGCATTTGGCTTGACCATCCCCAGCACACCCGATGATTTTCGCATGGACCCGTGCATGGATTTTCCCACGTTGCTTTTGTTCTATTCTTGGTTTTTATCTCACTCGCCTGATAGTCAATTTGCTTTACGTTTAATTGTTTTGCGTGTTTTGCATCTCAAGATTAGGTTGAGTGAGTAGAAACCCACCGACGAGGTGTTGATTTTTGGAAGCCAATTGGGAGTTGAGCCAACTATTGAACCAAGAATTCATTCTCCGCTATCGCTCCACCTCATGGTCCTTCCTCCTCGTGGTGTCTACCGTCTGGCCTCCCGCATCCTTGGTTCTGACCATCCGGATATTGTGGTGCACCCTCATTTATGATGCATTTTCATCTATCGCACCTTCGCTTTTGCCAGCATCGTCTCGAAAGATCACCTCGACCGCCACCTCAGACATGTGGAACTTCAGAGGCAAACGTCGAATGTCGTCACTACCACCCATATGAATCTCATCCGTGGAGAGGCCAAGTATTCCAAAGCTAGTCGGGGTGTCTAATACCTTCCCCACTGGTGCCACAGAACCCTTACCCGCCTTCTAGACTTCATTGTAGACCTATTTTGATTTCCTTATTTATCCTCAAAATAAGATGGCGACCCCGATTTTAACTGTTTTCTTAGTTTTTGCCAAAGGATTGATCAACGCTGATCTCCCGTCTCTTACTCGCCATTTTTTCTGTACCGCCCTAGGTAAAGGAGTGAAGCGACAACTCCTTTCCCTCCACTTCCCAACGGAATACAATGGCACACGTACACCTTATCCTCTTCAAAAAAAATTTGGATGATTTCTCTACCCTAGATTGTAAGTGAGGTTGAAAAAATCATTTCGATACCTTTAAAACATGGCATTCACTTCCTCATTCCTGTATATCATAGGACATTCCTCAGCAATATGTCCTACACCATTGCAACCTATAGATCTTGAGTTTGAAGGCATATCACTTGATTTGTCCTTAGTCACCACATCTTCAAGTCTTTTTACGAGGGAATTTAACTCAACTTCAATAGCTATGGATAGTGTAACCTAATGCGTTCCTTTTGCTTACTAGTTTCTATTACAAGAATTTTTTGTCTTTTCTCAATGTGTTGTCCTTTCTACAAGATCAACTAGAAATGCCCAAGTTTCATCTTCCTCCAACCTAACAAAACTATCATGGCACATGGATTCTAGCATTATCTTAGTTGGCAAGTCTAATCCTTCATATACAATTTGACGAATTACCATTTCTTTACACTATGATGTAGACATTTTGCTAGTAAGTCACCAAACCTGACAAAGAATTTTGTAAACGTTTCTCTTAGTTTTTGTTTGCATAATAAAATTTCCTATTTTATGTGAATTGTCTTGCGCAAGGGATAATATTTTTTTAAAAACACAGTGCAAAATTGATTCCAAGATTCTATTGACCTTGTAAGCAAGTTATAAAGCCATCTTTTGGCATGATTCTTCAAAGAAAAATTCATGTACCTCAATTTTATTGCATTGTATATGAGGTTAGGTATCTTCATCATTTAACAAGCTTTGTCAAACTCCTACTAGAATCAGTATGCATCCTCATTTTCCAATTCTAGAAACTTCAACAATTGGTTGATATGATGGGACTTCAACTCAAATTGCATGTCAGTGCATTCTCGTAATGCAATACATAATGGTTGATTTATTGGTGTCAAGTAAAATTTTTCTTCTAGAGATTTGCATTGAGTTGGTGTTGTCATTGGTGGGATTCTTATTGTACGAATCAACCTATCGAGTGAAAATGGTCCACTACTTTAATAGGTGGAGCATTAAGCTTCCTCAAGAAGTTCATCCTCAGTTTTCTTTAGTAAATCTTTTCTCTTCTACCTCACCTTATTCTCAAGGTATTCAAGCTCATATAACGCCAATGATACTCTCCTTTGCACCTGGAGAGGCTCAAAATAAGACTTAAGTTGTTGACCATTGACTTTGAGATGGTGGCCCATCCTCTCATTCTTAATGGTAATAGCGTCATAGGGGTATATAGTTTCCACCACAAGCGGTCTAAACCAGTGAGACCTAAGCTTCCCTAGGAAGAGATGAAGCTTAGAGGTGTATAATAAACATTTTGCCTCATCTCAAAAGTTTTCCTTAAAATTTTATAGTCATGAAAAACTTTTACTTTCTACTTTGCAATTTTAGCATTTTCATAAGCTTCATTTCACAACTCCTCAAGCTCAACAAACATTAATTTTCTCATTTGTCTGGCTCTAGTGGAATCCATGTTCAACTATTTAATGGTCCTTAAAGCCTTATATTCTAACTCCACCAACAAGTGACATGTTTTACCATATACTAGTTAATAAGAGGACATTTTCAGTTAAGTTTTGAATGCTGTTTAGTAAGCCTTCGATACATTATAAGTCTCTTTGCTCAATCTTTCTTATTTGGTCTAACCATCTTTTCCAAAATCTACTTTATCCATCAATTAGACACCTCTACTTGTCTAGAGATGGTAAAAAGTAGCTAACTTATATATAATATTATATCTTTTTAGTATAGTCTCAAAACTATGATTACATAAATATGTTCTCTATCATTAATAATGACCTTAGGCACTCCAAACTTTGACAAAATATTAGACTTAACAATTTTACTCACTACCTTAACATGGTTGACTTTTGTAGAGATAGTTTCTATCTATTTAATCAACTACTAATAAAATATATAATTTTCCATTAGACATCTAAACTAACTAGAACATATTTGTTTATTTCAAAGAGTTCGATATCACTTGAATGACTACATTGTTAGTCAATTTCTCAACAATGTCGTAAAAAATTTTAACTAGAAATATTCACAATTGGGAACAATTATCAAACCAACATTTGAAATAGTAAAACATTATTTCACAATATTACAATATTACATACCATTTCCTTTTAAAACACAAGCAAAAATTGTGTTAGCTTGTTTTTTACTTTATAATTTTATTTGTAGAATTAATAAGAATGATTTACTTGAAGATCTTAAAGATGAATTAGAGAGAAATGAGAATATCAATGAATTCGATGCAACCAAAGAGGAGGGAGCATTAGAAATTTTATCTTCTACCATTGTAACTACTCGAGAAAGAAGAAAACAAGTAACAAATAAAATACATGAAAATATCATGAAATTTATATAGGATGCTCCAAATTTATGAGATTTGTAATAAAATTATTTAACAATGTCAATTTTATTAGTATTTGCAAAAATGATAATATATTTCAAATTATCATTATCTTTTTATATGAAAATGTCATCGTCACATTTTTACATGATCTAAGTTTCATTATTGATAATGTTTATGCAATTTATTTAATCTACTCATTAAACATTATCAATCATATATTAATATCCTTAGTTATTTTAAATCATATATTATTAATTTACTTATAAAATTTGTATATTAATATTTTGACATACAAGTTTATATCATTGTTATTTTATTTAACTATTTTAATATACTTCATATGCGTTCATATACAAGGTTTTAAGTTGTCATGTGTTTTCCATATGCGTTCGATAATGAAAATCGAATAGTTAGATAACTGTTCGAGTTTTTATACGCATAGATAGATAAGTCTTCGAGTTTTATAAAATAACTAACGAACAGATAAGCTTGCTATGTTTAGTCACGTGTTTTGCAGGTGCAAAAACTCGAAGAGTTACAGATAAGTGTTCGAGTTTTTACAGGACTTAAAGGATAAGTGTTCGACTAAATCGAATACTTAGAAGATATTCTACAAGACTCTAGGAAGATAAAAGTTTCGATGAATCTACGAGTGGAGATCGTAGAAATTCAAAATGATAGTGGATAAAGTGGAAACTCAAAAAGATAGTAATTTGAATTAAAGAAAAAATTAGTACGTGAATTATGGATTATGGATTAAGTGGATAAGCACACTGAACGTGAAAGACAACAAAGTTCGACTACTAATAGAGAGTACGAGCTACATTACAATAGAGGATCCCAATCTCAAAAATCAAGTCTGAATATTTAATCTAGATCCTTAACTGAAAAGTTAAATTTGAATATTCATATTCTAAAAAATTCTCCAACATCATAATAAGTTCAAAATTCCAAACAAATTCAGAAAAAGAGCTGCAAACACAAGAAGTCTGGAAATTCGACAACTAGAGAAGAAGAGATACAAAAGCTGAGCAAAGAGAAATGAAGAAGTTGTGTGCATAAAGATCAGGTTTTATACAATTCAAAATTAGTTTTAAATAAGAGCTTTATTTTTCTATTTGAATTGTATATCGAACATTACTATATCAAAACCTTCAAGAATTGAATTGAGCTGAAAAGATATTGTAAATTCTGTCTTTAAATAAAGAATAGAATTTCATTTACAAGTATTTTGTGCTCTTATTTTATCTGCTAGTATTTTAATTACTAAAGACACAATTCACCTCCTTTTTATGATATAGACGATCCTACAGTTATTATTTTATTTAACTATTTTAATATATTTCATATGAATTCTGTCATTTTCTAAAATATGTACAAACACATAAATTTTATCATCTTCTTGTTAGTGTACAAATATACAGATTTTTCATTTTCGACAAATTCCAAAGATTTTAATTCTGACAAATTTTAAGCATTTATTTTCGGCAGATTCATTTTTAATAGATTTTGCATGCACAAATGGACCCATATAGTGGTATCACATGATATTTTACATGATATAATGGTGAATTACATTGGAAAGAAAAGAACATCTATGAATTGTTTGCATCAACCCTTGATTCCTAATCCAACACAATGATAGGAATTCCTATGATGGCAGAAGTATAGGAAATTAGAATGATATTACTTTTACTAAACTGTTCTTATTTCAACAAGCAATCCTAAGCTCATTCTATGCATGGCTAACCTAGGGTGGAGACTACTGCAGAACTCTTGACCATGGTATGGAAACATTCTAATACCTTAAGAAGGAAATTGAGGCGATGTGGTGACTTCGAGTACATTCGTGATTGACGGTCAATAGAGACAGAAGAGATGGGGAAGGAACTGTTCATGATTAATGGAAGAATTCAGTTCATAGACCCTTTCAGATGATCCAAGAGGCGATCATCGCCTCCTACGTTCTTTTTTGAACTTTTAGAATTATCTTGATGTAGGACTTTTGCTCCCTGGCCAGAATTGTAGTGTATTTTCTATTTCAAGACGTGTAATGATCTCAATGGTGGAAAGCACAGGAAGAAGAAAAGGAGTTCTTTTTTACCTGTATGTCATCCAAAAATTTAATAATTATGATTTCCATGACACTCAAAAATTCGTATTGACTTGCATACAATTACAAATTCATGAATTTTGATAGAATAACATCACCGTTAAGTTCTGTTCAAAAGTTAACGTACCATCCTATTTATTTACATACCACTATTAATAAATTAACTAACTCATATGTACTTGCATATAATTAAAATTTTATTAGTCTTGCTAGAAAATCCTTACGGTTAAGTTCCATTTAAAAATTAACATTCACTAAATGCCTGTTTATTTACATATTACAATTAGCGAATTAACTATAGTTGATGTAATGGTAAGAATATCATGATAAAATGGAGATTTTTATAATGACATACAAGTAAATATAAATTTTTGAATGATATGCATGTAATTAATCAATTTTCTTTTCATGACATGCTAGTAAATTGTCTAAAAAAAACGTCCAGCCATTGCTAGAGCACTCTAACAGCAAACCACCACTGCGTAAGCATAAGCATATCCAAGGCATAAGTATGGTCAATTCTAAGTAACTAAGTCAATCAGAATTATGCCATTGCATGTTCTGGTCAAAATTTGAATCTTGATTACAACATACTTTTATCAATTTCAAAAAAAAAGCTTAATGGACAAAAAATTGTGCTAGAATAAATGAATGACAAAAATGATTCATAGAAACTAGCAAGAGAATTTCTTTGGGAGACATTGAAGAGTGCCTAGAAGCAGCTTTCTGCAGGATTATATTCATATCGTCCATTGCTGGGAGGAAGCTAAATGGTTCAACCGTAAGCACCACCCTCTGCGTCCTTGTTCAATGATTTCCTCTCCATTCACCCCATCTAATCACCAGCAGACAATCCTCCTACATTTTGCCAAATAACACTACTATATTTTGCAATGGTAATTAATGTTCATGCTCATATTCAAACTCAATCCTTCGTTCCTTAACTACACTATTAACCATCGTTGGTTCCAAATAATGGTGATTGAAGCATGAGAATCCATCCAATTGCTCAAGGAAATTGAGCTCAACCAGCATTAGTCAATTTCTAGAAGCAGACGTCATACATATGCACCAGAAAATTGAAATACAGGGAAGGGACCATGGAAATTAATTAGTACATCCAAATCAAACCAGGTGATCCAAGTGCAGTTGAGACGAAGATTCTGCGTATCTTTCTGTGCTCTCGATCCTACTCAATTTGTGTGAATGCCCGAAAATCTCCATTTTTTCCGATAGATTCCTAAGTGATTCGTGCTTATTTGCAAGCTCCATGAGGACCTTAATCCTCCTGAAAGAAACATTGCTTGGTTTCTGACCTTTGTCGACCATCTCTAGAAAGCATTTCTCGGCTTCCATCAACTTTCCCATATCACAGAGCAAATCAAAGAGCACGTCTGAAACCAATGTGAGTGAGCCAAACCCCTTGCCGACCATGTCATTCCATAGTTCAAGAGCCATACCCACATTCTCATGGCGGCGAAACAGTCTGACAAGAAACATGGTAGACTGCGTGTTGGGCAAGCACCCAACAACCTTCATCCTCTGATACATGTTCCAGGAGCGTGCGAGGTCGTTCGACTGGAAGAAGCACCTTAAGAAGAGATTGTATGTGGTGGCGTTGGGAGACAATCCCCTCCCTGCCATCTCGTCCATCAAAACATAAGCATCACCGAGCCTCCTCGCAATGCAAAAGTTCCTTATGGCAGCATTGTAGGCTGCGGCATCTGGGTAACACCCACGCTCCCTCATGTCCTTGAGGACGTCCCTGGCCTTGTCCGGCTGGCGTACCAATCCCAACCCTCCAATTATGCTGGTGTAAGTGAGCACATCCGGGTAAATCTCTTCATCCTTCATCCTCTCCACCGTCTCGACGGCCTTGTCCATCTCACGGTTCTTACAGTAGACATCTATCAAACAGTTGTAGGACACGAGATCCGGCTTGACGCCCAAGTCCCTCATCTCCTCGAAGAACCCCTCCACATCCATCGAGGACTTCCATCCGGAAAGCAGCGTGTTGAAAGTCCGCAAGTCGGGCCGGAACTGTGTCTTGATCCGATGGTACACGATCCTCGCGTCGGCCATGGTCTTCTCCTGGCACAGTGCCCTCAGCAGGGCGTTGAAGCAGGACGTGTCGAAGTTGGAAAAGAATCTCTTGCACCTCCAGAAAGTCTCGACCGTCTTCGCGACGGAGCATACCTTGGCCGTCCTACCGAGCAGGACGTGGAGGGTACGGGTGGTGACGGAAGAGTGGTCCTTCCTGCGCGCCTCCTCCATGACCTTCCAGCACAAGTCGAACTTGCGGCTACGACCCAAGATGTAGACGATGGTCTCCACGGCGTAGGGAGTGTGGTAGAACCCTTTCCTGCTGGATGCGAGGTCGAAGAAGTCGAGGGCGCGGAGTGGATTGGCGTGGCTGAACCTGACCCTGCGTAGGACGCGGTCGACGAGGTCACTGGAGAGGAATAGGCGGGAGTGCTGGAGGGACCGCTTCATGGAGTCGGAAGAAGGGGAGGTGTTGACGATGTGGAAGACGGTGGTCACCTCTGGGGTGTTGTAGAAGCATTGGTCGGCAGTGGTGGAGGTGGAAGAGAGGCGGGAAGAAGAGCAGTATGCATGCAATCCCTGCCTCTGGAGAATTGAGTCGAAGAGGTGGTGGGCGAGGCGTCTGAGAGTGGGTATGAACCCAGGGATCCTCGCCGTCACCATTTCCTTCCTTCCCTATTTTTCTGTTTCCCGGAGGACACCTCTGTTTATGTATATATGTATATATATACACAGGTACATGGCAGTTAAAACTCTTGTGCTAAAAAACCATGAATGGATGAATACCTAGGAGACTTTAAAAACTTTCAAACGATGAACGACGGTAAAAAAAGAAGAGATGATGAGATTTGAAAGGAGACTCGTAAGTAAAACTTTATAAATTACTATTTTGTGGGATAAATCATAGGTACATAGGAATTTCCTTATAAATCATACACCTTTATTCAGGGTCATTAACAAATTCCTTCTGGCACTGCCGATGTCTTGATTTGAGAGGGAAAGCAAATTCTATTTTGGTTGCTCTGTTGCCAAGGCTTATGGCTGGCACGTTTCCTTGCCATTTTGAAGCAAAATGGTGATTACAAATGTCGATTGGATTTAGGCCCAATCATGTTCGGTTTGAGCAAATCATGTTTTTATTGATATGGTATGACTTTTCCAATCTTGCAAAATTGACCGGCATATTTTCCCAAATCGGATTTTCCATGTTTATTTTCGAAAGCATCCCGTGATTAAAAGGAAAGGAACCATGGTTTGCGATGGAGCTGGAAGCAAGCGGCACGTTGTTGCAGTGAGAAATGACCCGAGAGTTGGGAAAGGGTGAGTATGGTGATGCGAGGTCAAGGAAGGATTTGCAGTGTGGCGAGGGATCTCAATATGTAAAAAAAAAAGCAGCGTTCTCTCGTTGGCTCAGAATAAAATTTCTGGCTTCATTCCTCGGAACAGATAAATTATCGCTATACATGCACGTAAGTATATGTACACAAACAACATGCTTCAAGATTTGGAAGAAAAAAAGTAACAGACGATTCAATATCGTCAAAGCACTTGGGATAAAGTTAGGCTCTCACTTGGTAATCCCCAGCACTTGTCTGAGCTCGGAAACCCTTGTAAGGATTGGTAGCAATATTCTTGATTTCCAATCTGTCAATTTGCAAACCCGAGAGAGCGACTCCCATGATCTTGAATCTCACTTGAAACACAGGAAACACACGCAAGCTGTCCACACCTTCGTCAAGAACCAGAGTCCCTGAGAGACAGGGTGCCTTTTCCTTCGGCATACGCCCCACGGCCCAAGAGCATGTCTGCCATAGAAGTTGCCAGTCAAATGGAAAATGAAATACACGAGTACCGAATAATATCTTATCGTGGGCTTCTGCAGCTCTTACAAAAAATATGGCGTAGAGATCATCATACCTAGCTTACCTCGTCAGCAAGAACGGTTACTGTTCCATGATTTGAAGTCAAGTCTGACGACGCAACACATGCAGGCAGCTGAAAATGTACTGTGATGGAGTCAATAGGTTTCCCGGGATCATTGCGTACCCCTATTAATACGCTTATACGACATCTTCCAGAATCAGAAAAAAATTGTGGCTTTACATAAATGGGTATGTTCTTCAAATTTTTGATCCTGTCCAAAGGAAAAAAAGACTTGAGTTCCCTTAAGATGACAAAATGACCACAAAATCCATCATGATTTCCTAACCTGTAACTCATGAGCCTAAACTGCCCATTGGGAGGAACAAATGACAGGAGGTGGTGTGACTCCCATGGCCGAAAACGAACACATGGATGAAATCTCAAATCATTCAGAATCATAGGATCTTTAAATGACAAGTTCAAATCAGGGAGACCGGACAGACTGGAATTCACTTGAATTTCGCCATATACCTCACACTTCACTAGTGTCCCAGTTCTATGAAAGGAACAAAAAGAAATAGAAAGTAGTCAGTCCGAGTCTAATGACAGAAATGCGGAGTCAAAACAATATTGTGTTTGTAGAGTTATGTTAGTACTAATATTTATCATGTGCATAACAATAAATGTTTTAATCCTGCTACGTGGAGTCAACTACATAATCCTTTGCTTTCTTTCATTTTTTATTCAAAAATCTTTCATTAAAATATAGAATTTTAAATCCTGTTTCATTATTTTTAATAAATAATTTTTAAATTTCCCCTACATTAATGAATACCTTTTTCCTCGCAGGCACATCTATAACTTTTCTATGGATATGACCAAATCATCTAAAGACAATTTTTTCTTATTTTATATTCTATAGGTGTAACACTTACTCTATTTTGAATGAAATTATTTTTTACTTTGTCTTTTATTGTAGTACCACTCATTCATCTTAGCATCCATATTTTTGTTAGTCCGCTACGAGCATGTAGATCAACATAGTAAGCGAGAGTTTTTCTAAAATCAATATATCAAACCTATAAATTAATATACCATTTATATCAACAGTACGACAAAATCAGAGAATTTTTAAATCACATTTTGCGTATATCAAACATTATATTAGTAAGTCAAACTAGTAATTACATGTGAATTTTTCTATTAACAGTTGTTGTAAATGATATACCAATTTAATGACAAAGTCCTAAATTTCTCAGTAATGACATACTGATATAAAGTTTGGTATACTAAAATTATAATAGAAAGACTGTCATAATTTTCAACATACTGTTAATATAAATGATATATCAATTTTATTATAGGCTTTGTCTAATTTTCTTTTTCAACATATTGATTTTGCAATTTGGTATATTGAAAAACACGGTCTAACACAATTAAACCATGTTGTCAACCAATAAAACATGAATGAATCATGGGTTACAAGGCATGCCTAGGCTACCTCTCCCTCCATATCATTTAAACTATGAAAATCAATCACCAAACCAAACTTAAGCAAAATTATGTAAAATTGTACACTCCTTCACAACCATTAAAGTTCAAGCCACAAATGCACATCATTTTAGATATACATAAGTGAATACAAGCCATGCCCATGCCCAACCCATGTGCATTGTTAGAAATATTGTGAATGACTGATTATGTTCCATCTATGAAAATTTTACTTGTTTGTCATGTAGAAATGATTATAAATGATATATTGTTAATGTGCTAGCTTTATGTATTTGCATGAAAATGTTTTTTGCTATATTTTGTTAATATTTGTTTTCATGTAGAAAATGACTACTCTTAATAGAGGAAGAGGTAATAAAGGACGAAGTTATATGACTTGAAATGTTGATACAGATGTATTTTTTTTAGATATTTTGTCATAAGTGTTAAATAAGGAAAACAAAAAAACCTAAGATGAAATATAAAAAGAAACACTTGGGAAGAAGTAGTTGAAAAATACAATGATAGAAGAAATGCATGTATTACAAAGAAAAATGTGAAAAGTCGTCTAAAGACATAGAGACAAATATATCGTAATTACTCTAAAATTGTAAATCAAAGTGGATGAAGATAAAATTTCATACAAAGGTATACTAACATAGATGAAAAGATATGAAAAGAATTCATTAAGGTTTGATTCTTACTTACATACTTTAAGATAGTTTATGTAATATAGTTTTTTTAATATATATTGTAATTTTTTATAGTCACATCCAAAGTGAGAAAACTGTAAGAAAAAACCATGTTTGATTTATGAGTAATTGCAACTAATTTTTGAAAGTACTATAGCTAGTGAAAATATGTATAGACAGGCAAAAGAGGTAGATGTTATACCAAATACTCAAGTTTCAGATACATTTGCTTCAAACATTACACAATAGAATAGACATCAATTCTGACATACTTCCTAGTTCAGGAGGAAGTGAACAGGTCCCATTGGAATAGAGGAAAAAAGAGAAGTGAGCATGCCCTCACGTAGAATCTAAACAAATGATAGCAAAATGTTTGAAAAATGCATCATAAGTTTTTCTTACTTTATGTGAAAAAGATACTGTTAATGGTGAAGTACGTAATGAACAAATGAGAGAGATGGTTGACATACAAAAGGAAATATTTACATAAAAAAAGAAGTCTCAGTCTTCTTTAAATAAAGCTATTGCAACAATATTTGAGATTGAAAATCTATCTGTGATAGATCGATATAAAACTAGTCAATTATTCCAAAGAAAAAAATCAGTAAAATATTTTTATCAATTTCAAAAGAAATACGACAATGATGATTAAAGTTTCACTTAGAAAAGATGGAAGACTAAAAATGGTTTAGATGTTTTTTTTTTGTATTAAATGTTTGATATCATATGCTTTTTGTTTGGACTTGAAATGTGGAATGATATTATGTCATATGCTTGTTTATCATATTTTGTTATGTTCTATTAATTGTGAAATGCTTTCATGTAATATGTTTATTTATACACAACTTTGTAATATGTTTGAACATAAAGTTGATGTTGATGTTCACCTTTGGTCTATATTATTTTATAGGTGACGATGAATTTTGAAGAGAATTTTCTAAAACTATTAAATGACACATTGATGTTATTTTAAGAAAAGGTAGAACAAACTAAAAGAAGGCGAAGACAACTATTTACTTTTTAGAATATTTTAATAAGAATTGCAAGTACCTTAATTTTGTTTTCAAATACAAGTCGTATTTATAGTAAAGAAGGTACAAAATATATAAGAAGATTACCAAATCCTTCTTTACCATATCAAGCTTACAATTGTCAAAAGATTTATAGAATGAGCCAAAGTATTTTCAAAGGTTTTTGTGATTTAATGAGGGAAAAAGTCCTAACAAATACCAATAATATCAATGTAGAAGAAAAGTTTGTCATGTTCCTTGCGATAATTAGGCAAAATCAAAGGCATAGAGTAACTACAGAGCGATTTAGTCGATCAAATTGGATAGTTAGTAAATACTTTAATGAAGTCTTGAATGCTATATTACGACTAAATCATGTACTTCTAACAAGACCTTCATTTGAAACACTAAGTTAAATTCGTTATGACTCAAATGTGTACCCATATTTTAAGGTACATTGTTACTTTTGTAGTTTCCTTATCTTTAATATTATTTTAATCAATATTAAAATCAAATTGTATGTTTACATGATTACATTGAAACTATTAATGGTACACATATCAAAGCAACTATTTATGAACAAGAAACAACAAGATTTAGGAACATAAAATGTGAATTGTCTTAAAATATAATAACATGTAATTTTAATACGAAATTTACATATATTTTAGCTAGTTAGGAATGATCAACTGCTAATACTCATATTCTCCAAGATGTAATTACTAGACCTAATGATTTTCAAATTCTACTAGGTAAATGTATTTTCTATTTCTAAAAGTTATGAAGACATCATCATACTAATAATTTTTTTTATACAAGTAAGTTTTACTTGGTTGATGCTGAATATCTGAATCAACCAGAATATATTTGTCCATATCGAGGTATAAGATATTATCTATCTAATTATGTTAATAATAGAGTTTCTCGTAATGCTATAGAAAATTATAACTACAAACATTCACAACTAAAAATAATCATTGAGTATACGTTTAAAGTTGTGAAACATCAATTCTCAATATGACGTAGTCAGATGCCATATCTATATGAAACACAAGTGAAGATTGTCATCGCATGTTTTTTGCTTCATAATTTCATTCGTAAGACTGATAAAAGACGATTTACTTAAAGACCTATAAGATGAGTTGGAAAAGTTAAATATTATTGATGATATACAACCAATAGGAGAGATACATATGAAAAGCAATGCACAGGTTGGAATGAGTCAATAACAAATAAAAGAAATGGCAGATAAGATACGTGAAGATATGATGATGGTAATGTAGGATGGAAGAACTACTTGATATTATTTAATATTATAATAATTAAATTGAAATGTATTTATACTTTTCAAATATTATTTGTAATAAATAATTAGATTATTTGATTGATTTTCTTCTTTTCATCATTTCCTTTCCATTATACACTAACCTTTCATCAGAAGTTCCATTAGAACTTTTCATCGTGCATTAAACCCTTCTCAAAAAAAAAAATTTCCTTTCCATTACAAATTTTCCTTTTCGTCAGAATTTTTCGTCATACACTAACAACCCCTTACTTGTAAAATGGATTATTTGTGCACTTAGGACATGCCCACTACCCCCGTATATAAACTCGAGAAAAAAAAAATTCCTCTTCCCCCCTTGACAAGACACAAACATCACCTAAAATTGAAACCCCAAGCACGTTTGACTCACCCCCAAACACTTCCTCCATCATCTACGCATAGCTTCCTCCTCCGTCTACGTTTCCTCCTTCGTCATTTGTGTGTAACTTCTTTTGTTTGTGCTTCCTCCTCTGTCGTCTACATGTAGCTTCTTCCTTTGTCTACACATCCATCATCAACAAGAGTTCAATCCCCACCTTCTCGCAACTGTCCGTCTAACCTTCCATTTGTGCATCTCGTAGAGTTTGTCTCCCCCGACCGTCGACAACTTCCATGCTTTGCTGTAAGATCTTCCAATGGTGCATTCCTTTTTTCAGTATATTTTGCCCATCAATTGAATATTTTTCAAATGTACAATATATTTTTGTTTAGTTTGCGTTGAACTTGTAGATCAATATATCTTCTTTCAATTGTTTGTTCTTTTCTAGTTCAATGTAGTGATAGACATTGTTGGAATGGTTTGTATACATTTATATTTTGTTATACAATATTGAATGGGAAGGTATATCTTCTGGTTGTACTTTATTATTTTGTTAGACAAAGTTGATCATGAATACTACATCATTTGATTCAGCTTAGGAGTCATCCATTGCATTTTTTCATAATGTACTATAGGAGGAAGCAATTTTTGTTAATGGCCAGGACAGATGAATTTTTTCTGTCATGCTTGTATACTATTCTTATATTTTGTTAATGGTTTTGAATGTGAATGATTAAGGAAAAAAGTCATTACTCTTTTGCTGTTTCTATTAAGTAAAAAAATTACTGTTATGGTGTTGCAGATGATAATTTTGATTATTTTCATAAATTGTTGATTGCGGATGTGTCTCATACAAGGGGCCGTTTATCTGGATAATTTTTTTCTAGTTTGTTTCTAATGGCTGCAATATTGAAAATATCAAACTAGTTTATTTTGTACATTATGAACATCTGGATGTGCTTCTAAATATATTTTGTATTTCTTAAAAATTATAAGAATGTTCTACCTGTTTTTTTCTTCTTAACTTTGAAAGTATAATTTTTGTGATTCTTACTAACTAGCAAGTAGTATGCAACTATAGTTCTATATAATATAGAATCACTGGCCATTGCAGTTTTTTAAACTTTGATGTTTATCTTTTGTTTTGAATTTAATATTGGCTTTATTTGTAACATGAATGGGAACTTTTATAAACTGAACTTATTTCAGTATTCCCTGTCAACAATGAAATATTAATTAATTCTGTTGGGAGTTGGATAGAAGTCTTGCAAGTGTTTGTTTATTTATATGTTTGTCTCTTTCCAGGTGTAAAGATCACATGAACAATATTGTCCTGTCGATCTGTTTATAGAAAGATCATCTATATGTTTTTAATTTCAATATGTTTGATGTCTTTGAAAGTATTCTTCAATCTGTTTGATGTATTTTAAAAAAGTATCATTTTGATATGAATTCAAATGTATTTTTTATTCTTAATTATTTATTTATGTATAGTACGTAGATTTTCTTTTTATCTATAAAGTTGTATTTTTTAGAAAAATGACTTTTGAAAAGAAGAAATACACCAATTGGAGTACCAAACAAGATGAAATTTTTTTAGATATTTTAACAACATAAATTAGAGAAAAAAATACAAAACAACAAAATAAGAAGATCAGATTAGATACCTAGAATAAAGTGATTGCAAAATACAATAATAAAACATGATGAAAGTAGAATGAAGACTTATACCAATATTTCCAAGTAAAGTGGATGTAGTTGAGACTATATCTGTAACCATACTAATATTCCAAAAGAAATTTGGAATAAATTTGTGTAAATGAAATATTTTATTTTATATTATTCATTTTGATTGTGAACTTTCAAATAATAATACATTTTCTATATTTATTCCTTATAGTAATATCGTAAATGTAAAATATATGTAGGAAAGTGATGTAAAATATATGATGATCTATATACAATGTTTGATAATATTATGGTAATTGAAGTCAATAGTCAAGTTCTCTAAGATTTGAAGAACACACGTAGATCTTCAAGAACTTATGGACACATTTTCTATTTTCAGTACTCAGGTTCCTCCAATATTTTTCATAATGGAAAGGATGAAGCTATATCAAGTCTTTTTATACATTAAAGCATCATTAGAAAGTCAAAGAAAAGAACACGACCACATGTTGAATCTTCTCAGTCAATTGCAAAGTCAATGAATGAATTGACAAAAAGTATGTAAAAGTTTGTTGAATAGGATGAGATACTTCAAAAATCTGAAGTAGAAGAATATATTCCCAAAATCTTGCAAATTGATGGTCTTACAAATGTTAAACGAATATTGGGAATAGAATTGCTAGAGAATTTAGTAAAAAGGGCCTTCTTTTTAGGTTTGAAAGAAGATGTTTTATGAGTGATGTGATTACGACATTATATTGAAAAAATGTGAATTATATTGGGAATTTTATTTTCTTGAAATTTATTTCATAGTTGGACATGTATAATTGACATTTACTTGGTTGTTGTAATTCATAGTTGGACTTGGTTGATGGTTGTTAGATGCAATTAGACTTTGTTGATGGTTGTTATTGTCTATATAGTTTCTTTGTTATTTAGACTTAGTTGATGATTGTTGTTATCTATATAGCTTCTTCTTCTTTTTGACTTGATTAATGGTTATTATTGAGTAATTAGCTTCTTCTTTTCTTTTGACTTGGTCAATGGTTGTTATTATCTATTTATCTTTTTGTTCTTTTCACTTAGTTGATCATTGATATATTTAGCTTCTTCACTTAGTTGATCATTGATATATTTAGCTTCTTTGTTCTTTTACAAGTAGTTATTATCTACATAGAGAACTACGAAGATAATTCACAATGACAATTATACTAACAAAGACGACAACAGATATGAAACATAATAATCTAAGTGTATGGAACAATTGCACATACTATTACAGATGTCATTCCTCAAGTAACAAACGAATATATAGTAGAGAATGTCAACATTATACTAGGAGATTATTAAATTCATCAATACCTCACCAATCATATAATTGTTGAAAAATATATTACATAAGTCAAAATATTTTCATACAATTTTGGGAGTTACTTAGAAAAGAAAAAATTATATAAGATAGTCAAAGTATAAGTGTAGAAGAGAAAATGACAATTTTTCTCGTTACAATTAGTCAAAACCAATGATATAAGGTTATAATTGAGCATTTTAAGAGATATGTTTGGACCATTAACACATATTTCAATAAGGTCGTCAATGTTATCATCTGATTATATGATATACTTATAATAAAACATTTATCATCAACACTAAGAAAAATTCAAAATAATTCAAACGTCTACCCATGTTTTAAGGTAAAATGTAAATTATATTATGTTGTCTTTTCTATTTTATTTATAGTATTTTGTTATAAATTTGACATTGTATTATTAACATTTTCTTAATTTAAGATTGCATTAGCGTTATCGATGGTATATATGTCAATGTCATAATTTATGAATAAGAAACTATTAGATGAAAGAAGAATTAACGTAAAATGTATTAGCAACTTGTAATTTTGACTTGAAAATCACATATATAATTGTAGGATGAGAAAGATCAATTATAGATGCAAGGATATTACAAAGTACTATTTGTCTACATAGACTTCAAATTCCACCTAGTATGACATTACTTTAGTTCATATTATTTTTTTAAATAAATATAAAATTCTAGAAAGTGTTAAATGTTATGTATATTATGTAGATAAATATTATTTGGTAAATGCAGATTTCCCAAATTACTTAGAATTTATTTTTTCATTTCAAGGTGTACGATATCATCTATTAAAATATGATCAAAATCAAGTTCTAAATAATGCAGTAGAAAATTTCAATTACATTCTCAATTGAAAAATATAATTGAACGTACATTTAAAATGATCAAATATCGATTTACAATTTTATGATGTTACATGTCATATCTATTTGAGACACAAGTTAAAATTATTTTAACATGTTTCCTTCTCCACAATTTTATTAGAAAAATAGATTGAGAAAACTTACTTCAAGATCTAACAAATGAATTAGTTTTATTACATGAGAAACTTGTTCATAATGTTTGAAGAAAAAAACATACATTGTACTAGTAATCTGAGTGTAGAACAAAGAAAAAGAGTAGTTGATGTAATATATGAATAAATTATGTATTTTATGTGGGAGAAGAATAATATGTAATTATTTTAGTGAAAACTACTTATAATGAATTTTATTTTTGATGAAAAACGTTATTTCATATGTGCATCTTATATAGTTGTTTTCATCAAATCACAAAAAATAATATTAAAATATTTCAAAATGTAATATTTAATATTTTAAAAATTCTTAAATAATGTATTTCCTATTGTTTCTTGTAAGTGCACAGACACCTTAAAATTCTTATCATTTCCTAATGTGCACAAATAATATTTTATTTCTTGACATATACTATTATGTCATATCATTCTCATTTCCTACAATTTTCATCTCTTGTCATTTCATTTCTCAATAGGAAACATACATAAACACCCCTTAAGCACAATGTTGATCAAGTCATATTGTCGTAGCATGGCTAAACTGACACCTCTAGTTATTAATACCATCCAAGTAAAACATAGAAGGTGGTTGTGATACGGCAATACAAATAAAGATACTATCAAATGAGAGGTTTTTTGTCGTCATCTTTCCCATAGAGGGTTAGGCATTCAAAAATTGGAAATATTCAATAAAGCTCTTCCATGCAAGTGGTGGTGGTGGTTCAATAATGAATAGCAGTTTTGGGTTGACATTGTCAACAGCAAAGATAGGGCAACAAGCAAATACAGAGGTCTTGTTCCAAAGAGAATGAATGACTTGCACTTTTGGAGAGCTATTTTGGATCTTCAAACTTTCATGTAATCCCGCTATCATTTTTAGGTCAAGCCAGGGAATTGAACTCTGTTCTGGCAGGATAAGTGGCTTGACAATGGTGTTTTTACCAGAACTTTTTCCCTCCATTTTTGCACTAACAAGGGATCATCCTTATGCTTTTGTACCTGAAGTTGGGTGTTTTTGATCAACTGAGGTCTGCTGGAATTTCAACTTGAGAAGGGAACTCAAAGAAGCTGAGATATCTTAAGTTGTAAACTTATTAGGCCATTTGCCTAACCAGTTGGTCCGGGATCATAATGCCTCTCACCTTTCTTCTCGGAACTCTTTGGCTGGGAAGGACTATACCGTGAGGGATTGCTTTTTCTCAGTTCAATCAAAGGTATGATAGGTGACCATTCCATAGGCTAGTTTGGGGGACTAAAACACCATTGAAAGTAGACACTTTTATGTGGCCCTTGGTGCCTAGGCATGATAATAAATTAAAAAATAGCTTTCCATAAATATTATATCAATAGTAATTACATGCGATTATCGATGGTAATATAATTAAAAAAAGTTACAAGCTAGAAAAGTACAGAAAGATCACAAAAAATCACGATGAGATATTTGAGTAAATAAAAAAATTCAAAGAAAGTAATATATGGCTAAGAATCAAAACACCTAGCCTAATTGTAATTCCTTGATGTCTAGACAGGCCTCAAAAATTCTGCAATTCAAAGAAAATGCAAACCCCTTGGAACACACTAAATTGTGGAAAAAATGTCATGTGACCAGAAAATAAATAGCACTGATCCATGTAAAATTCTTAGCATTTACTTGTTAGTCTCATTTGCAATGAAAATATATGGCCAAGAAGGGAAAATTTGTGAAATTACCTGCTCAAAATAGCATCCAATTCCTCAACAAGATTAACATAAACTTCATTGCTGGTATGCTTTATGTCAGCAGCTCTCCAGGGAACACAAGAAGATGTTGCATCTGGGAGTGTGTTGCTGACATTGGAGCTTTTTCCAGTAACAACACTCAACATTTTGCTAACAATAGTTGGTGGTGTAATCATTTCTCGTAAAATGTTAATTTCAGTTGTGAGAGGAAATCCACTATCGATCATCTCATCTAAAAGCTGCAGATTGGAAAATCGTCATTCAATATGCACATCAGGATTTTACAATATCACTGACATGCACTAAACATTCATATTTGTTCGTGTAAATATCAAAAAAAATCAGAATATAATGATAAACCATATCATTAAGCCCCGTCAAAAAGTTAAACCTGATTCAAAAATGTGAGTTAACTTCAATAAACATTAATAACTAGCAACCGTATCCCTAGATGAAATAGCAATTTTTTATCATGTAACCAGCCATTGTTTAATATGTTAGAAATGTGCATTCTTTGAAATTGGAAAAAGAGTTAAATTTACATAATCTAACAGACAAATAAACAAATAACATGATAACATAGTGATACATGGAAATAAATCGGGAAAAGCAATTCATAGTATCATTGCCACATGGTGGAATAAGAAACTGATAGCTGATAATTATTACAATTTTACATATCATCTTATTCTTAAATATAGGTATTAAATGCTTTTTCTCCACTCATCTTTTTAGTTAATCACCTAATTCCTATCTCACCTATGCATTTTCAAACCTCTAATCGAAATACCAACCAGTCCAATAGTTTTCCACATTTCATCATCTTAATGACTTCTTTCACTTTTAATCAACTTTTTTTGCTTAAATAACTATAGTTTTTATTATTACTGTGGCCACTCAAATGAATCACATTTTGCACATAAGAATTTTCTATAGTTGAAATTATCAAAGTAACCATACCATTTACTTCAATTTCATATCTCTTACTAAGATTCTATCATAATCATTCTTGATACATCTCACATGGTTAACTCAAATATCTAATTCTCCTTTCTCTTACATTAGCCAATTTATAATTATTGTTTTCCCCTAATTTTGTGTTCAAACTATCGTATAACACATTATAAGCTTGATTCTTACCATCACTAACAGTTTTCTTGGCTTTCTTTTTTGCTAATTTATATTTTTCTGCATTTATAATGGGCTCTAACATGAGTAGAAATTTCTACATCAATATGGAAAAAGTGTTGCTTTCAACCAAGAGGCACACGCAAGGAGTAAGTTTTCATACTGTCATATTCATAGCTTTTGATGATTCCCATAGGCTTTTGGCCATTCAAAGAAAAGATTTTTCACATTTTGGGTTTTAGTTTCTGGCTGGTTTATTTATTGAAAAAAATATAGGTGAAATCTTATTAATCAATAAATTCCTTCCTGCTATAAGGAGGATTGGCATGATTCATCCCCAGGAAATATACACTCGATTAATCCACATAGGTTGCACCCCACCGTGCCACACCCAAAACAGCTAGCAGACACTCAAGTTAGAGACACTAGAAAATTTTCCCAACATTTAAAAAGAAACATAGGAATGAAAAATCAAGTCCTCTGTGGTGCATGCTTCCTATATACAAATGCATTTGAATCAACTTTTACACTCCTCTTTATGCAGGAAATTAATAAAAAATAAACCTTAGATACTTCTGCAGATGTAGCATATGAAGTTAGATAAAGCATCAAGTAAAGTTTAAGTCCATCCACGAGAGTGGAAAATAGAAGAATTTTCAGGATTTTTGTAATGACAACTCTGATTTTGAAGACACCACAGAAAGTTAATGAGAAAATAAAATCAGATATAATATGAGTGTTTCTCTCTTTACGTAGTAATGAAACATTGTATTGCCTCTATACATGCAACCATTTATTTTGCTGCATTTTTTCATGTAATTTTCACAACAAAAGCATCTGTACCTCATACACGATAACAAAGTTATCTTTGATCGTATCCTCATTCAGGTCTCCCAGATAGTCTGAGAGAATGTCTGCCACTCTAGACAGGAACTATAGAAAAAGTCAGGTGTCAGATGAACAATCATAGCAATCAATATAGTATATTATTTCATCAAAAAGAAGTGCAATCCATGTAATCATTATATTCTACTTAATTCAAAGGATTAGAGGTGCACAAAAATTAAGAAATATTAAGGGCATGGTCATTCAACAAAATTCTCTACAGTCTATGATTGTGATCCCATAAGAAATGCCCAATATATTTAGATAGCTTTGCAATTACCCTACTCTCTTCTAGATGAAAAATGAAACTTCAATAACAATTTAATTAAACCTAAGTGTGGGTAGTTATACCATGGTATCCACTATCAACATGAATTGGCAAAATTTCACCAATATGCCTTTTGCAGTTGCTGTCATAAGGTTGTTGAGCATCAAACAAGATGGTGCCTTTGTGGGGATTGGGATATTGTGTTGTAAAAGGGATAACTTTATAGAGAAAAAGATGGATTACATTGAGAAGTCATGAGAGGTTCAAGAGTGTAAGTTGGACAATAAGGGCATAAGGTTGGTAATCTTTTTTGTTTGAAATTGTTGTCTTTTGACTTGTCAAAAAAAGGAGAGGAAGAAGAACAAGAACCGGAGACCAAATGAGGAAGAGTGCAATTTATAGTTGTATACACATGTCAAGCAATGTATAAAACATGTACGAAGGACAGCAAAAAATGTCTTGACAGTGGACAAACGTATAGACATACAATATCATGTAAGTTTGTTGGTTGTATCTGTTCATAGGCATTATTGTTTGTGCTTAGTACAGGCTAATATGCCAGTTGAGTTAAAATGTCAACCTTTATTTACATCTCTTTGACTTACCTTCTCTGTATCCTAGGTAGAGTTTGTGCATCTGAAATTGGATGGAAATAACTTTGAATTCCGTCCAATTCCAGGTGCAACGGTGTTTGTGGACTCAAAAATATAATTCCGGGAGGAAAAAAAATTCTCAAACAAAGGTAAAACAAGGGAATTCATTTGCAGACAAAAAAAAGTTCCACAAATCAATTTTGTCTCTTTGCACCCAACTCATCACAACACTCGATGGAAACCCTCAATGCATCTGCAAAACACATCGTTAGCTCACTTGTTGCAAAATGCATTGTCAGCTTGCTCACTGCACACTCAATTGCCACTCACTCATCACTGCAAAGCTTGTTGTCACTCAATCATTTGCTAGCTCGTTGGTTGCTTGTTGCTGCTCAATCATTCGCTCGCTCACTGATCACTTGTCACCGCTCACTGTAAACCCTCATCACTTGGTTGTCTTCACACTCAGTATAGGTAGGTTCTCGACTCCTTCCATTTGCTCACTCGTCACTATAAAATAGTTTTTACTATTTCATTTCTGTACACATAAGTGAGTTCACCATGATTTGCAACAGAGCATTTAATCTTCTAAATGCTACACTATTGTTGGCTCACAAAATTTTAGTTTAGTAATTTTGTTTGAAAGATTAATAAGAGAACCTTTTATTGCCATTAATTTCATAGAATTCCAATTTGTGAGTGGTGAGTTTTGATTTTTCAAAGTTAGTGGTGTTTACTGTGTATAGAACCTGTACAGTTGTAAGAAATTTCAATTGCTGCACTTTGAAGATTTTGGAAAATCACCAATCACTATTTTTATATGAAACTTCATCTCTTGAGCTTTCTATTGGTTTTGCATTCGTTGAATTTCATGAAGAATTGAGGGTGTTTTGATTTTTTGAAATCAAGAGTTTTACATCTAATTGTTGCATGGATATCTGCTATAACTGTGGACATCTAATCCAAGGTTGCATATTTATTCTAGTTGGTACTCTTCTTGAGTGTTTTAGAGATAGGTCAAACGTAATTTTGGAGATCTGGACTAAAAGATACAATATTTGGAAGAGAACATAGTTGCTGCAGCTGCTGGTTTAGATCAGCAAATCCATCGAACATTTGAGCTTTCAAACATTTGTCTCATATCCATGTCAAAAGTAAGTTAGAAGTCCTTGAAACTACAACTAACCTTATGCTAAATACTCTCACTTCTGCCTTTACAACATTTTCATGGCAAAATACTTAGAAAGAATTTATTGGTGATCATAGCAAAAGTACTATTAATTTTACCAATCAAGTTTCCTATATTATAAGTTACAAGCATAATTTCAAGTTTTGAATTAACTTCTTTACCTACACTTATTCATTTAGGTGTGAGAAACCTTACTTGTTTTCATCTACATCCAAGTACCAATGCAAAATCTCTAGTTTAAGAATGTTATATTTAAAACATGCAACACTTCCTTGTTTTCTTTTCATTACACTTAAGGTTTGGTGCAACAAGTTGCTAAGAGAATTACACTTTAACAAGTTACTTTTAGGATTTATGTTTACTAAGAGTTAATAAGCTTTTATGGTTCACTTTCTACCCATTGCTGGATTTGCTTTATTCGAACTTGAGACTGGTTATCAAGAAGTTAACCTTCACAAGTGAAGCTTCAAAGATTATATGCATATATTGTGGAAATTGACAACATTGTACACATCATGTTGAACTCTTTTTCATTGTCCTCAACCTCTACATCTCATCTATACTAGGAGTGTTAATCTTATACCTTAAACAAATTATAGATACTTCATAGAATATATTATTTCACTCCGTCATCTTTTATTATTTGTAGTCATTCCATGTATGATAGAAGTACAAGAGAAGACAGTTTTAGTGTAAGAGAAGAAGATGGAGTATATGGAGAGGAAGATGACTTATTTAGAAAGAAAAGAACGTGAGGAAGACGTTGTAATGACAATTTTGCTTTCACTTTCATATCTTACAGAAAAAGAGAAGTTTAAGGCAATGCAATTATTGGAGATTAAATCAAAGAAAAACTAGTTTAGGCATATACCAAATAACATGAGAACTTTATAGTTAAAGTTCAACTTGAAATGATGTATTTGTTTTCTACACTAGTGTGTTTGTCATATGAACTATGTTATTTCCTTTGTTTTCTTTGTTGTAATGAACAATTTTAATTTGTTATGTTTCTTACATTTGAAGAAGTTGTAGTATGAATAAAGTTAATTGAAATTATGTTATTGACAATGTTGTATGTGTTATGTTTCGTCCTTTATATTTTATGTTATGTCTATCGTTGCTATGTTTTATGTTTCTCATTATTGATATGTTCATATTCTCTATATATAAGGATTAGTACAAAAGCAATCACAATAAGATATGAAGCCTTCTATGTTGTTGATTGACAAGGAGAAAGAACAAAGAAGAAGAAAAAAGAAAGTTGATAATGGTTACATGACAATTCTTGTGGAATTGCTGCAAGTGGAATTAAAGCATTTATTGTTTATTGTGGAATGAAAGTTGCAATATTTTTAGTGACAATTGAATAAAATCAGAAATACAAGGTAATTAGAAAGTGTTTTCATCACTCTACATGAATTGTTAGTACGTATTTTAATAAAATGATTGATGCTATATTAAAAGTGGGTGATATATTTTTAGTTAAACATAATTTGTCAAAACACACTCGAATTCAAAATAACTCAAATATTTATCCATACTTCAGGGTAAACTTATTACCATTTTTTTACAAAGGTAATTTTTGATGGTTTTCTCCTTTACATTATAATTGTATTTCACTTTGGTGCAAATAAGATGACATAGGTGCTATTGATGGTACATATATTAAAACTACAATTTATAAAAAAGAAAATACATGGTTTAGGAACAAAAAAGATGACTTAACACAAAAGGTTTTGGCTACTTATAATTTTGATATGAAATTTACATATGTTCTTAAAGAATGGGAAGGATTGGTTGTTGATGCTTAACTCCTTGAAGATGCAACAAGTCAAACTAATTATTTAGTTATTTCACCAAGTATAGTACTTATGATCTATGTAAGGTTCAATTGTTAAGCGAAATTTAATTCAGTTTAATTGTTATTTAGTTGCATGTAGGAAAATTTTACTTAGTTGATGTTTCAATATAATTTTACTTACTTGTTAAGCCAAATTTAATTCAATTTAAATAGGTCAAAATTTATATATTTGTTTCAAGGTGTTTGATATCACTAATCAGAATATGAAGTAATCGACTTCTAAGTAATGTAGTTGTAAACTTTAACTATAGATAATTGTAGTCGAGGACAACAATCGAGCATATGTTCAAAGTAGTCAAACATCGGTTTACAATATTGTGAAGATACATGCTTTAACATTTCAAAATTCAAGTAAAAATTGTTTTAGAATATTTTTTAGTTTATAATTTCGTTCAAAAAACTAATAGAACATATTTACTTCAAAATTTTAAAGGCAAACTACAAGAAATTCAAGATAATGCAGCATTACAAGTCTCCCATGATATTAAACAACAAGAATATATAATTAACTCTAGACTACAACACCAACAGGGAGAAATCCTAACCTCAATGCCCATCAATGGTGGCATTTCGACCTGTGTGCAACCCAAGAACACGATCCCACTACGGAAAATTTGGAAAAGATAGTGCGTTGGAGAAGTGATCACCGACAACAACTGCATAAACAAAGACAATTACTTCTTCGTGATCACTATAAGTAACCAGAGAGATTAATTTTCACTAGTAGTACCGTATAATTCGAGAAAGAGGTCGGAAAAAGGGCAGAGGAAAGAACCGGTGACTACCGACCTTGGCGAGATCTCCGCCTTGCGAAATGGAGTAGTCCCAGAACCAAGAGCATATGGATCGATCCACGCGGTGCCCCGTCAGCTGCTTCTCCAGTATCACCTCCCTACACATTTCACGCGAAAAGATCACTCTGCCCGTAACTAAAACCGGAGCTTTTAGGTTGGAAATGAGAATCATCCATTGCAAAATCGTCGAATACAAGAAACACCGAGAAGAGCGAGGAGAAGACGAAGACGAAGACGAGTGGAAAAGGGAACGGCGATTCGTGGTGTCATTATTCTGAAGCTCACCCGGAATCTGAGATGAGAAAGATGCACTGCAGCATGATCTCTCCACCAGATCAGCTTTTTTCCAAGGGTTTAGAAAAGAAGACGTCGAGGAAGAAATAGAGCGGCCGAAATGACACAGCGCAAAAGAGCCAAGATCTGGTAACCCTTCGTGGCAGAGGCCCACGTGCTAATAACCCCTGGCTGCGCAAACAGATATAATTATAAGTATTTAATGATTTAATAAAGATTATAAAAAAACGTATGTGTTATTATATTTACATCTATATTCTCTATTTTTTTATTCATAATAATCGTTTTGGAAAATTAAATCAAATTAAATTTTAAAAAATTCTAATTACATGAGACAACTAACATCTAGAAAAATGTCATTGCCAATCAAAGAAAGGAAAATTACAGGAAAACCAAGCAAAAGATAAAGGAAGAAATCTTAGGAAAAGAAAAGATTTCTCAAATATAAATACTGAAATTGGAACACTTTTAGAATTTTCATGAGTTCCAATGGTTCTAATACTTTCAAACTCTAGACTCAAAATATTGAAACACACTATATTTTCAAATAGTAGATTTAAATATACAAATTTTTGAAATTGGAATGAATGTTTTGTTTGGTTTGTAAACTTGTATGATCGTTCTATAACAATTTGCTCTTAATCCAACTCTCTGTTCCCTTATTTTTTCTTGATGACATGTTTAATAATCTTTAATATGGTGCTTTGTTTGCTTTGATTTAATTTATGAATTTAGTGATGAAATAAAATGCTAGATCATGTATCAAAATGATTTATTCCTATTGCTATTAGAATCAAAAGAGAAATAAAAGAATGTGTTTCCCAACTCATGAATTTAGATAGTCGTACTAAGGAAGAGAAACTAATAGGAATTGACTTATATAGAATGCAATTAAAAGAGCAATTTTTTTTATCTCTAACGAGTGATGAACAATGAGTGAAGTGGTTATACCACAATTTAAAAAAAATGTGAACTTATGCTTTTTGTTGAAGCCATGACTATTACTCATGTTATTTCTATTGTTATGTTATTTCCTCTATTTTGGAGCTTATGTTATTTTTATTATTGAATGTTTCGTAGTTATTATATGAAAGTAGAATATTTATATTGAATTTTTGTTACAAGTGTTTTAGGAGAAATTAACAATTTTTATTGTTATAATTAGTTAGATCCAACAATATGAGGTTACAAGTGAGTATTTTCATCAGTCTGTCTGAACAATTAACACATATTTCAATGAGATTGTAAATGTTATTATCAAATTACATGATATACTTATAGTGAAATATTCATCATCAACACTAAGTAGAATTCAAAATGATCTAAATATCTTTCCATATTTTAAGGTAAAATGTAAATTATATTATGTTATCTCTTTTATTTCATTTATAGTATTTTTTTTATAAAGTTGGCATTGTTTTATTGACATTCTAACATCTTTTCAATTTAAAATTGCATTAACACTCACATATCAATGCCATAATTTATGGACAAGAAAATATTAGATACAAGAATAGAAAAAGAGATTTAATGTAGAATGTATTAGCAACTTATAATTTTGACATGAAAATTTCATACGTTATCATAGAATGGGAAGGATCAACTATTGATGCTAAGATATTACAAGATGTTACTTCTCAACTACATGAGTTTGAAGTCCCACCTAGTATGATATTACTTTAGTACTCATGATTTTTATAAATTAATATTGAATTCTATAGTGTTAAATATTATATATATTGTGTAAGTATTATTTAATAGATGTAAACTTTTCAAATTACCTAGTTTTATTTCTCTATTTCAAGATATTTGATCATCTACCAGAATATAATCAGAATTGAAGTTTTAATAATGTTATTTCAATTACAAATACTTACAATTGAGAAATGTAATTGAACATACATTTAAAGTGATCAAGCATCATTTTGTAATTTTACAACGATATATGTTATATTTGTTTAAGACATAAGTTAAGATTGTTTTAGCATATTTTCTTTTCTATAATTTCATTAGAAGAGTAGATCAAGAAGATTTACTTGAAGATTTAGTAGATAAACTAGTTGAAGAAAATGTTGATTTACTTGAGGAACCTATTAGTAATGTTGAAAAAGAAAGCATACGATGTATTAGTAATTTGAGTGTAAAATAAAGAAAAAGAATAGTTGATATGTATTCTATGTAGGAAAGAAATAATATGTAACATGTAATATTTTTGTTAAAGATTACTTGTAATGAATTATACTTGTGATGATAAGTTATTTCACACGTGCATATTGTATATAAGTTATTTGACAAGTTACATAGTTATTTGATACATTTTTAGTATATATTATATTATTTAAAATATTACTTTTCAAGTTGGTAACAATTTTTGTTAATTTATTATTTAATATTTTAAAAATTATTAAATAATACATTTCCTATAATTACACAAATACTTTAAAATTTTCATCATTTCTCATGCATGTATAAATAATATTATATTTCTCGTTCATGCCTGACATTTTCATTTCCCACTATTTCAATCATTTCTTGTCATTTCATTTTTCAAATGATAGTATATGTAATTAAAAGGAAAGACACTATCTAATGCATGTGGGGGAAAATCACATGAGATGGAGGGAAATGAAGAAATTTCCACCCATTTCCAATAAGTGCCCTTATTTGTGCTTTTGGAAAATGGGAGCAAAATCATTTCCCCCACTTTCCTGTATATAAATAAATAACAAATAAAAATTTTCCCCCTCCCCCCTATGCAATAATCAAAAAAAGCATTTATCTCGTGCCTTGACTCGCAAGCCTCCACATGTTTATCTGTTCATTCGATCGTGATCATTGTCACCGTCTTCATTGCCACAAGTTGAGTTGTCACAACCTTCGTTGTCCTAGACGACATTAGTAGTTCAACAAGCTCCTTACGTTTGATAGCTCGATCAACCACTTTTTGCTCACGGAGGAGTCCACCTTCGATGAGATGCGTCAATGCTTTTGTGAACTAAGGCAACAACTTGACTCTCCTGTACAAAGCTAGACGTAGAAGAGTTTCCTTCTACCATTCAACCCTGTCACATGCCATTACTGTGGGAGATTTGGGATTAAATATTCAGATTTGATCTTTCAGTTTGTGATTGGGATCAGGATGGTCGTAATGTAGCTCGTACCCTCTATTTTTAGTAGTCGAACTCTAACTTCACGTTCAGCATGTTCATCCACTTAATCCATAATCCACATACTAATTTTAAATTCAAATTATCCATGATTTCCACTATCTTTTTGAATTTCCACTATGTCCACTATCATTTTGAAATTTCCACTTTCTCCACTATCATTTTGAATTTCCACGATTTCCACTCGTAGATTCACCAAAACTTTATCTTCTTGGAGGTTTGTAAAATATCTTCTCCTTTATCCCCTACCCCAATTCCTAGCTAGCTGCAATCCAAACCTCACCTGTCCCATTTTGGGATCCTCTCCTGCTCGACATCTGAATCAACTAAATGTCCCCTTAATTGCATTTAGCAGTAGCATATACATAAATGACTACAAGTTTAGGGGTCATTTCTCGTCTATACACTAACTTATAATGAGTTATAGTGTGTATTGATGTGAAAGGTTAGATCAGACAACTGGTCCCCAGCAATGGAGCTAGAAATGCTTGTTCTTAGGTTTTGTTAACTTCTGTTTTTAAACTTGTTTAATTTATCTTTATGCTTATATCAATAATTACTTTTAAAAGTAAACTAACAACCTTTTACACAAATTAGATAGTAATTTCAATTTGTATTTAACTGCAAGTGCACAGTGTATATTGTATTTGCATGCAAGTATAGGTCGATCTCACAAAGATTGAGTAAGAATTGTGTACTGTTTCAGTTTTTATATTGGAGTTTATGTATTCAGTAAGCACTCCGTTGAGTTACAGTTAACATAATAGACCTAGTTCGTGGAGTTATGACTAACTCAACAGACTAACCTCGTAGACTTAAGTTAACTCCACGAGCCTATCTTTCCAGTTAAATATTGCTATTTACAGAGAAATTCGACCAACCATTGGGCGATTCCACAGATTGTAAATAACATCAATTAAGCTCTTTAATGCTAGTTAATATTAGATTTATCATTAAGCAATACTAACATTCAGATATTTCAAATAGTAACCATTAAAATCTTTAAGTATCTAGAACGAATCAATTTCAGTAAACTATAAAACTATTTTCTATTTTCTGAATCAAATAAACATAAAACACTCACAATACTGAAAATGATAACATTAATCACGATACAAAACAAACAATACTACACTTAAATACTAAATATAAACACAGATAAATTGTTGTTTTTGGTATTTTTTTTTTGATATGTTTTTGAAGATGAGCGAAAGGTAAAATGTAAGAATCTCTATCGATAGTAAATACTTTTGTCACTACATATGACACAATTACACCACTGAAAACTTAATCACTTACAATCTTGTCTCCTCTCCCTATAGAATCATGAGTCCAGAATTACAAGATGATCTCCTCTTCAGTATACTGGCATCAACCCAAAACCAAGGCTAGAAGCTTTACGATCTCTAGAGATATGAGTCGGTGCTTAGTGAAAATGGTTTCCCTTCCACAATGCGATCACTCCTCACAGTGGTTGTCAAGCACCATGTTTGAATCAGAATCGACCCGACATTAGGAAAGTATCTTCACAAACCTCCAATGGTTGGTGATTTTGGTGATTTTGGTGGTGGTGTGGAGCTTCAGGGAACTTCTAATGCTACCTGTAGTTAGCGCGGTCCTCCACCTCTACACACACTACCAACCACCCTTTCTTTGTTTTTCTCCTCTTCTTTTATATTTCTTCCGTAGTAACTACTTCTGCTTAGATGGTTGGATTTCCTTCATTCATATCAACGATAGTGATTTCTTCTTCCTTCCACGAGTGAATTCCTGCGTGATACGTGCAATCGTGGTTTTCCTTCGAATGTCCTGTTTCTATAATCGCTATAGTGGTATATTAGAAAATAAATGGTCCGTGGAGTTATAGATAACTCAATAGACTTACTCTGTTGATTTAATTATAAAACACGTGCAATAAAGAAATAAGCTGCTAACATAACGTGTTACCTTAGAGTTTATTCATGTAACTCAACTCGTACAGTTATGCTAACTTAACGAGTTAAACATATGCATCTCATGTGATATACTAAAGTATTTAAATTCAACACATGCATAATTCTAACTTAACAAGTTCAGATATTTTGGAAACTTACGAACCTAACTATCCGATGCTTAGATGCATTTCGGATAGTTAACAGATAACTTACCGAAAATCTACTTAAGTCATGCATTAAGGTTTCAACACGTGTATTCCAGCAAATAATAAAGTATTCTTCAAGCATTTAAAACATAACTGTCTGATACATGCAATATAACTCTCTGAAATAATAGAAAATTCGGATACTTAAGAATTTCACAGCCTACAATTCACCAACAGTTCAAAAATGTACTAAATTAACATTAATTCCCTAAAATTATGCAGATTCTTTCATTAAAGCATATAATAGTGTAATTATAACATAATGGCTTAATTCTTATATGATAAGCTAAATATTATGCAATTAACCATCATTTAACCCTTAATATTATGCACTTTTTCATTCTAAACACTTCCCCCATACTTAAATTTTGTTAGTCCCTTAGCAAACTAAGATTTAACTAGTTAGTCTTTCTAAAGTGCTAGAATTAATTCTTCACTTCGTTCTTCTTTAAAATACATAAATTAGACTATTATATAGATATTCTGTATTTTATAGTAATCTGTTTTAACTTTGTTTTCTCCTCTTCAACTTGCAAATATATTTAAAACATATGTAAATTACATACAAAATATATCACATAGGTGATAATTATATTATCATTTTTTTTCTTCTTTTTAGCATTTGTCATCTTGAATTTTCCAATATGATTTCCAAAATAAATTTCAACAACATACTAATCAAAACACAATCCAATTCAATATGATTAAGACAAGTAGAATAAAGAATTGTACCTTAGATAAACAACTTCAAAAGTCTATTCTAGATTCATACTTCAATAATCTTAGATAATAGAAAATATATTTGATTCAAAAGATATCTGTATTTCACAAAACACTTGTATCTTTTCAAAACAGTATATGCATATTTGTACTTTAAAAGTTAATTTGACAAGCTCGAATCATACAAGAGCTTTCTAGTGTACCCATGTATCGAACTTTCAGTCAACAATCCTAGATCTGATCAGGATCTTAGGTTGCCAGATTTAAAGAGTTATTTTTCAGGTCAACAATCCTTACATACTTATCTACTCAAGTACAAAAGGCTCGTGATCAAACAAGTCAATAAACTCTTAAAGTTTTTTTTCACACAATATATATATGTATTTCATTAATACAGATGCAATAAAACACAAATCTCGTATAATCCTGCTTCTATTATTTACAGAAAATATGAATTCATATCAATAAGCTCATACTTTTTCTGTAGTTTAATAAGATTTACACATAAATCATTCTACAAGTTTAATCAATTAAATTAAATGTATCCTTGATCATATGCATCTCATTTAATCTAAAAATTAACATTTCAGCTCTTCCAGGATTTTAGATAATTTACTAAGTTTCAGTTAAGCATTTTGTTTTCTTTTTAAAATCGTGAAACTGTTAAACTCATAAAATTCAGCAAAAACATAAGATACTATATCTAGATTTGTATGAATAGTAAAATTCTATAGCATCTTATATAGGATTATAAATATAACATTCAAGTAGTTACAGTTCTTAAAAATTTTACAGTCTCAATTATCGTATAGTTACAGCAAATTCATAAAAAAAATTTTAATTTCCATAGAACTTTTGCAGTACCATTCTAATTCTTCTAATTAACAAAATTGCATGGCTGTTACTTTAATTACCTCCCCCCCATACCTACATTTTGCATTCTTCTCAATGTAAAAGATTTTACAGTAAATATAGTAATTGTAGCAGGCATGAATATTGTTTCATTGACTTAGCACCTAACTCAATGAACTTAATTCGTTGAATTAATGAATAACTCTACGAACTGAGTTTAAATGTAAATTCAAGATAACTAATCAATTACATATCTTATTCTTTTGTATCTCCTTCCATATCTTCCAACTTTTTATTCTGAAAAACTTTTCATTCACAAATAAAAGTAGAATGTATAACAAAATAACAAAACATAACTTGTTAAATCAGTGTCTTGTGTGGAACCCAGGCTCCTATGCCTTTGGTGGCTTTCAAGCAAGCCAGTTGGTTTCCCAGAACAGATATCAACAAATTGGATTAATATTTTGTTTGTTTTTCTTTTATTAAATAAAACTAAAACTAAAAAAAATTTCTTTTCTTTTTCTTTCTCTAGAAATAAATGCAAAATACATACAACATTAAAAACACAGAAATATAATTTAAGAACATGATTGAAAGTGGTAACAAATGGAATAAACATGTCAGTCTATGCAAACTTTTTAGGCATAATTCTTCTTGCTATTAATTCTGTTTTAATGCAGTCTGTTTTCCTTTTTAACTTGTAAACTTGCAGTATACTATCAATACTAAATATAAGTGTACTTTCCGGTCTAACCGACTCTTAATTTTCCAACATTTTAACATTTTGGTCAAACTGTTATATTTTACCCTTGAAAAGAACAATTTCTTATCTTGTCTATTCCAATCCTTAGGTGTTAAACTAGTAACTAAGTAATTAACTATGTCTGCATACCAATGTATTGTTTCGATGGTCATTAATTGTTCATTAGGAAAATTATCCTTAATTTCAATATTTGATTTTTCTATTTGTAATCTTGATAAATGATCAGCTACTACATTCTCACAACCTTTTTTATCTTTAATTTCTAAATCAAATTCTTGTAATAATAATATCCATCAGATCAATCTAGGTTTAGTCTCTTTCTTTGCTATTAGGTGTTTTAAAGCTAAATGATCCGTGTATACTATCACTTTAGCTCCAATCAGATATGATCTAAACTTTTCTAAAGCAAACACAACAATTAACAGCTCTTTTTCAATAGTTGTATAATTAACCTAAGCATCATTTAAGGTTTTGCTTGCATAATGAATCACTTTAAGAGATTTTTCTATTTCCTGTCCTAGCACTGCTCTTACAGAAAAATCAGATGCATTGCACATTAATTCAAATGGATGGCTCCAATCAAGTGCTTGAATTATAGGAGTTGAAATTAAGTTAGTTTTAAGCTTGAAAAATGCTTCTTTGCAATTTTTATCAAAGTTAAATGGGACATCTTTTAATAGATTAGTTAAAGGTCTAGCTATTTTGTTAAAGTCTTTAATGAATCTTCTATAAAATCCAGCATATCCTAGAAATGATCTAATATGTTTTACTAATTTAGGTTCTAGTAGATTAGAAATTACTTCTATTTTAGCTTTATCTACTTCCAACCCTTTCTTTGAAACAACATGTCCTAAGACTATTCCTTGTTTAACCACAAAGTGACATTTTTCCCAATTTAGAACTAGACTTTTTTCCACACAGCGTTTTAATATTTGGTCTAAATTGTTTAAACACACTTTATATGAAGTTCCATAAACCGTAAAACCATCCATAAATATTTCTAAAAAATCTTTAGTCATTCCAGTGAATATGCATTGCATACACCTTTGAAATGTAGCTAGTACATTGCATAATCCGAATGACATTCTCTTAAAAGCATAAGTTCCATTAGGACAAGTGAAAGTTGTTTTCTCTTGATCCTCTAATGTTACTAGAACTTGGTTATATCCTGAATACCCGTTTAGAAAATAAAAATATTCTTGCCTTATTAATTTCTCTAGCATTTGATCTATAAAATGTAAGGGAAAATGATCTTTCCTAGTCACAGCATTCAACTTTCTATAGTCTATACACACTCTTTAGCCTGATTGAATTCTAGTAGGTATCAAGTCTTGACTTTCATTCCTAATAACTGTTAATCCTGATTTCTTGGGAACTACATGGATTGGACTAACCTATGGGCTATCAGAAATCAGATAAATTATGTCATTATCTAACAATTTCACTATTTCCTTCCTGACTACTTCTTTAAGGTTTGGATTTAATCTCCTCTCAGGAATTCTAACTGGTTTAACACTCTCTTCTAAATATATGTGGTGACAGCATAAAGTTGCACATAACCCTTTTATATCAGTCATAGTCCATCATATTGCTTCTTTATAAGTTTTTACTACATTTTTTAATTTAGCAATTTGATACTCTTTTAAATCTGAAGCAATAATGATTGGACATGTTCATTTTTTTTCCAGAAATATATAAGTTAATTCAAAAGGTAAATGTTTTAATTCTAAATGTTGCCCATCAGAAGTTAGAACTCCTAATTGAACATCATCATTTTCTATATTAATCTCTTCCTAATCTTCTTTTATATTTATGCTTTCACTTTCTTCTAAATTTTCAGAATTGAGTTGCCTATTTAATTCTTCTAGAATCACATCATTTAGCATATCTCCTTCATTCTCTAAAAAGTCTATAGTATGTAAGGACATTTCTAACTTTTTAAACTTTTCTGGTTTGAAAATGTTTAATTGAGTATCCTCATTACCATATGCTAACTTCATTACTCCAGTTTTACAATTTATAATAGCCCCTGATGCTGCTAAGAATGGTCTTCCCAAAATTAAAGATGTATCATGATTTTTATGCTTAATTTGTTGGGAATCCAAAATTACAATATCAATAGGTATTATGAAGTTTTTGATTTTAATCAAGTCATCCTCTATTTATCCTCTAGGGTATCTTATACTTCTATCAACTAAATGAATAACAGTTCTAGTAAGAATTAAGCATTCTAATCTTAAGGATGCAAATATATCATTTGGCATAACATTTATACCTACACCTAAGTCTATTAAGGTTCTTTCTAGAATGGTATTTCCTATGGTGCATGATATAACAGGAATTTCAAGATCAGATAACTTTTTAGGAATTTGTGGCAGAAATAGAGAACTACTTTGCTTAGCTAAAAAAACTTTCCTTAAAACTTTTTGCTCTCTTTTCTAAGTACACCAATCCTTAAGAAATTTAACACATGGTAGCATTTTCTGCAATAAATCTAACAAAGGAATGTTAACTTGTACTTTTTCAAAAATTTCTCTAATTTTCTTGTTTTTCATAAAATGTTTGTCATAATCTTTTAGTATAAGGTGCTAATGATTGTGATTTAAAAGATTTTTTTCCTTTCATTTGATTTGTTTGATCATTTTTAGTTTCATTTTTAGATTCAGATTTTTCTTTATTGATTTCTACGTTTTCAGATATTACATTTTCATTATCATTTTGATTTTTCCTCTTATCCACCTTCATATTATTTTCATTTTGAATTCTTGGTGGTATATCAGTTCTAGATCTTAATGTTATACATATATCTTCCAGATTTTCATTACTTTCTCAATGTTCTTGTATATCATTTTCGTGATTATGATCTTCAACTGTTTTTAATTTTAAATTGCATTCTTTAAATTCTATTGCATTGGTATTTTCTTTTGTTTGTATGTCTTATAAATTATGCAGATCTATAACATTAAAGTTTTAATTTGTGTTTTCCTGTTGCATAACTTGTAATCTCATTGTAAATTCATCAAATGCTTTTAATTTTCTTTCCAGATCATCTAATCCCATTGCATTCAATTTTTAATCAATTTTCATTATGATTGTTTCAGTTTCATAAATGACATCAATTTTAGGTTCTAAATATTCTTCTCCATAGTTTACTTGGTTGACTTCTTGTTGCTGACACATGTATTGTTTCAGTTTGTCCATGTTTTGCTCTAAGCTACGCTCTAGTATGTCATACCTATCCCAAACTTCCTTGTCTTTCAACATATTACACATTCTAAACTGACCATCAGTTGGGTAAACCATAGGATTCTCATACTCAACTCTATTATATTGAAGATAATTCATTTGTTGTTCATGTGATCTAACCATCTACAACCATCTCAGTTTCAAATAATCAGAAATGTCGTGACCTTTCAAATTGTAGAATTCACATATGCTAACTACAGGTTTCAGAAATCTTTGAGCATAAGCATATGCCATATTCTCAATTATGAAAGAAAACATATAACACTCCTCTTGCTATGAAAACAAAACAACACTCACAGTTGCTTAGCTTCTCAATCCCCGACAACGACGCTAGAAAACTTGTATTTATGTAAAAGGTTAGATCAGACAACTAGTCCCCGACAACGGAGCCAGAAATGCTTGTTCTTGGGTTTTGTTAACTTCTGTTTTTAAACTTGTTTAATTTGTCTTTATGCTTATATCAATAATTACTTTTAAAAGTAAACTAACAAACTTTCACACAAATTAGATAATAATTTCAATTTGTATTTTACTGCAAGTGCACAGTGTATATTATATTTGTGTGCAAGTACAGGTTGATCTTACAAAGATTGAGTAAGAATTGTGTACTATTCTAGTTTTTATATTGGAGTTTATGTATTTAGTAAGCACTCTGTTGAGTTATAGTTAACATAATGGACCTAATTCATGGAGTTATGGCTAACTCAATGGACTAACCTCATAGACTTAAGCTAACTCAACGAACCTATCTTTTCAGTTAAATACTGCTATTTACAAAGGAATTCGACCAACCATTGGACGATTCCACAGATTGTAAATAACATCAATTAAGTTTTTTAATGCTAGTTAATATTAGATTTATCATTAAGCAAGACTAACATTCAGATATTTCAAACAGTAACCATTAAAATCTTTAAGTATCTACAACGAATCAATTTCAGTAAACTATAAAACTATTTTCTATTTTCTGAATCAAACAAACATAAAATACTCACAATACTGATAATGATAACATTAATCACGATACAAAACAAACAATACTACACTTAAATACTAAATGTAAACATAGATAAGTTCTTATTTTTGGTATTTTTGTTTTGATATATTTTTGAAGATGAGCGAAAGGTGAAATGTGAAAATCTCTATCAACAGTAAATACTTTTATCACTACATGCGACATGATTACACCACTAAAAACTTAATCACTTACAATCTTGTCACCTCTCCCTATAGAATCGCAAGTCTAGAATTGCAAAATGATCTCCTCTTTAGCATACTAGCATCAACCCAAAACAAAAGCTAGAAGCTTTACAATCTCCTAAGATATGAGTCAATGCTTGGTGAAAATGGTTTTCCTTCTTGTGACGTGATCACTCCTCATAGTGGTTGTGAAACATCGTGTTTAGCTCAGAATCAACTCGACATCAGGAAAGTATCCTCACAGACCTCTGATGGTTGGTGATTTTGGTGGTGGTGTGGAGCTTTGGGGAACTTCCGACGTTGTCTGCAATTAGCACGGTCCTCCACCTCTACACACACTACCAACCACCATTTCTTCATTTTTCTCCTCTTCTTTTATATTTCCTCCGTAGTAACTGCTTTTGCTTAGATGGTTGGATTTCCTTCATTCATATTAATGATGGTGATTTCTTCTTCCTTCCATGAGTGAATTCCTGCGTGATACGTGCAATCGTGGTTTTCCTTCAAATGTCTTGTTTTTGTAACTGCTACAGTGGCATATTAGAAAATAAATGGTCCGTGGAGTTACAGATAACTCAACGAACTTACTTCGTTGATTTAACTACAAAACACGTGCAATAAAAAAGTAAGCTGCTAGCATAACGCGTTACCTTAGTGTATATTCATGTAACTCAATGCGTATAGTTATGCTAATTTAACGAGTTAAACATGTGCATCTCATGTGATATACTAAAGCATTTAAATTCAACATGTGCATAATTCTAACTTAACAAGTTTAGATCTTTTGGATACTTACGAACCTAACTATCCGTTGCTTAGATGCATTTCGGATAGTTAACAGATAACTTACCGAAAATCCACTTAAGTCATGCATTAAGGTTTCAACACATGTATTCCAGCAAATAATAAAGTATTCTTCAAGCATTTAAAACATAACTGTCCGATACATGCAATATAACTTTCCGAAATAACAGAAAATTCAGATACTTAAGAATTTCATAGCCTACAATTCATCGACAATTCAGAAATGTACAAAATTAACATTAATTTTCTGAAATTATGCAGATTCTTTCATTAAAGCATATAACAGTGCAATTATAACATCATGTAACCCTTAATATTATGCACTTTTTCATTCTAAATATAGTGTGACCGAAATTTCTTGTATATAGCGGAGTTAAGGTGGTTTTCTTCAATATCTCAATCTCAAAAAAAGTTTCGAAGCATCCCATGCAAAATACTTCATTGGAAACTATGGCGCATTGCAGCCCCTGCTTACTGCTCGCTCTTTGTCTACTAAACGAGCGAGTCTTCCTTTGATCAATCAATAAGCCACCCAACTTGGGTATTATAATGGGAATGTGGAGTCAAATCAATGAAGTGAACAACCCAACCTCTTTGTTTGAAGCTTTGCTAGGAAGCTTCTACTTGCTTCCCCAAAGTCCAAAAAAAAACACAACAAACAACCTCGAAAAAAGCTTATCTTTGACCGCAGGGGTGAAGAAAGGATGAATACGGGCTTTGGGCTTAAGGAGTGAGTAAAGATCATAGAGAAGCCCTTAGGACTCTGTGTCTGTCATGCTTTCCTCAATTGAAAAATCAGAGTGACTTCACCCTTTGACTTCCTTGGACTCCTGGTTTTCTTGGATAGACATCGGATTGGCTATGGCTCTACCTTCTGGCTAGATTCTTATGATGTCTGAGTTGATCAATCGTTGAATGCAGTCTTTCAAGACAAAGCAATCCTTGACTATGTGACCGATGATCCTATGGTATTTTCAATACATAGGATCATTGACTCGCCCATTTTCTTCTGGTCTCTTACACTCTGGCAAGGAAATGAGGTCTTCGGAAAGGAGTTCACAACCTCTACCATGTCTTTAGAGAAGGAGTCTTTTTCTTTTCCTCCTTCCCGTCCTATTGCTTATGATGGAATTCATACTAAAAAAGGGCTTTCACCAAGTTTTTCTATGCTTCGCTCCATCAATCCAATCCATGGATCCATTCATAGAGTCACTCAACATGGGCTCAATCACAAGAAGAAGATATTACTAAGTTTTTCATAGACTCTTACATTACTCTATGAAACCAGAATAGAGGCATTAGAGGCATTAGAGGATTTCAGGATATTCCATTCATTTCTCAACTCTTTGCTTCTGATAACCAGTGGTTGTGCCAAGAAGTAACAGAGCGAAGAGATTGATAAGATCATTGAGGAAGCCAACCTAGATAAGGCACCAGGACCAGATGGTTCAATGCATGCTTCTACAAGACGACCTAGGCAATTATTGGGAATGATAGTGATCAAGACTACAAGCTGGGGCCTGGAAGCGAGATGACTTTATTCTCACTCTAGTATGCTATACGAAGATGCACTTTTGAGACCGATCAAGATTAGGTGTATAGATCCACGCTTTCCCCCTAGATCATTCAATCCCATCTAACTACTAATGAAATGCTTCCTTCCTGAGAAGCAGACTCTGGCCTACGACAGGTTATCCCCCCCGATCAGGTTATTCTTCTTGGTCGTCGAGACCTATTGCTGCAAAAATGTGAGAACACAAAATGCCAACAATGTCAAATCAATAGAAAAGAGGGAAAGTGAGGAAGAAAGTGATGAAGAAACAACTTACCAAAATAAAACGGAGGAAATTGAAGAGAAACTAGAAGAATTTGGTGAGGAACTAGAAAAATCTGATGAGGAAGTGCAAGTTATTCATTATACGCCCACCTACGATCTCCACCTTTGGCTTTCGTCTTGGTAGGTGTCTCCTTCTACATTTTCCCAAAGGGACATTCATTCATTTCTTTCTTCCCCGTAGACCACTACGACTGAAACGACGTGACAAATCAAGACCCAAAAAGAGGAAGGGCCAGTGGTGGGCTTTTGGGAAAGTCAGGCCAATCGGGTGTCTTCATTCAAGCAAGGGTATAGAGGAAGAACGCATCGATGTGAGAAGCCAGGGGGCCTTTGAGGGGGCAGAACGAGGGGGGGGGGGTTAGATAAGATGTTATTAGTTGTATTTCCTAGCAAAATCAAATCTATGATATGATTTCCTACAATAAAACAAGGTTTCTTAAACCCAAATGTATCTTCCTATTAATGGGTTTAAGAAACTCATTTTTAATGTAATAAAACTATATTGTGCTTCCCATTGTCTAGGCAAACTACTCACCTCATGCTCCCTTATGCATCCGATATCACAAATGTGCATTTCCCTTATGCATCCAACCGCTTCGTAGCAGTGAAGGGGTCGGTCATATGGGTCTAGCCTATGTCGAGAGGGTTATAGCAGGCAATCATTAACATGCCTTGGGGAAAGTCATGAGTCTTGTAAAACTTGAATACTTAACTATAACTCTTCGAGTTTTTGCACTTGCAAAACACATGACTAAACAAAGAAAACTTATCTATTCGTTAATCATTTTATAAAACTCAAACATTTATCTATCTATGCGAATAAAAACTCAAACAGTTATCTAACTCTTCAATTTTCATTACCGAATGCACATGGAAAACACGTGACAACTTAAAACATTAAAAACACACATGCAGATAACTTAACTATACGAGTTTTTTAACATAACTCTTCGACTAAATCGAAATGTTAACTATCCGAAAGTTTAACTATCCGAAAATCTAACTATTCGAAAACTTTAACTATCTGAAATTTTAAATGAAACTTTTTGATAACTTATCAACATTTAATTACATGACTATTATACTTAGAAAATATTATTTAGACTTATTTAAAAACATTAATAAAGCATTTATCATTAAAACAAAATTTCTAACAATCTCCCACTTTTTGATGATATCAAAACCTACTAAGTTAAATAATCTATCTTCTCCCCCTTTTTGGCATTATAAAAAAGTAAATAAAGTGTAAGGAAGAAAAATTTGCTAATTATATATCGTTCAAAAAGAAATTTTTGAAACATGCATAACTTTCGTGGATAAGAATAAACTGTTTGAAACAAAAATTGTCAAAAACAAGTGTATGACTTTAAATGCAGTAAACATTTTACATAATGCAATTTCTTTACATAAGTAATTTTCGGTAACAAATTACAATGAATAAATCATGCAATACATAATTTATATTATCACAAGCCTCTTTGTCTTCAAAAAATATTTAGTAGAGTATCTAAAATTTGCCTTGCAATTTCTATACTTACTCTGTTGATCTGATCAATTATTGCCTGATCTAAATCTAAATGTAAAACTTGTGACGATTACTATAAAAATTTTGTATTTATGTCTGTATGTAAATCTGTATGTGTATCTGTATATATATTTGTATTTGTATCTATATGTATACTTGTATGTTGTTCATGTATTGTATGTTGCTGTTGTTTTGAAAACTATGTCAGTTGTTTTGAAAACTATGTTGATTGTTGCTATTGCTGTTGTGATTGAGTTTGACAATTCTGTTGTTGTTGTTGTTGTTAAATTATAGGTGTATTTGTTTCCTGATATTTTTGTAGTTCTTTCGCAAAGAAAGATCTTAACTTTAATCTTTTCTATAGCCAATGTGTAATATCTGTTTGACTTGCCATAATTCTTAAAAGGGTATCACCATAAAAAAATTTATTCTGCAAGTTTAAAATATGACAAACAAAAATATCATACTAGTTCACCTGTATATAGTTAATCAATGCATATGTAGCATAAAGACAACATTTGTCAACCTCTACACCATGACCAAACCTCTGAAATAGTAAAACATGTAGTATTTTTGCAAGAAACGTGTTTGGCCATTTAAATCATTTAGTAATCTCATTTGATTATTGGTAGTCAGATCTTTGGCTAAACTTTTAATGTCTCATCCCAATTGATAAACCTGTTTTCTTTATGATAATTTAACTCCTTTATTTTTTAGACCAAGTACTTGATAAAGTAATTCTAGAGTTAAATATATATCAAATTCTTGTATATTTGAAATAGGAATACCTTCTTCCACTGTTAAGTTTGAGTAAAAACAACCTACAAGTTCTAGTATAACAAGATGGTCTAGCTGTTGTGGAAGTAGAGTCAACAAGCCTTGAAATTCAAACATTTCTTGTATATGTGTCATCCTTTCAAACTTAATTGGTCTTGAATATAATACTATATAAGTTTTATATGTTTGAAATTTTTCATAACAGGAGCTATTTCTGAACCATAGTAATATATTGTCATCTAAATTTTGTTCAGGATTAGGTATTTTCCTGTCATGATTTTCTAATCTAGAACTTGTTTCAATATTATTAGCAACATCTATATTTTCAGATCTTCCAGAACTGGTGAAATTTTTATCAAAGCTAATATAAATGTCTGAAATATCTGTTATTGTCATATCAATAATCTATTAAGTTTCCTTTGTTTGATCTTCATGAAACATATCAGTAACTAATATATGTATATCAGTATCAACAATCTATATACTCCTCTGTCTATCAGCAACATTTATTTCTATAATTGGTCTGTATAACAACTATCTGTATATGAAAGAATGTTTTATATCTGTCTATGTAATAGAGTCATTCTATAATTCTGAAATTTCTATAATTGAGACATTAGCAATGTCATATTCTATTTATAACTATGTAGTTTGGTGATTATATACATTTATCAACAAATATACTATATACTGTAATAGACATAACCACATGTATAAAATGTAATATAAGCAACTATACCAAAAATCAAAAATTTGTATACGAGATATAGTAAGAGGAAAAATATCTATACATTCCTCTTCAGATGAAATATCTTCAAAATTCATAGACTCAATGTTTATGTCATCAAAAATGTCATCAAAATTGATATCATCTGTATATATATTATCAAAATTTCCTATATGTTCTCTTTTTGTAGGAAAAGAATGTTGGCTTGCAGCATGATGTGAAAAATTGTCCATTGTATTAAAAGAAACATTATGCACTAATGTGACACAATACTTTCAAGTGTATGCTTGTAATCCAATATTTGTCACATCTGCTAGGATTCCTGAAACAAAATCCTGTCTAGCTTATGCAATGGAACATAGTTTTCCATTTTTCAATGATTCTTCTCTTTGCTACAATATGCCTTGTACACCTGCAGTCAGTCCAAAATATTCTAATGTCTTATTCTTTTCCAAACTATATGTTTGCAGTGTTTTAGGTTGTTTAGGAGGTTCTAATGTTTTCTTAATTTCTCTTGTTAAAGGCACCTGTGGTCTTGACGGTCCTTCACCATGATACCTAGGTTGCAATAATAGAATATAGAGTTTTAAGCTCTCAACCTCTGTCATTTTTAGTTGATAAACTTTTTGTCCTTCACTTCGAATGCCCATTTTCCAATAAACTTTTGAATTTCGTCTAAAACAGCTAGGAGAAAATAATGTTGGAAATACAAAGATTCTAATTCTCTATTGGCATTTTCTATCATTGGTCCTCATTTCTTTCCATAATAAGTAATAGACTTTACTAATTTTTCAAGTACTTGTCTAGAACATGTAACAACCTCAAGGTTAGGTTGTAATGTTCTTTTCTACATTTGTAACGTGAAAAGTTCGGTCTGTTTTAGTCTAAATTGTGTCTCAGCATAGTTTCTAGTAAATTTCCAATAGAAATTTTTCTCATCTTGAACAACTTTTCGAATTTCATGTAGTACTTTATTAGAAAAAATATACCTTGAGTAAATGTCGTTGATCTCACTTTCTACCTTCTGAAGTTTCATCTCTCTTTTCTACACTTTTGTCATTCTACCACGTCCTCGTCCACATCCTAACATTGTCAAATAATCTTTGTTGTTCATTGTAGAACTTAGTGGAAGTAAAGATTGCAAAATAAGGGTTTTACCAAGGTAGAAACACAAAAGGTTGTTGGTAAAACATTTATAACTCTTCGAGTTTATAAACGGATAAACGAATTCAATCATTGAAGTCATAAATATAAGATCCGTTACTAATAAATAACTTGAATACTTACAATAACTGTACGAGTTTTATCACCTATAAAAGCAGAAAACTTAGCGTAATTGTTCGTGTAAAGAAAATAACTACTAGCTAAGTAAAAATGAGAAAACTCGAAGACTTATGATAACTATTCAAGTTTTATGAGCAATAAAGCACATAACTATACAACAAACTAGAATAGTTATTATCATATTTTAAGTCTTTCATAAAAATATAATAATATTAAGTTAACTGTTTTAGTTTTTCGGATGGATATGCGAAAAAGTCCAAGTATCATAACCTAACTCCTTTTATAACTTTTTATTTTTTTCTTCGATATAATCAAAGGTCACTTCGATCTAACTGAACTTTTTTTAGTTTTTTATTTTTTTAATGGTATGATTGTATCTTTACTTTAATCCAACCAAAATTTTTATTTTTTTATTTTCTTTTTCAATTTGATCGAAGATTAACTTTGGTTCAATAGAAGTTTTTTATTTTTTTAACATATTATTATTATTATTCAATCTAGGCGATCAAAGTTTTTTATTTTTTCCTTCAATTTAACTAACATTTTTTATTTTTTTCCTTCAATTAGATCGAAGTTTATCTTTGATCTAACCAAAGTTTTTAAAATTTATTATTTTTTCCTTTGGTCTGACCAAAGTTTTTTAAATTTATTATTTTTTTCTTTGGTTTGACTGAAGATAAGTTTTGATCTAATCGAAGTTTTTTATTTTCTTTATTTTTTCCTTCAATTTAATAGAATCTTAACTTTGATCTAATCGAAGTTTTTAATTTTTTATATTTATTTTTTTGATTTTAAATTTTAAAAAAATACAACGTTTCTAATAATGAACTATTCATAATTCATCATCCGTAAACACATTCAAACATAAGTTATAAAGTTAAAATAATTATTTTATTTCTGAATTTAAATTTAAATTACATTATTTTTGTAATTACATCAAATATTTTTACATTTAATATACATAATTATATTTAAACATTTAAATTTACAAATTCATTGATGAATTCATCTTTTTGTCGAACATAAGTAAACTCTCAAGTCTTTAACTCACATTAATACTTCTAAAATATCATCTTTTAATCTTACTCTTCTATCATCTAGTATATTACCATTAATACTAATTGTTTATTCACATGCTATAGAATAAGTTGGAATTGTTATTAAATCTATTGCCATTAATAATAAATTAAAAAATGTGCAATTTTGTATTTTCCTTCAATTTATTACATCAAAATCTAGAAAATCAAAATTATTTATTATTAAATAGTTATGATTAAAATTATTTAATTCTTTTCTATTTGTTACGTTAAATCTCTTATTTAATTCTTTCTATATTTTATAACATACATATCAAACATTATTTAAACTTCATCTTATATTTTCAATTGTTACATCAAGTTCTACGTTTAAACAAGTTTGTATTACATTTATTAATTTTTTAACAATCTTTACTTTAACATTTATTAATTTTGTATACATCAACTTTTACGTTTACATTTATTAATATATATAAAGATGTATCATATTCTATTTTTTATTTTCCATTGATTTCAACCTAACCTGAAAACAGCTCGAGCCAATTTTCTAATATATTGTAGTCCAACTTGACACGATTTAAAAAGACAGGCCAAATTGGTTAAACTAATCTGCAATAGTCCGACCCAATTGATACCTCTAAGGTTTAAAAACGATTACCTATTCAAGGAATACGGGCAATAAGCGATTGCCAGAGGGATGGTAGACGAAGGAATAGGGGATGTTTAGATGGAGGAAGCTTGACGCGATCGAACGAAGCTTTCTCGGAAGAAGGACATTCTGGGACTTGTTCTAGTATTTTCTGTCGTATCTTATTATTTTTATCATTTACCTTTTTAACAAAAAATATACACAAATTAATCTTAAATTTACCAATTACATTATCATTTATATATAGTGTCATAAGATTTAGAAACATGTAGGCCTTATATCAATTGTACTTCATTAATAATATCAACCTCGATAACATTTAAGTTAAGTAGTAGACATCTGATTAAAAAAAAGAAGAAAAAAAAGTAAATAACCGTTATCATTCATTTTAAATAAAATTTTAACTATATATATTTACTCTTACTGTGTATTTATAAAAGAACAAGCAAATATCTCTAAGGAAAAAGACTTCTTTTGTCTTTATTGACACGTGAGTTCATGATTTCTGCGATAACTTTTTCATTTTCTTTAAAACATAGATATTTATAAATTGTACTTTTACGTTAAAACAACTGACCTAAACAATGTCAACTATATTAGATACAATTAAATCATATCATTTACTAATACAATATAATTTTTAAAATCTTATTGGACCGCTATTTGGTAAAATTAGATGATTTAATATAATCAATGGGTTGGCATAGTATAATCGAGTTTTTCTAATATTAGTATATCGTTTATAAAAATAGTATGTCTAAAATTAGATAGAAATTTTATGTTATGTTTATACTGATTTCAATATATTGATTATAAAATTGACAAGTTAATTTTTAAAAATAGATAACTTTATATTAAATTAGACATCCATCGAAAACTACAATATTATTTGATTTTTTAAGTTTGATATATTGATTTTGTAATTTAGTATTTCAAAAAATATAATTTTACACAATCAATTGTATCGTATACTTAAAAATTATTAATCATGTTTACTAGGTGTTTGTGCATTTTCCTGTCAAAAATGATTGTAATGGTCGAAAATTGAAATAGTTGACTTGACAAAAAAATTTGAGCATTTTTACACATTAATAAATGACAAAAAATGATAAAAATTCTGAGATATCTATGTACAAACAGAAATGATAAGAATTGTATTATTTAATAATTTTTAAAATATTAAATAATAAAAAGTAAAATTACAATAAACTTGAAAATTAATATTTTAAATAATATAATATATATTAACAATATATTAAATGCCAACTTAACATATCAAATAACTTATATACAATATGTACATGTGAAATAACTTATCATCACAAGTACAATTTATTACAAGTAATCTTTAACAAAATAAAGCATGCTACATATTTTTTTTTTTCATATAAAATATATGATTTGTTCTCATTTCCCATAAGCTATTCTTTTTATTATTATTCTATACTCAAATTCTAGTGTAATATATGGTTTCTTTTTCAACAACATTACTAACAAGTTTGTTAGACATATAAATATTTTTTTCAACTAATTCATCTACTAGATCATTAACTAAATTTTCTTGATCTACTCTTCTAATGAAATTACAAAGAAAAAAACATACTAAAATAATCTTAATTTATATCTCAAATGGATATAATATGTAACTTCATAAAATTACAAAAAGATATTTGATCACTTCAATTAATTTCTCAATTATAAATATAATTGAAATTCTCTACTACCTTATTAAAAACTCAATTCTGATCATATTCTTATAAATGATATCAAATACCTTGAAATAGAGAAATAAATTTTAGACGATTTTAAATGTCTGTATCTATTAAATAATATTTACCTACATAATATACACAACATTTAGAACTTTATAAAATTCAATATTAATTTAAGAAAATAATGTAAACTAAAGTAATGTCATACTAGGTGGGACTTCTAACTTGTGTGGTCAAGAAGTAGCATTTTATAATATCCTACCATTAATAGCTAATTCTTCTCATTCTACGATAACGTATGAAATTTCCATGTCAAAATTACAAGTTGCTAATACATTCTACGTTAAATCTCTTTTTCTATTCTTGTATCTAACATTTTCTTATTTATAAATTGTAGCATTGATATGTGTACCATTAATAGTGTTAATGCAATCTTAAATTGAAAAGATATTAAAATGTCAATAATGTTAAGACTGAATGGCTCACTAAAGGGGGTGAATGGTGATATGTGTTTAATTAAAAATAATTCTAACTTATATAATTGGAGTATATGCACAATCAACACAAATAATTAAATGAAATGTGCACAACATAAATAAGGAATAGAAATACAAGGAATTTTTAGGTGATTCACTAACTCGACTAGTCTACCTTCAAGATTACTTGGACTTTACTAAATGATCCAACACATACATACATTTGTTTTCAGGTAGAAGTAAGAATCAACTACTAAGCTTTCAAGTAGAAGTTCCAACCAAGGACACTTGAAGTTTTCAAGTATAAACTTTAACAAACCAACAAATTATTTCTTCAATCAGAGATTTAGCGTAGAGAACTTTTAGCACTAGATTTTACTTGAGAATTCTTCAATCTTGAATTTGTTGAATCTATGATGATTCTTGATCTTCTATGCTTCAACATTGTAACTCTTTATTGTGTATGTGTATATGATCATCGTTGTCCAATCTTTCTACTTGAAGTTCATTTTTATACCATCAAATTTCCTCCAAACATTATTGACCCTATTGTACTTACTAATCTACTAGTCTTAAATATACAAAGTTACTATTTGATTATTGTCAAGAATTACTCAAAAATGATGTCCTCTTGAAACGCTCCAAAAACTTAAGCAATTGTCATCAAATTATCTGAAAATGTCAAATAGTTATTTTAAACTATCTGAAAACTCAAACAGTTACTCCATTTTGCTTAACACGTGACTACTTAAGTTCTGTACGTGAGGTTGCTTAGTTTCAAATTGTTAGTCTTTGAAACCTTTTGAAAAACTCAAACAGTTATCCTAAACTATCCAAAAAACTCAAATAGTTATAACTATCCAAAAAACTTGAATAGTTATCCAAACTATCCGAACAGTTATTCCTTTGTTCTGTCATGTGAATGTTTAAGTTCAACATGTGAGATTACTTATATTCAAACTATTTGATTTTAAAACCTTTCAAAAAAACTCGAAGAGTTATCCCAAACTATCTAAAAAACTCAAACAATTATCTAAATTATTTGAATATTTATTCCTTTGTTCTGTCACGTGAATGTTTAAGTTCAGCATGTGAGATTACTTAGATTCGGACTGTTTGATTTTGAAACTTTTCGAGAAACTCAAACAATTATTCCAAACTATCCAAAAAACTCGAACATTTATCTAAACTATTAGTTGACCAGTTCATTTAAATTTCAGATGGTTAAATTGAAACCTTTCGACTAACCTATAATAGTCTAATTGACCTACAAGTCAATGATTTCTTTTAAGGTTCTTTTGACTATCTTGTGTAACATTGGTCCAATTTGTTTGACTTCTATTTGACTTTGACTCTCTATCTGTCTCTATGAAATATTTCTTAATTCCTCATATAGATTATTTGTATTATCAAAACACAAGAGTTCTAATAATCTCTCCCTTTTGATAATAGCAAAAACTTTTACATTTAGTTATATGTATTTCACTTCCTAAATTGTTCCTATACAATAAATCACATAGAATAAAAATTATCTACATTTCTCCCTCTATTTGTGTACTACCTTTTTATGAATCAAATAACCTTACATTTTTCTCCCCCTTTTTTGTCATTTTCCAAAAGGGATGGCATGTAGAAAGAGATATTGACATCACTGTTTCTTTTGAGTTTTTTGACATGATATTGTTACTCCCCCAAAAAGATGCATCATCTAAATTCCTATAGAAAGGCATATTAGCATAAAACAAGCTCTATTATGGTGAACTTCAGTTGCGAAGATAATAATCATGGAGAATTACATTATAAGTCATGTATGGAACAAATGCCTAAATTATGTCTAATATGATTAAATTCTTATTCATTTAAGGGTTTTGTAAAAATGTCTATAAGTTGACCCTTTGTTGAGACATATTTTAATAAGATATGACCTTTTTCCATACGATCTCTTAGAAAATGATGTCTGATTCCAATATATTTTTCTTTAGAATGAAGTATTTTATTTTTTGACAAATTTATTATACTATTATTATCACAATATATTTCAGTATTCTAAATTTTCAATCTATAGTTAGCCAAAGTTTGCTGCATCTATAAGATTTAAGCACAACAAAAATCTGCTACAATGTATTCTGTCTTAGTAGTAGATAATGCAATTTTGTTTCCTATTGAACTGTATATAACATCAACTAAGCTTTTTAATATTAATTAATCTGAGATTTGTCATTCATCAACACTAACATTTAGATATTTCGAATAGTAACTATTAAGATTTTTAATATTCTGTACAAATCAATTTCAGTAATCTATAAAACTGTTTTCCATTTTCTAAATCAACTAAACATAAAACATTCACAATACTGATAATGATAACATTAATCACGATACAAAACAAATAATACAACACATTAATACTAAATGTAAACATAGATAATTAGTTTTTTAGTATTTTTGTTATGATATGTTCCTAAAGATAAATGAAATGTGAAATGTAAAAATCTCTATCGACAGTAAGAACTTCTGTCACTACATATGACGCGATTACACCACTGAAAACTTAATCACTTACAATCTTATCTCATCTCCCTATAGAATTGCGAACTAAGACATGTAAGTTGATTTCCTCTTTAGTATATTGACATCAGCTTGAAACCAAGGCTAAAAGCTTTATGATCTCCTAAAAGATGAGTCAGTGCTTGGTGAAAATGACTTCCCTTCCTACGATGCAATTACTCCTCACAATGGTTGTCAATCACTATAGCTTAGAATCGACCTAATATCTGGAAAGTATCCTCACAGACCTTCGATGACTAGTGATTTTGGTAGTGTTGTGGAACTTTAGGGAGCTTCCGACATTTTCTAAAATTAACGTAGTCCTCTACCTTCACACACACACCTTTTTCTTCGTCTTTCTTCTCTTCTTTTATATTTCTTTTAGTAGTAACTGCTTTTGCCTAAATGAGCGATTTGATTTCCTTCATTTGTATCAATGATGATGATTTTTTCTTCATTCCATGAGTTAATTCCTGTGTGATACGTGCAATCGTGGTTTTCTTACAAATTTCCTATTTTTGCAATTGTTATAGTGGCCTGTTAGAAAATAACTGGTTCGTGGAGTTAGTGTAACTCAACAAACTTACTTCGTTGACTTAATTATAAAACACGTGCAAGAAAGCATAAATATAGAAGGAGATCAAGAAGAGATTTATATTGAAAATGAAATATTCAATTAGGAGCTCTAGCTTCTGATGGTCAACATTTAAATTTAGAACATTTACCTCATGAATTAACCTATATATTACTGAAAGAAAAATGAACATGTCCAACCATTATTGCTTCAAATTTAAAAGAGGATCAAATTTCTAAATTAAAAGATGTAGTAAAAACTTATAAAGAAGCAATAGGATGGACTATGATTGATATAAAAGGGTTAAGTGTAACTTTATGCTATCACCACATATATTAAGAAGAGAATGCTAAACCTGTTAGAATTCCTAAGAGGAGATTAAATCCAAACCTTAAAGAAGTAGTTAGGAAGGAAATAGTGAAATAGTTAGATGATGATATAATTTATCCGATTTCTAATAGCTCATAGGTTAGTCCAATCCATGTAGTTCCCAAGAAATTAGGATTAATAGTTATTATGAACGAAAGTTAGGACTTGATACCTGCTAGAATTCAATCATGCTGGAGAGTGTGTATAGACTATAGAAAGTTGAATGTTGTGACTAGGAAAGATCATTTTCCCTTACATTTTATAGATCAAATGCTAGAGAAATTAATAGGGCAAGAATATTTTTGTTTCCTAGACGGGTATTCAAGATATAACCAAGTGCTACTAGCATTAGAGAATCAAGAGAAAACAAATTTCACATGTCCTAATGGAACTTATGCTTTTAAGAGAATATCATTCGGATTATGCAATGCACTAGCCACCTTTCAAAGGTGTATGTAGGGCATATTCACTCGAATGATTGAAGATTTTTTAGAAATATTTATGGATGATTTTGCTATATATGGAACTTCACATGAGGTGTGTTTAAACAATTTAGATCAAGTATTAAAATGCTGTGTGGAAAAAAGTCTAGTTCTAAATTGGGAAAAATGTCATTTTATGGTTAAACAAGGAATAGTTTTGAGGCATGTTGTTTCAAAGAAAGGGTTGGAAGTAGATAAAGCTAAAATAGAAGTAATTTCTAATCTACCAGAACCTAAATTAGTAAAAGATATTAGATCATTTCTAGGACATGCTGAATTTTAAAGAAGATTTATTAAAATTTTTAGCAAAATAACTAGACCTTTAACTAATCTATTAAAAGATATCTCATTCAACTTTGATAAAAATTGCAAAGAAGCATTTTTCAAGCTTAAAACTAGTTTAATTTCAACTCTTATAATACAAGCACCTGATTGGAGCCATCCATTTGAATTAATGTGTGATGCATCTGATTTTGCTGTAGGAGCAGTGTTGAGACAGAAGATAGAAAAATATTCTAGAGTGATTCATTATGCAAGCAAGACTTTAAATGATGCTCACGTTAATTAAACAACTACTGAAAAAGAACTGTTAGCTGTTGTGATTACCTTAGAAAAGTTTAGATCATAACTGATTGGAGTTAAAGTGATAGTATACATGAATCATTCAACTTTAAAACACCTAATAGCAAAGAAAGATATTAAACCTAGATTGATCCAATGGATATTATTATTACAAGAATTTGATTTAGAAATTAAAGATAAAAAAGGTTGTGAGAATGTAATAGCAGATCATTTATCAAGATTACAAATAGAAAAATCAAATATTGAAATTAAGGATAATTTTCCTTATGAACAATTAATGATCATTAACACAATGTCTTGGTATGCAGACATAGTTAATTACTTAATTACTGGTTTAACACCTAAGGATTGGAATAGACAAGATAAGAAATTGTTCTTTTCAAGAGTAAAATATTACTATTGGGAAGACCTATACTTATTTAAGAAATGTCCTAATCTGATTTTAAGGATGTGTGCTCTAGAAATTGAATATCAGAGTATATTGTCGTTCTACCATGACCAAGCATGTGGAGGGCATTTTAGTACAGGGCAAATTGATGTCAAAATTCTACAATGTGGCTTTCATTGGCCAACACTATTCAAAGATGCTCATAAATACTGCTTAAGTTATTTAAGATGTCAACAAATAAGAAGAATATCGAAGAGGAATATGATGTCTCTCAATCTTATTGTTGAGGTTGAAATCTTTAATGTGTGGGGAATAGATTTTATGGATCTATTTCCTATGTCTAATCAATTTAATTATATATTGTTGGAGGTTGATTATGTATCTAAATGGATAGAAGTTATTCCTACAAAAACTAATGACAACAAAGTGGTAATACATTTTATAAGAACTAATATAATTGTCAGGTTTGGAATACCTAAAGCTATTATCAGTGATAGAGGAACTCATTTATGTAATAGAAGTTTTGAAGCCTTAAGGATGAAATATGGAGTAAATCACAAAATTGCAACATCATATCATTCGCAAACAAGTGGACAAGTAGAAAGTGCAAACAAACAAATTAAGTTAATTTTAGAAAAAGTAGTAAATCCTACTAGAAAAGATTGGGCTAATAGATTAATAAATGCACTTTGGGCTTATAGAATTACTTATAAGACAAGCTTAAGTATGTCACCTTTTAGGCTAGTATATGGAAAAAGTTGTCATTTACCAGTTGAAATTAAACATAAAGCTTATTGGGCATTAAAAACTCTGAACACTAATTTAAATCAAGCTGCTGAAAATAAGAAAATGCAATTGATTGAATTAGAAGAATTTAAGAATGAAGCTTATTCGAAAATTGTAAGAGAAAAATAGAAAATGAAGTTCTCGCATGACATGAAAACTATTCCAAAAACCTTTGAAATAGGACAAGAAGTATATCTTTGCATGACTAGACTCCATAACCATTCAGGAAAATTAAGATCTAGGTGGGTAGGACCTTACATAATTCAAAATATTTATTCCTATGGAGCTATTGAAATTGAAAATCAAAAAAATTAGAATATATTTAAAGTAAATGGACAAAGACTTAAACTTATTCTGAAGATTCCATAAAGTTTCTTGGAAATTATAGAAGAAGTAAGAGTAGAGGACTACTCGAGTTTTACTTAGTAAGAAATTATCTATATAAAAAAAAACGTGTTTAAACATAGTCATAGTTCAACTGAAAGAAATTATTAGTTTTATCGAAACATATATTAAAAGAAAAAAATCGTTGCGGTTTAATCGACAAGATCCATCAATCTAATCGAAACATAAAAACATAAAAAAATCTATATAACATATTAAGTAAAAATGTCGATTTTATCGAAGCATAGTATCAGTTCAACTAATAAAAGGAAAAAAAGAGTATTTAATTTTGGTTCAACCGAGGAATATAATGGTTTGACCAAAATTCTAAAATGTTGAAAAAATTAAGAGTCGGTTAGACCGAAAATTCTTCAGTCTTGACCGAAGTATAAATTATTATTATAAGTATTTTTATTAGTTATAACTTTACGGGAAGTTCGTTGAGTTACGCTTAACTCAACGAACTTACTCTATTGAGTCTAGGATAAGTTACCCCATTGAGTTAATTGTAATTTAACAGAGTACTGTAGTTAAGTCTACGGACTTAGTCCGTGGAGTTACAATTAACTCCACGGATTGTAACTCCACGGAGAGGTAAGTGAGAGAGCGAGAGTTTGCGTGGTAAAATGACCCGATTACCCACCAAAAACTTAAGGTTTATTTATACTAAAACTTTGGATTTGGGGGCATTATCCATAGAATCATTTAGAACTTAGAACAGTAGAGATCAAAGCAATTATGTTCCGTTTCGTCACACCATGAAGATAAAATGACGCTAGAGTTCTGGGAGGAAATAGACACCACGAGATTTCTTAGAGAATCAGAAGAATTGCATATGAGACAAGATCAGGAACACGAGGGAAAAAGAACTCCAAAAGGTAGAATCTGACATTTTCTACTAGAGCAAAGTCTTAGTAGATTTACATATTACCATACCTCAGATTGTGGAAACTAGGATTAAAGTAGCAACAGAAGTTGTAGTTAACAGAGAAAGAAAAATTAGGCCAAACAATGAAGTTACCTTAGAATTGATCCAACGCAAGGCCAGGTTATGGTTCCTAAGAGAAATTGCTGGTTGTACAGGGGTGAAATTAGGCGAAAGCAACAAAGGAAGGCAGTTGAAGATCCTACAACTACAGAGCTGGCTGCTGAAAGACCAGTTATTGAGGAACAGCAGTTAGGATCATCCATTCCACTACCAAGGCTGATAGAAAGAGCAGCATTTTTGGGGCCATTGATGCTAGAGGAATGGAAAGAATTTGTAGAGCTTGTCAAAGTTGTCAAGAGCCAATGAAATTCTAAGGATATGGTTGTGGAAAAATTGCATTTGGTATACGATGCACTCTACAAGAAAATGGATGCAAATAAGATGAAGGCCTAGTACAAAATTAAAGTAAAGCAACATTAGGAGCAGCTAGATCAATGGCTGCAAGAAAAACTAAAACTGGTCCTTCGAGACTAGTAATTATAGAAAAAGTGAAATAGGAAGAGCTAGTACCTGTGGCTCGAGGGCCTGTAGAGCCCATTTTTGTAGATTTAATCTTAGAGGAGGAAGACCAATCATAGTTATTTAGAAGAAGGAAAGGAAAAGAGATAGTGCTTGAAGCCCCTATAGAGATTAAACCTGAGCTTAAAATATCAGAAAGGCTTGCAATGCTCATTTTTATAGACCTGCTATCCAAATTTGAGGATGAGCAGGATCAGCAACAGCAAGAGCGAAGAGAAGAAGAAAAATAGGCTAAAATTAGTCTGCAGTCTGTAGAAATAGAAGAAACTGAAATTAGGGTAGAAGCTGATTTGCCCGTGATTCCATCCCAATCTGCCACAGAATCAGAAAGAACAGTGACAATGCAGATTGATAGTCAGGAGGAAGAAGAAATAGAAGAACCTGAACAAGAGCAAAAGGAACAAGTCAAAAATATCTCGACAGATTCCACTAAAGAGGGAGAGACTCTTTAGCAAATTTTAGAAAGGATTCAAGAAAGAAGAGTGTTGAGTTCTGCCGGCTCTCCACCACAAACAGAACTAGAAGCAAAAATGCAGAAATCTCTGAAGCATTCCCAACAAATTCAAGTTCAACATATGGAGGAGGAAATTCAAGAGCAAACCCCTCTTAAACAACAAATTCAAATTTCTGACTCGGCTAAAGCTACCATTCTAACTGAAGTACACTTTTGGAGTCAAGAAGCATATAATAAATATCAAGAGATGAAAGGGTATGATATTCTAAATTGAGACGGTATGCAAGAAATTAAGAACTTATTTGAGTTCCAAGGTCTACTGCAATTTATTTCTCAATAGAGAGGTCATGTAGTATATGAAAATCTAGTGTCTTGTTTCTATGCAAATTTAAGAGAAGGAGAAAGTGGATTAATTTCCAACGTAGAGCAAGCGGATGTACAGATAACACCAGAGCTTCTCCACAATATTTTCGAACTGAGAAATGAAGGAATTGAAATTTTAGAAGAAACAACTATAGTGGAATGGGCTAAATAGGAAATTAAATAGTGCATAGCCATCGACCTTAGTGTGACATTATTGAACAGACTAAAATACTTAAATGGAAAGACACACATGGTTGCAACTATACTAGTAAAAACTGTTTATCAAAGACAATGCCACGATATTGAACTAAGTTAATTTGTCGAATGGACCACATATGTAGTTGTGGACAAGATTCAAATTAATTGGTACAAAGTATTTATCTCCAAACTAAGAGCAGTAAAGAAGAAACTATTTTATGGAGATTTGATTCCATTGCTGATGGTAGATAGTATTGACTTCACGAAATGGACATCCAAAAAGATAAGATCAAGAACCATTTTTGTGAAGGAATATAGAAATTATAGTGCTACAATTGTTGAGATTGTAGGACATTCTAGAGACATCACAGGAGTTGTTGAGAGGATAAACCAATTAGAACAACAACTAGAAAAACATTAGAAGGAAGTAGATGAACTTAGGAAAAAGGACTAAATGAATTGTTTGTCTACTTATATTTGTATTGAAAAAAATATCTAACTATATGTAAATGTAAGCTATTCATATAAATGAATGTTTTAATTTCAGATGTTTTTTGAATTCGTGTTTGAGAATGAATGATATAATTAATGATTGTATTTAATATTTTATAATTATTTAAAGATGTGCAAGACTGTTTAAAAGATTTACAAATTTTATGAACGACATGGTTAAATGCACAATAATTGGTTAATACTTGAATATATCTACATGTTGAATAGTAAAATATAAATTCTGCACAATAGGAAGTGAACTGTAAGTTAAATATGCATATAATGTTCAGATTTAAATGAGTTACATTAGAACATTGTATTAATGACATGTATTTAACTTTAATTAAGTTGACAAAATGTAGAGAAAAAATATATAAAAGTTAATACGATGAGTAAGTTTTAGAAAATTTGCTAAGTGTTAATTCAACGAAGTAAGTCTCTTGAGTTAACCTTAACTACACGAGTTTAATAATAAAATATAAGGTCACTCCGTTGAGTTATCTGTAACTCAATGAAGTTAGTCCGTGGAGTTAGCAAATAAGTAACTAAAGTTAGTCCATTGAGTTAGCTTAATAATATATACTTGCTTAATATATTTACCATTTGATTATTGTCAAGAATTATTCAAAAATGACGTCCTCTTGAAATTCTGCAAAAACTTAAGCGATTGTCTTCAAACTATTCGAAAATATCAAATAGCTATTTCAAACTATCCAAAAACTCGAATAGTTATTCCTTTTTGCTTAACACATGACTACTTAAGTTCTACATGTGAGGTTGCTTAGTTTTGGATTGTTAACTTTTGAAACCTTTCAAAAAACTTGAACTTGAACTATCTCAAACTATCTGAAAAACTCAAATAGTTATCCAAACTATTCGAACAATTATTCATTTGTTATGTCATATCAATGTTTAAGTTCAACACGTGAGAATACTTAGATTTGGATTGTTTGATTTTGAAACCTTTTGAGAAACTCAAACAGTTATTCCAAACCATCCAAAAAATTTGAACAATTATCCAAACTATCTAGTTGACCTGTTCATTTAAATTTCAGATGGTGAACTTGAAACATTCTGATTGACCTGTAACTATTCGTTTGACTTGTAAGTTAATGATTTCTTCTAAGGTTCTTTTGACTCTTCATCTAGCCTGTTTAGTATTCATCTAGTAGTCAATGATGTCTTGTATAGTATTCATCTAGCCTGTTTGACTTCTATTTGGCTTTGACTCTTCATTTGTATTTATGAAATACATCTTAATTCCTCACATAGATTATTTACATTATCAAAACACAAAAGTTATAATAAATAAAACAATACCAACTTTATAAAAAATTATTATGAATGAAACAGAAAAGACAACATAATATAATTCACATTTTACCTTAAAATATGGGCTTGTTTGTGCACATTTCCTATCAAGAAATAAAATGATGAGAAATAATAGAAATAGGGGGAAATAGAAATGAAAAGACATGATAGGATATGACAGAAAATATAAGGTCGTTTGTGCACTAGAGGAAATGTATTATTTAATAATTTTTAAAATAATAAATTAACAAAAATTGCTACCAACTTGAAAGGTAATATTTTAAATAATATAATATATATTAACAATGTATCAAATACCTATGTAATATGCCAAATAACTTATATACAATATGCACATTTGAAATAACTTATCATCACAAGTATAATTCACTACAAGTAATCTTTAACAGAATATTACATGTTACATATTATTTTTTTCCCACATAAGATACATAATTTGTTTATGCATTATATCAACTATTCTTTTTCTTTATTCTACACTCAAATTACTAATACAACATATGCTTTCATTTTCAACATTACTAACATGTTCCTCAAGTAAATCAACATTTTCTTTAACTAATTTATCTATTATATCTTCAATTAAATCTTCTTAATCTACTCTTCTAATGAAATTACGGAGAATAAAACATACTAAAATAATCTTAACTTATGTCTCAAACAGATATGATAGCTATCATCATAAAATTGCAAAATGATGTTTGATTACTCCAAATGTATGTTCAATTACATTTCTCAATTAATTAAAATTTTTCACTACATTAGTAAAAACTCAATTCTAATAGATGATGTTGAACATTTCAAAATGGAGAAATAAAACTAGGTGATTTGGGAAGTCTACATCTATCAAATAATACTTACCTGCACAATATATATAACATTTAACACTTTATAGAATTCAATATTAATTTATAAAAATCATGTGAACTAAAGTAATAACATACCAAGTAGGCTTTCAAGCTCATGTAGTCAAAAAGTAGCATATTGTAATATCCTAGTATAAATAGCTAATCCTTCCCATTCTAAAATAACATATGAAATTTTAATGTTAAAATTATAAGCTGCTAATACATTCTACATTAAATCTCTTTTTTTATTCATATACCTAATATTTTCTTATCCATAAATTGTGGCATTGACATATGTATCATCGATAGTGTTAATGCAATCTTAAATTGATAAGATGTTAGAATATCAATAAAACAATGGCAACTTTATAAAAAAATACTTCGAATGAAATAGAAGAGATAACATAATATAATTTACATTTTACCTTAAAATATAAGTCTATTTGTGCACATTTTATGTCAAGAAATGAAATGACATAAAATGATAGAAATAGTGGGAAATAGAAATGAAAAAACATGATAAGATATGACAGAAAATATAAGGTTGTTTGTGCACTAGAGGAAATAATTAGAAAATAAAAAATGAGATGTTTGTGTAGTTCTAGGAAATTAAAAATTTAATAATTTAAGAAAAATTAAATAATAAATTTAAAAAAAATTATATTTGAAAAGTAATAATTTAAATATTATAGTATATAGTAACATTTATTAAATATAGATGTAACATGTAAAATAATATATTTGTAATTAATATAAACAACATTGTTCATTATAATCTAAATTTTTTCAAAAATAATATGTTAATGTATTATTTAATATTATTAATTCGAGTTAGAATTAATGATATTTAACAAATTATTAAGTTGTTGATTATGTTAATGTATTATTTATTCTTATAATATTAATGTTATTACATTTTAATGTATTATAATCTAGTATCATTCTTAAACATTATTTTTTTATTTTAATCTATTATAATTATAATATGTTATTATTTATTTATTATTATAATCATATTTCTTGATATTACATTAATGTTATTATTTATTTTAATATATTATAATTATAATATGTTATTTAATATTATAATTATTATATTTAAATTTATTATAATTATATATTATATTATAAGTTTGTATCATTTGTCATCATTTTCGAATGAGTGAAGTGGGAAATGATAAGAAACATTTTCTTTAATATAGAAGGAAATAACGGGAAATCATCTTTCCCCGTTTCTATCGACGATAACATCGAAAATGATGAGAAAATTTTTTCATCATTTCATTTCCTCCAATTTCTCACTGTTTCCCAATTGCACAAACCTCCCTTAAAGTATATCATATAGTCTGATAATAGCACTTACAATCTTATTGAAATATATGCTAATTATCTAAGTAGATCGATGAAAATATTCAATTGTAACCTCATATCGTTGGTTCTGACTAATTATAATAAGAAGAATTATTAATTTTCTCTCAACACTTATACTTCGACTATCCTGTGTTACCTTTTCTTTTTTAAGTAAGTCACATAATTACATACATAAATGTTGACTCATATAATATACTTTTTGATAATTATACACTTGATAATATATTGATGAATCTAACAATCTCATAATGTAATGTTGTCCTTCTTTGCTATATATTTGTTCTATTGCTTGAGGAATATTATCTACAATAGAATTTGCAGCTATTCCATACATTCCAACAATTAACTTTAGAAGCCCATGCCATCACCTTTCTAATCATCCTTGCAAATTTTTGTAATTGTTGGTCATACGAAGAACAACCTACACAACGAAAGGACAAACATATAATATAATAACTTATTAAAACATTTCAACGATTAACAAACACCTAGAGAATAACAATAGAAATAACATTTTAGAGAATTCAACATGTATTCTACTTTCATATAATAACTTAGAAATATTCAATAATGAAATAACATGAGTTCCATAATAGTTGTTGTGGATTTTATATATCATTTTAAGTCTTAAACCACAAGTGCACAGTTTTTAATTGTAGTATAGCTTGCAGGTCATATCCATAGGGATTGGTTGTTATTAAGGTGTTTTTATACTATTAAGAACTTATATTTTCCGTGACTTAAACCTCTGATTTTTTCTTTTTTCAAATTATGGACTCTTTATGTGAGGTGTGCAAAGTGGAGAAGAAAACCCAAATTTTCTCTCTCCTCTTTCTGTCTGCATACCCTATTTGTTTCGTTAACATCTCTTAATCCATAACTGATTTTTACGATCTTTCTTTTGGATCCTATAGTTAACTTCTTGAACTTGATTTCTAGCTTTTATTTGACAGGAATCCAAGTTGTAATCACAAAGACAACATAATTGTGCATGGCTACCATTTCTATTCATGCATGGGATTAATGCATTAAGCATACATACTATAAAATTAAGCATAAATACCTATAATTGAGAATGATAATGCCTTAATTCAATAATGCACCAAATGTAATATATGGGTGGGAAAAATCATAAAAACACCCTAAAACATCATTTTTAAACATATTATCAAGGCATTATTTACATAATTTAACATAATTATAGGTGTAAAATTTGGTACAAACAATAGTCATGACTTCAACACAAAACATAAATTAACTTATTCCTGAAATTATGGCGTAACCACTTCACTTGATGTTCGTCACTCTTTAGAGATAAATAAATTGCTTCTTTCGTTTCATTCTCTATCAAGTTAATTCTCATTAGTCTCTCTTCTAGACAATGCTACTTATTTCATTCATTGACCTAGTGATGGATTAAGAAAATTCAACATAAGGTCGAGCTCTCTTGTTTGACCTTCTAAATATATGTTTTGCAATAAAAGGGCTAGGGTTACCTTCACCCTCTTCAACATTAGAAAATGGTAGAGGAACCTGAGTACTGAAAATAAGAAAAATGTCTTAAGATTCTAGGGGTTCCACATATTATATGCATTGTACATCTTAGAGAACTTGACTATTAACTTTAGTAGTCATATTCACATTAAACACTGTATATATGTCATCATAAATTGTACATAGTTTTCTTGCACATGATTTATATTTTGGATGTTGCTAAAAAAAATACATATAAATAAAATAGTATATTTAGAAGTTCACTTACAAATGTGTTTTATAAAATAAAATAAAATATTTAGTTACCTACATAAATTCATCCCATATTTTTTTTGATATGTTAATATGATCACAAATATAGTTTTACTTCAATCTACTTTGTTTTGAAATTTTTGTATAATTTTTATACATTGTTCTCCAAGTTTTCATTCTACTTTTAACATGTTTTTTCTTAACATTTGCATTAGTATTATTATTATACCTTGAAATCACTTTAGTTTATGTATCTAATCTGATTTTTCCATCCTATTACTTTAGATTCTCTTCTCTTATTTTCAATTCTAAAATACCTAAAAAGATTTCACCTTATTTAGTATTCTAATTCACCTATTTCTTCCTCTAAAAAGTTATATTCTTGTAATGTAAAACATGCCCAACATCCAAAAGACAATGACAACATTCACCAATATATATTAAAGCAATGGACACATAAGGAGTATCTGTAACAACTTAGAGAAATTTACTTAAAATGCAGGAGGAAAAGTCTCCCCTCTACCAATACAAAGGACTAGAAGGTGGTAGAACAATAATAGATATTTGCACATCTGATGCCTACAATTAAAAAATTTAATATAAACAGATATTCAAAATAGAAAATGATAATGTCTGCAATGTGAATTCTCTCTACTATTTATACAAAGTGTTGCTTCTTTTATTAGATTATACATGCCAAAGAACATTTTCACCATACTATTTATCTAGTAACATAGACAAAGCACACAAGTACCCACTTATTTTCTTTGAACATTAGCATACCTTTCATGATCTCTCTCTCCCTCCCTCTCTTATGGGTGAATTGGTTGATCTCATTGAAAATAAGGTTCATTCTATCTAATTTTCTATCATTAATTATTACTATCACTACCCTATAATTAATTTATCTATCATGATAATTTTGTTTAAACACGACATTTTTCTCTCCCATGTTTCCATCAACATATCACTCATATTTCAAAGTTTTACCTAAATATTATTTTAATTACTCTGATAAAGTTGCTTATTCACCTTGAACTCACCAATTTCCTTGTATATAGAAGCACTTTAATTTTATAAGCTTATGGACACACTCTTTGAATAAAGATTCTAGTCTTGCTAGTTGCACATCAAATAGCAAAACAAACAACTTGAAATATTCATTGATTAATGGCATTACATGCAAAACTTATTCCACCAAAATACATTCGTATGGAATATGGACCATTAAACATAATTATATTTCAAATTGATAGAAAATGTACAAATAAACATTGGTCAAAATCATCTTCTATAAGACTAAATGACAAAAAGCTCACCTCTTCCTCGTGAGTAAGGGGGGGGTGGGGGGGTTGTGCTTACAAGAAACATTGGAAAACCTTGGGTAAAGAAACATTGGTAAAAGGTTTCCAAGGTTTCTTGTGTTTGTACGTTATAGAAACCTTGGGAAATCTTTTCTCATGATTTCCTAAGATGTTCAAAATAATCCCTCGACCTTGTCGACCCCCTTAGGTTTGAAACAAGGGGAAAGCTCCAAACATTACCATGCCCTCGATCTTGACCTTCCTTCTACACGCGTTGTCGGCATGGATCTACACTCGCCTTCCTCCTTTTGTCGGCTTCTATCACTTGTGGTAGCTCTTTCTCCACTTGCTTCTCTTGGTGCAAGCAATGTTGTGTGTCTCCTTCCTTGGTCAAATGACCTAATTGATCAAAGCACACTCACCTTCCTTTATCTGTCTAATCGAGAGCGAATCTTCTCAATCAAGGGAACAAATCACCTCAATCAATCAGTGCTCTTTGCTCTTCTCATTGTAAATGAAGTTTTTTTTGTGATGTATTTTAGAAATATTTTTCTTACTGTTAGAAAGGATGGTGTTTTTATTGTTAGAGGTAGTGGAGGAGAAGGATGTGGTAGTAGGAGGAACAAGGATGGTGTAAAGTGATCAGTTCCTTTTGTAGATGATTGATGCAATTATGGGGGCGAGAAGAGGATAATGGTGGAGGAGAAGAGTATAATGGTGCAGTTGAAGAGAAGTTGAAGATTAGGTAGGGGCAACAGTAACATGATCCCTAAGATTCATGAAGGAGAAGAAAGTGTCACATTGGGAGAAGGGATGAGGAAAGGTAGGGATCTAAAATTAAGAAATGGGATTTTGAACATGGACTACCAATAAAGGATTATTTGTAGGAGTTGTGGCATGACCTAACAACTTCAAAGAATATCTAATCTTAGGAATTTGATTGTAGTGTCTGTGGTGTTGCCAATTGTCATTTGTGTCTACAAGGTGGTCGATTTGTAAAAAGTCGTTTGATGTCCAAAAATGATGATGTTTCGTCTAAGATTGTTTTTATTTTTTCTACTATTTATTTGGTGTACAATACTCGTGATTTTTCTCTATATTAGTTCAAACCATTGACATGTTTTGGGCTGTATATATCACATCTTGTTGCCATATAATTGTTGTACTAAAATTTTTGTAGTGGTTTCTAAGTAACTAAGAATGAAGTTCTTAAAGATCATGTTGAAATTGTTTTTTTCTTGAAAGTTGTATCGTAATTTTTGCCATATAGTTCTCATGTCCAAAAATTATTCTATGATATACAAGAATGATAATTTCTTACACTTTCCAATGCTTCATTGGGTACCTTGGCAATGTTGTACTGAAATTGTCGCCATATTGGTCTTGAGTCTGATATAGTTCTTGCCAAAGTTATTGTGAAACTTTTCATAGATTGTACTGATTTTGAAAATGTGTAAGATTGTTTTGTTTAAAAATGTTAAAAATAAGATGGAATCATCTTGGCCTCTTAAGTAGTTTTATCATGTCATATACCTATATAAGGGGAAAATAAGTTATGTTAATGGAGTTGGAAGAGGCAAAGGAATTGTTCCATTTGGTTAAAAACAATGAAAGGAAATACATAGTTAAATAATGGAAGTAATAGATTAGTATTCATGTTGTCGACTAGACATGGTAAGATAAAAGCATGGTTGTGTTTTGATGTGTTGTATCTTGTATGTTGCTTGTAGAATTCATTTGCGTTAAAGTTTAAAGGTTTCAATTGGATATATACCTTTAGTTTGTGCATCTCTTTGACTTTTTAAATTAATTAATGTATGAACAAATGTTTTTCTAAAACATTTTTGCAAAAAATAGTTGTTTAAACACCATTTATCACCTCAATTGGTTTTTGGGAAAAAATGGCTATTTTTTTCCTTTAAATTGTCTTTTTCGATTTTTTCCACTTTTGACAACAATTGCTATTATAATTTCCACCATTAGTTATAGAATTCTATTATTTTTGTTTTTATTATTCTTTTTGGTTGTTCTACATATTATGATATCTTGATTCAAAAGTCAAAACACAACGAAAATTATAGAACTTTTTGCATTCATTTCAATTTGAGACATTACATAGTGTTATGGACTAATGGAGTAATATTGTTTGAGTTTTTTTGCCATTTGATTAAGTTATTGGTCCATTACTTTGATTGGGTTAGTACACTTTGAAGCACTTCATTGTGAGCATACCACGACACTCTTAATAGTAGGATATGCATCTTCTCAAGCTCTTTGCTCTTTGGGAAGAAGCCCAAAGTTGTAAGAATGGTAGATGTGACTGTGTTAAGTAGCGAAACCTATTGTGATAGTGATTTGTTCGTTTGTTGTGATGAAACTCGCTTGGGCATATAATGAGTGGGATAGTTATGCATAGCTTGTGATCTTTATTCCACTATTTTGATAACTACAAAATATAATTTCTCATTTGAAAATTTGTCTCATAAGAATTTTATTTTCTCATTTCTAGCTTTACTAATGAACATAATATAGGAATATGACTTCTAAGAGAAAGTAATATATAAACTGGAGCATCAGATAAGATTAAATTTTTTTAGGTATCTTAACATTAGAAATAAGAGAAGGAAATACTAAAACATATGATGGGAAGATCAGAGCTGAGACATGACAAAAAGTGATTGCTGAATACAATCATAAAACTAATGACAATGTTGAGAAAAAACATGTAGAAAGTAGAATGAAAACATGGAGGACAATGTAAAAAAATTATACAAAAATTTCCAAATAAAGTGATGGGGGTGAGACATCTGTTGACATACTAACATTTCCAAAGAAATTTGGGATGAATTTGTGTAGGTATATTATTTAATTTGATGATATTCATTTATTTCTTTGAACTTTCATATATTAAGTAATTTCCTTCATTTATTTCTTATAGCAACATCTAGAATATAAAGCATACTAGGGAAAACCATGTACAATATATGATGATCTGTATATAGTGTTTGATGGAAATATGACAATTGGAGTGAATAGTCAAGTTCCTTAAGATTTCACAGAGTCACAACATGTGCAGCCCCAAGAACTTGTAAACATCTTTCCTATATTTAGTACTCAAGTTCCTCCAATACTTTCTGATAATGGAGAGGATGAACATACACCAGGCCCTTATACAAGTGAAAATGTTGATAGGAACTCAAGGAAAAGAGTTCGACCACATGTTGAATCATCTTAATCAATTGCTATATCAATGAATGAACTAAGTAAAAGTATGCAAAAGATTGTAGAAAATGATGAGAAGGAGAAGAAATTAGAACTCAAGAAAGAAATAGATGAAGCTATTCCCCAAATCCTTGATATTGAGGGTCTTACAGATGTAGAGTAAATATTGGGCTTGGAGTTGCTAAAACACCCTGTGAAAAGAGCTATTTTTTTAAGGTTATCCTTTAATGTTATGCGGCTTAGGTGGTTAAGACATTATATTGAAAAAATGTGAACTACTATTTGTCATGTTTTTCTCTATTTGAATATTTTATTGTGATGTTGTAATAATTTGTAGTTTAACTTTGTTGTTGGTTGTTTATTGCATTTAAACATTGTTGTTATTATTAAGTATTTACCTTCTTCGCTTTATTGACTTCATTGATCGATTGTGCACTCTACTTTTATTGTTAGGCACTTCCATTTGGTTGATTTTTGATATATTTCACATATTTGTTCTTTTACATGTAGTTATTCTCTACATGGACAACTATGATGAAAGTTCCTAACGACAATTAGAGAGGCGAAGACAAAGACATATATGCAACATAATTACTTAAGTGTATGGAGTAGTTACACATAATACTACACATTAGAAATCATTCTACTAAATGAATATATTGTAGAGAGGGAGAATGATATACTAGGACATTAATAGATTAATTAATACCTCACTAATCATATAACTATCGAAAAATATATCATATGAGTTAAATTGTTTTTATGGAATTTTGTGAGTTGCTTGAAAGAGAAAGAGTTATACAAGATAGCTAAGGTATAAGTGTAGAAGATAAATTGGCAATTTTTCTTGTTATAATTGTTTAGAACCAACGATATGGAGTAACTACTAAGCGTTTTGAGAGATCTACTTAGACAATTAGCACATATTTCAATGAGGTTGTCAATGCTATAATTAGATTAGATGATATACTTATAACAAAACCTTCATCATCAACACCAAGTAGAATTCATAAGGATCCAAATGTGTACTCATATTTTAAGGTAAAATGTGAATAATATTATGTTGTTCTTCTATTTCATTGAATGTATTTTGTATAGATGTTTGACAATATATTTTTTACATGTTTTCAATATAGAATTGCATTGGCACTATCGATGGTACACATGTCAATGCCATAATTTATGACAAGAAACTACTAAATATAGTAATAAAAAAAGAGAATTAACACAAAATGTATTAGTAGCTTGTAATTTTGACATGGAAATCACGTATGTAATTGTTGGTTGGGAAGGATCAACTACAGATGTAAGGATATTATAAGATGTGACTTCTCAACCACATGAGCTTGAAGTACCATCTGGTATGACATTACTTTCATTCACATTATTTGTTTACATAAATGTAAATAATAGAAAGTGCTAAATGTTATGTATATTATGTAGGTAAGTATTATCTGGTAGATGTAAGATTTCCAAATCGTCCAAATTTATTTCTCTATTTCGAGGTGTACGATATCATTTATCAGAATATGATTGGAATCGAGTTTCAAGTAACACGGTAGAGAATTTCAATTATAGACATTCTAAATTGATAAATGTTATAAAACGTACATTTGGAGTAATCAAGCATCAGTTTGCAATTTTACAATGTTACATGTCATATCCATTTGGAACACAAGTTAAAATTATTTTAGCATATTTTCTTGTCCATAATTTCATTAGAAGAGTAGATTGAGAAGACTTATGTATTAGTTGTGAAAGATTAGATCAAACAACTTGTTTAATTTGTCTTTATACTTATATCAATAATTACGTTTAGAAGTAAACTAACAACCTTTCACATAAATTAGATATTAATTTTAATTTGTATTTTAACTGCAAGTGCATAGTGTATATTGTATTTGTGTGCAAGTACAAGTCAATCCTACAAAGATTGAGTAAGAATTGTGTACTATCTTGATTTTTATATTAGAATTTATGTGTTCAGTTAAGCACTCCGTTGAGTTACAGTTAATACAATAAACTAAGTTCGTGGAGTTATGGCTAACTCAATGGACTAACCTCGTGGACTTAAGTTAACTCCACGAGCCTATCTTTCTAGTTAAATACTGCTATTTACAGAGGAATTCGGCCAACCATTGGGCGGTTCCACGGATTGTAAATAACATCAATTAAGCTCTTTAATGCTAGTTAATATTAGATTTATCATTAAGCAACACTAACATTCAAATATTTCAAACAGTAACCACTAAAATCTTTAAGTATCTGAAATGAATCAAGTTCAGTAAACTATAAAACTATTTTCTATTTTTTAAATTAAACAAACATAAAACATTCACAATACTGACAATGATAACATTAATCACAATACAAAACAAACAGTACAACACTTAAATACTAAATGTAAACACAGATAAGTCGTTGTTTTTTAGTATTTTTGTTTTGATATGTTCATGAAAATGGGTGAAAGATGAAATGTAAAAATCTCTGTCGATAGTAAAAACTTCTGTCACTACATGCGACGCGATTACACCACTGGAAACTTAATTACTTATAATCCTACCAGCTCTCCCTATAGAATCGCGAGTCCAGAATTGCAAGATGATCTCCTCTTTAGCATATTGGCATCAACCTTAAACCATGGCTAGAAGCTTTACGATCTCTTGAGATATGAGTTAGTGCTTGGTGAAAATGGCTTCCCTTCTCACGACGCAATCACTCCTCACAATGGTTGTGAGGCACCATGTTTGGCTCGGAATCGACCCAACATCAAGAAAGTATCCTCACAGACCTCCGATGGTTGGTGATTATGGTGATGGTGGTAATGTTGGTGTGGAGCTTTAGAGAACTTTCGACGTTGCCTGTAGTTAGTGTGGTCCTCCACCTCTACACACACACACTTTTTCATCTTTTCTCCTTTTCTTTTATATTTCTTTGTAGTAACTGCTTCTGCTTAGATAATCGGTTGGATTTCCTTCATTCATATCAACGATGGTGATTTCTTCTTCCTTCCACGAGTGTATTCATGTTAATAATTTAACTTTAAGAGTTTATTGACTTATTTGATCACGAGCCTTTTGTACTTAAGCAGATAGGTATGTAAGGATTGTTGATTTGAAATTGACTCTTTAAATCTGGCAACCTAAGATCCTTATTAGATCTAGGATTGTTGACTGAAATCTCGATACATGGGTACACTAGAAAGCTCTTGTATGATTCAAGCTTGTCAAATTAACTTTTAAAGTACAAATATACGTATACTGTTCTGAAAAGATACAAGTGTTTTGTGAAATACAAATATCTTTTGAATCGAGTATATTTTCTATTATCTAAAATTGCTGAAGTATGAATCTAGAATAAACTTTTGAAGCTATTTATCTAGGATACAATTCTTTATTCTTCTTGTTTTAATCATATTGAATTGGATTATGTTTTGATTCGTATGTAGTTAAAATTTATTCTAGAAATCATATTGGAAAATTCAAGATGACAGATGTTGAAAAGAAGAAAAAAATGATAATATAATTAACACCTATGTGATGCTAATGTATTTTGTATGTAATTTACATATGTTTTAAATATATTTGTAGGTTGAAGAGGAGAAAACAAAGTTAAAACAAATTACTGAAAAATACAGAATATCTATATAGTAATCTAAATTATGTATTCTGAAGAAGAACGAAGTAAAGAATTAATTCTAGCACTTTAGAAAGACCAACTAGTTAGATCTTAGTTTGCTAAGGGACTAGTAAAATTTAAGTATGGGGGAAGTGTTTAGAATAAAAAAGTGCATGATATTAACGATTAAATGATGGTTAATTGCATAATATTTAGCTTATCATATGAGAATTAATCCATTATGTTATAATTACACTATTATAAGCATTAATGAAGGAATCTACAAAATTTCAGGGAATTAATGTTAATTTAGTACATTTCTGAATTGTCGGTAAATTGCAGGCTGTGAAATTTTTAAGTATTGCAATTTTCTGTTATTTCGGAGAGTTATATTGCATGTACTGGATAGTTATGTTTTTAACGATAGAAGAATATTTTATTATTTCCTAGAGTACACGTGTTGAAACCATAATGCGTGACTTAAGTGGATTTTCGGTAAGTTATCTGTTAACTATCCGAAATGCATCTAGACATCGGATAGTTAGGTTCGTAAGTGTTCAAAATATCTGAACTTGTTAAGTTAGAATTATGCACGTGTTGAATTTAAATGTTTTAGTATATCACATGAGATGCACATGTTTAACTCGTTAAGTTAGCATAACTGTACACGTTGAGTTACATGAATACACACTAAGGTAACACGTTATGTGAGCAGCTTATTTCATTATTCCACGTGTTTTATAGTTAAATCAACGAAGTAAGTCCGTTGAGTTATTTATAACTCCACGAACCATTTATTTTCTAATATGTCACTGTAGCGGTTACAAAAACAGGACATTCGAAGGAAAATTACGATTGCACGTATCACACAAGAATTCACTCGACGAAGGAAGAAGAAATCACCATCGTTGATATGAATGATGGAAATCCAATCGATCATCTAAGCAGAAGCAGTTACTATGGAAGAAATATAAAAGAAGAGGAAAAAAACGAAGAAAGTGTGGTTGGCAGTGTGTGTAGAGGTGGAGGACCGCGCTAACTACAGGTAGCGTTAGAAGTTCATTGAAGCATCCACACCATCACCAAAAATCACCAACACCACCATAATCACCAACCATCGGAGGTCTGCGAGGATACTTTCCTGATGTCAGGTCGATTCCGAGCCAAACACGATGCTTGACAACCACTGTGAGGAGTGATCGTGTCGCGGGAAGGGAAACCATTTTCACCAAGCATCGACTCATATCTCAGGAGATTGTAAAGCTTCTAGCCTTAGTTTTGGGTTGATGCCAGTATGCTGAAGAGGAGATCATCTTGCAATTCTAGACTTACGATTCTATAGGGAGATGAGGCAAGATTGTAAGTGATTAAGTTTTCATTGGTGTAATCACATCGCATGTAGTGATGCAAGTTTTTACTGTCGATAGAGATTTTTACATTTCACCTTTCGCCCATTTTTATGAACATATCAAAACAAAAATACCAAAAACAACTTATCTGTGTTTATATTTAGTATTTAAGTGTTGTATTGTTTGTTTTGTATCGTGATTAATGTTATCATTATCAGCATTGTGAATGTTTTATGTTTGTTTGATTCTGAAAATAGAAAATAGTTTTACAGTTCACTAAAATTGATTCGTTCCAGATACTTAAAGATTTTAATGGTTAATGTTTGAAATATCTGAATGTTAGTGTTGCTTAATGATAAATCTAATATTAACTAGCATTAAAGAGCTTAATTGATGTTATTTACAATTTGTGGAATCGCCTAATGGTTGGCCAAATTCCTTTGTAGATATTAGTATTAAACTGGAAAGATAGGCTCGTGGAGTTATCTAATTTGTGTGAAAGTTTGTTAGATTACTTCCAAAAGTAATTATTGATTTAAGCTTAAAGACAAACTAAACCAGTTGTCTGATGTTTGGATCTCTAACATGGCACTAGAAAAAGTTGATTGGTTACCTAGCAACGCGCTAGAAAAACTTGGATTTGTTAACTTCTGTTTTTACTTAGTTAATTTATCTTTATGCCTATTCCTTTTTAGAAGTAAACAAACAACCTTTCACACAAATTAGATATTAATTCCAATTTGTATTTTAACTACAAGTGCACAGTGTCTATTGAATTAGTGTGCAAATATAGGTCGATCCCATAGGGAATTGCTTAAGAATTGTAAACTATTCCGTTTTTAACAATTAAATTTATATATTCGATAATCTCTCGGTTGAGTTACAGTTAACTCAACGGACTAACCTCGTGGATTTAAGTTAACTCCATGAGCCTACATTTCCTATTTAATACTACTGTTTACAGAGGAATTCAGCCAACCACTAGGCGATTCCACAGATTGTAAATAACATCAATTAAGCTCTTTAATGTTAGTAAACACTGGATTTATCATTAGGCAATACTAATATTCAGATAATTCAAACAATAACCATTAAAATCTTTAAATCTTTTGAACAAACCAATTTCAGTAAACTGTAAAACTAAAATAAACATAAAACAATCACAACACTAACAAAGATAACATTAATCACGATACAAAACAAACAATACAATATCCAGATACAAAATATAAACACAGATAAGTTGTTTTTGGTATTTTTGTTTTAATATGAGCATGGAAATGGGCGAAATGTGAAATGTAAAGTAATCTCAGTCAACAGTAAATACTTCTGTCACTACATGCGACGCGATTACACCATTGAAAATTAAACCACTTACAATTCTATCTCCTCTCCCTATAGAATCGTGAGTCTAGAATTGCAAGATGATCTCCTCTTCAACATACAGGCATCAACTCGAAGCCAAGGTTAGTAGCTTTACGATCTCCTAAGATATGAGTCAGCGCTTGGTGAAAATGGCTTCCCTTCCCACGACATGATCACTCCTCACAGTGGTTGTCAAGCATTGTGTTTGGCTTGGAATCGACCCGACATTAGGAAAGTATCATCACAGACCTCCGATGGTTGGTGATTATGGTAGTGGTGGAGATGGTTGGTGTGGTACTTCAGAGAATTACCGACGCTATCTGCAGAAAGCTCGGTGATCCTCCTCTACACACACTGGCCACACCCATCAACCACACACTCGCTTTTTTCTTCTTTTCTTTTATATTTCTTCAATGGTAACTGCTTCTACTTGAATGGTCGATTGGATTTCCTTCATTCATATCAACGACGATGATTTCTTCTCCCTTCGACGAGTGAATTCCTGCGTGGTACGTGTGATCGTGGATGATATCTTTATGTGATGTTCCTGCAGTCACTACAGTGGCATATTAGAAAATAAATGGTCTATGGAGTTACAAATAACTCAACGGACTTTCTTCGTTGATTTAACTATAAAACACGTGCATAAATTTAACTATCCGATGCTTAGGTGCATTTCAGATAGTTATAGACTTGACTATCTGATGCTCAGATTCATTTTAGATAGTTACAGATTTAACTATCTGATGCTCTTATGCATTTCGGATAGTTAAAGATAACTCATCGATATTTAACTTAAGTCAATCTTCGAAATCACGACACGTGTCATCAGCAGTTTTATAATAAAGAAATATTTCAGAGAGTTACAAGTCTAACTATCTGATGCCCAGATGCATTTCAGATAGTTAGAGACAACTGACCGAAAATCCACTTAAGTCATTCTTCCAGAACATGACACGTGTGCACAGCTATTTTATAATAAAAGGAGATTTCAGAGAGTTACACATATAACTATCCGATGCCTAGTTGCAATTTCGGATACTTAGAGATAACTCACCGAAAGTCCACTTAAGTCATGCATTATGGTTTCGACATGTGTACTTCAGGAAATAATAAAATATTCTTTTAAAACATAACTGTTCGGTAATTTAAACATAACTCTTCGGTACATTAAGCATAACTGTTCGGTACGTTAAACATAACTGTCCGAAATAACAGAAAAATCGGATACTTAAGAATTTCACAGCCTACAATTTACCAACAGTTTAGAAATGTAATAAATTAACATTAATTCCCTGAAATTAAGCAGATTCTTTCATTAAAGCATATAATAGTGCAATTATAACATAATGGCTTAATTCTCATATGATAAGCTAAATATTATGCAATTAACCATCATTTAACCGTTAATATTATGCACTTTTTCATTCTAAACATCTGATCTAACCTTTCACATCAATATAGGCCTCAACATGGTAGATTTCTCCAAGTATCGCGTACTTTGTCTCATAGAGATTTCTAACTAGTTGGGGGTACCTAAAGTAGCCCCATCCACCAACTTGATTGAGATTACTGACTAAGGCAAGACTCACAATGTTGGCACGTGAATTGAGTAAGTGGTGCTGTTTAGAATGAAAAAGTGCATATTATTAACGGTTAAATGATGGTTAATTGCATAATATTTAGCTTATTATATGAGAATTAAGCCATTATGTTATAATTGCACTGTTATATGCTTTAATTGAAGAATCTGCTTAATTTTGGGGAATTAATGTTAATTTAGTACATTTATGAGCTGTCGGTAAGTTGTAGGATGTGAAATTCTTAAGTATCCGAATTTTCTGATATTTCAGACAGTTATGTTTAACATACCGAACAAATTCGGACAGTTATGTTTAATAAACCAAATATGTATCGGATAGTTATGTTTAAATTGCCGAACAGTTATGTTTTGAGAGAATATTTTATTATTTCCAGATGTACACGTGTCGAAACCAGAATGAATGTCTTAAGTGAACTTTCGGTGAGTTAGTTGTAACTATCCGAAAATGCATCTGAGCATTGGATAGTTAGACCTGTAACTCTCTGAAATGTTATTTTTTGTTTAAACTACTGCTGACACGTGTCGAGATCTGGTAGATTTACTTAAGTTATAACTCGTTAAGTTAGCATAACTGTACGCATTGAGTTACATGAATATACACTAAGGTAACACGTTAGGTTAGCAGCTTATTTCTTTATTGCATGTATTTTATAGTTATTTTCCAAAATGCCACTGTAGCGGTTGCAGGAACAAACAGTTGGAAGGAAAAACCACGTTTGCACGTATCACGTAGGAATTCAATCGCGTAGGGAGAAAGAAATCATCGCCGTTGATTTGAAGGAAGGAAATCCAACCGATCATTTAAGCAGAAGCAGTTACTACTAAGGAAATATAAAAGAAAAGAAGAAAAAAAGAAGAAAGTGTGATCGATGGACGGCCAGTGTATATAGAGGAGGAGCACCGAACTTTCTCCAAACAGTATCGGTGATTCTCCAAAGTATCACACCAACCATCGTTATCACCACCATAATCACCAATCATCGGAGGTCTGTAAGGATACTTGCCTGATGTCGAGTCGATTCCGAGCCAAACACAGTGCTTGACAACCACTATGAGGAGTGATCCTGTCGCGGGAACTGAAGCCATTTTCACCAAGCACCAACTCATATTTCAGGAGATCGTATAGCTTTTAGCCTTGGCTTCGGGTTGATGCCTGTATGTTGAAGAGGAGATCATCTTGCAATTTTGGACTCGCAATTCTATAGGGAGAGGAGACAAAATTGTAAGTGATTTAATTTTCAATGGTGTAATCGCATTGCAAGTAGTGTCGGAAGTATTTACTGTCAAGTGAGATTACTTTACATTTCACCTTTCGCCCATTTCCATGTTCACATCAAAACAAAAATACCAAAAACAATTTATCTTTATTTGTATGTTGTATTTGAGTGTTGTATTGTTTATGTTGTATCGTGATTAATGTTATCTGTATCAGTTTTATGATTGTTTTATGTTAGTTTTAATTTTACAGTTTACTGAAATTGGTTCTTACAAAAAACTTAAAGATTTTAATGGTTACTATTTGAATCATCTGAATGTTAGTATTGCTTAATGATAAATCCAATGTTAAATAGCATTAAAAAGCTTAATTGATGTTATTTACAATTTGTGGAATCGCCCAATGGTTGACCGAATTCCTCTATAAATAGCAGTATTATAAAGAAGAGATAGGCTTGTGGAGTTAACTTAAGTCTACGAGGATAGTCCGTTGAGTTAGCCATAACTCAACGAACTTAGTCTATTGAGTTAACTATAACTCAACGGAGTACTTATTGAATATAAATTTGAATTGTTCACAATCAAACATTTCTTAAATTCGTCAGCAATTCCCTGTGGGATCGACCTGTACTTGCACACTGATACAATAGACACTGTGCACTTGTAGTTAAAGTACAAATTGGAATTAATATCTAAATTGTATTAAAGGTTGTTTGTTTACTTCTAAAAGAAAGAATAGGCATAAAGATAAATTAACTAAGTAAAAATAGAAGTAACAAATCCAAGTTTTTCTAATGTAGTGCTGGGAAAACCCAATAGGTGCACACACCTATAGCTTGCCAGCACTTGAGTATAGACAACATTACTGCTCATAGGCATTGCACGAGAACTTCCCAAATGGGAAGCCATCCTAGTTCTACTCTCGTCTAAATACAGTTAACTCTATAGTTCTTACAAGAGTCGGTGCTTAGTAGTAGGTGTAAATGCACCTAACCTCGTGGACTTAAGTTAACTCCTCCAGCTTATCTTTCTTTCTAGTTGAATACTACTATTCACAAAGGAATTCAACCATCTATCAAGCGATTCCATAGAATGTGAATAACATCAATTAAGCTCTTTAATGTTAGTTAACATTAGATTTGTCATTAAGCAACACTAACATTCAGATATTTCATATAGTAACCATTAAGATTTTTAGTATTTTGTACGAATCAATTTCAGTAAACAATAAAACTATTTTCTATTTTTCTAAATCAAACAAACATAAAACATTCACAATACTGACAATGATAATATTAATCACGATACAAAACAAATAATACAATAGGTTAATACTAAATGTAAACACAGATAATTAGTTTTTTTTTGTATTTTTTTGTTTTGATATGTTCCTAAAGATAAGCGAAAGGTGAAATGTAAAAATCTCTATCGATAGTAAAAACTTTTGTTACTACGTGCAACGCTATTACATCACTGAAAACTTAATCATTTACAGTTTTGTCTTCTTTTCCTATAGAATTATGAACTAGGAATTATAAGTTGATCTCCTCTTCAACATACTGGCATCAACCTGAAATCAAGGTTAGAAGCTTTACGATCTCTTGAGATATGAGTCAGTGTTTGGTGAAAATGGCTTCCCTTCCTATGACATGATCACTCCTCATAGTAGTTGTCAGTTACTATGTTTGGCTCAGAATTGACCTGACATCTAGAAAGTATCATCACAGACCTCTGATGGTTGGTGATTTTGGTGGTGGTGAGGAGCTTCAGAGATCTTCTAACACTTCCTACAGGTAGCGCGATTCTCCACCACTCTCCTACACACTTTTTCTTCATCTTTTATATTTCTTTGAGTAGTAACTGATTCTGCTTAAATGATCAGTTTGATTTCCTTCATTAATATCAATGATGGTGATTTCTTCTTCATTCCACGAGCGAATTCCTACGTGAAACATGCAATCATGGTTTTCCTTCGAACTTCCTGTTTCTGCAACTGCTACAATGGTATGTTAGGAAATAAATGGTCCGTGGAGTTAGTGTAACTCAACGGACTTACTTCATTGATTTAACTATAAAACACGTGTAATAAAGAAATAACTTATAAGCTTATAACATTAAAATAATGCATTACCTTAGTGTATATTCAAGTAACTCAACATGTATAGTTATACTAACTTAATAAGTTATATATGTGCAACTCACGTGACATAATAAAACATTTAAATTCAACACGTGCATAATTCTAACTTAACGAATTTAGATATTTCAAATACTTACAAACCTAACTATCCAATGCTTAGATGCATTTCGGATAGTTAGCAGATAACTTACCGAAAATTCACTTAAGTCATGCATTAAGGTTTCAACACATGTACTCCAAGAAATAATAAAATATTCTTTAAGCATTTAAAACATAATTGTCCGGTACATGAAATGTAACTTTCTGAAATAACAGACAATTCGGATACTTAAGAATAATAAAAACCTGTAATTCACCGATAGTTCAGAAATATACTTAATTAATGCTAATTTCTTGAAATTATGTAGATTCTTTCGTTAAAGCATATAATAGTGCAATTATAACATAATGACTTAATTCTAATATGGTAAGCTAAATATTAAGTAATTAACCATCACTTAACCCTTAATATTATGCACTTTTTCATCCTAAATAGTTTATTTAAGCATTTTGTTGAGTTACTATTAATTCAATAGACCTAGTTCATAGAGTTACGGTAAACTCAACGGACTAACCTTTGTGTACTTAAGTTGACTCCACGTGACTACCTTTTTAGTTAAATACTACTATTCACAAAGAAATTCGACCATCTATTGGGTGGTTCCACAAAATGTAAATAATATCAATTAAGCTTTTTAATGTTAGTTAATCTGATATTTGTTATTAAGCAACACTAACATTTAGATATTTCGAACGGTAAACATTAAGATATTTAGTATTTTATACAAATCAATTTTAGTAAATAATAATACTATTTTCTATTTTCTAAATCAAACAAACATAAAACATTCACAATACTAACAATGATAACGTTAATCACGATATAAAACAAACAATATAACACTTTAATACTAAATGTAAACATAGATAATTAATTATATTTGATTTTTTTTTTTCATATGTTCCTGAAGATGAGTGAAAGGTGAAATGTAAAAATCTTTGTCGATAGTAAAAACTTCCGTCACTAAATGCGATGTGATTACCCCATTGAAAACTTAATCACTTACAATCTTGCCTCCTCTCCCTATAAAATTTCAAACCAAGACTTGTAAGTTAACCTCCTCTTTAGCATATTGGTATCAACCCGAAACCAAGGCTAGAAGCTTTACGATCTCCTGAGATATGAGTCGGTGCTTGGTGAAAATGGTTTCCTTTCCTATAACACGATCACTCTTCACAATAGTTGTTAGTCACCATGTTTAACTTGGAATCGACCTGACATCTAGAAAGTATCCTCACTAACCTCCGATAGTTGGTGATTTTGGTGGTGTTATGGAGTTTCAAGGAACTTCCGACTCTTCCTACAGTTAGCACGATTCTCCACTTCACTTTCTTCGTCTTTATCCTCTTCTTTTATATTTCTTTCAGTAGTAATTATTTCTGCTTAAATGATCAGTTGGATTTCCTTTATTCATATCAACGATGGTGATGTCTTCTTCATTCCACGAGTTAATTCTTACGTGACACATGTAATCGTGGTTTTCCTTCGAATTTCTTATTTTTACAATTACTATAGTGGCATATTAGAAAATAAATGGTCCGTGGAGTTAGTATAACTCAACAAACTTACTTCTTTGACTTAACTATAAAACACGTGCAATAAAGAAATAACTTATAAGCTTATAACACTAATACAACACGTTACCTTAGTGTATATTCAAGTAACTCAACACGTAACTAACTTAATGAATTATACATGTGTAGCTCATGTGACATAATAAAACATTTAATTTCAACACGTGCATAATTCTAACTTAACGAGTTCAAATGTTTTAGATTGTTACAAATTATAAGTATCTGAAACTCACTTGCATTTTGGATAATTAGCACCTAACTTTCCAAAAGATAACTTAAGTCAAGTTTTCAGATCGTGACACATGCCCTTAGTAAGTTTTATGATAAAAAAATATTTCAAATACTTGCAAACCTAACTATTCAATGCTTAAACGCATTTTGGATAATTGACATCTAATTTATTGAAAATCCACTTAAGTCATGTATTAAGGTTACAACACGTGTACTCCAAGAAATAATAAAATATTCTTTAAGTATTTAAAACATAACTATCTGGTACATGAAATGTAACTCTCTGAAATAACAGATAATTCAAATACTTAGGAATTAAAAAGCTTATAACTCATTGATAGTTCAAAAATGTACTTAATTAACATTAATTCCTTGAAATTATGCAAATTCTTTCATTAAAACATATAATAGTGCAATTATAACATAATGACTTACTTCTCATATGATAAGCTAAATATTATATAATTAACCATTATTTAATCATTAATATTATGCACTTTTTCATTCTAAACAGTTGGTTAGAACCAACAATATGGAGTAACTACTAAGCATTTTTGGAGATCTACTTAGATGATTAGCACATATTTCAATGAGGTTGTCAATGATATAATCAGATTACATGATATACTTATAGCAAAACCTTCATCATCAACACCAAGTTGAATTCGTAATGATCCAAATATTTACCAATATTTTAAGGTAAAATATGAATTATATTATGTTGTTCTTCTGTTTCATTGAATGTATTTTGCATAGATGTTTGACAATACATTTTTTACATGCTCTCAATATAGGATTACATTGGTGCTATCAATGGTACACATGTCAATGTCACAATTTATGGACAAGAAACTACTAAATATAGGAATAGGAAAGGAGAATTAACACAAAATGTATTGACGGCTTGTAATTTTGACATGGAAATCATGTATATACTTGCTGGTTGGAAATGATCAACTGTAGATGCAAGGATATTACAAGATGTGACTTCTCGATTACATGGGCTTGAAGTACCACCTGGTTAGACATTACTTTCATTCACATTATTTGTTTACATAAATGTAAATAATAGAAAATGCTAAATGTTATGTATATTGTGCATGTAAGTATTATTTGGTAGATGTAGGATTCCTAAATCGTTCGAAATTTATTTCTCCATTTTGAGGTGTATGATATCATCTATCAAAATATGATCAAAATCGAGTTTCAAGTAATGTGGTAGAGAATTTCAATTATAGACATTCTCAATTGAGAAATGTTATAGAATGTACATTTGAATTGATCAAACATCGGTTTGTAATTTTACGATGTTATATGCCATATCCATTTGAAACACAAGTTAAAATTGTTTTAGCATGTTTTCTTGTCTATAATTTCATTAGAAGAGTAGATCGAGAAGACTTACAACAAGATTTAGTAGATGAATTGCATGAAGAAAATGTTGTATTAAATAAAGAATTTATTGACAATGTTGAAGAAGATAATATCATTATTCTACTAATCTGAGCATGGAACGAAGGAAAATAATAAATGATGTAATTTATGAAAGAATTATGTATTCCATGTAGGAGAGAGATAATATGTAAAAAAATATATTTAATGTAGTTTTAACTAATTTTACTTTTAATGAAAAAGTTATTTCATATGTATATTTTATATAGTTATTTGAAGTTAATACTTTAAAAATTTAGAAATATTCATAATATATATTTAAATATTTTATAAAGGTAAATTTTAACTATTTAAAAAAATTTCTTATCATTTCATATCATTTATTAGTATGTATAAATAACTTAAATTTTTCTATCATTTCTTGTATTTTTTAGTAGGTATAAATAATATTTTATTTTCTATTATTTTTTTTCATTCTCATTTTTCACTATTTTCTTATTTCCCGTTATTTCATTTCTAAATATGAAATACTCCATCAAGTATGTCAAAATAACAACGACGTCCAGTACATCAATCTCAATTTACCTGGCAAAAGGCGGCGTGGGAACAGAGGAAGAGAGCCGACTCGCCAAGCACGACACAACGATAGTTCTGTCTCCAGAAAGCTCGCAACGATCGTTCCTTTTCGTCTTCCCTCGGCACAAGCAAAGCTGTCCTTGTCGATTTCCCCAGAGTCTACTATCCGGTGAATCGAGGCCGGAGGAGGAGACGGCGGGGATGTTCTTCCCGGGGAGTTCTTCCACTCGCAAGAAGGTGGACTTGGGAGGAAGGAGCTCCAAGGAGAGGGACCGCCAGGTGCTACTGGAACAGACGAGGTTGGAGAGGAAGAAGCGGTTGGGGCTGCGGCAGCATAACTCTGCCGCGGTCAAAATCCAGGTGCCTACTTTCCATGCGAACCGCGGTTCTGGCCGATGGTCGGTTCTTTTTCTTTTTTAATCCGATTTGGCTTGCTTTAATACAACAATTGTCCAAGACATTATTAACCAGGGGAACTCAAAATTCACAGAAACTAGCCATTAGGTTAGTTCGCAGATCAACGATAAGATCCAACTCGTGAAATAAGTTCATGATAAACCGAAAAAGAAAACTGCCATGAACGATGTTAAAGCTTGAAATGACGAATAAAATCCAAGACACTATTAGAGGAGCATGCTACTACGCAGTTTTATAGAGATGAAATATGGATATACGCCTGCCCTTTCGGTAAGGGCCAACATTAACTGATTCTCTTTGTTATATGTTATCTTAAAGATCTACCGTGAAGATGGGCAAATCATCTTCTTTTTATTCCTTTTCTAGACTGGTGAAAAATATTTTATAAAAACGAGAAAGAATACAAGTGAGGAATAAATCAATTCCATAGATAGAACACAAAGGAAGACCAGCACAAAGATTGCAAAAGAAAACCAACATCCAAAGGCCAGAAAAGAAAACAAGAATGAGTCTATGTTCAAAATGCTTCCATCTTGAGCGTACCACTCCTCAAAGGTCTGGTCTAAAGTGACTGGTTGGCATCATTTTCCTTTGGTTCAATGAATCCTCCATGAGAACATTGGCTCTTTTCATCCACTTTATTATCAAAAATTTTCTTGTTAATCTAGCCATCGTAAGTACCATATCATGCATGGTAAAACCATGCAGACGGGCCTGAAGTTCTTGTTCAGTCTGTTCATTCCAGTTCGTTTGTCCCCAAAATCATTGAATAGTGCTACAACCAAAAAAATATTGCTACCGTTAACTGACCTCTATACCACTTAACTAGAAAAATCTTTTGTCACAGATACCTCCCAGGTTCCCTCCATTGAGAAGTTGCCAAATGCAATTTCTAGGTAGAGCCAGATTGAGCTTTTTCAATGATTTTAGCCCCAAGCTACCTTCATCCTCCTGGATCCCATCACCTTGAGAAGTTACCAAATGCATTTTCTAAATAGTGCCAGATTGAACTCTCACAGTGATTTCAGCCCCAAGCTACCTTCATCCTTGGGTTTGCAACATCTCTCCCATGCAACAAGGTTGTACCTGCTCATGACTCATCCTACCTTTTTTCTATTCTTTCATAAGAACTAAAACTGGATCTGATCCAAATGATTTGCAATACCCATGAGGATCCTAAAGACTGAGAGATATTAAATGGGTGGGTTGGACAATGCGGAGGGAATCAAAGTGAGCTTTCCACTAAAGGACAGAAAGTGCCCAACCCACTTGTTGGGAACATTTCAAAATGACCAATAACCAATTGCCACTCCTCATTCCAGGATAGTAGAAGGCAAGATGTCTGATAGCAAAAAGAACCCAAGGAGCAACCCAGGTGGTCTGCTGTTCTTTCCACAATCTCCTGTAGAGTTTGAATCCCCACCATCATGAGCTTTTGATTTACTTTTAGCCCCATGATGGACCTGAAAAGAGCTAAGATAACAACAATGTTCCTAGCTTGGTCTTTGGTATCATATGCATATTTCAGATGAGCCACACATTGTAGGTTGGCTTGGGGTTTGAAGCCACAAATCACATTTGAAAAGAGCTACAATAACAACAATATTCCTAGCTTGGTCTCTACTATCACATGCATATTGTAGATGAGCCACATATTGTAGGTTGGCTTGGGGTTTGAAGCCACAAATCAAATTTTAAAAGAGCTAAGATAACAACAATATTCCTAGCTTGGTCTCTGGTATCACATGCATATTGTAGATGAGCCACACATTGTAGGTTGGCTTTGGGTTTGGAGCCACAAATCAAATTTGATTTGACCACCTTACCACATAGAGTATGAAAAACCTCAACCACTATAGCAAACAAAATGGAAGAGAGAGGGTCCCCTTGATGCAAGGCATTGTGACATCTACAATTACCTTTTAGACACCCATTTACAAAGAATGAGAACCCAATTGAACTCCTAGAGTACCTGATCTAGCCATGCCATTTCCTATCAAAGCCTATCTGTTATCATCAGCCCCCCCAAGAGAACTCCAACTTATGCTATCATAAGCTTTTAACTTATGCCATCATAAGCTTTTCCCTTATGGAGTTGTCAAGAGACTTGACAAGCCTTGTGGCCACCTATGTTCAATACATTCTTGGGCCACTATAAAATCATCTAGGAGCTAGTGACCATCAAAAAAGGTTGATTGATTGTCTTTTATCAGGGATTGCAATAATTGCTTGAACCACTCTACTAAGCATTTGACTATAATTTTCTACCATTATGTTTGCCACCTTTAAGTCCTCACTTTGGTAATCTCTACATCGGTCTTCTTTATTTACTATTGAATGGCACTACCACCTAGAACTTACAATCATCATCTCCACTCAAAAGTTGGATTCTTTGACTTAGAGGTCCGATCATCTTGGGAATTAGCCATCATCTATGAGGAACACCACAGTTGCCATGCCTGTCAACCCTTGATGACCTTGAAACCCAAATACCTTCTCAATGTTCTTTCTGTCCTCACCATGTCGGCACCCTTTGCAAATAGGGGTACCTTAGAAAGTGTCACCCACCATTTCAGATAATGAACCACCATGTGTTCCATAGACCATTCCAAGAAGTGGACATTAATTCTGGCCATCATATCTTCCTTCATTAGTAGGATTTCGTTATTTGTTGCCACATATAGGGGATGAGACTGCCTTTTGGGGAGGCTTTGCTCACTTCCCTACCATTGGTGTCTTGAGGCATTGTGGTGTGAAACCCAAGCCATTCTTATCCTATGCTCCAATCAGCCATCCATTTCATCTCTGCTGATTGAGGAAGTTGTATTGACATTGATGCTTCCCTTCCCTTTTGTGTTCCTCTGAACTCCTTGAATCCCTTGTGACAGCATTTGCAATCCCATTCCATTGAAGAAGAATGTCTTGGTATGAATGTTTACCTCTTGCTTTGATCATCACATGACTTGTACATGGTGATCCTTGATCTAGCCCTCTTGTTGCTGATTGTTGATTACTCAGATGCCTTCTGTCATAGTGACCACCCACTGGCATCTTCTGCAAGCCCACACAGTTCAACACTCATTGGACTAGTTGCCTTCATCAAAACACTTAAAGACTGGTGATATATTTGTAGCTGCACTTCCCAACACCTCGACCTTAACCCTGCTGGAGATTGGGCTGACTTCAATCCTCCATCTCCACTGCCCTAGTTGTTAGTTGTTGATAGTGGAATGTTACACTGTCCATCTTCCTGTTCCTATCCTTGCCCACCTAAGGTTGTCTTGTACTCTTCAGTCAATTATTGTAGGGAAGATGTTTTGTCTCCCCACCATCTCACCCTTCAATCTGCTCAAGATTGAAGATTCTCTTTTTTCTGTTCATGTGCTGACTAGAATTTGGTGTGAAAATCAAAATTTTTCGGTTATCATTTTATTTATTTGTAATTAAGTTTGTACCACAGAAATGCTTCAGAGGAAGGAAATCTGTTGCACAGGAACGGTCAAAGATTCGTGAACAGTTCTTCAATACTTATGGTGATTGTATTGCAAATATGGACTTGTAAGTTATCCTAATCTTTGGGATCACATTATTCCACTGTGAATTTCATGACATTGATAACTATATATATTGGTTTTTGCTATAAGTTAATTTGTGAAATATTTCAAGGATTAAGGATATTAAACAGTCTCTGTTCTTTGCATGACAAGCAGGAATTGTTTTGGTCCAGACTCAGCATTCCTTCGCCAGTTGCTCTTTTTCTTTCAGGCAAATAATCATAGTGATTTTGTTATACTTGTGGAAACATGCCAAAAGCTTCTTCAGTTTTTCAGAGATAGCGGTATGCATGAATAAGTTTAATAGAAAAATACTTCCGCAAATAGTTATTTTTTAACAATTATTTTCTGAAGTCACAACTACTATTTATAAAAGTAAAATCAAGTTTACAAATTTTGTCTATCATTAACACAGAGATGTATCTTGTCTATTTATGGTTAAAACTATATGGAAAGTTAAGTTTTAGATTTGGTTTTATGAATATGTATCTCATCCTTTTGTGGTCAAAATCCTTGATTATGTTTCATGTCATATGGTTTCACATAGATTTATGGCAGGTCAGGCGCACATTTGCCTCTACTACCTATTCAATCACTTTAAGCAAGCATCAATGAAAGGGATGTCTTCACTCACCTGTCATATTTTCTCTTGGATCGTCCCCCTTGTTTGTCTTCCCAGTCATCAATGGTTGATTCTTCTTTAAATAACTATTTGAAAGCTAGGAAGGGATCACTAAGGACAAACAAAGATCATACAGCCGGGATTTGCATGGGAGAGTGGCTGCTATTCCAGCCAAGAACATACTCTTGGACTAACTTTAGGTGCTATTCTACTGAGTAGTTCACAATGCATTCTGCCAGTGCAAGTGAATGATGTGCTCTTATGTTGATACAAACTGACTTAGATTCCTCTTAGGGTTCACAGAGGATACAAAGAGTTGACACCCAGCTGGTACAAACTGACTGAAATTTGTCTTAATGGAGCTATGACAGACAAAGCTATAGGAAACAGTGGTTAACACTTCAAAGGATGAGGTTGGAATTCAAGAGTAGAAGAAATCGGCAGCAGTTTAAATTGTTACTGAATTTGGAGGTGTACAATGTTAACTTTTCAAGAGATCAAGCTGTGGGAAGCCTCATTGTGCTTCAAAAAGAGAGTCAAGTATGATACCTTAAATGGGTTATGCAAAACATCTAGTGGTGCTTTAGGAGGAATTGTGCTAGTATTGAATAGCAAAAACCTTCACAAAGTTTAATGTCATATTGGGAACATGTTCAGGACCAAAGATAATGGCTTAGAGTAGCTCTGTCCAACAGTTTATGGACCTTTAGGCACTGATATGAGAACTAGGTATCTCATGTTATAAACAATAAAGATCAGAGAAGTTGGTTCATGACTTCTACTTGGCATCTGATGTTACATATTTTTACCTGGTGAAATTTATCAACGGAAATTTAGGAAGGTTTAACCTTGTCTATAATGTTCACTATTTATCTATCTGACTGTAGCTAATGGTTATATTTTATGCTTGTTGTCTCTCAGGAACTGGAGGTCTCTTGAGCATTATGGTTGCTGAAGATTATAACATGAACCGCACAGTTGTAGATTATCGATTAAAGAAAATTTCATATTTTTGTATTCAGGCTGTTCATCAAAACAGGTAGGATTGATTTTACTTCCATCAGAAGCTTTGTTTACGTAACATCCAATATGATGTGTTCACTTCCTCTAAAATCCATAAAACCAATGCAAGTAGCTCTAGTTGAAACTATGTTCTTTTTCCATGTCTCTATTTTCAAAAGAAAAGAAAAAAAATCATGGGTATCTCTCTTACCTGCTGGCTTTCGTAAATTCTTCTCTAACAAGGAGACAATCAAAATTTCCTTGCTTTGGAAAAAAGGTGGGTTGGAAGTTTGCTGTTATGTGTCGTATTCATGCATGTCTAAACATTTCATCAGATACTTGGAAATAATCTTGTAAATGCCATTTAAAAAGTGAATTTTATGATAATCTTCAATTCATGTGATGCCTTTTTTTCTTGTCAATTAAATCGTTGAAAGTTGCATTTACAATCCTAATACCTCCACCACATTTTTAAGCTAGGCGTCTTGGGCACCCAGGCATCCCTGTTATTTTTTTCTGAATTATTTGTATATGATCATATATAGTCATATAAATATATAATGTTAGTTATGTTATTTATGTACTTATGCTAACCATACAATGATGATAAAATCATTAATTCATACAAACACTGTAATAATTAAAAAAGGAAATTATTGATTCCATAGCAAGTGAGAATACTGACAAAGTGACAATAAGTCACTAAGATAATATTCCAATAGTTCAATAATAAACAATTACAAATTCATTCATCACCATTTCTTAAGTTTCTTCTTAAGCAGCTTAACTTGGTAAGTGCCTAGTTAGATTCCATATTGTTAGAAGAGAGAAAGATGATTTCATTTACAACTGATTAGAAAGGGATTACACATATATAGGGTATACTAAACCTTAGAGAATACAGATACTTGAATATCCATTTACCCAAATAATGCATTATTTTTACATCAGTTTTGCTTAAAGCACACAGATGTTGCACTTCTATTTATGCATCATTTTTTAGGTAAATGAATATATTATTGTAATGTATTCTGTGTCAAGTAAATATAATTTTGTTCTTTATAGGGAACAGTTAAAGAAGCAACTGTTGCTGTCGGAAGAATTTGTGAGTATGCCCACAGTAATCTTGCTGGAGACTGTGGTTTTTTTGGCAAATCATGAGTTTCCTTGGGGCTACAAAATTGTAGATAATCTTGTAAAAAGAAAGGTGTATTCCATGTTGCGTGATATTATTCTTACTGGAAGGGTATGCCACTTATAGGACACAGTTTTTATTTTTGATAAAATATGCATGCTCATGTTATCATAACGGTTCTGAAATTGTTTTTTGATAAGAAAAATGTTGTATTTTTTAATTTTAATGTACTTCAAATTTGACACCATTAGAAAAATTTTGTTCTGAATTCTATCATGTTTTAGAACACTTTAAATTTGAAATTTCTGTGAAAGGCCTATAGATGTGTCTGCAAGAAAATGTAGGTCAAATTAAAAGAGGGAAGACCACATATTACTAGGTTGGAAATAGTGAAAAATATACAATTATAAAATTCAAGGGAATTTTTAGTTATGGATAGAAATAAATTGAATGAAATGATTCATGTAATTGACCACACATTGCGGAATTAAAGAATTGATTGCTGTAGAAAGAGCCAAGTCAGTTACATAACATATGTAATATATAGAGAAAATTCATGTATAAGTTTAAAAATGATTGAAATTAGAGAAAATTCCAAACAAAACAAAAAATATATTGAAGATGTCAAAGACATTAGGGAGGGAGGAGATGTCAAACATAAACTCCATGCTTAAAAATAAAAGAATAGAGAAAAGACATGATGCTTAAGAAGAGAATAATAGATAGGGTTTTCTTTTTTGAATTATTGGAACACAATGCCCAGATTGTTGAACTCTACAGAGATGGTCATTAAAGTCGTTGGAGCCTGGAATTGCTTGTTAGAGGAAGGTGCCTTAGAAAATGAGAATAGTGACAGCCACCATGTTCTTCTAGTTTTTCTGGTTTAAATACATTTGTTAGTGTTAGGTGTATTAGGGTAATGTATTAGGGTTAGGTGTACGTGAGTTTAGTTCCATGTTGGTAGAGTTGTGTATCTTGCTTATGTGGCCTTTATGTAGAGAGAGCTCCATATGTTTGCCAATGCATCAATTCTACTTCACTTATTTTTTTGTTCCAACGTGGTATTAGGGCTTAAATTTTGAAGGTTTAGATAATATGATAAATCTAGATAGGGAAGAGGGAAACCCTAGTCACTACCCTCCTCCCAACCAGCCCTGCCACTAGCCCTACTCATTGTCACTAGCATTGCTGGTTTATCTTTGCCTAGTTTTTAGGGTTTAAATACATTATGGTTTTTTGGTTTAAATACATTTGTTAGACTATTATTAAAGTATATTAATGTATTAGGGTTAAGGTTGCTAATGTCCCTCTTGCTACCTTTAGGCCTTTTCTCCCTTATTTTCTTTAAGTTTCTCTTAGTAATTTTCTTAAGTTTCTCTTTTTCCATTCAAGTTGTCATTGGTGCCTATTAGTAATTGGTCGAACAGAGAACAACAACCCAAAGAACACTCATGAAGATCGAGCCCCAAGGATGGTATTGGCTCTGCAAATGGAAACTTGTTTTAGAATAGTTCATCCTTTGCTGCTCCAGTGGCAGTGGCGGGCTGCTGCATAACAATGGCAGAGGTGATGATGCTTTTGGTGCAAAAATGGAAAAGAAAAGAAAAGATGTTATGGTGGAAACTTTTTAAGAAAATTTTGCTCATGAATAATATCTTCTATAATTTTTAAGATGTTATGAAGAGAGTATGTAAATACTAAGTTTTTAATCATATGAATAATATCTTCTATAATTTTACCATTGCTATTTATTATAGAATTTAAGTATTAAATGGTCTTACTTTTATAGATTTCATGGTTATCCAAGTATAGATCTTCATCATTGTTTTTATTTTCATTGAACTTATATTTCATATATTTATTTTTTGACAAGTTTAATCTAAATCTTTTGGACCTTAGATTCTAATTCTCTTTATAATTCTAATTTATAACTAGTTTCTGATTTATAATTCTAATTTATAACTAGTTTCTGATTTAGTTTTGTTAACTAAAACTATGTCATCAGCAAATAGAGTACGTCAGAGTATTTCTTTTTGAATTTTCTTAGTTATTTTATCTATGATCGAGACAAATAGATAGAGAGGATCCTTGGTGTAAACATATGATTGGAAATTTCTTAATTTCTCTTCTTAGAGTTTTAACACTAGTAACAACTCTTCCATAGTTTTAAAACCCATGACAATAGATTTTTAGGTACTCTAAAACTATTGTAGCAAAGAACCTGTTTACAATGCAATTGTAGCTGTGAGAAGGCTGTTAAGTTGGATAAATGCTAATACTTTAAAATAATGACAACAATTTGAACCATAATATTATTATATGGGATTAGTCATGCTAGTAACTTAAGAGAAATTTAGAAATAAATTCCTTTGAAATGGAGTGAGAATAAGGCCAACTAATGGTAAAATGAGTGAATGATGATTTCATCAAATAAATTCATTTGATGCACTTTTTTGTAAGACTAAATAACTATACAATAAATTTGAATTAGATTAAATCATGGGAGAGAACCTAAAGACTAGGAATTGCTTGCTTGGAGATGGTCACTAAATTTTTAAGCTAATGTAACCTAACTAAGAATATGACACAAGATAGATATTATTGAAGAGAAAGGATTCATGTTTTCAACCCACATGGTAGAAATTGGGTATTAGTTGTTTCACTTTTGTACCAAACTCCTTTAATCTGAGGCTTTAAATCATGGGAGAGAACCTGACATCAGCCTTTAATTGATACACTCCATATTTGACATGTTTTTGAAATCACACGGTGGCATTAATGTGTTAGTTGTTTTTCTTTTGTACCAAATCATTTTCCAAACAGAAGGTCCAAATCATGGAGAACCTGCAGACAGTCTTTAACACATGTACTCCATATTTGACATCTTTCACAAAATACAGGAAATCAATTCTTCATTCTAGAATCTGGCATTATTGTATTGTTGCATTTGTTTCTTTTCTTACCTGAGTCAGGTTCTTCAAACAAGTTTTGTGCAGGATTATAGAAAGATGTTGGGCACTTCTCGGAGTATAACTTCAGTAGAGCGTATTATCATTGCAATTGCATCCTGTTCAAGCAAAGGGTCACGTTCTTTGACTTTTGATCCTCAGTGGAGTTTTTCTTCTCAGATTCTGTCAATTCCTTTCTTATGGCATCATTTTCCCTATTTAAAAGAGGTGATTCCTTAAAACTGTTATTTCTTTATGACCTCTTATTGCATGGATATCAATCAGCTTACTTTGTTGTTGTCTCATCATCTGGTTGGGTTTTGCACATTGTTTTCTTTAATGAATTTGCTCATGTAAGTGCTATGCGGGAACTGTCTATCCAGTTACCTTGTTTTGAAGAAGTTTTTATAACTAACATGCTATGTCGAACTTATAATATAACATGCTAGGGAAAGAGAGATGCCATGTGGAACTTATCATTTTTTATGATTTATGTCAGGAAATTACATCTAAAGAGTTGGGTAAATGCTATATCACTCAAATTCTAGCATGCATACGTAATCATTCAAATGTTCTTCCTGGCGATACATCTCATGGATTTCCTGGATTTGCATGCCTTGTTGGAAACTTATTAGAAATTGCTGGTGTTGTACTATCTCAACCATTTGTTGATTACAGTATGGTAAGAACTTATTAAATTTTTATTACTTGTTTTTCATATAAAAAGATTTTGAATTATTGTTTTGCTAATTATTGATTATTTTCCCCCATCCACTAAGTGAAATATTTAATTTATAGTGTTTCCACATTGTACATGATTCTGTATAGTTTGTAATATTTTTATAGAGCACATGTAGATGACTACAGAAGAAAGGGATAACAATGATGGGGAGATGGTGTGACAGCAACTGACATCATCTACACAATCAAATTCTCCTCTTTTGATTAATTGGCAGAAAGATTTGGTACTAAGCATGTCATGAAATAAGCAAACTTAGCCAATGGGCCATGCTAGATCCCAAAAATGTATTATTTTTAATATGAATCCTTTTGGTCTAGCAGAGGTGACATGAGTCATTTTCTTGTGGATCTCACCCAAGACAAAAATGAAATGAACTCTCGATTAGATTTTAATTGAGAAATGCCTATACAATTGCATTTTTTGACTTGCCCTTTTATGTTGCATGTCTTCTATGTACCAAATCAATGATGATATTGACATTGTTACAAGAAAGAAGAAATTATAATGTTGCATATTGGAGATTAATCTCTTCGTCTACAAGTAAAGTATTACTTAACATACAAGTAATCTGATAAGGACCCTTGACATCTACGAGTAATCTAATGTATTACTTCATCTCTGAAGCCACAAGATCGGTCATCTGACGTGCTTCCATCAGATGTAGTTATTGATGAGAGTGTAGCAGAGAGAGGCCATTGGTGGAGAGAGGGGAGGTGATAGTGAGGGTTTCCATTTGGTACCATAAATTAATGCCACAGCACTCTCCTAACCATTCAACAGAGATGGCTGGTTACCTTAGATGTTAAAAGGCTAGGTGTTCACCCACCCAGCGTTCATTTTCCACCATTTCACCATGGAACCACTTAAGTGGGTGTCATAAGTAGTATGTGTTGCACACTTGTTTTTTTTCCATTTCTGGTTGATGCTGTCACTCCCTTTTCTTGCTGAGCTCCCATATTTCCAGCCATATTGATTGCTTTGAAAAATGTCTGGTCCTACTCAAGATAATCTTCCTTTTACTTTCATTCTTGATGATTTTTGGCCTAAAGAAACCTCTTTAAAAGACTAAATAAATACATATGTCAATCATAGATAATAGCATCTTTATTCTGGTTAAAGGTTTAATCTCATTAATAGTAGGTTTTCATCTGTTGAGTATTCATTATTGATCCAGTGAGTAAATCAACTGATAAATTAAAGGTTAGGTGACAAAATGATTAAAGTTTACCTTACATCCTAAATGCTAGCAAACATGACTATTTATGTCTTTCCAATAGCAACAAGTTGCATGATTACCAATTAGACAACAATACATTTTACTTTGCCATGGAAGTTCTTTCCCTATTATTGGATGGTTAGTATTGAAAATAAAGAATAATTGGAAGTTCATTATCTCTTAGCAATATAAGGACCTTTGTTAAAGTTAGTTGTGTTATATGTAGTGAGTTTAATCCTATATTGCTAGAGTTTTATTTGCAACTTCTTCATAGCCTCTATATAAGAGAACTTATGTTCTTGTTAATTGTTAAGTGTCTTGTGCTTAACAAGGATCCATTTAAGGATCCATCTAAAGATTCATCTATCTCCCTTTTCCCTTATATGCTTGTAGTTGTGGGTTATGGAAAGATACACCATTTTTGAAGATCTTCTTCTTCTTCTTCTACTTGGTATCAGAGCCACTTGCGGACGTGCTCAGCGGTCATGCTCCCTGCAGATGTGTTCAATGTCCTCCCTTCCGTGCCTGCCTTTCGCACGAGCATCCTCCTCGTAGACGTGTTTGGTGCCTTCCGCACGGGCATCACCTTATAGCCTCATAGCAATCTTTTGGTTTGTAGCTTTCCAGGAATTTCCCAGAAGCTAAAGGAGTCAAACTACATCCTATGAGTGCAGAATTTTGAAAATGTTGTCATTACTTTTTGTCAAGAACATCACCTCTATCAACCTCCTCCTGACGTAAAAGATTCACAGTATAGAGATTGGTTAGCTAATGATGCAACTATTATTACTTGGATGGTGTCAAACATGGATGATTCCGTTGCTAATGGGGATACTCTTTGTCACATTTATGGTCATTACAAAAATGTATCTAAGTCATTCTCAGTTTATGAGAGTCTCCTTCAGCTTTGACAAGGAGACCACTCTATTTAGCACACTTCATGGACTGATAAATGAATTAAATGTGTATCAGCCGCCTACTTCTGATGTTCGCACCTTTTCATGTTATAGAGAAGAACTTGCAGTAGTTGTCTTTCTCACTGCCATTCATCCAGATATCACTTCTCAGATTCGTGGCTCCATCCTTAGTGCTGAGCATATGTCGAACTTAGATGAGGCTTTTGGAAAGGCCTTACAAGTTGTCATTGGATCTTTTAGGGTGTTTACACTTGATCCTTCTACCTTAATTGCTTCACGTGGTCGTAATGCTCGTGGAGATAGACAGCGACCCAAATGTCAGTGGTGTGGCAAATTAAGTCACATGCCAGAGAAATGTTAGGAGAAATTCCCACATCTAAAGCCTCAAGTTGCTCGAGTTGTCTCTGGTGTTATCCCTTCCTCCTCGTTTGTTACAGTCACCCTATTTCAAGAAGAATATGATTGTCTTATATAGGGACAAGGACACCTTCCGGCGGCCATGCTTGCTCAGGTACTGTCTCGTCATTCAGGTATATAGTCTTCTACTGCCTAGGTTGCTTCTAGAGATGATTCTTGGGTTATAGACTTTGGAGCCACCACCCATGTTTCAGGTACATTTACACTCTTTGACAAACTTTCTGCCCTTCTTGACAAAACCTCTATTACTATAGCCGATGGTTGTTTATGTTTTGTATCTAGTCAAGGGGAGATACAAGTCTCTTCACGGATACGGTTAAATGACATCCTTTATGTTCGGAGTTCTCTTTTAACCTTTTGTCCATTAGCGCCATCACTGTTTAGTTACAATGTTTTGTGACCTTTTTCCCATTTCATGTAACTTTTCAGGACTTTCAGATGGGGAAGAGGATTGCTTTGGGGCATAAGTCTCTATTTGGAACATATGTGTTGGTTCGTGATCGTATTCCTTGAGGGTTGGTGGCTAGTCTTGCTGGTTTTGATTCCTCCTTCTTGTGGCATTGTTGGCTTGGACATCTGTCTCATCAAAAGTTGTGTCAAGTCCTACATTGACTTTCTCTTCCTTCTTTTCAATGTGAGTCTTGTCAACTTGGTAAGCATCACTGTGCTACTTTTAAGTGTCTACTAGTATGTTTGATGTTGTTCACTATGATATTTGAGGTCCTAATCGTGTTGTGTCTTGTGGTGGGCATAGATATTACATTGTTTTTGTGAATGATTATTCTCATGTTTCGTGGACTTGTTAAAGTCATGAAAGGATGTTCTTGATGTACTCAGAAAATTCTTGGCTGAAATCAAAAATCAGTTTTCTGTCTTTCCAAAAATTTTACGTGCAGACAATACTCTTGAGTTTCTACATTATGAATTTCAGAATGTTTGTGCATCTTCTAGCATCATTCATCAAACCATTTGTCCTCACACCTCTCAACAGAATGGTGTGGTCGAGTGCAAACATCATCATATCTTAGACGTTGCTCGTACCTTTATGGTTCACATGCATGTTCCTCATTATCTGTGGGCTGATGTTGTTCTTACTTTTATTTTTTTGATCAATTGTATGCCTTTTACCCTTTTAGGAGGTGTTGTTCCCCTTAGTCGTCTTTATTCCGAAAAAGACCTCTTTCCCATTCCGCTAAAAATCTTTGGTTATGTAGCTTTTGTTTATGACTATACATCAGACATTGACAAGTTGTCTCCCTATGCTATCAAGTACGTCTTTGTTGGGTACTCTCGTACTCAAAAGGGATATCGTCTTTATCATCCACCTACCAAGTGCTATTATATCTTCATGGATGTCACCTCACAGTCATATTCATCTACCACTCTTGATCCTCCTTTTCTTGATATCCTTTTGTCTTCTGATGCCACATCTTCTGTAGAGGAATTACACTACACCGAGGATAGTCAACCAGATACTCTACAGGTTTACCGTCGACGACCACACATTCCCTAAATGGTGGACACTCCATCCTCTGATCTGACTGTTGGTTCCTCTACCCTCATGTCATCACCTCCTACCACCTCTCTGAATGAAGAGGATCTTCCTATTGCCTTGCGCAAAGGAACTCGCTCTTGTACCCACCATCCTCTTTCTCATGTTGTTTCCTATGCTAGTATTTCTCTTGATTCTCGTGCCTTTACCCTTGCCATTACTGATGAGTCTCTACCCAAGGATTATCAAGAAGCTCTTCAAGTACCTCATTGGATGGTTGCCATGGATGAGGAGATGAGTGCTCTTCTCTTACGTGGTACGTGGAATTTGGTTCCACGCCTTCTCGAGGCGAATGTAGTTTCTTGTCGATGGGTGTTTACTATCAAGCGTAAACTTGATGACACTGTTGATTGCTACAAGGCACGTCTGGTTGCTGGTGGCTTCACTTAGGAGTATGGGATTGACTATTCAGAGACTTTCTCGCCAGTGGCACGCCTTGATTCTATCCGAGTTCTTTCATCCTTGGCTGTAAATTCGTCCTGGCCTCTTATGCAGCTTGATGTCAAAAATGTTTTCTTATATAGTGACCTTGATGAGCTAGTTTACATGGAGCAACCTCCTGGTTATGTTGCTCAGGGAGAGATGTAGGTGTGTGATCTTTACAAAGCCATCTATGATCTCAAACAAAGCCTTAAGGTTTGGTTCGAAACCTTTTGCAGGGTTATGTGGGGTGATGATTTTCATAGTTGCAGGGTTGATCACTCCATCTTCATCAAGCACACCTCTCATGGTATTGTAATTCCTGCTGTGTATGTGGATGACATGCTGTTAACTGGAAGTGATGCTCAAGGTATTGAAGATACTAAACACTTTCTCTGTAGACACTTCGCCACAAAAGATATGGAAACTCCTTAGTACTTCCTATGTATTGAATTTGTTCATTCTGATGGAACTCTATCTTTATCTTAAAGGAAGTATGCTCTGGATCTTTTTAAAGAGACAGGACGTGAGAGGTGCAAACCAGAAGATACACCTATTGAGTAGACTCATTCCTTATGGGACATTAAATTTCCCTTTTTTGATGATCTAGGTCAATACAGGAGACTTGTTGGCAAACTTATTTATTTAATTGCAACCAGGCTTAACATCTCTTACATTGTTAATCTCCTTAGTCAGTTTATGCATTCACCTAGAAAAGTCCATTGGCGTAGTGTTCTTCGCTTGTTGGCATACATTAAACAAACTCCTGACAAAGGGCTTTTGTATAAAAGACATGGTCATACTAATATTGAAGGTTACTCAGATGCAAGTTATGTTGGAGATAGGATTAGCAGGAAATCTACATCTGACTTCTTGACCTATGTTGGGGGCAATCTTGTCACGTGGAAGAGCAAGAAACAGAATGTGATTGCAAAATTCAGTGCTGAGGTTGAATACCGAAGTATGTCCAACACCTCTGCGGAGCTAATTTGGTTAAAAGCCTTGTTGCTTGAGCTAGAAGTTAATAGTTGTGACCCAATGCCAATGTATTGTGATAATTAAATTGCTATACATATTGCTGCTAATCTAATATTTTATGCAAGGACCAAACATGTAGAATTAGATTGTCATTTCATCCGCAATAATATTTAGAAGAAAATCATATCCACTCCTTATATCAGGTTTGAAGATCAGGTTGCAGATATTCTCACCAAAGGGTTGAATGCTAATGCTTTTAGGAAACTTTGTAATAAGCTGGGCATGTATGATATGTATGCTCTAACTTAAGGGAGAGTGTTAAGTGTCTTGTGCTTAACAAAGATCCATTTAAGGATCTATCTAAAGATCCATCTATCTCCCTTTTCCCTTATATACTTGTAGTTGTGGGTTATAGAAAGATACACCATTTTTGAAGATCTTCTTCTTCTTCTTCTTCTACTTTAATATAATACAATCTCTTTCACTATCTTATTTTTTTCCACATGGTATTAAAGCTTGGGTTTTGAAGGTCTATAAGTTTAATGTTTTAGGTAAGGTGTTACCCTCCTCTCTCCTCACTACAATTGCTTGTCGACTTTGTCGAGGCCACTATCCATTTGCAACCAAAGCCATCCCCCTATCTTTATAGCCTTGCAAAGAATGTTTCTCTCCTATTGTTGCTCTTGTGATGCCCCTCCAACTTCTCCATGTCTTCTTTGGTGTATGCTAACTCTATTCATGCATGTGACTTCTTAGGCGTAGGTGAACTATTTGACAGTTTCTTCATATTTCTTTGTGTAGGTTTCCATGCATTTGCTTGTCTACATTAAGTGTCTGTGCATGTTCTTCCTTCGTGTGTCTTGATAACACTCTTTTTGCTCTAGTAACACTCTCTTTGTAGTGGTGATTTCATCTTGTTGCTTGTATGGCATCTGCGACCATCTTTTTAGGCCTACTTGCACCTTGCTAGCCTCTCTTGGCTTTTGACAATGTTTGCAACTCCTTGTGTTGTCTTATCCATTGTAATCTGTGGCTAGGGTTGTCTATTAATAGTCTTCCACCTTGTGTCTTGTCGTCTACTACTATTATTGCCAAGGGTCTTGTCTGGTGGCTTTTCTACTTGCATTAGTCGTAGCTACTGTTTGCACCCATTAGGGTTGTAGGTAGAAGTTGAAGGGAAGGAGAATGAGGAGGAAAAGAAAAGAAAAAGGAATAGAGGAAGGAGGTAAGAAGTAAAAACAATTTAGGAAACAGGGGGAGAGAGAGAGGAACAAAGGAAAAGAGGATGGTGATGGAAAAAAAAGGTGGAAGTTAAAAAAAAGAAAAAGAACAAGGAGACAAAAAAAAACTTTAATAGTTCATTTTCAATCTCCAAACCAGAAAAATATGGGATTTTGTGGAATACCCTAATTGACAATCCACATTATTTGATGTTTTGTAGATGCCTCAAAATTAACTATTCACATCTTTTTTCAATAATTGTTAATGTTTGTGTGCAAATTTTCCTTGTAAGGTCAATTAGGGTTTGATCATTTTTTTTACTTGCACTGTTATTTATCCACTATGTATCTTTTTGTATGTCTTTCTTTATTTTGTTCTAGTCTTTTTTATGTATGAGTTTATTTTAAGTTGGATGCTCTAACTTGAGGGAGAGTGTTAGAGTTAGTAATGCTATGTGTAGTGGATTTTGTCGTACATTGTTAATCTTATTTAGATATTCTTTGTAGCGTCTATATAAGAGGTCTTATGCTATTGTTAATATGATACAATCTCTTCTACCATCTCATTTTCTTCTACATTCTTAATATATAAAAGCCACATCATGAATACAAATATGACTAAATCAATACGTTATTAAGCCCACACCATACCTAACCTTAATACATTAATTTATTCTAACAATATTTTAACACCGTCCCTTGGGTTGAGCATAGATGTTAATCATACCTAGCTTAATACATAAGTGTTTGGATACTCCAACACTCAAATCTTTGGTAAAAATATCTAGTTGATGTTCCAAAGACCAAGTGTATGGTGTGGAAATGATTTGATTTAGGTAAAAATATTTGCTTGATGTTCCAAAGACCAAGTGTATGGTGTGGAAATGATTTCATTTTGGTTACATTTCAATAGAATCCAAATTACAATATAATGAATCGAGCCAAGGTTATAAACTTGTAATACATAGTTCAAGTTATATTTCAATACAAATTTAATTTACATTTCAATACAAATCTAGATTACAATATAATGAATTAAAGTTACAAACTTGCACAATTCAGGCCACACTTCAATACAATCCAAGTTATGTTTCAATACAATTCTAGTTACATTTCAATATGATTTAGGTTAAAATTATATTTCAAAATTTCAATCTAGGTTAAAATCAAAGTTCAAACTATCTAAGTTCAGGTCTTTGTGCCTTGTAGCTTGTTGCTTACCTATTGTGCAAGCAAAACTATAATTCAATGCACCCTGTGAGTAGATTGAGAGATCGACACCTAGCTCCAAGTAATAGGTTCACTAGTTGACCTTTAACTTCAATAGTCCAACCTCAGTAGTTAGTACCTTTGCATGGCTTGGGCTTCACACTTCGTCTTTTGTACTTAACACACAACAATCTACTTGGACCACCTATGACTTGCTCACTATCTAGGTCAATGTCTTATGTCCACACCTAAAAAAAATTATTGTGTTGTGTTGACTAGCCCAAATCAGTCCACTTGCACTAAATGACTACCTTGCACAACTCAAAATATTGTGCCATGCTAGCCTTATTAGGTTTAACCCACCTGATGTCTATAAGTTACCCTCAATATATGTGTAATAATTGGAGTTGGGCTTTTGATATTCTCAATCTTTAGCATATCTTGAGTTGGAAAACACCTTGACCTCTAAATGACCATTTTTGTGTAGACCGAGCCTTTCCTAGGGGCAACTTTGATATAGGCTAGCACCTGAATTACTCTTTACCAATGGACAACTGGATGCTCATGCATGAAATGTGAGAGAAGATCAACTCTATAGGCAATATTTGGTAGAGTGAATATCAAATAAATTAATTTGCCAATCAGCCTCTTGCATTTGCCTAGATCTTCTAATAGATTAGAAGTGTTTATCTTAAAAGGAAGGATTCTAATCTATTGGCGTATACTCAGGTCTAAGAGCTTGGTTTCTTGTAATAGATTCAAGGCATACTCTTTTTGAGAAAGTGACATTTTGCCTTTAGAGTATGCGAATTTGATCACCAAGAAGTAGCATCACTTGCCTCTGTCCTTAGTGATAAAATGTGTCTTAAGGTGTTCTTTAGTTTTTACTATCCTAGTATAATCAACATAAATTGCAATTATAACACTACCAACATTGAAATTTTTTGTAATATGAAGTGGTCAACGATGCATCTTAGGAATCCTCCTTGCTCAACAATTCTGCCAAAATTTTCAAACTAGGCTTGTGAGCTTTCTTTCAAATCATAAATTATTTTCTTTAAATAACACAACTTGTTCTTCCCTTCAACAACATATTCTAAAGGTTGCTTTATCAACATCCTAGGTTACCATATAGAAAGACATTCTTAATGTCTAAATGGTATATTTCCCATGGTTGATTGATATTCTTAAATTATGTACAAATAATTGGAAAAAAACCTTATGACAAATGATTTAAAATTTAGGTTACGTTTCAATATATATTAGGTAGCATTTCAATAAAATTAACATACAATTGAATATAATCCAAGTTATAGTTTAATAATTTCAGGTTATATTTTAATAAAAACTAGGTTATGTTTAAATATATATCCAACTGCATTTCAATAGTATTCAGGTCACTGTTTAATATTTATCAAGTTACATTTCAATAGAATACATGTTACAATTCATACATGAAATACAAGTAATAAGATTATGTATAGTACGGAAAAATTTATATAATCTTCATAATAAAAAACTTTATCAATTATAAGATTATAGAGTAAATTATAAATTTTTATTTCTATAATGTAGTTAATATCTTTAAAAAAAATCTTACATGAATTAATTAAAAAATAGAAAATAAAGTTTGTGAGAATGCAAGAGATAGGTGAAAGAGGAATGCTATTCATAGGCAAACATAATTTTTTAAAAAAATTAAAAAATATTAAGATTTTTTGTGATTTTTTAATACTTCTATCGTATTTTGAACATAATTTTTTCTGTAATATTTTTTCATATTCTTCTTCTCTTCTCTTTTTTTATTTTGTTTTTTTTTTCTCTTTACTTTTTCATATATTCCTTCTTTCTCTCTTTCTTCACTTTTTCTTTTTCTTTCTTTTCTTTTTTTTCCTTTTCCTCTCATGTGCTTCACCCTCCTTCCTTCTTCATTCTCGTTGTCACTCCCTCTTCCCCACTTGAAAACCTACAATGGTGGATAGTGATGAAAGTAGCTTTTGATAGAGCCTTTGATGGTTGGTGGATGCTTTAGTGGTTGGCTGAGAAGCCTTTGGAAGTGGTTTTGGTGGTGGCTTCAACAAACAACCCATTATTGGATTAATAGATCCTTTTGATTAATTGATTGATCCATCCTTTGGTAAGTTAAAAATTTTTTTAGTTCAAATGATTTTTTGATTCAACATTGATCCCAAATGATGGATTGTTTGATACATGGTATTTTTGATAATACCTAATGTTTTGGGTTTGAGAATATTAAAAACCAAGTTGGATTGGTGATATTTCACAAATTTGGATTGATTTTTGAATCTTTGGTCAAAAATATAGATTCTTTCAACATATAGACTTAGTTTACACAAAAATAATTATTAATGAAAATGATATAATATTTTGACCTGACATGAATGAGACATAATGTATTAATTCAAATGGACTTTCACTTGATGTAATATGTAGTTGACTGAAGGTAGTACAATGTTGCTAACCCATTTGACATGTCTCATAGTCAAAACTAGACATATGGAATGATGGTATTATTTGGTGTGGTCTTTTAAGAAAAAGATGCCTTAATTGGTAATGCCAAAAATTGGAAGACTTGAAAGGTAGATACCAGGTATGTAAGTCCATAAGGTATCTTATCAACTAAGACGTAGATGCTTAATTTTGCCTTATAACCTAAACCAATTATCCTCCTTATTTATAGGTACTAAAAATGTATAAAAAGGGAAAAATGTTACACAACATGGAAAATGTTTAGTGATGACTCTAATAGATAACAAAATAAAGGAAAGTCAGGTACATAAAGAACTCAATCAAGGGTAATTTAGGAAAAGGTTTGGACAACTCTAGAAGTAGAATAGGTTCTTCTATTTATTATAGATACAGAGGTTACGTTAGATAATTGAGAAAGACAAGTAAATAAATCTTGTGTACTTGACATATGGGAGGATATGCCAAAGTCTAGAAAGGTAGCAGTAGTAGAAGTAGATATCATAGCATGTGCTAATGTGGTCGAGACTTTAGCATTCTTGAAGTTGTAGAAGCTTCATATATTTGGCATGTGTTAAGTTCCTTATAAGAGTAGTAGTCAACTTAGACTCACTTGGTTGATTATCTTGTAGAGATTCTTGTATTTCTAAATTCAACTGTGTTGATCCTTGTCAATTATATTTCACCCAACATTTATTTGATTGCTATTGGGTGCAGTTGTAATGCTCACAAGGTTGTTGTCTACAACCTTTGTGACCTCCTCCTCTGTGTGTACCATAACCCTAACTATAAGTGGCTATAGTTGCAAGTGACCATAGTTGACCAATCAAAAATTTTACCTTGAGCTAGAGATGAGATCCTTGAAATTTTAGAGAAGGTAATTTGAAGATTAGGTGCTATGTCACTTTCAAGTATTTGTGTATGGATCTGGTTGGAAATTTTTGAATTTAAGTTGTAGAGATAGGCAATGACTATCAACTCATCTCAGTATTGTCATGAATTATTAATATCGATTGTTAGGGCTTGATAAACTTTGAGTTCATTGATGAGTGCATGAAAGACAATGAAATGCTCTTGTACTATTTGCCTCCTTAACTGTTCTTGAAAATATGTTCATAAACATTAAAGATATAATTGATATTCTTTTCATGTTTAGCTATAGTATGTCTTGAATCTTTTTGACAGGCTCTAACGTCATGACATTGTGGGCAATGTTAGACTTCATGATGTTGGTCATTCATGAAATTATTGTAGTGTCATCAACACACTAGTCTTCATATGCAAAATCCTTGTCATTTGGTAGGGGGTGAGTGACATATTGTAGGTGATGGTGAAAGAGGAGGAACTTTTTGAAACTGTGTGACCATAGTAGATAGTTCTTTCTATTTAACTTTTTTGAAGTACCACTCAAATTCTTTACAAGGAGATCATTGGAATCCATCTTTAAGATAGTACTAACTTGGTTGAAGTTTGTGGCAATCTAATGTGGAAAGGGAAAAGAAAAGATTGGTTGGAGTGGCAAGGCCTATTATGGTTTCAATTCAGAGGGCAACACTTTCTGCTGGTTCTAGGGTTATTGGGTCTAGCACCATTGTAATCCTTGCCTCATGCAATGGTCAAGGGAAAAAAAAGCTAGTCTCTACTGAGAAATTAGGAGAGATGTTGTGTGAGAGAGAACCCTCCATTGGCCATACTTCTATTCATTTTGCCAAGTCTTATGGTTTCTAGTTTCCACTTCCAATCCTACTGATGTATCTGGTTCTCTTGATATGGCTACCTTGATGTGCTGTATTATTGATTTAGACTAAACTTGCCTTACTTGTTTAGGTTCTAGATCCTCATACTCTACTGTAGTCTCTTCTTTGGAGAATGCATTTTTATGCCTCAAATCTCTAAGGCTACGTGATTGATTCATTTATAGAGTTTTGAATGGGGCAATAGGTGATGATGATGATCCTCTTAGCTCGATGATATGGTTTCATAACCCCATGGAGGCCTTTCCATGGGAACCTCATGTGTTAAAGAGCGGGAGAGTCTCTTTTATGGCAATCTTAAGGGTCTGTTTGTGTTGCATCAGAAAGTGTAGAAATTGAAGAAATAGAAATCGGAATGTTAGGAAATAGAGGAAACAAAAGGTTAGAAAAGTAAAACGTGAAGTTGTTTATGTCATTGTCAAAAAATTAGGAAAATTATGTAATTTAAGGTTTTGATGAATAACTTAAATTTTAATATTAATATTATTGATTCTATAATAAATCATAAACTATTAATAATTAAATTGATTATAATCATATAAATAATAACATAATTATTAACATATAATAAATAATAAATATGATATAGATATCAATATATTTATGATAAATTAAAATATAATAATTATAATTATAATAACAAATAAATAATGGCATATATATTTATAATTATAGTTATAATGTATATAAATAATGATAATTATAAATATATAGTTATAATTATATATTATATTTATATATTATAATACATTACTTTATAATTATAATTATAAATATTAATTATAAGTATTAATATATACTATATTACTATTTATATTACTTTATACAAATTATAAATATTTATATCATATAATATTTAAATACTATAATGATATTAATATATATATGCTAATATAACATAGATGAAAGAATCTTTAGTATTTCTTGACTTTCAGACCTTTGATGGTTTGAAAGTTGGAAATGACTTTCTTTTATATTTTGAAAAGTTGAGAGTTTATTCTTACTTTTCTAAGGCGATACAAATGTTAGGAAAACTATAAAATTTTTTCAAAGTTTTTAATTCCTGACTTTCTTAGTGGCATAACCCTCTCTTAAAAGACACGTTATAACCCCACCAGAATTTCTTGATATTCTCATGTTAGGGCTCTAATGTTGAAAATAGGGAATTGGTACTAATCTTCTCTCTTGAAAAAGTAACCCAGTTAGTTGGCACCTTTTGCTGGACTCTTGTAGGATGTTTCAGCTCGTAATGCTTAAGCATGTCTAATATACTCTCGAAAAAGAAGCAAGCATCCTCTTTCAATAGGGCTTCTTCCCTATAGCAATTAATTCCAGGTATATCCTTATATGCTTCAAATGCAATTTTGTTAAGGCTTATGTGAAGGACTATTAGACGATCAAAGGAAAAATGATGCTTATCTCCAGATGGTCACCTTCTTTTTCACCTAGTTTGGAATCCCCTTGGACTTCAGTTTATGTGTACCTTTTAAAATTACACGCACATTTCTAATTTCCTGCTGTTGTGAAATCAATTGTCGGTATGTTGGGACAATTCTTGTGTATGCATCAAGATGTTTAAAGATTTACATGGTTTAGTCTTACAGCTGTATGCATAGAGATGAATTTACATGCTTCCAGGATTCATTAAAATTAGGAATGGCACAGAGTTAAATCATTTAGCCAGTTAAATATGGATTGAAAGAACCAAAATTTTGCTCTGCATGTTTTAAGATTGGCCATTAGATGGAAAACTATAGGAATACTAAGAAACAACCTCCTCCAACTGGAATTGGCAATAGAGGGACAGGTTTTGCAATTGAACTAGAACAACGCCCTACCTAAACTTGCAAGGAAACAATACAGCCAATGAGGACACAACTCCAACAAACACTCAAGAGGTGCCACTTGATGGATAGAACAACAGAGATAATGAATGGACTCAAGTACATTAGTGGAAGAAGAACAAGAGAGTCATTCAAAGCTCTATTCCAAACAATCAGGAAAGGCCAGTCTCTGATTAATACATGAATCAAGATAATAATCTCTAAGTATGCCCAGATGGAGAGATCAACACTCAACTTTCTTATTGACTTCTAAACGTGGAACCAAGAATCACTTGGATTGACATGGAAGATGCATCTTTAGAGGCGGAGTGTTTGGATGACAGAGCACATCACAATAGATTATTTGGGTTCCATGAGTGAACCTGAAAGGTGGAGTCAAGTTAAGGGGATAGAACTAGAATGTAATTTAGAGGGAGAGGGGGCTCGCTTGAAGATCTCACTCAAATAGATTTCAACTTACATAGATTTCATTACAAGAGAATTAGTGATGGCAAAGGTAACATTACTCAGATGGAGGCAGTTGATGGGGTTAACTCCTCGCTACCCTGATAAAAAGCTCACACTTCTTTTTTGGAGGGCTTTAAAGGACTTGTTACTATGAAGATCCTTGTTTGGAAATTATAGGGGTCTTGGAAATATGGCCTCCCAACCTTGTCTCAAATATATCAAAATAAGACCTAGTTGGCCGTAATTTTGAAATCTCTTATTAGAGCTGAAGGTGGGCAGAAGGTTGTAGATTACATTCAACTTCCCAACTTGCATCCGTCAAGCAAAATATGGATATTTTGGTCAAACAACATTGGCCTATCTCTAGTCAGCAAGTTAGGCCAAATGTTCACCTGCTGGCTCTTACTGCAAGATGGAAGTAACTACTTTTCATTGCTATTTTTGTTGCTTGCAATGTGAGTTGCAACAGATTAGTAATTGATTCCTAGACACCCCTTGGATCATAGGTGGAGATTTCAATGTGGTCAGAAATGAAGATGAAATTGTCTCTAGTGGTTCCATTAACTAGATGGGAGTTAGAGAATTTAACCAATTGATTTATGACATTGGACTAGAGGAGCCCTCTTTTCTGGGAGACCCTCTCTCATGGTGCAACAACCAAAAGGGTTAAGGGATATAGTATAGAAGGTTGGACAAAATATTGACAAATAATATAGGCAATACTTATCAAAAAGTCTTGGTGGAATACCAACCCAAGACCTACTTCAATCACTCATTGATGATGGTAACACTCAAATTTGATCAACGACTAGGAGGGATCCTTTTTCGATTTCAAAGGATGTTAACTCTTCATGATGACTTCAGAAAGGAAGTTTCAAATATCTAGAATAGTATACAAGAGAAATGTCCAATCAAAAGGATGAGCAAGAAACTCTCCATCCTGAAGGCTTACTTGAAAAGTTGGAATAAGCAGAGATTTGGGAATATGGATCAAGTCAGGACTCAGTTGTTGAAGGAATTGAATGTATGGATAGTGAGCTTCAATCATGCTAGAGTGAAGGAGCTTTTGCCTAGCTAGAGAACTTGAAAACTGCCCTGGTTAAAAGAAATCAGCAAAAGGACATCTTTCTTGCCCAAAAAGCATGGATTAAGTGGCTAGTGGAAGGCGATAAAAATTTTGCATACTTTCATAAAGTAATCAATAGAAGAAGACAAACAAATTTGCTTGGTGCTTTGATGGTAAACAAAAATTTTAGTTTGTTGGAGGAGGTGGGTGAACATGGAAAGGAAGTTTTTGCAAATTTTCTCAAATCAGGAGAATAGTTCCTTTCTACAAAACATCCTATATCTGGTCAGTGCAGATTATAACTGTCTCTTGGGCAGCATTCCAGATGGGGAAGAAAAGTTAAAGAGACAGTTTTCTCTATTACTAAAGACCATGACCTTAGTTCAGATGGTTTCACAGATGAATTCTTCAAAACCTACTAGGATATTACTGCAGAAGACTTGATATAGGCCATTTAACATTTCTTTAGGGGCAACCAGTTAGACGACTTGTGGAAGGCTACTTTCCTTGTACTAATTGTCAAAAGAGAGGGCCTGAGAGATTTTAGAGATTTTAGGTCTATTAGTCTTTGCAACGTTAGATACAAAGTTATATCTAAAATCTTCTCCAACAGAATGTTGGGTCTTCTTACTAAGATAATCTCTCCTTCTCCAAGAGCTTTTGTTGCAGAAAGAAGTATTATAGACAATGTGACCTTGAGTAAGGAACTTGCTCAAAGTATTAATCAATGGCTTTAGAGAAGGGAATATTATCTTCAACCTAGACATGGAGAAAGCTTTTGATCACTTGGAATGGAAGGCAATATGGCCGGTCATGACTAAATTCTGCTTCCCTCTAAGGGATATTAAATTGCTCAAGGGATGCATAGAACATAATTGCTTCTCGGTTGTGGTTAATGGGAGAACTACAAACTTCTTAAGAGTATTGAAGGGCTTAAGGCAAGGAGGCCTCCTTTTGCCATGCCTCTTTATTATTACAGAAGAGACCCTTAGTAGAGGGCTCCAAAATTTGATTTACACCAAAAACTTACTCTCTGCTATGTTGGTAGAGGTAGTACAAGTGTAATGCACCTTTTCTATGTTGACGATGCAATCTTATTTCTAAATTGTAGGAAAAATGGGATTAGGAATGTACTTGACCTATGTCAATATTATTAACGATTCTCAAGACAAAGAATCAATTCAAGTAAAAGTTTTTTTTTGTGACACCAAGGAATATACTTGGCCATAGAGAGGCCATGATCAAAGAGCTCATAGGTTTTTGGCAAGACAAGTTTCGTTTTTGCTATTTAGGATGCCTAATTTTTAAAGGTAGAACCAAACACATTTGTTTCGAAGGACTGGTGCAAAAAGTCCATGGCAAATTAGCAAGTTGAACAAACTTCTCTCCCCTAAGGCCATACTTTTTTGAAGCATGTTCTCTCCAGCTTACCCATCCACCTTATGAGTGGCTATGACATATTGATGGGGATTTTGGACAGGATATATTACATATTTGCTAAGTTCTTGTAGGGGGACGATAAAATCCGTTGAATCAGATGGAGCAATATAACTAAACCAATGGAAGAAAAAAGTCTAAGAATAAGAGATCTGAAGGAATTTATGCTAACATTGAGAATGAAAACGGCCTGGGAGTTGATTAAAGCTAAATCATTGTGGGCTGATGTTATCTCCAATAAATGACTGCCCCTATGACAAACAAGTTTGAAACAAACTTGCTAGATGGAAGTCTTTATACACTACATGGAAACACATATGGTGGTCAGCTAGATGACCAGGAGGAAAAGGCAACATCAACTTCTGGCTAGACTTGTGGATCCCTTCAGGGCCAATCCAAAATTATGCAAATGCAAAGGTGGGTTTGGACCACTTGATGGTTGTCAAAGTAGTTGCTAACCCTGGTATGCTGGATCAAATTTCCCTATCGAACAAAATAGGTGATGAAATTCATAGAAACTTAGCCTCTTCATGAGCTTCAGAGATGATTTTAGTTGGATGGGAACCTCCAATGGGAATCTCTTTGTTAAAGCAACTTGAGACACCATTGGGAAGAGGAATAAGTCGACATAATGGAATGAAGGCATATGGAATAAATACTTACCTACCAAGATATCCTTCTTCCTCTTGTGGCTTTTCCATTCAATTCTCTTAATGGAAACCAATGCTAGGAAAATGGGGTTTCAATTAACGTTGAGATGCAAGTGTTGCATGTTTTAGCCTTAAGAAGACTTGAGACACTACCTTTGCTTTGAAGGAGAATGGGCTATCCAATGTAGATTTTAAATGAATAGGAAACTTGATCTCAACTTAAAAAATCAATGTGATTGGAAGCATTTTGTATTGAACTCCCTATTTTGGAATAGCAAATCACTTGCAAAAAACTCCCTAAAATTTGTAGTGGCTTACACTCTATGAGAATGTTGGAAAGAGCATTGCTCTGTGGTCTACAAGAGGGGCAAATGGTCCTTTGCAAACATTAAAACTAGAGTTGAATCCTCCTTGGACACTTTTCTCAAGACATTGCCAAAGTCAAGTGTCATCTAGAAGAGATGCCTTTGCTATTGAAGCTTGGTTTCAAAAGCTTAGAAGCTTGTCACCAAATTGTTGAATGGATTGCTTGGGATAAACCCTGTCACTTAGGGCTAAAATTGAACATTGATGGTGCTGTTAGCATTGATGGGAAGGCAGTAGGAGGTGTTATTTGCAATGACTAAGGGAAGATGATTGTGGCTTTCCTTGAACCCTATGGACAACTAAATGTAGTGATGGTGAAGCTACAGGCCTTGCTTAGTGGACTTATTATATGCAATGATATGGGTATTAATCTAGACCATATAGAAATTGAGATAGATTCTCTTACCCTCTCCAAGGCCCTCTGAAATAACTAGTGTATCTGGTCAAGCACATCCCTTTTGGCCCATCCTAAGAGATAAGATCAACCATGCTTACTCCTTTATGCATGTGCATTGTGAAGTTAATCAGTTTGCCAACAAGCTTGCCAAATTGGGCGTTAATAGTAATAAAAAATGTTCTTTTAGTCAAGTTGTTGAGCTTCCTAGTGAGGTCCATCAACAATGACACCTTGACAAAATGGGGGTCTCTAGTGGTGGGAACCTCTAATTGTTTGTTTAGCTTTCTCTTTAGTAGAAGTAATCCTTTAGCTTGGGTCCCCACCCCATAAATAGAATGGGGTTATTACTAAAGGAAAAAAATGTGATTGATTCATTTGGCTGTGAATGAAACATGATTTGGGATAATTCAGATTTGTCACTTTCTAATGTTTTACTACACTTCCAATCATATCTTTAACAATATCCACTATCAACTCGTCTACAATTTTGTTACCCATCACATGACAATTCCCCTATCACCATCACCTTTACTTTCCACCATAGATGGCCCACTTGATTATTGTTGCTCATGTCTCCTTTAACCAATTTTGAGTAAGATAGATACCATCTTGGAACTTGCTGCTACCATGAATGAATTTCACATTTGATGGAATCTATCCAATATGAAGTACCACCATAACCTTTGCTTTAACTTTGAACTATTGTAAGAAGTGACCAATGTAGGAAAAGTATCTTCCCTATATAGTTCCAATGGGATGCCTAGAAGATTTACCCAAACATGATCTTCGATTGGTGCCAAATAAGATGGCATCAAAGGTTGCCATTCTTCCTAGTTGATGATGCCCATGCTAATCCTAGACTTTCCTTCAAAAAGAAAATGCTCCCACCATGTCAAGTTTCTAGATCTAATGATATACCCACCCTTGTAGAGATTCCCCATCCACAAAGATAAATCCACTTGCTAGTTGAGCATTGAGTCATTTAGTCATCATTGGTTGGTAATGAACAAAGCCTAGTGCACCATAGAGGTGAGATGAGACTGCAACTAGTAGTTCTCTGGTACCCATCTAAGGTTGACCATGGGAATTCTCATCATTTGCATTTCAATTTGACTAGCAAAACCTCTACTCTTAAATTAAATAATGTGACCTATCTCTTTGAGGCTTAAGAAGAATCATAAACCTTTGGTAGTTGACAAATTCATCTGCCCTACAACATACATCTTACTAGTTCTCTATAGCCAATAGCATGATGGTGAAAGCCTATACATTGAACATGTGAGTGTGTGTGTTAAGGTTATTGGGTAAATAGACTATCCATTTATGGATCCATATATGCCTTTCTCCTATTTATGTACCTTTTCCTTGTATTTGGTGATCAATGCAATAGTAATTAGAGATTAAACATGGTATTAAAGCCTAAACAAGAATAAGTTTTCTTCTCCTCCCATTGTTGACTACCACCATTGCCTATATCGTCACTAGTCAGTTGTTCGATTGTGGTCATTGTTGCTGCCAACGATAGTGTCACCTACACAGTCACTAGTCGATGTCAACTTTGACCTCCTCCATTGATGACTACTGGTGTTCCTCTTACCTTTGCTGTTATACATTGAAGACTCACGTCTAGTTGTCTGTTTAGTACGTTGTCGCAACTACTCACATCGATTGACTCTTCCACTTGTGTTGCTCTTCTTCCATTGGTTTGTTGACCACCATTGACTCTCCCTATGAGTGAGGGTTGTGATGTAGTGGCCATGTCGTCGACTCCTCCATTAACTTGGTTGCAAGTATCTTTTATACCATCTAATTTGACAGTATTGCTGGCGGTGCTAGTGCTTGTGATGTGTGTTGCTTGTGTTGGGTAGTTGTGTTGGTTGTATTGGATTGTACATGGTGTTGGTGGAAATATTTGCTTGGACATTTGTTGTTTTTGCCTATTCCCATCCCTAGGGAGCTTGTGGCGATGACTTCCAAAGACATTTTGATTTGCAGTTTTATACCTGTGTAGGAGAAACTTAACAACACAAATTATATGTTGTGGACTCAAAGCTTTGAGACTATTGTGCTAGCTCATAGGAAACTAGATCACTTGATGTGTGACCCTTCGGATGACAAAACAACTTCATATAGAGATTGGCTTGTAGACGATGCTGCCATAGTTTCGTGGCTTCTAGCTAGTATGGAGCCAACCATTGCTTGTGGGGTTTTTACGATGTGACCTACTAGAAAAATCTAGTTATCTCTGAGGAAAACTTATGGATACAAGAAGAATATTGCCAAAACTTTTCAGGTGTATGAAAAATTATTTACTCTTCGGCAAGGTGATCAAAGTATACAAGAATACTATAATATTCTTTGTGGTATTGCAGAGGAGCTTGATCTTTACCAACATCCAATTGTTGATATCACTATTAGTCGACATTATAGAGAGGAACTACTTATTGTTGCTTTTTTGATTAGGTTGTCTTTTGATTTGGCTTCTTAAATCCATGGTCAAATTCTTGGTCTTGATCAGATGCTAGATTTAGAAGAAACTTTTGCAAAAGTTATGCGTATCACTACTACAACTCTTGTTGCTCCACTGCTCACTAATAGCATTGCCATGGTTGCTTCCTTCTCCTAAAACCATGGTAAAAGTGGTGGTAGAGGGAGAGAAACTAAAATGTCAACACTATGGTAAGTTGGGGCATTGACTAGAAAAATGTTGGGACAAATATGGTAAGTTTGCTTGGGCTAGGGTTGTCATAGATTTGGTTGAGCCTCAAGGGTTTGCCATCACTTTTGAGCCCCAAGGGTTTGCAACCACTTTTGATAGTATTCGTATAATGAAGATTTTCAAATTAGATTTTGAGCGGTTGATGTAGTTATAGACCACAATTACTTAGGTTACTATTGTATTATCCTCCACCTCTTCAAGTATTGGTTTAGCCATGGTAGTTAGGGAGGATATTTGTTCTTAGATTGTAGACTCAGGAGTCTTTCAATACATAATAGATAGTCTTTCTTTATTTGATTGACTACATCTACCAAATCTTTGTAGTGTGATTGTCATCAATGGTTGTACTTGTAGAGTTTTTGGTAGAGGGATTGTTTAGGTCACCTTTGACATTCATTTTGATCATACCCTTTATGTCCTAGAATTATCTATTAATCTTTTGTTTGTTAATGCTATTACTGTTCAGCTTTCATGTTTTGTGAACTTTTTTCCTTTCCAATGTATCTTTTAGGACCTTCAGACGGGGGTGAGGATTGGCTTGAGTCATAAAGAGTGTGATAGAGTTTATACCTTAGTGTGAAATACACCTAGTTGCGGTCTAGTTGCTTTGTTGTCATTTGATGGTTCCTCTACTTCTTTTGTGTTATAATACTATCGTTTAGGGTATCCCTCTTGTTAGAAGCTTTATCCTGGTTATCTCTTTTTGATTTTTAGTGTGAGTTGTGTCAGTTGGGAAACCATTGTCGATTGTTGTTTTCTCATGTCCAACTTGCCCCTAGTCATCAAATGTTTGATCTTGATCATTATGATCTTTGGAGATCGAGTCATGTTGCATCTATTTCTAGTTATGGATATTACATTGTTTTTGTTGAAAACTACTCTTGTGTATGTTGAGTTTATTTGTTAAAAGATTGTCAGAGTATTACTACTATTGTTTAACATTTTCTTGTTGAGATTAGAAATCAATTTGATGCTACTCCAAAATATTTGCAAATTGATAATGTTTTAGAATTTGAGTGTAAATTTTCAAAACTTATGTGTTTCTCTTAGCATTATATATGAAATTACTTGCCTTTATACTTCTTAGCAGAATGGTATGATTAAATGCAAATTCTATCATCTCCTTAATATTACTCAGACTCTTCTTATTCATATAAAGATTCCAAAATATCTATGGTCTGATGTTATACTTATTGCTGCATATCTTGTTAATCACATGCCTTCTACACCTATAAGGGGGAAGTGCCTCTTCGACACCTATGTCCCAATAAAGAGTTGTTTACTTTTCCTCCTTGTGTCTTTGGATGTGTATTCTATGTCTAGGATCTCTCCCTTGGACTAGACAAACTATTTACTTGGGAAATTATGTGTATGCTTGTAGGATATTTTAAAACTCAAAAGGGGTATAGGTACTTTCATTCTTCTACCAAAAAATATTATGCTTTTGCTGATGTTACATTCTTTGAAGATCAATCTTATTTTTCTAATATTGATTCCTCTATGAGTCATTTTGATCTTATACCTGATCTAGATCTCCTTCAAAACAACGATCATAATGACAACAGGTTAGTAGATTGTCCTCTTAGGTGTATCATCGTTGGTGTAGACTACTTGTTGCTGTTGAGGCTCCACTAGTTGTAACTCTTGAAAAAGATCCTTCTACTATTGATTTAGAACTTGACATTACAACCAACATCTCATGATTCGACATTTAACAATGATGATGATCTTTCAATTGCCTTGTGGAAAGGTACTTGATCTTGTACCCAACATCTTGCCAATTTTGTTTCTTATGATCAATTCTTGTTGTTGTTTTGCTTTAGGAGTGTCTTTGAGTCTATTCCAAGCTCTTATTAGGAAGCATGATAACTATCATGTTGGAAAGAGATTATGAATGAAGAGATGAGAACTTTAATGTCTCGTGGTACTTGGGAGTTGGTGGAATGTCTTATTGATGTTAATCAAGTATGATGCATATGAGTCTTCACTATTAAACACAAATCTGATGGCTCTGTTGAAAGATACAAAGTTTTTCTAGTGGCTCATGGATTCATTCAAGAATATGGTATTGACTATGAGAAAACCTTTACCCTTGTGACTCGTCTTAATTCTATTCATATCATCTTCTCCTTAGTAGTGAATCAATGTTGGTCTTTACATCAACTTGGCATAAAGAATGCCTTTTTATGTGATGATCTCAATGAAGAAATATACATGGAGTAACCTCTATGGTATGTTGCTTAGGTGGAGTACTAGATGTACTTGTTGAAGAAGTCTATTTATGAGTTGAAATAAAATCCTAGAGTTTGGTTTCACAAGCTCAGTCAAGTGATGCTTGCTAGTAATTTTAATAAATGTGTTGTTGATCAATTTGTTTTCATCCATCATAGTTTGTAGGGTTGTGTCGTTTTAATTGTGTTTGTGGATGATATTATTCTTATTGAGAGTGGTGTTGAGGGCATTATAAGAACCAAAGAACATCTTGCAAGTGTGTTGAAAATTAAAGATTTGGGTAAATCAGGATACTTCCTTGACATTGAGTTTGCTTACTTTAAAGGTAAAATGGTGTTATCTCAATGCAAGTATGCATTAGATTTACTTGAGGAGACTGTTTATCTTGGTTGCATGTCAGAATCCACACCTATTGAGCAAAACTTCTCCTTTTAGGATGCTGATTCCAAAAGTTGGAAGATCTCAACTAGTATAGATGCTTGATTGGGAAATTGATATACCTTATAGGCACTAGGTTGGACATTGCTTATATAGTTGCTCTATTGAGTCAGTTTATGCATGATCTTAGATAAGTTCATCTGGTAAGGGTATACTATGTACTTGCTTATATTAAAGAAACTCCAAGAAAAAACTTGTTGTATTGTACTCATGATCACCTAAGGGTGGAAGCGTTCTTCGACTTAGGTTATGTTGGAGACAAAAGAGATCAAAAATCTATCTCCAGTTATTGTACTTATGTAGGTGGAAATCTTGTTATTTGATGTAGCAAAAAGTAAAGTGTTGTTTCTTGTTCAAGTGTAGAGGTTGAATATAGGTCAATGAAAGAGACTACTTGCGAACTTGTATGGATCAAGCCTCTTGGAACTTGGTATGGCGGATGAACTTTCTCTGAGGATGCATTGTGACAATCAGTTTGTTATGTATATAGCTAAAAATGAGACATTTCATGAACAAACTAAATACATTGAAGTTGATTGCTACTATGTTTGTGATTTGGTAATCAAAGGAGTTATCTCTTCACCATACATACTGTCTATAGAATAGATAACAGACATTTTTACTAAAGACCTTAGTCATAGTGTCTTCTTTTATCTTTGTAACAAACTTGGAATGACTAATATATGCCTTCCAACTTGAGGGGGAGTATGAGTGTGTGTATTGTTAAGGGTCTTGGGTAAATGAATTATCCATTTATGGATCCATATATGTCCTTCTCCTATTTATGTACTTTTTCCTTGTATTTGGTGATCAGTGCAATAGTATTCAAAGATTAAACAGAACACATTGGTCTGCCATCTCTCTCTCTCTCTCTCTCTCTCTCTCTCTCTCTCTCTCTCTCTCTCTCTCTCTCTCCATTGCCACCATCTCTGCCTACTATCCAACTTTGTCTAGTATCTAGTTGTAGAAATTTGATATGGAAAAGCTTTGTAATGTTAACAGACTTGTGTTGTCATGTCAGTCTGCCACAATTAAATCATGTGCAGCACTTTGAACCTTACTCCATGCTATTTCCATAAGATCTCTCTTTCTAAAGCAAGCCCCTGAGATGGCTTGGTTGATCCATGATTTATGCTTCTTCCTTTTTCTTTTTTGTTTGTTTTGAGGAGTACATTAATCAATTCTGATTCTGTTCATGGATTAAGGAAAATTTGCAGAGGCTCTCTTTGCCCCCACCATTTCACAGGTTTCTTTTTTTGAGTGGTGGACAAGCCAAAATTGGTCTTTTTGTGTCTGGAGTTGTTATAAGGGCTGCTTCCTTTCACCGATGATGGGATTGTTTTAAGATAATTGGAAAAGTCATTAAAAGTTTAAATTTTGGTTTGGCTAGTTTTCAGGATGTGAATGCTGACTCATAAATAATAAATTTAGAAATATTCTATCTGTACTAAAATCATCCAACTTTTTCACTTGTGCAGTTGTTCTTAGAATACATATTATCATACTTATAGATGTTTTGTGACATAAAATTAGACTTGTCAAGGTCATCTCCTCTTGCATTTTGAATATATTGATACCATTAAAGGAAATCATGCAAATTGAGCCTTTAAATTGTTGTAGGCTGTGGACTTTGCAACTGTTACATCACATTTGTTGGAGATGTTGCCACCAATGCAGATATTGGGCAACAAAGGTTAGTGTGTTCTATGACAAGTTTGTAGTGAAGTTTATCATTCTTGATCCATTACCAGATTTCAAATTTAGTCTTTGTTAGATAAGACCGTATTTGATTACAACATTATAAAATATGTCAATCATGTATATATCTGAAAACTTCCAAGTTGTTTCTCTCCTTGCTTTGCTACTGGCTCCACCTTTTGACTGCATTAAATACTTGTGGAAAAAATATCTAAAATCCAGAATCAGATGACTAATGTGATGTATAGGGTGTGCACTGGTTTTGGGTGTGGAAAATGTGCATGGAGTGGTAAATGACAAGGGAGTTAGCAAGGAAGAACGAGTGCCAAAACAGAGCTTGAAGATTTATTTTGGGGAGGGCTAAAAAGAGGCTGAAGTCTATAAATATGATGACTGCGGAGTAAATCATTGATGGTGTCTTTCTATGATATGAAGAATTCGTGGTTGATTTTTGATGGAATTTCAGTCTTTATTCATCCTCATCCCAAGGAGATTGACAATACCTTATTGAAATGTTTAAAAATGCTGAAACAGTGTGGACTAGCCTGCACTGGATGTTTGTTTTTGGTGGTTGGGGGGGGGGGGGGGGGGGGGGGGGTGTTGCAAGTTTTGCTAATAAATATGCTCTTCTAGAATGTGAAAGATCTGGGTGTGTTGAAAAACAAAGATTGGTAGAGCTGTTTGTTACAGGTGGTTGGGAGCCAAGTTAGATGTTTCATTCTAGGAAAGCAAATCAGGCTTTTTCAATCTTGTATCATTCAGATCAATTTCTATTTAACTTTTTGAAGGGTTTGTTGCTAAGAATTAAAAGCACTGGTCACATTGTGGTATGAATTGGGGTTTGAGTTCATGAAACAACCCTCACGTTTGGCATCTCTCTTATAATCTAGAATGAATGAGTTTTTGATTAGGATGGTTATTATCTATGGTCATTCACAAAAGATGGTATGCTGCTATCTTCTTGCACAGCACAATGTTGTTAGGTGGTGACTGGTGATTTCAGTTTCTCCTAAACAGGGATGTAAATATGCAAATCACTCTAGGATTGAGGGAAATTAACGATTTAATCAAATATCTAGAGTGGAGTGATGCACTTTACAGATTGCCACTTAAGTTAGTCTATTATTTCAGAAGTGATAAAGCTTAAAATGGGTGGGACAAATTTTTTACAATTTTCACATTTATATTCATCCCGTCATTACAATTTTTCTGTTAGTTTGTAGCTACTTTTTTTTGCACCATAATTTTCAACATCAACATGTGCTGCTCAATTGCTGACATGTCAATTTAATGTGTTGGAATCTCTAATGGCTGACACGATAAATGGGTAGGTGTCCATTTGCAGGATTTTTGGGACTTGTTGGCACCATGTCAGTGTTGGTGACTTGGTGTGCCATGTAGGTTGAAGTTGCTGAATTTTACATTGTGGTTAGTTCATGTTGACTAACATGTTGATATTCATTATGCAAGTTGAGTTTTATCCCACCATTTATGCACAACTATCTCATCTTTCTTCCTCTTCTTTTCTGATTTTCTTTTTCTCCAACTCTATTGTTTGTGTTGCCATTTCAACCTTAACAAGGCTCCCTTTTTTGTTGAAGTCTTTCCTATTTTTCCATTTAGTCTAAGTTTTTATCTTTCTTCACTCTTTGATGTAATTTCTCAATGTACCTATAGATTTATAGTTTTTGTGCTTAGATTTATGGTTTTCATGGCAAGGAATCCAACATCAAAGGATTTTCTAATTGTATTTACTTTTTTTGAACATTGTTTCTGTATTCTAAAGAATTTTTTAGACTTTGGCATACCAGTTTCAAATGATGTTCTCATTTTAGAATGAGAAAAATGTGTCTTCATCATTAACACTAAACATGGTTACATATATTTTGGATATACTAGATATCTAAGATAAATAGATATCCATTTACCCACTGAATGAAGAACATAAACATGGTCATAAGAGATAACATTTCTAACACTCTCACTTAAGTTGGAGCATATATGTCAATCATGTCTAGCTTAGTAAATTTTTTTTGAAATACCTTGACACCCAAATCTTTAGTGAAAATATCCAAAAGTTGATTTGAGGATTAAATGCAAGTACATATGGCACCTCTCAACACTATGTCATGCTCCAAGTGGTAGTCTATCTTTATATATTTTGGTAGGATGTATATCTATTTACAGATTGTTGCTTGTTTGTTACAATATATGGCTATAGGAGTTTGAACTGCAAACTTGAGCTCCTATACAAGTGACTTCAACTACACCATGTTATATGTTGTGTAGGCCATAGAACGATAATGAGTTTTGACAATGGACTTAGAGATAATAATTTACTTTCTATTATGCAAGGTAAATGGATTACCCCTAATATAGGTGCAAAAATTGAAAGTGGATTTTATGTTGACTTTATCACTTGCATATCTAGAATCATAGCATGTTGCTATCTACAAGTTAACATGTCTCCTATATATCAGACATTTTCTAGGAGCATTCTTTATATAAACTAGAACTTGGAGCAAGCATTCAATTGTTTGATTGTTGGATAGTCCTACATTGGAAAGAATGTGGAAGTCTTAGACCTTATAATTTGGTGAGCTTTTCACTCATGACATATGGTATTCAGTTGAATCTTAACATGTATCAGAACATTAAAACCTTGTACATGCTTGTAAGTTGTTTGTCAGCTTGAAGCACTTTGCTTTGACAATGAAAGGACACTTTTTTATTGGAATATTCGTTACAAGTGTGGAAGAGTGTTGGATAGTCTCACATTAGAAAGAATGTGAAGGTCTTGTGTCTTATAGTTTGGTGGGCTCTTCACTCATGACCATGTGGTTTTGAATTGAATCTTAACATTGATTAATTAAATAATATGCACGACTTGATTGAAAAGACTAAGTGCATACACTATATTTGGTTTGTAATTGCCAAGTAGATCAAATTTTCAATCAGCTATCTATATCTTTTGGGATCCTTTAGAGGCTTTGAAGATGTACCTAGAAGACAAGATTTAGCTCAATAGGTGTACTTTTAGGTTTACAATCTAAGAGACTAATTTGTTTTGGTAAAATTCCCCAACTATTTATGGGGTAGGGGCCTAGAAAGGTAAAGGGGTACATACCTGTAGTGATTGATGAAGAGGAAAACTTTGATTTCTGTCGAATCCTTTAGGAAGAAGAGATAAAGGAAACCATTTTCTCCATAGATAAATATCATGCACCTGGATCGGATGGTTTCATAGCTAGTTTCTTTATTATTCTGTTGGGACATAATTGTTGATGATATGGTACAAGCTGTCAAGTGTTTCTTTTGGAGAAGTCAGTTGGATGACTCTTGGAAGGCTACACTCCTCTCTTTGATTCCGAAAGTTGAAAACTTGACTAATTTCAATGACTTTTGGTCTATCAATCTTTGCAATATAAGATATAAAGTTATTGCCAAAATTTTAGCATGAAGGATGGTGAAGTTTATCCATAAGTTGATTTTGCCCTCTTAGGGGACTTTTGTTGAGGATAAGAGCATCTTCAACAATGTTGCCCTTGCACTAGATATAGCTTAGAACATTCATGGACATAGAAGGGGTAATATCATTCTCAACATTGATATAGAGAAGAGCCATGATAAACTTGAATGGTTGGCCATTTTTTAGGTCTTTGTAAGGTTTGACTTTTCTAAGGGAAGCCTAAGGCTGTTTAAAGGATGTATTGAAGAGGTAAATATCTCTGTGGTGATAATAGTGGATCCACAAAGTTTTTCAAGGTTTCTAAGAGCCTTCAACAGGGTAATCCCCTTTCACTCTACTTATTCATTATCATGGAAGAGACACTTAGTAGGGGCTTTCACAATATGATGCTTAGTTGATGAATTATACCATACAATTTTGGTAGAGGGTTGACATTAGTTTTGCACTTTTTGTATGTAGATGATGCGATTCTTTTTCTTAATGGTTAAAGGAGAGGGTGAAAGAGGTTATGAACCTTTTACATGATTACTAGCATTTTATGGGGTAGAAAGTCAACTAAAATAAAAGCTTCTTTGTGGCTCCAAAGAATATTCCCAACCAAAGAATTGAATTAATCAAAAACATCATTGGCTTCTCTTGAGGGGACTTTTCCTTCCATTATTTGGGTTGTTCGATCTTCAAAGGGAGAGTGAAGAAAATATATTTTGAAGATCCAATGTAGAAAGTGCAGAACAAGTTGGTAGAATGGAAGAACAAATTGCTATCACTAGGTGTGAGGATTACACTTCTGAAACATGTTCTTTCTAGTTTACCTGTCCACTTGATGAGTGTTTTTGACATTTTGATAGAAATCATTGATAGGCTGCACTCATTATTTGCCAAGTTTTTGTAAGGTGAAGGGAAAACTCATTGGATGTGGTGGACTAATATTGCCAAACTGGTGGAGGAAGGAGGTTTGAGTTTTAGAGACTTGAGGGAACTCATGTTAGCTTTCAAGATGAATATGACGTGAAGATTGCTCCATAGGAAAACACTCTAGGTTGGGGTTGTAATGATGAAATATGGCTATCTTTATAACAAATTGGTTTGAAGTAACCAGCTAAATGGAAACACTTACGGGCAGCATGGAGTTAGATTGCTCAATCTGCCAAATGGCTTAGAGGATGGGGTAATATCAAATTTTGGAGGGAGTGATGGGTTCCTTTTGAAGTAATCTTGGAGTCGATGGACATTGTGGTGGGATTGGAGGAATTGGAGAACTTCAAGTGGAGAACTTTCGGTTAAGATGGTTTGGGAAGTCATCCTGAAAAAGAGGTATCCAATCAGGTGGAATGAGGGCTTATGGAATAGGTTCTTACCTTCCAGGATCTCATTCTTCTTGTGGAGACTCTTTCACTCTATTCTCTTGTTAGAGTTAAATGCTCAAAAGAAAGGATACCAGTTGGCATCATGTTGCAAATGCTACAATTTTCTTTAGAAGGATGATACATTTCACCACCTTTGCTTCTAAGGTGATTGGGTGATATTGTGTAGAATGTGGATTAATAGAAAGCTGGGTCTCTATTTGCAAGATTAGAATGATTGGAAACATTTTGTCTAGTATCTGTTTAGGAAAAGTAAGGGTTTATCAATCAATGCCGTGAAGTTCTTGGTGGCCAGTGTTCTATGAGAATGTTGGAAGGAGAGACGTTCTGTATTGTTTGAGAACAAAAATGTATCCTTTAAAAGGATTAAAGATAGAGTTGAATTAGCCTTGCTAACCTTTGCATGCACCTTTAACAGAATTAGCTGCGGACCAGAGGAGATTATGTTATTATAGTGACTGGGATTTAGGTTCATGGATGCTAGAAGGCATTCTATTAGTTGGATTGCTTGGGATAAGCCCTTGATCTTGAGGCTCGAACTTACACTGATGGTGAGGTGAATTTGGATGGCTTTGCAAGGGGTGGTGGCATTGCTTGGGATGTTGAAGGGGACCTGATATTTGCTTTCCACAATTTTTATGGATGGAACAATGAAATTATGGTGAAACTTCAAGTCTTATACCATGACTTATGCACGTATAGGGACTTGGGTCTTTCTTTGGAGCATCTTGAGGTGGAAATAGACTTGCTTTCCCTCTTTATTGGAATTATGAATAATAATTGTGTAGTGGGACAAGCCTTGCCAGTCTGGACTAATAGAGCTTGCACATTCCTTTTGACATGTGGTGTGAGAAGGTAATTGGGTTGTGGACTCTCTAGTGAAGAAGGGTCTGAATAGATAGCAAGCTGTTTTTAGGCATGTGGCGGATCTTTTATTGGAGGCCTGAAGGCAATTTTTGATGGATAGGATGGCAGTTCCCAATTTTTGGAGATGCTAACTAGGTTATCATACAAAAAGACATTCTTTATATTAAGTTGGTTTAGCTTGCATGACATTTGTTGCAATGAAAGGCTTGTATGGAATTTAGTTAAGATGTTAGTGTAGTCAAGTCCATAATTCTGTATGAAATAATGGGCAATTGGGTGAGCCTTGTACTATTCCATCTATCCATCATATTAATATTTGACAATGAGTACCCACCTGTAGTTGGCTGCACTTCTCTTTAGTGCAAGCAATCATTTGTCATATACCAAGAGATACTTATGTTTGTTTTTCTCTATCTATGCTTGCCTTAAATGTGAAACAAGGACTTCTTGATAGTTCTTGGGGATAAACCGAAAGGAGATGGAACTCAAGGAATTTGGACAAAACAAACGTAAAAATAGGATGGGCAATTTTATTGAACAGTTACCTTTATATAGCACAATAGGAACATCAATGTCAAGGGAGTGATGGATTCATCGAGATTGGAGTTGGCTTGGTTAGAGTTGATGGAGGTGGTTGTTGATGACAAAATTGGATTATCTTTTATTTATTATTCATGTAAATTCCTTGACAATGGAGCAGTGAGGTAAACTCCACTCCAATATTGCAATAATTGGGGCAAATTTTTTCTTCTTTTTATGCAAATCAAATTGATCTTATTGTTCTTTTGCCATGTTTAAAAACTTATGCTAGACAATTTCAATTGCCAAAGAATTCATTTTTTCTGTCTTCGATTTTAGATCCGATTTTGCAAAATATGATTGCCGTTATTGATGAAAATAATGCCCTTCTCCAAACAAAACTGAGAAAACAAATTTCAGATGCAGTAGATCCTTTTCTTCTGGAGAATTTGGTAAGAAATTTTTATCTTTTGTTTGTTTTACCATTTTGAAGTAGTCCTAAATCTTTCCTTATTGAACAGGTGAATTCATTGTTTAAAGACATAATGCCAAATATCCTGTCACTTGATGGCAAGGTATCTGACAGAGAATCAATCGCAGTTGGGGCTATTTGTTCTTTCCTGCATGCAACATTCAGCATCTTGCCTCTTGAGCGGATCATGACTGTCCTTGCTTACAGAACTGAAATTGTCCTTATATTATGGAACTTCATTAAGAGATGTCATGGTAACCAACAATGGTCATATTTCTCAAAGCTAACAGCACATTTGCTTGGAGATGCTCCCGGATATCTGTTACCCTTAGCTGTGTTCTGCCCTGTCTATAAGTAAGCTTACCTATTGGGTCCCATATTTCCTTTGAAAAGGTTAAGAATGTTTTTTGATAAACAATAAGAGTCAAACTAATTACAAAATCAGATTGATCAATCAGGAAGGGAAAAAAGGGAAAATTAATTAGAAGACATGGATGGGTTTAATTTTGTAGTAGAGACATTAACTTTTTAAACTTATGTTCAAGGATTAAAAAATTGATCTAGATTGGTGATTTTTGGTTTTTTAGAATAACAATACTGAAGTAGCATGTATTTTGAGTATCATTAGGGTTCAAATGATTATTCCTTCTAGATCATTGATGTTTTATGGGGTTGTTTGAATTAGAGAAGTTTTTGAGCTATAGAAAGTCAGATCGGTTAATTTGTACATTAGATCAATTGATCTATGCACAAAATTGATCTATCCAATGAAGTTTTTCTGTCGCTAGATCATTGTTGTTCTTCCACCAATGAAGGAAAGAAGACAAAGATGAAGGTGATGGTGTCATTGAAAAAAGAAGACAAAGACAAAGACAGCATTAGAAGAGGAAGATGAAGACAAAGATGTTGTTGGAAGCCTTTGTAACCATCATAATTCATTAGCATTTTTGGTGGAAAGAAAGGAAAGGAAGAAGAAGAAGAGGAGGAGGTGGTGGTGATGCACATGAAGAGAGGAGAAAGAAGAAAAAAAATGAAAAGGAAGAGAAAAAGGGAAAAAAAGAAAGAGAGAAAGAAGAAAGAGAGAAAGAAGAAAGAAAAGAAAGAATAAGAAAAAAAAAGAAAAAAAGGACAAAAGGAATATAAAAGAAAAAATTATTAAATAAAAATTTATATTTAACAAATGGTGGAAGTAATAAAAAAGCACAAAGATATAAATTTTTATTTTTTTTTAAATTTAATTCACAAACTATATTTTCTAGTTGTCTTATTAATTCACATGAGATTTTTTAAAAATATTAATTACATTATAAGAATTGATTTAAAAGTTGAGACGAGTTGCCAAAAAATAAAAAGGATAAACATGTCTTTTTTAAACAAAAAGGACAAATATAATAAAAGGGATTCACATAAAGGAGTTATATTTCTCCTTTATGTGAAAAATTGTTTTTTGAGCAAGTAAGAAAAACAAGATATCTAATAACTAGAAAAAAAAGAAAAAATGGAAAGAGAGAAAAAAAAAATCACATAAAAATTATGTTTAAAAAAGGGAAGTTATTAAAAAATCAAAATTTTTTCTTTAATTTGACAAAAGGAAGGGCTTACTATAGTTGACATGGTTTAATAGTAGTCATACATGCAACTACTATATTTGTATCTAATTGACATTTTATACATGATAATTACGTATAACATTTATCTATGTTTCTTTTATGCTTATCATAACTTCTTTTATCTTATAGGTTGGAATTTTAAGTTTTTTAGCTGTTTCCATAAAATACTATGTTTCCACTAATATCTTTGATATATTTCTGTTAGTACTTAGTACTTATATGTTAGGATCTATTTAAGTATAAATGGATATCCATGTATCAAGCTTTATACATATTCTCTTATACTCCCTAACTAAATAGGTATCTAATTTCTCTCTTCATTGTTCAACTTGGTATCAGAGCATCCTGATCTTCTCCTTGCCTCACCCCTTTTCCCTGTTGAAACACTAGCCTCTTCACTCCTTTCTTCACCCCTCTTCCATGAGCCGTTTCCTGTGGTCAGCCTCGATGAGTCGTTGGTGCTAACCACAAGTAGTAGATCTGTGGCTCACCCATTTATCCTGGCAGGAGTCATTCGCCGTTCGTTTGTCCCATTTGACACCAGTGTCGGGATGATTCGCATCATCTGTTCCAATAGTCGCCGCTTCGCCTTTGGTGCCCTAGGAGTAGCATCGACATTAGTACTTCGACACTTTGTGAGGATTCACGTTCGTGAGTAGCCTGATTCATCAGTGGTTGAGACAAGATTCTTCGACGCAAAGGTGGAGATTTTTAGGCAGTGGCGACTACTGTATGGGGACGTCAGCCCACTATAGCTTGGTTGCCTGTTGTGAGTAGAAAATCTTCATACTTCAAATTCTTTAGCCGTAGAGATGACTTCGTTAGGAAGCTCAACCATAGTAGCATATCATTCTTCTAGTCGTGGGAGTGAATTGCTGATCGAGAATTTCTTGGGTGTCTCTGAAAATTAGATGGGTCCAACTACCTTTTATGGGCATAGTGCTTCGAAAGGATTGTGATTGCTCATTGAAAAGAACAACACTTATTCTGTCCTCTACTTGATGAGAACTCAGTTGAGTATCAAGGTTGGTATGTCGATGATGCAGTCATCAGTTCCTGGATGTTGATTAGGATGGAGCCTTAGATTGCTCGAGGAGTTTTGATGATGAAGACCTCTAAGGAGATCTGGGATAACCTCTGTCAGACTTATGGTCACGAGAAGAACATCTCTAAGGTTTTTTAGGTTTATAAGACATTATTTCGGCTTAGACAAGGTGATCACTCTTGTCAGGAGCATTATAGTGCTTTTTGAGGACTGATAAATGAGTTCAACATTTATCAACCTCCCACCTCTGATGTTAGTATATTCAGACGATATAGAGAGAAACTTGCTGTGACCTTCTACGTTGCTAGTCTCAATCCAGATGTTGCGTCTCAGATTCGAGGCCATGTATTGGGTTCTGATAGAATGCTAGATTTAGTTGAGACATTTTCTAAGGTTATGCGTTTCTCTACTCAAGCATCCTGTAGATCCGCTCCTATCTACGTTGTGTAGTTTGCTCTTGTAGTCTTTGGTGGCTATGGACATGGGCGTGGTGGAGGTCAAAGTGATCGCTAACGACCTAAATGTTAGTCGTGTGGGCACAAATTTGAGAAATGCTGGGACAAATTTCCCTATTTGAAGTCGTCTCCTTAAGCCAATTTTAGTATGGATCCCTTTAGTATGACTAATGCAAACTTAGGACAGATGGTTGCCATCTCTCAGTTACACTATGAGCACCTTCTTTAGTCCTAGGGAACCACACCTATAGCTATGAGAGCTCAGACCACTCCATCTTCTCATTCAGGTACTAGTACTGTATTACTTGCTTCTTGTGATGATCCCTAAGTTATAGATTCAGGAACTTCCTTATACATCTTAGGTACATCTTCCTTCTTTAACCGCCTAAATACTATTAACAACAAGTCAACCATTACCATTGCTAATGGTCATTCATGTTGTGTTTCTAGTTAAGGGGAGGTTCAAGCCTCCTCCTGGCTAAGGCTAAACGATGTCCTTCATGTACCTGAATTTTCATTCAACTTTTTATCTATTGGCGCTATTACTATCTAGCTATAATGCTCAGTTACTTTCTACCCTTTCCATGCTACCTTTTAGGATTTGCAGACGGGACAGAGGATTGATTTGGACCATAGACAGAGGATTGATGAGGTGTACTTGTTAGTTCACGACGATGTTCCCTATGGATTGATCGTGTGCTTATCAAGTACAAACACTTCAGTTTTGTGGCACCACTGCTTAGGTCATCTGTCATGGGCTAAACTTCGTCAAGCTCTCCCATGGATGTCTGTTCCATCTTTTGATTGTGAGTCCTGTCAACTTAGAAAACATCATCGTGCTATGTTTAAGCACCTACATCTTGTGTCGTTTGCTAGTATGTTTGATCTTGTTCATTATGATATTTAGAGTCTCAATCGTGTTGTGTCTATTCTAGGTCACAAATATTATATTATTTTTGTTGACAATTTTTCTTGCATGTCTTAGGTGTATTTGTTGAAAGATCGTTAAACTATTCTAGATGTATTTCAAACCTTCTTAGCTAAAATACAAACTCAGTTCTCCATTTGTCTAAAAATTTTAAGAATTGATAATTCCCTTGAATTTGTTCAAAATGATTTTTAGAATGTGTGTGCTTCTCGCGACATCATTCATCAGACGACTTACCTTCACACCTCTCAATAAAAGGTGATTGAGTGCAAACACCGTCATATACTTGATGCAACTTGCACTCTCTTGATACATATGCAAGTTCCTAAGTATCTCTGATTTGATGCCATTCTTACTACCACTTATCTGATTAATAGGATGTTCTCAACGTCCTTCAGAGGCGTTATCCCTATTCAACATTTTGTACTTGAAATTGAGTTATTTTCTGTTACCTTTCGTGTGTTTGGGTGCGTTGGTTTTGTTCAAAATCTATCCCCACAATTAGATAAGTTATTCCCTAGGTCAATCAAGTGTATGTTTGTCGGGTACTCTCACACCTAGAAAGGGTATCGTTTGTATCATCCTCGTGTGTATTATTTGTATACTTCTATGGATGTGATATTCTTTGAGTTTTAGCCCTACATCAATACTACAAAAGCCTATCCTTTGGTAGATTCTGTCTTTGAGAGTACTCCTCTTTAGACTAGCTTTCCTCTTCTGTTGAGTTTACATCCTACTAACACCAATGATGTTGACGAGACCTTGGATACTTACACCAAAAAATTTGAAGACCAGCCTGTACAAGACATAAATGATCAACCTACATGCCAGGTATATCGTTGAAGACTGTAGCCTCCAGCTTTGCCTTCGTCGTCTCTTTCCACTGGTCTTGTCGGTGAGTCCACTTCTTTGTCGCTTGGTGATGACCTATTTATTGCTTTACGAAAAGTGACTTGCTCGCACATACAACATCCTTTATCTCATGTTGTCTCCTATGCTAACCTAGATTTCATTTTTCGTACCTTTGCTCTATCCATTACTTTTGAATACTTGCTTGAGGATCATCATGAGACACTCCAGATATCTCGTTGGAAGGCAACCATGGATAAAGAAATGGATGCTTTGCTCTCTCGTGGTATTTGAGATCTGGTTCTTTGTCTTAAAGAAGGCAATGTAGTTTCATGTAGGTGAGTTTACACCATTAAACGTCGCCCAAATGGTTCTATGACAGATATAAGGTGTGGTTGATGGCTAGAAGATTCTCCCAAGAGTATGACATTGATTATTCTAAGACCTTTTCTCTTGTTGCTTGCCTTGATTCTATTCGTGTGATTCTATCTATGGCTGTGAACAAATCATGGGGGTTGATCCAACTTGATGTTGAGAACGCTTTCTTATATAAGGATCTTAATGAACAGGTATTCATGGAACAACCCCTAGGTTATGTTGCTCAAAAGGACAATCAGATCTGCATGCTCAACAAGGCAATTGATGAACTTAAGCAAAGTCTAAATACATGATTTGAAAAGTTTAGCAATGTCATATGAAGTTATGGTTTTGACAGCTGCAGGGTTGATCACTCTGTCTTTGTTAAGCATATTGATAAGAGAGTTGTTATTCTTGCAGTATATGTTGATGTCATGTTTCTGACAGGTGATGATCATTAAGGCATAAAAGAGACAAAACGATTTCTTTGAAGAACATTTACCACCAAGGACATGAGATCACCGAGATACTTCTTTGGCATTGAGTTGGCTTATTCTAGAGGGTGTTTATTTCTGTCTCAAAGGAAGTATACCTTGAACTTGTTGAAGGAAATTGGGCTTGAAGGTTGCAAACTGGAGAATACTCTCATAGAACAAAATCATTCTTTTTGGGATGAAGACTTTCCTCCCTTTGAAAATATAGGGAGATATAAGTGGCTAGTAGGAAAGCTAATATATTTGACTGAGACAAGACTGGATATTTCTTATGCTGTAACTCTACTCAATCTGTTCATGCATGTCTCAAAAAACGTCCATTGGCAAGAGACTCTTTGTGTTTTAGCTTACATAAAAAATGCTCTAGGGAAGGGTCTTCTATATCAAAAACATGGGCACTTAAATGTTAAAAGGTACTCAGATGCTAGTTATGTAGTAGACAAAGTTGATCGAAAGTCTACCTTTGGTTTCTATACTTATCTTGGAGGAAATTTAGTTACTTGGTGAAGCAAGAAACAAAATGTGGTCTCTAAGTCAAGTACAAAAGTTGAGTATCAAACTGTCACTGACTACCATAGAACTTATTTGGTTAAAGACATTATTATAGGAACTATAAGTTGATGTGCACTTGCCCATTCCTATGCACTGTGATAATCAAGTAGCCATTTATATTGCCAACAATCCTACCTTTCATGAAAGGATGAAACATGTTGAGGTTGATTGTCATTTTATCAGAGACTATGTGGCCAAAAGGATTATCTCTATGCCTTTCACTCGATTTGAAGATCAAATTGTTGATATTTTCACTAAGGAGTTTAGTGTTAATGTTTTTGAATAAGCTAGGGATGTTTGATATATATGTTCCAGCTTGAGGGAGAGTGTTAGTGCTTAGTACTTACATGTTAGGATCCATTTAAGTATAAATGGATATCCATGTATTAAGCTGTATATATATTCTCTTGTACTTCCTAACTAAACATGTATCTAATTTCTCTCTTCATTGTTCAACTATTTCCTTTTTCCATAGGACCGATCCTTGATATGATACTGGCATTTGAATCGTTGCTTATGTTTCACTTGTATTTTTTTGTTAAAACTTAATTTTGAGGAAATGTTTACGTCTACATTTAGAAAAATGATAAAAAAATACCCTTATAAACCCTAAACCCTCTCCATTCCCTCTCCCTCTCATCTTGTCCTTTGCTCATCAACTCTACCAACCTCAATTGGATGTATGGGAATGCAACATGATGTGACAATGAGCTCATTGGATGTAGTGATTGGCTTCACATCTCCCTATTATTTTTTTGGTGTATCATGCTTACTTTAATTTTTATTGAAAATTCAATTCAAAATTTTAGGTTTTTTAAATTGAAATTTGACATTTTTGTGCTTTTACATCATTTATACAAAAATCTCCATCAATACTCAAGATGCTTCCTTTTTTGTAGGACTGATACACACAACAAAATCGATATTAAGTACTTGCATATGCTTGGCCTCCATCACCAATCTAGGAAAAGAGTAGTTTTTCATATATGATGCTAAAGTTTGTAGATATTTAAACCTTTACATTTGTCTTAAAGTTTGCTGTGTGAGCAATAGCAGTTTGTAATGTACCATGTCAATGGTTGTAATTTACCACATACAGTTTGCAGTGAAGAATATTATGATTGAAAAGATTATGTACTTCTCTGGCCTAATCCAGTTTCAAAATTTGTTATATCCTCCACATGAACTTTCAAGCTAGGCAATGCATGTGGAAAGGACATCTTAACCATATAGTGGACATCAAAATCAGATGATATAGGAATTTTGTATTATTCCTCTCCAGGAACTAAATAAACCATGTGGAATGTTGCTAGGGTTAAAATTTTCCAATTTGTACTAGCAAACCTAATAAGAATGCCTAAATTTGTATTTCTCTTTACATATGTCATTTGACCCTTTGATTTGTAGAAGCAAACAAGCAACTTCGAAGCATCTTGATCCATTTTCAAACCATTAAATGGCTGATCACAAGGTCATGTAATTTATACTCAGGTATTGCAAAGTTTGCAAACAAGTAAAGTTACTTAAGGTAATGAAAGCTATAGATGCAGTAAGATCACAGAATCACCTTTTTATATTCAGCTCATTTATGAACAAGGAAGATCACAGAATCACCTTAAACCCATCAACCATGAAGAACATGAACCATAAAGTAAAGAAAGATGAATTCAAGCTGTTTATGTTGTTGCCAACATAAACAAACTAATGAAGAAAAGAAGAGAAGAAAAGGAAGGCAAAAAGGGAATAGGAACCATGATCTTTGCCTTTGATAGGGGGATCACCTTTGTCCATGAACTCTAACTACGTTCTCAATAGACTACCATGCTTTATTGATGATGGCTGGTGCTGTTGTACAAGGAGTGAAGGGGAGAAGAAACAAAGAGAAGTGAGGAGGGAGGAAGATGTTTTGGGGTTTTGTTGGGAAGGAGGAGGGAGAACAATGTAAGAGATGTTGGTTTTAGTTGTAAAAAAGTTTTAAAATAAGGGTAAAGAAGGAATTAAAAATTTGGTGTCCTTAAACATGATAATGGCCAGTCAATGTCTCTACTGCAAAAGTATACCCACTCATATGTCCAATTAATTTTTCCAAAAAATCCCCAAAATTATGTGCCCACAAAGGCGTTGACCTATGCTTCAACTAATATAGATGCATGACATACAATATCATAAACAATAATATTGGTTCCCAATATAGATGCTTAAGATTTCCTGTCTAATCCAATATTTGTGTATATCTTCTAAAGTGCCTCCTACTACTGCTAATACATGCGTACTAGTTATGTTGCTATTGGTTAAATGGGGCTAGTCAGTTAATATATCTTGTACACTGATACTTGGCATCATAATCTGACAGTGTTGTATGTGTCATCAGGCATATGCTTATGATAATCGACAATGAAGAATTTTATGAGCAGGAGAAACCTTTACCACTGAAGGATATCCGATCCTTGATTTTAATTTTGAGACAGGTAATTTGTGATGTTAATTACTTAGTATCTTGTACTTTTTGAAGTGGAAAGAGACAGATGAGTATAGCATGCTGCCAAAGTGGACAATGTGATAACAACAGGGGTTCCTGCTGCAAAATATTATTGAATTGCAAAGTGGGAAATAAACCAACCAATAAGACTGTAGACATCTGCTTTTTTTTTCTATAAAACAATTAAGGATTTTTTAATTAGTAAAATATCTTTTAGGTCACTTCATATTTTATTAGTTTATATTATAGTATCTCATATTCTTTACCATTGATTAAAGTTTTGGATATTGGCAATTGATATCACAAATGAGTATCAAAACTTCTCTCCATTAGGTAGTATTAAAGTAATTATTTAAATTTTTTTGAAGGGTAAAATGATTGGTTGTTGCTTGTACTTTTTATTACAATGTTTCAATTTGTAATTTTAAATTTGAATGAAAGAAATATCAAACAATAGAGCCAAGTTGTTATAAATGGTTATTGTGTTCATTGCTTCATTTTTGAAAATAAGAAAACATTCCTAGTGGTCTGCTCAAAATATTATTCGTAGTGGTGCTGTATATTACTTGTGCATCATAACAAACTAAACATCCAAAATTGTGAATAGCTGAAGCAAATAACCCATATTGTTAATCACAAGTCAAGAGGTTTTGTAGCTTTCATCACACTGTTCTATTATTTGCACTAAACAAATAACCCAAACAAAATAAATTCTCAAACTCAATGATCTAGTCTTAGTTGTGCATGTGGCTTGTATTCCATCTTTAGTCCATCTCCATCTAGGAAAAACCTATGCATATAATCTAAGGGTATGCTTTGTACAATGTTTCATTTTTAGTATAATTTTTATTTTTTTTATAGCATTTTTCAGTCTTTGTTTTTAAGTATTTTTAAATAAGCAATGATAGTGTTTGGTTTATCCATCATTTTTGAGTGGTGTTGTATGAAATGACCATAATACTCTTGAATGCTATTGTATGGTTTATTTTTTAATGTAATAGTATTATGTATTATTGTTGAATTATGTACTTCAAATTCAAAATGAATTGGTTGAGTAAAATGGTTCTTTTTTTTATAATAAAACCCCAATCTATTTAAGGGGTGGGGACCCAATCAAAATGATTACAAACTTGCTCAACTACAAGGGACACCCAATCTTGTCTAGCAGCCAATGCTGACAAGGTTCTGTCGGTAAGTTAGTAGCACTATTGTAGATGCATCTTTGATAGTATAGCCATTCTTGGTTAGTTAACAAGCTGGTTGGCTTCATGAAGCACTTGTTGGAGTGAGTGAACTTGGTAGACCAAATCCATGAGATTGGTAGAGCCTGTCTTGAGAGACATTGATTATTCTAGAGGCCATTAAAGAGAGTGAGGGAGTTCAATCTTGATCTCAATGAGTCTTAAATTGAGACCCATATTCCTACAGATAGTGAGGCCATGGCCTCAACATGGCCTGAAGTTTTGCCATCACCACACTAATTTGATCATAGGATTCTTGGAAGGTTGCCAACATCTCTCCTTGGGCATCCTGAATGATTCTGCCTCTTGCATTGTGTTCATACATGCTAACCACACCATCTGTGTTGAGTTTGATCTATGGTGGAGAATGATTTTCCTTAACAAACCTTTGAAGCCTAGCCTCAAAAGCAAGGGTACCTTTTTGAATGACACTTAACTTCTATGTGAGACTTAGCAATGGTTTCCCGTGAGGATTCCACTTTAGCTTTGATGCTTGCAAAGGAACCCTTGCAATTGTCATAAACCATAACATACCATTGTTTCTAACATTCCTAGAGCATGGTGGCCACAAAAAACTTAAGGACATTGCTCAAGAATGATTTCCTTATCTATGATAGAGAGTGTTGAACAAATTGTTTCCAATCATGCTGATTTCTTAAGTTAAGGTTAAGTTTCTTGCTCATCCATATTCTACCTAGAATTACCCATTCTCCCATCAAAATAGAGATGGTGCTTGAAGTGAGAAAATGTGCTATCGAAGAGAGAGAGAGAGAGAGAGAGGGAAGTAAAAGGTATATCTTCTTTAGATTGTCTTGGGTATATATATATATACCCATGTACATAAATGGATCCTACACATATACTAATATATCTAACACTTCCCCTCGAGTTGGAGAGAACAAATTGAATACTCCAAGCTTGTTACAAAAAACAGAGAATGGGCTCACAACTAGAGGCTTAGTGAAAATATCAACAAGCTGCAGAGATGACTTGGTATATGATGTGGTGATCACACCTTGGAGCAATAGTTAACGAACATAGTGGTAGTCTACCTCTATATGCTTGGTTCTCTCGTGAAAAGTTTCATTGTTAGCAATGTAAATAGTAACTTGATTGTCACAGTGCATAGATATGGGTAAAGAGACCATGATCCCCAGTTCGGCAATGAAGTTCTTTATCCATACAATCTCCTTGCTAGCATTAGCCATTCCCTTATATTTAGCCTCAACACTAGATGTAGCTATTACACTCTGCTTTTTACTTCTCCAAGTGACCATATTTTCACATAAGAATGTGCAGTAGCCATCGGTGGATTTCCTATCCCCCTTGTCACTTGCATAGCTAGTATCTGAGTACATCGAGAGGTCAACATGCTTGTTGTTAGAGTAGATTAGTCCTTTTCCTGGAAACCTCTTGATGTAAGCTAGAACTCTAAGTGTCCCCTGCCAATGTGCCTCTCTTGGTTGTTGCATAAATTGGCTCAAGAGTCCTACAACAAAAGAGATGTCAGGGCATGTCACAGTTAAATGGATCAGCTTTCCAATTAGACGCTTGTATCATATGACATCCTGAAGTGGCTCCATAGTAGTTTCCCAAAAAGGGGGGTTTTGTTCCATCAGGGTGTGCTTAGGTTTGCATCCCAACATACCTCTCTCCTTGAGAATGTCAATAACATACTTCCGCTGTGATAAAACTATTTTCCTAGAAGCATAAGAGAACTCTATTCCAAGAAAGTATCGAGGTTGACCCAAATCACATAGAGTGAATATCTGGCAGAGTTTGTCCTTCGCGGCTCCAATACTGATTACATCATCTTCGGTAAGTAGAATATCATCTACATAAGTGGCTAAGATCGTAATGCCACGAGTACTCCTCTTCAGGAAGATAGAATTGTCCACTACACACTTGGGGAAGCCCATATCAAGAAGCACAACACTTAGCTTGTCAATTCTGATTAGCTTCTGAATATCAGAAGAGTTATGGAGTGAGAAAGAGATTAGCCTCACTTAAGGATATTTAGATGTTTATCCTATGTCTATGTCAACGAGGACAAGAAAGATAAATTGGACTCGAAATCCAAGAAGTGTTACTTTATAGGATATAGACAAAATTGTCTTGGTTACATGTTTTGGGATGACGAAGCTAAGAAGATGGTTTGAGTAAGGAATTTCCTATTCGAAGAGAAGACTTGTATAAGTACAAAGGTGCGGCGGAAAATGAAAATCCAAGAGAAGTCACTCGGATGTCGGTAAGAGACATGCAGATTCTAGGAGTTCTGGGAAGGAAGACAACAATGTCAGTACTTGGTTCAAGTGGACGTATTAAACCATCGACAGAGTAGGACCGGATTCCAAGTGGAAGGAATTGGATTTTTGTAGATGAAGAATCGAAAATCGGAGAGAATGTTAGGATAGATGTTGAGATCATTGGAGATTTTCAGAATGAGTTAGGGGCATATCAACCAACTCAAATTGAGGAGATAGAAGAGCTAATGGTTGACCTTCAGCTAAGGAGATCCGTGAGGATTTTCAGACCTCTAGATAGGTTTGTGCCATCTTTCAACTATTTATTGTTGATAGATGATGGCAAGCTAGGACTTACCAAGAAGTTGTACGAGAGAAAAATGTAAATCAGTGGGAGTTAGCGATGAAAGAAGAAATGAAGTCCTTAGAGCAGAACTAAATATAGAAGTTAACTCCATTATTGGAAGGTAAGAGAGCACTTGACAACAAATGAGTGTTTTGACTAAAAGAACAACTAGATGACAATAAGAAGTATAAAACCAAACTTGTTGTCAAGAGATACCAGTAAATCTAGGATGTTGATTACGCGAAAATATTCTCTTCAATAGTCAAGATGACCATAGTGAGAATCGTCTTGAGTTTAGTGGTAGCTAAGGATTTATTCTTGGAATAAATGGATGTTAAGACTGCTTTTCTCTACGGTGAGTTGGAGGAAGAGATTTACATGTAGTAGTTGAAAGGATTTGTAAAAATCGGTAAGAAGAAAAATCTGGTTTGCAAATTGCAGAGAAGTCTATATAGCTTGAAGCAGACACCTAGACAGTGATATAAGAAATTCGACAGCTTTATCTGTACCACAAGCTTCAGTAGGTGTAATATAGACTATTGCTATTACGTAAGACATCAGAAAGATTTCTGTCATTCTTTTGATTTATGTAGATGACATGCTTATTGCAAACTTGAGTATAGAGGAGATTCGAAAGTTGAAGGATTAGCTCCACTGGAAGTTCGACATGATGGACATGGGTGTGGCCAGGCAAATCCTCAAAATGAGGATCATTTGAGACAAGGAAGTTGACACTTTGAGGTTGAGCCAGAAGAAATACTTAGAAAAAGTACTACAGGGTTCAACATAACAGATAAGTGGAAGATAGAGTTGCTGTTTAGAGCCCACTTCAAGTTGTCGAAGAAATAGTCTCTAGAGATGGAGATAGATCGGGAAGAGATGTCTTAGGTTCCCTATGCGATAGTCGTAGGAAGTTTGATGTATGCCATGACTTGCATTTGACTTGACATAGCTCATGTAGTTGGAGTTGTAAGTAGGTTCATGACAAATTGGGGTGCAGAGCATTAATACGCCGTGAAGTGGATATTACGGTATCTCACAAATACTTCCAAATTTAATCTATACTTTTGGAGGGGGTCAGTCGAGTTGATGGATTTTTTCGATTTTGATCTAAGAAGAGACTTAGACAAGCTTAAGAGCACTTCAATGTATGTGTTTATCATGAGAGGTACTGTAGTATGTTGAAGGTCCAAGTTACAAAGTATGATTGCTCTCTCCACCATTGAAGTAGATATGTGGCAGTTGCTAAAGCAATAAAGGAGAGAATCTGGCTAGAGAATTTACTAGCTGAACTCGAATACCGGTAGGAGTATAGTGTACTGTACTACGATAGCTAGTTTGTTATTTACTTGATGGAAAATCCAAAGTTTCACTTGAGATCCAAGCATATCAGGATATTGTATTATTTCATTTGGGAACAGATTGAGGATGAGAGTTTTAACCTCTAGAAGGTGAAAGAAGCTAAGAATGTAGCAGATGCTCTCACCAAAGTGCTCTTGTCCGAAAAGCTTAGGCTTTGTCGGAACTTTATGAGTCTCCTAGGAATGTGAATCAAGAAGACTGGTACTAAACATAGGAACCCTACAATAGAATTACAAGGACTCAAATACAACAAGTAGGAAGACAATCTCCAAGTGGGAGATTATTAAGGTAGATGTGTGAAGCTAGTCTTCAATTTGTAGATCAACAATTTAGTTAGAATAGTCGAGGAGGTCGACTTGACTATCTAGCGACTGTAGTCATGGGAGCTTTCAGAAGCACTTATCGGATTTTGATGAATGTGCAATGGAAGATTAAGGTAGAATTTATAATTGTTGTATTTATGGTTCACACCTTTCCTTATAAATAGGGATGTACCTATACAAACTTATGTGCATTGTTATTAGCATCTCAAGAGTTAGGACACCCATGAACGTAGGTAGTTGTCGAACCACGTTAAATCTTGTATGTTCATTTTTTACCTTCTCTTCTTCTTCATCTTCCAACCATCGTGAGCTGAGAGGGTAAGTTTCTTCACATGCAAACAGATGTAGTCTTTTTACCAACATGTTCTATTTTAGGACGTTGGAGAACAAGGGAGAAGACTATGAGAGTGAGAGAGAGAGAGAGAGTAAAGGCTATTGCTGTCTTGTCTCTCGTCTCCCAATAGTTGACTCCATCAGCAAATTCTCCATACAGTGCTCGGGTGACTCTCACCTAAAGGGAATTGCTAAAGTGAAGCCTCCAAGCTGCTTTCATCTTGAGAGCCAATAAGAACTCTCCCAAGTCTTTGATGCCCAATCTACCTTTTTCAAAAGGTTTAGACATTTTGTCCCAACCTATTCAATGTAATTTTTGCTTGTCTCCAGAATCGCACGAAAGGAATGTGGCCATCAAAATGTGTATTCTGTCCAATGTGGCTCTAGGAACATTAAAGGCACTAAGAGTATAGATAGGTATGCTTGAGAGTGCATGTTTTATTTGCATAAGTCTCCCCTTTGGGCCAAGGAGAGATTGTTTCCAACCTGCCAGTTTGTCCTGAATTCTGTCAACCATTGCCTCAAAATAGAACCTCTTTGCCTTTCCTTTAAATATAGTACAACCCAAGTACTTGAATGGCAAAGAACCTTGTTGGAAACCTATTGTCATCTGTAAAATCTCAATTCTGTGAGAGGGGCTATTTTTGGCCACATAAAAATAGCTCATGGCTCTACTAATCTCTTTCACGGAAGCAGCTTGGTAAGATTCTAGAAAATTTATCAGTTTTTAGGTTGATTGTTTATGACCATTAGTAAAGATGAGTAAGTCATCCACAAACAATAGGTGAGAAATGAGAAGACCGTCAACACTCGTCTTGTAGGAACCACCATGTTGGACATCATGAGTTTAGTTAGGCCTCTACTTAATACCTCCTCTGCAAGAATGAATAGACTAGGGGATAAAGAATCCCCTTGTAATCCTCAAGTGGCTGTAAAGAAAGGTGTAGGGACACCATCACTGCAATTGTTGAACTCCACACAATCTCTAACTAGGTTAATCCAATTAGTGCTAAATCCATACCTCCTTAGGGCCTCCCATAGGAATGATCATTCCAGTCTATCATAAACTTTCTTCATATTGATGTTAAGTAAAATGTTGCCACCTTGGCCTCCTTTGTCAAGCCTTTGCACAAGTTCTTGCATAATACAAATATTGTTGAAAATAGATCTTCCTACTACAATGGCTTTCTGTTGGGGAAAGACGAGCTTATCCAGAAGAGGCTTTAGCCTATTTGTGATAACTTTAGCAAAAATCTTGTAAACAATGTTGCAAAGGCTGATTGGATGGAACTCGCTAAAGTCCTTAGGGAATGAATTCTTTGGAATTAGAGCCAAGAAAGTGGCCCTCCCTTTGAAAATAGCTTGAATAGCCTCTGACATGTCTCCACCAACAATCTCCTAGCAGTTCTTAAAGAAAGCCACAGTGAATCCATCTAGTCCTAGTGCATGATTCCCATCCATGGTTTGAAGAGCATCCTGGGTTTCTATCTTGTTCAGGCATCTACAAAGGTCCTCATTGTCTCTAGAAGAGGGGCTTAGAGGAATGCAGCCAAACAACTGGTCTGAAAATACTGGGAGTTCTGATGAGAGGAGATTTTGAAAGAACTCCTGTCCTTTCTGCCTCACAAATTCTAGGGAGCCTCCAAAGCAAGGGTTGTTGAACATTCCTGCATAGGGATCACTAGAGCATCTATGTTGGACTATAGTTTTGAAGAATTTCATGTTTCTATCTCCCTCTTGTAACCATTTAATCCTGGCTTTTTGGGGAAGAAATGCCTCTTGATGCCGTTCAACATCAATAAGAGTTGCTTTTGCTTGTTGGAGTTTGTAGGAGGCTTCAGAATTTCCCTTCATCTTTGCAAGATCTTCCAGCTCTACAATTTCACTAACCACCTTGTCATGGAAAGCATTGATGTCGCCAAAAACATCCTTGTTCCAAGCCTTGAGAGCTTTTTTTAAATGGCAGAGACGATGGCTGATTCTGTTTATTGGACAGGAGTAGATGACTTCATTCCACTTCCAATCCACAAACTTCTTGAAATCAACATGCAATAGCCACATGTTCTGAGATCTGAAAGGCAAAAGGGGCCCCTCTGACGTGGTTCAACCTTTTTTACTATCATTGGAGTATGATCAGAATGGATGTGGGGCAAGTATTCCACCCATCGGGGACCCAAATCCATCCCTTGAGGGTTCATGAGAGACCTGTCCAGTCTCCCATAGATCCTTCTCTCCCCCATTTGATTGTTACACCATGAGAAATGACCTCCATCATGTAGTGGTTCCATAAGGCTATTGTTATGGATAAAATCATTGAACACCTCTACACCACCAGAGTCAATCCCCAAAATATTGATGTTCTCCTCAGCTGTCCTGACAGAGTTGAAGTCTCCCCCTATAAACCAAGCCAAATTATCCTGCTGCACCTTCATGTCTAATAGGCTTAACCAAAGGTCTGGACGTCTCTCTTTAGTGGTGGCTGCATAGACAATCGAGAGTAGAAAAGACCATCCTCCTCCTTCCAAGATCACTTTGAATATGGAGGCTTGATCACTCTCATGAATGCATCAAAACTCCTCAACATTTCTGAAGAAGACCCAAATCTTTCCTGTGACAGTTTGCCCAGCCTCCATCCATGCCAATTGCATGGATAAACCATTGAATCTCAGCTGCCGATAGGAAAGGCTCTAATAGCATGATGGTGTTGGAAGTTGCCTTGATATCCATGGCATCTTGGTAGAACATCTGATGATCCATGGGATCAATTGTGCCATCCTAAGAGAGTAGCTTGAGCTCGTTGAAGTTCCCTAGATAGAGCTCCAATTGAACTTCCTTGATGATGAGGGATTTTGTGACTTTTCTAGCTCCCTCAACTACCCCTTGCCTAGCTGTTGTAGCTCAGGCTGGAGTTGAGCGACCTCCTTCCATGGCTTCATTGTTTCCATTGATTGCACCTCTAATGGGATTGTTGATGGCATGTAAGTTTTGCGAGACGATGGTTTAGGTTTTGATTTGTATGAGGAAAGTTCTTGGATGGTGGGGGTAGTGATATTTATGTCTTTGAACACGTATGTGGACGCATCTTCTTATAATCTTAATATTGGTCAACAATCAGTTGGGAAAAAATTGTCTCTAGAGATAGTTCCAACTGATGTAGGCATTGCTTTCATTATGTCCTCCTACATCTTGGGGTACAGAAGCATAAGGGCCTTGACTTACCATGTATGGGAAGTTAATGAACCTCTGAAACTGAAGTTAGACAAGAAGGAAAGCAATGAACAGACCACGCTTTATGATTTCAGAGAGGGCATGCCTTGGGTGTCTCTTTCACCTTTATAGGGATCGGAAACCCTTAAAGTGGTGACTAGGTTTCCTTGGTCCCCAGGTCTTACAAACAATGATTGACTAGTATTTTTTCTTTTGTATGGACATTCTTCCTTTTGTTAGGAAACTTTCCTTTTGGCAGGGTATGCTATTGGCTGTTAAGGGCATGTTGGCATTGCTAGAGGTTAGTAGGTAGATTTTTTTTTAGGGTGGGTGATGAGTGAGTTGATGTCTGACATTTTGGTGGAGAGTGCTGATATGTGGTTTGCTTGGGGGTGAGCTGGCCTAGCTATGTTGGGTAGAGGTATGTGTTTCAGTTACTCAGGGATGAGCTGTTCTGTGAATCTCCTCTGAGTATAGACCATGCCAATGGGTTGGGCCTGTGCCCTTATTGGAGTTGGATTGTGCAAGTACCCCTATGAATCATGTTGTCTGTTGAATGAAAAGTTCATGCTTGTATTTATGGCTATCATCTTCAATTTTAATCTTGTTGTATCCATAGATTTTCATTGTTTAATTGAAATCTGTAAAGGTTGTTTTGCATCTTGTTGTAATTCCAGATTGAAAGCAGGTTGCACTTCTTTGTGCAGGTGTTGTGGGAACTTTTGTGGTTGATTCCCTCTCAGAAAGGTCCCATTGCCGATACTAATAAGCTTACAGTGGAAACCATCAAATACAAAGTGAAGCTTGACACTTCTGAACTTCTGAGTCAGGTTCAGGATTCTCCAAAAAATACTCTGTGCTTTCTTATAATAATTTAGTACTTTCATTTTGTTATTCTGCTTGAATATGCATGGGTAGATGCAGTTGATCTGTAGTTTGCTAAATCTTTTGAAGATGCATGTCATTCTGTATCTTAATTGGAATTCCTGTCTAATTACAGAATTTGTGTGATTTTCAGCTGCAAGATTGGAATAATAGACGACCATTTACATCTTATGGTGACTTCCATGCTCTTGATGCAGTTGGTGAATCTTTTGTTTCTCAGGTAGTATAAATGTATTGTCTCTTACCTTGGTTATGTTGAAACTAGTATAAAGTCATAGCCATTTATACTTTGTGGTTTCTACTAATTGTGCCTATAAAAAATGGAAAACTTGGGAATTTAGCAAGGGAGATTTAGACATGTAGATGGAAGTTTGTCTTAAATATTGTTTTGAACATTTGGTCACGTTTAGAAGATAATGAGAAAATTCTTTGAGGGTTTGTAGAGTAGTTGTGACAAATTCATTTCCTTATGATGTTTGACTTAGGGTTTTTTATGCAGGCTGAAATTGGTGGAAAGGAAAATGTTGGAATTGAATTTTGACATTCTTAAGGTGTTTGTGCACTTTGCGAATGTCGGAATTCAATTTTAGCATTGGCCTTCATATAAAAGGGGCTTTGTTTAGATTTTTTGTCCCCTACCACTTTGGGAAATCTAAACCACCTCTTAGAAAAACCCTCCCTGACCTCTTGATGTTTGTGTGACTTCCCCTTGAAACATTGTTCCTCTCCGTGCCTTGTGTTGTTCGGACAAAGATCTTGGTAGCCTCATCATTGGACTAACCTTGCCAGTTGGACATAATTAGACCCTTGTAAAGCCCACCTTAGTCACAATCTCCTCCCTCTCATCTTGATCTTGGATCTTCAAAACCTTCCTGTCCTTGAGAGACTCTATGAGAGTGCTTGCTTTCATTGAGAGACTTGTTGGAGAGGATGAGTAGGCAATGATCGTCCATGGGAGAAATCATGACAGAGTTGGTTAGGAGAGGGGGACCGAAGGGAGAGGAAGTTGGGGAAGGGTTTGGTAGTGGAGGTTTTTTTCCTTCCTTATATTTATCATCAAGAAAATGTCACTGCAAAATAAAAAAAATATACAAGTGTTAATATGTAAATAGATTAATTTAAAATTTGTCAATCCAAGTTAATATTGTAAAAAAAGGTCACTACAAAGTAAAAAATACAAGTGTTAATATGTAAGATTCATAATTTAAATTTTATGATTGCTATAATTTATAAATGATTTATTTATTATGATATGATATTATCTAAGTTTAAATTTTGTCATTTGCTATTATGTTTACAAACACCCAATTTTTAAATTCCATCATTTTTCGTCATATGCACAAATGCTAAAAATGACTTGCTTTTTGTTATTTCCATTTCCATCATTTACTTTCATTTTCCAAATTTTTTTTTCATCATTTTAATCTCTCTCTCTCTCTCTCTCTCTCTCTCTGGAATATATGGATTTGACTTGGACCCTTGGATATCCATTTACCTTATAATAGAAATAAAGAGAAAACACATAAGAAATTTTACACTTCCCCTCTAATTAGAGTATATATGTAATGGGTGAGATGGGTCTAGCTAGTCTAGCACATTCTCGATCTATTCTAGAATTGAGTCTATTTTAGAAAGATTCTTGTATAACTTAGGGTAACTTGGAGAATATATTTTTTTAGCTTATCACTTGTGTAATTTAATCTTTAAAGAAAGCCACCTCTTGAGCACAGAACCCTAATTTCAATTTTCCAACTGTCCCATTTCTTCTTCTACCATAGATCTCTGATTTTCTCAGTGTTATCAATATTGGCCTATCCATAATCGTGCTTGGGTGCTACATTTGGTATCAGAGTTGGTTGCTGATCAAGGAAGCAAGGGAGTAATTGTTAGGTACGAAGACAGTTTGTTAAACCACTGAAGACAGTTTTGATTGGAGTGTTGATCAAACTGTGGTGAGAAGTGATGGTCAAACTGTTAAAGGAGTGATGGTCAAACCATCTTCAGTTAGTTTTGATTAAAAGAGTGTTGTATCAGTTGAATTGATGGTTAGAGTGGACAACTGGGCAGATGTTCGATGCTACAATGGATGTTGTTAGAGTAGTCTATCGAAAGGTACAGTGTTTTTTGACATTGTGGACCAATAGGTTAGCTAACCTTCTGATGAACAGTGGCTTGAAAGGATAAAGGTGCTTTTGATGAATAGTATCAGAATGTTAGTGTGACTCCAGGTTCCAGTGAGGTGATCTTAATCATAGAATGCAGAGTTCATTGTGAAGACCAGGCGATTATTTCTGGAGATTATAGTGTATTTCTGTAATTTGTTGTAAAGGGTGATGTAACCTTAAGTATGTCTTATTTAAAGGGTTGTAACTTACTATTAGGGTGTAAACCTTATCTCTCCCCCTTGAGTGTGCATATCACAGTGTTGTGTGCACTCAATGCAAAGTGTAGTGTAGAAGATCATAATGTAAACTACCATCACCATAGATGTAGGCTATTGTCAAATCATGTAAATTTGTTTGTATCGATAAATCATATATGACACATAGAGTAGATGTATGTATTTAGAATAGATGAGCAAAAGAACCTATTCATATATTTACTTAGAAATTTCACTACAACAAAGTTGAAATGTCGTTTCTGTAAAATAGGGTACCAATTTTTGGGCCAAGTGTGTAGTTTGATATTAGTCTTAAATTGGCATATTAATTGAGATCAGAATACCATTTTCAGTTGAATGGAATTCCGTTTTAGGAGACAAATCTGCAATTGCTCACTAGTGAAAAATGACATTTTGTTATTGCAAAATGGCATACCATTTGTTTCATTAGAATTTAAGGTTCAAACTATTCGACATACCAATTTTCCAGTCAACATTTCAATGTCATACAAAAAAACTAAGGCTCATATGATCGACTATGGATTTAGTTAACTGTTTGAGAAATGGCGTACTGAATAGATCAATGACATATTGATTTCATTAAAAACTGAGATGCTTCTAAACGTTTGGATTTGATGATTATCCTTCCAAACTCTATAAATAGGATGCAATTGGATGCAACCTTTAATAGTCCCAATGTTTTAAAGGTATGCTTTCTCTCATATATAAAAAAGTATTTTTCACATTCATAGTAAGCATGTTCAAGCATCACAAAGAAAGAAGCTTTGGGTCTAGTGAATTGCTATCGTAACTCTTTATAGTGGTAAAAAAATTTACTCACTGGATTGTTGTGAGGGCTCATTGGGTTGGAAAGAGGTTGCTTGGAGGGTTTGCTAAGGTTGAAATTGTAAAGTTGTAGAGTGTTGACTCAAGAACAACATTGTTTAGCGAAACATTCAAGTGAGGAGCTTGAGGAGTGGATTTAACCTTGGGTTGTGTGAGAAATCACTATAAATTTTGTGTTCCTATGGTTTGTACTTTTTTTTTTACTTTATTGAATTTTTGCATCACTATTACATGATTACTTTGTATATAATTGATTTGTTTATCAGTTTTTCATTGAGGATTACCATTCATGTGTAGTTTAATACGATCCTAACAATATTAAGGTTGATTGTTACTACATTGGTGACATGGTAATGAAAGGTTTAATCTTCCTTATACCCAATCTTTGGAGTTGCTTGTTGATATCATCGCCAAATGTTTGGGCACTAGAATTTTTGGGACGTTATGTAGCATGTTGGGCATGATAAATATATATTTGTTTCAGCCTGAGGTGAAATTTTAGAGTGAATAATTTTTTTTAGGGTTATATGGTTGTTGTAAGTTTAGTCTCATAGTACTTAAGTTGTGTTATCTCATTTTCTACCTAATTTCTTGTGTACACACACACGCACATGCAAAAATATGAAAAATTGTAACCCTAATGCTAGAATGCCTTAGAAAATTGTAGAACTCAAATGGTTTCTCAAAATAGTTTTATCAAGTACCTTACAAGGAAAACAGGGAAGTATAGTCATATTAAATTGTCAATCAATACATACATCAATAAGATAAAAAAGGCCCCAGAAATTAGTGGAAAAATGAAAAAACTTGGAAACTGGAAGGTACAGTTCCCCCTGGCAGGAATTATCACTGCAGCCACAGAAGTTACTGTTCCAGGGCTAGAGATCTAGATTGTGCTTAAAGATGCTGCTGTAGTGCCTGGCTGTGCTCCTAAGGCTGCTGGAATGCATCCTCTTCCTGTATCTGCTGAAAGGTTCTCCCTTTGGCCCTGGAAGGCCACTTGGTACATCAGCAAGGCTAGGCAGTCATCTCCCAGAACTTCAAAGAAATTCATCATTTTTGAAATGGATTCCCAAAAAAGTTTGACATTTTTGACTATCATTTCTACTTTAGGTATTTGAGGCTTCCTTAATGCATCAAGTATCCTTATCTTGTCAATGGTGTGAGGGTCATCTGGTTGCTGCCTTGGTGGGAACCGTAAAATGTTATGGGTGGTGGTTGTACTGGTGGTGGCAGTGGTAATAGTATAAAAGTGTCATAAACCTTCTCTGATCCCAATATATAAGCAAATTATGTGGAGGTTTCTTACATTTGTATATGATATCTTCCCTTTCAGTTGTTTTTGTTTCCTTTTGGTTGCTTGTTATCCGCAGACCTAGTATACTTTAAGAAATTGCAAGGTGTGTTTTATATTTGATTTCATTAAAATTCTCATTGTCTTGTCTTCTCTCAATTCCATTCTTGTATTACTTAATTTTGTATTTATTTATTGCCACCCCTGCTTTATCTGTTTTCAGGCTTTGAAAGAAAATACAAAGGCAAAAGATGTGCTAAAGCTTGCACCATTTCTTGTTCCATTTACAAGCAGGGTCAAGATTTTTACTGTAAGTGCCTCTTTATATAATTTCTTCAACTATGTTATTTTCCATATTAACTGATTTCTGTCACAAACATGCTGTTGGATGCCTATTCATTTAGCCATTGTCATTAGCTCAACAGTTACAAATATTTAGCTTTTTTTTTTGACTCGTTGTCTTAATTTCAGTCACAGCTAAGAGCTGCCAGGCAAAGAGATGGGCATCACCCTGCATTCACTAGGTTTAGATTCAAAATAAGAAGAAATCAGATTTTTGAGGATGCCTTTAACCAGTTGCGAACATTGTCTGAGGAAGATCTTCAAGGAATGGTATGATTTCTTGATTTTCTGAATTATTAAGATGATTTATTCCCAAGTTTCTATCCCTGAAATTGTGTAATGAGGAAGCCATATGTTAAGGATTTGATGTTTGTTGACTCACATTTTCATTTTCTTATCTCTTGCAATCAGCTTCGAGTGTCTTTCATCAACGAAGTTGGAGCAGAAGAAGCTGGGATTGATGGTGGTGGAATTTTCAAAGATTTTATGGAGAGCATTACTCGTGCTGCTTTTGATGTGCAGTATGGTTTGTTTAAGGTTAGTTATACCAAATTTCTCGTATCTTCTTTTGTTGGCAATAGTGTATATTGTGCCCCACAAAAACATTTTTATAATGCTCATATGCTGTTTATAAAATATTCTTCAACTTTACTGCTAGAGGATGTAATTGCTAACAATTCCATGCACTTGTATCCTCTTTACTTTTTTACATAATTACATGTTAAATCTAGTGGCTTGTCTATATTTATTTCGTTAAGATCAACAATCTTGCTATCATGCCACCTTCAGATTCCTTCGACATCTTGATTGTAGGAAAGCTACCTCAAGGTCTATTTGGTAGCACCTTTTGAAAAACTTAGCTCTGGAGTTATTGTCTTGACCCATGATCAGATATAGGACCTTGTAGATTCTATTACGGTTCAGTTGAAAAATCACATAAATGATACTAATATTCACCCTTCTCTTTCAAACCTCATCAGTTCATTTTTCTCCTATGTGAACATTGCCTATCTGTCAGAAATAATAACAATCATTATCTAAATTTCAACTCCATCATTGTGCGGGGCTCCTAGATCAAATCTTATCTTGTAGTACAAACATCTGAAAATGAATAATAGATAGGTAATAGAGAACAACAAAATGATAGTTGGTCTATAGGAGATGCATTGTGCAATTGCGATATCAAATGGCTTTTGTTGGTCAATGGGGAATGATTGACCAAAGGTTTAAAACTTGAAAGCTTGATGTAGTATACTTATGGAATTCAACTTTGGTTTAATATCAAACTTTGGTTTGACAAAGGAAATATTTAGACTATGATAGAAATGTTGGTGGAAGTTTGCTCACATCACAAAAGTCTATAATAAATGTTTAAAACTATGAATTTTTGTATGAAATTTTAGGTCATATTATAATAATCAAGAAGACAACAACAACAATAATTTGAGTTATAATACTACCATGTAGGGTCAGTCACATGATTTTTTTTTTCCAAGTATTTCTATTTATGGTCAAATGTTTAATTATATTATGTAATTTTAAATTTTTTCTTACAATTCCTAACCAAGTAACTTTAGACATATATCTATTCTTTTTAATTTGTTTTTCATTAGTTAATTCTTCTCTTCTAACTGATGTATTCTTGACTTCTTAAAGATATGATCAAATAAGCTAAGCCAATTTTCTATTATTTTACCTTCTATAGAGGCAACTCTTACTTTATTCCTAGTAATTTTTTTTTAGTTTATCCCTTATGGTACTATCACTTATTTAAACATATGTATTTCAACAACATTAACTTTTTATGCATGATCATGCTTCATTGGTTACTATCCTAAGTCATAAAGTGTAGTTATATGAGTGACTATTTTATAAAATTTTATAAAATATGAATTTTATTAAAATGTTGTTCATCCATAACCAAGATGAGTAAATATGAATTTAGGAAGAACCCTTAGTATAAATATGTCTATAAGAAATTTCCTTGTTTCTCTTCTTATACCTTTAACATCAATAATTATTTTTTCATATATGTCTTTCGTAATATCAATATATCTAATAAGTACTCTATTAGGGATAATTTGTTATTAGGATCCATTTATGTTAGGGTCTAATGATGTACTTAACCCCTTGTAATCAATGAAAAGTCCTAATGTTCTTCCATAATATTTCTTTACATGGTATCAGATGTTAGGTGTTGTCGACTTCACCTGTGTTGAGGTCTTTTGATGGTGTTCACCCCTCCCTCCCTCCTCTCCTCGTGGATGACCACTCATATTGTTCCTATGCTTTGAGTGTATGGTTGTGACCTTTTTCCTATTTGTCCAATGTCTTTATGTTGTTTGTTCTTTAGGCTTGTGGGTACTTGAGTCTAGCCTACCATTGTCTCCTTTGTTTGCCACTACCTTTGGCATGGGTGCTCCTTGCAATGATTCTTGGACATCTAAGCTCATGGCTACAATTGTGAAACTCAATGACATTGTGAGATTAGGGCTAATCCATGAAAGAGAAAGGAGATTGTTATTTCTTGATCAAGGATTAAGTACACTATTTACATTCCAATAGGGATAAATGGATCCATAATCGGATCCTATTGGAAACACACATTACAACACTCCCCCTTAAGCTAGATGATATATATTTGTTATACCTAACTTGTTACAAAGATAATAAAAAACTTTATGACCAAGAGCCTTGGTGCCAATGGCTTGGCTTTTTGCCTTTTAGGTTTGAGTATTAGTACAACACTAGTGAGCACAACTTGATAGGTTTTTTTCCTTACAAGGTTTTATATGGGGTTCAACCACCAATCCCATTGTTGTAGATGCCTAACATTATAAAGGTTGCAATAGTTGAGGAGGAATTAAGGGATCAGGAAGATCTATTCAAGAGGCTGTAGGAAAATCTCCACAAGGCTAGAATGCACATGAAAAATATGGCAGATAGGCATTGTCAAGATGAGTAGTTCAATGTAAGAGATTGGGTCTATTTGAAGCGTAATTGTATCACCAAAATAGTGTCATTTCTAGGTTGTCTTGGAAGCTGGCTACATGCTATGATGTCCCATTTCAAGTAGCCCATCATCTTAAATTGCCACTCGAGTTTGGAGTTCATTTGGTGTTCCATGTCTCATAGCTTTGTAGTAGAATTGGTCTAGTTGAGGAATTGGTCACTACAAAATCACTAATTGTCCATCCAATCATCAATATAGGGCCACACAAAATTCTTAAGCAACACATGGGTAGTTGGGGAAATGTAGTTATTAAATAGGTGCTAGTGCAATGGAAGGGCCAAAATGCCACTTTAGTCATCTGGGAAGAGTATCATAAGTTGTTGTTGCAATTCCCAAATCTTAAAGACAATGTTAAGTCTATGGAGGGAGGAGATGTAATAGGAAAATGAATTAGTTAGTTCATTTTCATGTTTGGTTCAACTAGTTAGAGTTGTCTAGACTAGTATTATGTATTAAGGTTGTTGAGTTGTATTGTTGGTCCTTATATGGATCTTAGGATCCATTTAAGATGTACCTATATAAGTACTTAACTCATTCCTAAGATGAATGATACCTTTCTCCTCTCTCCATTAAGCCCTAATTATCTTGGTATTAGAGTGAGGTTCCGATTAAGGCTTCCCCTTCTCTCCCTTTCTCCTTCATGCATCTCCTTCTTGCTTGAAAATCTCCAATGAAGACTTGCTGATCAACCATGAATAGTTGCATGTGTAGGTGTCTGTAGATGCGATCACGTAATGCATCCCCTTCTGTTAGCTGTGTAGGTTGCAACCTTAGTTCATGGATAGCTAACATGTTTACCTCCCATCCACTTTCAGTCTGTCTCTCGTCCATCTTCTATTCTCGTGTGACATCTCGACGCATGAGTGACTATTGTGGGCTTGAACAACAGCCACATGGTCTCTTGCAATCCTTGTCAGTGTGTTGTGGCTTGGAGGTCTCTTGTGGCATCCTTTCAGTTGATGACAACTCCATTCCACTGATGTTTGTAGGTCTCCACAATGATAGGTAAAAACCCTTATTGACTGCTTGCACGTCCATTTTGCTCAAGTGACATTTGTCCTCTTCTCTTTTGTTGGTTGGGGTCATACTACTAGTTGTAGTGGTTTGTTCTATAACTATGACATCTTCCTTAGAGAAAAAGGGCAGTAATTTACTCATTCAAAGTTTTCTAGGCATTTCTGAAAAACTTAATGGGTCTAATTATTTACTTTGGGCGCAAAGTTTTAAGAGAATTGTTGTAGCTCACCATCAAGAGTCTCACCTTATCTCTCTTCCACCAGACATTAAAAGTGATGCATACAGGGATTGATACGCTGATGATGCTACTACTAGTTCATGGATGGTCACAAGCATGGAACCTCATGTTGCATGTGATATCTCCATGATGAAGATTGCAAAGTAAATGTGGGACAACCTAAGTTAGACGTTTGGGCATGAAAAGAACATATATAAGATTCTTTAGGTTTATGAAGATCTGTTCCACGTGAAATAGGGCGACAAAATTCCTTAGGAGTATTATAGTTTAGTTAGAGGTTTGATAAATGAATTGAACATATATCAGCCTCTTATGTCAGATATTGTCACCTTTTAGAGATACCACAAGGAACTTGTCGTCATTGCTTATCTGGCTAGTGTTAACTTTAATATTGCATCTTAGATTAGGGGACAGGTTTTGGGAGTTGATAACATGCTAGACCTTGTTGCAACCTTTGCTAAAGTGATGCACATCTCTACCATGTCTTCCTATGCATTAGCTCCACCTGTTATAGATCAATTTGCTTTAGTCGCCTCTAGTGGACGAGGTCGTAGTCGTAACATAGGAAGACAAAATGATCATCAAAGACCAAAATGTTAGTGGTGCAGCAAGCTAAGACACAAGTTTAAGAATAGTGGGACAAATTTCCACATTTATGTCCTTAACTAGCCAATGTTAGCTTAGACAAATAATCGATTGTCTCTATCTCACAGGCCAACTATCAATGTTTTCTTTAGCGACAAGGATAGGGTTCCAATGCCATGAGTGTCCAAAAGTTTGCTACACTTCCAGGTACAAGTACCACCCCAATTGTATCTGATAGTAAGTCCTAGATAATCAACTCTAGGGTATCCTCTCACATTTTAGGTAACTCTACCTTATTTGATTGTTTGCCCATTATGTAAGATAAGACCTTTGTGTCCATTGCTGACAACCATTTATGTTTTGTATTTGGAAAGGGAGACATCCAAGCCTCTTCTTAGATCAAGTTGAATGATATCCTTTACATTTTGGATTTTTCTTTCAACCTTTTATCCATTAGTGCACTTATAGTTCAATTATAATGCTCAGCTACCTTTCTTTTTCATGTCACTTTTTAAGACTTGCAGACAGAGTGGAGGATTTGTTTGGGGCGTAGACCACAATTTTTTGGAGCATATCTTTTGAATTGTGACTCTATACTGCATGGTCTGGTGGCCTATATGTCCAACATAGAATCATCTACTTTGTGGCATTATCGTCTTGGTCATCTTTTTTAGCAGAAGCTTTGTCAAGTTTTACCTTGGTTTTCTATTCATTCTCTTACTTATGAGTTTTGTCAGCTTGGGAAGTATACTTGTGCATCCTTTAAGAAATTGCATTTTGTGTCTTCTGATTACATGTTTAATTTTGTTTATTGTGACATTTGGGGTCCAAGTAGAGTCGCATTTGTTTTAGGGCATAAATATTATGTAGTTTTTGTTGATGACTACTCCCATGTAACTTGGGTCTATTTGCTAAAAGATCGTTGCAATGTTATCCATGTTCTCGAAAACTTCATTGTTGAAATAAAAGTCAATTTTTTGTTTGTCTAAAAATCTTATGTACTGATAATTCCTTAGAATTTATGCAAAAAGATTTTCAAGGTACTTATTCTTCTCTTGGAATCATTTGTCAGACCACTTTTCCTCATACATTGTCATAAACTGGTGTTGTCGAACGGAAATATCGCCATATTCTTGATATTGCTTGCACCATTATGTTATAGATGTATGTTCCTAAGTTTTTGTGGTTTGATGTTATTCTAACTTCAGTCTACTTGATTAATAAGATGTCTTCTACTCCCTTAAGAGAGTCCATTCCTTTCCATCATTTCTATCTTGATAAAGAGTCATTTTTTATTCTTCCCAAGGTGTTTGAGTGTACTGCTCTTGTTAAAGATCTTACTCTTAATCTTGACAAATTATTTATTTGTGCACTCAAATATTTCTTTGTTGGTTATTCTCACTCTCAAAAAAGGTATCGTCTTTATTATCCTCCCACTCATCGCTACATCATCTCTCAAGATGTTACCTTTTTTGAGTCACAACCTTATTATGATAGTGACCCCACTTCGTCTCCTCCCATTACTACTCCACCTTCCTTTTCACCCCCCATGGATGTCTTATGTGATTAGACTCCAAGTGTCACTTAGTATGAAGACTCTTCTGTGCAGGATCATTCCAGCTCACCACCATTGCAGGTATACATTTGCCGACCATATGCTCCCACTCCTACTATGCCATCCTCCCTCCTTGATGGTGACTCTGTTGTCACCCCCTAGATGACTTTCCTATTGCTCTAAGGAAGGGCACCTGCTCTTGTACTCAACACCTTTTGTCCAATGCTATTTTCTATGCTAACCTTCATCTCACCTTTCACCACTATGCCTTAACCATCTTTGTAGAGTCTTTACCTTTAGGCACTCAAGATGCTCTCACTACTCCACACTAGAAGGCAACTATGGATGATGAAATGCATGCTCTTCTCTCTTGTGGCACTTGAAATCTTGTATCTCGACTAAAGGAATGAATGTAGGCACATACATGTGAGTTTCAAAACAGATACTTGATGAGAGTGTTGATAGATACAAAGCTCACCGGGTGGCTAGAGTTTTTTCTCGAGAATATGGTGTGGATTATTTCAAAACTTAACTTTTTCCTTTATAGCTCGTCTTGACTCCATTCAAGTGCTATTGTCCATGGTAGTCAATTAGCCTTGGCCTCTTATTCTACTTGATGTTAAGAATGCATTCTTTTATAGTGATTTTGATGAAATTGTTTACATGAAGTAACCTCTAGGTTATGTTGCTCAGGGGGAGACATCACAAGTTTGTTTGCTTCATAATGCCATTTATGGCCTCAAACAAAATCCAAAAGCATGATTTGAGAAATTCTGCAATGTAATGTGGAGTGGTGGCTTTGATAGCTGTTGTATTGATCATTCCCTTTTTGTCAAACATATTTCACGAGGAATTGTCTTGCTTATAGTCTATGTAGATATGCTGTTGATAGGTAGTGATGTACAAGACATTAATGAGATGAAGTCTTTTCTAAACAAACACTTTGCTACAAAAAACATGAGCAAACCACAATACTTTCTAGGGATTGAAATGACCTATTCCAAGGGAAGACTATCTTGATCTCAATGGAAGTATGCCTTAGACTTGTTAAAAGAAACTAGTCTTGAAGGGTGTTAACTAGAGAGTACTCCCATAGAACAAAATCATTCATTCTATAATGAAAATTCTCCTTTATTTGAAAATCTAGGTAGTTACAAGTGTCTTGTTGGGAAACTCATCCACTTAACAGTCCACTTGACTAGACATCACATTTGCTATTAACTTGCTTAGTCAATTCATGCATGCTCAAAGACAAGTACATTGGTAAGGTATTGTCTGTGTACTATCATACATCTAAAAGGCTCTATAGAAAGAGCTTCTTTATAAAAAACATGGACATCTACATGTTGTTGGATATGTTGGTGATAAGACTACCAAGAAGTTGACTTCTAGTTTTCTAACATATCTTGATAGCAATCTTGTGATATGCTGGAGCAAGAAGTAAAATGTGGTTTCTAAAGCAAGTGCTAAAGTTGAATATAGAAGCATGTCTCAAGCTACATTTGAAATGATGTGGTTGAAAGCCTTGTTATAAGAGTTTGTAGTTGACATTCATGAACCAATGTTAATGTTTTGTGACAATTAAGTTGCAATTTACATTGCAAATAATCGTATTTTTCATGAACGAACAAAACACATTGAGGTTGATTGTCACTTCATTCAAGATAATGTCTTGAAGAAAATTATATTTACTCCATTTACATGGTCCGAAGATCAGCTAGCAGATATTCTTACCAAAGGACTTGGTATATAAATTTTTGAAAATCTATGTAACAAGCTGAAACTTTTTGATATATATATATAGTTCAGCTTGAGGGAGAGTATTGAGTTGTATTGTTGGTCCTTATATGGACCCAACCCTTGTATGGATCTTAGGATCCATTTAAGATGTATCTATATGAGTGATTACCTCATTCCTATGATGAATGATACCTTTCTCCTCTCTCCATTAAGCCCTAATTATCTAAGGTAAAGGTTGATGTAAGAGGGTAATCTTTTTGTGTTGTATTTGATGTGTAACCCTAAGAACGGAGAGCTGCTACTTGTTGAAAGTAGCAATTGTAGTTGATTTTTCCTTCCATTGTAGATTGTCAAGTTCTTTGATATTATGAGTGTTGACCTCCTCAACATCGTTTGTCGCAATTACCAATAGACAATAGATATAGTATTGGCGTCATTGAAAATCAACACGCCATTGAAATTCTATTAACATGCATTGAGGTTGACTTCTATAAGTATGCTTTTTCAAGACTTCTATAGACAACGAATAGTATTGGCATCATTGAAAATCAACACACCAATGAAATTCTACTGACATGCATTGAAGTTGGCTTCTATATATATGCTTTTTGAGGAAGAGTGTGAAATATAGTTTGTTTTGGCAATTGGTATTTTTTTCTGTTTCAACTTTTAATGTTACGTATAGGTAATGCGTTTTGTCGTTGTTGGTTTGTTAATGGTTTCTTTAGTTCTTTTTGGTTGAGTTCCTAGGTGAACCTTGCATTCTTTGCTTGATAAATATTTGTCAAAATATATCCTATCCATTCCTTGGAAAGAGGATGAAGTTAGGTTGACTTATCTGGTACAACAATTTGAATACTTACAATTTCTGAGGCATCACTCGATGGAAAAATAATATATGCCTTTTTGACTTATATTTTTTTTAATTTACTATCACTTCCAAAGCCCACTCACTGAGATACTGAACTTTTATATTTATGGTTTCTTTATTTTTGGAAAAAATGAAATTATACCCATAATATTAGAAAGGTCTAATGGAGTTACAAAAGTGCAATGGAAAATAGAAATATCTTCATTTAAATACAATCATATAATGAATCCCGTACATAAATATTCAAAAAAATATTACATTGATCCATCCTCTCGAAAATAATTTTCATGTGTGATACGTTTACAACTTCAAAAGTAACAGCATCTCATCCTAACAAAATGCGTCTGTTATGTTGCATTATCTTATTTAACATTTTTTTAGTTTTGGCCTTCTATTCATTTAGGAGTCAACAGATCATCTACTATACCCTAATCCTGGTTCAGGACTGATACACGAGCAACATCTGCAGTTTTTCCATTTCCTTGGAACTATTCTTGGAAAGGTATTCTCCCTGTAAACTTGTACACTCACATACTTCCAACCATATTTTTTTGTCATAATGAGTAGCACTAGGAGTCATATCAATGCTTAATTGATCTTTGTTGACAACATTTAAATAACATAAATTCTATATGACAGTTTTTTGGTTAATGCTGGTTTTTTATTTTTCTTTTATTGTTACTTATAAAGACACATTCCATTTTTTCCTCCATGGAATCACAAACAAATATGCAAGGAATTATTCTTCCAAGGCAATGCAGTGAAAGATTGCATACTCAAATGATCTCTGTTGAAATGTTGGTGCATTCCATGGAATTCGTGAATTACATATACATCTATCCAATTTTTGGGAGTCATTATTTCATAACTTCTACCCATTGCTTTGTTACCTGTATGCATGGAGAGTACACACTTGTGGATAGTGTTCAACAGTATTTAGTTGTTAGTCATTGCATTTTTGGATCAACTTGATAGACTTCTGAAAAATGGTGATCATATCTTCCAAGAAAACAATAAAATTTTTGTTATGGTATACTTTTATATTTGTAAGCTATTTTTCTTGTATGTGGTTTGTTGTTGAATTTCTATGCGGATTTTTCTTTTTGCATCCTTGGATTATGTGCGAATTGTAAGAGTCACCTATGTTCTTAAAAAATGGGAAAAAAACATTTGATGTTTACTTAGATTGCTAGAAATTCCAATTTTAGCAATTGTTATGTTGCTTCACTTTTATCATTGTTTTTTTTTATCATGATTCATGACAGGCAATGTTTGAAGGTATTCTTGTGGATATACCTTTTGCAATGTTCTTCCTTAGCAAGTTGAAACAAAAGTAAGGCCCCATCCTTTGATTTCTTCTATACTTTTGAATTTGGAATCTAACCATTTTTTTTTGAGAAGCTTTCCTTTCTTGTATGTTAAGATACAACAATGGGTAATGTGTTATTCACTAGGGCAACAAATGACTTCTCTTTATATAGGCTACAAGTGTAAGTGGAGATATGATTACTAATGTGTGACTAAACCCACTTGCAAACATGTCTGGTATCATGTGAGAAGAAGGGTTGAAGGGCAAAATTGAGTTCTCAAGAAAGAGTACAAAGAGATATACACATATATGAGTAGTGTGATCTTATTGTAAACAAATACTCATTTACCTATATAATATACTTAAGCACAATACATAACTTCTCTCACACATATCATTACTACTTGTTCATTATTGCTACTACTACAACAGTTATTTTAGTTCCCACTTATTTAGAGCTACTACAATTTTTTCTTCTTTTGTTGTTAAAGTTCCTTGATCTATTCATGGGGTGGGTTCTCATAAATGAAAGAGGAGTACGAGGGGGGACCAGGCCTGTACATTGGGTAGCCCCTTAGCATTCGTCATCAGCATCATCCCCGCTTTGGAAGGTAGCTCATTACTGTGTCTAAAAATTTTCTGGCTTTCATGCTCCAGAGCTTCACAAGCAAGGATATTAGGAATTATGTTGGATTCTCTCTATATGTGTTGCATCAATCTAACCATCCTTGTAAATATGATCAATTGTGGTCAAAACGAATGAACCTGCCAGCACATGCAGTCCCCTCCCATTAACATTTGAACCACTTAGAGTTACTACGGTTGTTTATGTTTATTATTTGTAATTATGTTTGAATTTCTTATAAGGTGGGCATGTTAGATGCTTCAACATGAATATGAGTATTAGAGTATATGAATAAATGGATCTTTATATGAATCCTAAGGCTAGTGGAAGAAGAGAAAGGAGAGAATTGTCATTCCCTCACTAGAAAGTTACATAAATACCATATGGGTAAAATGACACAAATGCCCATAATAGTAACACAGATACATCTAACACTCTCTCTCAGACTGGAGCAAAAATATCTACCATGCCTAGCTTGTTATAGAAATCATAAAAAATTCTAGTAGATAGTTTTTTAATAAAAATGTCCACAAGTTGATTCAACAACAGAGTATAAGGGGGTGCAAATATAATTTTTCAAGATCAAATCCTTGACAGAGTGACAATTCACTTCTAGATGCTTTGTTTTTTCATGGAAATGGAATTGCTTGCAATGTAGATTACTAATTAATTGTCACAATGCATTTTCATTAAAAGATTAAGCTTAACTCCATTAGTAAGGAATGGAGCTACATCATGTCACAACCAATGAGTCATAGCCTTGCATTCCACTTCAACACTTGATCTTGAAATAATATTTTAATTTTTACTCATCCAAATAACAAGATTACCACTTACATATGTACAATAACTTGATGTGGATTTCCTATCTCCCTTGTCTTCTACATACCCAAAATTTAAATATGATTCAATTTGTACATGGCCATGATCTCTATATATTAATACTTTTCTTGGAGTTCCTTGATATAAGCTAAAACATGCATAGTACCTTGTCATGTACTTGCTTGGGTTCATGCATGAATTGATGGACACCAATTGAATTGATATGTTAAGATGTGTAATAGTAAGATAAATAAGCTTTCCAAGAAGGCATCTACCATTCCTTCTAAGAATTGAGAATTTTGCTCAATAGGAGTGCTTTCAGGTTTGCACCTTATAAGGCAAGTTTCTTGTAATAAATAAAGAGTGTACGTCCTTTGTGTGAGAATCATTTCTCCTTTCCCATTAGCAAATTCTATTTTAAGGAAATATTTTTGTTTTCCCATATCATTAGTGACAAAGTTTTTTGATAAATATGCCTTCACATTCTCAACATAATAAGGACTTGAATGATCTACGAGTCATTATTGAAAATCGACTTACAAGACAATATCACTAAATTTCTAAAACTAGACTTTTGGACTTTGCTTGAGTTTATAAATAGACTTTTTCAAAAGATATACAGTTCTCTTTTTGAACAACTTATTTAGGAGATTGCTCTATATAGACTTGTTCAAATAGATTACCATGTAAAAAACCATTTTTAACATCAAGTTGATGAAGTGATCATTGTTTGTTCATAATTAGGGATAACAAAACTTGTATTGAATCAAAATGTGCAATAGAAGAGAAAGTTTGCTCATAGTCAACACCGTATATCTAAATAAAGTCATATCTCACCAAACAGGTTTTGTACTTATTCATTGATCCATCAACATTATGTTTGACAATAAACACTCTGCAACAACCAACTATTTTAGTACTTGCAAGGTGGGTCATTAGATCCCAAGTACCATGAGATATGAATGCATTCATTTTTTTCATTCATGGTAGATTTCTAATGTGGACAAAGAAGAGCTTCTTAATAAGATTTTGGAATAGACTGTTGGAAAATGATAAGGGAAAAATGATAAAAGGTTGGGCGATGTTTATTGTATGTAACAAAGTTAAGGATAGAGTAGGCAATAGCACGGTGCCTATCTCTATTGACTATAATGAGAAGGTCAAGGTCAAGGTCAAGCTCAAGTGGACCTAGTGGCAGTGGAGGAGGATCAAGAGATTTGTAGGCTACTTGCATAGAGGAATTTGAGTGTGTGACATGGATAAAGTGGGAATTGGGAGAAGAAGAGGGACGAACCCTTTGCAAGGCAGAGGAGAGGAGGAATAATTAAAGTATACAACAGACTCAAAAAAGGTAACATTATACCAATGCATAGGAGGGTGGTAATAATGATAGCCCTTCTAGACGTGGGTGTAACCATCAAAGACACATTTTAAGGTCCTAGGCTCTAACTTATCCAAGTTTGGTGTGCAACAATGAACAAATGCCACATAATCAAAGACCTTAGGAGGCATAGACAAGGACTCTTGATTAAGGAGTAATTGATGCAAAGGAATCTTGCCACCAAAAGGACCAAAAGGAATCTTGCCAGTAAGAACCACATCTAACCAAAGGTACTTAGGAACACACTGCTCAAACAAAAGAGTGCAAGAACATCTTAGATGTAGTAATGTTTGCATTTGACTACCCTATTTTATTGAAAAGTGAGGATAAAAGGTTTGATGTAAGATACTATGTGAATCAAAAAATTCTTGATTAGTACTTTGTAAGAATTCTAGGGCATTATTTGTTTGAATAATTTTGGATTTAAAGAAAATTGATTTTGTTTCCATAAAAAACTTTTGAATAACATCAAGAATAGTCTTACAATCTTTAAGCAAATAAACCCATGACAAATGATAATTTTCAATGATATCAATAAACACAATATAATATTTGTACCCTAAAACAAATGATTTTAGAGTAAGACCTTAAATGTTACAATGAACTAAATTAAAAAGACTTTTACTAGTAGACAAGGATAGAAATTTATGGGAAGCACCGTGGTGCTTTTGTAGTTGACATGACTCACAAGGAAAATGTTCTAAAGAGACCTAGGGAATAGTTGTTTGAAAACCTTGAAATGATGAATGACCAAGTCGACAATGTCACAATAAAGAAGACTCCACCACAGATGCAACAACTGTAAATCCTTGAGGTATATCATCCTAGACAAGTTGGTAGACACCATTGCATTGCTTATGGCCCAACCTAATTCTCTTCTCCATCTTCAAGTCCTAAAAGACACAATGATGAGTAAAGAGTTACAGAATAGAAAAGTTGTTTAGTTATTGCACTAACAAATAAAAATATTGACAGAGAATTCTAGAGCAAGTAGAACTTTATTCAACAGTGAGCTGAGGAGCATGAATTGTGCCCTCCCTAACAATAGGACAAGTTTGGCCATTAGCAATACTAATAAGGAGATTTCAGATAAATGGAAAAGGCAGGTAAATAGGTTGCTATTACTTGACATGTGGCAAGAAATCCTAGAGTCTATAATTTATCCATTAGTCTTAGAAGCAAGCAATGTAGAGATATTTGAAGTGGAGGTTTGGGTAGCATTAGCCGAAGATGCTTGATTAGCTTGAAGATGAAGGTACTCATCATAATCAGATTAAGGGATGACTACTGTTTCAAGAGAGGACCCTGTAGTGGAGGAAGTAAGATGTGCTAGGGGTGGGGGACCAAACTTGTCCCAACTCTAATTGGAAGGTTGATTAAACCTGACATGATGGGATGTTTTTCATGACCATGAGATTTCCCTTTGGACGATTTGGAACCAATATAGGGTGGCTGGTAGTAACCATAGCAGACTATTCCTGGATTGTATAAGATGAAGGGGCAAGCATGCTAATGGAGATATGAAGTGTACGAGCAAGAGAAGTTTGCAAGGTAGGAATAGTGTCAACTCCCAAAATTTGCCCCCAAATTTGATGTGCAATCTCAAGTTTTAATCTTATAGTCTTGTCAGGAAACTGGCCGCAACTAATTCATCTTGATGCTGTTTGATCTTGTTCATATCAGCCACCAGTGGTTGATATACATTTAGTTCATTAAAAAAGGATCATAAGTGGTTTTAATATTCTTGTACAGACCTGCCCTCCTGTTTATGTGTGAAAATTTGCTTATAAATTTCAAAGGTACGGTCAATATTCTTTTCCTGTTTGTAGGTACTTTTAAGAGTATACCAAATGGACTTAACTAGTTTAAGCATCATGATAGAGGTGGCAATTTCATCATCCATACTATCAAAGTCATATTATCACGACTCAATCTACATAAATAGCTTCCTTAGTATCCAGTGGTGGATGAGTGATATAGTGAAGTTTTTCATGTGCTTCAAGAAGAGTTTCAAAAGCTTGGGACCAAAGACAATTTTTTCCATTAAGTTTAGTGGAAGTGGCCGTAATTCCTTTGGTTGAAGAAGAAGAAGAAGAAGAAGAAGAAGAAGAAGAAGAAGAAGAAGAGATAGATAGATGGATCCTTAGATGGATCTTTAAATGGATCTTTGTTAAGTATAAGACACTTAACACTTCCTCTTAAGTTGGAGCATATATATCATATATGCCCAGCTTATTACAAAATTTCCTAAAAATATTTGCATTAAGCCTTTTGGTGAGAATATCTGCAACTTGATCTTTAAACTTGATATAAGGAGTGGATATGACTTGCTTTTGAACATTATCGCAATACATGTGCATTGGACCACAACTGTTAACTCTTAGTTCAAACAACAAGGCTTTTAACCAAATTAGCTTCGTAGAGGTGGACATACTTCTGTATTTAGTCTTAGTATTGAATTTTACAATCACATTTTGTTTCTTGCTCTTTCACGTGACAAGATTGCCCTCAACATAGGTTAGGAAGCTAGATGTATATTTTCTGCTAATCTTATCTTCAACATAACTTGCATCTAAGTAGCCTTCAATATTAGTATGACCATGTCTTTTATACAGAAGTCCTTTGCCAGGAGTTTGTTTAATATATGCCAACAAATGAAGAACACCCCGCCAATGGACCTCTTTGGGTGAATGCATAAATTGACTAAGGAGATTAATAGTGTAAGAGATGTTAGGCTTGGTTGCAGTGAGATAAATAAGTTTGCCAACTAGTCTCCTGTATTGACCTAGATCATCAAAAAAGGGAGACTCAGTGTCCTACAAAGAGTGAGTCTGCTTAATAAGTGTGTCTTCTAGCTTGCACCCCTCACGTCCTGTCTCTTTAAGAAGATCTAGAATATATTTCCTTTGAGATAAAGACAAAATTCCATCAGAATGAACAAACTCAATACTTAAGAAGTATTGAGGAGTTCCCATATCTTTTGTAATGAAGTGTCTGTAGAGAAAAAGTTTTGTATCTTCAATATCTTGAACATCACTCCCAATCAATAACATGCCATTCACATACACAACAAGAATAACAATACCATGAGAGGTGTGCTTGATGAATATGGAGTGGTCAATCTTGTAGTTATGAAAACCATCACCCCACATAACCCATTTCAAACCAAAGCTTTAGGGCTTTGTTTGAGACCATAGATGGTCTTGTGAAGATCACACACCTGCATCTCCCCTTGAGCAACATAACTAAAAGGTTGCTCTATATAAACTTGCTCATCAATGCCACTATATAAGAAGACGTTTTTGATATCAAGCTACACAAGAGGCTAGGAAGAATTGATAGCCAAAGATAGAAGAACCTGAATGGAGTCAAGGCGTGCCACTAGAGAGAAAGTCTTTGAATAGTCAACCTGCTATGCAAGAGAAGAGTAAGAAGAGATGAAGAAGCAAACACACAACACTTGGATTTACGTGGTTCCCCAACTTGGGTACATCCACTGATAGAGGGTTGAAGTTCTCTTTTGTTTTAGGTGAAATACAAAAATGATCAGCACACTAATGGGTGCCCTAGGTTTATGCTTAAATAACATGGACAATACAATTGGTCAAATGACTAGAATACCCTTACAAAGATTCAAGTCAGATATTCAACAATCTCTATCTTGACTTGAATTACAAACTCTACCTTGAGTAAAACTCTCTATTACAATGACTCACGTAGGGTCAGCAGCATCCATATATGTTGAGCAAATTAAGACAATGCTTAAACTTACTCTCAATCACCCCTTTGTAAACATATCAGTTGGATTGTATTTGGTGTTGATCTTTAGGATCTTTATTCTGTCTTCACTTTTAACAAAGTGATATTTGATATCAATGTGTTTTGTACGATCATGGAACACATTGTACTTTGCCAAACAAATGACACTGAGACTGTCGTAGAAGATATCAACTCTGTCAACTTGCAATCCAAAGTCTCCAAGTAGCCATTTTAGCTAAATTCCTTCCTTTGCAGTTTTTGTCATTGTCATGTACTCGGTTTCGGTAGTGGAGAGCGAAATTGTAGGCTAAAGTGTAGATTTCCAACTGACAACTGAACTTGCTACTATAAAAATATATCCTGTTAAGGACTTCCTCTAATCAACATCTCCAGCAAAATCTGAATATCCTACCATACTGCAACTTTGTTTGACACCATATATCGGCCCAACATTTGAAATTCCCTTCAAATATCTGAAAATCCTCTTTACAGCCTGTCAATGGTCTTTTCCTGGATTTGACATAAATCTACTTACCACACTAAGAGGATAGGCCAAATCTAGGCGAGTACATACCATTGCATACATAAAGCTCTCAACAGCTTGGGAGTAAGGAATGCGCTGCATGTATTTCTTTTTCGATTGTGTTTGAGGTGACATGGCTGATGTTAATCGAAGATTTCTGTCATAGGGTGTCCCAATGGCTTTACTAGAAGCCATTCCAAATTTATTTAAGATCTTCTACACATAGCTGTGTTGATGAAGAAACAACTTTCTAACGCTTCTGTCACGTTGTATCTCCATCCCTAGGATCTTGCTTGCAACACCTAAGTATTTCATTGTAAATTCAAACTTTAAGGTATTTTTCAAATCCTGTACAACATTAATATCTTTGACTGCAATTAAGATATCATCATCATACAAGAGCAAGTATATATGCGTACCATTATTTAAGTGTTTGATATATACATATGAACCAAATGAGCTACGTAGAAAACCAACTTTGGTAATAAAAGAATTAAATCTTTTATACCATTGTCTTGGAGATTGCTTGAGTCCATACAAAGACTTCTTAAGCTTGCAAACCAAATCTGATCTCCCTTTCTTTACAAAACCAATTGACTATTCTATCTATATTTCTTCTTTTAAGTCACAATGTAAGAAGACTGTCTTCACGTCAAGTTGTTCAAGCTCTAAGTTCTTCATTGCAATAATAGCCAAAAGAACTCTGATGGACGTGTGTCTAACCACTAGTGCAAATATTTCATTGTAGTCAACGCCTTCCTGTTGAGAATAGTCTTTAGCCACTAATCTTGCCTTGAATTGTGTCCTAAGATTGCCTTGTGTTCCAACTTTCTTTTGAACACTCATTTGCAATCTACAACATTCTTATCTTTTGGACATTTCACTAAACCACATGTTTGATTTTTCTGAAGGGACTGAAGCTCCTCTTGCATAGCTTCCATCCAATGAGCAACATCTGAATCATTTATAGTAGCATCATATGTTAGAGGATCAATAACTTCACCTCACTTGCAGCCTGCAAGGCAAAAGTAATCATATTGCTGAAACTATACTTCTGCGGGTGCTGAGGAACTCTCTTAGGTCTGTCCCTAGTAACACATCTGTCTTGTGGTTCCTTTTTAGGTTGATCTGCATTTTCATCTAGGTTCAAATACTGATCTTCGTCTGAAGTTATTTGTTTTAGGACATACTGTTGTGACAAGTCAAACTCCACCTACTCAAGAGTGTTGGATTCATCTAACATTATGGGCAACTCTTCATTTTGTATCAAAGTGGTCTCATCAGAAGTGACATCACGACTGTAAATTATTTTTCTTATTTCTTTATTAAAAATTTTGTACCCTTTGACTCTCATATTATATCCAACAAAGATGTCCTTTCTGGTACATGACTCTAACTTACCATTATCTATATGATAGTATGCTGAACAACCAAAAATCTTCAATTTGGAATAATTTGCAACCCTGTTCATCCACACTTCATAAGATATCTTATCTTTTATACCATTAGAGGGTGACCTGTTGACAAGATAAGAGGCTGTGTTAATAGCCTCAGCCTAAAATTTCTTCTCCAATCCGACATGAGAAAGCATGCACCTTGCTTTCTCCAACAACGTGCGGTTGAGATGTTCTGCAACTCCATTTTATTGTAGAGTGCCTCTAACTGTGTAGTGTCTTGTGATACCTGCATCTTTACAAAAGTTATCAAACTTATGAGAGCAGAATTCCAAACCATCTCAGTTCTCAAGTATTTCACCTTTCTACCAACTTGATTTTCAATTTGAGTCTTCCACTACTTAAAGCTCTTGAAAGCCTCACCTTTATGTTTCAAAATGAAAACCCATGTCATATGTAAATAATCATACACTATAGAAAGGAAATATCTGGAACTTGCAAGAGAGGGTTGTTGGGAAGGTCCTCAACAATTTGCATGGACATAATCTAATGTCCCTTGAGTGGTATGCTCTCCTCTTCCAAACTATACACGTTTTTGCTTTCCATAGATGCAATGCTTGCATAACTTTACATCAATGAATTTGTACTCATTTAGCCTGTCCAAACTATTTAGTTTCTGCATTCCTCTCCGCCTCAAATGACCCATTCTTGAGTACCAAATTGCAGAAGTGGTTTGCTGATCACTCATAGCTGCGGCAACATCACCTACAACTGGAGAACCTTGTAGAATGTATAAGGGTCCATTTTTGACTCCTTTCATCACTACCAATGAGCCTTTTGAGACCAACAATTTGCCTCCTCTACCTGAATACTTGAAACCCTTGGAATCAAGTGCCATTAGGGATATCAAGCTCTTGCCTAGCTTGGGCACATGCCATACATCCTCAAGAGTTCTCACCGTGCCATCATGCATCTTGAATTTGATTGTACCAATGCCAACTTTAAGACAAACATCATCGTTTGCTAATCTAACTTGCCTTCCATTAACAGTCTGATAAGTGTAGAAATACTCCCTATTGGGAGTCATATGATGAAATGCTCTAGAGTCTAAGATCCAATGTTGATCTGTATATTCACTACAGCAAACAGTCAAAGAGAAGTCACCTTCTGATGCTGAATCTTCTTTTTAAGCTATTGCCGTACTCCCTTTGGATTTCAACTTGGGACAATTTGCTTTCTAGTGTCTCTTTTCCTTACAATAGTTGCAAGTGTCATTGGAATACTTACCTTTGGATTTACTCCTTCCTCTATGCTTGTTGTTGCTGTTTTATTTCTACTGATGTCTCTTACTATCACCATGATGCGTAGTCAACCCAGATGCACCTATGTCATTACTCCCATGTGTAATCATGTGCCTAAGTTCCCTTGAGTGAAGGTTGGACCTCACTTCCTCTAATGTGATTGTGTCTCTGCCAGCCACAAAAGACTACACAAAATTTTCAAATGACAATGGAAGTGAAACAAGCAAAATGAGGGTTGCATCCTCATCTTCAACAGTCACACCAATATTGCGTAGCTCTATAAGAATATTGTTTAACTAATTTAAATGTTGCTTCAACGGTGTACATTCCTTCATCCTCAAAGAGAACAATCTCTGCTTAAGCAACAACTTGTTGGTAAGAGATTTTGTCATGTACAATGTCTCCAACTTGTTCCACAACCTAGAAGTTGTGGTCTCATTAGCAACTTCAATGATAACTTCATCAGATAGGTATAGTAAAATAGTAGAGTGAGTTTTCTCTTTTTGCTATTCATACTCTGCGGATTTTCTATCTATAGATGACTCCTTGTTTAAGAGAGTCAAAATGCTTTGTTGCTTCAACGAAACCCTCATTTTTATTTGCCAAAGGCTGAAGCTGTTTTTGCCGTTAAATTTCTCCGCTTTCAAAGTTGGTGTTGTCATTTTCAATCTTAGAAATCAAACAAACAGATTTTCAACAAGTTGTGATAATTTAATCAACAACAAATTGCTATTTTCTGTTTGACACGCGTAGACAGATGCATAGGTGGAAGATGCACACAGACAAACTCATGCGTAGGCAGATGTGCACGGAAGCTTGCGCGTAGGCAAGCACGCGAACAACTAGAGCTCGCATTGGCAGGCTACATGGATGCGGACGCAGACGCGGATGATGTGGGCGACGTAGAAGTAGATAGACGACGACACATTTCCTGTAGCCTTCTCTTCACTCCAAACAGATCTTCTCTTCCAAAGCCCTAGGATGTTTTCCAAAAGGACCTTAGTCTTTGATACCAGTTGTTATGCAAGAGAAGAGTAAGAAGAGATGGAGAAGCAAGCACACAACACCTAGATTTATGTGGTTCTCCAACTTAGGTACGTCCACTGATGAATAGGGTTGAAGTTCTCTTCTGTTTTAGGTGGAATACAAAAATGATCAGCATACTAATTGGTGCCCTAGGTCCATGCTTAAATAGCATGGACAATACAATTAGTCAAATGACCAAAATACCCTTACAAGGATTCAAGTCAGATATTCAACACAACCCCATACTCCTGAGTGAAGCCACGGGCAACCAGACGTGCCTCGTAGGGATCAACAATACCATTAGGTTTATGCTTGATAGTGAATACCCAACGACAAGAAACTACATTTGCTTCGAGATGATGTGGAACAAGATCCCATGTATCATGGGAGAGAAGAGCACCCATCTCCTCATCTATGAAAGCCTTCCATTAAGGTACTTGAAGAGCTTCTTGATAATCCTTGGGTAGAGACTCGTCAGTAATAGCAAGAGCAAAGGCACGAGAATCGGAAGGGAGACTAGCATAGGAAACAACATGAGAAAGTGGATGTTGGGTACAAGAGTGAGTTCCTTTGCATAAGACAATAAGAGGATCCTCTTCATTTAGAGAAGTAGTAGGAAGTGATATCGTGGGGGTAGAGGAGCCAACAATCGGATCAGAGGATGGAGTGTCCACCACTTAGGGAATGCATGGTCATTGACGGTAAACCTGTAGAGTGTCTGGTTGACTACCCTTGGTGTATTGTGATTCCTTAGCAGAAGATGTGACATCAAAAGACAAAGGGATATCAAAAAAAGGAAGATTAGACGAATAAGATGGCAAGTGGGAGGTATCACGAAAATATGACTGGGACTTGAAAAAGGTGACATCCATGAAGATATAATAGTGCTTGCTTGGTAGATGATAGAGACGATATCTTTTTTGAGTATGAGAGTACTCAACAAAGGTGCACTTGATAGCACGGAGACAATTTCTCAAGATCTGGTGTGTGGTCATGAACAAAAGCCACACAACCAAAAACTTTTAGCGAAATGAGAAAGATGTTCTTTTTAGAATAAAGACGACTAAGGGGAACAACACCTCTCAAAGGAGTAGAAGACATGTGATTTATCAAAAAAATAGAAATAAGAACAACATTAGCCCACAGATAATGAAGAACATGCATTTTAATCATAAGTGTGCGAGCAACGTCCAAGATGTGATGATGCATGCGCTCGACCACACCATTTTGTTGAGAGGTGTGGGGACAAGTGGTTGGATGAATAATGCCAACAGATGCACAAATATTTTGAAATTCATGATGCAGAAACTCAAGAGTATCGTTTGTACGCAAAATTTTTGGAAAAACCGAAAATTGATTTTTAATTTCAGCCAAGATTTTTCTGAGTATATTGAGAACATCCTTTCGGGACTTTAACAAATAAGTCCACGATACACGAGAATAATCATCCACAAAAACAATATAATATCTATGCCCACCACAAGACATAACACGACTAAGGTCCCAAATATCACAGTGAATAACATCAAATATACTAGTAGACGAAACAAGACGTAGACGCTTAAAGGTAGCACAGTGATGCTTACCAAATTGACAAAACTCACATTGAAAGAGATAAGAGAAAGTCAAGGTAAGGCTTGACACATCTTCTGATGAGACGGATGTCCAAGATGACAATGCCACAAAAAGGAGGAATCAAAACCAACAAGATTAGTCACTAGCTCCTGAGGAATACGATCACGAACTAGCTCATATGCTCTAGAGATAGAGGACTTATGTCCTAAACCAATCCTCTTTCCCGTCTGAAGGTCTTGAAAAATGACATGAAAAGAAAAAAAGTCACAAAATATTGTAACTGAATGGTAATGACAGTAATGGACAAAAGGTTAAAAGGAAACTCAGGAACATAAAAGACGTTTAGTCGTATCTGTGAAGAGACTTGTATCTTCCTCTGATCAGATACAAGACATAAACGACCATCGACTATAGTGATGAAATTTTTGTTAGGAAGGGTAGAGAGTTTTTCGAAAAGAGTAGATGTACCTGAAACATGAGTGGTGGTTCTAGAGTCTATAATCCAAGAATCATCTCTAGAAGTAACTAGGGCAATAGAAGACTGTATACTTGAATGACGAGGTGGGACCTGAGCAAGTATGGCCACTAGAGGGTGTCCTCCCTATATGAGACGATCATATTCTTCTTGAGATAGGGTGACCATGGTAGACAAGAAGGGGGCAGCACCAGAGACAACACGAGCGACTCGAGGTTTCAGATGTGGGAACTTCTCCCAACATTTCTCTGATCTGTTACCTAGTTTGCCACACCACTGGCATTTGGATTGTTGTTTATCTCCACGAGCATCACGATTACGTAAAGCTATTAAGGCAGAAGGATCGGGTATAGACACCCCAGAAGATCCAATGGCAACCCGTAAGACTTTTCCAAAAGCCTCATCTAAGCTCGTCATATGCTTAGTACTAAAGATGAAACTATGAATTTGAGAAGCGATATCTGGATGAAGGGCAGCAAGGAAGACAACTATTGCAAGTTTTTTTCTATAGCGTTAAAAGGTACGAACGTCAGAAGTGAGTGGCTGATACACATTTAATTCGTTCATCAGTCTGTGAAGTGTGTTGAATAAAGTTGTCTCCCTGTCGGAGTTGAAGAAGACTCTCATAGATTGAAAAAGTCTTAGATATGTTTTTGTCATGGTCATAAATATGACGAATAGTATCTTAAAGCACTTTACCGGGTTGAAGCATGGACACTTTATTAGCAACGGAATCATCCATACTTGATACCATTCAAGTGATAATAGCTGCATTATCAGCCAACCAATCTCTATACTGTGAATCCTTCACATCAGGAGGAGGCTAATAGAGATGATGTTCTTGACGAAAGGCAATGACAACATTTTCAAAATCCTACGCCTAGATGATGTAGTTTGACCTGTTTAGCTTCTAGGAAATTCCTGGAAAGTTATAGACCAAAAGATCGCTATGAGGAGCTAGCCATGACAATAAATCAATTTGATGAAATAAGGTTTGCGGTGGACCAAACAAACTTCGGAGCAAATATGATGAACCTATACTACTGCATCAGTCTTAGGAAACTGAACTTGCATTGGAACACAAGTGGAGGGAGAACAGACTGCTGGAATGTGACCGTTGGAACAGAATTTGAAGTCGTGGAGAGAGCTTGCATCTAGATGGAGGCTCGTGGGAGGAGCTAGGCATGCCTGCGAGAGGTTGAAGCCTACAGAAGGGGGTGGACATGTGGAAGCTTGCGGAAGAGTCTCGTAGATGGGGAGGACATACGTAGGCAGGGAGAACAGACACCTGCCTGCACGCACGTATTGCGGTAGACACCGGACACTCCTGCAGGGAGGATGTAAGCATGTATGCCTGCCTGCAGAGAGCATAGACTAAGCGAGAGTTGGAGCGGGAGTGGGAGTGGAGCCCGCTCTAATACCAAGTTGAAGAAGAAGAAGAAGAAGGGTTTTGAGTCTAAAAAAATACTATATTTCAGTACAATCCACAACTACACATATATATAAGAAAGAGAGAGATCCTTAAATGGATCCTTGTTAAGGACAAGACACTTAACACCTTTCATCCACAAATCTTAAACAGAAGCCATTCTCTAATAGAACTGAATAGGTACTATCCTAACAAAGAACAATCACTAGACGACTAGTGATAGCTGATTGGACATGCGTAGACAAGCAACTGCAAGTTGCCAGATGATTGCTGGTGGAACTTTTAACAGACCACTGAACTGATGAGTAGTACTAATTGTTAAGCATTGTTGACTAAAGAGAGGAGGTCTAGACGAACCTCCTATGATTGGAAAGGAGGCCAGGAGCTATGCTGGCAACAAGGGAGGAACTTGTGAGACAACAGATGGATGCTGGAACCCAAGTGGCTTGTGTGTGTGGCAAGCAAAAATGAGGAAGACAAAGTCATGCACAAACAAAATATCCAATCAAGAGTGTGGGTGGATAGGTAGGGTTAGGGTATCAGCTTTGATACCATGTGAAAGAAGGGAAAAGAGAGAATTGTCATTCCACTACTAGTGAGTTACATAAATACTGCATGGGTAAAATGACAAAAATGCTCATAACAGTAACACAGATAAATCTAACAGCTAGACGTTAAGATTTCTTATTGAATTAGTCCTCCATTGTTGGTCATGTTATTGTTCTCCCTGTGTAACTTCTATATATTGAGGTCTTGTTTTAGTTAATGAACTAATCAAATATTTCACCAATTTTTTATATTCACATTTCCTTTTTTTAATTGGACAAAAGTTTGTCATGGCACTAAAGTTGATTCCTTGTAGAGATGTGGTCTCATGTAGGCAGCAGGAGAGGTCTTAAGAACCACATTAAGGCCACAATTTTATAGAGAAAGAAGACATGTAAGAGATTTATTGTGATTGTTGGAATCTAATGTTTCTTCACACTTTTTCTCTTATGGCTTAAGCTGCGGTACCATGTAGAAGAGGAAAAGAAGAGAATGATAATATGATATAATTATGCAGAGTACAATCTATATATGAGATAGCAATTGCTTTAACTAAATGTAAAAAATATCCATAAAAGGTTCTATTTATTCAAACAACATTAAATTGGTTTCTTTGATTTCCACTTAAGCAAGGGATGAGCCTAGATGACTAAAGGGGGTGGGATGTGGTTCACTCCTCTTGCAGTCAAAGGAAAGTACATATCCTGATTTCATCTCTGGTTCTATATGGAGAAAGAGTGTGCTTTTGGAGATTGATTTTGGAACTCAAAATTCAATCCTATCTTATGAGGAACTTCAAGTGTTGAAGTTTTTGTTGGATTCCAAAATGTCAATGATATATTGTAACAAGGAAATCTTCACCTTGTGCTGTCCCATTATTTATAGTGAGGGAGTGCATAAATGGTCACTATGCGTTTAGCAGATGACTAAGGGTGATTATTGTTGAAGACACCTTTAAAGATTTAAGCTTTGTCTTTAAATATTATTGCCCATGCAGGAGTGGATCATTGTCTGGCATCTCTTGTGCAATAATGTACAAGAGCATGACCATCTGGGTTTGGTGAATTCTTGCTTGTTATTTCAAACATCACTTATTACAAATGTGGAGTGAAAGTCAGGGATCGTCAACTATGTGCACTCTTTCAACCTGTGACATCCAGGCCTTAGTAAAATAGTCTTTCTTTGCACTGTTGCATGTTAAACAGGGGCTTAAAGATATGTTCAGGGAAAATCTATCAAAATTATATTAGCTTATATTATGTGAACAAGTTATATTGTTTGAGTATAAAGAATTTATATGCTTAGTTATGCAAATCAGAGGGCAAAACAAAGAATTAAAAAGCTGTATTAACACTTACCATATGCTGACTTAATATTTTCACTCGAGCTGAAGAATATAAGTCAAATGTTTCAATCTTATTCCTTAAATGAGGAATTTTTGATATGAAAATGCACTAGTTAAACATCAAAAACTCTATATCCTTAGACATGCAAGTTAGAGGGAAAAATAAGGAATTTAGATGATGTCTTAACTATTAATATGCTAATCTAATATTTTCACTAAAGCTAGAAGTGGAAATCGATGAATGTGTAATCGGAAGATTAGGGTTTGATTAGAACATGATTAGTGAGGAGAGAGGAAAAAGATTGATTATTTCATTAGAGTAACAATATTTAAGTAAAAAGGGTAAACAGGTAGATAGATATTGAAGATCCATTTACCATACAAGCTTATATCTTTCTCTAACACTCCCCCTCAAGTTGGAGAATGGAGATTATATATTCCCAGCTTGTTACATAATTGAGTAAATGCATTTATAGCTAGAGCCTTGGTGAAAATATCTACAATTTGTAGAGAAGATGATGTAAAGGAAGTGTAAATAGTCCAATCCAACAGAAGTTGTCGAACGTAATGACAATCAACTTCAATATGCTTGGTCCTTTTATGGAATGTTTCATTACTTACAATGTAGATAACAATTTGATTGTCACAATACATAGGTATTGAGGTGTTGATCATTACATCCAATTCTTTCAAGAAGTTATAAATCCAAATAATTTTCTATGCTATATTGCACATTGCTCTATATTAGAATTTGTAGTTGGAAGTAGAGATAGAGTTTTATTTCTTGTTGTGCCAAATGATAAGATTACGTTCAAGATGGGTATAATATCTTGAGGTGGATTTTTGATCTACCTTATCTCTAGCATAGTTAGCATCTAAATAGGCAATCACATTTAAGTGCTAATTGTTAAAGTAGATTAACCCCTTTCTTGGATTATTTTTAAGATAAACAAGAACACATAGTGCACCCCTTCAGTGAGCAAGTCGTGGCTTTGCATAAATTGACTAAGCAAGCCCATTGTGTATGAGATATCAGGTTTGGTAATAGTAAGATAGATTAATTTTTCAATTAGTTGTCGATAACTACTAGGATCATTCATAAACTCTATGGCCTCATCCCAAAAAGGAGGGTTCCTTTCTATGGGAGCTTGCTCAGGCTTACATCTAAGCATACCTGTTTCTTTAAGAAGATCGAGAACATATTTTCTTTGATATAAGGTAAGTTTTCTCTTGGCATATGCAAACTCAATGCCAAGGAAGTATCTAGGCTTTCCCAAATCTTAGAGAGAGAAGTTCTAAGCAAGGAAGGCCTTGGTAGATGCAATACCTACTACATCATCACCTGTAAGAAGAATATCAACATATATTATCAAAATGGTGATTCCAGATGGTCGTTATCCAATAAAGATTGAGTTATCCACTACACATTTCTTAAATCTGTTAGCTTGCATAACTGAGCTTAGTTTGGTGTTCGAAACCTTCAAACTTTGTTTTAGGCTACAAAGAGATTTTTGAAGTTGACAAACTTTATCTATTTGGACCTTGACCAATAAATCTTGGAGGTTGCTCTATGAAAACTTCCTCTTGAAGATCTCCATATTAGAAGACATTTCCAATATCAAGTTGGAAGAGAGACCATGATCTTGTCACAACAATAGAAAGAATGATCTGGATGGAGTTGAGGCATGTAATAGGTGAAAAAGTCTCTTGGTAGTTAGTGACCTCAGTCTGAGTGAGGTCACGAGTAACCAATCTAGCTTTATGACATTGTAGTGTGCTATCTTGTTTATATTTGTTTGTGAATACCCATTGATAGTTGACGATAGGTGCACTCCAAGTTTTAGTAACCAACTCTTATGTACTTCTGTCAAGTAAGACCTACATTTCCACATCCATGGCATGTTTCTAAGCTAGAAGAGTAAGTGCTTCCTTATAATACTTTGGAATCAATTCTGATGTAGGTGCAGATGGTATAGAACTTATGTACACAATTGAAAATATGATGAGTAGTGCAAGTATGAGTACATTTTCTATGGGCAATAGGTAAATCACTAGGCATTTGATCTCTAGGTTGAGGTGGAGTTGATGTAGGGGTTATGAGTGTTGAGGATGTCGGATGAGGGTGTTAGTGTTGATACACTTGTAAAGAAGGTGGTTAACGTGGATCCCTTTAAGCAACTTGCATATGTTGAATTGGAGGAAGAGATGATTGAGGCATCACTGGTGAGACATAAAGAGTGTCAACAAGGTCTACATTATCATCTGAAGGTAGATGATGTGTAGTAGAATTATCAAAAGATGAGAAATAGGGAACATCCACTTTAAATATGAGATTAGCAGAAGTGAAGTACCGATGTATAAGAAGATGATAACACTTATATCCCTTTTAACTATGAGGATGGTCAATAAAAACATACTTGATTGATCTGGGAGTTAATTTGTCAAAACTAGGAGACAAATTTTTAACAAAGACAATATACTTGAACACTTTAGGAGTAAGAGAAAACAACCCTTTGTTTGGATATAATCTCCTTGAGGGAGTAGCTCTTTGTAAATGTATAGAAGACATACAGTTGATTAACAAGGTGGTAGTGGACACTACATCAAACCATAGATACGTGAGAACATTCATCTTAACAAGTAAGGTATGAGCAACATCAAGAATATGACGATGCTTACGTTCAACTACACAATTCTATTAAGAGATATGTGCACAAGTGGTTTGATGAAGTATACTACGATTAGTACAAAAAGATGCAACATTTGATTGAGTGAATTTTAGAGCATTATTAGTTAAAAAACTTTGGGAGTAACATCAAATTGAGTTTTTATTTTATAGAAGAAAGTTTTGATAACATCAACAACAACTTGGTGATCTTTCAAGAGGTACATCCAAGATGCATAGGAAAAATCATTAACAAACACAACATAATAACAAAAACTAGAGTCAAATGTGACCCAAGAGGGTCTCTAAACATCATAATGAACAATATCAAAAAGCTTGAGAGTTGACTCTAACTCATGACAATGATAGGTAGCATGAAAATGTTTACTTAAAATACATGATTGATATTGAAAAGACTTGACAAACACCCACAACTACGCTTCCTAGAGCTTTTGCTAAGATAAGTGTCCAAGATGATGATGCTAGAGAGGGACGAATAACCAAACGATACAACAACAACAAGACCTCATGGGACATTTTCCTTGGCCAAAGTGTAAATCTCACGTCCTCGCTCATAGCCCACACTAATTCTCTTCCCTATCTACAGATCTTAAAAAACACAATGAAAGGGAAAGAATGTTACACATCAATGGAGTTGTTTGGTTATCTTATTAATAGATAATAGGTTAATAGGAAATTCTAATACAAGAAGCACTCAATCAATGGTCATTTATTGATTAATGGGAGTGGTGCCCTTGTTAGTGATGAAGCACCTACGTCCATCGACTAAAGTAACAAAATGGATATTAGGTATATTAGATAACCTTGTAAGAAAGGTAGAATCTCCTACAATATGGTTAGATATACCAGAATCGATTACCCAAGTTGCATTAGAGGTAGAAGCAGATAAGGAAGGGTTACCAGATTAGATAGTATGGTTGACAATTGCCTTACTCTATTGTTGTGCCTTGTAGATCATTAGTTCATCATATTTTGCTAAGTAATCTAATAAATAGATCCTAAGCTTGAATTGTTAACTGTGTTAGGAGAGGGTTGGATTGTTACAATGTTGGTAGAAGTAGGTGGTCCTTTGAATTTGTCCTAGCATTGTTCTAAAGGATGATTTTTCTTACCACAGTGGATACATGGTGGGCGTGGAGGACCATGTCCCCTTGATTGCTTCTTGTTGCACCCTCTTGAAGGAACTTGTCCACCTGAAGTAATAGTAAGGGCAAAGACTTCGTGGGAAGTAGTAGAAATGGTGGACTTTGAAGCGGTAGCAGCCCGTAGAACTTTATTGAAGGTAGCTTGTAGAGATGACAATGAATCAATAGCAATGATTTGACCTCTAACTTGTGTGGAGAGTTCAGAATGAATGTCGGTAAGAAATAAAGCTACTCCAAGTTCTTCGTGATAGCGTCTCTATGTGGGAACATTAGGAGTTCGAGGTTGATATACATGGTCATCAAGGAAACTTTTAAGCCGATTGAAAAAGTATGAACAGTTCCATGTCCCTATTTATCTGTGAAGAGTCTCATAGACTTCACACACATGAGAGATGTTTTGCTCATTTCCATAGGTAGCACGAAAGTTCTCTTAGATACGACATGTTGGACGGGCACACTCAAAACTTCACGTAATATGCTCTTCTACACTATTGAAGAGCCAAGAAACAACGACATTAGATGCTCTCCAAGCTACATAACTGTCTCATTTGTCATTCGGTGGATTGCCAAATAGATGATCTTTTTTTAGTTAAGAGATTGCAAAGGTCTCAAATGCAAGTGCCCACAAGTGATAGTTGTTTTCATTTAGCTTTACTCTAGTTACAACAAGTTTTTTGAAGATATCTAAGGATGCACAAACAACCATTTGGAAAGCTAAATTTGAAACAATTGAATTGAAGTTTTTTTTTTACCATAGGTGTTGACTAATGGAGTTCACACCCATTTTTTTTTGTTACAAATCATTGATGGAAAAACAAAAAAAAATTTGACAACACTCAAAAACTATGAACCCACAACCATATACTCGACACTAGGAAAATAGAAGCAGTAACAGCGAGGGGTCGTGACCACTTGGAAGCTGCACTCTAGTGAAAACATGAAGGATGAGAGGAAAAAAATCGATCATTTCATTAGGGTAATAGTATTTAAGTACAAAGGGTAAACGGGTTGAAGATTCATTTTCCATATAAGCTTACATCTTTCTCTAACACTAGAGAATGTATGTCAAATATTTCAAACTTATATGAGGAAATTTTTGGATGGAAAAACATTAAGTAACATCAAGAAATTAACCTTCAAAGATGAGTTCTTTGTAGTTGTCATGGTTGGACCTCTTAGAGAGGCTAGGTCAATACCGTGCCAATGATGTTTAGGCCATTAGTCATTTTGTGGAGTTCATGGCATAGTCCAATGTCCCACATAAGTGTCTTCTTCCACATCATCAAGTAGGGTTTAGGCCATTGCTTGATATTCATACTCTAAATGGTATTGTATCATGATAATCTTTCTTGTTGAACATTAGCCACAAGGTTTTTGCAACACTCACATGTCAATCACTATAACACCTATGAAACTTTTAAAGTGTCTTGGCAGGAATCAATATCTCTTTACTAATAAAATCTCAGTAGAATATGTGCCCTGTGGTGAGTATTTGCCAATAAGAAATTTTTTCTCATTGTATTTTCTTTAATTAGATATGATCTCTTTATTTACTAGTGATAATCTTTATGCCTATTTGATACAACAATAATTTGAGTCATAATCCCATTATGTAGGGTCAGTCAATTTATGCTTATTTGATGTGTGAAATTTCATAGTTAAATTTCATCATTATATTTTTTAGAGTTGATCTTTATCCATTTTCTCAGATACAACTACTTGAATGATCTGCCTTCTTTAGATCCAGAATTGTATCGTCATCTTCTTTTCTTGAAGGTACTGGATGAACACATTTTGCTTATTATTTGTTAGTCGTTTGCAATTTATTTTGCTTAATTATTGCTATTATATATTGTTGTGATTTGCACAGAATGGCCAAAGATTTCTTGCCATAATATATTGAATGTGGCAATGCCTCATTCACCCCTTTTTGGAAGTTAATACTATCATACCATTACAAGTTTAGAGATCCATTTAACCTAAATGGATATCAATGTATACTCCACCTAAGTTTACATACATACATACATACATACATACATACATACATACATACATATCATGTAACCATTTTCTCAATGAATGAACATTTTCCTTTTCCCTTCTTTTCTAACTCTATTCATCAACTGGAAATTATTGTGTTTATTGATGTCACTTTCTTTGAGTCATAAGTGTTTTATGTCTTCAATGTCCTACTTGATAGCACTTCATTGCTTATTCCTCTATCTATGGATAGTTATTGTAATATAGTCCAAGGGTATGGTTCAAGAAATTTAAAAAAGTTATCATTGATGGCAATTTCCTGATATGTTGTTGACCATTTTGTATTTTACAGAAAGATAGGTGGTGGATGTATGATTCTTGCTGCATATGTTGATGAAATCCTACTTGCAAGTGGTGATAATGTAGTGATATTTGATATATGAGTAACTAAAGAGACATTTTGTCACTAAAGATATAGGCAAATAAATACTTCTTAGGTGTTGACTTTGCATATTCCAGAAGGTAGCTTTCCTTGCCACAAAAAAGTATGCATTAAACTTATTACAAGGGGTATCTTAGGATGTAAACCTAAGAGCATACCTATTTAAGCTCAATCCTTGCTTCTAAGATACATCTTTAAAACCTTTAAAGGATCTCAAAAAGATATAAAAAGTTGATTAAGAAATTGATCTATTTGATAGTTATGAGACTAGACATGGTATATATGGTGAATCTTGTCAATCAATTCATACATGAGCCGAAGGTTGTCCATTGTCTAGGAGCACTTCAAGTTCTAACATAGGTGAAGGGTGCTCAAGGCAGAGGTCTCATATGTAAGAGACATGACCACTTGTAAGTTGAAGCATATTCTAATTCGAAGTACACAAGCAATAAATGCAATAGGAAACTATTTTTGGTTTCCATACCTATGTTGGGGGCAATCTAGTCATCTAGTATAGTGATAAATAAAATGTTGTCTCTAGCTAAGTTGTATCATTCTATGACTAAGACTACATGTGAGATACTGTAGTAGAGGTCATTTCTACAAAAACTTGGATTTGTAATTCTGACTCTTATATAGCTTTACATTGTGACAACTAAACAACAATTTTCATTGCCAATAATCCAACCTTGCATGAGTGGATAAAACATATAGAGATAAGCTATCATTTTATACATGATATGGTGATTAGGGGTGTGTTGTTTACACTCCACTCAATTCTCAAATCCACTTGTAGATAGTTTCACCGAAAGGATAGGTGTAAGGGTATTTGAGACTCTTTGTATCAAGTTAGATATAATCGATATATTTGCTTTTACTTAAGGGGAAATGCTTGAAATGATATGTATTATTGTTATGTTTCATGTGTATTTGTCTAGTGGGTAAATATGTATTATATATCTTTTCTTTGAGGGAGAATAGGCTATTTTATGTAGAACCTAGTGCAATACCTTATTTGGTCTTTATTTATACAGTGTAGGGAGCTAGCAACGTTGGGTTTTGGGTACTCTAAGGCTAATGGTAAGGACAAGGATTGTAAACTATGCAAATTTGTGGCTACCTCACTCCTTTGGGAGTGTAGGAAAGCTAGGTGTTCTATCATCTTAGGTGGCCACAATGTTGGTTTCAATGTCATAAAGCAAAATATCCATAATGTTATTGTTGATATGTGTCTTGAACATATATATAATTTGTGTAAGGGCATTTTGGTCATTTGGACAACTCTCTAAGCTATATAAGCTTATGTGTCTTGGGCATTTGTTTTTTAAGCCCTCATTTGTATTCCTTCTCCTATATAGTGAATCACTCCCTCTCCTTATCTCGTAGATGTACCCGAAAGGGAAACTACGTAAAACCTTGTGTTTGCATGCTCCCCATCTCTTCTTCCTACTCTCTTTTGCATATCAACTGGTAATAGAGCCAGGTTGTAGAACTTAGGGGTTTGAGAGGAAAAGAGGAGAGTGTGCAAATTGTCTACTTGTTCTCCAGCTGTTTTGCCACCGAAGGCTTGTTGTCTATGTAAGCAAGCTTGTGGGAGCCTGTATCCTGCGTACAGGAGGCGTGAAGCCTCATTTAAAGCTCATGCACATGGGAACTCCATCTGGGCAAAGGAGGAGGCCACAACTCACGTTAGGCTTGTTTGTACGCACCCTAGCTTGTCGGAAACACAGCCTATTACTGTCGTCCAGCCTTGTCTAGCCTTTCAGCTCGCCGTCCGCATGTCTGTTCTGTCGCCAGTACTCTAGAAGTTGCTGTCTAACATTGCCGTCAGACCGTGCAATAGGTGGAAGCTCGCCTACGAGCCTTGGAAACTGCAGATAACCCTTGTTTGTGCCGGTGGTTGCCCTAGCAGTGCTCCAAATGTCTGAAATTTGGATTTTAGATGCCCTTTACTTGAGTCGTAGCTCCACGAATGTTCATGAAGCTAGAGTTCTTGTTGTACTTTAGTGTGCAACCCTAAAGGTGGAGAAAGTAGCACTTTAATTGCTGTTCCTTCCCCTTTAGACGTCCCTCGATTGTGTTTTGGGTGGTAAGATTTCCTTCCACCAATTCTTTGAGCTTGCAATAAGTTTAGGGCATCAGTTTTTTGGTTGGTGGTTGCTATTTGTTTGAGGAGTTTGGTTGTTAAAATCAATTGAAGAGCTGTTTGTATTTGTTAGAAATTTTGTTGGGAGATTTCAGAATTCTAGATGGTTTCATCAGCTTTGAAGGTTGAGAAATTTAATGGTAAGAACAATTTCAGTCTGTGGCAAATAAAAATGAAAGTCTTACTAAAACAACAAGGCATTTGGGCTCCTCTCAATAAGGAGTCAACCTTTAATAGGAAGTCTATAGAATTTGAATCACAGGAGGAAAATGCACATTCTACAATCTTATTATGTCTGTCAGATGAAGTTATTATTAAGGTTGCAGATGAAACAACTACTTCTGGTCTTTGGAACAAGTTGAAGACTCTTTATATGACAAAGTCCCTCATCAACAAGTTGCTTTTGAAGCAAATGTTGTTTTCTTTAAGAATGAAGGAGGAGACATCATTGAAATAGTATTTAGACCAACTCAACACCATCCTCATGGAGTTGAGGAATATTGATGTCACAGTGGAGGATGAGGATGCCGCCCTTATCTTGTTAGTATTACTTCTTCTCTCTTTTGAGAATTTTGTACAGTCTTTTGTGGTGGATAGAGACATCATCACTCTAGAGGAGGTGAGATCAAACTTTTATTCTAGAAAATTAAGACATATGGTGACTCATGGTAGCAATGATGCAGGTGGTTTTAGCTTGTTAGTGCATCATGCAAAGTTTAGTAGACGTTAGAATAAGAAGGATAACAAGTATAGAGTTAGAAGTAAGTCCTGGGAAAAGTACTCTAAGGACACTTGCAATTATTGTAAAGAAAAAAGGCATTGGAAAGCAAACTGCTCAAAGTTGAAATCCAAGGGAAGTGTAGCTGTGGCAGAAAAGGTAGATTCAATGTTAGATTGTGACTTCACTTTGACAGTATCGTGTAGTGCCTATTTAGATTAGTCTTGGGTCATGGACTCTGGTGCGTCACACCACATGACTCCCAATCAAGAGTATTTTTACACCTATAAGTAGGTGAATAGTGGACAGGTGACTTTGGCAAACAATGATGTTTGCAATAGAGCTGACATTAGCTTAATAAAATTCAAAATGCAAGATAGTATAATGAAAATTCTTGAAGATGTTTGGCATGTGCCCAAGTTGGGCAAGAGCTTGATCTCTTTGATGACACTTGATTCAAAGGGGTACAAGTATATAGGTGGAGGTAAACTTTAGGTCTTGAAAGGCTCTATGGTAGTCATGAAAGAAGTCAAAGATGGACCTTTGTACATCCTACAAGGTTCTCCCGTTGTTGGTTCAGCTATTGCAACTACTAGTGATGATCAATAGTCTATTTCTGTAGTTTGGCATTCTAGGATGGAACACTTGAGACAGAGGGGAATGCAGACACTTGGTAGTTTGGGTAGATTGGAATGACACAAGTTTATTGATATAGACTTACGTGAACATTGCATTTTTGGAAAATAGAAACGTGTGTAGTTTGACAAAGGAAAGCACACCACCAGAAAAACTTTGGACTATATCCATGTTGATTGTTAAAGACTATTCCAATAACCTTCTCTAGTCGACTCAAGATACTTATTGTCTATTGTAGATGACTTTTAACGTATGACATGGATCTTTATTATGAAGCACAAAAATAAAGCTTTTAAGAATTTTAAGTAGTGGAAAGCCATAGTTAAAAATCAGACTGACTGAAAGGTTAAATACCTAAGAATTAACAATGGGTTAGAATTTTGTTCTGTTGAATTTGAAGAGTTTTGTAAGGATGTCGAAATAATAAGGCATCATATGGTTAAAGGTACTCTGTAATAAAATGGAGTAGTTGAATGCTTGAATCAGACTCTCTTGGAGAGAGCTAGGTTCATGCTCTCTCATGCTAGTTTGAGCAAGAGCTTTTAGGTAGAGGTAGTTAACACAACCTCTTATCTTATCAACAGATTACCATCTAATGCTATTGGGGACAAGATCCCATATGAAGTATGGTTAGGATAGGTTGCAGATGATTTCAAATTCACAATATTTGGATGTCCTGCTTATTATCATGTAAACAATGATAAATTAAAGCCAAGAGCAAAGAAAGACATCTTTTTGGGCCATGGAATTGGGATAAAAAGGTACAAAATTTTTGACTTAGCATCTAATAAAGTGTTATATAGTCGTGATGTCACATTTAATGTGAAGCATCTCATGTTGAAAAAGGATGAAGTTGATGATTCAGAAGTTCCTAGTGCTCCATAATAGGTGGAGTGAGATACTGCAACCAGTTAATAGTGAATAGCTTGGTACAAGTTCAAGTTAGTCTTCAGAATTAGTTGATCACCATGAGGAACCTGCTATGGAAGAGACAGAGCAGAGATGTGTTGCTAGAGATCGTTCTAGGAGGGATGTTCAACCTCTTTAGAGGTATAGATATAGTAACATGATTGCTTATACTTTATAAGTAGCAAATAAGGTTGAGGAAGATTCTGACCTAACAACCTATGATGCTACCATAAAGAATTCAGATGTTGCTCATTGGGAGACAACCATGCAGGAAGAACTTAAATCTCTTTAAAAGAATTAGACATGGGATTTGGTGAAGCACCCTCTAAACAAAAATGTTTGAAACTCAAGGCAACCAAGAAGTACAGTACAAGGCAAGACTTGTTGCAAAAGGCTATTCTCAGTAAGAAGGTGTAGATTACAATGAGGTTTTTGCGCCAATGGTTAGACACACATCTATCAAAGTTCTTTTGTCAATTATTGTAGTAAAGAACTTAGAATTGAAACAGTTAAATGTGAAGACGACCTTCTTGTATGGTGATCTTGATGAAGAAATATGGATGGAACAACCAATAGATTTTGTGGAAAGGGGGAAATTAGATTTAGTTTGCAAGCTTAAGAAGTCTTTGTATGAACTTAAGCAATTCCCTAGATAGTGGTATAAAAGGTTTGATACCTTCATAACCAGAGTTAGTTTTACTTGCAGCTCTTATGATTCATGTGTGTATATTAGAAAACTGGATGATGATACACATGTATATCTCTTGCTATATGTTGATGATATCTTGATTGTAGCTTAAGATATGCATGTTATATAGGAGTTGAAAGAAACTTTTAAATTAGAATTTGATATGAAGAATCTTGAAGCAGTTGGTAAAATACTTGGGATGGAGATACACTGTGACAAAGGTGTTGGGAAATTATTTCTCCATCAACGTAGTTACATTGAGAAGTTTTTGTTCAAGTTGGGGATGACTTTTAGCAAAGCTATTAGTACTACTTATGACAGGAACTTACACTTATCTTCTCTGCTATGGCACCACAGTCTCAGTCTCAGTCTGAGAAAGATTACATGAAGCATGTTCCTTACTCACAAGTCATTGGAAGTTTAATGTACACCGTAGTATGCACTTGATCAGATCTCGCTTATCTACTCAGTGTTGTTAGCAGATTTATGGTCAATCCAAGAAAGGATCATTGATAGGCCATGAAAAGAATTTTCAGATATTTGAAGGGAACATCTGATATTGGTCTAATTTTTGGCATGAAACATAGCTACATTATGGTTGGTTACTTTGATTCAGACTTTGCAATAGATGTTGATCAAAGAAAATCCTTGACAGGTTATGTCTTTACTATTGTAGATTTTGTTGTTAGTTGAAAGTTTACATTTCAACTAATTGTACCTTTGTCCACCATCGAGGCTGAATACATGGTTGTGACAGAAGCAGCAAAGGAAGGAATTTGGCTCAAAGGGTTGCTAGGAGACCTTGGCTTGCATCACCAGAAAGCAAACATATTTTGTGATAGTTTTAACACTATCTGTCTGACTAAAGACAATGTATTTCATGATCGTACAAAGCACATTGATGTTAGATATCACTTTTTTCAGTTAGAAAATAGGATCAAAGTTTTGAAGATCAACACCAAAGAAAATTCAGTCGATATGTTTACAAAGGGAGTCATTGAGAGCAAGTTCAAGCACTATTTGGACTTGCTCAATATTTATGCATATGCTTGACCCTCTTGGGTCTTTGGATGAGGAATTTTGATGTAGGTGGAGGTTATATTCAAGACAATGTGGAGATTGTTGATATGTGTCTTGAATATATATATAATTTGTATAAGGGCATTTTGGTTCTTTGGACATGACCGTCTAAGCTATATAAGCTTATGGGTCTTGAGCATTTGTTTTTTAAGCCCTCATTTGTATTCCTTCTCCCATATAGTGAATCACTCACTCTCCTCATCTCGTGGACATACCTAAAAGGGAAACCACGTAAAACCTTGTGTTTGCATGCTCCCCATCTCTTCTTCCTGCTCTCTTTTGCATATTAGCTATTTTTCTATTCAAGAAGACTCACATTTTAAAGGATAAAGGTTCTCAAGTTATGATGAAAATGGATTAGATGGTATCCTCCCATTAGTGGAAAATGGAAACTCAATGTTGATAATGCAATGAGCTGTATATAGGAGTGGGTGGGGTTGCTCTTTGTAATGAATGTGGTCAAGTGGTTGCTGCTCTTTACAATTACTATGACTTAGTGCAGGTCTTTATGGAAAAATTACTTACTCTAGTTGATGGTTTATCTTTATGCTTTGAACTTCACTTGAATCTTGAGGATGTAAAAATTAGAGTCCAAGATTTTGTTTGATGTCATCAAACATGGTTGTTGTCCTTACATTGATGGATTATCAAAGTGGAATTTTATAATTAGCTCGGTCAATAGCACCAGAGACTTTAGATTTGGGCATCGTCAAAGTAATTTACTAGCAGATGTGCTAGCCCAATTAGGTTTGAGGTACAGGAGGAAAGCCATGATTTCAGAACAAGATTGGCCCTCAGATTTCAGATCTCAAATGCTGCTAAATAGATGGGGTATCTCTACTCCACAAGTTTTGTAATGGTTTGTATTATGGTGGTCTTTTGCAATAGTATAACTCTTGTTTGTGTGAGGTCTTGGCCTAGTCTCTCTTACTTTGTATTTGCCTTTGCCTAGTTAATTACATTGGGTTCCTACCCCTTTAATGGAGAGGTTTTAAGACTCATTTTTTATATCCTATATATATATATAGCTTGATGTGAGTCTATATTGATCATTGTCCGATTCATCCTAATTTCTCTTTATGTATGTTTAATGTCCTTGACTACATTAATATCCACTTGACTTCATTTGTTTGTGGTTTCATCTTTAGAACTATATAGGTGATGTTGCAGATTTGGAATTATACTTTGTCATTGTGAATAATGATTATGGAGTGCAAACAGAAGAGGAACTTGTTCCTAATGGCAGAAATATTCGTGTTACAAAGGAAAATGTCATAACTTTTATTCATCTTATTGCCAATTACCGTTTGAATTCCCAGGTGATCCACATTGCTTATCTAGCTCATTGTATTTGATTGTTTAATATATTGTAAACTTTAAGCATTCCTAATTACAGATTCGGCATCAAAGCTTACATTTTTTGCGTGGCTTTCAACAACTCATTAAGAAAGAGTGGATTGACATGTTTAACGAGCATGAGATTCAGGTGTGTTTAAATTTTAATTTCATAAATTTATTTCAAGTGTAGCTTATAAGTACAAAGATATAAACTTTACAATGCTCCAACAAAAAGATTTAAATGTTCTTGTGGTTATAAACATTGTGTTGTTCATATCTATTCATATCTGATGAATGTAAAAGCCAAAGTTATAGCAAGATTTCTTTTCCTTGAAATTTAAATACGGTTTCATACACTCCTTGGTAGATCTTTTGAAATATTTCTCTATTCTTTCATCTCTTAGTCATGTTAGCTCAGTGATTTCACCTTTTATTTTTCTGCTTTTATTCTTGTATATAATGGAGACTGCTAAGTTGTCCATATCTCATGTGGTCACTTACAAGTACAAGCTTACTCTAATGTTGAATATGTAGGAGGTAGACTTGACAGAAAATCCACTTTAGATTATTACACCTATCTGAGAGGAAACCTTATGACTTGACGTGACAAGAAATAGAATATTGTGTCAAAGTCAAGTATAGAGGTAGAATATTGAATTATGTCTCAAGCCACTTCTAAGATGATCTGGCTGAAGACATTACTTCATAAATTTGGTGTGAAAGTACACACTCCCATACTTATAGATTGTGACAATCAAACCACTATTTATATTGCAAGCAACCCTATATTTTTTGAGAGAATTAAACATATTGAAGTTGATTATCACTTTATTAGAGATAATGTGTTGAAAAGAGTCATATCTACTTATTTCATATGTTTAAAATATCTATTCATTTCACATGTTCAAAAAATCAACTTGTAAATATTTTTACCAAATGACATAAAGTTGGAAATTTTGATGTTTTATATAACAAACTAGGCATGTTTGACATATATACTCCAACTTGAGGAAGAGTGTAAAATATACTTAGGAATAATGTCCCTCTAGACCACCCCTTCTGTTATAATGGTCTAACATGTATATATTCATATATTACTTATGTAATCAAAGTGGTGGTAATATACACAAAAGAGACAAGGGTTTCTACTTCCACTAGATGTTTATTAGTTTTGGGCCTTTTGTTTTGTAATTATGCATTGAATTTTATTACAAGTTAGTTTGTATATTATGTTCAATATATTGAAAATGTTCGTTGATGCAAACTTTAGTGGTTAATGTATGTGATGGTTGTCAAGATTCAAGACATGAAAGCACTGAGGCTTCAATATGAGATGCTGTGGATGCCTAGGTGCCACCAGTTAATTTGAAACTAACAGTTTTCCCTCACATAGCATATGCTTATATGTAGCTTTATTCATCTGGAAGTAGTATCTAAACCGTCTCAAAACTTAAAATGTATATAAATGGAATAACTGTATATCCAATTGATGCATTGTGTTTAGCCCAAATTGTTCCAATATCCTATTCTCTTCTCTCAATGAAGTTTCACTGTGGTTATTAATATTTACATCAATTTCTATAACATATTTTTTTTCAGCTTTTAATTTCAGGTTCCTTAGATGGCATGGACGTGGATGATCTACGTGTTAATGCTCATTATTCTGGTGGTTATCACCCGGTGAGTTTATCTTCTGAAAAATGACACAGTGCCTAATAAGAATTACACTGAAAATTAACAGCTTTCTACATTTATTTATGCATCCTCCATTTCAATATTTGTTGTTGCTTTAATATCTACTGTGGCTCATAAAATTTCATTCAGTAAAATAGTATCTATTGTTTCTGAAATGTAAACCAAACCAAATATTTGCACTTATCCAATAAAACAGATGTTGATTCTCAATCCTTGGAAATTGATATCACAATAATAGAACATGACTAGAAGAGGCTTTTTCAAAAATATAGGCTGAAAAGCATTCCCCAAACACCACAATGTAATGAAATAAGAGACCCAAAATCCTACATTCATCCTACTAGACCAGCAATGTCGGAACAGAACGTATGTTAAACAATGGTCAGATTTCCTTGGTTCCACGTCACCAAACTTTGTGCAGGAGTTGCTAAAGCCATTGTTTGCACATAGAAACTGAGTTATTGTATTTACATTATGTCAGTAGGTGTGCTGGTTGATATGTTATTAGATATCCATTTATATAGTGACCCTATAAATATGTAATCACCGTCTCATTTTCTCCTCTTTAAGTTCACATGGTACTAGAATCTAGGTTTTAAGGATCCACAAGAAAACTCAAAAAAACTATCGCTGCGACCATGGTACTACCAACCAGCTGAACCCCAGCTGTTGATTATAGCAGAAGAGGCCAACACCACTACCTCTTCACTACAAGAGGTCCCATTGACAATTGAAGAACCTTCCATTCCTTCTCTTCTACCACTCACTGTGCCCATCTTTATTTTTTCCACCATTAACAGTTGATGTCACTAGGCTCACTAGTATCTTCGGCCACCATCACTTGCTCTTGATGCACCTCATCTCTATCTTCTCCTGACACTCCACTCTCTCTCCTTGCAACTGGCCATTGTTATATATGCATATCTTCTTTCATTGGCCAAGGAGAGGTGACTCCTTGTGTTTTCAGTGGTCCCACTCCCAACAACCCCATTAGAGTACCTCTTTGAGGCATATCAGGCCATCGACCTTGTACACAGATCTGATTGTGCATGAACATGTGTTGTCCACATTTGTATGTCTCTAGGTGTATATTGGGGTGGTGTTTATGACTGGTTTGTACCATTTTCTACAGCTATTGGGAAAGATCAGATCTCATGCTTAACAAACAGTGCCCTTCCGTGAATCCATTGTAAAGAACATTAGTAGAACATTTGACAAACTAAATAGTTGAAATTATTTGTTGTGGTTGAAGAATTTTGAAACATTTGTTGCTACCTATGGGAAGATAAAGCATCTAGCACATCTGCCTACTGATGTGATAGATGCAACTTATGCTGACCAGTATGTAGGTGACATTGCTATTGTTTCATGATTGGTGAATAACATGGAGTCTCTTGTTGCTTGTAATGTGATGATTCTTTGTCTAACCAAGAAAATTTCAGATACTCTAAAGACCACCTATGGCCATGAAAAGATGAGTTGTATGAGTACATGATCACTACACCACTTAAAGGATTGCTGGATGAGCTCTCAGTTTACCAATCAATGAACATTGATATCAACAAGCTAAAAGAATATTGAGTTGAGCTAATAGTGGTGATCTATATGTGGCTTGAATCCCGAACTTTCTTTCTAGATTTGTAGACGGATACCTGGTGTTGACATAGTTCCAAACCTTCATACTATCTTTTCTAGAGTATTGCAAATCTCTATTGGGGCACTTCCTCATCTCTAGATTAGTCAACTACAAAAACCGCTCATGCTTGTAGTTGTAGACATGGCATAGGTAGAAGAAGTGGCTATAATGGACAAAAGGATGATCCTATTGTGAGCATTGTGATCAAATAACCATAAGTCGAATTGATGTTGAGACAAGCTTGTTTGATTAGAGTGAATGAAGGTTACTAGAATTTGAAACCATTGGAGCTCCTTCAGATTTGACATAATCATCATCAGCTAGTTAGACAATGTCCATCCCTCCAGATAAGTATGCTCCATTTGTTTAGTGTCAGTTGCCTATTATGGCAATCACGTGCTACTACCATCTCTAGTACTATTAATTTATTTGCCTCTAGGGTAGTCAAAATATTGTCTAAGGAGGCCTCTTCACGTATATTAGGTACATGATATTTCTTTATTTATCTTTGTTATGATATACATTCTATTTTCATAGTTGATGTTTATACTTGTGTCTCCCATAAAGGCACTATATGAGTCTTCTCTTAGATTACATTAGACAAAGTTCTTAGGTATCTGATTTTCTAGTTGATCTTTTATCCCTTAATGCTATCATGAAACAATTACTTTGTTATGTGATCTTTTTCTTCTCTTTTTATTGTACGTTTTGGAATCTTTAGACAAGGAGGATTGGTTTAGTGTGCAAGCATGGACATGGAGTATACCTGTTGATTCAAAATGAACTACTTCAATGGTTAATGTTACTTTCTTGACATTCCTAAATAACTAAACTCTAAAACCCTAGCATCAAACCCTCATTTCTACATCTTTTGCTGGGTCATTTATCTTATTAAAAACTTCAACAAACACTTATATAGGTTTTAGTCTCACACTTTGGATGTGACTTGTGTCAATTGAACATGCATCATCATGCTACCTATCATCTTGTCTTCACTTCACCAAAGTCCATTTGATTTGAATACTATAATAGAAAGGAACTATCTTTTTTTATACTTTCCCAGACTTGATTCCATTGCTACATCCCACCCAATACTACATCCCACCCACTTGCAACTTGATCTTTCACCATAAATGGACCAATATAATCACTTATACATTGGTGTTCATTGTCAAGTGAATGCTAAATGCCACTATAGACAAGTACAAGATAATTTATTACTCGATGATTCATGCAAGAGTATGTTGTTATATAGAGACCTTTTCACATGTTGCTTGCTTGAATTCTAAGTTTTTTTTTTTTCTCTTATAAACCATTCCTTAGAGATGAATCAACTAATTGTAAAAGATACATTTTTTTAATCAAAAGTCCCAAATCTATTGCCATGGTGGGGGCCCAATCAAAAGTGAAGTATTACAAGTATGAAAAGCTTTAAACTTGAGCCAAGTTAAATGTATGTGCTCTCCCGCTTCCGTTACAGCACCCTCGTCTTTCGCTTCTGCTACAGCACCCATGTGTGTACAACACTTCCGCTCTTGCTCATACGAGTATTCAACACCCGCATCTGTTCCAAGTATCATGTGGCTCCATCCAAGCTGGAGCTTCGTCTGCTCCTACCCCTGCTTCCGCTCCCACTTTTGCTGCTGATCACTAATTCGGCTTTGATGAAAACCAGGCGTTGTTCCTTCCTCAACCACTAAATGTAGCAGCTTAGCATCATATGCCCTTTTTTTTTTTTAAAGTTCAGTCGCTTGATATTGTTCTGCAAGGGCTCCTTTCCACTATTCACTAATAACCTGCTTGGTCTATCGTAGTTTTTGACTTCTCATGGTGAGCTCCTCCGCTCCTCGAAGTGATTTATTGATTCGAGTTTTCTGGGCATATCTCAGAAGCTTAATGGATCTAACTATATCATTTGGCAACAAAATTTTGAGAATATTATCATTGCCTTTCGTCAAGAGCATCACCTCTACCAATCATCATCAGATGTGAAAGACTCAATATAGAGATTGGATGGCTGATGATGCAACCATCATTTCCTAGATGGTGTCAAGCATGGATGCCTCAATTTGCTCGTGTAGCTACTACTAATGCTCCTCCCTCCACTTCTGGTATTGTTACTTTATCTTAAGAAGACTATGATCATCTCATCCAAGGACAAGGACAACTTTCGACGGCCATGATCGCTTAGACACCATCCTCTCGGTTAGGTATCTAGCCTTCTACTACCTTGATTGCTTCTAAAGATGATTCTTGGGTCTTAGATTCTAGAGCCACTTCCCATGTATCAGGTACATCCACCTTGTTTAATAAACTTTCTACACTTCCTGATAAAACTTCTATTGCCATAGTCGATGGTTGTTTGTGTCTCGTATTTGGTCAATGGGAGATACAAGTTTCATTGTAGATACGGCTAAACAATGTTTTTTATGTCCCTAAGTTTTCTTTTAACATTTTGTCCATTAGTGCCATTACTACTCAGTTACAGTGCTTTATGACATTTTTTCCTTTTCATGTAACCTTTCAGGACCTTCAGACGGGGAAGAGGATTGGTTTGGGGCGTAAGTCATCGACCACTAGAGCTTATGTGCTAGTTCGTGTCCATATTCCTTGAGGTTTGCGACAGGTCTCTCTAGCATTGATTCCTCCTTTTTGTGACACTGTTATCTTAGACATCCATCTCATTGGAAATTGTGTCAAACCCTTCCTTGACTTTCTTTATCTTCGTTTCAATGTGAGTCTTGTTAGTTGGGTAAGTATCACCATGCTACCTTTAAGCAGTTGTGTCTTGTTTCGTCTACTAGTATGTTTGATATTATTTATTGTGACATTGTTTATTACTTCGTCTACAGCAATCAAGTGTATTTTCTTATAAGTGTTTGATATTGTTTATTGCTTTGTCTACAACAATCAAGTGTGTCTTTGTTGGGTATCTTCGTCACCAAAAGGGATACCATCTATACCATCTTCCCACCAAACACTACTATGTCTCTATGGATGTCACCTTTTTTGAGTCTCAACCATATTTTAGTGTTGCATCTTCACCTACTACCTCTACTCCTACCCTTGGTCTTCTCCTTCCTGACACTTTTCTTTCTCATGGTGCCACAACTTTAGAGGAATCACACCCCACTGAGACCTACCCTCTAGATACTTTACAAGTTTATCATCGTCGACAGCACACACCTCTTGTGGTAGATCCTCTTGTATCCTCTGACCTGGCTGTAAGCTCCTCTTCTTCTGTAGAGCTACCTTTACACCCTACACCTTTGGCAGAAGTGGATCTTCCTATTGCCTTATGCAAAGGAACTCGCTCCTGCACACATCCTCTCTCCCATATTGTCTCCTATGTTAACCTTCTTTATACTGATCGTACTTTCGCTCTTGTTCTCACCGATGAGTCTATACTTAAGGATTATCAAGATACACTTCAGGTCCCTCATTGGAAGGTTGCCATGGATGATGAGATTGTACCATCAGGTCGTCGTTGCCGCTTAACGGTAAACACCCATTTACAAGAGACCATTCGCCTAAGAGGGACAAGAAATAAGATCTCACGTGCCACGAGAAAGAAGGGCATCAATCTCATCATCCATGGCAGCCTTCCAATGAGAGACCTGAAGTACATCCTGATAATCCTTAGGTATAGACTCATTGGTGAGAGCAAGAGCAAAAACACGATCAATATAAAGAAGGTTAGCATAGGAGACATGGGGGAGAGGATGTTGTGTGCAGGAGCGAGTTCCTTTGCGCATTGCAATGGGAAGATCCACTTCTACCAAGGGTGTAGGGTGTAAAGGTAGCTCTGGAGAAGAAGAAGAGCTTGCAGTCGGGTCAGAGGATACAGGAGGATCTACCACAAGAGGCATGTGTTGCTGATGATGATAAACCTGTAAAGTATCTGGAGGGCAGGCCTCAGTGGGGTATGATTCCTCTAAGGAAGTTGTGGCACCATGAGAAAGGAAAGTGTTAGGAAGGAGAAGACCAAGGGTAGGAGTAGAGGTAGTAGGTGAAGATGCAACAATACTAAAATATGGTTGAGACTCAAAAAAGGTGACATCCATAGAGACATAGTAGCGTTTGGTGGGAGGATGGTATAGACGGTATCCCTTTTGGTGACGAAGATACTCAACAAAGACACTTGATTGCATAAGGGGACAACTTGTCAAGTCCAAGAGTATGATCATGTACAAACATTACATAGCTAAAAACCTTAAGAGGAATGAAAAATGAGTCTCTATCAAAGTAGAGACGGTGTAGAGGGATGTCACCTCCCAAAGGAGTAGAGGGCATCTAGTTAATTAGAAAAATTGAAGTAAGCACAACATCAGCTCAAAGGTAATGAGTAACCTGCATATAAACCATAAGAGTATGAGCAACATTAAGAATGTGACAATGTTTACGCTCAGCCACAACATTTTATTGAGAGGTGTGAGGGCAAGTAGTTTGATGGATGATGTTAGAGGAGGTACAAAAACTATGAAATTGATGGTGCATAAACTCAAGAGCATTATTAGTACGTAAAATTTTAGGAAAAACAGAGAATTGATTTTTAATTTCAGCCAAGAAAGTTTTCAATACATCAAGAACATCTTTACAGGACTTTAACAGGTAAGTCCAAGCAACATGATGATAGTCATCCACAAAGACTATGTAATACTTGTGACCACGACACAACATAACATGACTGAGACCCCAAATGTCACAATAAACAATATCAAACATACTAGTAGACGAAGCAAGACGCAACTGCTTAAAGGTAGCACTAGACCAAAAAATATCTTTGTATATGACAGAAAAAGAATACCATGAAAACAACAACCTATATAGTCATTGGGTTTCTGCCAATAAACAAAAAAGAAACAACCTCAGTAATGAATTAATAAATAGAATAAAAACTTTAGAAAAACAAATGGAATTCATTGTTCCGGATGTACTAGAAAAAAGGAACAGATTATACAATGATGAAAATAAAGAAGGATATTTGCCTAAAAAATATGATCCCCTTTTAAAGGGACCATATCGTGGAAAAATAGAAAAATCGGATTCATTATCAATAGAAATAAACGATTTACTAACTTCTACATGGAATTCTATAAAAACAAAAATTGCTTGGCTAAACAAGATTCTTGGTATATTCACTAGGAATCCATTTATGAATTTTGTTGATGGGAAATCACCATCGACATATATTGATAATTCCTTAAATTCAAGACACCCAATCATTGATTCAAAAAATAAAACAAAATTTTTGAAATTTTTATTCAATGTAGTCACGAATGATTCAAATGATAAAACAATTAGAAATAATAAATTTGTTTCAATAAAAGAAATTAGTAAAAAAGTTCCTTGTCCACAAAAATTGACAAAAAATTTTGAGTTGTTCAAATTTGATGAAATGGAAGATGAAAATCTAGAGGAATCTGGAATTGGTTATCCAATTCGTTCCAGAAAATCTAGACCCGTAATAATTTATATTGAGAGAGATCAAGATATCAATGATGGTGATCCGGTGGAAGAGGTGTATGTAATACGTTATTCACAAGAATCAGATTTTTGTCGAAATATAATCATGGGATCCATGCATGCTCAAAGACGTAAAACGGTTATTTGGGAAATATTTCAAGCAAATGCACATTCACCACTTTTTTTGGATTAAATTGACAAAACTGTGTTTTTTTCTTTTGATTTCTATAAAATTAAAAATCTTGTTTTCGAGAATTGGGTGGGCAAAAAATAAAAAATTTTGAATTCTGATTATGAAGAAGGAGATACAGAAGAAAGTCTAACTAGATCAAATCGAGAGGGTACAACTCTAAATAAATCAAATCAAGGTCTAATAATATCAGAAATTTGGGATAACATTATATTTGCTCAACGAATAAGGGGTTTGCTATTACTCACTCAATCTATTTTTAGAAAATACATTACATTGCCATTCTTGATAATAATTAAAAATATTGGCCGTATATTATTATGGCAAACCCTTGAGTGGCATGAGGATTTCCGGGATTGGAATAAGGAAAGGCACATTAAATGCACTTATAATGGTGTTCAATTATCAAAAACAGAATTTCCTAAGGATTGGTTAATAGATGGTATTCAAATAAAAATTCTATTTCCTTTCCACTTGAAACCCTGGCAAGGGTCCAAAATACGATCCCATCATGGGGATACCATGAAAACAAAATCAAACCAAAATCATTTTTCTTTCTTAACAATTTGGGGAACAGAAACTGAAACACTCTTTGGTTCTCCACGAAAAGAATCTCCTTTTTTTGAACCCATTTTTAAAGAATTAAAGAAAAAATTTCTTAAAAAAAAAAGGAGGAAGAATCTAGTGTGTCTTTGTTGGGTATCTTTGTCATCAAAAGGGATACCATCCTCCCACCAAACGCTACTATGTCTCTATGAATGTCACTTTTTTTGAGTCTCAACCATATTTTAGTATTGTTGCATCTTTACCTACTGCCTCTACTCCTACCTTTGGTCTTCTCCTTCCTGACACTTTCCTTTCTCATGGTGCCACAACTTCTTTAGAGGAATCACACCCCACTGAGATACTTTACAGGTTTATCATCGTTAGTAGCACATGCCTCTTGTGGTAGATCCTCTTATATCCTTTAACCCGGCTGCAAGCTCCTCTTCTTCTCTAGAGCTACCTTTACACCTTACACCCTTGGCAGAAGTGGATCTTCCCATTGCATTGCACAAAGGAACTCGCTCTTGCACACATCTTCTCTCCTATGTTGTCTCTTATGCTAACCTTCTTTATACTAATCGTGCTTTTGCTCTTGCTCTCACCGATGAGTCTATACTTAAGGATTATCAGGATGCACTTCAGGTCCCTCATTGGAAGGCTGTCATGGATGATGAGATTGATGCCCTTCTTTCTCATGGCACGTGGGATCTTATTTCTCGTCTCTCTCAGGCGAATGGTCTCTTGTAGATGGGTGTTTACTGTTAAGCGGCGACCTGATGGTATTGTTGATCGCTACAAGGTTCGTCTGGTTGCACGTGGTTTTACTTAAGAGAATAGGATTGACTACTCTGACACTTTCTCTCCAGTAGCTCGCCTTGACTTTATTCGGGTTCTTCTATCTATAACCATCAATTCTTCTTGGCCCTTGGTGTAACTAGATGTAAAAAATGATTTTTTGTATGGTGACCTTGATGAATAGGTTTACATGGAACAACCACCTGGTTATGGTATTCAGGGGGAGATGCAAGTGTGTGACCTTCACAAGGCCATCTATGGTCTTAAACAATGCCTTAAAGCTTGGTTTGAAACTTTTTGCAGGGTCATGTAGAGTGATGCCTTTGACAGTTGCAGGGTTGATCACTCTATCTTTGTTAAACACACTTCTCATGGGGTTATTATCCTTGCTATATATGTGGATGACATGTTACTGACAGGAAGTGATGTCTAAGGCATTGAAGTTACTAAGAACTTCCTTCGAAGACACTTTGCTACAAAGGATATGGGTACTCCTCAATACTTCTTAGAGATTGAATTTGTTCATTCTACTGGAACATTGTCTTTGTCTTAAAGAAAATATGTTTTAGATCTCCTTAAGGAAACAGGATGTGAGGGTGTCCATATCCTTTGTAGAAAAGTGTTGATGTAGGAAACATTTTGTTTCTTCAATCCTAATAGTGTCATTGTTAGTCAATAGCATATCATCAACATATACAACAAGAATAACAATACCACGTGAGGTATGTTTGAAAAAAAGTGAGTGATCAACCCTACAATTATCAAACTCCCTATTCCACATAATGTTACTGAATTTTTCAAACTAAGCCTTGGGACTTTGTTTGAGTCCATAGATAGCCTTATTTGGAGAGCACACCTAAGACTTTCCCTGAATAACGTATCTTGGAGATTGTTCTATAAAAACCTGTTCATCTAAATCTCCATAAAGAAAGACGTTTTTAACATCAAGTTGAGTCAATGACCAAGACTGATGTACTACCATAGAGAGGAGCACCCTTATAGAATCAAGTTATGCAATGGGAGAAAATGTTTTAGAATAGTCAACTCCATATTCCTAGGAGAAGTCCTAAACAACCAATCAGATTTTGTATCTATCCACGGTTCCATCAATTTTTCTTTTGATAGTGAAGACCCATTTACTAGAGACTACATTGGTTCCTTTAAAGCATGAAACCAAATCTCAAGTGTCATGAGAGAGCAAGACATCCATCTCCTCATTCATAGGCACCTTCCAATGAGGAAGCTAAAGGGCCTTAGTAGCAAACCTCGATGGAAATGGCAAGGGCAAAATCACAAAAGAAAGGGTTAAGGTTATCATAGGAGACAAAATGTGATAATGGGTGAAGAGTGCAAGTGCGAGTCCCCTTTCGGAGAGTAATCGACAAGTCATCAATGGCCAGAGGTGGAGGATGCTCACATTTAGGTGTGGAGACTGGCTCAAGGGCAGTTGAGAACTCCTGTTGGGGCAGACGTGGTTTGTGATTATACACCTGAAGTGGTTGGTGTTGATGTTCATGTCCAGATGCGGCATTAGTTGTAGGCATAGGAGGATCATGACTTATCTCCACTGACTTAGGAGTGAGAGTGGAATAGGACTCAACTTAAGGTAAAATAGGCTCGTCCTCCCCATCAAAGTAGCCTTTGGACTTAAAGAATGTAACATCCATGGAAATATAATATCGTTTGGTGAGAGGATGATAGAGACAATACCCTTTTTGGGTCTAAGAGTAGCCAACAAAAATACATTTGATTACCTAAAGGGATAATTTGTCAAGACTAAGGGATAAGTCTTAAACAAAAACAATACGTCCAAAGACCTTAGAAAGAATGGGAAACAATTGCTTGTCAGGATAGAGACAATGAAGAGGGATAACCCTCCCAAGAGGGGTAGTGGACATTCTGTTTATGAGAAAGGTAACAGTGAGAATAATATCACCCCACAAGTATTTGAGAACCTTGTTCTCACACATGAGTATCTGAGCCACATCTAAAATGTGTCGATGTTTGTGCTAAGCCACTTCATTTTATTGAGATATGTGAGAATAGGTGGTTTGATGCATAATTAGATTGAAAAGAAGTTTGCATAAACTCAAGAGCATTATCAGAACATATAAGGCAAATGGAGAATTGATTTTGGATTTCAGCAAGAAATTCTTTAAAAATATTGACCACACTATGATGGTCTTTCAACAAGTACACCCAAGAAACATGAGAATAGTCATTAACAAATACAAATACAACATAGTACCTTTGACTTCCAATAGATGAAACCCTACTAAGGCCCTATATATCATAGTGGACTGAATCAAACATATTACAAGACGTAAACAAACGTACGTGTTTAAAGGTAGTATGAGTATGTTTGCCCAACTGACATGACTCACAATCAAAAGGAGAAATTGACCCTCAAGGAAGAGCTTAGTGAAGCTTTTCCAAGGAGGGATGACCCAACCTACAATGCCATAAAAAAGATGAATTTCACTAGACATGCATGTGATTAAGCCATGAGGAATATAATTGCAGACCAATAAGTATGCCCCATTGGGATGTTGTTTACGCCCCAAATTAATCTTCCGATCTGTCTATAAGTTTTGAAAGATATAATGAAAAAGGAAAAATGTAATTGAATATGATAATTGAACAGTAATAACACTAATGGATAACAAATTGAAGGAAAAATTAGGAATATAAAGGACATTATTCAGTTGTATTTGAGAGAAAACTTGAATTTCCCCTTGACTAGATACTGGACATGAATGACCATCAACAATGGTGATAGTGGACTTGTTAGGCATGGACACTAGGCGATCAAATAGGCTAAATGTACTTGAGACATAGGATGAGGTGTTGAGTTTATTATCCAGAAATCATTGGTGGAGGCAATCAAGGCATTTTAAGTACTTGAACTATGATGAGTTGATGTAGCTTACACATTTATGGCCGTGAAGTGTGATCCCTGTACTTGAAGTAAACGATCATAATCATCTTGTAGAATAGTGATAGTGGGTCTAGGATCATTAAAGTTGTCGAGCCCTCTTGGCCTGCTAGAGGTGGAAGCAATATGAGCCTGTGGTGGCTTGAGATGAGGGAACTTATCTCAATATTTTTTAGATTTGTGTTCTAATCTACCAAACCATTGGCATTTTGGGCATTGACGGTCGCCACACCCTCAATGGCCTCGTCCACATCCCTTACTATCTATAATAAGAAGGGTTGCCTGATCTATAAGAAGTTAAGACGATGACTGAGTCGAAATATGCATAACTTTGGCAAAAGTCCCTTGTAGATTTGGCATAATATTTGCTCCTAGCACAAGACCACGAATCTAGGTGGCAATCTTAGGTTTGATACTAGCCAAGTAAAAAAAATAGTAAACTCCTTATAACGAAAAAATGTGGAAATATCAGTAGTAGGTGATTGATAAATATTTAGCTCATTTATCAACCCACGGAAGGCACTGTAATGATCTTAAGAACTCTTCTCCCCTTGATGTGAAAAAGATCTTCATAAATCTGAAACACCTTAGATATGCTCTTTTCATGACCATACATCTGTCGTAGAGTGATCCACATCTCTCGAGCTAGATGTAACATAGCTACATTGCCAGTAATTGATGGTTCCATGTTAGACAACATCCATGAAATGATAGCAATATCATTAGCATACCAATCTTTATACATTGGATCCTTGACATCTAGTGGAGGTGAGCCTAAATGGTTCTCCTGTCGATGACTTATCATAATAGTTTCAAAACTTTGAGCCTAAAGAAGATAGTTGTGGCCATTTAAATGTTCTGAAACATCGAGAAAATGGTGGTTGAGGAGCGGAGTGCTTGAAAAAACTTGGCTAGAGTTGGAAGAGCCTGACCTTGCCATTTTCGTGGATGGTCGTTGATTACACTATAGTGCTCGAAATGACTGCAAACAATTGGATTGGACTATTTAGAAGAGATGACATTGGATTGGACTATTTGGAAGGGGTGACATTGGATTGGACTATTTGGAAGGGGTGACATTGGATTGGACTATTTAGAGAAATGCGTCATTTGGTTGAACATGCGAAGTTTTATGGGTGTGACCACGAGGAGTGATGCGAAGACTTACTGAGGGAGATGGAGTGCACGGAGGATAGATTGACGCTAGTGATGTAGAAGCGATTGTGCAGAGATCGAAGTGACATGGGACTGAACTTGTAGGCGACGGAGTACGCAGAGGATAGATTGGCATAAGTGATGTGGGAGCGATCTTGCTTTGATACCAAGTTCAATGGTGCTTGACGACTGAGGTGGAGAGAGAGAGAGAATCGAGGTTTTCCTCTTTATTTACCAATTTACAATGTATACATATCCTACAATAAATGGATCCTTAAGTGCATCTAGCAACAAAAGCAATGGATCCTTTATTGGTCACCATTGAGAAGCTAATATCTTCAATACACCCTTTAATGAGCCTCAAACTTCTTTTAGAAAAACTAAATTGTGTGAGCACTTGAAAAGTTGTTATCTATTCTAGTTTGTCATAAGTGTTCTTCCTATTTAAATTGAGGATGATATTACCTCCTCTATGTCCTTTTTCAATGTGTTGGGCCAACTTCAAAGTAAGAAAGACATTATCAAAGGTACTCCTACCCTCCACAAAGGTCCCTTGCAGCATCGAGATCATCTTTTGAATAAACTTTGTCATCCTTCTGGTCAAAATTTTGGAAATTACCTTATATCTGACATTGCAGAGATTGATAGGCTTGAAGTCCTTGAAGTCAAATGGGTTGTCCACTTTTAGAATTAAGAAAATAAACTTAGCCTTTTGGGAATCATCTAAACTTCCTCCCCAAAAAAAACATTGGACAACCTCAACCATATCCTATATGGTGACTTTGACAAAGTATTTATGGAACAAGATATATTACTTAAAAGGAGGATCATGGGTGTTTACTCAAGAAATCCATCTATGACCTTAAATAGAGTCCAGTGTCATTTGAGAAGTTCAACACCATTATCATTGCTAGTGGTTCTCAATATTGCATAGTTGGTCATTCTATTTTCTAAAATTGGACTAGTAGTGATTGTCATTCTAGCATTGTATGTTGATAATATCTTGTAAGAATTAGGATGTGATACTACAGGCATTTAAGAAAACAAAGATTACTTGAAGACTTATTTTGTGTCCAAGGATATGGGAAAAGTCAAGTGCTTCTTAAGCATTGTATTTGCCTACAAGAATAGGACGTCTCCATCCCAAAGGAAGTATGCATTATTTGTGTTATAGGGGGCAAGTCTTCTTGGATGCAAATTGAAAAGGATTCTACTCAATCAGAGCTTAGGTTTTTGAGATAGTTCCTCACTACTTTGATAATACAGGCAAATATAAACATCTAATTAGCAAGTTGATGTATTCGATAATTACTTATTTTGACATTGCATATATAGTCGTTCTCATAAGATGAGGACAATACATTGATAGGAGGCCTTGAGAGTACTAGCATATGTCAAGAAATCCCCTAGCAGTGGATTGGTTTATAAGAGACATAACAACCTACACATTGAAATATATGGAAACATAGACTATACAAGAGATAACAAAGGGAAATACACTTCTAGATATTGCACCTATATTGAAAGCAATCTTGTCACCTATCACAGCAAGAACTAGAATGTAGTCTCCAAGTTCAATTCATAAGTTGAGTACAGATAAATGGTATAGGCTGCATATGAGATGATATCACTTTGCTGTCTATTATCTAAGCTTGGTTTCCCAGTTGATGATCTTATGCCTATGCATTATATGGCTAAGTCTTTATCTTCATTTTCAATAATTCAACTTTTCACCAACACACAAAGGATATAGAGGTGGATTATCACTATATTTGAGATACGGTGATGTAATTATTTGTACATCCACAGGCATAGAAATTATTTGGATATGGAGGCCGTTTTGAGAACTTCCATCCATAGAAATGCTCCCTGACAGTCACAATCTAGCCTCCAAACTCTGGCACACAAGACCTCTCCTTTCTCCAAAAAAGCCTTTGACTCATGCACCAAGCTTATGTACTCTAGGATATCTAACCAGGAAAGCACAACTCTGGCTACATTATGTACCAAGAAACTTATGTACACTGGGATATCACATGAAACTGATGCCCAAGTGGCCTCCATTAATCTCACTAAATTCCTCCTAAAAGAGCCCATACCCTATCAGTCCAAAGGGAACAAGGGATGCTTACCACCTTGACTGAAACCAATAGCCTAGGAGATTACATCTACCGGTGTGATGCTCCCATTCCCTCCAGAAAGCCTCAATCCTTCCAATTGAATAGCTATGCATCCAAAGTAGTTCCTCTTTCCATTCAGGAAGTGGAAAAGAAATCATCCCTGTACAGTGACATTCACCATTACTGACCCTGACTCCCTCACATGTTGGAGAGCCAACGAAATATCACCTCTGATCAGAGACTAAAGAATGACAAACAAGACACTGATTGAGCCATCACCAAATAGATCTGGCTTCCAGAAATCTGTGGACTTCTACTATTGGTTTGTAGGGAGCTCCAGAAGGAGAAACCAATGGCATCACCAGCACCTTTGATGACCACCACCAGGGTGTGCAACCGGTTTCTCTCATCAGGAAGCTATGGGGCTTACCTTCTTCAAAATTGACTGTCAACAACTGCCTTCATGCAGCAGTGTCACTGAACTAGATCATGACACTCTACAGCTCTGAGATAGTGGAAGAGTCAATCGATCAGCCTTCCATCAAGCCCAAGTCCCCCAATGGAGTGCTTCTCCCCAAACCCTATATGTTCTTTCCATATCATCCACGATCACATGCTGACCATGAAGGCCACCTCACTGTGACTGATCATTCTACAATAGTTGCATGAAATATCCATGAAAAGAAGGGTTTCCAAATGATTTTCAAAAAATGTGGTTAATTTGATATAAATCAAAAATGGCTTTTTTATGTTTTAGCTAATATTAGATGAACATCTATGTTTTGTAGACTTTTGGCTCAGACCAGTGATAGCTGTCCAATATTAAGTGATTGTGAATGTCTAATCTAGAATCGTTTTGACATTTTTGACTGTTGGTGTACATCATTGTGCTTTGATTAATCAATATTTGGAAAAGTAAGAGTTCTATACCAACAAGCTATTTCTCAACAATATATTTCTCTAAACAAAGGAGCCATTCTTTTATCCCATATTGTTGGGAGTCTTTTGTACTAAATTTATTTATTTTTTAACTTTTGGAATAACAGTAATGATGCAACGTGATTGATAACACATATAAGTACTTTATTTCTTCCTTCAGTTTCATGATTTTGTGAACGTCTTTACCTAGTGATATTGTTGTAGGGACACAAATTGTTCAATTTTATGTCAAAAATGAAATATATGTATATCAAATATGCCATGTGTATGTTACCTTATGGTCCCTATCTATAATATATTATATGTTGGTATCTTTTGGTACATAAATTGGGATTCAAATGGTATGTGTTAAATGGAAGTTAAATCCAGTACTATAGGTTCTTTAAGAGTATTGTTGATGCTTAATATATCTCTCATGATGGATATCTTGCTGTAACTTGACTGATTGCCTTTTCTAATTCTATACTCTACTTCATACAGGATCATGATGTGATACAGATGTTATGGGATATTCTCAAGAATTTTCCATCAGAGCACCAAAAGAAATTTTTGAAGTGAGTGATCTTATGAAAATGTCTTCTTTGCTTTTTTTTACACCTCTTAAGCCATTAGCAGTAGTATTTTTCCTTAGAGGCAATTTTCCCTATAGATTGTCTTTATGAAACAGTTACACGAGAAAAAGGAAAAGCTTTTCATTGATTGGAAATTAGGGTTACACAAGATTTGTATAGGGTAAAAACCCTATTACAGAGAAAGATCAAAATACACATACAAGTATCTAACCTAATCTAAGATGTGGACTAACTTCATGACAATTTTTCAATAAGTAGACCTAAGAAGCATGAGAATAATCATTAACAAAAACTAGATAATAATGATGACCAAAAATATATGTGACACGACTTAAACTCAAAATATCACAATGAATAATATCAAAAAAATTCTTACTAATACAAGACAAACATGCTGAAAGAAGCATGGGTATGTTTACTCAATTGATACAATTCACAATTAAAAGTAGAAATAAAAAGCCAAGCTAGGGTTTGTTGAAGTTTCGAAAGAGGGGCATCCTAATCAATAATGTCAAAGAATTGACAGTTTTACTGTAGACATCAGAGTTGTCAAATTACTTAGTACATTGAACATACAAGTAGATACACTTCATCACTATGTCTATGGCCTAAACCAATTCTTTTCCCTGTTTACAAATTTTGAAAAACACAATGGAAAGGGAAAAAGGTTTGTTAGTAGTGATAGCACTGATAGATATTAAATTCACAAGAAAATTAGGTATATGTAGGACATTATTTATTCAATTTGACCAAGGAAGAAGGTTTGAATATCACCTTGATCAGATACAAACATCAACAATGGTAACTTTGGATATATCGGAAATAGAGAATATCTTTTCAAAAAGTGTAGATGTGTTTGACATATGTGAAGATGTACCAAAATCTATGACCCAAGAGTTATTTGTGGAAGCAAGGAAAGCAACATGGTTGGTAGTACCAAAGGTAGAAGTTTGAGCACTCATGACTATAGAACTTGATTCCTATGATTGTAGAAGTCGATCATATTCATCTTGAGAGATGGTGAGAACATTAGTAGTGGTAGAAGGTTGAGGAGGTTCTATAGCAACATGAGCTTATCAAGGGTTGTCCAATTTGTCTTAACATTTTTCTGAACAATGACCGATCTTATCACAATGCTAATAACATGTAGACTGTTTATCCCCACAATTTCCATTGCCCTATCAGTGACTATGGGAAGAAGTTCCAAGCATCGTCAACTACTTCTCAATTGAGGATTGCGGTTGCATGAAAATCTTCATGAACTTTGCAAATGTCTCTTCAAGTTCTAGCATTTGATCAACACCAAGAATCTGATTTCATATCTATGAAGATATCTTATAATTCAAACTTAACAAACATGCTGCTGCAACAACTAGCTCCCCCCATATTGTCATATCTTTGCAATATCTGCAACAAGCAGCTAGTAAACATCTATCTACTTGATCAATCCTTGTATGAGGTTGTAATAGTCTTGTAGTGTTTGATCACCTTGTTTGGGTGTAAAAAGTTATTTGTACACTTGAAAGGTTTTTGCATTGTCTTTTCATATCCATAGGTTTTCTAGAGTAAGTTCTAAATTTTTTTTGTTAAATGCATCATTGTAACTCTACGAGTCATAAAAGACGCCAAATTAGCAAGCATCCACAAAGTAATAACACCATTATTTGCCAACCAATTTGCATAAGTTGAATCCAATCTGATAGATTCTTAGTAAGATGACTCAGCATATGATGTGCAATCACAATTGTTTCAAAACTGTGTACCCATAACATGTAATTCTTTCCATTAAGTTTTTCCATAGTTGGTGTAAAACCTTTAAAAAGACCTTCTAGCATCTAGTTATTAGCCACAACTTTGACCAGAGTCAAGTTTTCGTCCTTGGCAAAGGGGCCAATGTGTCCAAGATTATACCAGAAGGAATCCACCAATCCCTCCAAAAACTGATGTCACCCTTACCTCTTGTCCTCTTGGCTGATCAGGCTCAATCTCATTTTTTCACCCAATCTTAATATGGTATCATGAGCTAGAAACCCTAACCCTTGATTCCCACCCTTCCACCTCATCTTCTAGCATTGAGAGTTTCCTTGCCCTCATGCACATGTCCTAATGTCATTGCCCCTTTGCAATAGTTAGGTTTTTTGGGTGGACACCCAATGAACAATCCACCCCCTTTTTCATTCAGCCTGAACTCATCAGCATGATAGACTCTTCACGGGATCCTTGGCTGACCAAGCTCGCTACTACTAGAGTTAAATTCAACAAGACAAACTACCACCATTGGCCAAGTGCCTTCGAACATTTCTTGTAGCTCATATGTGTGAACACTATATCACTGATGATTCATCAAACATGAAGGTCACCAACTACTCTGCACCTGACGTGTTGTTGACTGTGCCATAATACCCTGCAACAAGGGTTACATATACATAAGTACTTGGATCCTATACATGGTGGATCTAAATACTTGTTTAGTGTGAAGTACTATACAACTCTTAACAGTTATTAACCGCTGATGATTAAATATTTTCTTGTGAAAATATTTTTCAATTTTTTTGCAGTCCCATTCTCATTCTTTTGCAGTCCTATCTTCTCATAAATTTCAGTTGTATCTTTTTTCATGTTTTTTGTTGTCTGTTTCTGTTTTTTTTTTTGGAACACCTGCAGGGATGTCCCAGAAACACCATTGCACTTGTATGATGTCCATTTTCCAACATCAGTGGTTGGGATCACCCCAACTATTGATTTGACTTTACAGTTTGAACCATTGTAGGCTTTTCTAGTAGACCTTGGACTTTCTTTTGTTCACTAATGTGTAGTTGCATAATCTGATTTGATTTTTCTCTTGAAACAATTAGACTCATAATCTGTCAGAAAATTAAGGACTTTCTTTGCATAATTGGGCATGATTAGGGAAATGTGGCTTTGCCTTTCTGTTTGAATTTCCATCTAAATAAATTGGGCAAAATCTTGGGAAATTAGATCTGGGATATTGAATTTGTTGTCACCAGAAGTTGAACTAGATGGGTCCATAAATTTTTTCCCATGAGTTTATTTTGAGATAGTTACAGTTTCGTGCAATTAAAGCTTTGGAAAATATTACTTTGAAACCCTGTAATCATGTAATGTAATTGATTTTCTCATGAAAATGTTACATACAGGTTTGTGACTGGGTGTTCTCGGGGACCATTACTTGGTTTCAAGTATCTAGAACCTGGATTCTGCATCCAGAGGTAAATATTCAACCTTTATTTTTGGGAGGTCCAGATGTTAGTACACGTTAGTAATTTACTGGAGGCTATGCAGGGCTGGTCCTTCAGATGGCAGTGAAGAGGAACTTGATCGACTGCCAACTTCTGCAACTTGCATGAATCTCCTAAAACTCCCCCCTTATAAAAGGTCAGTAAGTGAATCATTATAGAAGTTATATAAGTCATTTCAGCGATCAGGTATGGCAATTGACCGTGAGACCAGATTTAAATATTCAGTCATAAAAACCAAGTTTTGCTGATATATGTCAGCTGGATTTGATCACATGCTAAGTAGAAGGATTTGAAATCTTTTAAGCAGTCAGTGCGGTTAATGTTCTTTCTTTGAGTAAATTCTACATGCTTCCATTAATAAAAGAAAATGGTGCAATAAGCCAATGACATAGGCATCTAGTGGAACAAGTTCCCATTCCTGGGATGTGTGCTCCTGATATGATATGATAATTATGGCCATATGCAACTTGCAAGTCAAAACATTGCAATTTTCTTTCACAGAAGCTCCGGAGCTTCTGGCTTTTGCTATTCTTCTGATAATTTCCCACGTTAATTTACATTGCAGCAAGGAGCAACTGGAAACCAAACTGTTGTACGCCATAAATGCTGATGCTGGTTTTGATTTAAGTTGATCGATCATAGACGATGCCATATTGCATTATCTTTTTGGCATGCCGTCCACTGATGATTCATGTCTCCACCGGTAATTCAGTCGGTACGAGAAATTTTGTGCAAAGGTTTCTTGACAACTTAATAGCTGAGGGGTCAGCATGTATATGCCTGAAAGGCGTCAAATGCAGTGTACATATGTACAACATCTGTACATTCAGCTTCCATGGGATTGTTTGTCTTCACATACGTAACACTTTCTTTTGCAACTGCCCTGTAGCATATATTGAAATGTCGATTAGTTATGTTCACTTCCAAATTGTTATGCAAAATACATCAACAACTTAAATACATTAAAATTTATTTCATTTCATATTCTATGATTAAATATTAAATTGTTTAATTTCACTCATAATTTTCGAACTGTGTACAATCGATAATGCATGTGGCATTGGATATTCATAATTTTCAAGACAAATATTTGTGTTGGGCATTGATTGGATGCATCATCTTCGTTGATCTATTGTGTGTCATTTTGCAGGTTACTTCCTATTCCCAGTTTGTGAAAGTGATTTTGTTAGTACAAGAAGCATGACACTGAAGGTGTGGGCTAGTGGTTTTTCTCAGGTTTGAGGTTTTTGCCCAATCCTATGGATTTTGCCACGTGTCTTTCTTTATTACCTTGTGAGACGTGACAAAAAGGGTTGTGGCGACTCTTAACTAAGTGATTGTCAACTTCACCAAGTAACCAATGCTCAAGGATCAAGCAGTCGACCATTATTTCTTAATATGGATAATTTTCCTTTATTTATGATTGTAATGTTGATTTAATAGTACAGTATATTGTATTGATTGATGAACTTAAGATATGATCAATATAATATTGAAGACCTACGTTAGGAACAAGAATAAATATTTTTCATTTAATTAGGAATTAATTGACATAAATCAAGACTCGAGAAGATATGGTGTCTAGGCCTTGTTTTGGATGGGATTTTTGAGTCTTAAAATTTCGTAAATCACGATTTCTTGTTGATTTCAAGAAAAACAAAACTGTAAGATTTATGCATACGGTATAAAATCTCGTTCGGATTAAAGGAAGTCCTAAGGATTCTACAAAGGTTTTGCATTCTCCAAAAGACCATTTTACCCTACCTCTTCTCTTCATTTTCCACACCTTCCATTAACGTGAATGTTCTACGTCGACTTTTTCTTACGTTACAAATATTGTTATTACTTAGGATATATTTTTGTAATATATGAAAATTTTCAAGAATTAATTAGTAATTTTACACCTTACATTTTCTAAATTTATTTTAAGAATTAATCATGTCAAATATACTTGGTATAGAAATATATAAAATTTCACCAACTATAATGAAAGCACAAAACCACGTTGTATAATGTAAATTTATAAATAAATTGATAGATAATATCTTAGAATTTGTAATTATGTGTAAAGATAGTTTATACTCATAAGAAATTTTCAAATAATTTAGGTTTTTATCTAAAAGTATTGATATTTTAATTATTTAAATATTTATTTCTTTTATATTTTAGATAGTTTAGATTTGTATCTAAGAGTAATTTATATTTTAAATAGTTTAGGATTTTATCTAAGAATGAATATTTTATGATTTTAAATAGTTTATGCTTATATGTATGAACATTTTGTGATTTTAGATATACACGTAAGAGACATTTTAGTAATAGAGGGTGTTACGATGGCTTGGGTGTATACAAGAGTATTTTGGTCATTTGGATGTATATAAGGATATTTTGGTATTTGGTTAAGATCATATGAACTTATAAGGAGAGTGGTGAATGGTGAGTATGTTATTTTAACAATATTTTTAACTTGATTATGAGCTTGTGAATCTATATGTAATGTAACTTTTAATGATTCTTAAACAGTTAATGTACAAGAGATTAAAGTAGGTGATAAAAGTATACAAGTGAGAATTTTTAGGTGATTCACTAACAGCTAGTCTACCTCTAAGGCATAACTTAGGCTTCACTAAGTGATCAATCACTTACAACCCTTATTTTAAAGTAAAAGCAATAACCAATTATACTTTAGCTTTTTAGTCATAGTTCTAACCAATACTTCTCAAAAGTTTTTTTGGTATAAACTTCAGCAAACCAACGAGTTATTCTTTAATTAGAGATTTTAACGTAGAGAACTTTTTGCACTTGAGCCAACTTGAGAAATCTTCAACTTGAACTTGTATTTGTAATGATTCTGGATTTTCTATCTTTCACTTAATAGCTCTCACTATATATGTGTATAGATGATAACCGTCTTTCTTCACTATCTGTAGTTCATTCTTATACCTAAGAGTATAACAATCAAATTTCTTCTAATGTTATTTAGCTTGTAGTACTTATTGATTGGTTAGTCCTAAATGATATTATCTGTAGAGTAACTTTTGACAAATTAATAAAAATATTTTCTAAAGAAATGTCAAACTAGTTTGAAAAAAGTATGATAGGAGAGCTTTCATATTTTCTAAGACTTTAAATTAAGTAAATGGATAAAGATATATTTTTAAATTAGAAAAAATATGTGGTAAATATGTTTAAGAAATTTAATTTTAATAATACAATGATTCGAGGAACTCCTATGAGTACTTTATTAAAGTTAGATGTTGATGACATAGGAAAATCAGTAGATTAAAGAAAATATAGAAGCATGATTAGTTCTTTACTTTATTTAACAGATAGGAGACTTGATATTATATTTACTATGTGTGCTTATACTAGATTTCAATTTAATCCTAAAGAATGACATTTTACTACTGTTAAAAGAATTTTTAGATATATACAAGGAACTAAAAATTTTGAATTATATTATTCTAATGATAGTTCAATAGATCTTATAAGATATACTAATGCTGATTACGTAAGATTTAAATTTGATAGAAAGAGTACTAATGACATATGTCAATTATTGAAAAATAATTTGATGTCATGGTTTAATGAAAATCAAAATTGTGTAGCAATTTCTACTATTAAAGTTAAATATGTTGTTGCTACATTGTGTTGTGCTTAGATTTTGTGGATGAGGCAAACTTTAGAAGATTTTAGATTATCTTATGATACAACTGAGATTTATTGTGATAGTAGTTTTGCAATAAATCTTTTCAAAAATCATGTATTATATTTTAGAGCAAAACATATAAAGGTTAGACATCATTTTCTAAAGTATAACGTCATTAAAAGAAAAATTAAGTTAGGATTTGTGTCTAGTAAAAATCAATTAGTTGATATATTTACAAAACCTTTAAATGAAAATACATTCTAAAATATAAGATTGAATTTAGGTATTTTTAGACTATGTGATGTGTAAAATGCTTAAACTCCACAAAAGATAAAAATCATTGATGATGTTGTTTACCTCAAAGATATTATATACTTATTATAGATATCTTAGTAATATCTAAACTACTACGTAAGATACTATATATTATTAGTAAAATTATTGTAGTACCTTATGTTTTACTTAATTTTATGAGTTTAACAACTTTATAAATTTTAAATGGAAATCTTTATGCTTAAAAAACAATTAGAATTTGTCTAAAATCTTGAAAATTTGATTTGTTGATTTTTAGATCAAAGCAACTACATATGATTAAGAATAAGTTTAACTTAATTGACTAAACTTGTAGAATAATTTATATGTAAATCATATTAAACTACTAGTAAAGAGTATGAGCTTATTGATATTGATTTATATTTTCACTAACTCATAGAAGTGAAAATTATCTGAGATTTATGCTTTAATGAATTGGTGTTAATGGAACACACATATACTATACTTTTAAAAGAAAAAATACTTATAAAGTGATATTCTTTAAAAGTTTATTGAACAGCTTGATCATAAGTCTTTTGTACATGAGTATAGAGGTATGTAAGGATTGTTGACCTAATGAAAGTTTCTTTAAATTTAGCAACTTAAGGTCCTAATCAGACTTGAGATTGTTGACTGAAAACTCATTACATGAGTACACTAAAAAACTCTTGTATGATTCAAGCTTTTCAAATTAACTTTTAAAGTAAAATTATTTATATTTATAGTTTTGAAAAGATAAAAGTTGTTTCATTAAAAGTACAAATATCTTTGAATCGAGTATGATTTCTACCAATATGATTATTGATTTTTGAATCTAAACTAGTACTTTTAAAAGTGTTTCATTAAGAGACATTTCATTATTCTTCTTGTTTTAATCATATTAAGTTTAAAATTATTTTATAATTCATATATAGTTAGAATTGATTCTAGAAATCATCTTTGAAAAATTCAAGATAACAGATGTTTCTAAAAATATTTAAAGTAAATTTATAGTTTAACATCTATCTTATACAAGTATATTTTGTATGTTATTGAATATTTTTGGAGCATATTTGTAAGGAGAGGAATAACATTGTCAAAATTAGATTAAAACTCTCAAAAATATAAATTTAAGTTAAGTCCCCTTAAAATCTTGAAGAATTTTTTTTAAAGATAATCAAACTATTGGATCATATAGAAGTTATATTAGAATAGTTTACAATGTCAAGATAGTAATTTCGAATGGTTTCATTTCATTGGAAATGAATTTCGAAAGGTTTCAATTCTCTAGAAATGAATTTTGGATAACTTTGGATGAAATATATTGTTAAGTATACTAACTAATTGTTATGTTATTTAAGGTAACATGTAAAACTACCTCTAGATGATATTTTACTCATTAGGTTAGGTAACTCAATGAGTTATGTTTTATATTTAGGTACATTGATTAAATAAAATTTATCCAATATGGATTTAAAACCCAAACTCAACTAAAGACTTGTTAAGTTATAGTTTCGAAAATCTAATTTAAACACTTATTACACAAGAACTTAGGTTATCTTAAAAAATCTATCTGAAAATTCTTTTCTGCTTGATTGTTCCTGCAAACCACTTGTGACAATATATTCAAAGTTTTACAAAGGTCATGATAGAGGTAAAGGAAGAGGTAGAGGAAGAGATAAAGGCAAATAAATAGCTAACGATGAAGTTTTACGTTCATGGTTTAAGAAAATACTTCAAGTAGACAAAATGTTAGCAAAACTTTATAGAGAATACTTCTTTAATAATGAAATACTAGATGAAATTAAATTAGAGTTGAAACATACTATTGAAAGTATAAATTTCATGGGTATAATAAGTTAGTTTGATAGAGAATACAGAATGAAATGTGTTGAAATAACATTTCTAGAATAATATGCTAAATATACGGAAAAGGTAGTAGGTTCTTTAAATCATATTCCTCAAATTCCTATAAATGGAATAAGACTCACATCATTTGAGGAAGAATATGAATCTGCGATATCTACACTACTATTTTCAAAGCCAACAGATGAAAATTATAGTAGATAAGGAAAAAGTTGAAGAAATTAGAAAGATAATAGCAATAGAAAGTACTTTTGATGAATTGCAATAGAAAACATTAATAGAACAAATACAAAAGAGTAAAGGAAAAAAACAACAAGAAGAACAGATGACATGTTATAAAAGAAAAAGAGTTAGAAAAGTAAAACAAAAAGAAATTGTTTTTGAGGAAACAAATCTATTGGAGATAGAAAAATCAAATGATGATTCTATTCCAAAGGGCAATGTATGTCTAGACATTATACCTTACATGACATTTGAAAAGATAGTTCAGAACATACTGAAACTGATAGTGATAATGAAACTTTATTATCATATACTAGAAAACTTGAAGAGGAAAAAACAACAAAATAGTTTAAGTTTTTCTATAGAATCAAGCCCTAATGATAAAAAAATTGAACAATCAGAGTATTAGGCATATGACATTAAATAGATTATTGCTGAAGTTCTTGAAAATGTAGTTGAAATAATCAATTCAAAGGCTAAATTAGCTAGAGTACATGTTATTGAAAAAGAAAAGACTTTAGAAGAACTTAATGTTAAGTAGCTAGTTTCAAAATCTTCAGATACAAGAACTAAGGATTCATATTAGGAAGAAATGCAAATATTTATTGAAGAAAATGAAAATATACAGATAGATACAAGGATTGTTGAATCTGAGGAAAATAAACATTTTGAACACTCTATAGAGACTGAAATAATGAATATTGCAGATATTGAAAATGTTTTTTATATGAACAACTTTAAGAAACAATTTTGACATATGAACAACGTGACATTTATTTTGAAGAAGAGATTCCTGAAGAAGAATTAAATTTAGAATTTAGGCTTCAGGTATTACCTTCTGAATATAAAACACTAAATATTCAAGGTAATTTATTATTTTTTAGATCTAATAAGTATTGTTGAAATGCAATAGTTTGATTTCATGTCAAATTCTACATGCTAGACCAATTAAAATTTGAAATTTATTGAACATCAGAGATCTATTTGAATATCAAGGTTTAACACAGTTCTTACCAGTTGGAACTCGATGGAAATAATATAAAGAACTTATTATATCTTTTTACAGCAATCTGGTAAAGAATGAAAATATTTTAATAATTCAAATAGGTCAACAAGAGTTTACTTTATCTCATGAATTGATTTTTGAAGTTTTAAGATTATGAAATGAAGGTGTTGTTACAAATAGATTTGACATAGTTAGACAACTAGAATAAGATATTCAATCTTTATCAATGATTCTAAATGTATATTTAAAAATGAGATTAATGAAAAATTTGAATGTGAAAGCTAGGTTCATTGCAAACATATTGCATGTAAATTTATTTTAAAGAGTTAGACATAATCTAGAAGTAAACAGAAGTTGTTTATATGAAACTTATGAAATACTTCATAGAATATAGATAAATTGGTTTAATGTTTTTCACATATCAATTACAGTATATGAGTTAAAAGTTATTTTATAGTGATGCTATATGTGGAATAATTGCAAGTCAATAGAATTTATCTTAATGACCATTTAAAGTAAAGGGTATGAAAACTTTTAATATAAAAGATTTGCAAAGATACCAACAACAGTCGTAACAATAGCAACAACAACCTAAACAACAATAATAATAGCGAACTTATTCAGATCAGGTACAACAGTAATTCAAGCTATCTTTTGACTTAGATGTAGTACTTAATGAAATCAGAAATGATATTAGACATCTAGGAGATAAGATTTGTAATGCTATAAGAGATATTCTAAGAAGGAATAGATGAATGTACTGCCATTTGTCTGTTTTACTTATTTTTTGAATACAATTGTAATGTTTGTATTTATTGTTAAATGTTTGAATATTATATTTCCTATAAATATATTTCAAGTTTAGTCCAAGTTTACAGAGAGTTAAGCTATAAATATTTGTCTCTCACATAATTGTTGTGTAATCATGTTTTTGATTAATGACAAAGAGGGCGAGATGATTATGTTTTTTAAAGTTTATGAATGAGGGGAAGATGAAGTTGTTGATTTGTTGAAATTTTAATATTATAACTTCATGGGAGTTGATTTATAAAAATATAGATACAAACAATAGAAATAAGTTTAAGTAAGATTAAGCCAACAAACTTGTTTGATGAGTTAAAACTTAATTCAATAGAGGTGCTTCATTGAGTTAAACATTTTTTATAATTGATTTGATATGGTTTTGTCATCATTAAAAAAAGGGAGATTGTTAAGTATTATGTTTTGATGATGTGTACAAAACATAAGTAATCATATTTAATCAATTAATTTTGTTGTTTGTGAAAGTAAATTAAGAATATCAATTAATACAAAAAAAGTTTAATGTTATATACTTGTCTGTAATGGATCTAAAATTATGCTAAGTTAAATAACTAATCATTAAGTTGTATTAACTTTTCATATAACTAAATGTTAAGTTAATGTGTATTTTTATTGTAAAGCATAATATATTTTTTTATTACATATTTATGTATCATGTATAGTACACGTTAAGCAACTCGTTAACATTCTTTTTGTAAAAAGATCATGTGAGAACTCATTAAGTTATATGTTTAAAGGTTAAAAAAGGTCACATGAGAACTTGTTGAGTTAGCAAATAAAACGTTAAGTTTTATGAATGAACTCGTTAATTTATGCATGTATTGAATTTAGAGTTTATGAATGTTATACTATATCACGTGAGTTGCACATATTTAACTTGTTAAGTTAACATAATTGCATGCGTTGAGTTGTTAAATTGAATATTAAAGCAACGCATTAGGTTAGCGTTATAAATTTATATACTTATAATTCTTGCATGTGATAAATACATTATTGTTTAAATATTTATATACTGATTTGTTGAGTTATTAGTTATACAACGAAGTTAGCTTATTGAGTTATTACCAAATGAAGCATGTCACATATATAGCACATGCTGAACTCGTTGAGACGTGTTGAGTTACAAGTCTATTTTATTTTACGCATTTAGTTAGTATTAACACATCTTGTTATTATACTTGAAAAATTTTAGACGAGAAAGTTTATTTTGTAAGAAATTTTTCAAAGGATCTAGGATTGATAATTTAAGATGATTCAAGAAAATTCGAGAAGAAAACACAGACCAAAACATATGTATTTCAAAATTTGAATTTGAAATTAAAATAAAAGACGTGAAGAGTAGAGATTGATCGTAGATAAATGTGTAGGATATGTATAAAATGGAAATTGATTATAAAAGACATATAATTCTCGTTGATCAAAGAATCACTACACACTTAAAGAAATATACTTACAGGGAGACACATCTAAAGAGATAAACTTAAAAAAAAAAGGAAATTCAACAACTTTGGTGAAGAGTAATATTTCAGATATTAGTCATTAAAGATTTATAGAAGAACAAGAAGAAAATGATAAACTCAAATAGGGAAAAATATTTTTAATTTCGTAATAAAGTTTTCTCTATTTGTAATTATGAAAGTGATTAGATGAAATATTGTTTTGTTATATCATTACATTTAAAATTTCTAAAGAAAGTTGAATTGTAAATTGTAATTGAAATTTTGAATATAAAATATTAAATAAAATAGTATATCAATTTGTTTTAATTTTAAAATTTTAATTATAATTAAGAATATTAAAAAATATAATTCACCTTACCTTCTTACGTAACCTTTGATCCTACACCTAGTGACGAACAAAAATATCGCTGACTTTGAAAACACAACCTTAAATTTACAACTCCAAAATTTAAGATCAAGGTAATGTTGGAAAGCTTAAGGAAAAATAACGTCAATCACATGGGACTAGGGTGCAGAAACATTTCCTGCTAATTCTGCAATGCACCTCTATCTTCAAAAATTAATATCTTCCTCCTCAAAGATCTAAAAATCATGAAATCAAAGCCAATGATCAATATTGAGTACTCTCCAGGAAAAATGGAAAAGGAAACTTCTTTAAATGGTGGAAAGAACTTAGAGTTTGAAATCTGAAAAATGTGAAAAAAATATAAACATCATTTGTCTCCTTTTCCTTCTACCATGCTCACCCAACTTCTTTAAAATGGTTTAGGTATTGTCTTTGTCAATTTTCAAATTATCGCTTTTGACATTATCTAGTAGCTTATCACTCCCATCTAGATTATACTTCTTCGATAAAGTAAGATTTTCGGTCAAAAAAAGTGAGACATGGAATATAAAGAAATATCGAGTTGATGATATTCAACATAAAATCCAGAAAAGATAATAATAAAAGAGTATCAAATGATGGGAAAAACTTGACTGGTCGTCGCACGAATAGACATAAATAATATAAGTAAAATATTTCATGTAAATAATATTATATATATATCATTTTTAAAATTAAACAGTTGGAGTTGGAGACAGATACGAATAAATTTATTTTACAAAATTTAGCTTAGCGTAGACGCGAACGTACAGTGGTTATTTTGTGAACGGATAACCTTATCCGTAAATCGGCGGATAAATTCGAGTTTCACGTTGCATATATATACTTAACAAAGAATGGACAGAATTTTTTCCACGTGTCTAATTACGTATGGGTGACGGACCACGAGGTGAGTCGCCACATGCATCGTCGGTTCGCGTCGCCACGTCTGACGAGGACTTCGACCTTATCAAACTTTGCATTAAAAAATAAAAAGAAAAATAATCAAAATCTCGTTCGTAACCGAGTCCGACAGACCGGTTCCAGTCACGGAAAGCCGTGTAACGTAAACCGGAAAACCACCGCTCTCGGCACGTGGGCCACGTGGTCGTCTGTCAACTTTAGACGGGTCTCGTTACAACCATTCAAATGAATTTCCTTAAATATCCTTGAAAAACACCGAATCCCACGGGCTCCCCGCCACCGAAGTCGATGCCATTCTCCATCCGACCGGGGTATTTGTGGTAGTAGATTCAAAGTAGTACCCACGTCGTTATTTTATTTTTTTTCCAAGTAATACCCAGGTCGTTATTATAAATGAAACAAATCGGTCGCCGACCTCCCCCCACAGAGCAGCTTCGACCGACTTCCGCGTTTCGAAGACAAAAAGAAAAAGAGCTTTTCTTTTCGTTCCGGTCCACTAAGATTATATTAATTGTCGTTGAGCCCCCCTCCCCCTGCAACCACAACCATTTTCCTTGCAGACGACCCCCTAGAAATTAGAAAACCCGGGTTTAGGTTGTGATTCTTGAATGTGACATGAGCAGCGCCACCGCCTTTTCTCCTCCTTCGATTCCTTCTCCGTCGGGGACGATGACGTCGGCCTTCCTGCGATCTTCCTCCTGCCGCCGCCTTCTCGTCGCTGCCCGGATCCACCTGGGGTTCCCCGCGAGGTCGAGCGAGCGTCGCCGTTGCCATGTCTCCGCCTACCTCCGCGTTGTCTCCTGCCTCCCCGATACTCCCGCCGCCGACCCGCTCTGGGGGCGGGAACAGATCACAAGGGCGGGCATCCCCTTGGCGAACGCCGTATCTGGTGCGAGGAGACACTCGACAGCGGTGGATACGACTGCGGCGGGGGAGAAGCCGTTCGGGAGTATCTACATGCAGGGTATCGTGAAGCCTCTCGTGATAGAGAAGGATGAGAAGGATCTGGTGGCCCAGGTTGGGGTGGCAAGGGAAGATGTGGTGGAAGAGGAGGAGGGGGAGGAGGAGGTCGTGGAGAAGGAGGTGTCGGAGGTGGAGAAGGAGGCGTGGAGGATACTGAACAAGGCGGTGGTTACTTACTGCGAATCCCCTGTAGGGACGGTTGCCGCGAACGATCCGGCGACCGGGAACTTGTTGAATTATGATCAGGTGTTTATAAGGGACTTTGTGCCATCTGCCTTAGCGTTTCTGCTAAAGGGGGAGACCGAGATCGTACGCAATTTTCTTTTGCATACCTTGCAGTTGCAGGTGAGCTTGACTTCTTCCTTGTTTTTCACCCGCAATTTGGTAGATCATTATCTGTGTGGATTTTTTTACTTTTGCTTTTTCCTTTCTGCGATATCTAATTACTAAAGAATGTCCTGACTCGGTGAATGACTTTGGAAATATAAATTGCTTTTACGTTTTGGGGCAAGATGAACAACTTAAAATTTGGTGGCAGTTTTTTGGGTTCTTGATTCCAAAGGTCATATCATGTTCTGTGGTTTTTTTTTCGAAAGAGAGCCTTGAGGGTCTGTTTGGCATCTCACGACTCACGCATGGCTACCAATCTCACAACGATGCATCATAAATAAACTTATGAACGAAATTCCAGTTCCACGAGTCTGTTCTCTGTTTTTTTCCCCCCTTTGTTGTTGTTGTCCTTTTCTTTCAACAGAACATGTTCTCTACAGTGTTAGACGAAACGATATATTATTTTTGAGAGAGTTTACTGAGTACAATGGATTTTTGTTGATTATCAAAATTCGTGAATTTTGATCATACGTGGAAGATTTAAATCTAAAAATAAATACTTGTAACTTTAAAAATATAGTTAAACACCCTATCTATCGAAAATACTTCTTTTTACCGTTATTTCTTTGGTTCTTTTGGTTTTTCCTTTTTTTTTTACATGGCGATATCTAATTTCTAGCCCCTGTCCTTACTCGTTGAATGACTTCGTAAATATAAATTGCTTTTACATTTTGGAACAAGATCAAAAAGATAAAATTTTGTGGCAGTTTTTGGGTCCTCGATTTTTAAGGTCATGTTATGTTCTGTTTGTTTGAAAGCGATTCTTAGGGTCCACTTCGCAACTCACGTAAGGCTATCAATCTCACAACGTGTCTCCATAAATAAATTTATAAAGGAAATTCCAGATCCACAAGTCCGCTCTTTGTTTCTTTTCCCCCTTTCCTGGTTTCCTTTAGACAGACTTCTCTGAACTCCAGACCAAAATATATATTATTTTTGAGAGGATACAATAGATTTTTGTTAGGTAAAAAAAAAATTATAAATATTGGCCATTCATTTAAATGTATAGGTAGTAAGATTTAAATTTAGAGAAACAAATACTTGTTACTCCAAAACGAAGTTATTTCTTTGCAAAACACCACAAATATCATAAAAGTTTCTGCTATATTTTAAGAAATTTCTGTAATATATTATCATTTGAAATGTCAAATAATGTCTATTTTAAATTGAACTAACTGTAAAAGCATTAAATATACAAAAGCACTGCAAAACATACGTAGATGTTGTAAGATATGGAAAATGTTAGAATATCAAGTTTATATGTTGTCGTGTGGATTTAGTTCTACATTGATTGTCTTGTATTTATTTTTATATGTAACCTTGATAAATAGAGGTTTCATTCTTGGTTAATGAATCATTCCACTCTTACCATTTCTTGTCTTCAAATGTACTAGAGTTTAGACCTTTCAAAGAGGAGGAAAGAGAGAATCCCTAGCCATCATCACCACACCTACTATAGTGGCGACAATGGACCTTAAATCCTAGTCACCCCTACAATCATCCACTGTCATTATTACTTGTCAACCCATTCAAGGCTATCAAGAATCACTAGTACTTCCTCTTTTTCTACCAACAGCCAGGAACACTTATTGCATTGCTGCCCCTCTCTCACTCGACTGGTCTGATCAATCTCTCCTTTGCTTCTGCAATGCCCATCTATTGCTTCCATTGTTGTTGCCATTGTCAACCAAAAACTTCCTATCTCCATTTTCATATTTTTATTTTCTTAACTTGCTACATTTTTTATTGTTAAGATCTTTGGTAAGGATAATGCTTATTTTACTCATGAGAACTACCTTTAGTTTTTCTTAAACTTATATTTGAAATTTCATGTTCTTATATTGGTGAAATAGTATTGAGTAAACTACTAACACAGCTGTTCTTACGAGAGTGGCAACCATTAACACAGTTGTTGGCAAATAGCTATTTATCTGTATTTTAAGCTTGTAGTTCTCTAATACTAATCTATGCATTTGTTTCATATTATAGGATGCAGTCTATGTGAAATCAAGACTATGTTGTATTTATGGTATTGGTGGATTATGCGTCTAGTCTAGTGTGCAAATCATGGCATAATCGTGTTTGGTTAAAGTAGATATGGAATATAGATTCAGTATTAGATTTAAACATTCATCCCTTAATTCCATAGTGGAATCTAGATCTTGAGAGATTTTTTTTGGTTCCAAAGTAGAGTAATAAGTTCCTGATCGAGTTTTATTTGTATGTTATTTGATATCTCAACAAATTGGCATGCATACTAATTGTACGTAATTATTGATTTCCATGTCAGAGCTGGGAAAAGACAGTAGATTGCTATAGTCCAGGACAAGGACTGATGCCTGCAAGTTTTAAAGTTAGAACCATACCTTTGGATGGAAGCAATGAAGCATTTGAGGAAGTTCTAGATCCAGATTTTGGGGAGGCAGCTATTGGTCGTGTGGCTCCAGTTGATTCTGGTAAAGAAAATTGTTTATTTCATTTATTCTTCTTTTTCTTCTTAAGTTATTATAACATTCTTTATGAGAAGTTCCAAAGTTATACATTTCCTTTAGCATGAACTCTTTTCCATTATCCAATTGCAGATGTTTATCCTAGGTTTCATTTTTTGTTACCTTACTAGAATAACGACAATTTAACTTGTGCCATTTTTTGTTGAAGGGTTGTGGTGGATTATACTATTGAGGGCGTATGGAAGGATTACCGGAGATTATACATTGCAGGAAAGAGTGGATGTTCAAACGGGCATTAAACTGATCCTCAATTTGTGTCTAACAGATGGCTTTGACATGTTCCCCACACTATTAGTTACTGATGGCTCATGCATGATAGATCGCCGAATGGGTATTCATGGACATCCTCTTGAGATTCAAGTAAGTCACATTTTTTGTAACTATGGTCTTTTAATAATGGTAGATTTTTCTGAATGACTTGGTATATTAAATATAACATAATGAAGTAGTTTTTTCTAAATGACTTGATATATTAAATATAACATAATGAGTAACTTTTTAACCTTAATCCACATTCTTTGCAAGATGATAAAATTGAAAGGGCAAACCTAATATGCAAGGCTGTCATTAATGTGGATACGCAATCTTCCATAAATGAAGATGCTATTTCCCAATATTCAAACTCATGACCTCTGGATTATAATGGAACAACTTTATCATTACACTAAGGCTCACCCTCTTACAATATGATAAATATTTATATAATATACATCTAAAAGAGTAGATGTTGTAAACTCAGAAAAAGAAAGCAGGCACCATCTGGTTATGGTTGATAACTTATGGATGATTGTTGATCTTCCTGAAGTAAGCATTATATACCATTTTCTTCACCGTTGAAATGTATTTGTAAAAGGGGCGTGGTGATAATATTGTTACTTAATATGACTAATGCATTGATATTGATTTTAACATATTAAATATGTCAAAAGCCTTTATCTAGCGTCTATTTTTTTGTGCTAATCAAAAATCAATTTATACAAAGACTCATGGCAGCACAGACATGCGGAGAAGATATAGAATACTTAGGTTAAATAAAATAGTGCTCAGCAAATACTCTAATGCTTTAACAATATAACAAAGGAATAACTTGGATCTCTTGGTGGCAATTAAAAGGATTGTAACAGCTTCGAACATTTTCACCAACATTATTAATTCCTGTTGCAAATTTCATAATGTCTCATCTTGATCAGGTAAATTAAAGAAAGCAAAGTAATGATTATCCAAATTTCATTCCACATTCTTATTTACTAAAATTTCCCTTTTTAGAAAAGACTTTGTATTCAGTTTGCAATTGCAGTTGTTAAATTTAGATCTCTAGGAGGTATTTGTACACTTGGAAAATTGTAGAAAGAAAATGACAGAATATTACAAAAAATGATGGAAAGGAAAATGACAAAAAGTAATGAAAGTCAGTAGAAAATCAAAGTGTTTGTGCATAGTACAAAAATGATGAAATTTGAAATACATGTGTTTGTGCATAAAATAAAAAATGACGAAAAATCATAAAATATAAAATATATATGTTTATTCATAAAATAAAAAATATTGAAATTAATAAATTAAATATTTTTTGTATTTATCTACATGATATAGAATAATAAAATTTATCATAGATAATATAAGATAGTCATTTGTGACAAGAATTACAATATAAAATACATTTCACACATCTTTATTATTTCACGTATCTCTTGTAATATTAATTCTCATCTACTATGGATATAAAGAATTTTTACATCAAAATTACATATTGTTAATATATTCTGTGATAATTCACTTTTTTTTTTTCTTCATTTTCCAGATCAGAATGTCAAAAAATGAAAGAAAAATTTTCTTATATATAGGGAGAAAATGGCAAAATCCTTTGGAAATCTATTTAGTGCATAAACATTTAGAAAATGGTGGAAAATTTTTCACTATTTTCCTTTTTAGTATTTTTCACTATTTTCTAGGTACACAAATACCTTTGTAGTCTCAATGAAGTGTTCCTTTTTTCTAATGAATTACACCAGCAAATTGAATTATATAAGCGGTTCCATATTTTCACATGGCTACTGCTTTTTTTGCCATGAGTAGACTATGAAAGTAGCATTCAGCACTATGTACACTTCTAGTTTTGTATCATGTTGTGTCACGTACAAGTTGAAACTACAAGAATAAAAAAACATTTGTAACTTTGTAGGATTACATCGTGGTCTATTGACATTGCCCAAAATATCTTGGTTCCCTGGTTTGTTCACACACTTTGGTTGATTCTCTTCTACAGGCTTTATTCTATTCTGCTCTTCGGTGCTCCCGTGAAATGATTACTGTTAATGATGGATCCAAAAGTCTTCTTCGTGCCATTAACAATAGACTCAGTGCATTATCTTTCCACATACGGGAGTACTATTGGGTGGATATGAAGAAGATCAATGAAATATACCGTTATAAAACTGAAGAATATTCCCATGATGCTATCAATAAGTTCAACATCTATCCTGATCAAATTCCTTCTTGGCTACCGGATTGGATTCCAGATAGTGGTGGTTATCTGATAGGCAATCTACAACCAGCTCATATGGATTTCAGGTTCTTCTCACTTGGCAATTTGTGGGCCATTGTTTCATCTTTGACCACCCCAAATCAGGCCGAAGGGATTCTTAACCTTATTGAAGAGAAGTGGGATGATCTTGTGTCGCATATGCCTCTGAAGATCTGTTACCCGGCTCTGGAATACGAGGAGTGGCGTATAATCACTGGCAGTGATCCAAAGAACACGTGGGTTCTCCCAAAACTAAATGCATAATAGTTTCATGCAGTAGAGAACTTGTGCACGTATTTTTACTACTGAATCTTGCAACGATTTTTTGGCATGTTATCTAACATATGATAAACTTTGCAGTTCTTGGTCTTATCATAATGGTGGATCGTGGCCGACACTACTATGGCAGGTGCTTATCTTGAGAATGAGAAATAAGCTGAGATTTTATTTTCAGATTTTATTTTTCTGAAATATGCCTTTCTTTGTTGTTTCAGTTCACATTAGCTTGCATAAAAATGGGAAGGCCAGAATTAGCTCGTAAGGCAGTTGCCGTGGCTGAGAAGCGTCTCTCAAACGATAAGTGGCCCGAATATTACGATACCAATAAAGGGAAGTTCATAGGAAAGCAATCTCGGCTATACCAGACTTGGACGATTGCTGGATTTCTGACATCTAAAATGCTATTAGAAAACCCAGAGATGGCATCCATCCTGACATGTGACGAGGACATAGAGCTTCTTGAGGGCTGTGCCTGCAGACTCAGCAAGAGTCCAAGGACAAAGTGCTCCCGCCATGCAGCAAAATCTCGTATACTCAACTAACTACCAGAGCGACCGTATACTACATGTGTCTAATACTGTACAGGAAACAAAATCCACATTTGTCATTACTGATAAGAGCGCTCACTCACTCACATTCCTCTGCTTGCAGAAGAGATTGATGAGAGGTCACTCTTATTTACGATCGGTCCTGTTTCAGCGGTGGAGTTCATCTTTTTTGTCGAGCCATTGCTGATGGACGGAATGATGGCATTGTAGATTGGCCTACTCGAGATTCTCGAGTGTGTTTTAACTGAGGCCAATCTGCTCAGATTATTTCTGTACGTTAATTAATATGCAAAAGCAGCTGTACTGGGATTCAGGTGTATTAAAGATGTATGTAATTGTAGCCGCAAATCTAAACAATAAAAAAATCTTGGTACGATATGTATCATTGCTTTATTGCTAAAAACAGTATTACTGCTTGAAACTGATACAGGAACGCAAAATTGTTACAAATGTCAGCGGATGCTTGCACTGCCCTGCCATGCACGCAAAATAGATGTGTATTGAAATGTGAACCTGCACTAACTAACAAATGATGTTCATATGCAAGCAAAGTTGTGATTCTACGTTTATAACTTGCCATCTCACCATTGAATCAGCTGCAGAGGGCTCAAGGCCAAAGCCAGAATTCTGCAATCTTCCAGGCTTGTTTTTCTTGGTCGGCGTCGTCCAACAAACTCTCCACGTGTGCGGATGGGCAAGGATCAAGGCTTCTCCTCCGCCCGACGTTTTGATGACGTAAGCTGCACTCGCTGGTGTCCTCTGAAATACACTTGTCCCGGTTCCCTCTGACCAGAGCTCTCAAGAACAGAAACAGGGTAGCCATTCTTCTCCTTATCCAGATGAATGAAGCTTGTGTGTGTGTGTGTGTGTATGAACCATGCAGCCGGGAGAAGGTTTCTCCTTTTTTCACTTGGAAGCTCCGTTGATGGAAAATTACCAGAACCACCTACATGTATGTGGATACAGGGTTGGTTTCCTCCTGCTTAAATGGATGGTTCACGAATGTTACGTGAAGTCATTAGTTGTGGTCGGTCATCAAATTCTCCTTTAGGCAGTCAAAAGGGCCGCTGATCCACCTCCGTCTTTGCGTGTGCGTTTGTTTCCAAGGGACGGCAGGAAGATGATGGTAATCAGCAGTAGCAAGTAATACCGTTCTTTTGGGCCATTTTACTTGTTCCTCTTTCCAACGTTGGTAATGTTTAGCTTCGATCGGATCAGTTGATTGAGAGTGATGTTCCCGTAATTCATTTCAAAGTTGGAACATGGAATCAAAGGCTTCTTCTGGTTAAGACTCACACTAGATCCACTGAAATTGTACAACATTTGTTTTTTGACCAATTGTTTCCTCATGTGCCGCTTGTCTTCCTAAATTCAAGGTTTCAAGGTATGCAAGCATGTTACACAACTGCCTGGTATTGAGAAGCATACAACTATTGATAATCTTAACACACAATGCCATGACTGATCAAGCAATGTCTTAGAATAGAGAATCAAAAAGCCTTAGAGGTTCCTAGGCATCCAGCTGGTGACCCAGTCACTTAAGACCACCAAAAAAGGTGCTTAGTCATCCAAAACAGCGCGAATGAGTGGAGCATGAAATTAACCTATCCTTTAATTAAAAAATGTAAGATAAAAATCATTTTTCGTGCATCAACATTCATTTGGAAGCATACATCTTTTCTTCTGAGTTTTACCTATTGGTTCAAGAATAGTCTATTCAATCTTGATCCATGCTTTGGTTGCCTCGGATTTGTCTCAGATTATTCTCGTGTGTAAAATTTGTATTGACATATATATTAATGGATTGGTCTATGTTTCGATTATTCTAATTTACAGAGTGGCATCACTTTTGTTAGTAAATAGTCAAGAAGACCAATTCAAATATTCGACAGTTATCGAAAAATTCGAGGGCAGTTGTGGGCAGAGGGTGTGAGAGGAATATTGGCTTCTAACCGTCGGACTATCACTCGCTAGGTCCATTGCTCAATGTCCCAATAGTGGTATCAAAGCCAACACGTGCGTCGCCCACCGCTCGCCACTCGTCTTCCTTCACACGGTGCCTATGCCCCCACGCATCACCCTGTCTGCACGCTTCTAACCCTCCGACTTCTCACACGCATACGGATTACCACGTATGTGTCACCTCAGCCTCCGTTGTACAATGCTTGGACTCCTCCTCGTGCGTCGCCCCCACCTCCATTGCATGGTGCTTGGACTCTCTCTGCATGTCGGCCCTGCTTCAACCCCACCTCCACCGCATAGTGCTTGTGCGTCACCCCCTACCTCCGTCGCACAACACTCAAGCTTCTCGCACGTTGCCTCCATCAGACGCCTGCCCGATTTAAGGGGAGATCAGTTGGGAATTTACTTAATATATATAGATAATATTAAAGAAGAAAAAATTAAATTAAATACATATTTTGCATGCAATAATTTTAAATTAATCCCTTTTTTTTGCATGCTTTAGCTAGTTGACAATTTTTTTGTTAATAATTGTTCAATTTATTTATTTTTATTCAATAAAGTTGTAAATTGGTTATTAACCATAAACTTTGTGTTCTAGTTATTTCAAATTAGAAATTGATATAATTTCTAGAATTAAATTTTGGGAAATTGAAATTGAATTTTTTTAAAAAAAATCATTTGAAAATTGTATAAATTTTTGGAATTGGTTTTCAAGTTTGAAATTGATTATTCATTAATAATTGCAAAAATTTTGTACAATTTATTTTGATAAATTCTTGAAATTTAGTTTCTTATTTAGAATTTAAAATATTATTAATTAATAATAGAAATTTTCAAATTCCATTTTAATTGTAGATTTGAAAATTGGCTATTAAATTATTCACAACCGAGATAGCAAAGATTTAGAAGTTGAATGGGGTAAATTATGAAATGTGGCATAGGAAAATAATATATGCACTTATCTATGACAATATTGAACATGTTATTGAATTTGATCATCTAGAAATTTTTATTGTTGCTTCTAAAGCAAAATTAAGAAAATTAGAAAAATAGAAAATAAAAGATAAAAAGGTAAAAAATCTTATGTTCATGTTTATGAATGACAACTTGATAAAAAATTTTGAAAATCATGACATTTCTTTTAAGTTATAGAATGCTCTTAGGGAGAAATATGATAAAACTATTAAAATCAACACACAACTTCTCCTTCAAAAATATAATTCTAACAAGATGTTAGAGGAATAAAGTGTCATAGAATTTGTAAATAACATGATTATCATACCTAAAGACTTAGCTATTTCAGTAACACCCATTTTTGAAAAACTACAAATAACTATAATTCTTAATAGTTTGCCACATAGTTTTGATATGGTAATAATATCTTTAAGATCTACCCTACTTCAATTCTCTAAATTGCTTGCAAGGTTAACTATTAAACAAGAAATAATGGTCAATCAAAAGAAACAAGAATCCAATCTTGAAGAAGTAAATAGTATATTTTAGAAGCTAAAGTATGATAAAAGCAATAAAAGAAAGTATGAACCAAATAAGAATAATTTCAAGCCTAATTAAGTACAAGGAAAGAAACATGAGGATCATGTCACACTTGTAGCCAATTTAGTCACTTCAAGGTAAATTGTCCTAATAATGATGGAAATAAAGACAAAACCTCAGAACAACAAAGAACAAAGGAGTTTTTGTTGGTATCACTGAATGTAATAACATTGTCATTTCAAATTTAAATGGATGGTGGGTTGATTCTAGTGCCACAAGACACATTGCCAAAATCAAAAAAGGGGTAGACTCTTTTAAAGAATTCAACCCTAGGGAACAATGCATCTACATAGGTAATAATACTATTTAGAATGAAAAAGTGCATAATATTAATGGTTAAATGATAGTTAATTACATATTATTTAGCTTATCATATGAGAATTAAGCCATTATGTTATAATTGCATTGTTATATGCTTTAATGAAAGAATCTGCATAATTTCAAGGAATTAGCGTTAATTAAGTACATTTCTGAACTATCGGTGAATTACAAGTTTTTAATTCTTAAGTATCAGATTTTTCTGTTATTTTGAAGAGTTATATTACATATACTAGACAATTATGTTTTAAATGCTTAAAGAATATTTTATTATTTCCTAGAGTACACGTGTTGTAACCATAATGCATGACTTAAGTGGATTTTCGATAAGTTATCTGTTAACTATCCGAAATGCATTTGAGCATCAGATAGTTAGGTTTGTAAGTATCCAAAATATCTGAACTTATTAAGTTAGAACTATATACGTGTTGAAATTAAATGCTTTAGTATATCACTTGAATAGTACATGTATAACTCGTTAAGTTAGCATAACTATATGCATTGAGTTACTTGAATATACATTAATGTAATGTGTTGTATTAGTAAGCTTATAAGTTATTTCTTTATTGCACGTGTTTTATAGTTAAATCAATGAAGTAAGTCTGTTGAGTTATCTGTAACTTCATGGACCATTTATTTTCTAATATGCCACTATAGCAGTTGTAGAAATAGGGAATTCGAATGAAAACCATGATTATGTGTATCATGCAGGAATTCACTCGTGAAATGAAGAAGAAATCACCATCATTGATATGAATGAAAGAAATCCAACCGATCATCTAAGTAGAAGCAGTTATTACTGAAAGAAATATAAAAGAAGAGAAAAAAATGAAGAAAAAGTGTGTGTACAGAGGTGAAGAACTACGCTAACTGTAGGAAGCGTTAGAAGTTTCCTGAAGCTCCACACTACCACCAAAATCACCAACCATTAGAGGTCTGTGAGGCTACTTTCCTGATGTCGGGTCAATTTCGAGCCAAACACAGTGACTGACAACTACTATGAGGAGTGATCACGTCGCAAGAAGGGAAGCTATTTTCACTAAGCATTGACTCATATCTCAAGAGATCGTAAAACTTCTAGCCTTGGTTTCGGGTTGATGCCAGTATGCTGAAGAGGAGATCATCTTACAATTCTTGATTCACGATTCTATAAGGAAAGGAGGCAAGATTGTAAGTGATTAAGTTTTCAGTGGTATAATCGCGTCGCATGTAGTGATGAAAGTTTTTACTATTGATAGAGATTTTTACATTTCACATTTCATTCATCTTCAGAAACATATCAACACAAAAAAATACAAAAAATAACCAATTATCTGTGTTTACATTTAGTATTAAAGTGTTGTATTATTTGTTTTGTATCGTGATTAATATTATCATTGTTAGTATTTTGAATGTTTTATGTTTGTTTGATTTAGAAAATAGAAAATATTTTTACAATTTATTGAAATTGACTCGTTCCAAATACTTAAAGATTTTAATGGTTACTATTTGAAATATCTGAATGTTAGTGTTGCTTAATGATAAATCTAATATTAACTAACATTAAAGAGCTTAATTGATGTTATTTACATTCTGTGGAATCGCCTAATGGTTGGCCGAATTCCTTTGTAAATAGTAATATTTAACTGGAAAGGTAGGCTCATGGAGTTAACTTAAGTCCATGAGGTTAGTCCGTTGAGTTAATTATAACTCCACGAACTAATTCCATTGTGTTAACTATAACTCAACGGAGTGCTTGACTGAATACATATAAACTCCAATATAAAAATCGGAACAGTACACAATTCTTACTCAATCTCTGTGGGATCGACCTGTACTTGCACACAAATACAATATACACTGTGCACTTGTAATTAAAAATACAAATTAGATTTAATATCTAGTTTGTGTGAAAGGTTGTTTGTTTACTTCTAAAAGTAATTATTGATATAAGCATAAAAATAGAAGTTAACAAATCAATACAAATACCTATTTAGATGTGAAAGGTATTGACACATATCATTTAGATTTGGGAGATAGTATTATGAAACTCAAAGATGTCCTCTATATGAAACTCAAAGATGTCCTCTATGCACTTAGCATGAGGTAAATTTTCATATATGTTCGCACTCTCATGAAAAATGACTTGGAAGTTTAGTTCTATAATAAATGAGTATTCATAGGAAAAGATAAAAATGTCATTGTTATGAGAACTTTTGTACTTGAGTATAATTTATTTAGGATTTCTATATTTGGAAATGAAATTGATGTGGCTTCTAGTTATATCTTGTGTCATTTGTTGGAATGTGAATTATGACATTTGAGATTGGTTCATGTTAATAAGACTAAAATGCAACTAAGATGAATATGTTGTTTCATATTAAAGACATGGAATTAGAAAAATGTCAATATTGCTTAGTTAGAAAAATGATTAAGAAACATTAAGGCATAATTTATTCTGATGTGTGTTGTCCATTTAACATTAAAATATATAATTACAAGGAATATTTTATAACTTTTATAGATAACTTTTCTAGGTATACTTATGTATATTTAATAAGTTATAAAAGTAAAGTACTAACTTGTTTTAAGAAGTACAAGTTGGAGGTAGAAAAATAACTTGGAAGGAACATTAAGGCGTTAAAATTGAATAAAGGTGAGGAATACAATTCTAAAGAATTTGAATTGTTTTGTAAAATACATGGAATTAGAAGGCAAACTATAATACCTTATATACCATAACAAAATGGTGTAATGGAAAGGAAAAATGACTCTAATGAATTCTATTATGTGCATGATATCACATTCAAGACTTCTCAAAAGTTTTTAGGGAGAAACATTGCTTACGACAAATCATGTGTTAAATAGAATCTCCACCAAATCTGTATCTAGCACACCTTATGAGTTATGGAGTGGAAAAAAACCCAATTTACATTATTTAAGGTAATGAGATTCAATAGCCCATGTACTTATGCCTAGATCATTAAGGGATAAGTTAGACATTAGAACATTAAAGTGTAGGTTTATAGGCTATTGTGAAAATTTTTTCAGTTATAGGTTTTACAATAAAGAAAAGGAAATTATTGAATATAGAGATGCCACTTTCTTAGAAAATTTGAATGAAAAGGAAGAAATAGAAAAAGAAGAGGAACTACTACTTATAGTAGATGATGATTATTTCAATAATATCCAAGAAAATGATCCTATAAGTAAAAGGGAACAAAATATGAAAAATGCTATTGAACCTATGGAAGTTATAGATGAGAATACTCATGAACCCATGAAAATTGTGGGAGAAAACCAAAATAAGCCTATAAATGAAAATGATGAAATTAATAGGAATGAAGAACAAGGATAATTAGATGTACCTATTAGCAACAAAATGATAAGATATCAACTTATATAGATGGATGATCATCATTTGTATTTTTGTGAGCTTTTATAGTTTTTGATAAATATAAAGGAAAATCACATGGAACTTGTAACATATAGGGATGCCATTGAATCTCATGAAAAAGATTTGTGGTTGGAAGTTATGAATGATAAGATTGATTCCATGAAAAGGAATCAAGTATGAGAATTATGTGATTTACTTGAAAGAAGGAAAACTATGGGGTGAAAATGGATATTCCAAAAAAAGTTAAAATTTGATGAATTTATTGATAAATATAAGACCTTAGTTGCTAAGGGTTATACACAAAAATTGAGATTTGATTATCAAGAAACTTATTTTTTAGTAGTTAAGTTTGTGTCTATAAGAATTATATTGGTTATTGTTGCACATTTAGATTTAGAATTACATCAAATAGGTGTAAAAACTACATTTTTAAATGAAGACTTACAAAAGGAAATCCCCATGTCACAACTTGAAGGGTTTCAAGAATAAGGATGAGGATAAAGTGTGTAAATTAAAAAAGTTAATATATGGTTTGAAACAAACATCTAAATAATGATATCATAAGTTTCATAATATGATTGTCAAAATGAGATTTGTTTCAAATAGATTAGATTATTATGTATATGTTAGAAAAAATAATAGTAGGTTTATTATATTATTTTTGTACATGGATAATATTTTACTTGTCGTAAATGATACTAACATGTTGAATGAGACAAAGGAAGAACATAACAAAATGTTTGAGATGAAGGACATGGGGAAAACATGTTTGAGACAAATGAAGAATATAACAAATTTGGCATATGCTATAAGTATTGTTAGTAAGTATCAAAGTAATCATGGAACAAAATATTGTGATGTTATCAAGAGAATAATGAAATATGTAAAAATAACTTTACACCATAAAATGACTTATCAAGTAGATGAACTTGAAGTGTTTGGTTATATAGATGCATATTTAGGTGGTGACAAAGATGGTGAGAAGTCTATTCAAGATATTTATTCATCTTTGGAGGTGTAGTTTTATTTTACGATAATAAAAAGCAAGAATATGTAGTAAAATACGCACAAGAAATTGAATATGAAGCTTATAGTATAATTACATCACATGTTGTTTAGATCAAAAGATTTATAAATGATTTAAATCTCAACTAAATAAGTGGTTCGATAGAAATGTATTGTGATAACCAAACAATGATAAATCTTATATACAATGGTGTAAATATGATAAAAAGATAACATATTAACATACATTATCACTATATTCATGATATTGTAGGAAATAGAGAGATAAAATTGAATTATATCTCTACTTTAGATATAGCTGTTGATCCTTTGATAAAAAGAATTTTATCAGAAAAATACATTAAGTTTGTAAACTTAACAAGATTAAGGAATATTTTTATAAATAGTAGGGGTGAAAGATTAAATTTTTTTTATAGATTATTTGAAGTTATTAGTGAAGCTCGATGAGTTAACTCCACAAAGATAGTCCATTGAGATAACTGGTTTTGGAAACTCACTTACAAACATCGATTTTACTCAATTTATATTTCATTGAGAAAATATAATTGTTTGCACACGATCTTGCAACACATTCTTTCTCTTCCAGATTTTCTACCACTTACTACATGATTGACAAGAAATAACTGATTCGTGGAGTTAGCAAAACTCAACGAACTTACTCCATTGACTTGCTTTGTGAACTTTACTCAACGGACCTGCTTCGTGGAGTTAACTTTACTTAACGGACTTACTCCATGGAGTTAACTTTTTTGGAACCATGATCTTTAATCTTGACTTTTTCAAATCGATCTCTGATTGCCATCTGTAAATATTTTGACTGAGTCTTTTGTAATATGGTGAAGCGTGTGTATGTTATGTGTGTGCCATGTGTTATCTACAAAGCAAATAATTCTACACCAAAACTTTGATTAAATAAACTATAACAATTAAATACATTCATCAAAGTCTTAACATTAGGACCCTTCGTAGAGTTATGCCCATAACTTTATGAACTTATGTATAGCAAAACATTACGAACATTCGTAAACTTATCTCCTTAACTTTACAAACTCTTACAAGCTAACATGTGTAAAATATAATTCTATATCTTTTTACTAACTACCTATACTAGACTTATAACTTTACGAACCCCTTTAGGAAATAACCTTACGAAGGTCCATCAAATTATCCTAATAACTTCACGAATTCTATATAACCTAAGTTTACGAAGGTCTGTAATGTTAAAGTCATATCTTTACGAACTTAAGACTTAACTTATATAACTCCATAACTTTACGATCGTTCATCAATTTATCATTATAACTATATAAGTTACCGTAAAATTATATACTTAAATAAAATTTAGAGTTTAAAATAGAGTTATAAGACAGATAAATTTTTGATTATACTTAAACATTATGGACTTGATATTATTTATGAAATTCATCATTTTACATATTTTAAATAATTATTTTGTCACTCATCAAAATCTATCAATATTAATGAATACGAACATTATCCCTAACAATCTCTCAAGAGATAGTAAAACTTCTAGTATTGGTTTCAAGTTGATGCCATGATACTAAAGAGGAGATCAACTTACAAGTCTTGGTTCGCGATTCTATAGGAAGATAGATGTGTGATATTAAGTGATTAAGTTTTGAATGGTATAATCACATTACATGTAGTGACAGAAGTTTTTACTATCAATAGAGAATTTTACATTTCACCTTTCATTCATCTTTAAGAACATATTAAAACAAAAACAACCAAAAACTCATTATATGTTTTTATATTTATCAAATCAGTGTTATATCATTTGTTTTGTATTGTTAGTAATGTTAGTATTGTTAAATGTTTTATGTTTATTTCATTCTAGAAAATAGAAAATTGTCTTACTAATTACTGAAACTAGTTCGTATGCAATTCTAAAATCTTAATTAATATAGTTACTATTTGAAATATCTGAATGTTAGTATTTATTAATGATAAATATTGTATAAACTAACATTAAAAATTTAATTGATGTTTACATTCTGTGGAATCGCCCAATGGATGACCAAATTTCTCTATGAACAGAAAATTTAATTGAAAGTTACTAGTGAAGTTTGTGGAGTTAACTTAAGTTCACGAGGATAGTCTGTTAAGTAAACTATAACTCAATGAACTAAGTTTGTTGTGTTAGTAGTAAATCAACAGAGTATGTAATTCAACACATAAAAATCTCTAGTTGTAAAAATCTAAATAATACAAAATTTTTACTCAGTCTTTGTGGGATCAACCTGTATTTGCACATTTATGTAATATATTGTATACTTGCAGTTAAAAATAAATTAGATTTAATATCTAATTTTTGAAAATTATTTGTTTACTTCTAAAAGAAATTATAAACATATATTTAAGCATGAAATTCACCAAATAGAAGTCTTGAAGATTTTTGGAGAATAAGAGTTGGAAGTCATTCGAAAGAATTCAATAACAATAAAACTATTACTTGAAGATTTAAGTATTGCTGTATCTACAAGAGTAAAGTTTTTATTATATTTATGCTTTCTAGATTAATTCCTCTTTGCATTTCATTGTAAATTGAAAAAGAATTAACTTATCTACAATAGGTGTTGGGGAAGAAACTCTGAAAGATTTTCTTTTAAAAGAGTTTCAAGTAGCTTTACGGGAGTTTGTAAAGTTGTGTAGATAACTATATGAAGGTTCGTATAGTTAGCATGGTAACTGTACAAGAGTTCGTACAATTAGAGAGAGAACTTGATGAAGAATTAGTGCATTATCAAGTTGATTTTTCTTTTGAGTAAAGATGTAGTACACCTAGTTTTAAATGAACCAAAGACTCTTGGAATTAGTGAATTCTTGAGTAGAGACTCAAAGAGTGGATGTACCCTAATTGAGAGGAACAATTATAAATTATCTATGTAATTTAATCTTTGACTCATTTTCGTATTACTTAGATTTAAAAAAATAAAAAGAAAACCAAAAAATAAGAAAATTTGTGACATACTTCATTCACCTCCCTTTTTAAGTATAAACCTTTCCTATAGAATCTCTATTTATTTTCCTACATGAAGGAGACTCATTTAAACCGTTGTGAGCATTCCCGAAGTAGATTAGCTTCTCAAAACACATTGCATTGGTGAAGGAGGGTACATCAAGTCATGTGCATGTACGCCACCTCCAAATGGTTTATTGATTCTTTCTCCCAAGAAAGTCTTCAAAACTACTTAATTGATGATTTTCTCTATAACATCATTTTATGGAATTCCTTTTTTCCAGAGCTATGACTCATCAAACTTCCATCTTTTCTCCTCTTGAGTAGGTTGTTATTTCTAGTAGTCCCTTCGTTGTCACTAGGCCAGTTTCATACTTACAATTCACATCATATCTATCTTGTTCTAATTGAGATCATATCTCTCCCTTTATCATGTAAAAAAAAGATGATAATTTAAATCCCAAATCATAAAATCTTACAAGATTGTTCAAATGGGGAACATTGACCTCTTACCAAATTTATTAAATCCCAAACCCTACCTTCCTCAGATATTTTTGGCAAATTTTACAATCTGTACGTAAGTATACAACAAATCAAAAATATCAATCACTTGGAAAAACTAAATATCATTTAGTAAATTAGGACAAAATCCGTCCACCCAAAAAAATTTCGGGGTCAGGGTATTTTAAATTTTTTCTCGTTCCCTAAAAGGTAAATTAGTTTGAAACTAATTACTTAAATTAGTTTGTGATAACGGTGACAAATTGCTCTACTGTGATATTAATTATCGAGGTAAAATATCACAACGACAGGGGCTTTAACTAATTATCTCTTTTGTTAATAAATCTTCTCCTCCTTTCTTTTCTGCATGGAGTTGACTATTCGACTTACGAATTCCATTATTGCTAATTTCTACACCTTCATATATCTAATGGAAAATATACTTTATTTTGGGAAAACCGATGGTTTGATAATTAATACGTCTTTCTCGTGGAAACGACCAAGTTACTTGGAATTTAAATTCACCAAATGGGGTTAATTTACACGGTAAAATCAAGTTAATGGACTGAGGAACTAGATTTCCTCATTAATTATGACCTTATGTAGAAAGCCATAGCCCCCCTCACAATTAAAACATTTGCTTGGTTAGTTCTTCAGGATAAAATCCTTATTAAACTAAATTTACTTAATCCTCATAAGTAACATATTTGCTTCAATGAAATTTCATCATCTGAGATAATTAAGCTTCATTTATCTTCGAAAGCTTTATAAATGACAACAACCTTTTGTCCACACAATTTTACTTGGATAACGTTACAAAAATGCAGTCAAACAAATCAAATTAATATTCTACTTTTTAGGTTTTTCCTTTTTTAAAAGTATTTATCGTATCTTATCTTCTTATTTTGCAAAAAAATAATAATATATCATGAAAATTACGGTCACCTCGATAAACTTTGCAAAAATTACGGTTTTGATGTACACATGTGTGCCACGTGGCGCTAAATTTTTTGATTTCCGAAAAAGTCCTTGCCGTGACCGGCGGTATAGATATAGACGTGACGCGAAGTTGGAGAAAATTTCTTTCCCTAAAATAAAATAATGAGCCCAATCACGGAAGTAAACTGAGATAAGTTGGAAAGAAAAAAAACAAACGATGCACTCCCATGGCATTACATGATTAAATTAATAGGTTAGTTTAAGTAAATTCAATATAAATGTTTTATTGATCATGATTAATTAGTCCGAATAATTGAATCACGTACGTAAGATACGTCTTAAAATATATTATTATTATTATTTTTGGAAAATTAGTTAATTACGATCTTTTCAAAATCAAATATACCAATAATATTCGAAGTCCGGGCAGCGTGCTTGCACACGTGGCTGTCGTAGATTTGTCTTTATTTTTCCTTTTCTTTTCTGGTGGTGGCACTCGAAGAGAACAGCTTATCCGAAAAGAACCTTGAAGGGAACAACTTGGTCCATCGATCGTCGATCGAATAAAATAAAGAGACGTCATATTTTATACGGGAGGAGAATTGTGTCGTCAGTGATCGCAGAAGAGGTGGAGTCGGTCGTGGGCGAGCCTTAGGGAGTACACCGCCTTCTTGTACTCGTCCCAGGTGAAGGGCCGGTACTGCCGGGGCCTGGAAGGCGTGATCGTCTCCGGCAGTGGGGCGATCCGGGCGGAGAGGGGCGGTGCGGCGAAGTACACGATGGACAGCCTGCGGCGGTGCGGGTTCGTCATCACCCTGTGCCTCACGCTCGCCAACCTCCCGTTCGTCAATGCCTGCACATGATTCCACATCCATCTTTTATCTATTTAATATGTGATGTAGATTACTTTATGTCTACCCACATACCTGAAGGGTGTCGCCGACGTTGACAAAGAAGGCATCGGGGTCGGGAGGCACTGGTACCCATACGGGGCGGTGGCCGGCGACGCCATCGGAGGTCACGGCACGCAAGGTGGGGAGTATCTGGAGGCCGGCGACGTCGTTGGAGCGGAGGATGGTCATGACCTGAGGGTCGGTGTGCTCCCCGAACCCTATCTCGGGGGAGCAGTGTTGCTGCTGTTCTCGCTTCCTACTTGCACGGCTGACGTCGCCGGGGACGACAGGTGCAGTTGCAATATTGTCGACGTTGTTGTCGTCGCCGCCGTACTGGGTACGATGTGTTCCGGGGTAGTGATTGAGCCTTATCAAGGAGTCACTTTCCCTGTCCCCGACGAGGCTGCTGAAAACCTCCCTGCCCTTCAGGCCCAGCCCTTCTCCCAAGATGTCCAGCATCTCACATGCCAACCCTTTTACGGCTTCCACGTACGCGTTCACCACATGGCTGCAAACCCAATTAAGGGCCCAAAAGTTATCGTCTACGTATAATTAAATAGACCAATGGTGGATCCAAAAATTTCGAATCTTTGATCAGAAAAGGTGTACGCGCGTGTGAGATCGATGGAGCTAGACGTTGCAGAAAGGAGACAGGTCATGAGAGGGTGTGATCGAATGTAGTGGATAAGAGAAAAGCTGCATCTGGTGTGAATTTGGGGTTGAGATGGTGAATTGACTGGTGACTGTACAGGAATGGCCGGTAGCTGAAGCATGCTCCGCGATTCCATATACTTCCTCTGGTCTCTACTACTGTTTAATTCCATGAGGTTTCAGATTTTTCAGAGATGGTTTGTGCTTTGCTTGGGTTGCATTATTGTTTCTATTCATGGAAGAAAGTGAACGACTAAAGCTGACCAACAGATCGATCATCAGCACAGTACACATACCTTTGTTTGGAGATTAATTCTTAATGTATATCATCATCCAAGTATGTTTGTTTTTGATAAGCTGCATTTTTTGCAGTACATTTTTAATTAACATTTTTTTTACGACGGACGCACCGGCGACTGGTAGCAACAAACTTTAGTAGGAATTATAAATACGTTAACTACTTTGAAAAAGAAAGAAAAACAACACAAGACGATTGATTGCTGTATTAACTAATTAATTATAAGTAATTAGTTAATGCATATCTACCTATATATCTGTGTATATGGTTAGAGTAAATAAGTAAGAGATTAATTAAGGAAGAAACCTGAAATTTTCTGGGTGCTTAATACACACGCTGCTTGCCCTCTGAGATATAGAGTTGGGACTGGCATGCAAAAGGAGGTACTCCACCTCGCCGGCGTCGCCATTAAAGCCGATGCTGCGGCAGCCGTATCCGAGGGGGTTGGGTGGGCCGGACCTGTGCTTCTCGTGGGAAGGAAGTGAGAAGAAGTCGAGGCCAACGGCTTCCATCTTGTCAACGACGCCCATGGGCACGCCATGGCCGACCACCTTGAAGAATCCGAATTCCTCGCATGCCTTCACCATGTCTCTTGACGCACGGCCGGCGCCTCTCTTGGCGGAGAGGTCGATCACTGGGATGTCCATGCCCTCCTCCTCCTTCTGCACCACCACGATGTCGTCGTCTTGGCCTTGGTCTTCTTCTTCGCTAGCAATGGTTGTTGTGTGGGACTTGGGTGATGGGTGGTGAGGGTACAACACGTATTTATAATGCAAAGGAAAGGTAAGGGAGGTGTGTGTGTGGGGGGGGGTGGATTCATTGGGGGTGTTTCACATAATTAATCTTTTGTAGTCAAGTAAGTTCTTTTCCTCGTCCACAAGATTGTAGATTTGAAGAAGTTACAGGGTCATGGAAACGTGAGCACCGTGTGGGCAACATTCCTGGGCCCGACAGGCCTGTTGACATTCTTGTTCGAGGAGCCGACATCGTTGATTAATATTATTATGAACGCGGTTTTACCAAATAATGCAAAAGTAAAAGATTGGAAGGTTGGAAAGGCAACTTCCTCTCCTTTGGTTGAAAATTGACTTCCATCGATTCCGTTATTTCTTCCATTACTACTTATTTTCTATTTGTTGAAGTTATCCATACCTTCGCTAATGTATCTGGTGAATCAAAATACCACCTTACCAAATGAAGTTACATTTGCAGACCCAAGAAATGAGGTGGATTTGGCATTCTGAACCTAAAACCATTTTCTTATGTATTGAAAGGAAAACTTATAGACCAGACGACATTGGAATGAAACCCCTTTAGAAAAGGAGTGTATATGGTGTGAAGAAACCTGAATGCAACTCTCCTTTTGATTTTTAAAACTTATTTCTTGGTAATAGAAGAATTTTATTCGAAGACAACTTTATCAATATAACCCTCTCTCTCCACAAATCAAATTAGATTCGAACCTTCTAAATGGCATGGCATACTATTCTTTTAGCCTTTTTCTAGACTGTATGACTTAATATTACTTTCAGAAATAAAAGGTGAAATACTAATTCGTTATTCTACGATATTTTTAACTTATTATTTTTTTAATTAGATCATTTGTCTGATGAAAGTGAAGCAACTAAAGAAGTGGTGTCCTCTTGGAGTAGAAATATCAATCAATATCAATACAATAGCAATATCAATCAATCAATCACACCCCCAGAAGCTACAGGGAGATCTTGGATAGATGTAATCAAAGTAAGTTAAAGTATGTTTCACTTTTAAGCTGCTTATTTATGGTCTTTATCAGCTTTTGTATTTTTTACCTTCGACGTGATTTTATATAAGATCTGTAAATATACCTCTCCTTACTTTTCAAGGGAAAAAACCTTTAATAATTCCCTATGGCTCAAAGGGTTGGGGGGGGGGGGTGGGGGGAAGGAAAAAACGATACACTTGAAAACATGACGATAAACGAAAAGAAGTCAAATATGTCAATTGACAATTGAATGACGTTTACGCTAGATCACAACCAGAGCAACGGGACAAGAGAAACAAAATTAAAGTAGAAAATAAAATAAAACTCCTGTCACGGATTCACGGATTCACAATCTTGAAGCACAATTTAACAAATCTTCGACATTATCCATATGAATTCAACGAGAGAAAATGAAAAAAATGAATACTGAAGCCAAGGATAGTCAGGCGGTTTTTCTAACAGCTAGCAGTCCGATGGTTCCGGTTGAAGATTGCCGTCTTACTGTAGACATTCACAGTAACAAATGATCTTTTCGTCTCTTGTAGTTTCTTGCATCACTTCAGGCTTGTTTCTCTCATTTTTCCTCTTTGTTATAATTCAATATTAGACAACGTCTTCACCTTTGATCGACGACAGCTTCACCTTCATCTGATATATATATATAATGAATTTTTAACATTCAGATTGAAACGTACGCATCATAATAAAAAATATTATGAATGTCAACAAACATTAAATTTTCTCTTTAACAAAATGAAGGGTGCACTAAAAGAAATAAAATAAGAAACGACAGTGGAGTTCGGTAAACATCCATTCTAGGGTTTTGACTATTATTGGAAAATGATATGTCGAGGATGTCCACTACTAGCAAGTTTTGACTATTATTGAAAAATTATGTGTCGAGGATGTCCACCACTAGCAAAAAATAACATCAACACGTGAGGTTCGTGTATACGTGCATGTATGCTGTTGATTTTTGCATCTTCCCTTGGACAAGGGAAATTTGTGTTCACCTTTAGGTCATTAATTACTTAAGGGTCATTGGCAAAATCACTATTGATTTTGATGGTTAATAGTGTTTTTATAGATAGAATTTTCACTTACAGCTTACCTTATATATGCAGGGGCGTTTCTTAATAATAATGATTACAATCGTACATTCTTAATTACCTTATGTAATTTAGTTTTAATGATTGTTACAAAGTTCTTTTTGCTAAGATCATATGGATTTACTAGAGAGGGGTGAATCATGAATCGTGATATTTTTCAATTAATTCTAATCTTTTAATTAACTATGGATAATATTTACTATAATTATTTAAGCAGACAAAGTAGGAAATTAAAACAGGAATAAAATATACACACAAGGAAATTTTTAGGTGGTTCACCTAACTGATTAATTCACTCTCAAGATAGCTTGGGCTTTACTAAGTGTTTAAATACCTACACACATTTACTTTCAAGTAGAAGTAAGAACCAACCCCTTGAGTTTTTAAGTTAAAGCTCAATAACTAACACATTGAGTTTTAAAATCGAAACTCACTAACTAACACTTATAAAGCTTTTAGGTCAAAGCCATAAACCAACACTTTGTTCTCCAATCATAGATTTGGCGTAGAGAGCTTTTAGCACTTGAATTTGCTTGAGAATTCTTCAATCTTGAATTGGTTGAATCTATAATGATTCTAGATTTTCTATATTTCAATTCTTTAGCTCTCACTATATGTGTATATCTGATAATCGTTCTTGAATCTTTCTACTTGTAGTTCATTTTATACCAAGGAGTTTAATGATCAAATTTCCTCCAATGTTATTCACCTTATTGTACTTACTGATCTGCTAGTCTCAAATATAAAAAGTTATCATTTGATTATTGTCAAAAATTATTCAAAGATGATGTCCTCTTGAAACTCTCCAGAAACTTAAGTAGTTATCTTTAAACTATCTAAAAATGTCGAATAGTTATTTCAAACTATCTGAAAACTCGAACAGTTACTCTTTTTTGCTTAACATGTGACTACTTAAGTTTTGCACATGAGGATACTTATTTTCTGATTATTAACCTTTGAAACCTTCCAAAAAACTTGAACAATTATCCCAAACTATTCAAAAAACTCAAACAGTTATCCTAAACTATTTGACAAACTTGAATAATTATCTAAACTATTCGAGCAGTTATTCCTTTGTTCTGTCATGTGAATGTTTAAGTTTAACTGTGACATCAACTAAATTTTGAATAATTTACTTGAAATCTTTTGAGAAACTCGAACAATTATCCAATTGACCTATTCATCTTCTAACTATCTTGTTATTTAAATTTTGGATAGTTTAACTTGAAACCTTTTGAGAAAACCTCACTCAGTTTTCTTAAACTATCCAAAAAGCTTGAAACTATCTGATTGATTTGTTCATCTTCTGAATGTATTATCACTTGATCTTGTAAACTAATTGCACATGCTTTCTATTTTGACTTTTCATTTGTACCTATGAAATACATCTTAATTCCTCATATAGATTTATACATTATCAAAAATATAAGGGTTCTAACAATTTCCTCCTTTTTGATAATGACAAAAACTTTTATATTAAGTTGCATGTTTTTCACTTCCTAGATTGTGTCTATACAATAAATCACATAAAATAAAAGACAACATAATTTCTCCCCCTATCTTGTTAGGACCTAATGGCTTACCAAAGGAGGGTGAATGGTAATATTTTTGTTTCTTAACAATGAATGACTAATAAATAGTTTAATTTAACAAGGACACAATGAAAGAAACTAATGCACACAAAGATTTTAGGTGGTTCACCACTAATGGCTAGTTCATCCTTAAGGGATACTTGGGCTTCACTAATCTTCCAAGACTTACAAACACTTGCTTTAAGGTCAAAGAAAAAACCAACCAATCGAGCTAAGCTTTTTGGTCGTAGCTCCAACCAACCTATCTTTGAAGTTTTCAGTTGGTGCACTTCAGTAAACCACTACCTTGAAGAAATCAGAGTTTATTTGCGTGGAGAGCTCTAGACTTGAGTTTTCCTTTTGCAAAAGATTTAATCTTGAAGACTTTCTACTATATGTGTTGAGCTTGGTGTATAGATTCGTATATGTAAAAAGTTATCTAACTCTATTGTCTGCTGTTTGTATTTATAACGTTATGCATAACGATCATATTCACTTCCAATGGATATATTCTACTGTACTTACTGAATTTGCAGAACCAAATATGGTAAGTTACCGTTTAGGAAGGTGTTTCAAGATAACCTTCTGATTTCCTTTGACTTTTAAAGGGTTAGTTGTGTAACACTTCGAAGAATGCTCGTAACTTACCGATAATCCACTTAAGCCCTTTTGCCACGTGGGATTTTAAGTCGTACACATGAGGTGTCCTAAGTTCAGATACTTGTAGCTGTAACTTACTGAAATGTTTTTGACTGTCAGATAGTTAGCTACAGTAACTCTCCAATTTTCTTCTTCTAAGCTTCTGACTGCTTTCTTATTTCTGTACGTGCATAATAGGATGACTTAAGTTTCAGATAGTTAAGTTTGTAACCTTTCGAAACTTCTTATTTTTTGGATAGTTAGCTTTCTAACTCTTTGAAAAATCTTTTAAGCTTCTGTTCTAGATTTCTGCACAGGGAAATTTACTAACTTAAGTTTCGGATAGTTGGCTTTCCTAACTTTCCGATTTTCTTGAACTTTTGGATAGTTAGCGCCTTAACTCTCTGATCATTCAATCAGCTACCTTTAAAATTCTCTAAAGGTCTTTTATTTTTGGATAGTTATTCTTCTAACTATCCGACAGTGTTTCTACTACTTTAAACTGATTCTTCAGTTACTTAAGCTTGTAACTGTCTGATTTTTCTAAAGCTCTATATTAGCAATTTCTGAACTACTTGTATCTATTTATCTACCTCCTGATTTTTGCTAAACTATCTTAATTGTGAAATACAATTTGATTCCTCACATTGATTTTTACATTATCAAAATCTAGAGGTCCTTTCAATCTCCCCCTTTTTGATAATGACAAAAACCTTACAATATATTACATGTATTTCTCTCCATATATAGGTGTACAAATAAACACACAAAGAAGAAATAGGATATAGAGTTTGAAATTGAAATTGCTCCCCCTATTTTTCTGAGTTTACTCCTTCTGAGTTTAGTTCCCCTACTTTACTACAATCTGTTGAAATGATATTGTTTTTTCTCCCCTTATTTTGCCACTTGTCAAAAAGGAGTGAATATTAGGTAACTGGTTGTGTGGAGCAATTATATTTGGATAGTTCGTAGCTAGCCTGAAAATTAGCTAAGTTGCTGCAAGAAAAGAAATGTTAGTAGGACAAGCTCCTAGTTGTGAGCTTGGAGAGTAGAGAAGTATTGAATTATAAATCATACAAAGAACAAATCCCTAAGTTTCATCTAATATGATTAAATGTAGATTCAGATAAGGGTTTGGTGAAAATATATGCTAGTTGTTCTTTAGTAGAGATATATTCTAAAGTAATATGATCTTTTTCAACATGGTCTCTGTTGAGTATTTTTGTTTTGATGATGTGTGCTGAATGAAAATAATCATATTTGCTCAATTACTATTGCTTGTGAAAAGAAATTAAAATCATCAATTAATACAGAAAAAGCTTACTGATATAAATACTTGTCTCTATTGGATCTGAAGTTAATATCTAGTCGTTTCGTTGCATTAATTTCTCATTTAGCTAAACGTTAAGTTAACATGTGTTTTTATTGAAAAGCATGATATGTTTTAATGTTATATCTTCTGTATCATGAACAGTGCACGTTTAGACAACTCGTTAAGTTAGAGTTTTGTTTGTATAGAGGTCACGTGAGAATTCGTTAAGTTAGAGGCTTAAAGGTTAAAATAGGTCACGTGATAACTCGTTAAGTTAGTGAGTAAAAGAAGAGACGAACTCGTTAAGTTAGTGTTATACACGTGGTGAAATTATAAGTTACGAATGTTGTATTGTATCACGTGAGGTGCACATGTTTAACTCGTTAAGTTAACATAACTAAACGCGTTGAGTTGCTATATTGAACACTAAGGCAACGCGTTAGGTTAGCATTATAAACTTAAGTTATTATTTTTGCACGTGGTAAAATTCTTATTGTAAAAACATTTGTTTATTACTGGTTCGTTGAGTTATCATAACACAACGGAAATGGTTCGTTGAGTTATCATAACACAACGGAGATGGTTCGTTGAGATAGCATAACACCACAGACTTAGTTCGTTGAGTTAGCTACAGTACTTGTCACGTGAAATGGTACATGAGGAACTCGTTAAGTTAGAAACATTAAGTTATATATATACTTGTGTTACTCGTTTAGTTAACATTAAAGTAACGATTTCTTATTACACTGATGAAAAACTTTTGGACGAGAAAGTTTATTTTGTAGGAAATTTTTCAGAGATCCAAGACTGATGATTAAAGAAAATTCGAAATATAAATGTGGGTTAGAACGTGTGTGTTTCGATGAAGGAAAAAGAAAAGATGTGGAGAAGTGGAAAATTGGTAGTGGTTAAATGTGAAGGATATGCATGAAATGAAGATACAGTATAAAAGGCATAGAATTCTCGTTGATCAATTTATCCTTGCACACAAAACGAAAAATCTTTTCAAGGATCAAACCATCCTTGCACACCAAAAGAAAAATCTTTTTCAGGGATCAAAAACACCTTCTCGGGGAAAATCTCTCAAGTGGAAGAAAGTTCAGTGAAGCATAAAAAGGTAAGATTTTCATCACTGAAGATTTGAAGTATCAGAAGAAAGCAAATTCAGTGAAGCATGAAAAGATATTCATCACTGAAGAATTGCTGAAGAAGAAAAAAAAGAAGAAGAAAGATCTCAAACAGGGAGAAAAGTTTTAAATTTCGTAAATTAGTTTTCTCTGTTTGTAGTTATGAAATTGTTTAGATGATACATGGTATCGAAATATAATTGCATCTACAATTTCTGAGGAGAATTGAATTGTATATTGTTATTGAAACCTTGAATAAAAATGATTTTATGAAAACAATGTCTCGACTTGTTTTTGAGTATTAAAGTTTCAATTATATTTCAGAAAATATTAAAAATACACAATTCACCCCCCTCTTGTGTAGCCATATGATCCTACAAGTGGTATCAGAACTTTGTTAATAATCTTTGATATAAAATCGATACCAACTTATTTAATATCATTGCTTATTCTACCTTCCTTGTTTTTAAACAGAAATTAATATCTGAGCATACGTTTAACTTTCTTGATTTAAGGCTCAAATTGTTTTAAAGTTTCTAGATTGTTTAAAATCAAATAGGTTGAAAAATCTAAGGTAAAATGGCTACTGGAAATGGTAATTTTTCTTTATATGAAGGCCAAAATCTTAATCGTCCTCGTTTATTTGATGGAATACATTTTGAATATTGGAAATATAGGATGACTGTTTTTCTTCAAAGTATAGATCATAAATTGTGGTTCATGATTTCTAAACCATATACTCCGTTAACTACCCCTTATAATACTTGGACAATTACTGAAAAAGAAAATAAAACTCTGAATGCTAAGGGCTTAAATATTTTATTCTGTGCATTGAGTTATGAACAGTTCAGTAAAGTGTCGGCATATAAATCTGCTTATGAGGTGTGGCATGCATTAGAAGTTTCACATGAAGGTACTTCTCAAGTTAAAGAGACTAAAATAAACATGTTGATTCATAAGTATGAACTCTTTAAGATGCATGAAGACGAAAATATTTCTGAGATGTTTTCCAGATTTCTTGATATCATAAACTCTTTAAAATGTTTAGGAAAGAATTTTGAACAGAAGGATTTGGTGAGGAAAATTCTCAGATCCCTAAGTTTTAAATGGTCTCAGAAAATAACATCAATTGAGGAATCACGAGATTTAAATGTTTATACTATGAATGAACTTATAGTAAATTTAACAACTTATGAAGTTCAATTAAATGAATCACTGAGTCACAACAAACTAAAAATGAAGAAAGAAATAGCCTTCAAAATTAATTCAGATTCTGATATATCTACTGATTTTGAGGAGGATTTGATTTTGCTGACTAGGAAATTCAAGAAAGCATGGAAAGCTAGGAAACAGTAAAGGAACAAAAATGATAAACCCTCAACGTCAAAATCATTGAATGACAAGAATTCTTCATCCAGAAAGTATGTATGTTACAACTGTAAGAAACCTGGACATCTTTCTCCAGATTGTCCTATGAGGAAAAATGAAAAGCAAAGTAGGACAAATCAAAAGAAGACAGCTCAGAAAACTCAAAAAAAGTTTTACAAGAAAAAGGCTTTGAAGGTCACTTGGGATGACACATCTGAAGAGTCTGAATCTAAGGAATCAGCATCAAAATCTTCACATTCAGAAGGAGAACAAGAGTTAGAAGACGTTGCTCATGTGTGCTTCATGGTAGATGAGTCTGAGGTAATATCTGATCCTGAAAGTCATTCAGATTTCAACTTTGATGAATTATTATGTGTTTATCATGCATTATTACAAAAACTTAAAGTATGTAAACTGGAAAATAAGAATATTAGAAAATCTTCATCCATTATGGAAGAAGAAAATTGTTTACTGTCTACTACTTTAGAAAAGTTTAAATGTGATAATGAAAATCATGCTAGAGATTTGCAAAAATTTAGATTTAATGAATGTATCTTGCATGAACAAATACAGAATATAAATACTGAAAAATTAAAGATAGAATCTGAAAATGAAATGTTGAGAAACAATATAAATGAACTTGAATTAGAGATAGAAAAATTAAAACTGAGAGAGCAAGATTTAAATTCTACCTTTGAGAAATGGAATTTAAGTCAAACTAAGTTAGACAAACTAACTAGTACCCCTGCGGTGTCTTATAAATTTGGCTTAAGATTTGATTATCCTGAATATCTTGAATCTCAAGCCAATAAAGGATTTATTAGTTGTAGTTCAAGTAAATCTAAGACTAAAATTCCTTTTATTATGAAACAAGGTAATAAATATGTAGAAGTAGGTACTTCAAGAGATGAATCATGTAGTAATAATATAAATCAATGTAATTTGTCAAATTGTACTTCTAACATGACTATAAATGTCTCTAAAAATCTTGTTTCTTGTTCTGGAAATTCAGTTTCTAATGTTTCTAAAATTTCAGACAATTGTAGTAAACTGAAAATTCAAAAACCTGAGCATGTAATTCAATACACTAGTATTAGACCAATTACTCATTCTGCATGTGATAAAACAAAAAATTCTTGTACAGAAAAAGATTTTGTATGTACGGAAAGTGTTAATACAAGTACAAAATCTTGGTATGAACTTACAGAAATGTATAAGCATGACTAAAATAAATTAACATCTGATAAAAATATGTTTGGTCTTGATTATACTACATCTGAAAACAAAAGAATGATTGCAAAAGCAATAATGCTATATGTGAGTATGAAGCTAATGATAAATCAATAGTATTTACAACTAATAAGAATATAAATGATAATGTTAAACTATTTTTAAACAAAAAGAAGTAATATGCGTTTAATGAACTTGGTCCTCAAAAACATTGGGTACCAAGAAAAAGTTTTTCTTAATTTGTGTTGCAGGAGGAAACAACATCAAAATAGATCTTGGATAGTGGAGCGTCAAGTCACATGACCGGACAAAAAAGTCTATTATAAAATTTTACAAATACCATGAAAGGAAGTGTAACATTTGGAAACAAAAGCAAAGATAAAATTATAGGTATGGGCAATGTTCAAATAACTCCTACTTGTGTTATTTTGAATGTACTATATGTAGAAAACCTAGGATTTAATTTGTTGAGTGTCATAAAACTAATTGAAAATGGATATTATGTAGTGTTTGAAGATAATGTATGCAAAATAATTGATAAAAATACAGATGAAATTAAGTTTATTGCTAAAAGAAAAAGTTATGTATGTATTTTATCTTTACCTTCTGGTGTAGTTGATTTAAATTCATGTTTGCTAGTTGAAACTAGTGATGCATATCTATGGCATAGAAGGATTAGGCATATAAATATGAGACTATTACATAAACTATCTAGAAAACATTTAGTGAGAGGTTTACCAAAGATTAAATACTTAAAGAACTTTATGTGTGATGCATGTGAGTTAGGTAAACTTCACAAAAACTCTTTCAAATCCAAAACTGATATTTCAAGCAAGAGAGTCTTAGAACTTATACATATGAATCTATTTGGACCAACAAGAAACATGAGTCTTGGTGGTAAACGGTATGTATTTGTTTTAGTAGATGACTTCTTTAGATACACTTGGGTATATTTTCTAGCATCTAAGATAGAAGTTTTTGAAAAATTTAAACTGTTTTGCAATTTTGTTCAAAATGAGCAAAGTGTCTCTATTCAAAAACTTAGGAGTGATCATGAAACTGAATTTGATAATGATCAAATGGATAACTATTGTAATGAGCATGACATTGATCACAAATTTTCTTTTTCAAGAGCATCGTGTCAAAATGGTGTTGTTGAGAGAAAGAATAGATCACTTCAAGAAATGGCCAGAACTATGTTGAATGAACATAAGTTACCTCAAAATCTTTGGGCTGAAGTAGTAAATACAGCTTGTTATGTTATTAACAGAAATCATTTAAGACCTTATGTTAATAAAACTCCTTTTGAAATTATGTTTAATAGGGTTCCAAAAATTTCCTATAAGAAACCATTTGGCTGCAAGTGTTTTATTCTTAATACTAAGGATAAAAGAGATAAATTTCAAGCCAAATCGGATGAAGGAATTTTTGTAGGTTACTCTACTAGAAGTAAAGCCTATAGAGTATATAACAAGAATTCTAGGACTATTGAAGAAACCCTCCATGTAAGCTTCAATGAAAATTCTCTTAGAGAATCTTAATCTAAAGCTGATAATGATGATATGATCAATTTTCCAAATGAGTTAGAGATCAATAGAGAGATTGATGATTTATCTGAGAAAATCAAAAATATGAACTTAAATGATCAAACTAATGATGAAAGTGATGGACTTTCAGATTATGATGAGAATATTGAGGAAAATCAGAGAAATTGGCGTTATTCTTCATCACATCCCATTACTCAAGTCATTGGTAATATTAATGAGGGAGTTAAAACTAGAGCTTCAGTAAATTTAAATAGTATGTGTATGTTTGTTTCTATGGTGGAACCAAGGAATATACAAGAAGCATTATCTGATGAAAATTGGATAGTGGCAATGTAAGAACTAAATCAATTCATCAGAAATGATGTATGAGAATTAGTCTCTCCACCAGAAAATCAGTCCATAATAGGTACAAAGTGGATCTTTAGAAACAAAACTAACGAAACTGGTCAAATTATAAGGAATAAAGTTAGATTAGTTGCACAAGGGTATACACAGGAAGAATGATTAGATTATGATGAAACATTTGCTCCTGTGGCTAGGTTAGAAAGTATTAGAATATTATTGGCCTATGCTTGTTATATGGATTTTAAATTATATCAAATGGATGTAAAGAGTGCATTTCTAAATGATTTAATTAATGAAGAAGTCTATGTAAAACAACCACTTGGATTTGAAGATATTAAAAATCTTGACTTTGTGTATAAATTGAAGAAAACCTTATATGGTTTGAAGCAAGCACCTAGATCATGGTATGAAAGATTGTCTACTTTTTTAATAGAAAAATGCTATATCATGGGAAAAGTGGGTCATACTCTATTTATTAAGAGAGATGGTAAAGATCAGATTGTTGTTCAAATATACGTGGATGATATAATCTTTGGAGCAACCTTTGATAAGTTGATAGAAATATTCTCTGAAGAGATGACTAATCAATTTGAAATGAGTATGATAGGAGAACTTTCATATTTTCTAGGACTTCAAATTAAGCAAATGGATAAAGATATATTTTTAAATCAGGAAAAATATGCAGATGAAATGCTTAAGAAATTTAATTTTAATGATACAAAGATTCGAGGAACTCCTATGAGTACTACTTTAAAGTTAGATATTGATGACATAGGAAAATCTATAGATCAAAGAAAATATAGAAGTATGATTGGTTCTTTACTTTATTTGACTGCTAGTAGACCTGATATTATGTTTGTTGTGTGTGTTTGTACTAGATTTCAATCTAATCCTAAAAAATCACACTTAATTGCAGTTAAAAGAATATTTAGATATATACAATGAACTAAAAATTTTGGACTGTATTATTCTAAGGATAGTTCAATAGATCTTATAGGATATACTGATGCTGATTATGCAAGATCTAAATCTGATAGAAAGAGTACCAGTGGCACATGTCAATTATTGAGAAATAATTTGGTGTCATGGTTTAGTAAAAAGTAAAACTGTGTAGCACTTTCTACTATAGAAGCTGAATATGTTGCTGCTGCATTGTGTTGCACTCAGATTGTGTGGATAAGGCAAACTTTAGAAGATTTTGGATTATCTTATGATACAACTGAGATTTATTGTGACAGTAGTTCTACAATAAATCTTTCGAAAAATCCTGTATTACATTCAAGAGCAAAGCATATAGAGGTTAGACATCATTTTCTAAGAGATAACGTAATTAAAGGAAAAATTAAATTAGAATTTGTGTCTAGTAAAAATCAATTAGCTGATATATTTACAAAACCTCTAGACGAAAATACATTATGCAACATTAGATTAAATTTAGGTATTTGTAGGCTATGTGATGTGTAAAATGCTTAAACTCCACATAAAAAGATAAATATTATTGATGATGTTGTTCACCTCATAGATATTATATACTTATTATAAATATCTAAAGTAATATCTAAACTGCTGCTTAAGATACTATGTATTTATTATAAAATCATAGTAGTATCTTATTGATTTTAAGTAGTTTATCAATTTTAATAGTTTTTACGATTTTAAGTGGAAGTGTAATTGAAAAACATTAAATACTTCTGACATTCTGAAATTTTGATTAAATGTTTTCTTTGAATCAAGGAAAATGCATATGATCATGCATAAATTTGACTTAATTGATTAAACTTATAGAATAAGTTATATGTAACTCATCTTAAACTGTTAATCAAAAATATAAGCTTATTGAAACTGATTCATATTCTCAGTATAATCATAGAAGTAAAAATTGTATGAGATTTGTGTTTTATTGCATCTGTATTAATGGAATACATATATATTGTGCTTAAAATGAAAAGTGCTTACAAAGTAAAAATCTTTGAGAGTTTATTGATCAGTTTGATCACGAGCCTTTTGTACTTGAGCAGATAGGTATGTAAGGATTGTTGTCCTGAAAAAGGATTCTTTAAATCTAGCAACCTAAGGTTCTGATCAGATCTGGGATTGTTGACTGAAAGCTCATTACACGGGTACATTAGAAAGCTCTTGTATGATTCAAGCTTTTCAAACTAACTTTTAAAGAAAATTATCAATATTTACTATTTTGAAAAGAAAAAGTTGTTTCATTAATTACAGATATCTTTGAATCGCATATAGTTTATACCAATATGACTACTAATTTATTGAATCAACATTAGTACTTTTGAAAACGTTTATTTGAAATACATTCTTTTATTCTCCTTGAATTATTCGAATTGAGTTTAAAGTTGTGTTTTGATTCATATACAGTAGGAATTGATTCTGGAAATCATTTTTGATGATGTCAGGATAACGGAAGTCTCTGAAAAGAAAATGTAAAAGTATAGTTATACTTAACATCTATTGTCACTACAAGTATATTTTGTATTTTGATTGAATATATTTGAAGTATATTTGTAGGGGGAGGATTAACAACGCCGAAAATAGATTAATATAATTTAGAATACAAATCTTAGTTAATCTAAATTAATGTCCTCTTAAAATCTTAATGAAATAATTTAAAAAGACAAATAAACTATTTTAGATTCAAAGGACAAAATGTTCAAATAGTTTACAATGTTCTCAAGATAATGTTAAGTTTAGCATGTGTGTTGTTTTCAGAACGTTTCAGTTGGAAGCATCCGAAAATTGGTGTACTAACTTGACGTTATGTTAGATAAGGTAACGTGTAAAACTACCTCTAGACAGCGTTTTACTCGTTAGGTTAGTTAACTCAACGAGTTATACTTGAATATTTCAGGTACCTTGATTGAATAAACTTTATTCAATATTTATTTAATTTCTAAACTCGACTTCTCTTCACGTTGAGTTATACGCCTAAAAACCCTATTTAAACACTTATTACACGGGGACTTAGGTTATTTGTAAACTTTGTTAAGAAAATCTTTCCCGCTTGTTGCTGTTACAACCTGCGACGATGGTCTCCAAGTTCTACAAAGGTCGTGGCAGAGGAAAAGGCAAAAGTAGAAGAGATGCAAAAGGAAAAGAAATAGAGAATGATGAAGTTCCACGTACTTGGTTCAAGAAAATATTTCGAGTGGACGAAAGGTTAAAAGAACTTTATAGAGATTACTTCTTTTCTCAGGATATATTAGATGTAGTTAGACAAGAACTTCAACATACTAATGCAAGTATTACATACATGGGTATTCGAAGTAAATATGATAGAGAATACAGAATGAAATGTGCTGAGATTGCATTTTTGGAACAGTATGCAAAATATTTGGAAAAAGGTGTAGGTTCATCAAATAGAACTCCTCAAACTCCTATAAATGGTACAAGACTACATGCATTTGAGGAAGAGCATGAATCAGCTATCCCTACTCCTTTATATTCAAAACAAGTAGAATCAGATATTGCTGTAGACAAAATAAAAGTTGACAGTCTTCGAAAGGCCGTTGCAATAGAAAGTGCCTTAGAAGAATTAAAGCAGAAAACTTTTATGGAGCAATTTGAAAAGAAAACAACAATACTTGAAAAGGAGAAACAAAAATGTTATAGAAGAAGGAAAGTCAGAAAAATTATGTCTAAGGAAACAAAGTCTTTTGAAAAAGGAAAATCAGATGAAAATTTATTTCCAAAGGACAATGTATGTCTAGACATTGTACCTTATTGTGCATCTGATAAACTCATCAGTTCCGAACACACTAAAACTGATGAAGATAATGAGACTTTATTTTCCCTTGCTAGAAAACTTGAGAAGAAATCTAAGTCAAATATGAGCTCAAGTTTTTCTATTAGTATAAGTCCTGATGATGTAGAAATTGACAAATCAGAGCATCAGGCACTTGACATTGAACAAGTTATTGCAGATATAATTGACAATGTTGAGATAGTAACTAGTTCAAAGGCTGAATTGTCTAGAGTAGCAGATATTGAAAATGTTAAGACTCTAGAAGAGCTAAAAGTTAACCAACCTTCTACAAAATCTATAGAAGTAGAGTCTAAGAATTCACAGCATGAATCAATGGAAATATTTGTTGAACAAAATGAACAATTACAGACAGATACACTAGTTGTAGAATTTGTGGAAAAATTATACTCTGAACATTCTATAGAGACTGAACAGATGAATGTTGAGCATATTGACAATGTTCCTAACACTGTTGAAGCTGAAGAATCAAGCTTACCTGAGCAGCTTCAAGATAATATTTTGGAAGAGGAACAACATGACATTCATTTTGAAGAAGAGGTTCCTGAAGATGAATTAAACTCTGAATCACAGCTTCAGGTATCACCTTCTTTGTGTACAATATTAAAAATTCAAGGTAATGCAATTCATTTTAGATCTGAAGAAGCATTGCAGAAATACAATAATTTGATTACATGTCAAATTCTGCATGCTCGTCCAATAAAATTCAGAAATTTGATGGAAATAAGAGATCTGTTTGAGTTTCAAGGCCTCATTAAATTCTTGCCAATAGGAACGAAATGGAAGTAATACACAGAGCTTATTGCAGCTTTTTATAGCAATCTGGTCAAGAATGGAAATTTTCTGAAAACTCAAATAAATGAACAGGAGTTTATATTGTCTCCTGAGTTAATTTTTGAAGTTTTAGGATTAAAGAATGAAGGTGTTGTTGTTACTAACAGATTTGACATAATAAGACAACTGGAATGGAACATTCAGTCTTTATCAAAAATTCCAGATGTATATTCTGAAATGAGATTAATGGAAAATCTGAATGCAGAGGCAAGGTTTATTGCAAATATATTGCATGCAAATTTATTTCAGAGAGTTGGACACAATATGGAAGTCAGCAGAAGTTGTTTATATGCAACTTATAGCTTGCTGAATAGAATTCAAATCAATTGGTTTGATGTTTTCACTTCTCAACTACAGCATATGAGTTCAAAGTTATTTTATGGTGATGCTGTATGTAGACTCATTGCAAGCCAATTGAATTTATCCAACTGGCCCTCTGAAACTAAAGGCATGAGAGCATTTAGTGTCAAAGATTTGCAAAAATTCCAGGCCATGCATAAACCTCAACGACAACAACAACAACCTAATACAGACCATATACAACAACAACAACAAAGTTATTCAGTTCAAGTAGAACAGCAAACCCAGCTACCTCCTGACTTAGATGTAGTGCTTAACGACATCAGAAATGATATTAGGCATCTAGGAGATAAAATATGTAATGCTATAAGTGATATACTTAGGAGGGGTCGATAACTATTTTTGTTTGTTTCTGAATACAAAATGTAATGTTTGTATTACTTGTTTGATTCATTGAACAATACATTTTTCTGTAAATGTGTTCAATTATTATTCTTGTTTACAGAAATCGTTGTTGTAATTCTCTTATATACATATATATATTCTCTGTAATTATCTTTTTGATTAATGACAAAAAGGGGGAGAAATATTATAAAAAGATGATTATGATCTTAATTGCATATATATATTATAAAAGGAGATGCTATTTAAATGGTTATTGTAATCTGACTAATGATAATTAGAAAACTGATATTTATATAATTATTGACATCTGAGAGTTTTAGTTCTGAGAGGTAAAATTTACACAAACAACAGAAATAAGCTTAAGTGAACTTAAGTCAACAAACAAGTTTGTTGAATTAAAAGTTAACCCAACGAAGGTGCTTTGTTGAGTTAAACATATTTCATAATTGATTTAATATGGTTTTGTCATCATCAAAAAGGGGGAGATTGTTGAGTACTTTTGTTTTGATGATGTGTGCTGAGTGAAAATAATCATATTTGTTGAATTACTATTGCTTGTGAAAAGAAATTAAAATCATCAATTAATACAGAAAAAGCTTACTGATATAAATACTTGTCTGTATTGGATCTAAAGTTAATATCTAGTCGTTTCGTTGCATTAATTTCTCATTTAGCTAAACGTTAAGTTAACGTGTGTTTTTATTGAAAAGCATGATATGTTTTAATGTTATATCTTCTATATCATGAACAGTGCACGTTTAGACAACTCGTTAAGTTAGAGTTTTGTTTGTATAGAGGTCACGTGAGAACTCGTTAAGTTAGAGGCTTAAAAGTTAAAATAGGTCACGTGATAACTCGTTAAGTTAGTGAGTAAAAGAAGAGATGAACTCGTTAATTTAGTGTTATACACGTGGTGAAATTATAAGTTACAAATGTTGTATTGTATCATGTGAGGTGCACATGTTTAACTCGTTATGTTAACATAACTAAACGCGTTGAGTTGCTATATTGAACACTAAGGCAACGCGTTAGGTTAGCGTTATAAACTTAAGTTGTTATTTTTGCACGTGGTAAAATTCTTATTATAAAAACATTTGTTTATTACTAGTTTGTTGAGTTATCATAACACAACGGAAATGGTTCGTTGAGTTATCATAACACAACGGAGATGGTTCGTTGAGATAGCATAACACCATGGACTTAGTTCGTTGAGTTAGCTACAATACTTGTCACGTGAAATGGCACATGAGGAACTCGTTAAGTTAGAAACGTTAAGTTATATATATACTTGTGTTACTCATTTAGTTAACATTAAAGTAACGACTTCTTATTACACTGATGAAAAACTTTTGGATGAGAAAGTTTATTTTGCTGGAAATTTTTCAGAGATCCAAGACTGATGATTAAAGAAAATTCGAAATATAAACGTGGGTTAGAACGTGTGTTTCGATGAAGGAAAAAGAAAAGACGTGGAGAAGTGGAAAACTGGTAGTGGTTAAACATGAAGGATATGCATGAAATGAAGATACAATATAAAAGGCATAGAATTCTCGTTGATCAATTTATCCTTGCACACAAAACGAAAAATCTTTTCAAGGATCAAACCATCCCTGCACACCAAAAGAAAAATCTTTTTCAAGGATCAAAAACACCTTCTCGGGGAAAATCTCTCAAGTGGAAGAAAGTTCAGTGAAGCATAAAAAGGTAAGATTTTCGTCACTGAAGATTTGAAGTATCAGAAGAAAGCAAATTCGGTGAAGCATGAAAAGATAAGATATTCGTCACTGAAGAATTGCTGAAGAAGAAAAAGAAGAAGAAGAAAGATCTCAAACAGGGAGAAAAGTTTTAAATTCCGCAAATTAGTTTTCTTTGTTTGTAGTTATGAAATTGTTTAGATGATACATGGTATCGAAATATAATTGCATCTACAATTTCTGAGGAGAATTGAATTGTATATTGTAATTGAAACCTTGAATAAAAATGATTTTATGAAAACAATGTCTCGACTTGTTTTTGAGTATTAAAGTTTCAATTATATTTCAGAAAATATTAAAAATACACAATTCACCCCCCTCTTGTGTTACCATACGATCCTATAGTCTCTTAGAAAGTGGTGCCTAATCTCGATATGTTTTGCTCTAGAGTATAAGACTGTATTTTTGGAGAGATTTATGGACTACTGTTATAGTAAATAATTGTATTCTGAAATTTAAGTTTATAATCTGCCAATGTTTGTTGCATCCATAGAATCTGTGCACAACATAAACCTGTTGCCATGTATTTAGCTTCAGTTGTAGAGAGTGCTATAGAATTTTGTTTCCTGTTGAACCATGAAACAAGAGAGTGACCAAGTAGTTGACATGTACCACTAGTGCTTTTTCTATCTAATTTGCATCCTGCATAATCTGCATCACTCTAACCTGCTAATATTAGATGATTCTGTGATGAATAAAATAAGCCAAAGTCTTTTGTACCCTGTAAATATTTAAAGATACGTTTGATTACTTTTAAATGTGATGCTTTTGGAGAGGCTTGATATCTTGCACAAGCATATACACTAAACATTATGTCTAGTCTATTGACTGTTAAATATAGAAGTGATCCAATCATGCCTATGTATTTCTTTTGATCTACAGAAGTGCTAGAGATATCTTTATCAAGCTTTTCATTTGAGTTCATAGGTGTATTTACTTCTTTTGATTTTTCCATACTAAACTTTAAGAGAATCTCTTTGCAGAATTTTCTTGATTCAGAAAGATGCCATGCTGTAATTGATGAATTTGTAATCCTAGAAAGAATTTTAATTCTCCCATAAGACTCATTTCAAATTCATTATTCATTAAAATTTGAAAGTCATGACATAGTTTCTTATTTATGGCACCAAAAATAATATCATCAACATAAATTTGAACGATCAACATATGAGAATTTTCTAACTTGAAAAAAAGAGTGTTATCTACAGTTCCTATGTTAATCTGATTCTCAAGAAGGAAACCCTTCAGTTTATCATACCATGCATGTGGTGCTTGCTTCAAAACATAAAGAGCTTTATTAAGTTTATAGACATGGTTTGGTCTTTCTTCATCTTCAAAACCTGGTGGTTGTTCTACATATACTTCTTCTTGCAAAATATCATTAAGAAAAGTACTTTTAACATCCATTTGATAGAGCTTTATTTTCATATTGCTTGCAAAGGCAAACAATATTCTCATTGCTTCAAGTCTTGCAACAGGTGCAAAAGTTTCTTCATAATCGATTCCTTCCTACTAGTTGTATCCTTGAGCAACAAGTCTAGCTTTGTTTTTAATAATATTGCCATTATTATCTAATTTATTCTTAAACACCCATTGTTTAGAATGAAAAAGTGCATAATATTAATGGTTAAATGATGGTTAATTGCATAATATTTAGCTTATCATATGAGAATTAAGCCATTATGTTATAATTGCACTGTTATATGCTTTAATGAAAGAATCTACATAATTCTAAGGAATTAATGTTAATTTAGTACATTTCTGAACTATCATTAAATTGCAAGTTGTGAAATTCTTAAGTATCCAAATTTTCTGTTATTTCGGAGAGTTATGTTTAATGTACTGGACAATTATGTTTTAAATGCTTAAAGAATATTTTATTATTTCCTAGATTACACATGTTGAAACTACAATGCATGACTTAAGTAGATTTTCGGTAAGTTATCTGTTAACTATCTGAAATGCATCTAGGCATCAGATAGTTAGATTTGTAAGTGTCTGAAATATTTGAACTTGTTATTATGCACGTGTTGAATTTAAATGCCTTAGTATATCACGTGAGATGCACATGTTTAACTCGTTAAGTTAGCATAACTGTATGCGTTGAGTTACATGAATACACACTAACGTAACGCGTTATGTTAGCGGCTTATTTCTTTATTGCACGTGCTTTATAGTTAAATCAACGAAGTAAGTCTGTTGAGTTATCTGTAACTCCACGGACCATTTATTTTCTAATATGCCACTATAGCGGTTACAAAAATAGGACATTCGAAGGAAAACCACGATTACACGTATCACGTAGGAAATCGCTCGTGGAAGGAAGAAGAAATCACCATCATTGACAATTTGACATTTCTGTCATAAGGCGTGCTAATGGCTTTGCATGAAGCCATACCAAATCTACTAAGGATCTTCTCAATATACTTCTGTTGATTCAAAAACAACTTACCAGAATTTCTTTCATGCCTAATCTCCATTCCAAGAATTTTGCCAGTTGGACCAAGATCCTTCATATCAAATTCTGATTTTAATGTGTCCTTCAGCTCTTGTATCATTTCGATATTCTTCGTAGCTATAAGAATATCATCAACATACAATAACAAATAAACATGTGTACTCTTATCAAGAGTTTTAACATATACACATGAATCATAGTTGCTGCGTTTAAAACCAACTTTAACTATAAAGGCATCAAACCTTTTGTACCATTGGCGTGGTGACTGTTTAAGTCCATACAAGGACTTATTTAATTTACACACCCAATCAGATTTACCTTTCACCACAAACCCTGTTGGTTGTTCCATCCAAATATTTTCATCCAACTCACCATGCAAGAAGGCCGTCTTTACATCTAGTTGTTCCAATTCTAAATTCTGTGTTGCAGCAATGGATAACAAAATTCTAATAAATGTATGATGTACAACAGGAGCAAATACTCCATTGAAGTCAACTCCTTCTCGTTGTGGATAACCTTTGGTGACTAATCTTGCCTTGTGTTGCACACCTACGTTGCCTTGAGTCCCAATCTTCTTCTTATAGACCCATTTGCAACCAACAATATTTGTGTTCTTTGGACGTTTCACTAGTTCCCAAGTCTTGTTCTTATGGAGAGATTGGAGTTCTTCCTCCATAGTAGACATTCAAAGACTAGCTTCTGAATCTTTCATTGCAGCTTCATATGTAGGTAGATCAATAGAATCCTCCACCTCAATTGCTACTTGTAAGGCAAAAGCAACCAAACTGTCGTAGCCATATCTAATCAGAGGTCTAACGTCTCTTCTAGGATGATCTTTGCCAATGGTTCTTGGTGGTGGTTGCTCCACCTCTTCCTCCTCAACTTCATTTTCCTGAGTTTCAGATGAGATTTCTCTAATTTCAACTTGATCAGTGATAGGCGGCTGCTGTGCGTCCTCTATCTCCATCTGTTTAGGAAGGGTGTGCTCAATTTTTGGTGTTTCACCTGCTAGTTTATCTCTTGCCTGCAAAAGAGAATTCTCATCAAAAGTAACATCACGACTATATATTACTTTGTGAGATTCAATATCATATATCCTGCATCCCTTTACACCAACACCATAGCCCACAAATATGCCTTTCTTGGCACGTGGTTCCAGCTTGCCATTGTTCACATGATAGTAAGCTGGACACCCGAAAATTCTGAGCTTTGAATAATGTTTAGAATGAAAAAGTGCATATTATTAACGGTTAAATGATGGTTAATTGCATAATATTTAACTTATCATATGAGAATTAAGCCATTATCTTATAATTGCATTGTTATATGCTTTAATTGAAGAATCTGCTTAATTTTGGGGAATTAATGTTAATTTAGTACATTTATGAACTATCAGTAAATTGCAAGCTGTGAAATTCTTAAGTATCCGAAAATGCATCTGAGCATTGGATAGTTATACCTGTAACTCTCCGGAATGTTATTTTATGTTTAAACTGCTGCTGACACGTGTTGAGAGCTGATAGATTTACTTACGTTATAACTCGTTAAGTTAGTATAACTGCACGCGTTGAGTTACATGAAAATACACTAAGGCAACGCATTAGGTTAGCGTTATAAACTTAAGTTGTTATTTTTGCACGTGTTTTATAGTTAAATCAACGAAGGAAGTCCGTTGAGTTATCTGTAACTCCACGGACTATATATTTTCTAATATGCCACTGTAGCGGTTGTAGGAACAGATAGTTGGAAGGAAAAACCACGTTTGCACGTATCACGCAGGAATTCAATCGCGTAGGGAGAAAGAAATCATCGCCGTTGATTTGAGGGAAGGAAATCCAACCGACCATTCAAGCAAAAGCAGTTACCACTAAAGAAATATAAAAGAAAAGAAGAAAAAAAAGAAAGGGTGTGATCGATGGACGGCTAGTGTATACAGAGGAGGTGCATCGAGCTTTCTGCAGACAGTATCGGCGATTCTCCTAAGTATCACACCAACCATCGTATCACCACCATAATCACTAATCATCGGAGGTTTGTGAGGATACTTGCCTGATGTCGGGTTGATTCTGAGCCAAACACAGTGCCTGACAACCACTGTGAGGAGTGATCGCATCGCGGGAAGGGAAGACATTTTCACCAAGCGTCGACTCATATTTTAGGAGATTGTAAAGCTTTTAGCCTTGGCTTCGGGTTGATGCCTGTATGCTGAAAAAGAGATCATCTTGCAATTCTGGACTCATGATTCTATAGGGAGAGGAGACAGAATTGTAAGTGGTTCAATTTTTAGTGGTGTAATCGCATTGCAAGTAGTGTCAGAAGTATTTACTATCAAGTGAAATTACTTTACATTTCACCTTTTGCCCATTTCCATGTTCACATCAAAACAAAAATACCAAAAACAATTTATCTTTGTTTGTATGTTGTATTTGAGTGTTGTATTGTTGGTGTTGTATCGTGATTAATGTTATCTGTATCAGTTTTATGATTGTTTTATGTTAGTTTTAATTTTACAGTTTACTGAAATTGGTTCGTACAAAACAACTTAAAGATTTTAATGGTTACTGTTTGAATCATCTGAATGTTAGTATTGCATAATGATAAATCCAATGTTAACTAGCATTAAAAAGCTTAATTGATGTTATTTACAATCTGTGGAATCGCCCAATGGTTAGCCGAATTCCTTTGTAATTAGTAGTATTATAAAGAAGAGACAGACTCGTGGAGTTAACTTAAGTCCACGAGGATAGTCCGTTGAGTTATACATAACTCAATGAACTTAGTCCGTTGAGTTAACTATAACTCAACGGAGTGATTATTGAATATAAATTTGAATTGTTCACAATCAAACATTTCTTAAATTCGTCAGCAATTCCCTATGGGATCGACCTGTACTTGCACACTGATACAATAGACACTGTGCACTTGCAGTTAAAGTACAAATTGGAATTAATATCTAAATTGTATTAAAGGTTGTTTGCTTACTTCTAAAAGAAAGAATAGGCATAAAGATAAATTAACTAAGTAAAAATAGAAGTAACAAATCCAAGTTTTTCTAGTGTAGTGCTGGGAAAACACGAACAAGTTTTATGGCGCCGTTGCCTGAGAATTGAATTGAATTGAACTGAATTGAATATATATAAGCAACTGTTAGAGCTGTTTCATTTTAATAGTCAAAGTTGTGTGTTTTCTTCTGTAATTGAGAATATGGCATATGCTTATGCTCAAAGATTTCTGAAACCTTTAATTAGCATATGTGAATTCTGCAATTCTGAAGAACACGGCATTTCTGATTGTTTGAAATTGAGACATTTACAGATTGATAGATCCCATGAACAACAAATGAATTATCCTCAATATAATAGAGCTGAGTATGAGAATCCTATAGTTTACCCAACTGATGGTCAGTATAGAATGTGTAATATGATGAGAGACACTGAAGTTTGGGATAACTATGACAGACTGGAGCATAGTATAGAGCAAAATCTGGACAAACTGGAATACTTTGTGTGTCAACAACAAGAAGTCAACCAATTAAACTATAAGGAGGCATATTTAGAACCTAAACAGGATATAATTTACGAAACTGAAAAAGCCATAAGGAAAATTGATCAAAAATTGAATGCAATGAAATTAGATGATCTGAAAACAAAATTAAAAGCATTAGACAAAAATGCAATGAAAATACAAGTTTTACAATAGGACAATGAAAATTATAATGTTATAAACCTACACAACTTGCAAAATATAAAACAAACAGAAAACACAAATGTAAGAGAATTTAAAGAATGCACTTTAAAACTAAAAACAATTGAAGATCATAATCATGAAAATGATATACAAAAACATCATGAAAGTAACGAAAATCTGGAAGATGTATGTGTAACATTAAGATCTGGAACTGGTATACCACCAAGAACTCAAAATGAAAATGATATGAAGGTGGACAAGAGTAAAAATCAAAATGATAATGAAAATGTAATAGCTGAAAATCTAGAAATCACTGAAGAACAATCTGAATCTGCAATTGAAGCTAAAAATGATCAAACAAATCAACTGAAAGAAAAAGAGTCTTTGAAATCAAAATCTTTAGCACCCTATCTTGAAAGATTACAACAAACAATTCTTGAAAAACAAGAAAAAATAAGAGAAATTTTTGAAAAAGTACAAGTTAACAATCCTTTGTTAGATCTATTGCAGAATATGCCACCTTGCGCTAAATTTCTGAAGGATTGGTGTACTAAGAAAAGAGAGCGAAAAGTTCTTAGAAAGGTCTTTTTAGCTGAGCAAAGTAGTTACCTATTTCTGCTACAAATTCCTAAAAAGTTATTTGATCCTGGAATCCCTGTTATATCATGCACCATAGGAAATACCATTCTAGAAAGAACCTTAATAGACTTAGGTGCAGGTATAAATGTTATGCCAAGTGATATATTTGCATCCTTAGGATTAGAAGGCTTAACTCCTACTAATACGGTTATTCAATTGGCTGATAGAAGTATAAGATACCCTAGAGGAAAAATAGAGGATGTCTTAATTAAAATCAAGAATTTTATATATCCTATTGATATTGTAATTTTGGATTCCCAACAAATTAAGCATAAAAATAGTGATACATCTTTAATTTTGGGAAGGCCATTTTTAGCAACATGAGGGGCTGTTATAAATTGTAAAACTGGAGTAATGAAGTTAGCATATGGTAATGAGGATACTCAATTAAATATTTTCAAACCAGAAAAGTTTGAGGAGTTAGAAATGTCCTTACATACCATAGACTTTTTAGAGGATGAAGGAGATATGTTAGATGATGTGATTCAAGAAGAATTAAATAGGCAAATCAATTCTGAAACTTTAGAAGAAAGTGAAAGCATAAATATATAAGGAGATCAGGACGAAATTAATTTAAAAAATGATGATGTTCAATTAAGAGCTCTAGCTTCTGATGGGCAGCATTTAGAATTAAAACCTTTACCTCCTGAATTAACCTATATATTTCTGGAAGATAAACAGACCTGTCCAATCATTATTGCTTCAGATTTGAAAGAGGATCAAATAGCTAAATTAAAAGAGATAATAAAAAGTTATAAAGAAGCAATAGGATGGACTATGACTGATATAAAAGGGTTAAGTTCAACTTTATGCTGTCACCACATATATTTAGAAGAGAATGCTAAACCTGTTAGAATTCCTAAGAGGAGATTAAATCCAAACCTTAAGGAAGTAGTCAGGAAGGAAATAGTTAAATGGTTAGATAATGATATAATATATCCGATTTCTGATAGCTCGTGGGTTAGTCCAATCCATGTAGTTCCCAAGAAATCAGGATTAACAGATATTAGGAATGAAAGTCAAGACTTGATACCTACTAGAATTCAATCAGGTTGGAGAGTATGTATAGACTATAGAAAGTTGAATGCTGTGACTAGGAAAGATCATTTTCCCTTACCTTTTATAGATCAAATGCTGGAAAGATTAGCAAGGCAAGAATATTTTTGTTTCCTAAACGGGTATTCAGGGTATAATCAAATTCCAGTAGCATTAGAGGATCAAGAGAAAACAACTTTCACCTGTCCTAATGGAACTTATGCTTTTAAAAGAATGCCATTCAGATTATGCAATGCACCAGCTACCTTCCAAAGGTGTGTGCAGGGCATATTTATTGGAATGACTAATGAATTTTTAGAAATATTTATGGATGATTTTACTATATATGGCAACTCATATGAAGTGTGTTTAAGCAATTTAGACCAAATATTAAAACGCTGTGTGGAAAAAAATCTGGTTTTAAATTGGGAAAAATGTCACTTCATGGTTAAACAAGGAATAGCGTTAGGGCATGTTGTTTCTAAAAAAGGGTTGGAAGTAGATAAAGCTAAAATAGAAGTAATTTCTAGTCTACCAGAACCTAAATCAGTAAAAGATATTAGATCATTTCTAGGACATGCTGGTTTTTATAGAAGATTTATTAAAGACTTTAGCAAGATAGCTAGACCTTTAACTAATCTATTAAAAGATGTTCCATTTAACTTTGATAAAAATTGCAAGGAAGCATTTTTTAGACGTAAGACTAGCTTAATTTCAACTCCTATAATTCAAGCACCTAATTGGAACCATCCATTTGAATTAATGTGCGATGCTTCTGATTTTGCTGTAGGAGCAGTGTTAGGATAGAAAATAGAAAAATCTCCTAGAGTGATTCATTATGCAAGCAAAACCTTAAATGATGCTCAAGTTAATTACACAACTACTGAAAAAGAATTATTAGCTGTTGTGTTTGCTTTAGAAAAATTTAGATCATATTTGATTGGAGCTAAATTAATAGTATACATGGATCATTCAGCTCTAAAACATCTAATAAAGAAAAAAGAAACTAAACCAAGATTGATCTGATGGATATTATTATTGCAAGAATTCGATCTAGAAATTAAAGATAAAAAAGGTTGTGAGAATGTAGTAGCATATCATTTATCAAGATTACAAATAGAAAAATCAAATATTGAAATTAAGGATAATTTTCCTGATGAACAATTAATGACCATCAACACAATGCCTTGGTATGTAGACATAGTTAATTACTTAGTTACTGGTTTAACACCTAAGGATTGGAATAGATAGGATAAGAAATTTTTTTTTCTCAAGAGTAAAATATTACTATTGGGAAGACCCTTACTTATTTAAGAAATGCCCTGATCTAGTTTTAAGGAGGTGTGTTCCAGAAACTGAATATTCGAGCATATTGTCTTTCAGTCATGACCAAGCTTGTGGAGGACCTTTTGGTTCAGGGAAAACTACTGCAAAAATTCTGCAATGTGGGTTTTATTGGCCAACACTATTCAAAGATGCTCATAAATATTTCTTAAGTTGTTTAAGATGTCAACAAATAGGAAGAATATCAAAGAGGAATATGATGCCTCTTAATCCTATTGTTGAGGTTGAAATCTTTGATGTGTGGGGAATAGATTTTATGGGTCCATTTCCTATATCTAATCAATTTAATTACATATTGTTGGGAGCAGATTATGTATCTAAATGGATAGAAGCTATTCCTACAAAAACTAACGATAACAAAGTGGTAATACAATTTATAAGAACAAATATATTTGCCAAATTTGGAATACCTAAAGCTATTATCAGTGATAGAGGAACTCATTTCTGTAATAGAAGTTTTGAAGCCTTAATGAAGAAATATGGAGTAAACCACAAAATTGCAACATCATATCATTCATAAACAAGTGGACAAGTAGAAAGTGCAAACAAACAAATTAAATTAATCTTGGAAAAAGTAGTAAATCCTACTAGAACAGATTGGGCTAATAGATTGATTGATGCACTTTGGGCTTATAGAACTGCTTATAAAACGAGCTTAGGTATGTCACCTTTTAGGCTAGTATATGGAAAAAGTTGTCATTTACCTGCTGAAATAGAACATAAAGCTTATTGGGTATTAAAAACTCTGAACACTAATTTAAATGAAGCTGCTGAAAATAGGAAAATGCAACTAATTGAATTAGAAGAATTTAGAAATGAAGCTTATTCAAAGACTGTAAGAGAAAAAGAGAAAATTAAATTCTAGCATGATAGAAAAATTATTCCTAAAAACTTTGAAATAGGACAAGAAGTATATCTTTATATGGCTAGACTCTATAACCATCCAGGAAAATTAAGATCTAGATGGGCAGGACCTTACATAGTTCGAAATGTTTATCCTTATGGAGCTATTGAAATTGAAAATCCTAAAAATCAGAATATATTTAAAGTAAATGGACAAAGACTTAAACCTATTCTGAAAACACCAAAAAGCTCCTTTGGAATTATAGAAGAAATCAGAGTAGAGGACTACTCGAGTTTTACTTAGTAAGAAATCAGTTTTTATGTTTATATATATATATATAAAAAAAAATAAAAAAAAAAATAAAAAATATATATAAAACATAAAAATAGTTGCGGTTCAACCGACTGGATCCATCGGTATGGCTGGAAAATTAAAAAATATTTAGGTCTGACCGAAGCATAGCATCGGTATGATCGGAACATTAAAAAAATATTGGTTTTACCGAAGCATAGTATCGGTTAAACTGGAAAAAAAATTGTATATTAATTTTCAAAAAAAAATTTTGTTTTACCGAAACATAGTATCGGTTCAACCGAAAGAAAGATAAAAAAATAAAAAAATATTTAGGTCTAATCGAAGCATAGTATCGGTTAAACCTGTAAAAAAAAAAAGAAAAAAAGAAGAAGAAAAACTATTCTCTGTAATATTTTTATTATTATATTTGCTTGTACGGAGTCCGTTGAGTTATGCTTAACTCAACGAGCTTACTCCGTTAAGTCTTGAGTTAGTCAACGAGCTTATTCCGTTGAGTTACCTATAACACAACGGAGTACTGTAGCTAAGACCGTGGATAAAATAGTAATAGTTGGTTTGGGAAATGACCCGATTACCCGCCTAAACTTAGTGCTTATTTAAACTAAAACCTAAGGTTTTGGGGGCATTATCTGACAAATCATTTAGAATCTAGAACAGTAGAAATTAGAGCGATTACATGCTGTTGTGTAACTCCACGATGATGAAGATGACGCCTGAATTCTAGGAAGATGTTGATGCATCAGAATTTCTGAAGGAATCAGAAGAGTGGCACACGCGACACTAGATCAGAAATACGACAAGAGAGAAAGAGCTACAGAAGGTAGAATTAGAACTTTTCAAGTTGAGAAGAGATTTAGTAGATATGGATATACGAATACCTCAAATAATGGAAACACGAATCAGAATAGCAACAGAAATAGTTGTAAGTAAGGAAAGACAAATAAGGCCAAGTAATGAAGTTGCCCTAGAATTAATCCAGTGTAAGTCCCGACTCTGGTTCAAAAGACGAATCTGTAGACAAGCTAAACAAGTGATCTAGGAGCAAGAAAGGAAAGAAAATGAAGAGGCAACTGAAGAACGGGAGGAACCAACTACTGAAAGACCTGTTCTTAAGGAGCAGCAGTCTGGACCTTCAGTTCCACCATTTAAGCCATTGACATGAGCAGAAATGATGGGGCCTTCGACTGAAGAAGAAATAAGAGAATTTGCAGAATTGGTTCAAGTTGGAAAAAACCAAGGAGAATCAGAAGATTTGGTAGTGGCTAAAGCACATCTGGTGTTTGATGCACTGTACAAAAAGAGGGCTGCAGAAAAGTTGAAAGCCCAATATAAAATTAAAGTGAAACAACATCAAGAAGCTACTGCCAGAACTGCTGTTAGAGATGTTGCAAAAGAAGTTGAAGCTGGTCCTTCGAGACCAGCAATTATTGGAAGAATTAAATAGGAAGAGCCAGTACCTGTGGTTCGAAAGCCTACAGAGCCTATTTTTGTAGATTTAATTTCAGAAGATGAAGAGGAAGAACAGGCACAACTAATCAGAAAAAAGAAAGAAAAAGAAAAAGTGCCTGATTATAAAGAAATTAAATCTGAAGTACCAATTTTTACAGGGCCTGTGGAGTAGATTTTTATTAACTTGCTATCCGAATCTGAGGAGCAGGAGGAGCAAAGAAAAGAAAAAAATCAGGTTGAAATTAGTTTGCAGCCTGTACAAGAAGAAATAGAAATTAGGGTAGAAACTGAATTGCCCGTGACTCCATCCCAATTTGTTACAGAATCAGAAAGAACAGTAACAGAACAGATTGGTAGTCAAGAGGAAGAAGAAAGAGTAGAAAATGAAGAGTCTGAAAGAAGCCATTTGGACAAAAATAATTTCACAAATTCCATTGAAGAGCAAGAAACTCTTCAGCAAATTATGGAAAGAATTCAAGACAGAGTGGAGAGTTCTGCCGGCTCACCACCACAGACAAAAGCAAAAGCAAAAATTCAAGAATCTGAAGAGAATGTCCGAATGCAACCTATGCTAGAGGAAGAGCAAGAGCAAACCCCTCTAGAGCAACAAAGTCACCTTCCTGACCCGACTGAAACAACAATTTTGAATGAAGTACATTTTTGTAGTCAGGAAGCTTATATCAAATACCAAGAAATAAGGGTTACGATATTATTTACAGTAGACCAGTAAATTGGGATGGAATGTAAGAAATCAAAGATCTATTTGAATTCCAAGGTCTACTGCAATTTATATCTCAAGATAGAGGGCATGCAGTATATGAGAATTTAGTGCCCTATTTCTATGTAAATTTAAGAGAAGGAGAATTAATTTCAAACGTGGAGGAAGCTGATGTACAGATAACACCAGAGCTTCTCCACAACATATTTGGTTTAAAAAATGAAGGAACAAAAATTTTGGAGGATACAACTGCAGTTGAATGGACTGAGCAGCAAATTAAGGATTGTTTAGCTATCAATCTTGGTGTGCCATTATTAAACAGATTGAAGTATTTAAATAGTAAAGCACACATGGTAGCTAACATTCTGATTAAGAATGTCTATCAACGATAGGGCCATGACATAGAATTAAGTTAATTTGTCAAATGGGCCACGTATGCAGTTGTAAATAAGATCCAAATAAATTGGTCTGCAGTTTTTATCTCCAAGTTGAAAACAGTAAAGAAGAAATTATTTTATGGAGATTTGATTCCACTGCTGATGGTGGATAGTATTGATTTCACTAAATGGACATCAAAAAGGATAAGATCTAGAACCATTTCAATGAAAGAATACAGAAATTTTGTAGCTGCAGAATTAGCTGTACCTTCTAGAGAAATTGCAGGAATAGTAGAGAGGATAAATCAATTAGAGCAGCAATTAGAAAAACTCCAGAAGGAAGTAGATGAACTTAGGCATAGAGATTAAATTGTATTGTTTGTCTACTTGTGTAAAATTGTATGAAATTGTATGATGTACTTGTAATGTAATTGATTCATATTAATGAATATAATTTTTCAGATGCAATTTTCATACTTATTTGAATGTAAAATGAATAGAATTTATTGAATATTATGTAATTTGTGGAACTTTATGAATATATAATAGATTTACAATTTGCTGAATGACAGGATAACTGCTTAAAAATTTCTACATGTTATAAGGTAAAATGTAAATTCTGCATAACATAAAATGACCTGCAATTTAAATCTTTATATAATGTTCAGATTTAAATGTATTTTAATCAAAATGAGGCATTAATGACATAGATTTAGCTTTATTACAGTTAGCAGAATGACAAAGAAAAATAAAAGAAAACAGAATAGAAAACTTAGGAGAGTGAAACTTAGAAGTTGCCAAGTGTTAACTCAACGAAGTAATTTCGTTGAGTTAACCGTAACTCCATGAGGTCAGTAATATAATATAAGGTCACTCTGTTGAGTTATCTGTAACTCAACGAAGTTAGTCCGTGGAGTTAGCAACAGTAACCGACTGTGTTCTGTTGAGTAATCTATAACTCAACGAGGTTAGTTCGTGGATTAAGCAGAACGGTTATTCTTTTAACCACAAACGAAACTTCGTTGGTTTAGCGGTTACCAAAATTTGAAATTAGTAGTGGTACACGTACCCATTAAAATAGGAACCACGATGCACGTTGCAAGACACGTTCTTGCAACAAGATTTATTCACTTTATGGATGCGCCGTATATATATGAAACAGAATGTTATTTACGAGTTACCAGCACTTTTAAGAGAAAGGAGAAAGCGTTGGAGGAATTGGAAGGAGAAGTGGCTGATTCAACCTTCATCTGACAATAAATATTTATAGAATGGAAAGCTTCAGACTGGTATGTAATTAATCTTCTGCTATTTATTTATGAGCACATGGACTCATTCTCTAAGCACTAAACGATTAGTAAGAACACCTATCCAGGAATTTTCATTGTAGAGGGGCATTGAAAAATTTTCTGAACTGAACTTTAACGAAATTCTTTGGTGTGTAGCTAACCTTTCTTTAAAAGAGAATGTAGAGATGGCTGCTCTAGTAGAAAAACCATTAAGAGAGATTTTGTATCCTAAATTAATTGATGAACCTTCATGTATTCGATTGCCAAACTTTGAGGGAGATAGGTTTGAACTGAAATCTAATTATATTAGTCAATTGCCACATTTTCATGGATTAGAAAGAGAGGATGACTATTATTTCCTTAGAGAATTTAACAAAGTTTGTCAAATGATGAGAATGCCGAACATGAATATAGATGCTATTAAACTTAGATATATCCCTTTTGCTTTAAAAGATACAACTAAGAGATGGTTATATACTCTGTCGCCTGATTCAATTTCTACATGGACTGAATTTTACTCTGTTTTTCTGGAAAAATACTATCCAACACATCAAACAGTTAAAAAGAAGAAAGAAATATTAATGTGTAGCCAAAAATAGGGTGAATCATTTTGGAAATATTTTGAAAGATTTAAAGATTTACTGACTCAATGTCCACATCATGCAATGAGTAATGCACAATTAATAGGCATAATTTATGAAGGCATAGATGTTTCAACGAAATCTTTATTAGAATCTACTTGTCAAAATGGATTTTTAAAATTATGTAGTGAAGAAGCATGGGCATATTTAGAAAATTTTGCAAAAAGAACTGCATAGTGGGAAAATTCGGCTAAAGCTATTGCAGATAAAAGATTATTGCCAAGAGAAATGCATGAAATAGATTCCAATACTATGCTTGAGGTGAAATTAAATGAATTAACAAAGAAAATAGAAGAGTTATCATTAAATCAAAAGCTAGTAGAAAAGAATACAAACATAAATGACTTAGATATTATTTATGCTAGAAACCAGAGAGATAACTTGGGAAATTCTTATAATCCTAATTGGAGAAATCACTCGAATTTATCTTGGAGAAACAACAATTTCTAGGGAGGAGAAAATATAAATGAGAAGAACATAAGTTATGAAGTATTAATTGAACAAGGAGCTAGAATAGAGAAATTAGAAAAGATAATCCAACAAGTAAACAATCGTTTAGAATTTATATTTGGAAATGCTGTAAATCAAAATCAGAATAGAAATATACCACTTAGACAGAAGGAACCAATGGAAGTTAGACCTACTAGAGGATTGCCAATACAAGCTATACCTAATCTTGTCAATAGAACGATTAATGAAATTGATACCTCTTCTGGGAGGGTAGCTGAATGAAGCAGCATATCTGAAGCAACTATCTGTATGTATATATGTTTTTATTTTTATTTTAAGTTAATAGTATCGTAGAGTTAATTTTTAACTCAACGAACTTAGTCCATTGAGTTATGCCTTAACTCGACGAGGGTGTGCAGTAGTTATGTTAATTTTTGTCTCTACTAAATTTTTGTTTTTATTTTATAGAATCGACAAATGGAATTAATGCAATTACCGTTAGATGCACAAAGGGAAATACTAAGTAACTTGTCAGCTAAAGATCTGTGCATGATGTGTTGTGTATCAAAGGAAATTAAAGACTGTATTGAAGAAAAATATTTTCAGGGACTACAAGTTGCAAAAATGACTAAGATTAGAGATTGATTCATATGGAGGTCATTTAATCGTAATTCAAATACCCATGAATATCTGGCTATGGAAGAAACTACTGGAACTCCACCCAATGCATTAGAAGGAATGAGTCATATTATGGGGATAGATGAAAGATTAATCATATATAAGACGAGACCAAGGTATGCAAGTTTATCATTACCTGAGATTTTGATAAGAAATCCTATAACAGGAGAAGAATGTAATATAGGAAGACCTAATATATTTGAAGCACCAACTGAAAATTGTGGGTTAGCTTTAATATTTTCTAATAAAAATTCTGCAATTCCTGATAAAAAATTATATTATTTTATCTGATACATTTATTTTTAGAAAAAAGAAGAAGAAGGAATTTTGAAGTTTTTCATGTTCATTTTATAAAAAAAAAAACAAAAAAAAAAAAACAAACAAAACAAAATATCAATTCAGTTTGTTGGTATCTGTTCTAGGAAACCAACTGGCTTGCTTGTGAGCCACCAAAGGCATAGAAGCCTAGGTTCCACACAAGATAATGATTTATTAATACCTGTTAAATGTTATTTTGTTTTATATTCTGTGTTTATCTGGGAATGAAAAGTTTTTCAGAATAAAAAATCAGAATATGCAGAAAGAGATACAAATGGAACAAGGTATGTAACCAATTACTTATCTTGAATTTTAAATCAAACAAAACTTTATTCATGCCTGCTACAATTACTGTACTTATTGTCAAATCTTTTACATTGAGGACAATGCAAAATGTAGGTATGGGGGGGAGGTAATTAAAGTAACAGCCATGTAAGTTTGTTAATTAAAGGAATTAAAATGGTACTGCAAAGTTTTGAGGAAATTGAAAATTTTTATGAACTTGCTGTAACTATCCGATAATTGAGACTGTAAAATTTTTATAAACTGCTTGAATGTTATATTTAGAAGGCTATAGAAGATGCTATAGAATTTATTATTTATGTAAATCTAGATATAGTATCTTATGATTTTTCTGAATTTCATGAGTTTAACAATTTCACGATTTTAAAATGAAATCAAAATATTTAATGCTTAATCAGAAAATTATCTGAAGTCCTGAAGGAGCTGAGATGTGAATTCTAGATTAAATGAAACACATATGATGAAAGATACATTTACTTTGACTGCTTGAACTTGTAGAATGATTTATGTGTAGATCTTATTAAACTACAGATAAAGTATGAACTTATTGTTTTGGATTCATATCTTTAGTAAATGATAGAAGCAGGATTATATGAGATTGGTGTTTTACTGCATCTGTATTAATGAAATACATGCATATACAGTATGTGATTAATGCTTTGTTTTGTGTGTGCATTTATTTTTTTAAAAAAAAAAAAAAACTTTGAGAGTTTATTGACTTGTTTGATCACGAGCCTTTTGTACTTGAGCAGATAGGTATGTAAGGATTGTTGACCTGAAAAAGGACTCTGAAAATCTGGCAACCTAAGATCCTGATCAGATCTGGGATTGTTGACTGAAAGCTCGTTATATGGGTACATTAGAAAGCTCTTGCATGATTCAAGCTTGTCAAATTAACTTTTAAAGTATACAAAAAAAGAAAAAAAAAAGAAAAAAAAAAACATATACTGTTATGAAAAGATACAAGTGTTTTGTGAAATACAGATATCTTATGAATCGAGTATATTTTCTGTTATTTAGAATTGCTGAAATATGAATCTGGAATTGACTTTTTAAGTTGTTTAATGGAAATACAATTCTTTATTCTACTTGTCTTAATCAGATTGAATTGGATTGTACTTTAATTTGTATGTTGTTGAAATTTCTTATGTAAAAACTTATTGGAAAATTTAGGATTATAGATGATGAAAGGAAGAACAAACGATAATATAATTAACACCTATATGAAGATGATATACTTTGTATGTAATTTACATATATTCTAAATATCTTTGCAGGTTGATTACTGAAACATACAGAATATATGTTTATGCTAAACAGAAGAAAAAAAAAAACAAAAGGGGGAGAATTAATTCTAGCACTTTTTGAAAGACCAATTAATTAAATCTTAGTTTGCTAAGGGACTAGCAAAATTTAGGTATGGGGGAAGTGTTTAGAATGAAAAAGTGCATATTATTAACGTTTAAATGATGGTTAATTGCATAATATTTAGCTTATCATATGAGAATTAAGACATTATGTTATAATTGCACTGTTATATGCTTTAATTGAAGAATCATCTTAATTTTGGGGAATTAATGTTAATTTAGTACATTTATGAACTGTCGGTAAATTGCAGGCTGTGAAATTTTTAAGTATCCGAAAATGCATCTAAGCATCGGATAGTTATACCTGTAACTCTCCAGAATGTTATTTTATGTTTAAACTGCTGCTGACACGTGTTGAGAGCTGGTATATTTACTTACGTTATAACTCGTTAAGTTAGTATAACTGCACGCGTTGAGTTACATGAAAATACACTAAGGCAACACGTTAGGTTAGTGTTATAAACTTAAGTTGTTATTTTTGCACGTGTTTTATAGTTAAATCAACGAAGGAAGTCCGTTGAGTTATCTGTAACTCCACGGACTATATATTTTCTAATATGCCATTGTAGCGGTTGCAGGAACAAACAGTTGGAAGGAAAAACCACGTTTGCACGTATCACGCAGGAATTCAATCGCATAGGGAGAAAGAAATCATCGTCGTTGATCTGAAGGAAGGAAATCCAACCGACTATTCAAGCAGAAGCAGTTACCACTGAAGAAATATAAAATAAAAGAAGAAAAAAAAGAAAGGGTGTGATCGATGGACGGCCAATGTATACAGAGGAGGAGCACCGAGCTTTTTGCAAACAGTATCGGCGATTCTCCGAAGTATCACACCAACCATCGTATCACTACCATAATCACCAATCATCGGAGGTCTGTGAGGATACTTGCCTGATGTCGGGTCGATTCCAAGCCAAACACAGTGCCTGACAACCACTGTGAGGAGTGATCGCGTCGCGGGAAGGGAATACATTTTCACCAAGCGCCGACTCATATTTTAGGAGATTGTAAAGCTTTTAGCCTTGGCTTCGGGTTGATGTCTGTATGCTGAAGAGGAGATCATCTTGCAATTCTGGACTCGCGATTCTATAGGGAGAGGAGACAGAATTGTAAGTGGTTCAATTTTCAGTGGTGTAATCGCGTTGCAAGTAGTGTCGGAAGTATTTACTGTCAAGTTAGTTTATTTTACATTTCACCTTTCGCCCATCACATCAAAACAAAAATACCAAAAACAATTTATCTTTGTTTGTATGTTGTATTTGAGTGTTGTATCATGATTAATGTTATCTGTATCAGTTTTATGATTGTTTTATGTTAGTTTTAATTTTACAGTTTACTGAAATTGGTTCGTACAAAACAACTTAAAGATTTTAATGGTTACTATTTGAATCATCTGAATGTTTGTATTGCATAATGATAAATCCAATGTTAACTAGCATTAAAAAGCTTAATTGATGTTATTTACAATCTGTGGAATCGCCCAATGGTTGGCCGAATTCCTCTGTAATTAGTAGTATTATAAAGAAGAGATAGTCTCGTGGAGTTAACTTAAGTCCATGAGGATAGTCCGTTGAGTTATTCATAACTCAACGAACTTAGTAAATTTGAATTGTTCACAATCAAACATTTCTTAAATTCGTCAGCAATTCCTTGTAGGATCGACCTGTACTTGCACATTGATACAATAGACACTGTGCACTTGCCGTTAAAGTACAAATTGGAATTAATATCTAAATTGTATTAAAGGTTGTTTGTTTACTTCTAAAAGAAAGAATAGGCATAAAAATAAATTAACTAAGTAAAAATAGAAGTAACAAATCCAAGTTTTTCTAGTGTAGTGCTGGGAAAACACAAACAAATAACTAGCAGATCTTTTCAACCATACCTTAAGAGGTATCTTCCCATCTAAGGCACTAGAAGGGGACCTGTTCACCAGATAGGAAGCTGCGTTAACAGCCTCTACCCAAAACTTCTTGCTCAAACTTGCATGAGACAGCATACAACGTGCCTTTTCTAGGAGTGTTCTGTTCAATCTTTCAGCCACTCCATTTTGCTGAGGGATATACCTAACAGTGTTATGCCATGTAATGCCTTCATGTTTAGAAAAGTTATCAAATTCTTGAGAACAAAACTCAAGACCATTATCAATTCTAAGATATTTTACCTTTCTGTCTGTTTGGTTTTCTACCTACTTCTTCCAATGCTTGAAGCAAGAAAAAGCTTCACTTTTGTGTGTCAAAAAGAAAACCCAGTTCATCCTTGAATGATAGTCAATTATAGAAAGAAAATATCTAGAACCTGCAATAGAAGGCTGACGTGAATGCCCCCAACAATCAGCATGAATATAATCAAGAACTCTCTTAGAGCTATGTTGACTGCATGCAAATGACACTCTTTTCTGTTTGCCAAAGACACAATGCTTGCACATGTCAATACAAGCAACCTTGTGCCCATCAAACTTGCCTAGACTACTCAGTTTCTGCATTCCTTTCTGCCTCAAATGACCCACCTTGAGTGCCACATGACAGAAAAATCCTACTGTCCAGATATAGCTGATGTAGCTACGCCAACAATTGGAGTGCCCTGCAAAATGTATAAGGTACTAGATTTGGTTCCCTTCATAACAACTAACGAGCCTTTCAGTATGCTGATCTTCCCCTCACCACCTGTATATCTATAACCCTTAGCATCAAGGGCCATCAATGAGATCAAACTTTTTCCAAGCTTTGGGACGTGCCAAACGTCCTCCAAAATTCTAACTATGCCATCATGTAGTTTAAATTTTATAGTGCCCACACCAACTCTTGAACATACATCATCATTGGACAAAGTCACTTGACCACCCTCCACCTGCTCATAGGTGTCAAAATACTCCATAGTAGGAGTCATATGATGTGAAGCTCCTGAGTCTATAATCCACTGATCATCAGAATAGGCACTACAACAAACTGTAAGAGAAAAGTCATCACTTGACGCAGAACTGGTTTCTACCACAGCAGCCTTTCCTTTGTTCATAAGCTTGGGACAATGTGATTTTCAGTGTCCTTTCTCCTTACAGTAATGGCAAGTATCCCTAGAGTACTTGCCCTTCGACTTGCTTCTGCTTCTATTCTTCCCTCCACCTTGTCTCTAGCTTCTTCCCCTGTTCTCTTACTGTTGAGCTGAGAGGCCAACACCACTTGCCTCGTTTCTACCATGCACTATGTGCCTGAGCTCTTTGAAATGAAGGCTGGACCTCACTTCTTCCAGTGTAATTGAATCTCTTCCTACTACACAAGACTGAACAAAGTTTTCATAACTCAATGGGAGTGAACAAAGCAAGATAAGAGCTGCATCTTCATCTTCTATGATTACTCCAATATTCTTGAGTTCCATCAGAATAGCATTTAGCTGATCTAAATGCTGCTTAAGAGGTACACCTTCTATCATCTTTAAAGAGAATAGTCTCTACTTTAACAACAATTTGTTTGTTAAAGACTTAGTCATATACAATGACTCAAGTTTTTGCTAAAGACCTAACGAGGTAGATTCATTAGCAACTTCTATTATAACTTCATCAGAAAAACACAACAAGATGGTGGAGTGAGCTTTCTCCTCCTGCAATTTAAACTCTAGCGAATTTCTATTCAGAGTAGTTTCCTTATTTAAAGGAGCCCAAATACCTTGTTGCTTTAGAAGTGCTTTCATCTTAATTTGCCATAAGCTGAAGTTATTCTTACCATCAAACTTTTCTATCTTCAACCCCGAAGTATTCATGCTTTCAAAACAACAAACAACTAGCAATACACACGAGATACAATGAGATTTCAACAAACACAATTCTGCGGTAAGGTACACAATAGCAAGCAATATCTCAACAACAATATCCTACTGAAACTACTGATTTCAATGAAATGTAATCAGCCACAAGCCAAGCACACTACTTAGCACAAAATAGTAGCAAATACTCGTACAAACCAAGTACAAAACCACAATCACAAAATGCCCAAAATTCGACAATCAAAGAGTCACTCGTCCAGAAAACTACTATGCCCTAGCCAGACGCCTCCTGCTATATCTCTCTAAATACGAAACTTCTGACCACGAAATTTTAGAGGAAGGAATTTCAGGAATCTTACTACATGTCCTCAAAATTTGAGATGCAACGGAGCACGGACGAGGAAGGCGCACGACTTGGCATCGGAGTGTGCAGACTAGCACCAGCGACGAAGGCAATTACAACAATGGAGAGATCCCTTCCGGAAATGGCTTGAACCTTGATGAAACTCTTTGAAACTTCATAGGCAAACCCGGAGATGTCCAACCTAGCTTTGATACCAGTTGTTGTGCGGGAAGATCAAACAAATGTGGAGCATCTAGGGGTGGCGTGGAGAAGAGATCTGCGTGGAAGAGAGGATTGCGAGTGGAGAATTCGAAGAACAACAAATTTACGTGGTTCCCCAACACGGGTACGTCCATAGGTGATCAATCTATCGTGATTTCTTGCTGTATGGTTGCTGGTACAAAGAAGGGGGAGAACAAAATCAAGGGATGGTTTGGCATGACATCTCTTAGACGTGGATGACCCCTTACATATATAGGGGCAATGGTTGGTGATACCCAAACGACAAGTTTGCCCTTGTACAAATTATCAAAGAAATACAACCATATTCAATGACACATACATATACTTGATGGAAGACACATGCATCACAAGCATATTAGAAAATAAATAGTCTATGGAGTTACAGATAACTCAACGGACTTTCTTCGTTGATTTAACTATAAAGCACCTGCATAAATTTAACTATGCGATGCTCAGGTGCATTTCAGATACTTATAAACTTAACTATACGATGCTCAGATACATTTTGGATAGTTACAAATAACTCACCGATATATAACTTAAGTAAATCTATCAAATCTCGACACGTGTCAACAACAGTTTAATAATAAAAGAAACATTTCGGAGAGTTACAAGTCTAACTATCTAATGCTCAGATGCATTTCGGATAGTTATAGATAACTCACCGAAAATCCACTTAAGTCGCTTTCCCAGAACATGACATGTGTCCACAACTATTTTATAAATAAAAAGAGATTTTAGAGAGTTACACATATAACTGTCCGATGCCTAGCTGCAATTTTAGATTGTTATAGATAACTCACTAAAAGTTCACTTAAGTCATGCATTATGATTTCAACACGTGTACTTCAGGAAATAATAAAATATTCTTTTAAAACATAATTGTTTGACAGTTTAAACATAACTATCTGATACATGTTCGGTTTGTTAAACATAACTGTCCGAAATATCAGAAAATTCGGATACTTAAGAATTTCACAACCTGCAACTTACCGATAGTTCAGAAATGTACTAAATTAACATTAATTCCCCCAAATTAAGCAAATTCTTTAATTAAAGCTTATAACAGTGCAACTATAACATAATGGCTTAATTCTCATATGATAAGCTAAATATTATGCAATTAACCATCATTTAACCGTTAATAATATGCACTTTTTCATTCTAAACAACACTCAAGGATGGGTCATTTGGGGCAGAAAGGAATGCAGAAATTGAGTAGTTTGGGCAAGTTTGATGGACACAAGGTTGCTTGTATTAACATGTGTAAGCATTGTGTTTTTGGCAAACAGAAAAGAGTGTCATTTGCACGTAGTTAGCACAGCTCCAAGGGAGTTCTTGATTATATTCATGCTGATTGTTGGAGGCCTTCACATCAGCCTTCTATTGCAGGTTCTAGATATTTTCTTTTTATCATTGACTATCATTCAAGGATGAACTGGGTTTTCTTTTTGACACACAAAAGTGAAGCTTTTTCTAGCTTCAAGCATTGGAAGAAGCAAGTAGAAAACCAAACAGACAGAAAGGTAAAATATCTTAGAACTGATAATGGTCTTGAGTTTTGTTCTCAAGAATTTGATAATTTTTGTAGAGATGAAGGCATTACATGGCATAACACTATTAGGTATACCCCTCAACAAAATGGAGTGGCTGAAAGATTGAACAGAACACTCCTAGAAAAGGCACATTGTATGTTGTCTCATGTAGGTTTGAGCAAAAAATTTTGGGCAGAAGTTGTTAACACAGCTTCTTATCTAGTGAACAGGTCCCCTTCTAGTACCTTAGATGGGAAGATACCTCTTGAGGTATAGCTGAAAAGATCTACTAGTTATTCAAAGCTCAAAATTTTTGGGTGTCTAGCTTACTATCTTGTGAATAATGGCAAGCTGGAACCACAAGCAAAGAAAGGCATATTTGTGGGCTATGGTGTTGGTGTAAAAGGATACAGGATATATGATATTGATTCTCACAAAGTAATATATAGCCGTGATGTTACTTTTGATGAGAATTCCCTTTTGCAGGAAACTAATAGACTAGCAGGTACATCACCAGAAACTGAGCACACCATTCCTGAACAGATTGAGTTATATGACGCACAGCAGCCGCCTATCACTAATTAGGTTGAAAATAGAGAGAACTCATCTGAAACTTAGGAAGTTGAAGTGGAGGAGGAAGAGGTGGAGCAACCACTACCAAGAACCATTGGCAAAGATCGTCTTAGAAGGGACGTTAGACCTCCAAGTAGATATGGCTACAATAGTTTGGTTGCTTTTGCCTTACAGGTAGCAGTTGGGGTGGAGGATTTTGTTGATCCACCTACATATGAAGCTGCAATGAAAGATTCAGAAGTTGGTCTTTGGATGCCTACTATAGAGGAGGAACTTCAATCTCTCCATAAGAACAAGACTTGGGAACTGATAAAACGTCCAAAGAACACAAATATTGTTGGTTGCAAATGAGTCTACAAGAAGAAGATTGAGACTCAAGGAAATGCAGGTGTGCAGCATAAGGCAAGATTAGTCGCCAAAGGTTATTCACAATAAGAAGGAGTTGACTTCAATGAGGTATTTGCTCATGTTGTTCGTCATACATCTATTAGAATTTTGTTATCTATTGCTGCAACGCAGAATCTAGAGTTGGAACAGCTAGATGTAAAGATGACCTTCTTGCATGGTGAGTTAGAAGAAAATATTTGGATGGAACAACCAATAGGGTTTGTGGTGAAAAATAAATTTGATTGGGTGTGCAAATTAAATAAGTCCTTGTATGGACTTAAACAATCACCACACCAATGGTACAAGAGGTTTGATGCCTTTATAGTTAAAGTTGGTTTTAGATGCAGCAACTATGATTCATGTGTATATGTTAAAACTCTTGATAAGAATACACATGTTTATTTGTTATTGTATGTTGATGATATTCTTATAGCTACAAAGAATATTGAAGTTATATAGGAGTTGAAGGACACCTTGAAATCCGAATTTGATATGAAGGATCTTGGTTCAGTTGGTAGAATTCTTAGAATGGAGATTAGGCGTGGAAGAAATTTTGGTAAGCTATTTTTAAATCAATAGAAATATATTGAAAAGATCCTTAGCAGATTTGGTATGGCTTCATGCAAAGCCATTAGCATGCCTTATGATAGAAATGTTAAATTGTCGTCTACTATGTGTCCTCAAATTGAATATGAAAAGCTTGATATGCAATGAGTTCCTTATGCACAGGCAGTTGGAAGCCTTATGTATGCTATGGTATGCACTAGGCCTGATTTGGCATATCCTTTAAGTGTTGTTAGCAGGTTCATGTCCAATCCGGGCAAAGAACATTGGAGAGCAGTTAAAAGGATATTTAGATATTTGAAAGGAACTCCAGGCGTTGGTTTAATGTATGCAGCAGATCAGGGTTGTACTATGGCTGGTTATACAGATTCAGACTATGTAGGAGATGTTGGTAGAAAAAGATCATTATTTGGTTATGTCTTTACATTTGCAGGTTCTATTGTGAGTTGGAAATCAACTCTTTAGCCTATAGTATCTTTGTCCACAACTAAGGCCAAATATGTGGCTATGACAGAAGCTGCAAAGGAAGGGATCTGGCTGAAAGGCTTACTTGGAGATTTTAGTTGGCGCATTGATAAAGTTGATATCTTTTGTGATAGTCTTAGCGCTATTTATCTCTCCAAAGATAATGTCTTTCATGATAGAACTAAACATATTGTTGTTAAATATCACTTCCTTAGGAATGAAGATAAGATAAAGATTATGAAAGTCAACACAAAGGACAACTCGGTTGACATATTTACGAAGGGCGTTGTTGAGAGCAAGTTCAAGCATTGCTTGGACTTACTTAACGTCTATTGCTGCAGCTGACCCACGTTGGGTCTTGGTGATCTATCACTTGATCATGGTGAAGATTAATGAAAGACAAAGTGAAGATTTGTGATGCTTATGTCTTCCATCATGTATATGTATTTGTCATTGTATATGGTTGTATTTCTTTGATAATTTGTAAAGGGGCAAACTTGTTATTTGTACCCATCATTGCTCCTAACTTGTATAAAGAGGAATGATGGCCGACCAAGAAGGGATGCCAAATCCCTAGCTTTCTCGTCTTCCTCCTCATTTGTATCAACAACCATATAGCAAGCAAAGAACGATAGATTGATCACCCGTGGACGTACCCGTGCTGGGGAACCACGTATATTTGTTGTTGTTCTTTTGATTCTCTACTCGTTCATCTCCCTTCCTCGTGAATATCTTCTCTACGCACCCTTGGATGTTCAGTTTTGTACGACCTCACAGCATAACAGGAACAATTTCAAAAGAAAATAGCAATACTTGAAGAAGAGAGACTAACTTGTTATAGAAGAAGAAAAGTTAGAAAAATTATGTCTGAGGAAGCAAAGTATGTTGGAAAAGAAAAATCAGATGAACATTTATTTCCAAAGGACAATGTATGTCTAGACATTGTTCCTTATAGTACATTTGATAAACTCATCAGTTCTGAGCATACTGAAACTGATGAAGATAACGAGACTTTATTTTCTCTTGCTAGAAAACTTGAGAAGAAATCTAAGTCAAATATTAGTTCAAGTGTTTCTATTAGTTCAAACCCTGATGATGCAGAAATTGAAAAATCAAAGCATCAGGCAACTGACATAGAACAAGTTATTGCAGATATAATTGACAATGTTGAGGTAGTAATTAGTTTACAAGCTAAATCGTTTGGAGTAGCGGATATTGAAAAAGTTAAGACTCCAAAAGAGCTTAATGTCAATCAGCCTTCTTTAGAATCTATAGAAGTAGAGTTTGAGAATTCACAACATGTATTAATGGAAATATTTATTGAACAAAATGAATAATTACAAACAGATACACCGGTTGTAGAATTTGTAGAAAAATTAAACTCTGACCATTCTATAGAGACTGAACAGATGAATGTTGAGCATATTGAAGATGTTCCTTATATTGTTGAAGCTAGGGAATCAAGCTTACATATGTAGCTTCAAGAAAATAATTTCTCAAAGGAACAACATGACATTCATTTTGAAGAAGAGGTTCCTGAAGATTAATTAAATTCTAAATCAAGGCTTCAGGTATCACCTTCTTTGTATAAACTATTACACATTCAAGGTAATTCAATTCATTTTAGATCTAAGGAAGCATTGCAGAAATACAATAATCTGATTACATGTTAGATTCTGCATGCTCGTCCAATAAAGTTCAGAAATTTGATGGAAATAAGAGATCTATTTGAGTATCAAGACCTAATTCAATTCTTGCTAGTTGAAACGAAATGGAAATAATATAAAGAGCTTATTGCAGCCTTTTATAGCAATCTGGTCAAGAATGATAATATACTGAAAACTCAAATAACTCAACAGGAGTTCACATTGTCTCCTGAATTAATTTTTGAAGTTTTGGGATTAAAAAATGAAGGTGTTGTTACAAATAGATTTGACATGATCAGACAACTAGAATGGGACATTCACTCGCTATCAAAGATTCCAGATGTATATAGTGAAATGAGGTTAATGGAAAATCTGAATGTAGAGGCAATGTTTATTGCAAATATATTTCATGCCAATTTATTTTAGAGAGTCGGCCACAATATGGAAGTCAGTAGAAGCTGTTTATATGCAACTTATGGTCTGCTGAATAGAATTCAAATCAATTAGTTTGATGTTTTCATTTCTCAACTACAGCATATGAGTTCATAGTTATTTTTTGGTGATGCTGTATGTAGACTAATTGCAAACCAATTGAATTTATCTGATTGGCCTTCTGAAACTAAAGGCATGAGAGCTTTTAGTATAAAAGATTTGCAAAGATTTCAGGCCATGCATCAACCTAAACCTCATCATCAACAACAACAACTAATAGAATGTACAGAACAGATACAACCACAACATCCAAGTTATTTAGATCGAGTACAACAGCAACCACAGCTACCTCCTTCCCTAGATGATGTGCTTAACAAAATCAGAAATGATATTAGGCATCTAGGAGATAAAATATGTAATGCTATAAGTGATATACTTAGGAGGGATAGATAAATGTCCTGTCATTTGTCTGTTTGCTTGTTTCTGAATACAAAATGTAATGTTTGTATTTATTGTTTGATTCATTGAACAATACATTTTTTTGTAAATGGTTCAATTCTTATATATGTTTACAGAAAGTTTAGCTGTAAATATATCTCTCAATTCATATACTGTGTAATCATCTTTTTGATTAATGACAAAAAGGGGGAGAAATGTTATAAATTCAAAAGAAGAAGATGATTATGATTTTAATTGCATATATTATAAAGGGAGATGATATTTAAGTGGTTATAACAGATGATAATGTAATTTGAAAGATAATTATGTGGTTATTAAAATCTAAAGATACTTATGTAATTATTGACATCTGAAAGTTTTATTTCTAAGAGGTGAATTTTACACAAACAATAGAAATAAGCTTAAGTGAACTTAAGTCAACAAACTTATTTGTTGAATTAAAAGTTAACCCAACGAAGGTGCTTTGTTGAGTTAAATATATTTCATAATTAATTTAATATGGTTTTGTCATCATCAAAAAGGGGGAGATTGTTGAGTATTTTGTTTTGATGATATGTGCTGAATGAAAGTAATCATATTTGCTCAATTACTATTGCTTGTGAAAGGAAATTAAAAACATCAATTAATACAGAAAAAATTTACTGATATAAATACTTATCTGTATTGGATCTGAAATTATACTAAGTTAAATAACTAGTCGTTTTGTTGTAGTAATTTCTCATTTAACTAAATGTTAAGTCAACGTGTGTTTTATTTGAAAAGCATGATATGTTTTAAAGTTATATTTTCTATATCATGAACAGTGCACATTTTAGACAACTCCTTAAGTTAGAGTGTTATTTGTATAGAGGTCATGTGAGAACTCGTTAAATTAGAAGCTTAAAGGTTAAAATAGGTCACGTGAGAACTCGTTAAGTTAGTGAGTAAAAGAAGAGATGAACTCGTTAAGTTAGTGTTGTACACGTGGTGAAATTAAAGGTTACGAATGTTATATTGTATCACGTGAGTTGCACATGTTTAACTCGTGAAGTTAACATAACTACACGAGTTGAGTTGCTATATTGAACACTAAGGCAATGCGTTAGGTTAGCGTTATAAACTTAAGTTGTTATTATTGCACATGGTAAAACTCTTATTTTATAAAAGCATTTGTTTATTACTGGTTCGTTGAGTTATCTGTAACACAACAGATTTGGTTCGTTGAGTTATCGTAACACTACGAAGCTAGTTCGTTGAGTTCGCGTAACACCATAGACTTAGTTCGTTGAGTTAATTATAGTATTTGTCACGTGAGTTGGCACATGAGGAACTCGTTAAGTTAGAAACGTTAAGTTATATATATACTTGTTTTACTCGTTTAGTTAACATTAACACAATGACTTATTATTTCACTTGATGAAAAATTTTGGACGAGAAAGTTTATTTTGTAGGAAATTTTTCAAAGATTCAGGATTAATGATTAAAGAAAATTCGAAATGTAAACGCGGGTCAGAACGTGTGTATTTGATGAAGGAAAAAGAGAAGACACGAAGAAGTGGAAAACTGGTAGTGATTAAACGTGGAGGATATGCATGAAGTGAAGATACAGTATAAAAGGCATAGAATTCTCATTGATTAGTTATCTCTGCACATCAAACGAAAAATTTTTTTAGGGATCAAAAACACCTCTTTGAGGAAAAAGCTCTTAGATGGAAGAAAATTCAGTAAAGTAGAAAAGGTTAGATTTACGTCACTGAAGATTTGAAGTATTAGGAGAAAGCAAATTTGGTAAAGCAGAGAAAGACAAGATATTCGTCCTTGAAGAATTGTTGAAGAAGAAAAAGAAGAAGAAGAAAGATCTCAAACAGGGAGAAATATTTTAAATTCCACAAATTAGTTTTCTCTGTTTGTAGTTATGAAATTGTATAGATGAAACATGGTATCGATATATAATTGCATCTACAATTTCTAAGGAGAATTGAATTGTATATTGTAATTGAAACCTTGAATAAAAATGATTTTATGAAAACAAAGTTTAGACTTGTTTTTGAGTTTTGAAGTTTCCATTATAAACGAAAATGTTGAAAAACACAATTCACCCCTCTCTTGTGTAGCCATATGATCCTACAGAAATTATTTTATGGAGATTTGATACCTATATTGATGGTGGACTGTATTGACTTCATGAAATGGACATCTAAAAGGATAAAATCAATAGCCATTTCAATGAAGGAATACAGAAACTACAATACTACAGCTGCTAAAGTACTTGTACTTTCTGGAGACATTATTGGAGCTGTAGAGAGGATAAATCAATTAGAAAAACTCCAAAAGGAAGTAGATGAACTTAGGAGAAAAGGATTAAATTGTATTGTTTGTCTACTTATATTTGTATTGAAAATATCTAACTGAATGTAAATGTAAATTATTCATATAAATGAATGAATGTTTTTTAGATGTTTTTACATTCGTGTTTGAGAATTAATGATATAATTGATGAACTATCTTGAATATTATATAACTATTTAAAGATGTGCAAGACTATTTAAAAGATTTACAAATTTTATGAATGACATGATTAAATGCACGATAATTGGTTAATGCCTGAATATATCTACATGTTGAAAAGTAAAATGTAAATTCTACACAATAGGAAATGAACTATAAGTTAAATATGCATATAATGTTTAGATTTAAATGAGTTTAAATTAGAACATTGCATTAATGACATGTATTTAACTTTATTTAGGTTGACAAAATGTAGAGAAAAAAAATATAGAAGTTAATATGAGGAGTAAGTTTTAGAAATTTGCTAATTGTTAACTTAACAAAGTAAGTCCGTTGAGTTAACTTTAACTCAACGAGGTCAATAATAAAATATAAGGTCACTCCGTTGAGTTAACTGTAACTCAACGAAGTTAGTTCATGGAGTTAGCAAATAGGCGACGAAGCTAATCTGTTGAGTTAGCTGTAACTCAACGAGACTAGTTCGTTGAGTTAGCAACAGTAACCGAAGTTAGTTCGTTGAGTTAACTGTAACTCAACGAGGTTAGTTCGTGGATTAAGGTGAATAGTTATTCTTTCAACTACGAACGAAACTTCGTTGGTTTAGCGATTACTGAAATTTGAAATTAGAAGTGGAACACGTATCCACAAAAATAGGAACCATACTACACGTTACAAGACACATTCTTGCAATGAGATTTATTTGCCTTATGGACGTGCATTATAAATATAGAATAGCATGTTATTTACAAGTTACCAACACTTAAGGAAAGAAAAGAAAATTCGTTGGGGAACTGGAAGGAGAAGTAGCTGATTCAACTTCATTCGTCAACAACTATTTATTAAGAACAAAGCTTTAGACTGGTATGTAATTAATCTTCTGTTATTTTACTTTATGATAAGAGTTTATGAGCACATGGATTCGTTCTCCGAACACTAAACGATTAGTAAGAACACCTACATAGGATTATTCAATACAGAGGCGTATTGAAATATTTTCTGAATTAGACTTTAACAAAATCCTTAGGGGTGTAGCTAACCTTTCTATAAAAGAAAATGAAGATATGACTGCTCTAGTAGAGAAACCATTAGGAGAAATTTTGTATCTTGAATTAATTAATGAACCTTCATGTATTCGATTGCCAAACTTTGAGGGAGATAAGTTTGAACTGAAATCTAATTATATTAGTCAATTGCCATACTTCCATGAATTAGAAAGAGAATATGCCTATTATTTCTATAGAGAATTTAACGAAGTTTGTCAAATGATGAAAATGCCAAACATGAGTATTGATGCTATTAAACTTAGATATATCCCTTTTGCTTTAAAAGACACAACTAAAAGATGGTTATATACTTTGTCGCCTGATTCAATTTCTGCATGGACTTAATTTTGCTCTATTTTTCTAGAAAAATATTATCCAACACATCAAACGATTAAAAAGAAAAAGGAAATATTAATGTGTAGCCAAAAACAGGGAGAATCATTCTAAAAATATTTTGAAAGATTTAAAGATTTACTAACTCAATGTCTACATCATGCAATGAGTAAAGCATAATTAATAGGTATAATTTATGAAGGCATAGATGTTTCAACGAAATCTTTATTAGAATCTACTTGTCAAAATAGATTTTTAAAACTGTGTAGTGAAGAAGCATAGACATATTTAGAAAACTTTGCAAAAAGAACTACATAGTGGGAAAACTCGGTTGAAGCTATTACAGATAAAATAATATTGCCAAGGGGAATGCATGAAATAGATTCAAGCACTATGCTTGAAGTTAAATTAACTGAATTAACAAAGAAAATAGAAGAGTTATCATTAAATCAAAAACTAGCAGAAAAGAATGCAAATGTTAATGACTTAGATATTATTTATGCTAGAAAACAGAAAGATAACTTTGGAAATTCTTATAACCCTAATTGGAGAAATCACCCGAGTCTATCTTGGAGAAACAATAATTTCCAAGGAGGAGAAAATATAAATGAAAAATATAAGTTATGAAGCATTAATTGAATAAGGATTTAGAATATAGAAATTAGAAAAAATAATTCAACAATTAAACAATCGTTTAGATCTTGTATTTGGAAATGCTGCCATTCAAAATCAAAATATAAATAGAAATATACACCCTAGACAAAAGGAATCAATGGAAGTTAGACCTATTGGAGGATTGCCAATGCAAGTAGTACCTAACCCTATCAATAGAACTGTTAATGAAATTGATACCTCCTATGGGAGGGAAGTTGAATGAAGTAGTATAACTAAAGTAACTATGTATAGTAAGTAGAAAAATATAAAAAGAAAAAAATAAAATGTAAGTTTAATGATAGTTAGTAGTATCGTAGAGTTATTACTTAACTCAATGAACTTAGTCCATTGAGTTATGACCTAACTCCACGAGGGTATATAAGTAGCTATGTTAATTTTGTCTTTGTTAAATTTTTATTTATGTTATATAGAATCACAACAGATGGAATTGATGAAATTACCACTGGATGCACTAAGGGAAGTACTAAGTAACCTATCAACTAAAGATCTATGCAGATTGTGTTGTGTATCAAAGGAAATAAAAATTGTGTCAGAGAAAAATATTTTCATGGACTACAAGCTGCAAAAATGATTAAGATTAGAGATGGATTTTTATGGAAGTCATTTAATCGTAGTTCAATCAGCTATGAATATCTGAATATGAAAGAAAATGCTGGAATTCCACCCAATACATTAGAAGGAATAGATCATATTATGGGGATAGACGAAGGATTAATAATTTACAGAACCAAAACAAGGTATGCAATTCTGTTACCTGACATTTTGATTAGAAATCCTATCACAAAAGAAGAATGGAATATAGGAAGACCTAATAGATTTAAAGTACCAACTGAAAGTTGTGGGTCAGCTTTAACATTTTCTGATAAAAATTCGACCATTCTTGAAAAATTGTATTACTAGAGACCAATTGGAAATTGGGATGAAGATTTATGTTTAAGTGTATATAATTTTCTAAATAGATCTTGGACTGAAAATACTATGATATATCTAGGATAGAAAGCATTAATTAACAACATACATGTCATACTTGATGGATATATATATTTAGTGATAGATATATCAGTGTCTTTTAGATATGATTTATACATAGTAAGCATAGATAGTTATGATGATAACTTTATAGAAATATTGCTTATACCAAGTGATATAGCTAAACCACCATCTACAAAATATGATAAAATTCAATTAGGAATGTGGTATAATGAGTATGATAATCCTACTTTATGTCTGATAAGATGGTGGGATGAATTGATGAAATTTCAAATATGGATTATGAAAGACCTAAATGAATGAAAGTGGGAAGAGGAATATATTGAAATAGATGTAGAAATAGAAATAACTACATTATCATGAAATAGAAGATGATCCCTTTCTACATTTCATTTCATTAATGGAAATACACTTATATTTAGTATTGATAACATACTACAAGTTTACAAGTTAAAAAGGAAAACAGATTTCATTGAAATAGAATTAATAGCAAGAAGAATTATGCCTAAAAAGTTTGCTTGGACTGACACATTTATTTCATTTGTTACTACTTTTCAATCATGTTCTTAAACCGTGATTCTGTGCTTTTAATGTTGTTTGTATTCTGCATTTATTTTTAGAAAAAAAAGAAGAAAGAAAAATTTTAGTTTTAGTTTTATTTTATAAGAAAGAAAAAACAAAATATCAATCCAATTTGTTGGTATTTGTTCTGGGAAACCAACTAGCTTGCTTGTGAACCACCAAAGGCATAGGAGCTTGGGTTCCACACAAGATACTAAGTTAACAATTTTTGTTTTGTTATTTTGTGATATATTCTACTTTTATTTGTGAATGAAAGTTTTTTAGAATCAAAAATTGGAAGATATTGAAGGAGATACAAAAGAATAAGGTATGTAATTGATTACTTATCTCGAATTTATATTTAAACTCAGTTCATAGAGTTATTCATTAACTCAACGAATTAAGTTCGTTGAGTTAGGTGCTAAGTCAACGAAATAATACTCTTACTTGCTAACATTTACTGAATTTACTGTAAAATCTTTTACATTGAGGACAATGCAAAATGTAGGTATGGGGGAGAGGTAATTAAATTAAAATCCAAGTAATTTTGTTAATTAGAGGAATTAGAATGGTACTACAAAAGTTTTGTGGAAATTGAAATTTTTTTATGAATTTGCTGTAATTATCTGATAATTGAAATTGTCAAATTTTTAAGAACTGTAACTACTTGAATGTTATATTTAAAATCTTATATAAGATGCTACAAAATTTTACTATTCATACAAATCTAGATATAATATCTTATGTTTTTGCTGAATTTTATGAGTTTAACAATTTCACAATTTTAAAAAGAAATCAGAATGCTTAACTGAAACTCAGTAAATTATCTGAAATCCTAAAAGAGCTGAAATGTTGATTTTTGGATTAAATGAAATACATATGATCAAGGATACATTTAATTTGATTGATTAAACTTGTAGAATGATTTATGTGTAAATCTTATTAAATTATAGAAAAAGTATGAGCTTATTGATATGAATTCATATTTTCAGTAAATAATAGAAGCATGACTATACGAGATTTGTGTTTTATTGCATCTGTATTAATGAAATACATATACATACTATGTTGAAAAAAGAAAAAAGGAAAAAAAACTTGAGAGTTTATTGACTTGTTTGATCACAAGTTTTTTGTATTTGAGCAAATAGGTATGTAAGGATTGTTGACTTGAAAAAGGACTCTTTAAATCTGGCAACCTAAGATCCTGATCAAATCGGGAATTGTTGACTAAAGCTCGATACATGGGTACACTAGAAAGCTCTTGTATGATTCAAGCTTTTCAAATTAACTTTTAAAGTACAAATATGCATATACTGTTCTGTAAAGATAAAAGTGTTTTGTAAAATACAGATATCTTTTGAATCAAGTATATTTTCTATTATCTAAAATTGCTAAAGTATGAATCTAGAATAGACTTTTGAAGTTGTTTATTTAAGATACAATTCATTTTTCTACTTGTTTTAATTATATTGAATTGAATTATGTTTTGATTTGTATGTAGTTGAAATTTATTTTGAAAATCATATTGGAAAATTCAGAATAACAAATGTTTGAAAAGAAGAAAAAAATGATAATATAATTAACACCTATATGATGCTAATATATTTTGTATGTAATTTACATATGTTTTAAATATATTTGCAGGTTGAAGAGGAGAAAAAAATGTTAAAACAGATTACTAAAAAATATAGAATATCTATATAGTAATCTAATTTATGTATTCTGAAGAAAAACAAAATAAAGAATTAATTCTAGAACTTTAGAAAGACCAACTAGTTAGTCTTAGTTTGCTAAGGGACTAGCAAAATTTAAGTATGGGGGAAGTGTTTAGAATGAAAAAGTGCATAATATTAACGGTTAAATGATGGTTAATTGCATAATATTTAACTTATCATATGAGAATTAAGCCATTATGTTATAATTGCACTGCTATATGCTTTAATGAAGGACTCTACATAATTTCAGGGAATTAATGTTAATTAAGGACATTTCTAAACTATCAGTGAATTGCAGGCTGTGAAATTCTTAAGTATTCAAATTTTCTGGTATTTCGGAGAGTTATGTTTAATGTACTAGACAATTATGATTTAAACGCTTGAAGAATATTTTATTATTTCCTAGAATACACATGTTGAAATATTAATACATGACTTACGTGAATTTTCGGTAAGTTATCTGTTAACTATCTGAAATGCATCTGTGCATCGGATAGTTAAGGTTTGTAAGTATCCGAAATATCTTTTTATTGTAAAACTACCGGAGGACATGTGTCGCATTCTACAAACTTGACTTAAGTTATATTTCGGAAGGTTAGGTGCTAACTATTCGAAATGCATATAAGTTTTGGATACTTATAGCTTTAACTATCTGAAACATTTGAACTTGTTATTTCTTTATTGCACGTGTTTTATAGTTAAATCAACGAAGTAAGTCTGTTGAGTTATCTGTAACTCCACAGACCATTTATTTTCTAATATGCCATTGTAGTAGTTGCAGAAACAGGACATTCGAAGGAAAACCACGATTACACGTATCACATAGGAATTCACTCATGGAAGGAAGAAGAAATCACCATCGTTGATATGAATGAAGGAAATCCAACCAATCATTTAAGCAAAAGCAGTTACTATTGTAAGAAATATAAAAGATGAAGAAAAAGTGTGTGCGGGAGTGGAGAACCACGCTAACTATAGGCAATGTCGGAAGTTCCCTAAAGCTCTACACCACCACTATAATCACCAACCATCGGAGGTCTGTGAGGATACTTTCCTGATGTCGGGTCGATTTGGAGCCAAACATGGTGCCTGACAACTACTATGAGGAGTGATCGCGTCACGGGAAGGGAAGCTATTTTCATCAAGCATCGATTCATATCTTAGGAGATCGTAAAGCTTCTAGCCTTGGTTTCGGATTGATACCAATATGCTGAAGAGGAGATCATCTTACAATTTTGGACTCGTGATTCTATAGGGAGAGGAGGCAAGATTGTAATTAATTAAGTTTTTAGTGGTGTAATCACGTCGCATGTAGTGATGGAAGTTTTTACTATCAATAGAGATTTTTACATTTCACCTTTTATTCATCTTCAAGTACATATCAAAACAAAAATACCAAAAACAACAAATTATCTGTGTTTACATTTAGTATTAAAGTGTTGTATTGTTTGTTTTATATCATGATTAATATTATCATTATCAGTATTGTGAATGTTTTATGTTTATTTGATTCAGAAAATAGAAAATAGTTTTACAGTTTACTGAAATTGATTCGTTCCAAATACTTAAAGATTTTAATGGTTACTATTTGAAATATCTGAATGTTAGTATTGCTTAATGATAAATCTAATATTAATTAACATTAAAGAGTTTAATTGATGTTATTTACATTCTGTGGAACAGTCCAATGGTTGGCTGAATTCCTCTGTAAATAGCAGTATTTAACTGGAAAGATAGGCTCATGGAGTTAACTGTAAGTCCACGAGGTTAGTCCGTTGAGTTAACCATAACTCAATGAACTAAGTCCATTGTGTTAACTGTAACTCAATAGAGTGCTTAACTAAACACACATAAACTCTAATATAAAAATCAGAACAATACACAATTCTCACTCAATCTCTATAGGATCGACCTGTACTTGCACACAAATACAATATACACTATGCACTTACAGTTAAAACACAAATTGAAATTAATATCTAATTTGTGTGAAAGTTTGTTTGTTTTCTTCTAAAAGTAATTATTTATATAAGCATAAAAGCAAATTAAACAAGCATTTTTGGCACCATTTAACAAATATAAGTTCACAAATCCAATACAAGTCTTCTGGTGCCATTGTATAAGCAAGTTTAAGAATTAACTTAACAACCCTAAACATCTAGTCTATTTGGCTTCAAATTACTTTGACTTTTTCATCTGTATCTATTCATCCTTCAACCTGTGAAATACATAAACTTCTCACATGGATGTTTGCATTATCAAAACACAAGGGTTCTAACAAGAACTTCATAAATACTAGGAAACAGATCCACTTGTGATTCGACAGCAATAACAACAATAACAGAATCAACAAAACCAGCAAGAGCAGCAACAACTGCAGTTAGAACAATTGACAGAAGAACAACAACAACATACAACATATGAACAACATACAGAAAGACATACATATTTCTTACAACAATAAACACAAGTTTCACATTCAGATTTAGATCAAGTAGTAATTGATCAAATAAACAGATTAAGTATAGAAATTGCACAAAATTTTTTAAATACTCTGCTAGATATTTTTCGAAGACAAAGAGGCTTGTAAATAAACAAATTATGTATCACATGATTTTATTAATTATAATTTTTTACTAAAAATTGTATATACTATTTACAAAATTTATGTTACATACTTGTTTTAAACATCTATTGTTTCAAATAGTTATTATATAAACAGTTTTTTTTTTTATCCACGTTTTGAAGTTATACATGTTTAAAAGTTCTTTTTGAAAAATATACTTAGCATATTTTCTTCCTTATATATATGCTGTATTCATTTTTTTTATAATGCCAAAAAGGGGAAGAAAATTTATTTTGACTTTTTAGGTTTTGTCATCAAAAAGAGGGAGATTGTTAGGAATTTTGTTTTGATGATGAATATTTTATTAAAGTTTATAAATAAGTCTAAATAATATTTTCTAAGTATAATAGTCATGTAATTAAATGTTGATAAATTATCAAAAAATTTCATTTAAAATCTGGGTAGTTAAACCTTCAAATAGTTAAGTTTTTGGATAGTTAAACTTTCGGATAATTAACATTTTTATTTAGTCGAAGAGTTATGTTAAAAAAACTTATATCGTTAAGTTATCTACATGTGTGTTTTTAATATTTTAAGTTTTCACGTATTTTCCATGTGCGTTCTGTAATGAAAATCGAAGAGTTGGATAACTGTTCGAGTTTTTATATGTATGGATGGATAACTATTTGAGTTTTATAAAGTGACTAACAAACAGATAAGTTTTCTTATTTCAGTCACGTATTTTGTAGGTGCAAAAACTTGAAGAGTTAAATGATAGGTGTTCGAGTTTTTACAATGCATAACGGATAAGTGTTCGACTAAAGCGATGGCTTAGAAGATATTCTACAAACCTCTAGGAAGATAAAGTTTCGATAGATCTATGATATGAAATCATGGAAATTCAAAATGATATTAGAGATAGTGGAAATTCAAAATAAGAAGTGGACATAGTGGAAATTCAAAAAGATAGTGGAGATCGTGGATAATTTAAATTTGAAATTAGTACGTGAGATTAAGGATTATGGATTAAGTGAATGAACATGTTGAATGCGACGTTATAGTTCGCCTACTATAAATAAAGGATACGAGCTGCACTATGATCATCCTAATCTAAAACACCATGTTTGAGTATTCAATTCCAATCTCAAACACCAAATCAGAGTATTCAATCTCATTCCAATAGAATAAGTTCGAATTCCAAGCAATTTCAAAAAAAGAGTTACAATGCAAGAAGTCTAAGAAATTTGACAACTAAAGAAAAAGAGATATAGAAGTTGAGCAAAATGAAGGAAAATGAGCTACGTGCATAAAGATCAAGTTTTATACAATTCAAAATAGTTTAGAATAAAGATTTTATTTTCCCTTTGAATTGTATTTTAGACTTTATTGTATCAGAATCGACAAGTAGGCAATTGAGCTGAAAAGAAATTGTAAATTCTTTTTTTAAAGTCTATAAAGATTAGAATTTTTATTTATGAGTGTTTTGTACTTTTGTTTTATTCTCTAGTAATTTTAATTGCTAAAGACATAATTCACCCCCTCCTCTTGTGATACGACGATCCTATAGAGATATATCGTGGGAGTTGATCAAAGTCAAAGCCATAAGTGAACATGAAAATTCAAAATTAAATGAAAGTTTTAGGGTTAAGGGAAAAATGATAATCAACCAATGTTTTCATAGTCATGGATGAAAGATTGGAGATCGTAGATTGAACTCGTATTCAATCATGAATGAGAATACATGTTTATAAATATATGCTAATGAACATACACACCCAACACAACACCAAGGCAATTGCATAGGAGTTGTTGATCAATAAAGCTTTATGGATCAACCTTTGGAAAAGCATGAAGGCAAAAAAAGTTTTATGTTTTAGTTTTTGCCAACTTGATCAGAGTTTCATATTTTTGAGAAAAACATACATTATTTTATGCTTTGATTGTAAAGTTTTTCTTAGGATTTCAAAGTTTTTACAAAACTCATTCCTCTTAGGTTGTAAGTGGAGGACAAAACTAATAGAAAGTATTTCTAGTTAGTTTGTAGCATTTAAACACAAAAGAAAGAGTTCTTTGTGGTATTTACACAAACACAACATATATTGTGCCTTGTTGCTTTGTAAAAGTAGACTAAATGGAGTAGGTGCTTTGTCAGTTGCAATGTAGTATTTGTCCTTAGATTACAATCGATGCCGAGTTAAGGAAAGCAAATGGTGTAACACCAGATTATGGAGTAAATCAAAAACTCCAAGTGTATAGTGGATACTTGAATGGAACTCAAGAAGTAGATGTATCCAATTTGGAGAATCACTATAAAATGTTTTCTATATACTTTAATTGTAAATTATTTTATGTGCTTTGAATAATTTTATTAAAAGTTTTTTTAAATATCTCCACAAATTATAACTAGTTCATAAAAGCTTAATTCACCCCATTCTTAAGTAGTCTTGATCCAACACCTATTGTCTTCTAGGGCTTTCAACTTTGATTGCATGGCTTCTTTCTTCATTTCCTGGTCTTTTTTATATGACTGAGGTTCAATTTCACTATATAAGATAGAAAAGAAAGCCTTGTGATTAGTACTCAATCTTTCTAAAGACACAAAATTAGAAAGACAATATTTAACAAATGATGCATTAGAACAAATGAAATCCTTTAGATATGCACGAATAGATGTCAGCCTGTTTGTCCTCTTGATTGGATCCATAGGAGGATTACCAAGCTCAGGAGGCTTAGTTTCTACTTACGTTGTGAAGACATCTTCACAATCAAGGGATTCTTCTTATAGAATATTATTAGAGTCAGGGCTCACCGTAGGGTTATCATTTGTGTGTTGTTAAACAACTTGTTTCTACAATTGTTGAGAGATTAGTCTCTTCAACACTCATCTCAACAGGTGGAGAAATATTTTTTGAAGATGGTAGAACATATCCCTTTTCGAAAATAGGGAATGGAGTTTGAGAACAATCTTTTGTAGTATTTGAAAAAGGATAAACATCCTCATTGAATTTAACGTCTTTACTAACAAAAGTTTTCTTTGTTTCCAAATCATACAATTTATAACCCTCCTTTCCATAGAGGTATCCTATAAAAACACACCTCCTAGTTCTGGCATCAAATTTATGTCTGACATTGTGATTAACGACATAATCCAAACAACCAAAATTTCATAAATGTGAAGATTCAAGAACTTTGTGAAACATAACCTCTAAAGGTGATTTACCATTCAAAATAGGAGTGGGGAGTCTATTAATTAAATAAGTAGTTGTAAAGACACATTCACCCTAAAATCTTAAAAGGCATGGAAGATTGAAAACATAAAGCTTTAGCAACTGTAAGAAAATGTTTGTGTTTTCTCTCGGTAATTTCATTCCATCGAGGAGTATGTGTACAAGATGTTTGATGCATGATACCGTTCTTAGTCAATAATTCATGCATATTGGATGAAATGAATTCACTCCTGTTATCAATCCTTATAAACTTAATAGTAGTATTAAAATGATTCTGAATCAAAGATAGAAAACTTTCAAACAATAAATAGGTTTCATCTTTTGTCTTTATAAGAAAAGTCCATTAGTTCTAGTAAAATCATCCGCAATTGTTAAAAATACTAAAAACCATGATAAGTGGGAATACTAAACTACCCCTATAAATCATAATGCAAATGTTCAAAAGAATTATTACTTCTACTACTACTGATAGGAAAAGATAACCTCTGAAATTTAGCTATAGTGCAGACATCATAAGTACTATTTGTCTTATGTCCATAAATACCAATAAAAGGAATTTGAGAAGCAATAGAATTTGAAGGGTGACTGGGTCTAAAGTGACACTTCTAATCTAAAACAGTAGTGGCACAACTTTGTGAGTTGCAACCTTTAGCTACTAGGATATATAGACCACACATCTCTTTAGCTACTCCAATCGTTTCTCTTGTCTGAAGATCCCGAATTACACAGATACGAGAAAGCACATCAACGTGACAATTCAATTGTTTAGTTATTTTACTAATAGATAATAGATTAAACTCAAAATCTAGTATATAGAAGACTCTGGTCAACTACATTTTTATAGTGACGTCAACAACTCCAACAGATTGTTTATTAGCTAAATAAGCATTTGGAAGTTTGACACTTTGTGATTGTTTAAGTTTATAGCTGTGTTTAACAATATCTCCGTTACAATACATATGATCAGTTACATCTGTGTCTATAATCCTAATATTCTTTTCTGTTGATGCAAAAAATGTAGTACTAGTTTTTGCAAGATTAGCTCAATGAACTAATGTTAAACAAGAAGCAATACTTGCTATACAATCAGTAGCTTGAATATCTATAGTGGTATTGTTCAAAATATTGAGTAAATGATCATATTATTCTTGACTTATAGTTGAAGAAGCATTCATAGTATCACTTACAACATTGTGCAAACACATTTTTGTTGACATCAGCACCCTTCCATTTTCCAAGATAAACTTTGTGTAGCTTATGCCTTCCATTTCCCAAGATAAACTTTGTGTAGCTTATGCCCAGGAGGGAACCTAATGAGCCAACAGCACCTATCTTTTATATGACCAATAGAATGTGTACAAAAAAATTTCTTATTAGATTTAGCATTGTTACTATTGTTCCTATACTTATTATTGTTTTTACATCCCTAATTAAAATTTTTGTTCACGGCCATGGTCATATTTTATAAACTGTTTGTTAACAACACGAGTGAGATTCCTTTGTTTCTCTTCTTGCAAAACCATGAGAAAAACCCATTAGGAACTGCATAACCTTCTCCTGTTGTTTTCTTTCTTGACACTTTTCTATAGTGCCACAATTATAGGCTAAGGAAGGTTGATGAACAAAGAGTTCATCCCATAATGTTTTAAGATGGGTAAAATAACAGTTGTTTGTTCCTATTAAAAGTAAGCACTATTTTGTTTATCTGAAAAATCCTAGACTTGTTTTCTTCCCCAAATCTAGCACCAATTTTAGGCTCAACAGTACTTAAAAGCCTAGTGACCATATTACTGCATCGCTTCCACTGCCGACGTAATTTAGAGTTGATTTCCAAAGATAGTTGTGGGAGACTCCCATCCACAAAATTAAGTTTATTCCTAACATTTAAGATTTTAGACATAGACCTACTCCACGATATATAATTGTCGCTGTTAAGCCTTTTAATAGCTAATATAGCAGTAGGAGTTTCAAAATTCTTTATATGGTAGGGATTATCAGCATATGTATCCGATGTAACTTTTGCTGAGTTCTCAGTAATATTCTCCATGGAGAACAAGGTGAAGAAAACGGCAATATAAAGGAAATGGTCTAGATCGGATGAAAACAATATAGATCTACCTTCAACGGTAGAGAAACAAAGGGAAAAATATGGATTCCTAAGAAACAGCTAAGAAGAAGTGTAGATTTAGTCGGAGTAATCCAGATCAAGTGGATCCCACAGGAAAGTGTAAAAAGATGAACAAATCTCACCAAAACTATATAGAGAAGAAGTGAACGGAGTTGATCTCCCACTTTGATACTATGACGAAACTTTTCTACATGTAGGATTGCCTAAACACATGAAAATGGAAGAGGCGAAAAACAACAAGGTTGTGAAAGAAAAATCCTATTTCATTCATTCATCTGATTATAATTCACAGATACACGTAGACATATACACAATTGTAGACGAATTCAGACATGTAGGAGATCCGACCCGATAACAAAAAACAGAAGGATCGATCCGGAGCTTCCTCCACCGACGCTGCTCTCGCCATGCACGCGGTGTGTGTCACCACTTCTCCTACGTGCCATCGTCGTCGTCGTCGCCGCCGCCCTCCTCCACCACCCTCCCACTGCTTCCCCGGCCAAACCCAACCACCCCGTCCCTCCTCCTCGAGCCAACCACCGACTCACCTCATCGCCAAAACCAACTCGCTCCTTTCGTCGTCCGCCAAAACCAAGCCTCTACCCCACACCCTCACCCTCTTCCATCTCATCCCGGGATGCCTCCGCGATACCGTCACATGGAACACAGTCATATCCGCATGCCTCCGCCACCGCCACCACCGCGACGTCCTCCGGCTCTTTCACGACATGCTCCTACTCTCTCACTCCTCTCCTCCCGATAACATCACTATGCTCGCCGCTCTCAAGGCATGCGTGGCGTGCGATGACGCCCTCTTGGGTTTCCAGCTGCATGGGTACGTGACCAAGCTGGAGGGTGTAGGGGCCTTCGAGAGGTCGGTGATGGGTACTTGGATGGTGGACATGTATGCTGGTCTAGGGTGTTTCGAGCTTGCCCACCAGATGTTCGAGAGAATTCCCGAGAGGGATGCCGTAGCTTTTACTTCCATGATGGCGGCCTGCAATCGGGCTGGGGACCATAGAAAAGCCTTGTTGACGTTTGTCGAGATGACGAGGGAGAGCGATTGTTTGACTGCAAATGAGTACGCTTTCTCCTGTGCTTTGCGTGCAGCTGCTGGTGCTGCCTTGTTTGCGGTGGGAAAGCAGATTCATGGACACGTTGTTAAGGCGTCGCTTAGATCAGATGGTTACGTTGGGACATCACTTGTTGATATGTACACCAAGTGTGGAGATAACGAGAGGGCGGATATGGCATTTCAGGAGATCCATGAGAAGAATGTGGCCGCATGGAATGCTCGGATGTCTGGGAATTCTGATGGAAAAGAAGTATTGGAGATGCTCCTTCAGATGAGATTATGTGGTGTGAAACCTGATCATGTGACATTTGCAAGTGTGCTTCGAGCTTCTGGAAGTTTTGGTCTTTGTTTTCATCGACAAATTCACTGCTTCGTCATGAAGAGCAGGGAAGCAGAAATAGATGTTTTCATTGGAGAAGCTCTCTTTGCAGCATACATAAATCATGGTTGGATTAATGAAGCTTGGAGGATATTTTCTCAAATAAAAGACAAAGATATTGTCGCCTTTAATGTTGCGATTGAGTCATGCAGCAGAAATGGGTATACAGAAGTAGCTGTTGACTTGCTGCATGAGGCTCTTCAGACACAGAAAGAAGTGAATGAAGCCACTGTAATATCATTAATGCATGGATTCAAAGAAGTGAACCAGGGGAAGCAGTTGCATGCTGTGGCTGTTAAGCTTGGATTTACCGGTGGAAGTCCCTACACACACATCTCTAGTTCTCTAGTCAAGATGTATTCTGACCACAATTGCATAGATGATGCCATCAAAGTATTTGAACAAATCGATGCCCCTGATTTGGCCTTGTGGACTTCAATGATCTCATGTTTCTCCGTTAATGGAAGAAGTCAAGAGGCTTTACTGTTATACAAAAGAATGCTTTCTGAAGGACCAAGGGAACCTCCAAACCATTTTACACTCTCGACTCTTGCAGGGGCATGTGCAAATTGTGTGGCAATGGAAGAAGGGAAACAGGTACATGCCCAAATTATTAAGTCCATATCATATACTGAGATTGATCAATTTATCGCTACTGGACTATTAAACATGTATGCGAAGTGTGGTTACATACAAGAGGCAAGAAGAATCTTTAATGGCATGCCACAACGAGACTTGCCATCCTGGAATGCCATGATCACAAATTTAGCAGAGCATGGTCTTGCTGAAGAAGCACTGAAAACATTTGATCAATTAGTCAAGTATGAGAACATGAAACCTAACAATGTTACATTTTTAGGTGCCCTATCTGCTTGCAATCACTGTGGTATGGTGGAAGAGGGTTTTAAAATTTTCAGATTAATTGAAACACCAACAATGAACCACTATGCTTGCCTGATCGATCTGGTTGCCCGAGCAGGACAACTTGAAGAAGCAAGAGATCTAATTAAAGAGATGCCTTTTCAGCCCAATGAACGCATGTGGTCATCAATACTTGGAGCATGCAGCATCCATGGGGATATTGAATTGGGGGAATATTCAGCCAAACAACTATTGGCATTAAATCCAAAAGATCCTGGAACTTATATTGCCCTTTCAAATCTCTTCGCTTCTGCAGGAAGGTGGAATGATGTAGAACACACAAGAAAATTGATGAAAGAACAAGTTTCAAGGAAAACTCCAGGACATAGTTGGTTGGTGGTTGATGGAAGAACCCACTCCTTCTTTGCCAATAATCAGCGGAAACATGACCTTGTCGATAGTACTGAAGACTTGTGACAAAGCAAAGGAAATGTCTTTGATTTCAACAAGTTTCAACATACTTTAATGTTGATAATTGAAAGAACACCGTGAAAGATCCTGATTATGGAGAGCTCATAGTTCCTCTGCCTCTCTGATGAGAGTAATTTATACTGAATATGTTCACAAAAAAAGGATAATGAGAACTTCCATATAGGGGTAACCACATGCCTGTTTATCCTATAAATAGATATTGTTATTGTAGCCATGCATCTGGAAGCTACCTAGCATCAAGCATTGAGTTTTGCTACATCAAGAGGCCTCAACGAGCAGCATTGTCAATCCTCTTAGAGACTTGCCAACTTGGAGAAAGACTTGTAGGACACAATAACACCCCATGAAAGAAGGCAACTAACGAAAATGTACTAATAACAGTTCAAGCTCATTTCAAGTTCTCTTGTGTACATGACATGGCATGCTAGTGATTACCTAGAGTTTGATTCAAGATTGCAAAGTTGTTTTTCTTCAAGATTTGAACATTATCCATCCTAGTCCAACTCTTCTTTCTTGTGATGATAAATTTGCAATCCACATAGCAAGTAATCAGATCTTTCGTAAGTGAACAAAACATATTGTGACCAATTACCATGTGGAGCAAGAAAAGTGATGGCAATATGGTTACAAACTTATTTGGTCATTATTCATCTTTAAGTTGATATCATGACTACACATCTTATGAAAGGTCAATTTTAATAGAATGCTAGCTGAACTGAGAGTTATTGATTTTGTGTTTCTTCCTTGTACCGAAGTTGGGTCTTCCTTGAAACTCCACCTTATATACCATTTATATTCACGAAAGTGACCTTATGAATAGATCCTCACATTATCTCCACCGCAACTCCCTCACTCTCTCATTCTCTTTTCAAGAAGGGAAGTCCCCCAAAACTTCCCAAGGCTTTAATGTCAAAGATCCAATTCATTCATCAATTAAGAATTCTCAAGGTTGGTGCCTTGGAGTAGACTACCTAGTTTAGGGAATCATAATAAAATTTCCTATATTCCTTTTTATTACTTCATTGTGCTTACTGTTATTTAATTATATTAATTAGAGTTCACTAGTGTCAACTACTTTTAAAGTTTTTAAAATCAAAATAAATTTACTAAGACACTATTCACCTTCCTCTTTAGTATGTCATTCGATCTCAACAAGTGGTATTAGAGTAGGTTATCTCTTAATAGATTTAACTAATCTGAGATAAATGGTAGATGATCAACATATTCACAGACCACCATTGTTTGATGGAAATAATTATGGATTTTAGAAAAATAAGATGAACTTTTTAAAATATATGAATGTAAAGGTTTGGAGAGATGTTGTATAAGAGATACAATTATTAACCACTCTAGAAGACATGTGGACTGATGAAGATGAAAAAAAAATTCAAATAGATGCAAAGGGGATGAATGCACTAACTTGTGCACTCACTATAGACATCTACAACAAAATTTTAGCTTGTTTTACTGCTTATGAAGTTTGGCGTGCCTTGGAAATTACTTATGAATGCACAAATGAAGTTAATGATACAAAAATTAGCATACTTTTAAAAAAGTATGAGATATTTAAGATGAAGGAGAATGAAAGTATTACTGATCTCATATCTCGATTTATAGAAATTATAAATGGTTTGAAAAATCTTGTAAAAGAATTTCTTATGAAAGAACAAGTTATTAAAGTCTTGAGAAGTTGAAATAAAGATTGGAAGGTTAAGGCTACATCTCTTCAAGACTCCAAAGACATGAGGACTTTCACTCTAGAAGATCTCACTAGCAATATATTAGCTTATGAGACTCAATTGAATGATTGCAAAGAAGAGGAAGGAGAAACATTTAAGAAAAGTGAGAAGAAAAAGAACTAGTACTGAAGGCTCAAAAACCATTTGAGGAGCCTACAAATGAATTTCTAGAAGAATTGGCCTGTGCTATCTAGAAATACAGAAAATTCTAGAAGAAAAGAAAAGGTCATGACAAGGGGAAGCAATCTACTTCAAAGTATTTCAACTGCAATAGATATGGGCATTTTCAAAGATAATGTACATATCAGAAGAAAGATGATAAAAAAAACCTTTATAAAAAGAAATCTCATGCAAAGTAAAAATATCATCAGAGAAAATTTAGTCAAGGAAAATAGAAAACATTCCAAATCACTTAGGATGACTCTATAGAATTAGAAGTATCTAAAGGTACTAGTATTAGTGGTACACAGATTGAATCCGAGTTTGAAGAATTAGCCAATGTCTACTTCATGGCTAAAATTGATGAGGTACATTTTGACTCTAGAATAGTTGATGAAATTATTTCTGATAATGATTTTGAAGTATCTGATATAAATCAAAAATATTATAATGAATTGCTTGATGAATTAAAGAATGTAAGTTTAGAAAATTCTACATTGAAAAGAAAACTGTCTAATAGTAATAAAATAGGTGTTAAATTAGAAAAGGAAATTGCTACACTAAGAGTTGAAAATTCTGTAATGAAGAAAAATAAATATGTTGCTATTAGTTCTGATATGCATGATAAGATTTTTGAACTTGAAAAACATAATTTAGAACTTGTAAAAGAACTGAAAAATCAAGCTTTAGGAAATAAAAAGTTACAAGATGAAATTTTTGAATTGAATGGCAAACTTAAAAATTATTGTGAAGCAAAATCAAGTTCAAAATCTGATATAGACTAATTAGAAAGAGAAATTGGTAGATTGAAATTCCAGTTAGGAGCTTTTACTAAAGGAGATAAGAAATTAACAAATATCATAAACAACTATAAAGTATTTGGTGATAGAATTGGTATAGGTTTTAATTATGAACTACCAAAAACCTATGCTTTTGTTAATTTCTCAAATAGCTATAAAATAGACTATGGAAATGGTTATTTGAAAACTATTAATAAAGAAAAAGTTATTTATGTGTTAAAAAGAAATTCTATTAATCAAAATAATACATGGATTTGCAAACAGAATAGATTTCAAATATTTTCTACTGATAGAAATTGACCCAAGAAAATATGAGTACCAAAGAATGTGATCATGATTGTTCTTGTAGGTCAAAATTAAAAAGTCACGTTGGGTGATGGATAGTGGTACTTCAAAGTATATGACAGAAGATAAATCTATCCTAAAAGACCTAAACAAAATTGATAGAGGAAATGTTAGATTTGGAAATGATAAAAAAGGTAAGATTATTAGAATTGGATCTGTCTATGTAAATGATAAAATGATCATTGATAATGTTTTACTTATTGAGAATTTAGAACATAACTTAATTAGTATCACTCAATTAGAAGATAAAAGCTATATGGTGTTATTTAAATCTAAGAAATGTCTAGTTATAGATGAAAAATCTAATGAAGTCAAATTCTAATGATATTTGTTTTCTGAATTTACCTAATGATGTCTTTTCTATTGATTCATGTTTAATTGTAAATAATTTAGATAATGCATAGTTATGACATCGTAGACTAGGTTACATTCATATGAAGTAGCTAGATAAGTTAGCTAAGAAAAACCTAGTAGATGGTTTACCTAATTTAAGATTTAAGAAAGATAAAATCTATGATACATGTGAACTAGGGAAGCAGAAGAAGAGTTCTTTTAAGTCTAGTAAGAAAATCATATCTGAAAGAATTCTAGAAGTAATTCACATAGATTTATTTGGACCTACTAGAACTGAAAGTTTAGGTGGAAAGAAATATGTATTTGTTCTAGTGGATGATTTTTTAAGATATATTTAGGTGATTTTTCTAAGACATAAAAGTGAAGTCTTTGAGGAGTTTAGAATTTTCTAAATCTAGTACAAAATGACAAACAATTGAAAGTTCAAAAAATTAAGAGTGATCATGGAGGGGAATTTGAAAATGAAAATATGGAGAATCTTTGCCAAGAACTAGGAATAGAACATAGATTTGATTTTCCTAGAACCCCTTCTTAGCATAGAGTTGTAGAGAGGAAAAATAGATCTCTTCAAGAAATGGCTCAGATTTTGCTAAATGAAAATAAGGTTGCTTACTATTTTTGAACTAAGGTAGTTAATACTGCATGCTTTATTTTGAATAAAGTAACCCTAAGAAAAGGTTTAGACAAGACTCCATTTGAATTATGGATGGGAAGAATACCTAAAGTTCATTATTTTAAAGTCTTTGGATCTAAATGTTTTTTTGAATACAAAGGGAAATAAAGATAAATTTGAAGTAAAATCTGATGAAAGCATATTTTTAAGATATTTTTCTAGAAGTAAAACTTACAAAGTATATAATAAAATCTCATTAGTTGTTAAAGAATCAATGCATGTAAACTTTAATGAAGAGCCAAGTATTAACTCAAGAGAAATTATTAGTACTTCTGAAGATGAATGTAAGGAATTAATTAATGCAGAATCGAGTACCATGGGCCAAGAAAGAAATGAAAACCCTAATATTCATAAATTTTTGATGATATTTAATGTTTCACCCTAAGGAGTTTATTATTGGTGATATTTCAAAAGGTGTTCAAACTAGATCTAGAATTAATGTATATGGGTATTATGCATTCTTATCTAAAATAGAACCTAAAAATATTAATGAGGCATTAAATGATAAATTCTAGATTAGTGTCATGCAGTAAGAACTTAATCAATTTAGAAGAAATGAAATATAGGATTTAGTTCCTAAACCCCAAGATCATTCAATTATAGGCATTAAATAGGTATTTAAGAATAAGTTTGATGAATCAGGGTATGTGATTAGAAATAAGGCTAGATTAGTTGCCCAAGGGTATAACCAATAGGAAGGAATATATTTTAAAGAAACTTTTACTCTTATAGCTAGATTAGAATCCTTCTAGCTTTTGCTACTCATATGAATTTTAAATTATATCAAATGGATGTCAAAAGTGCACGCTTTTATGTGTTGTTAAATTAACGGCAAAAGTGCAAATTTTACATTTATAACTGCAAGTGCACGGTCCCATTGTAATAAGCATGTGCAAGTATGGGTCGAATCTACAAGGAGTTTATCTTAAATAATTTTATTAAAATGATTGTTTGATAAAACATCTACTCTATTAAATCCACAATTAAAACTCTAATTACGTACAATTAAGTTACAATTTACAAAAATATGATAAAGATTTCAAAAGTAGCATAAAACTTGTTAATTCCTAGAGTTAATAGCTAGAAAACTCAAGAAAATCTTAAGTTCATGTTTCTGGAATCACAGAAATTAGTCCGAATTCTATCTCTTCTTCCTTCCAACCTGCACATTGAAAAATCTAGAAAAAATATTGGTTGGAAAGGTCATCGAGTTATCTTTAAAATGGCAGTAATTTTCAGACTAATTCACTCTAGGTTGCTGCCAAAGTCGGATATACAAACAGTGTGCAAAACAATTCTGAAAACTTTCCAAAAACGTGTTGTTGGTGTAAAAATCATAACTCAATCAAATCTTCATGAAATACCACAAAATCATCGCGCCTTGAAAGATACTCATTTCTCTAATTAGGAAAATTTACAGGAAAACATTTCAGAATGGGCAAAAGAAAGGCAACACAAAGGCGTCGAGCATAATTTCTGTCACTCGACTAGTAAAACAGAGCAGATGCTACTTTCGAAAGAATAATCGAAAAATCGAAGAAATACATTCTAACAAATTCCAAAAACATTACATACGTATTGTACACTTAAAGTACTTACAAAACAAGCTATAACACGACATATAACTCTGAGAAATCAAATCATACAATATATAACAAAATGGAATATGCATTGGAATTTACACCAAATAGGATATACACGCATTCACAAGGGTTAAGAGTTAGTTTCATGCACAATATTCACATATTCACATGAAGCAACTATATTCCACGAAATATATTGTGAAACAACTAATATTCTTAAACAAAATCATCATTAAATAACATACCTCATGTGCACATAACAAATGAATTAAAAACCTAAATACTCATACACATATGATATGAAAATTTGATATTCAAGTATGAGGATCTCTCTTCTCCAATATACCTTTGAGTTCTCCACCTTTCTTCAAGCACGAGCTCCCTTTCAACCTTGAATCACGTCACACCAACACACCACAGGGTTGTCACCACCTATAGCATGTCCAAAAGAGGTCTCTAGGGTTGCTTTGAAGTGGTGGTTGCATGTCTTCAACCACTTCCAAGATATATTAAGTTGTTGGTTTTCCTCTCAATTTTGATGCTTCCTATTACCTCATCTTGAAGATCACGTCCCAAGCTCTTCCAATGCTGCACACGTGCCTCTAATACCACTGATTTCATCGGTGGAGGTCCTTCCGTATGTCAGCTTGGAGTGGAGAGAAGGAGGTCTTCTAGTATGAGGGGGAAGACGTCTAGCTCACCAATCTTGGAGGAGAGCTCGTCCACAACCTTGGCTGGAAGAAGGGAGGACGAAATTTTTCTTTGGAGTTCTTTTCTTAGTCCTTTGCGTGGAGGAGAAAGGAGATGAGATGTTTCCTTGGTTGGCCATGCACTTTCTCTTCCCTTGTCATTCATCTATGGAAAGAATTTAAACACCTTCCAATTTGTGGCCTCCTAAATTAAGCTAGTCTTGATGGTTGATTGATTGATATCTTCAAGAATTGGAAGTGTGTAATGAACGACCATCGGTTGTTGATTTCCCATGATTTAATCCAAGGGTCCACGTCGTCGCCTATTTTCAACAACTCAAACATAACATTAAATGCATATGCACATTACACATAAATTGCTACTCAATTATAAAGCAAAAATGAAATGTACATAATATATTGCTTACTCAATTGAGGATTATTTGATTTCATATCTTAATGATAATTCTTTTAAGATATGCATGAAATCAATATATAAATTACTTATATCTACACATGGGCTAATTGACTAGGTGTAAATTTAATAAAGGATAAATTTGTGCATTATTGACTATTTAACTAATAAAACATGCATAGTTCTAAAATATGATTGTCATGTAATCTTTCATAAGAACATATATAATGATGACTTATAATCCTTAATATGCATGAATTAACATATATAAAATGCACAAATTGATACTTTACATCAAGCAACCACCTGGTTTTGAAGATATGGATTTTCCTAAGCATGTTTTCAAACTAAAGAAGGCCTTGTATGGTTTGAAACAAGCTCTGAAAGTTTGGTATGATATGCTAAAATCTTTTCTGCTAGATAATGGTTTCTTGATTGGTAATGTTGATAATACCTTATTCTTTAAGAAAAATTATATAGGTCTACTAATTATTTAGATTTATGTTGATGATATCATCTTTAGAGCAACTAATGAGAATTTAAGTAATCAGTTTGCAGAATTAGTTTGAAATGAGCTTAATGAGTGAGTTAACATTCTTCTTAGATTTGCAAATTAAACAAGTTAAGAAAGGAATTTTTATATATCAAGAAAAATATACAAAACAACTTTTAGAGAAATTTGGAATGAGTAATTGCAAATCTTTAGGCACTCCTATGAATTCATCAATTAAATTGGATAGAGATGAATCTGGATCAATCATTAATATTACAAAATATAGAGGAATGATAGGTTCCCTTCTTTATTTAACAGCTTCAAGACCTGATATAATGTTATTATTTGTGCCTATGCTCATTTTCAAGCTCAACCTAAGGAATCACACCTATTTGCGGTAAAGAGAATAATGAAATACTTACAAGGAACTTCAAATTTTGGTTTAATGTATTTCAAGGATAGTAGCTTGAATTTAATTGGATATAGTGATGCTGACTATACCAAATGCAAGTCAGACAGTAAAAGCACTAGTGGAACTTATCAACTGTTTGGTAGTTCATTACTTTCTTAGTTCTACAATAGCAAAATTGTGTTGCCCTATCAACTACTAAAGCTGAATATGTTGCTGCTACCCTATGGTGTGCACAAATTCTTTAGATAAAACAAATTATGAAAGATTATGGAATTAAATATGGAATAACTCCTATTAATTATGATAGTAATAGTGCAATTAGTTTGTCAAAGAATCCTATGTTGCACTCTCAAGCAAAATATATTGAGATTAGACATCATTTTTTGAGAGATAATGTTATAAAGAAAATATTGAACTGAATTTTGTACCTACTCATGAGCAGTTGGTAGATATTTTCATAAAGCCTCTTGAAGAAAAATAGTTTATCAAATTGAGAAAAGACTTGGGAATATGTTGCCTAAATGACTTTTAAAAATTATTTTTACATTCTATATTCTATAACATCTTATTTCACTTATTGTTTTCTTTTAAGTTATTTTGGTGACTTATCTAAGTTAAGTTATTTCTGTCTTCATCTACTAATTTTCTTTCTTTTAAATCCTTTTTTTTAAAAAAGAAATTATATATAGAAAAATTGAAAATTTTTCTGAATTGGGATTTCTTATTGAGTTTGTATTCTACAATAGTATTATACATAAATATTAAAACAAACTCAAATATTCCATAAAATTACTAAAGTTTAAAGCTCCACAAATAAAATAATATCCATATGAAACTTAGAATGGAGATCTAAATCGAAAAAATAACCAAATTACCTTACTAATTCAGTAATTACATCCTTTGCTAGACTTAATGTTACTTGATTAGAATTTTTAGAAGAGTTTAATATGTTAGGGTGAAAAACAAGAAAAAGTGATTGGAAGTAATGATACTCAAGATATTTTGCTTGACTTTGTCTTAACGTATTTAACTTTCTAAATCTACCATATTCTTTTTGTTATCAATATTACAAAAGTGTTTCCCAAAAAAAAAATAAATTCTAACTATGTAGTATTGAAAGTGCATAACTCTAATTTTTTTTTTCTTTAGTTATTTACATGAAAAATATTGTTAAGGAAAAATATACTTTAGGGTTGCTTCATGGAATTTTAAAACTGGCCAAAGAGAGCATAATAAATAATTCTGAATTTTCTATTCTATAAACATTAAGTTACAACATTGCAGTTTATGAAACTGGTTATTAAGGTTAATGAGGTAAAATCTAGGATTAAGTCTTCATGATAAGTGAATTATGCAATTTAAATTAAATGTGGGGACTTGAAAACAAAAAGAAATTTTTTAAAGACATAAGTATATACATATCTCATACTATGTCCAACATAAAAGAAAACCAAATATCTTTTAAAATCATATTGTTTTTATAAAATTTCTACTTTTGATTAATCATTTAAACAAGGGGAGTTTATTATTTTATGATATTACTGATTTTCTTAATTTTAAACAATTATTATTTTGAATATGAAGGCACATATTTAGGAGGAGCAGTTTATTTTTATCAAAGTATTTGAATTTCTAAATGAATAATTTACTAGATTAGTTTAATAGCCTTCGGAGAGTTTTCAGTTTTACTCAACAGTATTTTAGAATGTTTCCCTGAAACATTATGAAAACCTCTTAGTTTCGGTAAGTTGCATCCTTTAAGCTTTAAGTTCTTTTCGAAACATTTCCTTGAAACATTTCGATTTCTACTTGACTTTCGGTAAGTTTGGCTTGCAACTCACCATTTTCTGGAACTATCTGATATATATATGTCTCTGGAGGGTTTTGACCTTCACTCTACTCAGACTCTCCAATTTTTAAACTCTTCTCTTATTCCTTTACGCCACCTCAAATCTTCTTCCATGGCTCTACCATGTTGGTTCTCTTGTCTCTCCATGTGAGAAAAAAAACAAATGGTTGGTCATCTAGAAAAAGAGCTTGAAAATGTTATGGCAGATCTTCCTCTTGAACAAGTTTAAACCATTATTTTTGTTGGAGAATAAGTTGTCGATATTAAATCTGCATATGGAACATCAAATATTAATACATAGCTGTATTACTTAGAAAAATAGATTATTATTCTTAGAAAGTTCTGTCCTTTCATTATGTTTAACAACAATCGGAACTCTACGAAAACTAAACAAAAAACCTCTAAGAGAAAACCCAAAAAGGATACAAACAGCTATAAGAAATAGAAAACTAAGTCTAGACAATCTCCTAAGAGTCATCGAACACATTCTATTAAAGCTAGGATTTCTAAGGATTCTTCCTCAAATGATGAAGAAATTTTTGCAATCAAAATCAATTCTTTAGAACCTTAGTTTAAAGTTGTTTATGAGGCATATGTTACACATTTTTTGGCAGAAACTATCAATATTAGGGCATTTGAGAAATGTGCTTTAAGAATGACCCAATAGTTACAAGATAAATTACTTCTAAGGAGAAAACAAGCTTTAGAAGATAAATTATGTCAGCAACTTGGTATAAAAATAAAAGAACCATCTGAACCTTCATGTTATCACACTCACACTGAAATTGAAGGTAAAGGAAAAGTTGTTGCTAAAACTAAATTTTTTTTGCCAAAGAAAGGAGTGGATTTTAAGCATGTTCCTAGGAGATCCTATTATGATATTCCTGAGATTACCATTAGAACTTTATATCAGACTACCCTTGGTCTCAACATACTCATCATGAATCCACTTGATTATTCACTTACGTTTTGCATAGAACCTCCTCCGAAAGCTAGATGTTTGGTTTGTTCTTATTTACTTAAATATATATATTTTCTTTTATAAGTAAACAAATAATTTTCATGAATAAGATATTAAATTCAATTTGTAATTAATTGTAAGTGCATAGTGTCTATTGCATAAGTATGCAAGTACAGGTCGATCTCACAAAGAATGAGTAAAAATTTTAGACTATTTAAAATTTTACAACTAGAGGTTTTTGTATTCTAAATTACTCACTCTATTGAATTACTGCTAACTTAACAGACTTAGTTCATTGAGTTACAATTATCTCAATGAACTATCCTCGTAGAGTTAAGTTAACGAGCCTCACTAGTAACTTCAAATTAAAATTATTGTCCACAAAGGAATACGGCCATCTATTGGGTGGTTCCACAGAATGTAAACAATATCAATTAAACTTCTAATGTTAGTTTATACTATATTTATCATTAATCAACACTAACATTCAGATATTTCAAACAGTAAATATATCAATCAGGATTTTAGAATTGAATACGAATTGGTTTTAGTAATCAGTAATATGATTTTCAATTTCTAGAATGAAATAAACATAAAACATTCAACAATACTAACATTACTAACAATACAAAACAAACGATACAGCATAGATTTGATAAACACAAAAATAGATAATGAGTTTTTATTTTTTATTCCTGAAGATAAACGAAAGGTGAAAGGTAAAATTCTCTATTGACAATAAGAACTCCCCTCACTACATGCGACACGGTTACACCACTATAAACTTAATCACTTACTATCATGCGCTCCTCTCCCTATAGAATCGTGAACCAAAACTTTTGTAAGTTGATCTCCTCTTCAGTATAGCGGCATCATCCCAAAACCATGGCTAGAAGCTTTACTATCTCTTAAGAGATGATTTAGTGCTTGGTGAAAATGGCTTCCCTTCCTACAATGTGATCACTCCTTACAGTGGTTGTTAGTCACCATGTTTGGCTTGAAATTGACCTAACATCCTGAAAGTATCCTCACAGACTTCCGATGGATGGTGGATGGTGGTATTGGTGGGAGTTAAGGAAGGATCAACACTTGCTGTAGTTAGCGTGTGTATTGTTGTGAAAAGTTAAATCTTATATTAATAAATTCTTTTAGAAGTAAACAAACAACCTTTCACACAAATTAGATATTAAGTTCAATTTGTATTTAAACTGCAAGTGCACAATGTATATTGTATTTGTGTGCAAGTGCAGGTCGATCCCACAGAGATTGAGTAAGAATTGTGTACTATTTCAATTTTTATATTGGAGTTTATATATGCAATTAAGCACTTCGTTGAGTTATAATTACTCAACGAACTTAGTCTGTGGAGTTAAGATTAACTCAACAGACTAACCTCATGGACTTAAGTTAACTCTATGAGCCTACCTTTCCAATTGAATACTACTATTTATAGAGAAATTCGACCAACCATTGGGCAGTTCCACAAAATGTAAATAACATCAATTAAGCTCTTTAATGTTAGTTAATATTAGATTTGTCATTAAGCAACACTAACATTCAGATATTTCAAACAATAACCATTAAAATCTTTAAGTATCTGGACGAATCAAATTCAGTAAACAATAAAAGTATTTTCTATTTTCTGAATCAAACAAACATAAAACATTCACAATACTAGCAATGATAACATTAATCACGATACAAAACAAACAATATAACACTTAAATACTAAATGTAAACATAGATAAGTTGTTGTTTTTGGTATTTTTGTTTTGATATGTTCATGAAAATAGGCGAAAGGTGAAATGTAAAAATCTTTATCGATAGTAAAAACTTCCGTCACTACATGCGACGCGATTACACCACTAAAAACTTATTCACTTACAATCCTGTCTCCTCTCCCTATAGAATCGCGAGTCCAAAATTGCAAGATGATCTCCTCTTCAGCATACTAGCATCAACCCGAAACTAAGGCTAGAAGTTTTACGATCTCCTGAGATATGAGTCGGTACTTGGTGAAAATGGCTTCCCTTCCCGTGACGTGATCACTTCTCACAGTGGTTGTCAGGCACCATGTTTGGCTTAGAATCGACCTGACATCAGGAAAGTATCCTCACAAACCTTCGATGGTTGGTGATTATGGTGATGGTGGTGATGTTGGTGTGGAGCTTCAGGGAACTTCCGACGCTGCCTGTAGTTAGCACGGTCCTCCACCTCTACATACACACACTTCTTCGTCTTTTCTCCTTTTCTTTTATATTTCTTTATAGTAACTACTTCTGCTTAGATGATCAGTTGGATTTCCTTCATTCATATCAACGATGGTGATTTCTTCTTCCTTCCACGAGTGAATTCTTGCGTGATATGTGCAATCATGGTTTTCCTTCGAATGTCTTGTTTCTGTAACCGCTATAGTGGCATATTAGAAAATAAATGGTCCATGGAGTTACAAATAACTCAACAGACTTACTTCATTGATTTAACTATAAAACACGTGCAATAAAGAAATAGGCTGCTAACATAACACATTACCTTAGTATGTATTCATGTAACTCAATGCGTATAGTTATGCTAACTTAACAAGTTATGTTAGGATTGATAGGCTCACCAGAGGGGGGGTGAATGGTGAAGGTGTGTAAATTTTACTTCTTTTTAATTAAGAATCAACTGATTCTATTAAATAGTGAGTTGAACTAAATTAAATAGATGCACAATAGTAAGAAGAAAATAACACACAACAAATTTTAGGTGGTTCACTAACTTAGCTAGTCCACCCCCAAGATACACTTAGGCTTCACTAAGTAGACAAGTACTTACAACACTTGCTTTCAGGTTGAAGCAAGAACCAACACTTAGAGCTTTCAAGTATAAGCTCAATAATCAACCTTTCTTCGAGCTTTCAGGTTCAAGCTCTCAACCAATAGTGAGTTTTCAGGTTGAAACTCACGAACCAATAGCTTTAAACTTTTCAATTAGAGTTTTGGCACAGGGAGCTTTTCTATAGTGAATCTTTAAGAGTATTTTTGAATGTTGCAGACTTGACAGTGTATTTGGAATTTTGTGTAGCTCATAGTATAATGTATGATCATTCATTTTTCCTTGATCTTCTCTTTACTCTTCATATTTATACCAAAAGGTATAACGATCATATTTTTCTTCCAACAGATGTATTTTGCTGTACTTGCTAAGAAATCAAACCTAAATATGGTAAGTTACCATTCAGGGAGGTATTTCAAGATACCCTTCCGATTTTCTCAAACTTTTAGATAGTTGTGTAACTCTCCGAATGATGTTTGTAACTCATCGAAAAATCGCTTAAGTCTTTCTACCATGTAGGATTTTAGATCATACAATGAGTTGTCACCCGATCGGATAATTGTAATTGTAACTTACCGAACTGTCCTTTGATTGTCGGATAGTTAGCTACAGTAACCCTCCGAAATCCTCTCTTTAAGTTTCCAATTGCTTTTTTATTTCAACACGTGCATAAAAGAATAACTTAAGTTTTCGGATAGATAAGTCTGTAACCTTCTGAAAATTCCTGTTTTTCGGATAGTTAGCTTTCTAACTCACCGAAAACCCCTTTAAGCTTCTGTTCTGGATTTCTGCACATGGGTAATTGAATGACTTAAGTTTCGGATAGTTAGCTTTTCTAACTTACCGAAAACTCCTTTAGCTTCAGGATAGTTAACTCCTTAACTCTTCGATCATTCAATCTTTCTTAATTGTCTGATCATTTAACTCTCCGAAGGATGTTTGTAAATTCAAATAGTTATTCTTCTAACTGTTCGATGGTATTTCTGTTGCTTTACTCTTCGGATATTTAAGCATGTAACTTACCGAAAATAAATTTTCTTCTAGAGACTTGGCTTAATAACTATTCGATTTTCTTGTAGCTTTATAGTAGTAATTTCTGAACTACCTGTATCTGTTTATCTACCTTCCGATCTTTAGCTACACTGTCTTTCATTGTGAAATACAATATGTTTCCTCACATAGGTTTTTGTATTATCAAAATACTAGGGTCCTAACAAGTTAAACATGTGCATCTCACATGATCTACTAAAGCATTTAAATTCAACACGTGCATAATTCTAACTTAACAAATTCAGATATTTCAGACACTTAAGAACCTAACTATCTGATGCCCAGATGCATTTCAAATAGTTAACAGATAACTTACCGAAAATCTACTTAAGTCATGCATTAAGGTTTAAACACGTGCATTCCAGGAAATAATAAAATATTCTTTTAAAACATACTATCCGGTACATGCAGTATAACTCTCCAAAATAACAAAAAGTTCAAATACTTAAGAATTTTATAGCTTGTAATTTACCGACAATTCAGAAATGTACTAAATTAACATTAATTCCCTGAAATTATGCAAATTCTTTCATTAAAGCATATAATAGTGCAATTATAACATAATAGCTTAATTCTCATATGATAAGCTAAATATTATGCAATTAACCATCATTTAACCGTTAATATTATGCACTTTTTCATTCTAAATACTTCCCCCATACTTAAATTTTGCTAGTCCCTTAGCAAACTAAGATCTAACTAGTTGGTCTTTCTAAAGTGCTAGAATTAATTCTTCACTTCATTTTTCTTCAGAATAATAAATTAGATTACTATATAGATATTCTGTATGTTTAAGTAATCCGTTTTAACTTTGTTTTCTCCTCTTCAACCTGCAAATATATTTAGAATATATGTAAATTACATACAAAATATATCAGCATCATATAGGTGTTAATTATATTATCATTTTTCTTATTTTCAGCATCTATTATCCTTACTTTTCCAATATGATTTTCAAAATAAATTTCAACTACATACGAATCAAAACACAATCCAATTCAATATGATTAAGACAAGTAGAATAAAGAATTGTATCTCAAATAAACAACTTCAAAAGTCAATTCTAGATTCATACTTCAGCAATTTTAGATAACATAAAATATACTTGATTCAAAAGATATCTGTATTTCACAAAACACTTGTATCTTTTTAGAACAGTATATGTATATTTGTACTTTAAAAGTTAATTTGACAAGCTTGAATCATACAAGAGCTTTCTAGTGTACCCATGTATCGACTTTTCAATCAACAATCTCAAATCTGATCAGGATCTTAGGTTGCCAGATTTAAAGAGTCATTTTTAAGTCAACAATCCTTACATACCTATCTACTCAATTACAAAAGGCTTGTGATCAAACAAGTCAATAAACTCTCAAAGTTTTTCTCTTTATTTTATTTTATTTATAAACAATCACAGTATATATACGTATTTCATTAATACAAATGCAATAAAACACAAATCTCATATAGTCCTGCTTCTATTATTTACTGAAAATATGAATCCATATCAATAAGCTCATACTTTTTCTATAGTTTAATGAGATTTACACATAAATCATTCTACAAGTTTAATCAATCAAATTAAATGTATCCTTGATCATATGTACTTCATTTAATCCAAAAATCAACATTTTAGCACTTTCAAGATTTCAGATAATTTACTGAGTTTCAGTTAAGCGTTCTGATTTCTTTTTAAAATCGTGAAACTCTTAAACTCATAAAATTCAGCAAAAACATAAGATACTATATCTAGATTTGTATGAATAGTAAAATTCTGTAGCATCTTATATAACATTCTAAATATAACATTTAAGTAGTTACAATTCTTAAAAATTTTATAGTTTTAATTATTGGATAGTTACAGCAAATTCAAAAAAAAAAAAAATTTCAATTTCCATAGAACTTTTTCAGTATCATTCTAATTCCTTTAATTAACAAAATTACATAGATGTTACTTTAATTACCTTCCCCCCATACCTACATTTTGCATTGTCCTTATTGTAAAAGATTTTATAGTAAATACAGTAAATGTAGTAGGCATGAATATTGTTTCGTTGACTTAGCACCTAACTCAACGAACTGAGTTTAAATGTAAATTTAGGATAAGTAATCAATTACATACCTTGTCCTTTTGTATCTCCTTCAATATCTTTCGATTTTTGATTCTGAAAAACTTTTCATTCACAAATAAAAGTAGAATATATAACAAAATAACACTTAAGAACAAAACATAATTTGTTAAATCAGTGTCTTGTGCAGAACCTAGGCTCCTATGCCTTTGGTGACTCACAAGCAAGCTAGTTAGTTTCCCAAAACAGATACCAACAAACTAGATTGATATTTTGTTTTTTCTTTTCTTATAAAATAAAACTAAAACTAAAATTTTTCTTCCTTTTCTCTTTTTTTTTTCTAAAAATAAATGCAAAATACACACAACATTAAACGCACAAAATCACAGTTTAAGAACATGATTGAAAAGTAATAACAAATGGAATAAATGTGTCAGTCCAAGCAAACTTTTTAGGCATAATTCTTCTTGCTATTAATTCTATTTCAATGCAATCCATTTTCCTTTTTAACTTGTAAACTTGTAGTATGTTATCAATACTAAATATAAGTGTATTTCCATTAATACTAAATATTCTTCTTGTCTTTTTATATTCGGATATGATTTTTTATGGTAAATCTCTGAAATCCCATTGGTTTCAGATAGTTAAGGTTTTTATTTTGGAGAGTTAGCCGTTTCTCTGTTTTAATATATTTTTGGTTACTTTTTTCTGAAAGACACGTGTTTCAATTTTAATACATGACTTAAGTAGTCTTTCAGAATGTTAGTTCTATCTATCCGAAATGTTTTTGAGTTTCGGTAGGTTATCTTTCTAAGTCTCTGATTTTCTGAAAGCCTTCAAAGATTTTATTTTTACAGAAACTGCAACTATTATTAATTGACTAATCTTTGTGGCAAGATATATTTTGATTGCAAATCTCAACTTTATTATGATTGAAGGCTGCCAGAAATGAATTCCTGCATAAGGCATTTGACCATTTCAGAATTGTTTCTACTTATGCCAACCTCGAAGAAAAAATAAAAAGGATTTTGCAGAAAATTGAAAGATACACACACAGAATTTTTCAACACTCGAAAGGAGAAATTGTCTGCTCAATAATTCTGAAAACACTTTGAAGATTTGTCTACAACAAAGTCTAGAAGATCAACAGCTGTAGATCAATCAAGAATTCTCCTTAGATCTTCTATGTCAACTCTTCATTGGAGTTGATCTAGTCTTGTGTGTCGTTTTCATTTTGAGTATGTGACTCCTATTTTAAACTGTTGTATCTTTTATGTTAAAACCTTAATTCACAAGGGTGTTGTGAGTATACCTTCACAAGGTCGGGGCCTTAGTGAAGAGAGTGAAGTGTGATACTTCACTTGCTCAAGATTAGGGTCTTGAGTACACAAAGTTGGTGCTTTGTGTGAGGGTTTTGTTTAGCCTTTAAAAACATCTGTAAGGTTGTTGCTTAGCCTACAAAAGTAACTTGTTTAAGGTTTGTGCTTAGCCTTAAAAGCACTTAATGGATTTCTCGAGGTTGTCACCTTGAGGAGTGGACTACCCAATTTGGGGAACCACTATAAATTTCTTTGTGTTCTTTACTTTCTACACTACTAGTTTTAATTCCAAAATCAAGTAATCAGGGTTCATTAATGTCAACAACTTCTGAATTTTTAAAAGCAAAATAAATCTTATTAGGACACTATTCACCCCCCCTCTAGTGTGCCATTCGATCCTTTCATTTATAAGTTTTTACTACATCTTTTAATTTAGCAATTTGATCCTCTTTTAAATTTGAAGCAATAGTGATTGGACATGTTCGTTTTTCTTCCAGAAATATATAGGTTAATTCAGGAGGTAAAGGTTTTAATTCTAACTGTTGCCCATCAGAAGCTAGAGCTCCTAACTGAACATCATTATTTTCTAAATTAATTTCTTCCTGATCTCCTTCTATATTTATGCTTTCACTTTCTTCTAAAGTTTCAGAATTGAGTTGCTTATTTAATTCTTCTTGAATCACATCATCTAGCATATCTCCTTCATCCTCTAAAAAGTCTATAGTATGTAAGGACATTTCTAACTCCTCAAACTTTTCTGGTTTGAAAATGTTTAATTGAGTATCCTCATTACCATATTCTAACTTCATTACTCTAGTTTTACAATTAATAATAGCCCCTGATGTTGCTAAAAATGGTTTTCCCAAAATTAAAGATGTATCACTGTTTTTATGCTTAATTTGTTGGGAATCCAAAATTACAATATCAATAGGATATATGAAGTTTTTGATTTTAATTAAGACATCCTCTATTTTTCCTTTAGGGTATCTTATACTTCTATCAGCTAATTGGATAACAGTGTTGGTAGGGATTAAGACTTCTAATCCTAAGGATGCAAATATATCACTTGGCATAATATTTATACCTACACCTAGGTCTATTAAGGTTCTTTCTAGAATGATATTTCTTATGGTGCATGATATAATAAGAATTCCAGGATCAGATAACTTTTTAGGAATTTGTGGCAGAAATAGCGAACTACTTTGCTCAACTAAAAAGACTTTCCTTAAAACTTTTCGCTCTCTTTTCTTAGTACACCAATCCTTAAGAAATTTAGCACAAGGTGGCATTTTCTACAATAAGTCTAACAAAGGAATGTTAACTTGTACTTTTTCAAAAATTTCTCTAATTTTTTCTTGTTTTTCAAGAAATGTTTGTTGTAATCTTTTAGGATAGAGTGCTAATGATTGTGATTTAAAAGATTCTTTTTCTTTCATTTGATTTGTTTGGTCATTTTTAGTTTCATTTTCAAATTCAGATTTTTCTTCATTGACTTCTAAGTTTTCAGTTATTACATTTTCATTATCATTTTGATTTTTGCTCTTATCCACCTTTATATTATTTTCTTTTTGAATTCTTGGTGGTATATCAGTTCCAGATCTTAATGTTATACATACATCTTCCAGATTTTCGTTACTTTCTTGATGTTCTTGTATATCATTTTCGTAATTATGATCTTCAACTGTTTTTAGTTTTAAATTGCATTCTTTAAATTCTATTACATTAGTATTTTCTTTTGTTTATATGTCTTGCAAATTATGTAGATCTGTAACATGAAAGTTTTCATTTGTGTTTTCCTATTGCATAACTTGTAATTTCATTGTAAATTCGTCCAATGCTTTTAGTTTTCTTTCAAGATCATCTAATCTCATTGCATTCAATTTTTGATCAATTTTCATTATGGTTTTTTCAATTTTATAAATGATATCAATTTTAGGTTCTGAATATTCTTCTCTATAGTTTAATTGGTTGACTTCTTGTTGTTGACACATATATTGTTCTAGTTTGTTCATGTTTTGCTCTAAGCTACGCTCTAGTCTGTCATACATATCCCAAACTTCTTTGTCTCTCAACATATTACACATTCTAAGCTGACCGTTAGTTAGGTAAACCATAGGATTCTTATACTCAGATCTATTATATTGAAGATAATTCATTTGTTGTTCATGTGATCTAACTATCTGCAATTGTCTTAGTTTCAAAAAATCAGAAATGTCGTGACCTTTCAAAATTGTAGAATTCACATATGCTTACTACAGGTTTCAAAAATTTTTGAGCATAAGCATATGCCATATTCTCAATTATAGAATAAAACACACAACACTCCTCTTGCTATTAAAACAAAATAACACTTACAGTTGCTTAGCTTCTCAATCCCTAGCAACGGCACTAGAAAACTTGTATTGGTTGTGAAAGATTAGATCAAACAACTTGTTCACTTTGTCTTTATGCTTATATCAATAATTACTTTTAGAAGTAAACTAACAACCTTTCACAAAAATTAGATATTAATTCCAATTTGTATTTTAACTGCAAGTGCACAATGTATATTGTATTGGTGTGCAAGTACAAGTCGATCCCACAGAGATTGAATAAGAATTGTATATTGTCCTGATTTTTATATTAGAGTTTATGTGTTCAGTTAAGCACTTCGTTGAGTTACAGTTAACACAACGGACTAAGTTCATGGAGTTATGGCTAACTCAATGGACTAACCTCGTGGACTTAAGTTAACTCCACAAGCCTATCTTTCCAGTTAAATACTGCTATTTATAGAGGAATTCGGCCAACCATTGGGTGGTTCCACAGATTGTAAATAACATCAATTAAGCTCTTTAATGCTAGTTAATATTAGATTTATCATTAAGCAACACTAACATTCAGATATTTCAAACATTAAAATCTTTAAGTATTTGGAACGAATCAATTTTAGTAAACTGTAAAACTATTTTCTATTTTCTGAATCAAACAAACATAAAACATTTACAATACTAATAATGATAACATTAATCACGATACAAAACAAACAATACAACACTTAAATACTAAATGTAAACATAGATAAGTTGTTTTTGGTATTTTTGTTTTGATATATTCATGAAAATGGGCGAAAAGTGAAATGTAAAAATCTTTATCGATAGTAAAAACTTCCGTCACTACATGCGACGCGATTACATCACTGAAAACTTAATCACTTACAATATTGTCTCCTCTCCCTATAGAATCACGAGTCTAGAATTGTAAGATGATCTCCTCTTCAGCATACTGGCATCAACCCGAAACCAAGGCTAAAAACTTTACGATCTCCTGAGATATGAGTCGGTGCTTGGTGAAAATGGCTTCCCTTCCTGCGACGCGATCACTCCTCACAGTGGTTGTCAGGCACCGTGTTTGGCTCGGCATCGACCCAACATCAGGAAAGTATCCTCACAGACCTCCGATGGTTGGTGATTATGGTGATGGTGGTGATGTTGGTGTGGAGCTTTAGGGAACTTCCAACGTTGCCTGTAGTTAGCCTGGTCCTCCACCTCTGCACACACACACTTCTTCGTCTTTTCTTTTATATTTCTTTGTAGTAACTACTTCTGCTTAGATGATCGGTTGGATTTCCTTCATTCATATCAACGATGGTGATTTCTTCTTCCTTCCACGAGTGAATTCCTACATGATACGTGCAATCGTGGTTTTCATTCGAATATCCTATTTCTATAACCGCTATAGTGGCATATTAGAAAATAAATGGTCTGTGGAGTTACAAATAACTCAACGGACTTACTTCGTTGATTTAACTATAAAACACATGCAATAAAGAAATAAGCTGCTAACATAACTCAACGTGTATAGTTATGCTAACTTAACGAGTTAAACTTGTGCATCTCACGTGATCTACTAAAGCATTTAAATTCAACACGTGCATAATTCTAACTTAACAAATTCAGATATTTTGGACACTTAAGAACCTAACTATCCAATGCCCAAATGCATTTCGGATAGTTAACAAATAACTTACCGAAAATCCACTTAAGTCAGGCATTAAGGTTTCAACACGTGCATTCCAGGAAATAATAAAATATTCTTTTAAAACATACTATCCGGTACATGCAGTATAACTCTTCGAAATAACAGAAAGTTCAGATACTTAAGAATTTTACAGTTTGCAATTTATCGATAATTCAGAAATATACTAAATTAACATTAATTCCCTAAAATTATGTAAATTCTTTTATTAAAGTATATAACAGTGCAATTATAACATAATAGCTTAATTCTCATATGATAAACTAAATATTATGCAATTAACCATCATTTAACCGTTAATATTATGCACTTTTTTATTCTAAACACTTCCCTTCCCACAACACGATCACTCCTTATAGTGGTTGTTAGTCACTGTGTTTGGCTCAAAATCGACTTGACATTCGAAAAGTATCCTCACAGACCTCTGATGGTTGGTGATTTTGGTGGTGTGGCTAGTGGAGGTTCAGGGAACTTCCTACAATTAGCACGGTTCTCTGCACAATTACAACATACTTTTTCTTCGTCTTTTATATTTCTTTAAGTAATAACTACTTTTGCTTAAATGATCAGTTGAATTTCTTTCATTCAGATCAACGATGTTGATTTCTTCTTCATTCCACAAGTGAATTCCTACGTGATACGTGCAATCGTGGTTTTCCTTCAAATTTCCTGTTTCTGCAATTGCTACAGTGGCATATGAAAAAATAAATGGTCCATGGAGTTAATGTAACTCAACAAAATTACTTCATTAATTTAACTATAAAACACATGCAATAAAGAAATAACTTATAAGCTTATAACACTAACACAACGTGTTACCTTAGTGTGTATTCAAGTAACTCAATGCATATAGTTATGCTAACTTAATGAGTTATACATGTACAGCTCACGTGATATAATAAAACATTTAATTTCAACGTGTACATAATTCTAACTTAACAAGTTCAGATATTTCGCATACTTACAAACTTAACTATCCAATACTTAGATCCATTTCAGATAGTTACTAGATAACTTATTGAAAATCCATTTGAGTCATGCCTTAAGGTTTCAACATGTGTACTCCAAGAAATAATAAAATATTCTTTTAATGTTTAAAACATAACTGTTTGGAATATAAAATATAACTCTCTGAAATAACAGACAATTTGAATACTTAGGAATTAAAAACCTATAATTCATCGACAGTTCAGAAAATATACTTAATTAATGCTAATTCCTAGAAATTATGTAGATTCTTTCATTAAAGCATATAATAGTGCAATTATAACATAATGACTTAATTCTCATATGATAAGCTAAATATTATGCAATTAACCATTATTTAACCCTTAATTTTATGCACCTTTTCATTCTGAACACTTCCCCCATACTTAAATTTTGCTAGTCCCTTAGCAAACTACCAAGATCTAACTAATTAGTCTTTCTAAAGTGCTAGAATTAATTCTTCATTTTGTATCTTCAGAATACATAAATTAGATTACTACAAAGATATTCTATATTTTTCAATAATCTATTTAACATTGTTTTCTCTTCTTCAACCTGCAAATATATTTAAACATATGTAAATTACATACAAAATATATTAGCATCACAAAGGCGGTAATTATATTATCATTTTTTCTTTTCAAACATCTATTATCCTGAATTTTCCAATATGATTTCAGAATAAATTTCAACTGCATACAAATCAAAACACAATTCAACTCAATATGGTTAAAACAAGAAGAATAATGAATTGTATCTCAAATAAACAACTTCAAAAGTCTAATCTAGATTCATACTTCAGTAATCTTAGATAACAGAAAATATACTTGATTCAAAAGATTTCTGTATTTCATAAAACACTTTTATCTTTTTAGAATAGTATATGCATATTTGTACTTTAAAAGTTAATTTGAAAAGCTTGAATCATACAAGAGCTTTCTAGTGTACCCATGTATCGAGCTTTCAGCCAACAATCCTAGATCTGATTAGGATCTTAAGTTGCCAGATTTAAAGAGTCCTTTTTAGGTCAATAATCCTTACATACCTATTTGCTCAAGTACAAAAAACTCGTGATCAAACAAGTCAATAAACTCTCAAAGTTTTTCTCTTTTTTTCCTCTTTTTTTCTTTTTCCACATAGTATATATATGTATTTCATTAATACAGATGCAATAAAACACAAATCTCGTATAGCCCTACTTCTATAATTTACTAAAAACATGAATCCATATCAATAAGCTCATACTTTTTTTGTAGTTTAATAAGATTTACACATAAATCATTCTACAAGTTTAATCAATCAAATTAAATGTATTCTTGATCATATGTATTTCATTTAATCCAAAAATCAACATTTAAGCTCTTTCAAGATTTTAGATAATTTATTGAGTTTCAGTTAAGCATTCTGATTTCTTTTTAAAATTGTGAAACTGTTAACTCAGAAAATTTAGCAAAAACATAAGATACTATATCTAGATTTGTATTAATAGTAAAATTTTGTAGCATCTTATAAAAGATTCTAAATATAACATTCAAGTAGTTACAGAGTTTTAAAACTTTTGACAGTTTCAATTATCGGATAGTTATAAGATATTTCGGTTAGTTACAGTAAATTCATAAAAATTTTTCAATTTCCACAAAAAATTTGCAGCACAATCCTAATTCCTCTAATTAACAAAATTACTTGGATTTAATTTAATTACCTCTCCCCCATACTTACATTTTGCATTGTCCACAATGTAAAAGATTTTACAGTAAATAGAGTAAATGTTAGCATGCATGAATATTATTTCGTTGACTTAGCACCTAACTCAACAAACTTAATTCGTTGAGTTATTCAACAAACTTAATCCGTTGAGTTAATGAATAACTCCAAGAACTGAGTTTTGAATGTAAATTTAGGTGTTAGGAATTTTTTTTTGATGATATATGCTTTATTAAAGTTTTTAAATAAGTCTAAATAATATTTTCTAAGTATATTTCTCTAAGTATAATAGTCAACAGATTATCGGAAAGTTTCATTTTTATGTCGGATAAGTTAAAGATTTCCGAAGAGTTAGATTTTCGATAGTTAAACTTTCAAATAGTTAGCGTTTCGTTTTTGTCGAATAGTTTATGTTAAAAACTCGTATAGTTAAGTTATCTGCATGTGTGTTTTTAATGTTTTAAGTTGTCATGTGTTTTCCAAGTGAGTTCGGTAATGAAAATCGAATAGTTAGATAATTGTTCGAGTTTTTATACGCATGGATAGATAAGTCTTCGAGTTTTATAAAATGACTAACGAATAGATAAGTTTGTTATATTTAGTCACGTGTTTTGCAAGTGCAAAAACTCGAAGAGTTATAGATAAGTGTTCGAGTTTTTACAGGACTTAAAGGATAAGTGTTCGACTAAATCGAATACTTAGAAGATATTCTACAAGACTCCAAGAAGATAAAGTTTCGGTGAATCTACGAGTGAAGATCGTGGAAATTCAAAATTATAGTGGAGAAAGTGGAAACTCAAAAAGATAGTAATTTAGATTAATGAAAAAACTAGTACGTGGATTATGGATTAAGTGGATGAACATGCTGAACGTGAAAGACAACAGAGTTCGACTACTAATAGAGAGTACGAGCTACATTACAACAGAGGATCCCAATCTCAAAAACCAAGTCTGAATATTCAATTCGGATCCCTAATTGAAAACTTAAGTTTGAATATTCATATTTTGAAAAGTTCTCCAACATCAAAAGAAGTTCGAAATTCCAAGCAATTTTAGAAAAGGAGCTGCAAACATAAGAAGTCTGGAAATTCGATAACTGGAGAAGAAGAGATACAGAAGCTGAGCAAAGAGAAGGAAAGAAGCTGTGTGCATAAAGATCAAGTTTTATACAATTCGAAATTAGTTTTGAATAAGAGCTTTATTTTTCTATTTGAATTGTATAATGAACATTACTATATCAAAACCTTCAAGAAGGGAATTGAGCTGAAAAGATATTGTAAATTCTCTCTTTACATAAAGAATAGAATTTCATTTACGAGTGTTTTGTGCTCTTGTTTTATCCGTTAGTATTTTAATTACTAAAGACACAATTCACCCCCCTCTTGTGATACAGATGATCCTACAACTAGTATCAGAGCATTTTATCTTAATTAAGAGCTTTTATTTCTCTATTTAGGAATCGGTTTTTCCTATCATTTACTCAAGATCATTTGTTTAAAATGGATAATATTGAAATCTTAGTTATGACTAAGGGACAGACCACTAATCGTCCTCCTATGTTAGAAGGTAGTAATTATGGCTATTGGAAATATAGGATGAAAGTATTCTTTCAGTCAATCGATTTCAAACTATGGCATATAATTAGCAATCCTATAGTGTTAGTTACGACTCCATATGATACTTGGACTTTTGATGAAAAGGAGCGAATGACGTTGAATGCTAAAGGTTTAAACATCTTGTCTTGTGCTTTATCTCATGATCAATTTAATAAAGTTTCTACATATCAAACTGCATATGAGATATGGCATGCATTAGAAGTTGCCAACGAAGGTACTAACCAGGTCAATGAATTTAAGATTAATATGTTAGTACATAAATATGAGCTTTTTAAAATGCACGAAAATGAATGTATCTCTGACATGTTTTCCCGTTTTCTTGAGATTGTAAATTCATTAAAATCTTTAGGCAAGAAATTCAAGGAAAAAGACTTGGTAAGAAAGATCTTTAGATCTTTAACTAAAATTTGAGCTCAAAAGACAACATCTATTGAAGAGTTCAAAGATTTAAATACATACACTCTCGATGATCTCATAGGAAATCTAATAGCCTATGAAGTACAACATTTAGATCCAAAAGGGAAAAATCCTAAAAGGGATCTGGCTTTTGAGGATGATAAAGTCTTAGAAGTTACTAGTGATCCTAACGATGATTTACTGTTGTTGACCAAAAAATTTAGAAATCTATTGAAGAAATGTAGGAACTTCAAGTCAGCAAAGACATTTGGAGATATGGAGAAGAAGTCATTCATGAAAGACAAAAGCATATGCTACAAGTGCAACAGACTGGGTCACTTTCAAACTGATTGTCCCCTCAACAAAGATAAGAAGAATTCGAGGAGAAATTTTAAGAGTAAGAAATTCAGAAAGAGAATAACACTTAAAGTGACATGGGATGACTCTTCAGCTTCACAAAGTGAAGAAACAAAGGATTCAACATTAGACAATGAATCCTCATCAACATCAGATTCAGAAGAAAATCTGGCAAACGTATGCTTCATGGCAAAATCTAGTGAGGTATCCTCTGATCAAAATGCTAACTTTGATAGTTTTGATGGATTACTTGTTGAATACAATAGACTAGCTAGAAAATATAAGAAAGTCAAAATAGAAAGAAAGAACACTAGGAAAATGCTAGATGAATCTGTAAATAAGATTGATTTTCTGAACTCTACGTTGAATAAATTTAAAGAAGAAAATCAAAGGCATGCATAGGAAATTTTAAAGTTTACTGCTATAGAAAGAAAATTGCATGCTAATTGTGAAAATTTAATTGCTGATAAGAAGAAAATGATTTGTGAAATTGAAAAACTGGAACTGACTATTACTGATTTAAATTCAGAAATTGATATGTTAAAGATTAAGGTCTGCGATCAAAAGGCTATATTAAGTAAATGGAATAATAGTCAAACTATAACAAATGAACTTAGTAGTAAAATATCAAATGTAGAAAAAATGGTATTGGTTTACATGATGCATCTTTTGAAAATTATATATTGCATGATGGTACTGCTAAAAATAATGTCTTTATTTCTAGTACTAAGAATTGTAAAAGAAAAACTATTCCATGTGTGATTAAAAAGGGAGATAAATATGTGCAAATTGATAAAATGTAGTATATAAATGATAGCACACAATGCAAGAATGTCAAAAGAAATTTTCAGAAAAATCAAGCTAAGTCATTTGAGAATTTTAATATTCTTGATCAATTTTCTTCATATTTAAAGAATATCGGATATTGGAATCAAAAATCAAATAATGTCAAAAATGAAAATTTCAACTCTGATTTACATAGAAATAAATGTTCTGATAATTATAACACTAAGAGAAAGAAATGCAAGAATAATTATCAGAAAATAGATAAGTTGAAGTTTAAAAATATTGATAATTTTGATATGACTCTCTCTAAAATTCTTGGACCCACTCAAAAATAGGTTCCAAGAGATAAAATCTCTTTTTGACTGGTTTGTTAAAAAGGTAGTTTTAGAAATTAATGTCTTTATTATTAAAAACAAAAAAAACAAAACAAAATATCTATTTTCGAATTACAGTTTTCTAGTAGTTAAGAATTTATGAAATTCTGAGTTTTATTAAAGTCAATTTATTTAAGAAAAATTCATAAAAGATTACTTAAGGAAAGTTAAATTGATTCAATGTGAGTGCCAACTGTATTTTTGTTACTTATGTATATGCTATTACAGAGATTTTAACAAGAAAATACATAGAAAGTATGTACTTTTTATTAAAGGAAAGTTATTAACATTCTGTTAGAAAAATTAAGTCTTGCGGTTGCCTCTAATTTAATTTACTATTTTATTTTATTTCTTTTTTGTTTGCAATTACTTGAATAATTAAGTCTGTTGGGGGATCTTAAAACCTAGTCACTTAAACCAACTGGTTTGGGATGTGCTAACTAAAAACTCATTTTGCAAGTAATTCAGATTATATTAAAAAAAAAAAAATTTACCTGTTCTCACTTGTCATTGAGTAACTGGTTATCTTTCCCTTAAGCAAGGGATTGTGATCACGTAAAAAGATGATATTGTGGGAGGTAATACATAAAGTATATATATATATGAATATATAAAAAAAAAGGGGGGGCAATGTACTCAAGCTTAATTTATTTTCCAGGTGTTATAACAATTCTACCATAATCTGTGCATAAAATCTTTGTTATTTTTCTTTATTATTATCTACTCTTTACACATAATGTACTATATTTATTTTCTTAAGTTCGTGTACTCATTATTGAATTCTTTTAAGTTCTTGAAGGTACATCTCTATGAATTATCTTTTATAAACTGAATAAGATAAAAGTCAGAAAGTCTAAATTGTTAAATCTACTACTTATTTTTGTATTTAATTCACATTTAAAAATAAAAAAAATAGAGAGACTCAAATCTACTTAAGGCTTAGCATCCTTTTTAAGTAAGCTATTTGACCTTTTAAAGCCAAATCTACTTAGGGCTTGGCAACCTAGTTTAAGTATGTCATAGATTCTTTAGACTATATTTATGTAGAGGGACCAATTTCTCATATAATAATTCAACTCTTATGAACTATTATATGTTTTCATGAAAGAATCTGCATAATTTTAGGAAATTAACATTAATTAAGTATATTTCTAAACTGTCGGTGAAATACAGTTTTTTTTTAATTCTTAAGTATCTGAATTTTTTGTGATTTCGGAAGACTATATTGTATGTATATCGGATAGTTATGTTTTAAACGTTCAATAGAATATTTTATTATTTCCTAAAGTACATGTATCGAAGTCTAAATGCATATCTTAAGTGAATGTTCGGTAAGTTATCTGGTAACTCTTCGAAATGCATCTAAGCATCAGATAGTTAGGTTTATAAGTATCTGAAAATATCTGAATACCTTAAGTTAGAATTATGCACGTGTTGAATTTCATTTCTTTATTATGTCTTAGTTGAAACTCAAATAGTTATGTTTAACTCTTCGACTTTCACACCTATCCATTCGAGAAACTCGAATAGTTAACTTAATATTCTTATATTTTTCTGAAAGACTTAATCTCTAACAATAACTATTCTCATTTGTCGTATAGTTATGTGCTTTACTACTCACAAAACTCGAATAGTTATCATAAGTCTTCGAGTTTTCTCACTTTTCACTTAGCCCAAAGTTATTTTCTTTACACGAACATTTATGTTAAGAATTTTGCTTTTATCGGTTGTAAAACTCGTATAGTTATTGTAAGCACTCAAGTTATTTATCAGTAACGTATCTTAAATTTATGATTTCAATGATTGAATCCGTTTATCCGTTTATAAACTCGAAGAGTTATAAATGTTTTACTAACAACCCTTCGTGTTTCTACTTTGGTAAAACCCTAGCTTCACAATTTTTACTTCCACTAAATTCTATAGTGCACAGCAAAGATTAATCGACAATGTCAGGACGTGGTAGAATGACAAAAGTGTAGAAAAGAGAGTTGGAACTTCAGAAAATGCAAAGTGAAATCAACGACATCTACTCAAGGTACACTTTTACAAATGAAATACTACATGAAATTAGAAAAGCTGTTCAAGACGAGAAAAATTTCTGTTGGAAGTTTATTCACAATTATGTTGAAACATAGTTTAGACTAAAACAGATTGAACTTTCCACATTACAACTATGGAAACGAACTTTACAACCTAACCCTGCAGTTGTTACAAGTTCTGGACATGTACCTGAAAAATCGGTACAGTCTATCACTTACTATGAAAAGAAATGGGGATCAATGATAGAAAATGCAAATAAGGAATTAGAATCTTTGTATTCCCAACATTATTTTCCCCCGGCTGTTTTAAATGACATTCAACAGTATATAGATGAATAGAAAACTGCCATTAGGAAAATGGGCCTTCGAAGTGAAAGACAAAAAGTTTATCAACTAAAAATGGTAGAGGTTGAGAGCTTAAAACTCTATATTCCATTATTACCACCTAGGCATCATGGTGAAGGACCATCATGACCACAAGTGCCTTTAACAGGAGAAATTAAGAAAATTTTAGAACCTCCTGAACAACCAGAAACACTATAAACATATAGTCAAAAAAAGAAAAAGACAATAGAATATTTTGGACTAACTACAGGTGTACAAGGAATATTGCAGCAAAAAGAAGAATCATTGAAAAATGGAAAACTATGTTCCATTGTAGAAGCTGGGCAGACGTTTGTGTCAGGAATCCTAGCAGATGTGACAAATATTAGATTACAAGTATACACTCTAAGGTATTGTGCCATGTTAGTGCATAATGTATCTTTTAATACAATGGACAGTTTTTCACATCATGCTGCAAGCACACATTCTTTTCCTACGGAAAGAGAATATGTAGGAAATTTTGATGATACATATACAGATGATATCAATTTTGATGATATTTTTGATGATATAGACACTAAGTCTATGAATGTTGAAGATATTTCATCTAAAGAGGAATGTACAGATATTCTTCCTCTAATTGTATCTTGGATAGAAACTTTTGATTTTTGGTATAGTTGCTTATACTACAGTTTATACATATGGTTATGTTTGTTACAGTATATAATATACTTGTTGATAAATGTATATAATCAACAATATACACAGTTACAAATTGAATATCACATTGCCAATGTCTCAAGTATAGAAATTTCAGAAATACAGAATGAATCTATTATAAAACATTCTTTCCTACAAAGATAGTTGTTGTATAGATCAATCATAGATATACATGTTGCTGATAGATAGATTAATACAGAGACTGTTGCTATTGATATGTCTCAAGAAGATTAAATAGAAGAATTTCAGCAGATTATTGATATGACAATAACAGATATTTCAGACATTTATACCAGCTTTGATAGAAATTCCACCAGTTCTAAAAGCTCTGAAAATATAGATACTGCTGATAATATTGAAACCAGTCCCAGATCAGAACATCATGACAAGAAAATACCTAATCCTGAACAGAGTTTAGACGAAAATACATTATTATGGTTCAGAAATAGTTCCTGTTATGACAAATTTCAAACATATCAAACTTTTACAGTTTTATATTCAAGACCAGTTAAGTTTGAAGAGATGGCACATATACGAGAAATGTTTGAATTTCAAGGCTTGTTGACTCTACTTCCATAATAGCTAGGCCATCTTGTTATATCAGAACTTATTAGTTGTTTTTACTCAAACTTAACAGTGGAAGAAGGTATTCCTATTTCCAATATATAAGACAATGACATATATTTAACTCTAGATTTACTTTATCAAGTACTTGGTTTGAAAAATGGAGTTAAATTATCAGAAAGAAAACAAGTTTATCAATTGGGATGGGTCATTAAAAGTTTAGCCAAAGATCCAATTGCCAACAAACCATTGAGATTACTAAATGATTTAAATGACCAAGCACGTTTTACTGCAAAAATACTGCATGCTTCATTGTTTCAGAGGTTTGGTCATGGTGCAGAAGTTGGCAGATGTTGTCTTTATGCTACATATGCATTAATTAACCATATACAGGTGAACTGGTATGATATTTTTATTTCTCATATCTTACATTTGCAAAGTAAATTATTTTATGGTGATACAATTTTGAGGATTGTGGCAAGTCAAACAGATATTACACCTTGGTCATAGAAAAAATTAAAGTTAAGATCTTTCTCTGCAAAGGAACTACAAAAATACCAAGAAATAGATACACTTGTAATTCAATAACAACAGCGGGATCGGCAAACATAGTCACAATAGCAACAGCAACAATCAACATAATTTTCAGAACAACAGCAATATACAGATATAAATACAGATATACATACAGATACAAATACAGGTATAAATATAGACATCCATTCTGAATTTTTACAACAACCATCACAAGTTTCACAAAATGATTTAGATCAAGCAGTAATTGATTAGATAAACAGAGTAAGTATAGAAATTGCAAAGCAAATTTTAAATACTTTAATCAGTATTTTTCGAAGACAAAGAGGCTTGTGATTATACAAATTATGTATTACATGATTTATTTCTTGTAATTTGTAACCAAAAATATTATGTAAACTGTTTATTGTATTTAATGCTCACGTGATTATGTTTTTTCACAGTTTATATTTAAACAATTTATGCTTAATCCATAAAAGTTATGCATGTTTAAAAAAATAATAATAATAAAATATTTTTTTAACAATATGTACTTAGAATATTTTTCTTCCTTACATTTTATTTACTTTTTTATAATGCCAAAAAGGGGGAGAAGAGATAGATTATTTGACTTATTAGGTTTTGATATCATCAAAAAGGGGGAGATTGTTAGGAATTTTGTTTTGATGATATATACTTTATTAAAATTTTTAAATAAGTCTAAATAATATTTTCTAAGTATATTTCTCTAAGTATAATAGTTAACAGATTATCAGAAAGTTTCATTTTTATGTCGGATAAGTTGAAGATTTCCAAAGAGTTAGATTTTCGATAGTTAAACTTTTGGATAGTTAACGTTTCGTTTTTGTCGAATAGTTTATGTTAAAAACTCGTATAGTTAAGTTATCTACACGTGTGTTTTTAATGTTTTAAGTTGTCACGTGTTTTCCATGTGCGTTCGGTAATGAAAATCGAATAGTTAGATAACTGTTCGAGTTTTTATACGCATGGATAGATAAGTCTTCGAGTTTTATAAAATAACTAACGAACAAATAAGTTTGGTATGTTTAGTCACGTGTTTTGCAGGTGCAAAAACTCGAAGAGTTACAGATAAGTGTTCGAGTTTTTACAGGACTTAAAGGATAAGTGTTCAACTAAATCGAAGACTTAGAAGATATTCTACAAGACTCCAGGAAGATAAAGTTTCGGTGAATCTACGAGTGGAGATTGTGGAAATTCAAAATTATAGTGGAGAAAGTGGAAACTCAAAAAGATAGTAATTTGGATTAATGAAAAAATTAGTACGTGGATTATGGATTAAGTGGATGAACATGCTGAACATAAAAGACAATAGAGTTCAACTACTAATAGAGAGTACGAGCTACATTACAACAGAGGATCTTAATCTCAAAAACCAAGTCTAAATATTCAATCTGGATCCCTAACTGAAAAGTTCTCCAACATCAAAAGAAGTTCGAAATTCCAAACAATTTAGAAAAGGAGCTGCAAACGTAAGAAGTCTGGAAATTTGATAACTGGAGAAGAAGAGATACAGAAGCTGAGCAAAGAGAAGGAAAGAAGATGTGTGCATAAAGATCAAGTTTTATACAATTCGAAATTAGTTTTGAATAAGAGCTTTATTTTTCTATTTGAATTGTATATCGAACATTACTATATCAAAACCTTCAAGAAGGGAATTGAGCTGAAAAGATATTGTAAATTCTCTCTTTACATAAAGAATAGAATTTCATTTACGAGTATTTTGTGCTCTTGTTTTATTCGCTAGTATTTTAATTACTAAAGACGCAATTCACCCCCCCTCTTGTGATACAGATGATCCTACATTAGGATAAGTAATCAATTACGTACCTTGTTCTTTTATATCTCCTTCAATATCTTCCGACCTTTGATTCTGAAAAACTTTTCATTCACAGATAAAAGTAGAATTTATAACAAAATAACATTTAACCAAATAACAAAAATTGTTAAATGAGTGTCTTGTGTGGAACCCAAGCTCCTATGCCTTTGGTGGCTCACAAGCAAGCTAGTTGGTTTCCCAGAACAGATACCAACAAACTGGATTGATATTTTATTTTTATTTATTTTTTCTTTTCTTTTTATAAAATAAAAATTTCTTTCTTTTCTAAAATAAATGCAGAGTACACACAACATTAAAAATACAAAATCACAGTTTAAGAACATGATTGAAAAGTAGTGACAAATGGAATAAACATGTCAGTCCAAGCAAACTTTTTAGGCATAATTCTTCTTGCTATTAATTCTATTTTAATGTAGTTTGCTCTCCTTTTAACTTGTAAACTTGCAGTATGTTATCAATACTAAATATAAGTGTGTTACCATTAATAAATTGAAATGCAGAAAGGGATCCTCTTTTGTTCTAAAATAATGTAGTTGTTTCTATTTCTATGTATATTTCAATATATTCCTCTTCCCACTTCCATTCATTCAGGTCTTTCATAATCCATATTTGAAATTTCATCAATTCATCCCACCATCTTATCAGACATAAAGTAGGATCATCATATTCATTATACCACATTCCAAATTGAATTTTATCATATTCTATAGATGGTGGTTTAGCTATATCACTAGGTATAGACAATATTTCTATAAAGTCATCATCATAACTATTTATGCTTACTATGTATAAATCAGATCTAAATGCAACTGATATATTTGTGACTAGATATATTATCCATCAAGTATGACATGTATATTGTTAATTAATGTTTTCTGTCCTAGATATATCATAGTATTTTCAGTCCAAGATCTGTTCAAAAAATTATACATACTTAAACATAAATCTTCAACCCAATTTCCAATTGGTCTCCAATAATACAATTTTTCAGGAATGGTCAAATTTTTATCAGAAAATGTTAAAACTAACCCACAATTTTCAGTTGGTACCTCAAATCTATTAGGCCTTCCTAAATTTTGTTCTTCTCTAGTGATAGGATTTCTAATCAAAATATCAGGTAACAGAATTGCATACCTTGGTTTGGTTCTGTAAATAATTAATCCTTCATTTATCCCCATAATATGATCTATTCCTTCTAATGTATTGGGTGGAATTCTAGTAGTTTCTTTCATATTCAGATATTTATAGTTGATTGAACTACGATTAAATGACTTCCATAAAACTCCATCTCTAATAGTAGTCATCTTTGCAGCTTGTAGTCAATGAAAATATTTTCCTCTAACACATTCTTTAATTTCTTTTGACACACAACACAATTTGCACAGATCTTTAGTAGATAAGTTACTCAGTACTTCCCTCAGTGCATCTAGTGGTAATTTCATCAATTCCATCTGTTGTGATTCTATATAACATAAACAAAATTTAGCAGAGATAAAATTAACATAGCTACTTACATACCCTCATGGAGTTAGTTCATAACTCAATAGACTAAGTTCGTTGAGTTAAGTAATAACTCTACGATATTACTAACTATAATTAAACTTACATACATTTTTTTCTTTTTATATTTTTCTACTTACTATATTATACATAGTTACTTTAGTCATACTACTTCATTCAGATTCCCTCCCAAAGGAGGTATCAATTTCATTAACAATTCTATTGATAGGGTTAGGTATTGCTTGCATTGGCAATCCTCTAGTAGATCTAATTTCTATTGATTCCTTCTGTCTACGGGGTATATTTCTATTCATATTTTGATTTTGAATGGCAGTATTTCCAAATACATGATCTAGACGATTGTTTAATTGTTGAATTATCTTTTCTAACTTCTCTATTCTAGATCCTTGTTCAATTAATGCTTCATAATTTATATTTTTGTCATTTATATTTTCTCCTCCTTGGAAATTGTTATTTCTCCAAGATAGGTTCGGGTGATTTCTCCAATTAGGGTTATAAGAATTTTCAAAGTTATCTTTCTGGTTTCTAGCATAACTAATATCTAAGTCATTAATGTTTGCATTCTTTTCTGCTAGTTTTTGATTTAATGATAACTCTTCTATTTTCTTTGTCAACTCAGTTAATTTAACTTCAAGCATAGTGCTTGAATCTATTTCATGCATTCCCCTTGGCAATATTCTTTTATCTGTAATAGCTTTAGCTGAGTTTTCCCATAGTGAAGTTCTTTTTACAAAGTTTTCTAAATATGCCTATGCTTCTTCATTACACAGTTTTAAAAATCCATTCTAACAAGTAGATTCTAATAAAGATTTAGTTGAAACATCTATGCCTTCATAAATTATACCTATTAATTGTGCTTTACTCATTGCATGATGTGGGCATTGAGTTAGTAAATCTTTAAATTGTTCAAAATATTTCCAAAATGATTCTCCCTGTCTTTGGCTACACATTAATATTTCCTTTTTCTTTTTAATCATTTGATGTGTTAGATAATATTTTTCCAAAAAATTAGAGCAAAATTCAGTCCATGCAAAAATTAAATCACGCGATAGAGTATATAATCATCTCTTAGCTATGTCTTTTAAAGCAAAAGTGATATATCTAAGTTTAATAGCATCAATACTCATGTTTGGCATTTTCATCATTTGACAAACTTCATTAAATTCTCTAAGGAAATAATAGGCATCTTCTCTTTCTAATCCATGAAAGTGTGGCAATTGACTAATATAATTAGATTTCAGTTCAAACATATCTCCCTCAAAGTTTGGCAATCGAATACATGAAGGTTCATCAACTAGTTTAGGATATAGAATTTCCCCTAATGGTTTTTCTACTAGAGCAATCATATCTTCGTCCTCTTTTAAAGAAAGGTTAGCTACACCCCTAAGGATTTCGTTAAAGTCCAATTCAAAAAATATTTTAGTACACCTATATGTTGAATAATCCTGTGTAGGTGTTCTTACTAATCGTTTAGTGCTAGGAGAATGAATCCATGTGCTCATAAACTCTTTACATAAAGTAAAATAGTAGAATATTAATTACATACCAGTTTGAAGCTTTGTTTTTAGTAAATAGTTGTTGGCGGATGAAGTTGAATCAGTTGCTTCACCTTCCAGTTTCCCAATGAATTTTCTTTTCTCCCCTCAAGTGCTGGTAACTAGTAAATAACATTCTATTCTATATTTATAATGCACATCCATAAGGTAAATGAATCTCGTTGCAAGAACGTTTCTTGTAACGTGTAGTATGATTCCTATTTTTATGGATACGTGTTCTACTTCTAATTTCAAATTCTAGTAACCGCTAAACCCACGAAGTTTCGTTTGTGGCTAAAGGAATAACCGTTCAGCTTAATCCTCAAACTAACCTCGTTAAGTTATAGATAACTCAATGGATTAGCCTCGATTACTATTTCTAACTCAACGAACTAATCTCGTTGAGTTACAGCTAACTCAACGGACTAGCTTCGCCTATTTGCTTACTCCATAGACTAACTTCGTTGAGTTACAGATAACTCAACGGAGTGACCTTATATTTTATTATTGACCTCTTGGAGTTAAGGTTAACTTAACGGACTTACTTCGTTGAGTTAACACTTAGCAAATTTTTCTAAAACTTACTCCTTGTATTAACTTCTATATATATTTTTTCTCTACATATTATGAAAATAAAGTTAAATATATTTCATTAATGAAGTGTTCTAATTTAACTCCTTTAAATCTAAACATTATATGCATATTTAACTTACAGTTCATTTCCTATTATGTAGAATTTACATTTTACTTTTCAGTTTGCAAATATATTCAGACTTTATCCAATCATTGTGCATTTAACCATGTCATTCATAAAATTGTAAAACTTTTAAACAGTTTTGCAAATCTTTAAAGGGCTATATAATATTCAATTCAGTATAGTTCTCGATTAAATCATTCATTCACAAACACAAATTCAGAAACATCTGAAATTCAAACATTCATTTATATAAATAGTTTACATTTACATATAGTTAGATATATATATATATATATATATTACAAGTAGATGAACAATACAATTTAATATTTCTTCCTAAGTTTATCTACTTCCTTCTAAAGCTTTTCTAATTACTGTTCTAATTGATTTATACGCTCAGTAGTTCCTATAATGCCTCTAGAAGGTACAGACATCTCCACAACAGCATAACTTCTGTATTCTTTCATTGAAATGGCTCTAGATCTTATCCTCTTGGATGTCCATTTCGTGAAGTTAATACTATCCACCATCAGTAGTGGAATCAGATCTCCATAAAATAATTTTTTCTATGTTGCTTTCAACTTGGAGATAAAAACTGAAGACCAATTAACTTGAATCTTATTCACAACTACATATGTGGCCCATTTAACAAACTGACTTAATTCTATATCATGGCCTTGTCATTGGTAGATAGTTTTAATCAAAATGTTAGCTACCATGTGTGCTTTACCATTTAAGTACTTCAATCTGTTTAACAATGGCACACCAAGATTGATAGCTAAATAGTCTTTTATCTCTTGTTTTGTCCACTCGATTGTAGTTGTGCTCTCTAGAATTTCTTGTCCTTCATTTTTCAATCCAAAAATGTTGTGGAGAAGCTCTAGTGTTATCAGTACATCAGCTTACTCCACGTTGGAAATTAATCCTCTTTCTCATTCTCTCAAATTGGCATAAAAACAGAGCACTAGATTTTCATACACTGTATGCCCTCTTTGTTGAGAAATAAATGTCAGTAGACCCTAAAACTCAAATAATTCTTTAATTTCCTACATATCGTCCCAGTTTATTAGTCTACTATATATAATATCATACCCCTTTATCTCTTGATATTTGTTATATGCTTCTAACTCCAAAAGTATACTTCATTTAGAACTATTGCTTCAGCTAGGCCAGGAATTTGAATTTGTTGCTCTAGAGGGTTTTGCTCTTGAATTTCTTCTTCAATTTGCTAAACTTGAGTTTGTTGGAAATGATCTGGGGATTCCTGCATTCTTATTTCTACTTCTGTCTATGGTGGAGAGCCGATAGAACTCTCTACTCTTTCTTCTTGTATTCTCTCAAAAATTTGCTGAAGAGTCTCTCATTCTTTAGTGGAATCTATAGAGTCATTTCCTTCTTGTTCAATATGTACTTATTTAGCTTCTCTTTCTTCTTCCTCTTGACTACCAATCTGCATTGTTACTATTCTTTCTAATTTTGTGGTAGATTAGGATGGAGTCACGAGCAAATCAGCTTCTACCCTAACTTTAGTTTCTTCTATTTGTACAAGCTGTAGACTAATTTTAGCCTATTTTTCTTCTTCTCTTTGCTCTTGCTACTACTGCTCCTCCTCAGATTCAGATAGTAGATCTACAAAAATGGGCTCTTTAGGACTTACTGATATTATAAACTCAAGTTTAATCTCTACTTGAGCTTCAGACACTATCTCTTTTCCTTTCCTTTTTCTCAATAGCTGTGCCTGATCTTCCTCTTCCTCCTTTGAGATTAAGTCTACAAAAGTAGGCTCTACATGCCCTCGAGCCACAGGTATTGGCTCTTCCTGTTTCACTTTTTCCATAACTACTGGTCTCGAAGGACCAACTTCAATTTCTCTTGCAGCCATTGATCTAGCTGCTTTTTGATGTTGTTCCACTTTAATTTTATACTGGGCATTCAACTTATCTACGACCTTTTTCTTGTAGAGTGCATCATATAGTAAATGTGTCTTTCCCACAATCATATCTTCAGAATTTCCTTGGCTCTTAGCAACTTTAACCAGCTCGGAAAATTCTTTCCATTCCTCTAATGTCAATGGCCCCAAAAATGTTGCTCTTACTAATGGCCTTGGTGGTGGAATGGATGGTCCTAGCTGTTGTTCCTTAGTGACAAGTCTTTCAACAGTCGATTCTTCAGCTGCTTTTCTTTGTTGCTCCTTGATTTCCCACCAGGCGTGTCCAGCAATATGTCTTACAAACCACAGTCGTGACTTGCGCCGGATTAACTCTAGGGCAACTTCATTGTTTGGTCTAATTTTTCTTTCTCTATTTACAACAACTTCTGTTGCTACTTTAATCCTCGTTTCCACAATCTAAGGTATTCTAATATCTAAATCTACTAAAACTCTCTTCCAAAAGAAGATGTCAGATTCTACCTTTTCTAGTTCTTTTTTCCATGTCGTGTTCCTGATCTTTTGTCTTGTATGTCACTCCTCAAATTCTTTGAGAAATCTTGTAGTGTCAACTTCTTCCTAGAACTCTGGCCTCATCTTGACTTCGTGGTGTGATAGAATGGAATGGACTCGCTCTGATCTCTACTATTCTAAGTTCTAAATGATTCTACAGATAATGCCCCCAAATCCTAAGTTTTAGTATAAATAAACCCTAAGTTTTTGGCAGGTAATCAAGTGATTTTCCCACGCAAACTCTCGCTATTTCACTCACCTCTCCATGGAGTTACAGTTAACTCTACGGACTAAGTTCGTAGACTTAACTACAGTACTCTATTGAGTTACAGTTAACTTAACGGAGTAAGTTTGTTAACTTAACCTAGACTCAACGGAGTATGTTCGTTGAGTTAAACGTAACTCAACGGACTTCCCATAAAGTTATAACTAATAAAAATACTTATAATAATATTTTTTTTAATTCGGTCAAGACCAAAGAATTTTCGGTCTAACCGATTCTTAATTTTTCAATATTTTTGAATTTTGTTCAAACCGTTATATTCCTCGATTTAACTGAAATTAATTTTTTTTTTTCTTTTTTCCACTAGTTGAATCGATACCATACTTCAATAAAACTAACATTTTTACTCAATATAATATATAGACTTTTTTATGTTTTTCTGTTTTAGTCAATCTGATGGATCCTTTCAGTTAAACTGTAATAGGTTTTTCTTTTAATATATGTTTCGGTAAAACTGATAATTTCTTTTGGTTGAACTGTGACTATATCTAAAATAAGTTTTTTTTTTATATACTAAGTAAAGCTCGAGTAGTCCTCTACTCTTACTTCTTCTACAATTCCAAAAGAACTTTTTGGAATCTTTAGAATAGGTTTAAGTCTTTATCCATTTACTTTAAATATATTCTGATTTTTAGGATTTTCAATTTCAATAACTCCATAGGAATAAATATTTTGAATTATGTAAGGTCTTGCCCATCTAGATCTTAATTTTCTTGGATGGTTATGAAGTCTAGTCATGTAAAGATATACTTCTTATCCTATTTCAAAAGTTTTTAGAATAATTTTCTTGTCATGCCAGAACTTCATTTTCTCTTTTTCTTTTACAGTTTTTGAATAAGCTTCATTCCTAAATTCTTCTAGTTCAATCAATTGTATTTTCCTATTTTCAACAGCTTGATTTAAATTAGTGTTCAGAGTTTTTAATGCCCAATAAGCATTATGTTTAATTTCAACTAGTAAATGACAACTTCTTCCAGATACTAGTCTAAAAGGTGACATACCTAAGCTTGTCTTATAAGCAGTTCTATAAGCCCAAAGTGCGTCTATTAATCTATTAGCCTAATCTTTTCTAGTAGGATTTACTACTTTTTCTAAGATTAACTTAATTTGTTTGTTTGCACTTTCTACCTGTCCACTTGTTTGCGGATGATATGATGTTGCAATCTTGTGATTTACTTCATATTTCTTCATTAAGGCTTCAAAACTTCTATTATAGAAATGAGTTCCTCTATCACTAATAATAGCTTTAGGTATTCCAAATCTAGCAATTATATTAGTTCTTATAAAATGTATTACCACTTTGTTGTCATTAGTTTTTGTAGGCATAACTTCTATCCATTTAGATACATAATCCACCCCTAACAATATATAATTAAATTGATTAGACATAGGAAATGGACCCATAAAATCTATTCCCCATACATCAAAGATTTTAACCTCAACAATTAGGTTCAGAGGCATCATATTCCTCTTTGATATTCTTCCTATTTGTTGACATCTTAAACAACTTAAGTAGTATTTATGAGCATCTTTGAATAGTGTTGGTCAATAGAATCCACATTGCAGAATTTTGGCAACAGTTTTCCCTAAACCAAAATGTCCTCCATATGCCTGGTCATAATAGAAAGACAATATGCTCTGTTATTCAGTTTTTGAAACACACCTCCTTAAAACTAGATCAGGACATTTCTTAAATAAGTATGGGTCAACCCAATATTAATATTTTACTCTTGAAAAGAACAATTTCTTATCCTATCTATTCCAATCCTTAGGTGTTAAACCAATAACTAAGTAATTAACTATGTCTACATACCAAGGCATTGAGATTATAGTCATTAATTGTTCATCAGGAAAATTATCCTTAATTTCAATTTTTGATTTTTCTATTTGTAATATTGATAAATGATCTGCTACTACATTCTTACAACCTTTTTTATCTTTAATTTCTAGATCAAATTCTTGTAATAATAATATCCATCGGATCAATCTAGATTTAGTCCCTTTCTTTGCTATTAGGTGTTTTAAAGTTGAATGATCTGTGTATATAATCACTTTAGTTGTCCTAGCACTGCTCCTATAGCAAAATCAAATGCATTGCGCACTAATTCAAATGGATGACTCCAAGCAGGTGCTTGTATTATAGGAGTTGAAATTAAGCTAGTTTTAAGCTTGAAAAATGCTTCTTTGCAATTTTTATCAAAGTTGAATGGAACATCTTTTAATAGATTAGTTAACGGTCTTGCTATTTTGCTAAAATCTTTAATAAATCTTCTATAAAATCCAACATGTCCTAGAAATGATCTAATATCTTTTACTATTTTAGGTTCTGGGAGATTAGAAATTACTTCTATTTTAGCTTTATCTACTTCCAGCCCTTTCTTTGAAACATGTCCCAAGACTTGCCCTTGTTTAACCATGAAGTGACATTTTTCCCAATTTAGAACCAAATTTTTTTCCACACAATGTTTTAATACTTGGTCTAAATTGTTTAAACACATTTCATATGAAGTTCCATATACAGTAAAATCATCCATAAATATTTCTAAAAAATCTTCAATCATTCTAGTGAATATGCCTTGCATACACCTTTGAAAGGTGGCTGGTGTATTGTATAATCCGAATGACATTCTCTTAAAAGCATAAGTTCAATTAGGACATGTGAAAGTTGTTTTCTCTTGATCCTCTAATGCTAATGGAACTTGGTTATATCCTGAATACCCATCTAGGAAACAAAAATATTCTTGCCTTGCTAATTTCTCTAGCATTTGATCTATAAAATGTAAGGGAAAATGATCTTTCCTAGTCACAGTATTCAGCTTTCTATAGTCTATACACACTCTCTAGCCTGATTGAATTCTAGTAGGTATCAAGTCCTGACTTTCATTCCTAATAACTATTAATCTTGATTTCTTGGGAACTACATGGATTGGACTAACCCATGAGCTATCAGAAATCAGATAAATTATGTCATTATCTAATCATTTCACAATTTCCTTCCTAACTACTTCTTTAAGGTTTGAATTTAATCTCGTCTTAGGAATTCTAATTAGTTTAGCATTCTCTTCTAAATATATGTGGTGACGGCATAAAGTTGCACTTAACCCTTTTATATTAGTCATAGTCCATCCTATTACTTCTTTATAAGTTTTTACTACATCTTTTAATTTAGAAATTTCATCCTCTTTTAAATCTGAAGCAATAATGATTAGACATATTCATTTTTCTTTTAGAAATATATAGGTTAATTCAGGAGGTAAAGGTTTTAAATCTAAATGTTAACCACCAGAAGATAGAGTTCCTAATTGAACATTTTCTTCTTTAATATTAAACTCTTCTTGATCTCCTTCTACATCTATACTTTCACTTACTTCTAAAGTCTCAGAATTTAGTTGTCTATTTAATTCTTCTTGAATCACATCATCTAACATATCTCCTTCATCCTCTAAAAAGTCTATAGTATGTAAGGACATTTCTAACTCCTCAAACTTTTCTAGTTTGAAAATGTTTAGTTGAGTATCCTCATTACCATATGCTAACTTCATCACTTCAGTTTTACAATTTATAACAGCCCCTGATGTTGCTAAAAATGGCCTTCCCAAAATTAAAGATGTATCATGATTCTGATGCTTAATTTGTTGGGAATCCAAAATCACAATATCAATAGGATATATGAAGTTTTTTATTTTAATTAGGACATCCTCTATTTTTCCTCTAGGGTATCTTATACTTCTATCAACTAATTGAATGAAAGTCCTAGTAGGGATTAAGCCTTCTAATCCTAAGGATACAAATATATCACTAGGCATAACATTTATCTCTGCACCTAGGTCTATTAAGGTTCTTTCTAGAATGGTATTTCCTATGGTACATGATATAACAGGAATTCCAAGATCAGATAACTTTTTAGGAATTTGTGGTAGAAATAGAGAACTACTTTGCTCAGCTAAAAAGACTTAAAACTTTTCACTCTCTTTTCTTAGTACACCAATCCTTAAGAAATTTAGCACAAGGTGGCATTTTCTACAATAAGTTTAATAAAGGAATGTTAGCTTATACTTTTTCAAAAATTTCTCTAATTTTTTCTTATTTTTCAGGAAATGTTTGTTGTAATCTTTCAAGATAGGGTGCTAATGATTGTGATTTACAATATTCTTTTTCTTTCATTTCATTTGTTTGATCATTTTTAGTTGCATTTTCAAATTCAAATTCAGATTTTTCTTCATTAGTTTCTAAGTTTCAGATAATACATTTTCATTGTCATTTTGAATTTTGTTCTTATCCACCTTCACATTACTTTCTTTTTGAATTCTTGGTGGTATATTAGTTCTAAATCTTAATGTTATACACACATCTTCTAGATTTTCATTACTTTCATGATGTTCTTGTATTTCATTTCCATGATTATGATCTTCCATTATTTTTAGTTTTAAATTATATTCTTTAAATTCGAGTGTATTGGCATTTTCTTTTGTCTGTATGTCTTGCAAATTATGCACATCTATAACATTAAAGTTCTCATTTGTGGGTTCCTATTGCATAACTTGTAATTTCATTGTAAATTCATCCAATACTTTTAATTTTCTTTCCAAATCATCTAATCTCATTGCATTCAATCTTTGATCAATTTTCATTATGGTTTTTTCAATTTCGTATATGATATCAATTTTAGGTTCTGAATATTCTTCCTTATAGTTTAATTGGTTGACTTCTTGTTGTTGACACATGTATTGTTCCAGTTTATCTATGTTTTACTCTAAACTACTCTCCAATCTGTCATACCTATCCCAACTTTCCTTGTCTCTTAACATATTACATGTTCTAAACTAACCATTAGTTGGGTAAACTATAGGATTCTCATACTCAACTCTATTATATTGAATATAATTCATTTTTTGTTCATGTGATCTAATCATCTACAATCATCTCAATTTCAAACAATCAGAAATGTCATGACCTTCCAAATTGCAGAATTCACATATGCTAACTACATGTTTCAGAAATATTTGAGCATAATCATATACCATATTCTCAATTATGAAATAAAACACACAACACTCTTACTATTAAAACAAAACAGCACTCACAGTTGCTTAGCTTCTTAATCCTTGGCAACGGTGCAAGAAAACTTGTATTATTGTGAAAAGTTAAATCTTATATTAATAAATTCTTTTAGAAGTAAACAAACAACCTTTCACATAAATTAGATATTAAGTCCAATTTGTATTTTAATTGCAAGTGCACAGTGTATATTGTATTTGTGTGCAAGTACAAGTCGATCACATAGAGAATTGAGGAAGAATTGTGTACTATTTCGTTTTTAATAATGAAATTTATATATTCAGTAAACACTCCATTGAGTTACAGTTACTCAACAGACTTAGTTCGTGAAGTTAAGGTTAACTAAATGGACTAACCTCATGGACTTAAGTTAACTCCATGAGCCTACCTTTCCAATTGAATACTGCTATTTACAAAGGAATTCGACCAACCATTGGGTGGTTCTACAAAATGTAAATAACATCAATTAAGCTCTTTAATGTTAGTTAATATTAGATTTGTCATTAAGCAACACTAACATTCAGATATTTCAAACAGTAACCATTAAAATCTTTAAGTATCTAGACGAATCAAATTCAGTAAACAATAAAACTATTTTCTATTTTCTAAATCAAACAAACATAAAACATTCACAATACTAACAATGATAACATTAATCACGATACAAAATAAACAATATAACACTTTAATACTCAATGTAAACACAAATAATTTGTTGTTTTTAGTATTTTTGTTTTGATATATTCCTGAAGATGAGCGAAAGGTGAAATGTAAAAATCTCTATCAATAGTAAAAACTTCTATCACTACATGCGACGCAATTACACCACTGAAAACTTAATCACTTACAATCTTGCCTCCTCTCCCTATAGAATCGCAAATCAAGAGTTGTAAGATGATCTCATTTTCAGCATATTGGCATCAATCCGAAACCAAGGCAAGAAGTTTTACGGTCTCTTGAGATATGAGTCGGTGCTTGGTGAAAATGGCTTCCCTTCCCATAACGCGATCATTTCTTATAGTGGTTGTTAGTCACCGTGTTTGGCTCGGAATCAACTTGACATCCGGAAAGTATCCTCACAAACCTCCGATGGTTGGTGATTTTGGTGGTGTAGTTGGTGGAACTTCAGGAAACTTCCAACGCTTCTTGTAGTTAGTGCGGTTCTCTACACACTTACAACATACTTTTTCTTCGTCTTTTATATTTCTTTCAGTAATAACTGCTTCTGCATAAATGATTGGTTAGATTTCCTTCATTCAGATCAACGATATTGATTTCTTCTTCATTCCACAAGTGAATTCCTACATGATACGTGCAATTGTGGTTTTCCTTCGAATTTCCTATTTCTGCAACTGCTACAATGGCATATTAGAAAATAAATGGTCCGTGGAGTTAGTGTAACTCAACAGACTTACTTCGTTAATTTAACTATAAAACACGTGCAATACAGAAATAACTTATAAGCTTATAATACTAGCACAACATGTTACCTTAGTGTGTATTCAAGTAACTCAACGCGTATAGTTATGCTAACTTAATGAGTTATACATGTGCAGCTCACGTGACATAATAAAACATTTAATTTCAACACGTGCATAATTCTAACTTAACAAGTTCAGATATTTCGGATACTTACAAATTTAACTATCCAATACTTAGATCCATTTCGGATAGTTACCAGATAACTTATCGAAAATCCACTTGAGTCATGCCTTAAGGTTTCAACACGTGTACTCTAGGAAATAATAAAATATTCTTTTAGTGTTTAAAACATAACTATCCAGAATATAAAATATAACTCTCTGAAATAATAGACAATTCTGATACTTAGGAATTAAAAACCTATAATTCATCGATAGTTTAGAAAATATACTTAATTAATGCTAATTCATGGAAATTATGCAGATTCTTTCATTAAAGCATATAACAGTGCAATTATAACATAATGGCTTAATTCTCATATGATAAGCTAAATATTATGCAATTAACCATCATTTAACCTTTAATTTTATGCACTTTTTCATTCTGAATAGTGTGGTTCTCCCCCCACATTTTCTTTGTTCTTTCTCTTTTCCTTTTATACTTCTTTTAGTAATAATTGCTTCCACCTAAATGCCTGGTTAGATCTCCTTCCTTCGTATTAATGGTAGTGATTACTTCTTTTGTCCACGATTTAGATCATGGTGTGGTACGTGCAATCATGAGTTTCCTTCACATTTTCTGTTCTTGCAACTGCTCACAGTCGAATATTAGAAAATGACTAGTCTGTGGAGTTAGCTTAACTCAATGGACTTACTTTGTTGACTTAACTGTAACTTAATGAATTGACCTCGTTTAGCTCTGTAGTTTAATAAAACAAATATTTTTATAACATTTAATATGTAAAAGAAGTAATTCTTAATCATTTAAAAGTTGATGTGTAAAATAATTTCTAACTTTATGAGGTTCCGTAAACTTACCTTAATAACTTTACAAACTTCCGTAAACTTTTATAAACTACACATAATAGGATTTCAATCTTTCAAAAATGATATTTAATTAACGTTAATTCCTTGAAATTATGCATATCTTGTAATTAAGGTATGTAATCGTATAATAATGACATAATAGTTTAATTCTTATATGGTAAGCTAAATATCATGCAATTAACCATTCATTAACCACTAATATTATGCACTTTTTCATTCTAAACACTTCTCCCATACCTACATTTTGCTAGTCCCTTAGCAAACCTACTATGATCTAGCTAAAAATTGGTCTTTCTAAAATACTAAGACTATTTCTTTCCTTTATAAATTTGCATCCTTTTTGAAAATATCTATTCATCTTGGATCTTTAGGATACTAAAGTTAGATTAACATAAATATATTCTCTGAAAATCGTCAATCTAATTTAACATTGTTCTTCCTCCCTCACAAATATATTTCAAAAATACTCAAATAACATAAAAAATATACTTACATAAAATAGGTGGTAGTTGTATTATACTATCAATTTTTTTTCAAAAACATCTATTATCTTGAAGTTTTCAATATGATTTCCAGAATCAATTTCAACTGCATATGAATCAAAACACAACTCAACTTAATATGATTAAAACAAGAAGAACAATGAAGTGTATCTCAATTAAACAACTTCAAAAGTCTAACCTAGATTCAAACATCAGTAGTCATAAAGATAAAAACCATACTTGATTCAAAGATATCTGTACTTTTAATGAAACACTTTCATCTTTTCAAAACAATATATGCATATTTTTATTTTAAAAGTTAATTTGAAAAGCTTGAATCATATAAGAGCTTTCTAATGTACTCATGTAACAAGCTTTCAATCAACAATCTTAGGTCTGATGAGGACCTTAAGTTGCCAGATTTAAAAAGTCATTTATTAGGTCAATGTTTAGAATGAAAAAGTGCATAATATTAACGATTATATGATGGTTAATTACATAATTTTTAGCTTATCATATGAAAATTAAGCCATTATGTTATAATTGCACTGTTATATGCTTTAATGAAAGAATCTGCATAATTCCAGGAAATTAGTGTTAAGTTAGTACATTTATGAACTGTCGGTAAATTACAGGCTGTGAAATTCTTTAGTATCCAAATTTTCTGTTATTTCGGAGAGTTATGTTTAATGTACCGGACAGTTATGTTTTAAATGCTTAAAGAATATTTTATTATTTCCTAGATTACATGTGTTGAAACTACAATGCATGACTTAAGTGGATTTTCGGTAAGTTATCTGTTAACTATCCGAAATGCATCTAAGCATCGGATAGTTAGGTTTGTAAGTGTCTAAAATATTTGAACTTGTTAAGATAGAATTATGCACGTGTTGAATTTAAATGTTTTAGTATATCACATGAGATGCACATGTATAACTCATTAAGTTAGCATAACTGTACGCATTGAGTTACATGAATACATACTAAGGTAACACGTTAGGTTAGCAGCTTATTTCTTTAGTGCATGTCTTTTTTAGTTAAATCAACGAAGTAAGTTCGTTGAGTTATCTATAACTCCACGGACAATTTATTTTCTAATATGCCACTGTAACGGTTACAGAAATAGAACATTCGAAGGAAAGCCACGATTGCACGTATCACGTAGGAAATCGCTCGTGGAAGGAAGAAGAAATCACCATCGTTGATATGAACGAAGGAAATCCAACTGATCATCGAAGCAGAAGCAGTTACTACTAAGAAATATAAAAGAAAAGAAGAAAAAAATGAAGAAGTGTGTGGCCAGTGTGTGTGTAGAGGAGGAGGACCGCGCTAACTGCAGGCAGCAATAGAAGTTCCCTGAAGTTCCACACTACCATCACCACCATGACCATAATCACCAACCATTGGAGGTCTATGAAGATACTTTCCTGATGTCGGGTCAATTCCGAGCCAAATACAGTGCTTGACAACCACTGTAAGGAGTGATTGCGTCGTGGGAAGGGAAGCCATTTTCACTAAGCACCAACTCATATCTCAAGAGATTGTAAAGCTTCTAGCCTTGGTTTCAGGTTGATGCTAGTATGCTGAAGAGGAGATCAACTTGCAATTCTAGACTCGCGATTCTATAGGGAGAGGAGACAAAATTGTAAGTGGTTAAATTTTTAGTGGTGTAATCACATCGCATGTAGTGACGGAAGTTTTTACTGTCAATAGAGATTACTTTTACATTTCACCTTTCGCCCATTTTCATGATCATATCAAAACAAAAATACCAAAAACAACTTATCTGTGTTATAGTTAGTATTTGAGTGTTGTATTGTTTGTTTTGTATCGTGATTAATGTTATCATTGTTAGTGTTTTGAATGTTTCATGTTTGTTTAATTTAGAAAATAGTTTTATAGTTTACTGAAATTGAATCGTTCCTGATACTTAAAGATTTTAATGGTTACTGTTTGAAATATCTGAATGTTAGTGTTGCTGAATGATAAATCTAATATTAACTAGCATTAAAGAGCTTAATTGATGTTATTTACAATCTGTGGAACCAACCAATGGTTGGCCGAATTCCTTTGTAAATAGCAGTATTAAACTGGATAGATAGCTTCGTTGAGTTAATTCAATTCCACGAGGTTAGTTCGTTGAGTTAGCTATAACTCAACGGAGTGCTTACTGAATATATAAATTTCATTATTAAAAATGGAACAGTACACAATTCTTCCTCAATTCTCTGTGGGATCGACCTGTACTTGCACACAAATACAATATACACTGTGCACTTGCAGTTAAAATACAAATTAGAATTAATATCTAATTTGTGTGAAAAATTGTTTGTTGACTTCTAAAAAGGAATTACTGATAAGCATAAAGATAAATTAACTAAGTTACAAACAGAAGTTAACAAGACAAACAAGTTTTCTAGCACTGTTGCTAGGGAATTTAAGTAGTTAAGCAACTGTAAGTGCTATTTCGTTTTAATAGCAAGAGGGGTATTGTGTGTTTTCTTCTATAATTGAGAATATGGCATATGCTTATGCTCAAAGATTTTTGAAACCTGTAGTTAGCATATGTGAATTCTGTAGATTGGAAGGTCATGACATCTCTGATTGTTTGAAACTGAGACGGTTGCAGATGGTTAGAGCACATGAACAACAGATGAATTATATTCAATATAATAGAGTTGAGTATGAGAATCCTATAGTTTACCTAACTGATGGTTACCTTAGAATGTGTATTATGTTGAGAGACAATGAAGTTTGGGATAGGTATGATAGACTGGAGCATAGTTTAGAACAAAACATGGACAAACTAGAACAATATATGTGTTAGCAACAAGAAGTCAACCAATTAAACTATAAGGACGCATATTCAAAACCTAAAATCGATATTATATATGAAACTGAAAAAACTATAATGAAAATCAATCAAAAATTGAATGTAATGAGATTAGATGATCTAGAAAGAAAACTAAAAGCATTGGATAAGTTTACAATGAAATTACAAGTTATGCAATAGGACAATACAAATGAAAACTTTAATGTTATAGATTTGCATAATTTGCAAGACATACAAACAATAGAGAATACCAATGCAATAGAATTTAAAGAATGCAATTTAAAACTAAAAACAGTTGAAGATCATAATCACAAAAATGAAATACAGGAACATCAAGAAAGTAACGAAAATCTGAAAGATGTATGTATAACACTAAGATCTGGAACTGATATACCATCAAGAATTCAAAAAGAAAGTAATATAAAGATGGGTAAGAACACAAATCAAAATGATAATGAAAATATAATATCTAAAAATATAGAAATCAATGAAGAAAAGTTTGAATCAAAAAAGGAGACTAAAAATGATCAAACAAATCAAATGAAAGAAAAAGAATCTTTTAAATCACAATCATTAGCACCCTATCTTGAAAGATTACAACAAACATTTCCTGAAAAACAAGAAAAAATTAGAGAAATTTTTGAAAAAGTACAAGTTAACATTCCTTTGTTAGACTTATTGCAGACAATGCCACCTTATGCTAAATTTCTTAAGGATTGGTGTACTAAGAAAAGAGAGCAAAATGTTTTAAGGAAAGTCTTTTTAGCTGAGCAAAGTAGTTCCCTATTTCTGCCACAAATTCCTAAAAAGTTATCTAATCCTGGAATCCCTGTTATATCATGCACTATAGGAAATACCATTCTAGAAAGAATCTTAATAGACCTAGGTGCAGGTATAAATGTTATGTCAAGTGATATATTTGCATCCTTAGGATTAGAAGACTTAATCCCTACTAGGACTGTTATTCAATTAGCAGATAGAAGTATAAGATATCCTAGAGGAAAAATAGAGGATGTCTTAATTAAAATCAAAAACTTCATATATCCTATTGATATTGTAATTTTGGATTCCCAACAAATTAAGCATAAAAATAGTGATACATCTTTAATTTTGGGAAGACCATTTTTAGCAACATTAGGGGTTGTTATAAATTGTAAAACTGGAATTATGAAGTTAGCATATGATAATGAGGATACTCAATTAAACCTTTTCAAACTAGAGAAGTTTGAAGAGTTAGAAATGTACTTACATACTATAGACTTTTTGGAGGATGAAGGAGATATACTAGATGATGTGATTCAAGAAGAATTAAATAGGCAACTTAATTCTAAGATTTTAGAAGAAAGTGAAAGCATAAATGTAGAAGGAGATCAAGAAGAAATTAATGATGTTCAATTAGGAGCTCTAGCTTTTGACAGGCAACAGTTAGAATTAAAACTTTTACCTCCTGAATTAACCTATATATTTTTGGAAGAAAAACGAACATGTCCAATCATTATTGCTTTAGATGTAAAAGAGGTTCAAATTGCTAAATTAAAAAATGTAGTAAAAACTTATAAAGAAGCAATAGGATGGACTATGACTCATATAAAAGGGTTAAGTGCAACTTTATGCTGTCACCACATATATTTAGAAGAGAATGCTAAACCAGTTAGAATTCTTGAGAGGAGATTAAATCCAAACCTTAAAGAAGTAGTCAGGAATGAAATAGTGAAATGGTTAGATAATGACATAATTTATCCGATTTCTGATAGCTCATGGGTTAGTCCAATCCATGTAGTTTCCAAGAAATCAGGATTAACAGTAATTAGGAATGAAAGTTAGGACTTGATACTTACTAGAATTCAATCAGGTTGGAGAGTGTTTATAGACTATAGAAAGTTGAATGTTGTAACTAGGAAAGATCATTTTCCCTTACCTTTTATAGATCAAATGCTAAAGAAATTAGCAGGGCAAGAATATTTTTGTTTCCTAGATGGGTATTCAAGATATAACCAAGTTCCAATAGCATTAGAGGATCAAGAGAAAACAACTTTCACCTATCCCAATGGAACTTATGCTTTTAAGAGAATGCCATTCGGATTATGCAATGTGTTTGGATTTTTTTAAAAATTTTAAATTTATAAACCGTAAGTGCACGGCGTCCAATGAAGTACGTTGGCAAGTACGGGTCGAACCACAGAGAAATGGGGATAATCTAAAATTCTAATTACAAGAATATGGTAAGCAAATACTTTCCAAATATAGATTAGACTACAAAAAAGGTAAGTCCATGGATTTTTAATTTATCGACCAATCAACAGATTAGACTGAAAATTTAATCTCAATCAGATCTGCTAATGTGGACTTCAGATAAAAATTTTCACACTTAAAAACGCACGAATGGTATGACTGAAAATTCGGGGATTGAAAATGATGCATAAAATTGGAAACTTCTGCGTGTTAACAGTAGTATCTTAAAAACCTTATAAATCCCGAATTACTCAACCAAAAATTACAAAATCAGATGCGTTGCAAAATAGATAGAATGTAGATATTAATGAAATATTTATTAGAATTTTTATGCAATCTGAGTTGTGAGAAAAACATGTTACAATCATGAAAAAAGAGTCTCAGACTGAATTCTGTGCTCGATAGAGTTATAGCTTCAAAATGGCAACAAATCTTCTTTGATATACAGAATCACAGAAGATTTATAATAGCACGGTTAAGATTTTTTTTCAAAATTTTTAGTTAAACAGAATCACTCCAGAACGCATATGAACTCTCGGAATAAAAACAGATCAACAAAACTGCAAATCTGCAAACAACATGCACAACCTTCAACGAATTCTATGTTGTTTCATGCATAACAGAATGTAATATCTGGATTTCAACATCAACAAACAACAATATATGAATATATATCAATAACAACACCTGTTTTTATGATTTTCAGATGAAAAGAACAAAGATTAATAGATTCAAAAAGGAACAAACAAACAACAACGAATTTGTTTTCTACTTTTACCCTATTACAATGAAAACTAAGAACATAAATAACTACCTATGTGAAACATGATAAAAAGTGATACATCTGAAGCCAAGGAAGAGGGGAAAGGGGAGAAACGATTTGTGGAACCTCACAAATGAAGAAGAGAACCCTTGTAGTGGTGGACGTCCCTCCTCCAAGATGTGGGATGAAGGCTTTCACGTTGGTGATGACTTGTGGAATGAAGATGATGAGATCCGAGTTGAAGAGATGTGGTGGAATGACCAGCGTTCTCCTTCCTTGCTTCAAGACGTGGAGCTCCAAGAGGGGGTGACGACTGGTGGTGTTGTAGGTGGAAAACAAAAGAGTCCAAGAGAGAAGACCTAGATGTGCATCACTCTTTTATAGAGAGAGTTTCCAAGTTTGGAGATCCATCTTTGATTCAACGATTGGGATTAAATCCCACTTGATTTTCTTTCTCCAATCTTCAATTTCTATGATCTTCAATTGAATTATAAACTTTTCACAACAATAAATACATCAAAATATCAAATCATCCATAAAATTCATAAATGATGCATGTTTGAAATAATTTCCTACTTTTAACTATATAAAATGGGGATTGGTTCTTATTGGTTAAATAATGAAATAAATGCATAATATGACTTTAATAAATCTCATGTAAATCTATTTAACTAATAAGATCCTATAAAAATATGCAACATTTTAATCCAAACACAATGCACCAGCCACCTTTCAAAGGTGTATGTAGGGCATATTCACTAGAATTACTGAAGATTTTTTAGAAATATTTATGGATGATTTTACTATTTATGGAACTTCATATGAAGTGTGTTTAAACAATTTAGACCAAGTATTAAAATGCTGTGTGGAAAAAAATCTGGTTCTAAATAGGGAAAAATGTCACTTCATGGTTAATCAAGGAATCGTCTTGGGTCATGTTGTTTCAAAGAAGGGGTTGGAAGTAGATAAAGCTAAAATAGAAGTAATTCTAATCTACCAGAACCTAAATCAGTAAAAAATATTAGATCACTTCTAGGACATGCTGGATTTTATAGAAGATTTATTAAAGATTTTAGCAAAATAGCTAGACCTTTAACTAATCTATTAAAAGATGTCCCATTCAACTTTGATAAAAATTGCAAAGAAGCATTTTTCAAGCTTAAAACTAGCTTAATTTCAACTCCTATAATACAAGCACCTGATTGAAGCCATCCATTTGAATTAATGTGCGATGCATCTGATTTTGCTGTAGGAGCAGTGTTAAGATAGAAAAATCTCCTAAAGTGATTCATTATGCAAGAAAAATCTTAAATGATGCTCAAGTTAATTACACAACTACTGAAAAAGAGCTGTTAGCCATTGTGTTTGCCTTAGAAAAGTTTAGATCATATCTGATTGGAGCTAAAGTGACAGTGTACACGAATCATTTAGCTTTAAAACACCTAATAGCAAAGAAAGAGACTAAACCTAGATTGATCCGATGGATATTATTATTACAAGAATTTGATCTAGAAATTAAAGATAAAAAGGGTTGTGAGAATGTAGTAGTAGACCATTTATCAAGATTACAAATAGAAAAATCAAATATTGAAATTAAAGATAATTTTCTTGATGAACAGTTAATAACCAACAACATAATGCCTTGGTATGTAGACATAGTAAATTATTTAGTTACTAGTTTAACATCTAAGGATTGGAATAGACAGGATAAGAAATTGTTCTTTTCAAGAGTGAGATATTACTATTGGGAAGACCCATACTTATTTAAGAAATGTCTTGATCTGGTTTTAAGGTGTGTTCCAGAAACTGAATATCAAAGCATTTTGTCTTTCTGCCATGACCAAGCATATGGAGGGCATTTCGGTTCAGGGAAAACTACTGCAAAAATTTTGCAATGTAGATTTTATTGGCTAACACTATTCAAAGATGCTCATAAATACTGCTTAAGCTGTTTAAAGTGTCAACAAATAGGAAGAATATCAAAGAGGAATATGCTGCCTCTTAATCCTATTATTGAGGTTGAAATCTTTGATGTGTGGGGAATAGATTTTATGGGTCCATTTCCTATGTCTAATCAATTTAATTATATATTGTTGGGGGTGGATTATATATCTAAATGGATAGAAGCTATTCCTACAAGAACTAATGACAACAAAGTGGTAATACATTTTATAAGAACCAATATAATTGCCAAATTTGGAATACCTAAAGCTATTATCAGTGATAGAGGAACTCATTTCTGTAATAGAAGTTTTGAAGCCTTAATGAAGAAATATGGAGTAAACCACAAAATTGCAACATCATATCATCCGCAAACCAGTGGACAAGTAGAAAGTGCAAACAAACAAATTAAGTTAATCTTAGAAAAAGTAGTAAATCCTACTAAAACAGATTGGGCTAATAAATTGATAGATGCACTTTGGGCTTATAGAACTGCTTATAAGACAAGCTTAGGTATGTCACCTTTTAGGCTAGTATATGGAAAAAGTTGTCATTTACTAGCTGAAATTGAACATAAAGCTTATTGGGCATTAAAAACTCTGAACACTAATTTAAATGAAGCTACTGAAAGTAGGAAATTACAATTGATTGAATTAGAAGAATTTAGGAATGAAGCTTATTCGAAAACTGTAAGAGAAAAAGAGAAAATGAAGTTCTAGCATGATAAGAAAATTATTCCAAAAACCTTTGAAATAGGACAAGAAGTATTTCTTTATATGACTAAACTCCATAACCATCGAGGAAAATTAAGATCTAGATGGGCAGAACCTTACATACTTCGAAATATTTATCCCTATGGAGCTATTGAAAATAAAAACCCTAAAAATCAGAACATATTTAAAGTAAATGGACAAAGACCTATTTTGAAGATACCAAAAAGTTCTTTTGGAAATGTAGAAGAAGTAAGAGTAGAGGACTACTCAAGCTTTACTTAGTAAAAAAGTTCTAAGTATATAACTTGAAAAAGAAAAAAAAGAAAAACCTTATTTAAAAAATTGTCACGGTTCAACCGAAAGAAATTGTCAGTTTTACCGAAATATGTTTTAAAAAGAAAAAAATCATTGCGGTTCAACAGACAGGATCCATCGATCTGACTGAAACGCAAAAACATAAAATATATATTATATTTAGTTAAGTGTCGGTGTTATCGAGGTATAGTATCGGTTCAACCGATAAAAATAAAAAAAATTATATATATTCTTATTAGATATAACTTTATGGAAAGTACGTTAAGTGTAACTCAACGAACTTACTCCATTGAGTCTAGGAAAAGTTAACGAACTTACCCCGTTGAGTTAACTATAACTCAACAGAGTACTGTAGTTAAGTCCACGGACTTAGTTTGTGGAGTTAACTGTAATTCCATAGATGAGAGAGCAAGAGTTGGTGTGGGAAATGATCCAATTACCCACCTAAACTTAGGGCTTATTTATATTAAACTTAGGGTTTGGGGGCATTATCCATAGAATCATTTAGAACTTAGAATAGTAAAGAGCAGAGCAACTCCGTTCCGTTGCATAACTCCACGATGAGGAAGATGACACCTGAGTTCTAGGAAAAGGTAGTAGACACTTCAGAATTTCTTAAAGACTCGGAGGAATGGCACATGAGGCAGAAAATCAAAAATATGACAAGGGAAAAAGAGCTATAAAAGGTAGAATCTGACCTTTAAATATAGAACAGAATATTGTTTACAAGTTACCAGCATTTGAGAAAAGAAAATTCGTTGGGGAACTAGAAGGAGAAGCAACTGATTCAACTTCATCTGTCAACAACTATCTACTGAATATAAAACTTCAGACTGGTATGTAATTAATCTTCTGTTATTTTATTTTATGTTAAGAGTTTATGAGCACATGGATTCATTCTTCTAACACTAAACGATTAGTAAGAACACCTACACAGAATTATTTAACATAGAGACGTATTGAAAAATTTTCTGAATCGGACTTTAACGAAATCCTTAGGGGTGTAGCTAACCTTTCTTTAAAAGAGAACGAAGATATGGCTGCTCCAGTAGAGAAACCATTAGGGGAAATTTTGTATCCTGAATTAGTTGATGAACCTTTATGTATTCGATTGCCAAACTTTGAGGGAGATAGGTTTGAATTGAAATCTAATTATATTAGTCAATTGCCACATTTTCATGGATTAGAAAGAGAGGATGCCTATTATTTCCTTAGAGAATTTAACGAAGTTTGTCAAATGATGAAAATGCCAAATATGAGTATAGATGCTATTAAACTTAGATATATCTCTTTTGCTTTAAAAGACACAGCTAAGAGATGGTTATATACTCTATCGCCTGATTCAATTTCTACATGGACTGAATTTTGCTCTGTTTTTCTGGAAAAATATTATCCAAAACATCAAATGATTAAAAAGAAAAAGAAAATATTAATGTGTAGCCAAAAACAGGGAGAATCATTCTGGAAATATTTTGAAAGATTTAAAGATTTACTGACTCAATGTCCGCATCATGCAATGAGTAAAGCACAATTGATAGGTATAATTTATGAAGGCATAGATGTTTCAACGAAATCTTTATTAGAATCTACTTGTCAGAATCGATTTTTAAAATTGTGTAGTGAAGAAGCATGGGCATACTTAGAAAACTTTGCAAAAAGAACTACACAGTGGGAAAACTCAGCTGAAACTATTGCAGATAAAGAATATTGCCAAAGGGAATGCATGAAATAGATTCAAGCACTATGCTTGAAGTTAAATTAACGGAATTAACAAAGAAAATAGAAGAGTTATCATTAAATTAGAAACTAGCAGAAAAGAGTGCAAACCTTAATGATTTAGATATTATTTATGCTAGAAACCAGAAAGATAACTTTGGAAATTCATATAACCCTAATTGGAGAAATCACCTGAATTTATCTTGGAGAAACAACAATTTCCAGGTAGGAGAAAATATAAATGACAAAAATATAAGTTATGAAGCATTGATTGAACAAGGATCTAGAATAGAGAAGTTAGAAAAGATAATTCAACAATTAAATAATCGTCTAGAATTTGTATTTGGAAATGTTGCAATTCAAAATCAAAATATAAATAGAAATATACCCCCTAGACAGAAAGAATCAATAGAAGTTAGACCTACTAGAGGATTGCCAATGCAAGTAGTACCTAACCCTATTAACAGAACTGTTAATGAAATTGATACCTCCTCTGTGATGGTAACCGAATGAAACATCATAACTAAAGTAACTATGTATAATATAGTAAGTAGAAAAATATAAAAAAAAATGTAAGTTTACTTATAGTTAATAGTATCATAAAGTTATTACTTAACTCAACGAACTTAGTCCGTTGAGTTATGACCTAACTCCACGAAGGTGTGAAGTAGCTATGTTAATTTTTTCTTTGTTAATTTTTGTTTATGTCATACAGAATCACAACAGATGGAATTGATGAAATTACCACTAGATGCACTAAGGAAAATATTTAGTAACTTGTCAGCTAAAGATCTATGCAAATTGTGTTGTGTCAAAGGAAATCAAAGACTATGTTAGAGAAAAATATTTTCATGGGCTACAAGCTGCAAAGATGACTAAGATTAGAGATGGATTTTTATGGAAGTCATTTAATCGTAGTTCAATCAGCTATGAATATCTGAATATGGACAAAACTACTAGAATTCCACCCAATACATTAGAAGGAATAGATCATATTATGGGGATGGATGAAGGATTAATTGTATACAGAACCAAACCAAGGTATGCAATTCTGTTACCCGACATTTTGATTAGAAATTCTATCACAAGAGAAGAATAGAATATAGGAAGGCCTAATAGATATGAAGTACCATTTGAAAATTGTGGGTCAGCTTTAATCTTTTCGGAAAAATTTTCGACCATTCCTGAAAAATTATATAATTGGAGACCAACTGGAAACTAGGATGAAGATTTATGCTTAAGTGTGTATAATTTTCTGAATAGATCTTGGATTGAAAATATTATGATATATCTAGGATAGAAAACATTAATTAACAACAAGCATGTCATACTTGATGGATATATATATTTAGTCACAGATATATTAGTTGCATTTAGATCTGATTTATACATAGTAAGCATAGACAGTTATGATGATTTTATAGAAATATTACATATACCAAGTGATATAGCTAAACCACCATTTACAGAATATGATAAAATTCAATTAGGAATGTGGTATAATGAATATGATGATCCTACTTTATGTTTGATAAGATGGTGGGATGAATTGAAGAAATTTCAAATATTGATTATAAAAGACCTAAATGAATGGAAGTGGGAAGAGGAATATATTGAAATAGATGTAGAAATAGAAACACCTACACTATCTTGGAACAGAAGAGGATCTCTTTCTGCATTTCATTTCATTAATGGAAATACACTTATATTTAGTATTGATAACATACAAATTAAAAAGGAAAATAGACTGCATTGAAACAGAATTGATAGCAAGAAGAATTATGCCAAAAAAGTTTGCTTGGACTGACACATTTATTCCATTTGTTACTACTTTTCAGTCATGCTCTTAAAGTGTGATTCTATGTCTTTAATGTTGTGTGTAGTCTGCATTTATTTTTAGAAAAAAAAAGAAAAACAAAAATATCAATCCAGTTTGTTGGTATCTGTTCTGGGAAATCAACTAGCTTGCTTGTGAGCCACCAAAGGCATAGGAACCTGGGTTCCACACAAGACACTGATTAACAAGTTATGTTTTGTTGTTATATATTTTGCTTTTAATTGTGAATGAAAAGTTTTTCAGATTCAAAAATCGGAAGATATTGTTGAGTATTTTTGTTTTGATGATGTGTGCTGAATGAAAATAATCATATTTGCTCAATTACTATTGCTTGTGAAAAGAAATTAAAATCATCAATTAATACAGAAAAAGCTTACTGATATAAATATTTGTCTGTATTGGATCTGAAGTTAATAACTAGTCGTTTCGTTACATTAATTTCTCATTTAGCTAAACGTTAAGTTAACGTGTGTTTTTATTGAAAAGCATGATATGTTTTAATGTTATATCTTCTGTATCATGAACAGTGCACGTTTAGACAACTCGTTAAGTTAGAGTTTTGTTTGTATAAAGGTCACGTGAGAACTTGTTAAGTTAGAGGCTTAAAGGTTAAAATAGGTCACGTGATAACTCGTTAAGTTAGTGAGTAAAAGAAGAGACGAACTCGTTAAGTTAGTGTTATACACGTGGTGAAATTATAAGTTACGAATGTTGTATTGTATCACGTGAGGTGCACATGTTTAACTCGTTAAGTTAACATAACTAAACACGTTGAGTTGCTATATTGAACACTAAGGCAACGCATTAGGTTAGCGTTATAAACTTAAGTTATTATTTTTGCACGTGGTAAAATTCTTATTATAAAAACATTTGTTTATTACTGGTTCGTTGAGTTATCATAACACAACGGAGATGGTTCGTTGAGTTATCATAACACCACAGACATAGTTCGTTGAGTTAGTTACAGTACTTGTCACGTGAAATGGCACATGAGGAACTCGTTAAGTTAGAAATGTTAAGTTATATATATACTTGTGTTACTCGTTTAGTTAACATTAAAGTAACGACTTCTTATTACACTGATGAAAAACTTTTGGACAAGAAAGTTTATTTTGCAGGAAATTTTTCAAAGATCCAGGACTGATGATTAAAGAAAATTCGAAATATAAACGTTGGTTAGAACGTGTGTGTTTCGATGAAGGAAAAATAAAATACGTGGAGAAGTGGAAAACTGGTGGTGGTTAAACATGAAGGATATGCATGAAATGAAGATACAGTATAAAAGGCATAGAATTCTCGTTGATTAATTTATCCGTACACACAAAACGAAAAATCTTTTCAAGGATCAAACCATCCCTGCACACCAAAAGAAAAATCTTTTTCAGGGATCAAAAACATCTTCTCGTGGAAAATCTCGCAAGTGGAAGAAAGTTCAGTGAAGCATAAAAAGGTAAGATTTTCATCACTGAAGATTTGAAGTATCAGAAGAAAGCAAATTCGGTGAAGCATGAAAAGACAAGATATTCGTCACTGAAGAATTGTTGAAGAAGAAAAAGAAGAAGAAGAAAGATCTCAAACAGGGAGAAAAGTTTTAAATTCCGCAAATTAGTTTTCTCTGTTTGTAGTTATGAAATTGTTTAGATGATACATGGTATCGAAATATAATTGCATCTACAATTTCTGAGGAGAATTGAATTGTATATTGTAATTGAAACCTTGAATAAAAATGATTTTATGAAAACAATGTCTCGACTTGTTTTTGAGTTTTAAAGTTTCAATTATATTTCAAAAAATATTAAAAATACACAATTTACCCCCCTCTTGTGTAGCCATATGATCCTACAAGTGGTATCAGAGCTTTGTTAATAATCTTTGATATAAAATTGATACCAACTTATTTAATATCATTGCTTATTCTACCTTCCTTGTTTTTAAACAGAAATTAATATCTAAGCATACTTTTAACTTTCTTGATTTAAGGCTCAAATTGTTTTAAAGTTTTTAGACTGTTTAAAATCAAATAGGTTGAAAAATCTAAGGTAAAATGGCTACTGGAAATGGTAATTTTTCTTTATATGAAGGCCAAAATCTTAATCGTCCTCCTTTATTTGATGGAATACATTTTGAATATTGGAAATATAGGATGACTGTTTTTCTTCAAAGTATAGATCATAAGTTGTGGTTCATGATTTCTAGACCATATACTCTGTTAACTACCCCTTATAATACTTGGACAATTACTGAAAAAGAAAATGAAACTTTGAATGCTAAGGGCTTAAATATTTTATTCTGTGCATAGAGTTATGAACAGTTCAGTAAAGTGTCGGCATATAAATCTGCTTATGAGGTGTGGCATGCATTAGAAGTTTCACATGAAGGTACTTCTCAAGTTAAAGAGACAAAAATAAACATGTTGATTCATAAGTATGAACTCTTTAAGATGCATGAAGACGAAAATATTTCTGAGATGTTTTCCAGATTTCTTGATATCATAAACTCTTTAAAATGTTTAGGAAAGAATTTTAAATAGAAGGATTTGGTGAGGAAAATTCTCAGATCCCTAAGTTCTAAATGGTCTCAGAAAGTAACATCAATTGAGGAATCACGAGATTTAAATGTTTATTCTATGAATGAACTTATAGGAAATTTAACAGCTTATGAAGTTCAATTAAATGAATCACTGAGTCACAACAAACTAAAAATGAAGAAAGAAATAGACTTTGAAATTAATTCAAATTTTGATATATTTACTGATTCTGACGAGGATTTGATTTTGCTGACTAGGAAATTCAAGAAAGCATGGAAAGCTAGGAAACAACAAAGGAACAAAAATGATAAACCCTTAACGTCAAAATCATTGAATGACAAGAATTCTTCATCCAGAAAGTATGTATGTTACAACTACATTGAATGACAAGAATTCTACTACTTTAGAAAAGTTTAAATGTGATAATGAAAATCATGCTAGAGATTTGCAAAAATTTAGATTTAATGAATGTATCTTGCATGAACAAATACAGAATATAAATGCTGAAAAATTAAAGATAGAATCTGAAAATGAAATGTTGAGAAACAATATAAATGAACTTGAATTAGAAATAGATAAATTAAAACTAAGAGAGCAAGATTTAAATTCTACCTTTGAGAAATGGAATTTAAGTCAAACTAAGTTAGACAAACTAACTAGTACCCCCGCAGTGTCTTATAAATTTGGCATAGGATTTGATTATCCTGAATATCCTGAATCTCAAGCCAATAAAGGATTTATTAGTTGCAGTTCAAGTAAATCTAAGACTAAAATTCCTTTTATTATGAAACAAGGTAATAAATATGTAGAAGTAGATACTTCAAGGGATGAATCATGTAGTAATAATATAAATCAATGTGATTTGTCAAATTGTACTTCTAACATGACTATAAATGTTTCTAAAAATCTTGTTTCTTGTTCTGGAAATTCAGTTTCTAATGTTTCTAAAATTTCAGACAATTGTAGTAAACTAAAAATTCAGAAACCTGAGCATGTAATTCAATACACTGGTATTAGACCAATTACTCATTCTGCATGTGATAAAACAAAAAATTCTTGTGTAGAAAAAGATTTTGTATGTACGGAAAGTGTTAATACAAGTACAAAATCTTGGTATGAACTTACAGAAATGTATAAGCATGACCAAAATAAATTAACATCTGATAAAAATATGTTTGGTCTTGATTATACTACATCTGAAAACAAAAAGAATGATTGCAAAAGCAATAATGCTATATGTGAGTATGAAGCTAATGATAAATCAATAGTACTTACAACTAATAAGAATATAAATGATAATGTTAAACTATTTTTAAACAAAAAGAAGAAATATGCGTTTAATGAACTTGGTCCTCAACAACATTGTGTACCAAGAAAAAGTTTTTCTTAATTTGTGTTGCAGGAGGAAACAACATCAAAATGGATCTTGGACAGTGGAGCGTCAAGTCACATGACCGGACAAAAAAGTCTATTACAAAATTTTACAAATACCATGAAAGGAAGTGTAACATTTGGAAACAAAAGCAAAGATAAAATCATAGGTATGGGCAATGTTCAAATAACTCCTACTTGTGTTATTTCGAATGTACTATATGTAGAAAACCTAGGATTTAATTTGCTGAGTGTCATAAAACTAAATGAAAATGGATATTATGTAGTGTTTGAAGATAATGTATGCAAAATAATTGATAAAAATATAGATGAAATTAAGTTTATTGCTAAAAGAAAAGGTTCTATATGTATTTTATCTTTACCTTCTAGTGCAGTTGATTTAAATTCATGTTTGCTAGCTGAAACTAGTGATGCATATTTATGGCATAGAAGGATTGGGCATATAAATATGAGACTGTTACATAAACTATCTAGAAAACATTTAGTGAGAGGTTTACGAAAGATTAAATACTCAAAGAACTTTATGTGTGATGCATGTGAGTTAGGTAAACTTCACAAAAACTCTTTTAAATCCAAAACTGATATTTCAAGCAAGAGAGTCTTAAAACTTATACATATGGATCTATTTGGACCAACAAGAATCATGAGTCTTGGTGGTAAACGGTATGTATTTGTTTTAGTAGATGACTTCTCTAGATACACTTGGGTATATTTTCTAGCATCTAAGACAGAAGTTTTTGAAAAATTTAAAATGTTTTGCAATTTTGTTCAAAATGAGCAAAGTGTCTCTATTCAAAAACTTAGGAGTGATCATGGAACTGAATTTGATAATGATCAAATGGATAACTATTGTAATGAGCATGGCATTGATCACAGATTTTCTTTTCCATGAGCACTGTGTCAAAATGGTGTTGTTGAGAGAAAGAATAGATCACTTCAAGAAATGGCTAGAACTATGTTGAATGAACATAAGTTACCTCAAAATCTTTGGGCTGAAGCAGTAAATACAGCTTGTTATGTTATTAACAGAAGTCATTTAAGACCTCATGTTAATAAAACTCCTTTTGAAATTATGTTTAATAGGGTTCCAAAAATTTCCTAAATGAAACCATTTGGTTGCAAGTGTTTTATTCTTAATACTAAGGATAAAAGGGATAAATTTCAAGCCAAATCGAATGAAGGAATTTTTGTAGGTTACTCTACTAGAAGTAAAGCCTATAGAGTATATAACAAGACTTCTAGGACTATTGAAGAAACCCTCCATGTAAGCTTCAATGAAAATTCTTTTAGAGAATCTCAATCTAAAGTTGATAATGATGACTTGATCAATTTTCCAAATGACTTAGAGATCAATAGAGAGATTGATGATTTATCTGAGAAAATCAAAAATATGAACTTCAATGATCAAACTAATGATGAAAGTGATAGACTTTCAGATGTTGATGAGAATATTGAGGAAAATCAGAGAAATTGGTGTTATTCTTCATCACATCCCATTACTCAAGTCATTGGTAATATTAATGAGGGAGTTAAAACTAGAGCTTCAGTAAATTTAAATAGTATGTGTATGTTTGTTTCTATGGTGGAACCAAGGAATATACAAGAAGCATTATCTGATGAAAATTGGATAGTGGCAATGCAAGAAGAACTAAATCAATTCATCAGAAATGATGTATGGGAATTAGTCTCTCCACCAGAAAATCAGTCCATAATAGATACAAAGTGGATCTTTAGAAACAAAACTAACGAAACTGGTCAAATTATAAGGAATAAAGCTAGATTAGTTGCACAAAGGTATACACAGGAAGAAGGATTAGATTATGATGAAACATTTGCTCCTGTGGCTAGGTTAGAAAGTATTAGAATATTATTGGCCTATGCTTGTTATATGGATTTTAAATTATATCAAATGGATGTAAAGAGTGCATTTCTAAATGGTTTAATTAATGAAGAAGTCTATGTAAAACAACCACCTGGATTTGAAGATATTAAAAATCCTGACTTTGTGTATAAATTGAGAAAGCCTTATATGGTTTGAAGCAAGCACCTAGATCATGGTATGAAAGATTGTCGACTTTTTTAATAGAAAAAGGCTATATCATGGGAAAAGTGGATCATACTCTATTTATTAAGAGAGATGGTAAAGATCAGATTGTTGTTCAAATATACATGGATGATATAATCTTTGGAGCAACCTCTGATAAGTTGATAGAAATATTCTCTAAAGAGATGACTAATCAATTTGAAATGAGTATGATAGGACAACTTTCATATCTTCTAGGACTTCAAATTAAGCAAATGGATAAATGTATATTTTTAAATCAGGAAAAATATGCAGATGAAATGCTTAAGAAATTTAATTTTAATGATACAAGGATTCGAGGAACTCCTATGAATACTACTTTAAAGTTAGATATTGATGACATAGGAAAATCTATTGATCAAAGAAAATATAGAAGTATGATTGGTTCTTTACTTTATTTCACTACTAGTAGACCTGATATTATGTTTGCTGTGTGTGTTTGTGCTAGATTTCAATCTAATCCTAAAGAATCACACTTAATTGCAGTTAAAAGAATATTTAGATATATACAAGGAACTAAAAATTTTGGACTATATTATTCTAAGGATAGTTCAATAGATCTTATAGGATATACTGATGCTGATTATGTAGGATCTAAATCTGATAGAAATAGTACCAGTGGCACATGTCAATTATTGGGAAATAATTTGGTATCATGGTTTAGTAAAAAGCAAAACTGTGTAGCACTTTCTACTACAAAAGCTGAATATGTTGCTGCTGTACTGTGTTGCACTCAGATTCTGTGGATAAGGCAAACTTTAGAAGATTTTGGATTATCTTATGATACAACTGAGATTTATTGTGACAGTAGTTCTACAATAAATCTTTCCAAAAATTCTGTATTACATTCAAGAGCAAAGCATATAGAGGTTAGACATCATTTTCTAAGAGATAACGTAATTAAAGGAGAAATTAAATTAGAATTTGTGTCTAGTAAAAATCAATTAGCTGATATATTTACAAAACCTCTAGACGAAAATACATTCTACAACATTAGATTAAATTTAGGTATTTGTAGGCTATGTGATGTGTAAAATGCTTAAACTCCACATAAAAAGATAAGTATTATTGATGATGTTGTTCACCTCATAGATATTATATACTTATTATAAATATCTAAAGTAATATCTAAACTGCTGCTTAAGATACTATGTATTTATTGTAAAATCATAGTAGTATCTTATTGATTTTAAGTAGTTTATCAATTTTAATGGTTTTTACGATTTTAAGTGGAAGTGTAAATGAAAAACATTAAATACTTCTGACATTCTGAAATTTTGATTAAATGTTTTCTTTGAATCAAGGAAAATGCATATGATCATGCATAAATTTGACTTAATTGATTAAACTTGTAGAATAAGTTATATGTAACTCATCTTAAACTGTTAATCAAAAGTATAAGCTTATTGAAACTGATTCATATTCTTAGTACAATCATAGAAGTAAAAATTATATGAGATTTGTGTTTTATTGCATCTGTATTAATGGAATACATATATACTGTGCTTAAAATTAAAAGTGCTTACAAAGTGAAAATCTTTGAGAGTTTATTGATCAGTTTGATCACGAGCCTTTTGTACTTGAGCAGATAGGTATGTAAGGATTGTTGTCCTGAAAAAGGATTCTTTAAATCTAGCAACCTAAGGTCCTGATCAGATCTGGGATTGTTGACTGAAAGCTCATTACACAAGTACATTAGAAAGCTCTTGTATGATTCAAGCTTTTCAAACTAACTTTTAAAGAAAATTATCAACATTTACTGTTTTGAAAAGAAAAAGTTGTTTCATTAATTACAGATATCTTTGAATCGCATATAGTTTATACCAATATGACTACTGATTTATTGAATCAACATTAGTACTTTTGAAAATGTTTATTTGAGATACATTCTTTTATTCTCCTTGAATTAATCGAATTGAGTTCAAAGTTGTGTTTTGATTCATATACAGTAGGAATTGATTCTGGAAATCATTTTTGATGATGTCAGGATAACGGAATTCTTTGAAAAGAAAATGTAAAAGTATAGTTATACTTAACATCTATTGTCACTACAAGTATATTTTGTATTTTGATTGAATATATTTGAAGTATATTTGTAGGGGGAGCATTAACAATGTCAAAAACAGATTAATATAATTTAAAATACAAATCTTAGTTAATCTGAATTAATGTCCTCTTAAAATCTTGATGAAATAATTTAAAAAGACAAATAAACTATTCTAGATTCAAAAGACAAAATGTTCAAATAGTTTACTATGTTCTCAAGATAATGTTAAGTTTTAGCATGTGTGTTGTTTTCGGAACGTTTTAGTTGGAAGCATCCGAAACTTGTTTAAGTGTACTAACTAGACGTTATATTAGATAAGGTAACGTGTAAAACTGCCACTAGACAGCGTTTTACTCGTTAGGTTAGTTAACTCAACGAGTTATACTTGAATATTTCGGGTACCTTGATTAAATAAACTTTATTCAATATTTATTTAATTTCTAAACCCGACTTATCTTCACGTTGAGTTATACTCCTAAAAACCCTATTTAAACACTTATAACATGAGGACTTAGGTTATTTGTAAACTTTGTCAAGAAAATCTTTCCCGCTTGTTGCTGTTACAACCTGCGACGATGGTCTCCAAGTTCTACAAAGGTCGTGGCAGAGGAAAAGGCAAAAGCAGAAGAGATGCAAAAGGAAAAGAGATAGAGAATGATGAAGTTCCACATACTTGGTTCAAGAAAATATTTCGAGTGGACAATAGGTTAGAAGAACTTTATAGAGATTACTTCTTTTCTTAGGATATATTAGATGAAGTTAGACAAGACTTCAACATACTGATACAAGTATTACATACATGGGTATTCGAAGTAAATATGATAGAGAATACAGAATGAAATGTGTTGAGATTGCCTTTTGGAACAGTATGCAAAATATTTGGAAAAAGGTGTAGGTTCATCAAATAGAACTCCTCAAACTCCTATAAACGGTACAAGACTACATGCATTTGAGGAAGAGCATGAATCAGCTGTCCTTACTCCTTTATATTCAAAACAAGTAGAATCAGATATTACTGTAGACAAAACAAAAGTTGATAGTCTTCGAAAGGCCGTTGCAATAGAAAGTACCTTAGAAGAATTAAAGTAGAAAACTTTTATGGAGCAATTTGAAAAGAAAACAGCAATACTTGAAAAGGAGAAACAAAAATGTTATAGAAGAAGGAAAGTCAAAAAAATTATGTCTAAGGAAACAAAGTCTATTGAAAAAGGAAAGTCAGATGAAAATTTATTTTCAAAAGACAATGTATGTCTAGACATTGTACCTTATTGTGCATCTGATAAACTCATCAGTTCCAAACAAACTGAAACTGATGAAGATAATGAGACTTTATTTTCCCTTGCTAGAAAGCTTGAGAAGAAATCCAAGTCAAATATAAGCTCAAGTTTTTCTATTAGTACAAGTCCTGATGATGCAGAAATTGACAAATCAGAGCATCAGGCACCTGACATTGAACAAGTTATTGCAGATATAATTGACAATGTTGAGGCAGTAACTAGTTCAAAGGTTGAATTGTCTGGAGTAGTAGATATTGAAATTGTTAAGACTCCAGAAGAGCTAAAAGTTAACCAGCCTTCTACGGAATCTATAGAAGTAGAGTCTGAGAATTCACAACATGAATCAATGGAAATATCTGTTGAACAAAATGAACAATTAGAGACAGATACACCGGTTGTAGAATTTGTAGAAAAATTGTACTCTAAACATTCTATAGAGACTGTACAGATGAATGTTGAGCATATTGACAATGTTCCTAACACTGTTGAAGTTGAAGAATCAAGCTTACCTAAGCAGCTTCAAGATAATATTTTGGAAGAGGAACAACATGACATTCATTTTGAAGAAGAGGTTCCCGAAGATGAATTAAACTCTGAATCACGGCTTCAGGTATCACTTTCTTTGTGTACAATGTTAAACATTCAAGGTAATACAATTCATTTTAGATCTGAAGAAGCATTGCAGAAATACAATAAATTGATTACATGTCAGATTCTGCATGCTCGTCCAATAAAATTCAGAAATTTGATGGACATAAGAGATCTGTTTGAGTTTCAAGGCCTCATTAAATTCTTGCCAATAGGAATGAAATGGAAGCAATACATAGAGCTTATTGCAGCTTTTTATAGCAATCTGGTCAAGAATGGAAATTTTCTAAAAACTCAAATAAATGAACAGGAGTTTATATTGTCTCTTGAGTTAATTTTTGAAGTTTTAGGATTAAAGAATGAAGGTGTTGTTGTTACCAACAGATTTGACATGATAAGACAACTGGAATGGAACATTCAGTCTTTACCAAAAATTCCAGATGTATATTCTAAAATGAGATTAATGGAAAATCTGAATGCAGAAGCAAGGTTTATTGCAAATATATTGCATGCAAATTTATTTCATAGAGTTGGACACAATATGGAAGTCAGCAGAAGTTGTTTATATGCAACTTATAGCTTGCTGAATAGAATTCAAATCAATTGGTTTGATGTTTTCACTTCTCAACTACAGCATATGAGTTCAAAGTTATTTTATGGTGATGCTGTATGTAGACTCATTGCAAGCCAATTGAATTTATCCAACTGGCCCTCTGAAACAAAAGGCATGAGAGCATTTAGTGTCAAAGATTTGCAAAAATTCCAGGCCATGCATAAACCTCAACGACAACAACAACAACAACAAAGTTATTTAGTTCAAGCAGAACAGCAAACCCAACTACCTCCTGACTTAGATGCAGTGCTTAACGACATCAAAAATGATATTAGGCATCTAGGAGATAAAATATGTAATGCTATAAGTGATATACTTAGGAGGGGTCGCTAACTATTTTAGTTTGTTTCTGAATACAAAATGTAATGTTTGTATTACTTGTTTGATTCATTGAACAATACATTTTTCTGTAAATGTCTTCAATTATTATTCTTGTTTACAGAAAGAGTTGTTATAATTATATCTCTTATATATGTATATATATTCTTTGTAATTATCTTTTTGATTAATGACAAAAAGGGGGAGAAATATTATAAAAAGATGATTATGATCTTAATTGCATATATATATTATAAAAGGAGATGCTATTTAAAGGGTTATTGTAATCTGACAGATGATAATTAGAAAACTGATACTTATATAATTATTGACATTTGAGAGTTTTATTTCTGAGAGGTAAAATTTACACAAATAATAGAAATAAGCTTAAGTAAACTTAAGTCAACAAACAAGTTTGTTGAATTAAAAGTTAACCCAACGAAGGTGCTTTGTTGAGTTATACATATTTCATAATTAATTTAATATGGTTTTGTCATCATCAAAAAGGGGGAGATTGTTGAGTATTTTTGTTTTGATGATGTGTGCTGAATAAAAATAATCATATTTGCTCAATTACTATTGCTTGTGAAAAGAAATTAAAATCATCAATTAATACAAAAAAAGCTTAATGATATAAATACTTGTCTGTATTGGATCTGAAGTTAATAACTAGTCGTTTCGTTGCATTAATTTCTCATTTAGCTAAACGTTAAGTTAACATGTGTTTTTATTGAAAAGCATGATATGTTTTAATGTTATATCTTCTGTATCATGAACAGTGCACGTTTAGACAACTCGTTAAGTTAGAGTTTTATTTGTATAGAGGTCACGTGAGAACTCATTAAGTTAGAGGCTTAAAGGTTAAAATAGGTCACGTGATAACTCGTTAAGTTAGTGAGTAAAAGAAGAGACGAACTCGTTAAGTTAGTATTATACACGTGGTGAAAATATAAGTTACGAATGTTGTATTGTATCACGTGAGGTGCACATGTTTAACTCGTTAAGTTAACATAACTAAATGCGTTGAGTTGCTATATTGAACACTAAGGCAACGCGTTAGGTTAGTGTTATAAACTTAAGTTGTTATTTTTGCACGTGGTAAAATTCTTATTATAAAAGCATTTGTTTATTACTAGTTCGTTGAGTTATTATAACACAACGGAGATGGTTCGTTGAGTTATCATAACACAACAGAGATGGTTCATTGAGTTATCATAACACCACGGACATAGTTCGTTGAGTTAGCTATAGTACTTATCACGTGAAATGGCACATGAGGAACTCGTTAAGTTAGAAACGTTAAGTTATATATATACTTGTGTTACTCGTTTAGTTAACATTAAAGTAACGACTACTTATTACACTGATGAAAAACTTTTGGACGAGAAAGTTTATTTTGCAGGAAATTTTGCAGAGATCTAGGACCGATGATTAAAGAAAATTCAAAATATAAACGTGGGTTAGAACGTGTGTTTCGATGAAGGAAAAAGAAAAGATGTGGAGAAGTGGAAAACTGGTGGTGGTTAAACGTGAAGGATATGCATGAAATGAAGATACAGTATAAAAGGCATAGAATTCTCGTTGATCAATTTATCCTTGCACACAAAACGAAAAATCTTTTCAAGGATCAAACCATCCCTGCACACCAAAAGAAAAATCTTTTTCAGGGATTAAAAACATCTTCTCGTGGAAAATCTCTCAAGTGGAAGAAAGTTCAGTGAAGTATAAAAAGGTAAGATTTTCGTCACTGAAGATTTGAAGTATTAGAAGAAAGCAAATTCGGTGAAGCATGAAAAGAAAAGATATTTGTCACAGAAGAATTGCTGAAGAAGAAAAAGAAGAAGAAGAAAGATCTCAAACAGGGAGAAAAGTTTTAAATTATGCAAATTAGTTTTCTCTGTTTGTAGTTATGAAATTGTTTAGATGATACATGGTATCGAAATATAATTGCATCTACAATTTCTGAGGAGAATTGAATTGTATATTGTAATTGAAACCTTGAATAAAAATGATTTTATGAAAACAATGTCTCGACTTGTTTTTGAGTTTTAAAGTTTCAATTATATTTCAGAAAATATTAAAAATACACAATTCACCCCCCTCTTGTGTAGCCATACGATCCTACAAGTGATATTGAAGGAGATACAAAAGAACAAGGTATGTAATTAATTACTTATCCTGAATTTACATTTAAACTCAGTTCGTGGAGTTATTCATTAACTCAATGAATTAAGTTCGTTGAGTTAGGTGTTAAGTCAATGAAACAATATTCATGCCTGCTACAATTACTATATTTACTGAAAAATCTTTTACATTGAGGACAATGCAAAATATAGGTATGGGGGGGAGGTAATTAAAGTAACAGCCATGTAATTTTGTTAGTTAGAAGAATTAAAATAGTACTGCAAAAGTTCTATAGAAGTTGAAAAATTTTGATAAAGTTGCTATAACTATCTAATAATTGAAACTGCAAAATTTTTAAAGAACTGTAACTATTGAAATGTTATATTTATAATCTTATATAAGATGCTACAAATTTTACTACTCATATAAATCTAGATATAGTATCTTATGTTTTTGGTGAAATTTATGAGTTTAACAGTTTCACGATTTTAAAAAGAAATCAGAATGTTTAACTGAAACTCAGTAAATTATCTGAAATCCTAGAAGAGCTGAAATGTTGACTTTTGGATTAAAGGAAATACATATGATCAATGATACATTTAATTTGATTGATTAAACTTGTAGAATGATTTATGTGTAGATCTTATTAAATTATAGAAAAAGTATGAGCTTATTGATATAGATTCATATTTTCAGTAAATAATAAGAGCAGGAATATACGAGATTTGTATTTTATTGCATCTGTATTAATGAAATACGTACATATATTGTGTTGAAAAGAAAGAAAAAAAAAGAGGAAAAAAAGAGAAAACTTTTGAGAGTTTATTGACTTGTTTGATCACGAGCCTTTTGTACTTGAGCAGATAGGTATGTAAGGATTATTGACATGAAAAAGGACTCTTTAAATCTAGCAACCTAAGATCCTGATCAGATCTGGGATTGTTGACGGAAAGCTTGATACATGGGTACACTAGAAAGCTCTTGTATGATTCAAGCTTGTCAAATTAACTTTTAAAAGTACAAATATGCATATACTATTTTGAAAAGATACAAGTGTTTTGTGAAATACAGATATCTTCTAAATTGAGTATATGTTCTGTTATCTAAAATTGCTGAAGTATGAATCTAGAATAGACTTTTGAAGTTGTTTATTTGAGATACAATTCTTTATTCTACTTGTCTTAATCATATTGAATTGGATTGTGTTTTGATTCATATGTACTTGAAATTTATTCTGGAAATCATATTGGAAAATTTAGGATGATAGATGTTGAAAAGAAAAAAATGATAATATAATTAACACCTATGTGATGCTGATATATTTTGTATGTAATTTACATATATTCTAAATATATTTGCAGGTTGAAGAGGAGAAAGCAAAGTTAAAACAGATTACTGAAGTATACAGAATATCTATATAGTAATCTAATTTATTATTTTGAAGAATAGTGAAATGAAGAATTAAATCTAGCACTTTAGAAAGACCAATTAGTTAGATCTTAGTTTGCTAAGGGACTAGCAAAATTTAAGTATGGGGGAAGTGTTTAGAATGAAAAAGTGTATAATATTAACGATTATATGATGGTTAATTACATAATTTTTAGCTTATCATATGAAAATTAAGCCATTATGTTATAATTGCACTATTATATGCTTTAGTGAAAGAATCTGCATAATTCCAGGAAATTAGTGTTAATTTAGTACATTTATGAACTATCGGTAAATTGCAAGCTGTGAAATTCTTTAGTATCCAAATTTTCTGTTATTTTGGAGAGTTATGTTTAATGTACCGGACAGTTATGTTTTAAATACTTAAAGAATATTTTATTATTTCCTGGATTACACAAGTTGAAACTACAATGCATGACTTAAGTAGATTTTCGGTAAGTTATCTGTTAACTATCCGAAATGCATCTAAGCATCGGATAATTAGGTTCGTAAGTGTCCGAAATATTTGAACTTGTTAAGATAGAATTATGCACGTGTTGAATTTAAATGTTTTAGTATATCATGTGAGATGCACATGTATAACTCGTTAAATTAGCATAACTATACGTATTGAGTTACATGGATACACACTAAGGTAACGCATTAGGTTAGCAGCTTATTTCTTTAGTGCACTTTTTTTTTAGTTAAATCAATGAAGTAAGTCCGTTGAGTTATCTGTAACTCCACGGACAATTTATTTTCTAATATGCCACTATAGCGGTTACAGAAACAAAACATTTGAAGGAAAACCACGATTGCATGTATCACGTAGGAAATCACTCATGGAAGGAAGAAGAAATCACCATCGTTGATATGAACGAAGGAAATCCAACTGATCATCGAAGTAGAAGCAGTTACTACTAAGAAATATAAAAGAAAAGGAGAAAAAAATGAAGAAGTGTGTGGCCAATGTGTGTGTAGAGGAGGAGGACCACGCTAACTACAGGCAGCGATGGAAGTTCCCTGAAGTTCCACACTACCATCACCACCATGACCATAATCACCAACCATCGGAGGTCTGTGAGGATACTTTCCTAATGTTGGGTCAATTCCGAGCCAAACACAGTGCCTGACAACTACTATGAGGAGTGATTATGTCGCGACAAGGGAAGTCATTTTCACCAAGCACCGACTCATATCTCAGGAGATTGTAAAGCTTCTAGCCTTGGTTTCGGGTTGATGCTAGTATGCTGAAGAGGAGATCAACTTGCAATTCTGGACTCACGAATCTATAAGGAGAGGAGACAGAATTGTAAGTAGTTAAATTTTTAATGGTGTAATCGCATCGCATGTAGTGACAGAAGTTTTTACTATCGATAGAGATTACTTTTACATTTCACCTTTCGCCCATTTTCATGATCATATCAAAACAAAAATACCAAAAACAACTTATCTATGTTTATAGTTAGTATTTGAGTGTTGTATTGTTTGTTTTGTATCGTGATTAATGTTATCATTGCCAATGTTTTGAATGTTTCATGTTTGTTTAATTTAGAAAATAGAAAATAGTTTTACAGTTTACTAAAATTGAATTGTTCCTGATACTTAAAGATTTTAATGGTTACTGTTTGAAATATCTGAATGTTAGTGTTGCTAAATGATAAATCTAATATTAGCTAGCATTAAAAAGCTTAATTGATGTTATTTACAATCTGTGGAACCGCCCAATGGTTGGGTGAATTCCTCTGTAAATAGTAGTATTAAACTAGATAGATAACTTCATTGAGTTAATTCAATTCCACGAGGTTAGTTTGTTGAGTTAGCTATAACTCAACGGAGTGCTTACTGAATATATAAATTTCATTATTAAAAATAGAACAGTACACAATTCTTCCTCAATTCTCTATGGGATCGACCTGTACTTGCACACAAATACAATATACAGTCAACAATCCTTGCATACCTATATGTTCAAGTACAAAAAGTTCGTGATCAAACAAATCAATAAACTCTCAAAGATCTTCACTTTATAAGCCTCTTTTTTTTCTTTTCAACACAGTATATGTGTATTTCATTAATACAGATTCAATAAAGTACAAATCTCATATAATCCTACTTCTATGATTTACTAAAAATATGAATCAATCTCAATAGGCTCATACTTTTTATTGTAGTTCAATATGATTTACACATAAATCATTCCACAAGTTTAATCAATCAAGTTAAATGTATCCTTAATCATATGCATTTCATTTAATCTAAAAATCAACAATTCAACTTTTCAGGATTTCAGACGAATTTTTGAGTTTCAATTAAGAATTCATATTTTCATTTAAAATTGTAAAACTGTTAAACTCAAAAAACTCAATAAAAACATAAGATACTATAATACTTTACTACTAATATTTTGTATCTTAAGTAAGATCCTAGATATATAGTTTTCAAAAAGTTACAGTTGTTTAAATTTTTTTTTTTTTTCAACAATTTTTGCTATCGAAAGTTTTCAAGTTTTAGTGAACATTCGAAAGGTTGTAGCAAAATTCATTAAGATTTATCAGATTCTACAGAAAATTTGCAAAATAATCCTAATTCTTACAAATGACAAGATTTAATTCGATTTTAATCTAATTACCTCTCCCCATACCTACATTTTACATTGTCCTCAATGTAAAAGATTAATAGAAAATACAGTATAATAGCAAGAATGATAAACTATTTCGTTAACTTAGCACTTAAATCAATGAATTGCACATGAATATAAATTTAGGCTAGGTAATGAATCAAAATACCTTGTTCATTTGTATTTCCATTAATATCTTCCAACTTTTGATCCTCAAAAACTTTTCAATCACAAATAAAAGTAAAACATATAACAATAAAACAAAAAGTAAAACATATATTGTTAGATATGTGCATTGTGGGGAACCCAAACTCTTACGCCTTTGGTGGCTCACAAGCAAGTCAATTGGTTTCTCATAACAGATATTGTTTAGAATAAAAAAGTGCATACTATTAACGATTAAATGATGGTTAATTGCATAATATTTAGCTTATCATATGAGAATTAAGCCATTATGTTATAATTGCACTATTATATGCTTTAATGAAAGAATCTGCATAAGTTCAAGGAATTAATGTTAATTAAGTACATTTCTGAACTATCGGTGAGTTACAAGCTTTTTAATTCTTTAGTATTCAAAATATTTGAACTTGTTAAGTTAGAATTATGCATGTGCTGAATTTAAATATTTTATTATGTCACGTGAGCTGCACATGTATAACTCGTTAAGTTAGCATAACTATACACGTTGAGTTACTTGAATATACACTAAGGTAACGCGTTGTGTTAGTGTTATAAGCTTATAAGTTATTTCTTTATTGCACGTGTTTTATAGTTAAATTAACGAAGTAAGTCCGTTGAGTTACACTAACTCCACAGACCATTTATTTTCTAACATGTCACTATAGCAGTTGTAGAAATAGGAAATTCGAAGGAAAACCATGATTGCACGTATCATGTAGGAATTAACTCGTGGAATGAAGAACAAATCACCATCGTTGATATGAATGAAGGAAATCCAACCGATCATTTAAGCAGAAGTAGTTACTATTGAAAGAAATATAAAAGAAGAGGAAAAAGACGAAGAAGGTGTGCTGTATGGGTGGAGGACTGTGCTAACTACTGAAAGCATCGAAAGTCCCCTGAAGCTCCATACCACCACCAAAATCACCAACCATCGGAGGTCTATGAGGATACTTTCTAGATGTCGGGTCGATTCTGAGCCAAACACGATGGTTGACAACCACTGTGAGGAGTGATCGTGTCGTAGGAAGGGAAGCCATTTTCACCAAGCATCAACTCATATCTCAAGAGATTGTAAAGCTTCTAGCCTTGGTTTTGGGTTGATGCTAGTATGCTGAAGAGGAGATCAACTTACAATTCTTGATTCACGATTCTATAGGGAGAGGAGGCAAGATTGTAAGTAATTAAGTTTTCAGTGGTGTAATCGCGTCACATGTAGTGACAAAAGTTTTTACTTTCAATAGAAATTTTTACATTTCACCTTTCACTCATCTTCAAGAACATATCAAAACAAAAATATCAAAAACAACTACTTATCTATGTTTATATTTAGTATTAAAGTGTTGTATTATTTGTTTTGTATCGTGATTAATATTATCATTGTCAGTATTGCGAATGTTTTAGTTCATTTGATTTAGAAAATAGAAAATAGTTTTATTGTTTATTGAAATTGATTCATCCTAGAACTTGAAGACTTTAATGGTTACTGTTTGAAATATCTGAATGTTAGTATTGCTTAATGACAAATCTCAGATTAACTAACATTAAAGAGCTTAATTGATGTCATTTATATTTTGTGGAACTGCCCAATGGTTGGCTGAATTCCTTTGTGAATAACAGTATTTAACTGGAAAGGTAGGCTCGTAGAGTTAACTTAAGTCCATAAGGTTAGTCCGTTGAGTTAACCATAACTCCACGAACTAAGTCCGTTGAGTAAACTATAACTCAAGAGAGTGCTTAACTGAACACATATAAACTCCAATATAAAAATAAAAATAGTACGCAATTCTTACTCAATCTCTATGGGATCGACCTATACTTGCACACAAATACAATATACACTGTGCACTTGTAGTTAAAATACTAATTGGATTTAATATCTAATTTGTGTGAAAAGTTGTTTGTTTACTTCTAAAAGAATTTATTAATATAAGCATAAAAATAAATCAAACAAGTTTTTTGGCATCGCCTAATAGACAAGTTTATGATTTAACTTTTCACAACAATACAAGTTTTCTAGCGTCGTTGCTAGGGATTGAGAAGCTAAACATACTGTGAGTGCTGTTTTGTTTTAATAGTAGAGGGATTGTTGTGTGTTTTTATATAATTGAGAATATGGTATATGCTTATGCTCTAAAATTTCTAAAACTTGTAGTTAGCATATGTGAATTCTACAATTTGGAAGGTCATGACAATTTTGATTGTTTAAAACTAAGACAATTGCAGATGGTTAGATCACATGAACAACAAATGAATTATATTCAATATAATAAAACTAAGTATGAGAATCCTATAGTTTACCCAACTAATGGTCAGTTTAGAACATGTAATATGTTGAGAGACAAGGAAGTTTGGGATAGGTATGACAAACTTGAGCGTAGCCTAGAGCAAAACATGGATAAATTGGAACAATACTTGTGTTAGTAACAAGAAGTCAACTAAGTAAATTATAGGGAAGAATATTCAGAACCTAAAATTGATATCGCATATGAAACAAAAAAAACCATAATGAAAATTGATTAAAAATTGAATGCAATGAGACTAGATGATCTTGAAAGAAAGCTAAAAGCATTGGATGAATTTACAAAGAAATTACAAGTTATGCAACAGGAAAATATAAATGAAAACTTTAATGTTATAAATCTACGTAATTTGCAAGACATATAGTCAAAAGAAAATACTAAAGAAATAAAATTTAAAAAATGTAATTGAAAACTGAAAACAATTGAAGATAAAAATCAAGAAAATAAAATACAAGAACATCATGAAAATAATGAAAATTTGGAAGATGTATGTATAACATTAAGATCTGGAACTGATATACCACTAAGAATTCAAAAAGAAAGTAATGTGAAGGTGGATAAGAACAAAATTCAAAATGATAATGAAAATGTAATATCTGAAAACTTAGAAATCAATGAAGAAAAATCTGAATATGAAAATGAGATTAAAAATAATCAAAAGAATGAAATGAAAGAAAAAGAATCTAGTAAAACACAATCATTAACACCCTATCCTAAAATATTACAACAAACATTTCCTGAAAAACAAGAAAAAGTTAGTGAAATTTTTGAAAAAGTACAAGTTAACATCCCTTTGTTAAACTTATTGTAGAAAATGTCACCTTGTGCTAAATTTCTTAAGAATTGGCGTACTAAGAAAAGTGAGCGAAAAGTTTTAAGGAAAGTCTTTTTAGCTAAGCAAAGTAGTTCCCTATTTTTACCACAAATTCCTAAAAAGCTATCTAATCTAAGAATCCCTGTCATATCATGTACCATAGGAAATACCATTCTGGAAAGAACCTTAATAAACCTAGGTGCAGGTATAAATGTTATGCCTAGTGATATATTTACATCCTTAGGATCAGAAGGCTTAATCCCTACTAGGACTATCATTTAATTAGCTGATAGAAGTATAGGATACCCTAGAGGAAAAATAGAAGATGTCCTAATTAAAAAAAAAAACTTCATATATCCTATCGATATTGTGATATTAGATTCCCAACAAATTAAGTATCAAAATCATGATACATCTTTAATTTTGGGAAGACCATTTTTAGCAACTTCAAGGGTTGTTATAAATTGTATAACTGGAGTGATGAAATTAGCATATGGTAATGAGGATATCCAATTAAACATTTTCAAACCAGAAAAGTTTAAGGAGTTAGAAATGTCCTTACATACTATAAACTTTTTAAAGGATAAAGGAGATGTGCTAGATGATGTGATTCAAGAAGAATTAAATAGGCAACTAGATTTTGAAACTTTAGAAGTAAGTGAAAGCATAGGTGTAGAAGGAGATCAAGAAGAGTTTAATATAGAAGATGAAAATGTTCAATTAGGAGCTCTAGCTTCTGATGGTCAACATTTAGAACTAAAACATTTACCTCCTGAATTAACATATATATTTTTTGAAGAAAAACAAACATGTCCAATCATTATTGCTTTAGATTTAAAAGAGGATCAAATTTCTAAACTAAAAGATGTAGTAAAAACTTATAAAGAAGTAATAGGATGGATTATGATTGATATAAAAGGGTTAAGTGCAACTATATGCTATCACCATATCTTTAGAAGAGAATGCTAAACCAGTTAGAATTCCTGAGAGAACATTAAATCCAAACCTTAAAGAAGTAGTCAGGAAGGAAATAGTGAAATGGTTAGATAATGACATAATTTATCCAATTTTTGATAGCTCATGGGTTAGTCCAATCCATATAGTTCCCAAGAAATCAGGATTAACAGTTATTAGGAATGAAAGTCAAGACTTGATACCTATTAGAATCCAATTAGGCTAGTGTTTAGAATGAAAAAGTGCATAATATTAACAGTTAAATGATGGTTAATTGCATAATATTTAGCTTATCATATGAGAATTAAGTCATTATGTTATAATTGTATTGTTATATGCTTTAATGAAAGAATCTACATAATTTCAAGGAATTAGCGTTAATTAAGTATATTTTTTGAACTGTCGGTGAATTACAGGTTTTTAATTCTTAAGTATCCAAATTGTCTGTTATTTCGAAGAGTTATATTTCATGTATTGGACAATTATATTTAAAAAATAAGAAATTGTTCTTTTCAAGAGTGAAATATTACTATTGGGAAGACCCATACTTATTTAAAAAATGTCCTAATCTAGTTTTAAGGAGGTGTGTTCCAGAAACTGAATATCAGAGCATATTGTCTTTTTGCCATGACCAAACATGTGGAAGACATTTTGGTTCAGGGAAAACTGCTACCAAAATTCTGCAATGTGGATTCTATTGGCCAACACTATTCAAAGATGTTCATAAATACTGCTTAAGTTTTTTAAGATGTCAACAAATAGGAAGGATATCAAAGAGGAATATGATGCCTCTGAATCCTATTGTTGAAGTTGAAATATTTGATGTGTAGGGAATAAATTTTATGGGTCCATTTCCTATGTCTAATCAATAATTATATATTGTTAGGGGTGGATTATGTATCTAAATGGATAGAAGTTATTCCTGCAAAAACTAATGACAACAAAGTGGTAATACATTTTATAAGAACTAATATAATTGCTAGACTTGGAATACTTAAAGCTATTCTTAGTGATAGAGGAACTCATTTCTGTAATAGAGGTTTTGAAGCCTTAATGAGAAAATATGGAGTAAATCACAAAATTGCAACATCATATCATTCGTAGACAGGTGGACAAGTAGAAAGTACAAACAAACAAATTAAGTTAATCTTAGAAAATGTAGTAAATCCTATTAGAACAGATTGGGCTAATAGATTAAAAGATGCACTTTGGGCTTATAGAATTGCTTATAAGACAAGCTTAGGTATGTCACCTTTTAGGTTAGTATATGGAAAAAGTTGTCATTTACCAGTTGAAATTGAACATAAAGCTTATTGAGCATTAAAATCTCTAAACACTAATTTAAATCAAGTTGCTGAAAATAGAAAAATGCAATTGATTAAATTAGAAGAATTTAGGAATGAAGCTTATTCAAAAACTGTAAAAGAAAAAGAGAAAATAAAGTTTTGGCATGACAACAAAATTATTCCAAAAACTTTTGAAATAGGACAAGAAGTATATCTTTACATGACTAGACTTCATAATCATTTAGGAAAATTAAGATCTAGATGGGTAGGACCTTACATAATTTGAAATATTTATTCCTATGGAGCTATTGAAATTGAAAATCCTAGAAATCAGAATGTATTTAAAGTAAATAGACAAAGACTTAGACCTATTCTGAAAATTCTAAAACGTTCCTTTGGAATTATAGAAGAAGTAAGAGTAGAGGACTACTTGAGCTTTATTAAGTAAGAAATAGATATACATATGTTTACTGTTTTGTATTAAAAAAAAAACTTATTTTAAATACAACGATCCAACCAAAAGAAATTATCGGTTTTACTAAAACATATATTAAGAGAGAAATATTGTTACGATGACATCAAAAGGATCCATCGATTTAACCGAAACATAAATATATATATATATATATATATATTAAGTAAAAGTGTTGGTTTGACTGAAACAAGGTATCGGTTCAACCAAATATATATAAAAAAAAGTATTTAATTTTGGTTCAACCGAGAAAATATAACGATTTAACCGAAATTCTAAAATGTTGAAAAATTAAGAGTCGGTTAGACTTGAAATTCTTCAATATTGATCGAATTAAAAAGTATTATTATAAGTATTTTTATTAGTTATAACTTTACGAGAGGTCCGTTGAGTTATGCTTAACTCAACGAACTTATTTCGTTGAGTCTAGGATAAGTTAACAAACTTACTCCATTGAGTTAACTATAACTCAACAAAGTACTTAAGGTAAGTCCATGGACTTAGTCCATGGAGTTAACCGTAACTCCACGAAGTAATATATGTGAGAAGCGATAGTTTGTACAAGAAAATGACCCGATTACTCGACACAAACCTAGGGTTTATTTAAGCTAAAACTTAGGAATTGTGGGCATTATCCGCAGAACCATGTAGCACTTAGAGCACCAAAAACAATTCTGTTCTATTCCATAACACCACAAAGATAACAGACGACGCCAGAATTCTGAGAAGTAGTGGACACTACAAGATTTCTTAGGGAGTCAAAGGAATGGGAGAAAGAATTAGAAAAGGTAGAATCTGATATTTTCTACTGGAGAAAAGTTTTGGTTGATTTAAATATTAGAATACCTCAGATAGTAGAAGCTAGAATCAAAGTAGCAATAGAAGTGGCTGTAAATAAAGAAAGGAGAATTAGACCAAATAATGAGGTTGCCCTAGAGTTGATTCGGCGCAAGTCATGACTATGGTTTATAAGACATATTGCTGGACACGCTTGGTGGGACATCTGGGAGCAACAAAAGAAAGCAGTTGAAGAACCTGTAGCTGAAGAGTCGGCTACCAAAAAACCTATTACAGAGGAACAGCAACCAAGACCATCCATTCCACTACCAAGGCTGTTAGAAAGAGCAGCATTTTTGGGGCCATCGACACTAAAGGAATGGAGAGAATTCGCAGAACTTGTTAAAGTTGCCAAGAGTCAAGGAAATTCTGAAGATATGGTTGTGGCAAAGACTCATTTACTTTATGATGCACTATGCAGGAAAAGGGTTGAAGATAGGTTGAAGGCCTATTATAAAATTAAAGTAGAATAGCATTCTGAAGCAGCTAGATCACTAGTTGCAAGAGAAACTGAAGTTGGTCCTTTCAGACCAGTAACTGTTAAGCAGGAAGAGCAAGTACCTATGGCTCAAGGGCTTGGAGAGCCCAATTTTATAGACTTAGTCTCAAAGGAAGAAGAGGAAGAATAGACACACAACTAATTAGAAGAAAAGGAAAAGGAAAAATGCCTAAGGCTGAGGAGATAGTTAAATTCGAGCCTATATTATCAGTAGGGCCTAAAGAGACCATTTTTGTTAATCTGCTATCTAAATCTGAGGAAAAAGAAAGAGAAGAAGTTGAACAAGAAGAAAAGAATTCGATAGATTCCTCTAAAGAGAATGAAACTCTTCAGCAACTTATGGAGAGAATTCAAGACAAAATTGTGGAAAGTTCTACAGGCTCTCCACAACAATTCAAAGCAGAAGAATAGGAATCTTTGGATTATTTTCAACAACAATTACAACAACAAACTCAACATATCAAAGAGGAAATTCAAGAACAAACCCCTCTAGAGCAACAAATCCAAATTCCTAACTCTATAGAAGCAACTATTTTGATGAAATTCATTTTTGGAGTTAGGAAGCAATGAATAAGTATCAAGAAATAAAGGGGTTTGATATTATATATAGTAGATCAGTAAACTAGCATGACATGGAGGACATTAAAGAATTATTTGAGTTCCAGGGTCTACTGCAATTTATTTCTTAGTAGAAAGGGCATGCAGTGTATGAAAATCTAATGCCCTGTTTTTAAGCAAATTTAAGAAATGAGGAAAGAGGATTAGTTTCTAACATGGAGCAAACTGATGTACTGATAACACCAGAGCTTCTCCATAATATTTTTGGACTAAGAAATGAAGGAATTGAAATTCTAGAAGAAACAACTATAGTGGAATGGACTGAATAGAAAATTAAGTAATATATAGCTAGTGATTCTCATGTGCCAATACTTAATAGAATGAAGTACTTAAATGGAAAGGCACACATGGTGGCAACTATACTGGTGAAAACTGTTTATCAAAGACAAGGCCATGACATTGAACTAAGTCAAGTTGTCAAGTGGGCCACTATATTGTTGTGAAAGGTTAAATCAGAAACTTGTTTATTAGGCGATGCTAGAAAACTTGTTTGATTTGTTTTTATGCTTATATTAATAAATTCTTTTAGAAGTAAACAAATAACTTTTTACACAAATTAGATATTAAATCTAATTTGTATTTTAACTACAAGTGCATAGTATATATTGTATTTGTGTGTAAGTATGAGTCGATCCCATAGAGATTGAGTAAGAATTGCGTACTATTTTTTATTTTTATATTGAAGTTTACATGTATTCAGTTAAGCACTCCATTGAGTTAGAGTTAACTCAATGGACTAATCTTGTGGACTTAAGTTAACTCCACAAGCCTACATTTCCAGTTAAATATTGTTATTCACAAAGGAATTCGGCCAACCATTGGGCGATTCCATAAAATGTAAATAACATCAATTAAGCTCTTTAATGTTAGTTAATCTAAGATTTGTCATTAAGCAATACTAACATTTAGATATTTCAAATAGTAACCATTAAAGTCTTCAAGTATCTAGGATGAATTAATTTCAGTAAACAATAAAACTATTTTCTATTTTTTGAATCAAATGAACATAAAACATTCATAATACTGACAATGATAATATTAATCAGGATACAAAACAAATAATACAACACTTTGATACTAAATGTAAATACAGATAATTAATTGTTTTTGGTATTTTTGTTTTGATATGTTCCTAAAGATGAGCGAAAGGTGAAATGTAAAAATCTTTATTGATAGTAAAAACTTCTATCACTACATGTGACACGATTACACCGCTAAAAATTTAATCACTTAAATCTTGACTCCTCTCCCTATAGAATCGCGAATCAAGAATTGTAAGTTGATCTCCTCTTCAGCATACTGGCATCAACCTGAAACTAAGGCTAGAAGTTTTATGATCTCCTGAGATATGAGTCGGTGCTTGGTGAAAATGGCTTCCCTTCTTGTGATGTGATCACTCCTCACAGTGGTTGTTAGTCACCGTGTTTGGCTTGAAATCGACCTGACATCCGAAAAGTATCCTCACAGACCTTTGATAGTTGGTGATTTTGGTGGTGTTGTGGAGCTTCAGGGAACTTTCGACGCTTCCTATAGTTAACACATTCCTCCACATACAACACCACATTTTCTTTGTCTTTCTCCTCTTCTTTTATATTTCCTTCAATAGTAACTGTTTCTGCTTAAATGATGGGTTGAATTTCCTTCATTCAAATCAATGATGGTGATTTCTTTTTCATTCCATGAGTGAATACCTATGTGATATATGCAATCGTGGTTTTCCTTCATATTGTATCTTCTCATAACTCTTCTATTCTTACACTTGCAAAACACATGACTAAACAAGAAACTTATCTGTTCGTTACTCATTTTATAAAACTCGAATAGTTATCCATCCATGCGTATAAAAACTCAAACAGTTATCTAACTCTTCGATTTTTCATTACTGAACACACATGGAAAACACGTGAAAACTTAAAATATTAAAACACATGTGTAGATAACTTAACTATATGAGTTTTTAACATAACTCTATGACTAAAATGAAACGTTAACTATCTGAAAGTTTACATTACCTATTTCTGCATAATACTAACACAACACGTTACCTTAGTGTATATTCAAGTAACTCAACATGTATAGTTATGCTAACTTAACGAGTTATACATGTGCAACTCACGTGACATAATAAAACATTTAATTTCAACACATGCATCAAACTAACTTAATGAGTTCAGATATACAACTTACAGTTTTTACAAGATAACTCAATGAGTTCTCACGTGATCTTTTTACACATTTAAACCTGTAATTTAACGAGTTGGCACGTGATCTTTCAACAAAAAGAACACTAACTCAATGAGTTTTTACTGTGCACCTGTACATGATATAAATATATGCAAATAAAATAGATCATGCTTAATACTATAAAACCACACTTAAATCAGGTTTTCTGATCACAACACGTGTACTCTAGAAAATAATAAAATATTCTTTAAGCGTTTAAAACATAATTGTCTAGTACATGAAATGTAACTCTCTAAAATAATAGACATTTGAAGACTTAGGAATTAAAAAGCCTGTAATTCACCGATAGTTCAGAAATGTACGTAATTAACATTAATTTCCTGAAATTATGCAGATTCTTTCATTAAGGCATATAATAATGCAATTATAACATAATGGCTTAATTCTCATTTGATAAGCTAAATATTATATAATTAACCATCATTTAATCGTTAATATTATGCACTTTTTCATTCTAAACACTTCCCCCATACTTAACTTTTGCTAGTCCCTTAGCAAATTACTAAGATCTAATTAGTTGGTCTTTCTAAAGTGCTAGAACTAATTCTTCATTTTGTATCTTCAGAATACTTAAATTAGATTAATGTAAAGATATTCTGTATTAATTCAGCAATCTAATTTAACATTGTTTTCTCCTCTCCAACCTGCAAATATATTTAAAACATATGTAAATTACATACAAAATATATTAGCATCACATAAGTGGTAATTATATTATCAAATTTTTCTTTTCAAACATTTGTTATCCTGAATTTCCCAATATGATTTCTAGAATAAATTTCAACTACATACGAATCAAAAAACAAAATTTCTAGAAGATAAGTTACTTAGTACTTCGCTTAGTGCATCGAGTGGTAATTTCATCAATTCCATCTGTTGTGATTCTATTTAACAAAAACAAAATTTAGCAGAAATAAAATTAACATACCTACTTGCATACCTTCGTTGAGTGAAGTAATAACTCTATGATACTACTAACTATAGTTAAACTTTCATTCATTTTTTTTCTTTTTATATTTTTCTACCTACTATATTATACATAGTTACTTTAGTTATACTACTTCATTTAGCTTCCCTCCCAAAGGAGGTATAAATTTCATTAACAATTCTATTAACAGGGTTAGGCACTGGTTGCATTGATAATCGTCCAGCAGGTCTAATTTCTATTGATTCCTTCTGTCTAGGAGGTAAATTTCTATTCATATTATGATTTTGAATGGCAGCATTTCCAAATACAAGTTCTAGATGATTGTTTAATTGTTGGATTATCTTTTCTAACTTCTCTATTCTAGATCCTTGTTCAATTAATGCTTCATAACTTATATTTTTGTCATTTATATTTTCTCCTCCTTGGAAATTGTGATTTCTCCAAGTTAGGCTCAGGTCATTTCTCCAATTAGGGTTATAAGAATTTCCAAAGTTATCTTTTTGGTTTCTAGCATAAATAATATCTAAGTCACTAATATTTGCATTCTTTTCTGCTAGCTTTTGATTTAATGATAACTCTTCTATTTTCTTTGTTAACTCAGTTAATTTAACTTCAAGCATAGTGCTTGAATCTATTTCATGCATTCTCCTTAGCAATATTCTTTTATTTGTGATAGCTTCAACCGAGTTTTCCTACTGAGCAGTTCTTTTTGCAAAGTTTTCTAAGTATGCCCATGCTTCTTCACTACACAGTTTTAAAAATCCATTCTGACAAGTAGATTCTAATAAAGATTTAGTTGAAACATCGATGCCTTCATAAATTATACCTATTAATTGTGCTTTACTCATTGCATGATGTGGACATTGAGTCAGTAAATCTTTAAATCTTTCAACATATTTCCAAAATGATTCTCCTTGCTTTTGGCTACACATTAATATTTCCTTTTTCTTTTTAATCGTTTGATGTGTTGGATAATATTTTTCTAGAAAAACAGAGCAAAATTCAGTCCATGCAAAAATTGAATCAAGCGACAAAGTATATAACCATCTCTTAGCTGTATCCTTTAAAGCAAAAGGAATATATCTAAGTTTAATAACATCAATACTCATGTTCGGCATTTTCAACATTTGACAAACTTCATTAAATTCTTTAAGGAAATAATAGGCATCTTCTCTTTCTAATCCATGAAAGTATGGCAATTGACTAATATAATTACATTTCAGTTCAAACCTATCTCCCTCAAAGTTTGGCAATCGAATACATGAAGGTTCATCAACTAGTTCAAGATATAGAATTTCCCCTAATGGTTTTTCTATTGGAGCAGTCATATCTTCGTTCTCCTTTAAAGAAAGGTTAGCTACACCCCTAAGGATCTCGTTAAAGTCTAATTCAGAAAATATTCCAGTACACCTCTATGTTGAATAATCCTGTGTAGGTGTTCTTACTAATCGTTTAGTGTTAGGAGAACGAGTCCATGTGCTCATAAACTCTTAATATAAAGTAAAATTGCAAAAGACAAATTACATACCAGTCTAAAGCTTTGTTGTAGCTAGTTGTTGACGGATAAAGTTGAATCAACTACTTCTCCTTCCAATTCCCCAACGAATTTTCTTTTCTTTCCTGAAGTGCTAGTAGCTAGTAAATAACATTCTATTCTATATTTATAATGCATGTCCATAAGGCAAATGAATCTCATTGCAGGAACGTGTCTTGTAAAGTACAGTATGGTTCCTATTTTATGGATACGTGTTCCACTTCTAATTTCAAATTTTAGTAACTGCTAAACCCACGAAGTTTCTATTCATGGCTAAAAGAATAACTGTTACACTAACTTTACAAACTAACTTCGTTGAGTTACACATAACTCAACAGACTAGCCTCAATTACTATTTCTAACTCAATGAACTAATTGTTTGGATTAAAATGTTGCATATTTTTATAGGATCTTATTGGTTAAATATATTTACATGAGATTTATTAAAGTCATATTATGCATTTATTTCATTATTTAACCAATAAGAACCAATCCCCATTTTATACAGTTAAAAGTAGGAAATTATTTCAAACATGCATCATTTATGAATTTTATGGATGACTTGATATTTTGATGTATTTATTGTTGTGAAAGGTTTATAATTCAATTGAAGATTGGAGAAAGAAAATCAAGTGGGATTTAATCCCAATCGTTGAATCAAAGATGGATCTCCAAACTTGGAAACTCTCTCTATAAAAGAGAGTGATGCACGTCTAGGTCTTCTGTCTTGGAGTTTTTGTTTTCCACCTCCAACACCACTAGCTGTCACCCCCACTTGGAGCTCCATGTCTTGAAGCAAGGAAGGAGAATGCCAGATTCCACCACATCTCTTCAACTCGGATCTCATCATCTTCATCCCACAAGTCATCTCCAACGTGAAAGCCTTCATCCCACATCTTGGAGGAGGGACGTCCACCACTACAAGGGTTCTCTTCTTCATTTGTGAGGTTCCACAAATCGTTTCTCCCCTTTCCCCTCTTCCTTGGCTTCAGATGTATCACTTTTTATCATGTTTCATGTAGGTAGTTATTTATGTTCTTAGTTTTCATTGTAATAGGGTAAAAGTAGAAAACAGATTCGTTGTTGTTTGTTTGTTCCTTTTTGAATCCGTGAATCTTTGTTCTTTTCATCTGAAAATCATAAAAACAGGTGTTGTTATTGATATATATTCATATATTGTTGTTTGTTGATGTTGAAATCCGGATATTACATTCTGTTATGCATGAAACAACAAAGAATTCATTAAAGGTTGTGCATGTTGTTTGCAGATTTGCAGTTTTGTTGATCTATTATTATTCCGAGAGTTCATATGCATTCTGGAGCGATTCTATTTAACTGAAAATTCTGAAAAAAAATCTTAATCGTGCTATTATAAGTCTTCTATGATTCTGTAAAATTTCATAGCAATCCAAGAAGATTTGTTGCCATTTTGAAGCTATAACTCTATCAAGCACAGAATTCGGTCTAAGACTCTTTTGTCGTGATTGTAACGTGTTTTTATCACAACTTAGATCGCATAAAAATTTGAATAAATATTTTATTAATATCTATATTCTGTCTAGTTTGCAACGCATCTGATTTTGTAATTTTTGGTTGAGTGATTCGGGATTTATAAGGTTTTTAAGATAAGTTGTGGTTCATGATTTCTAAACCATATACTCTGTTAACTACCCCTTATAATACTTGGACAATTACTGAAAAAGAAAATGAAACTCTGAATGCTAAGGGCTTAAATATTTTATTCTGTGCATTGAGTTATGAACAGTTCAGTAAAGTGTTGGCATATAAATCTGCTTATGAGGTGTGGCATGCATTAGAAGTTTCACATGAAGGTACTTCTCAAGTTAAAGAGACTAAAATAAACATGTTGATTCATAAGTATGAACTCTTTAAGATGCATGAAGACAAAAATATTTCTGAGATGTTTTCCAGATTTCTTGATATCATAAACTCTTTAAAATGTTTAGGAAAGAATTTTGAATAGAAGGATTTGGTGAGGAAAATTCTCAAATCCCTAAGTTCTAAATGGTCTCAGAAAGTAACATCAATTGAGGAATCACGAGATTTAAATGTTTATACTATGAATGAACTTATAGGAAATTTAACAGCTTATGAAGTTAAATTAAATGAATCACTGAGTCACAACAAACTAAAAATGAAGAAAGAAATAGCCTTCGAAATTAATTCAGATTCTGATCTGATATATCTACTAATTCTGACGAGGATTTGATTTTGCTGACTAGGAAATTCAAGAAAGCATGGAAAGCTAGGAAACAGCAAAGGAACAAAAATGATAAACCCTCAACGTCAAAATCATTGAATGACAAGAATTCTTCATCCAGAAAGTATGTATGTTACAACTATAAGAAACCTGGACATCTTTCTCTAGATTGTCCTATGAGGAAAAATGAAAAGCAAAGTAGGACAAATTAGAAGAAGACGGCTCAGAAAACTCAGAAAAAGTTTTACAAGAAAAAGGCTTTGAAGGTCACTTGGGATGACACGTCTGAAGAGTCTGAATCTGAGGAATCAGCATTAAAATCTTCACATTCAGAAGGAGAACAAGAGTTAGAAGTCGTTGCTCATGTGTACTTCATGGTAGATGAATCTAAGGTAATATCTAATCTTGAAAGTCATTCAGATTTCAACTTTGATGAATTATTATGTGCTTATCATGCATTATTACAAAAACTTAAAGTATGTAAACTGGAAAATAAGAATATTAGAAAATCTTCATCCATTATGGAAGAAGAAAATTGTTTCCTGTCTACTACTTTAGAAAAGTTTAAATGTGATAATGAAAATCATGCTAGAGATTTGCAAAAATTTAGATTTAATGAATGTATCTTGCATGAACAAATACAGAATATAAATGTTGAAAAATTAAAGATAAAATCTGAAAATGAAATGTTGAGAAACAATATAAATGAACTTGAATTAGAGATAGAAAAATTAAAACTGAGAGAGCAAGATTTAAATTCTACCTTTGAGAAATGAAATTTAAGTCAAACTAAGTTAGACAAACTAACTAGTACCCCTGCGGTGTCTTATAAATTTGGCTTAGGATTTGATTATCCTGAATATCCTGAATCTCAAGCCAATAAAGGATTTATTAGTTGCAGTTCAAGTAAATCTAAGACTAAAATTCCTTTTATTATGAAACAAGGTAATAAATATGTAGAAGTAGGTACTTCAAGGGATGAATCATGCAGTAATAATATAAATCAATGTGATTTGTCAAATTGTACTTCTAACATGACTATAAATGTTTCTAAAAATCTTGTTTCTTGTTCTGGAAATTCAGTTTCTAATGTTTCTAAAATTTCAGACAATTGTAGTAAACTGAAAATTCAGAAACCTAAGCAAGTAATTCAATACACTGGTATTAGACCAATTACTCATTCTACATGTGATAAAACAAAAAATTCTTGTGCAGAAAAAGATTTTGTATGTACGGAAAGTGTTAATACAAGTACAAAATCTTGGTATGAACTTACAGAAATGTATAAGCATGACCAAAATAAATTAACATCTGATAAAAATATGTTTGGTCTTGATTATACTACATCTGAAAACAAAAAGAATGATTGCAAAAGCAATAATGCTATATGTGAGTATGAAGCTAATGATAAATCAATAGTACTTACAACTAATAAGAATATAAATGATAATGTTAAACTATTTTTAAACAAAAAGAAGAAATATGCATTTAATGAACTTGGTCCTCAACAACATTGGGTACTGTTCGTGTTTTCCCAGCACTACACTAGAAAAACTTGGATTTGTTACTTCTATTTTTACTTAGTTAATTTATCTTTATGCCTATTCTTTCTTTTAGAAGTAAACAAACAACCTTTAATACAATTTAGATATTAATTCCAATTTGTACTTTAACTGCAAGTGCACAGTGTCTATTGTATCAGTGTGCAAGTATAGGTCGATCCCATAGGGAATTGCTGACGAATTTAAGAAATGTTTGATTGTGAACAATTCAAATTTATATTCAATAAGCACTCCGTTGAGTTATAGTTAACTCAACGGACTAAGTTCGTTGAGTTATGGCTAACTCAACGGACTATCCTCGTGGACTTAAGTTAACTCCATGAGCCTCTCTCTTCTTTATAATACTGCTATTTACAGAGGAATTCGGCCAACCATTGGGCGATTCCACAGATTGTAAATAACATCAATTAAGCTTTTTAATGCTAGTTAACATTGGATTTATCATTAAGCAATACTAACATTCAGATGATTCAAATAATAACCATTAAAATCTTTAAGTTGTTTTGTATGAACCAATTTCAGTAAACTATAAAATTAAAACTAACATAAAACAATCATAAAACTAATACAGATAACATTAATCACGATACAACACAAACAATACAACACTCAAATACAACATACAAACAAAGATAAATTGTTTTTGGTATTTTTGTTTTGATGTGAACATGGAAATGGGCGAAAGGTGAAATGTAAAGTAATTTCACTTGACAGTAAATACTTCCGACACTACTTGCAACGCGATTACACCACTGAAAATTGAACCACTTACAATTCTATCTCCTCTCCCTATAGAATCGTGAGTCCAGAATTGCAAGATGATCTCCTCTTCAGTATACAGGCATTAACCCGAAGCCAAGGCTAAAAGCTTTATAATCTCCTGAAATATGAGTCGACGCTTGGTGAAAATGTCTTCCCTTCCCACGACGCGATCACTCCTCACAGTGGTTGTCAAGCACTGTGTTTGGCTTGGAATCGACCCAACATCAGGCAAGTATCCTCACAATCCTCCGATGATTGGTGATTATGGTGATGATAACGATGGTTGGTGTGATACTTCAGAGAATCACCGATACTGTCTGCAAAAAGCTCGGTGCTCCTCCTCTGTATACACTGGCCGTCCATCGATCACACACTTTCTTTTTTTCTTCTTTTCTTTTATATTTCTTCAGTGGTAACTGCTTCTGCTTGAATGGTCGGTTGGATTTCCTTCCTTCAGATCAACGGCGATGATTTCTTTCTCCCTACACGATTGAATTCCTACGTGATACGTGCGAACGTGGTTTTTCCTTCCAACTATCTATTCCTGCAACCGCTACAGTGGCATATTAGAAAATATATAGTCTGTGGAGTTACAGATAACTCAACGGACTTCCTTCGTTGATTTAACTATAAAACACGTGCAAAAATAACAACTTAAGTTTATAACGCTAACCTAACGCGTTGCCTTAGTGTTCAATATAGCAACTCAACACATACAGTTATGTTAACTTAACGAGTTATAACATAAGTAAATCTACCAGCTCTCAACACGTGTCAGCAGCAGTTTAAACATAAAATAACATTTCAAAGAGTTACAGGTATAACTATCCGATGCTCAGATGTATTTTCGGATACCTAAGAATTTCACAGCCTACAATTTACCGACAGTTCATAAATGTACTAAATTAACATTAATTCCCCAAAATTAAGCAGATTCTTCAATTAAAGCATATAACAGTGCAATTATAACATAATGGCTTAATTCTCATATGATAAGCTAAATATTATGCAATTAACCATCATTTAACTGTTAATAATATACACTTTTTCATTCTAAACACTTCCCCCATACCTAAATTTTGCTAGTCCCTTAGCAAACTAAGATCTAATTAATTGGTATTTCAAAAAGTGCTAGAATTAATTCTTCCCCTTTTGTTTTTTTTTCTTTTGTTCACCATAAACATATATTCTGTATGTTTCAGTAATCAACCTGCAAAGATATTTAGAATATATGTAAATTACATACAAAGTATATCATCTTCATATAGGTGTTAATTATATTATCGTTTGTTCTTCTTTTCATCATCTGTAATCCTGAATTTTCCAATAAGTTTTTCTAGAAGAAATTTCAACAACATACGAATCAAAGTACAATCCAATTCAATCTGATTATGACAAGTAGAATAAAGAATTGTATTTCCATTAAACAACTTCAAAAGTCAATTCCAGATTCATATTTCAGCAATTCTAGATAACAAAAAATATACTCGATTCATAAGATATCTGTATTTCACAAAACACTTGTATCTTTTTAGAACAATATATATATATATATATATATATATATATATATATATATATATTTGTACTTTAAAAGTTAATTTGACAAGCTTGAATCATGCAAGAGCTTTCTAATGTACCCATGTAACGAGCTTTCAGTCAATAATCCCAGATCTGATCAAGATCTTAGGTTGCTAGATTTTCAGAGTCCTTTTTCAGGTCAACAATCCTTACATACCTATTTGCTCAAGTACAAAAGGCTCGTGATCAAACAAGTCAATAAACTCTCAAGGTTTTTTTTTTTTCTTTTCTTTTTCTTTTTCTTTTTTTTTTCTTCTTCTTTTTTTTTCTAAAAATAAATGCACACACAAAACAAAGCATTAATCACATACTGTATATGCACGTATTTCATTAATACAGATGCAATAAAACACCAATCTCATATAATCCTACTTCTATCATTTACTAAAAATATGAATCCATAATAATAAGCTCATACTTTATCTGTAGTTTAATAAGATCTACACATAAATCATTCTACAAGTTCAATCAGTCAAAGTAAATGTATCTTTCATCATATGTGTTTCATTTAATCTAGAATTCACATCTCAACTCCTTCAGGACTTCAGATAATTTTCTGATTAAGCATTAAATATTCTGATTTCATTTTAAAATCATGAAACTGTTAAACTCATGAAATTCAGAAAAATCATAAGATACTATATTTAGATTTACATAAATAATAAATTCTATAGCATCTTCTATAGCCTTCTAAATATAACATTCAAGCAATTTATAAAAATTTTACAGTCTCAATTATCGGATAATTACAGCAAGTTCATAAAAATTTTCAATTTCCTCAAAACTTTGCAGTACCATTTTAATTCCTTTAATTAACAAACTTACATGGCTGTTACTTTAATTACCTCCCTCCCATACCTACATTTTGCTTTGTCCTAATGTAAAAGATTTGACAATAAGTACAGTAATTGTAGCAGGCATGAATAAAGTTTTGTTTGATTTAAAATTCAGGATAAGTAATTGGTTACATACCTTGTTCCATTTGTATCTCTTTCTGCATATTTCGATTTTTGATTCTGAAAAACTTTTCATTCCCAAATAAACACAGAATATAAAAAAAAATAACATTTAACAGATATTAATAAATCAGTGTCTTGTGTGGAACCCAGGCTCCTATGCCTTTGGTGGCTCACAAGCAAGCCAGTTGGTTTCCCAGAACAGATACCAACAAACTAGATTGATATTTTGTTTTGTTTGTTTGTTTTTTTTTTTTTAAATGAACATGAAAACTTCAAAATTCTTTTTTTTTCTCTAAAAATAAATGTAGAATACACAACATTAAACACACAAAATCACAGCTTAAGAACATGATTGAAAAGTAGAAACAAATGGAATAAATGTATCAGTCCAAGCAAACTTTTTAGGCATAGTTCTTCTTGGTATTAATTCTGTTTTAATGTAGTTCTTGTTCCTTTTTAATTTGTAAACATGCAATATATTATAAATTCCAAATATGAGTGTATTACCATTAATGATATGTAACGCAAAAAGGGATCCTTTTTGGTTCCAAGGTAATGTAGTAGTTTCTATTTCTACATCTATTTCAATATACTCGTCTTCCCACTTCCATTCATTCATGTCTTCCATAATCCATATTTGAAATTTCATCAGTTCATCCCACCATCTTATCAAACATAAAGTAGGATCATCTTCTTCATTATACCACATTCCTATTTGAATTTCATTAAATTCTGCAGATGGTGGTTTAGCTATTTCACTCAGTACAGGTAAAATTTCTATATAATCATCATAATTGTCTATGCTCACTATGTATAAATCAGATCCATATGCTAATGATATCTCTGTGACTAAATAGATATATCCATAAAGTATGACATGTGTTTGGTTAATTAATGATTTCTATCTTAGATATATTATAATGTTTTCATTCCAAGATCTGTTCAGAAAATTATACACACTTAAGCGTAAATCTTCACCCCAATTTCCTGTAGGTCTCCAATAATATAATTTTTCAGGAATTGTAGAATTTTTATCAAAAAATATTAAAGCTGACCCACAATTTACAGTTGGTGCTTCAAATCTATTAGGTCTTCCTATATTCAATTCTTCTCCTGTTATAGGATTTCTTATCAAAATATCAGGTAATGATAAACTTGCATACCTTGGTCTCGTCTTGTATATGATTAATCCTTCATCTATCCCCATAATATGATTTATTCATTCTAATGCATTGGGTGGAATTCCAGTAGTTTCTTCCATAGCCAGATATTCATGGGTATTTGAACTACGATTAAATGACCTCCATATGAATCCATCTCTAATCTTAGTCATTTTTGCAACTTGTAATCCCTGAAAATATTTTTCTTCAATAGAGTCTTTAATTTCCTTTGATACACAACACAGTCTGCACAGATCTTTAGCTGACAAGTTACTTAGTATTTCCCTTTGTGCATCCAACGGTAATTGCATTAATTCCATTTGTCGATTCAGTCTGAAGCTTTCCATTCTATAAATATTTGTTGTCGGATGAAGGTTGAATCAACTGCTTCTCCTTTCAGTTCCTCCAATGCTTTCTCCTTTCTCTTAAAAGTACTGGTAACTCGTAAATAACATTCTGTTTCATATATATACTACGCATCCATAAAGTGAATAAATGTATATTTTTAAATCAGGAAAAATATGCAGATGAAATGCTTAAGAAATTTAATTTTAATGATACAAGGATTTGAGGAACTCCTATGAGTACTACTTTAAAGTTAAATATTGATGACATAGGAAAATCTATAGATCAAAGAAAATACAGAAGTATGATTGGTTCTTTACTTTATTTGACTGCTAGTAGACCTGATATTATGTTTGCTGTGTGTGTTTGTGCTAGATTTCAATCTAATCCGAAAGAATCACACTTAATTGTAGTTAAAAGAATATTTAGATATGTACAAGGAACTAAAAATTTCGGACTGTATTATTCTAAGGATAGTTCAATAGATCTTATAGGATATACTAATGCTGATTATGTAGGATCTAAATCTGATAGAAAGAGTACCAGTGGCACATGTCAATTATTGGGAAATAATTTGGTGTCATGGTTTAGTAAAAAGCAAAACTGTGTAGCACTTTCTACTACAGAAGCTGAATATGTTGCTGCTGCACTATGTTGCACTCAGATTCTGTGGATAAGGCAAACTTTAGAAGATTTTGGATTATCTTATGATACAACTAAGATTTATTGTGACAGTAGTTTTGCAATAAATCTTTCTAAAAATCCTGTATTACATTCAAGAGCAAAGCATATAGAGGTTAGACATTATTTTCTAAGAGATAACGTAATTAAAGGAAAAATTAAATTCGAATTTGTGTCTAGTAAAAATCAATTAGCTGATATATTTACAAAACCTCTAGACGAAAATACATTATGCAACATTAGATTAAATTTAGGTATTTGTAGGCTATGTGATGTGTAAAATGCTTAAACTCCACATAAAAAGATAAATATTATTGATGATGTTGTTCACCTCATAGATATTATATACTTATTATAAATATCTAAAGTAATATCTAAACTGCTGCTTAAGATACTATGTATTTATTGTAAAATCATAGTAGTATCTTATTGATTTTAAGTAGTTTATCAATTTTAATAGTTTTTACGATTTTAAGTGGAAGTGTAAATGAAAAACATTAAATACTTCTGACATTCTTAAATTTTGATTAAATGTTTTCTTTGAATCAAGGAAAATGCATATGATCATGCATAAATTTGACTTAATTGATTAAACTTGTAGAATAAGTTATATGTAACTCATCTTAAACTGTTAATCAAAAGTATAAGCTTATTGAAACTAATTCATATTCTCAGTACAATCATAGAAGTAAAAATTGTATGAGATTTGTGTATTATTGCATCTGTATTAATGGAATACATATATATTGTGCTTAAAATGAAAAGTGCTTACAAAGTAAAAATCTTTGAGAGTTTATTGATCAGTTTGATCACGAGCCTTTTGTACTTGAGTAGATAGGTATGTAAGGATTGTTGTCCTGAAAAAGTATTCTTTAAATTTGGCAACCTAAGGTCCTGATCAGATCTGGGATTGTTGACTGAAAGCTCATTACACGGGTACATTAGAAAGCTCTTGTATGATTCAAGCTTTTCAAACTAACTTTTAAAGAAAATTATCAATATTTACTATTTTGAAAAGAAAAAGTTGTTTCATTAATTACAGATATCTTTGAATCGCATATAGTTTATACCAATATGACTACTGATTTATTGAATCAACATCAGTACTTTTGAAAACGTTTATTTGAGATACATTCTTTTATTCTCCTTGAATTAATCGAATTGAGTTCAAAGTTGTGTTTTGATTCATATATAGTAGGAATTGATTCTGGAAATCATTTTTGATAATGTCAGGATAACGGAATTCTTTGAAAAGAAAATGTAAAAGTATAGTTATACTTAACATCTATTGTCACTACAAGTATATTTTGTATTTTGATTGAATATATTTGAAGTATATTTGTAGGGGGAGCATTAACAATGTCAAAAATAGATTAATATAATTTAAAATACAAATCTTAGTTAATCTGAATTAATGTTCTCTTAAAATCTTGATGAAATAATTTAAAAAGACTTATTTAATCTTGAGTTATACACCTAAAAACCCTATTTAAACACTTATTACACGGGGACTTAGGTTATTTGTAAACTTTGTCAAGAAAATCTTTCCCGTTTGTTGCTGTTACAACCTGCGATGATGGTCTCCAAGTTCTACAAAGGTCGTGGCAGAGGAAAAGGCAAAAGCAGAAGAGATGCAAAAGGAAAAGAAATAGAGAACGATGAAGTTCCACGTACTTGGTTTAAAAAAATATTTCGAGTGGACAAAAGGTTAGAAGAACTTTATAGAGATTACTTCTTTCCTTAGAGAATATTAGATGAAGTTAGACAAGAACTTCAACATGCTGATGCAAATATTACATACATGGGTATTCGAAGTAAATTTGATAGAGAATACAGAATGAAATTTGCTGAGATTGCATTTTTGGAACAGTATGCAAAATATTTGGAAAAAGGTGTAAGTTCATCAACTAGAACTCCTCAAACTCCTATAAACGGTACAAGACTACATGCATTTGAGGAACAGCATGAATCAGCTATCCCTACTCCTTTATATTCAAAACAAGTAGAATTAGATATTGCTGTAGACAAAACAAAAGTTGATAGACTTTGAAAGGCTATTGCAATAGAAAGTGCCTTAGAAGAATTAAAGCAGAAAACTTTTATGGAGCAATTTGAAAAGAAAACAGCAATACTTGAAAAGGAGAAACAAAAATGTTATAGAAGAAGGAAAGTCAGAAAAATTATGTCTAAGGAAACAAAGTCTTTTGAAAAAGGAAAATCAGATGAAAATTTATTTCCAAAGGACAATGTATGTCTAAACATTGTACCTTATTGTGCATCTGATAAACTCATCAGTTCTGAACACACTGAAACTGATGAAGATAATGAGACTTTATTTTCCCTTGCTAGAAAACTTGAGAAGAAATCCAAGTCAAATATGTGCTCAAGTTTTTCTATTAGTACAAGTCCTGATGATGCAGAAATTGACAAATCAGAGCATCAGGCACCTGACATTGAACAAGTTATTGCAGATATAATTGACAATGTTGAGGTAGTAACTAGTTCAAAGGCTGAATTGTCTGGAGTAGCAGATATTGAAAATGTTAAGACTCTAGAATAGCTAAAAGTTAACCAGCCTTCTACAGAATCTATAGAAGTAGAGTCTGAGAATTCACAGCATGAATCAATGGAAATATCTATTGAACAAAATGAACAATTACAGACAGATAGACCAGTTGTAGAATTTGTGGAAAAATTATACTTTGAACATTCTATAGAGACTGAACAGATGAATGTTGAGCATATTGACAATGTTCCTAATACTGTTGAAGTTGAAGAATCAAGCTTACCTGAGCAGCTTCAAGATAATATTTTGAAAGAGGAACAACATGACATTCATTTTGAAGAAGAGGTTCCTAAAGATGAATTAAACTCTGAATCACGACTTCAGGTATCACCTTCTTTGTGTACAATATTAAAAATTCAAGGTAATGCAATTCATTTTAGATCTGAAGAAGCATTGCAGAAATACAATAATCTGATTACATGTCAGATTCTGCATGCTCATCCAATAAAATTCAGAAATTTGATGGAAATAAGAGATCTGTTTGAGTTTCAAGGCTTCATTAAATTCTTGCCAGTAGGAACGAAATGGAAGTAATACACAGAGCTTATTGCAGCTTTTTATAGCAATCTGGTCAAGAATGGAAATTTTCTGAAAACTCAAATAAATGAACAGGAGTTTATATTGTCTCCTAAGCTAATTTTTGAAGTTTTAGGATTAAAGAATGAAGGTGTTGTTGTTACCAACAGATTTGACATAATAAGACAACTAGAATGGAACATTCAGTCTTTATCGAAAATTCCAGATGTATATTCTGAAATGAGATTAATGGAAAATCTGAATGCAGAGGCAAGGTTAATTGCAAATATATTGCATGCAAATTTATTTCAGAGAGTTGGACACAATATGGAAGTCAACAGAAGTTGTTTATATGCAACTTATAGCTTGCTAAATAGAATTCAAATCAATTGGTTTGATGTTTTCACTTCTCAACTACAGCATATGAGTTCAAAGTTATTTTATGGTGATGCTGTATGTAGACTCATTGCAAGCCAATTGAATTTATCTAACTGGCCCTCTGAAACTAAAGGCATGAGAGCATTTAGTGTCAAAGATTTGCAAAAATTCCAGGCCATGCATAAACCTCAACGACAACAACAACAACAACCTGATACAGACCATATACAACAACAACAACAACAAAGTTATTCAGTTCATGCAGAACAGCAAACCCAGCTACCTCCTAACTTAGATACAGTGCTTAACGACATCAAAAATGATATTAGGCATCTAGGAGATAAAATATGTAATGCTATAAGTGATATACTTAGGAGGGGTCGATAACTATTTTTGTTTGTTTCTGAATACAAAATGTAATGTTTGTATTACTTGTTTGATTTGATTGAACAATACATTTTTCTGTAAATGTCTTCAATTATTATTCTTGTTTACAAAAAGAGTTGTTGTAATTATATCTCTTATATATATATATATATTCTCTGTAATTATCTTTTTGATTAATGACAAAAAGGGGGAGAAATATTATAAAAAGATGATTATGATCTTAATTGCATATATATACTATAAAAGGAGATGCTATTTAAATGGTTATTGTAATCTGACAGATGATAATTAGAAAACTAATACTTATATAATTATTGACATCTGAGAGTTTTAGTTCTGAGAGGTAAAATTTACACAAACAATAGAAATAAGCTTAAGTGAACTTAAGTCAACAAACAAGTTTGTTGAATTAAAAGTTAACCCAATGAAGGTGCTTGGTTGAGTTAAACATATTTCATAATTGATTTAATATGGTTTTGTCATCATCAAAAAGGAGGAGATTGTTGAGTATTTTTGTTTTGATGATGTGTGCTGAATGAAAATAATCATATTTGCTCAATTACTATTGCTTGTGAAAAGAAATTAAAATCATCAATTAATATAGAAAAAGCTTACTGATATAAATACTTGTCTATATTGGATCTGAAGTTAATAACTAGTCATTTTGGTTGCATTAATTTCTCATTTAGCTAAACATTAAGTTAACGTGTGTTTTTATTGAAAAGCATGATATGTTTGAATGTTATATCTTCTGTATCATGAACAGTGCACGTTTAGACAACTCGTTAAGTTAGAGTTTTGTTTGTATAGAGGTCACGTGAGAATTCGTTAAGTTAGAGGCTTAAAGGTTAAAATAGGTCACGTGATAACTCGTTAAGTTAGTGAGTAAAAGAAGAGACAAACTCGTTAAGTTAGTGTTATACACGTGGTGAAATTATAAGTTACGAATGTTGTATTGTATCACGTGAGGTACACATGTTTAACTCGTTAAGTTAACATAACTAAATGCGTTGAGTTGCTATATTGAACACTAAGGCAACGCGTTAGGTTAGCGTTATAAACTTAAGTTGTTATTTTTGCACGTGTTAAAATTCTTATTATAGAAACATTTGTTTATTACTGGTTCATTGAATTATCATAACACAACGGAAATGGTTCGTTGAATTATCATAACACAACGGAAATGGTTCGTTGAGTTATCATAACACAATGGAGATGGTTCGTTGAGATAGCATAACACCACAGACTTAGTTCGTTGAGTTAGCTACAGTACTTATCACGTGAAATGGCACATGAAGAACTCGTTAAGTTAGAAACGTTAAGTTATATATATACTTGTGTTACTCGTTTAGTTAACATTAAAGTAACGACTTCTTATTACAATGATGAAAAACTTTTGGAGGAGAAAGTTTATTTTGCAAGAAATTTTTTAGAGATCCAAGACTGATGATTAAAGAAAATTTGAAATATAAATGTGGGTTAGAACGTGTGTGTTTCGATGAAGGAAAAAGAAAAGACGTGGAGAAGTGGAAAACTGGTAGTGGTTAAACGTGAAGGATATGCATGAAATGAAGATACAATATAAAAGGCATAGAATTCTCATTGATCAATTTATCCTTGCACACAAAACAAAAAATCTTTTCAAGGATCAAACCATCCCTGCACACCAAAAGAAAAATCTTTTTTAGGGATCAAAAACACCTCTTTGGGAAAAATCTCTCAAGTGGAAGAAAGTTCAGTGAAGCATAAAAAGGTAAGATTTTCGTCACTGAAAATTTGAAGTATTAGAAGAAAGCAAATTCGGTGAAGCATGAAAAGACAAGATATTCGTCACTGAAGAATTGCTGAAGAAGAAAAAGAAGAAGAAGAAAGATCTCAAACTGGGAGAAAAGTTTTAAATTTCGCAAATTAGTTTTCTCTATTTGTAGTTATGAAATTGTTTAGATGATACATGGTATCGAAATATAATTGCATCTACAATTTCTAAGGAGAATTGAATTGTATATTGTAATTGAAACCTTGAATAAAAATGATTTTATGAAAATAATGTCTCAACTTGTTTTTGAGTTTTAAAGTTTCAATTATATTTCAGAAAATATTAAAAATACACAATTCACCCCCCTCTTGTGTAGCCATACGATCCTACAAGTTTTCAGGTCGAAACTTCAGTGAACCAACCTCTAGAGTTTTCAGGTCGAAACTCAAACCAATACTGTATGTAACTTTCAGGTTGAAGCCACGAACCAACAACTTTAATCCTTCAATCAGAGTTTTGGCGCACAGAGCTTTTTCTGCAGTAGATCTTCTAAATATTCTTCACTATTTGCAGACTTGAGTGTAAATGGAATTTGGAGTGTAGCTCTCTATCTCTCTGTTGTCTGTATTTTGTATATATATACCTAATATGTACAATGATCATATTTTCCTCCAACGGATGTATTCTACTGTACTTGATTAGCCTCAAGTCCAAATATGGCAAGTGATTGTTCAGAAAATTGTTTCAAGATATTTTACTGATTTTCCTGTTCTTTTGGATAGTTAGTTATGTAACTCTCCGAAGAGTATCTGTAACTCACCGAAAGATCACTTAACCTTTACTGTCAGGTAGGATTCCAGAATATTTAAATGTGACATGTCATTCAATCAGATACTTATAACTGTAACTCACCGAACAGTTATATACTATGTCAGATAGTTTGTCTCTATCAACTTTCCGATTGCTTTAATTTAGCACGTGCATAAAGGGCTGACTTAAGTTTTGGAAGGTTATCCCTGTAACTCACCGAAATGCTTCAGGATTTCGGATAGTTATTTTTCTAACTCTCCGAAAACTTATTTGAGCCACTCTCTGGAATTCTACACATGGTAAATTCAATGACTTAAGTTTCGGATGGTTAAACTGTAACTCACCGAAATTCTTTTGAAATTTTGGATAGTTATCTTTCTAACTCTCTGAAAACCCATTTAAGCATCTGTTTGGAATTCTACATGTGGAAAATTCACTGATTTAAGTTTCAGATAGTTAAACTGTAACTTATCGAAACTCTCTTTGAAATTTCGGATAGTTATCTAACTCTCCGATTTTTCCTTTTAAGCTTTCAACTACTGGCTTCTCCATTTTGCACGTGCGTAATAAAATGACTTAAGTTCTGGAAAGTTATGCCTATAACTTACCGAAAAACTCGAATAGTTATCTAACTCTCCGAAAAGAAAACTCGGATAGTTATCTAACTCTCCGACAAGTCCTTTAAGCTTCCATTCTATATTTTTGCACGTGGTTTATTGAATGACTTAACTTTCGAATAGTTATACCTGTAACTCTACGAAAAATCCTTTAAGCTTCTGGATAGTTAACTCCTTAACTATCTGATCATTCAATCCCCTTAACTGTCTGATTAAATAACTCTCTGAAGGCTTTGTAAAATTCAAATAGTTATCCTTCTAACTGTCCGATAGTCTTACTACTATTTTATTCTTTGGATACTTGAACCTGTAACTATCTGTTTTGTTGTATCTTGAAAGTATTATCATCTAGAACCTTCTTGATCTGTTCATCTGCTTGGAATTTGTTCTAACAGCTTTCTGATCGAGTGTAGTAGACTTAACTGTGAAATACAATATATTTCCTCACATAGGTTTTGCATTATCAAAATACTCGGGTTCTAACACATTTGAATTAATGTGCGATGCTTCTGATTTTGCTGTAAGAGCAGTGTTAGGACAGAAGATAGAAAAATCTCCTAGAGTGATTCATTATGCAAGCAAAACCTTAAATGATACTCAAGTTAATTACACAACTACTGAAAAAGAATTATTAGCTGTTTTGTTTGCTTTAGAAAAGTTTAGATCATATTTGATTGGAGCTAAAGTAGTAGTATACATGGATCATTCAGCTCTAAAACATCTAATAAAGAAAAAAGAAACTAAACCTAGATTGATCTGATGGATATTATTATTACAATAATTTGATCTAGAAATTAAGGATAAAAAAGGTTGTGAGAATGTAGTAGCAGATCATTTATCAAGATTACAAATAGAAAAATCAAATAGTGAAATTAAGGATAATTTTCCTGATGAACAATTAATGACCATTAACACAATGCCTTGGTATGCAGACAATTAATTACTTAGTTACTGGTTTAACACCTAAGGATTGGAATAGACAGGATAAGAAATTGTTTTTCTCAAGAGTAAAATATTACTATTGGGAAGACCCATACTTATTTAAGAAATGTCCTAATCTGATTTTAAAGAAGTGTGTTCCAGAAACTGAATATCCGAGCATATTGTCTTTCTGTCATGACCAAGCTTGTGGAGGACATTTTGGTTCAGGGAAAACTGCTGCAAAAATTCTACAATGTGGGTTTTATTGGCCAACACTATTCAAAGATGCTCATAAATATTGCTTAAGTTGTTTAAGATGTCAACAAATAGGAAGAATATAAAAGAGGAATATGATGCCTCTTAATCCTATTGTTGAGGTTGAAATTTTTGATGTGTGGGGAATAGATTTTATGGGTCCATTTCCTATGTCTAATCAATTTAATTACATATTGTTGGGGGTGGATTATGTATTTAAATGAATAGAAGCTATTCCTACAAAAACTAATGATAACAAAGTGGTAATACAATTTATAAGAACAAATATATTTGCTAGATTTGGAATACCTAAAGCTATTATCAGTGATAGAGGAACTCATTTCTGTAATAGAAGTTTTGAAGCATTAATGAAGAAATATGGAGTAAACCACAAAATTGCAACATCATATCATCCGCAAACAAGTGGACAAGTAGAAAGTGCAAACAAACAAATTAAAGTAATCTTAGAAAAAGTAGTAAATCCTACTAGAACAGATTGGGCTAACAGATTGATAGATGCACTTTGGGCTTATAGAACTGCTTATAAAACGAGCTTAGGTATGTCACCTTTTAGGCTAGTATATGGAAAAAGTTGTCATTTACCTGCTGAATTAGAACATAAAGCTTATTGGGCATTAAAAACTTTGAACATTAATTTAAATCAAGCTGTTGAAAATAGAAAAATGCAATTAATTGAATTAGAAGAATTTAGAAATGAAGCTTATTCGAAAACTGTAAGAGAAAAAGAAAAAATTAAATTTTGGCATGATAGAAAAATTATTCCTAAAAGCTTTGAAATAGGACAAGAAGTATATCTTTATATGGCTAGACTCCATAACCATCCAAGAAAATTGAAATCTAGATGGGCAGGACCTTACATAGTTCGAAATGTTTATCCTTATGGAGCTATTGAAATTGAAAATACTAAAAATCAGAATATATTTAAAGTAAATGGACAAAGACTTAAACCTATTCTGAAAGCACCAAAAAGCTCCTTTGGAATTATAGAAGTCAGAGTAGAGGACTACTCGAGCTTTACTTAATAAGAAATCAGTTTTTATGTTTATATATAAAAAAAAAACATTAGAAATATATATAAAACATAAAAATCGTTGCAGTTCAACCGACTGGATCCATCGGTATGACCGGAACATAAAAAATATGTATATTAATTTTTAGAAAAAATATTGGTTTTATCGAAACATAGTATCAATTCAACCGAAAGAAAAATAAAAAAATAAAAAATATTTAGGTCTGACCGAAACATAGTATCGGTTAAACTGGTAAAAAAATAGAAAAACTATTCTCTGTAATATTTTTATTATTATATTTGCTTGTACAAGGAGTCCGTTGAGTTACGCTTAACTTAACGACCTTACTCCGTTGAGTCTTGAGTTAGTCAATGAGCTTATTCCGTTGAGTTAACTGTAAGTCAATGAAGTACTATAGCTAAGACCATGGATAAAATAGTAATAGTTGGTTCGGGAAATGACCCGATTACCCGCCTAAACTTAGGGCTTATTTAAACTAAAACCTAGGGTTTTGGGGGGCATTATCTGGTAAATCATTTGGAATCTAGAATAGTAGAAATTAGAGCGATTCTGTGCTGTTGTGTAACTCCACGATGAGGAAGATGACGCCTAAATTCTGGGAAGAGGCAGTGGACACCGCACAGTTTCTAAAGGAATCTGAAGAATGGCACACGAGGTAGAAGATCAAAAATACAACAAGAGAGAAAGAGCTACAAAAGGTAGAATCAGAACTCTTTAACTTGAGAAAAATTTTAGTTGAGTTAGAAATGCAGATACCATAGATAATGGAGACACGAATTAGAGTGGCAACTGAAATTGCATTAAGTAAAGAAAGAAAGATACGACCAAACAATGAAGTAGCCCTAGAATTAATCCAACGTAAGTCCCAGCTCTGGTTCAAAAGACGAATCTGTAGACGAGCTAAATGGGTGATCTAGGAGCAAGAAAGGAAAGAAAATGAAGAAGAGGCAACTGAAGGACAAGAGGAGCCGACTGTTGAAAGACCTGTTTCGGAGGAGCAGCAGCTTGGACCTTCAGTTCCACCATTTAAGCCGTTGGCACGAGCAAAAATGATGGGGCCTTCGATTGAAGAAGAAATAAGAGAATTTGTAGAACTGGTTCAAGTTGGGAAGAACCAAGGAGAATCAGAAGATTTGGCAGTGGCCAAAGCCCACCTAGTGTTTGATGCACTTTACAAAAAGAGGGCTGCAGAAAAGTTGAAAGCCCAATATAAAATCAAAGTGGAACAGCATCACGCAGCTACTGCTAGAACTGCTGCCAAACCTGCTGCAAAAGGAGATGAAGCTGGTCCTTCGAGACCAGTAATTATAGCAAAAGTTAAATAGGAAGAGCTAGCACCTGTGGCTCGAAGGCCTACAGAGCCTATTTTTGTAGATTTAATTTCAGAAGATGAAGAGGAAGAGTAGGCACAATTAATTAGAAAAAAGAAAGGAAAAGAAAAAGTGTCTGAATATGAGGAAATTAAATCTGAAGTACCAATTTTTACAAGGCTTGTGGAGCATATTTTTATTAACCTGCTATCCGATTCTGAGGAGGAGCAGGAGGAGCAAAGAAAAGAAAGAAATCAGGCTAAAATCAGTCTACAACCTGTACAAGAAGAAACAGAAATTAGGGCAGAAACTGAATTGCCCGTGACTCCATCCCAATCTGTTACAGAATCAGAAAGAACAATAACAAAACAGATTGGTAGTCAGGAGGAGCAAGAAAGAGCAAAAAATGAAGAGGCTGAAAGAAGCCATTTGGACAAAAATAATTTCATAGATTCCACTAAAGAACAAGAAACTCTTCAGCAAATTATGGAAAGAATTCAAGACAGAGTGGAGAGTTCTGCCGACTCACCACCACAGATAGAAGCAGAAGCAAAAATCCAGGAATCTGAAGAGAATGTCCAAATGCAGCCTATGCTAGAGGAAGATCAAGAACAAACCCCTCTGGAGCAACAAAGTCACCTTCCTAACCCGACTGAAACAATAATTTTGAATGAAGTACATTTTTGTAGTCAGGAAGCTTATACCAAATACCAAGAAATAAGGGGTTATGATATTATTTACAATAGACCAATAAATTGGGATGGAATGCAAGAAATCAAAAATCTATTTGAATTTCAAGGTCTACTGCAATTCATTTCACAAGAAAGAGGGCATGTAGTATATGAAAATTTAGTGCCCTGTTTTTATGCTAATTTGAGAGAAGGAGGAGGATTAATTTCAAACGTGGAGGAAGTTGATGTACAGATAACACCAGAGCTTCTCCACAATATTTTTGGTTTAAAGAATGAAGGAATAACAATTTTGGAAGATACAACTGCAGTTGAATGGACTGAACAGCAAATTAAGGATTGTTTAGCTATCAATCCTGGTGTGCCATTATTAAACAGATTGAAGCATTTAAATGGTAAAGCACACATGGTAGCTAACATTCTGATTAAGAATGTCTATCAACGACAGGGTTATGACATAGAATTAAGTCAATTTGTCAAATGGGCTACGTATGCAATTGTAAATAAGATCCAAATAAATTGGTCTGAAGTTTTTATCTCCAAGCTGAAAACAGTGAAGAAGAAATTATTATATGAAGATTTGATTCCACTGTTGATGGTGGACTGTATCGATTTCACTAAATGGACATCAAAAAGGATCAGATCAAGAACCATTTCAATGAAAGAATATAGAAATTTTGTAGCTACAAAACTAGTTGTACCTTCTAGAGGAATTACAGGAGTAGTAGAGAGGATTAATCAATTAGAGCTTCAATTAGAAAAACTCCAGAAGGAAGTAGATGAACTTAGGCATAGAGATTAAATTGTATTGTTCGTCTACTTATGTAAAGTTGTATGAAATTGTATGATGTACTTGTAATGTAATTGATTCATATTAATGAATATAATTTTTCAGATGCAATTTTCATACGTGTTTTGGATGTGAAATGAATGGAATTTATTAAATATTATGTTATTGTGAAACCTTATGAATGAATATGTAACAGATTTACAATTTGCTGAATGACAAGATAACTGCTTAAAAATTTCTACATGTTATAAGGTAAAATGTAAATTCTGCATAACATAAAATGACCTGCAAGTTAAATCTTTATATAAGATTTAGATTTAAATGAATTTTAATCAAAATGATGTATTAATGACATAGATTTAACTTTATTACAATTAGCAGAATGAAAAAGAAAGAAAAAAGAACAGAGAGGAACTTACGAGAGTAAAACTTAGAAATTGCTAAGTGTTAACTCAACGAAGTAAGTCCATTGAGTTAACCATAACTCCACGAGGTCAGTAATATAATATAAGCTCACTCCGTTGAGTTATCAATAACTCAATGAAGTTAGTCCGTGGAGTTAGCAACAGTAACCAACTGTATTCTGTTAAGTTTTCTGTAACTCAACGAGGTTAGTTCGTGGATTAAGCAGAACGGTTATTCTTTTAACCACGAACGAAGCTTTATCGGTTTAGCGGTTACCAAAATTGAAATTAGTAGTGGTGCACGTACCCATAAAAATAGGAACCACAATGCATGTTGCAATCCACATTCTTGCAACGAGATTTATTCACTTTATGGATGCGTAGTATATATATAAAACAAAATGTTATTTACGAGTTACCAGTACTTTTAAAAGAAAGGAGAATGCATTGGAGGAACTGGAAGGAGAAGCAGCTGATTCAACTTCATCCGACAACAAATATTTATTGAATGGAAAGCTTTAGACTGATATGTAATTAATCTTCTACTATTTATTTATGAGCATATGGACTCGTTCTCTAAGCACTAAACGATTAGTAAGAACACCTACCCAGGAATTTTCATTTTAGAGGAGTACTGAAAAATTTTCTGAACTAAACTTTAACGAAATTCTTTGGGGTGTAGCTAACCTTTCTTTAAAAGAGAACGTAGAGATGACTGCTCCAGTAGAAAAACCATTAGGAGAGATTTTGTATCCTGAATTAATTGATGAACCTTCATGTATTCGATTGCCAAACTTTAAGGGAGATAGGTTTGAACTGAAATCTAATTATATTAGTCAATTGCCACATATTCATGGATTAAAAAGAGAGGATGCCTATTATTTCCTTAGAGAATTTAACGAAGTTTGTCAAATGATGAAAATACCGAACATGAGTATAGATGATATTAAACTTAGATATATTCCTTTTTCTTTAAAAGACATAGCTAAGAGATGGTTATATACTCTATCGCTTGATTCAATTTCTACATGGATTGAATTTTACTCTATTTTTCTGGAAAAATATTATCCAACACATCAAACGATTAAAAAGAAGAAAGAAATATTAATGTGTAGCCAAAAACAGGGTGAATCATTCTGGAAATATTTTGAAAGATTTAAAGGTTTACTGACTCAATGTCCACATCATGTAATGAGTAGAGCACAACTAATAGGTATAATTTATGAAGGCATAGATGTTTCAACGAAATCTTTATTAGAATCTACTTGTCAAAATGGATTTTTAAAATTATGTAGTGAAGAAGCATGGGCATATTTAGAAAATTTTGCAAAAAGAATTACACAGTGGGAAAATTTGGCTGAAGCTATTGCAGATAAAAGAATATTGCCAAGAGAAATGCATGAAATAAATTCCAATACTATGCTTGAAGTGAAATTAAATGAATTAACAAAGAAAATAGAAGAGTTATCATTAAATCAAAAGCTAGCAGAAAAGAATGCAAACATAAATGACTTAGATATTATTTATGTTAGAAACCAGAGAGATAACTTGAGAAATTCTTTTCATCCTAATTGGAGAAATCACCCGAATTTATCTTGGAGAAACAACAATTTCTAGGGAGGAGAAAATATAAATGAGAACAACATAAGTTATGAAGTATTAATTGAACAATGAGCTAGAATAGAGAAATTAGAAAAGATAATCCAACAAGTAAACAATTGTCTAGAATTTATATTTGGAAATGCTGCAATTCAAAATCAGAATAGAAATATATCACTTAGATAAAAGGAACCGATGGAAGTTAGACCTACTGGAGGATTGCCAATACAAGCTATACCTAATCCTATCAATAGAACGGTTAATGAAATTGATACCTCTTCTAGGAGGGCAACTTAATGAAGCAGCATATCTGAAGCAACTATCTGTATGTATATATGTTTTTTATTTTTAGTTAATAGTATCGTAGAGTTAATTTTTAACTCAACAAACTTAGTCCATTGAGTTATACCTTAACTCCACGAGGGTGTGCAATAGTTATGTTAATTTTTGTCTCTACTAAATTTTTGTTTGTGTTTTACAGAATCGACAAATAGAATTGATGCAATTACCGTTGGATGCACTAAGAGAAGTACTAAGTAACTTGTCAGCTAAAGATCTGTGCAGGCTGTGTTGTGTATCAAAGGAAATTAAAGATTGTATTGAAGAAAAATATTTTCAGGGACTATGAGCTGCAAAAATGACTAAGATTAGAGATGGGTTCAAATGGAGGTCATTTAATCGTAGTTCAAATACCCATGAATATTTGGCTATGGAAGAAACTACTGGAATTCCACCCAATGCATTAGAAGGAATAAATCATATTATGGGGATAGATGAAGGATTAATCATATACAAGACGAGACCAAGGTATGCAAGTTTATTATTACCTGATATTTTGATAAGAAATCCTATAACAGGAGAAGAATGGAATATAGGAAGACCTAATAGATTTGAAGCACCAATTGTAAATTGTGGGTCAGCTTTAATATTTTCTGATAAAAATTCTACAATTCCTGAAAAATTATATTATTGGAGACCTACAGGAAATTGGGGTGAAGATTTATGCTTAAGTGTGTATAATTTTCTAAACAGATCTTGGAATGAAAATATTATGATATATCTAGGATAGAAATCATTAATTAACCAAACACATGTCATACTTGATGGATATATATATCTAGTCACAGAGATATCATTAGCATATGGATCTGATTTATACATAGTGAGCATAGACAGTTATGATGAATATATAGAAATTTTACCTGTACCTAGTGAAATAGCTAAACCACCATCTGTAGAATTTAATGAAATTCAAATAGGAATGTGGTATAATGAAGAAGATGATCCTACTTTATGTCTGGTAAGATGGTAGGATGAACTGATGAAATTTCAAATATGGATTATGGAAGACATAAATGAATGGAAGTGGGAAGAGGAGTATATTGAAATAGATGTAGAAATAGAAACTTCTACATTACCTTGGAACCAAAAAGGATCCCTTTCTGCATTACATATCATTAATGGTAATACACTCGTATTTGGAATTTATAATATATTACATGTTTACAAATTAAGAAGGAACAAGAACTGCATTAAAATAGAATTAATAGCAAGAATAACTATGCCTAAAAAGTTTGCTTGGACTAATACATTTATTCCATTTGTTTCTACTTTTCAATCATGTTCTTAAGCTGTGATTTTGTGTGTTTAATGTTGTGTATTCTGCATTTATTTTTAGAAAAAAAAAGAGAATTTTGAAGTTTTCATGTTTGTTTTATAAAAAAAAATAAAACAAAATATCAATCCAGTTTGTTGGTATCTATTCTAGGAAACCAACTGGCTTGCTTGTGAGCCACCAAAGGCATAGGAGCCTGGGTCCCACACAAGACACAGATTTATTAATATCTGTTAAATGTTATTTTATTTTATATTTTGCTTTTATCTGTGAATGAAAAGTTTTTCAGAATCAAAAATCAAAATATGCAGAAGGAGATACAAATGAAACAAGGTATGTAACTAATTACTCATCCTGAATTTTAAATCAAGCAAAACTGTATTCATGCCTGCTACAATTACTATACTTATTGTCAAATCTTTTACATTGAGGATAATGCAAAATGTAGGTATGGGGGGGAGGTAATTGAAGTAACAGCCATGTAAGTTTGTTAATTAAAGAAATTAAAATAGTACTGCAAAGTTTTGAGGAAATTGAAAATTTTTATGAACTTGCTGTAACTATCCGATAATTGAAATTGTAAAATTTTTATAAACTGCTTGAATGTTATATTTAGAAGGCTATATAAGATGCTATTGAATTTACTAGTTATGCAAATCTAGATATAGTATCTTATGTTATTCTGAATTTCATGAGTTTAACAGTTTCACGATTTTAAAATGAAATCAGAATGCTTAATGAAAAAATCAGTGAATTATCTGAAGTCCTAAAAGAGCTGAGATGTGAATTCTAGATTAAATGAAACACATATGATTAAAGATACATTTAATTTGACTGATTGAACTTGTAGAATGATTTATGTGTAGATCTTATTAAACTACAGAAAAAGTATGAGCTTATTGAGATGGATTCATATTTTCAGTAAATGATAGAAGCAGGACTATATGAGATTGGCGTTTTACTGCATCTGTATTAATGAAATATGTACATATATAGTATGTGATTAATGTTTCGTTTTGTGTTTGTATCTATGTTTGGAAAAAAAAAAAAGAGGGAAAATTTTGAGAGTTTATTGACTTATTTGATCACGAGCATTTTGTACTTGAGCAGATAAGTATGTAAAGATTGTTGACCTGAAAAAGGACTCTTAAAATCTGACAACCTAAGATCTTGATCAAATCTGGGATTGTTGACTGCTCGTTACATGGGTACATTAGAAAGCTCTTGTATGATTCAAGCTTGTCAAATTAACTTTTAAAGTACGAAAAAAAAAATATATATATATATATATATACATATACTGTTCTGAAAAGATACAAGTGTTTTGTGAAATACAGATATCTTATGAATCAAGTATATTTTCTGTTATCTAGAATTGCTGAAATATGAATCTGGAATTGAATTTTGAAGTTGTTTAATAGAGATACAATTCTTTATTCTGCTTGTCTTAATTAGATTGAATTGGATTGTACTTTGATTCGTATGTTGTTGAAATTTTTTCTAGAAATCTTATTGGAAAATTCGGGATGACAGATGATGAAAAGAAGAACAAACGATAATATAATTAACACCTATATGATGATGATATATTTTGTATGTAATTTACATATATTCTAAGTATATTTACAGGTTAATTATTGAAACATACATAATATATTTTTATGCTAAACAGAAGAAAAGCAAAGGGGAAGAATTAATTCTAGTTCTTTTAAAGACCAATTAATTAGATCTTAGTTTGCTAAGGGACTAGCAAAATTTAGGTACGGGGGAAGTGTTTAGAATGAAAAAGTGCATATTATTAACGGTTAAATGATGGTTAATTGCGTAATATTTAGCTTATCATATAAGAATTAAGCCATTATGTTATAATTGCACTGCTATATGCTTTAATTGAAGAATCTGCTTAATTTGGGGAAATTAATGTTAATTTAGTACATTTATGAACTGTCGGTAAGTTGTAGGCTATGAAATTCTTAAGTATCCGAATTTTCTGATATTTCGGACAGTTATGTTTAACAGACCGAATATGTATCGGATAGTTATGTTTAAATTGCTGAACAGTTATGTTTTGAGAGAATATTTTATTATTTCCTGAAGTACACGTGTCGAAACCATAATAAATGACTTAAGTGAACTTTCGGTGAGTTATCTATAACTATCTGAAATTGCAGCTAGGCATCAGATAGTTATCCCTATAACTCTCTGAAATCTCTTTTTATTTATAAAATAGCTAAGGACACGTGTCATGTTCTAGGAAATTGACTTAAGTGGATATCAGTGAGTTAGCTGTAACTATCTGAAATGCATCTGAGCATCGGATAGTTAGACTTGTAACTCTCCGAAATGTTATTTTATGATTAAACTGCTGCTGACACGTGTTGAGATCTGGTAGATTTACTTAAGTTATATATCGATGAGTTATTAATAACTATCCGAAATGCATCTGAGCAACGGATAGTTAAGTTTATAAGTATCCGAAATGCACCTAAGCATCGGATAGTTAAATTTATGCACGTGTTTTGTAGTTAAATCAACGAAGAATGTCCGTTGAGTTATCTGTAACTCCACGGACTATATATTTTCTAATATGCCACTGTAGCAATTGTAGGAATAGACAGTTGGAAGAGAAAAACCACATTTGCACGTATCGCGTAGGGAAAGAAATCATCGTCATTGATATGAATGAAGGAAATCCAACCAACCATTCAAGCAGAAGTAGTTACTACTAAAGAAATATAAAAGAAAAAAAGAAAAAAAGAAAGGGGGTGTGATCGATGGACGGATAGTGTGTGCAGAGGAGGATGAGCATCGCAATTCTCTGAAGTACCACACCAACCATCATCATCACCACCATAATCACCAATCATCAGAGGTCTGTGAGGATACTTGCTTGATGTCGAGTCGATTCCGAGCCAAACACAGTGCCTGACAACCACTGTGAGGAGTGATCGCGTCGCGGGAAGGGAAGCCATTTTCACCAAGCGCCGACTCATATTTCAAGAGATCGTAAAGCTTTTAGCCTTGGCTTTGGGTTGATGCCTGTATGTTGAAGAGGAGATCATCTGGCAATTCTGGACTCACGATTCTATAGGGAGAGGAGACAGGATTGTAAGTGGTTTAATTTTCAGTGGTGTAATCGTGTTGCAAATAGTGTCGAAAGTATTTACTGTCAAGTGAGATTACTTTACATTTCACCTGTTGCCCATTTCCATGTTCATATTAAAACAAAAATACCAAAACCAATTTATCTATGTTTGTATGTTGTATTTGAGTGTTGTATTGTTTGTGTTGTATCGTGATTAATGTTATCATTGTTAGTGTTGTGATTGTTTTATGTTTATTTTAGATTTACAGTTTACTGAAATTGGTTTGTTCAAAAGACTTAAAGATTTTAATGGTTACTGTTTGAATTATCTAAATGTTAGTATTGCTTAATGATAAATCCAATGTTAACTAACATTAAAGAGCTTAATTGATGTTATTTACAATCTATGGAATCGCCCAATGGTTGTCCGAATTCCTTTGTAAATAGCAGTATTAAAAAAGAAAAGACAGACTCGTGGAGTTAACTTAAGTCCACGAGGTTAGTCCGTTGAGTTATCCATAACTCAACGAACTTATTCCATTGAGTTAGCTGTAAGTCAACAGAGAGCTTATTGAATATATAAATTTGATTTTTAACAAACGAACAGTTCTCAAGTTCTTTAGTAATTCCCTATGGGATCGACCTGTACTTGCACACTAATACAATAGACACTGTGTACTTACAATTAAAGTACAAATTGGAATTAATATCTAAATTGTATTAAAGGTTGTTTGTTTACTTCTAAAAGAAAGAATACGCATAAAGATAAATTAACTAAGTAAAAATAGAAGTAACAAATCCAAGTTTTTCTAGTGTAGAGTTGGAAAAACCCAAACAGGGGTGAATGGTGAATCTTGATATTTATTAATATTTTCTAATTAATTTTAATCCTTTAATCAACTATGGACTATTTATACTATAGTTGTTTAAATAGACAAAAAAGGAAATTAAAGTAGGAATAAAATATGCACATAGGGAAATTTTTTAGGTGGTTCACCCAATTGGCTAGTCCACCCTTAAGACTCAACTGAGGCTTCACTAAGTGTTCAAACACTTACACTCACTTACTTTCAAGTCGAAGTAAGAACCAACCCCTTAAGCTTTCAAGTTGAAGCTCAGCAACCAATACCTTGAGCTTTCAGGTCGAAGCTTAGCAACCAACACTTGTGAAGCTTTTAAGGTCGAAGCCACAAACCAACACTTTGTTCTTCAATCAATGATTTGGTGTAGAGCTTTTAGCATTTGAATTTGCTTGAGAATTCTTCAATCTTGAATTTGTAATGATTCTAGATTTTCTTTGCTTCTACTCTGTAGCTCTCACTATATGTGTCTATATGATTTTTTCCTTGTGTTTCTTTTCTTTCTACCTTCAATTCATTTTATACCAAAGAGTGTAACGATCGAATTTCTTTCAACATTATTTATCCTATTGTACTTACTAATCTATTAGTCCCAAATATAGAATGTTATCATTCAATATGAAGTCTTCTTGAAACTCTCCAAAAAACTTGAGCAATTGTCTTTAAACTATCCAAAAACTTGTGCAAATCATTAGAAAATATCGAATAGTTATTTGAAACTATCTGAAAGCTCAAAAACTATTTCTTTTTGCTTATCATGTGACTACTTAAGTTCTGCACGAGAGATTATTTAGTTTTGGGCTGTTAGCTTGAAACCTTCCAAAAAACTCAAATAGTTATCCTAAAACTATCTAAAAATCTCAAACAATTATTCTAAACCCTTTGAAACACTTAAGCAATTTTCCCTTCATGCTTGTTACGTGAATCTTTAAGTTTTGTACATGAGATTATTTGAATTTTGGATAATTTCTTTAAAACATTCTAAGAAAATTCAACTAGTTTTCTCAAACTATCAAAAAAGCTTGAAACTATTTGATTGAGTTGTCCATCCTCTGTGTGTGCTGTGATTTAAATTTTGGATAGTTAAATTTGAAGCCTTCCAATTGAGTTTTCCCAATTGAGTTTTCTCAAACCATCTGATTGTCCTATTCATTTGTCGACTATCCTGTAACTCAATGATTTCCTCCAAAGTTCTTTTAACTGTCTTGTATAGCATTTGTCTAACCTGTTTGACTTCTATTTGGATTTTACTTTTCATCTATTCCTATGAAATACATCTTAATTCCTTACATAGATTTTTGCATTATCAAAACACAAGGGTTCTAATAGGGAATGTTTCTCCACCAAGCATCGAATCATCTCTTAGTAGAAAGATTAAATCTTTCAACCTTAGTGTCGAGTTAATGCCAATTAGTTGAAGAGAAGATGACCTTACAAAGGTCTAAGTTCGTAATCTAATAAGGAGAGGAGCATTTGATAGTAAGTGATTAAATTTTTAGAGGTATAACTGTGTCGCATATGAGGTTGGAAGTTGTTAATTTTCAATAGAGAGTACTGTCATTCATCTATCATCTACCTTAAGGAACATTAACGTTAATGTTTTAAGTTAAATATATACCATGTTTTGTTTATATACTATTTTTGTTTGTATTGTTTGTTCGTGATTATCAAATGTTTTGTATTTACTTTTCATTTAAGTTTGAAACTATATGACTTTATTTTGAAACTAGTTAATTTTAAATCTTTGAAATCGTGTCTTGACTAATTGTTATTTGAGATCATTTGGATATTAAATTTATTCATTGTTAAATCTAAGATAAGTAGCAATCAGATACCGTAAAGCAATGTGTTTGCATTCTTAGGGATCGCCCAATGGTTGGCCAAATTTAGGTGCAAACAATTGTCTTGAACTTAAGTCCATAAACTTGTCTGTTGAGTTAGGTGATAACTTAATGAAGTGAGAAACTTAATTAGTAAAATACTACCATTGGCTAAAAGCAACCTAAAACCTGATTCTAATCACTTCCTATGATTTGACCTATATTTGCATACTTTTACAATAAACATTATACACTTGCAGTTAAGTAAACAAACAAATTTAATTAATTTAAGTCTCATTCAAGAATTGCTTGGTAATTTAAGTAAATCTAACATCCAAGCAATATACATGTTAACCATTGAAGTGGTAGTACATTCTTTGTTATAGAGAACACTGGAAAATAGTAAAAAACAATCATCCTTGGGCAAAACCGTGGGAAATTGAACAAAAACCATACGTTGGGATTTTCTAAATGGTTGCATAGACATGTAAGTATAACTCAGTGAGTTTTTATCTTATGTAACTATAGGTACGATCAGTAAATTTTCTAAATGGTCTCATTGCTTCATAACTATATATAGGTGCGATCAATGCATGAAGAAAGTGGAAGGCATTTCAAGTGATCTTAGAAGGTTATGTTCTGGTCCCTCTCTACAAGTTAGGAGCTACAGTACTTATCTAATTAATGGTTATCACTTCCATACGAAACATAATGAATGAAAAAGGTGTACACAAAATAGTGGAGTTATGTTAAGTGCACGAACTTCATACCTTTCTAGTGGTAGAGATAGAAATCTAACTGAAGGTCATGTCACGTACTATGGAATTATTGATGATATTGTTGCTATAAATTATGGGTCCAATAGGTGTATGCTATTATTCAAGTGTGATTGGGTAAACTATCTTGTTGGAGATCGAGCGGCAAAAAAGGACGAGTTCAACTTCACTTTAGTGATCTTGATCATTGTCGTAACGATGATCCATTTGTAATAGCAACTCAAGTTGAACAAGTATTTTATGTAGCAGATCCTCTTGGAAAATGGTGGCATGTAGTTGTAAAAGCAAGTCCAAGAGATTTGTATAATGATGATGATGAAATTGTGGAATGAATATTATTTAATTTTCTATTGTTTATAATATTATTCACTACGGTTATAGAAATCATTATGCATTTCCCAAAACTGCAACATCTTCAAAAATTCGCTCAGAAATTCACAATTCTCCAATTTTGATGTGTTAATACTCATTAGAGAGATAAATATTACACATTGGTTCTTATGAATTTTGTGATATCTTATGAATCTTATAATTAGTTGTCATAAATATAACACATTAGTTCTTTTGGAGTATTTGTTTCAAGATTCATTATGGGTTGACGTGTAATATTAGGTAAAACTACAAGCAGACCATCAAAGACAATGTCATTAGAAAAAGCACCATTAAATCCAAGTCCATTAGAGAGTTCTTCATCAAATCCAAGCCTAGCACAAGCAAGAACATTAACGACTAATGAAGTAGGTTCATCACATCGAACAAGGGGACCAACATTATGATCTAACATATAGTTGATGACAAGAGGAGAGAGAATTCTTGTAAGCTTTAATAAATTTTATCAACCTATAGGACAAGAAGGACAAACACTTTCGACATTCATTGGGATCATACCAAAAAGATCAAATATATTACCAATGGATGTTATTGATTGGCATCATATGCCTAAATCCAACAAGAAGGATGCATTGGATTTGATATTGGTATGTTATTTCCATCTTATCATTGAGTGTTATTTACATATACTTAGAAATTTTGAAAATGTGTATTTCTTTTGTTTTTTAGGAGAAATTCAACATTGAACCAATATCAGCTACTTGATCTTGGATCTTGAAGACACTTGGATCAGATTAGAAGAGTTTTAAGCACAAACTACGTCATAAGTATTTCAACGAAGGCCAATCTAATAGCCTTCCAAAACATATAGTTGTTTTGCTAGAACAATGGGAGGCAGTGCAAAAATATTGGTCTTTTAAAGAGTTTATGGTAATTCATTATCTTTCTTATACATATATATATATATATATAATATTACTAGTGACACGTATCTTATTTATAGGCAAAGAGTAGGAAAAATTTGGAGAATGGAAAGAAATTATTAAACTGAACATGGACATGATTATGTAAGTATATATATATGTGCCATGTTTACAATTATATATTCGAATTTTGAAATGCTTATTATCTCTATTATTTCTCTTGTAGACTAAAAAATAGAGGAGCCAGATAGAAGTGATTTATTCATTTTGAGTAGGAGTCGTAACGAAGAGAGCATGGTTGATGCACACTCACAAAAGATAGTGATATATTTGTTTTTCAATTGTATGAAATCTGAATACAATTATTAATCTCTCATTTTTTGTTATAATATAGAAACAAATTAAAGAGATGAAAAACAATTTAAGTCAAGAGGAAAATGTAGAAAATCAAAGCATAGACATAATATCCTAAATACTTGGAAAAGAACATCGTGGATGAGTATTATGTTTAGGAGTGGGTCCAAGGCCTATAGATATTTTCAAACTACAAAAAAGGAGGTTGTGTTCCATAATAGATGGTTATGTGCATTCTAATAGAATAAACTATATAGAATAGGATATTAGAAATATGCAAGATCAAATAAAGGAAGTGAGAGATCTCCTTAGACAGATGAATGAAAGAAATAAAGTGAATTAGAAAATTTCTTAATTATAGCTTATTTTATTAATTATTATGTTAAAAATATTTACATATATCTATATATATATATATTCAATGTTGATAATTTTTAGAAATAGGAAAATCCCTTATCTCTAACTGGTAACAATCTTTCTTTTCAAACAAGTCAACCTACACCACAAGTAAGATTTTATCTTTACTTTTGATCACTTATATAAATTGATCTCTCAATATTTTTTTATCTTGTGACCTGTATGTATGCCTTGTAGGGGCCTACTATCAATGTCCCACCAACCCAACTAATTACTACACCATCACCAATAGTTGAAGAAGCTCAATAACAAGTAAAAAATTAAGTATATATATATATATATATATGCATGTTTATGTTTACAATTACATATATATTCTTCTAAATGCAATTACTACTCATTTTCTTGAATCGTAGGGAACTTAGAACTTTATTTCCCCTAATCATCATGTTTCTACCTCATGATAGATACCTAATATTCTTGAGAAGGTAATACTAATAATATTCATTTGTAATTAATAATATATAATTAAAATGTCATATATGATTAATTAGGATTTGTGTCATATATAAGATTTGTGTGGTAGTTGTATAATTACAAATAAAAACAAGAACATTGTTAGAGGATTCCTAATTAGTCAAGATCTAAGTAAGGAAGTTTAGGGATAACCTTTGGGTGACGGATGGAGTGAAGTTTGGGGATAACCTTTGGGTGATGGATGGAGTGAAGTTGTTATAAAAGATGCTTTTGATCATAGTGCTAACTTATTTCGATGATATAGATGGACCAAAAAAATTGAAGATGTAATAGGAAGTTCTATTGGTTGGCCTACTACTTTTGTAAGTAGTTATTCATAAGATTTATTAATTTAATTTTTTAACTATATGTAATCGTCGTCATGTCTTTAAACTCTCTAACTAATTACATGTAAAATGTATAGATTGACAATGGAATTGAAGAATCAATCTAGACATGTAATTAAACATATTTGTATCAAACATTTTGTTTTCTATATATGCATGTTGTATGTAAATCAATTTCTATTGGAACTTTATGAATATGACATTGTGATGTTAGAATTCTAATATATGGGGGGGTTTGTGTGATCGGAAATAATGGGAAATAAAGGGAAAAGAAAAAAAGTTGTCCTATCTTTTCTTGTGTTTGTATCAATAAAGACGAGAGGAGACGATTTCCCATTATTTCTTTCCATATTAAAGAAAATGTTTCCTATCATTTCTTACCTCACCCTTTCTGAAACGATAGGAAATGATATAGACTTATAATATAATAAACAATATATAATTATCAATATAATTATAATAAATTAAAATATAATAATTATAATTACAATAATAAATAACATATTATAATTATAATACATTAAAATAATAACATTAATGTTATAATAATAAATAATATATTAAGATATTCAACAACTTAATAATATGTTAAATAAGTAGCATTAATTCCAACACAACTTAATAATATTAAATAATACATTAACATATTATTTCTAAAAAAATTTAGATTATAATGAACAACGTTATTTATGTTAATTACAAATATATTATTTCACATGTTACATCTATATTTAATGAAATATTAATATATACTATAATATTTAAAATATTACTTTTCAAATATAATATTTATTATTTAATTTTTTTAAAATTATTAAATTTTTAATTTTCTATCATTTTTATCAAGTTAATAGTAATTTTTGTCAATTTATTATTTTAATTTATTATTTAATATTTTAAAAATTATTTAATAATACATTTTCTATTATTTCCTACAATTACATAAACATCTCATTTTTTTCTTTCCAATCATTTCCTCTGATGCACAAATGTCCTTATATTTCCTATTATGTCCTATCATTTCCTACTATTTTTATTTCCTATCATTTCTTATCATTTCATTTTCTGATAGAAAATATGTATAAACAGGCATATATATGCATGTACATACATACATGACTTTTGAAACGATATGAAAATATATGATTGATGTTATGTTATGATATATGTATGATTTCTCTAGCATTAGTCTCATGAAAATGTAGGAAACATTTGTCAAAATTAATTACAAGTTTTATTTCTGTGGGTAATTTAAATGAATACTTTTTTTCCAAATACAGATATTTAGTGATAGTTACGGCAACGACTTTAAGTCATCGCAATATAGAACATCTTGCCATGGTTACTACGACGGTCCTAGATTGTTGCAAAATGGAACCAATAGTGATGGTCGCTAAGACCATCGCAAAAGGCAATAACAACCTCTATTAGCGATGACTTCTACCCGTTTTTTAACAGCGACTTTTATATCATTAACAATGGCATATAGCTGTCGCTAATGCTCTATTTTCTTGTAGTGGTACGAGCTTAAAAAAATAGAATTTAATTGCTCAATTGATAGTTGAAGCAAAAATTATTGCTATTGATGCAACTATAAATCAAGCAGTATAGCTGAGAAAAATCCTAGTTGATCTATATTTGAAGAAAGAAGGTACAACTGAAATTTTAGTAGATAATTAGGTGGCCTTAGTTATCTCTCACAAACATACAAAACATTTCAATATCAAATATTATTCAAGTAGAGAGATGCAGAAGTTTGGTGAAGTTATTTTGATTTATTGTCAATCCGAAGATCAAGTCACTGATATATTTATAAAGCCTCTTCTAATGGAACGTTTCCAAATATTGCCAGAAATGCTAGGCGTGCGCATGCACTATAAACTAGGGGGAGTGTTGAAAGTGGATTTAGCAGTGCATGTAGTGTATTACATGTACATATGTGGGTTATAACCACCTTACCCATTTTCTCTCCACATTTACCTCTTCTCCCTCCTTAATCGTACCTATATTGTTGTTGACATGCTTCTTCTTTTTCAATTGTTTTATTTGAATTAGTCTTGTAACCGTTATGATATACCTACCATATTATGTAGGTGTTGTGTTATCTTTTCGATTAATGCAAGATTTTACCTTTATTGTGTTGCTGCCACTTGTATTCTCTCAACTTCTTCTATGTTTTTCTTCTCCTCATCATCGATCCATACTTATGTTGCAATCCAACAATCTAGAATTCGGTATTCCCTTTTATAGAAATAATATACTGATTTTGTGATAGTTGTTTGACATCATTTTGTGTATTTTTATATGTTCTTATTGATGTAATTTATACTTCATGGAAAGATGTTTTGGATGATTTTGCAGATATTAAAGATAACATCACAATTGCAACCAAATATAAAAATAGAGCATAATTTGAGATAATTTCGACAAAGCACAAGCAAATTTGTATAAATTGTCCTAGAGCAAAAATGTGGCAACGTGCCCTCTATCATATATGCTTATCATGCATAAGTGGTATTTTGTGAATATGAACATGTATGTGTTGTGTACATGTGATTGCCACATGGGTGGAAGTGTAATGATGTGAAGGGATGCATCTCTACAAGGCATCTCTTGGTAGTGACCTTCGGCCTTCCCTTGGAGTGGTTTTAAGGGAAAGGAACGGCTGAAGTTTTATGTTGTCATAGTGTAGCCTTGTGATTGTAAGAACCTTGATGTATGTGTCGCGTTTGAATGCTAGAATGAATATATTTTTGTTGGTGAAATATGCATGATTCTATTATTTGTGTAAGGACAGCAACTATTGAGTTTTGTGCAGATTTTTCTTGTTGAAATTACAGCCATCATGCATCCAAGTTAGACAATGGTTTATTTGTGGGTTGTGTACCTTCCTTTTTCCTGTAGAATCTAAGTTATAAAATTTAAGTTGTGACTTTAATTTTCTGTGAAATACACCTCGTACTTACCGATGTATTACGATTAGCACTGTATGTTTGCAATTAACCTATAAAGTTCATGTGGTAGTGTAATTTTAAATAAAATATATAAATAGATTTTAATGATCATCTATTTCAAGTGTATGCATTTACTATAAATGTTTAATATAGGAATTCTAACATGAGAGAAAGCATTATTGGGATTTACGATTTTCCCTAAAATATACTTTTCACTACTCAAACAACACTACATTTATAATTTTCAACAATTTGATCATTATCCTGAGCTTTTCTTCCAACCATATTTTCTTTAGTTTTGCTTGATTTCATTTTTTCACCATTGCTTGATCTTTTGTATCTTCTTTAACTTTATGTGCTTTTCTGTCTTTTTTATTGCATTACCACGATTAATATAATAAACTTAATATATCCTATAAAATATTTATTATTAAATTTTATATCATCAAAATAAATCTGAGAGAAATATTTCTAATATATACATCAACCATCTAGAAGTTCATGTGGAGTTAAGACTCATATGTAGCAATAGACATGTTGAGGAAAGGGAGCTATAATAATTTGTAGGAGAACAATTTTTAAAACCACCTAACACAAATGGTTAGAAGGGTGAGATCAATGACGTGTACAAAGACAGTAACTAAGTTGTGAATGCCCTAGCTAAGGAAGGAGTTAGGGTGAGAAGGAAATTAATATTTACAAACATGTATTAGATATATCTAGAGAAGCCAAAAGAATAATGGTACTAGATAGATAGAGATTGTCAAGTGTACAATACGGCTAAGAGAATGAAGTCATTGTAGGTGCTGAAAATATACAGTCTGATAAGAGTAATAAGCGTCTACGTGAATAAGAGCAAAAACAATGTAAGTTATGTGATTTATAAGAACTATGCAATACATGGGAATATCAAGGAAAGAGAAGGTAAGGATTATGCAGGGAGCAAAGATTGCGCAAAGAACAAAGACAATGCGAGAGACAGAAGCTTTGGGAGAGGTGAAAGTTGTGTAAGTGACAAAGGCCATAAGACGTCAGGGTTATGTGAAAAAAAAGAACCATGCAGGTACGAAGGGACGCATGGGAAGTGAAGATTATACAAAGAGCAATGCGTTGAAAGTCTTAGATCCAAGAAATAGTGCATAATGCTATCCTTTTGGTAATAAATGAATGAGTTTCTATCGTTAGATTGATACTCGTAGTTGTCTACATGGGTATTATTCCCACATGACTAAATAGGTGAAAACTCTTTCTTCTTGTTACATTGGTTTCCAAGAATTGAAAGGTACCAAGCTAAATGAAAGAAAAACCCAAATAAAGATCGAGAGGGTTTAATTTAAGAAAGTAGAGGACAGTAGTTGGTGGGGGCCGAACCAAACAATATCTAACCCTCAAACTTTTAGAGAGAGGAAAACATAGAAAAGATTTACCTTTGTTTGAGGCTAATTAATTAATAACAAAGAATCAATTAGAAAGATAAGCATAAATATAAATTTTATATGATCAAAATAAACGTTATCTTTTCTATTGGAAGGTTTAAATATCCATGCCAAGAGAGGCGCAGGCGTGTGTGTACGTGTGTTTGATTTGATGGTGCAGGCAAGGAGTAGGCGGATTGAAGGAAGAAGTTAGAACGAGTGGTGTCTGAAGTTTTGGGATGGAGACGTAGACATGTTCATTACCTGCAATGAATATCTGCTACGATAAAATGGGGCTGTCGTTTTTACTTCTCTATTTGAGGTTTTTAAAAATTTACAATTCTAAAAATTTATGCAGCCCTTGTATAGGTGTACTGTAGGTTTTCTATTTTATCGGTTTGACAGGTGTAAATGAATTTTTCTAAAATAACTATAATGTTTACCAAATTAATTTATCAAAAAATATTTATAAAGTTTATCTATATTTATTTTAGTATATCAAATTGTAGAATTGATATATTAAATTTATAAAACTTAAAAATATGTATTAAATTCAATATATCGTTTACATATATCGATTTACAAATTTAGCATATCAATTTTATAATTTAATATTTTAAAAAGTATCACTCAGTATGACCTAATATGATTAAACTACACAACATAAATGAATTAATGGTCATGAATTGCACTTAAATTTTTTTTTTTTATCTCAGCACAACACAACCTACCACATTCTAACCGGACACAACATTAATCATCTCAAACTAAAAACATTGAAAAAATAAAAATTTTAAAAAGTCACCGCCCTAGTTAACGTCGTGGATAACATCATTAATTGGTTGACGTTGCCTTCACTTAAAAGAAAATACAATAATTATACAAGTTTGCTTATCATTTTGACTATTCTAATATATAGGAAAAGTATAAGAATCAATTAAAGTGTACGATGGAAATCAAACAATATATATTTTTCAATGAAAAATAGGTATAAACGCTGTTTGCGCCGGCCGAGCATTTCCCATCTCTCCCAAGCCATTTGTTACAAAAATAATGGTTTTTTAGTTTTCAGGATAATCTTCCGAACGAGTGGACGTCAGCTTTTTTAGAAGAATAAACTTATTAGTTCCAGATCCTTTTCTACTGTAATTTTACTTTTTCTCCTAACCTTTTTAACCGTTCGTGGCATTGCAAATAAATGAAACCAAAACTTGGTAATTTTGAAATATTATTGAAGGGTATTTTCGTCAAACCACAATGGAAAAAACATGCAAACAAAATATAAGATAGAAGGAATCTTCCGTCATTACAGATTAAAAACTTGATTTACTAACATAAATAAGAAATGATAATATAATTGACAACGTAAATATCAATGTTGCAGGCCTAGACCAAAGCATATATTTTTTCAATTTAAATTTTACATCTAGTTTATGTCATAAAACAAGGTCACGTTTGTTTTTCTGAGTCGAACTCCAAAAAGTCACAGAAACAAAAATGAATGGTAAAAAATGTACCTGCATTTGTTAAGAGACACGATATACTTGGATGCCCCATAGTACAAGACAGTTGGCATTTTTAAAACAAACGCATCCCAAGTATAAGTAAAAGAACATTATTTACATTAACATCATGGTAAAATAATAAAAAATAGAATATGCAGCTATCTTCGGTAATAAATAATAAAAAATATCATGTATATTATGCATATAAAATATTAAATAAAAGATGCCACTGATGAAATCGAAAAGGCCAGAACATGCCTATTAAATAAAAGATTTCATGTGTTACGGCAAATGAAGCCACGAAATAATATAATACACAAGCGACCATACTCATCCAAATAAAATACTATAACACCATGCGAACGGAAGGTAACCAACATTCTTCGGAATGATATATTTTATCTCCTTAGAGGAGTTTCACAAGTTCACCAAGACACTGGTTTATTGAGCTCAATAGAATCCAAAGAGCACTTTCTTTCATGTCCAAACATAAGACCAATGAAAGGCCAGGTATGGTATGTTTCAAGTACCACCAAGTAGATGTAAAGGAATCTAGTTTGGCGAGTTGAAGAATCTGTTGATGGATGGCATGATTTCAGGGGCTCTGTTGCGAACAAGCTTCCTCAAACTGTGCTCAGCATATTTCTCCCCTTCCGCGAAGTTCTCAAGAACTCCGGCGGTCCTGTTCTGCTTGGTGACCCTGAAAGTGGAAAACCACGCCATAAGCTTGCGTTCTGAGTAAATATTAGCCATAACAGAAGGAAGACCAAGTTGGAAGAGGCAAAGAGCTTTTGTAAGTATTCCATCTTAAATGAAAATGACTCGGAAATTCAACTCAATCTGCAGGCTCAAACTCCGATTATTTGTACTCGAGCAACACGCTTGGAAAGCACTTCAAAGCAATAAGAACAACATCGTTTGATTGAAAACTGCAGAATAGTTTAAGAAAGTAGTAGCCTATGGATGGCAGCGAAAATGAAACTTGTATGTGGCTACGTACAAAATAGAGTCAAAATGCTCGGAACCATAAATCGACAGACCCATTAAGAACAAACGATTACCTCCACAATTCGTTAACTCCAGGCACCATATAAATCTATCATGTTAAGGAAACTCTCCATCTCCATGAGACCATAGTAAGTGAAAGTCCTAAAGCATTTTTAAATCTAATATAAAACCTTGATTAATATATAGATTCACATCTTAAACAAAAACCTGTTACTAGCATTCTAAATAATTCTTTCCTTGTCAAATCCTAAAGTAATCTTTCATCCTGTTTTTCTGTGTCTCCTTTTATCTACTGGGTGTGTCTTATTGATGTAACTTTGTTTCATTAATCAGATCCATCTTAATGCCTTAATTCCTAATATAATCCTTCATCCTTTTTCTTTGTCTCCTTTCTTCTTCCGGGTGTGTTTTATTGGTGTAACTTTGTTTTATTAATGTGATCCATCCTACACTTTCAAAAAAAATCCTTCATCATTCCCTTTAAAAAATCATAACATCTGAAAAATATTCATTGAAATGCAATTTGCACATGTATTAATTAATACAAGATCATATTATTGATGCCAACTCTCTTTCTAACAATTTCAGCAAGAAAACTAGTAATATGCAAGAGAAAATTGTACATCCCCGGCTACTTACGAGCAAGAAACTGAAATTCCTAAAAAGGGAACTATGAATATCTTCAGAATACATCTTATTACCAAGAAAAGGGTGATTCCCATCCGCCAAATTATAGAAAAGTAAAGGCGGAGAGTAAAGAAGGGCCGTTACCTGACTTCGGGGTTGATGCAGATGTGGCGCGCAAGCGAGAACCCGCATATCCCCACAGCAGCTCCTACCGCTAGAAACAGCGGGTACACCTACCAAAAAGATACCAACCGCACCAACCATTTCTCAACAAAAATAGCGTTTTTCTTATTTCTAAAACCTAGAATCCACTCATCCGTAAGAAAAAGAGAAGGTGTCAACAAATACAAGATTGGAAGAAAAAAGGGTTGTTTTAGATCGGTGGGAACTTGCAGATACAGAGAGACGTGCATGTGTTCCAGCCAACAAAACAAAGATCAACAACAACGTAAAAGAGAAACTAAAACAAAAAGGGAACCCTTAACATCATAATTGCTTTGTGTTTGGCAAAAATTGAAGAGGGGCGTCGGCAGATACCAAAATCACAATAAATTAACAATAGAGAGAGAGAGAGAAAAGAAGGTACAAGGGGAATACCTCCGGCCTCAACCAGCGTTGCGCAGTGGAAGAAGCCATTGCCAGCGGCGGTAGACGGGGACGATGGAAAGGGAGTGGCAAGGTACGCGTGTGGAGAGGAAACACGGTCGTAACTTATACGGAGTTAGAAGTGTCAATGGGCCGGGCCGGGCGGGCTATGGGTCGGACCGGGTCGGGTTGAAATTTTTTTAATTGTTTATGACAGTCTAGTCTGGCCTGAAATTATTATGGGGTAACCCGGTTCGATCTTAAATTTTTTCAGGCTAACTTGGTCTGATCTGTAGCCTACCTTTTTTATAAATTTTTATTTTTTATTTTTTTATTCAGTTTAACCAAATATCAACTTCGGTTCAATCAAATTTTTTTAATTTTTTATTTTTTTAACGGTACGAACGTAAATTTACTTTTATCCAACCGAACTTTTATTTTTTTATTTTCCTTTTTAGCCTGATTGACGTTTAATTTCAATTAGATCGAAGTTTTTTATTTCTTAAACATTTTATTATTATTATTTTTTGGTCTGATTGAAGTTTAATTTTTGATTTTTTTTAAACATTTATTATTATTATTTTTCTTCGATCTCATCGACATATTTTAATTTTTTTCTTCAATCAGACTATTGAAGCTTTTTAAATTTATTATTTTTTCCTTCGGTCTGATCTAAAATAAGTTTCGATCTGACCAAAGATTTTTAAGTTATTATATTTTTCCTTCTATCTCACCAAAGATAGGCTTCAATTTGACCAAAGTTTTTTATTTTGTTTATTTTTCATTCGATTTGATTGAATCTTAACTTCGGTCCAATCGAAGTTTTTTATTTTTTTTATTTATTTTTTTTATTTTAAATTAAAATTAAAATAAAAAAATTTACAACGTTTTCGATAATCAATTCATCATTCAAACATATTATTTTATTTATAAATACATGAACATCAAACATAAGTCATCATTCATAAATCATTATTTATCACATTAACATCAATATCAAGACATCATCAACGGACCATTCATAATTCATCATCCATTAACACATTCAAACACAAGTTATAAAGTTAAAATAATTATTTTATTTCTAAATTAAAATTAAAATTACATTATTTTTGTAATTACATCAAATATTTTTACATTTTAAGTACAATGTACATAATTATATTTAAACATTTATAACATCAAAATTATATTAATGATAAAATAAGAAATGTGCATTTTTGTGTTTTCCTTCAATTTACTACATCAAAATCTAGAAAATCAAGATTATCTCTTATTAAATAGTTTTGACTAAAATTATTTAATTCTTTCCCACTTGTTACAATAAATCTCTTATTTAATTATTTCCCATTTGTTACGATAGATCTCTTATTTAATTCTTTCCATATTTTGTAACATACGTATCAAATGTTATTTAAACTTTATTCTACATTTTCAATTGTTACATCAAGTTCTACGTCTAAACAAGTTTGTATTACATTTATTAATTTTTTAACAACTCTTACTTTAACATTTATTAATTTTGTATACATCAAATTTTACGTTTACATTTATTAATGTATATAAGAGAGGTATCATATTTTATTTTTTATTTTCTATTGATTTCAACTTGGCCCAAATTGGCCCATGGGCCAACCCAAATCGACCCACGGGCCAGTCCAACCCGAATCGACTTGCGGGCCAGCTTGGCCCACAGGCCGATTTTCTAATTTATTGTAGCCTAGCTCGACTCAATTTAAAAAATCAAGTCAAGCTGGGCCAACCCATTACAGGTCGGGCTAGGCTGGCTTACAATGGCTCGGCCTAATTGACACCTCTATACAGAGGAGCCCTATAAAGGTGTCAATTGGGCCGAGCTATTGTGGATCAACTCAGTCAGTCTATTATGAGTTGGTTCGGCTAGGCTCAATTTAAAAAGTTAAGTTGGGTTAGACTATAATATATTAAAAAATTAATTCATGGGTTGGCTTGACCTATGAGTCGATTCGAGTCAAGTCAAGTTGGCTCGTAGGTTCAATTCAAGTATGACCCAAGTTAGCCTACATCGTATTTGTTAAAAACAAATGTTGAAATAATGTTCATAAAAAATAAATAATGAAATCAATGGTAAAAAGAAAGAAAAGAAAAATCTATTTTATGAACGTTATTTTAATGATAAAAAAATGAAGCATTCTTCTATTTTACGAACATTATTTCAATGGAAAAAAAATGAAGCATTCTTAAAAAAAGAAATGTAAGAAACATTTGTTTTTTAATAAATGTTCGTAAAAAATGAATATTTAAATAATCATAAAAAATGAGCATTTAAATAACCATAAAAAATGAACGTTGAAATAATGTCTGTAAAAAATGAACATTCAAACCAATAGTAAAAAAAGAGAGAAGAGAATGGATGAAAAGGAGAGAGGAATGGTGATGGAAAAATTTATAAATAGAGAAGAATGTTAAATTTTTTTCACAATTCATACTTATTCAATCTTTTCTCTTTCTTTCACAAAATACAAAGATTATCTTATAGGCTTCAACTTTCTTCAACTCTCAAGTCAAATTCTTTACAAAAACAACACACAACTTCATCTTCAATAGCATTGTTAATGTTGGTGATGATTTTGAGTAGTAACAACAATGCTCTCAAGTTCAAACTATAGAAGGGGGAGCATTAACTTCAACTATTGCTGCTAAATCAAGAAAAATGTTAAATTTATGATTGAAGTTTACAATAAAGATGAAAGAGCTGAGAGATTGTATTATGGTAGAGAGGGCCTACTGCAATATTTGCAATGCAAACTTTTCATGCAAAGCTTTAAGTAATACAAGTCATTTATTTAGACATGTAGCTAATTGTTTGTCTAAAAATCTTGAAAAAAATAAAATGATTCAAATACTACTTAATTTTAACACTGAAAGTAATAGAACACTATTTGTGTTTGGCTAGCACGACACCAAAAAACTTGTATTAGATCTCCAACAACGCACTAGAAAAACTTAGATTTGTTAACTTCGATTTTTATTTAGTTAATTTATCTTTATGCCTATTCTTTTTTAGAAAAAAACAAACAACCTTTAATACAAGTTAGATATTAATTCCAATTTGTATTTTAACTGCAAGTGCACAATGTCTATTATATTAGTGTGCAAGTACAGGTCAATCCCACAAGGAATTGCTTAAGAATTGAGAACTGTTCCATTTTTAACAATCAAATTTATATATTCAATAAGCTCTTTGTTGAGTTATAGTTATCTCAACAGACAAAGTTCGTTTAGTTATGGCTAACTCAACGGACTAACCTTGTGGACTTATGTTAACTCCACGAGCCTGCATTTTCTTTTTAATACTGCTATTTACAGAGGAATTCGACCAACCATTGGGCAGTTCCACAGATTGTAAATAACATCAATTAAGCTCTTTAATGTTAGTAAACACTGGATTTATCATTAGGCAATACTAACATTCAGATAATTCAAACAGTAACCATTAAAATCTTTAAGTCTTTTGAACGAACCAATTTCAGTAAACTATTAAACTAAAACAAACATAAAACAATCACAACACTAACAAAAATAACATTAATCACGATACAAAACAAACAACACAACACTCAAATACAAAATACAAACATAGATAAGTTGTTTTTGGTATTTTTGTTTTAATATGAACATGGAAATGGGCGAAAGGTGAAATGTAAAGTAATATCAATCGATAGTAAATACTTTCGTCACTACATACGACGCGATTACATCACTGAAAATTAAACCACTTACAATTCTGTCTCCTCTCCCTATAGAATCGCGAGTCTAGAATTGCAAGATGATCTCCTCTTCAGCATACAGGCATTAACCCGAAGTTAAGGCTAGAAGCTTTACGATCTCTTGAAATATGAGTCGGCGCTTGGTGAAAATGGCTTCCCTTCCCGCGACGTGATCACTCCTCACAGTGGTTGTCAGGCACTGTGTTTGGCTAGGAATCGACCCAACATCAGGAAAGTATCCTCACAGACCTCCGATGGTTGGTGATAATGTGGTGGTAATAATGGTTGATGTGGTACTTTAGAGAATTGCTGACACTATCTGTAGAAAGCTCAGTACTCCTCCTTTGTACACACTTGCTATACCCATCGGTCACACACACTCTACTTCCTTTTCTTCTTTTCTTTTATATTTCTTTAGTGGTAACTACTTTTGCTTGAATGGTCGGTTGGATTTCCTTCATTCATATCAACAACAATGCTTTCTTCTCCCTTCGACGAGTGAATTCCTACGTGATACGTGCGATCGTGGTTTTTCCTTCCAATTGTCCTGTTTCTGCAAACGCTACAGTGGCATATTAGAAAATAAATAGTCTGTGGAGTTATAAATAACTCAACGAACTTACCTCGTTGATTTAATTATAAAACACATGCATAAATTTAACTATCTGATGCTTAGGTGCATTTCGAATAGTTATAAACTTAACTATCCGATGCCTAGATGCAATTTCGGATAGTTATAGATAACTCACCGAAAGTTAACTTAAGTCATGCGTTATGGTTTCGACACGTGTACTTTAGGAAATAATAAACTATTCTTTTAAAACATAAATGTTCGGCAGTTTAAACATAACTATCTGATACATGTTCGGTATGTTAAACATAACTGTCTGAAATATGTTCAATATGTTAAACATAACTGTCCGAAATATCAGAAAATTCGGATACTTATGAATTTCACAACTTGCAACTTACCGACAGTTGAAAAATGTACTAAATTAACATTAATTCCCCCAAATTAAGCAGATTCTTTAATTAAAGCATATAACAGTGTAATTATGATATAATGGCTTAATTCTCATATGATAAGCTAAATATTATGCAATTAACTATCATTTAACCGTTAATAATATGCACTTTTTCATTCTAAACAAACACGATGACATTATAATTCTAGTAATGCTAGAGAATTACATACTAAATTTATTGTTGTTCAAAATTTACTTATTGATTATGGTAATAGTCAAGATTTTTATTAATATATTTCACAAGCTTATTATCCACAATTTTAAAAATTTCTAGAAATACAATTAGGCAAGATATTATTGAACTTTATAATAAACTTAGAATAAAATTAGTTAATATAATAGGTTCTATTAACACATTTATAGCATGTACATCTAATATTTGGGAGGGTAGAAGTAAAGTAGGATATATTGCTGTTACTATATATTTTATTGATGATAATTGGGTTTTACAAAAAAGATTAATAGGATTTAGAAGAATAAATCATCCACATAATGTTCAAAATATTTTTTCTACTATTATGGAAATTTTTGAATTTTATGGAATTAAAGAAAAAGTAGGTAGTATTACATTTTATAATGCATCTAGTAATAATGTAATTATCCCTATGTTTAAAAGTAGATTAACTCCACCAAATGATTTTGATTTATTTCACCAAAGATGTATATGTCATATAATTAATCTTATAGTTCAAGTAAGTGTTGAAGAATTAAAACTTTTTTTAGAAAATATTAGAATTACATTAGCTTACATTTTATCTAGTGGTAGACGACAACAAGAATTTAATCATGTATGTGATTTATTTCAATTACCATATAAAACATTTACAATGAATCTCTCATAGGTGGAATTCATTATATTTAATGTTAAATAATTGTTTACTATAAAAACTTATTATAATAGTAGAATAGATGATAGTACAACACCACTAGATGAAAATAATTTTGCAATAGCTAATTGTTTTATTAAATTTTCAAAACTAGTTTATAATGCAAAAGAACATTTATCAGGAATATATTATTATACACCACTTATATAATATTGCAAGAGTTTTTAATAATTATAATAATTATCCATTTTTTGCACCTATAGTTTTAAAAATGAAAGAAATTTTTTTAAAATATTGGAATAAGATACCTCTTTTATATATATTAAGTGCTTGTTTAGATCTTAGGACTAAAGTAAAAGTTGTTAAAAAATTAATAAATATAATATAAATTTGTTTAAACGTAGAACTTAATGTAACAATTGAAAATGTAAAAGAAAGTTTAAATAATATGCTTGATATGTATGTTATAAAATATGAAATACAACAACAAATACAAACTATGTCCTATTTTTTACAACTATCGTCATTATCATCTATAATTGATTATAGTGTATTTGATGATGAATATAGTGATTTTAACATAACAAATAAGAAATAATTTTAATAATACTAATCATAGCTATTAAATAAAAGATAATCCTGATTTTCTAAATTTTGATGTAATAAATTGGTGAAAAACACAAAAATGCACATTTCTTATTTTATCATTAATGGTTAGAGATTTATTAACAATTCCAACTTCTTCTGTAGCATGTGAATAGACATTTAGTATTAGTGGTAATATATTAGATAATAGAAGAGCAAGATTAAAAGATGATATTTTAGAAGCATTAATGTGTGTTAAAGATTGCGAGCTTACTCATGTTTGTGGATAGAACAACAGAAAGATGACTTCATTGATAAATTTGTAAATTTAAATATTTAAATATAATTATGTACATTAAATGTAAATATATTTGATGTAATTACAAAAATAATGTTTTTTTGTTTTGAATTTAGAAATAAAATAATTATTTTAACTTTATGACTTTTGTTTGAAGGTGTTGATGGATGATGAATCATGAATGGTTAATTGATGATGTCTTGATATTGATTTTAATGTAATGAATAATGAGTGGTGAGTTGATGATGTCTTGATATTGATTTTAATGTAATGAATCATGATTCATGAATGATGACTTATGTTTGATGTTCATGTATTTATAAATAAAATAATGTATTTGAATGATGAATTAATTATTAGATAATATTGTACTTTTTTTATTTTTAATTTAAAATCAAAATAAATAAATAAAATAAAAAACTTTGATCTAATAGAATGTAAGATACAGTCAGATTGATGAAAAGATAATAAAAAATAAAAAATAAAAAACTTTAGGTGAGATACGATCAAACCAATGAAAAAATAAAAAACTTTAGTCTGATTGAAGGTGAGATATAGTCAGATCGATGAAAAAATAAAAACCTTTGGTCTGATGGAAGGTTAGATACAATCTGACCAAAGAAAAAAATAAAAAATAAAAAACTATAGTTTAACTAAAGGTGAGATACGATCTGAATAAAGAAAAAAATAAAAGAAATAAAAAAACTTCTATTGATTAGATTGAAGCTTGGCTTCGATGAAACTGATGGAAAAATAAAAAATATATAAATGCAAGTTTGCCAATTAGACTAGTCAAGTTACATGTTGTCCTTAAAAAAATAATAAAAAACTTCAATCAGATTGAAGTTAAGCTTTAGTTAGATCGAAGGAAAAAATAAAAACTTCAATTAATTGAATAGAAGAAAAAAATAAAAAAAATAAAATTTTTTTTGTAGATTGAACCACATGAGAATGACGCAAAAATAAAAAATATAAAAATGAGCCTACTAATAGAATTAATCAGCTATAGAATAGATTGAGCTATCTCGAAAATATTTTAGGTTAAGTTAAGTTGCCTCGAAAAAATTTTAGGTTGGACTGAGTTATCACAAAAAAATTAAAAAAATTTTGACCTAACCTAACCTAACCTGTAGCCTAAATAGACTTGATACTTTTTAGGTTAGGTCGGCTTGACTCGATCTATTGACACCTCTACCTATTTATACAAGTAATTGATGATTAAGTAGAAATTATAAAAAGAAAAAAGATGACTACTAGAAAATAATTAATCTTAGTTTTCAGTGTAGATATTTATTTTTTTTATTTTCTGATTTTTTTGTATAATAGCTGTCTATGTACACATAAATGTAGTTATTTAATCCTAATGTGAAATTTACGAAAAAGGAAGATGTGATAACGAAAAAAACGATTAATTTTAACCGTTCGTTGTTGATAACTGCATCTATGTAGACGCCGATACATATAGTTTTTATTTTCTATTTTTATATTAAAATAATACAAATGTGCATCGACAGGTGGTTGAAACTTATTTGTCGACGAAAGTTAAAAAGTATAATTATTATTCTTGAACATTGTCCGGAAGAAAAGCACCAGACTTCCGTGTAACGCACTAACACCTAACTTTTATGTAAATTTCTTAAACTAGTACTAAAAAATAAATAATATCAAAAATCAATTTTACCGAAAGTATTTTCAAAATAAATTTATTTACATGGAATATATATAGATGTGATTGACTTTAAGCCTTGGTCCAAACCATATATGAAATAGAACGAGGATGATGAGAAAATGACTCGATCGATTAGATGTCAAAATGTTGAATAAAGTATTTTTCTGCCTAGCTTGTGTGTAGAGCTAAGTCAATAAAAGATCATACATGAAGACATAAGTCTAAATTAAAGAAATCAAAATTAATATGTTTGTTTAAAAATACGTATTATTTAGAATGAATATAACATATGGGTGAATTCTTTTAATTATATCACCACATGTATGCCACAATAATGCATGAATAAATTAATGAAGTGTTAGGTCACCACATGCAATAGAACTAAACTTCAAGTATAATTATAGGTCCACTAGTCTTACATAAGCTTTATGATATGAGTAGGGGTCTATTTGTGTATATTTTTTATCAAGAAATGAAATAATAGAAATTGAAATAGCAAGACATGATATGAAATATAAAGTCATTTGTATATTAGAGGAAATGATTGAAATACATTAAAAATTGAATGTTTGTATAGTTTTAGGAAATGACAAGAAATATATTATTTAATAAATTTTAAAATATTAAATAATAAATTGACAAAAATTACTACCAACTTGACAAAAATGAGAAGAAAATGATTGAAATATATTAAAAATGTTTGTATAGTTGTAGGAAATGACAAGAAATATATTATTTAATAAATTTTAAAATATTAAGTAATAAATTGACAAAAATTACTACCAACTTGACAAAAATGATAAGAAATTAAAAATTTAATAATTTTTAAAAATTAAATAATAAATTAAAAAATATATTATATTTGAAAAGTAATATTTTAAATATTATAATATATATTAACATTTCATTAAATACAGATGTAACATGTGAAATAATATGTTTATAATTAACATAAACAACATTGTTCATTACAATCTAAATTTAAAAAAAAAAATGTTAATATATTATTTTTTCTTATAACGTTATTATACTTTAATGTATTATAATCTAGTATTATTCTTCAACATTATTTTTTATTTTATTATAATTATAATATATTATTATTTATTTATTATTATAATCATACTTCTTGATATTACATTAATGTTATTATTTATTTTAATATATTATAATTATAATATGTTATTTATTATTATAATTATAATTAATATATTTTAATTTATTATAATTATATATTATTTATTATATTACAAGTTTGTGTCATTTCTTATTATTTTCAAATAGGTGAGGTAGGAAACGACAGAAAATATATATTTTGTTTAATACAGAAAAAAACAATAGGAAATCATTTTCTTCCATTTCTATTAAAATAAACACAAAAAATGATAGGAAAAGTTTTCTTACCTTTTCCTTTTCTCCTATTTTTTGTTATTTCCTAATGGCATAAACTCACTTAGAAGTCATACCAAGCTCTACAATGGAGTTTAAAAATTACATTAATTTCTTATATATTCCTAATATAACAAACAATCTTCTAAATACTTTTCATCTATTGACAGTTTCTTTAATACCATTAATATGTCTAATAGAAATCTGTATGCCCTTAGCGTTTGCTATTGTCTCTCGTCATCTTTAACTACGATTAAAATTTAATAAAAGATTGTTTTGTCCCTGTTTTTGCTTTACCTCAATACCTTTCATATATAATATTTTTTTGTATCTCTATTGTTACATTACAAATATTTATAAAGTATGTCATAATCAAAATACAATTTAACGATTGTAGTTGAGCACATCTTCTAACATAATAATTTTTAAGCACCTCATCTAACCCAAAATATTTTCACAATAATTGAGCACAATAATTTTTTCATTCAAACACAATAATTGAATAATCAATACATCCAAATCGTAGTTCCAAGATTTGGTAATAACATATTTCATTTATCAATAACACATTCCATCTAACTTGTAGTTCTAGGACTTGGCAATAATACATTTCATCCAAATTGTAATAATCGAATAATCAATAATACATTTCATTTGTCAATAATCAATATATCCAATCTTGAATAATGTTGTTACTCAAAATATTGAAAATACATCTCAATCTATTTTCCGCCCCTTCCCCAGAAGTTCTAAAATGTTTTGAGGTCTTCCATCACCTCCCACGATTAGTCAAAGGTTTAACCTTCCTTTTGAAAGTCTCTCTAGATTTCTTAGCCTACCAGGTCTCCTCCTTGATCCTTCTTGTTGAAAATCATGAGAAAATATAATTAAAACCATTTACTAGGCAATCAATTCAACAAAATTAATAATGACTGAAGCAGTAAATAGACAATCAATACATTGTTATTTTGATAACTAGTAAGCACAACAATATCTTAAAGAAAATTATTTATAGTTTGTAGAATTGCTATCATAGAAACTATATTGCATGTTCACGTTTCAACACATTTTTATTGTCTCCTTTATCAATGACCATTGCAAAATTCATTGAGTACTAGTTTCATAGGTATATTGTAGTTTACATGGTATGGTAGTAAACCACATAAGATATTTCTTCGTTCTTTTCCAAGTGCTATAAAATACATACAATAAACCTATTTCACGTTTAACATGTTGACATTACTTTCATTGCAAATCACCTGTGGCTGCAAAATGTCAAAAAGGCTCCCAATGTACCTTAAGGAGAAAATGTTAAATCACAACTAAAGCAATTCTCCATGATGAACAAATTTAAAAAGAGAACTCTTAGGATAAGATTCCTCCTGTTGTTTGGATCTAAAGATATGAATGGATGTTGTTATCTGACTTATTACATTTTCATCTGATAATATCACTTTTTCTTGATCTTTAGAATAAAAAAGTTGCACATACACACACACATCAAAACATAAACTCATTGACATTAGATGCATGTACCTGAAATTTGTATTTTGATGTGAACTCATTAATTAATATCTATAAACACCCTAATTTGGACAAGTGCTAGATAGGTGTTCGTAGATCTTTGAATAGCTTAAGGTTGCTATCTGCACCTTCAATCATGCATTTGTGCTATTTGTTTGGCATTTGCACACTCGGATCACCCTAGATTAGCTTCAGACGATCCTAGCTCTTCATTCAAGATTTAGGGTTCTCGAGGCCAGTTAAGCCTTAACTAAATCAAATTAGCCAAAATAGAGGTCATTTTTAGATTTAGCACATTCGAATTATCCAAGGAGGACACTTTTTAGGATTTTGGCTAGGTGCCACATGCCACCACTTAGATGTGCCATGTGTCACCTCTTGGATGTCGCCACGCCAATAGCCACTGCTAAGCACCTTAATGGACCTAGATCCGAATCTGGATTCTAGTGTTTAAAGCCACCTAGGGATTCGTGAAAATCACAAATCCGCTTTAAACCCTCATTGCAAAACTAGGCTACAACATCGCTCGCCATTACCTATCGCCGCGAACGTCGCCACCTCCAACAAGCCCGCATCTATGATTCCTCATGTGTAGGTAGCCCCATTTCCTTCGAACCCTTGTTTTCGAAGCTTCCTTGTTCTTTTCGACATGTTTTACTCCATGTTGAGCATGTTTTGCAAGAGGAATGACAAGCTCACTATAGGCTACACCTCTACTTCTTGTTTTCCCTTTCTCCCAATCACCTACAGCTTGATTTTTTTCCATGGCTGAGGTCATGAGCCCCTAGCTCAACGTTCCCAATCATCATTAGAATGTCGTGCCTTTGTTTTCACTTCTCTGGTTTGCCAGAGAAGCCTTGCCATCACTAGAGACGAAAGCTGCCTTCACTGCGGGCTTCATCAGATGCTGATGAACGTCGGGATTTGATCTTGAATGTTGTTTAGAATGAAATTATGCATAATATTAGTGGTCAGTGAATGGTTAAGTACATCATATTTAGCTTATCATATAAGAATTAAGCTATTATGTCACAATTATACAATTATGAGCCATAATTAAAGAATATGTATAATTTCAAGGAATTAACGTTAATTAAGTATCATTTCTAAGAGCTTGAAAGCCTAGTTTACGTGTGGTTTTATAAAAGTTTACAAAACCTCGTAAAGTTAGGAATTGTTTCACACGTCAACTTTTGAATGATTACGAATTACTTCTTTTACATATTAAATGTTATAAAAATATTTGTTTTATTAAACTACAGAACTGAATAAGTTCATTAAGCTAACTCAACAAGGTCAGTCCATTGAGTTATAGTTAAGTCAATGAAGTAAGTCTATTGAATTACACTAACTCCACATACTAGTTATTCTCTCATATTCGACTATGAGTAGTTGCAGGAATAGAAAATTTGGAGGAAACTATGTTGCATAATGATGTGATTGAATGACACACTAGAGGGGGGTGAATAGTGTCCTAATCAAATTTATTTTTCTTTTGAATTTTCAAAAGCTGTTGACACTAATGAACCCTAATTAATTGATTTTAGATTTGTAAAATGTAAAGCAGAAAGTAAATGACACAAAGGATTTTATAGTGGTTCCTATAGGATCGAATGGCTACACAAGAGAAGGGGTGAATTGTGTTTTTCAACATTTTCAATTATAATTGAAACTTCAAAATTAAAAACAAGTCGAGACACTATTTTAATCAAATCATTTTATTCAAGGTTTTAATTACAATATACAATTCAATTCTACTTAGAAATTGTAGATGCAATTATATAATGATACCATGTTTCATCTAATCAATTTTATAACTATAAACAGAGAAAACTAATTTTACGAAATTTAAAACATTTCTCCTTATTTGAGATTTTTCTTTTTCTTCTTCTTTTTTGTTGAGTATTTTGTTTTGATGATATGTGATAAACAGATATAATCATATTTACTCAATTACTATTATTTGTGAACGTAATTTAAGAACATCAATTAATATAGAAAAAGTTTACTAATATAAATACTTGTTTGTAATGGATTTGAAATTATGCTTTGTTAAATAACAAGTCGTTACATTATACTAACTTTTCATTTAACTAAATGTTAAGTTAACGTGTGTTTTTATTGTAAAGCATGATATGTTTTAAAGTTATATTTTCTGTATCATGAATAGTGCATGTTTAGATAACTCGTTGAGTTAGTGTGTTATTTGTATAAAGGTCACATGAGAACTCATTGAGTTATAGGCTTAAAGGTTAAAACAGGTCACGTGAGAACTCGTTAAGTTAGTGAGTAAAAGAGCAGAAGAACTCGTTAAGTTAGTATTGTACACGTGGTGAAATTAAAGTTTACAAATGTTATATTGTATCATGTGAGTTGCACATGTTTAACTCGTTAAGTTAACATAACTGCATGCGTTGAGTTGCTCTATTGAATACTAAGGCAACGCGTTAGGTTAGCGTTATAAACTTAAAGTTATTATTATTGCATGTGGTAAATACCTTATTATAAAAACATTTGTTTATTAATGGTTTGTTGAGTTATCTGTAACACAACGAAGTTGGTTCGCTGAGTTAGCGTAACACTACGAAGCTAGTTCGTTGAGTTAGCATAACACCATGGACTTAATTCGTTGGGTTAGCTACAGTACTTGTCATGTGATTTAACACATGATGAACTCATTGAGTTAGATACGTTAAGTTATAAATCTACTTGTATTACTCATTTAGTTAACATTAACACAATGACTTATTATTACATTTGATAAAAAATTTTGGACGAGAAAGTTTATTTTGTAGGAAATTTTTTAAAGATCTAGGATTGATGATTGAAGAAAATTCGAAAAGAAAACGTGGGTCAAAACATGTGTATTTCGATAAAGGAAAATTAGAAGACGTGAAGAGTGGAAAACTGATAGTGATTAAACGTAGAGGATATGCATGAAGTGAATATACAGTATAAAAGACAGAATTCTCGTTGATCAGTTATCCCTGCACACCAAAAGAAATATATTTTCAGGGATCAAAAACACCTCTTCGGGGAAAAGCTCTCAGATGAAAGAAAATTCAGTGAAGAAGAAAAGGTCAGATTTATGTCACTAAAGATCTGAAGTATCAGAAGAAAGCAAATTCGGTGAAGCAGAGAAAGTCAGATATTTTTCACTAAAGAATTGTAGAAAAAGAAGAAGAAGAAGAAAAATCTCAAACAGGGAGAAATGTTTTAAATTTCGTAAATTAGTTTTCTCTATTTGTAGTTATGAAATTGATTAGATGAAAGATGGTAACGTTATATAATTGCATCTAAAATTTCAAAGGAGAATTGAATTGTATATTATAATTGAAACCTTGAATAAAATGATTTGATTAAAATAGTATCTCGACTTATTTTTATTTTTTAAGTTTCAATTATAATCAAAAATGTTGAAAAATATGATTCACCCCCCTCTTGTGTAGTCATTCGATCCTACAAGTGGTATCAGAGCTAGTTAATAACTTTGATATAAAATCGATACTAACTTATTTAATATCATTGCTTATTCTTTCTTCTTTGTTTTTAAATAGAAATTAATATTTGAGCATACATTTAACTTTCTTGATTTTAGGCTCAAGTTGTTTAAAGTTTTTAAACTATTTAAAATCAAATAGGTTGAAAAATCTAAGGTAAGATGACTATTGGAAATGGTAATTTTTCTTTGTATGAAAGCCAAAATCTTAACCGTTCTCCTTTATTTGATGGAATACATTTTGAATATTGAAAATATAGGATGACAATCTTTCTTCAAAGTATATATCACAAGTTGTGGTTCATGATCTCTAAACCTTATACTCCGTTAACTACTCCTTATAATACTTGGACAATTACTGAAAAAGAAAATGAAACTCGGAATGCTAAAGGCTTAAATATTTTATTTTGTGCATTAAGTTATGAACAGTTCAGTAAAGTGTCGGCATATAAATTTGCTTATGAGGTGTGACATGCATTAGAAGTTTCACATGAAAGTACTTCTCAAGTTAAAAAGACTAAGATAAATATGTTAATTCATAAGTATGAACTCTTTAAGATGCATGAAGACAAAAGTATATCTGAGATGTTTTCCAGATTCCTTGATATCATAAACTCTTTAAAATGGTTAGGAAAGAATTTTGAACAGAAGGATTTGGTGAGGAAAATTCTCAGATCCTTAAGTTTTAAATGGTCTCAGAAAGTGACATCAATTGAGGAATTAGGAGATTTAAATATTTATACTATAAATGAACTTATAGGAAACTTAACTACTTATGAAGTTCAATTAAATGATTCACTAAGTCACAACAAATTAAAACTGAAGAAAGAAATAACCTTCAAAAATAATTCAGATTCTGAAATATCTATTGATTCCGATGAGGATTTGATTTTGTTGACTAGGAAATTCAAGAAAGCATGGAAAGCTAGGAAACATCAAAGGAACAGAAATGACAAACCCTCAACATCAAAGTCACTAAATGAAAGGAATTCTTCATCTAGAAAGTATGTATGTTACAACTACAAGAAACCTGGACATCTTTCTCTAGATTGTCCTATAAGGAAAAATGAAAAGCAAAGTAGGACAAATTAGAAGAAGACGGCTCAGAAAACTCAGAAAAGTTTTATAAGAAAAAGGCTTTGAAGGTCACTTGGGATGACACGTCAAAAGAGTCTGAATCTAAGGAATCATCATCAAAATCTTCACATTCAGAAGAAGAACAAGAGTTAGAAGATGTTGCTCATGTGTGCTTCATGGTAGATGAGTCTGAGGTAATATCTGATCTTGAAAGTCATTCAGATTTTAACTTTGATAAATTATTATGTGTTTATCATGCATTATTACAAAAACTTAAAGTTTGTAGACTAGAAAATAAGAATATTAGAAACTCTTTGTCCATTTTGGAAGAAGAAAATTGTTTCCTGTCTACTACTTTAGAGAAATTTAAATGTGATAATGAAAATCATGCTAGAGATTTGCATAAATTTAGATTTAATGAATGTGTCTTGCATGAACAAATACAAAATATAAATGCTGAAAAATTAAAGATAGAATCTGAAAATGAAAAATTGAGAAACAATATAAATGATCTTGAGTTAGAGATTGACAGATTAAAAATGAGAGAGCTAGATTTAAATTCCACCATTGAGAAATGAAATTTAAGTCAAACTAAGTTAGACAAATTAACTAGTACCCTTGTAGTGTCATATAAATTTGGCTTAGGATTTGATTAACCTGAATACCTTGAATCTCAAGCCAACAAAGGATTTATTAGTTGCAGTTCAAGTAAATCTAAGACTAAAATTCCTTTTATCATGAAACAAGATAATAAATATGTAGAAGTAGGTACTTCAAGGGATGAATCATGTAGTAATAATATAAATCAATGTGATTTGTCTAAATGTACTTCTATCATGATTATGAATGTTTCTAAAAATCTTGTTTCTTATTCTGGAAATTCAGTTACTAATGTTTCTAAAATTTCAGACAATCATAGTAAACTGAAAATTCAGAAACCTAAGCATGAAATTCAAAATACTAGTATTAGACCAATTACTGATTCTACATGTTCTTTATCTGAAAATTCATGTGCAGAAAAAGATTTTGTCTGTATTGAAAATTTAAATACAAGTACAAAATCTTGGTATGAACTTGTTGTTAGGTATTTAATTTTGATGATATATACTTTCATGATAGAACTAAACATATTGATGTTAAGTATTACTTCCTTAGGAATGAAGACAAGATAAAGATTATGAAGTTCAACACAAAGGACAATCCGGCTGATATGTTTACAAAGGGCATTATTGAAAGCAAGTTCAAACATTGCTTGGACTTACTTAACGTCTATTGTTGCTGCTGACCCAAGTTGGGTCTTGGTGATCCATCACCTGTTCGTGGTGAAGATTGATGAAAGACAAGGTGGAGATTTGTGATGCGTGTGTCTTCCATCAAGTATATGTATGTGCTATTGAATATGGTTGTATTTCTTTGATAATTTGTACAGGGGCAAACTTGTCTTTTAGGTATCACCAATCGTTGCCCCTATATATATAAGGGGTCATCCACATCCAAGGGATGCCATGCCAAACCATCCCTTGATTTTGTTCTCCCCTTTCTTTGTACCAGCAACCATACAGTAAGGAATCACGATAGATTGATCACCCGTGGACATACCCGTGTTGGGGAACTACACAAATTTGTTGTTCTTCGAATTCTCCACTCGCAATCCTCTCTTCTACGTAGATCTCTTCTCCATGCCACCCCTAGATGCTCCACGTTTGTTTGATCTTTCCGCACAACAAAATCCAAAAGGGAAAAATCCTAGAAGGGATCTGGCTTTTGAGGCTGATAAAGTCTCAAAAGTCACTAGTGATTCTAACGATGATTTACTATTGTTGACCAAAAAATTTAGAAATATGTTGAAGAAACGCAGGAACTTCAGGTCAACAAAGACATCTGGAGATATAAAGAAGAAGTCATTCACGAAAGAAAAAAGTATATGCTACAAGTGCAATAGGCCGGGTCACTTTCAAACTGATTGTCCTCTCAACAAAGATAAGAAGAATTCAAGGAGGAATTTCAGGAATAAGAAATTCAGAAAGAGAATGACGCTTAAAGTGACATGGGATGACTCTTCAGCTTCACAAAGTGACGAAACAAAGGATTCAACATTAGACAACAAATCCTTATCAACATCAGATTCAGAAGAAAATCTGGCAAATGTATGCTTTATGGCAAAATCCAGTGAGGTATCCTCTAATCAAAATGCTAATTTTGATAGTTGTGATGGATTACTTGTTGAATACAATAGACTGGCTAGAAAATATAAGAAAGTCAAAATAGAAAGAAAGAACACTAGGAAAATGTTAGATGAATCTGAAAATAAGATTGATTTTCTGAACTCTATGTTGAATAAATTTAAAGAAGAAAATCAAAGGCATGCACAGGAAATTTTAAAGTTCACTACTATAGAAAGAAAATTGCATGCTGATTGTGAAAATTTAATTGCTGATAAGAAGAAAATGATCTGTGAAATTGAAAAACTAGAACTGACTATTATTGATTTAAATTCAGAAATTGATATGTTAAAGATTAAAGTCTGTGATCAAAAGGCTATATTAAATAAATGGAATAATAGTCAAATTATAACAAATGAACTTAGTAGTAAAATATCAAATGTAGAAAAACATGGTATTGGTTTACACGATGCATCTTCTAAAAATTATATATTGAATGATGGTACTACTAAAAATAATGTCTTTATTTCCAATACTAAGAATAGTAAGAGAAAAACTATTCCGTGTGTGATTAAAAAGGGAGAAAAATATGTGCAAGTTGATAAAATGTAGCATATAAATGATAGCACACGATGCAAGAATTTCAAAAGAAATCTTTAGAAGAATCAAGCTAAGACATTTGAGAATTTTAATATTCATGATCAATTTTCTTCATATTTAAAGAATATTAGATATTGGAAATCAAGTAATGTTAGAAATGAAAATTTCAACTCTAGTTTACATAGAGATAAACGTTATGATAATTATAACACTAAGAGAAAGAAATGCAAGAATAATTATCAGAAAATAGATAAGTTGAAGTCTAAAAATATGGATTATTTTGATATGTCTCTCTCTAAAATTCTTAGACCCACTCAAAAATGGGTTCTAAGAGATAAAATCTCTTTTTGACTGTTTTGTAGGTACACAAATCAAAATGGATAATGGATAGTAGAGCATCCAGCCACATGACTAGAGATATACAATTACTTACAGAAATAACAAAGACCAAGAACGGACAAGTTACATTTGGAAATAAAAGCAAAACAAATATCCTTGAGTCTGGCAAGGTTCAGGTAACTGAGAAATGCTTTATAAATGATGTCTTATTAGTGGAAAACTTAGGTTTTAATTTATTGAGTGTTCCTGTTTTAATGAAGATTTACAGAGTAATTTTTGAAAAAGATTCCTGTAAAATTATGGACATGTCTACAAACAAAATTTTATTCACTACATATAAGAAATGATCTATTTGTATTCTAAATTTGCCTTCTAATATTATTAAAGACAATGCTTGCTTAATTGCAAAATCGAATGAAGTCATTTTATGGCATAGAAGGCTAGGACACTCAAACTTAAAATTATTACAAAAGCTATCTAAAAAGAATCTAGTTAGAGGTTTACCTAGTATTAAGTACTCGAAAGAGTTTATGTATGATGCATGTCAATTAGGTAAATTACATAAAACATCTTTAAAAGCTTAAATAAAATAACAAGCAAAAGAGTATTAGAACTAGTGCATATGGATTTATTTGGACCTACTAGAACAACCAGTCTAGGAGGTAAACATTATGCTTTTGTACTAGTTGATGACTATTCTAGATTCACTTGGGTCTATTTTCTAGCTAATAAAACTGAAGTTTTTGAAATATTTAAGATATTCTGTAATAAAGTTTAGAATGAGAAAAATGTTAAAATTCAAAAACTTAGGAGTGATCATGGTATAGAATTTGATAATGATCAAATGGACTTTTTGTGAAGAATTAGGCATAGATCATAGGTACTCATTTCCAAGAGCTCCTTCACAAAATGGGATAGTAGAATGTAAAAACAGATCACTTCAGGAAATGTCCAGAACCATGTTAAATGAGAATAAGTTACCCCTGTTTCTCTAGGCAGAAGTAGTTCATATAGCATGCTATGTTATAAATAGAGTACATCTAAGACCAATTTTAGATAAAACTCCTTATGAGATATGGTATAACAGGGTTCCCAAATTAAGTTATTTAAAACTCTTTAAGTGTTTTATTTTAAACACTAAGGAACGAAGAGACAAATTTAAAGCCAAATCGAATGAAGGTATTTTTGTTGGTTATTCTATTAGAAGTAAAACATATAGAGTTTATAATAAATCAACAAAAACCATTGAGGAAACCCTACACGTGAAATTTCATTAAAATTCTCATTTGGATTTAAGACATGCTGAAAACTTTGATTTAGAAATTCTCCCAAAAATAGTACCAAATGATGTTGACAGAGAAATTGAGAGATTATCTGACGGAATAAGAAATCTAAGTTTGAATGATGAAAATTTAGAAGAAAATAATGTCATACCTATAGAAAATGTGGAACAACATAGAAATTGGCGTTATGCTTCATCTCATCATATTGATCAGATAATAGGTGATCCTAATCAAGGAGTTAGGACTCGGTCATCAGTAGTCAACATCTGTGGTGCTTATTCATTTATTTTTTTGCTAGAACCTAAGAAAATTGAAGATGCCTTAGAAGATGAATTTTGGTATTTAGATATGCAAGATGAGCTAAATCAATTTATAAGAAATGAGGTATGGGATCTAGTTCCACCACTTGAAAATTAGTTCATAATAGGAACAAGGTGGGTATTTAGTTACGGATGTAAGTCACCGAAATACTCTTTATATTATAAAACTAGTGAGACACGTGTTAAGACTTGAAAACATGACTTAAGTTACATTTCGGATAGTTACGACTATAAGTCTCCGAAAAACTTTAACTCACCGATTCAGTAATAAACAAATGTTTTTATAATAAGAATTTTACCACGTGCAAAAATAACAACTTAAGTTTATAACGCTAACCTAACGTGTTGCTTTAGTGTTCAATATAGCAACTCAACACGTTTAGTTATGTTAACTTAACGAGTTAAACATGTGCACCTCACGTGATACAATACAACATTCGTAACTTATAATTTCACCACGTGTATAACACTAACATAACGAGTTCGTCTCTTTTTTTACTCACTAACTTAACGAGTTATCACGTGACCTATTTTAACCTTTAAGCCTCTAACTTAATGAGTTCTCACGTGACCTCTATACAAACAAAAACTCTAACTTAATGAGTTGTCTAAACGTGCACTGTTCATGATACAGAAGATATAACTTTAAAACATATCATGTTATTCAATAAAAACACACGTTAACTTAACGTTTAGCTAAATGAGAAATTAATGCAACGAAACGATTAGTTATTAACTTTAGATCCAATACAGACAAGTATTTATATCAGTAAGCTTTTTCTGTATTAATTGATGATTTTAATTTCTTTTCACAAGCAATAGTAATTGAGCAAATATGATTATTTTTATTCAGCACACATCATCAAAACAAAAATACTCAACAGTATTAGTGTTATAAGCTTATAAGTTATTTCTTTACTCACATGGTATATTATTATTATTTTATCAAGTCCGTTGAGTTACACTAACTCCACAGACTAGTTATTTTCTAACATACCACTATTAGTAGTTTCAGAAATAAGAAATTCGAAGAAAAACCATGATTGTACATATCACGCAGGAATTAACTCGTGAAATGAAGAAGAAATAACCATCGTTGATACGAATGAAGGAAATCCAACCAATCATTTAAGTAGAAGCAGTTACTATTGAAATAAATATAAAAAGAAAAGGAGAAAGACAAAAAAAGTGTGTGTGTGTGAATGTGGAGAACCACACTAACTACAGGAAGCGTTGAAAGTTCCCTAAAGCTCCACAACACCACCGTAATCACCAACTATCGAAGGTCAATGAGGATACCTTTTAGATGTCGGGTCGATTCCAAGCCAAACACGATGACTGACAACCACTATGAGGAGTGATCACGTCGTAGGAAGGAAAGCCATTTTCACCAAACACCGACTCATATCTTAGGAGATCGTAAAGCTTCTAGCCTTGGTTTCAGGTTGATGTCAATATACTGACGAGGAGATCAACTTACAAGTCTTGGTTCATGATTCTATAGGGAGAGGAGGTATGACTGTAAGTGATTAAGTTTTCAGTGATGTAATCACATCGTATGTAGTGACAAAAGTTTTTACTATCAATAGAGAATTTTTACATTTCACCTTTCATTCATCTTTAAGAACATATCAAAACAAAAATACCAAAAACTAAGTATCTATGTTTATAATTAGTATTTATGTGTTGTATTGTTTGTTTTATATCGTGATTAATGTTATCATTATTAGTATTGTGAATGTTTTGTATTTATTTGATTCAAAAAATAGAAAATAATTTTATTAATTACTCAAATTAATTCGTACAGAATACTCAAAAATCTTAATGGTTACTATTCGAAATATCTGAATGTTAGTGTTGATTAATGATAAATTTCAAATTAACTAACATTAAAAAAAACTTAATTGATGTTATTTACATTTTGTGAAATTACCCAATGGATGGTCGAATTCCTCTTGGATAGCAAAAACTTAATTGGAAATTACTAGGTAGGCTTGTGTAGTTAACTTAATTCCACGAAGATAGTTTGTTGAGTTAAGTGTAACTCCACAAACTAAGTCCGTTGAATTAGGTGTAAATCAACGAAGTGCTTAATTAAACACATATAAAACTTTAGTTATAAAAATCAAAATAGTATATTATTATTACTCAATCTTTATGAGATCAACTTATAATTGCATACAAATATAATAGACACTGTGCACTTCTAGTTAAAATACAAATTGAACTTAATAACTAATTTGTGTGAAAAATTATTTGTTTACTTCTAAAAGAATTTATTAATATAAGCATAAAAATAAATCAAGCAAGTTTTCCAAATAGACAATACTCATCTTCTCATATATTTTACATAAGAATAGTAAAATATCAAAGATAACATTTTAATAGTGCTCATCATCTATATATTTCATCAAAAATATATGAAAAGAATACTATACTATTTTGATTTTTATAACTAGAATTTTAACATATTAAGGGATAACACTTTGATGGTATCCATCTTTCCGTATATTTTACATAAGAAGAGTAAAATATTAGAGATAACACTCTAATAGTGCCCATCGTCTATATATTTCACCAAAGAAAAGTAAAATATTGAGAGATAATACTTTTATAGTGCCCATCTTCCCAATATTTTGCAAGAGGAAAATAAAATGTAAAAACAAAAAGAAAAAAAGAGAAGAATCCTCGTATGCCCTTTTCCTTTATTATGAAGCATTCATTTGTAAATTTTTTATCTTCTTCAAAGAGCAAAACTCCGTTAGTAGTATATTTTTGTTCTAAAAAAAGTTAAACTCCGTTAATGTTTTTGTTCTATGTTTTGATGGTGGGAGGGAAAATATCTGACGTTATCCTTTTATTTATAAATGCAAATCGACGCAACCCTTTTTATTGATGTATCCCTCCACACTAAAGACATCAGTTCACAAAAATACATGTGATTTGCATTACACATGATTTATATTAATCGATTACGACACATTCATATATCTTTCCTAATGTTAATTTTTAATATGATTATTTTCACAATAATTATGTTTTATATTTAATCCATAAAAATATTATCGTTAACATTTTTTTGTTATCGCATTACTTCATCTATGATGCATCAGTTTTGTGTAATCTTATTTAATTTTATAAAGTTTATCAATCTATTCTTGTAGCACAAACAATCTCCCTTCAAACCTCTAAACCTATTCTGGCATTGCTACACTTGGGTACATGAAAATAGAGTAGACGAGTGAAACTATAAGTAATGCACAATGACCTTAAGGAATCGTTAGTGTATGATGAAAAATTTTAACATAAATGAAAAGAAAAATTTTAACGAAAAGAAAAATAAAAATTTATAACGAAAATGAAAAGAAAAATTTTAATAAAAGTTTAGTACACGACGGAAAGTTCTAATAGAAATTCTGACGAAAGATTAGTACATAATGAAAAGGAAATGATGAAAATAAGAAAATCAATCAAATAATCTAATTATTTATTACAAATACATCTTAATTCAAATATTGTAAGAATATCAAGTAGTTCTTCCACTATCATAATATCAATCAATTCTTTCATCTCATATTGTCATCATTATAAATTGATGTTGTAAAATGTAATTCTTGTGAACAAAGAAAAATGATAGAAAGTTTTTAAATAAAATCAAATTAAATGTTTTAGGTAAAAAAAGAAAGAAAAATCTAAATTAAAATGTTTTGGATAAGAAATATGAATATTTAAAATGAAATTAAAATATTTCAAATGAAATATGAACACCAATTTTAGAGCATAAATCAATCACAGAAAACTATCTGAAACACCCACGAAATATGCAACTGAAATTACTCGATAAGACTCTTAAAAACAACTACAAAAATTCAACAAAATCACTAATCTACTCCTAAATCAGTCCTACTAAGACACACAAAAAATCAATAGTAAAAACCGCCAAAATCTATAGTAAATAGTAAATTCCAACTCTAGCAGAAAACTAGGCAAATAATGTAGAAACCGTAGATTGACATCATGCTCTTCCAAAATTCAAAGCTTCTTCGATTCTCAATGAAATGCACTAAAATCAATGGCATTTGGAAGATAACTTATAGAAATTTCAAGGAAAAATCTCAAATGGGAAGAACATAGTGTAAAATTGGTCGAATAAAATATTTAAAAGCAGATGCTGAAAATAGAGTATTAACCTGCAATTCTGCACTCCATAACCCACTAAATAATTTTGGTGAATCAATGATTAAACCTCTTCTATGAATTGGGATCAGTTGACCCAATACTACCAATATCTAGTATAAAATTAGCATTATTAATAAAATGCATATTCATAACATCGATTGACAAACAATCACATGGTAGAATAAACTTTTGTAGGAGTTTAACGTAAAAACATAGCAAAGATAAAGTCAATCTCTTTAAGACAATGGGTATGGACGTGATGTTCGATCTTCCTCAACTCAAGGATGAATGATCTACCTTGAAATGTCATTTTCCACATAGCCACGCTGTGATCTTGTAGCTTCAACGTTGAAATTCCCTTAAAGAAGAGCTTGTGCACCTCACAATTAATGGGGCCGCCTACTTCTTTCTCTCCCGATTTTCCTTTACAGCGACAACAGTCTTTCTTGTCATTGTTGAGTAATTTATTTTGATGATGTGTGCTAAATGAATATAATCATATTTATTTAATTACTATTATTTGTAAAAGTAAATTAAGAACATCAATTAATATAGAAAAAGTTTATTAATATAAATACTTATCTATAATAGATATGAAATTATATTAAGTTAAATAACTAGTCGTTTCGTCATATTAATTTTTTATTTAACTAAACGTTAAGTTAACGTGTGTTTTTATTGTAAAGCATGATATATTTTAAAGTTATATTTTTTGTATCATGAATAGTGCATGTTTAAACAACTCGTTGAGTTAGTGTGTTATTTGTATAGAGTTCACATGAAAACTCGTTGAGTTATAGGTTTAAAGGTTAAAATAGTTCATGTGAGAATTCGTTAAGTTAGTGAGTAAAAGAGCAAAAAAAAAAGACAAAATCGTTAAATTAGTATTGTGCATGTGGTGAAATTAAAGGTTACGAATGTTATATTATATCACGTGAGTTGTACATGTTTAACTCATAAGTTAATATAACTAAACGCATTGAGTTGTTATATTGAACACTAAGGCAACACGTTAGGTTAGCGTTATAAACTTAAAGTTGTTATTATTGCACGTGGTAAAATTCTTATTATAAAAATATTTGTTTATTACTAGTTCGTTAAATCATCTATAACACAACGAAGTTGGTTCATTAAGTTAGTATAACACCATGAAGCTGATTCGTTGAGTTAGCGTAATACCACAGACTTAGTTCGTTGAGTTAGCTATAGTACTTGTCACGTGATTTGGCACACGATGAACTCGTTGAGTTAGATACATTAAGTTATAAATCTACTTGTTTTACTCATTTGGTTAACATTAATACAACGAATTCTTATTACACTTGATGAAAAATTTTAGATAAGAAAGTTTATTTTGTAGGAAATTTTTCAAAGATCCAAGATTGATGATTAAAGAAAATTCGAAATGAAAACATGGGTCAGAACGTGTGTATTTTGATGAAGGAAAAAGAGAATATGTAAAGAGTGGAAAATTGGTAGTGATTAAACATGAAAAATATGCATGAAATGAAGATACAATATAAAAAGGTATATAATTCTCGTTGATTAATTATCCCTGCACACAAAATATATTTTTAGGGATCAAAAACCTATTCGGAGAAAACCTCTCAGATGGAAGAAAATTCAGTGAAGTAGAAAAAGTTAGATTTATGTTACTGAAGATCTGAAGTATCAGAAGAAAGCAAATTCGGTGAAGCAAAGAAAGTCAGATATTTGTCACTGAGGAATTGCTAAAGAAGAAAAAGAAGAAGAAAAATCTCAAACAAGGAGAAATGTTTTAAATTCTGCAAATTAGTTTTCTCTGTTTGTAGTTATGAAATTGATTAGATGAAACATGGTATCGTTATATAATTACATCAATAATTTCTAAGGAGAATTGAATTATATATTGTAATTGAAACCTTGAATAAAATGATTTGATTAAAATAGTGTCTTGACTTGTTTTTAATTTTTGAAGTTTCAATTATAAGTAAATATGTTGAAAAACACAATTCACTCCCCTCTTATGTAGTCATACGATCCTACAAGTGGTATTAGAGCCGATTGATAATCATTGATATAAAATCGATACCAACTTAATTAATATCAGAGCTTATTATACCTTCCTTGTTTTTAAACAGAAATTAATGTCTGAGCATACACTTAACTTTCTTGATTTGAGGCTCAAGTTGTTTTAATGTTTTAGACTATTTAAATCAAATAGGTTGAAAAATCTAAGGTAAAATGGCTACTGTAAATGGTAATTTTTTTTTGTATAAAGGCCAAAATCTTATTCGTCCTCCTTTATTTGATGGAATACATTTTGAATATTGGAAATATAGGATGATAAGTTGTGATTCATGATTTCTAAACCATATACTCCGTTAACTACTCCTTATAATACTTGGACAATTACTGAAAAGGAAAATGAAACTCTAAATGTTGAAAGCTTAAATATTTTATTTTGTGCATTGAATTATAAACAGTTCAGTAAAGTGTCGGTATATAAATCTGCTTATAAGGTATGGCATGCATTAGAAGTTTCACATGAAGGTATTTCTCAAGTTAAAGAGACTAAGATAAATATGTTAATTCATAAGTATAAACTCTTTAAAATGCATGAAGATGAAAGTATTTCTCAGATGTTTTCCAGATTCTTAGATATCATAAACTCTTTAAAATGCTTAGGAAAGAATTTTGAACAGAAGGATTTGGTGAGGAAAATTCTAGATCCCTAAGTTCTAAATGGTCTCAAAAAGTGACATCAATTAAGGAATCACGAGATTTAAATGTTTATACTATAATTGAATTTATAAGAAATTTAACTACTTATGAAGTTCAATTAAATGATTCACTAAGTCACAACAAATTAAAACTGAAGAAAGAAATAGCCTTTGAAATTAATTCAGATTCTGAAATACCAACTGATTTTAATGAGGATTTGATTTTGCTGACTAGGAAATTCAAGAAAGCATGGAAAGCTAGGAAACAGCAAAGGAATAGAAATGACAAACCCTCAATGTCAAAGTCACTGAATGAAAAGAATTCTTCATCTAGAAAGTATGTATGTTACAACTATAATAAACTTAGACATCTTTCTCCAGATTATTCTATAAGGAAAAATGTAAAGCAAAGTAGGAAAAATCAGAAGAAGACGTCTCAAAAGACTTAGAAAAAGTTTTACAAGAAAAAGACTTTGAAGGTCACTTGGGATGACACGTCAGAAGAGTCTGAATTTGAGGAATTATCATCAAAATCTTAACATTCAGAAGAAGAACAAGAGTTAGAAGATGTTGCTCATGTGTGTTTCATGGCAGATGAGTCTAAGGTAATATCTGATCCTAAAAGTCATTCAAATTTTAACTTTGATGAATTATTATGTACTTATCATGCATTATTACAAAAACTTAAAGCTTGTAAACTAGAAAATAAGAATATTAGAAACTCTTTGTCCATTATGGAAGAAGAAAAGTGTTTCTTGTCTACTACTTTAGAAAAGTTTAAATGTGATAATGAAAATCATGCTAGAGATTTGCATAAATTTAGATTTAATGAATGTGTCTTGCATGAACAAATACAGAATATAAATGCTGAAAAATTAAAGATAGAAACTGAAAATGAAAAATTGAGAAACAACATAAATGATCTTGAGTTAGAGATTGATAAATTAAAATTGAAAGAGTTAGATTTAAATTCCACCACTGAGAAATGGAATTTAAGTCAAACTAAATTAGACAAACTAACTAGTACCCCTACAGTGTTATATAAATTTGGCTTAGGATTTGATTATCCTGAATATCCTAAATCTCAAGCCAACAAAGGATTTATTAGTTGCAGTTCAAGTAAATCTAAGACTAAAATTCCTTTTATCATGAAACAAGGTAATAAATATGTAGAAGTAAGTACTTCAAGGGATGAATCATGCAGTAATAATATAAATCAATGTGATTTATCTAAATGTACTTCTAACATGACTATAAATGTTTTTAAAAATCTTGTTTCTTGCTTCGAAAATTCAGTTGCTAATGTTTCTAAAATTTCAAATAATTGTAGTAAACTAAAAATTTAGAAACCTGAGCATGAAATTCAAAACCCCGATATTACACCAATTACAGGTTCTGCATGTTCTTTATCTGAAAATTCTTGTATAGAAAAAGATTTTGTATGTACTAAAAATTTAAATACAAGTATAAAATCTTGGTATGAACTTACTGAAAGGTATGAGCATAACCAAAATAAATTAACATCTGATAAAAATCAGTTTGGTCTTGGTTATACTACATCTGAAAATAAAAAGAATGTTTATAAGAGCAATAATTTTATAAGTGAGTATGAAGCTAATGATAAATCAATAGTACTTACAACTAATAAGAATGTAAATAATAATGTTAAGTTGTTTTTAAATAAAAAGAAGAAATACGCTTTTAATGAACTTAGTCCTTAAAAACATTGGGTACCAAGAAACAATTCTTAATTTGTTTTGTAGGAGGAAACAACATCAAAATGGATCTTGGATAGTGGAGCATCAAGTCACATGACCAGACATAAAAGCCTACTAAAAAATTTTTACAAATACCAAGAAAAGAAGTGTAATATTTGGAAACAAAAGCAAACATAAAATCATAGGTATGGGTAATGTTCAAATAACTCCTACTTATGTTATTTTGAATGTACTATATGTAGAAAACCTAGGATTTAATTTGTTGAGTGTTATAAAACTAATTGATAATGGATATTATGTATTGTTTAAAGATAATGTATGCAAAATTATTGATAAAATTATAGATGAACTTAAGTTTATTGCTAAAAAAAAGGTTTTGTATGTATTTTATCTTTACCTTCTGATGTAGTTGATTTAAATTCATGTTTGTTAGCTGAAACTAGTGATGCATATATGTGGCATAGAAGGATCAGACATATAAATATGAAACTATTGCATAAATTATCTAGAAAAAATTTAGTGAGAGGTTTACCAAAGATTAAATACTCAAAGGATTTCATGTGTAACGTGTTAGGAATTTTGTTTTGATGATATATGATTTATTAAAGTTTTTAAATAAGTCTAAATAATATTCTCTAAGTATAATAGTTAACAGATTATCGGAAAGTTTCATTTTTATGTCGAATAAGTTAAAGATTTCCGAAGAGTTAGATTTTCGATAGTTAAACTTTCGGATAATTAACGTTTCATTTTTGTCGAATAGTTTATGTTAAAAACTCGTATAGTTAAGTTATCTGCACGTGTGTTTTTAATGTTTTAAGTTGTCACGTATTTTCCATGTGCATTCGGTAATGAAAATCGAATAGTTAGATAACTATTCGAGTTTTTATACGCATGGATAGATAACTATTCGAGTTTTATAAAATGACTAACGAACATATAAGTTTTCCTTGTTCAGTCACGTGTTTTGCAGGTGCAAAAACTCGAAGAGTTACAAATAAATGTCCGAGTTTTTACAAGACTTAAAGGATAAGTGTTCGACTAAATCAAAGACTTAGAAGATATTCTACAAGACTCTAGGAAGATAAAGTTTCGATGAATCTACGAGTGGAGATCGTGGAAATTTAAAATTATAGTGGAGAAAGTGGAAACACAAAAAGATAGTAATTTGGATTAAAGAAAAAATTAGTATGTGGATTATGGATTATAGATTAAGTGGATGCACATGCTAAATGTGAAAGACAACAGAGTTCGACTACTAATAGAGAGTATGAGCTACATTACAACAGAGGATCTCAATCTCAAAAACCAAGTCTGAATATTCAATTTGGATCCCTAACTGAAAAGTTAAGTTTGAATATTCATATTCTGAAAAGTTCTCCAACATCAGAAGAAGTTCGAAATTCCAAGCAATTTTAGAAAATGAGCTGTAAACGTAAGAAGTCTGGAAATTCAATAATTGGAGAAGAAGAGATACATAAGCTAAACAAAGAGAAGGAAAGAAGCTGTGTGCATAAAGATCAAGTTTTATACAATTCTAAATTAGTTTTGAATAAGAGCTTTATTTTTCTATTTGAATTGTATATTGAACATTACTGTATCAAAATCGTCAAGAAGGGAATTGAGCTAAAAAAATATTGTAAATTTTGTCTTTACATAAAGAATAGAATTTCATTTACGAGTGTTTTGTGCTCTTGTTTTATCCGCTAGTATTTTAATTAACTAAAGACACAATTCACCCCTCCTCTTATGATACAAACGATCCTACAACTGGTATCAAAGCATTTATCTTAATTAAGAGCTTTTATTTCTCTATTTAGGAATCGGTTTTTCCTATCATTTACTCAGGATCATCTGTTTAAAATGGATAATACTGAAATCTTAGTTATGACTGAGGGACAAACCACTAATTATCCTCCTATGTTCAAAGGTAGCAATTATGGCTACTGGAAATATAGGATGAAAGTATTCTTTCAGTCAATCGATTTCAAACTATTTTCAAACTATGGCATATAATTAGCAATCCTATAGTGTTAGTTACGACTCCATATGATACTTGGACTTTTGATGAAAAGGAGCGAATGACACTGAATGCTAAAGGTTTAAACATCTTGTTTTGTGTTTTATCTCATGATCAATTTAATAAAGTTTCTGCATATCAAATTGCATATGAGATATGGCATGCATTAGAAGTTGCCAACGAAGGTACTAACCATGTCAAGGAATCTAAGATTAATATGTTAGTACATAAATATAAGCTTTTAAAATGCACAAAAATGAATGTATCTATGACATGTTTTCCCATTTTCTTGAGATTGTAAATTCATTAAAATTTTTAGGCAAGAAATTCGAGAATAAAGACTTGGTAAGAAAGATCCTTAGATCTTTAACTAAAATTTAGGCTCAAAAGACAACATCTATTGAAGAGTCCAAAGATTTAAATACATATACTCTCGATGATCTCATAGGAAATCTGACAGCCTATGAAGTACAACATTTAGATCTAAAAGGGAAAAATCCTAGAAGGGATTTGGCTTTTGAAGCTGATAAAGTCTCAGAAGTCACTAGTGATTCTAACGATGATTTACTGTTGTTGACCAGAAAATTTAGAAATATGTTGAAGAAACGCAGGAACTTCAGGTCAACAAAGACATTTAGAGATATGGAGAAGAAGTCATTCACGAAAGAAAATCATATGCTACAAGTGCAACAGATCGGGTCATTTTCAAATTGATTGTCCACTCAACAAAGATAAGAAGAATTCAAGAAGAAATTTTAGGAGTAAGAAATTCAAAAAAAGAAGGGCACTTAAAGTGACATGGGATAACTCTTCAGCTTCACAAAGTGAAGAAACAAAGAATTCAACATCAGACAATGAATCTTCATCAACATCAAATTCAGAAGAAAATCTAGCAAACGTATGCTTTATGGCAAATTCCAGTGAGCTATCCTCTGATCAAAATACTAACTTTGATAGTTTTGATGGATTACTTGTTGAATACAATAGACTGGCTAGAAAATATAAGAAAGTAAAAATAGAAGGAAATAACACTAGGAAAATGCTAGATGAATTTGAAAATAAGGTTGATCTTCTGAACTCTACGTTGAATAAATTTAAAGAAGAAAATCAAAGGCATGCACAGGAAATTTTAAAGTTCACTACTATAGAAAGAAAATTGCATGCTAATTGTGAAAATTTAATTGCTGATAAGAAGAAAATGATCTATGAAATTGAAAAACTGGAACTGACTATTACTGATTTAAATTCAGAAATTGATATGTTAAAGATTAAGGTCTGTGATCAAAATGCTATATTAAGTAAATAGAATAATAGTCAAACTATAACAAATGAACTTAGTAGTAAAATATCAAATGTAGAAAAACATGGTATTGGTTTACACGATGCATCTTCTGAAAATTACATATTGCATGATAGTACTACTAAAAATAATGTCTTTATTTCTAGTACTAAGAATAGTAGAAGACAAACTATTCCATGTGTGATTAAAAAGGGAGAAAAATATGTGCAAGTTGATAAAATGCAGCATATAAATGATAGCACACGATGCAAGAATGACAAAAGAAATTTTTAGAAAAATCAAGCTAAGTCATTTGAGAATCTTAATATTCTTGATCAATTTTCTTCATATTTAAAGAATATCGAATATTGGAAATCAAATAATGTCAGAAATGAAAATTTCAACTCTGATTTACATAGAGATAAATGTTATGATAATTATAACACTAAGAGAAAGAAACGCAAAAATAATTATCAGAAAATAGATAAGTTGAAGTTTAAAAATATTGATAATTTTGATATGACTCTCTCTAAAATTCTTGGACCCACTCAAAAATGGGTTCCAAGAGATAAAATCTCCTTTTGATTTGTTATAAAGGTAGTTTTAGAATTTAATGTCTGTATTATTTAAATAAAAAAAACAACACAAAACAAAATATCTATTTTCGAATTTGTTGACCTAAAAAAGGACTCTTGAAATCTAGCAACCTAAGATCCTAATTAGATCTGCGATTGTTGATTGAAAGCTCGTTACATGGGTACATTAGAAAGCTCTTGTATGATTCAAGCTTGTCAAATTAATTTTTAAAGTACAAAAAAAAAGGAAAAAAAAAGAAAAAAGAAAAAAATATACATATACTATTCTGAAAAGATATAAGTGTTTTGTGAAATACAGATATCTTATGAATCGAGTATATTTTCTATTATCTAGAATTGCTGTAATATGAATCTGGAATTGACTTTTGAAGTTGTTTAATGGAGATACAATTCTTTATTCTACTTGTCTTAATCATATTGAATTGGATTGTACTTTGATTCGTATGTTGTTGAAATTTCTTCTAGAAATCTTATTGGAAAATTCAAGATGGCAGATGATGAAAAGAAGAACAAACGATAATATAATTAACACCTATGTGATGATGATATACTTTGTATGTAATTTACATATATTCTAAGTATATTTGCAGGTTGATTACTGAAACATATAGAATATATATTCTTATGCTGAATAGAAGGAAAAAGAAAGAAGAAGAATTAGTTCTAGCACTTTTTGAAAGACCAATTAATTAGATCTTAGTTTGCTAAGGGACTAGCAAAATTTAGGTACGGGGGAAGTGTTTAGAATGAAAATGTGCATATTATTAACGGTTAAATGATGGTTAATTGCATAATATTTAGCTTATCATATGAGAATTAAGCCATTATGTTATAATTGCACTATTATATGCTTTAATTAAAGAATCTACTTAATTTTGGAGAATTAATGTTAATTTAGTACATTTCTGAACTGTTGGTAAGTTGTAGGCTATGAAATTCTTAAGTATCCAAATTTTCTGATATTTCGGACAGTTATGTTTAACATATCGAACATATTTCGGACAGTTATGTTTAACAAACCGAACATGTCAGATAGTTATGTTTAAATTGCCAAACAGTTATGTTTTGAAAGAATATTTTATTATTTCCTGAAGTACATGTGTCAAAACCATAATGCATGACTTAAGTGAACTTTCGGTGAGTTATCTCTAACTATCCGAAATTGTAGTTGGACATCAGACAGTTATATGTGTAACCCTCCAAAATCTCTTTTTATTTATAAAATAGCTGAGAACACATGTCATGTTTTGGGAAAGTGACTTAAGTGGATTTTCGGTGAGTTATTTATAACTATCCAAAATGCATCTAAGCATCAAATAATCCTGTAACTCTCTGAAATGTGTATTTTATTATTAAACTACTGCTGACATGTGTCGAAATCTGGTAGATTTACTTAAGTTATATATCAGTGAGTTATCTATAACTATCCGAAATGCATCTAAGCATTGGATAGTTAAATTTGTAAATATCCGAAATGCATCTGAGCATCGCATAGTTAAATTTATGCACATGTTTTATAGTTAAATCAACGAAGAAAGTTCGTTGAGTTATCTGTAACTCCACGGACTATTTATTTTCTAATATGCCACTGTAGCGGTTGCAGGAACAGACAGGGAAGAGAAAAACCACGTTTGCACGTAGCGCGTAGGGAGATGAAATCATCACTGTTGATACAAATGAAGGAAATCCAACCGACCATTCAAGCAGAAGCAGTTACTATTGAAGAAATATAAAAGAAAAGAAGAAAAAGAAGTAAAGTGTGTGTGTGTGATCAATGGACGGCCAATGTGTACAGAGGAGGAGCACCGAGCTTTCTATAGACAGTGTCGGCAATTCTCTAAAGTACCACACCAACCATCGTTACCACCACCATATCCACCATAATCACCAACCATCGAAGGTCTGTGAGAATACTTTCTTGATGTCGGGTCGAGTCCGAGCCAAACACAGTGTCTAACAACCACTATGAGGAGTGATCGCGTCGCGGGAAGGGAAGCCATTTTCACCAAACACCGACTCTTATTTCAAGAGATCGTAAAGCTTTTAGCCTTGGCTTCGGGTTAATGCCTGTATGCTGAAGAGGAGATTATCTTGCAATTTTGGACTCGCAATTCTATAGAGAGAGGAGACAGAATTGTAAGTGGTTTAATTTTCAGTGGTGTAATCGCGTTGCAAGTAGTGACGGAAGTATTTACTGTCAAGTGAGATTACTTTACATTTCACCTTTCGCCCATTTCCATGTTCATATTAAAACAAAAATACCAAAAACAATTTATCTTTGTTTGTATGTTGTATTTGAGTGTTGTATTGTTTGTGTTGTATCGTGATTAATGTTATATTTATCAGTATTGTGATTGTTTTATGTTAGTTTTAGTTTTACAATTTATTGAAATTGGTTCGTTCAAAAGACTTAATGATTTTAATGGTTACTATTTGAATTATCTGAATGTTAGTATGCTTAATGATAAATCCAGTGTTTACTAACATTAAAGAGCTTAATTGATGTTATTTACAATCTGTGGAATTGCCCAATGGTTGGCTGAATTCCTTTGTAAATAACAGTATTAAAAAGAAAAGATAGGCTCGTGGAGTTAACTTAAGTCCACGAGGTTAGTCCATTGAGTTAGCCATAAATCAACGAACTTTGTCCGTTGAGTTAATTGTAATTCAACAGAGAGCTTATTGAATATATAAATTTGATTGTTAACAAACGAACAATTCTCAAGTTCTTCAGCAATTCACTATGGGATCGACCTATACTTGCACACTGATACAATAGACACTATGCACTTGCAGTTAAAGTACAAATTGAAATTAACATCTAAATTGTATTAAAAGTTGTTTGTTTACTTCTTAAAGAAAAGAATAGGCATAAAGATAAGTTAACTAAGTAAAAACAGAAGTAACAAATCCAAGTTTTTCTGGTACGTTATTGGAGATCTAATCAGATATTCTGGTGTCGTGCTGGGAAAACACAAACATTTGGTCATGGTGTAGAAGTTGGTAGATGCTGTCTTTATGCTACATATGTATTAATTAACCATATACAGGTGAACTGGTATGATATTTTCATTTCTCATATCTTAAACTTGCAAAGTAAATTATTTTATGGTGATACACTTTTGAGAATTGTCACAAGTCAAACAGATATTACACCTTGGCCATAGAAAAGATTAAAATCAAGATCTTTCTCTGCAAAGGAACTACAAAAATATCAAGAAGCAGATGCATTTGTAATTCGACAACAACAACAACAACAACAACAGGATTGGCAAAATCAGTCACAACAACAGTCGACACAGTTTTCAGAACAACAGCAACATACAGATACAAATACAGGTATAAATACAGATACACATACAGATATACATACAGACATAAATACTAAATTTTTATAGCAATTGTCACAAGTTTCACATTCTAATTTAGATCAAGCAATAATTGATCAGATCAACAGAGTAAGTACAGAAATTGCAAGGTAAATTTCAAATACTCTAATCAGTCTTTTTCAAAGACAAAGAGGCTTGTGATTATACAAATTATGTATTGCATGATTTATTTATTGTAATTTGTTATCGAAAACTTACTTGTGTAATCTTTATAAACTGTTTACTGCATTTAATGATCATATACTTGTTTTTAACAATTTATGTTTAAAACAATTTTATTTAAACAGTTTATTCTTATCCACGACAATTATGTATGTTTAAAATAATAATAAAAAATAATGTCTTTTTGAATAATATATACTTAGCAAGTTTTTCTTCCTTATATTTTATTTACTTTTTTTTATAATGTCAAAAAGGGGGAGAAGATTATTTGACTTATTAGGTTTTGACATCATCAAAAAAGGGGAGATTGTTAGGAATTTTGTTTTAACGATGAATGCTCTATTAAAGTTTTTAAATAAGTCTAAATAATATTTTCTAAGTATAATAGTCTCGTAATTAAATGTTGACAAATTATTGAAAAGTTTCATTTAAAAATTTGGATAGTTAACTTTATGATAGTCACAACTTTCGAATAGTTAAAGTTTTCGGATAGTTAGCATTTCACAGTTAAACTTTCAGATAGTTAACGTTTCCATTTAGTCGAAGAGTTATGTTAAAAACTCATATAGTTAAGTTATTTGCACGTGTGTTTTTAATGTTTTAAGTTATCACATGTTTTTCATGTGCATTCGATAATGAAAATCGAAGAGTTAGATAACTATTCGAGTTTTTATACGCATGGATAGATAACTGTTCGAGTTTTATAAAATGACTAACGAACAAATAAGTTTAATATATTTAGTCACGTGTTTTGCAGGTGCAAAAACTCGAAGAGTTATAGATAAGTGTTTGAGTTTTTATAGGACTTAAATGATAAGTGTTCAACTAAAATGAAGACTTAGAAGATATTCCAAAAAACTCTAGGAAGATAAAGTTTCGGTGAATCTACGAGTGGAGATTGTGGAAATTCAAAATGATAGTGGAGAAAGTGGAAATTCAAAAAGATAGTAATTTGAATTAAAGAAAAAATTAGTACGTGGATTATGGATTAAGTGGATGAACATGCTGAACATGAAGATAGAGTTCGACTACTAATAGAGAGTACAAGCTACATTACATCAGGGGATCCTAATCTCAAAAATCAAGTATGAATATTCAATCTAGATCCCTAACTAAAAAGTTAAGTTTGAATATTCATATTCAGAAAAATTCTTTAACATCAGAAGAAGTTCGAAATTCCAAGCAATTTCAGAAAATGAGCTGCAAACGCAAGTAGTTTGAAAATTCGACAACTGGAGAAGAAGAGATACAGAAGCTAAGCAAAAAGAAGGAAAGGAGCTATGTGCATAAAGATCAGGTATTATACAATTCAAAATTAGTTTTGAATAAGAACTTCATTTTCTACTTGAATTGTATATCGAACATTACTATATCAAAACCGTCAAGAAAGGAATTGAGCTGAAAAGATATTGTAAATTCTGTCTTTAAAGTTTATAAAGAATAGAATTTTATTTACGAGTGTTTTTGTGCTCTTGTTTTATCTACTAGTAATTTTAATTAACTAAAGACACAATTCACCCCCCCCTTGTTATACAACAATCCTACAAACAACCTGACATTTCAGAACAACTACCACAACAGCAAAACTATTCAAATCAAGTACAACAGCAACTCGAGCTACCTCCTAACCTAGATGCAGTGTTAAATGACATTAGAAATGATATTAGGCATCTAAGAGATAAAATTTGTAATGCTATTAGTGATATCATTAGGAGGAATAGATAAATGTCAAGTCATTTGTCTGTTTGCTTGATTTCTAAATACAAAATGTAATATTTGTATTTATTATTTGATTATTTGAACAGTACATTTTACTGTAAATGATTTCATTCTTATTAATGTTTACAAAAAGTTTAACTATACATATGTCTTTCGAGTAATATTCTGTGTAATTATCTTTTTAATTAATGACAAAAAAGGGGAGATGATTATGAGTTTAAATGCATATATTATAAAGGGGGAGATGATTATGAGTTTAAATGCATATATTATAAAGGGGGAGATGATTATGTGGTTATTGAAATCTGGAAGTTTTATTTCTGAGAGGTGAATTTTACACAAACAATAGAAATAAGCTTAAATGAATTTTAGTCAACAAACTTGTTTGTTGAATTAAAAATTAGCACAATGGATGTAATTTGTTGAGTTAAATATATTTCATAATTGATCTAATATGATTTTATCATCATCAAAAAGGGGGAGATTATTGAGTATTTTGTTTTGATGATGTGTGCTAAATGAATATAATCATATTTGCTCAATTACTATTGCTTGTGAAAGTAAATTAAGAACACCAATTTATACAGAAAAAGTTTACTGATATAAATATTTATTTGTAATGGATCTGAAATTATACTAAGTTAAATAACTAGTCGTTTCATTATATTAATTTTTCATTTAACTAAACGTTAAGTTAACGTGTGTTTTTATTGTAAAGCATGATATGTTTTAAAGTTATATTTTCTATATTATGAATAGTGCACGTTTAGACAACTCGTTGAGTTAGTGTGTTATTTGTATAGAGGTCACGTGAGAACTCATTAAATTATAGGTTTAAAGGTTAAAATAAGCCACATGAGAACTCGTTAAATTAGTAAGTAAAAGAGCAAAAGGAAGAGACGAACTCGTTAAGTTAGTATTGTACATGTGATGAAATTAAAAGTTACGAATGTTATATTGTATCACATGAGTTGCACATGTTTAACTTGTTAAGTTAACATAACTAAACACATTGAGTTGCTATATTGAACACTAAGGTAACACGTTAGGTTAGCGTTATAAACTTAAAGTTATTATTACATGTGGTAAAATTCTTATTATAAAAATATTTGTTTATTACTGGTTCATTGAGTTATTTGTAACACAACAAAGTTAGTTCGTTGAGTTAGCATAACACCACGAAGCTAGTTCGTTGAGTTAGCATAACACCACAGACTTAATTCGTTGAGTTAGCTACAATACTTGTCACGTGATTTAGCACATGATAAACTCATTGAGTTAGATATGTTAAGTTATAAATATACTTGTTTTACTCGTTTAGTTAACATTAACACAACTTCTTATTACACTTGATGAAAAATTTTGAACAAGAAAGTTTATTTTATAGGAAATTTTTCAGAGATCTAGGATTGATGATTAAAGAAAATTCGAAATGAAAACGTGTGTATTTAGATGAAGGAAAAAGAGAAGATGTGAAGAGTGGAAAACTAGTAGTGATTAAACATGGAAGATATGCATGAAATGAAGATACAATATAAAAAAACATAAAATTCTCGTTGATTAATTATCCCTGCACACAAAGCGAAATATATTTTCAAGGATCAAAAATAACTCTTCGGAAAAAAGCTCTCAGATGAAAGAAAATTTAGTGAAGCAGAAAAAGTCAGATTTATGTCACTGAAGATCTGAAATATCAAAAAAAAGTAAATTCGGTAAAGTAGAGAAAGTCAAATATTTATCATTGAAGAATTGCTGAAGAAAAAAAAGAAAAAGAAAAAGAAGAAAAATCTCAAATAGAGAGAAATGTTTTAAATTCCGCAAATTAATTTTCTCTATTTGTAGTTATGAAATTAATTAGATGAAATATGATATCGTTATATAATTGCATCTACAATTTATGAAGAGAATTAAATTGTATATTATAATTGAAACCTTGAATAAAATGATTTGATTAAAACAGTGTCTCGACTTGCTTGTAATTTTTAAAGTTTCAATTATAAGTAAATATCTTGAAAAACATAATTCATCCCCTCTTGTATAGCCATACGATCCTACAACTATCGACTAGCTTGAAAGCACTCCTTGGATGATTGTCCTCCTCTTATTGAAGGGAAGAAGAAGTGGAGCAACCTATTGTAGTAGGTGTACTTTCGATGGAGAGGTACTTTCCGTGGTGCGACAAGTGAAGGACGACAACAACAGAACGTTCGATCAAGAGTTTCACGAGAGGAAATTTTCTAACCGAAGGCAATCAAAAAGGAATCAATAGTAAAAGAAATTTCAAAGTTTTATACGTCAATAAAATCTAACTTTTCTTTCCATCAAGTTTTATACACATTAATGACATTCTAACGAAATTCAACAATTTTCCTTTACGTCAACTGAATTTCATAAGACACTAACCCTCCCTTAAGTGTAAAATTACAACCACCTCTCAAAACCAAGTACACCGCCATTGCATGCACAAAAAATACTAAGATAATTATTTTATAATTTAAATACACTAAAATAAATGTTTATAAAAAAATATTAGATTCACTTTTAATAGAATTTTAAAAATTGATATATCTAAACATAACATAAAACTCTACTGAGCTTTCAAGAAACGACCGCAAAGAACGACGACTCGATTTCTGCAACCGCACCTGAGCAAAATCAAGTCACTCCCAATTCCATCTCAGGCGAGCACGGTAGGCTGGCTACGCCGCCACTTGCAGCCTCTAGTCGCTCCCACAGATGGCGTTGAGTAGCACATGCCCAAGCATAAGATCGACGTAGTACTGGTGCCCGATCTGCCCGTCCTTCCACTTGGCCTTCGCCGGCGGCCTGCCGTAGTGTACGCCGTCGTTGCAGCGATTGTCATAGTGCCATGGGAAAGTCATGTCGAACTCATCCACCACCCCCCCGCCGCCTTCAAGCACACCCTTCTGCTTCAATTTCTCCACGATTATGTTGTTGAACGTCTCCATCTTGTTAGGGTTGAAGGCAAGGTCTCTGGCGTATCCACCCGTGGCGATCGTCGTCCGGTAGAAGACCGCCGGCAGCCTCTTGCCCTTCGCCTTCAGCTGCCGTAAGACGTCTTCCCAGAACCAAGCAGCGTAGTCGGCTGCCTTAATAAACCCTCTTACGCTCTTCCAGCGTACGCCGTCGTGTAGGCCGGAGTTGAGAATCACCGTGTCTGGTGTGCCGTCCTCGGAGAAGTACCTGTTGAAGAATTGGCTTGGTCAACGCCAATAAGACGAGGTATCTTCATATGGAATGGATGAATACACATACACACACACACACACCTCCATATGAGATCTCGAAAGCCTTTGTTTCTAAGGGAGTCCAGTCCCTGGTAGTTGAGCGTGTCGTTCCAATGGCCATTGAAGATGCTGGAGATCCTCACCGTCTCCGACGAGTCCCATGGACTGGTGAAGTTCATGTCGAAGCGCCTTGGGACGGCCTTGACGTCCCAAACCCCAAGCAAAAAGTTCAAGACGTTCCTGATGGTGTCGACATGGTTGGAGTCGCCCCAGAAAAGCAACCACCGACCACTGAGACATTTCCAGGCCTCCTCCTGCTTGTAGATTTGGAAGGCGCAGTGTGCGGAGTAGACCCATCCGTTGCTCTCCAGAGACCCAAGAGGCCCATGACACCACGGCTTCCGGCAAGGGATGGTGGCGTCCAGACAACGGTACCTTCCGTCGTCGTCGATCGGGCAGGCCTGCTTGTGGTCGTGCCGGGTCCACCTTCCCGACCACAACTCTCTCGAGAAGTCTCCTGCATTACAGCGGCGGAGACCCGGTAGGGATGACGACGTATTGTTGCCGGCCTTGTAGAATCTGATCGGTATTCTCCTTAGCTCTTTACGGTATGCGAACCGTGCCGGGGAGAACTTCAGGCCCTCGAACCGTCGGAAAAGGAGAACGACGGTGAAATTGTAGGTCCCGGCGAAGTCCTGGTGCACTTGGAGGTAGAACGAGTAAGAGCCATTTCCATGGTCTTTAACCGGAGGCCTGGACTTCCACGAATCGCTCGAGAGGTCGGTCTCGAAGTAATCACCTCCAAGACACCGAGGCGACCTGGACTCATCCAATGCAGTGACGACAAACTGGTGGACTTCTCCGGCAACCAATTCGATCGGAGGATCCCGACCATCAAGCCCGGTGATGAAAACGTTGTTGGTTTGGTTGTCTTGGCAAGGTCGGCCGCCTGGTGTGAGCCACCTAGCAAGGAGTGTCGATGTGTAATTGGGTTCTATCTCTGGGGAAATCCAAGTGGGAAGGGTTGGAACAGAGAGGTTATGATGGTCCAACGCTCTGGTTTCGCTAACACCGTTGCCGCCAGGAACTGAGGCAAGGATGGGGTATGTGATCGGTCTGAAACGGCAGCAGATAGCGTCGGCGTGCCGGCTCCACATCAGGACAGGAAAACCAACAAGAACAAAGATTGCGGCCACCGTTGGAATCACAATTCTCTGGTTTGATGCTGGAAGCTTCCCTCCTCCTTTCTCAGGTGTAACACCCACCCCCATCTAAAACAAGAGAAAGCAAAAAGAGTTGACACATCACTGGTAGCTGCAATTCCTAATTTTATTCATCGGGTAGTATGCAAAGAAAAAAAAATGCAAGTGTAGCACGGCCCAGCTCCTCAGTCGATGCAGTAATTTAATGGAAGCAGCATTATTTTTGCCATCGCAAATTTAATGGACTATTCATCACATGGGATGCCGAACACACATCAACTCGCCGGCCGGCCACCACAGGGGGGAAGCAAGGAACCAGTCAATGATCGAACAGCGGGATGACTCTTCAAAGTAATAAATAGATATAAATCTTGCAGTGTAATACTGTAAACACAATCACAGTGGGGAGACCACCTTCACCACCTGCTCCAAAGACCTCTGCAACCTACCACCCGTACCATCGACCTTGGGAAGGTGATAACACCAGACCCACAACAATGGTGGCCGTCGTAATGGTTGTGGGTAAGAATGCCCACAGCAACGCTCTAAAAGAGGAGGATAGAAAACCCCAATAAAAAAGGCAAAAATCTATTGCCTATTTCCGTGCCACCCCGCACCGACGCATACGGCGGAAAAACAGGACACCACCAGATGATGAGACGCAACAATGCTTCTCTGGAAGGAGAATGCAAATAAGGATTGTTATGTGATCTAGCACTAACCTTTCGTGCCTGGGCTTCTGTGATCTGCAGATTCACCGTGAAAAAAGCTAGCTATCCTCCACTCCTCCTCTTCCTCCTCCTCCTCCTCCTCCTCCGTCCGCTGTCCCTATGAAGAAGAGGAGAAATGGGTTCTGTAACTCCCGTTCTCCTCCTCCTCCTCCTCCGCTTGTTTTCAGGAAGAAAAGGGTGGAGGTGGGATTGGAATGGATCGAGGCTGTATTTGGTGTTGTGCTGAGCTTCCTCTTTTTATTTTTCTGCTTTGTCTTTGTATCGTGTCGTGACCAGAGGAAGCAGTGAGCAGGAACCCCCTTCCCCCATTCAGATTTCATGGAATACCCGTTTTGCCCCGGCATGGTCACGTCAGGTTTGTGGTGTTGGAGTGTTGGGCATGTAAATACACTTTCCTAATGTGGGTTGTTCGTTGGCATAAGATTTGACAGGGTGTGATCGGAACATGGTTCGGTGTCCTTCCGCGTCCAACTTTTTCAAGAGCCGATCAATTCAGTGGGACCGAACACGTGGATCGTGTCACATATTATTATTATTTTTGAAAAAAGAATAATATATATTTAATATTTTTTATTGAATTCAAATAAAATACGATTTAAAAAAAATAAAAATATCTTTATGAATTATCTTTTGTAAACTGAATAAGATAAAAGCTAGAAAGTCTAAATTGTTAAATCTACTACTTATTTTTGTATTTAATTCATATTTAATATATATATATATATAGAGAGAGAGAGATACTCAAATCTATTTAAGGTTTAGCATCTTTTTTAAGTAAGCTATTTGACCTTTTAAAGCCAAATCTACTAAGTACTTGGCAACCCAGTTTAAGTACGCTATAGATTCTTTAGACTACATTTATGTAGGGGGAGCAATTTCTCATATAATAATTCAACTCTTATGAACTATTATATGTTTTCATAAAAGAATCTACATAATTTTAGGAAATTAACATTAATTCAATACATTTCTAAACTGTCGGTGAAATACAGTTTCTTCTTAATTCTTAAGTATCCAAATTTTCTATGATTTCGGAAGACTATATTGTATGTATATCAAACAGTTATGTTTTAAACGTTCAATAGAATATTTTATTATTTCTTGAAGTACACGTGTCGAAGCCTAAATGCATATCTTAAGTGAATGCTCGGTAAGTTATCTGCTAACTCTCTGAAATGCATCTGAGCATTGGATAGTTAGGTATATAAGTATCCGAAAATATCTGAACACCTTAAGTTAGAATTATGCACGTGTTGAATTTCATTGTTTTATTATGTCTCTGTTGAAACTCGAACAGTTATGTTTAACTCTTCGACTTTCACACTGATCCATTCGAGAAACTCGAACAGTTAACATAATATTCTTATATTTTTCTAAAAGACTTAATCTCTAACAATAACTATTCTCGTTTGTCGTATAGTTATGTGCTTTACTGCTTACAAAACTCGAATAGTTATCATAAGTCTTCGAGTTTTCTCACTTTTCACTTAGCCCGAAGTTATTTTCTTTACACGAATAGTTACGCTAAGTATTCTGCTTTTATTGGTTGTAAAACTCGTACAATTATTGTAAGCACTTGAGTTATTTATCAGAAACGGATCTTATATTTATGATTTCAGTGATTGAATCTGTTTATCCGTTTATAAACTTGAAGAGTTATAAATGTTTTACTAACAACCTTTCGTGTTTCTACCTTGGTAAAACCCTAGCTTCATAATCTTTACTTCCACTAAGTTCTATAGTGCATAGTGAAGATTAATCGACAATGTCAGGATGTGGAAGAGGACATGGTAGAATGACAAAAGTGTAGAAAAGAGAGTTGGAACTTTAGAAAATAGAAAGTGAAATCAACGACATCTACTCAAGGTATACTTTTACAAATGAAGTACTACATGAAATTAGAAAATCTGTTCAAGACAAGAAAAATTTCTGTTGGAAGTTTATTCGCAATTATGCTGAAACACAATTTAGACTAAAACAAACTGAACTTTCCACATTACAATTATGGAAAAGAACTTTACAACCTAACCCTACAGTTGTTACAAGTTCTGGACATGTACCAGAAAAATCGGTACAGTCTATCACTTATGTTAGGTATTTAATTTTGATGATATATGCTTTATTATCGTATTTAAATAAGTCTACATAATATTCTCTAAGTATATTTATCTAAGTATAATAGTTAACAGATTATCAGAAAGTTTCATTTTTATGTCGGATAAATTAAAGATTTCTGAAGAGTTAGATTTGCAATAGTTAAACTTTCGAATAGTTAAACTTTCAGATAGTTAACGTTTCATTTTTGTCGAATACTTTATGTTAAAAACTTGTATAGTTAAGGTTATCTACACGTGTGTTTTTAATGTTTTAAGTTGTCACGTATTTTCCATGTGTGTTTGGTAATGAAAAATCGAATAGTTAGATAACTGTTCGAGTTTTTATACGTATGGATAGATAACTGTTCGAGTTTTATAAAAGGACTAACGAACAGATAAGTTTCTTTGTTTAGTCATGTGTTTTGCAGGTGCAAAAACTCGAAGAGTTAAAGGATAAGTGTTCGAGTTTTTACAAGACTTAAAGGATAACTGTTCGACTAAATCGAAGACAAAGAAGATATTCTACAAGACTCTAGGAAGATAAAGCTTCGGTGAATCTACGAAGTGGAGATCGTGGAAATTCAAATAGAAAGTAAATTGGATTAAAGAGAAAATTAGTACGTGGATTATGAATTGTGGATTAAGTGGATGAACATGTTGAACATGAAAAATAACAGAATTCGACTACAAATAGAGAGTACGAGCTATATTACAATAGAGGATCCTAATCTCAAAAACCAAGTCTGAATATTCAATCCAGATCCCTAACTGAAAAGTTAAGTTTGAATATTCATATTCTGAAAAATTCTCCAACATCAGAAGAAATTCAAAATTCCAAGCAATTTTAGAAAAGGAGCTGCAAACGTAAGAAGTTTGGAAATTCAACAACTAGAGAAGAAGAGATACAGAAGCTGAGTAAAGACAAAGAAATATCAGGTTTTATACAATTCAAAATTAGTTTTGAATAAGAGCTTTATTGTTCTATTTGAATTGTATATCGAACATTTCTGTATCAAAACCGCCAAGAAGGGAATTGAGCTGAAAAGATATTGTAAATTCTATCTTGAAATAAAAGAATAGAATTTTATTTACGAGTGTTTTGTGTTCTTGTTTTATCTGCTAGTATTTAATTACTAAAGACACTGGTATCAGAGTATCTGTTTTTCACTTAATTTTGTCAAATTTACTACGCTCTGCTACAACTGGTATCAGAGCATCTATTTTTCACTTATTTTTGATAGATTTACTACGCTTTGCTACAACTAGTATCAATGCACTTAAACTGTTTAAAGCATCCGAAAAGCCTTCATTTCTCTATATAGGAATCGGCTTTTCCTGTCATTTACTTCGGATCATCTAATCAAAATAGACAATTTTGAAATCTTAGTTATGACTGAAGGATAGACCACTAATCGTCCTCCTATGTTCGAAGGTATCAATTATGGCTACTGAAAATATAGGATGAAAGTATTCTTTCAGTCAATCGATTTCAAATTATGGCATATAATTAGCAATCCTATAGTGTTAGTTACGACTCCATATGATACTTGGACTTTTGATGAAAAGGATCTAATGACACTGAATGCTAAAGGTTTAAACATCTTGTTTTGTGCTTTATCTCATGATCAATTTAATAAAGTTTTTGCATATCAAATTGCATATGAGATATGGCATGCATTAGAAGTTACCAACAAAGGTACTAACCAGGTCAAGGAATCTAATATTAATATGTTAGTACATAAATATGAGCTTTTTAAAATGCACGAAAATGAATGTATCTCTAACATGTTTTCCCGTTTTCTTGAGATTGTAAATTTATTAAAATCTTTAGGCAAGAAATTCGAGGAAAAAGAATTGGTAAGAAAGATTCTTAGATCTTTAACTAAAATTTGGGCTCAAAAGACAACATCTATTGAAGAGTCCAAAGTTTTAAATACATATACTCTCGATGATCTCAAAGGAAATCTGACAGCCTATGAAGTACAACATTTAGATCCAAAAGGGAAAAATCCTAAAAGGGATCTGACTTTTGAGGCTAATAAAGTCTCAGAAGTCACTAGTGATTCTAATGATGATTTACTATTGTTGACTAGAAAATTTAGAAATCTATTGAAGAAACGTAGGAACTTCATGTCAGCAAAGACATCTGAAGATATGGAGAAGAAGTCATTCACAAAAGACAAAAGTATATGCTACAAGTGCAACAGGCCAGGTCACTTTCAAACTGATTGTCCTCTCAACAAAGATAAGAAGAATTCGAGGAGGAATTTCAGGAATAAGAATTTCAGAAAGAGAAGGGCGCTTAAAGTGACATGGGATGACTCTTTAGCTTCACAAAGTGAAGAAACAAAGGATTCAACATCAGACAATGAATCTTCATCAACATCAGATTCAGAAGAAAATCTGGCAAATGTATGCTTTATGGCAAAATCCAGTGAGGTACACAAATCAAAATGGATAATGGACAGTGGAGCATCCAGCCACATGACTAGAGATATACGATTACTTACAGAAATAACAAAGACCAAGAACGAACAAGTTACCTTTGGAAATAAAAGCAAAACAAATATCCTTGGGTCTGGCAAGGTTCAGGTAACTGTGAAATGCTTTATAAATGATGTCTTATTAGTGGAAAACTTAGGTTTTAATTTATTGAGTGTTCCTGTTTTAATGAAGATTTATAGAGTAATTTTTGAAAATATTCCTGTAAAATTATGGACATATGTACAAACGAAATTTTATTCACTACATACAAGAAAGGATCTGTTTGTATTCTAAATTTGCCTTCTCATATTATTAAAGACAAAACTTGCTTAATTGCAAAATCAGATGAAGTCATTTTATGGCATAGAAGGCTAGGACACTCAAACTTAAAATTATTACAAAAGCTGTTTAAAAAGAATCTAGTTAGAAGTTTACCTAGTATTAAGTACTCGAAAGAGTTTATGTGTGATGCATGTCAACTAGGTAAATTACATAAAACATACTTTAAAAGTTTAAATGAAATAACAAGCAAAGGAGTATTAGAACTAGTGCATATGGTTTTATTTGAACCTACTAGAACAACTAGTCTTGGAGGTAAACATTATGCTTTTGTACTAGTTGATGAATATTCTAGATTTACTTGGGTCTATTTTCTAGCTAATAAAATTGAAGTTTTTGAAATATTTAAGATATTCTATAATAAAGTTCAAAATGAGCAAATTGTTAAAATTCAAAAACTTAGGAGTGATCATGGTACAGAATTTGATAATGATCAAATGGACACCTTTTGTGAAGAATTAGGCATAGATCATAGGTACTCATTTCCGAGAGCTCCTTCACAAAATGGGATAGTAGAACGTAAAAACAAATCACTTCAGGAAATGTCCAGAAACATGTTAAATGAAAATAAGTTACCCCTATTTCTTTGGGTAGAAGCAGTTCATACAGCATACTATGTTATAAATAGAGTACATCTAAGACCAATTTTAGATAAAACTCCTTATGAGATATGGTATAACAGGGTTTCCAAAATAACTTATTTAAAACCCATTAGCTGTAAGTGTTTTATTTTAAACACTAAGGAACGAAGAGATAAATTTAAAGTCAAATCAGATGAAGGTATTTTTGTTGGTTATTCCATTAGAAGTAAAGCATATAGAGTTTATAATAAATCAACAAAAACCATTGAGGAAACCCTACATGTGAAATTTCATGAAAATTCTTATTTGGATTTAAGACATGTTGAAAACTTTGATTTAGAATTTCTCCCATAAATAGTACCAAATGATATTGACAAAGAAATTGAGAGATTATCTGACAGAATAAGAAATCTAAGTTTGAATGATGAAAATTTAGAAGAAAATAATGTCATACCTATAGAAAATGTGGAACAACATAGAAATTGGCGTTATGCTTCATCTCATCCTATTGATTAGATAATAGGCGATCCTAATCAAGGAGTTAGGACTTGATCATCAGTAGTCAACATCTGTGGTGCTTATTCATTTGTTTCTTTGCTAGAACCTAAGAAAATTGAAGATGCCTTAGAAGATGAATTTTGGTATTTAGCTATGCAAGATGAGCTAAATCAATTTATAAGAAATGAGATATGGGATCTAGTTCCACCACCTGAAAATCTGTCAATAATAGGAACAAGGTGGGTATTTAGAAATAAAGTAGATCAAGATGGACATATAGTTAAAAATAAAGCTAGATTAGTTGCTCAAGGTTACAAGCAAGAGGAAGGAATTGACTAGGATGAAACATTTGCTCCTGTTGCTAGACTAGAATCAATACGAATTTTGTTAGCTTATGCTTCTTATATGGATTTCAAATTATATCAAATGGATGTTAAGACTGCTTTTTTAAATGGATATATAAAAGAAGAAGTGTATGCAAAACAACCTCTAGGTTTTGAAGATTCAAAACATCTTGAGTATGTTTACAAGCTTAAAAAGGCACTATATGGCCTTAAACAAGCTCCTAGGTCTTGGTATGAAAGATTATCTAAATTTCTTATGGAAAAATAGTATTCTATGGGAAAGGCAGATCACACTCTTTTTATCAAGAAGATCGAAAAAGATATTTTAGTACAAATCTATGTAGATGACATCATATTTGGAGCAATAAATGATAAATTAGTTGAGTCCTTTTCGAAAGACATGACTAATCAATTTGAAATGAGTATGATGGGTGAACTATCATTTTTCCTAGGCTTACAAATTAAGCAATTAGATCAGGGTACTTTTATTTCACAAGAAAAATATACTCAAGATTTATTAAAGAGGTTTGGTTTAGACAACACTAAAACAAAGAATACACCAATGAGTACTATCACCAACTTGGATAAAGATGACTCTAGAAAAACTATAGATGTAAAACAATATAGAAGTATGATTGGTTCATTACTCTATTTAACAACTAGCCGACCAGATATTATGTTTAGTGTGTGTACTTGTGCTAGATATCAATCTAATCCTTAGGAATCACACCTACTTGCTGTTAAACGAATTTTTAAATATCTATTAGGAGCAATCAATTTTGGACTGTTTTACTTTAAACATAGTTCTTTAAACTTATTAGGTTATAGTGATGTTGATTTCGCAGGATGTAAGTCTGAAAGAAAAAGAACCAGTGGCACTTGTCAATTGTTAGGTAATTCTTTAGTGTCATAGTTCAGCAAAAAGCAAAATTGTGTAGCATTATCTACAACTAAAGCTAAATATATATCTGCTGCACTTTGCTGTGCTCAAATCCTATGGATCAGACAAACCTTAAAAGATTTTAATTTAGACTATGAACCAACTAAGATTTTCTGTGATAGTAGTTCTACAATAAGTTTATCTAAAAATCTTGTGTTACATTCACGAGTAAAACATATAGAAGTGTGACATCATTTTCTAAGGGATAATATTATAAAAGGAAAAATAGTATTAAATTTTGTTCCTACCACAGAACAATTAGCAGATCTATTTACAAAACCCTTAGATGAAAATACATTTTCAAAATTACGATTAGAACTTGGTATCTATAGGTTATCTAATATTTAAATGGTCTTGTTCATTGTATTTTGGTTTGTTATAAGGTAGTTTTAAATTTAATGTCTTTATCATTAAAAACAAAAAAACAAAAAAAAACAAAAATAAATAAATAAATAAATAACAAAACAAAACAAAATATCTATTTTCAAATTACAGTTCTCTAGTAGTTAAGAATTTATGAAATTCTGATTTTTATTGAAGTCAATTTATTTAAGAAAAATTTAGAAAAGATTTCTTAAGGACAGTTAAATTGATTCAGTATGAGTGCCAACTATATTTTTGTTACTTATGTCTATGCTATTAAAGAGATTTTAGCAAGAAAATACATAGAAAGTATGTACTTTTTATTAAAGGAAAGTTATTAATATTTTGTTAGAAAAATTAAGTCTTGTGGTTGCCTCTAATTTAAATATACTATTTTATTTCTTTTTTGTCTGAAATTACTTGAGTAATTAAGTCCGTTGGGGGATCTTAAACCCTAGTCACTTAAACCAACTGGTTTGAGTTGTGCTGACTGAAAACTCATTTTGCAAGTAATTCAGAATATATATATATATATATTTTTTAAATTTACTTGTTCTCACTTGTCATTGAGTAACTGGTTATCTTTCCCCTAAGCAAGGGATTGTGGTCACATAAAAAGATGATATTGTGGGAGGTAATACATAAAGTATATTTATAAAAAAAAAAAAATGGTTCAATGTACTCAAGCTTAATTTATTTTTCAAGTGTTATAACAATCCTACCATAATCTGTGCATATAATCCGTGTTATTTTTTTTATTATTATCTACTCTTTAGACATAATGTTCGATATTTATTGTCTTAAGTTTGTGTACTCATTATTGAATTCTATTAATTTCCTGAAGGTATATCTCTATGAATTTTCTTTTGTAAATTGACTAAGATAAAAGCCAGAAAGTCTAAATTGTTAACTCTATTATTTATTTCTGTATTTAATTCAAATTAAATTACAAAAAAAGAAGAAGAGAGACTCAAATCTATTTAAGGCTTAGCATCCTTTGTAAGTAAGCTATTTGACCTTTTAAAGCCAAATCTACTTAGGGCTTGGCAACCTAGATTAAGTACGTCATAGATTCTTTACACTACATTTATGTAGGGGGAGCAATTTCTCGTATAATAATTCATCTCTTATGAACTATTATATGTTTTCATGAAAGAATCTGCATAACTTTTAAGAAATACACTTTAATTAAGTACATTTCTGAACTGTCGGTGACTTGCAGGTGTTTTACTTTTTAAGTATCTGAATTTTCTAATGTTTCGGCAAGTTATATTGCAAGTATCAGATAGTTGTGTTTTAAAATGTTCAATAGACTATTTTATTATTTCCTGAAGTACACATGTTGAAACCATAATACATGACTTAAGTGGATTTTCGGTAAGTTATCTGTAACTCTCCGAAATGCGTCTAGGCATTGGAAAGTTAAATTTGTAATTGTTCGAAACATCTCTTTATTATAAAACTACTGAAGTACACATGTCGTGATCTGGAAGATTGACTTAAGTTATCTTTCGGAAGGTTATCTGTAACTCTTTGAAATGCACCTGAGCATTGGATAGTTAGGTTTATAAGTCTCTGAAACTTTCTGAACACCTTAAGTACAAATTGTGCACATGTTGAATTTCACTACTTTATAATGTCTCAATCGAAACTCGAACAGTTATGTTTAACTCTTCGACTTTCCACACCTATCCTTTCGAGAAACTCGAACAGTTAACTTCATATTATTATATTTTTTGAAAGACTTAAACTCTGACAATAACTATTCATGTTTGTCGTATAGTTATGTGCTTTACTGCTCACAAAACTCAAATAGTTATCATAAGTCTTCGAGTTTTCTCACTTTTTACTTAGCTAGAAGTTATTTTCTTTGCACGACAATTACGTTAAGTATTCTACTTTTGTCGATTGTAAAACTCATACAGTTATTGTAAGCACTCAAGTTTTTTATCAGTAACGGATCTTATATTTATAATTTCAATGATTGAATCCGTTTATAAACTCGAAGAGTTATAAATGTTTTACTAACAACCTTTTGTGTTTCTACCTTGGTAAAACCCTAGTTTCGTAATCTTTACTTCCACTAAGTTCTACAGTGCACAGCGAAGCTTAATCGACAATGTCAGGACGTGGAAGAGGACGTGGTAGAATGACAAAAGTGCAGAAAAAAGAGCTGGAACTTTAGAAAATACAGAATGAAATCAACGACATCTATTCAAGGTACACCTTTTCAAATGAAATACTGCATAAAATTAGAAAAGCTGTTCAAGATGAGAAAAATTTCTGTTGGAAATTTATTCGCAATTATGTTGAAACACAGTTTAGACTAAAACAGACTGAACTTTCCGCATTGCATTTATGGAAAAGAAATTTACAACCTAACCCTGTGGTTGTAAGTTTTGGACATGTATAAGAGACATCGGTACAGTCTATCACTTACTATGGAAAGAAATGGAGACCAATGATCAAAAATGCAAATAGGGAATTAGAAACATTGTTTTCCCAACATTATTTTCCCCCAGCTGTTTTAGATGATATTAAGCAGTATATAGATGAACAGAAAACTGCCATTCGCAAAATAGGCCTTCGAAGTGAAGGACAGAGAGTTTATCAACTAAAAATGGCAGAGGTGGAGAGCTTAAAACTCTATATTCCATTATTATCACCTAGGCATCATGGTGAAGGACCATCAAGACCCTAGGTGCCTTTAATAGGAGAAATTAAGAAAATTTTAGAACCTCCTGAACAACAAGAAACACTACAGACATATAGTCGAAAAAAGAAAAAGACATTAGAATATTTTGGACTAACTACAGGTGTAGAAGGAATAATGTAGCAAAATGAAGAATCATTGAAAAATGGAAAACTATGCTCCATTGCAGAGGCTGGACAGACATTTGTATCAGAAATCCAAGCAGATGTGACCAATATTGGATTACAAGCATATACTCTAAGGTATTGTGTCAAATTAGTGCATAATGTATATTTTCAGACAATGGACAGTTTTTCACACAATGCTACAAGCACACATTCTTTTCCTATGGAAAAAGAGAATGTAGGAAATTTTGATGATACATATACAGATGATATCCAATTTGATGATATTTTTGATAACATGGACACTGAGTTTATGAATTTTGAGGATATTTCATTTGAAGAGGAATGCACAGATATTCTTCCTCTTACTGTATCTCGAACAGAGACTTTTGAATTTTGGTATAGTTGCTTATACTACACTTTATACATATGGTTATGTCTATTACAGTATATAATATACTTGTTGATAAATGTATATAATCAACAACATACACAGTTACAGATTGCATATCAAACTTCCTATGTCTCAAGTATAGAAATTTCAGAAATATAGGATGATTCTATTATACAGACAGATATAGAACATTCTTTCATATAAAGACAATTGTTGTATAGATCAATTATAGACATACATGTTGTTGATATACAGATTGATACAGATACTGTTGCTACTGAAATGTTTCTAGAAGAACAAACAGAAGAATTTCAGTAGCTTATTGATACGACAATAACAGATATTTCAAACATTTATACTAGTTTTGATAGAAATTCCACCAATTCTGAAAGATCTAAAAATATAGATGCTACTGATAATATTGAAACAAGTCCCATATCAGAACATCATGACAGGAAACTACCTAATCCTGAATAGAGTTTAGATGACAATACATTATTATGGTTCAAAAATAATTTCTGTTATGACAAATTTCAAACATATAATAGTTTTATATTCAAGATTAGTTAAGTTTGAAGGGATGGCACACATACGAGAACTGTTTGAATTTCAAGGCTTGTTGACTCTACTTCCACAACAGCCAGGCCATCTAGTTATACCTGAACTCATCAATTGTTTTTATTCAAACTTAACAGTGGAAGAAGATATTCCTGTTTCTAATATACAAGAAAATGACATATATTTAACTCTAGATTTACTTTATAAAGTACTTGGTCTGAAAAATGGAGTTAAATTATCAGAAAGAAAACAGGTTTATCATTTGGGATGGGATATTCAAACTTTAGCCAAAGATCCAACTGCCAACAAACCATTGAGATTACTAAATGAATTAAATGGCCAAGTACGTTTTATTGCAAAAATATTGCATGCTACATTGTTTCAGAGGTTTGGTCATAGGGCAGAAGTTGGCAGATGTTGTCTTTATACTACATATGTATTAATTAACCATATACAGGTGAACTGGTATGATATTTTTATTTCTCATATCTTACATTTGCAGAGTAAATTATTTTATGGTGATACGATTTTGAGAATTGTGGCAAGTCAAACAGATATTACACCTTGGCCACAGAAAAGATTAAAATCAAGATCTTTCTCTGCAAAGGAACTCTAGAAATACTAAGCAACAGATACACCTGTAGTCCGACAACAACAGGATAGGCAAACACAGTCACAACAACAACAGCAACAATCAACACAATTTTTAGAACAACAACAACAGCATATAGATATAAATATAGGTATACACACAAACATCCATATTGAATTTTTACAACAACCATCACAAGTTTCACAAAATAATTTAGATCAAACAGTAATTGATCAGATAAACAGAGTAAGTACAGAAATTGCAAAGCAAATTTCAGACACTCTAATGAGTATTTTTCGAAGACAAAGAGGCTTGTGATTATATAAATTATGTATTACATGATTTATGTATTGTAATTTGTTACCAAAAATATTATGTAAACTATTTACTGCAATTTTAATGTTACATGATTATTTTTCATAGTTTATGTTTAAACAATTTATGCTTAATCCATAAATTCTATGTATGTTTGAAACTATCGTTTTGATTAATATATACTTAGTAAGATTTCCTTCCTTACATTTAACTTAACTTCCTAAAAGGGGAGAAAATACTTTGTTTACTTTTTTATAATGCCAAAAAGGGGGAGATATAAATTATGTGACTTACTAGGTTTTGACATCATAAAAAAGGGGGAGATTGTTAGGTATTTAATTTTGATGATATATGCTTTCTTATCGTATTTAAATAAGTCTACATAATATTCTCTAAGTATATTTCTCTAAGTATAATAGTTAACAGATTATCGAAAAGTTTCATTTTTATGTCGAATAAATTAAAGATTTCCGAAGAGTTAGATTTGTAATAGTTAAACTTTCGGATAGTTAATGTTTCAAATAGTTAAACTTTCGAATAGTTAACATTTCATTTTTTTCAAATACTTTATGTTAAAAACTCGTATAGTTAAGGTTATCTACACGTGTGTTTTTAATGTTTTAAGTTGTCACGTGTTTTCCATGTGCGTTCGATAATGAAAAATCGAATAGTTAGATAACTGTTCGAGTTTTTATACACATGGATAGATAACTGTTCGAGTTTTATAAAAGGACTAATGAACAAATAAGTTTCTTTGTTTAGTCACGTGTTTTGCAGGTGCAAAAACTCGAAGAGTTAAAGGATAAGTGTTTGAGTTTTTACAAGACTTAAAGGATAATTGTTCGACTAAATCGAAGACTTAGAAGATATTCTACAAGACTCCAGGAAGATAATGTTTCAGTGAATCTACGAAGTGGAGTTCGTGGAAATTCAAATAGAAAGTAATTTGGATTAAAGAGAAAATTAGTACGTGGATTATGGATTGTGGATTAAGTGGATGAACATGCTGAATGTGAAAGACAACAAAGTTCGACTATAAATAGAGAGTACGAGCTACATTACAATAGAGGATCCCAATTTCGAAAACCAAGTCTGAATATTCAATCTGGATCCCTAACTGAAAAATTCTCCAACATTAGAAGAAGTTCGAAATTCCAAGTAATTTCAGAAAAGGAGCTGCAAACGTAAGACGTCTAGAAATTCGACAACTAGAGAAGAAGAGATACAGAAGTTGAGCAAAGACAAAAAAAGATCAGGTTTTATACAATTCAAAATTAGTTTTGAATAAGAGCTTTATTGTTCTATTTGAATTGTATATCGAATATTTCTATATCAAAACCGTCAAGAAGGGAATTGAGCTGAAAAGATATTGTAAATTCTGTCTTGAAATAAAAGAATAGAATTTCATTTACGAGTGGTTTGTGTTCTTGTTTTATCCGCTAGTATTTAATTACTAAAGACAATTCACCCCCCCTCTTGTAATACAGACGATCCTACAACTTACTATGGAAAGAAATGAGGACCAATGATAGAAAATGAAAACATGGAATTAGAATCTTTGTATTCCCAACACTATTTTCCCTCGGCTGTTTTAGATGACATTCAACAGTGTATAGATGAACAGAAAACTACCATTAGGAAAATGGGCCTTCGAAGTGAAGGACAAAGAGTTTATCAACTAGAAATGGTAGAGGTTGAGAGTTTAAAACTCTATATTCCATTATTACAACCTAGGCATCGTGGTGAAGGACCATCAAGACCCCAAGTGCCTTTAACAAGAGAAATTAAGAAACTTTTAGAACCTCCTGAACAACTAGAAACACTACAGACATATAGTCAAAAAAAGAAAAAGACATTAGAATATTTTGGACTAACTATAGGTGTAGAAGGAATAATGTAGCAAAAAGAAGAATCATTGAAAAATGGAAAACTATGTTTCATTGCAGAAGTTGGACAGACATTTGTGTTAGGAATCCCAGCAAATGTGACCAATATTGGATTACAAGCATATACCTTAGGTATTGTGTCACATTAGTGCATAATGTATCTTTTAATACAATAGACAGTTTTTCACATCATGCTGCAATATATGTACATTCCTCTTCAGATGAAATATCGACGAAATTTTAATACGGACAGAGAACATGTAGGAAATTTTGATGATACATATATAGATGATATCAATTTTGATGATATTTTTGATGATATAGACACTTAGTCTATGAATATAGATGATATTTCATCTGAAGAGGAATGTACAGATATTTTTCCTCTAAATGTATCTCAGATAGAAAATTTTGATTTTTGGTAAAGTTGTTTATACTACAGTTTATACATATGGTTATGTCTATTATAGTATATAATATACTTGTTGATAAATGTATATAATCAACAACATACACAGTTACAAATTGAATATCACACTGCATGTCTCAAGAATAGAAATTTCAGAAATACAAGATAATTCTGTTACACAGACAAATATAGAACATTCTTTCATACAGAGACAGTTGTTGTATAGATCAATTATAGACATATATGTTGCTGATAGACAGATTACTACTGATACTGTTGCTACTGAAATGTTTCCAGAAGATCAAACAGAAGAATTTCAGTAGATTATTGATACGACAATAACAAATATTTCAGACATTTATACTAGTTTTGATGGAAATTCCACCAGTTCTGAAAGATCTGAAAATTCAGATGCTGCTGATAATGTTGGAACAAGTCCTAGATCAAAACATCATGACAAGAAAATACCTAATCCTGAACAGAGTTTAGACAAAAATACATTATTATGGTTCAGAAATAGTTACTGTTATGACAAATTTCAAACGTATAAAACTTTTATAGTTTTATATTCAAGACCAATTAAGTTTGAAGGGATGGCACATATACGAGAAATGTTTGAATTTCAAGGCTTGTTGACTCTACTTCCATAACAGCCAGGCCATCTTGTTATACTAGAACTTATCAGTTGTTTTTACTCAAACTTAACAGTGGAAGAAGGTATCCTTGTTTCCAATATACAAGACAATGACATATATTTAACTCCAGATTTACTTTATCAAGTACTTGGTCTGAAAAATGTAGGAGTTAAATTATCAGAAAGAAAACAGGTTTATCAATTGGGATGGGACATTAAAGGTTTAGCCAAAGATCCAACTACCAACAAACCATTGAGATTACTAAATGACTTAAATGGCCAAGCACGTTTTATTGCAAAAATATTGCATGCTTCATTGATTCAAAGGTTTGGTCATGGTGCAGAAGTTGGCAGATGTTGTCTTTATGCTACATATGCATTAATTAACCATATACAGGTGAACTAGTATGATATCTTACATTTGCAGAGTAAATTATTTTATAGTGATACGATTTTGAGAATTGTGGCAAGTCAAACAGATATTACACCTTGGCCACAGAAAAGATTAAAGTCAAGATCTTTCTCTGCAAAGGAACTCCAAAAATACCAGGCAGCAGATACACCTATAGTCCGACAACAACAACAACAGGATCGGCAAACACAGTCACAATAGCAACAATCAGCACAACTTTCAACACAATAGCAACATACAGATATAAATACAACTATACATACAGATATAAATACAAGTATACAAACATATACAAATACAGGTATAAATACAGACATCCATTCTGAATTTTTACAGCAACCATCACAGGTTTCACAAAATGATTTAGATCAAGCAATAATTGATCAGATAAACAGAGTTAGTACAGAAATTGCAAAGCAAATTTCAAACACTCTGATCACTATTTTTCGAAGACAAAGAGACTTGTGATTATACAAATTATGTATTACATGATTTATTTCTTGTAATTTGTAACCAAAAATATTGTGTAAATTGTTTACTGCATTTAATACTCATGTGATTATTTTTCACAGTTCATATTTAAACAGTTTATGCTTAGTCCATGACAGTTATGCACGTTTAAAAATATCTTTTTGAACGATATGTACTTAGAATATTTTTCTTCCTTACATTTTATTTATTTTTTATAATGCCAAAAAGGGGGAGAAGAGATAGATTATTTTTGACTTATTAAGTTTTGACATCATCAAAAAGGAGGAGATTGTTAAGAATTTTGTTTTGATGATATATGCTTTATTAAAGTTTTTAAATAAGTCTAAATAATATTCTCTAAGTATAATAGTTAATAGATTATCGGAAAGTTTCATTTTTATGTCGGATAAGTTAAAGATTTCTAAAGAGTTAGATTTTCGATAGTTAAACTTTTAGATAGTTAACATTTCTTTTTTGTCGAATAGTTTATGTTAAAAACTCGTATAGTTAAGTTATCTACACGTGTGTTTTTAATGTTTTAAGTTGTCATGTGTTTTCTATGTGCGTTCGTTAATGAAAATCGAATAGTTAGATAACTGTTCAAGTTTTTATATGCATGGATAGATAACTATTCGAGTTTTATAAAATGACTAACGAACATATAAGTTTTCCTTGCACAGTCACGTGTTTTGCAGGTGCAAAAACTCGAAGAGTTACAGATAAGTGTTCAAGTTTTTACAGGACTTAAAGGATAAGTGTTCGACTAAATCGAAAACTTAGAAGATATTCTACAAGACTCCAGGAAGATAAAGTTTCGGTGAATCTACGAGTGGAGATCGTGGAAATTCAAAATTATAGTGGTGAAAGTGGAAACACAAAAAGATAGTAATTTGAATTAAAGGAAAAATTAGTATGTGGATTACGGATTAAGTAGATGAACATGCTGAACATGAAAGACAACAGAGTTCGACTACTAATAGAGTACGAGCTACATTACAACAAAGGATTCCAATCTCAAAAACCAAGTCTGAATATTCAATCCGGATCCTTAACTGAAAAGTTAAGTTTGAATATTCATATTCTGAAAAATTCTCCAACATTAGAAGATGTTCGAAATTCCAAGCAATTTCAGAAAAGGAGTTGCAGACATATGAAGTTTGGAAATTTGACAACTAGAGAAGAAGAGATACAAAAGCTGAGCAAAGAGAAGGAAAGAAGCTGTGTGCATAAAGATCATGTTTTATACAATTCGAAATTAGTTTTAAATAAGAGCTTTATTTTTCTATTTGAATTGTATCTCGAACATTACTGTATCAAAACCGTCAAGAAGGGAATTGAGCTGAAAAGATATTGTAAATTCTGTCTTTAAATAAAGAATAGAATTTCATTCACGAGTGTTTTGTGCTGTTGTTTTATCCGCTAGTATTTAATTACTAAAGACACAATTCACCCCCCCTCTTGTGATACAGACGATCCTACAAATTTGTTGTAACTAACCGAAATTTCTTGTAACTATCCGATAATAGAAACTGTCAAATTTTTTTAGCACTGTAATGCTTGAATGTTATATTTATAATCTCATATAAGATGCTACAAATTTTACTATCAATACAAATTTGATATAGTATCTTATGTGTAGGATCGTATGGCTACACAAGAGTGGGGTGAATTGTGTATTTTTAATATTTTTTGAAATATAATTGAAACTTTAAAACTCAAAAACAAGTCGAGACAGTGTTTTCATAAAATCATTTTTATTCAAGGTTTCAATTACAATATACAATTCAATTCTCCTCAGAAATTGTAGATGCAATTATATCTCGATACCATGTATCATCTAAACAATTTCATAACTACAAACAGAGAAAACTAATTTGCGGAATTTAAAACATTTCTCCCTATTTGAGATCTTTCTTCTTCTTCTTTTTCTTCTTCAGCAATTCTTTAGTGACGAATATCTTATCTTTCTTTGCTTCACCGAATTTGATTTCTTCTGATACTTCAAATCTTCAGTGATGAAAATCTTACCTTTTTATGCTTCACTGAATTTTCTTCTGTTGAGTATTTTTGTTTTGATGATGTGTGCTGAATGAAAATAATCATATTTGCTCAATTACTATTGCTTGTGAAAAGAAATTAAAATCATCAATTAATACAGAAAAAGCTTACTGATATAAATACTTGTCTGTATTGGATCTGATGTTAATAACTAGTCGTTTTGGTGCATTAATTTCTCATTTAGCTAAACGTTAAGTTAACGTGTGTTTTTATTGAAAAGCATGATATGTTTTAATGTTATATCTTTCGTATCATGAACAGTGCACGTTTAGACAACTCGTTAAGTTAGAGTTTTGTTTGTATAGAGGTCACGTGAGAACTCGTTAAGTTAGAGGCTTAAAGGTTAAAATAGGTCACGTGATAACTCGTTAAGTTAGTGAGTAAAAGAAGAGACGAACTCGTTAAGTTAGTGTTATAAACGTGGTGAAATTATAAGTTACGAATGTTGTATTGTATCACGTGAGATGCACATGTTTAACTCGTTAAGTTAACATAACTAAACGCGTTGAGTTGCTATATTGAACACTAAGGCAACGTGTTAGGTTAGCGTTATAAACTTAAGTTGTTATTTTTGCACATGGTAAAATTCTTATTATAAAAACATTTGTTTATTACTGGTTCGTTGAGTTATCATAAAACAACGGAGATGGTTCGTTGAGTTATCATAACACAACGGAGATGGTTCGTTGAATTAGCATAACACCACGGACTTAGTTCGTTGAGTTAGCTACAGTACTTGTCACATGAAATGGCACATGAGGAACTCGTTAAGTTAGAAACGTTAAGTTATATATATACTTGTGTTACTCGTTTAGTTAACATTAAAGTAACGACTTCTTATTACACTGATGAAAAACTTTTGGACGAGAAAGTTTATTTTGTAGGAAATTTTTCAGAGATCCAGGACTGATGATTAAAGAAAATTCGAAATATAAATGTGGGTTAGAATGTGTGTGTTTTGATGAAGGAAAAAGAAAAGACGTGGAGAAGTGGAAAACTAGTGGTGGTTAAACGTGAAGGATATGCATGAAATGAAGATACAGTATAAAAGGCATAGAATTCTCGTTGATCAATTTATCCTTGCACACAAAACGAAAAATCTTTTCAAGGATCAAACCATCCCTACACACCAAAAGAAAAATCTTTTTCAGGGATCAAAAACACATTCTCAGGGAAAATCTCTCAAGTGGAAGAAAGTTCAGTGAAGCATAAAAAGGTAAGATTTTCGTCACTGAAGATTTGAAGTATCAGAAGAAAGCAAATTCAGTGAAGCATAAAAAGGTAAGATTTTTGTCACTGAAGATTTGAAGTATCAGAAGAAAGCAAATTCGGTGAAGCATGAAAAGACAAGATATTCGTCACTGAAGAATTGCTGAAGAAGAAAAAGAAGAAGAAGAAAGATCTCAAACAGGGAGAAAAGTTTTAAATTTCGCAAATTAGTTTTCTCTGTTTGTAGTTATGAAATTGTTTAGATGATACATGGTATCGAAATATAATTGCATCTACAATTTCTGAGGAGAATTGAATTGTATATTGTAATTGAAACCTTGAATAAAAATGATTTTATGAAAACAATGTCTCGACTTGTTTTTGAGTTTTAAAGTTTCAATTATATTTCAGAAAATATTAAAAATACACAATTCACCCCCCTCTTGTGTAGCCATACGATCCTACAAGTGGTATCAGAGCTTTGTTAATAATCTTTGATATAAAATCGATACCAACTTATTTAATATCATTGCTTATTCTACCTTCCTTGTTTTTAAACAGAAATTAATATCTTAGCATATATTTAACTCTATTGATTTAAGGCTCAAGTTGTTTTAAAGTTTTTAGACTGTTTAAAATCAAATAGGTTGAAAAATCTAAGGTAAAATGGCTACTGGAAATGGTAATTTTTCTTTATATGAAGGCCAAAATCTTAATCGTCCTCCTTTATTTGATGGAATACATTTTGAAAATTGGAAATATAGGATGACTGTTTTTCTTCAAAGTATAGATCATAAGTTGTGGTTCATGATTTCTAAACCATATACTCTGTTAACTACTCCTTATAATACTTGGACAATTACTGAAAAAGAAAATGAAACTCTGAATGCTAAGGGCTTAAATATTTTATTTTGTGCATTGAGTTATGAACAGTTCAGTAAAGTGTCGGCATATAAATCTGCTTATGAGGTGTGGCATGCATTAGAAGTTTTACATGAAGGTACTTCTCAAGTTAAAGAGACAAAAACAAACATGTTGATTCATAAGTATGAACTCTTTAAGATGCATGAAGACGAAAATATTTCTGAGATGTTTTCCAGATTTCTTGATATCATAAACCCTTTAAAATGTTTAGGAAAGAATTTTGAACAGAAGGATTTGGTGAGGAAAATTCTGAGATCCCTTAGTTCAAAATGGTCTCAGAAAGTAACATCAATTGAGGATTCACGAGATTTAAATGTTTATTCTATGAATGAACTTATGGGAAATTTAACAACTTATGAAGTTCAATTAAATGAATCACTGAGTCACAACAAACTAAAAATGAAGAAAGAAATAGCCTTCAAAATTAATTCAGATTCTGATATATCTACTGATTCTGACGAGGATTTGATTTTGTTGACTAGGAAACAGCAAAGGAACAAAAATGATAAACCCTCAACATCAAAATCATTGAATGACAAGAATTCTTCATCTAGAAAGTATGTATGTTACAACTGTAAGAAACCTGGACATCTTTCTCCAGAGTGTCCTATGAGGAAAAATGAAAAGCAAAGTAGGACAAATCAGAAGAAGACGGCTCAGAAAACTCAGAAAAAGTTTTACAAGAAAAAGGCTTTGAAGGTCACTTGGGATGACACGTCTGAAGAGTCTGAATCTAAGGAATTAGCATCAAAATCTTCACATTCAGATGGAGAACAAGAGTTAGAATACGTTGCTCATGTGTGCTTCATGGCAGATGAGTCTGAGGTAATATCTGATCCTGAAAGTCATTCATATTTCAACTTTGATGAATTATTATGTGCTTATCATGCATTATTACAAAAACTTAAAGTATGTAAACTAGAAAATAAGAATATTAGAAAATCTTCATCCATTATGGAAGAAGAAAATTGTTTCCTGTCTACTACTTTAGAAAAGTTTAAATGTGATAATGCAAATCATGCTAGAGATTTGCAAAAATTTAGATTTAATGAATGTATCTTGCATGAACAAATACAGAATATAAATGCTGAAAAATTAAAGATAGAATCTGAAAATGAAATGTTGAGAAACAATATAAATGAACTTAAATTAGAGATAGAAAAATTAAAACTAAGAGAGCAAGATTTAAATTCTACCTTTGAGAAATGGAATTTAAGTCAAACTAAGTTAGACAAACTAACTAGTACCCCTGCGGTGTCTTATAAATTTGGCTTAGGATTTGATTATCCTGAATATCCTGAATCTCAAGCCAATAAAGGATTTATTAGTTGCAGTACAAGTAAATCTAAGACTAAAATTCCTTTTATTATGAAACAAGGTAATAAATATGTAGAAGTAGATACTTCAAGGAATGAATCATGCAGTAATAATATAAATCAATGTGATTTGTCAAATTGTACTTCTAACATGACTATAAATGTTTCTAAAAATCTTGTTTCTTGTTTTAGAAATTCAGTTTCTAATGTTTCTAAAATTTCAGACAATTGTAGTAAACTGAAAATTCAGAAACCTGAGCATGTAATTCAATACACTAGTATTAGACCAATTACTCATTCTGCATGTGATAAATCAAAAAATTCTTGTGCAGAAAAAGATTTTGTATGTACGGATTCACTAACTAAAATTCTTTTACTCACTAACTTAACGAGTTATCACGTGACCTATTTTAACCTTTAAGCCTCTAACTTAACGAGTTCTCACGTGACCTCTATACAAACAAAACTCTAACTTAACGAGTTGTCTAAACGTGCACTGTTCATGATATAGAAGATATGACTTTAAAACATATCATGCTTTTCAATAAAACCACACGTTAACTTTACATTTAGCTAAATGAGAAATTAATGCAACGAAACGACTAGTTATTAACTTCAGATCCAATACAGACAAGTATTTATATCAGTAAGCTTTTTCTATATTAATTGATGATTTTAATTTCTTTTCACAAGCAATAGTAATTGAGCAAATATGATTATTTTCATTCAACACACATCATCAAAACAAAAATACTCAACATTATGTTTTTACTGAATTTTATGAGTTTAACAGTTTCATGATTTTAAAGAAGAAACAAGATATTTAATTGAAACTCAGTAAATTATCTGAATTCCTAAAAGAGCTGAAATGTTGATTTTTGGATTAAATGAAATACATATGATCAATGATACAATTAATTTGATTGATTAAACTTGTAGAATGATTTATGTGTAAATCTTATTAAACTACAGAAAAAGTATGAGCTTATTGATATGGATTCATATTTTCAGTAAATAATAGAAGCAAGACTATATGAGATTTGTGTTTTATTGCATCTATATTAATGAAATACATATATATACTGTGTTGAAAAGAAAAAAAAGAAAAAAACTTTGAGAGTTTATTGATTTGTTTGATCAGAAGCCTTTTGTACTTGAGCAGATAGGTATGTAAGGATTGTTGACCTGTAAAAGGACTCTTTAAATCTGGCAACCTAAGATCTTGATCAGATCTGGGATTGTTGATTGAAAGCTCGATACATGGGTATATTAGAAAGCTCTTGTATGATTCAAGCTTTTCAAATTAACTTTTAAAGTACAAATATGAATATATTGTTCTGAAAAGATAAAAGTGTTTTGTGAAATACAAATATCTTTTGAATCAAGTATACTTTCTGTTATCTAGGATTACTAAAGTGTGAATCTAGAATAGACTTTTGATGTTGTTTATTTGAGATACAATTCATTATTATACTTATTTTAATTATATTGAATTGGATTGTGTTTTGATTCGTATGTAGTTGAAATTTATTATGGAAATCATATTTGGAAAATTAAGAATAACAAATGTCTAGAAAGAAGAAAAAATGATAATATAATTACTACTTATATGATGCTAATATATTTTGTATGTAATTTACATATATTTTAAATATATTTGCAAGTTGAAGAGGAGAAAACAATGTTAAATAGATTATTGAAAATTACAGAATATCTTTATAGTAATCTAATTTATGTATTCTGAAGATACAAAAAGAAGAATTAATTCTAGCACTATAGAAAGACCAACTAGTTAGATCTTAGTAGTTTGCTAAGGGGCTAGCAAAATTTAAGTATAGGGGAAGTATTTAGAATGAAAAAGTGCATAATATTAATGGTTAAATGATGGTTAATTGCAGAATATTTAGCTTATCATATGAGAATTAAGCCATTATGTTATACTTGCACTGTTATATGCTTTAATGAAAGAATCTACATAATTCTCATGAATTAGCATTAATTAAGTACATTTCTTAATTGTTGGTGAATTACAGGTTTTTAATTCTTAAGTATCCAAATTTTCTATTATTTCGGAGAGTTATGTTTAACCGAACAATTATGTTTTAAATAAATATTTTATTATTTCTTGGAATGCACATGTTGAAACTTGAATGCATGATTTAAGTGGATTTTCAATGAGTTATCTACTAACTATCCAAAATGCATCTGGGCATCGGATAGTTAGATTAGTAAGTATCTGAAATATCTTTTTATCATAAAACTTATTATGGACATGTGTTGTGAACTGAAAACCTAATTTAAGTGTGGTTTTATAATATTAAGCATGATCCATTTTATTTGCATATATTTATATCATGTACAGGTGAATAGTGCCAACTCGTTGAGTTACAGGTTTAAAGGTATAAAAAGATCACGTGAGAACTCGTTGAGTTAGTGAGTAAAAACCATAAGTTGTATATTTGAACTCGTTAAGTTATATTTATGCATGTGTTGAATTTAAATGCTTTATTGCACGTGTTTTATAGTTAAATTAACGAAGTAAGTCTGTTGAATTATCTGTAACTCCACGGATCATTTATTTTCTAATATGCCACTATAGCAGTTGCAGAAACAGGAAATTCGAAGGACAACCACGATAGCACGTATCATGTAGAAATTCACTTGTGGAATGAAGAAGAAATCACCATCGTTGATATGAATGAAGGAAATCCAACCGATCATTTAAGTAAAAGTAGTTACCATTAAAAGAAATATAAAAGACAAAGAAAAAGTGTGTGCAAAGAAGGGTGGAGAACCGTGCTAACTATAGGAAGCGTTGGAAGTTCCCTAAAGCTCCACACCACCACCATAATCACCAACCATCAGAGGTCTGTGAGGATACTTTCCTGATGTCAGGTTGATTCCTAGCCAAACACGGTGCCTAACAACCATCGTGAGGAGTGATCGCGTCGCGAGAAGGGAAGCCATTTTCACCAAGCACTGACTCATATCTTAGGAGATCGTAAAGCTTCTGGCCTTGGTTTCGGGTTGATGCCAATATGTTGAAGAGGAGATTATCTTGCAATTTTGGACTCGCGATTCTATAGGGAGAGGAGACAAAATTGTAAGTGATTAAGTTTTCAGTGGTGTAATCGCATCGCATATAGTGACAGAAGTTTTTACTATCGATAGAGATTTTTACATTTCACCTTTGCTCATCTTCAAGAACATATCAAAACAAAAATACCAAAAACAACAACTTATCTATGTTTATATTTAGCATTATAGTGTTGTATTATTTGTTTTGTGTTGTGATTAATGTTATAATTATCAATATTGTGAATGTTTTATGTTAGTTTGATTCAGAAAATAGAAAATAGAAAATAGTTTTACTATTTACTGAAATTTGATTTGTTCCAAATACTTAAAGATTTTAATGGTTACTGTTTGAAATATCTGAATGTTAGTGTTGCTTAATGATAAATCTAATATTAACTAATATTAAAGAGCTTAATTGATGTTTTACATTCTGTGGAACCGCCCAATGGTTGGCTGAAGTCCTTTGTAAATAGTAGTATTTAACTTGAAAGATAGGCTCATGGAGTTAACTATAAGTCCACGAGGTTAGTCCATTGAGTTAACCATAACTCCATGAACTAGGTCCATTGAGTTAACTGTAACTCAATAGAGTGTTTACTGAACATACATAAACTCCAATATAAAAATTGAAATAGTACGCAATTCTTACTCAATCTCTGTGGGTTCGACCTGTACTTGCACACAAATACAATATACACTATGTACTTGCAGTTAAAAACACAAATTGGATTTAATAGCTAATTTGTGTGAAAGGTTGTTTGTTTATTTCTAGAAGTAATTATTGATATACAAGTTTTTTTGATTTAACTTAACAACCCCAACCAACTCTATAAGCCTTACTTCTTGAAGAATATCCCAAAAATATACTTTCATTAGATTTTGCTTCAAATTTATCTTTATTCACCTTTGTATTCAGAATAAAACATTTAGATCCAAAAGCTTTAAAATAATGAACTTTAGGAATTCTTCCCATCCATAGTTCAAAGGGAGTCCAATCTAATTCTCTTCTTACGGTTACTCTATTTAAAATATAACATGCAGTACTAACTACCTCAGCCCAAAAATAATAAGCAACCTTATTTTCATTTAGCATAGTCCTAGCCATTTCTTGAAGAGATCTATTCTTTCTTTCTACAACTCCATTCTTAGAATGGGCTCTAGGAAAGGCAAATCTATGTTCTATTCCTAGATCTTGGCAAAGCTTTTCCATATTTTCATTTTCAAATTCCCCTCCATGATCACTTTTAATTTTCTGAACTTTCAATTGCTTTTCATTTTGAACCAGATTCAGAAATATTTTAAAGTCCTCAAATACTTCATTCTTATGTCTTAGAAATATTACCCAAGTATATCTTGAAAAATCATCAACTATAACAAATACATATCTCTTTCCACCTAAACTTTCAATTCTAGTAGGACCAAATAAATCCATGTGAATTAATTCCAAAATTCTTCCAGATATAATTTGCTTACCTGATTTAAAAGAATTCTTCTTTTGTTTTCCTAATTCACATGCATCACAGATTTTATCTTTTTTAAATCTCAAATTGGGTAAACCATCTACTAGGTTCTTCTTAACTAAATTATCTAGCTACTTCATATGAATATGACCTAGTCTATGATGTCATAACCATGCATTATCTAAATTATTTGCAATTAAACAAGAATCAGTAGTAGAAACATCATCAGGTAAATTTAGAAAACAAACATCATTCCTTTTATGAGCAGTAAACTTAACTTCATTAGAATTTTCATCAATAACTAAACATTTCTTAGATTTAAACAGAACTATGTAACCTTTATCTTCTAACTATGTAATACTAATTAAATTGTGCTCTAAATTTTCAACTAACAAAACACTATCTATAATCATTTTATCATTTACATAAATAGATCTTATTCCAATAATTTTACCTTTTTGATCATTACCAAATCTGACATTTCTTCCATCAATCTTCTTTAGGTCTTTTAGGACAGATTTATCTCCAGTCATATGCTTTAAAGCACCACTGTCCATCACCCACCGTGATCTTTTAGTTTTGACCTGCAAGAATAGTCCTAATCACATCCTTTGGTATCCATATTTTCTTGGGTCTATTTCTATCAATGGAGAAAATTTCAAATCTATTTTGTTTTAAGATCCATGTGTTATTTCGATTAGCAGAATTTCTTTTTAACACATAGATGACTTTTTCTTTATTAATAGTTTTCAAATAGTCATTTCCATAGTCCATTTTATAGTTGTTTAAAAAATTAACAAAAGCATAGGTTTTTGGTGGTTCATAATTAAAACCTATACCAATTCTATCACCAAAAACTTTGTAGCTATTTATAATATTTGTCAATTTCTTATCTCCCTTAGTAAAAACTCCTAGTTTGAACTTTAGTCTACCAATTTCTTGTTCTAATTTATCTATATCAAAATTAGAACTAGATTTTTCTACACATTGATTTTTAAGTTTCTCATTCAGTTTTATAGTTTCATCTTGTAGCTTTTTGTTTTCTAAAAGTTTTTCTTTCAGTTCTTTAATAAGTTCTGAGTTGTGTTTTTCAAGTTCAGAAATTTTATCCTACATATCAGAACTATCAACAACAAATTTATTTTTCTTTAATGTAGAATTTTCAATTTTCAATGCATTAATTTCCTTTTCCAACTTAGTAGTAGTTTTATTACTATTAGATAATTTCCTTTTTAAAGCATAATTTTCTAGACTAACATTCTTTAGTTCATCCAGTAATTCATTATAATCATCTTGATTTATATCAAACACATTAGAATCATTATCAGAAATTCAGCTATTTTTGAATTAGAATGTACGTCTTCAGTTTTAGCCATAAAGCAGACATTGGCTAGTTCTTCAAACTTAGATTCAGTCTGAGTACCATCAGTACTAGTACCTTTAGATACTTCAGATTCTGTAGAGTCATCCCAAGTAACTTGGAATGCTTTCTTCTTTCCTTGGTTGAATTTTCTCTAATGAAACTTCTATTTCCCATGAGATTTCTTCTTGTCAAAGTTCTTTCTTTCATCCTTCTTTTAATATGTGCATTGGCTCTGAAAATGCCCATATCTGTTGCATTTGAAGCATTTTGTAGTAGATTGCTTCCCTTTGTCGTGGCTCTTTCCTTTCTTCTAGAATTTTCTGTATTTTCTGATAATACAAGCCAATTCTTTTGGAAACTTATTAACAAGCTCTTCAGATGGTTGTTGAGCCTTCAATGCTAGTCCCTTCTTCTTTTCAACCTTTCTTGAGGTTTCTCCTTCCTCTTCTTTCCAGTCTTTTAATTGTGTCTCATAGGATAGCAGATTGCTAGTGAGATCTTCCAATGTAAAGGTCCTCATATCCTTTGAATCTTGAAGTGATGTAGCCTTACCTTTTCAATCATTATTCAGGCTTCTCAAGACTTTGATAACCTGTTCTTTCATGGGAAATTCTTTCCCAAGATTCTTTAATCCATTTATGATCTCAATGAAACGAGATATGAGATCAGTGGTACTCTCATTCTCTTTCATTTTGAACATCACATATTTTCTTAGTAGGATACTTATTTTTGTATCATTCACCTCATTGGTTCCCTCATAAGTAATCTCTAATGCATGTCAAGCTTCATGTGCAGTAGAGCATGCAGAAATCTTATTGTAGATATTAGCTGTAATTGCACAAGTTAGTGCATTCATTCTTTTTGCATCAATTTGTATTTTCTTCTTGTCCTCATCAATCCACATATCTTCAGGAACATTTGGGAGTTGTATTCCACAAACCACTGCTCTCCATACCTTCACATCCATAGATTTTAAAAAGTTAGTCATCTTGTTTTTCTAGAAACCATAATTATTATCATCAAAGAGTGGAGGTTGGTGTACATGCCAACCCTCTACCATTGATCTCAGATTGATTAAATCTATTACAGAGATAACCTTGCTTTGATACCACTTGATGGGATCGAATGGCACACTAGAGGGGGGTGAATAGTGTCCTAATAGAATTTATTTTACTTTTAAATTTTTGGAAGCTATTAACACTAATGAACCCTAATTAATTGATTTTATAATGATAAAATGCAGTGTAGAAAGTAAATGACACAGGATTTATAGTGGTTCCCCAAATTGGGTAGTCCACTCCTCAAGGCCACAACCTTGAGAATTCCACTAAGTGCTTTTAAGGCTAAGCACAAACCTTAAACAAGTTGCTTTTGCAGGCTAAGCAACAACCTTACAAATGTTTTTAAAGGCTAAACAAAAACCTCACACAAAGCACCAACTTTGTGTACTCAAGACCCCAATATTGAGCAAGTGAAGAATCACACTTCACTCTCTTCACGAAGGCCCCAAACTTGTGAAGGTATACTCAAAACACCCTTGTGAGTTAGGGTTTTCAAGCAAATGAGAAACAATTTAAACTCAAGAGTCATTGACTCAAAATGAATAAGACACACAACACATGGTCAACTCCTATGAAGAGTTGATTTATGAAGCTCTAAGGAGAACTCCTAATTGATTTGTAGCTTTTAATCTTCTAGACCTTGTTGCAGACGAATCTTCAGAATGTTTGCAGGATTGCTGAAAATCCAATTTCTCCTTTTGTGTGCTAAAAAATTATGTGTGTGTATGTTTTCAATTTTCTACAGATCCTTTTTGTTCTTCCTTCGAGATTTACATAGATGGAAAGAATTCTGAAATGGTTAGATGCCTTATGCAATAATTCATTTCTAGCAACATTCAATCATAATTAATTCGAGATCTGCAATCAAAAGATATCTTGACAAAATAGTTAGTCAATTAATAATAGTTGTAGATTTTGTAGAAATAAAATCTTCGAAGGATCTTAGAAAATCGGAGACATAGAAAGATAATCTGCCTAAACTCAAAAACATTTCGGATAGATAGAGCTAACGTTTCGAAAGGCCACTTAAGTCATGTATTTAAATTGAAACACATGTCTTTCCGAAACAGTAGCATAAAACATTAAAAAATAAACTATCCGATGGAGAAAATGTGTTTTGGATACTTACAAAAGACAACTCTCTGATTCTTAAGGAATTTCGGATAGTTACAACATAACCTTCTGAAAAACTACTTAAGTCATGCGATAAGGGCATCGCATGTGTCCTTAAGAAGAAAGTAGTCGAAATTACATTAAAAATAGAAAACGGTTAACTATCCGGAACTTAAAACTTAACTATTCGAAACTAAAGGCATTTCGGATACTTAGAAATCAAACCATCTGAACAGAGAAGAACTTAACTCACTGAAAAGAAATTCTTTTCAGATAGTTACAGAAATAACTCTTTGATCAACCTAGAAAAATAGTTAACTATCTGATTTACCTATTTTGTGTGGTGACTTGCAGTGTAACTCTTCGATCAACCACTTGACAAAAGTAAAAACTTCCAAAATCTATTTTCAAAAGGTTTTTAACTATATAACAGTTAGATAATTTCAGTTTCAATTGAATGACTACAAAAAGTATTTTAGGAATATTAAACATATGTTTTTCATCATCAAAATTAACTTATAAAATAATGAACTAACATTTTCTTGAACTGATTTAGTTCCTCTTGCATGGCCATAATCCAATATTCATCATTACAAGCTTCTTCAACTGTTTAGGTTTAAGTTCAAATACAAATGCACAATAATTACAGATATTCTGAATTTTGCTCCTTGTTTGAACACCTTGATTTATATTTCCAATCATTTGTGTAATGGGATGTCCAGACTTTGTTTTCCATACTTTTTCTGTCATAGTAAGTGTAGGCAATGTTGTGCTATCCTTTTTCTGTAGAATTTTCTGATTTTCTAATTCACTTTCACTCTCACTATCTATTTTCAACTGCTTTAATTTTCCTACTAGGTCTTTGTCAAAAGATACATTTATTGATTCTTTTACTCTTCTTTTATATTTAAAATAGACCCTATAAGCCATACTTCTTGAAGAGTATACAACTAGTAGAGTAGGATCAGACTTTACATCAAATTTGTTCTTTTGATCCCTTGTATTAAGCACAAAACATTTTGATCCAAAAATTTTGAAGTAACCAACATTTGGTATTTTACCATACCGTAATTCAAATGGTGTCTTATGCAAGATAGGTCTAAGATGAGTTCTGTTTATTGAATGACATGTAGTATTCACAACTTTAGCCTATAAGAATTTTAGTAGATCAGATGCATTAAGGATTGTTCTTGCTATTTCTTATACTAATCTATTTTTCCTTTCTGCAACTCCATTCTGTGCAGGAGTTCTTAGACATGAAAACTCATGTAGTACACCAAAAGAATTACATAAGTCTATAAATCAGAATTTTCAAATTCACCACCATGATCACTTCTGATCTTCTTCACAGTTGATTATTTTTCATTTTGAATTTTAATATAGAGATGTTTGAATTATCCCTATATTTAGTAAATTTAATCTCATGTGTATCTTGCTGTAAAATAAAACAGTTTTCAGTAGTACAAAGAAGATAGTAACCTTTGTCACATAATTGACCTACACTTAACAAATTTTGTTTTAAACCAATAACATGCAAGACATTTCTATTTTCCCATTTTTAGATGCAACATTTCCTACAATAGTAATTTTACATTTCTCATTATTACCAAACTTAATAGATTCTGAATTTATGGACTTAACAGATTCCAGAAATTTTTTCTTACTTGCCATATGCTTTGAGCATCCACTATCAATGATCCACTTTGACGTTTGAGCTTCCATGTCCTTGCAATCTTGCCAATCATATTGAGATTAAGGCTTTTGGTACCCATATTTTCTTGGGTCCTTCAATGTTAGTCCTTAGCATATTAAACTTGTTACCTCTTGGTAGCCATATATGAGTAGATCTTCTTTTAATGATAAAGACAGTTCTGCCATCTCTGTAAGATCTAATTTTTCCACCATAGTAGGGAGTTTCCTATGGTACAATATACCCTAGGCCAAATTTACTTGTACCTGTTCTTTCAGATCCTATGATTTTATTTAAGCAATTTTCACCTTTAGTAAACTTATATATAGTATTTTTCAAATCAGTAATTTCAAATAATAAATTTTTATTTTCTTCTTTCAAATCAAAATTTTTACAGCTATAATTATCCATTTTAGTTTTCAGTTCCCTATTATCAACTAAAGCTTTTTCTAATTCAGCAAAAGCATTCTCTAAATAAGTTTAGAAAATGAAAATAATGATTTAGATGTAGATAGTCTCCTCTATATTGTAGACAGTTTATATGTAAAATGTAAAAACTATAAGAAAGAAATTAAAAGTCTACAATAAACTTCTTACAGACTTTTAATATAGACTTTTAATTTCTTTCTTATAGTTTTTACATTTTACATATAAACTGTTTACAATATAGAGGAGACTATCTACATCTAAATCATTATTTTCATTTTCTAAATAGTAAGGAGATGTAGAGCATACCTCTTATGCAGCAAAGCACACATTTGCAGAGGCATCTTCCTTTGAGTCTAATGAGTTGATGGATGAGCTACTATCATCCCATGTGGCTTTCAAGGCTATTTTCTTCTTATTCTTCTTCTTCCATTTTTGTTTGTCCTCCTCCTGCTAGAAAGGACAATAGAGTTGAATGTATCCCAATTTTTTGCACTTATAGCATGTGGGGACTTTTAATCTTGAGGAGCTGCCTTTGCCTCCTTGTCTCATCATTTTTCTAAAATTTCTAGCTAATAGTAAAACTTCATCTTCATTCGAACTTGGTTGGTCTTCTGTTGAGGGAAAGGCTAGTTCTTTCTTTTTCTCAACCTTTCTTTCAGTGGCTCCCTCTTCTTCTTTCCATTCCTTCATCTAGACTTCATGAGCAAGAAGATTTCCCAACAGATCTTCTACTGAATAGTTGTTTAGATCCTTTGAATCTTGTATGGAAGTAGACTTCTGTTTCCATTCAATTGTCAGGCTTCTTAGAATCTTTTGTACCTGTTAACAATTAGAAAAATCCCTTCCAAGGCCTCTTAGTTCATTCATAATTTTAGTGAATCTTGAAAACATTTCAGTAATACTTTCTTTCTCAAGCATTTTGAATAATTCATATTTTCTTAACAAAATGCTGATTTTGGTATCTTTCACTTGGCTAGTTCCTTCGTATGTAATTTGAAGGGTCTTCTAAGCCACATGAGAAGATTTACAAGTAGATATTTTATTATACTATTCACTACTTAGTGCACAGTAAATAGAATTTAGACCACGAGCATCCATCTAGATGATTCTTTCATCCTCCTCAATCTAGTTACTTTCATGATTGATTGGAAGTGGTGTACTATGTACAACCATTCTCTAGAGTTTTACATCTATACTCTTGAGAAAACACTCCATCCTATTTTTCCAATAGCTATAATTGCTACCATCAAAGAGGGGAGGTCGATGGATATTTTGTCCCTCTATAGTATGGAAAGTCATGATCTCAGATGGTTAAATCTATTAATGAGATCAACATTGCTCTAATACCAATTGTTAGGACCAAATGGCTTACCAAAGGAGGGTGAATGGCAATATTTAGTTTCTTAACAATAAATGACTAATAGATAGTTTAATTTAGCAAGCACATAATAAAAGAAGATAATGCACACACAGATTTTAGGTGGTTTACCACTAACAGCTAGTCCACCCCCAAGGGTTACTTAGGCTTCACTAATCTTTCAAAACCTACAAACACTTGCTTTAGGGTCAAAGCAAGAACCAACCAATCGAACTGAGCTTTTTGGTCGTAGGTCCAACCAACCTATCTCTTAAGTTTTTAGTTGGTGCACTTCAGTAAACCACTACCTTGAAGAAATTAGAGTTTATTTGCGTGGAGAGCTCTAGACTTGAGTTTTCCTTTTGCAAAATATTTAATCTTGAAGATTTTCTGTTATATATGTTGAGCTTGGTGTATAGATTCATATATGCAAAAAGCTATCTAACTTTCTTTTCTGCTGATTATATTTATAACAATAAGCATAACGATCATATTCATTTCTAACAGATGTATTCTACTATTCTTACTGAAATTGCAGAACCAAATATGGTAAGTTACCGTTTAGGAAAGTGTTTCAAATAACCATCCGATTTCCTTTGACTTTCGGATGGTTAGCTATGTAACACTTCGAAGAATGCTTGTAACTTACCGATAATCCACTTTTGTCACGTGGGATTTTAAGTCAAACATGTGAGGAGTCATAAGTTCGAATACTTGTAGCTGTAACTTACTGAAACACTTTTTCACTATCGGATAGTTAGTTACAGTAACTCTCTGATTTTCTTCAAAGCTTCCGACTGAAGTTAATCTATTTCGACACGTGTATAATAAATGACTTAAGTTCCAGATAGTTCATTCTGTAACCTTCCGAAACTTTCTATTTTTCGAATAGTTAGCTTTCTAACTTTACGAAAATCCTTTTAAGCCTTCATCTGAATTTCTACATGTACATATTCTTCTGACTTAACTGTCCAAATAGTTCTTCTAGATAACTTTTCGACTTTCTTGTATTTTCAGATAGTTAACCCTATAACTTTCCGAAAAGCTTGCTGTCTTTAAGTAATCTATCAGATAATTAGACTTTTAACCTTCTGAAAAATTGCTCCTTTCAAATACTTAGGTTAATAACTGTCTGATCCTTCTGATTTCATCTGTCAACTTCAAATGATCTATTTGAGACTAAAGTTAATTACTAATCTATTGATCTAAGAAATACAAAGGAATGTTCCTCACATTGATTTTTGCATTATCAAAATTTAGAGGTCCTTTCAATCTCCCCCTTTTTGATAATGGCAAAAACCTTATAATATTTTACATGTATTTCTCTCCCTATATATCTATATAGATAAACACATAGAAAGGAAAAGGATATAGAATTGTAAATTGAATTTGCTCAAATTTTCTCCCCTTATCTTTCTGAATTTGCTCTCCCTATGTTACTGCATCCTGCTAAAATAATATTGGGTTTTTCTCCCCCTATTTTACCACTTGTCAAAATGAGTATAAGCTGAAATAATTATATCTAGACAATTCGTGACTATCCTAAAATTTAGCTAAGTTGCTGCAAGAGAAAAATGTTAGTAGAGCAAGCTCCTACTTGTGAGCTTGGAGAGTAGATAAGCATAGAATAATAAATCATACAAAGAACAAATTCCTAAGTTTCGTCTAATATGATTAAATGCAGATTCAAACAAAGGTTTAGTAAAAATATCTACCAATTGTTCTTTAGTAAAGACATATTCTAAAGAAATATGACATTTTTCAACATGGTCTCTTAGAAAGTGGTGCCTAATCTTGATATGTTTTTCTCTTGAGTGTAGGACAATATTTTTGGAGAGATTTATGGCACTGCTACTGTCACAGTAAATAATTGTATTCTAAAACTTAAGTTTATAATCTACCAAAGTTTGTTGCATCCATAGAATCTATGCACAGCATAAACCTGATGCCATGTATTCAGCTTTAGTTGTAGAGAGTGCTATAGAGTTTTATTTTCTACTGAACCATGATACAAGAGAGTGACCAAGTAGTTGACATGTACCATTGGTGCTTTTTCTATATAATTTGCATCCTCCAAAATCTGCATCACTGTAACATGTTAAAATCAGATGATTTTGTGATGAATAAAATAAGCCAAAGTCTTTTGTACCCTATAAATATTTAAAGATAGGTTTGACTGCTTTAAATGTGATGCTTTTAGAGAAGCTTGATATCTTGCATAAGCACATACACTAAACATTATATCTAGTCTGTTGGCTGTTAAATACAAAAGTGATCCAATTATACCTTTGTATTTCTTTTAATCTACAGAAGTGCTAGAGATATCTTTATCAAGCTTTTCATTTGAGTTCATAGGTGTATTTGCTTCTTTAGATTTTTCCATACCAAATTTTGTTAGAATCTCTCTACAGAATTTTTCTTGATTTCGAAAGATACCATGTTGTAATTGATGAATTTGTAATCCTAGGAAGAATTTTAATTCTCCCATAAGACTCATTTCAAATTCATTTTGCATCAAGTTCTAAAAATTATGACAAAATTTCTCATTTGTTGCACCAAATATAATATCATCAACATAAATATGAACGATCAACATATGAGGATTTTCTTATTTGATGAAAAGAGTGTTGTCTACAATTCCTATATTAAACTGATTTTCAAGAAGGAAACCTTTCAGCTTATCATACCATGCACGTGGTACTTGCTTCAGACCATAAAGAGCTTTATTCAATTTATAGACATGGTTTGGTCTTCTTTCATCTTCAAAACCTAGTGGTTGTTCTACATAAACTTCCTCTTGCAAAATGCCATTAAAAAAAGCACTTTTAACATCCATTTGATAAAGCTTTATTTTCATACTACTTGCAAAGGCAAGCAACGTTCTGATTGCTTCAAGTCTTGCAGCAGGTGCAAAGGTTTCCTTATAATCAATTTCTTCCTGTTGGTTATATCCTTGAGCAACCAGTCTAGCTTTATTTCTGAGAATACTGTCATTATTATCTAATTTGTTCTTAAACACCCATCTAGTTCCAATAATTGATTTTTCAGTGGGTCTTTCAATTAAATTCCAAACTTCATGTTTCTTGAACTGATTTAGTTCCTCTTGCATAGTCATAATCCAGTATTCATCATTACAAGCTTCTTCAACTATTATAGGTTCAAGTTCAGATACAAATGCATAATAATTACAGATATTCTGAATTTTGCTCTTTGTCTAAACACCTTGATTTATATTTCCAATAATTTATGCAATGGGATGTCCAAACTTTGTTTTCCATGCTTTTTCTGTCATAGTAGGTGCAGGCAGTGTTGTACTATCCTTTTTCTATAGAATTTTCTGATTCACTTTCACTCTCACTATCTATTTTCAGCTGCTTTAATTTTCCTACTAGGTCTTCGTCAAAAGATACATTTATTGTTTCTTCTACTCTTCTTTCATATTAAAAATAGACCCTGTAAGCCTTACTTCTTAAAGAGTATCTAACTAGTAGAGCAAGATCAGACATTGCATCAAATTTGTCCTTTTGATCCCTTATATTAAGCACAAAACATTTTGATCCAAAAATTTTGAAGTAACCAACATTTGGTGTTTTACCATACCATAATTCAAATGGTGTCTTATGCAAGATAGGTCTAAGATGAGTTCTGTTTATTGAATGACATGTAGTATTCACAACTTCAACCCACAAGAATTTTGGTAGATCAGATGGATTAAGGATTGTTCTTGCCATTTTTTGTACTGATCTATTTTTCCTTTCTGCAACTCAATTTTGTGTAAGAGTTCTTAAACATGAAAACTCATGTAGTATACCAAAAGAATTACATAAGTCTTCAAAATCAGAATTTTCAAATTCACCTCCATGATCACTTCTAATCTTCTTCACAGTTGATTCTTTTTCATTTTGAATTCTAATGCAGAGATATTTGAATTATCCCTATATCCAGTAAATTTAACCTCATGTGTATCTTTCTATAAAATAAAATAGTTTTTAGCAGTAAAAAGAAGATTGTAACCTTTGTCACATAATTGACCTACACTTAACAAATTTTATTTTAAACTATTTACATGCAAGACATTTTCTATTTTCCCATTTTTAGATGCAACATTTCCTACAGTAGTAATTTTACATTTTTCATTATTACCAAACTTAATAGATCTTGAATTTATGGACTTAACAGATTCCAGAAATCTTTTCTTACCTGTCATATGCCTTGAGCATCCACTTTAAATGATCCACTTTGACATTTAAGCTTCCTTGTCCTTGCAGTCCTGCAAATCATATTGAGATTAAGGCTTTTGGTATTGTAGGATCGTATGGCTACACAAGAGAAGGGTGAATTGTGTTTTTCAATATTTTCGAATATAATTGAAACTTTAAAACTCAAAAAATAAGTCAATACATTGTTTTCATAAAATCATTTTTATTCAAGGTTTCAATTACAATATACAATTCAATTCTCCTCAGAAATTGTAGATGCAATTATATCTCGATACCATATTTCATCTAATCAATTTCATAACTACAAACAGAGAAAACTAATTTGTGGAATTTAAAACATTTCTCCCTGTTTGAGATCTTTCTTCTTTAGCAATTCTTTAAGGACGAATATCTTGTCTTTTTATGCTTCACTGAATTTGCTTTCTTCTGATACTTCAAATCTTTAGTGACGTATAAAATACATTTTTCTACTTCACTGAATTTTCTTCCACCTAAGAGCTTTTCCCCAAAGAGGTGTTTTTGATCCCTGAAAAGATTTTTCTTTTGGTGTGTAGGGATAGTTTGATCCTTGAAAAGATTTTTCATTTTGTATGCAAGGATAGTTTGATCAACGAGAATTCTATGTCTTTTATACTGTATCTTCATTTCATGCATATCCTCCACATTTAATCACTACCAGTTTTCCACTTCTTCACGTCTTTATTTTTTCCTTCATCGAAACACACACGTTCTGACCTACATTTATATTTCAAATTTTCTGTAATCATCAATCTTGAATCTCTGAAAAATTTTCTGCAAAATAAGCTTTCTTGTCTAAAATTTTTCAATGTAATAAGTAGTCGTTACTTTAATGTTAACTAAACGAGTAACATAAGTAGATATTAACTTAATCTTTCTAACTTAACGAGTTCCTCGTGTGCCATTCCACGTGACAAGTATTGTAGCTAACTCAACGAACTATCTCCATGGTGTTACAATAACTCAACGAACCATCTCCGTTGTGTTACAGATAACTCAAGGAACCAGTAATAAACAAATGTTTTTATAATAAGAATTTTATCACGTGCAAAAATAACAACTTAAGTTTTATAACGCTAACCTAACGCATTGCCTTAGTGTTCAATATAGCAACTCAACGGGTTTAGTTATGTTAACTTAACGAGTTAAACATGTGCACCTCACGTGATACAATATAACATTTGTAACTTATAATTTCACCACGTGTATAACACTAACTTAACGAGTTCGTCTATTCTTTTACTCACTAACTTAACGAGTTCTCACGTGACCTATTTTAACCTTTAAGCCTCTAACTCAATGAGTTCTCACGTGACCTCTATACAAATAACACTCTAACTTAACGAGTTGTCTAAACGTGCACTATTCATGATACAGAAGATATAACTTCAAAACATATCATGCTTTTCAATAAAAACACACGTTAACTTAACGTTTAGTTACATGAGAAATTAATGCAATGAAACAACTAGTTATTTAACAGTATAATTTCAAATCCAATACAGACAAGTATTTATATCATTAAACTTTTTTCTGTATTAATTGATGATTTTAATTTCTTTTCACAAGCAATAGTAATTGAGCAAATATGATTATTTCCATTTAGCACACATCATCAAAACAAAATACTCAACAGTTACCCACATTTTCTTGGGTCCATTAGTGTTAGTCCTTAGCATATTAAACTTATTACCTCTTGGTAGCCATATATGAGTAGATCTTCTTTTAATGACAAAGACAGATCTGCCATCTCTGTAAGATCTAATTTTTCCACCATAGTAGGGAGTTTCCTATGGTACAGCATACCCTAGGACAAATTTACTTGTACTTGTTCTTTCAGATCATATGATTTTATTTAAGCTATTTTCACCTTTAGTGAACTTACATATAGTGTTTTTCAAATCAGTAATTTCAAATAATAAATTTTTGTTTTCTTCTTTCAAATCAAAATTTTTATAGCTATAGTTATCCATTTTAGTTTTCAATTCCCTGTTATCAACTAGAGCTTTTTCTAATTCAGCAAAAGCATTCTCTAAACAAGAGTTCAGACTTTTAATTTCTTTCTTATAGTTTTTACATTTTACATATAAACTGTCTACTGTATAGACGAGACTATCTACATCTAAATCATTATTTTCATTTTCTAAATAGTAAGGAGATGTAGAGCATACCTCTTATGTAGCAAAGCACACATTTGCAAAGGCATCTTCCTTTGAGTCTGATGAGCTACTAGATGAACTGCTATCATCCCATGTGGCTTTCAAGGCTATTTTCTTCTTATTCTTCTTCTTCCATTTTTGTTTGTCCTCCTCTTGCTGGAAAGGACAATAGAGTTGAATGTGTCCCAATTTTTTGCACTCGTAACTTATCGATAATCCACTTAAGTCTTTTTGTCACGTGGGATTTTAAGTCGAACACGTGAGGAGTCATAAGTTTGGATACTTGTAAATATAACTTACCGAAACACTTTTTGACTATCAAATAGTTAGCTATAGTAACTCTCCGATTTTCTTTAAAGCTTCCAACTGAAGTTAATTTATTTCGACATGTGTATAATAAGTTTTAGATAGTTTATTCTGTAACCTTCCGAAACTTCCTATTTTTTGGATAGTTAGCTTTCTAACTTTCCGAAAATCCTTTTAAGCCTCCATCTGAATTTCTACACATGCATATTCTTTTGACTTGACTATCCAGATAGTTCTTACAAATAACTTTCTAACTTTCTTGTAGATTCAGATAGTTAACCTTCTAACTTTCTGAAAAGCTTGCTACCTTTAAGTGATCTTTTGAATAATTAGACTTTTAACCTTCCGAAATATTGCTCCTTTCGGATACTTAGGCTGATAACTGTCCGATCCTTCTAATTTCATCTATCAGCTTCAAATGATATGTTTGAGATTGAAGTTAACTGCTAATCTGTCGATCTGAGAAATACAAAGGAATATTCCTCACATTAATTTTTGCATTATCAAAATCTAGAGGTCCTTTCAATATATTGAAGAGGAGATCAACTTACAAGTCCTAGTTCGCAATTCTATAGGGAGATGAGGCAAGATTGTAAGTGATTAAGTTTTCAATGGTGTAATCACGTCGCATGTAGTAATGGAAGTTTTTTACTATCGATAGAGAATTTTTACATTTCACCATTCGTTCAACTTCAAGAACATATCAAAACAAAAATACAAAAAAAACTAATTATCTGTATTTACATTTAATATTCATGTGTTGTATTGTTTGTTTTGTATCATGATTAATGTTATTGTTTGGTTGTGAAAAGTTAAATCAGAAACTTGTCCCCAACAATGGCGCCAGAAAACTTGTTTATGGGTTTGTTTGCTTATATAAATAAGTACTTTTAGAAATGAACAAACAACCTTTCACACAAATTTGTTATTAAATCTAATTTGTATTTTTAACTACAAGTGCACATTATATATTGTATTTGTGTGCAAGGACAGGTCAATCCCACAGAGATTGAGTAAGAATTGCATACTGTTCCAATTTTTATATTGGAGTTTATATGTTTTCAATAAACACTCCATTGAGTAATAGTTAACTCAACGAACCTAGTTCGTGGAGTTATGGCTAACTCAACAGACTAACCTCGTGGACTTACAGTTAACTCTACAAGCCTATCTTTCTAATTAAGTATTGCTATTTACAGAGGAATTCGGCCTAAAGTGCTAGATTTAATTCTTCATTTTTTTCTTCAGCATTCATGAATTAGATTACTAGATAGATATTCTGTATTTTTCAGTAATCTATTTAACATTGTTTTCTCCTCTTCATCCTGCAAATACATTTAAAACATATGTAAATTACATACAAAATATATTAGCATCATATAGGTGGTAATTATATTATCATTTTTTCTTCTTTCCAGACATCTATTATCCTGAATTTTCCAAATATGATTTCTAGAATAAATTTCAACTACACACGAATCAAAACACAATCCAATTCAATATGATTAAAACAAGTAGAATAATGAATTGTATCTCAAATAAACAACTTCAAAAGTCTATTCTAGATTCATACTTCAGTAATTCTAGATAATAGAAGATATACTTGATTCAAAAGATTTCTGTATTTCACAAAACACTTTAATATTTTCAGAACAATATATGCATATTTGTACTTTAAAAGTTAATTTGAAAAGCTTGAATCATACAAGAGCTTTCTAGTGTACCCATGTATCGAGCTTTCAATCAATAATCCCATATCTGAACAGGATCTTAGGTTGCCAAATTTAAAGAGTCATTTTACAGGTCAACAATCCTTACATACCTATCTACTCAAGTACAAAAGGCTTGTGATCAAACAAGTCAATAAACTCTCAAAGTTTTTCTCTTTTTTTTTCTCTTTTTTTCTTTTCAACACAGTATATATATGTATTTCATTAATACAGATGCAATAAAACACAAATCTCGTATAGTCCTACTTCTATTATTTACTAAAAATATGAATCTATATCACTAAGCTCATACTTTTTCTATGGCTTAATAAGATGTACACATAAATCATTCTACAAGTTTAATCAATCAAATTAAATGTATCCTTGATCATATGTATTTCATTTAATCCAAAAATCAACATTTCAGGTCTTTGAGGAATTCAGATCATTTACTAAGTTTCAGTTAAACATCTTATTTCTTCTTTAAAATCGTGAAACTGTTAAACTCATAAAATTCAGCAAAAACATAAGATACTATATCAAATTTATATTAATAGTAAAATTTGTAGCATCTTATATAAGATTATAAATATAACATTTAAGCAGTTACAATTCTTAAAAATTTGACAATTTAAATTATTAGATAACTACAAGAAATTTCGGTTAGTTACAGCAAATTCATAAATAAAAAAATTTCAATTTCCATAGGAATTTGCAACACCATTCTAATTCCTCTAATTAACAAAATTACTTGGCTTTTAATCTAATTACCTCCCCCCCATATCTACATTTTGCATTGTCCTCAATGTAAAAGATATTACAATAAATATAGTAATTGTAGTAGGCATGAATATTATTTTGTTGACTTAGCACCTAACTTAACAAAATTAATTTGTTGAGTTAATGAATAACTCCACAAATTGAGTTTAAATGTAAATTCAGGATAAGTAATCAATTACATACATTGTTTTTTTGTATCTCCTTCAATATCCTCCGACTTTTAATTCTGAAAAACTTTTCATTCACAAATAAAAGCAAAATATATAACAAAATAATACTTAACAACAAAACAGATATTGTTAAATTAGTATCTTGTGTGAAACCTAGGCTCTTATGCCTTTGGTGGCTCACAAGCAAACTAGTTGGTTTTCCAGAACAGACACCAACAAACTAGATTGATATTTTGTTTTTTTTTCTTTTGTTTTTCTTTTCCTAGTATATAAAATAAAACATAACTAAAAAAAATTTCTTTCTTTCTTTTTTCTAAAAATAAATGCAAATTACACATAACATTAAACGTATAGAATCACACTTTAAGAACATGATTGAAAAGTAGTGACAAATGGAATAAACGTGTTAGTCCAAGCAAACTTTTTAGACATAATTCTTCTTTCTATTAATTCTATTTTAATGCAGTCCACTTTCTTTTTTAACTTGTAAACTTGTAGTATGTTATCAATACTAAATGTAAGTGTATTTCCATTAATGAATTGAAATGCAGAAAGGGATCCTCTTCTGTTCCAAGATAATGTAGTTGTTTCTATTTCTACATATATTTCAATATATTCCTATTCCCACTTCCATTCATTTACGTTTTTTATAATCCATATTTGAAATTTCATCATTTCATCCCACCATCTTATCAGACATAAAGTAGGAATATCATATTCATTATACCACATTCCTAATTGAATTTTATCATATTCTACCGATGGTGGTTTAGCTATATCACTCGGTATAGGTAATATTTCTATAAAGTCATCATCAAAACTATCTATGCTTACTATGTATAAATCAGATCTAAATGCAGCTGATATATCTGTGACTAAATATATATATCCATCAAGTATGACATGTATGCTGTTAATTAATGCTTTCTGTCCTAGATATATCATAGTATTTTTAGTCCAAGATCTATTCAAAAAATTATACACACTTAAACATAAATCTTCATCCCAATTTCTAGTTAGTCTCCAATAATACAATTTTTCAGGAATGGTCAAATTTTTATTAGAAAATGTTAAAGCTGACCCAAAATTTTCAATTGGTACTTCAAATCTATTAGGCCTTCCTATATTCCATTCTTCTCTAGTGATAGGATTTCTAATTTGTAGGATCATATGACTATAAAAGAGGGGGGTGAATTGTATTTTTCAACTTTTTTCGATTATAATTGAAACTTCAAAACTCAAAAACAAGTCGAGACACTATTTTCATAAAATCATTTTATTCAAGGTTTCAATTACAATATACAATTCAATTCTCCTCAGAAATTGTAGATGTAATTATATATCGATACCATGTTTCATCTATACAATTTCATAACTACAACAGAGAAAACTAATTTGAGGAATTTAAAACATTTTTCCCTATTTGAGATCTTTCTTCTTTTTCTTCTTTTTCTTCTTCAGCAATTCTTAAGTGACAAATATCTTGTCTTTCTCTGCTTCATCAAATTTGCTTTCTCCTGATACTTCAGATCCTCAGTGACATAAATCTGACCTTTTTTGCTTCACTGAATTTTCTTTCATTTGAGAGCTTTTCCTCGAAGAGTATTTTTGATCCCAGAAAAGATTTTTTGTTTGGTGTGCAGGGATAACTGATCAACGAGAATTCTATGCCTTTTATACTATATCCTCATTTCATGCATATCCTCCACGTTTAATCACTACTAGTTTTCCAATTCTTTACGTCTTCTCTTTTCCTTCATCGAAATACACTTGTTCTGACCCATGTTTACATTTCAAATTTTTTTTAATCATCAATCCTAGATCTTTGAAAAATTTCTTGCAAAATAAACTTTTTCGTCCAAAATTTTTCATCAAGTGTAAAAAGAAGTCATTGTGTTAATGTTAACTAAATGAGTAAAACAAGTAGATATATAACTTAACGTTTCTAACTTAACGAGTTCCTCATGTGACAACTCATGTGACAAGTATTATAGCTAACTCAAAGAACTAAGTCTATGGTGCTACGCTAACTCAACGAACCAACTTCATGGTGTTACAATAACTCAATGAACAAACTCCATTGTGTTACAGATAACTCAACGAACTAGCAATAAACAAATGTTTTTATAATAAGAATTTACCACGTGCAAAAATAACAACTTAAGTTTATAACGCTAACCTAACATGTTGCCTTAGTGTTCAATATAGTAACTCAACGTGTTTAATTATGTTGACTTAATGAGTTAAACATGTGCAACTCACGTGATACAATATAACATTCATAACCTTTAATTTCACCACATGTACAACACTAACTTAACGAGTTCGTCTCTTCTTTTACTCACTAACTTAACGAGTTCTCATGTTACCTATTTTAACCTTTAAGCCTCTAACTTAACAAGTTCTCACGTGGCCTCTATACAAATAACAGTCTAATTCAACGAGTTATCTAAACGTGCATTATTCATGATACAAAAGATATAACTTTAAAACATATCATGCTTTTCAATAAAAACACACATTATCATAACGTTTAGTTAAATGAGAAATTAATGCAATGAAACGACTAGTTATTAACGGTATAATTTTAGATCCAATATAGACACGTATTTATATCAGTAAGCTTTTTCTGTATTAATTGATGTTTTTTAATTTTCTTTTCACAAGCAATAGTAATTAAGCAAATATGATTACTTTCATTCAGCACACATCATCAAAACAAAATACTCAACAATCTCCCCCTTTTTTATGATGACAAAACTATATTAAATTAATTATGAAATATATTTTATCTCAACGAAGTACCTTCGTTGGGTTAACTTTTAATTCAACAAATAAGTTTGTTGACTTAAGTTCACTTAAGCTTATTTCTATTGTTTGTGTAAAATTCACCTCTCAGAGATAAAACTTTCAGATGTCAATAAGTACATAAGTATCTTTCATATTTTAATAACCATATAATTATCTTTCAGATTACATTATCATCTATCAAATTATAATAACTACTTAAATATCAGATTACAATAACCACTTAAATATCATCTCCCTTTATAATATATGCAATTAAAATCATAATCATCTTCTTCTTTTGAATTCATAACATTTCTCCCCCTTTTTGTCGTTAATCAAAAAAGATGTTTACATAGTATATAAATCAAGAGATAAGTGTATACAGCTCAACTTTCTATAAACATAAATAAGAATTGAACCATTTACAGAAAAATGTATTATTCAATGAATCAAACAACAAATACAAACATTACATTTTGTATTCAGAAACAAACAAACAGACAAATGACTTGACATTTATCTATTCCTCCTAAGGATATCACTTATAGCATTACAGATTTTATCTCCTAGATGCCTATTATCATTTCTGATGTCGTTAAGCACTGCATCTAAGGAAGGAGGTAGTTGGGGTTGCTGTTGTGCTCGATCTGTATAACTTGGCTGTTGTGGTTGTATGTGTTCTGTATAGTTAGGTTGTTGTTGTTGTCGTTGAGGTTGATGCATGGCCTAGAATTTTTGCAAATCTTTTACTCTAAAAGCTCTCATGCCTTTAGTTTCAGAGGGCCAGTCGGATAAATTTAATTGGTTTGCAAGGAGTCTACATACAGCATTACCAAAAAATAACTTTGAACTCATATGCTGTAGTTGAGAAATGAAAACATCAAACCAATTGATTTGAATTCTATTCAGTAGACCATAAGTTGCATATAGACAACTTCTACTAACTTCCATATTGTGTTCGACTCTCTGAAATAAATTGGCATGCAATATATTTGCAATAAACCTTGCCTCTACATTTAGATTTTCCATTAATGTCATTTCATTATATACATCTGGAATCTTTGATAAAGAGTGAATGTCCCATTCCTACTGTCTAACCATGTCAAATCTGTTAGTAACAACAACACCTTCATTTTTCAATCCTAAAACTTCAAAAATTAATTCAGGAGACAATGTGAACTCCTATTGATTTATTTGAGTTTTCAGTATATTGTCATTCTTGACCAGATTGCTACAAAAAGTTGCAATAAGCTCTTTGTATTGTATCCATTTTGTTCCAATTGGCAGGAATTGAATTAGGCCTTGAAACTCAAATAGATCTCTTATTTCCATTAAATTTCTGAATTTTATTGGACGAGCATGCAGAATCTGACATGTAATCAGATTATTGTATTTCTGCAATGCTTCCTTAGATCTAAAATGAATTGAATTACCTTGAATTTGCAATACTGTACACAAAGAAGGTGATACCTGAAGCCTTGATTCAGAGTTTAATTCATCTTCAAGAACTTCTTCTTCAAAATGAATGTCATGTTGTTCATTACACTGTTGAAGCTGGAGAACATCTTCAATATGCTCAACATTCATCTGTTCAGTCTTTGTAGAATGGTTAGAGTTCAATTTTTCCACAAATTCTACAAGCGGTGTAGTTGTTTCTATTTCTACATTTATTTCAATATATTCCTCTTCCCACTTCCATTCATTTAGGTCTTTTATAATCCATATTTGAAATTTCTTCAATTCATCCCACCATCTTATCAAACATAAAGTAGGATCATCATATTCATTATACCACATTCCTAATTGAATTTTATCATATTCTGTAGATGGTGGTTTAGCTATATCACTTGATATAGGTAATATTTCTATAAAATCATCATAATTGTCTATGCTTACTATGTATAAATCAGATCTAAATGCAATTGATATATTTGTGACTAGATATATATATCCATCAAGTATGACATGTATGTTGTTAATTAATGCTTTCTGTCCTAGATATATCATATTATTTTCAGTTCAAGATCTATTCAGAAAATTATACACACTTAAGCATAAATCTTTATCCCAATTTCTAGTGGGTCTCCAATAATATAATTTTTCAGGAATAGTTGATTTTTTATCAGAAAATATTAAAGCTGACCTACAATTTTCAATTGGTACTTCATATCTATTAGGCCTTCCTATATTCCATTCTTCTCTTGTGAGAGGATTTCTAATTAAAATATCAGGTAACAGAATTGCATACCTTGGTTTGGTTCTGTATATAATTAATCCTTCATCCATCCCCATAATATGATCTATTCCTTCTAATGTATTTGGTGGAATTCCAGCAATTTCTTCCATATTCAGATATTCATAGCTAATTGAACTACGATTAAATGACTTCCACAAAAATCTATCTCTAATCTTAGTCATTTTTGCAGCCTGTAGTCCATGAAAATATTTTTCTCTAACACAATCTTTAATATCCTTTGATACACAACACAATCTACACAAATCTTTAGCTGACAAGTTACTTAGTACTTCTCTTAGTGCGTCCAGCGGTAATTTCATCAATTCCATCTGTTGTGATTCTATATGATATAAACAAAAATTAACAGAGACAAAATTAGCATAGCTACTACACACCCTCGTGGAGTTAGGTCATAACTCAACAGACTAAGTTTGTTGAGTTAAGTAATAACTCTACGATACTACTAACTATAAGTAAACTTACATTTTTTTATATTTTCTTACTTACTATATTGTACATAGTTACTTCAATTATGATGTTTCATTCGGTTACCCTCCCAGAGGAGGTATCAATTTCATTAACAGTTCTGTTAGGTACTACTTGCATTGGCAATCCTCTAGTAGGTCTAACTTCTATTGATTCTTTTTGTCTAGGGGGTATATTTCTATTTATATTTTGATTTTGAATTGCAGCATTTCCAAATACAAAATCTAGACGATTGTTTAATTGTTGAATTATCTTTTCTAACTTCTCTATTCTAGATCCTTGTTCAATTAATGCTTCATAACTTATATTCTTGTCATTTATATTTTCTCCTACCTGGAAATTGTTGTTTCTCCAAGATAAATTCAGGTGATTTCTCCAATTAGGGTTATATAAATTTCCAAAGTTATCTTTTTGGTTTCTAGCATAAATAATATCTAAATCATTAACGTTTGCACTCTTTTCTGCTAGTTTCTGATTTAATGATAACTCTTCTATTTTCTTTGTTAATTCAATTAATTTAACTTCAAGCATAGTGCTTGAATCTATTTCATGCATTCCCCTTGGCAATATTCTTTTATCTACAATAACTTCAGCTAAGTTCTCCCACTATGCAGTTCTTTTTGTAAAGTTTTCTAAGTATGCCCATGTTTCTTCTCTACACAATTTTAAAAATCCATTTTGACAAGTAGATTCTAATAAAGATTTCCTTGAAACATCTATGCCTTCATAAATCATACCTATCAATTATGCTTTACTCATTGCATGATGTGGACATTGACTTAGTAAATCTTTAAATCTTTCAAAATATTTCCAAAATGATTCTCCCTGTTTTTGGCTACACATTAATATTTCCTTTTTCTTTTTAATCGTTCGATGTGTTGGATAATATTTTTCCAGAAAAACGGAGCAAAATTCAGTCCATGTAGAAATTGAATCAGGCGATAGAGTATATAACCATCTCTTGGCTGTCTTTTAAAGTAAAAGAGATATATCTAAGTTTAATAGCAGCTATACTCATGTTTGGCATTTTCATCATTTGACAAACTTCGTTAAATTCTCTAAGGAAATAATAGGCATCCTCTCTTTCTAATCCATGAAAATATGGCAATTGACTAATATAATTAGATTTCAATTCAAACCTATCTCCCTTAAAGTTTGGCAATCGAATACATGAAGGTTCATCAACTAATTCAGGATACAGAATTTCTCCTAATGGTTTCTCTACTAGAGCAGTCATATCTTCGTTCTCTTTTAAAAAAAGGTTAGCTACACCCCTAAGGATTTCGTTAAAGTCCAATTCAGAATATTTTTCAGTACGTCTCTGTGTTGAATAATCCTGTGTAGGTGTTCTTACTAATCATTTAGTGCTAGGAGAACGAATCCATGTGCTCATAAACTCTTAACATAAAATAAGATAGCAGAAGATTAATTACATACCAGTCTGAAACTTTATATTCTGTAAATAGTTGTTGACGGATGAAGTTGAATTAGCTGCTTCTCCTTCCAGTTCCCTAATGAATTTTCTTTTCTGAAATGCTGGTAACTTGTAAACAACATTTTGTTCTATATTTATAATGCACGTCCATAAAGCAAATGAATCTTGTTGCAAGAACGTGTCTTGTAACGTGTAGTATGGTTCCTACTTTTATGGTACATGTGCCACTTCTAATTTCAAATTTCAGTAACCGCTAAACCCACGAAGTTTCATTCATGGCTAAAAGAATAACTATTTAGCTTAATCCACGAACTAACCTCGTTAACTCAACGGAATAGCTTCGGTTACTGCTGCTAACTCCACGGACTAACTTCGTTGAGTTACAGATAACTCAACGGAGTGACCTTATATTATATTATTGACCTCGTGGAGTTAAGGTTAACTCAACGGACTTACTTCGTTGAGTTAACACTTAGCAGATTTTCTAAACTTACTCCTCGTATTAACTTCTATATATAAATTTCTCTCCTACATTCTTTTCAACTTAAATAAAGTTAAATACATGACATTAATGCAGTGTTCTAATTAAAACTCATTTAAATCTGAACATTATATAAATATTTAACTTGCAGTTCATTTCATGTTATGTAGAATTTAAATTTTTCTTTGCAGCATGTAGATATTTTCAGGCATTAATTAATTATTGTGCCTCTAATCTTGTCATCTAGCAAATTTGCATATCTTTTAAACAATCTTGCATTTTGTTTAAACCATTATATAATATTCAATAGAGTTCATCTATTTCATCATTCTCAAACACGAATGAAAAATACATCTGAAAAACACACATTCATTAATATGCATGCAAATATACAGTAGACAAACAATAACTTTATATTACATTACAAATACATTACAATAACTCAGATATTTTTCATACAAATATACACAAGTAGACGAACAATACAATTTAATCTCTTCTCCTAAGTTCATCTACTTCCTTCTGGAGTCTTTCTACTTGTTGCTCTAATAGGTTAATTCTTTCTACAGCTCCTGTAACTCCTCTAGAAGGTTCAGCAATTTCTACAGTAGCATAATTTCTATACTCTTTCACTAAAATGGTTCTTGATCTTATCCTTTTGGATGCCCATTTCGTGAAATCAATACTATCCACCATCAGTAGTGGAATCAAATCTCCATAAAATAATTTCTTCTTTACTGCTTTCAGCTTGGAGATAAATACTTTGTACCAATTAACTTGAATTCTGTTTACAACTGCATAAGTAGCCCACTTGACAAATTGACTAAGTTCAATGTCGTAGCCTTGTCTTTGATAAACAGTTTTTACCAGTATGATTGTGACCATGTGTGCCTTTCCATTTAAGTACTTTAGTCTATTCAGTAATGGCACACTAGGGTCAATGGCTATACACTGTTTAATTTCCTGTTCAGCCCTTTCCACTATAGTTGTTTCTTCCAAAATTTCAATTCCTTCATTTCTCAGTCCGAAAATATTGTGGAGAAGCTCTAGTGTTATCTGTACATCAACTTTCTCCACGTTGGAAATTAATCCTCTTTCTTTTCTCTCAAATTTGCATAAAAGTATGGCACTAAATTCTCATATACTACATGCCTTCTCTGCTGAGAAATAAACTGTAGTAGACCTTGGAACTCAAATAAATCTTTGATTTCTTGCATTCCATCCCAATTTACTGGTCTACTGTAAATAATATCATAACCCCTAATCTCTTGGTATTTATTATAAGCTTCCTGACTCCAAAAGTATACTTCATTTAAAGCTGTTTCCTCAGCCAGGTTAGGAATATGAATTTGTTACTCTAGAGGGGTTTGTTCTTGAACTTCCTCTTCCAAATGTTGAACTTGAACTTGTTGAAAATGCTCTGTGGATTCTTGAATATTTGCTTCTGCTTCTGCTTCTGTCTGTGGTGGTGAGCTAGCAGAACTCTCCACTCTGTCTTGAATACTTTTCAAAAATTGCTGAAGAGTTTCTTGCTCTTTAGTGGAATTTGTAGAGTCATTTCTTTTCATATATACTTGTTCAGCTTCTTATTCATTTTCTATTCTTTCTTCTTCCTCCTGACTATCAATCTGCATTGTAACTATTCTTTCTGATTCTGTGGTAGATTGGGATGGAGTTATGGGCAAATTAACTTCAGCCCTAATTTCTGTTTCTTCTTCTTGTATAGGCTGTAGACTAGTTTCAGCCTATTTTTCTTCTTCTATTTGCTCTTACTGCTGTTGCTCCCGCTCCTCCTCAAAATCGGATAACAGGTTTACAAAATTTGGCTCTGTAGGCTCTACTAACATTTGTATTTCAGATTTAATCTTCTCGAGATATTAAGACACTATTTCTTTTCCTTTCCTTTTTCTAATTAATTATGTCTGGTCTTCCTCTTCCTCGTCTGAAATCAAATCCACAAAAATAGGCTCTGTAGGCCTTTGAGCCACAAGTACTAGCTCTTCCTATTTAACTTTTTCTATAATTATTAGTCTCGAAGGACCAACTTCATCTCCTTTTGCAATAGGTTTGGCAATAGCTTCACGATGTTGTTCCACTTTGATTCTATATTGGGCTTTCAGCTTTTCTACAACCCTCTTTTTGCACCGTGCATCAAACACCAAATGTGATATAGCTACTGCCAAGTCTTCTGGTTCTCCTTGGTCTCTTCCTATTGAACCAGTTCTTGAAATTCTCTTTTTTCTTCTTCAGTAGAAGGCCCCAAAATTACTGCTCGTTCCATCGGCCTTGGTGGTGGAACTAAAGGTCCTGGCTACTATTCCTCAAGAACAGGTCTTTCTGCAATCGGTTACTCCTGTTCTTCAGTTGCCTCTTGTTTGTGTTTTCCCAACACTACACTAGAAAAACTTGGATTTGTTACTTCTATTTTTACTTAGTTAATTTATCTTTATGCCTATTCTTTCTTTTAGAAGTAAACAAACAACCTTTAATACAATTTAGATATTAATTCTAATTTGTACTCTAACTGCAAGTGCACAGTGTCTATTGTATCAGTGTGCAAGTACAGGTCGATCTCATAGGGAATTGCTGATGAATTTAAGAAATGTTTGATTGTGAATAATTCAAATTTATATTCCATAAGCACTCCGTTGAGTTATAGTTAACTCAACAGACAAAGTTCGTTGAGTTATGGCTAACTCAACGGACTATCCTCGTGGACTTAAGTTAACTCCACGAGCCTGTCTCTTCTTTATAATACTGCTATTTACAGAGCAATTCGGCCAACCATTGGGCGATTCCACAGATTGTAAATAACATCAATTAAGCTTTTTAATACTAGTTAACATTGGATTTATCATTAATCAATACTAATATTCATATGATTCAAACAGTCACCATTAAAATCTTTAAGTTTTTTGTACGAACCAATTTCAGTAAACTGTAAAATTAAAACTAACATAAAACAATCATAAAACTGATATAGATAACATTAATCACGATACAACACAAACAATACAACACTCAAATACAACATACAAACAAAGATAAATTGTTTTTGGTATTTTTGTTTTGATGTGAACATGGAAATGGGCGAAAGGTGAAATGTAAAGTAATCTCACTTGACAATAAATACTTCTGACATTACTTGCAATGCGATTACACCACTGAAAATTAAACCACTTACAATTCTGTCTCCTCTCCCTATAGAATCGCGAGTCCAGAATTGCAAGATGATCTCCTCTTCAACATACAGGTATCAACCCGAAGCCAAGGCTAAAAGCTTTACGACCTCCTGAAATATGAGTCGGCGCTTGGTGAAAATGTTTTCCCTTCTCGCGACGCGATCACTCCTCACAGTGGTTGTCAAGCACTATGTTTGGCTCGGAATCGACCCGACATCAAGAAAGTATCCTCATAGACCTCCGATGATTGGTGATTATGGTGGTGATACGATGGTTGGTGTGATACTTCGAAGAATCGCCAATACTATCTGCAGAAAGCTCGGTGCTCCTCCTCTATATATATTGCCGTCCATCGATCACACTTTCTTCTTTTTTTCTTCTTTTCTTTTATATTTCTTTAATGGTAACTACTTCTACTTGAATGATCGATTGGATTTCCTTCCTTCAGATCAACGGCGATGCTTCCTTCTCCATGCGTGATTGAATTCCTACGTGATACGTGCGAACATGGTTTTTCCTTCCAACTGTTTGTTCCTGCAACCGCTATAGTGGCATTTTAGAAAATAAGCATAAAATACATGCAATAAAGAAATAAGCCGCTAACCTAACGCGTTACCTTAGTGTATATTCATGTAACTCAACACGTACAGTTATAATAACTTAACGAGTTAAACATGTGCATCTCACGTGATATTCTAAAGCATTTAAATTCAACATGTGCATAAAATACATGCAATAAAGAAATAAGCCGCTAACCTAATGCGTTACCTTAGTGTATATTCATGTAACTCAACATGTACAGTTATGCTAACTTAACGAGTTATAACTTAAGTAAATCTACCAGCTCTCGACACGTGTCAGTAGCAGTTTAAACATAAAATAACATTTCAGAGAGTTACAGGTCTAACTATCTGATGCTCAGATGCATTTTCAGATACTTAAGAATTTCACAGCCTGCAACTTACCGACAGTTCATAAATGTACTAAATTAATATTAATTCCTCAAAATTAAGTAGATTCTTCAATTAAAGCATATAACAGTGCAATTATAACATAATGGCTTAATTCTCATATGATAAGCTAAATATTATGCAATTAACCATCATTTAACCGTTAATAATATGCACTTTTTCATTCTAAACACCTCTCCTTCATTTTCTTTCCTTTCTTGCTCCCAAATCGCCCATTTAGCTCGTCCACATATTCCTCTTTTGAACCAGAGCCGGGACTTACGTTGGATCAATTCTAGGGCAACTTCATTGTTTGGCCTTATTTTTCTCTCCTTGCTTACAGCAATTTCCGTAGCAACCTTTATTCTTGTTTCTATTATTTGAGGTATTTGTATACCCAAATCTACAAAAACTCTTCTGAAGTTGAAAAGTTCAGATTCTACCTTCTGTAGTTCTTTTTCTCTTATCGTATTTCTAATTTTCTACCTCGTGTGTCATTCCTCTAATTCTTTAAGAAATTCTAAAGTGTCAACCGCATCTTCCCAGAACTCGGGTGTCATCTTCCTCATCGTGGAGTTACACAACGGCACGGAGTCGCTCTGATCTCTACTATTCTAAATTCTAAATGATTCTGCTGATAATACCCCCAAAAACCATAAGTTTAAGATAAATAAGCCCCAAGTTTAGGTAGGTAATCGGGTCATTTCCCACACCAACTCTCGCTCTCTCATCCGTGGAATTACGGTTAACTCCACGGACTAAGTTTGTGGACTTAACTATAGTTCTCTGTTGAGATATAGTTAACTCAACGGGGTAAGTTCGTTAACTTATCCCAGACTCAACGGAGTAAGTTCGTTGAGTTAAGCGTAACTCAACGGACTTCCTGTAAAGTTATATCTAATAAAAAATACTTAAGATAATAATTTTTTCTTCGGTCATCACCGAAGAGCTCCAATTTAACCGCTCTTACTTTTTCCATATTTTAAAAATTCTTCGATCAAACCGTTATATTCCTCAGTTGAACCGAAATTAAATATTTTCTTTCTTTCTTCATTTTTTTATCGGTTGAACTGATACTATGCTTCGGTAAAACTGACATTTGTACTAAATAATATATAGATTTTTTATGTTTTTAGGTTTCGGTCAGACCGATGGATCCTATCGGTTGAACTGCAATGATTGTTTTGTGCTTCGGTAAAACCGATAACTCCTTTCGGTTTAACCGTAACTATGTTTAAATAATTTTTTTTTTTTTGAAAAAAATGATTTCTTACTAAGTAAAGCTCGAGTAGTCCTCTACTCTTACTTCTTCTATAATTCCAAAAGAACTTTTGGTAACTTCAAAATAGGACTAAGTCTTTGTCCATTTACTTTAAATATGTTTTAATTTTTAGGTTTTTCAATTTCAATAACTCTATAGAGATAAATATTTCAAACTATGTAAGGTCCTGCCCATCTAGATCTTAATTTTCCTGGATGGTTATGGAGTCTAGTCATATAAAGATATACTTCTTGTCCTATTTCAAAGGTTTTTGGAATAATTTTCTTATCATGCCAGAACTTCATTTTCTCTTTTTCTCTTACAGTTTTCAAATAAGCTTCATTCCTAAATTCTTCTAATTCAATCAATTGTAATTTCCTATTTTCACCAACTTGATTCAAATTAGTATTCGGAGTTTTTAATGCCCAATAAGCTTTATGTTCAATTTCAACTAGTAAATGACAACTTTTTCCATATACTAGCCTAGAAGGTGACATACCTAAGCTTGTCTTATAAGCAGTTCTATAAGCCCAAAGTGCATCTATCAATTTATTAGCCCAATCTGTTCTAGTAGGATTTACTACTTTTTCTAAGATTAACTTAATTTGTTTGTTTGCACTTTCTACTTGTCCACTGGTTTGCAGATGATATGATGTTGCAATTTTGTGGTTTACTCCATATTTCTTCATTAAGGCTTCAAAACTTCTATTACAGAAATGAGTTCCTCTATCACTGATAATAGTTGTTGTAGGATCGTCTGTATCACAAGAGGGGGGTGAATTGTGTCTTTAGTAATTAAATACTAGCAGATAAAACAAGAACACAAAACACTCGTAAATGAAATTTTATTCTTTTATTTCAAGACAGAATTTACAATATCTTTTCAGCTCAATTCCCTTCTTGACGATTTTGATACAAAAATGCTCGATATACAATTCAAATAGAACAATAAAGCTCTTATTCAAAACTAATTTTGAATTGTATAAAACCTGATCTTTCTTTATCTTTGCTCAGCTTCTATATCTCTTCTTCTCTAGTTGTCGAATTTCCAGACTTCTTACGTTTGCAGCTCCTTTTCTGAAATTGCTTGGAATTTCGAACTTCTTCTGATGTTGGAGAATTTTTCAGAATATGAATATTCAAACTTAACTTTTCAGTTAGGGATCCGAATTGAATATTCAAACTTGGTTTTCGAGATTGGGATCCTATTTTGTAATGTAGCTTGTACTCTCTATTTGTAGTCAAACTTTGTTGTCTTTCACGTTCAGCATGTTCATCCACTTAATCCATAATCCACGTACTAATTTTCTCTTTAATCTAAATTACTTTATATTTGAATTTCCACGATCTCCACTTCGTAGATTTATCGAAACTTTATCTTCCTAGAGTCTTGTAGAATATCTTCTAAGTCTTCAATTTAGTCGAACAGTTATCCTTTAAGTCTTGTAAAAGTCGAACACTTATCCTTTAACTCTTCGAGTTTTTGCACCTACAAAACATGTGACTAAACAAAGAAACTTATCTGTTCGTTAGTCCTTTTATAAAACTCGAATAGTTATCTATCCATGCGTATAAAAACACGATAATAGCACATAACCCAAGGATATTTGTTTTGCTTTTATTTCCAAAGGTAACTTGTCCATTCTTGGTCTTTGTTATTTCTGTAAGTAATCGTATATCTCCAGTCATGTGGCTGGATGCTCCACTATCCATTATCCATTTTGATTTGTGTACCTACAAAACAGTCAAGAAGAGATTTTATCTCTTAGAACCCATTTTTGAGTAGGTCCAACAATTTTAGAGAGAGTCATATCAAAATAATCCATATTTTTAGACTTCAACTTATCTATTTTCTGATAATTATTCTTGCTTTTCTTTCTCTTAGTGTTATAATTATCATAGCATTTATCTCTATGAAAACCAGAGTTGAAATTTTCATTTCTAACATTACTTGATTTCCAACATCCAATATTCTTTAAATATGAAGAAAATTGATCAAGAATATTAAAATTCTCAAATGTCTTAGCTTGATTCTTCTGAAGATTTCTTTTGAAATTCTTACATTGTGTGTTATCATTTATATGCTTCATTTTATCAACTTGCACATATTTTTCTCCCTTTTTAATCACACATGGAATAGTTTTTCTCTTACTATTCTTAGTACTGGAAATAAGGACATTATTTTTAGCAGTACCATCATGCAATATATAATTTTCAAAAGATGCATCGTGTAAACCAATACCATGTTTTTCTACATTTCATATTTTACTACTAAGTTCATTTGTTATAGTTTGACTATTATTCCATTTACTTAATATAGCCTTTTGATCACAGACTTTAATCTTTAACACATCTATTTCTGAATTTAAATCAGTAATAGTCAGTTCTAGTTTTTCAATTTCACAGATCATTTTCTTCTTATCAGCAATTAAATTTTTACAATCAGCATGCAATTTTCTTTATATAGCAGTAAACTTTAAAATTTCCTATGCATGCCTTTGATTTCTTCTTTAAATTTATTCAATGTAGAATTTAGAAAATCAATCTTATTTTCAGATTCATTTAGCATTTTTCTAGTGTCCTTTCTTTCTATTTTGACTTTCTTATATTTTCTAGCCAGTCTATTGTATTCAACAAGTAATCCATCAAAACTATCAAAATTAGCATTTTGATCAGAGGATACCTCTTTGGATTTTGCCATAAAGCATACATTTGCTAGATTTTCTTCTGAATCTGATGTTGATGAGGATTCATTGTCTGATGTTGAATCCTTTGTTTCTTCACTTTGTAAAGCTGAAGAGTCATCCCATGTCACTTTAAGTGCCATTCTCTTTCTGAATTTCTTATTCCTGAAATTCCTCCTCGAATTCTTCTTATCTTTATTGAGAGAACAATTAGTTTGAAAGTGACCCGACCTGTTGCACTTGTAGCATATACTTTTGTCTTTCGTGAATGACTTCTTCTTCATATCTCCAGATGTCTTTGCTAACCTGAAGTTCCTACGTTTCTTCAACAGATTTCTAAATTTTCTGGTCAACAATAGTAAATCATCGTTAGAATCACTAGTGACTTCTGAGACTTTATCAGCCTCAAAAGCCAGATCCCTTCTAGGATTTTTCCCTTTTGGATCTAAATGTTGTACTTCATAGGCTGTTAGATTTCCTATGAGATCATCAAGAGTATATGTATTTAAATCTTTGGACTCTTTAAATAGAACAATAAAGCTCTTATTCAAAACTAATTTTGAATTGTATAAAACCTGATCTTTCTTTATCTTTGCTCAGCTTCTGTATCTCTTCTTCTCCAGTTGTCGAATTTCCAAACTTCATACGTTTGCAGCTCCTTTTCTGAAATTGCTTGGAACTTCGAACTTCTTCTAATGTTGGAGAACTTTTCAGAATATGAATATTCAAACTTAACTTTTCAGTTAGGGATCCGGATTGAATATTCAGACATGGTTTTCTAGATTGGGATCCTATTTTGTAATGTAACTCGTACTCTCTATTTGTAGTCAAACTCTGTTGTCTTTCACGTTCAGCATGTTCATCCACTTAATCTACAATCCATAATCCACGTACTAATTTTCTCTTTAATCCAAATTACTTTCTATTTGAATTTCCACGATCTCCACCTCGTAGATTCACCGAAGCTTTATCTTCCTGGAGTCTTGTAGAATATCTTCCAACTCTTTGATTTAGTCGAATAGTTATCCTTTAAGTCTTGTCAAAACTCGAACACTTATCCTTTAACTCTTTGAGTTTTTGCTCTTGCAAAACACGTGACTAAACAAAGAAACTTATCTGTTCGTTAGTCCTTTTATAAAACTCGAACAATTATCTAACTATTCGATTTCATTACCGAACACACATGGAAAACACGTGACAACTTAAAACATTAAAAACACACGTGCAGATAACCTTAACTATACAAGTTTTTAACATAAAGTATTCGACAAAAATGAAATGTTAACTATCTGAAAGTTTAACTATCTGAAACGTTAACTATCCGAAAGTTTAACTATCCGACATGTTAACTATCCAAAAGTTTAACTATTGCAAATCTAACTCTTCGGAAATCTTTAATTTATCTGACATAAAAATGAAACTTTCCGATAATTTGTTAACTATTATACTTAGAGAAATATACTTAGAGAATATTATGTAGACTTATTTAAATATGATAATAAAGCATATATCATCAAAATTAAATACCTAACAATGGCTTTAAGTATTCCAAATCTAGCAATTATATTGGTTCTTATAAAATGTATTACCACTTTGTTGTCATTAGTTCTTGTAGGAATAGCTTTTATCCATTTAGATACATAATCCACCCCCAACAATATGTAATTAAATTGATTAGACATAAGAAATGTACCCATAAAATCTATTCCCCACACATCAAAGATTTCAACCTCAACAATATGATTAAGAGGCAACATATTCCTCTTTGATATTCTTCCTATTTGTTGACACTTTAAACAGCTTAAGTAGTATTTATGAGCATCTTTGAATAGTGTTGGCCAATAAAATTCACATTGCAAAATTTTGGCAACAATTTTCCCTGAACCAAAATGTCCTCCACATGCTTGGTCATGGCAAAAAGACAATATGCTTTGATATTCAGTTTCTGGAACACACATCCTTAAAACCAGATCAGGACATTTCTTAAATAAGTATAGGTCTTCCCAATAGTAATATTTTACTCTTGAAAAAAATAATTTCTTATCCTGTCTATTCCAATCTTTAGGTGTTAAACCAGTAACTAAGTAATTTACAATGTCTACATACTAAGGCATTGTTTTGATGGTCATTAGCTGTTCATCAGGAAATTATTCTTAATTTCAATATTTGATTTTTCTATTTGTAATCTTGATAAATGATCTACTACTACATTCTCACAACCTTTTTTATTTTTAATTTCTAAATCAAATTCTTGTAATAATAATATCCATCGGATCAATCTAGATTTAGTCTCTTTCTTTGCTATTAAGTGTTTTAAAGTTGAATGATCCATGTACACTATCACTTTAGCTCCAATCAGATATGATCTAAACTTTTCTAAGGCAAACACAACGGCTAACAGCTCTTTTTCAGTAATTGTGTAATTAACTTGAGCATCATTTAATGTTTTGCTTGCATAATGAATCACTTTAGGAGATTTTTCTATCTTCTGTCCCAACACTGCTCCTACAGCAAAATCAGATGCATCGCACATTAATTCAAATGGATAGCTCCAATCAGGTGCTTGTATTATAGGAGTTGAAATTAAGCTAGTTTTAAGCTTGAAAAATGCTTCTTTGCAATTTTTATCAAAGTTGAATGGGACATCTTTTAATAGATTAGTTAAAGGTCTAGCTATTTTGCTAAAATCGTTAATAAATCTTCTATAAAATCCAGCAAGTCCTAAAAATGATCTAATATCTTTTACTGATTTAGGTTCTGATAGATTAGAAATTACTTCTATTTTAGCTTTATCTACTTCCAACCCCTTCTTTGAAACACAAGGTGGCATTTTATGCAATAGATCTAACAAAGGAATGTTAACTTGTACTCTTTCAAAAATTTCTCTTATTTTTTCTTGTTTTTCAGGTATTGTTTGTTGTAATCTTTCAGGATAGGGTGCTAATGATTATGATTTAAAAGATTCTTTTTCTTTCATTTGATTTGTTTGATCATTTTTAGTCTCATTTTCAGATTTAGATTGTTCTTCATTGATTTCTATATTTTTGGATATTACATTCTCATTATCATTTTGATTTTTGCTCTTATCCACCTTCATATTATTTTCATTTTCAATTCTTGGTGGTATATCAGTTCTAGATCTTAGTGTTATACATACATCCTCTAGATTTTCGTTACTCTCATGATGTTCTTGTATATCATTTTCGTGATTATGATCTTCAATTGTTTTTAGTTTTAAAGTGCATTCTTTAAATTCTCTTGCATTAGTATTTTCCTTCGTCTATATATCTTACAAATTATGCAGATCTATAACATTATAATTTTCATTGTCCTGTTGCATAGCTTGTATTTTCATTGTATATTCATCCAATGCTTTTAGTTTTCTTTCCAAATCATCTAATCTCATTGCATTCAATTTTTTATCAATTTTCATTATGGTTTTTTCAGTTTTGTATATAATATCAATTTTAGGTTCTGAATATGCTTCCTTATAATTTAATTGGTTGACTTCTTATTGCTGACACATATCTTTGAGCATAAGCATATGCCATATTCTCAATTATAAAAGAAAACATACAACACTCCTTAGCTATTAAGACAGAACAGCACTCACAGTTGCTTAGCTTCTTAAATCCCCAGCAACAGCACTAGAAAACTTGTTTGCTTTGTTAACTTCTGTTTGTAACTTAGTTAATTTATCTTTATGCTTATCAGTAATTTCTTTTTAGAAGTCAACAAACAATCTTTCACACAAATTAGATATTAATTCCAATTTGTATTTTAACTGCAAGTGCACAGTGTATATTGCATTTGTGTGCAAGTACAGGTCAATCCCATAAAGAATTGAGGTAGAATTGTGTACTGTTCCGTTTTTAATAATGAAATTTATATATTCGATAAGCACTCCGTTGAGTTATAGCTAACTCAACGAACTAACTTCATGGAATTGAAGTAACTCAACGAAGCTATCTATCCAGTTTAATACTGCTATTTACAGAGGAATTCGGCCAACAATTGGGCGGTTCCACAAATTGTAAATAACATCAATTAAGCTCTTTAACGCTAGTTAATATTAGACTTACATTCAACAACACTTCAATTTCAGTAAACTGTAAAACTATTTTCTATTTTCTAAATTAAACAAACATGAAACATTCAAAACACTAACAATGTAACATTAAACACGATACAAAATAAACAATACAACACTCAAATACTAACTATAAACATCGATAAGTTGTTTGTGGTATTTTTGTTTTGATATGATCATGAAAATGGACGAAAGGTGAAATGTAAAAGTAATCTCTATCGATAGTAAAAACTTTTGTCACTACATGCGATGCAATTACACCACTAAAAACTTAATCACTTACAATTCTACCTCCTCTTCCTATAGAATCGCGAGTCCAGAATTGCAAGATGATCTCCTCTTCAGCATAATGGCATCAACCCGAAACCAAGGCTAGAAGCTTTACGTTCTCCTTAGATATGAGTCGGTGCTTGGTGACAATGGCTTCTCTTCCCGCGACGCGATCACTCCTCACAATGGTTGTCAAGCACTGTGTTTGGCTCGAAATCAACCCGACATCAGGAAAATATCCTCACAGACCTTCGATGGTTGGTGATTATGGTGGTGATGGTGGTTGGTGTGGAACTTCAGGGAACTTCTGATGCTGCCTGCAGATAGCTCGGTTTGTCCTCCTTCGCACACACTGGCCACACCTTCTTCTTTTCTCCTGTTCTTTTATATTTCTTTAGTGGTAACTGCTTCTGCTTAGAGGATCGGTTGGATTTCCTTCATTCATATCAATGATGGTGATTTCTTCTCCCTTCCACGAGTGAATTCCTACGTGATACGTGCAATCGTGGTTTTCCTTCGAATGTCCTGTTTCTGTAACTGCTACAATGGCATATTAGAAAATAAATGGTCCGTGGAGTTACAGATAACTCAACGGACTTACTTCGTTGATTTAACTATAAAACACGTGCAATAAATAAATAAGTGTGTAGTCATGTAACTCAACGTGTACAGTTATGCTAACTTAACGAGTTATACATGTGCATCTCACGTGATATACTAAAGCATTTAAATTCAACACGTGTAATCCAAGAAATAATAAAATATTCTTTAAGCATTTAAAACATAACTGTCCAGTACATTAAACATAACTCTCCGAATTAATAAAAAATTCAGATACTAAAGAATTTCACAGCCTGCAATTTACCGGTAGTTCATAAATGTACTAAATTAACACTAATTTCCTAGAATTATGCAGATTCTTTCATTAAAGCATATAACAGTGCAATAATAACATAATGGCTTAATTTTCATATGATAAGCTAAAAATTATGTAATTAACCATCATATAATCATTAATATTATGCACTTTTTCATTCTAAACAATTAACATTAAGCTCTTCTAGAGTCTTCACTTTTTCAATATCCGCTACTCCAAACAATTCAGCCGATGAACTAGTTACTGCCTCAACATTGTCAATTATATCTACAATAACTTGTTCTATGTCAATTTCTTGATGTTGTAATTTTTCAATTTCTGCATCATCAGGGCTTGAACTAATGAAAAGACTTGAACTCGTATTTGACTTGGATTTCTTTTCAAGTTTTCTAGCAAGAGAAAATAAAGTCTCATTATCTTCATCAGTTTCTGTATGCTCGGAATTGATGAGTTTTTCAGATGCACTAAAAGGAACAATGTCTAGACATACATTGTCCTTTGGAAATAAATGCTCATCTGATTTTTCTTTTCCAATAGACTTCGTTTCCTCAAACATAATTTTCCTAATTTTTCTTTTTCTATAATAAGTCAATTTCTCTTCTTCAAGTATTACTGTTTTCTTTCGAAATTGTTCCATAAAAGTTTTCTGGTTTAATTCTTCTAAGGTGCTTTCTATTGCTACTACCTTTCGAAGACCTTCAACTTTTCTTTTATCCACAACAATATTTGTTTGTTTTTCTTTTGAATACAAAGGAGTAGGAATAGCAGATTCATGTTCTTCCTCAAATGCATGTAATCTTGTGCCGTTTATGGGTATTTGAGGAATTCTAGTGGATGTACCTACACCTTTTTCTAAATATTTTGCATACTGTTCTAAAAATGTAATTTCAACACACTTCATTCTGTATTCCCTATCAAATTTACTTTGAATACCCATGTATTTTATACTTTCATCAGTGTTATGAAGTTCTAATCTAACTTCATTTAGTATTCCTTCAGGAAAGAAGTATTCACTATAACTTTCTACTAGCCTTTTGTCCACTTGAAGTATTTTCTTAAACCATGCTCGTGGAACTTCATCATGGTCTATTTCTTTTCCTTTTCCATCTCCTCTGCCTTTGCCTTTTCCTCTGCCACGACCCTTATAGAACTTGAAGACCATCGTCGCAGGTTGTAACAACAATAAGCGGGAAAGATTTTCAAACAAAGTTTACAAATAACCTAAGTGCCCGTGTAATAAGTGCTTAAATAGGGTTTTAGGCAACTAACTCAACATGTATAGTAGTCGGGTTTGGATTTTAAATGAATATTGAATAAAGTTTATTCAATCAAGGTACCCGAAATATTTAAGCATAACTCGTTGAGTTAACTAACCTAACAAGTAAAACGCTATCTAGAGGTAGTTTTACACGTTACCATACATAACATAACGTTTAGTTAGTACACTTTACCAAAAACAAGTTTCGGATGCTTTCAAATGAAACGTTCTGAAGACAACACACAAGCTATAATTAACATATATAAAACATCTTGAGAACATTATAAACTATTCTAGTATTTCTTTTATGAATCTAAAATAGTTTGTTTGTCTTTTAAATTGTTTCATCAAGATATTAAGAGGACTAAACTCAGATTAACCAAGATTTATATTCTTAATTTATATTAATCTGTTTTGAACATTGTTATTCCTCCCCCTACAAATATACTTCAAATATATTCAATAACATAAAAAATATATTTATATAAAATAGATGTTAATTATAACTACAGATTAAATTTTCTTTTAAGAAGATTTCTATCATCTTTAATTCATCAAAAATGATTTCAAGAATCAATTCCAACCGTATATGAATCAAAACATAACTTTGAACTTAATATCATTAACTCAAGGAGAATAAAAGAATGTATCTCAAATAAACATTGTCAAAAGTACTAAAGTTGATTAAATAAATCAACAGTCATATTGGTAGAAACTATATTCGATTCAAAGATATATGTATTTAATGAAACAACTTTTTCTTTTCAAAACAATAAATATTGATAATTTTCTTTAAAAGTTAGTTTGAAAAGCTTGAATCATACAAGAGTTTTCTAATGTACCTGTGTAATGAGCTTTTAGTCAACAATCTCAGGTCTGATCAGGACCTTAGGTTATCAGATATAAAGAATCTTTTTATCAGGATAACAATCCTTACATACCTATCTACTCAAGTACAAAAGGCTTGTGATCAAACTGATCAATAAACTTTCAAAGATTTTCACTTTGTAAGTACTTTTCATTTTAAGCACAGTATATATGTATTCCATTAATACAGATGCAATAAACACAAATCTCATATAATTTTTACGTCTATGATTTTACTAAAAATATGAATTAGGTTCAATAAGCTCATACTTTTAATTAGTAGTTTAATATGATTTGCATATAAATTATTCTACAAGTTTAATCAATCAAGTCAAATTCATGCATGATCATATGTACTTTCATTGGTCCAAAGAAAACATTTAATCAAAATTTCAGGATTCCAAAGGTACTTAATGTTTTTCATTTAGACTTCCACATAAAATTTTGAAAACCAATTTGACAAAATACATAAAATCAATAAGATACTACTATAATATTATAATAAATACATAGTATCTTATGCAGCAGTTTAGATATTACTTAGATATTTATGATAAGTATATAATATCTATGAGGTAAACAACATCATCAATAAAATTTATCTTTTGTGGAGTTTAAGTATTTTACACATCACATAGCCTACAAATACCTAAATTTAATCTTATGTTGCAGAATGTATTTTCATCTAAAGGTTTTGTAAATATAGCAGTTAATTGATTTTTACTAGACACAAATCCTAATTTAATTTTTCCTTTAATTACGTTATCTCTTAGAAAATGATGTCTAACCTCTATATGTTTTGCTCTATAATGTAATATAGGATTTTTGGAAAGATTTACAGTAGAACTATTGTCACAATAAATCTCAATTGTATCATAAGATAATCCAAAATCTTCTAAAGTTTGCCTTATCCACAGAATCTGAGTGCAACACAATGCAGCAACAACATATTCAACTTCAGTGATTGAAAGTGCTATATAGTTTTGCTTTTTACTAAACCAAGATACCAAATTATTTCCCAATAATTGACATGTGCCACTAGTACTTTTCCTACCAGATTTAGATCCTGCGTAATCAGCATCAATATATCCTATAAGATCTATTGAACTATCCTTAGAATAATACAGACCAAAGTTTTTAGTTCCTTGTATATATCTAAATATTCTTTTAATAGCAATTGAGTGTGATTCTTTAAAATTAGATTGAAATCTAGCACAAGCACACATAGCAAACATAATATCAGGTCTACTAGTTGTCAAATAAAGTAAAGAACCAATCATACTTCTATATTTTCTTTGATCTATTGATTTTCCTATGTCACCAATATCTAACTTTAAAGAAGTACTCATAGGAGTTCCTGAAATCCTTGTATCATTAAAATTAAATTTCTTAAGCATTTCATCTACATATTTTTCCTCATTTAAAAATATACCTTTATCCATTTGCTTAATTTGAAGTCCTAGAAAATATGAAAGTTCTCCTATCATACTCATTTCAAACTGACTAGTCATCTCTTCAGAAAATATTTTTATCAATTTATCAGAAGTTGCTCCAAAGATTATATCATCCACATATATTTGAACAACAATCTGATCTTTATCATCTCTCTTGATAAATAGAGTATGGTCTACTTTTCCCATGATATATCCTTATTCCATTAAAAAAGTAGATAACCTTTCATACCATGATCTAGGTGCTTGCTTCAAACCATATAAGGCTTTCTTCAATTTATACACAGTTAGGATTTTTAATATCTTCAAATCCAGGTGGTTGTTTCACATAAACTTCTTCATTAATTAAACCATTTAGAAATGCACCCTTGGCATCCATTTGATATAGTTTAAAATCCATATAACAAGCATAGGCCAATAATATTCTAATACTTTCTAACATAGCCATAGGAGCAAATGTTTCATCATAATCTAGTCCTTCCTGTGTATACCCTTGTGCAACTAATCTAGCTTTGTTTTTTATAACTTGACCAGTCTCATTAGTTTGTTTCTAAAGATCTACTTTGTACCTATTATGGACTGATGTTCTGGTAGAGAGACTAATTCCCAAACATCATTTCTAATGAATTGATTTAGTTCTTCTTGCATTGCCACTATCCAATTTTCATCAGATAATGCTTCTTCTATATTCTTTGCTTCCACCATAGAAACAAACAAACACATACTATTTAAAATTACTAAAGCTCTAGTTTTAACTCCCTCATTAATATTACCAATGACTTGAGTGATGGGATGTGATGAAGAATAACGCCAATTTCTCTGATTTTCCTCAATATTCTCATCAACATCAGGAGGTACATCACTTTCATCATTAGTTTGATCATTTAAGTTCATATTTTTGGTTTTCTCAGATAAATCTTCAATCTCTCTATTAATCTCTAATTCTTTTGGGAAATTGATCATATCATCATTATCAACTTTAGATTGAGATTCTCTAAAAGAATTTTCATTGAAGCTTACATGAAGGGTTTCTTCAATAGTTCTACAAGTCTTATTATATACTCTATAGGCTTTACTTTTAGTAGAGTAACCTACAAAAATTCCTTCATCCACTTTGGTTTAAAATTTATCCCTTTTATCCTTAGTATTAAGAATAAAACACTTGCACCCAAATGGTTTCATATAGGAAATTTTTGGAGCCCTATCAAATATAATTTCAGAAGGAGTTTTATTAATGAGAGGTCTTAGGTGACTTCTGTTAATAATATAACAAGCTGTATTCACTACTTTAGCCCAAAGATTTTGAAGTAAGTTATATTCATTTAACATAGTTCTGGCCATTTCCTAAAGTGATCTATTCTTTCTCTCAACAACACCATTTTGAGACAGTGCTCTTGGAAAAGAAAATTTGTGATCAATGCCATGATCTATACAGTAATTATCCATTTGATCATTATCAAATTTAGTACTATGATCACTCCTAAGTTTTTGAATAGAGACACTTTGTTCATTTTGAACAAGATTGCAAAACATTTTAAGTTTTTCAAAAACTTTATTTTAGATGCTGAAAAATATACCCAAGTGTATCTAGAGAAGTCATCTACTAAAACAAATACATACCGTTTACCACCAAGACTCATGATTCTTGTTGGTCCAAATAGATCCATATGTATAAGTTCTAAGACTCTCTTGCTTGATATATCAGTTTTGGATTTAAAAGAGTTTTTATGAAGTTTACCTAACTGACATACATCACATATAAAATCCTTAGAGTATTTAATCTTTGGTAAATCTCTCACTAAATTTTTTCTAAACAGTTTCATATTTATATGCCCGATCCTTGTATGCCACAGATATGCATCACTAGTTTCAGCTAGTAAACATGAATTTAAATCAATTGCACTAGAAGGTAAAGATAAAATACATATAGAACCTTTTCTTTTAGCAATAAACTTAAGTTCATCTGTACTTTTATCAATAATTTTGCATATATTATCTTCAAACACTACATAATATCCATTATCAATTAGTTTTATAACACTCAGCAAATTAAATCCTAGGTTTTCTACATATAGTACATTCTAAATAACACAAGTATGAGTTATTTGAACATTGCCCATACCTATGATTTTATCCTTACTTTTGTTTCCAAATGTAACATTTCCTTTCTTGGTAATTGTAAAATTTTTCAGTAGACTTTTTTGTCTAGTCATGTGACTTGATGCTCCACTATCCAAGATCCATTTTGATGTTATTTCCTCCTACAAAACAAATTAAGAATAACTTTTCCTTTATACCCAATGTTGTTGAGGACTAAATTCATTAAACGCATATTTCTTCTTTTTGTTTACAAATAGTTTAACATTATCATTTACATTCTTATTAGTTGTAAGTACTAATGATTTATCATTAGCATCATACTTACTTATAGCATTATTGCTCTTATAATCATTCTTTTTGTTTTCAGATGTAGTATAACCAAGACCAAACTAATTTTTATCAGATGTTAATTTATTTTGGTCATGCTCATACATTTCAATAAGTTCATACCAAGATTTTGTACTTGTATTTGAATTTTCAGTACATACAAAATCTTTTTCTGCACAAGAATTTTCAGATAAAGAACATGCAGAATGAGTAATTGGTCTAATACTAGAGTTTTGAATTTCATGCTCAGGTTTCTAAATTTTCAGTTTACTTCAATTGTTTGACATTTTTGAAACATTAGTGACTGAATTTCCAGAACAAAAAACAAGATCTTTAGAAATATTGATAGTCATGTTAGAAGTACATTTAGATAAATCACATTGGTTTATATTATTGCTACATGATTCATCCCTTGAATTACCTACTTCTACATATTTATTACCTTGTTTAATGATAAAAGGAAGTTTAGTCTTAGATTTACTTGAACTGCAACTAATAAATCCTTTATTGGCTTGTGATTCAGGATATTCAGGATAATCAAATCCTAAGCCAAATTTATATGACACCGCAGGGGTACTAGTTAATTTGTCTAACTTAGTTTAACTTAAATTCCATTTCTCAATGGTGGAATTTAAATCTAGCTCTCTCATTTTTAATCTGTCAATTTCTAACCCAAGATCATTTACATTGTTTCTCAACATTTCATTTTTAGATTCTATCTTTAATTTTTCAGCATTTGTATTTTGTATTTGTTCATGCAAGATACATTCATTAAATCTAAATTTACGCAAATCTCTAGCATGATTTTCATTATCACATTTAAACTTTTCTAAAGTAGTAGACAGGAAACAATTTTCTTCTTCCAAAATGGACAAAGAGTTTCTAATATTCTTATTTTCCAGTTTACAAACTTTAAGTTTTTGTAATAATGCATGATAAGCACATAATAATTCATTAAAGTTAAAATTTGAATGACTTTCAGGATCAGATATTACCTCAGACTCATCTACCATGAAGCACACATGAGCAACATCTTCTAACTCTTGTTCTTCTTCTGAATGTGAATATTTTGATGATAATTCCTTAGATTCAAACACTACTAATGTGTCATCCCAAGTGACCTTCAAAGCCTTTTTCTTGTAAAAATTTTTCTGAGTTTTCTGAGCCGTCTTCTTCTGATTTGTCCTACTATGCTTTTCATTTTTCCTTATAGGACAATCTGGAGGAAGATGTCTAGGTTTCTTACAGTTGTAACATACATACTTTTTGGATAAAGAATTCTTGTCATTTAGTGATTTTGACGTTGAGGGTTTATCATTTCTGTTCCTTTGTTGTTTCCTAGTTTTCCATGCTTTCTTGAATTTCCTAGTCAACAAAATCAAATCCTCGTTAGAATCAGTAGATATTTCAGAATCTGAATTAATTTTGAAGGCTATTTCTTTCTTCATTTTTAATTTGTTGTGACTCAGTGAATCATTTAATTGAACTTCATAAGCTGTTAAATTTCCTATAAGTTCATTTATAATATAAACATTTAAATCTCGTGATTCCTCAATTAATGTCACTTTCTGAGACCATTTAGAACTTAGGGATCTGAGAATTTTCCTCCCCAAATCCTTCTGTTCAAAATTCTTTCCTAAGTATTTTAAAGAGTTTATGATATCAAGGAATCTAGAAAACATCTCAAAAATACTTTCGTTTTCATGCATCTTAAAGAGTTCATACTTATGAATTAACATGTTTATCTTAGTCTCTTTAACTTGAGAAGTACCTTCATGTGAAACTTCTAATGCATGTCATACCTCATAAGCAGATTTATATTCCAACACTTTACTAAACTGTTCATAACTCAATACACAAAATAAGATATTTAAGCCTTTAGCATTCAGAGTTTCATTTTCTTTTTCAATAATTGTCCAGGTATTATAAGGAGTAGTTAACGGAGTATATGCTTTAGAGATCATGAATGACAATTTGTGATCTATACTTTGAAGAAAGACTGTCATCCTATATTTCCAATATTCAAAATGTATTCATTCAAATAAATGAGGACGATTGAGATTTTGACCTTTATACAAAGAAAAATTACCATTAACAGTAGTCTTCTTACCTTAGATTTTTCAACCTATTTGATTTTAAAATAGTCTAAAATAATAAAAACAATTTAAGCCTTAAATCAAGAAGGTTAAAAGTATGCTCAAATATTATTTTCTGTTTAAAAACAAGGAAAGTAGAATAAGCAATGATATTAAATAAGTTGGTATCGATTTTATATCAAATATTATTAACAAAGCTCTGATACCACTTGTAGGATCGTATGACTACACAAGAGCGGGGTGAATTGTGTTTTTCAACTTTTTTCGATTATAATTGAAACTTCAAAACTCAAAAACAAGTTGAGACACTATTTTCATAAAATCATTTTATTCAAGGTTTCAATTACAATATACAATTCAAGTCTCCTCAAAAATTATAGATGCAATTATATATCAATACTATGTTTCATCTATACAATTTCATAACTACAAATAAAGAAAACTAATTTGCGAAATTTTAAACATTTTTCCCTATTTGAGATCTTTCTTCTTCTTCTTCTTCTTCTTTTTCTTCTTCAGCAATTCTTCAATGACGAATATCTTGTCTTTTTCTGCTTCACCAAATTTGCTTTCTCCTGATACTTCAGATCTTTAGTGACATAAATCTGACCTTTTCTGCTTCACTGAATTTTCTTTCATCTAAGAGCTTTTCCCCGAAGAGTGTTTTTGATCCTTGAAAAGATTTTTCGTTTAGTGTGCAAGGATAACTGATCAACAAGAATTCTATGCCTTTTATACTGTATCTTCATTTCATGCATATCCTCCACGTTTAATCACTACCAGTTTTCCACTTCTTCACATCTTCTCTTTTTCCTTCATCGAAATACACACGTTCTGACCCACGTTTACATTTCGAATCTTCTTTAATCATCAACCATGGATCTCTGAAAAATTTCCTACAAAATAAACTTTCTCGTCCAAAATTTTTCATTAAGTGTAATAAGAAGTCGTTGTGTTAATGTTAACTAAACAAGTAAAACAAGTAGATATATAACTTAACATTTCTAACTTAACGAGCTCCTCATGTGACAACTCACGTGACAAGTACTATAGCTAACTCAATGAAATAAGTCTGTGGTGTTACGCTAACTCAACGAACCAGCTTCGTGGTGTTACGATAACTCAACGAACAAACTCCGTTGTGTTACAAATAACTCAACGAACCAATAATAAACAAATGTTTCTATAATAAGAATTTACCACGTGCAAAAATAACAACTTAAGTTTATAACGCTAACCTAACGCGTTGCCTTAGTGTTCAATATAGCAACTCAACGCATTTAGTTATGTTAACTTAACAAGTTAAACATGTGCAACTCACGTGATACAATATAACATTCATAACCTTTAATTTCACCACATGTACAACACTAACTTAATAAGTTCATCTCTTCTTTTACTCACTAACTTAACGAGTTCTCACGTGACCTATTTTAACCTTTAAGCCTTTAACTCAACGAGTTCTCACGTGACCTCTATACAAATAACACTCTAACTTAACGAGTTGTCTAAACGTGCACTATTCATGATACAGAAGATATAACTTTAAAACATATCATGCTTTCAATAAAAAACACACGTTAACTTAAGGTTTAGTTACATGAGAAATTAATGCAATGAAACGACTAGTTATTTAACAATATAATTTCAGATCCAATATAGACAAGTATTTATATCAGTAAGTTTTTTCTATATTAATTGATGTTTTTAATTTCTTTTCACAAGCAATAGTAATTGAGCAAATATGATTATTTTCATTTAGCACACATCATCAAAACAAAATACTCAACAATCTCCCCCTTTTTGATGATGACAAAATCATATTAAATCAATTATGAAATATGTTTAACTCAACAAAGCACCTTCGTTGGGTTAACTTTTAATTCAACAAACAAGTTTGTTGACTTAAGTTCACTTAAGCTTATTTCTATTGTTTGTGTAAAAATCACTCTCAGAAATAAAACTTTCAAATGTCAATAATTATATAAGTATCATTTCTCCCCCTTTCATTATATAATCATCTATCAGATTACAATAACCATTTAAATATCATCTCCCTTTATAATATATGCAATTAAAATCATAACCATCTTTTTATAACATTTCTCCCCCTTTTTGTCATTAATCAAAAAGATAATTACAGATAATATATATAGTAAGAGATATATTTACAACAACGCTTTCTGTAAACAATAATAAGAATTGTAAACATTTACGGAAAAATGTATTGTTCAATGAATCAAACAATGAATACAAACATTACATTTTGTATTCAGAAACAAGCAAACAGACAGTTAACGACCCCTCTTAAGTATATAACTTATAGCATTACATATTTTATCTCCTAGATGCCTAATATCATTTCTGATGTCCTTAAGCACTGCATCTAAGTCAGGAGGTAGCTAGGGTTGCTGTTCTGCTGTAACTAAATAACTTTGTTGTTGTGGTTGTATATGTTCTGTACAGTCAGGTTGTTGTTGTTGTCCTTGAGGTTGATGCATGGCCTAGAATTTTTGCAAATCTTTGACACTAAAAGCTTTCATGCCTTTACTTTCAGAGGGCCAGTCAGATAAATTCAATTGTCTTGCAATGAGTCTACATACAACATCACCATAAAATAACTTTGAACTCATATGTTGTAGTTGAGAAGTGAAAACATCAAACCAATTGATTTCAATTCTATTCAGCAAGCTATAAGTTGCATATAAACAACTTCTGCTGATTTCCATAGTGTCCGACTCTCTGAAATAAATTTGCATGCAATATATTTGCAATAAACCTTGCCTCTACATTCAGATTTTTCATTAATCTCAGTTTAGTACATACGTCTGGAATTTTTGAAAAAGACTAAATGTTCCATTCCAGTTGTCTAATCATATCAAATATATTAGTTACAACAACACATTCATTCCTCAATCCCAAAACTTCAAAAATTAATTCAGGAGACAATGTGAACTCTTGTTGATTTATTTGAGTTTTCAGTATGTTATCATTCTTGACCAGATTGCTATAAAAAGCTGCAATAAGCTCTTTGTATTGCTTCCATTTCGTTCCAACTAGCAAGAATTGAATGATGCCATGAAACTCAAATAGATCTCTCATTTCCATTAAATTTCTGAATTTTATTAGACGAGCATGTAGAATATGACACATAATTAGATTATTGTATTTCTGCAATGCTTCCTCAAATCTAAAATGAATTGAATTACCTTGAATTTGTAGTACTGTACACAAAGAAGGTGATACCTAAAGTCGTGATTCAAAGTTTAGTTCATCTTCAGGAATCTCTTCTTCAAAATGAATGTCATGTTGTTCCTTTGGAAAAATATTTTCTTGAAGCTGCTCAGGTAAGCTTGATTCTTCAGCTTCAACATTGTAAGGAACATCTTCATGAAGCTCAACATTCATTTGTTCAGTCTCTATAGAATCTTCAGAGTTTAATTTTTCCACAAATTCTACAGCTGGTATATCTATCTGTAATTGTTCATTTTGTTCAATAAATATTTCCATTAATACATATTGTGAATTCTCAGACTCTACTTCTATAGATTCTGAAAAAGGCTGGTAGACATTTAGCTCTTCTGGAGTCTTAACTTTTTCAATATCCGCTACTCCAGACATTTCAACCTGTGAACTAGTTACTGCCTCAACATTATCAATTATATCTGCAATAACTTGATCAATGTCAGGTGTCTGATGCTCTGATTTTTCAATTTCTGCATCATCAGGACTTGTACTAATAGAAAAACTTGAGCTCATATTTGACTTGGATTTCTTCTCAAGTTTTCTAGCAATAGAAAATAAAGTCTCATTGTCGTCATCAGTTTCAGTATGCTCGAAACTGATGAGTTTATCAAATGCACTATAAGGTATAATGTCTAGATATACATTGCCTTTAGAAAATAAATGCTCATCTGATTTTCTTTTTCTAGTAGACTTTCTTTCCTCAGACACAATTTTTTTGATTTTCCTTCATTGATAACATTTCTATTTCTCTTTTTCAAGTATTGATGTTTTCTTGTCAAATTGCTCCATAAAAGTTTTCTGCTTTAATTCCTCAAAGGCACTTTCGATTGCTATAGCCTTTCGAAGACTTTCAACTTTTCTTTTATCTACAGCAATATTTGATTCTACTTCTTTTGAATACAAAGGAGTAGGTATAGCAGATTCATGTTCTTCCTCAAATGCATGTAGTCGTGTACCACTCAGAGGGGTTTGAGGAAGTCTATTTGATGAACCTACACCTTTTTCCAAATATTTTGCATACTGTTCTAAAAATGCAATTTCAGCACATTTCATTCTATATTCTCTGTCATATTTACTTTGAATCCCCATGTACTTAATATTTGTATCTGTATTTTGAAGTTCTTGTCTCACTTCATCTAGTATTTCTTCAAAAAAGAAGTAATCACTATAAATTTCTGCTAACCTTTTGTCCACTTGAAGTATTTTCTTAAACCAAGCACATGGAACTTCATCAATATCTATTTCTTTTCCTTTTGCATCTCCACTACTTTTGCATTTTCCTCTGCCACGACCCTTGTAGAACTTGGAGACCATCGTCACAGGTTGTAACAGCAACATGCAGGAAAGATTTTCAGATAAACTTTACGAGTAACCTAAGTGCCCATGTAATAAGTGATTAAATAGGGTTTTTAGGTGACTAACTCAACGTGTATAAGTCGAGTTTGGATTTTAAATGAATATTGAATATAGTTTATTCAATCAAGGTATCCAAAATATTTAATCATAACTCATTGAGTTAACTAACCTAACGAGTAAAATGCTGTCTAGAGGCAGTTTTACACGTTACCTTACATAACATAACGTCTAATTAGTACACTTAACAAAAACAAATTTCGGATGTTTTCAATTGAAACGTTCCGAACACACCACACAAGCTATACCTTAACATTTATAACATTATCTTGAGAACATTGTAAATTATTCTAATATTCTTTTTATGAATCGAAAATAGTTTGTTTGTCTATTAAATTATTTCAACAAGATATTTAGAGGACTAAATTCAGATTAACCAAGATTTGTATTCTTAATTATATTAATCTGTTTTGGACATTGTAGTTCCTCACCCTACAAATATACTTCAAATATAATTAGTAACATACAAAATGTATTTGTATAAAATAGATGTTAATTATAGCTACACTTTAAATTCTCTTTTTAGAAACTTTCTGTTTGTTAGAACCTGAGAATTTTGATAATGCAAAACCTATGTGAGGAAACATATTGTATTTCATAGTTAAGTCTGCACTACTTTAGTTCAAAAGGCTGTTAGAACAATTTCCAAGCAGACAAACAGATTGAGAAGGCTCTAGATGATAATACTTTCAAGTTACAGTAAAATCGGACAATTACAGGTTCAAGCATCCGAAGAATAAAATAGCAGCAAGACCATCGGATAGTTAGAAGGATAACTATCCGAATTTTACAAAGCCTTCGGAGAGTTATTATATCAGATAGTTAAGTTGGTTGAATGATCAGAGAGTTATGGAGTTAACTATCCGAAAGAAAAAGGAAAATCGGAAAGTTAGAAATGCTAACTATTTGAAACTTATGTCATTCAATAAATCACGTGCAAAAATATAGAACGGAAGCTTAAAGGACTTATCGGAGAGTTAGATAATTATCCAAGTTTTCCTTTCGGAGAGTTAGATAACTATTCGAGTTTTTCAGTAACTTATAGGCATAACTATCCGGAACTTAAGTCATTTTATTACACACGTGCAAAATGGAGATGCCGGCAGTTGAAAGATTAAAAGAGAAAAATCGAAGAGTTAGTTAACTATCCGAAATTTCAAAGAGAGTTTCGGTAAGTTACAGTTTAACTATCCAAAACTTAAGTTAGTGATTTTCCCACGTGCAGAATTCCAGACAGATGTTCAGATGGGTTTTTCGGAGAGTTAGAAAGATAACTATCCGAAATCTCAAGAGAATTTCGGTGAGTTATGGCTTAACTATCCGAAACTTAAGTTATGTTTTTATGCACATGCAGTTTTGAAGGAACGGCTGTCAAAGGCTTAAATGAAAGTTCGGTAAATTACAATAATTAACTATCCGAAAACCAGGAGCTCTTTCGGTAAGTTAAATACAAGACTCTGAACATTCAACTTTACACGTGAGCAACTTAAAATCCTCACGTGACTCAGAGAACAGAACATGAGTGATGAATCGACAAGTTATGGATGCTTTTTGGTAAGTTATTTTTATAACCATCCGAAAGCCTGAGATTTTCGGAAGGTTATTTACTAAATATCAAACAGAACGGTAACTTACCATATTTAGGTCTGATTATTTAGTAAGTACAGTAGAATACATCCATTGAAAGAAAAATATGATTGTTATGCCTTTAGCATATATATGAGGAGTTTAAGAGAAGAAGATACACACAACAGATATAATTTATACAGTGAGCTACACCCCAATTTCAAATACACTCAAGTCTGCAAACAGTGAAGTATACTCTAAAGACTTACTGCAGAAAAAGCTCTGTGCGCCAAACTTTGATTGAAAGATTCAAGCTGTTGGTTCGTGGCTTCAACCTGAAAGCTACATTCAGTTGTTGGTTTGAGTTTTGACCTGAAAACTCTAGAGGTTGGTTTACCGAAGTTTTTACCTGAAAACTTCTGTGTTGTTGGTTCTTGCTTTGACCTGAAAGCAAGTGTGTAAGTGTTGAAACACTTAGTGAAGCCCAAGTGAATCTTGGGGGTGGACTAGCCAAGTTGGTGAACCACCTAAAACTTGCTGTGTGTTATCTTTCTTTACTACTTTGCATTCGTTTAAATTCATCTCATTTCACTTCTATCTGAATCATTTGTTTCAACAATCAAAAGAACTTAAAAATTACACACTTTCACCATTCACCCCCCCTCTGGTGAGTCTACCGATCTTAACAATTGGTATCAGAGCAAGGTTAATCCTTCATAAGATTTAACCATCTGGATTTATGGCTCAATTTGTTGAGGGACAAAACATCCACAGACCTCCCCTATTCGATGGCTCCAATTATAACTATTGGAAGAATAGAATGGAGTGTTTCCTTAGGAGTTCTGATGTTAAACTCTAGAAGATTATTGTTCTTGGAACTACACTTCCAACCAGTAATGTTATGGACTAGTCTGAGGAGGATAAGAAAATCATCTAGTTGGATGCTAGAGGGTTGAATGTCATTTATTGTGCACTAACTGCTGATCAATATAATAAAGTATCTACATGTAAATCTACTCATGAGGCCTGGAAAATCCTTCAAGTTACTCATGAAGGTACAAGCCAGGTTAAGAATACAAAAATCAGTATTCTTTTAAGAAAACTTGAACTGTTTAAAATGAATGATAATGAAAACATAACTGAAATGTTTTCTAGATTTACTAAAATCACTAACAGTTTGAAAGGCTTGGGAAAGGAGTTCTCTTCACGTGAACAGGTACAAAAGATCTTGAGGAGCTTAACTGTTGAGTGGAAATAGAAGTCCACATCTATTCAAGATTCCAATGATCTTAACAACTATACAGTTGAAGAATTGTTGGGCAATCTTCTAGCCCACGAAGTTCAGATGAAGGATTGGAAAGAGCAAGAAGGAACTGTTGAAAAAAAAGCTGAAAAGAAAAAGGAAATAGCATTTCAATCTACAGAAGAAGTTCCAAGCTCAGATGATGATGAGATCATGTTGCTGGCAAGAAATTTCAGAAAATTCATGAAGAAAAAGAATAATCCCAGCTACTCTAAAAGAACTGTTCCTACATGTTTCAAATGTAAAAGGCAAGGGCACATACAGACCTTCTGTCCATTTCAGACAGAAGAGGACCAAGGAGATAAGAAGAAGAGATTGAAGGACAAAAAGAAGATGGCTCTCAAAGCTACGTGGGATGATAGTAGCTCTTCAAGCTGTTCATCAGATTCTGAAGAAGAAGCTGCAGCAAATGTTTGTTTTGCAGCACAAGAGGTATGCTCTACTTCCTCTAGTTTAAAAAATGAGCATGATGATTTAGACATAAACAGTCTTTTATCTACTGTAGATAATTTATATGTGAAGTGTAGAGATTTTAAGAAAGAAATTAAAAGATTAAATCATTGCTTAGAAAATTCATTTGCTGAATTAGAATCAACTATAGTTGAAAATAGGAATCTAAAATCAAATTTAGATAAGTATAGTTGTGATAATTGTGAATTAAAAGATGAAAATAAAAATCTATCAACTACTATATCAAATTTGAAAAATACTATATGTAAATTTAGTCAAGGACAAAAAGGATTAAATAAAATAATAAAATCTCAACGATCAAATGGGAATAAATATGGCCTAGGGTATGCTACACCACAGGAAATACCTTATTGTGGTGGAGTGATTCGATCTTATAGAGATGGCACTACTGTGTTTGCCATCAAACAAAGATCAGGTCATATGTGGCTGCCAAGAGGCAATAGATTTAATGTTTTAAGGACTAACTCTACTGGACCCAAGAAGATGTGGGTACCAAAAGCTTTAATTTCAGTATAATTTGCAGGGTGACAAGGAGTTTCAAGCACGTTCAACTAAATGGATTGTGGATAGTAGATGCTCAAAGCATATGACAAGTAAGAAAAGCTTTCTTGACTCAGTTAAAAACTTAAGTTCAGGATCTGTTAAGTTTGGAAATAATGAAAAGTGTAAAATAACTACAATAGGAAATATTACATCTAAAAATGGTATAATTGAGAATGTCTTGCATGTAAATGGATTAAAACAAAATTTGTTAAGTGTAGGACAATTATGTGATAAAGGCTATACTGTTTCTTTTAATGCTAAAAACTGCTACATTATTGATCCTACCACAAATGAAACAAAATTTACTGGTATTAGAAATTGCTCAATATATACATTAAACTTTCCATGTGAAAATTCTACAAGCAATTCCTGTTTGATAGCAACTGGTGAAGACGATTGAATGTGGCATAGAAGACTTGGTCACATCAATATGAAGAATATCAGAAAGCTATCCACAGGTGATCTTGTTAGGGGTCTGCCTAAACTCACTTTTAAGAAGGATAGAGTGTGCAGTGAGTGTATGCTAGGGAAGTAGAAGAGAACTGCTCTTCACAGCAAAAGCGTTGTTTCCACCAAAAGGCCATTAGAACTGCTACATCTAGATTTGTTTGGTCCTTCTCAAGTATCAAGTTTTAGGGTTGAAAATATACCTTTGTTACTGTTGATGATTTCTCCAGATTAACTTGGGTGATATTTTTGACACATAAAAATGAAACTTGCAATGAGTTCAGGAATTTCTGCATAAGAGTTCAGAATCAGAAGGAACTAATAGTGAAGAAAATTAGAAGTGATCATGGAGGTGAATTTGAAAACTATGAATTTAAAAACCTTTGCAATTCATTTGGAATTTTGCATGAATTCTCTTGTCCTAGAACTCCTGCTCAAAATGGAGTTGTGGAAAGGAAAAATAGGACATTACAAGAAATGGCTAGAACTATGTTAAATGCCACGGATCTACCTAAATTTCTTTGGGGAGAAGCTGTAGGAACAGCTTGTCACATTTCCAACAGATCTCACATTAGATCCATATTGAAAAAGACACCCTTTGAAATTTGGTTCGATAAAACTCCAAATGTTGGCTATTTTAAGACATTTGGATGTAAATGTTTTGTCTTAAATACAGGAAATGCTAAAGACAAGTTTGATGCTAAGTCTGAACCAGAAGCAAAGCACAAGATATCTGCAATTTTTGTGCATTTGTGTTAGAAATAGAGCCAAAATCAGTAGATGAAGCTTGTAAGGATACCTACTGGACAATGGCTATGCAAGAAGAATTAAATCAGTTCTAGAAAAACAATGTGTGGGAACTAATAGAAAAACCTGCAGGAAAATCCATCATTGGAACTAAATGGATTTTCAAAAGCAAATTAGATGAAGAAGGTAACATTCTCAGAAATAAAGCTTGATTAGTTGCACAATGCTACAATCAGCAGGAAGGTATTGACTATGAAGAAACTTTTGCTCCTGTAGCCAGAATTGAAGCTATCAGAATGTTGCTTGCCTTTGCAAGTAGTATGAAGATAAGATTGTTTCAAATGGATGTGAAAAGTATCTTCTTAAATGGAGAAATTAAAGAAGTGTTTGTTAAACAACCTCCTGGATTTGAAGATGAACTCAAGTCGGATCATGTCTACAAATTGAGAAAGACTCTATATGGTTTGAAACAAGCACCTAGAGCTTGGTATGAGAAATTGAAAAAAAATTTAACTGAAAACAATTTTTCTATAAGCAAAGTGGACAGCACTTTGTTTATCAAAACTTTTGATGTACACATGTTGATTGTTCAGATATATGTTGATGATATAGTCTTTGGAGCCACTTCAAAAGATCTCTGTCATGAATTTCAAAACTTGATGAAAAATAAATTCGAAATGAGCATGATGGGAGAATTGAAGTTTTCTTGGGATTACAGATTCATCAAATGCATAATGGTATCTTTGTCAATCAAGAAAAATACTACAAAGAGATGTTGAAGAAATTTGGTTATAAAAACATCAAATCCATAAATACTCCAATGAGTTCAAGCATTAAAATAGAAATGGATGATTCAAGTGTTGCAGTGGATCAAAGGCAATATAGAGGTATGATTGGATCCCTGTTATACCTTTCAACTAGTAGGCTAGATATTATGTTCAGTGTATGCTTATGTGCTAGATTTCAAGCATCACCAAAGGAATCATATTTGAAATCAGTCAAAAGGATTTTCAGATATCTACAAGGAACAAAAGATTTCGGATTATTCTACTCAGCTGACAGTAGTTTGATTTTAACAGGTTATAGTGATGCAGATTATGTAGGCAGCAGATCTGATAGAAAAAGCACTACTGGTACTTGTCAACTACTTGGATGTTCTTTAATCTCATGGTTCAGTAGGAAACAAAATTGTATAGTTTTATCTACTACTGAAGCCGAGTATATTGCAGCTAGATTGTGCTGTGCACAAATCCTTTGGATGCAGCAAACTCTAGCAGATTACAGACTGAAAATTCAGAATTCAATCATATTTTGTGATAACAGCAGTGCAATCAGTTTATCTAAGAATACAGTACTTCATTCCAGAGCCAAGCATATCGAGATCAGACATCATTTTCTGAGAGATCATGTGAAGATACAATCAATAAAATGGGAACATTTCACTTAAGTTTGTGCCAACAGAAAATCAACTTGCAGATATTTTCACCAAACCTTTAAATAAATCAACTTTTAATCATATTAGACGGAATCTAGGAATATGTTCTTTACAAGATCTTTAAATATATATTTTTTTTTTCATCAAGCTCACCATATGGGAGCTTGTTTTTCTACTAACCTACTCGTGTACGATACAATCAATATCAGTTTTATAGAAACTTAGTTTTACAGTCCTCACCTTTTTATATAATGACAAAAAGGGAGAGAAGAATTTGGAAATTTGGTCACTTACAATATTTCCAGCAAGCACTATAAGAGAATCATTAAAAGAGAAGAAAAACTCAGCACACAGATAGGGGGAGAAGTTAGCCCAAAGTCAGGGGGAGGAATCCCTTCTCGTCAGTATAGTATTGATAAATTCCTATTTTATTTTTCTCTGTGTGACTGATTGTATAGTAATACACTAGGGAGTGAAATACATGTAAATAAATGTAAAGGTTTTTGTCATTATCAAAAAGGGGGAGATTGTTAGAACCCGAGTATTTTGATAATGCAAAACCTATGTGAGGAAACATATTGTATTTCACAGTTAAGTCTACACTACTTTAGTTCAGAAGGCTGTTAGAACAATTTCCAAGCAGACAAACAGATTGAGAAGGCTCTAGATGATAATACTTTCAAGTAACAGTAAAATCGGACAGTTACAGGTTCAAGCATCCAAAGAATAAAACAGCAGCAAGACTATCAAACAGTTAGAAGGATAACTATCCGAATTTTACAAAGCCTTCGGAGAGTTATTATATCAGACAGTTAAGTTGGTTGAATGATCGGAGAGTTATGGAGTTAACTATCCGAAAGTAAAAGGAAAATCGGAAAGTTAGAAAGGCTAACTATTCAAAACTTAAGTCATTCAATAAATCACGTGCAGAAATATAGAACGGAAGCATAAAGGACTTATCGGAGAGTTAGATAACTATCCGAGTTTTCTTTTCGGAGAGTTAGATAACTATTCGAGTTTTTCGGTAAGTTACAGGCATAACTTTCAGGAACTTAAGTCATTTTATTACGCACGTGCAAAATGGAGATGCCGGCAGTTGAAAGATTAAAAGAGAAAAATTGGAGAGTTAGTTAACTATCCGAAATTTCAAAGAGAGTTTCGATAAGTTCCAGTTTAACTATCTGAAACTTAAGTTAGTGATTTTCCCACGTGTAGAATTCCATACAGATGTTTAGATGGGTTTTTCGGAGAGTTAGAAAGATAACTATCCAAAATCTCAAGAGAATTTCGGTGAGTTATGGCTTAACTATCCGAAACATAAGTTATGTTTTTATGCACGTGTAGTATTGAAGGAACAACTATCAAAGGCTTAAATGAAAGTTCGGTAAGTTACAGTAGTTAACTATCCGAAAATCAGGAGCTCTTTCGGTAAGTTAAATACAAGACTCCGAACATTCAACTTTACACGTGAGCAACTTAAAATCCTCACGTGACTCAGAGAACAGAACATGAGTGATGAATCGGCAAGTTATGGATGCTTTTTGGTAAGTTATTTTTATAACCATCCGAAAGCCTGAGATTTTCGGAAGGTTATTTACTGAATATCAAACAGAACGGTAACTTACCATATTTAGGTCTGATTATTTAGTAAGTACAGCAGAAGACATCCGTTGAAAGAAAAATATGATCGTTATACCTTTAGCATATATATGAGGAGTTTAAGAGAAGAAGATACACACAACAGATATAATTTATACAGTGAGCTACACCCCAATTTCAAATACACTCAAGTCTGTAAACAGTGAAGTATACTCTAAAGACTTACTGTAGAAAAAGCTCTGTGTGCCAAACTCTGATTGAAAGATTCAAGCTGTTGGTTCGTGGCTTCAACCTGAAAGCTACATTCAGTTGTTGGTTTGAGTTTTGACCTGAAAACTCTAGAGGTTGGTTTACCGAAGTTTTTACCTGAAAACTTCTGTGTTGTTGGTTCTTGCTTTGACCTGAAAGCAAGTGTGTAAGTGTTGAAACACTTAGTGAAGCCCAAGTGAATCTTGGGGGTGGACTAGCCAAGTTGGTGAACCACCTAAAACTTGTTGTGTGTTATCTTTCTTTACTGCTTTGCATTCGTTTAAATTCATCTCATTTCACTTCTATCTGAATCATTTGTTTCAACAATCAAAAGAACTTAAAAATTACACACTTTCACCATTCACCCCCCCTCTAGTGAGTCTACCGATCCTAACATTGTCATCCTTAATTCATCAAATAAACGATTTCAAGAATCAATTCCAACCGTATATGAATCAAAACATACCTTTAAACTTAATATGATTAACTCAAGGAGAATAAAAGAATGTCTCTCAACTAAACATTTCAAAAGTATTAATTTTGATTCAACAAATTAGTAGTCATATTGGTAGAAACTATATTTGATTCAAAGATATCTGTAATTTATGAAACAACTTTTTCTTTTCAAAACAGTAAATATTGATATTTTTCTTTAAAAGTTAGTTTGAAAGCTTGAATCATACAAGAGCTTTCTAATGTACCCGTGTAATGAACTTTTAGTCAACAATCCCAGATCTGATCAAGATCTTAGGTTGCCAGATTTCAAGAATCCTTTTTCAGGACAACAATCCTTACATACCTATCTACTCAAGTACAAAAGGCTCGTGATTAAACTGATCAATAAACTCTCAAAGATTTTCACTTTGTAAGCACTTTTTCATTTTAAGCATAATATATATGTATTTCATTAATACAGATGCAATAAACACAAATCTCATACAATTTTTACATCTATGATTTTACTGAAAATATGAATCAGCTTCAATAAGCTAATACTTTTGATTAGTAGTTTAAGATGATTGACATATAAACTATTCTACAAGTTTAATCAATCAAGTCAAATTCATGCATGATCATATGTATTTTCATTGATCCAAAGAAAATCACTTAATCAAAATTTCAGGATATCAGAAGTATTTAATGTTTTTCATTTACACTTCCACTTAAAATTTTGACAAAATATGTAAAATCAATAAGATACTACTATGATTTTACAATAAATACATAGTATCTTAAGCAGTAGTTTAGATATTACTTAGATATTTATAATAAGTATATAATATCTATGAGGTGAACAACATCATCAATAATATTTATCTTTTTGTGGAGTTTAAGCATTTTACACATCACATAGCCTACAAATACCCAAATTTAATCTAATGTTGCAGAATGTATTTTTGTCTAGAGGTTTTGTAAATATATCAGCTAATTGATTTTTACTAAACACAAATTCTAATTTAATTTTTCCTTTAATTACGTTATCTCTTAGAAAATGATGTCAAACCTTTATATGCTTTGCTCTTGAATGTAATACAGGATTTTTGGAAAGATTTATTGCAGAACTACTGTCATAATAAATCTCAATTGAATCATAAGATAATCCAAAATCTTCTAAAGTTTGCCTTATCCACAGAATCTGAGTGCAACATAGTGCAGCAACAACATATTCAACTTCTGTAGTAGAAAGTGCTACACAGTTTTGATTTTTACTAAACCATTACACCAAATTATTTCCCAATAATTGACATGTGTCGTTGGTACTCTTCCTATCAAATTTAGATCCTACATAATCAGCATCAATATATCCTATAAGATCTATTGAACCATCCTTAGAATAATACAGTCTGAAATTTTTAGTTCCTTGTATATATCTAGATATTCTTTTAACTACAATTGAGTGTGATTCTTTAGGATTAGATTGAAATCTAGTACAAACACACACAGCAAACATAATATCAGGTCTACTAGTAGTCAAATAAAGTAAAGAACCAATCATACTTCTATATTTTCTTTGATCTATTGATTTTCCTATGTCATCAATATCTAACTTTAAAGAAGTACTCATAGGAGTTCCTTGAATCCTTATATCATTAAAATTAAATTTCTTAAGCATTTCATCTGCATATTTTTCCTGATTTAAAAATATACCTTTATCCATTTGCTTAATTTGAAGTCCTAGAAAATATGAAAGTTCTCCTATCATACTCATTTCAAACTAACTAGTCATCTCTTTAGAAAATATTTTTATCAATTTATCAGAAGTTGCTCCAAAGATTATATCATCCACATAGATTTGTGTAAGATTGTTTGTATCACAAAAGGGGGGGTGAATTGTGTCTTTAGTAATTAAATACTAGCGGATAAAACAAGAGCACAAAACACTCGTAAATGAAATTCTATTCTTTTATTTCAACACAGAATTTACAATATCTTTTCAGCTCAATTCCCTTCTTGACGGTTTTGATACAGAAATGTTCGATATACAATTCGAATATAACAATAAAGCTCTTATTGAAAACTAATTTTGAATTGTATAAAACCTGATCTTTCTTTGTCTTTGCTCAGCTTCTGTATCTCTTCTTCTCCAATTGTCGAATTTCCAGACTTCTTACGTTTGCAACTCCTTTTCTGAAATTGCTTGGAATTTCGAACTTCTTCTGATGTTGGAGAATTTTTCAGAATATGAATATTTAAACTTAACTTTTCAGTTAGGGATCTGAATTGAATATTCAAACTTGGTTTTCGAGATTGGGATCCTTTGTTGTAATGTAGCTCGTACTCTCTATTTGTAGACGAACTTTGTTGTCTTTCACGTTCAGCATGTTCATCCACTTAATCCATAATCCACATACTAATTTTCTCTTTAATCCAAATTACTTTCTATTTGAATTTCCACGATCTCCACTTCGTAGATTCACCGAAGCTTTATCTTCCTAGGGTCTTGTAGAATATCTTCTAAGTCTTCGATTTAGTCGAACAATTATCCTTTAAGTCTTGTAAAAACTCGAACACTTATCCTTTAACTCTTCGAGTTTTTGCACCTGCAAAACACATGACTAAACAAAGAAACTTATCTATTCGTTAGTCCTTTTATAAAACTCGAACAGTTATCTATCCATGCATATAAAAACTCGAACAATTATCTAACTATTCGATTTTTCATTACCGAACGCATATGAAAAACATGTGACAACTTAAAACATTAAAAACACATGTGCAGATAACCTTAACTATACGAGTTTTTAACATAAAGTATTCGACAAAAACGAAACGTTAACTATCCGAAAGTTTAACTATCCAAAACGTTAACTATCCGAAAGTTTAACTATTGCAAATCTAACTCTTCAGAAATCTTTAATTTATCCGACATAAAAATGAAACTTTTCGATAATCTGTTAACTATTATACTTAGATAAATATACTTAGAGAATATTATGTAGACTTATTTAAATATGTTAATAAAGCATATATCATCAAAATTAAATACCTAACAATTTGAACAACAATCTAATCTTTACCATCTCTCTTGATAAATAGAGTATGATCTACTTTTCCCATGATATAACCTTGTTCTAATTAAAAAGTAGATAACCATTCATACCATGATCTAGGTGCTTGCTTCAAACCATATAAGGTTTTCTTCAATTTATACACATAGTCAGGATTTTTAATATCTTCAAATCTGGGTGGTTGTTTTACATAGACTTCTTCGTTAATTAACCCATTTAGAAATGCACTCTTTACATCTATTTGATATAATTTAAAATCCATATAACAAGCATAGGCCAATAATATTCTAATACTTTCTAACCTAGCCACAGGAGCAAATGTTTCATCATAATCTAGTCCTTCTTTCTATGTATACCCTTGTGCAACTAATCTAGCTTTGTTCCTTATAACTTGACCAATTTCGTTAGTTTTATTTCTAAAGATCCACTTTGTACCTATTATGGACTAATTTTCTGGTGGAGAGACTAATTCCCAAACATCATTTCTGATGAATTGATTTAGTTCTTGCATTGCCACTATCCAATTTTCATCAAATAATGCTTATTTTATATTCTTTGGTTCCACCATAGAAACAAACATACACATACTATTTAAATTTACTGAAACTCTAGTTTTAACTCCCTCATTAATATTACCAATGACTTGAGTGATGGGATGTGATGAAGAATAACGCCAATTTCTCTGATTTTCCTCAATATTCTCATCAACATCTGAAGGTACATCACTTTCATCATTAGTTTGATCATTTAAGTTCATATTTTTTATTTTCTCAGATAAATCTTCAATCTCTCTATTGATCTCTAGTTCTTTTGGAAAATTGATCAAATCATCATTATCAGCTTTAGATTGAGATTCTCTAAAAGAATTTTCATTAAAGCTTACATGGAGGGTTTCTTCAATAGTCCTAGAAGTCTTCTTATATACTCTATAGGCTTTACTTCTAGTAGAGTAACCTACAAAAATTCCTTCATCCACTTTGTCTTGAAATTTATCCCTTTTATCCTTAGTATTAAGAATAAAACACTTGCAGCCAAATGGTTTCATATAGGAAATTTTGGAACCCTATTAAACATAATTTCATAAGGAGTTTTATTAACACGAGGTCTTAAGTGACTTCTGTTAATAACACAACAAGTTGTATTCACTACTTTAGCCCAAAGATTTTAAGGTAACTTATGTTCATTTAACATAGTTCTGGTCATTTCCTAAGGTGATCTATTCTTTCTCTCAACAACACCATTTTGAGACGGTGCTCTTCGAAAAGAAAAACTATGATCAATGCCATGATCTATATAGTAATTATCTATTTGATCATTATCAAATTTAGTACCATGATCACTCCGAAGTTTTTGAATAGAGACACTTTGTTCATTTTGAACAAAATTGCAAAACATTTTAAATTTTTCAAAAACTTCTGTCTTAGATGCTAGAAAATATACCCAAGTGTATCTAGAGAAGTCATCTACTAAAACAAATGGATACTGTTTACCACCAAGACTCATGATTCTTGTTGGTCCAAATAGATCCATATGTATAAGTTCTAAGACTCTCTTGCTTGAAATATCAGTTTTGGATTTAAAAGAGTTTTTGTGATGTTTACCTAACTCACATGCATCACACATAAAGTCCTTTGAGTATTTAATCTTTGGTAAACCTCTCACTAAATATTTTCTAGATAGTTTATGTAACAATTTCATATTTATATGCTCAATCCTTCTATACCATAGATATGCATCACTAGTTTCAGCAAGCAAACATGAATTTAAATCAACTACACCAGAAGGTAAAGATAAAATACATACAGAACCTTTTCTTTTAGCAATAAACTTAATTTCATCTGTATTTTTATCAATAATTTTGCATACATTATCTTCAATCACTACATAATATCCATTCTCAGTTAGTTTTATAATACTCAAAAAATTAAATCTTAGGTTTTCTACATATAGTACATTCGAAATAACACAAGTCGAAGTTATTTGAACATTACCCATACCTATGATTTTATCCTTGCTTTTGTTTCCAAATGTTACACTTCCATTCATGGTATTTGTAAAATTTTGTAGTAGACTTTTCTGTCCAGTCATGTGACATGACGCTCCACTGTCCAAGATCCATTTTGATGTTGTTTCCTCTTGTAAAACAAATTAAGAAAAACTTTTTCTTGGTACCCAATGTTGTTGAGGACCAAGTTCATTAAACGCATATTTCTTCTTTTTGTTTAAAAATAGTTTAACATTATCATTTACATTCTTATTTGTTGTAAGTACTATTAACTTATCATTAGCATCATACTTACATATAGCATTATTGCTCTTATAATCATTCTTTTTGTTTTCAGGTGTAGTATAATCAAGACCAAACCAATTCTTATAAGATGTTAATTTATTTTGGTCATGCTCATACATTTCAGTAAGTTCATACCAAGATTTTGTACTTTTATTTGAATTTTCAATACATACAAAATCTTTTTCTACACATAAATTTTCAGATAAAGAACATGCAAAATGAGTAATTGGTCTAACACTAGTGTTTTGAATTACATGCTCGGGTTTCTAAATTTCCAATTTACTACAATTGTTTGAAATTTTAGAAACATTAGTAATTGAATTTCCAAAATAAGAAACAAGATTTTTAGAAACATTTATAATCATGTTAGAAGTACATTTAGACAAATCACATTGATTTATATTATTACTACATGATTCATCCCTTGAATTACCTACTTCTACGTATTTATTACCTTATTTCATGATAAAAGAAATTTTAGTCTTAGATTTACTTGAACTACAACTAATAAATCCTTTATTGGCTTGAGATTCAGGATATTTAGGATATCAAATATTAAGCCAAATTTATATGACACTACCAGGGTACTAATTAGTTTGTCTAACTTAGTTTAACTTAAATTTCATTTCTCAATGGTAGAATTTAAATCTAGCTCTCTCATTTTTAATTTATCAATCTCTAATTCAAGATCATTTATGTTGTTTCTCAACATTTCATTTTCAAACTCTATCTTTAATTTTTCAGCATTTGAATTCTGTATTTGTTCATGTAAGACACATTCATTAAATCTAAATTTATGCAAACCTCTAGCATGATTTTCATTATCACATTTAAACTTTTCTAAAGTAGTAGACAGGAAACAATTTTCTTCTTCCACAATGGATAAAGATTTTCTAATATTCTTATTTTCCAATTTACAAACTTTAAGTTTTTGTAATAACGCATGATAAGCACATAATAATTCATCAAAGTTGAAATCTAAATAACTTTCAAGATCAGATATTACCTCAGACTCATCTTCCATGAAGCACACATGAGCAACGTCTTCTAACTCTGGTTCTCCTTCTGAATGTGAAGATTTTGATGATGATTCCTCAAATTGAGACTCTTCAGACGTGTCATCCCAAGTGACCTTCAAGGCCTTTTTCTTGTAAAACTTTTTCTGAGTTTTCTAAGCCGTATTCTTTTGATTGGTCCTACTATGCTTTTCATTTTTCCTTATAAGACAATCTAGAGAAAGATGTCTAGGTTTCTTACAATTGTAACATACATACTTTCTAGATGAAGAATTCTTGTTATTCAGTGATTTTGACGTTGAGAGTTTATCATTTTTGTTCCTTTGCTATTTCCTAGCTTTCCATGCTTTTTTGAATTTCCTAGTTAGCAAAATCAAATCCTCATTAGAATCAGTAGATATATCAGAATCTGAATTAATTTTAAAGGCTATTTATTTCTTTATTTTTAGTTTGTTTTGACTCAGTGATTCATTTAATTTAACTTCATGAGCAGTTAAGTTTCCTATAAGTTCATTTATGGTAAAAACATTTAAATCTCGTGATTCCTCAATTGATGTTACTTTCTGAGACTATTTAGAACTTAGGGATCTGAGAATTTTCCTCACCAAATCCTTCTATTCAAAATTCTTTCCTAAGCATTTTAAGGAGTTTATGATATCAAGGAATCTAGAAAACATCTCAGAAATACTTTCGTCTTCATGCATCTTAAAGAGTTCATACTTATGAATCAACATGTTTATCTTAGTCTCTTTACTTGAGAAGTACCTTCATGTGAAACTTCTAATGCATGTCACACCTCATAAGCAAATTTATATGCCAACACTTTACTGAACTGTTCATAACTCAATACACAAAATAAAATATTTAAGCCCTTAGCATTCAGAATTTCATTTTCTTTTTCAGTAATTGTCCAAGTATTATAAGGAGTAGATAACGGAGTATATGGTTTTGAAATCATGAACCACAACTTATGATCTATACTTTGAAGAAAAATTGTCATCCTATATTTCCAATATTCAAAATGTATTCCATCAAATAAAGGAGGATGATTAAGATTTTGGCCTTCATATAAAGAAAAATTACCATTTCCAATAGCCATCTTACCTTAGACTTTTCAACCTATTTGATTTTAACAGTCTAAAACTTTAAAACAATTTGAGCCTTAAATCAAGAAAGTTAAACGTATGCTCAGATATTAATTTCTGTTTAAAAACAAGGAAGGTAGAATAAGCAATGATATTAAATAAGTTGGTATCGATTTTATATCAAAGATTATTAACAATGCTCTGATACCACTTGTAGGATCGTATGGCTACACAAGAGGGGGTGAATTGTGTTTTTCAACTTTTTCCGATTATAATTGAAACTTCAATACTTAAAAATAAGTCAAGACATTGTTTTCATAAAATCATTTTTATTCAAGGTTTCAATTACAATATACAATTCAATTCTCCTCAAAAGTTGTAGATGCAATTATATTTCGATACCATGTTTCATCTATACAATTTCATAACTACAAACAGAGAAAACTAATTTACGAAATTTAAAACATTTCTCCCTGTTTAAGATCTTTCTTCTTCTTTTTCTTCTTCAGTAATTCTTTAGTGACGAATATCTTGTCTTTCTCTGCTTCACCAAATTTGCTTTCTTCTAATACTTTAAATCTTCAGTGACATATATATTACCTTTTTCTGCTTCACTGAACTTTCTTCCAACTGATACTTCAAATCTTCAGCGACATAAATCTCACCTTTTTCTGCTTCACTGAATTTTCTTCCACCTAATAGCTTTTCCCCGAAGAGTGTTTTTGATCTCTTAAAAGATTTTTCTTTTGGTGTGCAGGGATAGTTTGATCAACGAGAACTCTATGTCTTTTATGCTATATGTTAATTTCATGCATATCCTCCACGTTTAATCACTACCAGTTTTCCACTTCTTCATGTCTTTTCTTTTTCCTTCATCGAAACACACACGTTCTGACCCACGTTTACATTTCAAATTTTCTTTAATCATCAATCTTGGATCTCTAAAAAATTTCCTGCAAAATAAACTTTCTCTTCCAAAATTTTTCATCAAGTGTAATAAGAAGTCGTTACTTTCATGTTAACTAAACGAGTAACACAAGTAGATATTAACTTAACGTTTCTAACTTAACAAGTTCCTCATGTGCCATTTCACGTGACAAGTACTGTAACTAACTTAATGAACTAAGTCTGTGGTGTTACGCTAACTCAACGAACCATCTCCGTTGTGTTACAAATAACTCAACAAACCAGTAATAAACAAATGTTTTTATAATAAGAATTTTACCACGTGCAAAAATAACAACTTAAGTTTACAACGCTAACCTAACATGTTGCCTTAGTGTTCAATATAGCAACTCAAAGCGTTTAGTTATGTTAACTTAACGAGATAAACATGTGCACCTCACGTGATACAATATAACATTCGTAACTTATAATTTCACCACGTGTACAACACTAACTTAACGAGTTCTCATGTGCCTATTTTAACCTTTAAGCCTCTAACTCAACGAGTTCTCACGTGACCTCTATACAAATAACACTCTAACTTAACGAGTTGTCTAAATATACACTATTCATGATATAGAAGATATAACTTTAAAACATATCATGTTTTTCAATAAAAAATACACGTTAACTTAACATTTAGTTACATGAGAAATTAATGCAATGAAACGACTAGTTATTTAACAGTATAATTTCAGATCCAATACAGACAAGTATTTATATCAGTAAGCTTTTTTTGTATTAATTGATGTTTTTAATTTCTTTTCACAGGCAATAGTAATTAAGCAAATATGATTATTTTCATTCAGCATACATCATCAAAACAAAATACTCAACAAGATCTGAGATTGTTGACTGAAAGCTCAAAACATGGGTACACTAGAAAGCTCTTGTATGATTCAAGTTTTTTAAATTAACTTTTAAAGTACAAATATGAATATACTGTTTTGAAAAGATAAAACTGTTTTGTGAAATACAAATATCTTTTGAATCAAGTATATTTTCTGTTATCTAAGATTATTGAAGTATGAATCTAGAATAGACTTTTGAAGTTGTTTATTTGAGATACAATTCATTATTCTACTTGTTTTAATCATATTGAATTGGATTGTGTTTTGATTCATATGTAGTTGAAATTTATTCTGGAAATCATATTAGAAAATTCAAGATAACAAATGTTGAAAAGAAGAAAAAATGAAAATATAATTACCACCTATTTGATGCTAATATATTTTGTATGTAATTTACATATGTTTTAAATATATTTGCGGGTTGAAGAGGAGAAAACAATGTTAAAATAGATTGCTGAAAAATACAGAATATCTATATAGTAATCTAATTTATGTATTCTGAAGATACAAAATGAAGAATTTATTTCTAGCACTTTAGAAAGAACCACTAGTTAAATCTTAGTTTGCTAAGGGACTAGCAAAATTTAAGTATGAGGGAAGTGTTTAAATTGAAAAAGTGTATAATATTAATGATTAAATGATGGTTAATTACATAATATTTAGCTTATCATATGAAAATTAAGCTATTATGTTATAATTGCACTATTATATGCTTTAATGAAGGAATCTACATAATTTCAAGGAATTAGCATTAATTAAGTACATTTCTAAACTGTCGATAAGTTACAAGCTTTGAAATTCCTAAGTATCTAAATTTTCTATTATTTTGGAGAGTTATATTGCATGTACCGGACAGTTATGTTTTTAATGCTTAAAGAATATTTTATTATTTCCTAGAGTACACATGTTGAATTTAAATGCTTTATTATGTCACATGAATTATACATGTATAACTCATTAAGTTAGCATAACTATATGCATTGAGTTACTTGAATATATGCTAAAGTAACATGTTATGTTAGTGTTATGTAGAAATAGGAAAAGTAAACTTTCAGATAGTTAACGTTTCGTTTCAGTTGTAGAGTTATGTTAAAAACTCGTATAGTTAAGTTATCTGCACGTGTGTTTATAATGTTTTAAGTTGTCACGTGTTTTCCATGTGCGTTCGGTAATGAAAATCGAAGAGTTAGATAACTGCTCAAGTTTTTATGCGCATGGATAGATAACTATTCGAGTTTTATAAAACAGCTAACAAACAGATAAGTTTCTATGTTTAGTCACGTGTTTTGCATATGCAAAAACTTGAAGAGTTACAGATAAGTGTTCGAGTTTTTACAAGACTTAAAGGATAAGTGTTCGACTAAAACGAAGACTTACAAAAAAGAAGTTACAAGAAGATACAATACAAAGGAAAACCATGATTGCACGTATCACGTAGGAATTCACTCGTGGAATGAAGAAGAAATGATCATCGTTGATATGAACAAAGGAAATCCAACCGATCATCTAAGTAGAAGCAATTACTATAGAAAGAAATATAAAAGAAGAGGAGAAAGACAAAGAAAAAGTGTGTGTGCAGAGGTGGAGAACCATGCTAACTGCAGGAAGCGTCGGAAGTTCCTTGAAGCTCCACACCACCACCAAAATCATCAACCATCAAAGGTCTGTGAGGATACTTTCCTGATGTTGAGTCAATTCTAAGTCAAACACGATGACTGATAACCACTATGAGGAGTGATCGCATCGCGGGAAGGAAAGCCATTTTCACCAAGCACCGACTCATATCTCAAGAGATTGTAAAGCTTCTAGCCTTGGTTTCGGGTTGATGCCAATATGCTAAAAAGGAGATCATCTTACAATTTGGAGTTGTGATTCTATAGGGAGAAGAGGCAAGATTGTAAGTGATTAAGTTTTTAGTGGTGTAATCGCGTCGCATGTAGTGACGGAAGTTTTTATTGTCAATAGAGATTTTTACATTTCACCATTCGCTCATCTTCAAGAACATATCAAAACAAAAATACCAAAAATAACAAATTATCTATATTTACATTTAGTATTAATGAGTTGTATTGTTTATTTTGTATAGTAATTAATGTTATCATTGTTAGTATTGTGAATGTTTTACGTTTGTTTGATTCAGAAAATAGAAAATAGTTTTATTGTTTACTGAAATTGATTTGTTCCAGATACTTAAAGATTTTAATGGTTACTGTTTGAAATATCTAAATGTTAGTGTTGCTTAATGATAAATCTAATATTAAGTAACATTAAAGAGCTTAATTGATGTTATTTACAATCTGTGGAACCGCCCAATGTTAGCCGAATTCCTCTGTAAATAACAGTATTTAACTGGAAAAATAGGCTCATGGAGTTAACTTAAGTCCACGAGGTTAGTCCGTTGAGTTAACCGTAACTCCACGAACTAGGTCTATTGTGTTAACTGTAACACAACAGAGTGCTTAACTGAACACATATAAACTCCAATATAAAAATCGAAATAGTACAAAATTCTTACTCAATCTCTGTAGGATCGACCTATACTTGCACACAAATACAATATGCACTAAGCACTTGTAGTTAAAAATATAAATTGGATTTAATATCTAATTTGTGTGAAAGGTTGTTTGTTTACTTCTAAAAGTAATTATTTATATAAGCATAAAAATAAATTAAACAAGTTTTCTGGTATTGCTGTATAAACAAGTTTATGATTTAACTTTTCACAACAATACATTTACCCTAAAAGAATTTATTAATATATATACAAACAAATCAAGACAAGTCTTCTAGCGTCGTTCCAGGAGATTGTCAAAACAAGTTTTCTGATAGACAAGTTATGATTTAACTTCACAAACAACATCACAAACAAGTGGACGTACCCTACTTGAGGGGAATCACTATAAATTGTCTGTGTGTTTTAATTTCTATTTTATTTCCATATTACCTAGATTTAAAAGGGGACCAAAAATACTACGAAATTTGCAGTATACTTAATTCATCCCCCTCTTAAGTATAAACATTTCCTAACAACTTAGAATGCTCAAAAGTAATAAAAACTTTCCTCTTGATTGTATGGCAATCCTTGAATCTTTAGAACAAATCTTTGTTGTCGTTGAGTTCCTTCGAATGACTTTTAGCTTTCACTCTCCAAGAATCTTTAAATCTTCTAAGAATTTTCTCTAGAGTACTACAGAAAAAGAACTACCTTCTAATTTTCACTCAACTCCTTTTTATAATACATGAGGAACTCTAACTAATTACACACAATCCTGCATATACATTCCTTCTTTTTTTCAATTTTCTTGCAACTGCTCACTAATCGAATGGAAGAAAATAACTAGTTTGTGGAGTTAGTGTAACTCTATAGACTTACTTCGTTAACTTAACTGTGACTTAACGGACCTACCTCGTTGAGTTAAGCTTTACTAAATGTTACGGTTTTGATTGATAGAAAAATAAACTCATATCTGAAAACCATGTTTTAAAATAAATAACTGCAAGCGCACGGTGCAATTGTAATTTACTCTAGCGAGTATGAGTCGAATCCACAAGGATTTGGCTTTTACAAAATATTTCTAAGGTGCAAAAATAGTAATAATTACAAGTGATTCAAAATTTATCAAAAATTCACTCAATAAAGTATAAATTCCTCATTTCCATTCATAAAGCACTAAATCACTACAGCACAGAATCTCGAAATTCAATCAGATTCACACATATTCTCCTCTCAGTATGTCAACGGTAAAATACAGTAAAAATATCATACTAAGTACTCATTGGATTAAATTTACAACCCCACTAATTTTGTCAAAAATTATGAAATAGAAAAGTTTCAGTAACACTTTTTCTGCAGGTGTGCAAACTAGCAATTAACATTCCCGAATTGCGCAAAGTTGCTAAAAATGGCATAATATTTTCAAATCATCATAAAAGTTTGCAAAATCAGCATTCTTCGAAACTTAACTCGTTCATTTAATAGAGAAAATTTACAAAGGTCGATTTCATGCTGTAGATAATAAGGAATTGAGTTCGGAACTAAAGCAAAAATCAGGTGAAAAACGCCAGGATGCGCTAGATGCGACATCAACAAAATAAATTTGAAAACCTATACATATAGATTGGAAAAATTCTAAAACCTATACAGGAGTAAAGTACACTCGAAGCTCTACAAAATAGAATCAAAAACTAAAGCAAAACATCACTAGATCATCGAGTTACGACCTAAACAAAATCGTCAAAATCACAGAATTCTAAACCGACGATAAACAACCCTAAGTTAGCTTTGTTAGCATACAAACATTCACATATGTACAAGATTCAACCAAATATGAGAGTTGCTTTAACATTAACAATAAAAGTAACATTACTTCTACTGAAATATAAAATTCTAAATGAAATCCTAAAGTTTTAGCACATTAAAACATAACATTACAAATGAAAGACTAGAAATCTAACCTAAATGCCAATACAACTACAAAATGCATGTAAAAACCTAAAACTAATATAACCAAAGCACTCCAGCCCTTTTACCATGAAGAATCAGCAACTAATGGAGGAGAATGTTGCTGCACGAGTTGATCCTAGCCATTCCTCACGAAGATGCTTCCATGGCTGTCACCCAAGGAAGTTCCACCAAAGAAGGGAGGTCATGCAACCCACCAAGCTCCACTATTGCAGCTACAAACTCCTCCAAACTTGATTCTCTAGCCTTTCCTTACGAGTGGAGGTCCACACCAAGGGAGGGAGGTCTTCAAAGCTTGGAGGACAACAACCTTCAACCTTCCACAAGTTCCCAAGCCACCACCTAGTCATCCTCCACGAGAAACCAAGCTCCAAGCCAAAGAAGGGAGGTCGCCCTTGCCTTCTTCACGAGTGGAAGCTTCACCGAAGGGGAGAGGAGCACCTTGGATGCAAGAGGAGAGGAGGAGGATGTTGGCTGCTTCTAGGGCACGAAATTGAGTTGGTGAAGAGAGGGGTGAAAGAGGAGAGAAGGTGTGCTTAAATAGGAAGTTGAGTGTTGGAGTTGATCTCCAAACCTTTGATCCAAGGGCCAACATTTTTTCTCCTTTATTAACTTTTGTTTAACCTACAAAACTCAATTAAAAACATCAAAACATTTAAGGAATAAAATTAAATCAACTAAGATACATGAGTAACTAATAAAAGTTTAATATCATTACATTCCAAAAATACCCATATACTTTATTCACCCTAATTAACCTAAGTGTTAAAATGAAATTGTCCTAGTTAATAAAACTATATTAATAACATACGTAAGGCCAACCAAGATACAATTGTGTTTCCATGAAGTACAAAATTAAGATAGAGTCTCATTTATGCAATATATTTCCATTTAAGCACATGTTCAAATAGATAATCAAAAATGCATCAATAAATTAAATTTCACTTAAGTACATCTAAATATGGATCTTTAAAAGCATAAAATGCATCCATTAGGTATATGAAATATGCATAAATTATGACTCTACACTCAACGAACACATTTAGTTTCTAGACTTTTTCGAACCACAATCTTCAATCTTGACTTTGTCAAATTCATCTTTGATTATCATCTGTAAATATTTGACTAAGTCTTTAGAAATATGGTAGAATGTGTATAAATACATGTGTGCCACGTGTCATCTATAAATTAAATATTCCTACAACAAACTTTGATTAAATATAAAAATATAACAATTAAATAAATCCATCAAAGTCATAACATTACGTTCCTTTATAAAGTTATGCTCATAACTTTTCAAGCTTTATTTATAGCAGAATATGACAAACATCCATAAACTTATCCCCATAACTTTACAAACTCTTACATGTTGACACGTGTAAAATACAATGATTTATTTTTGACAAACTTCGTATACTAAACTTATAACTTTACAAACCTCTCAAGAGGCAACCTTATAGAGGTCTATCAAGTTATCCTTATAACTTCACGGATTACATATATCATAAGTTTACGAAGATCGATAAAGTTAAACTCATAACTTTATAATCTTAAGATTCATAACTTATATATGTCACTTCATAATTTTATGAATGTCTGTAAAATTATCCTTATAACTTTACGAGTATTTGTAAAATTATATATTTAGATAAATTCTAGAGTTATAAATCAGTGTTATGAATCAAATAAGTTTACGATTGTTCGTAAAGTTAACTATATAACTTTGCAACTATTCATAAACTTATGGACATAGATATCATTTTGAAGTTCATTATTTTACATAATTGAAGTATAAATCATTTTGTCAATTATCAAAATTTAAATAATTTAATAGATAAGAACATTATCTCTAACAATTACATCCCTTATTTCCCTTTGGATAATAAGGAAGTCTATAATGAGGACTAGCCTACACCTATTACGTAGACAGTAAAGTGCCCATCGATGACAATGTCTGAAAAAAGTACAAGAAAAATAAAGAAACATAAAGAAGTTGCTTTACAAACAATGTCCAATATAAACTCATTGTTGCATACGATCAATGAAGTGCCTTGTACTAAGCTTACTACATGTATCAAGGTGTCGAAGGAAGATGGAATTACACTAGTTGAACCATTATGGTGTATTGCTCAATTAGTCTTTAACAACAACACTTCAAGGACATTTTCTAGCTTATGAGTCGAAGGAGTAAAGAATTGTATGGTTAACATCAATGAAGGAAGCTTAGGAAAGGGTGTTCAGACAATTCACTTATGATTATCTACCTTAATTTGCAGTCCTTTTTTGTTAGTTAGATTACCATTTAACGACTATTTGTGGAAGTACTTTTGGACTTTTTATGGATGTATGTTGTCTAATACATGACTATTTTTTGAACCATTTATGGATGTATGGTTTTAACATGTCGTAGGTTGATGGATTTATCTAACTTTTTATGCTTCTATTTTATATGTTTTAAAATTATATCTAATTTTTTATACATTGCTTGGATGTATGGAGTAAGCTAAGGTTCCACCTGTTGGTTCTCAAGCCCTCGTAATGTCAAGAATGAATAAAGACAAAGTCTTTCTAAATTCAAGTAACTACAACGGCTAAAAGAAACTCTAATCGAGTCTACAACCATCTAATTTTGTGATCTATCTACCTATTTAGGTGACTTGATCTCCAATGTTTTAGTTCAATGTTCCATGGACTTAATTTCAATGACCTAATCTTAAATGGTAATTGAAAATGAGCATGAGGAAGATTGGAGAAAGATGTTTATTGACTTTTTCAAATATGATCAATTACACCAAAAAAGGGTAGACTAAATATAGTGGAAAATATGTCTTCTTGATTTCACATATAAAAATGACAATTTATATCGCTTTGGGGCTGACACTTACAGCACAATTAATTTGCAAACAGAGACTCAAAAGGTTCTATATGAATTACATTTAGGAGAATGTAGAGGACAACAAGCTAAGTCAAAAATATAGTATAAAATTAAATATAAGATTATAATTGATCAACAACCCAAGACTACATGCATAAAATATGCTAAAAAATGTGTGAAATGTCAAGAATATGGAAATAAGCTTCATAGGTCATTAAGTAAACTCCACATTCTAGCTACTGCAAACTATTTTACAAGGTCAGTTGTAAGAGAGTGACACTCATCATCGTCTACTTCGTATTGAACAGAAGTAGAGGGGAATGGGAGAAAGAGAACTAAATTGGTGTAAGGTGCCACGAGAGACGAAAAGACGGAGACACACTCATCATCTAACGAATTAGAGAAGAAGAGGAAAATGTGTTCTGCGGAGAGGGGCATTAACCTCTAAAGATTTTTGGAGCCGCATGCTGGTTTTTATTTTTATTTTTATTTTTTCTTCACCTCATTTCATCCACGTACCACACCATTGATATGGTGTGAATGTGTGGAATTGCGGTGTCTTGTTGCTAGACAGACAGTTGTCATCAATGTAGTACCATTTAAACAAAAGATATTATTACACTACGATGAGCAGCAACACACGAAATTATTTTAAATGAAACGTACACTCCCACCGACACGCAAACGTATTCTACAGAGATAAAATCAGCGTACGAAGAACAACTCTCTCATGCAACAATGAGTTTTATTTCTGAAAGCATAAGCGTCTCATGGGTTAAAACGTTAATCCAGAGCCCTGCAACTTTCGATTCGTTGCCTGATCCAACCTCTCGGCCATCTCAATTGTCAAGTGGTTACTCCAATCTCCGGTCTTCCCACGCCTAAAGAACTGCTTCTTGTCGACGTTGACCAAATTGATTGGCAGCTTCCCTGCTCTGTTCGTCTCCAAGCTGCTCAGGTTCTCAAAGCTGCACAGGTTAAGTATCCCTTCCACGACACCGTTCCGCTCTTCCTCGTCGGAGAACGGACAGCCCATGAACTCCGCCAATTTCTTCAGGGTACCGGTTTGGTCACGCTTCAGGCCCTCGTACCTGAGGAAGAGCACCTGTTGTGGCCTCTTCTGGTGCTCCCTCCAGTACTCCAGCATGTGATCCCAGACCGGACCATATGTGATCTTCCCATCGCAGTAGAGTTCGAGTGCCTCGTCTATGTTTGCCAGCTCCCTGGCCTCGGGTGGTAAGAAGGACTTCTGGAACTGGAAGTAGGAGACGAAGTTGTCCTTGGGTTCTCGGCAGAGGTAGATTATCTTAGCACCTTTCACGGACTCGGGTAGCAACGAGAAGGGATCGTGCATGCTGATGATCCTCGGACTGTCACCATCGGCTGCCGCATCGTCTACCAGCTGCGGATTCCCAAGAAACAAGACAAGTTCGTGAGGATTCATGGTCGATACAGGGTGCTGTTGCAGCTGGTCGACGGGATACTTGTTCCTGTGAAGCACGGAGAAGCACAACGCCTTTATCCACGTGGTGCCCGACTTGGGGAAGCAGGCGAGGAAGATGTCCGATGGACGAGCTTTAAAACTTTCCCGAGCGGCGAAGTTTAGATGGAGAAAGGACTCTAAGAACCAATATCCCTTGTATTGCCAGATAGGAGGAGCGAAGCTTCTCTCTTGCTTCGGAAGAGTGGAAACCAGATCCATGTAGCTCTTTCCCTCTTCACCGCCTTGCGATGGCACCGACAGCTGCGAGGAAGACATTATTAGCTTTCTCAGACGACGATGGCCGAGGCAGGTAACCACGGAGGCTGACGACGAAGATCTATATCTGGAAAACATATTCACGTGATCAATTGTTATTTCTTTAGAAAAGCGTGATCATTTATTATTATTTGATGACAGAGGTGAAGGGGAAGTCGGTGGCGTTGTCGACCGCATCACGCCTAAACCTCGCCGGCCCCACGTCCTTCCATCCAGCACGCGAAGTCGACGAGGGTAGTCACGTCTTCAACCACTCCCCTTCCGTCTTTTACTTCCGAAAATTCCTACCCAACGTGGAGTTGGTACAAATTAATTTAAATGTAATTTTATACGTATAAATATAATCATATTAATTTTCAATAATTATCAGAAACTTTTCTTTAAAATAAATAAAAATCTTAGTAGCAAACCCAATCATCGTGGAGATGATCGATGATATGACATTGCATGCCGTCGATTGAAAACGTACTTTATTATAAAAAATTTGTAAAATTACATCTGAATCTAATGTTCCGTGGCCTAATAATTTTTTAGTAATAATAACAATAATTATCTTACAAAAATCATAAAAAATAATTAGCTGAATTACAAGAGAGAGGTGAATCTAAAGCTCAAACTTATTTTATGTAGTATCAAATGATTATACAAAAGAGAGGTGAATTATATTTTTCAATATCTTCAATTATAATTGAAACTTTAAAATTAAAAATAAATTGAGATACTATTTTAATCAAATCATTTTATTCAAGGTTTCAATTACAATATATAATTCAATTCTCCTAAAAAATTATAGATGTAATTATATCATAATACCAATTTCATCTAATCAATTTTATAACTACAAATAGAAAAAACTAATTTACGGAATTTAAAATATTTCTCCCTATTTGAGATTTTCTTCTTCTTCTTCTTTTTTTATAAATCTTTAGTGACTAATATCTAACTTTCTCTACTTCACCAAATTTACTTTCTTTTGATTCTTCAATTCATTAGTAATATATATCTGACTTTCTCTTCTTCACCGAATTTTCTTCTATCTGAGAGTTTTTCCTCGGAGAGGTGTTTGATCTCTAAAAATATGGTTCGTTTGGTGTGTAGGGATAATTGATTAACGAAAATTCTATGCCTTTTATACTATATCTTCATCTCATGCATATTTTTCACGTTTAACCACAATTTGTTTTCCACTCTTCACGTCTCTTCTTTATCCTTCATCGAAATACACACGTTCTGATCTACGTTTTCCTCTTGAATTTTCTTTAATCATCAATCCTAGATCTTTAAAAAATTTTCTGCAAAATAAACTTCTTGTCCAAAATTTTTCATCAAGTGTAATAACAAACCATTGTGTTAATATTAACTAAATGAGTAAAACAAGTAGATTTATAAATTAACGTATCTAACTTAACGAGTTTATCATGTGCCAATTCACATGACAAGTACTGTAGCTAACTTAACGAACTAAGTCTGTGGTATTATAGTTAACTCAACGAACCAGTTTCATGGTGTTATGCTAACTCAACGAACCAACTTTGCATGTCTTTTAGAAGGTTAGATGCTAACTCACCGAAAATAGTTTAAGTATCGGATAGTTAAGTTTTCAAAGTATCTGAAATACCTTTTTACCATAAAAACTAGTGAGACATGTGTTGTGACCTGGAAACATGACTTAAGTTATCTTTTAGAAGGTTAGATGCTAACTTACCAAAAACAGTTTAAGTTTCAGATAATTACAGTTATAAGTCTCTGAAAAATCCTTTGATAACTTAACTATCCAGTAATAAATAAATGTTTTAAACAATAAAGTATTTACCACGTGCAAGAATAATAACTTTAAGTTTATAACACTAACTTAACGTGTTGCCTTAGTGTTCAATATAACAACTCAACATATGTAGTTATGTTAACTTAACGAGTTAAACATATGCAACTCACATGATACAAAATAACATTCGTAAACTTTAATTTCACCACTTGCATAATACTAACTCAATGAATTTATTTCTTCACTTTAACATTTTGTTCACTAACTCAAGAGTTCTCATGTGACTTATTTTAACCTTTAAGTCTATAACTCAACGAGTTCTCACTTGACCTTTTTACAAATAAAACACTAACTCAACGAGTTATTTTAACGTGTACAGTACATAATATAGAAAATATAACTTTAAAATATATCATGTTTTACAATAAAAATACATGTTAACTTAACATTTAGTTAAATGAAAGTTAGTATAATGTAACGACTTGTTATTTAACTTAGCATAATTTCAAATCCATTACAAACAAGTATTTATATCAGTAAACTTTTTCTGTATTAATTGATGTTCTTAATTTACTTTCACAAACAATAGTAATTGAGTAAATATGATTACATTCATTTAGCACACATCATCAAAACAAAATACTCAACAATCTCTGCCTCTTTAATGATGATAAAACCATATTAAATCAATTATGAAATATATTTAACTCAACGAAGCACTTTCGTTAGGTTAAGTTTTAATTCAACAAATAAGTTTGTTGACTTAAGTTCACTTAAGCTTATTTTTGTTGTTTGTGTAAAAATCATCTCTTAGATCACAAGTCATTACTATTACCACTTATATTAATGCCACTTGTAAAAATCATCTCTTAGAAGTAAAACTTTCATAAAAGAATTGATCAACAAACTCATAATCATCTCCCTCTTTTTAAAAATATACATTTAAAATCATAATCATTTCCCCCTTTTTGTCATTAATCAAAAAGATGATTACAAAGTATTAAAACGAGAGACAAGTATGTACAGCTAAAATCTATAAACTTTAATAAGAATTGAAATACATTTACAGTAAAATGTATTATTCAAACAATCAATCAAGAAATACAAACATTACATTTTATATTCAGAAAATAAGTAAACAAACAAATGACAATACATTTATCTATTCCTCCTAATAATATCGCCTATGGCATTACAAATCTTATCTCCTAGATGCCTAAAATCATTTCTGATGTTATTAAGTACTACATCTAAGTTAGGAGGTAGTTCAGATTGTTGTTGTACTTGATCTAAATAATTTTGCTGTTGTTGTTGATGTGGAAGGTTAGGTTGTTGTTGCTGGTATTTTTGCAAATTTTTTATACTAAATGCTCTCATACTTTTAACTTCAAAGGGGCAATTAGATAAATCCATTTGGCTTGCAATAATTCAACATACAACATCACTAAAAAATAACATTGAACTCATATGTTGTAGTTGATATATGAAAACATCAAACCAATTTATTTGTATTCTATTTAGTATGTCATAAGTTGCATATAAACAACTTCTACTTACTTCCAGATTATGTCCAACTCTCTAAAATAAATTTACATGCAGAATATTTGCAATAAACCTAGTTTTCGCATTCAAATTTTCCATTAATCTCATTTCAGAATATACATCTAGAATCTATGATAAAGACTAAATGTCCCATTCTAGTTGTCTAACTATGTCAAATCTATTAGTAACAACAACACCATCATTCCATAATCCCAAAACTTCAAAAATTAATTCAGGAGATAAAGTAAACTCCTACTTAGATATTTGAGTTTTCAAAAGATTTTCATTCTATACTAGATTACTGTAAAAAGCTGCAATAAGCACTTTATATTATTTCCATTTCATGCCAACTAGTAAGAATTATATTAGGTCTTGAAACTCAAACAAATCTTTAATTTCCATCAAACTTCTAAACTTTATTGGTCTAGCATGCAGAATTTGACATAAAATCAAACTATTGTATTTCTACAATGCTTCCTTAGATTTAAAATGAATTGAATTACCTTGAACGTGTAGGGTCCTATATTTAGAAGGTAATACTTGAAGCCTTGATTCAGAATTTAATTCTTCTTCAGGAATCTCTTCTTCAAAATGAATGTCATGTTGTTCCTCTATCAAAATATTTTCTTAAAGCTACTCAAGTAAGCTTGATTCTTCAGCTTCAATAGTGTAAGAAACATTTTCAATATCCGTAACATTCATTAATTCAGTTTCTACAAAATGTTCAGAGTTCAAATTTTCCATAAATTCATTAGCCCTTGTATCTATTTGTAAATTTTCATTTTCTTCAACAGATATATCCATGTCTACATGTTGTGAATTCTTAGACTCTATTTCTATAGATTTTGAAATAGGCTAATCAACTTTAAGCTTTTCTGGAGTCTTATCTTGTTCAATAGTTGCTACTCCAGACAATTTAGCATCTGAACTAGTTATTACCTCAATATTTTCAAGCACTTCTACAATAACTTGTTCAATTTTGTTTGCCTGATGCTCTAATTGTTCAATTTCCTTATCATTAGGGCTTGATTCTATAGAAAAACTTGAACTAATTTGTTGCTTTGGTCTCTTTCCAAGTTTTCTAGAAAATGATAATAATGTCTCATTATCATTGTCAGTTTCAATGTATTCTGAACTGATCACCTTGTTAAATGCAATATAAGGCACAATGTCTAGACATACATGAACTATCACCCAATCAGATACTTGTAACTATAACTTACTGAAGTGTCCTTTAACTATCAGATTGTTAGCTAGAGTAACCCTTCGAAATCCTTCTCTTTAAATTTCCAACTACTTTCTTATTTCAGCACATGCAAAAAAGAATAACTTAAGTTTTTCAAATAGATAAGTCTATAACCTTCTGAAAATTCTTATTTTTCGGATAGTTAGCTTTCTAACTCACTGAAAAATCACTTAAGTCTTTTGTTCTAGATTTCTACACGTGGGTAATTGAATGACTTAAGTTTCGAATAGTTAACTTTTCTAACTTACCGAAAAGTCCTTTAGCTTCTGGATAGTTAACTCCTTAACTCTCCAATCATTCAATCTATATTAACTGTCCGATCATTTAACTCTCTGAAGGCTTTGTAAATTTGGATAGTTATCCTTCTAACTGTTTGATGGTATTTCTACTACTTTACTCTTCGGATACTTAAGTATGTAACTTACCAAAAATTAACTTTCTTTTGGATACTTGGCTTGGTAACTATCTGTTTTTCTTGCAACTTTATAGCAGTAAATTCTGAACTACCTGAATTTGTTTATCTGCCTTATATTCTTTAGTTGCATTGTCTTCATTGTGAAATACAATATGTTTTCTCACATAGGTTTTTGCATTATCAAAATACTAGGGTCCTAACATAGCCGTCCTTTACATGGTTGTATACATGGCTGTCATCACATGTACAGCCACCAAAGGAGGAAGATCGTCCAAGCACCACAAAGATCCACCATTGAGCATGCAACTTCCCCCAAAATCATCTACTAGCCTTGATGCAAGTTTGAAGGAACCAAACTCACTAAGGGAGCTTCCAAAAGAGGGAGAACATCCACCTTCCAGTAACCAACAAACTCCTCCAAGAAGTCCTAGTTGTCCTCCTTCCACCCTTGAGCCTAGCTTGGAGAAGGGAGAAGTCTTCTAGCCTTTTTCCTTGCTTAGAGAATGTTGGAGGGGAGAGTTTTCTTGGCCTTTCTCGTTGTTGAGGACGTGGAGGGTTGCTCCTAGGGCATGAAATGTTGAAATGGTGAAGAGAGGGGTGAAAGAGGAGAGAGGGTGTGCTTAAATAGGAAGTTGAGTGTTGGAGTTGATCTCCAACACCTTTGATCCAAGGGCCACCATTTTTTCTCCTTTATTAACTTTTTTTTAACCTACAAAACTCAATTAAAAATATCAAAACATTTAAGGAATAAAGTTAAATCAACTAAGATACATGAGTAACTAATAAAAGTTCAATATCATTACATTCCAGAAATACCCATGTACTTTATTCACCCTAATTAACCTAAGTGTTAAAATGAAATTGACCTAGTTAATAAAACTATATTAATAACATATGTAAGGCCAACCAAGATACAATTGTATTTCCATGAAGTACAAAATTAAGATAGAGTCTCATTTATGCAATATATTTCCATTTAAGCACATGTTCAAATAGATAATCAAAAATGCATCTATAAATTAATTTCACTTAAGCACATCTAAATATAGATCTTTAAAAGCATAAAATGCATCCATTAAGTATATGAAATATGCATAAATTATGACTCTACACATACACATTCATAAGAATTAAATTAAGTCAAATTAGATTTAAAAATACACACACTCAACATTCACCTCCCTTTAGTAAGTCCATACGATCCTAACAAACTTCTAGGAGATGTTGGTTAGAGCTACGACCAAAAAGCTCAAGTGAATGGTTGGTTCTTGTTTCGACTTGAAAGCAAGTGTATGTAAATGTTAAATCATTTAATGAAGCTCAAGTGATCTTTGGGGGTGGACTAGCCAAGTTGGTGAACCACTTAAAAATTGTGTGTTCTTTTCTTTATTTTCCATTGTGCATGTTTTACTTATCAATTTAATACTTGTGCATATTGAACACTCATATAAGTTAGAAATATTTTAAATTGGCATAGATCTCCATTCAACCCCCCCTCTAGTGAGCTAGTTGATCCTAACATATCATTTTCTCCATCTTTCCCCACCTTTTCTCTAGAGTCCTCATCAATTTGTTTTGTGATCTATAATGTTATAATATGTGTCAACAACAAACTTATCATTACATTATTGTTATGTTTACATAGTTTTGTGTTTTCTTTCTTATTCCTTACTTTTTTGATTGTGCTTTGTATAGGAATCACCAATTTATACTAATGGAATTAGACAAAGGTATAAAAAGGTTGAAATTTTTAATGGAAGACCAGGATGACAGACAACAACTACTCATGTTGGTACTTTCAATATATAAATTCATTTATGTGATGACAAACACTTCAATTAATATTGCAAGAAATACTAATTGCATATAGAATAAAGAAGAATAAAAGTATATAACAAGATTATTAAATTCTTCTTTATTCAACCAAATATACAATTTTAGGAAAATATATCAAATGAATCAACATATTTTCTTCCATTTTTGCAAGTTGTTAAGGAATTAAGACTAGTGCAAGATAGACATATAACTATGGAATAAATAATTACAATATTCCTTGTTACAATTGGACAAAATAAAAAACATAATGTAACTACAAAGTATTTTCATCAATATGATTGGAGAGTTGATACTTATTTCAATGAGATGCTAAATGGCATAATAAAATTAAAAAATATACTTCTAATGAAGCCTTCTTCAATAACTCCCAACAATATTCAAAATGAATGTAATGTTTTTAACACTTCATGGTAAAGAAATGCTGTTTATAATATACTTTTGTAATAAATTATTATATGGAAATTAACCTTATGATATGGGTTTTTAAGATTGTATGGATGTTATCAATGATATATATGTCAAAACTATCATTTATGAAGAAAAAACTACAATATTCATAAACAAAAATAGTGAATTGTCACAAAATATTTTAGCAATTTGTAATTTTAATATGAAAATTATGTGTTTCCAAACAAATGAGAGGAATTACTTGCAAATGTGTGAGTTCTTTAAGATGTAATAACTCAACTCAATAACCTTAAGGATCTACTAAGTTCATTACTTATGATAAAACTTGAAATTACTTTGCATAGTTTATATTTGTATATACAATTCTTTTGACATTCTAGTTTATATTTGTATTGAATTTTATGCAAGTAAGTTTTAGTTAGTAGATACTAATTATCCAAATCAATCAAAATTTATTTATATATTTCAAGATATTATATATTACCTGATCAAGTTTGATGCAAATCAACTTATAATAAATGTCATAAAGAACTTTAATTACCAATATTCTCAATCAAGAATAGTTACATGTCATTTTTAAAAAAATACAAGTTAAGATTGTTTTAACATATTTTCTAAATTAAAGTAATTAAGATAAATTTACTTGAAATTCTTCAAATTAAATTACAAGAAATTAAGTTTGCTGATCGTTAGAATCCTACAAGTTCTTGACTATACAAAAAGGAAAGAGGAAGTATATATTATATTACTATTGGACAAATACATAAGAAGGAAATTACTAATAAAATAGAAATTTGTGATATGCAATTTTCATATTTTATATTTGAACTTTATCTTGTATTGATTGATTTATATTTTATAAAGATTTATGAATATTATGTTTATTATAATACATTGTATATTCAAGTTTAGGTCACATCATTTTTTGTCACATCTACAATATTTAAATTTTAAATTTTATCATTTTTCATTAAATACATAAATATCATGAATCACTTTCATCATTTTTTTTTTTTTTTTGTCATGATTTGAATGTACAGATACCCGTTAAAAAGCCAAGACAGTAGGTCATTAAAAAAAAGGTTAGAAAATTGGGATGAATTGAGGACCAACATGGATAGGGACCACCCGGGAAAAAAGGTTGCGAGATTCCCGCAACGATGAGACAAGGACACCTCAAACAATTCTTAACCTTTAGGTAGTTAAATTGATTCAATCATCTCATCTCGTACTTTACCTCGAAGGTGTTTTTTTTCTGACCATAATTTTCACATTGATCTTTGAGGAAACCGTCTCTCTCTCTCTTATCTGTGTGTATATATAATTTTATTCGGAGTTTGTCTTTCACATTTCGCCGTACTAGTTTGGCTCTCGTTCCTGATCACCCGTCCAAATTAATACCCTTTCTTCCTCACAATCTGCACGTATACAACCAAGAACCTGTCCGCGCTCACGTCGATGTTTTCCGGTGTTGATCGTCGTACGCTCGCCGGGAAACTACATCTTCCTTTACCTCTTGCGTGCTTCCTACATCTCCGGCTGCCAACCCTAAGCAAAGCATGGACGGCCGAGATCAATATTTTGCTGCCATCCAAGAAGACGACCAGTTGTACTAGCTAACTTATTCCGGTGCTATCCTACCTGAGCTCTTTATCATCATCGTCGTCGTCGTCGTTGAATTCTATCTCTTTTAACTACGATGTGGTGTGCTTGTGATTCTTGACCTTGTAAGACCTTTTCTTCGTCTCATCTGCCATTGATCTCTCTTTCCGTAGTGGGTTCTGATCCTACTCCTTCCCCCTTACCTCTTACTCTCAGATGGTGCTTCTCCTCCTTGCGTTGACCCTCTCATGCTTCTCTCGGATCCTTCACTTTTATCTATCCCTTCTGAGCTTATTACTGCTACGTACCCAACTTGTTAAACACTTCAAGCTCATGTAGATTAATGACCAATTTACCATAAATTAAGATTAGTATACTTGGTTAATTATTAATTACCTGTGAATTTTATCTTTATGCTAGCTCTTCCATTTCATGGGTTTTCATATATTAATCGTTAAAATGATGCACTCGGTGCATTTTTTCTTTTATTGTATTTTATTTTGTAAGTCCCGATGTTGTAATATTGAATTGATACGACAACAGACAAAAATGTAGACGGACAACAGCCGGAAAACAAGGAAAAGCGTTCGTACTATCGCCTGGGGACAGGGAAGGCGTGGTGCCTTGATATGAATAGTTGGGCAAAATAATAGGACCCTCTTCGGTGCTTCCAAAAGATTTCGAAGGTTTTTGCAATTTTGGAAAATTTTTATATTATGGTATATATCCTTTTGAAATGTATATTTACTCTAAATCTCTTTTAACTTTTATGTTTCTGGCGTCCTCAAGGTTAAGATATTTGATGGTAATGTTTGATTCAACTGCTGAAAGTTCCTCCTCTTCTTCTTCATCCAGCTTCTTCTTTTCTTTCGATCTCTTTGCTTTTTCTTCTTCTTCTTCTTCTTCTTCTACTCTTCGTCCGCTACCTTCTCTGCAACTCTTTCACTTCTTTTTACCTCTCCTCCTCCCCCTCCTCCTTTGTCTCTTCGTCTTCCACTTAGTATTTTGATATGGGAGTATCCCAGCTGTTGCTCTGCAATATTCATATTCACATCTTTCTCCTTTCAAAGGTTTGAAGATGAGAAATATAGAGAGAGGCAAGTCAAAGTTGAAATGCAAGAACATGAATTGCTGTTGTTGAGTAAGTTGGATGAAGTAAATGGCAAGGGGAAGCTCATATTGACTCGCATTTATTTTGTGTAATTTGATCATGTTGAAAACGTTGTCTTGGTAGTAAGTTAACTTTGTTGAAGCTGTAATCATCCTCTCTATGTTGATGATGTTGAAAGTGTAGTGAATAAAATTTGTTGTTGTTACGTTGTGTTCTGAGAAACTTGACATTTTTTGTAACATTATGGAAGTTAGAGCAAGATGTGTTCACCATTTTGGAGAACAAATGAATTTCAAGAAGTTAATTTCCACCAACTGAACTAGAACAATATTTATAGATCAATATGTCAAATTTGTAAAATCTAAAAAATTGTTTAAAAATTAATATACTTTTTACAACATTACTAAGACTAAAAGTGTCAATTAGGTTAAGCTTAATTGTGACAACACAATTTAACTTGTCAAATCATGTCATTGACCAACACAATACAATTTTTTTTAAGTCGTATTAAACTATCATCTAATGGAACCAAGTTGTGACGACATGACTCAATTTAAGCATGCAGATCAATCCAATATGATTTTGTTTTTTAAGTATCAATATATTAGTTATAGAAATGACATATCAAAAAAAAAATTAAACAAAACCTTTGTCTGCATCGATCTTCAATATACCAATTGTAAAATCAGTATGTCAAAGAGTAAAATTTGACATGACCTAAGATGATCAAATAATGTTGTTCAAACGGGCAATGCTTGGGCCACTACCTTACATCTCTTGGCCCAACACATATCTAGCAATTTCATGCTAAACATGTTGTTGACAGTATTCAATCAATAGCAATAGAAGGCCTAGAAGGAGAAACCGTCTCCGTCCTAATCCAGAGCTTAAGAAGCAAAACTTAGATCACAACTTTGTAAAGCTTAAGAAGTCACCCCCCAAAGATCCAGATATTTCATATAAAGCATCTAATATATTGTGAAATTCCAATAAAAAAAACAATTGGTGGTAGATGTTATCTATCATTATATAAAGTTAAATTTTACTTCTTTCTTTTCAATACAAGACTTCTCCAACAATTTTTCATTTAAATTTCTGTTTTTCTAAATCAAATGGATGTATGTTAACTTTGATATCATGCAAAACCTTAAAGTAAAAATGGTTACTGAATCTTTAATCCTTTTTATTTTTTATGAGATTTATATTTTTAAACTTAAGATGTATTTTATACTCTAATGTGACGACGCTTCAAGGTTTCAAATTTGTCACCATTCGAGCTTGAAATCTCATCTCATCTCATCCGCGTCCTCAATGCGAGCAAGACTCCTGACAGCAAAAGCCACCTCAAACCTCTCCATCCTCGAGACCCACCTGCAGCAATGCAGGACCCTCCGGCACTTCCTCCAGATCCACGGCCGCATGGTCGCCTCCGGCTTCCTTCGCGACGCCTACGCGGCGAGCCGAGTCATCGACCTCTCCACCCGCTTCCCGTTCGTCGACCTCGATTACTCCCTCCGGCTGCTCGGCCACGTTCCCAAACCCAACGTGTTCACGTGGAACAGGGTGATGAAGGCCAGTGTCTACAACAACCGCCCCCGCCTCGCCTTCCGCCTTTACACGTCCATGTTGCTGGACAACTCCTTTCCTGACAACTACACCCACCCCATCCTTCTCCAGGCGTGTTCTGTGCTGGGGGACGCCAAGGGAGGCGAACAGATACATGCCCATGCCTTGGAGTTGGGTTTTGGGTCCGACGTTTACGTGGTGAACACCCTGATGAATCTGTACTGCGTCTGTGGGAAGGCCAAGGATGCCGCACGGAAGGTGTTCGACGAGAGTCCCGTCGTGGATGTGGTCTCGTGGAACACGATTTTGGCGGGGTACGTGGACACTGGAGATGTCGAGGAAGCCACTTGGGTCTACGAGCGCATGCCAGAGAGGAGCACGGTGGCGTCAAACTCCATGATTGCGATGTTCGGTCGGAGCCATCTTGTGGACAATGCTCGCAAGCTCTTCGACAGGATGAGTGTCAGGGACGTTGTGTCGTGGACTGCCATCATATCGTGCTATGAGCAGAATGGGGTATACGCCGAGGCTCTAGAGATGTTTGCTCGAATGATTTCTGAAGAAGTCCCACTGGATGAGGTTGCATTGGTCAGCGTCCTAACTGCCTGTGGTCGGCTGGTTGCAGGCAGGGACGGAGAAACGATTCATGGACTGGTCGTGAGAACAGGATTTGTTTCGTACCTTAACTTGTACAATTCTTTGATTTACATGTATTCAAGCTGCTTGGATATAACTGCGGCAAGGAGGTTATTTGATGAAGCCGATCGCTTGGACCAAATATCATGGAATTCTATGATATCAGGTTATGTGAAGTGTGGGTCAATTGATGATGCAAGGCAACTCTTTGATGCCATGCTAGACAAGGATGCTGTTTCATGGAGCACTATGTTATCAGGCTATGCACAATATGATCGGTATCCAGAGACAATGGCACTGTTCCACAAGATGCAACTTGGCTCAGTCACGCCTGATGAGACTGCTTTGGTGAGTGTGTTGTCAGCTTGTGCCCACTTATCATCCCTACAACAAGGTAGATGGATTCATGCTTATATAAGGAAGATTAGATGTAGAATTAATGCCATTGTCGGTACCGCTCTCATAGACATGTACATGAAATGTGGTTGTGTAATGAGTGCAATGCAGGTGTTTGATACCATGGAAGAAAGAGGTATCTCCACCTGGAACGCACTGATAATGGGGTTGGCAATGAATGGTTTCGTTACCGAATCACTAGAGAAATTCTCAGAGATGAAAAGCTTTGGTGTGGTACCCAACGAAATAACATTTGTTGGAGTCTTGGGAGCTTGTCGGCATGTTGGTCTAGTAGATGAGGGGCGACGACATTTTGATTCCATGAAGCAAGTATACAAAATTGAGCCCAATGTTAAGCACTACGGTTGCATGGTTGACCTTCTTGGTCGTGCTGGTTTTCTGAAGGAAGCTGAGCATCTCATAGAGAATATGCCAATGGCCCCTGATGTCGCTACATTGGGTGCATTGCTAGGTGCTTGTAGGAAACATGGTGCATCTGACATAGGGGAGAGGATGGGAAGAAAGTTCATTGAGCTTGAACCCCAACACGATGGATTCCATGTTTTACTATCCAACATCTATGCATCTAGGGGAAAGTGGGATGATGCTGTGCAGATTAGGGGGATAATGAAAGACCACAGAGTTCTAAAGTTACCTGGCTGTAGCCTAATAGAAGCAGATGGTGTTGTACATGAATTCTTGGCATAGATAAGACACACCCTACGGCAAAGCAAATTAAAGAAATGATGAATGAGATAGCTTTATAGTGGTCACATTCAATGTTGACTGACGAGGAGGATTAGGAAACATTGTTGTATAGACATAGTGAGAAGCTTGTGATTTCCTCTGAGCTCATTTACACTTCTCCCCCTGCTCCCCTCCAGGTGATGAAGAATTTAGGCATATGCAACAATTGTCATGTAGTAGCTAATATCATGTCAAGAATGTTCCACCATGAAATCATAGTGAGGGACCATCAGCACTCCCATCATTTCACAGATGATTCGTGTTCATATGTTGATTATTGGTAGGGAATTAAAAATGACCTCATAACATCAGTTTTTTGTAGTGTATCATAACAAGTTTTGTAAAAGGAGTGTGATTTATTTGTTTATAGAATGAGGTTCTTGTAGGATTCAAGGGTAAATACTCACCATGTACTGATGTATACAACCTCGAGGCATGATGAATATACACAAAATTGAGTAGAGCATAGGGTGGTTGTTTTTGAAAACCTTATGCTTACTTGCAATTATTCTTTCAATTTCATGAAATAGGAGCATCATATTTCTTTAGCAATGTTGTTTGTTTCCATATGACTATCTAATATTCTTCCAATCTTATTTGTAGAAAGATCAATTCCAAAAGAAAGTCCAATACAGCGAGAACCATTGGACAAACTTGTTTACATCAGTTATTACAAGCATCTTAAGGAGCCAAACTATCAAAAAGTAATCATTTCTGTTCGGTTAATTGATTCTAACTGTTTCATACGCACCCCTAATAGATATGTGTGCCTATATAAATAGACTTGAAGAATCTAAAGAAAAACAAAACTATATTAGAAATAAGAAAAATAACCCCTAACGTAGTTCTTTGGCCCGTTGATGTTTGCTTTATAAATAGATTTTTGTTATGCAAGAGTGCTTTGTTCATTTTAGACCCTTTTTATGTATTTCTATTTGAAGTACATTTTTATTTTAGGTTAAAATCAATAATCGATGGGAACAGGCTGATTTTCAATCAATAATCATATGCATTGCCCATTTCAAACTCCGATCCCTTGCTGCATCACCCACCGAAGATACCATTTCATTCACGGTATGTTGATTTACACAAAAAATTATTTAAAATTATATATATATTTTTAAATCAAGCCTTAATATATAATTCACGTTAATATCTAAGTTAAGCATTCATTATATATATATATATATATAATAACATACACAAACACCACATTAAAATTCTTCGTCGTCGTCCCCCACCAATTTGGATACAATCAAAAAGCTCGTCTCGGACTGATCGACGAAACAAGAGAGGTCTGGTTTTCCCTCGTTCATGAGCCGACAGAGCCAGAGAATACTGCTTTACACCAGAAGAAGTAGAAGAGGAAGAAGCAGACCATCACACCACCGTCAGCAACCACCACATCCGCCTCCTCCGCAAACCCACAACGACCCCATTCTAGCCAAGCTGGAAGCATGCCGCACCGCCATCCAACTCGCTCAAATCCATGCCAACGTCGTCGTCTCCGGCCTCTTCCCCAACATCCTCTACGCCAGCCGCCTCCTAAAGGCGTCGGTGTCCTCGGCCCTCTCCCTCCAGGAGCTCCACACGACCACGTTTCTCTTCTCCCAGATACACCGCCCAGACGTCTTCTGCTACAACCTCATGGTCAGGGCTTACTCCAAGAGCCCCACTCCGCTGAGGTCCTTCTCTTTCTACCAACAATTTCAACGTCGACGCCAACTACGTTCCAACGAGTACACCTTCTGCTTCTTGCTCGACTCCTGCTCTTCCCATGGGCGGGCGGCTCTGCCGGTCGGTAGGCAAGTTCACGGTCATCTCGGCAAGCACGGCCTTGACTCGGGATTATTTGCGGGGACGTCCCTGGTCAATATGTATGGCAAGTGTGGTGCACCGGAGGATGCACGTCGGGCGTTCGATGGAATGCCCCGCAGGAACGAGGTCTCCTACGGGGCCATGGTGGGTGCTTGCCTCTCAAGCAATTACCTGGAAGAAGGGTTTGCACTGGTTAGAGAGATGACATCGGTGGGTGTGGAGCCCAGCAATGCGACGTTGGTCGGTGTGGTTCGAGCAAGCCGCGCGAATTCGGGGGGGCTGGCCATGGCTAGGGCCGTGCACGGGTTTGTCGTGGTACGAGGTTTGGAGCACAACGTCACGCTTGGTACCAGTCTAGTCGACGCGTATGCCAAGCACGGGGACGTCGAAACTGCCGGGAGGATGTTCGCGGCAATGCCCAAGAAGAGCGTGGCCTCGTGGAACTGCATGATCAACGGGCTGGCGGTGAACGGAAATGGCATGGCTGCCGTCGCCACGTTCGATGCGATGCAGATGGCCGGACAATCGCCCAACAGCTCGACATTCGTGGCGGTCTTGAATGCTTGCAGGCACGCCGGAATGGTGGAAGAGGGGGAGAAGTGCCTTTGCTTGATGAGCAAGGATTACGAGATCACTCCGGAGCTGAAGCACTACGGATGTATGGTTGACCTCTACGGTCGGGCAGGTCGGCTGCGAGACGCCGTGGAAGTGGTGGTGAGGATGCCGGTTGAAGCGGACGCGGTGATATGGATGGCGTTGTTGGAGGCGTGCAAGATACACGGGCAGAGGTTGGTGGGGGAGATGGCCGGAGCACAGCTAGCGAAGCTGCTCCCTTACGATGCATGCCTGCATTTGCTCTTCACCAGTGCGTACGCCTCGTCTGACCCAAGGAATGCTACGGCGGAGATGAAGGTGAGGAAGGTAGCCGCTTGCAGTTCCATAGCCACATGACATCCATCTTTTATTACGGTGCGATTGTTTGGTAAATTAATTCTTTTGTTCATATTTCTAGTGATTTTTCGAATCTTACAGACTATAAACCTTTCTTGGAAATCTTACAAAGTGATTATAGAAGATCAATTAATTACACTATCATATATATATATATATATATATATATATAATAATTGGAGTGTACCCTTGTTTGATAATTCCACACGGGTTAGTTCTTACTAAGACTTCACATGTCGCATGTGAATGATTTAATAATTGCTGATTCCAAATTCAACTTTCAAATCTGAAAACCATCAAAAACTTGAAATTGTTGTTGAGCTTTAGACATTTGAAATTACTTAACAAACAAAAGGTAATTAACTAAGCTAAACAATTATAGATAGTCAATTGCTAGCTGAGCCTAAAGTTGTTAGAAGAAAGTGAAATAAATTTATTTCACACTTCCGCACCAAAGAAACCAAAGCTCTGAAAAAAAGGACAAGGATGCGAATAAACTCTAAGTGACAAGTAACTGAGAAGATCACCTTTCAAAGAAGAAGAATGTAACTGTTAAGACCCGGAACTCCAAGGACCCAGAGATGCGTTCGGTGAAGAGGGGGAACCGGAGGAAGATGACGCTGGAGGACGGCATTGTTGACATTAAAACAAACCAATAACCAGTACGGGTCTTCCTTCTTTCCTCTCCACTACGGTGCCTGTTAGGACCCAAGGGCGCAGCTTAATGGTAGAACATTGAGTTTGGTGCTGGTACAAAGGAACCATTGAGGAAGGGCTTATGTCACTTTAGAATGTTGGAAATTGAAAAGTTAAAAAAAAAAATTTCAACATTTTGGTGTCTGTGTCATCCCAGAAAGTTAGGAATTTTTTCCAACTTTCAAATATCAACCGATTCGAAAGTCCTCCCAAGTCGACTGTCGTCCGTCATCTACTCACCACCTAAGGTAATTAATTGCACAAGAAAGGTCACCCTAGTCTGAAAGTCCTTCTACGACGATGCTCATCTTTGCATAAGCAACCGTGTGTGACTTGTCTACGTCCAAAATAAGAAATTCTACCCTTCTCTCTCCTCCTTTTGCCTGCTTTCCTATCTCAGGCTTTCCTTCTGATCTTCTTTTCTTCGCTCCATTGAGTCGATCTTGATCGTGGGTAGTGGTGTTTCACGATCAACTTCTGCGACTATGCAAGGAGGACGACTAGCTTCCCCCACCATGTGAGGACGACAATCGATTTTCACAATCGTGCAAGAAGGACGACCAGCTTCCTCGACTGTGCGAGGAGGACGATTGGCTTCTGCAATCACGTAAGGAGGACGACGATCAACTTTTGCGACCATGCAAGGAGGATAGTCAGTCAACTTCTACGACCATGCATGGAGGACTACTGACTTCTGCAACCGCACAAGAAGGTCAATCGACTTCCACGACCATGTGAGGAGGACAATTGAGCTTCTACGACAGTGCTCGTCTCTAGCTTCTTCCCTGCAATGAATAATTAAAATATATATTTTATGATTATTAAAATGTATAATGTCAAATTAATTTGTTTTATTATTTAATATATAATATTATTTATTTGCAAATCTCTCCAAAAATTGCGGTCTTATCTATCTGCCTGCTATTTTTCTACAAAATAAAATAATAAAGACAATGTCATGGTAATTGTTGTTTTTATTGTAATTTTTATCACGTAAATGAAAATAAAGAGTATAAGTTAGGTGTAAGAAAAAGTAGAAAATGAAAATTATGTGATTAAAATAAGAAATTATACGAGCAAGAATAAAATTATATAGAACTAAATAATTTAATTTATTATTTAAAATATGTATTATAAATAATTTTAGAAAAAAATTTCAAAAATTATATAATTTTCCTAACTTTCCATCAATGACACAAACACCTTCAAATTTTACTTTTTGACTTTCTGATTTTTAACTTTTCTAACTTTCTAATTCCTAACTTTTTTGACTTTTTATTTCTTAACTTTTCTGACTTTCTAGATGTCACAAATAAGCTATTTGATGTCATGTTTTGAGGTGTGGATGATCAAACTAGTAAACTATTTGCTACCTGATCCCCTACTCTCTCTTGTAAAGTTTTTCTTTTCCTCTACCTCAAAAAAAACGAGCCAGTCCCCCCCTTTCAATTGACACTCTAATTCTCCTTAAATAATGCCACTACTACACGCCCATTCCATAGATCCTCCAACCGTCATGCTCAAAATTTATATGATAAGCATTCAAAAATCATTTACGTGGGACAACTAAGCAGATGCTGAGCGAGAAAGTTAAACGAACGAGGCTGTGACGTGGGAGTGCACCCTTTGCGAATCTTCCATCTTACATTTCTTCCTTCATTTCTCTTTTTTTTCATTTCATGAAGTCACGTGCCTTCACATGTTGCCCCTTCAACACTTAAACTTATCTTAACAATAAATAAATCATATCAAGAAGAATAAAGCCATATAAATGATTGTGTTGCAGAAAAAATAATGTCTCATTCCAAGTTTTTTTCAATAATTCTTATTTTATGAAAATTTCTTAATCCCTTCAATAAATTCTCACTAAATCAAAAAATCCATCAAATCTATTTAAATAACCATAATCAACATGAAATAATACGAACATATTCAATAAAAACATACATCATTTCATGCTCAACAGATGACAATGACACGACCAAGTCAATTTAACACCCTCTTGCAAACTCTACATGAGTATTAATGCAAATATGGAGCTTGTTTTTAAAAAATTGATGTTGAGGATATAATCCTTTAGTGAATATACGTGTACCTTGATTTTCTGTAGAGATTTAATCGACATTCAATTTCCCTTGTACCACTTTCTTTCAAATAAAGTAGAAATCTGCCTTCATATGCTCGGTCCTTACGTGGAAGACAGAATTAGAAGTCTATACAATAGCTGAAGAATTATCAAAAGATATAGATGGTATAGACCTTGTAGGAAATTTTAAGTTCTTTGAGGCCGACAAATTTCTGCTATTATTGAGGCCAAGTTGCAATATTGTACTTCGGCTGAAGATCGAGAGACCATCGAACGAAGATACTGCATAATCATCACTAAACGTAGATAATTTCATTGATCCTAAAGTGTCGATCAAAGATTCATTAATTGTTCCTTTCAAATATCCTCGGTGGTATACACTTGGTGATCACATGGATATTTGTAAGGCTCTAAATAAACCGACACACTGGGTTTACGTTAAAAGCAATGTCCGGACAACGTAACACATTGGAGAGCTCCAACAAGTTGCTTGTATTTGTTAAGTCTTCTTCCTTTTCCTCTCTTCCCATCTTATCCTCCTACGTCTGTTCTCTCTCCTCTCCTCCACGTCGCACGTCAAGATCCGGGAGCACAGCACAACACGCGGAATCCAAGATGAACCCAACGATAACTGAAAAGATTCATCTCAAATGTGGAGTAGCTTTTGCTCCAATTGTACTTCTAAATGGCAATAAACAGCACCCCTTCAAAAAACAAAAAGACAATGAAAGACAACAGAGGCTTCCCTCGTCCGTTTGCATAGGACGTGGATCATCCACCTACCTTCTTGCTTGTTCACCGAACAGCAAAACTTCCAAACTGACGTGCAAAAGATGGTAATTTGCTTGTGAAGAAAAGCATCTGGTTTGCTACATTTGGGGTCAAAAGATACGATTTCTGGAGCATCGCATAAAACTTGAATACCATAAGAGGCTGATCATTTCAGAGGTACAAATGCAAATGGTTTTAATAAAATCAGATCTACGGAAGATAAGTTGCTAATCATGTCAGTTGTCATAGTCCCTTGAATCAAACTCGTACTGGTACTAGTACAACACCGCTGAATACAATCAGTAGAAAAGTAATTTGGCACAATTCCATTTCTTACATCCCTATGTTCTTGATGAAATATAGAAATGAAGATACAACCTGATTCCATTTGTACAAAGAACAAGAATTCTGAACGGTTTAAACTCACTATATACATGAAATACTTCACGAAAATGTTTGCCTCGTGTTCAAGATTTATGTAGTGGGTAGGAAGCTTTCTTGGGTGATTGAATGACAGCAATATCATATAAACTGGGACCTGCATAGAGAAGTCAGATTCATTACTACTAATTAATATAGTAAAACTAAATAAGTTCATTAATGCAAAACAAGAAACCTTTAGCTTCGTCAGCTTTTTGGGCCTACCTAGGTGAATCAACAATTTCAGAAATAAATTGAATAAGATATCGTCAATCAGAAGCCTTTAGCTTCCGAGGCCTTTTGGATTGGGGTGGTGATGGAGGTGCCTCAGAAAACCTTCCAGGAGCCTAATATTGCACATTCGGTTTATAAGAAAGAAAAACAAAAAAGTAAATATAGAACATTCACAAGCAAAACATGAGTTCTAACATACCTTGCGTTTGTGATCCCTCTTACCAACCCTCTCACCTGAACAGTTATTTATGGATTAGTAAAAAAATGAGAACGTGCCATGCCTACAGTCATCTTCTTTAAAATGGCATCACCTGAAGAGCCATTTATTCTACGTTCCCACACAAAACAATGAATCCTACCATTAACCCAAATTGTTCAAATTGATAGTTTAATATTTGACATAGCTAAATGACATTTTTAAGTACCAATTATAAGGATAGTTTTTCTTGACAGATATTTCAGAAAACAATGAGAACGCTAGTACAGTCCCCAAGGGCGGTATACAAGGGCCCAGCAAAATATCATCTAGTTAGGACATAACTCAAGAATATGATTAAGTCCATTTCCTGTCATTTAATCATTGTCTAAAAATGTATAACGCATGAATTTAAACAATGAGAATATGAAATATGATTTTGATGTATTTTTTTTGAAACTTGTATGCTAGAAATCCTAGCACGTAAAGAATTTTATGACAGAAAAAATCCTTCTAAACAAAACAAACCAAACTTTAAATTCATGGCCTCAAATAAGCTGGTATTTGGCATAACTATTACTGCAATTTGAGTGTCTTTGGTTAGTGGTGGGGCATAACACTTTTTTTTTGTAAAACAAATGGTTGTAAGCACCCCCATACTAACAATATGTATCAAATGATCCTTGTACTTCCATTTTCAAGCATAGTCCTATTCCTCTGATGACAGCCTCTCACGGTGATAATAAGTAATCAGCAATACATTACTCCCAATCCATTTGCAATAGAAGAATTATTTATTACCTCCAAAGCCACCAGAATCAGGCACAAATGTCCGGTCCTGATCCCCACGTAGAGAACGCTGTTAGCATTTCAGAAACAATGAAGAGCTAATTGACGACCATGAAGAAAGAAGAAAATAATAAATAATAAATTGGAAAAAATATATTTATTAAAAATTTTGCTTCATTTTAGGGCCTGAAAGAAGAATCATGTCAAGATTGAAGGATGAAGTCCCATCATATAGCAAATATAACAGATTAACCAAGTGTTACCACAAGTAAAAAAGAACTCAAAATTTTCAGAAATTCTATGGGAAAATAATATTTTTAACAAGAAACATGAGAATACATTGTGGCCTCTGAAATATCATGTACCATGTTTGAACAGTCATAACATCATGGTAGTGACAAGTCTTACTACCTTGGGAGTGCTTGGACTTTCAGTGTATGAACCATCACGGTTTCCTGAAGCCTCTGCCTCCTTGTATTGCAACTGATTAAAGTAAAGTGACAAAGGCAGTGAGAAAATTATTAAAAATGAGAGAATGCATACAAAATCGCTAAGGAAGCAACTACTTGAAAATATAACACAGACGGATAGTTCTCCTTTAAGCTGGCCTTGTAATGATAGCATTGAGTCAACATATAACACTCTTGTTTTCTGACTAGTACTGAGTTTTATGATTAATAGAGTGGAGCAAATGTCAACAAAAAAAACCTAGCCAAATCAGATGCTTCAATGCATCAAGACAATCACACAACATAATTAATAGGTATCAATTACAAGAATCCATTCTCTCAATTTATTGGAGTAGTTGTCAAGGAATACACTAAGTATCGTGCACTTAATCGCTCTGGGCATTTTCACAGCAAGATCTTTTCTTTGATTAACTAGATCCTTGAAGGATTCAATTACAGATCAACAAGGATCCACTAATTTAGAAGGTGCTTTGAGATTTACTTCTAAATAAAATATAAGATGATTTCATAAATAATTAATAGGTATCATACATGGGATGAACATTACACCATGAAATACAACATCAAGAAAACCTAGAAACAAGATTAAAACATGCAATTAATAAAACATTTCTCCCATTAATATAAAAAAAGTGGAATAGGCACCAAAGATATTCAGAGTTCAGACACTAGAACCAGATTTTCAAATATCACACTATTCAGAATCTCCAAATACCTCACACATGATTGCATGAAATTTTAGACATAACCAGTCGAATACTTTGCTCCAATGTCCATTTTACTCTAGTTATTCTTTGACATACTTTTTAAGGGAGTGTTTGTACACCTAGAAAATGATAAAAAACGTTAAAAAAGAAAATGACAGAAAATTTTTCACTATTTTCTAAATGTTTGTACACCAAATGAATTTCCGAAGGATTCTATCATTTTCCCTCAGTATATAAGAAAAAATTTCTTTTATTTTCCAACTTTCTGATTTTTAAAACTGACGAAAAATAAAGAAATAGAAAAGGTGAATTATCACAGAATATATTAACAAATGTAATTTTGATATAGAAATTGTTTGTCTTTAGTGGATGGGAATTGATATTACAAGAAATAAATAAAATAATAAAGATGTGTGAAATGTATTTTATATTGTAACTATTATCACAAATAACTCTATCTTATATTATCTATAACAAATTTTATTATTCTCTATCTTGTAAACAAATAAAAAAAATATTTAATTTATTAATTTCAACATTTTTTATTCTGTAAATAAACATATATATTTTACATTCTATTATTTTTTGTCATTTTCTGTTTTGTGCCCAAACACCTTAATTTTCTATTGACTTTCTATCATTTTCTGTGATATTCCGTCATTTTTTTTCTACCATTTTTTAGATACACAAACACCCCTTAAATGAGTCAAAGTAAACAAAATTCATTTCTTCCAAATATCCTTGCCAAGAGAGCATTTCCACATCAAATGATCTAGACTTTCTTCAGAACCACCACACAGAACATTGTAGATCTCCACTACCAGTCTCTTTCCTTTGCATAGTAGCCAAAGGGAAAACTTAACTTTTAATGGAGAAGCAGTGACTTTTAAAGTCACTCTCATATGCCCAGTCCACTTTCCCTGATAATTTTGCAGGTTTCATACTAATTAACCAGGTGAACAGTCTTGCTCTCCATCCTGGAGCCGTGTTAGAGCCATATCCTCACTTTCTTCTCAAATATCTCTAATATTCCCTTCGGTAACCCAAACACTGACAAGTGAAAGACCATCCAATATTCTAAAACTCTTTTCAGCTGTATCATTCTCCCCGCAAAACTTAGCAACTTGCCCTTCCAACCCTCTATTTTCTGGTCAAAACTAACACACAACCCCAGTCTGTTTTTGAGTTGTTTTAAAGACAATGGCATTCCCAAGTATTTGAAAGGGAGGATTACAGTCTTACAATTCAGCATTTGTGCCATATTCACTAATTCCTCTTTTTCCACATGAATTCCCATCAACATACTTTTCTTGATATTAATCTTAACACCGAAGTTCATTTTAAAACTTCTAAGGATAAATTAAAAATTACTTAATTGTTCTGTTGAAGGGTTACAAAGCACCAGTGTTATCACTGGTGTATTGAAGTATCGTAATCTTTATATTTTGACCCTTCCAGCCATATAACCATCCTGCTGCTATTGTCCAACTGCACATTAAAGGAAGAATATTCATGAAAAAATTGAATATGAGAGGAGATAGTGGAGGCCCTGTCTAACTCTAACCTAAATGTGAATAAACACCTGTAAATCTACCACTGCTCTGCTAAATTTCAAGTGTTCACTCCATTGCAACCAATTCTGCAGGAAGCCATGAGCCTTCAGAACTTGTATCACAAACCACATATGTTATCAAATGCCTTCATAAAGTCAGTGTTGCGTGCCACACCACTTCTGCTGGATCTCCAATAGTCAGTTTGGATAGGATGATTCTCATTCAGAATAAGAAACATCCAAACAAGATAAAAAGATATGACCCATTACATCCCTCCGTCTGAGGATCTCTGATAATGCTAACAGACCACTAAAATATAAACAAGTTGTACACAACATTGCAAATCAAAAATTGGACAGATGCTTCGTAAGTCCACTCTGAACATAAAACTCAAAACATGACCACAGAGGACTTTAGACACCATCTCAGAGTAAGAAACATCCAAACAAGATAAAAATATGACCCATTACATCCCTCCGTCTGAGGATCTCTGATAATGCTAACAGACCACTAAAATAGAAACAAGTTGTACACAACATAGCAAATCAAAAATTGGACAGATGCTTCGTAAGTCCACTCTGAACATAAAACTCAAAACATAGACCTCAAAGGACTTTAGACACCATTCCTTCCAGAAATTGCCTACCTTGTCCTTCACACCCATCACACCAAGATGCCCAAGCACACCACCTATGAGTGTACTGAGAACCTCTTCGTCAGACCAGCCCAACACTCCCATCTCATTCTCTCTCCTCTTCCTTCCCCCACCTCTCATTCTCCCCCATTGGCTGCACATCTTCTAATAGATGCAGTTTAGGATCAGGGTGTGTGTAATCTATATAATGATAATCATCATTCACAAAGACAAATAAGTGAATAAACAAAGAAAAAGAAAGTATCAATTCCACCAACAAATTTGTATGACTTCCTAGACCGTGGTGAAGTAACCACTGGAGCAGCTAAAATCAACCATCACAATTGTCAGAATTGCTACAGGAGCTGTCAGTGCTGCCTGAGTGCACCATCTGAGCCACCAAAAGACACCAACAGAGTTAGATGAAACCCATCACTAGTGTTGTTGGAGCTAGGAATGGAACCACTAGAACCCTAAATTAGAGTACCACAATGGTCAGAATTGCTACAGGAGCTGTCAGTGCTGCCTGAGTGCACCATCTGAGCCGACAAAAGACACCAACAGAGTTGATGAAACCCATCACTAGTGTTGTTGTAGCTAGGAATGGAAACACTAGAACCCTAAATTAGAGTTTTCATATGAGGTGGGTACTGGACGAAAATGAGGGGAGAGGAGAGAGAAAACAGGGTTTATTTTGTTTTTAGGTTTTGTTTAAAATATATGGGCCTCTTGGATATATGGATGTTGAGTAGGATCCATCTATTACATTGATTCAACATGTCACGTACCTAGGTATCTTACCAAGGGTGTCATGACGCCTATTTGCCATTTTCCACCCTACCACCACAGCAATGCCTAGGCAAGCACTGAAAAAAGTATCGGAGATGACCATTTTATCCAAAAATGAAATGATTAATTAACTTTAGTAATAATCTACATAATTGAATTCATCAAACTAATTGTCTGAAAATCCGTAATATCCTCTACCCCACCAAACTCCAAGATAAGGAAGATGAAGAAATTAACAGTCAGATACATCTACAATTTCCCCCAGTTCTTAAAACATCACCAAATCAGTGCCTATTATATGTATGATAGAAAGGTTTGAAAATACCAACCGGAAATCCCCAGCAATTTTCTCCCTCAAGCTCCCAGACGACATTTGTACCTCCTTTATTGAGAATGTGGCATCATTAAAAGACAATCATGGTAGGGTATCAGGCCTCCATCTTGGCCACCAAAGATTAGGCTTATTGAATTACTTCCACTAATGATTACTGATAACCAGCTTTGCTTTTTGGCCTTAGAAACATTGACCATCTACTATAATTCTTTGAATATTGTTGATTCACTTCCTCTTAGAAGCACACTTGTCAAAGAATAAAGTACTTTGAAACCAAGTCATAATGGAACTGAACTAGAAGTTTATCCATGTGAATCAATGGTTATCTCTAATTGTTGGCCTTGGAAATGTTGGCTAACCATCTATTATGATTCTTTGAATATTGCTGATTCACTTCTCTAAACAGCAAATTTGCAAAAGAAAAGGTATATTAATTTGACTCATAATGAGGCCAACCTAGAAGTTCATCCATGTAAACCAATGGCCCTCAATAGGTAGGCCCATCAACTCAGGCTCCTCAACCCAAGGCCCATTTTTTCCTGACTTCTCATTTGAGTTTGGTGTCATTTATTGCTAACATGCTTGGGCGCATTAGCTATTGTTTCTATTAACCCTCCCTAGGCTTGATGACATCGACCCACCAAGGATGAGGTCATTCCCTAGATACGTTGGAATGGGTTGCTCTTCATGTTTTCAGCAACTATGGATTTAAACAATCATCCTTTCAAGAAAATTGTCCTAAAAGTTTCCATATTTGGAATGCATCTAATGAACCATCATCTTTGGAAGTTTGAATCTTGTCAATTATAATATTCCTCAATCCACTCCCAAATTTTGGTCTTTTCTGATTCACAAACATCAATTTTCCTCGACCTCCAACAAATCAACCATTAGACCCCATCTTTGAATGATATGGTGTTTGACATGCTAAGTGATTATTGGCAATTCAGGATTGTCCTAGTTATTCAACATCCTACTATTACCAGCATCGATATCCACTCCTTCATTGTTGGCAGTCACATCAATGATCATTTCCTCTAGTAAGTTCCTCTCAGCACTTGCCCATGAAAAATTGATGAGTTGTACTTTGTGAACTTCAATCCAAATGTGTTTGGGGATAATGAATTCATCAAAAACCTCTGTCAAGACTTCCACGACCTCCAATTGATGATGTGATCTTATTATTTTGGCTACTTTTAATTGTCCAAGTGACTCATCAAGATTTAGGTGTTAAATCATTGTTGTAAAAGTGAAGGAAAAACTGTACAAACATCATTTAGATATTTTTTATCCTTAACAATTTATTTTTTGAAAAACAGTTTAAGAAAGGTCGTTTCCCATTTTCTTCATTAAAATTACTGTCAACTGCTACTCAACATAAAGTCCAATTCAACATGATATTACACTTAATAACCTATAATCCATGAAAATCATGTATATGTTGTACTGTTAGCATACACTACTGATACAGATCAGAAAATGACACTATGGCATGAAAGTTGACAAGGGCCCTATTCAAAGGTATGAATGATCATCCTCCATGCTTGGTGGTGGTCAAGATAGAAAGGAAAAGAGGAATATTTAAGGGGAAGAAGCTGATGATCATCCTTGGCGTTTGATGGAAATCCATTCAAGATATGATGGGATTTGGTTGAATGGAATCAGCCAAAAAACATGTCAGTTGAACATGGTGGGTATGTAGTATTTTTCCTTTCTAGTGCACTGTAGTATCAGTTTTTGGATTTACTATTCCATCCATTACCCAGGCCGATGTGCTCATTTTCTTGTAATTTCTTGCTATTTTTATTATTAATAAAATTTTCTACCTCTACTAAAGAATAAGAGTATTAATATTACACCAACTGAATTTGAACCTGCTTTTGCAAATTAAGTAATGCAAGAATTTCCTTTCGCAACTCAAGATGCTCTAAGCAAACTGCCCTTGTTGGAACCTTAGGCTTCACATGAACCTGAAATCAACGTTGCAGAAGGTTAGTACAATCCAAAATCATAAAGTGAACCTACAAGACAACTATATGAATATGAGAAGGTTTAATGCTATCAATCTGAGATAAAATGCATAATGAAAAATCCATTTTTCCTGTAAGAATAAATTATTTAAACTAATAAAATGACAGTACAAACATGAAGGTTTGGCAACATAACAATTCCATGCCTCCAAGAGGTACCTTTTCCTTTTTTGAGTGGCAACAAGCAAATATATTAAAATCAAGAAAACAAGGGAGCCTACGCAAGCTGTAAGTAAAACTTGGTGAGTAAAGGAGGGCAAAACTTCTGAGGAAACTTGGTGAGTAAACTTAGTGCAAGGACTTGTCAAAGAATGAACCATTGTTTAACGATAAGAAACTGATACTAAATACTATGTTCCTAGGTTTTCAGTTAAGCAAAGCATAGCTTTCAACAATTATGAGATTCGAAGACTAATTCAGGCATTCAAAATTAAAACAATAACCAAATCAAGATTTGTGATTATAATCCCACATACAATCTCTAAAACTGCAACTGGTATGTGCACAATGAAAAAGGAAAGCAGGCACGAGCTTTTTTATGTCATAAATAACTAAAGGAGACAAACCCCAAGATCTTCTAGAGTCTGGTCAACCCTTTTTATAGTCCTCAATCCCACAGATGAACATTCTTCTTGAACCATTTGATCAAGAATACTTGTTCTTAAGCATACTCGAAGCTGAAAAGCAGACATGAGAAAATGCATAACTAAAACTGCAAGCAAATAACAATTAACACAGTTTGTCTCTGCAGTAATAAATTCACTGTAGCAAAATAAGTAGACTGAAGAATAGATTCATAGCAGAATTTTGAATATTCTCGTGAGTAAATCCCCAATACCAGGCTAATGTTTTATGTTAAAACACAATAAAATAAATTAACAGTTTTGAAATCATAAAGAGGTGTCACACAGATTTAACACCCTATAAAAAAACTAAAATATTTCACAATTACAACATGAAAAAACAAAAGATGATGTTTTTGAAGACATGGTGAATATCAATTATGAATACAAAAATTACAATCTATTCAAACACAAGTAGAAAAACACCCTTAATTACGAAATTTTAAAAAAAGCACACACACAAACCCAATGGACCAATAAGACTGTTTCCAAAGATGTGAAACCAATTTGGGGCAGGCTACCTCCATTAAGAAGATTGGTTCCAAAGATGCGAAACCATAACCTTTAGGTTTCAATGAATGAATATTAACAAATTGGAATGCTTATATGAATGTATTGTGGAACACATCACATCAGGATATTTTATCATATAATGAGCCTACCCCATCAAGATACATGAAAAACAATGACCCATATAATTCCTTGAAATAGACAAGATCCATTAAGAAAAAAAATACTGAACAAAAACTGGACATGGAACTTTTTATCCAATTTTTTTATTATTTCTTAAACTTTTGACCTGCAAAATCAAGACTCATGTATGCATTGCTACTGTGATGATGATATCTCAATATAAGAACCCCTCTTCTCTTTAAGCAATTAGTTGATCTGGATTATATTGTACATGTCTTGTACTCTTCTCTCCTATTTATTAGAGTTATCCATTTTCTTAGTTTTGAAACAGAAACATTATTGACAACCATGACCATAAGTGTCAATTTCTGCTAAAAAAATATAGCAGATAAAATTAAAGACAACAAGTGAGCTTGAGTACAGACAATGAAAAATTGTAAAAGGAAGTTTACAGACACCACCATAGCACAAATAAATAAAGTTTACCATGCGAAGAGAAGCTGGAACAAATGGTCTATCAGAGGGTGCAATCTGAGTTGCAGCAACTGTAGAAAATGGTTGAACATTAGAGGACGGGGATACAGATTCAGCCAGCACTGCAGCTTTACCAGAGGTATCTGCACCACCATCTGGTGGTTCAGCTTCATCAACATCCTGAGTAAACAAAAAGCCACGTATGAAGAACAGGTTGAAGATGCATAATAGCATCACATTAACTAGATGACATACTGAAATATCCCAATGAAACATTGAGCAAATATCAAGATATGGCTCTCAAAGACTCAAAGAGATGCAAATGATAAAACAATAAGGGAATACAAATCTCATTTGCCTCTACAATTTACTTTCAAACTATCAATAAAGCATGAAATTAGCTTTTTAAAATTTTCAAATATTAAGAAGCATAAAGAAATGACAATGAAAAATCCATATATTGCCTGCGATACATTTCAACATTCCTCTATAAAAAAGAAGCCAACATAAATAGAGATGATGTTTATTTTTTAAATTTTTTTCTAAACTGTAGCAGAATTTGAAATGTTGACTATTTTGATTCCACTGCTGCTCTTCTCTGCTTTATCTTCTTTTCTATTCATTTGTCTTGTCTAGCATTGTTTACTTACCTTGTTAATAATACGTGACTCCATTATTCGTTTGGCTTCACAAAGGACCTGAAAACACATAAAAAGTGCATATCATAAAATGCCACACCATTAACATCCATAATAAAGAAAATTATAGATTACAAAAATTTGTATACAACAACCTTGCTTTTGTGTAAAAATATTCTTTCGATCTAAGTGGTGATTCATACCTCAGCATCTCTACGCCCTTGTTGCTTTGTCTGAGAAAGCACAGCAGCCAATGCACGTTTTCGCTCAACTTCCTGTGCAGCATTATAAGGTTCCTGTGGAGAAGGATATGGAAAGCATTAGCAAGGGCCACACAATGCAATAGTGTTCCCACAATTTTTCTATAAAATTTTACAAAACATTCCACATGAATTCTCATACCTTGATAAGTGGATGACCAGATATATCACTTGAAGATGTTGATCTAGCAATCAAAAGAGCTCTAGATACTGCAAAGAAATGCAATTAGGAAACTTTGACACAAAAAATTGGTAAGAAAAAACCTAGCACACAAAATTGGAAAGAACTACATCAAATGTGAGAAAGCATGTTGTTTTTCTTCTACTCAGTTAATGACGTATTCAACCAAAAAAACACTAGCAAATACAAGGAAAGAAAATGGGTCAAGCATTTATATAGAATCAAACTTCAACACATGTTGGAAAAATTTAAATGACATGTTTTTTTTTTTTTGTTTTTTTTTTTTTTTTTAAGGGTCCTCTTTAGACACTCAAACAGCTTGGTGAAATGACGTGTTGTATGTATGTCAATCAACATAGTCAACTTTCTCAATGTGTTCGCATTGTGAGCAGAGATGTCAGGAAATGTCAACATGTTGTGACATGTTGTGGCATGTTGATCAACATGTTTCAATTTTTCAATGTGAAATTTGCTGTTGGACCAAAATTTTGGTAATTTCCACCTAAGTTTCAGTGAAGGGGAACCTTGCTATCTCTATTTGTAACGTGACTGGTGAGGCATTGATATAGAATCAAACTTGAACACATGCTAGCAAAATTTCAATGACATGTTGATTTTTTGAAGGGTTGACATAATACATGCATGTATATTGGTCCCCTTTACATTTTGATGTAGATGTCAACAACATGTCAACACTTTGTACTGTGTTGATCAAAATGGTCAACTTTCTCAATGTGTTGACGTGAGCAGAGATGTTAGGAAATGTCGACATGTTGTGGCATGTTGGTTGACATCTTTCACTTTTCCAATGTGAAATTTGCCGGTGGACTGAAATTTTGGTAATGTGTATTAAAAACAAGGATGATAGAGTTTTGGTAAAAAATGAAATAAAAGATAGATGATGTAGGTATTTTAGTAAACATTTTGATGAATTTCCTGGAGAAAACTCTTACATACAAAATTTGGGTAGTAGCACAAATGATACAAATTATAGTTATTTTAGAAGAATAAATAGTTTGAAGGTAAAATAAACTATTATGAAAATAAAATGTGTGAAACTATTGGACCAAATAGTTTCCTATTCAAGTATAGAAGTGTATGAGTGAAGTTGGGGTTAAGACAAAGAAGATGCTAAATGAATGGAGAAAGAGTACTTTAATATTTATATTTAAGAATAACAGAAATATAAAGAATTATAATAATTATTGTGGTATTAAGTTAATGAATCATATTATAAAATTATAGGAAAGGGTAACCGTGTAATGATCAAGACAACTAAAATCATAGAAAATCAATTGAGGTTTATATTGGGTAGGTTAGTAATGAAAACTATTTATTTATTTAGACAACTAATAGAAAATTTTAGAGTTAAGAAAAAAGACATTCATATAGTTTTCATTGATTTTGAAAAAAACATATGATAGGGTACCTAAAAACCCATTGTGGTGAGTTTTAGAAAGAAAATGAGTACTCATAGGATATATTGTTATTATAAAGAACATGTATGAAAGAGTAGTTACTAATGGTAAAACTATAAAAGAGATTAGAGAATTTCTAATAGACATAGGTTTACAGTAGGGGTTCTCTCTTGGTTTATATCTGTTTGTCTTGGTTATGGATGAAATAATTAAAGGAATTCAAGGAGAAATACCTTGGTTTATGATATTTGTTGATGACATAGTTTTAGTTGATGAAGTAAATGAAGAATTAGTTCTAAATTAGAATTAAGGAGAAATACTTTAAAGTCAAATGGATTTAGATTGAGTAGATAAAAAATTGAATATATAGAATATAGATTCAATGAAAATAGGAATAATGATGTGTATATGCTTAGCTGGTCATAAGATTCATAAAAGTAAGACTTTTAAATATTTATGATGTATAAGAAGTAGCAATGGTAAAATTATAAAGGATGTTATTCATAAGATTAAAGTAGGATGGATAAAGTAAAGAAATGTTTTTGAAGTGTTATACGATAAGAGGATACTCTTAAAATTAAAAGGAAAATTCTATAAAACTGTTATTCATCTAATTATATTTTATAGCTCAAAATGCTGAGCTCTAAAACATGACCATATGCAAAAGTGTTGTTGAAATGTGTATCCTTAATTGGATAAATGGTAATATTATGAGGAATAAGCTAAAAAATGATTTTATTAATAATAGAGTACGGGTTCCATTGATTGTAGCTCAGAGAAAATTAACTTGGGTGGTTTGATTTTATCCTTAGATGACCAAGGAATGCATCTGTTAGGAGAGGTGAATTACCCTACTTCCACCTCCAACAATTTGCATCATCATCATCCCAGAGGAATTTGTGCAGGTGACTTAGTTGTTGGGAGAAGTTCATTTAGCAATTTCCAGCAAGACTTGTTTGTATTTGTTGTGTATGTAGTAGTAAAGTTTGTGTTTTTTGTATGTCAACATGATTTCTATAGAATTCAACAAACAATTATTTTTTTTGGATGATTTTTATGTAGATTTAAGATAGTTTCTATTTTCATACTGATTACATGCATAGATGTAAGGTGTTTTTGTTTGTATTGTAGATTTTCATACTGACTTTGCACACTTTTTATTCCAACAAATTTTTGTGAAGATGTGAAAGTTAAATGCATAGATACAAGGTTTTTTGTATATTTTCTTACCATTTTTTTATTTTTCCTATTACAACAGATTTTTTGTGTAGTTATGAAGATTATATGCATAGAAGTGTAGAACTAACATTTTGTTACATTTTTCTATATTTTCACACTGAATTTTAATTTTTTCCCAAGTCATACGACAATAATCTAAACCATAATCTCACTAAGTTAGGTCAGTCACATAAATCCAAGTATTTCTATCTATTGTCAAATCTTCAGTTAAATTACATAATTTTAATTTTTCTCTTACAATTACTTAATTAAAATCTCTAGATTTTCTTTCCCTAGCTTCAGCCAATTACATATTCTATTTTCTCCTTTTGTGTTCAAATTATCATATAATTCCTTGTAGACCAGATTTTTAACTTCACCAACAATTTTTTTAGCATTCAGGTTTTGCTAGTTTATACTCCCCTCCTCCTTTTCAAAAGTTGAAATAATTTCCAAATTCCTTTTTTTATTTTCCTCCATTTTAGTATTGTGCTTTCTACACCATTCCCTGATTTCTGCCTTTAGCCTCTACAAGTTTTTTGAGTTGCCCTCAATGCCACCCCACCCCCCCCCCCTCCCCCCCGGGGCAACTCTTCTCTAACCAATGAAACTCTTCGTACCTTAGCCATGAGATGTCAACCTGAACAGATTACCCTAACAAATACCCTGGGTGTTAACAAGCATGATCGAAACAAGGTCTTGGTAGTCTAATGAGTTTGACATGCTAGTAGTGATCCCAAATTGCCATTCAACACCTTCCCATCAATTCTTGCTATGATTGGTTGTGCCTGCATATTGGCACGTGTACTGATCTCCCTCCGCTGGAAAGTCTAGCAGTTCATTAAGAACTTGATTCCAATGCTCAGGGGTTTGGGGAGAACTTGATTCCAAGAGCTGGAAGCAAGAAGAGCAGTTGTAGGCCAGGAGTAACACTGTATCGCAAGATCTTTGGAAAGATCAAATGATCCATTCTTTCCACATCATAAGAATTACTAGGGTCCACCAATCCAATAATTTGGACCACAATCTAACCAACAAATCAGTAGATACAATGCACTAATCGAAATCCAGGCACTTATCATATCAATTGCCTTCATTTTCAATCTGGATCAGCAAAATTTCCTTGCTTTGGACTGATCCCTTATTCCACAGTTAAATGATAAACCCACCAATGAACGAAATGCTATAGATGTAAGCAAAGGAAGAGAAATTAATAATTTATTTCTTTTCACTTTTATATCCCATATGTTATCATAACAATCATCATAAGCACCTCAAAATATGCCATTAGGTAGTGCCTTCTAAAGAACTAAAAACAACAATTTTTCTATGTATTTATTTATAATGTGTAATGAATGCAAATGTAGTAGAGTATATCCAAAATGATATAAGGTAGAAAGTATCTAGAAAGAGAATCAATCAAAGAAAGACAAGTATTTATGTAAATTGTAAAGAAAATATACCATTGTAATACCGACTCTTCAACTCCTCTACACTACGAGATGATGGAAATCGATCTCCAATAATGATGAAGCGTAGATCAAATCGCTCACATAAATCAAATAATTGATCTGTTTCTTCCTTTGTCCAACTCTAAGTAAACAAACATGTAAAATAAGAATATTTCAATCCATGGTTGTAGTAAGAAGCATCATTTCAACTTGAGACCTAAGCAATTGTAACAAATAGTATTGCCATCATGCGTACATACTCCAAATAGACAAACCAGAGAGGAAAAGGCTAATTAGATAAATATATGAAAGGTATTGCATCATGCATGAATGTTAATATACAACTACAATAGAATAGTATTGCCAAATACTATTCCGAAACAGCAAGATTGGTACAGAACCCTCAATGGAGTGCATACAATGACTGTAAGGCTTACTCTGTCATGACAATGTATTGGTTATAACATAGTTTTAGAGGGTGTGAATTACCTGACTCTAGGGCACCTAGGCATTCATTTAAATACTCATTTTTTAATATCTTATGCATATTGTATATAAAGTTATAAATATTTAATAGTATTTATATATACTTTTAGCTCTACTCTTTGATAAATAACATTGAAATATATGAATAATCATAAGATAAAATTACAAAGTGTAATAATATTAATATGTATATTTCAATATTTATGGATATTTCAGTAATATTTCATGAAAAGTAATATATTTAAGTTTTTGGCAGATAAAAAACCTTTAAAAACCTTACTCCAACATGGATCCATCCATTTCAGAGCTGGGTTAGAATGATCTCAAAGACTGAAACTGAAAAGGTAGCAGCTTTGCAGCAAAATATGGGTGCCTTCATGCAAGGGTGAACAGGAAAGGATCGATCAAATGGTCAAAGTCTAAATCTGGAGTTTTTAATGTCAGCAATGGTTATGATTGTCTCCTTCCAGAGTTTGACAAATGGAGAAGGCATAGATTGGTGTTGAAGGGCCAAATCTGCTCTCAAAGTCAAGTTCCTGGTCTGGTAGGTTTGACACAGTAAAGTGCACACCAAGTTTATACAATTCATTGGACTGGAAGCAATGATCCAGTCCGTAGCATATATAGAGGAGCAGAAGAATCTACGGATCATTTATTTCTTCTCTGTTCCATCACTACGGCCCCCAGGAAAACCTTCTCAGAGGAATGGGACATGGCCCAACGTGTTGGGAGATTCACAGCTTTCTTGGAGGAGCTAGGAAAACGTTTGAAGGGAAAGTGGACAACTGAAACAAAGGGAACTTCTAAAACACAAGCTGTCTTGTGGTTAATATAGATAAATTGAAATAAAGTAATTTTTCAGAATTTAAAAACAGATTTGGAAGGATTTGCAAGGGCAGTTTCTCCCTTGTGTCAATATGGGAAAATTTTTTATTAGCCTAGTTTGTATTCACGTTTTTGCTTTCTTTGTGTTCCACTTGTAAATTCTCACTCTCATCACTCATGGATGATCGCTATTTAGTAATAAGAATCATCCAATCATTTCTTCAAAAAAAGGCCTTGAAGCAACCCTAAAAAGGCAGTAAACAACATATTATGGGACCAAATCAGATTAGCAGTGAGAATGATGGAATATGAAATTGAATTATGTCTTCAGGGGCAACTGGAGAAAATGATAACAGCCAGTTAAGGGAAAAAGGCAAGCAGTAAAAAGTAAAGTATGTCATGTTGAAATTGCTAGTGTGGATCAGTATGAAAATATCACATATTGAAACTCAAGGATTCAACTGACACCGTTGACACACAAAAAAGAGTGAAAGACCGAGAAAAGTCTGGTAACATACAGAGCTACTTCAAAAACATACATGGCTATTTCATATCTGTGAATTGCAAAACCAACTTACAACAATGAAATTTTAGTGATGCTGTTTAGTACCACAGGTATACGCATTCATGACATTGTTCAAGTGCAAATTTATGTTGCTTTGTTCTGCACTTTCCATGGTAAACACAGTTTTCTAGGGTTGATAATAAAAATAATCTTTAAAATTGACAGTTTTCTAAGGTTTCTTTGAAACTCTCAAGTTATTACCTATGAATTATATGGAACCATAACACAAAGGCTCATTATGGTTGGAACCTAGACAAACAACCAAGGAACTGCACCATTGTTGATATATACCACTTAGTGAAGCTACAATACAAGTGCCTCAAGAAACAAATAAATAAAGCCATAATGCAAACTCATAATACAAATAAAACCAAAAAACTTGTCCAATGTATACCTACAGGATCAACTAAATACTTTTCATACTCCTCATCTGTATACTTCACAACATCCACAGACTGCAATAGCACATCCGATACAATATTGTTGTTAGCATAAAATATAGAAAAAGCTAATTATTGATCTGTATTGCATAGATACTGAATGATACCTTGTTATACTTGGCAAAGGAATAATCACCAGTTGGAGGAACACCATTTACAACTCTTACCTGAAAAAGATAGTTTAAGATATATAATGAAAAACTACAATTTGAAAGCCATGGATGCTTGCTATTAGTAGTTATTATTGGGTGTCTTAATGAGGTCATTATTGTAATAGGGTAATTGGATATCTATTACATATCCACCCTATATATATTCTTATATTCCCTCTTAGCATAACACAATTTTCATTTCTTTCCTCTCCAATCGCATGATATCAGTGCACAGAAAAAAACCTTAGAACACCCAAACAGCAACCACCATCTAGCCCTCCAACACCACCGACCAGTGCTGCCCCCTCCCCTCCTGCAATGTCAACGCCCCTTTTTCTCCACTCTACGCAAGCTGGTGCCCCCTCTAGGGCCTTCTTCCAGACCTGCATCCCTTTTTCAGGCTGTAGGCTAGGCCTGAAGGCCCTAACAGAGCCATCTCCTCCTCTTGTAGCTGTCAGTAGGGAAGCCACCTACATTTGCCACTGCCAGCCCTGAGTCCTTTCTCCAAACCAGCCTATGAAATATGTTGGGGATATACCTTTCAGCATTTCTAAAGGTAGATACTTCCCGTCCCTTTGTCTTCTGCCTTCAAGTCCTCTCCAACATGCTCAATAGTCATTATCTCGTATACCTTCCAACATTGGGTTGCCATTGTTTCCACCCAAGGCAAACCTTGCACATCCAAATTTAATTCAATCAGAGGTTGTTCATTGATTTTTAGCCTAAAAAATGAATTCTGGTGACACTCTTACAAAGAACCTGAAGTATTCTGTTGGATAGTCCTACATTGAAAATGTGGAGGTATCGGTCATTATAACTTAGTAGGATCTTCACTCATTCCCATATGATTTTGAATTGAATCTTAATAAGGTATCAAAGCATTAAGACCCCACATGCGCTTATAAGTTGCTTGTCAACTTGAAACACCTCATCTTGATAATGAAAAGAGGACACATGTCAACTAGAGGACTCATCACAAGTACAAGAGTGTTGGATAGTTCCACATTAAAAAGAATATGGAGATCTTGGACTTTATAATTTGGTAGACTCTTCACTTATTGTCATATGGTTTTGAGTTAAATTTTAACAGTGACATCAGAAAAGTTGAACAAGAAAAACTATTTGCCATGGGCTCACAACTTCAAAATGTTACTTCCTACACATCACCGACTGAAGCACATCACCCAGCCTCTATTGGACGTGAAGGATGCCAAATATGAGGATTAGCGTGTTGTAGATGTTGCAATCATCTCATGGTTGATCAATAGTTTGAAGTTAGTGATTGCCTATAAGCTATGATGTTGGAACCAACCAAGAAGAACACGGAGACATGATAGATCATCTATGAACATGAGAAGAATATCAGTTGCATTTCTGGTATCTATGAGCAAATTTTCACAAACCATTAAGGGGAATAGATAGTCCAAAAGCACTTCACTACCTTCTGTGCACTCATTGACAATCTGGACATTCATCAACCCTTGATGACTAATATCAATAAATTAAGACAATATTAGGAAAGGTTAATAGCCATAGCTTATCTACATAACTTGAATCTAAAGATTTTCACTCAAATCCATGGATAGATATTGAGCAATGATACAATTGATGATCTTTAAACTACCTTCTCAAAATTGTTAAAGATCTCATCCACCACTCTAGCTCCAATTACTGACCAATCGATCAAGGCCACTTGTGGTTGTACAAACAAAGGAGGTCATGGATAATAGCCATGTGAGAAGTATGCCAAACAAGGTTGGGCATAGCCATCTACTGAGATAAAAGAGTCTCCATACAATAGTCAGTCTTACAAGCCCATGTCTACCACAACTCTCACAATGACCCTAACACAAGCTAAATATGCTAAGCTTCTACAACTTGGAGAGCACCAAGTCCTAGTCACAACATCACATGCTATCACATCTAAATCCAAATTCCCTTGTTGGCTTTTAGGAATAGTTCTTGGATTATAAACTCTGGTGCATCCTCTCATGTTAGGTACACAAGTTTTGTTACGTTGCAAAGTTCTATTTCTAGAAAAGGAGTTATTCAGGCCTCTTCCCAGATCACACTTCATAGTGTTATATGTGTACCTAACTATCTTGTTATCCATTAGTGCTATAACTAAACAATTGTCATGTTACATAACCTTCTTTCCATTTTGTTATGATATTTAGGACTTACAAGTGGAGAATGTTAGGACAATTAATGTCTAATTTTAAATGAAAAATCATAAGTTAAGGTCAATACACTTAGAGGATTAATTAAAATTAAATTACCTAAGGATAACAAAATAATCATGCAAAGTAACTGAAAATGATCAAATAATTAAGTAAAATATCCATCGTTGACTGGACAATTAGGCAAAGTATCTACCGTTGGCTGAACAATTAGGCAAAGTATCAGTCATTGATTAGACAGTTTGGTAAAATATCTATCATTAACCAGACAGATGAAGAATATGTCATTAATCAAACAGATGAAATATCCATCATTAGTCGAACAAGTTATGCAAACTTTTCTGAAACTGATGATAACTTTGAACAGATCTCGATTAGATAAGATAAACCTTCTGACTCATTATAATTATAGTAATTTTAATATGTTTAGTAGAACCATATCAAGAATATCTTGCAGATTTTTATTAAATAATTGTTCTTTATTAATGTCACTTATATATATTATTTACCTATTAATATGATAATTCTATTGAATTTTTCTAAATCAAAAACTCGTAGAATTGAACTTATTCATGTAGAAATCATCTACAACTGCTATTTTTATTTTTAAACAATTTAATTGATGAATATCAATTGATTGCGGTTTCTGAAAATAGAAACAACTAATCTACAATTTGCTTCAAATGGAAATATGTTCTGTAATGTTCGAAAACAAAATCTGTAATGATTGGAAACATTTCACAAACTCAAAGGCTATATATTTACAGAGTATTATAGAGAAATAGATCATCACGAAATAGAGCATTCAAGGGAAAAAGACTGAAGGCTGTATTTGTGCATTTTTTCAAAGATTATTGCTAAAGCCTCTCTTCACATGTTGCTATGATTATCAACATTCAAGCCTCCCAAGATCTGTGTTCGATTATTCTATTCTCTATTTGTTTTTAAATGCTCCTGTACTTAAACTGAAATTACATTACAACTCAATTTAAAGTCTATCTTGTTGGGTTGTAGTAAAAATTGCAAAGTTGATGCCTTACATCCAAGATTAAGGTCTTGATAGTAAGGTCAATGTCTTACTAAATCATAAGGTTAGAACCTCGTAAATATACAAAGTTGAGGTTTTGTGTAAAGATTTGGTGTACAACCTAAAAATATCTTTGTAATAGAATTATAGCTCTATAAAAATTAGATATTTACCTAGAAAATATCATTCTAGTAAAAAATTTCAAAGTTGAGATCTTAATGAGTGAACTAGCTCTTTTGAGTAAACTATTATAAAAATTCTCGTGTACACTTGTATTCTTCTGTTTCTACTCTACAGTTAATATTTAATCTATTTATTTAAGTGATAATAGTTTAATTTAAAGTAAAATTTAAAAATATTAAAATTATAAAATTCACTATTCACCCTTTCTCTAGTGAAACTAACAATCCTTTTTAATTGATATCAAAACAAGGTTAATCTTTATAGGAAATTTAACCATCACAGATTATGGTTAATCACTATAACAATGAAGGACAGCATGTTCACAGATTATGGTTAATTATGGTTCTCATTATAATTACCAGAAAAATAAAATATCATTTTTTATTCAAAATACTGATTTCAATCTCTAGTACATAATTAAAACAGGTGATTACTCTCATCCAACAAAAGCTTACGAAGAGTGAACAGATGATAAGAAGAAAAAGGCTTAACTAAATGCTAAAAGAACGAATATGTTATTTTGCACATTAAGTCTAGACCAAATTAACAAAATATCAAAGTGTAAGTATACTCATCAAGCTTGACACACACTTGAAGTAACTCATAAAAAGACCAACCAAGTAAAGAAAACAAAGATAAATATGTTGGTCAAAAAATATGAAATATTCAAAATAATAAAAAATAAGAGTATTTCTGAAACGTTCACAAGATTTCTGAATATTGTCAATAGTTTAAGTAATCTTGACAAAGTGATATCTAAAGAAGATCAAGTTTTAAAGATTTTAAAGTCTCTTAGTAGTAAATGGAGACCTAAAGCAATTTTGATTGAGGAATTTAAAAATTTGTCAAAATACACTATGGAAGAACTGACGGGAAACCTCTTTTCTTTTGAGTTTCAACTAAAGGCTGAAAAAAAATAAAGCTAAAAATACTTCTAAGTCTAATAAGAAAAAGGAGTTAACACTGAAAGTTAATACAGAAAGTGATAACAATAAGATCGACCCTAAGGAATTGGTCTATGTCGTCAAAAATTTCAGAAAGTTTTAAAAAAAAAGTCACTAAAGTAAAAAGGATAGAAAGGCTAGAGGAAAAACAGAAACTCCTACTTATTTTAACTATAAGAGGAGTGGACATTTTCAAAAAAACTATCCACTATTTAAGGATGAGAATAAGAAGAATGATAAAAAGAAAATGTATTATAAAAAGAAGAAAGACAAATATAAGAAAAAGAAAGTTTTTCAAGCAACTTGGGATAATTCCAGCTGCTCTGAGTCATCCAATAATTCAAACTCTTCCAACTCAGATTCAGACTCTTATAATGCAAAAGTTTTTGCCAATGTCTATTTTATGGCAAGTAAACACAAGGTGTGCTCTGATTCTGATTCCAATGTTTCTAAAATAAATAAGAATGATTACCATGAATTATTAACTGAATTTAACAAGCTAGGATTAGAGTTTAAGGCTCAACAGGAAAAACAAGAGAAAAGACTAAAAATATTAAGAAATTAGAAAAAGAAAATGCAAAATTACATAAAGTTTGTGAAAATAAAATAACTAAACTTGTTAATAATAATAGCAACTTAGCTAAAGAAAATGAGAAATCATTAACTGAAACTAAGAGTGTTAAGAAATTTAATTTTGATAAAATGTCTAATCTACATGCTAAAATTATTGAACTACAAAATTATAATGCAGATTTAGTCAAAAAGTAGAAAGGCAATAATAATGGTAATAGAGATCTACACAAAACCATCTTTGACAAGAATAGTGACAAAAAAATATGTCTACAGAAGTTAAACTGTTGAAAGATTATAATGATAAATTGCAAAAGGAAAATAATGATTTGAAAAATAAAATGAATCAGTTTACAAAAGGGAAAGAAAGCACAAATCATATAATTGAAAATTAAAGGCCTTTTGGACATCGAGGTGGCATAGGTTACAATTCTTTTACCCCTACATCCCATACTAACAATTAGTTTTATTTCAAGAAAAAGTCTACTTATTTTGAAAAGAAAATTGAATATGGAAATAGAAACATTAGAGATATTTCTAAAGACAAATGTGTTTTTATTAGGAAAACAAAAAAAATGATTCTAATAAATTCTGGATACCTAAAGAGGCAAGATTTTAGTTATAAAGACTAATCCTTCTAGACCCGGAAAACTTTGAGTACCAAAATCAGTAATTACCTCTTGTCTTGCAAATTGACCATAAAAGGTCAAAATGGATGAAGGACTGTGGTGTTTCAAGATATATAACAAGAGATGAAACTGTTCTTTCAAATATAAAAAATAAATAAATGGAAGTAACATTACTTTTAATAATAACAATAAAGATAGTATTGTAAGCATTGGTTCTGTTCTTGCAAATAATAATGTAGTTATAGAAAATGTTTTATTAATTAAAGGCTTAGAACATAATTTAATTAGTATTTCTCAATTAAAAGGTAAAGGTTATGTTGTTTTATTTAAATCTAAAAAATGTTAAAGTCATTAATGAGAAAATTAAACAAATAAAATTTATTACTCTAGAAAAGGAGATGTATGTTTTTTAAATCTACCTGATGATGTCATTTATTCTAATTCCTGTTTGTTAACTTATAATAGTGATGATGCATGGTTTTAACATAAAAAGTTAGGTCATATGAATATCAAACAAATAAATAAGTTAGCTAAGAGTAACTTAATAGATGGACTGTTTAAGATAAAGTTTAAAAAGAATAAGTTATGCAAAGCCTATGAACTTAGGAAACAAAAGAAATCATCATTCAAATATGAAAGTTTTGTAATTTCAAGTAGAATTTTAAAGTAAATTCATATAGATATATTTAAATCAACTAAAACAACTAGTTTACATGAAAAAAAATATTTTTTGATTTTAATTGATGATTATTCTAGATACACTTGAGTATTATTTTTAACATATAAAAATAAAGCTTACGATGAGTTTAGGAAATTTTGCAATTTAGATCAAAATGAAAAATAACTGAAAATTCAAAAAATTAAGAGTAATCATGGAAGGGAATTCAAAAATGAAGAAATAAATAAATTTTATGAAGAATTAGATATAAATCATAGATATTTATTTTCTAAAACTCTTTCATAAAATAGAATAGTAGAAAGAAAGAATAGATCATTACAAGAAATAATCAAAACTATGTTAAATGAAAATAACATTGCATATTATTTTTAGGCTGAAAATGTAAGTATAACTTACTAAGTATTAAATAGTATTATCATTAGATCAAGATTAAATAAAACTTCATTTGAAATCTAGAGTGAAAGAATTCCTAAGATTACTTTAGATCTTTTGGATCAAAATGTTATATCATAAATACAAAAGAAATGTTGATTTTTGGGGAGAAAATTGGTATTCATCATTTTCATTCATCAACTAAGGTACATATATATATATATACAATAAATGGATCCTTAAATGGATCCACCCAATAACCCAATAACCACACTCCCCCTCAAGCTGAAAGATATATATTCATCATACCCAGCTTGTTACAAATATGTTCAAAGACACTCAAGTGTAAACCCTTGGTTAACACATTTGCTAGCTCTTCAGATGATAGAGTATATGGTGTAGAGATAATCCCTTTTAGCATTAGATCTCTGATGTAATGACAATCAATCTCAATATGTTTTGTTCTTTTATGATAGGTTATTGGAGGCTATGCCTATGTAACTTGCCAGAATCAGAAAAAGCTTCAACCTCCATGTGTCCATTTACCTTGTACAGTAGCCTTTTTCCCGGAGTTGCTTTAACATATGCAAGAATCCTTTGAACTCTCATCCAATGAACCTTGCGGGGTTCATGCATGAATTGATTGAGAAGGCCTATAGTATAGGCAATATCAAGTCGAGTAACTGTAAGATAAATGAGTTTTCCAACCAATCGATGATATTGAGTAGGGTCCTCAAGTAGATCTGAGGTTGAGTCCCAAAATTGAGGAGAGGTCTCAATAGGTGTATCAACTGGCTTGCAACCCAAGTATTCTGTCTCTTCAAGGAGATCCAAGGCATACTTTTTTTGAGACAACACCATCTTGCCCTTAGAATAAGCAAATTCAATACCCAAGAAGTAACCAAGTCGTCTCAAATCTTTTGTTTGAAACACTCTAACAAGGTGATCCTTGGTGTGCCCAATGCCAACTGTATCACTGCCTGTAAGAAGGATGTCATCAACATAAACAACATAAACATATCCACGAGTGGACTGTTGAATGAAAATAGAGTGATCAACTGCACATCGACAGAAACCACCACTGAACATGACTTGGCTAAACTTGTCAAACCACACTCATGAGCTTTGCTTGAGCTCATAGATAGCCTTCTTTAAATGACATACCCGATGTTCTCCCTGAACAACATAACCTGGTGGTTGTGCCATATAAACCTCTTCTGTAAAATCACCATAGAGAAAAGCATTCTTGACATCCAACTAATGTAGTTGCTAGTGTTGATTGACAGCAAGAGAAATAAGTACTCTGATGGAGTTTAGACGAGCAACCAGCAAGAAGGTTTCGACATAATCAATGTCATATTCTTGAGAAAAACCCCAAGCAACTAAATAGGCTTTGTACCTATCAACTGTCCCATCTAGTCTGTATTTCACAGTGAATATCCACTTACAAGAGACAATATTAGCATCAACAGGGTAGGGAACCAACTCCTATGTGCCACGGGACTACAAGGCATCCATCTCGTCATCCATAGCAGATTTTCAATGTGGTAGCTGTAATGCCTCTTGATAATTCCCTATAAGTGATTCAAAAGAGACTACCACAGCAAAGGCATAACAAGAAGAGGATAAATGATCATATGAAACAAATCGAGAAATAGAGTGTTTTGGGTACATGAACGTGTACTCTTTCGAAGGGCAATAGGGAGATCATCACAAGTATGAGAAGGAGTCTCACCAACCTCACCAGTGTTAATAGAAGGCATCGGATCTACATCGGGGGTCTCGTTTGGTTGAGCATAAAGGGGAGCTAAAGGTGATCGTCCACACCTATGATAAACCTGTAACGGCAGACGAGTAACTCTTTCGGAATCAATAGCTAAGTCATCGTGGGCATCATCAACAGAAACAGTGGGCGTTATGGTGCCCTCCATGGAAAGGGGAGCAACATCAAGAATGACCTCTCTAGTATCAGCCACATAAAGGGGTTGGGAGTCAAAAGGATTGGAAGTTTGGGAAAAGTAAGACTGATCCTCAAAGAAGGTAACATCAGTAGTGACATAGTAACGTTTTATAAGAGGATGAAAACACTAATACCCTTTTTGAGTTCTCGAATAGCCCACAAAAACACACTTGACAGCTCGAGCATTAAGTTTATCTAAGCCAGGACACAAGTCATGGATATAGGCAACACAACCAAACACCCTAGAGGTTAGCCCAAACAACTTCTGATCAAGATAAAGACAATGAATGGGAAGCTCCCCTCCCCTGAGGAGTAGAGGAGATCCTGTTGACAAAGTAGGCAATAATAAGCACTGTATCAGACTATAAATATTTAGGAACAAACATTTGAAGGAGTGTCTGAGTGATGTTAAGAAGATGGCAGTGTTTTCTCTCAACTCGATTTTGCTGAGATGTACGAGGGCAAGAAGTTTGGTGAATAGTGTCCTGATTAACACAAAATTCTTAAAACGTTTTGCTAACAAACTCAAGAGCATTATCAATACACAAGAATTTTGGAGTGCAAGAAAACTAAGTTTTAATTTCATTATAAAAATGTTTGATAACATCCAAAATGTGTTGACGATCTTATAACAAGTAGACCCAACAAACTCTTGAGAAATCATCAACCAAACACAGATAGTAGCGAAAATCGCTAATAGACACGACACAACTCAACTCGGGCCCCAAATGTCACAATGGACAAGGTCAAACATCAGCCGACTGTTGGGAAGATGACTACGCCTAAAAGTAGACATGGTATGTTTTCCAAACTGACATGACTTACATTGAAAATTAGAAAAGATAGACCACAATAGAGCTTGATGAAGCTTCTGGATAAAGGGATGACCCAAACGTCAATGCCACAAGATGAGAGAGTCAATAACCAATACGAAAGAAGCCACAATCCCATGCAAGGAGATATCACAAACAAGGACATACTCCCTAGACTACCGCTTATGACCCAAACTAATCCTCTTCTCTATCTGCAAATCCTAAAAAACGTAATGAAAAGGAAAGAAGGTCACAAAACATGAAAGTTGAATAATAATAGCACTAATAGAAAGTAGGTTAACAGTAAGTTCAAGAACAAGAAGGGTGTTCTCAAGTCAGATATTAGAGGTAACTTAGACAATCCCTCTCCCGACAACCCGACAAGAGTGACCATCGACAATGGTAACACTCTGAAGGTTTGGTATATGGTGTAAACAAGTGAAAAAGGTGAAACCTGTCATATGCTATGTAGCACCTAAATCAACTATCCAAGGGTTATCCCTCCTAACTACCACAGTCATTCTCATACCTGAGGTGGATGCCAATGTAGTAGGGGTAGGAGAGGCAGCAACCTATAATTGCATTAGCCGATCATAGTCTACCTTGTTAAGAGTCACTGTCTGAGAGGAAGTGGAAGACCCAAGTGAGGGTGAGTCAATAGCAGCACGAGCTCATGCCAGTTTGCCAAACTTTTCAAAACATTTGTCAACCCTGTGATTGGTCTTTCCACAATGTGGACATAAGGTCCAACGTTCCGATGAAAGTTATCAAACCGTCCTCGCCAGCTATCCGTTGACCTGTGAGCAGCTAGGATAGAAATATCTAGGCTGGTAGGAGTAATAGTAGGAGTCCTTTTCGAGATGTATAGGACCCAAGCAAAAGCAGGACCAAGATCAAGGGTAACCTTGCCCCCAAGAATATGGCCACGAACCTGAGATGCAAGTTCAGGTGGGAGACCAAACAAAAAAACTACAACCTCCAGGTCATTCTAATACTGACGCAGGGTAGCAGGATCCATGGTGAACGAACGATAAGAGTGAGTTCTTCAAATAAAGAGTGCAAATAACCATAATACTCTTGCAATGACTGAGTTCCCATCTTCACAGTAAACAACTGCTCATAAATTTCATAGACTCACAGAATGTTGGTTTCCTCAGCATACATCTGTTTGAGAGTGTCCCAAATCATTTTGACCGGTCAAAGCATCATAACTCCTTGCGCAATACATGGCTCCATGCTGTTTTCAAGCCAAGTAACAATAATGGAGTCATCAGCAAACCAATCTTCAAAGATATCATCGATCATAGGAGGTGATGAATGAATCAAATGTTTGTTTTTCCGTTAGGCAGCCACAAATGTAAAAAAACTCTTGGATCACATAAGATAGTTGTGATCATTCAACCGGATGGCTGTGCCAGACAATGGCCGAACTCTAGAATCCTTAGAATTAATAAACCTAGAACCATATGGAATAGACCCTCCCATAGAAATTGAGTTGTCTTCCATAGAGTAGAAACCAAGTTGTCTTTCAAGTAAACCGCACGTAACAGATTTCTGAAAAAAAAATAAAACAAGCAGCTAGAAACAAAATGTCGAGCCTGTGATGAAGCTCGACACCGGGACCACACGGGACTGGTCAAATGAGGACGAGGATGCCGACCCCAATTTTGACTCGTGTCAGGAGGAGCTCGTCGACCACCTGGAGAGCATGCTCATGGAGGGAGACTTTCAACAAGGAGTAGGGACTAGTATGCTCGTGCTTGTGCTCATACTCGGGGGAAGGAGGAACCGACTGAACAGGAAGCCTCGAGACCCATACACAGCCACACACGTGGCAAGGGAAACCACAGAACCGACGGTAGATGGGCAGAATTCAATAACCGCCAATCTACAAGAAGGGAGAGCTACCTGCGAATCAATGCATCCGCAGGTTCAGAAAGAAAGGAAAAAAAAAAGAGGGGGCCGAGGGCTAGAAGAAGGCCCTCAGCACGGCAACGCCGATGGCAACAATGGCGGTGGCGACGACAGTAGACAGCAACAATGTTAGGGAGAGCCAATGTGTTAGTGTTCTAATGCCATGTTGATTTTTAGGGAGAAAAATGGTACTCATCATTTTCATTCATCAACTAGGGTACATATATATATATATACAATAAATGGATCCTTAAATGGATCCACCCAATAACCACAAGAAAATAAAGATCAATTTGAAACTAAGTATGATGAAAGAATTTTTCTTGGATATCCTATCAAAAGTAAACTTTACAAAGTATTTAATAAAACTTCAAGAACTACAAAAGAATTTATGAATGTTAACTTTGATGAGAATGATACATCTTCTGTTGAGGAAAGAATTGTTTCAAATAATAATGATGAAGATAGTCACAATGATAAATCTAGTTCAAGTAGAATAAATTCTACTAATCATTAAAAGATTTATAGATTTTACCAAGTCATCCCAATGAATAGATTATAGGTAATATTTCTAAAGGTGTACAAACTACATCTAAAGTAAATATTTATGGTAGTTATACTTTTATGTCTTAGATTAAGCCTAAAAATATAAATGAGGTTATTGATGATAAATTCTAGATTAATGTAATGTAAAAAGAATTAAATCAATTTGTAAGAAATGAAGTATGGGATTTTATTCTCAAACCTGAAGGACATCTCATTATAGGAATTAAATAGATTTTCAAAAATAAAAATGATGAGACTAAACATGTAGTAAGAAATAAAATTAAATTAGTTACCTAGAACTACAATCAAGAAGAGGAAATTGATTTTGATAAAATTTTTGCTTCTATAATTAGGTTAAAATTTATAAGAATGTTATTAGTATTTGTAGCTCACATGAATTTCAAATTATTTCAAATAAATATAAAGAATATCTTTTTTAATAGATACATTAAAGAAGAAATTTATGTGAAACAACCACTCAAATTTGAATATGCAAACTAGACCATGTTTTCAAATTGAAGAAAATCTTGTATAAATTGAAGCAAGCTCCTAGAACTTGATGTTAAAGGCTTCAAGACTTCTTAATAGAAAATGATTTTTCTGTAGGAAAAGTAAATAATACATTATTTATCAAGAAAAATAAAAAAGATCTATTGACTATACAAATATATGTAAATGACACTATCTTTAAATCAACAAATGAAAAAATGAGTAAGAAGTTTACTAAAAACATGAAAAATCAATTTAAGATGAGTATGATGGGTGAGATATTATATTTCCTTAGATTACAAATAAAAAAATGAATAAAGGTATATTCATTTATCAAGAAAAATATATTAAACAATTATTGCAGAAATTTGAAATAGAGAACTATAAAGTTTCAAAAACTCCTATGAATTCTTCAATCAAGTTAGATAAAGATGAACATGGCAAAAATATAGATACTAAGAAATATAAAAAAATGATAGATTTCTTACTTGACATTAGATTTAATATTTGTGCTTGTATTAGATATCAAGTCAAACTTAAGGAACAATTAAAAGGATTATGAAGTATCTACAAGGAACTCTCAATTATATTTTAAAGATAGTAGTCTAAATTTAAAAGATTTTAGTGATGCTAACCATGCTAAGTGCAAATCTAATAGAAAAAGTATTAGTCATACCTATCAATTATTCAAAAATTTACTAATTTTATGGGTCAGCAAAAAGCAAAATTATGTACTCTTATCCACAATCAAAGCAAAGTATATTGCTACTACCTTGTATTGTGCATAGATTCTATGGATAAAATAAATCATGAAAAATTTTGAAATCAATTTTAAAGTAACTCCCATAAATTCTGACAACAATAGTATCGTAAATTTATTTAAGAATCCTAGTTTGCACTTTAAGACTAAGCATATAGAAATTAAACATCACTTTCTTAAAAATAATGTGGCAAAAGAGAATATAAAGCTCAATTTTATACTTACTTAGGAGCAATTGGCAAATATCTTTACTAAACCCTTAGATGAAAAGTAATTTATAAAATTAAGAAGAGATTTAGGGATTTGTTATTTAGATGACATTTAAGTTATGCATACATACTTATACTTTTAAAGTTTTTCATAGATGTTCGGGCCTTCTTTATTATTTTTAGTATTCTTAATTTTCCATAAAAATAAAAAAAATTTAAAACTAAAAAAAATTAAAACCTCATAAAAATTAGAAAATCTAAAAAATGTTAACAAAAAAATTGAAAAACAAAATTCTACAAATCTTATATCGAATCATAAGTAGATGATAGACTACATGAGATTAATCAGAAGTCTAAACTTGTAGAAGGAAAAGTTTCATGAAAACTTAACTAGAAGATGATAAATCTAAAAACTAACTACATCTTTAGAGAAGTTTAATTCCTACATTGTTGCACTTACACAGCTAATTCCAATCTAGAAATAATGAAAAACCAATTTAAAGCATTAAATCTGTAATCTGCTTTATGTTTAAAAGATAAAATAAATTCTTATTATTGTAGTCTTAGTTATTCAAGCAATTAAGTTTTAAAGAGTGTTTTAACACCTAATGCTCTAAGATCATCTAATCTAGAAGTCATCAACTCAAAGCTTGTTACAAGGATAATTAAGAAAGTCTAATAATACAGGAAATTAGTTGAGAAGTATCTCTTGTATTGTGGCCTTGTGTACTTAAATAATTAAATCTGTAGAGGTGTTTTAACACCTAGTGACATAAGACCAACTAATCTAGGATCTACTGACCCAAAATTCATTTATGGGTGTGCAAGAAAACCTAAGAATACAAGAATAGTTACTTAAGGTACTAGTTTAATGGTTATTATTTACTTAATAAATATATATACAATTAGTAACTCCTGCTAAAGGTGGATCTAAAATTTTTTGTAAGGAATTATTTTCACTTGCACATAATGTCATTGAATTAGCTTTTATTGAAAGGTGGAGTGAAGAATAAGACTAAGTATTCAACGTTAAGTGAATATGGAACATTCTAACTAATAGTGAAGACAAATGAAAGATTAATATGTTGAAAAATCAAATACTAACTAACTAGATTAAATTTTAAAAAAATAGGAAAAAATATAAATTTTTAGTACTTGATTATTTTCTGATATCTACCTATTTTTATTTCTCTAAAATTATTTTCCTTATTTCTACTAAATTATTTGTAAAAATTAAAAAATAATAAATATATATATATGTATGTATTAATGTATCTCTTCAACAGCCTTACACATATTCACTGAAAATAAGGGGAGCACTACTTTAGTACATTGAAATGGCAAAGATAAGATTTTGATTATATTAATCATGTGAAAGTATTTTTGGATACTTTGAGGAATCCTTCCATCACTTTTTGGATACTTCAAATAAACTTATCAAAGTTTTTCAGAAACTTTAACCTACCATCTATTAGTGTGACCTGATTGCCCGTTTAACTTTCTCTTAAAATAAGCTATTAACCAGACATGTACTAGAGTCAATAAGATAAAAGAAAAAGTTAAGACAATTACTAAACATGTACAAGAACTCCTTAAAAGATGATTTTTTTACCATTACTGCAAATATATTTGAATTTTTGTTCTAAATGTTTACTATAAGTTATTATTATAGCTATTTTTGAATATATTACTTTCATTTTGTCTTCACTATATCTTTATGTTTGCTTGCTTGTTATCTTTTTGATTGTGACAAAAAAGGAAAAAAGTTTATATTTATGTTTAAATTATTGTTTGAACAAATAAGAGAATAAGATTGATGTTGTTAATATACTTCGATAAGGGGAGCATTAACATGGATTAAATTAATATAATTTTATCATCATCAAAAAAAGAAAAAGTGTTAGAACTATTAATGTTTAATTTTAATAATGAAAAATCATAAGCTAAGGTCAATACACTTAGTCGATTAATTACCAAAAATGGTTTAATTGAATTACCAACGTATAGCTGAACAATCATACAAAGTAACCGAAAATGGTTGGACAATTAAGTAAAGTATGTGTCATTGACCAAATGGTAAAACAAAGTATTCACCATTGATTGAACAGTTAGATGAAGTATCCATCATTGTCCAAATAATTACGTAAAGTATCTATCATTAATCGAACAATTAGGTAAAGAATTTATCATTAATCGAACAATTAAATGAAATATCCATCATTAGTCAGATAATTCATGCAAATCCTCTTGAAATTGGTAGTAACTTTGAACAGGTCTCGGTTAGATAAAATAAATCTTCTAACTCCCTATAATTATAGGAATTTCAATATTTTTAACAAAACCATATCAAAAATATATGGCAAATTTTTATTAAATGATTGTTCTTTATTAATGCCACATATATATTATTTACCCATTAATATGATAATTCTATTGAATTTTTCTAAGTCAAAAACTCATATAGAATTGAGCTTGTTCATGAAGAAATCATCAACTACTATTTCTATTTTTAAATGATTTAATTGAAAAATATTGACTGATTGCAGCTTCTAAAAATAGAAATAACTAATCTACAATTTGCTTTAAATGGAAACATGCTCCGTAATGTTTGAAAACAAAATCTATAATGATTAGAAACATTTCATAAGCTCCAAGGCTATATTTATAGAATATTACAGAAAAACAAATCAATCACAAAATAGAGCATTCAAGGGAAAAAGACTGAAGGTTATACTCATGCATTTTTCAAAGATTGTTGTTGAAGTTTTCCTTCACGTGTTGCTGTGATCATCATCAACATTCAAGCCTCCCAAGATCTGTGTTTGATTGTTCTATTCTCCGTTTTGTTTTTAAATGCTTCCATACTTAAACTAAAATTAAGTTGCATCTTAATTTAAAGCATATCTTACTAGATTGTGGTAAGAACTGCAAGATTGGTACCTTACATCTAAAGTTGAAACCTTTGTGGCAAAGTCGATGTCTTACTAAATTACAAGGTTAAAGCCTTGTAAATACACAAAGTTAAGGCTTTATATAAAAGTTTGGTGTGCAGTCTAAAAACACCTTTATGACAAAGTTATGACTCTGTAAGAGTTGGATATTTACCTAGAAAATATCATTTTAGTCAAAAATCTCAAGATTGAAGCCTTGAGAAGTGAACTAGTCCTTTTAGGTAAACCACTATAAAAATTCTCATGTGCATGTGTTCTTTTATTTCTGCTCTACAGTTAATATTTACTCTATTTATTTAAGTGGCAATAATTTAATTTAAAGTAAAATTATAAAATTTACTATTCATCCCCTCCTCTAATGAAGCCAATGATCTCTCTCAAGGAAAAGGATTTGTTTAGAAGTATTAAAGCAAACCAAGTGTCTACTTCTTGGATTGTGATAACATAACCCATGAACTTGCATATTTAGCATCTACTTCTAAGCCTTTTATCCTTCGGCATTGTCAACTAGGTCATCCCTCATGTTACCTTGGTTCACTATTTTTACTTTTAATTATAAGTCATGTTAATAGGAAAGGACCACCATACTATCTTTCATGAGTTGTATCTTGTGTTGAGTCAAAGTTTGTTTGAGTTAATACATTATGATATTTAAGGTCACCCTAGAGTCTCATTTATGTCTTATCAAAAAATATTATATTATTTTCATTGATGATTACTCTTCTACATGGTGTTTTTTATTAAAAGATAAGACTTATGTATTGGATGTAGCAAAGATTTTTTCAATGAAATAAAAAATCTTTTTTATGCTATTTTAAAATTCTTTTAAACTAATAATACTTTGAAGTTTACTCAAATCACTATTCAATTTATTATGAGTCATTAGAAATCATTCATTAAACTACTTGTACTCACACCTCACAATAGAATAGAGTGGCAAAGTAAAAACATCAACATATTATTGATATCACTCGTACTCTCATGATACAAATGAGAATTCTGAACCATTTGTACTTTTAATACTGTCTAACTATATCCTATTTAATAAGCAAGATGCACTACTAAGTTAGGGAGAGATTCAATTATAGAGACTTCAATTATAAGGCTAAGCTATTATCTCTTCCTCCATAAGTTTCTATGTATGTTGCTTTCATTCAAGATTTAACATCTAGTCTAAACAAGTTGGCCCTATGATCAACCATCTTTATTGGATACTCTTGTACACAAAGGGCGTATCAATGTTATCCACCAACCAAATGGTATTTTGTATCTTCTAATGTTACCTTTTTAAGTCACAACTTTATTTCAAGTCTAATGGTGGTAAAATTGAATGGATCTCCCTACTTACCTTTATTGAATGTCAAGAACATTTTTCTTTATGGTGACTTACAAGAATAGTATTGATAGAACAACCTCCAGGCTACATTGTTTAAAGGAAGAATAAAGTATGTCCTCTGAAGAAGATGACCTATGACCTAAAATGAAATCCACAAGCAAAGTAGAGGATTTAGGAAATGTGTTGTTGAACATTAAGTGTTTTACAAGAGATCTAGTACAAGTAATGTTATCATTACAGTCTATGTTAATAATATCTTAGTGACAATATTTGACCCAAAAAACATGTCTAAAACTAAAGATACCTTTAAACACATTTTTTCATTAAAGACATAGGCAAGTCATACTACTTCTTAGGCACTGAGTTTGCATACTTTAAAGGGAGAATGTCATTTTCTCAAAGTAAATATGTCTTGGACCTGTTGTAGGAGACTAGGCTCTTAAGATGTAGGCCTAAGAGCATGTCAATAGATCAAAAACAAACCTTTTGGGATGATACTTCTAGTCTATTGGAGGATCGAGCAAACACAAGGCTAATTGACAAGTTGATTGATCTAATGATTACTCAACCAAATAACGCATATGCAATTGGCCTTCTCCCTCAATTTATGCATAAGCTTAAAGTAGTTCATTGAGAAGGAGTCATTTAAGCAATAACCTATATCAAAGGTGTTAGGATTAATTGGCTTCATTAGAAGGTGAATGGTGAGTAATAACAATTTTAAGTAAATTAAAGATTACTTAAATGATTCACAATCATTTTCAACAAGCAAGTACTATTTGAAGTCGTAGTAATCTTAGGTAAGGAGATGAGAAATACACAAGGAATTTTATAATAGTTCAACCACAACTTGGATTATGTCCATTACTCAAGTGTTCTGCTCAAACCCTACACTAATCTAGAGTTGTTATGAGCCAACACCACACTATTAAAATTCTTTAGAAAATCCATCAAGTGTTACTTTCTCACAACTTAAGAAGACCTCACCCAATGAGCTAAGTTTTTTAAGCACTTACAAACTTTGAAGCATTATATCACCTTTTAATAAGTTATCTCCTTAAATGTATGCAATTGAGCTTTAATGAATACTTTAGGGTGATGAATGCTATGTGTGAGTCGAGAAGTGAGAATTTTATTCTTGTAGATGAGAATAATGCTCAAAAGTATATGAGATAATTTTTTTTGAAATTCATAGACAATAAAAATGTATATAAAGACAATGGCCTAAGAGTGCATGTGTAATGACTACAAAAAAATTTTAATAGCTACTAAATCAATATGTCATTTTGATCATCAACATGATATTAGATCTAACAATCAAATGAATTGGTATGTCATCAAGTAAAATTGTATGTCATTTCCAAATGAGTGGGCACTCTACCACAAGATTAATATCATTTTTGCTCCAAAGAATAGCTACACTCCTAACTAGTAAATGCATCAATATATCACTTTTGCTCTAAATAAGAAGTACACTCTCATCCCACTAAATGATATACCAATATCAAAAATAATGTCCTTTTTGTGGTAGAGAGAGTACTAACTTAGATTCCAAGTCATACTTTTTCTAAAAAATTTCTAAATACATACATACACTCTATGTGACTTAATGAAAATCCTAGCATGAGAGAGCTTGCCAAGGATTTACACTTGAACCTTAAGACTTAATAAACCAAATTACATCAATAATATTATAATCACTTATAGAAAACATAAAGCATAAACCCAAAGTCCATTGCTTGATTCTCATCCATTGATGTGCAAAAGATTGAGAAAACCAGAAGTCCACCTCCAATTATTGCACATATGTTAAGGGCAACTTGGTGAGATGGTGACAAAGTAAAAAGTCAAAGTATAAGTTTATGGCTTAGATTGTTTATAGGATGACATGGATCAAATCCTATCTAATAGAACTTGGCTTTACCATTGAAACACCTATGAAGATGCATTGTGACAACCAAGTACCTATATTTATCACCAGCAACCCCACCTTCCATAAGAAAACAAAACATATTAAGGTAGACTACCATTACATTTAAGATATGATGATCCATGGAATCGTTTCCACACCATACACTCAATTTTTGAAGCAATTAGTGGATATTTTCACTAAAATCTTGGATGTACAAGTATTAGAGAATTTATGTATCAAGCTAGATGTGATTGATATATATGCCCCAACTTGAGAAAGAATTTTATAAGTTATTATTAGGTATCTTAATGAGGTCATTATTGTAATAAGATATACATTATGTATCCAACCCCTACATATATTCATGTATTCCATCTTAGCATAACACAATTCTCATTTCTTTCCTCTCCTATCACAATTGTTCTCTCCCAAAAAACTTGAGATGGCAAGCCATGAGAACATACCCAATGATAAAGCTGTAAATCATCTGTTCTAGCTGAGGATGTAAAAGGAAGCCACTGCCATGTTATCTGCAAAGTGATTAAAGATTGACAACTTTTAGAATACAACAAACATAAGAATTACTCTTAAAATACAACAAACAAACTGATTCCTAATGCATTTAAGCAAGCTAAATAAAAGTCTTGGACTACACTTTGGAGATTGGAAAGAGTGAATAAAAAAGATCCGATTTGACATAACATAAAGGATGCATTTGAGAATAATATTTTACCACCAAATTCTTCAGAGAATCATTCTTTTTGCTTCTTGAAACTTTACAGAAATGTAGAGATATTTAACTCAAAACCAATTAGTTATGAGTGAAGAGGACTCATTATCATCTATCGATGTTGTCATCTTCCTATTAACATTCACCCTCACTAATTCTTTTTTAAGTCCTAAAAATGTCCCTAATTTTTAATTAGATTGATGTACAAGGACTTGGCCCCAAACCACCATTTTTGGATCTGAAACCACATAGGAACATGAAGACGTCTAACTCAAAACTCATTAGTTATAAGTGAATAGTTATCTTTGTTATATATAGATGCAAGTCCTCCTCTCACTTTTCAACATGGAATTATTTCAACAAAATGCATTGCAAGTTGCCTCTTCTCTCTTAATTCAATAAGTCATTTCTCTCACAAGCTTCGTCTCTCCCTTGAGTTTATGTGAAATCAAAGTTCTAGAAAGTATGCTTGGAAAGAGGATCATTATGGAATCAAATTTCAAGAGGAATTTAAAGCAGAATTACTATTACCAAACACAACCTATGTCATTCCGCTAAATGTGGTTTATTTCTTTTATTGATGAAAATTTTGCAATTGAGTGATATATAAAAAACTAGATTAACGAAAATGAACACAAATATCAGATAGTTGGACAGAGTTTGCACCTTTTCGTTCCCCGTCTGGTGTTTTGGTTTCAAGTGAGACGAGTCGATGGACGGCATCAACGGTGCCAGTCCTCCAGTAAGAGCATACACCTAATGTTTCCCGAAAGTTTTAGGCAAAATACGCACGAAAGGAAAAGAATGGAGCAATACTCGAGAGAAAACGGTGATGATTTACCTCGCGGGAGATACCATCGGGTTTCCTCTGTGGCTCCCTCGGCGGTCGAGACTTCTTCTCCTGCGAGACAGGGAAGGAAGATTTGGGGATGCCGAGAAGGATGTCCTTAGCGTCCATTGGTAGGGCTAGAACTAGGGTTCGCCGGATTCTTCTGCTGTTAACTTCGGTAGGAGTGCGAGAGGAGTGAGAAGATGAAGGCCACCAAGGACCATCTCATCTCATTCCATTGCGATTGATTGGTGCAGGAAGAAGCGGAAGAGCAAAGCGGTGGTGAAGAGGACGCCGGGAAGAAGAAGAGCCGGCAGTCCGCAGCGATGCAGGGGCATACCTTTTACTCTCTTTTTTCGCGACGAAACAACGTGGGTATCCTTTTTTTGTCTCTAGAAAATATAACATGTAAAAGTATAGATACAAAATATAATTAAATAATTATAAATATATGATAATTTTTATTTAAATTAAACAAGTATTGATTTTTCATCTAAATCTATTAAAATTAGTAAATTTTCCTATTTCATTTCAACTATTAATTTTTAAGTCCAAAAATCTTAATAAGTAAATCTCAGATAAAGTCTAAATTATTTATACTGTTATCATATATAGATTAACATAAAGCGGCTGGTGGTGGGAATTTAAGTATGTTTTTAGATGACTTATAATTTTTATGATAATGTCTGCTATACTTTTTCTAAATTACGTACTTAAGCATAAGAGCCTCCTTTTATATGTGAAATAATAGACTTTAAGAAATTCTCATATCATCCATAAAACTATGAGGGAGGAAAGGCATCCAATCCAGGCCTCAAAGGACATTGCCTTTGATTTAATCTCCTGCAATTGATTGAACAAGTAGCTTCTTTCTCTCATTTCTATAAGAAAAATAATAAGGTGGTAGATTCTTTAGCTAAAAGATTGTCTTCGTAGAGATACGTACGTTGCAATCCTGTTGACAATTTGTGAGACCGGGGCATTCCTGATCATAAGATGAGTTAAGTTCTTTCTTTTGTTATATCTGTAATATTTTTGTTGTGAGGTTTAAGTCTAATTCCTAAAGGTTGTTTATGTGACAAGCCGAGCATGACCTACAGGTATGGGCTCGTGCGAGGCATGTCAATCTCTCTAGTACAGTTTGACCAGCTCGTAAGCATGATCACTTAGCCCATTCGCAACAAGTTACGTATAGCATGCAACCAATTCAAGCATACAACCAAACTATGGTATGCAACTAATTCAAGCATACACTTTTTATCAAATAATTCAACATTTTAGCCTTACATTTTTAGTCACAAATCTTATGAAAGGTAATAGGCTCTAGTATGCTCTTATTTCAACATTCATTTCAATAATAAATCATGTAGTAATTCTTTTCTAGCATGTATCTCTAAAATAATCAAGTAAATGTTCAATAAGCTTGTTCATAAATTTTTATACCACAATTAATAACATTACTACCCTATTAATTCCATATTTAACTCTATAGAAACAAATTAAGATGAAACATGCATTTTCATTTTAGTAATTCACAAATTCAACCTATTAATTTAACATATTTAGATTAAACTAAAACATAATTACTTAAAAAAATATGACTCAAGCTCCCCTCCTCTTCTCTCCTTTTCCTCTTCTCCTTCTCCTTCTCCCCTTCTCTCCCTTTTTCTCCCTCTCTCTTGTTTCTCTGTTTCCTTCTTATGGAGAGTTTGGTTAAATCGAACATAATGTAATATATATATATATATAAAAGTTTGATTTGACCAAATAAAATATTTGATTTGATTGAATGAAATTTAGTTAAGCCAAACATAACATGATATATTAAAAAAAAAAGGTTCAATTTAAATCAAATAATAGTTTGATTTAACTAAACAAGATATTTACCTTGATTGAATGAGCGTTTAGTTAAACCTAACATAATATGATAAAAATAATTATAGAATCGTCTGTATCACAAGAGATGAGTGAATTGTGTCTTTAGTAATTAAAATATCAACGGATAAAATAAGAGCACAAAATACTTATAAATAAATTTTATTCTTTATAATCTTTAAAGACAGAATTTACAATATCTTTTAAGCTCAATTTCCTTCTTGAAGGTTTTGATACAGTAATGTCCGATATGCAATTCAAATAGAAAAATGAAGTTCTTATTCAAAACTAATTTCGAATTGTAGAAAACCTGATCTTTATACACACAGCTTTTTTCATTCTTTTTGCTTAGTTTCTGTATCTATTCTTCTCCAATTATCGAATTTCCAAACTTCTTATGTTTGCTGCTCCTTTTCTAAAATTGCTTGAAATTTCGAACTTCTTCTAATGTTGGAGAATTTTTCAGGATATGAATATTCAAACTTAACTTTTCAGTTAGGGATCTAGATTGAATATTCAGACTTGGTTTTTGAGATTGGGATCATCTATTGTAATGTAGCGCGTACTCTCTATTAGTAGTCGAACTATGTCTTCACGTTCAGCATGTTCATCCACTTAATCCATAATCCACGTACTAATTTTTTCTTTAATCTAAATTACTATCTTTTTGAGTTTCCACTTTCTCCACTATCATTTTGAATTTCTACGATCTCCACTCGTAAATTCACCGAGACTTTATCTTCCTAGAGTCTTGTAGAATATCTTCTAAGTCTTCAATTTAGTCAAACACTTATCCTTTAAGTCTTGTAAAAACTCGAATACTTATCTGTAACTCTTCGAGTTTTTGCACCTGCAAAATACGTGACTAAACATAGCAAACTTATCTGTTCGTTAGTCATTTTATAAAACTCGAAGACTTATCTATTAATGCGTATAAAAACTCGAGCAGTTATCTAACTATTCGATTTTCATTACCGAACGCATATGGTAAACACGTGACAACTTAAAACATTAAAAACACATGTGCAGATAACTTAACTATACGAGTTTTTAACATAAACTATTCGATAAAAACAAAACGTTAACTATCTGAAAGTTTAACTATCAAAAATCTAACTCTTTGGAAAACTTTAACTTATCCGACATAAAAATGAAACTTTCCGATAATCTGTTAACATTTAATTACGTGACAATTATACTTAGAGAATATTATTTAGACTTATTTAAAAACTTTAATAAAGCATATATCATCAAAACAAAATTCCTAACAATAATAACATGTTAAGACTGTATTACTCACTAGAGAAAAAGTGAACAGTGAAGTTATATTTTTAAAATGATTTCTAATTTAATTAGTAAGATGTGTATATTTAGTTATCACAACAAAATAAATTAAAGTATGCACAATGGAAAATAAATAATAAAACACAGAATTTTAGAAGATTCATCATTAATGATTAGTCCACTCCTAAATATGGCTTGAACTTCACTAAGTACTCAAACTTATATACACTTAATTTTAAGTCAAAGTAAGAATTAACATAGTAAGCTTTCAGGTTAAAATTCTTAACCCACTAATCACAAGCTCTCAAGTCAAAGCTCTAACTCACTAATTTAGAGTTTTCATGTTGAAGCTCAAAAATCAACCATGTGAAGTTTTAGAGTCAAAACCATGAACCAATAATTCTTCATATATTTGACTTTTAACACATAAAGAGTTATGTTAATCTTCTTATCATTCGTAATTTCTACAATGAGGTTTTTCTCAATTAAGTTCTCTATTTTCTAAGTGTACGGTAATTTTTGCATTGAGGATTTTCTCAAATGGGTTCTCTATTTTCTAAGTATATATTCTCGTTATGCATTGATTCTCTACTTCATTTTATTGAATGATCTAATCGTATTTATACTTGTAAATGCAACGATCATATTCTCTCTAATCTTACCAAACTTTACTATTATACTTGTTAATGTTGATAGTTCTAGATATAGAAAGTTACCATTGTGTTGACTAACAAAATTTCAATGGCTTTGCTACTTAACTCACCATGATAATTTTCAAATCAGACACTTAACTGTAATGAGTTTCTGAATGTGCTAATGGAATCTTTAAAGTGTTGACAACTTGTTTTTCTTCTATATCTTAGACGAACATTATGTTTGTACTATACCAATTCTAATATTGACATTCCTATTATACTAAGATGCTTCACCATCAAGGCATCAATGGAATCAAGTAGTTTTGGTTTCTTAGCTTGAGTTTTTGACTTCGGTTTCTAACGACTGAATTTCTTTGTTTTATAAGAAGGAAATACATATTTGATTTTCCTTCTGAAATTTAAAGAACATGGCATCCTCATGAGAGTAACCAATATTTTTAAGTTTAGTATACATATGATGGCCTTCATTATGAATTGGATGAACCTATTCATCTGTCAAACCTTGAGCCTTTCCAACGAATTGAGAGAGTTGACCATCATTATCTACTAACTACACTGACTTCCTTTTTCCCATGGTGGATGATGTAGGAGTGTATCGAGATTGCACGCTAAGAAAGAAGTCACTAAGGGATGAAAAGTTAGGGTTGGAAAAGTAATCTAACTAAATGTGTAACTATCCATTCAAAGAGAGTGATTTTAAATAGAAAGTAGAAAAAAAAAATCTAAGTTACCAAATATTTTGTAAGATTCAAAAAGTTTTGAGGTAAGGATCTAACCAATAACTTATAAATATAGACAGTGAGTTACCAGAAAATATGTAGAATATTTAGAGAAGATTTTGTGAGTTAAATGGTAAGGAATCGACTATGTAGAATTTTGAAAATAAAAATAGATGATAAAATGATTAATTTTTAACACCCTATGGTCAAGAAATAAGTTGGATAGGGAATATATTTAAGGACAATTCTCAACTACTTTACTTTAGAGTCACTAGATGAAATGTAAATAAAAAGTTCTTCAACTTTGTCATGATTGGAGGAGACATTTTGCATAACTTGATGAACATTCTCTTGGAGCATAGTGACCTGATGTGGTGGTAGAAGAGAAAGTTGATGTTGAAGCCACTCATAAGCAATACTAAGTATTTTCATAGATACTCATATTCTTTTAACTTAGATATTTTCAAATTTTATCTAAGTCATAATTTCACTTAATTAATTTGTTTCCTTTCATTTAACTTAGATATTTTATATTTTATCTAAGACATAATTTCATTTAACGAATTAAGTTCTTTTTCTTTAACTTAGATACTTTTATGTTTTATCTAAGTTATAATTAATTTAGTTCTTTTCTTTTAACTTAGATAATTTTATATTTTATCTAAGTAATAGTTACGTTTAAGTAATTTAATTCTTTTTCTTTAAACATAGATTTTTTTATATTTTATCTAAGTTATAATTTCGTTTATTTAATTTAATTTTTCCTTCTTTTAACTTAAATATTTCCATATTTTATCTAAGTCATAATTTCACTTAATTAATTTGGTTCCTTTCTTTTAACTTAGATATTTTATATTTTATCTAAGTCAAATTTCATTTAACGGATTTAGTTCTTTTTCTTTAACTTAGATACTTTTATGTTTTATCTAAGTTATAATTAATTTAATTCTTTTCTTTTAACTTAGATAATTTTATATTTTACCTAAGTTATAGTTTCATCTAAGTAATTAAATTCTTTTTCTTTAAACTTAGATATTTTATCTAAGTTATAATTTCCTTTAATTAATTTAGTTCTTCTTTTTCATTTAACTTATATATTATTATGTTTTATCAAAGTTATGATTTCATTTAAATTTTAGCTTAAATATTTATATATCTAAGACACAATTTTCATTTAATCAAATTACTTTTCTATGAATTCATGTTTGGTGTGAAAAGCTAAATCATAAACTTGTTTAATTTATTTTTATGCTTATATCAATAAATTCTTTTATAAGTAAACAAACAACCTTTCACACAAATTAGATATTAAATTCAATTTGTATTTTAACTGCAAGTGCATAATGTATATTGTATTTGTGTGCAAGTACAGGTCAATCCCACAGAGATTGAGTAAGAATTATGTACCATTCTAATTTTTACATTGAAGTTTATATGTGTTCAGTTAAGCACTCTGTTGAGTTACAATTAACACAACGAACTTAGTTCGTGAAATTATGGTTAACTCAACGGACTAATCTCGTGGACTTAAGTTAACTCCACAAGCCTATCTTTCTAATTAAATACTACTATTTACAGAGGAATTCGGCCAACCAATGGACGGTTCCACAAAATTTAAATAACATCAATAAAGCTCTTTAATGTTAGTTAATATTAGATTTGTCATTAAGCAACACTAACATTCAAATATTTCAAACAGTAACCATTAAATTCTTTAAGTATCTAGAACGAATCAATTTCAGTAAATAATAAAACTATTTTCTATTTTCTGAATCAAACATAAAACATTCACAATATTAACAATGATAGCATTAATCACGATACAAAACAAACAATACAACATTTTAATACAAAATGTAAACACAAATAATTTGTTATTTTTGATATTTTTGTTTTGATATGTTCTTGAAGATAAGCGCAAGGTGAAATGTAAAAATCTCTATCGACAATAAAAACTTTCATCACTATATGCGATGCGATTACACTACTTAAAACTTAATCATTTACAATCTTGCCTCCTCTCCATATAGAATCGCAAATCAAGAATTGTAAGATGATCTCCTCTTTAGTATACTAGCATCAACCGAAAACCAAGGCTAGAAGCTTTACAATCTCTTGAGATATGAGTCGGTGCTTGGTGAAAATGGCTTCCCTTCCCGCAACGCGATCACTTCTCACAATGGTTGTTAGTCACCGTGTTTGGCTTAGAATTGACTTGACACCTAGAAAGTATCTTCACAGACCTCCGATGGTTGGTGATTTTGTGGTGGTGTGAAGCTTTAGGGAACTTCCGATGCTTCCTACAGTTTGCGCGGTTCTCCACCACTACACACACACTTTTTCTTCGTCTTTTATATTTCTTTTAGTAATAATTACATCTGCTTAAATGATCGGTTGGATCTCCTTCATTCATATCAACGATGGTGATTTCTTCTTCATTCCACGAGTGAATTCCTACGTGATACGTGCAACCGTGGTTTTCCTTTGAATTTCTTGTTTTTGCAACTACTATAGTGGCATATTAGAAAATAAATGGTCTATGGAGTTACAACTAACTCAACAGGTTTACTTCGTTGATTTAACTATAAAACACATGTAATAAAGAAATAACTTATAAGCTACTAACACAACGTGTCACCTTAATATATATTCAAGTAACTCAACGCGTATAGTTATGCTAACTTAATGAGTTATACATGTGTAGTTAACGTGACATAATAAAGCATTCAAATTCAACATATGCATAATTCTAACTTAACGAGTTCAGATATTTCGGATACTTACAAACCTAACTATCCAATGTACAGATGCATTTCGGATAGTTACCAGATAACTTACCGAAAATTCACTTAAGTCATGCATTAAGGTTTCAACACGTGTACTCCAGGAAATAATAAAATATTCTTTAATTGTTTAAAACATAACTATTCGATATATTAAATATAACTCTCTTAAATAACAGAAAATTTAGATACTTAAGAATTTACTTAATTAACATTAATTTCCTAAAATTATGCAGATTCTTTCATTAAAGCATATAACAATGCAATTATAACATAATAGCTTAATTCTCATATGATAAGCTAAATATTATGCAATTAACCATCATTTAATCGTTAATATTATGTACTTTTTCATTCTAAACATGTTTTCTTTAGATTAATGAAAGTGCATATGATCAAGAATGAGTTTGACTTGAGTGATTAAACTTGTAGAATAATTTATATGTAAATCATATTAAACTACTAATCCAAAAGTATCAGCTTATTGAAATTGATTCATATTTTTAGTAAAATCATAGACGTAAAAATTGTATGAGATTTGTGTTTTATTGCATTTGTATTAATGAAATACATATATACTTTGCTTAAAATAAAACATGCTTACAAAGTAAAAATCTTTGAGAGTTTATTGATCAGTTTGATCACGAGCCTCTTATACTTGAGCAGATAGGTATGTAAGGATTATTGTCCTAAAAAATGATTCTTTAAATCTGGCAACCTAAGGTCCTGATTAGACTTGGGATTGTTGACTGAAAGCTTATTACACGAGTACATTAGAAAGCACTTGTATGATTCAAGTTTTTCTAACTAACTTTTAAATAAAATTATCAATATTTACTGTTTTGAAAAGATAAAAGTTGTTTCATTAAATACAGATATCTTTGAATCGAATATAGTTTCTACCAATATAACTATTGATTTGTTGAATCTAAATTAGTACTTTTGAAAATGTTTATTTGAGATACATTCCTTTATTCATCTTGTGTTAATCATATTATGTTTAAAGTTATGTTTTGATTCATATACAATTGGAGTTGATTCTGGAAATCATTCTTAATGAATTCAGGATAACATAAAATTTCTAAAAAGAAAAATTTAAAGTATAGTTATAATTAACACCTATTTTATACAAGTATATTTTGTATGTTATTGAATATATTTGAAGTATATTTGTAGGAGGAATTAAAATGTCCAAAATAGATTAATATCATTTAGAAGATAAATCTTAGTTAATCTGAGTTTAGTCCTCTTAAGATCTTGATGAAAAATTTTAACAAATAAATAGACTATTTTAGGTTCATAAAAAGAATATTAGAATAGTTTACAACATTCTTAAGATAATGTTTTATATAAGTTACTTATAGCTTATATGTTGTTTTTGGAAGCTTTCTATTGAAAAAATCCGAACTTATTTTTTAGTCAAGTATAATAATTAGACGTTATGTTATGTAAGGTAACGTGTAAAACTGCCTCTAGACAACGTTTTACTCGTTAGGTTAGGTAACTCAATGAGTTATGCTTAAATTTTTCGGGTAACTCAATTGAATAAACTTTATTCAATATTCATTTAAAACCCAAACTCGATTAACAGACTCGTTAAGTTATTCTACTAAAACCCTATTTAAACACTTATTACATGGGAACTTAGGTTATCTCAAAACATCTTTCTGAAAATCTTTCCCACTTGTTCTTGTAACTACCTACGACGATGTATTCAAAGTTCTACAAAGGGTGTGGTAGAGGAAAAGGAAGAGGCAGAGAAAATGCAAAAGGTAAAGAAATAAATGAAGATGAAGTTTCACGTACATGGTTTAAGAAAATTTTTCAAGTTGACGAAATGTTAGCTCAAATCTATAGTGACTATTTCTTTTCTAAAGAAATACTTAATGATGTTCGACAAGAACTTAAAAATATAGCTGACAGTATACAGTACATGGGTATTAGAAGTAAATTTGATAGAGAGTATTGCATGAAATGTGCTAAAATAGCATTTTTGGAACAATATGCTCAATACTTGGACAATGGAGTAGGTTCATCAAATAGAATTCCTCAAACACCTATAAATGGAACATGACTACAGTCATTTGAGGAAGAACATGAATCTGCAATACCTACATCTTTATTTTCAAAGGAAAAACAAACAAATATTACTATTGATCAAAGAAAAGTTGAAGGTCTTCGAAAGGTAATAGCTATAAAAAGTACCTTTGAAGAATTGAAACATAAAACTTTTATGAAACAGATTCAAAAGAAAATAGCAATAATAGAAGAAGAATAACTGACTTGCTACAAGAGAAAAAGAGTAAGAAAAATAAAGCAGAAAGAGATTGTTTCTAAGGAAACAAATTTAGTTGAAAAATCAGATGAGGATTTAATTCTAAAGGACAATATATGTCTAGACATTGTGCCTTACATTACATCTAACAAGGTCATCAGTTCAGAACACACTGAAACTAATGACGACAATGAAACTTTATTATCTTTTTCTAGAAAACTTGAAAAGAAATCAAAGCAACAAATTAGCTCAAGTTTTTTTGTATAGTTTCAAGCCTTGATGATAATGAAATTGAACACTCAGAGCATTAGGCAAACAACATTGAATAAGTTATTGCAGATGTGCTTGAAAATATTGAGGTAGTAACTAGTTCAGAGGCTGGATTGCTTAGAGTAGCAGCTATTAAAAAGACAAAACTCTAGAAGAGCATAACATTGATCAACCTATTTCAGAATCTATAGAACTAGAATTTGAGAATTCATAGCATGTTGAAATGGAAATATCTGTTGAAGAAAATGAAGAATTATAAACATACACCAATTGTTGAATTTGTGGAAAATTTGAACTTTGAACGTTCTATAGAAATGAAACTTATAGATATAGCGGATATTGAAAATATTTCTTACACTATTGAAGCTAAAGAATCAAGCTTACTTGAGCAACTTCAAGAAAATATTTTGATAGTAGAACACAATGACATTAATTTTGAAGAAGAAATTCCATCTATTCCATCTGCTGTGATTTTGTATTCATCAATATAAAACAAAGTTTAAAGGTGATAAAATTTAAATAACTACTTACAGCTACCTCCATGGAGTTAGGTAGTAACTCAACGAACTAAGTTCGTTGAGTTGAGTAATAACTCTACGGAATTAATAACTATAACTAAATCTTCTATATATATTTATGTTTTCTCTTTTTTTTTATACATATATATTTTTACTTACTATATTATACATAGTTGTTAATAATTATAATGTCTAATTCAGCTTTCTTCTCATAGGAGGTATCAATTTCATTAACAGTTCTATTTAAAGGATTCAGTATTGCTTGAATTGGCAATCCTCTTATAGGTTTAACTTTTATTGATTCCTTCTATCTAGGAAGTGTATTTCTAGTTATATTTTGATTTTAAATGATAGTATTTCCAAACGCATGGTCTAGACAATTGTTTAATTGTTGAATTATTTTTTCTAATTTCTCTATTCTAGATCCTTGTTCAATTAATACTTCATAACTTGAATTTTTATCACTTATATTTTCTCTTCCTTGGAAAATGTTAGTTCTCTAAGATAAATTCGGGTGATTCCTCCAATTAGGGTTATAAGAATTAACAAAATTATCTTTTTGGTTTCTAGCATAGACAACCTCTAAGTCATTAATATTTGTATTCTTTTCTACTAGTTTTTGATTTAATGATAACTCTTCTATTTTCTTGGTTAACTCAGTTAATTTAACTTCAAGCATAGTACTCGAATCAATTTCATGCATTCCTCTTAGCAATATTTTTTATCTATAATAGCTTTAGTTGAGTTTTCTCACTAAGTAATTCTTTTTGCAAAATTTTCTAAATAAACTCAAGCTTCTTCACTACATAGTTTTAAGAATTCATTTTAACAGGTAGATTCTATTAAAGATTTAGTTGAAATATCTATGCCTTCATAAATTATACCTATTAATTGTGCCTTACTCATTACATGGCATAGACATTGAGTTAATAAATCTTTAAATTATTTAAAATATTTCCAAAATGATTTTTCTCATTTTTGACAACACATTAATATTTTCTTTTTCTTTTTAATTGTTTGATGAGTTGGATAATATTTTACTAGAAAAACAGAACAAAATTCAGTCTACATAGAAATTAAATCAGGAGCAAGCATATATAGCCATGTCTTAGTGGTGTCTTTTAAAGCAAAGAGAATATATCTAAGTTTAATAACATCAATACTCATATTAGGTATTCTCATCATTTGACAAACTTTATTAAATTCTCTAAGGAAATAATAAGTGTCTTCTCTTTCTAATCCATGAAAGTGTAATAGTTGACTAATATAATTAGATTTCAGTTCAAACCTATCTCCTTTAAAGTTTGGCAATCGAATACATGAATGTTCATCTACTAATTTAAGATAAAGAATTTCTCTTAATGATATCTCTATTAGAACAGTCATTTCTTCATTTTCCTTTAATGAAAGGTTAGCTACACTCCTAAGGATTTCATTAAATTCAATTTCAGAAAATTGTTTAGTACACTTCTATGTTAAATAATCTTGTATAGGTATTCTGACTAATCGTTTAGTGCTAAGAGAACGAATCCATTTGCTCATAAACTCTCAACATATAGTAAATTGCAGAAAGTTAATTACATACCAGTTTGACATTTTGCTCTAAATGTGTATAAGTTGGTGACAGGTGCAGTTGAATCAGTTGCTTCTCCTTCTAGTTTCCCAACGAGTTCTCTTGTTTTCACTTAATGCTGGTAACTAGTAAATAACATTCTATTTTATTTTTATAATGCATGTCCATATTGCATATGCATTTCACTGCAAAAATGTGTATTGTAATGTGTGGTATGGTTCTTATATTTATGGATACGTGCTCCACTTCTAAATTTAAATTTCAGTAACCACTCAACCCAAGAAGTCTCGTTCGTGGAGAAAAGAATAACTGGTTAACTAACTCTACAAACTAACTTCGTTGAGTTACAAATAACTTAGCGAAGTTACCTATATTACTATTCCTAACTTAATGAATGAATTTCATTAAGTTACAGCTAACTCAACGGACTAGCTTTAGCTTCTATTTGCTAAGTCCATAGACTAACTTTGTTGAGTTATAGATAACTCAATGGAGTGACCTTATATTCTATTATTAACTTCGTGGAGTTAACACTTAGGCAAATTTTTCCTAAGAAATTTACTTCTCATATTAACTTCTACATTTTCCCTCCTACATATTATCAACATGAATATGGTTAAATACATAGAATTAATTCAGCATCCAGATTCAAACTTATTTAAATCTGAACATTATATGTATATTTAACTCAACATTCATTTACTGTTCTATAGAAATAAAATTTTACTTTTCAATATGCAGATATATTAATATATGTTTTCCACATCATTTGTCATTTAATCATTTCATTCATAATCATAATTTTGAGTAGTGCTGTCATACTTCAAATAAACAAAAATATATATATATGTTCAAGATTTCTATAGAACTTTGAATTAATTAATTCATTCACAATCATGTTATTTCAAAACATATTGATTCTCAAATAGCATATATATAAATTGTTTGAATTACATACAATCCAACATTTTAATTATAAATAGATGATTGATGCATTTAATCTCTATTCTATAATTCATCTACTTCCTTCTGGAGTTTTTCTAATTGTTGCTCTAATTGATTTATCTTATCTAAAGCTAATGTAGATTCTCTAGAAGGTTCTGTAATCCTAGCAGTAGCATCAATAGTATAACTTCTATATTCTTTCATTGAAATGACTCTAGATCTCATTCTTTTTGATGTTCAATTCATGAAATCAATACCTTTCACCATTAGTAGTGAAATCAAATCTTCATAAAATAATTTTTTCTTTACTACTTAGAACTTGGAGATGAATACTTTAAACCAATTCACTTGAATTCTGTTAACAACTACATAAGTGGCATATTTGACAAATTGATGAAGTTTTATATCATAGTCTTGTCTTTGATAAATAGTCTTTACCAGAATAGTCGCCACCATGTGTGCCTTTCCATTTAAATACTTAGTCTATTAAGTAATGACACCCTAGGATCACTAGCTGTGCACTGTTTTATTTCCTATTCAACCCATTCTATAGCAGTTGTCTCTTTTAGAATTTCTATTCCTTCATTCTTTAATCCAAATATATTATAGAGAAGTTTGGGTGTTATCCATATGTTGACTTGCTCCACATTTGAATTAATCTCCCATCTTCCTCTCTCAAGTTTGCATAAAAGCTAGGCACCAGATTCTCATAAATAGCATGCCTGCTTGCTGTTAGAATAAATTCCAATAGGCCATGAAATTCAAACAACTCTTAGATATCTTCCATTCTAGTTAAGTTAACTAACCTACTATATATGATATCGTCTCATTTTATTTCTTGATATTTATTATATGCTTCCTAACTCCAAAAATGAACTTCATTCATCATTGTTGCTTCAGATGGGTTAGGAATTTGAATTTGTTACTCTAGAAGGACTTGTTCTTCAAATTCCTCATTAGTATGCTAAACTTGTTGCTGTACTTGTTGTTGAAAATAATCTAGAGATTCCTATTCATCAACCCTTACTTGTGGTGAAGAGTTTGCTGAACTTTCTACACTTTTATCTTTTAAGCTTTCCATAAATTGCTGAAGAGTTTCATTCTCTTTAGTGAAATTTGTCAAATTATTTCCTTCTATTTCTATACTTTTTGTTCAGCTTCTTCTCTTTCTTCTTCTTCCTTGTCTTCTCCAATCTCCATTATTACTATTTTTTTTGAATAAATGGCTAATTGGAATAGAGTCTCAGACAACAGATTCTACCCTAATTTCTTTTTCATCAATTTCTTCAGGTTGTAAATTAATTTCAACCTATTTCTTTTCTCCTCTTTGCTATTGCTCTTGATCTTCTTCTTCTTCTTCTGATAATAATTCTGTATACATGGGCTCTTTATGCCCTACTGTAAATACTATAGGCTCAGATTTTACTTCTTGAGCCTTAGGCACGATTTTCTTTCCTTTTCTTCTTCTAATTAATTGTGACTATTCTTCTTCCTCTTCCTCTAATACTAAATCTACAAAAATAGGCTCTTCAGGCCTTCAAACCACAGGAACTAGCTTTTCTTCCTTGATATTTACTGGTCTCGAAGGACTAGCTTCAGGTTCTCTTGCAACTAGTGCTCCAATTAGTTCTTGATATTATTCTAATTTGATTTTATATTTTACTTTCACTCTTGCTTCAATCCTTTTCCTCTAGATTGGATCGAACATAATGTGTGCTTTGGCTACTATCATTGCTTCATCTACACCTTATTTTTTCCAAAGTTTAACTAAATATTCAAATTCCTTCTTCTCCTCCTCAGATTCTAGACCCACAAATATAATTTTTTCTATCGATCATGGTTGATTTGAGGGTCCTGCTTGTTGTTGTTGCTGTGGTATTTCTAGTGGATTTGGTTGTTGTTCCTCTTCTTGCTATTGTTGATCTCTGTATTTTCCAACAAGATAAGATATCTTTTATAGAAATCATAGTTTAGATTTATGACGGATTAACTCTAGGGCAATTTCATTATTAGGGCGTAACCTTCTTTTACTATTAACTACTGTTTCTATTGCCACTTTAATTCTTGTTTCTTCTATGTTTGGTATTCTAACATCTAAATCTACAATCCTTCTCATGAAATGAAAAATATCTTCTTCTAATTGTTGAAGCTCTTTCTCTTTAGCTGTATTCCAAATTTTCTTCCTAGAATGTTAATCTTCTAAGTGTCGGAGGAACTTTGTCATGTCAATCTCATCCCGCCAGTTTTGTGTCATCTTCAACTTCATGGTGTTGTGGAACTAAATAGACTAATTTTTCTGTTCTATGTGCTAAATGATTTCTGTGGATAATGCCCTAAATCCTATGTTTAAGTTTAAATAAACCTCTAAGTTTTTGGTGGGTAATCAAGTTATTTCCCATGCAACTTTTCTGCTACGCTTACTTACTACTCTATGAAGTTATAATTAATTCAACGGACTAAGTTCATGGACTTACCATTACTGCTCTGTTGAGCTACAAATAACTCAATAGACTAAATTTGTGGACTTACCGTTAGTACTCTGTAGAGTTATAGTTAACTCATTAGACTAGGTTTGTGGACTTACCTTAGACTCAATGGAGTAAATTCATTGAGTTAAACTTAACTCAACAGACTTTTCGAAAAGTTTTATGTAATAAAATAATGTAAATATAATATTCTCTTCTTCTTTTTTCGTTGTCGATCAAAACCAAAGAATCTCTAGTCTGACCAACTCTTGATTTTCTAGTTTTCTTAATTTCAATTGAACTGATATTTTTCTTTGATTAAATCGGTAAATTTTCTCAAATAATAGGTTAAATCGATATTTAATTTCGATTGAATTGAGAATTATAATTAATATAAAATTTTTTCTTTTAGCTTCGATTGGATCGATGGATTTTTTCGATGTTGCCAAAACAATATTTTTCTATTTTTTTCTACTTCAATGAAATTGTTAGTCATTCTCAGTTTTACCGGACAAAAATACATAAATAAAATTTTATATATTCCCTACTTTGGTTAGACTACTGATTTCTTTTGGTTAAACTACTACGATTGTAAAATATATAAATAATAATATATGTATCTTATTTATTTATTTATTTTATAAGGCCTTAGTAGTCCTCCGCTCTTACTTCTTTTTCAATTCTAAATAAACTTTTTGAAAATTTAAGAATAGGTTTAAGTCTTTGTCCATTTACTTTAAATATATTCTAATTTTTGGGATTTTCAATTTCAATTGCTCCATTGGAAAAAATGTTTTGAATTATGTATGGTCCTACCGATCTAGATCTTAATTTCCTTGGATGATTATGAAGTCTAGTCATGTAAAGATATACTTCTTGTCCTATTTCAAAAAAATTTTGAATAATTTTCTTGTCATGCCATAACTTTATCTTCTCTTTTTCTTTTACAATTCTCAAATAAGCTTCATTCCTAAATTCTTCGAGCTCAATTAATTGTATCTTTCTATTTCTAGCAGCTTGATTTAAATTAGTGTTTAGAGTTTTTAATGCCTAATAAGCTTTATATTCTAATTCAGCAGGCAAGTGACAACTTTTTCCATATACTATCCTAAAAGGTGACATACCTAGGCTTGTTTTATAAGCTATTCTATAAGCTTAAAGTGCATTTATTAATCTATTAGCCCAATCTTTCCTAGTAAGATTTACTACTTTTTCTAAATTTAATTTAATTTATTTGTTTACACTTTCTACTTGTCCTCTTGTATTCAAATGATATGAAGTTACAATTTTATGATTTACTCTATATTTCTTCATTAAAGCTTCAAAATCTCTATTATAGAAATGAGTTCCCCTAACACTAATAATAGTTTTAGGTACTCCAAATCTAGCAATTATATTAGTTTTTATAAAAGGTATTACCACTTTGTTGTCATTAGTTTTTGTAGGAATAACTTCTATCCATTTAGATATATAATCCACACCTAACAATATATAATTAAATTGATTAGACGTAAGAAATAGACCCATAAAATTAATTCCCCATACATCAAAAATCTCTACTTTAATAATAGCATTCAGAGGCATCATATTTCTCTTTGATATCCTTCCTATTTGTTAATATCTTAAACAACTTAAGCAGTATTTGTGAGCATCCTTAAATAATGTTGGCTAGTAGAATCCACATTGTAAAATTTTGATCGTAGTTTTTCCTGAACAAAAATGTCCTCCACATACTTGGTCATTATAGAAGGATAATACACTATAATACTTAGTTTCTAAAACACACCTCTTTAGGACTAAATTAGAACATTTCTTAAATAAGTATGAGTCTTCCTAATAGTAATATTTCACTCTTGAAAAGAATAATTTTTTATCCTGTCTATTCTAATCATTAGGTGTTAAACTTGTAACTAAATAATTAACTATATCTGCATACCATGACATTGTTTTTATGGTCATTAATTGTTCATTAGGAAAATGATTTTTAATCTTAATGTTTGATTTTTCTATATGTAGCCTTAACAAATGATCTGCTACTACATTTTCACATCCTTTTTTATCTTTAATTTCTAGATCAAATTCTTGTAATAATAATATCCACTGGATCAGTCAAGGTTTAGTTTCCTTCTTTGCTATTAAATGCTTTAAAGCAGAATAATCCGTGTATACCATCACTTTAGTTCCTATTAAGTATGATCTAAATTTTTCTAAGGCAAACACAATGACTAATAATTCTTTTCAGTAGTTGTGTAATTGACTTGAGCATCATTTAGAGTCTTGCTTGCATAATGAATCACTCTAGGAGATTTTTCTATGTTTTATCCCAACACTGGTCTTACAGCAAAATCAGATGCATCACACATTAACTCAAATGAATAGCTCCAATTAGGTGCTTGTATTATAGGAGTTGTAATTAAGTTAGTTTTAAGCTTAACGAAGGTTTCTTTGTAGTTTCTATCAAAGTTAAATGGAATGTCTTTTAGTAAATTTGTTAAAGGTCTAGCTATTTTACTAAAATCTTTGATAAATCTCTTATAAAATTTTGCATGTCCTAAAAATGATATAATATCTTTTACTGATTTAGGTTCTAGTAGATTAAAAATTATTTCTATCTTAGTTTTGTTTACCTCAAGTCTTTTTATTAAAACATGTCCCAAGACTATTTCTTGTTTTACCATAAAGTGACATTTTTCCCAATTTAAAACGAGATTCTTTTCTACACAGCGTTTTAATAATTGATTTAAATTGTTTAAACATACTTCAAATGAAGCTCCATATACTATAAAATCATTCATAAATATGCCTTGCATATACCTTTAAAAGGTGGCTGGTGCATTACATAATTCGAATGACATCCTTTTAAAAGCATAAATTCCATTAGGACATGTGAAAGTTGTCTTCTCTTAATTCTCTAATGCTATTGGAACTTAGTTATATCTTGAATACCTATCTAGGAAACAAAAATACTCTTGCCTTGTTAATTTTTCTAACATTTGATCTACAAAAGGTAAGGAAAAATGATTTTTCCTAATCATAATATTCAACTTCCTATAATCTATACACACTCTCTAACTTGATTGAATTCTAGTGAGTATCAAGTCTTGACTTTCGTTTCTTATAATAGTTAACCCTAATTTCTTAGAAACTACATGAATTGGACTAACCCATGAGTTGTTAGAAATCAGATATATTATGTTATTATTTAACCATTTCACAATTTCCTTCCTAACTACATCTTTTAGGTTTGGATTTAATCTTCTTTTAGGAATTCTAACTGGTTTAGCATTCTCCTCTAAATATATATGATGGCGTATAGTAGAACTCAACCATTTTATGTCAACCATAGTCCATCTTATTGGTTTTTTATATTTCTTTACATCTTTTAATTTAGATATTTGATCTTCCTTTAAATTAGATGCACAAATGATTGGATAAATTCATTCTTCTTCCAGAAATATATAGGTTAATTCAGGAGGTAAACGTTTTAAATCTAAGTATTGACCATCAGAAGCTAGAGCTCCTAATTTAACATTTTCATTTTCAATATTAAATTCTTCTTAGCCTCCTAATTCTATGTTTAAATCTTCATTTTCCTTCTAGATTTTCAATATCTAATTGCCTATTTTGTTCTTCTTGAATCACATCGTCTAACATGTCTTATTCATCTTCTAGAAAGTCTATAGTATGTAAAGACATTTCTAACTCCTCATCTCCTTCTGATTTGAAAATATTTAATTAAGTATCCTCATTACCATACGCTAATTTCATCATTTCATTTTTACAGTTTATAATAGCCCTCATTGTTGCTAGAAATGGCATTCCCAAAATTAAAGATGTATCATGTTTCTAATGCTTAATTTGTTGGGAATCCAAAACAACAATATCAACAGGATAGATGAAGTTCTTTACTTTAATAAGGACATCTTCTATTTTTCCTCTAGAGTATCTTATACTTCTATCTACTAATTGAATGACAGTTCTAGTAGAGATTAAACCTTCTAATCTAAGGGATGCAAATATATCACTAAGCAAAGCATTTATACCTGCACCTAGGTCTATTAAGATTCTTTCCAAAATTGTATTACCTATTGTGCATGATATAACAGAGATTTCTGGATCAAATAACTTTTTAGGAATTTGTGGTAGAAATAGAGAACTACTTTGTTTAACTAAAAAGACTTTTCTCAACACTTTTTGCTCCATTTTCTTCGTACCCCAATTTTTAAGAAATTTAGCATAAGGAGGCGTTTTCGATAATAAATCTAATAAAGGAATGTTAACTTGTACTTGTTCAAAAATTTCTCGAATTTTCTCTTATTTTTCAGGAAATGTTTGTTTTAATCTTTCAAGATAGGGTGCTAATGATTGTGATTTAAAAGATTATTTTCCTTTCATTTCTTTCTTTCGATCATTTATAGTTTCATTTTTAGATTCAGATTTTTATTCATTGATTTCTATGTTTTCAAGTATTACATATTCATCTTTATTTTGAAATTTGTTCCTACTTAGCTCTATTTTTTTTGTTTTCTTCTTGAATTCTTGGTAGTATGTAAGCTTCAAATCTTAATGTTACACACACATCTTCCAAATTTTCAACATTTTTATAATGTTCTTATATTACCTTTTCTTTCTTATGATTTTGATCTTTAATTGTTTCCATATACTCTTCAATTAGATTACCTTTCTCAATTCCTATTCCATGGGTAATTTCTTTCATCTTTATGTTTTGTAAGTTATGCACACTTTTAATATTGAAATTATCATTTGTGTTCTCAATTTTATCTTGAATTACTTGTAATTTCATTGTAAATTCATCTAGTACATTTAATTTTCTTTCTAGATCATCTAATCTCATTGCATTCAATTTTTGATCGATTTTCATTATTGTTTTCTCAGTTTCATATATGATATCGATTTTGGGTTCCAAATAATTTTTCTTATAATTTATTTGGTTGACTCCTTGCTGATAATACATGTATTATTCTAATTTATTTAGGTTTTGTTCTAAATTACGTTCAAGTCTATCATACCTATCTCAAACTTTCTTGTCTTTCAAAATATTACTTGTTCTAGATTGATTATTAGTCAGATAAACTATCAGATTTTCATACTCAATTTTATTGTATTAGATATAATTCATTTGTTGCTCATTTTTACAGTTTGTGAAAACTTCTTTGATTTGTTTTATGCTTATATTAATAAATTCTTTTAGAAGTAAACAAACAAACTTTCACACAAATTAGATATTAAGTCTAATTTGTATTTTAACTGCAAGTGCACAGTATATATTGTATTTGTGTGCAAGTATAGGTCGATCCCACAAAGATTGAGTAAGAATTATGTAATATTCCGATTTTTATGTTGGAGTTTATAAGTGTTTAGTTAAGCACTCTGTTGAGTTACAGTTAACTCAATAGACTTAGTTCGTGGAATTATGGTTAACTCAACAGACTAACCTCATGGACCTAAGTTAACTTTATGAGCCTTCCTTTCTAGTTAAATACTACTATTTACAAAGGAATTCGGCTAACCATTGGGCGGTTCTACAGAATGTAAATAATATCAATTAAGCTTTTTAATGTTAGTTAAAATTAGATTTGTCATTAAGTAACACTAACATTTAGATGTTTCAAACATTAATCATTAAAATCTTTAATTATCTAGGACGAATCAATTTCAGTAAACTATTTTCTATTTTCTGAATCAAACAAACATAAAACATTCACAATACTGATAATGATAACATTAATCACGATACAAAACAAACAATACAACATTTTAATACTAAATATAAACACAGATAATTAGTTGTTTTTGGTATTTTTTGTTTTGATATGTTCTTGAAGATGAGTGAAAGGTAAAAATCTCTATCGACAGTAAAAACTTCTGTCACTACATGTGACACGATTACACCATTGAAAATTTAATCACTTACAATCTTGCCTCCTCTCCCTCTAGAATCATGAACCAAGAATTGTAAGATGATCTCCTCTTTAGCATACTAGCATCAACCTAAAACTAAGGCTAGAAGCTTTACGATTTCTTGAGATATGAGTTGGTGCTTGGTGAAAATGGTTTCCCTTCCTACGACGTGATCACTCCTCATAAAGGTTGTCGTCATCATGTTTGGCTTAGAATCGACTCGACATCTTGAAAGTATCCTCACAGACCTCTGATGGTTGATGATTTTGGTGGTGGTGTGGAGCTTCAGAGAACTTTCGACGCTTCTTGTAGTTAGCGCGGTTCTCCACCTCTCTCATCTTTTATATTTCTTTTGGTAGTAATTGCTTCTACTTAAATGATCGATTGGATTTCCTTCATTAATATCAATGATGGTGATTTCTTCTTCATTTCATGAGTGAATTCTTGTGTGATACGTGTAATCATGGTTTTCCTTTGTATTGTATCTTCTTGTAACTCTTTTAGTTCTTCCACCTGTAAAACACATGACTAAACAAGAAATTTATTTGTTTGTTAGTCATTTTATAAAACTAGAATAGTTATCCATCTATGCATACAAAACTCGAATAGTTATCTAACTCTTCAATTTTTCATTACTGAACGCATATGGAAAACACACGAAAACTTAAAACATTAAAACACACATACATATAACTTAAATATACAAGTTTTTAACATAACTCTTCGACTAAAACAAAATGTTAACTATTCGAAAGTTTGCATTACCTATTTTTGCATAACACTAACACAACGCGTTACCTTAGTGTATATTCAAGTAACTCAATGCGTATAGTTATACTAACTTAACGAGTTAAACAAGTGTAGCTCACGTGATATAATAAAACATTTAAATTCAACACGTGCATAATTCTAACTTAACGAGTTTAGATATTTCAGATACTTACAAACCTAATTATCCGATGCTCAGATGCATTTTGGATAATTAGCAGATAACTTATCGAACATTTACTTAAGTCATGCATTAAGGTTTCAACACGTGTACTCTAGGAAATAATAAGATATTCTTTAAGCGTTTAAAACATAACTGTCCAGTACATGAAATATAACTCTTCGAAATAATAGAAAATTCAGATACTTAAGAATTAAAAAGCATGTAACTCACTAAGAATTAAGAAATATACTTAATTAACGCTAATTCCCTAAAATTATGTAGATTCTTTCATTAAAGCATATAACAATGCAATTATAACATAATGTCTTAATTCTCATATGATAAGCTAAATATTATAAAATTAACCATCATTTAATTGTTAATATAATGTACTTTTTCATTCTAAACACTCATTTGATCTAACCATCTGCAATTGTCTCAATTTCAAACAATTAGTAATGTCATGACCTTCTAAATTGTAGAATTCATATATGCTAACTACAAGTTTAAGAAATCTTTGAACATAAGCATATGTCATATTCCCAATGAAAAAAACACAAAACACTCTTTATGGTGTGAAAACAAAACAATGCTATAGTTGTTTAGCTTTTCAAATCCCCAACAACGACATTAGAAAATTTGTTTAAGTGAATTTTGTTTGCAAATATATGTTTATAATTTCTTTTAGAAGTAAACAAATAATTTTCGCAAATTAGATATTAAATCTAATTTATTTTTAACTACAAGTGCATAGTGTCTATTGCATAAATGTGTAAGTATAGGTCGATCCCATAGAGATTGAGTAAAAATTCCGTACTATTTTGATTTTTACAACTAAAGGTTTATGTGTGTTGAATTACTCACACCGTTGACTTACTGCTAATTCAACAAACTTAGTTTGTTGAGTTATAGTTGACTTAATAAACTATCCTCATGGACTTAAGTTAACTCTACAAGTCTTACTAGTAACTTCCAATTAAATATTACTGTTCACAAAGGAATTTAGCCATCCATTGGGCAGTTCCATAGAATGTAAACAACATCCATTAAATTTTTAATGTTAGTTTATACGAAATTTATCATTAATAAACACTAACATTCAGATATTTCAAATAGTAACCATATTAATCAGGATTTCAGAATTGAATACAAACTAGTTTTAGTAATCAATAAAATGATTTTCTATTTTCTAGAATGAAATAAACATAAAATATTCAACAATACTGACAATACTAATACTACTAACAATACTAAATAGATGATGCAACACTAATTTGATAAATATAAAAATATATAATGAGTTTTTGGTTTATTTTTGTTTTGATATGTTCTTGAATATAAACGAAAGGTGCAATGGAAAATTCTCTATTAAAAGTAAAAACTTCCATCACTACATGTGACTGAAAACTTAATCACTTATTGTCACACGTCCCTCTCTCTATAGAATCGCAAATTGAAACTTGTAAGTTGATCTCTTCTTCAGTAAATTGGCATCAACCTGAAACCAAGACTAGAAGCTTTACTATTTCCTAAGAGATGATTCAGTGCTTAGTGAAAATGGCTTCCCTTCTTAGGATGCGATCACTCCTTATAGCGGTTGTTAACCACCATGTTTGGCTTGGAGTCAACTCGACATTTGGAAAGTATCCTCATAGACCTCTGATGGTTGGTGATTAGTGGTGGTGTGGTAGAGCTTCAAGAAACGACTGACACTTGCTATAGTTAGCGTGGTTCTCCATCTTGTTCTTCGTTCTTTCCCTTTTCTTTTTATTTTTTATTTAGTAATAACTACTTCCGCTTAAATGATCGATTGAATCTCCTTCATTCGTATCAACGATGGTAATTTCTTCATCATTCCACAATTTAAATCTAGTGTGATATGTGTAATCGTGGTTTTCCTTTGAATTTCTTGTTTCCATAACTACTTATAGTTGAATATTAGAAAATAACTAGTTAGTAGAGTTAGTGTAATTTAACAAACTTACTTCGTTGACTTAATTGTAACTCAATGAGATAAGACTTATCTCATTGAGTTAAGCTTAACTCAATGAACTCACATATAATCAATAAGATACTACTATGATTTTACAATAAATACATAGTATCTTAAGCAACAGTTTAGATATTACTTAGATATTTATGATAAGTATATAATATCTATGAGGTGAACAACATCATCAATAATATTTATCTTTTTGTGGAGTGTAAGCATTTTACACATCACATAGCCTACAAATACCTAAATTTAATCTTATATTGCAGAATATATTTTCATCTAGAGGTTTTGTAAATATATCAGCTAATTGATTTTTACTAGACAAAAATTCTAATTTAATTTTTCCTTTAATTACGTTATCTCTTAGAAAATGATTTCTAACCTCTATATGCTTTGCTCTAGAATGTAATACAGGATTTTTGGAAAGATTTATTGTAGAATTACTGTCACAATAAATCTCAGTGGTATCATAAGATAATCCAAAATCTTCTAAAGTTTGCCTTATTCATAGAATCTGAATGCAACACAGTGCAGTAGCAACATATTCAACTTCTGTAGTAGAAAGTGCTATATAGTTTTGCTTTTTACTAAACAATGACACCAAATTATTTCCAAATAATTGACATGTGCCACTAGTACTCTTTCTATCAGATTTAGATCCTACGTAATCAACATTAGTATATCCTATAAGATCTATTGAACTATCCTTAGAATAATACAGTCTAAAATTTTTAGTTCCTTGTATATATCTAAATATTCTTTTAATAGCACTTGAGTGTGATTCTTTAGGATTAGATTGAAATCTAGCACAAGCACACATAGCAAACACAATATCAAGTCTTCTAGCTGTCAAATAAAGTAAAGAACCAATCATACTTCTGTATTTTCTTTGATCTATTGATTTTCCTATGTCATCAATATCTAACTTTAAAGTACTCATAGGAGTTCCTCGAATCCTTGTATCATTAAAATTAAATTTCTTAAGCATTTCATCTGCATATTTTTTCTGATTTAAAAATATACCTTTATCCATTTGCTTAATTTGAAGTCCTAGAAAATATGAAAGTTCTTTTATCATACTCATTTCAAATTGAGTAGTCATCTCTTTAGAAAATACTTTTATTAGTTTATCAGAGGTTGCTCCAAAGATTATATCATCCACATATATTTGAACAACAATCTGATCTTTACCATCTCTTTTGATAAATAGAGTATGAACCATTTTTCCCATGATATAACATTGTTCTATTAAAAAAGTAGATAATCTTTCATACCATGATCTAGGTTCTTGCTTCAAATATAAGGCTTTCTTCAATTTATGCACAAAGTCAGGATTTTTAATATCTTCAAATCCAGGTGGTTGTTTTACATAGACTTCTTCATTAATTAAACCATTTAGAAATGCACTCTTTACATCCATTTGATATAATTTAAAATCCATATAACAAGCATAGGCCAATAATATTCTAATAGTTTCTAACATAACCATAGGAGCAAATGTTTCATCATAATCTAGTCCTTCTTCCTATGTATACCCTTGTGCAACTAATCTAGCTTTGTTTCTTATAACTTGACTAGTTTCATTAGTTTTGTTTTTAAAGATCCACTTTGTACCTATTATGTACTGATTTTTTGGTGGAGAGACTAATTCCCAAACATCATTTCTGATGAATTAATTTAGTTCTTCTTGCATTACCACTATCTAATTTTCATCAGATAAAGCTTCTTCTATATTCCTTGGTTCCACCATAGAAACAAACATATACATACTACTTAAATTTACTAAAGCTCTAGTTTTAACTCCCTCATTAATATTACTAATGACTTTAGTAATGAGATGTGATGAAGAATAACGCCAATTTCTCTGATTTTCCTCAATATTCTCATCAACATCTCAAAGTCCATCACTTTCATCATTCGTTTGATCATTTAATTTCATATTTTTGATTTTCTCAAATAAATCTTCAATCTCTCTATTGATCTCTAACTCTTTTGGGAAATTGATCAAATCATCATTATCAGCTTTAGATTGAGATTCTCTAAAAGAATTTTCATTGAAGCTTACATAGAGGGTTTCTTTAATAATTCTAGAAGTCTTGTTATATACTCTATAGGCTTTACTTCTAGTAGAGTAACCTACAAAAATTCTTTTATCTACTTTGGCTTGAAATTTATCCCTTTTATCCTTAGTATTAAGAATAAAACACTTGCAGCCAAATGGTTTCATATAGGAAATTTTTGGAACCCTATTAAACATAATTTCAAAAGAAGTTTTATTAACATGAAGTCTTAAGTGACTTCTGTTAATAACATAACAAGTTGTATATACTGCTTCAGCCTAAAGATTTTGAGGTAACTTATGTTCATTCAACATAGTTTTGGCCATTTCCTGAAGTGATCTATTCTTTCTCTCAACAACACCATTTTGAGATGGTGCTCTTGGAAAAGAAAATATGTGATCAATGTCATGATCTATACAGTAATTATTCATTTGATCATTATCAAATTCAGTACCATGATCACTCCTAAGTTTTTTAACAAAGACACTTCATTTAGAACAAGATTGCAAAACATTTTAAACTTTTCAAAAACTTCTGTCTTAGATGCTAGAAAATATACCCAAGTGTATCTAGAGAAGTCATCTACTAAAACAAATGCATACCATTTACCACTAAGACTCATGATTCTTGTTGGTCTAAATGGATCCATATGTATAAGTTCTATGAATCTCTTGCTTAAAATATCAGTTTTGGATTTAAAAGAGTTTTTGTGAAGTTTACCTAACTCACATGCATCACACATAAAGTCCTTTGAGTATCTAATCTTTGGTAAACCTCTCACTAATTGTTTTCTAGATAGTTTATGTAACAGTTTCATATTTATATGTCTTATCCTTCTATGCCACAGATATGCATCACTAGTTTCAGCTAGTAAACATGAATTTAAATCAACTACATCAGAAGGTAAAGATAAAATACATATAGAACCTTTTCTTTTAGCAATAAACTTATCAATTAGTACATAATATTCATTCTCAATTAGTTTTATAACACTCAGTAAATTAAATCCTAGGTTTTCTACATATAGTACATTCGAAATAACACAAGTTGGAGTTATTTGAACATTACCCATACCTATGATTTTATCCTTGCTTTTGTTTCCAAATGTTACACTACCTTTCATGGTATTTGTAAAATTTTGTAGTAGACTTTTCTGTCCGGTCATGTGACTTGATGCTTTACTATCTAAGATCCATTTTTATGTTGTTTCCTCTTGCAAAATAAATTAAGAAAAACTTTTTCTTAGTACCCAATGTTGTTGAGGACCAAGTTCATTAAACGCATATTTCTTCTTTTTGTTTAAAAACAGTTTAACATTATCATTTACATTCTTATTAGTTGTAAGTACTATAGATTTATCATTAGCGTCATACTTACTTATAGCATTATTGCCCTTATAATCATTCTTTTTATTTTCAGATGTAGTATAATTAAGACTAAGCCGATTTTTATCAGTTGTTAATTTATTTTGGTCATGCTCATACATTTCAGTAAGTTCATACCAAGATTTTGTACTTGTATTTGAATTTTCAGTACATACAAAATCTTTTTCTACACAAGAATTTTAAGATATATCACATGTAGAATGAGTAATTGTCTAACACTAGTGTTTTAAATTACATGCTCAGGTTTCTGAATTTTCAATTTACTACAATTGTCTAAAATTTTTGAAACATTAGAAACTGAATTTCCAAAACAAGAAACAAGATTTTTAGAAACATTAGTCATGTTACCAAGAGTTAGAAGTACATTTAGTCAAATCACATTGATTTATATTATTACTGCATGATTCATCCCTTGAATTACCTACTTCTACATATTTATTACCTTGTTTCATGATAAAAGGAATTTTAGTCTTAGATTTACTTGAGCTGCAACTAATAAATCCTTTATTGGCTTGAGATTCAGGATATTCAAGATAATCAAATCCTAAGCCAAATTTATATGACACCACAGGGGTACTAGTTAGTTTGTCTAACTTAGTTTCACTTAAATTCCATTTCTCAATGGTAGAATTTAAATCTAGCTCTCTCATTTTTAATTTGTCAATCTCTAACTCAAGATCATTTATATTTTTTTCTCAACATTTCATTTTCAAATTCTATCTTTAATTTTTCAGCATTTGTATTCTGTATTTGTTCATGCAAGACACATTCATTAAATCTAAATTTATACAAATCTCTAGCATGATTTTCATTATCACATTTAAACTTTTCTAAAGTAGTAGACAGGAAATAAGTTTCTTCTTTCACAATGGATAAAGAGTTTCTAATATTCTTATTTTCTAGTTTACAAACTTTAAGTTTTTGCAATAATGCATGATAAACACATAATAATTCATCAAAGTTAAAATCTAAATAACTTTCAGGATCAAATATTACCTCAGACTCATCTGCCACGAAGCACATATGAGCAACGTCTGCTAACTCTGGTTCTTCTTTTGAATGTAAAGATTTTGATGATGATTCCTCAAATTTAGACTCTTCTGATGTGTCAACTCAAGTGACCTTCAAATTCTTTTTCTTGTAAAACTTTTTCTGAGTTTTCTAAGCCGTCTTTTTTTGATTTGTCCTACTATGCTTTTTATTTTTCCTTATAGGACAGTCTGGAGAAAGATGTCTAGGTTTTTTTACAGTTGTAAAATACATACTTTTTAGATGAAGAATTCTTGTCATTCAATGATTTTGATGTTGAGGGTTTATCATATTTGTTCCTTTGCTATTTCCTAACTTTCCATGCTTTCTTGAATTTCCTAGTCAACAAGATCAAATCCTCGTCAGAATCAGTAGATATATCAGAATCTGAATTAATTTCGAAGGCTATTTCTTTCTTCATTTTTAGTTTGTTGTGACTCAGTGATTCATTTAATTGAACTTCATAAGCTGTTAAGTTTTCTATAAGTTCATTCATGGTATAAACATTTAAATCTCATGATTCTTCAATTGATGTTACTTTCTGAGACCATTTAGTACTTAGGGATCTGAGAATTTTCTTCATCAAATCCTTCTGTTCAAAATTCTTTCCTAAGCATTTTAAAGAGTTTATGATATCAAGAAATTTGGAAAACATCTTAGAAATACTTTCGTCTTCATGCATCTTAAAGAGTTCATACGTATGAATTAACATGTTTATCTTAGTTTCTTTAACTTGAGAAGTACCTTCATGTGAAACTTCTAATGCATGCCACACCTCATAAGCAGATTTATATGCCGACACTTTACTGAACTATTCATAACTCAATGCACAAAATAAAATATTTAAGCCCTTAGCATTTAGAGTTTTATTTTCTTTTTCAGTAATTGTCCAATTATTATAAGGGGTAGATAACAGAGTATATGGTTTAGAAATCATGAACCACAACTTATGATCTATACTTTAAAGAAAAACTGTCATCCTATATTTCCAATATTCAAAATGTATTTCATCAAATAAAGGAGGACGATTAAGATTTTGACCTTCATATAAAGAAAAATTACCATTTCCAGTAGTCATCTTACCTTAGATTTTTCAACCTATTTGATTTTAAATAGTCTAAAACGATAAAATAATTTGAGCATTATATCAAGAAAGTTAAATGTATGCTCAGATATTAATTTCTGTTTAAAAACAAGGAAGGCAGAATAAGCAATGATATTAAATAAGTTAGTATCGATTTTATATCAAAGATTATTAACATAGCTCTAATACCACTTGTAGGATCATATGGCTACATAAGAGGGGGTGAATTGTGTTTTTCAACATTTTCGAATATAATTGAAACTTTAAAACTCAAAAACAAGTCGAGACACTATTTTCATAAAATCATTTTTATTCAAGGTTTCAATTACAATATAAAATTCAATTCTCCTCAGAAATTGTAGATGCAATTATATATCGATACCATGTTTCATCTATATAATTTCATAACTACAAACAGAGAAAACTAATTTGCAAAATTTAAAACATTTCTCCCTATTTGAGATCTTTCTTCTTCTTCTTCTCTTTGTTCTTCAGCAATTCTTTAGTGACGAATATCTTGTCTTTCTCTGCTTCACCAAATTTGCTTTCTTTTGATACTTTAAATCTTCAGTGATATATATCTTAACTTTTTCTACTTCACTGAATTTTCTTCCACTTGATACTTCAAATCTTCAATGACATATATCTCACCTTTTTCTACTTCACTGAATTTTCTTCCACCTGAGAGCTTTTCCCCGAAGAGGTGTTTTTGATCCCTAAAAAGATTTTTTTTTTGGTGTGCAGGGATAACTGATCAACGTAAATTCTATGCCTTTTATACTGTATCTTCATTTCATGCATATCCTCCACGTTTAATCACTACCAGTTTTCCACTTATTCACGTATTTTCTTTTTCTTTCATCGAAATACACACATTCTAACCAATGTTTACATTTCAAATTTTCTTTAATCATCAATCGTAGATCTTTGAAAAATTTCCTGCAAAATAAACTTTCTCGTTTAAAATTTTTCATCAAATATAATAAGAAGTCGTTACTTTAATGTTAACTAAACGAGTAACACAAGTAGATATATAACTTAACGTTTCTAACTTAACGAGTTCCTCATATGTCAACTCACGTGACAAGTACTGTAGTTAACTCAACGAACTAAGTCTGTGGTGTTACGCTAACTCAACGAACCATCTTCGTTGTGTTACAGATAACTCAACGAACCAGTAATAAACAAATGTTTTTATAATAAGAATTTTACCACGTGCAAAAATAACAACTTAAGTTTATAACGCTAACCTAACGCGTTGCCTTAGTGTTCAATATAGCAACTCAATACGTTTAGTTATGTTAACTTAACCAGTTAAACATGTGCACCTCACGTGATACAATATAACATTCGTGAATTATAATTTCACCACATATACAACACTAATTTAACGAGTTCGTCTCTTCTTTTACTCATTAACTTAACGAATTCTCACGTGACCTATTTTAACCTTTAAGCCTCTAACTTAACGAGTTCTCACATGATCTCTATACGAACAAAACTCTAACTTAACGAGTTGTCTAAACATGCATTGTTCATGATACAGAAGATATAACTTTAAAACATATCATGCTTTTCAATAAAAACACACGTTAATTTAATGTTTAGTTAAATGAAAAATTAATGCAACGAAACGAGTAGTTATTAACTTAGTATAATTTCAAATCCAATAGAGACAAATATTTATATCAGTAAGCTTTTTTTGTATTAATTGATGATTTTAATTTCTTTTCACAAGCAATAGTAATTGAGCAAATATGATTATTTTCATTCAGCACACATCATCAAAACAAAATACTCAGCAATACTGTTAAATTTTTTCTGTAATAATCAACGTTCTAATTTTACTTTTACAAACAACAAAATTAATTAATCAAATATGATTACTTACGTTATATATACATCATCGAAACATAATATGTTAAGTATTTTGTTTTGATGTTGTGCGCTAAATGAAAATAATCATATTTGCTCAATTATTATTGCTTGTGAAAGGAAATTAAGTACATCAATTAATACAGAAAAAATTTACTGATATAAATACTTGTCTGCATTGGATCTGAAATTATACTAAGTTAATAACTAGTTGTTTCATTACATTAATTTCTCATTTAACTAAACGTTAAGTTAATGTGTGTTTTTATTGAAAAGCATGATATGTTTTAAAGTTATATCTTCTATATCATGAGCAGTGCACGTTTAGACAACTCGTTAAGTTAGAGTGTTATTTGTATAGAGATCACGTGAGAACTCGTTAAGTTAGAGGCTTAAAGGTTAAAATAGGTCACGTGAGAACTCGTTGAGTTAGTGAGTAAAAGAAGAGACGAACTCGTTAAGTTTGTGTTGTACACGTGATGAAATTATAATTTACGATTGTTATATTGTATCACGTGAGTTGCACATGTTTAACTCGTTAACATAACTAAATGTGTTGAGTTGCTACATTGAACATTAAGGCAATGCGTTAGGTTAGCGTTATAAAACTTAAGTTGTTATTTTTGCATGTGGTAAAATTCTTATTATAAAAATATTTATTTATTACTGGTTTGTTGAGTTATCTGTAACACAACGGAGATGGTTCGTTGAATTATCATAACACAATAGAGATGATTCGTTGAGTTTGTGTAACACCACAGACTTAGTTCGTTGAGTTAGATATAACACTTGTCACGTGAGTTGACACATGAGAAACTCATTAAGTTAGAAACGTTAAGTTATATATCTACTTGTTTACTCGTTTAGTTAACATTAAAGTAACGACTTCTTATTACACTTGATGAAAGATTTTGGATGAGAAAGTTTATTTTATAGGAAATTTTTCAAAGATCTAGGATTGATGATTAAAGAAATTTCGAAATGTAAACGTAGGTCAGAACGTGTATATTTCGATAAAGGAAAAAGAAAAGACGTAAAGAAGTGGAAGATTGATAGTGATTAAATGTGGAGGATATGCATAAAATGAAAATATAGTATAAAAGGCATAAAATTCTCGTTGATCAATTATCCCTGCACACTAAATGAAAAATCTTTTCAGGGATTAAAAAAAAACACCTCTTTGGGGAAAAGCTCTCAGGTGGAAGAAAATTCAGTGAAGTAGAAAAATGTAAGATATATGTCACTGAAGATTTAAAGTATCAGATGGAAGAAAATTTAGTGAAGCAAAAAAGGTTACATTTATGTCATTAAAGATTTAAAGTATTAGAAGAAAGCAAATTCGGTGAAGTAGAGAAAAAATAGATATTCGTTACTAAAGAATTGCTGAAGAAGAAAGAAAAGAAGAAGAAGAAAGATCTCAAATAGGGAGAAATGTTTTAAATTCAGCAAATTAGTTTTCTTTGTTTGTAGTTATGAAATTGTATAGATGAAACATGGTATCGATATATAATTGCATCTACAATTTCTTAGGAGAATTGAATTGTATATTGTAATTGAAACCTTGAATAAAAATGATTTTATGAAAATAGTGTCTCGACTTGTTTTTGAGTTTTAAAGTTTCAATTATAATCGAAAATGTTGAAAAACACAATTCACCTCTCTTTTGTGTAGCCATACGATCCTACATAATACTTAACAATCTCCCCCTTTTTCAAAATGATAAAACCATATTAAATCAATACAGAAAATATGTTTAACTCAATAAAGCACTTCTATTGGGTTAAGTTTTAACTCAACGAACAAGTTTGTTGACTTAATCTCACTTAAACTTATTTCTATTGTTCATATCTATACTTTCATAAATCAACTTCCAGAAGTAATAATATTTAAAATTTCAACAAATAACATATTAATAACTTCATCTCCACCCTTAATAATAAACTTTAAAACCATAATCATCTCCCCATTTTTGTCATTAATCAAAAAGATGGTTACATAGTAATTTTGTGAGAGACAAATATTTTACAGCTTAACTCTCTGTAAACTTAGATTAAAGTTAAAAGATATTTACAGGAAATATAATGTTCAAACATTCATACATAAATACAAACATTACATTTGTATTTAGAAAACAAGTAAATCAAATAAATGATAATATATTTATCTATTCCTCTTAAGAATATCTCCTATAACATTACAAATCTTATCACCTAGATGTCTAATATCATTCTTGATGTCATTCTGTACTACATCTAAGTCAAGAGGTAGCTCAGATTGTTATTATACTTGATCTAAATAAGTTGGTTATTATTGTTGTTGTTGTTGAGGTAGTTGTTACAATTGTAGCTGGTATTTTTGTAAATCTTTCATACTAAAAGCTTTCATGCCCTTTACTTCAAATGACCATTCAGATAAACTCAATTAACTTGCTATGATTTGACATACAGCATCGCCATAAAATAACTTTGAACTCATATACTATAGTTGATATGTGAAAACATCAAACTAATTAATTTGAATTCTGTGAAGTATTCCATAAATTGCATATAAACAACTTCTACTTACTTCTAGATTATGTCTAACTTTCTGAAATAAATTTACATGCAATATATTTGCAATGAACCTAGCTTCTGCATTTAGGTTTTCCATTAATCTCAATTTTTAATATACATCTAGAATCTTAGATAAAGACTGAATATCCTATTCTAGTTGTCTAATTATGTCAAATCTATTAGTAATAACAACACCTTCATTCTTTAATCTCTAAACTTCAAAAATCAATTCAAGAGATAAAGTAAACTCTTATTGACCAATTTGAGTTTTCAAAATATTTTCATTCTGTACTAGATTACTATAAAAAGTTGCAAGAATCTCTTTATATTGTTTCCTTCTAGTTCCAATTGGTATGAATTATATTAAGCTTTGATATTAAAACATATCTCCAATGTCCATTAAATTTTAGAAATTAATTAGCTTAGCATGAAAAATTTGACATGAAATTAAACTATTGTATTTTTCCAATGCTTCATCAGATCGAAAATATAACAAATTACCTTGAATATCCAATGTTTTATATTTAGAAGGTGATACCTGAAGTCTTGATTCTGAATTTAATTCTTCTTAAGGAATCTCTTCTCCAAAATGAATGTTATTTTGTTCCTTTGTCATAATATTTTCTTGAAGTTGCTCTAGTAAGTTTGATTCTTCAACTTCAATAGTGTAAGGAATATTTTCAATATCTGTAACATCCATTATTTTAGTATTTGCAGAATGTTCAGAATGTTCATTTCCTTAGATTTAGCACCCCTTGTATCTATCTGTATATCTTTATTTTCTTCAACAGATATTTCCATTTCTTCCTACTATGAATCCCTAGTCTCTTTATCTATAGAATTTGAAATAGGCTGGTTAACATTAAGCTTTTCTAGAGTCTTTTCTTTTTCAATAGTCTCTACTCTAGACAATTCAACCTTTAAACTAATTACTGCCTTAATATTTTCAAATACTTCTACAATAACTTGTTCAATTTCATTTGCCTGATGCTTTAATTATTCAGTTTCTTTATCATTAGGGCTTGATTTAATAGAAAAACTTAAACTAATTTGTTACATTTTCGTCTTTCCAAGTTTTCTAGTAAAGATATTAACATTTCATTATCACTATTAGTTTCAATATGCTTTGAACTAACTATCTTCTCAGATGTCATGTAAGGTACAATATCTAGACATACATTACCCTTTGGAATTGAATCCTCATTTGATTTTTCTATCTCTAATAAATTTGTTTCCTCAAAAACAATTTCATTTTGCTTTACTTTTTTAATTCCTTTTCTTCTGTAGCATGTCATCTATTCTTCTTCTTGTCTTTTTGTTGTATTCTTTTATATTTGTTCCAAAAATGCTTTCTGCTTTAATTCCTCAAAAGCACTTTCTATTGCTATTACTTTTCTAATTTCTTCAACCTTTTCCTTATCAACTATAATCTTTATCTATTTGTTTGTTGAAAATAATAATGTAAGTATAGTAGATTCATGCTCTTCCTCAAACAATTTAAGTTGTGTTCTATTTATAGGTGTTTGAGGAAATCTATTCAATGAACTTATACCTTTTTCCAAATATTACTCATATTATTTCAACATATTTCATTCTATATTCTCTATTAAAGTTGCTTCTAATACCTATAAATTGTATACTTTCAACAGTATGCTTTAGTTCTAAATGAACTTCATCTAATATTTCTTTAGAAAAGAAATATTCACTATAAATTTTTGCTAACATTTTATCAACCTAAAGTATTTTCTTAAACCATGTACGCAGAACTTCATCTATATCTATCTGTTTGCATTTTTCTCTTTCTTTGCCTCTTCCTCTACCTCTAGTACAAACTTTATAGAACTTTTAATATATCATTGTAGGTGGTTACGAGAACAAACAAGTAGGAAAGATTTTCAAAAAGAATTTTTGAGATAACCTAAGTTCTCGTATAATAAGTGTTTAAATAGGATTTTTGAAACTATAAATTAATGAGTCTTTAGTCAAATTTGGGTTTAAATTCATATTGAATAAACTTTACCTTGTGAACTCCATGTGCATAGGCTTCATTAAATTACCAACGTCTACGATGGTTTCTTTACTTGCCTTAGAAAATGAATTGCTAAAGGAATTGAATACCTTAGGCTTAGAAAATTAAGCCTTACATGAAAAACTAAAAAGAAGTAATAAACATGTTAGAAAGCTAAAAAAAGAAAATGAAAAATTAACTACTAAAGTTAAGAAGTTGAAAGAATTAACCTCTGTAGATAATTTAGAAATCCATATTAAACACAACAAAAGAATCACTAAATTAAAAGTAGAAATTGAAAAATTGACTAACATTGATAACAATGAAAAAGTCAAAAAATTAGAAATTCAAGTAAAGGAAATGAAAAGGGATATTGCTGAACTAGTAAATGATGTTGAAAGACAATTTGATGGAAATAGAATGCTACAAGGAGTTATGATGGTACTAGAAAGTACTCTAGAAAATAGAAATGATGAAAGAAAGAAATTAAGAAATGAATAATCTAAACTGCAATAAGAAAATGAAAATCTTAAATATAAGTTAATGTAGTTTACAAAAGGAGATAAAACTCTAGCTAAAATCATTAACAATCAAAAGATGTTTGGGGATAAAACTAGAGTAGGGTTGACTTGTTTACCTAAGTGTATTTTTTATAAGTAACAAGTAATTTTCACAAATAAGATATTAAATCTAATTTGTTAAATTAACTACAAGTGCACGACATCTATTGTGTAAGTGTGCAAGCACAAGTCAAACCCATTGTTAGAGGTATGTGTGTGTGGGGACTGTCTAAGTACAGTCAAGAGGTACGAGTACCAATTGGAAGGACTTGGACTGGGTTCGTGGAGTTATGGGATAACTCCACGAACTTACTCTATGGAGTTATGGAATAACTCAACGGACCTGGACGCTATAGTATCTCGTGGAGTTATGGGATAACTCAACAGATTTGGATGCTACAATACCTCGTGGAGTTATAGGATAACTCAATGGACCTAGACGCTATAGTACCTTATGGAGTTATGGGATAACTCCATGACCTTATTCTGTGGAGTTATGGGGTAACTCAACGAACTTCCTTGTGGAGTTATGGGTTAACTCCACGGACCTCAACCCGAGTTTCTAGGTTATGCTGTAGGTAGTTTTCTTGTATCTGATAAATAGCTGAGATGTAATATGATTGTAACTAACTTTAGGGCTCTATATAATACCCTGAACGTAACATTGGACAAAAATACACAAGGTTTTTTGTGTGTTGTCTATGACGACAGTGAAGAAGAAGAACTTCCCTTGTGCCCGTGGATGTAGGCTAGGTCGAACCATGTAAAATCTCTGTGTTTGCTATGTGTTTGATCTTCCTTTCTTCTTCCTCTCGTCCTTGCTTCTCAATCCAACCTTTTCACTACGTGAGTGGGCATAAGAGTGGACAATAGAGTTTAAGTTGAAAGTGCATTGAGTTGTTCTCCACAAACTTAAAGGGAGGCTCCATTTAGAATGAAAAAGTACATAATATTAATGGTTAAATAATGGTTAATTGCATAATATTTAGCTTATCATGTGAGAATTAAGCCATTATGTTATAATTGTATGATTATATCCCTTAATTACAGAATGTGCATAATTTCAAGGAATTAACGTTAATTAAATACCATTTTTAAGAGATTGAAAACCTGATTTAAGTATGATTTTATAGTGTTATGCATGATATGTTTTATTTGCATATATTTATATCATGTATAGTGCACGGTAACAACTTGCTGAGTTAGTGTTCTTTTTGTTGAAAGATTATGTGCCAACTCGTTGAGTTATAGATTTAAAAGTGTAAAAAGATCACGTGCTAACTCTTTGAGTTAGCGAGTAAAACTATAAGTTGTATATCTAAACTCTTTAAGTTAGCATTATGCACGTGTTGAATTTAAATGTTTTATTATATCACGTGAATTGCACATGTTTAACTCATTAAGTTAACATAACTATATGCATTGACTTACTTGATTACACACCAAAGTAACACATTGTGTTAGTGTTATAAGTTATTTCTTTATTTCACGTGATATATTATATATTAAGTCCATTGAGTTACATTAACTCCACGGACCCACTATTTTCTAATATGTTACTTGAGTAGTTGCAAAAATAGAAAATTCGATGGAAAACCACAATTGCACGTATTACACAAGATTTAACTCATAGAATGAAGACGAAATCACCATCGTTGATACGAATGAAGGAAATCCAACCAATCATTTAAGCAGAAGTAGTTACTACTAAAAGAAATATAAAAAAAGAAGAGGAGAAAAATGTAGGGGGGTGAAGAACCGCACTAACTATAAAAAGCATCGAAAGTTCCCTAAAGCTCCATAATACCACCATAATCACCAACCATCAGAGGTTTGTGAGGATACTTTCCAAATGTTGGGTCGATTCCAAGCCAAACATAGTGAATGACAACCATTGTGAGGAGTGATCGCGTCACAAGAAGGGAAGCCATTTTCACCAAGCATCGACTCATTTCTCATAAGATCATAAAACTTTTAGCATTAGTTTTAGGTTGATGCCAATATATTGAAGAGGAGATCAACTTACTAGTTTTGGTTCGTGATTCTATAGAGAGAGGAGGCGTGACTGTAAATGATTAAGTTTTCAATAGTGTAAACACATTGCATGTAGTGACAAAAGTTTTTAAAGTTGATAGAGAATATCTACATTTCACATTTCGTTCATCTTCAAAAACATATCAAAACAAAAACACCAAAAATAAACTAGTAATCTATGTTTGTAGTTAGTATTTATGTGTTGTATTATTTGTTTTATATCGTGATTAATGTTATCATTGTCAATATTGTAAATATTTTGTATTTATTTAATTCAAAAAATAGAAAATAATTTTATTGATTACTAAAATTGACTTGTGCAGAATATCTAAAATTTGAATGGATACTATTCAAAATATCTAAATGTTAGTGTTGATTAATGATAAATTTTAGATTAACTAACATTAAAAGCTTAATTAATGTTATTTATATTCTATGGAACTGCTCAATGGCTGGCTAAATTCCTCTATGAATAGCAAATCTTAATTGAAATTTATTAGTGAGGTTTGTGGAGTTAACTTAAGTCCATGAGGATAGTCTGTTAAGTTAACTATAACTCCATGAACTAAGTCCGTTGAGTTAGTAGTAAGTCAATGAAGTGCATAATTTAATACACATGAAACTTTGGTTATAAAAATCAAAATAGTGCATTATTCTTACTCATTCTCTGTGGGATTGACCTGTACTTGCACATAAATACAATAGACACTGTGCACTTGCAATTAAAATACAAATTAAACTTAACACCTAATTTGTGTGACAGTTGTTTGTTTACTTTTAAAAGAAATTATTAATATAAACACAAAAACCAAACAAGTTTTCCCAATAGACAGTTCCCATCACCTATAGAGAACTCTTAAAATCACTTTACTTAATAAATTTTCATAACTAGAATATAATGTATATGCACAATATGCTCACTTCGTTGACTTACAATTAACTGAATAGACTTACCTTGTTGAGTTATGTTTACTCAACTCAACGAGCTCTCAGGTAACTTTAAATTAGAATTGTAGTTTGTAGTAGAATACAACTATCCATTAGGCGATTCTTTATATTACAAACAACATTAATTAAGCCCTTGAATGTTAATTCATTTTACATTTATCATTTATCAATTCTAGCATTCAATAAATCCAAACAATAGATTCTTAAATCAAGATTTCAGAGATTTGTATTACAATATGATTTTCTATAATTGAACTTTAATTAACAATAAATATTAAATAGTACTTACAAACATAAACGATACAACATAGATTTAATAAGTATAAAACACAGATAAAGAGTTTTTTTTTGTTTTATGTTTTGTTTATGTTCCTTTAGATGAGTGAATGGTGAAAGGTGAAATTCTCTATTGATAGTAAGAAAAACTTTTGTCACTACATGCGACATGATTGCATCACTAAAAACTTAACCACTTACTATCAAGCACTCCTCTCCCTATTAGATTGTGAATTTAGACTTTATAAGTTGATCTCCTCTTCAACATAGCAGCATCAACTCGAAACAAAGGCTAGAAGTTTTATTATCTCTTGAGAGATGAATTGGTGTTTGGTGAAAATAGATTCCCTTCCTATGATGCGATCACTCTTTACAGTAGTTATTAGTTACCTTGTTTGGCTTGGAATCAACTCGACATCTGGAAAGTATCTTCATAGACCTCCGATGGATAATGGTATTAGTGGGAGCTCAAGGAATGACCAATGCTTTCTATAGTTAGCGTGGTTCTCCCCCCACACTTCATTTTTTCTCTTTTCCTTTTATATTTATTTCAATAATAACTGCTTCCACCTAAATGACTGGTTGGATTTCCTTCCCTCACATCAACAATGGTGATTACTTCTTCATTCCATGATTTAGATCATGGCTTAATCCGTGCAATGTAGTTTCCTTTGAATTTCCTATAATTAGAAAATAACTGGTCTGTAGAGTTAGTGTAACTTAACGAACTTACTCCGTTGACTTAACTATTAACTCAACAGATTGGCCTCATTAAGTTAAACTTAACTCGATTAGTTCTATAGTTTAGTAAAATAGATACATATTCATATAATATTTAATACTTACCATGTAAAAGAAGTAATTTCTAATCATTCATAATTGGATGTATGAAACAATTTCCTAACATTACGAGATTCTGTATTTTATACTATAAAATCACACGTAAGTTAGGTTTTCAATCTTTCATAAATAATACTTAATAACATTTAATTCCTTAAAATTATGCATATTATGTAATTAAGGCATATAATCGTATAATTATGATATAATGGCTTAATTCTTATATGATAAGCTAAATACTATGTAATTAACCATTCATTGACCACTAATATTATGTACTTTTTCATTCTAAACAAGGGTATATAGCTTCAACATCTACATACACTACTAAAAACAAATCATTTATAGGCAAAAGAGTTGCATATGAAAATGGCTGTATAAAATCTGTTTCTAAAAATAAATGTGTATATGTTAAAAATCAAAAAGTATATGAAGGTTTTACCCAAATTGCTAGGCCATTGATGAGGTTGACATAAAAAGGGGTGAAATTTGATTGGACTCTAGAGTGTGAAAACAGTCTTCTAGAGTTGAAAGATAGATTGATATCAGCTCCAATTTTAGTGCTATCAAAGCTAGATGTTGGTTTTACCTTGTATAGTGATGCATCACTAAGAGGTCTTGTTGTGTTTTGATACAAGAGGGAAGGGTAGTGTCCTATCCACTTAAGTGTATTTTTTTTTTAAGTAAATAAACATTCCCAAACAAGATTTAAGTCTAGTAAATTAGTTTGTTAAATTAACTTCAAGTGTACTATGTCTATTATATAATTGTGTAAGAAAATGTCGAATCCACAAAGAGTGATTGAAATTTGATTTCTTTAAATTTTCATAACTAGAGTTTAGTGTATATTACTAACTTGCTCTCTCCATTGTGTTATTGTTTAACTCAATAGACTAAGTTCATGGAGTTACAAATAAATCAACAAACTACTCTCGTTGAGTTACAGATAACTCAATAAGCCTTTTGGTAACTTCCTATTAATATTACTGATTGTAGAGGAATACGATCATCCATTGGGCGATTTCATAATATGTAAACAACATCTCTTATGCTCTTCAAATGCTATTGTATATTAGATTTAAGACTAAGCAATGTTAGTATTCAAATACTTCAAATAGTAAACAGATCTATTATGATTTTAGATATTTATACTAATTGGTTTCAATATTTGATCATACGATTTCCTATTAATTAAACTAAGATGAACACAAAACATTCAACAATTACTAACAAACAATACAAATACAAATTTTGATAAATAGAATTATGTAAATGCAAACATATGTTTATTTTTGTTTTGTTCCTCAAGATGGACTATTCATGATAAGTAAAATTCTTTATTGAAAGTAAAAGAAACTTTTGTCACTACATACAATGCGGTTACACCTTTGAAAATTTAACCACTTACTATTAAGCACTCCTCTCCTTATTGGATTGTGTGCCTAGACCTTTGTAAGTTGATCTCCTCTTTAATATAGTGACATCAACCCAAAACCATGGCTAGAAGCTTTACTGTCTCTTGAGATATGATTTAGAGATTAGTGAAAAAGTTTTTCCTTCCTGTAACAAGATCACTCCTCCATAGTGGTTGTTAATCATTGTGTTTTGATCAGAATTGAATTGACATCTAGAAAGTATTCTCACAGACCTCTGATGAATGGTGATGATGATGTTGGTAGTGGTGGTGGGAGCTCAAGGAATGTCTTACACTTCTTATAATGAGCGTGGTTCTCCTTCCTCTCTTTGTTCTTTCTCCTTTCCTTTTATATTTTTTTCTCATAATAATTGCTTCCACCAAATTGATTGGTTGGATTTCCTTTATTCGTATCAACAATGGTAATTACTTCTTCATTCCATGATCGAGATCATAGTGTGATTCATGCAATATAGTTTTCCTACACATTTCCTGCAACTTCTTATAATCGAATATTGGAAAATAATTGGTTTGTGGAGTTAGTGTAACTTAATAGACTTATTCAATTGACTTAATTATTAACTTAACAGACCAACCTCATTGAGTTACAACGTAAGTCAACGAACTTGTTCAACTCTATAGTTTAATAAAAAAATATGTATATAATATTTGATAATTAATAGTATGTTAAAGAAGTAATTTCTAATCATTCATAAATGATACTTGATTAACATTAATTCTTTCAAATTATGCATGTTCTTTAATTAAAGCTTATAATTGTATAAATGTAACATAATGACTTAATTCTCATATAATAAGTTAACTACTATGCAATTAACCATTTATTAACCACTAATATTATGCATAATTTCATTCTAAATTGGTAGTTGCCTATGCCTCTAGGTAGTTAAAGCCTCATGAGGAGAACCACTCGACACGGCTTGGAATTAACAACTGTCATCTTTGGCCTCAAAATTTGGAGACATCACTTGTACGACTCCCCTTGTGAGGTATTTATATATCACAAGAATCTTAAGTATATTTTCACCCAAAAAGAGCTTAACATGAGGCAAAGAAAATGGTTGGAGTTGTTGCAAGATTATAACTTGACTATATAATATCATCTTGAGAAGGCCAATGTTGTCACTGATTCCTTTTGCAAATGATCACGTAGACCTCTAGCAACATTGTTGACATAGTAGAAACAACTTTGAAGAGATTTGGAAAGATAAGAAATAGAGGTTTATTGTCAAGGATTGCATGCTTTATTGACTGGAATTCGTTTGGAGCTCACATTATTGTAGAGGATCAAAGAAGGGTAGACATTAGACTTTGTATTGTAGAAGTTGAGGAAGGAGGTTAATGAAGGTCAACAAGCAGATTTTAGAGTTCTTGTAGATGACTCTTTAAGATTGGCTAACAGACTGTGTACCTAATGATGTTGATCTAAGATGATTGATATTGTCTAAGGTGTGTACTTCAAGGTACTTAATGCATCTTAGTGGCACCATGATGTATAGGGATTTGAGATGGAACTTTTGGTGGGATGGAATAAAGAAAGATATCATAGATTTTGACTTGTTAGCAAGTTAAAGTAAAGAATTAGAGGCCTCCTAGACCACTTCAGCCCTTGCCCATTCTTGAGTGGAAGTGGGAGTATATCATGATGGATTTTGTGATAGGCTTGCCTAAGACCTTGGCAAGCAATGATACTGTGTGGTTGATTGTAAATAGGTTGACCAAGTCTACCCGCTTTTTATTGTATAGAGCCAGGTTGACTTTGAGTAAGATGGTTGAGATGGTTGAGCTATATGTGGAGAAGATAGTGAGACTACATAGTGTACCTTTGACTATCACCTTTGATCGAGATTAAAGATTTGTTTCCAAATTCTAGGGAAGCTTGCATTGAGCCTTGGGCACTAAGTTATAGTTCAACATTGCTTTCCACCCATAGATAGATATTTAGAATGAACCATCCAGTCCTTAGAAGATATGTAGAGGGCATGTGCCATTGATTTCAAAGGCCATTGAGACAAGCATTTGCCATTACTTGAGTTCGCATATAATAACGACTTCTAAGTGAGTATTCATATGGCACCATATGAGGCTTTATATGGGAGGAAGTGTTGCTCGTCCATTTTTTGGGACAACATTAGTGAGAGCAAATACTTAGATCTTGAGTTCATTCAAGACACTAGAGAGAAGATTCAATAGATTCAAGGGCGACTCAAGACAACTTAGAGCCAATAGAAGAGTTATGTAGATTGTTGGCAATGACCCCTTGAGTTTCAAGAGGGTGATAGGGTTTTTCTATGGATTGCCCCTACTAAAAGCATCACACGATTTGGAGTTCGAGGCAAATTTCTATATATTGGGCCATTTGAGATCATGGTAAGAGTTGGACTAGTAGCTTATCGTTTGGACTTGCTTGATGCCTTAGCTGGAGTTCATAATGTTTTTCATGTCTTGATGCTAAAGAAATATGTATTAGATTCATCTCACATTTTGGACCTTGTGCTAGTACCTATTGGTCATGACTTATCTTATTGTGAGGTACTTGTACGCAACATAGATGCCAAGCTGCAAGTTCTTAGAAGACATACCCTACTATAAGATTGTAAGTATCATAAAAGGGGGGGTTGGATTATGTCTTTAGATTTAAAATTTCTAGTAGATAAAATAAAAGCACGAAATACTCATAATTTTAGTAATTCAAAATATTAAATGAAAAGTGAGAATTTATAGACTTTTAAGCATAATTACCTACTTATCGATTTTGATACAAAATTTTTTTGTATAAAATTCAATATTCTAAAATATAATATACCTTATTCTAACCTTGATTGAATTGGAATTTCAAACTTGGGCTTTTGCACATAACCTTGATTTATTTTGTTCGATTTCTTTATAGTGATTAACAAAAAGTTAAGTTTGTTTATTTCAGTCACGTATTTTGTAGGTAAAAAACTCAAAGAGTTACAAATAAGTGTTTGAGTTTTTATAGGTTTTAAAAGATAAATATTTGACTAAAGATGTGACTTAGAAGATAAATTCTATAGTTCTTTAGAAAGAAGATTTTTGATTATTCTATAATAGAGGATTGTGGAAATTCAAAATGATAGTGGAGAATGTGGGCAATTTAAATTTGAAATAGTACATGAAATCATGAATTATGGATTAAGTAGATGAACATGCTGAATATAAAACTTCAGTTCTACCACTATAAGTAGAGGATACGAGCTACTCTTCATTCATCCCTACACCAAATAAAAGAATCTCAACTGAGATAGAGATATCCCAATCAAAGCAAAGGAAACCCATCTCATTGAATCATAAGCAAAAGCAAAGAAAGAGCTATTATGAAGAAATGCTAGGAGATTCAAAGAGAAAAACAAGGAGATATAGAAGTAGACCAAAGAGCCTAAAGAATCAGAAGTTGCATGCATAAGCTCAGGTTTAAAAAATACAATTCAATCAAGGTTAGAATAAGGTTTATTTTTAGTTTTTCATTTGAATTGTATCTTTACTTAAATTATATTAGAATCGACAAGTAGAGAATTATGCTGTAAATGATTATAAATTCTCATTTTATTAATAAAAAGTTTAGAATTACAAATAGTAAGTTTTTTGTACTTTTGTTTTATCTACTAGAACTTTTAAATTTTAAAGATATAATTCACCCCCCTATTGTGATACTATGGTCCTACAACAGGGGTATGATACTGTAGTATTGTGTATATGATTAATATAAGATACGCTTGGCCCATTTTAGGGTAACTTAAGGTATCTACAATTCGATCACAGGATGGTATGTGACTACCTAACTCTACTATAGGGGTAAGTATGTAATCGTACCTGACCCTACTATAAGGGAAAATATGTAGTCGCACTTGACCTTGCTATAGGAGAGAATATGCAATTGTAGCTAATCAAATGAATGAGAAATTGGAAAAATATATTTGGTTGGCTTAGTCTCCTTAGTTTATCATGTAAAACTGAAAGACTATTGATTTTGTTAAATTGTATGCATTTTACGTTTCTAAATTTCCTTATTGTAGCATATTATCATTTATCTAATTTAGTTAGCTAATAGATGGATTACTTACTAGACATTAACTCACTCCTTTTAGATGTTTCTTTTAGGTTTTTCTATAGAACAATAGGTGGGGTGTGAATTAGAGAGGTTACGCTAAAATATATTTTGTAGATAGGTTGCAAGATCTTTTTTTGTTAAAGATGTATGTTTATAAACTATATAATGATTGTGAATATTGGTATGCATGTGAAACATGATAATATTTTATGATATTGTTAACTAGTATGACTTTTTGTTAATCTGGTTTTTCAAGAAATGAGTGATTTGTTTATTTTTCTATTGACAAGAATTCAAATTTATTCTTTCTGTATTGTCCACTTTAAGGGGGTGTTTGTGCCACTGTTTAGATCTCCAGCACGGCACCAGAAAAACTTGATTGGTTACCCAGCAACGCGCTAGAAAAACTTGGATTTGTTAACTTCTGTTTTTACATAGTTAATTTATCTTTATGCCTATTCCTTTTTAGAAGTAAACGAACAACCTTTCACACAAATTAGATATTAATTCCAATTTGTATTTTAACTGCAAGTGCATAGTGTCTATTGTATTAGTATGCAAGTACAGGTCGATCCCATAGGGAATTGCTTAAGAATTGCGAACTATTCCGTTTTTAACAATCAAATTTATATATTCAATAAGTTCTCCATTGAGTTTCAGTTAACTCAATGAAAACTAAGTTCGTTGAGTTATGGCTAACTCAACGGACTAACCTCGTGGACTTAAGTTAACTCCACGAGTCTGCATTTCCTATTTAATATTACTATTTACAGAGGAATTCGGCAAACCATTGGGCGGTTCCACAGATTGTAAATAACATTAATTAAGCTCTTTAATGTTAGTAAACACTGGATTTATCATTAGGCAATACTAACATTCAGATAATTCAAACAATAACCATTAAAATCTTTAAGTCTTTTGAACGAACCAATTTCAGTAAACTATAAAACTAAAACAAACATAAAACAATCACAACATTGACAAAGATAACATTAATCACGATACAAAACAAACAATACAACACTCAAATACAAAATATAAACACAAATAAGTTATTTTTGGTATTTTTGTTTTGATATGAGCATGAAAATGGGTGAAATGTGAAATGTAAAGTAATCTCAGTCGACAGTAAATACTTTTGTCACTACATGCGACGCGTTTACACCACTGAAAACTAAACCACTTACAATTCTGTCTCCTCTCCCTATAGAATCGCGAGTCTAGAATTGCAAGATGATCTCCTCTTCAGCATATAGGCATCAACTTGAAGCCAAGGCTAGAAGCTTTACGATCTCTTGAGATATGAGTCGACGCTTGGTGAAAATGGCTTCCCTTCCTGCGACTTCATCACTCTTCATAGTGGTTGTCAGGCACTGTGTTTGGCTCGGAATCGACCTGACATTAGGAAAGTATCCTCATAGACCTTCAATGGTTGGTGATTATGGTGGTGGTAATGATGGTTGATGTGGTACTTCAGAGAATTACCGACGGTGATCCTCCTTTGCACACACTAGCCACACGCATCGATCACACACCCTTTACTTCTTTTTCTTCTTTTATTTTATATTTCTTCAGTGGTAATTGCTTCTGCTTGAATGGTCAGTTGGATTTCCTTCATTCATATCAACGACGATGATTTCTTCTCTCTTCGACGAGTGAATTCCTACGTGATACGTGTGATCGTGGTTTTTTTCTTCCAACTGTCCTATTTCTACAACCGCTACAGTGGCATATTAAAAAATAAATGGTCTGTGGAGTTACAGATAACTCAACGGACTTGCTTCATTGATTTAACTATAAAACACGTGCAATAAAGAAATGAAATAAGCCGCTAACATAACGCGTTACCTTAATGTGTATTCATGTAACTCAACATGTACAGTTATGCTAACTTAACGAGTTAAACATGTGCATCTTACGTGATATACTATAGCATTTAAATTCAACACGTGCATAAATTTAACTATCCGATGCTCAGGTGCATTTCGGATACTTACAAACTTAACTATCCGATGCTTAGATGCATTTCGAATAGTTATAGACTTAACTATCTGATATATAACTTAAGTCAATCTTCCAAATCACGACACGTGTCATCATCAGTTTTATAATAAAGAAATATTTCGGAGAGTTACAAGTCTAACTATCCAATGCCCAGATGCATTTCAGATAATTAGAGATAACTCACTGAAAATCCACTTAAGTCATTCTCCTAGAACATGAAACGTGCCCACAGTAGTTTTATAATAAAAGAAGATTTCAGAGAGTTACACATATAACTATCTGATGCCCAACTGCAATTTCGGATAGTTATAGATAACTCACCGAAAGTTCGCTTAAGTCATGCATAATGGTTTCGACACGTGTACTTCAGGAAATAAAAAAATATTCTTTTAAAACATAACTGTTCGGTAATTTAAACATAACTCTTCAGTACATTAAGCATAACTATTCGGTACATTAAACATAACTGTCCAAAATAACAAAAAATTTGGATACTTAAGAATTTCATAGCCTGCAATTTACAGACAATTCAGAAATGTACTAAATTAATATTAATTCCCTAAAATTAAGCAGATTTTTTCATTAAAGCATATAACAGTGCAATTATAACATAATGGCTTAATTCTCATATGATAAGTTAAATATTATGCAATTAACCATCATTTAACCGTTAATATTATGCACTTTTTCATTCTAAGCACTCCCCACATACCTAAATTTTGTCAGTCCCTTAGCAAACTAAGATCTAATTAATGGGTCTTTCTAAAAGTGCTAGAATTAACTCTTCTTTTTTTCTTATGTTTAGCATAAGAACTTGTATTATTATATAGATATTATGTATATTTTAGTAATCTGTTTTAACATTGTTTTCTCCTCTTCAACCTGCAAATATACTTAGAATATATGCAAATTACATACAAAGTATATCATCATCACATAGGTGTTAATTATATTATCGTTTGTACTTCTTTTCATCATCTGTCATCTTGAATTTTCTAATAAGATTTCTAGAAGAAATTTCAACAACATATGAATCAAAGTACAATCCAATTCAATCTGATTAAAACAAGTAGAATAAAGAATTGTATCTCCATAAAACAACTTCAAAAGTCAATTCTAGATTCATATTTCAGCAATTCTAGATAACAGAAAATATACTTGATTCATAAGATATCTGTATTTCACAAAACACTTGTATCTTTTCAGAATAGTATATGTATTTTTGTATTTTAAAAGTTAATTTGACAAGCTTAAATCATACAAGAGCTTTCTAATGTACCCATGTAACGAGCTTTCAGTCAACAATCCCAAATCTGATCAGGATCTTAGGTTGCTATATTTTAAGAGTCCTTTTTTGGGTCAACAATCTTTACATACCTATCTGCTCAAGTATAAAAGGCTCGTGATTAAACAAGTCAATAAACTCTCAAAGTTTTTTTTTTCTCTTTTTTTTTCAAAACAAAAAACATTAATCACATACTGTATATGTACGTATTTCATTAATACAGATGCAATAAAACACCAATCTCATATAGTCCTACTTCTATCATTTACTGAAAATATGAATCCATAACAATAAGCTCATACTTTTTCTATAGTTTAATAAGATCTATACATATATCATTCTACAAGTTTAATTAGTCAAATTAAATGTATCTTTAATCATATGTGTTTCATTTAATCTAGAATTCACATCTCAGCTCTTTCAGGACTTCAGATAATTTACTGATTTTTCATTAACCATTCTGATTTCATTTTAAAATCGTGAAACTGTGAAACTCATGAAATTCAGAAGAAAAAAAATATAAGATACTATATCTAGATTTGCATAAATAGTAAATTCTATAGCATCTTATATAGCCTTCTAACTATAACATTCAAGCAGTTACAGTTTATAAAAATTTTATAGTCTCAATTATCGGATAGTTACAGCAAATTCAAAATTTTTTTTTCAATTTCCACAAAACTTTGCAGTACCATTCTAATTCCTTTAATTAACAAACTTACATGGTTGTTACTTTAATTACCTCCCCCCCATACCTACATTTTGCATTGTCCTCAATGTAAAAGATTTGACAATAAATACAGCAATTGTAGCAGACATGAATATAGTTTCGTTGATTTAGCACCTAACTCAACGAATGAGTTTAAATCTAAATTCAGGATAAGTAATGAGTTACATACCTTGTTTCGTTTGTATCTCCTTCTGCATATTCCGATTTTTGATTCTGAAAAACTTTTTATTCATAGATAAAAGCAGAATAACAGTTAACAGATATTTATAAATCATTGTCTTGTGTGGAACCTAGACTCCTATGCCTTTGGTGGCTCACAAGCAAGCTAGTTGGTTTCCCAGAATAGATACCAACAAACTGGATTGATATTTTGTTTTTGTTTTTTTTTTATAAAATAAAATTAAAACTAAATTTTTTTTTTCTTTTTTTCTAAAAATAAATGTAGAATACACATAACATTAAACACGCAAAATCACAGCTTAAGAACATGATTGAAAAGTAGAAACAAATGGAATAAACGAGCTAGTCCAAGCAAACTTTTTAGGCATAATTCTTCTTGCTATTAATTTTGTTTTAATATAGTTTGTGTTCCTTCTTAATTTGTAAACTTGTAGTATATTATTAATGCTAAATACAAGTGTATTACCATTAATGAAAAGAAATGCAGAAAGGGATCCTTTTCGGTTCCAAGATAATGTAGCAGTTTCTATTTCTACATCTATTTCAATATATTCCTCTTTCCACTTCCATTCATTTATATCTTTCATAATCCATATTGAAATTTCATCAATTCATCCCACCATCTTATCAGACATAAAGTAGGATCATCATATTCATTATACCACATCCCTTTTTGAATTTTATCAAATTCTGCAGATGGTGGTTGTTTAGAATGAAAAAGTGCATATTATTAACGGTTAAATGATGGTTAATTGCATAATATTTAGCTTATCATATGAGAATTAAGCTATTATGTTATAATTGCACTGTTATATGCTTTAATTGAAGAATCTGCTTAATTTTGGGGAATTAATGTTAATTTAGTATATTTATGAATTGCCGGTAAATTGCAGGCTGTGAAATTCTTAAGTATCCGAAAATGCATTTGAGCATCGGATAGTTATACATGTAACTCTCTGTAATGTTATTTTATGTTTAAACTATTGCTGACACGTGTTGAAAGCTAGTAGAATTACTTACATTATAACTCGTTAAGTTAGTACAACTGCACACGTTGAGTTACATAAAAATACACTAAGTCAACGCGTTAGGTTAGCGTTATAAACTTAAGTTGTTATTTTTGCACGTGTTTTATAGTTAAATCAACGAAGGAAGTCCGTTGAGTTATCTGTAACTCCACGGACTATATATTTTCTAATATGCCACTGTAGCGGTTGTAGGAATAGATAGTTGGAAGGAAAAACCACGTTTGAACGTATCACGCAGGTATTCAATCGCGTAGGGAGAAAGAAATCATTGCCGTTGATCTGAAGGAAGGAAATCCAACCGACCATTCAAGCAGAAGCAGTTACCACTAAAGAAATATAAAAGAAAAGAGGAAAAAAAGAAAGAGTGTGATCGATGGACAGCCAGTGTATACAAAGGAGGAGCACCGAGCATTCTGCAAACAATATCGACGATTCTCCGAAGTATCACACCAACCATCATATCACCACCATAATCATCAATCATCGGAGGTCTGTGAGGATACTTTCCTAATGTCGGGTCGATTCTGAGCCAAACACAGTGCCTGACAACCACTGTGAGGAGTGATCGCGTCGCGAGAAGGGAAGACATTTTCACCAAGCGCCGACTCATATTTCAGGAGATCGTAAAGCTTTTAGCCTTGGCTTCGAGTTGATGCCTGTATGCTGAAGAGGAGATCATCTTGCAATTCTGGACTTGCGATTCTATAGAGAGAGGAGACAGAATTGTAAGTGGTTCAATTTTCAGTGGTGTAATCGCGTTGCAAGTAATGTCGGAAGTATTTACTGTCAAGTGAAATTACTTTACATTTCGCCTTTCGCCCATCACATAAAAACAAAAATACCAAAAACAATTTATCTTTGTTTGTATGTTGTATTTGAGTGTTGTATTATTGTTATTGTATCGTGATTAATGTTATCTGTATCAATTTTATGATTGTTTTATGTTAGTTTTAATTTTACAGTTTACTGAAATTGGTTCATACAAAAAAACTTAAAGATTTTAATGGTTACTGTTTGAATCATCTGAATGTTAGTATTGCATAATGATAAATCCAATGTTAACTAGAATTAAAAAAATGCTTAATTGATGTTATTTACAATCTGTGGAATCGCCCAATGGTTGGCCGAATTCCTCTGTAATTAGCAGTATTATAAAGAATAGACAGACTCGTGGAGTTAACTTAAGTCCACGAGGATAGTCCGTTAAGTTATCCATAATTCAACGAACTTAGTCCGTTGAGTTAACTGTAACTCAACGGAGTGCTTATTGAATATAAATTTGAATTGTTCACAATCAAACATTTCTTAAATTCGTCAGCAATTCCCTGTGGGATCGACCTATACTTGCACACTGATACAATAGACACTATGCACTTGCAATTAAAGTACAAATTGAAATTAATATCTAAATTGTATTAAAGGTTGTTTGTTTACTTCTAAAAGAAAGAATAGGCATAAAGATAAATTAACTAAGTAAAAATAGAAGTAACAAATCCAAGTTTTTCTAGTGTAGTGCTGGGAAAACACGAACAAGTTTTATAACGCCGTTGCTGGGGAATTGAATTGAATTGAATTGAACTGAACTGAATTGAATTGAATTGAATTGAACTGAATTGAATAGATATAAGCAACTGTTAGAGCTGTTTCATTTTAATAGTCAGAGTTGTGTGTTTTCTTCTGTAATTGAGAATATGGCATATGCTTATGCTCAAAGATTTCTAAAACCTTTAATTAGCGTATATAAATTCTGCAATTCTGAAGGACACGACATTTCTGATTGTTTGAAATTGAGACATTTACAGATTGATAGATCCCATGAACAACAAATGAATTATCGTCAATATAATAGAGCCGAGTATGAGAATCCTATAGTTTACCCAACTGATGGTCCGTATAGAATGTGTAATATGATGAAAAACACTAAAGTTTGGGATAGCTATGACAGACTAGAGCATAGTATAGAGCAAAATCTGGACAAACTGGAATACTTTGTGTGTCAACAACAAGAAGTCAACCAACTAAACTATAAGGAGGCATATTCAGAACCTAAACAGGATATAATTTACGAAACTGAAAAAGCCATAAAGAAAATTGATCAAAAATTGAATGCAATGAAATTAGATGATCTGGAAACAAAATTAAAAGCATTAGACAAGAATGCAATGAAAATACAAGTTTTGCAAGAGGACAATGAAAATTATAATGTTATAAACCTACACAACTTCCAAAATATACAACAAACAGAAAACACAAATGTAAGAGAATTTAAAGAATGCACTTTAAAACTAAAAACAATTGAAGATCATAATCACGAAAATGATATACAAAAACATCATGAAAGTAACGAAAATCTGGAAGATGTATGTGTAACATTAAGATCTAGAACTGATATACCACCAAGAACTCAAAATGAAAATGATATGAAGGTGGACAAGAGTAAAAATCAAAATGATAATGAAAATGTAATAGTTGAAATCTAGAAATCACTGAAGAACAATCTGAATCTGCAATTGAAGCTAAAAATAATCAAACAAATCAACTGAAAGAAAAAGAGTCTTTGAAATCAAAATCTTTAGCACCTTATCCTGAAAGATTACAACAAACAATTCCTGAAAAACAAGAAAAAATAAGAGAAATTTTTGAAAAAGTACAAGTTAACATTCCTTTGTTAGATCTATTGCAGAATTTGCCACCTTGTGCTAAATTTCTGAAGGATTGGTGTATTAAGAAAAGAGAGCGAAAAGTTCTTAGAAATGTCTTTTTAGCTGAGCAAAGTAGTTACCTATTTCTGCCACAAATTCCTAAAAAGTTATCTGATCCTGAAATCCTTGTTATATCATGCACCCTAGAAAATACCATTCTAGAAAGAACCTTAAAAGACTTAGGTGTAGGTATAAATTTTATGCCAAGTGATATATTTGCATCCTTAGGATTAGAAGGCTTAACTCCTACTAGTACGGTTATTCAATTGGCTGATAGAAGTATAAGATACCCTAGAGGAAAAATAGAGGATGTCTTAATTAAAATCAAGAATTTTATATATCATATTGATATTGTAATTTTGGATTCCCAACAAATTAAGCATAAAAATAGTGATACATCTTTAATTTTGGGAATGCCATTTTTAGCAACATCAGGGGTTGTTATAAATTGTAAAACTGGAGTAATGAAATTAGCATATGGTAATGAGGATACTCAATTAAATATTTTCAAACCAGAAAGGTTTGAGGAGTTAGAAATGTCCTTACATACCATAGACTTTTTAGAGGATGAAGGAGATATGTTAGATGATGTGATTCAAGAAGAATTAAATAGGCAAATCAATTTTGAAACTTTAGAAGAAAGTGAAAGCATAAATATATAAGGAGATCAGGAAGAAATTAATTTAAAAAATGATGATGTTCAATTAGGAGCTCTAGCTTCTGATGGGCAGCATTTAGAATTAAAACTTTTACCTCCTGAATTAACCTATATATTTCTGGAAGATAAACAGACGTGTCCAATCATTATTGCTTCAGATTTGAAAGAGGATCAAATAGCTAAATTAAAAGAGGTAATAAAAAGTTATAAAGAAGCAATAGGATGGACTATGACTGATATAAAAGGGTTAAGTTTAACTTTATGCTATCACCACATATATTTAGAAGAGAATGCTAAACCTGTTATAATTCCTGAGAGGAGATTAAATCCAAACCTTAAGGAAGTAGTTAGGAAGGAAATAGTTAAATGGTTAGATAATGATATAATATATCCGATTTCTGATAACTCGTGGGTTAGTCCAATCCATGTAGTTCCCAAGAAATCAGGATTAACAGTTATTAGGAATGAAAGTCAAGACTTGATACCTACTAGAATTCAATCAGGCTGGAGAGTATGTATAGACTATAGAAAGCTGAATGTTGTGACTAGGAAAGATCATTTTCCCTTACCTTTTATAGATCAAATGCTGGGAAGATTAGCAGGGCAAGAATATTTTTGTTTCCTAGACGAGTATTCAAGGTATAATCAAATTCCAGTAGCATTAGAGGATCAAGAGAAAACAACTTTCACCTGTCCTAATGGAACTTATGCTTTCAAAAGAATGCCATTCGGATTATGCAATGCACCAGCTACCTTTCAAAGGTGTGTGCAGGGCATATTTACTAGAATGACTGATGAATTTTTAGAAATATTTATGGATGATTTTACTATATATGGCAACTCATATGAAGTGTGTTTAAGCAATTTAGACCAAATATTAAAACGTTGTGTGGAAAAAAATCTGGTTTTAAATTGGGAAAAATGTCACTTCATGGTTAAACAAGGAATAGTCTTAGGGCATGTTGTTTCTAAAAAAGGGTTCGAAATAGATAAAGCTAAAATAGAAGTAATTTCTAATCTACCAGAATCTAAATCAGTAAAAGATATTAGATCATTTCTAAGACATGCTGGTTTTTATAGAAGATTTATTAAAAACTTTAGCAAGATAGCTAGACCTTTAACCAATCTATTAAAAGATGTTCCATTTAACTTTGATAAAAATTGCAAGTAAGCATTTTTTAGACTTAAGACTAGCTTAATTTCAACTCCTATAATTCAAGCACCTAATTGGAACCATCCATTTGAATTAATGTGCGATGCTTCTGATTTTGCTGTAGGAGTAGTGTTAGGACAAAAAATAGAAAAATCTCCTAAAGTGATTCATTATGCGAGCAAAACCTTAAATGATGCTCAGGTTAATTACACAACTATTGAAAAAGAATTATTAGCTGTTGTGTTTGCTTTAGAAAAGTTTAGATCATATTTGATTGGAGCTAAAGTAATAGTATACACGGATCATTCAGCTCTAAAACATCTAATAAAGAAAAAAAAAAAACTAAACCTAGATTGATCCGATGGATATTATTATTGCAAGAATTCGATCTAGAAATTAAAGATAAAAAAGGTTGTGAGAATGTAGTAGCAGATCATTTATCAAGATTACAAATAGAAAAATCAAATATTGAAATTAAAGATAATTTTCCTGATGAACAATTAATGACCATCAACACAATGCCTTGGTATGCAGACATAGTTAATTACTTAGTTATTGGTTTAACACCTAAGGATTGGAATAGACATGATAAGAAATTATTTTTCTCAAGAGTAAAATATTACTATTGGGAAGACCCTTACTTATTTAAGAAATGTCCTAATCTGGTTTTAAGGAGGTGTGTTCCAGAAACTGAATATTCGAGCATATTATCTTTCTGTCATGATCAAGCTTGTGGAGGACATTTTGGTTCAGGGAAAACTACTGCAAAAATTCGGCATTGTGGGTTTTATTGGCCAACACTATTCAAAGATGCTCATAAATATTGCTTAAGTTGTTTAAGATGTCAACAAATAGGAAGAATATCAAAGAGGAATATGATGCCTCTTAATCCTATTGTTGAGGTTGAAATCTTTGATGTGTGGGGAATAGATTTTATGGGTCCATTTTCTATATCTAATCAATTTAATTACATATTGTTGGGAGTGGATTATGTATCTAAATGGATAGAAGCTATTCCTACAAAAACTAACGATAACAAAGTGGTAATACAATTTATAAGAACAAATATATTTGCCAGATTTGGAATACCTAAAGCTATTATCAGTGATAGAGGAACTCATTTCTGTAATAGAAGTTTTGAAGCCTTAATGAAGAAATATGGAGTAAACCACAAAATTGCAACATCATATCATCCGCAAACAAGTGGACAAGCAGAAAGTGCAAACAAACAAATTAAATTAATTTTGAAAAAAGTAGTAAATCCTACTAGAATAGATTGGGCTAATAGATTGATTGATGCACTTTGGGCTTATAGAACTGCTTATAAAATGAGCTTAGGTATGTCACCTTTTAGGCTAGTATATGAAAAAAATTGTCATTTACCTGCTAAAATAGAACATAAAGCTTATTGGGCATTAAAAACTATGAACACTAATTTAAATCAAGTTGCTGAAAATAGGAAAATGCAACTAATTGAATTAGAAGAATTTAGAAATGAAGCTTATTCAAAGACTATAAGAGAAAAAGAGAAAATTAAATTCTGACATGATAGAAAAATTATTCCTAAAAACTTTGAAATAGGACAAGAAGTATATCTTTATATGGCTAGACTCCATAACCATCTAGGAAAATTAAGATCTAGATGGGCAAGACCTTACATAGTTCGAAATGTTTATCCTTATGGAGCTATTGAAATTGAAAATCCTAAAAATCAGAATATATTTAAAGTAAATGGACAAAGACTTAAACCTATTCTGAAAACACCAAAAAGCTCCTTTGGAATTATAGAAGAAATCAGAGTAGAGGACTACTCAAGTTTTACTTAGAGAGAAATCAGTTTTTATGTTTATATATATACAGTTTAAAATAAAAAATAAAAAAAACTTTAAAAATATATATAAAACATAAAAATAGTTGCGGTTCAACCGACTGGATCCATCGGTATGGCCAGAAAATTAAAAAATATTTAGGTCTGACCGAAGCGTAGCATCGGTATGGCTAGAAAATTAAAAAATATTTAGGTCTGACCGAAGCGTAGCATCGGTATGACCGGAACATAAAAAAAAATATTGGTTTTACCGAAGTATAGTATCGGTTAAACCGGAAAAAAAATTGTATATTAATTTTCAAAAAAAATTTTGTTTTACCGAAACATAGTATCGGTTCAACCGAAAGAAAGATAAAAAATAAAAATATAAAAAATTTTAGGTCTGACCGAAGCATAGTATCGGTTAAACCTGTAAAAAAAAAAAAAAAAACCAGAAAAACTATTCTCTATAATATTTTTATTATTATATTTGCTTGTACGAAGAGTCCGTTGAGTTACGCTTAACTCAACGAGCTTACTCCGTTGAGTCTTGAGGTAGTCAACAAGCTTATTCCGTTGAGTTACCTGTAACACAACGGAGTACTGTAGCTAAGACCGCGGATAAAATAGTAATAGTTGGTTCGGGAAATTACCCGATTACCCGCCTAAACTTATTGTTTATTTAAACTAAAACCTAGGGTTTTGGGGGCATTATCCGACAAATCATTTAGAATCTAGAACAGTAGAAATCAGAGTGATTACGTGCTGTTGTATAACTCCACGATGATGAAGATGATGCCTGAATTCTGGGAAGATGTTGTTGATACATCAGAATTTCTGAAGGAATCAGAAGAGTGGCACACGCATCAGAAGATTAGAAATACGACAAGAGAGAAAGAGCTACAGAAGGTAGAATCAGAACTTTTCAAGTTGAGAACAGATTTAGTAGATATGGATATACGAATACCTCAAATGATGGAAACACGAATCAAAGTGGCAATTGAAATTGCAGTATGTAAAGAAAGACAAATAAGGCCAAGTAACGAAGTTGCCCTAGAATTAATCTAGCGTAAGTCCCGACTCTGGTTCAAAAGATAAATCTGTAGACAAGCTAAACTGGTGATCTAAGAGCAAGAAAGGAAAGCAAATGAAGAGGCAACTGAAGAACGGGAGGAACCAACTGCTGAAAGACCTGTTCCTGAGGAGCAACAGTCTGGACCTTCAGTTCCACCATTTAGGCCATTGGCACGAGCAGAAATGATGGGGCCTTCGACTGAAGAAGAAATAAGAGAATTTGCAGAACTGATTCAAGTTGGAAAAAACTAAGGAGAATCAGAAGACTTGGCAGTGGCTAAAACACACTTGGTGTTTAATGCACTGTACAAAAAGAGGGCTGTAGAAAAGTTGATAGCCCAATATAAAATCAAAGTGGAACAGCATCAAGCAGCTACTGCTAGAATTGTTGCCAAACCTACTGCAAAAGGAGATGAAGCTGGTCCTTCGAGACCAGCAAATAAAGTTAAACAGGAATAGCCAGTACCTATAGCTCGAAGGCCTGCAGAGCCTATTTTTATAGATTTAATTTCAGAAGATGAAGAGGAAGAACAGGCACAACTAATCAGAAAAAAGAAAGGAAAAGAAAAAGTGCCTGAATATGAGTAAATTAAATCTGAAGTACTAATTTTTACAAGGCCTGTGGAGCAGATTTTTATCAACCTGCTATCCGAATCTAAGGAGGAGCAGGAGGAGCAAAGAAAAGAAAAAAATCAGGCTGAAATTAGTTTGCAGCCTACACAAGAAGAAACAGAAATTAGGGCAGAAACTGAATTACCCGTGACTCCATCCCAATCTGTTACAGAATCAGAAAGAACAGTAACAGAACAGATTGGTAGTCAGGAGGAAGAAGAAAGAGTAGAAAATGAAGAGGCTAAAAAAAGCCATTTGGACAAAAATAATTTCACATATTCCACCGAAGAATAAGAAACTCTTCAGCAAATTATGGAAAGAATTCAAGACAAAGTGGAGAGTTCTACTGGCTCACCACCACAGACAGAAGCAAAAGTAAAAATTCAGGAATCTAAAGAGAATGTCCAAATGCAGCCTATGCTGGCGGAAGAGCAAGAGCAAACCCCTCTAGAGCAACAAAGTCACCTTCCTAACCCGACTGAAACAACAATTTTGAATGAAGTACATTTTTGTAGTCAGGAAGCTTATATCAAATACCAAAAAATAAGGGGTTATGATATTATTTACAGTAGACCAGTAAATTGGGATGGAATGCAAGAAATCAAAGATCTATTTGAATTCCAAGGTCTACTGTAATTTATATCTCAAGATAGAGGGCATGCAGTATATGAGAATTTAGTGCCCTGTTTTTATGCAAATTTAAGAGAAGCAGAAGGAGGATTAATTTCAAACGTGGAGGAAGCTGATGTACAGATAACACCAGAGCTTTTCCACAACATATTTGGTTTAAAGAATGAAGGAACAAAAATTTTGGAGGATACAACTGTAGTTGAATGGACTGAGCAGCATATTAAGGATTGTTTAGCTATCAATCCTAGTGTGCCATTATTAAACAGATTGAAGCATTTAAATGGTAAAGCACACATGGTAGCTAACATTCTGATTAAGAATGTCTTTCAACGATAGGGCCATGACATAGAATTAAGTCAATTTGTCAAATGGGCCACGTATGCAGTTGTAAATAAGATCCAAATAAATTGGTCTGCAGTTTTTATCTCCAAGCTGAAAACAGTAAAGAAGAAATTATTTTATGGAGATTTGATTCCACTACTGATGGTGGATAATATTGATTTCACTAAATGGACATCAAAAAGGATAAGATCTAGAACCATTTCAATGAAAGAATACAGAAATTTTGTAGCTGCATAACTAGCAGTACCTTCTAGAGGAATTACAGGAGCTGTAGAGAGGATTAATCAATTAGAACTTCAATTAGAAAAACTCCAGAAGGAAGTAGATGAACTTAGGTATAGAGATTAAATTGTATTGTTCGTCTACTTGTGTAAAATTGTATGAAATTGTATGATGTACTTGTATTGTAATTGATTCATATTAATGAATGTAAATTTTTCAAATGCAATTTTCATACGTGTTTTGAATGTGAAATGAATGGAAATTATTGAATATTATGTTATTGTGAAACTTTATGAATGAATATGTAACAGATTTACAATTTGCTGAATGACAAGATAATTCTTAAAAATTTCTGCATGTTATAAGGTAAAATGTAAATTCTGCATAACATAAAATGGCCTGCAATTTAAATCTTTATATAATGTTCAGATTTAAATGTATTTTAATCAAAATGAGGAATTAATGACATAGATTTAACTTTATTACAGTTAGCAGAATGACAAAGAAAAATAAAAAAAATAGAATAGAAATCTTACGAGAGTGAAACTTAGAAGTTGCCAAGTGTTAACTCAATGAACTTAGTCCGTTGAGTTAACCGTAACTCCACGAGGTCAGTAATATAATATAAGGTCACTCCATTGAGTTATCTGTAACTCAACGAAGTTAGTCCGTAGAGTTAGCAACAGTAACCGACTATGTTCTGTTGAGTAATCTGTAACTCAATGAGGTTAGTTCGTGGATTAAGCAGAACGGTTATTCTTTTAACCACAAACGAAACTTCGTCGGTTTAGCGGTTACCAAAATTTGAAATTAGTAGTGGTACATGTACCCATTAAAACAGGAACCACGATGCACGTTGCAAGACGCGTTCTTGCAACGAGATTTATTCACTTTATGGATGCGCAATATATATATGAAATAGAATGTTATTTATGAGTTACCAGCACTTTTAAGAGAAAGGAGAAAGCGTTGGAGGAACTGGAAGGAGAAGCAGCTGATTCAACCTTCATCCGACAACAAATATTTATAGAATGGAAAGCTTCAGACAGAATCGACAAATGGAATTAATGCAATTACCGTTGGATGCACAAAGGGAAATATTAAGTAACTTGTCAGCTAAAGATCTGTGCAGGATGTGTTGTGTATCAAAGGAAATTAAAGATTGTATTGAAGAAGAATATTTTCAGGGACTACAAGCTGCAAAAATGACTAAGATTAGAGATGGATTCATATGGAGGTCATTTAATCGTAGTTCAAATAGCCATGAATATCTGGCTATGGAAGAAACTATTGGAACTCCACCCAATGCATTAGAAGGAATGAGTCATATTATGGGGATAGATGAAAGATTAATCATATACAGGACGAGACCAAGGTATGCAAGTTTATCATTACCTGAGATTTTGATAAGAAATCCTGTAATAGGAGAAAAATGTAATATAGGAAGACCTAATATATTTGAAGCACCAACTGAAAATTGTGGGTCGGCTTTAATATTTTCTGATAAAAATTCTGCAATTCCTGAAAATTTATATTATTGGTGACCTATAGGAAATTGGGGTGAAGATTTACGCTTAAGTGTGTATAATTTTCTGAACAGATCTTGGAATGAAAACATTATAATATATCTAGGACAGAAATCATTAATTAAGCAAACACATGTCATACTTGATGGTTATATTTATTTAGTCACGGAGATATCAATAGCATATAGATCTGATTTATACATAGTGAGCATAGACAATTATGATGATTATACAGAAATTTTACCTGTACCGAGTGAAATAGCTAAACCACCATCTGAAAAATTTAATAAAATTCAAATAGGAATGTGGTATAATGAAAAAGATGATCCTACTTTATGTCTGATAAGATGGTGGGATGAGATGATGAAATTTCAAATATGGATTATGGAAGACATGAATGAACGGAAGTGGGAAGAGGAATATATTGAAATAGATGTAGAAATAGAAACTGCTACATTACCGTGGAACCAAAAAGGATCTCTTTCTGCATTACATATCATTAATGGTAATACACTCGTATTTGGAATTTATAATATATTGCATGTTTACAAATTAAAAAGGACCAAGAACTACATTAAAACAGAATTAATAGTAAGAAGAACTATGCCTAAAAAGTTTGCTTGGACTGATACATTTATTCCATTTGTTTCTACTTTTCAATCATGTTCTTAAGTTGTGATTTTGTGTGTTTAATGTTGTGTATTCTACATTTATTTAAATAAATAAAAAAAGAATTTTGAAGTTTTTCATGTTCATTTTATAAACAAAAAACAAAAAAAAACAAACAAAACAAAATATCAATCCAGTTTGTTGGTATCTATTTTGGGAAACCAACTAGCTTGCTTGTGAGCCACCAAAGGCATAAAAGCCTGGGTTCCACACAAGACACTGATTTATTAATACCTGTTAAATGTTATTTTGTTTTATATTCTGTGTTTATCTTGGAATGAAAAGTTTTTCAGAATCAAAAATCGGAATATGCAGAAAGAGATACAAATGGAACAAGGTATGTAACCAATTACTTATCCTGAATTTTAAATCAAACAAAACTTTATTCATGCCTGCTACAATTATTGTACTTATTGTCAAATCTTTTACATTGAGGACAATGCAAAATGTAGGTATGGGGGGGAGGTAATTAAAGTAACATTCATGCAAGTTTGTTAATTAAAGGAATTAAAATGGTACTGCAAAGTTTTGAAGAAATTGAAAATTTTTATGAACTTGCTGTAACTATCCGATAATTGAGACTGTAAAATTTTTTTAAACTGCTTGAATGTTATATTTAGAAGGCTATAGAAGATGCTATAGAATTTATTATTTATGTAAATCTAGATATAGTATCTTATGATTTTTCTGAATTTCATGAGTTTAACAGTTTCACGATTTTAAAATGAAATTAGAATATTTAATGCTTAATCAGAAAATTATCTGAAGTCCTGAAGGAGTTGAGATGTGAATTCTAGATTAAATGAAACACATATGATGAAAGATACATTTACTTTGACTGATTGAACTTGTAGAATGATTTTTGTGTAGATCTTATTAAACTACAGATAAAGTATGAACTTATTGTTATGGATTCATATCTTTAGTAAATGATAGAAGCAGGATTATATGAGATTGTTGTTTTACTGCATCTGTATTGATGAAATACATGCATATACAGTATGTGATTAATGCTTTGTTTTGTGTGTGCATTTATTTTTATAAAAAGAAAAGAAAAAAAAAATATATATATATATATATATTGAAAGTTTATTGACTTGTTTGATCACGAGCATTTTGTGCTTGAGCAGATGGGTATGTAAGGATTGTTGACCTGAAAAAGGACTCTGAAAATCTGGCAACCTAAGATCTTGATCAGATCTGGGATTGTTGACTGAAAGCTCGTTACATGGGTACATTAGAAAGCTCTTGCATGATTCAAGCTTTTCAAATTAACTTTTAAAGTACACAAAAAAAGAAAAAAAAAGAAAAGAAAAACATATACTGTTCTAAAAAGATACAAGTGTTTTGTGAAATACAGATATCTTATGAATCGAGTATATTTTCTGTTATCTAGAATTACTAAAATATGAATCTGGAATTGACTTTTGAAGTTGTTTAATGGAAATACAATTCTTTATTCTACTTGTCTTAATCAAATTGAATTGGATTGTACTTTAATTTGTATGTCATTGAAATTTCTTCTAGAAAAACTTATTGGAAAATTCAGGATTACAGATAATGAAAACAAGAACAAACGATAATATAATTAACACCTATATGAAGATGATATACTTTGTATGTAATTTACCTATATTCTAAATATCCCCGAAGTATCACACCAACCATCGTATCACCACCATAATCACCAATCATCGGAGGTCTGTGAAGATACTTGCCTGATGTCGGGTCGATTCCGAGCCAAACATAGTGCCTGACAACCACTGTGAGGAGTGATCGCGTCGCGGGAAGGGAAGACATTTTCACCAAGCGCCGACTCATATTTCAGGAGATCGTAAAGCTTTTAGCCTTGGCTTCGGGTTGATGCCTGTATGCTGAAGAGGAGATCATCTTGCAATTCTGGACTCGCGATTCTATAGGGAGAGGAGACAGAATTGTAAGTGATTCAATTTTCAGTGGTGTAATCGTGTTGCAAGTAGTGTCGGAAGTATTTACTGTCAAGTGAAATTACTTTACATTTTGCCTTTCGCCCATCACATAAAAACAAAAATACCAAAAACAATTTATCTTTGTTTGTATGTTGTATTTGAGTGTTGTATTATTGTTATTGTATCGTGATTAATGTTATCTGTATCAATTTTATGATTGTTTTATGTTAGTTTTAATTTTATAGTTTACTGAAATTGGTTCGTACAAAACAACTTAAAGATTTTAATGGTTACTGTTTGAATCATCTGAATGTTAGTATTGCATAATGATAAATCCAATGTTAACTAGCATTAAAAAAAAGCTTAATTGATGTTATTTACAATCTGTGGAATCGCCTAATGGTTGGCTGAATTCCTCAGTAATTAGCAGTATTATAAAGAAGAGACAGACTCGTGGAGTTAACTTAAGTCCACGAGGATAATCCGTTGAGTTATCCATAATTCAACGAACTTAGTCCGTTGAGTTAACTGTAACTCAACAAAGTGCTTATTGAATATAAATTTGAATTGTTCACAATCAAACATTTCTTAAATTCGTCAGCAATTCCCTGTGGGATCGACCTGTACTTGCACACTGATACAATAGACACTGTGCACTTGCAGTTAAAGTACAAATTGGAATTAATATCTAAATTGTATTAAAGGTTGTTTGTTTACTTCTAAAAGAAAGAATAGGCATAAAGATAAATTAACTAAGTAAAAATAGAAGTAACAAATCCAAGTTTTTCTAGTGTAGTACTAGGAAAACACGAACAGTGGTTTAGCTATTTCTCTCGATATAGGCAAAATTTCTATATATTCATTATAACTATCTATGCTTACTATGTATAAATCAAATCTAAATGTAATTGATATATCTGTGACTTGAAATATATATCCATCAAGTATGACATGCATGCTATTAATTAATGATTTCTGTCCTAGATATATCATAATGTTTTCTGTCCAAGATCTATTTAGAAAATTATACACACTCAAGCACAAATCTTCATCCCATTTTCCTTTAGGTCTTCAATAATATAATTTTTCAGGAATGGTCAAATTTTTATCAAAAAATATTAAAGCCGACTCACAATTTTAAGTTGGTACTTCATATCTATCAGGTCTTCCTATATTCCATTCTTCTCTTGTGATAAGATTTCTGATCAAAATATTAGGTAATAGAATTACATACCTTGGTTTGGTCCTGTATATAATTAATCTTTCATCCATCCCCATAATATGATTTATTCCTTCTAATGTATTGGGTGGAATTCTAGTAGTTTCTTCCATATTCAGATATTCATGGCTAATTGAACTATGATTAAATGACTTCCATATGAATCCATCTCTAGTCTTAGTCATTTTTGTAGCTTGTAGTCTCTGAAAATATTTTTCTCCAACACAGTCTTTAATTTTCTTTGATACACAACACAACCTGCACAGATTTTTAGCTGACAAGTTACTCAGTACTTCCCTTAGTGCATCCAACGGTAATTGCATCAATTCCATTTGTTGATTCTGTATAACACAAACAAAAATTTTAAAAGAGACAAAAATTAACATAACTACTGCACACCCTCGTGGAGTTAGGGCATAACTCAACGGACTAAGTTCGTTGAGTTAAGGACTAACTCTACGATACTATTAACTATAAACTTATATATATAGAGTTACTTCAGTTATACTGCTTCATTCAGCTATCCTCCCAAAAGAGGTATCAATTTCATTAACAGTTCTATTGACAGGGTTATGTATTGCTTGTTTTGGCAATCCTCCAGTGGGTCTAAATTTCATTGATTCCTTCTGTCTAAGCGGTATGTTTCTATTCTGATTTTGAATTGCAGCATTTCCAAATACAAGATCTAGACGATTGTTTAATTGTTGGATTATCTTTTCTAATTTCTCTATTCTAGATCCTTGTTCTATTAATGCTTTATAACTTATATTCTTGTCATTTATATTTTCTCCTCCTTGGAAATTGTTGTTTCTCCAAGATAAATTCGGGTGATTTCTCCAATTAGGATTATAAGAATTTCCAAAGTTATCTTTCTGGTTTCTAGCATAAATAATATCTAGATCATTAATGTTTGCGTTCTTTTCTACTAGATTTGATTTAATGATAACTCTTCTATTTTCTTTGTTAATTCAGTTAATTTCACTTCAAGCATAGTACTTGAATCTATTTCATGCATTCCTCTTGGCAATATTCTTTTATCTGCAATAACTTCAACCAAGTTTTCACACTATGTAGTTCTTTTTGCAAAGTTTTTTAAATATGCTCATGCTTCTTCACTACATAGTTTCAGAAATCCATTTTGACAAGTAGATTCTAATAAAGATTTTGTTGAAACATCTATGCCTTCATAAATTATACCTATTAATTGTGCTTTACTTAGTGCATGATGTGGACATTGAGTCAGTAAATCTTTAAATCTTTCACAATATTTTCAGAATGATTCACCTTGTTTTTGGCTACACATTAAGATTTCTTTTTTCTTTTTAATCGTTTGATGTGTTAGATAATATTTTTCCAGAAAAATAGAGTAAAATTCAGTCCATGTAGAAATTGAATCAGGCGACATAGTATATAATCATCTCTTAGCTGTGTCTTTTAAAGCAAAAGGGATATATCTAAGTTTAATAGCATCTATACTCATGTTCGGCATTTTCATCATTTGACAAACTTCGTTAAATTCTCTAAGGAAATAAAAGGCATCCTCTCTTTCTAATCCATGAAAATATGGCAATTGACTAATATAATTAGATTTCAGTTCAAACCTATCTCCCTCAAAGTTTGGCAATCGAATACATGAAGGTTCATCAACTAATTCAGGATATAGAATTTCTCCTAATGGTTTTTCTACTAGAGTAGCCATCTCTACGTTCTCTTTTAAAGAAAGGTTAGCTACACCCCAAAGGATTTCGTTAAAGTCTAGTTTAGAAAATGTTTCAGTACGCCTTTATGTTGAATATTCCTAGGTAGGTGTTCTTACTAATCGTTTAGTGCTTAGAGAACGAGTCCATGTGTTCATAAATAAAATAGCAGACGATTAATTACATACTAGTCTGAAGCTTTCCATTCAATAAATATTTGTTGACAGATGAAGTTGAATCAACTACTTCTCCTTCCAGTTCCCCCAATGCATTCTCCTTTCTTTTAAAAGTGCTGGTAACTCGTAAATAACATTCTGTTTTATATATATAATGCACATCCATAAAGTAAATAAATCTCGTTGCAAGAACGTGTCTTGCAACGTGCATCGTGGTTCCTATTTTTATGGGTACGTGTACCACTACTAATTTCAAATTTTGGTAACCGCTAAACTGACGAAGTTTCGTTCATAGTTAAAAGAATAACTGTTCTGCTTAATCCACGAACTAACCTCGTTGAGTTACAGATAACTCAACGGAGTGACCTTATATTATATTACTGACCTCGTGGAGTTAAGTTTAACTCAACGAAGTAAGTTCGTTGAGTTAATACTTAGCAACCTCTAAGTTTACTCATCGTAAGTACCTCTATGTTTTTTTTTTTTTTCCTACACTCTGCTAACTGAAATAAAGTTAAATACATGTCATTAATGCAGCATTCTAATCAAAATTCGTTTAAATCTGAACATTATATAAATATTTAACTTGCAGTTTATTTCATGTTATGCAGAATTTACATTTTACCTTGCAGCATGCAGATATTTTCAAGCATCTATTATTTAATCCTGTCATTCAGCAAATTGTAAATCTTTTTAAACATTCATGCATAATGTTCCACAAATTATATAACATTCAATATAGTTCATCCATTTCATCATTCTAAACATGTATGAAAAATATATCTGAAAAACATATATTCATTCATATGAATAAATTATAGTACAATCAAATCAGATATTTTTCATACAAATATATACAAGTACAAGTAGACAAACTATATAATTAGCCTCTATTCCTAAGTTCATCTACTTCCTTCTAGAGTTTTTCTAATTGATGCTCTAATTGTTCTATCCTCTCTACAACTCCAGTAATGCCTCTAGAAGGTACAGATACTTCAGCTGCAATATAATTTCTATATTTTTTCACTGCAATGGTTCTTGATCTTATCCTTTTGGATGTCCATTTCATGAAATCAATACAGTCTACCATCAATATAGGTATCAAATCTCCATAAAATAATTTCTTCTTTGCAGACTTCATTTTGGATAGGAAGACTTGACACCAATTAACTTGAATTCTATTCACAACTGCATAAGTGGCCTACTTGACAAATTGACTCAGTTCAATGTCATGGCCCTATCGTTGGTAGACATTTTTAATCAAAATGTTAGCTATCATGTGTGCTTTACCATTTAAATGCTTTAGTCGGGTCAGGATTGTGACTTTGTTATTCTAAAGGGGTTTGTTCTTGATCTTCCTCTTCCATAAGCTGAACTTGAACTTGCTGAAAATGTTCTACAGATTCCTGAACATTTGCCTCTACTTTTGTCTATGGTGGTGAGCCGACAGAACTCTCCACTGTGTCTTGAATTGTTTCATTAAATTCAGTCGAATCTACAAAGTCAAATTTTTTTTTATATGACTTTGTTCAGCTTCTCATTCAGTTTCTGTTCTTTCTTCTTCCTCCTGACTACCAATCTACATTGTCACTATTCTTTCTAATTCTGTGGCAGATTCAGATGGAGTCATGGGCAATTCAGTTTCTGCCCTAATTTATGTTTCTTCTTCTAATTAATTGTGCCTAGTCTTCCTCTTCTTCTTCTGCGATTAAATCTATAAACATAGGCTCTACACGCCTTTGAGCCATAGGTACTGGCTCTTCCTATTTAATTTTTTCAATATTTGATGGTCTCGATGGACCAGCTTTAGCTTCTCCTCTTGCAGCAAATCTGACAATGGTTCTTTGATGCTGTTCAACTTTAATTTTGTATTGGGCTTTCAATTTTTCTACAACCCTCTTCTTGTAAAGTGCATCAAATACCAGGTGTGCTTTAGCTACTGCCACATCTTCTAGTTCTCCTTGGTTTTTCCCAACTTGAACCAATCCATGGAATTCTCTTAATTCCTCTTCAGTTGAAGGCCCCAACAATGTTGCTCGTGCCAACGGCTTGAATAGTGGAATTAAAGGTCCTGGCTGCTGTTCCTTAGGAACATGTCTTTCAGTAGTCGGCTCCTCTTGTTCTTCTTTTGCTTGTTGCTGTCGCCTTATTGCACCCCTTGCACGACCAGCAATGCACTTTTTGAACCATAATTTGGCCTTATGCTGGATTAGCTCTAGGGCTACTTCGTTATTTGGCCTGATTTTTCTCTCTTTACTTACAGCAATTTCTGTTGCTACTTTGATTCTTGTTTCAACTATCTAGGGTATTTGTACACCCAAATTTACTAAAAATCTTCTCAAGTTGAAAAGTTTGAATTCTACCTTCTCTAGCTCTTTTTCTCTTATCGTATTCCAAATTTTCTTTCACGTGTGCCATTCCTCTAACTCTTTGAAAAATTCTGATGTGTCAATAGCATCTTCCCAGAACTCGGGCTTTATCTTCCTCATCGTGGAATTATACAACGGCACAAAATCGCTCTGATCTTTCTGTTCTAAGTTCTAACTGATCTGTCGAATAACGCCCCCAAAATCCTAAGTTTTAGTCTAAATAAGCCCTAAGTTTAGGTGGGTAATCGGGTCATTTCCCAAACAAAACTCTCGCTCTCTCATCCGTGGTCTTAACTACAGTACTCTGTTGAGTTACAGTTAACTCAATGGAATAAGCTTGTTGACTAACTCAAGACTCAATGGAGTAAGTTCGTTGAGTTAAGCGTAACTCAACGGATTTCCCGTACAAATAGATATATAAAAAAAAGAAAAAACTTAAGATAATAGTTTTTTTTTTTCGATTTTTACCGGTTTAATCGATACTATGTTTCGATCAGACCGACATTTTTTCGGTTGAACCGATGCTAAGTTTTAGTAAAATCAAAAGTTTTTTTTTTTTACTAAAAATTAATATAGATTTTTTATGTTTCGGTCATACCGATGGATCTAGTTGGTTGAACCGCAACGATTTTTTATATTTTATAATTTTTTTAAATTTTTTTTTAATAAAAATGAAAATAAAATAAAAACTGATTTCTTACTGAGTAAAGCTCGAGTAGTCCTCTACTCTGACTTCTTCTATAATTCCAAAGGAGCTTTTTGGTATTTTCAAAATAGGTCTAAGTCTTTGTCTATTTACTTTAAAGATATTCTAATTTTTAGGATTTTCAATCTTAATAGCTCCATAAGGATAAATATTTCGAACTATGTAAGGTTCTGCCCATCTAGATCTTAATTTTCCTAGATGTTTATGGAGTCTAGCCATGTAAAGATATACTTCTTGTCCTATTTCAAAGCTTTTTGGAATAATTTTCCTATGATGCCAGAATTTTATTCTCTCTTTTTCTCTTACAGTCTACGAATAAGCTTCATTCCTAAATTCTTCTAATTCAATTAATTGCATTTTCCTATTTTCAGTAACTTGATTTAAATTAGTGTTCAGAGTTTTTAATGCTCAATAAGCTTTATGTTCTATTTCAGCTGGTAAATGAAATTTTTTTCCATATACTAGCTTAAAAGGTGACATACCTAAGCTTGTCTTATAAGCAGTTCTATAAGCCCAAAGTGCATCTATCAATCTATTAGCCCAATCTGTTCTAGTAGGATTTACTACTTTTTCTAAGATTAACTTAATTTGCTTGTTTGCACTTTCTACTTGTCTACTTGTTTGCGGATGATATAATGTTGCAATTTTGTGATTAACAAAAATATTTTTGCCCTGCTAATCTTTCCAGCATTTGATCTATAAAAGGTAAGAGAAAATGATCTTTCCTAGTCACAACATTCAACTTTCTATAGCCTATGCATACTCTCCAGCCTGATTGAATTGTAGTAGGTATCAAGTCTTGACTTTCATTCCTAATAATTGTTAATCCTGATTTCTTGGGAACTACATGGATTGGGCTAACCCACGAGCTATCAGAAATCGGATAAATTATGTCATTATCTAACCATTTCACTATTTCCTTCCTAACTACTTATTTAAGGTTTGGATTTAATCTCCTTTCAGGAATTCTAACAGGTTTAGCATTCTCTTTTAAATATATATGGTGACAGCATAAAGTTGAACTTAACCCTTTTATATCAGTCATAGTCCATCCTATTGCTTCTTTATAACTTTTTACTACATCTTTTAATTTAGCTATTTGATCCTCTTTTAAATCTGAAGCAATAATGATTGGACATGTTCGTTTCTCTTCCAGAAATATATAAGTTAATTCAGAAGGTAAATATTTTAATTCTAAATGTTGCCCATCAAAAGCTAGAGCTCCTAATTGAACATCATCATTTTCTAAATTAATTTCTTCCAGATCTCCTTCTATATTTATGCTTTCACTTTCCTCTAAAGTTTCAGAATTGATTTGCCTATTTAATTCTTCTTGAATCACATCATCTAACATATCTCCTTCATCCTCTAAAAAGTCTATGATATGTAAGGACATTTCTAACTCCTCAAACCTTTCTAGTTTGTAAATGTTTAGTTGAGTATCTTCATTACCATATGCTAACTTCGTTACTCCAGTTTTACAATTTATAACAACCCCTGATGTTGCTAAAAATGGCCTTCCCAAAATTAAAGATGTATCACTATTTTTACGCTTAATTTGTTGGGAATCCAAAATTACAATATCAATAGGATATATAAAGTTTTTGATTTTAATTAAGACATCCTCTATTTCTCCTCTAGGGTATCTTATACTTCTATCAGCTAATTGAATAACCGTACTAGTAGGAGTTAAGCCTTCTAATCCTAAGGATGCAAATATATCATTTGGCATAACATTTATACCTGCACCTAAGTCTATTAAGGTTCTTTCTAGAATGGTATTTCCTATGGTGCATGATATAACAGGGATTCCAAGATCAGATAACTTTTTAGGAATTTGTGGCAAAAATAGAGAACTACTTTGCTCAGCTAAAAAGACCTTTCTAAGAACCTTCGCTCTCTTTTCTTAGTACATCAATCCTTCAGAAATTTAGCACAAGGTGGCATTTTCTGTAATAGATCTAACAAAGGAATGTTAACTTGTACGTTTTCAAAAATTTCTCTGATTTTTTCTTGTTTTTCAGATATTGGTTATTGTAATCTTTCAGAATAGAGTGCTAAAGATTGTGATTTAAAAGATTCTTTTTCTTTCAGTTGATTTGTTTGATCATTTTTAGGCTCATTAGCAAATTCAAATTGTTCTTTAGTGATTTCTAGATTTTCAGCTATTACATTTTCATTATCATTTTGATTTTTACTCTTATCCACCTTCATATTATTTTCATTTTGAGTTCTTGGTGATATATCAGTTCCAGATCTTAATGTAACATACATCTTCTAGATTTTCGTTACTCTCATGATGTTTTTGTATATCATTTTCGTGATTATGATCTTCAATTGTTTTTAGTTTTAAAGTGCATTCTTTAAATTCTCTTGCATTAGTATTTTCTTTTGGCTTTGTATTTTGTAAATTATGTAGATCTATAACATTATAATTTTCATTGTCTTGTTGCATAACTTGTATTTTCATTGTATATTCATCTAATACTTTTAGTTTTCTTTCCAGATCATCTAATCTCATTGCATTCAATTTTTGATCAATTTTCATTATGATTTTTCCAGTTTCATAAATTATATCCATTTTAGGTTCTGAATATGCTTCCTTATAGTTTAATTGGTTGACTTCTTGTTGCTGACACAAAGTATTCTAGTTTGTCCCGGTTTTGCTCTATACTACGCTCTAGTTTGTCATACCTATCCCAAACTTCTGTGTCTCTCAACATATTACACATTCTATACTGACCATCAGTTGGGTAAACTATAGGATTCTCATACTCGGCTCTATTATATTGAAAATAATTCATTTGTTGTTCATGGGATCTAGCCATGTACAAACATCTCAGTTTCAAACAGTTAGAAATGTCGTGACCTTCAGAATTGTAGAATTCACATATGCTAACTATAGGTTTCAAGAATATTTGAGTATAAGCATATGCCATATTCTCAATTATAGAAGAAAACATACAACACTCTAGCTATTAAAACAAAACAACTCTAACAGTTGCTTATATGAATTCCCTAGCAACGACGCCAGAAAACTTGTTTGGATCTCCAACACGGTACTAGAAAAACTTGATTAGTTATCCAACAACACGATTGAAAAACTTGGATTTGTTAACTTCTATTTTTACCTAGTTAATTTATCTTTATGCCTATTCCTTTTTAGAAGTAAACAAACAACCTTTCACACAAATTAGTTATTAATTCTAATTTGTATTTTAACTGCAAGTGCATAGTGTCTATTGTATTAGTGTGTAAGTACAGGTCGATCCCATAGGGAATTGCTTAAAAATTGCGAACTGTTCCGTTTTTAACAATCAAATTTATATATTCAATAAGCTCTCGGTTGAGTTGCAGTTAACTTAACGGACTAAGTTCGTTGAGTTATGGCTATCTCAACGGACTAACCTCGTGGACTTAAGTTAACTCCACGAGCTTGCCTTTCCTATTTAATATTGCTATTTACAGAGGAATTCAGCCAACCATTGGGTAGTTCCACAGATTGTAAATAACATCAATTAAGCTTTTTAATGTTAGTAAACACTAGATTTATCATTAGGCAATACTAGAAAAACTATACTAACATGTTTATTCGTCTTCATGCATCTTAAAGAGTTCATACTTATGAATCAACATATTTATTTTTGTCTCTTTAACTTGAGAAGTACCTTCATGTGAAACTTCTAATGCATGCTACACCTCATAAGCAGATTTATATGCCGACACTTTACTGAACTGTTCATAACTCAATGCACAAAATAAAATATTTAAGCCCTTAGCATTCAGAGTTTCATTTTCTTTTTTAGTAATTGTCCAAGTATTATAAGGAGTAGTTAACAGAGTATATGGTTTAGAAATCATGAACCACAATTTATGATCTATACTTTGAAGAAAAAGAGTCATCCTATATTTCCAATATTCAAAATGTATTCCATCAAATAAAGGAGGACGATTAAGATTTTGGCCTTCATATAAAGAAAAATTACCATTTCCAGTAGCCATGTTACCTTAGATTTTTCAACCTATTTGATTTTAAACATTCTAAAAACTTTAAAACAACTTGAGACTTAAATCAAGAAAGTTAAACGTATGCTTAGATATTAATTTCTGTTTAAAAATAAGGAAGGTAGAATAAGCCATGATATTAAATAAGTTGGTATCGATTTTATATCAAAGATTATTAACAAAGCTCTGATACCACTTGTAGGATCGTATGGCTACACAAGAGGGGGGTGAATTGTGTATTTTTAATATTTTCTGAAATATAATTGAAACTTTAAATCTCAAAAACAAGTCGAGACATTATTTTCATAAAATCATTTTTATTCAAGGTTTCAATTACAATATACAATTCAATTCTCCTCAGAAATTGTAGATGCAATTATATTTCGATACCATGTATCATCTAAACAATTTCATAACTACAAACAGAGAAAACTAATTTACGGAATTTAAAACTTTTCTCCCTGTTTGAGATCTTTTTTCTTCTTCTTTTTCTTCTTCAGCAATTCTTCAGTGACGAATATCTTGTCTTTTCATGCTTCACCGAATTTGCTTTCTTCTGATACTTCAAATCTTTAGTAATAAATATCTTACCTTTTTATGCTTCACTGAACTTTCTTCCACTTGAGAGATTTTTCCCGAAGAGGTGTTTATGATCCCTGAAAAAGATTTTTCTTTTGGTGTGTAGGGATGGTTTGATCTTTGAAAAGATTTTTTGTTTTGTGTGTAAGGATAAATTGATCAACGAGAATTCTATGCCTTTTATACTGTATCTTCATTTCATGCATATCCTTCACGTTTAACCACTACTAGTTTTCCACTTCTCCACGTCTTTTCTTTTTCCTTCATCGAAACACACACGTTCTAACCCACGTTTATATTTCGAATTTTCTTTAATCATCAGTCTTGGATCTCTGAAAAATTTCCTGCAAAATAAACTTTCTCGTCCAAAAGTTTTTCATCAATGTAATAAGAAGTCGTTACTTTAATGTTAACTAAACGAGTAACACAAGTATATATATAACTTAACGTTTCTAACTTAACGAGTTCCTCATGTGCCATTTCACGTGACAAGTACTGTAGCTAACTCAACGAACTATGTCTATGGTGTTATGCTATCTCAACGAACCATCTCCGTTGTGTTATGATAACTCAACGAACTAGTAATAAACAAATGTTTTTATAATAAGAATTTTACCACGTGCAAAAATAACAACTTAAGTTTATAACGCTAACCTAACGCGTTGCCTTAGTGTTCAATATAGCAACTTAACGCGTTTAGTTATGTTAACTTAACGAGTTAAACATGTGCACCTCACGTGATACAATACAACATTCGTAATTTATAATTTCACCACGTGTATAACACTAACTTAACGAGTTCGTCTCTTCTTTTACTCACTAACTTAACGAGTTATCACGTGACCTATTTTAACCTTTAAGCCTCTAACTTAACGAGTTTTCACGTGACCTCTATACAAACAAAACTCTAACTTAACGAGTTGTCTAAACGTGCACTATTCATGATACAGAAGATATAACATTAAAACATATCATATTTTTCAATAAAAACACACGTTAACTTAACGTTTAGCTAAATGAGAAATTAATGCAACGAAACGACTAGTTATTAACTTCAAATCCAATACAGACAAGTATTTATATCAGTAAGCTTTTTCTGTATTAATTGATGATTTTAATTTCTTTTCACAAGCAATAGTAATTGAGGAAATATGATTATTTTCATTCAGCACACATCATCAAAACAAAAATACTCAATACAATAGCATTGGAAGAAAATTATTTAGCAAGTGTGAAGATCAGCCCAAACACAAATAACACTTAAATGACATCACAATGGTATGTGAAAATCGAATTAATACATCACTCAAGTATCATTTTAGTGTTATTTTAATGTCATTTGAATGAAAATCAAGGTTGGGATACCTTAGATTCATTTGGAGCAATGGAAAAGTTTTATTTTAGTCTCTTAGGGGGTGTTTGTGCACCTAGAAAACGACGGAAAGAAAATGACAGAAAACTACAGAAAACATAGGAAAGGAAAATAACAGAAAGTAACGAAAAATTTATAGAAAATCAGAGTGTTTGTGTACGTAATAGAAAATGACAAAATTTGAAAAACGTGTGTTTGTGCATGTAATAGAAAATGACGAAAAATTATAGAATGTAAACTATGTATGCTTGTTCACAGATTAGAAAATATTGAAGACTAACTCAATTCAATATTTATTGTTCATGTTTGGAAGATAGAGAATAAGAAAATTTGTCATAAATAATACAAGATAGTTACAACATAAAATACATATCACATCTCTCTATTGTTCCACATATCTCTCATAATATTGGCACGTATTGTATCAGCAATTTGCTTTCTATAATCCTGACTGGATTCAATAGTAGCAGATGTAGCTTCTTCTGTAAAAGTTTGTTGAACATTATCATCTAACATTCCTTGTAATTCTTCTTGCTCATCTTCAAGTAAATCTATTTTATCTACTTTCCAAATAAAATTGTGAACTAAAAAACATGCCAATACAATCTTTCCTTGTGTTTCAAAAGGAAATGGCATATAACCTCGTAAAATTGAGAATCGATGTTTAATTATTCCAAATGTACGTTCAATTACTGTCCTTAACTGTGAATGCCTATAATTGAAATTTTCAATTGCATTCATTGGAAGTCTATTAGCATTATAATCATTCAAGTGATATCTTGCACCTCGAAATGGTACAATAAATTCTAGCCTATTAGGAAAACCAGCATCTCCCAAGTAATATTTACCTGTAATTTATACAGAAGTTTTGAATATAATGTTAGAAACATTAATTCTACAATTTCTACTATACATAAGTATTCACATTATTTTTATTAGTATCATACCTGATGGAACCTTAAAAGCATTACATCGAGAAAGTGCATCATGAAGAATATGAGCATCAGCTGCTGATCCTTCCCATCTACTAAGAACATAAACAATTTCCATATCAAAATTACATGCTGCTAATACATTTTGTGATAATTCACCTTTTCTATTCCTCCAACGTGCAGTTTCTTCACTATAAATTGTAGCTTTGACATGAGTACCATCAATTGCTCCAATGCAATTCTAACAAAAAAAGAATATACATAATAAAGACCACTACATAGTAAAGAAGACATTGAAATATAACATTAACTCACCTTGAAATAAGGATAAACATGTCGATCATTTTGAATTCGTGCTGGTGTTGATGATTCTTGCTTAGCTAATAGTTTATATCCTACTTTTAAAATTCCATTCAACATTTCATTGAAGTATGTACTAATTGTCCAACCAGATCGACGAAAGCGTTCAATACTTACACCATATCTTTGATTTTGTCCAATTGTAACTAAAAATATTGCCACCTTTTCTTCCACATTCATACATCTACTATCTTGCACTACCCCTTCACGTCTCAAAAAACTACAAATGTGGAAGAATACATGTTGATTCATTCTATAAATTTTCCTACAATTATATACTTGATTAGGTAAAGATGGATTTAATAACGTAGTAATGTATTCTTGTCCTTCTTTGCTGTATATTCTAGAAGTACTCCTTGCAACATAATTCGCACCACTTGCAAAAGTGGTTATGAATTTCCATGCTTTCATCAGATATAAGAGTATTTGTTCTTGTTCTGCCTCTTCCTCTTCCATAAGTGCTTTCAGAAATTTCATGTTTGCATTTGTAGTAAGTAAAAATACCTACAAAAAAAAACCAGATAGACAATAATATTTATATCAGATGATGACAATAACAATCTATATTAGAACATAATAAAAATATCTGGTACATCATCAACATACATAACATTAAATAACATGAAACATTATCTTGTACATCATCAATATCAACAACATACATAACATTCAACAACATAATACCACCAACAGCATTCATAATAATATCAAGGCCTTAATAACAATGTTTACTACCTAACATCAACAACATTCTTCATTTCATATTATGTCTTAACCAAGTTAGTCTCATGTCCTACGGTAAACCTAAAAATATTCTTTGTTTTTGATGATTTTCTAATAACGTCATTGCATTATATACTTCATCTTCATTTAGCTCACTTAGTTCAAGCAATGATGGAATAATGTCTAATTCATTTCTTTCTTCATTGTGTTGGAGTCTTAAGAATCCATTTCTTTCTTCCTCAACTTTGGTTATATGCTCCATTATCTGTATTCTAGTTTTATTACACTCTTTATATTCCTGTAAAAATTCTTTCATGTCTATTTTCATATCCCTAATTGATGCTGCCATCTTCTCAGATGATTCTGCATGAGGACGAGCTCGCGAGCACTTCTTTTTAGAATCCAGCTTTTGTGAAGGTGGTGTTGACATATCATCACTAGATGGTATTGGACACATGATGTTATTGAAGTTACTGGATAGAGATATGTCATAATTTAAATTAACATCTTGAGACTCATAGAAGTCCATAGGTACCGCGCTTGTTCCTCCTCCAGCAACACTTGTCTGAAAAATTAACTTCAACTGCTCATATATTGTACATGACTTTCCTTTCAAGGTGGCACATTTAGGATGACTCTACAAATGAAGAAGAAATATAATGATTACAAAATAAAGTATATATAAAATAAGAGAGAAACATATGCATCATAATAATTAAAGTCGCCTTCACAAATTCTTCCCAGATTTCATCAGGTACAGATGTATGACCACTTATATAGTCTCATCCCCATCCACTTTGATTAGCAATATTGCTATAATATTTATACATTTGTCGTCAGGTCTTTAAACGACTATCAATATTTTTTTTCTCTAACCCAACATTTGTTTTCAAATTGTAAGCTTTGATTACTTCAATCCATGTGTTCACTCTAATCTTGCCATCAGGTGTTTTGGCATTTCCTTGATTAATAGTATCACAAAGAAGATTTAAGATCATTTCATCATCTTTCTGACTCCATGTGAAATTTTTCCTTGATGTAGTCTTCTTTCCATGACCATTGCTTTCTGCCATTGTCTACAAATGTATTATTTGCATAATTAAAATACCTCACAAGTAATTAAGATTGATATAGAAACATAATGTCAAGCATTCAAGTGAAATAGATTAATAGAAAAGAACAAGTAACAATTGATTCTAGGGTTGTAATATTAACATGCAAAAGCAAATATTTGGCAACTCCAATATTAACAATGCACGAACAAAACATTACAAAATAGAGGGAAGTGGACTATTTGTACTTCCATTCTAAGAAATATTCTACTCTATTCCTAGAATGACCAAAAACAACACCATAGTCAATAAGATAATTAGTTTTCAACATTACCATCATAAAAAACTAAATATAATTACATTAAAAATATTGAATTACTTGCATGTCTGATACTGAAAAATCACTTTTAAGTGGTGTATAAGGACACAGACAAAATGATCTGTGAGAAATTGCAAATGTTGAAAGATATATAAGTAAAAGAATCCATTTGAAATAAGTACCGATTACTTGTGCAAGGCAACTTTTAGAAATTAGGAGAACTAGAATATTTCAAATTCACAAAAAAACAACACCATCAATTGCTCATGCATTATCAGTATTTTGGCATGAACATGATATCGATACTTTACTGGATATTATAATGTCCATGAGCTGTATTCTTGTCCTAGATTTGTCAAACAGTTAAGAGTACAAGTACAATAGGAATTATAATGTCTATAGCATGTGCCTCAATTGTTCACACCTACCACAAATTCAACATTGCAAATTCAACATTACTGAACAGTGGTACAAATGGAAGCAAAGTCTTAATCACCACTAGAGAAGACAATATTGCTAATCAGATGTCTGCTTCTGATCGCCATAAAGTGAAGCCATTGAGTAGTGAAATAAGTCATGGTCTTTATTACGTGACAATGTTTTTGAAACATAAAAAGAAAAGAACAGTAGTGAACACTTAAACGATGTTGGAGACAGTTTCATTATCAGTATGCGGCCAACTTCCTTTAGCCATAAAAGCTATTGATGGGATAAACATAACAAAGGATAAAGAGAGTAGTGAATGTAAAAAGATTATTTCCAATGATGTATGGACCCAAAATATATTTGAAAATGATAATAATGTGATGAAAGTCCTATATCTAAGTTAATTCATCTAGCAATATTTGTTTATTGTTCATCTAGCAAATCAACTAAAGCAATGCTTCGTTTATTGTTCATTATTCCCTGAAGATTATATTTTTCAAACAGTTAAGAACTACTGTCATTGTGGATTGCTAAGGGTTTTGTGGGAGATAACGTAACTATTGAATCAATTGCAGATATTTTTGATGCACTAGTCAATAGGAAAGCATTACAACTAGATAGACATTAACTGAGAAAAGATAATGTAACTACTATCATGCAGATTAACATTACAAGAAGATGCCATAAATTACATTAACATCATCAGCATACATAAAACTCTACAGAGCACAAGAAGACACAATGGGGGTGAACACTAAATCAAATTACAGGAAGATCGTTTGAAAACTAAGTAAAAGATGGTATTGGAATTTTATTGATTACCAGTGCAAGGAGATGACGGCGATTCTGCATGATAAATGGGGGTGAAGATGCGTAAGGATGCGACGAAGAGACGATGGCGTAAGAAGGACGACGACGCTTCCCTAGTTGTGACGAGGAAGATGACAGTGATTCTGTGTGATAAATGGGGGTGAAGATGCGCAAGGATGCGACGAGGAGACGACTGTGCAAGAAGGACGACGACGCTTCCCTAGTTGTGATGAGGAGGATGACAGTGATTCTGCGTGATAAATGGGGGTGAAGATGTGCAAGGATGCGACGACGAGACGACGACGTAAGAAGGATGATAGCGCTTTTTTGGATGTGACGAGGAGGATGACGGTGAGAAGACGATGACGCAAGAAGATGCACAAGAAATAAGTACAGAGACGACATCGTAAGAAGATGCGCAAGAAGGACGACGGCGTAAGAAGATGTGACGAGGAGGAAGACGGCAAGGAGACGATGACGCAAGAAGATGCGCAACAAATAAGTACAGAGACGACGATGCAAGAAGATGTGCTTCGGATGTCGGATGACGTCGCTTTCTGGATGCGATGAGGAGGATGACAGCGAGGAGATGACGACGCAAGAAGATGTGACAAGGAGGACGACGATGACGAGACGACGACGGAAGAAGATGCGACGAGAAGGATGATGGCGAGGAGACGACAACGGACGAAGATGCGCAAGGGCGAGGATGTGTGAGGAGGGTTCGTCGAGGGGTGTTTTTCATCGTTTTCAACATCGGATGTGGTTGGAAAACAACAGAAAAAAACTTACACTATTTGCCGATTTTACCGAAAAATGAAGGAAAATCTCGAAGGTGCACAAACACCCAGAAAATCACGGAAAATTTTTCGCCATTTTCCTTTCCGACGTTTTCCATCGTTTTCAAGGTGCACAAACACCCCATTATTGTCAAATTCATCTTTTTAGTAAGTGTTACCTTGTAAAATTAAAGAAATGAGTTTTTTACTCTTTTAATTTTACAATATTTGTTGTAACCCCATTTGGAAGTGTGATAGTCATTAACTATCCAAGTCATGTTGACTTACTTAATATGACTTGTTGAGACATTTAGTCCACTCTATAATATTTATCAGTTAAGCACTCAACATGCAAAACATCAAAAGATTAATCCAATTGATAAACCTATTTGCTCTAAAAAATTTAGGTTAGGTTATGAATCTAAGATTTATGTCAAATTATAACTCAACACATACGTACATAACTCGTTTAAAAGAAAAGAGTTGGATCACCGATCGGCTTTCAACCCCACATAAAATCAACAAATTGATTTATTCCTTCACCAGATGAGACATCTTATTTTCAGATCTATATACCTACCATTTAGTTAATTTCCTGACATGCTTTTCCTGATGTATCATCGGCAATCAATCAATCAATTATGTATCATTCCAATGCATTATGATTGATTTGATATATATAAATTAAAGACGAGGATAGACATTGGGGCAAGTGATCCCGACCCCAATCCACATACTACAGATCTTCAAGAAAAAAGCTGAGGCTGTAAGTTAGGTTTGATTGTGTCGGACCAAAGGTTGATATTTAAATCCTAAACTTCAAACTCTTATCGATATCTACATTTATTTAGTAAAAAGCATGTTTAGGTCAATGTTCATCTATAGAGAACAAATAACATATATAATTGATAGAATATTTTATTATTAAATAAAGAGAATATCCTATTTAATGTAATTATTTATCTTAAAAAACTTCTAAGAAATATAAATAACTAATAATCAAAAGTAAGTTAGTTATGATTTTTTTTTTTAAAAAGATAAAAATTTGCATTAGTTAACTAACATTAATGCACTAGTGTATTAATTTTAAAATAGCATAATTACATTATTGATGTTAGTGTATTTGTACATAATTTTATGTTAATTTGCTTTTCTTGTAAGTTATGTGATGAGCATGAACTTAATTCATGTGATCATGATAATATATGGTTTAGATATTTAAAATATAATAAATGAAAAATTACGTAAATTAATATTCATGGATTAATACATGCATTACCAGATGGTCTAAATAATCTACCTACCTTTGCACTTACCCACTAAGATAATAAATAAGTGGTTACCATGTTAACAAGTAAATTAAGGAAGTGTTTATACACCTAGAAAACAACGAAAAACATCAAAAAAGAAAATGATGGAAATTTTTTTGCTATTTTCCCTCGATATATAAGAAAAATTTTCTTTCACTTTTTAACCTTTTGATTTTTGAAATTGATGGAAAATAAAGGAAAAGAAAATATAAATTATTATAAAATATATTAACAATATGTAATTTTGATATAGAAATTATTTATCTTTAATAGATGAAAATTGATATTTATGAGAGATACAAGGAATAATAAAAATGTGTGAAATGTATTTTATGACGTAACAATTATCACAAATGACTCTATTTTATATTATCTATAACAAACTTTGTTATTCTCTGTCTTGTAGATAAATACAAAAAATATTTAGTTTATTATTTTTAACATTTTTATTTTATAAATAAACATATATATATTATATTTTATGATTTTCCATCATTTTCTATTCTATACACATATATTTCAAATTCTATCATTTTATGTTTTGTACACAAATATCTTAATTTTCTATTAAATTTTTATTACTTTTTGTTATTTTTCTTTTCATTATTTTCTATGATATTTTGTCATTTTCTTTTCATAATTTTCTAATACACAAAAATCCCTTAAAGGTTTAAGGTTTAGGATTAACCATGAGCAAATTAAGGGAGACATTGACATCAATTCATTGATTTTATGATTAGTTTTTATTATCAAAATATTATTTTAGGATTTAACCACTAAATAAATGGACTTTATATCTCTACTTAAATTAATAATCAAATGATTAACATGGATAAGTGTAAAAAACCTACGAATAACATAAAAAAAATATTTTTAATCTTGATGACAGGAACTTTCGTCGTCATTTTTTTAATCACGAGTTTTTGTAAAAGAATGTTAAAAAAATAATTTTCAAATAAAAAACATAAAAAAAAAAAATGAGGAAAGGCACGTTAACATCGATCATATTCGAGGACTTTGTAAACGTCGCCGTGGAATATCAGGAACATCGGGCGGTGGCGAGGGCGGAGGCGAGGTCGGAGGGGAAGGAACGAAGTCTTCCGCCAATCCCACAATCTGGCCAATTTGGCGGGACTGCGGGCGAGGTGGAAGCAGGAGGGTGAGGACGACGACGGGTTGGCAGCGGTGGAGGACGGACATTACGGTGGGGGAGGAAGATCTTGGCGCCGGAGGTTAAAGACGATCTCCATGGCGGTGTCTTGGGCAAATGCGCTTAGGATCTCTCTCCTCCTCCTCCTGCTTGCCGGGATTGTCACCGCCTGCGTCACGCTGCCCATGGAAAAGGTTTGTGCTTGTGTCGGTTCCGCTTTGTGTGCGGTGATTTGATTTTTATGTAGGAATTGTCGAATTTCGTTCGCTATTTCTGCTTTGACTGTAGAGGGGCCCTTCATGTTTGGTAGCTGGTACAAATTTGACCTAATTTGATTCCGTTTTGTTTTGAAGTCATCCAAACATTTGTGCTTGCGCTTGCTTGTTTTTCTCTCTCGTTTACCAAACGCCAAGTGAAAGTTAAGGCCGACGACATCATTATTGTTTGTTCTGCAACAAAATAATGGTGTTTACATCCTTTTTTCCTAGAATAGGATACCAAGTTTTGCAACAATTTCCTTCATTTTCTCCAAAATTCAACTCGTAGGCTAATATCTATCTTTTCTCCTTTGATAGCTGGTAACGAAAAATGCCTGACATTGAGTGCTCATCAATACGATCTTAAGTGTGTGATGTTGAAAATTTCTGTAATCGTACAGTTCACTAGAGTACGTGCATATATTTTCGGCTACAGTAATTCTGAATCTCTTTTTATTTTTCCCCAGATTTTGAAAGATTTTTTGGTTTGGATCAAGCAAAACCTTGGTCCATGGGGGCCTTTTGCATTGTAAGTATGAAATGAAATTCCATTGATATGATTTGCTTACATTCATTTGGCATTGTAACTCTGTTTCAACAACTGATTAGGTGTATTTTGTGTTGGGAAACATTCCAAACAATCAACTGAACACACATAGAATAATGTTTAGTCCAATGAGATCTTTGAAGGACGAGAAAAAACACACAAAACTAGCAGACATACACAAAAAGAGAGACACCAAAGTTTTACGTAATTCAGTAAAGCCTACGTTCATGAGCACAAGGAATTTACTACTATTCTTACTACTGTCACATTCTGGACTACAATGCACTCACTTTGTTTTTGAGTGTGTACATTGATTACAACCATTAAATACCTATTTATAGTGTTTACATTAAGGCACACACTCAATAAGATTTAGAATCTACGCATACATTCAGACAGTTAGTCATTTATTGTCTAGAGTCCTTGGTCACTTGGTTAGTTGAACGTCTATCTACTCCTATGCATTTTAGTAACTTGGCTATAATCCTTTGGAAGTTTGTCTAGATAATTTACTGTATTTTAGCTACTTAATTGTTAACTCACCAAACATCTTTATGTGTGAACTTAAGCTTCCATGTGACCAACTTGGAGGATTACTGATAACTCTTTGACTTTTCTTTGTTAATTTACTGACCAGTAAGCTAACTATCTGAGTTTCTCTAGCTGTTAATAGCCTTATTTGTCTGTTCTCAGCAACTTTAGTCCAGAACTCTTTGATTTGTGGATAATTGACTTGTAGTCTCCACACAAACCCAACAATCTCCCACTTGAAACTTTAACAACTATTTCTTAGTAATTTCAATAGGTTTCTTGTGTTATGCCTCCACTCTTCAAGTGCTTAGGTGGCCAACTGAGGTTTACCGACTAGTAAGCTAACTGTCCAAGTTTCTTCAGCAGTTAATAGTCTAATTTGTCGACCCTCAGCAACTTCAGTCTAGAACTCTTTGATCTGTGGATAATTGACCTGTAGTTTCCACACAAACCTAGCAATCTCCCACTTGAAAGCTGCAACAACTATTTTGTAGTAATTTTAATAGGTTTCTTGTGTTATGCCTCCACTTTTCAAGTGCCTAGGAGGCCAACTGAGATCCTTCATAGTCTTACTTTTAGAGTGCTTACACTCTTGGTTATTATGTTAGTAGGATTTTTTGCACTTGCTATTTTCTTCAACATCAACAGTCCTTCTTTGATCATTTCCTTGATGAAATGATACATAATCTTGATGTGCTTGGATCTAGTGTGAAAAGTTGAATTTTTTGTTAAATATATTGCACGTTGACTATCACATCACAATGTACTGTCTTTGTTCTTCTAATGTAATTCTTTTAGAAAATTCTTTAGCTAGATTAGCTCATTGATCGCTTTTGTAGCTATGATTAACTCTACTTCTGTGGTTGAAAGAGACGCGTATCTTTGCAACCTTGATACCTAACTCATAGTCAAACCATTTAGAGTAAACACATATCCAAAAGTACTTCTGCTTTTGTCCAAATCTCTTGTTAGATTTGAATCACAAAATCCTTGCAAATTTGCTTTTTTTTTTTTTTTAAAACACAATCTCAACTTTCCTGATCCTCTCTAATAGTGCAAAATCCACTTAACTCTTTCCCAACGATTCCTTCTAGGGTCTGACATAAACTGGCTAACTACTCTCACTGTTTGGGCAATGTTTGGTCTGGTGCAAATCATCACATACATCAAACTTCCAATAGTTGAGGCATAGGAGACGTTGACCATGCTTTTCTTTTCTTCTTGGCTCCTTGGGGCTTGCTCCTTTGATAACTTCAAATGGCTTTCCAAGGTTGTCTCAACTGCTCTAGCACTTGTGAAGTTAAATTTGTTGAGTACCATCTCAATGTAAGATTCCTGAGATAATACCAATGTTCCTTCAAACTCATTGCATTAGATTTTCATTTCGAGTATCTACTTGACAACATCTAGATTCTTCATGTTAAACTCCTTTGACATTTGTTGTTTTAAGTTGTTGATCTTGACCATACTTACACCTACAATAAGTATATCATCAACATACAACAACAACACCAAGTAGCAATTATCTAAATTCTTGTAATAGCAACAAACATCCATGCTCTAAATTCGTGTAATAGCAACAAACATCCATGCTGCAACTTTTAAAGTTGTTGGTACACAAGAATTTGTCAAATCTCTTGTACCATTATCTAGGGGCATGTTTCAACTCATAAAGGCTCTTGTTCAACTTGTAGATCAAATTCTTCTTCCCTTGAATCTTGAAACTTTCAGGCTGTTCCATGTAGATGTCCTCCTCAAAATCGTCATGCAAGAAAGTTATTTTGACATCCAACTATTTAAAGTACAGATTTTTAGTAGCAACCATGTTGAGGACTACCTTGATTGTTGTCCTCTTAATCATTGGAGAAAATATCTTTGTGTAGTCAATTTCCTCTTTCTATTGAAAGCCTTTGATAACTAGTTGGACTTTATACCTCTTGGAACCATCAAATTTTGCTTGATCTTGTACTCCCACTTATTTTGAAGAACTTTTTTTCCTTTGGGTAGTTTTGCTAGAAATCAAATTTCATTCTTCTTGAGAGAATTCATCTCTTCTCTCGTTGCAGACTCCCATTGTTTTGAGTTTGTGGCTTGAATTGTTTCCTTGTAATCTTTAGACTCTCCATCTTCTAATGGCAACAAATAATGGAAGGATGTGGTAAAACGTTTAGGAGGCCTAGACACTCTAATAGACCTCCTAAGTTGTCATGTAGGAGCAACTTCCTCTTCTTCTTCAGTTCCTATTTCTGTAGCTTCAATTTCAGCAGCTCCATCGTTGACATTGTCTTTCAATTCAACCTGCTTGCTGGTTTGAGGCTGAGCTCCATTGCATTCCTAGCCTACAATCATTCCATGCTTATACAGGATTGATTCGTTGAATGTTATATCTTTCTCCTTAAAGATCCTCCTATTTTGGTCATCCCAGAAACAATAACCGAATTGATCAACACCATAACCAATGAAATAATACCTCATTGTCTTTGGATCTAGCTTGTCCCTTGCATTGTCTTTGATGTGTACATAGAATACACATCCAAATGCCTTCAGGTGTATGAGGTTCACCTTCTATGAGAACAAAAGATCCTCTATTGATTAGGTAGGCAACTATGTTGATTGCATTTGCCCAAAATTGTTTGGGGAGACTTACATGTAGTCTCATTCTCTTGACCTGCACAATCAACGTCTTGTTCATCCTCTCAGCAATACTATTCTATTGAGGATTTTCTGGGACAATCCTTATCTGCTTGATACCCTGATCTTCACAAAATCTCTTGAAGTCATTACTGCAATACTCTCCTCCATTGTTTGACTTTAAGCACTTCACCTTTAAGTTAGTCTAGTTCTCAACTTCAGCTTTCTACTTCTTGAAAATTGATAAGACTTTAGACTTGTTATTCAGGAAGTACACCTAGACCTTCCTAGTACAATCATTTATAAATGTGACAATATTGGGAGTCATCAAGGGATCTTATTGGTGCTGGGCCTCAAACATCTATATAGACTAATTCCAACATCCTTGACTTGGTTGTCCTAGCTGTCCTTGAGAAACTTGCTCTCTTGTGTTTCCTCAAAACACAGTCTTCACAAAATTCCAACTCTATTGACTTCAAGTCTGAAATTTTCTCTTTGGATACCATTAGTTTCAATCTCTTTTCACTCATGTGGCCTAACCTCTTTTGCCATAATGCTGTGCTCTTTGCACTACTTGGCATAGCAATCATGCTGTGCTCTTCGAAGGTGTAATAGAGAGTGCCAACCTTCTTGTCTCTAACGATCACCATGACACCTCTAGTTACCTTTCATTGTCGGCTTCCAAAGCTAATGGTGTAATCTACATCAACTAGTTGATTAGTTGAAATCAGGTTTTTAGCTACGTTTGGAATATACTTAACGTTCTCCAACCTTCACACACTATTATTGTATGTCTTGATGTAGACTTTGTTAATGCCCACTATATCCAAACTTTTGCTATCAACAAGATAAATCTTCTTCTTTTTGTTGCCTTATAATTTCACAATAGTTCTTTCATGTTTGTGGAGTGGAACGATACCCCTGAATCAATGATCCATGAGTCCATTAAGCTCTCAATGTAATAAACTAGAGCATCTGCAATCTCTTCACTGGCTAAGTTTGCTGATTCCCTGTTTCATCCTTGATTTGTTCTCTTGGGAGCTCTACACTCCCTCTTAAAGTGTCCTCTCTTGCCACAGTTCCAACAGGTGACCTTCTTATTGTTGTTCTTCCTCTTAGACCTTGAGCTGCCTTTTCTACCTTCGTCATGGTATTGACTTCTTCCTCTACTTTCTACATTCAATGTTGCATCTCCACTTGTGAGTTGCTGTGCATATCTTTGTTGAGAATCAAATCCCTATAAGCTTCTCCTAACCTAGAGAACTGTTGACACTAGTAATAATTGTAGACCTACTTTTTGGTAATGAGGATAGAAGAATGTGTTTTAATTTTATCATCAAAATTTATTTCCATAGAACTTAATTGAGTCAAGATTGTATTGAACTCATTGATGTGATCAATGACACACATACATTCTGACATCTTGAGATTAAACAATCTCTTCATCAGATACACCTTGTTTGAAGCTGACAGTTTCTCATACATATTCATCAATGCTTTCATCAAGCTTGTTGTGATCTTCTCCTTAACAATGTTGAATACAACATTTTTGACCAAGGTTAATCTGATCACTCCTAATGCTTGATGGTATAGTAGTTCCCAAGCTGCTTGGTCCATTCCTTCTGGTTTCCATCCCAACAATGGTTTGTGTAACTTCTTCTAATATAAATAGTCTTCTATTTGTATTTTCTAGAAATTGAAGTCCTTTCTATCGAACCTGTCGATCTTTACCTTACTGTATTCTACCATAGCTTTCACTCTTTTTGTAGTTTCTTTAATAACACTGCCTCACACCTTCAACCTGTTGCTTTGATACTAGATTGTTGGGAAGCGTTCCAAACAATCAACTGAATACATGTAGAATAGTGTCAGTCCAACAAGATCTTTGGAGGACGAAAAGAAATACACAAGACTAGTAGAGCACACATAAGAAGAAAGACACCAGAATTTTTTGTGGTTCGGCAAAACTTACATCCACGAGCACAAGGAATCACTATTATTCTAACTGTTGTCATGTTCTATGTTACAATGCACTCACTCTATTTTTGGGGATATACATTGCTTACAACCACCAAACATCTATTTATGGTGTTTGCATTAAGGTATGCACTCAGTAAGACGAGAGATGGAATAACCTTCTGAATTTACGCATACATTTAGACAGTTAGTCATTTACTATTTGGAGTCCTTCATCACTTGGCCGATTGAATGTTCGTTCGCTCTTATGCATTTCGGTAACTTTGCTATAATCCTTTAGAAGTTTGTCTAAATAACTTATTGTGCTTCAACCACTTAACTGCTAACTCATCGAACATCTTCACAATGTAAACTTAAGCTTCCACATGACCAACTCGAAGGGTTATTGATAACTCTCTGACTTTTTTTCATTAACTCACCGACTAGTAAGCTAACTGTCCGAATTTCTCTAACATTAATAGTCTAACTTGTTGACTCTCAACAACTTTAGTTTAGAACTCTTCGATCTATAGATAACTGACCTGCAATCTTCACACAAACCCAACATTTCGTTTCACTTATTTTATTCAAGTTTTATGATGCCTTTTCTCATTTATCTAATTTAAGCTATTATGGTCATCGACCAACATTTCATGTTAGGCAGCCATCCAAGCTCTAGACTATAACAGAATCAAAAAGTAATTATGTGTGCAAGAAAAGGCATGGTACTAAGGAAACTATGATGTGGTTGAAACCTTGGGTGAGTTGACTCTGTTTATACAGCATATTGCCTTGGCTGGTAGATAGAATTGTTAGCAATCTTCTCCACACTTCAAGATAAAGATCACTAACAGAAATAAGCTTAAATTGCCTCAACTAAAAAAAAAAAGACAACCTTTGATTTCACGGAAGAAGAGAGGAAAAATTAAACGTCAGGTATGGCTACTTGCATCACTTACATAGGAAAGAACACAACCTATGAGTAATTGTTACCTAATAAAAAGAGCATTTATTTGTCTCTCTTAGACTTTACTAAAATATACCTTGAAGTCAAAACAATTGGCTAACCCTTAAGTATGGTAAAAAAAACTTGTTAAATAGACTCTTTGCATGGACTTGCGAGGGTGCAACATCTGGCAATTCTCTCTTGCATGCATGGAAGGCATAACTGGAGCCACTAAGCTTGGAGTCCCCATTAGCTATACCAGCTTGTGCATGAGGATTCCTTCCACACATGCTCTAATAGGGAAAATGGAGTTTCTGAATATAAGGGCGTCCAAACTCCTCTAAAATTATATCATGAGACTAAAAATGTTACATAATATCAACAATCATGCAAAAAAACCAAAGATTTTTTATTCCAATATTATGTCCACTGAAGCACAAAGGTATAAAGTGAACTTTTTCCGCATAGGACTGCATAAATAACCTTTGCTTGAGGATTGATCATGATCAAACTTTAATCAGGTTGGGTATTAGCTAACCCAATTACAAGTTTGGTTGGTTGAGGGTTAACTGGTAAGGTTTCAGATTGGTTAATAGAATTATTAATCTGTGTTTTAGTTAACTAATCTGTCTGGCTGACTCAATTAACTGACAATATGAAAATTACAAAATATTTTATTCTTCATCAATTGTTTTGACAATTTGAAGTGGTTGGATGAAAATGATAAAGATAGAAGTCAGATTTAGTTAAATATTTTGTAATTTTCAATTAGTGATCAATTGATTTCACCACATGCAGTCAAATGAACTGAATTGAAAAATTGGCTTGATTGAAAGTTAACTTTATCTGTCAAGTTAGTTGGCAAAATGATTTCCATCATTATTATAAGAATCAAGTCTGTTAATGACTATTCTGTCCCATACTCCCATTTGTGTAGCCCTATCTACATAAATTCAAAATGATTTGATAAATTGAAGCTTACTGTAAAGTTTTTGAATGGAAGCTTCCTGTAAATTGAAGCAATTTTTCTCATTTGTGGAATTGGATTGAAAAGAATTATAATACACTTTTCTTCTGTTTTATTTAAAAATATAGACAAATGTGTATGGATAAAATTGGGATTTTAGTATCAATTATCACTGTGATCCATTAGTTATCCTCTTCATTCAATCATGAACATACTTATACAGAGATCCTAGCTGCCCATTCAGCTCAGTTAAGTGAGATTCAAAGGAATTGCTGGCTTAGTATTATCATGTATTGGATCCTTAGGGAAAAGGGAAAAGGATGCCATGGAGTTTTGACTGCTCATCCATAATCTTAATGCTTAAGTTAGTGGTAGGCCTGGTGGGGAGGTAAGATTGAACTTTGACAAGATAGTAGGCCTGTAGGGACTAGGGATGAGATTAAGGTCCTGTTAGTCTCAGATTATAGAGTGGTCAATTATGAGATTGTGTGGCTGATTATGGCTATAATATGGTCGATTATACACCATGACTTTGTAAGAGTTTCCATTATCCTGGATAAAAATGATATTCAAACTTTTGTTTGATTACCAGATTATTCCTTGGACCTTAGGTTATGTATTTTTTCTATAATCCACATGCATGTAATTTGAACCAAACAAGATTATAAAAAAATACTCATAATAGTGCATATGATTCACATGATTTTTGTTGTGTTGTATGTGTGCTTAATCTTGATTATATATAATTGAACATACCTATAATTTGAACCAAACAATACCTAAGTTTTAGAGAGAAGTGTAGGATAGAGTGAGATTGGGTTTCTGAATACTTTCTTTTCTAGACTACCCTCATAAATCAAGGAGTCCACATGTATGATTAGGTTGAATGTTTTAATCCCAAACATAAAAGTGGCCATGAAGAATGTGCACTCTGTAACTGTGTAAAGTCCTGTGTTTTTAGCCTTTTTTGTTTTTGACAGCTAACAATCTATAAGGAGTTGAGGAAACCATTTGGCCAAACTGTATTGTAGGTTCCTTGGTCTTTCTAGAATCCTAGATTAAGTTGCTTCATCTAGTTTTGGGTTATATGGAACTATTTCCTTATGGGCTGAATCAGGTTTGAGCCTTCTGAGGCTACTCCCAAAATGTAAATAATAGTACAGTTCTTTTCATGATAACCATTTCATACATATTTCAGAGAAACCGTTCAAATTCATGATGACAAGGAAGCAGTTAGAGGCATGTTGTGGAACGACCTTGATCATGAAGGTCTCTTTTTATTCTGTCAGAAAGAGAAGAGTTCTCTTTTAGGGAGCACTTCGAACCCCATCACTAGCCTTCATCTCAAACTATAATTTCTTTGCATAAGCCCTTGCTCTTCTTTTCCTAAAGCAGCTTGTTTTCATAATGAGTGAATTGAAGTCATCAGATTTTTGCTTTTTGAAGATGCATCATAGGCCCATAGTTTCCTGCTATCATGTTCTTATTACTTTGAGTGGAGCTCAACATGTCTAGAAGCATGGAGAACCCCCATTATCATGCCATTCATAGTATCACTATAACTTCCCTATTCAATGTAGGTTGGTTATTCATTGGTATATGCTTAGCTTATGATGTCTTTGGAAACCCTCGGCCAAATGAGTATTTCATAATTCTATGGTATTTTATGGAATTTAAGTTCAATTTTCCAACAATCATTAGTCATAACATTCTTACTTCAATATCTCACATGAAATTTCTAACATGTGTGCATATGTTTTTGTCACTCACAATACTAACCATGGAAACAGTATTGATCTATGCCAACGAAATGTTGTCTATACATATTGATTTCCCAACTAATTCAATAAAAGTAGGTTATTTGTACTAGATCAGTTTCGATGGAGATTTCAGTTTGAATTGATTAAATGTTGGTGATACAATTGAAACTTCAACTGAAATTCATCGATACTGTTGAAACACAGGAAATAGTGGAAGTGAATTATTGTTTGTAACCAAACATAAAGTTTTTATATATAGAAACTACATAAAGAGGATAAACACACTAGCAATATGGGACGAAACCCACTTACAACAAAAATTACTCTAATACATTATTTACTCTAATATCCCCCTCAAGTTGGAGCATTCAACTTGCAATAGACTCATACATAAGCAAACTAAGATAAAATAAACAAGGAGATACATGACAACCAAATGTAACTAGTAGTAGTAATATTGTGAAAGCAAGAAAAATGACTAAACCCTAATTACCCACACTAAAACAGGTGTAAATATTAATATGTTATTGACATTATTAGATTTAGTCAATATACATATACATGCACATGAAAAGAAAAGTTGCACGTATGCTAAACTTGCACATATGCTTTTACAATACTAACACTATCAATCATTCAATTAAGATGTAGATTGTTATTTAAGGTATCCACAAACCCCAAATTTCATAGAGAAGATACATCTTTAATGGAACTAATATTGCTATAATGTTGAGACACACGAGAATAATATAAGTAATTGGTTGGGGAAACACCTTTTTCCCCTTTTCTTCTCCTTTATCTTTTTTTTTTTTTTGTCTTCATTTTTTTCCTTTTTTTCTTTCCCATTTTTTTAAACTTCCACATTTTTTTCAATTTTTTTCTTTCTCTCCATTGTTCCCTTCTCCCTTTTTTTTTCTTTTCCTTCTTTCCACCTTTCCCTCTTTTTTTTTTAATATTTCATTTTTCTTTCACCTTTGTCTACAAGTCTAATGGGTGCAAGTGATGACAGCCATAGTGTTGGCACCATTAGCAAACAAAAATGTTGGAGCCATTAAGAACATGTGGTGACATAAAGGGAAGTACAAATCTAGCAAGAAAAAGTGCTAGTGGTGTTGTAGTTTTGACAAAAAGGGGAAAATATCAAGAGGCAAACTTTAGCTAGGGGTTGCTTCCCCTTCATGACATGGTCCATGGCTAGGCATTGGTGGTGACTAGTGTTGTGGTGGTAGTGATGGTCTCATCTCAAAGGAGGAGGGGAGAGAATAGGAGTGGTGTCACAAAGGGAGAGGATGGAGATGAGTGGTTGCAACATCAACAAGAGTATTCAACAATAGTGGTTAGAAGGGAAAAGAGTGACAATTAGGGTTTCCCTCCTCTCTATCTAAAAATTTTACACTTTTGGACTTTCAAAACTTAAACTCTGATATCATGTTAAAATACAACAAATGATAGAAGTTATTTATTGTTCATAATCAAACATAATGTCTCTATATATAGAAACTACATAAAAAAGATAAATGCACTCTAACAATGTGAGACTAAACCCACTTACAACACAAATAGCCCTAATACATTTTTTACTCTAACCAACACAATCGGAAGCCTTATTCAACCCAGTTATTTGTTTCTACTTGCCTTTCTCCTCTTTCCATCAGTTCTCTATGGGGATTTTCTCCTTTGAATCTTCTCCAAATATACTCCAATATTCTTTAGATGGTTGAAGGTTTTCCAAAATGTCAATTTTTGAAGCTTTTTGGTATGCATTTTTATTATTTATCTTGTTCAAGCTTTGATATTTTTTATTTAATTTATGCCTAAAGTTATTATTGCAATTCACAGAATTTAATTTGGAGATTTAGTTCAGCAATGTTTACCTTCTCTTTCAAATTTTTGTTTCTGCAACTATTTCTAGCTGAAATTGAATAGATCTTGCCCATGTTAGCTTAGATCTGATGTTACTTTGGTTAGATACATATTTTTACTTTTTTCTTTCATACATATTTTTATCTCATACCTTTTGGGTTTTTTGCATTTCTAGATGAATATGAATGGTTCTTGCCATGTTTATCTAGTTTTCTTTGCATGTTCGTAATTTGTAGAATTTTTCAATGAGATTAATAATATATTATCTAGAAACTCTTAATTTAATTTAATTTCCAAGGGTTTTTATATATTTGTTCAGGAGTGTGTTCAAATATTCAGATTTTGTTCTTATTCTCTTTGATTTTTCTTACTGATTTTATCTCATTTTTCTGATTTTATCTTTGATTTATAGAATTTTAAGTTATGGTAGTTGCAATAATGTTCATTTTAATTATACACATACTTTAATTCCATCTAGTTAGGATCAATTTAAATGGAAATTGGTGGCACTCAAAAACCAATTTATTTGAATTTTGATTTTCAAAAGTTACATGTTGGAATAGTCCTACATTGAAAAGTGAGTGGACTGTGTGTATCTATGTGGCTATATATATATTGTCATTTGGTTGATTGGTTTTGAGTTGTCCACATTTTAAAATGATATCTGGGACAAGAATGGTATACTTGGCTCAAGTCCCGACACATTCTTTTGATCTGAAAATAGGGATACTTGTAAGATTTAAAAAATGTCATATGTGAGGGAAAGTGTTTGAATAGTCCCACATTGAAAAAAATTGTGAATAAGACTTGCATATTTTCAACATTATATAAGAGCCAAAGATGGTTTATTAACCCAAGTTCTCATGCATCCATTCAAACTGAAAAATGGCACTTGTACAACTTAAAAGAAGACTACAAACGAAGTGTTAGAAACTTAGAACAGTCTTATATTAGAAAAAGTGAGTACAAGACACATACACGTGTACACAATATCAGTAGAGATCTCTTAGTCATAATTAATTGGTTTTAAGTTGGATATCCACATTTCAATATCATGTATGATCTTATCATGTATAAGTTGAAGCTGGTCATCTGCTAATGTTTTCTATATTTCTATTCATTATCCCTTCACTGCATAGTATTCTCTGCAAACATGGTGGAATGTATGAGGTAAAATTATCATGTTTATCCAGAATTATGTATTTTCTGTTTGCTGACTTCCTTAGGGCTTTACAATAATTTATAGGGGTGTTCATCCACTTAATTTGATCATCTTCTTATTTTACTTAAAATTTTATTTGAGAATACTGTACTATATTTCAACTTTTTTATTTTGGAATCCAGGGCTGTTGCTTACATACCGTTGACCATTCTGGCTGTTCCTGCTTCAGTACTTACTGTAAGCATAATTCATTTTCCTTTTGTTCATAACAATTTAGACTATGTTGTGTTCAGTCATTCATTTATGCTATTTTTCAGCACTGTCGATGAGGTTAAGAATCTTACATAGTTTGCTATGATCAAGTCTCTATTGGAATGGACTATTATCAAAGTGATATCTAGCAAAATTTTAACGGTTATAACTGTGTCTACCAACTTTAACCTTCATGTTGGCTCAATTACATACAAAAAATGTCATCCAGAAAATAGTGAACATGTTGTTCATGTATAGGGCTTGTCCCATATAACCAGTTTTCTTTCTATTCCTTACTCTTATTTTTCTTATTTCAATGTTTTTATTTCTTTCTTTTCAGCTTGGTGGTGGATATCTCTTTGGGTTACCAATTGGTTTTATTGCTGATTCGCTTGGTGCCACACTTGGTGCAGCAGCAGCATTCTTGCTTGGTAGAACTGTAAGATTGCCGTACTCAAGCAATTTAGTAATCTATTTGAACATTTGTTATTGTTTTCTCAGAATGAAATATTTGTCAAATCAAATAAACACTTGTTCATTTTCCAAGTCTGGTCCTTTTTTTTGAACTTATAAACTATTTGTTTCTTTTTTTTTCCAGTGCCTTTCATTCATTCAATATACCTGAAATTTATCCCTTTAGTGACACTTCTCTTTGTATTAACATTTGTACGTAATTTTGCATTCATCATTGCATATGATGTTGACATCAAATTTCATTGCTTAAATTTTGCATTGGTCAAATTCATCTTCCCAATTCAAAAGCTAGCATTTTCATGTAATATTTGATGATTTTTGCTTCATGATACTAATATTTTAATTCAAAAGCATTACCTTATCATACTTCACTTTTGCAGATTGGGAGGCCTTATGTAAACTCCAAGTTGAAGGACTATCCAAAGTTTGAGGCAGTTGCGGTTGCAATTCAAAGATCTGGCTTTAAGGTTGAGAACTTATATGTTGATATTGTTACAGAGATTCATTTATAATTAATTTTTATTTGTTAACTAATTTATATTTTTCTAGACGATTAGATGTTGGAATTCAGTAAGATGTTATGATAAATGGATTGCTTTAAATCTTACTTCAGACTAATTGCTCCATAGTTGATTTGTTTTAGAGAAAACTGACCCAATAGATCTATTGTTTTGGAGAAGACAATCTGGAGATAAAATTGAAGATGAGAATGTTTGGTGAAGAAACATATAATTGAAAAGCTTATGAAGCATGACTATCATCATGATTGTTGATTCATCCCAGTATCCTGAGGATTTTAATATCAAGTATAGCAGTAAAACTTTTTTATCCTGTTGATTCTATTAGAGATTTCCCCTCAAAAAAATTTTATTAGAGAATTGCTTGTGCATTTGTTCTCTTTGATTTCCATCTTCTTTCCTTGCTTTTGTTGTTGCATCTTTCTTCAGTTTACCTACCTGATAAATGTGTTCTTGTACTTATTCCATTCAAAAATTTCATTAAAACTTTGTTTACTGATAAAAGAAAACTTTTATTATTCCTAACAATTCATTCTGGGGTATCTTGTTTGCTTTACTTTTTCTCAAATTTTCTCATTGTAGCTAATTGTACTCAACTGGTTTTCTGGTGATACTTATAAATCTGGTTTTATTAGGTATAATGATTGCAGTTCAAATGGCACTCAATTGACAATTGTAATAAACAAATTTGAATAACCTTATCTTTATCTTCATTAATGTTGTGTTGGACATTACATTGAACAACTGTATCTTTATCTTTATTTATATTGTTTCAAACTTTTATATTTATGTCTGCAGTATACAACAATGCTGATAGATATCAATCAATCATATGATGGTGTCTTACTTTTTCACCTTATGTTTGTTCAACTCAGATTGTTCTACTGCTTCGCATGGTTCCATTACTTCCATTTAACATGATGAACTATCTTCTGTCAGTCACTCCTGTAACCATTGGGGAATATGTCCTTGCTTCTTGGCTGGGAATGATGGTATGATTGGAGCAACCATATGATTTACTTAGAATGCAGATGATTTCACTTTCCCTGGTTTCCATTACCACTTGTTCTTTCTTTTGCTTTTTATTGTTGTAATTTTAGTTGTATCATTTTCCTGTTGACAAGACTTGCAAAGTAGCAAAATTTTAAGATTTTTAGGTTAAGGGTGGTGAGTTCATTGTTGATAAGAACGTTTGTTTCATATATATAGGCATGACTAAAGTTAGGGCAATGGTCATTTACTCATCTAATTATACATTTAAATACTAATAGTGCTGAAAAGAATATTTTGGGCAGTGCATAATGGAGATGTTTTTTTGACATGGTGGATTTTTATGTTATTAACTTTGAACTTCTTGTTTAGTTATGTGTTGACTTTTATTACAAGTAAGTTTGTAAGTTGTGATTTCTAGACAGTGTTGTTGTACTTGCTTAATTAAATTTGTTATTCTAAAAATATAACTAAATGTTTTATTTTTGGACAGAATTTTGAAAATATAGTTTAAAAATAAAACAAGAGAAAAATAGAATATATAAATTAGCTAAGACTAGAAAAGGAAATTTGGAGGTTAGAGTCAAGTATATTTAGATCAAAAGAAAGTGAAATAAAAGATAGATGGTGTGCATATTTTAGTAATTTATTTGATGAATCTACCGTAGGAAACTCTTACATACAAAATTTTGGTAGCAGCACAGAGGATATAAATTATAATGATTTTAGAAGAATTAGTAGTTTAAAGATAAAATAAGTTATTAAGAAAATAAAATGTGAAAAAATTATTAGACTAGATGGTACTCTTTAAAGTGTGTGGGTGAAATAGAAATTAAGCGGTTAACTAAGCTTTTTAATATAAATTTGAAAACAAAAAGGATATTAGATAAATGGAGAAAGTGCTCTTTAATACTTATATTTAAGAATAAAAGAGTCTTACAAAGTTGTAATAATTATTGTGGTATTAAATTAATGATTCATATTATGAAACTATGAAAAAAAGTAATTAAGCAAAGACTAAGGCATATATATAAAATCATAGAAAATTAGTTTGAGTGCTACCTAGGGACCTAGGCATGATATCCTCTCACCTAGAAGATCACCTCACTTTTTTATTTTTTTAACAAGATCCTGATCAGATCTAATAATGAATCTTGTATAATTCTAGTATATTATTTGTGTTTAGTGAGTTTTTCCCCTGAAAAAAACTAAACCTTTAATACTTGAAATTTCAACCCTAAAACATCCGTACTTTAGGTTTTTTATGACCTTTGACAATGAATGTATATGCATGTAAAGACATATCTGAAAATAAAATATATACAAGGATATATAAATAAGTCTGAAAAAGATATATATACGAGTTTTATAATTTAAAAAATCGGTTAGTTAGAAAACCTAGGCATTGCCTAGGTGCATTAATAACCTTGCCCCTCATAATATTTCCGTAATACCACAATAAAAAAGCTTAAAATCAGTGGATAATCTTCAGAAAAATTAAAAATAAACTAAAGCACATGCGTATTTCATAACAAAAACAAAAATAGAAACATGAATTTGTGATTAACAAACAATAAGTTGAACTTGAGCAACATGAACTTATGTTGATCTTATAACTAAAAACACCTTATGTAACAGTAGATCCTTTTTGGATCTTGCATTCCATAGCCAGTTTCAACTAGGATCTGGTTTATTAAAATAAAAGGCTGGATTTGGTTTGCTGAGCATGGACCCCACTATGACAAGGATCAATATAGGCTGACTAGTGCAAACCCAAGGCCTAGAGAAAGTCAAGCTAGCACAACCAACCATGATGAAGTGGTACTTGTCTATTTGTTTATTTCACTTAAAATTACTCTTTTGTATGATCTCTCTTAATGCAGAAGTTTGTTTTCACAAACCTCAAGATTCCAACTTTCTACTTATTCATCAAGTTTATCCCTAATTGTTTTTGTTCACATTGACAAGTTATGAATCACATTTGTCTTTCACAGCCAATCACCCTTTTGCTCGTGTATATTGGAACAACTCTGAAGGATTTATCTGAAGTGACACATGGATGGGATGATATTTCAACCAGACACTTGGTAAGCGACCATCCCCCTCCATCAATTCATGATAGAAATAAGAGGCCTGAACATGACGTTGCAAGTTTTGGGTGGGCTTAAAAGAAAAGGAAACAGTGAAGAAAAAGTAGTTCAATTTCCTAGTCATTGAAAATATGGTCATATTTTCATGATACTAGAACAAATCCTGGTATTTTGTTAGCCTAAACGGCACTGACATTTTTCAACATATGACCCAGGAGCTCAATGACAATGAGATCTACCGGTTTATTTTTTATTTTTTTATGTTGCTTGAGTATCTATTATACTCTTGGGTAATTCCTAGTTTGGTGCCATTTATAGCAAAATAGGAATATTGAAAGATCAAAGGTTTCTGAATGTTGTTTCTTTTGAATTGGCAGGTATTTATGCTGCTGGGTCTTCTTATATCTTGTGAGTTAGAATCTCACTCTTAATCCTTATTCTTCAATAAATAGTTCTTTTCATTGTTTACTAATGTGACACTTCATTTATAATGAAGAATAAAATAAATGGGAAAGATTTATAAAATAGTTCAACAATTCATCAAGCACAACAATTTCGAATATGCATTTTTAACGAAGCAATCAAATATTCATGACTAAAATAGTTTAGAATTAAAAGAGAAGGCAAACATTTGATCTGTCTGTATTAGTGATTGTGGCATAAATGATATGAACAATTTTTTCTGGTGGTTCCCTCGGTATGAGTTGTGACAATGAATATATATACACGTAACAAATGATGATATTTAATGTTAGTCTAGAATTTTGATTTTCATTCTGAGGTTATTTATACGACAATTGAGTTATGAGGAAAAAAGAAAAGAAAATACAGTTAAGGACTTTTACGACTCATTTTTTTGAGTGGCCTTTTATGACAAGGTGATTTACTCCATGGACAAAGAAACTAGATCCTGTAATCTACAGACATTATTCTGGATCCAAGCAGCAAAAACTACAGTGATGATTATAAAACAAAAATGTGTGAATTTCCGTACTGATAGGTGAGCTTTTTAAGTATTTCCATTTACGTGGTAAATATGTATTGGATACATAAGACAACAATAATCCGTATTATAATTCTACTACGTGGAATTGGTCATTTCTTGTGTAAATATTTACCCAGCTTTCTCCATATCACATTTACATGGTACTTTCCAAATGTAGAAATTTTGTATTTATATTTGGAACATGTTTTTTTGGTATCTCAACAGCTAAAAGGCAATTACCTACAATGATTTAAGCAACATGGATTTTCTCCTTTTCTCTGCCTTTTTTTTCTGGTTTACTGTTATTTTTTAATTTTCTGTTTCCCTATTTTTGCCATCTTTATTTTGCAGTGGAAGTAAAATTATACAGTAATTATGCAAAAAATATTCGAGTAAAGTACACAGTAATTATTCAAAAGTGTATAGGTCTTGTTTAATAAAAAATGCCTCCCCGATCTACTCCCCTTCTCCTCCTCGTGGTCTACTGCTAGTACTGAAGGGTTGCGACCATCGTGTAAAATTTCTAACGGCCGAAATATTGTTGTGATGTATCTATGTTGTTCAATGTGTAGGTGTTCTAATGGCATATGTCACTAAAGTGGCTAAATCAGCATTGGACAAGGCATTGGCTGAGACGGCAGTGGGCGCAGAAGGCTTCCCGGAAAGATCGCCTCAGTTGCCGATGGTGGACGGATGTCAGGCAGATCTGGAACAGCCCCTTATCATAAGAATTGAAGCTTCAGATGATAACCGTGCTAAATGAATCGATTCCTGTGAATAATCACAATCTTACTTCAATAGAAGTATAGTTTCTATACATGTACATGAATCCGGAGCGATTTGGTATATCTTGGAGACCGAATTCATGTTTTATACACATACGATGAAATTAAGATGAGAGTTCGGTTTAGGCTGAAAAGTTCCACCAAAGAGCCTTCGTTGCACCCCCAGCTTCTTGCGATTTCTACAAATATTGGTATGCAATGCACTTCATATAACGTCATTACAATTGTAGATATAGGAATGGGATCAATTCAAAATTTTGAAAAAAACGAAAAATTCTAATTGTAACTTACCACTTAAACTTACGGATTACATAACAACTCAAAATAACATTTTCTTTTAACTGAAATAAAAAACCACTTGAAGCAATTAAGCTTCGGTACATCTCATATATCTTTCACAATATTATTTTGTTTTTAGAGACACCCACAAAAGACACCATCAAACTTGTATATCCTTTTCTTGGTTGGAGCTGATTTTCATGTTGGGAGTTTGGTCTTGCCTCTGTTTGAGTGGAGTGGATGCTGGTGTGTCTCTGTCAAAAATATGGCTTCCCTGCCTTGAATGATTCTCTTCTAGGGTGTGAAATAAGGTTTATGCGCATGCATATTGGATTTTTGGAGTTGTGAATTGCATTCTAACCGATGCATTTATGTAACACAAACTAGAGTCCGAGTGCAAACATCTAAAACAAAACAAAAGAGAAAACAGCATTTAGATTTATCTACCTTAAAAATCTCTTCTTCCGTGGCAACAGCATATCAAAGTCTTGGCATGTAGTGCCGCCACAAATGAAGGAAGGGCTCGTTTCTTTCACCGGAGCTGCGAAGGCACCTGGAAGTAAATTGATACTTTGTGAGTGATGTTCGGGAGCCGTGCAGAGTAGTGATAGAAGCAAAAGAGGCGTGGGGTTTGTTTTACATATGAGAGTTCCGAAACTCATCTCTCACAACTACCATTGCGCGGACATCTCGGTTCGACCACCCATCGCGACGATGTCAATTATTGGATGTCGCATTTGCTTCAAGTGGATGAGATACGGTGAAATTCAAAGGAGGAGAAGAAGGAGGAGACGGCCCGCAACGACTACAGAAATTCGTATCTCTGAGATGCCAACCAGCGACTTCAATCGGAAAACAATTAGAGATAAAGAATACATGAGCGAAATACTAAGAATGTTGCAAGCAATGGTGTCTTTTCCTTTTCCTCTCTTACGTTCCCAGTGTTCACCGCTTCGATGTTTCGCTCCCTCCCTCTGCCGTGCAAGAAACGATCGATAACGAAAGAAACGTACGAACGTGCCGGAGAGCATCATTTTTTTTGTATTATAAAAAAAAAAAAAAAAAATTAACTTCATCTTCACGCGTACGGTGATGATCAACCACATACCCATCAGTCAAGCGCTTTGATAGATCCGAGGCGGAAACAAGAATATACCCCACGCCTTCCTTCCTTCCTTCCCTCCCTCCCTCCTCCGCCTTCTTCCCCATTATTTTTATCACCTCTGCACGCTCCTGCCTCCCATTCGTGCAGGGTCGATCGCAGGGGCCATCGTCATGGCCAAAGCCGACGTTCTTCGCAGGATGGAGGACGTCCTCCCCTTCTCCATATTCGATTCTCAAGTCGACGGTTGGTCTATGCCGACGCCCTCCCCCCACCCTTTTTGCTCTCCTTTCGCGCTTCTCCCTTTCTTTAACGCCTTCTTCGTTTCTTTCCGTTCCGGAATGCGATTTCAGGGAATGGGAAGGTGGAGTCCCGTGGGCGGATGGTCGAGAGGAAGATTGACCTCCTTGAGACCATGGCCGCCCAGGTAAACTACCGCTTCATGAAACTGATCCAATTCTTCTCCTTTGTTTTTTAATATTTTTATCGCTTCGTGCGTACTTTTCTACGGCGGATTGCTTGTCTTGCTACCATCTGACATCGAGCTGATTTTTCTTCTTTCGTTTCTGATCTCATACTGTGCAACTAACTCTAGATTTGTTCCTGTTTCTATTATCATCTGTTCATACAATCTTGAGATCCTTTCCGTGCCCTTTTTACGTTTATTGTATATAATTTTTGCACAATTGCTTGTTTGCTTTATTCAACCGGGAAATTTCTGAATTTTTGAGACCGTTGAAAACTTGTTTGCATACATTTTCGTGTTTTTATTGAATCCTTGCTAAAGAAAATTTTTGTTGTTGCTCTCTTGTAGGTCAGTAATCGTCGGTCTAGAAAATGGCTCAATGATCGACTTTTGATGGAGCTTGTTCCACGCTTAAATGTCGAAGAAATTAGAGGACTTTTTGCTCCACCTCCCTGGGGTAAAATTAACATTCTCTGCAGTTCCTCGTATATTTCGCATCAATTGCATTGTCATGATTGCCCTCATCCTAGTGAGGTTTGCACTTTTTTCTCATAATTTGTTACGTAAAACCAATAAGATGGAAAATCGTTAGAGGAGAATAATTTTTTTGCACATGAATTTCTGTACCTATAATTAAGCTAGTTATTCACTACTTATTGACATCCATGCTATTCTTAAGAAAAAAATAACGATAATCCATTTTTTGATCCCCATTACATAGGCTTGAAAATATGGTTTGTTTTAGCTTCATTATGAAAAAATTATTTGGTTCCATAACTTTCTGTTGTTTATTTTTCTTGCAGGTGATTATAAACCAATTTCTCCATTTTGCATGACCGACGTCCAAGAGTGGGACTCATTCAGAAGCATCGACATGGATAAAGAGGTTTTTTCTCATATTCTAGTATTCTCCCTTGCTTTAAAGATTTGTACATTATGTAAGCCAATTAGGTGGTGCTGCAACGATTGCTATCCATTTTAAATTTGTTCAAGGTGATTCTTCAATGTATTGAATCCTATCGACTATCAAATTTTCTTGAGAATATCACTCAATACAACTATATTCTCACTTGCAAACTATTGCACTCTGGATCTCACCACTAATATAATTGCATTCTCTTTTCTTGTCATAATTACTAGGAAGCTCTCTCAAAAATGCGAAAAGCACACTCACCTAACCACACTCAATCACAGAAAAGAGTTGTCATTTTGCTGAGAATGCATTTGATTAGATTTTCAGGGGAGAAAATATGTGCAAATCCAATTATTTATACTCCTTTCAACAAAGGATTTAAAAATCGATCTAGATTAGTGATACTTTGCCAATACGGCTTGGTTTTTCAAATAGGCAATCCAGAAACCCACTGTATTTTAGATAATATAGCAGATCACACAATTCATCGTGTAGGATTGGTGCCAAATTGATGAATTGTTTGATCCAAGGCATTTTTTGACTTGCTAGAGGATAGATTGATCAATCAGTTGAAAGGATCAATTAGTCAAGAGATGGGTTCTCCATCGAAGCCATTGTTGATTGTTGAAGGGTTTGTAGCTGACCACTAAAGCCTTTGTCAACTATCGAAAGCTTTGTCAAAGGCTCCTTTCCACCACTGTAACCCATTAGGTTTTTCAGGTGGAAAGGTAGGGAGGACGATGAAGAGGCGGGAGGGGGTGAAACATGTGAAAGGGAAAGAGAAAAAAAAAAGGAAGGAAAAAAGACAAAAGAAAAGAAAGAAAAATAGAAGGTGAAGAAAGAGAGAAAAAAGAAATACATGAAAAAAAAGAGAGAAAGTAAAAAAAAGAAAAGGATAGAGAGAAGAAAACTGAAAAAAATATTACATAAAAATTAAGTTTTAATGTAAAGGTATTTTAAAAAATCACAAAAATCTAAATATTTTTTAAAAATTATGTTTGCTTATGAATAACATTCCCTTGCTACCTATCTCTTGTATTTTCACAAACTTTATTTTATATTATCGATTAATTCATGTGAGATTTATTAAAAAGATATTAATTACATTGTAGGAATAAAAATTTATAATTTACACTAAAATCTTGTAAGTAATAAATTTTTTAATTATGGAGATTGTGGAAATTCTCTCATATTGTGCATAATTTTATTAATTTGTGTTCCGTGTACGAATTGTAATCTATTGAAATACAATCTGATATATATTGAAAGGTAACTTGGTTTCTATTAAAATATAACTTGAAATACACTAAACTGTATTTTAGATTATATTTAACTGTAATCTAGATTTTATTGAAATGTTACCTAAATTTTAAATCATTTATCATTATGAATATTTTTAATTATTTGTATATGATTTAAGACTTTTCTCATACATGCGACTACTATATCTCTATCTAATTGATTTTTATACATGATAATTGCCTAGAAAATTTATCTATGTATTTTTATATTCTTATCATTGTTTATTTTATCTTATTTTTGAATTTCAAGTTAAAATTTAAAGTTTTTTAGCTGTTTCCACCAATACAATTCTGAATTTGTTTCTTTTGTTTTGAAAGACCAATTTTCGATACAATGCCTATATTTAAAACCTTACTTTCAACAACTTTATCTGCTTTTTGTTTCAACTAAGAAATATAAAATTGTCCACCTAGGGAGCAATACAGATGATGATGTAATAGACAGAGATGAGGAAAGGATACACTCCAATATCATGGAAGTAAATAGCAAGCATTCTATGCTGTATCTTAAATCTATGTTTGTTCTGATAACATTAAATTGCAGTGGCAACATAAAACAATCATACATGTTTTTGTAGTTTTTATTTCTTCTACTTTTCCAATGTTTCCCATTCATTGGCAAAAACTATAAATGACAGATTCAATTGTAAATTTTCTATTGAGTAGTACTGTTTTACTGATCAGGTTATTTTCAGGTACACATGATAAAATCACAAGAAAATTCTATGACACAAAGAAAGCATCCGATAAATAATGAAAAAATTATTGCTTTGAATGCATGGCACCGGGTAAGCTGCCGAGCAAGAGAGATACTTCGCCGCAATTTTCACTCAGATATTGTTCAGGGCTTTGAGGTACATTGTACTGAACAACTTTTCATTTTTTTCTGCCTTTGGCGTAAAGTCTGTCTTAGGTTCTGTAATATTGTTTGTTGCAGATTTTTCTTTTCTGTCATTTTCCAGCTTAGTTTGCACAGATGATTCTGTTACTTAACCAAAAGGACTATGAGATCTCACTTAGCTGCATATGCAGCACTAGGGACTATGCTAATGTCGTATTGTTCCAATATAAACACAATTTGATCAGTCTCCACAATGTAGGCATGTAGTGTAACTATACAACTTCTCCATCTAGAATTTCATTAATAGTCGTTTCCCTTTTCCCTGGTCCATCCTAGGCTCCTAGCCATCCTGTGCCACAGAAACTCAAAAACAAAAAAGTACCGTTATAATGGTAGTACATCTTTTGGTTAGCAGGGCGTCAATGTGTGGGTAAGATGGCATAGACCGTAGGCTGTCCTCAAAGCTGTCTGAAGGAGAAAGCTTTCCTCTGTTTTCTAATGTAGTATTTTGTTCAAGTTTGTACCATGCTCTTATTAATCTCAGTGAGTTGTGGTATCATGGATGCCATTTTCTAATTGTAACGATGCAAAAAGTTTATTCTCATTTTAAAATTAAATCATGCTCTATGTAAAGCATAGATGATGAATTTTGATTTATATGTAAGTTGTGTCATTTGACTTTCATTTAAGTTTGATGGCATTGTATGTCAAGTTCTCAAATATCATACTCCAGTAGAGGTAAAGCAACATCAGAACTCAAGCCATGAAGATTATTTGGGACAAAAAATTAAATGCTCTGAACACTCCTTGTCTTTTAGAAATTCCAACAAAGATTATAAATTCCTAAGTTCTTACCGCACGAACTGTTTTTTTATATATTTGGATTCATTTTATGGATGTCTCAAAATAAATTTCACTTCTGGAACTTTTTGAGGTAGAGTCCTTTAACTCGCAACCACATTGCAGAAGCGTATACAAGAATTCATTACGAACAAAGGTGAAGCTGTGTTGGTTCTTCATGTTCAAAATCCTTTCCATAGGTTATTGCTGCATGGAATATGTGAGGTGAGTTTGAAGAATTTGGTATATTAAATGTTGCAATTAGCTCTAATCCTCAAACAATTCTTGATTTCATCTTGTGGACTGTCTCCTTAGCCAAGGGGCACTCCTGCATGGTAGTGTACATCTCAAACATGTTACAAAAAGTCTAGTATTGAGCTGGACATGTAATTCATTTTTCCTTGATTTAAAATGTCTCCCCATGTTCATACAGTTCTATGATTTGAACTCCATAACGGTCGCTAATCCAAAAGATGAAAATCAGAAGATGACAAAGATAATGAAGAAAAAATCAGGTTCCCAAGAAATCCCTCCAAACGTCACCTTGGCTGGTTTCATAAAAATGGCAAAAACTGGGTCTTCCTGACATCTTGTTTGTAAGAACCCTTTGCTTTGCTACTGTAAATTTCCTTGGGGATGAACAATGTACTTCATTTCCAACTCATGCTTGACACCTGTAAGTTCCAATGTACATGTTGGCTCTGGCTTTTTAGTTCTTATTAGTCATATTGGATGTAATTGACGGCCGTGTGAACAAGCTTGAAAATGTTGTTTCTGCAACATTATGTACTTGTTGTAAGCCACTTTATGCCACTTCCCTTTCTCTAGCTGTTAATTATAGTAGTCTAGTGTCTTTGATAGACCCTACGATACGTCCAGGTCAGCTCATAAGCGAGTAATTTGACAGACAGAGAAATATTGTCTTTTGATTTGATCATATCCTTAGAAAGTTAAAGAATACAGGAAGTGAATGAAATTAAAAGGAGTAAAAGAAAGCTTAAAATTACTTGATTAAGAATGTTGAGAAAAGATTTAAATTTATATAATTTAATCAGATTTGATTGTAAATAAAAAGGTATGAAAAAAAAGAAAGCGTCGTTAAACCTTCGGATTATGTTGTTGACTGTAAAGAAATGCATTCATTCAAGTAACCACGATAAACAAGCTTCTATTTAATTGACGAAATTGATTAAGGGTATAATCTAACCACAAGTTTCTATTTAATTATTAAACGTCATGGTTTAGCCGAAGACATGAACGAAATCACTCGTCTGTGGTTACCTTGATAACCTTATGATCAAATTTCAAGATGAAAACTTAATGATTTTAATAGCATAATCAATGAATGTAAGTAATTGTACTTTGCAGTACAAATGTCGGGTAATCAACAGGATTGTACACACCAAGCACTACCTTTTTTTGATCACTATAATGAGGAACGCTAATTTGCCGACCTTTTTTGATTTATTCGATGGGCCCTAGCCCATTTAGGTCGCGAAGTCCCACGGCCGAGCCTAAGATAAAGACTTTTTCTCCCTTACAAAAGGGGTGAGCAGAAAAATCGAATCTATTGAAATTAAACTTTTTAACTATTGGGATAAAAATGATGCCCTTAATTTGCCAACTTTACCATCATCATCATAAATACGCCGATGTCGCCATCGTCATCATTGTAACTTATTGGAGCTCCGATGGAATTCAAAACAATTAAGTTATTACTGTTATTTGTGTACTTAAAATGTTTTAAGTCACACCTATCGTGTGCAATTTTCTTCATGATATAATGACCCATACAATTATCGAGCCCATATTGATAACTTCCTCCAATTTGCTCAATACATGTATTTCATTTATGTTGCAATATATTATATTAACATGTAATACAATATATATTATATACAAGATATAACGTATAAATAAAACACAACATTATAGACCCTTTCCAACAGAAAACATAGATAGCTATAAATGTTTATTTTATAATTTAAATATATTAATTTAAAATCAAACAACGATAAAGACCACGTAGAAAGTAAATAAATATCTCTATTTTGTAAGCATTTGTTTTAGATATAATATTCATCATTAAAAAATGCTAAATTAATATATCAAAATCATAAAATTAACTATAAAGTTCTTACGTTCTACAAAAAATGCAATGTTTTAAAAAACGTTCTCGGCCGACTGGAATCCAATAGACATTGGTGTGCAAGATTAAAGGCCGTTCCCTCGTTGGAAATCCTCTCGTAACACCACCAAGACAAGAACCCCCCTTCAATGATATGAATTGCATGTTGTTTGAAGAGGCGTCAAGAAGAATCGAATCGTCATTCCACAACAACTATAGACAAAAGGCTTTTATTGCATATCCCAAAGTTTGTGCCATAGCATATGAAGAAGCCCCTACGGTAACAGTTAGATTGTATTGAAAGCTTCAATAGATAGAAAAGGCCTGCTTCCCATAATCAGTTAGGCAGGAATAAATCACACGCGCGATGATAGATAGCAATGCCCAAATCTAATCATATATAATTGTTCAACTCTAGGCCAGTAAAGTGCCCACCATAACAGTTACAGCCTCTCCGCGAATATGTACGTGCTGTGTCTTCTTCTCCAGGTGGAGGAACAACCTCCCACCCCTCGGAGACGCCTGTAATAGACAATGATCATGAGAATGAGAACGAGAATTTGCTTGTGGGAAACTCAGGTTTGATGAGCTGTCCACAACTTCAAATTCAACATGCTCCAAGTAAGAAAGCAGGAAAATGGGTTTCACAAATTAAATCAGATAGCTGACTGGTGGTGGCGGGTGATGGATACCATGTAAGCAACCAGATCACATTTCCCCAGCTTTTCTCTCCAATAAGGTGCCAAGGCACAATGTGCACTCCCACAAACAGGATCCTGAGACGAGGAAGAACAAGAATATCAACCACCAGCCTATATGCGCGGTATAAGAATTACATTCAATCAGCCTCTCCATTGAAACTATAAATTTGCATGTTGCTTATAAAAGGGAAATTCCATCTATTCTGAAGCAGGTGGTTTCTGATTCATTGATCATGGGTGGGCCTGCCACATTAACTCCTGCGAGTGTAAATTTTGAAAAATAAATTAATCATGAATAGTTTCATGGATGGCTGAGAATCAGGAAATGATCAAAAGAAATGATAACTATACATAAATAAGAACCCAAAGGAGCCACCTGAAGGGGCAGGGTGTTCCATTCATGAGGTTCATTAAACTGGAATTTACTTTAATTGATGGACAGTTTTTTGAAATTGTTCAATTGATGGATAGCGTGCGCTTAGAAAGCATGTGCAGTAGTCCATTCAGCATCTATATATACTCTCATTGTTGCTTCCAAACCTCCAAAAGAAGTCTCATTGCACGTCATTGAAAAAATTGAAATAATGTATGTCACTGAAAATTATATATTTATTTGTATGCCCCTGTAAAATGTAACATTATACCTAAATGCCATTGCCATCACTTAACTAAACTTAGCCTCAATTTACTCTTAACCAATCCTTGTGAAAAGGCTAACTTGCCCTTTGTGAAAGAGAAAGAGAGAGTGGATGGGAATGGACCCAACGAAGACACTTCTCACTCTGGTAGCCTTATGATGCTATACAAGCAAAAGGATAATAAGGTCTTTTCATGAAAAATTAACAAAGTGAACTCTTGTTAGATGGCAAACCTAACTTCAGTGACTTTTATGATAATGGTTACATTTTATAGGAGCATACGGATAAATATATGTTTTTCAAGGATATATGCAACATTTTGATTTTTTTTAGTGGTATGCAAACAAAAATCCTTAATGTTTTGATTTGATTCTATTAAACCAAATCATTGATGTTGATTTATGGCCTGCATCTAATTACAATGTCAATGGAACACATTTTATTTGTAGAAGCACATGTTACAACCAAATCATCAACAACCCATTTAATTATATAATTAATACATATAATAGTGTTGGGCTTTCAACAGCTAGTTTAAACGTCTATATATGCACATGTTTTCTTCTTATTTTCCGTGCAATATTTTCTTCTCTTTCACGATTTTAACTTCTTCAAAGTGACTTACATCTCAGATTGGGGTAGTTGTATATTGGAGATAGAATGCCAAAGAAGCTCGTGCAAGGAGTGGTGGAATTTACGTCAACAACTGTCTTTCTGATGTGCCTCTACCAACAGGGTTGCTTACTTTAATCTTTGGTTATTTTTTATTTAATTTTGGATTCTATATTGCAACATCTAAATGTTTCTAGCACTTTCAAGGTATAACTTATTATACCATATTTGTAGCCAGTCATGTTTTCCTCTACAGAAATGTTTACTATACATTCAGAAACTTGAGTGACCAATTCTTTCGGAGATGGCAACAACATACCCAATTTTGGCTTACTAATTTAGGATTGATATCTGCTATTTTGGAACATTTGCCCCAGGAACAAACCAAAGTGATGAACCCTCTATTCCTGGTAGCCCACTTATTGTTGGTTGTGTAACTCAATCTCAAACACCATTTATCACACCTAAGATAGGAAAGTCTACTGTTGCCATTAATGAACCTTGTCATGGTGCTATTTTTTGACAACTTTATCTAACAAATGATTTGACATCTATCATAATATTCCAACTACATGTGAGTTATGGAATACCTTAGTAAACAAATTTGGACCAGAAGCAGGTCTAGAAAGATACTTTTATGTTAAATGGTTGGAATTTAAAATGGTAGATTCTAAATCTGCTTATGTACAAGTCTTGGTATATCAAAATCTTATGTCAAATGCTAAGGCCGAGGATTTCAATTTAAAAGAAAATATTCAAGTTGCTTTCTCTAATTGAAAAACTCCTGGAAAGATTTTACTAGATCTCTTATGGATCATCAAGGAACAATGTGTATAGGTATTCTTCTTCAATCAATTACAAGATCTCTTAGAGATTGTCAAGGAACAATGTGTATGGGTATTCTTCTTCAATCAGTTACAAGATGTCTTAGAGATCGTCAAGGAACAATGTGTATGGGTATTCTTCTTCAATCAATTACAACAGAGGATATACATAGGGAACAAAACAAGAAAAATAGGTCTCCAGAACCTAATGCGAATATTGTTGAATCTGCTAAATATTCTTCTAAATTCAAAGATCATAAGTCATATTCGAAGCATCCTAGATTTGCAAATTCTTCCAAACCCAACTTCAAATCCAAAAGATTTAAATCTAAAAATGACATGGATTATAGAAAGCTTGCCTGTTATGTTTGTGGGAAACAGGGACACCTTGCCAAATATTGCAGATTTAGAAAAGATATGAATCAAAAACTGCTGAAATCCTCAAGACAAGTATATATGATTACTGTTGAGCCTTGTGATCTCTCTCATGGGCCTAGGATTTTGACTATTAAATCTGAAACCTTTTCAACTTCATTTTCCTTGGACCGGTGATCAACACCAGTGCTTCTACCCATGTGTATTTTGACAGGTCTTTCTTTTCTATGTATCAAGTCATCACAGGGTGAAGTACAAAGGTTGGAGTAGGACAAGATTTACATCAGTGGATGTCCTAGCTCTAAATGATGTACAACATGTTTCCATGATTAGGAGAAATCTTTTTAGTGGTATTTTATTGGTCCAGACAGTCTATAGGCTAGTTTTGGAGTCAAATAAGTTGTAATAACTATTTTGAGAAACTTTGTTGGAAAAGTTTGTGTTTGTGATGGTCTATTTAAATTAAATATATTGAACTCAGTTTCAACTTTGATTACATCTAAGGATTCTCAAATTGTTTTAAATACTAAGACACGTGATATTTGGCATGCTGGGCTTGACCATGTGAACAAAAATAAAATAAAAAGGATGAACAACATGGAGATATCACCAAAACTTGAGATGGAAGTTAATAAAAGATATGAAATTTTTGTACAAGAAAAATTGCTTAGAAAGCCATTTAAAGATGTTGAAAGAACTTTAAATACGCTAGAACAAATTCATGCTTGTGTCTGTGATTTAAATAATGTTTGACTAGTGATAAAATGAGATATTTTGTCTCTTTTATCGATGAATATTCTAAATATAGCTATGTATATTTGCTTAAATCAAAAGATGAATAGATTGATAAATTTAACATTTCAAAATTCTTGTTGAGAATCAATCTGATTTAAAAATAAAAAGAATTAGATCTGATAAAGAATGTAAATGTACAACTAATGAATTCAATTCTTTTTGTGAAGAAAATGGATTAATTCATGAAACCACTGCCTCATACAATCCTCAATCTAACGGAGTAGAAGAAAAAAGTACAATCAGGCCACAATTAGAAATGTGGGGAAAAGCTCTTTTAAGTGCAAATTATATTTTAAGTAGAATTCCATTTAAACAATTAGATAAGACTGCTTATGAACTTTGGTTCAAGATGAAACCTTGCTTTAAATATTTAAAAGTGTGGGGTTTTTAAGCTCCTCATAATTAATCAAAATTTGGTGACATTGTCAAACCTAGGAGTAAAGGACCCAGAATCGAGAAAATTATGGTATGGACTTTTACATGTTTCTTGTAGAAGACAATCCTAAAACTTACCAAGATGCTATGAACTCCATAGATCATGGATTTTGGAAAGAAGCTATTGATAATCAAATAGGATCAATCATGGATAATCATACTTGGATCCTTACTGACCTGCCCTCGGGAAGTAAGACTTGGTTATAAATGGGTACAAAGCAGATGGCAGCATAGATAAATTCAAAGCTGGACTAGTAACAAAGGGAAATGATCAAAAAGAAGCCATCAACTATTCAGATACTTGTTCTCCACTGTCCAATCACTAAGATATCCTATGTTAAGGTTTTAATTTCTTCGATTGCAATTTATAAATTAGAGATTCATCAAATAGACGTCAAGACAGCATATCTAGATGGTGATCTTCATGAAGAGATTGCCATAGATGAACTTGAAGGATTCAAGGTACCTAATCAAGAACATATAACATGGCTATAATGTGTGCCCAGATATGAATTCAGCCTGATCCTTGTACTAAGGATCTAGTTCCAGATTTGGTTCACTATGACTCCTCAGATGGATACAAGTGAACACTAGGATTAAGTTCAATGCCAAAAACTACTTACTCTGAAAATCTTAGTACATGTTACTCAGATTTTCATTTTTTTATTTGTTTGTGAATTCTTTGAATTGTATATGAGGAATGTTGTGTTAAAGCTATTTAGTATCAGTGATTTAATCTTTTGATTCAATTTTCTTAAACCAATTAACATTGATTGATGTCCTGCATCTAATTACAATGCCAATGTAACATTTTATTCGTAGAAACACACATTACAACCAAATCAACAACAACCCATTTAATTATATAATTAATACATATAATAATGTTGGGTTTTCAACAGTTAGTTTTAAACATCTATATTTGGACATGTTTTCTTCCTATTTTTCCAATGCAATTTTTTCTTCTCTTTCACAAGTTTATCTTCATGTCCAGCATCCAGAATGACTTGGTTCTCTTGCTGGATTCTCTTCATCTTTTCTAACTTGCACAAGGTGAAAAATTGGGGTGGTTGTATCTTGAGGATAGAATACCAGAGAAGCTTGCACAAGGAGTGTCAGAATCCATCTCAAGGACTATCCTCCCAGCATGCATCTACCAATAGGCTTGCTTACTTTAATCTCTGGTCATTTTTTATTTAAGTTTTGGATTCTATATTGCAATATCTAAATTTTTCTACCAATAATTGCATTAAATGTTGTAATTAGTATTATATATTGAACAAAAAAAATTAAAAAAATTCAACAATTTCTTCTTATAACCAAAAAATTGAACAAAAAATGAGAAAAAAACATATAGATCATAGCTTCATGACAAATATAGATTAGTTCCCTACCTCATCAACACCAAATTTAGGGCAGAAGAAGCGGCTATAGAAATCAAATCCTGATCCATGAGGACCAGGGCCGGTTACAAGTACTCCTCTTCCAGCACATTTTTTTAGCTCGTCAAAGTGAGGTACTAAATTAGCTACATCCTTCCCTGAAGAAAGCTCCACCTGTTCAGTCAGGACAAAGAAAACACAATTCTCTGAGAAAAACGTACTTGGCTGATTGAAAACTCATGCACATGCTACCAATGCAGCCTTTACCTTTTGTCCAGCAATCTAACCTGCTATTTCTATTGTAATCTGGATAAAAGCTTAGATCCTCTTTAAACAGAAACTGTGAAATGCATGTAACTAAAAATGTACACACAAGTCTTCACTAACAATAAGAAGGCATTAAATGCCAAGTGACAATATAGGGCGTGTACTTGGAATTCCAGCTCTTACCGTAACAGTCAAGAGCTGGCTGTTACGGTAAAAGTTTGTAGCAGTTCTTAGAGGAAATACTAGTGGCAACTCCTCTACAATCTCAAAAGTTATAGCAGCTAGATTTTCCCATCATGAAAAGTTTCTTAGACTACAATCTCAAAAGCTAAAGCCCAAACACATATTTGTTTAGAGAAGCTCCTAACATATTGAATGTTTATTTAAATTAAATTCATTGCAAGTGCACGATATCTAGAGTAGTAATCATGTAAGTATGAGTCATATTTTTGGGAAGTTGAACTGCCTAATTAAGATTCAAGCCACTAATTTAAATTAGATCTGTAATTTTACTAATTTAATAACTATAATAAATACCTTAGATAAAATTATTATACATGCAATTTCCACCTACTTTCTATTATATACTTTTTTGCAATTTAAAACTGGTTCTATCAAGATGATTATATTTTTCTTATATTTTTTTCTTGTGATTTAACAGAAATGTATACTATCAACACATTCACACACTTACCAACATTTTTACAACTTGATGTAAAAACAACATTTTTACATGGTGAATTAGAAGAAAACATTTTTATGAGCCAGACAAAGGTTTTCAAGATCTAGAAAAGCTGAACCATGTCTGTAAGCTTAATAGATCTCTGTATGGCCTAAAACAGTCTCCTAGACTGTGGAATAAAAGATTCCATAACTTTATCATCAAAATAGGCTTTAAAAGGAGTTTATATGATTCTTGTGTATATTGCAAACCTCAAGATGGCTTGTGAGTATATCTACTATTACATGTAGATGATATCCTAATAGCTTCCAAGGAAAAGAATAAGATTGAACAACTGAAAACTCTTCTAAATGTAGAATTTGATATGAAAGATTTGGGTGTAGCAAAGAAAATTTTAGGAATGAAAATCTTTAGAGATAGAATACAGAAAAAATTATTTCTATCTCAAACAAATTACATTCTTAAAATTTTATCCAAGTTCAAAATGGAGAATGCTAAACCATGTGACACTCCTTCAACCAAAAATCAGCGTTTGTCCACAAGCATGTTGCCAACCACTGAAGTAGAATTGGAATATATGGAAAAGGTTCCCTATGCTAGTGTTGTGGATAGTCCAATGTATGCAATGGTATACACAAGTGTTGATATTGCCTATTCTGTTAACATAGTCAGTAGATTTATGGCTAAACCAAGAAAAGAATATTGGCAAGCTGTGAAGAGGATATTTCGATATCTTAAGGGAACATTTGATGTAGGTTTGATCTATGGAAGTGGATCAAACACACTCGTAGAAGGATATTTAGATTCTGACTATGTGGTAGATGTTGACTCACAAAGATCTATGGCAAGGTATGTCTTTACAGTTGAGAGCTTGCTGGTAAGTTGGAAGGCTACACTTCAACCCACGATCTCATTGTCAACAATTGAGGTTGAGTATATGGCCTTGACTGAAGTTGCTAAGGAGGAAATCTTATTGAAAGGTTTGATCAGTGATCTTGGTCTTTCTCAAGAATCAGTGAATGTGTATTGTAACAACCTAAGTGCTATATGTTTGGCAAAAGATCATATGCACCATGATCGTACAAAACATATAGATGTTAGATATCACTTTATCCAAATTGAACAAAGGATTAAAGTACTTAAGGTTAAGACTGAAGAAAACCCAGTTGACATGCTCACCAAGGCTATAACTTAGGGCAAGTTTCTACAATGTTTGGACTTGCTCAATGCTTATAGCAACTCCTGAAGGGCCTATCAAGGTCCTTACGGCAGCAGCTTCTGTTATTTTCAAGTTAAGGTGGAGATTGTTATTAAGTAACTTGAAAATTATTTAAGGAATAATTAGCCGGTTTTACATCCAGAAATTTTTTGAAAGGATCTGCTGACCAGTGTCCTTTGAACTTCTGGTGTTCCTTCAACTACTGGAGACTACTGTCCAGCAACCGTTGGACTTCCAGGAAGATGCTGCAGGCGTCTGTCCATCTGTCCAGCAACTGATGATCTTCCAAGAAACTGTTAATAGGCACCCATAGGCCTCCAGATGCTTCTCCAACTACTGGACAGTAATTACTGCCTTTCTGGGCAGTCTTGGAGGATCTTTTGGAGTTCCATAACAGTCACATGAATTGAAGAGTCAAGTCTTCAATTCATGTAACCTCTATTTACAGGTGCTAATTGTACATTTAGTGACCAGGGCTGATACACCTATAAATAGGTGATTAGGAATAGAGGAAGTGTGTGTGGATCTCTGAATATCAACTATAATCCTGCACCACAAACTCTGTAACATACATCTGAATAGTGAAGTGTGTATTTGCTGCTGCTATCCGTGGTCGTACCCATTGGGGAACCACGTAAATTCACGTGTGCTGTGTGGATTGGTTCTTTTTTCGTACATCTTCTTTTCTGCTTCCTACCTCAATTATTTTGTTCCTTGTTCTTCCCACTTGGTTTCAACAATTACCACCTACCATTTGAGAATAGTTTCAATTAAAGAAAAAAACTAGCCTACATGATCTACTGTGATCACGTAGGTCAAATTGGTACCAGAAGATCTCCAGAAGCTGTTTTCTTCTCTGCAACCACGGAGGCGGTGCCCAAAGTTAACGGTATCGATGGCAACTCCGTGCCCTCGCACTCCATCACCTCCACCACCGGAAATTCCAATTCAATTGAGGAAACATCATCATCACCACGCCCGGCACCGACCCTCTTTGCAGCGAGAACCCCGGACCTAGTTACGAACTCCACGACGTCACCGCCGACGCGCCCCACCTCGAAGAGGAAATGGGCAGCAGCCAAGGTCCCGTGCCCACAGAGATCAATCTGAGCAACGAAAGAAACGGACTAAGAAGCAAAAGAGTCGGATCTTACTTATTCCCGTTCCCATGTGGAAAAAGCCCACCGACCTCGGTGACGGGAGTGAACCAGCGGAGGCCGAACCGTGGAGGGTGAGGGGAGGCGTCGGGTTTCTGCGGGATGGGGGGATTGTGGGGAGACACGAAGGCCGTGATGGAGACGTTGAACTCCTTGGCAACGAACTGCATCGAGGCATCGGAATGGGATGCGGGGTTGTCGTCGAGGAGGCAGACGGAGGCGGGGTTGCCGGTGAAGGGTGTGCTGGTGAAAGCGTCAACCTGTAGATTACAAACAGAGTACACACGCAACAATAAGAGGATGAAGAAGACAAGGAGGAGGAGGAGGAGGAGGAGGAGGAGGAGAGACCAGTGCATATTTCACTCCTGTTTCTTTCGCCGTCATCTTCAGGAACTCCGCCGTTCTCCTTCCAGACCGGTGCCCGCAGCGTCACACGCAGAGGAACGAGGTCAACAACACGTTATAATTCTTTTGTCGTCAACACTACGCGTGGTCAACTACAATAGATTAATCGGTCTTTCTTTCTTTCTTTCTTTTCTCACATGCAGCCGTTGATTTTGAATCGACAACATTCAAGTAGGAAGAGATTATTTTTATCAATTAGATATATTTATTTATGTAAATTAGTCACGATAATATTAAATATCTAACTTTGCTGATATCATGGATCATTTATTAATCTACGTGTGAAATGAATATGAGTCGAAAGTGGTGGTGGGTGGGTGCTTAAAGGAATAATATACTTGAATGTTGAGAGATCTTAATCCTTCCTCAAAGATAGGCCATAATGTCGTGAGTGTCAACTTTTTCATTATTTTATATCAATAAAGTATAAATATTAACGTTGATGTTAGTGCTAATATTTTCTTTCCTGTATTATTGTTTTTTTCCCTCTCACCTCGTACATACACCTTCCATCAACCTTTTCTTTCCTCTATTAAGGTCACTTCGATCAATCGCCAAATTCTTACTTTACGTGCGTTTTGTTAACCAATTTTTTGTTATTAACATCGATATTATTGGAACCTTGTTTTGACTGGTTGTAACAACTTTTCCTTTCATTCTGGTAAAATTTCCTTTAGCAATGGAACAAGTGTCGTGGAAAATTTATTTGTCTTATTTCCACTCTAAGTGTTTACTATAAGCATTTTCGATAAATTAATTGCTCATCCAATTCTTGAATACAATTAGACAATTGTGACACTTTCCATGGGATCCATTTTGTTGATAGGATTTACCACTATTTTTACTACTTAGGATGCGTTTGGTTGGTAGAGTAGTTGGTGTGCGCTCCTGCATTGGAACATGTGTCAAGATTGTATTTTAAACAAACAATCGAGCTCTTCATCGATGTTAGAAGTGCTTGAGGTGCAGCGACGACCAACAAATCATATTTTTAGACATTATATTTTCCCAGCTCCAGCAAGGCATCGTCGATCGAAAGTCTAGAATACCCTCGTCACCTCCACAGTCTTAAACAGTGCCTCCGTGACTTTCACCCTAAACAGTGCCTCCGTCGATCTGCAATGGAGTAAGCTCCTATTTTACCTTCGTCGATCTCCATTGATCTAGTTTTTTCTTTTGTCGATCTACGACCATTGTATATTTGAAGCTTCTTTTGTCAATCTACGACCATCGTTTATTTGAAGTTTCTTTTGTTGATTTGCAACCAAACTATATTTTAAAAGCTTCTTTTGTCGATCTTCGACAAAAGTATATTTTAGCTTTCTCCTATTAAGTGGGTTTATGCAATTTTATTGTTGTTATTTTTCTACTTTTTACTGCAATTTTAGTGCATTGTTTTCATATGTTTTCATATGCATATGTAGGAGTTAGTAGATGATTTAATCTACAGTTGATCGTGATTTCTTCAATATTTTCAGCAGCATATTTATTGACAAATGTAAAGATTCATTTACTATCATAAAAGAATCTAAAAATGGTACAGAATCGAATTATGATTTTCAATTTATGAAATTTTCTTGAAAGATCAACCAAATATCTATTAGTAGCTATTGGTTTTGTTGGATTTCACTTAAAATTTGAGGGAGTTACGAAGATTTCAAGTTAGATGTGTTTTAATGTTTTTATTGGAACAACCATGTTGCCACCCTCTAATATTTGTGCTATCGCTTATGAATGATTAAGTGATTTACTTAGAAAATATTTTTCCTAGTTAGAGGACTTTCTCCTAATATGATCTACGACCATCGTATATGATTATTGTTAATTTTAGTGATTTCTTTTGTCTTCTGTGCAGCCTTGAGCTTTTTTTTTAACTTTTTCTCCTTTGCCTAAGAGGAGAAATATTTTAGACAATAAGAAGAAATAGTGGTGGTAGTAATAGTAGAAAAAAAAGTCTATGGATTGGATAAGAAATCTCTGCAACTTAAAATTTTGAGCTATGTTGTTTCCTTATTTTTATTAAATGAATATGGAAACTATATTTTTATTGATGGAAATCATATGAATCATGTTTATTTTTATTTGAATGTTTTCAATCACTAGTTTATTTGAATAGTTTTTATTTGAAATCATTTTGTGTTTGTTTCATGCAATTATATCTAAACTCACACTATCCTATTTTCACATTTGTTCAGTACAATGGAGAAATTTTTAGAAAATGGTGATTTGATGGAACTTGAAGTTGAGGAAATTTTTGAGTTACTTTTATTATTTTATGCATACATAATACAATTGTTGAAAACTTATAATTCAACCAAAAGGCAACGAGTGCATAGCATGCCTTATTCTGAAAAAGATGTTATTGACAGCATGTTAGGAGGACATTGGAGGGTTTGTTTTGACATGTGTCGTATAATCCCATCCACTTTTATCACTTTGTGTCAAATATTGAGGGAGAAAAATCTTTTGGAGAATGGGAGGTGGGTTACTGTTGAGGAGCAAGTGAAGATTTTTTTGCAAACAGTTGGGTATAGACATAAAAATAGAGTACTACAAAACTACCAACAACATTCTGGGGAAACAATTAGTAAATATGTTCATAAAGTTTTAGATGCGTTACTATTATGGGCACTTGTTTGGTTACCCAGCACAACACCAGAAAACTAGTTTGGATCTCCAGCAACGTACTAGAAAAACTTGGATTTGTTAACTTCTATTTCTACTTAGTTAATTTATCTTTATGTCTATTCCTTTTTTAGAAGTAAACAAACAACCTTTCACACAAATTAGATATTAATTCTAATTTGTATTTTAACTGCAAGTGCATAGTGTCTATTGCATTAGTGTGCAAATACAAGTCGATCCCACAGAGAATTGTTTAAGAATTGAGAACTGTTTCGTTTGTTAACAATCAAATTAATTTCTTCAATAAGCTCTCCGTTGAGTTATAGTTAATTCAACGGACAAAGTTCGTTGAGTTATGGTTAACTCAACGGACTAACCTCGTGGACTTAAGTTAACTCCACGAGCCTACCTTTTCTTTTTAATACTGCTATTTACAGAGGAATTCGGTCAACCATTGGGTGATTCCACAAATTATAAATAACATCAATTAAGCTCTTTAATGTTAGTAAACATTGGATTTATCATTAAGCATATTAACATTTAGATAATTCAAACAGTAACCATTAAAATCTTTAAGTCTTTTGAACGAACCAATTTCAATAAACTGTAAAACTAAAACAAACATAAAACAATCATAACACTAACAAAGATGACATTAATCACGATACAACATAAACAATACAACACTCAAATACAAAATACAAACACAGATAAATTGTTTTTGGTATTTTTGTTTTAATATGAACATGGAAATAGGCGAAAGGTGAAATGTAAGGTAATCTCAATCAATAGTAAATACTTCCGTCACTACATGCGACACGATTACACCATTGAAAATTAAACCACTTACAATTCTATCTCCTCTCCCTATAGAATCGCGAGTCTAGAATTGCAAGATGATCTCCTCTTCAGCATACAGGCATCAACTCGAAGTCAAGGCTAGAAGCTCTACGATCTCTTGAAATATGAGTCGGCACTTGGTGAAAATGGCTTCCCTTCTCGTGATGCGATCACTCCTCATAGTGGTTGTTAGGCACTGTGTTTGGCTCGGAATCAACCCAACATCAGGAAAGTATCCTCATAGACCTCTAATGGTTTGTAATTATGGTGGTGGTAAGGATGGTTGGTATGGTACTTCAAAGAATTGCCGATACTGTCTGCAGAAAGCTCGGTGCTCTTCCTCTGTACACACTGGCCATACCCATCGATCACACCCACTTTACTTCTTTTTCTTCTTTTCTTTTATATTTCTTCAGTAGTAACTGCTTTTGCTTAAATGGTCGATTGAATTTCCTCTATTCATATCAACGACGATGCTTTCTTCTCCCTACGCGATACGTGCAATCGTGGTTCCTCTTCTAATTGTCTTGTTTCTGTAACCGCTATAGTGGCATATTAGAAAATAAATAGTCCGTGGAGTTACAGATAACTCAACGGACTTGCTTCGTTGATTTAACTATAAAACACGTACATAAATTTAACTATCCGATGCTCAAGTGTATTTCGGATACTTACAAACTTAACTATCCGATGCTCAGATGCATTTCGGATAGTTACAGATAACTCACCGATATATAACTTAAGTAAATCTACCAAATCACGACACGTGTCAACAACAATTTAATAATAAAAGAAACATTTCGGAGAGTTACAAGTCTAACTATCCAATGCTCAGATGCATTTTGGATATTTAGAGATAACTCACCGAAAATCCACTTAAGTCACTTTCCCAAAACATGACACGTGTTCTTCAAGCAATAATAAAATATTCTTTTAAAACATAACTGCTCGACAATTTAAACATAACTATCCGATACATGTTCGATATGTTAAACATAGCTGTCTGAAATATCAGAAAATTTGGATACTTAAGAATTTCACAGCCTGCAACTTACCGATAGTTCAGAAATGTACTAAATTAACATTAATTCTCCCAAATTAAGTAGATTCTTTAATTAAAGCTTATAATAGTGCAATTATAACATAATGGCTTAATTCTCATATGATAAGCTAAATATTATGCAATTAACCATCATTTAATCGTTAATAATATGCACTTTTTCATTCTAAACACTTCCCCCATACCTAAATTTTGTTAGTCCCTTAGCAAACTAAGATCTAATTAATGGGTCTTTCTAAAAGTGCTAGAATTAATTCTTCCCCCATTTTTTCTTTTGTTTAGTATAAGAACTAGTATTATTATATAGATACTCTATATGTTTCAGTAATCAACCTGCAAATATACTTAGAATATATGCAAATTATATACAAAGTATATCATCATCACATAAGTATTAATTATCTTATCGTGTTTCTTCTTTTCATCATCTGCCATCCTGAATTTTCCAATAAGATTTCTAGAAGAAATTTCAACAACATACGAATCAAAGTACAATCCAATTTAATATGATTAAGACAAGTAGAATAAAGAATTGTATCTCCATTAAACAACTTCAAAAGTCAATTCTAGATTCATATTTTAGCAATTCTAGATAACAGAAAATATACTCGATTCATAAGATATCTATATTTCACAAAACACTTGTATTTTTTCAGAACAATATATGTATTTTTGTATTTTAAAAGTTAATTTGACAAGCTTGAATCATATAAGAGCTTTCTAATGTACCTATGTAACGAGCTTTCAGTCAACAATCCCAGATCTGATCAGGATCTTGGGTTGCCAAATTTCAAGAGTCATTTTTCAGGTCAACAATCCTTACATACCTATTTGCTCGAGTACAAAAGGCTCGTGATCAAACAAGTCAATAAACTCTTAAAGTTTTTTTTTTTTTTTTTTTTCAAAACAAAATATATTAATCACATACTATATATGTACGTATTTCATTAATACAAATGCAATAAAACACCAATCTCATATAATCCTACTTCTATCATTTACTGAAAATATGAATCCATAACAATAAGCTCATACTTTTTCTGTAGTTTAATAAGATCTACACATAAATCATTCTACAAGTTTAATCAGTTAAATTTAATGTGTCTTTAATCATATGTGTTTCATTTAATCTAGAATTCACATCTCAGCTCCTTCAAGACTAAGTAAAGCTCGAGTAGTCCTCTACTCTGACTTCTTCTATAATTCCAAAGGAGCTTTTTGGTGTTTTCAGAATAGGTCTAAGTCTTTGTCCATTTACTTTAAATATATTCTGATTTTTAGGATTTTCAATTTCAATAGCTCCATAAGGATAAATATTTCGAACTATGTAAGGTCCTACCCATCTAGATCTTAATTTTCTTGGATGGTTATAGAGTCTAGCCATATAAAGATATACTTCTTGTCCTATTTCAAAGCTTTTTTGAATAATCTTCCTATCATGCTAGAATTTCATTTTCTCTTTTTCTCTTACAGTCTTCGAATAAGCTTCATTTCTAAATTCTTCTAATTCAATTAATTACATTTTTCTATTTTCAACAGCTTGATTTAAATTAGTGTTCAGAGTTTTTAATGCCCAATAAGCTTTATGTTTTATTTCAGCTGGTAAATGACAATTTTTTCCATATACTAGCCTAAAAGGTGACATACCTAAGCTTGTTTTAAAAGTAGTTCTATAAGCCCAAAGTGCATCTATTAATCTATTAGCACAATCTGTTCTAATAGGATTTACTACTTTTTCTAAGATTAACTTAATTTGTTTGTTAGCACTTTCTACTTGTCTACTTGTTTGCAGATGATATGATATTACAATTTTGTGGTTTACTCCATATTTCTTCATTAAGGTTTCAAAACTTCTATTATAGAAATGAGTTCCTCTATCACTGATAATAGCTTTAGGTATTCCAAATCTGGCAAATATATTGGTTCTTATAAATTGTATTACCACTTTGTTGTCATTAGTTTTTGTAGGAATAGCTTCTATCCATTTAGATACATAATCCACCCCCAACAATATGTAGTTAAATTGATTAGACATAGGAAATGAACCTATAAAATCTATTCCCCACACATCAAAGATTTCAACCTCAACAATAGGATTAAGAGGCATCATATTCCTCTTTGATATTCTTCCTATTTGTTGACATCTTAAACAACTTACGCAATATTTATGAGTGTTTAGATTTTCCCAGCACGATACTAGAAAAACTTTGATTTGTTACTTCTGTTTTTACTTAGTTAATTTAGTTTTATGCCTATTCTTTTTCTTTTAGAAGTAAACAAACAACCTTTAATACAATTTAGATATTAATTCCAATTTATACTTTAACTATAAGTGCACAGTGTCTATTGTATCAGTGTGCAAGTATAGGTCAATCCCACAGGGAATTGCTTAAGAACTGAGAACTGTTCGTTTGTTAATAATCAAATTTGTATCTTCAATAAGCCCTCCGTTGAATTACAGTTAACTCAACGGACAAAGTTCGTTGAGTTATGGCTAACTCAATGGACTAACCTCGTGGACTTAAGTTAACTCCACAAGCCTATCTTTTCTTTTTAAATACTGTTATTTACAGAGGAATTCAGCCAACCATTGGGTGATACCACAGATTGTAAATAGCATCAATTAAGCTCTTCAATGTTAGTAAACACTAGATTTATCATTAAGCATACTAACATTCAGATAATTCAAACAGTAACCATTAAAATCTTTAAGTCTTTTGAACGAACTAATTTCAGTAAACTGTAAAACTAAAACAAACATAAAACAATCACAACATTAACAAATATAACATTAATCACGATACAACACAAACAATACAACACTCAAAGACAACATACAAACATAGATAAATTGTTTTTGGTATTTTTGTTTTAATATGAACATGGAAATAGGCGAAAGGTGAAATGTAAAGTAATCTCACTCGACAATAAATACTTCCATCACTACTTTCAACGCGATTACACCATTGAAAATTAAACCACTTACAATTCTGTCTCCTCTCCTTATAGAATTGCGAGTCCAGAATTGCAAGATGATCTCCTCTTCAGCATATAGGCATCAACCCAAAGCCAAGGCTAAAAGCTTTATGATCTCCTGAAATATGAGTCGGTGCTTGGTGAAAATGGCTTCCCTTCCCACGACGCGATCACTCCTCATAATAGTTGTCAAGCACTGTGTTTTGCTTGGAATCGACCCAACATCAAGAAAGTATCCTCACAGACCTCCGATGGTTGGTGATTGTGGTGGTGGTAACGATGGTTGGTGTGGTACTTTGGAGAATTACCGATACTGTCTACAGAAAGCTCGGTGCTCCTCCTCTATATACATTGGCTGCCCATCGATCACACACTTTTCTTCTTTTTCTTCTTTTCTTTTATATTTCATCAGTAGTAACTACTTTTGCTTGAATGGTCAGTTGGATTTCCTTCATTCATATCAACGACGATGCTTTCTTCTCCTTGCGCGATACGTGCAATCATGGTTTTTCTTCCAACTGTCTTGTTCCTACAACCGCTATAGTGGCATATTAGAAAATAAATAGTCCATGGAGTAACAGATAACTCAACAGAATTTCTTCGTTGATTTAACTATAAAACACGTGCATAAATTTAACTATCCGATGCTCAGGCGCATTTTGGATTCTTACAAACTTAACTATCCGATGCTCAAATGCATTTCGGATAGATATAGATAACTCACCGATATATAACTTAAGTAAATCTACTAGATCTCAACACGTGTTAGTAGTAGTTTAATAATAAAATAAATATTTCAGAGAGTTACAAGTCTAACTATCCGATGCTCAGATGCATTTTGGATAGTTACAAATAACTCACCGAAAATCCACTTAAGTCACTTTACCAGAACATTGTTAAGATTGGTAGACTCACTAGAGGGGGGGTGAATAGTGAAAGTGTGTAGTTTTTAAAATTCTTTCGATGTTGAATCTAATGATTCAATAGAAATGTAATGAGATGAAATTAAACGAATGCAAATCAGAGAGAAAAGAAACACACAGCAAATTTTTAGGTGATTCACCAACTTGGCTAGTCCACCCCCAAGATTCACTTGGACTTCACTAAGTGTTTCAACACTTACACACTTGCTTTCAGGTCAAAGCAAGAAACAACTACACAGAAGTTTTCAGGTATAAACTTCAGTAAACCAACTTCTAGAGTTTTCAGGTTAAAACTCAAACCAACACTAAATGTAGCTTTCAGGTTGAAGCCACAAACCAACAGCTTGAATCTTTCAATCAGAGTTTTGGCGCACAGAGTTTTTTCTGCAATAGGTCTTTAGAATATTCTTCACTATTTGCAGACTTGAGTGTAATTGGAATTGGAGTGTAGCTCACTGTATGTGGTATATCCGTTATCTCTGTATTTTCATTCTTAAACTCCTCATATTTATACCAAAGGTATAACGATCATATTTCTCTATCAACGAATGTATTCTGCTGTACTTGATTAGACACCAGTCAAATACGGTAAGTTAACGTTCAGAAAGTTATTTCAAGATGTCTTACCGATTTTCCTAACCTTTCGGATAGTTAGTTGTGTAACTCTCGAAAGAAAATCTATAACTCACCAAAAGATCACTTAAACCTTTCTGTTAGGTAGGATTCCAAAATATTTACTACGAGTTGTCATTCAGTCGGATACTCATAACTGTAACTCACCGGACAGTTATATAACTGTCAGATAGTTGGCTACAATAACCCTCTATTAATTTTTCGATTGCTTCAATTCAGCACGTGCATAAAAGGCTGACTTAAGTTTCTGATGGTTATCCCTATAACTCATTGAAACACTTTAGGATTTCAGATAGTTATCTTTCTAACCCTCCGAAAACTTATTTGAGCTTCTCTTTGGAATTCTGCATGTGGGAAATTCAATGACTTAAGTTTCAGATGGTTATCCCTATAACTCACCGAAACGCTTCAGGATTTCGGATAGTTATCTTTCTAACTCTCCAAAAACTTATTTAAGTTTCTTTCTAGAATTCTACACGTGGGAAATTCAATGACTTAAGTTTCAGATAGTTAAATTGTAACTTACCGAAACTCTCTTTGAAATTTCAGATAGCTATCTAACTCTCTGATTTTCCCTTTTAAGCTTTCAACTGTCGGCTTCTCCATTTTGCACGTGCGTAATAAAATGACTTAAGTTCCAGAAAGTTATGCCTGTAACTTACCGAAAAACTCGAATAGTTATCTAACTCTCCGAAAAGAAAACCTAGATAGTTATCTAACTCTTCGACAAGTCCTTTAAGCTTCCATTCTGTATTTCTACATGTGATTTATTGAATGACTTAAGTTTCGGATAGTTAGCCTTTCTAACTTTCCGATTTTCCTTTTTCTTTCGGATAGTTAACTCTTTAACTCTTCGATCATTTAACCAACTTAACTGTCCGATTATTTAACTCTCTGAAGGTTTTGAAAAATTCGGATAGTTATCCTTCTAACTGTCTGATAGTCTTGCAACTGTTTTACTCTTTGAATACTTGGACCTGTAACTATCCGATTTTCCTGTAGCTTTAAGGCAGTATCTTCTAGAACTTCCTCCATCTATTCATCTGTTTGGAATTTGTTCTATTTGCCTTCTGATTTAATGCTGCTCTGACTTAATTGTGAAATACAATATGTTTCCTCACATAGGTTTTGCATTATCAAAATACTCGGGTTCTAACAATCTCCCCCTTTTTGATAATGACAAAAAAACCTTTACATTTATTTACATGTATTTCACTCCCTAGTGTATTTTTATACATTCAGTCACACAAAGAACCAAAAAAAGAAGAAGGAATTAATCAAGACTATACTGACGAGGTGGGATTCCTCCCCCTAACTTTGTGTTGTCCCCCTATCTATGTGTTGAGTATTTCTTCATCTCTTTTAATAATTCTCTTTCAGTTCTTGCTGGAAATACTATAAGGGACATATACTTTACTAATTTCCAAAATCTTCTCCCCCTTTTTGTCATTATATAAAAAGGTGAGGATAGTAAAATTGATATTGAATATATCCTACACGAGTAAGTTAGCAGAAAATAAGCCCCCTTATGGTGAGCTTGATGAAAAATATTTAAAGATCTAGTAAAGAACATATGCCTAGATTTCTTCTAATATAATTAAAAGTTGATTCATTTAAAGGTTTGGTGAAAATATCTGCAAGTTGATTTTCTGTTGGCACAAACTTAAGTAAGATGTTCCCTTTTTCCACATGATATCTCAGAAAATGATGTCTGATCTCGATATGCTTGGCTCTAGAATGAAGTACTACATTCTTAGATAGACTGATTGCACTACTGTTATCACAAAATATGATTGAGTTCTGAATTTTCAGTCTGTAATTTGCTAGAGTTTGCTGCATCTAAGGAATTTGGGCACAGCACAGTCTTGCTGTAATATACTCGGCTTCAGTAGTAGATAAAACAATACAAATATATTTCCTACTGAACTAGGAGATTAAAGAATTTCCAAGTAGTTGACAAGTACCACTAGTGCTTTTTTTGTCAGATCTACTACCTACATAATCTGCATCACTATAGCCTGTTAAAATCAAATTACTGTCAACTAAGTAGAATAGTTCGAAATCTTTTGTTCCTTGTAGATATTTGAAAATCCTTTTGACTGATTTCAAGTGTGATTCCTTTGGTGATGCTTGAAATCTAGCACACAAGCATACACTGAACATAATATCTGGCCTGCTAGCTGAAAGGTATAACAGGGATCCAATCATACCTTTATATTGCTTTTGATCCACTACAACACTTGAATCATCCATTTCTAGTTTAATACTTGAACTCATTGGAGTATTTGCAGGTTTGATGTTTTCATAACCAAATTTCTTCAACATCTCTTTGCAGTACTTTTCTTGGTTGACAAAAATGCCATTATACACTTGATGAATCTGTAATCCCAAGAAAAACTTCAACTCTCCCATCATGCTCATTTCGAATTTATTTTTCATCAAATTCTTAAATTCATGACAGAGATCTTCTAAAGTGGCTCCAAAGACTATATCATCAACATAAATCTGTATAATCAAAGTATGCACATCAAAAGTTTTGATAAACAAAGTGCTGTCCACTTTACCTATAGAGAAATTGTTTCCAGTTAAAAACTTTTTCAATTTCTCATACCAAGCTCTAGGTGCCTGTTTCAGACCATAAAGAGCATTTCTTAGTTTGAAGACATGATTCGACCTGAATTCATCTTCAAATCCAGGAGGTTGTTTGACAAACACTTCTTCTTGAATTTCTCCATTTAAGAAGACACTTTTCACGTCCATCTGAAACAATCTTATATTCATACTACTTGCAAAAGCAAGCAACATTCTGATAGCTTCAATCTTGGCTACGGGAGCAAAAGTTTCTTCATAGTCAATACCTTCTTGTTGATTGTAGTATTGAGAAACTAATCGAGCTTTATTTTTGAGAATATTACCTTCTTCATCTAATTTATTTTTGAAAATCCATTTAGTTCCAATGATGGATTTTCCTGCATGTTTTTCTACTAGTTCCCAAACATTATTTTTCTGGAACTGATTTAATTCTTCCTACATAGCCATTGTCCAATAGGTATCCTTACATGCTTCATCTACTGATTTTGGCTCTATTTTTAACACAAATGCACAAAAATTGCAGATATCTTGTGCTTTGCTTCTAGTTTGTACCCCTTTAGATATATTTCCAATAATTTGTTCCTCGGGATGATTAGATCTAAACTTCCAACTATTATGATTCTGATATCTATTGTTGAGATTCTAGTCTGACACTTGTAAATTGAGTTTCTACTTACAGTTATCATCTTCAAAGTATTCATTTTCACTATCATTTTTAATCTTCAACTTTTTGAAATTCTAAATCAGATCTTCATCAAACTGAACATTTATACTTTCCTCCACTCTTCCATCTTTAGCAAAATATACCCTGTAAGCTTTGCTTCTAGAGGAGTAACCAACAAGTGTGGTAGGTTCAGACTGTGCATCAAACTTGTTTTTAGCATTTCCTGTATTTAAGACAAAGCATTTGCATCCAAATGTCTTAAAATAGCCAACATTTGGAGTTTTATCGAACCAAATTTCAAAGGGTGTCTTATTCAACATGGATCTAATGTGTGTTCTGTTGGAAATGTGACAAGCTGTTCCTACAGCTTCTACCTAGAGAAATTTAGGTAGATTCGTGGCATTTAACATAGTTCTAGCCATTTCTTATAATGTCCTATTTTTCCTTTCCACAACTCCATTTTGAGAAAGAGTTCTAGGATAGGAGAATTCATGTAGAATTCCAAATGAATTGCAAAGGTTTTCAAATTCATAGTTTTCAAATTCTCCTCCATGATCACTTCTGATTTTCTTCATTGTTAATTCCTTCTAATTCTAAACTCTTATGCATAAATTCTTGAACTCAATGCAAGTTTCATTTTTATGTGTCAAAAATATTACCCAAGTTAATCTAGAGAAATCATCAATAATAACAAAGGTATATTTTCGACCCCCAAGACTTGAAACTTGAGAGGGACCAAATAAATCCAAATGTAACAGTTCCAATGGCCTTTTGGTGGTAAAAGCATTTTTGTTGTGAAGGGCAGTTCATTTCTGCTTCCCTAGCATACACTCACTACATACTCTATCTTTCTTAAAAGTGAGTTTAGGCAGACCCCTGACAAGATCACTCGTGGATAACTTCCTAATATTCTTCATACTGATATGGCCAAGTCTTCTATGCCACACCCAATCATCTTCACCAGTTGCTACCAAACAGAAATTGCTTGCAGAATTTTCACATGGAAAGTTTAATGTATAAAATGAACAATTTCTAAAACCAGTAAATTTTGTTTCATTCGAGGCTAGATCAATAATGAAACAATTTTCAGCATTAAAAGAAACAATATAACCTTTATCACATAATTGTCTTACACTTAACAAATTTTGTTTTAATCCATTTACATGCAAGACATTCTCAATTATACCATTCTCACATGTAATATTTCCTATTGCAGTTATTTTACACTTTTCATTATTTCCAAACTTAACAAATCCTGAACTTAAGTTTTTAACAGAGTTAAGAAAACTTTTCTTACCTGTCATGTACTTTGAGCATCCACTGTCCACGATCCATTTCGTTGAACATGCTTGAAACTCCTTGTCACCCTGCAAATCATATTGAAATTAAAGCTTTTGGTACCCAAATCTTCTTGGGTCCAGTCGAGTTAGTCCTTAAAACATTAAATCTATTGCCTCTTGGTAGCCACATATGACCTGATCTTTGTTTGATGGCAAACACAGTGGTGCCATCTCTATAAGATCGAATCACTCCACAATAAGGTATTTCTTGTGGTGTAGCATACCCTAGGCCATATTTATTTCCATTTGATTGTTGAGATCCTATTATTTTATTTAATCCTTTTTGACATTGAGTAAATTTATATATGGTATCTTTCAAATCTGATATAGTAGTTAATAGATTTTTATTTTCATCTTTTAATTCACCATTAACACAACTATACTTATCTAAATTTGATTTTAGATTTCTATTTTCAACTATAGTTGATTCTAATTCAGCAAATGAATTTTCTCAACAATGATTTAATCTTTTAATTTCTTTCTTAAAATCTCTACACTTCACATATAAATTATCTACAGTAGACAGAAGACTGTTTATGTCTAAATCATCATGCTCATTTTTTGAACTAGAGGAAGTAAAACATACCTCTTGTGCTGCAAAACAAACATTGGCTGCAGCTTCATCTTCAGAATCTGATGAATAGCTTGAAGAGCTACTGTCATCCCATGTAGCTTTGAGAGCCATCTTCTTTTTGTCCTTCAATCTCTTCTTCTTATCTCCTTGATCCTCTTCTGTGTGAAATGGACAGAAGGTTTGTATGTGCCCTTGCTTTTTACATTTGAAACATGTAGGGACAATTCTTTTAGAAGAGCTGAGGTTATTCTTTTTCTTCATAAACTTTCTGAAGTTCCTTGCCAACAACATGATCTCATCATCATTTGAGCTTAGAGCTTCTTCTATAGATGGAAATGCTATTTCCTTTTTCTTTTCAGTTTTCTTTTCAGCAGCTCTTTCTTGCTCTTTCCAGTCCTTCATCTGAACTTCTTAAGCCAGAAGATTGCCCAACAGTTCTTCAACTGTGTAGTTGTTGAGATCCTTGGAATCTTGAATAGATGTGGACTTCTGTTTCCACTCAACAATTAAGCTCCTCAAGATCTTCTGTACCTGTTCATGTGAAGAGAATTCCTTTCCCAAGCCTTTCAAACTGTTAATGATTTCAGTAAATCTTGAAAACATTTTAGTTATGTTTTCATTGTCATTCATTTTAAACAGTTCAAGTTTTCTCAACAGGATACTGATTTTTGTATCCTTAACTTGGCTTGTACCTTCGTGAGTAACTTGAAGGATTTTCCAAGTCTCATGAGCAGACTTACATGCATATACTTTATTATATTGATCAGCAGTTAATGCACAATAAATGGCATTCAGCCTTCTAGCATCCAACTGGATGAGTTTCTCATCCTCCTCAAACCAGTTCATAACATCACTAGTTGGAAGTGTTGTTCCAAGAACAACAATCTTCCAAAGTTTAACATCAGAACTCCTAAGGAAGCACTCCATTCTATTCTTCCAATAGTTATAATTGGAACCATCGAATAGAGGAGGTCTGTGAATGTTTTGTTCCTCAGCAAATTGAGCCATAAATCCAGATGGTTAAATCTTATGAAGGATTAACCAAGCTCTAATACCAATTATTAGGATCAGTAGGCTCACCAGAGTGGGGGTGAATGATGAAAGTGTGTAGTTTTTAAAATTCTTTCGATGCTGAATCTAATGATTCAATAGAAATGTAATGAGATGAAATTAAACGAATGCAAATTAGAGAGAAAAGAAACACACAACAAATTTTTAGGTGGTTCACCAACTTGGCTAGTCTACCCCCAAGATTCACTTGGGCTTCACTAAGTGTTTCAACACTTACACACTTGCTTTCAAGTCAAAGCAAGAACCAACTACACAGAAGTTTTCAGGTATAAACTTCAGTAAACCAACCTCTAGAGTTTTCAAGTCGAAACTCAAACCAACACTGAATATAGCTTTCAGGTTGAAGCCATAAACCAACAGCTTGAATCTTTCAATTAGAGTTTTGGCGCATAGAGCTATTTCTGTAGTAGGTCTTTAGAATATTCTTCACTGTTTGTAGACTTGAGTGTAATTGGAATTGGAGTGTAGCTCACTGTATGTGGTATATCCGTTATCTCTGTATTTTCCTTCTTAAACTCCTCATATTTATACCAAAGGTACAATGATCATATTTCTCTATAAACGGATGTATTCTGCTGTACTTGATTAGACACTAGTCAAATACGGTAAGTTACCATTCAGAAAGTTATTTCAAGATGTCTTACCAATTTTCCTAACCTTTCAGATAGTTAGTTGTGTAACTCTCCGAAGAAAATCTGTAACTCACCGAAAGATCACTTAAACCTTTCTGCCAGGTAGGATTCCAGAATATTTACTGCGATCTGTCATTCAGTCGGATACTTATAATTGTAACTCACCAGACAGTTATATAACTATCGGATAGTTGGCTACAATAACCCTCTGTTAACTTTTCGATTGCTTCAATTCAGCACGTGCATAAAAGGCTGACTTAAGTTTTGGATGGTTATCCCTGTAACTCACCGAAATGCTTCAGGATTTCGGATAGTTATCTTTCTAACTCTCCGAAAACTTATTTGAGCTTCTTTTTGGAATTCTGCACATGGGAAATTCAATGACTTAAGTTTCGAATGGTTATCCCTGTAACTCACCGAAACGCTTCAGGATTTTGAATAGTTATATTTCTAACTCTCCGAAAACTTATTTGAGCTTTTTTCTGGAATTTTGCACGTGGGAAATTCAATGACTTAAGTTTCGAATAGTTAAACTATAACTTACCGAAACTCTCTTTGAAATTTCGAATAGTTATCTAACTCTTCGATTTTCCCTTTTAAGCTTTCAACTGCTAGCTTCTCCATTTTGCACGTGCGTAATAAAATGACTTAAGTTCCGGAAAGTTATGCTTATAACTTACCGAAAAACTCAAATAGTTATCTAACTCTCTGAAAAGAAAACTCGGATAGTTATCTAACTCTTCGACAAGTCCTTTAAGCTTCCATTCTGTATTTCTGCACGTGATTTATTGAATGACTTAAGTTTCGGATAGTTAGCCTTTCTAACTTTCTGATTTTCCTTTTTCTTTTGGATAGTTAACTCCTTAACTCTTCGATCATTCAACCAACTTAACTGTCCGATTATTTAACTCTCCGAAGGCTTTGAAAAATTCGGATAGTTATCCTTCTAACTGTACGATAGTCTTGCAGCTGTTTTACTCTTCGGATACTTGGACCTGTAACTGTCCAATTTTCTTGTAGCTTTAAGGCAGTATCTTCTAGAACTTCCTCCACCTGTTCGTTTGTTTGGAATTTGTTCTATCTGCCTTCTAATCTAATGCTGCTCTGACTTAACTGTGAAATACAATATATTTCCTCACATAGGTTTTGCATTATCAAAATACTAGGGTTCTAACAAGCATGACAAGTGTCCACAACTATTTTATAAATAAAAAGAGATTTCAGAGAGTTACACATATAACTGTCCAATGCCCAGCTGCAATTTCAGATAGTTAGAGATAACTCACCGAAAGTTCACTTAAGTCATACATTATGGTTTTGACATGTGTACTTCAAGAAATAATAAAATATTATTTCAAAACATAACTGTTCGGCAATTTAAACATAACTATCCGACATGATTAGTCTGTTAAGCATAACTGTCCAAAATATGTTCGGTATGTTAAACATAACTGTCTGAAATATCAGAAAATTCGGATACTTAAGAATTTCACAGCCTGCAACTTACCGACAGTTCATAAATGTACTAAATTAACATTAATTCCCCAAAATTAAGCAGATTCTTTAATTAAAGCATATAACAATGCAATTATAACATAATAGCTTAATTCTCATATGATAAGCTAAATATTATGCAATTAACCATCATTTAACCGTTAATAATATGCACTTTTTCATTCTAAACAATGAGCATCTTTAATAGTGTTGGCCAATAAAATCCACATTGCAGAATTTTTGCAGCAGTTTTTCTTAAGCCAAAATGCCCTCCACAAGATTGGTCATGACAGAAAGACAATATGCTCGGATATTCAGTTTCTGGAACACACCTCCTTAAAACCAGATCATGACATTTCTTAAATAAGTATGGGTCTTCCCAATAGTAATATTTTACTCTTGAGAAAAATAATTTCTTATCTTGTCTATTCCAATCTTTAGGTGTTAAACCAATAAATAAGTAATTAACTATGTCTGCATACCAAGGTATTGTATTGATGATTATTAATTGTTCATCAGGAAAATTATCCTTAATTTCAATATTTGATTTTTCTATTTATAATCTTGATAAATGATCTACTACTACATTCTCACAACCTTTTTTATCTTTAATTTCTAGATCAAATTCTTGTAATAATAATATCTATCAGATCAATCTAGGTTTAGTCTCTTTTTTCTTTATTAGATGTTTTAGAGCTGAATGATCCGTGTATACTATTACTTTAGCTCCAATCAGATATGATCTAAACTTTTCTAAAGCAAACACAACAGCTAATAATTCTTTTTCAGTAGTTGTGTAATTAACTTGAGTATCATTTAAGGTTTTGCTTGCATAATGAATCACTCTAGGAGATTTTTCTATCTTCTGTCCCAACACTGCTCCTACAGCAAAATCAAAAGCATTGCACATTAATTCAAATGGATGGTTCCAATCAGGTGCTTGAATTATAGAAGTTGAAATTAAGCTAGTTTTAAGTCTGAAAAATGCTTCCTTGCAATTTTTATCAAAGTTAAATAGAACATCTTTTAATAGATTAGTTAAAGGTCTAGCTATCTTGCTAAAGTCTTTAATAAATCTTCGATAAAAACCAGCATGTCCTAGAAATGATCTAATATCTTTTACTGATTTAGGTTCTGGTAGATTAGAAATTACTTCTATTTTAGCTTTATCTACTTCCAACCCTTTCTTAGAAACAACATGCCCTAAGACTATTCCTTGTTTAACCATGAAGTGACATTTTTCCTAATTTAACACTAGATTTTTTTCCACACAACGTTTTAATATTAAGTCTAAAATTTTTAAACAAACTTCATATGAGTTGCCATATATAGTAAAATCATCCATAAATATTTCTAAAAAATCTTTAGTCATTCCAGTAAATATGCCCTGCATACACCTTTGAAAGGTAGCTAGTGCATTGCATAATCCGAATGACATTCTCTTAAAAGCATAAGTTCCATTAGGACAGGTGAAAGTTGTTTTCTCTTGATCCTCTAATACTACTGGAATTTGATTATAACCTGAATACCTGTCTAGGAAACAAAAATATTATTGCCCTGCTAATCTTTCCAACATTTGATCTATAAAAGGTAAGGGAAAATGATCTTTCCTAGTCACAACATTCAACTTTCTATAGTCTATACATACTCTTCAGCCTGATTGAATTCTAGTAGGTATCCAGTCTTGACTTTCATTCCTAATAGCTGTTAATCCTGATTTCTTGGGAACTACATGGATTGGACTAACCCATGAGCTATTAGAAATCGAATAAATTATGTCATTATCTAACCATTTCACTACTTCTTTCCTGACTACTTCTTTAAGGTTTGGATTTAATCTCCTCTCAGGAATTCTAACAGGTTTAGCATTCTCTTCTAAATATATGTGGTGACAGCATAAAGTTGAACTTAACCCTTTTATATTAGTCATAGTCCATTACTTCTTTATAACTTTTTACTACATCTTTTAATTTAGCTATTTGATCCTCTTTTAAATCTAAAGCAATAACGATTGGACAGGTTCGTTTCTCTTCTGGAAATATATAGGTTAATTCAGGAGGTAAAGGTTTTAATTCTAAATGTTGCCCATCAGAAGTTAGAGCTCCTAATTGAACATCATCATTTTTTAAATTAATCTCTTCTAGATCTGCTTCTATGTTTATGCTTTCACTTTCCTCTAAAGTTTCAGAATTGATTTGCTTATTTAATTCTTCTTGAATCACATCATCTAACATATCTCTTTCATCCTCTAAAAAGTCTATAGTATGTAAGGACATTTCTAACTCCTCAAACCTTTCTGGTTTGAAAATATTTAATTGAGTATCCTCATTACCATATGCTAACTTCATTACTCCAGTTTTACAATTTATAATAGCCTCTGATGTTGCTAAAAATGGCTTTCCCAAAATTAAAGATGTATCACTATTTTTATGCTTAATTTGTTGGGATTCCAAGATTACAATATCAATAGGATATATAAAGTTTTTGATTTTAATTAAGACATCCTCTATTTTTCCTCTAGGGTATCTTATACTTCTATCAGCTAATTGAATAACTGTACTAGTAGGAGTTAAGCCTTCTAATCCTAAGGATGCAAATATATCACTTGACATAACATTTATACCTGCACCTAAGTCTATTAAGGTTCTTTCTAGAATGATATTTCCTATGGTGCTTGATATAACAGGGATTCCAGGATCAGAAAACTTTTTAGGAATTTGTGGCAGAAATAGGGAATTACTTTGCTGAGCTAAAAAGACCTTTCTAAGAACTTTTCGCTCTCTTTTCCTAGTACACCAATCCTTCAGAAATTTAGCACAAGGTGGCATTTTCTGCAATAGATTTAACAAAGGAATGTTAACTTGTACTTTTTCAAAAATTTCTTTGATTTTTTCTTATTTTTCAGGTATTATTTGTTGTAATCTTTTAAGATAGGGTGCTAAAGATTGTGATTTAAAATATTATTTTTCTTTCAGTTGATTTGTTTGATCATTTTTAGCTTCATTAGCAGATGCAGATTGTTCTTTAGTGATTTCTAGATTTTCAACTATTATATTTTCGTTATCATTTTGATTTTTACTCTTATCCACCTTCATATCATTTTCATTTTGAGTTCTTGGTGGTATATCAATTTTAGTTCTTAATGTTACACATACATCTTCCAGATTTTCGTTACTCTCATGATGTTTTTGTATATCATTTTCGTGATTATGATCTTCAATTGTTTTTAGTTTTAAAGTGTATTCTTTAAATTCTCTTGCATTAATATTTTCTGTTTGCTGTATATTTTGCAAATTATGTAGGTTTATAACATTATAATTTTCATTGTCCTGTTGCATAACTTGTATTTTCATTGTATATTTGTCCAATGCTTTTAGTTTTCTTTCCAGATCATCTAATCTTATTGCATTCAATTTTTGATCAATTTTCATTATGGCTTTTTCAGTTTCGTAAATTATATCCTTTTTAGGTTCTGAATATGATTCCTTATATTTTAATTGGTTGACTTCTTGTTACTGACACATAAAATATTCTAGTTTGTCCAGGTTTTTCTCTATACTACGCTCCAGTCTGTCATACCTATCCCAAACTTCAGTGTCTCTCAACATATTACACATTCTATACCAACCATCAGTTGGGTAAATTATAGGATTCTCATACTCGACTCTATTATACTTAGGATAATTCATTTGTTGTTCATGAGATCTAACCATCTGCAAACGTCTCGATTTCAAACAGTCAAAAATGTCGTGTCCTTCAGAATTGCAGAATTCACATATGCTAACCACAGGTTTCAGAAATCTTTGAGCATAAACATATGTCATATTCTCAATTACAGAAGAAAACACACAACACTCTGGCTATTAAAACGAAACAACTCTAACAGTTGCTTATATTAATTCAATTCAAATCCATTCAATTCAATCCCCCGGCAACGGCGCCATAAAACTTATTTGATTTACCCAATACTACACTAGAAAACCTGATTGGATCTCTAACAATGCACCAAAACAACATGGATTTGTTAACTTCTATTTTTACTTAGTTAATTTATCTTTATGCCTATTCTTCTTTTTTTAGAAGTAAACAAACAACCTTTAATACAAATTAGATATTAATTCCAATTTGTACTTTAACTGCAAGTGCATAGTGTCTATTGTATCAGTGTGCAAGTACAGGTCGATCCCACAAGGAATTGCTTAAAAATTGAGAACTATCCGTTTGTTAACAATCAAATTTATATATATTCAATAAACTCTCCGTTGAATTACAGTTAACTCAACGAACTTTGACAAAGTTCGTTGAGTTATGGCTAACTCAACGGATTAACCTCATGGACTTAAGTTAACTCCATGAGCCTATCTTTTCTTTTTAATACTACTATTTACAGAGGAATTCGGCCAACCATTGGGCGATTCCACATATTGTAAATAACATCAATTAAGCTCTTTAATGTTAGTAAACACTGGATTTATCATTAAGCATACTAACATTCAGATAATTCATATAGTAACCATTAAAATCTTTAAGTCTTTTGAATGAACCAATTTCAGTAAACTGTAAAACTAAAACAAACATAAAACAATCACAACACTGACAAAGATAACATTAATCACGATACAACACTCAAATACAAAATACAAACACATATAAGTTGTTTTTGGTATTTTTGTTTTAATATGAACATGGAAATGGGCGAAAGGTGAAATGTAAAGTAATCTCAATCGACAGTAAATACATGCGACGCGATTACACCATTGAAAATTAAACCACTTACAATTTTGTCTCCTCTCCCTATAGAATCGCGAGTCCAGAATCGTAAGATGATCTCCTCTTCAGCATACAGGCATCAACCTAAAGCCAAGGCTAAAACTTTAGGATCTCTTGAGATATGAGTCGGCGCTTGGTGAAAATGACTTCCCTTCCTGCGACGCGATCACTCCTCACAATGGTTGTTAGGCACTGTGTTTGGCTCAGAATCGACCCGACATCAGGAAAGTATCCTCACAGACCTCCGATGGTTGGTGGTAACGATGGTTGGTGTGGTACTTTAGAGAATTGCCGATACAGTCTGTAGAAAGCTCGGTGCTCCTCCTCTATATACACTAGCCATACTCATCGATCACACACACTTTACTTCTTTTTCTTCTTTTCTTTTATATTTCTTCAGTAGTAACTACTTCTGCTTGAATGGTCGGTTGGATTTCCTTCATTCTTATCAACGACGATGCTTTCTTCTCCTTGCACGATACGTGCAATCGTGGTTTTTCTTCCAACTGTCTTGTTTCTACAACTGCTACAGTGGCATATTAGAAAATAAATAGTCCGTAGAGTTACAGATAACTCAATGGACTTTCTTCATTGATTTAACTATAAAATACGTGCATAAATTTAACTATCTGATGCTTAGGTGCATTTCGAATACTTATAAACTTAACTATCCGATGCTTAGATGCATTTCGGATAGTTACAAACTTAACTATCCGATGCTCAGATGCATTTCAGATAGTTACAAATAACTCACCGATATATAACTTAAGTAAATCTACCAGATCTCGACACGTGTCAACAACAGTTTAATAATAAAAGAAATATTTCGGAGAGTTACAGGTCTAACTATTCGATGCTCAGCTGTAATTTTGGATAGTTAAAGATAACTCACCGAAAATCCACTTAAGTCACTTTCCCAGAACATGACACATGTCCACAACTATTTTATAAATAAAAAAAGATTTCGGAGAGTTATAGATATAACTATCCGATGCCCAACTGCAATTTTGGATAGTTATAGATAACTCATCGAAAGTTCACTTAAGTCATACATTATGGTTTCGACACGTGTACTTTAGAAAATAATAAAATATTCTTTATAACTATTCGGTAGTTTAAACATAACTATCTGATACATGTTCAGTCTGTTAAACATAACTATCCGAAATATGTTTGGTATGTTAAACATAATTGTCTGAAATATCAGAAAATTTGGATACTTAAGAATTTCACAACCTGCAACATACCGACAGTTCAGAAATGTACTAAATTAACATTAATTCCCCCAATTTAAGTAGTAATTCTAATTAAAGCATATAATAGGGCAATTATAACATAATGGCTTAATTCTCATATGATAAGCTAAATATTATGCAATTAACCATCATTTAACTGTTAATAATATACACTTTTTCATTCTAAACACCACTCTATCTCGGATAATTCTCATACCCAAGATTTGCTTAGCTTCTCCCATATCCTACATGTCAAATTCTTTTGACAGTTGTCTCTTCAATTGCTTAATCTGTTCCATACTGGAACAAGCAATTAACATATCAACTACATAAATCAGTAGAATAATGAAGCAATCATCTAGTAGTTTTATGTAGCAACAATAGTCTATATCACATCTTTTGAAGCCTAGGATACAGATAAAGGTATCAAATCTCTTGTACCATTGTCGTGGTGTTTGCTTCAAACCATACAGACTTTTTAGCAATCTACAAATTGTCTTTCTTTTCTTGCCAGTAACTGCAAATCCTTCTAGCTACATCATGTAAAGTTCTTCCTACAAGTCACCATGTAGGAATGTTGTCTTTACATCCATTTGCTCCAAGAGCAAATTTCTTGCAGCAACAATGCTTAAGATTATTCTAATAGTATTCATCTTCACAACAGGAGAGAATACTTCTGTATAGTCTATATCTTGAATTTGTTGAAAACCCTTGACGGCAAGTTTGGCTTTATATTTCTTACTGCCACCTAGTTGTTCTTTTATCTTGAACACCCACTTGTTTCCTAAAATTTTCTTTCCTTCTAGCACAGAAGTAAGCTCCCAAGTATTATTCTTCTCTAGGGATCTCATTTCTTCTTTCGTTACTAACTCCCATTTGTGTGCATCACTTGCACAGATTGATTCCTAATATGTTTCAAGTTCACCATCATCCGTCAATAACAGATAATTGAATGATGGTACATACCTTTCTAGTTGTCTGGAAACTCTTTCAGACCTTCTAAGTTGTCTAGTGACAACTTCATCTTCTTGATCATCTAGATGTTCTTGATGTTCAGCCTCTAGAAGCTGAATTTCTTCTACAAGTTCCTTTTGAGGTTATTCAACATCATTATCTAGAATGATCTCAACAGTACTTCTAGACTGAAGCTCTGACTACTGTTCTTCTACACTTTCTCTATGCTTAAACATCTTGGATTCAATGAATATGACATCTTTTGCATAGATTATTTTCTTGGTTTCTTCTACCCAAAATTTGTAACCAAAATAATCCTTACCATAGCCAATGAAATGACATTTCTGTGATTTTGAATCCAACTTGTCTCTTTTGTCACTATTCAAGTGGACAAATGACTTGGATCCAAAGACTTTCAAGTGAGCATAGTTGACATATTTCCCTGTCCACAACTCTTCAATGTTCTTAAGCCCCATTAGGACGAATGGTCCTCTATTTATTAGATAGGTAGCTGTATTAACAGCTTCTGCCCAGAATGTTTTGGGAAAACCTACGTGTAGTCTCATGCATCTTGCCTGTTCATCCTTTCAGCAACTCCATTTTGTTGTGGAGTTCCAGCTACAGTCCTCTACCTTCTAATTCCTTGCTTCTCATAGTAAACTTTAAATTCATGGCTATCATATTCTCCTCCATTATCTGACTTGATGGATTTGATTTTTCTTCCACTTCTGCCTTCCATTTCTTAAAGACTTGGAAAACTTCAGACTTCTGTTTCAGAAAATAAACCCATACATTCCTTGTATTGTCATCAATGAAGGTGACATAATAGAGAACACCTCCTAAAGAACTGATAGAAGCAGGCCCTCACACATCTGTGTGAACCAGCTCTAATTTCTGTGACTTGGGATCATGAGGATTCCTAGCAAAGCTTACTTTCTTCTGCTTTCCCTCAATGCAGTCCTCACATATCCTTAAATTGACATTCTTCAGCTTAGGGATTTTCACTTCTGCCACTAAAACTTTCAATCCATTCTCACTAAGGTGTCTCAATCTTTTATGCTATAAGTTAGTGTCTTCAGTATCACTGACTACTGCAATAGAGTCATCTTGATCCGATGTTAAGTATAAGGTGTCTGTCCTCTGTCCTGAAGCAATAATTCTTGCACCTTTGGTTACCTTCCATATGCCTACACCAAAGGCAATCTAATAACCATAATTGTCTAGGGAACTTATGGAAATTAATTGCTTTCCAAGATCTAGAACATATCTGACTTCTTGCAATTTCCATATCCCTTGCTTAGTTTTTATGTCTACTTCTTCTATTCCCAACACATCCAGACTTGTGTTGTTAGCTAGGTACACTTTTTTCATAGGAGTTGCACGATAACTATGCAACAAATCCTTCCTATAGGTAGTGTGGAAAGAAGCTCCTAAGTCCAGTATCCATGAGTCAATTGAACTGTCAACATAACATACTAGGGCATCATCTGAATCGTAGGAGACAACATTTGCAACTGCTCCTTCTGATTCCTTCCCTTTGTTGTCTTTCTTGGGAGCCTTACACTATGACTTGAAGTGCCCTCATTGATTGCAGTTCCAGCATTTGATATCTACTCTCATTTTACTGGTACCTCTAGACTTTGACCTTCCTTTAGATTTAAATTGTTTTGATTTACTTCTTCCTCTAATTTCAACACTAAGGGTAGAAGTTTAAGCTGACAATTCACTTTTCCTGCAAATGTCCTCACTCAAAATTAAATCCTGGATGTCACTCATCTTGAGCTTCTCATGACCTAGTGAACTACTTACACCAATCACGATAGAAGACCAACTTTCTGGTAATGAGGATAATAAAATCAAGGCCCTGACTTCATCATCAAACACTATATCTACTGACTACAATTGATTTAGAAGAGTATTTAGCTCATTAACGTGGTCAGTTACATTTCCACATTCATACATTTTCAGATTAAATAATCTACGTATGAGAAATACCTTGTTGGCAGTTGAAGGCTTCTCATACATGTTAGACAAAGCTTTCATCAAGTCAGTTGTTGTTTTCTCCTTGGCAACGTTTGAATGAACGTTCCTTGCCAGTGACAACTTGACGAGACTTAGAGCTTTTTTGTCCAATAACTCCCACTCTTCCTGATCCATCTTCTCTAGTTTTCTACCGAACAACAGTTGATGAAGATCTTTCTGATACAAACAGTCTTCGATCTGAGACCTCTAGTATTTGAAATCTTTACCATCAAACTTCTCGATCTTGAACTTTCTATCGTTTGTCATTTTGTTAAACTGAAGAACCTTTGGCTCTGATACTAGTTGTTATGGATAGAACAGATCATTCAGTTAACCTTCTATAGCATGATACTGAAACACTCAGCTCTAAACTCACCAAAGTTAGGAGTGAAGAGTAAGAGAAGAAATAATACAGAGAAACAATGCTTCGGAGAAGAGACTCTTAATTTCGAAGCCTTATCTTCTTATTTTTCTAAAATTTGCAACATTTCGGATAGTTACAGACTTAACTATACGAAGAGAAACTTCTTTCTGAACGGGCGGTACTATAGTAGGCTAACTGTCGGAGAGATTCGGTATTTCGGACAACTGACTTAACTATCCGAAAAGTCACTTACTTCTCTCTCTCTATCCTTTCAGAAGGTTCTATTGATAACTCTCCGAAAACTGTATGTCTTTCGGATAGTTACATCTTAACTATTCGAAAACTCACTTAAGTGTCTTTTTAGGCATTTCGGAAGGTTCTATTGATAACCTTTTGAAAACTTATGAACTTTAGATAGTTACTACCTGACTATCTAAAGATCCACTTAAGTCACTACTTTCTGGATACTTGGTTTCTTAACTATCCGATGATCCACTTAAGTATCTGACTTTCAGATACTTAGCTTCAAAATTGTCTGAACGTCTACTTAAGTGTCATTTAAGTCATTTCGAATAGTTACAACCAGTAACTTTTCAGATAGTTACAGCTAGTAACTCTTCGAAATCTTCTGACTTTCAGATAGTTAACTCAAAGCCTCCGATTGAACCTTTATTTTTGGATACTTAGGTCTGTAACCTAACAAAAATATAAAATTGTCGGATACTTATTGTTAACAAGCTTTCGATTGAACCTGAACTTCTTGTTGCATACTCCACACCTGTACTACTTGCCCTAACAATTCTTGCATACTTATACAACTAACGTTGTGCATTTTCAGTAAATTAAATGAACATATTTACTAAATTTAAATCTTTTTCAGAAATTGCTTATTTACTTATAACAATTACGTTTAAGCCAACAAAACAACTATCATCTTAAATTTCTAGTATTTATAGTGTGCTCCATCAAATAAAAGAGAACGTTTTAAATTCTAGCCTTCATATAGAGTGAAATTAGAATTCTTGTTAGTCGTTTAACCCTAGATTTTTCAACCTATTAAGATTTAAATACAACTTGAATATCAAAATTGAGTCTAATATCAATGAAGTTAAACTTGTACTTTGATATTTCTTATTGGATCTCAATTTTATATCAAACTAGTTAATGAAGCTTTAATACCAATTGTATGACCGAAGACTATACAAGAGGGAGATGAATTATGTATTTCAATAATTTAACATCAATTAAAACTTCAATTTAAAATAATTTATCATATTCAAAGTTTCAATTACAATTTATAGTTTAATTCTTCTTTGGAATTCTAAGTCTAAAGATATAACAATTAAAACTATACTTAGTTTAATTCACTCATACAAATAGAGGAAACTAAAATGTGAAATTTAAAACATATTTCTTCATGTTTGAAATCTTTTTCTTTTTCTATTTTTGTAAATCTTAAATGACGAATATTTGAAATGTTGCTCTTCATCGAAGTCATTGAATTTTTCTTCCTTCTCTCTGAAGTTGTATTTTTCCTCTGAAGGTATATCTATGAGGTATTTAACTAAGGTGTTTTTCTCTCTAAGGTATATTAATCAACAAAAATTATGTCTTTTATAATCAAATTTCATTATATGCATATTTTCCACGTTTAAGACATGATCAACATCCACTTTTCATGTTTTTTGTTTAAATTTCAAATTCAAAATTTAGGCTACCCATGATCTCTTCCATGTTTTATTCTCAAATTCTCTTGAATTATCGATCCTTGATCATTTAAAAAATTTCTTACAAAATAAACTTTTTCGTCTAAAATTTTTCATCAAGTGTAATAACAAGACGTTGTGTTAGTACTAACTAAATACATAAAATAGAATAAACTTATAACTCAACACGTCTAACTCAAAGAATCAGTATGTAACATATTTGTTTGGTAAAGTGATAACCGATAGAGTAAGTTCATTGATTATTAGGTTAATCAATGAACTAGTATTGAATGTTTAATTAATAAATAATTTTATCACAATAAAAAATAATAACTGTATAATTTTATAACATTAACCTATCACATTGTTTTAGTATATAATTAAGTAATTCAACAAGTATAGTTATATTAACGAATTAAATATGTGCAACTCATGTATTACAGTATAACATTCGTAAACTTAAAATTTAACATGTGCATAATAATAACTTAACGAGTTATGATATACAACTCAACATTTTTTTCGTTAACTTAATAAATTCTTATGTTACCTTTAACCTTTAAACCTATAACATTTTTACAAAAAGATCGATAACTCAACAAGTTGCTATTGTATATTTTACCAGATATAAATACGTAGAATTAAAATATGTTATATTTAATATTATAAAAATATACGTTAACTTAACGATAAATTATATAAAAAATTATATAACTTAATAACAATTTATTTAACTTAATATAATTTCAGATTCATAATTATATAACTTTAAATTTTTTATGTATTAATTAATATTTTTAATTTACTTCTATAAATAATAAAATTAATTAATTAAATATAATTATTTAACATCTTTCATGCTCAAAGGATGAATGATCTAGATGCCGTTTTTGACGCAGTCACGCCGTGATCTTGCCGTTAGAATTCCTTCGGAGAATAACTTGTGCACCTCACAATTAATGTGCAGGCCACTTACTTCTTTCTCCTCAGATTTTCCTTTGCGGTAGCAGCCTGTATTGCCGTCGACTCGCCTGAAAGCACTCCATGGAAGATCGTTCTCCTCTTGCTGAAGGGAAGAGGAGGTGGAGCGGCGGACTGTGGTGTGCCTGGGTGGAAAATTGGAAAGCGAATGAGAGATGCCATCTTCCGTGAGCCCTAGGTCGCCTCTTAAGGATTCTCCTTTGGCCGTCCACCATGAAATCTGCTTGCCTGCATTGAAGCCTTCTGACATGGAAGGTAGCTCGATCTTGGAAGGGAGGATCTTGCATGGAAGGGAGCGGCAGACGTGGCCGAGCCCCCATTTTCATTTTTTTTTTTTTCTCCATTCATAAAAAATAACTCCAACATTATATCATTCAATAATCAAGTCATAAAATTAAAGAATAAAACATGTAAGTGCATGCTACGTAGAAGAAATAGAAACAAGGTTCAATATGTTACGTTCTCTCAAAAATAATTCTCAATTCATGCAATTTTAGAACTAACTTTAACATGAATTTTCTATTTAATAAAAAAAATCCCATTAAATTCACGTAGATAACCATAATTAACTTAAAATTGACCGAAAATATTCAATAAAAACATACACAATTTTGTTCTAAACAATCCTCCCGTGCCATAGCAAAGTCTCAGAAGAAAATATCAGACAAAACTTATAAGCATTCGAACACGCGACACACAAGAGAGAGGCGAAAAAAGCACACAAAACAAAACAGTTATCGTTATTGTCCATTATTCTTGAGTAAGCATTGCTCCATTTCTCTTTTTTTTAGTGATCAGATTTTCCTTAATTACGTACTTAGTGTAAGTGAAATAGATGCAGGTAAGACATAGACAAGATCAAGTGTGGTTATTTCTAAGGTTCTCCTTCCCATCCTACGTTCGAAGTAAATCCTTCATAAAGACCACATTCCTAACAACCCCTGAAGCCTGCCTGCCTGCCTGTCTAAAATCTCCACACAACTTCCTCCATTCCATCAAGCTTCACTCCAAATAGAGGCTCATGGAGTTTCTTCTAGTATTACAAATCCTCCATCTGTATCTTTTAGAAGTCAAAGCCCTTCCCATCAAATCTATCGATTGTGATCTTTTCCTTCATCTGACATTCTTCACAGATACTTGAAAAAGAAACAGTGAATTGGATGAACTAACCGGTAGCAACTCCTAATAAACACTGCAAAGGACCTCAAACAAACAAAGCTTTTGTAATACCAATTATTGTTGTGATTGTCGCACCACAAATTACCACCTCGGCTTGAATCCCCATGTTTGTCCTGAATTCACTACAAGTAACAAAACAAGCCTCCGATTATTATTTCCCAGACCGAACTCTTCCCAAGGATCCGATTACCCGGTTAGGATCTTCCGGACCATACAATCGGAATCGTTCTTTTTTGTTTTGTTCAAACATATATATTTTATTCATTTCATCCACTCATTATTTTTATACTTTCCCAAGGCTCGCGTTCGAAACCCTCGCTCCCTTCGTGCCATGGAGATCGAGAGGGTGGAAACTGCTGCCTCTGGCGACGTCGGCACAGCCGTCGCCCTTCCGGAAAAGCCGAGATTTCCCGCGTTGCGTGCGGAGGAAATGTCCGATGGGAACGTGCAGTTCCGAAAGATCCTGGTGCCCGCCCACCGCTACTCGCCACTAAAAAAGGCTTGGATGGATATCTACACTCCTGTGTACGACCAGATGAAGATCGACATCCGCATGAACCTGAAGGTCTAAACTTTGTACTTTAGCATCTTTAGGTATTTGTGAAAATTTTATTTGATCTCTCGGAATAATTGGTGCTTGGTTCTGGCGTATTTGGCCGATCCAAAGGGTCCTTCTTCTTTGTTTGGGAGGAACCCCATTTCACCCGGCCTAGATGGATTATTTTTAGTGGCGGTTTCAAGGTATTACATGTGGTTCTTTGTCATGTTAATTCAGATTACTGCCATATATTTAGTGCAAAAATCTTTGTAGATCGTTTTAGTTTTATGGTGGGAAGTTTGTGATGCTTGCACTTTGTAGTGCGTTTAAATAGAACCACCCGATCTGGTTCTTCGAACAAGTTTCTAAAGCCTGGTTGTCGGAGGGTCCGTCGGGTTCTAGAGATTGTTGCTGAGGGCCACCACGTGGTCGAGGAGTGTTGGCCAGCCGAGAGGGTTTTGGATGCGTCGTTCGTGAGGGGATCCAATCGTCGAATGTGAACTAGTGAGCTTGCAGGGTTGTTGGCAGAACCACCCGGCGAGCAAGAAAGGGGATTTTATCACCACCCCTTTCCTAATCCTCTGTCGACCGAATCGGCAAGTGCGGTCGCCATTGATCCAGAGCGGGGGTGGCGTGCCGGATTCGGGAATGACGTCGCACGATTTCAGGGCTGACTGTGCAATTCGCGTAATTTGGGGGAGGCTACCGATGTCGCGGTCTCCGGCTTGTGCGATTTGGGGAGAGTTAGCTGGCAGTGATCGGGCATGCGCGGTAGCAGTTGTGCGATTCGCACCCGACGGAAATCACCGCTAGGGCGGCGGAGATCGCTGAGTAAGTGGAGACGGCGGCGGCACCGAGTCGCGGTCAGGTGGAGGCCGTGAGCGGAAGGATTCGAGTCGGCTCACGGGCGCCCGTTCTCTGTTCATCATTTTTTTCCCCTTTTTTTGTTGAATTTGTGCAAAACCCCTTGGACTTTATAAAAACTGTATTTTCATTCTTCTCTTTTTTTTCGAAATTAAAAAAAAAAGCTATCAACAATGAACTTCTGCAAACTTTCATGGGTGCCTTGTCCTTTTAGAGTTCAACACTTCGCTATGTGTTGAATTGTGCTTGGCATGTGTGTGGTGTTATTTGTAGTTAAGATGCACTACTGCTGGTGTATCGGTATTGTGTATTTGCCCTTTATAAGAACCAATGAGCTTCTTGTTCCACTCTCCTTGGTTCCGTCCGGGGCATACACAGACGGCATCCTAGGAACTAATACTGCATGCGAATTGAATCATAACGTTGCATGCTTTAGAATCTTGGATACATTCCATAGTTTAACTAGTTCTTGTCTTTTTTTGTTCAATTTTGCTATGTCTTGAATTTGTTTATTTGTCATGTGTGTGGTGGTATTTATAGTTAAAATGTACCATTGTTGGTGCATTGATATTGCATCTTTTCCCTTTAAAAGAACCAAGTAGCTTCTTGTTCCACTCTCGTTGGTTCTGTCAGGTGCGCACACAGAAGGCATTCTAGGAACTAGTACTTCTGTGTGCAAATTGAGTGATAATGTTGCATGATCAAGAATCTTGGATACATTTGATGGTTTAACTAGTTCTGGTCTCTTTCATGTTCAATTTTGCTATGTCTGGAATTTGTTTATTTTTATGTGTGTCGTGTTATTTGTAGTTAAAATGTACTACCGTTGGTGCATTGATATTTTGCTTTTGCCATTTAAAAGAACCAAGGAGATTCCTGTTCCTGTCTCCTTTCTTCCATCAGGGATACAAAGAGAAGGCATTTCAAGAGCTATAGTACTTCTGTGTGCAAATTGAGTGATAATGTTGCACGCTTAAGAATCTCTGATGCATTTGATGGTTTAACTAGTTGTGGCCTCTTTTATGTTCGTGGCTGCCTTCATGTTTTGAATTTGTTGGTAATTAGCGTATTGGGTAGAATTCTCCTTATTGTTTAGTTATTTTTTTTTTTGTAAATTCTATGTTTTTATTTATTCGTACTTGCTAGTAATTTTTATGTGTGGAGTTATTGGTGCTCTTTTTGTTATTGATTTGTATGCTTGTATTTATACAGGCCAGAAGGGTAGAATTGAAGACCAGACGAGATACACCTGATGTGAGTAATCTCCAAAAGTGTGCTGACTTTGTGCATGCTTTCATGCTGGGATTCGACGTTGCCGATGCTCTTGCTCTTCTGCGTCTTGATGATCTATATGTGGATTCTTTTGAGATAAAAGATGTCAAAACATTGAAAGGTGAGCATCTTTCTCGGGCCATTGGTAGGCTATCAGGAAAGGGCGGGAAGACAAAATTTACCATAGAGAACTCCACTAGAACCAGGATTGTGATAGCAGACACAAAGATTCACATACTGGGATCGTTCATGAACATCAAGATTGCAAGAGATTCTCTTTGCAGTCTTATTTTGGGGTCACCAGCTGGTAAAGTGTATTCCAAGCTAAGAACCATTACTACTAGACTCGCAGAAAATTTTTGATTCCAGAGAATGATTTCGCACCAAGTTATTATTTTTTACAAGTTTTCTTGTGATGAAATTTTGACGTTTCATTAGTTTGTGGCACATCAAAGACCAAATTGGAATCTGCGAATATGTATATTAATTACTATTTCAGATGTCTTTTGTTTTGTGGAATCTGTTTCTGTCTTTGCCCTAATTCTACGTACAAGATCTGGATGGGTTGATTAGCAGTGGTCCAAAGTTTGGAGGTTTATGGTTTATGTGGACGGGTGTGGTGTGCTAGTTATTGTTTGTGCGGGGAAAGGGTATATTCCCGGCTTATGGTTACTGATATTTTTGTTACCTTTAAATTTGTATCTAGGTATTTTGATTGATTGTATTGTTCGTTAAATTGTATTAGCGCAGAAGAAATTGAAATAAGAATAGAAATGAAGCGTTTATAATCTGAAATTGAAAAAATGTGTAACTTAAATGAAGATTTGATCTTAAATGGAAATGCATGGAAAGAACGAATCCCCGAAAAAATTATTTTAATGAGTCCACTAGCCACAACAAGGTCATGTGCTCTTTCTTTTATCTAGCCAATAATTTTTCTGGAGATGTATTGTGCAAGGAAGACAGAGCTCAACGGAGGGTAAAGAACAAATGGCAAAATATTCCAATTTTCACATCCTCAGGTTTCTGGTGACGATTCTAAATTTTTTATTTCTTTGTTTGGCATCATCGTCGAATCATTTTTCAAGCTAAATGCTGACACTTTTTCTTGGAAAGAGAGAAAAGAAGTCCCTCACATTTCTCGGCAAAACCTGAAACATTCATTTTATCGACAAATTCTTGAAAAAAAAAACACAATAGCTTTTACATGCCTTGTGGGGTCAGTAATAATATAAAATATGCATGCAATAAATATAAATCACAAAAAAAGTTAATAGGTTGGTCATTGCTATAGATATCTTAGAAAATTAGAAGGGAATATTTTATTAAGTGGATTAGTAAGATATATTGGTGTTGGCGGTAAAAAAAAGGAAAGGAAATTAATTATTGAAAAAAACATCGTAACAAAAGAATGAAGAGACGAAGCTTGCCCAATCTCTCGTTGTCACGGGGTTTTTCCACCACAGGAAATGATGGTTTTGACGTGTTTGTGCAAGAAGTGTATTATTTAATAATTTTTAAAATATTAAATAGTAAATTAATAAAAATTATTATCAACTTAAAAAGCAAAATTTTAAATAATATAATATATATTAATAATTTATTAAATACAAATGTTACATATGAAATAACTTATATATAATTATCATCACAAGTAAATTTTAACAAAAATATTACATGTTATATATTATTCTTTTCCAACATAGAATACATAATTTATTCACACAATTTATCAACTATTCTTTTATTTTGTTCTACGCCCAAATTAATGGTACCAATATTTATACCTTTTGAGTCAGCGAAACCAACAAGTTACTCAAGCAGGTCAACATTTATTTCAACTAATTCATTTGTAATATCTTTAAGTAAATCTTCTCGATCTACTCTTCTAATAAAATTGTAGAGAAAAAAACTTATTAAAACAATCTTCACTTAGTGTCTCAAATGAATATAACATATATCCCTATAAAATAACAAATCGATGTTTAATCACTTCAAATATATGTTCTATTTCATTTTTTAATTATAAATATCTGTAATTAAAATTCTCCACTGCATTATTAGAAACTCAATTATGATCATTTTGATAAATGATAATAAATACCTCAAAATAAAGAAATAAATTTTGAATGATTTGGAAAACTTACATCTATCAAATAATTTTTCCTTCACAATGTATACAACATTTAGCACTTTATATAATTTAATATTAAATTATAAATATGATGTAATCAAAAGTAATGTCAAACCAAGTAGGACTTAACATTAACCTTCAAAACATAAACAATGACATATTAAATTCAAATGAAATAAATGTCAATTACATATGTCCAACTAGAAAATAATCAATAGAAGAAACATCAATCTTTCCCACATAGCAGTCACAACTTTAATAATGAACATAAGTTCAATAATTTGGAAAATTAAATTGTAACCACTTCACCCACAATGTATTAGCACGTAAGGTTAAAAAAAATGCCCTTTTCATTGGGTTCTCTAACAATTGCATAGCTAATAGTTGCTCATCCTTTGTAAACTTTGGTAAATCAAGTATTTGGGGAACACATTCTTGTATTTCTCTTCTTAAGGTAATTTTCTGATATACATTCCAATATATCTCCTAATCTTGGTCCACAATCTTCTAGATAGCATCACTAATACAATTCACAAGCTTAGCAATAGATTGAGTATATTCAACATATGGTTGAGCTCTTTTCCTTAATCTTTTAACTACATTTCTGTACTAAATGGGCTTGGACTGCCTTCTCCCTCTTTAGCATTAGGAAATGTTGATGCAACCTAAGTATTGAAAATAGGAAAAGTCTCTATAGGTTTTTTAGGTTTCACATCTTATGTCTATTGTAAATCTTCAGGAACTACACTATTTTGTCCAATAGCCATATTTTCCTCAAATATTGCATATAGATCATCATAAATTGTACATGGCTTCCCTACACATGCTTTACATTCTAGATGTTGCTACAAGAAAGAAATATATATAAAGTTTCAATAATTGTTTACTTGCAATTAAATAATACAACAAAAAATTAAATAATTATCTTTACAAACTTATCTCATATTTCTTTTGGAATATTGATATGGCCATAGATGTAGTCTCACTCTCATCCACTTTACTTTGAAATTTTAATATAATTTTTATACATCGTCCTCCAAGTTTTCATCTTACTCTCAACATGTTTTTCTTCAATATTTAGAGATGTCTTATTATTATATTCCACAATCACTTTATTCCATGTATCTAATCTGATGTTTCCATTTTGTTGCTTTGCATTCACTTATCTAATTTCTACTGCTAAAATACCTAAAAATATTTCATTTTGTTTGATGTTTTAATTGATGTATTTCTTCTTTTTAGAAGTCATTCCCTTAAAAATTACAACTTTATAAATAATAATGAAATCTACATACGAACAATGACAATACATTCCCCTAAAGCCATTTCCAACAATTGAAAAAAAATCATTTGTAATAACTCTATCAAGAAATTAGTCTTCTATCAAGAAAAAAATATTAGATAGCAAAACTAAATGTCAAATAATAGTAGATTTCATTTAAATATAGAAGAATTTTGAAATACAAAATTTCAACACTCTAGTTCTACTTAAAATTTTCATATCTTAGTCCATACTGCTCAAAAAAACAAGATTTTGGTCTATTTGAAAAGGTAATTTAATAAACTATATGAGAAAAATATGTACTACTTTACTAAAAGGTTAGATGAAGCTCAGGAAGAAGCTGAATGCTTTTCTAGCTGCAACCAGCCGATCGTTGGTTAACATATGACCAACGATGCCATCGTTGGTAAACTTACTGTATAGTTGTCTGATTTTTCTGTATAAATGTATCGCTTTTGTAACTCTAACATTATAGATTTATTTAACAATGATTTTTACCAATTCCTACAAAAAATCAAAGCTAATTCGTTAATGCATGAAAGCTAGTGAAATCAAAGCCTGTTGGAAGCTACTTCAACACTCCAATTGAGAAAAATCCGTGATGAGAAGATCACATAACAATGCAGCACCAGATTCAACCGAACTGCAGCTCAAATATAGGCTGCTAAATTGCAATTTCACGGTAGTTACACCCCTTCTGAATAAAATCTGAAAACCCTTGAAAACTCTAGAAAAAATTTTAAGGACTTAACTGCTAATACCTACACTTAAATCCAAAAGGAATCAAGGTGAATAATTAGTTACGAGTGATTACAATGGAATGTTCTTCACTTTCTTCTTGGGGACCTTTAGCTACAACACATAAACATGGAACCCTATAAGAAAATTCATGTTTCTAGCTACAGTTCATCGTAAAACAAGTGCAATCATAATGAACAATGAAAGGCTTGCATTGAAATATATACGCGAGGACATTGAAATCGATACCTAGCAAAATGGTCAAAAAATAGGATGCAAGGAAGAATGTGACAGGTGATGGATTAGGATGTGTAGACGGAGGAAGTTTTTAACAGGGGGTGACACGAACGTGAGGAAGAATGCGATGGGCGACGGACTTCAACACCTAGATGGAGGAAGCTTTCAACAAGGGGTGACACGAATGCGAGGAATAATGCGATGGGCGACAAACTGCGACGCGTAGAAAGAGAAAGTGATAGGCGAGCACATGAACAAATGACGTCGGGGGAGAGGGATTGGGGAGATGCGAGACTAGTACGGGACTAAACTACACTAACTTCTCAAGCATGGGACCAAACTGTTCTATGGAATTAGCATCCCATACTCTTACACCAAAATTCATCAACCAACCTTTCGCTATTCTCCTTGTTTCTTCTCCTTGAACAAAAGGCAAAGCACAAATGAACATGCCTTCTTTCCTGAGATCTTTATGGAATCCCAGGAATTTATTATCTAACTTGATCTTTGGGTATAATCCTGGTTGCTAAAGACCTGTTGAAGATATTTCTTTATCCCATGGTTCATTTGATACTTGACTGATGGTTGGAATGATTTCTCTTTCTGATTCTCCAGTTATCTCCATTGACTTGAGGAAAATGTTGAACCTGAAATATGTTCCCTTCTCACTGATCATTTTATCTAGAATTCCAATTTCTCCTCCCATTTGGCGTACCTAGCACATGGTCAAAGTAAAAAAAAGAGAGGACAAAAATTAAGAAGAAAAGATCAAGACAAAAAAAATCTACAACTTTCCAATTACACAAAACATTAGCTCATCTTTATGCAACTCATAGCTTACACTTGTATAAGATTGGACAATACCAAGACCCAATCTTGTGCCTTGTTCACCATGATGAGATGATCCTCTTACTTGAACATAATTCTCAAAAACAGATTCTCTTTTCTTTCAGAATTCCTATTCCCGTGTCATCAATCTCAAATATGAACTCAATGTTGTTGTCTATATTGGAGAATGCTAGATCAATGGATTTCAGGTCAAGATATGAACCACCATCATCACTCTTGCAAAACAAACGTCCAAGAGAATGCCATATGTTCCTCGGCTGACAAGCAGGCTTGGAAGGGAGTGTTGAACCATGTAGACTTGATCTCTTGGCCCAAGCGCGCATCACTACATGTCCATTTGGTGTGAACTTCACTTCTACAGTCACCTCTGACTTTTGTGGCTTTTATAATAAAACAATCACAAGGATTTCATATTAAAATAGATTGAAGGTTGTACAAGAAAAGAGTGAATTGTGTTTTTTAAAAATTAAATGATAATTAAAACTTTAATATAAACAATCAGTATTAATTTTTATTCAAAATTCTATTTACAAAGTTTCAATCACAATTTAAATTCAAAATCCTCTTGAAATCTAAGTACAATAATTTAACAATCAAAACATACTTTAAGCAATTCACTTACATTTCATTACCATCTAGAGTTGAAAAAGAAAGTCATTTTCATTAGACTCTCTAGCAATTCCATTTCCAATAATCTCTCTTCCTTCGTAAGATCATCTATTTTATCTAGGATAGATTCTAGATTGATTGGTGTTATTGACATTGATTTGGCCAACAGTTTAATTGAAAATTGCATTACGTTTAGACTCAATTCAGAACTAGAACTTCCGAGTGTTGATTTTGAAAGTTCATTTAAAGTATTCTCAACCAAATAGCCCATTCCTCGTGGGATCGACTTGTATTTGCCCTTGACTACAATGCACTTGCGGTTATTACTACCCTAGAAAGGTCACATCAAGGCACACAAAGAAACAAGCATGACACAAGCATTCATGATTTGCAAACTTGGCCATTGATCGAAAGGATGATATAGTAAGCAAGGGATACATGGCATGAACAACAGTGATGCAAGTATCATGAATAACGTTGCAGGAAATGCTGTAAAAAGATGCTGAATTTGAAAAATCATGGAGAAATGCATGCTGATCAGAAAAATATGAAACGACTTCTGGACTGAAGCACATCGAGTCTACAATCCAAGAAAAATATGCAGCGGAAATGTCGAGGAAGCATGAGGTAGTAAACAATGTGAAAAAATCGAAAGTCCCTTAACCAGAAGTCAAAAAACTACAAATAAGCATGCAGACGAAAGGTTAACTTTGCGGAAAAAATGTGGATTACCCATTTGAAAATCCACAAGATCACAAAGTTAGAAAGGCCAAGAGGTGCAAAACAATGATCTTTAGGGTATATGGAGTATAATCACGCCTATGAAAGGGCAATACCAAATGTGTGAAAATCACAAATGCATGGCATATGGTCTGGCATCGACAATTTTGAGTTTCAATGAGCATGCAGCATGAATAGCCGATATCATTGTTTTAACAGGATTAATAGTCAATTCTTATGTCATGATCGTGGGGTATAACAGGCATGCAAACATTATTTGATAAAAATAAGGGGTGGTGGGGCCCAAAACCAAACCACTCATCACCTTCCAGAGATTGCAAAGATAAATGAACAATGGACAGTCCAATTGGGAATCGGTCCTATTGGCTGAGTAGGGAGGTCGTCGATGTAGATACCAACGAGAAGAGCAGAATGGATGCAAGATCATGTGAGCAGTCTGAAAATGAAAATGAAAATGATCGCCTAGAGTTCAGAGGACGCCCACAGAGGAGTGCGTGCGTTCAAGCAACATTCCTTTGGTGAAACAAAGAGCGTGTGGGGGCAACGAACAGGTCCAAGCTTCTAGAGTTGGTAGAATTCGCTAGATGCTAGAGAGCTCGAGAGAGTTCTTTCTTTTGGAGAGGAAATTCCTTTTATCTTCTAGGGAGTTGGCAACGACGACGATATGGGCTGCTGCTCTAACGCGTCATGGGCACCAACAAGGTGATGGCCGGAAGGGTGGTCGGCAGTTAGAAAAGGGTGTCTAGCAGGTTTGATGCCAAGGTGAGAGACGGTGATATAGATGATCCGACGATCATGAATTCTCAACCTTGATGGATCAAAAGATGTTTGTCAAATTGGACGAAAGGTGGTTACACACAACTTTCTGTTAAAAGTTGGTAATTTCGGTGGGAATGTGAGAAGGTTAGGTTGAGAGGGGATGGAAGGTTAGATGTACGTTAACCTTCAGTCGAGAGGAAAATGAGGAGAGCCTAATCTTCCGTCGAGAAGGCAAAAGGTTCGACTTAGCTGGAAAGATGAGGAGAAAAGGGTGGAGAGCTGGCGTAACTCTTTACCGATTGAGTGGAAAACACCGGAGGGTTAACTCCTCCGGATGCATGGAATTCAGTCTGACCGAGAGGTTTGGCCGGTCAAACCGCGGGAAAAGGAAAAAACGTCAGGTTTTGGCATATTTGTCGTGGAAACTTGACAAAGTGGAAAATGTCGAATGGTTTGGCATTCGACCAAGTAGAGAATGCAGATCCCCACGAGGGTAATCACAGTATTAGAATTTCAAGGGTAAAAAGTGGGGTGTCAACACCCAACAACAACATCCCTACTTCTAGATGCTTCATTGGATATGGGACTCTAAAAGGTACAAATACTCAAATTTCGTTAATTGTTTTCTTCGTAAATTTTAAGTGCATGATCATTTACTAAGACATTTGTAATTGTTTAGCTGGAAGAAGTTTATAAGATAACAGAAAGCTAATTCTTTTTGACATTTCTTAAATTTGTTTTTTGAAGTCAGATAAACATTTTCCTAAAATGATCCGTAATAATGTAAATTCACTGGAAAAGGTGTAAATAATTGAACCAAGTTTGCTTAGTAGATTATAATAACTGAACCAAGGGATATTAAAATAATAAAGATATTTGAAGTATTGTAATAATAAATATTAGATAAATAAAAGTCCAAATTTTTATCTAAGGTGGAACTTGGGTCAAGACCAGGCCAACCTAGGCCCATGCAAGCTATGGGCCAAATTAGGGCTAGGCCCATGTAGACCTCTTATATCATGATCTTTAACGTCTTATCTTAAAAGATTAAAACAAAAATTTCCTAAGAAATAAGATAATTCAAGAAATTTTTGAAAAAGTTCAAGTTAACATTCTACTTTTAGATCTATTGCAAAAGATATCACATTGTACTAAATTTCTTAAGGATTAATGTATCAAGAAGAGAGAGTGGAAAGTGTTAAGAAAAGTTTTTTTAGCATATCAAAGTAGTTCTCTATTTTTACCATAGATTCCTAAGAAGTTATCTAATCTGAGAAGTCTAGTTATATCATGCATCATAGGTAATACAAATTTAGGTAAAATCTTAATAGACTTAGGTGCAAATATAAATATTATGTCAAGTGATATATTTACTTCCCTAGGATTAGAAGGCTTAAGTCCTATTAGCACTATCGTCTAATTAGCAAATCGAAGCATAAGGTACCCTAAAGGAAAAATAGAAGATGTCTTGATTAAGGTTAAAATCTTCATTTATCTTGTGGATATTATCGTTTTGGATTCACAAAAAGCTATTCATCAAAATAAAGATACCCCTTTAATTTTGAGAATGTCATTTCTAGCAACATCTAGGGTAATTATAAATTATAAAAATGGAACTATGAAATTATCTTATGATAATGAGGATACTCAATTAAATATTTTCAAATTTGAGAGAGAGGAAGGATTAGAGATGTCTTTACATGTTATAAACTTTCTAGAAGATGAAGGAGATATGTTAGAAGATGTGATTCAAGAAGAATTAAATAGACAAATAGAGATAGAGGATCTCAATGGGAGTAAAATTATAGATGAAGATTTGTGCATAGAAGTAGAGAGAACACAAAGGGAATCTAATGTTATGGATGAGAACATTAAATTAAGAGCTCTTGCTTCTAATGGTCAACTTCTAGATTTAAAACTCTTATCTCCTACATTGACATACAAATTTTGGTAAGGAGAAAGAACCTGTCCTATAATTGCAGCATCAGATTTAAATGAAGATTAAGTTTCTAAATTAAAAGGCTTAGTGTTTAGAATGAAATTATGCATAATATTAGTAGTTAATGAATGGTTAATTGTGTAGTATTTAGCTTATTATATAAGAATTAAGCCATTACATTACATTAATATAATTATAAGCCTTAATTAAAGAATATGCATAATTTAAAGGAATTAATGGTTAATTAAGTATCATTTATGAATGATTAGAAATTACTTCTTTTACATATTAAGTGTTAAATGTTATATAAATATTTGTTTTATTAAACTGTAAAATTGAATGAGTCCATTGAGTTAAGCTGTAACTAAATATGATCAATCCGTTGAGTTAATAGTTAAGTTAACGTAGTAAGTCCATTGAGTTTCACTAACTCCATGGACTAGTTATTTTCTAATGTTCGATTGTGAGCAATTGTAGGAAATACGTAAGGAAATCACATTACATGAACCATGCCATGATCTTAATCGTGGAATGAAGAAATAATTACCATTGTTGATATGAATGAAGAAATCCAACTGATCATTTTGGTAGTAGTTATTACAAGAAAGGAATATAAAAGGAAAGAAGAAAGAATGAAGAGAAAAAGGGGAAGAATTGTGCTCACTATAGAAAATGTTGGACGTTCCTTGAGCACCCTCTAACACCACCATTCATCGAAGGTTTATGAGAATACTTTTTAGATGTCAAGTCGATTCCAAGCAAAATATGATGACTGACAACAACTAAGGAGTGATCACAATTACCTAAATCATCACAATTACCAAAATCATGCATAAATATCAAATAATACTAAAATTTTTAGTCAAAAGGAAGAAAGACTTATTGGACTTTAGCTTACGTATTATTATTTCTTTTTAAGATATCTGATAGATATTTTAAAGGAAGTGTAAGCATGATAGAACTTATTTTTGATTAACTGTAATAAAATATTGTAAATAATAGATTTAATGGTTTATTTCTCATTTTGTGTTTTCTTTATTTAAGATCAGATTATAAATAACTTTTGTGATTTTTATTATAAGTTATTTAAAAATATTATAATTTTCTATTATTATACATCTTTAGTAGTTTTCTTTATTTTATACATCTTTAATTGTCTTTTTTAGGTCACCATCCCTTCTACTCTCGCTGGAACTCGTCGGTCGCGCTCGCCACTCGCTGCAACTCGTTGGCACCGCAGGAGCTTCTCGTTCTCGCACCAACGGAACACTCTCCGGTGGTCCTCGTCGTTCGCGCTCGCAGATCGCACTCGTCGGTCACGCGCGCTGTAGGAGCTCGTCTGTTCCTCCACGAACGAAACCCTCTCTAGTCGGCCTCCTCTCGCTGTTCGCCCCCGTTGAGATCGCTTACCACTGCCATTGTTCAACACTCCGGAAAATCATCCATAGGTAAATACTTTACAGAAATTTTTCAGGGAAAATTATAATTTCTTCCGCAGTTCTTTCTAATTGACATGGTTTTTGCATTTGAATGTGATTGGGTAAAGATACGTATGATGTGAACTTTATGTAGTTATCTATGTTTACTTGTAGTTGTGAATCATATAAATCAGGTGAATGTTAATTTTGCTCAGTCGTCTGTGAATGTGAATTTCAAATGTTTGGGTATGTGAATGTATATTGTGTATGAAATGATGAATAAAAATGTGATTTGCGAATATATTTGTGAATTAAAAGTGAATGCAATGCTTGGTAAAGGAATTACTAATAGTTTTGTTTTATTGGTGGATATGGTTATGAATTTTGAGACAACTTTTTCCTCGTAAAAAATGCATTTTGTAGTAGTGCGTTACCCTAGAATCTTGTTATTTTATAGTAGTCCATTTATTAATCTTGTTATTGTTATGTTTCGCAATCTTTTTTTTTTGACAATAGCTTCAACATTTATCAACGTAGTTATCTATCTAAATCCTCATTGTATAGAATATGACTACTTTTAAGAAAGATTGTTGAATGTCGAAGTTATATAAGTTGAAATAGTGAAGTAGATGCATCTTTTTTAGATATTTCGAGAGAAGTATTAAATAAAGGAAACAAAAAAACTCATGATAATAAAATAAAAGGTAACACTTGAGATAAAATAATAGAAAAATATAATATTAGAAGAAACACAAGTATCATGAGAAAAAATGTAGAAAGTCACATCAAAACTTGGCGATAAATGAATTGTAATTATTCAAAAATTGCAATCAGAATGGATGTAGTTAGAATTTCATACAAGGACATATTGACATAGATGAGGAGATATGAAACAAATTCATTAATATTAGCTTACTTATGACTTATTTGAAATATATTATACTTTTTACCTATAACATCCTGACTAGATTGTTTTCTTTTATGGACACATTCAGAGTGTGAAAGTTGTAAAAAAAATTATGTTTGATTTATAAGCAATTGCAACTAATTTTGAAGGTAGTATGACTACTAGATTTTTTTGCTAGATAGGAAAATGATGTAGAGGTTGTACTGAACACTTAGAATGTGACTTTCAATGTTGCAAACACTCAAGAAACAATGGACATAGATTTTAACTTGCTACTTAGTTTAGGAGGAAGTACAAAGGTCCTAATTGAAAGGAGGAAAAAGCAAACATGACTTCATGCAATATCTTGTCAAATTATAGTAGAATCTTTTAAAGATGCATCAAAAATTATTATGCATATGTGTGAAATAGATCATGAAAATGTAGCTACACATAATGAATAATTCAAAGAGATGGTTGAAGTGCAAAATAGGATAGTTGATGAACAAAACAAAATAGCTAATGTTCAAAACAGGGTAGTTGATGTTCAACAACAAAGGATGGTGTGTACCTTGAAGTCTTAACATTTTTTAGATGATGCTAGTACAACATTACTTAAGATTAAAAGTCTTTCTACAATTGAACAATATCAAGCTATTGAGTTATTCCAATAGCTAGAATTATGTAAAATATTCTTAACTCTATTGAAAGAAATGTGTTATGGATGAATAACGTTTAGAATAGAAGGGTGTGGTTAGAATGGATGAAATGTTTATGGACTTCTACCTTTTTATTTGGAATTGAATTTTTGTTTTATCTTTCTATGTGATATGTTGAATAGTTTGTGGAATGACTTTTATATATTGAAATGTGGAATGAGTTCTATATATTGAAATGTGAAATGACTTCTACTTTTTTGGTATAGGATTGAAATGTGGAATGACTTTTATATATTGAAATGTGGAATGAGTTCTATATATTGAAATGTGAAATGACTTCTACTTTTTTGGTATAGGATTGAAATGTAGAATGACTTTTACTCTTAATTTGGTATTGAAATGATAATTTCTTAATTTTCTTATTACTTTGTAGGTGACGATGAATCCTATTGAGATGCTACCTACTATGGTTGATAATGTCCTCATGTTTATTGAAGAAGAGGCTAGAAGAAGGCGAAAATGTCTACTTGTTTCGTGAAATATTTTAGTAAAGATGGCAAATATATCAACATTACTTTACAAGAACACAAGTCGTATTTATAGTAAAGAAGGTGTAGATTATATTAAAAGATTATTAGATCCAATACAAAGACATCAAACTTATAATTGTGAAAGACTTATAGAATGAGTTAAAGTACTTTTCTTAGTTTTTGTAATTTAATAAGAAATGGAGTTAATTGTAGATACTAACAATATTAGTGTAGAGGAAAAATTTGTCATGTTCCTTATCATAGTTGGACAAAATCAAAGGTACGAAGTAACTACAGAGTGATTTAGTCGTTTAAGTTAGACTATTAGTAAATACCTTAATGAAGTATTGAATGTTATAATACGATTAAATCATGTGCTTCTAGCAACACCTTCATCCTTAACACTAAATCGAATTTGAGACAATGCAAATGTCTATCCATATTTTAAGGTACTTATTCACTTGTGTAATTTCCTTACTTTTTATGTTATTTCAAACAATATTAAATGATATTTAATGTTTACAAGAATGCATTGGTGTTATTGATAATACTCATATCAAAACAACTATTTATGGACAAAGCATTAAGATTTAAGAATAGGAAATGTGAATTGTCTCAAAATGTTATGACAACATGTAACTTTAACATGAAATTTACATATATTTTAGTTGGTTAGAAAGGATCAACAATTGATACTCGTATCCTCAAGATGTGATAAGTAGACATAACAGTTTTCGAATTCCACCACGTAAATGTGTTAATAATATTTTGAAGTTATAAATATACTAACATACTAATGTCTTCTTTTATATAAGTAAAATTTACTCAGTAGATGTTGGAAATCTCAATAGATTGAAATATATTTATCTAAGGTCTACGATATCATTTATCTAATTATTTTAATAATAGACTTCTTATTAATGTTGTAGAAAACTTCAACTACAGACATTCAAGTTGAGAATAGTCATTTAAGCATACATTTGGAATTGTCAAATATCATTTCTTAATATTACAAGGTTAGATGTCATATTTGTAAACACCCCAATTTCGGACATGTATTTGATAGATGTTCATTATTATCTCGATAGCCTAAAGCTACTATCCACACCCTTGATCGTGCATTTATGTCATTTGTTCGGTGTTTGCACGCTTGGATCGTCCAGATCAACTTTAGACAATCCTAGCTCTTCATTTGCAAGGTGTATGATCGACCCCACTATAAGGGTGTGATCATATCCATCTAACCTCATGATAGAGGTCATTCTCCTTTTGATTGACCGACCCCTCTATCGAATCATCAATTAGACCTTTAGATCAGTTTCGGATGATCCTAGCCATCCATTTGTGATGGACGACCCATTCATTCATTCGAATGTTGATCTGCCATTTTCCCTCCTAAAGGAGGGTCATTGCCTCTTTGATTGACTGGTCCTTTAGTCAGATCAACAATCAGACCTTCGGATCGCCCTAGATTGACTTCAAGCAACATTGGCTGTCTATTTGTGATGAATGATCTGCCCATCTATTTGAATGTTAGTACAACCAATTGGTGTCCTGAGAAGGATTAACTACCCTCTGATTGGCTGATCTTTTAGTTGGATCACTAATCAAAATTTCAGATCGCTCTCAATTAGCTTCGAACGATTTGGGTCTTCCATTCATGATGAATTGCTTATCTATTCATCCAGACTTTGATCGGGCTATTCGACCCTTGGAGAGGAGTCTTTGTCCTCCTAATTGACTAATTCTTTAGTTGGATCATCAATCGAATCCCTAGATCGCCCTAGATTAGCTCTAAATGATCCTAGCCCTTCATTTGAGATTTGAGCTTTTCGAGACCATTTAAGCTTCAACTAAATCGAATTAGCCAAAATAGAGGTTATTTTCAGATTTAGCACATTCGAATTACCCAAGGGAGATACTTTTCAGCATTTTGACTAGGTGTCACATGTTGCCTCCTTTAGGATCATTGTATCACAAGAGTGGGGTGAATTATGTCTTTAATAATTGAAATTACCAGCGGATAAAATAATAAAACAAGACAGTAAATTGAATAAGAGGTAACCGCAAGACTTAATTTTTCTAACAGTATGTTAATAACTTTCCTTTAATAAACAGTACATACTTTCTATGTATTTTTCAATTAAAATCTTTATAATGGCATATACATAAGTAACAAAAATACAGTTGGCACTCATATTGAATCAAATTAACTTTCCCTAAGTAACCTTTTCTGAATTTTTTTCTTAAATAAATTGACTTCAATAAAAATCAGAATTTCATAAATTCTTAACTATTAGTAAACAGTAATTCAAAAATAGATATTTTGTTTTTTTTTTAATAATAAAGAAATTAAATTCTAAAACTACCTTATAAAAAACCAAAAATGTCATGCAATGAATAGGACAATTTAAACATCAAATAATCTATAGATACCAAATTCTAATCGTAATTTTGAAAAGGTATTCTCATTTAAGGGTTTTGTAAATAGATCTACTAGTTGTTCTGTGGTAGGAACAAAATTTAATACTATTTTTCCTTTTATAACATTATCCCTTAGAAAATGATGTCAAACTTCTATATGTTTAGCTCGTGAATGTAAGATAGGATTTTTAGACAAATTTATTGTAGAACTACTATCACAGAAAATCTTAGTTGGTTCATAGGCTAAAATTAAAATCTTTTAAAGTTTGTCTAATCCACAAGATTTGAGCACAACAAAGTGTAGCAGCTATATATTCAACTTCAGTTGTAGATAATGCTACACAATTTTGTTTTTTGTTAAACCATGGCACTAAAGAATTTTCTAATAATTGATAAGTACCACTAGTACTTTTTCTTTCAAACTTACATCTTGCGAAATCAACATCACTATAACCTATTAAATTTAAAGAACTATGTTTAAAGTAAAACAATCCGAAATTGATAGTTCCTAATAGATATTTAAAAATTCGTTTAACAATAAGTAGGTGTGATTCTTTAGGATTAGATTGATATCTAACACAAGTACACATACTAAACATAATATCTGGTCGGCTAGCTGTTAAATAAAGTAATGAACTAATCATACTTCTATATTGTTTTATATCTACAGATCTTTTAGAGTCATCTTTATCCAACTTAGTAATAGTACTCGGTGTATTCTTTATTTTAGTGTTGTCTAAACCAAACCTCTTTAATAAATCTCGAGTATATTTTTCTTGTGAAATAAAAGTACCCTGATTTAACTGCTTAATTTGTAAGCCTAGGAAAAATGATAGTTCTCCCATCATACTTATTTCAAATTGATTAATCATGTCTTTCAAAAAAGATTTAACTAAATTATCATTTATTGCTCTAAATATGATGACATCTACATAGATTTGAACTACCAATATATCTTTTTCGACCTTCTTGATAAAAAGAGTGTGATCTGCCTTTCCCATAGAGTACCCTTTTTCCATAAGAAATTTAGATAATCTCTCATACTAAGACCTAGGGGCTTGTTTAAGGCCATATAGTGCCTTTTTAAGCTTGTAAACATACTCGGGATGTTTTGAATCTTCAAAACCTAGAAGTTGTTTTACATAAACTTCTTCTTTTATATATCCATTTAAAAAAGTAGTCTTAACATCCATTTGATATAATTTGAAATCCATATAATAAGCATATGCTAACAAAATTCGTATTGATTCTAGTCTAGCAATAAGAGCAAATGTTTCATCATAGTCAATTCCTTCTTCTTGCTTGTAACCTTGAGCAACTAACCTAGCTTTATTTTTAACTATATGTCCATCTTGATCTACTTTGTTTCTAAATACTCACCTTGTTCCTATTATGGAATGATTTTTAGGTGATGGAACTAGATCTCATACCTCATTTCTTGTAAATTGATTTAGCTCATCTTGCATAGCTAAATACCAAAATTCATCTTCTAAGGCATCTTCAATTTTCTTAGGTTCTAGTAAAGAAACAAATGAGTAAGCACCACAAATGTTGACTACTGATGACCTAGTCCTAACTCCTTGATTAGGATCACCTATTATTTGATCAATAAAATGAGATGAAGCATAACACCAATTTCTATGTTGTTCCATAATTTCTATATATATGACATTATTTTCTTCTAAATCTTCATTATTTAAGTTTATATTTCTTATTTCATCAGATAATCTCTCAATTTCTCTATTAACATCATTTGATATCATTTCTAGGAGAATTTCTGAATCAAAGTTTTCAACATGTCTAAAATCCAAATGAGAATTTTCATGAAATTTCACATGTAGGGTTTCCTCAATGGTTTTTGTTGATTTGTTATATACTCTATATGCCTTACTTCTAATGTAATAACCAACAAAAATACCCTCATCTGATTTGGCTCTAAATTTGTCTCTACGTTCCTTAGTGTTTAGAATAAAACACTTGCAGCCAAAGGGTTTTAAATAACTTATTTTGGGATCCCTGTTATACTATATCTCATAAGGAGTTTTATCCAAAATTGGTTTTAGATGTACTCTATTTATAACATAACATGTTGTATGAACTATTTCTGCCTAGAGAGATAGAGGTAACTTATTTTCATTTAACATGGTTCTAGACATTTCCTGAAGTGATCTGTTTTTATGTTCTACTATTTCATTTTGTGAATGAGCTCTTGGAAATGAGTACCTATGATCTATGCCTAATTCTTCACAAAAGGTGTCCATTTAATCATTATCAAATTCTATACCATGATCACTCCTAAGTTTTTGAATTTTAACATTTTGCTCCTTCTGAACTTTATTACACAATATCTTAAATATTTCAAAAACTTCAGTTTTATTAGCTAGAAAATAAACCTAAGTAAACCTAGAATAATCAACTAATACAAAAGCATAATGTTTACCTTCTAGACTAGTTGTCCTAGTAGGTCCAAATAAATACATATACATTAGTTCTAATACTCTTTTGCTTGTTATTTCATTTAAACTTTTAAAGGATGTTTTATGTAATTTACCTAGTTGACATGCATGACACAAACTCTTTCGAGTACTTAATACTAGGTAAACCTCTAACTAGATTCTTTTTAGATAGCTTTTGTAATAATTTTAAGTTTGAGTGTCCTAGCCTTCTATGCTATAAAATAACTTCATCCGATTTTGCAATTAAGCAAGCATTGTCTTTAATAATATCAGAAGGCAAATTCAGAATACAAATGGATCCTTTCTTATATGCAGTGAATAAAATTTTGTTTGTAGACATATCCATGATTTTACAGGAATCTTTTTCAAAAATTACTTTGTAAAACTTCATTAAAACAGGAACACTCAATAAATTAAAACCTAAGTTTTCCACTAATAAGACATCATTTATAAAATATTTTTCAGTTACCTGAACCTTGCTATACCTAAGGATATTTGTTTTACTTTTATTTCCAAAGGTAACTTGTCTGTTCTTGGTCTTTGTTACTTTTGTAAGTAATCGTATATTTCCAATCATGTGGCTGGATGCTCTACTGTCCATTATCCATTTTGATTTGTGTACCTACAAAATAGTTAAGAATAGATTTTATCTCTTGGAACCCATTTCTGAGTGGGTCCAAGAATTTTAGAGAGAATCATATCAAAATAATCAATATTTTTAGACTTCAACTTATCTATTTTTTAATGATTATTCTTATGTTTATTTCTCTTAGTGTTATAATTATCAGAATATTTTTCTCTATGAAAACCAAAGTTGAAATTTTCATTTTTGACATTATTTGATTGTTGATCCCAATATCCGATATTCTTTAAATATGAAGAAAACTGATCAAAAATATTAAGATTCTCAAATGACTTAGCTTGATTTTTCTAAAAATTTCTTTTGAAATTGTTGCATTGTGTGCTATTATTTATATGCTACATTTTATCAATTTGTACATATTTATCTCTCTTTTTAATCACACATGGAATAGTTTTTCTTTTACTATTTTTAGTACTAGAAATAAAGACATTATTTTTAGCAGTACCATCATGCAATATATAATTTTCAGAAGATGCATCGTGTAAACCAATACCATGTTTTTCTACATTTGATATTTTACTACTAAGTTCATTTGTTATGATTTGACTATTATTCCATTTACTTAATGTAGCATTTTGATCACAGACCTTAATCTTTAAGATATCAATTTCTGAATTTAAATCAGTAATAGTTAATTTTAGTTTTTCAATTTCACAGATGATTTTCTTCTTATCAGCAATTAAATTTTCACAATTAGCATGCAATTTTCTTTCTATTGCAGTAAACTTTAAAATTTCCTATGCATGCTTTTGATTTTCTTCTTTAAATTTGTTCAATGTAGAGTTTAGAAAATCAATCTTATTTTTAGATTCATCTAGCATTTTCCTAGTGTTCTTTCCTTCTGTTTTTAGTTTCTTATATTTTTTAGCCAATCTATTATATTCAACAAGTAATCCATCAAAACTATCAAAACTAGCATTTTGATTAGAGGATACCTCACTAGATTTTGCCATGAAGCATACATTTGCCAAATTTTCTTCTGAATCTGATTTTGATGAGGATTCATTGTCTGAAGTTGAATCATTTGCTTTTTCACTCTATGAAGCTGAAGAGTCATCCCATGTCACTTTAAGTGTCATTCTCTTTGTGAATTTCTTATTCCTAAAATTCTTCCTCGAATTCTTCTTATCTTTGTTGTGAGGACAATTAGTTTGAAAGTGACCATGCCTATTGCACTTGTAGCATATGATTTTGTTTTTCATGAATGACTTCTTCTCCATATCTCCAGATGTCTTTGCTGACCTGAAGTTCTTGCGTTTCTTCAACAAATTTCTAAATTTTTTGGTCAACAACAATAAATCATCATCAGAATCACTAGTGACTTCTGAGACTTTATCAGCCTCAAAAACCAGATCCCTTCTAGGATTCTTCCCTTTTGAATCTAAATGTTGTACTTCATAGGTTGTCAGATTGCCTATGAGATCATCGAGAGTATATGTATTTAAATCTTTGGACTCTTCAATTGATGTTGTCTTTTGAGTCCAAATTTTAGTTAAAGATCTAAGAATCTTTCTTACCAAGTCTTTTTCTTCGAATTTCTTGCCTAAAGATTTTAATGAATTTACAATCTCAAGAAAATGACAAAACATATCATAGATACATTCATTTTCGTGCATTTTAAAAAGTTCATATTTATGTACTAACATATTAATCTTTGATTCCTTAACCTGATTAGTACCTTTATTGGCAACTTCTAATGCATGCCATATCTCATATGCAGTTTGATATGCAGAAACTTTGTTAAATTGATCATGAGATAAAGCACAAAACAAGATGTTTAAACCTTTAGCATTCAGTGTCATTCACTCCTTTTCATCAAAAGTCTAAGTATCATATGAAGTCATAACTAATACTATGGGATTGCTAATTATATGTCATAGTTTGAAATCAATTGATTGAAAAAATACTTTCATCCTATATTTCCAGTAGCCATAATTGCTACCTTCGAACATAGGAGGACGATTAGTGATATGTCCTTTAGTCATAACTAAGATTTCAGTATTATCCATTTTAAACAGATGATCCTAAGTAAATAACAAGAAAAATCGATTCCTAAATAGAGAAATGAAAGCTTTTAATTATGAAAAATGTTCTGATACTAGTTGTAGTAGAGCGTAGACAATCTGACAATAATAAATGCTCTAATACTAGTTGTAGCAGAGCATAGACAATTTGATAATAATAAATGCTTTGATACCAATTGTAGGAGAGCGTGGGCAATCTGACAATAATAAATGCTCTGATACTAGTTGTAGGAGAGCGTAGGCAATCTGACCACAATAAAAGTTTTAATATTAGTTGTAGGATCGTTGTATCACAAGAGGGGGGTGAATTGTGTCTTTAGTAATTAAAATTACCAACGGATAAAACAAGAGCACGAAACACTTGTAAATAAAATTCTATTCTTTATAAACTTTAAAGACAAAATTTACACTATTTTTTCAGCTCAATTCTCTTCTTGATGGTTTTGATACAATAATGTCCGATATACAATTCAAATAGAAAATAAAATCCTTATTCAAAACTAATTTCAAATTATATAAAACCTAATCTTTATGCACGTAGTTCATTTCCTTCTTTTTGCTCAACTTCTGTATCTCTTATTCTCTAGTTGTCGAATTTCCAAACTTCTTGCATTTGCAGCTACTTTTCTGAAATTGCTTGGAATTTCGAACTTCTTTTGATGTTGGAGAATTTTTCTAGATATGAATATTCAAACTTAACTTTTCAGTTAGGAATCCGTATTGAATATTCAGACTTGGTTTTTGAGATTGGGATACTCATTGTAATGTAGCTTGTACTCTCTATTAGTAGTCGAACTCTGACTTCACGTTCAACACGTTCATCTGCTTAATCTACAATCTATAATCCATAATACACGTACTAATTTTTTCTTTAATTCAAATTACTATCTTTTTGAATTTCCACTTTCTCCACTATCATTTTGAATTTTCACGATCTCCACTCGTAGATTCAACGAAACTTTATCTTCTTGGAGTTTTTGTAGAATATCTTCTAAGTCTTCATTTTAGTCGAACACTTATCTTTTAAGTTTTATAAAAACTTGAACATTTATCTGTAACTCTTCGAGTTTTGCACCTGTAAAACACGTGACTGAACATAGAAAACTTATCTGTTCATTAGTCTTTTTATAAAACTCGAACAGTTATCTATCCATGCGTATAAAAACTTGAACAGTTATCTAACTCTTCAATTTTCATTACCGAATGCACATGGAAAATACGTGACAACTTAAAACATTAAAAACACATGTGCAAATAACTTAACTATATGAGTTTTTAACATAAACTTGAACAATTATCTATCTATGCGTATAAAAACTCGAACAGTTATTTAACTCTTCAATTTTCATTAACGAATGCATATGGAAAACATGTGATAACTTAAAACATTAAAAACACACGTGTAGGTAACTTAACTATACGAGTTTTTAATATAAACTCTACGACTAAATCGAAACATTAACTATCCAAAAGTTTAACTATCTTAAAATCTAACTATCCGAAAACTTTAACTATCCGGAAGTTAACTATCCGAAATAAAAATGAAATTTTCCAATAACTTGTCAATATTTAATTATGTGACTATTATACTTAGAGAATATTATTTAGACTTATTTTATAAACTTTAATAAAGCATTTATCATCAAAACAAAATTCCTAACACCTCCTAAACATGCCACATGTTGTGCCCCGAGACTACCATGTTAGCAACTACCGCAAAGCATCTCACCAGACCTAGATCTGCTCGACTCGGATCTGAAATTGGATCCAAGTGGTATAAAATCACCTAGGGCCCAAGTGACCAGCTTAGTTGGTTAATCTGCTATTAGGGGTGCTAATGTCAACCTTTTGTCTGCTAACGTCACCTCTTGTCTATTGACATAAGCATTCTGTTTGCTAACGTCATCTTCTGTTTGCTAATGTCATCGATCAATTTTTTCCAAGCGACTACTTACGAGCTTTGGGTGCCCCTTTTGGATGTTTGAGTTGCATCTTTTTCGCTATAATTGCATGCAAATGACGTTTTTTGAACCTTCCGAAGAGGCTCCTTCACGTACTGTGCATGTTGCCTTAGAGGGGGAATTTCGTGCATGTTGTGGCGAAGTTTCAAACTGTTGTATCCTCTAAGGAGGCCTCATTTCCTACTGATACCTTAGAGGAGGAATGTTGTGCACTTTAGCGGCATTCTAGACTACCCTAGCCTTTTAGGGGATTTGACTTTTAGAAAGTCAAACCCCCCTCTGTTAGGTTAGGCTTATGTGTGGACCTTTTGTGGGTTTATACTTTTTACCCTCTTTGTCTGCCTTAGGTGGAGTCACTCTATAGTCGACCCTAACCATATGTTAAGATTTTAGTAGAATCGGTTAGCTTTATTGACCTTAGTTAAAGTCAATCATTGACTTTGACTTTTGACATTTCTCCCTAATTTCTACCAAAGATTTTAGGGTCTTTACATGGGTCTCCTAGACCTATGGTTTCTTTGGAGAAAGCATTGTCCACTTATCTCAGTACTTTTAGAAGTTAGGATTGCTCGCACTCATCTCTTTGTGAGGCTAGCTTGTCCAGACAGATAAGGTGCCTTATACCTTCTATTTTCGTATCTAAGAAATTTACTTAAGTCTTTTGGATTAGCTCACGAGAGATTCTAGTTTGACATCATTCAAGTTTTCCTAGTCTTCCTGTGATTAGATTAGGTGGCGACTTCGTTCTTCTCATGGAGTGTCGTTTATAGACCTTTTAGGATTTTTTTTCATCCCCCATTTTTTTTTCTCATGGAAGAAGGGGGTGTAGCAAATACATTTTTTATTGTACCTTTTCTTGAAGGGGTTTATAATATTTATATGAAACACAAGTGAAGATTGTTATCACATTTTTTTACTTTACAATTTCATTCGTTAGATTGATAGAGAAGATTTACTTGAAAATTTATAATATATGATGATGACAATGTAAGATAGAATGAATATTTGATATTATTTATATTGTAATATTTGAAATGATTTTTTAGAATATGTATTTGTACTTCTGAATAAATATACTTTTTTATTTCATTAATATTGTTTTACTTTTAAAATTTCAAATTAAAAAGTGATGTATCGAACATACAATTTTAGGTCATGTTTTACAATCTATTTGTTTGATTTCTAAATTTTTGAATATTCCATTGTGTATTGACTCCTTTAATAAATTTTGTCTTTTTTGAATTTTTTAACAGATGCGTTAAGAAATTTTGACTATTTGACTTTTTGATTTTCTAACATTTCATTCCTTTGCATCTTAACTTTTTTTTTTTTTTTTTTTTCTGTTTATACTTTCCATTGTGCATCAATGGGTCATCAAAATAATAAAACATAAGTTTATATTATTACCAAATTATGTGTCTTTTTTTATAAAATATAAGTAAAAATTATTATAATATATTTTTTACTTTATGATTTTATTTAAAAAGTAAATAAAGAATATTTAATTAAAGATTTTAAAGATGAGTTATAAGAAATCAATAAAGTTAATTATGAAGAAGTGTTTGAACCTAAAAAAATAAAAAGAAATCAACATTCTTTTAAAACCTTCATGAGTTCTTTAAAGAATAAAATCTTTAAATTGAAATAATAATAATAATATAATAATTATTATAAATTTTTATGATTTAAAAAAAAAAATGATAATGTTTTTACATTATTGAACAGGTGGGTAGAAATGGGAATCGACACGGCGACGCATTCTGCCCTAGCGTTCCTGCCTCTCTCCCGATCTCATAATCCGATCTGCACAAAACCCCATTCACCAGCACCACCTTCTTCCCCTTCCACTCCATCACGGCAGGGAAGGAGAAGGGGCCACCACTATATCTTCTGCTGCGCACCTCTGTCGCTTTGCTTTCGGTCGGGTACGCGCGCGATCTCTGCCTTGTCTCTTGGACCGGGGGGACTGCATGATTTTGTGGTGAATGAATGAACACTTCTTGAAAATCGGTGTTATCGAGTCATTTGTGAATTGATTGTTCTACGCGCTTGCTTCAAGAATATTGCTCGTGATTGACGTGTGAACCTTCTGAACGACGTTCTGCATAAACAGCATTGCCGTCATCTTTGTAGTACACTCCTCTGGTGGGTAATTCTCTCACCGGTTCTCACCCTTGACGAGAAAAGCCCTAGCTCCCTCTCCTCCTTTTGGTGACTGTCTCGTTCCATGATGGAGATGACCGTGGCTTTCTCCACGGAAGCGCCGCCCCTCGCCGTCATCGCCGCCGCTACGATCGTTGGCTGTCGTATCGGCGTCGACTCCACTCTCCCTCCAGTCTCTGCTCCACGCTTCTGCTTCTCTTCCGGGTGAGTAATTGTTTACATCCCATTTTCGTTCTTCTGGCTTCGGATTGCTGTCGAAAGTTCGTTTTTATCGTTTCTCGGTAACGTTTGTGGCGCACTTTTTGTTCGTAGGATTCCTTAGCTGCGCCGGTTCCGTTTTGGTTTGCATTAACCTCCGTTTTCCTTATTTCGTGGTTAAAAAGGAAAAATCGTTTTATAGCAGTAGATAGGGAATGGTTCACAAAAGGTATTCGAAGAATAGTGCAATATCAAATTGTGGGTGATGCTATGCATCCCATTGTCGTTCGTGTCTGGCTTCAAATTGCTTTCAAATGTTCGTTTCTATCGTTCCCCAAGAATGACTGTGGCGATCCATGTTGTGTTTGTGGGATTCCTTATCTGCAAGGATGCTGTTCTGATTTGCATTTATCTCCTTTTTTTTAAGAGAGAACATAGACCTCTATAAATACAATCTATGCAGAGAAGACAAATATAACTTAAGCAATGTGAGACTAAATGCATGACACACATATAACCTTGATACATTATTTACTTCAATATTCTCTCTCAAGTTGAAGCATATATATCTATCATACCCAATTTGTTACATAATGTCTGAAAAACCTCAACACCCAAACCTTTGGTGAAGATATGTGCAAGTTGCTTTGAAGACTAAGAATACGAAATAGTGATCAAATCCTTCATCACTTTGTTATGAATGTAATGACAATCAACCTTGATATGCTTGGTGCACTCATGGAATGTAGGGTTGTTTTCTATGAAGATGACAACTTGATTGTTGCAATGTGTGGACATAGGAGTTTGGATTGTAAAAACAATCCCCTATATAATAGATTTGAGCCACATCATCTTACAAACAGCTTGAGCTATAGACTGATTCTGCTTCTACACTAGTTTTTGAAATAACATTCTACTTATTACTCTACCAAGTAGTGAGGTTTCTACTAACATAGGTACAAAACCCAGTAGACTTCTTATCACCTCTGTTACCTACATAACCTAAGTCTGAGGAAGTCTTGATCCTCAAGTAGTTGTGTCTCTTATATACAAGGCCTCTACTGAGCACATTCTTGACATAGTTAGAACATAGAGGGCTCCCTACCAAATGATTCTTGATTGAGTAGATTTATTGCATAAGCTATATTTGGTCTCATGATGTTTAGATAAATCAACTTCTCAATTAATCATTTGTACTATTGTGGATCCTCTAGAGACTTTGACAAATTGTCCCAAAAGGAAGGATTGGGATCAATTGGGGTACTCTTAGGCTTATGGCTTAGGAATCTCATCTCCTACAGCAAATTGAGTGCATATTTTCTTTGAGTCAAAGCTATTTTTTCCTTTGAAGTAAGCAAATTCAATACCCAAAAAAATTTGGATTTACCCATGTCCTTTGTAACAAAACATCTTTGTAGTTAGTCTTTAGTGTTGGCAATTGATCTTGAATCACTGCTTGTCAATAGAATATCATCCACATACACTACTAGAACCACACAATCAATATTTGTCTTTTTGTAACATACAAAATGATCTACTGCACAATGGTGAAATCCTCCATCTATCGTTGCATTGTTGAATTTCTCAAATCATGCTTGTGGGTTTTCTTTTAGTTTATAGATTGCCTTTAATTTGCATACCATGTCCTCTCTTTGAACAACATACCTTAGGAGTTTCTTCATAAATACCTACTCAATGGACCAAATCAAAATCTTTTTGATTAGAGACCATTTGAAGACACTTAAAGCTAGTACAATGATTCTTACCCAATTGACACAACTGACATTCAAAGGACAAGATAGAAAAGTAGGTTAGAGCTTGTTGGATCTTTCAATGGAAATGGTGAGTGCCATAAGATAGAAGTTACGGATGTAGTTGCCAACACCATCAATCCATGCAAAATCTCATCTCAAACAACCATACTCCTTCCCCATGCTTACAGTCCAAATCAATCCTCTTTTTCATCTATAGGTCCTAAACACTACAATGAAAGGAAAGAGTGTGATACAACACATCAACTGAATAGTAATGATACCAATGGAAAGTAAATTGATGGGAAAGTTAGGTATATAAAGAACTTTGTTTAGTTTGATATAAGAGGAGGCTTGAATAGTGCATTCCCTAGATATAGAATATGAACAATCACTGGTTATAATAACAGAGATAATATCTAATATGCTAGTCAAACAGGTGAAAAGATTGTGTACTTGACATGTGGAGAGAGGCTTTAGAGCCTATAATTCAAGCACTCTCCCTTTTAGCTAACATAGCTCTACTCATACTTGAAGTGGAAGCAAGAGTTGTAGTGGCCTAAAGCTGTAGAAACCACTTATAATTGGCTTGAGATATGGTGACTGTCGAAGCACTGTAGCAGTGGCATCATGTATTGTGGTGGTGGTAGTAGTCTCTATGATTCTCTGTGCCTATGTTGGTCTCCCAAATTTCTTCTAGCACCACTCAGACTTGTGGTTCATGAGCCCATAGTGGTCACACAACGTGCATTGTTGGCTATCTGCAGGGCCTCCTTAACATCCTACATTGTAGCCACAACCACAAGTAGTAGTCATAGCCAAGTGATCATCTATATGTATACTAGTGCTAGTAGAAATGCATAATACACAAGCAAAGGTTGTCTCTAGATCTAACAGTGTTTGCTCCAAGTATTTTCCCACACACTTGGGATGAAAGCTTCAGGGTTAAGGCTCAACAGGTAGGTAGCAACAGCAAGCTCATTCTGGTAATGCTTCATGGTCACTATATCAAAGGTCAATGGTTGATAGATCTCCAGCTCCTCTAACAAGTTGCACAATGTGGTGAAACACTCTTGGACAGACCATTCTCCCATGTGCAATGTAAAGATTTGCTCATATATTTGAAAACTCTAAAGATGTTTTTCTTGTGCCCATGCATTTGCCTTTTTCTTTAGTGTATCCCAACTTATCTTCACAGGTTGAAACATCATCATTCCCCTAGCAATTCTCAGTTCGATGCTGTTCTCCATCCATGTCACCATTGTTGAGTCATTGGCATACTACTCATCATAGGAGCTGTCCTTTGTATCAGTGGCAAATGCATGTGGTGTTTCACTTTTTGGTGAACTACAGTGAATGTCTAAAAGCATTAGGACAAGCAAATAGTTCTTGCCATTGAGTTTCTTGGATGTCCTGCTGAAATTTTTTGTGATTAGTTCTCTTGCTGCCATTGCAGAGTCCAAAAAAAGAGATAGAAACTGATCTGAATTGCTCTTATTTGTGTGGAGCAGGAGTGATCCAATGAGAAATTTCATTTCAGACCTTATAGGGAACCTCTAGAGGATAGGGAAGCAATGGTAGCAATAACTCAGCTTCCTCCACAGCCAAGCAAAAATAGTAGTAGTAGAGGAACTACCATTAGTGCATTTGGTGGCAAGAGGGGAGTAGGGCAACCCCAAAAGGGGTTGTAGGAAGGTTTGTTAGCCCTAGAAGGATTGGTAGGGCAGGCCTAAGACCTGGGAGGAGGTCGTTGGTGGCTTGTCTGGGCCTAGAGAGGGCTGACACACCTAGAGAGGGGGTGGTTGGGGTTGGAAAATGGGTGGGGATGTTTGGCAGGCCTTGAAGAGGTGGGTTAGGGAGGGAAGACGATGGTGGCTGCAGTGGAGGAGGGAGGGTGGTGGAGGTGATAGCTAAGGTTTTTTAGGCTCTGGTACCATGTGAGAACATAATAAATGAGTGGAAGTAAAATGAATTCATTAGCAAACATAAGGTTTCTATATGCAGAGGTTACATAGAGAAGACAAATACAATTTAAACAATGTGGGACTAAACCCATAACACACATATAACCCTAATACATTGTTTACTCCAACATCCATATTTCATGCTTAAAAAAAAATTCTTCTTATGGCAGTAGGTAGAGAATAGTTCACAAATGGTATTCCACGTGTGCAGCCCCAAATTGATGTTGTGAACCTGGTAACCAAGGGATAAACCACGTAAAACAACAGTACAGTAGGCAAGCAAAAGAAAGTCAGAATTACCCAAAATAAAATGGCCACTAAAAAGCAAATTTCCTGAATTGTGAATTTGCAGCGGATTCTTATTTCTTGTTGTTTCTCATGTTATCTTTTTTTTCTTCACTTGTTCAGGATGGAGCTCTGTGGTACCAACACACTCCTGCGGTACATTGGACGAGTTTCTGCTGCTCTTCCCAATTTCTATGGCAGGGATGCACTTGAATCTGGGCAGGTAGGTTCTGTTTTCTTTGTATTTTTTTGTCAAATGTGTACCCTTAAAATGTTTCCTAGTTAATTGGGAAGAAATGCAAGTTGTGAATTTGTCTTTGGCTGTTGTGATTATAGATTGATGAGTGGCTTGATTATGCACCGGTGTTCTCAATTGGTTCCGAGTTCGAGTCTGCTTGCACATATGTAGATAACTATCTGTCATTTCGAACATTTTTGGTCGGTTACAATTTGTCCATTGCCGATATTTCTATCTGGTCTGGACTTGCAGGTGAAGCAATTCATAACTTGCTAGTTCACATGCTTTAAAGGATTGAATCTTGTCTTTCTAATGTGATGGCATCTTTAACACTCTACAGGAGCTGGACAGAGATGGGAAAGCATGAGGAAGTCAAAGAAATACAAGAATTTGGTGCGATGGTTCAATTCAATTGCAGCGGAGTATGCTACTGCTCTAAATGAAGTGACTGCTACATATGTTGGTAAAAGAGGATTGGGAAAGCCAGTGGTGGTGAAGCCTAAAGGAATAGAACAAGGTGTAGAGATTGCTTCAAAAACAATGGATGGAAAGGTTGTTGATAGTGATGTAAGAGAGAGAGCCTCCACTCCTTTTGAAATAGAACTCCCTGGTGCAAAAGTTGGAGAAGTGTGCTTGAGATTTGCCCCCGAGCCTAGTGGTTATCTTCATATTGGGCATACTAAAGCTGCTCTTCTGAATCAGTATTTTGCTCAGAGATACCAAGGAAAGTTGATAGTTCGTTTTGATGATACTAATCCCTCAAAAGAAAGCAATGAATTTGTGGATAATTTGTTGAGAGACATTGGGACGTTAGGCATTAAGTATGATGCTGTTACTTTTACTTCAGATTACTTCCCAGAGTTGTTGGAAATGGCTGAGAGATTGATCATCCAGGGAAAAGCATACATTGATGATACCCCTCGTGAGCAGATGAAGAAAGAGAGGATGGAAGGTACCGAGTCAAAGTGCAGGAACAACACTGTGGATGAGAATTTGGCATTGTGGCGAGAAATGATTGCAGGGTCTGAAAGAGGCTTGCAGTGCTGCATGCGGGGAAAACTTGGTATGCAATATTCTAACAAGGCACTCAGAGATCCTGTTTATTATCGTTGTAATCTAGATCCTCATCATCGCATTGGGTCAAAATACAAGGTGTACCCAACTTATGATTTTGCATGTCCTTTTGTGGACTGTTATGAAGGAATAACTCATGCACTTCGTTCAAATGAATACCATGACCGGAATGCACAATATCATAAAATTCTTGAGGAAATGGGACTCCGGAAAGTTCAAATTTATGAATTTAGTAGACTTAACATGGTATATACACTTTTAAGCAAGCGCAAGCTTCTTTGGTTTGTGCAGAATGGGCATGTTGAGGGATGGGATGACCCCCGCTTCCCAACTGTTCAGGGAATAGTTCGCAGGGGACTTAAGATTGAGGCATTAATACAGTTCATTCTTCAACAGGTTTGTTTCAAGTACACAATTTTGGTCTCAATTTGTAACTATTTTAAATTAAATACTGAAATATGGACCATTTTTTATGTACAGGGTGCCTCAAAAAACATTAATCTGATGGAGTGGGACAAGCTATGGACCATAAACAAAAAGATAGTTGATCCAATCTGCCCTAGACATACTGCTGTCATAGAAGTGCAGAAAATATTGCTGACTCTCACAGATGGTCCAGAGAAGCCTTTTGTCCGTGTCATCCCTCGGCATAAGAAGTATGATGGTGCAGGATCAAAAGCCACAACATATACAAAGAGAATATGGATAGATTATGCTGATGCATCTGCTATATCTTTGAATGAGGAGATAACTTTAATGGATTGGGGAAATGCCATTGTGAAGGAGGTTAAGAAAGATGAAACAGGAAACATTACAAATTTGATTGGAGTTTTGCATCTTGAAGGCTCAGTTAAGGCAACTAAATTAAAACTAACATGGCTTCCTGATATGGAAGAGCTGGTCAAGCTTTCTCTACTTGAATTTGATTATTTGATCACAAAGAAGAAGGTATTCACTGTTAATATACACATATGTTTATTTATTAATTTAAGAACATTCATTTAATCATCCTCATCCTAGGACCTTGTGATCTTTTTCAAACATGTATTTCTCATGCAGACTAATTTAATATATATTGTTTCCATTTTATTTGTTTGTATGCCAAACTCCTTTTTCTTGCATCTAATTACTTCTCTTCTTTTTTGTTTATGCATATTAGGTTTGTTTTATTATGCATCTTTACTGATTTAAACTTTATTTATCTAGTATTTGCAATTGTATCTAATACAAAGGGTACAACATGCAAAATTTATTTATTCTCGAGCAAAAGAAGCTACATTGCTAGTGTGACATCAAGGTGGATTGTCAAACTTGTCGGACAACTTACAAATATTTGTTTTCCACCTTTTTAGCATTGCAAGAAGAAAATCTAGAACCTGAAATATGATGCAAATTCTTATTTGCTCCCCTCCCCATAAAATGTATTACGACCATCATCATCATCTAATAAACAATGATTTATAATAGCCAGATAAGCATTATGTTTTATTTACAATAAGAATGATTTCTTATTGTCAGATTATTAGTTATATGGGTTAATGAGATATTGGATATCTATTTAATCTAAACCTTAATCACTACACACACATGTAATCATAATAGCAATTAGGTGATTATGGGATTTCATAAAAAATATATGTAAGGTGATTAGGGTTTGGATTAAATGGATCTCCAATAACCCATCAACCTATGTAATGAATAATCTACCATTCCCCCTCAAGTTGAGCATATATATCTAACATGCTTAGTTTGTACAAATGCAATCATATGACCCAAAATTGAGTTCCTTGGTGAACATATTTGTAAGTTAATTAGACAACAGAATGTATGGAGTAGAGATAATACCTTTCATGACAATGTTTTGAACATAACGGCAAGCCACTTTTATATGTTTGGTTCTGTCAAAGAAATATGTAACTGGTTAATGTTAATGATCTGATCTTATGATTGTTCCATCCACTAAGAAATATTTGGTCTTTGATAATGTTACTCTCTTCGAATCTCAAGGATTCTTTAAGAGCAAATTTCATAATTCTTTCATTGAAAGTATACTTGTGTCATCTGTTCCTGAACATGTTTCTATCACTGAGAGCCAGAAAGTTGTTTCCGCTTAGAAGGTTGATTCAGTGGTTGTCCAGGAAGAGGCTCTTGTCCCCTTACAATCCACTCATGGCCAACAAAGGCTTTCATCTATTGCTACACAACTTGCTAATACCTCTTCTATGATTGTGATCTATCACAAAGTGATCTTGATCTATCCACTATTGTAAGGAAAGGTGACAAATTCACCACTGCCTATCCCATATCACGCTCTCTCTTATGGAAAACATCACCCATCGTTTTGCACCTTTGCCTTATCTATATTCTCTGAGCTAATCCTTAAGAACTATTAGGAGGTACTTCAAACTCCTCATTGGAGAGCTACTGTAGATGAGGAGATGCAAGCTTTAATATTTCAAGGCACATGGGTTATGGTCTCTCGCCCTAAAGAAACTAATATAGTCACTTGCTGGTGCGAATTTACAATTAAGTACAAGCTTGTTGGGACAGATAGGTATAAGACTTAACTAATTGCATGAGGCTTCACATGGGAGTATAGAGTTGACTATATAGAGACCTTCTCACTTGTGGCTCAATTGAATTCTAGATGTGCATTGCTTTCTCTTGCTATAAATCAATCCTAGGCACTTGTACAAGTAAATGTGAAAAATGCCTTTTTATGGAGTAGAGATAATACCTTTCATGGAAAATACATTTGATTGAGTTGGGGTTTCCCATAAGTGAGCTCATGCTCATGCATTTTGATAACCAAGCCTCCATTTTTATTACAAATAATCCAACATTTCATAAAAGAACCAAGCATATATAGGTGGATTGTCATTATATTTGAGACATTGTCACAAAGGGTATCACATCTACTTCTTATGCTCAATTGTTTGATTAGTTTGCGAATATTTTCACCAAGGGACTAGGTGTTGAGTTATATGATTACATTTGTGATAAGCTAGATATATATGTTTCAACTTAAGGGGTAATGTTAGATTATTAGTTATATGGGTTATTGGATATTCATTTAATTTAAACCCTAATCATCATACATACATATGTATATATATATATATATATATATATATATATAATGTAATCCCATGATCACGTGGTTTATTCATCCACTAGAAAAAATGGTATTTTTTAGGATGGCCCATACAGTCATTGTGAAGAATGATGAAAGGAATGCTGAAATGAAACAAAATTTGAGCTCTTAATAGGCGAAAGATCAGCATGCAAAAAGAACATTTCCTGCTCAAAACAAATCATCCGTATCCTGCCAGCTTTGGCTTTCTTATTTGTTGAGCAGAAGTTGAATGTGATGATGTTTCATTCAAGTAGAATTTAGACTTGGCTAGGAAGCATCAATAAAATTTGGAGATTAAGATGCGATGCAATTGGATTCAAAGATTATATAATTATATAAAATCTAGGATATGACTTGGCTTGGGCATGACATTAAATGAATAATATATTTAAATATAAATATTTAAAAATTAAAAATATCACATACAAATAACATAAGATAGACATATAAGTCATACATAATATGATACTATAATTGACAAAACATGCATAAACATATCAAAAGAGTTATCTTATGGTATTTTAATTAATAATGTGCAACTAAAAAAATCATGTCATATGCTTATTCTGTTCCTAGTCTGTATTGTATCTTAGAGAATCCTAGTGTGTTGTATCTGATACATGTTGGGTGCAGGTGTGGTAAATGTTTAGGGTAATCTATGTTTTCTAGAGATTTGGCTAGTTTTAGTGACAAGACATGGATTGTGAAGTTCATCTTTGTTTAAGATAATGTGGGTTAGTTTGGAACAAAAAGTACGGTACTTCACCTATTTTGAGTAAATCAAACAGATCATATCAAAGTAGGGTCATTTAGATGGGATTTTCTTGTTTGAATTTTTAACAGGTGCCAATTTTGAGTATTTTTATCAGATGTATCCTAAGAGACTGGTGCCAGTTTTGAGCATAACATCAATTGAAATTAGATTTGACACTCATGGTTCTGGGAATAGCACTATGGTGAATGTAATATCTTTAAACTATGCCTTGAGTGAAGTTTATAGATTTGCAGGTACTTTTTCTTTATGCCCTTGGTGTTTTTGGAAGTTGTTTTTGAGCAGTAAGCAGAGCAATTTATTATATGAAAACATTAGTACAAAGAATGAGGCTTATCAGGGAGATAGGCCTGAGGGATGGGGAAAGAAAATACATCAAGAAACGAGAGTACATTAAAAAAGATCAAAATTCTAGAGACATGGTAGCTTAAGAAATAAGAACAATGGTCGTCAACCAATCTTGAATGGTAGAATCAAGGTCACGGTTGAAGATGATAATTACTCTAAAATATATGAAATCATGCAATCCCTTATAAGTATAGAGGTGGACATCTTGTTACGAAAAACCTTCTGTCTTGTTCCAACCAGCGAGACCACCAATGACCATGAGATAAAGGAGGTCATAATTGCCACCTGCGTTTGTGTTATATACCAATTGAATAAGTCTCACCATGAAAAGTGGTCATCATGGTGAAGATGGAGAAGTCAATACTCTATGAATTTAGGAGACGTTGCTGCCAAACCCATATTTAAGGATAGGTCCGATAGAGATTTAGAATATCATCTGATGAATGGCCTCCCTAAAAAATAGTCATAATGGTGAAGTTCAAGAAGTCAATGGTCCTAACAATGAAGTTGAAAGAGTCGGTACTCTTTGTCCGTAGGAAATGTTGCCACCAAACCCTTATCAAAGGATAGATCCAAAAGAGATTTAGAATATCCTTTCATGAAGGGCCTTCCAAAAAATAGTCATGACAGTGAAGTTGGAAAAGTCAATACTCTTTAGGAGATGCTACCACCAAACCCAATTGAAGCATAGATCCAAAATATATATTATCTCTTTTGGTGAAGTTCTCCACCTGGCTGCAAAGTCTCTTGAATTTGTCAAGACAATCATTCTGTTCATCCCTTTGCCTCAATTTTGATAACAACAATCCCATTGCATCCTCGCATTTTAGCCCAATCCTTATAAGGGCCTTAGCACTTCCCAACTCCGTTGCTCCATCTTGCTCGTAAACTACATATGTCTTAATATTACCTTGGTAACTTGGTTGGCCAAACTAATTGCACCATTGAATTGAGAACACTACTTTGTTATATCTTGTACCCATAGAAAATATGCATTTGCTTATCCAACATCTTTGTTTAGCTTTCTTTTTCTGTTACACGGTATGGTGACTGACTTGTTCCATGCATTACATAGCTGGAGGAAGATGAAGAATTTGTGGATTTTCTCAATCCTTGCAACAAAAGGGAGACTGCAGCCCTGGGAGATTCTAATATGCGTAATTTGAAACAAGGGGAAATTCTACAGCTTGAGAGGAAGGGCTATTTCCGCTGTGATGTTCCTTTCATCAGAGCTTCAAAGCCTATGGTTCTGGTAGCAATCCCAGATGGTAGGCAGCAGTCATTATCAAAGAAATAATCTTTAGACATATGACATCACGAAGGTTCTGTCTGTCTGCCTGTCTCTATTGTTGCATGGCTTGCTGCCCTTTTTCCGAGCTTTTTCTTTCAATTTTTTTTAAAATTTAAATGTTTTGAGTTCCCAATTTTTCGGTCATCTATTTTGCAAGCTGTTTGAATTTTATTTCGGAGGAAGGGGAGACCTGACCTTGGTGGTTTCTATTAAGAGTGGATTAAGTTATTTGTGGTAATTAATGTTGTTGAAACTATCCATCCCTCAAAAGTTCTTTTTAGAAATTTATTTTTATGTTAACCATTTTCCAGGTTAATATAATTACGTTATTCGTTATCAAATTCCACTGAATTCATTGTGGTGCATATTTTGTATTTTTGTGAGGCATAACACGGCAATCAGATGATCCACGGAGATACATGTATCAGGACACGCCTTTGCCTTTCTGCTTCCAATTCGTCCATGCTTCATCATCATATTCATCTACTGCTTCATCCTAGAGACGGATGAGGCCAAAGTGCACCTACCTTTGGACGAGTTTTGGTCTAGTTTTGTTTTATGTATCGTATGACAACAGCGACTTTCACCATTGGTGTTCAAACATTATTTTGCATGCATTAATATTTAATAAGGATGTGGGTGGTTGAATTTTTTTTGACTGCAGTAAAGATATCGACACCAAGATTTCGGTGGAAAATATGGAACTTGATTCAACAAGTTGGATGAAATTTGTTGAATCCTGCAAGCATGGTAGGGAGATACTGAGTCATGCTTTTTTCAAGAAGCTATATGCAAATAGTTTTTGGATTAATATCTTATATTCAAAATCATGGTTGATTGCTTCTTATCAAAAACAAAATTGAAATAAAATTTGTTTGAAACCTTTTTTATTAGAAAATGTTTTAATAAAACTAGATGAACTTAATTAGGAGTCTTTGAAGAAGATGCAAGATTTCATCTTTTCAACCATATTATGCTTTTAGTTGCTTTTTTGATACGATTGTGGTGGATAAAAATTTTCCAAATCCTTGATTCCACGTGGTATCCGAAAAAGGTGAAGTTGTAGACATCATGATTTTGAAAGAAATCGTCATCTCTCACGATTCTCCGATTGTGAAAAAAATATATATTATAAAAAACCGTTGAAAAGTCAATTATGCTGGTTGAAAATGTGTCATCTCATATTTATTTTAAGAAGAATTGTAAAGGAAATCATAGAATCTTTAGAATCAAACCAGGTAAGTAAAATTGGTCTTAAACAATTGTTGCGCAATCTTCCAAATCCCATTTCTACCTTTCCATGCTTATTTGTTATATGTTTAAGAAAAGTTTCGCCTCCAATAGGAAGAGAGTGGAATTTATGTTTATATATGTTGATTTTTTTTATTCATTGTGAATTAACTTTGAATACGTACTTTTAAACATATAAAATAAACTACAAACGAGGAAATGTGCTAAAAAAAAAGGGTCTCGTATTAGATTAAAAAGAAAAGACCTAGATTTGTATATATTAATCAAATAATTTTTCACAATTTGAATCATTTTCTTGGAGTAGAAGACAAGGCAATGGCTAGTACACTGATCCACTCATAGAACAATGCGAATTGAAGATGATTGTTTGCAACGAGAGAGAAAGATTGACTGAATGATTTAATTCCAGAGGTGTCTTCTTCCATGAAAACTTAGATTAGCCATCAAGTCTTCCATGGATATTATTACAATGGTTTTTTTTTTTTTTTTTTTTTCTGCTTGTGCGATGACTACGTCATATCTTCGTCTCCAATTCTCTGCTCCAATAAGGAAGGCGAAAAGACTGCATTTACGGGAACCACGCCTAATTCACTTTCCTCGACCTTCCACTTTATATATCATGATAAAAATAAGTAATAGCATAAATGTCATTAATATTTTTGTCCAATTAATAGGCTTTAATTTTGAAATTTAGTTTGTAGACGATTACAAATAAATTTTTGTTGATTATTTTAACAGGAAAAGCACTAGAATAAGCGTGCGCGCGGGCGTGCGCACACACACATATGTATATATATGCCTGATTTTTACATCTAGCATGTGTCATGAACATGTAGGTAGCTACCGGGAGAGGAATCTTAATAAAATAATGAATTGTGCTATGGGAAAATCTTATATATATCATTATAAAATATCTATTTATAAATAGGCCCTTCATCATAAATAAATATTTGTAACTAACGGTCCATTGCAAGATTACCTTACTATTGGATTATGACTTTTTTATTTTATTTAAAATGACTAAATTATCTTTATTATTTTCTTTGCTAACCTAATGTAAGCTATCATTTTTAATATGGGAAAAGTGGTAGGAGGTGAATTAGTAAACGAGTCAAGGAAAAAAAATATTTTAAACATATCTGTTAATTATAATAATATTTTATTATAAAAAAAAGAAAATATTTAAAAAATTATTTTTTTAATATTAAGATAAAAAATTTATTCAAGGCTGGGAAATTCTTGACCACCGTTAAAATCAAGAAACTTAATTTTGAAGAAAACGTTAATATTTATATCAGCTGTTTTACAAGGTTTCTTGAAATACTTGGACGCCCTCCTTCTCTCTTCTCGCGATCTGGTAACCTCCCTCCTGTCGGCCATGGGACAGTCGTCGTCGACCACCGGCAGGAGAAGAAACGACCACCACTACGCCCAAAGCCCTAGCCGCCCTCCTCCTCCTCCGTATTCCGATCCCCAACAATCACCGCCATCACAACCACCACCGCCATCACCGCCGCTTCCGCCGCCGCCACCGCTACCACCACCACCTTCCTCATACCCTTTCCCCTCCAATCCCCCCCCCCATACGCCTCCTTATACTCCCTCCCCCCCTTACAACGTCTACTCTCCGCAGCCTTCCATCAGGTCGTTCGCCCCCATGATCCAGGGCCATTCGGCATGCCGCTACTACCCTGCCAGCGCCAACCATCAGGGTGGGGGCTGGTGGTCCTCCTTCGCCCCCCATCCTGGATACTCTGCCTACGCACCTTCACCTTCCAGTTGGACGCCACCGCCCGCTGTTTACCCCATGCCTCAGCATCACCAACACCAGCAGCCGTACGTGGAGCATGAAGAGGGAAAGAGGGTCAAGAACGATGTGAACGTTCACAAGGAGACGATTCAGCTCGTGCGAGATGAGGACAATCCCGACCAGCATCTTGTTTCCTTCACCTTTGATGCTAATTTTGATGGAAGGTATGTTGGCTTCCTATTCGAGTCCTTTCTTTTGTTCGTTGAGATTTGTCAGACCTTTCTTTTGTGCTTTTTTCCTTGGTTTTGCCAAATGAAACAATTTCTGATCCATTACATCGGAGAGAATTGTCATGTTCCATTATATGTTATTTTGTCGTTTTGTTATTTGTCGTTAGTGATGTAAAAGTTGTCATGTCTGCGTGGAGATAGCTGCTTGAAACGAACTTCTGTTATTTTCAATATAATATCAAGGTCCAGGGAGCCAGGAAGCAGCCCTCTTGAACCTTAAATCTACTACTGTGTTCTAGCGAACGCCGGTGAGTAGTGGCCACCGCCTTCCTTACAGGAGTGCCAGAACTCCGCAACCTTGCTACCTGAGAGTGAGGAATGGAGAATTCTTCACAATTGGTAAATCACACAGTTCTTGATGATCACCATTGGCTGTCCTTCAATTGGCGTGCCTCTGGGAACTTTGGGAGCACATCATGAACCATAAAAAGAACGTGATTGATTTGTTGGTTGGATGGAACTTACATTTTTTTGTAGAATTGTTTTAGTGTTAAAGGTAGGAATTTAACACTTAAGCAATGAAGAAAAATTTAAAAGATGATTGCAACTGTAACTTTGCTCTTCAAGTATTAAATGAAAAATATGTTCCCAAATACTTCTTGATCTAGTGGATAATGATCCACAATTCCTCAAAAATTCATCCAGTTTCTCAGATCAGCAAGGCAAACTACCCAATCAGTGCAAATCATTTAAAAAAAATCTTCAAAATGATTAATCAGTCTGAATACTCTCCTAGAACTTGTTTCTTTTACTTTTGGGTTGAACGCAGAAAATGCTTCATATAAGCTTATTCGTTTTCAATTCATTTTTATTGATCTTCCAGTTACACTTATTGTTGTTATTTTTATAAGCTTCTTTATTTTATCAATTTTTATTTTTAATACATATTTGTATCACAAGTGTATTATTATAGGGTCAATGTGTGTGTAGGCATTATTTTTCAAGAAGGTAATACTAGTGGTCCTTTGTGTGTATGGGTGACATGACTCTAGGATTGATGAAAACTTACTTTGTTATGCATTAGCTACAAAGGTTTCTTACTTGAGGAAATCTTTTGTTGGGTTTATGAATATATCTAGATTAAGTCATTTGTGCAATATATGTTCTATAGTTATCACGTTGAAAGGTGACTTCAAGGTGAGACACCCCTTGAAATGCTTGAGGGGAGAGGAGAGGTGATTGCCTGATTGAAGCAAGGCAATGATTATGAAATTTACGTAAACAAATAAATAAGCATCCAATCATATAAGGCATCAATAATTAAATCAAATATGAATAAAATAAAGAGTAATATAAACATCATAATGATAAGCCAGTGAAATAAAGATTATAAATAATGTATCTCAATCAAATATCAAAAACATTCAAGAGTTACTCACCACTATGTCATTAACATAAGACATCAAATTTTAAGTATAAGTTCACAAAAATTGAAGGTGCTGATGTATTAATTTACATACTACAAAAAATAGAGTCTACATAGATAGATAGATAAAAGAATAAAGAATCTTCTTTTTATATTTTAGATTAGTTGAAGTCTTGAATCTTAAAAAAATCAGAAAAATCATTAGAATTTTTTTGAAAGGTATATAGGGTGGTTCTCATCGATAAAATAAGCATCACTCTTACAAAAAATCTGATCAAGAAAAAATTTAGCAGGATATTAAGAAAATAAAAATACGAAAATAGGGAAAAAATTAATATATTGTATACTTGAAATGCAAAGGAGGGTCATGGAAGGATGAGAAATAGCTCATTACAGGATTGTTGGAGTGGAAAAAATCACTGAAAAAGTTAGGAATACTATCTCTTCACTAATGCAATCTAGGCGAGAAGTGAGTGAGTTGATGCTAAGGCAATAGAGATGAGAACTTTACTAAACCTTGGTGTCTCAATTGGTTTTTATGTGAGGACCCAATGCTTCACCTTGCACGCCTTAATAACTTGACATGTTAATAGAAGCCTACTGCAACTGTTATAAGCTTTCAATTGTCTAATGCCTTTACTGATTTGTGCAGATTTTTGTCCATTCACCTGGTCACATTTAAGAACCACAAACAAAAACAATGGGATTGTTTGTTTACAGTTTTTTGAAGTGTTTTTTTTTTTTAACTTAGTGACATGGCATTAAAAATAATTGCTTAGTAGATTTGAGAAGAGAGAAGAAACTCACAAGAGAGTTGAAAAGTGCAAACTAATAAACTAATAAACCACAAACTCAAAACAAACATGCCCTATGTTGGTTGCTAACAACATTCAATACTTCAATTAGGGAGTTGAAAAGTGCTAGGATAAACTTGAGTCACTAGGTCTTAATTACCTTTTACCTTTTGTCATTGACCTTGTGCTTATAAGCTTTGGATATAGAGCCTGTATAACTTGGCCACCAGATGGCTAGGCAAATAACTGACCTACCAATAAACATTGGTCATTGCACTTTACGATGGATTAAATAATCAGTCATTGAGATGCCATTGTGATGGGGACCATGTGGTGTGCCATTAGACTGCATTTTAGTTGTCACAAAGCATATGCTTGGGCATGTACTCTATACTCATCCACTCCAATAGAGGATGAGTATGTAGGGGGGGGGGGGAGTTGGAGTTATCCAGGCTTGCTTAATCCAAAACTACTTTGGGTACCCTTAGATGGGTGGCAGTTTGCTGGCTTTAGGTTGGTTGGTCAAATCTTTTTTTTGTTGGGTATTTAATTTATGTAGATACTTTTGACAATAATAAGAACTTATGTGAAAAATAACTTTTGTTGTACAAAGATGTTTTTCATGTTAATACATGAGTTATTTTAGCATATGAAGTAATATGTACAAAGGAAATTTGTTTTAGTGGAAATAAGGAAATATATTAAAATTGAAAATAACAAGGAGGCCTATACAAATCGTAGGCAAGTTAAACCAAAACCTACTGGACTTCAAAAGGAAACCCACCAGAACCAAGAAGAAAAACCTTAGTCTTATGTAAAACAACAAGAGACAACCATATAATAGATTGAGAAAACCACATCATAAGGTGACAAGTGGTTGAAGCCATGCCATAACCTCAGTGTCTGCTAGCTTACCCTAGTCTTGCCAAGATCTCTTCCGATGCATCACACATTTAAACACCTTTGGCATGAAGTGGACCTCATCATGTAGACACCATGAAACATCCTACCATTCTTTTCCAACCATGGTCTCCACATGGCATAAGTGAAATAATGCACCAGATTTTTTTTTTTTGAATTTTGTCAAGCCCTCCTTTACTTAGGGGTGCACATATTAACCATCACTTGATGGTTAACCATCAATCAACTCGAATTCTGTTAGGTAATGGCTGACTCAACTTGTATCAGGTTAGTGGTTAACTATTAATATGTCACATTGTTTAATGTAAGCATTTGATCTATGTTTCGATTAACTAATCTGACTTGATTAACCTTATTTTGACCTTACTTGCTTGGTTGTGTAGCCCTGCCTCTATTGCCCATCTCTCCCAAAACTTGTACACACCCAATATCCTGAGAACATCTAGACCCAATCATGAGCATCATCTTCTCCTCAGCAAAGGACAAGCAAATAATAGGTGTCATTAATCTTCCTTGTGTGAACCACAAAGCCTACATATGCTTGCTGAAGAATAGCCTTTTTTCTAAGCAAAGAATTTGTTGGTACGATTTCATGCTACCTTTGTCATGCAATGAATTGGACTTAAGTAGGAATCTAATTTCTCCATATGCAATTGAACTCTCTATATCTAAAACTACCATTGGTTAAAGCTTTATGCAAAGATATGATTGAGAATGCACCATTGTTGCTCCATTGCTACACTTGGGAGGGGTATTTTGTAGAAACTAGAGAAAAATCATGAGAATGAAGAAGAGAAAGTAAATCAATTAGCTTAGTTAACTTTGAATCACTGTACATTCCTTTGGAATTGAACATTCCACACTATCTTTACCTTAGAAAAAGTAAAACACTCAACAATGCTCACTTGGGTTGAAGATATGATGGAGAACAATGTTGGGATTGAAGATGCTAAGGGGGTCCTACCAACTCAAATAGCTCTCTAGAAACTAATCCCTCACGCATTTCTGACTAATAGCTTCAAACCACACTTAACAATCTCATTAGCCTCAAGGATCTCCTTCTGCACACTTAAGATGTTTGCAGCCCACCCACCACTCTCCCTCCCCCTCCCCCTTGCTCTCCTAGGACTAAACCATTTCCCCTCAATAATATTCACCCACAAGCATGAGGCATCCTTCTTCTCATAAAAGTATCACTACTTATCCAAGAGAGCTAAATTCATAGGGTGGAAATTACATATGCCTAGATGATCTTCTCATTTATGCTGAGTAATCTTCTTCCAAGCTACAAGTTGAAAACTAGACAGGCTCTCCTTCTACCCCCCTTTCCAAAGGAATGGCCATTGTATTTGTTCCAAGTGATTTGCAGCTAATGTTGGGACCCAAAACATAGACAAGTACTGTAAAGGCATCTTAGTAAGAACTGATGTTATGAAGGTCAACTCCCCCATATGAGACGAATCTACTTGCTCATCTAGGCAACCTCTGTTCAAATGTATCAACAATAGGCTACTAATCCTTAGCCTTCAACTTCTTTGTTGACAAAGGTGAATCCAGGTAGTTGATCAATGGTTGCTCGACCTTGCCACAACTTGAACCTCTACTATTGGAAGTGCAACTCCCACAATTGTTGACTTGTGAAAATTCACTTTTAAACTTGTAACTAAACTAAAGAGAACTAGTATACGTTGAAAATGTTCAATCTGATTTTGGCTTGCATCACAAAACACTGGTGTCATTGTGTATTGTAGGTGTGTGACACTTAGAGTCTCTTAATGTGGCTAAAAACCTTTGATTAGTCCATTTCCTTTGACTTTTAAGTGCATCCATTTGAATACCTCTACAACCAAAGGGAATAGGAATGGGGACAAGGGGTCTCCTTGTTGAAGTCCTCAATCATGCCTAAACTCTCTTGTGTGATAGCCATTGACCAAGCTGTAAAAGGAAACTGTTCTAACATAGTATCTGATCAATCCTGTCACTTTATACTTGATCCCTAGCCACTCCCCCTTAAAGGAAGTCCCAACTTGAAGTGGAAGCAATTAGGATGTGATTAGTGGAAATGCTGGCTGGCTATAGCCTAGGCCTTCTCCCATATCAAGTTTCCAAATCAGTCCTACCTTTTTTCAACATCATCTTATTTCCATACATTCATGACCAACAAGAATGCCATCCAAGATTTAGTTCCCCTTTACAAAAGCAATTTGATGATCCTTAGTAAGCTTCAACAGGTCCACTTTTAGTCTTTCTACAAGACATTTAGCTATTATCTTATAATCAATTGAGTGGGCTAATCAATTTGAAGTTGCCAATGCCCACAACATCCACTTTCTTTAGAATGAATGTCATAAAGGCTTAATAGCCTACCCAATATTGCCTCCATCTTGATAAAAATCAAACATAATCAACATGATACCTTCATTGATCAAGTCCCAATTATTGTGAAAGAACATAATCAGAAAAACATCAAGGCCAAGTGCCTTATCTCCAACCATAGAAAGATAGCTTGTCTCACTTCGTCCTCTGAGAATTTGGCTCCAGATCTCTAGCTTGTTCTTTAATGATCTGTTGAGACCCAAAATCCTGTAGCTTTAAGAAAAGTCCTCTCTTCTTACTCAAGATCTTGCAGCTCTTAGAAAAGTAACCTCTTATTACTCAGATTCTCCACATAACAATTCTCACTTTGACTATAGACATTATCTTTATCTGTGAAACACTGACCTGAAATTGTAATGGAATTCAATTGTTTTATCTGTGGACGATGAGATGCCAGCCTGTGGAAAACTTGGTATTCCTAACACTTGCTTTGAGCCATAAAGTTCTAGACCTTTGTCTTTCAGCAATTTCTTCTTTGGCAAGTTTTTCTTTCAAATTTTGTTTCAAACATTGTCTAACATCTTTGTTGGCATTTGACAAACTATCACTCTAGTTTTCCTTCCTATCTAGATCTGCAATTAGACTGAGCTTGGAGAATTGCACCTCCAGATTGTCTTTTTACGACCTTCCATTGCTTTAAGAAATTTCTTTATATTAGTAACAAGTGCAAACTCATAACCTTAATGCATGGTCACATCTTTGATTTTTAATTTCACATATCCCATCATGAAAGTACATAGCATAGCCCCTTTGAATGAGTTGGCCTACACTAAAAAAAATAAGTGCTAGGCTAGGTATGTAATACACATCATGAATTAATCTTTCAATACCTGACTTAGTCTTCCCTACAACAATACCTTTGTCTTTAATTTGGACATAGTTGTCATTAATCAATTGGACTTGCAGGTTCATAGAATCATCAATATCACAAAGAATATTTCATTCTCTTGTTATGTGATTACTACAACCACTATCTCTGAACCAAACATTAGCTTTACTTGCTTTTGGATTTGAATAGGTAAAAAATAGATTACCTTACTCTTTTTTTTTCTTCGACAAAATTTGCTTATTTTTTCTTGTCTTCCATGGTGTTGTCTTATTACTTTTTCTTATTCCATTAATAAGCTTTAATGTGTCCAAACTTGTTGCAACAATAACATTGCTTGTCCATGTATGACTTTCTTTGATTGTTATTGTCAACGAACTCTGACTAATTGTCCATGAGGTGATGCGTGCAAATGCTTAATTGTGTAGAATAGAGAAGATGAGAACTATTTTTATCCAAGTAGACAAAGAGAACTAGGAGCCTAGGAGAGAGTCTTGTAAATATTCCTTCACTCATGTGGTGAGTGGAGAATGAACCTTATATGGTCTTAGTCTAAATGACCTAAACATATGTGACCAAGCAAATAAAGTAGGTAGACAAGTGAGATGCAAATGTAAAATGATTTCGGGACATGTGGAATGGTTATGTCCATTCATGCCCTCTTGAAAAAATTATTTTGGTTGATTTTAATATGATTAAAGAAATTATCACTTGTTTAAATGCAAAGCCTAGGTGATAATTCTAAAGAAAGGGGAATCATGTAATTCCACCAAAAGAGATGAGAAAGGAAATTAAGGTGTGAACATTTGAATCACCTTGACTTTACCTTCTTCGTTGGCCTTAGCTTTAACCTTATCCTTGTCCTTGAAAGCTGCCTCAACTATATTTCTTTTCACGTTCATTGTTCTTGTTTTTGGCAGATATCTTTACTTTAGACTAAAATGCAGTGTTAATGTTCTTTTCAATAGATCTATTCATTCTTTCTTCATGTGTTATCAAAAAACTTGTTAGATCATTAAGAAAATAAGCAAAAAGATCCTTTGACTCTTCTATTGCAATAACTACCTAATCAAACTTTGTAGGAAAACTCCTCGACACCATCTCTACTATTTATTGGTCTATGACAAGCTCACCATAAGTTTTTATTCAATTTATGATGGTAGTCACTCTGTAAAAAAGTCTTAGATAGACCCATTCCCCTTCATCAATAAAGTCTCAAATTCTCTACAGTTTGGAGTTTTACAATTGTTACCTTATTATCTCCATGGAACTCTTATTGTAGAATCAGTTATGCCTCCTTTGATTTTGTGGTGGTTAACATCTTATTTTTTGGGTTATTCTCGAGGTTCATCAACCCCTTTGTAGGCCTTACAAGCTGTGATTTTTTTCATATGTCTTAGGATGTGTGCTTTCCTTCCCTTAGGTTTGGGAGGCCGCTCTTGCCTTATGCTGGGTTCAAATGACCTATTTTGTATATTTAATGAAAAAAAAAGAAAAAAAGAGAATTGAAGTTTAACTAAATTTTCATTTGATTGGACCAAAATATATCTTCAGTCCAATTGAACAAACTTTGGTCCAATCGAATGGAAATTCGGTCTGATCGCAAGAAGTATTGGCAAGACAAAATAAATATTATGATATGCTCTCTGATATATTCTATTTGGTTGGTGAGAAATCACTAGTTCAACAGCTTACTCTGTTGTGTGCTCTTCAAATGTCTTGCCACGTCGGTAGCAAATCTCTAGTCAAGCTGAGTACGTGGAGAAAAATCTTTGATGTAGCTGCTTGCTCTGTCACATGCTCTCTTTGAATGTCCCACCATGTTAATAGCAAATCTCTGGTCGACTGAAATTTGATTTTCTTTTGGTCAGACCAATTTTTGCCCTGTGCAAAAGCATTGTAGAAGATTCCTTTTCTGGTAAAACCATGCATACCATCTCCTTTTTTAACCTTTGGTTTTGATTGAATTAATTTTCCACATCAGTTGACACATGACATTTGCTATGTTAGTGACATGTGATATTTTATGATTGATTCATATTTTCGATATCAACATTTCTGATTATGTAGGTGATGACACATGATAACCAAGATTGTATCATCCACCATGTTGGTAGGCTACATCATTACCTTTTTATTTTTTCTTTGCTTCTTTGATTGACCGAATTTTGACTTTTCAATCTAGCCACAATGTCTTTTTGGTAAAAATTGGTTGACAAAAATTCCTTTTGGTCTGACTGAGTATATCTTCAATCAAATTGAACTTTTTGTGTATTTTAACATTTTCTCAAGCCTTCAGTTTTGATTGAGTTAATTTGCCATGTCAGTTGACACAACATTTGTTACATTAGTGACACATAATATTTTGTGATTGGTTCATATTTTTAATGTCAATATCTCAAATCAATCAGGTGATGACACATGGTAGTCAAGATCATGTCATTTGCCATGTTGGTAATCCACATCATCATCATTTTATTTTTCCTTTGCTTCTTTGGTTTGAATTGATCAACCACATTGTTGTGCCATGTTAGTGATCAAACTATTTTTCATTGATTGCATTTTCATTAATTAGATTGAAAATCAATCAATTGAAATCATATTTATTCAATTTGATTGATGTTCTTCATCAGCTTGACCAAAATTTCTTTAGTCTAATTGAAGAATTCCTTTGGTTAGATTGAAAAAATAGGTTGATCGAAGATTTCCATCATCTTTTTTATGCTATGTTTGCAATCATGTGACATTTTGCCATATCACCACCATATGGTGATTCCTCATTATTGTTTGTTTCGACATCAGCAATCTTGGCCAATTTGATGATGACATGTGGTAGTGGATCCGATGTGTTAGTGTCATGTGGTTACCATGGTAGTGTCACGTTACCCCTCATTCTCCTCCTCTTAGGCTAATCCAACAGATTGAATTTCATCATCTTACCCTTTTGATTTGATGGTCCATAATGGATCATCTAGATCTCATTTGAGGGTAGGGAATTAATTCACTTTTATCCAATGGTGGAGATTTTACCTGAACATCAATTACTAAGATCACATTGTGAAAATCGAATAACACACTAAAGGGAAGGTGAATAGTATCTTAGCAAAACTAATTACTTTTAAAAATCTCGAAGTAGTTGACACTAATAAATCTTAATTAAATTGATTCATAAAATAGTAAACAATCATACGAAGAAAGAACATAGAAGATTTTATAGTGGTTCTTCAAAACGACCTCAACCTTGAACATTCATTAAATGCTTTTCAGGCTAAGTACAAATTTGATATATGTTATTTTTACAAGTTGAGCAACAATCTTTGCAAATGCTATTTTTCTCAGGCTTAACAAGAATCCTGCACAAAACATCAATTTTATATACTCAAGACCCTAATATTGAGTAAGTGAAGTCACATACTTCACTTTTTTCACCAAGGTCTCGATTTGTGAAGGTATATTTACAACATCTCTATGAGCTAAGGTTATTTGAAGTTTAAAATAACTTTTCAACACAGGAGTATAAGACTCAAAAAGATTAAAATAGATTACAAAGAACTCTTTGTAAGGATATTGTAAGTTGAAAGACTTCAAGAAGTATTCGGATGATTCTGCATGAATGATTCTTTAGAAATTGTTGGAAACTAGCTCTTTCAATTCTTTAGTAATCTCCTTCAGTAAACTTGAGAGCTCGATCTGTTGTTGATATGCTTCAGTAATTCACAAAAGATCTGTCTTTCCTTTTTTTTTCTTGTATCATCTCTTTATTTTGATTTTAATTCTTCTTCGATCATGCTCTATCTGGCAATTTCATCTATATTTGTTAATTTTCATGTGCAACTGCTAATTACGAAACATAGGTGGTAATCTTTCAAATCAAACCTACAAGACATTGATATTTTTCCAAAACATTAATATATCATATATCAGTCTGTCAATTACGTAGAATTACCAAGTTTAGATATATCAGAGGTTTTTAGAAAAATACATAAGAACTTTCAGATGCTTTCAGGAAAAAATGGAATCTTTGGTCTAAAACATTTTGAAGAACACAACTTAAGTCATGTGTTAAAATTGTGACACGTGTCTTTTTATAAATAGAATAACAAATGTAACCTTTAAATGTTTCAGTGAAACCTTTTGATATTTGAATGGAAAACCTACTGATTAAGTATTGTATTTCGGTGACTTTTAGATAAAATACAAAATCCCCGAAAATCCTTAGAAGGTGAAACCCATTGACATAGTAAATAACTTTTAGTGACTTTCAGATAAAAGTCTCTAAAAAACCTTAGAAGGTGAAACTTACCGATTCAAGCTTATATTTCAGCAACTTTCAATAGAAGTCTTTGATTCTTATCCTTAGAGAATATGAAATCATTTGAAACTCATTTTCAGAGGTTTGCAGAAAAACCTTTAAAGAAACGAGCTAGTGTAAAACTTTATAATTAAAAATATGTAAATCACTTTTCTAATAGTGTTGCCCTAGGTTTTTTATCATCAAAATTCAACTTATAAATAAGGAACTAACAATCTCCTTTTTTTTATGATGACAAAACTCTTAATATATATAAGAAAGTTTCTACCTTATTCTCTTCTTTTGTCATAATTAAAAAGGAAATCTGGAAAGTAAATAAAATGCAGTAGAAGAACAAATGACAATGCAAACAGAAGTATGTATACATATATTATAGAGAAAAGAAATACAGAGTTGCAAACAAAAATATATCATCATAATTGATTTGAGAGACGATATAAAAGATCCTGAATTAATACATCTTGTTCTCTTTTTCTCTTTTCTAAATGAGCAACCTGATCAAGTAATAATTGATTGTGTCTTAACAATTGCTCATTTTGACTAAAAAGAAAAACATAATTATCTACAGCCTGAGTTCTAGAATATGAAACTTGTGGAGACTCTTCAACAACTATAGGAGGTGGTGGCTCAAAAAAGAGTGTAAGATTGGGCACATCTATTGGATTTGACTGAGATAGACATTGTAAATCTTTAATCTTAAAAAAATTTGTCTGATGGTCTTCTTAGATTTGCCTATCATATTTAACTATTAAGCTATTAAATTTTCAATCAAATCTCTATAAAATAGAAGACTCTGTAGATGAGATATCTGAGCAATAATCATTTTTACCTAGTTAACTTTAATTTCAATCATAACTACATATGTAGTTTGATAAACTCTATGTTCTAATTCATCAGTATGGTCTTTCCTTTGGAAAAAGTGTAGGTTAAAATTAATGCTATCATTTTAGTCATCCCATGAAGGTCTAACTTGCTTAATTAGTTTGAATTTTTTGTTACAAATAATTGATTCATTTTTTTTTCTTTCCAACCTAGAGTAGTAGGAGAAAGGGAAATATCAATTGCATTAGATGGTAGTCCAAAGGTAGTCTACAGGAACTCCTCATCAATTGTAAGAATCTTATTCTCAAAATATAATTTGAGAACTCTTGAAAAAATCTCAATAGCATAAAATAGAGGAATTAAATCCTCAAATATTGATAGTCTAGAATTTGTAGGAATTAAGCTTAAAATTTCTTGAAAATTCAGCAGACAATGAATGGTTTCTATTTCATTAAAATTTACCGGTCTGCTATATGCCACTTGCATTTTCTTATAATTGTTATAAAATAAATCTTTATCTACATTTGATTTAAAAAAATAATCATTTGAAGGAATTTTATGAGATTATTGTAAGGGTTCCTCCTCAGACAAATGAGTATCAAAGACTTTTTTTAGAGGAACTTCTTCAGTTGTTGGAGGAACTTTTGCCCTAGGTTCTTCAACAGTAGGGATAAGAGTATCAATTTTTGTACCAATTACTTGTGTAGGAGGTTTACCTATGAACCTTAGATTGGTGGAGAGTTTTCTTTCTTCGTTTTTAATACAGCAATGTGACCTTTGTGGAGGATTAGAAATGGATGCTATAAGATTTGGTAGTAGCAGAATAAGAGTTGTAGGGCCAGGAGTTGTTTGATACAAAATACTAGTAGTTACTGCAGGAACATCTGATAAGGGCCTCCTAGAAACATGTTTAAAATTTACTTTCCTCTTGGGAAGAAAAATGCCAAGTGCTAGTGGAGCTTTGTCCTTTCCTTCAATTTCAATGTCAGTGTGATAGCATGAAGGTTCAAATGACTTATTTAATTTAATTTTTGGTTGATGACACAATTTGTGTTCTAAAGCTTATTTTCTTCTTAAAATCAGTTGATCTTATAGGTTAAGAGCCATTCTTAATGTTTGTTTCTTAGTTTCCCTTGGACTATGGTTATTCGTCAAAAATTATTGCTGATAAGCATCATATATAGTTCGAAATTGTGGCTCTAAAGATTCAACTTTAACCACATGCAACTCCTCGTCATTAAAAGAAGAAAAGTACTCATTGTGGTCTAGGGCTAATAGTCTTTGCCCTATATTGTTGTAATTTCTCAAACAGTATTTTCCTTTTATTCATTTGTTGAAAATCATCAGTGGATGATGTTGCATGTTTGTAAGATCTTGTTCCCTTTTTACCATGACCTTTGTCAACTCTATTTCCAATATGCCTTAATTTTCCAAAGTGACCTTTGCTTTCAGATGGACAGTGAAATCGACTAGCCTGTTAAACCAATGTAGGTTGTCTCTCTAAGCTCATCAAATTTGCATCAACGTCTAACGTTCCATATATAGACTCGACTTCTTCTCTAGCTATAAAAATACGTTGAACTTGTTTAGAAGAAAGATCAATCATACCTTTTTGAATTTCTTTCTCTAGTCTCTCTACAATGCGTTGTTTTTCTTCCATGGACATGTTCTTCAGCCAACTTGGAAGAGCCATTGTGGATTGTCGATGGTAGTGCAAAGAAACCAATGAAAGATTTGAAGATCGAAAGGATTGAGAAATGAAATGGAGTTGAAACACTTCAATAACACTTGAAGGGATGGAATTCTAGAGATGGTAGATTTCAAGGAAAATTGACTGAAAACAAGACTATTTTAGAATATTTCAACATAGGTTTCTACTTAGATAATTGAAATCCTTCAAAGCTAACTTTGATTTTTCAAACTATTCGAAGACATTAGAAATGCACCAAATTTTCAAAGCCAAAGTTGCAGATCCTCTGAATGAAGATTAATCTCCCCTTAGATATATGCCTTATGATTTTGAAAAAGATTTCTCAAAAGATATGAAAATCAAGAACAACATAAAAAGATTAAGTAAACTCCCCTTTTTTAAATACCCAAAAATAAAAAATTGTAAAAACATAAAATCAATATATATATTTGTTTTATTTATTTATTTTAAAGTATTTTTTTTATAATTACCTCTTCAGTATTTTGTTAATGAATTAAGTGTAGGGTTACTAAAGATTTCAAGTTTTCACATTTAGTTTAAATTGCACATTTCACTTATCATAAAGACTTAATTTTAGATTTTACATCATTAACCTTAATAGTCGGTTTATATAAGCATAGTGCTACGACTCAAAGTTCTTAGTTTACAAAATTTAGATTCATCCAATATGTTCTCTCCAGCTAAAAAATTTTTCCCATGAAATAACCTTAATGTATATTTTTCCTTAACAATGACTATCATATATATAGCAGGAGAAAGGATTGGAAGTAGATATTGACTTTTTTAGTACTTCACAATCATAAGTCTTGGATTTTTTTTTCTTTTTCATTCATCATTTTTTTTTTACTTTTTTTTTTCATAACTTCATGCTAGACTTTTCCATCACCTTTTTAGTACAAGTATTTTTGGAATTGTAGTAGATATATAGAGAATTAAATACATAATGATTAGGTCAGATAAAATATTTTGAGTAATTATTGCTTCCAACCACTTTTTCTTGTTTTTCTCTTTAAGATACTAGACTTCACTAAATTTCTAACTAGGAATCTTCAAGTCCAGCTTTGAAGAATATATTTACTGAAATAATAAGGTAACTTGATTATTTTTCAGATTTTCATCCCTATACTAAGTTTCATGTAGGTATTATTCTATTTGTGGAGTTCCAAACTTTAGTAATTTTGTTGAATAGTGAAATGTGTTTTAACACTTATATTAAATTATTCTAGCACCAAAGTCTATGTGGTGACCTTCTTTGTCCAACTGACTTACGGAGACTAAAAACATTGGCCAATCAGGAACATACCTTCCTGTAATCTCCAAAGCCCTTGCTCGGTTCTAAATTAAACATCTCCTAGTCCTAACACGTCCAAATTGGAGTTGTTTGCAAGGTATACTTTCTCCTTAAAGGTAGAACAGAAAGACACTTACGAGTTTGTCACCCTAAGTGTTGATTGAATTGTCAATGCAACAGAACAAAACTTCATCTGACTTGTCTGCGAGAATGTCTACCCCCTGCTCACTACCAGTCTTTGCCTTGTTTCTCTTAGGTTTCAGGCAGTTTGACCGAAAAATACCTGAACTCATCTGGTCGCACCTTGCTCTTGCCATAGGACTCCACTTTGTCTTTCTCGAATCTCCTATCTCTGGATTGGTTTCTACCTTAACTCTCTATATTGAGTGCTAATGTTTGAGCTTCTCCTTATTGTCTAACGGATATCCTTTTTTAGCTCCTGCTCTTCCTGGTACATCTTCTCTAGATTCTACATGTTTGACTAGGAATTCTCTTCCTACGACCTCGTTCATTGATTGCTGTAGAGATTCACTTGAAGGTTGGAAAAGCTTCTGTCTCCTTTGCTCCTACAATCTTCTACTATCAAAGTTCTCCCATGCGCTCTGTTATGCATGTCTGCGTGGAACCTGTATTCTGATACCACTTGTTGGGAAGAAAGTAGTGGACTTTCCTTCTCCACTTAGATGCCTACTTCACCTTGATTTCCAAAGCTCATTGTCTAATGCTTGTTAGTTAGGGATCTACATCCGGTCTCTGTACTTGTTGGGAACTCTCACTCTCTCGGTTAATGAGATGCCTAAAGGAAGAAGAAGAGAAAGAACACTAGGATATACATGATTCGACAACCTGCCTACATCCACATATGCTAGAGTTATCTTTCCATTGTAGTACACCCACACTAGTGCAAATACAACCCTATTTATAAGGTAGCTACAAACCCTAGTTACAATAATTACAAGTTCTACCCTAGTTTTTCGTCGGACAGTAGTTCGGTTTCGACATATACTACTGGAAGTTCCCTTGGCTACACCTGCTAACTGACTGGGAAGTTGACCTCCTTGGTTTCCAACGGAATTGGCGGTTTCCAGGTGAATTGAGGTTCTGACTTCCACCTTTGACTTCGACTACTGGTGTCTACATTTTAAAGACTGTCTCCACACATTTGCCTTAATACCTTATGCCTTACTCTACTTAAGTTAACACCTAGTAGAGTGATTTGATTATGTCCCTTTCCTATTCCATTACTACACTTGTAAGGGATTTTCTATTGATGAACCATGAGTGTAAAGATAAAAAAAAGCCAAACGAGGTTGATGAACCATGAGTTATTAGGTTAGAATGAATGATCTTTAGTTATTGTTAGAATAAATGATGTATTAGGTTACTTGTATATTGTAGGTTTAGTCTTACATTATTTAAGTGTCTTATCCTTTTAATATATCCTCTATAAATGGAGGACTTGTGTTTGTTTATGAATAACAATTTAACTTTTACCCATTTCTTATGTTCTAACATGATATTAGAGTTTAGGTTTTGAGATTCTAAAAAGTGAGAGTTTTAAATGGGGAGGAGGGAAACCCTAACAACACTCTTCTCCTAACCACCACTGTTCATATTGTCCACTCTATCCACTGTCTATTCCAACATTGCTTGTCATTGCTATGGTCTACCCTTGCACCACCTATTTTTACTAGAGAGCTTTGGTTGATCCACCTATCCTAATAAATATTGCTTGCACCCTCTCCCTCCATTTTCTTCAATTTGTGTTGGTCCTAGGGCCTGAAACCCTCTTTGTTGGCCTCTTCTCTACTTGGAAACCTGCCCATCTCTTTAGATTGAGCTTCTATACCTTCCCTTCCTCCTCTTATGAGATATTCTGGTTTAGGTTTACGTTGCAATTTTTCACTTCTCTCCAAGCTATATTTTTTCTCCTCTTGTTGGTGTTTCTCGACCATCCCCACTTTCTATTTGCCATTGACCTCTTTAGAAAACCTTTCCTAGACATTGCTGCATGCCATTGATAGCTTCAACATTTTTGTTTCCTAGCATGCTACCATCACCTAAGGAGAATAGAAAGAAAGAAAAGAAAAGGAAGGAAAAGAAATTTGCCCCTTTCTCACCATAGGGTTGGATGTGTTGATGTGACTCACCAGAGGGAGGGGGAGATGCAAGGGTTGATTGCTGGAGAGTAGAGAATTGTAGGAAGGAGAACCCAAATTTGGATGGAGAGGAGGTGGTGACTATGTACATCTCCTTTTCTATGAGGACTTGGCTTTCCAATAATGGTGTAGTGATGGAGATTGGAAATGGAAATCAGATGTTAGTGTTCAAGGTTGGTATTTGGTGAGAAGGTCATGTTGGTGATTGTTTTCTTTAAGTAGGAGTAAAAGAAAAAATAATAAGCAACATTAACTTTTAATATAAGGATAGACTATAACATATTGTCATCGTCTAGGTGTTTAAGATGAAATGATCTAGTTTCACTAGAAGAAGGGTGAATGGTGAAGTTTAATTTATTTTAATATTTTTTAAATTAAATTTATTACTAAAAATAAAATATGCAAAAATGAAAATATTCAAAACAAGCAAGGAACAAGAAATTTATAGTATTCACCCCAACTTAGCTAGTCCACTCTTTTAAGCACTTCCAATCTAGAGCAAATCACTATTTCTAGGTATTTTTACAAGTTCACACTTCAACCTTCACAAACTAATGCTTTTACAAGCTTAGTATTCAACCTCAACTAGTATTTTTTATAAAGAAAATATTGCAGACCTAACTTAACACACTGTTAAGTTTCCTTCAAAATACTAGAAGATTTCTTACCACAGCTTGATGAGATAGACTTAAACACAACTAAGCACAAAATTGTAACAAAAAAGAACAATAAATATTGTTATAATTGTAAAGACCGAAGTTGCAGCTGACAAAAGATTGTTGAGATGCTTTCTACAAAATACCAAGAGAATCTCTAACACAAGATCAGCTAGAACCTCCTTTTCTTTTTGCTCTTTTGAAAGCACTATTGGTTCACTTGATTGATCGCTACTTTAAAATTTTATTCTAAACTTGTAGTTTTTGAGTATACCATTTACAGGATGTTTGACAGATCAATTTTCTTCTGAAATCATTTAATTAGTAATGTTCTCAATCTGTCACATCTTCTATAATTGGTAAGTCCATATGCAATTCGTTGATCTTACATTTAAATAGTATTTCTGCAAGCTTTTAGAATATCTATTAGAACCAATGGTCAATATTGCAAGATAAAGATTACGAGAAATTATTTTTTGTTAATTTGTATATAAGATTGTTCTTATAATCTTATTTGAAACAACTAGCAATTTGTATTCTATGGGTTAGAATCATACAGAAAACATAATATATCAATATGTTTGTAGAAACAATCGGTCTAGCTGATATTGGTTAAAACTTAAGTATAGATATATCCAAGTATCATCGATGTGTTGGTAAGTTTTATCAGTTAGGTTGATAGATTGTACATAGAGGGTTTACAAGAATCAATCACACCGACTTCAACTATTGGTCATGCCTCTGTCTATTATATATCACATTTATGACTATTATCGGTTGCATTGATAAATCTCTTAGCCAAAATCTGAAAGATGTCATGTCCAAAAGATATACTGATAATACTTATCTACTATTGGTTGCACCTATTACTACTATTAGTTACGTCAATAAATCTTTTAACCAAAATCAGAAGTGTCAAGTCCAGAAGATATATCAAACAAAAAAGTTGGTCAGGCCTATAATGAACTTCTAGAGATCAATTTACAATATGCATAAGCAAACTTAAGTAAGTAATATTACAAATTAAAAATAAAGTTGTTTGGAGATATTAGAGTTGTATAAAAACTTTAGAACTAATAATTTGATGTTCAAAAAAATATTACAATTTTAAAATTATTTGACATCATCAAAATTTACAGGATTTATTTCCCTTACACAAGATGCCCTAAGTTAATCTTTGAGTGCCTTGATACCTTGCTAAATGAGCAATAACAGAAATTAACTAAATGTAAAGAAAATGACAAAATGACTAAAAATTATCAAGAAAAATTTTACAACAAGAAATATTGTAAATGATGTAAAATCTAAAATAAACAATATATAAAATTAAACAATCTATTATGGAGAAATAGATACTATAGGGTGGTAATATTAGTAAAAATCAAAGATGTGATCCATTATGAACGAAAATGTTATAGAATATTTGTACGTTTGTGCTTATGGTACAAACTGTTGGTCAGCAAACCACATCTTCAAACGTGCAGTCAAGATGAAGATATTAAGATGGATGTGTTGAAGTGATATTTCATAAACCAAGCTAATCTAGAAACCCGTTGGGTTTTTATTTGGGAATGGAACATAGAGAAAACCTAATTAATTTCACCCTCTAAGAAAAAGGAATCACTAATAAATTTTGGAGCCAGCAAAGCCCAAAATTTTATGGTGTTAGCTTCAACATATTGGACAAGGATTTTAGTCACAAATAATATAAGTAGCATGGTAATTTCTTGCAGACATCATTTTTGTGGAGGTTACTTGGAAACTTAAAATTTTAGCATATTAATTTTGTTAAATGCATTTACAGTCTTTACTAGAAAGCAGAAAATTGAACAAATTCTGCAGTACCATATGATTACCTGTTCTTTCTGTATGAATATATCTAGTTATCAGGATGCCTCCTCTCTTCATTGTCTGCTGGCTTTCTGAAAATAAAATTACTTCCAAAGGTATAGAATTAGTACTGTGTTTTTATTGCTGTCCATGGTCTGCAGTAGTCTTTTTTAGTCGTTCTGTGTTACAAACTGATATGCTCTCAGGTTACTTGTACTGTGTCTTTGAACCTATGAGTTAACTGCAATCTACTTTTTGCTGATAGTAACTACTTTTGTGGCATTGGTTTTTGCTACTGACTTCACGTTTGTGACAGCATCACTATCTTTTACTTTGCAAAGGAAGATATTGATGATGGCAGTCTAAAACCGGTGCATCATGAACTATGTAAGCCTGTGAAGATACCGTTTCAAATGGGACCTGGTCAGAAATTTTGTCAGCCTTCCGGATCTGGTGTTGACCTGGGATTTTTTGAGTTAAGTGATCTATCAAATCCATCTCAAAAAGATGTTTTCCCACTTGTTATCTGTGCTGAAGCAACAGTACCACCAGAAGGAATAAGTAAGCAGCTGGATCAGCTTCCAACACGTTCACAGTTTACTGAAGCTGTCATTGATAAGAAGGGTGATGGGTCTTTCCATGTGAAGGTGATTAGACAGATAGTGTGGATTAATGGTGAACGTTATGAGCTGCATGATATTTTTGGCTTTGAAAATTCAGCAGAGACAACAATCAACGAGGAAGATGTGGGAAAGGACTGTGTTATTTGTTTATCTGAACCACGGGATACAGCTGTTTTACCTTGTCGACATATGGTGAGAATGAACAAATGATAAATAAATAACTACTAATTCTTAATCACTATATTTTTAGCATTATTTGCAGAATATAATACTGCTCAAAAATAATTATTTGGTGAATATGTTGAAATATTGAGCACATTTGTTCATTATCAGTTTCAAACTCTGAAATTAATTATTTTCGTGCTGCTGCTGCAGTGTATGTGTGGTGAATGTGCGAAGGCATTGACATATCAATCAAATAAATGTCCTATATGTCGCCAACCTGTTGAAAAGCTCTTAGAGATCAAAGTGAAATCTGATGAAAACTAAGGGTGCTTAGCCACTCATCGGTCCCTTGGTATGCTGCTTCCCTTTTTCTTCTTTGAATTTGTATATAATTGTCATACACAATGGTCTGATGCATGTTAAATAAACAGAGCCTTCTTTATCTTTTGTATTGGTCTTCAGTACATGAGTTTTTCACGATTACTTTCATGTTCACTTTGTATCTGACCAGGCATTGTAATATTTTTGCCTTTGTAATGGCAAGTGAAAGATAGTGATTCCTTGTACCTTTCGTTAGTAATATTGCTTCTACATTGGTTCTGAAATTTTAATTGTTCATTTGAGGAAGTAATGTTCCATTAAAAATGGACACACTAGTGTTTGCTTGTGCAAGTTGGGCACTTGCATGTTCCAATTGTATAAGATAATTGCTTAGAAGTAACCAACGCAATTACCTTTTGTCAGGATTATTGCAGCTTCTGTCAAGTTTGAATCTTGGTTACTGCACTTATTTCAAATGGAAAAAATGAATTTCTTGTTACGTTTAGTTTTGTCCTTATTTTATATCAAATGACAAACAAAATTCTTGTGTACGTCTTCCTTTTGTGGTAGGAGGCACTGTTACGATATTTGGATTTGGATACAGCACATTTCAGATTTGGGGATTTGACGGTGTTCTAAAATTTAGGATACAAGTTGGTTTGGATCCAACTTTCAATAAATAATATGCATTCAAATGAAATAAAATAAGCGTACAAGTTATAAATGACATGACACTCTAACAATAAAACATGCACAAACAATATCAAGAGTCATCCTATATTATTTTAGTAACATATAAGTGAAAATATCTTATCAAATTCATTGAAAATATTTTATCAAATTCATGTGTTTCCAATGAATATATGTTGTATTTGAATTAAATTCGAATTATTTTCTTTTCTAAAAATATCCCAAACATGCTACTTGATGTTTCCAAAAACAATCCTATAGAAAATCTTAGGTGGTGCTTGGTTTAAATTACAGGTATGCTTGATTGTGTATAATAGAGATTATGCTTGCAACATGAGATAACAAAAATGGAGCCAAACCAAATAGGTATGATACAATTCATACCATTTTAATTGTTAGGTATGATATTCAATTACACACGGCAAACAATTACTGCTACATATTTAAAGAAAAAACTCACATCGACAACTGACCACTAACACGTCTCTCATCCACTCATGAGTACATGCACAAACCACCCATGTTCATGCAGTTACAGAAGCATACTCAATACTCCTCTTCGCTTTTGGAACTGCTAATACACAACTCCTCAAGTCTTCATATGTGCATATAGGAAGTGGCTTGGTAATGGTGTTTGTTAGTTGATCTTTAGATCTGCAATAAGACAGTTACTTCACCATTGTTTTTCATTTCCCTCAGTGTATATAGCTTGATATTAAAATGTTTGGTTCTCCCATGGAACATTGAATTTTGTGAGATGACTATTGCAACTTGGTCATCCACAAACAATTCAATCCCACCTCCTTGACTTAGAAGTAGATCCCTTGAAATCTTCTTCAACCACATGACTTGATTTACAACAGAATTTGCAGCAATGATCTCAGCTTCTGTTGTAGATCGGGCCACCAACTTTTGTTTCTTTGAGCACTAAGAGAAAAGTCTTAATCCAAAACTAAAACAATATCTTGATGCACTGTGAAAATCAAGTGAGCCATCCCAATCACTATTAGAATACCCTATTAATTTAGATTAATCTAATTTCACAAACCTGATGTCAAACTATGCAGTTCCTTTAACATATTTGAGAATTCTTTTTGCAGTCTGCAAGTAAGTCTTCTTAGCACAGTACATGAAGTGAGATAACAAACCCACGGAATATGAGAGATAGTTGGCCTAGTGGCTATTAGATACATTAGACACCTACCTAAGCTTCTATAGTAGTGCTCATTTACTGCACCACTCACATCTTTTGCACTAAGCTTTTCCTTTTGATTTAATGGTGTCTTTATTGACTTACAATCTTTCATATTAAATCTTTCAAGGATCTCTCTTGCATACTTATTTTGAGAAAGGAAGATTTCACTTTGTTGAACCTCTAAGCTCAAAAAGTATGATATAAGGCCCAAATCAGTTATCTCAAATGACTACAACATTTGGCTTTTAAACACCTATATCTGTTTTTCACAACTGTGTGATTAACAGATCATCTACACAAAGAGATATTATTAGCAGCTCCCCATTTATAACCTTGATATACAAGGTAACCTCAGAAAGACTTCTTTTGAAACCCGCACTCAACAAGTGAGTGTTCATTTTACTATACCGAGCTGGAGGAGTCTATTTCAAGCCATAGAGAACTTTGTGTATCTTGTACGCTTTTGTAGATTCACTTGGAAACTCAAAACCAATAGGTTGAACAACAAAAACTTCTTCAAGTAGCTCACCATTTAAAAATGCTGATTTAACATCAAAGTGATGTATTTTCCAGCCCATTTGTGCTACAATAGAAAGAAGCAACCTGATAGAATCAAGCCCTACAACTAGAGCAAATGTGTCAAAATAATCCACATCAGCCTCTTGTGCATATCTCTTCATCACTAATCGAACTTTATGCCTATGAATTGAGCCATTAGGATTTAATTTGAGTTTAAAACCCACTTCACTCTAATCACCTTCTTTCCAACTGGACGTTGAACTAATGTCCAAGTATTATTTTTCTGTATGGTGGCTCTCTTCCTCCATGGCTTTTTTCCAATGTGGATCATTTAAGGCCTGCTCTACTCTTTGAGGTTCATAAATTGCAAAATTTGATCTTTGATATATTTCAGAAATGGGTCTAGTTCCTCTTATGGGTGTATGATTAACATCCAATAGTTTTGTATAGTTTTCAATTTCAGGATGTTGCAATTGTTCTTGAGCAAAAAGTTCATTCATGTCCTCTTGAATTTGAAATGGTGTTGAATAAATAGATGTGGACCCTTCTTGTTGCACACTCCACTTCCAGTAATCATCTTCAACAAGTTTAATGTCTCTAGAGATAATTACTCTATCAGAAGTAGGTAAATACACTTGATAGTTTAGGGTGGTCAATGTATATCCCACAAAGATACCTATAATAGCCTTTTGATCTAACTTGTCATGTCTTGAGTATCACAAACACCATCAAATGATTTAAAGAGGGTTTGAACCCATATCAGGCTTCAAATGGAGTGTTGTTGTCTAGAACTTTTGTAGATAACCTGTTTTGTAGATATACTATAGCATTTGAAGCTTTTGCCTAAAATGTTTTGGAAAGATGTTTTTTAGTGAACGTACATCTAGCTATCTCTATAATTGATCAATTTTTCCTTTCATTTACTTCATTTTGCTGTGGAGTTTAGAGTGTTGTCAACTGATGTTCAATTCCTGATTCTCTGCCAATATTGTTGAAATCTTCACTAGTACATTTTCTACCATTATCAGTTCTAATAATCCTTGATTTTTAGCCACTTTGATTTTCAACCAGATTTTTAAACCTTTTGAAAATCGCTGGTACTTTTGATCTGAATTTTAAAAAATAAATCCCATACATTCTTGTGTAGTCACCAATAGAAATTACATAGTATATACTTTTATTTAATGAAGCTATGCTCATTGGTCCTGCAACATCTGAATATACTAATTGAAGCTTGGTTTCAGGTCTCATTGCTAAGGAAGCAAACTTCTTCCTACATAACTTTCCTAAATGGCAAGTATTACAGTTCGCAATCCTTGAACCAAATTATTGGACTTTAATTTCAGCATCCCATCTAGGTGACAATGGCCTAGACATTTATGCCACACTTCAGTGACAACCATTTCACAAGAGAAAGCTATACATTTACTATTCCCAAGGTTCAACTGAAGTTTCTTCCGACCATCTTGACCTTAAATAATTTCAAACCTTGTGGGTTGAAAATAGAGCAGTAATGACCTCCAAAGATCATTTTACACCCTTTTTCTACCAACTGGCCTAAACATATGGTACCTTTCCCTTTTTCAATGATTCTTGAGTCTAATTTAGCATCCAATAACCTTGTTGACAATGGAGAGGAGTTTATTTGAGTACTCCTTTATGCTCTCAGTGTCTTTCATCTTCAACAATTCAAACTCTAATTAGGTTCAATACCTTCATGCCCTTGATTCTTTCATCATTGGTATACTCTTTCAAGTAGTCTCACACATCTTTAGTAGATTTGAGGGATATAATTCTGGTGAAGATACAAGGTGACATAGTAGCAATTAGACAAGCTTTTCCTCTTGACTTCTTTGTTCTTCTCTCCTTATGACTATTTAAGCCATGGTTGGATTATTTGAGTGGTGGAACCTCATAGTCATCTTCAACAGCTTCCTAAAGATCTAATGCCTTTAGATATGCTTCCGTGCAAATGGCCCAATATTGATAATTTTCACCATCAAAGACTAGTGGTGCTAGTTGATTAAATTGATTTTTAACTTTATTTTAGCATTGTAGAATTGACTATAGGTCCTAGAGGTGTTAATAGGTTAGGTTAGACTAGCCTGACCTAAAGAATATCAACTCGTTCAGGATATAGGTTAGATTAAGTCAATTTTTTTTAATTTTTTGGGACAACTCGACTTGTAGCCTGAGCCTGTATGGGGGCTTGGGCCAACCTGTGGGTCGCCTATGGGCTTGTTTTTATAATTTTTTAAAAATATGTAATATGTAATTTTTTTTATTTTAATTTAAAATTAAAAAATAAATATAAAAAATTTAAAAAAATTAAATACTTTGGTCCAACTCAATCGAATCGAATCGAAGTAACGAAATTTTAAAAATAAAAAACTTGGGTCAGATTGAATTTTAACTTCAATCAAATTGAAGTTTCAACTTAAGTTTTACTAAAGTTTTTTATTTTGGTTTGACTCGACTTGAATTAGCATGTGGGTCAACTTAAGCCCAATCTAAGTTTTATTATTATTATTTTATTTTGGTCTGACTTGACTTGAATTAGCATGTGGGTCAACCTAGGTTCAACCTAAATTGTTGACCTATGGATTGATTTTCTAATATATTATAACCTAACCTAATTTTTAAATTGGATTAGGTTGGGTCAATCCATTATGAGTTGGGTTGGATTGGCCCATAATGGTTCGACTCATTTGACATCTTTAACAGATCCTTCAATATGAAAGCTTTGATACCTTGTCAAAATTGAAAAGAGAAACAAGATGAAAATGTGGTTGCTGAACGTAGAACTGAGGTTTATTTTCCAGAAAATAGAAATCTAGTTCATTACACACAGTACACAATTATTGCTACATATTTAAAGAAAAAACTTACATCCACAGCTGACCACTAACACACGTCTCTCATCCCCTCATTAGAACATGACATAAACATGAGTGGTACATGCACAAACCACCCATGTTCATGCAGTTACAGAAGCACTCCATACGTCTCACAAAGGTACCGTGCATAATCGACTAGATTATAATTATAATATATAATGTCCAAGGCATAGGTTTCAAATTGTGATTATAAATGTTATAATCTCATAATGACCATCTTATAATCCAAATCAAAGCCTTAGTTTTGTCGTATTTGATACATGTTAGGTGTGAGTATGTTTAGAAAAATCCATTATTCTTGGACATTAGATGACAACCAACCATTCTTCTTACATATTGCTACTGGCATCTGATTTCCGTTTCTTTGTGTGGAGATCTGAGACTAAGGTTTTAGAAACAAATGAAATTGAATACGGCACGGTTTTTTGGGCAGGTTTGGTGTAAAGGCAATTCAGTTAATACACTATATGATCTGACATCTCTCATATGCATTTGTTTTTTTATTATGTCTTATAAATTTTTTTAAGTTTTCATTATGAAGTGATTGATCAAAGTCAGGAAAACAATGACATCTCAAGTTCATGATTGCTAAATGATATACCATGCCATCTGATTTTGCTTTGGTATAGTTTCATTTTTTATCAAACATATTGAAATGCCAATAATCATTTGTCACAAAAGTGGATAAACTGCCTTGCATTGCAGAACGGATGTGATTGTTATTTGAACTGGTATGATGATGTTAAGTTTCTACAATATAAAAAAACCCAATATTCTTGCCAGCCTAAGCCTTTAACGCAGCCTTTGTGGATTTAGTTTGCTTTGTAGTTTCCCATCGTACGAAAGAGAAGAAACTCTGGATCTTCAAAGACAATGACTTGGTTATCCTTGGTAAAAGCATTGAGAAATATGAATCTTTGGATCATTCTCTCAAGGTGATCTGAGGGCAGACGAATCTTTGTCATGTATTGCTTTGACTAATATTTGTGAAACAGATGGTGCTCAACTTTCAGATATGTTAACACACCATCAGATATGGTGATGGCCTTCGTTGGTTTGCAGTGGAAGACTGGACCAAGTGGGTTCTCAGTATCTGCTTCGTAGGAGAGAAAGAAAGCAAAGATTTGAGGATTACAAACAAAGGCGACCTAGGAATTGGATGAAGCCCCCCCTTTCCACAGATTTCTTAGTAACTTCCTCGCCCCCACAAGAATCCAATTCAGAAAAAGAAAAGAAAAAAACCAGTGTCCGTTGAGCTGGAGACTGAGGACATTCAACAAAGAGGGAAAGGAGTAGGTGGAGAGGCTTTCTTCATTGAAAGAGGATAAAGGAAGGATGGAATCTCTGGCGTCTTGTTTGGGTACACCATCATCTGCCGAGGACCCAACTGTGACCAAAGAAAGCTCCTCTGCACCTTTCTCGCCCTTTGATGAGTACAACTGTGCCCGTTGCACACAAAGAACAAAACGCTCAAGTGAAAGGAAGAGAAACCAATTATGGTGGTTGATTCGATTAATAATACTACCATTAGTTTCAGAAAGAGAAACAGGGAAAGAGGAAAGACGAGCGTGTGTACGAGCAAGAGATAGATTGACAAATGGACTCGAACATATAAAACACAATAAGAAGATCTTAAACCTTATAGGAAAAATAGAAAGCCAAGTGAACATAAAAGTACTTGTTTGCAGATAATAAATAAAGATTTCCAGATAAATAATTTAATAGACGATAGGGGAGAGAACATGAATAAACATAAAGAAAGAATTCATGTTGTAAATCTTACACAAATGGTATCAAAACAATGATTATTATCATTTCCTTTACTTTCCTTTCTTATTTTACGAGAAAAGAGAACATCATTTTTTTCGTTTTTTAGGTTATTCATTTGAATCCATGATTAAATTATTTTCTCGTAAAACACCGTTCATGTAATAATCTCTTGTTTGTTTCAGGTCACTTAAGTAATAACCATTTGAGCGAATTAAATCCGTTAAGTATTTATTATATTTAGGCAAAGAAATGGTACCACGAAAGGCGTCGACGATGCTGACAGACAGCCATCGGCGTGCCGGCGGAGAGTCATGGTGCAATTCGAAGTCGAAGTGACAAGCGTCGACGGAGCTGGGCGTGACGGTCAGAAGGTCGACACGGTGCTTGTAACCACACACCGGTGCCGGCGTACCTAGCCACCCATCGGCACTGTCACCCAGCATTGATGGTGATAACAACAATTCGTGAAGATTCCCTCCTCCTCCTCCTCCTCCTCGCTTCAATCCATCAAACTTTAATCCATTGAATGCCACGTACGATGGTGGTTGGTGGTTTCAGTCGCCGCCGGCATCCGGGGGCGAGCTGAGCTGAGCTGAGCTGCCACCACGCCCCGACACCTACAACGTAGGCGGCGACGAGAACGAACGTACACCACCACCTCCAGCCACGAGAGGAATTAAAAGACGAGGTGGTTCTGAAATGGCTGGCAGCCGGCGGCCTCTGAAAAGCTGTCTGTTCTGAGACGTACGGACGATGGAGGTGGTGGTCAGGTCGACGAGCACACCGATTGACGTCCCCTACCGACATTGATTAATCGACGGTAGAATATGAATGAGTTGGTTGGATCCAGCCGGCCACGGTGCTCATGTGAAGGGGGGGGGGTAAATCCATCCCATCCACCTGCCGCCTGACCATGTACTTGTTGGATACGATTTGGATTCTGTGGACTTTTCTTTTCTCTTTTTCTTCCATGCACGTACGTAATAATTAAGCTGTCGTGACAGTGGTCTGTCTCTTCACTTGCAAATAACTTTTCAGGTTTGATTCAGATTTTATGGTCTGACATTTTATCTTTCTTTCGATCAAGTATCGAAATCATGGTAGTCATCGATGCACTTTTATTCGTGTTTTTTTTTTTCTTATAAATTCCGTCATCGAAGCTGACGATTAGCACTTTCATCTTTCAGGTATCATCCGTGGTTTTGAGCAATTAATGTGTGGCAAGCTGTCTGTTTTGATCTTGTAATAATCTTTAGGAAGGGTTTACGTATAAAAGAAATTGAAAACCTATCGTTTGAAGCCTCGCTTACCTGTCGACTGCTCATTGAATCCTTCACCTAAACGTTAGCTTGCCTGTCGACTGTTTGTCAAATGCTTTGCCCTCAGGTCAGAAAAGCTTGCCCGCCTATTGATTGTTCACTGAACTCTTCTCCTCAAGTTATTAAGCAAAAGACATGGTCTTTTCAAACCCAGACCCAAAACGTTCCGTTCCCTCCACCATTTGTGTCGCAAGGCATCTGGAAACGCTTGACGATGGCTTTCTGTTTAATTTTCTTATCTCCCAAGTTGAAGCCGGATTAAAACGGATATCCATTAATACCATGTGGTGCAGGTAATTCATGGTGTCTGAACTTGATAATGTTATGAAAGCATAGTTCTGGAAAAGACAGACTTCTTGAGAAGCACCATTTGTTTCATTATAAAAGCCTGAAGGATATAATTAGCATGCAAAAAATACCAAAAGGACCTTGAAATAAGACAGTGCATTACAGTACAATATATAGCACAGCAGCAAATGTAGTTCAAACAATTTCTATTTCAGTACATGGTTTTGTGATAATTAGTTTACTTCAACCGTTGAAAGATAGTGACTATGTGTATATATGTATATATATATAGGAGTACATGTTCTGCCAACCGTTGAAATATGCTCATTTACCACAACTTCTTTGACATGGTGATGATCTACCTTTACATAGTTCTTGGAATGTTTGGTTATAAGTAAAAAAAAAAAAAATTGTTATTTCATAAACCTACTCTTTACATTGAAACAATATTTTGCTTCTTATTCTTCAAGCGAAGAAATTTCTTCCCACATAACTACAAGATCTAAAGGTAGATTTTTGATCTTTTCAATATCCTATATAAAGTTTTATAAAGATTCAATGCATTGAACTTTGCTCTTGAAATTTTAATTCAAAATTAACTGATAATAAGTAAAAATATTCATTATATATAAAGTTCAATTCTATCCTTATTTTTACTAATATAAAACTTTTTTAACACTTGATTTTGCATGATATCTCTCATTCACAATTTGCTACCTCCTTTATATAAACTAATTCAGTACCTAGATTTGCATGATGCAAATTAATTCAATTAGTCTGCATTTTAAGTGCATTGTTTTATCATTATTCACTAGGAAATGATGATAACAAGGAAAAACCATAAATCATTTGTAGGTATAAATATGCATTATCTTCATTTATATTTTAAATGGATGTGTAGAAATAGCATAAGTAGAGGATATTTTTTTTTTAGTACCATGTTATTTATAATACTTTCTTATGTGTGTTATTTTTATAGATATTACAATTACATTTTACTAAACCATGTTTAGCATAGGTAAGAGAAAAGGTGGAAGAAAAAGTTACACAAGTTGGAGTACAAAATGTGATAAGTTGATTTTAAATATTCTGTGTGAGAACTATTGATGAGAAGAAAAGAGCCAATATTTGGAATAACCCATTGAAAATACAATAAGGACACACAAAGTAACATCATAAGAAAAAATGTAAATAGTCACATAAAGACTTAATGATTAATGTACAAAAATTATAAAAAGATATTGTCTCAAAGTAGATGAGGTTGAAACTACATAAATAGATATACTAATATACCTAAAGAGATATGAAAAAAAATTTATTAAGATAATAAACTATAATTGTTTGTATTTATTGATTATAATAATTGATTTCATACTTCAATGTAGAAACATTTTGATTATAAATAATGTAAAGGAAAACCTTGCCTTATTGATAAGTTGCTTCAAACACTTTTCAAATATAACATGACATTCGATTCTTGAGCCAAGCATACTAAGGAATGTACAAAACCTAAAGAAATAGATATAGGCCTCAATGGAAACAATGACAATGTTGACATGCTCACTCCATTATTTGATAAAGTTCTAGTTGATATAGCTCCTTAAATGCAAACAAATTCTTTGTTGACAAATGTATCTATAATAGATGTTAGTAAGAAAGACAAATGACCTCAATCACGTGCAAAGTCATAGAAGATAATATTTACCGTAGTACATTTAGAGAATATTTTGAAAATGATGATTGAAGTAGTATACATAGGTTGAAAATAATGGATGAATTATATGAAGTTAAAAAGGAAAGGTTGTATATGTAGTATATATCATTGAGGAAAATAAAAGATACTATCAATATATTATTTTCATTAATTGAACTTATCAATAATAAACAATTCAAGGCAACTAGATTATTACAAAGTGTAGAATATACAATATATGGTAGGAGGTATGTGAGCAACTTTGGAATCAAAACATAACGCAATTTTAAAACTATAAAGGTCCTTAAAACTTTTGGAAGCATGAAGTAGTAAAATACATGTACCTTTCCACTAAAAATTTCTATAATGACTATTTAATTAAAATGTAGCATTCCCATAGGAAAAATAGGGAGGAAGACGTAAGGTACACACCAATAGATGACAAAGTAGGCATTAATAAGGATGGTTTGGCTAGCACTAGACAATGCTTTAGAATATTGCCACCCTCTAATTCTCAAATTTTTTTCTTTGAATGTTCTTCAAAATGAGATTATGCTTCCCAGTAGATATATATTATGATATGATTTCAAAGCACGCATTTACTTGCTTGCCAAATCAACCATATTACAAACTTTTCTAGGGTAATTAATCTTAATACCAGAAAAACATGAGAAATAGGACGATCTGATGCACAACTGGAACTTCATATAGAATAGCAATGCCAGAAATAAGAACGTCATTTGCATAAAATATATATAAAGTAAATTTTGGACCACCGATGTTGATTATGAGCCCATGCTGATGTCCTCTTGTTATTGTATAAACCTTCCATGCTTGTGATGCATAAGGAAGTATGTAAAAAGACTAGGATCTAGCTAGATGAGGAAGATTTTTAGTTTTAAAGATTGCATCGAAATAAGAGGTAATGATAAAGGCTATTTCTTGTCATTTATGGTGAGGTTGACCATTTGTGTCAATAAAATGAACCAGTTGATTTGATGGCAAGAATCAGCTTCATATAAAAAATGTAGTGTTTTAGTAGAGCCACTTTTAAGCACAATAATACATGATCTTTGCCTTCAATAGAGTTCCTCAATTTCCAATTGGTTATGTAGGTGTAATTGAAGATGGATTTGATGGTATAAAGATCAAGAGGGTTTAGTGTTGGGCATGCATTAGGCAAAGACTCAAATACTTCTTTTGTCATGCCCCAAGTCCCATTAGACAATGATAATTGTTAGAAGATAACATTAATGAATTGTGATCTTTCAAATATTGTAAAACTAAGGAAACTTGTTTTCAACATGTATTAAAGAACTTCTATTGTAATTCAAGTTGACATTATGACAAAGTTTAATTAACATAATATACATGCATTATTATTAAATAAAATTTTGCAACTACTATTGTAATGTTACCATTGATTGACAAAGCAAATTAGCCAACACCCAACTCGACACTTGGGAATTCTTATGTCTTAGAGAAAGGAGTGTCCACCTAGACTATTAGAGAGGTAAATTAGGAAAACTCTAATGTATAATATAATGTGATGTATGCAAGTGATATTCGTGTCCTAAGAAGGGGGATAAGGTTAGCTAACCTAACTAAAGTGCTTAAGTAAGTTTTTTGATTACACGTGAAAGTGTTAGACACTCAAAATGTTCAATCGATAGTTGATCTCTTAAAGGCTTAAATTAGTGTTAGGGTGTATGTTGAATGTAGATGCCTCTAAGTATACAATACAAGAGGAGAAATTAGGCTGATAGACCTAAAGGAGAATGAGCTAATGGGCCTAAGATGAAGAGAACTAGGAGCCTAGGAGATAATTATGTAAATACTTTTTGCTCATGTGTCAAGCAAGAATGAATTTTAAGCGGACCTAATTTGCATGGTTCTAGTTTTAAAATAGGCAAAAACTCAATGTTGATCAATTGGTGTGGCTGACCTTAATGTTGTCAATTGATGAGCAAGCAAACATAACATACGCATGAATGCATAATGTGTGGCATATGAGAATGCATAAAATATGCAAGAAATAAAAGGCCATGGTAGTCATGATGCATGAACTTACTCAACTTACCTTTACTTCCCTTAATTTAGATCAAGGAGACAAAATGCATGAATATGTGATAATGCATATATAATTTATGAAAATCATAACAAAATGTGTACTAGTCAAAAAATTACAAAATCACTTCTGGATTGAAGCATTTCAAGCCTATAATCTAAAAAGGAAGTGCAAAAAAAGCATTGAAGTATTTTGGTGATACAAACAATGTGAAGAAGACAAAGATGCTAGATATGTCTACATTGATATTTGCTAACTAGTGTGGACTTGCAAAAATTATAGAGAAATGTGTACTTAGTAAAATAATGTGATTCAAAAGGTATTTAAAGCTTAATAGATTCAAGGAAAAATGTGAAACAAAATGTTTAAGGCCAATCTAAGATGTAGTTGCTACTATAATTTTAGTGTGTATGCTTCAAGACAAATGACCTATTTGTAATTAAGGTTGAGTTTGAAAAATCAAATTTCCCTAATTACTCAATGGAATGATGTGATTTAATATGGAAATGAGAGATTAGAAAGTTAGATGCATGTAAAAAATTTGTTAACTACATATTCAAAGGTCTACAAATGCTAAAAATGTGATTGAAAGCAAATTAGCATCAACTATGATAAATGAAAGACATAATCAATAATTCACTTTAAAAAATCACAAATCCCAACATACAAATCGAAACAATGTGATATAACATGAGTTTCAAAGCTTACTAAATGAACTATCATAGAAAAGAGTAAGATAAAAATCACCATAGATCTATAGCAAGTGAAAATCTAAGTTTCAAAAGATGTCCATCAAATATAAGTAGTAATACAAAATAGTAATAATAAATTTAGATCTTTCCATCCATTGGATGGATTTCAGATCCCAAATATGAGTTGGAAAACTAATAAAGTGAGCTCCAACATACTAAAATATCAATCAGATCCAATAGTAAGATCTAGAGAACAAAGTTAAATAGTCATGCAGTGCAAATAGGTGGCAAACCCAGATTTGATAATGTCATCAACAATTTTGAAAAGCATATAGAAATTTATATTTTGTAGAATTATGTGAAACTAGAGGGCTTTTGTAGCTTAATGATTGTATTACCTCAGAAAAATTTTCATGGGCAAAAAATAAAGGACTTAAATGCAATTTCAAGAAAACTTTTTGGAATTTGTTAAATATTTGAACTACTACATCAAACTTAAAAGTTATCTTGGAAAACTCTAATGTGAATAATGCAATATTCACCCTGATTAAGAAAGAAAACATTATATAGTGAAAATAAATGCATAGGAATAGGCTATTGCAATCCATCCCTTATTTCTTCCTCGACGACAATGGTACTTGCATGAAGCAAGTAACAATGACATAGGAAATTTGCTTGGAGGATGGTGAGTAGCTCTCATGGTAGTGGTGGCATCTCCTATGGTTAGATTCAGTCAAAGGGGGTAATTGTGCATGGTAGATGAAATAAGGGAGGTAGCGAAGAGTGATGGTGGGAGTTGGTCCTACGCATGGGAGGTGGCAATTTTTGGTTTATAGGTGTCATGAGAGTTGTGCAAGCTTGAGGAAGTTTGAATGAGGCTGTGTAGGTTGAGTGGAATATAAAGGATGAAGTTCAAAGCTAACATCACATAGGCATGTAGAGAAGAACACCAATTGCCACCTTGAATCCCCATTGAAAAGTCTTGGATTTTAGTAGAAACTCTAGGAGAAAACTAACATTTTAGTTCTTTTGAGTGTTGTAGTAATGCAATAGTACATCATGTACACTATCAAATACAATGAAGAAAAGGAGGTAGAATAGTTGGAAATAGATGAAACATAAGAGAATTTTATTTAGTTCAATAATATGCCTATGTCCACGGTTACCAAACTCCATTAGAATCATCTCTAGCTGCCACTAGCTTATATACTAACGTAGACACAAATGCCTCTCTATTATATCCTAGGTTTATAGATTCCTAGGCACCTATTTATAAGCTTATATAGTGTTTACAAGGTCATTATAGTAAAATTAGAATACAAGCTCACTATAGATTAAGTGTCAAAGTCTCCAATGATGATCAGAGAGTTAAGCTTAAACTCATCGATCCATTTGTATAGTTAGGCTTAAACTTGTCAATGATATTTATAAAGTTAGTCTCAAACTCACCAATCCACTTAGATAGTTAGGCTCAAACTTGTCATTGACATTCAAATAGTTAGGCTCTAACTATCTGATTTCATTCAGAAAGTTAAGCTCAAACTCTTTGATTCTTGATGAATCGTCTTCCTTCTGCACATGCCAACTTAAGTCACTCATGGGACTTCTCTTATAAACCCATCGAGGGAAATTAAATTTACCATAAACCTACCAAAAGTCTTCAATTATTGTAGCTAACCTTTCGAGAGTCTTTAATGACATTAGCTAATCTTTCGAGAGTCTTTAACTAACCTTCTAGTTTCTCTAGTTGATGGACTTTGTTTCCTATACTTCACGATTTGCAACACTATTGAAATTATCTTTACACTTAATAAACTTCTACTTGAAGATTATTTCAATGACAACTTCAATTGTCATAACCCTATAATTATTCATTTGCAAACATAAAAAAAATCTAGTGAATGATGACAGTCTTTTTCATCAAGAATTTTGGAGACCAACCTCACAACTCCCACTATATGAAATAAAGCAAGTCTTGTGCACACCATTGCATATATTAAATTCCCTACAATTGATGCATAAGGTATGTCATTCATGAGGTCCCTTTTCTCTCAAGTTAATGAATGAGTTCTACTAATTGGTTGAGAAACTTCAATTCTAACATTTTCATTCATTACTAAAAATAGAATCTCCCTTTAAAACCACAATCTCAGAGGTATTCTTTAAATACCACAGTATCCACTTCACGACATGTTAATGCTTTACACTTGGGTTTGTCATGCACTTGCTTACAACTCTCATTGCTTGTGCTGTGTTTGGTTAGGTTCAAGTCATGACATACATTAGACTTCCTATGACTACCACGTAGGGTACTTAGGACATCTCTTCCCATTCCACCTACGTCTCTAGCGATTGATTCTTCGATAACTTGAAGTGGGTAGCGAGTGGTAACTTTGTCTTCTACTCGTTTGTAGTATTGAAGCACTCAAGTACTTTCTCTAAGTACTTCTCTTGGCTCAACTTTAGTATACTAGCCTCCTTGTCTTGAATAATCTGCATTTTGAGAATCTGTCTAGCGTCGCCCATATCCTTCATGTCAAACTTCTAGTGGAACTGATCATTCAACTTTTGGATTTCCTCCATGCTTGAATTAGCAATGAGCATGCCATCTACATAGATTAGAAGAATGACATAGCAATTCTTTAGATGCCTTACGTAGTAGTAGTAGTCTATATTGCATCTATTGAAGCTCATAGTATAGATGAAGCTAACAAATTTCTTGTACCATTACTTGGGGGCTTGCTTCAAACCATACGTACTTCTCTACAACTTGTAAACTAGAATTTTCTTCTTACTAGTTTTCACAAATCCTTCTAGTTGCCACATGAAAATCTCCTTGTCCAACTTACTATGAAGAAAGATTGTCTTTATATCCATTTGTTCCAAGAACAAATCCTTGATTGGTACTATGCTTAGGACGATCCTCACCGTGATCATCTTAACTACCAGAGAAAACACCTCTATATAGTCTATGTCCTGGATTTGCTGGTAACCCTTGACAACAAGTTTGACTTTGTATCTTTTACTATCATCTAATTGTTATTTCCTCCTAAACACCCATTTATTGCCAAGTACCTTCTTACCTTTCAATAGTAGAGTTAATTTACATGTCTGGTTTTTCTCCAAGGACATCATTTCTTCTTTCATGGCTAACTCTCACTAGTCTGCATCCTTCTTATGTTCAACTTCTTGATACATCCTTAGTTCATTATCATCTGTCAAAAGCAAGTAGTTGAAAGATGGTACAAACCTATCCAGAGGTTTGGAAATCTTCATGGATTTCTTTAGCTGAGGGTCGACCACTAGCTCCTTTGGTTCTTCCTCTTCATGAGTTAGTTCATCTACCTCTAACTCTATTTAGAAATCTCTAGTAGTCTCAATGTCCCTATTGATGTTGTCTTTGGTTTTCGATTCTTGGTCGATGAAAATCCAATTACGTCTACCTAGATTCCAATCTTACTCACTCAAAACTCGAGAGCGCCCACACGAGCTCCATTTTGTCAGTATTAGATTCTAACTCTAACTATCTAAATTCCATGAAATTTCTATCAGAACTCTTGTTTAGAGTGAAAAAGTGCATAATTCTTAAAGCTTAAATTAATGATTAAGGATATGTTATAAGGCTAATCAGATAGGAATTAGATCATTATATTACGTTTGTGAAAATCTAAGGCTTAATTAAAATATATGTATAATTAAAAGGAATTAATGTTAACTAAGTATTAATTTTGAAATTATTACAAAAAAAAATGTTCCCTAAAGATACTAGTAAATGTTGTTTATACTTGTTTAGTACATATATTATTTATATAACTCATTTTAGTACATGTTTATTTTATGGAACTATAGGACCAAATTGAGTCTGTGGAGTTGTGGCGTAATACAATAGAGTCAATTCGTTGAGTTAGCGATTAATCAATGAAATTAGTCTATTGAGTTATGTTAACTGTATGGACTAGTTATTTTATCTAGTATGTGATTATGAGTAGTTACAAGAATTGCATCAGAAACTCACGTTACATGATTCACATCTATGATTTCTATCATGGAATGAATACAAGATTACAACCATTGATGTATAGGAAAGAAGAATCCAATCATTCAAATTGGTGCTAGTAGTTGTTACTAAAAAGAAATATAAAAGGATTGAAAGAAATCGAGAAATAGGGGGGAAGGAGTGCTCATTGTAGAGAGTGTCGAACATTCCTTGAGATATCATTCTTCTACCATCATCTATTATTCATCGAGGGCTTGTGGAGCCATTTCCAAAGTCAGGTTGATTTTGATCAAACTATGGTAACTAACAATTACTATAGAAGAGTGATCACATTATAGGAAGAGAATGTTTCTCCACTAAGCACCCAGTCATCTCTCAATAGAAAGATTAAAACTTCTAGCCTGGGTGTTGGGTTGATGTCAATTGACCGAAGAGAAGATTGTTTAGAATGAAAAAAATGCATAATATTAGAGCTTAATGAATGGTCTTCAACATGTTGTTTAGTTTATCAAATAGGAATTATGCCATTATGTTATGTTTACTCATATTTGAGGCTTAATTGAAGAATATGCATAATTTGAAGGAATTAACATTAATTATCATTTCAGAATTATTACAAAATTTTTCTAATACATAGTATTAAATGTTATTTACACCTATGTAGTATTTATATAAATTGTTCTATTATATTACTAAACTACAAGACTGAACGAGTTCGTTGAGTTACATGGTAACTCAATGGTCCATTGAATTAGTAGTTAGCCCAATAGAGTTAGCCCGTTGAGTTATGTTTACTCTATAGACTAGTTATTATCTAATGTGCAATTATGAGTAGTTACAAGAAGTGCATTAGAAGCCCACATTGCATAATTCACGCCTATGATCTCTATTGTGGAATGAAGAAACAATTACAATCATTAATGTGCAAGAAAGAAGAATTTAGCTGTTTAGAATGAAAAAGTGCATATTATTAATGGTTAAATGATGATTAATTGCATAATATTTAGCTTATCATATGAGAATTAAGCTATTATGTTATAATTACACAGTTATATACTTTAATGAGAGAATCTGCATAATTTCAGGAAATTAACGTTAATTAAGTATATTTCTGAATTGTCGGTAAATTATAGGCTTTGAAATTCCTAAGTATCCGAATTTTCTATTATTTCAGAGAGTTATATTGCATGTACCAGATAATTATGTTTTTAATGATAGAAGAATATTTTATTATTTCCTAGAGTACACATGTTGTAACCTTAATGCATGACTTAAGTGAATGTTGAGTAAGTTATCAAGTAACTATTTGAAATGCATCTATCGGATAGTTAAGGTTGTAAGTATCCGAAATATCTGAACTCGTTAAGTTAGAATTATGCACGTGTTGAATTTAAATACTTTATTATGTCACGTGAGCTACACATGTTTAACTCGTTAGGTTAGCATAACTATACGTGTTGAGTTACTTGAATATACACTAAGGTAACGCGTTACATTAGTAGCTTATAAGTTATTTCTTTATTGCATATGTCTTATAGTTAAATCAACAAAATAACTTTGTTGAGTTATCTGTAACTCTACGAACAATTTATTTTCTAATATGCTACTATAGCAATTGTAGAAATAGGAAATTCGAAGGAAAACCACGATTGCACGTATCACGCAGGAATTTACTCGTGGAATGAAGAAGAAATTACCATCGTTGATATGAATGAAGGAAATCCAACCGATCATCTAAGTAGAAGTAGTTACTATAGAAAGAAATATAAAAGAAGAGGAGAAAGACAAAGAAGGTGTGTGTGTAGAGGTGGAGAACCACACTAATTGCAAGAAGTGTCAGAAGTTCCCTAAAGCTCCAGACCACCACCAAAATCACCAACCAGTGGAGGTCTGTGAGGATACTTTCCTGATGTCTGGTCAATTCCGAGCCAAACACAATGACTGACAACCACTATGAGGAGTGATCGTGTCGTGGGAAGGAAAACCATTTTCACTAAGCACCAACTCATATCTTAAGAGATCGTAAAGCTTCTAGCCTTGGTTTTGGGTTGATGCTAGTATGCTGAAGAGGAGATAATTTTACAATTCTTGATTCACGATTCTATAGGGAGAGGATGCAAGATTGTAAGTGATTAAGTTTTTAGTGGTGTAATCATGCGCATGTAGTGACAGAAGTTTTTACTATCGATAGAGATTTTTACATTTCACCTTTTGTTCATCTTTAGGAACATATCAAAATAAAAATACCAAAAACAAAAAATTATCTATGTTTACATTTAGTATTAAAGTGTTGTATTGTTTGTTTTGTATCATGATTAATGTTATCATTGTCCATATTGTGAATGTTTTATGTTTGTTTGATTTAGAAAATAGAAAATAGTTTTATTATTTACTAAAATTGATTCGTTTCGGATACTTAAAGATTTTAATGGTTACTGTTTGAAATATTTGAATGTTAGTGTTGGTTAATGATAAATCTAATATTACCTAATATTAAAGAGCTTAATTGATGTTATTTACATTCTGTGGAACCACCTAATGGTTGACCGAATTCCTCTATAAATAGCAATATTTAACTAGAAAGGTAAGCTCATGGAGTTAACTTAAGTCCACGAGATTAGTTTGTTGAGTTAATTATAACTCCACGAACTAGGTCCGTTGTGTTAATTGTAACTCAATAGAGTGCTTAATTGAACACATATAAACTCCAATATAAAAATCGAAACAGTACATAATTCTTACTCAATCTTTGTGGGATCGACCTGTACTTATACACAAATACAATATACACTGTGCACTTGCAGTTAAAAATACAAATTGGATTTAATATCTAATTTGTGTGAAAGGTTGTTTGTTTACTTCTGAAAGTAATTATTTATATAAGCATGAAAACAAATTAAACAAGTTTTCTAACACTACTGTATAAACAAGTTTATGATTTAACTTTTCACAACAATACAAGTTTTCTAGCGCCATTGCCGGGGATTGAGAAGCTAAGCAACAGTGAGTGCTGTTTTGTTTTAATAGTAGAGTGAGTGTTGTGAGTTTTATTTTATAATTGAGAATATGGCATATGCTTATGCTCAAAGATTTCTGAAACCTGTAGTTAGCATATGTGAATTTTGCAATTTGAAAGGTCATGACATCTCTGATTGTTTGAAATTGAGACGATTGTAAATGGTTAAATCACATGAACAACAAATGAATTATATTCAATATAATAGAGTTGAGTATAAGGATCCTATAGTTTACCTAACTAATGGTCAGTTTAGAAAGTGTAATATGTTGAGAGACAAGGAAGTTTGGGATAAGTATGACAGACTGAAGCGTAGCTTAGACTAAAACATGGATAAACTGGAACAATACATGTGTTAGCAACAAGAAGTCATCCAATTAAACTATAGGGAAGAATATATAGAACCTAAAATTGATATTATATACGAAACTGAAAAAATCATAATGAAAATTGATCAAAAATTGAATGCAATGAGATTAGATGATTTGGAAAGAAAACTAAAAACATTGGATGAATTTACAATGAAATTACGAGTTATGCAATAGGAAAATACAAATGAAAACTTTAATGTTACAGATTTGCATAATTTGCAAGACATCCAGACAAAAGAAAATACCAATGCAATAAAATTTAAAGAATGCAAGTTAAAACTAAAAACAATTGAAGATCGAAATTATGAAAATGAAATACAAGAACATTATGAAAGTAATGAAAATCTGAAAGATGTATGTATAACATTAAGATCTGTAACTGATATACCACCAAAAATTCGAAAATAAAGTAATATGAAGGTAGATAAGAATAAAATTCAAAATGATAATGAAAATGTAATATCTGAAAATTTAGAAATCAATGAAGAAAAAATTGAATCTGAAAATGAGACTAAAAGTGATCAAACGAATGAAATGAAAGAAAAAGAATCTTGTAAATCACAATCATTAGCACCATATCCTAAAAGATTACAACAAAATTTTTTTGAAAAACAAGAAAAAATTAGAGAAATTTTTGAAAAAGTACAAGTTAACGTTCCTTTGTTAGACTTATTGTAGAAAATGACACATTGTGCTAAATTTCTTAAGGATTAGTGTACTAAGAAAAGAGAGTGAAAAGTTTTAAGGAAAGTCTTTTTAACTGAGCAAAGTAGTTACCTATTTCTGTCAAAAATTCCTAAAAAAGTTATAATCTTGAAATCCCTATTATATCATGCACCATAGGAAATATCATTCTAGAAAGAACCTTAATAGACCTAGGTGTAGGTATAAATGTTATGCCAAGTGATATATTTGCATCCTTAGGATTAGAAGGCTTAATCCTTACTAGGACTGTTATTCAATTAGTTGATAGAAGTATAAGATACCTTAGAGGAAAAATAGAGGATGTCTTAATTAAAATCAAAAACTTCATATACCCTATTGATATTGTGATTTTGGATTCCCAACAAATTAAGCATCAAAATCATGATACACCTTTAATTTTCAGAAGACCATTTTTAGCAACATCAAAGGCGGTTATAAATTGTAAAATTGGAGTGATGAAGTTAGCATATGGTAATGAGGATACTCAATTAAACATTTTCAAACCAGAAAAGTTTAAGGAGTTAGAAATGTCCTTACATACTATAGACTTTTTAGAGGATGAATGAGATATGCTACATGATGTGATTCAAGAAGAATTAAATAGGCAACTAAATTCTGAAACTTTAGAAGTAAGTGAAAGCATAAATGTAGAAGGAGATCAAGAATAGATTTATATAGAAGATGAAAATATTCAATTAGAAGCTCTAGCTTTTGATGGTCAACATTTAGATTTAAAACCTTGACCTCCTAAATTATCCTATATATTTCTAAAAGAAAAATGAACATGTCCAATCATTATTGCTTCAAATTTAAAAGAGGATCAAATTTCTAAATTAAAAGTAGTAAAAACTTATAAAGAGGCAATAGGATGGACTATGACTGATATAAAAGGGTTAAGTGCAACTTTATGCTATCACCACATATATTTAGAAGAGAATGCTAAACCAATTAGAATTCTTGAGAGGAGATTAAATCCAAACCTTAAAGAAGTAGTTAGGAAGGAAATAGTGAAATGGTTAGATAATGACACAATTTATCTGATTTCTAATAGCTCATGGGTTAGTCTAATCCATGTAGTTCCCAAGAAATCAGGATTAATAATTATTAGGAATGAAAGTTAGGACTTGATACCTACTAGAATTCAATCAGGCTGGAGAGTGTGTATAGGCTATAGAAAGTTGAATGCTGTGACTAGGAAAGATCATTTTCCCTTACCTTTCATAGATCAACTCCTAGAGAAATTGGTAGGGCAAGAATATTTTTGTTTCCTAGATGGGTATTCAGGATATAATCAAGTTCCAGTAGCATTAGAGGATCAAGAGAAAACAACTTTCACTTGTCCTAATGGAACTTATGCTTTTAAGAGAATGCCATTTGGATTATGTAATGCGTTAGCCACCTTTCAAAGGTGTATGCAAGACAAATTCATTGAAATGATAGAAGATTTTTTAGAAATATTTATGGATGATTTTACTGTTTATGGAACTTCATATAAAGTGTGTTTAAATAATTTAGACCAAGTATTAAAACGTTGTGTGGAAAAAAGTCTGATTCTAAATTGGGAAAAATGTCATTTCATGGTTAAACAAGGATTAGTCTTGGGACATGTTGTTTCAAAGAAAGGGTTGGAAGTAGATAAAGCTAAAATAGAAGTAATTTCTAATCTACCAGAACCTAAATCAGTAAAAGATATTAGATTATTTCTAGGACATGCTGGATTTTATAGAAGATTTATTAAAGATTTTAGCAAAATAGCTAGACCTTTAACTAATCTATTAAAAGATGTCCCATTCAACTTTGATAAAAATTGCAAAGAATCATTTTTCAACCTTAAGACTAGTTTAATTTCAACTCTTATAATACAAACATCTGATTGGAGCCATCCATTTGAATTAATGTGCAAAGCATCTGATTTTGCTGTAGAAGCAGTGTTAGGACAGAAGATAGAAAAATCTCCTAGAGTGATTCATTATGCAAGCAAAACTTTAAATGATGTTCAAGTTAATTATACAACTATTGAAAAAGTGCTGTTAGCTGTTGTGTTTGCCTTAGAAAAGTTTAGATCATATTTGATTGGAGCTAAAGTAATAGTATACACAGATCATTTAGCTTTAAAACACCTAATAGCAAAGAAAGAGACTAAACTTAGATTGATCTGATGGATATTATTATTACAAGAATTTGATCTAGAAATTAAAGATAAAAAAGGTTGTGAGAATGTAGTAGCAGATCATTTATCAAGATTACAAATAGAAAAATCAAATATTAAAGTTAAGGATAATTTTCCTAATGAACAATTAATGACCATCAACACAATGTCTTGGTATGTAGACATAGTTAATTACTTAGTTATTGGTTTAACACCTAAGGATTAGAATAGACAAGATAAGAAATTATTCTTTTCAAGAGTAAAATATTACTATTGGGAAGACCCATACTTATTTAAGAAATGTCTTGATCTTATTTTAAGGAGGTGTGTTCTAGAAACTAAATATCAGAGCATATTGTCTTTCTACCATGACCAAGCATGTGAGAGGCATTTTAGTTCAGGGAAAACTACTGCAAAAATTCTGCAATGTGGATTTTATTGGCCAACACTATTCAAAGATGCTCATAAATACTGATTAAGTTGTTTAAGATGTCAACAAATAGGAAGAATATCAAAGAGGAATATGATGTCTTTGAATCCTATTGTTGAGGTTGAAATCTTTGATGTGTGGTGAATAGATTTTATGGGTTTATTTCCTATGTCTAATCAATTTAATTATATATTGTTGGGGGTGGATTATGTATCTAAATAGATAAAAGTTATTCTTACAAAAACTAATGACAACAAAGTGGTAATATAGTTTATAAGAACTAATATAATTGCTAGATTTGGAATATCTGAAGCTATTATCAGTGATAGAGGAACTTATTTCTGTAATAGAAGTTTTGAAGCCTTAATGAAGAAATATGGAGTAAATCACAAAATTGCAACATCATATCATCCGCAAACAAGTGGACAAGTAGAAAGTGCAAACAAACAAATTAAGTTAATTTTAGAAAAAGTAGTAAATCCTACTAGAAAAGATTGGCTAATAGATTAATAGATGCACTTTGGGCTTATAGAACTGCTTATAAGACAAGCTTAGGTATGTCACCTTTTAGGCTAGTATATGGAAAAAGTTGTCATTTACCAGCTGAAATTGAACATAAAGCTTCTTGGGTAGTAAAAACTCTAAACACTAATTTAAATCAAGTTGCTGAAAACAAGAAAATGCAATTGATTGAGTTAGAAGAATTTAAGAATGAAGCTTATTCGAAAACTGTAAGAGAAAAAGAGAAAATGAAGTTCTAGCATTCCAAAAACTTTTGAAATAGGACAAGAAGTATATCTTTACATGACTAGACTCTATAACCATCCAAGAAAATTGAGATTTAGATGGGTAGGACCTTACATAATTCGAAATATTTATTCTTATGGAGCTATTGAAATTGAAAATCCTAAAAATTAGAATATATTTAAAGTAAATGGACAAAGACTTAGACTTATTCTGAATATTCCAAAAAATTCCTTTGGAATTATAAAAGAAGTAATAATTGAGGACTACTCGAGCTTTACTTAGTAAGAAATTATCTAAGTATATAATGAAAAAAAAAACCTTATTTAAAAATAGTCATGGTTCAACCGAAAGAAATTATCAATTTTACCGAAACATATATTAAAAGAAAAAAATTGTTGCGGTTCAATCGATAGGATCCATCGGTCTAACTGAAACATAAAAAAAATTTATATATTATATTGAGTAAAATGTCAGTTTTATCGAAGATAGTATTAGTTCAATCGGTAAAAAAAAGTATTTAATTTCGGTTCGACCGAGGAATATAATAGTTTGACCGAAATTCTAAAATGTTGAAAAATTAAGAGTCGGTCAGACTAGAAATTTTTCGATCTTGACCGAAGTAAAAATTATTATTATAAGTATTTTTATTAGTTATAACTTTACAGGAAGTTCGTTGAGTTACGCTTAACTCAACGAACTTACTCTGTTGAGTCTAAGATAAGTTAATGAACTTACCTTGTTGAGTTAACTGTAACTCAATGGAGTACTGTAGTTAAGTCCACGAACTTAGTTTGTGGAGTTAATCGTAATTCTACGGAGAAGTGATGGGAGAGCGAGAGTTTGCATGGGAAAATGACCCAATTATTCGCCTAAAACTTAAGGTTTATTTATACTAAAACTTAGGATTTGGGGGGATTATCCATAGAATCATTTAAAACTTAAAACAGTAGAGATCAGAGTGATTCCATTCCGTTCCGTCACACCACGAAGACAAGATGATGCTTGAGTTTTGGGATGAAGTTGACACCACGAGATTTCTTAGAGAATCAAAAGAATGACATACGAGATAAAAGATCAGGAACACAACACGGGAAAAAGAACTAGAGAAGGTAAAATCTAACATTTTCTACTAGAGGAAAGTCTTAGTAGATTTAGATATTACCATATCGCAGATTGTGGAAATAAGGATTAAAGTAGCAACAAAAGTTGCTGTGAATAGAGACAGACCAAACAATGAGGTTGCCCTAGAATTAATCCGGCACAAGTCCAGATTATGGTTCGTACGACATATTGGTGGACATGCCTGGTGGGCAATCTGGGAGCAATAAAGGAAAGCAGTTGAAGAACCAACAGCAGAAATGCCGGTTGCAGTTGTAGAATAAGCAGGACCTTCAATTCCACCACCTAAACCACTAGAAAGGGTGGTAGTTATGGGGCCTTCTACTGAGGAAGAGTTAAAAGAATTTGAAGAACTAGTTTGAGTTGGGAAAAACCAAGGAGAACCAGAAGATTTGGTAGTAGCTAAAGCACATCTGATGTTTGATGCACTACACAAAAGGAGGGCTGTAGAAAAGTTGAAGGCCCAATACAAAGTTAAAGTTGAACAACATCAAGAAGCCATTGTCATACCTACTGCAAGAGAAACTGAAGCTGGTCCTTTAAGATTAGTAATTATAGAAAAAGTAAAATAGGAAGAGCTAATACCGTGGCTCAAGGGCCTGTAGAGCCTATTTTTGTAGATTTAATCTCAAAGGAGGAAGAGGAAGATCATGCACAACTATTTAGAAGAAGGAAAGGTAAAGAGATAGTGCCTGAAGCTCCAATAGAGATTAAACCTGAGCTTATAATATCAATAAGGCTTGTAGGGCCCATTTTTGTTAATCTGCTATCCGAATCTGAGGAGGAGCAGGAGCAGGAGCAGTAATAGCAAGAGCAAAGAGAAGAAGAAAAATAGGTTGAAATTAGTCTACAACTTGTACAAACAAAAGAAACTGAAATTAGGACAGAAGCTGATTTGCTTGTGACTCCATCCCAATCTACCATAGAATTAGAAAGAATAGTGACAATGTAGATTGGTAGTCAGGAGGAAGAAGAAAGAGAAGAAACTGAACAAGAAGTTGAACAAGAAGGAAATATCTCGACAGATTCCACTAAAGAGGGAGAAACTCTTCAACAAATTTTTGAGAGGATTCAAGAAAGAAGGGTGGAGAGTTCTGCTGACTCTCCACCACAAATAGAAAGAGAGGTTGAAATGCACGAATCTCTGGATCATTTCCAACAAATTCAGGTTCAACACATTGAAGAAGAAATTCAAGAACAAACCCCTCTAGAACAACAAATTCAAATTCCTGACCTGACTAAAGCAACAGTTCTAAACGAAGTATATTTTTGGAGTCAAGAAGCATACAACGAATATCAAGAGATAAAGGGGTATGATGTTATTTACAATAGGCTAGTAGATTGGACTGGAATGGAGGAGATTAAAGAATTATTCAAATTTTAGGACCTACTAAACTTTATTTCAAAAGAAAAAGAGCATGCTGTATATGAAATTTAGTGTCCTATTTTTTTGCAAACTTGAGAGAGGAAGAAGGAAATTTAATTTCTAACATAAAGCAAGCTGATGTATAGATAACACCAGAGCTTCTCTACAACATTTTTGGATTGAAAAATGATGGCATTGAAATCCTAGAAAATGCAACTGCAATTGAATGGACAGAACAAGCAATCAAGCAATGTTTGGCCATCGACCTTAGTGTGCCATTACTGAACAGATTGAAGTATTTAAATAGGAAAGCACACATGGTGGCAAACATTTTAGTTAAAACTATCTATTAGAGACAAGGCCACGACATTGAACTTAGTCAATTTGTTAAATGGGCCACGTATGCAGTTGTAAGTAGAATTCAAGTTAACTGGTGTCAAGTCTTACTATCAAAGATAAAGTCTATAAAGAGAAAACTATTTTATGGAGATTTGATACTAGTATTAATGGAGGACAGTATTGACTTCTTGAAATAGACATTTAAAAGGATAAGATCTAGAGTCATTTCAGTGAAGGAGTACAAATATTACAATGCTGCAGTTGCTGAGATAGCTGGACCTTCTAGAGACATTATAGGAGTTGTTGAATGGATAAATCAATTAGAGCAACAACTAGAAAAGCATTAAAAGGAAGTAGATGAACTTAGAAAAAATGACTAATTGTATTGTTTATCTACTTGTATTGAAAAAATATTTGACTGTATGTAAATGTAAACTATTTATATAAATGAATGATTGAATTTTAGATGTGTTTGAAGTCGTGTTTGAGAATGAATGATATAATTGAGAACTATATTGAATATTATATAACTATTTAAAAGATGTGCAAGACTGTTTAAAAGTTTTACAAATTTTATGAATGACATGGTTAAATGCATGATAATTGGTTAATGCTTGAATATATTTGCATGCTGAAAAGTAAAATGTAAATTCTGCATAATAGGAAGTGAACTGTTAGTTAAATATGCATATAATGTTCAAATTTAAATGAGTTAAATTAGAACACTACATTAATGACATGTATTTAACTTTAATTAAGTTGACAAAATGTAGAGAAAGAAAAAAAAATATAGAAGTTAATACGAGGAGTAAGTTTGAAAAAGAAATTGTTAAGTGTTAACTCAACGAAGTTAGTCTATTGAGTTACCCTTAACTCCACGAGGTCAATAATAAAATATAAGGTCACTCCGTTGAGTTATCTATAACTCAACGAAGTTAGTTAGTGGAGCAAGCAACGAAGCTAGTTCGTTGAGTTAGCTGTAACTCAACGCAGTTAGTTCGTTGAGTTAGAAACAGTAACCGAAGCTAGTTTATTGAGTTAACTGTAACTCGACGAGGTTAGTTCATGGATTAAGCTGAACAGTTATTTTTTTAGCCATGAATGAAACTTCGTGGGCTTAGCAGTTACTGAAATTTGAAATTAGAAGTGGAACATGTATCCATAAAAATAGGAACTATACTACACATTACAAGACACGTTCTTGTAACGAGATTCATTTGCCTTATGGACGTGCATTATAAATATAGAACAGAATGTTATTTACGAGCTACCAGCACTTGAGGAAAGAAAGAAAATTCATTGGGGAATTGGAAGGAGAAGCAGTTGATTCAACTTCATCTATCAACAACTATTTACTAAAAACAAAGCATCAGATTGGTATGTAATTAATCTTCTGCTATTTTACTTTATGTTAAGAGTTTATGAGCACATGGAGTCATTCTCCTAGCACTAAATGATTAGTAAGAACACCTACATAGGATTATTCAACATAGAGAGGTACTGAAATATATTCTGAATTGGACTTTAATGAAATCCTTAGGGGTGTAACTAACCTTTCTTTAAAAGAGAACGAAGATATGGCTGCTCCACTAGAAAAACCATTAGGGGAAATTTTGTATCCTGAATTAGTTGATGAACCTTCATGTATTTGATTGCCAAACTTTTAGGGAGATAGGTTTGAACTGAAATCTAATTATATTAGTCAATTGCCATACTTTCATGGATTAGAAAGAGAATTATTTTCTTAGAGAATTTAACGAAGTTTGTCAAATGATGAAAATGCTGAACATGAGTATTGATGCTATTAAACTTAGATATATCTTTTTTGCTTTAAAAGACATAGCTAAGAGATGGTTATATACTCTATCGCCTGATTCAATTTCTGCATGAACTGAATTTTGTTCTATTTTTTTGAAAAAATATTATCCAACACATCAAATAATTAAAAAGAAAAAGGAAATATTAATGTGTAGCCAAAAATAGAGAGAATCATTTTGGAAATATTTTGAAAGATTTAAAGATTTACTAACTTAATGTCTACATCATGCAATGAGTAAAGCACAATTAATAGGTATAATTTATGAAGGCATAGATGTTTCAATGAAATCTTTATTAGAATCTACTTGTTAGAATGGATTTTTAAAACTATGTAGTGAAGAAGCATGGGCATATTTAGAAAACTTTGCAAAAAGAACTACACAGTGGGAAAACTCGGTTGAAACTATTACAGATAAAAGAATATTGCCAAGGGGAATGCATGAAATAGATTCAAGCACTATGGTTGAAGTTAAATTAACTGAATTAACAAAGAAAATAGAAGAGTTATCATAAATCAAAAGCTAGCAGAAAGGAATGCAAACATTAATGATTTAGATATTATTTATTCTAGAAACTAGAAAGATAACTTTGGAAATTCTTATAATCTTAATTGGAGAAATCACCCAAACCTATCTTGGAAAAATAACAATTTCCAGAGAGGAGAAAATATAAATGATAAAAATATAAGTTATGAAGCATTAATTGAACAAAGATCTAGAATAGAGAAGTTAGAAAAGATAATTCAACAATTAAACAATCGTCTAGATCATGTATTTAGAAATGCTGCCATTCAAAATCAAAATATGAATAGAAATATACCCCCTAGACAAAAGGAATCAATAGAAGTTAGACCTACTAGAGGATTGCCAATGCAAGCAGTACTTAACCCTGTCAACAGAATTGTTAATGAAATTAATACCTCTTATTGGAGGGAAGCTGAATGAAGCAGTATAACTAAAGTAACTATGTATAATATAGTAAGTAGAAAAATATAAAAAGGAAAAAATGTAAGTTTAATTATAGTTAGTAATATCGTAGAGTTATTACTTAACTCAACGAACTTAGTCTGTTGAGTTATGACCTAACTCCACGAGGGTAAGTAAGTAGCTATGTTAATTTTATCTCTGTTAAATTTTTGTTTATGTTATACAGAATCATAACAGATGGAATTGATGAAATCACCTCTAGATGTACTGAGGGAAGTACTGAGTAACTTATCAGCTAAAGATCTGTGTAGATTGTGTTGTGTGTCAAAAGAAATTAAAGACTATGCCAGAGAGAAATATTTTCATGGACTACAAGCTACAAAAATGACTAAGATTAGAGATGGATTTTTATAGAAGTCATTTAATCGTAGTTCAATCAGTTATGAATATCTGAATATGGAAGAAATTGCTGGAATTCCACCCAATACATTAGAAGGAATAGATCATATTATAGGGATAGATGAATGATTAATTATTTACAGAACCAAACCAAGGTATGCAATTCTGTTACCCGATACTTTGATTAGAAATCCTATCACTAGAGAAGAATGGAATATAAGAAGGCCTAATAGATTTGAAGTACCAACTGAAAATTGTGGGTCAACATTAACATTTTCTGATAAAAATTTGACTATTCCTGAAAAATTGTATTACTAGAGACCAATTGAAAATTGGGATCAAGATCTATGCTTAAGTGTGTATAATTTTCTAAATAGATCTTAGACTAAAAATACTATGATATATCTAGGATAGAAAACATTAATTAACAACATACATGTCATACTTGATGGATATATATATTTAGTGTTAGATATATCAGTTGCATTTAGATCTGATTTACATATAGTATGCATAGATAGTTATGATGATGACTTTATAGAAATATTGCCTATACTGAATGATATAGACCACCATCTACAGAATATGATAAAATTCAATTAGGAATGTGGTATAATGAATATGATGATCCTACTTTATGTTTGATAAGATGGTGGGATGAATTGATGAAATTTCAAATATGGATTATGAAAGACCTAAATGAATGGAAGTGGGAAGAGAAATATATCGAAATATATGTAGAAATAGAAATAGCTACATTATCTTGGAACAAAAAAGGATTCCTTTTTGCATTTCATTTCATTAATGGAAATACACTTATATTTAGTATTGATAACATACTACAAGTTTACAAGTTAAAAAGAAAACCAGACTACATTAAAACAGAATTAATAGTAAGAAGAATTATGCCTAAAAAGTTTGCTTGGATTGACACGTTTATTCCATTTATTACTACTTTTCAATCATGTTCTTAAACTGTGATTTTGTACTTTTAATGTTGTGTGTAATCTGCATTTATTTTTAGAAAAGAAAAGGAAGAAAAATTTTTAGTTTTTGTTTTATTTTTATAAAAAGAAAAGAAAAAAAACAAAGTATCAATCCAGTTTGTTGGTATCTGTTTTAGGAAACCAACTAGCTTGCTTGTGGGCCACCAAAGGCATAGGAGCCTAGTTCCACACAAGACATTGAATTAACAAATTATGTTAAATGTTATTTTGTTATATATTCTGCTTTTATTTGTGAATGAAAAGTTTTTTAGAATCAAAAGTCAGAAGATGTTGAAGGAGATACAAAAGAACAAGGTATGTAATTGATTACTTATCCTAAATTTACATTTAAACTCAGTTCATGGAGTTATTCATTAACTCAACGAATTAAGTTCGCTGAGTTAGGTGCTAAGTCAATGAAACAATATTCATGCCTGCTAACAATTACTGTATTTTCTGTAAAATCTTTTACATTGAGGACAATGCAAAGTGTAGGTATGGGGGAGAGGTAATTAGATTAAAAGCCAAGTAATTTTGTTAATTAGAGGAATTAGAATGGTGCTGCAAATTTCTGTGGAAACTGAAATTGAAATTTTTTATTTATGAATTTGTTGTAACTATCTGATAATTGAGACTATCAAATTTTTAAGAACTGTAACTACTTGAATGTTATATTTAGAATCTTATATAAGATGCTACAAAATTTTACAATTAATACAAATCTAGATATAATATCTTATGTTTTTGCTGAATTTTATGAGTTTAACGGTTTCATGATTTTAAAAAGAAATCAAAATGCTTAACTAAAACTCAGTAAATTATCTGAATTCCTGAAAGAGCTGAAATGTTGATTTTTGGATTAAATGAAATACATAGGATCAATGATACATTTAATTTGATTGATTAAACTTGTAGAATGATTTGTGTAAATCTTATTAAACTACAGAAAAAGTATGAGCTTATTGATATTGATTCATATTTTTAGTAAATAATAGAAGCAGGACTATATGAGATTTGTGTTTTATTACATCTATATTAATGAAATACATATATATACTGTGTTGAAAAGAAAAAAAAGAAAGAAAAAAAGAGAAAAACTTTGAGAGTTTATTGACTTATTTGATTACAAGCCTTTTGTACTTGAGTAGATAGTTATGCAAGGATTGTTGACTTGAAAAATGACTATTTAAATCTGGCAATCTAAGATCCTGATCAGATCTGGGATTGTTGATTGAAAGCTCGATACATGGGTACACTAGAAAGCTCTTGTATGATTCAAGCTTTTCAAATTAACTTTTAAAGTACAAATATGCATATACTATTCTGAAAAGATAAAAGTGTTTTGTGAAATATAGAAATCTTTTGAATCAAGTATATTTCTATTATCTAATATTATTGAAGTATGAATCTAGATTAGACTTTTGAAGTTGTTTATTTGAGATACAATTCATTATTCTACTTGTTTTAATTATATTGAATTGGATTGTGTTTTGATTTGTATGTGGTTGAAATTATTTTGGAAATCATATTGGAAAATTCAGGATAATAGATGTTAGAAAAGAAAATGATAATATAATTACCACCTATGTGTTGCTAATATATTTTGTATGTAATTTACATATGTTTTAAATATATTTGCAAGTTGAAGAGGAGAAAATAATGTTAAAATAGACTACTAAAAAAATATAGAATATCTATATAGTAATCTAATTTATGTATTATGAAGAAAAGAAAATGGAAGAATTAATTCTAATGACTTTAGAAAGACCAACTAGTTAGATCTTAGTTTGCTAAGGGACTAGCAAAATTTAAGTATGGGGGAAGTGTTTAGAATGAAAAAGTACATATTATTAATAGTTAAATGATGGTTAATTACATAATATTTAGCTTATCATATGAGAATTAAGCCATTATGTTATAATTGCATTGTTATATGCTTTAATGAGAGAATATGTATAATTTCAGGAAATTAATGTTAATTAAGTATATTTCTGAACTGTCGGTAAATTACAAGCTTTGAAATTCCTAAGTATTTGAATTTTCTATTATTTCGGAAAGTTATATTGCATGTACCGAACAGTTATGATTTTAACGATAGAAGAATATTTTATTATTTCCTAGAGTACACGTGTTGTAACCTTAATGCATGATTTAAGTGAATGTTCGGTAAATTATCTAGTAACTATCTGAAATGCATCTAAGCATCAGATAGTTAAGGTTGTAAGCATCCAAAATATTTGAACTCGTTAAGTTAGAATTATGCATGTGTTGAATTTAAATGCTTTATTATGTCACGTGAACCGCACATGTTTAACTCGTTAAGTTAACATAACTATACGAGTTGAGTTACTTGAATATATACTAAGGTAACGTGTTATGTTAGTAGCTTATAAGTTATTTCTTTATTGCACATGTCTTATAGTTAAATCAACGAAGTAACTCTGTTGAGTTATCTGTAACTCCACGGACAATTTATTTTCTAATATGCCACTATAGCAATTGCAAAAATAGGAGATTCAAAGGAAAACCACGATTGCACGTATTACGTAGGAATTCACTCGTGGAATGAAGAAGAAATCACCATTGTTGATATGAATGAAGGAAATCCAACCGATCATCTAAGCAGAAGTAGTTACTACAGAAAGAAATATAAAAGAAGAGGAGAAACATGAAGAAGGTGTGTGTGCAGAGGTGGAGAATTACGCTAACTACAGGAAGTGTTGGAAGTTCCCTGAAGCTCCAGACTACCACCAAAATCACCAACCATTGGAGGTTTATGGGGATACTTTCCTGATGTCGGGTCAATTTTGAGCCAAACACGGTGACTAACAACCATTGTGAGGAGTGATCACGTCACGAGAAGGAAAGCCATTTTCACCAAGCACTGACTCATATCTTAGGAGATCGTAAAGCTTCTAGCCTTAGTTTCAGGTTGATGCCAATATGTTGAAGAGGAGATCATCTTACAATTTTTGATTCATGATTCTACAGGGAGAGGAGGCAAGATTGTAAGTGATTAAGTTTTCAATGGTGTAACGCATCGCATGTTGTGATGAAAGTTTTTACTATCGATAAAGGATTTTACATTTCACCTTTCGTTCATCTTCAGGAACATATCAAAACAAAAATACCAAAAACAACTAATTATCTATGTTTACATTTAGTTTTAAAGTGTTGTATTGTTTGTTTTGTATCATGATTAATGTTATCATTATCCGTATTGTGAATGTTCTATGTTTGTTTGATTTAGAAAATAGAAAATAGTTTTATTGTTTACTGAAATTGATTCATTCCAAATATTTAAAGATTTTGTAGGATTGTATGGCTACACAAGAGGGGGGTGAATTGTGTTTTTCAACATTTTCGATTATAATTGAAACTTTTAAACTCAAAAACAAGTTGAGATACTATTTTCATAAAATCATTTTTATTCAAGGTTTCAATTACAATATACAATTCAATTCTCCTTAGAAATTGTAGATGTAATTATATATCGATACCATGTTTCATCTACATAATTTCATAACTACAAACAGAGAAAACTAATTTACGAAATTTAAAACATTTCTCCCTGTTTGAGATCTTTCTTCTTCTTCTTCTCTTTCTTCTTCAGTAATTCTTCAGTGACGAATATCTATTCTTTCTCTACTTCACCGAATTTACTTTCTTCTGATACTTTAAATCTTCAGTGACATAAATCTGACCTTTTCTGCTTCACTGAATTTTCTTCCATCTGATACTTCAAATCTTCAGTGACATATATCTTACCTTTCTCTACTTCACTGAATTTTCTTCAACTTGAGAGCTTTTCCCCGAAGAGGTGTTTTTGATCCCTAAAAAGATTTTTCATTTAGTATGTAGGGATGATTGATCAACGAGAATTCTATGCCTTTTATACTGTATCTTTATTTCATGCATATCCTCCATGTTTAATCACTATTAGTCTTCCACTTCTTCACGTATTTTCTTTTTCATTCATCGAAATACACACGTTCTGACCCACATTTACATTTCAAATTTTCTTTAATCATCAATCTTGGATCTCTAAAAAATTTCTTGCAAAATAAACTTTCTCGTCCAAAATCTTTCATCAAGTGTAATAAGAAGTCATTACTTTAATGTTAACTAAACGAGTAAACAAGTAGATATGTAACTTAACATTTCTAACTTAATGAGTTCCTCATGTGCCAACTCACCTAACAAGTACTGTACCTAACTTAATGAACTAAGTCAGTGGTGTTACGCTAACTCAATGAATGATCTCTGTGGTGTTACGATAACTCAACGAACCATCTCCGTTGTGTTACAGATAACTCAACGAACTAGTAATAAACAAATGTTTTTATAATAAGAATTTTACCACGTGCAAAAATAACAACTTAAGTTTTATAACGCTAACCTAACGCATTGCCTTAGTGTTCAATATAGCAACTCAACGCATTTAGTTATGTTAACTTAACGAGTTAAACATGTGCACCTCACGTGATATAATATAACATTCGTAACTTTTAATTCACCATGTGTACAACACTAACTTAACGAGTTCGTCTCTTCTTTTACTCACTAACTTAACGATTTCTCATGTGACCTATTTTAACCTTTAAGCTTCTAACTTAACGAGTTCTCACATGATCTCTATACAAATAACACTCTAACTTAACAAGTTGTCTAAACGTGCACTGTTCATGATGTAGAAGATATAACTTTAAAACATATCATGCTTTTCAATAAAAGCAAATGTTAACTTAACGTTTAGTTAAATGAGAAATTAGTGCAATGAAATGACTAGTTATTAACTTAGTATAATTTCAGATCCAATACAGACAAGTATTTATATCAGTAAATTTTTTCTATATTAATTGATGTACTTAATTTCCTTTCACAAGCAATAGTAATTGAGCAAATATGATTATTTTCATTCAGCATACATCATCAAAACAAAATACTCAATACTCTCCCCCTTTTTGATGATGACAAAACCATATTAAATCAATTATGAAATATATTTAACTCAACAAAGCACCTTCATTGGGTTAACTTTTAATTCAATAAACAAGTTTGTTGACTTAAGTTCACTTAAGCTTATTTCTATTGTTTGTGTAAATTTCACCTCTTAGAAATAAAACTTTCAGATGTCAATAATTACATAAGTATCATTTCTCCCCCTTTCATTATATAATTTAATAACCATATAATTTTCTTTCAAATTACATTATCATCTGTCAGATTACAATAACCATATAAATATCATCTCCCTTTATAATATATGCAATTAAAATCATAATCATCTTCTTTTATAACATGTCTCCCCCTTTTTGTCATTAATCAAAAAGATGATTACATAGAATATATATATAGCAAGAGACATATTTACAACAACGCTTTTTGTAAACAATAATAAAAATTGTAAACATTTACAGAAAAATGTATTGTTCAATGAATCAAACAATGAATACAAACATTACATTTTGTATTCAAATACAAGCAAATAGACAGTTATCTATTCCTCCTAAGTATATCACTTATAGCATTACATATTTTATCTTCTAGATGCCTAATATCATTTCTGATTTCATTAAGCACATCACCTAGGTTAGGAGGTATTTGGGGTTGCTGTTTTGCTTCTAACTGAATAACTTTGCTATTGTGGTGGAATCTATTCTGTATATTCTATTGGTTGTTGTTGTTGTTGAGGTTGATGCAAGGCTTAGAATAGAGGCAGTTTTACATATTAGAGGCAGTTTTACACATTACCTTATATAACATAATGTTCAGTTATGTAGGATCGTATGGCTACACAAGAGGAGGGGTGAATTGTGTATTTTTAATATTTTCTGAAATATAATTGAAACTTTAAATCTCAAAAACAAGTCGAGATAGTGTTTTCATAAAATCATTTTTATTCAAGGTTTCAATTACAATATACAATTCAATTCTCCTCAGAAATTGTAGATGCAATTATATCTCGATACCATGTATCATCTAAACAATTTCTTAACTACAAACAGAGAAAACTAATTTGCGAAATTTAAAACATTTCTCCATGTTTGAGATCTTTCTTCTTCTTTCTTCTTCTTCAGCAATTCTTCAGTGACAAATATCTTGTCTTTCTTTGCTTCACCGAATTTGCTTTCTTTTGATACTTCAACTTTTCAGTGTCATAAATCTGACCTTTTCTACTTCACTGAATTTTCTTCCACTTGAGAGATTTTGCCCGAAGAGGTGTTTTTGATCCCTGAAAAAGATTTTTCTTTTGGTGTGTAGGGATGGTTTGATCCTTGAAAAGATTTTTCTTTTTGTGTGCAAGGATGGTTTGATCAACGAGAACTCTATGCCTTTTATACTGTATCTTCATTTCATGCATATCCTCCACGTTTAATCACTACCAGTTTTCCACTTCTCCACGTCTTTTCTTTTTCCTTCATCGAAACACACACGTTCCAACCCACGTTTATATTTTGATTTTCCTTTAATCATCAGTCTTGGATCTCTGAAAAATTTCCTACAAAATAAACTTTCTCGTCCAAAAGTTTTTCATCAGTGTAATAAGAAGTCGTTACTTTAATGTTAACTAAACGAGTAACACAAGTATATATAACGTTTCTAACTTAACGAGTTCACCATGTGCCATTTCACGTGACAAGTATTGTAGCTAACTCAACGAACTAAGTCTGTGGTGTTATGCTATCTCAACGAACCAGCTTAACCTTTCTTTCGGAAGGTTAAACGATAACTCACCGAAAACAGTTTAAGTTTCGGATAGTTACAGATGTAAGTCACCGAAAAACTCTTTATATGATAAAACTAATGAGACACGTGTCAAGACCTGAAAACATGACTTAAGTTACCTTTCAGATAGTTACGACTATAAGTCTCCGAAAAACTTTAACTCATCGATTCAGTAATAAACAAATGTTTTTATAATAAGAATTTTACCACGTGCAAAAATAACAACTTAAGTTTATAACGCTAACCTAACGCGTTGCCTTAGTGTTCAATATAGCAACTCAACGCGTTTAGTTATGTTAACTTAACGAGTTAAACATGTGCACCTCACGTGATACAATACAACATTCGTAACTTATAATTTCACCACGTGTATAACACTAACTTAACGAGTTCGTCTCTTCTTTTACTCACTAACTTAACGAGTTATCACGTGACCTATTTTAACCTTTAAGCCTCTAACTTAACGAGTTCTCACGTGACCTCTATACAAACAAAACTCTAACTTAACGAGTTGTCTAAACGTGCACTATTCATGATATAGAAGATATAACTTTAAAACATATCATGCTTTTTAATAAAACCACACGTTAACTTAACGTTTAGCTAAATGAGAAATTAATGCAACGAAACGACTAGTTATTAACTTCAGATCCAATACAGACAAGTATTTATATCAGTAAGCTTTTTCTGTATTAATTGATGATTTTAATTTCTTTTCACAAGCAATAGTAATTGAGCAAATATGATTATTTTCATTCAGCACACATCATCAAAACAAAAATACTCAACAAGTTAGTACACTTTACTAAAACCAAGTTTCGAATGTTTTCAACTACAACATTTTGAAGACAACACACATGCTACACTTAACATTATCTTGAGAACATTGTAAACTATTATAACATTCTCTTCTTATGAATCTAAAATAGTTTGTTTGTCTTTTTAAATTGTTTCATCAAAATCTTAAGGGAACTAAATTCAAATTAACCAAGATTTGTATTCTGAATTATATTAATCTATTTTAGACATTGTTAATCCTCCCCCTATAAATATACTTCATATATATATTCAATAATAATAGATGTTAAGTATAACTATACTTTTAAATTTTCTTTTCAGAAACTTTCATTATCTTGAATTCATCAAAAATGATTTCCAGAATTAATTCCTACCATATATGAATCAAAACACAACTTTGAACTTAATATGATTAATTCAAGGAGAATAAAAGAATGTATCTCAAATAAACGTTTTCAAAAGTACTAATATTGATTCAATAAATCAGTAGTCATATTGGTAGAAACTATATTCGATTCAAAGATATCTTCAATTAATGAAATAAATTTTTTTTTTAAAAAAAGAAGTAAATATTGATAATTTTCTTTAAAAGTTAGTTTAAAAAGCTTGAATCATATAAGAGCTTTCTAATGTACCCGTGTAATAAGCTTTCAGTCAACAATCCCAGATCTGATCAGGACCTTAGGTTGCTAGATTTAAAGAATCCTTTTTCAAGACAACAATTCTTACATACCTATCTGCTCAAGTACAAAAGGCTCGTGATCAAACTGATCAATAAACTCTCAAAGATTTTCACTTTGTAAGCAATTTTCATTTTAAGCATAGTATATATGTATTCCATTAATATAGATGCAATAAAACTCAAATCTCATACAATTTTTACTTCTATGATTTTACTGAAAATATGAATTAGTTTCAATAAGCTTATACTTTTGATTAACAGTTTAAGATGATTTACATATAAATTATTCTACAAGTTTAATCAATCAAGTCAAATTCATGCATGATCATATGCACTTTCATTGATTCAAAGAAAACACTTAATCAAAATTTCAGAATTTCAGAAGTATTTAATGTTTTTCATTTACACTTCCACTTAAAATTGTGAAAACCATTAAAATTGATAAACTACTTAAAATCAATAAGATACTACTATGATTTTACAATAAATACATAGTATCTTATGCAGTAGTTTAGATATTACTTAGATATTTATGATAAGTATATAATATCTATGAGGTGAACAACATCATCAATAATATTTATCTTTTTGTGGAGTTTAAGCATTTTACACATCACATAGCCTACAAATACCCAAATTTAATCTTATGTTGCAAAATGTATTTTCGTCTAGAGGTTTTGTAAATATATCAGCTAATTGATTTTTACTAGACACAAATCCTAGTTTAATTTTTCCTTTAATTACATTATCTCTTAGAAAATGATGTCTAACCTCTATATGCTTTGCTCTAGAATGTAATACAGGATTTTTGGAAAGATTTATTACAGAACTACTATCACAATAAATCTCAATTGTATCATAAGATAATCCAAAGTCTTCTAAAGTTTACCTTATCCACAGAATCTGAGTGCAACATAGTATAGCAGCAACATATTCAACTTCTGTAGTAGAAAGTGCTACACAGTTTTGCTTTTTACTAAACCATGACACCAAATTATTTCCCAATAATTGACATGTGCCATTGGTACTCTTTCTATCAGATTTAGATCCTATGTAATTAGCATCAATATATCCTAGATCTATTGAACTATCCTTAGAATAATACAGTCTGAAATTTTTAGTTCCTTATATATATCTAAATATTCTTTTAACTGCAATTGAGTGTGATTCTTTAGGATTTGCTTGAAATCTAGCACAAGCACACATAGCAAACATAATATCAAGGGTACTAGCAATCAGATAAAGTAAAGAACCAATCATACTTCTGTATTTTCTATGATCTATTGATTTTCCTATGTTATCAATATCTAACTTTAAAGAAGTACTCATAGGAGTTCCTCGAATCCTTATATCATTAAAATTAAATTTCTTAAGCATTTCATCTGCATATTTTTCTTGATTTAAAAATATACCTTTATCCATTTACTTAATTTGAAGTTCTAGAAAATATAAAAGTTCTCCTATCATACTCATTTCAAACTAATTAGTCATTTCTTCAGAAAATATTTTTATCAGTTTATCAAAGGTTGCTCCAAAGATTATATCATCCACATATATTTGAACAACAATCTGATCTTTACCATCTCTTTTAATAAAGAGTATGATCTACTTTTCCCATGATATAACCTTGTTCTATTAAAAAAGCAGATAACCTTTCATACCATGATCTAGGATGCTTGCTTCAAACCATATAAGGCTTTCTTCAATTTATACACAAAGTTAGGATTTTTAAGATCTTCAAATCTAGGTGGTTGTTTTATATAGACTTCTTCATTAATTAAACCATTTAGAAATGCACTCTTTACATCCATTTGATATAATTTAAAATCTATATAACAAGCATAGGCCAATAATATTCTAATACTTTCTAACCTAGCCACAGGAGCAAATGTTTCATCATAATCTAGTCCTTCTTCCTGTGTATACCATTGTGCAACTAATCTAGCTTTGTTTCTTATTACTTGACTATTCTCATTAGTTTTGTTTCTAAAGATCCATTTTGTACCTATTATAGACTGATTTTCTGGTGGAGAGACTAATTCCCAAACATCATTTTTGATGAATTGATTTAGTTCTTCTTGCATTGCCACTATCCAATTTTCATCAGATAATGCTTCTTTTATATTCCTTGGTTCCACCATAGAAACAAACATACACATACTATTTAAGTTAACTGAAGCTCTAGTTTTAACTCCCTCATTAATATTACCAATGACTTGAGTAATGGGATGCGATGAAGAATAACGCCAATTTCTTTGATTTTCCTCAATATTCTCATCAACATCTAAAAGTCCATCACTTTCATCATTAGTTTGATCATTTAAGTTCATATTTTTGATTTTCTCAAATAAATCTTCAATCTCTCTATTGATCTTTAACTCTTTTGGGAAATTGATCAAATCATCATTATCAACTTTAGATTGAGATTCTCTACAAGAATTTTTATTGAAGCTTACATGTAGGGTTTCTTCAATAGTTCTAAAAGTCTTGTTATATACTCTATAGGCTTTACTTCTAGTAGAGTAACCTACAAAAATTCCTTCATCCGCTTTGGCTTGAAATTTATTCCTTTTATCCTTAGTATTAAGAATAAAACACTTCCAATCAAATGGTTTCATATAGGAAATTTTTGGAACTCTATTAAACATAATTTTAAAAGTAGTTTTATTAACACGAGGTCTTAAGTGACTTTTGTTAATAACATAACAAGCTGTATTCACTACTTCAGCCTAAAGATTTTGAGGTAACTTATGTTTATTCAACATGGTTCTGGCCATTTCCTAAAGTGATCTATTCTTTCTCTCAACAACACCATTTTGAGATGGTGCTCTTGGAAAAGAAAATCTGTGATTAATGCCATGCTCTTTACAATAACTATCCATTTGATCATTATTAAATTCCGTACCATGATCACTCCTAAGTTTTTGAACAGAGACACTTTGTTCATTTTGAATAAGATTGCAAAACATTTTAAACTTTTCAAAAACTTCTGTCTTAGATGCTAGAAAATATACCCAAGTGTATCTAGAGAAATCATCTACTAAAACAAATACATACTGTTTACCACTAAGACTCATGATTCTTGTTGGTCCAAATAGATCCATATGTATAAGTTCTAAGACTCTCTTGCTTGATAAATCAGTTTTGGATTTAAAAGAGTTTTTGTGAAGTTTACCTAACTCACATGCATCACACATAAAGTCCTTTAAGTATTTAATCTTTGGTAAACCTCTCACTAAATGTTTTCTAGACAATTTATGTAACAGTTTCATATTTGTATGCCCGATGCTTCTATACCACAGATATGCATCACTAGTTTCAACTAGCAAACATGAATTTAAATCAACTACACCAGAAGGTAAAGATAAAATACATACAGAACCTTTTCTTTTAGCAATAAACTTAAGTTCATTTGTATTTTTATCAATAATTTTGCATACATTATCTTCAAACACTACATAATATCCATTCTCAGTTTATAACACTTAGCAAATTAAATCCTAAGTTTTCTACATCTAGTACAATCGAAATAACACAAGTTGGAGTTATTTGAACATTGCCCATACCTATGATTTTATCCTTGCTTTTGTTTCCAAATGTTACACTTCCTTTCGTGGTATTTGTAAAATTTTTTAGTAGACTTTTCTGTTCGGTCATGTGACTTGATGTTCCACTATCCAAGATCTATTTTGATGTTGTTTCCTCCTACAAAATAAATTAAGAAAAACTTTTTCTTGATACCCAATGTTGTTGAGGACCAAGTTTATTAAACGCATATTTCTTGTTTTTGTTTAAAAACAGTTTAACATTATCATTTACATTCTTATTAGTTGTAAGTACTATTGACTTATTATTACCATCATACTTAATTATAGCATTATTGCTCTTATAATCATTCTTTTTGTTTTCAGATGTAGTATAACCAAGACCAAGCCGATTTTTATCAGATGTTAATTTATTTTGGTCATGCTCATACATTTCAGTAAGTTCATACCAAGATTTTGTACTTGTATTAACATTTTTAGTACATACAAAATCTTTTTCTGCACAAGAATTTTCAGATAAATCACATGTAGAATGAGTAATTGGTCTAACACCAGTGTTTTAAATTTCATGCTCAAGTTTTTGAATTTTCAGTTTACTATGATTGTCTGAAATTTTAGAAACATTAGAAACTAAATTTCCAGAACAAGAAACAAGATTTTTAGAAACATTAATAGTCATGTTAGAAGTACATTTAGACAAATCACATTGATTTATATTATTACTACATGATTCATCCCTTGAAGTACTTACTTCTACATATTTATTACCTTATTTTATGATAAAAAGAATTTTAGTCTTAGATTTACTTGAACTACAACTAATAAATCCTTTATTGACTTGAGATTCAGGATATTCAAGATAATCAAATCCTAAGCCAAATTTATATGACACCGCAAGGGTACTAGTTAGTTTGTCTAACATAGTTTGACTTAAATTCCATTTCTCAATGGTAGAATTTAAATCTAGCTCTCATTTTTAATTTATCAATCTCTACCTCAAGATCATTTATATTTTTTCTCAACATTTCATTTTTAGATTCTATCTTTAATTTTTCAACATTTGTATTTTGTATTTGTTCATGCAAGACATTCAGTAAATCTAAATTTATGCAAATCTCTAGCATGATTTTCATTATCACATTTAAACTTTTCTAAAGTAGTAGATAGGAAACAATTTTCTTCTTCCACGATGGATAAAGAGTTTCTGATATTCTTATTTTCTAGTTTACAACCTTTAAGTTTTTGTAATAATGCATGATAAGCACATAATAATTCATCAAAGTTAAAATTTGAATAACTTTCAGGATCAGATATTACCTCAAACTTATCTGCCATGAAGTACACATGAGCAACGTCTTCTAACTCTTGTTCTTCTTCTGAATGTGAAGATTTTGATGATGATTCCTTAGATTCAGACTCTTCTAACATGTCACCCCAAGTGGCCTTCAAAGTCTTTTGTTGTAAAAATTTTTCTGAGCCGTCTTCTTCTGATTTGTCCTACTATGCTTTTCATTTTTCCTTATAGGAAAATTTGGAGAAAGATGTCTAGACTTCTTACAATTGTGACATACATACTTTCTAGATGAAGAATTCTTGTCATTCAGTGATTTTGACGTTGAGGGTTTATCATTTTTGTTCCTTTGCTATTTCCTAGCTTTCTTGAATTTCCTAGTCAGCAAAATCAAATCCTCGTTAGAATTAGTAGATATATCATAATCTGAATTAATTTTGAATGCTATTTCTTTCTTCATTTTTAGTTTGTTGTGACTCAATGATTCATTTAATTGAACTTCATAAGCAGTTAAGTTTCCTATAAGTTCATTCATGGTATAAACATTTAAATCTCATGATTCTTCAATTGATGTTATTTTCTGAGACCATTTAGAACTTAGGGATCTGAGAATTTTCCTCACCAAATCCTTTTGTTCGAAATTCTTTCCTAAGTATTTTAAAGAGTTTATGATATCAAGAAATCTAGAAAACATCTTAGAAATACTTTCGTCTTCATGCATCTTAAAGAGTTCATACTTATGAATTAACATGTTTATCTTAGTCTCTTTAACTTGAGAAGTACCTTCATGTGAAACTTCTAATGCATGCCACACCTCATAAGCAGATTTATATGCCGACACTTTACTAAACTGTTCAAAACTCAATGCACAAAATAAAATATTTAAGCCCTTAGCATTCAGAGTTTCATTTTCTTTATTAGTAATTGTCCAAGTATTATAAGGAGTAGTTAATGGAGTATATGATTTAGAAATCATGAACCACAACTTATGATCTATACTTTGAAGAAAAACTGTCATCCTATATTTCCAATATTCAAAATGTATTCCATCAAATAAAGGAGGACGATTAAGATTTTGGCATTCATACAAATAAAAATTACCATTCCAATAGCCATCTTACCTTAGATTTTTCAACCTATTTAATTTTAAACAGTTTAAAACTTTTAATTTTTAAACTTGAGCCTTAAATCAAGAAAGTTAAACGTATGCTCAGATATTAATTTCTGTTTAAAAACAAGGAAGGCAGAATAAGCAATGATATTAAATAAGTTGGTATTGATTTTATATCAAAGATTATTAACAAAGCTTTGATACCACTTGTAGGATCGTATGGCTACACAAGAGGAGGGTGAATTATATTTTTCAATATTTTCGATTATAATTGAAACTTTAAAACTTAAAAACAAGTCGAGACACTATTTTCATAAAATCATTTTTATTCAAGGTTTCAATTACAATATACAATTCAATTCTCCTCAGAAATTGTAGATGCAATTATATATCGATACCATGTTTCATCTGTACAATTTCATAACTACAAACAGAGAAAACTAATTAGCGGAATTTAAAACATTTCTCCTTATTTGAGATCTTTCTTCTTCTTCAGCAATTCTTTAGTGACGAATATCTATTCTTTCATTGCTTCATCGAATTTGCTTTCTTCTGATACTTTAAATCTTCAATGACATAAATCTGACCTTTTATGCTTCACTGAATTTTCTTCCATCTAATACTTCAAATCTTTAATGACATATATATTACCTTTTTCTACTTCATTGAATTTTCTTCCACTTGAGAGCTTTTCCTCGAAGAGGTGTTTTTGATCCTTGAAAAGATTTTTCGTTTGGTGTGTAGGGATGATTGACCAATGAGAATTCTATGCCTTTTATATTGTATATTCATTTCATGCATATCCTCCACGTTTAATCACTATCAGTCTTCTACTTCTTCACGTCTTTTCTTTTTCCTTCATCGAAATACACATGTTTTGACCCACGTTTACATTTCAAATTTTCTTTAATCATTAATCCTGGATCTTTGAAAAATTTCTTGCAAAATAAACTTTCTCAACTAAAATCTTTCATTAAGTGTAATAAGAAGTCGTTACTTTAATGTTAACTAAACGAGTAAACAAGTAGATATGTAACTTAACATTTCTAACTTAACGAGTTCCTCATGTGCCAATTCACGTGACAAGTAATGTAGCTAACTCAATGAACTAAGTCCATGGTGTTACACTAACTCAACGAACCATCTTCGTGGTGTTATGATAACTCAACGAACTATCTCCATTGTGTTACAGATAACTCAATGAACCAGTAATAAACAAATGTTTTTATAATAAGAATTTTACCACGTGCAAAAATAACAACTTAAGTTTTATAACGCTAACCTAACGTGTTGCCTTAGTGTTCAATATAGCAACTCAACGCATTTAGTTATGTTAACTTAGCGAGTTAAACATGTGCACCTCACGTGATATAATATAACATTCATAACTTTTAATTCACCACGTGTACAACACTAACTTAATGAGTTCGTCTCTTCTTTTACTCACTAACTCAACGAGTTCTCACATGACCTATTTTAACCTTTAAGCCTCTAACTTAATGAGTTCTCACATGATCTCTATACAAATAACACTCTAACTTAATGAGTTGTCTAAACGTACACTGTTCATGATACAAAAGATATAACTTTAAAATATATCATGCTTTTCAATAAAAACACAGGTTAACTTAACGTTTAGTTAAATGAGAAATTAATGCAATGAAATGACTAGTTATTAACTTAGTATAATTTCATATCCAATACAGACAAGTATTTATATCAATAAACTTTTTCTGTATTAATTGATGTACTTAATTTTCTTTCACAAGTAATAGTAATTGAGCAAATATGATTATTTTCATTTAGCACACATCATCAAAATAAAATACTTAACAGATTTTAATGGTTATTGTTTGAAATATCTGAATGTTAGTGTTGCTTAATGATAAATCTAATATTAACTAACATTAAAGAGCTTAATTGATGTTATTTACATTCTGTGGAACCACTCAATGGTTGATCAAATTCTTTTGTAAATAGCAGTATTTAACTGAAAAGGTAGGCTCGTGGAGTTAACTTAAGTCCATGAGGTTAGACCGTTGAGTTAACCATAACTCCACGAACTAAGTCTGTTGTGTTAACTGTAACTCAACGGAGTGCTTAATTGAACACATATAAACTCCAATATAAAAGTCGAAACAGTACACAATTCTTACTCAATTTTTGTGGGATCGACCTGTACTTGCACACAAATACAATATACACTGTGCACTTGTAGTTAAAAATACAAATTAGATTTAATATCTAATTTGTGTGAAATGTTGTTTGTTTACTTCTAAAAGTAATTATTTATATAAGCATGAAAACAAATTAAACAAGTTTTCTGACACTACTGTATTAACAAGTTTATGATTTAACTTTTCATAACAATACACTAGCCAATCATTTTGGCACTAGTAGTTGTTATTAAAAAGAAACATAAAATGATTGAAAGAAATCAAGAAAGTAGGGGAGGAGGGAGCGCTCATTGCAGAGAGCATTGAACATTCCTTAAGATATCTTCCTTCCACCACCACCAACCATTCATCAAAGGTCTGTGGAAATAATTTCTAGAGTCAGGTCGATTTTGATCAAACTGTGTTAATTGAAAATCACTATGGAGGAGTGATCACATCATAGGAAGAGAATGTTTCTTCACCAAACATTAATTCATCTCTCGAAAGACGATTAAAGTGTCTAGCTTTGGTGTTAGGTTGATGTTGATTTGCTGAACAAGAGATCATTTTATAAAAGTTTAGATTCACAATCTAGTAGGGAGAGGAGTGCTTGATAGTAAGTAATTAAGTTTTCAATGGTGTAACTGCGTCACATGTAGTGTTGAATGTCTTTGATTTTCAATAAAGAACTTGTCTTTCATTAATCGTTCACCTTAAGGAACATTAACATTTATGTTTACATCTATGTATTTATTATGTTTTGTGTTTGTATTGTTTATGCTTGTATTGTTCATTGGTAATTGTTGAATATTGTATATTTACGTTATTTTAATCTAGTATAAAATTGTATAACTTTATTTTGAAACTAGTTAGTTTAAAGCTCTAAAATTGTGCCTTGACTATTTGCTATTTGAATTCATTTAGATGCTAAATCCATTAGTTGTTAAATCTAATATAAGTACCAATCAAAGAGCATATGAGTGTTGTTTGCATTCTTTAGGATCGCCCAATGGATGGTCGAGTTCAGGTGTAAACAATTATAATGAGAGTAAGTCACGAATATGTTCATTAAGTTATTTGTAACTCAATGAGGGTAGTCTATTGAGTTATTTGTTAACTCAATGATCTTAGTCTGTTGAGTTAAGCAATAACTCAACGAAGTGAGAGGTTTCATTAGTACAATACTACAACCATTTCAAAATACCCTAGAATCTGATTCTAATTACTCTTTGTGGTTCGACCTATTCTTGGATACTTATTTTACCTATGTCACCAATATTTAATTTTAATGTACTCATAGGAGTTATTTGAATCTTTGTATCAAAAAAATTAAATTTCTTAAGCATATTTACCACATATTTTTTTTGATTTAAAAATATACCTTTATCCATTTGCTTAATTTGAAGTTCTAGAAAATATGAAAGTTCTCCCATCATACTCATTTCAAATTAACTAGTTATTTCTTAAGAAAATCTTTTTATCAATTTGTCAAAAGTTGCTCCAAAGATAATATCATCAACATATATTTGAATAATAATCTAATTTTCATCATCTTTCTTAATAAAGAAAGTATGATATACTTTTCTCATGATATATCCTTATTTCACAAGAAAAATAGATAATCTTTCATACCATGATTTAGGTGTTTGCTTCAAACCATATAAGGCTTTCTTCAATTTAAACACATAATCAGGATGTTTATCATCTTCAAATTTAGGTGGCTATTTTATATAAACTTCTTCATTAATTATACCATTTAAAAGTACACTTTTTACAATCATTTGATATAATTTAAAATCCATATAACAAACATAGGCCAATAATATTCTAATACTTTCCAACCTAGACATAGGAGTAAAAGTTTCATCATAATCAAGACCTTCTTGTCTATACATTTGTGTAATTAATATAGTTTTATTTCTAATAACCTAACCAGTCTCATCAGTTTTGTTCCTGAAGATCCCATCATTATCATTTGTTGATATGTATTTTCCTTTAGGTTCTAACTCCCTAATTGAATTTTCATCAAAGCTAACATGTAGAGTTTCTTCTATGATTTCAGAAGTCTTATTATAAATTCTAGGCTTTATTTCTAGTTAAGTAACCTACAAAAATTCTTTCATCTACTTTTGCTTGAAATTTATCTCTTTTATCTTTAGTGTTAAGAATAAAATATTTATAACCAAAGTATTTCATATAGGAAATTTTTGGAACTCTATCATTCATGATTTCAAAAGGAGTTTTATTAATAAGAGGTCTTAAATGATTTTTGTTAATAATATAACATGTTGTATTAACTACTTCAGGCCAAAGATTTTGAGGTAATCTATGTTCATTTAACATAATTCTAGCCATTTCCTGAAATAATCAATTCTTTTTTTCAACCACACCATTTTGAGATGATGCTCTTGAAAAAGAATATTTGTAATCAATACCTAGATCTTTACAATAGTTATCCATTTGATCATTGTCAAATTCAGTACTATGATTACTCCTAAGTTTTTAAACTTGTTCATTTTGAACAAGATTACAAAACATTTTAAATTTTTCAAAAAGTTCTATTTTTGATGCTAGAAAATATATCCAAATGTATCAAGAGAAGTCATCTACTAAAATAAATACATACCACCTACCACCAAGATTCATGGTTCTTGTTGGTCTAAATAAATCTATATGTATAAGTTCTAAGCTCTCTTGCTTGATATATCATTTTTGGATTTAAAAGAGTTTTCATGAAGTTTCCTTAACTCGCATACATCACACATAAAATCATTTCAGTATTTAATCTTTAGTAAACCTCTCACTAAATTTTTACAAGATAATTTATACAACAATTTCATATTAATATGCTCAACTCTTCTATGCCAAAGGTATACATCATTAATTTCAACTAGCAAACATGAATTTAAATCAATTGCACTAGAAGGTAAAGATAAAATATAGACAGAATCTTTTCTTTTAGCAATAAACTTAGTTTCATCTAAAATTTTATCAATAATTTTGCATAAGTTATCTTCAAATATCACACAATATTCATTATCTATTACTTGTATAACACTTAGCAGATTAAATCCTAAGTTTTTAACATATAGTATATTTGAAATAACACAAGTAGAAGTTATTTGAATTGTTAGGAAAAGTTATACTTAAGAGGGGGTGAATTAAGTATATTGCAAATTTTGTAGTATTTTTGGTCTCTTTCTAAATCTACGTAATGTGAAAATAAAATAGAGATTAAAATACATAGACAATTTATAGTGGTTCCCCTCAACTTGGGTACGTCTACTCCTTGAGTCCCTAATTAAGAATTCACTATCTTTAGGAGTTTTTGGTTCACTCAAAACTCCGTGTCTTCAACTTTACTCAAAGCAAAATCAACTTGACAAGGCACCAATTCTTCATCAAGTTCTCTTTCTAACTGTGCGAACCCTTGTATAGTTACCATGCTAACTATACCAACCTTCGTATAGTTATCTGTACAACTTTACGTGCTCCTGTAAAGTTCCCCTGAAACTCTTCTAAAAGAACACCTTTTAAAGTTTCTTCCACAACATCCCTTGTGAATAGGTTCTCTTTTTCAATTAAATGATATAATGCAAAGAGGAATTAATCATGAAAGCATAAACATAATAAAACTTTCCTCTTGTAGATATGGCAATACTTAAATCTTCAAGTAATAGCTTTGTTGTCGTGGAGTTCTTTCTAATGACTTTAGCTTTCGTTCTTCATGTATATTCAAATCTTCTTAGAATTTTCTCTCTAGAGTTTTTGCCGAAAGGGAACTGACTTCCAAACATCGTTTTTTCTCAATTTATATTACATTGAGAAAATATAACTATCTACACATAATCCTGCAACACGTTCTTTCTCTTTTAGATTTCCTGCAACCACTCACTACATGATCGTTGAGAAATTACTAGTTCGTGGAATTAGCGAAACTCAACGGACTTATTTCGTGGACTTAAATGAACTTAATGGACTTACTTCATGGACTTAACTGTAACTCAATGGACTTACTTCGTGGAGTTAACTTTACTCAACAGACCTACTCAATTTAAGATTTTTTTTTTCGAACCACGATCTTTAATCTTGACTTTATCAAATTGATCTCTGATTGCCATCTGTAAATATTTTGACCGAGTCTTTAGTAATATGGTGGAATGTGTGTGAGTATGTGTGTGTCATGTGTCATCTGTAAAATAAATAATATTGTATCAAAATTTTAATTAAATATAAAAATATAACAGTTAAATAAATTAATCAAAATGTTAATATTACGACCCTTCATAGAGTTATGCCCTTAACTTTATGAACTTATGCATAGCGGAACATTACAAACATCCGTAAACATATTTCCTTAACTTTACAGACTCTTACAAGCTGACATGTGTAAAGTATAATTCTTTATCTTTTAAAAACTATCTATACTAGACTTATAACTTTACGAACCCCTTAAGAGATAACCTTACGAATGTACGTCTAAGTTATCCTTATAACTTTACGGATTCTATATATCATAAGTTTACAAAGATCTGTAACATTAAAGTCATAACTTTACGAGGTTAAGATTTATAACTTATATATAAAAAATAACTTCATAACTTTATGACTGTTCATAAATTTATCATTGTAACTATATGAGTTTCTGTAAAATTATATACTTAGATAAAATTTAGAGTTTTAAACCAGAGTTATAAATAAGATAAATTTACGATTATACTTAAACTTATAAACTTGATATTTTTTATGAAATTCATCATTTTGCATACTTAAAAATCATTTTGTCACTCATCAAAATATAACTAGATTAATGGATAAGAACATTATCTCTCCCTTTTTTTGATGATGACAAAACATTCAATAAGAATTTAACATTTCATAACATGCATTTAGCATTTAACATACTCATTTTCCTTCTTGAAATAAAATTCAAACCATTCAGGCAATCATTCAATTCACATATAATTAACATAGCATTCTATCAATCATTCAATCATATATATTTGAAATTATAATACTTTCTCCCCCTTTTTGTCATTTCAAAAAATAAAAGATTTACAAACATGTTTACATTATATAAAGAAAAGTTTAGGTTTGTAACTATAATTTTTCTTTCAATTTTTGAATATCTACCTACATTTTTGCCATTAATTCTTGTAGGTGTTCTATCCTAGTAAGTAGCAGAAGGTCAGTTGAAGGTCTTGCTTCAGAAGAAGATAGTTCTATTTGGGTATTTGTTGGATCTTCTAAAGTAGAAGCTACCATTGTAATTAACTATTGATAAGTCGATTCAATATCATTTACAGCAAATTGTGTAAAATCTTTTACAGTCAAAAACCTTGACCTTTGCTGGTAGATTTTCCATTTGGCTAAAGATAAAGATCCACTAAGTAATTTGAAAATGGCATTCCAAAAAATAACTTTGTTTTGACAGATTTAAGTTTGGAGATAAAAACTCAATACCAATTTACTTGGATCTTGTTCATGGCAATATAAGTGACCAATTTAACAAACTGGCTTAATTCCAATTCATGCTCTTGCCTTTGATATATTGTTCAGATAAGAAGAAAGGCAATAAATTAAGCTTTTCCATTGAGATATTTCATTCTATTTAATAGTGGAATAGCAAGATCAATACATAAGCATGATTTATCTGATTCTTTCCAACCTAAGCCAGTTGTATTTTCTAAAATTTCTAGACTAGTATTGTGTAAACCTAGCTATTGATAACAAAGTTCAGGACTTAACTCAATGTCCTGTTATTCAATGTTGGTTATCAGTCTGCCTTCCACTTCAATCAAATTGCTGTAAAAAATAGGAACTAATCCACTAATATAAGAAAAGTATTTTCTTCTTGGATAGTCTTGACTAACCTTTGAAATTCAAATAATCCATAAATTTCCTACAATTTTCTCCAATCTAAAGGTCTGTTATAAAGTATATTAGAAGATTTATAGACCTTATATTTCTCATTAGCTTCTTGATTTTAGAAGTATAGTGGAGAATTTTCTGTTTTAGGAAATTTTTGAAGTGGTGGTTTTTCTACTTGCTCGATTGGTCTTTGAACAGTCTCTTCAATATGTGTTGCAAATGTTTATTCTTTATTTTCTTCTACTATTTCTTCTTCAATGATAGGAAGATATATTTCTATATTTGCTGTATCCTTTCTAAAATCAGTATCTCTATACTCTTCAGTAATATCTTCATCAATTGGTGTCATAATATTCATAGAAGTATCCTATACAACTATTTTTTGAATATCAGCCAATAGGGATTTATCTATCTCTGTATGTTCAAAATCTATACTATTTATCAGCTCATTCAAAATCTCTTTGGTAATGACAATTGGATTTATTAGAGAAGATGTAGGAATTACTAGGTTTTCAAAATTTGGTTGGGAAGTAGTTGGTTGACTAGAGGAAGCTCCTTAGGAACTTATTGTTCTCAACTTTCAAATATAAGTTTGAGGAAATTGTTCAAACTTTCTTTTTATGATAATCAAAGGTTGCTCTTTTTCATTGCTAATTTCTTCTTGTTGTTCTACTAGACTTTTTAATTTTCCAATATTTTCCATTTCAAATTGCTTTTTTTTCTACAACCTATAGTGAATTCCATCTCTTTGACGTTTATTAAATTCTTTGGAGGCTGCCATCTGTGCTTCTTGTAGAGATAATTTTGCATCCAATAGTAGTTTGACAAAATTTGCAAATAATTACCGTTCTTCTTGATTTTCAGGAGTGTACAGTATAGTTGCATCTTGTACCTTACTATCCCTTATAGCATCTTCAGCTTCTATTTGATTCTTTCTCCATTGATCAAATTCAATAGAAGCTTGTTGTTTGGTAGTTGTTAGATCTTCTCTAACTGTTAATAATAAATTTACTATCTCTTCATATCTGGGTTTATCAAACATAGAATGAGGTGTGAAGAATGATGGTGCTTCTTTCCATTCTTCTTTAGTAGCATTTTTCTATGTTGTTCTAACTGTTTGTTGACCATATTCGATATTTCCAAATTTATAAGTTTTTCTAGTTGCCTGAACATATATTTCTCATTGAATCCAAAAAATAAATTTCTTTTTAATCAATTCATGAGCTATTGTATTGAGAGGTCTCAAAGCTTTCTCTTTTGTGACTTCTTTTTCAATGGCCCTTTTGACTTTTATGGTAAACTCTTTTGTGGACAAAATATTTTCTAAGTTACACAGTGTAGTTATTTCATAGCATTGAATGTGTAACTACTCCATCTATTTTACTATATTAGACTTTTTCACTCTTTTCTCATTATGCCAATAAGCAACAACTTGATGAAAAATATTAAAGTCTACCTTACTTTCCCAGCCTGAAGATCTCTAAGCCATTTTGCCCTAACTTTTCATCTGTAATTTCATGTCCTAGCTCCATTAGGTTTTAGGTAGAAGATGACGAACCAAATGAGGTTTTAAGCTAACTATCAAACCTTAAATATGTAAAGTTCATCAGGTAAATGAATTTTAAATATATTCAACTAAGATTACTATAGTCAGTAATCAAAAATCATAAGTTTACGAACCCCTTTGTAACCTTATGTTCCTAAGTTTACGAAATAACTTCATATATAAACAAATTTTCATTTTTACTTAAACAAATATTTCTTCATAAACTTACTATATTAACTTTACAAGGTTCCGTAAACTTACCTTAGTAATAGTACGAGGTTCGTATACTTAAATCGCTTAAGTTGATGAAGTTTCGTAATCTTAGCTAGCTATCTAGGTTTGATTTAATAATCTTGAATGCTCTTCCTAGATATCTTAGTCAAAGATTATATGTAAATAATCTAATGATTTTCGTTAGTTTATCTCAATTTTTTCTTAGTTTTTCTCAATTTTTATCAGTTTTTCTTTTATGAATTTTTTCTCAATTTTTATTAATTTTTCTCCCCCTACACATGTGCATTTAAACTTAAAAAGTAACCATAATTGAAATACTTAAACATAAAAATGAAGAAAACTGAAATAAGCAAATACTGAAATAAGAAAATATAATATAATATACTTTGTTATTTTTGTTCAACATTTCATGTACTTCTAATCATCATTGCATACCAGAAAACTTAAAGTTTCAGATAATAAACTAAATATTATTTGATAACTAGATTTCTTAAGCATAACCAAGTAATTTCAAACATTCAGTCTCATATATAAGTATAAATAGTGTATCTTTTTGAAACACAATTAGATATTGATATATGTTAGTGCATTATGTTAATAATAAGTTAATCATATGAACTATTGCACCAACATTTTTCTTTTCTTCCTCTTTTTTTTTTTTTTCATACATATATTCAATCATTTAACAACCAGACTTTCTATTATACCCTTGACCAAGCTTTTAGTCAACAATCCCAGATCAATTTAGACCTTAGGTTGCTAGATTTCAATATATCCCTTCATACCTAATAGCTCAAGTATAATAGGCCTGTGGGACTGATTTTCTCTTAATAAACACATCAATTGGACTTTTGTCCATCGATATTCAGAACATAAAGCATAGACAAAAGTAAGATGATGCTATTGTTAGATATCAATTCTAAATAATAAGAAATAAGATACAGATTTATGACTTCATATGAAGGATTTCAGTTGTCAACTCTTCAATTATACTTAATACGTCCAACAATCAAATCAAAATTGGAAATATTTATTTGACCTTAAATTTATGTTCTTAATTTAGATTTTCAGCACATTTAATGCTAAAATTTTAATTGATACTATATAATTATCAAATTATATAAAAATAATTAACATTCACAATATCAATAACATCGTAAATCAATTAAAACATTAAAATGCTTAAAATTAGGATGCACTAGATAACATTTTAAACATCATGTAGTTTGCATACACCTAAATTTCTTCTTAGATTAGAAAAAGAATTTTCATCTAATGGTTTAATAAATAGGTCTGCTAATTGTTCAGTAGTAGGGATAAAATTTAATTTAATCTTTCCTTTTAGAACATTATCCCTTAAGAAATGATGTCTAACTTCAATATGTTTTGACTTAAAGTGCAATATAAGATTTTTAGAAAGACTAATGGTAGAGCTACATAATTCCTTATCACATAGAATTTTAGTTTATTTTGAATGTATTCCAAAATCTTTTAGGGTTTGTATAATCTATAAAATTTGAGCACAACATAATGAAGCTGCCATATATTTAGCTTCAGTAGTGGACAGAGAGCTACATAATTTTGTTTCTTACTGCACCAAGAAATTAAAGAATTTCCTAATAGTTGACATACTCTACTTGTGCTATTTCTATCTGATTTGCTACCTACATAATCAGCATCACTATACCTTATAAGATCTATAGAATTGTCTTTAAAGTAGAATAGACTATAATTTGGAGTGCCCTGAAGATATCTAAAAATTCTCTTAACAACATTTAAATGAGATATTTTAAGATGTGCTTGAAACCTTACATACACAAATACTAAACATAATATCTGGTCTACTAGCTATTAAGTATAATAATGACCCAATCATACTCCTATATTTCTTTTGGTCTACTAGTTTTCATATATTATCTTCATCTAGCTTTAGAGATGCACTCATAGGTGAGACTTTAATTTTAGTATTTGTAAACTCAAACTTTTTAAACAACTCTTTTGTATATTTTTCTTGATTTATAAAAATTCCTTTAATAGTTTGTTTAATCTGCAAGCTAAGAAAATAATTTAACTCTCCCATCATACTCATTTCAAATTCTTCAAACATGTCCTTAGCAAAAGCTTTGTGTTTGGGGTTGTAAACTTCTGTTTTTAAACTTGTTTAATTTGTCTTTATGCTTATATAAATAATTACTTTTAGAAGTAAACAAACAACCTTTCATACAAATTAGAGATTAATTCCAATTTGTATTTTAACTACAAGTGCATAGTGTATATTGTATTTGTGTGCAAGTATAGGTCGATCTCACAAAGATTGAGTAAGAATTGTGTATTGTTCCGGTTTTTATATTGGAGTTTATATGTGTTCAGTTAAGCACTCCGTTGAGTTATAGTTAACACAACAGATTTACTTTGTGGACTTAAGTTAACTCCACAAGCCTATCTTTCCAATTAAATACTGTTATTTACAAAGGAATTCGGCTAACCATTGGACGGTTCCACAAATTGTAAATAACATCAATTAAGCTCTTTAATGCTAGTTAATATTAGATTTATCATTAAGCAATACCAACATTCAAATATTTCAAACAGTAACCATTAAAATCTTTAAGTATTTGGAACAAATCAATTTCAGTAAACTATAAAACTATTTTCTATTTTCTGAATCAAACAAACATAAAACATTCATAATACTGACAATGATAACATTAACCATGATATAAAACAAACATGTAGGATCATATGGCTACACAAGAGGGGGGTCAATTGTGTTTTTCAACATTTTCGATTATAATTAAAACTTCAAAACTCAAAAACAAGTGGAGACACTGTTTTCATAAAATCATTTTTATTCAAGGTTTCAATTATAATATACAATTCAATTCTCCTCAGAAATTGTAGATGTAATTATATATCAATACCATGTTTCATTAATACAATTTCATAACTACAAACAGAGAAAACTAATTTACGGAATTTAAATATTTCTCCATGTTTGAGATCTTTCTTCTTCTTCTTTTCTTCTTTAGCAATTCTTCAGTGATGAATATCTTGTCTTTCTCTACTTCACCGAATTTGCTTTCTCTTGATATTTTAGATCTTTAGTGACATAAATCTAACCTTTTCTGCTTCACTGAATTTTCTTCCATCTAAGAGCTTTTCCTCAAAAGGTGTTTTTGATCCCTGAAAAGATTTTTTGTTTGGTGTGCAGGGATAACTGATCAACGAGAATTCTATGCCTTTTATATTGTATCTTCACTTCATGCATATCATTCACGTTTAATCACTACTAGTTTTCCACTTCTTCACATCTTCTCTTTTTCCTTCATCGAAATACACACGTTCTGACCCACGTTTACATTTCAAATTTTCTTTAATCATCAATCCTGGATCTTTGAAAAATTTCTTGCAAAATAAACTTTCTCGTCCAAAATTTTTTCATCAAGTGTAATAATAAGTCATTGTGTTAATATTAACTAAACGAGTAAAACAAGTACATATATAACTTAACATTTCTAACTTAACGAGTTCCTCATGTGACAACTCACGTGACAAGTACTATAGCAAACTCAACGAACTAAGTCTGTGGTGTTACGTTAACTCAACGAACCAACTTCATGGTGTTACGATAACTCAACGAATCAAGTTCATTGTGTTACAGATAACTCAACGAACTAGTAATAAACAAATGTTTTTATAATAAGAATTTTACCACATACAAAAATAACAACTTAAGTTTATAACGTTAACCTAACGTGTTGCCTTAGTGTTCAATATAGCAACTCAACGCGTTTAGTTATGTTAACTTAATGAGTTAAACATGTGCAACTCACGTGATACAATATAACATTCGTAACTTTTAATTCACCACATGTACAACACTAACGTAACGAGTTTGTCTCTTTTTTTAATGAGTTCTCACGTGATCTATTTTAACCTTTAAGTCTTTAACTTAACGAGTTCTCATGTGATCTCTATACAAATAACACTCTAACTTAACGAGTTGTCTAAACGTGCACTATTCATGATATAGAAAATATAACTTTAAAACATATCATATTTTTCAATAAAAACACACGTTAACTTAACGTTTAGTTAAATGAAAAATTAATGCAACGAAACGACTAGTTATTTAACTTAGTATAATTTCAGATCCAATATAAACAAGTATTTATATCAGTAAGTTTTTTCTGTATTAATTGATGTTTTTAATTTCTTTTCAAAAGCAATAGTAATTGAGCAAATATGATTACTTTCATTCAGCACACATCATCAAAACAAAATACTCAACAAAATAATACAATACTTTAATACTAAATGTAAACACAGATAATTTGTTATTTTTGGTATTTTTATTTTGATATGTTCTTAAAGATGAATGAAAGGTGAAATGTAAAAATCTCTATCGATAATAAAAACTTCCGTCACTACATGCGATGCGATTACACCACTAAAAACTTAATCACTTACAATCTTGCCTCCTCTCCTTATAGAATCACGAGTCCAAAATTGTAAAGTGATTATGGTGGTGGTGGTGGTGTGGAGCTTTAGGGAACTTCCGACGCTGCTTACAGTTAGCGCGGTCCTCCATCTCTACACACACACTTTCTTCATCTTTCTCCTCTGTAACTGCTTCTGCTTAAACGATCGGTTGGATTTCCTTCATTCATATCAACGATGGTGATTTCTTCTTCATTCCACGAGTGAATTCCTGCGTGATACGTGCAATCGTGATTTTCCTTCGAATGTCCTATTTTTGTAACTACTATAGTGGCATATTAGAAAATATATGGTCTGTGAAGTTACAGATAACTCAATGGACTTACTTCGTTGATTTAACTATAAAACATGTGCAATAAAGATATAAGATGCTAACATAATGCGTTACCTTAGTGTGTATTCATGTAACTCAATGCTATAGTTATACTAACTTAATGAGTTCAGATATTTCGAAGACTTACAAACCTTAACTATCCGATGCCCAGATGTATTTTGGATAGTTAACAAATAACTTACCGAAAATCCACTTAAGTCATGCATTAAGGTTTCAACACGTGTATTCCAAGAAATAATAAAATATTTGTTTAAAACATAATTGTCCGGTATATTAAACATAACTCTCCAAAATACAGAAAATTTGGATACTTAAGAATTTGACAGCTTGTAATTTATCGACAGTTCAGAAATGTACTAAATTAATGTTAATTTCCTGAAATTATGAAGATTCCTTCATTAAAGTATAAAATAATGCAATTATAACATAATGGCTTAATTCTTATATGATAAGCTAAATATTATGCAATTAACCATCATTTAACCCTTAATATTATGCACTTTTTCATTCTAAACACTTTGCACATGTTTTCATTTGTTGATTCGAATATGATGTCATCAACATAGATTTGTACAACTAAAATATCATTCTTAGATTTTTTTAACAAATAAAGTAGTATCTACTTTACCCATATTAAAATTTTTCTTAATAAGAAAATTTTTTAATCTTTCATACCAAGATTTGAGGGCTTGCTTTAATTTGTAGAGAGCCTTATTCAGTCTAAAAACATAGTTAGGATATTTTTCATCTTCAAACCCTAGTGGTTGTTTAACATATACTTCTTCCCTAATATAACCATTAAGAAAAGTACTTTTAACATCCATTTGATATAGAATGAAATTCATATAACAGGCAAAGGCTAACAATATTCTAGTAGCTTCTAATCTAGCAATAGGAGCAAATGTTTCATCATAGTCTATGCCTTCCTCCTGATTATATCCTTAAGCTACCAATCTAGCCTTATTTCTAATAATATGACCTATTTCATCAGATTTATTTCTAAATATCCATTGAGTTCCTATAACTTGATGATCTAGAGATAATGGTACTAATTCCCATACATTGTTTTTGACAAATTGTTGCAATTCTTCTTGCATTGCTATTATCTAGTATTCATTTTCTAATGCATCAGAAACGTTTTTAGGTTTTAGTGAAGATGAATGATACATGCTTAATTGCTTCTAGTGAAGATGAATGATTATGGCATAGGAGATTAAATCATGTAAATATGAGAACCCTAAGAAAATTGACCAAACATGATCTTGTTAGAGGTGTGCCCAAGCTCAAATTTAAAAAGGATAAACCATGTAGTGACTGTATTGTTAGAAAACAGAAGAAATCAGTATATAAAAGTATAGAAGACATTGCCATAAGCCAGCCACTTGAATTATTGCATTTGGATCTCTTTGGTCCTACTTAGATAATTAGTGTAGGAGGAAGAAAATACACCTTAGTTGTGGTTGATGATTATATAAGATTTACTTAGGTTATTTTCTTAGCACACAAGAATGATACCTGTAATGAATTCAAACATCTCTACATTAGAATTCAAAATGAAAAAGAATTAACTATGAAGAAAATTAGAAGTGATCATGGAGGAGAATTTGAAAACACTGATTTTGAAGACTTATGCAATTCTTTTGGTATACTACATGAGTATTTGTGCCCAAGAACTTCTACCCAAAATGGAGTTGTATAGAGGAAAAATAGATCAGTACAAGAAATGACAAGAACAATACTTAATGTATCTGATCTACTAAAATTCTTATGGGCTGAAGCTATGAATACTACATGTCATTTAGTAAACAGAACTCATCTTAGACCTATCTTGCATAAGATAGCATTTGAATTGTTGTATGATAAAACAACAAATGTTGGATACTTCAAAATATTTGGATCAAAATATTTTGTGCTTAATACAAGAGATCAAAAGGATAAATTTGATGCAAAATATGATCTTGCACAATACTCTTCAAGAAGCAAGGCTTATAGGGTCTCTTTTGAAAATGAAAGAAGAATAGAAGAATCAATTAATGTACCATTTGATGAAGACCTAGCAGGAAAATTAAAGCAACTAAAAATAGATAGAGAGAGTGAAAGTAAATTAGAAAATCAGAAAGTATTACAGAAAAAGGAAAGCATAACATTGCCTACACCTACCTTGACAAAAAAAGTATGGAAAAAAAAATCTAGACATCCCATTGCACAAATTATTGGCAATATAAATCAAGGAATTCAAACAAGAAGTAAAATTTAGGATATTTGTAATTATTGTGCATTTGTATCTAAATTTGAGCTTATAAAAATTGAAAAAGCTTGCAATGATGAATACTGGATTATGGCCATGCAAGAGGAATTGAATTAGTTTAAGAAAAATGAAGTCTGAAATTTAATTAAAAGGCCCACTGAAAAATCAATTATTGGAACTAAATGGGTGTTTAAAAATAAATTAGATAATGATGGTAGTATTATCAGAAATAAAGCTAGATTAGTTGCTCAGGGATACAACCAACAGGAAGGAATCAATTATGAAGAAATCTTTGCACCTATTGCAAGACTTGAGGCAATCAGAATGTTACTTGCCTTTGCAAGTAGTATGAAAAGAAAGCTCTTTCAAATGAATGTTAAGAGTGCATTCTTGAATGACATTTTACAATAAGAAGTATATGTAGAATAGCCACCAAGTTTTGAAGATGAAGATAGACCAAACCATGTATACAAATTGAACAAGACTCTTTATAGTCTGAAGCAAGCACCACGTGCATGGTATGATAAGCTTAAGAGTTTTCTCCTTGAGAATCAATTTAACATAGGGATTGCAGATAACACTCTTTATATCAAGTTAGAAAAATCTCACATATTGATCATTCAAATTTATGTTGATGATATTATCTTTGGTGCAATAAATGAGAAATTATGTCATGACTTCCAAAATTTAATATAGAATGAATTTAAAATAAGTCTTATGGGAGAATTAAAATTCTTTCTAGGATTACAAATTCATCAATTACAACATAGGATTTTCCTGAACTAAGAAAAATTCTATAAAGAGATTCTCTTAAAATTTGGCATGAATAAATCCAAAGAGGCTCACACACCTATGAATTCAAATGAAAAACTTGGTAAAGATATCTCTAGTACTTCTGTATATCAAAAGAAATATAGAGGCATGATTGGATCACGTTTGTATTTAAGAACTAACCAACTAGACATAATGTTCAGTGTGTGTGCAAGTGCAAGATATCAAGTCTCTCCTAAAGCATCACATGTAAAAGTAGTTAAATGAATCTTTAAATACCTACAAGGTACAAAAGATTTTGGTTTCTTTTACTCCTCACAGAATCCATTAATTTTAAATGGTTATAGTGATGCAGATTATGCAGGATGTAAGTTAGATGGGAAAAGCACGAGTGGCACTTGCCAACTGCTTGGTCACTCTTTAGTATCATGGTTTAGCAGAAAACAGAACTCCATAGCTCTATCTACCACTAAGAAAAATATATTGTAGTAGGATTATGCTGTGCTTAGATTTTATAAATGCAACAAACATTAGCCGATTATAAACTTAAATTTCAGAATACAATTATTTACTATAACAGTAGTAGTACCATAAATCTCTCCAAAAATACAATGCTACACTCAAGAGCAAAGCATATCAAGATTAGGCACTACTTTCTAAGGGATCATGTTGACAAAGGTCATATTTCTTTCGAATATGTCTCTACTAAAGAACAATTAGTACATATTTTCACTAAACCACTATCTAAATCTATATTTAATCACATTAGATGAAATCTAAGGATTTGCTCTTTTTATGATTTATAATTAGTGCTCTTTTATGATTATTCTCCTCACTCTCCAAGCTCACAAACAGGAGCTTGTTCTCTACTAACATTTTATTTTGCAGCAACTTAGTAAATTTTAGGATAGGAAAGAACAATGCAGTTATAATTGCAACTCTTTTTGACTAACGAAAAAATAGGGGGAGAAGAACACGACATTATTTTTAAAGACAACACAGAAATAGGGGGAGTAAACTTAGAAAAATAGGGGGAGAAAACTTAGACAGCTTGTTCTCATTTTTCTTTCTCAATGAGTTTATCTATATAGCTATATAGGGAGTGAAATATATGTAAAATATTGTAAGGTTTTTGCCATTATCAAAAAAGGGAGATTGAAAAGACCTCTAGATTTTGATAATGCAAAAATCAATATAAGGAATCATCTCTTGTATTTTATAGGTTGATAGATAAATAAAAGGTAACTATCCATAAGCAATTCATTCAAAGTTGACAAATGAAAATAAAAGGTTCAAATAGTTCTTAGCTTAAGTATCCATAAGAAGTGGATTTTCAAAAGGTTAACAAGTTAAGTATCCAGAAGACCACTTAAATATAGTAAGAAAGCTTTTCTGAAGGTTCAAATAGTTCTTAGCTTAAGTATCCGGAAGAAGTGGACTTTTAGAAGGTTAACAAGCTAAGTATTCGAAAGGCAGTTTAAAGTAGTAGGAATTCTTTTAGAGAGTTAGAAGGCTAGCTATCCGAAATCAGAAGTCTTTCAAAAAGTTAGTAGGATAGCTATTCAAATGATCAGAAGGTTAAGAAGTTAACTATCCAAAAATATTTTGAAATCAAAAAGTTAGAAAGGCTAACTATCCGAATATTTAAGTTATTCAAATACACACATGCAAAAATCCAATTAGAAGCTTAAAAAGATTTTTGAAAAGTTAGGAAAGCTAACTATCTCAAAAGTAGGAAGTTTCGGAAGGTTATAGATTTAACTATTTGAACTTAAGTTCTAGCACATGCTTAACTTAAGTACTCACGTGATGCAAGCAGAAAGACCCTTTCAAATATTCAGAGAGTTACGAGAATCTTTTGGAGAGTTACAAAGCTAACTATCTGAAATATTAGAAAAATCGGAAGATTACAACATTATTATTTACTTAACGGTAACTTACTAAAATTAGGTCTGCTAGAAAAATAAGTACAATAGGAGAAACCTATTAGAAAGGAAGATAAATGTTATGCCTCTTAATATAAATATAAACAACAATCAAGAGAAGAAGAGAGTGAAAAAATATACACATCTATACACCGAGCTCCACAAAAATTGCAGAACATATTCAAGATCAAATTCTTAGCAAAAGTACAAACTGAAGTTAAGAGCTCACTACGCAAAACAATCTCTATTCTCCTCAAGTTGATGGTTTGCTGAAGTTCGCCAATTGAAAACTTCAGAGATAGGTTGGTTAGAGCAACGACCACAAAGCTCAAATTGATTGGTTGGTTCTTACTTTGACCTTAAAGCAAGTATTTGTAAGTTCTGAAAAGCTAGTGAAGCCCAAGTATCTCTTGGGGGTGGACTAGCCATTAGTGGTGAACCACCTAAAATCTTTGTGTGTTCTGCTTCTATTTATTTTGTGATTCATTAGGTAGATAGTTATATGCTTGTTGCAACTTAACTAAACCCATTATTTATTGTAAAGTCTTGAACACGATCTAAAAATCACTAATCTTACCATTCACCCCTCCTCTAGTAAGTCATTTGGTCCTAACACTGTCATGATAATCAAAACCTAAACTAGTTTTATTTTCAATAGGAAACTGGGTTCTTTCTAGTTTATCTAATGTTGTCTTACCAATTACTCATTTTATCATATTTTTATCAGCATTAACTAATTTTTCTTTAAGATTCTTGTTTTCTGATTTCAAATTGATAATTTCAGACATGCCTTCCTTGCATAATTCAAAAATTAAATCTAACTCATAAGTAAACTTTTCAACACTTGTAGATAATTCACAAACAAAAACATTTAGATTTTTATTTTCAACAACTTATTTCTGAAATTCCAGATTTAACTCATTTGATTGATCATGTAGAGATTTATTTAATTCTTCCAAGTTAGAAATTTGAGATTTATAAGATTTTTCTTTCAATTTTAACTTCTAAAATTTTGAAGCTAATCTACTATATTCATGAAGAAGTCTAGTATCTATATTATCATTAGAAATATTTTCTTCATGATTAGAAAATTTTACCTCAAACGTGGATGCCATGAAGGCTACATTAACAAGATTTACTAATTCTTTATTCATGTCTAAACTTGATATTGAGTTAGAAGAATCTAATATTTTATCATCATCTAAAGAGCTTTCATCATCAAACGTTGCTTGCAAAGCCTTCTTCTTAAATCCTTTCTTTGTAGATTTAAATTTAGACTTGGATTTACTCTTCTTTTCCTTAAACTTCTTATCAGATTTCTTTTCCTCCTTTGACCTTGAGGGACAATTAAATCTAAAGTGTCCCTTTTTGTTACATTTATAACAAATAGGAACATTTGTCTTTTCTTTTCCATTTCTTGAATATTCAGTTTTCTTTACATCTTTCTTTTTTCTCGAGGCTTTCTTGAATTTCCTAGCTAAAAGAACAATGTCTAAATCAAAATTAGAATTACTTTCTGTATCAGAAGATACCTAAAATGTAATTTCCTTCTTCTTCTGATTCTTTTCTTTAGAGACAAGTTCAGCTTTAAGTTTAACTTCATATATAGATAGATTTCCAATTAATTCATCCATGGTACATGTTGACAAATCCCTAGCTTCTTTAATTACCGTTGCTTTCCATTTCCACTTTGAAGTCAGGGATCTTAGAATTTTCCTTACAAGATCTTCTCTTGAACATTCTCAACCAAGTGCTCTTAAACCATTAACTATGGTAAGAAATCTAGTAAACATATCAGAAATAGTTTCATTTTCATGCATCATAAATACTTCATACTAATGTACAAGTAAATTTATTTTAATTTGTAATTTTTAATGCATTCCATATTTCAAATGTAGACGCATACGATGAGACTTTATTAAACTACTCATATGATAATGCACAAAATAAAATATTCATGCCTTTAACATTTAATTGTTGTAGTTTCTTTTCTTCATCTGTCCAAAGATTATATGACCTATTTAATTCAGGAACTTTTTCAATAAATACATTCCATAGTTCAAAGTCTATTGACTTAATGAAAACAATCATTCTCAATTTCCAATAAGTATACTTTGTTCCATCGAATAGAGGTGGCCTTTGAAAACTATGTCCTTCACTTCCAAAACATGCCATTTTAATCTCAGAAATTTAGATTTAAAAATGTCTTTCCTAGCAAAAAAATGATCTACCAAAGCTCTAATAACACTTGTTTGGAAATGTTTCTACTTAAGAGGGGGTGAATTAAGTATACTACAAATTTTGTAGTATTTTTGGTCTCTTTTTAAATATAAGTAATATGGAAATAAAACAGAGATTAAAACACACAAACAATTTATAGTGGTTCCCCTCAACCTAGGTACGTCCACTCCTTGAGTCCCTACTCAAGAATTTACTATCCTTAGGAGTTTTTAGTTCACTTAAAACTTGGTGTCTCTAGCTTTACTCAAAGCAAAATCAACTTGACAAGGCACCAATTCTTCATCAAGTTCTCTTTCTAACTGTACGAACACTTGTATAGTTACCATGCTAACTATACCAACCTTCGTATAGTTATCTGTACAACTTTACGTGCTCTTGTAAAGTTTCCCTGAAACTCTTCTAAAAGAACACCTTTTAGAGTTTCTTCCACAACATCCCTTGTGAATAGGTTCTCTTTTTCAATTAAACGATGTAATGCAAAGAGGAATTAATCATGAAAGCATAAACATAATAAAACTGTCCTCTTGTAGATATGGCAACACTTAAATCTTCAAGTAATAGCTTTGTTGTCGTGGAGTTCTTTCTATTGACTTTTAGCTTTCGTTCTTCATGTATATTCAAGTCTTCTCAGAATTTTCTGTCTAGAGTTTTTGCCGAAAGGGAACTCACCTCCAAACATCGATTTTTCTCAATTTATATTACATTGAGAAAATATAGTTGTCTACATATGATCTTGCAACACATTCTTTCTCTTTCAGATTTCCTACAACCACTCACTACATGATCGTTAAGAAATTATTGGTTCATGGAGTTAGCAAAACTCAATGGACTTATTCCATAGACTTAACTGAACTCAACAGACTTACTTCGTGGACTTAACTATAACTCAATGAACTTACTTCATGGAGTTAACTTTACTCAATGGACCTGCTCAGTTTAAGATTTTTTTTTGAACTACGATCTTTAATCTTGACTTCGTCAAATCAATCTTTAATTGCCATTTGTAAATATTTTGATCGAGTCTTTAGTAACATGGTGGAACATGTGTGAGTACGTGTGTCCCACGTGTCATTTACAAAATAAATAATCCTATACCAAAACTTTAATTAAATATAAAAATATAACAGTTAAATAAATTAATCAAAGTGCTAATATTACGACCCTTCGTAGAGTTATGCCTATAACTTTATAAGCTTATGCATAGTAGAATATTATGAACATTTGTAAACTTATTTCCTTAACTTTACAAACTCTTATAAGCTGACACGTGTAAAGTATAATTCTTTATCTTTTAAAAAATGTCTATACTAGACTTATAACTTTACAAACCTCTTAAGAGATAACTTTATGAAAGTACGTCAAATTATCCTTATAACTTTATTCTATATATCATAAGTTTACGAAGATCCATAATGTTAAAGTCATAACTTTACAAGGTTAAGACTTATAACTTATATATAAAAAATAACTTCATAACTTTATGAACGTTTATCAATTTATCATTGTAACTATATGAGTTTCCATAAAATTATATACTTAGATAAAATTCAGAGTTTTAAACCAAAGTTATAAATCAGATAAATTTATGATTTTACTTAAACTTATGAACTTGATATTTTTTATGAAATTCATCATTTTGTATACTTAAAAATCATTTTGTCACTCATCAAAATATAACCAGATTAATGGATAAGAACATTATCCCTATCACGAACATTGATCATACTTATGATTTTGTCATTGCTTTTATTTTCAAATGTTACTCATCCTTTCTTGGTATTTGTAAAATCTTCTAGTATGTTTTCCTGTTTAGTAATGTGACTTGATGTTCTACTATCCAATATCGATTTTGATGTTTTCTCTTGCAAAACAAATTAAGAAGAATTATTTCTTAATACTTAATGTTTTTGAGAACCAAGTTCATTAAAAGTGCGTTTCTTCTTTTTGTTCAAGAAAAGTTTGACAATCTCATTTATAATTTTATTACATGTAAGTACTACTGATTTATCTTTAATTACATACTTATTTTTGAACTTATTACTAATATTCTTTTTATTTGTTTCAGATGTAGTATAACCAAGACTAAATCGATTTCTATTAGATTTAAACTTATGTTGGTTATGTTCATACATTTCAAAAAGATAATGCCTAGATTTTGTACTAGAATTTGAATTTTCAGAACATACAAAATCTTTTTCTACATACAAATTTTTTGTTAAAAAACATGTAGAACCAGTTATAGGTCTTATACCCTTATTTTGAATTACATGCATAGGTTTCTGAATTTCCTGATTACTACAAGAATTTGAAATTTTAGAAACATTAGTAATAGAATTTCTAGAATATGAAACAAGATTTTTTAAAACATTACCAGTTATGTCAAAAGTACATGTAGATAAATCACATTAATTTATATCTTACTACATGATTCATCTTTTGAAGTTCCTACTACATATTTGTCACATTATTTCTTAATAAAAGAAATTTTAGTCTTTGATTGGCTTGAACTATAACTAAAAAATCTTTTATTCACTTGAGATTCAAGGTCTTTAGGATAATCAAATCTTAAGCCAAATTTATATGACATCTTAGAAGTACTAGTTAGTTTTTCTAACTTAGTTTGACTCAAATTTCATTTATCTATTGTGGTAGTTAACTCCAGTCCTCTTAGTTTTAATTTATCTATTTCCAAATTTAGACCATCTATATTTTCTCTTAATTTCTCAATTTTAGATTCTCTCTTTAATTTCTCAACATTAATATTATGTATTTTTTCACACAAAGTAGATTCATTAATTTTCATTTTATACAAATCTATAGCATGCTTTTCATTCTCACATTTAAACTTTTCTAAGGTTGTCTATAAGAAATGATTTTCTTCTTCCACAGTGGATAAAGAATTTCTAATACTTTTACTTTCCTATTTACAAACTTTAAGTTTATACAACAATGAATTGTAAGTACATAATAATTCATTAAAATCAAGATTTGCATGAATTTTTGGATTAGAAATTATCTTAGACTCATTTGCCATGAAACACACGTTGGCAACATCTTCTTTCTCATGTTTATCTTTTGAATGTGAGGATTTGATAATGATTCCTTAGATTTAGACTTATTTGACGTGTCATCCCAAGTGACTTTCAAGACTTTTCTCTTGTAAAACCTTTTTGAGTTTTCTGAGCCTTCTTCTTATTTATCCTATTGAATTTTTTATTTTTCCTCGTAGGATAGTCTAGTGAAAGATGTCCTAATTTTTTACAATTATAACATACATACTTTCTAGACATAGAATCATTTTCATTTAGAGATTTTGATGATGGGGGCTTATTGTTTAGAATGAAAAAGTGCATAATATTAATGGTTAAATAATGGTTAATTGCATAATTTTTAGCTTATCATATGAGAATTAAGCCATTATGTTATAATTACACGATTACATGCTTTAATGAAAGAATCTGCATAATTTCAGTGAATTAGCATTAATTAAGTATATTTTTGAACTATCAATGAGCTATAGGCTTTTTAATTCCTGAAGTATCTAAAATGTCTATTATTTCAGAAAGTTTTATTTTATGTACTAGATAGTTTCATTTTGAATACTTAAAAAGTATTTTATTATTATTTCAAGAAGGACACGTGTTGACACCTTAATACATGACTTAAGTTGTATTTTAGAAAGTTAGATGGTAACTATCCGGAATGCATCTAAACATCAGATAGTTACGTTTTCAAAGTATCCGAAATACCCTTTTACCATAAAAACTAGTGAGACACGTGTCATGACCTAGAAACATGACTTTTTTTTTCTTTTCTTTTTTCTTTTTTTTTATAAAATCTATCATTTTCATTCATTAGGGGATAGTCCTGCTAATAAAGTAAGAGCCAAGGAAAATTTGGCAATAAAGGGCAATACAAGGCTCAAAATAATGTTAAGTAAAGAAAATATAAAAAGTGTCAGGAAAAAATTCCAGTTTAACCGAAAAAATTCGATGAAACCGAGATTCCAAAAAACGGTTAAACCGTTAGATAGTTGACGGTTGAACCGAAGTGAGAAGAAATATAAGATTTTTCGGTGAGACCGAGCGTTGTGATCAGTCCAACCGGAGGCATTCCGGTTTAACCGAGGACTGAGCGGTCAAACCGAAATGCAGAAAAGATCGGTAAAAACCGTGGGAAAAACGGTTAGACCTAAAATCAGAAAATTCGAAGAAATCGGTGAGACCGTGTCTAAGATCTGGTACAACCAGGGTAGACTCGGTCTAACCTTAGCAAAAACGGTCAGACCGAAACTAGGATGGTACGATCGAAATAGCCGTTTCCGTGTGAACAGAGATCAGATCTGTCAGATAGCATTTCTTCCGATGACCGATTGCGTGCGGCGAGCGAATAATCTCCTCGTAAGTTGTGACTTGTCTTCTGTAAATCTTGAAATCTGAATACTCATTCTCGGATATTGAAACCTTTGATATAATAAATAATATGGGATACTATAGTAGAAGGATTAGGCTTTTTATTGCTAAATATTATCTCACATCTGTGTTTCCACAAGCTCTAGAGAGTGAATGCCGTTAGATATTTATAAAATTGATTCCGAGAAGAATTTTTACGTGAATAAAGCTGCTGCCTGCTCCATATTTCCCAGTTGTGGTAGAAACATGACTTAAGTTATCTTTCATAAGGTTAGATGCTAACTATCTGAAATACATATAAGTTTCGGATACTTAATGTTTGTAACTATCCAAAAAGTTTTTTTATCATTGTAAAGTTAGGATTATACACGTGTGAATTTAAATGTTTTATTATGTCATGTGAGTTGCACATGTTTTATATTAAGTCTGTTAAGTTAAGATTTACTCAACGAAGGAAGTCCATTGAGTTAACAGTTAATTCAATGGAGTAAGTCCATTGAGTTATACTAACTCCATAGACTAGTTATTTTCTAATATTTAAATATGAAGCAATTACAGAAACAGGAAATTCAAAAGAAAACCACGATTGCACATATCACGCAAGATTTAACTCATGGAATGAAGAAGAAATCACCATCGTTGATATGAATGAAAGAAATCCAACCGATCATTTAAGTAGAAACAGTTACTATTGAAAGAAATATAAAAAGAAGGGGAGAAAAATGAGGAAAGAGGTGAACTATGCTAACTATAGGAAGCGTCAAAAGTTCCCTAAAGCTTCAGAACACCACCACAATCACCAACCATCAGAGGTTTGTGAGGATACTTTCTAGATGTCGGGTTGATTCCAAGCCAAACACAGTGATTAACAACCACTGTGAGGAGTGAACACATTGCAAGAAGAAAAACCATTTTCACCAAGCATTGTCTCATATCTTAGAAGATTGTAAAGCTTCTAGTCTTAGTTTCGGGTTGATGCCAATATATTAAAGAAGAGATCAACTTACAAGTCTTGGTTCACGATTCTATAGGGAGAGGAGGCGTAACTGTAAGTAATTAAGTTTTCAATTGTGTAATCGCATCACATGTAGTGACAGAAGTTCTGTTAGGATCGTATAGCTCACTAGAGGAAGGGTGAATGTTGATCTATATGTAATTTTAATTGTTTTCAAACTTAAATAGTTGATTTTAATTTGTAAGTAAGCACAAGTATTAAATAAACATGCACAAGAGTAATAAATAATTAACATAAGAAAATTTTTAGGTAATTCACCAACTTGGCTAGTCCACCCCCAAGTTTCACTTGGGCTTCACTAAGTATTTTACTACTTACAATACTTGCTTTCAGGTTGAAACAAGAACCAACACTTGAGCTTTCAAGTAGAAGTTCAGCAACCAACCTTTCTCGAGTTTTTAGGTCCAAGCTCTTAACCAACAGTGAGTTTTCAAGTATAAACTCACGAACCAACACTTGAGCTTTCGAATAGAGTATACATGTAGGAAGCTTTCTGTGCTTTAGTATGCTTGAGAATTCTTCTCTTCTAAATTTTCAAAATGTATGTATTACTAGGAATTTTTGTGTAGCTCTCAATATGATAATCATTGTCTTTATCTTCCCTTTACTAATTATATTTATACCAAGAGGTATAATGATCATATTTCTTCCAACGTTATTTGTCCTATCGTACTTACTGTGTAGTCAGTCTTAAAAATGGTAAGTTACCATTTTGCATGTTGTTCATTATACAACCTTTCGATTCCATTTGATTTTCGAATAATTAGATTTATAACCTTCTAAAAAACTCGAACAGTTATCTTATAACTCTCTGAAAAACTCAAACAATTATCCTTCAAGGTTTTTAACTGCTCGTCACGTGTTTCTTTATGTTCCTCACATGTTTCCAAAAAAACTCATAGTTATCTTGTAACTATTCAAAAAACTTGGATAGTTATCCATAACTATCCAAAAAACTTCTTATTTTCGGATAGTTAGCCTCCTAACTTTCTGAAGGATTTCCTACTGCTTTATGCTAGCTTTCTGCTATAATTGCCTTGTGAAATACAACTTGATATCTTCTAGATTTCTTGTGCAGTAATCATCTGGTCTATTTGGGTGCAATTTGCTTTGACTCTTTTATTCGTATCTATTCATTCTCTAACCTATGAAATACATAAACTTCTCACATGGATGTTTGCATTATCAAAACACAAGGGTTCTAACAAGTTCTTATTGTCAATAGAGAATTTTTACATTTCACCTTTCATTCATCTTCAAGAACATATCAAAACAAAAATCCAAAAATAAAACTAATTATCTGTGCTTATAGTTAACATTTATATGTTGTATTGTTTGTTTTGTATCGTAATTAATGTTATTATTGTCAATGTTGTGAATGTTTCATGTTTAGTTGATTTAGAAAATAGAAAATAGTTTTATTAATTACTGAAATTGATTCGTATAAAATACTCAAAATCTTAATGGTTACTATTGGAAATATCTAAATGTTAGTATTGATTAATGATAAATACCATATAAACTAACATTAAAAAGCTTAATTGATGTTATTTACATTTTGTGAAACCGCCTAATGGATGGCCGAATTCCTCTATGAATAGTAACATTTAATTGATAATTACTAGGTAAGCTCGTGGAGTTAACTTAAGTCTACGAGAATAATCTGTTGAGTTAATTGTAACTCCACGAACTAAGTTTGTTGAGTTAGCAATAAATCAATGGAGTACTTAATTTAACACACAAACCTGTGGCTATAAAAATCAAAATCATACTAAAAAAATGTTTAACTTAGTCTCTATGGGATTGACATGTACTTGCATACAAGTACAATAGACACTATGTACTTGTAGTTAAAACCAAATTGGACTTAATATTTAATTTGTGTGAAAATTTTTTGTTTACGACTGAATGAGAATTTACACATAAAAGTAAACTAAACAAAACACCAAACACTTGTCCTTTCCATTCTTTTGCTATCTCCTAGCTTTCTATGCTATCTTAACTTTCCTAGTTAACAAATCAACTCCTTGTAAAAATCAGTTAACATATCATAATCTGAATAATTTCAAATGCGATTTCTTTCTTAAATTTTAATTTGTTGTGACATAAGGAATCATTTAATTGAACCTCATAAGCAGTCAAGTTACTTATAAGTTCATCAACAGTATAAACATGTAAGTCTCGTGATTTCTCAATTGAAGTTACTTTATGAGACCATTTAGAATTTAAGGATCTGAAAATTTTTCTCATAAAATCCTTCTATTCAAAATCCTTTCATAAGCATTTTAAAGAATTTATTATATCTAAGAATCTAGAAAACATCTCAAAAATAGTTTCATTATCATGCATCTTAAAGAGTTCATGTTTATGAATTAACATCTTAATTTTGGTCTCTTTAACTTGAGAAGTATCATCATATGAAACTTCTCATACATATCACACTTCATAAGCAAATTTATATGCAGACACTTTACTAAATTGATCATAACTCAATACACAAAATAAGATATTTAAGTCTTTTGCATTTAGAGTTTCTTTTTCTTTTTCATCGATAGTCCAAGTATTAAAAGGTGTGTCTAATGAAGTATATGGTTTAGAAATCATAAACCATAACTTGTGATCTATGGATTAAAGAAAGACTATCATCCTATATTTCCAATATTCAAAGTGTATTACATTAAATAAAGGAGGATAGTTTAAATTCTAGCCTTCATATAAAACAAAATTATCATTTCCAATAGCCATCTAAACCTAGATTTTTCAACCTATTTAGATTTAAATAAAGCTCTGATATCAATTTGAGTCTAGAATTAATGAAGTTAAACATATGCTCAAATATCAAATTGATAGATTGACTCAATTTGGTTTTAAAACTATTTAGAATTTAACAAGGCTTTGATACTAATTTGTAAAGGATCGAAAGACTACACAAGAGAGTGGTGAATTGTGTATTTCAATAATTTAACACTAATTGAAACTTCAATTTAAAATAATTTTTCAGAATTGTTTTATTCAAACTTTTATATTCAATGTTTCAATTATAATTTATAATTTAATTCTCCTTTAGAATTCTAAGTGCAAAGATATAACAATTAAAACTACACCCAACTTAATTTACTCATACAAACAGAGATAACAAAAATGCAAAATTCAAAACATATTTCTCCCTATTTGAGATCTTCCATTTCTTCTACTTTTGCAAATATTTAGTGACGAATATCTGAATTGTTGCTCGTCACTGAAGTTACTGAACTTTTCTTCCTTTTGAGAATTTTTTCTTAAAAGGTGTATTCTTATAAGTGTATTTCTATAAGGTGTGCATGATTTTTTTGATCAACGAGAATTCTATGTCTTATATAATCAATTTTCATTACATGCATATCTTTTGCATTCATACATGATAAACATCCACTCTTCATGTTTTCTATTTTAATTTCAAATTCAAATTTTGAAATACACACGTTCTATTATTTTCCACTTGAATTTTCTTGACTCGTCTTGAGTCATCGATCATTTGAAAAATTTCCTACAAAATAAACTTTTTTGTCTAAAATTTTCATCAAGTGTAATAACAAGATGCGTTAATACTAACTAAATGTGTAAAATAGAATAGATTTATAACTCAATGCGTCTAACTCAATGAGTTCAACATGTGACATACACGTGATATATTTGTTTGGCAATGTGATAACCAACAAAGTAAGTTCGTTGATTATTGGGTTAACTTGAATGTTTAATCAATAAATAATTTTATCACAAGTGAAAAATTATAACTTTATAACTTTATAATGCTAATATAACACATTGTCTTAGTATTTAATTAACTTAATGTGTGTAGTTATGTTAACTTAATAAGTTAAATACGTGCTACTCATGTGATACAATATAACATTCGTAAACTTAAATTTCAACACGTACATAATGCTAACTTAATGAGTTCAAATATATAACTTAACGTTTTGTTTGCTAACTCAATGAGTTCTCACGTGACCTTATTTAACATTTAAGCCTATAACTCAATGAGTTCTCACGTGATATTTTTAACAAAAAGAATGCTAACTCAATGAGTTATTATTATACACTTTGCATAATGCAAATATATAAAATTAAAATATATCATGTTTAATACTATAAAAACACACGTTAACTTAAGAACAGGTTGTACACAAAGTTAGTATAACTTAATGACAAGTTATGTAACTTAACATAATTCTAGATCCATTACAAATAAGTATATAATTTTAAACTTTTTTGTATTAATCGATGTTCTTAATTTACTTTCTCAAATAATAAAATTAATTAATTAAATATGATTATTAACGTTTTTGTATACATTATCAAAACACTATGGTCAATAATCATAGGGTTTCCTCTTAACAATGATTTCCATACTCAACAAATGATTATCATAAACATAGGGTTGTTCATTCCATTCAGAATTAAAATCATTAGGTTCATTCATGGCATGATAATCATTAGCACTATCATAAGCATGAGCATGATTATAACTATTAAGTTCGTAATTACTATGGTCAAGATGAGAAATATCATGATGAGTAGAAGGATATAAATCTTCTTTAAGCATATAAAAGGGACATTCCTCTCTAACAAGATCGTTTAATCCACATCTTGAGCAAGGTGGAAATGCATAGACATTTTAACTATTATACATGAGTAAGCTAAGCAAAATGTTTTTGAAAGTTGAATGCAAGGTAATAAATATGTTGCACTAAAGATGTGACAAAAAAGATTAAATGAATGCAACTTCCTAATTGATACTCTTAATAATTCTTCTTAATATGACTACCCTTTTTGTATTGCAATGAATTGAGGAGAGAATCAAGGGAAAGTAAATGAGATATGCAAATTAAATGGGAGATAGTAAAGACATGTACGTAGATCCCAAAAGATTTGTAATCATACAATTAAAATTCTTAGCTTACTAATTGATGTGAGAGAGCTCAAAATATAGCAACTATTCAAAGGCCAAATTCAATTCAAATCCACACTTAGTTGACATACCAAATTGAGAACGTGAAATCGGAAACTTTTTAAATCTCAAGGGCCCACACACTAATACACCTTAAAGACTTCCCAAAAATTGATTCAAATTCAAACCCTCTAACTTAATTACAAGTTACAAACTGATTTTCATATTTTGCTCGTTTAAGTTTTTTTTTATAAATGTTTATAACAACGTAAATTATGCAGATTACTAATAAGAACCAAATTACCTAAGATATAGAAAAATAAAATTTGAAAATAGAAGAAAATAATGTGAAAATAAAATAAATGCACTATTAAGAAAAATCCAATGTGAAAATTCGCCAAGCTCCTCGATAATGGCATCAAAAATTTGTGTACATTTTAACCACATAATATCATATAGTACCAATAATAATTAATGTGATTACAAGTCGAATCCATAAAGAATTTATAATATACATAATTGAATAATAATAGTGTATAAATGAATACTAAAAATATTTACAAAGATAATATATAATTGGGGTTTGATGATTGATTGTGGTTCAAATAATAAAAAATTACAATGTTAATTAAAAATTATCCTACATACAAGACACTCACTAACTCTAATTGCAAGACTCTATATGATAACATAATGATCCATCCTTTCAATAAATAATATCTTAAGCACTTGTACTTTTCTCTCTGTACGCGATTTGATTTCCATCACTTATCGTTCACATATGACATGAGGCTACTTGCTATCACCAAGAAAAGTGATATTACAAAATGTGACAACACATTAGTCATCTCACAAGGAAGAACTATATCGCTCCCTTAAAGGGGGTTAGTGCCTATCAAAATTCAGCTGACGGAAAGAAAAATCGTTGAATTCCGTTAGAATGCGGTTAGTGTGCATAATATTGAAGGAAAAAGAAAGTGAGATTTTATCGACATATAAATACCTAAAATTACCTTTAACGTTTCATGATTTTCGACCTCCTCCCTTCAAAAATCGACCTCCCCTCGAGCTTGACTCTTCCTCACCCCCTCCTTGCCATCACGTCATTGCCCCGTAGCCCTTCGGTTGGATCACAACCATCCCCCTCCTTGTTGTCGCATCCATTGCTGATGCCACATCTCGCTCTCGCTCATCAACCAGGAACCATCCGTCACTATCACCATAGGTGTCCCCCTCCTTGCTGTCGCATCCATCACTGCCGCCGCATCTCGCTCTCACTCATCAACTAGGAACCATTCATCGCATCTGTCACTACCGTCGCATCTCACTCTCACTCGTCAACTAAGAATCATCTGTCACTGCCGCCATAGTCGTCCCCCTCCTTGCTGTCACATCCATCGCTGCCACTACATCTCGCTCTCGTTCGTCAATCAGGAACCATCTATCGTTGCCACCGCAGTCGTCCCCCTCCTTACTGTCCCATTTGTCGCTGCAGTCGCATCCGTCATAGCCCTCGCTCTCGCTCGCTGCATCCTTGCCACTGCATCTTGCTCTCGCTGGTATTCTAAAATTGGTCTTGGCATGACAACACAAGCAGAAATTGTTTTTGTATGCAAATAATGAATTATAAGATCAATTCATTCTCTATTTCTCATTACAATCTCACTTGATTCTATTACTAGACTTTTGCAAAGTTCCTTATGGGAGATTGTTCGAGATCAAAGTGACAAATCACAAATGGTTTCCTAAGAAATCAAAATTGCTTTCAAAACTCAACTTGTTTTAAGAACACAGAATACTCTAATTTAGGAAGGCTTATGTTTTTTCATTAAACATGTATAGGTTTATATATTCATGATTCTTGGTAGTTGTTAAAAGGTTTAATTCAAGATTTGTCAAATTTCTTGAGGTCTATAATTAGCAATTGAGATAGGTGGTACTCTAATTAGTGGTAGTTGTTGGCATGACAATTTTCATTTATCAAAGTACAATAGAAAACCAGTATTTTTATTTTTAACTTGTTATTTTCAATATTTTGCATCCATTCATTAACCATTTATTGATGTGATTCATAAGGTAATTCTGCTTGGCATAAGATATTGTTTTGCATTTATTACTTGGCATAGGTTATTTAATTCATTAACCATTTTTCATTAATCTCATAATCTTCTATCAGAGCAGTTAATTAATATTTATTCTTATGTAGTAAATGACTACTCCTGATAGAGGAAGGAGTAATGGAGGACGAAGTTATATGACTTGGAATGCTGATGCAAATGCATTCTTTTTAGATATTTTGTTAGAAGTATTAAATGAGGGAAACAAAAAAACCCAAAATGTAAAGATAAAAGGGAGCACTTGGGATGAAGTAGTTGAAAAATAAAATAATAGAAGAAATGCATGTATTACAAAGAAGAATGTGGAAAATCGCTTAAAGACATGGAGATGAATTTATCGTAACTACTCCAAAATTGCAAATTAGAGTGGATGGGGATGGAATTTCATACAATGGTATACTGACATAGATGAAGAGATATGGAAGGAGTTTATTAAGGTTTGATTTTTATTTACTTACTTTAAGATTATGCCAATTGTAATATTTTTTTTTTAATATATATTGTAATTTTTTGTAGGCACATCTGGAGTGTGAAAGCTGCAAGGGAAAACCAGGTTTGATTTATGAGCAATTACAACTAATTTTTGAAGGTACTATGGCTAGTGGAAATATGTTTAGACAGGCAGAAGAGGTAGATATTGTACTAAACACTCAAGTTTCAGATACATTTATTCTAGACATTGCATAAGATGGAATGGACATCGATTCTGATATACCTCCTAGTTTAGGAGGAAGTGCACATGCTCCATTGGAGTAGAGAAAAAAGGGGAAGCAAGCACGCCCTCATGCAGAATCTCAACAAATGATTGCAGAATGTTTGAAAGATATATCACGAGCTTTTCTTACTTTGTGTGAACAAGATACTGTTAATGGTGAGGTACGTAATGAATAAATGAGAGAGATGGTTAGTATACAAAAGGAGAATGTTGGCATACGAAAAGAAATGTTTGCATGGAAGAAGGAAATGTTTGCATGGCAAAAGAAGTCTGTCTTTTTTAGATGAAGCTATTGTAGCAATATTTGAGATTGAAGATCTATCTATGACTAATCGATATAAAACTACTCAATTATTCCAAAAGCAAGAAATCAATAAAATATTTCTATCAATTCCAAAAGAAATGCAACAAGGAAGGTTAAAGTTTCACTTAGAAAAGATGGAAGACTAAAGATGATTTAAATGTTTGTTTTTTGTATTAGATGTATGATGTATCTACTTTTTGTTTGGACTTGAAATGTGGAATGATATTATGTCGAATGTTTTTTTATCATATTTTGTTATGTTCTATTAATTGTGGAATGATTTCATGTAGTATGTTTATTTGTATTACAACCTTGTAATATGTTTGAACATGAAATTTTGTAGGTGACGATGAATTTTGAAGAGGATTTTGATGAACTAGTAAATGACACATTGATGTTATTTGATGAAAAGGAAGAACATGCTAGAAGAAGGTGAAGACGTTTACTTGCTTTTTGGATTATTTTAGCAGGGATTGCAAGTACCTCAACTTTGTTTTCAAGTACAAGTCGTATTTATAGTAAAGAAAGTGCAAATTATATAAGAAGATTACTAGATCCTTCTTTACCACATCAAGTTTACAATTGTTGAAAAATTTATAGAATGAGTCAAAGTGTTTTCAAGGGTTTTTGTAAATTAATGAGGAGGGAAGAAGTCCTGAAAGATACCAACAATATCAGTGTAGAAGAGAAGTTTGCCATGTTCCTTGTGATAGTTGGGCAAAATCAAAGGTATGGAGTAACTACAGAATGATTTAGTCGATCAAGTTGGATAGTTAGTAAATACTTTAATGAAGTCTTGAATGTTGTATTACAACTAAGTCATATTCTTCTAACAAGACCTTCATCTGAAACACCAAGTCGAATTTGTCAAGACTCAAATGTGTACCCATATTTTAAGGTACATTTCCACACCTTTGTAGTTTCCTTATCTTTAATGTTATTTTAATCAATATCAAAATAAAAATGCATGTTTATAGGATTGCATTAGAGCTATTGATGGTACACATATCAAAGCAACTATTTATGGACAAGAAATAGCAAGATTTAGGAACAGGAAATGTGAATTATCTCAAAATGTAATGACAACATGTAATTTTGATATGGAATTTACATACATTTTAGCTGGTTAGGAAGGATCAGCTGTTGATGCTCGTATTCTCCAAGATGCAGTGACTAGACCTAATGTTTTTAGGTTCCACTAGGTAAATGTGTTTTCTACTTCTAGAAGTTATGAACATCACCATACTAATATTTTTTTTATACAAGTAAGTTTGACTTAGTTAATGCTGGATATCCAAATCAACTAGAATATATTTGTCCATATCGAGGTGTAAGATACCATCTATTTGATTATGTTAATGATAGAGTTCCTTGTAATGCTGTAGAAAATTTCAATTATAGACATTCACAATTGAGAACAATCATTGAGCATACATTTGAAGTTATGAAACATCGATTCTCAATATTATATGGTCAAATGCCATATCCATATGAAACATAAGTGAAGATTGTCATCGCATGTTTTTTGTTTCATAATTTTATTTGTAAGACTGATAAAGAAGATTTACTTGAAGACCTGCAAGATGAATTGAAAGAGTTAAATATTATTGATGACATACAATCAATAGGAGGGATATATATGGAAAGCAATGCACAAGTTCGAATGACTCAAGAACAAAGAAAAGAAATGACAGATAAGATATGAGAAGATATGATGATGACAATATAAGATGTAATAACTACTTGATATTATTTAGTATTGTAATATTTGAATTAAGATGTATTTGTATTTTTCGAATATTAGTTGTAATAAATAATTGAATTTCTTTTTTTCCAAGATTTTCTTCTTTTTTTCGAATATTAGTTGTAATAAACCTTTGTTAGAATTTTTATCAGAATTTTCCATCTTACACTAAATCATTCTTAAAATTTTCATTTTCTTTCTATTACAAATTTTCATTTTCATTTCCATTAAAATTTTTATTTTAATTTTCATCAGAACTTTTCATCGTGTACTAACAGCCCCTTATTCTGCTTCCCTTCTCCACGTTCATGGCAAAACACCGACCCGATCACGTCCATGCTCACGGCAACGCTTGTCCACGTACTTGCCACGTTCGTTCGTTCGCATACTCGCACGAGGAATAGAGCTAGGTGTCCACCACGTCTGCACGTGCGACCACTTACGCGAGAAGTAGAGGAGAACAATAGCCACTTGTGCTAACGGAACAAGTGAACGAACATCTCTTAACCCTAAAAAAATAGTTTTTTATAATTAGTGGGAAAATTGCGTTTTCCCTTTGCACAAGTTGCAAACCGTATAACTCAAGAAAATATAATATTAAATCAAATAAAACATTAGCAATGCAAGTGTAAACTCATGTTCATGCTTCCAAGCACGTAAATCATATTCAAATTTAGTCAATTCATACACTCGTTAACTTTTTTATCAAATATTTCTATTATCAATATGATATTCATGAGTTCTAATTTAACTTCCAAAAAATAATTCTCATTACTTATCCACCAATATAAAATAATTTCATTTCATCATAAAATCATTCATTTAGTTATTTTTCAATAAAATTTGTAGATGATCATATAAATTGGAAGTCCATATAAAATAATCATATTAATGTTCAATGAAGTACAAAATACATAATTAATATCATATAAACATGTATAAATTATCCTTATACACTTGGTAAAATCATCCATTGCAAGTAGTATGTGAACTCATTTTTTAGTTTCTCTTCCCCACGGGCTCACTTTTATAAATTTTTAAAATATGTAATAGGTAATTCTTTTAGTTTTTATTTTAATTTAAAATAAAAAAATTTAAAAAAATCAAAAACTTTAATTCAACTTGATCGAATTGAAGTATCAAAGTTTTTAAAAATCAAAGGCTTCGCTCTAACTAAAGTTTAAATCATTAACTTTGATGTTCAACCAAGTTTTAAAAAAAGTTTAAAAATTTTCAAAAACTTTGGTTAGATTGAAGTTGATCGAAGTTAAAATTCAATCAGATTGAAGTTTTTAAAACTTCACTGGATTAGTCTAAATTTTTTTATTTATTATTATTTTTTTCTTCAATTTGACTAAAGTTTGGATCGAAGTTTTTTTATTTTTTAAAACTTAGTCAGACATAAGTTGTAACTTTGTTCGAATCAAAGTTTTTTATTAATTTTTTTTCCTTTGATCCATTTGAAGTTTTTGATTTTTAAACTGAGTCGAACCAAAGTTATAACTTAAATCTGGAGTTTTTTATTTTTTCTTTGATCCAACTTCGATTTGACTAAAGTTTTTTATTTTTTTAAAATTCGATTAGACCAAAGTTGTAACTTTGGTTAGACCAAAGTTGTAACTTCAATCAGACTAAAGTTTTTTATTATTATTTTTTCCTTTATTTTATTGAATTTTTTGATTTTTTTTAAACTTGATCAGACCAAAGTTTTTTATTTTTTTATTTTGATCTGATTAAAGGGTCTAATTAAAGTTTTTGATTTTTTTTTTGATTTTTTTTTTAATTTTAAATTAAAAAAATTGTTATGTTATCTAATAATCAATTCATCATTCAAACACATTATTTTATTTATAAATACATGAACATTAAACATAAGTCCTCATTCATGATACATTACATTAACATCAATATCAAGACATCGTCAACTCACCATTCATGATTCATCATCCATCAAGGCATCAACACATTCAAACATAAGTCATAAAGTTAAAATAATTATTTTATTTTTAAATTTAAATTAAAAATACATTATTTTTGTAATTACATCAAGTATTTTTACATTTAATGTACATAATTACATTTAAATATTTAAATTTACAAATTCATCGATAGAGTCATCATTGTTGTTCACCAATACGAGTAAACTCTCAATCTTTAACACACATTAATGCTTCTAAATTATCATCTTTTAATTTTACTCTTCTATCATCTAATATATTATCACTAATATAAATATCTATTCACATACTATAAAAAAAGTTGTAATTATTAGTAAATCTCTAACTATTAATGACAAAATAAGAAATGTGTGTTTTTGTGTTTTCTACCAATTTATTACATCAAAATCTAGTGTTGAGTATTTTGTTTTAATGATGCGTGCTAAATGAAAATAATCATATTTGCTCAATTACTATTGCTTGTGAAAAGAAATTAAAATCATTAATGAATATAGAAATTTTACTATTAAATAACTAGTCATTTCATTACATTAATTTCTCATGTTACTAAACGTTAAGTTAACGTGTGTTTTTTTATTGAAAAGCATGATATGTTTTAAAGTTATATCTTCTGTATCATGTACAATGCACGTTTAGACAACTCGTTAAGTTAGAGTTTTGTTCGTATAGAGATCACGTGAGAACTCGTTAAGTTAAAGGCGTAAATGTTAAAATAGGTCACGTGAGAACTCGTTAAGTTAGTAAGTAAAAGAAGAGACAAACTCGTTAAGTTAGTGTTATACACGTGGTGAAATTATAAGTTACGAATGTTATATTATATCACGTGAGGTGTACATACTTAACTCGTTAAGTTAACATAACTAAACGCGTTGAGTTGCTATATTAAACACTAAGGCAATGCGTTAGGTTAGCGTTATAAACTTAAGTTGTTATTTTTGCACGTGGTAAAATTCTTATTATAAAAACATTTGTTTATTACTGAATTAGTGAGTTAAAGTTTTTCGGAGACTTACAGTCGTAACTATCCGAAAGGTAACTTAAGTCATGTTTTCAGGTCTTGACACGTGTCTCACTAGTTTTATGAGAAAAAGAGTATTTCAGTGACTTACAACCGTAACTATCCGAAACTTAAACTGTTTTCAGTGAGTTATCATTTAACCTTCCAAAAGAAAGATTAAGCTGGTTCGTTGAGTTATCTACAGTATTAGTCACATGAATTAGCACATAAGGAACTCGTTAAGTTAGAAACGTTAAGTTAATATCTACTTGTGTTACTCGTTTAGTTAACATTAAAATAACGACTTCTTATTATACTAATGAAAAAGTTTTGGAAGAGAGTTTATTTTGCATGAAATTTTTCAGAGATCCAAAACCGATGATTAAAGAAAATTCAAAATATAAATGTGGGTCAAAACGTGTGTTTCGATGAAGGAAAAAGTAAAGACGTGAAGAAGTGGAAAACTAGTAGTGATTAAACATGGAGGATATGCATGAAGTTAACATACAGTATAAAAGGCATAGAATTCTCGTTGATCAAACTATCCTTGCACACAAAACGAAAATCTTTTCAAGGATCAAACTATCCCTACACACCAAAAGAAAAATCTTTTCAGGGATCAAAAACACTCTTCAGGGAAAATCTCTCAAGTAGAAGAAAATTCAATGAACCAGAAAAAGGTATTATTTTTGTCACCGAAGATTTAAAATATCAGAAGAAAGCAAATTCGGTGAAGTAGAGAAAGACAAGATATTCGTCACTGAAGAATTACTGAAGAAGAAAAAGAAGATGAAGAAGAAAGATCTCAAACAGGGAGAAATGTTTTAAATTTCGCAAATTAGTTTTCTCTATTTGTAGTTATGAAATTGTATAGATGAAACTTGGTATCGAAATATAATTGCATCTACAATTTTTGAGGAGAATTGAATTGTATATTGTAATTGAAATCTTGAATAAAAATGATTTTATGAAAACAATGTCTCGACTTTTTTTGAGTTTTAAAGTTTCAATTATATTTCAGAAAATATTGAAAAACACAATTCACCCCCCTTCTTGTATAGCCATACGATCCTACATCTAGAAAATTAGTATTATTTCTTATTACATAGCTATGATTAGTATTATTAAAATTAATTAATTCTTGCCTATTTGTTAAGTAATCACTATATTCATCAACAAAAATACTATAATCAAATGTTGATGATGATGATAATGATGGTTGTGAAAAATAGGATATATTTTGTGTTTGTTGTATTTCATATTTTTTAACATATATATCAACATATTATTTAAACTTTCTTCTATATTTTCAATTGTTACATCAAGTTCTACGTTTAAACAAGTTTGCATTACATTTATTAATTTTTTAACAACTTTTACTTTAGTCTTAGGATCTAAACAAGCACTTAATGTATATAAGAGAGGTATCTTATTCCAATATTTTAAAGAATTTTCTTTCATTTTGAAAATGATAGGTGTAAAAAATAGATAATTACTATAATTATTAAAAACTCTTACAATATTATATAAGTGGTAGATTGCATAAAAAAATGTATAATAATATATGATAAATTTTCTATTGCATTATAAAATGGTTTTAGAAATTTAATAAAATAATTAACTATTGCAAAATCATTTTTCTTTAATGGTGTTATACTATCATCTATTCTACCATTATAATAAGTTTTTATAACTTCTTTATAAGGTAAACAATTATTTAACATTAAATATAATGAATTCCACCTATGAGGGACATCTATTGTAAATATTTTATGTGGTAAATCAAATGAATCACATGCATGGTTAAATTCTTCTTGTCATTTACCACTAGTTAAAATGTAAGTCAATGTAGTTCTAATATTTTCTACAAAAGATTTTAATTCTTCAACACCTACATGAACTATAAGATTAATTACATAACAAATACATTTTGATGAAATAAATCAAAACCATTTGGAGTTAATCTATTTTTAAACATAGAGATAGTTGCATTATTACTAGATACATTAACAAATGTAATGCTACCTACTTTTTCTTTAATTGCATAAAATTCAAAAATTTCCATAATAGTAGAAAAAATATTTGAGCATTATGTAGATGATTTATTCTTCTAAATCCAATTAATCATTTTTGTAAAATTCAATTATCATCAATAAAATGTGTAGTAACAACAATATATCTTATTTTAGTTTTACCCTCCCAAATATCAAATGTATATGTTATAGATGTGTTAATAGAACCTATTATATTAACTAATTTCATTCTAAGTTTATTATAAAGTTCAATAATATCTTGCCTAGTTGTATTTCTAGAAATATTTTTAAATTGTGAACTATAAGCTTGTGAAATATATTCTTGAAAATGTTGACTATCACCATAATTAATAGGTAAATTTTGAACAACAATAAATTTAGTATGTAATTCTCTAACTTTACTAGGATCATAATGCCATTGTGTTATATTACCTTCAGTATTAAAATTAAGTTGTGTTTGAATCATTTTATTTTTTTCAAGATTTTTAGATGAACAACTAACTACGTGTCTAGATAAATACTTGTACTACTTGAAGCTTTGCATGAGAAGTCTACATTACAAATGTTGCAATAGGCCCTCTCCATCATAGTACCATCTCCTAGGTCTTTTATCTTTATTGTAAACATCAACCATAAATTTGACATTCTTCTTGATTTAATAGTAGTACTTGAAGTCAATGTTTCACCTTCCATAGTTTGAGTTTAAGAGTATTGTTGTTCCTGCTCAAAATCATCGTTAGTACCAATAGTGCTATTGAAGATGAAGTTGTTGAAGTTGTGTACCATTTTTGTAAAGAATTTGATTTTGAGAGTTGAGGATAGCTAAAGCCAAAAAGATGAACATTGTATTTTGAGAAAAAAAAAGAGAAGATTGGATGAGCATGAACTATGAAAAAAACTCTAACATTCTTCCCTATTTATAGATTTTCCATCACCATTCCTCTCTTCCTCTCATCCCTTTTCTTCTCTTTTATGAATGCTAAAATAACATTCATTTTTATGGATGTTAAAATAACAATCATTTTTACGAACATTTGTTTTTCCAACGTTAAAATAACATTCATTTTTATGAACACTTGTTTTTCTCTTTTAACATTTAAGAAATAAACGTTCATTTTTCAATAAATGATGGGTGTATGTTTAGAATGAAAAAGTGCATAATATTAATGGTTAAATGATAGTTAATTACATAATATTTAGCTTATCATATGAGAATTAAGCCATTATGTTATAATTGCACTATTATATGCTTTAATGAAAGAATCTACATAATTTCAAGGAATTAGTGTTAATTAAGTACATTTCTGAATTGTTGGTGAATTATAGGTTTTTAATTCTTAAGTATCCGAATTGTTTGTTATTTCGGAGAGTTATATTGCATGTATTGGACAATTATGTTTTAAATGCTTAAAGAATATTTTATTATTTCCTAAATTACACGTGTTGAAACCTTAATGCATGACTTAAGTGAATTTTCGATAAGTTATCTAGTAACTATCCAAAATATGTCTGAGCATCGGATAGTTAGGTTTGTAATTATCTAAAATATCTAAACTCGTTAAGTTAGAATTATGCATGTGTTGAATTTAAATGTTTTATTATGTCACGTGAGCTGCACATGTTGAACTTGAACAGTTAGCATAACTATATGCGTTGAATTATTTGAATATATACTAAGGTAATGTGTTGTGTTAGTGTTATAAGCTTATAAGTTATTTCTTTATTACACGTGTTTTTATAATTAATTCAACGAAGTAAGTCTGTTGAGTTACACTAACTCCATGGACCATTTATTTTCTAACATGCTATTGTAGTAGTTGTAGAAACAGAAATTTCAAAGGAAAAGCACAATTGCACTTATCACGTAGGAATTCACTCGTGGATTGAAGAAGAAATCACCATTGTTGATATGAATGAAGGAAATTCAATCGATCATTTAAGTAGAAGTAGTTACTACTGAAAGAAATATAAAAGAAGAGGAGAAAGACAAAAAAATGGTGGTGGGGAGAAAGGTGGAGAACCACACTAATTGTAGGAAGTGTTGGAAGTTCCTTGAAGCTCCACACCACCACTAAAATCACCAACCATCAGAGGTTTGTGAGGATACTTTTCGGATGTCGAATTGATTCCGAGCCAAACATGGTGATTGACAACCACTCTAAGGAGTGATCGTATTGTTAGAAGGGAAGCCATTTTCACCAAGCACCGACTCATATATCAAGAGATCGTAAAGCTTCTAGCCTTGGTTTCGAGTTGATACCAATATCCTAAAGAGGAGATCAACTTATAATTCTTGATTCATGATTCTATAGGGAGAGGAGGCAAGATTGTAAGTGATTAAGTTTTCAGTGGTGTAATCGCGTCGATGTAGTGACGGAAGTTTTTACTATCGATAGAGATTTCTACATTTCACCTTTCGCTCATCTTCAAGAACATATCAAAACAAAAATACCAAAAACAACTAATTATCTATGGTTACATTTAGTATTAAAGTATTGTATTATTTGTTTTGTATCGTGATTAATGTTATTAGTGTTAGTATTGTGAATGCTTTATATTTATTTGATTTAGAAAATAGAAAATAGTTTTATTGTTTACCGAACTTGATTCATCCTAGATACTTAAAAATATTAATGGTTACTGTTTGAAATATCTGAATGTTAGTGTTGCTTAATGACAAATCTAATATTAACTAACATTGAGGAGCTTAATTGATGCTATTTACATTCTGTGGAACTACCCAATGGTTGGCCGAATTCCTTTGTAAATAGTAGTATTTAACTAGAAAGGTAGACTCATGGAGTTAACTTAAGTCTGTGGGTTAGTCCCGAATTCCATTGAGTTAACCATAACTCCATGAATTAAGTCCGTTGAGTGAACTGTAACTTAACAGAGTGCTTAACTAAATACATATAAACTCTAATATAAAAATAAAAATAGTACACAATTCTTACTCAATCTTTGTGGGATCGACCTGTACTTGCACACAAATACAATATACACTGTGCACTTGCACTTAAAATACAAATTGAATTTAATATCTAATTTGTGTGAAAGGTTGTTTGTTTACTTCTAAAGAATTTATTAATATAAACATAAAAACAAATCAAACAAGTTTTCTGGCATCACCTAATAGACAAGTTCTGATTTAACTTTTCACAACAATACAAGTTTTCTAGCATTGTTGCTGGGGATTGAGAAGCTAAGCAACTATGAGTGTTGTTTTATTTGAACATTAAAAGGAGTGTTGTGTATTTTATTTTATAATTGAGAATATGGCATATGCTTATGTTCAAAGATTTCTAAAACTTATAGTTAGCATATGTGAATTCTACAATTTGGAAGGTTATGACATCTCTACTTATTTGAAACTGAGACGATTGTAAATGGTTAGATCACATGAACAACAAATGAATTATATTCAATATAATAGAACTAATTACGAGAATCCTATAGTTTACCCAACTAATGGTTAGTTTAGAACATGTAATATGTTGAGAGACAAGGAAATTTGGGATAGGTATGACAAATTTGAGCGTAGTTTAAAGCAAAACATGGACAAACTAGAACAATACATGTGTCAACAACAAGAAATCAACTAATTAAATTATAGGGAAGAATATTCAAAACCTAAAATTGATATCATATACGAAACTAAAAAAACTATAATGAAAATTGATCAAAAATTGAATGCAATGAGACTAGATGATCTTGAAAGAAAGCTAAAAGTATTGGATGAATTTACAAAGAAATTACAAGTTATGCAATAGGAAAACACAAATGAAAACCTTAATGTTATAGATTTGCATAATTTGCAAGACATATAGATAAAAGAAAATACCAATACAATAGAATTTAATGAATGTAAGTTAAAACTAAAAACAATTGAAGATCAAAATTATGAAAATGAAATACAAGAACATCATGAAAGTAATGAAAATCTGGAAGATGTATATATAACATTAAGATCTGGAACTAATATACCACCAAGAACTCAAAAAGAAAGTACTGTGAAGGTGGATAAGAATAAAATTCAAAATGATAATGAAAATATAATATCTGAAAACTTAGAAATTAATGAAGAAAAATATGAATCTGAAAATGAGATTAAAAATGATCAAATGAATGAAATGAAAGAAAAAGAATTTTGTAAATCACAATCATTCACACCCCATCCTGAAAGATTACAACAAACATTTCCTAAAAAATTGGAGAAATTTTTGAAAAAGTACAAGTTAACATTCCTTTGTTAGATTTATTGCAGAAAATGCCACATTGTACTAAATTTCTTAAGGATTGGTGTACTAAGAAAAGAGAGCGAAAAGTTTTAAGAAAAGTCTTTTTAGTTGAGCAAAGTAGTTCTCTATTTCTGCCACAAATTCCTAAAAAGTTATCTGATCCAAGAATCCTTGTTATATCATGCACCATAGGAAATATCATTCTAGAAAGAACCTTAATAGACCTAGGTGTAGGTATAAATGTTATGCCTAGTGATATATTTGCATCCTTAGGATTAGAAGGCTTAATCCCTACTAAGATTGTCATTCAATTAGCTGATAGAAGTATAAGATACCCTAGAGGAAAATAGAGGATGTCCTAATTAAAATCAAAAACTTCATATATCCTATTGATATTGTGATTTTGGATTCCCAACAAATTAAGCATCAGAATCATGATACATCTTTAATTTTGGGAAGGTCATTCTTAGTAACATCAAGGGTTGTTATAAATTGTAAAACTGGAGTGATGAAGTTAGCATATGGTAACGAGGATACTCAATTAAATGTTTTCAAACCAAAAAAGTTTGAGGAGTTAGAAATGTCCTTACATACTATAGATTTTCTAGAGGATGAAGGAGATATGCTAGATGATGTGGTTCAAGAAGAATTAAATAGGCAATTAAATTTTGAAACTTTAGAAGTAAGTGAAAGCATAGATGTAGAAGGAGATCAAGAAGAGTTTAATATAGAAGATGAAAATATTCAATTAGGAGCTCTAGCTTTTGATGGTCAACATTTAGATTTGAAACCTTTATCTCTTGAATTAACCTATATATTTCTAGAAGAAAAACGAACATGTCCAACCATTATTGCTTCAAATTTAAAAGAGTATCAAATTTCTAAATTAAAAGATGTAGTAAAAACATATAAAGAAGTAATAAGATGGACTATGACTGATATAAAAGGGTTAAGTGCAACTTTATGCTGTCACCACATATATTTAGAAGAGAATGCTAAACCAGATAGAATTCCTGAGAGGAGATTAAATCCAAACCTTAAAGAAGTAGTCAGGAAGGAAATAGTGAAAGGGTTAGATAATGACATAATTTATCTGATTTCTCATAGCTCATGGGTTAGTCCAATCCATGTAGTTCCCAAGAAATCAAGATTAATAGTTATTAGGAATGAAAGTCAAGACTTGATACCTACTAGAATTCAATCAGGCTAGAGAGTGTGTATAGACTATAGAAAGCTGAATGCTGTGACTAGGAAAGATCATTTTCCCTTACCTTTTATAGACCAAATGCTAGAGAAATTAGTAGGGCAAGAATATTTTTGTTTCCTAGACGGGTATTCAAGATATAACCAAGTTCTAGTAGCATTAGAGGATCAAGAGAAAACAACTTTCACATGTCCTAATGAAACTTATGCTTTTAAGAGGATGTCATTCGAATTATGCGATGCACTAACTACCTTTCAAATGTATGTGTAGGGCATATTCATTGAAATGACTGAAGATTTTTTTAAAATATTTATGGATGATTTTACTGTATATGGAACTTCATATGAAGTATGTTTAAACAATTTAGACCAAGTATTAAAACACTGTGTGGAAAAAAATCTGGTTCTAAATTGGGAAAAATGTCACTTCATGGTTAAACAAGGAATAGTCTTGGGACATGTTTCAATGAAATGGCTGGAAGTAGATAAAGCTAAAATAGAAGTAATTTCTAATCTACCAGAATCTAAATCAATAAAAGATATTAGATCATTTCTAGGACATGCTAGATTTTATAGACCTTTAACTAATCTATTAAAAGATGTCTCATTCAACTTTGGTAAAAAGTGTAAAGAAGCATTTTTCAAGCTTAAAACTAGCTTAATTTCAACTCCTATAATACAAGCACCTAATTAGAGCCATCCATTTGAATTAATGTGTGATGCATTTGATTTTGCTGTAGGAGCAGTGTTGGGATAGAAGATAGAAAAATCTTCTAGAGTGATTCATTATGCAAGCAAAACTTTAAATGATGCTCAAGTTAACTATACAACTACTGAAAAAGAACTATTAACTATTGTGTTGCCTTAGAAAAGTTTAGATCATATCTAATTGGAGCTAAAGTGATAGTATACACAGATCAGTCAACTTTAAAACACCTAATAGCAAAGAAAGAGACTAAACCTAGATTGATCTGATGAATATTGTTATTGCAAGAATTTGATCTAGAAATTAAAGATAAAAAGGTTGTGAGAATGTAATAGCAGATCATTTATCAAGATTACAAATAGAAAAATCAAATATTAAAATTAAGGATAATTTTCCTAATGAATAATTAATGATCATAACACAATGCCTTGGTATGCAGACATAGTTAATTACTTAGTTACTAGTTTAACACTTAAGGATTGGAATAGATAAGATAAGAAATTGTTCTTTTCAAGAGTTAAATATTATTATTGGGAAGACCCATACTTATTTAAGAAATATCCTAATCTGGTTTTAAAGAGGTGTATTCCAGAAACTAAATATCAGAGCATATTATCTTTTTGTCATGACTAAGCATGTGGACATTTTGGTTCAAGGAAAACTACTACAAAAATTCTTCAATGTGGATTCTATTAGCCAACACTATTCAAAGATGCTCGTAAATATTGCTTAAGTTGTTTAAGATGTCAACAAATAGGAAGAATATCAAAGAGGAATATGATGCCTATTAATCCTATTGTTGAAGTTGAAATCTTTAATGTGTGGGGAATAGATTTTATGGGTCCATTTCCTATGTCTAATTAATTTAATTATATATTGTTGGGGGGTGATTATATATTTAAATAGATAGAAGTTATTCCTACAAAAACTAATGACAACAAAGTGGTAATACATTTTATAAGAACTAATATAATTGCTAGATTTAGAATATCTAAAGCTATTATTAGTGATAGAGGAACTCATTTCTATAATAGAAGTTTTGAAGCCTTGATGAAGAAATATGGAGTAAATCACAAAATTGCAATATCATATCATCTACAAATAAGTCAAGTAGAAAGTGCAAACAAACAAATTAAGTTAATCTTAGAAAAAGTAGTAAATCCTACTAGAATAGATTGGGCTAATAGATTAATAGATGCACTTTGGGCTTATAGAACTGCTTATAAGACAAGCTTAGGTATGTCACCTTTTAGAATAGTATATGGAAAAAGTTGTCATTTACTAGCTGAAATTGAATATAAAGCTTATTGGGCATTAAAAACTTTGAACACTAATTTAAATTAAGCAGCTAAAAATAGAAAAATGCAATTGATTAAATTAGAAGAATTTAGGAATGAAAATTATTCAAAAACTGTAAAAGAAAATGAGAAAATGAAGTTCTGGCATGACAAAAAAATTATTCTAAAAACTTTTGAAATAGGACAAGAAATATATCTTTACATGACTAGACTTCATAACCATCCAGGAAAATTAAGATCTAGATGGGCAGGTGTTTAGAATGAAAAAGTGCATATTATTAACGGTTAAATGATGGTTAATTGCATAATATTTAGCTTATCATATGAGAATTAAGCCATTATGTTATAATTGCACTGTTATATGCTTTAATTGAAGAATCTGCTTAATTTAGGGGAATTAATGTTAATTTAATACATTTCTGAACTATCGATAAGTTGCAAGCTATGAAATTCTTAAGTATCCGAATTTTTTGATAATTTGGACAATTATGTTTAACATACCGAACATATTCGAATAGTTATGTTTTGAGAGAATATTTTATTATTTCCTGAAGTACACGTGTCGAGATCTGGTAGATTTACTTAAGTTATATATCAGTGAGTTATTTGTAACTATCCGAAATGCATCTGAGCATCGGATAGTTAAATTTATGCACGTGTTGAATTTAAATGCTTTAGTATATCACGTGAGATGCACATATTTAACTCGTTAAGTTAGCATAACTATACGCGTTGAGTTACATGAATATACATTAAGATAACGCGTTATGTTAGCAGCTTATGTCTTTATATTTTCTAATATGCCACTGTAGCAGTTGTAGAAACAGTACAGTTGGAAGGAAAACTATGATCGCACGTATCACGCAGGAATTCAATTGTCGAAGGGAGAAGAAATCATCGTCGTTGAAATGAATGAAGAAAATCCAATCGACCATTCAAGCAGAAGCAGTTACTACTGAAGAAATATAAAAGAAAAGAAGAAAAAGAAGTAAAGTGTGTGTGTGATCGATGGATGACCAGTGTATACAAAGGAGGAGCACCGAGCTTTTTGTAGATAGTATCGGCGATTCTCCAAAGTATCACACCAACCATCGTTACCACCACCACAATCACCAACCATAGGAGGTCTGTGAGAATACTTTCTTGATGTCGGGTCGATTCCGAGCCAAACACAATGCCTGACAACCACTATGAGAAGTGTTCGCATCGTAGGAAAGGAAGCCATTTTCACTAAGCGCCGACTCATATTTCAGGAGATCGTAAAGCTTTTAGCCTTAGCTTCGGGTTGATGCCTGTATGCTGAAGAGAAGATTATCTTGCAATTCTGGACTCGCGATTCTATAGAGAGAGGAGACAAAATTGTAAGTTGTTAATTTTTAGTGGTGTAATCGCGTTGCAAGTAGTGTTGGAAGTATTTACTGTCAAGTGAGATTACTTTACATTTCACCTTTCGCTCATTTCCATGTTCATATTAAAACAAAAATACCAAAAACAATTTATTTATGTTTGTATGTTGTATTTGAGTGTTGTGTTGTTTGTGTTGTATCGTGATTAATGTTATCTTTGTTAGTGTTGTGATTGTTTTATGTTTGTTTTAGTTTTACAATTTACTAAAATTGGTTCGTTCAAAAGACTTAAAGATTTTAATGGTTACTGTTTGAATTATCTGAATGTTTGTATTGCTTAATGATAAATTCAATGTTAACTAACATTAAAGAGCTTAATTGATGTTATTTACAATCAGTGGAATCGCCCAATAGTTGGTCGAATTTCTCTGTAAATAGCAGTATTAAAAAGAAAAGATAGGCTCGTGAAGTTAACTTAAGTCCATAAGGTTAGTCCGTTGAGTTAGCCATAACTCAACAAACTTTGTCCGTTGAGTTAACTATAAGTCAACGGAGAGCTTATTGAATATATAAATTTGATTGTTAACAAATGAACAGTTCTCAAGTTCTTCAGCAATTCCCTATGGGATTGACCTATACTTGCACACTGATACAATAGACACTGTGCACTTGCAGTTAAAGTACAAATTGGAATTAATATCTAAATTGTATTAAAGGTTGTTTGTTTACCTTTAAAAGAGAGAATAGGCATTAACTAAGTAAAAACAGAAGTAACAAATCCAAGTTTTTCTAGTGTAGTGTTGGGAAAACGCAAACAAGTTTTATGGCGTCGTTGCCAGGGAATTGAATTGAATTAAATTAACTAGAATTGAATTGAATTAATTTAAGCAACTGTTAGAGCTGTTTTGTTTTAATAGCAAGAGTTGTGTGTTTTCTTCTGTAATTGAGAATATGGCATATGGGGATAGATGAAGGATTAATCATATACAAGACGAGACCAAGGTATGCAAGTTTATTATTACCTAATATTTTGATAAGAAATCTTATAATAGGAGAAGAATGGAATATACAAAGACCTAGTAGATTTGAAGTACCAACTGTAAATTGTGGATCAGCTTTAATATTTTCTGATAAAAATTCTATAATTCCTAAAAAGTTATATTATTGGAGACCTACAAGAAATTGGGGTGAAGATTTACGCTTAAGTGTGTATAATTTTCTAAATAGATCTTGGAATGAAAATATTATGATATATCTGGGACAGAAATCATTAATTAACCAAACACATGTCATACTTGATAGATATATATATCTAGTCACAAAGATATCAATAACATATGGATCTGATTTATACATAGTGAGCATAGACAGTTATGATGAATATATAGAAATATTACATGTATCGAGTGAAATAGCTAAACCACCATCTGCAGAATTTAATAAAATTCAAATAGGAATGTGGTATAATGAAGAAGATGATCCTACTTTATGTCTGATAAGATGGTGGGACGAACTGATAAAATTTCAAATATAGATTATGGAAGACATAAATGAATGGAAGTGGGAAGAGGAGTATATTGAAATAGATGTAGAAATAGAAACTGCTACATTACCTTGGAACCAAAAAGGATCCCTTTCTGCATTTCATATCATTAATGGTAATACACTTATATTTGGAATTTATAATATATTACATGTTTACAAATTAAGAAGGAACAAGAATTGCATGAAAACAAAATTAATAGCAAGAAGAACGATGCCTAAAAAGTTTGCTTGGACTAACACGTTTATTCCATTTGTTTCTACTTTTCAATCATGTTCTTAAGTTGTGATTTTGTGAGTTTAATGTTGTGTGTATTCTGCATTTATTTTTAGAAAAAAAAAAGAAAAGAAAAATATATATAGTTTTCATTTTATTGTATAAAAAAAAATAAACAAAATATCAATCCAATTTGTTGGTATCTGATCTAGGAAATCAACTGGCTTGCTTGTGAGCCACCAAAGGCATAGTAGCTTGGGTTCCACACAAGACACTGATTTATCAATATCTGTTAAATGTTATTTTGTTTTATATTTTACTTTTATCTGTGAATGAAAAGCTTTTCAGAATCAATAATCGGAATATGTAGAAGGAGATACAAATGAAATAAGGTATGTAACTAATTACTCATCCTAAATTTTAAATCAAACAAAACTGTATTCATGCCTGCTACAATTACTGTACTTATTGTGAAATCTTTTACATTGAGGACAATGCAAAATGTAGGTATGGGGGGGGAGGTAATTAAAGTAACAGCCATATAAGTTTGTTAATTAAAGAAATTAAAATAGTATTGCAAAGTTTTGAGGAAATTGAAAATTTTTATGAACTTGCTGTAACTATCCAATAAATGAGATTGTAAAATTTTTAATAAACTACTGGAATGTTATATTTAGAAGGCTATATAAGATGCTATTGAATTTACTATTTATGCAAATCTAGATATAGTATCTTATGTTTTTTTTTCTGAATTTCATGAGTTTAACAGTTTCACGATTTTAAAATGAAATCAGAATGCTTAATGAAAAAATCAGTAAATTATCTGAAGTCCTGAAAGATCTGAGATGTGAATTCTAGATTAAATGAAACACATATGATTAAAGATACATTTAATTTGACTGATTGAACTTGTAGAATGATTTATGTGTAGATCTTATTAAACTATAGAAAAAGTATGAGCTTATTGTTATGGATTCATATTTTCAGTAAATGATAGAAGCAGAACTATATGAGATTGATGTTTTACTACATCTGTATTAATGAAATACATACATATATAGTATGTGATTAATGTTTTGTTTTGTGTTTGTAGTTTGATTGTTTTTTTTTTTTTTTTTTTGTAAAAGGAAAATTTTGAGAGTTTATTGACTTGTTTGATCACGAGCCTTCTATACTTGAGCAGATAGGTATGTAAGGATTGTTGACCTGAAAAAGGACTCTTGAAATCTAGCAACCTAAGATCCTGATCAGATCTAGGATTGTTGACTGAAAGCTCGTTACATGGGTACATTAGAAAGCTCTTGTATGATTCAAGCTTGTCAAATTAACTTTTAAAGTACAAAAAAAAGAGAAAAAAATATACATATACTGTTTTGAAAAGATACAAGTGTTTTGTGAAATACAGATATCTTATGAATCGAGTATATTTTCTGTTATCTAGAATTGCTAAAATATGAATCTAGAATTGACTTTTGAAGTTGTTTAATGGATATACAATTCTTTATTCTACTTGTCTTAATCATATTGAATTAGATTGTATTTTGATTCGTATGTTGTTGAAATTTCTTCTAGAAATCTTATTGGAAAATTCAAGATGATAGATGATGAAAAGAAGAACAAATAATAATATAATTAACGCTTATGTGATGATGATATACTTTGTATGTAATTTGCATATATTCTAAGTATATTTGCAGGTTAATTACTGAAACATATAGAATATATTTTTTATGCTAAACAGAAGAGAAAAGAAAGGGGAAGAATTAATTCTAGCACTTTTAAAGACCAATTAATTAGATCTTAGTTTGCTAAGGGACTAGCAAAATTTAGGTATGGGGGAAGTGTTTAGAATGAAAAAGTGCATATTATTAACGGTTAAATGATGGTTAATTGCATAATATTTAGCTTATCATATGAGAATTAAGCCATTATGTTATAATTGCACTGTTATATGCTTTAATTGAAGAATCTGCTTAATTTGGGGGAATTAATGTTAATTTAGTACATTTCTGAACTATCGTTAAGTTGCAGGCTGTGAAATTCTTAAGTATACGAATTTTCTGATAATTCGGACAGTTATGTTTAACATACCGTACATATTCGAACAGTTATGTTTTGAGAAAATATTTTATTATTTCCTAAAGTACACGTGTCGAGATCTGGTAGATTTACTTAAGTTATATATCGGTGAGTTATTTGTAACTATCTGAAATGCATTTGAGCATCGGATAGTTAAATTTATGCACGTGTTGAATTTAAATGCTTTAGTATATCACGTGAGATGCACATGTTTAACTCGTTAAGTTAGCATAACTGTACGCGTTGAGTTACATGAATATACACTAAGATAACGCGTTATGTTAGCAGCTTATTTCTTTATATTTTCTAATATGCCACTGTAGTAGTTGTAGAAACAGAACAATTGGAAGGAAAACCACAATCGCACGTATCACGTAGGAATTCAATCGTCAAAGGGAGAAGAAATCATCGTCGTTGATATGAATGAAGGAAATCCAACCGACCATTCAAGCAAAAGCAGTTACTACTGAAGAAATATAAAAGAAAAGAAGAAAAAGAAGTAAAGTGTGTGTGTGATCGATGGACGACCAGTGTATACAAAGGAGGAGCACCGAGCTTTCTACAGACAGTATCGGCGATTCTCCGAAGTATCACACCAACCATCGTTACCACCACCACAATCACCAACCATCGGAGGTCTATGAGAATACTTTCTTGATGTCAGGTCGATTCCGAGTCAAACACAGTGCTTGACAACCACTGTGAGGAGTGATCGCGTCGTGGGAAGGGAAGTCATTTTCACTAAGCGTCGACTCATATTTCAAGAGATCGTAAAGCTTTTAGCCTTAGCTTCGGGTTGATGCCTGTATGTTGAAGAAAAGATTATCTTGCAATTCTGGACTCGCGATTCTATAGGGAGAGGAGACAGAATTGTAAGTAGTTAATTTTCAATGGTGTAATCGCATTGCAAGTAGTGTCGGAAGTATTTACTATCAAGTGAGATTACTTTACATTTCACCTTTCGCCCATTTCCATGTTCATATTAAAACAAAAATACCAAAAATAATTTATCTATGTTTGTATGTTGTATTTGAGTGTTGTGTTGTTTGTGTTGTACCGTGATTAATGTTATCTTTGTCAGTGTTGTGATTGTTTTATGTTTGTTTTAGTTTTACAGTTTATTGAAATTGGTTCGTTCAAAAGACTTAAAGATTTTAATGGTTACTGTTTGAATTATCTGAATGTTAGTATTGCTTAATGATAAATCCAATGTTAACTAACATTAAAGAGCTTAATTGATGTTATTTACAATCTATGGAATCGCCCAATGGTTAGCCGAATTCCTTTGTAAATAGCAATATTAAAAAGAAAAGACAAGCTCGTGGAGTTAACTTAAGTCCACAAGGTTAGTTCGTTGAGTTAATTGTAAGTCAACGGAGAGCTTATTGAATATATAAATTTGATTGTTAACAAATGAACAATTCTCAAGTTCTTCAGCAATTCCCTATGGGATCGACTTGTACTTGCACACTGATACAATAGAAACTATGCACTTGTAGTTAAAGTACAAATTGGAATTAATATCTAAATTATATTAAAGGTTGTTTGTTTACTTCTAAAAGAGAGAATAGGCATAAAGATAAATTAACTAAGTAAAAACAGAAGTAACAAATCCAAGTTTTTCTAGTGTAGTGCTGGGAAAACGCAAACAGCAGGACCTTATATAATTCAAAATATTTATTTCTTTGGAGCTATTGATATTGAAAACCTTAAAAATCAGAATATATTTAAAGTAAATGGACAAAGACTTAGACCTATTCTAAAAATTCTAAAAAGTTCCTTTGGAATTATAGAAGAAGTAAGAGTAGAGGACTACTTGAGCTTTACTAAGTAAGAAATAGATATATGTTAGTTAAAAAAAAACTTATTTTAAATATAATCACAGTTCAACCGAAAGAAATTATCAATTTTACTAAAACATATATTAAAAAAAAAAAATTATTACGATCACACTAAAAGGATCCATTGGTTTGACTGAAACATGAAAAATATAAATATATATATATATATTATATTAAGTAAAAATGTCGATTTTACCGAAGCATGGTATCGGTTCAACCAATAAATAAAAAATTTCTGTAATTTCAATTCAATTGAGGAAAAACAATGGTTTGACCGAAGTTAAGCAAATAGAAAAATTAAGAGTCAGTCAAATTAGAAATTCTTCTAATTAAGGGTCACGATTGTGACCATGTCCATGCCCACCTCCCTATTAAGGAGGTTCAAAGGGGGGGAAGGGGGGGCATTTAGGGCCATTGGTGACATTAGCTAGTGATTGTGGGTTGATGTAAACTTAAAATTTCATTCTCTTGCTTGACTTCACTTACTTAATGCTACTTGAAGACATTTGGAGTCCAAAGGCTCGTAATACAAATTATTCAACACCCAATGCTACTTGATTTCTCCAACTTCTTTAAGGACGACTACTTCTGAAACATCATCTAACATCTTTTAGGAGAAGACATCTTCAAAATAGATAACTTAAAAGTGAATAGAACAAGGTATTGCTAACATCATTGGACTAAAAGGCATGCAACTTCCTCTTTTTTGATGTTAAATATTATTCAATTAAAGAGATGAAAATCTTCGATTCTCAATGATCTAGTCAAAAAATTTTCAATCTAACCAGAACTTTCTTGGTTAGATAGAGTAGATTTGATAGATTGAAAAATGGACACCTATTTTGATGTCTATTTTTTACTATCCATAAAATGACTTCTCCTTATGATCAAAATGGGTGTTCATTTCAAATTACATCACTCCTTATTCATCTATTCACATTAGATTTTGATTTATTTTCATCTTTCTTCAAATTTGTGTGATGGAAACAAATCTTGCAAGAAATTGGTTTATGTTAGAAGAACTTTCGCAATATCATGTTAACATTGGCTCAAATGAAATAGAGGTGTGTTTTCATTGAAAATATGCATTATTTGTAAGATTATTAAACAACAAAAATTAATTCTTGTTAGAGAAATCTTACATAATCAATTTTAATGAAAGATTATTGATTTTGATGATGATGATGTTTGTAAAACTTTATGTAAGCATATCATAGCAAAATCTTGTAGAATGTAAGTATGATTCTATCATCTCGTAAAGCATATATCAAGATAAAGTAGAGAACCATGAAAAGCAAGAAAGCACAAAAGAATATGAAGGATTGAAGTATGACATAAAGCTCAAAGCAAAATTAGAGAAACAAGTATTACGTTATGACAATGCTTTGTAGAAAATTGTATATCTTTATAAGAGCTTCGACGTCATAGCAAAACTAAAGTGAAAGATAAGCATTATAGGGAAAGAATAATAAGAAACAAAAGGTGCAGAACAAGACTTGAAATAGAGAATGAAGAATATAAAGTTCGACACAAAGAAGTTTTATCTTATTATGTGTGTGTTTATTTGTAATAGTCTTGCTCTAGGATTCATTTATCTATGATCATATTAAAGGTTTCTAGGAAAATACTAAGAAACCTTTTAACTTAGAATAGCAAATATTAGGGAAGGTTGTCTAACAAAGTTATATATAGTATTAGACTCAAAAAAGCATGGGTAGTTTCAAAATTTATTATGGAGCATAATCATATACTTACATTATTAGCTAAAATAGAAAAACTAAGATCTCACAAATAAATATCTCCTATTATAAGAGAATTAGTTAGTAGTTTATATGATTGTTAGATGATACCTTCCAAAATGACACATGTCATATTCAATATTACTTGTAAAGGAGTGAGTACTCAAGAGGTTATAAAGGAGAGGAGAAAGAAACGATAGAATAACATTAGTAAAGAATGTATGACAATGGTGAAGTATTTTCATGAATAAAGTAACGAAAATCCAAATTTTTTCTTTCAATTTGAATCAGATGAAGATCACACATTTAGAAATATATTTTAGGTAGATGGAAGGGCTCGCGAGACATACATTAAATTTAAAGATGTTATTATCTTTGACATAATATATATGATAAATAATTTTAAGATGTCATTTGAACCATTTACTAGAGTCAACCATTATAAACAGTTAATATTATACCCTAGGTATTTCAAGGAACAATACATTATTATTGTTCTTGGCATATAAGACAAAATGTTATTAATCAAGTATCAAAGTTAAGAAATAATATGAATTTTAGGGCTGATTACAACGAACAATATATGGATAAAAAATCCTACACAGTTTGAAAAGGAATGTGAGTTATTGAAAGAAAAATATTCAACAATACATGGTAACTCTTGGCTTAATCAAATGTTTGATATTCAAGAACATTGGGTTCCTTGCTACTTAAAAGATGTATTTATGGCTAACATGACTACAACTCAAAAAGCTGAGAATATGAATTCATTCTTCGATGGGTATGTTCATTCTCAAATTCCTATATTAGAGTTTGTCATTCAATACGACAAGACATTATTGGAATGACATAAAATAGAAGAAAATGAAGACCTTTAAACATTGACAACAAAACCTACTTTGGTATTTTCCTCATCTATTGAAATCAAAGCTACTAAGCCTTATACTAACAAAATGTTCTCATTATTACAAATGAAAATAAAGAAAAAAATGACCTATGCCACTCAAAAGATAAGTAAAGTGAACAATACATTATGAAGTTTGGAAATCAAAAGTTCAAAGTAGCCTCAAGACTATAATTTTGAAAATGAAAGTTGATTTGAGGTTAGATCTTTATGTAACATAAGGGAATTCTTTGTTGTCACATATTTTTGTATTTTATGGAAGAAATAAGTACAACATTTACTAGATAAGTAAATACTATGTAGATGGATTATTAAGTCAAGATATCAAAATAATACAATTGATGTATGACCATATTAGTATTTTTGTGTTTTATGGTAGAAATAAGTACAACATTTACCAAATAAGTATATACCATATAGATAGATTATTAAGTCAAGATATCAAAATAATACAATTGACATGCAACCATATTCTACAAAGACGTATGTACAACATATTATATTGTAAACCCATTTATCTATTATTGATGAAGATCTAAACTTTTCTTTTTTATTAAGTTGACTTTCCTCATGTTATGAGACATGCAGTCTACAACATTTAAATTAGCTAATATTAATAACTCTTCACATGAACAATATAGAATAGTTAAATTAACTTTTGATAACTTGTTAACTAAAATGTCTAAGTTAAGTTTTCAAAGAAAATAGTTAAGTTTTCTAAGTTAAGTTCTCTTTGATAATGAAGTAATAAAAAATATAACTAGCAATAATATGAAGTTACCACTTAGGTTTACAATGAGCATTCCATCTACAATTCATAAAATTAAAAGAAAACTTACAAGTAGTGAATAGATGAAATCTAATGTTAAAGCATCTATGATTATAAAGAAGAAAAATAAAAAAATATGCAAAAGATGTGGTCAATTACAACATTATATTACTACTTGTTGAAATATAAGTTAATTTTAGCTTATCAATTGTGGAATATATTATTCTTTTCATTATTAATTTAGTACATAGATTTGATTTTATAAAATTTTATAGGTTCTACTCAAATAGTTGAAGAACGAGGAGAAGTTTCATCATGAAATGGAGCAATATACTGAAACCATTGTTGTCTTCGTATATTACTAATGTAAATCAATTGTGTTGATACTAAAAGCAAGGTTGGCATTTAACTTGTTAATAACATTTTTATTAGTTTTTGAATGATAATACATCTTCAAGTGATGATGACATTTTATTTATTTTTAGTTTCATTATTGATATATCTTCATTTGTATTAATGCATCTTCATTAGTTTCATGATGACCTAGAGTAGAGGGAAAAAAAATCGAAAATAATTCCTTTTTTTTCTAAGGTTTGGAGACCAATTAGATTGAAAATTTTTTAATTTAGACTGAAAATTTTTGATCATGAAAAAATACTTTGTTCATGAAAAATTTTATAACCAAGCAAAAAATTAATAACAAAAATTTGAATCTTTGTTACTTCATTCATGAAAATACTTCACTATTGTCATGTATTCTCTACCAATGTTATTCTATCATTTTTTTCCTCCTTTCATTTATGCACCATTTTGGAAGACCTCATATAACAATCAAATAAAGTACTAACTAATTCTCTTGCAATAGGAGATATTTGCTTGTGAAATCTTAGCATTTCTATTTGTCACTAATATAATTATGTGCAATGATCTTGCCATTACTTTATAGATTTATTTCAAAATTTGTTTTCATCCTACAAATTGGAAATAGATGAAAATAGATCAAATCCCACGAAGAATAGATGAATGGACGGTGATGCAATTTGAAATGGGTTGTGCTAACCAAAATTATCTTAGTTTCCTGGAACTATTGTATTGAATATTGTTATGTTATTTATCATGTTTGCCCTAAGCTTCAAAACTTAATTATGTAGTTGTCATTTATATTTATATTTGATCTTTAATTTCGCGTGAGTGATTATATACTCTAAATTATTATATTCTACTCTACCTGCTTCGATTCACTATTTGCCATTACTTCTTTAAACTAAAATTGTAATCATTGTGTTTTTTACAAAGACCTGTTAGTGATGGCTTATGATGGTCATATGATAATGCTAATGCTAATATAAGAAGAGAAAAAAACATGCCAAAAAAAATAAAAGTTGATATTAGCAACATGACAATTTCTATATGGAATAAGAAGATCTTGAAGATAGATTAAAAGAAATTAGGATGACCGATGCATTAAAATTAAAGTTTCTAAAGAAGAGGAAGGACAAGAAGAAATAAATAATATTATTACCAGCATTTAAGAACAAAGAAAAAAAATGATAGATAAAATGTATGAAAAAATTATGACATTTATGTGAGATACTCAAAATGGTTGATTCATTCTCAACAACTTCTATTCCAACTTTTATATTACCTGTATTAATATTTATAAAGTTTTATTTATTTATTAATATCTGTTATTATGAAGTTGTATTTGAACTTCATCCACGTTAATTTTCAATTTATGATAGTTGCTATTTCATTATGAGGTTAATGACATTAATACTATGATATTAATTGATGTTTCATTATTAATACCGGATTAATGAAAATGTTAAATTTTAGCTAATAGTATTAAAGTTGAAGTTAAAATTCAAAACCAATTGCATGCCACATTTCTTTATGTGTATAAATAAGTAAATTTTAAAATTTGTCGTTTTGTTAAGTATGTAAAATACTTAAATTTTTATTTTTATCAAATTCAAAAAAGAAAGAAAGTATTTTTCGTCATTTTCTATTTCATATTGTAATACACTTTCTACTAGATTCCTTTGATTTTAATTGCACAGGCACCTTAATAATCTTTCAATTATTTACAAGATCCTAGAATATCTTTCAGATCCGAATGTATAATCAATCCAAGGCAGGTTTGGAGCCGGAGACCTTCTTCACAATTGATCTATTGCAGGAAAAGTAATTAGTATAATAAATAATCATAAATGAAGGAATCCTATGGTGGTTAAATTGCATTTCTTTGCTGGACTCCAATATTGGTGTTTCCATGGTCATATTTAAAGTTTTGAAATTTGAATACAATAAATTAAAATAGCATCACTCAATTAACCAAATATGAGTTTAAATTGTAAAATCGATTATTTATACAATTTTATAATTAATTTATATTTATTACCAAATATTGTAATTATATTTTGTAATTTAATTGAATTATATTATGCTTAAATTACAGCCAACTCAAATCTAAATAACATACTAAATTTGTAATGATTATTCTGTGCTGATTGTATACACAGCCACTCACTGGTTGGCGTAGTTGATTTCCACATGGAACAGAAGAAGGTTTCGGTTCCATCTCCACAACCCTCCCTGTGAATGAATCCAATCTCTCTCTCTCTCTCTCTCTCTCTCTCTCTCTCTCTCTCTCTCTCTATATATATATATATAGATAGATAGAAATATTCCATGCATGGCATTTCATCAGAAAGGAATGGGCCTCCCACATGTCTTGGATTTCATATGGGTATCAGAGAGGGGAGGAAGAAGAAATATGCATTCCTTGATGACAAAAAAGAAAACCTATGATTCCAATGACCACCAACCGGCCTGTAGCCATGCATGTTCCTCTTGAGATAGGGAAGCTCTCTCTCTTCATGTCCTCTATCATTCCCCCCCCGTCTCTTCGGTATTCGATCCGATGGATGGACTAGAGACTAGGCTTGCTTGGTTGGAAGTCATTCACGATCCGGTTGCTCACTTGCCATCATCGTCCGATCGATCACCGTCAATTCCACGGCCCCTTGAATCTCGACCGTTAAAAATTTGGTATGGTCTTCCTCGACGACCATTCGTCCACGACGAACGACGAACGACGAAGAGATGGAGCCCAATCCAACGAGGCCCAACAAGAAATTCGGGGCCCCAAAGCCCGATAATGTTGATTGCCACAGCAATCTTGTTGGGCGGTGTGGGATTTAACCGAACGGCCTAGTTCGTGAGTTATTTCCTGAGGAAGAAACATCTGGTTCTTTTTCATTGAAAGTACATACAGTCCCATTATTTATTTTATATGATAGTAATATTTTTATAATAATATGAAAATATTTTCATGAAAAAACCTTTTTTTTATCATAATACTTGGCACTGTGTTTTCCTCACCAGAGAACCACCGTTCGGACACTGCTAAATACAGTGTACCACACAAGACCGATCACCACAGACAGAAGACATGACCATGTAACTGTAGAGTGAGAAAGCAGAGAGAGAAAACGGTGGTAGAGAGGAGGAGGATTCCAAAGTAAGTCAAGAAGCTGGCAGGGGTAAAGGAAGGTAAATGTAATTTTTTTTTAGATGACAAAGGTATCAAAGTGAGAAGGATGAAGGTGGGGGGTGTTTTGTATTTTTTTTTTTTTTTTTGGAAAAGGAGGAGGGAACAAGGGAGGCACATAAATAAAGGGCACAGAGGTGGCTCTTCTTTCCAACACAAAGCATTAAGCACACCCACTCACACCTCTGTTCTCTTTCCCCGCTCCCTCCTGAACACCGACACATCGTCACCCGAGAACGAAGGATGCAAGGATGATGGAGAGCATTTGGAGGTCTCCAGCCCTCATCATCTCTGGTCTCCCCAGTTCTCCTCTGCTTGCTTGACACTCTTCTCCATTCTGCAATCCCAGTGGTACTCACCCACATCATCATTTGCTGCTGTTTGCTGAGGTGGTGGAGTGCCCTGCAAGGTCAAGGGACTGTGGTGATTGGTTGTTTGTGATTTGACTAGTGGTTTTTATGTGAAATTTGTGTCCCCCATCTCCTCCACTGGTCCTTGGCTTCTTTTCTTGCTCCACTTCTCTTGGGTGCCGTCTTGAGCAGCTTCCTCTGTTTCTGTGAGGAGGGTTAAAATGAGTAAGGAGGAAGACGTCAAGTTCCTTAAGATACAGGTATGCCACCCCCTTTTCCTCTGTGTTTTGTGCCTCCGGCTTCTTTTCACCTTTGCTTCCTTTGAACTCAAGGATCTCTGAATGCTCAATTCTTCTTTTCTTTTCCTTCCAATTTCGATTGATTTTAAACCATGAGATCTGTTTGTTTGTTGCATTATCTCTGCCGTCCTCTTGTTCAATGAATCCGATTTTGCTCTTGTTTCCATGCCCCAGACGTGTGTTCTGAAGGTGTACATACACTGCGACGGATGCAAGCAGAAGGTGAAGAAGCTTCTCCAAAAGATTGATGGTAAAAGCACACGATTTTTCCCACATTAAGTTCCAAAATCATGCTTTTTTGGGCATTAAACAAATTGGTCTAGTCTCTTTTGCAAAGCAGTGGATGTTTCCATTCAGCATAGAAAAGATAAGAAGCAACATGGATCATCAGATCTGTTTCAGTCCCTAGTTATTTATTTATGCTTCTCCCTGTTTGTGTTTGTTTTATCCCCTGTCACTGTTAGGTGTATACACCATCGCCATAGATGCAGATCAGGGGAAAGTGACCATTTCAGGCAATGCTGATCCTGCTACCCTCATCAAAAAGCTTGCAAAGAATGGTAAGCGTGCGGAGCTCTTGTTTCCCAAGCCCAACAACAACAACAACCAGCAGCAACAACTGAACAACCAGTTCCAGAAGCTCCAGCTTGACAATGTCAAAGGCGGTGGCAAAGCCCAGAAGGGGGGGGGTGGTGGTGGTGGTGGCGGCGGCGGCGGCGGCGGCGGCGGAAGAGGAGGAAATAACCAGAAAGGACAGCCACAGCAACAGCAGCTGCCAGCTCAAGTATTTCAGGATCTAGTCCGGTTCAAGGATCTCAAGATGCCATTCATGAAAGATCCCAAGACTGTGAAGTTCAACCTCCCGGTAGACGACGAAGGTAGCGACTTCGACGACGACGAATTCGATGACGACTACGACGACGACGACATGGACGATTTGGTTTATTTCGACGAAGATTTTGAGGAAGATCTCAGGCCATCGGTCAAGACGAAGCCCACGAATGGGCCACCTGCTGGGAGTGTCGTGGTGAATGATAAGAAGGGGGGTGGAGGTGGCGGCGGAGGTGTTAATGGGAACGGAAAAAAGGGAGGTGGTGGTGGAGACGCGGCTGTGCAAAACAAGGGAATTGTAAGTGGGAGTGATGGCAAGAATTGCAACATTGGCAAAAAGGGCGGCGGCGGTGCTGGAAATCAAAACAACGGTGGAGGTGGCAAAAATGGTGGCAAGAATAACAGTGGTGGAGGTCAAGATGGCAAGGACGCCGGTGCCAACAACCACCACCAAGGCGGAAAGAAGGGTGGAAAGAACGATTCGGGAGCCAACAACCCAAACCCAGCCACGGAGATGGGCGGCGGATTTCCTGCCGGAATAATGCCACAGCACTTGGGCGCTGGCCATAACGGTCGAGGCGGCGGCGTGCACCCGATGCAGATGGGTCACATGGGCCCCAATGCCAACGCCGTCCAAGGCCTCCCGGCTGGGGGTGGACCACTGCCGGGATACTTTCATGGCGGGCCTGGGATGGCACCTCCGCCGGAAATGGTCGCCACTGCCAATCCTTATCAACAGCAGCAGTACCTGGCGGCCATGATGCAGCAACAGAGGATGATGATGAACGGCCCCGACCGGACTTTCCAGCCGATGGCCTACGCCCGACCCCCGGTGCCGATCAACTACATGGCGCCGCCGCCACCGCCGCCGGAGTACACTCACTTCTTCAGTGACGAGAACACCAACAGCTGCTCCATCATGTGAGGTAGAAATTCGCTGCCGTGGATTCGAATCAAAAGGGCAGACGAGATCAAATCTGCCGCGGCCAGGTTGATGATGATGATGGGTTTCTTTTACTTTTTAAAATATTTTCCTTTTAATGCAGAAGCTTTGGGTATAGAAGGGAGATATTTATATGGTTTCTAGCTTATGATGTATAGGGAGAAATTAATATTGAAGCTTGTAAGATGGGTATCGCTCAGATTCTGTCTTTGGTACGCAGAGGATCGACATGGTGTTGAAGATGGTCGATGGCTACTACTTGCCCTCCTCTGGCCTTTCTTTAAGAGATGCCAGATGGGTCAAATATATGTGTTCATATAAACCTGGGAAAATAAAAAAAGAATGGAAGCAATGCCGATTTCGCTTCTTTCTCTCTTCTTCCTTCTCTCTCGTGTACATCTGTATTCCCTCGAAAACCATGAACAGACAGGTCTTCCTTCTGAAATAATGTCTATATCTGATCTTTTAGTTCTTATTCTGCGTTCAATTTTAAAGTTTCGATGTTTTCATAGGCATTATGGTTAATAATAGTTAAAAGTGTTGATGAATCTGATAAACTGAAGGAATCAGGCGCGGGCGGAAGACGAGATGGGCGGTGCGTGTTGCTGTCGTTATGTATACAACATGTCATATGTGATGGGCGGTGGGAGCGAACCCATCGCCTATTCCTCTACCAATGATTGAGGGTGAAGTGAATCAATCTGTAATGGTTCGGCACTCGTAATTATTCATTCACATCTCGAGCAACGACGCAAGAGACCTGAAAACCACTACTACGTACCATACCCCTCGTCGGCGTCGGATAGAAGGAAAAGAAATGACGAAGGTGGGTGGCGGGTGTGGGCTCCGACAGGGAAGACAGAGCATGTGACACCTTAAACTCTCGCTCTCGCTCGCTCTCTTTGCGTCATCATAACAAATGCGGCAGCGAGAGACTTCACTGACCACGACAGAACTGAGAACGTACCCACACCCTCGGCGGTCGTGGGGACACCGTGTGGACATTGCTGCGGCGGCACCGGAAGATATATAGATGGTTTGGCATGGTACCCACCGGAAAATGAGCCCATGACCAAGAACACGACGGAGTGGTACAGTTGCTTGCCGTTTCGGTGGTGAGCTAAGGTCTGCCTCCTTGCCCGATCATGCAGGGCCCGGCGTATGGATGTATGTATGTGGGATGGGTCCCACTTGTGAAAGGTAGAGGTTCCAGATATTTTTAAATTTTTTTTTAACGGGTTTTGAATTCGCGACATTATAAAACTCTTTGACGTGTTTCTGATGCAAGATAAAAAGGAAACAGATAACACTTCGCTTACATTTGAAGAGAGGAGATGCAGAGAAATTTAATCTAGACTGAGGGACCCAAATAAGAAAAAAATACAGCATTGCTAGACCTTCGATAAAAACCCTAGTCGACAGAAGAAGAAGGCGGTTGCGGAGGCACGAAGAAGGAGGTACACGGCAATGTGGTCGGTCTTGTACGCCTCCCTTCATCCCATTCGTTAGATTTTCGTTACCTGTGGTTATCAATTATCGGTGTGCATGAAAGATTCATCATTGTATAAATCTCGATTCAATCTTCACATTTTTCTGGCATGGGACTGTTCTAACAGTGTGAATACCGGTATTGCAGTATTAGATATTTGACATATGAGTGATTACTTGAAAGGACCATCCCAAACATACCTATCCCATGCAACCATCCATCGTCTTTAGCCCCCCACCCCCCTTATATGTTAGTCGTTTCCGCTACCACTTGCAACCTTCTGCGTGCAGCAGCGGCCGCTACTTTCAAACCAGGACCACCTCTCCTTCATAATGAGAGAAGGAACAGCACCTATGCATGGTGACCGTCAGTATATCACTATACCATTTCCGATCAACGAGGGCATGGCTAAGTTTACAAAGAAACGTCTTGCCAACCACATCACAATAAATTCTGGTTAGAGCTTCATGCGAACAGCACCCATGCATGCATGAGAGCATGAACTGCAAGAAGTCAATCCTTATCGTACTAGTTGGGATTGGATGGTATCAGTGTCACTATGCAGATGCCTGGGTGCCATTTTTATCAGGCCTTGTCTTGTCTGATGGATCCAGCAGTATTGTCTTTTTCGGTGCTGCACAGTACGTTCATGTTCCTTCTAACGTTCATATATGTATACACACAATCCATAACCGATCGCCAGCCCAATTCATTCTTACCTTGTTCACTATTCTTGTTCATGTTCTTCTGCAGTTCCTCTGCATATGTTAATGTTAATTCTCTGCCAGCTTGCCATGCTGTATCAATGGGTTGACATGATTTAAGTTATATTGGACACTCTAGTTAAGTTATCTTCTTTTTATTTGAGAATATTTGTAGGCAAAAAATTAATTAATAGGTTCTATATATATAATTTCGAAATACAGGTGTCTTATTGTTTTTATGTGGAAAAGCTAGTCAAGTTTCAACTGTACCCAAAAAGTTCTAACATTTCAAATTTTAAGGAAAATCTATTTGATTCTTAATAATGATTTGTAAAATATTATCCATTAATCTTATGATTCTACGTGATTCTTAAGGTCTTTATTCACAAAATCAAGCATCACGCGCTGTATCCAAATGGGTATTTCCGCCCAACATGCTTTAGTAGTTGAAAATCTTACAATTTTCTCTATCTTGAAATCTACTTAGAATCTTGATTTGCAAAAATCTAAAGCTCCCAAAACGGTCGATAATTATCTCAGCGGCGATTCACGTGAATCTTGTACTTTCTTCCCGTGCGTTGTGCATTATACTTGAATTTTGGTAGCATTAAATTTGTTGATCAATGTCTGCAACTTTTGATGTGAGAATATGAGATCATATACTAGATGGTTAGAAAATCCCTCACCATTCTTTTAGTCTTAAGTTTGAATCTCGTAAATATCGAAGTACATGAAGAATATCTCGTAAGAAAATTTTTTGACGTGAGACATATGGTGATATTTGAATACAAGATAGGAAGGTGAAAACAATCACATCATGGGCATTGCTACACATACACATCCCTTCACCACCGACAACACTACTCCCACACCCACATGCCATATCATGAAGGTCAATCTAATCTAATCTAATCTAATCCCCACAATTCTGTATACATATGTATATATATAGTCTTATCGAGGGTCCCCCCCCTCCTTCCCCACAACTCTATAAGCATTCTTCAACAACAGGAAGCATGTTATGTATCTATGAATGTAGGCTTTTTTTCTTTTGTTTTGAGGCAAAGGAGATGCTGGGTGGCTTGGTTTTGCGGCATATATGGTAGACTTAAGAAGACCAAAATCTGCTTAAAAGAACACTTACCTGATTAAAGAATTGGTAAACTACTGTTTGCTGGTATTTAATTTAAAGCAGCCCTTTGACTGTTCGGTTGTCATATATGAATTGGCAGAAACAGGCCAGTGACATATACACAGGCCTAACTAGTTCATTAGTTGTTGCACCTTAATTTTCCAAGGGCAAGAAACCAAGCATATGAGTGTTTGCAAGTCTTTGGGGGTGCAGGATCACTGTCGCAGGCATATGCACCTTTTTTGACTGCAAGGATTCATAATGGAGGAGAGATGATAAAGGGAATGGAGAGAGAGAAGTGAAACTTCAATTTAAAATCAATGTGACTTTTGTCTCAATATTTGTGAATATTTTATATGTTTGCAATGAGAACTTATCTAATTCAAAATCAATTTACAACAAATAGTGAATTCTACTCTTACAAGATTGGATTTTATTTTCTTGTATCAACCTACATATGACTTTGTTTCTACAAAGAGAGAGGAGTGTATATGCCATCGTGTCCTAGGGTGGTGGAAAGAATATTTCACTGCCTTATAATATCGGATACCTCTTAAAATGAGAGAGATGCCGGGGGGTGAGCACTGTGGGGGACATGCCATGATCGCGCGAATTCCGGGGCCGACGAAAGGCTTATTTGTCGTCCCCTGGCCAGAGAGAAGTATTCCATCATGCATTAGGGTTAAGTCATCTCAACGCCTAATCTTTCACAAGCTGGTGCGTGGGCCATGTTGGTTTGCTCCTCTTCCGCGTTTCTTTGTTTCCTTCCTTCTAATTAATTTTACGTTCTCTTATGTTTTCTTTATTCTTTAATTTGCTGCCTCTGATGATAAATAATATGTATTAATTGCATCCAGCACCACCATCGACGACCCTGAAATGGAACCAATTAATGGAGCTCAGATGTATATTTGCCTGGCGCTAGCTGTTGGTGTACTGCAACTCCAAATTAAGAAAACAGTACAATTATGTATATTAATTAAGAACGAGAGGCAGCATACATACATATATATATATATATATATATATATATAGCTGTTTATCTATATTATTACATTGTGAGAGAGGAAAAGTGCGTATGATCGATCATCAATGAATATTGAATGATCCACAGTAAAAGCAAAGAGGAAGCTGCCACGGACCATCCAAATTAACTAATTAATCGAAGGATTTCTGGTTGGATTGTGATATTTTAGCACTGAATCGATCACATCAGCCAGGCTGGTGGATCGATCCCTGCATGTACAATCAAGTTGGTACTGTAAGACACCTAACGTGTTTGGATCGATCGGTCTGCTGTCCATGTTTAAAAGGAATTGGGGAAACGTACATCTTGTGTTGGTTGGCACTACATGCATCTCTGATTTAATTTTTGGTGTTCGATGGAAGAGGATTAATTAATTATGTTCTCCACAGCTGTCTGTGTGTGTGTGTGTGTGTGTGTGCTGGTCTCATGCATGCATGATTGATCAATTCATTCGTCTCGCTCAGGAAGAAAACAAGAAGCATGCAGGAGATAGAGATGGACGTATGAAGTGCATGACCAGTAGATTTAGAGAATGTAAAAAATTAATGAGTGTTATATATAAGATAAAAATTACAAGGTGAATGTAAAGGAGGCGGCAGAGAAATTACTCAGCCTTTGCTGTTATTCTCGATCTTGCATGCCTTTGAAGGATACATACGAAGGAAAACTTCTGACGAAGATCTGGAAAAGACAGATTTATTAATTTCCTTCATTTTTATAAAGGTAATGAATTAACCAAGGAAATTCCTTTCCCTGAACTATATATATATATATATGACATGGTTGATCGCATCCATCATCAAATCTTCAAAGACAGATTCATTCACAATATAAAAGAGTAAAAAAATCCCATTAAATTAAATTTTAATGAGAATTATTTCGTAATGCTATTTATTTTCAAAACGAATGATATTGGAAATCACTATTTTTTCGGAAGAAGAGGTGGTACTGTTGGTGGTGGTGAATCCCGGGGAGGGGCATGTTGTCGGCGGTGAAGGAGGAGTAGCGTAAGGACCCGTGGGGAGGGTCGGTAGATGCGACGACGAAGCGCGACGACGGTGGTCGAAGCTTACGACGGCGGCAACCATCTACGATGACAGCCTTCTGCGGTGACAAAAGAGGAAGGACCCGTGAAAAAAAGAAAAAAGACAAAAGAGGAAGGACAAGGCGACTGATTCATCTCTCTCTTTCTTCGAGCAAATTAAATCTTTACATTCACGTCACCTTGGAGATTCCTTTTGTTTTTAGTGTAACGATGGTTAAAAATCATTCACCCTACATCATTTTTGAGGAAAAATCAATCACAATATTTCCATCAATTAGTGATAACGATTCTTGTGATTTTCATCACAACAATAAACATAAAACCTGTTGGACATTCATTAACCGGTAAGATACGTACACAAAGCACTAGAACTAGTCCACTCCGCCACTCTGCAACTGAAGATTTATTTATTTAATGGGTACGATCGAGACGATCAACAAGTTCCGACGATGGTTTTGCCGAGAAGAGTTCAACGAATTCACAGTGATGGCAGAGCCGCTACCTCTTTCTTATCGTCTCCTCCTGCTGCCGCCCTTGAGCGTGTCATTCATACATCATGACATACCATTAATTAATTTCACCGGCCATTCACAAAGACATACAATAGAATGCAATTATCTGAATCAGCGGTTAATTAAAAACATAGATGACAATTAGTAATCTTCAGTTTACAAGACAAAACATAAATATAAATAGAGTTTACTGAAGCTGTAGGCTCCTATATATGATGTGTACCAACAGTATAAGATAATAGCATACATTAAATGATAGTAATTTAAAGTTAACTGAAAAAACATCCAAGGAAAGTTAATTGATTGATAATTACCCGATGTTATTTGAACTCAGCGGCAGGAGAAGAGTTTTTTAATTTGCGACAGTTCCAAGGAGCTAAGCATCCTTTCGTCCGGTGCGTATGAACTGTTCATAATGTAATAAATAATGTTTACAATTCTTCTGCATGTCCAGGCGGAATTCTTTCGGAACCATCCATCGATGCCCGCCCCATACTTCTATGTTTCGTTATACTTCTATCTAAATTGGCACTTCTTATATATGTTAGTGATCAATCAACAGTTAGTGAAAAGGTATTGCATAAATTATCTTTCATCTAAAGTTTAGTTCTCTCTTCTTTTGTACTTGCATTCGAGTAAACTTTTGTCTTAATACGTTCTCATAACTTAAATGAAAGATCTTCTTTCATATAAAATCAGATTTTCAATCTTTCTTTAAATCCGACGGTGGAAGACAAAACAAATGCATTCCACAAGATCAAGTGCCACTCTGGGGGCCGAATGATACCATGCTGGGTTCTCGGCCTGCACCTGATGATAAAGAAATAACATTACGTCTTGTTCCCGCATCACCACCAGAGAGAAAATAAAAGAAGATGAGAGAGAGATCATCCCACACGCAATTGTGTTTGTTTTGCTTCCAAGGCACGAGCACACGAGAGGGAATATGGAATGTCTTCATGTGCTCATCATGTATATAATCTTATTAACATGACGATTTATCTCAAAAAACTCCATTGAGACTGCAGAATCCCTATATCATTAGTAATAATATACACTTGGTCTTGCTGGACAAAACCATGTGAACTTCTTCCGTACACCTGTGGATGCTTGCAGTGCTTGTCATTTAATTAACTCTCTCTCTCTCTCTCTATATATATATATTGAGAATGCTTGTCCAACACCCACCTACCATTTCTGATAGCATTTATTCAGTGGATGGATACATGTATAAAGGAATCCAAGCTAATCCTTCCAATTGATCTCGGACCCCCCACCCCACCCTTTCTTTAAAGGAAAAGGTGTGATCAAATAATCAATGTGCACGTATATTATTACCAGGGAGGAGAGGTAAAAATGCAAATGGGTATTCATTAGTGGGATTGGAGTAAAAAATGGTAGGTCTTAGTTTTCTTTACTGATAATGGTGGTATCTTTGTCCATGTATGACTAATTTTTTTTTTTTTTTTTTTTTTTTACGAAATGAGAAAATGCTAATTATATTATCCTCTATTAATGTTGAAGAAAAATTAAAAAAACTACCATTGTTACCCCCAAAAAAATGACAGAATGGCTCTTAACTCTGGGTTGAGACTCTTCAAAATCAAGGCAAGATAAAAGACATCATAGACACGAAATCACCTACCGTTAATGGGTCTCTCGTCATTCTTTTAATCGTAAGTTTAAACATTTTGGAAATCCAAATACAAAACTTGCAAGATATTTAACGGATAAAAAAGATATTACAGGATTGATTCCATGTCCTTGGAGTGGTGGAAGCGCATGTGGTTGGGCAATCACGAGAGAACAGGAGGGTTTAGGGCTAACATCGGAACGCATGCATGCTTGCAGGTGTTGGGTGGGAAGAAAGAACGGGCCACCTTTTACTTTGCTTTCCTTTTCTTTCCTTCCTTCCTTCTTGCCTTCCTTCAAGGCCTGACATGTGGGCCTTTCCGCAATTATGCGCCTCTAAACTTATGTGACCAATTAGAATAGGCAGATGCAGCAGTCAAAATGGGACCGATTCATTAATTCACTCATTCACTACTCACTGATAAAAAATGAATACTGCACCCCACCCCCCCCCCTCTAACTTGTGGACAAACAGATAAATAAGTCAAGGAAGAAGAGGGCTTATTTTTTTTGGAACAAACAAACTCTCAAAAATTGTTTAGGAAGCTAAGGAAAGTGATTTAATTTTGAAACAGTTTTCATTTATAATTTAGACTAGAATGAAGTGGAAGCAGATAGCTAGCCAAATGCTGCGATATATCTTCACTAGTTTGAAAGAAGGAACATGAATTCTAAACACAAGCAATATAAACTTGACCATTATCCAAAAAAATGTTTTTTCTTTGTACGTAGTTGTAGACATTCTCCATCTCTGAATTCAAAAATAAATCTTGACAAATTAATCTACTTCAGGTAAAGCGAGAAAGATTTCGAGAATTTGTAGATAATAACAATGGCAGGAACACACAAGCTTGTGTGCGTAGTGGTTCTCACTACCATTTCTTCCACGTGAGTTAAAATCCCACAGAATCTTTCAGAAAGAAAACAACAGGAACGGTTCACGAATATGTTAACTTAACTGGCCTTGAATTGATTGATTGGGTACCTTTTTTGAATTCCTACCCATTTTCCTATGGAAACCCACAGACCACCCATGGGTGGATCTCTCTCAAGTGGATTGTTTGGTTTTCATCGGTACTTGTATATATCTATTTGTTAATTATTAACTGCAACCAAAGGTACAACAAGATATATCTTTCAAAAGATGCTCGTGTATAAACCTTGGAAAACTGGTAAACGGATCATATATAAGGTAGAAATCAACTGTGATATATATATTTCTTACCTGATTAGAGGCAACAACAGTCATAATTAATCTTTATTAAAGTTCATGAACATATGAAAACCCCTCGAATTAAAAGGAAAAAGGGGGAAAGCAGATCATGAGGCGAAGAAATGAAAGGAGCAGTGTGGCCGGCCGTTCTCCTTTTGCTTAAGTTTAGGACAAAGTTTGGATGCCATAAAAAAACCTAAAGATACCAGAAAGAAGATGCTTGTTGGTGAAGAGGGACAAGAGGCCCAGGTGTCCAAAAGCGACGCTGGGACTGACCCTGGGGGAGGAAGAGGAAGAGATCGAGTCACACATTTCCATATATACAGAAATTTAATAGAAATGAACGCAAATGGAAAGATGAAATGGACGATCGGTGTTCTAATTAATCACACAAACTGTTGTTGCTGGCGGGTTAGCTAGCTGTGCACCGATAGTTGAAGACAGTGGTACTGGTAACACTTTACCGGTCAAAAGAGAAAGAGGATTGGTTGGTGAGGCTTTAAAGCGTGCAAATGATATCATCGAAGCCCGCAGGTGCATGCATGTTGTTGTCAAAGCCTCGGTCAAAAGTGTGCTATAAATGGTGGTAAATTTTTGATTTCTGATTTTTGAGGAGGAAGAAAAGGAGAAGGAACTGCACGTTACTCATGCATGCTATTGCTCGCCCAGGAGGAGCAACTGTTGCGTCGGCTGCGTTTATCCATTTCCTCAATTCTGTGGAAAATGATATAACTAATTAATTTTTTTACATGGTATATTTAATTAATCGTAAAATGGGTTTTACAAATCGGGTGCAAAAGAAAGGCCTTCATCGACTACTCTTATTATAGCTGGTAGCATTGCGGTCTGCGATTTTCATCGTTAAAAATGCCTCTCCCAGTCTAGCCAGAGAGCGCAGTCACTCGTTCGTTATCTCTCGTGCCGCATCCCTCAGACGTCAAATAATAGAGAATGCCATAGCACCACTGTTGGTGTCTTCAGCAGTCTTTTTCTCTTTGCCGTGCGTGTGGCCTCCATCCCAGATCACCATCCAATCCATGTTAGAATTGGAATTAAGCCCTGTTTCGTAGCGTGTTTGTTGGAGCTACCACCATGTTTTTGAATTGTAAACTTTTGTTTTGTCGAAAATTGCAGATTGTGACTTCTTCTAAGCTGTCAGCACAATTTTTAAAGCAATTTCTCCGACAAATTTTACTTCTTTTCAAGACATCTCTCAAATCTTGCAACTTGCAAAATATTGAAGAAAATTAGCTTGCTACCGCAGGCCTTCTAACTCTCACCGGAATGGATCATCAACAACAGGGCGTATCAAAATAAGTCCGTTGCAATCAACTTGGAGCTGTCTCCATCTATGCACTTGGACAAAATAAGTTATATTACCTTGAAAACTTTACGTTGAAATTATGTTTGTTTTCTCTCACCATGTATATTCCAATTCAAAAAGAGACTTGTAATTAATCTGCTCAAGTCCAACGATATGTCAAGTCAAAAGCATATGGGACGCGCGCTCAGAACACTACCACTCTTTCAACAATGATAGTATTTTTTGCTTGAATTTAAACGTATGAATCTCTTTCCTCACAAATTAAGAAATGTAAATCATTTCTATAACATTGCTAATGTTATAAAAGAAAAACACAAATAAAGGCATTATATAAATTGAATATTACTTTTTTTTAAAAAAAGAGGGTTTAAACAGTTTTTTTTTTTTTTGAAAAGAGGGTATAAATTAAAAATGAATTTCTATAAATATTTTTACAAATTTACAAGTATCACAATCATCGAAGTAATTTAATAAAATAAATTATAATTCATTCGCTTCCGATACAACTCCAAAGGCATATTTTTATTATGTACAATTGCCAATAAAGAATAAATACTTAAATTTAAAATATAAATAAATATATAAAAATACAATTAAAGCTACAAAAATCAAAACAACAGAATAGTGAAATTATATCAATAAAAATAACGCAATAGATGAAATCTAAATATTAAAAAAGACCTTCAAAACAGAAAGGAAAACGCTCTTTTTTTTCCCAAACCGTTTTTCATTTTTTTTTTAAAAGGCAAAGCAAATTGAGGCAAAAAAGAAAAACATTCAAATGACATTTAAATGACCGTGTTTTAGTGTCAATGAACATATTATATGGAGGATTACGACCCATCAAACGTAAAGGAGGTAAAAGTGAATGGTGAGAAAAATAGTCAAATCCAAAACCAGCAAAGCTAAAAAGTGAATATTCTTCCATATCGATGGACTAGTACACGACCATTTTCTTGATTCCAAAACCCATTTCATTCGATCTCAAGCACACGATTGTAAAATGACAATTGCCGAATAGGATTTCACAGCCCTGCTCACATTCTCTACTTATTGACCTTCGTAAAATATAAATTGCAGTCAGTTCAATCTGTCTGGCAATCAACAAAACTTCGCATGTTTTGTGAATAGTGTACTTGGCTAAAAATCCAATATATGCTGTTCAACATTAATATAAATGGAAAACCTGTACAAAATTAGAAGATATGTCGTATGCTCATGGATGTATTTTTGGTAAATTATTCACACATAGCATTTACAGATTGCTGCACTAATTACTGAGCTGCCGTCTCAACTCCTGCAGTATAAAAGAAATTCAGCTTAGCATTGGATCCAGGGGTCAAATCGTGGGGAGCACAATTTTATTGAAATTGCAAAAAAGTCGTCAGGTAATTTTCCTTGTATTGAGGATAGTGACATCTATAATTCTCAACAATGGTGATTTGTTTGGAAATGCAACAAAATAGATTCTAATGATAAAAGATAATCAGGGGTCATCTAGGTCGATGAGCCATGCCGAAGGCTCAGACTCGCCTAGAACTAGACGATGGAAATGCAGATAGCAGTAAGGCAAAGATGATACAATCCTCTTGGTTCTAACCTGACCACAATGGTCCTTACACAAAAAATAAAATAAAATCCAAACCAATATATACCAGGTAGTTTGCCAATGCTCATACACTAATCAGAGAGCGGTCAAACTCAAACAGAAGCCTAGACAACCACATACTTGTGTGTAATGAAAATTTGAACTAAATATTTTGGTTATCTGTTAATCTGCAAACTGAATTCAATGGTTATTTGAGTAGCAGAAGGGAAAATGTGAAAAGAAGAAAGAACCTTGGAAGAGAATTGAGAATTGGAAATGAAAACCCCTAATAAATCTGTTATTACTAAGTATTGCATTTTTTGTTACAATGAAGGTAAAGACATCGCACAAGTTGGGTGGTATGAGGTTGACAGACTTTAAAAGAAAATTACAAAAATTATGATATGGGCATACAACTAGCAAAAATAGAACTTTGCAATCCCCCTCAAGCTGCACGTAGATGTTTTGTATACCTAACTTACCAAGATGCAAATTGAACTTGAACTTTGATACAGTTAGTTTGTTATTTGGATTAGTTTTCTGTTAAGGCAGTTTGTTGTTACTGTGATTTAGTTGTTATAACTGTTATGTCTTATATATAAGGTCTGTAATCCCTCCTCCAAATCAATTAAAAAAGTTTAGATAAACTTCACACAATTCTCTGCTGTCACTCCTCCACTTTCATCGACTTCTTCAACATTATCTTTTCATGGTATCATTCACCGGTGCTTTGTGGCTTCTCATCTGATTCTGGGCCTCATGTCCTCTGTTACTTCCAATGCTTCTGCTGGTTCTTCCTCCAGCTTCACCACTTGCTGTTGGCAACATCTCAATGCTAGTTTTGATCAAGCTTAATGGCACAAATTATCTTATGTGGAAGTCTCTCTTTGGTCCTATTCTTCGTAGTCAAGATCTTCTTTATCATATTGACGGTACTCCTTCAGATGTTTCATTGCTGGACTTCAAGCACTGGTATATTGTCGACCAGTCTCTCATTTCCTGGTTCAATGTCACGTTGTCTGTTTCCGCTCTTTCCTCCTATACCATTGGCACGAAGTCTGCTAAGAACGTTTGGGACAAATTAGCTATCAGATTTGGCTGTTCTAATACTGTACATATCATGTCCTTGTGGCAGCAGCTTCACACCATCAAGAAAGGTTCACAGTCTATGGCTACTTATCCTCATGAGATCAATCCATCTCTGATCAACTTTATGTGTTGATTCACATATATCTGATGCTGATCTAGTGGTTTGCATTTTTAACAGTCTGTCTTCTGATTTTCGACCATTTGCCTCTTCTCTCCATCCTCGAGCTCATGTTCTTAGCATTGAAGAGCTTCACCCTTTGCTTCTTGCTGAAGAGTTAGCCATTCAGGAGGATTCCTCCTCTACTGTTGCTTTTGCAATGGCCACTAAGTTCTCTTTTTCATCCAACTCTAAATCCAAGAATTCTTGCAACAATGGATCTTAGTTTTCCAAATCTTTTTCTCCTAAATCATCTTTGTCTTCTGAATCTGCCTCCAAGCCTTTCGATTTCTCCAAGATTCAGTGTCAAATTTGTGGCAAACTTGGTCATTCTGCTATCGATTGCTTCTAACACCTTAATATGAATTATCTTGGTCAACACTCTATTGAAAAATTACAGGCTATGGTTGCCCAAAAGCCTGATGTTGTTAAGGATGGCACATGATATGTTGATACTAGTGCTTTGCACCATATTACTTTTAAACTTGGTAATTTGCAAGTCTCTTCTCCTTACAATGGCAATGATCAGGTTCTATGTAGCTAACGGTGAGGGCTTACATATTGCACATACTGGTCATTCCATTTTTACTCTTAATGGTTGTGCCTATCATCTTACAAATATTCTTCAGTCCTCATGCCTACTACAATGTTTTCTCTATTAAGTGATTTTCTCAAGTTAACAATTGTGGTTTTAATTTTGATGCTTGTTCTATTGACGTTGAGAACAAGGTGATTGAGAAGCTTCTTCTTCAGCATCCAACTGATGGCAGTCTTTATAAGACTTTTTTGATGGTGCTCGACAAGGTTTGCCACCTGTCTCCTCTAGCCTTGGTTGCTGTGAAAACTATTGATGCCTTTATCTGGCATGATCGGTTAGGGTATCTATCTTCTACTCTTCTTCATTATGTTCTTCCTAAGCTGCCTAATTGGTCTGGTGCAACTCTTCTTAATTGTACTGCTTGTTCAATTGGTAAAAGTTCCAGGCTGCCTTTTGTTTCTTTAATAAAGAAGACATATGTTCCTCTTGAGTTGTTAGATTGTGATCTATGGAGTTTGCTCCTCAATCTGGTTGTAACAATTTTCAATGTTATGCATTACTTGTTGATGATCATACTCGATGTAGCTGGATTCTTCCTTTGCAATAGAAATTTAATTTTTTCTTCATCTTTGTTAACTTCTATACTTTGGTTGAAAATCAATTATCCACTAAGATCAAAGTGCTTTGCACGGATGGGGGAGGTGAATTTGTGAATGATTATCTTCATGCTTTCCTCCAAGAGAAGGGCATTCTGCATTAGCTAAAATTGTTTGTATACTCTAGAGTAGAACAGTGTAGTTGAACAAAAACATCACCATATTATTGAAACAGCTCTTGCTTTGTTATCTCATGCTTCTCTGTCAAAGTGTTTGTAGGTCGAGGCCACTCATATTGCTGTCTATTTGATCAATCACTTACCCTTGGATGGTTGTTGTATCTCACCTTTGGATGCTTATACTATCCATAGCTTCAACCATATACGACTGATAAGTTAGACTACAAAAGTGTTCCATGCCTCTTTCTAAGCTACAGTTCTGATCATAAGGGTTATAAGTGTTGGAATCTAGTTTATAGCAAGGTTTATGTTTTACGTCATGTTCGTTTTGTTGAAACTATCTTCCTTTATGGCAAGTAGGTTCCCTCCTCTATTTCAAAACCAATTTTCTCAACATCGAATGCATGGATTCCTATTGGTTCTTCATCTTCTTCATTCCGTTCCGTTGGGATTTTTTCTTTTGATCATGAGCCAACATCACCTCCTCCTATTGAGTCTATAGATGGTAATGCTAATCCTCCTCTGTCTTCTACACCTGTTGTCTCTTCTTCTCTTAATGTTCACCTAAGGCAAACACACTCAAAATCCGATATCTTTAAGAAGAAAGCTTTTGCGGCATTCATAGATGACACTCCTTGCACATTTGCATAAGCATGTAAATCTATGAATTGGCAAAAGGCTCAAGAGTATCGAGCTTTGCAACAACAAAATACATGGACTCTTGTGCCTTATCAGTCTTGCATAAATGTTATTGATTGCAAATAGGTTTATTGTATTAAATTTAACACTAATGGATCACTAAACAAGTGCAAGACTCGCTTAGTTGCACGAGGTTTTCTTTAGCAACTAGGTGTTGATTTCTTTAAAACATTTAGTCTTGTTAAGCATGCTACAATCATGACTGTTTTAGCAGTTGCTGTTAGTAGCCATTGGTTGTGGCAACTTGATGTCAAATTAGCTTTTCTTCGTAGTCATATTGCTGAGGAGATTTACATGTTATAACCACAAGGTTATGTTGATCAAGCTCATCCTACGCATGTTTGCTGCATGAATAAATCCATTTATGGCTTACGACAAGCTCCACGATCTTGAGCTTAACTTTTGCGTTGCTATTTCTAATCCCTCTCTTTTCATCTATTCTGCTAGTGATATTTAAGCTTATCTTCTTTTATATGTGGATTACATTCTCATCACTAGCAATAATGATGCTTTCATTCAACACCATGTTAGCAGCCTGCACATGTCTTTCAAATTGAAAGATATGGGTTTTCCTACTTGTTTACTTGGCATTCATGTGCAGAAAAATCCCACTACTGGTGGCTTATTTCTTTTGCAAACTAAGTATATTGCAGATTTGTTGGAAAAGATGAATATGACTGATTGTAATTCTGCTCCTATTATGATTGTCACTGCCAAGCTATCTAAATCTGATGGGAATTTGCTTCGTAATCCTACTCCTTATCAAAGTATCATTGGGGCAATTCAGTGTGCTACACCCTCTTGTCCTAACATATGTTTTGCTGTAAATCGTGCTGCTCAATTTCTACAAGCTCCCACTAATTGTCATTTAGTTTCTGCTAAGTATATTCTTCACTATCCCAAGGGAACTCTCACCTACAAACTTTCTATTGCACCCAATGATTTGCAGTTACAAGCCTACAGTGACTCTGATTGAGCTGGTTGTTTGGATAATTGACGCTCCACTCATGGTTATTGCATCTATCTTGGCACTGCTCCAGTTTCTTGGATTTCCAGGAAATAGGGTGTTGTTGCTTGCTCTTCTGCTGAAGTATCATGCTCTTGCTAATACCACCATTAAGTTTTAGTGGCTTCATTCATTACTTAGTGGTTGCAGTACAATGCTTCTACTCCTTCAACTATCTAGTGCAACAATACTTCTGCTATTTCTTTATCTTGCAATCCTGTGCTTCACAGCAAGATCAAGCATGTGGAGATTGATGTTCATTTTCTCTGTGAAAAAGTCACTACCAATCAGATCCATGTTGAAAACATATTTACTGTTAAGCAGGTTGCAGATATTTTTACAAAAGGATTACCTGCCAGTCATGTATCTCTTTTGAATGGCAAACTGAGCATTATTATGGATGCTCAGTTTAAGGGGGGATGATACAGTTAATTCAGTTATTATAGTTTGTTTGTTATTTAAAGTTAGTTTTCTGTTAAGGCAGTTTGTTGTTACTGTGATTTAGTTGTTGTAACTGTTATGTCTCATATATAAGGTCTGTAATCCCTCCTCCAAATCAATAAAAAAGGTTTAGATAATTTTCTTACAATTCTCTGCTGTCACTCCTGCACTTTCATTGACTTCTTCAAGTTTATCTTTTCAATCTTGTCTAAAGGTTTGGTATAAAAATATGTGCTATTTGATCGACATGGACATTCTTTAGCAGGCCTCACTGGATCTTCTCTCAATTGAGATAATAATTTATCTGTATAGCTTAGTTATTTAGTTGTTTCCCTAAATTAGCCTTGAAGCATAACTACAGCCCTTAAGACTACAGCAGGTATGAGAAGGAATGCTGTTTAAGAAGCTAAGCTCATCCTAAAGAGTGATGAATAGCCTTTTTAATTTGGCAAACTCAGGTTCAATAGAATAAATGAACCAGGCAAAAACATATCCCTGTGTTTGACCCAAAGATTAAACTCTCCAGGATATTCTAAAAGCATCAGGAGGTTGTAGAGTTCCATAAACAAAGCCCACTTTATTTTTGACTCCAAGGGAAATCTTCCATGAGACATACTTGTTCCTATTCACTGGTTTAGAATCTTTAGATGCAAGAAGTACCAAGGTTGCCAATCATATGCATTTAGTATGCACTAGAGATTGGAACTCCAATCACACCAGAAGCATGCAACTATTGAGGGCATTTGAAGTCGTCAATGTCATGGAAATAAGCCAACAAGGAGCACACTAGAGGCAGATCTGGTGTTGATAGTCTCAGATCTGGCTTGTTTCTGGCATGCACTGGTAGTTTTGTGACTTCTGTCGATTATCATTCCCAATCTGAATTGTGCAAGGTGAAACCAAGTAGAATTGATTTGATTACATCATATGCCAATGGATTTATCAAGGACGATAAACAATCTAGTCTGTGGAAGCTAAGACGTAGTAATTCTAACTTGAACAGGATGGGCTTTAAAAGATCACTGTGAAAGCCCAGATCAACCTTTTTTTCAGCATGCATTGATTAAAAGACAAAAGGACAATCAACTGAAGGTCAAAAACCACACTTCGATACCATCTTTGAGTTAGAATGGAGAAAAAGTGAAGACAAGAAACAAAAGAGAAGCCATGGAAGAGAAGACAAAAAGAGAAATGAATAACCACAACAAATGTTTTTTAAGATACTGCCCAAAGAGGGTGGCATTAATAGACTTTAAAAAATTTACAAGAATGATGATATGGGGCTACAACAGGAATTCAATACAATAATAACAGTAGAATTTTACAACAGGAATTTGGCTTCTACATTTAGCAAGGTAAAACTAGTGTTATATCCTAAAGCTAGAACAGAGAAATAACAATCCAAATGTCATTTCTCTCTATCTAGAACTTACAAATAAGAATTCAAATGTCATCTTTCTCACATTCTCACTCTCTATTCAAACTTCTGAAATGGGAGAAAAATTGAAATATGCCAAGAGTCATTAGAAACTTGTAAAGATGAGGAAGTCTTTTCCAGACTTGGGATTTGATTTTTCAAAGGAATTAATAATAAGATGCCAGATCAAAATGCCATGTGCCTTTTTGGTGGTTGTCTTTGTTATTTAGACGTGTTTTCATTTAAGGCTTATAGCTCCTAGGTTTTAAATTGAAAATTTATTTACTATTTTCTATATTTTAGTGGAATACTTGGGTAATTTTTTTTTACACTTATCATACATCTTTACTAAGTTTAAAAATCTTAACAAAAAACAATTTTGTGACCCCAATCTAAATGTGGGTATATTTGTCAAAAACTAGGGAGACATTTTGTAACCGCCATATGAAAATACATTAGGCATTTTCAATAACTGTTACTAGACATTATTTATATGTGAATTTATTCCTATAGGTCAGCTTAAAGATGTTTCAATTTGAAATAAAAATGTTGAATGAGAAGACCAAGTTCTACAATTTTTTTGAAAATGCCAACCTTTTTTCTTACAATAGATTACAATAATCATTACCAAATGACTCTTAGACCAGATTGGCACTTTCGAAGATTAAGATTGGGTTGCATCAAGTCCTTCCTGCAATTAGAAGTGGACTGTACCAGCTTGCAAAGTGTACAAAAGTGAGGATTGAACAAACCCGACCAAGTAAGACTGAGTTAATCCAGCATTTGTGGGAAAAAAACCAATGTCTCTAACTGAGGTGGATTCACATGTCATTTCCCTTTTATATCAATTAAATAGCAATTTAATGTTAAAAAATACAAACATAAACAAAAAAAATAATCTCTGGTAAAAAAAAGCCTCAAAACAATAGGTTGATCTAATGGGGAGAACATTGCCCAAGCGTTGGGGCATTTCAATGTGTGAGAAGGCATTTTATTATCTTTCTAATTTTCCCAGGTAAAAACTTAATTACATAATATAAATTGTTAGTGTTAGATGCTGATATCAAAATTAGGAAGCAAAATACTAAAATACATAAGAATCTAAGAATTAAGTAGTGGAATATAAAAGGTAAAAAGAAAATGATATTTAGAGATAAACTGTTAAAAGAATGAATATGGAAACTAGATGGAGAGGTAAATAAATTTTGGAATGAAATGACTATTTGTATAAAAAGATTGTACTAAGAAAATGCAATGTAGGAAAACTATTAGACTAAATGGAATTCCTTTAAAAATGTGAAAGTGTATGGGTGAAGTAGGGTATAAGTGGTTAACTAAGCTTTTTAATGTAATAAAGATAGAAAATGCCAAATGAATGAAAAAAGAATTTTTTTTAATACCTATATTTAAAGATAAGGGAGATATATAGAATTGTAATGACTAAGACATGTAACTAAAATTATAAAAAATCAATTTAGATTTATGTCAAATAGGTCAACAATAGAAACTATTCATTTATTTAGACAACTAGTAGAAAATTTTAAAGTTAAGAAAAAGACCTCTATATGATTTTCATTAATCTTAAAAATGTTTATGATAAAGTATCTAAAAACCTATTGTGGTAGATTTTAGAAAGAAAATAAGTACTCATTGGATATATTGATATTATAAAAAACATGTATAAAAGAGTAGTTTTTTTAATTTTTAATTTGGTGGGCCGTAGCTCAATGGTTACAAGACAACCACACAACATTAAGGTCACGGGATCAAGTCCCACAATGAAACTTGAGATGAGAATTTTTACCTAGGAAAAGTTGTGACTAGGGATTCAAACTTATGACCTAAGGAGTGGAGGTAAACCTCCTAATCATTTGGGATGAATTGTAGTGCTTATGTAAAAGAACAGTTATTAGTGTTAAAATTATAGAAGAAAAAACTAAGAAATTTCCTATAGATATAGGTTTACACTTATTCATCTTGGTTATGAATGAAAATATCCTGACACATGCTATTTTGTTGATGACAGAGTTTTAGCTGATAAAAGTAAGTCAAAAATTAATTCTAAATTAGAATTATGGAAAGATACTTTAGAGTTCAAAAGATTTAAATTGAATATGTTAAAAACTAAATATATGAAATGTAAGTTTAACAAAAATAAAAATAATGATGAAGGTATATATTTGATGATCATAAGATTCAAAAAAAGACTTCCAAATAATTAGGATCTATAAGTAACAATTATGATATTATAGAATAAAAGTAAGAAGAATGAAGTAGAGAAATATTGTGTGATAGGAGGCTATCCTTAAAATAAAAAAGAAAATTCTATAAAACCATATAGAAGAAATTATAAGAAAATATTTAAATTTATATAATTTAATAAAAAATTTGACGTTAAATAGAAATACTTGGAGAAAAAGATTCATGTGATCAACCCCATGTAGTGGGATTATAACTCCAATTGTTGTTCTTGTTGACCTTCTTGCTCAATTGTTGTATTGGATGAAACTTACTATTTTTTAATGAGATTCACCCTATTACTTTTGAAAAAGGGAAGCCTCAAGATTCACAGTAAGAAAGTAATACATAACATGAGATGACACAAAATACAACATTAGAAACATAGCCATGGTAAGTGTTGAATCTAAGAACACATGAACTGATAAAATATGAGAAAAAATTACCATGTAGAGTTTTTTCAAACTTCATCAACTGTGCCACAAAGCCCAAATTAGGGGCTATCTGAGGTCGTTTACTTTTAACCAGGGACATGGCTTCAGACATACTCATATGATGTTTCTTCATCAAATATGAAACTATGATTGTTACACTGCAAGATGCAACAAGAAAGTATCAAATATAATAAATTAGGAGAATGACTTGATTAATCAGTAGCATAATCTTTTTTCCTTAGTTTACTTCTCTTTAGTTCCACAATAAGCAAATTCTATCTGCCATTCTATCACTTTTAGTTTCTGCAGTGATTGCATTCATTTATTTCAATAGAATAGTTCATCTACTGCTCAACGTATTATCAATCTCAAGTATACAGCAAAAAACAACAAGGAATATACGACTACACTTGAAGAATAGAAGATGACATACCTTCTTGATCTCCCAGCAAAACAATGAACTAGGACACCACTACCATCTCTCTTAGCTTGTTCAATAAACTCAAAGCATTCATCAAAATAATTTTCTAACTTTTCTTCAGGGACATCAAGAACTGCATGCAATACAAAAGCCACAATGAATCCAAATGATCTGTCAAGTTAGCCATTCTTTAGAAAAACTACCATAATAAGGAAACAAAGAATTTTTTGCTTCAATGCCATCAAAATTCCAATTACCTCAATACCCTTATTAAATAAAAAATTTCTCTAAAATGTTTACATAAATGAAATACTTAACCATATACACCTAGCATTATTTATCATTTGCAACTGTAAACTCTTACATATAACCCATAGTCTACCATGGTTAAATAAATGTAAAAATGTAACTTACCCATACACGACACTTCTAAACTGCAATATGGCCTATGGGTTTTTAAATGAGTGAAATTAGCATGAAAAAACATGTTCTATGGTGTTTGGAATTCAGAACTAATCAAGGAGATCTCAGCAATCAAATTTGGAGAGCTGAATGTTTTGTATGATGGCACCAAGCATTGGGCAAGAGGGGGCCTTTCTCCTTAAGCCCAGAATCACCAACACTTCAGTTGGGTGGAACATAAACCAAGGAGGCAGCCTCACCATAGGCCTACACTCACCACCATTATCCAAAGCCACAATGTTCTCCGTTTAGATCTTCAACTCACTTCAACCTCCCTTTATCTCCCAAAAATCCAAATCCCACCACCTTTGCTAAAAAAATTCCTACAGCCTCTTTGTCCCCACATGGGTACAACTAAAACAAATAGTGTCCCATTTCCCTCCATAAAACAACAAAAACATTGCAGAAGAGGTGATAATAATGTGGGAGAAATTGATTTTTTTTACGTTTACAAAGACTGGAAGATGAGGAAAGATGAAGAAGATGATGTTGGGAGAAAAGAGGCTTTTTTGGGAAAGAGTGGATTTTATTCAACACATGTAATGACAAATTTGATTTCAGAGGCACCCTAACAATAGAAGTTAATGGTGTTTGAAGTTAGAAGTAAGTTGTGTATAGTAAATTTTTTTTAGCAGCAATAAAAATAGATTAAATCAAAAAAAGGAGACCTGTACAAGCAGTACGCAAGATGAAAACAAAGACAAAATATGAAAATGGTGGGTTTCATGAAAAGAAACCCCAACAGAAACAAAGAAATAATAAAAGTCAGTTTGGATGTCAACATAAGATGTCAATTTAGATATAGGGACCATGAGCAATGTCAAAATATAATTTCTACCAATGACCCCTGTCAGATTTATAAAAGTCAGTTTGGATTCAAGCTTTTCTAGTCCATTTTTGGCTTCAATGATTGTGTTGCACTGTACTGTATTGTATTATACTATATTTTATTGTACTATTTTGTAATGTATTGTATTGTGTTATATTACATTAGTGTGTTGCATTAAGTCCCATAAAGCTAGACTTTCATACTTTGGAAAAGTACATGATCTACCACACATCCTATTTATACAGTTGTTCCCAATGATCATCTTCACACACCCTTTCATCAATTTATCCGATCCATCTCAACACTACTCATTTGATCACTTCACAATGGATGGCTGTTATGGAATAAACAATATAGGTATTGATATCCTGTGGTATGCAGGAGTTGGGACCTGGTCACTTAACATGAAAGGAACAAGTGTAGTTGGTTGCAATTGAATGTTCATTGTCAAGCACAAACTGAATAGGCCTATGGAATGATACAAGGCTTACATGGGGGCTTGTATATGAAGTTGATTATGCTGAGCAGCCGAGCTGAGACTTTTTTGCCCATTTCTTGACTCAACCCCATACAGGTCCTTTCTGTCTATTGAAATCAACTAGTCATAATATTTGTGTCAACTTAATGTGAAAAATACCTTCCTACATGATGCCTTAGCTTAGAATGTGATTATGAAGCAACCCTAAGAATATGGAGATCTTTGTATCTCCTTAGGAATATGGGTAGGAAGCTGACAAATGTAGTTTAAGAAATTTAGTAAAGTTGCAATGGGCCATGAATTTGTGTGATGTTCAGTTGATCATTTAGTTTTTATCAAGAAAAGTATATGTGATGGCATTTTTGATAGTCCATGTAGATGACATCCTTCTATAAGGAAGTGAAACCACGGGCATTAGCTAGATGCAGTATCTTCCATGGTAAATTTCTTAAAAGAAGCAGCTTTGTGGCAAAGGTGATGTTCAGAATGGCCTTGAGTCTTTCTACAAATCCCACCTGCAAAAGAAGTTTTTTTACAGGTACATGCAAAAGAAGCATTAGAGCTTTTTTAAGCTTCAGGATTTAAGATTCAAGTAGATTATCCATTGCAGGCATAGTCTATTGAAACACAATTTACAAAGCAAGAGATCTAGAGGGCTATCTTCTAATTGATGGGTGACAAGGTGTCATATCCAGATGGCTTCATAAGGTTATTTGTGCAATATAATTTTCATTATTTAATCCATAAATATAGTCACATAGATATGCTAGTTGGAATACCTCAGTGTATTTTAGGAAGGGCATTTGTAATGATATGCTTGAAAATTGTCTTGTGCATTGTTTCATTTCTCTCTCATAAATTGGAAACCTAAACATAGATTAAAATGTTCCATTTATGCATGAACGAATTTCCAATTTGGAAGGATAGTGTCGATCAAAATGGAGAGCAAACTTAAGGGATGACATTGATAAATTGCAAACAAGTATGTGACAACCTAAAGGATAAAAGAAAGCTTCTTGCCAGCCATTTCATTTGTTGAAAAATCAACTTACCTCCAACCTTTTTGTATATAAAATCAGTTGGATATGCAGGATCCAATGATTTGGCCACAATCAGAACATGAGTGACATTACAAGCTCTTAATGCTTCCTTATTATATGATACTCCAACAGAACCCAAGAAGAGACCCTACACGCAAGATATGAAATTATGCAGTCAGAACAAACACAAGCAAGAGGCCGGCTGTGTTCAACATCAAGAAAACCCAACTAACATGGTCAGTACTAATACAACAAGAAAAGGGAAATTGATTGTGCATGAAGTTGTGATAATTAGCTAATCTGAACTAAATAATAAAAGAAAATATCAATTAGTTTCCAACATTCAAGCATAGAGTACTTTATACAATGCCAAGACATGCTTATACTTTATACATTCATTAGTATATACAAAATAAAGGAAGACTCATTGCCATAACAATTTGTAATATTTTTAATAATATAAGATATAATTGTAGCTTTTCTCCTCACTCTTCCACTAGACATAAAATTAAAAATAAATCATAAATTTTAATCTTTCTACATAGATATCATAATTTGTTTATACATTTTATCTACTATTTCTTTCTTTTGCTGTTGACTTAAGCCAACTTTTTTCCATATTTCTTCTTCTCTTTACATATCTTGAGGAATTTGTTGAATGTCAGCATTCCCAATTTTTTCTAATTTATTTTAAAGATCTTTTAGTAAATTTGTTAAAATACTTGTAATTCCAAAAAGAAAATTCATCACTGACATTAGCAACATTTGCCTTCTTTTTGTATCTTCTTCCTCTTCCATTAGTACCTTCAAATACATTATACCTTCATTGGAATACATTATAAGGGAAAGTAAACTCAATACAGAGAACAAGGAAATATAGTTATTTCAATTATCCTGATACGATCTGCTTTGAGAAATTAAATGATAAAATTCATTTGATATGGAGAAGAACATGTTGTGAACATCAAGGAAATTCAAAGTCATCTAAAATAATCAAACTTGAACACTTCTCAATCTAAAATGCAATAAGAAACTGCAAAAGAAAATATTCATATCTCAAAAAGTTCCAGGGAAGAAAAATTGTAGAGTGAACATATTATCTAAAATATTATAAATCAGGAATATATGTAGCCATCAGACTGGCATACATATTGCCAATAATTCAATATTCCATGAGCGTAAAAAGTACATTAAGGTGGATTGTCATTATGTTAAGGACTTTTAGTGCAATCTAATGTCATCTTTACTCCTTATACACGGTCTTTTGAGAACTAGCAGATGTCTTCATCAAAGGATTGAGTGTAATGATCTTTCAAACTATTTGTCACAAGTTGGGCAAGTTTGATATGTATGCTCCAATTTTAAAGGGAGTGTTAGGCATTGTCTTTACTCATGTATATTGATGTAAAAGGGTAAACGAATATTCATGTATGGCCTTAGGCCTATATATATGTAACCCTATCATCAATGAGAAATATATCTTCTTTTTTCCTTTAATAAACCTTTTCAAATGATTATAATGTTCTCAAAATTAATTTTTTTAATGAAATTTAGATTATAATTTTTATAAATAAAATTTTAAATGGTTTTTGATTAAATATTATATCAAAAAAGGATTAGTAATTTTTTGGAAATTTTCATTAAATATACTTGTAAATAAATATTTATTGATAAGAATATACTATAAGAGCATTTTTTTAGTAGCAACAAGCAAAATATATTAAAAAAATAAAAACAAAGAGCCTACACAAGTCATAGACAGACTGATATGAAACAAGAAAAAACAAAGGAATCTATATCCAGGTAGGAAATTCAGCTATAAGAGAATTACTTTGGTCAATACCCTAATAAAGAATAATAAAAGAACAACAATATTACCTTTACAAATCAATAATAATTTTCCATAATTCCTAATAGCCATTTTGACGATAAGAAGGGTCCTTTTATATAATATATTAGTAATTCTGTCCAACCTTTTGAAGTCACTATGTTACCAAAAAAATCACCATATAAAAAATACAATTGAAAGAGCTTTTTTAATGATTCTCACATATGTTTGAATATGCACTTGAGGTTAGAATATTTACTTGATTTTTGTGGTATAGAGTGCTTATTGGAATAAAATCCATCCTCTATGATATCATTAAGAAACCATATGCCTTATTATTATTGTGCAGCCTCTTTATACAAAAATGGTATGCATCTAGGACAGTAGCTGTTAGGCTCAAATGGCTAATGTTACTATAATTGATGGTGTGCAGTATAGATTCTAAATGGACTTTATTGATTATTATAACTGAGCAAGGACTAAATAAATGAGTAATTTGAAATTTTCACTTACATTCATGCATCTGACATTATATTATACACTAAATTACCTTAGGTAAAAATAAGCCAACATATAAAGCAACCTTGCCAAGTACCTCCTCAATTTTGCAAGGTATATTGTCTTCCCTCACATATTTTGCAGCATATATTGTCCGAATGCATTCGGTGATCTTGTTTCTGTACATATCATCCATCAAAGACATTGTTGACAGTGAAATGTTTCGGTGCTAGACGAGACACACAGAGCTACAGCTTGTTATCTTCCTCCTATGAATGAAGAAGACAACCAGTATTTAGAACATGGCAAATTGCCTTAATTCATACCAACTGGAAACACACAAAATAGAGACAAGCATCAGATATTATTCCAAAACCTGCTGCTTAATAAATCCCAATACCATTTCCATTTTGCCTAACATCATGAATCCGAAATAATTAGCTTCCAAACAAGATAACAAAACAATATAATCTAACATGCAGAACATGCTAGTTTGTGGATTTACTCTCTTAGTAGAGCATATTAGCACTCATTCGTGGAAAAAAAAACCTTGATAACCTAATAAAAGGATTAGTTAAAAACAAATCTCCTCTCTCTCCCCCTCACCCAATCAACATCAATCATCAATCTAGTCATTGTAAACAAGGAAATCAATTTAGCATTGAGAATGCTCGCTCATTCTACTTATCTTATCTTAAAAGAAAATGAAAGAATCCTGGTTGTTCGCAATATCATAAAACTCCAGAAACAAACAATTCCAACGCTTCAATCTCGTATTTACGAAGTCAAAGCGACGGTTATCAGGTGTCAAAACTCGTCACAATCCTATTGGATGAAAAATGAAAACAAGAAGGGGAATTCCCCTTACACCGTTCGATCGCTGCTCTTCCAATCCGCCGATGTCGTACGGATGAGGCGGAGGAGCAGATCGATGCAGAATTTTCTGGTTACCGTGGCGCAATTTCTCGTGAGATACTACAATTAACAGGGATCCGTACCGTTCAAATAAGGCTTCAGCAAGGGAGAGCGGTGAAAATATGAGACGCTGAGTGGCCGCCGCAGAGACAGGAGGCGGCAGAGATGGCTGCGATTCGGAGTTTTGAGATGTCTTTCCTTCTTCCGTGATCGCTCGCTCCCAGGAACGTGAGACGGGGACGCAGAGGTGACTGTATTTATTATATATTTCTTAGAATTTCAATCAAATATATCTTTATTAATATTTGAGCCTGTATTTATTTAATATTTAAATCTACCTGATGAAAAATTAGATAAATATTTCAATATTCAAAACCATATCTAACAGATTTACCTGGAAAATTCGATGAAGTCCAAAAATCTAAATTCGAATAATATTTGAATCTTAGAAAAACTTGAAATATCCAAATCTAAAAAGTTGAATCTGAACATAATTATTTTACATTGATATGCTATATTTTATTTGTAAAAATTTAATGTGAATATATATTTTATATTGACATGCTGTATTAATTAATACTTCTGAATTTGAATATGATTTTTTATTCAAAATGTAAAAATTATAATGATAAATAATATATTTACAACTAATCATCTATGAATAATATTGAGTTAAGATTTTTTTTAAATAATAATAATAATAATATATTTACAAATAAAGTAATAAATATTAATTATGTCTGATATCTAATGAAATAAGTAAATGAATTTAGATCATATTTTAATAATATATGTCATATACATATCTTGAATTTTGATTAATTTAGCATCATCGATATCAAATCTTACCTCTCTCTTCACACATATTCTCTGTCCCACGTCTTTCACTTCTCACACTCATTATATTTAGGATCGCCTGTAAGGGCCCGGTGTAATTTCATTAAAATCGAAGGTCATTTCTTATGGTGGTTATGAAAAGGAAAAATAATCCAGATGTTTTCTTTGCTCTTCGTCTGATCTCCCTTTTCCTCGCGCAACCGACCGAGCGACTTCAGCAGCGATCGAGCGAGCGGCTTCTGCGGTAGGCAAGCAGGCAAGTCCGATCGACGGGAGCTTCCGACCGTTTTAGCGCATGGGCGAGCGCGATCTCGACGGGACACGTGTGGAGGGCGTACCTCTGTGCGTCTCCATGGGTGCGTGCGGTTGTGACGGCTCGACGTTGTAGCACTGAGCGTTTAGTGGGATCAACGATTTCCGACGCCATGAGGCAGAGGTGCGAATCGAAGGATCGTCGGCCATGATTCGTGAGGAAAAAGAAGAAGAAGAAAATAGAAGAACAACAAAGAGAAAAAGGGTGATATGGAGATTTTCATCCTCAAGTAATCCTTCCTTTTCTTTTATCATCCAAAATATGGCATTTATGTATTTTATTGTTGATTTTCATGTATTTCTTGTGATTATGGTGTGGGTTAAAGCCTAAAACGTGGATTCTTGCTGAATGTAGTTAATCATGTAGTTATTAAATTGATTATTTTATATCATGGTAATCGTTAACGATGGTTGCCTAATCAATCCATAATCAGTAAGATTTGTGCTTGAATGCATTAATTCCTTATTTTTGACTATTTACTTATATTTATTGATGTGTATGATATAGTATTGATGATTATTATTTAGTGGTGTTGTTTATGCCCTCATTATTTTGATTATGTACAGAATACAAATGTTAATGCATGATATAATTGATTTATGCACTTTATGATATGTGATTATTGTATATTATGTTAATGTCTAATATTTTAGATTATGGTACAATAATGTGGATTGTGCAATTGTTGTGACTAGTGGCCAACTTATCTTGTATGATTATTAATGAAAGATGAATCAACTATATTAACTCTGAAACCTGACTATGGAAGCATGGTACTGTGGTATCGTATATGATTGAAATATGATACATGTGACCCATCTCAAGGTAACTTGAAGTATTCAAAGTTTGATCACAGAATGGTATATGATTACTTAACCCTATTGCAGGAAAAAAATATGTAGTCATATTTGACTCTACTACAAGAGAGAATATGTAGTCATAGTTAATTAAATAAAAGAGAAAATAAATTATATATATTTTGGCCTAGTCTCCTTGGTTTATTTTGTATGGATGATAAATTGTTAATTATGTTTCATACATTGTACATATTAAAATTATAGTTTTCTATGTGCAGCATTTTCTTATTTCACTTATTTTCTTTTATGATTATGGATGGATTACTTACTAGGTGCTAGCTCACTTCTTTTGGTTGTCTTCTTTAAGTTATTCAATTAAGCAGTAGAGGGGGTGTGAGTTAGAGAAGTCACACTAGTATTTTTTGCAAGTTGCTAGACTTTATTGTAAATGTGTAAATGAATGTATGCTTGTAAACTCTATTATGAATATGACATTGTGTCGCATGTGAAAGTCAAACAAGAATTGTGATATTAGTATTTCCATGGATTTTTCAAATGAACTAGATTTGCTCGTAAAGCTTTCCATTGTTTTGAGTTAAGATTTATCTACTCCAATTCATTTTGTAGAGGTTTACAATTTTTATTGGTCCCTTATTAAATTTGACTTTTTAGCAAGTATTGCCTTGTAAAAATAAAGGAGTTTTTCCACTTCTTTAATTTTTGTGGTCTTTGTCTTAACCCCATTTAAGGGCATGATAAATTTTTGATATCAAAGTTGATGTTGAATTTAACAATAAAAATTGCTAACCCTTAGAATGTGCGAGTGGGGTAGTGTGGAATAGGTAGATGATAGTTAACTAACTCATTCATTATTCTTGTTGACAGATTTTTTAACATGATTAGAGATGAATCTAATGTGGGGTAGCTTTCACCTAAGTTTAAGGTGAGGGGTAGAGATTGAGAAGCAAGAGTGAGAATTTAGGATTTTCTCAAACTATCTTCTCCAATCTTCTTGGGTGAAAGAAAGGATTCTCAAGAGGCATATTAGTGGCTACAAGATATAAAGAGATTGTTCGAGCTCTACCACTACCTTAGAGAGGACAACATTAGGTTTGTAGCCCATATGTGTAGGGGAATGGTAGGAGATTGGTTGGACTTGGTAGACCAGCTTCACAAGGCTTCTAGGCAACCATAGACGTGAGAAGATTTCAAAGATTTGTTTTTGTAGAAGTACTACCCTCCTAGTATGCGGGCAAAATATGAGAATGAATTTGAAAAGTTATGTTAAAGAAATGCGACTATAGAGAGATATGAGATAGAATTCACTAGATTATCACTATTCTCTATAAATATCATGACAAATGAGAGCAAGAAGATTAAGAAGTTCTACCAAGGTTTGAACCCATAGTTCTAATTTCCAATAATTATGCAAAGGCTAAGGATAGTAGATTTAGCCATGATTATAGAGAGTGGATTAGTAGAATTTGGCACAAAGATGAGAGTGGATTAGCTAGTAGCTCTGACTTCAAGATTTGTTAGAGCTATACGTTCTACTTCGAGGTCAGTTTTAGTGTTGCAAGCACCCCCACAATCAAGCAAAAGACCCTCTAGCAATCAATTCAAGGGCAAAGTGAAGAAATTTAGACTAGGATAGGGAACAACTACATGTTAGAGATACAAGAGAAGCCATCCTAGTCAGTACACGTAAAAGGATGGCAAGTGTTTCACTTGTGGCTAGAAGGGTCACAAGGCGATAATTTGCCCTTTTGGAGAGGGATCTTATTAGAGTTCAAGTACCATGCCTTTCCAACCACACTACCATTGTTACTAATGGTACCTTTAGTTTTTAGGGCAAGGCACGACCTAGGTGTTAGCAACCAATGATGACTCGAGCAAAGCAGGGTCAAACCATCAAACTATAGATCATAAGGGGAAAGCCCCTACCTATGGGAGAGTTTACATCATAACATGTCAAGAGGTGGAAGAATCAGATGTAGTGATAGGTATCATTCAGGTCTCCTCATTCCCTACTTTAGCATTATTTGATCTTGATGCTACTTAGTCATTTATTGCTTATGATTTTGTAAGCAAGCACAATATTGATAGTGTAGAGACTAACAACCAGATGTTAGTGAGTACTCTTGTTGGGTGTATCCTAATAATGAGATAGATATGCAAGACCTATCAAATTCTACTAAAGGGAAGGAACTTGTTAGTGGATCTTTTTGTCCTACTAATGGACTTTAATGTGATTTTGGGGATAAATTTTTTGGTAGCCTACTATGCCAATGTTGACTATATTGGAAAGTGAGTCTACTTTTGAATTTCAAGAGAGCCAAAATTCTATTTTGGTGGTGCTAGCTAGAGCGTCCTCAAGCTTGTTTCTATAGTTAAAGTCAAATAGTTATTGTAGAAGGGATGTCAAGGATATTTGACATCAGTCTTGGAGGTTGATGTGAAAACCCTCAATTTAAATGACCTCCAAATTGTCTGAGAATTTGCTGACATCTTTCTCAAGGAGTTATTAGGCATATTAGTAGATTGTAAGGTAGAATTCACTATTGATCTAGCTCTTGGGGTAAATCCAATCTCTAAAACCCCTTATAGGATGCCTCCTTCAAAGTTGAAGGAATTGAAAAATTAGATTCAAGAGTTGTTAAAGAAGAAATTTATCTAATTGATCACATCTTTATGGGGTGCTTTTATCCTTTTTGTGAAATAAAGGATGGAAGTATGAGATTGTATGTTGATTACCAAGAGTTGAACAAGGTGACTATGAAGAATAAGTACTTACTTCCAAGGATGGATGATCTATTTGACTAATTATAGGTGTTAAGGTCTTTTCCAAGATCGATTTAAGATCTAGATACTATCAATTGAGGATCAATGTAGAAGATGTGCTAAAGACGACCTTTCGTATCTATTATGGGCACTATAAATTTTTAGTGTTGTCTTTTGGTTTGACTAATGTCCTAATAGTATTCATGGATTTGTTGAATAGAATATTCAAACCCTATCTGGACCAGTTCTTAGTTGTTTGGAATGAAATTGTGTAGTTTTTTATTGAATAATCAATACTTAATGCAAGTTAATTATGATTAATTACATGAAATTAGTAATATTTCTTGTTGTGGTGGAAATTTATATAAAACTTAAATTTTGCATGAAATAGGAGGAATTGAAAGAAGTATGTCAAGCGTTTTATATTGTCTCTAAATTCAATGAACAAGTTCGTAATATTTGTGTAAACTCAACAATTGTTTGTAGTATTTACATAAACAACACAAAGTTAGTTCATTGCATTTAGATGTTTTACAATTCATCAAGTTTGTATAGTTTATGTAAACACAACAAAATAATTTTGTTGTGTTTACTAGATTTATAATTTGTATGGTTCGTATTATTTGTGTAAATACAATGGAATTAGTTCATTGTGTTTATCATTTTCATTTACATCTGACTTCATGGTGTTTGTGTAAGCATAACGAAATTAGTCAATTGTATTTACCACATTTTGTAGTTGAACAATAGTGATTTATAAAGCCAAGTCTAAACTAGATAGAGCATTTTGAGTAAGTTCGTTTGGTTGGAGCAAACTCCACAACACTTGAGGAGTGAATAATTAACCTAGAAATCAGAATATTATTTTGATATGTATATGAATTATTGATATTGATTTATGATCTTCCAACATATGTATGCAATTCATGTGAATTATTATTGTTTAAATGACCCCATTTGTGTATTTGATAAATATATATGTGCTATTATTAACGTGATTGCCAAGTAAAATTATAGGAATTTATTATTGAAGGTACATGGGTTGATATTTAGAAGGAAGCAAATGAAGGTATGACATGGGAAACATAAAGAGAAGAAAAGGAATTTCAAGGGTGAGCTGCAATGGAAATGCCAATCGAGGAAAAGAAAAAATTGAGAAAACAAGGATATAAGTTAAGAGTTGCATGGAAATTCACATCTCCTTCAAGTTAGCCACCAATACCTTGATTTTAGCCTTGATTCCAACCTTTGCAACCTTACCATATTAGAAAGGATGAGCATGGATGAAGTTGAAGAGGCAATCTATGATTTTGGAGAGGAAGATAAAAAGAAAAGTTAAGGCAACGTGCAAAAGAATCTCTCTATTTGCAACCTTACCATATTAGTAGGGACGAGCATAGATGAAGTTGAAGAGGCAATCTACAATTTTGGAGAGGAAGATAAAAAGAAAAGTTAGGGCAACATGCAAAAGAATCTCTCTATTTTCAACCTTACCATATTAGCAGGGATGAGCATGGATGAAGTTGAAGAGGCAATTTACAATTTTGGAGAGGAAGATAAAAAAAAAGTTAGGGCAACATGCAAAAGAATCTCTCTATTTGCAACCTTACCATATTAGCAAGGATGAGCATGGATGAAGTTGAAGTGGCAATCTACAATTTTGGAGAGGAAGATAAAAAGAAAAGTTAGGGCAATGTGCAAAAGAATCTCTCTATTTGCAACCTTACCTTATTAGTAAGGACGAGCATGGACAAAGTTGAAGAGGCAACCTGCAATTTTGGAGAGGAAGATAAAAAGAAAAGTTAGGACAATGTGCAAAAGAATCTCTTTGTCTTTCTCTCATTTTCTCATTTCACCACTCATTTTCATTCGGCCTCCACCTTCAACACTTGTCCTCACCTCCAACCTCTTCTCTACCAAGATCAAAGAGGAGTTTGAGAAGGCTTTTAGCTAGGATCGACAACAAGGAAGGAAGTTTCATTGGTTGCCACTCGTATACACATAAAATAGGGGGTGCATCATCCATGTTTTGCATGGACAATTTAAGAAGAACCTTACCAAGGTGTGGTCACTATCAAAACCAGTTTTCTCCAACATTCTCAAGTGATCTTGTGTAAGAAAAGGAATTTTATTTCATCCTTTTCCATCCGCTTAGAGAGATCAACATTATATTGTGTATAATTATTCAAAAACAAAACAAAAATTTATGTTTTCATGTTATTTCAACAATATTTTTGTTAAGATTTTGTTTTGAACAATGTATGTCAATCGTGAATGATGAAATATTAAAGTTTGAATGTTGTTTACTTGAGTTGTGAATGTTAAAATCTTATTGAAAGAAGAAGATCTCGTACTTATCAAGTGTAGTTTTGTATTTTGTTTTTTTTCGATGAATAATCTATTAATTCAGCCTAGATTTGTTGTGCGACTTATCAGTTTATGATTTTTCTTTGAAAGATAACTTTCATTTGCCATTGATTTCATTGAGTTTCACTAAGAATTAAAAAAGATAAAATTCTTAGAATAAGAAGGCACCGATTTATGATTTTTCCATTTTTAATCATAGATTTTTGAGAAGTTCAGTACTATTCGAGTTTGATTTTGAATGTTTTAATGTTAGATTTTTTTTTGAGATTTTGTAGGACTAACTTAGGAATATATTAGTGATTTTTGTAGAATTTTTACGATGTTTTTGGTATTTTACTCATAGTGATTTCAGTAGCTTATTTTGGTAGCTTTTTCAGCATTTCTAGTAAGAATCAGATGTTTGAATTCAATTCCATACTTGCACCAAACATTAAGGGATTGAATTTAGTGATTTTCTACGTATCATCAAATATCAATCAAATAAAAGTGATTTCATAATATTTTATCAAGAATTTGAATTGATCAAGATTTTATAAGATAATGTTGCTGAATAGAAATAATAACTTTTCTGAAATCTGATTTGCACTATTTTGTTTACATTATAAATGTTGTTGTGCTTAATTTTGTGATCATTTGTCAATTTTTTTTTGCATAATTTTTGGTTAAGTAGAATTAAAGTTATGAATTTTACAAGTTGAGCTAAATTCTACCATGTTATAAATCTTAAATCAGAAATTTGCATATTTTTGGTAAGAGAAGAAGCCCCTAATGTAATTTTTGGTCTTGAATTACTAGTAAGCCTTAGTATTTTTGTTAGAATAATAATAGAAGACCTAAAATCTAATATTAATCCTCATTTCTTTGTGGATCAATCTATACTTATTGGTATCTTTAACAGACATTGTGTACTTGTAATTATAAATTTTAAAATTTAAAATTCACAAACAAGTTTTTGGTATCATTGTTGAGGAAACTATTACAGATTGATTTAGTTTTTAATTAAAAAACCAAATTAAAGTCTTAATTCACATTTTTTTCTCATTTGGTTGTGCATTTTCAGATGAAAGATAATGGAGAGTAACTTCTATGCCTTTGAAAATGAATATCTTCCAATATATGACTTATGTCATATAGAGGGACATATTACAACTAAATGTATCTTTTATGACTATTATTATAATACACAAAAATACAATAAAAGATGTGCTAATTGTCATATGATTAGTCATACAAAAGATGAGTGTTTGCAAACTGATCCTAAATGTGAAACAATAAAAGTCATAAATGCTTTAAGTGAACCTTATCATTATTATGAAGAGGAAAATAATGCGTACTATGATTATCAACAAACTAATGAAGTTAGGGGTACATCAAGTGAGTTTGATTTTGTAGGTAAAATGGAAGCCTTAGGGGACCAAATAGAGGAGCTTACTAAGAGGATAAAAGCTAGAGAATATGATATACCCACACCTATAGTGTTAGATTTATCACATAAAGACCCAATGTAGGAAGTTTCTCCTTCAGCTAACCTAGTAGAAGAAACTTGTAATGAAACACCCCTAAATTTTAAGGAAAACTTAAAAGATCCTATAAGAGAATTAGAAGGAATTAATGAAGAGGAAAACATAGTTATAAATGACATAGAGGAGCTCATAGATGCTTATGCTACCCTTAGATTTGGTAAGGTAGTTAATGCTCCTACACCTATTAGAGAAAATAGAGAATTTGATAAAGTCAATGAAAAAATAATGATAATATAGATGAAGAAAATCAAAAAGATAATAATGTTAAAGAATGTGATAAACAACTTGAACAAAATGAGTTAGTAGAAGAATTTTTTTAGCCAACTCAACTTACATCTTTAGCTCCTTTTCCTCATAAATTACAACAAAAAGAAAACTTAAAAGACGATCAAATAAGAAAAGTTTTTGAACAAGTGTAAGTAAATATTTCTCTTTTAGACTTAATAACTCAATTTCTATCATGTGCTAAATTCATTAAAGAGTGGTGTACTAAGAAGAGAACTAAAAAGGTACTTAAGAGAGTTTTTCTAGCTAATGAAGTAAGTTCTCTTTTTACTAAACATTTACCTAAGAAACTAAATGATCCTAGCACTCCCTTAATTTCTTATATTGTTGGTCATAAAACATTGGATAGAGTTCTTATGGATTTAAGAGCAGGAATTAATGTGATACCTAATAGTGTGTTCAACTCTTTAAGTTTGGAAGGTCTAATTCCTACCAAAACCATCATCTAACTAGTCAATAGGTCTATTAGATATTCTTAAGGTAAGATTGAGGATGTGCTTATTAGAATTAAGAACTTTATTTATCCTATAGATTTTATTATCTTAGAAACCCATAACTCAAGTCAGTCTAATTTCATTCCACTTATCCTTAATAAACCATTTTTTACTACAACTTGCACTATAATTAATCGTAAGAGTGGAAATATGAGGTTAGCATATAGAAATGCTAGTCTAAGACTAAATGTTTTTTGACCAAGAGGAGAAGAAGTTGATGATTGTAAGGATGATGAAGTGAATGTAAGTACGATTCAATTTTTAGAAGAAGAAGAAGGAATAGACAAAGTTATACATGAAGGGATGTTGAAACCTTTGAATTAGGAAGAATTAGAAAAGGATGATCAAGTGAAAGAAGAAATAATTGTTAATGAAGTTTGTGGAGGGGAGAATCAAGTACTAGATCCTTCACTTAATTCCTTAAGTGACATACATAACCTTGATGCTTTAGATTTAGAATTAAAACCTCTACCCAAGGATTTAAAATACAACCATTTAGGTAAAAATGATACTTTTCTAGTGATTATTGCTTTTGATCTTTCTCTAGAGTAAGAGTTGAAGTTGTTGAGCCTATTAAGGAAATATAAGGACACTATAGGTTGGACAATGGTAAACATTAAGGTAATAAGTCCTACCATTTATTAGCATAGGATCTATTTAGAAGATAATGTTAAACCTACTAGGGATCCTTAGAGACATTTAAACCAAAATATTAAAGAAATGGTTAGAAAAGGGATTTTTAAATGGGTAGACAATGATATAATTTATCCTATTTCTGATAGTACTTGGGTAAATCTAGTGCAAGTTGTTCCCAAAAAGTCAAGGGTAATAGTTGTGGAAAATGAAAGTCATGAGTTCATACCTATTAAAGTTCAAACTTGTTGGCGAGTTTGCATAAATTATAAGCAGTTTAATGCTACTACCAAAAAAGATTATTTCCCCTTACCTTTTATAGATTAATTGTTGAAAAAGTTAGAGGGCAAGAATATTATTGTCTTAAATAGGTATTTAGGTTATAATCAAATTTTTGTATCTTTAAAAGACTAAAAAAACAACATTTACATGTCCTTTTGGAACATATGCATTTCAAAAAATATCATTTGGATTATATAATTCGCTTGCAACCTTCCAAAAGTGCATGATGGGTATTTTCAATAAGATGATCAAGAGTTGTCTTGAGATTTTCATGAATGATTTTTCTATTTTTGATGCCTCTTTTGAAGCATATTTCTATAATTTGAGAATGATGCTAGAAAAATGTAAAGCGAAGAATTTAGTCCTAAATTGGGAGAAGTGTCATTTTATGGTTCAAAGTGGCATAGTATTGGGACACATGGTCTCTAAAAAGGATTTGGAAGTAGATAAAACTAAGGTGGAATTAATTGTCAATCCACTTGAACTTAGAATAGTAAAGGACATAAGAACATTTTTAGGTCACGTTGGATTTTTTAGAAGATTTATTAAGAACTTTAGCAAAATTGTTAGACCTTTAGCACACCAGTTGAAAGATGTTCCATTTGTTTTTAATAAAGATTGTAAGGAAGTTTTTTATACATTAAAAAATCATCTTATTTGAACCTTAGTTGTTCAATCTCTATATTAGAACCACTCATTTGAATTGATGTGTGATGTTTTTAATTTTACAATAAGTACTATTTTAAGGTATTATTTGAATTAATAAGATTGCTACCCCTTATCATCCCTAAACTAGTAGTCAAGTTGAAAGTGTTAATAAGCAAATCAAGTTGATTTTAGAAAAAGTGGTTAATTGCACTAGAAATGATTAGGTAAATAAGCTTATAGATACTCTTTGAGCATATTGAACTGCATTCAAAACTACCCTTGGAATGTCACCATAAAGAATGATTTATGGAAAAACTTGTCTACTTACCTACTGAATTAAAGCATAAAGCATATTAGGCTATTAAGAGAATAAATATGGATTTAGATGTAATAGTTCTCTTAGAAGATTGTAGCTTGTAGAATTATATGAATTAAGGGATGAGGCATATGCAAGAACATTGGTAGGGAAAAAAAGGATGAAAGCTTTTCATGATAAGAAATTAATGAGCAAAGCATTTACTTTTAATCAAAAGTATGGTTGTATATGTCTAGACTTCATATCCACCTAGGAAAGCGTAAATCTCGATGGATTGAGTCATTTATTGTTTGGATAGTTTATCCATACGAAGCTGTAGATATTGAAAATCCCAAGAATCATAATATTTTTAAGGTGAACGGACAAAGGCTCAAACTAATTTTGAAAGTTCCTAGGGAAATTTCATTTAAGGCTAATGAAGTTATGTTGAGTAAACCACAATGTGTAATGGGTTGTTAGCTATGAGATTTTATTTTCTTTTTTAATTTTGTTTTTACTATTAGTTTTTTTGCTAGTCATAATCTTTTTAGTAAGTTGCTAATTTCTTTTCTTTTCTCATAAAAAGACAACTTAGGCAAAAGATATTGGTTGACTTTGATTCTTCTCGCATTTTGTGTGTGACCTTGGTATGCTTTTATTTGAATAATCTCAATTTATGCTTTAATTGTGTATGCATAGTTGGATAAGAGATAATCAAAATAGATTAATTAGAATAGAGAATCAAGAGCAAGACAACTATGTTGGAACCTCAATAAATAGAATAGAAGAGATGGTGGGTCAAGAACAAACTATAGGAGATATCTTGTACCTTAAGCTAGTTGATGAAGCATCTTGTATTGAACTCCCAGAATTTGAAGGAGATAGATTCAAATTAAATTTCCACTTTATTGATCAACTTCCTCATTTTCATAGATTAGAAAGGGAAGATGTATATTATTTTCTCAAGAAATTTAATAAAGTTTGTCAAATGATGAAGGCATTACAAATAAATATGGATGCCATTAAATTGCAGTATATTCTATTTACTCTAAATGATTCAGCTAAGTGGTAGTTATATACTGCCACACTTGAATCAATCCACTCATGGACTAATTTTTACTTAATATTCTTGGAAAAATATTATCTTACCCATTTAACAATTAAGAAGAAAAAAGAAATTTGGTTTTGTCATCAAAAGCCTAAGAATCTTTTTGATGATATTTTGAAAGACTTTGAGACTTGCTTACATAATGCCCTCATCATGGAATCAATAAAGCTCAACTCATTGGAATTGTGCACAAAGGGGTAGATGTGAGAACTAAAACTCTACGAGAGTCTACTTGCCAGAATGGATTTCTTAAACTAGAATGTGAAGAGGCATAGCAATTTTTAGTAAACTTCACCAAGAGAATAATGCAATGGGAAAATTCTGTAGAACCAAGACAAGATAAAAGTCAAGCATCTCATGGAATACATCATGTTAATATTGGAACGTTATTGGATGCTAAGTTTAATGCAATGATGAAGAAAATAGAAGAAATGCAAAATAAAGGAAAAGCTAGTGCAACTTCTATATTAGCTTGTGTAGGCTCTAATGGTATTAGTCACATGGTTGATGTTTGTCCTACAATCCACAATAATGCCCTCGTTCAAGATTTCAATGATGTGTTTTACAAAGGGCAAAGTGACATGTATAGCAATGCATATAATCCAAGTTGTGAAATCACCCCAATTTTTCTTGGAAAGGAAATAATGGACAAGGGGCCAAACTATCTTCTATAGGACAATAGCCAAGGATTGCATCTGATCATACTCAATCTGGAAACCAAGTACCTTCTTCTAGATTGAATAATTTGGAAAAGAAAATGACTAAGATATTAAGAGCATGAAACTCCTTGGTAAGGAGCATGCTCAATACAATTTTGACTTCCAATTTTGATGTTGAGGGAGCTTATAGAAGATTAGAGCAACAATTGCAAAGCTTATCAATGTCATTAAGGGGTAGATTGAGAGGAGAATTACCAAGTTAGTCGATTTCCAATCCTCATGGACAACTTGGATCTAGACCTAATAATCTTAAAGCCAGTAATAGTTCTTAAGGAGGAGCCACTTAATCGTGATGTCTTCATTTATTAATTACAATTTGGTGGTATCTATGCTAGGAAACTACCTAGCTTGCTTGTAAGTCAATCGAGATGTAAGAGTCTAAGTTATACACAAGTACAAAATAATAATAATAATAAACTTTTACTTTTTAGTTATGCTTTTGTAAGTAATTACTTTTATAATTGTTGCGTTTTTGTTTAAATAATTATTGCATGGATGCCTTAATTTTTTTTCCTTTATATATGATTGCACTCTTGATTCCATATTTTGTAACATGTGTGTTGGTATATAAGTATAGGTTGCAGGTAATGAACAAAGGTAAGCAGCTAATGGAAACACTATCACCTTCAACACTAAAACCTCGAAAGACGTAGACTACAAGTGAAATAGATTAAAGAGTGCACAAAAGGAGAGTGAATTGTATTCTTCAATAATAATTACAATTAAAACTTTGTTTAAAAACTTTCAATAACAATTTATGTCTACATAAATCAATTTATAAAGTTTCAACCAAGGTTTACAGTTCAAAAACCTCTTGAATTTTAAGTGCTATAAATTTGACAATCAAACTACACTTAAATAATTCACAATTTCATGTTAAATAGGAAAAACAAGTAAGTAGAATTAAATTCTTTCTCCCTGTTTGTGAAACCTTTCTCTTTAGTTCTTTAAATCTTCATATCACAAATTTCTCCTCTACAACAATCTTTAGTGACTGATTATCTTCATCGAGATTAAGAGATCTAGAGAGGCTTGATCAATGCTTTAGAGGTTGCATGAGTGGCTTTTCTACTTTTCAGTAATTATCCTGATCAACATAAAAATATGCCCATTAAATAATTAGTAATGTCATATGCACACTCCACATCCATCTACTATTTGATCAACATTCACTCATCATGTTTTGATCCACATCTATCTCAAATTAATCTTTATCTTTTAATAATAATTCAACACTTTTTAGAAGATTTCAACCTTCCATAAGAAACACAATGTTTCTCTATAACTCATTGCTCTAGATAAACATCCTAGATCATTGAAAAATTCTCTACAAAAAATAAACTTTCTCGACTAAATTTTTCATCAAATATAAAAACATCTCATTATATTAATGCTAACTTTAACACATCATAAAATAGAATATGTAACTCAACACAACTAACTCAATAAATTCAACATGTAACATACACGTGACAGATTAAATATTTTTATAATAATAATTTATCACGTGTTAAAATAACTTTTTATGTTTTATAATACTAACCTAAGACATTACCTTAGTATTCAAATATGCAATTCAATGTATGTAGTCATGCTAACTTAATGAATTAAATATATATTAATTCAACAAGTTATAGTTTATAACTTAAACATAAATTCTAAAGTAACGTTTCTAACTCAACAAGTTAATCACATACACAATATATGATACATAAGTCTACAATTTAAATCATATCATGTTAAACATTATTGTTAAACTAACTCAACGACAAGTTGTATCAATATAATCTAACTAAATGATATGTTCTTTAACTTAGCAAATTTTGTGATCCAATATAGAAAATCATTTAAATAATTTCTTATATTTCTATATAGAATGACGTTTTAAATTTACTTCTTAAATAACTTAATTAATTGATTAAATATGATTAATTTATGTTTTACACACATTATCAAAACATAATTCTTAACAATAGAGAAATATAAACAAGCATTGATGTGGGCAATCAAGAATAATGCACAAATGGTTCAACCCATAATGGAGAAAGGAAATACTTCTAGAGAAACAAAATAAAGAACCAATAATTGCATTTAAAAAGGCGAAACAAAAGAAGATACTCAAGGTGGTGGTTGAAAAATCCATTGTAACTATGGAGATAATGCATAACGATCCACTTATCTACTACTATATATGTGCGAAGGATGGCAAAAAGAGGAAAAGTCACACATCGAGCAAAGATTCTATCCAATGATACCTCATCAAATTTTCAAAAGGGAAGCATAAGACAACGATGAGACTACTAACATTGACAAAATTTGTTGTTAGTTTTACATTGATTTTATTACATTATGGTGCATGTGATGCTATGTTATGTTTATGACTTTTTCCTATTCCATCTTACATTATAAATAGTTTGTTCTTAATAGTAGATGACTCCAAGCGTTACAATATAAGAATTTAATGCATATTTTATATGCAACTTATTTTTTATCAACTATATAGCTTGCTCTCAAGAATTTATCGTGCTTAGTTTTCTTTCTAGACATACACATATATTTGTGCGAGTATTTTAATAACATGTTTCTATCAAGTGTAAAGGTGCAGGTATGGGGGAAAGAAACATCTATATGTAATTTGTAAGTTTTATAGGTACATGAGCATAATAAGCAAGGTGAATTTTAAAATGAAAATCATTTGTGTGCTTTCTACCATATTTAGGTACACCTCCTTATACCTATTCTTCTATTGTGCATTCTTTTATATCATTTCACATTGAGGGCAATGTCATGTTTAAGTATGGGGGGAGGGTTAAGTTTTAAAAGAAAAAATATTTTGAATGTGGTAAATTATTTTGTTAAATCTTGATGAGATTCTCTTGTATTTTTATGTTTTCTTGTCATTGTTATTGTTGTCTTTACAACTTGAGTGAGAGGAAGGAGAAGTTGGATTCTTAGGAAATGCTTGATAGGTCGGCCTATAGGAAGGATTTATCTTGAATCCAAGGAATGAAGAACTCTAGAGATAACCACATCTGATCCTCTTTTAAGTTCAAAATACACCTATACTTCATTTCTATATAGTTCCTAATTAAGGCTATTAGTTGAAGCTAAACACTTGAGTTATGATTTTAGGTAGCTGAATTTTGATGTTACACTTGGGGTTGTCCCAAAAGAATGGTAAAATGTAGGAATAAAGTATTGATTACCTATTCTCACAAGCTGAGGATAGAGCCTAAGCAACCTCTTAGTCTTTACGTAATGCATACCAGCATGGGAGGTAATCTCAAGGGTAGAGGGTTAGATATTACAAAAAATAAAAATTAAAGGATAATGTTTACTCAAGGTAGCTATCTTAATAAGATTATTTTAAATGAATAACTCAAACTTGGGAAGCAAATATGAAAACCTTGAATTGGGAAATACTTTAAGTGGTATTTGGGTTAGAATGGAGAAAGGTGAGGTGAAGTATAGGGTTTGATTTCTCATGCCTAGAAAAAGGGTAAGTCCTAAGTTGTGGTTGACTAGAATAGCATAACCAAAAAATTCAATTATAGCCTTTCGGTTGTAAGAGGAGCAAGACAACAATGATGGCTATTTCGTGATTTTTCGCTCTATTTTGAATAGAATTACAAAATTTTTAGAGATTTGCATGATTCCAATTTCATTCATAATACATTTTATGTTTAATCTCCTAGGGCTTGGGTTGGTAGTAGGAGATTTCAAACCTCGTCTTTTATATACCAATGAAAAATTCTATTGAGGATCAAAAATTGATGTGGTGGGTGGAGGGAGTGGCATAATAAGAGCTTGAGTTACACCAATGGTAATAGAAGTAACATACGATAATTACCTCCTAGAAATGAGTCTAAAGTCAACTTCCCTCTTTGGAAGAAAAAAACTTAAGAGTTATTGGGGCTTTGCCCTTCCCTTCAATCTCAATTCCTTTATGATAGCAGGAAGGTCAAGTAGACTCATTAAGTTGAATACCTGGTTGATGGCACAATTTGTGTTCTAATATAATTTTTTCTTCTCAAAGCCAATTGATCTTGAAGTTTAAGAGTCATTTTCAATGCTTGTTTCTTGGTGTTCTAAGGACTAAGGTTATTTGCCAAAAATTGTTGCTAATAATCATCATATACAACTTGAAATTATGGCTCTAATGATTCAATCTTAGCCATGTGTAACTCCTCGTCTTCAAAGGAAGAAGGTGATCCTTATGGTGTAGGGCTAATAGTCTCTACCCTTTCTATTCACTTGGAGTTCTTAAAGATTAATTTTCTTTTCTTCATTTGTTGAGTTTCATTGGTGGAATGTGCTACATGCTTGTGAGGAGTATCCAAAACACCAAGAATACTCTTTGCAAAGAAGAGAGATCATGTTGCCCTTCTTCCACGACCTTTGCCACCATCCTTTCCAACACCTCTTGTTCTTCTAGTTTTGCCTCTGCCTCTAGAAGTTGGACAATGAAGAACTAATGTTCTTCTAGTTTTTCCAACATCCGTGTGTCAACGTTTGACGCCCCATAAATAGATTCTACTTGTTCCTTAGTAGTAATTATATAATCAATCATACCCTCCTAGATTTCTTTCTCCATACTCTCAACCGCAATTTGCTTTTCTTCCTTGGTCATGTTCTTCAGCCAACTTAGGAGACTCATTATAGATTTTAAGTGGTGGCGCGAAGAAAATAGTGGAAGATTTGAAGGTTGGAAGGATTGAGAAATGAAAAAAGAGTTGAAACACTCTGATAAATACTATGATAACAGAAGGTTCTAGATATAGTGAGTTTCAACTAAAACCTACAGAAAACAAGACCATTTCAGAATGTTTCAACGAAACGTTTCAATAGGTTTCTACTAAAATAACTAAAATCTTTTGATTTCATTCCTTATAGATTTAAACTTCCGAAAACACTAGGAGTGCGTCAATTCTGCCAAATCAAAGGCAATAGATCCTTTGAATGAAACTTAAGCTCCCCTCAAATATGTGTCTTATGATTTAAAAATGAAATTTTCTTAAAACACAAAAAAAATTAAGATCAAGAACAACGTAAAAATGAAGTGAGCTCCCCCTTTCTAAATGCCAAAAAAATAAACTAGAATATCATAAAAATCAACATTTTTTTTTGGTTTGACAATAATAGTTTTTATCTTTATTTCAAAGTTTTCTATATATAATTACCTCTTTAGTGAAAAAAAATATTTTAATCAATAAAGTGTAAGATTACTAAAGGCTTTAAGTCTTCACATTTAGTTTAAATTTCATGTCACTTATCATGAAGACTTAGTCTTGTCTTTCACCTCATCGTCCTTAATAATCAGTTCATATAAGCACAATGCTACGACTTAAGGCTCTTAGTTAAAAAAAATTAGAGTCATCTAATATGCTCTCTCCATCTAAAAAGCTTGTCTTGTGAAGCAACCCTAAAGTATATTTCCCTTAACATTGCTATCATATATATTACATATCAAAAGAGAGAATTACGAATGGATATTGACTTTTTAGTACTTTACAAGCATATACTTGGATTCTTTCTTTCTTTTTCATTAATTCATCCCATAATTTTCTTTTCATCAACTTTTCAATACAAGTAATTTTGGAATGTCAATATAGAGAAATATATACATAATGATAAGGTTAGTTAAAATATCTTGAGTAATCATTGCTTTCAGTCACTTTTTCTTATTTTTCTCCCTAACATACTAGACTTCACTAAATTTTTTAACTAGAAATCTTCAAGTTTAACTTTGAAGAATACAATTACTAAATTAATAAGGTGACTTAGCTATTTTTCAGATTTTGATTCTCATACTAAGTTTCATATAAGCATTATTCCATTTGTAGAGCTCTAACCTTCAATAATTTTGTTGAACAGTTAAATGTATTTTAACTCTTATATTAAATTATTCTAATCATATAATAGAAACTTAGTAGAAAATAATTAATAGACATTGCACTAGTTTGGATTTTTTCCTATTTTTCTAAATTTTTAAAAAAAAAAATTGAAAGAAAGAAAAACAACCAAACCAAAAATAATTAAAGTAAATGAAATTAGAAAACAAAACTAAAAAAAATAGTAAATGAGTTTTAAATAGAAACTAATGATTTTTAATAAAAGGTAGTAAAACCAAAGTAAAAGCATCAAAAGTTATTCAGGCAATATATACCTAAGTCTCTTCTTAATTTGATCAACTATTTTTCTTCAAGAAGTTTGATGAAAATATCTACCAATTGATCATGGGTAGGAACAAAATTTAATTTTATATTCTCTTTAATAACACTGTCTCTTAAAAATTGATGTCTAATTTCAATATATTTGACTCAGAAGTGTAGTATAAGAATCTTAGACTAATGGCACTATTACTATCATAGTTGATTGGAGTTACTACATATTCAACACCATAGTCTTTCATGGTTTGTCTCATGCATAATATCTATGCACAATACAAGGTAGTAGTAACATTCTACCTTAGTTGTGGATAGTGCAATATAGTTCTGCTTCTTGTTAAACTATGAAATTAATAAACTTCTAATAGTTGACAAGTTTCATTAGTGCTATTCTTGTTCAACTTGCATCCAACATAATAAGCATCACTATATCTAATTAAATCGAGACTACTATCCTTGAAATACATTAATCCATAATTAGATGTTCCTTGTAGATATTTTATTATCCTTTTAACTATAGTCAAATAGGATTCTTTAGGTTATGCTTGAAACCTAGTACAAGCATAGACACTAAACATTATGTCAGGTTTAGATGCAATTAAGTACAATAGAGAACCTATAATTCTCCTATATTTCTTTACATCTATATCCTTTCTTGATTCAATTTTATCTAATTTAATTGTTGAGCTCATAGGTGTTTCTGTTGTCTTGTTATTTTTCATTGCAAACTTCTTTAATAACTATTTTGTATATTTTTCTTGGTACACAAATATACCTTTTTCAATTTCTTTAATTTGTAACCCTACAAAGAATATCAACTCATTTATTAAACTCATTTTAAATTGATTTTGCATCTGATCTGCAAAATAATTACTTAAATTTTCATTAGTTACTTCAAATATAATGTCATCAATATAGATCTAAACAACTAGCAAACCAAAATTATTTTTTTTAATGACTAAAGTATTATCAACCTTATCAATTAAGTAACCATTATCTACCAAAAATGTTTTTAGCCTATCATACCAAACTCTCAAAGCTTATTTCAATCCATATAAGGTCTTCTTCAATTTGAAAACATGATCTAGAAAATCAACATCCTCAAACTCAAGTGATTGTTCTACATACACTTCTTTAATTAGACTATTTAAAAAGGCATTTTGACATCCATCTGATATAACTTAAAATTCATATAGGCAGCAAATGCTAGTAATATTATAATAGCCTCTAACCTAGTTACAAAAGTAAAAGTTTCTTCATAGTTTATTTCTTCTTGTTAATTATAATCTTATGCAACTAATCTAACTTTATTCCTAATAACATGTCTTAATTCATCAGATTTATTTTTAAAAACTCATTTAGTGTCTATCAATGAATGATCTTGAGGTTTAGGGATAAGATCTTAAACCTCATTCCTTCTAAATTGGTTAAGTTCTTCTTACGTGACACTAATCCAAAAAACATCATTTAATGCCTCATTTATATTTTTCAATTTTATTTCAAATAAAAATGCATAGCATCCTAAAACAATGATTTTAGATCTAGTTTGAACACCCTTAGATGCCACCAATCACAAGTTCTTTAAAGTGTTGAGGCAAAAATTTATAAATTGTAGGGTTTTTAGATCTTTCTTTAATCCTAGTACTTGATTCTTCGTTAATTATCTCTTTAGATTCATCTTTAGAAATACCAACAATTTCTCCTTTATTGTTAATTAGCTCTTCATCAAAATTTACATGTATTAATTCTTCAATAGTCAATGAATTCTTATTATAAACTCAATATGCTTTACTCCTGAAGAATAACTTAAAAATGTCTTCATCAAATTTTGGTTCAAATTTGTTTTTATTTTCTTTTGTATTTAAAATAAAACATCTAGAACCAAAGACTTTGAAATAAAAAACTTTAAGTATCCTTCCTGACCATAATTCAAATGGAGTCTTGTCTAAGCCAATTTCTAAGGTTACCTTATTTAAAATATAGCATATAGTATTAACTACCTCAACTCAAAAATAATAAGCAACATTATTCTCACTATGCATAGTTCTGGTCATTTCTTGTAGAGATCTATTTTTTCTTTCTATAATTTCATTTTGTAAGAAGGTCTTAAGTAATGTAAATCTATATTCTATTCTTAGTTCTTGGTAAAGTCTTTCCATATTTTCATTTTCAAATTTCCTTTTATGATCACTCTTAATTTTCTAAATTTTTAATTATTTCTCATTTTATACTAAATTCAAAAAATTTCTAAACACTTCAAATACTTTACTTTTATGTTTCAAAAATATAACTATGTATATATGGAAAAATCATCTACTAGAATAAATGCATACTTCTTTCTACCCATACGTTTAGTTTTAATAAGTCTAAATAAATCCATGTGAATTAACCCTAAATTTCTCTCGGTAATAATTTTCTTTCTTGATTTAAATGAACTTTTTCTATATTTACCTAGTTCACAAGCATCATAGATTCTATCCTTTTTAAAGTTCATTCTAGGCAACCCATCAACTAAGTTTTTCTTTACTAGTTTATCTAACTATTTCATATGAACATAATCCAACCTTTGATGTCATAATCATGCATTATATAAATTACTTACTAGCAAATAAGAATCAATTAAAGGTATATCTTTAGTCAAGTTTAAAAAATAGACATCATTCTTCCTATAAGCAATAAATTTAACTTCATTAGATTTTTCATCAATTACCAAACATTTCTTAGATTTAAATAAAACCATATATCTTCTAATTGAGATATACTAATTAAATTATGTTCTAAATTTTTAATTACTAAAATATTATCATTTTATCATTAACAAAAATTGAACCAATTATAATAATCTTACATTTTTAGTCATTATTGAATCTCACATTTCCTCCATCTATTTTCTTTAAGTCTTTTAGGATAGTTTTATCTTGTCATATGCTTTGATGCTCTACCATCCATTACCTATTGAGATCTTTTAGTTTTGACTTGTAAGAACAGTCATAATCATTTTCTTTGATATTCAAATTTTCTTAAGTCTATTCTTATCAACAGAGAAAATCTTTCTATTTTACTTACATATCCATGTATTGTTTTGATTTTTAGAATTTCTTTTCAGTACAAAAATAACCTTTTCATTATTGATGACTTTCAAATAACCATTACCATAATCCATTTTATGACTGTTTGAGAAATTAACAAATGCTTATGTCTTTGGTGGTTCATAATTGTAATCTATACCAATCCTATCACTAAAAATCTTATAACTATAGATGATGTTTATTAATTTCTTATCTCCTTTAGTAAAAGTCCCTAGTTTATATTTCAAACCTCTAATCTCTCTTTCCAATTAATCAATTTTTGTCTTCAAAACTAACTTTTCTACACAATTATTTTTAAGTTTGCTATATAAATCAAAAATTTCACTTTGCAAAACCTTATTACCATGAGATTGATTTTCTACTTCTTTGGTTAGTTCTACATTATCCTTTTTTTTAAGTTCAAAAATTTTAACATGCATATCAAAATCAATAAAAATAGACTTATTTTTCTTAAGTATAGAAATTTTAGATTTTAACTTAGTAATTTCTTTTTCTAATTTTATAGTCAATTTATTACTATTCAATAATTTTCTCTTCAAGATAGTATTTTCTAAGCTCACATTCTTTAATTCCTTTAGTAATTCATTATAATCCTCTTGATTAATTTTAGAAACATTTGAGTCATTATTAGAAATAAATGTATTAGGAATTTTAGAGACAGAAAGTACCTCATCAATTTTAACCATGAAGTACACATTTACTGTAGGAAAGGTTTATACTTAAAGAGAAGGTGAATTAAGTATACTATAGATTTTCTAATATTTTTGGTCTCTTTTTAAATCTAATAAATGCAAAAATTAAACAAAAATTAAATTACACAGACAATTTATAGCGGTTTCTCTCAACTAAGGTACATCCACTCCTTAGCCCCTACTCAAAAATTATTATCCTCAGGAGTTTTTGGTTCACTCAAAACCTGGTGTATTACAGCTTTATTCAAAGCAAAATTAACTTGGAAATACATCGATCCTTCGTCAAGTTCTTCCTTTAACTGTACGTACTTTTGTACAATTATCGTGCTAACTATACAAATCTTCGTATAGTTATCTACATGACTTTATGAACTTTTGTAAAGTTACTTAAAACTCTTCTGAAAGAGCATCTTTCAAAGTTTCTTCCACACCACTCCTTGTGGATAGATTCTCTTTTTTAATTTACAATGTAATACAAAGAAGAATTAATCTAGTAAGTATAAATGTAATAAAAAATTTTCTCTTGTAGATATAGCAACACTTAAATCTTCAGGTAATAGCTTTGTTACTGTGGAGTTCTTTCATATGACTTTCAGCTCTCATTCTCCAAAAATCTTCAAGACTTTTAAGAATTTTTCTTTCTAGAGTTACTACCGAAAGTAACTCACTTCTAACTTTGATTTTACTCAATTTATATTATATAAAGAACTTTAACTGATTACACACGATCCTACATACACGTTCTTTTTTTTTCAAATTTCCTACAATTGCTCACTACGTGAATAGTAGAAAAATAACTAACTCGTGAAGTTAGTATAACTCAGCGGACTTATTTTGTAGAATTAACTGTAACTCAACGAATTTACTTCATTGAGTTAAGTTTTACTCAATAGATCTATTTAGTTTCTAGATTTTTTTTGAACCACGATATTCAATCTTGACTTTGTTAAATTTATCTTTGATTGTCATCTATAAATATTTGACCAAGTCTTTAGAAATATAGTAAAACGTGTGTGAATACATGTATGCCACATGTCATCTACAAATTAAATCTTTTTACAATAAACTTTGATTAAATAAAAATATAACAATTAAATAAATCCATCAAAATCATAATATTATGACCCTTCATAAAGTTATGAGCATAAATTTACAAGCTTTATATATAGTAAAATATGACAAACATTCGTAAACTTATCCATTTAACTTTATGAACTCTTACAAATTGACACGTGTAAAGCACAATAACTTATCTTAACAAACTTACGAACCCTTCAAGAGATAACCTTACAGAAGGTCTATCAAGTTATCCTTTTAACTTTACAGATTATATACTTATAACTTTATGAGCTTAAGATTCATAACTTATATATATGTAACTTCATAACTTAACGAATATTCGTAAATTTATCTTTATAACTTTACAAGTCTCCGTAAATTTATATACTTAGATAAATTCTAGAGTTATAAACCAGTGTTATAAATCAGATAAATTTACAATTGTTTGTAAAGTTAACTATATAACTTTTACAACAGTCTATAAACTTATGGACTTAAATAATATTTTGAAGTTCATCATTTTACATAATTGAAGTATAAATCATTTTGTCAATCATCAAAATATAAACATATTAATAGATAAGAACATTATCCCTAACATATTCATTCCTCAAATTAAAATCTTATCTATGTTCCTTTAGTGCTAGTACTTTTAAAGGCTTCAAAAGTAGTAGAGTCATCCCAAGTGATTTGGAAAGTTTACTTCTGTCTTAAGTCATATTTCCTCTGATTATACTACTTTTTGTTAAATTTCTTCTTTTTATCTTTCTTTTGAGATGTACATTGACTTTGAAAGTACTCATATTTGTTGCAATTGAAGTACTTAGAGTCTGATGACTTATTCTTGTCAATGTTTTTTCCTTTCTTTCAAAATTTTTTATATTTTCTAATTACACAAGCAAGCTCTTCAGAAAAATTATCAACAAGCTCTTCAACATATTGTTGAGCTTTCAGGATAAGCTCCTTTTTCTTCTCACTTCTCTTGGAGGATTCTTATTCCTCTTCATTCTAGTCATTTAGTTGTCTCATAAGCTAATAGATTACCAGTTAAATCTTCTAAGGTAAAGGTTCTCATATCTTTAAAATCTTGTAGTGAGGTGGTCTTGACCTTCCAATCTTTATTTAAGCTTCTTAGTACTTTTATGACTTGTTCTTTCATAGGAAACCCCTTCCCAATATTCTTCAACCCATTAATGATCTTAATAAATCTAGACATGAGATCAGTAATACTCTCATTTTCCTTTATCTTGAACATTTCATATTTCCTTAACAAGATGTTGATCTTAGTGTCTTTAACTTCATTGGTGCATGTCATACTTTATGTATAGTAGAGCATGCAGATATCTTATTATAAATCTCAATAATAAGGGCATAGGTGAGAGCATTCATCCCTTTAGCATCTATTTGGATTTTTTTCTCATCCTCATCAAACCATATATCCTTTATAATAGTAGGTAGTTGTATACCATGAACAACTACTAGATGAGCAAATCTAATTACTTTTAAAAAAAAATTGAAAGTAATTGATACTAATAAACCTTGATCTTATTTGATTTAAAAATCAATTCATAAGTACACACAAAGAACACAAATTTTATAGTAGTACCCCAAAAATGAGTAGTCCACTTTTCAACACCTCAACCTTGAGAATTCACTTAGTACTTTTTAGGCTAAACACAAATCTTAGTTTTGTTGTTTTTACAGGTTGAGCAACAACCATTACAAGTATTGTTTTTCTAAGTTCAACAATCCTTACAAATGTTGTTTTTCAGGTTCAACAACAACATTACATAAAGTACTAACTTTATGCATTCAAGACTTTAATCCTGAGCAAGTGAAGTCTTGCACTTCACTTTTTTCATCAATGCCCCTAACCTTTTAAGAGTGCACTCACAACATCTTTATGAGTTAGGATTATTGAAAGTTATAAATAAATTTTAAGCACAAGAGTATGAAACTCAAAATGATTAAAATGTTATAGAAAACTTCCTATTAAGGGTGATGAATGATGAAAGCTTCAAGAAGAATTCAAATGAATCTACTTGAGAAAACTCTATAGAAAATGTTGCAGATTAGTTCTCTCAATCTTCAATAATATACTCTAATAATCTTGAGAAATCAATCGAAAATCATAATCATTCTATCTCTACTCACTCTTTTTGTAGTTCTTTTTCGATCATTTTCTATTTAGCAATTTCCTCTATGTTTGTTATTTTTCCACATATAGATTGTGGAAAGTTTTTGAAGTTTTAATTATAAAAATTTTTGAGAAATTTAAAATATTTTGTAATCTAATTCAAAATAAATAAGGTGTCTCTATTCAAAGACTCATCTCTCTCTCCTCAAACTATCTCCACATATAGCAAGGGATGTGATGATAATTTTGTAAGTCCAACCTAGCTACCCCAACCTAATCAATCTCTCAAATAAATTATTATTATATTTTAAAAACTAATAGCAATGTATAAGTAAAATCTAATAAGTCAATCTACCATAACTCCAAAAATAAAATAACAACAAAACTAACATGTAATATAAAGGTTGTAGTCAAATTAATGTAATAAAATAAGGAATGCAATTCTTTCACAATAAAAATAAATCTTACAAATTACAACAACAGTATGTTTCAACAAAATCTACCAATTAATATGCTTAGAGAATTGAAACCTTTCGAAAATCATTATCGAAGGTTTTGTAGAGACACCACTAGGGTAACTGCTAGGTAAGGATTGTATGATTTAATTGTGTTGTCCTAAGTTTTTCATCATCAAAAATTCACTTTCTAAATATGGAACTGACAGTTTTGTATTTTGATTTTTTTCAATGAACGATCTATTATTTCAGCCTAGATTTGTTGTGCAACTTATCGGTTTACAATCTTCGTTTGAAAGATCGCTCAGTTAACTTTCATTTGCCATTGATTTCATGAGTTTCATTGAGAATTGAAAAATATATACTTCTTAGAACAGGAAGGCGTTGATTTGCAATATTTTTATTTTTAACCATAGATCTTTGTGAATTTCAGTACTGTTTGAGTTTAATTTTGAATGTTTTAATATCATATTTTTTCTAAGATTTTGTAGGATTAATTAGGAATACATTAGTGATTTTTGTAGAATTTTTACGATGTTTTTGGTATATTACTCATAGTGATTTCGATAGCTTATTTTGGCAGTTTTTTTAGCATTTTTGGTAAGAAACAGGTGTCTAAATTCAATTCTATACTTGCAACAAACGTTAAGGGATTGCTACTTCAGTGATTTTCTGTGAAAGTATCATCAAATATCTGTCAAATAAAAGTGATTTCATAATATTTCATCAAGAATTTGAATTAATCAAGATTTTGTAAGATAAGATTGTTGAACAGAAATAATAAATTGTCTGAAATCTGATTTGCATTACTTTGTTTACATTATAATTGTTGTTGTTGTGCTTAATTTTTTATCAAAGCATTGATTTAGATAACTTCAAGGCCTTTCTATTACATATTTTTGCATAATTTTTGGTTAAGTAGAATTAAAGTTATGAATTTTGCAAGTTGAGCTAAATTCTGCCATGTTATAAATCTTAAATCGGAAATTTGCATATTTTTGGTAATAGAAGAAGCCTTAGTATAATTTTTTGTCTTGAATTACTAGTGAGCCTTATAGTATTTTTGTTGGAATAATAATAGGAGACCTAGAATCCACGTTTTAAGATTAATCCACGTTTCTCTAAACCAACTCATACTTGACAATATCTTCAATAGACATTGTATACTTGTGATTATAAATTTTAAAACTTAAAATTCACGAACGATAGTTGCTTTTATTGATGACATCCTGATTTACTCTTAAAACAAAGTTAAACATGAGTATCATTTAAGGATTATTTTGTAGGTGTTATGAGAGAAGAAAAATTTTGCTAAGTTGAATAAATGCAAGTTTTGGTTGGATCACATGACCTTTCTAAGACATGTGATCTTAGGTGAAGAAATATCTATTGATCCTAAGAAGGTGGAAGCAGTTAGTACTTAGAGTCAACCTACATTAATAACAGAGATTTGTAGCTTCTTGGGACTTGCAAGTTACTATTAGAGGTTTATGGAAGGATTTGCTTGAATCACTTGACCATTAACGAAGTTGACACAAAAAGGGGTAAAGTTTGACTAAACCCTAGAGTATGAGTATAGTTTCCAAAAGTTGAAGGATAGATTGATGTCGACTCTAGTTTTGGTGCTTCCAAAGTCAAATGTCAATTTTACCATGTATAGTGATGTGTCCTTAAGAGGACTTGGTTATGTCCTAATGTAAGAAGGAAGGGTAGTCATCTATGCATCTAGGTGCTTGAAGTCTCATGAGAAGAACTACCCAATGCATGATTTGAAATTGGCAACAGTCATCTTTGGCCTCAAGATTTGGAAACATCATCTATATGGCACACCTTGTGAGGTATTTACAAACTACAAGAATCTTAAGTACATCTTCACCTAGAAAAAGTTGAACATGAGATAGAGGAGATGGTTAGAGTTGTTGTAGGATTATGATTTGACCATATAGTACCATCTAGAGAAGGCCAACGTAGTAGTGGACACCTTAAGTAGAAGATCGTGCAAATCTCTAACAACATTGTTGATATAGTAGACAAATTTTGAGAGATTTTGAAAGGTAAAAAATAAAGGTTTGTTATTAGGGACTACAAGTCTTATTGGCTAGGATTCGCCTAGGACCAACATTATTGTAGAGGATTAAGGAAGGACAAGCATTAGACTTTGAGTTGCAAAAAATAAGGAAGGAGGTTGATGAGGGCTATTGAACAATTTTCAAAGTTTATGTGGATGGCTCATTGAGATTGGTTAGACAAATTGTATGTTCTTGATGATGTTGAGTTAAGATAGCTAATTTTGTCTAAAGCACATAGTTTTGGGTATTTGGTGTATCCTAGTGGTACCAAAATATATAGGGATTTGAGGAGAAACTTTTAGTGAGATGGAATGAAGGACATAGTAGATTATGTTGTTCACTATTTGACTTATCAATAAGTCAAAGTAGAGCATCAGAGGCCTCCTAGATTTCTTTAGCCCTTACCCATTCTTAAGTGGAAGTGAGAGCACATTACGATAAATTTTGTAATAGGCTTGCCTAAGACTTTGAGGGGCAACAATACCATTTGGGTGATTATAGATAGGTTAACCAAGTCTACTCACTTTCTACCATATGAAGTTAGGATGACTTTAAACAAGATGGTTGAAATGTATGTGAAGGAGATAGTGAGACTCCATGGAGTGCTCTTGACCATCACCTTTAATCGAGACTTGAGATTTGTTTCCAAGTTTTAGAGGAGCCTACACCAAACTTTGGGTACTAAGTTTCAGTTTAGCATTGCTTTTCAACTTTAGATGGACAGTTAGTCAAAGTGAGTCATTTAGACCCTAGAAGATATGTTGAGTGCGTATGTTATTGATTTTAGAGGCTATTGGAACAAGCACTTGTCATTGATTGAGTTTGAGTTTGAGTTTGTGGGAGGAGCCATCAGGATCAACCATCTTCTCCCATAAGTCTCTAAGGTCTTCTTCCTTCTATTAGATCTGTAAGGTCCCTCCACTCATCTCCTCACAGGTCCTTAAAGTATTCGCCTACCTTATGGGTCCTCCAAGTCCCTTAGCCTATTGAATCCCTTAGCAAGTTTCTCAACAACATGCACGAAGGGCATATGTCTATACATCTCTGTGTGTGTGTATGGTTGTGATGGCTTGATGTTGCAACATTAGGTGTTTGACAAGATCAACGATTTCTGACATCGTAAGGTAGAGGTGCGAATCAGAGGATCATTGGGTGTGATTCGTGAGGAAAAAAAAGAAGAAAAGAAAGGATTGATGAAGAAAAGAAGAGTGATTTGGGGATTTTCATCCCCATTGTTATAAGTAATCCTTCCTCTCCTTTTATTATCTAAAATATGACATTTATGCATTTTATCATTGATTGTCATGTATTTGTTATGGTTATGGTGTGTGTTGAAGCTTAAAATGTGGATTATTACTTAATGTAGTTAATCATGTAGTTATTAAATTGATTATTTCATATTATGGTGATCATTAGTGATTTGCCCATAATTAGTAAGATTTGCAGTCATGAGGTACTTGAATGCATTAATCCCTTATTTTTGTCTATTTATGTATATTTATTGGTGTGCATGACATAATATTGATAATTATTACCTAGTAGTGTTGTTTATTGCAAATTATTCTGATTATGTGCACAATATAGATGTTAATGCACAATATAGTTGATTTATGTACTTTATGATATGTGATGATTGTGTATTATGTGGATGCTTAATATTTTGTATGATGGTGCAATAGTCTGGATTATGCAATTGTTATGACTAGTGGTCAACTTATTTTGTATGGTTATTAATGAAAGATGAATCAACCATATTAGCTATGAAACCTAGCCACAAGGGCACGATATTACGATATTGTGTATATGATTGAGATATGATAGGTGTGGCCCATCTCAAGGCAACTCGAAGTATTCGAAGTTCGATCATAGGATGATATGTGATTACTTGACTCTACTATAGGAAGGAATATGTAGCTGTATTTGACCTTACTATAAAAGAGAATATGTAGTCATATTTGACTCTACTGTAAAGAAGAATATGTAGTCATAACTAATTAAATAAAAGAGGAAATAAATGATGTATTTTTTTGGCCTAGTCTCTTTGGTTTATTTGGCATAGATGATAAACTATTGATTATGTTTCATACCTTGTGGATATTAAGATTATAGTTTTCCATGTGCAACATTTTCTTACTTCACTTATTTTATTTTTTAGTTATGGATTGATTACTTATTGGGTGTTAGCTCACTTCTTTTGGTTGAACAACAGAGGCGGTGTGAGTCAGAGAAGTCATGCTAGTGTTTTCTACAAGTTGCTAGACTTTGTTGTAAATGTATAAATGAATGTATGCTTGTAAACTTTGTTATGAATATGAAATTGTGGTACATGCGAAAGCAAAACAAGAACTGTGATATTAGTATTTCTGTGGATTTTTCAAATAAACTAGATTTGCTCACAAAGCTTTCTATTGTTTTGAGTTGAGATTTATCAACTTCAATTCATTTTGCAGAAATTTAAAATTTTTGTTGGCTTCTTGTTAAATTTGGCTTTTTAGCATGTGTCGTCTTGTAAAAATAAAAAGAGTTTTTCCACTTATTTAATTTTTACAGCATTTATCGTGGCCCCATTTGAGGGCATGACATATCAAGGGTTACTATAGTCTTTACTATAAACCATACATACTTAATGGTCATGCAAACCCTTTTTTTCCAATTGTCATTCACCTTTTTCCATTTTCTTCCTATATTTTCTATTTCAACCAATCATGATGACTCAATTACCATGATTGGTTAAAAAAATTAAGATGGCACACTATGATTATACTAGTCAAAAGAAATTGAAATCTTGGAAATTAATGTCAAAATAATTAATTTATGTAGAAAATATCAAAATAAATAAGCACATCAACCTCTTCATTAGAGATTACTCTCAATTTAATGGGTTTCTAAGTGAAGAATTTAATGGGATTTAAAATTTTAAAATTTAAAGATAAAGCCATTCATATATAGATATATGTTGGTAGCTTTAGATGGTTTTTATAATAAGCACAAGATTCAAAACTAAAGGTGTATAATGCATCTTCCTTCATTTTGTTAAAACAAGGGAGGATGTAAAGAATTGCATGGAAGCAAAACAAAATGTGAAATGGAAGACACGATGGTCAAGAACAACCTCATCCAAACACTACTAAAACTCATTCGAGAATGCTAAACATTGTTTAATAATAATAATGTGGACAAACAAAATAAAATGACAATAAATTATAATGCAAAAAAGCCAATGATTAAGATGGCTACAACACCACCCATTGACGACATCATGTGCATGTGTGATGATGCTGCGCCTTCTTGGAGAGCAGGTCCAAATGCAGGCCCTTCAACACTAGGACCCATTGGTGCATCTTCATCTTCACTTAATCCATCATCAATGGTTGAACCACTTGGTCCCTCACTACCAGTTGGACCCCAAGTTGGTCTTGGAGCATCTCTGGTTGTAGTTGGAGAAGATGCAGGAGTGGTAGTCTTCATTAAGGTTGAAGGAGTTGATGCCATTGGTGAGGAAGCATCAATAATACTTTTGGTTGGGGCAGGGGTGGGGGCCTCCTTTGAGGTTAAAGGAGATGATGCCATTGGTGAGGAAGCATCAATAATACTGTTGGTTGGGGCAGGGGCGGGGGCCTCCTTTGAGGTTAAAGGAGATGATGCCATTGGTGAGGAAGCATCAATAATACTGTTGGTTGGGGCAGGGGCAGGGGCTTCCTTTGAGGTTGAAGGAGATGATGCCATTGGTGAGGAAGTATAGATATTAATGTTGGTTGGGGCAGGAGTGGGGGCGTCCTTTGAGGTTGAAGGAGTTGATGCCATTGGTGAGGAAGTATAGATATTAATGTTGGTTGGGGCAGGAGTGGGGGCGTCCTTTGAGGTTGAAGGAGTTGATGCCATTGGTGAGGATGTATCAATAATGTCGTTGGCTGGGCTAGGGGTAGGGGTGGTGGCCTCCTTTGTGGTTGAAGGAGTTGATGCCATTGGTGAGGATGTATCAATATTATTGTTGGTTGAGGCAGCAGGGGAGGATGCAGGTGCACATGGAGTAGGAGCAATGGAGTTGGAGTCTGACGATGGGGCAAGTGAAGAATCTTTGGAGGGTGTGCTAGAGGGAGATATTGTTGGTGCCTCAATAGCTAAGGAAGCTACTTGACCGAGAACCATCGTAACAACGATGAGGAATAGTAGAGGAATGAAATGATGATGTGCCATTTTCAAGGATGGAAGAGAGGTATGAATGAGGTGAATAACAAAGGGAGGAGCAGTTTAGAATATATATAGGGGTTTGTGATGGGGAGACGAGAGGTGGTTGTAAAGAAAATTAAGGACATGAGAGGTCATGGATGGATAGGGAGGTTGCTTGGTTGGGTTTCAACGGTCTCTTATTTTGTCCTTTGTGGTGCCCTAAAATAGACAGCTTGATCGTTGGTTTGTCTTCTTTTGGAAGAGAAGAAACTAGTGATTCTTATGTAGTCTAGTTGGTTGAACATAAGAACATTATGGAAGCAATCATAAAAAACTAACACTTTGTTTCTAATTTTGGGACGAACTACATTAATCATACGCTTACAAACTCAAAATCCTTTTCTTTTTTTCAACTCCTACAATAAATTTCATAGGCGCTCATCCAACGGTTCTGATTTTTTCCCAAATGCTGATCCAATTATTATGCATGCTATGATGCTCTGATAGAAGTTGTGAAAAATCCCTCATTGCATGATGTCCAATCAGAATATTGTCTGGTAAAAATGAGGGTTAGGGTTGGGAATCCACATCTTCTGAAGGGCTTAGATAGTAAATGACATCCAGAGAAAGAGCATTAAGCCAAAAAAAGAGACTGATATCAACACATAAGAGAAGTAAGCTAGAGAAGTGAAGACCAACTGCTCAATTAACCTGAAGAGGAATCATAGAAAAATATTCATCACATAAAGAGAAGGCATCCTCCTTTAAATTGGTCTCCGTTTCTTGTGTTTGAACCAGAGAAATTAGCTGAAGCATGGCGTACCGGAAAGCAGAACCTTCACATTAGCAGTGCCACAAGAACAACAAACAAACAAAAAGAAAGCCATAGGCAATTTTAGATGCATGGAAATGATTTTAAACCCAACTTGATTGATTCATTTAATTATGCTTGAACCAGTTGAAATAAATTAGGTTGGATTGGATTTTAAATCAATGCGTCAAACCTAAAGGGGAGCATAACACATGACCCATGATTTTTTTTTGAAAAATGGTTGATTTTGTTAGATACTAAAATTTAGTCATTTTCCTTGTTAAGTACTTATGAAATGAAGAAAAATCATTTAATGTTAACCATCAGTGATTAATATGATTCATGATTTAGAATGGCATTTATGCTTCGACGATGGTGGGTGAATAACCAACAAGCACTTACAATAGTAGGACTAATATAGATGAAGACAGGAGGATTGTTGAATCATCTCAACACTCTCAAGCACTAAAAAAATACTAATTTGTTCCCATTTTTTGGTCATGATTCCCTCTCATCAATTAGACGCTGGATGAGACCGTAAATGAATGCCATTCTCTGAATTTTGCTGAAATGGTTCATATCACTCATGCGGGTATCTTGTGTTCTGACCAGTACTGACTGACACAGGAATGTTCACTGTCACCTGCTTACGCAGATGGGTTACATCAACCTTACTCCTTCAACCAATCCTCACATACATCATACATGACTTCCCGTTTCGACATTAATCAAAGAACTTGCAAATGTTGTAACGTGCAACTTCAATGTAGCCCATAAAAAGAGAAATTGTTGAGTGGCTTGACCCCTGTTTGCAAGCCATTTGTCAACCAGTAAATATCCTTGTTGGGCTTAAAAAAATTCAGCTCCTTCGTTCATGAAAAACCTGATACATTTTCTGTACATTCTCTCTATTTTGTTTGATGAATTGTTGGGAACAGGAGAATTTGTCCCAATATCCCATTTTTAGAATAGACATGCAGACCTAGTTTTAGGGATATGTTTTTTGCGATCCCGTCTGGTAGTCACAATTTCTGCAAATGAAAATAGTCAGCAATTTACAGATGATCATAAAAAAAAAATGAAAAAACGTTAAAGAGTACCTTTTCTGGTTCACTTCCAAAGCAAGGGAAAGCTCAGTAAGCCGCCAAACCTAAGTTTCTGAGATCTTGAGTTAAATTTCAACCTGGTTCTCATGAAATTGACCACAAAAATATGATGTATTCGGCTTCAATAAAAGGGAATACATTTTTTTGATAGAAGGAATGCAATTTACATAAATAATATTAAGCAGCATTCTAATGAATTTTGCAAGAATTCCTACATCTTTTTCTTGTGCATCTACAACATTCTGTACAATAAACAAAAAAAGGAAAAAGGAAAAAGTAAAAAGTAAAAAGGACAAAAGCGTTTAATGCCCAGAAATTATGAGTTCAGCAGCTGCACCCATTGCAGAAATACCACCTTTACCCAGCAGAAGAAGAGCAAGGTCCTCCTCATCCCACTGCCTCAACCCCACACTCAGCCGCTTCAGCAGAGTGACATCCGTTTCCAATAGCCAGTTAGGTGCACAATCCACAACTAATCCAAGGAACCCTGAAACATATGCGTGCCATGTCTCCCTGTGGCAGCCTAGAAAGATATTGCCATCCATTGCATCAGCCATGAACTGCAGATGTGCTCCTATAACTTTTGGTCGCCTCTTCCAAAGGGATGTGGAATCTATGCCCCATGCAAACATTGCACACAACATTGAGAAATGGGCAAGTGTGTAGCCTTCCAACATCGCAACCATGCCCCCTTGGCCTTCCTGACCAGAGTTATGGACAGATAAGAACCAGGATGGCAAGATTTCTAGGAACATACACTGAGTGAGGCCACAACCTCCTGATAGCCATACCAAAGTCGCACCTAGATAAGATGCGGTCTTCACCTGTGTGAATGCTGAAATGAGTGAAACCTGCCCATATCTCTTCCCATTCTTTGATTTACTCAACTTTTCCCAGGTTTCATTTGGGATGCCTTTATCTACCAGTTCTCTAACTGAAACAATCAACAGGGAGAGAATCTCTTCTGTTAAAAACATCACATCTCTGATTGACCTATAAACTCTCAAATAGAGGATCCCTGGTGCAACAGGGAGGAGACCACTAGAGATATGAGAGCTGAAACCATGGCCAAGGAGACTACCAACGCCACCCCTACAATCAAGAGTGGCAGAAATTCCAAGGAAGGCACTGAAACAACTCTTCAGAAGTTGACTCACTGCATTTTTGTTGTGAATGAAGACACTTCGGGAAGCAGAGAAAGTAAGGAAATCAGTCCAACGTTTCACTTTCTGTGTCCAAAGTGCCGCAACAATCTCCATACTTGGCCATGGGCAGCATCCAGCAAGATTTTCCAGAGCTGGTCCAGCCAAGTTGAGAAATCGCTCAGATGCTCTGTCAAGCTTGTATGTTATGGTAAGGCTCACAAAGGCAGCTAACGGCAAAGGAAGGGTGGCCCGAGAGCTATCTGCCAACACAAAATTAGCTAGTAAACAGAATATAATCTGGAAAGCACATACAAATTGCAATGTCCTAACTTCCTCATGAAAGTACCTTACTAACAATGTTCATTTCCTTTCAAAGGATGAGAGTAAGATGGATTGCTACTTTAAATTCAAAGAATACATCCAGAATTCTGTGTAGATTCACATTTTAGATGCCCTCAAGAAATCTCAATAGCTAATTCACGTGTAGTATTGCCAACTGGCAAGAAAGAAATAAAATTACATATTTTTGCTTAACTGAACTTCAAAATAGAAAAAAAAAAAAAAAAACCTTACCTTTAGCTACACTTGGGACATCAACACCAGTTGCTGCAACAATCTTCTTTATGTTTTCTTCAACAATGGGAAGATTTGCTGCAGGACTTGGCCAGTCAGTTCCATTCATATCAGCTGGTTTCCACACGCCACGTGTTACTTCAGCAGAGAAATAACTTACTATAGTTGCCAATGATGCAGGAAGAAAATCAGCAAGTTCTTTTAGTCCTGAATACAAAAATAGAAAAAAAATTATTGTGAAATTCTAACTTAAAACTAACTGATATTGAGTGAAAAAAATTATTATATATTAGCCTAAATTTTAGTCATTCTCATGCCCATATGAAAACACAACATATATGAACAAAACCAGCCTAAATTTTAGTCATTCTCATGCCCATATGAAAATTATCGTAAAAATTTTCTCCTTTGTTATTAACCTTGCTGCCATTCTCATGCCCATATGAAAACACAACATTTATTCACTTGGCAACATACTTTGGATTAAAATTTCCCATAATTATCAAGGCATCAAGGAATGATTACCTTCATGCCACACAACTTACATATACATAATCTTTTGAGTTTTCTGACATTTTCTTATTAGTTTAGACAAAAATTTTAATTTATTTTAACCCATGTAAAGTGCATGAATGAGATAGGGAGATAAACTTACTACTAATATTTTTAATAATTATAATATTCAAGAAATTGCAATAGAGAGAAATATTTAAAAGAAAAGGATTCATGTGGCTAACCCTATGAAGTGGAATTATGGCTCAGATTGTTGATAGTGTTATATAATATTTAAAAAATTGAGGAGAAGACTTAATCATGCACACTTAATTAATTTATACAATTAGATGGAGATCGAGAATGGAGTGTAGGCAAGGGCCAGCTGTTAATCGCAGATCAGAAGGGTGAGTGTACCTGGGCACCTTTTTGCCTGGGTGAGTCAGAGATCTTGGGCACCTTGAACACCTTGGAATCTGGGCGACATTTTTTACAAGGCATGTGTGCATTTAGCAATAGACATATGCATATTACATATATGTATCTAAACTATGTCAATGATGTAAAATTTGTTCAATATATGTATATTGCCATAAAATCAGATGTTAATTACTAAAATTCAAGTCATAATGCATAGAATTTGTCAATAAAATAGACAATGAAAGTAACTATAATGTCACAGAACATGTTGAATAGATGTATAATACTGTAAAATCAAATATTAATTAGTATGTACAATATAATATTGTTAAAATACAAAGAACAATATATGATCTAAGGATTTCGCAAACAAATTATAATGATATTATACATAGTAAAAATTATAATGATATTAAAGAACATACCAAATATATGCATAATACCACAAAAATAAATGTCAATTGATATGTACTATGTAAAAATATGAAAAATATGGAGACCAAGTTAGGATACACAAATTTTGTTAATATTTTACGATATCTTAAATACATGTAAAAGTTGAAATTTTAAAAATTTTAAAATCATTTTTAAATTACTAATTTATACCAAAAAATTATATAAAGACTAGCACATAGTTTGGAGAGGTTGAGGATCTCTGGATCCAATTAGGAACTGGTTTATAAAAAACCTAGGCATAAAACACCTAGCCTTGTTGGGGGTGCCTTGGTGCATAGGCAGGTGCCTTGGACAACTATGGTCTTTTCTTGCAATGATACTTTTTCTAAATGATGTCATGCTAATCCTCTAGAAGAATTGGATTCAATTTGAGATCCGATTTCTTAGTTCAACTGGTCAAAGGCAAATATTGCAGGACACTCAGCTAATCCTTTGTCGCATGGGTTACTTTCCATATGGATTATATTTTTGCCCAACTCCAACTAATTTTTCAATCAAAATGCATAGTTAAGATTTGTTCTATCCTATATCAAGAGTTCGGGACATCTGATGCAAAAGTGTAAAATTCTTTTCATATTCCTCATCTTTCTAAGATGAAACATGTGAATAAAAATTCCAAAGAGATTTTTTTATTGCCTAGATCTTGAAATGAGTTTACGACATGCTCAACTTCAAGTGATCTCAAAATGTAAGGATCTAGTAAATTCCATAAGTGCTTTGCAAGATTTACGGAAATAAATAATTATGAAACTCTAGAGAAACCTAAAATAAGGAGAAGTAAATAAATTTGATATAATTAGCTCAAGAAATGAAAAAGGAAATTTAGTCCACTTCTATGAAATGATTTTATAGGGTACAGAATATTTCATATCCATATTAAATCAATCCAGGAAATTATTTGAATAATAAAAATAAAGATTACTAGCAGTCACCAACCAGTGGCCAATTCACGGGGAGAAAGTCTTCCATGGGCACAAGCAGTAAGAGCAGCATCAACTACATAGGGAACAGCTTCCATTATGTCCCATGCAGGTAACTTTGGCCGCAATATGGAATCCTCACTTACAGGGACAGAAGAGCCACTCAAATTGCTACTTCCAGATGTTGCAGAGCTTACTGAGAGGTTGGCTCCTCTACTTATTTTCCTGAACATCATACTGAGAAGGCTATCTACATTTTGATGAACTGGAGTTCCTGGAACAAGACCAGAGAGAGTTGAAGCTAAGCATGACTGATGCTGACAATACCATACCTTCAGCTTGGAAAAAGAGTCTACAAAAATGAGATTGGCAGACTGTGCATCTGTCAATACATGTTTGCAGCTATGTTTCTTCTCACTACCATCACAAGAAGACATAACTTGGGCATTACGAAGCAAAAGAAGGTATTCTGGAGTTAGCTGAGAACCAACAGGTGCACTGTTCCCCACCAAAATAAATTCCAGAGGCGTGTGATTGAATTCCCATAATCGTAAAAGGAGAATGAATGCATTTGAGAAAACCGTATGAGCAGACACTATTTCTCCTGTTGAGAGTGTCCATGTCTTGTTTGGCATATGCGATCCAAAGACCTCAGATATAGCCATCAATGCACCTGCAAGCTCTGGAACCTGAAGCAGATATAGAAATTTACAGAGCATTTTTCACAAACAAAATGCTTAGAAAAGAGAAAAAACAAATCATCATTCTAAAACTGTTTCATTTCAAAGAACAAGTAATTTAGAAAAAGCCTACCAGACCATGGAAAGAAAACACTTGAACACAATCAACTGATGATATTCCTGCAAGAAGAACATCTAATACTGGTGCATGGCTTATCAGATGACTCTCAGTTCCAGAATATTCAACAGGGGCAGGAGGAGAAAGAAGCTTCAAAACAAAGTGAACTGCATATTCCTGCATTATCAACCACTAATATGTTACACTCAGAAGATAATTGGTCATAAGAATAAATACCACTAAGTGCAAAGAATTGATCAAAAAGCCGAAGTCACTAGTTTGAACAAAGAATTGAAAGTTGTGACAGGTCGTCAATTTTTAGGTAAACAACACCAAGCTTCACCTGAATATTCCATCCTCTGATTAGGGAGGCCCCACAAAGAATGGTGGCTGCACATATCCTGTCTTCATCTGAGCCATTGAATGCGATTTCAAATACTTTCTCAAGTTCTGCTAAGCTTCCATCAAATCCAATATCTTAAATTCAGTAACTTGAACGATTAAATAAACAATATATTTGACCTATGATTCAGGAAGGAAAACATCTTTCTTCTTTATGAAATTTAGAAAATATATATTGGGGCTAGGAAAACAAAAACTTCAAGTCCAAGAACTAATAACGAGATAAGGACTTGCAATTATAACTTTTCAAAGATAAAATTAAAATGATCACATCTCCACCCACTGATTTAAATAGGTACTTATCAATTTATATGTTTTACATTATCTACTTCATAAAATACAAGCATAACATTTTAATTGTAACTGCTGACGCAACTTTAGCCACTTAATTCTCTGCCTGATCACTATCTAAGATTTCCTCCTGCATAAGAACCATTTATCGAATACAAAAAGATTCTTTCTTTAACCATCTCTTTACTCTTTTAGCATTTAAGTTCACAAAATTACCTCACATGCAGTGGTCCAAATGAATTGAATATAGATTGGATACTTTTTACAATATCCAATTAACCATATTTGTTTCAACTTTGGAGTACATGAAAGATAACAAATATTTCAAAAAATTTGGATACCTATATTTCCAAGTTATTTGTTGAATATCAAATATGAATACTACTTGGAATAGTCTCACGATGAGAAAAATGGAGAATTTGGAATTTTGGAGACCGGACTTGCATATGTAAGGAGAAACTTCTTCATTCTAAACTAATTAGACTTGAATTGAATCTCTACCATGCATATATAATATAAGAACCATGAACAGACAACTAAGCCTAAAACCCCACACATCCACCCAATTCCAAAATAAAAATATTTGTAGGACTAAAAAAAGGCTACAATTGAGAAGTCTTGGAATAGTTTTACATTGCAAAAGTAGAAACAGAGCTACACACACATAGTTGATATCTCTCCAATCATATATAATAGATTTTGAGTTATTCATATTAATGCATAAAAATGAATACTATCAGAGGACTCATATCAAATGGATGGCTAAAGGTGACAAAAATTCAACATATTTTCACAAAGTCATCAACCACAGAAGAAGTGCTGATTAGATGGAAGCCCTAATGCCTAATTTAGACCTCAACTCATTAGAGGAGATTTGACAAAGAGAGAGGGACTTTTATGCAAAATTGCTCACATCAGAAGGTTGCCACCCAATGGATTATCTTTTGCATAACATACCCAGAGTGTTAGGTGAAGAGGAAAATTCTTCCTTCTGTTATATTCCTGATAAAGAAGAGATTAGGAAGGCCACCTTCTCCATTAACAGAGATCATGCTCCTAGACTAGATGATTTTACAGCCAAGTTCTTCAAGGCCTATTTGGATATTACTACTGCAGATTTGGTTCAAGTTGTTCAATATTTTTTCCAAAAAGGACATCTAGATAATTCATGGAAGGTCACCTTTCTCTACATGATCTTGAAGGTTGACAACCCATCAGATTTCAAAGATTTCCAACCCATCAATTTCTACAATGTATGGTATAAGGTGATTGCCAAAATTTTAGCAAAAAGACTCTCCAATTCATCAACAAGATGATCTCACCTTTCCAAAGGGCTTTTATAGAAGATAGATGCATCATTAACAAAGTTTTCCTTACACAAGAGTTGGCTTAGCATATTGATAGGAGTCATAGAGTTGGTAACATAATCCTCAACCTTGGCATGGAGGAAGCCTATGATAGCCTTGAATGGCTAGTTGTAGGTTAAGTTCTCTCAAGTTTTGCTTTCTTGGATAGGAGCATTCACCTGTTGAGGGGATGTGTTGAAGATATTAGTTTTTCAATGGTGATAAAATGTAGATCCACCGAGTTCAAGTTCTTCAAGGCATCCATGGGCCTCCATTAGGGAGACCCTCTATCGCCATATATCTTCATAATCACAAAAGAGATCCTCAGCAGGAGTTTGTAGAATCTGGTGATCAATAATCAAATAACTCCTTTCAATTAATTATGGTAGAGGGTCTGTGGCAGTCTCACATTCTCTATGTAGATAATGTCATTCTTTTTCTCAATGGTCAAAAGAGGGGCATGGAGGAGGTTATGAAACTCTTAAGAGATCATCAACTTTTTATGGGACAAAAAATTAATACCAAAAAAAGCTTCTTTATGGCTCCCAAAAACTTCCTAGATCATAAGGTAGACATGATTAAAAGCATCACAGGTTTTGCTAAAGCAGATTTCCCTTTCTGCCATTTGGGATGTTTGATTTTCAAAGGGAGAGAAAAATGTATATACTATGATAGTCTTGTGAAAAAAGTACATAGCCAATTGACATGATGGAAAAGCAAATTACTTTCCCCAATAGCAAGGATCACACTATTGGAACATGTACTTTCTAGCCTATCAATCCACCTTATGAGTGTATATGATATCCCGGTTAGAGTCATTAATAGGTTGCATTTCTTATTTGCCAAGTTCATGTGGGGTGAAGGTAAGGCCCATTAGATGTGATGGGCCAAAGTTACTAAACCTGTAAATGAAGATAGTTTGGGCCTTAAGGATCTAAGGGAACTTATGTCAGCATTGAGAATGAAAATGGGTTAGAGATTAACTAGTAAGAAGTCACCCTAGGCAAAAATCTTCTCTACAAAGTTCAGGCACCCCTTCAACAAGTAGGTCCACATTGAATCACCTAGGTGGATGAACCTACAAGTGGCTAGAAGGCAAGTGGCTCCATTTGCAAGGTGGCTCAGTGGATGTGGCAATATCAACTTCTAGAGAGAGTGGTGGCTACCTTCTGATGCAATTCCAACCCAAATGGTATCAGTGACTAGCTTGGAGGACTTAACAATGGCTGAAGTGGCAACTAATGTGGCAATACTTAAGCAAATTCCTCTCCCAACTAGCACTGTTTAAGAAATCCATACCAAGCTGCAACTCATTTCTGATAATGATGACACTTTCAATTGGGAACTGTCAAACAATGGAATTCTTTCAACCAAGACAGCATGAAAAATAATCCAAAAAAAGGTGGATCCGATTAGGTGGAATGGAGGCTTATGGAATAGGTTTGTTCCCTCTAAAGTCTCCTTCTTTCTTTGGAAACTATTTCACTCTATTCTTCTAACAGAGGTTTAGGCTAAAAAGGCTACCATCTAGCCTCTTATTGCAAGTGTTACAGATTTGGGCAGGCAGAAGATTCTTCCCAACACCTCTATTTTAAGGATGACTAGGTGATTCTTAGCAAATTCTAAGTTAACAAAAAATTGAGCCTAAGGTTACTCAACCAAATTGTTTGAAAGCAGTTTTTTAGTAGACGTTGACCCAGACAAGTAAGTTCTTGTTGTTCAATGACCCAAAATTCCTAGTGACCAACATTCTATAACAATGCTGGAAAGAGAATGTTCAACAATTTATGACAACAAAAAGGGCTACTATGACTACCTTCATTCATACTTTTAGTAAAATCCACCATCAACCAAAGGAAGTATTGATGTTGCAGTACCTAGGCTTCAGACACTTGGATACCATGATACCCTCTTTAGATGGATTGCTTAGGAGAAAACTTCACTTTTGAGGCTTAAACTCAACAAGGATGATGCAGTTGATTTAAAAGGCTTTGTGGTAGGGGGAGGAGTGGTTTGGGACGCTAATGGGGCTCTTATCCACACTTTCCATAAATTCTATGGGCAATCCAATGTCCTCAAGGTGGAGTTCCATACCCTACTAGATGGCTTAAATATATGCAAGGATCTGGGTTTACCTTTTGATGACCTAGAGGTGGAAATAGAATATTTTTCCCTTTACAATAATAGGATTAGAAACAATGAGCATGTAGAGGGCCAAACAATGTCAAGAGAGGTTGATCTATGTTGATTGATGTGACTTATCTATGCTTTCCGACATATGCCTCAAGAAACTAATCAAGTCATGGATGCATTGCTAAGGCAAATCTTAAATGGATAGACAGGAGTCTTCAAACGTGTTGAAAGCCTTCCAATGGAAGCCTGAAGACACTCTTGGATGTCAATGGCTCTTATAGCCCTTCTCTCTCTTGTTCTATTTGACTACAAGAGCTAGAAGGAGTAGAGGTAGATAGGAAAGGCTTGGACAAACCTTCTTGTGACAATCAACAATAAATGAGGCGAACACTAATGAAGAAGACTTGGGCAAACCTTATTACAACAACTAGCAATGAGGAACATTGAGTTAGAGAAAGAAAATGGGAGGGAGAGGTTTGACAATGCCAAAGGCAGTAGCGATGAGCTAGGTGGTATTGGGTGGTGCTAGTTGACAATGAATAGAGGGTGGGAGGAGGCTGTTAGGGTTTAGAAACCCTAGGTTTCTCTCCTATGCTCTAAAACATGAGATATATATATAGGATGGTTATGGTTTGAACTAAATGGATATCCAATAATCCAAGAACCCATATAATAAGGAAGAACACATTACATAATATAAGACTTATCAAACTAATGATCTAACATCAAACAACTAATCCATCGGCAAACTCCCTCCAATCCACATTATCCTCATACTGCTTGTATGATCAAAACCACTACATCGCCACTCCCTATAAATTTATCACCATTATTGTCACCCATTACCTTGCACCTACCCAATCATAGGCTAGTAGTTGCTCCATTGTGTGCCCACTCTTCTAAATCTTCAAGTGCATCAAATAATACAAATTGATTTTCAAGTTTTTGAAATGATTAACTACAGATCTGGCCCAATCTTCCTTCTTCCAATCAATATGACCTCTCCCAAACTCAACCTTTACTTTGAGCACCATTAGTCGTTGTTCAAGTCTCTTCAATAGATGCCATTCCTATAATAAAAGCCCCTGACCCAACAGAATAGTCAGCTCTAATACTTGTTCTAGTTGCTGATGATGAGAACAAAGATAGTAACAATGCCAGTTTAAGGCAGATATGGTGGAATTATGATAGTGGACAATAATAGAGGTGATTGCATTCGAGAGGCAATCTCCCTCCTAGCCTAACACAGGCTTTATTAACACTATCCACAAAAACTCTTCTTACCCTACTCTTATACGTTTATTCAAACACAATAACCTAAATATCAAACATTACGCATCACATTGTCACCTTAATATGGGTGTAGATATAGAAATTAGGCTAAAGCACCAAAATCAAGCTAACTTGAAATATGGGAACTTGATTTGTAAAAGTACGGAATCAGTAGATATAATGATAAGAAGGAAAATTAGCATATTATGCTTGTAAGAAACTAAATATGTGGGAGAAAAATTTATGTTAATTGAGGATGATGGTTTAAAATTATAATATACAAGAAAAGATAAATATAAGAATGGAATTGGAATAATAGTTCATTACGGTTAAAGAGATGAAGTTACTAAGATAATAAGGTAAAAGATAGAATTATAATGATTATACTTGTAATAAAAAATGAGATAATATAATTAGTGCATATGTTCCACAAATATATTTAGGAGAAGCTATTAAATAGAAAATTTAGAAAGATTTGGATAGTTTAGTTCAAGGTTTACTTACTAGTAAAAAACTCCTTATTGAAAGAGATCTAACTGGTTATGTGGAAGAGTAAAATATAAGATATGAAAGAAATCATGGATGATTAGATTTCGGTAATAAAAATGAAGATGGAAATTCAATTTTGGATTTTAACATAGCTTGCGACCTTTTAATAATTAACATTTATTTTAGGAAAAGAGAAGAACATTTAATTACATTTTAAAGTAGTACAAATGCTAGTCACATAAATTTTTTACTTGCTAAAGGGATAGATCAAAGAATGTGAAAAAATTATAAGGATATTCTCAAAAAAACTAAACACAATATAGATTGCTCGTATTAAATGTTAATATCAAGATTAAGAAAACAAAGACTACAGTGTACAAAAATTCAAAAATTAGGTGATGAAATTTAAAAGGTGAAAAGAAAGTGATATTTAGAGATAACTTGTTAAAAGAAAGATTATGGGAACTAAATAAACAGGTAAATAAACTTTAGAATGAAATAACTAGCAGTATTAAAAATATTGGTAGGGAAAATTTAGAATATATAAATTGGCTAGGGCTATAGAGAATTACATAACAAGGAATTACATGATTATTTGAACACAAAATAAGGAGAAAATACAATATATAAATTAGCTAAGGCTAGAAAAAGAAAATCTAGAAATATTAGTCAAGTAAAGTGTGTTAAGAATGAAGATAGTAGAGTTTTAGTAAAATAAAATGAAATAAAAGATAGATGGTGTATGTACTTAGAGTAAACTTTTTTTATGAATCTACCACAACAAACTCTTATATATAAAATTTGAATAGCAGTACAAAAGATATAAATTATAGTTATTTTAGAAGAATTAGTAATTTAGAGGTAAAAGAGGCTATCAAAAAAATGAAATATAGGAAAACTATTAGACTAGATGGTATCCCTATTGAAGTATAGTGGTATCTAAGTGAAGTAGGAATTAAGTAATTAACTAAACTTTTTAATATAATCTTAAAGACAAAAAAGATACCAGATGAAGGGAAAAAGAACTTTTTAATACTTATATTTAAATGAGACATACAAAATTATAATAATTATCATAGTATTAAGTCAATAAGTCATATTATAACATTATGAAAAAGTATAATTGAGCAAAGAATAAGGCATAAAACTAAAATCACAGACAATCAATTTAGATTTATACCAAGTAGATTGACAATGAAAGTTATTCATTTATTCAGACAACTAATAGAAAATTTTAAAGTTAGGAAAAAAACTCTATATAAATTTCATTGATTTAGAAAAAATCTATGATAGAGTACCTAGAACCCTATTATGATCAGTTTTAGAAAAAAAAAAAGATTACCCATAGGATATATTGTTATTATAAAGGACATGTATGAAAAATCAATTATTAGTATTAAAACTATGGGAGAATAAATTAACAAATTTCTAATAAGCATAAATTTACTCCAAGGGTCCCATATAAGTCTATATCTATTTGTTTTGGTTATAGATAAAATAACTAAGGAAATTCAAGAAGGAATACTCTAATGTATGCTATTTACTAATGACATAGTTTTAGTTGATGAAAGTAAGTCAAATATTAATTCTAAATTAAAATTATGGAGAGATGTTTTACTGTCCAAAAGATTTAAATTAAGTAGGTCAAAAACTAAAAATACAAAATGTAAGTTCAATAAAAATAGAAATAATGATGAAGGTATATACTTAGATGGCTATGAGATTTATAAAAGCAAAATTTTTAAATACTTAAGATCTATAATAAGTAGCAACAGAAAAATTGTAAAAGATGTTATTCATAGAATTAAAGTAGGTCAGATGAAATAGAGAAATGCCTTTAGAGTGTTGTATGATAGGAGGATACACTAAAAAATTTAAAGGAAAATTCTATAAAACTATTATTCTCTTAGCTATACTTTATGACTCAAAATGTTAAGCTATAAAGCATGACTAAATACAAAAAATTAGTATTATTAAGATATATATACTTGGATAAATAATAATATTATAAGAATAAGTTAAGAAACAATTTTATTAAGAACAAAATAGGAGTTACACCACTTAAAGATAAGATAAAAGAAAATCAATTTAAGTAGTTCAATCATATACTTAGAAGACAAAAGAAATGCACCTATTAGAAGAGGAGAATTGATTTATGTAGAAGAAACTAAAAGAACTAAAAAGAGGCCTTTAACTAATTGTTTAGGGATTGTAAAGAAAATTTTAAATTTATGTAATTTAACTGAAAATTTGACCGAAGATAGAAACACATGGAAGAAATGGATTCATGTGACCTACCCCATGTAATGATATTATGATTCAGATTATTGTTGTTACTCGTTACATCGTCAATAACATTTTTTAAACTAGTTCACTCTAACACGTAAGGTCTAGCTCAAGTCCCATCTATTGTTAATTATAGGCATTATATAGTTTGTTGACATTTTTTAGAGCATTATCAGATTTTTTCCTAAAGACAAATCTAAAGTGTCGAATATGATCAAAAATTTTCAAATGAAATAAAGACAATTTTCTACTGCTACTTGTTTGTTTAATATAGATAATGTTTTGGAATTTGTTCAATCTGAGGTTTCTGAGCATTGTAGAACTATTGACATTTTATATCAAACCACCTATTTCCATACTTCACGATAAAATGGGGTTGAAGAACAAAAATATCATCACATCCATGATGTTATTTGCAAATGAATGTCCAAAGTACCTATGATATGGTGCCATCCTTGTAACCACTTATTTAATAAATAGAATACCATTTACAGTTCTATTTGGTGATATTCTGCCTAGACAGTTATCCCTCAACAAAATCCTATTTCATCTCCATCCTAGTGCCTTTGGATGTATTTGTCATGTACAAGATCATACTACTGGACTTGACAATCTCACTTCTCAAGCATCAAGTGGGATACTCTTGAACTCAAATTGAGCATAGATGATGTTATTGTCTATGTTGTAGAAAAAATCTTGCCACTACTAATACTTTTGATGAGTCTACTCCATTTTTTTCATCTTCACAAACTAAATCAGAGTCTATATCTCTACCATTTCCTATCCCTAGCCCTATAGACACAAGTATTGCCAATTATAATGCTCAACTTGAGCACCTTACTCATGTTATACCTTAGTCTCATCTTTTGCAGATACATAGTTGAGAACCGTAAGGAAGCTCCACCACTTCACCACAAACTAAATATAATTGTAATTCGACAAATCCAAACACCAATAATCACCATTTATCCATTGTCATTCATTGTGGCAAGCACCATGTCACTACACATCTTATTACTTGTGTTTTTCTTATGATCAAATTAACCTATTATTCTACTAGTTTTCCTTGTGTGTCTTTGATGGGCCTATTCAAAAAAAACTACCTAGAAGCTATTAGAACACTACACTAGATGTCTACTACAGATGAATAAATACAAGTTGTGCAGTCCATAGGAACCTAAGAGGTCACTCTTTGTCAATTAAAGGTGATAGTTATTGGTTGTAGATAGGTCTTCGTTATTAAATGCAATCCAAATATCTCCATTGACAGATACAAAGTCTGTCTAATAGCCAAAGGCTTTATTGAAACCTACGACATTGATTATGCAAAAGACCTCTCCAATTAGCCTATCGTAACTCTGTTAAGGTAGTTCTATCTCTATCGATTAAAGATAATAGATGTCTTAGCTCAATATCAAGAATGCCTTTTGTATGGAAGTTCATTAAAAAGATTTTGATAAAGTAACTTTCTAGGTATTTTATTTAAGGGGAGAATGTTGTGTGCAAGTTAAAGAAAGCAATATATGGTCTCAAATAAAATCCTCAAGCATGGTTTGAAAAGTTTGGCCAAATTGTAATGAGAGCAAAATTTAGGACATGTGTTGTTGATCATTATGCCCTAAACAAGAAGATAGATGGAAATGTATGATATTTGCAATCTATGTAGATGATACCTTACAAATAGTGATAAGGTAGGCAAGGCATAAATGAAAAAAGAAATACCTAACTAAGCACTTTGACACAAAGAACATGGATAAATCAAGGTACTTCATTGGTATTAAGTTCACCTACAAAAAAGTCCAGCCGAGATTATCATAGAGGAAATAGGCCTTAAACTTATTGCAATAGATTAGACTCTTAGGATATATGCCAAAACCAATTCCAACTAGTCCCAATCCAAACTTTTAAGTGACATTTCTAAGACAAAAAAAAGATGCAAATTGATACAAATGACCAATAAGAAAACTTATCTACTTGATTGTGACTCAATGAGATATTGCTTTTACAATTGGACTCTTTAACCAGCTGAAATGATGCAATTAGAGCACTACATATATCAAGGGGGACCCAAGAAGAAATCTACATTACCAAAAGAATGGACACCTGAAAGTTCAAGCATATTCTGTTTCATGTTATGCAAAAACAATGAGAACAAAAAGCATATATGAAGATATTGTTTTCAAATCTATGTTGGAAGCAATCTATTCACTAGGATGAGCAAAAAGTAAAATATTGTTTTCAAATCTAGTGTTGAGACAAGTACAGGTCCATGGTACATACAACCTATGAGTAAGGAATTCAACTTCAATTTTATATCGAACTTTGACATGTTGAAAAACCAAAGTGTTGAGAAAACTCTATTATGCTAAAGTCACATTAATAGAAATATGGTAAAGAAAATAACCTTTAATTAACAAATTACTATGTCAACATCAATTTTGATGCCATTTTTACAAGTCAAAAAATTGACATGTGTCAACATAATTTCAACATGTGTTGATATTTAATTCCATGCCTATAAGACAACATGGTGGAAGTCTTTACTCACCAAGCATAATTTTATGTAAAACTTCCGTTTAATTGTGTTAAGATATGACTTAAATTCTGAAAATCCGGGCAGTTTCTAAAATAAGATTTGTAACTGACCATCCATTACAAATCTGGGCAGTTATGGAGAAAGTTCTGTGCAGCTCTTAAGGCTGAATTAATTGTAACAGCCATTACAATTAATTGGAAATTTGTAACTGTGATTTTAGGGGATATCTAAGGCCACCTAAAACTCTATAAATAGAAGCGAACATGCAGTCCAATGGAGATCTATCCATCAAAAAATTGTTCATTTTCTGAATTTCTGTAGGACTTACACCCTTCATTTGTACTTTATTTTCTTCTACATAGTGAAACTGTCATCTCTACTTAGCTTTTGGACATATCCTTAGAGGAAACCACATAAATCTCTATGTCTTTGTATAATTGTGTGTGATTGTGCATTATTTTCAGGTTGTTTGATCTTAATTTTCATAACAAACTAGTATCAGAGTCAGGTTGTAGAATCTTACAACTTTAGTAATGTCTTCACATACAATCAAGGTCGATAAATTCACAAGAAAAAATAATTTAACATGTGGTAGATAAAGATGAGGGCTTTACTAAAGTAGCAAGGCATTTGGATGCCCTTACAAAAGTCCTAACCTGAAGACCTTGATCAAAATGAGTTGGCAACACAAGAGAAGAAGGTGCACTCAACTATACTACTTTGTTTGGCAGACGAAGTTATTATAGAAGTGGCTGATGAAGAATCTGTGGTAGGCTTATGGTTGGAATTGGAGAGTTTGTACATTACTAAGTCATTGACAAACAAACTCCCTTTGAAGCAAAGGTTATTCTCCCTAAAGATGAAGGAAGGTACGCCCTTAAAAGAACATCTAGATCAGCTTAATATTATTTTAATGGAATTAAGAAACATAGATGTTAAGATTGATGATGAAGATGTTACTCTGTTACTGTTAGTATCTCTTCATCAATCCTATGACAATTTTGTTCAATCTTTTGTCATTGGAAAATATATTATAACTCTAGAAGAAGTTAGATTAAACCTTCATACTTGACAACTTCGTCCTATGGCATCTAATGTAGGTAGAGACATGTCATCTACTAGTTATACAGCAACTAGTATGAAAGAGAAAAATGACAAGAAGGACAACAAGAAATCTAAGTTTAAGAGAAAACCTCCTAATCCTAAGGATATTTGCAATTACCGTAAAGAACCTAGGCATTGGAAGGCTAAATGCCCTAAGAACAAGAAGACAAAGCCACCTACTGCTACTGTTGCAAGAGAAGATTCTCCATCTGAACAAGATCTGGCCCTTACCGTTTCAGACGGAACTTTCTTTGAACAAAACTGGATTCTGAACTTTGGTGCCTCACACCATATGAATCCAAGAAGAGAATGGTTCTCCACATATGAAGCATTTAATGGTACAATTGTTTCCATGGCAAACAATGACTCTTGTAGGATTGTTGGTATTAGGACTATTCAGTTAAGGATGCATGATGAAATTGTGAGAACATTAACAAATGTTCGACATGTGCCTCAGTTGGGTGAAAACCTTATTTCTATGATAACTATTAATGATAAAGGTTACCAATATGTAGGTGGAGTGCAAGTAGTCACTAAGAATGCCTTAGTGGTGATGAAAGGAGTTAAGCAAGGACCCTTGTATGTATTACAAGGCTCCACTAAAGTTCCCACTGTTGTTGCTGCTTCCGCTAATGTAACCACACAGACAAAAATATGGCACATGCATCTGGCTCATTTAAAAGAAAAAGGCTTGATAATCCTCAGCAAAAAAGGATTATTAAATGGTGAGAAATTGACCAATCTTGAATTTTGTGAACACTGTCTTTGGCAAATAACACAAGGTTCATTTTGAGATAGATGAGCATACAACCAAGAAGACATTGGACTATGTCCATGCTGATTGCTAGAGGCCATCAAGGGAGGAATCTTTAGGTGACTCTAAATATTTTCTTTCAATCATTGATAATTACTCAAGAATAACTTGGGTTTTCATGATGAAATTCAAGAACAAGGTCTTCAAAAATTTCAGAAATTGGAAGAAAATGGTGGAAAATCAGACTGAAAAAAAGCTAAAAAGATTTAGAACTAATAATGGTCTTGAATTCTGCTCTAACAAATTCAACGAATTTTGCAAGGAAGTTGGGATTATATGTCACAGGACTGTAAGAGATTCACCTCAACAAAATGGCATTGCTAAAAGGATGAATCAAACACTATTGGAAAAGGTCAACTATATGCTATCAAATTCAGGTTTGGAAAAGAAATTTTAGGGTGAAGCACTCAATACAACATGCTATCTGGTCAATAGAAGTCTTTTCAGTGCCCTAAATAACATGATTCCGTTGGAGGTATGGTCAAATAAGCCAGCAAATTATTTTAATTACAAAATTTTTGGTTGTACTACATACTTTCATATTAATGAAGGGAAATTAGAGCCCAGGGCCAGAAAAGGACTATTTATAGGATATGGTGCAGGTGTTAAGGGATATCGCATATGGGATCCCTCACACAACAAAGTAATTCTCAGTAGGAGTGTTACTTTTGATGAGAATTCAGTAATTCATTCCAAGGTTAATGAATCACAAAATAACTCACTTCAGGTGGAGCAAGTTGAGTTTGAGATCTCTTTCACTCAACAGGAGACAAGCACTAGTTCTCAAACTGAGAACAACAGGACAATAGTTGCTAATGATCAACAATACAAGAGTGTAGCCATTGACAGACCAAGGAGACAACCAAATCCACCTAAACGACTTCGCTTTGAAAATCTACTAGCTTATGCACTTCATGTAGCTGAAGACATGGAATCAGAAGAACCTGCCACCTATACTAAAGCATTAGAGAGCAAGGACTCAACTCAATAGTTAGTTGCTATGAATGAAGAGTTAGAATCTCTTTAGAAAAATCAGACTTGGCAGTTGGTGAAAATTCCAGGTGGTAGGAAGATTATTGGGAATAAATGAGTATTCAAGAAGAAAGATTCAACATCTAAAGTTGGAGGTACAATTTTCAAGGCCCAGTTGGTAGCTAAAGGTTACAAGCAACTTGAAGGAATAGATTACAATGAGGTGTTCTCACCTGTTGTAAAATACACCTCAATCAGGGTGATACTTGCCATTATCGCTCAACAAAACCTGGAATTAGAGCAATTGGACATGAAAACAGCATTTCTTCATGGAAATTTGGATGAAGAAATTTTTATGGATCAACCAAAAGGTTTCATCAACCTTACAAAATCAGACCATGTGTGTAGATTAAAAAAAATCCTTGTATGAACTTAAACAGTCCCCAAGGCAGTGGTACAAAAGGTTTGATCAGTTCATAAAAAAAATTAGATATCAAAAGAGCCAATATGATTGTTGTGTATATTTCAATAAATCATCTGATGACTCATTCATCTACCTATTATTATATGTAGATGATATCCTTATAGTAGGACAAAATAAGGAGCATATTCAACATCTAAAAAATCTACTTAGTTCTGAATTTGATACAAAGAATCTTGGGCCAATAAGTAAGATTCTAGGTATGGAAATTTATAGAGACATGAATTACGGAAAACTTTTTCTCTCATAGAAAGGTTATATTCAAAAAATCCTAAATCGATTCAGCATGTCTACAACCAAATCAATATCTACACCTATTGCCAACAATCTTCACCTTTCTAATGAAATGTCTCCATAGACAGAGGAAGAAGAAGAATATATGGCAAGGGTACCCTATGCAAATGTTGTTGGTAGTTTAATGTGTACAATGGTTTGTTCTAGATGTTGAGTATTTTGTTTTGATGATGTATATTAAATGAATATAATCATATTTACTCAATTACTATTGTTTGTTAAAGTAAATTAAGAATATCAATTAATACATAAAAAGTTTACTAATATAAATATTCGTCTATAATAGATCTAAGATTATACTGAGTTAAATAACTAGTCGTTATGGTATACTAACTTTCCATTTAACTAAACATTAACGTGTGTTTTTATTGTAAAGCTTGATGTTTTAAAGTTATATTTTCTGTATCATGTATAGTGTACATTAAAGACAATTCGTTAAGTTAGTACGTTATTTGTATAAAGGTCACGTGAGAACTCGTTGAGTTATAAGCTTAAAGTTTAAAATAGGTCACGTGAGAACTCATTGAGTTATAAGCTTAAAGTTTAAAATAAGTCACGTCAGAACTCGTTAAGTTAGTGAGTAAAAGAGCAAAAGGAAAAGACGAACTAGTTTAATATTATGCACGTGATGAAATTAAAGTTTACGAATATTATAGTATATCACATGAGTTACACATATTTAACTCGTTAAGTTAATATTACTACACTAACTACACGCATTGAGTTGCTATATTGAATGCTAAGGTAACGCATTAGGTTAACGTTATAAACTTAAAGTTATTTTTATTACACGTGTTAAATACCTTATTGTAAAAATATTTATTTATTACTGATTCGTTAAGTTATCAATAGCACAACGGAGTTAGTTCATTGAATTAGTTTAACACCACGAAGTTGGTTCGTTGAGTTAGCATAACACCACGGACTTAGTTCGTTAAATTAGCTACAGTACTTATTACATAATTTAGCACATGATGAACTCGTTGAGTTAGATACATTAAGTTATAAATATATTTGTTTTACTCGTTTAGTTAACATTAATACGATGACTTGTTATTACAGTTGATGAAAAATTGTTTAGACGAGAAAGTTTATTTTGCAAGAAATTTTTCAAAGATTCAGGATTGATGATTAAAGAAAATTCGAAAGGAAAACGTAGATCAGAACATGTATATTTCGATAAAGGAAAAAGAAAAGACGTGAAGAGTAGAAAACTAATAGTAATTAAATGTGGAGGATATGCATGAAGTGAATATACAGTATAAAAGGCATAGAATTCTCATAGATCAATTATCTCTATACACTAAACAAAAAATATTTTCAGAGATCAAAAATACCTCTTCGGGGAAAAGCTCTCAAATAAAAGATAGAATCAAATTCGATAAAGTAGAAAAAGTCAGATTTATGTCACTGAAGATTTGAAGAATCAAAAGAAATTAAAATCGGTGAAGCAGAGAAAGTCAGATATTTGTCACTGAAGAATTACAGAAGAAGAAAAAAAAAATTCTCAAACAGAGAGAAATGTTTTAAATTTCGAAAATTAGTTTTCTATATTTGTAGTTATGAAATTAATTAGATGAAACATGATATCATTATATAATTGCATCTATAATTTTTAAGGAGAATTGAATTGTATATTGTAATTGAAACCTTAAATAAAATGATTTGATTAAAACAGTGTATTAACTTGTTTTTAATTTTGAAATTTCAATTATATTTAAATATGTTGAAAAACACAATTCACCCTCTCTCTTGTATAGTCATTCGATCCTACCCTAGACCTGACATTGTATATGCTACAAGTGTGGTGAGTAGGTATATGAGTAGGCCTGGAAAAGAACATTGGTAGGCCAAGAAAAGAATCTTTAGGTATCTGAAAGGTACAACAAATGTAGGGTTGATTTATGGGTCTGAAAACAATTGTTTGTTGTAGGGATACTCAAGACTCAGATTATGCTTCAGATGTGGATACTAGAATATTCATGATAGGGTATGCTTTTACGATTGGTAACTCTGTGGTAAGCTAGAAAGCAACACTACATAATTCAGTCTCTCTCTTGACCATAAAATCAAAGTATATAGCTCTAATAAAGACTGCCAAGAAAGGAATTTGGCTTAAAAACTTGATTGGTGATCTAAGGTTTCAATAGCAGAAGGCAATGATTTTTTGTAACAGTCTCAGTGTTATTTGTTTAGTTAAGGACTAAGTTCACCATGATAGAACAAAACACATTGATGTAAGATATCATTTTCTCAAAACTGAAAACAGGATAAAAATTTTAAAGGTTAGAACAAAGCACAATTTGGATGATATGTTTACAAAAGCAATGACCAAGGTTAAGTTCTTGCATTACCTTGACCTGCTCAACATTTATAGCAATCAGTAGCTCCAAATGCAGAGCTGGTGGGGCAGGTATTCAAATCAAGGTGGAGATTTGTTAAGATATGACTTGAATTCTGAAAATCTGGGCAATTTCTAAAATAAGATTTATAACCGACCATCCGTTACAAATCTGGGCAGTAATGGAGAAAGTTCTAGGCAGCCTTTAAGGCTGAATTAATTGTAACAGCCATTACAATTAATTGGGAATTTGTAGCTGTAGTTTTAATGGATATCTGGGACCACTTAAAACTCTATAAATAGGAGCCAGACATGCAGTCCAATGGAGATCTATCTATCAGAAAATTGTCCCTTTTCTGAATTTCTGTAGAAGAACCTACACCCTTCATTTGTACTCTATTTTCTTCTCCATAGTGAAACTGCCAGCTCTACTTAGCTTATGAACTTACCCTTAAGGGAAACCACATAAATCTCTATGTCTTTGAATAATTGTGTGTGATTGTGCATTATTTCTAGGTTGTTTCATCTTAATTTTCATAACAAATTGCATATCAAATTTTGCATCAAATAATAATTTAGAAATTATTTGATTCATATTTCTTTTATAAAATAGTATTTAAATAAATAAAATTCACTATTCACCCCTCTTTAGTAAAGCAATTCAATCTTAACATGGATATCTAAAATAAAAATAAGATATTTTAGATACAAAATAAAAAATCTAGAAGAAAATTAAAATATTTTAGATATAAAATATACATATCTAGAATAAAAATAAAAGTACTTTAGACATGTCATACAAAATATCCAAAGTGAAAATTACAAATATTTAGATAGGAAATATAAATATCTAAAATAAACTAAAATTAAAAATTTAATTAAAAAAATTAGATATGAAATGTAAATATCTAAATTAAAATCAAAATACTTTAGATGTAAAATATAAAAACCTAAAATAAAAATATAAAATATAAATATCTAAATAACAATTAAAGTGCTTTGGATATGACATACAAATATCCAAAGTTAAAATTTAAAACATTTTAGATATGAAATGTGAATATCTAAAATAAGCTAAAATTAAAATTAAAATCTTTTAGTTACAATATATAAATATCTAAAATAATAACAAAAAATTAAAATATTTTAGATATACAATATGAATATTTAAGAAAAATCATAATACTCCTTTATATGAGTATAAACTATCTGTAAAAATTTATATTTTGATACAAACAAAATATTAGGATCTCTATATTTTGATAATACAAAAATCTATATAATGATATATAATATATTTCACAGGTACAAATAGAAGTTACTAAAGTACGCAGAAGACTGCACAAAAATGAAGGCAAATTTGCAAGCAAAACTAAAGAAGTAAAAGCTCAAACTGTTAAGTATACGAGTTCCTATAGCAGTTACCTGAAAAACTCAAAAAATTATAGTAAATTGTCAAACAAAAGAATTATCATGTAAGAGAAAAGGAAAGAATAAAAGAAGAAAAACTAGTATAGTTATATGATAACTGTTCAAGTTTTTCAAAAAGTTATAATAAGTTTATGATTTTTATGAACTCACATGCAAGTAACTTAAATTTTCACATAACGGAGAAGAGGAAAATAAAAGGAAAACCCGTATAGTTATATGATAACTATTTGAGTTTCTCAAAGAGCTACAATAACTTTACAATTTTTTATGATTCATGTACAGATAACTTATGTCATCACATGACGAAAATAAAAGAACATTAGAAGGAAAACTCATACAGTTGTAGTCTAATTGTTCGAGTTTCTTAGAGAGTCATGAGATAATTATCTGAATTTGACAGAGTAACAATCAGAATCTTTAATAGTCAGTTGAACAATAACTTTCTATTTTAGGACTAACAAATCAGTAGTACAATAGATTTCATAACATTTAAAGAAATTTGATTGTTACATTCTTTGATATAAAAAGGAACTAAGAATGGTAACAATATTAATGAATACATACATACATACATGCATACATATAGAGAAAGTAATTTTACAAGTAAAAAAAGAAAATCTAAAATCACAACAATTCATGATCAACTCAAGTATTGTGAAGAATTTTCAAGCAAATTTTAACTACAACAAGCTCTCCATGAGCAAACTCTATTTAAAGTCAAGTTGGTTAGGTTTTGAAGTTTGTACCAGAAAACTTCAAGTGTTGTGGGTTGCAACTTCAACTTAAAAGTTCAACTGAATAATCGGTTCTTACTTTGACCTAAAATCAAATGTGTAAGTAAATTAATTAGTGAAGTCTAAACTATGTCTTAAAGGTAGAGTAACTGTAATCACCTAAAATTTTCTATATATCATTACTCTATTTTCTTCCTATATGTACATATCTTTAATTAGTTAGGCTATAATTTAAATTCACTTACTCAACAATAATTAAACCTGATAATTATTGTTAAAGTCTATCAACACCACCATTCACCTTCTCTCTAGTGAGTCATCTGATCATAATAAATATAAGATGTCAAAATATATAAAAGACCTAAAATACTCCTAGATATGAATATAAACTACTTGTAAAAATTTATATTTTGACTTAAAAGAAATATAAGATGTCAAAATATATAAAATATGCATAAATATTAAATACTTAAAATGTTAAATATCCCTTCATAGGAGCCCAAGTTAAGCACATTCTCCACATAATAGCACGAGAAGTCTAATAGCAAATTTAGGATATTTTCTATCATTTTCTTTATTTGCAAGAGTTACATTATACAACATTAATTTGTATTTTATTTGCAAATGATAACAAAATTTGATTTGTCCAAATATTTGATATGTTCAATGCAATTGATATGATGCATATGAGGCATCCTTCTACGAGAAGGTGTAAGACACAGAATAAGTTGTTAATCCTTGAAAGATCCCTTGACACATATATACAACATATGTACACCAATATGCACTCCAAAATGCATAATGAGACACATTTTCTCATTCTGAGGGGACATTCAAGGTCCTAAGAAAAACCCACAACTAATAAGGTAAGATCCTAAAATACTCTCATGTGTAAGTAAAATTACCAAAATACTCCTATTTATATTAAAATATGACATGCTCCCAAGACTTTAAGTTGTCTCAAAGATATATCTTGACATGAAAACAAACACAAGTGTTAAGATATTGGAAAAAAGACCCTAAAACGTCCTTTACCTAAAAATGACCAAAATGCCCCTACATGGGCTTGGTTGTCAAATGCTTCCAGATATGAGTATGCTCCTAATAATTAAGTTGCTAATTTTTTTGCACACAACCCATCCTTCCATAAAAGGATAAAGTATATTGAAGTTTAACTGCTACTATTTGTGACAAAACAAAGTGTCCACTCCTTATACTCTTTCTTTCAAGAAGAATGATGATATTTTCACCGAGGGATTAGTTGTCAATATATATGAATCATTTTGTTATGAGTTAGATATATTAGACATATATGCTTCAATTTAAGAAATATTAAATGAGGCAACAGATATTTGGTTATCCATATATTCCCTAGGTTTAATTAGTCATATATATATAATCTCTATCATTAGTGAAAGATAAACTCATCTTTCATCCCATACAACATTGTATTTCTTTTAACATGCATGTCCTGACCAAATAACCTAAAAGGAAAAACAACCACCACCAATGCCTTTATCCTAATATAAAGGTAGGCAACATGAGTTCCATCTTTTCATTTATTTCAATTCATCACTATATTTTCTATTAGATTATATAATATCAAATCCCTTTCACCATTCTCCACCATAAAATTTTTGATCTTTTCCTATTCCTTTTACTTCTAATTTTCCCTTACAAGTGTACTATAGCTTTCTTCAAATATGGTAAAATCATCAAAGACGATTTCTTGTTTTGTCACCAACTGGTGCTAGTGGTACTCTCTTAAAAGAGTGCATTTCTATCTCTTAAAGTCCAAATAACCTAAGATTCTCTAATGAAATATATTTTTATTGACTACATTGCAGCTTGAATTTTATTTAGAACCAATTATTGAATACAAATTAGACCATGTTTAATTTGGCATACAATTTGTGGTCAAACTTTTTGGATGTACTTATTATTTAATGAGTTTCACCTTTTCACCTTTCAAAAAAATGGAGCGACAATGATAACACAGACACAAAATTAGATTAGAGTTATTGTATCATTTTTAATTTGCAATAAGAGAGAAAATAAGTAAATATCTAGTAGAGAAGAGTATGGTAGTTATAAAACATGGATGGGTTAAGTGTAATCAAAAATTTTGAATGTTATAAAAATGTACCATTATAGAGCCTTTTATATTGTACATCAAAATGTAATCCATGAAGAATCATGATAAAGTAGTATAAAATATAAAAGAATACCAAAATGATGTTGGTGGTTGGTTGAACTAGCCAACCCTATCAAACAAAATGGCTTGAATTGTAGATCTAGATTAACCCTTTGGCCCTTAGACAACATACTCCACACACAGGTCCAAAACCTTTCACATCTAAGTAAAATAAGTCGAAAGCTACATAAGAAGAGAGTGAATTAAAAATTAATTGATTAAATATGATTAATTGACATTTTACACATATCATCAAAACATAATTTTTAACACTAGGAATGAGCTGATCAAGTCAACCAATACAAATAGGACAAGTTGGTGTTGTGCAATCTACATGGAGGCCAACCACACTGTAGGGCCTTTGTGTGCAATCTACATGGAAGCTAGCCAAGCCATACAACCATCATTTGGAGCTGATGTAGAGAATAACCAAGCCCTACATGGCCACCCCAAATTGGGTAATTTCAAACTACCATCACTTATCACCAATTAGCATAAATACTAAGGTAAATGTCTTGTATAAGGTATACAATCCATACTCTAAACCTTGATCTACTACACACATTGCACTCATCTTACTTAAGCATCAAAGGGAATTATACCATCCCCACATTAGGTCAGTCCTTTCTTTTGTTTTGTAGGCTAAGCATTCAAAGCAGATGAACCAGGTAGACCACAACTATCACTTGCCTAGTCAATCCAGCTCTAAAAAAGGAAAATCACATGAAAGCATTGAAAAAAGGTGAATATGTATTTTTTTAACAAAAACAGTCAAAAATACCATAAATTTTAAAATAAATGTTAATAATGAAACTTCCTTTTTCAAGAAATGTCTAATAAATGAATAACATAGTTTCAAATACTTTGATTTTTTTTCACCATTTCCTGTTCTGCTTTATCATAGAGAAGCACTATTAATACTTTTTTTTTGAAAAGAAGAATGATTAATACTTTGGGAACTCATAATAAATAAAGTGTCAACTAGTACAAAATTTGAAAGGCAAGTTTAATCTAACCTTGAAGCGGGAATATTTGTACAAGCATTTATCACTGATGGTGTTAATGGGGAACCTATCATCAATGTAGACCAACCAGGCCCTTGGACGGATATGTTATGAGGAATCTGATGGACATGCCCATTGGCGTAACCAGGCCAAAAGTATGCAGAGGTTTCCAGAAGATTTCTTGCAATACAAGCCTCAACAATCAGATGCCACATATTCCCAGCTGACAGAAGCATCTAAATTTGTAAGTAAACACAACATATGGTGATATTGTTTAATTATCTTGTAAGATATTTACTAGAAAGTAAGGATTATAAAGGGGTACAACTGTGTATAGTTGTTGATGTTGCACTAAATTAAACTTACAGCAATTCAACTGGTTTGCAATGCCAGTACTTTCAAAGTATCTGTTTGCAACTGGCATGCCCGAAATAATTGCCATTGCTTTTGCAGCAGCCTGATTGGCTACAGATGCAACATATGGAGGAGGAACCAGCAAACTTTCATATTCACCAAGCGATTGTAAGCTGGAAACCAATGCCTTATGTCGTTCTCCTTTTGCAACTTTCTCTTTTGATTGATCAATGCTATGGCTAACAATTTGGTCATTAATGGTAGACTCTTCTTCTCGAATAACATCAGCAACTGAGAGTGTTGTAACAGACAACAACATGCACAAGCGTGTATCTTGCTGTGGTACTGGACCTTCAATGGGATCCCTTGCCTAGAGAAAACAATAATGTAATGAAAGTTGTCTAGAAGAAAGAATCATGCTTACTAAAACAATGAAGTGAAGGATTCAAAGTTCTCCACCCTTTGAATGAGTCGAAGGGCTGCCATCCAAAGGCCTAAAAAGGTATCATGCCATGTTGTCTTATTTACGGCTTTAAGAGTCTTCACTAAACCTGTGAAAGAATGTCATACAAACTTGTTTTAGGGATCACATTTTAAAATGTGCTAAGATATGTCTACTTCCATAAAAGAAATGTGATTTGACATTAAGGTGAATATAATAAGAATGTAAGATAGATCATACCACTAATGATTTTTATAGAATTTGTCGCTGCAACTGAACCATCAATAGAATCTTCAAGATATAAATCTAAAGGAACCCAGATTGCAGAACGACTTGATCCATGACAGTAACTACCAGGTGATGCTAAAGGCCCAGAAAAAATAGTAGAAAAATCCCTGTATTGACTTGGTTTGTATTTCCGACAAACTTTTCCAAAATTATCACATGACCAATTAATCAGAGTTTCAGATGGCACTGTTGAAGTCTGCAATGCACAAGAGTTTGTAGCAAGCAAATGTAGGCAAGAGGAGAAGCTTTGCCAGTGTGAGGGCCTGGAACATAGAGGAAAACAACAAAAGTTGCCAGGATTAACTTTGACCAGGTCTCATTTTCCAAACTATCAATATACTACAATCACCATGTGGAACACCACAATGAATATAAGCCAGCACTAATGACATATGTTTACGGGTATACAATAAGCATAACCAGGTCAACAAAGTGAGCCCAACAGTCAACTAAAAAAATCAGAATGAAGCTTATTACGGTTGATGCCAAAGAGCACTTGGCACCAAGCATGATTTGATCACACCTTGAAGCCTCACCTCATACTATTATTAAACAAATATTGTAGGATCCAATGATGGATCGTACAGATATCCAACTTACATTAGGATATTTGGAGGCTATCTGTAAGCTTCAAAACCCTAATAAACTTTAACTTGTGTATGGAGAGAATGGTCATACATGGACAAAAATTGATATGGCTATAGGAGTTTCTGAATTCAATGTAGGCCATACAAAAAGAGCGAAGAACACACAAGTGAAATAGTTTTTATCAACTTCTTTAACAACAAAAGGTAATGGATGTGGAAGTAGATGTGCAAGTAGAAAGACACTTCGTCAATTTCTTTAACAACAAAAGGCCATGGATGTGGTAATAGATGTGCAAATGGAAAGACGATTAAAACATATCCATAGAAAAGCAAACAATCTATGTGGAGAAAGAAAAAGAATAGGTTCTTGGCAAAGCAAATGAAGAGGAAGGTAAACCCTAAACACTAAGGCCACACCATAGACCTTAAGGTTGATACAAGAATATACCACTCACTGAAATAGGTAGTGAAACAAATGGAAGAGAATGTTACACACTAGAGTTTGTTGAATCTATTGCAATCAAGTAGAAAAAGAAAATCTACTGGCATAGACATCACACTAAATGCCCTCATAAGATGGTGTCTTAAAATAAACATTAGTATTTTTACAATTCATGGTTAGATGTTATCTTGGGATTATTTATGCATTTGCTTGTTATTTAGGAAATAATAAAGCTAACAATATACATAGTTATTATTAAATAATTATAAATATGTATAAATGGACACCTACACACCCAATCTTATCATCCAGGAATTGCGGAGCCCTAATAACCTTGATGCAGATCAACCTCATTCAATAATTACCCACTAACACATATCAGTTGACATGTAGAATGATTTAGGCAATCTGTAACCAATGGTTGAGCCACAATGCAAATTAAAAGGAAAACACAAGTAAATGTATCAATAAACAAGACGAAATCAAGGAGTCACTCATCCCTTATCCTACTCCTTAAGGGGGCATAAAAGAATTACTACACACTTAACAAGGTATCAATTGATAGTTACTGTGTTATTCAGATTGTAGGCCAAGTTACTTCATCCATTGATCAAGTTTGGCAAATTAGGGTGAATAAAACAAGCCATGTGCCCAACCAATGTTACGTTTTTGTTAAATTAAAAGATCTATTTAGCTCCATTTGCAAGAAACCACCACTGTTCATGATCTTGATTGGAGTTGTAATTAACCAACTCTCAACTTCTTTCTTTACTTACAAATGACTTAGGCATACTTTTTTTTGATGATTAACTTGGAGCTCTATTATTAGGAGAAAAAAATTGCTTCCATTTAGAATTTACTGTGGGTAGTGGATAGATCTTTTAAATGCAATCCCATTCAAAAAAGTGCACTTGATTAATCAACTAATTAAACTTGACCAGTTGACTAATTCAGTACCCACACTCAGAAGTATGGGAAAAATGAAAAATGTAAGAATGGATTATGCATTAATACCATGGAAAAAATTTTAAAATGTAAAAATAAAAATCATTGTTTGCACTAGGAAGCCTAATCATTTATGCATTGGTACTGCAGACACCAGGTACCATGGTGTCCAACTTCAATTTCATGATAGACTTCGGTCCAATGAAAAAAGGAAATGTTTCAGAATTCAACGGAAATTTCAGTGGAAGTTTGATATAAGTCACAGATGTTCCCAGAAAAAGTCTAAAAGTACAAATTTCAATGTGAAATTTTAAGAAAAACTAAATTAATAAAAAAAATTCATCTAGGAATAATAAAAAATTTTAAGCATTTATGCAATAAAAATACATTACACTGCCTATTTGAAATCTTTAAATACAATAAAAAACAATATACTATTAGAGAAAATGTTTTTAACATTTAAAAAATAATACAAACCTTAGTATTCCTTAATACCAAGTGAAATGGTCTGGCTAGTTCCAAATCGTTTGTGCACGATACCATTTATGGGCTTCCAATCATATTTGGGACTCCCTCCAAATGACATAATCTTGCCATGATATATGGATATAATATTCTATATTCGATGATATACCCATGGTATTAATGTGGACAAAAATTAACGAGAAAGTCCATAGCCAAATGTTGTTCAATTAATGTAAAGGGGACAGACCTTTTGAGCCAAATATGATGATTGGGGTGGATACACTTGTGAAGTTGGATATGAAAGCTAAGATATGCAAGCTAAGGTTCATAAGGAGGTTGATAGAATGGTGTGAATCATAGGAAGCCTACTAATCTTACGTTGCTAGTAATGGTTGGCCATAGATAGTTAAAGATTGAAGCAATCCCATTCATTCTAACTCTGATTGAGTGTTATGGAACATGGCTCAAGCTAATAAGGCCTTAAAGTCAGGTTTGTGGACTCAAAATTCCCATTGGTTGTGGGCTTATCATGGTCAGGGCCTGTATTTTGAGGGCTTAGTGGAGTCCTCGATAGGTTGGTAGCGTGAATGGCTCCATATATATATTGAGGCAGGACTCAAATGGGTACCAAGGCACCCAGGATTCATAATAGGCTGGGTGTTTACATGCCCAGTCCTCTATTGCACTTGGTGGATCTTAGCCAGTCTCATACTTGGTGGAGTTAGTTGAGTCTCAATTAACAACACTAAGAACATCAAAACCATGTAGCATGCCACTGATTGAATTGTTGAAACATACTTAGGATAAAAGTCCATCATCCATCCATCCATCTCAACTTCCACACCTTTTGTAGTGTTGAGGGAATGCAAATTCAGGTTGACAAGCTCCATGATCATCATCTTCTATCACATGTATATATTTGATATCTACAATGAATAGACTACATTGTCATGGTGGTTTGTCTTCATCATCATTTCTTACATTCCCACCATCATCTCCATCATCATTGCCACCTAGAGGCATGTTGAATCAAAAACATCATCACTTACAATGGCAGCCTTAGTATCATCATCACTATCTCCCAAGCTTGAATTTCTTCCATCTGTACATTCTGAAGAAGTCATATACCCTTCCATGTATTTGGCTTGCTATTGTTAAATCAAGCCTACCTCCGACCTCATCTAATATTAACTATCCATTTTGTCATCTTTAGAATCTTGATAAATGAATGCAAAATCAATGGGATCTAGATTGTCTTTGTCCTCTCCTTCTTGGATGTATTTCATTCTAAATCTCAAGTTATGATGAACAAAGACCCATTTAGTCTATGCATTTCCAATCTATTCCTTCTTTTTGTGTACATCAAATAAAACATCATCCAATTTCTTTTACATCTAGACCCAGATACTGTCTATGATAAAATCTTGACAACAATCTTCCTACGTGTGGAGTATCTGTGCCATGCACCATCCATCAACCAACTACAACAATAAAGATGGAAATCAGTCCATCATTCAATAATTACCTAAATTACATCCAAATATAAGAATATATTACATGGATTTTGAGCTATTAAGGCAAATCAAATCCACGCTGTTGCTCCTCATACACCTTTATTTCACTCAAGATTGTGGCTTGAGTCTAGAGATCAGGCTCCAATATTTGGATAGTGTTCTTTACAATATTTGCAAGTTGAACATTTCCATCATGTCGATATTTCAGATTTTAAAAATATGTTGTAAGAAAATCATATATAAATTATTAAGAAATTCAGCAACCACATTCAACTTGAATTCAATGTATATATTAATGTATTATCAACTTCATACTGTTGGAATGAAATATCTCATGTCAGAAAATGATGTAGAAGAATCTAACCTTATAATATAGTGTCCTATTCTCTCACCATCAATTGGTTTTAAAATAAACTTTTAATATGATAATAGAGCAGATTCACATAAGTCGCCCATAAGATACTTGTAAACTAAGAATATATCACAAGTGCGGGGGAGTTTTGATATGAAATACCACGTTAAAAAATAATGTGACAAAATCTAGCATTATAATGTGTTGTCTCATTCCCTCACTACCAAATTTTGAGATAAACTTTCAATACATACAAAGGTTGAAGAAGCATTTGTCCATATTTCTTTAATGATATTCAGATATCGTTTTGAACTTCCTCTTACCACATCCCAAGCCACATCTTTTATTAACTTCACTACATCATATATAAAACCCAACATCGGTTTCTTATCCCCATCCACTAAATGAAGAACCTTTGTGATGGGTTTCATCATGTTGGCAGCCTTCCAAGCATCCTCCCAAAAAGAATGTTAAGGATTTCTATCACCTACCTTCCAAGTGATGACTCACTATCAGGTATCTATACTACATCTTAGAATTGAACATGTATTTTAGTCCAACTCTCTTATCAATTATAGATTATAGAGAAATTGAATTTGCTGTGAACCAACTTCAAGTCGAATTAAGTCACCACCATAACACTCTAGGGACTTTATGTAGTGATTGTAGATAAAAGTTATCAACATCCTTGCCTTGGTAACTATCCTCGTAGTCTGTTGTCACTCCCATGTCCTTCAACATCAAATCAACACAATGAGCAACAAAGTCTCTAATATATAAGATACTTCAAAATTATCTTCCACCCTACTTTCTTGAAGTTACTACCATTATTTGTCACAATCTATACAACATTTAACACTCTAACCTCCTTATTGACATCTCTCATCAACTTGTAGAGATACTAATGATTTTTTATCTTGATAGAGGCATCAATAAGATTCAAAAAAACTACACAAGTACCACTATACACCATGAAATTTATAATTTGTTTTTGGGTTACACTTATCCATCCTTCACATATGATTGTACAACCATATTCCCACCATTGGTTCCTCAATAAGGTGATGTATGACTCCAAATCTTCTTTCTAACCTTGCAAATACTTCCTTATAATTTCTTGATATATCAGATTTCTAACACCTTGACCTTCCTTTGTAGTGACATTAGGCATAAATAAAATCCTTTGGTGGCATTCACTAAGAAAGCATTTTGGAACATATACTTAACTACAGCATTATCGTGTTTCTCCCAAGCACTATCCGATATTTCCTTTAATGCCTTCTACCATACATTTCTCTTTGGAAGTTGTGACAACATTAGAATTGTCAAATCTTTGACTATACGTGTGGAACATGTCAACAATTCCATGGCTCCCACCTGCATGTCCACTACCGGTAACCCATTTCCATCTTGCACAGCTACCACAAAATCTCTACATACACTATCTTCTCCAAACTTTGGATCTTCTTTACCCAATGACAGGAACATATTTTGCTCTATCTCTAGCTGTGACATAATCAGGAGAACAAACTATACCCTTAAAGTCATTAACAAGGATGGGGACAGAACAAGCACCTTGACTTGGTTCTTTGTCAAATAATATGCTCTAGAATCTCTCATCTCACCTAGTTCATTTACTTTCTTTGTTTTTTTGTCCTTTTAATAAATCCCTCATCTACCTTCCAAAAAAAAAACGTCCCCCATCTACTCTCAAACCAGACAAGAACATTTTGACACTTGAAAACATTACGTACCCACTAGCCAAATGCTACCTCAATCTAGTACCCAATACATTATCTTCTTTCTACAGTACTCATATTCCATATGTTGTTTGTTATTGTTGATTGGTTAACTATGCATCTACCTAGGGTCTGCACTTCTACCACCTCTCTCCTTATCTCGGCTACCATAAACTTCAGTTCAGTGAAGACATGATTGCAACTCGGTATCATTGACAAATCAATTTTATTTTTCATCACATCAATTATGTTACAAAATCTATTGGAATAGGAAATAAAACAGTCAAACTTGGAGTGAGGTGTTATTTTCAATCTAGTGGCTGATTGAAGCTCTCCAGCCAGAGACAAAGGCAAATATAGTGAAGAAAATGTAGCTTTATATAGACTCCCTACTCTTCTAGCAATATGCTCTGCACATGAAAGTAAAGAAAACTTAGAAATAGGCTTCCTCAGTTTTGCAATGCTAATATACACTGTTGCTTGGTTAGTTGATTATCTACACATAAACAAGGTAATATGTAAAAAATCAGGGGCATCTGAGGAGGAAAATAATATCTACAGATTATCGTTGGTACAGGCATGGTTTCATGTAGTCAAGCTGCAAATCTTTAATTCTCCTTCATCCAGATGTTAAGTGCACAAGGAATGATTTACATATATATACAAGAGGCAATTGGACCACAATAGACAATATGTATGACAAAACATATTGAGATTGATTATCATTTCATCAAAGATAATGTGTTGAAAAAGGTCATCTCAACTCCTTACACCTGTTCCATAGATCAACTTGCAGATGTCTTTACCAAAGACCTTGGGAATGAGAATTTTGACACTTTATGCAATATACTAATATCAACCATATATAACTTAACATTTTCTCTTAAGTTGGAGCATATATGTCAAACATGCACAGCTTATTACATAAAGTGTTAAAATTTTCATTCCCAATATCTTTAGTAAAGACATCTACAAGTTGATTTGTGGAACAAGTGTAAGGAGTTGAGATGACATTTTCAACACATTATCTTTGATGAAATGACAATCAATCTCAATATATTTTGTCATCTTGTGGAAAGTGAGATTACTAACAATGTAGATGATTGCTTGATTGTCATAATACATAAACAAAGGAGTTGGAACCTCCACTTCTAATTCATGGAATAAGGTTTTCAGCTAAATCATCTTAAAGGCAGCTTGAGACATGGTTCGGTATTTTGCCTCTACACTTGACTTGAACACAACATTTTCCTTCTTACTACACCATGTCACCAGGTTTCCTCCCAGATAAGTACAATAGTCTGAGGTGGATATTTTGTCCAATCTATCTCCTACATATCCTACATCAAACTAAGCTTCTATTCGTAAGTGGCTATGATTTTTGTAGAAGAGACTTTGCCAAGAGTCTTCTTTAGATAGGCAAGAACTCTGATAGTTCCTTGCCAATAAACAACTTTTGGTGTATACATAAATTGACTTAGGAGATTAACAATAAATGTAATATCTGGTTTAGTGACAATTAGATATATAAGCTTACCTACCAGACATCTATATTTTCGTAAGTCTTCAAATGGTGGAGATGTATCATCATGAAAGGAATGATTCTACTCTATAGGAGTTGCTACTAGTTTGCATCTTTCAAGGTCAATTTCCTTCAATATGTCTAATATATATTTCCATTGTGAGAGAGACAAACAACCCTTTGAGTAAGCAACTTTAACCCCTAAAAAGTATTGAAAAGTGTCTAAATCCTTTGTGGTAAAATACTAGTTCAAGAACCTTTTTATATCATTGATGCCTTGTGAGTAACATGTCATCAACATAAATTGCAAGAATGAAAGTACCGCAAGAGGTCTTCTTAATGAACACAGAATGATCAACACGATAGCTTTCAAAGCTAACACTCCACATAACGTTACTAAACTTGGCAAATCAAGCCTTAAGGCTTTGTTTAAGGCCATAGAGGGTTTTATTGAACTTGTATACACGTGACTCCCTCTAAGTAACATAGCTTAAAAGTTGCTTCATGAATACCTACTCTTTTAGGTCATCATATAAAAAGGCATTCTTGACATCAAGCTAGCAAACCAACTAAGAGTGATGAACAGTAAGAGAGAGGAGGGCATGAATAGGGTCCAACTGGGCAATGGGAGAAAATGTCTCTGAGTAATCAATGTCATACTCTTGAGAGAAGCCACAAGTCACCAGACAAGCTTTGTATCTATCAATGGAGCCGTCAGGGCGACACTTGATAGTGATGACCTAACGACATGAGATGACGTTGGCATCAACGAGGCAAGAAAATAGATCTCAAGTGTCATGAGAATGAAGTGTTACCATCTCCCCATCTATACTTGTCTTCTAATAAATAATTTGAACATCTATAGTTGTCTTCCAATGAAGAATTTAAAAGATCTGATGATAATCTCAAGGAAGTGACTCTACAAAAAGGGATAAGGTAAAGCTACAAAATGTGAAATTAAAGTTAGCATAAGAAAGTACACTAAATAGGGGATGTTGGGTACAAGTATAGGTGTCATTATGGTATGCAATGAGACAGTCATCAAAAGTGGAGGGGACATCGCAACTAGAATCAAAAGATTGAGGTAGGGCATCTATAGCATGCCACAATTGTCGAGTATATACCTGTAGGGGAGGAGTAACGACATGCAGTATAGGAGAGTCCTTAGACACAATGCTTGAGCCACCACTAACAAGAAGAGGACAAGGAACAAAAATGTCAAGACCTTCACCAAAAGCAGGACTCGTGTCAAGATAGTAAAAACAAGACTCAAAAAAGGTAACATCCATAGAAGTATAGTATTTATGAGTAGGAGGATGATATAGACGATAGCCTTTCTAGGAACAAGGATACCCAATAAATAAACACTTAAGAGCGCGATGAGAGAGTTTGTCAAGACTAAAGGAGAGGTCCTGAATAAATACAACATACCTAAAAACCTTAAGAGGTAGGAGAAACAATTCTCAATTTGAGTAGAGACGACTAAAGGGAACAACGTTGCCCAAAGGAGACGAGGGCATCCTGTAAATGAAGGGGAAGAGGACATCCTATTGATGAGGTAAACTTAAGCACTTAAAGGTGGCACAAGTGTGCTTCCCAAGCTGACACAACTCACACTAAAAAGGAGATATGGAAGTCCACAGAAGAGCTTGGCAAAGCTTATCCTAAGAAGAATGACCTAAGCGATAGTGTTAGAGAATGAAAGACTTTGTACGCATCATGCAAGCAACTAAATCCTGAGGAATGTGATCACAAGCTAAAGTGTAGATGTTGTTGTTGCACTTATAACCAATCCTCTGACCCGTCTACAAGTCCTAAAAGATATAATGAAAGGGAAAAAATGTTACAAAACAAGATAATTATTCAATAATGGCACTAATGTACAAAAGATTAAAGGAGAGATCATGGACATATAGGATACTATGTAACTACATCTGAGAGGAAGTTTGGACCACCTCCTTACCAAATAGAAGGTAAGACCAGTCATCAGCAATGGTTACAATAGATTGATTAAAAAGCAAAGATAACCAATCAAAAAAAGGCAAGGTACCTAATATGTGTAAAGAAGCTCCAAAGTCAATCACCTAAGGATCACCACCCGAGGTAAGAAAGGCAATGCTAGGAGTAGTATCTAAGTGGGAAGAGAAGGCATGGGCACTCATAGCAGAAGAGTTTGGTTGTTGCGATCGAACGAGGTGATCATAATCTGTCTATGATATAGTAACAATGGGTCTTCCTAATGTATCAACAATCAAGGAAGCAACAGACTCAATGCTAACATTGGCTATCATTGAGGGTTTCCTCCATTTGTCATAACATTTATCTGACTTGTGGTCAAATCGACCACACCACTAGCATTTAAGGCATTGTCAGTCACCTCTATGTTCAAAGCAACCCTTTTCCCGACTATCTAAAGTGACGAGAGCAGATTAAGGGGTGGTGGAAGCATCGGATGAGGGTGTAGAGATGTGTAAGGCTCTAAAGAAGGTCTCCTCTAAATTAGGAATTGACTCGGCACCAAGAATAGATCTATGAATCTAGAATGTAACCTTAGGGTTAGCACTAACGAGAATACTGGCGACAACAAACTCCTCGCAATACCAACGAAATGTGACCAAATCTATGGTAGGAGGCTAATAATAGTTAAGTTCATCAAGCAACCCACAAAGAACACTGTAATATTCCTGACATGTTTATTCACCTTGCTTCAAACTGAAAATTTGTTCATATATCTAAAAAACCCTAGAAAGGTTCTTATTGTGAACATAAGTTTTTCTGAAACTGTCCCAAATGCGCTTGGTTGGAGGCAACATAGCAATACCACATGCAATAGTAAACTCCAAGGTGGAGAGCATCCAAGAGACAATAATAGTGTCATCTACCTTCCAATCATTGTATATGTCATCTTTGACATCTAGTGGTGGATTACACAAATGATGTTCCCTACAATAACCTTCAAGTATGGTCTCAAAGCCTTGAGCCTATAACAGATAATTCTAGCCATTGAGTTTTTCAATAAGTTCATGAAAGTTTTTATTGGACAAGTCTTGGGAATTCATCATGGAATCAATTGATTTAAAATGAGGGTGTTGTTCAAGAAAACAAAGAAGGTGTCTGACATAGCCAACCAAGAGAAAGGATGAGGAGGTGTTTCTTATGTGTGGACCATAATAGCTAATGAACTTCCACAAGCGTTGCTAACGTGAAAGGGAAGCTCGCAAAGACCACTACATTACTGATGTAAGGGCATTGCTAATGTGCGGATGCACATTTGGGGGAGAAGATTGAAGGACGGCTGACCTCAAGGAACCACTACATCTTAAGGAACAAACAGAAGGGGGGGTCACGAATGAGCCACACGAGTAGGAGAACGAGCCAACAAATGGATATGCAACTAGCTACACTCACAAATAGACCTCGCAAGTGGGAATGAGCCGATAGACAAACATGCGACGAACAACACCTACAAACCCACAAATAGACTTCGCAAGTTGATGGGCGAACGTTGGGAGACAGGAGACTAGGAAAAAAAGTGGGAACCTACTCTAATACCAAGTCAAACTACAAATCCCTAATTCTCTTTCATCTAGATGTTAAGTGTACAAAAAATGATTTACATATATATACAAGAGGCAATGGACCACAATAGACAATATGTGATCCTACAGTACACTAATATCAACCATATATAACTTAACACATGTATCAATCTAGATTGACGATTTTTCAATGATCTAGATTTTTTTTGTAAGTTCAATACAAAATCTACTTGAACTTCCAAATTGATCAACTCTATATTGATGGATTGGCTCTAAAAAATAGGACTTTGGATAGCACCAAAGCCACCAGCAATCCATGCATCCTCTATTGCCACCTTCCACTAGAAGACCAATGTCCAACACTAGTTAGGCCATCTACCCCTTTCAGTGATTCCATCAAAATTGTTTCTCTCTTGTTTGAGTATCTCTCACGACCATTAGGGCTCCAACCACCATTTTTGCTACAACTACACCATCACCCCTTTATTGTTACTCACTCCTACGTAGCCTTCATCTTTGTGCTCAATAGCTCCTTTGCACTTAGGCTCCTACACATCCCCCAACCATTGCATGTGTTAGGGCAAAAAAGAGAGAGAATGAAGTATGAGAAAGGAAAAAAAAGAAATAAAGGTGAGGAGAGTACATGAATAAAAAAAAGAAAAGGAAGAATGGATGAAAGAAAAGAAAAAAAGAGAGAAAAAGAAAAAGGAAAAAAGAGGAGAGAAAAAATGAACAAAAAAATTATTATGTAAAAAAAATTGTTTAAAAAATGGTGGAAGTTGAAGAAAAAAGAAAAAAAGGAGAAAAATAAAGATAGAAAAAGAGTGTTCATCTAGAGAAAAGAAAAAAAAGACTTTTCTCATGCATTTTACTACTATATTTCTATCTAATTGACATTTTATGCATAATAATTACCTAGAAAGTTTATCTAGGTGTCATTGCTCGTTTTATCTTATCTCTAAGTTTTAAATAGAAATTTGAAAATTTTGACCATTTTAACAAAAGTATTGTGTTTTCACCCATACAATCCTCGTTACATTTCTTTTTTCTCAAAGATCAATCCTCAATATAATTCCAATATTTGAAACCTTGACTACAAGACTACTATAATGAAGAAAACATACAAACAATCCAAAACAGTTAATTCAAATACTGGAACAAATGAATTGTATCTATTTGTTGACTACTTATTGACCAATGGTAACTCAAAATGGCTCAAAAATTGTCACTAGGCATTTAGTCAGCAAAAGATAGATCTCCATGGTCATAAGAATATTTTTTAGAAATATAAAAAGTCTCAACATCAAATTTCTATGTAGAGATAAAAAAGCACAAAAACTAACAACTGATGGAATAAAGGGACAAACAGTATGCACAGGACTCCCACCAATGTAGCATTTCAAGGTCCAATTGTACACATTTTTACATCCTTAAGTGGAGAGATTATTTACTAATATTTGAATGTTTAGCCTTCAGTTCACAACAAAGAAATTTTACCATTGTATCAAGGCTCACCATCAACTAGTGGAATGCACTACTTGAAATAACATCACCAAAGAAGACACCTCAATAAAAAGAAAAATTGCAGTAACATATGGCATTCATCCCATATCAAATAGATGTTAATTGAACCGTACAGTGCATTAACATTATTATTCATCATATGAAAAAGATCATACATGTTTTGATGTGCCAAGGAAAGAAGCCTGGAGATTACTTTATGATGAAGAAACTTCCCAATAAGCTCAATAGCCATGACAGTATTTGCCTTCACTAGTCTCTCAGAAAAAAAATTTCTATTGTCATCTAAGTTACCAATTTCATGCACGTCTTCGGGTGTAACTACCCATCTCAGATTTTTTTCGGAGGCCAGCCTTAATAACCCTTCATCATCAAGCGTTGCCTCCAATAGCTGCCATATGATGCAGAATATAAATTCAACTATTAAAATACCAGTTTCACAAGATTGGACACCAAAACTTTTTGAAAGATGAAGAAAATCATTCACTAACATCAGGATCCTGCAAGACAAGACCAAGATAAAAACCCATCACTCCAAAATCTATAATTAATTTCTTCTTCTAGATGGACCTTACTATTAATGACAATCACCCAACTTGTGCTTCAAGAAAACAATAGAATAAAATTCCATCAAAGATATTTGTCAGTGGCTTATCAGTGTCAGGGATATAAATACAAAGATATGAAATAAAAACTGCATCATCCTTTAGTCAATTATAAACACCTTCTCCAGAAAATAGAAATTTAAAAGTCATTATAAGAAATCAATGGTTGACAGTAGCAATGGAATGCATAGCAAAAACTTAGACGTGATACCAATATTGTAAAAGGTATAAGCAAAAATGCAAGAATCACTGAACAGGCACACAAACAAAAAAAAAGAGTATGCGATTTAAGATAATTTGAAAAAAAGAATCTTTTATTATAAACCATGCTAGGAATTTTATAAACAAAAATGAAAATTAATATTTAATTTTAAGGATTAAATAAATAACAAGCCAACTAACATTATTCATAAAAGACATTTGTAAAAATATACTGAATAATATTTTTTGGCAATACAGCAAATCCAAAATTTTTAAGAGTATGGTTGAATGGATGGTGGTAGTGGCAAGCTATCCCCCTCCAATCTAGTAATAGCACTAGGTGGCTTGATCTGATCACCACCCCACTTTTTGCTCCATCCATGGAGTGTATGAATTTCCTAGATGCAAACCAACTAAATAAGGGAATGAACTACTACAACACTCTCCTCCCTTTCAACTTAGGGGAGATTTGTGTATGAGAGATAGTAAGAAAAAGTGATGGAAAGAAAAGTGAAGGAAAGTAAGGATTAAAATCTAGGTGGTTGTGCATAAATGAAAGTGACAAAAAGAATTCATCACTTTCTATCATATAAGAAGGAGAACTTTGATAGATTTGCAGCATTCAACAAAATTCTTATCATTTCTTGTAGAAATTTATTTTTCTTTTCTACTACTTCATTTTGAATTAAAGTTTTAGGACAAGAAAATTCATGCAACATTCTAAAATTATTGTAAAAGTTTTCTAATTCAAAATTTTCAAATTCTCTTACATGATCACTTTTAATTCTTTCTACTATCAAATTTTTTTTATTCTAAACTCTTGTACAAAAATTTCTAAATTCAGTGCACATTTCATTTCTGTGAGTTAAAAATATAATTCAAGTGAGTCTAGAGAAACCTACTATCACAATTGTATATTTACATCCACCTAGACTCAAAGTTTGTGTTGAACTAAATAGATCCAGATACAATAATTTCAACAACTTCCTGATAGCAATATCATTTTTATTATATTATGAAAATCTTTCCTATTTGCGTATCATGCATTCACTGTAAATTTCATCTTTCTTAAACTTAAGTTTGGGTACATTTCTAATAAGATCATGTTTGGACAGTTTTTTGAGTATTTTCATATTAATATGTTCAAGTCTCTTATGTTATAACAAGTCATCCTCACTAGATGTCACCAAGCAAGAATCATTTGTAAAATTTTAACATAGAAAATTTAATGCATATATAAAGCTATTTCTGAAACTAATAAATTTAGCTTCATTTGAAACTTGATCAATTATAAAATAATTTTTAATAGTGAAAAATACATTATATCCTTTATCACAGAGTTATCATACACTTAACAGATTTTATTTTAATCCATTTACATAAAAAGTATTTTCAATTTTACCATTATCAAATGTAATATTTCTATCAAATGCAATATTTTCTATAACAATAATTCTACATTTTTCATTATTACCAAATCCAACAAATCTAGAATTCATTGATTTAATGGAATCAATAAATCTTTTCTTACCTACCATAAGCATTGAACATCTGCTATCTATAATCTATCTTGATGTCTGCACTACTTTATCTTTACATCCCTATAAATCATATTGAAATTAAAACTTTTGATACCTAAATTTTCTTAAATCTAATATTATTAGTCCTTAAAACATTAAATTTATTGTCACTTGACAGCCACATGTATCTAGATCTCCTCTTAATGACAAAGATTGTAGTGTCATCTCTATAAGAACGGATTACACCACTATAATAAGGTGCTTCCTGTAGCATTTCTATCCTTAAGTAAATTTGCATACAATTTTTTTAAGTCAATGATTTCATTTTTAAATTTATATTTTCTTCTTTTAATTCAAAGTTATCACAACTATAGTTATCCATATTAGTCTTTAGGTTTCTTGCTATTTCTATAAAGAACTAGCCATAACTTGAATTTTTTGATAATAGCTCTAATCAACTACACTTGAAGTTTTCTAATAAAAACTTCTAAAATCAACCAACTTATCTTCAATTAAAGTTTGCACATAGAGAGCTTTCAACACTTGAAATTGCTTAAGAATTTTTCACTAAGTTTGAGTTGACTATGAACTGCAATAATTCTGGATTTTCTCTTTTTGCTCCTTACCTAGTTGCTCTCATTGTATGTATGGATATGTTCGTTATCCTAAATTATTGTTCTCAATCCATTCTTGTATCACAAAATGTAACGATCAAATTTTCTCCAACATTATACAATCTATTGTACTTACTAATCTGTCAACCTCAAAAATAGTAAGTTACTGTTTAACTGATTATCAAAGATCTAGGCAATTACTCTGTCAAACTCGGATAGTTATTTTATATAACTCTCCGAAAAATTCGAATAGTTAGACTATAATTGTACGAGTTTTTCCTTCTACTGTTCTCTTATATTTATCACATGATAACTTAAGTTATCTATACGTGAAATACAAAAAACTCAACCACTTAACTTTTGAGAAAACTCAAATAGTTAACTAGTAAGTATAAGAGTTTTACTTTCTTTATTTTTTGCCTTAGTCACATGATATCTTAAATTCCACACATGAAATCACTATAAAGTCATAAAATTATTTTAACTATTTGAGAATATTGAATAGTTATCTCATAACTATACGAGTTTTTATTCTTTTATTCCCTTTTCCTTAATCACATGACATCTTAAGTTCTGCACATGAGATCACTATAATTTGGATAGTTAACTTATAATCCTCCGAGAAACTCAAACAATTGTCTCATAATTATCCAACTTCTCCTATTTTACTCATTAAATAACTACTCAACTTTTACTTCTTTTTGTGGCTGTTTTTCAGTTATCATGATCTTCAAGTTGACATAATTGTTCATCTATACCTGTGAAATAGATTATAATATCTCATATAGATTTTTGTATTATCGAAATACAAAGGTTCTAACAGTTTTTTAGTTTCATATAAATTTCTAGAAGGAAGACAAACAATCAAGTCCAAGCTTGATATGGAAAAAAGCCTTTGATAGATTATATTGGAACTGCATCAAAGAAATTGTGTTTCATCAACTTTAGAGAAAAATGCTAGACATGGATTACTTATTATGTAAGTTCAGTGAGATTCTTTATTTTGGTGGATGGTAATCCTACAGGCTTCATTAGTAGTTGGAAACTAAGTAGAATGTGTTGCATCTCTTGATCTTATGTGAAAACTAATGGTTATTCCCTTACAAGTGGAATGCAAAAAATACTTTTACTGCAATACATCAATTATACAGTTATGTTTTCCAATGCTTCCCTGTGCAGGTCAGAAATGTGATGACAATGTTGGGTTCATGATCTTGGGATTAAAAAATAACCTACAAAAATCTAAAGTCACTTGAATTTGCTGTGAAGATGATCAGATGTTGAGGAAGCAGATGCATTTGGCTGCAAATATTGTATCTTTTGCATTTACATATTTGGATCTCCCTTTAAGACCGAAACTACAAAAACCAAAGGATTAGGACCTGTGGAGGATAGATCTGAAAAGAGGCTCTTATGGTGGAATGGAAGATTTCTCTTTACAGGAGGAAAAGCAACACTAATCACCTCAGTTCTAACAAACCTCCAAATATATTTCTTGTCCATTTTAAGAATACCAAGTGGAGTTTGTAGTAAGTTAGAGGGCACGCATGAGTAAGTCTCATGGAATGGTGGAAAGGAGCAAACAAAGTATATCACATAGAATTTTTTTTTTGAAAACGATAAGGTTAAATTGTATAAGATGAAATCAACAAAGGTATAAAAGGATGATCAAGAAGCTCAACCCAAAAAAAGAAAAAGAAACAAAGAGAAGGCAAGGATGGCAGTTGGCAAGCAGCTGTGCTTTCTGCATGATGGAATGTGAATGTATTTGACACCTTTTCTAGTCTTGCCCAGAAATGAAGATAGCTTAAGGCAGGATCAAAACATAGTAGACCCAGGTTATTTCAACTGCCAATTTCTGGGAAATGTGAAGCATGAGGCTCAAGTCCAGAAAGCTTCTGAAAAATGAAAAGAATTGTACGAAAGATGATACCCTTGGTAATATAGTGGATTAGTGGTATAGAAGGAAAGAAAGAAACCAACAAATTTGTTATGATAGAGCTCTTACCTTTAGCAGATGAATGGAAAGGTGACAGAGACAGTAATTGAATGAAGAGCCAAAAGTCAAGATAGTCATACCAAATGAGAGAGAAGGGAATGGTTAATTAAAGAAGCTTCGGGGCTATGATTTTAATTTCAAGTTCTTTGTCAGCTTTTGTGTTGTCTGCACTGATTCCTTCTTGGAATTCCTTTGTTTGTTTTTCCTCTTATTGACTATCATAAGCGTTGGAACAAAGTACAGTAGAAGTAGATTGATTCATTATGATAACATAAAACTTCTATATATAGAAGCTATATAGAAATTATAAACACAACATAAGCGATGTAGGCCAAACCATTGACAACACATAACACTACTTAAGAATCATAAAAGAATCCATTTATTCATAGACTCACACACAAATAATTTATAACATAAAACAAAGAGATACACAACAAACAAACACAAACTAGAAGTAGCAACATTAATAAGTAACAATGTTGTACAAGCAAAAAAGCAATCAAACCTTAGTTAATCACATTTTAAAGGTGTAGATACTAATACATTGTTAACATCATTAAACTCAATCAACATATGAACACCTAAACATATTAAGAGACTTCACACATACTTATACATATACTAGCATATCTACTAAAAGTGACAAAATAATAATGTCTAGCATCAAGATTGATCTGGAGGATAAACAACTTTAACGAAGCAACATTACCTCAAACACTTCTTTTCTACCTTTTTTTCTCTCTTTGTTTTTTTTTTTTACTTTCACCATTTTTTAAACATAATTTTTTCATTTTTTTTCTTCTCTCACCCCCTCTCTTTTTTTTCTTTCCTCTCCTTTTTTTCTTTTTCTTTTTTTCCTTATCTTTTTTTCCTTCTCTTTTTTCCCTTTCTTCTTCTTTTTTTCTTTCTCTCTCCCCCTCTTTTTTTTTTCTTTCCTCTCCTTTTTTTCTTTTTCTTTTTTTCCTTTTCTTTTTTTCCTTTTCTTTTTTTCCTTCTCTCTTTTTTTCCTTTTCTTTTTTTCCTTCTCTTTTTTTCCCTTTCTTCTTCTTTTTTTCTTTCTCTCTCCCCTCTCCACATTCTAGTTTTTCTTTAAAACTCACACGCATCTCCTCCTACACCCCCTCCTATACTTCCTCTTCTCTATTTCTCCTCTCCCCACCTAAAAACCTTAATGGGTTATGATAGTGGCTACACAAACGGAAGGGCAAGATTTTGGAAAATGAAGACTAGTACTAAAAAATGTTTGAAGGCTTTACAAGTCTAGGTGGTGAAGTTGGTGATGACAATAGAAAGAAAGCAGGGACAGCTTGGTGATACTAATAGCAAAAAATAGTAAAGAAGTGGTAGAAAATCTAGGCAGTCAGCACAGGGGAAGGGCAGTGATGGGCCCTAATGCAAAAGACAAGAAAAAGGTAAGGGTAAGGGAAAAATAGGTTGGCAAAGAGATGGGTAGTGATGACGAATGGTGCTGGAAAAAATGCAAACATGGGAAAGAGATGATGTGTATCGGTAATAACTTGAATGGGCGGGACAAACCAATGGTGCTAGTGGCAATAACCTAGATAGGGGTTGAGGTGATTAGGAAAAAGGTAGTGGAAGTAGATCTTTTGCATTTTAAGCATTCAAAACCTATGCTCCGATATTAAAACAAAAAAAAGTGGAAGTAGATTGATTTCACTATGACAATATAAGGTTTCTATATATAAAGAAAACAAATACAACATATGTAATATAGAACTAAACCTATTTACAACACAACATTAATTAGGATCCATTTATTCATAGACTCTAACTATGAAAATAGTCACTAATTCCTTCTTGTTCTAATCTTGTTTTTCTGTATTTTGGATTGCCTCTTTTTGAAATTCATTTTTTGGTGACATAATAAAGCATAAAACAAAAGAAAAATAGCAGTTACCAAGTTAACTAACCAATTAGATTTGAAAAAAGGTCAAAGATTAAAGAATCATTAATAATTCATTATTAAATGACATTAGAACTTCATGAAGTACATCAATATGGTACCAATTTCATATCATTCATTATTATCTCCATCAGAATGACAATAAAACACATAGGCTACCAGATTATGTTGTTTGTTAAAATGCTTTGATTTTCCCTAACAATTGATCCTAAATCAAATAAATAGCTTCACCTGTGATCTTCCCCAACAATTGATCATAAATCAAATAAATAACTTCACCTGGCACAACAAAATCAGTCAACCAGTTTGGTCACAAAATTAGCTGTGTACTTGCTGATTATCCCTTGTTTGATAAAATTCTTGTTACAGATTTTTTGAAGCATATGATTGGAAATGGATTCCCACATCTTCAGAAGCGTACATCTATTATGAGAACTACAGGATATCTCCCATATGAATGTAACCTTGATCAAGGTCAATATTACGCATCCCAGGAATCTTTACTATAGAGGACTTCCCCAACATTTGTAATGTTTTTTAAAGATGAATTTTTTGAAAATGTGCATAAAAACTTTCTTCATAAGAACCCAAGGTACTTTTCTCTCTTGGAAACAAAACTTGAGACTTCTATAACATCATTATGAGAATTATCACAAGACTGCATCTTATGTGAGAGTGGAGACTACATGGAGAATGCTATAACGTTTCTTACACAAAGAACTACTAAGAAACAAATCTTTCTAAACATAAATCACACCCAATCTCCTAATTTTGCTCTTCCCTAGCAAGATGCATGACGAGTAAATCTCAGTGTCCTTGGAAATATGGACTGAAGAATCACCTTATCATAGTGCTTTGTAATATATAGAACTACCAATCTCCTTCCAAAGTTTCACAAGGAAATATGCATTCTCAATACACCATTAAGCTAATCTATCTAAAAATATTTGGCACTTGCATCCTGTACAACATGACCATAATGACTATTCATGAGACTCGGAAGACCAGAGGGAAAGAATGTCCATAGATAAAATTATAAATAAATGTTGTACTAGTTCATGCAAGTTAAATATCATTAACAGATTCAAAAATATTCCCGTAAATTAAAAACCGTGTAGGAAGCTGTCTGAAAAGTTAAAATGGACAGCTCAATTTGGCCAACTGTAGAGAATAACCATTTACAGAACAGCAATTAACTTCTCAGTATAAAATTTGATGGAATTTACCTTACCTTTTAAAACTTGGATCATTAATTTGAGAAGGAAAAGAGAATGTGTGTCTCATAACAATTTCCATGTACAATCTATAAGCTATAGGTTTCATTCTACGACTTGGAATTACCCTGCCAAAATAAAAAAGAATTATGTACTTTTTTACTAATAATAAAATAAAAGTATAGACACATAACAGAAAAAATAATAAACAGAATAAAGGATTGCAATTAAATGCCTAAAAGGAATGATAGCACAATAGATTTTGCACTGCTGGAAAACTTATGATTGAAGAAAGCATGCAGTTAATACAATGATGGATACATTTATAACCATCACTTGAAAATTCAATATAATATGAATATGATGTGGTCAGTACTTACAATAGGAGAAGGCACAAAGAAAGCACAGGAAGCATGATTGCATGTACAATGTAGCATCATTCTATAAAACAAAGTCGGATATAAGAATGAGCTCTGGGACAGACCAATGTTCATTTCTGTTTCTAATAGATGCTCTTGGCCAATATGAATGGTGCCTACATTAGAAGGCACCAAGAAAGCATGGACAGCATTATTGCAAGCATAATATAACATCATTCTATAAAACAGAGTTGGATATAAGAATGAGTCTAGGGGAGACGATGCTTATTTCCATTTCTGATACATGCTTTTGGGTAGTGCACACATGGAACCAGTTAATCAAATTGAATTGATCAATTTTTTATGGTTTAATTTGGTTAAGAAGATTGTGATGGTATGGCTTAGTTTTAAATGTTAGAGTATATGAGTTAGTCATGTAATGTGTTGTGAGTTTAGTCTCACATTGGTTAAAGTTGTTTTGGCTCTTGTATGTATTCTCTATATATAGAGGCCTTATGTTTGCTTATCAAAAAAAATGCACTTCCACCTTATGTTTCCGTATTAAATATTTAGAATCATTGTAAACAATTGGATTCTCGATTCTAATTATGGCTAACCACACACACACACACTAATTAGTCCATATGCTTGTGCTAAGCACAGATGAGATTTATTTATAAATAAACCTGTGTAATGAAAATACACATGCATTTAAAAGTAAACATTGATATAAGTTGCATTAGATATACATTATGCACCTTGATATTTTAACATACAAGAGACAAAAAACAAAGTGAGTTTTTTTATATGTACAAAATCTGTGTAATGGAAAGTATATAATTATATAATTATGGAAAGGTTAACAAAAAAATTAATTATAAATCTAATTGCATACCTCTTATATTGAACTTGCTTACTATAACTTGAAATTATATTTCAAAGTAGAATGATTAAAACTATATTGTATTTTAGTAACATAATATATAATAATAACATGGAAAAATAATATTTGTAGGTACTCCACTACAGGTAAGGACTCGTCCACTAGAACTTAGTCTTCAAGCAAACTTCCACAATAGGTCACCGACGTCGTTCTCCATGACCTACTCAAGCTGTCCAACATTCAACACAATTGCAAGCACTACACAAAGAGATCCAAGATCACACTAATTTAGTATCAGACCTAATCGATGTGGGAGACGAAATGGACGTAGAGGAATTGCACTAGATGCTGCTCAACCTATTCACTAAATAGCAACAGGAAGGCCAAGAGCATTGCTAAATGATGATTAAAATGCTCAATGCTCTTTGCTCCTTATCAACAAGTGGACATGAAGATATTGACGACCATAAAGAGGATCATACCAATAGAAGTTCATTAGATGGGCCATTATCCCGTTCATCCATGAAGTTCAATTTTCCAACCTATAAAGAGCATAGAGAAGGTACTGGGAGCAATTTAAGGAGGATGTGATGGCTCATTTTGGCAAAGGGGAGTTAGAGCATTTGATGGGACAACTCTTTAAGTTGCACCAAACATCTTCAATGAAAGACTATCAATCACAATTTGAGAGGTTGCTCAACTGAATCGACAACCCTAGTTTACGATGCTCGATTCTACTCAAAACTAGATCTAAAATTTGGATATCACCAAATACAGGTGGCATCACAAAATATTCACAACACGACCTTTAGAACCCATAAAGGACACTATAAGTTCATCTTCATGTCATTCAAAGTAACAAATGCATCTTCCACGTTCCATTCTCTTATGAATAATATCTTCAAGCCTTGGCTTCAAAGGTTTGTTCTTGTATTTTTTGACGACATCCTCATCTTTAGTCCTAATTGGAAACTACATTTGGAACACTTAGCAAAGGTCCTACAATGACTTCAAGAGCATTAATTGTTTATGAGAGAATCTAAATGTAGCTTTGCAGCCCAAGAGGTGGAATATCTAGGCCACTTGGTTTCTATTCAAGGTGTTCGTCCTCATTTCGACAAGCTTCAAAGCATTCAAGAGTGGCCGCAACCTCAAACCTTACAAGCCTTAAGAGGATTAGCAAAATATTATCACAAGTTTATTTGGAACTACAACACAATTGCTACACCTTTAACAAGATTAATGAAGAAAGGGGCCTTCACATGGAATGCAAACATTGCACACGCATTTGAGGTCTTAAAGCAAGCACTTTGTTCACCGTTAGTATTAGCTCTTCTAAATTTTACACAAGATTTTATTATTAAGAGTGATGTGTCTTGAGTAGGATTGGGTGTTGTATTGTCGAAAAGGGGAAAAGCAATTGCTTTCATTAGTCAAGCTTTTAGTCCATGCCAAATGGGTTTATTGACCTATGAAAAGGAATTACTAGCAATTGTGTTAACAATAAAAAGATGGCAGCCTTACTTATTGGGGTGAAGATTCATTGTGCAGATGGATCAACAAGGCCTCAAACATTTGTTGGAACAAAAGATCTCAACTCCAACATAATCCAAATGGTTAATTAAACTAATGGATTTTGATTTTACTATAGAATATAAGAAGGAGAGTACAAATTCAACCGCTAACACCTTGTCCCTATAAAATGAAAACAAGGAATTGCATCTAGTGTGCATTATACAACCTACATGGATGGAAGAGCTTTGAGAAGAGTATCAATGGGAAGGGTGTTTACAAGACCTTCGATAGAAATGAGATAAAGGATTGTTGGATGCAAATAAATATGTCATTCAAAATGGATTCTTGTATTATAAGAAACACCTAATTATTCTATTCCACACTTAAGGATAAAATGATTCAAGAATGCCATCAATTGTCGTCAACCAGCCATATTGGGTACCTGTGTACCTATTGTCATGTAAAAAGATTCCTTTTCTAGAATGGAATGAAGGCAGATATTAAGGAGTTTGTCTAAACGTGTGGCATTTGCCAAAAAATCAAAGTGGATAATCTCCACTTGATAAGGCTCTTACAACTCTTACCTATTCCCAACCAAATTTGGGAAGATATATCCATGAATTTCATTGAAGGACTTCCTCTAACACAAGGGTTTTCAATTATTTTAGTGATGGTCGATCAACTTTCAAAATATGGTCATTTTATTACCCTCCACTATCCATATTCTACAAAAAGAGTTGCTACCAAATTCATAGAATAGGAAATTAAGCTACATGGATTTCCACAATCAATTATTACTATTCAAGACCCTATTTCCAAAGCAAGTTCTAGCAAGAGCTTTTAAAACAAGCTAGATTGGTGTTAAAAATGACTACTACCTACCACCCGCAATCTGATGGGTAGACAAAAGTGGTGAATAAAGGGTTGGAGATGTATTTACAGTGCTATTGCATGGAACAACAAAAGAACTGGCTCAAATGGCTACCTTGAGTTGAGTTATGCTATAACACAACCTTCCATACAACTATCAACGTGACCCCATTTAAAGTTGTATATGGCCAACCACCACCAACAGTCATTCCCTTTGTTCTAAGAACCACTCACATGGTAGTTGTGGAAGATCACCTGTGAACCTGAGAAGGGGTGCTCACCCATTTGAACTAAAGTTGCATAAGGCACAAGAACAAATGAAACAATTAGCAGATTGTCAAAGGACAAACCATGAGTATGCGATAGGAGATTAGGTATATCTCAAACTTCAACACTATTGACAAAGCATTGTTGTCAATCAACTATTCCAAAAGTTAGCTCCCCATTATTTTGGACCATTTCAAATCAAGCAATGGATTGGTGTCATCGCCTACAAGTTAGAATTACCACTAGAAGCTAAAGTTCATCAAGTATTTCATGTTTTAGTACTCAAATGGAAACTGGGACTGATCACTGCCTCAACTACCATTCCTTCAGTTTGGCCAATCAATCATTCTAATTGAAAGCCTATGATCCTACTAAGGCATCACATGATGCAAAGGCATAATCAGATAGAGACAGATTGGTTAGTTCAATGAGAGAAATCCAAGCAAGATAAAGCAACGTGGGAAAATTTACAAGAGTTATAATAGAAATATCCTGAATGGGTCGAGAGTATCCAACAAGCTAACAACAATCTACCATTGTACTAAGACCACCATCGAGGCTGATGTTGTTAAAGGAGGGAGGAGTTGATGTGTTCCTTATCCTATACTACTATTAGCAAGTCTTATTTGAATAATTATGTCTGAATCTTCAATTTTGTGTCATAGAATAGTGAATAATTAGATCAAGGTCTTTAATTCTGTGTCATGGAAGACTATGCATCATCAAACGTTGCAACCATTTTTTTATAAACAAAGAAGGAATCCTCATAAAGGGACAAGCTTTCACCTAACTTTTGTGCATCTACCACATAGAGTTACAATCCTTGAGAAGTTCAACGAGAGGTGCTCCACTACAGGTGAGGATTGGTCAACTAGAACTTAGTCTCCATGTAAACTTTCACAATAAGTTGTCCACATCCTTCTCAATGATCCATTCAAGTTGTTTGACATCCAGCATGATTGTAGGTGCTACACGAAGAGATCCAAGATCACACCATTAAAGGTTTAGGTTCTTAAAGGTTTGACACTTCTTATTCTTTTTTGTATATATTTGTTGCTTTGAAGAAGGGAGCTTAGATGTTTGAGTATGATTGTAAAGGGAAGCCAAAGATCTTCCCTTTTTGTTATTGAAATCTTCATTGTTTAAATCTTCATCTTTTTTAACATTTTTCCTCTATCAATCTTACCTATTAAAGTATTAATCTCTTCCACTTTTCAATGAGAAGGGATGTCACTCTTGCTTAAAGGACATCACCATCTTTTTTCTCCCCTCCCTTAAATGACACTACAACTAATGGATGAGTTATTGCTTGAATCATAAGGTTGTATTTTGATGTTGCTATGCTACAATAGTTGTTATTAGATTTTAGGATTTTACTTTAATAGGCTTTTGGAGGAATATTAGGTTGTTTTTATGGATCTCCTTAAGAAGGAGGTGGCACTCAGGTAGATGGAGTGGGCATGGTAGGTGGTGCAAGCATGGTTGTTCTTGTTATGCTCCATTTTACAATCTTAAAGGAGGAGACAATAGAGGCCCCAACACATTTGAGATGCAACAAATAGAATCACTTTCTATTTTTTATATAAAACTGCTTATTTGTAAAGAAATTCTATGATACCCATAACTCTCAAAAAAATAACTAACATTTTTTAGCTACAAATGTTGTTATAAAGGCAAAAGATGGCATCAAGGCAATACACTAAGTGAAGCAAGGTAACACTCCATTTAAAAAACAAGCATATACCATCAACTTAAGCATTCTAGTCATTTTGAAAATAACAACTCAACAAAAATATGTCAACACTACACTATCAAACCTATCAAGTTCAAACTCCAAACAAAATTTACTAAAAACATTATACTAAAATTAGCACAGGCATGATTGTTCATAAAAAGATAGGAACTAATATAAGCTAAAATGATCAAAAACCAAAAACAGAAAAAAGACTTTTCAATAACTATTACTCTATTATTTTATATGACTTATTGATAATTTTGTATAAAATTATAATTACCATATAGACATATACTAATATACATTTAATATTCATGGATATTTATAAGAAAAAACAGACAAAAGTTTGGTGTGAAAAAAATCAACTTAAGCATATCAAAAAGTGACAAATTTAGGGACAAATGCCAAAAATTTTCCTGTAAAAAAATAATTATAAAAAAAAATACTTGTGTTGGTGCCTTAGTGACCAAAGAGTAGGAACATTGGCAATGAGGAAAGTCGGCTACGATGGCAAAGGAGACATCTTCTAGGAGCATTGGCAATGGCCAAAGATGCAAGAGAAAGAAAGAGTGAGAGGTCGAGCAAAGGTACAACACAAGAGGGAGGTGTTGTGTTAGGGTTTTCAAATTTAGTGCTAAGGTTATTCATTTTGGTTTTTTACCTATTTAACCTTTCACTTAGGTGACTAGCATGGTAAGTGCCTTAGGTAGTGTCAAGGGTTTTAGACTTTAGCTTTAGGGTTGTTGGCTTAGATTTTTTTTGCCCATTAAACCTCTCACTTAAGTCACCTTGGGCAACTCTAGATGATCACCTTCTTCTTCTCACCTCATCTCATCGTCCAAATATAGGGAGGATGTCGCACCACATTGCCAGAGGCAACAAGCAATAGCTTCTTAATAATACTGGTTACAAATGCTTATCTTTATGTATAAATCTCACCATCCATGTATTTAAATTATTGGCCAAGATTCAAGGATTTTGATACCCATAAAAATCTAAGATACCCTTAAGTGTGTTGTGGTACTATGGTGGATTACATTATGAGAAGATTTGGACCCTTAAGATGTGTATGATGATGGCATGGCAAATCTATATTGCATAGGTAAGAAGATCTATTATGGAACCTAAATTCATGTGTTAGGTAAATGTATGTGTCATTATTCAATACAATTTAGGATGGAAGCTAAGTAATGAAATCTACAATTCTAAATTGACCCCCCAATATAGAAGTTTTGGAGAAATTAAAGAGTAAACCTAAGATCATTTCAAACAACCTCAAAAGAAATTGTATTTTGCACACTTGATTCTTCAAGCTTCTTGTGAAGAAGCTTACATGCCATTAGTGTTATAAATAATTGGCAATTGGACTTTGTATTTCCCAACCAACCAACAATCTAGTCAGTCTTCTTCTATAATGTCGTAACACACATAAGCGAGGATATTAATGATTAGATTGAATATCAAAATAGATAGGGAGTCTCTTTATCTCACACCTCTACCAAAGTTGAAGTGGTTCCTCACTCTCTCATTGATTATGACTGAACCTTTAGCAAATCTAAGGATAATTTTTGCACATCGAATCCAACACATTGAAAATTCAAACACTTTAGGTGCTTCAAACAAGACATTCCAGTTAAGGTCGTCAAATGCTTTTTCTTAAAATCAACTTTAAATAATGTGAAAGAGATGCAAAAGCACCATGAACCCATCAACAAGGCATCACCCTTTGATAAAGGTTGTTTGCAAGATGAATAATTCAATCGATAATAATGGAATGAATCCCCAAACTTGGAGATTCTTCATGAGTAACTAAGGACTGCAATAAGACTAGAACCACAACAGAAAGTATGTCTAGTACAACAAGAAATGATACACAATACTTAGAAAAAACACACTCAATCTCACAAGAAGAGGTAAAAGAAAAAAATAAAGAAACACCAAGATTTATGTGGTTCAACAAAAGCCTACATTCACAGTCATTGTCAACCTACTTATATTCACTCTTAGTCGCCACACACTTATGTTGTTGAGGATACTACATTCGAGTCACAAGAGAGCTCTTTTATAAGTTCTCTTAGAGTACGAGATTACTACAATAATTTACAATTACAAAACAATGTTTTCATGATAACTAACTTCTAACTATTTAAACATCCTGAAACAATTAGGTCTAACCCTTCAATTTCAGCCGAATGCAACACTTGAACCTTTTGAGCTCCTTCAAATACTTAAGTGTAACTCTCTGAGCCTCTTCGAACACTTAAGCTTTAATTGACCAAACTTCTCAAGTTGAGATTCTTCAGATACTTAGGCCTTAACTTGCTGAACTTTTCAAACATTTAAGTTGTAACCCTCCAAGCATCTCCTACTAAACCTACCAATGACCTATAAACAATTAACCTTTAACTATCCAAGCATATACAATAAGTCTCTGCTAACACATGCTAACATAAGTCATTCACACAACTAGTTGGCAAGCTATCTTTCCTCTTTGAATACTTTACACTATAGAGATCGATGATTTAGCCAAACTTGTGGATATACTCAAACTTTCTCCAGTTTATCTTCATTACATTATTGAAGTTGTCTTTACCTTCAACAATCTCTCACTTAAAGATTATTTCAACAACAATCTTTGTTGTCATCTATAACCTCACCATCAAGAGCAACTTAACTTTAGTGGATTAGTGACTATTTCCAAATTTCTTAAGTTTCATGAAGATCAATTAAGACTTTACACAGCTTCAATTTCTAAATGTTTAAAACTTTGGTTTAGATATTTGCAACATTCTTTGAATCTGCCACTTTCGGCAAATTTAGACTACTTTCTTCAATTTATTGTCTGATGAAGTAATATTTCATCTTTATATGTTTTGATCTTAAATAAAACTTGAAATTTCTAGCTAAGTAAATTACACTTTAATTGTCAAAGTAAAATACCTTATTGTTCTATCCATGTTGCAACTCATTTAGAAGATTTTCAAGTCAAATCCTCTCCTTGGTTGCTTTAAAAACTGCTACATACTCAACCTTGGTAGTTGAAAAAGACACTATGGTCTATAGTTTTGGTCTACAACTAATTATAATACTTCCTATAGTGAACACATATCTTGAAATACTTCTGCTTAGATCAATTTCTTCTTCCAAGTTTGCATCACAGAATCCTTCCAAATCAACTGTTATTTTTTTATAGCACAAACTAATATTTGAAGAATAACTAAGATATCTCAAAATCCATTTTACTGCATTTCAGTGTTCAACACCCAAATTTAACATATACCTACTAACAACTCTCATTGCTTAAGTAATGTCTAGTCTTGTATAAATTATAGCATACATTAAACTATTTACAGTTGATGTATAAGATACCTTGAATATTTCAATTCTCTCTTCTGTAATTCTAGGTGATTGCTGCTTAGACAAATTAAAGTAAATACCTAGGGATAATCTTATGGATCTTGTAACACAAACATCGTACTTTCCGAGAACTTTCTCCAAATACTTCTACTAATTCAACTTCAAAGTCCTCGTAATCCTATCTTTAAGAATTTTCATTCCAAGAATTTACTTTGTTTCCCCTAGACCTTTCATATCAAATTGTTTTAACATTTGTCTCTTCAATTTATAGATTTTCTTCATGTTTGAGTTAACAATCAGCATATCATCTACATACACCAATAAAATGACATAGCAATCATCACACTACTTATAATAACAACAAAAATCTATATCACATCTTTTGAAGCTAATAGTACCTACAAAATCATCAAATTTCTTGTACTACTATCTTAGAGTCTATTTCAAATTATACAAACTCTTCTATAATTTGTAAATCAAATTTTTTTTATCAGTAACTGTAAATCTTTCTAACTACTTCATGTAAATTTCTTTCTTTAGATCTCCATGAAGAAATGTTATTTTACATCTATCTACTCTAGAAATAAATCTTCAACAGCAACTATACTCAAAACAATTCTAATTGTAGTCATCTTAACCATGAGAGAAAATACTTCTATATAATCAATGTCTTAGATTTGTTGAAAATCCTTAACTGCCAATTTAGTTTTATATCTCTTCCTCTCATCTGGATTTTCTTTTAATCTGAACACTCACTTGTTTTGCAAGGTTTTCTTCCCTTCTAGTAATAAAATTAGTTTCCATGTTTTATTTTTCTCTAGGGATTTCAACTCCTCATTCATGGTTAACTCCCATTGTTTTACATCTATCTACTTGATAACTTCAAAGTATGACTCTAGTTCTCCTTCATCAATCAACAACAAATAATTAAATGATGGAATATATCTTTTTAAAGGTCTTAAGACCTTGGATGACCTCCTAAGTTGTAAAGCATCTTCAATTTACTCCTCATTCTCTTCTTATAATTGATCTTCTTCTTTAACTTCAGTTTGTTAAGAGGTTTCATCAATTATGTCATAAAGATTGATGTCATCTGCAGTTTCTAGTTCAACTATCTAGCCATTACTCTCAACTTCAACACAATCTTTATGCTTATAAACCTTAAACTCATCAAAGATGACATATTTGAACCTGATTATTTTCTTAATTACCTCATTCCAAAATCTATAACCAAAATAATTCTACCCATAGCCAATAAAGAAACATTTTGGTACCTTTAGATCCCATTTGTCTATTTTCATTTCCAAAATGAACATAAGATATTGAGCCAAAGATTCTTAATTAAACATAACTAACCTCCTTTCTGTCCACAATTCTTCTAGAATTTTAAAGTTAACTGAAACTAAAGGTCCTCTATTGATCAAGTAATTGTACTGACAGTTTCTACTTAAAATGTCTTAAAAAACTCTACATGTAACTTCATGCTTCTAGCCCTTTCATTTAAGATTTTATTCATCCTCTCAACAACATTATTTTACTATAGAGTTCTAACAATAATCTTTTGTCTCCTAATCTCGTACTCTTTATAGAAAGTTTTGAATTCATTGTTAGCATATTCTCCACCATTATCAGACTTTGTGCATTTTATTTTCTCACCAAGCTGATTCTCAACTTCTATCTTCCACTTCTTGAAAACTAAGAGGACTTTAGACTTATGCTTGAAAAAGTATATCTACATCTTCTTTATACAATCATCAATGAATGTAACATAATAATGAAACACTTCAATAGAGCTGACACTTGTTGGTCCTTATACATCTATATAAACCAACTTTAACTTCTATGACTTAGGATTATAGTCTATTTTAGATAAACTAATTCTCTTTTATTTCCGTAGAATGCAGTCCTCACACATTCCCAAGTCTACTAATTTTAAACTTGGAAATTTTCCTTCTATCGCTAACAACTCCAACCCTCTTTCACTGATGTGTCCTATTCTATTATGTCATAAGACTAATTCAATAGCATTACTCACTACTAGAATAATGTCATCCTAATTTGATGTTAGATATAAGGTACAAACCTTATGCCCTCTAACAATTATTCTGCCACATTTGGTTACTTCCATTTTCCATCTACAAAAATTATGTGATAACCTTTCTCATCCAACTGACTCATGGAAATTAAATTCTTGGATAGACCAAGAACATATCTTACATCCCTTAATTTCTAAAGTCTTCGATTTGTCTTAAGGTAAACTATACATCTGCTAAAAACATTCAAACTTTCATTGTTGACAAGGTAGACTTTTCTCATATCCATTGCACGATAGTTGTGCAATTACTCATTTTTATGTGTAGTGTGATATGAAGCTTTTGAATTCAAAATTCAAAAATCAATTGAACTATCAATACAGCAAACTAAGGTATCATCTAAACCTTTAGTTAGATTGTTTGCACCTTCTCCCTCAAGTGTCTTCTCCTTATTATTTATTTTGAGAACTCTACATTCAAGTTTGAAATATCCTCTCTTATCATAGTTCCAACAAATGACATTTTTCCTTCCCTTACTAAAGCCTCTAGATTTGGATCTTCCTTAAGACCTACTACCTTTGGATTGGTTTTTCCCTCTATTACTTACATTGAGAGAAGAGCAAGAGGTTTCTCCATTACTTTTTCTACAAATATCTTCACTTAAGATTAAGTCTCTAACATCATTTAACTTGAACTTTTTGTGACCAAGTGAGCTACTAACACTAGTCACAATATCAGACCAACTGTTAGGTAAAGATGACAACAAGATCAAAACTCTAATTTCATCGTTAAATATTGTCCACTAAACTCAACTAAGTTAATATAGTATTTAAAGAATTTACATGATCTATAACACTACTACCTTCTTGTATCTTCAAATTAAATAGTTTACATATAAAATATACCTTATTAGTGGCTAATGGTTTCTCATACATGTTAGACAAAGTCTACATCAGGTCAACTACCATCTTCTCCATGATAATGTTAAAGGCAACATTATTTGTCAAGGTTAATCTAATTACTCCTAAGGCTTGCCTATCCAATAGCTTACACTCAATCTATTCCATTCCTTCTAGTTTCACACATGTTAAAGGTTGATGCAGTCTTTTTCGATACAAATAGTCTCTATTTATATCTTTTAGAAATCAAAATTCTTTCCATCAAATCTATCAACCTTGAGTTTTCCATCATCTACTATTTCTATTACTTGCATTAACTACTCCTTGTCTCACTTAACCACCTAGAGCAGTAACTTACTCTGATACTAGTTAATGAAATGAATCATCAAACTTAAAGATTCTTCATGAGCACCTAAGGACTACAATAAGACTAGAACCACAATGGAAAATATTTCTAGTACAACAAGAAATGATGCATGATACTCAAAGAAAACACACTCAATCTCACAAGAAGAAGTAAAAGAAAGGACGAAAGAACACTAAGATTTATATAGTTTGATAAAAGTCTACGTCTATAATCACTACCAACCCACTTATATTCACTCTCAACCACCATACAACTTATGTTGTTGAAAATACTACATTCAAGTTACAAGAAAGCTCTTTTATAGGCTCTTTTAGGGCACAAGGTTATTACAATAATTTACAATTACAAAACAGTGATTTCATGACAACTTCTAACTATTCAAACATCTTTGGACAGTTAAGCTTAATCATTTGATTTCAATCAAACGCAACATCTAAACCTTCTAAACTCCTTCGAACACTTAGGCATAACTCTCCAAACTTCTTCGAATACTTGAGCTTTAATTGATCGAACTTCTCCAACTAAGATTCTTCGAACACTTAAGCCTTAACTTACCAAACTTATTCAAACACTTAAGTCATAATTTTTCGAGCATCTCCTACTGAATCTACCAATCATCTACAAATAGTTAACCTTTTACTATCCAAGCATATGCAGTAAGTCTCTATGAACACAAGCTAACATAAATCGTTCATGTGATTGGCTCGCAAACTATCCATCTTCTTCGAATATTTTGCACTATGAAGACCAATGACTTAATCTAACATTCAAATATACTTGAGCTTTCTCTGGTTGATCTTCACTATATTATTGAAATTGTCTTCACCTCCAACATGTAATCCTTAACAACCTATTAGTAAAGACTTTAGAGATGACTTCCATACCAATATTCTTCAAACTCAATGGCCAGAAGTCTCCTATAGGGTTGCATTTATTGTTTGTCTCCCAAAGTTGGTTAAGAAGCTTGGGTCAGGAATCTGATATGACAAAGCCTTTGGTCTAGAACTTTTAAAGTATAATCCAATGTTAAAAGGCAATAACATCTCAATCACTTGTCCACCACAACTTCTCCTTCATTCTTCTCCCACAACGCCCTTCATGAGTTACATTAGATGTTATAAACAAACAAATATCCATTTCTTTGGGTTTTATTTTTATCAATTGTGGCTACCTGAAACTTATGCGACATTTAACATAAGAAAATTCAAAACTTGATAAATAACTGCTGCCAGCACTCAATTGTATTTTAATGATAATTAGAAGTATAATAAACTCTCAGTTTGAATGGGAGAGTGGAGCGCTTAGCATTTAAAAAATAAAAGAGGTATTCATTTTAAACATTTTCATTTCAATCTCTATGTAAGCTTACCATCCAGTTGAACGAACATACATCTAGTAGGACTGCTATCAGATTGGCAACTATGAAACCTCCAGTTTATATACACTATCACTTCAAACATCTGGTATATATTAGTAAGCTAGGACAATAGTTCTTTAATCAACATACGTACAGCATATGGCACATCGAAACCTACAGGAACCAATGTATTTTACCAAACCCAGCATAAGAGTTTGTTAAGTAACGATATTTAGATCAAGTGTATGAAAATAAGTTGGTGTTTTTGCAAAAGCCGTAGAACTAGGTCTTTTTACATTTAACGATTACAGTTGAAATTTGAGCACTTTTAAGCCAATGTATAGAAGTAAGTTGACATGTACATAACAGGTTGGTAATGATTATTGAAAAATACTAATGTATTCCCATATGTTAAACCAAATAATCATTACCAAATGTCTTCTAAGTGAACAAATTAGTAATATTTTCATGCATGAATTTCATGAGCTCCCTTAGTCTGCATAAACTAATTATAACACCAAATAAACAGACCGGTAGCATATGCTTCGTAAACATATATATATATGGATAAAAACAATCTTCCCTTCCACGACTGAAAAATCAACAAGACTTGCGGCCAGATTCAAACTCCAACCTGGTGGACAGAAGAGCAACTACAAGCATGGGCGGTGCGAGGCCGGAAGAAACGGCCATCTCGAGATATTTCCACGCGGCCGGCACATCGTTGGCCCAGCAGATGTGTGACACCATCGCGTCGGCGACGTCGGGGGAGGGGAGTTCGACGCCCGACGCCCTCAGCATGGAAGACACGTGAATTGCCCACGCCACGGGGTCAATTCCCTTCTCTTGCGCCAGCTTGGTGAACTCCACCACGCCGTAACACGGTGGAGGCAATGGGGGCAGCCGCCTCGCCTTCTCCTCCATGGCAAACAAGCCTCAACGTCAGGGAACCCTAATGTTGGTCTCCTCCACAGCTCTTACCATCGAAGGAGGAAAAGGAGAACACCACCAGAGGAAGAACATTTTGATTTGGAGGAAGGACGCCGATGGTGGGTGGGAGTAGGTAAACCCAGAAATTTATTTATATTTTTTTCTTTTAAATGATTAATTATCTTTTACGTAAAAGTTTTTTTTTTTTTTTTTTTTTTTGAATAACGACGAAAAAATAAATGATGAATGGCTTTTTAGCACATACGTGTCGCTTATAATGTAATTTTCAAAAAAAAAAAAAAAAAGTTAAAATATCTAAACCTTGATTTTTAGGATATTTAAACCTGCGATAGTAAACAATTGCCAAAACCATACACAGTTTAGATAACAATGGGTTGTATGTTTCTTTAACTACACTTTACGGAGATGTCATATGAAAAATTCACAAACATGATTTGTTTTCTTTTCAAGTTCAAAAGATTGCGTTGGTTTGGAAGTTTCCCATAAAAATAATAATAATAATAATACTCTACGGTAAATCAAAGAATTAGATAATGCAATAATGAAAGCATTGTTTTCAAAGTCAGTAGTCCTTCCTTTTCACAAGCGATGGAAAACCATATTGTATAAACTAATCGTCTAAGTCAAGAATCAATTAACCATTAAGATAATACAAGGACGTGGTTGATTTCGCTCACCACTAATACATCTGCGTCTAAGGTCAAGCTGACTTTGTCAACCGTAGTTAATTAATAACACGATAGGATTTTTAAAATTATATTAGGTTTTCATTTAATGAAACTCTGTTGCGCTATAATAATTTGATTTAAACATGTAGGCTAGTTAGTGCATAGTGCATCATAATTTTTTATATGTTATAAAAATGGTATGTTAAAAATCTTTATAATACATTTCGATATTATTTAATATAATTAAGTCATATATAATATAAACAAATCGTAAACCATTAACTGTCTATCGATGTGATTATTCGCCGATGCAAGGAAGGCTCTCTTTCCTTGTTGACTTTCTCTTTCTCTCCTTTGGAAAGAATCGTATATAATATATTTATGTTATTTCAATCTATCCTAACCCGATATGGATAGAGATATAATATAAATTTTGGTGGACCTAATTTGCCATCGACGTTTTCTGTAAACCCCACATGCATCTTTCGGACCGACGTCACCAGGCACGCACACGCAAAAGAGAAAAAGTTTTTTTTTTTTTTTTTTTTTTTTTTCCTCCTTAGTAATAATGTTTGATGGTTGCTAATACGTATTCTTTGTTAACACAACTATTATTAAGTACTTTTTTTAACAGCAAAAAGTTAGACATGTCGACGAATCTTATTGTGTTGAATTAATACTATTTGAATCATGTTTGACATCATACATGCTCAATCATGTCATGTTCAGATGAAGAGTAGAGTGGTAAACTTATGTACGACCTGTAGCTTGCAGTTTATCAAACGACATACTTTTAACGGTGTATTAATTTTAGTATAAATTTTTGACGTAACGATCTTATAACCAATATACTGAATCATGTACTCCCTTACATATTCAAATTAGATCATACCAACATAACTCGGTTTCGTTAAAAAATAACTTAGCATGGCCTAAAAAATCATGTTATGTTGTTGATCTCTTTGACGAAGCTGGTTTGACATGATTAAACCTGGTTTAATTGACATTTCTAGAAAAAGTACGTGTGTTGGTATTTGAAAAAAAAATCATTTCCTTACGTGTCATGAAAAAATATCGAATTATTTGTATGTCACGTAGTGTTCGAAAAATAATCTACCGTTGAGATTATGGGTAAGACAAGAAAAGAAAAAAGAAAAAAAAGGTGACATGTACGTTGACTATTTGAAGTCATGCAAGCAAATTTTCTTAATAATATTATACCGTTAGTAATCACATGGGACCAAGCTAATGTCATGTGATACCCATTATTTTTCTTATAAATAAATATAAAATAATTACATTTTGAAGCAAACGTTATTTAATTTTAGTTGCAAATTTTACCATTTACGTGTTCGAGGCACAATTATTTGGATATCTAATAAAATTTATTTAATATTCCATGTATAGGATTATATGGTGTATGAACATTCTTAATATTTTGATCTTTATGGTATACTTAGTTGCCATCAAAGAATAAGTTGATCACCAGCTTGAATTAAAGATATAGACCATCTAAGTAAGATCATAACATTATTTGGGTTTTGAGACAATGAGACATTTTCACTATTTAAAACATCTTCAAGTTCTTGGATTGCAACTCACTTCTTTTTCTTCTTCTTAGCTTTGTTTGGAGTGCCTACATCACACTACACACCTAGTGTTATCATGAAGTTAAGCATTATTCATTATTAAAATATGAAATGGGGTATTTTAGTATTTTTACCTTATTATTTTTGTCTTTTTGCTAGTTGTTATGATTTTACTTAAATAAGTATACTATTAAAGTTTATTATGCTTGATTAGTAGTTGTGTTTGTTTTGAGCTATTGATACAACTTACAAGGTGTTTGTGTATGTTAGAAAGTTTTGAAATGTAAAAAACAAAAAGTCTAAATTCTTATGAAGTAGAAAGTCTAGATTCTTGAAAAACTATAAGGTATTTGTACATTATTGAAAAGTTAGAATTCCTAAGGAAGTTTGTACCAAAGGGAATGTTTAAAATTTAAATATACTTCTTTAAACAAAGTACTCTAATAATTATTTTTTATTTACTCTATTTCTTCACTTTATAATACTTATATTTTAAGAAAAGATATCAATTCTTTTTCTTTTTATTTATTAATAATGTCATAAACAAATTGAAAAAAAAGTTGTGTTGTCCAATACCTATTTGAATATAACATATCACAAACTATTACATTTAAATATTAAAAACTAACATCCAACATATGAATAAAGTTTACTAAATAAATATAAATTCTCAATATACAAATGTTCTTGTAACATAATAATATTACAAAGTTACATATGAAATAATTTAAAAGTCATGTCTATCTTACATAGCAATCTTTATATTATCATGCATTTTATCTACTATTTGTTTTCTTTGTTCTTGCATCATTTTTAATATACTATTTATCTAGAAATATTGAAAATAATTTCCATTTGGTAGGGGCATCATTTCATTTGATTCATTCATAGGTACGACTCGTCAATTCTAACTCATATCTTTAGGATATTGTTTAGAATGAAATTATGCATAATATTAGTATTTAATGAATGGTTAATTACATATTATTTAGCTTATTACATGAGAATTAAGTCATTTTGTTACAATTATAAGCCTTAATTATAGAATATGCATGATTTAAAGGAATTAAATGTTAATTAAGTATTATTTTTGAAAGATTGAAAACATTGTTTACGTGTGATTTTATAATATTAAACATGATATGTTTTATTTTTATATATTTATATCATGTACGGTGTACAGTAACAACTTGTTAAGTTAATGTTTTTTTGTAAAAAGATCACATGATAACTCGTTGAGTTACAGGTTTAAAAGGTAAAAAGATCACATGAGATTTCATTGAGTTAGTGAACAAAACTGTAAGTTATATATCTAAACTTATTAAGTTAGCATTATGCACGTATTAAATTTAAAGTTTACTAATGTTATACTATATCACGTGAGTTGTACATGTTTAACTCATTAAGTTAACATAACTACACACGTTAAATTGTTTAATTAAATACTAAGGTAACACGTTAGGTTAACATTATAAACTTATAAGTTATTTCTTTATTGCACATGATACGTATATTATTATTAATATAGGCGAATCTATTGAGTTAAGTTTAACTCAACGAGGTTGGTCCGTTGAGTTATAACTAAGTCAACGGAATAAGTCTGTTGAGTTACACTAACTCCACGAACCAATTATTTTCTAATATTCGATTATGAGCAGTTGTAAGAAATTTAAAGGAAACCGCATTGCACGAATCACGCTATGATCTAAATTGTGGAATGAAGAAGTAATCACCATCATTAATGCGAAGGAAGGAAATTTAACCAATCGTTTAGGTGGAAGTAGTTATCACTAAAGATATAAAAGGAAAATAAAAAGAATGAAGAAAATGGGAGAGAATTGCGCTCACCACAGAAAACATCGAATGTTCCTTGAGCTCTCACCAATACCACCATCCATCGAAAGTCTGTGAGGATACTTTTTAGATGTCAGGTTGATTCTGAGTCAAACACGATGACTAATAACTACTGTGAGAAGTGATCACGTCACAAGAAGGAATGACATTTTCACCAATAATATCAAAAGAGAATTTTACCTTTCATCACTCGCTTATCTTAAGGAACAAAACAAAACTCATTATCTATTTTTATGTTTATCAAACGTGTTATATCATTTGTGTTTGTATTATTAGTATTGTTGAATGTTCTGTGTTTATTTTATTTTAGTTAATAGAAAATTGTATTTTAATACAAATCTCTAAAATCTTGATTGAAATATCTACTGTTTGGAGTATTGAATGTTAGAATTGATCAATGATGAATATAATATGTAATAGCATTCACAAGTTTGATTGATGTTGTTTGTAAGGTATAGAATCGCCTAATGGATGATCGTATTCTTTTGAAAACAGCAATATTAATTGTAAGTTACTAGAGAGCTCGTTAAGTTAACCATAACTCCATGAGAAAAGTTCATTGAGTTAAGCATAATTCCACAAACTAAGTCATTAAGTTAACTGTAAATCAACAGAGTGAGCATATTGTAAATATACATTAAACTCAAACTATGAAAATTTAAAAAGGTAAATTGATTTCGATAGTTCCCTATGGGTTCGACGTATACTTGAACACTTATACAATAGACGTGCACTTATAATCAATTTAACAAACGAAGTACTAAAATTAAAAATTGTTTGTGAAATTACTTGTTACTTATAAAAAAATACACTTAAGTTGACAAAATAGGTCTCTACTAACATTTTCTATAGTCATATTGCTTTCAAATAGTAACTGTAGTTGATCATAAATGGGGCATGATTTTCCTTTAAAGGAGGTACAGTCTAGATATTTCTACAATGTTGGAAAAATGTTAACACATATGAGACAAACAAATTACAATAACACATTCAAAGATGTTACCTTAACAAATTCATTCTAAATTTCATCTAAAATATTTGTATGGCTTTATAAGTAATTTCAACCCCAACCACTTTAAGGCATAATTTTGGTATAATTGCAATACATCTATCACCATGTTTTAATTTAACTGTTAACATTTTTCTTTATGATACCTACATTTGTGTCCTTATTGTATTTCTCTATTACCTTGTTCCATATTTCCACTTTAACTTTTCTATTATGTGTCTTTCCATTCCCTTCATTTAAAGCATATTCTAATATACCCAAAAGTGTGGCATCTACTTTTGCATTCCAACTTGTGTAAGATATTTGTCTACCTTGTTTTGTGTTTTTTGTATTAGCCATATTTAATTTGCAACACATATATATAAATCAAAAGTTTCACATGCACTATTTCAATTGCACATCATCGAAATAAGCATGGCAAAGACTTTAACTAAATCACAAAGTATTAAAATGTCTAACACATATATAAATATAAAGTTGTACAGTTGATAACAAAGCATTAATGGAAGAAAACACAACTAATAAGGTTCAAACATGATAATCTCATCAAATATAACAAAAGAAGTAGCTAACATATCAAAACATAGTTATCATGCTTTAAATATACTATTAAACAACCCCCCCCCCCCCTCCATTTCTACTCCAAAGTGTACTTAAAAGTTTATCCTATAAAAATGACATATATTCCAACACTAGTAATCAATAACTATTGCCTTTCAAAATAGTATTTTCCTTGTATCAAAATTGATATGTAGATCTAGTTCAAAGTTCTATTACACTCTTGGTTAAGAAACCAGTAATCTATTTCATAGAAACAATATGTTGATTTTGTAACAATGAGAAAACTAAATTAAATGCATATTTAAGTTTCTCTGAAAATTTAATTTAAGTGCATACATCTATTTTAAGTGTCCTAAATAATGATTCTAGCATGCAAGATAGTATCCATGGATTTTACAATAATTCTTAGGATGCAAGCTCTCAAAACACTTCATAAATAATACATTGCTTTAAAATAATTATTATATATTCTAGCATGACCCTTGAGCTTTTTCTCAATCTTTATTTTAGGATTAACTAGTGATAAGTCTATGGAATGATGTTAAACTTGAAAATGTGACACATCTCACATGAAATAAACATGAAAACACATTTGGAATTTCAAGAATAAAATGCAAATAAGCTTTAATAACTATTCATGTTGCTGTAATAGTTGACAAGTTGCTTATAAAGCTTGGACAACACATCTCACACAACTTTCTCAACCAATACAAATATCAACAATACTACTAATGCAAAGCTAATTTAACCACCTAATGATGGGATGAAATATCAAGCCTTCACATGAGAAATAATGTAGAATGACTATAGAAAACTTAAATAGTATCTACCACAAGTTCAATTAAAATATGTACCTAGTTTCACTTGGAAGTTGTAGCTAACTCAACCAAAAATTTCTAGAATCACTGAACACCAACAATGTGAAGAAAAATTTGCAATAAACACTATTTGCTTGCTAAAATCAATAAACAAGAAACTTGTAGCATTAGTTCATCAATGTTCATGTTGAAGTTATTCTAAATGCAAGCAAAACTTCAACTAAATTCAAGCATCACATCTTTGCTCTATTTTTAAACAAAATCACCTCCTTTTTAACTAAATAGAAGTGAATCTTCTCGATTGAAATCTACAGAAATTATTATACACAAAATTTATATGAATGTTTTGTCAATATTCAACTAAAGCTAATCCAAACTACAACCATAACAACAACAGAAATTAAAGTAACTCATTTTCTACTCTGTTTTAAACAAGAACCCAACTACTCTAACACAAACAACAACAAATCCTACTAAAATAAATTACAACAATCAACACAACACAAGACAAACTGAAAAGCAACCTAAAAATGATAAAAAACCTATTGAAATAAGTCAACAATGGCCTTGAAGTGACCTCCTCTTGACTAGTACCATATTGTTAACTACACTTCTCAATACAGAGAAGTATTAAAGGAAAACCCTAATCACAATAGGAGAAAGGGGATGAAAGGGGAGTACCAAAGGTCTAACAACTCATGGACATCTATGCCCGAGTGGAGGTTGAAGTGGGTAGAGGTTGAAGCAAGTAGAGGTCGCAACTTGTGGAGGTCTATACATGAGCAGAGGTTGAAGCAGGTGATCTATGCTTGAGTAGAGGTTGAAGCAAGCAGAGGTCATAGCTCGTGGAGATCTATACTTGAGTGGAGGTTGAAGTGAGCAAAGGTCTATGCTCAAGTAGAGGTTGAAGCAAGCAAATGAGCAAGCTCATGAAGGTTTGTGCTTGAGAGGAGGTTGAAGCAAACAAAGGGTGAAGGTCAAAGTGCAAGCAAGAGTTGAGTAGGGAATCCTAGATTTTAGAGGGAGGGGTCTTTAAAATCTCAAAAAAAAATTTCTTTTATGCTTGAGAAAACTTTTCCAAGTTTTCAAATCTACACAAATAAGTAAAAGTTTTTCCTAACTTTTACTTCTTTCCTTTCTGAGAAATCTTAGTAGGCACAAACGCCACCCCTCCTTATGATGTAATTGATTTTTCTTTAATTAGTATATATATATATGTCACACTTAAAAGCAGTAACCATCACCACGATATGGTTATTTCCCTACTAACAATGCTAACCTGATATGCCTATAGTCCCTTCCACAATCGAGGGGGCTCTATGAGCAGCCATGACTACACTAACTTGCTAGTAGTGTAGCTTGGTTCAGAGCTTATGTTGGTTAGGGATTCCACTTTCCCTTGGGTGGACCGAGCAAGCTAAAATCCTTGTTTGCCAATGCTCTTGTACACATCTATGGTGCATCCTATTCATCATTAATCTTTTGCACATTTTAAAGCAAGCAACTCATTAGAAAACTTAAGAGGTCAAGTATCTTTGAACTTTCGACCATTTGTATGTTAGGTTTCCTTCTCATGAAAGATGTCCACTCCACAAAATAATTTTTCACCCAACAAATTCTTTTATCTACTCAACAATCTATTTCTCTACATAACAAAATTATTAGTCAACTTGACAAATGAGTTAGTTGATAAAACAATTTTGTGGATGACTTATTTGTGTTATTTCTTCTCTTATGAGAGTTTTATTGCAAAATATCCACTAAATCTTTGTTACGGCTTGTGGAAGAAAGAAAAAAAGAGAACACACATTTTGAAAATAGAAGGTTGATGGTTTTTTTCATCACTCCTCTTTGTTGTTGTGTCACCTTGATCAAAAAATCAATCAGAGGGTCATTTGTGGTTAGATTAAATTGAAATTTTAAAGGCTTGTTTATAACTTGTAGATCTTTAGATTGGATGGTTGGATTGAGGATCAGAATAGTGTAGAGTCAAATTCAAAGGATGTTTTAGAGAAAATTTGTCATAGTAGTTTTGCAACACACACTCCTGGTAGAAGGTTAATTTCAAGAGTGAAACAATATTCATTTAAGTTGAAATTTTATCAGTAGATCAATGACTCGTAGATCTTACCAAGTTTCATGATTTTTGGAGTAGTGTAGTAATAGCAAACTTTTTTGAAATAGAAATATCCAATGCTAGATTGGGTAACATTTGTTTCCCTCTTATTTTGTGTTGTTGGTTTGTGCCTTTTGTTATTAGTAAATTGTGAATGTGTGATTCCTATAGTAAATACTAGAGAAGACCTTGTATATCTATTATTGATTATAGTGGAAGTTTGCAGGTAAACTATTTTGTCTTGCTGTTTTTTACTCCTCACACGTGAGAGTTTTTCCATGTAAATATCAATGTATTTTGCTTGAGTATATTTTTGTTTATATTGATTATTGCTTATTTTACAATTTGTTAGATGATAAATGATTGGGCATGAAAGAGGAATGAAAAGTTAAAAGATTAACTATCTAACAATAATGAAGAAGATAGTGAGTAACAACACAACAGTAGAGAATCCTAGTTAAACTGCCAATGGTGAAAATTGAGATAAGACAGAAAGTTAGATAGCTAAGTATCTGAATGTTAGCAAACTATTTGGTGACTTATAAAATAAATATTTGTTTGGAAGAAAAGTTAAAGTAAGGCTATGATGAATGTTAAAAACTTAAGTATTTGAATGTTACTAGGATATTCAATGACTTATGAAATAAGTATTTGTTTAAAAGAAAAGTTAAAGGTTACAACAAAAATTAAAGACTTAAGTATCTGAATGATAATAGGATATTTAGAGACTTAACATGATAAATATTTGTCAAGGACATAGAAGAAAAATAAGCCACTAATAATTTAAAGATTCCTCTAGTATATTTAGAAACTTAAGTAGGTTAATTATCTAACCAGGCTAGTTCTCTCGAAGACTTAAGGAGTTACATCTCCAATAGTTTGACAAATTATACAACCATTTAAGCAACAAGAAATTATTATTTTTAGGACTATCAAGTTCAATAAGTATAAACAAATTGACAATTTTGGAGAGAAGTTGATCGTTAAACATGTAGATATAAAAACTATCATATTACATAGCAAAGACAAGAATAAGGAGAAAAAAGAAAAATCGAGAGAAAGAATTCTAGAGAACATCCTTGAGAAAAGCTTCATACAAATTTCTTACATTTAGAAGATCAAACTTCAAAAACTCTAACAAAGTTCTCCTTGAGTGTCAACTCTAATTCAATGTTTAACACTTTTTTTTGTTTTAATTCATAACGGCAAGTACATGGTATCAACAATAGTATATCATGCAAGTATGAGTCAATCCACAAAGATTGAGAATTACTAATTTTTACTTAGATAATTAACTTGTTCCTTTATCTTTAGTTACTAAATCTAAATCCTAATTTTAATTGGAATTATAAGGGATTTTTAGTGAATTTCTGGATTATTCCCTAAAAATGTAGAAATTGATGCATACTTCCAATTAATTCTATCTTCTAAAAATTATAGATTAATTTTGACAATTAAGATTACTTAATAACACTCCTAATTCTATAGAAAAGCTTAGAATATTACCCTAATTAATTTTAGAATTATACTAAAATTCGAATGCAACACATAAAACCATAAAAATTAACTTCTACTTCTACTAAATCTCTTCTATTTGCTTTTAAATCTTTAACTACATGCACCATAACTTGATTACTTTTACTAACCTACTTTGATTCTTATTGAAATGAAAGGAATGCACATACATTCACCACAAAAAACGTACATAACATCACAAACAACAAGTCACATTAATAATAACACATACATGCATAGTTTTGTCTTTTCACATAAGAACATAGGTTTTTCTTATAACAAAATACTTCAAGAAAATGTAACAACATAGATCTTCACTTCTTTGATAGATTAAACATAGGAGAACATAATAAAAAGAAGAAAAAGGGAGATGAACACCTAATTTTTTAAGAAAACACTTCACCCTTCGAAACTAGCTTAGGTTGAAGATGTCTCTAACCTTTACTCCAATTCTTCACTTTGTCAAGGCAAGGAACTTTGACTTCAACTCTTGAATTCTTTTTAAATGCTTGTCATCACATCAGATATCCTCCAAGGATTGAAGTTGAGGAGTAGTTGGCTTCAAGAATTACTTCTTTTCAAGAATACGCTTAGGTAGAGAAAATTTTGTAAGGAAGAAAAAGGGAGGAGGAAAAAGAAGAGAGGGGCATCACTTCTCTCTTGGGAATAAATGAGTGTGTGTGTGGAGGAGGAGAGGAGAATAGAGTGGAATGAAGAGGACAAAATTGAGAGAGAGAGATTGGAAGAAGAAGATAAAGCTATATTTATAATGATGATCAGATATCTCGTAAGGATGCATTGCAATCAAATTTCTTAATGAACCTATTATATTTCTCCATTTTTAGTTCATGATCTTTGCCTTGTCATTCATTGCATCATTTGGAATGAGAATACGTCTTTTAATATCATTCCTTCTTAGAAACTATCATGTATATTTCCACATTATCTCATTTAATCTTTCTTCTTTTCTTCATTGTAGATCTAATGAGAATAAGCTTCTGGAGATGTGTTTAATTTTTTTTCATAAGTCATCGTCTTTGTAGAATAGTTATCTTGTAACACTTATGAAAACTAGAACAGTTATCATAACTCTTCTAATTTTGTCACTTGCAAAACATGTGATCTAAAATTTTATAACATTAGGCCATTTACAAAACTCAAACAGTTATTCATTATATATACATAAAACTCAAATAATTACCCATTATCTATATATAAAACTTGAACAATTATTATAACTCTTCTAGTTTTTCAAAGGTATACATGAAAAATATATGAAAACTTATAACTTTTAAAACACATGTACATAAATCATAACTATACAAGTTTTTTAACAATAACTCTTCAACTTTTTCTACACTTAATCTTAACTATACGACTTTTTACTTAAACTTTGAAATTAATTCTTCTCATCTTTCTTCCTTTTTGAACTCTGCTTTAAGAATGAAATTTGCAATGTCTTGAATTCTTCCTATAAAATCATATAAGATATCTTTCCATGAAGCATATTTTATATAATAATTATCATATAACAATTTATGCACTATTTAACCATTTTAAACATGTAAAACCTTAAAATCACAATTATCATACATTCTTCATTAAATCGCATATAATTGCAATTATAATCTATAAAATTCATAAATTATCATATAAAAAAATGTAAACTTTGAAGTCTAAACATTCAATAACAAGCATTGGTTCATAGCTTCGACCTTAAAGTCTCTATTGTGGTTGGTTAAAGTTTCTACCTGAAAGCTTAGTCGTTGATGTTGATTTTTGCTTCAATTTGAAAGTAAGTGTTTTGTAAATTGGAAATTAGTGAAGTTAAAGTATGAGAGTGAAGTAGTTCTTTGTGGTGAACTACTTAAAAATTCTTTTGTATGCTCCTATTTATGTTTTTTTTTTTCTATTGTGCATGATTTAGCTTAGTTATTTCATTACATGTTTAAATCAAAAAATGTTTAAATTTGTTTAAAATCAACTATGCACACCAATACACCATTTATGCCCCTCTAGTGTTGTCATCCAGTCCTAACACTTCTAGGGTCATTGCTAGATACATGAGAGACCTTAAAGGTTCACTCCACAACTCAACTCAAAATGGTATTGTCACTTAGAACTATGTAAAGACTAAAGTGATGAATGAAGAGTCTAGAAGGATTGCACAAGGTTCCTCCTTGTACTCTGACATGCTAATTACAAAATCATAGGGAAGAAGTAAAAGTAGACATCTCAAATGTTTTGAGAAAGGTAGGATATGCAAATGTTGAGTGCTACTACTACCATGAGAATGGTCATACTAAGAAGTTCTATCAAAAGTTGAGGAGAGAAAATAAGAAAAAGAACTTACAATAGTAGGATAATGACAATGATAGTGAAGGAAGAATCACCTCAACTATTGAAGAATTAGTTATTGTTTGTGATGATGATTTTATTAATCTTGTAGGTAATAATGAAACAACATTTGTGTCAAATAGTGGTGCTATTATTCATGCAACATCTTGGTGAGATTTCTTCACTTCTTACACTCTAGGTGATTTTAGAGTTGTGAAGATGGGTAACAACAATAGAACAAAGATTATTGGTAAAGGAAATGTGCATTTAGGGACCACAAATAGTATAAGATTAATCTTTAAATTAGTTAGACATGTTAAAAATTTAAGACTCAACATCATCTCAGTTAGAAAATTTGATGATAAAGGGTACTTAAGCCACTTTGGAGATGGAGAATACAAGCTCACCAAGGGAAGCATGGTTGTAGCTAGAGGTAAAAAGACTTCTAACCTCTATTATATTCATGTCAAGCTTCTAGTGCTTCTATAATCAAAGTGTGATATGACACAAGTAACTCAGTCACATGAGTGAAAAGGGGATGACAATGCTTGTGAAGAAGAATCCCCTATCAAAGTTGAAGAATGCACACTTAAAGAAATATACAAATTGCTTGGCAAGAAAGCAACATCATATTGCCTTTAAGAGCCAACCTCCTTCTAAGAAGTCAAAGATGTTAAAGTTAATTCACTTTGATGTATGTGGACTAATGAAGGTAATGACACATGGTGAAGTTAGATATTTTGTCACCTTTATTGATGATTCCTTTAGGAAAATTTGAATTTTTATTCCTCAAAGAATTTCAAGTTTCAATTGAAAGAGAAACAGAAAAGAAAGTAAAGTGCATCCGAATAGATAATGGGAGAGATTATTATGGATTATTTGATGCTTATTGTAAAGAACAATACATATAACATCAAAAAACTCCTCCAAAGATACCACAATTGAATGAAGTTGTTGAAAAGATAAATAGAACTTTAGTGGAGAGGACTAGATGTTTGCTTTCACAAGCAAATTTGTCGAGGTCTTTTTGGGGTGAGGCCTTTATGATTGCTATATATATTGTTCATGTTACTATTTGTAGGGAGATATACCAAACAAAGTTTTGTTTGGTATGATAGAGATGTCTCTTATGATCACTTAAAGGTGTTTGGATGTAAAGTCTTTATACATATTCCTCAAGATGAAAGAATCAAACTTGATGTAAAGACACGACAATGTATTTTCCTTTACTATGGGTAAAATGATTTTAGGTACAAGCTATATGGTTTAATAGCTAAAAAAGTTATTAGAAGTTACGATATTGTGTTTGTGGAAAATCAAACAATCAAGGACATTGGCAAAGCATAGGTTGAAACAACTCAACTATAGGAGGGCTTGATTAACTCCAACTCAACAATAGGTTGAAGTTGAAGTTGAAGTTGATAATGATGATGTAGGCATAATTGGACAGGATGCTTCCCAAAATTAAGATATACTAAAGCAAATGGACATGACCAACAACTAGAAATACAAAATTTTTTACCAATTGTTCCACCTAGAATATCAACTAGATATAGAAGACCTTCCATTAGATATTCTTTAGATGAGTTTGTGATGTTACTCTCTAATGGTGTAGAATTAGAATACCATGCAGATGTAATAGAAGGTGAGTACATGGAGTGGATGGAAGCTATGCAAGATTAGATGTGTTTCTTGCATAAAAATCACACTTATGAATTAATGAAACTACCTAAAGGCAAAAGAGCACTCAAGAACAAGTGAGTCTATAGAATCGAGCAAGAAGAGCACATGTGTTACATTCAATGTATTAAACTAGACTAATTGTAAAAGGATTCACTTAGAGGAAGGAGATTAATTTCAATAAGATATTCTCTCCAACTATGAAGATGACTTCTATTTGAGTAATTCTTAGTTTAGCAAATGAATGTAAAAACTATCTTTTTTTTATGAAAATTTGGAAGAATAGATTTACATGAAACAACTAGAAGGGTTTGTTGAAAAATGCAAAAAGACAGTGTATAGATTGAAGGAAAGTCTTTATAACCTAAAACAAGTATCAAGACAATGATATATGCAATTTGACATTGTTACGAGAGAGTAAGACTATAAAAAGTATAGCACAAATCATTATGTATTCATCAATAGATTTTCTTCTATTGATTTTATAATTTTATTACTTTATGTAGATGATATTTTAATTGTTGGTAAAAATATATTTAAGATTGTAGAATTAAAGAAAGTATTGCATAAGTCATTTGTTGTAAAACACTTGAGTCTCTACAAAGAAGATTCTTAGCATTGAAATTGAAAGAGATAAGAGTTCACATATAAGAAGAAGAGGGAGTGGGATCACAAAACTTGTAATCACAACAATTAAACAATTCAATAAACATGACATAATTATTAAACAACACATTCTTCAAACAACAACATTCAACAATTTAAGAATAAAATCAAGATTTACTCTAGCAATTTAATAATCTAATCACACACATTTTCTAATCTCCAAATTTTGACACTTCAATGAAATAATTTGCTAATCATCACATGATGAAACGAGAATTTCATAAAGAATCACAATCTGAAGAGCACATTCTTCGAATAAGCACACAATTTCAAATGTTCACAAGTCATGGATCAAATGATAAAGATCATTACAATAAGTATTTTATCATGACAGTAATCTCAACTAAATAATCATCATAAATTTCAAGAAGTTAGTCACATTCATAACATTGAAAAGTAATTTTGAGACATGAAGTAATTAATCATACATTTTAATAACTTATTCAGAATTATAACTGTACAGAAAAACAATCATCGATGGCAGACATATAACACAACCACGTGATTAGAACCTAAAAAAAATAAAGGTAGAAAATAAATTAATTAAAAAAGAAGCACAGGTGGCCGGAGTTGGATGGTGGGGAAGTGCAGCCGGATCGATGGAATAATTCTACTAAGAATTTTCCTTTACTTTCCTTTTTCCTTATTTTCTCTTATTTTCAGGATTACACTAATTCCTACTAAGAAAATAAGAAAAAACGTACGCACATAACTTTCCTATACATCATCCAAGAAGAACCCGAAAATATGGTTGATGAAATTCATATGGTTTTAAGTTGTTAATATAAGATCAGAACTTCAAGAGTTTTAAGTTTCAATAGTGATGATTGAATGATACTTTGTCATAAATGTGGGAAAGTATCGATATCTTACATTATGGAAAAGTGCTAAGATTACATTTATTTTAACTTCAGAATGCAACAGTTTCAAGCAAAAGTAGTATTACAGCTTCAATTTGGAAGGAACGATTTTAATTAAAAAGAGTACAAATTATTAGAGTAATGTTGTCTATAGATTTCCAAATTCACTTTTTAGTCAATATTTTTCAAAATGAGTATGTAATTAATATTTAACGTGTTGTTCAATGTTTTCGTTGATATTGTAATATTATAAATTATACGACGTGATATAATAGATAATTAAAAGACAGATAAAATTTTTAATTTACGTTGTGAAATTATTTTTTCAAATTTTATAAGATGATCTTATTATAATATATAATACACATTTTTGTCAAAATTTGGGTAAACATGTTGAACACAATGGAAAAAATTTACTGACGTTATTAAACATGCTTTATTAGCCCTCACATAATTTGGAAATTAACTTACATATTAAACATAACTAAAAAAAAAAAAATTTAACGTTGTTTTAATACATTGACGTTTTATCCATTATTAATTTGACATTTGTAAACATTATTTGATATTATTCGAACTTTTAAAAAAATACAATGCGGTTACGAATTAACGAACGAGCGGTTTCCGACAGGTTCCAATCATATATACATGTACTGCCGGGCGGCGTGAGGCACCACCGCAACTCCGGAGACGGAACCGAGATGGGCGACTCAGACGTCATAGTTACGGTTCCTCCGGCGACGACCGGGCGGAAGAGGGTGGCGGTGGCCAAGGGCGTGCAGAAGACCCTGTCCAAGACCTCGATGCTGATCAACTTCCTCCCGACCGGCACCCTCCTCACCTTCGAGATGCTTCTCCCCCCGGTCTCCGGCGACGGGTCCTGCTCCCCTGTCAGCACCACGATGATCAACGTCCTCCTTGCCCTCTGCGCCGCCTCGTGCTTCTTCTTCCACTTCACCGACAGCTTCCACGCCGCCGACGGTAAGGTACGTACGGATCAGTCAATTAGCCGATCTAACAAATTAAACCCCAAGCGCACGGTGACGACGACAAAGCTGCTGGTGTGTGTGTGTGTGTGTGGCTTAGGTGTACTACGGGTTCGTGACGCCGAAGGGGCTGTCTCTGTTCAAGACGGGGCCGGGGGTGGAGATCCCGAAGGACGAACGGTACAGGATGAGGTTGGTGGACCTGATCCACGCCGTGATGTCGGTGCTGGTGTTCGCGGCCATCGCCTTCTCGGACAAGCGGGTGACCAACTGCCTCTTCCCCGGGCACGTCAAGGAGATGGACGAGGTGATGGAGAGCTTCCCCCTCATGGTCGGCGTCGTCTGCAGCGGCCTCTTCCTCGTCTTCCCCAACACTCGCTACGGCATCGGTTGCATGGCGCCACTCTCGTCCCAGTCGCTTTAAACCGTCGGTCGATCTTGCTCCCTTTTTAAGTCATTTTCATGCATGTGTCGTCGTAAACAACCCACCTGAATTGATCAACCTGGCGTGCTTAAGAATTTCGACGTGTGTGTTTTCATCGTACGTAGTAATGTTTATTCTGAATCACATATATACACCGTGTTACAAGTATATATACATCCATTGTAATTGATTTTCAATTTTAATCTCCTTTGCTTGCAATGGTTAGTGTTTTTCGTTCACTTAACTAATGTACAAAAGGACGACCAACATTAATAATAAGTTGATCGTGTAACTGGCTACGTCTTTTTACTGTTTTTTTTCAAAAAAAGGACTAATTAACGTGGCATGTTTTTATTATACGTCGAAAATCAAATCGTCATTTAAAAATCTTTTAGGCGGTTCCACGGTGGAAGTAACTGAATGTGATGATAAACTGATGTAGCGAAAAATAAAAATGGAAAAGAAGTCCGACCTGCCGGATTCGAACCAGCGACCTAAGGATTATCCGTCGGGCTCTAAAGCCCACTACAGTCCTCCGCTCTGCCAACTGAGCTAAGGTCGGATTCGTGATTTGCAAATAAAAAAAATATTATAATAACCTTTCCTCGAGTCAGCCTAAAAATAAGACTGGTCTAGTTAATGGTGTTAGTATTTGAAACCTAGATGTATAAAAGATAATAACCAAAAATAGGCTAACTAACTCTGATCATACAGGCACTTTTCCATTTAAATCTACATTTATGTTATCATTTACAAAAAATGCATAGGAAAATTTTATGATAGTTAGCATTGAAGGTTATTTTTGACGTTACCCTTGACATCACATCTTATTGATTAAGACAAATTTTCCATATACAGTAACGTCTTTTTGAAATTACTGACTTGTGATACTCCTGTAGGTTTCTTTAAAAACTCTAATGGTTTAAAACAAGGAGACCTTCTATCTTCTCTCCTTTTCCTCATGATAGCTTATTTTCTTGATAGACTGATGATCCATTTATGTAGGAAAAATAATCTCATTAAGGGAGCCATCTTCCTTAATAAAGGACTTCGTATCCTCAACATTCAATTTGCAAATGATATTATCCCTTTCCTAGTTCACTTCACTTTTAATCTAATCTATCTTATTACCAAAAAAGTCTCTCTCTCTCTCTCTCTCTCTCTGCATCGAAGAATACAATCAATTTCTTTATTTGAAAAGTAATATTTCAAGATGACGAGGAAATAAAGAACACAATCATCTATTTCTTTTATTAATTTGGAAAGAATCGAAGAGTTGAATTTATATCTATAAAGATGATGAGAAATTTTTTTGTTTTTACATGATAAGCAAAAGATTAGATTAAAAAAGGTTTTATACCTTCTGAAATTTCAAGAAATGATTAAAAAAAACTATATTGAAAAAATTACTCATGCATTTCAACCTTCTGGAATTTTTTATCTGATACGCCAAAGTCATCCACCGTCTATAAGTTGAAGTATCCGTCCCTCTTTCGTCGCCTGCCGTTCGTCTCTTTCACCTCTCTCTCTCTCTCTCTCTCTCTTTCCGTCGTCGCATAACCCATTTCTCTAGCGTCCAAACCCTAAGTCTGATCCCAATATTTGCTTAGCCTTCGGTGACAGATCGAAAGGTGTGCGTTCGATTCTTGCAAGTCCGATTCCTTGTTCAGAAACAGCTGCTGTTTCGTTCCGGAAGCCTAGAAATCGTTTCGTTCGTAGCCGGATCTTGGGTTTTCGTGCACTGATTTTGGGCTGTTGTGCTCCGATCTTCGGAATTGGGTTGGTGTTCTCGCTCTCCGAAAGGGCTGCGATTATTTGGATTCTTTGGAGCTTAAGATATGGGGGGTGGGAGTATATGCAAAGGGGGGGCATGGAATCGAGGGTCCTGTTCCTTGGGTTTCAACCCCGTGCAGCAGCAACCTACAGAAACGGCATCGACGTCGATCACACAAACGGTGAACGGGTGGCATCATTTCAAAATTAAGGGGTATTCGCTTTCCAAGGGTATGGGAATTGGGAAGTATATGACGTCGGGCACTTTCGATGTTGGTGGGTATTCCTGGGCGATATTTTTCTACCCGGATGGAAAGAGCATGGAGGACAACGCCCAGTATGTCTCTCTTTTCATCGCACTGGCGAGTGAGGGGTCGGATGTACGGGCATTGTTTGAATTGACTCTTCTCGATCAAAGTGGGAAGGGACGCCATAAGGTTCATAGCCATTTCGGGAGGAATCTTGAGGATGGGCCTTACACGCTCAAGTATCGAGGGAGCATGTGGTGAGTTGCTCACCGTTATTTTTATGTCTGTTTTTTCCTTGCACGATCTTTCTTGTTCTGATTATGTTGCTTATAAATTATAATCATACTTTTGAATGCCTCACTGGATTGATATTATTATCTTATTGCTTTATGTAATTCATAGTATTTTGTTTTACAGTATCTACGAGATGCTATAACCAATGGTGTTTCATTAGATTTATGTATAGGTTGGCACTTACAGGTTAATTTTCATCCTCTTTTTCTAATCTAATGCTTGACATGCATTTTTATAGCAAATTCTGGTAGCCGATGTATCTTCTAATTTATGCAGGGGTTATAAACGCTTTTATAAGAGAACATCACTGGAGGTATCCGATTATCTTAAAGATGATTGCCTTTCAGTTCATTGCAGTGTCGGCATTGTTACAACACATACAGAGGGTTCTAGGACCCACTCCTTGCCTACACCACGTTCTAACATAGGGGAACATTTTGGACGAATTTTGGAAGAGGGTAAGTTGACAGATGTAATTTTTAACGTTGATGGAGAAATATTTGCTGCACATAAACTAGTGCTTGCAAGCCGCTCACCTGTATTCAGGGCACAGTTTTTTGGTGCAATGAAGGACAAAAATACTGAATGCATAAAAGTTGAAGACATAGACGCTCCAGTTTTCCAGGTTGTTATTCATTACCCATGAAGTGCAGAAAGTTTTAAAATAGTTTATGGTGAAGCTGTACTAATGCTTGTAAAATCTTGATTTTTATGATACATTTAAGTGCATGTTGATTTCTTAAAGAACATACTGTGCTTGTGTTAAACAAATTCAAGCACCTTCATTTTTAATTATCATTTGGAGTTATGGCATGATGCTTACTTGTTACAAGTCAATCATGGCTATGCATTATAAGAGAACTTTCTACTTTATGTCAAAAGCAACAAATATTTTTCATATTAACATCATATAAAGAACTTATAGTTCTGTATCAGTGATATAAAAATGAATTACCAACAAGTTTGCCTTAATCTAGGTAACATTTTTTTTGATGGTTTCCGTTAGTCATTTTGTACATAAATCTCTTCATGCCATTGTCCAAATTTTTTAAATGGGATTTGATTTCTTGAAAATAGACTGAATTTTTTGGCTAATAATCTGACTGGTTTGTCTCAGCCACTAGGTAGCACACAAAGGCCTTTGTAGCATGTTTAGTAACATTGATGGTGCTGTTACCAAGCCTTTTACGGCTGGTGCCTATGTCCCAAGTCATGAATTAACCATGCCTTTGCTGCTCACCCCACTTTGTCTTTAATTGACCAAACCTTTTGTCATATCTAGTTAATTTAATACATGTTTTTAATGGCCCAAAAAACTTGCTCTTTACAAACATTTGTCTTTGCAAAAAAAACTTAAATATAATTTTTTGACGGCATATTATCAAATATGCATAAATATATATAATATATACTAAAAATAAAAAATTAAATATTTTAATGGGTACCTGGCCGCCAAAGGTGCCCTGGCTTATTGCTGGGGTGCCCTGTTGGCTTAAAAGGTATGGCTGTTACCTTATAAATTTAGTCTTCCTATGTTAAAAAAGGATGATGGCTAGAGTTGTAAGATTGCTAGACAAATAATGACATCACACATCAAATTCACACTTGTAATAATAAAATATACTGGTAAGAAGAGAAAGTTTCTGTGTGAAAAAGAGAAGAAAGTAAAAATTAGCCTATACTGGTAACCAATTTCCTGATGACTATGCAACAGATGATCTCTTTCATTGTTTCAGTATTATCAAGAACACTGTACTGAGTTGTATCCTGGACATAACATTTCATCATTTGAACTTGACATAAATTGCCTATTTTTATGGGTGGCATTTGTGGAGGATGGGTTGCATACATAGGAATGTGCTGGATGCAGGACAAAGACTTCTCAGAGTTTGATCTGGAAAGAGCGAGTTTGTGTGTGTCCTTGAAAGAAGTATTATGACCAAGTTTATGATTCACCGCTGATTTTAACAGTTTCTTTTTGGATGGAGTTTATAGAAAAATGTTGTGATGTTTTTCAGAAGTGAACTTGATTGTTATCACAGACATTGGAATCTCTATTTGGATTGTGTTATGATAAATTTTTTGAATGTTGATAATCTGCCCTCTTAATTCAGCCATTGATGATTCAGCCTCTCTAATCCATCTTTGTAAGTGAATTGAATCATATAGGAGTTCACATCCTCTCTATTCTTTGAGTTTCCTTCCTCTCCAATCATCCATATATTTTTTTAAAAGTTTAATGATTAACCTGCAAAAGCATCCTTTCCATAGTTTAGCTTCTCAGGCTTGATAGGATTGAACTTGAGCAATGCCTTCACTCTTTCCTTCATTTTGTATTATTTATTTATATTCTGAAATATTTGACAAATTCATGGCATGTTACTAGTTCATTTGGACTCTGACATAAAAGATATTTCTGTTTTAACTTTTACAGGCTTTACTACATTTCATCTACTGGGATGCCCTACCTGACATGGAAGATTTTACAGGGTTAAATGCAAAATGGGCATCCACATTGCTGTCACAGCATTTACTTGCGGCAGCGGACCGATATGCACTTGATAGGCTGAAGTTACTTTGTGAATCTAAGCTTTGTGAGGATGTAGCTATAAACACTGTAGCAACCACATTAGCTTTAGCAGAACAGCATCATTGTTTGCACCTGAAAGCTGTGTGCCTGAAATTTATTGCCATGCCTGAAAACCTGAAAGGTAGGTACCCTGTTTTATTGTCATCTATAAATTATGTGGTATTATATATGCATGATCACGTTACCTCTACTGTTGCCCCACCAAGGTAGTCATGACACTAGGAATGCAATTGTAGACCTGGGTTCTAGGTGGTGTGGTATTTAGATTTTTTAAGTTGTGCATTACAGCCGATGAATGGTTATGATTGAAGTTGGTCCTTTTAGCACCAGGTTTACATATGATAAACCATGATAGTGGAAAAACCATGGCAAAGGTAACAAATGGATAGATGAAGTGGTTTTCTTCCTTTGTGCATCAATAATTCGTTTCTATTCTAGTTCCTTGAGAATATTGAGTTCTTTAAAATTGATTTTTAATGAATAATGCAACATGCATATTGTATATTGTAATGCTCAAAATTTGATTACCACAGAGCAGACGACAGTAGAGGATGATGATTGAGTCATCACTTAGTTTTAGTAGTATGGAAAAATCAAGAAAAACCTAAACAAAGGGTAGATAATCCCTTAAAAATGGGTAGATTAGAAATTAGTCTGCAAGAGATTATGGATATGTGTCTTGAGTACATGCTAACAATAGTTGGCCCCCTAATTGCCATAGGGTTTGCAACAGTTTAAGTTTTCAGCACATGATAATAAAGCAGTCAAACAATGATATTATTGAATTAATTAGCTACTCATGCAAGACATGATTGATAAAATTGTAAGCTAAACATAGATCAATAGACGAAAGTCAGGTTAACTGCAAGGACTCATGCTGCAAAGGGAAGCAATAGATGAATTGGCATGATTCTGCAAAGATGCATGTAGAGAATGTAGAAAAGCAGGAAGTAATGATATATGTAATAAAATAAAAATAAAAGACAGCATAATAAAAAATTTCTGTAAAGATGCATGCAGCAAACACAAGACAAATATGAATATGACCGAAATGATGTGAATCTACAAGGACATATGTAGATACACTCAAAGTAAGCAATAACATGTTGAGATAAAAATGAATTTACAAGGATTCATACAAATTCAGAAATTAGACAGTGCATACTGCAAAAATGCATGCAGTGTACTCAAAACAAGATAACATGACTGAAATGAAATTGAATTTACAAGGATATATATAGATTCAGACACGTGGATGATAGTATGACTGAAATTAAAATCAAATCCACAAGGATACATACAGATTCGCACAAAATAGACAAGAAAACATTTGAAATTAAATGACTCTACAAGGATACATGTAAATTCATAAGAACAGATAGTGAAATAGCTGAAATTAAATTGAATTTAGAAGGATACATGTTGATTCAAAATAGGTAATGAAATAACTGAAATTAAAATGAATTTACAAAGTTGCATGCAGATTCAGAATAAATAATGAAATAGTTGAAATTAAAATGAATTTACAAGGATGCATACAGATTCACAAGAAATGGTAAGAACAAATTCAAGAATTAAATCCACAATGGATTGCAAACATTAAAAAAACAGATATGAAAACATTTAGCAAGGATTCATGTTGAATACAGATGCTGGAATTAAAAAGAAATGACATAAGTAAATTGCACATATTTAGGAATAGATGAGTAATAAACTACCAAGGATTCATGTTGGAAGAAATGAATGCTACAATTAAAATGACATGAGCAGAACAAGCTGCTAGTATATAAAAGAAAACAGATCTGAAAGTATTCAACTAAGATTCATCTTGTTCTGGAACAAATGCAAAAGTAAAATTATATAAGAAAGCAGACTGCAAGTATATTAAAGGAAAACGAGGAAATGTTCAGCATAGATACATGCTAGAATTAAAACAGACTGAAGAAAACAAACTACAAGCACATGAGAAATGAATCGAAAAACATTCAACAAGAATTCATGCTGAAGTCAGGTGCTAGAAATAAAACTGTCATGAGGAAACTGAATCCGAAATCTGTTGAAATGTAGCAGAATTTATCCCAAAATGCTAATTCAAGAACTCAAAATCATAACGGAAGGCCAATGAGAAAATATCATGCAACTTTAAGAGAATTCATGCTGGAAGGATCATAAAATTCAGTATTCAGAGGAGTAGAATATAAAACAGAGTCGGTCTCCTCTTCCTCACCTGAATTTGCAGGTACACAAGCTCACAGTAGGAAGCTCTCTAGCCAGTAGGATTCTGGGGTGTCTAGAGATCTAAGTGTTGAGCCCTTCAATGTTGATTGTACACCCCCCTATATATAGGGAGAGATAACTGTCCACCTTAGGATTCATGTCCAGCATATGAGAAACCACCTCAGGATCCTTGTCTAGTACGTGAGAAAAAGATGACAAGTAATTGGTTCTTCGAAGGAAACCATAGGATGTTTGGTGAATAGCAACAAACAAAATAGGCTTGGTGATAAAAGGTTGAAGGATGTTGGGGATTTGGTTGTACCACGTGGCAGAGGTGGTTGGACTGAAAACAATGGTTGTGCTGAAAAATCATCTGGTCAGAATGCACAACAAAATCGGTTGCACGGAAGTCTTTCTGGTCAAATCACACAGGAGGATCGGTTACACTGCATGTGGCTGAGATTGTCGGTTGGAAATTGGAAAAATGGATCGGATGTCTAGTGGCTGGCACCAAACAAAAGGAGATAGAGTTCAATGGCTGAAAGAGATACCAAACAAAATAGGATTTAGAAACAAAAGGTTGGAAGTTGAATATAAGGTCAAATGTCTGGTGGATGGCTTGGAATGTCTGGTAGTTGACACTAAACAAAGTGGGGATAGGATGGCCAAATGAAGATCGCATGAGGCACCAGATGTTTGGTGAATCTCATTGGACAACTGAATTTGGATGTCTGGTGGACTACTGTATGTTTGGTGGGCTTCCATCGGACAAACTGAACTTAGATTAAAATAACATGGTTAAGGGAAGGGGTGGACCACGGGATTTATTGTGGACTTCCACTAGACAAAAGGACTTGTATAAAATAAGAGTTGCCCACCAATTTGTCTGGTGTCTGGATTAAAATAAGTGTTGTCCACTGAATGTACGATGACAGGCATCTGACAAATTGGACTTAGAAATAAAATCGAAAGGTGGATAACAGTGTATAGAATGTCTGGTGGCTCTCCCCGAACATCTGGTGGATCTCACTAGACAAAAATGACTTGATGATTTTGAAATTAAGTTTTATATTGAAGTGTAAATGAATTGTGTCATCATACAAATAGAATTAATGCTAGGATGATTTTAAAAGGGGAACCTGAGTATGAGATGCCAACACATATATTCAACTACTAGAATTTTGGTTGTGAACAAGATTGGATATTTTAGTTTTTTTTTTTATGACGGTTAGTTTAGATTGTACGATGACAATTTTTACTAATTCTTGAGGATCTTGACTTTTGAGTTCTTCAAAATCGATTTCTTTGTCACATTTCCTTCTGTTATTATCACAAGGCCGTTTATTTTTGGAGTGCAACATGCATCATACGTGTGCAGGACTTTGAGAGTTTAAACGGAATAGGTTCATTTAGTTTTCTTTGAAATGTCATCAAGGGGGATTTGTACAGAAGGGGAAATATTGAAAGAAAAGTGAGAAAAGTTTTTTTCTTAATTTTTCATACTTTCTATTTTCCAACCTTTTTGTATTTTTTAAGTATACAAACAGACCCTTAATTTGCTACTCTTAATGTTGTAATAATTTTTTGCTTGTATGTGACTCAACTCGCAGGAGTATGCTTGATTTATATTATTATTACTAGAAGTGCTTTATCATGAGTTGAATATTGAGAAATTTGAATGAAAGTAAATGCAATGAGCAATAATGTTTCTGTTAGATTAGCATGCAAAACATAACAGAAAGACATGTTGATGAAAATAAGGAAGAATTAGAAAAGAATTCTGTAATTTATTTCAAGTTAACAAGGGGGTTGCAATTTTTGGGAGTGCGAAGAAGTTTACTTTAAGGTTGACCTCATCATCCATTTATCATGTAAATGAAGTTTTATGTTTAAGTTGTGTCCAGCAAGGAGTGGAATCTGTGGTAGTGAGGAGGACTTGGATGTTGTTGTCTCCATTTCTGGGTTTACTGATCTTCCCTCTGTTTTCTCCTGCAGCGGTTATGCAAACCGAGGGGTTTGAGTATCTGAAGTTAAGCTGCCCGTCTCTCTTGACAGAACTCTTGGAATACGTTGCACGGATCGGCGAGAATTCAATCATCTACCCTGCACAAATGAACGACGCACGGGACGGCAGTGATGTCATTGGAAGGCGGGTAAAACAGCGGATATAGATTTATTTGATCATCCAAAGGCACACCGCCTCCAAGATCTGGGGGGACATGACGGCGATAAATTGATTCTCGTTTCATTTTGTTGTGTAAAGCTAACGGCGTGTGCGTTCCATCCCGGCGATAAATAGATTCTGAATTGTAGGTTCCTTGGGTGTTCCATGACGGGCGTGGCGTTGTGCTACGGTAGTATATCACATCGAGGTCCAAATTTGTTGTCCTGCGCTTGTAACTTAATTGTGATTGGCGCCGCAATTTATGGCTACGCGAAAAGCAACTAAAATTTGTAAAATCATCTGTAAAAAAATTTAGCTGTGGTATTTCAATTACAGCTTATAAATTAAAAACTTTCAATTTCCGTACCGATGGTCAAGGGTTCAATACCTAGCTGATAAAAGAAGTTATATATAGCCAGTTTATCTAAGAAAAAGCCGTGAACGTGACTTATTAGATTATTTTATATAAGATAACAACGGCCATTGCTTAAATCCTACCATGCAAGGTCTGTAATCTGTGATCAATGTACACACTTTCATATTCTGCCCATATAAGGTACTTAACATGTAATCAAATAATTTAAATGTCTTGCAACACTTAATTAAGAGTTGACAGACCGATTCTGTGATGTAGCTCGGTCATTAATCGGTATCTTTTCCATGAATTTACCTTGTACCTTTTACTCTGTGATGTTCTTACACATTATCCCACCTTGATCTTTGTCTGGCACATGCTTCTAATAACTCTACTTCTTCTGGTAGCGACTTTCCTACAATGCATGAGTTTGACAGACCTTTGTTTCTTCTCCTAGGTTGTCACCACAACATGGCTCTCATTCCTTTTAGTCACACATTCGATCTCTTTAACTCCTTTGTCACACCAATTCATCAATAGTGAGCCCTATCCAACATCTATGCTAACACTGTCAAACAGGAACCCACTCATTTATGTGATGCCTTTGTCGACCCCCACTAGCAAGCTACTTTGTAGGCCAAAATTTCTGCTCTTCAGTGTGCTTCGACTTGGACTCTCATCCCTCCATCTTCTCATCGTATCATTTGCAGCAGATGGGTTTACAAGATTAAACATAATTCTGATGGCAGCATCAATTGCTTTAAAGCACGCCTAGTTGCCTAAGGCTTTCGATAACAGATTGGTCTTGATTGTAACCTCACTTATAATTTGGTTATGCATCACTCTACAATCCAGGGTATACTTTCTATTGCTTTAACTCATCATTGGTTGCTGCACTAACTTGATGTTAACAACACATTCCTTAATGGTTTTCTTCAAGGAGATGTCTATACGAGACAACTACTGGGCTTTATGGATCCTAAATTCTCCCCCTATGAGTTGAAGTAGTAGTCATCACATCACGTACATGGTATCTTTGGTTGGTTACATGAATACCTCTTATCCCAAGGGGTCTTCAACAGCAAGACAAAAATCCCTCTCTTTTTATTTGGACGACTCCTACTCCCATTTATCTATCAATTTACGTTGATGACATCCTTGACACTAGAGCTGACACCTCCCACGTTGACTTATTTTTATAATCGTTATGCTCCACTTTTGATTGCCAACGTATGAGTTTAGTTTTCCCACTTCTTTCTCAGTATGGACTTCATTCGTCGTTCAGGCCTCTTGCTCTCTCTCAACAAAACTATGCTTCTTGGTTTCTTACTCGCTTCAACATGATTACTTGCTCTCTTGTTTCCACTCTACTCACTCTGAATTCCTCACTTTCAACTTTGGATGTCGATCTACTTCCCAATGCTTCTTTATATTGATGGATGATTGGCACTCTCCAATATCTAACCATTGGTCACCTCGATTTAGCTTTCATTGTGAATTATGTTTCCTAGTTTATGGCTATGCCCTGCACTGCTCATCTACAAGTTATCGAGAGAATTTGTCGATATGTCTAAGGAAGGCTCTCTATTTTTAGGCCTTTCCCTTTGACCATCATCTTTCTACCTTCATGCTTTCTCTGACATAGGTTGGGCTACTAATGTTAATACTTGTCGTTCAATCATCGATACTTGCATTTTCCTTAGTCATAATCCTATCGAGACTAACTTTATGGGGTGACATCCTTCGTGCGGAGGGAACCCAACAACTTAGTACATCAACGTCAATCTCCATGCTCGATTAACGTCCTTCTCTCTTCAGCTCGCAAATCTTGTGTCCAAGCCTCTCCCACGGGATTGTTAAATGCGGCCTACCTCTACTGAGTCTGCGAGGAAAAGTGTTAATCATGTCATTTGGGTTTTATTCTATATTATTTTGTAATTACCGTATCATCATTCTTGAAGGACTTTTGTGTCCTTTATTGTACTTGAATTCTCTTGTAAAATGGTCATGCCCTCCATGTAAGGGCCGCCGCACGGGAGATTTCTCAAAATCTTTTATGCTAAGAACCTCTCTATCTAGTAGTAGATCATGGTAGTCGAATGACATCCTCATTTGATTACCAAGGTAGGCATGGTAACCTGAATGTTGTTCATGGCAGAGAGCGTTGTTAACCTGAATACCAGATGTAAGAACAAAAGATATGATGGACAACAAACGTATGCAGGAGACTCTGCGTATTCTCCTTCTTCACGTTAATATTTCAACAAAACACATTACAAATATATAAAAACACAACACAACACAACCCAACACACCAGTCATTACAACCACGACCAAACAAAGTAACCAATCACCACTCACGTACACAACTTTACGTCTATACAAACCATACTAAATTAAACATATATCACGTCCTCTCGAAACCCATACCAAGAACTTAGATTCTGAGCTTCATATCGGTAGTACCATTGACTTGCTTCTCCTTAAGCCCATCTGACTAAATCCTCGTCACCACTAAAGACGGGGAACGACAACTTATGGAATATTGAGGTAAAAAATTCCTTCTTGCTGTTTGCCCTCCTCTCTCTCGATTCACATCCTCCAACGAATCTACGACCCATCTCCTAATTCCTTCCTTCATCGTTCACCGAACGTAGGGTTTCCTGCGTCTCTTAGATCCTCATCTGCATCTCCTGTTGCATTCAATTCTGTCTGTGCCCGCTTCCTAGTCCAGCTCCAATGCCACCTCGTCACGCCCTTGCATTCCAAGAACTCGTCACTTATAGCAACAGGTGGTCGACGGTGACTCCTGCTTCGACCGATCTTGACGGATTCTCCACACGTGAAACGATTGTGTCCTTGATGTTGCGGCGCTGTGGAACATACGGAGGTGAAGGTGGCGGATACGACACAAGTCCAGCGGCAACCTCCCATGAAGATGGAAATTAGGACATAACTACCTAATCGGCTTAACAGCAATCGTCAACACTACCATGAAACCGTTCATTACATCCTACCACTGAAAATTATACTCAAATTCTTTATAATTAATCAATATTCTTGCCATGCATGATCGATTGTAGGTTGATATGCCTGTATCCGATGACCGTATTGCAATATCACCGTACCATTCACACCATATACCTTTGTTGGTATAAAGGGACTTTAAAAGAAAGAGAAAATACGTTACGTTAAAGAAAGAAGTCTTTATCTATTTTTACTTCATAATTTTGGATATCAAATAAAAATTGGCTATAAGCACAGCAAAGAGGTAATCTCCCTCCAAATTAAGTTTTATTTTAAAATAATTATATAATTACCTGATCTACGTATACATTAGATTTTCATGTTAATCTAATTTATATTCCTTATTATATTTTTACTTAAAAATTAATGGTTAAAATTTTACAAAAATTTTAATATATTTAGAGTAAAGACCAATACATTGTTACAGCACCTTCTCTTAGTTTTGATCAGGAACAAAACTTTATATCTCTTATAGATATTTCATGTTAAAGATTGATGAAGACTAAAGAGAAAAAACATTGAAGATAGATGAAGAATGAAAAGGAGAGATAGTTTTTGTAGAATGTTCTTTCTCTTTGGAAGGTACTTAGAATCTTTTTAGGTCATCCTAAGTCTATGGGTCAGCTAGAATGACAACATTCTGAAATTCAGAATGTGATCTTAAGTTTGAGTTGATTTTAGTAACGAGACAACGATCTTAATATCAAATTTCTATTTTAGTTTAAGTTTAGAAAACAATGAACTATCTTTCCAGAACGATTTACCATTCGGATATCTATTATTGCATTTTTAATTGAAATAGGGAATTTCAGACTAATTGACCAGATTAATGTTCCATAACACATTTGACCAAAGACTAGTTGTTATACCCTAATAGATTAATGGTTCTCAAAACGTTAATCCATTTTCACTGAGAAACTAACCATTAGGTCTTGAATAATATAGTCTTGCAAAGAGAAAGAAAGAAGTTTTCCGAGTTATTCTCTTATTCTCAAATTTTCTCAAAGTTTCATTTTTGATAATAGATTTATCGAGACTTTTATCTTTTGAGTCTTGTAGAATATATTTTAAGTCTTCAATTTGAGTTAGATACAAAAGCTGAGCAAAGAGAAAGAAAAAAGCTGTGTGCATAAAGATCAGATTTTATACAATTCAAAATTAGTTTTGAATAAGAGTTTTATTTTTCTATTTGAATTATATATCAAATATTAGTATATCAAAACCTTTAAGAATGGAATTGAGCTGAAAAGATATTGTAAATTATGTCTTTAAATAAAAAAAATAGAATTTCATTTACGAGTATTTTGTGCTATTGTTTTATCTGCTAGTATTTTAATTATTAAAGACACAATTCAACTCCCTTTTGTAATACAGACGATCCTATAATATCTATTATTATTTTATTCTTACATTCAACTTTAAAATTCTAATTGTACTTACTCTCATTTACATAATTTACAAGAAAAAAAGAAGTTGCAGTTCACCCATTTAATTTAAGTATAAATTTTACCATATATTTGTAGTTGTCTACTTATAAAATTTATAAGAAAAAATTAAGATACTATTAGGAAAATTTATCTAAAAAATCATACCTCAAATATATATATATATGTTATAGTGTATGAGAACATTTTATTATCTACAAGAAAAAAAATCTTCTTTTTCTTTTTAAATTGTGCCTAATGAGGTGTTTATGTACTTGAAAAATGGTAAAAAAGAAAATTTAAAGTATAATAAAAAATGATAGAAATAGAAAATGACATAAAGTATCTTATTTTCTTGACATTTGTGTATGTGATAAAAAATGATAGAAAAATTTAGGTATTTGTATACATAACAAAAAATAATAAAATTTGAACTTAAAAATGATAAAAAAAACTTCAAAATTTAACATGAAAGTTAAATATATTTAAAAAAACTACAATAAGCATATGAAAATATCTAGATAAATTTTGTAAGCAATTATCATGTATAAAATATCAATTAGATAAATTTAGATTATATTTTAATAGAAATTATGTTATATTTTAATATATATCAGGTTAGATTTTAATAGAATCTATATTACATTTTAATATAATTTTATCATTTTAGATTTCACAATTTTTAAAATAATATATATATTCGTTTTTTTTTTTTTTTCTGTGCAAGAAGAAGATTGCGAATAAACGATTTATCGTCATTTTCTGAGAAAACGAAAATAATTTTTTATATTAAAAATACTGAAATTAAATTTCAATATTTTTTAAATAAACAAATACTAAATTTTTTTTATCGGAATTCAATTTCGATATTTTAATTTTATATATTTTCACTCACAAACGAGGCCGAACGACCCAACCCTGCCTTTTTTGCGCCCCCACCAGCCGATTCACGGCTTTGCCCTGCCCTTCCCCGGCCGCCGAACCCTCGCCAAGGCGCCGAGTCTCCGACCACAGACAAGATGGTACCCATTTCTCTTCCTTCCCCACTGTAAACTTCCATCTCTTGCATGATTTCTCCCACGGATTCTCGCCACCGCAACGCCACTGCACATTCCACCGATCTCCCTCGCCTGTCCTTGTCGGAATTTTGTTGTTCTTTCCTTCATTTTTTTTTTTTCCCGGTGATTTTTGCTCTTTCGTCGCTAGACGTCACTGTTTCGTTGAAAAGAAATGATTTTTGTTTTCGGTTATGTTGTGGGTGGTGATTTGGTAGCTGTTTTTCTCCTACTTCAAAGAGCTGGTGGGAAAGGAAGTTACCGTGGAGCTGAAGAACGACCTGGCGATAAGGGGCATCCTTCACTCCGTTGATCAGTACCTGAATATCAAGCTCGAGAATACAAGGGTCGTCGACCAAGAGAAGTACCCGCACATGGTAATCATTTGATTCGTTTTTTTTTTTTTTCCGGTGTTTATCTTCGCAACCGTTAACCAGTTGGAATTTCCAGGTTTATGATTTTATATGCTAGAAGTTTAGAATTCTGGCTAGTTCTGTTATGTGTGTGGGTGTTGGCGTGGAGTGGTAGATGGGAAAGTTAGCTGGTGAAGGTTTTCTTCCAAAGCAGATGCCCTTCACGTTGTAATGTCAGGAATCTGTGAAGAAAATTCGTTTCTACTGGTTTTTTTTGGCAACTATTGCGCCCAACAAAGATTATATGCCTGCATGGATCGTTGATTTCTTTCCTTTCTGATTATCATGATTTGACACTAATTTGGTTGGGAGTTTTCTGTTACCACTTCCCAATTGTTGTACTTTGGGAATTTGGATTTCCCTCTGGTAGAATGGTTCAAGATGTGCATGCTAGAATACACTACACGTCACGCTAGCTAACATTTATCGTAACATACTCTTGTTGAGATGAACATTTAGTTGGAACATCTCTGGAAAAAATTACTACAACATATTCTCCCTAAGATGAACTTTCTATTGGAAGTTAGAACGGCTCTAAACATTTTGTTGCTAATATGATGCATATGTTTATTAAAATATGCACTACTTGAATTTGAATAAGTTGGCCTTGATTAGAGTCTTCCAGTCAAACAATGGGGATTTCCATTTTCTTACTGTTATTTTTCTGAAACTATAAATTAAAGCTGGAAAGGATGACTGATTACTAAATGTTTCTCTAGGAAAAAAAAATGCAACCAACTCATTTTCTATTGTATTCTTCCTTTTTGTTAAGCGTATTTGTGTATTTTTTTACCCTTCCACCATTTTGTTCTTTGTTCTATATTCTTTGAGAATCAATTGATCTAGTTGGGGAGATCAGTGTTCTTGCTCTTTCACGATTCTTGAGGAAGGTGAAGGTCCATGATCCATTATTTTGTGCCTTTGGCTAAAAATCAGAATTCCACCCTCATTGTCGGTTTTCTTCTTTGGGTCTAGCAGACAACATTAGATGAAAGTAGTGCTTCTGGGGTCTGCAAGCCATAACCTGCCCTTTTTCATCCTACTCACATTGATTATTGCACAAGGTGGAATCAGTTGTTTCTCTCTTTGACGGCTCTCAAGGAAGATATGGTAGGCTATCATCCATCTAGGTAGTGTTTTGATATGGGAAGTTTTCTCCTAGGAAATTTCAACTGGAATTCACTGTTAGTATTCATTCAAGCTTTTGGATTTAGTGACAAAAGGAAATAAGGGATTTCCAAAAGAGGCAGCGTTAATTGAAGGAAAGCTTTCATTGCATTTCTCATCTTGATCAAATTATATCTAATATGCGTTAATATCATGTGTTGCCAAGATGCATATGCTTAGATAGTTAAGTGATAAGGTAAAAATGATTTTATTAGAAGTAAAGTAGGAGTTACACTAATTGAAGATAAGAGAAAATCAATTTAGGTGGTTTGGTCATATTCTTAAGAAACCAAAGAATACACCAATTAGAATAGGAGCATTAATTAGTGTAAAAGAAATTAATTGAAGTAGATGAAGGTTTAAAAGTACATAGGAATTATAAGAAAAGATTTGGCAATATAAGAAAATATTCTTAAGAAACCAAAGAATACAGCAATTAGAAAAGGAGCATTAATTAGTGTAAAAGAAATTAAAAGAAGTATATGAAGGGTTGAATTTATGTAATTTAACTAAAGATTTGATCATATATAGAAATACATAAAAGACAATGATTTATATTGTCAGCCCACATAATAAGATTGTGGCTTGCATTGTTTAGATGAGCTTATGTTGAAGTTTTAGCAGTATACTGGCATTGGAGATCTGATGATTTTTAGATCCTTGTTTACCAGTAGTTTGCTAATAATGCTATTTATAAAAATATTTGAATTCATAACCGAGTACAGTAAATTGTGCTGGCATATAGTGATATGTCAAATATTGACTGCACCATCTAGTTAATGGTACTGTGATATAAAAGACTGAACACACAATGTGTTGAAAGTTTGAAACGGTTCAAACTTCAAAGAGTTGAGGGATGCTCAGGGCCCATTCATGATGTAAAATTCAAAAATAGTAAATGGAATAAAATTTTAAAAATTAATAGAAAATATTTAAAAATTAAAAAACGAAGCTGAAAATTTAATGGAAAACCTGGGGTGGATCCTAATCGAATTATTCAGTCAGGGCATAATGGTATGGCCCTATATTATATGCACTATCATTTAATTGCTGTAAAATGGAAACATGGAGGTGGTGACCGTGACATACGTGATGCCACCAAAAGGCACCTTCACGTGGTATATACTATGGCAACAATGTTTGCACAATTTAGTTTTTTATGCCAACTTTCAGTAAGGAAAATGTTTTTCAAGACTTTTCATTTTTGCAAATGAATCTGTTCATGCGAAGTTGCATCTGGGCAAAACGTGACGGTAGGTTGCTGTACTTGCATTTTTTGCAGTTATCTGTCAGGAACTGCTTCATTAGGGGATCTGTTGTGAGATATGTGCAGCTTCCTCCCGACGGTGTGGATATCGACATTCTTCATGATGCCACAAGGAGAGAAGCTCGTGGAGGATGATTTCGTCTTTTTGGGAAGCTCAATTTCCATCAGATGTGTTTAGTACCAGGTAGAACCAATGGCCGACCCGTTTTGCTTCCGACTGTTCGAGATTGGATTCTCTGAATGTAAAGACTAATTTGATTGACTTGTTCATTCTCCTAATGCCATACCTTCCAGTTAGAAGGAAGATAGAGAAGTTCAACTGCTCAAGATCTTGGCGTGTCACGAAATTCTATATCTTGCTAAATCACCAAAGCAATTGAAGGGAACTACTCACTCAATATTGATTTGGTTCATGTATGTGGTAAAGCTATTTATGATATATTAACTTTGAATGATTAGGTGTTCCATGCAAAGATATATTTGATATTTGCTATTAAAATAACAACATATATTTTCAAAGATATTTAGGAATTATACTTATAATATTAATTATATGATTACAATATTTTGTGTGACTAACGTGTATATAATTAAACATGTATTATGTAACTTACGACATGTGATTTTAAATATTTAACGTACATGCCTGTTTAGTTCAATTTTCCTGAACTTCCAAGAACCACATGGCGAATCAATTCGAATAATCAAATTGTTGAAAATAGTGATTTGATTTAATCCAGATAACCAATTTGGTTGATTTGAATGCCCGTTCCTGATGTTGGAATGCGACTGTCTTAAATTAAAGCTAGACGACCTGATAATTATTCTACGTCGAGTGCATTGAATTGGAATTCTACGAACATAATTCGATTTGTTTAAAATGCTTAATATGCATGATGAAGTGTCAAGCCCCCAACAATTTATCAATGATTCATATCCATGCCTTCTGTTCATCATAATCAACTAGACTTTTGCTTTTGGAGCTTTCAAATAATTAGTGTTTGTGATGCCACAATAGGGGGATTATCTAATAAGATCAACCATGATTTTCGTAATTGGTTTTTTCTCTCTTTTTATTCATTTTCATTAAGTATTTACAACAATTCTTGTACATATAACAAGAAATCAATTGTAAAAAACTCCTTACATTGTTTATGTTCGGTGCACAACATGTTATCTTCCCGCCACAACATCCAAAGGTTTTTCCATTGACCGTGGTAGCATAGCCAATGGTCTTGCTTTATCTAATTTAATCTAATGTATTACCAAAAAATCAAAACATCCAAAGGTAAACTTTTTAGAGGCCTATGTGTGCACATATCTAATGTTTAAGTGAAGATTATGAGAAGAAGAGAGATGATGAAGAGATATTGATTTTAACCATCATGAATGTCACCTATATTTTTCATTTTCTATTTTTTATATCTGAAAAATCCAACCTTTTCGGAAAATGAGGACCATATCATTCTAGGACCCACAGAAACAGTGCGTCAAAAACCATCCAAGGAAAGCCTGTGACTCGCCTCTTGTTTGTCCCCTTCATTTTGGGTTCAGAGAAAGGAAAGTTTTACATGCTGTGAGACAAAAAAGAGGAAATCGACACAAGTGTATCCAAGTGGTGAAAACAACTTCTAGCTACTCAGACATTGTTGGTTCGAAATCAGTGCGTATGTGTTGAAAAAAAAAAAGGAAACCGAAAGCCATGCAAATGGTTTAACACAAATATCCGTTTATACAGGCATTACCAAAAAAACTGATGTAACAGAAGAAGACAAACCTGACAGCCAATACATGGACAGAAGTTGGAATTAAGTTCCAGTCAATAGCATTGATCCAGACACCAGCAACTGTACTTTGAACAATACATTTCCTGCAACAGCACTTCAGGACTTTTCTCTTCAGGTTTCTCAGGACTCCATTTGTTGTATTCATCATGACCATCGGCAAAGATGTTGCTGTCTGTTGCATTGTCTGGTTCGATTTCATGTGATTGAGCTCGCATTCTCTTGTAAATCCTCATTGCAGCAACAGAGTCTTCATATGGGTCATGTATGCCAGTCTGAATCTCGTATCTGCACAACAAAGGTCAAGCTATAGACCAGTTTCATTAAGGGTAATATGCTCAAAGGATGTCCCCAGACAACAAGATTGAAACTCATGTCCTCGACTTGCAACACGGCCTTGTTTCTAGTTCACGCTACCAGATAAGAGAATTTGGGAAAAAATAGTTTTGACAAAAATGATGGATTTCACAGGACTCGACATGGTGGATTTGAATTGTAACTGCAGTGGGAATTGACACCGATCATTTTGTTATCAAATCTAAACTGAAGCTTTTCAAAGGCAGGAGCATCTATGTATTAAGCATTAAAGAATGTCATGAATATAAACTGCCCAATTAACCCCAGAAGATATGGGAAATGAAAAAATACTCACCCCAAATACGTCCGAGCTAGGTACTTCAGTTGGTGGCTTACCAAGTTGGTCTTCATCAATGGAGGATATTTTGCAGTATCCCTGTTAATGCAATTGGATTAGGTCATTAGCTGAAGAAGAAAATTATTAGATTTTTCAAGGAGAGAGAATCATCAATGGCTTCCGCTTTCAAATCTTACCTTAACAAGTGATCTGGGTAATTAATTTTCAGACAATCAAGATCATGATCTAAACCATGACCAACGAGAATCTTAGCTCGTCGACCAATCAAGTGGCTCATGGATATGGATTCACCAGTGTACAAAATCTCTTCAATTGACTGCTTGATGAGTGCAAATGGTGTTGCTTCTGCAAAGTGATCATCCTTTAATCCTGTGATCTCAGTTCTAAATGCATTGTTAACCAGAATGATATATCAAGGTCATTTATTCATACTTGTGTCAAAGCATATGTTACAATACTACAGATGATGGTTCGTTTAATACCTGTAATCTGTAATAGGTATTTGAGGCTTGACAAATGAATGGAAAATTACATTTTCATCTTCATCAATGATGCAGACACGTGCACAAAGATCAAGTGAACCATCACTTCCTCCACCTACCATTTCACAGTCCATTGCAACCACATCTCTACAGTGATTGGAACTCCCAACTATGGCAGTTTCAAAATTTTCAATTCCATTTTTGCGCATATCCAAGAGGAAAAATTCTTTCAAATCCTATAAGAAACACAGCAAATAGGTAATATGGCTATCCAAACTGTTGCACACAGCAGTTCCACTAGAAAAACTAGATAAAGGTGCATTTCATTAATGGTATCTACTAGCTGTAAAATTAAAAAAAATCAGTAGAAATAAAAAGTACCAAGTTTAAAGTTTAGAGGTTGAAAAAAGGAGGAAAAGGCATTGATGTTCGATGATACATGGGCATCAAATGCTTGAATGGAAAATAATTTTCTATCCACAGTGAAATATACAACATACACCATACTTATAATTGCCTTCACTAATTTTCATTAATCAGGTAGAAAGGAAAATAAAATTAAGCTACAGCTTCATTTGAAGCCATGTTCCTCCATGGAAGAATACTAATAAAACATAAGATCACGGACTGGTCCTTTCTCCACTTTAGAGGATCAACCCCTACATCAATGTTTTCTTGGTGTTTCAAATCTCAACCAGTACATCTTTGTATTTCTACCTTCCCCCATCACTCTTTATAATATATATCTACCTTATAAAAAAGACCAGTTTGAGTTAGATTTTTTATGTTTTATGGATAAAAATATCCTCGACCAATTCATGTATATCTTCTAGACCTATGAAAAGTAAAACAAAGAATGATGATACACGTGATTAAGACAATCTCAAAATTGAATTTATTTTGTTTTTCATCCAACATTAATCCCATAGTCCTTTTCTTCTACCACCTCATAATTGACCTTTGACAGTAATAATCAATCACCACCAATAACAATACTAAACATGCCTTCATCCATCGGTTGATCAAGCACATTGTATAATAACATCAATCAATCTAGTCTCTCCACCATCAACATCAAAATTCTGAAACAAGATAATATATGGAAGATATCCATTAGAAATTAAATTAGTTCAAAGGAGCAAGGTCTTCTCAATTGTGAATCAAGTGCATGTAAAACTCTCACACTAAAATATAAAAAGGTCGTCATGACTCATCTTTATCCCTATTGTTTTTATAGGAACTAGGTGTATTGACCTGTTTGAGAAAACTATTGCAGCTGAATGGAGGAACTAGATTAGTGGATGATGCTATCTGATGTAATTAACCAACCAATAGGCGAAAATACAGATCACTGATTGCTATTCAATGAAGTTTACTTGTTAGTTGTCATTGAAGAAAGTTGACTGAAAAAGAGAAGAATCATAAAAATGGCATCCGGTAAAATCAGGATTTTAATCTCAACGACATGTAGCACATATCTTTTCTATTACTTTACATATAAAAAAGACACAAGAGTAATAAACAAATTTCACAAAGGCATCCATTTAACGTGTAAAAACTAAATTTAAACTCCCATTATTATGTCACCATATATGGTAGATATTTTTTACCACAATCTAACAAAAAAGTGGATCCCACAACTGAAGGTTTTTAACTCAGTTTTCTATTAGTAATTTTTTTAGAGATTTTTATTAATTTTTCATTTTCTACTTTTTGAATTAACCAAACCATTTATTAATGGACCCTAGTTGCATCGACAATATTAATGGAAATAACAAATGTTCATATATCAGCTTTTTCATTTTTTTTTCCTTTTTCTGTGGTGTTTCACCAATGAATTATATTTGTGAGGCCAAATAGCCCCTCATCTACGGCAATCATTGTTATGGTATTGCCTCAGTAAAGCCTTCACTACTCTCCTTTCAAATAAATTCAGCAATTCATTCACACCACTAAACTCAGAATTGACAAAGAGTTGTGGCGTCTACCACATCATAGCTGGTTGCTCACCATCCAACTATTCTTCTGTATGTCAACCATTTCCATTACAATTAACCACCATTACTAGCACCCTAATGTGTGTGACAAGCACCAACAGGTATTTTTGTGTTGTGGTGCTGGTGTATACCTTGCTCTGCTAAGATTGCTTGATGCATCTCCGCTACACACCAAGGATGTTGCAATTACTATCAAGTTTTCTTATATAAGGCAGAAAGAAAAGGTTTGAAATTTTCCAGCAATGGGGACATATATAAATATTTGAGGGCCTTAAAGGCTCGACAATGGGATAGGATACCACAACTGACAATATAGTGTTAAAATAAAATCACAAACTGCAGTTGAAATGTATTCTTACCCAAAAATAAAATTGCAAGCTATTTATTTACAGATCAACAGTTAAAGAGGAACATACCATACAGATAATCAGCAAATTAAAGAACTTACAAGATGGGAGTTACGAGATAGGTAACAGAGTTCTTTATGGGAAGCAAGAGAAATGGAAGAGTTGAAGATCTTCAAACATAGCTCACAGCCTAGATCCCTAAAGACCTTTGCACAGTCTCCTTTTGAAAGTGGACCTTAGACATATAAACAGTAACTTGCATAAACTGGCAGAAAACAGAACCAGAAAAAAAAATGATACAACAGCAACCATCAAAGCATTAAAACCCACAGTTGGTCTGCAACATGAGTGCTTTCTGTTGCCTTATTCCTACCAATAGTCATCAAAATGTCAAGGCTCCCAGCCATTAACCTAGGATTCCTTACATGTGTAGGTGCCATGAGTAAATTTTTAAAAAATCCATTATCATATAATTATATGCAATTATTGGACATATTCTCATTGTAGAATAAAATTACACTAGAAAATTATAATATACAAAACTAAAAAAAGATTGAACTAAAAATAATGAGATTGTTAAATATGTCAGTGAAAAATTCTGAAAATAACATATTAACCCCCAGACCTCTGATAATTTCTTTGTAGCATCTCTATATCAAAGTCCTATCTTTGTTAGTGAAATCATTCAACTTCCATCTATTTCATCTCATATAATATCAGAGCCCAAATTTTGAAAGTTGTTCAGAGAAAGTATGGGAGAGGAGGTAAACTTTAGCTGCCACCATTTTTCCCCAGCCACCAGTTGCCCAACATCCACCATCAATATCAAGCTTACAAGTTATCAGTGTCTCTCCTCCCATATACAACCTCTACGGTGTGACTCCAAGCTATCATCATTGATGTAGTGCTTCTCCAACCTTATTGTCACTATAACCTTCAATGTGTCTCCAACCCCATCCTTGTCACCACCAATGCCTACATCTCACATCCTACACCATGCTATGCCCCTTCCTCTACACTAAATAACTATGCTCCTTTTCATGGTTGAACCCATTAGGGTTTTCAAGGTGAGAGGGAATGAAGGGGAAGGAAGTGGTGTAAATTGCACACACTTTAAAAAAAGATAAAAAATGGAAAGAAAGAGAGAGCTTGTGATTGATGAGGAGAGGGGAGAGAAAGAAAGGAAGGAAAGAAAAAAGAAATAAATGAGGGGAGATAGAAAGAGGAAGGAGAGAGAAAAGTATCAAAAAAATTGGTGGATGTAAAAAATCAATTCTGAAAAAAATTGTAAGGGTAGATCACATATTCACATCTATTTAATTATCTTTACTTCCTAAGGATAGACCATATTTGTTTGTCTAATTTACTACATTGAATTTTATTATCTAACGGTTAATCTACGATTATCTAAGATATAGTTCTTCCTAGAGTTATCTCTGAATATTCCTATTGCTATTTTTACTACAACTTCTACTGCCTTTTTCTGCTACTATCATTAGAACAATTGATTTTTATGTTTCTCTATGCATCTATTGTTTACAACTATTGTTAAGTTTGTTGAACTATTATTGAATCTATTGCAATCTAGTGTTAGAATATATTAATGTATTAAGAATATGTGTGTACTCAGCTTACTCCTACATTGTTGGTATTGTATTTCTCATTTCCTTATAGTCTATATATATAAGGGACCTATCTTTTGTTAGCAAAATCATTCAACTTCCATTTATTTCTTTGTTCCCATAATTACAGTGTATTTGTAGATCTTCTTTGGACTTTTTTTGAATAGCACTTCTTTGGACATAAGTGAACCATTTAAGATAGCTTTTTCCCATTGTATCCTCAATTACTGATTATTTTATTTTAAATGAATTATTTTCCTGATTTATCACTTGAAGTACTATCATCCATGTTTACGTGGGTTTTTTTTCTTTTTCTTGCACAACATCGCAAATGTAGATTTGGTATCCAATGGACAATCGAAAGATGTATATATATATTAATAGAGAAATTATGGAAACATGTTAACATCTAACTATGTGACTAATAAAAATTGGTTCATAGAATTAATATAACTTAACAGACTAACTCTGTTAACTTAACTACTAATTCAACGAACTAGTTTCATTGAGTTACCACATATACTTAGACTTATTTATAGACTTAATAAAATATTCATCAACAAAACAAAATTCCTAATAATCTCCTCTGTTTTGATGATGACAAAACTTAATAAGTCTAATTTCAACAAAAGTTAGAAAAATTTCACTACTTCACAAATTACTTGTAAAAATAGTTGCTTTGATACTAATTGTAGAATCGTTAGTATTATAAGAAGATGAGGTGAATTATGTCTTTAAAAATTAAAAATCTAACAGATAAAATAAGAGCATAAATCACTCACTATTTGTAATTCTAAACTTTTATTAATAAAGTAAGAAGTTACAATTGTCTACAACACAATTTCTTGTTTGTTGGTTCTGATACAATTTAATCTGAGATACAATTCAATGTAAAAGTATGCTTTATTCTAACCTTGATTGAATTATATTTTTTAAACCTGAGCTTTTACACATTGCTTTTGATTCTTCTGAAAAGTTTGCTTAGCTTCTATATCTCTTTTCTCCTTTCTTTGAATCTCTAAGATTTCTTTGAGATAACTCTTTTTTTCTATTTTTCTTGGGATGTATAGGTTGAATCTTTTTCTCTTAGTTAGGATTCTTCTATTTTTGTGTAAGGATTTCTCTATTGATTTTTGGATTTTCTAGGATATAACTCATATCTTTTACTTATAATAGTAAAATTATGATTTCATGTTTAACATGTCATCTACTTAATTTATGATCTAATCTAATAATTTAAATTTATCTTGTCTACATTCTCTACTGTCTTTTTGAATTTCCACAATTTCCACTTTCTTGCTGTATTTCCATAATCTCTTGTCGTAAAACAATCGAAAATCTTCTTTCTGAAGAGTTGTAGAATATATCTTCTAAGTCACTATTTTAGTCAAACACTTATCCTTTAAAATTTGTAAAAATTTGAATATTTATCTATAACTCTTCAAGTTTTTCCACTTGCAAAACACGTGACTAAAACAGACAAACTTAACTTTTTGTTAGTCACTTAAAAGAACTTGAACAGTTACCATACATACGTAAAAACTTGAACAATTATCTAACTCTTCAATTTTTTCTTTATTGAACGTACATGAAAAATATGTGAAAACTTAAAATATTAAAACACACATGTGTAGATAAAATCAAAATGTTAACTTATAACTACACAATCTTTTAAAAACATGTTAACGCCTAACTGTGTGACTGATAAAAATTAATTTATGAAATTAACATAACTTAATAGACTAATTTTGTTGACTTAATTACTAACTCAACAAATTGACTCCATTGAGTTACCACATATACTTAAACTTATTTATAGACTTAATAAAATATTCATCATCAAAACAAAATTTTTAACAATCTCACTCTTTTTAATGATGACAAAACTTAATAAGTCTAATTTTTTAGGTAATCTTTCTCTCTCCTTTTGTCACTCTCTCCCCTTTTGTCATTATAAAAAGCAATAACTTATATAAGGAAGAAAAATTTCTAAGTATACAAAGTCAAAAAAAAACTTTAAACATACATAAATCAAACATGGATTTATAATAAATTAATGTGCATACATGAAAATAAAGATGAAAACTATTATATACTTTTGGTAACAAATTACAATAAATGTTTTTATGTAATACATAATTTGTTTTTAAGTATTTCACAAGCTTTTTTGTCTTCTAAAAATGTCTAATAGAGTTTCTGAAATTTTCTGTGCCATTTCTATACTAACTCTGTTTACTTGATTAATAATTTCTTAATCTAAGTTGATAGTTCGGACTTGTGAAGGTTGTTGTATGTCTATTTGTATAATATTGTATTGTATGCTGTCTTTGTTGCTGTTTTTATTGTGACTGTTCTGTATGTTGTTGTTGTTGTGGTTGCTTATGATAATGATGTTGTTGTCTATGCCTAATTTCAAGTGGATCTGTTTTCTGGTATTTATGTAATTCTTTTGCAAAGAAAAATCTTAATTTCATCTTTTTCTATAGCTAATGTGTAAGATCTATTTGACTTGCTACAATTCGTAATATTGCATCACCAAAAAATAGTTTACTTTGTAAATTTAGAATATGATAAATAAAGACATCATACAAATTCACCTGTATGTGATTTATCAAGGTATATGTCGTATAAAGACAATATTTGTCAACTTCAGCTTCATGACTAAACTTTTGAAAAATTAAAATATGCAATATCTTTGCAATAAATCTAACTTAGCCATTTAAATCATTTATCAATCGTAATTTACTGTTGGCATCAGAATATTTTACTAATTATTTAATGTCCCATCCCAATTGATAAACTTGTTTTCTTTCTGATATTCTAACTCCTTCATTTTTCAATCTAAGTACTTCATGCAAAAATTGTGGAGTTAATTGAATATTTGATTCTTTGATATTTGAATCTTCTATGACTGTTAAGTTTGAGTAAAAACAACTTACAATGTTCGAAAGTGATAGATGACTTGACTATTGTAGAAGCAATGCCAACAACTCTTGAAACTCAAACATTTCTCGTATATTGACCATCCCTTCAAACTTAATTGATCGAACATATAAAACTCTAAAAATTTTATAAGTTTGATATTTCTCATAATATGATTCATTTTTGAACCATAATAGCATATCATCCTCTAAATTTTGTTTAGGATCTAGAATCTTTCTGTCATGTGTTTCATCTGACTTGAGACTCATAGTAATATCAATAGCAATGTTGTCAGATCTTTCAGAATTATTAAAATTTTTGTCAAACTCAATATGAATTTCTAAAATATTTGCAATCATTGTATCTATAATATTTTGAATAGCATCTATTTGTATATCTTCAAAACTTTCAACAACAGTCATTTGTATATTATTATCAACAGTCTTTGTATGTATATCTTCATTTATATTAGCAACAAGTATGTCTATAAAATTATCAATTTGTTGTTCTATCTATACAACTATATTAAATAATTGTCTCCTTATTGGAAAATATTCAATACCAATTTCTGGTATAGGAATATCTTGTACTTCTGTATTTTCTATACTTAAAACTTTAGCAATATGATATTCTATCTATAATTGTATATTTTGACTATATATAGTTATGAATAAATAACATGTATATTGTAGAAGACATAACTAGATATGTACAATTCTAAATAAACAATTGTACCAAAAATTATTTACAATTATTAGAGATACAGTAAGAGGAATAATATCTATACATTCCTTTTCAGATGATATATCCTCAAAATTCATAAATTTTGTGTCTATGTCATCAATGATATCATCAAGGTTGATATCACCTGTATATATATCAAAATTTTCAAAATTTCCTACATTTTTTGTTTCTATAGGATAAACAGAGAATAAATTCTTTGTAATAGCAGTATGTCTTGGAAAACTTGCTATCATATTAAAAGAAACATTATGTGTTAATATGATACAATATCTTAATATATAGACATTTAAACTAAGGTTTGTCACATCTGTTGGAATTTCAATTATGAATTATTGTTTAACATTAGCAATAGAACAAAGTTTTCCATTTCTCAGAGATTCTACTCTTTGCTGTAAAATTCTTTTTTCACCTGCAATTAGTCCTAAGAGGGGGTTTGTGCACTCGGAATCTGACGGAATTGAAAATTTTTTCTGTCAGATTCCGAGTCATGAGGTGTTTGTGCATTTTGGAATTTAAATTCCCAAGGAATTTGAATTCCAATCGTGTAAAGGTTGGAAAAATGAATTCCCAACCTAAAAGGTCGGAATTCATTTTCCAAAAGATCGCTCGACGCTCACCCTCCCTTGTTGAAGTATATATTGTTAATATTTTTTATTTAATTAATTATTTTAATATTTGTTTATTAAAAATAAAAATCATAAATATTATTTAATTCAATTATTATTATTATTTTATTTATTATATTATATTATTTAATATATAATATCAAATTTTCAAAAACCATATAATTTTCCTAACTTTCTGTGGTTAACACAAACGAAGTCTTAAAAGTCATTTATGGCTAATAAAATGTTCAGAATTATATTTTTTTATAATCAAAGTATTTCAATAATTATTTATTATTTACTTTCATTTATTCACTTCATAATAATTATATTTTTATAAAAGTTATTTATTATTACATTACGAGGAATATAGAATTTATAATTATCCTTTTGTTGTTTTAAACATGTATTATAACCAAAAAGTTATCAATTTTTGTAATTTTTGATTTATTTTATATAATGATATACTTAATTAATTGATAAATAATATATAAACATTTAATTTAATAATATGTTCATTTATTAATGTAAGTAATTCATTTCTTGATTAATTACATTTTCACTAATTACTTTAATTCATTACTTAACTTTATTAAAAATCAATTCTATTCAATTTACTTCAATTCTGTCATGTGCACAAACACCTAAATTTCAATTTCTGTTAAATTCCTGAACGTACACAAACACCTAGATTTTGAATTCTTTACATCAAATTCTGTAGAATTCAAATTCCGTTAGAATTCAAATTCTACGGAATTCAAATTCTAGGTGCACAAACAGGCCCTAAATGTTCAATTGTCTTTTTCTTCTGACTATATGTCTACAATGATTTATCTTTTTTAGGAGGTGCTAAGGTTTGCTTAATTTCTCCTGTAAGTGGCACCTATGGATTTGACGAACATTCATTAAGTTGCTTTGGTTGCAGTAATGGTATATATTATTTTAAGACATCAACCTTCGCTATTTTCAATTAATAAAGTTTTTGTCCTTCACTTTGAATACTCATTTTCTAAATTGTAGCTTTCTATTCATTTATAAATTTCTGTATTTCATCTAAAACAATAGAGGAAAAATAATGCTGAGAATATAAACTTGATTATTTCTTATTTATATTTTCTATCATAGGCCTCTATTTCTTTTCATAGTATGTGATGAACTGTATTGATTTTTCTGATACTTGTCTAGATCTAAAAACAACCTCAAGGTCAAATTGTAATGTTTTTTTCCATAGTTTTAGTGCAAAAAGTTTTGTTTATTTTAGTCGAAACTGTGTTTTGACATAATTTCTAATAAATTTTCAACATAAATTTTTCTCTTATTGAATAGATTTTCTTATTTCATGTAATACTTTGAAAGAAAATATATACCGCAAGTAAACGTCCTGAATTTCGCTTTCAATTTGCTTTAACTCTATCTCTTTCTTTTGTGCTTTGTTGAGTCTATCACGTCCTCTTCCGTGTCTTGACATTATTGATTAATCTTCGTACTGCACTGTAGAACTTAGTAGAAGTAGAAATTTTCTATTTAGGATTACAAAAGTAGAAACATGAAAGATTGTCAGTAAACATTTATAACTCTTCGAGTTTATAATCAGATAGTCGGATTCAATCAATGATTTTATAAATGTTAGATCCATTTTCAACAATAAAATGAAAATACAACAAGAAAGTGGAGATCGTGGTAATTCAAAAAGACAGTAGAGAATGTGACAAGATAAATTTGAATTAGTATATTAAATCATAGATTAAATAAATGAACACATTGAATGTGAAATCACAGTTCTACTACTATAAGTAAAGGGTATCAGTTATATCCTAGAAAATCCAAAAATTAATAGAGAAATCCTTCCACAAAAATAGAAGAATCCTAACTGAGAGAAAGAGATTCAACCTATACATCCCAAGTAAAATAGAGAAAAAGAGTTATCTCAAAGAAATCTCGGAGATTCAACGAAAGGAGAAAAGAGATACAGAAGGTAAGCAAACTTTTCAAAAGAATCAGAAGCGATGTGTAGAAGTTTAGGTTTGAAAAATATAATTCAATCAAGGTTAGAATAAGGTATACTTCTACATTGAATTGTATCTCAGATTAAATTGTATCAGAACTGACAAACAATGAATTGTATTGTAAACAATTGTAACTTCCTACTTTATTAATAAAAGTAATATACAAATGTAGATATACAAATGACTATTGTATATTCTAAATTTGTAGAATAAACTATTTTTTAGTGATGCAATATTATGAATTGTGGCAAGTCAAATAGATCTTACACCTTGGCCACAAAAAAAGATAAAATCAATATCTTTCTTTGCAAAAGAATTACATAAATACTAGGAAATAGATCCACTTAAAATTAGGCATAGACAACAACATCATTATCAGGAGCAACTATAGAAACAACATACAAAATAGTCACAACAAGAATGGCAACAGAGATAGCATACAGTACAACACGAACAACATTATATAGATAAACATACAGAAATAATACAACGACCTTCACAAGTCTTAACTACTGACTTAGATCAAGAAATTATTGATCAAGTAAAAATAACATAGAAATTTTCAAAAACTTTGTTAGACATTTTTAGAAGACAAAGAAGCTTGTGAAACACTTAAAAATAAATTATGTATTACATGAAAACATTTATTGTAATTTGTTACCAAAAATATATAACAATTTTCATCTTTATTTTCATGTATGCACATTAATTATTATGAATTCACTTTTGATTTATGCATGTTTAAAGTTCTTTTTAACTTTGTATACTTAGAAATTTTTCTTCTTTATATAAGTTATTACTTTTATAATAACAAAAAGGAAGAGAAAGATTACTTAGAAAATTAGACTTATTAGGTTTTATAGTCATCAAAAAAGAGGAGATTCTTAAGAATTTTATTTTGATGATGAATATTTTATTAAATCTATAAATAAGTTTAAGTATATGTGGTAACTCAATGGAGTCAACTTGTTGAGTTAATAGTTAAGTTAACAGAGTTAGCCAGTTAAGTTATGTTAAATTCTATGAACTAATTTTTATCAGTTACATAGTTAGGCGTTAACATGTTTTAAAAAACTTGTATAATTAAGTTATGTACGTGTGTGTTTTTAACGTTTTAAGTTTTCACATATTTTCTATGTGCATTTGGTAAAGAAAAATCGAAGAGTTAAATAACTGTTTGAGTTTTTACGTATAGATGGATAACTGTTCGAGTTTTTTTAAGTGACTAACGAAAAGTTAAGTTTGTTTGTTTCACTCATGTGCTTTGTAGGTGGAAAAACTCGAAGAGTTACAGATAAGTGTTCGAGTTTTTACAAATCTTAAAAAATAAGTGTTTGATTAAAGCGATAACTTAGAAGACATATTCTACAATTCTCTAGAAAGAAGATTTTCGATTGTTCTACGACAAGAGATCATGGAAATACAACAAGGAAGTGGAGATTGTGAAAATTTAAAAAGACATTGGAGAACATAGACAAGATAAATTTGAATTAGTATGTAAGATCATAGATTATAAATTAAGTGGATGAACATGTTAAACGTAAAATCACAGTTCTATTATTACAAGTAAAGGGTACGAGCTATATCTTAGAAAATTCCAAAATCAATAGAGAAATCCTTACACAAAAATAGAAGAATCTTAATAGAGAGAGAGATATCCAATCTATACATCCCAAAAAAAATAGAAAAAAAGAGTTATCTCAAAGAAATCTCGGAGATTCAAAGAAAGGAAAAAAGAGATATAAAAGCTAAGTAAACTTTTCAGAAGAATCAAAAGTGACGTGTAGAAATTCAAGTCAGAAAAATACAATTCAATCAATATTAGAATAAGGTATACTTTTACATTGAATTGTATTTCAGATTAAATTGTATCAGAATCGACAAGTAGGGAATTATGTTGTAATGATTGTAACTTCTTACTTTATTAATAAAAGTTTAGAATTACAAATAGTGAGTGATTTGTGCTCCTATTTTATTTGCTAGATTTTTAATTTTTAAAGACATAATTCACCTTCTTCCTTTGATACTAACAATCCTACAATCACAAGAGTTTTCTTTTTTTTCTACCAGAAGAAAGGAAGTAGATCGAATTGCAAAACTATTGTGGGGATACTGTTTCACATAAACTAGACAGAGAAAACAAGAAACAATAAATTGCTTTTGGAGACAATGAATTGCACTTCTACCTGTTAGATGTTCCCTCACTGATTCTAGGGATTTGCAATGCTTTTTACAGACACAACACTTTGGCTGATGCACTGAATGATATGAAATCCTTATATGTTCAACAAGATGCTCCTTGTTCTTGTATTGCTTGAAGCAAGCTGGACACTTATGCCTGCCAAAAGCTACCACCGAAATTAAGAATTTATCAATCATAAATGACTGTTTTTCTTCGAATTAGTATTATTGTCCTGGAGGGTTCCACGCATGACATAAAAAACATAAAGTAAGACGTTTCATCTCCACCTCTCATTGCCATCCTAATGGATGAAGTGAACGCATAAATGAGCATGGGCTGAATATACTGAATATAGACGTTTACATGTAAATATACTGAGGATGTTCGCAATCTGTAACATTTCATCTCCACCTCTCATTGCCATCCTAATGGATGAAGTGAACGCATAAATGAGGCATTCTATACGTTACTTCAAAAAGGAAACCATCACGCACCACCTTCAAGAAAACAGAGTAACCTATGAAACAATCTCCCGAACTAAGAGATACTTGGCGTAGAAAAAGCACACACGAAGAGCTTCTGGTGAATCCTGCGTTCGCACTAAATACGTACGTGAAATTTTAAAGGAGTGGCAGCAGTAATTGTTCGTGGGATGTGCACCGACCTCGTGCTTGCGACCGGGGCGGGGGGCTTCCGCAAGAGTTCTTTAGCTCCGGTGGCGTCCATCTCAGTCCAGCCGGGTGTTGGATCGCGCGAATGGGAGACGGAAGGGCTAGGGCTTACGGCAAAGTTGCTCTGCGCTCATGTCGGAGGTGGACAGGGCGGGCGGTGTCGAAGGATTCTTTTGAATATCAACATTCAAAATAAAATCGATATATAATAATAGTACGCAAATTTATTATTTATTTTTGAAAGAAAAATTGTATCAGACCAATTATAAAAAGACAAGCCACACAAAAGAAAAGTACTTTTAGTTAATAAGTTTTCCACTAGGACGTAAATTACACAATAAAGGGTAGATTAATCAAAATAAATTTGTCAATAATGCTGTCATTTTTGAGAAAGACAAGAACACCACTATTGCTACAAACAACTGAAGGAACTAAAACCAACTTCAATGATTTTACCCCTGAGTAGATTAGGCAACTACACAAAATTTTATCAAATTCTAAAGTTAGTGATGCTGCTACTTCTAATGTGATAGGTGCTTTTTCTTGTTTATCAAAATATTTTGATTCTAACGTTTAGATAGATGATACTGGTGCTACACACCATATGACTAATAATAGAAACCTTCTATCTAACATTACTTCAGTTAGTTTCTAATAATTCTGGTGTAAAGTTTCCTGATCAATGCAAAGTTGATGTTACTTGTTTTGGTGATGTAAAATTAACTAATTTTATCAGTATGCATGATGTTTTATTAATTCCCTGTTTTCATGTCAACTTTATGTTAGTAGCTAAGATCACTAAAGAACTTAATTGCAGTATCAAGTTTCCACTTAATTATTGTGTTTTTCAAGAACTTGGCAACCAACGAATGATTGGGATTACTAAACAAGTGGAAGATTTGTACCTATTTTCTCCAAAATACTTAGAAGGATTCAAAACTTGAGGGTTTTAATGCTTCATGTAATCTTGATTTCACTCTCTAGCATTGTTGGTTAGGCCATCTATTTACGGAAAAGTTAAAACATTGTTGGTTAGGCCCTTTTGTAATGCAGCGAAAGGCCAAGATAAGTACGTAACGAGTAAATTTCAATTCTTGACAACTAAAGAGATGACAAAAATGTTTCGTTTCTTCTTTACTAGTATTAAATCTAATAACGAAGGATTTGTTAAAATTTATCTTGAGCCTTGAAAGGAATTGAAAGAAGCAAAAGACGGTGAGTATTGTCACTTTCGTTTGGCAAGTAAACTTCAATTGGGATCAAGAGACGCCTGAGGTTCTTCAAGTCACCTAAGCCTTCAGGTAATTGCTTTCTCTGTAGAACACAACCTCTAATGTCCGATGTCTGGAGAAAATAATGATTAGAAATTGCTTCTGGTAAAACTGGAATAGCTCGATTACGATGAGCAAGCAAGGTAGCGTAGGTGTATCAAATTGACAATGGAATCCAACATGACCATTCACTTCTTGATTAAGCTGGATTGCATCGACGTTTCATAGCTCAAATCTAATACTCTCGAGTGCGCACCAAGCTGACATGCGGGAAGTCCATGATGTACTTCAATTTCAGGGTACCAACATTGTAGAGACGTTCTCCCGATTCTAAGTTCAAGGCATGCACGACATGTGGAAGTTCTTTGGAAATCAGGAGGAAGCAATGGTGCAGTTGAAAGGCATTGTCGGTGAGACGGTATTCTTTCGTCAGGATATATTGAGCAAGATCATGCAAGAGGTCATGGATGAAGATTAAATTGAAGCTACCTGAAACATCATCATCCACAGACTGGTAGAATGAACTCCACCACAGGTCTCCAAGGTAGTCTATGCCCACATCGTCTGCTCTATTCATCATCAAAACATCACCACGAACTAAATCATCCTTGTCAAATAGATAACGTTTAGGGTAAACCGAAGAATACAGGAAACACAACTTCAAGTGCATTGGCAAGTGTGATCGTAGCTCACTCATCCTTAAGGCTGCCAACACCTCAACGTCGAAGTTGTTGACGTCCCAGAGATCAATGTCCAACACATGTTTCCAATTCCTCTCTAATTTCTTAAGACCGAGCACACCGCCAAGGGCCTTCGCCGCCAGAGGCAAGCCACTGCATTTCCTGGCAGTCCCCTTTCCAATCTCTACCAAAGGCTGGTTTCCGCTGAGACTAAAGCCATTGAATGCGTGATGCTTGAACAGCTCCCAGCAATCTTGCTGAGAGAGCGGATGCAGGTGGTAGATGGCAATCGGTCGCGTCACCTCCGCAACACGTCTCGCTCGAGTTGTGATCAGGATCCTACTCCCCTTCGCGCCGCCATGCCTGAAGGGAGCCATGAAGGTCTCCCAGAGCTCAACGCTTTCGTTCCACGCGTCATCGACCACAAACAAAAACTTTCTTCTGGACAGCTCTGTCACCAGCTCTTCTTGGAGTGGAGACAACTCGGTTAGATCTACGTTTTGCCCTCTCAAAGATTGGATGGCAGATTTCGTGGGCTTGCGAAGCTCGAAGTCCTCCGACGCATGTACCCAACCACGGGTGCCGAACTTTTCCTGCACCTTGGGATCGTTAAACACAAGTTGTGCCAACGTCGTCTTCCCAACACCGCCCATGCGATCGCGGCTATGTCATCACCACTATCGTCGTCTTTCGACGACGACATTAAGAAGAGATGGATCGAGGCCTCCCTATCGTCGTCTCTACCGAATATACGAGATTCCCTGATGATATGTGTACTGGGCGGTCACCGTGGGACGTCAACTCTCCTGTCTCCGTCACCTTCTCTAAGTTGGAGGCCTTCTCTCTGTGTTGCAATCTCGTCCAACCTCCTCCTAATATCGCCATCTTTCTTCGCTACCTCGTCTAAGAACGAGGACTTGGCAACAGAAAGGGTTTCAAGCCTTCTTGCTTCTTGATGCTTTTGGCGTCAATCCGTACTCGCACCCGTTGAGTAGGTCCTCGGCGTCGTAAGCCACATCTCGTAGCTCACCAAGCCAGTGCCTGACAGACTCCTTGAGGATCTCCATGTCCTCCGCATCGGCGAGCACAACTTGGATACGAGGCCATGTTCTCTTCAAGAACTCGATGTCTTCTTTGATGTTGGATGATTGGGTGGATAAAGAAGAGGAAGACGATTCAGGTGTTCAGATTACAAGGGAAGTAAGACAATCAGTCGAGTCTGAAAGTTCCGAAGGAATGCATTCCGCCATCTTGATTCACCTGAGTTGGTCTGTGTTTCAAATTCGAGGTTCTTCAAGATTCTTTACGGGGGGTTAGTGCCTGACGGAATTGAGCTGACGGAAAGGAAAATTATTGAATTCCGTCAGAATGGTGTTAGTGTGCATTATACTTGACGGAAAGGAAATTCGGATTTTACCGTTGTATAAAATCCAAAAATTTCCTTTACTGTCAGAAATTTTCTCCTCTCGACCTTGGAGAAACCTCGCGACGTTCGCCTCCGCTGGACGCGAAACCCTCGACCGTCTCCCTCTCGCGACGTTCGCCTCTGCTCTGGACTCCTTCTCCCGACCTCCCCTTGAGCCTTACGCCCCCATCTCGACCTGTGAAGTCGAAGAACATTCGTCGCGTCGCCTGAAACCGACTCTTCCTCGTCGCATCTGTCGCTGCCGCAGCCCTCCTGCCCGTCGCTACTGTAGCCCTCTTGCTTGCCGTGACCTCTGGTTGAGAGGAAGAGTTGAGGAGAAACCTCGCGACGTTCGCCTCCGCTGGACGCGAAACCCTCGACCGTCTCCCTCTCGCGACGTTCGCCTCTGCTCTGGACTCCCTCTCCCGACCTCCCCTTGAGCCTGACGCCCCCATCTCGACCTGTGAAGTCGAAGGACATTCGTCGCGTCGCCTGAAACCGACTCTTCCTCGTCGCATCTGTCGCTGCCGCAACCCTCCTACCCGTCGCTACTGTAGCCCTCTTGCTTGCCGTGACCTCTGGTTGAGAGGAAGAGTTGAGGAGAAACCTCGCGACGTTCGCCTCCGCTGGATGCGAAACCCTCGACCGTCTCCCTCTCGCGACGTTCGCCTCTACTCTGGACTCCCTCTCCCGACCTCCCCTCGAGCCTGACGCCCCCATCTCGACCTGTGAAGTCGAAGAACATTCGTTGCGTCGCCTGAAACCGACTCTTCCTCGTCGCATCCGTCGCTGCCGCAGCCCTCCTGCCCGTCGCTACTGTAGCCCTCTTGCTTGCCCGTCGCTCGTCGCTACTGCAGCCCTTCTGCTCGCCCGTCGCTGCCGTAGCCCTCTCGCCGCATCTTCCTCGTCGCGTCCGTCACTGTGGTAGCCCTTCCTACTCCACCTCCGCCATTTCACGTCTTGCTCAGGTACAATTCCTCTTATTCATTTTTTTCTGTAATTGCTTGTGAGTGAAAGGAAAGTAGGAGATCGGACTTTCAACATTTCCTTTGGATTAATATTCGTGATGTTTAACACTTCTTATAATCTTCATGTTAATGTATTTCTGTGTATTACTCCAAACATTGCCTAGTAATGTTGCTTATATGGCATATCATCTATCATTGCTTGTATGACATATAACAGTTCAAATATGAAAAGAGAGATGGTTAGCATACAAAAGTAGATGGTTGGCACACAATCAAGAAATGTTTGTATGGATATTACCCCCTCATGTAGATGAAATAGAAATATAGATGCAAGGAAAATTAGGATATTACCCCCTCATGTATCATTTATTGATGTGATTCGTAAGATAATTCTGTTTGGCATAGGATATTATTTTGCATTTATTGTTTGGCATAAGTTATTTAATTCATTAACCATTTAATATTAATATATATTTATTGGTTTGCTTTCATTTTCAATTATTGAGTAGATTGACAAAATATATTATGTAGTAGTAAATCTTATAATCTTCTGTCGTAGCAGTTAATTAATATTTGATCTTATGTAGTAAATGAGTACTTCTGATAGAGGACGGGGTAATGGAGGACGAACTTATATGACTTGGAATGCTGATGCAGATGCATTCTTTTTAGATATTTTATCAGAAGTATTAAATGAGGGAAACAAAAAAACCCAAGATGGAAAGATAAAAGGGAGCACTTGGGATGAAGTAGTTGAAAAATACAATATTAGAAGAAATGCATGTATTACAAAGAAGAATGTGGAAAGTCGCTTAAAGACATGGAGACAAATTTATCGTAACTACTCAAAAATTGCAAATCAGAGTGGATGGGGATGGAATTTCATACAAGGGTATACTGATATAGATGAAGAGATATGGAAGGAGTTTATTAAGGTAAGATTTTTATTTACATACTTTAAGATTATCCCAATTGTATTGAATTTTTCTTAATATATATTGTAATTTTATGTAGGCACATCCAGAGTGTGAAAGCTGCAAGGGAAAACCATGTTTGATTTATGAACAATTACAACTCATTTTTGAAGGTACTATGGCTAGTGGAAATATGTCTAGACAGGCAGAAGAAGTAGACATTGTACCAAACACTCAAGTTCCAAATATATTTACTCCAGACATTACACAAGATGGAATGGACCTCGATTCTGACATACCTCCTAGTTCAGGAGGAAGTGCACATGTTCCATTGGAGCAGAGGAAAAAGGGGAAGCGAGCACGCCCTCATGCAGAATCTCAACAAATGATAGCAGAAAGTTTGAAAGATACGTCACGAGCTTTTCTTACTTTGTGTGAACAAGATACTGTTAATGGTGAGGTACGTAATGAACAAATGAGAGAGATGATTCACATACAAAAGGAGATGTTTGTATGTAAGAAGGAAATGTTTGGATGGAAGAAGGAAATGTTTGCATGGCAAAAGAAGTCTGAGTCTTTTTTAGATGAAGCTATTGCTTCAATATTTGAGATTGAAGATCTATCTATGACTGATCGATATAAAGCTACTCAATTATTCCAAAAGCAAGAAATCAGTAAAATATTTCTATCAATTCCAAAAGAAATGCGACAAGGATGGTTGAAGTTTCACTTAGAAAAGATGGAAGACTAAAGATGATTTACATGTTTTTTTTTTGTATTAGATGTATGATGTAACTACTTATTGTTTGGACAAGGAAATGTGGAATGATATTATTATTGATGTTTGTTTATCATATTTTATTATGTTCTATTAATTGTGGAATGATTTCATGTAATATGTTTATTTGTATTACAACCTTGTAATATGTTTGGACATGAAATTTTGTAGGTGACGATGAATTTTGAAGAGGATTTTGAAGAGGATTTTGACGAACTAGTAAATAACACATTGATGTTATTTGAAGAAGAGGAAGAACATGCTAGAAGAAGGCGAAGACGTTTACTTGCTTTTTGGAATATTTTAGCAGGGATTGCAAGTACCTCAACTTTGTTTTCAAATACAAGTCGTATTTATAGTAAAGAAGGTGCAGATTATATAAGAAGATTATTAGATCCTTCTTTACCACATCAAGTTTACAATTGTCGAAAGATTTATAGAATGAGTCAAAGTGTTTTCAAGGGTTTTTGTGAATTAATGAGGAGGGAAGAAGTGCTGAAAGATACCAACAATATCAGTGTAGAAGAGAAGTTTGCCATGTTCCTTGTGACAGTTGGGCAAAATCAAAGGTATGGAGTAACTACAGAACGATTTAGTCGATCAAGTTGGACAGTTAGTAAATACTTTAATGAAGTGTTGAATGCTGTATTACGACTAAATCATGTTCTTCTAGCAAGACCTTCATCTGAAACACCAAGTCGAATTCGTCAAGACTCAAATGTGTACCCATATTTTAAGGTACATTTTCACACCTTTGGTGTTTCCTTATCTTATATGTTATTTTAGTCAATATCAAAATAAAAGTGCATGTTTATAGGATTGTATTGGAGCTATTGATGGTACACATATAAAAGCAACTATTTATGGACAAGAAACAGCAAGATTTAGGAACAGGAAAGGTGAATTATCTCAAAATGTAATGGCAGCATGTAATTTTGATATGGAATTTACATATATTTTAGCTGGTTGGGAAGGATCAGCTGCTGATGCTCGTATTCTCCAAGATGCAGTTACTAGACCTAATGGTTTTCAAGTTCCACCAGGTAAATGTGTTTTCCACTTCTACAAGTTATGAAGACATCACCATACTAATATTTTTTTTATACAGGTAAGTTTTACTTAGTTGATGCTGGATATCCAAATCGACCAGAATATATTTGTCCATTTCGAGGTGTAAGATACCATCTATCTGATTATGTTAATGATAGAGTTCCTCGTAATGCTGTAGAAAATTTCAACTACAGACATTCACAATTGAGAACAGTCATTGAACGTACATTTGGAGTTGTGAAACATCGATTTTCAATATTACGTGGTCAAATGCCATATCCATATGAAACACAAGTAAAGATTGTCATCGCATGTTTTTTGCTTCATAATTTTATTCGTAAGACTGATAAGGAAGATTTACTTGAGGACCTGCTAGATGAGTTGGAAGAATTAAATATTATTGATGACATACAACCAATGGGAGAGATACATATAGAAAGCAATGCCCAGGTTCGAATGACTCAAGAACAAAGAAAAGAAATGACAGATAAGATGCGAGAAGATATGATGATGGCAATGTGGGATGGAAGAACTAGATGATATTATTTCATATTGTAATATTTCAATTAAGATGTATTTGTATTTTTCGAATATTAGTTGTAATAAACTTTTGTTAGAATTTCCATCAGAATTTTCCGTCCTGCACTAAACCCCTCTCAGAATTTTCCTTTTCATTTCCGTTACAAATTTTCCATTTCATTTCCGTCAGAATTTTCCTTTTCCTTTCCGTCAGAATTTTCCGTCATGCACTAACACGCCCTTAAAGTTGTGATGAGTTTATGTTCTATCCTTCATGTGCTGTTTAATTAATTGAGATTATGTACTCGATGTCTATTATATCCAATTAACATTTTTGTTTGGTATTACGGAAGTATAATTAAAGAAATACAAGACTACGACATAACCTTTTCTCTAAACATTAATGTATCAAAAATATATATACATATATATTTGTCTAATGTAAATATCATGATTCAATCGCGAATATATCAGGAGTTGAACGCAGACGGTAGGATGGTAGCAAGAAAGAATGTGTGGCAACTGTGGTTGTAAATGATACAAGAACTCGTATACTACAGTAATCTGAGAACCTCTTCATCAGTCACATAATTGTAAGTTCGAATCTTGATGGATTCAAACTCATGGATATTTAAAAAAAATCTGTAGCCGTCTACAGATAATTAGCAAGAGGGATCGGACGGTTGGGGATCAATTAATGACAACAGCGAAGGAGGGTGACTGTGATTGTGAAGGTGTGGTAACGACAGGCGATCTTCTATGTTCTTAGTGTAATTTTTGTGTGGAAAAAGGCAAACACATTTTTGTTGATTATTCTATTTTCTGTGAAATTTGGTTTTTTATACTTAATGATTGTAGACTTATTTTTACAGATGGTTTCTTTGGATTATCTTTTTTTTCCTTTTTTAAATTCTCTCTTCTTTTTATGCAAATCTTCTTGGTATTGTTTTTTTTTTATGATTTTCTTTTCGGTTATTTGTAATAAATAATAATAATCTTTTCAATAATGAAAAAAAAATTAGAAATACAAATTAAAACCAAATGCAAATCACAAGTGCAAGAACACCAAATTTTACATGTATAATCACCTCATGTGAATGGTAGAAAACACAAATCTAATGATCTACCTGCAAATTTTTCATTATAATCAAAATTGTAGGATCGTATGGCTACACAAGAGAGGGGTGAATTGTGTATTTTTAATATTTTCTGAAATATAATTGAAACTTTAAAACACAAAAATAAGTCGAGACATTGTTTTCATAAAATCATTTTTATTCAAGGTTTCAATTACAATATATAATTCAATTCTCCTCAGAAATTGTAGATTCAATTATATTTCGATACCATATTTCATCTATACAATTTCATAACTACAAACAGAGAAAACTAATTTGCGAAATTTAAAATATTTCTCTCTGTTTGAGATCTTTCTTATTCTTCTTCTTCTTTCTTCTTCAGCAATTCTTCAGTGACGAATATCTTGTCTTTTCATGCTTCACCGAATTTGCTTTCTTTTGATACTTCAAATCTTCAGTGATGAAAATCTTACCTTTTTATGCTTCACTGAATTTTCTTCCACTTGAGAGATTTTTCCCGAAGAGGTGTTTTTGATCCTTGAAAAAGATTTTTCTTTTGGTGTGCAGGGATGGTTTGATCCTTGAAAAGATTTTTCGTTTTGTGTGCAAGGATGGTTTGCTCAACGAGAATTCTATGCCTTTTATACTATATCTTCATTTCATGCATATCCTTCACGTTTAACCACTACTAGTTTTCCACTTCTCCACGTCTTTTCTTTTTCCTTCATCAAAACACGCACGTTCTAACCTACGTTTATATTTCAAATTTTCTTTAATCATCAGTCCTGGATCTCTGAAAAATTTCCTGCAAAATAAACTTTCTTGTCCAAAATTTTTCATCAGTGTAATAAGAAGTTGTTACTTTAATGTTAACTAAATGAGTAACACAAGTATATATATATAACTTAACGTTTCTAACTTAATGAGTTCACCATGTGCTATTTCACGTAACAAGTACTATAACTAACTCAACGAACTAAGTCCGTGGTGTTATGCTAACTCAATGAACTAGCTTAACCTTTCTTTCGGAAGTTAAATGATAACTCACCGAAAACAGTTTAAGTTTCGGATAGTTATAGATGTAAGTCACCGAAAAACTCTTTATATTATAAAACTAGTGAGACACGTGTCAAGACCTGAAAACATGACTTAAGTTACATTTCGGATAGTTACGACTGTAAGTCTCCGAAAAAACTTTAACTCACCGATTCAGTAATAAACAAATGTTTTTATAATAAGAATTTTACCACATGCAAAAATAACAACTTAAGTTTATAACGCTAACCTAACGCGTTGCCTTAGTGTTCAATATAGTAACTCAACGCGTTTAGTTATGTTAACTTAACTAGTTAAACATGTGCACCTCATGTGATACAATACAACATTCGTAACTTATAATTTCACCAAGTGTATAACACTAATTTAACGAGTTCGTCTCTTCTTTTACTCACTAACTTAACGAGTTATCACGTGACCTATTTTAACCTTTAAGCCTCTAACTTAACGAGTTCTCACGTGATCTTTATACAAACAAAACTCTAACTTAACGAGTTGTCTAAACGTGCACTGTTCATGATACAGAAGATATAACTTTAAAACATATCATACTTTTCAATAAAAACACACGTTAACTTAATGTTTAGCTAAATGAGAAATTAATGCAACAAAACGACTAGTTATTAACTTCAGATCTAATACAGACAAGTATTTATATCAGTAAGCTTTTTCTGTATTAATTGATGATTTTAATTTCTTTTCACAAACAATAGTAATTGAGCAAATATGATTATTTTCATTCAGCACACATCATCAAAACAAAAATACTCAACAAAAATGAATACAAATAAATCCTTTTTAGTATTTAACTAAAGGAATCACATAAATCATCATCATTCATTCATCACAAGGAATCACGTAGGAGCAGTCAATGAAAAAAAGTGCAGCCAATTTTCTTTTTCTTCTATTGTCACTTGTGAGAGTTCTTTGTGTCATTAACCGCGAGAAGATTTAAATATGAACATTTTTACAACAATGTTCCAGCAAAACATCTTTTATGTGGATCATCTTTCATGTGAAAGGAAACATAATAACAATTTGTTAGTATATATTGGGTGCCACCATTAATTGTTTTTATTGTCATGTATTATTTTGTTTGTTATTCTTTGACTTTTTTTTTTGCATTGGTTCCAAGAATATTTTGAAAGTTTTTCCCAATGCTATAAATAGCCCCTCATATATACTCTTTTTGGTGTAGCTTAATATAATTGCTCTTCAACCTCATTCTCGTACGCTCTATTCTTTTTTGAACTCTCTTTTAGATCTAAGTTTTAGATTACTACAGTCTCAATTTACAGAATTTCGTTACAATTAAACTTGATAAGAACAATTATGTGATATGGTGGGCTTCTTTTGTTGCTCTTCTGAAAGGGTACTATCTCATGGGATATGTGGATGATACATTCCTACGTCTGGAGGATCGTCTGTCTTCAAAGGCTGCAAATTGAGATCAACATGACTAACTTCTCATGAGTTGGATCTTCTCTACTCTTACTCTTGCTATTCTTTCTTAAGTGGCTAACCAAAGTACTCTAGCAGAAGTCTGACAAACATTAGAATGCCTCTTCGTGTCTAGATCTAAAGCCCAATTGCCGCAAATAAAGTTGGAGTTACAAAATCTAAAGAAGTGGGGACTCTTGATGAGTGATTACATCACTCGTGTATCAGCCTTAGCTGATAATCTTGTTGTTTCAAGTGCATCATTGTCTGATAACGAATTTTTATGATCTTTTCATGGAGGTTTAGGTCTAGACTATGAAGCAATGGTGGACAGGATTATTGCTCAAGCTTCAACCATCCTAATTGAAGATCTATAAAGTACGCTGTTAAACTATTAGGTTCAACTGAATAGGTTCAATCTCAACACTACTGCTAATCTTACTGTTAATTTAAATCATAATAACAATAACTATGGAGGTCGAGGTAGAAACCAAAATTCTAGTGGACAAGGAAATCGTTTGAATAATAATAGAGTACAATGTTAGATTTGTAACAAGCAAGGTCACTTAGTCATTAATTGTTTCAAACGTTTGGATATGAAAAGCTTTGCTCCTGCTCGTAATAATAATAATAATAATAATCCGAATGTGAATTGTGCTTATAAAGGGAACATAGTTACTGAAAATGCCTTATAGTATCCAAATTGTGAGGCGACTCATCACGTGACTAACTATTGATGGATTTATCGATCTAAGCTTAAAACCGCAAGTACACGATGTACATAATAATATATTAGCAAGTATGAATCATCTCTATAAGGAAATGATTAATTAGCTTCATTGAATTTACTCTAAATAAAGCAAAAGAAAATGACAAGCAACTGTGATCGAGAAACAATGTAGAAAAGTAAAAAGTCATTAAATTTTAGCTACTTTTCTAATTAGCCTACTGATTTTGAGGTGTGTAGGAGAGCAAACGTACAAGTTCAAATCAATTAAAACAATACCGCAATTGCTAAAAGTAGATCTAAGTTATCAAAACAGGAAATAAACAAGTTCAAGATTAGCTAAGGTACAATGGTTGGACAATCATTCAAAATTGTAGAAATGCACTTTTATTAAACTCATCCAGTTCCTGTGTCACTACATAACTCATCTAAGAGTATTAAGCATCCATTAATTCCAGTGGAATACCAAATTAGAGGTCTCAGCTATACTAATGAATTAAGTTAAACAATGAACAGAAATGGAATGAGGATTTAACAAAGTTCAGTTCTCACAGGTGAATAATACGTCCTCTAGAGAAGATTATAAGAAACGATTATGATGTGACAGAAAAAAAGAAGTACAACCTCAATCTTCACTCCGTGCTGAGGTAATCTACTTAGACTATGTCACCTCAACTGGGCAGTTACCACAAACCATGGGTAGCTAGACTTCAAATGAGCACCAGGGAGCTCTATTCTCCTTCTCACGAGCTCAACCTTGGTTCTCACGCTTCCTCTATACTCAAAGTCAAACTGTCATAAATTTCCAAATACTTCAATTTAGTGCTTAACTGTTTTAAAAACCACAAGATCGAGGGCAATAAGATAAGAGTAATGGGTAGTAAGATATCTCAAGTATCTCCAGACAAGGAACTGAACCGTAATCCAAACATTTCAAAGAACTGAATGCAATTAAGCTAAGCAAAATGGCATTGATCTTGAGAAACAGAAGCTGCCCATGTCCCCTGAAGTCTTTGCAGTGTACAACAATAACCAAGTTTCATAGTGGTCAGGTTGGGGAAAAATGGATCACCAAACTAGGAAGGAAGTCAAAAGCCAATGCATCTGTATCACAAGCTCTTTCAAATTGACACACGGTCTTAAATTCTCCATGACTTCCTCCTATATGTTAAGTATCTATGGTGTTGACAAAAAAATTGTAATACTCCAGTACCAATCTATCCATGGTATCTAACTATGAGGCTAAACTATGGTATTATACATTTAATTATGATTGAGAAGAGTAGTTAATTTTTAAACCTTATTATAGACCTAACTGTAACTTTTACATTATTATACCTCATGGCATTGCATCTTTTACTGTTGAGTTGTTTGGACGTATGGATGAATACCTATTGGATTGTAGTTTACCTTATTTTGTGGTTGTTTCTTTTTAGATTCCAAGGTATGATCTAGTCTGGGTGTGTGTTGAGAGGATACCATAAATAGCCTGACTTTAGGTAGTTATTATGGAAGGAACTCCCTTTTGCTTTGAAACCATGTTTTAGAATTTTGATTATGTGGACTAGGATGTAAACATTGAACTTTGTGTGGTGAATGTTGGAATGATGTCAATTTGGTGAATTATGGATTATGGTTTGAGCTACAGTTTAACTTATTTCAATTTATAGTTATTGTTGTAAATTTATTTTATAATATTACAGTGATTATCATTCCTTGATGGTTCAGAGCGTGACAAATTATATACCTCCTATTGTAAACGTATTGCTTTCAAAATTTTCTATTCAAATCAATTTAATGATGATCTCCATGATTTTTCACTTGGATAAAGTTTAGGCCATGATATTAATTTTATGTCTTATACGTTTTGCATATAAAAGTCTGAATTTAGATTGAGCAATGGAATGATATACATTTAACAGTATAAATTTCAACATTTTCACCTTCTAAAGCTTCTTGAACTTTGGTGCTATGCTTTTTCTAGATCACCTCTTTGACGGACATTTTAAGCTCAATTCTAACTTTTTTATTTGGGTATTAGCAATGCTACATGTTGCCATGGAAACATTAGCAATCTTTGCTTATGGATTCTTATCAACTTAAAATGTTGAGTTTTAGGAGTTTGCTCTTGAGCAAATCAAGAATTTAAGTAAGAAGCAGAAGCTTAAAATAGGTTATCGTGTTTAGGCTCAATTCCGTACCACCGTGCATCGATCAATATAATACGTTTAAGCTTGTATTTGTCGAGAAGAGTTCTCTTCATGCAAAACTCGATGCTTGGGAAGGATAGCGCCCTTGTTGAGAAAGCCCAGAGAATATTTGATTTACAGTATTATATGACTTCACCTTGAAAAGTATTAGTTAAGGGTTTTGCTAGCGTCCTTGTTGAGAGCCAAGAGAACATTTGATTTACAATAGATGGCAAGCTAGCTTCACCTTGAAATATATTAGTTAAGGGTTCTACCATCTTATTTAATAATCGGTTTAACAAGATAAATCTCAATTCCCTAGTGTTTCTGATGCTGCCAAGTCTCTATGTTTTGTTTGAAGACAAATGTACCTTGTAAAGTCTACATGAGCCCACAAGCATGGTGAAGTTCCCGGATATATATGTAAGTCCAGTTAAAGCTGATGCAACAAAACAAAAAAAAAAACTAGGATTTTCAGACGCTAAGGCCTCTGGATGATAAAAAAAATCCAAATTTTAGATTAATTAATGGCAACGTACATTTTCCAAGATTCTGAGGCGGCGCACGACAACGTATTCAATCTAGAGAGACAACCAACAAAACAAAAAAAATGCATTTCATCTAATTGCAAGTGTTCAAATTACTTATTTTACAATCAGGTTAATTCCAATGACATGATGAAACCATCTCAGATTTATAGCCGAAGCTTGTCAAATATATTTTGGCAGGTAAATCAATGACAAGCCGAGTAAAAAGAAAAATCTCTGTGACGCGGGAAATGTAAGAAAACTAGGCACCGGGAACCAAGAGATGCTCAAAGTAGCTTAGCTGATAACTTTCGTAACAACTCCCGCACCTACAGTCCGCCCTCCTTCCCTTAAGGCAAATCTAAGTCCTGCTCAACATCGGCACAAAGAAATGAGACGCCCATGCTCAAAATTAATAGATTACAACAATAATAACAGTTTGAACTATAATTCTACCTCGTAAGGGTGACTACATGAATCTTTTTCTTCCATGCATTTGTTAAATTACATAAATTTAAATCTTTTTTTATAATTTCTAGTTAAGAACTTCTAGGCTTATCTCTAATGCTTTTGATTTCTTTTACACTAATCAATTTTCCTCTCCTAATTGGTGCATAGTTTGATTTCCAAAAAATATAATCAAAATACCCAAATTGATTTTCTTTTATCTTGGATTGTTTCAACATCTACACTATTCTAAATAAATTTAATTTTTAATTTCACTTATAGTATTATTCTTATAGTTTTACCTATACCATTCTTTTTTCCTTATATTATCTTTTGTACATATATATTTCACCACTAATTTTTTTTTTACCTGGTAGAGCTACCTTGCAAAATTCTCCTAAAATTTCCCTAATAATCTTTTTAATATAAGTAGTCATTTCATTTTAAAGTTTATTTACCTCGATCTAGTTCCCATATTCTTTCTTTTAACAAGTTATCTCTAAATATCATTTCTTTTCACTTTTAGATTTCACCACCTAATTTTTGACTTCTTATGTACTTCAATCTCTCTTTCTAATCTTCAAATTAACATATAATACTAAACTTGTGTAGTTACGTTTTTTCCTAGAATAACCTTGCAATTTCCACAGATTCTTTTATCTATTTTTCTAGCAAGTAAAAAATTTATTTGACTAACATATCAATTTTTAAATGTAATTAAATGTCTCTTTTCTTAAAATAAGTGTTAACTACTAAAAGGTTACAAGCTACACTAAAGTCCAAAAGTAAATTTTCCTCCTCATTTCCCAAAACAAAATCCTATGATTTCTTTCATATCTTATATTTCACTTTTCTATATGATCATTTAAATCTCTTCCAACAAAATTTTCATAAATAGGTAAGCTAAACTATCCAAATCTTTCCAAAATTTGTTTAATAGTTTCTACTAAACCTATTTGTTAAACATATACACTAATTACATTAACTATCTCATTTCCTATCACAAGCTTAATTATTATAATTCTATCTTCTATTCTTATTAACTGAACGATTTTATCTTTTAAACTTTAATCAATTATTATTTCAACTCCATTTCTACACCGATCGTTTCTTGTATACCACAATTTAAAATACCAATGTTCCTATATTCCTAATTGCTAGCTTAATTATGGTGTTTTGAACTAATTGCTTTATTCACACCCATCCATTAAGATGTGAAAACCTTGCTTTTTTTCATTTGCATTTGAGTACCGACGTAGAGCTCCTAGCTTAAAAAATTGTATCCAAGGTGTGTAATGCTTTTCTCTTATTTTCTTTTCATTTATACTTGAGGTCTGATACAGCACGCCATTAAAAGAGTTACTCCCCATTGAGTTATCTTTAAAATTTATATTCATAAAGAGTTGAACAAGTTTTTACAATTAATTATCTACCAAACGCTAACCCTCCTTTTCTAGACTTAGGGTTAGCTATAAAGGGATGAATTTCCACTGGTGGAGTTCTCAAAATTAACAGACTTCAATCATTAAATCAAGGAAAATTTGCTATTTTTAACAAAATAACATGGAAAAAGAAAGCTCATTAACATTAACTGCAAGAGTTTAAAAATTCATGCCTTAAAAACACCATAGGAATGGTAGTTTAATGCTATTGTAAAGACAAGAAAATATATACTAAAAAATGCTTTGTTGACAAATATGATTTTGGAAAAGTTAGTAATATAATAAATCTTAAATTGGTAAAATAGGAACGCACATCAGCAACTAACCTCTAAAGAATTCAATAATTGTTAGCCATTGTCCTGAGTGGAGAGATTGATCATATTGGAAAAGCTACTTGGTGACTAAAATAAAGGTAATAACTTTGGCTTGGTAATTATTAATACCAATGCCCTATATAAAGTTAATGTGCATCAACTGTAAATTTTAATGTTATAACTTCTATAAATATCAATGAAAATTGAAAGGGTAAAGTTTTCCTAGCAACACCAGTAAAATTTCCTGATGATACCACTTTTTCCAAACATTTTATTTTTAAAATTGAAATATAATTATATAATTAGTTCATATATAATATAATCTACTATGTATTAAAATTTCAACCTAATTTGAGTTATATTTGTTAAGATTTTTTATTTAAATATCAATTATTGCAATTTAATAGAAAGCAGTGAATTTTATGACCTTTAGATCAATGGACAATACATATTTAAGTAAAAATTTTATCATGTATTTATAATCATTTAATAATAAAATATTTAGTTTAATATGAGGATATATATATATAGTTAAACTTTGGATTAAATTATATAAATTTAAATCTTTTTTCATAATTTCTAATTAAGTATTTTTAAGTTTTACTCTATTTTTATAATTTTTTCTACACTAATTAATTCTCCTATCAAGTTGATGTATCCTTTGGTCTTCTAAAGATACCAAACTACTTAAGTTGATTTTCTTTTATCTTATCTTCAATTGATGCAATAGCTACTTTACGTTTAATAAAATCATTTTTTCACTTATATTGTATAGTATTACTACTCATTCATCTAAACATTTACCTCTGCATACTAAATTTTTGTTCATAATTATGTCTTACAACCTAACATTTTGAATCATAAAGTATAACCGGGAAAATAATAGTTTTATAGAATTTTTCTTTTATTTTTAAGGATATTCTCTTACCACATAATAATCTAAAAGCATTTCTTCACTTTATCTACCCTATTTTAATCCTATGAATAGCATTCTCCATAATTTCTTCATTTAAAAGTCATACTTTTATAAATCTCATGTTATCTAATTATATATCTTCATGATTCCCATTTTTTAATCCAAGTGACCCTTAGAGAATGATACACATTACCTGTTTCAAGAGGAAGGGGTGCAATCAACTCAAAAGCTGCTGTGACATTGTCACCGGGCATCACCATTTTAACATTTTCCGGCAGTTCTACCTTGCCTGTAATATCTGCAGTTCTCATATAGAACTGTGGCATGTAATTCGAGAAGAAAGCAGTATGGCGACCACCTTCATCCTTTGTTAGAACATAAATCTCAGCCTCGAATTTTTTATATGCTTTCAAAGAACCAGGCTTACAAACAACCTGTAGAAATATAAATACCAATGAACAATTAAAAAACACAAATTGAGAACATTTTTTAGTTATGTAAACGAGAAGACTGCAGCATTCCACAAATGACATAATGGCAAATACATCATTATAGGTGACAGAACCTTAGTCCAAGGATCAAAAATCAGAAACTTAGGTTACTTGATATAGATGAGAGCAGTCGTAGCATTAAAGACTAAAATACCCGATCCCTAACTATATGACGAGTTACACAGCCGGGTCAAAACTAAAGCTAAAGAGCCTAAAGTTAAACATCCTGAATTATTTAACTGATATATTAACAAATTCAAACTTCCAGCCAATATATTAACAAATGGAAACACTAATTTTAGAGAAAAGATAATGAAGAATAGAAATATTAATGAATAAATGTTCCTGGATTAAAAATATATAAGGAAATTAGTAAATTTACAAGAAATTCAGAATGTGGGGTACTCGCCTGTCCTCTTTCCACATCACCACGTTTCAATCCACGTAGGAGAAGGCCAACATTGTCGCCAGCCTATGGAAAAGTAGTAATTTAATATTTAAAGTTGTCCTCATATACAAAATAAAAGAACCAAAGCCACAAGCCAATTTACCTGTCCAAAATCTAAAATTTTTTTAAACATCTCTACACCAGTTACAGTAGTCTTTTGTGGACCACCCTGTCAAAACAATGATATAGATGGTTCAACGTAATTAGAGGGCCACTCAATAACAATAATCTATACCATGAAATTACAAGGAAATCACACGTTTCTAAAACAAGGATTACAGAATCAGATCTAGTTTGATTAAGGATAATGAGTCCATTATATAGGTATATAATTACTATTATTGGACAAGGCATTTCTCTCCACTGCTGAGCAACCCATGTACTAGGCTGTGTACCCTTTTAATTGTTGCCACTGAAGGTAGGTCTCTCCATTCGACCCGTCCTATCTAAAGAGACCTCGTTTCTTCATGACCAAGATGGTCTGAACTAGCCGAACAAGATGCCAGCAAAAAGAACAAGGGGGAAGTGGTCCTGGAATGACCACAGAAGAGGAGCCAAAAGACCCATGCTGCCACTGCTGCCTATCCTTACTGTGGTCGGCAGTGGGAGGGGAAGAGAGTGGAGTAGCGGTGGCAATGGGAAAGGTGGCTGGAGACCCTGGAAACGCTGGTTGGAGGGTTAAGATCCTTAGTTGACACCAACAGAGAGAGAGAGAGAGGAAAAGGTGGTGAAGACCAAAGGTGGTAGATGGCAGTTATCTTAAGGTCAAAACCCCAAAGCTATAATATCATGTGAAAAACAAGATTGGAGAATGAGATCTTGTTTGCTTAAGGATAATGAGTATATTATATAAGTAATGAGAAATGGACCCAAGAGCTAATGGATATCCATTTACCCATTTGCCCTTACACTAACTCACCAACACTTAGACACAAAAATAACTCTTAACCCTCACAACATTCACTAAATTCAAAACTTGGCAACAAAATATTCATCATGACAACGTTATGGCAATTATTAGCATCAGCCATGGAATTTGCATAACAGTATGGAAACTCACCCTACTTGGTGGTCTGAAATAAATTATATGTAATACCTGTTTCAATCCAAGGACTTCAACGTCCTCCCCAGTTTTTATAGTTCCTTGCTCTATACGCCCAGTTACAACAGTTCCACGGCCCTATAGAATGAACATCTTATAAAACTAAGCTGAATAATGACAATAAGTATGAAAACCATCAAAACATGAAATCCAATGTGCACATTCAAAAGCTGGCAACAGACTGGATATTCCATTTTCCATATTCAAATTTGATTTCAAATTTTGAATGCAACTACCAATATAAAAATTAAAATGATACATGAGAAAATTTGGGAATAGATTTCTCTGAGTATTTATCAAATATCAAATAAAGAATTTCTACAAAAGCACCTTAGGAACAAATAAAAAGAAAAAGGCACCAAGGTCCAAAATTAGGTAATAACCAAATGAGGATTCCTAATCTGGATGCCGTTATTAAATTATAATTGTATACTTTTGATGTCTCAATAATGTTATTCAACATTCTCATTGACATTTTAAAAAACAACAAACAATTGCTGAGTACAAGAGAACTTAAGAAAAATGACACCGATAGCAAAAGCTACATGCCAGGATTATAATGGTTTTCATAGGTATCTGTTAATTCATGTAGAAAAAAATGTACAGTTTGTTTTTAACAAAATCTATTTGTGTTGTCTAGAATTAAGCACCTGAATTGAGAAAACATCTTCAATTGGCATAAGGAAAGGTTTGTCAAGCTGTCGCACAGGATCTGGTATGTATGAGTCTACAGCATCCATTAATTTTAATATGGCCTTTCTTCCCATTTCTTCATTAGTACCCTGTAATGCAGACAAGGCTGAACCCCGTACAATAGGAATTTCATCCCCTGGGAACTTGTAGAAACTAAGTAGTTCTGCCACAGAAAATATCTAATTGTCGCTGGAACTTGTAGTAGGATTAATTAATGAAAATCATAAAGAGAACACCCTTTACATCATACCACGAAGTTCCATTTCTACAAGCTCAAGCAATTCTGGATCATCAACGGCATCAACTTTGTTCAAGAAGCATACAAGGGATGGCACACCAACCTGAATAGCAATTTTCAGAATAAGTCCAATTGAATGTATCATTTAAATTGGACACAAGCTAAAAATCCAGAAAATTGGTATATTTATTTTAATACACAACAAATAATCAGCATGTGAGTGATGATGCTACATGTTGCTTCCAGCTCCATGCCACAGTCCAGAGTATTTTCTGTAATATCCTATATCGTATTTGGATGATATGATCATATAACTTTGTCTATGAATTTCAAATAGTTGGAACAACTTGTGCATCTACTCCATTGTAGATTATAGTCATCACATCTTTCACCATTAAGGATAATAATCTTTTGTCAAAATCAAAAGACCAAGAATTCATCAACTTCAAGAATGTATGTTACTGCTCCAAAAAACTGAATCAAAAATTTTACATAGCAAGATTATTTAGAGCGAACACAATATTAAAGAAAAATTAGGCCATGAATTACATGAGCATTAGTGGAGACTAACCTGGCGGGCAAGAAGAATGTGCTCCTTTGTTTGAGGCATTGGACCATCAGGTGCAGAGACAACAAGAATACCCCCATCCATTTGGGCAGCACCAGTAATCATGTTCTGTGGTCTCAGAAAATAAGTAATTCAATTTAAACATAAGCAAAATGCAATGTGAATACGTTCAATACATAGCATTTAATAAGGAGAAATACTATGGCATGCTTTGGCAAAAAAACGATGCAGAAGCTAGCCACTAAATATATAGGGAATACAACTGCTCAGAAAAATACAGGGAATACAACAGATACAAGCAGGTGTTGACATTAAACAAGATTACAAGAGTATAGAAATTTATTTGCTACTCAGACCTAATAATTTGGAAGAATAACCAAATCCTTTAATTCTCAATTTTCAGAGTTTCATTGAGAACTAACTTCACAAATATGGGGAATACAATAGATAAGCAGGTGTTGAAATTAACAAGATTATAGCACTTCATTTACTACACGGGTCTACTAATGTTGGAAGAATAACCAAATCCACTAATCTTCACTTGTCAGAGTTCCATTCAGAACTACTTCCATAAATAGACCTTCAAGGCTTCATAAACATTATAGAAGTGCAATATTATGGTAGAGTTTTTATGAAAGAGGTAAAAAGATGATATAACCCTTAATTCAAAAGCAACTCTACCATAATACTGGTAGCATGATAAATGGTAGTACAAAGTCACTTAAAGATGAATTTCATCTTATTTAAAATGCTATGATACATAAAATAGCAATAAACTCATTTGAATTTGTTGTCTAACATTTGATAAATCTTAGTGGCAAAATCTTGGTTTGACGAAACATTAAAAATGGTGAAGTCAGTTCCTTCTATTAAAGTAATGAAAAGGTGAAATTCTCTCTAACATAGTGTGGCATCCTAAAGCTCTTCAAAAAATGAATCTTTATTTGGTAACCACACAAATAAAGGTCAATTACCAAACATACAGGAATACTTGGTGCACTGTAACTGTGAGTAATCATATCTTGTGGAAATACAGGAGGATATGGCATATTCATTCTGTTTTAGCTTCAACAGAGTATGTCATGTCTAACATGATATAATAACACAAACATAATCCACCACATGATAAAAACTAGAGAGAATTTTTTTGACTCGTTCAAAATATTTAGGTATTTCACGGTTAATGGTTCCATCAACATTGACATTAGTTAATTGGATTTGGAAGCAAGTTAAAATGACTACAAGTCTACAAAGCAGTTAAAATTCTTAATGTGTCAATAAGCATGTAAATGTGTCATGCTATTCAAAATTTCAAACAGTTATTATACTTGTTCAAAGAAATTGACACAATCAATAAACAACCATATTAAAGCATCATAAGCAATGATTCAAATATGGGTATCCTATTGAAGATCAGCTCTATAGAGAAAAGAAACGTATCAAGGATCAAGAATTGGTGGAAACACAATAGTTTTCTAGAAACAATAGAAAAATTTCAAATTTCAACTTGAAACTCAACAATAAGATAAAACAAACTATGAGAAGAATAAAAAAAATATCTAGATAATTTTTTTAGACAATTATCATGCATAAAATATCAATTAGATAAAGATATAATAGACACATGCATGAGAAAAGTCTTAAATCATGTACAAATAACTGAAAAAAACTCATAATAACAAATGATTTAAAATTCAGGTTACATTATAATAAAATCCAAGTTTCAATTGAATATAAACTAAGTTACAATTCAATATATTTCAAATTATATTTTAATAGAAGTCAGGTTATGTTTCAATATATATCAAGTTAGATTTCAATAGAATCTAGATTACAGTTAGGGTTTAAAACTTGAATAGCTTGGCATTAAAACTTTCAATTTCCATACCAACAGACAAGGGTTCAATACCTGGAGGGAAAAAAAGCAAAAGAGAAAAAAAAAATATAGTTCAATATTTAGTAAGTTACAATTTAATAAAATTCAAGTTACAAATCATACATGAAACACAAATTAATAAGATTATGCACAATATTAAAGAATTTCATAATCTCTATAATTAAAAAATTTATCAACTATAAGATTTTAGAGTTGATTATAAATTTTTATTCACATAATGTACTTAATATCTTTTTAAAAAATATCACATAAATTAATAAAAAATAGAAAAATAAAGTTTATGAGAATATAATAGATAGGTAAAAGAGGAATGTTATTCATAAGAAAACATAATTTAAAAAAATAAATAATATCATGATTTTTGTGATTTTTTCATACTTCCATCATTTTTATGTAATAATTTTTTTCCATTTTTCTTCTCTCTTCCCTTCTCAGTTTTTTCTTGTCCTTGTCTATAATCTCCATAATTAAAATTTTTATTGATTATAAGATTGTAGAGTAAATTATAAACTTTTACTCTTATAATGTAGTTAATATTTTTTTAAAAATCTCACATGAATTAATTAAAAAATAGAAAATAAATGTTGTGAGAATGCAAAAGATAGGTAAAAGAATAATTCATAAGAAAACATAATTTTTTAAAAAATACCAGAAATTTTTTTGATTTTTTAATACTTTCACCATTTTTTAAATAAAATTTTTATGTAATATTTTTATTTTCTTATTTTATCTTCTCTTTTCTTTTTTTCCCCTTTTTTTCTCTTTTTTTTTCTTTCTTCTTCTTTTGTCTCTCTCTTTCTTTCTTCCCCCTTCTTTTTTGTTTTTTCCTTTTTTCCTCACACACGTAAGTCACCCCCTCCCTCCAACCTTCCCCAGCCATCTAAAAACCCTAATAGGTTCTGATGATCTACATAGAGGAGGACGGAGGTTTCAACAGTCAATAGCAAAGGCTTTGATGGCAACAAAAAACCCTTTGGTAGAAGCTTCCACGGTTGGCAATCAGCAGAAGCAGCATTGAATCCTTCTTTGGATCAACTAATCCTTCATCAAATCGATTGATCCAACCTTTGACAACTCAAAAAATATGTCGAATTGAACAATCCATCAATCCAACATCAATCCTCAACGAAAAAGTATTTAATCTGTAGTATTTTAGAGGTTACATGAGATATCAGGATCAACAAAAATGGAATCTGATATAGATCAACAAAATTTTGCCAATCTGTCTCAACTTTTAAATCTATGATCATACAAACATTAAAAGTCAATAATATAATTAGTCTAGCATGAGCAGCATGCAACTCATTATCGCACATTATTGTGACTCTGTGAAAAAGTGTTTATCTTTTGTATGCAATTCAATACCAGATGATTGCTGTAAAATTACAGGCTGGAAAGGATCAAACAGCAATAAAAGCAGAAATGCATATGAAGTTCTTTGTACTATGCATCCATGAGGTAAATGATGAGAATTTTTAATTTAAAACCAAATGTACCAGTTCTTTTGTCTTTTATCATGCAAGGAAGAAGCCTGTTGCTAAGTGAGATTCAACATTCTTATTTACATAAAAAAGGCCACATGCTTAAAAGAATTCAGTGTGAAGTCCAAAATGTGGGGAATATTCTGAAAGGGGAAAATAGGGTTTTCCATATACTCCGTCTGTTTCCCTTCTTTTGAGTTTTGACATTTAATCTTACTTGTCTAAGAACCAAATTATTATGAGATTTCCCAAATATATTTCTGGCTTTATTTCCCATATTTAGATCACTCAATGTATTTGATTTAAATCTTTCCATGTTTTTGTATGTTCTAATAATTTGGTGATACCTTTGAGTTGCAAATATATGTAGCAATTGATAGTTGCATATGATAATTTAATGTGATGGGAAAGACTGAAATATCCTTTTTTTAGATCTATTTATAACACCTAGGTGATTACTAGGTGCCTAGTTATCCATGTATCTCAGCTTACGGTCTGCATGGCTTGGCTTCTAAAGCAACTTATTCTAATTGGCAAGGTCTTGGGGGCCTCTAAGCTCGAAGTAATCCATTGAAATTTATCAATAATAACTCTTATCGCAACTCACAATATACTCCTTCTATGACACTTGAATGTGGTTTGAAGCAAAACAAATCAATTAAAGCAAGAAATTTAGCTGCATTTAGGGGACCTTAATTCTGGAGATGCTGATACCTCAAAAGAGAAATTTATCCATTCTATCACATGAAAATTATCATATGATGGTCGTGAATTTCCACTGATTAATGAGAACAGCATCATAATAGTGGTGTCAATATATTTCTCTGCTAGTAATAAAACATAAAATATTTTTTAACATCATCTTGTGAGTGATGAGATCTTATCAGATTGGCTTGCCACCTCATCCTCTGTGAAGAAAAAACAACCTCATAGTAAATGTATGGAACAGATAAGTGGCACATAACTTTATTAGCCAGATTTCCCATTGTTGCATAGCTTTAGCTAACATAGATGATATAGCTTACCTTCACATAATCTGCATGCCCTGGGCAATCAACATGAGCATAATGCCGCTTTGCAGTTTCATATTCCACATGAGCCTACCACCACAGAAAATGATAGTGAGGCATGCAAAGAGAAAGCACTCTGAATCATATATTGTGTTATTTATACATGATAATACCTTTTACTTTGCTCAATTATCACTTTGATACCTTCAATTTTAAAGCATGCCGATGTAATACCTTAAACTTTCATCTTGCATCACTTGTGACCTTGATGTGATCACTTCAAGGTAACAAGCAACCACATGGAGATCACAAGTAACCATAAATGATCAAAAATGAAAGTAGAAAGAACTATATTGACGCATTTGAAAGTTCAAGGTACTACTAAAGTGATAATTGAGCAAAATTTAGAATACATCAAGTAAATAACTCTTATATATTCAAATATCAATGTGCCAACCGCTGAAATGGTAATTCCTCTAGCTTTTTCTTCAGGGGCTTTGTCAATCTCGTCGAATGCAACACTCTTGGCTTTACCCTCTTCAGCTAAAACCTGAAAGAATGAATGCAGAAGTTTCAGTGGAATGCATGGACAATGAAAGGCAGAGAAACCCCATAAGAGTAGAACAACAAGAAAAAAAGGATTGAATCAATAGGATTGTTAAGTACAAACCTTTGTAATTGCAGCAGTAAGTGTAGTTTTTCCATGATCAACATGACCAATTGTTCCAATATTTACATGGGGTTTTCTGCCAAAAAAAAAATATTATTGATATGCCAAAAAATAATGCAAACCCACAAGGAAGAACTTATGCTTTTCCATTGATACAAACGACAAAGAAACAAAAAATTGTCTTCCTGGCCAGAGTGGTTAAGAAAATTGAAAAAAATGTACACTTTTGTATTTTACTCAAATATGATTAGCATGCGAAGAGTTACATCCAAAGAGTGAATTGAAAAGCACTAAATATACACTACATCTATGCCACACACTCACAAAATGTTCTCGAAGATTCTATTCCTATTTGAGAGCTATGCAAATAACCCTTACTAGTATGTGTAGAAAAGGAACAGAATATTATGCTGTCAGTTTTTCAAGAGGGAATCTAGAAGAAGTAAAAAACAATCACTAAACATTCAACTGATTGTACAAATGACAAACTAATTAAGTAAGATACGATACATATATTTGCCGACAATTTGCAATTCTCATAACGCCAATGACTTGCATCCTAAGACATGATGCGGTAGTATAGATTATGGACATGTAAGTCCTGCTTCTGTAAAGCCATTACTCTATTAACTAGTTGTCTGGCTGTATGCACAACTCATCTCTCTTCAACACTTTAAGCAACAATTTAACTCACACGCCAAAGCAAACGAAAGACTACCATTCAACCTACATTGCACAGAAATGCCATCACAAAGTTTAGGAAAAGCTCATATTCTTCTATTTCACTTCTACAACATCTAATCACACTAAGAGGAATCAAAACAAAGCTTCATGTCAGTGATAACTGTTCAGTTCAAATGTCTACCACAAAGCCAAAACCAAATGTGAAAGAAAAGAAACAACATACACCACTCTCGCATAACTATAAAACCGAAAAGGTAATACAAGAAATGAAACTAAAGGCCACGAGAAGAACAAATTGTGTTCGAAAGCGCAAAGAGCAGAACTGGAACCAGAACACGAGAAGCACTTACGTCCTAACGAAGGTGGCCATGGACCGGCTCCAGGAGGAGTAGAACAGCCCAAACACTCCCATTCCCGGTTCATTCGGGCTCACCGCCGAATGTCGGGGGACGAGATCGGCCGATCCGACGGCTCCAGCGCGGCAGGCGGAGGCGCGGAGGTGGGAGGAGGAGGAGGAGAGCCCCAGGAGGCGTCTGGCGGAGGAATTCCTGAGGACGGTGGAAGCAGCCATTGCCGCCTGGTCTCTCGGTGGAAGACGACTAGGTTTTTGGGCGAACCGCGAGACGAGGCCGGAGGAGGGTTTTAGGCGGGGGCCAGTGAACCTATAAAAAGTGGGGTGGGGGCGGAAGCTGCTGTGAAGGATTATTCCTCTTTCCTTGGAATTCCCATAATAAATTTATTTTTAAAGATAAACTTTAGAACATCACTTCATTATTTCAATAAGTTTTACTTTTGCATCATTTTTGTCAAATCATCTGTCTTCAAGTACGACGAAAGATAATTTTAATGAAATTCAATCGATTTAAGATACACATGTTTCAAACTCCTTTCTCAGATAACTACATCTGACTCCATCGGCCCCCCTTCTCTTACCTCATTTATGTTTCTTTTGTCATTGTATTTTCCTTTGATCTTTTACATCATTTTCTGTTTGAACTGTTGTATTGTCTTAATCTTAGATTGAACTTGTTCGTTTTTCATAGTTGGGACTTTGTCTGAATTTAATTTAATTATTAATTAAATTAAAAGAAGATTGTTTGAATTTAATATCTTAGATCATTTTCATTTTCGTTTTTCACGTGTTTTCGGATGTTAGGAAAAGTATTTGGTAAAATTAAAAGAAGATCGTTCCGAGACTTGGGTAAAAATGAAAAATCCCAATTATCTTTTTTAGTCAAATGGATAAATGTTTGTGAATCCAAAGGGTTAGGAGGTCTTCGAATCATTAATTCGAAATTTTTCTCTCTTGCTCTAAATAGAAGTTCTTTGAATGACCTTATTAATAATAATAATAATAATTTAAAAAAAAATATATCCTATAGATTTCTAATATTGATTTCCAAGAGATTTGAAATTGTAATCAAAGAAATGACTGAAAACTTTCTAACCATCCTCCTTGATACATAGTCATGTGTCCTTAATAATAATTATTTATGATAATAATAATAATAATAATAATAATATAATAACCTGCGAGCTCTCTTTAAAGTCTCGACTATTAACGTGTCCTTGGTTGAAAATGAGAATCTATGCTTTTTTAAAAAAGCAAATGATTATATCAAACTCTACTAAAATACAAATACCCCTAGTTATTTTCTAGTCTCGTAAATAAAAAATAAACCTTAAAAGTGACCACTTTAATTCGCTTAAACTATTCTGATTTGGTCTAGAATTTTTAAAATTTCCTTATAGATTAATTAAAGCAATTAAAGTTAAATGTACCTATGGTCTAAATTTCTTCTCATCTTAGAATGTGGTTAGTGTGTATTGGAATTTATAGAAAGGAAAATTCTACATTCCATCAATATAAAAGCTTTGCATTTTTGTTTCCAACTAAACTTTCTTCTCTCACCCTATCTAAAATCGTGTGTTTCCTTCTTTGCCTTTGACAAGAACTTGCTTCTTTCAAATGAACATTCTCTCACGAATAGGAAACAAATGCAAATAAAAGCTGAACTTGACCCTCGCCCTTGATAAGAACTCGCTTCTTCCAAATGACTATTCTTACAAACAGGAAACAAATGCAGACAGAAGTTGAGCTTGATCTTCATTGCCTGCATTTCTTCTCTATTGAAATCATTATGCTTCACTTGCCTCGTCGCTTGTTTGTCATGGTCACCTCTTTCCCAACTCATGTCGCCCCCACTTCCCTTAACAACCTAATCTCTAAATAGAAGCAAATTCTCGATCTTCTTTCCCATGTCGACCATTGTTGCCACTACAACAACTACAATGACCGCCTCCTCCTCCTCTTCCTCCTCCCCATTCTCTATTCTCTCAGATGACATCCTTCTCAATATCTTCGTAAAGCTAGAGGGTGACCCTAATGACTAGGCATGTCTTGCATGCATCTCTGCTTGCTTTTCTACTCTGATCTACCAAGTGTGTTGTAGGGACAAGTGCTTCGATTCCACCCCTTCCATCCTCTCCAATCTCCTCTCCATGACTGACCACCCTCCCAGTAGGTGGGCGGGCTTCCACGAACTATGTGTTTGCTACCCTAGGGTTGCTCCATTTTGGTGTTCTTGAAAATTTTGATGAAAGCTATTGGCAAGCCTCATCTTGAATTAATAATACGACAATTAATTCCTCTACCATTGCTTTTACTCTTCCACCTCATGACAATGTTCCGACAATACTTTTTAACTATAGTTGGTTTGTCTTCAACAATCTCACTTTGAATAATTTGAATAAGTATACTTTTTAAATTCATTAATATTATTTTTTAATAATAAATTACAGATTAATATATCAATTACATAATTTTAGGTAGTGTTTTACAATTTATTTTATTGTCATTTTTGTTTCTGAACATTTTGGTGTACACTAAACCTTTCATGGGAATTCTAACTTTCTAAACTTTCTAATAGGTGCATTAAATGCACACATAAATTCTGACATTCTAAACACTCCATTTCTTTTTCATCTGAATTTTTTAATGTGCTCTAACAGACTACCAAAATTTAAAGATTTTCATTTCCAAACTTTCTTTTCCATTAGGCACTAACCCCCCCTAAATGATATATTATTTTTTCAGTGTTCAATGTTGGAGTGAAAGAAATGTCATCTAAACTAGTGTGCTCAATAGTGTATGATTTTCTTCAACATACTAGTGTTTAAATAAGGTATATGTCATCAATACTTAATAATGTATTTCATGTTATCTTAATTTTGTTCTGATTAAAATGTGAGTATTGAAATATATTAGACCCAATGGTTACCATATAAAAGAAAAATTGTATTTTGTAATCTCTGCCTAAGCATTTCCATTTGCTTAATCATAGAAAAGAACCAGGCTTGCAGTAAATTATGACTTGCTATTTTTGTTATGAAGTAATTATTATTTCTTTATTTTCTTATTTGCTTTTAAAGTTCCATTTTGTCACAATAAAATGGTATTTGTAGCAAATTCAAAATTTTGGTATAAACAGTATTTACAAGAACATTTTTATTTAAAGTTTTGGATGATAATCAAAAGAGTGTCACACATAAGGTTTGACCTAAAAACTAATAATTGCAATTTTCTTCTCACAATTTTTGTTGTTGTTGCTTATTCTCATATTTTACTTGATACGTTAATAATTTTATTAGGGGTAAAATAGAACCCCAACCTTAATACCCCTAGTCCCTCAACAAAAGTCGAAGAACATCTATCCTATCACCTCCTTGATCCTTCCATCATGTCACCCAAAGTTGTCACTATCACCTGAAGGTCATTGCTATTGCTTGAAGTTGCCACTGTCACTTGAAGTCACCATTGTTGTTTGAAGTCGACACTAGTAAATCCCTCACCTAATTTTCATTTTTTTCCTTGTTTCAAACTTGTTAGAAACCTTATGATCTTTCAATCCAAGGACTGCAAGCCCTCACCTTCATGTCTTAATTTTCTACAGTTAAATATTGGCGTTGATTTCTAACTTTGTGAACAAAATTGTAGATTACAAGAAAGAGAGAAATTTATGTAGCTTTGTTATTTTATAGTTTTGTTGGCAACAAGTTTAAGAAATTATATTTGTGATTGACTATTGTGTTAGAACCTTTGTGTTTTGATAATGCAAAAATCCATGTGAGAAGCTTATGTATTTCACAAGTTGATAGATGAATAGATACGAAACACATACAATTTAGTTAAAGCTACCAAATGAAAGTAAGGTTTTTAGAAAGTTTAAAGCTTAACTATTCGAAAGAAGAAAACTTTTGGAAGGTTACTAGGCAAAGTATTCGAAAGGTAGTTTAGAGCAACAAGAAGATTTTCGAAAAGATAAAAAACTAACTATCCGAAACAAGAAGACCTTCGAAGAGTTAGAAGACTAATTGTCTGAAACAAAAAGTCATTCGAAAAGTTAGAAGGATAATTGTTTGAGTTTTTCGAAAGATTATAAACCTAACTATCCGAACTTAAAGACTCACGTGTAGAACTTAAAGGATCATATGCCAAGCATAAAAGGATAACTATTCGAATTTTTCGGAGAGTTACAAAATAATTGTTTGAGTTTTTAGAATGTTACAAACCTAACTATCTGAACTTAAAGACACATATGTAGAAATTAAAAGATCACGTGACAAGTATAACTGCTTGAGTTTTTCTCAGAGTTATAGAATAACTGTTTGAGTTTTTGAAATGTTACAAACCTAACTATCCAAACTTAAAGACACACGTGCAGAACTTAAAAGATCACATGACAAGTATAACTGTTCAAGTTTTTTGAAGAGTTATAGAATAACTATTCGAGTTTTCGAAAGGCTACAATAGGTAACTATCCAAAAATCCAAAGATTGGAAGGTTACATAAAGGATAGTATATAGAATGGTAATTTACCATATTTAGGACTAACTACATAGTGAGTATAATAGGACAAATACCGTTGAAGAAATATGATCGTTATACTTCTTAGTATAAATATGATTAGTAAAGGCAAGATTAAGACAACAATTATCATATTGAGAAACTATCCAAAAATTCCAAGTGATACATACATCCTGCAAATACAGAAGAGAAGAATTTTCAAGCATACTAAAGTACAGAAAGCTCCCTGCATGTAAACTCTGTTTGAAAGATCAAAAGTGCTAGTTTGTGAGTTTATACTTGAAAACTCACTATTGGTTAAGAGTTTGTACCTGAAAGCTTAGTTGCTAAACTTCTACCTAAAAGCTCAAGTGTTAGTTATTGCTTTGACTTGAAAGTAAGTGTTATAAGTAGTAAAATACTTAATGAAGCCCAAGTTGTGTCTTAAGGGTGGACTAGTTGTTAATAGTGAACCACCTAAAAATTGCTTGTGTCTTTCTTACTTGTGTTTTCATTCAATCTTGTATTAATGATCATTTCATATACAGTTTACTTATTCAGTAAAATCAAATTAGATTCATAAATACACACACTCACCATTCACCCCTCCTTTGGTAAGCCATACAATCCTAACACATTATGATACAACCAAAAGGATACAACCTTTTCATATGTGATAGCCTCCCCACCACCATGGAAAGAAAATGAAAATTCCATTATTTGGTTGGGTTCCCCTATTTAATTGCAATATGAAAAGGTTGGGCTCATTTAGAAACATGTATTGTTTAATGTTTAGGTTTCAGTGTGAGATGATTTTTTGCTTTAGTTACACTTTTTGTAATGTACTAAAATGTTGAAGGAATATAAGCAATCTGGATGCTTGCATTAAATTTTTTAAGGTTAGTTCATGATCAATTGTTACTACTACAAATATGACATGAATATTCAACAAGAAGAAAGACTAGCAAAAAGTTGAGATGAAACATTTTGTAATACCTTTTCATTTATCACCAATAGAAGGATAGTATGGTATACTTGATTGTGAAGAATAATGTAAACTTTCACCATATGTATTCTATTTGAAGGAGGTGTAAGATCAAATCTAAGTAAAAATTTTATTACAGTGAAAATTTCCACCATTGATTGAATTATTTTGTGTTCTATCACTTACTTTTTAACGATAAGTAATTTTATAGATTGCATTATTTTTTTTTTAATGTTTTATTCTTTAGATTTCAAAATTCATTAACATAGTTTTACATTTTATTTTAAGAGTTTATTTTTTCTTTTGTTATCTATAACTTTTTTTGTTATATGTATTTAAAACAATATAATTTCAATTTATAGGAGAAACAATAATATGATTGAAAATAATGAAGTAAGATGTGTCTATGTCGTTTTCATATTGATCATTTTAATGCCACTTTTGATTTGTTAATGACTATATTGTGATAGACAATTGTAATTTGTTAACTGAATTCATATGTAGTTCAATTATTTAATTGTGTGACTCACACACTTATGCATAATTATTTTGGATGTTGGGCATGTTTTCTTCAATGTTTAACATAGAAATTTTACTTGTACATTTATCTTTTAATATTAGTCTTTATGAATATTGAATATAGTATAGGAATATGACTTCTAAGAGGAAGAAAAACATGAATTGGAGTACTAAACAAAATGAAAATTTTTAAAGTATTTTAGTATCAAAAATAAGAGAAGGGAATGCTAAACAACAAGATGGGAAGATCAACATAGAAACATGGACAAAAGTGATTATAAAGTACAATGATAAAATCAAGGTGAATGTTGAGAAAAAACATGTCAAAAGTAGAATAAAAACTTGGAGGACAATGTATAAAAATTATACAAAAATTTCAAAGCAAAGTGGATGAGGGTGAGACTATATTGTGGTCATACTAATATACTAAAGAAAATATGAAATGAATTTGTATAGGTACATAAATATTTTATTTTATTTTATTTTATGAAACACATTTGTAAGTGAACTTCTAAAATAATACTAATTTTTTTTATTTATAGCAACATCTAGAATATAAATCATGCATAAGAAAATCATGTACAATCTATGATAACCTGTATATAGTGTTTGATGGGAATATGATTAATAGAGTCAATAGTTAAGTTCCCCAATATGTACAATAAAGACAAGATGTGGAACCATTAGAACCTTAGGACACCTTTCTCGTTTTCAGTATTTAAGTTCCTCCATCATTTGTTGATGTTGAAGAGGGCCAAGGTAGCCCTAGCCCTTATACTCTAGAGTAAATATTTAGAAGGTCAAAGAAAAGAGTTCAACCTCATGTAGAATTTTCTTAATCCATTACTAAGTCAATGAATGAAATAAGTATCATTATCTAAAAGTTTGTGTAATAAGATAACGAGATATATCAGAAGTTAGAACTAAAAAGAGAAATAAATGAATCTATACCCTATTTGATGAATATGGATGGTATTATTGATGAAGAGAAACTATTGGGAATTTAGTTGATAGAGAATGACATGAAAAGAGCAATTTTTTTTATCTCTATAAAGTAATAAACATTGAGTGTAGTGGGTATGCTTCAATTTGAAGAATAAGTGAATTTATGTTGTGTGAAAGTCATTCCTGTTATGGAACTCATGTTATTTCCCTTATTATGAAACTCATGTTATTTCATTATTGAATGCTTCATAGTTATTATATGAAAGTAGAATATTCATGTTGAATTCTCTAAATTGTGCATTTCTATTGTTGAATATTTATATTGTAAGTCTTTATGTGTTTGTTAATGGTTGAAATGTTTATTAGGTTATTATATTATATGTTTTTCCTTTACTTGTGTAGGTAGTTATTCATACGACCAACAATTGGGAAAATTTGCAAGCACAATTAGAAAGATGATGACAAAGATAACGTAGGCTTCTACGATTAATTGTACAAATGTATGGAATGGGTGCACAATCTATTACAAATGTTATTCCTAATGTAATAGAATAAATATATAGTAGAGAAGGACAACATTCTATCATGAGATTACTAGATTCAATATGAGTTAATATGTCGCATATAATTATTGAAAAATATATCGCATGAGTTAATATGTTTTTAGGCAATTATGTGACTTGCTTAAAAGTCAAAGGCTCGCAATGTTGGCACGTGAATTGGGTAAGTTGTGCATACACCTACAACTTGTTGATACTTGAGCAAAGGCAGCACTACTGTCTATAGTCATTGCATGAGAACTTACTAGGTGACCACCTATCTTGGTTCTGCTCCTACCCAAACACAATTAACTCTAAAGTTCTTACAAGAGTGAGTGCTTGATAGTAGGTGTAAATGCACCTGTAATATAGGATAGTTGAGGTATAAGTATTGAGAAGAAATTGACAATCTTTCTTGTCACAATTAATTAGAACCAATAATATGGGATTACAACTAAGTGTTTTCTTTGATTTGCTTGGATAGTTAGTACATATTTTAATGAGATTGTAAATGCTATCTGTAGATTATATAATTTATTTATAATGAACCCTTCGTCATTAATACCAAGTAAAATTCAAAATGATTTGAATATCTTCTAATATTTTAAGGTAACATCTGAATTTTATTATGCTATATTTTCTATTTCATTTATAGTATTTTTTTTTATAAATTTGACATTGTATTATTGACATTCTATATAAATTTTCAATTTAGGATTGCATTAGTGCTATCAATGGTACACATATCAATACCACAAAATATGGACAAGAAAATGCTAGATATAAGAATAAGAAAAGAGAATTAACGTAAAATGTATTAACAACTTATAATTTTGACATGGAAATCACATATGTGATTGCAGGATGGGAATGATCAGTTGTAGATACTAGCATATTACAAGATGCTACTTCTCGACTACATAAACTTCAAGCCTCACCTGGTATGACATTACTTTAGTTTACATTATTTTTTAAAATAAATATTAAATTCTATGAAGTGTTAAATGTTATGTATATTGTATAGGTAAGTATTATTTGGTAGATGTAGGCTTTCCAAATTGTCTAGAATTTATTTCTCTATTTCAAGGTGTTCAATATCATCTATTAGAATATGATAAGAATCGAGTTTCAAATAATGTAGAGGAGAATTTCAATTATAGGCATTCACAATTGAGAAATGTAATTAAACGTACATTTGGAGTGATTAAGCATCGTTTTGCAATTTTCATGAGGTTGCATGTCATATCTATTTGAGACATACGTTAAGATTGTTTTAACATGTTTTCTTCTCTACAATTTCATTAGAAAAGTAGATTGAGAAGACTTACTTGAAGATCTAGCAAATGAATTAGCTGAAAAAAATGTTGATATACTTAAGGAATCTATTCATAATGTTGAAGAAGAAATCATAAGTTGTAGTAGTAATTTGAGGAAATGGGAACAAATTATGTATTCTATGTGGGGAAGAAATAATATATAGTATGTTTTATTTTGTTGAAGATTACTTGTAATGACATATAATTGTGATGAAAAATTATTTCAAATAATGCATATTGTACATAAGTTATTTGACATATTATGTTGGTATTTAATACATTGTTCATATATATTATATTATTTAAAATATTACTTTCAAGTTGGTAGTAATTTTACTTTTTATTATTTTGACTTATTATTTAATATTTTAAAAATTATTAAAAAATATATTTCTCATCATTTCTTTTTGTGCACAAATACTTTAGAATTTTTGTCATTTTCCAATGTACAAAATTGCTCAAATTTTCTTTTCATGCTCTGTCATATGCACAAATACTTTAGTAATATGTTTCCTTATAATTTACCTAGTTGACTTCTTGTTGTTGACACATAAAGTATTCCAATTTGTCCAGATTTTGCTCTATACTATGCTCCAGTCTGTCATAGCTATCCCAAACTTCAGTGTCTCTCATCATATTATACATTCTATACTGACCATCAGTTGGGTAAACTATAGGATTCTCATACTCGGCTCTATTATATTGAGGATAATTCATTTGTTGTTCATGAGATCTAACCATCTGTAAATGTCTCAATTTCAAACAATTAGAAATGTCCTGTCCTTCAGAATTGTAGAATTCACATATGCTAATTACAGGTTTCAGAAATCTTTGAGCATAAGCATATGCCATATTCTCAATTACAAAAGAAAACACACAACTCTGGCTATTAAAACGAAACAGCTCTAACAGTTGCTTATATCTATTCAATTCAATTCAGCTCAATTCAATTCAATTCAATTCAATTCCCCAGCAACGGCGTCATAAAACTTGTTTGGGTTTTCCCAGCACTACACTAGAAAAACTTGGATTTGTTACTTCTGTTTTTACTTAGTTAATTTATCTTTATGTCTATTCTTTCTTTTAGAATTAAACAAACAACCTTTAATACAATTTAGATATTAATTCCAATTTGTACTTTAACTGCAAGTGCACAGTGTCTATTGTATCAGTGTGCAAGTACAGGTCGATCCCATAGGAAATTGCTGACAAACTTGAGAACTGTTTGCTTGTTAAAAATCAAATTTATATATTCAACAAGCTCTCCATTGAATTACAGCTAACTCAACGGATTAAGTTCGTTGAGTTATAGATAACTCAATGGACTAACCTCGTGGATTTAAGTTAACTCTATGAGCTTGTCTTTTCTTTTTAATACTGCTATTTACAGAGGAATTCAGACAACCATTAGGCGATTCCATAGATTGTAAATAACATCAATTAAGCTCTTTAATGTTAGTTAACATTAGATTTATCATTGAGCAATACTAACATTCAGATAATTCAAACAGTAACCATTAAAATCTTTAAGTCTTTTGAACGAACCAATTTCAGTAAACTGTAAAACTAAAATAAACATAAAACAATCACAACACTGACAAAGATAACATTAATCACGATACAACACAAACAATACAACACTCAAATACAACATACAAACATAGATAAATTATTTCTGGTATTTTGTTTTAATATGAACATAGAAATGGGCGATAGGTGAAATGTAAAGTAATCTCACTTGACAGTAAATACTTCTGACACTACTTGCAACGTGATTACACCACTGAAAATTAAACCACTTACAATTCTGTCTCCTCTCCCTATAGAATTGCGAGTCCAAAATTGCAAGATGATCTCCTCTTCAGCATACAGGCATCAACCCGAAGCCAAGGCTAAAAGCTTTACGATCTCCTGAAATATGAGTTGGCGCTTGGTGAAAATGGCTTCCCTTCCTGCGACGCGATCACTCCTCACAGTGGTTGTCAGGCACTGTGTTTGGCTCGGAATCGACTCGACATCAAACAAGTATCCTCACAGACCTCCGATGATTGGTGATTATGGTGTGGTGATGGTGATGATGATGGTTGGTGTGGTACTTCAGAGAATTGCAATGCCAATCCTCCTCTACACACACTGTCCGCCCATTGATCACACACTTTCTTCTTTTTTTCTTCTTTTCTTTTATATTTCTTCAGTAGTAACTACTTCTGCTTGAATGGTTGGTTGGATTTCCTTCATTCATATCAATGGTGATGCTTTCTTCTCCTTGCGCGATTGAATTCCTACGTGATACGTGCAAACATGGTTTTTCTCTTCCAACTATCTGTTTTTGCAATCGCTACAATGACATATTAGAAAATATATAGTCCGTGGAGTTACAGATAACTCAACAGACTTTCTTCGTTGATTTAACTATAAAACACGTGCATAAATTTAATCTGATGCTCAGATGCATTTTGGATACTTCTAAACTAAACTATCCGATGCTCAAGTGCATTTCGGATAGTTATAAATAACTCACCGATATATAACTTAAGTAAATCTACTAGATCTCAACACGTGTCAGCAGCAGTTTAATCATAAAATAACATTTCGAAGAGTTACAGGTCTAACTATCTGATGGTCAGATGCATTTCGGATAGTTACAGCTAACTCACCAAAAATCCACTTAAGTCACTTTCCCAGAACATGACACGTGTCCTCAGCTATTTTATAAATAAAAAGAGATTTCAGAGAGTTACAGGGATAACTATCCGATGCCCAACTGCAATTTCGGATAGTTATAGATAACTCATAGAAAGTTCACTTAAGTCATTCATTATGGTTTCGACATGTGTACTTCAGGAAATAATAAAATATTCTCTCAAAACATAACTATTCGGCAATTTAAACATAACTATCTGATACATGTTCGGTTTGTTAAACATAACTGTCTGAATTTGTTTGGTATGTTAAACATAACTATCTGAATTTGTTCGGTATGTTAAACATAACTGTCCGAATTATCAGAAAATTCGGATACATAAGAATTTCACAGCCTACAACTTACCGATAGTTCATAAATGTACTAAATTAACATTGATTCCCCCAAATTAAGCAAATTCTTCAATTAAAGCATATAACAGTGCAATTATAACATAATAGCTTAATTCTTATATGATAAGTTAAATATTATGCAATTAACCATCATTTAACCGTTAATAATATGCACTTTTTCATTCTAAACACCAAGCACCCAAGCCTTTTTTCTAGCCCATTACACACTTGTTTATCTCATTGGCAATTAGTCAAAGTCTACTATTAAATTTGTAGATTGAGTCCATTCAAATCCACCCATTGCTCATTGATTCCTCTTGTTGCCTATTGATTCTACTCATTGCCCATCTAATTTTCACACATTAGCCTATTATGACTCACTTAGTCCCTTATTGAGTTATGTTGCCACCCATTAGTTCTATAGTTTCACCTTCTATAATTGAACGAATTTGATCATTCTACTTCTACATAACTACACCTACACCCCTGCTAGCCCTACCCCTTACACCATTGTCAATTATTGAGTTGGTGAGTCTTCTAACAATTTTGCATAGGCATTGAGGTGGTAAGCTTGTGAGTTCATGACCTCATTTGCTTGTGCCTATTATCACTTCATAGTTGACTATCAACATCTACTAATCAGGTGTTCACCATACCTTATCCTTATCCAAATGTGGTCATGACCAGACAACTCGATGCAATGATGACTAGATGGCTTAACATGCTCACGACTCATCACTTACGTGACAAACCAATGAGTCAACAATGCCCCTATGGTCATAACTCTGTGAAACTATTAGCTTTACACCCACCTAGTCTTAGCCCTCATCCTTAATAGCTTGTAGCCCCTACCCTACTATTCTAATGGTCAATGACTAATCAACTTTAACTCAACTTGCCACTCATGCTACTTGGGTCATCTCAAGTTGAATAGAACTTATCAAACCATGTCATGTTAGGAAGAGGAGATGACAAGACTGCAACAACTTTTGCTCTCTCTCTCTCACTCTCCCTCTCTCGCAGCCTTCTCCCTTGTTCTCCGACATCTTGACTTGGAGCCTACTGGTGAAGGGGTTGTGTCTATTTACACATGAAGAAACTCACCCTCTCGTATTATGGTGGTTGGAAGATGAAGAAGAAGAAAAGTAGAAGATGAACACACACAAGAAATGCATAGGAAAACTATGTTGCAGGAAATAAGAAATGGTCGATTGTGAGTAGTTGTAGGAAATGCGTTGGAAAACTATATTGCATGAACCACGCCATGATCTTGATTGTGGAATGAAGAAGTAATTACCATTGTTAATACAAATGAAGGAAATCTAGTTAGTCAATTTGGTAGAAGCAATTATTACGAGAAAGAAATATAAAAAGATTGAAGAAAGAACAAAGAAAAATGGGGGGAGAACCACACTCATTATAGAAAGCGTCAAACGTTTCTTGAGCTCCTACCATCACCACCATCATCATCACCATCACTAACCATCATTCATCGAATGTCTATGAGGATACTTTCTAGATGTCGAGTCAATTCTAATCAAAACATGGTAACTAACAACCATTGTGGAGGAGTGATCGCGTCATAGGAAGGAAAGATTTTTTACCAAGTATCAAATCATCTCTTAGGAGATAATAAAGCTTCTAGCATTGGTTTTAGGTTGATGCCACTATGCTGAAGAGGAGATCAACTTACAAAAGTCTAGGTTTATAATTTGGTAGAGAGAGAAGTGCTTAACAGTAAGTGGTTAACTTTTTAGAGATATAATCGTGTCACGTGTAGTAGCAGAAGTTTCCTTTATTGTCAATAGAGAATTTTACTTATCATGACTTGTCCATCTTGAGGAACAACAAAAACAAATATAAATATATGTTTACATTTACATAATTTTGTTTATCAAGATTTGTGTTTATATCGTATGTGTTTGTTAGTAATATTGTTGAATGTTTTGTGTTTATCTTAGTTCAATTAATAGAAAATCGTATGATTAAATATTGAAACCAATTAGTATAAATATCTAAAATCATGATTGATCTGTTTACTATTGAAGTATTTAAATGTTAACATTGCTCAATATTAAATCTAATATAAAATAGCATTTGAAGAGTGTAAGAGATGTTTGCATATTATGGAATCACCCAATGGATGATCGTATTCCTTTGCAATCAATAATATTAATAGGCAAATACCAAAAGGCTCGTTGAGTTATCTATAACTCCACAAACTTAGTTTGTTGAGTTAAACAGTAACTCAATGGAGTGAGCAGATTAGTAAGATACACTAAACTCTAGCTATGAAAATTTAAAGAAATCAAATTTCAATCACTCTCTATGGATTCGACCTATTCTTGCACACATTTATAATAGATGTTGTGCACTTGCAATTAATTTAATGAACGGATTTACTGGACTTAAATCTTATTCAGAAATTACTTGTTTACTTATAAAAAAATACACTTAAGTGGATAAGACACCCATTTTCTTATTATTCCATCATAGGGTATAATAGCTCTAGCTAGAGCCATTGGTTCGTCTGCTTCCTAGTCTCTACATAGTTTAACTAAATTTTCAAATTCCTTTTTTACTTCCTGTTTAGAATGAAAAAGTGCATAATATTAACAGTTAAATAATGGTTAATTACATAATATTTAGCTTATCATATGAGAATTAAGTTATTATGTTATAATTGCATGCTTATATGCCTTAATGAAAGAATCTACATAATTTTAGGGAATTACTATTGATTAAGTATATTTTGAAACTATTAGTGAGTTATAGGCTTTGTAATTCCTTAGTATCTGAAATGTCTATTATTTCAGAGAGTTACATTTCATGTACTAGACAGTTATATTTTGAACGATTAAAGAATACTTTATTTCATGAAAGACAGGTGTTGTTACATTAATACATGACTTAAGTGGATTTTCGGTAAGTTAGATGATAACTATTCGAAATGTGTCTAAGCATCGGATAGTTAGGTTTGCAAGTATTTGAAATACCCTTTTTATCGTATAAATTATTGAGGACATGTGTCTGAGCATCGGATAGTTAGGTTTGTAAGTATTTGAAATACCCTTTTTATCGTATAAATTATTGAGGACATGTGTCGTGATTTGGAAACTAAACTTAAGTTATCTTTCGGTAAGTTAGGTGCTAACTATCCAAAATGTATGTAAGTTTCAAATACTTATAGTTTGTAAGTATCCAAAATATTTTTTTATTATTTGTAAAGTAGAATCACGCATGTGTGAATTTAAATGTTTTATTATGTCACGTGAGCTACACATGTTTAACTCGTTAAGTTAGTATAATTATACACATTGAGTTACTTGAATATACACTAAGGTAACACATTGTATTAGTGTTATAAGCTTATATAGTATTCCTTTATTGCATGTGTTTTATAGTTAAGTCAACGAAGTAAGTCTGTTGAGTTACACTAACTCCACAAACCAGTTATTTTCTAACATATTACTATAGCAGTTGCAGAAACAAAAAATTTGCAGGAAAACTACGATTGCATGTATCACGTAGGAATTAACTTGTGGAATGAAGAAGAAATCATCATCGTTGATATGAATGAAGGAAATCCCATTGATCATTTAGGCAGAAGCAATTACTATTGAAAGAAATATAAAAGAAGAAAAAGGTGTGTGTGTGTGAAGGTGGAGGATTATACTAACTGCAAGAAGCAATGGAAGTTTCCTGAAGCTCCACAACACCAACAAAATCACCAACCATCAGAGGTCTATGAGGATACTTTCCGGATGTCGAGTCTATTCCAAGCCAAACATAGTAACTAACAACCACTGTGAGGAGTGATCGCATCGCAAGAAGGGAAGCCATTTTCACCAAGCACCGACTCATATCTCAAGACATCGTAAAGCTTCTAACATTGGTTTCAAGTTGATGCCAATATATTGAAGAGGAGATCAACTTACATGTCTTGGTTCGTAATTCTATAGGGAGAGGAGGCAAGATTGTAAGTGATTAAGTTTTTAATGGTGTAATCATGTCGCATGTAATGACAAAAGTTCTTACTGTTGATAGAGATTTTTATATTTCACATTTCGTTCATCTTCAGGAATATATCAAAACAAAAATACTAAAAAACTAATTATTTGTGTTTACATTTAGTATTAATGTGTTATATTGTTTGTTTTGTATCATGATTAGTGTTATCATTATCAGTATTGTGAATGTTTTATGTTTAGTTGATTTAGAAAATAGAAAGTAGTTTTATAGATTACTGAAATTGATTCATACAAAATACTAAAAATCTTAATGGTTACTGTTCAAAATATCTAAATGTTAGTGTTGATTAATGACAAATCTTAAATTAACTAATATTAAAAAGTTTAATTGATGTTATTTACATTCTATGGAACTACTTAATAGATGGTTGAATTCCTTTGTGAATAGTAGCATTTAACTGGAAATGTAGGCTTGTGGAGTTAACTTAAGTCCACAATGTTAGTCTGTTGAGTTAGTTGTAACTCCATGAACTAAAAACGTTAAGTTAATAGTAATTCAACAAAGTGCTTAATTGAACACATATGAACTCTAGTATAAAAATTAAAATAGTACACAATTCTTACTCAATTTCTATGGGATCGACCTGTACTTGCATACAAATACAATATACACTGTGTACTTGCAGTTAAAAATACAAATTAGACTTAATATCTAATTTGTGTGAAAAGTTGTTTGTTACCTTAAAAGAATTTATTAATATATATAATAGACAATATCTGATTGAACAATACAGGTTTTCTAATTTAACTTTTCACAACCAAACACTTCCTTAGACTTAGGATTGCAAAACTATATACTGTCCCTCGACACTTCCTCTTACGTTAGGGGTTTTGGTTGTTCCTATTCCTTTTCTTGCATATACTTTTCTACATAAAATGCTATATTTTGAAAGAACTACAATTTGGCTTTACACCTTATCAATTATAGGACAACTTCATTGTTTGGCCTAATCCTCCTTTCTTTATTCACTATTATTTTAGTTGCCACTCTCATTCTAGTTTCTGATAGATTAGGGGTTTTAACATTCAAATCTACTACTTTCTATGTAAAATGAAAAATTTGCTCCTCTATCTCTTGGAGTTCTTTCTCCTTTATTGTATTCTAAATTTTCTTCCATGAATGTCAGTCTTCTAACCTTTGGAGGAACTTTGTTGTATCAATCCTTTCCCACTAGTTTTGCTTCACCTTCAACTTCATGGAGTTACCGAACAAAACAGAGGTGGTTTTCTTAGGAAATGTAGGATTTTCGATGATTCTTGTAGTGATAGATCCCTAAATCTGTAGTCTTAAGGGTTAAATAAGCCCTAAGTCTTTGGCAAGTTATCGAGTAATTTCTTGCATAAAATCTAGGTAAAGTGTACTCTTGTTACTTTGTTAAGTTACACATTAACTCAACAGATTAAGTTTGTTAATTTACCCTCCTACTCTGTTGAGTTATATGTTAACTCAATAGACTAAATTCGTTGATTTAAACAATGACTCAATGGAGTAAATCTATTGAACGAACTTTACTCAGAAGTTATACTTTATATATATATTTTTATATTTTTTTATGTTTTCTTACTACCTTTTACAAAATAAAAATAAAAACTATATTGGTACACACATAAAAAAAAAATTAAAGAAAACAAAGTCAAACAATTATTCTTCTATTTTCCTTTATATATATATTTATACATATTTATATATTTTTATTTTTTCAAATTAATTAATAGACCATGGGTAATCTTCTGATCTCACTTCCTCTCTAATTCTAAATGTACTTTTTGGAAATTTAAGGATAGGTTGGAGTATTTGTTCATTAACCTTAAATAAATTTTAATTTTTAGGATTTTTAATTTCAATTGTCCCATGAGAATAAATATTTCAAATAATGTAAAGTCTTGTCCATCTAGATCTTAATTTTTTTGGATGGTTATGAAGTCTAGACATATAAGAATAATTTTCTTATCTTATTTCCAAGGTTTTTGGAATAATTTTTCTATCATGTCATAACTTCATCTTTTTATTTTTTACCAATGTTCTAGAATAAGCTTCATTTCTAAACTCTTCCAATTCTATTAGTTGTTTTTGTCTATTTAGTTGCTTGATCTATATCAACATTTAAAGTCTTTAATGCCCAATAAGCTTTATATTTTAATTCCACAAGTAAATGACAACTTTTTCTATAAACTAGCTTAAAAGGAAATATCCCTAAGTTAGTTTTGTAAGCTATTTTATATGCCCAAAGTGCATCTATTAACCTAATAGCCTAATCTTTTCTAGTAGAATTAACTATTTTTTCAAGATTAACTTTATTTGTTTGTTGGCACTTTCAACCTGTCTACTAGTTTGGGAGTAATATGAAGTTGCAATTTTGTGATTTCCTCCATATTTCTTCATTAAACTTTCAAAACTTTTGTGACAAAAATGAACTCTCCTATCACTAATGATAGCTTTAGGCTCTCCAAATTTAGCTATGATATTTGTTTAACAAAATGCACCATAACCTTGTTGTCATTTATTTTGGTGGGGATTACTTCTATCCACTTAGATACATAATCTACATTCAATAGTATATAACTATATTAATTTGAAATAGGGAAAAGACCTATAAAATCAATTTCTCATAAATCAAAGATTTCAACTTCAACAATATGATTCAGAAGCATTATATTTCTCTTTAATATTCTTACTATTTGTTAACATTGTATACAACTCAAACAATATTTGTGAGCATTTTTAAATAATGTTGGCTAATAAAATCTACATTGTAAGACTTTGATAGTTGTTTTTCCTGAACCAAAATGCCTTTCATAAGCTTGATCATGATAAAAAGATAATATACTCAAATATTCAATTTCTAGAATACACATTATGACTAAACTAGGACATTTCTTAAATAAGTATGGGTTTTTCCAATAGTAGTATTTTACTCTTAAAAAAATTAATTTCTTATCTTATCTATTCCAATCCTTAGGTGTTAATCTTGTAACTAAATAATTAATTATATTTGTATACCAAGGCATTGCCTTTATTGACATTAATTATTTGTTAAGAAAATTATTATTAATATCTACTTTAGTTTTTGATATTTGCAACATTAACAAGTGATCAGCCACCATATTCTCACATCTTTTTTAATCTTTAATTTCTAAGTCAAATTCTTATAATAATAATATCCATCGTATCAGTTTAGACTTAGTTTCTTTTTTTGCTAAAAGATGTTTCAAAGTTGAATGATCAGTGTATATTATTACTTTAACTCTAATTAAATATAATTTGAATTTCTCCAAAATAAACACAACAGTTAATAACTCTTTTTCAATACTTGTATAATTTACTTGAACATCACTTAGAGTCTTGCTTGTATAATAAATCACTTTAAGAGATCTTTCTATTTTCTACCCTAGCACAACTCCTATAGCAAAATTAGATACATCACACATTAACTCAAATGGATAAGTTTAATTAAAAGCTTATATTATAGGAGTTGTAATTAGACTTATTTTAAGCTTAAACATAAGTGAAGATTGTCATCTCATATTTTTTGTTTTATAATTTCATTCGTAAGATTGATAAAGAATATTTTCTTGAAGACCTGAAAGATGAGTTACAATAGTTAAATATTATTGATAACATATAACTAACATGAGAGATACATATGAAAATAAATACACAATTTGAGATGAGTCAAGAATAAAGAAAAGAAATGATAGATAAGATGCACAAAGACATGATGATAACAATGTAGTATGAAAGAACTATTTGATATTATTTAACATTGTAATATTTGAATTGAAATGTATTTGTATTTTTTAAATATTATTTGTAATAATTAATTAAATTATTTGTACTTTTAGACAAATGTACCATTTATTTTATTATTATTATTGATTAATTTACTTCTTTTTATCATTTCTTTTCTATCGTACACTAACCTTTTATTAGAATTTCTATCTAAACTTTCTATTATATATTAAATACTTGTTAAAATTTTTATTTTCCTTCTCGTCAAAATTTTTCTTTTTATTTTCATCAAAAGTTTCCGTCATATACTAAACAATCCCAAAGAGAGGAGGAGAAGGGAAGGGGGGGGGAGGGGGGGGCCAAAGGAAAAATGGGGTTTTTATATGTGCAGAATCAATATCTTTCCTTTTCCTTCGTTTCCCAAATTTCGATTGACATTAGCCTAAATATGAAGACAAAAGAGGCACCGGCTATCTAGATGAAGTTTATGACCCTTAATATGAAGACAGACAAATCTCTAGGTTTGTTTTGTTATCTTATGTTTGGTACCTCCAATTTGTTACGATGGAATTAAAATTAAAAGAGAAATTTTTTTGTTGTGTTAATTTTCAACCTAGTTTACTAAGTCAAGCAGCTCTAATTGGCTTGAAAAAAATTCGACACTGTTGCTATATTGTTATTGTTGTACACTACTTTGCTTTCTCCATGGTATGAGTATATAATTTGTGAAAGCATGTTTAGGTTGCTCTTTAGTATATATCAATATAGGAATCTGACGAAGTATATATTTATCTTGGTTATTGCATCTTCCATTATGAATGTATATATTTGATTATTTCCTATTGGCTATAAACTACAGTCATGAGTTATGTCAGTTTGCCTGTTACTTGCATGAATATATTATTCTTTATATTTGTTTTTTTTACTGGATAACGGATTCGCATTCGATCTGGATATTTTTCATTCGTTGGCATTAAATATTTCCTATTTTTCAACTAAATTAGCTTTTCCATTCTTCTTTTCAATGTAGTGCACGAGAAGATGGTAAGTGCACATTACACATCGGAAAATAATGAGTTAAAAATATTGAAGGACCCAAGGTACTTGACGATTGTCCAATTCAATTGATGAGTAATAACAAATACTTTCAATTCTTAATAAAATTAAAAAATCATCTTAAAATATTGAATTTATTTTAAATAGTAATAATAAATATTTTAAAATATTCAACAAATCATTTTGAAATATTAGAGAGTATTCTTGGAAAAATATATTAAAATCAAGTCTATTTTTAATATTTCTAACTTTCTTAAAAGAATATTCTAGAACTATATTATTTTTCGTGTAGAGATTAACAGCTTTTAGCTCCGGATTTCAGAATTAGAGTTGCCTTCAAACACTACCTAAGACTTATTAAAAGATAAGACGTTTAGACGACTTACTTACCATTTATAATAAAATTTTATCAAAAGTAAACTTATACAAGAGAAGATGGAGAGGTAACATTGAAGGCATGCTACATATGGTATTTAATTTACTAACTTTTAGCTTGGAACACCTTTGCTTTATCTATGTCCTGGTGCGTCTAGCTTAGCGGAAACAACGTTATCTTCTGGAATTTCTTTGAGAATAGTAGCTCTCTATTTTCGAAAGCTATTTTTTTAACATCCCTTCCTAGTAGCGTAGATGATCTTAAAGATATTCAAAATTATTGGAGGATGACTAACCACAGCATTAATGGAGGGTCTCTTGTTGCTTAAGATTATATTGATCTTGCATCTCTTGTTGATAACCCAGGTGTAGGTGCAAGTGTTACCACCGTGATTTGCGGTGCTGATAAATAACTAGTTGAAGATTAGCCTTATCTTTACCAGGAATACCTGTTGCTATTATTTTCGTTTTCTCCCAAACTTATATTTGATTTTGCTTGTTCCTCTTTCTTTTTCCTTGAACTATGTAAACTTCATCTTGGTGCAAGATGCCTTTTAATAAATCTTTACCATTAGAAGAAAAAGGAAGAAAGAGAAGAGGAGATTTTGGTTTTGAAATAAAAATTAAAAAAATAAATAAATGGTGTCTCTCAATTATAAATTTAACTAAAAACATCTCTAGATAATTTACCATTCTCAATTATACATTTTTTTTGATTAATCAACAGTGGGATAGCATACGTAATCATCTACTCTATTAGGAGGGATGAGATCTTGAATTCAAATTTAGACACAAATACATGGAAAAAACATTTTTCAATTGTTACTGTGCAACCATTCCCAGTCGTAATTCTGTCAGTTAAAAAGAAGCCCTTACAAAAAAGGAATGCACCAGATTCCTCCCCCGAAATTGAAGTTCTATCTTGTGAAAATATAATCACACTTAGGGTAACAACAATGAATAGATGTGCAACATGATTAAGTACAAAAAATACAAAAGAAAAACCCGAAAGAATACATCACCCACACGCTTTATACAAGTCCTTTGTCATTCCTATCACCCAGTATACAGAAGCATATTTGATCTACATCAGTAGTCCTTTATACAGAAGTAACTCCTTTGTTAACCACTGCTCTTGAATAAATTGCTCCATTTTTGTGCGAGGCCATCTAAGATATGGCCAGAAGCACTCTTCTGCACCACCAGTTTAGCAGTAGTTCCCGCAACAGCATCGGTCTCTTGTGTAGAGCTACTGGCATCTAATTTACTGTTGTTACCGTTCGGCAATTTGTCTGAGATATGGCCGGAAGCATTCTTCTGCGCTTCCAGTTTGGTAGTGGTTCCTGTGACAGCATCAGTCTCATGGGTGGAACTGCTGGCGTCCAATGTGCTGTGGACATTCCCATTTGGCAATTTGTCAGTATGAGTTGTGCTTGTGGTAACTGCAGGGTCTGATGTTGAGTTGCGGGATGAAGGCCCTACAGGCACAGCGATGTCAGCAGCATTGCTTGATGTGGTAGGGCATTCGATCGTCGATGGGGTGGACTCTTTGTGACCATCTTCGTTTGTTCGTGTGATACCAGAATCCTTTAGTGACATCAGTATTGCTTCCGTAAGCATCTACAAATTGCACAAAGGGAAGTGTTACAATATGCACAAGTAACAAGGGAGATTTGCAGTAAACCACAGTGTTGTAGCCTAAAGTGAACTGTTGCTGGTTGGTCCAACAAAAAATTATGAAGTGTTTCATTGAAAATGGATTCTGCTGATATCCCTCAAACAACAAAATTTGTTCGAGAATCAATGAAATTAACAAAGAAATTCTCCCAAAACTTGTACATATAAATAGGTGGGTACCATATCTGTGACAGCCATTAGATGATAATATTCATTCTCTCCCCCAAAAATGGCCTGGTTCTTATTCTTCCAAAAATTCCAAAGAATATTAACTTCAATAAGTTTTTCCTTTACTAGCTATAATGCAATACTAATATGCAATGAATGCATAAAGAAGGCTCAGCTAAATCCATGGAACGGCTTACAAATTCTTTTGCGGTGATGAAGTTCAAAAAAAAGTGAATTGATTTTAGTGAAACATTCAATATTTTCTACATGATGGAAATCAGATGTGGATATTATTAGAAGAGAATTCAATCATAATAGTTCATGACAGCCTTTCACAATTATCTATACACCACAAAATACATGAAGAAATCATGGAAAAAGAAACACATTTCACTGTATATTTCTACAGAAGAAAATAGTAGGCCAAGGTTGAAAAAAAAATAGTAGGTAAAAATGGAAAGTCAATCTAAATGTAATATTTCTGCACAATTCACTGTACATTTTTGGAAGTAAAAGTGGATACCAATCTGTTTTTTAAAATGACGAGGTCTGCCACATTTCTAACATTTTAAATCTTGATCATTGGCAAAACACAGAAATATGGAAGCAAAAGTTTTTTATAAATGCTAAAAATTTATGGGGATTTACATGTATACGATTAAAATTAACAATAAATACAACAATGCTATTGGCATTTAAAAAAAAACACACTATTCATTTCCCATTTTTCATACAATTATGTCATTAAGCTAACATACTTAGTTTATTAGTTAAGATGATGGAATGCTCTCAAATACCGTTAAAATTTAATATATCTTACCAATTTTATTGCACAATAATTTTTTGGTTGTTCAAACAACAAATTTTCTACCTATTGATTAATATGTTCTTAAACTTGCTCTTCTTCATACTTCAATCACGGGACAAAAGGTTCATTGTCGTGAAATGAAAGGAAAGTTAGGATAGTTTAGTTATTTCATGCCACTAGGTTAGATTTAAATTATATGTTGGTTTATTGGTATAATGACAATGATCTAATTGCATGAAAAAATAGGGACAAATGGTTTACATGTGCTTTTGAAAATATTGATGACAATTTTGTATTTGTTATCAATTTTAATGATATATGTGTAAATCCCTCAAATTTTGTGTTGATGTCAGTTGATCAGAGAGAGAATTGATCATATCTTTTTGAGTTAATGGCAAGGTTACATATATATAGACCTAGGGTCTTACATGGATATCCATTTACTTGTCTATACCGATACACATAAATAGAAAAACATCTACCAATCCTCGTCAAATTGAAGCATGTACATTAAACACGTCCAACTTGTCACAAATAGTTTGAAAGGTCTTTACACTCAATCCTTTGGTGAAAAGGTTTCCTAGCTACTCTGAAAACCATGTACCAGGAATAGATATGATGCCAAACTACACTAAATCTCTATCAATAATGACAATTTATCTCACTATCACTAACATAAGTACAAAACCTAAATGTCAATTTCCTATCGCTTTTTTCTCCTACAAAACTAGAATTAGAATAGGCTTTAATGTGTAGGTGATCATTTTTCATATAGATTAGCTTGCAACTTGGATTGCCTTTCAAGTATGCTAGAATATGCAAGACAACTTGCCAATGTACTACTTGAGGATCATGCCTTAATTAAGTAATCCAATTATGTAGGCTAAATCAGGATGTGTCACTATCAAATAGATTAACTTCCTAATTAACCTCTTATACCTACCAACATCATCAAATGCCTTGTATCCTTGAGTTCTAGCTAGTGTACCCAGGTGGTGGGATGTCTTCTCACCACCTATATAATTGCAGGTTCAAATTTGAACCAGCAGGATACACTTGCAAAAAAAACTGAGGGTTCTATTCTATAAGCGTACTCTCAAGTCTGCATTTTAAGAGTCCTACCAATTGAAGCATATCAAGCACAAACCTCCTTTGTGAAAGTATTAATATGTTCCTAACATGGCAAACTCTATCACCAATAAATACTTAGGTCTTATCATATCTTTTGTGATGAGGTACTTTATCAGGTACTCTTTCATTTCAATGATATTGATCATGTTACTACTTGTCAAAAGAATATCATCAACATATACAATCAAGAATATGCAACCACCTATTGTTCTTTTGATAAACATAGAGTGATTCATTGCATACTTGGTGAATCCACGATACATCACCACATCAATAAACTTTTGAAACCACACATGAGGATTCTACTTCAAGCCATATATAATTTCTTGAGTCGGTATATTTCCCTCCTTAAGCAACATAGGTGATTACTCCATATATGTTTTTCCTCTAGTATATCATATAGAAATGCATTCTTTATATCTAATTGGCACACTTGTCGTGACTAATTCACTAAATCAACAATAGCATATAATAAATAGAGATGAGGCAAACAATGAGAGAAAATGTCTTCACATAATCAATGCCATAAACTTAAGGCAAAAAAAGTGACGTCTAATAACGACATAAAAGTGGGTGATAACATCAATACCTTTTTAAGTATAAGAATATCCAACAAACACATATTTTATAAATCTTAGAGCAAGTTTGTTTCAGCCAAGGATAAAAGCTTATTATTCTAGCAAAAGGAAACAACTTGTTATTGAACCTTATAGCCTAAACGTGTAGATACCATATGATCAATATGTAACAATAAATTGTTGAGCAATCAGCATACATAGAAGTCAATATATAATTCAACATAGATTTTATGTGGTTCGACAACTGCCTACATCCATAGGTGGTGGAGATCTTGTTATTACTCTTTCAACTCCTTATAACTCAGTTTGACTACGATACACACTTACACAATGTATCCTTACACATCCACACTACATATAGGATTACACATACCTTTTTATACACACACATTAAGGTATAAGGAGACTACAGTAAATATATGGACAACATCATAACACATCAACTAACCGAATGTTGGTTAGTTGAACACTTAACCTTTTGAGTACTTGGAGTGTTATTATGTACTTTAGTCACTTAGGCGATAACTCACCGTCTGTCTCGACTACTTATCCCTTAACTAGTCGAATCTTTAGTCTTTAGCTTCCACCATCTTCACATGAGAACTTACTCCTCCACATGACCAGAACTCGAACAGTTATCAATAACTATTCAAATCTCCTACTTAACCTACCGACTCTCAAAGTGTTAAGCTGCTACGGCTTCCATAGCTATGACTAATCTGTGACAATAACTCATTGACCCTCAAAGCGTAGTCTCCTTTATGACCTTTCCAATGCTAACTTACTATCTTCGTTACAAGCTTCCCAAGTTATCTTGTGTCCTTCTACTAGACACTTATCTCCATAACTTGTTGTATTGTCCAGGTAACTCACTGACTACACCTTTGAGTTTCAATAATGATTGATCTATTGTCCCTTTAAGTAATGTCTTTGCTTCTAGTAATCACTATAAACTCAGTCTGATCTCAACATTACATCAAGATCACAATCCGACTATTCTTTAACAAAGCAGTCTCTACATAACCCTAACAATCTCCCACTTAAAGACTGACTTGTTAACAACTTATAAATCAACAACCTACTCTTGTTGTATGTCTCATGCAATCATCAGATTCTATCAGTTTACTCAACAACAATATCTTACGAATTTTAAACTAGTTCACTCAACAACCGCTTGTGTTTTAACTGGTTAACATAACAACCATATATGAGTTTTACTGGTTTACTCAACAACCTTAGCATGTGAACTTCTATGTGTTTCTAGGCTTACACACCAATCGTGTCACTCATTGCAGCACTAGAACTTTTAAGGGCTTAATTCTACAACCCACCCATTGTTTCACTTGAATATGCTCTACTTCCTGCGAAGCTACTCACTCCAATTGAATGAGTCCTCAGCATCAAGTTTGTTCTAGTACTTCCACTACATAGAGGCTCTCATTGAAACAGAATTTTCACTTCCTCCATAAGCATTCACCGCAACATTGGCCTTGCTGCCATCTTGCTCATCCTTGTAGTCTTTAGGGGACTTTTCATCAGAGCCATCACCAACTCTGACATTCTTCCTCGTGTGCTTATCTTTGTTGCATTTCTACAGAAATTGTGCTCCCTCGTTCAACACTGTCTTTTTACCATCCCTTAGTGTTGCTACCCTTCTTTTGCAACTACCACCAATGTTTCCACTCTTCTTGCAATGACTTGTGGAATCAGTAAATGCAACTTTCTTCACAACACATATACCCTTTAAACTGGAGGCATTATACAAGGTACCAACTTTCTTACCTTTTGCCACAATCAAAACTCCTTGGGTTACCTTCCACCACCAAAACTGGTGTGATAACTTTCAAAATCCAACTGGCTAGTGGAAATTACGTTCTTTAGATCAGAGACATATTTGACCATCTTCAACCTCCCAAGTCCATTGCAGTTGGTTTGGATAGTGATTTCACCTTCCCTACAGACATCAAGTTCTCTGCCATCTCTTAAGTGGATTGAACCTTTCTTAGACATATCAAGGTTCACCAACCAATTTAGACAGCTCATTGAATGAAAGGATGCTCCTAAGTCCATCCATCAGAACTCCACAGAACTTTCAACACTACACACTAAGGCCTCAACAAAGTCATCACTTGTCAAGTTTGCAAAGCACTTCTCTTGTGCCCTAGGCACCTTGCAATGTTTGCGAATATGGCCTTTGTTGCCATAGTTCCAACAAACAAGATTCCTATGGTACCTCCTACTAGACTTAGATCTACCATGAGAACTACATCTCTATGGTGTTGTGTCTTCCCTCTTTTATCGATGTTCAAGGTAGCACCTAATGTGCTTGCCTCTCCATAGTCCCTCTTCCAAATATCTTCATTGAAGATCAAGTTCCTAGAGAAGCTTTTTAAATAGTCCCTCTACTAACGTGGCCTCTTCCAAATAGTCCCTTTTCCAAATATCTTCATATTGCAACTTCTCATAGAGAACTACTTTAGTGATAGTCATCGACCAACTCTCAGGCAATGATAACAATAAAATTAGAGCCTTTATTTCATCGTCAAAGCTAATATCAATTGAGTTCAGCTTGGTGATGGAGTTCACTTCATTGATGTAATTAAGCACACTACCACTCTCTACCATCTTCAGATTGAAGAGCTTGCACATCAAATATATCTTATTAGCCATTGACAGTTTCTCATACATATTCGATAGTACTTTCAAGAGTCCTGCAATAGTCTTCTCTTAAGTAATGTTGAACGCAACATTCCTCATGAATATCAACTTAACCAGACCTAAAGTTTTTTGTCGAGCAACTCCCACCTGCCTTGTTCCATGCCTTCCGATTTTCTCCCCACTTGTGCAAATTTCTCTAATATAGACAATCCTTTATTTACATCTTCTAAAATCCAAAATCATTACCATCAAACTTGTCAACCAAGATCTTGCTATCTTGCATTGCCATCTTTTCTTTTTAACCTTGTGCGACACTCCAAGGATTTGAACCTGAAGCTTTGATACCAATTGTTGAGCAGCTGATGCATGCAAAAGTCAATACACAGCTCAACCTGTCACACACACATGTAAGAAGAACATGAGAAAACAAGGTGAAACATAGATTTTACATAATTTAGCAACTACCTATGTCCATGAGTTGTAGAGATCTCGTTGTTGCTCTTTCAATTCCTTACAACTCAGTTCGACAACAATACACATTTACACAATGTATCTTTACACATCCACACTACATATAAGATTACACATGCCTTTTTATACACGCACATTAAGGTATAAGGACATTACAGTAAATACATAGACAACATCATAATACATCAACTAGTCCAATGTCAGTTAGTTGAATACTTAACCTTCTAAGCAACTAGAGTGTCATTTTGTACTTTTGGTCATTTAGGCGATAACTCACCATCAGTCTCGACTACTTATCCCTTAACTAGCCAAATCTTCAACTTCCATCGTCTTCATGTGAGAACTTACTCCTCTACGTGACTAAAAATCGAATAGTTATTAATAACTATCTCAATCTCTTGCCTAACTAGTTGACTCTCGAAGCGTTAAGCTACTACAACTTCTATAGTTGTGACTAACCTACAATAGTAACTCACTAACCCTCAGAGTATAGTCTCAATTCATTGAGCTTCACAACCTTTCCAATGCTAACTCATCATCTTCATTACAAGCTTCCCAAGTTATCCTATGTCTTTCTGTTGGACACTTATCTTCATAACTCATTGTGTTGTGTGAGTAACTCATTGATTGCACATTTGAGCTTCAACAATGATCGATCTGATTTCCCTTTGAGTAATGACTTTCCTTCTAGTAATCATTTTAAATTCACTCTAATCTCAGCATCACATTAGGCACAATCCAATTGTCCTTTAACAAGGTAATCTCCATATAACCCTAACAAGAATTGCATTAGACTAAGTGCTTTAGCACTTTAATCTCAACGATGAGAGTGTGAGCTACATGAAGAAGATGATAATGTTATCATTCAATAACGCTATTTTATTGAGAAGTGTATACATAGTTTGATGAAAAATTTCCAAGGGAGCACAAAAATTTTGCAAGTCATTTTGCATAAACTTTAAAGCATTATCAATATAAAGAATCTTTAGCTTAATAGAAAACTAATTTATTATTTCATTATAAAATTGCTTGGCTACATCAAAGACACAAACTCTATCTTTCAATAAAAAAAACTCATAACACTCTTGGAATAATTATCAACAAATACAATATAATATCTATACTTTAGAATAGCAAACATGAGTAGGACATTGTACATCACAATGAAATAAATCAAATAGATGTGCACTACTAGACAGACAAATGCTTGTAGGTAACATGGTGGTGTTTATTCAACAAACATGACTCCTAACTGACTGTGCTAACATCTAAGGGAGATCCTATTGGAGCTAATTGAATGAGGAATAGCCAAGATAACAGTGCCATAGAAATGACTCAAAAGTAGAAGCCACAATCACAAGGACTAGAGATATCTCATCTGGCAGCAAGTACACACCTTTGGCATGCTCATAGCTCAATTCAATTATCTCCATTTGCAGATCTTGGAAAGTACAATAAAAAGGATAGGAGATTACAAAACAAAATAATTGCTTGGTGATTACACTAACAAAAAGTAAATGGACTGGAAACCTAGGTAAAGAACCTTTTCAAGGGTATTCTAGGAAAAGGCATGAACTACCCTTTTGTTAGATACAATGTAACTACAACCATCAACAATGACTATTTATGGCGTAGCAGAAAGCTAGGAAAAGAAACTAAATATAGTGTGTACCTAACATGTGCGTAGAAGTGCCAAAGTCTATAATCCAAGAGTCTTTTTGAGTAATTAACATAGCACTGGTACTTATGTAGTAGCATGAAAAGTAGAGTGTGTATATTGATAAATCTACAACTAAAGGAACTTGTCATAGTTTGATTGTGAGATCATCAAAGTAGGCTGCATTGGCTGATCAGATGAACTAGACTTAATAGAGGAAACTAATTATGCCATAGGTGACCGACCCTACTTAACCCAGCACCTATCTAATGTGTGATTGGTCCTACCACAATGATCACATTTCCTATCGCATCCACCTCTATGACCACTTGTACCACATGAACTCTGACCACTGTGACCTTGACCAGCAGACATCACTGTTGAGGACTCTCGTAGATGTTGGCATGGTTGTCAAAATATGTAGAACCTGAGAGAAAATAATCTGAAGTGTAGGAATAGTCTCAGACCAAGCATTTACCCTTTCATCTATGTTGCTAATTCTAGGTTGAGGCCTGCTAAAAATGTTGCAACCACCGACTCCTTGTATTGCCGCATCTTAGAAATATCAACGAATGATTGATAAATCTCCAACTCATCAAATAGTTTCCAAAGTGTACTTTAGTACTGTTCAGCAGTCTACTCCCCATAATGATGCATAAATATATGCTCATAAATCTCATAGATCCAAACAATATTTTTTACATATGTGGCCTAGATACTGTCCCATAATTTCTTGGCCAAGTTTAGCATCATAACATTTTGTATGATGTATCATTAATTAACCATGAAATTATAACACAATCATTGGTTAGCTAATCTTCATACTCTCTATCTTTAACATCTGTGTATCGCATGTGATATGACAGATCTTTCAGAGAGCACCCAAAAAAGACTCAAAAGCTTCCACAACAAATAATTTTTCCCATCAAACTTAATCAAGGTGTTGGTGAATCCTTTGATCCAACTATCATGAGATGTGGCCATTGTGACTTTAAAAGCTGCCTGAATGCTGGAATATACCACTGTCCAGTCTGAAGTAACACAAAAATCTCCTGATCTTACTGTCATATACTGATCTAGTAGTGACTAGGACATCACAGCCTTAGGAAAAACAAAAAATACTGAGAAGATGACTGCAGTAGTTCAAATCATGGGACAACCACCTACCAGCTGCAAGTTTTGCTGGTTATCTCAAAAGGATGAAGTGGAAGGTGGAGAAGGGACAACAAGGGGGGGTGAAGGACAGGACAGATCAGATCAGATCAGACCAGCTTTAGTTGTCCTTTGGGTTTAAAACTAACTTGGTCCATGATCTATGATCATAACCAATAGCCTACTAAATCTAGACCAATTTCACTTCTGTATTTATAAAAAATTACTTAAGTCACAAGATACTAATAGAACAAAGTATAAGTCATCTATATGGTTTACGATCATTCTACTCATTAAATTGTTTGAGGCTATAGAAATCAAAATTATCAAATTAGTATTCTTTTTCTGGTAAGAGCAATAGAGAACCATCAGACGTACTGGTTTCACAATGAAAGAAAAATTGCTTCATGGTGAACTTAGAGACTTAACAACATATAGTAGTCTATGCAATGCAAGAAAGATATATAAAACCATACCTAAACACCATAGAATTCAAACAAGGAAATAATAAAAGGTAGTTACCCTTTCTTCATCTTCAATGCTAGAAGGCATATCTAAGGAGGAATCAACTGAATACTCCCAATATTGTTCATCTGCTGAAGTTGGACAAGGTGCTACAGGAGAACTACAGGATGGATGCAAACTAGAAGTACTTTGCTCTTCCTGTTTCAGACAATAGAATGAAGTTAATGTTCCAATGTTTTGTATATTTATACTATTAAATGAAAAGTTGAATTGGTCCCCTCCCTGCTCCTCTAGCTGGTCATTTTGGTGTTATCTCCAAACTATCCTTAGATCAAAAACAAATCTAAATATGTAAATTCAAATCATCTTAAAAAAATGAAATTCCAAATTCTCAATCTCACCTAATCAAACACAAGAAACAGTCAAAATTAATTGTTTTCTGGATTGAACTATGATCCCAAATTCAAAATCAAAACCAACTTCACAGAATTTTGATGATAACAAAAACAAAAATATTCTTTATTATGAAAAAATGATTCTCACACTTAATTATGTGTATAAAGAAATTTACAAGGGAAACTAATGAAGATTTAATATCAATAAACAAAATGAAAACATGTGCCACATAGGAGGATTTCATGTAAAGCGGAAAGTGAAGGACTTCAGATTCAACTACAACAATTAGTTAAGTCAACTTAAGGGGAGATTGAAGTCAAATGTCGTATTTGTGTTTTCATTTGAGTTCAAGAGTGGCAATTTTATTTTTTATTAAACCTTAGATGAATGTAAGGTAATCTAGAATAGACAAATCATATAGAAGCCTAAGTTAGAAAACTTATAAAAAAATCAACTCAATCTTAGTACTAAACTGAAGTTGGATGGTTGATTCATTTCCGTAAGGAGAGAAGTTGAGAGTAAATTGATTGATTTATGGATATTGGTCTCCAAATTTTGGGTAGAAGTTGGGCTAGGGAATTTTTGGTCCACCAGCACTGGATGGGGTTGCAGTCAACCGATCAAATTGATCCTTGAAGGTTTTGATTGATCAATTAGGAAATCAATCTACAGTTTTTCTAGTCATTGGACAGGATTGAATACTAGCCATTACACACACTTATTGACCAATCTTTTTGCTATAAAATAAGATGCATTAACCACCAATTCATAAGACTTGAATGCTCAATCAATTCCTTAACCACACTCATCGTTCTTCATTCTAAAGAGAAATAATTTACTCCCACTCTCTCTCAAGGTCAAAAAAGTTCTTTTAGTGTGCATCAACTTTGATTATCTTTAAACGTCCAAGAACACTCTTGTAGAGGTTAGGCTTGAAGCTTGGTAATGTGCGTTTTAGTCAAGTTTCTCTTTGGATTGTAAGGAGGTCATGCGGATTGATAGAGGTAAGCTTGGCAAGATAGTTACCAAAGAAGGTTTGTAATTGACAACAAGGAGTTGACCCAAAACAACACAGGTTAGTGAAAAACCTAAGAGAAAGTCTTGAGTATACTGGTTAGGATGGTTCAACTACTATAAATTATTTAGTGTATCCATTCATTGTCTCTTCTTAATTAGGCAGTTTAATCAAATAACTCAACTCATTACTCACATTTACAATTAATCACCAATTAATTATCTTGGCATTAAAGATTTAATTTTATTTCTTTACCATTCACTCTCTTCTAATGAAGCTATCAATTTTAATACAAACAATAACCACAATCAAGCAAGATCAACAATCACAAAGAACAACTTCCTCCATCAATAGATAATTATTGAGAAGAGAAAACCACAATCAGGTTAGATTGGTTTTTATTTCTACATGGCAGTATGGCTCAATGTATTGGCTTTTGGGCTTCACCATTATTCATCAAACACAAACCAAAAACCAACATCCTAGGTATCTATCACAATATTTTTCTAAGAGTCTTCTATCAGTACTTTTTTTTGCTAACAAAAGCAAACACCAATCCTGGTTGAATTATGCAAAATCCATTGGAGGATGAGAGGAGATTCAATCCATTGAAAGACATCAAGATTTTGGAAAAAGGAAAAATGAAGTATAAATAAGTCAATGGAGGAGGCAAGGGGTTGGGGGCATGGGTGCAAGGGCACCGGGGTGTGTGGGGGGGGGGGGGGGGGGGGGGTGTAGGAAAGAGTAGGAGTGTATGGGAGACAGTGGTGGAGCTGGTTAAATTGCTGCCCCCTGTCCAACCAATTAGTAAGAACTGAGCTCGAACCCATGGGGTTGATGAGGCTTGGGAAGGCTTGAAAAGTACCATTTTTGCAGAGGAACCAAAGCCGATGCCATGATGTGGGAAATAGATGTGGTCATTGTAGAGGGAACCAAAGTGGTTCTTAATAGAAGAAGAGAATATATTCACAGAGAGCAGGTGGGGTTTGCTGGTGGTGGTAGAAAGATAGACATGTCGGCCTTGTCTATTTAGATAGAGATTGTGAAGCAACATAAATGGTTTAATGACCCAAGAATAAAGTGGAAATACTCAACATCAATCTTCTTTAATGGTTTACTTTTTGTTGCAAGTGGGATCAATAACACCGATGTTGTCATGAGGCATATCAAGGACAGTCTATGTCATCTTTGCATGTTTATTTTCTTAGCTTGATTGACTAAGGCTAGGGGAAATCATACAGGAAAAGAACACTCTCATGAAACTGATGTGCAAATTGTATGCCCAAAAAATCATAAATACTGATTAATATTAATTATTATTGGATTAGTGGAGTTCAATGATGAACTAAAGAAGTTCTTGTGGAAAAAGTGGATTAACTTTGAATTGTACTGTTTTATACTGGTCTGAATTTGCAACATGGAATAAACTTTCTGATTAGTATATTTCCTTAAAAAGTTAAAAACAATAATGTAGATGATATAATATTTTACATTTTGCGTTCTTCCTCAAAAAGTTACATTTTGCATCAAAGAGGATTGGTCAATTATTCTTCTTCAATAATTAAAAATGCTAGCATTAATCTTAATTTTCTATAATTGTTCCTTCACATACAGTTTGTATGTGTATTTTACTAGTCAATAATTAGAGCAAGTGATCAATCCATTATATTAACCACATCTAAAACAAGGTCGAGTTTGACAACCAAATTAAAGAGAATAAATTCTCCAATTGGAAAGCTCTATGAATCATAGATAGGAAATGATGATACCCCAGTCCCAGGTAGCCTGTCTTGATGGGAAATGTCAGAAGGAACCTGCACCATTATATATATGAAATTAGAAAAGTCAGTAAGAAGCAAAATGAAAAGAATCACTTATATAATTGCATTTATTTTAGGATTTTAGGTATATTATTCAAATCTTGCGAATAAGGTAATGTTTGGCACAATGGTAAGGTTGTTTCATTGTAAATGAGATATCATTTGAATGTTATGAAATGAAATTAGCACCTCTCTTGATCCCACATTTTCAAGAAACTAGTGAATTGGGTTGCCCTTTTTATTTGTTACACACATGCAGTGGTGGAGACAAAACATGTAGAACAGTGAGTCATAATATGCAAGTATAATAACTGAAAATTTTCAGTTAATATATGCAATTTTATATTAAAAATAATAAAAGTTATGGGAAATTTGGCATAAAGTAATTTAGTCATATCTTTAGGAAGCCAAGGAAGACACTAATTAGGAGAGAAGATTTAATTAATAAAAAAAAGAAGAAAAGGATTCATGTAACTAACCTCATGTAACGAAATTATAACTCAAGTTGTTGTTATGCTATTTATACTAAAAAGATCAAATGATAATATTGTATATTTTCATATTGTTTTATGATGGTATTATTGTCGTTCTTCTCAAATATATCCCACTCAATTTATACAAATAGACAATCATTCACAAATCTACATAACTCAATTATGTATTTAAAATATGTATGATATATATCATAGTGAAATAGTAAGAAACACAATCAACTTCAATGTCACACAAGCACACATACATAAAGAGATCACATTGGTGAACTTTTCTAGATATAACACATGGAAAACTAAAAAAGGTAGCCCCACTCTTGACCAAAAGGGAACCTCAGATCTCAGATGTAGCACTTGACTATGAAATAAATGCAGATAATCCACATGAAAAAGGAAATAAATGCAAGAAATATCATCTCTGCATGTTCACAAATAGATTCAAATTTACAAGAAGTCAGTGAAGGAAGCCAGCAGAAAAGTGCTAGCCAAATGCAAAATATGACATACATCTGTGCGGCTCATAGGCCTTCTCAGACGCACTTGGTTAATAGCATCTTCTGTGCTGACTATTGTAGGCTCTACAACACCAGAAATGAACAATAAGCAATAGATATTTTCTCAAGAAAATTTTAGAGGAATAAATTTAGAAGGAAAGACTGAGAATCTTGCCAAAAGATGGCAGCATAATGTTGTTACTATTATGATCAAGACCATTTACAGCTTCCCAATGATCCTGCAGAAAAGTATCTTGCTAGAATAACAAACGACTATTCCATATTTTAAATCTAATCACTTGCACCATGTTATACCATTCCTTACCTGATGAAAATAATCATGCATTGAATTTGTATGGTAGAAAAGCTCATCATAAACACCCTTTGGAGGATTGAGCACATTATGAAAGAAAATGGTTATTGAATCAAAATAAAATTGTGGACGAGGAGAATTGTGATCCCCATCAAACTTGATTATATTTTTATCACCCTGAAAATCAAAATAAGAAATAAACATAAGTTTTTATGAAATGAACAACCAGCCAGCCACAGGCCAGCCATCTCTAGAGCCTTCTCATTATTAATTTGTTCAATAAAATATTTTTCTTCAATTAGATTCTTGGCTAAATATTGAGCAATTATAAACAGAAGATAGACAAAAAGAATGCATCTGATTCAAATTGTTGAATGATACATTTATGACCATTCCTTTCACGTTTGTTGTAGTTGGGTTTAAAAGCCCTGGCAAAAAGTGTTTGCTTTGAAAAGGAAACCTTTACCTTTATAGGATTCCAGCAATAGTTTCTTGCGATACACAGATTGATATTTCATGTAATAATTCAATGTACACAATAGATATGATATTATTTATATCGAAGATAACAAAATATATCACTTTTATTATTTTTTATTAATATTATTAGCTTAAATAGTGTTCATTTGTCTGTAATTAATTGCTTATGATACATGCTAAATGTAAAAATTAAATAAAATTTTTAAAAGAACATACTCATTAATCTAGACATTTCTTTATTAAATTAATCAGCAAAAATTTAATTAGAATTTTACTTGCAATTATCTACATAATAAAATTCAAGGATGACAAGAAAACCACTTTTAATGAGTAATGCTTATTTTTATGTGAAAGTGTGTTACTTCTTATATGAGACAAAAATCATATAATAATAAGACATACGGTTTCACAACTATCTAGAAAATGGAAGAAAAAATTTATTTGAAAAGTGATCCAAAATTTATAATAAATTGCATAAAAATTATAATGAGGACTTAGGGGCCTTATCACCTATCATCTTGAATATTGCTGTCTAATCATTTGTGTCCAATGGCACAAGAGTGAGGTTGGAGGTGACATAGGGAATCATAAAGGCCTTCATCAAGGACCATGAGTCTAACCAACCCAACATCCAAATATCTTATCCATTCTGCCTAACCAGGGAGATTGATTCATATCAGACCATGTGAATGAATCACCAAAAACATCAATTTCTAATCACACCATATTACAAAGGACAACAATGAACTATGATGGACTCTTAACAGCTCCTTGCCATAGGGATGTTCCTATCCTCAGTAAACTATGACAGTGAAGTCTTTGCCCACAAGAAGACAATGAAGGGTGCTGTCAAGCTGCCTCAACATATCCCACAAGGCTTGCCTTGTAACTTGCTCACAGATGCCATATACATTCATTATACCAATCTCCTGTAACAAGAATAAAACTTCCAACACCACCAACCAAAGAACTCTAGATAAGGCAAAACTTCTATGGCTCACATAACAATGCAAGTACACCTAAAATGCCTTCTACCAACTTGAACACCTACACTCCCCATGACAGATCAACTCATCCAATCATCTGCAATGTTCAGTTTGGTCTCCTGATAGCAAACAACATTTGGCTTGGCCTCATAAATTATTAATTGTACTACGCTTCTCTTGTCCCATTTGCCTAAGCCTCTAACATTCCAAGAAAAAAAAACCTTCATTAGTAATGGTTTAAATTCTACTCCCACATGCTTGCTGCTTCAGCATGTAGGCCTCCACCAACATAGCAGATACCCCTGATCAAATAGGCCTCTCCCCTTATAGAGAAACCAAACATTCTATCATAGTTGTGATGAAATCATCCAACATTATATAGACATTTGCTACAACCTGCACCCCATTATAACACAAAAAGTGTTTGATACCATATACAATGGTCAATCATGCATAGAGATGTTAAATGAGTTGGGCCACTATAGTCAACTCGGCTCGACTCATAATGGGCTAACCCGGTCTAGCTCAATTTAAAAAATTGGATTAGGCTAGACTATAGAAATGTGTAATATCAGCCCATGATGTAATATCGAGTTGGCCCATAGGCCAAACGTTCGTTTTTTATGAACGTTAAAACTTAAACAAATGTTCATTTGTTAACAAACATTTGTAAAAATGTTCGTAAACGATAAACTTTAGAGGAAAGAGAGAGAGGGAAAGGGAAAGAGAGAGAGAGAGAGAGAAGATGTAAAACTTTATAAATAAAAAAGAATGTTAAAATTTTTTTCACAACTCATACTTATTTAATATTCTCTCTTTCTTTCACAAAATACAAAGTTCATCTTTCAAACTTCAACTTTCAAATTTCTTCAATTCTCAACTCAACTTTTGTCTTTTATTTGTAAAAATGATACAACTTCAATGAGTTCATCTTTGATAACATCAACAACGATGATTTTGCAATATTTCAACAAGAACAATAACATTTTCAATCTCAAATTATGGAATGTGAAACATCTTCAAGTACTATTGCTAAATCAAGAAAAAGATCTAATTTATAGTCTAAGTTTACAATAAAGGTGAAAAATCTAGGAGATGACACTATGATGCAAATGGTCTATTGTAACATTTGCAATGTAGATTTTTCATACAAAAGTTTAGTCAGTATAAGTCATCTATCTAAAAATTTAGCTAGTTACTCATTTAAAAATCTTGAAAAAAAATAAAATAATTTAAACACAAATTAATTTTAACATTGAAGATAATATAATACAATGAAATTATGATCTTAGAAATGTTAAAGAACCACATGCTAAATTTATTGCTATTCAAAATTTACCTACTAATTTTGGTGATAGTTAATATTTTTAAGATTATATTTTATAAGCTTATTGTTTACAATTTAAAAAAGTTTCTAAAAATACAACTAGACAAGATATTATTGAACTTTATAATAAACTTAGAAAGAAATTAATTAATATAATAGGTTCTATTAATACATCTATAACATATACATCTGATATTTAGAAGGATAAAATTAAAATAATATATATTACTCTTACTGCACATTTTATTGATGATAATTGAATTTTACAAAAAAGATTAATAGAATTCAGAAGAATAAATTATTCACATAATGCTTAAAATATTTTTTCTACTATTATGGAAATTTTTGAATTTTATCAAATTAAAGAAAAAGTAGGTAGTATTACATTTGATAATGTATCTAACAATAATGCAATTATCCCTATGTTTAAAAATAAATTGACTTTACCAAATGATTTTGATTTATTTCACCGAAGATGTATACGCCATATAATTAATCTTATAATTCAAATAGGTGTTGAAGAAATAAAACATTTTGTAGAAAATATTAGAACTACATTAACTTACATTTAAACTAATGATAGATATCAACAAGAATTTAATCATGTATGTGATTCATTTGATTTACTACATAAGACATTTACAATGGATATTCTTTATAGGTGGAATTCATTATATTTAATGTTAAATAATTATTTACTTTATAAAGAACTATAAAAACTTATTATAATCATAGAATTAATGATAGTACAATATCATTAGATAAAAATGATTTTGCAATAGTTAATTGTTTTATTAAAATTTTAAAATTATTTTATAGTGCAACAGAACATTTATTAGGAATATATTATTCTACATTTGTTTATGCAATTCACCATTTATATAATATTGCAAGAGTTTTTAATAATTATTGGTAATTATACATTTTTTACATCTATAATTTTAAAAATAAAAGAATTTTTTTAAAAATATTGGAATAAGAAACATCTTTTATATACATTAAGTCCTTGTTTAGATCCTAGGACTAAAATAAAAGTTGTTAAAAAATTAATAATAGTAATAAAAAATTGTTTAATTGTAGAATTTAATGTAACAATTGCAAATATAGAAGAAAGTTTAAACAACAGTTTGATTTATATGTTATAAAATATGGATCACAAAAATTACAAAATACATCTTATTTACCACAACCATAGTCATCATCATCAATATATGATTTTAATATATTTATTGATGATTATAGTGAATCTAGCTCAACAAATAAGTAAGAGTTAATTAATTTTAATAATATTAATCATAATTATTTAATAAGAGATAATCTTAATTTTCTAGATTTTGATGTAATTAATTAGTAGAAAACCATAAAACATACATTTACTATTTCATATTTAATGGTTAAAGACTTATTAACAATTTCAACTTCTTCTGTAACATGTAAACAAATATTTAGTATTAGTGATAATATATTAAATGATAGAAAAATGTTAAAAGATAATATTTTAAAAACATTAATATGTGTTAAAGATTGAGAATTTAATCATGTTCGTGGATAGCAATAATAATATGAATTTATAGATGAATTTGCAAATTTAAATATTTGAATGTAATTAAGTAAATTAAATGTAAAAATATTTGATATAATTACAAGTATAATGTATTTTTAATTTCAATTCAGAAATAAAATATTTTATTTTAACTTTATGAGAATGTGTTGAATGATGACTTGATGTCTTGACCTTGATGTTAATGTGTTGATGTATCATGTATTTATAAATAAAATAACTTATTCTTTTTATGTTAATTTATTTGTCGAAAACTCAAAAAGTCAAAATCCATTATCCACCTTTGGTTCGAAGTCTACAGTCCACCATCCACATTGTACCGCCACACTAGTTCGTATGTTGCATTTTTTTTAAATTTTTTAACGTAATGTAACATTGTCTAACAACTCTAATAGACTAGCATTCGAAAAGAACTTGGGAAATGGTTATCGATTGAATCGAACTCAAGAGTCAGGTCTTGTCGAGATTCTTTGATCTGCTTATCTGTTGTCTGCATGTTGCATTTTTTTTTCAATTTTTTAACCTAACGTAAGTAAGTAACATTGTCTAAGTGTCTAACGTTCGGTCCAACCAATTCTTAGGAGTTGGGATTCTCAAGAATCTTTGATCGAATGTTGTAATAAAAAATTCAATCTTCAATTGAATCAAAGACGAACTTCGATCCAATTGAAGTTTTTTTTTATTTTATATAAAAAAATATAAAAATCTTCGATCAGGTCTTGTTGAGATTCTTAGATCTACTCATTTGTTGTCTGCATGTTACATTTTTTTTTCAATTTTTTAACCTAACATAAGTAACATTGTCTAAGTGCCTAATGTTTGATCCAACCGATTCTTGGGAGTTGGGATTCTCAAGAATCTTCAATCAAATGTTGTAATAAAAAATTCAATCTTCGATTGAATTGAAGACGAACTTCAATCCAATCGAAATTTTTTTTATTTTATATAACAAAAATATAAAAATCTTCGATCAAACTGACATTTTTTTGTTTTGTTTATTACAAATATTTAGTAGAATCAAAGATGAAATAAAAACTTTACAAATCTTCAATCGAACCAACATTATCTTTAGCCTAATCAAAGTTTTTTTCTTTTATATAAAAAAATATAAAAACCTTCGATATATTTATTTAAATTCTTTAATTTTCAATTTCTTTAAAGGCAACATAAATATTTAATAAATGGTCATGTTCACGATAGTAGTCTAACAATAAATAACATGTTAAATAATTATTAGTCAATTGATTTAATTCCACGAGCTAGGGCTATGAGTCGAGCTAGGTCGGCCCAAAGCATAGCTTGTATGGGCTTTTATTTTCAGATTAGGCCAATCTAGCCTAGCCCATTGACATCTATAATTGTACAAGATTAGCACTACCCTCTGCAACCTAAGCCCCACCTCCACCCCTCCACTAACCCTAAGTTGTTGTCAAACAATACTTGAGACCAATTAAGCTCTAGTTACCAACAACAAAGAAGTTGGAGGAACAAGAAGATAAGGGGAGGGAAGGTGAAAGTAAGGTTATATTATCTAAGGGGATGTTAACCATAAAAGAGTGTTAGATCTTGTTACCAACTCCATCTACACTACAATGGGGTCCATCACTACCACTTCTTCCCAGAATAGTACATAAATCAAGCCCTTAATCCTCTATATCTACCAATGGTCCTCCATTAACAAGAGATCTTAGAATCACAGTTGGCATCTCCTTTGCTACCTAATACTTTACCATTCGATGCACAACACTACCCTTTGGCTTTCTTTCAAAAAAAAACATCTTTTGGTAGCTCTTCAACTCTTTTGTCAGAGACAATAGTCTGGTTCATGAATTTAGGCATTGGTGTTCACTTTGGTAATGTAATCATATCCATGCACTTTGTGTATGTGGCTTTGAATTCCAACTAAACTAGTGAATGCATAAACCACAATCTCTCCAAACCATCTATCAACCCACCCTTCACCCATCAAAGATCCAACCCATCTAGACCCCTAGATCAGGGAGCCTTTGCTATGGATACCACCAAACATTGATTCCCATCAACAATATCAAGGTCTTAGCTTGAACAAAGATCTAGATAGAAGGAAGGTGACTTCTTTAGACCAAGACAAGTTATTGGATGGAGGGACCCTATTCACGCCTTGAAGGTGTCGAGCATTTAAACTAAATTAAGCCCCATCACCCTAATGCATTCTATTAAAGCACAAGAATAAATAGATCCTTATATGAATCTAAGAGTTAGATTAGGTTAGATGTAGTAGGTTTGGCCCTACACTGCTTGTCATGTATGTGTAGTTATTGGATAATATCTACACATAGAGGTCTCTTATTAGTCAATGAAATCAATAGTCTTCCACCATTCCTAGTCTTCACATGGTATCAAAGTTCAGATTCTTAAGAGAGAAAAAAGGCAAGAAACCTTAACCTTGCAGTAGTTGGGTGACGAGGGACCTCAAATCCTAGATACTAGTACTAGCCATTAGCTCCACCTTGCCTTCCTTCCACCATTCCACCCTTCATCCACCCATAACTCTCCATCTTCTCATACCTCTCTCCTTTCTGTTCAGTGTTAAATCCCCCTCCAAATACTTTCATATGCAGTTGTTGCCATACGTGAGAAATTAAAGGAACCTACAGGTGTTGCTGCCACAAACCACGAAAAGACATGCTGCTGATGTCCCCTTGTGCTGTCAATAAACTCTAGTAGGGACTTCAAACACTGCCACCAACCATAGCCAGACCTCCAGGCATCACTGCCAACCATTCCTACCTCCAAGTCTCCACCAGTTGTCAAGAGCAATTTATGTTCTTCCTTTCATACTGTTGATTGACCAAAAAGAGTAGATAGGGGAGGGCATGTATATGTTTCCATAAAACAAGTCTCTCAACACTGGGTAGTGTTTATAGGATCTTGTCTTTGCAAGCTTTCCAATGTTTACCTAGAAGTGCACGTTGAAATTGACTTAGTTGAATGACATCAACAATCTTTTGGGTTTGCCAAACATCTATCACAGATATTGTCATTGATTAAGTGTCAAAATTTGAGCCAATTGATTGATGTTTGTGCCTACTATGTGGTCAAAGAAATGACCATTGTTCCTGCTTGCATATTGATGCTATCTATCAACTGCTACTACTGTTACAACAACTATTGTAATTCCTACCTATTCAATGCCTAGTATAACTGTCTATGTTTATTTTGTCGTTTATTATTATATTTGAGTTTGTTGCAAGTTAGATATCTTAGATACTTCAACTTGAAGGAGTGTATTAAAATGTAAGAATAAATTCATCCTAATATGAATCTTAGATTATATTAAGTTAGATGTGGGCAAGCAAATTGCTAATAAAACTCCAAAATAGAAGACCAACTCTCGTACAAGATCTCAGTGGTTTATTCGTCACTCTGGATTCATCTCATGAGTACAATCATAATAGAGCTTCCATTCCTGTCGCTATTTAGAAGCCTCTTTTCCAAAAATAAGCAAGAATACCATTGATTAGTAAAATACCATTTATGGATATGTAGTCCTACATTATTTGTCTTGTATATGTTGTTATTGGATGGTCTTTATACATAAAGGTCTTTTATTGGTCAATGAAATCAATCAACTCTTCCACCATTCCTCCTTGAGACAAGAACTGGTGGCCCCTCCACCCTTTCCCACCACTTGGCTCACCCAAACCATTCTAGCTCTATTGAATAAGTAATGCTGACACAGCAAACTCACCTTACTCAGAGGCTCCATTTCAACATCACCTACCAGCTCATTGCCCAACTCCTCCCACCTCTTCATCATTCAACCTCAAACGTAACCTTAAGCCCACCCACCTAGGCACCCATCACTACAGTTGACCAATATGACAACCTTTCCAACTCCAATACCAAAGAAAGCTCAACCTAGAAACAACCTTCTCTTTCTTCATTCACTAAGGGGCGCTATATCAAGAAAGGAACTCACCAACACCATGTCAACAAGCTTCTATCCCCTAGTGAGACAAATCATCATCTTTGACAAAACTAAGGCCACCTCTACTCAAGTTAAATGAGCTTGAGCATTCATTTTTCCAAGCCAACCATAAGTGTAAACGTCTAATACTACCATGCAAGAAATACTCATCCTTAAAGTACCAGTAACCCACCATTTCAATGGGGAATTGTACACTGCAACCCACAACATCGGAGTCTGGTTTTTTAAGCCCAAAAAAAGCCTTGGGGCTCACAAGCCTATCCACTCAGAGCCACAGGACCTAATCTCTACTTTGCTTGTCTAATAGGAGAATGATACATTCCATTTGTACATGTAAACCATCGATCACCCAACACCCTAACAATGATGATGAGAGGCCCTGTGAAATACATCCCATTCCACCTTTATCTTCCATTGAAATAGCATCGCATTTTACAACTTTTGGGAAATGCCCTCCATTTGTGATGATGATTTGAGTTTTGCTACTTATGAAGTTTCATTGCTAGAGATTGATCTTGGCATATTCAATAGAACTTCCTTGAAAGAGGTTTTGAGACAGAAGATGAGACAAGCTAACACAAACTTGCCTCAGAGAAGAATTCACTACTTTGCCAAACTTGCACCTAGCCACTACGTGCCCCATTCCATGCCTCCAACAGATTCATCCACTCAGACAGGTTTCTCTGCAACGATCCCTCTCAAAACATTGAAAGAGAGAAGACAACTACATATTTAGTGCATTTCAAACAACATGATCTCACATTCTAACATTTTTTGACACATCTAGCTTCACATATTATCTAAGTACTAAATGTTTCCAATTTTTTTTTGAGTGGTCATGTTTCCAACATTTGAACCACTATTAGATTAAACTCTGCATTATGCTGATAATGCAATATTCCTATTTAGCAGTTGAAAGTAGAAAAATAACTTTGTCAATATATGGCCCCTTGCATTCCAAAAATAGGGCATCACAACACAAAATTAATCATTATATGGTTCAGAACAAACTGGAAACAGCATTTTAGAAACATCTAGGCAATAACATATTCATATGCACATGACAAGATACAATTCAAGGCCAAAAAAACCAAGATGATAAACTTACAGTGTAAGAATCATAGATTTGGTCTGAATGGTGAGGACGTATAAAATCATCATCGGTAGCATGACCAAATAAAGCTGGGACAAAAGAACATTTTGCTACCTAAATAAAAAAAGATTATCACAAGTCATATACAACTGCATAGAGGACCTTTTTCATGTTCATTTTTCTTATGTGTTACTAATATGGCATTTTCAGAAAGAAAAGAATTATATGGAAAATCATAATTTTTGCTGTAATTCATTATTGAAAGAGCTTCTACAAAGTCAGCTTGTACACCGTAGTATTAATGAACATATTATTCATATTACAAAAAGTGGGAAACAGTGAGGATTTACATCAAGATATAAATTACAAAACAGAAAAATATGAAAATTCAAAGATCCTACTAAATAAAATTCTCCAGCATATATTATAGAGTCATAGACAGGTCAGGTTAATATTCATATAAGCAGAACTTTCAGCTGAGGTGGGTGTCTGGGCGGTACATGCATATTGGGCACTTTAATACCCTGTTTCTTTGTGTTTGGTATGTGTAGTGCTGGTGGTGCTTTAAATGTTTGTGTCTGCAGACTGCAAATCCTATCAAATCTGAAAGTTGATCTGAAACTTCAACAACTAGGACATACCATGAAATCGTCAAATTTTGTGTCTTTCTTAGGGGGTTTTAGAGAACACTCACACTGCTGGCAACTAGGACTACAGAAGTGGATTAGTGTCAAGCAGCGTTTGGCAACTCAGGTGATATTTTCCTCCTCCACTGGAGAGATTTTATTTTCTCCACATCAAGGTAAGTATCTAGCACACATTCTCCTTTCTCTTCTGTTTTTTGGATTTTGTCTTCCATATTGATTCCGTCATTATTCCCTGACATTATAATCAACATGTCTTTTTCATTGTCATCATACATTGGAGTGAACATTTCCATCATTTTTTATTGATGATTTGATATTTGGATTAAATTGAATCTTTTAATTTCCTTAATTACTTATATGTATGTATCATTATTATTTTGCCAACCCCCCATAGTGGGATTAACTGATAAAGGGATTGGTTGTATATATTATTATATTGTCAAGAGAGAAATCATACGATAGATTATTATGGCTCATAAGGGCGACTTCCAATAAATGGTGATTACATGGTAGGATATACAACTTCAAATGTAAGACTATTACCTAACCCACTAATTATGGATCCATATAAGGATCCATTCATTCTATCGTTTACTCAAATAGTCCCCTCCAAATGAAGCATATAACTGAACCAAATTAGATAGTTGCAGTAGACACTAGATAAGTACAAATCATATATAGCAGCAATAGATAGACAGCAACAGACAAGCACAAATAATAGTTAATCAAGCTAAGTTCATAATAAGTAAGCACAAACACTGATCAATTGGACTTGCTTCATTTGACTCAATTAGCAATACTCACCACATGAATAAGATAGATATTTGGTAAGCCTGAACATAGACATGCAAATACAAAGGCAAATACATCTTACAAAACTTGAGTATTTCCCTTTTCTATCATCTTCCTTTTTTAACAAATAGCATTTTCCTATCTGCAGATTTGTAAGGCTTTATCAGTGTCCAATTAAGAACATGTTCTGAAATGTCAAAGGTGTGAAGGGTAAGGAGAAAAAATCTTTGGTCAAAGCAATAAATCTTGGAGCAAAGCCTGAAATTGTTTGCTTGTAGTAAACAAAACTGGATAAAATAGATGAAGGGGTTTGCAGGGTGGTAGTTGGCTGCAGATTGCAAGACAGAATTATCAAGCCAACACTCAGATTAAGGGTCTTGCTATTTTCTGGGATACCAGATCTCTCCTTCCCACAGACAAGAATTGGAAGCTCCCTTCTTGGAGGATGAAGTCAGGACAACCGTGTTCATGATGTCTAGGGACAAGGCCTCAGAACCTGATGGTTTCCCTACGCTGATGTTTCAGAAAGGTTGAAAGATGAGATTATGAAAATTATCAATAACTTCCATCATGATGGTGCAGATATTGGTGCGATGAATGCAACTTTCATGCACCTAATCTCTAAGAAAGCCAAAACCTTAGATATTCAAGATTTCTGGCATATTAGTTTGATTAATGGAGTATAAAAAGTGTGGCAAAGTGCCTTATCAAGAGATTGAAACTTCTCACGTCAACTCTGGCCAGTGACTTCCAATCTACCTTTATCAAAGGTCAAAAGATTCAGGATGACTACTTGGTGACACTAAAGTCAATTGAATCCAAGTTTTCACAAAGGTCACCCAATCTAGTGTGGAATCTAGACAAAGAGAAAGCATGACTGTCTTCACCACCCTTGCTTAGAGGAGGTAATGAGATGCATAGGTTTTGGAGAGAAATGAAACAACTAGATTAGGTATTATGTTGGTTCTGCTCACTTCTCGGTTCTAGTTAGTGGATGTCCAAGAGGATTCTTTGAGTGTGGCATGGATTAAGGCAGGGTGACTAATTTCACTGTTCGTGTTCAATTTGGTGGCAAGGGTATTTAGTACAATGTCCAGTATTGTAATGATTCATAGCACACTTTCTGGTTTTAGACTTACAGTCTAGAGAACATTCCCTATGTAGAGTATACATACGATACACTTGTCTTTTCTGATGTATCTACCAGGCAAGTGAGGGATTTCATGTGCTTATTAGGGTACTTTGATGTGGTGACTGGGTTTAGAGTAAATTTTCTTAAGTCCATTGTAGCATGGACATGCTGCAGATGGATGCTCTGGGCAGGGCAGCAGATTTGTTTTGGCTGTAGGCAAATGAATTCTCCCATCAAGTATCTTGCCTTGCTACTTGGCATTACAGCAGTGAAAAGCAAAGACTAGACCCTCATGATTAGACATGCATAGTGGGTCAGGCCAAATCATGTCAACCTAGCTTGGCATGGTCAAATCATGTCGGTCAATAGTATGGCAGGGTCCATCAGACTGTGCAGCCTATCATTTGACAAAATTGTGTTGTGCCAACATGACATAGTGTGGTGGCTGTGCTCATCCCGACATGGCTCAAGCAAGTACAGGCATGCCGAAGTAGTAGAAATCAAAGCAACAAAGTTGTGACACCTAGAGCAATGGAAGTTGCAGATGTGCTGAAGCTCATACTAGGGAAAGTAGAGGAAGATATGAAAACATTAGTGGCAATGGAGGCAAAAGAGGATGCAAAGGAGAAGGCAGGGTTGGTGGCGATGGACAACAAGAATATATTAAGAGGTTGACAAACTAAGCAGTGCATTAGTGCTAGGGTTAGATGCCCCATCAATCCAAAAATATCCAATTCCTGAAATCTGAATGTCAAGGGAGTAGAGAACAAAGACATGGTAATGGAAAAGAAGGACAAAGTAGACTAGGACATTGACTATAAGGAAGATGATGTCGCAACCAACATGCTAAAGTTGAATGATGACACCATCACCAGCATTTGATGTTGCCAGTTCCTTCAGATTTGACCTACCGAATACCAATTTTGAATCTATTCTTGTGTAAAGGAATGGGTTGAATTATTGAAGTTACAGCAAGTATGAGTAAGGGCAATGGGCGAGGAGTTGAGGACTACAATGGGTGACAGGTCTACCAACAACTCCCACTGGTTGGGTCTGTCTGTATCGACTCTGTCGATCTAGGAAAGAAGATTGTCTCATTGTCAGACTCTAAGACTTGTCAACCATCACTTCATTGAAGTCTCAAGACTCATTACCACTTGCCAACATGATGCACAGAGCACTGTAGGTCCACAAACTGACTTGGATGATTTCAATCGATTAATTGGGCACATGAATCAATGAACAGTCAAAGCAAGTCCAATAATAGGCAAAAAGGGCAACAACATGATGCCCCAATAGCCCAACCCAAGTCCCCAAAGGTTAAAATTAAACTAATGGATGCTCAATCAAAATTTATAAATAGAAATTATTGCATAATTTCACAACTACAACCACAACAAATCTTAGTTCATTCAAAAATCAAAAGTGCACACAAATTGCAAATTTGTAATATTCTTCAAGACTTTGTGAAATCACTTTCAAATCTTCTCTTCTTTAGTCTTTAATTTCCTATTAGTTATTTTCTTTTTAATCTCAAGTCTTAAATTTTTGTCATGCGTTTTGTAGTTGCTGCTTTTTCAAATTACAATCTCACTTCAACAACAAAAACACAAATTTTGGATATGAGTTGCAAATAACGCAATCTATGAAAACAACAATAAGATCATATAGGACATCTTTATCAATTACAACTACAAGCAAATCTTGAAAAAGAACTTCAATATAGTCAAAATTTACAATAAAAATGAAAACTATAGAGTATGGTATTACAATAGAGAAGGCATACTACAACATCTACAATAATGATTTCTCTTGTAAAAATTTAAGTGATATTGGCCATTTAAATAGATGTTTAGTTAATTGTAAACTTAGATTAGAAAAATAAGCAAAAAATAAAAATATACAAACTTAACTTAGTTTCACTCCTAAAGGTAGCATTTCTTCTTGGCATTATGATTCTAAAAATGTTAGGGAATTTCATAGTAGATTTGTTGCTATTAATAATTTACCAATTAACTTTAGCAATAATCTACATTTTAATGAATATATCAAAAAGTATATTGTCCATAATATAAGCATATATGTAGGAATACAATTAGACAAGATATTATTAATCAATTTAATATAATTAGAGAAGAACTTATTAATGTTATGGATCCTATAAATACTTGTATTGTTTGCACATCAAATATTTGGAAGGGTAAAATAAAAATTAGATACATTACTGTTATTGTACATTTTATTGATAATAATTAGACTTTACAAAAAAAATTAATAGGATTTAAGAAGATTGTTTATCATCATACTGCTAAAAATATTTTTTTAGAAATTATGAAAATTTTTGATTTATTTTGTATTAGAGATGAAGTATTTTGATTTGTTAGTATTACTTTTGATAATATTTCAAATAATACTACAATGATTCCTATGTTTAAAAGTAGACTAAATCTACCAAATGGTTTTGATTTATTTCATTAAAGATGTATATGTCATATAATTAATCTTATAATTCAAGTTGGTGTAATAAAAATTAGAGCTTATGTAAAAAATATTAGATCAACATTGTCTTATATTATAAGTTCTGGTAGAAGACAACAAAAGTTCAATTATATGTGTGATTTATTTAATTTGTCTTATAAAAATTTTACTCTTGACGTTCGTTATAGATGAAATTCTTTATATTTGATATTAAGTTGTTGTCTTCTTTATAAAAAATTTATAATGATTTATTACAGTCATGGTATAAGTGATTATAGTAAAATATTAAATGATAATGACTTCCAAATAATTATTTTTTTTGCTGAATTTTTAAAACTATTTTATGATGCAATGGTAAAATTATCTAGAATATATTATTCAACTTCTATTTATGCATTACATCACTTATATCAAATTACATCAATTTTTAATAAATATGGACAACACAAATTTTTTACGCCAATTATAGAAAAAATGAAAGAAATTTTTTTAAAATATTGATATGATATTCCTTTATTATATGCATTATGTTCTTATTTGGATCCAAGGTAAAAATTAAAATTAGTTAATAAATTAATTGATAAGATATAAAAATGTTTAGGGATACAAATGAGTTTAATTCTTTCTATGGTAAAACTAATTTAAATAAAATGTTTGATTTATATTCTATGAAGTATAGAAATCAAATAGGAATAATACAAAAATTTCACATCTCAATATATCATTATCATCAATAAAGGCATCTTAGAAAGTAATAGAAGATGAAGAAGATAATTATCCATCATCTTCACTTTAATTAATAGACAAGAATTAATTACTTTTAAACAAACTAATCATCAATATTTATGAAATGAACATGCTGATCATTTTGATATAATTAATTGATAGAAAAAACAAAGTATGTTATTTCATGTTTTATCTTTAATAGCTAAAAATTTACTGACTATTTCAGTATCATTTATAACTTGTGAACAAATTTTTAATATTAATGGAAATATTTTTGATAAAAGAAAATTTAATTTAAAAGATGATATTTTTAAAGCATTAATATACATCAAAGATTAAAACCTTACTCAACATTATGCTCCAAAACAACATGATAACATGGAGGATGATTTCACAAATATGAAAATACAAATTTAAATGTAATTATATAACTTTGTAAATTACAGTGTAATTTCTTTTAAATCTTTTGTAATAATCAATACAATACAGATTTCATATCTTTATTTTTTATTTCATATTTTTATTTTTTGTTTTTATTTCAAATCTTCAATAGAATTATAGAATAGGCCCAACCCAACTCTGAACAAGCCCACTCTATTTCTATGGTTTGGTCGGCTGGTCCACTCCTAATAGACCCAACATCCCAGCCTACTAACTACTAGCTTGACTACTACATGCGGCATGCCACTTAGTCTACACCACTTACTAACTATTGCTTGGACCCTTGGTTGCTCCACATTCTACAAAGGCTACAAAGACAAAGGTTGCAGAGTGACAACTAAGCGAGTGACTCATTGGCTTGTTGCACCATCATTGATCATGAGTTGCCTAGCTCTACAACATCTCGTAGTCCCGAATCTAGAGGATCAGAGCCCCTAAGTGTCGTGTAGGTTGCCCTTGTACTCCATAGTCTAGCAACTTCAAGGTCCAATCAAATCAAACTAATTATCTAGAAGATGGGGTATCTTACACAATCCTTAGGACTCCAACTGGCCTCTTTCCCAATGCTATTGAGCATCACCACTCAATGCCTCTTTCTTCCTTTAACGTTGATAAGGAAGAACGATAGCTTCTAATGTTGATGACAACAATTTTGTCAATTGGAGTTGTCTTAACAAGGATTGATTATTAAAATCCTAAACCTTTGTCCACTTGTTATGTACGGTGATAGTGAAATTTCTCATTAGGTTCAATTATCTCCTTCATTCCTTTTTATTTTTGTTTTTACATTAGCTATTCATTTTTAACCTAGTTCATATCCTCTTAGACCTTTGAAACAAAAATGGTTTTGTATGAAGAACCTGAAAGGAGAGGGGCTACACTCATTGCCGACAAGGGTGTTTAGGTTGTATAGGATGCATGAACACCATACCAACTTACTCGTAGAGAACAATCACCACAAAGCTACATTTGCTAGAATTGGTCGCTATGTCGATGGCCAACATGGCCCATTGACATGTCTACTTGTGATTAATGGGTTTAGGTAAAAATTATCAAGTTGAAAGGCATCCTATGGAGGGTACTAGAAGATAAGATAAGATAAGATAAAATAAAATACAATAGATATATAAAACCTCTTAAATTATTAAGGATAGTTGCTTTAAATTAGGGTATACAAGAAAAGATAGGTATAGGAATGGAATTAGAATAATAGTTGATAAAATTTTAAAAAAGGAATATGGTTAGAAATTTGAATTATAATGATTAATGGGATGTTTGTACACCCAAAATTAGTCAAAAAGGAATCTAATGAAATTTGAATTTTGACAAAAAATAGAATGTAATAGAAAATGAATTCCCTAGAATATAACAGAATTTAAAATTTGGGTATTTATATATGTTTGGTAAAGTAAAGAAAAGTAAAAAAATGAAAGTTAACTTGCATATTAACATGATTAATACTAATAACTAAAATTTAACCTTTCATTAAATTGGTATTAATGTTATGAATTAACTTGTATGTCATGATATTAATGTCCAAAACCTTATAATGAAACATCAATTATCATGAATTTCAAATTTATTTTTAAGTGCATGAAGTTCAAATACAACATAACAGCAAACATTAGTTGAAATGCAACTTTGAAATACAATTTTTAAGTCCTTAATTTTGTCACTATTTCACATTTATGTTTTTATAAGTTCTAAACCCTCAATGCTAACTCATTGGCCTCAAGCTCAAGGTGAATGTTCTAGCCCACATTAGATCAAACTAGTTGAGGGCAGGGAAATGGATTCACTTGCAAGAGATTGGTAGACTCAGATAGGGGTAGTCTTTTGAAGACTTGAAAGGGAGACAAGCGCAAGTCACAAGAGAAAGCTTGAGGCTGGTTGGGGATTGATGTATGGGAAAAAGCTTGACGACACTTGGTTAGGCATCAATGCTCTAGCAAAAGCTTGACAACACATGATTGAGGGCAGTCTTCTAAAGACCTGAGAGCTTGAGAACAAAGTTGTGATTGGTAGGCTGCAACAATTTCAGTTGGACACAAGTTAGGGATGTGGTCAAGAGAGGACGCACCAAGAGGGGAAATCAATTTCAAAGAGTTTAAGTGTGGAAACAAAATTTGACATGAAAGAAGAGAGGGTATTTATACTTGAAATTTGTGCCTTCTTGGATTTCTCAGAAAGGAAAGAATTGAAACTGAGGAAAAAAAATACCTGTTTGTGCCTATCTGAACTTTCCAAGTATAAAAAGGAAGATTTTCCAGGATTTAGAACACCCACCCCTTCCTTTCATTTCTTCTATTTATGAACTTTCTGACATGCACAAACATCTCTTAAGTGTATTTTTAAGCATTAATACATGAATATTTTGGTTAAAAGGATCCATTTAATGCTTAGGGACACCATAGAACCTGTAGGGAGGGCCTTGATGCCTTGGGCGTCTTGAGATCAAGGTAGGGAACTACCTCTCAATTTACACATTGGCTTGCCTAGACCCCACTACGTAGACACCTTAAAAGTATAAAAATTTCTCTACACTCTTAAACAACAACTTAATAGATTCATTCTTATTTCGTTAGGAGAATAGTGGTAACAAGTCCCCAAATTCAAAGATCCTGATGGAAGATCCTCCAATCCAAACAACACATTGCTAGAAGGGGATCAGTGCACTTAGAAAATGAATGAAAACTAACTGAAGGGAAAATACTTTTCATTTGCCTAGAAAGTATGTTCAAAAATAAGATGGTTGTGCCTATTTTCCACTGGAAAACAAGTTTCTTTACTTTTCATCATAATTTTTAAATTTTCCATCTTATTTACCATCCAAAAGGTACAATTTGAAAGGAAAAAAATTATCGTTTGATATCCCGGTAATGAAGAAATACTATATTGAAGTCAAAAGGAAAATAAAATATTGTGCTTTTAGTTTTCTTTAGTTTTCCATTGACTACATATTTTGTTTTCTTTTAGTTTTCTTGGCAAAAACACCAAGATGAACATAAATGCCAAGAAGAAATGTATGGATTTTATCCTATAACTGATATTGCTTTCAATTCTAATTAATTCTATGAAACTGTGCATGTAAAAATAAATTAAACAATAGCATGAACAGAATAGTAACCTGAACAGTATCTAGATCCATTATGTCAAAATTTGCCTTCTTCTTGATAACTCTACGCATGTGCTGGATTGCAAGTTTAACCTGTGAAAAGAAAGCATACAAACAGCCGAGAAAAAATTAGAACATAATAATAAAACAAGACTAATTGGAAAATAAGACAAACTATCTTTTCATTATCGTAAATTTTGACATGTTAGAGATTCAAATATATGCATTAACTGATAATTTATATTTGAATTTTGCATTGAATTGTGATCAGTTTTTCTTGGCAAGAAAGAAGTGGGATGGTCCAAGTTTGTAAGCAAAATAATCAAAAATAGGAACCACCAAATTTTCTAGACATGACATTTTAAACACTAGTGACAGCACATACAAACTGCACATTCCATTGCATTTTATGTTTGTCAGATAGAAAAAGGGGCAAACCTAGTAGTCTAGTACACTAGACACCCATCAATGAGGATCTTGAGAGGATATAATTGTACGTAGTTTACCTCCAAGTTAAAATGGAACTTTACCATTGCTCCAAGTCCAAATTGTTAGTTGGTACTGGCTAGCCAATATTTTATACTTGTCAAGCCATCAAGATGCCTAGATGTTGGCTAAGGGCGCCTTGAACACAAGGGCTATTTCTTATTATGGTAAAATGCACATTTAACAATAGATATAAGTATATTACATATATGTATTACAAAAACAGAAGTTGGTTACTAAAATTAATGTAAAGAAGAAAAACAAGTCATGATGAATAGAATTTGTTAATAAAACATAATGAAAATCATAATAATGTTGTAGAACATGCAAAATATATGCACAATACCATAAAATCAGATATTAATTACTGTGTACATTGTAATATTATAAAAATATGAATACCAAATCATGATGTATGGATTTTGCTAAAAAAATGCATAATAAAAATTATAATGATATCATAGAACATGCTAAATATATGCATAATACCACAAAATCAGATGTTAATTACCATAAAATAGGGAATATTATAAAAAATATAGAACAAGTTATAACAAAAATTTGTCAAAATGCATAATGAAAATCATAAAAAAAATTTATAATATGTTACATACATGAGAAAAAATAAAATTTTAAGAATCATATTATAAATGATTGATGTGAAGGAGAAACCCTAGGAAGAAGGGATTGAGAAGGGAGATTGAGAATTATTTTCATTTGAAAGGAGAGGTACAAGATATATATAAGGGTTAAATGGATCTTTAACTAGATCTCCTTGACACTATACTTTTCCACGCTCTCCTTCAATTTGGAAGGTAGATATTAATCATTCCTAGCTTGTTACAAATGTAATCAAACACTTGGTAACTCAATGCCTTTGTAAGTACGTTAGCAAGTTCTTTTGAAGACAAAGTGAATGGTGTACAGATGATACCTTTTACCACTAAGTCTCAAATATAGTAATAATTAATCTTAATATGCTTAGTATGCTCAAAACATTTCATTCTTGGCAATGTAGATAGTTGTCTAATTATCATAGTATATAAGCATAAGAAGTTAAACAACCACTCCAAGTTCTTGAGAATAGACCTAAGCCACACTATTTCACATCTAGTCTCTCTCATAAACTTATACTCAAATTCAATACTTGAGCAAGAAACTATGATCTATTTTTTACTCCTCCAAGTAACGAGGTTTCTCCCAACACACATAAAATATCCTAATGTAGACTTCTGGTCTCCTCTATCACCTGCAAAGTTAGAATTAGAAAAAGCTTCCACTCGCATGTGTCCATTGGATTCATATAAAATACATTTTCCTAGAGTGTTATTGATGTAAGCAAGAACTCTTTATAATCCTATCTAATGAACCTATTGTTGCTAATGTATAAACTAACTAAGTAGCTCAATACTGTAAGCAATATCAAGTCTTGTAACTATAAGATAGATAAGTTTACCAACAAGTTGTTGATATTGTTTCAAGTCTTCTAACTCCTCCAATGAAGTATCCTTAAAAGATGGATTGCATTCAATAGGTGTATCTTCTGATTTACACCTTAAGTGTATCGTCTCTATCAAGAGATCTAATGCATACTTCCTTTGAGATAGCACCACTTTGCTTTTAAAATAGGAGAACTCAATACCAAGAAAATATCTTGGTCTCTCCAAATCTTTTGTTTGAAATACCTTGGTAAGGTACTCCTTGGTTGTAACAATGCCCTCAACATTACTATCTGTGAGTAGAATATCATCTACATATACAGCTAAAACAACTGATCTCCTGGCTAACTATTAGATAAAGATAAAGTGATCCACCACACACTTATGGAAATCCCCCATGAACATGACCTAATTTAACTTGTCAAACCAAACTTTGGGACTTTACTTCAAGCCATAAATTGTTATCTTCAATGTCATACTCCTAAGTAAAACCTCTAACCACAAGACAAGTTTTGTATTTGTCAATAGACCCATCAGGTTTATATTTAATAGTGAAAACCCACTTGCAAGATATGACATTGATGTCTACAAGATAAGATACTAACTCTCATGTACCATGAAACTATAAGACATTCATCTCAACATCCATAACATCTTTCTAATATAGTAGTTGTAATACCTCTTGATATGTCCTTGGAATTGACTCAAATGAAATATCCAAAGCAAAAGCATGACAAGAAGGGCTTAGATAATCATAGGAAACAAAGTTAGTGATGGGATGTTAGGTGCAAGATCAGCTACCTTTTCAAAGGGCAATTGGTAAGTCATTGGTAGGCACAAAAGGATCTACATCTAAGGACTCGAATGTTGGACCATGAGAAGTCACTTAAAGGTGTTTCCTTTGTCACTAACACACCTACAAGGGAGGTCCAACAGCCTTATTACTAACACCATCCAAGTTCTCATTGACATCATGAGAGGCAATCTGCAAGGTGTCTAGATGAGGTTCATCAAGAAGAAGAATAAGAGTAAGAATGAGAAGGGAAGGATAATGAGAAGAACCCTTTAAGAAATAAGTTCGGTTCTCAAAGAATGTGACATCTATAGAAATATAGTATCACTTAATAAGAGGATGATAACACTAATATCCTTTTTGGGTCCTCAAATAGCCAACAAGCACAAAATTAATGGCTTGAGAATCAAGTTTGTCCAACCTAGGTTTTAGATCTTGAATGTAAGTCATACCCCCAAAGACACGAGGAATCAACTCAAACAGCTTTTGATCAAGATAAAGACAATGTATAAAAACTTCTCCCTTAACAGGTGTAGAAGATGGTCCAATTTACTAGATAAGTTGCAGTAAGCACAACAACAACTCATAAATACTTAGGAATATGCATCTGAATCAAAAGGATCCTAGCAATATCTAATAAGTAACAATGTTTCTGCTCAACCATCCTATTTTGTTAAGAGGTGTGAGGATAAGCGGTTTAAAGGATAGTCCTTTAAGACACACAAAAGGTCTAAAAGAAAGTATTAACACAACTCAGCCAAAGGATAGTCCCTTAATTGAATTTTAATTTTAGAAAAGAAATTTTTGATAATAGTCATAATATTTTGACGATCTTTCAAGAGGTACACCTAACAGACTTTAGAAAAATTGATTAGTACAAAATAGTAGCAATAAACAAAGATAGACACAACTCAACTTGGTCCCCAAATATCACAATAAACCAAATCGAATATAATTCAACTAATAGTAAGTTGAACAAAAAAATGGCTACATCTTTGAAAATATGAAGACCACCACATTGGTATAGTCATAATCCTACAAGGTTTATACCGATCTTCATGATGGGACTTACAACAGAAAATCCTATAATTTCTTTCTAGTCATATACAGAACCATATAGCATACACATTTATGAGCCATGCATTCCTCATGATCTTGTCTATGCAACTTTTTGCACCCTAAATCTCCCAAAACATCACAATTACCTATTCCTATCAAATTTCCCCACCAATGGGCAATAAACCCTCCACCTCATTGTAAAAGAATTGTAGGGAACTCCATGATAAAGTTGTCAAGCAAAGAATTGAATTTTGTGGGGATTCTACTATTTCAAACGTACTTCCAATATGATATTTTGATGCCCACCAAAATGCAAATTCAATTGAGCTTCTTATATGGTTAGTTTTACAGTTTAAGGACTTGTTCTTAACTAATAAATACACAATTTGAATTAAAATTTGTTTTAGCCAAATTAATTTGGCAATGGTAATAGTGATGCTTGTATACATGTAATATATTTGCACTTATTTATTTATAATTTATAATAGTTTTCAAAAAACTCCCATTTAAACCCCATTTTTAAAAAATAATTCGATTTCCAATGCATATAATTTCATTTTCCATTTTTTTACAACAGTGCATACAATGTTTTAAAGCAAATATTAATTCTATTATTAAATATACATATGAATTGAGACTTAACCTTATAAACCTCATTGAGTTGTTGTAACCACTCAACAAAGGGATCACAAGCAACAATGAAAAGAAAATCAGAAAAATACAATAGTATGATCATTCATAAATGGGAGTGGCAATTTTCTCAATTAAGGATATAGAATATACTAGTCGAGAATTATAACTGAAAGATGAATACAAAAGTTAAAATACACTTACTCTATATTTCAATACCAACCAACAGGAAAATAAGTTTTCACGCATTTGGTCGGGCACAGGTTCATATTCAAAAAGCAAAATATGCAAATCATGCGCTTAATCATCAAGCCAAACAGACCACTTTGTTACTTACAGTAAACTTCGGCAAAGGATATTTATATGTATCCACAAGTTCCATCATTAAGTCAACCAAATTGGAGAATGGGCTGTCAAGGACCATCCCAGCAATGGATGGATCTTCAACTCCATACAGTAGGCTGTAGCAAAAAAATATTAAGCAAAAGAAATGTTTTATAATCTAAGAGAAAACAGAAATTGTAAATTAGAAAAAAAAAAATTTTCATATTCTCAGCTTAAACATACTTGTACAAAGCCTAAAAGAAAATCACCAGTTTATGTGCATCAGAACACAGATTGTGGGCTACATTATTTAGCTAGGTATCTCTTCGTACATGAAACATGCTCAACAACTTATTCATAGTACTATGGATAAAAAAGGAGTTTTAGATGATATATCATGATAAAATACACTCTATCCATAACCAATTCTGAACAAGAACAGACTGCTATGATATTTTCCTCCCCATTTTGACATCAATTTTTTTGAACAGCCCTTCTTGACAAGAATTACTGCATCAATTTTTTTCTGTTGGGAGATATTGGTTAGCATAATAGTATACAAGTGAAGCAGGTGCAATCTGCAAATTGTGGAGTATATTGTGATTGTAGACTAGTATTGAAGAAAAAAAAAATTAATAATCAATAAGATTTTGAAAAATAGCTAAAAATCTATACAATAAAAATTATGAATTAATTAGTCATTTATTAAAATTTGTTGTAAACTGTTGATATGTATGATATGACATTGAAAAATTACATAAGCAAAAATAATGAATTATAAAAGATATTCATTTCAAATTGCATTTGTAATTGCATTAGAGTTACTGATATAAGTTCATGTATAATATTTTGATTTGTATTTAGTTTGGGGTTTGATTGCAAATTGAAAATATTCCAAAAATAAGGAAATTAAAGCATTTAGTTTTATTTTTATTATATTTAGATTTGATTTTGAATGCAGAAGTTGCAAAAATCAAGGTGGTTATTGATTTCATTATTTGTTAAATATAAGAAAATATATGGGCAAACCCAATAGTTCACAAGAAACTATCCATAGAAGGGAGTTCATGTCATATAATGGCATCTTAGGCCTCTCCCTTATTTTAGTGATAAATTTGTTCAGAAAGTATATGCATCCCACTTGTAAAAAAATGGAGGACACAAGCCTAAAATATCTTAGATCACTGGCAGAAAGAGAGGGCAAGAGAGGGCATTGGATGTAATTACGACCCAGGTCAAATTTTTTTAACCAACAACAAGAAATATATATTGAAAAATGAGAAATAGAAGGCCTACACAAGCCCCAGGCAAGCTAAAACCAAATACAAAACTGAAATAGAAAAAGATATGAGACTTAGGTCTATAATAAAGAACCTACTGTCATGGTCACCCCATGTTTATGATCCTAAAGTGTGACCATCCGTAGTTTTCCAAAATTCAAACAATTAAGCTTTAACAGTAGATTCAATATCTAGATGATCAGTAAGGGGCATTAAAGACTGAATATGAAAACCTGGTTACAGCTCCCATAGAGCGCCCCCATAAGCCGATGCATGACACATTCCCATCTTTTCGTAAATAATCAACAGCTGCTCTAAGATCCTCCTTCTGATAAAAAGAAATAAAAATAACTCATGTACATTGATCATAACCATTTACATTGTGTATCAAATCATCAATAAAATTCAAATGCAAGTTGAAGAAAAAAGAAACAAAGCTTTCCATATATTTACAGATTTCTTTTACATTAGAGAATCATGAATATAATCATAGAAAATAAATGAAGCTTCCAAGATAGTTGATGCCTCCATGGAGAGAGAGACAAACAGTCACCATCTCTAAAAAAAAGACCTCTAAACACCAAATCTATTAAATCATAGACAAGGTTTCAAATGTTGGTATTGTATTGAACATCAATCTAGTAAAAAAAGGAAACGTATTGAAGATCAATGATTGTATTGGTGGAAACACAATAATTTTAAGGAAATGACTAAAAAAACTTAAAATTCAAGAATAAGATAAAAAAAGTTATAACAAGTATTGAAAAAACTTAAATAATTTTTTTAGATAATTGTCATGTATAAATGAGTGAAAAAAAATTATAATGACATATATGATCTCAATAACAATAGTATTATATAAAAATTAATTTCATGTTGAACATCTAAGAAGATCATATGGATTGTATCCATATAGTTCATATCCTTGTTGCATCTAATAATTTTGTAAAGAGGCATTTCTTCCTGTTAAATCAATTTTTTTTATTTTTTAGATATAATTTTAATATAATATTTTTTCTTTTTCTAAATTATTTTGAAAAAAATCATTCACATGAATTGAAATTTAACCTTTCCCTTGATGAAAAGGGGATGGAATCTCCTTTACAAAAGGGAAAGGGCCCCTTTGATGTGAAGGGAAATTGTATTTTTCTCTTTTTTAAATTTTTTTTCATATCAATTATCAAGTCTAACTTTTTTTATTTTTTAAAATTTTTTCCTTTTTTTTCACTTTTTTCTCTCTTTCTTCAATTTCACCTTCTCTCTTTTTTTTTCTTTTTCTCTATTTTTTTTTTCTTTAACCCTCATGTCTTACGTCACCACCTCCTTCCCTCCTCCATGACTCTCTATCTTAAACTAAGTCTGAAAACCTTAATGGATTTCTATTGTCTATCCTCAACTCCACAACTACACAAATGCTTCAAGACCATGCAAAGTTAACAAATGGCGAATGGCAAACCCTTTGACAGTTAATAGAGTGTGGAACAATGGATTTCATTGAAAACTTTCAATGATCAGCAACCAACGACTTGTGTTTTATAGATCAATCGATCCTCATGATGGATCAATCGATTCATCAATTCCACATTGATCCTACACAAAAATTGCATGATTTGATGCATTCTCCAAAATACATCAAGTTTCAAGATCGTCGTTTTTAAAATCCAAATCGTATCGATGATTTTTCACTAATACAGATCGATATTTGAAATGTTGGTCATAGAAGAGTTAAGAACACAATGAAAGGATAAATGTATAAGGTGTGTAACATATGGAAACCCCTTTCTCTAATATTAGTGTAATCAATGTTGTTCAAAATATTACTGTAATAAATGGATTATATCCAAGGATTTAAATATTGGTATCATATCAAAAATTGGTCTATGGAAAAAAGAAACGTATTAAGAATCAAGAATCATATCAATGGAAAATACTTTTATAAAAATGACCAAAAAACTTAAAATTTCAATTTAAAACTCAAGAACAAAATAAAAGAAGTTATAATAAGCATAAAAAATTAGATAAATTTTATAGATAATTATCATATATAAAATATCAATTAGATGCAAATATAGTAGTCTCATGTATAACCACTCTTAAATCATATACAAGTAAGTGAAAAAAACTTATAATGACAAATGATTTTAATAACAATGGTATTATATAAAGGGAAGGTTGTCACATTCCCTTTTCCTTCACATGAAGGACAAGGGGCTCTTCCTCTTGATGTAAAGGGGAGGGAATTCCCTTTATGAAAGGAAGGGGCCCTTTTCTTATCAAGTCAAAGAAAAAAATGGTTTTTTTAATTACTTCACCTTTTTAAACATAACTTTTATGTAATATGTAAAAATGATTTGAGTATATAATATATATACTATTTTTGGAAGGAATAAATGGACCAGCATTTATTGGCTGACGTTTCAGGTTTTCAACACTTTAATTCCTGAAGTTTCAGGAATTTAAGTGGCTAGAAATAAAAGGATTGTTATAGTTTAGGAATTTAAGTGACTGGAAATAAAAGGATTGTTACAATTCAGGAATTTAAGTGGCTGGAAATAAAAGGACTGTTACAACACTAATTGGAAATAAATTTCCAAGTAGTGTGTGTAGCCTTCCTCCATTGCCTATATAAGGGGAGGCAATTTGGGAGTTAAAGAGAGCAGATTCACGCCCTCCTTATAGTTATGTCCTGAACTTCCACCTATTCCAATCAGTATGCCAACTTCTGTAGGAAGTTGTTTCATCTCTGAAGAATTCTACTGTTGTTCTATTGCTGTCTTACTGCAGAAATCTGTTGCTATTGCAGAAATCTACTATTGTCCTGTTACCGGTATCTGATCTCTATTTCTGTACAAGAGTTTAACTCTTGATCTAAGTTATACTCTCTCCTAGAAATTAGTAAAACTACCAGCCTTGCCCGTAGACGTAGCCCTTTTGGGTGAACCACATAAATTGTTTGTGTTGTGACTTAATCTTCTACTTTATTTTCTTGCTAATCTAATCTCCAAAATTCTTAACATAATATTTTTTAGTTTTTCTTCTTTCTTTTTATTTTTTTCTTTTTTTCTAATTATTAGATATCATGTTTTTTTTCTTGTTCAAAAAAATTCTTTCACATGAAGGAGAAATATATCTCCTTTATGTGAATCCCTTTTACTATATGTGTACTTTTTGTTAAAAAAAATATATTTATCCTTTCTACATTTTCCATCAATCCATCTCAATTTTTAAATCAATGCTTATAATGTATTTAATATTTTTAAAGAATCTCATATAATTAATAAGAAAAATAGAAAATATAGTTTATGAATTAATTTTAAAAAATAAAATAATTATATCTTTTTGTGATTTTTTATTACTTTTATCATTTTTTAAACATAAATTTTTATTTAATAATTTTTTTCTTCTATATTCCTTTTTTTATTTCCCTTCCTTTTCTTTCTTCTTGCTTTGTTTCTTCACCTTATCTCTTTTTTTCCCTTCTCCCTTTACATGCATCACCTCCTCCTCTCCTTCATCTTCCTTTCCTTTTTTGTCATTGGAAACCTAATAGGTTACAGGTTGCAGGGGCTTCTTCCAATGACATCTTCATCTTCTAGCAATTGTTTTCATCTTTCTTTGCTTTCCTTTCTTTCTTTCCTTCTTCTACAGCAAAATAATAAACGATGACCTAACAATGGAGAAAGTTTCAATGGATTGATCAATACACATAGATCGACCGATCTGACCTTGTAATCTCAAAATCTTCTTTGGTTTCAACAACCCCACAAAATGACAATGATCCTAAAGGATGGATCATTTGAACCCTAACAATAACTGAAATATATGCTATTTCAGTATCATCCATTTGGAAAACCAATCCAGATCAGTGATCTTTAAATGATCTGGTTCAATTTTTTAATCTTTGGTTTTATCAACCCATTACAATCTTAACGGTTGTCAGGTAAGGATATATGTGAATAATAAAACTTAAAGAACAAAAAATTAACTATTTTAAAAAATAAAAAAAGCACAAAGCTCAAAATTAAGATATATTTGAATTATTATTACCTAAAGGAAAAAGTTTAATATAAAATCCATAGACTGTAATTATAATGACCAAAAGTACTTATAAAAATTTCATGGACTTCTATTTATTGTGATTTTAAAATTAAATGAAAATGCAGCCAAAAGTAGGATATTCTAAGATTACTGCTAATTATGCACTTACGATACTTTGTTTTGCATCCCAATGGTTGCTAACCTAATTGTGCACAACATTGATTAAGTCGTGTTCTTGTATTGTGTGTCCTTTACCATCATTTATGCATATGTGCCTTTCTGATGTTAGTTTTAGGTATGAGACGAATTGGTATGTATAATCTTAAATCCAAACTAGATTAAATCAAGTAATAAACAATGATAACAACCACAACAACAATCAATAACTTAATTTCACTATGCAAGGGCAACAACATAAATCATTTTTCCATCTATTTCTACCCATCTAAATTATTAGATTTTATATTATTAATTCTTTTCACTATTTCCAACCATATAATTTGAACTAGGTTAATCCAAGTAAAATAAAAACCAAAAAACTACCCTCAATTTTTAAGATATTGATGTAATTTGTCCTCCACTGTACCAGTTCTGTTTTGCAGTATTATAACAATAACAATAATTTAAACTACAATCCCACTACAAGGTTCAACACATAAATCTTTTCCTTCCATGTATTTCTATCTATAGTCAAATTTTTAGTTAAATTACATAAATTTTAATATTTTGTCACAGATTCTAATCAAGTAATTTTAGGTTTTCCTCCACTTTTTTTAATTTCTTCTGCATTAATTAATTCTCCTCTCCTAGTTCATACATTCTTTAGTCACCTAAGGATTTGACCAAACCACCTAAGTTGATGTTAATTTTATAAAAAAAATTACACCAAAATTAATGTTTACCAAACATGGAAGATTTATTAGAGCTAAGAAAGAAAATTAATTGAAAATTCCTTACCATGTTGAAATCATCATTAATGAAAAATCATTTGCATTGTTAATTTGGAAAGTAACAAGCATGGTAGTCTTTATTGTAATCTTTAACGAGCATTAATGAGAGCAAATTGTGGGTTGTCCAGATTTAAATGTCCTTTATCATTTTGTCTTTGATTTCAAATTTAAAAATGTCAACATTGTCATTTTGGTATTTTCGGATAGTGGTTTTACAAGATTGTTGATAAGATGGTCAGAGTCTAGTGGCCAAAAGCATCACTAGCTTACACTGACTTTGAGTATCATGGGACATGTGGAATCCCATATGAATCAACAAGGACTACAAGAATTGAGCTTGGCTAAAAGTGTCTGATTTGTAAAGCCATTAATATTTAAACAAGCAGAATTAGAGGCTGGATGAACATAAGTTGTAAGGATAAGGTCAACTAGTAGAGTAGGAGGTTTAATAGGAATCATCTTCTGGTTAAATTCTGGAGTGTTTCATGGAAAGAAGATCTCCTATTGTGGGAACAAGCAACATTGATGGCAAGGAAGTGGAATGAGAGTGCTAATGGATGACAACCTGGCCAGTGGCGACAGGGTTGGGTGCAATTGGTGGGGATGCCACTAGATTTATAGGGAATTAACACATTCTATACTATATTCAGTCCTTTCAGGAGGCTACTTGAGGTCTATAAGATCACGACATCAGGGGACCAACTAGAAGCAACAACCATTCTGGTAGAGACCTTGTCACTCTTCATCTTTCATTGGAAGGTCAAGGACACACATGTCAAAGACTTTCATAGCTCAAAACGTGCAGGATGGTAGGGGAGAGGAGAGTCGGATCATGGTTAAGGTGGTCTGTAGGGGCACACTGAGACACAAGAGGAAGGTGAGGCCAGAAAACTAGACCAATAAGGGGAACAGTAGTGAAGATCAAACAAAGGAGGTCCAACCAGACCATAAGCATCGGGGGACCACTACGGAGGAAAAAGGGACAGGTATGAGGTAGGGTAGATGGGAACTAAGTTAGGAAGGGTGATGTCTTCACTGTCTAAGCTAGGAAAGACCAGGAAAGAGGAGAGTGGGATCATGAGTTAAGTTGGTCTGTAGGGGTGGTACTCTGAGACACAAGAGGAAGGCAAAGCCAGAAAACTTGACTGATAAGGAGAACAGTGGTGAAGATTGAACAAAGGAGACACAACCAGACCATAACTAACAGGGAACCACTGTTGAGATAATACAGGGATGAAGTAGGGGAGATGGGAGCTAAGTTGGGAAGAGTGATGCTTTCACCATCTAAGTTAGGAGAGACTAGGAACAAGGTTTTTTTAAACACAAGTTCATCAATAGGGGAACTTAGGTCAAAAACAAATATAGCATATTTGGACTTGGATTGAAGATGTGGTTAAGAAGGCATGTCGGGAAGAAGATTCTGGGCAAACTAATAATTTCTTTCTTTCCTGGATTAAGGTTTTGCATTGCAGCTAATTTTCTATTTTTTCCTTTTTTTGGCTATCTTGGTTAGCATGTACTTTCTGGATGCCGCTTATTCACCCCACTCTTCCAAAAAATTTGACTTATATGACTAGATTGACTACTTCAGAAAATAACAAATGGGGCACATTCACAATACTGCAAGTTTCATGATAATAAGAGAAATTGCAAGACTGACATCCACCTATATCAGCAGATAATTTGTTTGAGCATACAAACACTTCTAAACAATTGCACTGTCATTTCTATAAAATGCACTAAATTGTTGGCTAAACTAACATTTTAATCTTTTCAAGAATGGTAGAAAAACAACAGACAAACAATTAACCAAGTCATAATCTCACTACATAGGATCGATTGCATAAATTTTTTTCTTTCAAATATTTCTATCTATTGTCAAGTCTTTGGTTAAATTATATAAATTAAAAAAAATTTCTTAAAATTCCCAATCAAGTAGTTTTAAATTTTCCCTTACTTTTAATTCCCTCTGTCTCTTAACTAATGTATTTTTTGGTCTCCTAAAGATATGACCAACCCTTTAAAATTAATTTTCTCTTATCTCATTTTCAATAGAAGCATCTCCTACTTTATTCCTAATAAAATTATTTTTTTAGATTATCCTGTATAATATTACTAGTCGTCAATCTAAACATATGCATTTCAATAATACTAATTTTTTGCATATAATCTTGCTTTATAGTCCATCAGTCAAGGTCATAAAATATAGTTGGGTGAATGACAATTTTATAGAATTTCCCTTTTATTTTAAGAGTATCTTCTTATCACACACAATGCTCTAGAAACATTTCTCTACTTCATCCACCCTACTTTAATCCTATAAATAACATCCTCTACAATTTCATCATTACTACATATTATAGATCCTAAGTACTTAAAAATCTTGCTTTTATGGATTTGGGTAAGTATATATTCATTGTTATTGTTATTTTTGTTGAACCTATATTTCATATATTTGATTTTTGATCTACTCAATTTAAACCCTTTAAACTCTAAAATATCTCTCTATAATTCTAAGTTAGACCTAATTCCTAACTTTTTTTTATCAACTAAAACTATGTTATCAACAAGCAACATATGCTAGAGTATTTCTTTTGTATTTTCTTGGTTATTTCATTCATAGCCAAGACGAACAAACTTCTTAGTTTCTCTTCTTATAGTCTTAATACTAGTAACTATACATTCATATATATCCTTTATAATATCAATATAACTTATTAGTACTCCTTTTCTTTTTTAAAACCCACCAAAAATTAAATATGTTCCTTATCATCAATTATTATTAAAAAGGTTCCAATTCTAATGTGGCAAGGGTGTATTACACTACAATGTAACACAACACTTTTTATACATTAAAATCACATAAAAATAGTATCAATACAACAACAGCCTGTGTAATAATCTTACCATGTAAAGTTGACCAACATAAAAATAGTATCAATAAATTTAGAAAAATCTATAAAAATATCTAACAAAAAAGAGTGTTAGTGACATTTCAAAAAATTAGAAAAAAATTGATTAAATAAACACCCAAAAAATCCCTAGAAAATGTTTATCTATGATTTTTGCTCCCTTTTAAATTTTTAGGGAATTCATTAACATTTTTTTGTCAACATCAATTTTGATGTTATATTGACAAATTGAAAAAAAAAAAACACGTCAGCAAAATTTCAACGACATGTGTTGATGCTTGATTCTAAGTTTGTTTCTAATACTATTTTGGGTCTGTCTATGGTACCCATGAGGGTACAAAAAAATTTTATTTTTATTCTCAATTTAAAAACATGGATAATAGGATTTGAAAGAAGACTTGTAACTACCAATTGGTAGTTATTGTTTTGTGAGACAAAGCGTAGCTATCATAGAATTTTCCTAATATTTTTTATTATTAATAATATTTTAGAATTTTCTAAAGCTATTAATACTAATTTTCTATCATTTTAATGTGTAAAACAAAGAGTGCCACATTTTAGGAAGATGAGACAACCTATTTAGAAGTGGTCCCTTATTAATATGTTGAGTACAAAAGATATGGTCATCTCAAAGAGGAAACAGAAAGAACTTGCAATGTTAGACTAACAAATTCAGAAACCTTATTGTGCACTTACTTCATTCCATCCAAGAGTTACATGTTCACCTTCTGAAAGTCCAGATCCAGAAAAATCCAATGTGAAAACTGTAATATTTGATGGAAGTAAAATTATAGCAGCTTCACTAGCATCAGCTCGACATCCACTGAAAAAAAAAAGTATATAAAATCAGAAACAATTCCATATCAGTCTAAACATGTTAGTATTTTGAAAAAAAAAAAACAAACAGATAGAAGACAGAAATGATAAAAATAGGTTGTCTCAATTTTTCCAATATCACATAAGAGACTCATTCATACCGTAAGTGAGACAGAGAAGTGAAGCTTTGTACCAAATTTTGTAACATATGATGTGATGGATTGTGTTCTCTTTTAATAGGCATGTGGAATGTAGCTTTAAGAGTTAATATTCCCCAATTCTCAGTATTTCAAGACATCTACCATACGCATGTAACAAAGAAGGCCAAGTACTGAGGAAGAACAATGGATGGTAAACAAAATCAAGACTCAAATTTATTTTGTACAGTAAGCCCCATTTGCATTTAACCATGCGGTTTTCACTGCTTTGTACTCTACATACATGCAAGAGCCAGTTTGGCTTTTGTTACAGCTGCAATCACTTCATTTCAAACAAAAGCTCCATGCTAATAGTAAACTTGATTGACATGTCCCTAGAAGTATTCAAATATCCATCACCATCCTTTTGCCTTGTCATTCTTCTAAGCATCAACTTGGAAAAGAAAAGCCTATGCAGTGGCAGAGATCAAACAGCAGCACAGGTAAGCAACATGGTTTAGATATATTCCATTGTCATGCCCAGCAAAAAATGGAAAAGGTTCACCACATTTTTTGAGACATTCAAAACCATAGGTTTGGATACTAACTGTAATATTGGAGAATGGTTTCCTTGAAAATGGTTGGCTGTAAGGAATTTTTCCCCTTTTAATTCTCAGTTCTACAACCTCATGCATTGAGAAGTTTATCACCATCATCAATGCAAATTTCAGGACTAGGTGATTGACTTAATTTGCATTTTAACTCCAACTTGAAATTTATGTGGTTGTTAACATGCTTTTAATGATACAAACAACAGAACTATCTCACAGTTATTCATGTTGTCATTCATCTTGAAGGCTCAATAATCAATATGAAAACTTAATCTAATTATTTCATGAAAACTTATGGGAAACCTAAAATTTGAAAGCATGGGACATCAAGGTTCTAAGCTTTTTGTTCTTTTAAAGCTCAAGGTAGAGAAAATGTGTTAAGTATTAAGATATGATTTTTTCCTTGATGAAGAGGAAATGGTGGTTATGTTTTCATTGGGATGCTGTAGTTACACCTGTCTCAGACTTCACCCACCTGGGAATTTTGACCTTCAGATGCTACAGTATTTGCAAAAAAACTAGAGTTTGCTGAAATTTTCAACATTTCCACTAAACAAATAAAATGTAATTCCCTACTAATTAAGGCACCAAAGTGCCCAGATTTGGGTGCCTAGCTGCCCATTCAAATATTTATTTTTAATTTTTTTAACATCTATTATATATATTTATACATATTTAAGAATAATCATAAGTATTTTTAGTTCTATTATTTCTTAAATAACATTCAAATACATAAATTATCTTAATATAACATCAAAATTTGAAATTTAATAATACAAATATGGATATTTTAGTAACATATATAATTATATATTTCAAGAATTATGTATATTTCAGTAGTTTTCCATCAAATATGTATGTAAATATATACACTTAAGTTTTTCTGCAAGAAAAAATATTAAAAGACCTTAAAAACATATATTTAATTAAAAAGTTCTAACAAAAAAACTGCATTCTTAAGGCAAGGCAAATCCTCATCATGTCTAGGCACCTGTTTTAATAAGTATATGTAAACCTAATACATCTGGTAGGTTTTATTTTCTAGGCACTTGTTTCATTTTCAAATCAAAACAATTAGGAAATCTATGTTATCATCCCCTTCAATAGGAAGTGGATTACTTCCTTATCTTATGTTCCTTTTGGTAGCTTTTCCTTAAATAGTCTTTGCAAAGGAAAATTTACATTATAATTTATTATTTTCAAAAAGCTCCTCTTTTTCTGAAGAGGATATGGAAGATTCTTGTGAATAAGGATCAACCAAATACAAGAGAGGTTGATCAAGAATGATCAACCTGACCCACAATCCATTACAATAAAACACCTTGAAAAAGTCAAGCCCGCATTGATACAAAAGAAGGACCCCTAAGACAAAAACTCCTCTATATTATCAGATTTTACCTTTAACATATTTCACTAAACTTTTAAAATTTGACTTTCTTCCCTTCTCATTTTACTAGGCTTTTTAAATGGAAGCATATCACATTTAGCTAAAAATAACCGTAAAGTTATTTATTTCCCTTCACTTCAGTATGTACATTTTTCATTGTTGTGCCATGATGCTTGAATGATGAGCAATAGTTGAAGCCACTAATATGTATCACTTTTTTCACAGTAGCCAAAAGGTCCAAGAAGGAAGTCATGGACTTAAACAGCAATAAATCAATATGATGTATAAATGCCCTAATGACAAGAACAATGTCATACCATGGTACTAAATAATCATTTTATGGATAGTTCAGGAGTTGACCCAAATATCACATATTTCAAACCAAGGACTTCTTTTTACTCTTCAATAAGACCTCACCCACTAGTCTACTAGTAGTTTGTTATGATCCTAGATGTAGATCTTGAGTTAACATGCCAATAACCATCATTTGCACACCATCAAATTTGTATTGATGATCCATGACATTCTGTATGGATCTACATATGGCCACGTTTAATGGTTACCATGCTTTCTGTGTATTTGACTTTTTCCATGACTTGAAAATATCGCCTTCAAATCTTATTCTTTAGGATATAAGCATATGACATATTTTCTCATTTTAGGCCCAAATGTCTAATGCAGCCATGCAGGTTTTTTTCCTTTTGATTGGCACTGCAACTAACTTGTTATAATGCAATCTCTAGCACACCTGTTCCCATGGCAATATATTACACAAGGAAGAGCATTTCCTTCTGGAAATTGACAAGGTAGATAATGACTGCACTGAAGTGTAAGTCCTTGACCATTTTTCACCTGCAAAACATTATCAAGAAGTGCATGATTATCAACAAAGTATTCAACATAGCATCCATGAAACAAATTATTGTATTTTTGAAAACATGGATGAATCAGAACATTGAACTGTAGATATTGTCAAAATATGCTCTCTCTGAACCATAAGCAAACTCTTCTGACATTTTGACAGACTTGAGATATCAAAGTATCCAGTAATGTACCATTACTGTTGGAGAATCAAATGTGTCATAGCATCAGATCTCAGTATGTATAACATTATGTTATACAAAGCAGATGATATAATTACAGTTTCATTAATACAGTTAGTCTACTCCATAATAATTTGTGTGATAAATACATTTACCAATTATGACCAAGTGCTGATTTGGTGTGTCAGAAAACACAAGGTGATGTCCAATTCATTAGCAAGCCTTTAAGTTCAAAGCCAAATAAACATGTAAATTCAATGTTATAAATGTGTCAAGGCATCCAAGCAACAAGCTAGGCATGTAGGTAACATGTATAAATAAAAATTGCTCCTTTACCTTTCATATGGGATGTCCCATCAGAGAAGCATTTTAAAGAATGAAGGGTAAACCAACTCAAACGTCAAGCACTAGACACAGACAGCAACCAGTTCACATGCATTTGCTAGGCATCTATCTAGCCTAATTGTGGTCGACCCATGGCCCAGTAGTGCACTACATGTCCCATCAGCCAAAGAACTTGTATGCTCAATATTCCCATTCGTTCAGCCTAGGGTTTCACCATGCTTATTTGGCCCAAGCATGCCACCTTCTTATTCAGTAGCTCCCAACAACCCTCATCTACTACCAATGAGACTATAAATACACATTTACTTTACCAAGTGCTAAATGAGCCTACCACAAACCTGATTGCCCTCTTGTCCTACTCACACTAATTTAAGCATTGAAGGGTACTCAGCTACCCTACCCTTATGGGTCTCATATACTTTCTTTCACAGCCAGTCAACCAAGTGGTTTGAGTGAGTCAAGTAAGGATATATTAAAAAAAATGAGAAAAGGGAGGCCTACGCAAGCTGTAGGCAAGCCAAAAACAAAAGGAAGCAAAGAGAACAGTTTCAACAATGAAACCAACCAAGAAAAAGGAAAATGATAAAACAAGTAAAAACAAGGAAAACAAGCAACCCATGGACACTTAGAATCCATAAGGTCACTAGAATCCAAAGCCATGCCAAGACCTGCACAGACATGACAGCTTGAGCATGCCAGAGTCTCATCCACACCACCACATTCTGGTTTTTACTGTTTTGGTTAAAACAAGAAAGAAGGAAACCCTATTCTGTTCTTGTTTTTACTTCCTCAACATTTCAGAAAACAGAAAACCTGAACTTTTAAAACTTAACATTTTACCATGGACCATTCAACTTTTTATTGAAAACAAGAGGAAAATAATTTGAGAAAAATAGATATTTTCTATTTTTTTACCATTAAAATGGTATTTTTCTGATATTGGGCAAAATGAGTCCATAAACAGATTGCCCATTTATTCAATAACAAATTCAATGAGAAAAATAATGCTGGGATGCTTAGGGCATGTTCTTTAGAATTCCTTTTATAATGTTAAGTTGTTAAGTTGTTAATTTGTTATTGAGATGACTTTATTATTTAGGTACTAACATCGTTGTTTAATATTTAATACTATTTATGCTAAGTTTTTTTTTCAATTTAATGACCAAAGATTGAGTGATAATCACAGAGATATCCAGAATATGTTGTTCAAAAGGAAAATTCAAAATATGTTTCTTTAAATTATATTACATGTGACTGAGTTGTCTTTTTTGTCAACTAGATTAATATTTTTGGTGTGGTATACACGTAAGTTTGTTTTCTACTCATTTACAGTCTATTCAAATTTGGAAAGAGGCATTTAAAGCCCTATTCTAAAAGAAAATTTTTATTTTTAATTGTATAATGTCTGCCTTCCATTTTTAAACTTTTAGTAGCCATGATTTGTTACTGAATTTGCTTTCAACAGATATCCTTGGAAGTTTATAGAATAATCAATATTTGTTAGAGAAAGGGAGATTTCTTCTCTCCTAAGGAATGTCATGCAAATCTGTGGGTGTTTTCCTCCTGTCATACAACTTAAGTGGATATTCATCTACAACACCTGTGGGTGTTACCAATAAAATTTATCTGTCCACTTCAATCATGCTGGGCATTCTTTAGTTTACAAGCATGTTTCTTTTGAGAAGCATTTACAAGCATGTTTTTATTACAATGTGACACTAGATCCAGGTTTTAGATGAAGCTATTATATTTTCAGATCCTATGACATATTTCTTCCTTTTTCCTGTGTGCTTTATTGTAATGAGTGCATGGACTACATGTATATTATTACTTGAGTCCTTGTTATATTGAAACTTTTGAGAGTATTGTTTACATCTTTTTCATATAAGATGATCAAGGATCACATTATAACATTAGTTTTAGTGTCTATCGTATGATTAAATTTGATTATATGTTTTTATTTATTGCTTGATAATTTACGGTGCACTGCAAAAAGATAACAGATTATGCTATTAGGATAAAAACCAATGAATTAAATTGCTTAGATCAAAGGGAGGAAGGTGGTAGATTTGATTTTGCTTCTCTAGATTACATGAATGGATTTTTGGTAAGGTACATGAATGGATTTGGGAACACTAGCTTTTATTTATTTTGAGTTTTTGTTTTGAATAGAAGAGAAAAACTAATGCATGAGACTCCCCCATCAATGTGGAGTATAGGGAGAATCCATTTGTATGCAACACGGCTACACAAATCAGCAGTTAAAGTCAAAATGGGTATTATCCAACCTGACCACTATCAAAAATTCAGAACGACCAAATTCATTTCATTAACCAAACTGATAAATAAATAGCTAAGCAACGACCAACATGGCAAAAGTCGATTTGATTAATAGTTAAACTGTTTAACCATCCATGGTGAAATTGATCAATCAATAATTAGAAATTACATATATTATTTAACCAATCCAACTTCCATATGTCTTACTTTCACCTACCAATTTGAAACATATTTAAACATAAAATTATAATATTATTATCAAAGGAATAGATAAAAATATCATAAATAAAAGAATAAAATATTTTTATCTCTTATTTGGATTGGTTAATTAGGCCAGATGGCTCAATAGAAACATTGATCAGATACTTTCATTAACCAATCTAACATTTTTTTGAAATAGGAATAAGCTGGGATCTAATTAATGAGATAGCATTCCAAAGTTAAAAAATCTGACTGAGAAGTTCAGAACAGAAAAAAGAAGAAGGAAAAAACAAAACCTAGAATTACAAACACAAATAGCTCTTTCCCAAGGATACTTTAATTAACCAACTGATTACAAGTTAGGTCGCCCATTACCCTACATGATTCATCTCAAGCAATTGTTAACCATTGGGTAATGATTAATGTGTGTGCCACTACATCCCCTGAGTGAATAGATTTATCAAGTACAACAATAAAAATTAATGTCTTAATCCCAATATGTGGTATCAACCACATGAATCATTTCCTTCCATTTATTTTTATACATATCTAAATCTTCCATTAAATTATATAATATCTAACCACGTAAATTTTTGGCCTTCCTCTACCTCTTGTTTGATTTTACTTACATTATTAATTAATTCTCATTTGCACAAAAATGTATCGATAAGTTTTCTATGGATGTAACCAAACCATCTAAGATGATTTAAGGGATTTTTAAGTACTAAATAAAATATTTTATCTAAGTACATCAATACAAATCAATTTTCTTAATGATACATTAATTATTAATTGAATGTTATTTTTAATAAATAACCATTATATGTGGAATCAATATGTAGTTAGATACATTCCACGATGTAAGTGATCAAAAAATGATTAATTACTATCCGTTCCACTCCATATGAGCCATTGATACCTCAATTAGTGTAGACCAAAAATCAGTTACTGCTTTCAAGAACTTGAGTATTTTGATTGTAAATAAAATGCCATATCATGAGAAGTAGAAAAAACCTTCACACTATTACTAGTCTCAACAACACATCATTTTGCAATAGAAAGATGTACAAACCTGCAGATCCTTTCTGTGAAACATTCTCCCTTTCAACATGAACTCTTCCTCCAGTAGATCATGCTTTGGGCTATAATCAGATCTGCATAAAAGGAAAACAGAGGATCAGTTAGTATGAATAAAAAGAATATATCAATATTAGAAGGTGGATGTCCATAGTGACAGGAATATACCATCACTTTTCATCATGCTCATGAGCAATTTCAAGTGCATGACATAATGCTCAATGAGTAGATTCAAGACTGAACCATATTACTCGGGCTTGCATCATTTTATGAATGATTACTACAGTAAAACAAACTAAAACAACTAAATGAACTGTTTCTTCAATGTAAGCTGGTCATCCAGTGATCCTTAAAATTCCACGCACACAACCAAACTTTTGGTGGGAGTATTTGAGCAAAATACAAATGATATTTCTTCATCTGCCTCGTGAGGAGAGTCAGTACACCCCCTCCATGGGGAAGAAAGATTAACATCGTCCCCCATATGCTCAATAGCCATTCATGAGGAGAACATCATCTTTAGTGTGAGCATGCCCATCTGACTGCCAACAGGTCCTTATGTTAGATGGGAAAACAAAGGGGAGATTTACAAAAGCAATGGTGCATGTCTCTGACCCTTTGGTGGTGTTGTAGGACAAGTGGACTGGTAACATGAAAATAGCGTCTTAGAAGTTGAATTTACGTTTGAATCATAAGATCAGATGATAGATGGCTGAAACATGGCATTGCAGAAATGGAAAAAATCATAGAAAATACATTCTTGGTGATGGAACCAACATTTTCGTGTGTTTGCTGCAGGCTTAGGATGATAAACATTGGAATCCTACGAAACGCTATAGGAGAAAAGATAGATATAATGTTCCATTAAAGGAATACATCGGCTATTGCCTAGAATTTAGGCATCCAAGAAAGTAAGAAAAATATGGATTCCTTCTTCCCAGCCAACTAAGAAAAGAAATTCTCACTCGGCGGAACATGTATTGACACTGAATCTAATATAGGGAGATGTAAGACACCGAAATTACAGTTCAGTACCCCATAGAATGAACTATTCCGTACAACATAGCCAACAGAAACGTTGGATATGTCCTAACGCCTACGACAATGGAAACCAACAAAAATCATCATCTTGGGCGCAACACAATTTCAGCACTACAACCCACGAGAAAACAGGCAGATTGGTAAAATTACAATCCCCTGCATTTAATTCCCTAAAGACCAATCCGCCGGGAATCCCAAAGTTTGGGACCTCCAATTAACGTTCGTAGACACCGAAAAAAACAGTCAGAATCGGAAACATAACACGCCAACTTTATTCGCACCTCGGGGGACGGATGATGAAATTGACCAGCTGCTCCATCGCGAGAGGACGACGATCCCTGCCGAATCTGTATCAAAATTCTGGATTTTGAAGAGGAGAGAACTCGGTGGAGGAATTCCCTGCCGAATCCTGAGATCCACGAGGACCCGAAGGGGAAGAACTCTTCGCCGCGGAAGCCTTCTTCTCTCGCCTGCGGTCTAACCCTTTCCGTTCCCCACCGGGCCTTTTTGGTGCCGGAGGGAAGGGGTGGTCGTCTCACGCCAGGCTCCGGGGTGTAAAATTTATGCAATCCACCTGATAATTTTCTGAAATGAGGGAAGGAAACCTTCGCTAGTTTGCCTGCAACTTGGATTTCCTTTAAAATAAATATATTTCATTTCTTTCAGAGTAGAAAAGAGATATACTAATAAACAAAATCTTAACTGGAATAAAAATTTACTAGTGTCAATAAATAAAACAAGCAAAGTAGATCTAAGTTAAAGCAACAAAGAGGTAAGTCCAAACGAACACGACAAGAAACACGAGGAGACATAATTAAAAATTCAAAAAGTGATCCCATCGGTATAAAAGGCTTTCTTTTGGAGAAATTCTTCCCCTCCTTCCGCGATAAGAGAAGTAAGGCGTAAAAAAATCGAAAGGCCAGACTTTTCATAAAGTTCTCCTTCTCATGCTTTGTCGTTCATGCATTATTGACCCTCGCATCCCGCCATTCATGTGTCAATTTGTCACATCAAAAAAAAATCAATCCGACTTCACCTCATCTACCTCACAAAAATTGAGCTATAAATTGATATTGTAAATGTCAGACAAAATTGATTACATTATATGTAGATTTTAATGTTGCTATTTCTATAAACAATATGTTAAAATATTCTAATTTTATAAAAGAAAAAAAAAAATCTTCCTGCAAATCTATTTAAGTCCAATTCTTTTAGAACCTATTAAAAGTCAACATTTTAGTCAAACTCTTTTGATTTAGGTTCTATTTATTTACCCAACTTTAGTGTCATACGTCGTGTGACATTGAAATTAATTATTAAAGTAGTATTGTGTCATATGTCGTGTGACCATTTGAAATTGCTCCAACGCAACTACCTGCTATAAAAATTCTATCAGTCGAAGTGGAAAAGACGAAAACACCCCTAGAGAATGTCTTCTCGTGGTTTACCAGAGTTGGCACCATCTTGTATTGTGAATGGATAATCTTTTTACTACTTTCTTACACTTCTGTTATTTCAAATGCATGAAACTGGTACCATTTTTTTATTACCTTATCATCACTAAGTTTTACCAACTTCTCTTAAGAATTAATTTGTGTGATTATTGGATATAAATTTTTGACTTATGGAAGTTCTTATGCACTTTTATTGTTGTCTTATGTATTTTACGCTGGATGAAATTATTTTAACTTCTATTAAGAAATATGTGTTGATTGAAAACAACAAAAGTTCAGAAAGTTATCTTTAGAATTACAGGTTTAAAATTATTTTAACAGATGCAACTCTAAGCTCTTCCAGCTCTTCTATGGAAAAACAATTCTATATATACACCTGGAGTAGAACTAGAAGTCGCAAATAAAAGTAGTTTTAACCTTTAAATTTATCCAACAACAATCTCCTCCAAGCCTTGAAAACCTAACGACTAAAAGGTTAAGATTCTAATTATTATTTAATATTATTATTATTAGCATTTATATTTTTTATAGCTTTCAAATATTTCGTTTAATCTAATAAATTTTAATAGATAACATGCAGCGAGTATTAGGATCGGCATAAAAATGTCAAATTCGGTGTCACATGATATTTTCTGGTATGTTAAGCTAAAAAAAAACGCAACTAGAATTAAAAATTAAAAAATAATAATAATCACACAAAATAAGATTAAATATAACTAATCTAAATGATATTAGTAGCAACTTCCAAGGAACAATGATACACGTCTACCATAAAAAGAAAGTGAAAGGGATTTTTACTTGGATATCTTTATAAATGTTGAAAATAACTTGTAAATATGATTGATATTTTCTTGTATATCCTTAAAAACTTAAAAACCATTGCAGCAATATCGTAATAAACTACCATGAAAAGTGAGTCATAGCCATGATTTTAATATTATTTTCAAGGTATACAAGATAATATTATAATTCCAAGGAAATAAAAGCTATTTAGAACTTTTCAAAAAAGAATATTTGAAACATATTGTTGATTTTTTTTTTTTTGGAAATAACAAAGTTGCCTTGTTAAGGTCAATGGCTAAGAAGGAAACATGATTAGGAATTGCATTATATCATTAGGGTTTACTGTCATTAGTATCAATAAAGTTGTCAATAAAGTGGATCCTTTTGGTCAGCAAAAAAAGGGAATATTTTCTATTAAGCCCTTACAACTTCTAGAGCTCATAAATGAGAAAGTCCTATATATATATTGTTGATGTTCTTGACAAATTGTATTAAGTCATAAAGACCAGAGAATGTAAAAAGAAAAATTACCATAACAAAAAAATGTAATGTTCTTTTTCTTAACTTTGATAATGTTAATGTTAAGGAGAAAGATTAACCGTATTGTCCATTGATGGTTACAATTGTAATGTTCTCTTTCTATGAAATAATAATAATTTTCTTTGGATTTTAATCTACATTTTTTTCTCTCTCATTGAAATAAAAGATTAATTACATAAACCATAATAGCTTAATTAACTTTGATTTTTTTAAAAGAAGAATGGCGATGGTCTCTTCAAAGACATTTAATAAAATTGAAACGATGCAGAAAAAAGGATGGTCAATCAATCCGAGATTACATTTATCACTGAAAATAAATGTACCTAAACATTTATATGAAAAAATTAGAAACTGGTTAGACATATAATTAAGAATATTTGTTCTACACCTTTGGCACAAATGACAATATTAATTCACATAAAGAAAAATAACTGTGAAGAATAAATTAGTCGATAAACCAAAAACTTATTTCCTTGGAATAGATGATTAATTACATTTGATGGTTGTTTGCTTTGTTCTTCACTTGATTGGTACTTTTTGATTGACGTTGATATCTCCAACTACTACAGATATCTTGTAGGTTGATGACTAATTACATTTGCTGTTTTCTTGGCTGTCATTTCTGACTTTTGGGAAGTAGAATTATATAAGGTTCTGAAAATATTTTCATTCTTAAGATTCTATTTGGTATGAACAAATTTCAATTCAGTAGCTAACTAGAATTATAAATCCATAATTCTTAATTTTGGAAATGTGATATAATATTTGGTTTGTATTGCCCAAATTCAAATTTCTCTGTTCACTTTGTATCAATCGGAATTCCAAAAAGAATTCAAAATGTACATCAAGAGAGATTGCCCACATATTATATATTAATGCTGATATACCAATATTAACTTTAATACATACAGTTTAACAATATGTTTATATATAATTAGTAGTACTATTTTTAAAAAATATTTGTACTAATTGTTAGTATTACAATGCACTATTATTAATATTTCAAGACATTAAACATTTTAGTAGTAATTTATTAATATCACATTAATACATTAGTATTAATAATATCAATAATAAAGTATCATTTTAAAATATCTTTTTTTCATTAATATATTACTATTGGTATTAATAATACAATAATATGTGAATGTTAACAATAGAATTACTAATAGTATTATTAATATCTTAACATATAAATAAATTATTATTAAAAATATTAATATATTGGTATTGTTGTATGAATTATTTATCAATACTAGCCCAAATATATTTTTTCCATGGGTACACCAGCTAATTTACCTAAGTCAACTTCTCAAATGCATTGAAGATGCAATAAGATAGGAGGTGGGAAGAAGTAAAGAAGAGAAATTTTAGAGAAATGAGGAAAAATTGATATGCAGAAAATATCACAATATAGATTATTTGTTGCTTTCCCTTTTCATGTATTTATAGATAATATCACAATATTTCCTCTCAAATTGGCAAGTACACTTGCCTCTAGTTGCCTAACTTGTTCAAAAGTTTCATGAACTTATTTTTGTCCATTACTTTGTAAAGATGCTTGATATTAAACTAAGTCTACATCATATCTTGCTGAATTTTTCACTCATAAAGTAACAATATCTTATTCAATGTGTTTTGTTCTCTCATGTAAATGAGATTTATGAAAATATGAATTATTAAAATTTTTTGTAGGTATTGAATGACATACATACACATATCACTAAGCAGAAAATTGATCTAAGTGATCACATGTGATGGTTTTCATCAATCTACACTCAGCTTGTCATAATATTGTGTGCATTTTTTTTTGTTCTTCACGGAATCAATGAGCTTCTTAGGTATATAGGGTAAAGCCAATTGTTAGTCTCCTTGCAGTAAGATAGCTTCCCCAATCAACATAACATCTCTTCAAAGAGAAGGAATTAGCTGTGTTGAGGGGAATACCCCAAACTTGGCAACCATTAAAGTATATTAATACATGTAAGGCAACCTCATAGCATTGCTTATTGGGGTGTTCAATTAATTTACATACTTAAACAACAAAGAAGATATCAGGTCTAGTAGTGAGCTACACAAGGTTACTAATGAACCTTCTATAATTCAAAGGTTCCTTGAAAATGTCTACTTAAACATACACCATCTATATTCTATTGTAAACCACTTATGGGAACAATAACCAATTTAGCACCTATCAAGTCTACTATTTTTCCATGTCAATAACATATTTTCTCTAACTAATGTTAGACCATATTTGATTTTCACAAACTTAAGACCAAGGAAATCTATTAACGTCCCCAAATTGTTAATTTAATATTTAGAATTAAAGTAAGAAAGATTTGATCATGTCAATTTCAATGATACCACTCCCTATTATAAAAAGTTCATCCACACAAGCAATAAAGAGACATTCTCTCCTTAGAGTAAATAAAGAATAATCAAATTTAAATTTTATAAAACCAACATAAGTTAAAGAATGACATGGTTTAACAAATCAATAGTAAGAGAAGACATGAGCCCTTTGCCTAGCCTAAGAAAATACACTTACAAATCAATTGTAATGACATCCTGTTGAAGATGTCCTCTATGAAGGTAACATCTATACTAAAATAATCTTGTTATTGCAGGGATTAAGAAGCTCATGAGCCATCTGCCCTATGCTATAGCCTAAGAAAATACACTTACAAATCAATTATGACATCTTCTTAAGGATGTCCATTACGAAGATAACATCTGTATTAAAAACATTCTTGTTATTGCTGGGATTAAGAAGCTCATGAGTCTTTTGCCCTATGCTATAGCCTAAGAAAATACACTTACTCCCCTTTCTTCAAATGTATGTTGTCCTACATCAATGGTATAACAAATACACCTAAAAAATTTTGTTTCATTGTTAGGCCTATTAAAAAATAAAGAGAAAGGCACTTGATCAGACAACACAGACTACTTAGTTTACGAATGCTGCAAATCGATTCTTCCTAAAAATGTATGGACGAGCCAGGCAGAAATCTTCAATTTCAAAATGTGTGTATATGTGTTAGGCTTTAGCTCCACCAGTCTGTATGGTGGTGTGACTCCATCAATTTCGAATTCAAAACATAACAGTTAAAATTCGAATAATAATAATAACAATTTACATGGATTGTTTAATGGAATTCAAATAATTACAATTATCATTCAATTTTTTAATTGCATAAATTTATTTTTTAATCATAGCAACCACATTAAGACTACTATTATAAAAAAGCACTACCTTCTACCTTTGAGATAAATATCAAAATCTTGAAGAGTTCACTCATCCTCGTTGATTCAGCCAGAAGAAAGATACATATACCTCTCCTCTTCTTCTTCTTCGTCTTCTTTGCCACCACAATTCCAGAAAGGAAGAAGAGCATATCCCTGTCTGTCATAAAAAAGGCAGCAAAACCAACTACCCTTTACTTTCGACTCAAGCAATAACACATCCATCACCGAAGCCGAAGCCACCAGACCCGTGCATACTTATATATACGCGCGCACCTCCGAATCTGATCAAAAACCAAAGACGTGCATAACCATTTCGCGCTGCGCGGCTCCGATTCCTCGGATCTGACGATGGCAGCCCAAGGTCCCAAGTCCCTGGCGATGTCCCTCCTCCTCCTCAACCTCGTGCTCTACATCGTTGTGGCCGCAATTGCGGGGTGGGCGGTGAACTACGGCATCGAGGAGTCGGGCACCGAGGCCGCCCGGCAGTCCTACTTGGCGAGGCTGTTCCCCATATATTACCCTATCGGGAACCATGCCACCGGGTTCTTTGTGCTGTTCTCGCTCATCGCCGGGGTCGCCGGCATCACCACCTCCATTTCCGGGCTCCAGAACCTCGCCGTCGGGAAAACATCCTTCGTGGCCTCGGCCGCCGCCTCTTCCATAGTTGCCTGGGCCCTCGTTCTCCTTGCCATGGGGTACGTTACGCGGCCGAAACCAACAGCTGTGGCTCTATTTAGATGTTTAAATTAGGCTGCGCTGGGCTGACATGAGCTAGCCCACTGTTCTGGACCCATAAAGATTAGGCCCATTAGTCCAGTATTCAAAAGAGTTCATATATATGTGTATGTATATAAAGTAATAATATCATATAAAAAAATATTTATATACATATTATATATATATATAAGTAAAAATAGATTATATTAAATATATAATAAAAAATGAAAAAATAGGAGTCAGTCCAACCCAGCCCGAACACCCTGGCCAAGGCCGACTCAGTTTGCGTATCAAATGCCATCGATATAGCTTATTATTTTATAATGTAGTGTTTTTGTTTGAATATAAAATTGAAAAAGTAGGAGACCCATTATGCTAATTGTGATTATGCTTAGGGAATTAATCTGGCCGAACTCACTCGGTTGAGTGATTACTGATCCCTCCAAGTAATTTTGCAGGCTGGCTTGTAAAGAAATCAGCATTGGATGGAGCGGTGAAAGCTTGGTGAGTAAACATCGAATTACTGGCCTTTTTTGTTTTTTTAATGGTAGCGCAGAAGGACAACCCTACCAACCATACCGATCTATTGCTGGCAAAATATCTATTTTACAAATCATCTACCGTTTAACTGTGAATTTATCAACAATAAGATAATGTAGTAATACCCTCTTGCATGCTGCTGTAAGGAAAGGAATCTTAAGTTGGCATAAATCTAGCAAAAAAACACTAACATTGTCAAAAAGATAAACCATGAACTTCTGAATTTTGATCAAAACAAAAACGCCCCCGCATGAAAACATCAACCATTAGGCCTAAAACACAGCTTCAAACACTCAACTTGAACTTGATATCATAGTTCACATTAGTTTTAACTTATAACGCAGACACTTCCTCAGTTCATGAATTGTAAGACCGACTCTTCTAACATCATAATCATAGAAAGTTTGAGACGAAAGAAAAGGACAGTTGCGTCTAAATTCAGGCAAAGAAAATATCATACTCTAAGCAAGAAAAGTATGGGTAGATTTTTTCTCCCAAAGCTTTTTTTTTAAATAATAAAATTTGACTGAAAGTACGTGTGTCTGATAAGATTTACGTCATACTGGCATTGCAGAGGGCACTGGAGGTGCTGACGATAATTCTAAGTGCCACGCAGCTGTTCGCAACCGGAGCAATCAACGCAAGTCTGATCACAACTGATAAGTCGCACCACGGTCAAACGGGAGGAAGAGTTTGAAAGAGGGAATGGACGTCATCAGAATATCAATTTCTTGAGTGCTTTCATTTGCCGGTCCTGCAAGTATGTATTTTCGCTGTAAGTAAGAGTGATGTAACCTGTTTCCAAACTGTGGCATCAGACCATCAAGAAGAGAGAACAAGGGTAACACATCCAACCAATATTAGTCCTCTCGCATTAAATTCAACTTAAGCAAAATCAACTGCAATATCACACTTTACCACGGATGGTGGATCCCCCTTCCGGTTTCAATTTCAGGAAAATGCCAAAAATAACCATGTTCAAAACTTCAAATTAAGCAGTAACGAGATGAAGTCATTGCATCGTTTTATCCATCCGTTGCTTTCACATTAACAATCAAACAAAAACTAGAGTAAAAAAATTTAATTATACAATCAATATATTACACTGACTCCAATGATTACAACTTCAATAATATAATTAATATCATATGATAAACGACTACCAAGCAATTAACCCAAAGACGGCAAAAGCTTTATGTGCAGCACCGCAGCCGTGCATCAAACTAGTTAGCAGTTACCCCGACAGTGGAGATTTGTTATGGAATTGTGCTACATCTTACCATAGTACAAAGCCATCCCAACCAATGCGGTTATATGAATGGATTGGATTTAACCATACAGTAATAGTTTCTAGTTTTTATATTTTTATCTTTCTACTTAATGCTGTAACAACAATAATGATTATCGAAGAACATATAATATCAGTATGAAAACAACAAGATCAACAAATTGCAAAAAAAAAAAAAAAATTAATGTAGAAAGGTCATGACCACCACACCACTGGCTCATTACATAATTTCTTTTTGAGGGTCGATTACATGAATCCTTTTTTTCTTTATTTTTATCTATGATCATCTAACATTTGCGTCTCTATAAGACTAACTTTTTATACATAATCATACTTCACAGCTCAATGTTCTCAATCATAAAGTATAATCAAGTGAAAGACATGTTTAAAATTTTTATTTTTATTTAAGGATATCCAGAATGGTCATGGGAATGCTTGGATGAAATAAAATAAAAAAAACTCCTTTAATTTGTTACATGATAAAAAGATATCCACAAAATTAAAAGTAAAATTCTATAAAATTATTATTTGCCTAACTTTATTTTTATGTTTCCAAATGTTAGATTGTAAAGCATGCTTATATACAAAAAGTTAGCGTTATAAAAATGCAACTACTTTGATGGATAAGTGATAATATTATGAGTTAAAAAATAATTTTATTAGAAATATAGTGAGTTACACCAATTAAATATACAAAAAAAAGGAGCTTAGGTAGTTTGGTCATTTTTTTAAACCTTAAAAGATGCACTAATTAGAAGAGGAGAATTAATTAACATAAATGAAACTAAATGAAGTAAAGAAATAATTAAAACTATTTGATTATATATTATGGGAAAATTTTAAATGTATATGATTTAACTGAAGATTTCAAAATTGAGATCAACCAAGAAATGGAGGAAAAGAAATTAGGAAAACTAACAGTTACACATCTCTAATCGGCAGGATCTTCAGGCATAGTTGATATGGATTCTCTGCTTGGCCGATGCTTTTTGCGCCTGAGTTTAGGCAGTTCAAGAATCCAGGCTGGAACTTCACAGCCGGATGCTACCATCACATTGGCTATATTTCGAAGAAAAGGGGCATCCTCTTCAGTATACAAAGTTATGGCTTCACCAGTCCTCCCTGCTCTACCCGACCGACCTAATGGCCAACATAAAGAGTGTTACTGCTGCCAATAATGCAGAACAATTTTAAAAGCATATAACTCATTGCTGTTATATGCAAGAGTAAAAAATAAAACTTACCTACATACATGTAACAATATCACCTAATTTTCACGTGGTTATCAAATATCTTCTTTTAGGTTGACAAAAGGTTGAGGAACTTTCAAGAGGTTTGAATCTCCATCAGGAGATTACATGGTACCATTATTATAATAATATTATGCATGGCTATATTCTCATTGCAAATAAAATCATTACAAAAATAGCCCTCATGCTATAATTATCATCCAAGCCATCTATGATTCAAACCAGATTCAAAGTAGGGACCAGGAAAATAGATTTGCAGAGTCAAAAGGAGAAACCTAATATGACACTCCCATGGTCCCACCACAAATATGGAGAATAGAGAGGAGCCAATTTTACATAGATTTACCTCCACAAATGGGGAAATCATTTTTAGTATTATTACATATGATTTTGAGGTCACAATGAACCTACTATTGCATCAAGTTTCACCCTTTAATAAATTGTAATATACTATTGTTTGATTATGAAGTTTGCAAAAAATTATTTTATAATAAAATATCATATACAAATTTGACAATATAAATTATTATTTTATGCTACAAGTAAAATGTAGTATTATCAATCAGAACTAACATATTAAATTATTACATATTTAAAATTATAATATATAATTTTTTCAAACAGCATTTATGTTATTAAAATAATTTTGTACATAGAAATTATTATATTTATTATTATCTAAATAATAATAATAAATATAAAATTATTTTAATAATCTCAAAAGCATTAAATCATATAAAAATATCAACTTCTGCATGTTTAGTTGAAATTCCAAGGATTGGACATGAAAATTGACACCATTATATTCACACATGCTTGTAAAAGTAGATGAATTCATTTTCTTCTAAAATCATCACCTCTTGTCTACATAAATTTTTTGATCAATGGGGAAATATATCAAAACTAACAAAATCAAGGGAAGTTAGGTAAGATAAATCATAACAAAACACAACCTACAACAAAAGACTCAAAAAATGATCACCAAGAACAAAAGATTCGAAGAAAGAAAACAAGACCAACAACAAAAGAAGAAACAAGGCCACGACAAACATCAACACAAGAAAGGTGCACTCAAGAGATGGACAGAATGATCACCACCTCAAAGGATAACTAAAGCTTGAAGTCACAGCCGAACTTCCTTATTGTCCATGGAACCCTAAGATTGCCACAATCTTGACAACACCATGCAATTAACCACCTTGGACCAATAGTGCTCATCATCATGGCAAACACCACAAAACACTCTGCTATTCCTTTCCAACCACCATCAACCAGATACCTTGTATTTTGCTAGAGGAACCACCTTAGACCAAAAGTGCTTATCATCATGGCAAACACCACAAAACACTCTGCTATTCCTTTCCAACCACCATCAACCAGATACCTTGTACTTTGCTAGAGGAACCACCTTAGACCAAAAGTGTAGCCAGACCCCTTTTAGTCACCCTACCAGACTAGCATTAACATCACCCAACCACCATTATGACATCCTGGGCCTTATACAACCATAGGCATCAACCAACCCCTTGCACTCATCTATGAGCCTGATTGTTGCATTGACAAAGGCATACCATGCCCAAAACATGCTCCTAAAGCATCATCTTCACTACTTACCTCTAGATCAGTAGCAATTAATGCCTCCCAATGATCAACAATAAGGATCATAAAACCCTTCACGTAAGCACCTAATGATACCCATCATTAAAAGGAATCAATGGTTGAAAGAATACCACCTGATCACCTCACTTATCTTAACCATGAGCCTCGTTATCAACAAAATCATTTGCCCCAACATCAATCACCCTACCCTCTGCCATGCATCAAGCCCCCTTAGGTCATCAATTGCCTAATAGGATCCAAAACAAACCCACCAAGTTCAACCCCACTGATCCATCACATTGAGAGGACCCCAAAGAACCATTGTCTTCAATCTCTAGCACCTCCTCAGATGCCCCCACCATTTCTGCCACCACCCCACATTCATCCAACTCCAAGAGCCACTTGAACCCAACTTGGTCCCAGGCATCCCTTACACCACCATCAAACATCATATGTCTTCTCTCTTCATACACCATAGATTTGCCACAATAACAAGAATCCACCATAGCCACTTGCACCTTGTAAACCAAATCATCAAAGAATAATTCCAATGAACTATAAAGGATGTCTCCCTGGATATAGACAAGGATGTCCTCCATGTGGAAGACCACATTCATTCACCACAACTTCCCCAATGTCCAACTTTCAGTCACATCACATAAGGCTTCTAGCATGGATGAGTACTTCATAGATAGCTACCCAATTGGTACATAAGATGGTGGCATTCCAAGGGCACATCAAAATCTTTGAATCATTCATGACCCAATTCAAAAACTTCAATTTTCAGATCTTCATTGGGGAGGACAAAAACCCCCTTAGGGGCATTGGTTCTAATCAAGCTTAATCCACCCCCAACAATCTCAAGCAAGACTAATTATGAAGGTTTGCCCACTCTGCCATCCCTAACCAAACTACCATAACAGCATTACCCAACTTCTTTATCATATTAAGGTTGCCCAACTACAAAAGATAAATGCACAAAGAAGACCTAAAGATAAGTCATCCAACTCTTTTTGGTGTTGATTCAACAAGACAACCTTGTAAGAAACCACCCTTTGTCCATCAATAGCAAAGCCTCTAGACACTGACACTTGCATCATTTCTAATTGATGCTCTATCAAAAGCCTTTGATCATTGAAGCTACTACACCCGAACTCCCTTTGCTTGATCCTATGGCATCAATAACAAACCCAACAGTTCCTATGGTGTCTACTCCAATGGCCTATTTCAAACCACTTCAAACACCAATCAACCCTTCTGACCATGATGCTCCCCAAAACAGTGGCATTTGCATCCATAGCCACCAAGCTCCCTTGGTCCTTCCTTCTCCACATCCACCAAAACTTATTCATAATCACGATGGAATTGGTTTTTGGTTGTCATTGACCAACATCCATCCATCTGTCACTAGATGGAAGGGGACGTCAGCCGCTTCATCTCAAAGGCTGGCCCTCCACATGCTCTTACATCATAATTTATGTAGTTAACAAGAGTTTGAATTCCTTTCAAATCAATTCTTAAACTTTTCCAGTGTAATAAAAATAAAAGTTATAAAGAATGATTGTCTTAAAGACAAATGGCATCCATAAAATTTTTGAAAACATAAGCAAGATAGTTAAAGATGAAATGAAAAACTAAATAAAAGGTTAATAGTTGATACCAATTCGATGAATATATGCTGCTGCTGATTCTGGAAAATCATAGTTAACTACACAATTGACACCCTTGAAATCCATTCCACGTGCAACAACATCAGTTGCAATTAATACCCACGACTTTCCTTCTCTAAAGTTATCAACTGCATCTTCACGCTGAAAATTTTAAGAATACAGTAGGCATCTTATCCAATATGTGAAAGCAGAAATGCAATACCATAAATTATATTTTCTTAAGAAAATGATGACCTAGAGCTATTGTTAAAAGTTTTCTTACAGCTTTCTTCGATACAGTACCTGTTCCTGAGTCAAATCTGCATGAATAACATCTGCTTTGATATCCTCAAAAGCCAACTCCTTGTACAACTGCTTTGCTCTCTCCTTGCTTTGAACAAATATTAGCACTGGTGGATTTAGAGACTGGAAATTAGCAAGACAAGAAAATAATCAATGTCGTGAAAAGCAGAAAACAAACCTTTAGGGATTGAAAATAAATTTAAAAAAGGGTTTAAAATATTATAAATAAAAAATTTAAAAATAAATATATTTACACATATACAAGCAATGTTGCAAAAAAACAGAAAATGGGCATTATACAGATTGAAAATTAATTTTTTTTAATTTTGAGAGATTAAATGGGGATTTTTTGAAAAAATGGTATAAACAAAGTAAATAAATATAAATATGTTTACAAATATACAAGTATCACCATCACCAAAATAATTGAATAAAATCAATTATAATTCTATTACATCTAACACAACAATCCAAGCCACAATCCCACAACATGAATCATTTTCTTCCAAATATTTTTATCTATTCTTAAGTCTTCAGTTAAATTACATAAATTTAATTCTTTTCTTACAAATCCTAATTAACTTTAAGCTTCCTCTACTTTTAATTTCTTCAACACTAATTAATTGTCTTTTCCTAACTAATGCATTCTCTATCTCCTAAGAATATGATGAAACCACCTAAGCCGATTTTTTCTTATCATATCTTCCATAAATGCAACTTCTACTTTATTTTTAATAAAATCATTTTTATGCTTATCCATTATAGGATTTCCTCTCTTCTATCTAAGCATACGCATCTTGGTAACACTAGCTTTACAACCCAACATTCTAAAATGAAGCATAATTGGGAAAATACCAATTATATAGAATTTCCTTTTAATTTTAAGAATATATGATTATCACATAACACTTTATAAGTATTTCTCAACTTCATTCATCCTACTTTAATCTTATGAATAACATTCTCTATAATTTCACCATTACTACTTATTATAAATTGTAAATATTTAAAACTTTTACTTTTATAAATATTATGGCCACCTAGGTATAAACCTTCAACATTATTCTAATTTTCATTGAACCTACATTCCATAAATTAAATTTTTGACCTACTTAATTTAAATCTTTTAGACTTTAAAGTATCTCTCCATAATTCTAAGTTAAAAATAATTCTTGACTTATTTTCATCAACTAAAATTGTCATTAGCATGTAACATACACTAAGGTATTTTTCCTTGAATTTCCTAAGTTAATTCATCCATAACAAAAACAAATAGATATAAATTCAAGGACCACCCTTGGTGTAAACCTATCGATAGAAAGTTTCCTAATTTCTTCTCCTATAGCCTTGACACTAGTAACTGTTCTTTCATGTATATTCTTTATAATATCAATATATAATACTGATACTCATTTTCTTTCTAAAGTATACCACAATAGGTTTCTACATTACTCTATTATAAGTTTTTTTCTAAATCAATAAAAACCATATGGAGATCTTTTTTCTTAACTCTGAAATTTTCTATTAGTTAACTAAAGTAAAAGAATAACTTCTATTGTTAACCAACCCAAATTGATTTTTTGTGATTCTAGTTACATACCTTAGCCTTTAAATACTCTTTGTCATAATTTCATGCCTTGGTAATTTCAAGCCTACAGCTACTTTTAATATCTTTTGTATTAACTAATTCTCGTCTCTTAAGTCCTAACTAATGTGTTTCTTGGTTAGAATAAAGATATGATCCAATCATTTAAGATAATTTCCTCTTACTTTCAATAAGTTCAACTCCTACTCTATTTCTACTAATTTTATTTTTTAGCTTATCCCTTGTAGTATTACTACTCATCCATTTAAACACACATCACAACAACATTGACTTTTACATATGCTCATGCTTTACAGCCAACAACATTGATCTAATTTTAATCTTTTTTTCTCTTTCTCCTAAAGTGTTTGGGTGTGTTGCTTTTATATAGGATTTAACACCAAATTTAAGTTAGCTAGCCTCCCAATATATTAAATAAGCATTTGTTGGATACTCTTAGATTCAAAAAGGGTAGCAATGCTATCATCCTCCCATGCACCGATATTTTATATCTACTAATGTTACCTTCTTTGAGTCTTATCTTTATTTTGTGTCACATTATGGCCCCATCAAGAGGGTTCCCCTACCTACCTTGACTCAATTGCTTTAAGTAATGCTAGGCTAGCAGTTACTCCACTACAGGCATATTATCATTGACATAAGGACAACCAATTTTGCCTACTCCTCGGCTGTCATCTACCATGGATGTAGGCCCATCAAACTCATAAAAGCCCTCTACACCTCCTATAGCCTTGCAAAAGGGTAAAAGAACTTGCATTGGTCACCCTATTTCTAACTTTGTTTCATATCATCATTTAAACCCATATTTTTTAGATTTTTTGCTATCTATGCTCTCAAAGTCTATTCCCAAAAATCACCATGAGACTCTACAAATCCTTCATTAGAAGGCAACCATGGATGAGGAAATGGTTGCACTCAATACTCATGGAACATGAGTTCTAGTTCCTTGAGCTGCAAATTCCCACTTTGTCTACTTTCATTAAGAGAATACTGTGAAACACAAAGTTGATGGCACAATTGATAGATACAAAGTTTGCCTAATTGCTCATGATTTTAACCTACTTATGAGGTTGACTATGTAAAAAGCTTTTTTCCAATGGCTAGACTTAACTCTATCTAGGTCATTCTCTCAATTACATTCAACCAAAAATGAGGACTACACTAGTTAGATGTAAAGAATGTCTTCCTATGTGATGATTTGCAGGAATAAGTACTAATAGAGCACCCTACAAGATATGTTGCTTAAGGAAAGAATATGATATGCTTCTTGAAGAAAGCTATTTATTACCAACAACATGGTTGAGCATGGTGGTTTCAAGAGGTGTGTTGTTGGCCATTCAATTTTTTAGAAAACAATCAAGTTTCATCATTATTGTGGTTTATGTTGATGACATTTTGGTGACAGAAAGTGATTTAGTAGGCATAATAGAAACTAAAGAATATATCAAGGCACATTTTGTCACCAAAGATATGAAAAAACCATGTAACTTCTTGAGAATTGAATTTTCTTACTCAAAGGAAAAGGTGCCACTTACACAAAGAGAATAAGCCTTAGATTTATCGCAGGGAGTAGGACACATGGGGTGTAAGCCAAAAAATACTCCAATAGAACAAAATCCTCAATTTTGAAATAGCACATCTAGCCTATTGGAAGTCCAAGCAGATACAGGAGAATGATTAGCAAACTAATTTACTTAACAGTTACCTAGTTAGATATTGCTTATACAGTGGCATTTCTTTCACAAGTCATGCATGAACCAAGAGTGGTTCATTGGTAAGGAGTCATCTGAGTGCTAGCTTACATTAAAAGTGCTCTTGGAAGAGGTTTAATTTATTCAAAACATGGTCACTTAGAAATTGAGGCCTTTTTTGACTCGAGATATGCTAAGGATTGAGGTGATCCAAAGTCTACTTCTAATTACTACATATATGTTGATGGTAATTTAGTCACATAATAGAGAAAAAAACAGAATGTGGTCTTCAAAACTAGTGCAGAAATAGAGTACCGATATATGGACAGATTGCATGTAAAATAATGTGGGTGAAATCCTTATTAACAAAAATTGGATAAATAGTGAAGAATCCTATGAAGATGCATTGTCATAATAAAGTTGCAACTTTCATTACTAACAATTCCATATTTCAAAAAAGGGTATATCAAAATAGACTGTCATTATATCCGTGATATGGCAATATGGGTGGAATTATTTCCACACTTTATACTCAATCATCAAAATAAGCAAATATTTTTACAAAGGGCCTAGGTGGTGTCATCTTTAAAAACTTATGTACCAAACTAGGCATGCTTGATATTTATGCTCCAACTTGAGGAAAAATGTTATACATTATGTGTTCTTATTTTTAGGGGTAATATTGTAATTGTGCTCTTTGTAACCTCTACATATATAGATATGTTAAGGTTTTTCTGCCATACTCATCTCCTACAACCATTTCCTATGGTTTCATACTATAACTAATTAACTTAATACTACAATAATTATTACAATTTTATAATTCCTCAATCTTAAATATATTAAAAAGTTCTTTCTCTATTCATTTGACATCTTCTTTGTCTTTAAAATTATATTAAAAAACTTAATCACTTATTCCCCACTTTACACATGCACCTTCACATCTCAATAGCAATATCATCTGATCCAATAACTTTCCTACTTTCATTTTTCTTAATAGCTTCTTTTACCTTATACCTATTAATCTTTCTAAAATAAGTATTATAATTTATATCCTTTGTAATGCTACCCAAATTTTGTAATGCAAGAGTTTGCTATGAAAAATTTATCAAAATATTTACTAAAACACTTATACCAACCACCTTTTATTTCACTTTCTTTTACATAACCCTACCATCTTCATCCTTGATGCTTGTGCCATTTCCTTTCTCTAGCCTTAGCTAATGTATATATTCTATTTTTCCCTTATTTTATGTTCAAACTATCATATAATTCCTTATAAGCCCGACTTTTAATTTCCCAAACAAATTTCTTAGCATTCTATTTTACTAGCTTATACTTTATATTTTCCTCATTTCCACACCTATGATAAGTTTTATAACATTTTTTCTTTTTTTATTATCTTTTATACATTTTATTCCACCTTCAACTTTTATTACCAAGTGAAGTTATTCTAAGAGACATCAAAAATTTCCTTAACAATCTTTTTAATACAAGTAGCCATTTCATTTTAAAATTTATCTACTTTATTTATTCCAACACTTACTCTTTTAACAACTTATCTGTAAACAACTCAAAGCTAAAATCTAAAAATTGAAAAAAAAAATCACTTAAATAGGAAAAAAAGGAAAACAGGCCATCTTCCGAATCTATTTTTACCTTTTCCAAAACACAAAACGGGATTGAAGTGAAAAACATTTAAGCAACGTTTAAATAGCAATTTTTTCTGTTTTTATGACAATGTATACAAGTATTGCAATCATCAAAATAATTGAATAAAATCAATTATAATTCTACTACAACTAATACAATTTTAAAACCATATTTTTATGATGTATGTCACTCAAGAATAACACTTAACTTCAAAATATAAAATTAAAATTACAAGTTTTAAACAACAAAACAGGTATCAACACAGTGAAATTATATCAATGAAAACAACTAGAACGATGAAAATCTAAAAATTTAAAAAAAGATCATTTAAATGATCAAAAATGGAAAAGGACCATTTATACAAAAAGGTTTTTTCTTTCCAAATCCTTTTTTACTGTTTTCCAAAAAGAATGGATTGAGGGAAAATGTTTAAATAGATTTTTTTTCCATACTTTACAACAATTAATAAAATGAATACTACAAATACAAACAATGAATGCTACACTGTACAAATTAAAAAAATCAAAACATTGCTGGACATTTTTGGAAAAAAAAAGACAAATCTTGATCATGAGTTGAATTGTTTCTAAAATATCACACCACCTAAACATGAATTTGAAGCAACACTAGGGAATCTATGTTATCTTTTTCCGGTAATGCAATGGTAAGAGATATCAACTTGTACTGTGAAATTCAGGAATTTTCACTCAAGACAAACATGCAATCGCGTAAATTTCTGCAGATCATATTTACCACTGGTATTTCTTATTTTTCCACTTAATATATAAATCTGATTTATTTTGAAAATATGCAGAATATGCTGTTTGTGAGAAAATGTTGTGGATCCAACCTCTGCAAAACTCTGTCTCAAGGCAAGCAGCTTTCCTTTCTCACTTCCAGCAAAAACAAGTTTCTGTTTTACCATCACCGAAGCAGAATTTCTGTCAAAAATTCCCAAAAATGAGATCTGACAATGATATTTCTCAAGATAGATTCCTTTAAAGGATACTTTGTAGAGGTTTTTTGGGGATGATAGCCACAAATGTGATTAAGTGAAACATTGAGGAACAACTTACTTTTTACCGATAATAACCCGAACAGCGTCATGCATTATAGACCGTGCAAGCTCCTCAACTGTATCGGGCATGGTGGCACTGAACAAAGAGCGGATTACTGATGGATTTGAACATGCTTTGACTATAGAATCTATTTGCTCCACAAAGCCCATCTCAAAAAGCTTATCTGATTCATCTAAAACAAGATATACCACTCTGCATAAATATAATGCATTAGTACATGGCCATACGGTTTGTTGAAGTCTATTCACCATCATAAGGCCAAGCTCTTCAAAACGATAGTAAGCTCAAGTTAAATGTTTTTCTGATATTCCGAAAAAGTGTATAAATGCTATACTGAAATGGATTTCTAGAGTCAGGTTTGTCAACCAAGAAACCAGATAATACAATGTTTTAAAAATGGAAAACAGGCATTATACTGATTGGAAATTAAAACATATCTTAAATAGGGGTATAACAAGGATTTTTTTTTAAAGTATAAATTAAGACTAAACAAATGTGACTATACTTATATAGAATCATCACTATTATCAAAATAATTGGATAAAATTTAATTCAATTATGTATAAATAAATAACATAATTAAAAGAAGATATTTTGAATCTGTAAATTTATCAATTTAGAGCAATTCCTTAAACATAACTATATAAGAATCACAATTAAATTTCTAAACAACAAAGCATCAAACTTGTAAAACCATGCCATGACAATGACCAAATATAAAATCTAAAAAATAAAGGTCATTTAAATGGCCAAAAACGGGAAAATGCCCACTTGTTACTTAAAAGGGAAAATGGTCATTTAGACAAAAACATAGCTTTTCTAAAACCACGTTTCTCATTTTCCAAAGAACTGATTTGGGAGTAAAAAGCATTTAACAGAATTTAAAAGGCCATAAAATTATTTCACATATATTACAAAAAATCAGCAACAACCACCTAGAGTCAGAAACCAAGAATTAACATACAAACCAAAAACACAACACTCTTATTTTCTTGAGAGGGAGAGAGCATAAAAATCAAGCCAGTTCAGGCTAGGCCAGAATTTGTTAATGGTCTAGGGCCTAAGACTAGGTCAGGCCGACCTGTCTTTTCTTTTTTATGAAAATTAATATGTAGAAAAAATATTTATTTATTTAACATTTGAAATATACATAAAATTTTCGTACCTTATACAAATAATTCACAAAAAATTAAAATTTATTGATTATTATAATTTTTTCATTGTTGTTACATAAATATTAAAAATTTTACAAACAATTTATTAGAAGCCATTGTTGGAGTTGAAGTATGTAATTAACTAAAGTATAATAATAAAACTTTTATTCCATTATATCAGTATAAAATAAATAAACAACATTTATAAATACTAATATGTAGAATATATATTATATGTGTAACATAATAAATAAACTTATATATGGAATATATATTAATAAAATATAAAATATTATTTATCATTCTTGGGCCCAACTTAGCATGGTCCAACCCATCCTTCCTTGGCCAAATCAAACTGGACAGCCATGCCCTCGATTTTTTATTTTTTTGTGGTGTCAGTAACATTATTTCTTGTTATTGATACTATTTAGATTTTCTAAATTTTTTTGTATAATTTTATGCCATTTTAGCATGTAATAAATTTCAGCAAAATAAACCCCTGCCATATCAAAATCGGACTCTATCTCTACATTTACATCTAGCCTCTTTTGTACAAAAACAGACTGCCACTGTCCTTATTACTACCATGCACCACTCATCTAAACATGATTGAACAAATGGAATGTTATGCTTTTCAATGTAAGGCAAAAGGTTGCAAAGGCGAGCTACATGCAGATAAAGCCACTTCAAATAAAAAATATCATAACACAGAAAATATGATCATTATAATAAAGAAAAAAATTTTGTTGGTGAAATGAACACATAATATGATAGTGAAGGATTTTTTAGGTAATAATATATCTAATAAATGAATGCTTAAATTAAATATTCATTCTGCCACATAGAGAAGAGTGTGTGAAGCCTAGCCTACAACAAGAAAAGATCCTTTACCTGCTTAAGTCAAGCTTCCTTTTTTCAGTAGCGTATTCAAGTCGAAGTGGAGTAGATATAAGTATATCACATGGCATCTTTTGAAAATCTCCACATTTTGCAAGTTCCTTAGTCATTAACCTAACGTGAAACTTTCTCCCTTTAGATAATTTTTTGCATTCATTAGTCGTTTGCCTTGCTAGTTCCCTTGTTGGACAAAGTATAACTGCTTGAACACCATCCTTAGATCCTGGCTAATTTCATGGAGTTAAATGTTAAGCAAATTAAATAAGCTATAAGCTCTAAAAAAGAACAATAACCAATGGGAAAATATACCTTAATTTTCATGAGAATAGGCAATAGAAAGGCCAATGTCTTCCCTGAACCTGTTGGTGCACAAGCAAAGCATTCACGACCCTAAAAGAATAGGGAAAACGTTACATGTTATACAATAACGTTAATATAAAAGACCATGATTCTTAAATGAAAATAAAAAGGTTGTTTGGGAAAAAGGAAATCTAAGTCAAGTATAAAATGTAAATGCATACTGAAATCAGTATGGGAACGGCCTGTCTTTGAATGGGTGTAGGTTCTTTGAATCCACGTTCTTGTAAATTGCGTAATAAATATCCTTTGCAACAATACCTGAGTGCCAGCAACAATTAGCAATATAATGATAAAAGCCAACAAACTTGATAATAGATGCTAACAGCAGAAAGCTACCAAAAATCATGAAAAACATAGAAAAAAAATCAAAAAATTTAACTAATCCATAAAAATCCATTTTAAACTACCATTTTCCACCAATGCCCCTCATATATTAACTATTTTTTCAAAATCCTTCTTAAATGTCCTTGCCATTAGCCACTGTTATCCTCTGTCACACCAACAAACTCCCATCTAATCATGATTACAAATAACAAAATCATTCTTTCTTAAATAACAGCCGCCTCTCTCTCCCTCTCTCTCTCTCTCTCTCTCTCTCTCCCCCCACCCTGTCAACCATGAAAAGCACCAAACATCAGCCAACATCCTGCACACCTTCACCAACCCATAACCAAGACACCACCACCTACTCTCTCAAACATTCATAGCACTACCACCACCGCCAACCCTTCTCTCCCCCTCAATTTCTTTTCCACACCCTCACATGACATGTCCACCCACAACACACACTTATCAACAATCAGCTCACTGAAGGATCAATGACAAAGAAAGAGAGAGAGAGAGAGAGAGAGAGAGAGAGAGAGAGATAAAGGAGGAGAGAGAGAACGAGGGAGAGAGAGAGTATGTCATTGTGGTGCTAGTGTGGTAAGGAAGCAAAAACACCAGTGTTGAGTGACCACTTTTGAGGAAAGAAACTTTAATTTAGGGTTTGTTTATAATGTGAAAGGAGTAGGAAGATGAAGGAGAAGAAGATTCAATCTTAAAATTTTTGTAGAAGAGTATTGCAGTAAAATAAATAAGTGTACCAAAGATTTCAAGTAGAGCAAAAGGTAATACATAACATCATTAAGTTTAATCTTAAATCAAGGACATCTAAGCAAGTTTGTTGCATTAAGAAGAATATTGAAGAAACACTTAGATACAACAACAACCTGTGCCAAAGAAGCATATTGATGAAAAATTATAATTTAACAAGGGTACTTGAAAAAAAAAACCTCAAATGAAAAAATCAAAATGTTTTGTATAATTCAAACTGAAAGATATTAGATAAACCAATCACATTTGTGTGAACTAAATACAAGATATAAAAACATACTAGGCATAAAAATTATATATTCATAGTCAGAATATTGAGAGCACCTCAGAATTATATCTTTCTACAGGATCCATGCTACAAATTGCATGGGACCAGTGGAACATGGTTAAAACACGAAAATTACAGAAATCACATTCTATCCACTAGAATGGTAATTGCAAAGAAATTGGCAATATTAAATTGCTTCTTAATAGATGGAAGTTGGAGTTGAAACTCTAGGATAAGTGAGAATAAGCATCAAATATGTATTGAATATTAGTTATTATACGGTTAGTAATTTCATATTAACATATTAAAAATAAATTTATAAAAATACATCATATAGAAGAAACATAATTTTTAGATGGGTAAAAATACATAAGAGAAGATGCACTTAAAGCATCCCACGACATCGTCTTGTCCTCTTCCACTTTATACCTCTAAAGAAGAATTTTCACTTTAACTTCACCTGGCTCTCCCTTAGAAAAAATATATCTAGGAATCTTATTTCAGAGGGAATTATTCAAACATGATTTTAAATCTTATGGATTCCACTCCTATCTTAGAGATGCTTTTTCATTTTCCCATAATGATCTAGCCCTTCCAAGACTGGTACATCAATCTTATGTTAATCTTTTTGATCCAATGACAAACTTGCTTCTTCAGTTGATGGACATAAGTTTTCCCTAACCAGAGTTTTAAAATCAGATCAGAGTAGTTCATAAGACCAGTAAGATTGTGATCCAGTAAGCTGTACAGTTCAAATAACAAGTTAATGAACCATTTTCATGGTTCGTCCAAGAATCATCAGTCAGAAATGTCCTCTCATTTCAATATCTAAAACCCTAATACATGGGTTAACCCATTCATTTTATTTCCTTTCCGCTGATATGATTATAATGAATGTCAAGGTTATTATTGTGCCAATAATATTTTTCAGATGCATGTGTATATATGTATATACTGTATAAATAATAACATTAAGTAAAACACAAACATTAAACTTGATAAACAATAAAGCCATTTTCAATGATAAAAACTAAACACTACACAAGAGAAAAGTTAAATCAATAAACAAGAACAAAGTACTCAGCACTTGAGAATAATTCATGTTCTCAAAGAAAAAGAATCTCATTCACTATGCTCATCATACAATGAATTATCAAAGGATTCACAAAATTAAGATTTTCATCATCCTCATCCTAAATTTGTGCAAGCTTGTAGCTGATGTTCAAGATGGCAAACAATAAAGCTGAGGTTAGATGGCTGGCAAGTTTAGAAAGAAAGTAAGGCAATAACTACTTCCAAAGCAAATGCAGTGCATACCATAAAGCCCAAAGGTGAAGAAAAAATTATATAGAATCGTAGTATCACCACAAAAAGAAGGGTAAATTGTGTCTTTAGAAATTAAAAATTTACAGCAGATAAAATAATAGCACAAGACACTCATAAATATAATTCTAATTTTTATTGACTAAAAAAAGAATTTACAATGGTTTTTCAGTACAATTCTCTACTTGTTAGTTCTGATACAATATAGTCTGAAATACAATTTAAATGAAAAATAAAACATTATTCTAAACTCACTTGAATTGTACTTTCAAATCTAAACCTTTACACGTAACTTATAATTCTTCTAATTTTTTTCTCTCAACTTTTGTATTTCTTTTTCTCCTATCTTCGAATCTTCTAAACTTCCTTTATTGCAATTCTTCTTTTAAATTTACTTGAGATTCAAACTTTATCTAATGTTGGAAAATTTTAGAATTTCTTTGTATTTTCAGAGAGTGATATGTATGTAGGGATGTATGGATATCTAGATTGAGATAAGAGATAAATGAAATATAGCTCATATCTTTTATTTATAGTAGTAAAACTACAATTTCATGTTCAACATATTCATCTACTTAATCTATAATTCATAATCTCATATACTAATTTAAATTTAAATTATCTATAATCTCCACTGTCTTTTTGAATTTCCACTATCTCTACTATCATTTTAAATTTTCACGATTTACTATCATAGAACAATCGAAATTCTTCTTCCTAAAGATTTGTAGAATATCTACTAAGTCACCGTTTTAGTTGAACACTTATCTATTAAGACCTGTAAAAACTCAAACATTTATCCGTAACTCTTCGAATTCTCCCACCCGCAAAATACATGACTGAAATAACAAAACTTAACTGTTCATTAGTCACATTATAAAACTTGAATAATTATCCATCCATGCAAATAAAAACTCAAACAATTATTTAACTCTTTGACTTTTCTTTATTGAACGTACATGAAAATACGTGAAAACTTAAAACGTTAAAAATACACGTGCAAATAACTTAATTATACGAGTTTTTTAACATAACTCCTCGACTAACTAGAAACGTTAACTAATAACTATAAGACTTTTTAAAACTCATTAACACCTAACCATGTGACTGTTATACCTAGACTTATTTAAACTTTAGTAAAATATTTATCATCAAAACAAAATTCTTAACAATCTCCTTTTTTTTTATGATGATAAAACCTAATAAGTCAAATAATCTTTCTTCCCTTTTTTAGCATTATAAAAAAGTATTAATATTATGAAAGGAAGAAAACATGCTAAGTATATAATTCAAAAAGAACTGTAACTTGTATAAATAAAATGTGGATAATAAATGTATTTACATGATTACAAAAAATATAAATAATGAATAATTTATGGTAACAAATTACAAAAAAAAATTTCATTTAATACATAATTTGTTTTTATTCTTTCACAAGTCTATTTGTCTTCTAAAAATATCTAACAGAGTTTCTAAAACCTTTTGTGTGATTTCTATACTGACTTCGTTTATTCGATCAATTGTTTCTTGATCTAAATCTGTGATATGGACTTGTGAAAGTTGCTGTGATTGTTTTGTATGTCTTTCTATAGAATGTTGTTTGTATACTGTATATTGCCTTTGTTGTTATACATATTGTGACTATTTTGTCTGTTGTGGATATTGTTCTCGCTAATATTATTATTCTTGATCTTCATCTTGTTGTTTATTCTAATTTTTAGATAGATCTAATTCCTAGTGGATTTACATAATTCATTTGCAGATAAAGATTTTGATTTCATCTTTTTCTGTGACCAATGTGTAATATCTATTTGACTTGCCACAAATCTTAAAATAACATCACCATAAAATAATTTACTCTACAAATTCAGAATATGATAAATAAAAATATCATATCAATTTACCTAAATGTGATTAATTAAAGCATATGTCGTATAAAGACAACATCTGCCAACTTCAGCTCTATAACCAAACTTTTGAAAAATCAAAGCATACAATATCTTTACAGTAAATCGAGTTTGACCATTTAAATCATTTAATAACCTTAATTCATTGTTAGCATCAGGATACTTTACTAATGTTTTTATGTCTCATCCCAACTGATACACCAGTTTTCTTTCTAATAGTTTAACTCCTTCATTTTTCAAACCAAATACTTCGTACAAAAATTGTGAAGTTAACTAAATATCTGATTTTTTGATATTTGAAATAAGAATATCTTCTATGACTGTTAAGTTGCATAAAAACAACTTACTATTTCTAGTATTGCAGGATGACCTAGAAGTTATGGCATAAATGTTAACAAACTTTGAAATTTAAACATTTCTTGTATGTTTGTCATCTATTCAAACTTAACTAGTCAAGAATATAAAACTGTAAAAATTTTATAATTTTGAAACTTCTCATAACAGAATCTGTTTCTGAACTATAAAAGAGTATTATCCTCTAAGTTCTATTCAAAATTTGAAATTTTCCTGTCATATTTCTGACCTGAAACTTATTTGTATTTCTTTATCAGCATCTATATTTTTAGATCTTTCAGAACTTATGGAATTTCTATCAAATTCAATATAATTGTCTAAAATATCTACAATTATTTCTAATGTGTTGAACTGCATTTGTTTGAATCTTTTCAAACGTATCAGCAACAGTCATGTGTATATTATTTCTATTTTCAACAACAATATCTGTAAAACTACCAATCTATGGTATTTGTATAGTATTTTAAAACAACTGTCTCCTTTGAAAATATTCTATATCAATTTCTGGTATAGAAGTATTTTGTATATCTATAAAATCTGTATCTAAGACTTTAGCAATATTATATTCTAACTGAAATTGTATATATTATTGACCATATACAATTATTAACAAATAACATGTATACTGTAAAAGACATAATCAGATATATATAAATTGAAATAAGCAACTGTACCAAAAATTATCTATATTTAACCGAGATACAATAAGAGGAATAATTTCTATACATTCCTCTTCAGATGATATGTCTTCAACAATTATAGACTCTATGTCTATATTATCAAAAATATCATTTAGATCAATATCATCTGTATATGTATCAAAATTATCAAATTTCCTACATTTCCTATTTCTATGGGAAAAGTAGAAAATAAATTTTAGCTTGCAATAGTATTTAAAAAACTATCCATTATGTTAAAAGAAACATTATAGGTTAATGTGATACAATACCTTAATGTATATGCTTTTAATCTAATATTTATCACATCTGTTGATATTTCTACAACGAAATCTTTTCCAGCATTTGCAATGGAACAAAGTTTTCCATTCCTTAACAATTATGCTCTTTGCTGCAAAATACATTGTTCTCCAGTAGTTAGTCCTAAATTTTTAATTGTCTTTTTCTTGCAGCTATATGTCTATAAGGTTTCTAATTTTTTTTGGCAGTTCAAATGTCTTTTTAATTGCTCTTGTAAAAAGAACCTATAGACTTGATGGTCCTTCACCAGGTTACCTAGGTTGCAGTAACAAAATATACTATTTTTTCTATCATTTTTAACTAATATATTTTTTAACCTTCACTTCGAATGCCCATTTTCAATATTACAGTTTTCTGTTCATTTATGAACTTCTGTACTTCATTTAAAACAACATAAAGAAAACAATGTTGAAAATATAAACTTGATAATTCCTTATTTACATTTTCTATCATAGATCCTCATTTCTTTCCGTAATAAATAATGGACTGTATCAATTTTTCTAATACTTGTCCAAAACTAGAAATAACTTCAAGATTAGGTTTTAACGTTCTTTTCCATATATGCAAAGTAGAAAGTTATGTTTGTTTTAGTTAAAACTGTGTTTCGACATAATTTCTGATAAATTTCCAACAAAAAATCTTTTCTTCCTAAATAGATTTTCTAATTTTATACAATACTTCTGAAGAAAATATAAACCTAGAGTAAATTTCCTTAATCTCACTTTCTATTTTTTCTAATTTTATCTCTCTTTTCTAAACTTTACTTAGTCTACTACGTCCTCTTCCACGTCCTAACATTGTTAATTATGTTTTGCTTTAAACTGTAGAACTTAGTAGAAATAGAAATTTTCTATCTAAGGTTATGATGATAAAAACACAAAAGGTTGTCAATAAACATTTATAATTCTTTGAGTTTATAAATAGATAATTAGATTCAATCATGAAAGTTATAAATATAAAATCTATTTTTAAAAAATAACTTGAAAGTTTACGATAACTATACGAGTTTACAACCTAGCAAAGATGAAGACTTAACATAATTATATGTGTTTGTTTATTATAAAAAATTAATAAACTTAAAGACTTATGATAACTATTTAAATTTTATGAGCAGTAAAATACATAACTATACGACAAATTGAAATAGTTACTATCATATTTAATGCTGACATAAAATATATCAATGTTATGATAATTGCTTAAATTTTTCGAACAGATATGTTAAACGATCGAACGCTTAAGCATAATTATTCAAGTTTCTTAAATAAATAAAGCATTTAAAACTCAACAGAAACTCAGATAAAAATCTAATTGTTCGAGTTTGTAGAAGAATAAAAATATAACTATTCAACAAACTCGAATGGTTATTTATCTATTTACGAGATATTGTTAAAATAAAATGGTACATATTTGAAAAATGCATACGTATATGCTAAACTAACTAAAATAGTTTAACCTTTAGTCTATGTGAGTTCCAACATAGTTTCATTTAACTTAGTTAAGCTCCCCCTACATTAATGCATTAATGATAAATCATGGCATTCTTTAGGCTGGGTTGCCAAGCCCCCAATATAAAATTTTTCATTTAAGATATATAGCTTACTTTAAATGGGTTGTCAAGCCCAATATATAAAATTTTCAATTAAAATGAAATGGTGACTTAAGTGGCTGTCAAGCCCAATATATAAAATTTTCAATTAAAACGAAATTCCAAACAATGGTTATCATATTTCCTGGAGTAAATGTATACCTAGAGTAAATTTCCTTAATCTCGCTTTCTATTTTTTATAATTCTCTCTTTTTTCTGAAAAACAGATCATATATTTATGACTTCAATGATTGAATCCGATTATCCATTTATAAACTCGAAGAGTTATAAATGTTTACTAAAAACCTTTCATGTTTCTACCATCGTAACCTTAGATAGAAAATTTCTACTTCCACTAAATTCTATAGTGTTAAGCAAAGCTTAATCAACAATATCAAGACGTAGAAGAGGACGTGGTAAACTAAACAAAGTTCAGAAAAGAAAGAATTACAGAAAATAGAAAGCAAAATTAAGAAAATTTACTCCAAGTATACATTTTCTTTAGAAGTATTGCATGAAATTAGAAAATTTGTTCAGGAAGAAAAGAATTTCTATTGAAAATTTATCAAAAATTATGCTGAAACATAATTTCGACTAAAAAAAATAAAACTTTCCACCTTACATATATGGAAAAGAACATTACAACCTAATCCTAAAGTTGTTTCTAGTTCTGGACAAGTATCAAAAAAATCAATACAGTTAATTACTTATTATGAAAAGAAATAAAGACCTATGATAGAAAATGCAAATAAGAAATTATTAAATTTATATTCTCAACATTATTTTCCTTCTATTGTTTTAAATGAAGTACATAAATTCATAAATGAACAGAAAATTGCAATATTGAAAATGACGAAAGTTGATGCTCTGAAATAGTATATTCCATTATTGTAACCTAGGCAACCTAGTAAAGGATCATCAAGCCCACAAGTTCCTCTTACAAGAGCAATCAAAAGACATTTGAACCGCTAGAAAAATTAGAAACCCTATAGACATATAGCCGCAAGAAAAAGACCATTGAAAGTTTAGGATTAACTATAGGAGAACAAGGTATTTTACAGCAAAGAGCAGAATCATAGATGAATGGAAAACTTTGTTCCAATGTAAATACTGAAAAAGATTTCATTACAAGAATACCAATAGATGTGATAAACCTTGGATTAAAAACATATACATTAAGGTACTGTGTCACATTAACCTATAATGTTTCTTTTAACATAATGAGCAGTTTTTTAAATACTATTGCAAGATAAAATTTATTCTCTACTTTTCCTACAAAAACAGGGAATGTAAAAAATTTTGATAGTTTTGATACATATACAAATGATATTGATCTAATGATATTTTTGATAATACAAACACAAAGTCTATAAATATTGAAGACATATCATCTGAAAAGGAATGTATAGAAATTATTCCTCTTATTATATCTTGATTAAATACAGATAATTTTTGGTAAAATTACTTATTTCAATTTGTATATATCTGGTTATGTCTTTTATAGTATATATGTTATTTATTAATAACTGTATATAGTCAATAATATACACAGTTTCAGTTAGAATACGATGTTGCTAAAGTCTTAAATACAAATTTTATAAATATACAAAATACTTCTATATCATAAATTGATATAGAATATTTTCAAAGGAGACAATTGTTTCAAAATACTGTATAGATGCCATAAATTGGTAATTTTTCAGATATTATTGCTGAAAATACAAATAATATACATATGACTATTGCTGATATGTTTGAAGAGATTCAAACAGATGCAGTTCAACACATTATTGAAGAAACATTTGCAGATATTTTAGATAGTTATACTGAATTTGACAGAAATTTCATAAGTTTTAAAAGGTTTGAAAATATAGATGTTAATGAAGAAATACAAATAAGTCCCAAGTTCGAAACACACGATAAGAAAATTCCAAATTCTGAACAAAACTTAAAGGATAATACTTTTTTATGATTTAGAAATAGATCCTATTATGAGAAGTTTCAGAATTATAAAACTTTTACAATTTTATATTTCCGACTAATTAAATTTGAAGGAATGGCAAACATACAAGAAATATTTAAATTTCAAAGCTTGATAACATTTATGCCACACAATCAAGTCATCTCATAATACCAGAAATAATAAGTTATTTTTATGCAAACTTAACAATCATAGAAGATATTCCTATTTCAAATATTAAAAAATCAGACATTCAATTAACTCTGCAATTTTTGTATGAAGTATTTAGTTTGAAAAATAAAGGAGTTAAGATATTAGAAAAAAAACTGGTATATCAGTTAAGATGAGACATAAAAATGTTATGAAAGTATCCTGATACTAATAGTGAATTAAGGTTATTAAATGATTTAAATAGCCAAACTCGATTTATTACAAAGATACTGCATGCTTTGATTTTCAGAAGTTTGATCATAAAGCTGAAGTTGGCAAATGTTGTCTTTATGCGACATATGCTTTAATTAATCACATTCAGGTAAACTAATATGATATTTTTATTTAACATATTCTGAATTTGTAGAGCAAATTATTTTATGGTAATGTTATTTTAAGACTTGTAGCAAATCAAATAGATATTACACCTTAACCACAAAAAAAGATGAAATCAATATCTTTCTCTACAAAGAAATTATGTAAATACCAGGAATCAGATCCACCTAAAAATCAGAATAGACATTAAGATCAAGATCAACAACAACATCAGCAAGAACAACATCCATAGTAGACAGAACAATTACAACATGTACAACAACAAAGGCAAGATACAGTATATGAACAACATTACACAGAAAGACATATAGAACAAATTACAACAACCTTTACAAGTTAATACCATAGATTTAGATCAAGACACAGTTGATCGAATAAACAGAGTTAGTATAAAAATCACACAAAAGATTTTAGAAACTCTGCTAGATATTTTTAGAAGACAAAGAAACTTATAAAAAAATAAAATAAATTATGTATTAAATGAAAAACATTTGTTGTAATTTGTTACCAAAAATTATTCATTGTTTACATTTTTGTAGTCATGTAAACACATTTATTATCCACGTATTATTTATACAAGTTATAGTTCCTTTTTGAATTAGGACATTTTTCTTCATTTTCATAATATTAGTATTTTTTATAATGCCAAAAAAGAGAAAAAATATTATTTAACTTATTAAGTTTTGTCATCATAAAAAAGAGAGCTTGTTAGAAATTTTGTTTTGATAATGAATATTTTACTAAAATCTGAATAGGTCTATATATAATAGTCACATAGTTAGGCGTTAACAAATTTTAAAAAGTCGTATTATCATAAGTTAACGTTTCTAGTTAGTCGAAAAGTTATATTAAAAAACTCGTATAGTTAAGTTATCTACACGTGTGTTTTTAACGTTTTAAGTTTTCACATATTTTTCATGTATATTCGGTAAACAAAAGTTGAAGAGTTAGATAACTGTTCGAGTTTTTATTCACATGGATGGATAACTATTTAAGTTTTATAAAGTGACTAACGAACAGTTAAATTTTGTTATTTCAGTTACGTGTTTTGCAGGTGGAAGAACTCGAAACGTTATGGATAAGTGTTTGAGTTTTTATAAGTCTTAAAGAATAAGTGTTCGACTAAAATAGTGATTTAGTAAATATTCTATAAATCTCTAGAAAGAAGAATTTTGATTGTTCTACAATAGGAAATCGTGAAAATTCAAAAAAATAGTGGAGATAGTGGAAATTCAAAGAAACAGTGGAGATCGTAGATAATTTAAATTTAAATTAGTACATAGGATTATGAATTATGAATTAAGTCGATGAACATGCTGAACGTGAAGTTATAATTCTACTACTATAAATAAAGAGTACGAACTACACTACATCAATCTCAATCCCAATCTCGATATCCATACATCCCTACATATATATCACTCTCTGAAAATACAAAGAAATCCCAAAATTCTCCAACATTAGATAAAGTTCGAATCTCAAGCAAATTCAGAAGACACACTGCAATGAAAGAAGTCTAAGAGATTTAAAGACAGGAGAAAAAGAGATACAGAAACTAAGTGAAAAAAATTCAAAAGAATCAGAAGTTACGTGTAAAGGCTCAAGTTTGAAAGTATAATTCAAGCAAGTTTAGAATAAGGTTTTATTTTTCATTTGAATTATATTTCAAACTATATTGTATCAACGGTTAGGATCAGACTACTATTATGTCAAAAGCTCGAGCTGATAGTAAAGACGTTACCAATCATTTTAAATAAGTCCTAAAATCTCTCACAAGTCCAAATTCGTAGGAGGAACCATCAAGATTAACCATCTTCTCCCATAGGTCCCTAAAGTTTTCTCTTTTCTCCTATCAAGTCTTTCAAGTCCCTCAGCCCATCTTCCGTCGAGTTTCTCAACAAATTCCTCAACAAACTAAAAGAGTGGTAAATGATCTATGCCTCAAATGTTTCTTTCAGTGAGCATTAGGCTATTGATTGTTGGAACTCATGAAGATGTTGAACATGCAAAGGTTGAGGGCATAAAGAACATACTTGCAAGGCAAAATTTATTTGAAAACCAATTGAAACTACTACCCATGGTCCCAATTTGATTAACCAAAATAGATTGATATCCAAGGAGAAGACAAATGCACAAGCTCACATCACTGGTTCTCTGACAAGCATATTTATTAAGGTGCATGAACAGTAAGGTAGGGCACCCTGGACCACCTAGGTGACATTATTCATGCATACTTATTATTATAGATGTCACACACACACACACACACACACACTCTCTCTCTCTCTTATTACATCTGAAAAAATAATGGCCTGGCCATCCAACATTGGCACCTAGGCCCCTTGGCACCACAACGGCCTTGGGATAATAGATTTGAATGTATTGCGTGATGAGTCATTGCACCAGTCCAAATGGTTAGGAGATAATAGCACTTTGGGATAATAGATATTGAATGTCTAGTCTGTTCCAAAAACAGTTTCAACCACTTTGACTGATTAACCATTTGATGTCATAATTACATAATTAATAATCAATTAAAATCAGGGAAAAAGAAAAACACAGATATTACAAGAATATTTTCAATATTCAATGGTGCATGTCTTCTGTGGAAAACACTAGGCTTTCTTATGCATTTATGAGATAATAGCACTGCATTTGGTATTCAATTTTGATGGAAATTTTTTTAATTTCTTATACAACCATTACTAGCATCTAGGACAGGCCATGCAGTAATTTATATAAACAACAGCAGTAAGAAGAGAGATCAGATCATGACCTTGAGACCAGATCTTCAAAATTCTGAAGTGGGGATGGAATGTTGGCCCCTGATATGCGAATCCCATGTTTCTTTCGGAAAAGTGAATCTCTCTGATTCCCATTATAGAGAAAGAAGAAAATATTAGAGAAGAACAAAATATCTGAAAGAAACCTGAATAGTTTGTATTAAATGTTTAGCTGATTAAAATATAACACATGTCAAGAGGGTATGCAAAACAGTATTTCTCAGTGCAATGGCAAAAAATATCAAGTTTAAAAAACACCTCGATCTGTTGGTCAATACGTTTCCTTTCTTCGCGAGCTTTCAATTCCGCAACAACCTCATCCGACGCTGCTATAACGTCCTCTGTCAGAGGTGCTGAAAGCTTCGAGCTCTTGAAAACGCTAAACCCTTCCACTCCCTCTGCTCCACCCAAAGATCCAAACTTCGTGAACGAACTGCTTATGAAGAATTATACCAGCGATCAAATAAACTAAAAAAATGCACACAAAAGCAAAATCACCGGCAGTGGCACCCTTTCCCTTCCTTTTCCTCTTCTTCCTTCCCTCCTTCGGCGGCTGCTCCTTCGGAAACCCCGCCGGTTCAACCCCATCCCCCGGATCGTCCACCGCCTTCGCCTCTTTCTTCTTCTACAGAGTAAAAGAGAACGAATCATGGGTTGGTAGGGAGCAGTGGCTACGAGGATGATGCGGAGATGAAGGAAATGGAAAATTCTTGCCTCGAAGATAGCGACGTCGGACGCGTACTTCTTCTTGTCGAAATGGGTGCCGGTAAGAAGAAGCGACCATGCTTTCTCCATCACGATCGTTACGGCCAAAACCCTGCGTTCCTGCTCACGCGCCCTTTTCTAGCCTTCCTGCTAAAACCCCCAGGCCGCTTGGCAAATTTTTATAAACAAGACAAATAAATGGGAAATTTTCATGCTACCCCTGTCACATAAAAGTAATAATTTTAATTTTATAATCTGATGATCTACGCTCACGTAGACGTAGGGGTAGATTTTAAAATATTAATATAATTAAAAGAATAAAAATAAAATAAGAGTAAATTGTATAAACGAGAGTTATGTGAATAAAGTGAAAGTAGATGTGCGAGTAAAGATTTTGTGATTCATGGCATATGCCTTAATGAATCATGTAGCAGGAAATTGTAAGATTCATAGAATTATTATAAATAAAATCAATAGGAATTATATGATTCATAACATATATACAACTAAAAGTAATAAAAGTTATTTGATAAAATCAATATTTACAACAAAAAATGTTATAAAAGTCAACAACAGAAAATGTAAAAAACAAAAAAAATCTAGAATTATCAGAAATAAAAAGCTTAAAAAGTTAAATATATATATATATTTATACAAATAGAAAGAAAGAGAAGAAAGTCAAAATTGAAAAGAATTTATATAAAATATGAAGAATGTGTTTGTACATGTTTCTCGTCAAAAAATGAAATAATGAAAAATGTTTGAAATGATAAAAAATGAAAATAATAAGAAACGTTAGCATATGATAGAAATTTTGAAAGATTTGTACATAAAAAAAATGATGATAAATACATTATTTAATCATTTTTAAAATTTTAAATAATAAAAGTAAAATTATTATCAAATTAAAAAGTAATATTTTAAATTATATATTAATAAATAAATAAAAAAAAATTTATACAGCTTGCCTCCTTTTATTCTTCTTCTCATTTATTATATTTTATTTTTCTTCTTCTTTGTTCATCTACTCATCTCCTTTATTTTTCCCTTTTTATATATTTTATTTACCTCCTTTTTTTTATTCTCGTTACTTTTTCCTTCCACCCACTCTTCTTCATCCTCGACGTTGTCCCCTTCCTTTTCCAACGACAAGAATGGATGATAGAAGGAAACTCTTCGTTTAAGGTTAAGGTTCGAAGCACAAACAAGTCACAAGAGAGAAGGTGCAGACTTATCATTAAAGTCAAACTTACACAATGACCACTCCCATTAAAGCGAAGATGGCTAGACTACTAGATGACCACTCCCATTAAAGCAACGAACGATGACCTTCAACAATGATGAATAGAGGTAGATGACCACTCCCATTAAAGCAACGAACGATGACCTTCAACAATGATGAATAGAGGTTGACCAACAACGTTAACATTCACCGAGACTTAGGAGGTGTTTGTGCACCTAGAAAATGGCAAAAAGAAAATGACATAATATTACAGAAAATGATGGAAAGGAAAATGACAGAAAATCAAGGTGTTTGTGTACAGAACAGAAAATGATGGAATTTGAAATACATGTATTTGTGTATAGAATAGAAAATGATGAAAAATCATAAAATATAAAAAATATTTATTTATTTATAAAATAAAAATATTAAATTTAATAAATTAAATATTTTTTGTATTTATCTATAAGATAGAGAATAACAAAATTTATTATAGATAATATAAGATAAAGTCATTTATAATAATTGTTACAATATAAAATATATTTTACACATCTTTATTATTCCACATATCTCTCATAATATCAATTTTCATCTATTAAAGACAAATAATTTCTATATTAAAATTACATATTATTAATATATTCTTTGATAATTCATATTTTCTTTTCCTTCATTTTCCATCAGTTTCAAAGATCAGAATGTAAGAAAATGAAAGAAAATTTTTCTTATATACCAAGAGAAAATGGTAAAAAATAACGAAAAATCATCTGATGTACAAACACCTAAAAAATGACGAAAAATTTTCTAACATTTTCTTTTCCGACATTTTATACCATTTTCTGGGTGCACAATCACTCCCTTAACATGCGGCCATCACAAAAACCACGAACATTGTGGTTGCCATCACTGGCGACAAGACTGGTGTGGAGAAAGGCGAGAGGAGAGAAGAGGGAAAAAAATAAAAGAATTAAGGAGGATGGCGAGGGCAAGGTGCAAAGACTTGCGGTGACATAGGCAATGATCAAGTGAGAGAGAGTAGTCAATGAAGGAGAAAAAGAAGAGAGTGGTTAATGGTCGATTTTTGGAGATTACACAAGGTTACGTAAGGAGGTCAAAAAGGTGAGGAAAAGTCTTTGTAAAGGTTAAAATTTTTTATCCTACAAATACCCTAGAAAACCTTTTCCTAAGATTTCTTTTCTCAAGGTTTCAACCTTACTCGACGACACAAGCCTCCCCTAAATCATAAAATTTCAATAACCAAATAAATAGGTGGTCAACGTATTTGAGATTTATTCATATGAAACAATACAAAAAATTTTCATGAGAACGATGTCAAGTCATTCACAATGATTCATAATTTTGAAAAAATTGTCGCCGAATCTCACTGTCTGTATTCTTTTTAATGATAGTAGCTCTTATTCATTTATTGTATGTCAATATAATCTCATTCTATTTTTTAATCTTTTCATCGTTAATTCTTTTATTTTTTCATTTAACACCTCTTTCATGTCCCAAAATTTCCCCTATTTTCTTCATTTTACTTTCCATTATTTTAAAACACCCAATGAGAATTAAAATTTTCAAATCTAATCATCATTTCAATCATAAGATTGTTGAAATTTATAACAATAAATAATGAATTGCAATTGTTATAACCAACCATATTTCACAAAAATGAGATAATATCATATCTCAGATTTTCTCTAATATTTTTCATTAATATTTGGTACTTATTTTATTCTATCTTGCATTACTCGTAACAAACCACCTTTGATACCAAATCTGCGCGGTCTTTTAATGCAAAACATAGATAAAATCAAACAAACATATAAAAAGAAATGGAATATTAACCATAAGAAAAACAAATTAACCAACAGCATAATTCATTAGGGCAATGATACTCAACTTTTTAAAAATATAAATTTTAAAGAATACAAAAAATACTACCATTATAAAAAAGCAAATAAGGCAGACAAGTTTATGGGCGATAAATAAGCAAAACATGCGTGACGATAATTTACCAAATCAATGGCCTGAAAAGAAAACTTTGTACAACCGAACATTAAGTCGATCATATGATAACAAATAAGGCAGCAACTTCAATGGCTTTTTTGTTTCCGTAATGTCGACAACAGTCAGTTGTGCTTCCCTTGCTACCTTCCGAAAGAAATCAAAGGTCTCAACATTTCGGATGACCGTGGCAATATAGGCAGTGGGACTTTTGACTCCATATGAGGGACTGCCATTGCTTTTCTGTATCCCACTAACATCAACGCATCTGGTTTCTGGTAGGAAAGGCGTCTTCCTCACCAACAATAAGGAAAGTAACCGGACAAGATGCGGCACACAAGAAGGATTGTAGATTACATCAGCACCCAAGCTGTTAAAAGAAGAATAACATTATTATGATATGAGAGAAGTTATGGATTGTGTTTGAGTATATTATGAGTAATTGAGTATCCGTTTACAATAAGATTTCATTACTTATATCTATATATATATATATTTTGTACCCTAAACTCTAACCTTCCAATCTTTCTTCTCACAGTTATTATTGATGATTTGATTGAAAACAAAAAGTCCACGATAAGAAAAATAGAAATGCGAAACATTTAACTCAAAATCAATGGATTAGAATTAGTGGAAACAAAAATATGAAGAAATGACATGAGTTATATAACAAGGTATGAAACCTACGGATCTATTCCATAATCTTGTAGAATCTGATCCATTTTCTCAGAGGGCACGAAAGAAACCCTCCCCTTGGAAAGGTCTATTCCTTACATATATTTCAACTTTTCTTCGCACTTCTCTATATAGGACTAATGCTACCACTCATTTGCGACTTACAGATCTTACAAGTGTGTTCATTTTTAGATCCTGTGCATGTGCTTAGACTTGACTCCAAAGAACATATTGGACGTTAATACCATGCAAAAATGTGAGATATTCAATTCAAAATCAAGTAATTATAGGTAGAGATGTTTATTCTTTATATATATATTCCCAAGTTCTCTTCCCACTTTACCATATAGGACCGTTAGAATAAAAAGAATGTAAGAAATTAGAACACAAATAAATGCTTCGTGTCTGTATTAGCCATTAGGTCAAATACAATATAAGTGAAGAGGAACAAAGAACATTTTGCATACTGATCCCTAGTTAAAGCAGAGAAAGCATAACCATAGTTTAGTTTAATGTAGCAAATACATCTTATTTTGCTTATTTTTTCTGCGACAATTTGAAAAGGGAAATTGGATATTATGGATTGAAAATAATATTTTTTAGAAAAACAGAGGGTTTAAATGGATTTTTTGAAAACTTTATATATTAAAAATAAATGAAATAGTTATATGCACCTGTATCTACAAAATCACATTGTTTATAGATAGTTAAGAAACATAACTAAATGTTAAATAACAAAGTATATAATTAATAAAATCATGTCTCAATACAAACTAGCATCTAAACATCATGCCTTAAGCACCACTTTTTTTGGAATTTGGGTATTAGGCAAATGGATAACCAATTTATGCTTCCTTTTTTGTCCATCTTACAATAAAAAGATGTTTTCTTAGATGACCAAATCATTTGCTTTCCATTTTTCCGAAAATTAGATAATACACATCCAAAAACACTTAAATGACCATTTTTGGTTTTTTAAACCACCATCATAGATATTAGCAGAAGCAGCAATTCCAACCTGAGTAGTTTTTTACAATTTGTCGTGGCATTCAGATTCTTTTTAGCACCAATAGAAATGCAGATGGAAATTTCATACTATAACTTTGGACAACAAAAATCAGAACTTACTCTGAGATCCCTTTCATGTACCAAATGTTCGTGATGAACAGGAGTGAGGGAAATATCTACCAGTTATGTACACGCAAAGAGGATTTGAACTGAGAAAATGGTGATAGAGACCACAACTTACATGACTTCAGGTTGAAAATCCTTCAGTTCTGTTTCAGAAGCCATTTCCCACAGAAGATGTTTACACATGACCTGAAAAAATACTCCCGTCGGATGCCAGTAACTGTTCTCTATATGCAATTATGCATGTACTGAAGTTTCTCTCATTGAACTTAACATAGAGGAAAATTGTTTGGGAAAACCTTTCAAACTCTTTCTCCTGCATCTTTTTAACTTAAATAATATATATTAACACTTAGGTGGGGAGTTTTTTGTTGTTTAGGTCTAGATACAAATAAACCTAGATATATGGCTTTTGGGCTATTTTTAATTTTTTTTAAAATTGCATTCAAACTGGTTGAGTTAAGATCTACTGGTTGCACTACTCAGGTCATGGTTTCGAACCAGACCAGTCAGACTAGTAGGCTTGCTGGATTCGAGTCCAACCAACCTGATTTGTACATTGTGGTTTTAATAACACTAGTATAGGGCTTATTCACCATAGTTCGAAGAAACTGTAGCGATAAAAATGTCAATTTAGGATAAATCTTCTAGGGTTGTAGTTAAACATGAAAGGAATTTTTGTCACATTGTCTCAAGCTATTGTCACGTGGCACACACCCATATGTGAACGCCAAAAAAGCCTGATAATTTAAGCTTGGTTACAGGGTTGTGTGAAGAAAAATGACATATTGACTGACCTACATAAAAAATATGGAATAAAGCCTCATAACCACATAATGCAAGCAGCCACCGAAGACATTCCAAAAAGGGAGAAATTTGCGCTATTTGGTGAAACGCAGAATATTTTTCAGGTGGGGTAAGTTTTACAAGAATGCTTAAATTCAGGTCGGTGGGTAGAAAAATAAATCATATTACAATTTTCTTATAACTTGAAAAATGCAGAGTAGAAAATTTTTAAGTTATGACACACCCCAAGGGAGCAAATGAGTGTTAATGCAATGATAAAGTTACTCCATTGTGACTTAATACTATGGATTTATCCTAAGAAAGCACCTCACCCAGCCACCGTCTAATGTGAATGACAATTCCTATGATTATTGGTATGCAAATGATTTTCTCATTGCCTCCTAATTGGCAAACAATATGAGGCCTAGTTTTGTTCATGGTGTGATGATGCTCTGACCTGTTAAGAAGATTTAGGATACATTAAAGATCATATACGGTCACGAAAATAACATATCTAAGATGCTTGAGATTTATAAGCAGTTGTTTATATTGTGTATTGGGGAGCATTTTGTTCAAGACTATTTTGCCACATCACATGCAACACTAGAGGACCTTGATATGTATCAGCTACTGACACCAAATATCACCATGCACTATGACTATGAGAAGGTTGCAGTTTTTGCATACATCTAGTTGTCTTGTACCAGGGAAAGGTCCTCTAAATACTCTAACACCCACACTTGATACGGACCAAACTATCTCATGGTGTCCTGAACCCATCTCACCTCTTTAATGGGCAAACAAACCTAATTCATTTTGAGATGTTTCTAGATTGAGTTATCTGAATGCAATGAATTGTCATGCTCAAAGATGAATGCAATTAGGAAAGACAATGTTGGAAATTACAATATTGATGGGCTGGTCATATAAAACCTTTCTTTGTGGTTATCTCATGAAATGGCATAGATCAACATACGAAGTTGTTAAGAAATGGAGTGGAGTTTGGAAAGAGCTGGACATGGGAGGATAACTTCACAAAGTTAAAGCAAAGACTGACACCTACACTTTTGTTGACACTTTTTCATATATAATGATACTTTTGGAACAGAACTCTTGATTGGTAAAGTGTTAAATTGAGACATAAATAGCTAAGAGTACTACTAACCTGAGGCATTACTGAGTCTTTCAGATTTCATCGTAGGCAATAGGCCAAGATCCAATGACCAATAATTAGCTGCAAAACACCAAACATCATGCACCTTAATCTCGAGGTTTTGGGCCAGAGGAAAAATATTGGGAACACTTTCCCAGAAAGTCATATTTGTTGTCATTTAATCAGACTTATCGTCACTGAGCCTAAAATGTAGGTGATTCACAAAGAACTGATTTTGAAATAGGACCCCTTACCAGAAATAAGATAATATGAATTACAGCAACATAAGTTGTAGCCATACCTGCTCTCCATTATGCTCATCCACAGTGAGTTTTCCCTTACTCCTGAATTCTCCACAATCACTTACACAGGAATGCTTTCTTAAGCTGTTATAAAGATCCAACTCCGAGATCACCGTATTTGAAAGGTTCACACACATTATCCATTTCATAAATGGAACAGCCCCATTAGCACTCTAACCAGTCCAGACACATCTGAAAAATTCCCTTGAAGACTTGGGTGGCCTCCCGAGGGAAAACCATAACTGACATGTGAAACACAGGTCCTTGGCCAAAACATTCTTAAGAAGCGCAATGTGGCCCCCCAGACCAAGATACTTCTTCCATCTGCTAATTTTCTGTTCAACTTTATACATTAATGCTTACCAAGTATCAGTCCTAGATTTCTTCACAAACAAAACCAGCAAAGAACAAGACAAAGCCCAAGATCAAGAACAGGAAAATTTTCAATCTTGCAGTTCATAACTTGAGTCAATCCCACCAATAGCAAAGACTGTGTTCACTACCATAACACTACATGAGAAGATTAGAGTAGTTGCCCTGCAGACCAGAAACCATTTCAATAACAACAGCAGGGACTTCTGATTGTGAACACAATTGGCAGAGTCAATGCCAAAAATCAATGCAACATTTGCACTCCAACCGTCCCCCATTCATTGCCATTTTGCACATTAAGTCAGAACAACGACATACAAGAGAGTGGGCCACCTTGGTGTATCCTCTACCAAATGGGAAAAAACCTTCAGAAACCCTATTGATGAGAATTGATCCATGTGCAGAAGAAAGGATGTTTTTTAATCCATCTTATCCATTGAAGTGAGAAACCATAGAATCTCAAATTTTGAAGTAGAAACTTCCAGTTTATATTGTCAAAAATCTTTTCAAAATCAATTTACAGACTATCCCAGTCATTCAATAATCTTTGTAATAGACAAGAGCTTCTAGAACAGCCACAAAGCCATCCATCAAACCTTTATCTTTCATAAATGCTGTTTGGACCAGATAAATCACCCTGTCAACAACTACTCACAATCTATTAGTGAGTAGTTCAGGTATTATTTTCACTAATATGTTTGCAAGACTAATAGTTTTTAAGTCACTGATATCTTCTGCACCCTCTTTCCTAGGAACAAGGAAAGTAAAGCTTCATTTTCACAGCATGCGTTATCATACTAGAAATCACCTGTAAGGTAACTTCATACAAACTTACATCAGGGCCAAGAGACTTCAAACACTGCAGTCCAAGCCAAACATGACATTCCTCATGCCTTCCTCAGTGAAAGATTCAGCCAGGATGACCACTATTTGATTATCTAGCACGACACTAGAAAACTTGAATTAGTTACCCAGCAACGAGCCAGAAAAATTAGAATTTGTTAACTTCTGTTTTTACTTAGTTAATTTATCTTTATGTCTATATTACTGAATTTCTTTTTAGAAGTAAACAAACAACCTTTCACACAAATTAGATATTAATTTCAATTTATATTTTAATTACAAATGCACAGTGTCTATTATATTAGTGTGCAAGTATAGGTCGATCCTACAAGGAATTGCTTAAGAATTGAGAACTGTTTCGTTTTTAACAATCAAATTTATATATTCAATAAGCTCTCCGTTGAGTTACAGTTAACTCAACGGACTAACTTCGTGAACTTAAGTTAACTCTACGAGCCTGTCTTTTCTATTTAATACTACTATTTACAAAGGAATTCGGCCAACCATTAAGCAGTTCCAAAAATTGTAAATAATATCAATTAAGCTCTTTAATGTTAGTAAACACTGAATTTATCATTAGGCAATATTAACATTCAGATAATTCAAATAGTAACCATTAAAATCTTTAAGGCTTTTGAGCGAACCACTTTCAGTAAACTGTAAAACTAAAACAAACATAAAACAATCACAACACTGACAAAGATAACATTAATCATGATACAAAACAAACAACACAACACTCAAATACAAAATACAAACACAGATAAGTTATTTTTGGTATTTTTGTTTTGATATGAGCATGGAAATGGGTGAAAGGTGAAATGTAAAGTAATCTCAATCGACAGTAAATTCTTCCGTCACTACATGCGACGCGATTACACCACTGAAAATTAAACCACTTACAATTCTGTTTCCTCTCCCTATAGAATCGTGATTTCAGAATTGCAAAATGATCTCCTATTCAGCATATAGGCATCAACCCGAAGCCAAGGCCAGAAGTTTTACGATCTCCTGAGATATGAGTCGACACTTGGTGAAAATGACTTCCCTTCTTACGACGCGATCACTCCTCGTAGTAGTTGTTAGGCACTATGTTTGGCTAAGAATCGACCCGATATCAGGAAAGTATCCTCACAAACCTCCGATGGTTGGTGATTATGGTGGTGGTGATGATAGTTGGTGTGGTACTTCAGAGAATTGCCGATACTGCTTATAGAAAGCTCGGTGCTCCTCCTCAGCACACACTAGCCACACTGATCGATCACACACACTTACTTCTTTTTCTTCTTTTCTTTTATATTTCTTCAGTGGTAACTGCTTCTGCTTGAATGATCGGTTGGATTTCCTTCATTCATATCAACGACGATGATTTCTTCTCTCTGCATGATACGTGCGATCGTGATTTTTCCTTCCAACTGTCCTGTTTCTACAACCGCTACAGTGACATATTAGAAAATAAATAGTCCGTGGAGTTACAGATAACTCAACAGACTTTTTTTCGTTGATTTAACTATAAAACACGTGTATAAATTTAACTATCCGATGTTCAGATGCATTTCAGATACTTACAAATTTAACTATCCGATGCCTAGATGTATTTCGGATAGTTACAAACTTAAATATCCAATGCTCAGATGCATTTCGGATAGTTACAGACTTAACTATCCGATACTCAGATGCATTTCGGATAGTTACAGATAACTCACCGATATATAACTTAAGTAAATCTACCAGATCACGACACGTGTCAGCAGTAGTTTAATAATAAAAGAAACATTTCGGAGAGTTACAGGTCTAACTATCCGATGCCCAGAGACATCGGATAGTTAGAGATAACTCACCGAAAATCCACTTAAGTTACTTTCTCAAAACATGACACGTGTCTACAGCTATTTTATAAATAAAAAGAGATTTCGGAGAGTTACATATATAACTATCCGATGTCCAGCTGGAATTTCGGATAGTTAGAGATAACTCATCGAAAGTTCACTTAAGTCATACATTATGGTTTCAACACATGTACTTCAGGAAATAATAAAATATTCTTTTAAAACATAACTGTTCAGCCATTTAAACATAACTTTCCGGAATATGTTCGGTATGTTAAACATAACTGTCCGAAATAACAGAAAATTTAGATATTTAAAAATTTCACAGCCTGCAACTTATCGACAGTTCAGAAATGTACTAAATTAACATTAATTCCCCAAAATTAAGCAGATTCTTTAATTAAAGCATATAACAGTGTAATTATAACATAATGACTTAATTCTCATATGATAAGCTAAATATTATGCAATTAACCATAATTTAACCGTTAATATTATGCACTTTTTCATTCTAAACAACCACCTATGTAGTTGTAAGAGATGAGAAAAAATGACTCCAATGTTGATGCAACCCCCATGTTTTACAAAATGATTCCTATAATATTTGGTAACCCAAGATTCAGCCTCCTCACCAATGTAAACACTTCAACATAATCCCCTTCTGTGATTGACAGACTTGCCAATTTGGGACCAAACCACGTCAGTCGACATCCCTCCAACCAGATGCAAATTTCCCATGGTCTCTAACCATCATTGAAGCCCAAGACTGATGATCAATCTTTTAAAGAAGAAATATTCTTCTATAAAGTATGAACCCACACCCACCATGCTTCTGACCCATTACAAAAAGCAAATTTTCAGAATTCCATGTTTACTAGAACCGTCTCCACATCAAGCTCCATTGTGGTTCCCCTGTCATGTTCCATCAATTTTCCGAACAGCTTTGCCAAGTATTGAAAATTTCACACACCTGAATGATTCAAAAGCATCCTCGAAATATGCACCCCCAATGACTTCCCAGGTCTCACTAGCCAAGTAGCCATCCTACATTGGCCTTCTCTTAATTGAGATCATCAGACAGATCAAGGTACGTGTGACACCTTTGAGAGTCTATGCCACATGGGATTGGGGAATGTACCCGAAAAATGGCCTCCATAAAGTCTTTTAATCCAAAATACTCCACCAAGGGTTCAACCAATTCTCAATGGCCCTTAGTTGCAATGTTGGTGCATGGCACATTAAGCAGATTCTGAACCTCTTCTTGAGCTGACACAATACTTACCAAGCATCCCCTTTACACTCTATCTTGTGAGTTGTGACAAAACTGGCAGCAAACTGGATTCTTGCAGGCTGCCTTTTGATGACCAATCCCATGCAATGAAGGCATTGGTCAGCTTACCACCATCTATTGCATCTTCCCTTCTCCCATGTTCTTCCTACCCTGCAATGTTCCGCAGACTGGTGGTTCTGCATCATTCTCATTTTGTGGGAATTTACTCAAGGATCACAATTTCAGAAAAATTTTTGGAAGTTCCTTAAAATAATGAAATGCTGTAATCTGCCCAGATGCCCTTTTAGAGATTAAGAATGCCCGGTTCTATCACAGCCTTTTTTGTTTTGCAAAATATATTATTTGAATTGAATATTGTTTGCATCAATAAGATGCTGCTTATAATTCTGATTGTCATCTATGAGGCTCTACATGGTAGAGCTACAGAATTGTAATTCACAGGGCAAGCGTTGTCAACATGATAGAGTCACAGAAGAAGAATGCATGAAAAATTTGTAAGAAAACAACCATAAATTTGCAATTTCTACCATGGCAAAGATTTCATTTGGGTACTCACAGAGGTTAAATTTGTTTGTACCTTCTGTGGAAAAGCAACTTCAGTAAGCAAGTGATTCAGCTGCAAATTTAGCTTCAAGTTTTCTAAACTTGATATGTCACCATCACTAAGTATTATCTGGTACAAGCACATAATTCAAATGAGTTTTATACCGTTATTAGAGACTGAGACAGGAATAAATTTTAATCAACCTTGCACGGTAAAAGTTGCATATAAAATTCTAAATCTAAAAGAAGATTACCAGAGATATAGTCAAGATACTTCACTTTTGGAGCATGTCAATATTATGGTTTGTTCCCATTTATGCCCTATGCTCTGATGCATTTACTATTTATTATCACATCAAAACCTCCAGCATGGAAAAGTAACAGTTTCCCAAAAGCAAGTTGGGCCTATCAACCCTCCACACATCTAAAAGAAAATTGATTACAATCTGTTAGTTTGGTGTCCATCATCTCTTCATTGCAGCTGTTAGTGCTGACTACAAATCATCCCCATTAATAATAAGGCCCCACCAATGAAGCATCTTTTTCCTGAATGTACGACCAATTAATAATCCTGGTTAAGGATATCAGGCATTACTGAACAACACAAACGAAGACCACCACAAACACACCCTTAAACATATTTCCATTTCATTAACAAGCAGGAGAAGATTCAACACATTAAAATAGTTATGTTAGACATGTAAAAAAAAAACTGCTAATCAGAAAATCATAGAAATGCATATATACTGTTTGTAAAAATAAATACAATACAAGTAAGAGGATTTGAAAAGCAGGTGCAAATTGATGAAGGATTCTTTTGCTGGCATTCAAAGGACAACTAAATGTAATGATATATTATTATCTGAAACGTCTTTGAAAGAAATTATATTATACATTTTTTATTCCAAATAAATCTAGGGAACTCCGCGATATGTAGCATGGCATAACCAAGGTATTTAATATTGGTATCAATTAGAATAACAGCGTATCAAAAAAAGGAGATTTATTGAGCATTGGTAGACATTTTGGTAGACATTTTGATAGAGACAGGACAAAGTCATGGAAATGTCGAATTTCAAAGGAAAAACATTGAATTTCAACTTGAAACTCCAAGACAAAATAAGTCAAATTATAATAGACATTTGAAATAACCCCACCTATGGAGATTAACTCCTACACAACAAGTCCAAAGCCCAGATAAAGGAGGACGATCAGTGCTAAGTAGACAATCAACCATAAAAACTTACAATCTTTTATGAACATGAATTAAGCTAAATCATTAAGGCTAATTCACCTAGCAATGCATTATGTCATACCACAGGTACAATGAAATAAAAACATGAGAAAAGTATTGCACACTTTTAATGTAATGGTCTTAAGCTAAAAGTTCTGCATTGGTGCCCAAATGCAAATGAAAATAAGAAAAGATTTTCACACCTTCATGGTCTAAGTGTAAGTAAAGAAGTTAATCTAAAACATCAAGATTAAGCAAGCAACTTGGAATATAAGAACCTTGACTAGTAAAAGCATAAAAGTAGTAGATATAACAACAAGAAGGAAAATTAATATATTATGCTTGCAAGAAACTAAATGGATAGGAAAAAAAATCTAGGTTAATTAAAAATAGTGGTTTTTGTTAAGATTGTATGACTCACGAAGGGTAAATGATGAAGTATGATTTTTTAGCAATATTTTGACTTAATTAATAGGCAACTTAAATTAGACAATCACAACAAAATAAATTAAAGTATGCACAACAAAGAATAAATAATAGACAAGAGCGCACAAGAAGATTTTAAGTAGTTTACCACTAATAACTACTCCACCCCAAGTTTGACTTAAGCTTCACTAAGTTTATCAACTTACATATTTACTTTCTGGTCGAAATAAGAACTAACATTAATAAACTTTCAAGTCAAAGCTCTCAACCAACCAACCATGAGCTTTTGGATTGAAGCTCTGAATCAACTATATGTGTGACTTTCAGGTTAAAGCCACAAACCAATAATTCTAGTGTAGTTTCTAATTGAAACCACAAACTAATGATTCTTCCTATATTTGATTTTCAATGTGTGGAAAGTTTTGTTGATCTTCTTGACTTCTGTAACTTTTATCTTGAAGCTTTTCACAATTTGTAGTATTTGATTTTTAAGTGTATATATTCTTTATGCATTGACTCTCTCTATCCTTTATTGAGTAATTTAGTTACTTTTATATCTTTAAATGCAATGATCAAATTTTCTTTAATTTTGTCAAACTCTGTTGTATTTACTAATATTGACAGTCCTAAATATAATAGGTTACCATTGTACTGATTGATGAAGATTTTGCTAAGTTCTCAATGGATTAGCTTCTTATGTCACTAAGACATTTTCTAGGTCAAATAGTTACTATCATATGTTGCTGAATATTCAAACAAAATCTTTAAACACTTTGATAATTTATTTTTCTTCTATGTTTGAGTTGGATAGTTATCTAATAATCTTTACGAGTTTTTTCTCATACATCTAATGTAAAAATTATACAATTATTCTATAACTTGTCAAGTCTCTAGTCTTTAATTTCCGTCGTAGCTTTTCTTAGAGATGGATGATTATTCCATAAGTTGTCGAATATCCTACTGATATTCGATTACTTAACCAACTAACTTTCCATCATGTCTAGTTAACCTTCCAAATCTTTCTTTGGCTTTATTCTTGTAATTGTTCAACAAGCAGTAGGTTTGTCAGGTTTAGTTGATCCAATATTCTATTCTCCTCAATAGCTTTTTGTCCATTAATGAGCTTATGAATACTTATTAACTTAAGTTACCATCTAATTCAAATGACCTTTCGAGTTTTTCTTGCTCAACTTTACTACTACTCTATAGTAAATACTGTCTTCACAGTTTTTATCTGTACTTGTGAAATACATAATTTTCTCACATAGATTTTTATATTATCAAAACATAAAAGTTCTTTTAGTTTTTGCAACAACAAAAAATAAACTAAATTTTTTTATATTGATTAGTGAAAAGATACACATATATATACAAGTTGTTATAAATTAGTCATACCCAACTTGTTATAAATATTTTCAAATACTCCATTACAAAGATCTTTGGTGAGAATATTAGCAAACTCCTTAGAAAATTGAATATATAGAGTATATATGATCTCTTTGACCACCAAGTCTTGAATATAGTAACAATCTACCTTAATGTGTTTGGTATGCACATGAAAAATCTCATTTTTAGATATACATATAGTAACTTGATTATCATAATACACAGGCATTGGTTCTTGCATAGTTTCACTAAATTCATTTAAAAATGATCTCAATTAAACTAACTCACAGTAATTTTTGCTATAGACCTATATTCAACCTCGACACTAAAACATGAGACAATATTCTATTTCTTACTCCTCCATGTAATAAGATTTCCCCCAACATAGGTACAATAACCTGAAGTAAGAACCTCTAACTCGAAGTGCCTTTAATGTCCTCAAATTTGTTTACAATACCCTCTTATACCTAATATCTGAAAAAGTTTCTATCTTTAGATATCCATTGGCTTAATACAACAACCCCTAACTCGAAGTGCCTTTAATATAAACAAGGATCCTTTAAACACCAACCTAATGTGCCTATCATGGTTCATGGATAAACAAACTCAACAAGTCAACTGTAAAGGCTATATTGAGTTTTGTGATTGTAAGGTAAATGAGTTTGTCTACCAATCTCCTATATTACTCTAGATCATCTAATTTCTTTGAGGATATATCCCAAAACTATGAATTCAATTCAATAGGTGTAGCTTCAGGTTTACAACATAAATAATCAACCCCCATCAATAAATCTAGAACATATTTTCGTTGTGATAGTACCATCTTCCCTTTCAAGTAAACAAATTAAATTCCTAAGAAGTAGCATGACCTCCCCATATCTTTTGTAGCAAACACCATAAAAATGTGTTTCTTTGTCCTAGTAATACCAACAACAACACTACCTGTAATAAAAATGTCATTCGCATATATATTTAGAATGAAATAACTGATCGATGCTTTCCCTATGAAAATAGAATGATCTATAGTATATGTTCGAAAACTTCTATCAAACATAACTTGACTAAATTTGTTAAACCAAACTCAAGAACTTTACTTTAGGCCATAGATAGTCATTTTTTAACCTACATACCCTAATCTCTCCCTAAACAACATAACCAGGTAGTTATTCCAAATAAATCTCCTAAGAGAAATCTCCATGTAAGAAAACATTCTTTACATCATGCTAGTGTAAAGGTCACTGCTTGTTCATGGCAAGAGAGAGAAGCACCTTGATAGAATTCAATTGAGCTATTAAGGAGAATGTCTTAACATAATCAACACTATATTCTTTTATAAACTCACAGGCCACCAAGTATGCTTTATATCTATCAACAAAGTCATCTAGTTTATGTTTAATAGTGAACACCTACTTGCAAGAAACAACATTCGCCTTTATAGGACAAGAAACCAACTCCAATGTGTCACAAGACCGTAGAACATCCACTTTTGCATCCATTACTACTTTCCAAGTAGGTAGCTAAAGGACCTCCTAATATATCCTTAGAATAGACTCAAAGGATAGAGATAAAGCAAAAACATGATAGGAGGGGGTCAAGTGATCATAAGAAACATAGTAAGAAATAAGATATGTGTATGATCGTGTATCTTTCTGAAGAGCAATAGGAAGGTCATTAAAATTGGGATCAAATTTGGGCTTAAGTTCAATAGAAGGTGAAAGACCTACATTAAAGGGCATAATAGGGATGCTTGTGAAGACATTGGAAGTAGTCAACGCCATTGATACACTTACAAAGGACAATCTAAACTACTATCACTACCAAAATCAATATTGTCATCTTCTCCTTAAGAGTCAATACTTACAAGAATAAGGGTAGAAACAAGTACAAAAGATATGAAAGCATTAGACATAGTAAAGAAATACGATTAATTCTCAAAAAAAAGTAACATCAACAAAAATATAATATATGCCCCTTTAAATGATAATAATAATACCCATTTTAAGTTCTTGAATAACCTACAAAAATACATTTGATGGCTCTAACATCAAGTTTATCTAACCCATGGGTAAGGTCCTAAACATATGCAATACACTCAAACACTAGTAGAGTCAAACTAAACAACTTCAATTAGGAAAGAGACGATAAAGAGACACCTCCTCACTAAGAGATGTTGAGGGCATATGATTAACAAAATAAATAACAATGGGGACAACATTAGACCAAAAGTACTTGGGTACATACATCTAAATAAGAAGAATACAAGTAATACCCAAAATATGACAATGTTTTCATTCAACCACCTCATTTTGTTGGAATGTGTGATATGTGGTCTGATGAATGGTCCCTTGAGAAGTACAATAGTTTTAAAAGGCAATGCTCATAAACTCTAATACATTATCAACATGTAAACATTTAGGAGTAATAAAAAATTGAATTTTTACCTAAAAAAAAAAATTTGAACAACAATATTTTAATGATCTTACAAAAAATATACTCAACAAATATAAGAATAATCATTAACAAAAATAATATAATATCGATAATTACTAATAAACACCATACAACTTAGCCCTTAGACATCATAGTAACCAAGATCAAACATACAATGCCTAAAGGCAAGTTGAACATGAGAAAAGGACGTACGATTATGTTTACCAAGTTGCATGACTATAAAGTCTAAATTTATGCATTATATATATATATTAATTCATGCATGTTATAAATTATAAGTTGTAAATATATATATGCTTTATTATGGAATTACATGCAAACTATATTTTTAGGTATATCTATGATTTAAATATTAAGTAATTTATAATGTACAAATTTATTCTTTATCAAATAAATACCAAGTCAATAGCCTATATATTAGATTTGATTCTCATAATTCTCCAAACTATGACTTCATATATCTTGTATTAATGCAAAATCACTCAAATTTGAAGTAAAATCAAAGAACTTTAAGTGGAATATGCATACACACGTGAAGAAGTTTTCATCCAAAACCTTCTTAATTTGGCAACTTTCCATATATGGCAATCCATGCATGCATGTATATTATTTTACATCATATGATTTATTTTTAATATATATGTATATCCAACTTGGTTTTGAGTTTTATAGGTCAAGAAAGATATAAAATCACGATAGATCAAAGAAGATAAAAGTGGATAATCAAATGTTACTTATTAGAGAACAAGTAATGCAACCCTAAAATATAAAAGGGACCTTAGGGCCAACAACCAAAAGATCTTTTCTCCTCCAATTCCAACCTTCACTTGGTGGTTCTCCCTTCTATCAAGCTTGGACAAGTTCTTCACCAAAGGTGGGTAAGCCTTAGCATCTTCCTCCCTCACCAGCAACCTCCTTTCTTCTTCATGTTGGAACCACACGCATAAAGAGCTTCACAAGTGAGATCTCGAATTGCTGGTGGAGAGAAGCCATGCATGGGTCTTCATGAAGAGACTTGGACATGATCAACAATGGATGGTGTATAAGAAGCATCTCCTTTAAAGTGAAGGTCAAGAGTCGTGACTTGATTCAAGGAAGAAGAGGACATGCAACCTACTTTGACTTCAATGCAACCCTAGGAAGCTCCCTTGGACGTGATCCACAAGTAGTGACAACCTTGTAATGCAACAAATTAAAACAAGTAAAGACTAAATAGAGATCGATTGCTTGAAGAAAAGGTAGATGGCATCAAAGCTACACGAAGAAGAGAGATCCTCATTGAAATTCATCTTCTTTATTTTTATGTATGAGTTTGGTTGTGATACATATGGAACCATGGTTAGAATGTTTTATTTTGTATCATAGATCTTATTTTGGATTGTTATTGAATGGAATTTTGTTTCATATATGTGAATATGTGTCTTTTGTTCATATGAATGTGTGTTGTGCATATTTGTGTGTAAAACATTCATGTATAAAAATTAAGGCTAACTTGTTTTAATCAAATCTTGAGATTTCCTTAAGATTTTATGTCAGTTTTTAATTCATTTTTGTAGAGAAACGAATCTAGTTTCTTCCTATTCCCTTGGTTTATTTTTCTGAGTATTTTCCAAATGACTTTTCAATTTTATTTCTAGAGTGTGCATCATATTGTGATATTGTTCTTCTGTTAGTGAATTCATATCAATGTTGAATACGATTTCTATATGTTTACATGTTTTTATGATCTGTAAATTAAGTTTGTTAGATAAGGAAGTTGACTTTCATTGAGCAGTGATTTCGTGATTTTTCTTAAAGATTTGACAAAGTTATGGAATTTTGAATGATCATGCACATCTTGTGAATTGATTGAACTATTTTGTGTGCTGTATTTAGTAATAATGTTGCTTGTACTTTGGAATGAGTTAGATCCAAAAATTATCGTGGTTTTAAAGTTAATTTGACGTTTTTTCTAACATATATTTTTTTTGGATTTTTCAATGCCTAGTTTGGAAGCTAAGGTTTATTTGTGATTTCTGGACAAGATTTTATTTCCATAAATAGGCTCTTTGATTGGTTCTAGAACCTAAGGTGTAATTTTGAGGTCTTTTACCTGTTCTTTTTAATAAATTAACAATCCTAATCTTACTAATAATCTAATGATTTAAATAATTAACTTAACAATAGATTTTTACTTAAGATAATTAATCAAGCAATAATTTCAATAAATACAATTAAGACAAACTCCTTGTGAATACAATCTGTATTTACACTTTTTAATACAATGTACATGATATACTTACGGCTTAATATAAATGTAAGACTTATGTTTTAATTGCACATGATTTATCCCTACAATGATTCACACTCAAACTTGGATAAAGAGATCCATGAAAGAGCTTGATGAAGCTTTTAAAGACAAAGATGACCAAATTAGTAATGCCACAAAACAAACTCAATAGAAGAGAAAAATGCAACGAGCCCACGCAATAATATATCACAAACAAGGATGTATACAAAAAAAAGGGTGATATATTACAAATAATTCTCGCCCCTATTTACAAATTTTGAAAGACATAGTAAAACAGAAAAAAGGTCATATAATAAGAAAGTTGTATGGTAATAGCACTTATAGAAAGTAAATTAACAAGAAGTTTAGGAACATATAATGCATTCTCAAGCCAAATTTTGGAGGTGACCTATATAGTGCTCCAACCAGAAATTCAACAAAAGTGGTCATTTGCAATAGTAACACCATGAAGATATGGTAAGCATTATAAACAAGTGAAAAGGTCAAAACTATTGATCATATATTGAGAGGCTCCTAAGTTTACCATCCAAAGACAATTATTCCTTACTACCATAGTCATTTCCATACCTAAAGTAAATGCAAGGGTCACCATTGCTGAGGAGTCAATAGCTTGCAACTACAAGAAGTGAGCAAAGTCTACCTTGGATATTTGTACTATGGGAGAACCTTCTTAAGGGTTAGGTACAACCAACTAGGGAGATTCAATCACTACTTTTGCCCATTCTGATTTACCATGTTTGCCTCAACACTTATCCTACTTATATTTCATCTTACCACAATGATGACACTTCACCCTACTTCTACCTATTCTAGTCCAACCTCAACCCTAGGATGAAGAAGTAGCCACGATAGCCCCATCTATAGATACTGATGAAGCAGAAGTAAAGATACACAAAACATTGGCAAATGTTGCTTCTAAATCAAGCATATGATCTGCACCTAACACTTCTTCCATGATCTATAATAAAATCTCGAGATGCAACCCTGATAGAAAAGTAGCAACAACAACTTCCTTATGATACCTACAGACGACAAAAATATCTGCAACAAGAGGTTCATAGATATCAAGTTCCTAAATGAGTCCCTATGCAATACTGTAATAATCTTGCAATGTCTGATCTCCTTGTTTTAGATCAAATAACTGTTCATATACTTTGAAAGGTTTTTGCAATATTATTCTTATATCCATATGCATTTTGTAAAGACAATTAGATTTTCCAAGAAAAGTGTACCATACTCACACCCCACACCACTGAAAGTTTCATACTAACCAACATCCAAGATACAATTGCAACATCATCAATCAATCATTCGACATAGGTATCCACCTTGTCATTTGACAGATAAACAGTCAGAGGAGAAAGTTTCTTATATGTAGTAATGATGGTTTCAAAGCTTTGGGCTTATAACATGTAATTTGAACCATTAAATTTCTCTAAAATAGAGACAAAACTTTTAATCAACGAATCCCTTGCAGCCATGCTACAATTCTACAACTAGACAATATACCCACTAAACAAGCTTGGAATCACGACCAAGCCAATTGTTCACATTAGTCTTCATGCTCCCACTATGCCATCACCACAAATCCAATTTGCCAACTAGACAAGAGCAATCGAGCCCAACCACAAATGGTAGATAAATGAACGTCAGCTAGACGCACCAATGTACACAACCACCATGCTTTCACCTACAAACCCAACCAGACTACACCCTTTTCAAAGCTAGCTCGACCTCCCAATCAAACCCTAGGTCAGAGGCACCTACAGGAGATGACACAACTAATAGCCTAGATCATTGGAGGTGGCACATGCAATTGGAACATTGCCATCTCCTACAAAAGACAAGAGAACCATTGGTTGAATTGAATAGGAGGTTCAACAGATGGGATTCTAAATAGGGAAGATGGAAGCAATAACGGTTTTGTGGCACAAGTCGGTGATGGTATGGCAACAACTGATCAATGGTCAAAAAAGGAAAGAGAGGAAAAAAAAAACTAATTTATTGATACTCTGATACCATGTGACAAAATAATAAATTAGAATTTTCTATCTTAATTAGTGAAGAGGTACACATATATATACAAGATAATTAAATGGATCTTTAACCGGATATCCACATAACACCCCATAGCATAACATAACATCCACAATTTTAAATTGTAGTATATAGAGAAAGATAAAATGTAGGAACGTAGTTGGAATGATAGTTGATTAAAATTTTAAAAAAGAAGTTATAGAGGTAATAAGGATTGAAGATAGAATTAAAATGATTAAACTTATAAAAGAAATGAGATAATTAATTTTAAAGAAAAAGAAGATGTCAGAGAATGAAGAAAGAGCTTTTTAATACCTATATTTAAGACTAAGAAGGACATATAAAATTATAATAATTATCATGGTATTAAGTTAATAAGTCATACTATAAAACTATGTAATCAGTCATTTCCCCTTTCTTGCTGTTTATGCTTTTGTACCACTACTGCTATATTTGTAATAATACTGTGATTGATGCACTCACATATGTTCCTTGTTCTATTGTTTTTATTTGGAGAGCATAATAGCCTCCCTGTATTCTTGTCTCTCTTCTGCCCCACAATCAAGAAGATAAAATATGTCATCATCTAACTCATCAACGTTGACTGGAATGACCCCAAATTGTCAATGATTTCTGCCCTTGCTGTGCTCTTGCCCGAACAATATCTATTTGAACCTCTCATCTTTTCTGACCACATCAGCCTGTTTTCCCTTTCTACCCTTCAGTAATTTCTACATCTGATCTTGGATAAAGTGGGTCTACGGCATAGCAGTAGCATAGTTTCTTTAGTAGTTAATACCCATCTTCAGTACTGGATGATGACTCAAGATAACCTGTATGTGGATAGCTTCCAACATCTTGTTGAAACTTTGATAGCAAATGGATTCAAGAAAAAGTGGCACTTCCTACGACAATGAGAAGTTTTGCCAATGTATTGTCCATACCAGACAGATATTTCATGTGTATCAGTCAAAACAATCATCTCCCTTCTTAAAAATGGATGGATTCACCCAATATGCATGATCTGGACCGATATTTTGATTGATATTGGATCAATATCAATAATTAGACACTTATCAGATCAGTAATTCTAAAAACCAATAAGTATCGTCAAAATTTTGTAAGCCATGCTTTAAAGTTTGAAGTTGATCTTATGATTTTTCTTATTAATTTGTCACTTGTGATGATTATTTAGTGATTTTGTAGTTCTTAAAACATTATGCTTAGATTTCATTGGTGCATTAGGATTTCAAGTTATTAATGTATCACATACCAAAATTTAAAACTCAGAAAAGCCACATATATCTATATTTTAAAAAAAAAAAAAAAAATCATCACAAGTGACCACCTAGCATTCCCTAGTTGGGCATGGTGAAAAGTATGGTACTTTTATTATGTTAGTGGTGGGTCTGTTTCCTTCAATTGATTGTGGTATGATGCCTTCAGGCTTTAAGGGACCTCAAAACTTAATGAACTTAGACATAGAATTTTTTAGATAGGTCAGCCTCTACCATTTGATCACATGACATCAGAAAGCATACAAGTGGCAGATCCGAATCATCTATAAAAAAAAAAATCTATGATTAAGATATTTCACTCTAAACATAAAATGCAGGAACACTACTTAATTGTATTGTACCTCAGAGGCTTTCACCTTGGCCAGGACAATACCCACCAACCCAACACCTGAGCCAACCTATTTAAAAGGCATCAACATAATATTTTATACTGAAAAATGAAAAGCACTGAATATTACAAAAAAGCAAAAAGAATTATCAAATCATATTCTTATGTTCAGGGAAAAAAGAATAAATTATTGATGTTGTAAATTAGTTAACTTATATTGATGTTGATACTTACCTCAAAACAATGCTTGTTATAAAAGATGTTGGGATAAGAAAGTATAAACTCAGACAGAAAAAGACTTGATTGCCAAATGACACACCTACAAAATAAAAGCAGAAATGCTTAAAAAGACTAAAGAACAGCCTGCAACAAATGAATGATAAATGCATCTGTCTAGTCTTTCCCTATGTGTCTTAATTTTAAAATCAACTCTTGAAAAAGGACCAACATAAAGTTATCCGATAGGAGTAAAGGTGATCAGATCTATACTGAATTACATATTACAATCATACTAAGTATGCATATGTGCCAGGCATGAATTGGTTGTACCTTGGTAACATGCCTTGCCTTATCATGACTGAGTGGATCTTTTGATAGATACAATTATTTAAATATCTGTTTTTTAAGGTTTTAAATGTTTTTCATTACAAAAAACTAAAATATATTTTTTTTATGGAGTACTACTAAAATATACACAATTATTGAAATACACAATTATACAAGTTGATTACAGAGAAAATGATCATTAGCCTTGAGTTAACAATAGGGTTATATATATATCTAAGCCTAGGGCCTTACATGGATATCGATTTACTTATCTACAGTAACATACATAAATAGAAATACATCTATCACTCTTACTCAAGCTGTAGCATATATATCAAATATGCTCAGCTTGTACAAATAGTTTGAAAGATCCTTACACGTAATCCTTTGATGAAGTCATATGCTAGTTGCTCAGTAGATTGTGCATAAGGAGTAAAAATGACACTAGACTACACAAAATCTCTAAAATAATAAAAATCCACCGCAATGTGATTGTGCACCGATGAAACATTGGATTACCAGTAATCCGTATAGTGGTCTAATTGTTAATCTGTATAGTGGTCTAATTGTTGCAGTACATTGGAGTCTAAACTCCAAACCCAAATGCTAAGCCATCTCATAAGCCGTCTAAGCCATGGATTTGTACCCAACCTCTGCACTTGATCTAGATACTATATTCTATTTTTATACCTCCATGTAACAAAATTTCCACCAATTAAGTGCAATACCTAAATGTGGATTTCCTGTTACACATGTCTCTTGCATAACTAGAATCAAAAGAAGCTTTAATCCACAAGTGACTATCTTTCTTATACATTAGCCTGCAACTTGGATTGCTCTTCAAGCACATTAGAACACACTATTCAAGGCTCATGCATAAATAAAGTAATCCAATCACATAGACTATATCAAGATGTGTCACCGTGAAACATATAAACTTCCCAATTAACCTTCTGTACATAGCAACATATCAAATGACTAAAATGTCTCATCCCAAAACTAAGGGTTTTAGTCTACAACTGCACTCTAAAGTCTACATCCCAAGCAAGGTTTTAAATATCGATCTGTCTTGGCAATTTTTCACTTATACAATTCAGATTTTAAAACACTCATTCCCAAAACATACTGTATTTTAGAAAATGTATATTTTTTGATCGTTCTAGAGAGATGGGTGTTTAACCAAAGTCACCACTAACCTTTGAAAACTTTGTCAAAGGGCTCACCATCAAACGTTGCATCTCTTTCATGTGTCGTGCAATCTCCTAAAGCCTCCATTCCATTATTCTCTACCAAAGACATTGCTAGAAGTCTTTATAACCATCGTAACCCATTAGGGTTTCTAGTGGGAAAAAAAGGAAAGGAAGAAGGGGAGGAGATGGTGACACATGTGAAGAGAGGGAAAAAAAATAAAAAAAGAAGAAAAAAGGAATATAAAGAAAAAAATTATTAAGTAAAAATTTATGTTTAACAAATGGTGTAAGTAATAAAAAATCACAAAATTATATTATTTTTTATTTTTTAAAATATTAATTTACAAACTTTATTTTCTAGTTTTCTTATTAATTCACATGATTTTTTTAAAAATATTAATTACATTATAAGCATTCATTGATTTAAAAATCAAGATGAATTGCTGAAAAAAATAAAAAGGATAAACATGCTTTTTTTTTAAAAAAAAGGACAAATATTATAAAAGGGATTCACATAAAGGAGATATTTTTCCTTCACATGAAAATGGTTTTTTTGAACAACAAAGAAAAACAAGATATCTAATAATTAGAAAAAAAAAGAAAAAATGGAAAGAGAGAAGAAAAAATTACATAAAAATTATGTCTAAAAAAGGAAGGTATTAAAAAATCAATTTTTTTTCTTTGACTTGACAAAAGAAAAGGCCTACTATAATTGACATAATTTAAGAGTAATCATACATGCAACTACTATATTTGTACCTAATTAACATTTTATACATGATAATTATCTATAAAATTTATCTAAATTTTTTTTATGCTTATCATAACTTCTTTTATCTTATTTCTAAGTTTTAAGTTAAAATTTTAAGTTTTTTAGCTATTTCCATAAAAATATTGTGTTTCCACCAATACAATTCTCAATCCTCGATACATTTCCTTTTTTCACAAAGATCGATTCTTAATATGATACTAACATTTGACCGAAGCAATGTTTGGATTATTCTCTAAGCAATGGTTAACAACCACCTCAAAGTGAAGTAGTCTAAGTGTCAATTCAACATCAACTAGATTCAATACTTGGGACATGTTATCTCTAGTAAAGGCATCACCACTAAGGAAGATAAGTTGCAAGTGGTGAAGAAGTGGCCTACGTCAAAAACTGTCTATGAACTATAAAGATTTCTAGGGCTGACGGGTTATTAATGTTACTTTGTCCAAGCCTATAGGATGATAGCACAACCTCTAACTCAACAATTAAAAGGGAGCTCCTTTGAATGGACGACAACATGCCAAGCCACCTTCTAGCAGCTCAAGGATGTGATGATGACAACACCCATTCTAGCGCTACCAGACTACAAGAAGTCATTTATAGTTAAATGCAACACATGCTTGGGTGACGTTGGTGTCGTACTTATGCAAGAAGGGAAACCAATCACTTTCCTCAACTAACCTCTCAAGGGACACAAGCATGACCTACCCATTTATGAGAAAGAGGAGGCTCTCTCAATCATAGTACAACAGTGGCAAAACTATTTACTTAATAGGAAATTTATTATACAGATGGACCATGAAAGCTTGAAGTATTTACTTGACCAACACTTGCACACCAATGCTCAATAGAAGTGGTTCTTAAAGTTCATGGATTTTGATTTCCATGTAGAATACAAAAAGGGGCATCACAATGGGGCTGTCGACACATTATCATGTCGTCCACTAGAGATTGAACCAACCACTTTGTCTGGAATGCAAGCAAATTGGTTCTTAGCCATACAATAGGCTTATGAAGACAACAAACTTCGAGAGAAGTTATAGGACTTTGTTGATGGGAAACTCCAACAACTATGATACTCTCTTCATGGTGGCATCCTATACAAGAAAGGGGGATTACCACTTCAAGGTAACTCTAACATCAACCAACAATTGATTGTTGAGATGCAGAACACTAAGGTGGGTGGGCATCATGATTATAAGAAGACTCTAGGCAACCTAAAAAAAAATTTTATTGGAAGGAAATTTCAAAAGAGGCTTAGGAATATGTTCGAAACTATCCCATTTGTTAATAGTGAAAGGTCAAACACTTAAAACTAATAGGACTTCTTCAGTCGCTACCTATTCCCGTGCATCCTTGACATGATATTGCCATAGACATTATCAATGGCTTACTGCATTCCAAGGGTTATTCAAATATATTGGTAGTTGTAGACCGTCTCACAAAATACAATCACTTTATGACTCACCGACACCCTTACACCACCAAGTCTATCGCCAAGTATTTCTTGCCAACATGGTAAAGCTTCATAGCATGCCAAGGTTAATAGTAAGTGATTGGGACCCACTCTTTACAAGCAATTTTTGGAAGGAGCTCTTTGTACAAATGGGCACCAAATTATGCATGAGTTCAACTAATTACCCAAAGTCTGATGGCCAAAGTGAAGCCTTAAATTGATGCCTTGAAACATATCTCTGTTATTTTTGCCACACCAACCCTACCACTTCGGTCTTATGGTTGTCGTGGGCCAAACACTCCTACAATGTTGCACAACATTCCTCCACCAAGGTCTCCCCTTATGAAACACTATACATGACACCTTTGCCACGATCCTCACTTATGTCCCTAGCATAGTCTACGACATGGAAGTCACTATCCAAAGTAGGAATAGGGATGAGATCTTATAAACTCTCTAATCACACATATTGATGGTACAGAACTAAATGAAACAAATTAAAGATCGAAGACGACAAGAGAAAACTTATGAGGTTAGCAACCAAGTGTACATGAAATTACAAACCTATCAATAGACCATTATGTGAGGGAAAGTGGCACCAAAGTTATAGCCTAAATTCATTGAGCCCTACCCTATCACCCAACGCATTAGAGAGGTCACTTATAAATTGCAATTACCAACCAACTCAAGGATCTACCCCATCTTCCACGTCCCTCAATTAAAACCCCACCATAGCTAGCAAACTAACCTAGTTTCTATGGAACTCCCTATAGAGCCCACACCTACCAACCTATGACCAACCAAGATTTTATAGTGGTGCTTGATCAATTGTGACAGCCATCCAACACTACAGCTTCTGGTCTATTGTCATGGCCAACTTGAAAAAGATGCCACCTAGGTTGATTACAAGGATTTCTTAGTCTGTTTTCTAGATATTCCAAGTCTAGAACTTGAGGAAAAGCTCATACTTAGAGAGGGGGAAGTTGACACCCCCTAATTAAAGCGACATCTCTTTCCAACCTAGGTAAGGGAATGGAAGTGTAGCTCATCTCTCCTTATAGGTTTTTCTAGTTTAGTAACCTCTTAACGATCTTTTATTGGGTGCTAATTAATGTCCTCTTATTTAAACCCCAAGGATGGGTGTGTATGCATATGGATAGTCAAGGTCTCAAATTGCCTTGGTCAATCCATTACATCTAATAAAATTTCATTTCCTTCTTCATCTCCCTATTCTTGTCCTCTCTACCATCACTCACTAATCCTACTCTACACATCACCAACTCCAACAAGATGGTGCTGGTCAGCACCCAAACGTAAGGGCAATCTTAATTGAAACATCCCAAAATTCAACAAAAATAAGAATAAAAATGAAAGTATATACTTAAATAGTCGCAATATTCATAAAAGTAAGAATTTTAAATACTCAGAATTTATAATAAATAAAAATGGTGAAATTATAAAAAATGTTGTTTATAGAATTAAAGTAAGATGAATAAAATGTAGAAATGCTTCTAAGAGGACACCCTTAAAATTAAAAGGAATATTTTATAAAACTACTATTTGTCTAGCTATACTTTATGGCTCAAAATGAACAACCATAAAGCATAATTATATGCAAAAAGTTAGTGCGGCTAAGATATGTATCCTTAGATGTATGAGTGCTAATATTATGAAAGATAAGCTAAAAAATGATTTTATTAGAAATAGGGTAGGAGTTGCATTGATTGAATATAAAAAAGGAGAAAATTGACTTAGGTGGTTTGGTCATATCCTTAGGAAACTAAAAAATACACTTGTTAGGAGAGAATAATTAATTAATACAGAAGAAATTAAAAGAAATAAAGGTAGGTCTAAAACTATTTAGTTAGTAATTATAAGAAAGAATTTAAATTTATGTAAGTTAAATTGAAGATTTAACAATAGATTAAAATACTTAGAAGAAAAGGATTCATATAGCTAACCTCACATAATGGGATTAGGATTCAGATTGTTATTGTATTTCTCTTTATTCTTTAGTGTTTTATTTTTCTCTTATTTTCTATACTTATATTTTCTATTTTAACATATTTATTTCATTTTCTTCTTCTAATTCTTATGCTTTATTTCAATACCACCTTCATCTCTTCAACGTGTTTAGTTGTTGACTATCTTCTCATTTCCTTTTTTATTTTTTCTTTGTCATCTTCCTTTTTGTTTAGATTTTCATACAAATATGTGAGTTTCTGTTTTTTATTCCCAAATGCATAGAAATTTATCCTATTTTAATCTCCATTTACATTTTCTATGGACACACATGAAATGAAATTATATATACTACAAAAATCCTTTTTATTTGTCAGAAATTTTTAAATATTCAATATTGTATAATATGTTAACAAAATTGTACTTTTATGCATTATAATTTTTATCACATTTGATTACATTATCATCTATTGGAATGAATAGATCATTATCACCAAGTTATGTATGCATTTCTTTTTTTATCATATCCTTAGAAGATACCAATTAAGAGAGGAGAATTAATTAGTATAAAAAAAACTAAAAGAAGTGGAGTAAGGCCAAAAACTATTTGATTAGAAATTGTGAGAAAAAAATTAAATTTATATAATTTAACAGAAGATTTAATCATAGATGAAAACATATAGAAGAAAAGAATTCATATCACCAATCATAAGTAGTGGAATCATAACTTATGTTGTTGTTTTATGTATGCATTTCTTTTTTATAATTTATCACTTTCCTTCAATCAAGTTACCGTGTCACCCTTCACCTATATCTCAAGCATTTTCACCTTGGCATTGCCTATCACCTTGATTACTTTGATATAGTTTCCCAACAAGTTGTGAATCACGTAATGTAACTATGGATTTCCAAATATTAATGCAATTTTACATAATAAATAAAAGACATACCCTGTGCTTCCTTCTAACATATTTAGTGAGCAATGTAAGGAGACCGAAAAATTATTGGGATTAGAAATTCCATCTGTAGAAAAGGCAAACATTGACTCACCTTGAAAGAAAAATGCATAAATTCAACTTAGAAATAAAAGTTGTAGGCATACTAGCATACCCTTGCCAAAAAGAAAGGAAATATGTCTAATAACCGAACCTTTAGAAGTCTCATTTTCCTGTGAAAGAAGAACAAAGAGGGTTTAAGTATGTGTCTATATGTGTATATGAAATTTGGAACAAAGCGACAAGGAATTCAATGTGATAAATAAAAATGCAAGAAATCAGTGTAAAAAAAAACTAATTCCCTATGTTACAAGATCATTAGAGCTGTAGAGAAAGTTCGACCAGGATAGGAAATATAGAGATCATTGAATATGTATGTATAATGTCATGAGACTCATAACCATAAATTGCAAACATAATTATTGGTAGAAACAATAAATTACAAAAAGAAGCAAGCATATTTCATTTTAATCATGGCAAGAAGCCTTTGCCAACATAAAAAACGATTTAAGCAACTTATATCTGCATTAGATTTGTGAAGGTGCACCCCCATGATATATTTAAATAAAGGGGAAATAAAACACAGAACTAGAAGCCACTTAAAGAGTAAAACAACCATATAGAGTAAAAAACTAAAAATACTTCATAATGAGCTTGGAAGGCATTGTAGGATGAGAACACGAGACTATTTATCTCAAAGAATATTATTACAGTTAAAAATTTGTAATTTTTTGAGTGCAAAGTGTCAAAATTATATTAAATTGAGTTGAAGAATATAACATATGAAATAAAATGTTTTCAAGCCACTATAAGGCCCTAGAGTCCACACTAATAATCCATTTATGAATCTATATCTTCCAATTGGAACTTAAAGTTCCATAACTAGCAGCTGGTCTACTACCATAATGTAAATACCTTTCCTTTCCCAAATTGCAATAAGATTCTCTTGGCAAAAGGGTCCGGAGCCCAGACTGATATTTCTTTATTTCATTTTTATGGTGCAAGTCCCTTGTTTAATTCTTTGTATATTACATAAAATATAGATCATGCTTACCACACAAATTCATCTGAATGTGGGCATCCCTTACCAAGTCCAACTCATTAAGGACGTTTCTCACCTTTGGTGAGCAATGCATAAAAGATGCATATTGTAATGAATGTGCACAGGAGGAGTGCAATGCCTCTTGCCTTCAGTGGTGGGCATGTGCTTTTCGGCTCTGGTCAACTTTAATCAAGAGGCAGGGCAACAAGGTATATGGTGGAGGAGAGAGCAATGTCTCCACTACTTGGGGGTGAGCCATCATGTAGCTGAGTGTCAAAACCTAGTGAAATGTAGGATAAGCAAGTGCATTGTTCACCACATGTGATCATGCAAGATGAGCACAACCACTATGGTGGATCAAGGAATGCCAGCAATTCACACCATAGAGGAATCACAGGGGTGACTATAGTGCCCCATGTTGATTTGGAATGGACTCCAAAGATTAAAAGATGGAAGGAGAGACATGTAGATGTCTAGTATGTGAAGTTGCAGATTTAGAACCCATAAGACTAGCAGGTAGGTTGAATCAAAGATGGAGGGTATGCATCTGCTAGTGTATCCAACAACCTTTTAAGGAAGCTCTGTTGTTTATTTTCCCAAACTCTACTTGGAGAGAGCAACTCCTACAAGGGAAAAATGAAGCCTTCCAAATGAAGATATATAGAGTGAGATGAAGGGAGGGAACCAATCACAAAACTTGACAAAGGTGGTTCATTGGCTGCCAACAATGGATGGCAGACATTGACCTTTGACCTCACCAGAGCAAATCAAAAATGGAAGTTCTTCCACCTTCGCCAATAGTGTAAACTTTCCATGAAGAGCAGATCTTGCAGTGAAGAAAGCAGATATCACTTCTTTAGCTACCAACATGATTTTTTTTTGAGGAAGGTGAAGGATAGATCTTAGATGGGATACATCCAAAACAGGTTTACCAAATTGGTAAATCCAAAGAAAACAAGTTACAAGCCCAAAGGTACAAAAAGTGAAAAAGGAAAATTAACAAAGGGAAACAGCATTCCACCACTACAAGGCCAATCCCCAAATGTCCCCTACAATACAAACAGCATTATCGAAAACCACATTGTTTCTAGATCTCCAAATGGCCCAGCAAAGAGCATGAATCAGTTGCAGGAGCTTTTGTCTAGGCTCTAAGAGCTTGCCCACTGCTAACCTCTTCAACTCCATGAAGGAATTCTTCTGATTGCAGAAACATGGACCTCCCTGAACAACAGCAAGTGGCAGTAGAGAATCCCAGATGCCTCAGCTGGTACTACAAGTGAAGAATGAATGCAAAGTAAAAGCCTTCTGAATTTGTTTGTAACAAGTCTCCCATGACAAATAAGCCATGTAAAATGTTATAGAATGTGGTTGAATTCGATATAAAAGCCTCAATTTTTGTGGGTGTCTTAGCCTTCCATACAATGTAATAGAATTCCCATTGACTTCCATTATCACCCATCAGCAACAAGTGGATGCCCTTCACTATGAATTGTCCATTTGGCTTTAAACCCCAAACAGGCTTCTCCTCACCTGGAGAATTAGCAGATACATTCTGAAGAAACTGTAGCATAGTTTACTTCAGGTTTTGTCATAGCTTCAAATTCTATTGCCAATCTGTATCTATAGAGTAGGACCCCACCTCAGAGACCTTAGCATAATGCATTTCAGAAAAAGAAGAGATTGAAGGGAAGGCATCCTTAAGACAGAAATTTCCGATCAATTTATCTAACCCAGTTTATATGATAAGTGATTAAGGATGAGGGCACACAAAGAGATTAAAGAAGACCAAAACTGAGAGCCTCTAATAGAAATCTAAGGCTTCTTCCCATACTTGCATTCAAGAATAGAAGACCACAACATACTGGACTAATTCTCATACCTCCACCACTACATCATGAGGTCCCTATTTAACTGTTTAACATTAACAATTCCCAGACTTCCCAGTCTTTTTGGTCTACACACGCCTTCCCCCAGGGCCCCAACTAACAAAGTAGATTTTGGAAGTGACATTACCCTTACCATTCCACGACCATCTCAGAAATAATTTTTCAAGCATCTGAATGACTCCTCGTAATAAGAAGCATATGACATGTGGAACACAGGCAAAGAACTCAATACCATACTACTTAAGGTGGAAAGGTGACACAGTACTGGCCGTGGATGCCTAGGGGACCTTGGGTGCTTAGATGCCCTTTTTAACTTCTTTTTTTTTTCTAAGTTTATATATACATAGGACATATGTGAACATTTGTAATAAAAATAAACTATAATCAGACCTATGAAATCTATCAAATATCTATAACATTAGATATGGTTACCATGTTTTGGGAGAAGAATCCTATACTAGAATCTATCAACAATTCCTGCATCTTCCTTATTCCAAAGAAGATTAGAAGGAATGATATAATGAAATTTTTCCCCATTTCCATATGAATAGTTGAACACTACAATGAAGATCATGGCCAAGATCATTACTGGTCATCTACCTAGAGTGGTGGACAAGCTAATCCACCCTGCACAGTCCACCTTCTTGAAGAGAGATCACTTATGGATGGCTTTGTATTGGCACAGGAGCTTCCAAAAGGATATACCAAGTACTAACACAATGCTCACTTAATTGATTTTAGGAGGGCATTCAACAACATTAATCAATGCTTCCTTCTGAACACTTTATAAATTCCCAGAGAAGTTGGGAAAAGAGGGGGCGAAACCCTAAGGAGTAGGTGATTGTGATGAGCTTCAAGTAGGTGGCTTTCTCCAAGATTCTCTGCCCTCAGCTGAGGATGGGGGTGGTTCGTCTTGAGAAGGAGACATCGAATATGGAGTTGACAAATCCCCTGGGCCCTTCTATGTTGCATGCAAGAGGTGCTCCAGAGGGTTCCACCAGAAAGTTTGCAGAAGTTGCTAGTCTAGTGCAAGATCCACTTGGCTCCCCCACAGTTTTCATAGACCATAAGAGAAGATCCATGCCTAAGCAACTAATCCAAGGTAGATCCTCTTTTGTTTCACTATTCAAAGACTCAGTAGTCCCTTCAAAGTTGCCTTCCATTCTTGTTCGAGGACCAATCACAGTCAATGGAGAAGAGATACTGCAAATCAATCTAGAGGAAGTCTTGTCCCTATTGAGTGCTTTCCAATGAACCCTACTAGGAAAGTTCAACTTCAAGCAGCCCCAAATGTTGGACATCTACAAAGCTATGAAGAAGGCTATCCCATTCAAAGAAAGGTTTTTCCCTGTTGTTGTGGATTTGAGAAACATGTAAATACAATTTCAATGTGGCAAGATTTCATCAAAGCTTACACTAAGAATGCTTGGTTTATAAAAGGTAGACAAATGATGATTTATCGATGGTCACCATCTTTTGCCCTTAGGCTGAAATCTTCTTGGATACTAGTGTGGATTTATCTCCCCAAACTTTGTGCCCACTGCAGACATCAAAAGTCTTGGAATCCATTGCTGGTATGATTGGGTGCTTTCTCTACATCCATAATGATGTTTCTAAGTTCACAAGACCATGCCTTATAACCATTTGTGTGGAGATGGCTTTGTTAAAACCTCTTCCATAGGTTATCAAGATTCTCAATGGGAACGAAATGATCAAACAACCCATCCTATAAGGTGAAAAGGATCCTAAATTTTGTAGCAAATGGTTTAAGATTAACCATGATGACAACTCTTTCAGGAAAATCCCTACAAATGATAAACAATCTAAAGAAGATGGCCCTCCTACCATGAGAAAGAATAAAGAACTTGCAAGTGCACAATCAAGATCAAGCAATTCACTCATAAGAACTAAAGATAAATCAAATCATAAGGGAGAGTGGACACAAGTTTGTAGGAAAAGGGGAGCTAAGAGCAAAAATAATCAATCACAAAAGCCCTAAAATGTTACTCGTCATAGTGAACAACCCCCATAGCCTTATACCTCCCTGGAGCTAAATAAGGAAACAACTGAGGGAACAAGGTCAAAAGAGAGTAATGCTGAGTTGGGGAAAGGAAATACAGCCCAAAACTTAGAGAACAAACCAGTGGAAAACCACAATTTGGACCTGTTGCTAATAAAGCTCAGCACAAAGAACAAAATCTTGTAAAAGTGAATGAGCCCCGTTGAACTTGATTACAATTCATGATGAGAACATAGAGCAAACCATGGAAATAGACCAAAAAGATAGGGAATTGGTTGACAATCAAGGTCTCCTTACAGGTTGTGAAGTTGATATTGAACCAGATAAATCTGCAGAACCACAGATCAAATTAGCTAATGATATGGGTTTAATTAAATCCAAACAAAAGAATGGGCCAAAAATGCTTAAGCAGTACTCCTTTAGAAGAGGCCACCAAGGTGAGACAAAACATACTGTGATTCAATCCAAGGAAAATACCAACAAGGGACACAAGGTCAACATGAACTCGGGTTAATCCATTGAAGAATGTCACTAAGGTTGGACCTTGTTTCCATTTGTTTAAAATGATTAATATACTCTGGGCTAAGGGAATAAAGCTATGAGAAGACATCTCAAACAGCTAACTATTAACAATAGGGTGCATATGGTGGTCATACTGGAGCCTTTTCCTTTGAATGGTATAGAAGATTACAAAATTTGTAAATCTTAAAGGAGGCTTGGTTAACAACCCTTTAGGCAAAATTTGGTTAATGTGGGATGAATCCATCACTGTGCAATGTGTTAGAGATTTTGAACAAGTTCTTACTTGCAGGGTTAGATTGAATGAGCTAAACTCCTTTCTTTTCTCAATAGTATATGCAACTTGCAACATGGTGGAGAGAAGACTCATTTGGGCTGAATTGAAGACAATAAAAACCTTTTTGCTGAGGAGGACTAGTTAGTGGGCAGAGATTTTAACACTATCAGAAACCTTGGAGAAGCTTTGAACTCTTCCAGTCCAAACCTTTAGAAGAATGATGGAGTTCGATGAAGCATCATCTTTAGTGGAGCTTGAGGAGCCCCAAAATGTGAGAGACAAATTTTCATGGTGTAATAATACGCATGGTGAGGGTCAAAAGTACCACAAACTAGAAAGATTTCTCTTTTCTAACTCCATGATGGATTGTTGTGGATTGGTGGTGGAATATAAACCTAGAATCTGTTCACCTATGGTGACTAAAAATAGAAATGATAGAAAGAGATCAGCAGCCCCTTTCTGTTTCCAATGCATCTGGATAATTCATGAGAACTTCAAGTTATGCAGGAGTGCTGGGGTAGCCCATGCAGAAGGAACTTCATTGAATGTGTCAACTGCAAGCTTTTCAATCTCAAGTTCTTTCTGAAGTGGTGGAACAAAAGTAAATTTGGCAATGTGGAGGATATATACATCCAACTAACTAAGGATATCCAAGAATTGGAGAATCAACTTCAGCAGAAGTGGCATCTTAAATGGCAATATCAGTTAGATACTTTGAGAAATAAATATTTCATTAATGAACAAAGAAGAAATATTTTTTTGACTCAGAAGGCTCGGGTGAAGTGGCTAAAGGAGGGAGACTAGAATTCTCGTTATTTCCATGCATTTATTAACAGAATAAAGAAAGTCAACTATTTTGAAAACATGTTGCTAAACCCTATCTTTCAAGGATCAGAGGAGTTGGTTAAACACAGGAAATTTTTCTTTCAGAGATTATTAACATCAAAAGGCTATTGTAATCAACCTGAACTGTTGAATCATATTCTGAAGACTGAGTGATGAAAAGAATGATCTCCTTTGTGCTTCCCCTTCGATTGATGAAATCAAGAAGGCTGTTTTTGCTATGGAAAAGAATCAGACCCCTGGACCAGAAGGTTTTACTGCAAAATTTTATCAACACCACTAGGATTTCATATCTATGGTTTTGTTAGTGCCATGCAAGAATTTTTTGAAGGTAAACAGCTTGATAAATCTTGAAAAGCTACTTTCCTCTCTCTCATATCAAAGAAGGAATGCCCTTCTGAGTTTAGAGACTTTCGGCCTATTAGTCTTTGCAATGTGAGATATAAGATCATTTTAAAAAATTTAGCTAACCAGCTGGGAATGATATTGGATAAGCAAATTTTTGATAGGCAATGGACTTTTGTGCAAGAACATGGTATATTTGACAATGTGGCTCTTGGTCAAGAGTCAACTCAAAAAATTGATTATGGATACAGAGGAAAGCTCTCTACCAAGTTTTGGACAAGTTTGGTTTCTCCCATAAATTTCTTTGGCTGATTAAAGAATGTATTAAAGAGGTTAACTTCTTTATGCACAACAACAGGGGATCAAAAGAATTTTTTCAAGCTACTAGAGAACTCTGAGAAGGAGACCCCCCTATCTCCTAGTCTTTTTATTTTGCTAAAAGAAATTTTGTGTAAAAGACTCAATAAACTTTCAGAGATAATTGTCTCATACCCTACAAGTTTGGATGCACTAACAAGAAAATTTCTCACCACTTGTATGCTGATAACATGTTGCTATTTCTCAATGGTAGGAAACCTTGCATCGAAATTGCTATGAAGTTACTGAAGGACTATCAGGTGTTTTCAGGGCAGAAAATAAATGAGATGAAAAGTTTCTTTATTACCTCTCAAAAGAGCTTTCCAACATGCATTTAGCTCATAGAAGATGTGACTGGTTTCACCAAATGTGATTTCCCTTTTAAATATCTTGTATGCCCTATTTTTAAAGGAAGAGCTAAAAGTATTTATTGTAAAAAGTTGCTCCATAAACTTTACAAGAAGTTGGCTGGTTGGAAGGTGAAAATTTTCTCACCTGGGAGAAGGAAATTAAACATGTGATATCAAGTATCCTGGTTTACATTCTCAGTGATATGATCTTCTCACTACTGACTTGGACAAAATTCAAAAATTATGTATGGAGTTTCTTTAGGGTAGTTGGCTAAAGAATAGAAGGGCACATTGGATTAAATGGAAGCCAATCACTAAGCCTATTTTGGAAGGAGGACTTGGTATTAGAGATCTTAAAGAACTAATGGGTGCTCTTAAAATGAAAATGGCTTGGAGACTTAAAAATGACATCAACATTTGGTCGACTGCAATCAAAGATATAGAGGACAGCCAAATCTGGACAAGTAATAACCAACACAACTCTGCTACTTGGAGATCCATTGGCCAGGCATGGAACCAGGTAATTCAATTAGCCAAATGGCTAGGAGGTGAAGCAAATGTAGGTTTCTAGAATGGATGGTGGCTAGATAGAGGGTGTCTTGCTGATCTGTTCAAGGCCCCAGTTCCTTGTAATCACATAATTGCAAAGGTTGCGTGGAATAGACAAATTCTAAATTCAATTCAGATACCTTCCCACATCTCCCAGGAAATTAGCCTTAAACTTAACTCCTTAAACAGGGGGCGAGATAGTTTTTGCTGGATTTGGGAGAAGAATGGCAAAGTCTCGATAAAAACTATATGGGAGCATTCTAGGCTCAAGGCTGATCACAAGGAATGGAATCTTGGCATTTGGAAATCTTATATATCTACTAAATTTTTTTTTCTTGTGGTGTTGGTATAACAAAGCACTTCCAACTGGAGAAAATGCCAATAAATGGGGCTACTCTCTTGCAACCATGTGTACCTGCTGCAATTCCAAGTATAGATTGCTTTGATCATACTGCCTTTGAAAGCGAACGAGTGTAGTTGGGCAGAAGTTGGTTCCCTCATATGTTCCAGTTAAAGCTTAAAAACGAAGATGATTGGAGCCAATGGCTCCTTTGTACCCTACAAAAGCAAAATAAAAGAAAGTTATGTTGCTACAGGAAGTTTGCTGTTATCTACTTTCACCCCTTCCATTCAATATGTGGGTCAATAGTTTGACATTCATGTATGTGAATGGATGCAAAGCTAAATTTTGGTGGGATCAGATTAGGGATGACAGCCTGCAGGCCTCTTACCTGATTAAGGATGACAGCCTGCACTTCTCAAATGGTCTGGGATGGACTTGACAACTTGGGATCTAAAACTCAAAAGAAATATAAAAGACAATGAGGTATGCCAAGCAATGTCTTTATTTTAGCTCCTTGATGATGCACTGACACCCTCTATATCTCTGGATAAACACCTCAGGAAATTACATAGCTCTAGCAACTTCTCTGTAGCTTTCTTGTTACAAGGGACTGAAAATTTTCAACAGTCCAATGTGGGAAGGTGACAAATTGATTTGGAATTGCAAATCACCCGTGAAGATTAGTTAGAGCCTTTGTGGTTCATATTGCATAGTACAGTGGTAACAAAGAAATTTTGCAGCAGATGGGACCAAGACTCTGATGTGCTTCGTAACTTCTTGGAAGCAGAGGAATGCATGGATCACATATTCTTCAACTGCTCGACGAACCAGAAGGTTGGAATGAACTACTTCCATGGATAGTGCAAGGAGATTAAGTTTTCAGGAAGAATTTTGGATACAGGCACTCTGTTCAAACTTTAATTTATGCAATTTATAGAGGTTAAATCATGCATGTTGTTGGATTTAAGTTGTCATTAGTATAATTTAATGTGGAATGATAAGTTAAGTATAATTTCGAGCGGAAGTATGTTTTATATGTGATTAATTGATGCATAAATTCTAATGTTAAGTTTATTGAAAAATCACATGGTGAAATAATATAGAAACTAGTTATTTGAATAAAATATCTATTGTATTAATTAACGAAGGTCACAAGTTATGTAAAGATATGGGTATTTTATGAAACAGCGAACCTATTAGTTATTTCAACAATCAACAAACTAACTCCGTTGGTCATTAATTTACTTATGAATTTGTCACATAAATTGCACATGTTAACTCTTTATATATTTTATTTTATAATTGATGTGCAGGTATAAAATATGTTCCAAAGAAGTATTTGTATGGAATGCAATTATATGTTGATTTAAGATGATTTTATGTTAATTGCATTTATTGCTTGTGTAATTGTGAATTTTATGTATCGCACATAATTTATTTCATAGGAGCAAGTAAGTTAGTTGGTTAACCCAATAACCAACAAACTAACTTCATTGGTAACCAAATTTACCAACAATCCTATTCCTGGTATTTAACGGATTATTATTATTAAATTTTATTGTTGGTTAAGAAGTTTACCAACAATGGAATCCTTGGTTAACTAGCTTACCAACAAAGGCACAAAGTAGGTAGTTCTACAATCTTAGTTTATTTCGTTCCATTGCTAAGAATGTATTGAAATTCTAATTGTTTATGAACCACTAAAAGATTTATATTTCTATTATTTATCAATAGATACAACAAAAATTTCACATGTATCGTAGTTGCAAGAAATAGATAAACTTATATTTTAGGAAATGAAGAACATGGTTAACGTAAAAAAGAATATAGGTTAAATAAAGAAGTGTTATTCACTAAAAGGATCGAAGATTAGTAGGATGTACCAACAGTAACTACTGCTGCAATTAACAACGCAATGTACTATCTCCACTTTGAAGGATGTGATCTCCTCCCAATACTACCATAAAAGGAAACATGGAAACTACATTGTACACTCTCTCCCTCTTCGTTCAAACGTCATTCCAATGCATGACCATCTCTAAACTTCCACAATTCCCCTCATCTAGTTCTTCCCAAGAGCAGATTGACAACCTCTTCTTCTTCATCTTCATCCCTAATTCTACTACTGCAAGTTTCTCTAACCTGAACGTATTCTTGAAAGAAAGTCTCTCGACATTAGTTGGTTTCCTCCGTAGCTTCATACCATTGAGATTATATAAGTGATACACAGACGTTCAAAGCAAGTTGTGAAAGAATGATTACCAGCTTGACAACCTGGTGGTCCAGAAGTAAAAACAAAGAGAAGATCTTGACTTAAGCAAGTCTTGAAGAGTGGAGGTTGCAATGAAAGATTAGGTCTTCTCTCCTTTTTTATTTATTTTGTATCCATTCTGTGTAAAACTATTATGTTTGCATGTTATTGTCATAGTAATGTTTTATGTTGTGTTGTTGTAGCTATATTTTAATCAATTTATCTAACCAATTTTAAAAACTCTAAAATATCGTAATTCATATCTCAATTATTAACATAGAAAATATCTTCACTAATTTCATTTGGCTCGCACTTCAAGGCTTCGTTGTGTCCACCCTAACCCTACAATCATATCGTTGGTAAAGATGTTTACCAACAGGTAGATCGTTGGTAAAGACATTTGCCATCGATCGTATCATTGGTAAAGACGTTTACTAATGATAAACTGATAATTATAAAGTTTTAGTTTAATCAAGATTAAGTAGGAGTAAATTATTTTAGATCCCTGATAGTTACATATAGTTAACAATAGTTAAGTAGAAGTTGCATGATCCTAACAGTTATAAGAGTCAATTAATTCGAAGGAACAACTGTGATATTGTTAAGTTTCTAATTAATTGTTAAGTATTTTAAGTAAAGTAGAGAAATCTCATATCTAAGGAAAAACCTATATTTGCATATTATTTACAATTGAATCCATACACTTGTAGTATAATAAAATGTCAACTATTTAGTAATTAAATCTAGTGTACTAAATAGGGTTGAACAATCTCCACATAATCAAAGGAAAAATAACAGAGGCTAAAAGAAGTTTACTCCAAATGACATGTGCCATTTGCTGGTCTATATAGAAACAACTAGTCTTTGAGGCTACATCTTGGGCTTTGATGGACTTGATTTGGGGTAGCAAAGAGTTCTTGGGAATTCTAGGAAATATTATTGTAATAGGGGAGTTTACTGGCAAACCTTTTTGCTTTTGTTTTTTGAATCTAACTTATTAATGTTTATCAATGAGATCCACCCTTACTCCTTTCAAAAGAAATCCTAATTCGTTAAACTAGATAGAATTTGCTAAGCATAAATTTTCCATTACTTTTCAAATCAACAATTTAATACTTTCAATTGTTAAGGTCATGAAAACTTATCAATCAAGGGTTTTCAAATATACAGTTAAAACCTCCAACGAAAACAAATTGCACCCAAGAAATATGCACAATTGAATAAATGACTATGTTAGAGTCTTGTTAAAGTCTAGTATATGGGCATTAATCTACTTAGTTGTGTGTGTGCTTTAATACGGTAATTGTATATCCATTTAACCCAAGTCATTTTATATGTAATCACACCAATAGCAATAACAGAGGGCTCATTTTTCCCTATTCTCCACATGACACCAGAGCAAGGAGAAAATCCTAAGGGACACACCCCTAGCCAGCACCCACCAGTAGCACTTCTAAACCACATCCACCGGCTCTCCCCTGTTCAATGCCATTCTCCACAGAACCTTCAAGTGCTAGCAAACTCCCAGCTATCTCCACAGTAGGTCACTGGCCACCCCAATACAGAAGGTCACTGACCCACCAGTACAGGGTGGCATTGCTGCTCTTCAATAGGCTTGCTGTGATTACAACCTCTTCCTCCACCTTTAATCCTGCTTCCACCTCTAAACTCACTTCAACCCTCTGCCTCCTCCTCCTTGCTGATCTCTCCCCTGGCCAGCTAGGAGAACCCTCCTACTCCCACCCTTTAGTGTGATCAGCAATGTTGGAAGCCATGCTCACTAATCTCTACCATGTATTAGGGTACCACAACAGATTTTATAAGTGTTTGTGTAGACAGGGACTGTCCACATGTATTTTGCATCTGGTTCATCACAAACTGTGCCTGCATGGTTTTGAGCAGTGGTTTTCCACTGTTTTACCAGAAGATCAAACCCCTATTGTGACAAATTGGACTGATTTTAGTGCTGCACTATTTGTTTGACATGGCCACCCACGAGTCATTGGTGGAGATCACAGGCATGTCACAAAAACTTAATGGAAAGAACTATCTATCATGGTCACATAGCTTTAAGACATTTATTGTCACACATAGGACATTGAAATATCTCACGGACCCACCTTCAGATGACAAGGATGCACAAGATGAAGATTGATTTACAAATGACTCAACAATGTGTCATAGTTGGTGAACAATATAAAGCCAAAGGTAGCTAATGGTGCTATGCTACTTCACCCAACTAGGACAATATGGGCCACATTGAAGACCATCTATGAGCATATAAAGAGTATCTCCCAGATATTTCAGATTTACTAGCTTTTTACACTTAGACAAGGGTATCAATCAGTTCTAGAACCATACTCCTTACTCTGGGTACTGTAAATGAGCTTGATATTTACTAGTTGACTCTAGATGTCAAGCAGAAAAGACAATAATGAGATGAGCTTTCCATTGTCCTCTTCCTATCTAGCCTCAACCTGAGGCTTACATCACAGATTCATGGACAAATTCTTGGAATAGATACAATTTCTAACCTTGTGTCTAAATTCTACTAGGTATTAAGGATATCTACTGCTATTGCACCTATTTTCTGATCAATCAACATTAACAGCACCCCATGGTTATGGTCAAGATATGATATGTTTGGGGGTGCACATACAAACTATACAAATGGAAGAGGACAAGGATTCTATTCCTAGCATTGTGAGAGGCATGGAGACTAATTAGATCATTGTTGGGAAAAGTTTGGCAAGCCATTGTAACCTAATGCATCTAGAAAGGCAGCTCCTACTCCTCTAGCGTCGTCTGGAACTTTTTTTTGTTAAGCAATTAGTTTCCAACTTGTAGGCTAGTTATAAGCATTTCCTATCATGGCAAGCCACTAATACCACCACCAACATCTCACATATCGCAGCCAATTTAGGCATGAATGCCTTCCTTACCTCAAGAAACAATTCCTAGATATAAACTCAGGGGCCACCTATCATATACTAGATACACAAGATCTTTTTACTTCTTAGTCCACCCTATTTAACATTCATTTTTTCACCCATTGTAAATGGTTGTTCCTACTCATTTTCTAGAGAAAAGGTTGTGTTACTCTTCCTAACCCTTGATAAAACTTATTTATGTATCTAACTTTTCAATTAATTTTTTATCTATTAGCATTATTATTGAACATTTACATTCTTTTGTGACATTCTTTCCTTTTCATCACAATTTCAAAATATGCAAATAGAGACGAGGATTGATTTAGGTTATAAGCAATCATAATGTGTATCTTCTAGTTTGTAATGAGGAGGTACCTTGAAGACTAACATCTTTGGCATCCACATCCAAGCCTTTTGCTTTATGGAACTATCAACTTAGTTATCTATTTCACCAAAAGTTACACTAGGTGTTGCCTTGGGTATTGATATTACCTTTTGATTGTAAGTCATAACAATTATGTAAGCACCATCATACTACCTTCATGCATCTATGTCTTGTATCTAGTTAGAGTATATTTAACTTGATCCCTGTATTGTCTATGGTCCAACTAAATTCTCATTAATTTCCGGTCAAAGGTATTTCATTGCCTTTATTGATGATTATTCATGTTCTCATAGGGTTTATCATTTAAAAGATTAATCATCATTATATTTTAAATGTACTCAAAAATTTCTTCAATGAAATTAAAACTTATTTTACGATAACACCCAAACTTCAACATACCAATAATACTTTAGAGTTTATTTAAGCAAAACTTCACTCATATTGTGCATTCTTAGGTATGACTCTTCAACTCACTTGTATTTATACCTCATAACAGAATGATGGCATTAAGCAAAAACAATGTCACATTCTTAATGTTGCTTGTACCATTATATTTTAGATGAAAGTACTTATGTATTTGTAATCTAATGTTGTTCTAACTATGATTCATTTTATCAACTAAATGTCATTTGCACCATTAAGGGCTTGTTTGTGCACTTGGAATTTGAATTTCGCAAAATTTGAATTCTAACAAAATTTAATGGAAAGAATTCAAAATCTGGGTGTTTATATATATTCAGGAATTTAACAAAAATTGAAATTTAGGTGTTTGTGCACATGACAGAATTGGAGTAAATTGAACAGAATTGATTTTTAATAAAATTAAAGTAATTAGTGAAAATATAATTAATTTATTAATGAATTATTTACATTAATAAATGAACATATTATTAAATTAAATGTTTATATATCATTTATCAATTAATTAAGTATATTATTATATAAAATAAATCAAAAATTACAGAAATTGATAACTTTTTAGTTATATTACATGTATAAAACAACAAAAGGTCAATTATAAATTCTATATTCCTTGTAATGAACAAAAAAAGGTATATTACAAAAAATCTACTCATTATAATGTTTGTAATATTCTCATTCACGATCATCCTACATTGCATACATAATATTTTCACAAAATTTATTTACAATTTCTTTTCTTTGCTCTTGCATGTTATTCCCAATAATGTTAACTATTTCATATTGTCCTTCTACATTTGTAGAGTCTTCAACTTGTATATCACATTCATCCTATTGTACTTCATCTTCAAGATCTTGACATAAATCTGTTTTATCTCTTGTAGTTGTATGGCACGCTCTGTGTATGTCATTTTCCTCGTATTTTCTTCTATATCCTCACTAAAACAATTCATAAGTGATACACCAACATTGTTCATTGTAATTGCCATAAGTTATTGTGATTCAGCATGTGGACGTGGACATTTTCCTTTCCTGCATGAACATGAGTCTACATCATTCAAACTAAGAGAAGGAGCTTGAGTAGGAAAAGGATCTTCAGTTTCAACCTCAAATTCCATAGTATTTTGTGTAAGAGGTACATTATCAAGGTCGTTTGTATCTTCATTCAAGTTCACAGCTACTCTCAGATTTGCTATACTCATTTTAGTCGAGCTTGTTGCAAGATTTCCTTCGAATATTATTTGAAATTGGTTATACATAGGAGATGCTTTACCCTTGTACTATGCACACTCTGAATGAATCTATTAGGAAAAAAAATATTAGTACAAATTATAAACTAATCAAATGTTAAATTTAAATTTGAAAAAATTCAACTAACCATAACAAATTCATCCCAAACTTCTTTTGCGATATTAGTATGTCTATGAATGTAATTTCATCCCCAACCACTTTGTACACTAATCTTGGTATAAAGCTTGTACATTTGTCGCCATGTTTTCGTTCGACTATCAATATTTTTCTTTTGGATGTTACCTCTTATTTCTTTATTATAATCGTTAATTACTTTCAATCAAGTATCAACTCGTATCTTTCCATCAGGAGTTTTACCATTACCCTCTTTAATAGCATCACACACCTTCCTTAATATCATCTCATCTGCTTGAACACTCCAACTAAAATAAGATCTTCCACATCCTTTCTTGTTTTCCATTTCCTAGGAATACATATATGAACATAATATAAAATGCACCATAACATAGAAATAGACATTACCATAAACATTAGATTGACATATAAAATAATACCTAGCTACTTGGATATATTAGGGAAAATAGAATGAAAAATTTTGAGTAAAATATGAAGCTTGATATATGCTACTTGATATATTTAACTTGTCTTTCACAATATACACCTATCTACAGATGAGTATACTTTAACAAGATAAATCACTAGCTTGCTAAAAATGTAGTCTTTAAGTCTAGAATTGAGTCTCCACCAAGAATGTACACAAATTTGTGAAGAAAGATCAAGATTAATGCTAAAAAGATATATGCAAACATCTAACTCATCTTTGTATTGTGTCATTTTGCTTATACCAGATATTAATGGCTTTTAATCATGTGAACAGTAGCATTAGAATGTACCTTCCACCAACGAGGGCGAGGATGAGCATCTCGCGTGAGGGTGCAGGCGAGCACGAGGGCGAGGGTCAATCGTGAGGGTGCAGGCAAGCACAAGGGTGCAGGCACAGGCAAGTGTAAGGGCGAGAGCGTGGCGCAGGCGAGGGCGAGTGTCGAGAGCGCAGGCGAGCACTAAGGGGCGAGGTTGAATGGGAGGGCAAGCATCGAGCAATCTTTCTAAAAATGAATTCCGACCTTTTAGGTTGGGAATTCATTTTCCAAGCGGCACAAACACCTAATGACTCGGAATCTGATGGAAAAAATTTTCAATTCCATCAAGTGCACAATCCCTCCCTAAGGGGAGAAGCTCCACTTCATAGGCTTTGTCCCAATATGGAGTTTTTGTCACTCACCCCAAAGGTTTTTGGCCATATTACTTCTATTTAGGACTGTCTCATGATCTTAATAAGTTATCTTTCAATCCATCAAGTACATCTTTGTTGGGTGTGAAAGTGTATATTTGAGTCTGTATTGTAAATGGATCTAATAGGATCCATTTACCCATTTAAGCCCTATATTAGACTCGATTAATGGAAAATTACATTTTCTCTCTTAATCCTTTCTTAACCTTAACTTGCACATGATATCAGAGCAGGTTGAATAGCTAAATGACCAAACTTGTCCCAATACTTATCGAAAGTATGATTTTTTCTATCCCAATGAGTACATGGTGGACATAGAAGACCATGTCCCTCTGATTGTCTTTTGTTACACCTTGATAAACCTCGTCCTCTAGAAGTCACAACTAGTGCAAAGGCTTCTTAAGTGCCAATAGAAATGAAGGACTCAGATTTTGTACCAACACGCATGACCTTATGGAAAGTTGTTTGAAGTGAAGGAAGCGTATTTATAACAAGAATCTAACCTTGAACCTATGCAGAAACTTCAAGATAGATACTAGCAAAAAATAATGCAACACCAAGCTCTTCACGATAACATCTCTATGTAGGAACATCAAGGGTTGATGGCTGATATACATCTAACTCATCAAGAAACCCCTTAAGTCGACTATAGAATCAATAGAACCTCCTTCTTTAAGATGCTACAAGTGCAATGTCAGGGAACGACCCCTGAGTCGTTGCCCATGTCGAACTAAAGGAAGCCTTCATTCGACCATCCGTAGTCTTCACGCTACCGTATGGTGCCCAGGTGCAGCTCTCATAGTAGCCGCAATCACCATTTGCACATTTGTTCATATCAAGTGAACGTCTTGTCTGCTCTCCGATCTTCTTTTGCCGACCATTTTCATCTACTACAATGCCCATAGTTTTTATGTTTACAGTGAGTTTTCGACCACTCGTTTTGATAGCACTCTTGAACATAGCAGCTTATTCAGATGTTAGCTATGCTAAAGATAAAGCAGATAAAAAATCCACTTTTGAATATTGTACCTACCTTAGAGGGAATTTTGTCACTCGGCGTAGCAAGAAAGAGAATTTTGTATCCACCTTTAATTGTGAATTTGAATATAGAGGCATGTGAATTGTAGGACAAGAAATTATATAGATACAAAATTTCTTGGCTGAATTGGGAATGCAAGTTCCTACACCAATTCCTCTTAAGTTGCAAAAATTTTTACCGAGGCTTTCACTACTAGTACCTTTACCTTTTTATGTTCCAAGCTGGGAATGTACAATCTCCATTCTCCATCTTGCAAGGAGTGTAAAAGTGTATATATGAGTCTGTATTGTAAATGGATCCAGTACCCATTTAAGTTTTGTATATATATTAGACTCAATTAATGGAAAATCACTTTTTCTCTCTTAACCCTAACTTGCACTTTGGGTATTGTGACAATCAAACTATCATTTTCATTACCAATAATTCTAATTTTCATAAGAAGATGAAGCATATTACAGTAAATTGCTATTATATACAAATATGGTGATGCATGGTGTCATTTCTACACTCTACATTCAATCTTTGAAGTAGATAACAGATATATTTACCAAAGGCCTAGGTGTTAGTGTATTTAAATCTTGTTGTACCAAGTATGATAGATTTACATGTTCCAACTTAACAGAGTGTTAGAGTCTATCATATAGGCATTTACAGACTTAGCTTTATGAATGTGTGTTAAAATAGGATATATGAAGACTAAATATCTGAAGAATTTAGTGTATTGCACAATAAAATAGAACATAAAAAGATTAGAAAAAAACACTAGGCCTGAATGAGATTGAGTAACAATCTATTATTGAAGGGAATGATGGATGGGAGCACCTTTGGCTAAGTTTGCAAACATAACATGCCTCACCTTATTTTTATAACTAGATATTTGATAGATACATTATCAAATCTAGTAAGGATCCATGAATTTTAAGTCCAAAAGATAAAAATTTAATATTTTTAATATATTTAGATGATAATGTGTCTATAATTAATGTTATGATGTTAATCTTACTATATTTATTGTCGTTTAGTTATTTTTTATGTACTTCAATGTTATCTAGGATTACTAAAGAATGCAAACATAAATTACATTATATTACATATAACATAAAGAATGAAAAACTCTGAAATAATATTTTAAAAAATTATACAATACCTAGGTGCTTAGGAGCCCAAGGTACCGAAGCTTAGCACTTGGAAACCATGGTGCCTTAATAAGTATCATTTCAAAGACAGCTAACAAACCAAAGCGTCATGGATCATGATAAAGTCCAAAATGAATTTAATTATAACCAAGGGGCACCTTATATGAAGACATATAATGTGCCATTTGCTCATATAGCCCTTCATAAACAACTTCATGGCTTGATTCAGCAGAGGCAATAACCTTCTTCAATATTCTTTTAACATAGGAGAATTCTGGCTCTATACTTTTTTCCATCTGAATGTAGCACAAACAAGAAAAATGAAAATTATCATTTTTTTACGTTAAAGAATGTATTTAAGTGATGAAAGTTGGCATGATGAACGACTGCAGTATATCATGTATCATTGCTCCTAAAGGCTATATTTTTTATGTTTTTAATTTTTATAATGGAAAAAACAAGAAAGATGGCTCCCAAATCTATTGGACTCGTCAGTTATCCTGCAAAAGTAGATACCATGTGAATCCATACAGCATGCAATTATCTAGAATTAATAAAGATATTGATAAGAATGAAATCTATAAATGATAGAGCTTATCATATTCCACTCAAAAATCAGTACATTTTTTGTAATTATGTAATTTCATTTTTCATCACTGCTTGATCAGTTCATATGAATGTCAAGTAGTAGGAACAAGAATTGTAAAGCATATGTCAAGAATATTACAGCATCCAAAATGCAATTTTCCAAGATGAAACGTTGAACTTCTTCTTTAAGAGACCCGCCACCACATTTCCTACATGGAGAAGAAAAAATACAAGAGTATATAAATTGTATATTGTCTTAACCAAGTAGAAGCAAAATTCAATTAAATATAATCAAGACTCAATTTGTTGGAAGATTGAACATGGTCGTGAATATGCTCATTGATTCAAATACAGTCTTAGTATTAGGCATGGTATTCCAGCGATAGATTCAGTCAAAAGGTGCTTGGTGAACGAAGAGCATCAAAATTTTAACAAGGGATACCCTGCCCATCAACATTTCAATTGATCCACCATTCTCTTTAACATAAAAAGGAAGCACAACTGAAGTGACAATTCATTTTTTGATTTTAACTTGTTAAGGTCACAATAGTCTAGCAGACGTAGAAAACAATGAAACTATGAAAATGATATTGACACCAGAGATAGTGAATGTAACAAATGGCAATTATGATATATATATATATATATATAATCACAAAACCATAAATGTAACTCACATCGTAATTCTAATCCAACTTTTATTTAAATAATGCGCTAATGAAGTTTCAAAGTTCAAATTCATTTGCATTAAACCAACTGTCCCCAATTCAAATCCAACTCCTACATTTCCATATCAATAATACAAATTTCAAAGTCTGAATATCACACTCATCTCGTCTCCCTTCCGAAGGATCCAGACCTCGTTCTAATATAAAAACAAACACGAGTATAAAAGAGTTCGTTATTTATCTTTAAACTTCCTGAAAGTCTTAATAGTCTAGAAGATGCAGAACAACAACGGTGAGCAAGAGTGCGGCAGAGGCGACGCTCACCTTGCTAGGGTGACGACGCTATCAGGGGGCTCCATGGCCATGAACGCCGCTTTCAAATACGAAAACATTGAGCGCAGAGGCCCGGACAAATCCTCTTCCATCGTTTCCCTCCCTCCGATGATGGCGTCGGACATCGTCTGGTTACCGTCCTCCGGCTTTCGTCCGAAGTCTCAAAGCGGCTTCTTCGTGCATACGTAAGCCGGAGGTAACGATAAACATTAATATATATATATAATTTTTACTTCCATGAAATAAATATTAGTCTTTTAAAATTTAGAAATCGTCGTTAATTTTCAGTAAATAATTTTTACAAATGAAAATATTAATGAATATAATTCAAGTTAAGTTGAAATGTTAGTACATGGTAGATTATAATTTTTGGTTAATTAATTATATAATTATATTTAAATGTTAAAATAATAATAAATTAAAGGAAAGATATTTTTAATGTTACTATAGGTGCTTATCCTATAATTTAAATATATCAACTTAAAATCTATAAGATTGCTTTTAAAATAAATATTTACAAAAAGAAGACATCTATTTTATTATAAATATATTATTTATTATTCATAAATTTTAAATTAATATATATAAATTCTAGAATAAATACTTACCAATTTTTTGTTGTGACTATCTACAATCTCATTTTCCTTTATTCAAAAGAGTTCATATATATATACATATATATATATATACATGAAAAAGTCATTCAGCACCTAACATAAAAATAATGTATATAAAATCATTTCAATTTTATTAAAATTTTCAAATGTCCATTTGAAATTTGGTGACAATATATTTTCAATCACTCACTTCTTATGTCATATGTCAATTATTTTCAATCACCTACTTTTTCTCACATCCTAACTCTCACACCTCTGTACCTTTAAGTATTATCTTTCACCTGTATGGAATAAAAAGGTTATACCAAGCTCACGTAAGACTATTATTATCTTCTTCCTCGTTTATCCGAGTGGTGGCTGCAACATGAGGTGTGGGTTCATTACCTTTGCTTACCCTTTTATCTTCTAGAACAACTACTGAAACAATTCCTTTTCGTTCATCTAAAGCACCTTGCGAGCAATCTTATTTCTTAAAAATTGAGCTACCATCTACCATACCTTTTTCTTTATATGTTATCATGTCAAACTCACAACAAATCTCAACATTTACCTCTTTTATATCAAACTCCCTGTACCGTGTATGTTGATCCTACCATTTGCCATGCACGTTGCTTGAAGAGAAGCATGGGGTGATCGTCGGAGATGAGATTTCATTTCAACCTCCATCTATTTGTGTGCTTAATTGAGTTTTATATGTAACTTTTATGACCTCTTCTACTAACTTACCATTGTTCATATTCCCATTGTTGATATTATCTATTTGGAATTAGTTCTTGTTGTTGTTCTAACATTATTGTGATTAGTTTTTGAGAACCATTGTTTTTTAGTATAATTTCCTCTTTCTCCTTTTTCCTTCTTCTTATTCTTCTGCAAATAGGTCGTGGAACTCAAGCACTCATAAAATTGTTGTTATCTTCCTTGTCATCTATCTAAGTATTTGAAAGTCATCATTGTTAGTTCATTATTTATAGGTTTAATTTTGATGATGAAAAATCAAACACTTAATATTAGATCACATGTTGTTAACACTTCTATTAATTTATTTGTGATTGCTTAACTGATTTTATTCAATAAACCTTCAAAAATAGCTTTCGAAAGGTTTCAATTATTATTAGATACATTATCGAAGAGTTTCATTGAAAGTCACTGAAAATCCATGTAAATCAGATAGTTTCACTTTTACATTATGTTTTTGGAGAGTTTCATCTAAAAGTATCTGAAAATCTTTTAACTATCGATGAGTTTCAAATTTATTCATTCAAAATGTTTTAAGTTTTGAAAGTATTTGAAATGTGGTCTATTTTAGAAGGTTTCATTTTAAACATTTTAAAGAGTATTTTATTTACTGTTTCCAAAAGGACATGTGTCTTGATCCTAATGTATAACTTAAGTTGTCATTTAGAAGGTTTCAAATGAAACTATCTAAAATGTTTTTATGCATTGGAAGGTTTCATTTTGAAATATCATTTTACCATCAGATAGTTTTGTTTTAAAGGCTTATTATATATTTTCTACTACTACTTATAGAAGAACATGTGTCTTGATTTGAATGCATAACTTAAGTTCGTCCTTTGGAAGGTTTCGTTTGAAATTATCCGAAATGATTTTAAGCATTGGAAGGTTTCAACAGAAAGGTTTCGATTTTTTTGAAAGTATTTGATGATTTTGAAATTGAGATTTCTGCTACTGTTATATGTTATATTACTGTTTTGGCAAGATACTATTTTGATTACAGATCTAATTCAATGATTATTAATCACAACTAGAAATGGATTGATGCACAAGCAATTTAACAAATTTAGAGTGCTTTCTAGATTAAAGATTTTTCAGAGAAGAATAGAAAAACAGATTTACAGATGATAGATATAAAACACATAAGGAGAGAGGTTTTCAAATTCCAATATCTACTAAAGAATAAAAAGATTTCTCTACAACAACTGCTGAAGATCTAGTTCTACAGATTGATCTGGAATTCTCCTAAAGCTTCAATAATCAACTTTCAAATAGAAGTTTTTTCTAGTGTGTTTTTAATTATTTTATGTCATTGACTCTTGTGCTAAACTCTTTTATTAAATCTCAGAAAAATCCTATGTCACAAGAGTATTGTGAGTAAACATTCACAAGGTTAGGGCCTTGGTGAAGAGAGTGAAGTGTGAGACTTCACTTACTTAATATTAGGGTCTTGAGTACACAAAGTTAGTACTTTGTGTAAGGCTGTTGTTTAGCCTAAAAAACAACATTTGTAAAGTTGTTGTTGAGCCAAAGAAAATAATACTTGTAAAAATTATTGTTTAACCTACAAAATTAACTTGACTAAGGCTTGTGCTTAGCCTTAAAAGTACTTAATGAATCTCAAGGTTGGTGCCTTGAGGAGTGGACTACCCATTTGGGGAATTACTATAAAATTTCTTATGTTCTTTAGTTACTATTTTTACTTATTGATACTGAACCATTTAATTAGGGTTAACTTGTGTCAACTACTTTCAAATTTTTAAAAGTAATTAAAACTTGCTAGGACACTATTCACCTTCCTCTAATGTATCATTTGATCCTAACAAGTGGTATCAGAGCTAAGTCATCTTTGTAATAGATTTAACCAATCTAAGATAAATGGTAGAGGGTCAGCATATTCACAGACCACCACTTTTTGAGGGAAATAACTATGAATTTTGGAAGAATAAAATGACTAATTTTCTAAAATTTATAAATGTAAATGTATGAAGAGCAGTTGTTTGTGGAATACAACTACCAATCATTCTAAAGGACTTGTGGACTAATGAAGATGAGAAGAAGATTCAGATAGATACAAAAGGGATGAATGCACTAACTTGTGCACTCACTGCTAACATCTACAATAAAATTTTAGCTTATACTATTGCACGTGAAGCTTGGTGTGCCTTAGAAATTACTTATGAGGGTGAAAATGAAGTCAAAAATACAAAAATCAACATTCTACAGAGAAAATATGAAATGTTCAAGACACAATTGAATGATTGGAAAGAAGAGAAAGGAGAAACCTTTAAGAAAATTGAGAAGAAAAAGGAGTTGGCACTAAAGACTCAACAACCATCTAAGGAGCCTACAAATGAATTTCTTAAAGAATTGGCTTGTGTCATCTAGAAATATAGAAAATTCTAAAAGAAAGGGAAAGGTCACGACAAAGGCAAGCAATAAGCCTCAAAATGTTTCAACTGCAATAAATATGGACATTTTCAAAGTCAATACATATATCAAAAGAAAGATGACAAAAAGAATTTCAACAAGAATAAATCTCATGGAAAATAGAAATACCATCAAAAGAAATTTGGTTAAGGTAAGAAGAAAGCATTTCAAGTTACTTAAGATGATTCTACTAGTTCAGAAGTCTTTTAAGACACCAATACTGATGGTTCACAAACTGAATTCGAATCTAAAGAATTAGCTAATGTCTATTTCATGGCTAAAATAGATGAGGTACATTTTGATTCCAAAATAGTTGATTCAATTATTTCTGATAATGATTCTGATATTAATCAAGAAGACTATAATGAATTACTTGAGGAATTGAAGAATGTTAATTTAGAAAATTCTACTTGCAAGAGAAAATTATCTAACAATAATAAAATGGTTGTTAAATTAGAAAAAGAAAACGCCACATTAAAATTTGAAAATTCTACACTAAAGAAAAATAAATATGTTGCTATGGATTCTGATATGCAAGATAAAATTTCTGAACATGAAAAAGATAATTCAGAACTTATAAAAGAATTGAAAAATAAATCTCTAGGAAATAAAAATTTAAAGAAAGAAATTTCTAAACTAAAGTACTTCATTATGTTTAGTAATGACACACGAGGATCAATGACTAAACATTGTTTCACTTCTTGACTTGTCCATTCCATAGCAATTGTATCTTCAAAAATCTCTATTCCTTCATTCTTAAGTCTCAACAAGTTGTGTTAGAAATTTTATTTTGATGATAAATATTTTATTAAGTCTATAAATAAGTCTAAGTATAACAGTCGTACAATTAGGTATTAACGTATTTTAAAAAGTCATATAGTTATAAATTACATTTCTAGTTAGTCGAAGAATTATGTTAAAAACTCATATAGTTAAGTTATATGCACGTGTATTTCAAATATTTTAAGTTGTCACATGTTTTCCATGTACATTCAGTAAAGAAAATTCAAAAACTTAGATAACTATTCGAGTTCTTATGTATGGATAGATAAATATTCGAGTTTTATAAAGTAACTAACGAAAAGTTAAGTTTATTTGTTTTAATCATGTGTTTTGTAGGTGAAAAACTCAAAGAGTTATAAATAAGTATTCAAGTTTTTACAAGTCTTAAATGATAAGTGTTTGATTAAAGCGATGACTTAAAAGATATATTCTAGAAATCTCTAAAAAGAAAACTTTTGATTGTTCTACGATAAGAGATCATGGAAATTCAAAAATATAGTAGAGATAATGAAAATTCAAAAATATAGTAGAGATAATGGAAATTCAAAAAGAAAGAAAATTTCAATTGTTCTACGACAAGAGATCATGGAAATTCAAAAATATAGTAGAGATAATGGAAATTCAAAAAGAAAGTAGAGATCATAGATAATTTAAATTTGAATTATTACGTAGGATCATGAATTATGGATTAAAAGGATGAACATGCTGAATATGAAAACATAGTTCTACTACAATAGATAAAGAATACGAGCTACACTTTATTGATCCCTACATCAATCTCAAATATCCCAACTTCGATATAAAGAGATTTTGACTTCAATACATTGAATCCCAAACAAATTTAGAAAAAGAACTACTATAAAGGAAGTCTCAAAGATTCGAAGGAAGAAGGAAAAAGGAAGCAAAGAGATATACAAGCTAAGAAAATTTTCAGAACAATCAAAAAGTTGTGTGCAAAAGCTCAGGTTTGAATATACAATTCAAATAAGGTTAGAATAAGATAAATTTTATTCCATTGAATTGTAACTCGAAAAAATTATATCAAAACTTACAAGTAGGATATTGTGCTATAAACGTTTGCAATTTCTTACTTTATCAATAAGAAGTTTAAAATTACAAATAGTGAGTGTATTGTGCTCTTGTTTTATCTACTAGATTTTTAAATTCTAAAGACACAATTCATCTCACCTCTTATGATACTATGAACCAACAATTGATATTGGAGCTAATAGGAATCAATTTTTCCTTTTTACAAGTTAGGATTATTTATTTATTTCCTATTTATAATGGCTAGTATTTCAAATAATGAAATCTTAGTAATGATTGAAGGACAAACTACTACTCGTCGTCCCATATTTAAATATAGCAATTATGACTACTAGAAATATAGGATGAAAGTATTCTTTCAATCAATATACTTTAAATTATGGTACATAATTAACAATCCTACAATGTTAGTTATAACTTCATATGATACATGGACTTTTAATAAAAAGGAGTGAATGACACTAAATGCTAAAGGTTTAAATATCTTATTCTATGCTTTATCTCGTGATCAATTTAATAAAGTATTTGTACAATGTCAATTTGTGTTATTCTACATGTCATTATTCATGCATATTATGATTATAATGAGAAAATATTAAAGATATTATGAGAAATTACATGTAATGCACTTTTAAATGTTTATGTATGTTATTTAAGTTCAAATATGTTTAAATACACAAATTGAACCATATGTTTTATACTTAATGTTTGGAAGCACATTTTGTTTACACATTAGATGTTTATTGCTTTAGTTTATTTAGATAGTTTTTATTATGTCTAATGTTTAATTATTAATGTGATTTAAGTTATTTGGTTGTAAAGTAAAATCAAAAGGGATGACATGAGCATTTTGGGAATTGAGGAAAGGGCTTAAAAGGATAAGTGTTCAAGTTTTTACAAGTCTTAAAGGATAAGTGTTCGATTAAAGCGATGACTTAAAAGATATATTCTAGAAATTTCCAAAAAGAAGACTTTCGATTGTTCTATGACAAAAGATCATGGAAATTCAAAAATATAGTAGAGATAGTGGAAATTCAAAAAGAAAGTAGAGATCATAGATAATTTAAATTTGAATTATTACGTAAGGTCATGAATTATGGATTAAGAGGATGAACATGTTGAACATGAAAACATAGTTCTACTACAATAGATAAAGAATACAAGCTACACTTTATTGATCCCTACATCAATCTCAAATATCCCAACTTCGATATAAAGAGATTTTGACTTCAATACATTGAATCCCAAACAAATTCAGAAAAAGAACTACTATAAAGGAAGTCTCAAAGATTCGAAGGAAGAAGGAAAAAGGAAGCAAAGAGATATACAAGCTAAGAAAATTTTCAGAAGAATCAAAAAGCTACGTGTAAAAACTCAGGTTTGAATATACAATTCAAATAAGGTTAGAATAGGATAGATTTTATTCTATTGAATTGTAACTTAAAAAAATTGTATCAAAACCAACAAGTAGGGTATTGTATTGTAAACATCTATAATTTCTTACTTTATCAATAAGAAGTTTAAAATTACAAATAGTGAGTGTTTTGTGCTCTTGTTTTATCTACTAGATTTTTAAATTTTAAAGACATAATTCACCCCTCTCTTGTGATACTACAAACCAACAAGTTGTGAAGGAACTTAGGTGTTGACTATATGTCAACATCCTCTACATTTGAAATTAGAGTTTCATCCTCCTCTCCTAGATTAGCATAAAAGTTGGGCACTAAATTTTCATACACTACATGTTCATTTATTTTAGGAATCAATTCCAATAGGCCATAGAATTTAAACAATTCTCTAATAACTTTCATTCTTAACCAGTTTACTAGCCTACTGAAAATAACATTATACCCCTTTATATCTTGATATTTTAAATACGCTTCCTGACTCTTAAAAGAAATAACATTTATGCAAGTTACTATCAAAGGGTCAAGAAACTGATTTACCATTTCTTACTCTAAAGGGGTTTGTTCTTGCAATTCTTCTTCCATTTGTTATGATTGCTACTATGGTGAAGGATTGTCCAAGTATTCTTGCATTTGTACTTCCTCTCTTAATTATGGTGGAGAGCTAGCAGCACTCTCCACATTTCTCTCTTGAAACTTTGAAGATATTCCAGTAGAGTTTCTTCTTCTTCACTAGAATCCTCTGAATTTTCTTTTTCTAAATCTTCTTCTACTTCCTCTTCCCCTCCTTCTTTTTCCTCATTGAATTCCATTGTTAAAGTTTTCTCTAAGTTAGTGGAAAAAATTGATGAATTGATGGACTCAATATCTTCTACCTTCTCTTATTCTTGTTTTTTTCTTTTCCTTTTGCTTATTGTTGTACTTCCTCTTGATGTGTTGGCTCTTCCTATTATTTGATATTTTGTTCTTGTTCCTCCTCTTCCTCGAATAACAAATCAACAAAAATGAACTTCTTATGGCCTCTTACCAAAAATTCTAGCCCATGCTTAACAATTACAAGCCTTGAAGGTCCAACTTCTTATTCTTTATGTGCAGCAACTAGGGTTACTCCTACTATTGCATGATGTTGTTCCACCTTAATTTGATATTAGGCTTTTATCTCGTCTTCTACCCATTTCTTCTTCATTGCATCATACAAATATGGGCTTTAACAAAAGTCATCACTTCATCTTCTCCTTGCTCTTTACTGAGCTAAACCAAACTTCCAAATTCTTTTCTTTTCTCTACAAACCGAGGATTACAAAATTTAGGGGGTGTTTGTGCACGTCGAAAAGTTCAAAAATAAAGGAAATGGAAAGTTCAGATCCCGGTGAATTAGAAAGTCCAAATTCTTAAGAAAATCAGGGTTGTTTGTGCACATTTTAGAAAGTTAGGAAAGTTAAGATTCCCACAAGGGGATTTGTGTCAAATGGAATGTTCAAAATTGAAATATACTTTTTTAATCAAAGTATTCTAATAATTAATTTTAATTTACTCTATTTCTTTACTTCATAATACTTATGTTTTAAGAAAAAATATCAACTCTTCCTATTTTTATTTATTAATAATATCATAAACAAATTGAACAAAAGCCGTGTTGTGTATTATCTATTTGAACGTAACATATCACAAACAATTACTTTTCAAAATTGTTAACTAACATCCAATATATAAATAAAATTTAAAATATAAATATAAATTGTTAACATACAAATGTTCAAATATTATAACATAATAATTTGACAAAGTTACATATGAAATGATTTAAAAGTCACGTCCATCCCACATAGTAGTCTTCATGTTGTCATGCATTTCATCTACTATTTGTTTTTTTTGTTCTTATGCCATTTCTAATGTACTATCTATCTATGAAAGCTCATCTTCAGTAATTCCAATTTCTCCATTTTCCAGATCAAATTCAGCTAACTCATCTTCTAAATCTTCTAATAAATCTGCTCTATCAGTTCTACATATAAAATTATGTAATAGGAAGCAAGTTATCACAATCTTCGTTTGTGTATCATAAGGATATAGCATATCTCCTCGTAATATTGCAAAATGATGTTTAACAACTCCAAATGATCGCTCAATCACTGATCTTAATTGTGAATTTCTATAACTAAAGTTTTCAACTGCATTTTCTGGAAGTTTATTATTTTCATATTCAGATAGATGATATCTCACTCCTCGATATAGACAAATAAATTTAGGTCGATTAGGATAGCCAACATCAACTAAGTAAAACTTTCCTGTATATAATTAAAAATTAGTGTAAATAAAAAATATATATTCAATAATGTCATTTCACACCTGGTGGAACCTTGAATGGATGATATCTTGTGACGGCATCTTGAAGAATTCTTGCATCAGAAACTGATCATTCCCAACCACTAAGAATATACGTAAATTCCATATCAAAATTACATGCGGCCATAACATTTTGACTTAACTCTCCTTTTCTATTTCTAAATCTTATTATTTGTCATACATAAATAGTTTCCTTAATATATATTCCATCAATAGCACCAATGCAATTTTGTTAACATATGAATAAGAAAATGAGAAAAAAATAATGTACAAATCAATTCCATATGAAAATAGATATTTACCTTAAAATAGGGATACACATTTGAATCATTCATTATTCTACTTGGAGTTGATGTTGGAGGCATTACAAGAAGTTGTTTATGAAAGTTCAAAATTGTATTAAGTACTTCATTGAAGTACGTACTAACAGCCTATGCAGACCAAGAGAAATGCTCCCGTGTTACTCCATATCGTTGACTTTGACCAACAGTGACAAGAAAGATTACAAACTTCTCTTCGACACTAACATTGCTTGTATTTCCCATGCCACATTCTCTTCGTAACAAATTACAGAAGTCAAGGAATATATGTTGACTTATTCTATATATCTTCCAACAATTATGTGCTTGATATGGCAGTGATGGATCTAATAATCTTCTAATGTAGTCATGTCTTTCTCTACTATAAATGCAATGTATAGTATTAGTCAATGTACTTAACATACATGCAACACCTACAAGGAAGTTCCACAGTGAAAGAAGTAACGTTCACCATCTTTCTGCTTCTTCCTCTTCTTCCTCAAGCATATTCTTTAACAATTCCAAACCATCCATACCATTCATGATAATTATTACCTACAAGAAGTACTAAGATTAGTATACCGTTTCCTAAAAATCTATAAGAATCTTCAACAATAATAAAAACATTTATTTTACATAACAAGATTTATATAAAATAACAAGCAATAAAGTATTCACATATGAAAATCAATAGTCATCATCATTGTCTAAAATTCAACATTACGCATTATTCACCACAATAATAAAGTTCATCACATCCATCAACATTACTCAACAACTGAAAAGTACATTCATAAGTTGTGATACTTTAAGCTTCTCATCGCCTAGCAAGAAATGCAGAAAGTACAAGGACATATTGCAAGGGTACAAGCAGAAAGTGATGCCCAAATTAGGGGACTTCTTAATAAAATTTCAAAAATGGAGGCAGAAATTAAGGCTAGTGAGAGCATTAAAAAGGAGTTGCAACAGGCACATGTAGAGGCCCAAGGCTTATTTGGAGCAAGGCAGGAAATGACCATGCAAATCTAGCAAGTCATAGATGAGTTACAGCAAACACATTTTGAACTTAAGAAATTGCTTGAGCTACATTTTGAATTAGAAGAATTTATGCAAGAACATCAGAAGTTAAGGTATGTATATTGCACCAGTATCCTATATCATTGTTTAGTTATATTCTACTAAATGCTGCAATCTCTTAACTTAAAAGTGTCATTCTTATTTTGAAGGTCTACTTTTAAGCATGAGAAAGGATCAAATATGGAGCTTGTGCAAAAGATGCATGCAATGGAGAACAATCTGGTCTCAATGGCGAGAGAAGTAGCGAAGCTCCACCTAGAAGTGCAAAATGCTAAGAAGTGAGTTCAAGGTAAAATAAAGTTATCAATTTGAATTTTTTAATGTTTCTTTACTTTTGACAAAACCCATTTTCTATGTAAACAAATTCATACTAGGCTCTATGGCCTTCCTAGGTCCTGATCATTGCAAGATGGGGGACCATCTATTTACCTCTATAAACATGATATCTTGAGTACCTATGAAGTGCTATAAGAACACTGTAGGATAAATTCTTTGTAACATTTATTATGTATATAACCACCATAGTTATCAAATTTGTTAGATAAAATTTTTTGTTCAATCACATGTAATTTTTTTTTGGGTATTGAGGTAAGATATTCAGCCCAAGTGCAAGTTTGAAGACTTGAAATCATATCAATAACACAGTGAAAGTTCTTTGCGATCACTAAGATATGCCTCCAAGTGTTTAGTCACCTATAATATACTTAATAAAAAACATTTCTTTGTTTCCAAAAAATTGTTTCTTGGATATCCTTGGTTAGCCCTATTCACAGAAATTAAATTAAGGAACATGAGTAAATGTATAAAGAGCATAATCTTCAAAAAAAGGTAAATGTACAAAGAGCATTACCAACATACTAAGTAGTTAAAGTGCACAAACAATGAAATAGTGTCAACAACAACTCAATAAGCAAGTACTATAAATATATAAAAGTAATAAAACAATGAAGTCCTAAGTCTAAGGTTGTATTTGGTTTAGATGTTGGGCATGCTCAATTATGCATAATCAAGATTATGCATACTATACAGGGTAACAAAAATTGTGTGGATTTTGGATTACTATTTAGAGTGATGCATGATTCTTGTTTGGTTCTAAAAATACCCTTCTAGATTATGGAGATTTGAAAAGGTAAAAGCCCTGATTGTAGGCATAATGCTATAATGAAACAAGTGTTTGATTAGTGAGATAATAGAATCCCTCTCACAAACATATTGTGACCATAGTTTGTCATGTCAGGGGCATTTGTTTCCAATTATAGTCATGATCACACAGTTTGAATATCGTTTCACCCTATAATCTGAACTAAATTATACCTAAATGTTTTCAAGTCTAAAGACCATAATGGGAAAGAATCCAAAAATGCTATTTTTTCAAATTACAAAAATTAAACAATCCATGATGAAACCACCATTTATACCTTTTTTCTAGAACATCACATTTAAATTAAGTTGATGCATATCAATTTAATTCTATATATGTATGTTATTCTACTGTTAAAAGAACTTCACCTTTTTGTGAATTGGTTTTAGTAGAAAGAGAATTCTTATCTAGGGAACAAGTGATGTTATAGTTTTCCCTTTAAATGCTAATTATTAAGTTCTTCTAGGATGATATTATGGCTTTAAGCAAAACATAAATTTCAGGATCAATAAAACTCATTGAAAAGGCATGTGCCCATGTCCTAGTCTAAATTACTGTTGAGTCTGTGCTATTATATTTGTTTGGAATTTTTATATGGAACTTCTAACATGTGTTTTTATTTTTCAACCTTAGTAATCAGTTTTTGATAATTTGATGTTACTCATGCATTGCTTCTTTTGCAAATCTTATAACCACAGTTATTGTGTGCAATTTTTTTATGTCTATTTTGAATTTTTGGGATTATAATTGTTTCCAAAATAGTGTTTTCTTTGAATTTTTTTTATTGGAAGTAATTCCTTTGATTTCCATTAGGTTTTTCTTTTCACTCATAAAGTTAAAATTTGAAAGGAAAGTTTACTCTTTTTTTGAGTGGAAAATGTAGCATAGTATTAAAAAATAAAAAGATACAAAAAAAAACATGGGCATTTATTCATGGCGGTGATTCACGATCTTGTATTACACAACCAAAGGGACAAATTTTCAAGAAGATGGCGGTGATTTCTAATCTCGTATTGCACAGCTAACAAATGATCACAACTAAAACAAGCCTTGATTTTTAAAGACAAAACCCAACTAGCACAACAAAATTAAAAAAAGGAAAACAAAAAGACCAAAGATCAGATTGTGGAATCACAAAATGCAAATCCAAGGCAAGGCAACTGAAATCAAAAAATCTACAAAATATGTTACCTACGATGATGGGTGATAGGAGATCGAGCATTGAGCATGAGCATGTTCGGATGTCTAGCGTCGAGGACCAATTAGGCGTCGAGCTTTTTTGAGCATCGACAATAGTGAGATGGGAGATGCCGAGCACAAGGTGGGCGAGGGTTTGCAACGATGATTCTTGGATTACGATGATGGGCGACGAGAGATGTCAAGGACCAAGGTAGGAGATCAAGCATTGGGTGCGAACGTGTTCGAGCATCAACAATAGTGAGACAGCGATGCCAAGCGCAAGGCGATGATTCCTAAAGCAAAATGGGAGATGCAGAGATGAGAGATCGAGCAACGATTCCTGGATTTCAGAGGGAAGGGTCTCCAAAATCAAGGAAATTTTTTTCTTTTAAACTTAGAAAGTTTTTTAACTTTCTCAAGTTTCTAAATCTGCACAAACATGTAAAATACTTTCTTTACTTTCATTTCTTTTCTTTCTAAAATTTCTTAAAAGGCACAAAGCCCCCCTTAATATTTTCTCTCAATATCTCTTATGGTATAAATGATTCAGGTTGCTCTTGTTCTACCCTATTCATGCATCTCTCTCTAGCAAAAAATATTTTGTGGAAAAACCACAACCTTGATTTCTGTTTAATCAACTCTAGGGCATCTTCATTATTAGGTCTAATTCTCATTTCTCTATTAACTATTGTTTCTGTTGCTACTTTCATTTTTGTTTCAAATATACTAGCAATCTTAACATTTAATTTAGCTACCTTCTTAGTAAAATGAAGAATTTGTTCATCTACCTCTTAGAGTTCCTTTTCCTTGGTTGTATTTTGAATTTTTTTCCATAAGTGTCAAACTTCAAACTGGTTGAAAAAATTTGTGGTGTCGATCTCATCCTATTAGTTCTACTCCATCTTTAGTTTCATGAGGTTACTAAACAAAATGGAGCTTGTTCTCTCGATACTACAAAGTTTCTAATGATTCTTGTTGGTAATTTCCCTCAATCCATAGTTTTGAAGGTTAAGTAAGCCTTAATTAATCTTTAGGAAAGTTTTGATGAATTTATTACTTTTAGTTAGCTTGCTTTGATAACTTTGTTAAAAATATAATTCCTAAACTTAAAACTTTAAAAATAAAAATACCAAACTAGTTCTTATCCGAAAAAAATTTAATAAATAAGAGATTAACAAACTTAGAAACCTTGGTTCAATAGTTAGAATCACTTTCTTTATCTCCTAATGAAAAAAGAGATCCCTTCATTTTTAAACAATAACACAATAATTTACTTTCACAACAAGAGATTGATTTAAAACAAAATTCTAGAATTTACTAGCTTAAAGAAGATGATTCAAATACAACTTTCTTTCACAAAGTTATCAAAGCTAGAGATAGAAAAAGTTATATATCCACTCTTAATATTAATGAAAATTTTAATGAGTCCCATTCTATTATCTTGTAGATGTTTATTAATCATTTCACTAATATTTTCAATAAAAATCAAAATTTTGATATGGAGATCAACTAGAATAAAATTTTTACGAACAAAATTTCCAAACTACCACTCGTTGTCCTATATTTAAATGTAGCAATTATGGCTACTAGAAATATAGGATGAAAGTATTTTTTTAGTCAATAGACTTTAAATTATGATACATAATTATCAATCCTATAGTGTTAGTTATGACTCCATATGATATATGGACTTTTGATAAAAAGGAACGAATGACACTAAATGCTAAAGGTTTAAATATTTTTTTCTATGCTTTATCTTATGATCAATTTAATAAAGTATTTGTACAGTGTCAATTTATGTTATTCTATATGTCATTATTCATGCATATTATGATTATAATGAGAAAATATTAAAGATATTATAAGAAACTTTGAAGATATTCCAATAGAGTTTCTTCTACTTCACTAGAATCCTCTAAATTTTCTTTTTCTGAATCTTCTTCTACTTCCTCTTCTCCTCCTCCTTTTTCCTCATTGAATTCCATTGTTAAAGTTTTCTCTGAGTTAGTGGAAAAAATTGATAAATTGATGGACTCAATATCTTCTGCCTTCTCTTATTCTTGTTTTTTTTTCTTTTCCTTTTGCTTGTTGTTGCACTTCCTCTTGATGTGTTGGCTCTTCCTATTATTCAATATTTTGTTCTTGTTCCTCCTCTTTGTCAAATAACAAATCAACAAAAATGGGCTTTTTATGGCCTCTTACCAAAAATTCTAGCTCATGCTTAACAATTACAAGCCTTGAAGGTCCAACTTCTTATTCTTTATGTGTAGCAACTAAGGTTACTCCTATTGTTGCATGATGTTGTTCCACCTTAATTTGATATTAGGTTTTTAACTCGTCTTCTACCCATTTCTTCTTCATTTCATCATACAAATATAGGCTTTAACAAAAGTCATCGCTTCATCTTCTCCTTACTCTTTATCGAGCTAAACCAAACTTCCAAATTCTTTTCTTTCCTCTACAAACTTAGGATTACAAAATTTAATATTTTCTCTCAATACCTCTTGTGGTACTGATGATTCAGGTTGCTCTTGTTCTACCCTATTTATGTATCTCTCTATAGCAAAAAATATTTTGTGGAAAAACCACAACCTTGATTTCTGTTTAATCAGTTCTAGGGCATCTTCATTATTAGGTCTAATTCTCCTTTCTCTATTAACCATTGTTTCTATTGCTACTTTCATTCTTATTTCAAATATACTAGGAATCTTAACATTTAATTTAGCTACCTTCTTAGTAAAATGAAGAATTTGTTCATCTACCTCTTAGAGTTCCTTTTCCTTGGTTGTATTCTGAATTTTTTTCCACAAGTGTCAAATTTCAAACTAGTTGAGAAAATTTGTGGTATCAATCTCATCCCACTAGTTCTACTCCATCTTTAGTTTTGTGGGGTTACTAAATAGAATGAAGCTTGTTCTCTCGATACTACTAAGTTTCTAATGATTGTCGTTGATAATTTCCTTCAATCCATAGTTTTGAAGGTTAAGTAAGCCTTAAGTAATCTTTAGGATTTTGATGAATTTATTACTTTTAGTTAGCTTGCTTTGATAACTTTATTAAAAATATAATTCCTAAACTTAAAACTTTAAAAATAAAAATACCAAACTAGTTCTTATCTATAAAAAAAATAATAAATAAGAGATTAACAAACTTAGAAACCTTGGTTCAATAGTTAGAATCACTTCCTTTATCTCCTAATAAAAAAAGAGACCCCTTCACTTTTAAACAATAACACAATAATTTACTTTCACAACAAGAGATTGATTGAAAACAAAAATCTAGAATTTACTAGCTTAAAGAAGATGATTCAAATACAACTTTCTTTCACAAAGTTATCAAAGCTAGAGATAGAACAAGTTATATATCCACTCTTAATATTAATGAAAATTTTAATGAGTCCCATTCTATTATCTTGTAGATGTTTATTAATCATTTCACTAATATTTTCAATAAAAATCAAAATTTTGATATGGAGATCAACTAGAATAAAATTTTTACGAACAAAATTTCCAATCGACTTATTAGAGGCTCCTTTCTCGATGGAGTAAATCAAACGAGTGATTTACTCCTTGGCTAGAGACAAGTCCTCAAGTACAGATAGATTTTCTTTGTATTTTTTTCAAAAATATTGGAATACCATTAGCAAAGATTTTGCTAACTTCTTTCATAATACCAATGAGATTAACATTCTTTATCCTGTCAATAGGCCATTCCTTGCTCTTATCCCTAAAAGTATATAGGCTTCTTTTGTCTTTGATTTTAGACCCATTTGTCTATTAAATAGTATTTAAAAAATTTTAGTTAAATACTTAGTTTCAAGACTAAGTCTTATCCTTAACAAAATAATCTCAAATACCCAATGTACTTTTCTCAAAGGAAGAAATCTTCGTAAGTACTTAGCAACAAAAGAAATCCTCAACTAATTACATACAAAAAAAAAATCAAAATCTACTATTAAAAAATGATTTTGAAAAAACTTTGGTAATGTTAATTGATCATTCATATTTAATTGCTTGAGAGGACATAACTTTGGATATAAATGGCAAAAGTGGATGGAAACTTGTATCATTTTAGCAAAATTTTTCCTATTAATTAATGAAACTCCCTAAGGGCCTTTTAGAAGTACTAATGGTCTCAAACAAGGGATCTTTTATCACTCCTATTTCTCATAGTTGCCATTTATCTGCATCGCACTATTCATTTAGGTAAGGAAAATAATCTTAGTAAAGGGATTATTTTTGCTAACAACGAACCATATATTCTCAACCTGCATTTTGTTAATGATGCAATCTTTTTACTGAATCCTTCTTTCAATAGCCTTATTAATTTTAAAAGAACTCTATGTCATTTCCAATACATTTTCGGTTTCAAAATAAACTTCAATAAGTTAGTTCCCTGTCACCTTTTAATATTTACGACAATATCATATCCTCTTATTGTAAAATCTTAGAACGTAAAGAACATAAATTCTCTATCACTTATTTAGGTCTTCCTCTTTATTTTAGGAAAGATACTTTCAATGATTGGGTGTCAAATATTAATAAAATCTGAAATAAACATAAGGGATGGCACAATAAAGTTCTCTCTTGGAAAGGTAAACTTATTCTTTTAAACATGGTGTTAAGCTTAGTTCTAACCCTTTATCTTATGACTTTCTCCTAGACGTGTTGAAAACTCTATTGATAAACTAAAGAAAAGATTCTTTTGGGGCGATACTAATGAAAGCATACCAAAATTTTCTCTTATGAAATGGGTCAATACCTAAGAGGAATTTAGTAGACTTGTAATTCTTAATCTTAGAATTTTTGCTTCTACTTTAAAAGGTAAATAAGTTTGGTACTTGTTCCAGAATAATAAGAACCAACTCTAAACTAATATTATAAGAGTTGTTTACTTTCGGAACAAAGATTTCAGGCTTATAATATACAAGTCTTTAAATCACCTTTCTCCAAATGTGAGCTATATAAAATATCTTTACCCTACTATTTCATCTTTCTACTCCTTTCAAATTGTCAATGGCACATCTACTTTGTTTCGACAAAACAATTGGAAGAGAGATGATACTCTTAAATATAAAATTCTTATACTATTTGATCTCCTTACCTGTCATTAGTTTTTTGTTGCTAAGATAATCAACTCTCCGGGTAAATTGGAAAGTCTTCTTCATTCTAATATTGGAAATTCTACCTTATGTTTACTTTCAATTAAACTCTACTAACTTTTCCTCTAAGGTTGATAGCATTACCTCTACGATTAAATCTTGTTATGGTATTTTAATAGATGGGGGTCTTCATTTTAAATTTTATAAACAAATCTGAAAGGCTATAAAGCTCATCTTAGAGAAAAAATTTTAACTTGGTTTTGTATATAGGATAAATTCCTTTTAAAGAAAATTTAGAAGAAAAAAAGAAGAAGCTGGAAAGGAAATACCACCTACTATGCTTGTAATATATGCAGTAAAAGCACTAAGCACATCTTTATAGATTGTGAAATTCCTCATAATTTTTGGTCTTTCTTGGTTTGCAACAACCGTAGTCTTCTTGATGGCGACTTTCACATCTTACTCTTCTCTCCTTCATTCAATTGTAAATTTCTGTATATCTTACAGTTACATTCCTTTCATGTTTGCTATAACTTTTATTTGGAATTACTAGCTAAAAAGAAACGATACTACTTCTGGTAAACCACCTTATTCAAATATTATCTCGATATTTAATAACACAATTAACCACTCGTATTTTTAGAAAATATGACAGTTGGTTCCAAGGTAGATGCGGTTAAGGAAGTCTAAATCAATTAAGATGCTCAAGTGATAAGAATCATCTTTTCTGAAACTTCTTAGCTTGCTTCAATTTACGGAAGGAAAGGATTATTCTCTTCTACGCCACTGGAATGATGATTTGGAAGGTAAAAGAAATGACTTGTTGTGTAGTTACGTTGTCTCTTATTTGAGATGGGACTCTTTTGTTATGGTGTTATCATCTATCTTATTTACTTCCTTGTAAAAAAAAAGTACGATGAATACTTTCAATATTTTTAACTATAAACATCTATAATCTAATTATAACAAAATCCATCAATCTTCTCTGTTAATAAATTTAAAGTTACTATATTTAAATCGAGGTACAAACACTTTCGATATCTTAATTAAACTGCAAATGCCCATGGCATAATTACAAGAAAGCCTACCAATCTTAGTTATCCACTATTGTTATACATTTCTGGACAGCCGTGATTATTCTTCAATCAACTTGTTCCTGCGTTATGTTCTTTTCAATATTGATAATTTTTTGAACTCCCTGCGAAGAAAACGACGCTGTTAAGTAAAGAATATTGTTGAATGCGGTGAGAATACGATTCGCTCACAGCAATCGAACACTTCGGTAAAAGCCACCACTACAAGGAATATTTCTTGCGAGACGTCCATCGGAATCGAAGCAGCATCTGTTCCCGTTTCCTCACCAACACACCTGGTTAATTATATACCACTCTCTCTTCCTGCACTGACGATCAACCTTTCTCCCTTCGATCCCTTGCACAGATGGAGAAGAAGCAGCAGCAGCAGCAGCAGCAGTCAAACAGTTCGGGCGTCTGCGAGAAAATCTTCCACGCCTTCCACATAAACTCCACTTTCCCAACCGTTCGCCGCCTCACTCTTCGACAGAAAGAGCCAGTCCCCGCCACCGAAGGACTGCCAACTCCATCTCCTCCGGTGACGGCAAACGGATCCTCGGAGAAACAGCATGTTCGAGCAAAGCACATGCAGCCCACTAACGCCCCTCCCAGATCAAAGGTAGTCGAGAGGAAAACGACGGAATCGGCGGGGAGACTGACGGCGTCCGCCAAGTCGGAGAAGGGACGGCCACCGGTGCTTCCAAGTGCTGGAGAATCCAAGACGGCCGCAACAGCTGCAGCATCTGTTGCTCCTCCAACGGGAGGTCCGCTGAAAGACAGCAAGGGGGCCAAGAAGGTTGATCGAAGCTTTGCGGAAGAGGCTGAGAAAGGTGTGGTTGGCAAGCCCAGGAGGAACATCAACGACAAGATCGATGATTACATCATTCGCACGAAGAACAAGATGATGACTGGGCTGGGAAAGACGCCAACATCCAAGCCTTGACGTGGGCGTGCCATGCACAAAACACGCCAGCACTGACCCTTCGGTACGTATGCTTCGTGTGCTTTATGCGTGAAAAAATATCAATAAGCTGGGTACGAGATGAAGGGCAATAAATGGAGTATGCATAAGCTCACATGTATCATACTATGTTAGAAGCTTCTAATGTCAATAAGAAATCTTGATGGACGTTACCTAAAGCAGTCATCTGTACCATTACTATGCTATTACTACTAATATGTGAAAACATTTTAGATTATTACGAAAAAATTATTTACAAATTACACCGTACGTCAATTAGAGAGTAATGACTCGGATAAAAGATTGTTCCAATTTGAATCATCCATTATATTAAACGAAAGTTGCGTATCATCTATTGAACAATAAAAGTATTTACATCGGTGTTCGAGATGTCGATGACAAGACTGCTTGATGGACGATCTCGTTATTTCAGAAAACGGCCGGTCCAAGTTGATGTCTTTGCTTCGTAACATAAAAATTATAATCTAAAATGTTATTATACCCAAAACAGAGAGAGAAACAATAGATTATATTAATATTTAGCCTAAAAATTTTACATACACCTAACGTAAAAACTCTCAACCACCAAATTAAACTTCTGGTAGTTTGTTAACAAGTACATACATAACATTTAATAATCTTAATAAAATAAAATTTTCAGATTGCCAAATGCCCACCTCTTATCTAAACCATGTATTTTTCACCCGTAAACCTTTACGCCAAAACTCAAAAGCAACTTGCCTAAGCAACTACAAATGGAAATACAACATGATTTTACCAGCAACCCTGGGCATGTAACATTATCTATTTAAAAGATGACAGATTTCCACATAAAACTCAAGTCGATAAAGGCAGCCCTACTTGTACCATTACGGCAGAATCAAGATCCCGCCTTCTTTACCTACCTACATAGGCTAAAGCAAAAGTAATTTTAAAATTTTTCACAGATCTAAGTTTTGTGTCAACAATCATGATGCCTCGTAACAAAATACCCTGTGCTATTATTTGTATTTAAGCATTATGCCGTGTTCTTGGTAAAAATTGCCACAAAATACCCTACCATAACCAGAAATTTATCCTTTGCAGATGGATAATTAATCCTTTATTACAAGCAAAACTTTCAATATTATTATTGTCCTCTGCATTGATGAAGGTGGGGCCACATTCTAACAACAATTAAGACCGCAGGAAGAAATTAAAAAAATGAGCTAACATAGATTGTGCAATTCTTCTTTTTTTGAAATTGTAAAATAAGCTACTCTAATAAAGCTAATTAAAAACTAATGGTGTTCTGTGCGAACTAGATCGAAAAATGCAGAATGTCAAAACTTCAATGCAATCTTGACATCTTCACCAAGATTTTCTTTAATGGAACACAACTTCAATGATACATCTTCACGTTTACCAAAAAATGAAAAACCACGACAGAACCACCACACGAGAATATACATGAAACATAGGAACGATTTAAATTTCTATCTAGGACTTGCCCATGGAGGTGATGGTCTATATACAAGTCCTTGTGTTGTCACACCATGGTTGAGGTCAAGGTTGTGTAGCTGCTCCATCAGTTGAGATCTACGTTCCTTGAAGAAATCAAGTCGGGTTGTTAACTCCACAAGTGCAGAAGAAGGTACAGGTATCTGCTTCTGGTGATCCAGCCCCTAAAAGACGGGACCAATTTTCATTAAAAAAAATCATAATGAATAATGGGGGGATTTACAAGTATACCATTCAAATAAGACAATGGTATGATGCATTTATCGTCATAAAATTTAAACCATTGAATGTATTCTTAGATACAATTATGCCATTATTATTTACCACATCGAGAGGAAACTCTGTCGGGTTAAATACCAACCCAAGCACTGTAAAAGACTAACTTGTCCTTGAACTCTTCCTCTCAATTTACAACCCAAGAGAGAAAAAGACGATGGAGATTGAAGGATAAGGTACAGGAGGATCTTTAGGGTTTTGAATGTAGGAGGGAGAAGATAATAGGAGGAAGGATGAAAGCTAACAGAAATTCCATAACCTAGAATCTATTTTAATGGCATATTTGTAAAAAAAGAGGAACTTGTGTAACATCTGAACATCCAAAATCTATGATGGTACATTTGCATCAGCCTGATTTGAATGGTATTCTTGTACTTCCCAATGGATTTATGATTTATGTTAAAACAGGCATATCTTACCTCGGCATCTTTGGTCACCGGAAAAGGCAATGAAGAACTAATGTCAACTGAACTGCTAGCAGACGCCTCGATACCTTTTGAAACATTCAAACTTGAAGAATCTAAAGGAGGCTTACGTGACAGTTGTTTGCTGGAAGCAGATGGTAATGCTTGTGGCTTACCATTTCTCCAATCAGATTCTAAACAGCTTTCCTGCATGTATTTCCAATATATTTGACTGAGTAATCAAAAAATGGAGACAAACTTTGTACTCCAGCTTGTAAGAATAGCATTGTATTAATGAATACAGAATATGGTAGGAAGTAACAATCTTCTAAGATCAATTGACTATGATACAAGTGATTCTCGTGACTGACTCAAACTAACGCCCCGGTTTCAATACATTTCCTCCTCCCCAGCAAATTACGTTTTACCTGTTTCATTGTGGCACTGAATTTAACTTACAAACTACAATATTATGAAGGCTCACAAGTACAAAGCTTGCTAAAGAAAATGAAAAAATAATGTTGCACTTGTCTTGAGTTGCCCAAAAGAAGACTGTTGCACTCTATTTTCAAAATGTTATCAATATAAAAAATATTTTCGAATCAGTACTTAAAAAAAAAATTAAATTCATTTAGAATTATTCTAACATAAAAACAAATTCATAAAGTTCTAAATACATGCCTCATCTCCTTGCTTCTTGTCTTGATTACAAAATGCATGCGTCATATCAAAATCTTGTGGAAGAACTTTCCTGCACAACACATCAACACAACCAAGTAATGAGCCATGCAGCTACATTTTGTTTTTTGTAAGCACCACATATCCAAATATATCGAACTAGACGTGACTATTTGTGATCCTTATTGCAATAAAGTTCCCAACGATCAAACAGATGTAATTGTATGACAAATCATCGTTAAACTAGATTAAGATATGTGTGAACACAGCCAATACCCTAGAAAATCAATACAAAATAACTTGGGAGTCATATACGTGATGGTATCTTACACAATTATCATTATGGGAATCTAAACTAAAGTGCATGAATGTTGTACCTTATACATTTATTTTGGATCACTTTTGGTCACTTGTAACTTCGATGTAGTCACTTGTGACTTAAATATAGTCACAAAGGTTCGCAAGTGGTCTAAATGAAAGTATAAGATGCCAGACTGATGTATTTCAAAATTCGAAGTACCAAAATAATAATTGAGAAATATTCAAAATATCATCGTGCAAATAACTCAATAAGTTGTTTACTTCCAATATCATTCAAATTTTCTGGACTAGTTTAAAGCAAGATAAGAATGTCCTAAAATAGTGATGTCATTGAAAATTTGCTAGGTAGCCCAAAGGCAAAACTAATTATGAGAAGGGAAAGAAAAGGATGATCTATCCCGTACGAGAAAGTGCATTGATCTCCAACATAACACCGAATAATCAACGGTACATCTAAATCCCTCTTGTTCCACTATTCTGTTGAATTTTTCAAACCAAACTCATGGATTTTGTTTCAAGTCATAAATTGCCTACTTTCAGGTGATATACTTATACTCCCCTTGAGAGGCCTACCTCAAAGGTTGCTCCATTAATACCTATTATTGGAAGCCATCGTAAAGGCATTCTTAACGTTCAACTGGTGTGTTACTCATGTATAATTTATGGCTAGAGGAGTACTCCAATGGAGTTTTTAATCTCGCCACTAGGGACAACACCTCTTTATAGTCAATTCCATATATTTGGCTGAATCTATGAGAAACTAACCAGGCTTTGTATTTATTTACAACGTTATATGGCTTGAACTTGACTATATATACCCATCAAGAGGTGCCTATACTGACATCTATAGGCCAAGAAACCATGTCCCACTTACCACGTGAAGTGCTAATCTCTCTTTATATAGTGTTGCCATCCAATGTACGATGAGTAATACTTCCTGTTAGTTCTTGGGAATAGACTCAAACAAAATTGAAAGAGCAAACTCTCGAAGGGGCAGATTAAGGCACACATAGAAAACAAAGTTTGAAATAGGATGTGTGATATAAGTTTGTTTACCATTCCTTAAGATTACAAGAACTCAAAGGGCTCTATTGGTTCATTTGAAGTTGCACCCATGGATGAGGAAGGCTAAGGCATAGGTTGAATTGGTTATGCACCCCAGTGACTGATAAACCAACAACGGACCTTGATGTTTTGGTTCTGCATTCATTGAGTAACCAGCTGTCATTGGGATCTCAACAAGATGAGGTGGGGGAACACTTACAACTTCGCCATCAATAGACTTAAAAAAATGATTGTTACTCAAAAGAGGTAACATCAACGCCCATCTAGCAAGTGGATGGAAGCACTGATACTCTTGTTGTGTACCATAGCAACAAAAACACACTTGATCAATTGAATGGCTAACTTATTTATACCAAGAGTTAAACAACAACCACACAACACAACACCTCCCACACTTCCCGCCCAACCTTATTTATATCATCTATTACAAGTTATTCAAAAGCAAAATAATTGGCCAACCCAAATACCTGACACAAAAAAATCAATGGCCACAATACAGAGGCACATTAATGTGTGATGGGTGGACACGTGCCAATCCAAAATAGATTATAAATGCCATGGTGTACTACGATGGACATACAATTTTTCTAATGTCTATCGATGTCCCTGGCCACATTAGGGATCTCAAGTACTTGTACAAGTTTGTAGAATGATCGAGTAAGTGGGTGCGCCAAATGCCATCTAAGTGGTCAATAATAATAGAGCAATTTTAAGAAGGCTTGGAACAAATTTAAGGAAAACTACCTCATCTTTTGAACACAGTGTGCAGTGCATTATACGGATCTACTTCTAAAAAACTATGGCAAGATGAATTTGAATGGGAAGACCCTTGCATGTGCAAGAATGGTGACATATTTTATTTACAATCATTCCTAATTGTTAGCATACATGAGATTGCTAGGGTGCTGTAGGGGTGACTTGATTCAACCAAGAGTCACCTGGTTTGCCACCAACCAAATGCTATATAATCAATAACTGGACAAAAAGATTGGGTTGAAACATATGTTCAAGTCAAAGTTGTCGTATAGCTATTATGATAGTCTGTTGGGGAGGAAGATCACTATCACCATCAATGACCACACATTCTAGGAGAATGTAAGGAAATGCGTCAACATTATGAAACTAGTCACAAAAGCTTTGACACTTCTTGATACTGACAAAAGATGCAAAATAGATTTCATTTATGATGCCATGCATGTACGTTCAGAGGAATTCACCAACATTAATAAAGATCGATGGTTTAGGATACTCCTACATCCCCATTACATCAAACAAGTTTGTATGTTCTATAATTCCATATTTGGTTACTACTTTTTAAACTATAGCGTGATACCTAAATCCATGGTATCAGTACAAGCATAATCTAGGAGGCATACTGATCTATTAACAACACTGAAAATTGTTATATGCAAGTTAGAACCTGATCTCAAAGTTCAAGTCGACCCTTCAATGAAATTAGATGACTTTGGAGTCGATTGGGAGGTTTTGCCACTCTTGTTGTAGTAAAGATGTTGGCGTTGACACCAAGAAGGGATTCTAAACATAAAAATCTACTTCTAAAATTGCAGTTATAAAAAGGCGTTTATATCGGTTTATTTGATATACCTAAATGGTGAAATTTTCATGGAATGGATTCTCCAATGATGAGAAGCATTGCAATGAAAGTATTGTCTTAGACCACATCTTTCATTGTCTAAGACAACCTCAATATCAAGATGTGAGAGGAATTACAACACATTCAATCTCATTCATTTCAACAAAAGGAATAGATTGGGTATTCAAGATCGAATGATTTGGTATTTGTGCAATACAACATGAGGCTCAAAATGAAATAGGTGAAAAAGGAGAAGATAAAGAACAATTAGATTCAATTGATGTAGCATCTATATATAAAGATCCAATGAAAAAATGGCTTAAAGAATATAGCCAACCAGTTTAGAATGAAGCCCAATTACTCAAGTGAAAGAATCACTGAAGCAATGAGTGTAAATGTAGGGCATTCCATAAGGTCATTGAAGCATTCCCACGAGAGAACACCAAGATTATATAGCGACAGTGGAGATGATGCTACCATGCCACTAGATGATCACAACAATGACAACCAGAGTATTGATGAATATGGGGACAAACAACAACAGGAGGACAAAATGATGAAATAAAGTAAAAGCCATTAAGTACCTACATAGAAGAGCAATATTTCATAGATGCCACACAAGATGATAATCGGGTTAAGAGCACAACCTAAACATCAATCGTTCTCTTACCATTACAGAAGAAAAGGAAAAGAACCACAAGGTAGATGCAGAAGACACGAATTTAGCATGTCAATAGGGAAAATGAGTATTTGTGATTCATGACTATACATCGTTTAAGGATGGCCTGATCAACCTGATTAGTATTCAAAGAATAGATGAACCAATGTTGGATTTACTAAAGATCCAAGTCATCAAAGTTACCAAAGTAGCTAGAGTCACTACAATTATCAAAGCCATCAAAGTCAAGGAAGCCATTAGAGCCATCAAAAATAAGGAATGGAGATATACGAGGAAATCATGAAAAGGCTTTTAGGGTGCTAACACTTCCAATGAGATCCCCACAAAGTCATTCAATGCTTCACCACCCACTCAACCTCAAGGATTCTTGACTTCAACTTCAAGGAAGACAATGTTTGCATTTGTTGTGCGAGAGAAAAGAGAGAACCGATAAAATCAAACACACAAAACCAAATTTACGTGGTTCTCCAACTTGAGTACGTCCACGGATGAAGAGAGATTTGATTTTCTATTCAAATGGAGTACAAAAGAATCAGCAACACCAAATGGGTGTCCTAAGTCCATGCTTAAATAGCATGAACAATACAATTGGTCAAATGACAAATATCCTTACACTAATTCAAGTCAGATATTCAACAATCTCCACCTTGACTTGAATTATAACTCTAACTTGAACAAAGGCTCTCCATCATAATGACCCAAGAAGGGTCAACAGCATCCATATATGTTGAGCAAGTCAAGACAATGCTTGAACTTACTCTCAATCACCCCTTTCATGAACATATCAACTAGATTGTCTTCAATGTTAATCTTCAAAATCTTTATTTTGTCTTCACTTCTAAAAAAGTGATATCTGACATCAATGTGTTTAGTACGATCATGAAATACACTGTCCTTTACTAAACAAATGACACTGAGATTGTCCCAAAAGATATCAACCCTGCCAACTTGTAATCCAAAGTCTCCAAGTAGCCCATTTAGCTAGATTCCTTTCTTTGCAGCTTCAGTCATTGCCATGTACTCAGCCTCGATAGTGGAGAGTGAAACTGTAGGCTGAAGTGTAAATTTCCAACTAACAACCGAACCTGCCACCGTAAAAACATATCCTGTTAAAGATCTCCTCTAATCAACATCTCTAGCAAAGTCTGAATCTGAATATCCTGTCATACTACAACTTTGTTTGACACCATATATCAGTCCAACATCTTGAGTTCCTTTCAAGTATTTAAAAATTCTTTTTACAACCTGCCAATGGATCTTCCCTAGATTTGACATAAATCTGCTTACCACACTAAGAGGATAGGCCAAATCTAGGCGAGTACATACCATTGCATACATCAAGCTTCCAACAGCCTGGGAGTAAGGAACGCACTGCATGTATTCCATTTCTGATTGTCTTTGAGGTGTCATAGCTAAAGATAATCGAAGATTCCTATCATAGGGTGTTCCAATGGCTTTACTAGAAGTCATTCCAAATCTATTCAAGATCTTCTGCACATAGCTGTGTTGATGGAGAAACAGCTTTCCAGCACTTCTATCACGATGTATCTCTATCCCTAGGATCTTACCTACAGCTCCTAAGTCTTTCATTGCAAATTCAGACTTCAAGGTATTCTTCAAATCCTATATAGCATTGATATCTTTGGATGCAATTAAGATATCATCAACATACAAGAGCAAGTATACATGTGTGTCATGATTTAAGTGTTTGATATACACACATGAGTCAAAAGAGCTGCGTAGAAAATCAACTTTGGTAATAAAAGAATCAAATCTTTTATACCATTGTCTTGGAGATTACTTGAGTCCATACAAGGACTTCTTAAGCTTGCAAATTAAATCTAATCTCCCTTTCTTTGCAAAACCAATTGACTGTTTCATCCATATTTCTTCTTCTAGATCACCATGTAGAAAGGTTGTCTTCACGTCAAGCTGTTCAAGTTCTAAGTTCTTTGTTGCAACAATAGCTAAAAGAACTCTGATAAGCGTGTGTCTGATGACTAGTGCAAATACTTCATTGTAATCAATGTCTTCCTGTTGAGAATACCTTTTTGCCACCAATCTTGCCTTGAATTGTGTCTTAAGATTGCCTTGTGTTCCAACTTTTCTTTTAAACACCCACTTGCAATTTACAACATTCTTATCTTTTGGACGCTTCACTAAATCCCATGTTTAATTTTTCTGAAGGGACTGAAGCTCTTCTTGCATAGCTTCTATCCAATGAACAACATCTAAATCTTTCATAGCAACATCATATGTTGGAGGATCAATAACTTCCTCCACCTCACTTGCAGTCTGCAAGGCAAAAGCAATCATATTGCTAAAACCATACTTCTGTGGTCGTTGAGGAACCCTTCTAGGTCTATCTCTAGCAACACATCTCTCTTGTGATTCCTCCTCAGGTTAATCTGCATTTTCATCTGAGTCCAAATGCTAGTCTTTATCTGAAGTTGTTTGTTCTGAGACATTCTATTGTGACAAGTCAAACTCCACCTACCCAGGGGTGTTGGATTCTTCTGACACTATTGGCAACTCTTCATTTTATATCAAAATGGCCTTATCAAAAGTAACATCACAACTGTGAATTACTTTTCTTGTCTCGCTGTCAAAGATTTTGTACCCTTTGACTCCCATACCATATCCAACAAAAATGTCCTTTCTGACACGTGGTTCTAACTTGCCATTATCTACATGATAGTATGTTGTACAACCAAAAAATTTTAATTTGGATTAATTTGCAGCCCTATTCATCCACACTTCATAAGTTATCTTGTCACCTATACCACTGGAGGGAGATCTGTTGACAAGATAAGATGTTGTGTTCACAGCCTTAGCCCAAAATTTCTTCTCCAATCCGGCATGAGAAAGCATACACCTTGCTTTCTCTAACAACATGCAGTTCAGATGTTCTGCTACTCCATTTTGTTGTGGAGTGCCTCTAACTGTGTAGTGTCTTGTGATACCCACTTCTTTACAAAAGTTGTCAAACTCATGGGAGCAAAATTTCAAACCATTGTCAGTTCTCAAATATTTCACCTTCCTACCAACTTGATTTTCAACTTGAGTCTTCCACTGCTTAAAGCTCTTGAAAGCCTTACTTTTATGTTTCAAAATGAAAAGTCATGTCATACTTAAATAGTCATCCACTATAAAAAGGAATTATTTGGAACCTGCAAGGGAGGGTTGTCGAGAAAGTCCCCAACAATCTGCGTAGACATAATCTAATGCACCTTGAGTGGTATGCTCTGTTGTTCCAAACTGCACACGTTTTTGTTTTCCATAGATGCAATGTTTGCACAATTCTACTTTAATGAATTTGTGCTCATTTAGTCTACCTAAACTACTGAGCTTCTGCATTCCACTTTGCCCTAAATGACCCATTCTTGAGTGCCAAATTGCAGAAGTGATTTGCTAATCACTCATAGCTGCGGTAGCATCTCCTACAATTGGAGAACCTTGCAGAATGTATAGAGACCCATTTTTGACTCCTTTCATCACTACTAATGAGTCTTTTGAGACCAACAGTTTGCCTCCTCCTGAATACTTGAAACCCTTAGAATCAAGTGCCATCAAGGATATCAAGTTTTTGCTCAGCTTGGGCACACGTCATACATCTTCAAGGATTCTCACTGTGTCATCATGCATCTTGAATCTAATTGTACCAATGACAACTCTTAGACAAACATCATCATTTCCTAATCTAACTTGTCCTCCATTAACAGTCTAATAAGTATAGAAATACTCCCTATTGGGAGTCATATAATGAGATGTTCCAGAGTCTAAGATCCAATGCTGATCTGTATATGCACTACAGCAAACAGTTAAAGAAAAATCACCTTCAGATGTTGAATCTTCTTTTTCAGCTACTGATGCACTCCCTTTGGATTTCAATTTAGAACAATTTACTTTCCAATATCTATTTTCTTTGCAATAATTGCAAGTATCCTTGGAGTACTTGCTTCTTGATTTACTCCTTCCTCTATGTCTGTTATTGCTGCTTTATTTTTGTTGACGTCTCCTACTATCTCCTTGATGTACAGTCAAACCAGATGCACTTGCATCATTGCTCCTATATGTAACCATGTGCCTAAGTTCTCTTGAGTGAAGATTAAACCTCACTTCCTCTAATGTGATTACCTCTGCCAACTACAAAGGACTACAAAAAATTTTCAAATGACAGTGGTAGTGAAACAAGTAAAATGAGAGCAACATCCTCATCTTCAACAGTCACACCAATATTGCGTAGCTCCATAAGAATAGTGTTTAACTGATCCAAATGTTGCTTTAACGATGTGTCTTCCTTCATTTTTAAAGAGAACAACCTCTGCTTGAGCAATAATTTATTAGTAAGGGATTTTGTCATGTACAGTGTCTCCAACTTGTTCCACAACCTAGAAGTTGTGGTCTCATCAGCAACTTTAATAATAACCTCATCTGATAGGTATAGTAAAATAGTGGAGTGAGTCTTCTCTTCTTGTTGTTCATACTTCGCAGATTTTTTATCCATAGTCGACTCCTTGTTTAAAAGTGTCCAAATGCCCTGTTGCTTCAACAAATCCCTCATTTTTATTTGCCAAAGGCTGAAACTATTTTTGCATTAAACTTTTCAACTTTCAAAGTCGATGTTGACATCACAAAAAAAATGTGTAAATTCCTGTACAAATTCACTGTTTACCTACAAACAGACTGAATATGCCAACTTAATGTACTGACGAGCCTCTCTCCGAACTGACTAGCACACACAGGTAGTTGTGTGTCACACGAATGGTAGACGGAAGTAGACGCTCGAGTGAGCAAGCGCGCGGATGCACAGTCAGCAGTCGAATGGACGGCTATCGAGCAGGCGACTGTCGGAGGTTGCAGGAGCAGATGCATGTGTAAGCAGACGCGCTAAACAGATGCGCAGACATACGGTCGTAGGCAAACGTGTGGACATACGCGTGCAGACAGTCTCCCTCAGACGGATGCGATGAAGGCTGATATTTCCACCTGATTTTCTCCCAAAAACAGTCTTTCTTTTCTTTTCCAAAGAAACCCTAGCTCTGATACTAATTGTTGTGTGAGAGAAAAGAGAGAAGTGATAAAATCAAACACACAAAGCCAAATTTACGTAGTTCCCCAACTTGAGTACGTCTACGGATGGAGAGAGATTTGATTTTCTATTCAAATAGAGTACAAAAGAATCATCAACACTGAATGAGTGCCCTAAGTCCATGCTTAAATAACATGGACAATACAATTGGTCAAATGACCAAAATACCCTTACACTAATTCAAGTCAGATATTCAACAGCATTGGCTAGTAATATTTATCAAGCAATAAATAAAAAGCCTATCCTTAAACCATCCACTTTAGATAAAAAACTTCCTGACCAGGATTAAATAAGGCATGACAATATCTGCTGATACTGTGTTACTATTACAATAAAAATTATATTATTTAAAGTGAAAAAGTAAATTAAGGATGAGTCGACAAAGTCTTACTGCTGTGTGTTAGGATTTTGAACATTCTGAAAACGATTACAAGCTTCAGAGAGAGAACCATAGTGATGCAACCGCTGCTGATTTAGTTGAAGATGAAGTTCTGCAACCTTCTGCTTTAGTCTTGCAACATCAGCTTCAGCAAGAGCAATCTCTTCTAGCTCTGCTCTTGTCTTTAGATAAAATGGGAGAAGTTAGGCTTGCTAAAAATGCACTTAATTATATAAAAAGCATGAGCAGCAGATGAACATAACGACCTTAGAGTCCATACTACGTGAGCCAGAAAACTGTAATGAAGACATGCTAAGCCCAACTTCTAAAGCAGCTCTAAGATCTCTTTCAGCCTGCAGTTGCTCTTGTAGCCTTGTAACCTACAGGTCATTCAGACATGTCATTTATAAGATTTTACCCATTGAAAAAGAAATTGTAAGCATGGATTCTAGAAGGTGATAAAAAAATATCCAAGCATAAAAGCACGACTTCTGAAGGTGCCAACAATTACAAGGGGGAAAAGATCGAAAGATTCTCAAATAAAAGATTACCACCCACGTCACTGGAGTAATACCACAAGCAAGTAAATTTATCACAACCAAGCCAATGATATGAGGGTTTCAGGTAGAGTTGAGAACTCCAGGATGAACTTTATTAGAATCTTGAAAACTTGAATATTTTTCATAACTTAATGCAAAAACCTATATGATTACAAGTTATGATGGGGCCTTCATAATATAGTAAGGTCGCCCAGATAACTTCTACATACATGTTGGATCACGGTTTTAAAAACCAGACAGGACCATCTGGTCCAATTGGTTGGATCAGCAACCGATAAGTTTACCAAAGTCATCACTCACAGGTCCAATCCAACTGTTTTTTTAGTGGTTAACCACCTGATCCAGTGAATGGGCTGGTCTAAACAACTGATTCTGGGTTCAACCACTTTGCTGGAATATTAATTTTAATGTTTCAAAATTTGTTTCACTAAAATATGATATCATTTTACAAATTACTCCTAAACCAAATTCATTGGAATATACTATTTAAAAATTCATTTCAAAACCTTGCAAATAAAAATCGTGAGGAAATAATAAAAGGGTTTTCTTGCATTATGTATCAGGTAAAGAAATGTCAATTTATTAATTTAGCATAATTTAAAGAGTTTGGTGTATTTTGTTCATCATAAATGCTTTATTCCGTTGTTATTGAGTTTCCTGTGTAATGTATGACTTTTCCAGAAATTTTCTGTTTTTTATTATATATAAAATACTAAATTATTTAATTATTATTCATGATGTCATACTGACATCACTGGTCCAACCAATCCAAGCGAACAATTGAACTCATTAACCAACTGCCACTGCACCCAACATTGTGTTGAATCATCAAAACTATAGCCTGGAACCAAATAATCAATCATGACATGAAATATCAAAATAAAAGCCAAAAAAGTGTGCACATCATATAACCAAAACTCAAATGAATTGAAAAGAAGCAAACAAATGGTAGAAATCAACAATTATTTCCTTTTTAACTACTAATTAGGTGCAGAACTTACTACAAATTATGAATGTAAACTAGTCATTCAATACCCTCAACTGCCAAATGACGCCTCCATGTCCTCACGGTGATGCTGTCAGGCCCTCAGCGGGCCTCTCAACCCTGCCACATGCCCTTCAGCCTCTCAATTTCCTTTCAAGAGTTCCAACTGGAACTGTCTTGAGACAAAAGCAACCGTCAGTTCGCCAATCCACTTCCACAACCCTTCAACACTTCTCCACGGAGTTCAAATGTTCCGATCAACAAAAGAATCTCCTTTGCTGCAACACTCAAAGACACATTGACCCCACCAGATTTTCCAGATATTCTGATGAGAGCTCCTGTGTATGAAAATGGGAAACCAGCACTGATCTTCACACCCGAAAAGGTTTCAAAGCTACCCAGTGTTTTCTGCTAGACTCTTATGGGTCACTCCAGTTCGCAACAGCCAAGCATGGCAGACATCCTCTCAAAAATGAAACAAGCGATTCCTTTTTTCCCTGCTGTGATTGATTCAAGGTACATTTTGATTCAATTTAAGTGCAGAGAGGATTTCATAAGAGCAAATGTGAAAGATTACTGGCAGACTAAGCGCAAAAGGATATCCTACTGGTCACTTTCCTTCTTGCCTGGACTGAAGTCCCCATGAGCATCAGTTTGGGTCTACTTTTCGAAACTACGTGCTCATCTTCAAGCCCCCACTGCTGTGAAATCAATTGCCAGCATGTTAGGGCAGTTCCGACGCATGCACCAAGATGTACAAAGATTCACAATGCTCAGTCTCACAGCAGTATGCATGGAGATGGATTTGTCAAAATCACTCCCAAGATACATCAAAACCAGGAATGGCACAGAACTCATCACTCAGCCAGTAGAATATGGTCTGAAAAAACCTAAATTCTGCACAGCTTGCCTTAAGATTCAACACCAGATTGAAAATTGCAGAAACAGTAAAAGGATCTCTCCAAAACAACCAACACACCTGGACAGAACGACGAAGGAACAGAGATGGAGAATATCATAGGCTCAGAATGTGTTCATCGGTGTACTCAGAACATGCAATGATCTGAAACTATCAAAGGAGACAAAACTGCAACAAGCACTCAGGAAAGGCCAACTGATTACAACAGGAATGATGAGTGGATTCAAGTGCAGAGGTGCAAAAAGAAGAAAAACAAGAAAAGCATACAAAACACAGCTTCAAACAATCAGGACAGACTAGACCCTGTCAAAAATACCAACCCAGAATAGGTTGTGCATCCAGATGAACAGGATATCCCCCCAGCTCCCAATCAATGTCTCGAGGAGGAGCCAAAGATCACATGGGCTAAAATATGGAAGATGCTTCCTCAGATGAAGAATGTTTGGAAGTTACAGAGTACATCTTAGAGGAATCTCGGGGCTCCATGAGTGAGCCAGATGGGAGAAGTTAGGCCGACAGGACTGATCCAGATCATAGATCAAAGGGCGAGGATGCTCGACCAAAGATCTGCAAGACCTATGCTTGACGAAGATCTTGCCCACATAAATCTCATCACAAGCAGACTGGTGATGGACAGGTTCACGTATCTTAGGGTAGGCTGGCTGATGGGTGTGCTTCCCCCCCCCCCCCCCCCACCCCAATAAATTCTCCCTGCTCTTCTCCTCTAGAAAAAATTACAGGCCTTGTTACTATGAAGATCCTTGTGTAAAATTACCAGGGTCTTGGGAGCAAGACAACTCAATCTTACCTTAGGAAAGAAATACACCATAACAAAACTCAAATAGCAGTAATCTTGGAACCTTTCATTGAAGTTGAAAGAGGACAGAGAGTGGCCAACTACATTCGCCTTCCAAACTTGCACTTTCTAGCAAAATTTGGATATTTTCGTTAGACCACTGGCTCTTGCAACAGGATGGCAGTAAATTTCTATTCACTCTTAAATAACCAGCTCCTAGATACTTTCTGGATAGGCAGTGACTGCAATGTGGTCAGGAAAGAGGAAGAAATTGTCCCTAGTGGTACCATTAATATGCAAGGAGCACATGAATTTAATGAGCTGATCCACAACATCGGACTAGAGGAGCCCTCCTTCTTGGGCGACCACCTATCTTGGTGCAATACCCAAAAGGGCCTGGGACATCAATACAGAAGGTTGGACAGAACGCTAGCCAATAATTTGGGAGATACACATTGGAAACTTCTAGTAGAATATCAACCAAGAGCACATTCTAATCATTCCCCTATTATGGGTTCTCTCAGAAACGAACAACAATCGGGAGGGACCCCCTTTTGATTTCAAAGGATGTGGATCCATCATAAAGATTTCAAAAAGGAGGTCTCAACTATATGGAATAGCATTCAGGTGCACTGCCCCGTCAAAAGTATGAGCAAGAAATTGTCCATTCTGAAGGCTCACCCGAAAAATTGGAACAAACAATTATTTGAGAGCATTAATCAAGCCAGAGCACAGCTGTTGAAAGATATTGAAAGCATAGAAGGTGAATTGCAAGCTTCCTGGAACGAAGAAACTTTTGCCCAGCTAGAGAGCCTGAAATCTACACTAGTTGAAAGAAACCACCAAATGGATATTTTTTTTGCCCAGAAAGCCTGAAGCCTGGATCAAATGGTTAGCGGAAGGTGATTGGAACTCAGCATATTTTCATAAAGTTATTAACAGAAGAAAGCAAACCAATTGGCAGGGTGTGTTGATGGTAAATAATAATTTCAGCTCAGTCAAGGAAGTGGGGGAACGGGGGAAGGATTTCTTTGCCACCCTGCTACAATCTGAAGGCTCCCAGCCAAACAATCCCCTTCTTCAAAACATTCCAAAACTTGTTAGTGCAGAAGATAACTAGCATTTAGGAAGAATTCCTGAGGAAGAAGTTAAAGAAGCAGTTTTCTCTATTGCTAAAGACCATGACCCAGGCCTGGATGGCTTCACAGCTGAATTTTCTAAAACCTACTAAGACATTATTTCAGATGATATGACCCAGGCCACTCAGCAATTTTTCAAGGGCACCCATTTGGACACAACTCATGAAAGGCTACTTTCCTAGCATTGATCCCCAAAAGAGAAGATCCAAGAGATTTCAAAGATTTCAGGCCAATCAGTCTTTGCAACATCAGATACAAAGTTATTTCTAAAAAACTCCCCAATAGAATGTCAGTTTTTCTTCCCAATATTATTTCTCCCTCTCAAGGTGTTTTTCTAGCAGGAAGAAGCATTGTAAATAATGTAGCCTTGGCCCAAGAACTCTCACAGAATTTGGACCACGAATATAATATAATCCTTGATCTCAACATAGAGAAAGCTTTCGATCACTTAGAAAGGAAGACAATTTGGCAAGTTATGTCGAAAGTTGGAATCTCTACAAGAAATATTGAGTTGCTCAAAGGATGTACAGAACATAAGTCCTCCTTAGTTATGAACAATGGAAGAACCACAGGTTTCATCAAAGCATCAAGGGGCTTAAGGCAAAGAGACCTCCTATCACAATACTTGTTTATCATTACTGAAGAGGCCCTTAATAGAGGACTCCAAAACCTACTTTGCACTAAAAAACTAACCCCTTACAATGCAGGCAAAGGAAGTGCCAATATTACTCATCTTCTATATGCAAACGCTGCAATTCTATTTTTGAATGGGAGGAAGAATTGTATCAGGAATGTGCTGGACCTCTTACAGGAGTACCAAAGTTTTTCTGGACAAAAAATTAATCCAAGTAGAAGCCTTTTTATGGCCCCGAGGAATCTACCCAGGCATAGGGAGACCATGATCAAAGAGCTTACAAGTTTCCAACGAGGCAAATTCCCATTCCAATATCTAGGTTGTTCGATATTCAAAAGCTGAACCAAACACATTTACTTTGAAGGCCTGATTCACAAGGTCCAAGGCAAATTAGCTGGTTGGAAAAGCAAATTACTATCTCCTGGAGCCAGAATCACTCCTCTGAAGCATTTTAACAGTCCACCTAATGAGTGCTTATGACATTCCATTGGGGATTCTGGGCAGACTTCATTCCATGTTTGCAAAGCTCACTAGGTCAAATGAAACACTATTACAAAAACCTCTGGATGAGAGAGGTCTTGGAATAAGAAACTGAAAGAATCTATGCTTGCGTTAAGAATGAAAATGGCCTAGCAAAATCCTTATAGGATGATGTTATCTCAGATAAATACGACTGCCCCTATGAAAAACAGGTCAGAATTGAGCCAACCAGATGGAATTTCTTGTGTTTGGCCTGGAAACACCTATCACACTTTGCTAAATGAATGGGAGGTAAAGGCAACATTAAGTTCTGGCTTGGCTGGTGGCTTTCTGTGGGGTTAAGCCATCATTTAGCAACAAGAACAGGAATAAAGAGCTTGACAGTTGCCAATGTAGCTACCTCCCCCAACAGTCTAGATCATTTATCCCTCCCACACAATATCAAGGATGAAGTCCACAGATCTCTCAGCACCATTACAACTGCTAAAGATGACTTTACTTGGATAGGAACCCTTGATGGGAACATTTCTGCTAAAATAGCATGGGATGCAATTAGAAAGAGGAATGAGCCAGCCAAATGGAATGAAAGCATTTGGAAACTTTCACTTCCTACAGAAACAAATGCAGAGAAAAGGGGCTATCAGTTAGCATCGAGATGCAAATGTTACACCTTCCAACCTCAAGAGGATGCGAGCAGCCACTTATGCTTTGACAGGGAGTGGACTATACGGTATAGATTCTAGTTGAACAGAGCTGGGGCTCAATTTAAGGAACCAAGCTGATTGGAGGCATTTTGTCCTCAACCCCTTCAGGAGGACCAAATCATTTGCCAGAAACGCTCAGAAATTTGTAATGGCTCACACCCTTTGGGAATGTTGGAAAGAACACTCCACAGTCGTTTACGCAAAGACAAAGGCTCCTTTGCAAATAGACCGATTAGCATTGATGGTAAGGCAGCCAAAGAAGATGTTATCAGAAACAACAAAGGAAACATGATTGCAGTCTTTATGGAGCTTCATGGACAACTAAATGTGGTGATGGCGGAGATATAGGCCAAGCTCAAAGGACCCACTATGTGTGAGGCAATGGATATTAATCTGGAACATGTTAAAGTTGAAACAAATTCTCTTACCCTCTCAAAAGCACTCCAAAATAATCAATGCATTTCAGGCTATAGGCTATCATATCCTAAGTGATAAGGTCAATCAGGCTTGCTCGAGATTCCAATCAACTTGCCAACAAGCTTGTAAAAATGATCCTCAACAGTAGCCAAAGCCTCCTCTATAGGAATGTCGATGAGTGTCCTTGTGAAATCCACCAGCAATGGCTACTTGATAAGATGGGGGTTCCTATTCATCAGAACCTTTCTAGGACGCTTGTTTAGTTATTTCTGTTCTGAATGTATTCCTCTTTTTGGGCCTCCACCCTTTAATAGATTGTGGATATTAATATTAAAAAAAAATACTACAAATTATTAATCAAAAAGAGTGCCACTAAAGATGAACAATAATTTGATAAAAGAAAAGGAAATGTTTCCATGTATAACAAAAACAACTAGAGAATGATCGTATTACAACAACTGAAGTCATAATCCCTCTCCATGTGCGTTTACCACATGAATCTTTTTCTTCTATTTATTTCTAAGGTCAAATATTTAGTTAAATTACATAAATTTAAATTTTTTACTACAATTTCCAAACAAATAGTTTTAGGTCTTTCTCTACTTCTTTTAATTTCAATGCTAATTAATTCTCTTCTAAATAGTGTATTTTACGGTCTCTTAAGATATGATCATCTCCTCTCTTAATTATTCTCCTCACCTCAATTGATTATCTTATCTTATCTTCAATTAGTGCAACTTCTACAAAATTCTTAATAAAATTGTTTTTAAGATTACCCCTTATAGTATTATCACTCATCTATTTAAGCATATATATCTCAATATACTAACGTTTTGCATATAGTCATACTTTACAATCCAACATTCTGGGTCATAAGTATATGACCAAAGGAATAACAATTTTATAGAATTTTCCGTTAAAGTTTAATGACATCGTCCTATTACGTAACACTCCAAAATCATTTCTCTACTTCATTCATCCTACATTAATCATATGAATAATATCCTTCAAAATTACACCATTGTTACTTATTATAGATCTAGTATTTAAAAGTCACATTTTTTTGAATCTCATGGCTAAGTATATATCTTCATCATCATTCCTATTCTCATGGAATCTTCATTCCATATATTCAATTTTTAGCCTACTCAATCTATAAATCCTTTGGACTCTCTCTCCATAATTTTAATTTAGAACTAATTCCTAACTTACGTTCATCAATAAATAACATACACTAAAGTATTTCTCTTCGAATTTCCTTAATTCAATGAAATTCAAAGAGAAGTAGAGAATGAACACGTTAAGGAAGAATAAAATATTGATAATTTCAATTTACAAAAAAACGTTTGTTTGAGTGTTTGTTCACTAGCCAATTACATAAAATAGCAAAAAATCATTGCCTTAGGGATTTAGAGTTATTCTATATCTTACCATATTTAGGAAATACCAAGTCCTTTTACCCGAATAAACCTGTTAATTGCCCAATTAAAACTCCCAATAACGTCATCACTTCAAAGCCCACTGCAAATCACTCGTTCAACATCTGTCAAAGCTGTAGCAACAGCCGCCTTTGGACATCTGCAACCACTATCAAAGCATCTGCAATTGTTGCTGGAGCACCTACAACCACCATCAGCACATCCTCTTCCAAATGCCTAGTTCTACAAAAGCCATCTCCCTCCCTAAACACTTACCACTTCTCCAAGAAACTTGCACAGCCCCTCTCCCAGCAACATGTGAAGCCACCCACCCCGTCCCATCTCCAACCCAAACACCAAAGCTCGTGATCTTCCCTTTATACTCCACAAAGCCAATCTCCACCACCTTCCCCTCAACCTCCCTTCCTGAAGCAAAGATGCCCACCCAATATTGCTCCTACCCCACCACCAACTCACATTTGAAGGAATACAGCCCAGCAACCTATAAAGCTCCACCCTCACCATTGCCCACCAGCTGCAATCCCTAAGCTGTAAATCTAGTCACCTCCACCAACTTCCCAAAACAACTTACCAGTTGACTAAAAACAGAGTTGTTCCACAAATCTAAAGCAACACCCTAAGATGAATTCACACCAATGGTCTTGGCTTGGCAATGAAAGTGGCAACCCCCTCTACCATCCTCCCCATTCCAACTCAAATCCGTCCAGTTTGGTTGCCCCATCCAAAAAGGGTTTCTCTCTCCAAGAAGTCTCATGAAAGCCCACAAAGAAGTCTCCATAAAACAACCAGATGGCACAAATCTAAGGTAGATTTTGCAGATGACGGGATCTCTACACAAATCAACATGATGCCAAAACACCTTAGGTCAAGTTAGGCTTCCATCATCAGTTACCTGTCAATCTTCCTAACCTTAAGCAAATGACTGCAACAATTGTCTCCCCAACAATCTTCTTGAGCCTCCATTTCATCCTTGACACTCCTCCAGCGACCTCTCCCTACTCCACCCATTCACCCTCCAACAATTGTCTCCCCAACAATCTTCTTGAGCCTCCATTTCATCCTTGACACTCCTCCAGCGACCTCTCCCTACTCCACCCATTCACCCTCCTCCAGCGGCTTCACCATCCAATAACCTTATCCCAAAAACTATGTATACCATGATTTATTACCATTAAATTAAATTAGATTTTCCTCTCACTCATTTACTCAATTGCAAATTCATTACGTTAATTTCATTTAATCATTGTATCAACTATTTCCATACTCTTACCTGTAAAGATTCATCTATTTCATATTGCTAGAATAACTTTAGTATGAGAGCATCCCTACTTATCTACCGAATGCATATCATCTATCTTAAAAACATTACACTACTGTGTACCGTTTCCCTCTAAGCATTTTTCATTGCAACTGATGTCAAACACAACATGTTGCTAACAGAATATCATCCCAACCGTTTAACTGTAAGGTTCACTTCATATTGAATTTGGTGAGTTTTTACAAGTCGATGTTAAACTAAACTCAATCCTCCGTTAACTAAGCTTGAGATCTACCATGTAAGAATACCCTCTACCATAGAGTTTCACCAACCAAATACATAATTGATGAATTTGAATTCCTAGTTTTAGAACCAATACCAAACAATGAATAGAAAAAATACTAAATAATCCTTTCTAATAAAAATCATGAAGACTGAAACAATGTAATATTAGCAAAACTACAAAATACGAGGAAGTACATCTTGTTCCAGTGCCAATCTACGCTCATGCAGGGCTTGCTTTCTTCTCTCCAGACTTGCTTGAAGAATGGCATTTCCTTTAGCCTAAAAAATTACTTAGCTGAGAATAAAGAAATGTAATAAAGAAAAATATAAATATAGGTTCAATTTTGGGGGAGAAAGCTTGAATTTACCTCCTTTGCTATCCGACTACGGAGGTCACTTTTTGCAATCTCTAATCTCTGAATGGCAAGCCTAATTTTTGCAATAATAGAAATAATGACATAAGTATATATTGTAAAAAAGAAAAAGAAATAAGGAATCCCAATTAATCAATCAAGTTGATATAACAAATCAGGTATTCTCACACAAATCAAGAAAAGTAGTTTAACAATGACAAAAAGCCAATTTATTCCAGGAACATCATTCCACAAATAGGAAATAACGTACTATATACTTTATATAAGAATAGTGATACTATTCAAACATTCTTTTTGCAAATGTGGATTGGTCTGAGACAGCCAGAACCATCTAACAGAAATGAGAGATAATACAAATACATATCTTCAGTAACCCAGTACACCAATACCATTTTCTTTCTCCTGCACGTAGATTAGTCAGTATGCCAACAAATAACCGGGTAAAGCTATTCACAAGATTGTGGATTATTTCTAAATATTAGCTTAGATGCCCAGTACGCAGATAGTGGGAAAGGGTAGAGGGGAAACTGATAGTGGTGGAAGTTGCCAACATCGTCATTGGAGGGGAATATAGAGACAGACGATGATAAGTAGTGGGAGGTGGCATGGGTGGCAGTTAGGTATTCATAGCCCAGTGCTTTGGTACCATGTTAGAGGGCAAAAATGGCATTACGTTCAAAATTGGGTTATAGGAGAGAATATATATATATTGGGTGGAGTATCCATGGTTAAATGGATATCCAATAACCCAATTACAGAACTTTTTTGGAAACACAATTTTGAACATGGTATTGCCCTCTGTCTACTCTACCCTACCATGGTTATATATATATTCTACTCTACCCTAGATGACAGTATTGCCCTCTTTTGTGTGCTCAGCAGCATCAGTGGCTATGTCATCTGCCACCACTATGAAATAAGCTCCCACAACTTTTAACTGTGCTCTTATGCTAGTGCCTTCGGCATGGGTTGCTTACTGCCAAATGGTTGTGCTACTCGTCCTTCAGCTTTCAAGCAGAAGATGGCAGTTTCATTGCACATTTCTGCTTGTCCTTTGTTGTGTGGGTTGCTTCCTTGTACAAGATCACACTTCGGTGATTTCAGGTCCAATCACAAAGATAGTCAGGTTCAAGTAATGAACAATGAAGGATGTAGCCACTGATAGTCGGTGATTTCTGTCCAAATTTCCGTGAAAAATGCAGTAGTTTCCAGGTTCCTGTACAGCCACAACACTTTTGCAAGATCATTGGAAGAGTTTTGCACTGAGAATGGCCAGCTATGACCCACATATTAAAAGTTTTGCACTCACTTCAAAAAAGCTAAATGGGAAAAATTACATGTTATGGGCACAAAGATTTGAAACAAATGTGATTGCTCATCACAAATTATATCACCTCACCAATGATCTACCTAATGTAAAAGACCACACGTACACTGATTGGTTAGCTAATGATGCTATGATCATTTCCTAGATGTTTGCTATTATGGAGTCATCTATTGCAAGTGGTGTTACAATGATGCATCCCACTAAAAAAATTTGGATTTCATTATAGAAAGCTTATGGCTATGAAAAGAACATTGCAAAGACCTTTCAGGTGTATAAACAGCTCTTCACACTCAAACAAGGTGATCAAACTCCCTGGGATTATTACAACACTTTACGCAATCTACTTGAGGAATTGGATGCATACTAGCCCCACATGCCTAATATTTCCATGTCACGCTAGTACAAGGAAGAATTAGCAATTTTGGCATATCTATCAAATATAAATGCTAAGGTCTCTTCTCAAACTAGAGGACAGATTCTTGGAGCTAATCAAATGCTGAATCTAGAGGAGACCTTTGCAAAGGTCATGAGGATTTTGATGATGACCCCATCCTCAACTACAAATTAGTCTTCCATGATCACTTCTTCTTCCTATGGTCATGGACGTGAGGAAATGGTTGCAAGAGTCGCCAATCCACATGTTGCCAAAACCGAGAAAAAACAAGCCACTATTCAAAGTGTTGGGACAAGTTTGGTATACCATAGTGGGCCCATATTGCTACCAAGTCCTCCCAACCTCCCACCTCTCCTAGCATCCTCACTATTTCACAAAATGAATATGATTGTCTCCTTCAATTATAAGCGCTAGATTCCACTGTGTCTAAGCTTCTATCGTCGATAACATCACCCATGCTACATTGCTAGCTTCCACAAATAACTCTTGGATCATAAATTCCAGCACTTCCTCAAATATGTTAGATATATCAACTTTTTTTTGATAAAGTATTCCACCTCAAATATATCCACTATTACCATTGTCGATTATCATTTATGTTCTGTATTTGAACAAGACAACATTCAAACCTCATCCTAAATCAAATTGGACAGTGTCCTATAGGTGATTGACTTTCCTATCAATTTATTATCCATAAGTGACATTACTACCCAATTATGATGTTCTATAATGCTTTTCCTCTTTCACTATGTTCTTCAAAATTTCTAAACAAGAAAGAAAATTGATTTGAACCATTGGTACAATAATGGGTGTACCTACTTATGCATGATAAAGCACTAAGTGGTTGATGCCCACATCAGAATTGTCAATCTTGTGGCACTACTAGTTAGCAAACCCCTCATATCAAAAGCTCTAAGAGGCCCTTCCTTGGCTATTTGTTTTTCCTATTGATTGCAACTTATGTCATTTGAGTAGCATACATGCTACTTTTCAAAGTTTGCATCTTGTGTCTAGTAAGAGTTTTTTGATATTATTCATTGCGATGTGTGGGATATAAGTTGTAAGACTTTTGTTTTAGATTATTGTTATTATCAAGTCTTTGTTGATTATTACTCTCATGTCTCATGAGTTTACTCATTGAAGGATTATCATCATATATAGCCAATGTACTAAAATAATTTTTGGCTAAAATCAAAATTTTATTTTTTGCTACTCTTAAAATCTTGCTTACCAATAATGCCCTTGAATTCATTAAGCACGATTTCCAAATTATCTATGCTTTTCTTAGCATCATTCACCAAACTACCTATCCTTACACTTCTCAACAAAATAGTATGGCAAAATGCAAGTACAGACATATTCTTGATATTACCCATACACTTATGATACAAATGAATGTCCCTAAATATCAACTTAATGAACTACATTAGGTGGTGACATTCCAATATTTCATCTTTTTCCTAATTCTAATCTTTTGTCCTTACCACCCAAGGTTTTTGGTTGTGGCATTAGTTAAAGATCTCTCCTCAAGTCTAGATAAATTGTCTCCTAAATCCATTAATTGTGTTTTTGTAAGTTATCCACATCACCAAAAAGACTATTGTCTCTATCAACCCCAAATTTAGAAATACTACGTTTCTATTGATGTCACCTTGTTTAAAACTCAACCTTACTTAAGAGTCTCTTCTTGAATAGAACATGTTCCCCTACCTACTCCAATTCAATTGGAATGTCCTAATCAACAAGATATACCCAAGGAGATAAGTGTACCTACCATACCATCATCAACACAACAACCACTACAAGTATATAGTTGTTACTAAATGGGACAATTAATCACTACAAAGCTCATCATATAGCATGACTTTTCTCAAACATATAGTATTAATTCTATTGAAACATTCTCACCGATGGCATGACTTGACTCTATTCAAGTTACTCTATCCATTACCATTAACCAACTTTAGTCCTTATTTTAGTTAGATGTCAAAAATATTTTTCTACATAATGATCTATCTAAGAAATTACTTATGGAGTAACCTTCAAAATATGCTACTTAGGAGGGGTTAATGTCTGATGGAATTCAGCCAATAAAAAGGAAAATAGTTGAATATAATGATCTATCTAAGCAATTACTTATGGAGTAACTTTCAAAATATGCTACTTAGAGGGGTTAGTGTCTAATGGAATTCAGCCAACAAAAAGGAAAATAATTGAATTCTATCAAATAGGCGTTAATATGCAAATCAACTAAAGAAAAGGAAAAGGATAAATTTCCACTATATAAAAGGGAAATTTTACCTTTACCACCCTTTCATTTCTAACTTCCTCCCATCTAAATCAACTATCTTGATTTTTTCCCAAGCTTTGTCTATTGCTGCTCAACATATGTTGTCATTAACTAGATCTTTCGATGCTTGAGAGCGATTCTAGCAAGGCTGGTGCTCGTGACGTCATCCCAACTTTTGTTGTGCACAACCAAAGCTCCACTCGATCTTCTATGACAACGCGCCATTCCAACCGATCTCTACCCAAAGCTTGTTGTAAGCTCATTGTTGGTACACAAATCTCTTCCAATGGATTTTTTTTATTTCTACCGTTGTTTCGATTGTGAATTATCTATCATTGTTGTCCATTTTGGATTTAGGGTACATTTCTTTTGCATTGATCTAGATCTATCAGAGTAGGGAGATTCAATTTGTTTTTCAAGTGCATCTTAACCTCCTTCTCCTTTTTCCTATTCATAATGAGAGCAAATGCCTTCACTTCTCCCTTTATCTTGATTGCTCTCATGTTCAATGTTCTTGCTGTCACCACATTTGACGTTTTTCGTGACCACATTCAGTAGTATTTATATTGACAATCTTGATGTTTATGTTAGTACTTATGTGGTTCATTAATCTAATTTATGTTCAAAAATATCTTGTAGCTTGTCTATTTTTAAAATTGTCTTTAATATTATTTAAAAAATATCTCTTAACACATCCTAAGAAGCGCATAAACATGTTTGTTGTTCATTGCGTTGAGTTTCCTCACAAGTGGACGTATGATCTATTTTGTGAGATTGACTCCAATATGATATTAATATTGGTATGTTATTCAACTAGACACATCCTAGGCATATTGTGGTGCAAACAAAACCTTAAAGTATCACATATATGTCTATTTCTATTTGTATTATTTATTTTTTATGTTTATTAAAAAATTTCTGTATTCTATTTTTACATATTTTTCTATTGTATTCTTGTACTTATTTCGCTTGTTTGTATCATATGACTGCTGAAATTTCATTCATATGTTGGCACCAACATTCTATAAGAATGATTTTATGAACAATTTATAATAGAATCAACTTAATTATACAAATTGGTAATTCTAACAAAAAAGCACAAGAGAAAAGTTGAATTAAAATATGACCTTAGTAGTAGTCTATCATTTTAATACTGTTTTTTTTTTACTTACAATGTTTAAAGTTAGTTCTTTAGAATGTGTTGTCTCTTGAAATAACTTTATTCATTTGCATTTTTTCTTCTTTGTAAGGTAAATATTGTTATCTCATGACTAATTTTATTTGTGAATGACTTTTGTTAATATTACGAATGATTGATTTATTTATATATGATAATTTTGTTGGTTTCTCTATTTAAAAATGATTATAAATGATGTATTATCCTTCTATTAGATTTGTATATTTACATTAAAATATTTTTTTATCATTTAATAATATTTATTCTCAAGTAGAATATAAATACTCCAGATAGAGGAAAGAGTAATGAATGACGAAATTATATGACTTAGAATACCGATGTAGATGCATTCTTCTTAGATATTTTGTCAAAAGTGTTAAATAAAGAAAACAAAAAAACCCAAGATGGAAAGATAAAAATGAACACTTGAGATGTAATAGAAAAATACAATAATAGAAGAAATACATATATTACAAAAAAAAATGTAGAAAGTCACTTAAAGATATCTAGACAAATGTATCGCAACTACTCTAAAATTGCAAATCAAAATAGATAAGGTTAGAATTTCATATAGAGGTATACTGACATAGATGAAAAGATATTGAATGAGTTTATTAAGATTTGATTTCTATTTACATATTTTAAGCATGTTAAATTATGTAATATATATTTATTAATCTATTTTTTTTTATAAACATATTCAGAGTATGAAAGCTATAAAGGAAAATCATGTTTAATTTATGAGCAATTACACCTAATTTTTGAAGGTAGTATGACTAATGAAAATATGTCAGACATGCAAGAAGGAAGAGGTCGTATCAAACATTCAAATTTTAGATAGATTTGTTGCAAACATTATGTAGGATAGAATGAACATAGATTCTAACATATCTCTTAAGATCTGTTAGTGTACGATGAAAAGTTCAAACAGAAAGGAAATAAAAAATTCAAACGAGGGGATTAGTGCACAACAAAAAGTTTAGATGAAAAGTCTGAATGAAGGTTAGTACACGACAAAAAAGAAATGACCGAAAGAAACAAATCAAAGGAATATATTGTAAAGCACCATCTAATATTTGATAACATGTTTGATGCATCACTCTATGTCTATTCTATCTATTGGATTTGTACACTTCCACTTGAACTAGGAGATATGTCAGAATCTATGTCTATTCTATTTTACGTAATGTCTACAACAAATGTATTTGGAACTTGAATATTTGATACGACCTCTTTTTCTTCTAACTCTCCAGTCATATTTTCATTAGTCATATTACCTTCAAAAATTAGTTGCAATTGTTCATAAATCAAATATGATTTTCTTTTACAGCTTTCACACTTTGAATGTGCCTATAAAAAAAATAAATTAATAAATCTATATTACATAATCTAACATACTTAAAAGTATATAAATAGAAATCAAACTTTAATGAACTCTTTCAATATCTCTTCACCTATGTTAGTATAGCCTTATATGAAATTTCAACCTCATCCACTCTGATTTGCAATTTTAGAGTAATTGTGATACATTTCTTAAGCCACTTTCTATATTATTTTTTGTAATACATGCATTTCTTCTACTATTATATTTTTCTACATCTCAAATGATCCTTTTTATCTTGAGTTTTTTGTTTCCTTCGTTTAACACTTTTGACAAAATATCTAAGAAGAATACATTTGTATCAACATTCTAAGTCATATACTTTTGTCATTCATTACTCTTTCCTCTATCAGAAGTAGCTATATTCTACATGAAAATAAATATTATTAAAGGATAAAAAAAATATTTCTAGGTAAATACACAAATCTAACCGAGAGACAATACATCATTTATAATCATTTCTAAATAGACAAACCAACAAAATTATCATATATAAATAAATCAATCATTCATAATATTAACAAAAGTCATTCATAAATAAAATTAGTCATAACACAACAATATTTACCTTCCAAAGAAGAAAAAATGCAAATGAATAAAGGTATATTAAGAATAGGTAACACATTCTAAAGAACTGACTTTAAACCTTATAAGTAAAAAAATATCAATATTAAAATGATAAACTACCACCAATACTATATTTTAATTCGACTTCTCCCTTGTGCTTTTCTGATAGAATTACCAACTTGTATAGTTAAGTTAATTCTATTATAAGTTATTCATAAAATCATTGTTATAGAATGTTGATGCCAACATATGAATGAAACTTCAACACAATCATAAAATACAAGCAAGCAAAATAAGTAACAAAAATACAATAAAAAAACATGTAAAAACAAAATAAAGAAAATTTTTAACAAAAAAAATAATTAAGACAAACAGAAATAAACATATATGTGATACTTTAAGGTCTTGTTTGCATCATAATATGTCTAGGATGTGTTCAACAGAATACCATACCAGTATTAGTATCATATTGGAGTTCACCTCGCAAAATATTTGATAGCTTATCCATAATTGAGTTATGCAACATATACGTCCACTTATGAGGAAGCTCAACATAATGAACAACAAACATGTTTATGCACTTCTTAGGATGTGTTAAGAGAGATTTTTTAAATAATATTAAAGACAATTTTAAAAATAGACAAGCAACAAGATTTTTTTGAACATAAATTAGATTAACGAATTACATAAGTACTAACATAAACATCAAGATTGTCAATATAAATACTACTGAATGTGGTCATGAAAAACGTCAAATGTGGTGACAGCAAGAACATTGAACATGAGAGCAATCAGAATGAAAGGAAAAGTGGAGGCTTTTGCTTTCATTATGAATAGGAAAAAGGAGGTCAAGATAAACTTGAAAAACAAATCAGAACTCCTCACTCCGATAGATCTAGATCATTGCAAAAGAAATGAACCCTAAACCCATAATGGACAACAATGACAAACAGTTCACAAACAAAATGGTAGAAATAAAAAAAAAACTATTAGAAGAGGAAATCTGTGTACTAACAACGAGCTTACAATGAGCTTTAGGCAAAGATTAGCTAGAATGGTGTGTTGTGGCAGAAGATGGAGTGGAGCTTCGGCCAAGTGCAACAAAAGTTGAGATGATGTTGCGAGCACCAGTGTTGCTGTAATCGCACTCGAACACTGAAAGATTTGGCTAAACATAACGTAAGTTGAGCAACAACAAGCAAAGCTTGGGAAGAAGCAAGACAATCGATTCAAATGGGAGGTCATAAATTAAGGGGTGGTAAAAGTAAAATTCCCCTTTTATATAGTGGAAATTTATCCTTTTCCATTCCTTTAGTCTATTTGCACACTAATGCCTATATGACAAAATTCAACCATTTTCCTTTCTGTTAGTTGAATTTTGTCAAACACTACCCTTCCCCCCTGCCCTAGTTTAGGAAGAAATGCACAAATCCGAATGGATAGAATAGACATAGAGAGATATATCAAACATGTTATCAAATATTAGATAGTGTTTTACAATATATTCTTTTGATTTACTTCTTTCCATCATTTCCTTTCTATCGTGCAATAACCTTCATTCTAACTTTCTGTCTGAACTTTCTGTTGTGCACTAACCTTACGTCTGAATTTTTCATTTCCTTTCCATCAGAATTTTCCATCATGCACTTACAAACCTTTAGAGGGAGTCTCAAATTTTCCTACATAGAAAGACAATCTATAGACTAAAACAAAATCTTAAAACATAGTTTGACAATTTTAGTAGGATTGTATTAACTCAATGTCCTATAAGGCAACTAATGTTGGATGCGTTATCCTAACCATTTAAGTAGATGACACTTTACTTACAAGAAGTGATATAATAAGCATTAATCACACAAAGGCATTTCTGCATGAGCATTTTGTCATAAAGGATATAGGGAAACATAGGTATTTTCTAAGAATTGAATTTGCATGTATCAAGGAATAACTTCTCTTGTTGTAAAGAAAATATGCTTTAGATCTATAGGAGACAAGGTTGACAAGCTATAAACCAGATAACACACTTATTGAGCAAAATCCTCTATTCTAAGATGCTTCATCAAAGCAATTAGATGGCCTGGGTAGATACAGACAATTAATTGAAGTTGATATATCTGATTGTCACTAGACCTAACATTATTTATGCAATTAATCTATTGATTCAATTTACACATGAACTTAAAGACGTCCAATAGCAAAGTGTAGTTCAAGTTATAGCATATGTAAAGAAGGCTCTTGAAAAAGGTCTTATTTATGGAAGACATGGGCATTTACAAGTAAAAAGCTACATATTCAGGTTATGTAGGTGATAAAAGAGAAGAAATCTATTTCCTGTACCTATCTCAAAGGCAATTAAGTGACTTAGCATGAAAAAGGAAAAATGTGGTGTCCAAATTCAATGCAAAAGATAAGTATCGCTCTATGACTCAAGCAGCATGCAAAATGTTATGGTTAAAGTCCCTTCTTGAAGAACATATACGATTATGCATTGAGACAATCCAAGCAGCAATCTTCTTTGCAAATAATCCAATCTTTCATGAAAGAACGAAATATATAGAAGTTGATAATCACTTAATTAAAAATACGATTATAAAGGAGTTAATTGTCACTCCATACACTCAATCCTCATATCAATTAACTGATATTTTTACTAAAGGCTTAAATATGGAAGTTTTTGATAATCTATTGACAAAGCTGGACATATTTGATATATATGCACCAACTTGAGCAAGACTGTTAGATATAGGGTCGTACATACATATATTCTCTCCAATAACCCTATTTTGAATGTAATACCATTTTTCCTCTCTAACAACCTACATATTGGTAGCAAAAGAACCTAATATCTAGAAAATGAATTGATTGCCCAATTTTATTCCCCACACAATCTAGAATCCTATAAAAAAGGGAAATGCAAATGCATAAGAAATAAACCTAGGTCCTAGACAAATACAAAGCGTAAGCCTTGACATGTATTGAAGATTAATGAATTCATGACACATCAATAAATAGTGCAATGACAGAAATGACACCTAATATCATTAGAAAAATGATTTATTCCCCAATTAATTGTATCTTTTATGCATGATAGCAGTTTAAAGAATTTTTTAATATTGAAATAAATATTATAACAAACATTTTATTTTACTTCCCAAACCCTGCATCGATCATAACTTCACAAAAATTTCCTTTATTTAAATTTCATTGGACACGTGATTCATTCAACTTGCGTGCTCTTTAATTTTCCTATGGTTTCCTCTTGTTCCAAGATTTCACTATATTCTTTATAGTGTTATCAAGAATTTAAATTGATTGAGGCCATCGATCAGAAGCAGTATTTCAGGGGCCACATTCATTGTAAACCACTACATTTATGTTCAATATGACTCAAGACTGTGCTAAAAGATAAAGCTGAAATTTAGAAATATCATGCAGATCAACATCACCACATTTACAACGTGTATAAAACGTTCTAAAGTTGAGGATTTGAGAATCTTATAATTTATAAAGAGATATGTGAACAATAAATAAATAAAAATACTTACTCTTCTTCACCAGAAGAATCAGCTGACTCCACATCAATATTCTTTCTTGCCTAAAACAGATAAAATTTCTCTTTGAATAAAAATAATATAGTCTTATAAAAGGAGAGAGTGAAAATAACACTAAGGGATATCAAGAATTCCATTCATTATTTGGCAATTGAGACTGATATTTTCCTGTAGACTTTAACTACATAACTAATTTACTTAGTAGATGGTTTAGCGCTAGAAAAAAAGAAACAAATTTGCATAGCACTAGAAATCTATCCTCTAGCCACATAGCCCTTGGTAATGAATTCTTCTGACAGACTTACTCCAAGTACAATTAATGTTATAGGAAATCAGATAGTAGTACATTGTACCAGACAGGAATGAGAGTGACAAAGAATGAAATGAAGCAATGATATCACTATGGCAAATAAATGTGTTGCATACAGCCTGATAGGAATCACATGCACAAGGAAAACACATACAGATTTCATCAGTTATCCGCAACGGGAAAGAACCAAGACTGTAGATGTTTACAGATTCCACGAGATAAGTCTCAACACTAAGTAGCATTACACCTTAACTACTTTTGGATGGATTAAGAGCAGTTGTACTAGTACTTGCAAGAATTCAATTTGCAAGTTTCTTTCAGTATTTGCAGGTGTCAATTTTTGTTGACAATTTAATGATATCAACAATCTGAGTGTTTGGGCTTATTGATCGGTGTTCATGTCTAACTGTTGTACAGTCAAAGAAATTGACCCCTATTACTACTTGTTTATTGATACTACCTACTAATTTCTGCTACTTCTACAACAATAACTACTGCAATTCTTGCTTGTACAGTGTCTACTTTAGTTGTCCATATTTATTTCAATGTGTATTATTATATTTGAGTATGTTGCAAGCTAAATATCATAAATACTTACGAGAGAAAATTAGAGTATATGAACAAATAGATCCTTACATGGATAATAGGATTAGGATAAGTTAGGGTTCCTTGTGAGTTTAATCTCATGTTACTAGTTATGTATGGTTTCTCTCATGTAGCTTCTATATATATAGGTATTATCATTGATAAGAAATCAATTCAATTCTTTCACCATTTGTCTTCACAATTAAAATGAGTGACTTAGAAGTAATTAATTCATACAAAATACCAAAATGAATAATCATGTCAACATTTTAACTATAGAGATCAAGGGAAATTCTATTCAAATTCCCATGCATGATTTAAAAAGTAAAAGAATTTGATTTGCACAATTACACATGATACAAAAAACAAGAGAATTCACTTTTCCTACTTCTATTTCCAAATATGCATACAAAATTACAATTACCTTCATTGCAAATAAGAGCGCAAATACATTTATTTTAGATAGTCAAAAAGAATCTACGTTTCTTAGCTTTAATTTCTTTGTACACAATCCTCCCCTAAGACTTGTTTTATACTTATATTCCTATGTGTACACATCCAAGATACATTAAATAAGACATGCATGTCAATAGGACACATCGTTCAGAATTTAGACTGTCAGAAGTAGAAACATTGGCGCAGCCACCTAATAAAATGATAACCAACTTCTGAATGTCCTAGTACATGTTGGAATAAATCAACACCAATGATAACCATCTCGGAATCTCTAATGCATCATAATGTTGGAAGTGTTTGAACACATGTTCCATTGCTCAATACCCTTTTCGAACAAATTATACTTCCACTACATTTTGAGTGTGTAACTATCAACGAACCACTTAAAATTGAAAAGCATAACCATACGAGTATAATTAAAAAGTAAACATGGTATTAAACTACGGCATCACCCAAAAAAATATTAAAATAGTAAAATCACGTCAATGACAACTTAAAAATAAAAATTAGAAAATACAAGATAGCCAACTAAGGGAAATGGATATTTTCCTAAAAAAATTTGCCGGTTAAAAGAAAAAGTGGCCATTTTTAAAGTTGTTTTCTCTTTTTTTTCAAGAAACAAAATGGATTAAACAAAAAACATTTCAATGGCATTTAAATGGTAGTTTTTTCCCATTTTTCAAACAATGCATGAATGCATAAAGTAGGAACATTGTTGCGATGGAAATGAAGCATAAGGTCTAGTTTAGCAAATAATTATTTCTTCAAATTCAGACTGCTAGGTATAAATTCTCAAAGAATACAAAAGGAAGCTTACACTATTGCGTTCCCAAAAACTTGAGCGTTTTGTCTGAAAGGCCCTCCCATTCAACTTGGTAGGAGATTTAAACTCCATTCCAGGAACCTGAAAATTGATTCGAGATTCCACTGAAGAGAGAATATCTCCCATAGATAGAGGAATATCACGTGCTGGAGATCCATTAGAGACTTTATTTTCTGGAAATGTCTTGCTTTCAGGTTTTTTTATTAGATTAGTATGATCAATATATTGAAGGTCAGGCCCTCCAAATGATTCCACCTTAGCCGCAAAAGCTTGATTCTTTCCAAGGTTATCAGCTTCGGAATCATTACCCCCAAACACCTGATTAAGTAAAAGAAGGATAAGCAAAACAAATATAAGCACAAAATAAAATCAAATGTAGCATTACTTTTTTTTTGAGGAAAAACAGGGTGAATTTCATTGAAAGAAATAAGTTTCATCCACAAAAAGATTGACCAAGGAGGTCATCCAGCATAAAAGGAAAACAAAGTTAAATGTTAATCAACAAGATAACAGCCTCCTAAAAACAGAATCGCCCAGCAGCTTGATTGAAGGCATCCATCTCTTCTCAAGTTGCTCCAATGAAAACAGCCTTATTCCAGTTCAGCAAATAAGCCAACAGACTGCATGAACAAGTAACAGAACCCATAGTTGCTAAGATTTCCCCCAAACATTGTGGTTTAGTCCACCTTACACCACCAAACTCGCCAATTTACTCCACATTCATTAAAATTACAGTCACTCACCAACAACTATCTACAAATCCAAGCTAGAATAATAATTGGGCCCTAGATTCTTTAAAGAGCCATCTATTTGAGACATCCCCAATTTGTTTCAAGCTCCAACCTAGACATTGAAGTGAGTTTTGTCTCCTAGATCCCAGGCACATTAGACCATAATTATCGACTACATCCCCAGTAAACTTCTATTCAACCCTATCATTACATCCCCAAGTATTCAAAGAAAGCAACTTCATTGTTATAGCTGACCCCCTCCCCCAACAACGCCATCAGCTTGCTGCTACAAGTATTTCATATCCTCCTAAACCTAAGGTATCAAAATGAACCCAACCCAATAGACCTAACCCAAACCAGACCCAAATAAGATCACCTGTATCCATGTATATAACTGAGGCAGGTCTGACCCCACTGATAGATTTAAATGCATCAGGTTTAGGTCAAGAAGTGTAAGGCATGACCTATTATTGGTAGTATTTTAGTTTTTGTAAAATAAGACCTGTAAAGAGAAATAACACACACTATTACTGTTTGCATAGACAATAGAAATGGAGACATTTAAATTTTAATTATATGTGGATTGCATGAATGAGAGACCTAATCAATGATTATGATTTGAACCATTTTTGAATAACTTGAAAGATGATGTATCCTAAGTAGATGTTGAGCATTTTATAAATGTATTATCAAGTTTTTTTGTATTTAGTTTGACAATTGATAAATCAATGATACAAAATTAAATGGGTACAAGTTTTAATTTTATGGGTCCATGACCTGAATGACACAATCACGTCCATATTTGACCAGATTTAGCAAAGTGACCTGCTTGATCCACAATGTCCCAAAAACATACAGGTCAGGTTGGATTGACTCACTTATTAGCAAGTTGGGTCCAAGTCTTGAAATTTAGACCTGTTTGGAATTTGGGTCAGATTTGACCCAAACCAAAAACGATCGAGTCTGAATTAAATGGGTCACCTGACCCACCCATTTAACACCCCTACCAAAATCCTTGGCGACCATTCTCTCCTAGAACTCTTCCCCTACAACTCCAATGATTCAGCATGTTCCACGATCTATCATACAACCACCCTTACACACCATTATCGTGGCTTGTAGGGAAGTAGAAAGGATTAGAAGAGGAGTAAAGTCCATCCTCCACTAGTGGTCTCATCAACAGCAGATCCCCCTTGTTGCTCCCTAAACCTCAACAATCACTTCCTTCTTATGTAACATTCAATCCTACACTAAGATACACAACACTATTATTCAAAATAAAGGTCTTCAACCCCAATGCACATGCCTTTTACTTAACCTACCTCTTAGCAATTCCAATCATAGAGTTTCAATCTTCTCATTAACAACCACCTAAAACCATTCCCACTTCAACTAAAGAAAATTCCTTTTTCGTTTTACTTTGGCTACCCCACTAGGAGGCCCTTGACAATCACGCATTTGTAGTTCCTAGAAACTCCTTGTCTAACCACTGCTCCCACCCTAACCCCCTTTAAAAATCAAAGTAGCATTTGACTAATCTTAATTTTAAACCATCCTTGCTTGACAAATTATCATGCAATAAAGCTCATTGTTGCTACCTTTAGCTTTGAACAAGAGGATGCATCATGGTAAAACTGAACAAGCCCTCTCAGATAATTCCACAACACTAATAAAGATAGCAATTCCCCATAAATCCAAAGTGAAGCCAATAAGATGCAATCATCATACTTGCCTCTGGAGAGCCCACCAAGCACTTGTGTGCCACTGTCATTTTCTCCATGATGCATTGCCACTATCACTCTCTCTTCACAAAATCTGCATCAAATTAGATACCTACACTAAGCTTAATGTCTTTTACCTAAACACAGACACTATTTTCCCTCCCATAAGCAACTCTATTGTTGTGCCCAATACAGCTATGATTGCAAATGGAGGAATAGGACGGACATAGATTTCCAAGGGTCATGCCAGCCTTACCCAACAAAGATGATGGAGAGTACATACATAACTAGTCCATTGTTACTTTCCACCTCACAAAAAAGGTTATAAAATATTACTAAAGCAATTTTATTGTAAAAAAATAATATTATAAGTACAAAATAGTGTGTTTCGATTGCAAAGACACATTATAAAGATCAAAAGAACAAAATGGTTCCCTGATCAAAGACAAACAACTGCTATGAAGGATCTGTACCGTATTTCAAATCCATAGAACAGAATGAAATATATTACACCAAATTCACTATAGAAAGATTAATCATAAAACTAAGCTAGGTTACTGCAAATTTAGTGTTACACTTAACTGAGAAATCTTCCCTTTTACATGTTTTTCCATGTCTTAGAAGAGTTCTTATGACGTTTCAAATTTAATCAAATGTTGAATAAAAAAGTAAAGTTGATCTCAACAAGGAGATGATAATCATAACAAGAAATCAAAAACATCAAATCATTCTTCACATGGTTAAATGCCCATGACTTGGGATTCATTTTTGTGACTATGGTAGTGTTTAAAACAGTTCATCTAGGTTATGTTTTTTCAAAAACTAACTTATTGGCCTCTTAAAAACTTTGTTTGGATCCAAAGATTGATGTAGCTTTTAAAAGTCTTATTCAAAAAGATTGTATCAGCCTTGAAACTTGCACGGTGAAAATATAATACTTCGTTACAAAATATTTTGGGATGAAGATGTAGACAATGAACCATCTCAAAGAAGACTGATCATCATCATCATTAATAATAATAGCTACTATTATTCTTAATAATAATACGAATAATAGCAATCATTATTACTATTAAGAATTATTATGATTGTCTATAACATTAATTAATCATTATATCTATATTAATGATTAACCATATTAACACTATTTGTTAAAAAATAATATTAAAATTGATCATCAATGATAATTATCATTACCAATATTATAATTAATATTGTTGGAGTTAATTATCATTAAGTGTCATTAAGTGTTTTTAAGTGTTGTTATTCCAACATGACTATTGGGACAAGTTTAGGCAATCATCTACTCCTTCAATTGTCACTCATTCCGCCACCACACCAACCATCTTAGGAACACCCACCTACTACACCATTCGTTAATCTCAATTTGTTCTAGATTACTCAAGTAGATTTTGATGAACTAATGATATATTGGATTCAACAACAAGAAGAAACTTCTACAACTCATATATATCTACACTTCATGCATCCACTACCTCTGATTCTTCTTACATTATTGATTTGTGTGCTTCTGATTTGTGTGCTTCTAATTATATTACTAGTAATGATTTTCTATTTTCTCGTATTACTAGCATTTCTAGCATAAAATCTATTATCATTGCTGATAGACACAACTACCCTGTCTTGGGTGAAAGCACTTGTTACTTCTAATATCACCTTAGAAAAAGTCTTATATATTCCTAACGTTTGCAATAAACATTCTCTCTGTTAGTGCTATCACCAAACAATTATATTATTTTATCTCTTTTTTTCTTTTTCATTATACCTTTCAAAATCTACAAATGAAGAGGTGAATTGGTATTAATCATAATCATGGTTGTGGAATTTACATTTTGGCCAAGAATGATATACCTCGTGATCTTGCCTCTATAGTTACCTCTAATGGCTGCTTCTTGCTTTGACACCAACATCTTGATCACCCTTCACAACGCAAGCTTCAAGAGGCTCTTCCTTGGATATCTATTCAACATTTCAATTGTCCTTGTATTATAGGTAAGTATTTTCGTACTACCTATGTTAGTCAAAAGTTGTCTCTTGCACCCAAACCTCTTGATATCATCCATTATTATACTTTAAGACCCTCTAGAGTCACATTTATTTCTAGTTATCATTATTATGCTATTTTATCGACAATTTTTCTAAAACCTCTTTGTTGTATCTATTGAAAAAACATCAAACTACATTGAAGGTTATTCATTCCTTTTTCAATGAAATTTAAAATCAATTTGATATTATTTCAAAATATTTCATTCTAGCAATGCACTTGAGTTTACCCGATCTAGTGTTGCTTCTTTATGTGTTGAGTATGACATTCTTCATCAAATGACTTGTGCACATATATCTCAACCAAAATGAAATTGTTGAGCATAAACATCAACACATCTTTAATGTTTCTTGCTCTCTTTTGATTGAGATGCATGTACCAAAATATTTTTGGCCTAACATTATTGTCATAACCTCCTATTTGATCAATCGATTGCCTTCTAACTCTTTAAGGAGAGCAATTCTTTTACAACATCTTTGTCCTAAAAAAGAATTATTTCCTCTTCCTCTCAAGGTTTTTGGATGTACCACATTTGTAAAGAATTTGACTCATGAACTTGACAAGATTTCCCCTAGGTTCATTAAGGAGGGGTTTGTGCACTCGAAATCTGACGGAATTGAAAATTTTTTCCGTCAGATTCCAAGTCATGAGGTGTTTGTGTATTTTGGAATTCAAATTCTCTAGGAATTTGAATTCCAATCATGTGTAAAGGTTAGGAAAATGAATTCCCAACCTAAAAGGTCGGAATTCATTTTTCAAAAGATCGCTCGACGTTCGCCCTCGCCTGTTGAAGTATATATTGTTAGTATTTTTTATTTAATTAATTATTTTAATATTATTTTTATTAAAAATAATGTATTAATTATTTTTTATTATTATTATTTAATTTTATAATATTAAAATCATAAATATTATTTAATTATTATTATTATTTATTTTATTATTTAATATATAATATCAAAATTTCAAAAATTATATAATTTTCCTAACTTTCTATGGCTAACACAAACAAAATCTTAAAAGTCATTTATGGCTAATAGAATGTTCATAATTATATTTTTTTATAATCAAAGTATTTCAATAATTATTTATTATTTACTTTCATTTATTCACTTCATAATAATTATATGTTTAAAAAAGTTATTTATTATTACATTACGAGGAATATAGAATTTATAATTAACCTTTTGTTGTTTTAAATATGTATTATAACTAAAAAGTTATCAATTTCTGTAATTTTTTATTTATTTTATATAATGATATACTTAATTAATTGATAAATGATATATAAATATTTAATTTAATAATATGTTCATTTATTAATGCAATTAATTCATTTTTTGATTAATTACATTTTCACTAATTACTTTAATTCATCACTTAACTTTATTAAAAATCAATTCTGTTCAATTTCCTTCAATTCTGTTGTGCACAAACACCTAAATTTCAATTTCTGTCAAATTCCTGAACATGCACAAACACCTAGATTTTGAATTTTTTCCATCAAATTCTGTAGAATTCAAATTCCGTTAGAATTCAAATTCTACGGAATTCAAATTCTAGATGCACAAACAGGCCCTAAGTATATGTTTATTGGATACTCTCAATCCTCTAAAAGATATCATTATTATCATCCTCCTACTCCATGGCATCTTATTTTAGCTGATGTTTTTCAAAAAAATGTTCCCTACTTTTATTTATCTGCTAAAATTACAACTCTTTTGTCATCTTAGGATTCTCCTTTGAATGTATCATCCCTTGTTGTTAAGTCTTCTCGATCATCAAAGGAGTCACCATCATTACCTCCTTCATCAATCATCATCATTGCCTCCTTCATCTAAGGCACCACCATCACTCACATCACCTCTACATCCTATATCCAAGACATCACTACCTCTACTACTACCTTCACTTCAATCACCCCCATCGCCATTAACCTCCATGTAAGTTTATCATCAACAACCACATGAACCACCCACACCATCGGTTGGACCCTCTTCTCCCACGATAGATCCCTCTTTTAACTTACCTATTGCTTTGAGCAAAGGTACTTATTCCTATACATCTTATATCCAACTATATTTCTTATGATATCCTATCACTTGATTATAAATGTTTTGTCCTTATTATCACATCATAATCATTACCCAAGAATTATCAAGAGGCACTTATTCTTCCACATTGGAAGAAGGCTATGGATCTTAAAACGTAGGTACTCTTAGGTCAACAAACATGGCAGCTTATTCCTCAACCCAAAGATATCCCACGGGTTGGCTATTGATGGGTTTTCACAATGAAATATTGCCCTAATGGTACTATCAAGCATCATAAAGTTCGACTAATGGTCTACAACTTACTCAAACTCACGAAATTAATTATTATGATACATTCTCTCCAACGACTCATCTCAATTCTCTTTGTATCCTATTGTCTTTAACAATGAATCAATCATGAACCCTATATCAATTGAATGTACAAAATGCTTCCTTATATAGTGATCATTAAAAGGTACATGGAGCAACCTCCAAGTTTTGTTACTTAGGGAAAGAATTAGGTTTGTAAACTTTGCAAAACTATATATGGACTTAAACAAAGTCCACGAACTTGGTTTGACAAACTTAGTTCAATGATACTTTCATGGGACTTTGCAAAATGCAAGGTTGATAGTTCAATCTTCATTAAAGTTGAATGTTGGATATATTATTCTAACAATATATGTAAATGATATTCTTCTCACAGGAGATGATAACATAGACATTACATTTACCAAGACCTTCCTTGATAAACACTTTGTGATCAGAGATATGGGCAAGCTCTAATACTTTCTTATGATTGGATTTGCCTATGTCAAGGGTAAGATGACTCTCTCCTAACAAAAGTATGTCTTAGATCTCTTAAAGGAAATAGGACTTTTGAATTGTAAACGGGAGACAACACCTATAGATCTCAATCTACTTATATAGGACAAGGACTCAGAGTTTCTTGAGGACACAGGTCAATATAAAAGGCTTATTGGCAAATTAATCTCTCACTATAATGCAACTTGACATTTCCTTTACCATTGGTCTTCTAAGTCAATTTATGCAAAAGCTCATATTGCTTGTTGCATATATTAAGAATCATCTTAGAAAAAGTTTGATTTACTTCAATAATGGTCATCACAATGTTTTAGCCTATTCCAATGCTAGTTATGTGGGAGACAAGGGAGAATACAAGTCTACCATCGAGTATTATACTTATTTTAAAGATAATTTAGAGACCTAAAGGAGCAAAAAGCAAGTGTTGAGTCCAAATTTTAAGCTATATCACAAACAATGAGTGAGCTTTGTTGGATCCGATCAAACAAGCTTGGTGTTCGAGTTCCCACTCCTATAGTTATGCATTGTAACAATAAGTTACAATTTATATTACCAATAATGATACTTTCCATGAGAGAATGAAACATATTAAAGTTGACTATTACTACATTCATGATTTCATGTAAGTCCCTTCAAAAAGTTACATGACAAGTTGGGTTTACTTAATTTCTATTCTTCACCTTGAGGGGGAGTATTGGAGTTAATTATCATTAAGTGTCATTAAATATCATTAAGTATTTTTGTGTTGTTATTCCAACATGACCCTATATGTCTATTGGGATTTCCTATATATCTGTTGGAGTTCTCCATATATCCATTAAGGTTTTCCATGTGTCCATTGGTTGTACTTGCCTCTCTATAAGAAAGTTCCCTATTTTCCCTTAGTAATGCACAATCTCTTTCTTCCACTAAACTCTTTCTCTTAACTAATATTAATGTCATATTGTATGAATAAATTAATTTTTATATGAATCATAGGATTTTGTTAAGTTAGGATTCCTTGTAGATTTAATCCCACATTGCTGGTTATGTATTGGTCTCTTGTGGTTTCAACCTTCTACATATATAAAGAGGCATTGTCTTTGTTAATGGAACAATCCACTCTTTCATGTCTTCATATGATATCATAGCTTAGATTTCTTGGGTAGAAAGAGAGAAACCCTAGTCACTTTCGCTAATTTATAGTGGTGGTGATGTTAGACCCAAGCCATGGTTATTCTTCTTTTTCAATTTTTCAACATTAAACCTAGTTGTTTTCCATTTCTCCTCTCTCATCCTCATCCTCATCCTACTCTCAAGCCTAGTTGTTTCCCACCAAACACTAGCACCCACCACAACAGCCACATTATGATATCATAGCTTAGATTTCTTGGGCAAAAAGAGAGAAACACCAGTCACCTTCGCTAATTTATAATGGTGGTCATGTTAAACCCAAGCCATGGTTATTCTTCTTTTTCAATTTTTCAACATTAAACCTAGTTGTTTTCCATTTCTCCTCTCTCATCCTCATCCTCCTCTCAAACCTAGTTGTTTCCCACCAAACACTAGCACCCACCACAACAGCCACATCACCACCATCAAGTACACCTAACCCCATAAATAACTACACCTCTTCCAATGTCACCATCATATGCACCAATAACTCCTCCACTTCCTCCTCCACTTCCTCCTCCATTTGCCATCACCATCCTCAAATCAACCAATAAGTCTAACAATGTTGCCCAAACCAAACGGAAAAGTCACCCCATCTTACTAATCTACCTAGCTCCTCTCTTACCTCCTTCACCACTACTACCAACAAGCAAATCCACACTCTACCAATTCCATGGAGATTTGACTCCTTGACATCACTACTCCCTAAGGAGTGCATCTACCAATGCCACCCAACATCATTGCCTCCTATGCCAACCCCACAAACTCCAAAGTCCAGATCCATCTTCCAACTCTATCAATAATGGGTTTGAGAAAAGAGGTACAAAGAAGATAAGGAGATGTTTCAGAAAAACCAAAAACAAAAGAAAAGGGGAGGAGGCCATTGGAAACAAAAGCCAGCAACAATTAAAGGAAGCTTTTACATGAACTAGGGGAAGGCAGCTTTTAGTAGAAAAGCATCCAAGTTTGAAGGATGTTTTCTGAACAAGTGAGTTACTTGCATGCTTGAATCTAGTTATTTATGATATACACTTATTTTAAAAAACCTCAAATAAGTAATTTAAAACAGATGATGTCTTTCGCAAGGCCTAATAGGATAATTCTCATTACTAACCAAAAGAGTATAAGACCTGAGAAACAAAAACAAATAAAGAAAAATTGCAAGTTTTCACCCAAGTACCAAACAACAGGTTTTGCCAGCACCACAAACACGTCCAGTAAACAACTCTGCTGCTGGAACACATTTGATGCCTTTGAAATAAATTCCAGTTATGAGGGTGAAGTTATGCAGTAGGTGTCTTGATTATTAGTGTTGATATGAGTGAAAGGTAATGTTTATGCAAAAACTCCAAAAACTTTTATCAACATTCTATGCATCCAAATGGAAGATCATGTAGGGTCTTCTACGATCAAAAAGATCTACTTGGCTAACCACAATTAGCCTGTCTATGACAGTATGAACAAAGAAAGCATGTAAACAAAATATTAAATCAATAATTATGAGACCTTGACTGCAACAAAAAATATGCAAACATGACCACATTTTGGCAAGAATATGAACCTTGTAATCATAAAGATCACTCCCAGCATAGCCACTACTTTCACTGAATTTTCCACTAAGTACACGTTCAGGATCATCATCCACTTCCGGATCAACATCATTTTCAGCATCATGGTAACCATTCTTTTTAATATCCAAGTTTCCATCATCAGTTGATTCCTCACTTCCACTATCAGCTATTTGAGATTCTGGCGAAAGTGAACATCTTTGTAAGTTATCATCCTGTAGGATGGAAAGTTCAAACAACATGAGTAGCGTACATAATTTTGTTTCAAAGCCAACAACAAGACAACAGAAAAAGATTATTTGCGTGTACCATTATTTCAGAGACCACTTATACCAATAATTCAAAAAAGGACACGTATAATTGTAGATATGTAAAAAAGCAAAAAAGCAGATACTTCAGAGGTCTGAAAATACGATTGATGTCAAATGCATATAAGGAGATATGTACTTCTACCATAGTTTTTTGATAACGATTGAATAGTGACATGTTTTATTTCCTCTATTAGTACTTTTAAAGTAAGGAAATACAACCTGTGTTACAACTGATGGTTTACATTTCTATTACAGCTGTTGAACCAGATGCCTAAGCACTCAAATCCCTTTAGGAACTAACCAGCTCATTGTTAGAACTGATTAAGGATGTAACAATGATCGAAGACTATTTAAGGTAAGTTTTTAGTGTCATACTTTTTGTTTTAGTGTCATTTAAATTTTGGACCTCTTGTTTTGTTTATGTATTGACTATTATTATAAGTTAATGTGGAACACCTGCTACCTACAATTATGCTAATGTGGAACACCAGGATGCTACCTAAAATCAACAATTCCCACTGAAAGGGCAAAGGTAGACATGTGGAACACCTGGATGCTACCTAAAATTGTTATTGTATTTGTTGTTTAAATATTTTTAAAAGTTAATTTGCAAATTATTTTGTTAAATCTATAAAAGCATTTACTGATGCAGACCACTATTTATTTATGTGTGTTTTAATTATTGATATACATAGAAAAAACATATATAATTATATATATACTAATATATAAATATATATATATATATATTAGCATGGACATCAAAGCACCTTAATAATCACGACTTCCACTTCAAAGTTCAAAGGCAAGCTTATAATATCACTTGCATGTACTTCTAAACTGAAGGCAAGCATATAACATGAATACAAAAAATATGACATAGGAATGGAAGCAAAAAAAGTTACTTTGGAGGTCTTAAAATATGATCAATGTAAAATGTGTATCAGTAAATGTGTATAATCTTACTGCTCCAAAAATGTGTATATTTAAAACCAATATTAACACTTTATAACTTGAACAGAAATAAAATTTAAAAAATATGTCCACGGTATAAACAAAGCATAGAAAGAGGAAGCATCTTCATAGATGTGGATTCCAGGATTTTTTATTCATTAAACATTTAAAACACCCAAGAAAAAAGGAAACTGGATCCACTTTTTCCCTTCAGCTTAGGTTTCACTTAATTTGCCTAGTGTACTAGATAACCCCCTCATGTTCTGCTCTTGTTTTAAGCCTTATGGAAATTTACCCTTTTAGCCAGAAAAAACAAGGAAGCAAAAGCAACTCATATCAAAAAAAGGAACACAGATATCTACGATACAAAAGAATTTAGAATTTTTCATGAATGAAGAAAATATTGGAATAAATTTCCATCCATTGTTGTAAAGATGCATCATCCATGAAACAAAGTTTGTCCAATTCAAGTTGTCTAACGTGCAAAAAGATGAGACCACTGTGGTCTCCCAAATGTGAAGATATTATAATCCAACCAAGCTTCTTCTTGATCAAATAACCGCAGGTATGTTGAACTGTTTAGGATGAAATTAGTACGTAACAAGGCAGTAATTGATGTACCAAATATTCACAAAAGTTTTAGTAGAAAAAAATTCTATACTAAGGATATTAACTGTCACTTCTCAAATAGGAAAAATACATCATCAAATTCCACAAGAGCAGCCATGATTGCCGGGAAAATTTACAAAATTTGCTGTCATTAAATATCCCATAAAGATGAAATTCAACTATTAGAAAATATAATGAAATCAATGCAGCAACAAGCTTCGAACATCAAATCTGTATATGAAATATTGTCAAAATAATTTATGGAAACCACAAAACTCTAGAACCAATATCATGCCATTATATGATTCATCAAATATTTCACAAACAACTGAGCAAGAAGAACCATACGTCAAATATATTCTCATATTCCTCTATAAGAGTAGTTATGATAGCCTGGGCATTGTTTGCAGCATTTGCAGCTGCTAAAAGCTGAGCAGAATTATCTCCATCAACATCAAAATCATCCTCCAGTTCACATTCACCAGCAAGTAGCGGCCGCAGAAGCAATGGTGCCATACAAGCAGCAACAGCAGATGGTGTCATCCGATTTTCAGAAGCATGAGAAGAAATAGTGTGCATCATTTTAAGAATTCTGATAAAGAAATAAAAAAATAAATTAATAAACTTGAAAATATGATAATAACAAATGAACAAAAGGACTGAATTCAAGGATACAATGGTAACAAATCATACAGTGTCTTCATTTTACTAGAAAATATTTTATTTTTACCTTTTCAGGACAATTTTACATAAATGAAACAAATATCCAGACAAAACACCTAGTAAAACCATGAAAATATGCAACAGATTGCCCAAGATATCATGCCAATAAGAGTTGATACTAAAGCTCACCTCTGCAACAATCGACGATTTGGTTCAGGAAATGTTTCAGATATAGCAGATCGCATTGCATTAACATGAGATTCCTTCTGTTCAATTCCTTGATAAAAGTAAACAAAATTCAGCATCCACAAAATAAAATAAAATCAAACTAACCAAAACTAATTATCGAACACCATCACTTACAATATTAAGATACAAGTGACATGATTGACGCCTGTAGCAAATCAAATATTTAAAAAAATTGACAGGCCAAAATATGGGCAAACCCAGTGCACAAAACTCCTACTAATGTGGAGTCTACGGGGTGTCCAATTATATGTAACCATCTCTCATAAGTAGCGAGGATGTTTATCAAGATTCAAACCTATAACTTCCATGTTACAATTGAGCAACCTTACCGCTGCACTAATTCTCGCCTTGACTAGCCAAAATGAGGTAAGTATAATTTTGTTGATCAGCAAATGCCAAAAAATTATAAAAATCTAGAGATGCAGCCATAGAAATAAATTGGCTTTGTTATTGAATTAAGTTTAATAGTGATAGTAAAAACACCAAACTTTTAAGGAAATATCAGTGGAAACATGGTAAGAATAAGGAAGTACACAGAGAGAAACAAAAAAATATGAATTTTGATGTGAAATTCTATAATAAACTAAAGTAAGTAATATACACATATGAGAGTACAAATATTTCATTTCCGGACTTTTATCACGAAAAATGCTACATACAGTTTTTCCATAATTTGGAATATTAGTAGTTAAGATATCATGATTCTTACATTACATTTAGGTACTAATTTAGAATAATTATTGTTTTCATGGCTTTAGTGAATTCTATAATCTAAATCAATTATTTCATTTCCCTATAATTTTAAATTTTAAAATTTTTCTTTTATTCAAAACTTTTCAATTGAGAAGGAGTCTCCATACAATAGTAAGGTTGCTCTATTTGTGATCTAGAGATCAGGAAATCATATTCATGTATGTACAACCAAGGTTCAAACATCAATCCATATTGGCCATTTTTCGTTGATACAGTTTGAATTTTCATATTAACAATACCGAAACAGTATCTATTTTAGATATCGTTAGAGTTCAAATAATCCTTCCTTCAGGACTATTGTCTTTTCACAAAGTCATTGGAATTAAAGATGTTTTTAAGCTACGAAAGGTTAGATCAATCAATCAATGCATCAGATCAATTGATCGATTTAGTAGAGTTTTCTTTGTCATGTTGTCACCTTCATTGCCAACCACCAAAGCCTTCAACATTTACAATGGAAGCTTCTGCCTCTCCCCAGACCATCGAAACACATTAGGGTTTTAGTGGGTGGGATGAGCAATGAAGAAGAAAGAAGAAAAGAGAGGGAGTGAGCCATGCACGTGGGAAGAAAAGAAAAAAAAGTAAAGGGAAGGAGAAGAGAAAAAGAAAGAAGAAAACGAAAAGAAGGAAAAAGGGAAAAAAATAGAGAAAAAAAGGAAATAAAAGGGAGAAGAAGAAAAATTAAAAAATTTATATTAAAATTATATTTAAAAATGGTGAAGGTATTAAAAATTTTATATTTTTATAATTTTTATTTTAAAAATATATATATATAATTATAATTAACATTTTTATTATGTTCTCACAAACTTTATTATCTATTTTTTTAACTAATTTACATGATATTTTTAAAAAATATTAAATACATTATATGAATAAAAATTTACAATTTACCCTAAAATCCTATAATTGATAAAAATTTTAATTATGGAGATTATTGAGAAAGAAAAGGAAAAAAGGAAAATAAGAGAATGGAAGAGGAAGAAAATGAAAAAACCTTATTATATAGAATATGATGAAAGTATTAAAAAATCACAAAAATCCTGATATTTTTTAATTTTTTTTATATTTTCTTATGAATAACATTCCTCTTCTACTTATCTATTATATTTTCCCAAACTTCATTTTTTATATTTTTAATTAATTCATACAATATTTTTTTAAACGATATTAACCATATTATAGGAATAAAAATTTATAATTTACTCTAAAATCTTATAGTTGATAAAATTTTTAATTATGAAGATTTTGGAAATTCTCTAATACTATGCATAATCTTATTAATTGGTGTTTCAATATGAATTGTAACCTAAATTCTATTTAAATGTAACTTAATAAATATTAAACTTTAATTTAGATTTTATTGAAATTTAACCTAAATTTTTAATTATTTGTTATTATCAGTTTTTTTCAATTATTTGTATATGATTTAAAACTTTTCTCAAGACTATTATATCTCTATCTAATTTATATTTTGTTCATGATAATTACCTAAAAAAATTATTTAGGTATTTTTATATCCTTATCATAACTTATTTTATCTTATCTTTAAATTTTAAGTTGAAATTTTTTAACTGTTTCCACTGATACAATCTTCGATCCTTGATACATTTCCATTTTTTAAAGAATTGATCCTTGATAAATTTCCATTTTTTAAAGAATTGATCCTTGATACGATACCGATATTTGAACAACCCACCCTAGATTCTACATTAGTGGGAGTTTACTGCACAAGGTTTGACCTATATTCTAAACTTTTCAATTGCTATATAGTTTTATCATATTTTGCATGGGAAATGCTTATGATAAATTTTCATATTATTCTTTTTTTAGTAGTTATGATATTGTTCTCTTATTTCCACATAAGAACTAGCACAAGTACCTTTGCTAAATAAAAAAATTTCACATAAACAACCAAGGATTCAAGAATACAGCCAACTTGTAAAGTGAATATTAGCATTTGATAAAAACAATAAGTTAGCATACAATAAAGTTATTAATGGCTACATAAAAAATAAAAGTGCCTATAAAAGTGATGTAGAAAAATTAGACATAACATGAAAAAAATGGTAATATTGTAATAATTATTTATAAAAGTAACATTGGTAACTTTATAAAAGTAGCATTTTCTCTTATCATCATTCTACTTTAAGTTACTTCCATGTTGAGATTTTTCTTTCCTATTTTCTCAATAATACACTATTGGAAGACTTTTTGTACTTGATTTTGCCTTTTTTTCATTTATGGTCACAATGTTCAGCAATTTAAGTCATTAAGAAATGATCAAAAAGATAACCAGTCAGGCAATGAAACAGAAACAGAGAAAAAAGAATTTAAACAGGAAAATGTCAGGGAAACATGGAACTTCTTTCAGAAACAGGTAACAATGCATCTTAAACTTACTGTAGGCTTCAAGTAGAGCAGTGCAACAAGATGCTGGAACTGGAGATGATGGAAGTTCCCTAAGAACATGCTGCGAAAAATGGATGATGTAAATGTAGAGAATCCATGAGGGATTTCCATAAAATTAGAAATTGTCACCAAGCTAACCTTGACACAGTCACCAACAACATGTGCATCCTCATCCGAGGTGAATTCTGTCCTCCCTAGTTCCAATTAAAACCAAAAGACAACAAATAGCTTATCAGAAAAAGGACCTTCCAATCAAAAGCACAACCATGACACTTTCAGGTATGGTCAATTTTAAAAAAAAACATTGACTCATTAAAGAAAAGCAAGACAACCTTGTTCATACTCTTGTACTCTACGATCAACCTCCTCAACATCAGCAGCTTGCCGCAAGATTCCTTCTACATTCATTCCTGTTAAATATATTGACAAAGCATTGACAAAGATTTGTAAGCTAGCAGATATCTTCAATGTTTTGCATGTGGTTGCGAAACCATCTAAGCATTTTTGACTAAGGCATGATATTCAAAGAGCAATTTGAGGTAGCAGTTTACATCATTATAATAGATTTGCAGAATCAACAGAGAATTTAAAAGATACCAATAGAAAATAGCATTTTATGTTAGTTAAAGTGATTTGAGATTGGTATGGCCTAGGCATGTGACTTTGGATTCATCTTATCATCCCAAAATTCAGAAACATACTGCTGAAATTTTTCTGAGTGGCAACAAGGAATATATTAAAAACAAGAAAGGAGGAGCCTACACATGTCGTAGTTGTGCTGAAATTAAAATACAAATCCAAAAGAAAATTGGGTTTCACATGAGAAACCATAACAGAAAAGGACAAAAGAAAAAATAACAAAGCTAAAACAAAGGAAACACTCCAGCCGAGCCTCAACATAAAGTCACAAGTGTCTGAAGTCACACCAATACCCCTGTATCACCATGACTACACTAGCTCACCAAGACCTTGTCAACCCAGTCAGTTGCAAATCCCACAAACTTAGACAAAAAAATTGCCATTGCGAGCAATGCCTCAGAACACCTTATTGATCCAACAACACCACTAAACGAAACCAAGAATGGCGCAGCATAACTTCTTCCTATTCTTGTCTAGAACTCTCAAAAAGATCTTGAATCTAACTCATGACAAGTGTTCAACCCCACAAACAAATACCACCATCTACCAAGAGATGGATATGTAAAGAATAGCTGCCATAGATTTTCTTCATGAATATGTTTGCATATGCTTTCCAATGAAAATCCCCTCCTCTGCAACAAACAACTATATATAGAAACACCTCCATGCCATATCTACCACAAAAATAACTACACCTTCGTGGACATCCATCTCCTCCATTAGTACTTCAGCTCACTGTGCATGGTGCTTCCATATGTTACTCTCTAGTAATAGGAATTTGACTATATGATAGATCAATTATTGCACCATCACCATATGTACAAGGGATACCCTGTAGAAACCATGAGCATGGAGGAAAGAAGAATCCAAACAAAGCCCCAAGATTTTGTATCAATCAAATTCCTTCAAAAATGAGCATCCCAAACTATTCTATCCATAAAACACTCGAACACACTCACTTAGGTGAAGGAGACAATTGAGTAACTAACATCAAAAATCTAAGAGCCAAAGGAGAGTTACCCACCTGCACATCATCCTAAAAGGAGACTAAGCTAATGCAATACCCAATCTAATCATGACATTTGATGCTAAATCCCATACAACACATGACCTATTTCAAATAGATTAATGACACACTATCATAGGTCTTTTCCATGTCCATTCAAAACTAGGTTTGAATATCATTGTATCCACTGGCCTCAACACATTCATGTGCAACTAAGAAACCATCCAAAATCTAGCACCCCTTGACAAAGCAATCCAGTAATCTTCAACGACATAGGGTAGAAATGATTTAAGTCTCTCCACCAAATATTTTGCTGTTATCTTGTAAATGCTATTAAGGAGGCTAACATTCTGAAATATGAAATAAGGCTCCTCTTGTCTTCAAAAAATCAAAGTGAAAAAAGTTTTATTTGCACAACCAATGTCTCCTTTATGTCATTGAAAGTCAATCATAATTTGCAATATATCATCATTGACCAGGTCCCAAAAACACTAAAAAACAGAAATGGAAAGCCATATGATCTCACTAACTTATTCTCTACCATTGGAAAGACAACCTCTTTTGCTTCCTCCGTGAATTTTGATTCCAACTGCTAGGCTTATGCATTTGTAATCAGTAGAAAACCAGGGTCAGGAAGCTCAAAGAAGGTGATCCCTTTATTGCCCATATGTTCTTCAAAATAACTTTCAATATGATATTGAGTGTTGTCCTTGTCTAAGAAAGTTTCCCTTCTATTGGTAGTCAATGCTTCTTGGTTAATCCACTGATGGTTAAAGGCCACTCTACGAAGAAACATCCCTTGCTTCCAACCACAAAGCCCAAGATCTTTAATGCCAAGAAATTTCCTTTTAGTTAAGCCACTCAAGATAAAATTTTAGATACTACCTTGTTTCCTGCTCATACTCCGACAAACCACCAAGTTGCTCCTTTTTATCAAAATTTATAGTTAAACTAGCTAGCTTGGCTGATTTGACTTCTAGACTTCCAAAGCTTCAAGCGATGTTTTACATTTTGGACACAGTTAAACAGTGGCAATAGTTCAGATCTAAACATGAAACCTACATGTCTAAATTTGTGGGTCTAGTGTTTGGGTCCCCAAAAATCAAACCTGTAAACCTATACCTGCACTCTTCATGGGTCTAAGTCCAAGTCTTTCAAGACTCTAACCCACATACCCAAAAAAATATTATAATGCATATATTTAATACATATTGATGTATATGTAAGAATAAGAAAAGAATGGTTTTTATGGTAATTAGGGATATATTAATGTCTTCCACTTTATTTAATAAGGAAAAAATATTGATTAATATTTTTGACAAAGAAATTGATTATTAGAGCTAAATAGATGCATTTATTATACATATTTATTTATAATTATACATTTTTGGCATAAAAATTGAAATGCAAACCTCCAATTACTTATGCTAAGAAAATGTCCATGCCAAATGCCTTGGTCTCCTATAAGCAAATTATTTCTGCCTTTGATTTTTATAACACTATTTCACCATTCTATGTTTATTTGCATGTTCCAACTCCATGATGTTCCATGAAGCAATCTTCATTGATAATTTGTTCAAGCCCCTTACCCAACACCCAATGCAAACCTTAATGCCCACTCTACAAGCCTTTTGTCGACTACATTACTTCTTGCCTAACTTGCTCAACACTATTGCTGATATGCAAACACCTCCTTCACCCAACATGCACTCTTCTTTCCACCAAGGCTCCACTCCTATAACCATTGGAACCACCTCCACCCTCTCTAGACCTAACCCCATCCCCCGTCCCCGACAATCACTGCAATGTGCACCAACGCCAATCTACCACTCCCCTTGGCTTTATCATAGTGTTGCTCTCACTCATATACTATGAAAACGTTTTAGATGGAGAAGAAAGGAATAACAAAGAAACTAGCATTGAGGTGGAAGAGAGCATGAGATGAATTTCCAAAAGATTAAGAGTGATACAATTACCAAAGTTGGCTTTCTCTTTCTCTAACCCAAAGTAAGCTCCTTGATTTGACATCACTAGTCAACTTCCATGACTTCTAAAAATCCTCAAACAAAGATATTAGGCTAGAATCATCTACATCCTTAATCATATTCATCTCCACATCCATCTTTTTTGAGTACCTACCACCAAGCTTTGATGGGCTAAGACTACCAAAGCTAGCATTAGCAACATCATCTTAGCTCTTGGCCAAGTCCTTGATCAACCCTTATATAACAGGAGAAGCATTATAGCCAACATTAAGTGCACCACCATCCATGCTGACATCATCATTGGGCTCCTACAATAGCTCCAACAAAGGCTACATCATCCTTGGACTCCTACAATAGCTCCAACAATGGCTACTTAAGGGATCACATCACAATTGCACAATTAGGCAAAGGAGATGCATCAATCGAATTCACTATCAAATTGAAATATAGGTCAATTACCTAATAACACAAAAACATCATCAACTTAGAATGAGTTGACTTAAAATCTCTACCTTCATATCTTAATCACTCATGAGTCACCCAATCACAAAACAATGCCTCAAAGAACTTTGATGAAAGATGGGGATCTGATAGCAAAGAATCCATTGACTAATGATCTCAATCGCACAATGTAGCGACTATCCCAACTGCCCAATCATGATCAAACCGCAAAGATTTGAGGAGTCCTACACAGATTCATCTTTCAATGGCTAAATGGTAGCCCAATCTTAGTTATGGTTCTCCCTACATCAATTCAAGCCATCATCTTCAACATCCTTACTAGTTGATGCATCTCATTGCACCCTACTACAACAGGCTAGGATATCAAACTTGAATGAGTAACAAAACCTCATGCACATCCCACAACTCATGTTTCCAACATGAAAATTCATACATGCTACCCGAATGAGAGGAGATGGCCTTCAACACCCCCTCTAGAGTGGAATGGAACATCTTAGCACACCATCTAGGTAAGGATTCCACATAGAAAACTTCACCTCACAAGTCCCAACCCATACTTCATTCCCCCTAAAGCTTGAAAAACTCCTTCCACATGCCACATATTATCACCTTGTTCAACTTATGAACATCACTCCACTTGCAAGCTCTAATGGCAACATAGATGTCCTCCCACACCACATGCCCCAACCAAGAGGCCACTACCACATTAGTTAACACATTTAACATCTTCCTCACCTCTGATGACAAACCATTGATGGTCAGATTCCTCAAGTCCTCTACAACTATCAAGAGGTGTTGTCTATCCACTCCATCACCAATAAACACACCATCACCTAGCCTCCCAACAAGAAGCTTTGTAAGAGCTACAAGCATCTGCACCCTAAATTACAACTTGTCAATCATCAATCTTTAAATTTGGTTTCATCATTGGTGCATAACATATATGTACCCTAGGACCAATCCCATCACACCTCTAGGAAGCCCAATTGTTTCAACAATCCACACTCCAATGCATAAAGTCAAAGCATTTGAGACATCCCTCACCCTAGGCACAAACACTCCCATGTTTCATAATATTGGCTCCCATTGCTACTATTGATGATAACTCCTTTTGTTGCATCCACTAGGTTCTCTTAGCCATCAAGTGGGAAACAAAACTTCTCTAAAACTACCTTTTGCATCACCCATCCCTTCAACAAAGGATCACCACTCTTAACTATCATGAATTGTTAATAGATTGGCCTCCACACCATGGTCCCTTTCTTTAACATGTTGGTCAAATTTCAAAGCCATGGAACAAATTTGAAACTATTTCCCTTCAATTACAATTGAAATTTCAATGTTTGGTGTGTCTAAAATTGTTGCCATATGATGGTTTTGATCATAACTATTTGGATATGAATTGATTAAATAGAATAAAAAGAGTTATGTACTAATTTTAAATACTCAATTCAGCTGATTTAAGCCACAATAATAAAATTTTAAAAAATGACCCTAATAAAAGCAAGCCTATCACTTTTATTGAAATGTGGTGAAAATATTAAAATGAAAAAGGGAAATCCATGTCTAACATAAACTTGTTCAAAAACTCACTTTTTAAACAGAATATAGTCGAGGAACCATATTTTAAGATAATAATTTCAAAGCATATATGCAGGATTCAAATAATGATCATTAATGGCCTACCAAACTTTTCAAGAAAACGCAATGCTTTTTCAAGGAAGGATGGACCCCCATCAATATCTTCAAGGGCAAGTAAAATCGGCCTACCAACAACCAATGACTTGACTGGACGTTTATCCCTCCCTAGATAACAAAAAACCAATGCAAACATGAATTCAACTACCAAACTAACAGTAAACCTTATAGAAACAGAAAATAGATAAAGCAAGGAAAAAGTAATGACATCGCTGGACAGATCCTTCAAAGATATCAGCAGTGTCATTACGAAATATTCCATTGTGTCCCATGACAAGGGCAGCATTTGGAGCCTGTGCCAATGCATGCTCAAGTGCACTTTTCCATTCAAACAAATCTTCAGTTGATTCTGCCTGAATATATATGTAAATAGCAATGTTAACATGGATATGTGCATGATAACAGGGAAAAAACAAAAAATTCAGTACACTTCATCAAAAAAATTGTCAGAACAAAGACAACACCTTCAGGGTGAAACCCCGTCCATCACGTCCATCAGGAAATAAAACAGTTATCAACTTTTTATCTTCCCTCACGACCACACTGAATATAAATAATTAGCATATTCTTTTCAGGTAAGGGATAATTGACAAACAGAAAACCATTTCTCACCTTCCAGAATTATTCAGATCAATGCCACCTAAGGTAATATTTACTTCACCTCCTCTTTGAGGTAAAGCACTCTGCAAAGAAGTCAGAGTCAGAATATTTTGCAACCCAAACAAAAAAACTTTTCAACATGCAAAAACATGAAATGGAACTCAACCATCAACTGTTCAAGGAAAAAATGGAGCTAAGTGAATATTACTAGCAACTGAACTTTTGAAGGCATATCAAAACATGTAAATGTGATTGCTTCTTTGTTAGAGAAGTTGTGACAAACAAAATGATTTAAACTCTGTTTCCCTGCTAGTAACATACCTGACATTTTTGCTAAAGCACTGAGGCAGTAATTTTTGAGTAAAAGACACTACAGTACAAACCAGGACACAAGCATTATACTTAACAAAAAATAATAACAATAACAAAAAGGTTATAGTATAAAGTACAAAAATGGCTAAAAACTTAAGATATACACCATCACGCAAATTCCAAAAATGTCAAACTGCAAAATGATTAAATTGTAGTACAGAAAAGTGGCTTACAAAAATGTAACATACCCTGCAAAGTCAATAATTAAAAAAAATAAAAAAATTGAAGCAATCATATCGTTCATGTAAATATCCCATATACTATTTGAGAGTAAAAAATGATAAATTATGTTAATTAATTTTTTCTAATTGAAATATTGAGCATTTAAAAAGGGTACACGTAAAGAAGTATGAACATGATGTTCACAAATACATAATACATTTGGTAAGAGTTAACCAACCGGATCATTCTTAAAGAACACCAATGATGTACGTGTGAGGATGAACCAACGCTTCTTCCATGACTTCCATCCAATTCCTACATGGTATCACATAGCAAATAACACCATTCAGTTGATTCTATCAAATTTAAGGTAGATACATGCCATGCTAAAAAACTCTATATTGCTAGCACACTAACAAAATTTGACTCGTATGAGGAAGTCTCTTCTCATGTTAATGAAATATGTTCAAGAAAGAACTAATATTTCATGTGAATTGAAATTTTTCCTATGCTCCACAATAAATTAAACTTCCACAAGTGTAAAATGGTAAATAGAGTTGCATTCAGTTTTTCACTTAAATTAATGGTACCATGCTTCTACCATTTTCTATAAGAATGCCTGTTATAATTAAAAAACTTGAAGATGGGTGAATATACAGCAAGTCAAACATTAACGTAGAGGTACACCAAATGCAACTCAAACATTATTGGACTATTTCAGCAAACATCAAGGCTTAAATACTAAATACAACCAGAGATATTTATTGTAGAAAGAAAGGCTGACCTTTTGAAGATATGAATAGTGGACCACTCTTGAATACCTGCACAACCAAAAACATGGACAATAAAAGCATGTCACATCAAGCTACAAGTAGTCAACCACGGGTCATCAAGAAGCAAACATGAAGTTGCAAAATCTAATACAACTTGCATGTTGAAGTGACAATGAAACAACAGATCATGCCTCAAATTCTGCAGTTATACTTCCAAGATATGAATACGAAATACTGAATTACGTTGACCATGCCTCCACAGTAATACCGGGGAAACACCACAAATTCTGTCGAGGCTCTAGGAACTTAACAGGAAACGCCAAAAGTTTGGACAGCTATAAATAGGCAATGCCAGAGCGATATTACAAAAGCCGGCCGTTACATCTACTTATATTCGATTGATGTAGTTTTGGTTACTCTTATACTGTAGCATGCATCTTTAGATCGAGTGTGATCCATCTTTTTCTCCTGCATCCTTGAATCGTGCGCATGCATGTAACACATATTCGACTCAACTCTAAGGCATTTCCAACTTCAACTCGTTACTTTTTCTTTGGATTCTTAGATGTGCAATATTTTGGTGAATTTTTAATGTCGAGCATCCAACGAAGTGGCAGCAGCAAAATCTTTTGTGAGTTTCCTTGGTGACTGTAATGACCTACTATTTTTTTCAAACATGCACACGGGATGGAAGCTCGCGAGAAGATACATAAACCGTAGCCCTAAGTATCGACCCGCAGTAGCACTTATTGAACAAATTCCGTCGAACAGCAAGCAAAGGAGAAAAAAAAAACACACACACACACACACAGAAGTGGCAAAGAGCAAAACACCGCATACAGTGTTGGTAGCGGCGGCTCTCATACGCTCGAATCCAGAAGCCGCCGCAGGCGCCGACGACATCTCGCCGCCGCCCTACGCCCTACAGAGGCTCCTCCTGGCCAAAAGTACAGATCGTCTCCGGCATCCCCAATCGGAACCCCCGGAAACAGATCTCGTCGATCGTAACGCGGAAGGCCGCGAGGATCTAACAATGGGAGAAAAGCGAAAAGAGAAAAGCGAAGGCAATGAAACGGGCGCTGCGGCTCCTCCTTATCTAATCTTCCGAGCAAGAGAGAGAGAGAGGCGGTGGGGAAGAGCTGCTCAGGGGAATTATCGATTACAGCTTGTCGAAAAAGCCAAAGCAGAAAGCGGACTGCTACTTAACTCAGTCAGTATTATTATTATTGTTTTATTGCCGTTTTCATATTTTATTTTATTTTATTTTTTTAAAGAGCGACAGAAGAGAGTTTTGAGGAAAACATAACAGGTGGAGTTAGGTGGTGACACCATGGAAAGTAAATCTCTCGCACTTAATTATTATTACTCTCGTTGTCACGTAATCTTGTAAATAAAATTGTCATTATCACATATATTTATGATTATGTCCCTTAACTACTCTCAAATATGAATGGAAGGAAATGCATTCATTGAATATCCATCAGCAGCAAGGATTATAAGGTCACCAGTGCATCTTCTTCTTTTTTACGATAAGTCAAATGCACATGACTTCTGCGTGTACAAATCTTCTTCTTATTCTCTAATGAAATATAAGGTTTGCATTTATTGTAGTGTTTGCTCTTACATTTGTTATTAAATCTTATTATCATGGTCAACTGTACAATCTATTCTTAGTCTACCAACATTGTAAATCACATAGCTTATGCTCACTCCTATTTACCGATGTATCGAATCGTAATTCGCTTATTAATGTTACGAATCACATGATCAATCGTACTTAAATCATCCTTATGAATCACACAAATGATATGTCAAAATAAATTTTAGTATATTATTTTGAATATTTATAACGTTTGTACTGTAAAGATATTTTACGTACCTAAAAAAAATGAACTTATTTATGATTTTCATAATTTCCGTGAAATATCAAAAATTCTGAATTTCAATTACTCATGTAATAAATATTTGTGCGGTAAAATTTATAATTTCAAGTAAATAACTCTAATTACCTAATTATAGTCGTATCTTTTTAGATTACTCCTCAGATATCATTGAATTCTTCGTTAACTTTAAAAAATCCTAGTCTATTTAATAAGTTATTTTACAATATACTACTTTCAATAATAAATTTTATTTAATTATTATCTCTCGTATAAGTTCTTTATTTGTAAATTAAAAATAAAGAAGGCTCATCAAAGACAGAAATATCAAAAGAAGTTCTGCTCATATAAATAATAAATCTATATTTAAGATATGTTTGTATAATTAGAGTTTGAATTTCGTAAAATTTGAATTTTACAAAATTTGACGAAAATAAATCAAAATCTAGGTATATGTGTATATTCAGAAATTTAACAAAAATTAAAATTTAGGTGTTTATGCATATGATAAAATTAAAGAAAATTAAATAAAATTAATTTTTAATAAAATTAAGTAATGAATGTGAGAATTTCAAATAACTTTTTCCTATTGGGAAAATGAATTTTCTTTCTAATTTTTACATGTTTGGAAATTTAATTTATTTAAGGGATTGAATTTCAAAGTACACAAATATCTTTTCTCTCAAAATCTAATAGAAAAAAATTTTAATTTCATTAAATTCTAAGTACACAAACATTTCCTTTAGTCTCGTGTCTAAATGAATAACAAATGTTTATGTTTATAACCAATCATCAATTTATATGTTAAAAATATAAATCAATATTTATTTACCAGTTAAATAAAGTTCAAAACATTAGTACGTGACTAATTATAATAAAAATAATAATTTTTATATTATTCTAACATATATATTATTCCCGACCTTACAAAGCTAGCCATAAATTTGTTGTATTTAAATAAAAATCGCAAAAGTCGCAAATAATGATGCCTTTCAAGATGAAAATTAAATCTTATTATTGCACGCTGCCTTCTCCACCAACTTTAAAACATCGTCACTTTCAACAAACGTCTTTAACGAATACCCAGAAGTATATTTTAAAAATAACAAAGAACTTTTACTACATTATTGACGTGAGTTAAAATCTTAAAAGTTACGGTTTGATTAAAATTTTTACATCAGTACAAAAAATATATATATTTCACCTTGAACCTGAGTTTGTGTGAAATGTATGTCCCCACCCCTCACGTTGTTCTCGCACATTTCATCTTTCTTTTTTTTAAGTGTGGGAATTTCTTCCAAGCTATTGATCAGAAATGTTACCATCACACATTCAAGGCCATCATAATTCCTCTCCGTCGTCCACAAATTTTCTCCATTATATATTTAGATTGATAAGGGGTAATTCTATAAAAATAAGTTAAAATATGATTTTATTAAAAATAAAATAAAAGTTACATCTACTAAAGATAAGATAAAAGAAAAACAATTTAAGTGTTTTTAACCATATTTTTAAGAGACAAAATAATATATTAGTTAAGAAATATCTCAAACTCTTATAGATCTTGGAGAATAGAAGTACGAGGATAACCATCTCCAAATGCTGCCTTAGGTTTCATAATCGATTCTAAATATCTCGGATTTTATGCACGGAATAAAAAAATCATTCGCAAAAGTCTTTGATACGTACGATAGACTTTTGAAAAAGTCGGGAAGATTTTGAATAATGTTCGGTAAATCTTTTTTTTTTTTTGGGGGGAATCATGTGAATTGAAAAAAAGGTTCGATTCTGAATTATTTTCAATATTTTGCATGGTTCTTGCTCGTAGTATAAAATTTAAGTTTAAAATTAAAATTGAATTAAAAAGATTCTTAAAAATTTCAAAATTTTCGTTACCATGAAATTGACGAAGAATCATGATTTATCGAAATTTGAACTTCTAAAATCAATCCTAAATACCACCTTAGTCTATTTGGAGTAGGATCTCATTTTAAATGTATAATTTATTTTACGATAGTACCTTTTGAGAAATCGTTATTAAAAAAGAAATTTATAAATTACAATTAACAAAGGATTGTTTTAAAAGGAAAGAATAATGATAAATGTATACAATTAAATGTCGTAAGATTTATAAAAGCAAAGACTTTAAATAATTAGAATTTATAGCAAGTAGCAATGAAGACATTATATTACTTATTGAATTGAAGTAGTAGAAATTTTTCTTCTAAAATGTTACACGATTAGAGAATACTTTTAAAATTAAATTAAAAATTCTATAAAACTGATGTTTGCCTAGTTCCACTTTATGGCTTAAACTGTGGAATTGTAAAACATGATTGTGTATAAAAGGTCAGGGTGAATGTTTACGTAAATAAATTATAACACCATAGATAAGTTAAAAAATAATTTGAGTAAGAATTACATCAATGGAAAATAAATATGATAAGTGAAAATTGTTATATCCTTAGAAAGTAAAAAGAGAATTAATTAATATAAAAGAATTAGAGGAACTTCATTAGAAATTGGAATATATGTATATAATTAAAGATTAAATTATAAATAAAAAGAATAAATTTGACTAATCTATTTATTGCACAGTTTTTTTTCCCCCCCATTTTGCTTGTAGCTTTCGCTTATTCAAACAGAAATTGAGAGAGAGAGAGAGAGAGAGAGAGAGAGAGAGAGAGGATGAATGGATGCACGTCTAATCCAATGGCCCAGCTTTGTCGACACGGAGTTGATTGACGCTCATTTCAAATATCAAGCGAAGTCTGAATTCAAATATCACATACGAATGATCTCGGTTTGGTTTTCCCGTAACCAAAATTTTATATCATCGTATACAAAATGGCTGTTTTCGATAATGCCGACACGTGCCTCCTGTGGTCGTCACATGACACTTCCAAGATGCGTGCAGCTGTCCTTGGAGCCACCTATGGCCTGTCATGTGGCGTGCGGTGGTGGGGTGGGGTGTGGTGGGACGCCTCCCGTATTGCACCGTTGGTGTTTGGAGGCATCTCCGTTGATGAAAAATTCTGGAAGAAATATTTGAAATGTTTAAAAAATAAATAAAGATATTTAAAACGTAAATATAGATATTGAATTTTTTTTTGAATTCTATTTTTTTAATAAATATAAATACATTTTAATAGTAATACTTTATGCATTCGTATTTAATTTATACATTTTTATTGATATCAAATATTTATTTTTAAAATAAAATTCATGATTTATCTTTATTCTTATTTTTTAATAATATACAAAATCACATTCTATATTTCATGTTTTCTATCTTTTTAACTTTTTCGTGGCATTGGTTTGTTCATAGTCAATTAACTTATTTTTGTACTCAGAATTTGAATTTCATATAATTTTAATTCTAACGGAATTTAAATTTTATAAAATTTGATGGAAAGAATTTAAAATCTAAGTATTTGTACATGTTCATAAATTTAACAGAAATTAAAATTTAGGTATTTTTACACATGATAGAATTGAAGTAAATTAAACATAATTGATTTTTAATAAAGTTAAGTAACAAATTAAAGTAATTAGTGAAAATATAATTAATCAAGAAATGAAATACTTGCATTAATAAATGAACATATTATTAAATTAAATGTTTATATGTTATTTATCAATTAATTAAGTATATCATTATATAAAATAAATCAAAAATTACAGAAATTGATAACTTTTTAGTTATATTATATGTTTAAAACAACAAAAGTTTAATTATAAATTCTATATTCCTCATAATGTACAAAAAAATGTATATTACAAAAAATTTGCTCATTATGATGTTTGTAATACTCTCATTCACGACCATCCTACGTTATATACATAATATTTTCACGAAATTTATTTGCAATTTTTTTCCTTTGCTCTTGTGTGTTATTCCCAATAGTGTTAACTATTTCATATTGTCCTTCTACATTTGTAGAGTCTTCAACTTGTATATCACATTCATCTTATTGTACTTCATCTTCAAGATCTTGACATAAGTCTATTTTATATTCTTTACAAATAAAGTTATAAACTAAAAAATATACTAACACTATTTTGGTTTAAGTTGTGAAAGGAAATGACATATATCTTTGTAATATTGCAAAACGATGTTTAACTATTCCAAATGTACGTTCAATTACTATCTTCAACTGTGTCTTCAGCTGTGAATGTCTATAGTTGAAGTTCTCCACTGCATTTGTTGGATGTCGATTTCCTTCATATTTTGATAAGTGATATCGAACACCTCAAATTGACATATAAACTTAGGCCTATTTGGAAATCCAACATCAACTAAGTAAAATTTATCTGCATGTATTTGAACATCATTTGAAATAAATTCAATTTTGATTGATAGGTGAGATAAAGGTAGATCATAAGTTATATACCTCGTGGTACTTGCAAATCATTACATTGAGTTGTCGCATTTTGAAAGAGTCGAGCATCAGTAGCTAAACCTTCCCACCCATTAAGAACATAAGTAAATTTCATATCAAAATTGCATGCAGTCAATACGTTTTGTGACAATTCACCTTTTCTATTCTTAAATCGGACATTCTCCTTTCCATAAATTGTGGCTTTAATATGTGTACCATTAATAGTATCTATACAATCCTACTCATACCAAAAACAAATTTAATTAATATATAAATGAATAACATGAAATATCAAAATTTCAATAAATATTGAAGTGTGTACCTTGAAATATGGATAAACATTAACATCATTCTGAATTCGATTGTGTAGCAACTTCATGTTTAGCTAGAAGTGTATCATCTATTTTTAATATAACATTTATCATTTCATTGAAATATGTATTAACAGTTCATGTTGAGTGATGAAAATGCTCTCTATTTACTCCATACTTCTAATTTTATCCAACTATCACTAAAAAAATACCAAGTTTCCCCTCTACACTCATATTTCTACTATTTGATATTACTTTCATATTTTTTAATAATCAACAAAATTGTGAAAAAATATTTTGACTCATTCGATAAATTTTCCTATAGTTGTATGCTTGATATGGTGATAATGGATCTAACAATCTTTGTACATATTCCGCTCCTTCTGTACTGTATATGCGAGTGGTAGATGTTTGAATCATATTTATAGTAATTTCGCATAGAAATTGCCATGTTTCCAATATAACTTTTCTTTTTTTCTTCCTTCGTTTTTCGTCTTCATTAATAATAGACATAGACGTCTTCATAAATTTCAGTCCCTGCATCTGTACCTATCATACCAATTATGATTTAATAAAGAAAACATAATAATAGCATATAATGCAAAACAATGCATACATCAACAAAATGTTTACACCATGTTATATAACATTTAAAGGATAACACAAGTTTAATAAATTCAAACATATTCAACAAAAGTTAAATTTTTAAATGAAAAAAGCACATTATTTCAAATTAAACTTCAACCATGAAGTTCTCATGTTCAGTGGTAGATGCTTAAATTGATTCTTCTTTGATTCTATCTCTAATAATTGCATTACCTTGTATTTCTCTTCTTCTGTAAGATACGTAAGTGAAAGTAAAATAGTGAGAACATCATCTTCTTCACAATATTTTTTCTCTAACAATTCTATCTTCCTTTCCATGTATGTTAATTTTCTTTCTTCAATACGTTGTGTAAATGCCATCTTTTCCTTTTGGATCGATATCATATTCTTTTGTAGTTATATGACATACTCTGTGTATGACATTTTCCTCGTATTTTCTTCTATATTCTCACTAAAATAATTCATAAGTGATACACCAGCATTGTTCATTGTAGTTGCCATGAGTTGTGATTCAGCATGTGGATGTAGACGTTTTCCTTTCCTACATGAGTCTACATCATTCGAACTAGGAGAACAGCTTGAGTAGGAAAAGGATCTTGAGTTTTAGCCTCAAATTCTATAGCATTTTGTGTAAAATGTACATTATCAAGGTCGTCTATATCTTCATTCAAGTTCATAGTTGCTCTCATATTTGTTGTACTCATTTTAGTCAAGTCTATTGCAAGATTTCCTTCGAATATTATTTGAAGGTGGTCATATATGGGACATGCTTTACCCTTGTACCGTGCACACTCTAAATGAATCTATTAAGAAAAAAAATATTAGTACAAATTATAAGCTAATCAAATGTTAAATTTAAATTTGAAAAAATTCAGCTAACCATAACAAATTCATCCCAAACTTCTTTTACAATATCAATATGTTCATGAATGTAGTTTCATCCCCAACTACTTTGTGTACCAATATTGGTATAAATCTTATACATTTGTCGCCATGTTTTCATTCGACTATCAATATTTTTCTTTTGGATGTTACCTCCTGTTTCTTTATTGTAATTGTCAATTACTTTCAGTCAAGTATCAACTTGTATCTTTCCATCAAAAGTTTTACCATTACCCTCTTTAATAGCATTACACAACTTTCTTAATATCATCTCATCTGCTTGAACACTCTAACTAAAATAAGATCCTCCACTACCTTTCATGTTTTCCATTTCCTAGGAATGCATATATCAACATAATATAAAATACACCATAACATAGAAATGGACATTATCATAAACATTAGATTGACATATAAAATAATACCTAGCTACTTGGATATATTAAGAAAAATGGAATGAAAAATTTTGAGAGCATGATAACCTATGACTAATAACGACAAATTAGTAACTTTAAGAATATTTACTTAAATATATTTTTCATGATTTTAATTAGAATTCAAGAATTTTTAATCATTAATCAACCAAACATATGAAACATGATTTTAATATCAACAAGAAAACGTTAAAAATACTGATTAACAAAAAAGGTTTCAACCATCAATAAACTACATAAATCTTTAACAAGCAAATGAATCTTCAAAGACTTCCAAAGAAGAAAGGCATCAATAAACTATATCAATATGAACCATCAATATGAACTACATCAATAAACTACTTTCCTCCAAAGCTTCCCAACCCAACCAAGACTAGTGCATTTTGAGTGGGACGAGGAATTGAAGGGAAACTATTGTAGTATATTGTTACGAGGATAAAGGATGCCTTGGTACTTAAGTCTAGATTTACCATAAGAAAGAACAATCGGAGATAAAACATACCAACAATCAATCATTGAGAATGATAAAACATACTGATATTGTTTCTGATGCGAGTGATGGCGAGTAGGAGCTTTGGCAGAAGACAAGTAGCTTCGATGCAAGTGTCAAGCAAGCAAAAGCTTCAGTGGAAGATGCAAGCGAGGGTGATTGAAAGCTTCGACAGGTAATTGTGACGACTCTACAGATGCTTTGACAGGTAGGAATGTACCTTCCACTGTTGGACATTGTGAGCATTGGGCGAGTAGAAGCTTCGACGAAAGATGCGAGTGAGGGTGAGTGAAAGGTTCAACAGGCAACTGCAACGACAAGTGAAAGCTTCGACAAGCAAGAATGTACCTTCCACCGACGAGGGTGAGGGTGAGCGTCAAGTGTGAGGGTGTGGGTGAGCGTCAAGCGATCTTTCGGAAAATAAATTTTAACATTTTAAGTTGAAAATTTATTTTTCCAATATTTAACTATGATTAAAATTCAAATTTTTTAGGAATTTAAATTTTAAAATATACAAACACCTCATAATTTGAAATCTGATGAATTTTTTTTTTTAATTTTGTTAGATTCTAAGTGCACAAATCCCTCTTGATAATCAACAATCACTAATGACGTGTCAATGATCGTATGACGACGTTGTTGCATTTTTTTTTCTTTGAAATTTGAATATCGAAGAGGCAAAGGGTACCGTCATATTTTGATTGATATTGTTGTGACAAAATTTTTTATCAGTAGAAAAGAAATCTAATCTAAAGGAGGATCATCGATGGATTAAAATTGATTTTGAATTAAATTTTTATTTTATATAAAAGTTGATCTTTATTATGAAATACCTGTAGATATAAAAACTTACAAATAAGAAGACACCGGTGGGAAAGTCTCGCGTAAACGAAAAGGAGAGAAAATCTAATTTTTTTTTGGAAGAAGACATTTCATCTGCTGTAAATTTATTTTCAATTAAATTTTAGACTATTTATTCTCTTTGTGGTCCTTTGTCTTTTCATTTCTCTTATTCTCTTTCTTTGAGGTCAATTTTTGTACAATAGAAAAAAAAAACGAAAGAAAAGTTTAAAAATAAAAAATAAAAAAAGTCATAAAAATATAGTCTACAACAAGGAAAATCTGGAATTTAAAATAAAAATAAATCATTAATTTATTTCTAAAATAAATATATAAATAATAATATCAATAAAATTTTAAAAAATTCATACATTAAATACATGCACATAAAAAATTAATATTAGATTACTTTTTTTATTGAAAATCATATACACAAAATTTTGTGTAATATGCTTAAATTTCATTTTAATAAATTTTTTAATCAAGCCTTTCTACAGAGACTATAAAAATAAGCGACAAAAAGAGAGAAAACAATAAGTTAAACATGACTTAAAAGGAAAGGAAAAAAGTGAAAAATAATAGACAAACATGATAGATATGAGAGGTGAAATAGATATATTAGAAGTTGGTGAATGAATATAAGCATTAGATGGAAGAAAGGCATTTTTAATGTAAAGGAACAAGAGATTTCATAAGGTTTTTTAAATGAAGAACAACTAAAGTTTAAAAATATCTTATATTTATATCGTGGAAAGTTCAAAATTCTTTATAATTTTTATGTATTGTATAAAACTCTCTTATTTATTTTGAAATTTCCTTTTCGTCTTTATTAGAAACACTCATTGAACTCTAATTTTGGAATTCTACAAAAAAAAAATTAAAACTAGTTTTTTGAAACAAAACATTCACATCATTAAGAAAGATAATTTCTAATATAAGATGGATGATAAAAAAATTTATTTATTTCTCATCGAATATTATAAAAGTAAAAGATTCAAAATACACACGTGAAAGATTTCATGTTCCGTGGACTCCAACGTTCCGATTCCGTTCCTTTACAAAAAAAAAACCTGCTCCGATTCCGTTTCTGTCCTATGATATTTAAATTAATAATTTGAAATTAACAATTTGAGCTAAAGTCAAGCTGAACATCTCAAGGCCCAAGAAAATTTTGTGTTGTTTCCTACGATAAGGTGATGATCCACGTATACAAAGATGATAAAAGGGTTGTGATTGTGGTTTAAAATAAATAAAGAATGATAAAATTAAGATTGTTTAAGATCAACACTTAAAACGAATTTAAAAAAATTTGTGAAGCCAATTTTTTGAAGCCTATTTAAGGTCATATATAGATTTTTCAAAATTACATATACGATTCTCCCTTTCACCATTATGGTGAGGAAGAAGAATTATGCATACTCTCCGTTCAGATCGCCATGAAAAGAAATACATTTGTAACATCAATTTATTACAAATGCCATTTCAACTTGGCAACCATGGCAAGAATGATACTTGAAGTAATCAATTTGGTAACCAGTGTAAAAGTTTTACAGTAATCTATACCTTTTTATTGAGTATATTTTTTAACAACCAATCTATCATTAAATCTCCGTGTATTGTCAGCACCTTTCCTCTTCAACTTTGTACATCTATTTTTGCAACTTATGAGTTTTTATCATGAGAAAGGTTAACAATGGTCTCATGTGTTGATTTCTTTTGAGAGCATCCAGGACAGTCTTCATGGCCTCTTGCCATCTAAGATTATCCTTGGCTTCAAGAAAAAGAGTAGCTTTAATTGATGCAATATTCATCAATGGCAATGGTGAAAGCTTCATACTGGGGAGTTAAGTTATTATAAGAAACATAGCTGCTAATAAGGCATCTGATGGTATGATTTGTATTTCCTTTATGGACAGTGTGAGATCTAAATTAATAAAATACATTAATATTAGTGAAAGTTCTAACAATTTATTGATCTCATTTTGTGTGAACATCATTGATAATCTCAACGTCGTATCTAAATAAAATATTTTGTCTATAAAAAAGTAACATTCAAAATAATTTTGTAGAATATCAAAAAGATATTCTCAACTTTACACAAAAAATAATATTATTTATGTAAAGCTAAATAGTCTAAAAGAAGGTAAGAATAAAAGTATAATGGAGTAAGGAAAAGAAAATTTAAGCTTAATAGAAAAAAATAAATTTGATAAAGTCATCATAAAGAATATGACGATTATCTTTAATAATGAAAAACTAAATTTCAAATGGATAATTGCAATAGACAAAAAAAAAGTTTAATATTTTCAAATGATTGCAATAAGAGAAGTGGCGTTACCTTGCCACTCTCTTTTTACGTCTATTTTGTTTAATAAAAATGTTATTAAAAAATAGAAAAAAGAAAAAAAAATATTTTTGTCAAAAAATACAGATATTTGCACCTAAATAGACGTAAATAGTAATAATAAAGAGATCAACTTCTGTTATCATTTTTTAATAATTTTCAATTAACCATTGATTAGACTACCTCAAAAATATTATTAGGAATAATCGACCAACCCGTCAGATTATAAATTCGTAATCATATGACGACGCGAAGGGAGCGGCCTTTCACAAGAGGGATCCGCCGTCTCCGCTCACCCTTGAGCATCGCCGGAGCCACCAGAGCCGCCGAGAAGACCGCCAATACGGATACTGGTGGTTGCAGCAAGAAGAATTTGAGGAAGGGGTGCTGGTCCGTCTACCTCATATTGTCGTCTCACCTGCGGAGGACCTACGTCGGTGTCACCACCGATCTCTCCAGACGGTAAGTAAAAGCAAACCTAGATCACGAGTTTTGTGCGTGCATAAAGGCGATAATACTATTATTGGGGGTTCATATTTTCGACAAGATGGCGCTGATCTTTGTCATGAGGAGCCCCGCCTCATAAGCTACGTTCGAGATTGATCGCAGTCGAACAGGGTTGGTGGCGTTACCTCGCGAAATGGAGTCTCTGCACACCATAAACACAAGATTATAAATAATGGAAAATAGGGCAAGCATCAGGCAAGGCGGAGAATCAAAGAAAATCATCGAAGAAGAACAATGAATGAAAATAAGCAAAGTAAAAGGAACTTTGGATTTACATTTATAAAGATGTTTATTATCATTGATGTATGTTATATTATAAGTCTTAGGATGAATATGTCAAAAAGCTCTCTCATGTTAGGATCTTCATATATGACATTTACAATGCTTGCATACACTTTAAAAAAAAAATCATTTTGAAGTGGCAAAACAATTGTCTAACTTAGCATTCTATTAGCCACAAAAGCGGAATACTATTTCTGAAAAATGATATATCATATTTTGTATGGGACTGCAGCTTCCTTTTGGAGAAAAAATGTCATGTCGATTTTACAAAATGATGTACCAATTTTGATAGAGTGTTAAGTCATTTGGGAGAGGAATATCATTTTATAAAACCATATATTAATTTATTTAACTATTAGACTCAACAACATACTGATGAAAAAATGACATACCAATCTACTAGTCGGTGAAATTTTTTTTTAGCTGTTAGTGCATGTGACTCTAAGACACCCATGGACTAGACAAGATCATCTACATTCTCTCTTGCACTCTATTTAAATTCTTTGAAAGCCAAATTCTTTTACTACTCTCCTAGAAGGTATTACTTAGAGCATTAGTGAAGATCAATTGCATTGGTTTGTTTCTTTGTGTTTTTGGTGTTTGCTTCTCACGGTGGATCTCTAAACCCTAAGATTATCACTAATGAGTATTAATGTTTATAAGATCATTAGATGAATATCCAACAACCCATTAACCCAAACACCAACTAACACTATGTCTACTAGAATGCTCATAGGTGGAGAGATCCCAACATTCACATGATTTCCACAAATGATACCCATTCGCTTTCTTGTTTTTTATCATCCCCTTTACATGTATTTATACACATCTTGGATGTTATCATCAGGTCTCCCTCTTGATTACCAATAAATCCCAACAACATGGTTCAGCCCATTATTGCCATCATGACTTGCATATATTAACGTGAAGAATGCTATGCTTGTTTGTCAATTGGTAATGCCAATCTTACTGGAGCCGGGTGGCTCGGCAATGCTTGTTGAGTCTAATAGTGCCTAACTTGGTCCACTCTTTATCAGCTTGTTGACATCAATGAACCTGTAAAACCTGTTTGATCTGTGTTACATTGGATTGTACACATTAATTGGGTTGATCAATTCCTTACCAGGTAGCAGCTGCCTACCCTGAGTGTATCTTATTATCTCTGTGTAACATCACATTGTTTTTTTACTTAGGTCTTAGGCAAGCTGAAATCAAAAGAAAAGAAAACAAAAACAAAGGAAAGTGGGTATCAAGGAAAAAAATCCCCAACAAAGGAAAGGGTCATTGAGCCAACATATCTGAAGTGCTGCTAGTTATGTGGTGACATCAAGATCCCAGGGGTTTTCACTGTCCCTTGGAGTAAGGTAGTATCTTAAAAGATCTTGGAGTTGCAGAAAATTGACTATGCCTGCATGATCTATTGGCAGTACATGGAACCAACTTAAAGTAATTGATTCATTGTTGAAAGCCATTTTTGCCTTTTTATGGTTTTCTTCAGGATAAATGGAACATCGAGCAATGCCCTCTGTTTTTTCACAGATAATACGATTACAAAAATTATTGGATGAACTTGGTAGGATTTTTCACATTTGACATCTAAGCCTTTTCCTTTTTGAGTAAAGGTAGGATTATTTCATTCAGCTTGGAAAAAAGAGAAACTATTGTGGGATTGTGGTTTACCATGAAATGGATTTTGCAATAGTAAAACGAGATCTAAGCTACTCTTTTAGCTCTGAACTATACAATACAGAGAAAAGTAAAATTTGTTTCAAGACCTATTTCTGTGTTAGGTGACTGCTCAAGTCTGAAAATGATTCATTCCATGTCTCTTTTCTTTATAACTAGTGCTAGATAATGCTAAGCCATAATATGACTCAGGTTCTTCATTGGCACTTGATTGGTAAACGGTTTTTCTTTCTGAAGTTAATTATTCCTTGTTGAAGATTTTTAATGTTCTATAAAGTTAGTAATAGTTCTGAATGAAAAGCTCCTTTCCTTCCAGTCTGAAGCAACACAATGGTGAGTTAAAAGGTGGAGCGAAAGCATCACGTGCAGGGAGGCCGTGGATTTATGCTTGCATTATTCATGGTTTTGACAACAAAAATGAAGGTCATTCTTTCAAAATACTTTCTATTTTTTATACGACACCACAGGATGAGTATTTTCTTGAATAATGTTCATCACTGGATTGGACATCGTGGTTTAATTCAGTCATGTTATTCCTTACTCTTGGCAATGACATGTTGCGCTAATTGTGACAAAATCATGGCCAATTTCTGCACGCAACACAAAGAGGAGTTTTATCTTTTATTTTATGCTGAAACATTGTTTACTGTGTTTTTTTGGATATTAGTAATGTTTTTCCGCTAGATTTGAACATAAGAGATTTTATAAGGTGAGGGAAAATCAACCCTGTTGTCTGCTGTTGATTTGTGCCTGGCATTAATAATTTATGAATAACCAGATGCAACTAACAAGAAGTGTGGTGCTGAGTGATAGCACGGTTAGAATCTTGTGACTTCTGTTGTATTTTGGATGTGAAACAAAATCATCGACGCACATTTTAACTTTCTTGTAAAGCTGACTGTAATTCTCAACTGCATAAGCTTGTCCAGCATTACTTTAGGTAATAATTTTTCATAAACTTCTATATCCTTGATGATGTTTTCTGGTTGTAGCCTGTGAGTTCGAAGCCAAGTGGAAGAACCTCTGCAGGAAACTACCGCGGAAACATAAAAAGTTGGATGATGATCCCAATTCTTTATTGCGACATCGCGAGGAAGCCTTAAGTAAAGTCAAGCATTCATTTGATCACAGACGCCTACAAATTGAATGGACGTCCATTTCATCCTCGGTCTCCTCCTAGAAAACTCGAGACGCTAGGTATGCATGTCATAGTGCAAAATCTCCATTGCTTCTTGTGCATGTATCGATGTGCTCTGAAAAGCAACGATCATTGCTATATTTTTAAATGTAATTTAATGGGTGTAAATTGCAACATAGTGGAATTCGTTGATTCCTATTAATATTAATCAATTTTGGCAGCTAATCTCTCTACTCAAGAAGGAAGCATCTGTTCCATAGAAGAGGTGCCTTTTGTAAATGGATAATAAGCTATAGATGTTAAGATTTGAACCTTATTGAGGGTAACTACACAATCTTAATTAATCCAATTACTTAGAATTGATTCATATAAGTACTTGAAAGTCCGACAACAAGGAACGATCGAATGCAAATTTAAAAAAATGCAAAAACGACGACAATAAATCATTCTTGAGAGAATTTTAAAAGGTGCAATACAAGGGCTTCCAAGAAATCAATTATCTTAATCCTACCATTGCCTAAGAGTACATTAAAAAGTTAGATGGGATCCAAGATCCAGTATTAAATATGATCGCACTTGATCATGGATGGATTATTAAATCCATGCAAATTACTCACTGTTGGATAACTTAAAAGGATGACACGGTTCACAATTGATCTATTTTAATCAAATTTCCACCGTTCAGTTTGAAGTGAAGGATCACCATGCCTTATTAAAAATTCCCATGTGATCAACAGGAGAGGGGTGCTATGAGGGAAGGTGACAGACTCCCAGTTGCAAAATGGAATAGGAAAGGCTTGAACACTTGCCTTTATGTTTTAACTTTAATTCCGGGATAAGTAAAATCTCCTTACATCCATTAAGCAGTTACAACTGCCTTATTTGTTTTACCTCTAAATGGTTGAAGGTTGAAGCTACTTTCGCTTCATCCAACTTCAATCTCAAAGAAAAAAAGTTTTTGGTCTATACCAAATTATAGGGAGTCATAACTAGAGAGTGTGATACAATAGTATATATTAGCATGTATGTAAGAACAGCTAACCAGAATTTTCATCTGAGTCACGAATACATCTAGAAGAATGGTAAAAGCAAGAACAGAAAAAGAATCTGAATTTGAATAACATACCCTTCAAAGTCAACGCTTTTTCTTGGTTGAAGACATCCTTCGTTGTACTTCTCTCTCAGCTAACTGGACAAAAAATTCAGCCCCCAGCATATCTTTTATATCAAGTTCAGAGGATGCGCTCCATTCAACTGTGTCAATTATCAGTTCCACTGAGAGGATGAATCCCAAGCCAGAAAGCACACGGATGGCATTCGCAATCCGACAAATATTCCGTCTTGTTTCCAAAGGAGTAGATTTCTCCTGTTCCTCGAGTGTTGTGCTGGATTTGATGCTTTCCCTTTCTTTAGTTTCCACATCTTCGGCTTCATCTGTGCTGCTAACTCCTGTTTCCATGTATTCACCAACCCAAATGAAGCCATTGCATCCTAAAATCAAGTCAACTTTGTATTGTTCAAGATGGTGGAAATGTTGTTTGCGACGTTTTACTAGATATGGAGGAACAGTAAGCATTTGGCCCTTCTCAAGCTGCATGAGTAACAAGCAACACATATAAAATATCATAAAATTGGAAAGACAAAAATGAATGTTGTAGCAGCATCTTGTATATATTAGAATACATTTAACTATTGATACACTAATTGGGCCGTGGATAAAAATCCTGCCAGGCCCATAATTGTTTCCCAAACACATTTCTCGAGCTGCATGACTAACAAAGAACACATCAAGAGCTAGCCAAGAAAAATAACATCATTCAATAGGAAGGACCGATGCAAATACTTCAACATCGTCATGAGGATATATTCAGCTACTGAGACTAACGCCGTGGATAAAAATTCTGCCAGGCTTCCAGTTGATCTGCGCAGGTCCTAAGAGTGGATTCATTATTTCCATTGAAGCATAACAACATCTATTCTCACATTTCAACCAAACGGAAAATTTGTCGAAAATAGATAAAGGAATGGTGAAGCACTGTAGATCAACTTGAAGATATGGAGAACAAATGAACACACAATTCTCCAATAAGAAAGGAAAGTAGAAACTGAGATTGTCATAAAAGTTGATTTAATTTTATAGAAAATTACAAAAATCAATATGAGATGGATAAAGCTTTAGGACCACGTTAGATGATAGTACTGTAACAATTTATTTTACTCCTATTTTGATATTCATTAATATGGTTCTAACTTTTGGGCATAAATATTTTTTAGGTCATCATCAAAGGAATCTCATCCCCTAAAGAGAGATTGAACTTGAATGCAGCATCTTCAATACTTTGCATATTTAGTGTCTAGACGAAACCAGCCGAATGGTGTTACATGTGCATACAAGATTGTCAAACCTTCTTGAACTTCCTTTTTTTAGGATAAGATACTCTTAAAAATAAGGACTAGCCAAGAACAAATTATTCATCAAGAAGATCAAGGGGGTGTTTGTGCACCTAAAAAACGTCAGAAATGAATTTTTCGTCATTTTCTGGGTGTTTGTGCACCAAATGATTTTTAGTGATTAAGAAAAATTTTCTTCATTTTTCGACTTTCTAATCTCTAAAACTGATGAAAAATGAAAGAAAAGAAAATATGAATTATCACAAAATATATTAACAACATGTAATTTTGATATAGAAATTATTTGTCTTTAATAGATGAGAATTGATATTATGGGTTTGTTTGTGCACTTAGAATTCGAATTTTGCAGAATTTAAATTCTATAGAATTTAACGGAAAGAATTTGAAATTCAGGTATTTGTGTACATTCTGGAATTTGATAAAAATTGAAATTTAAGTGTTTGTGCACTAATAGAATTGATTTTTAATAAAGTAACGAATTAAAGTAATTAGTGAAAATGTAATTAACCAAAAAATGAGTTAAAAAGATAAGATTAAGTTAATTAAATGAAATTAAAACTTAGATAAAACATAAAAATATCTAAGTTAAAAGAAAAAATTAAATCAAATTGTAACTTTTATGTATAGGAATATCAAAGTTAAAAGAAAGGTTTTTGAATGAAACTACAACTTAGATAAAAAATTTAAGAATATCTAAGTTAAAATACATCTCAATTAAATGGTTACTTAGAGAAATCTTACAAATAGGACTACAACAATGATATATTGAACTCAAAAAATAACTATTATATTTAAGATATTTTGAAAAATCTAAAAGTATTTTAAGAAAATGTTAATTTTAGTACTTACAGTAATTTTTCCTATATTTGAAAATGGTATATCGAGTTTGTATAACATTTTGCCCTCATTTGAATTACGTTGTTTTATTTTTTTTTTTACTTTTGATTTTGGCATTATTTTCTTTATGAATCATATATTTAATCTTGTTAATTGATATATCAAAATTAAATTTGATAAGTTATTTTGAGCATTCATAATAAAAATACCATGAATGTCTACGAAAAGATGAATTTAAGTATTTTTATAATTGAAAAAAAATGTCATTGTAGATATTCACATCTTTTGATATGAGTACTTAATTAAAAATAACTTATCAAATTTATTTTCAAAATATTGTCTTACCCTTTAATAAATCATAATGTTACATCTTACGTCGTCACTTTTGGTTTTATGAAAATCTATTTTCATTGTAGATAATCATAACAATTTTATAATTAATGTTTAAAACAATATATTAAATTTGATTTGTATATATCATTTGTTAAAACTAGATATGCATATTTAACTCCTTATTTAATTAAAATTAGGTGAAACTTACAAATGAAGCTAAAAAGAAAAAAATAGGTTAAAAAAATATAATAATAATATTAAAATATATATATAGAGGAGGCATTATGAGTGAACCGAAATATTTTTTCGATTCGATCGAAATTAAAATAAAGAAAAGTCTCTTTCACTTGGTTCAATCGAATCCTTAAAATAAATAAATAAAATGTTCGGGAAATTGAATTCCAACCTTTTAGGTTGTGAATTCATTTTTCTAACCTTTACACTTGATTTAAATTCAATTTCTCAAGGAATTTTAATTCTAAAAAGTACAAATACCTCATCACTTGGAATTTGACGAAAAAAATTTTCAATTCCGTTAGATTCTGAATGCACAAACCCCACCTATGAAAGATACATGGAATAATAAAGATGTGTAAAATGTATTTTATATTGTAACAATTATCATAAATGACTTTATTTTATATTATCTACAAAATTTTTTGTTATTCTCTATATTACAGATAAATATAAAAATTATTTAATTTATTAATTTTAATATTTTTATTTTATAAATAAACATATATATTTTATATTTTATGATTTTTCGTTATTTTTTGTACTATGCACAAATACACATATTTCAAATTCTATTATTTTCTGTTTTGTACACAAACACCTTGATTTTCTATTCATTTTCCATTACTTTTTGTTATTTTCCTTTTAATCATTTTTTTTGATATTCCGTCATTTTCTTTCTAACATTTTTCAATGTACAAACACCCCCCAAGGAAAACCCCATCAACAAATACAAAAAGAAAAGTACAATAAAATAAAAAAGAACTCCAAGAAATCAATTCTCCCAATAGCCAAAGAGGAAGGAAGCTTGTACCAAGATAATGTCTTTAGTGATTTCATTTCATGCATGCCATGTACTCCAGCAAATACCAAGGATACTTGATTTGTTTAGAGTTGCTCGCTCTTTTTTGATTGAGATGCATGTATCAAAATATATTTGGTCTAATACTATTATCATAGCCTCTTGTTTGAACAATCAGTTGCCTTCTAGCCCTTTAGAGGAAGCAATTCTTTTACAACGTTTTTGTCCTAAAAAGGAATTATTTCTTTTTCCACTCAAGATTTTTAAAGGTATCACCTTTGTAAAGAATTTGACTCTTAGGCTTGATAAGCTTTCCCTTAGGCCTATTAAGTGAGCATTTGTTGGATACTCTTAGTCATCTAAAGGATAACATTATTATCATCCTCCTACTTGTCGATACCTTATTTCAACTGATTTTTTCAAGAGGATGTTCATTATTTTTCTTCATCTACTAAAACTACAATTCTTTTGTCATCTTAGAATTATCTTCTTAATGTGTCATCCCTTGTTCTTGAGTCTTCTCTGTCGTCAAAATGACCATCACCATTACCTCCTACCATCACCATTATTGTCTCCTCCATCTGAGGCATTACCATTATTCTCATTATCATCATCCTCACTTCCTATATCTAATGCATTACTATCTTCACCTTTATCACCCTCATTGCCATCAACGCCCTTACAGGTTTATTATCGATGTCCATGTGAATCTTTTGTACCATCAATTAGACTCTCTTCCATCATAACAGATTCCTCTCTTAACCTACTTATTGTTTTGTGCAAAGGTACTCATTCCTGCACTTTACATCTTATATCCAATTATGTTTCTTATGATGTTTTATCTTTTGATTGAAACATTTTACCCTTACACTCACATCTGAATCTTTACCCAAAAATTGTTAAGAGACACTTACTCTTCTACACTAAAAGAAAACAATGAAGGTTGAAATGTAGGTACTCCTAAGTCATTAGATGTGACAGTTTGTTCCTTGACCCAAAGATATCCTAAAGGTTGGCTATTGATAGATTTTTACGATGAAATATCGCCTTACTGTATTGTTGAGCGTTATAAGACTTGCTTAGTGGTATGCGATTTTACTCAAACTTATGGAGTTGATTATTATGATGCATTTTCTTCAGTGGCTCGTCTTAGTTCTATTTGTATCATATTGTCTTTGACGATGAATCAATTGTGAGTCCTATATTAGTTAAATGTGTGAAATACTTTCTTATATAATGATTTTTAGAAAGAAGTTTACATGGAGCAACCTTTAGGTTTTGTTACTTAGGGAGAAAATCAGGTTTATAAACTTTGAAAAACTATATATAAACTTAAACAAAGTCCACAAGCTTGGTTTACTAAGCTTAATTCAATGATGTTTTCATAGGACTTTGCAAAATGCAAGGTTCATAGTTCCATCTTCATCAAAAAGTCAAATGTTGGATACATTATTTGATAGTATATGTGACAGCATTCTTCTCACAAAAGATGATAGTGCAAACATTACATTTACGAAGACCTTCCTTGGTAAACACTTTATGATCAAAGATATAAGCAAGCCTTGATACTTCATAGGATAGAATTTACCTATGCCAAGGGTAAGATAGTTCTTTTCCAATGAAATTATGCCTTAGATCTCTTAAAGGAAACATGAATTTTGAGTTGAAAACTAGAGACAACATCTATAGATCTCAATTCACCCTTTTAGGATAAGGACCCAAAGTTTCTAAAGGATGCAAGGTAGTATAAAAGGTTTATTGGCAAATTAATCTATCTCATTGTGACATGACTTGACATTTCCTTGTTTCTTAATCTTCTAAGTCAATTTATACTTAAGTCTAGATAAGTACACTAGCAAGGTGCCATGCAAGTTGTTGCATATATTAAAAATTATCCTAGAATAGGTTTGATCTACTCCAACAATGGTCATCAAATGTTTTAGCCTATTCCAATGCCAATTATATAGGAGACAAGGGAGATCGCAAGTCAACCACTAGGTGTTATACTTATTTTAGAAGTAATTTAGTGATCTAGATGAGTAAAAAGTAAACATAGGATTTATTTGTGTACTCAGAATTTAAATTCTATAGAATTTAAATTATAATAGAATTTGACGAAAAAAATTCAAAATTCAGATGTTTGTGCATGTTTAGAAATTTAATAGAAATTGAAATTTAAATATTTGTATACATGACAGAATTGATTTTTATTGAAGTTAAGTAACGAATTAAAGTAATTAGTGAAAATGTAATTAATCAAGGAATTAATTACTTACATTAATAAATTAACATACCATTAAATTAAATATTTATATATCATTTATCAATTAATTAAGTATATCATTATTCTATTTAGATCATTCTTGTATTCCATTTATTCTATATAAAATTAAATCAAAAATTATAGAAATTCACACATCTTAGTTATATTACATGTTTCAAACAACAAAAGGCAAATTATATTATTAAATTCTATATTCTATTTAAAGGTACAAAAAAAGTATATTACAATAAATATGCTTATTATGATGTTTGTAATACTCTCATTCACAACTATCTTACATTGTATTCATGATATTTTTACAAAATTTATTTACAATTTCTTTCATTTACTCTTGTGTGTTGTTCCTAATAGTATTAACTATTTCATATTATCCTTCTACATTTGTAGAGTCTTGAATTTCTACATCACATTCATCTTTAAGATTTTGACATAAGTCCGTTTTAAGAATAAAATTGTGAACTAAAAAACATACTAACACTATTTTTGCTTGAGTTGTAAAAGGAAATGACATATATCCTCGTAATATTATAAAACGATGTTTGACTACTCCAAACGTACGTTCAATTACCATCCTCAATTGCGAATGTTTATAGTTGAAGTTTTCCACTGCATTAGTTGATTGTCAATTTCCTTTATATTTTGATAAGTAATATCGAACACCTCGAAATGGACATAAGAGGTGAATTGTCACAAAATGTATTGGCTACATGCAAATTTAATATGGAATTTACCTATGTTCTTAGTGGGTGGGAAGGTTCAATTGTTGATGCTTGACTCCTTCAAAATGCGACAAGTCAATGCAATGGTTTGCAAGTGCCATAAGGTATAGTACTTACAATCTACCTTTATTTCACTTATTAATCAAAATTGAACTTATTTCAAAGGATGTTTAAATACATACAGGTAAATTTTACTTAATTAAGTTTTACTTAGTTTACGTTGGATTTTCAAATAGGACTGAGTTTATATGTCCATTTTGAGGTGTTCAATATCATTTATCAAAATATAAAAGAAATCAACAACCAACTAATGAAGTGGAAAACTTCAACTATAGACATTCGCAGTTGAAGACAATAATTGAATGTACGTGTGAAGTAGTTAAACATCGTTTTGCAATATTACGAGAATATATGTCATTCCCTTTCACAACTCAAGTAAAAATAGTGTTAGTATATTTTTTAGTTCACAACTTTATTTGTAAAACAAATAAAACAGACTTATGTCAAAATCTTGAAGATGAATTACAAGAAGATAAACGTGATGTAGAAGTTCAAGACTCTACAAATATAGAAGGAGACTATAAAATAGTTAACACTATTGAGAACAACACACAAGAGCTAATGAAAAAAATTACAGATAAATTTCATGAAAATATCATCAATGCAATGTAGGATGGTCATGAATGAGAGTATTACAAACATCATAATGAGTATATTTATTGTAATATACTTTTTTGTACCTTTAAATAGAATATAGAATTTAATAATATAATTTACCTTTTGTTGTTTGAAACATGTAATAGAACTAAGATATGTGAATTTTTGTAATTTTTGATTTAATTTTATAAAAAATAAATGGAATACAAAGATGATCTAAATAGAATAATGATATACTTAATTAATTGATAAATGATATATAAATATTTAATTTAATAATATGTTAATTTATTAATGTAAGTAATTCCTTGATTAATTACATTTTCTCTAATTACTTTAATTTGTTACTTGACTTCATTAAAAATCAATTCTGTTATATGTACAAACAACTAAATTTCAATTTTCGTCAAATTCCTGAACATGCACAAATACCCAAATTTCAAAATTTTTTCATCAAATTCTATAGAATTCAAATTTTGAGTACATAAATAGGCTATTTAGGTTGAGAATTCATTTTCCCAACCTTTACATATGTTTAGAATTCATTTTTTCTAGGAATTTGAATTTCAAAATGCACAAACACCCCATGACTCCTAGTAACAATCAATTTCGTTAGATTCCGAGTGTACAAATCCCACCATAGTATCCAAGGTAAGTGTTAAGTCTAAATTTTGAGCTATTTCACAGACTAGGAGTGGGCTTTGTTAGATTTGATCTTTATTAACTAAGCTTAGTGTTCAAGTTTCCACTTCTATGGTTATACATTGTAACAATCAAACTACAATTTATATTACTAGCAATGATACCTTCCATGAGAAAATGAAACATATTGAAATTGATTGTTACTACATACGTGATCTTGTTCTTATAGAAATTATTTGCACTTCATACACTAGATCCTCTAAATAAGAGGCTAATATTTTTACCAAAGGATTGCATGTAAGTCCCTTTAAAAGGTTATGTAACAAGCTAAGTTTAATTTGTACTCTGTAACTTGAGGGAAAGTGTTGGAGTCACTTATCATTATGTGTCATTAGATGTCATTAAGTGTTATTATTCCAACATGATTGTTGGAATTCTCCATATATCCATTAAAGTTCAATATGGTTGTATTTGAACTCTATATAAGAAGACCCCCTTTTTCCCTTAGTAATACACAACTTCTTTCTTCCACTAAACCCTTTGTCTTAACTTTTATCATTCTGATAACATACACGACCCTTGACTTTAAGATAAGTGCTTCCTGTAGACATCTCTATTTTCTTTTTTTCCAAGTTTTCCAAGAGCCTTTCCAATATTGAAGGGTTAGTTACCTTTCTATATTTAAACTTTAAAGTAATAGAGAGGAAGAAAAGTAAAAAGATTAGTTACCTTTCCATATTTCTGACTTCTAGCCTGCAAATGCAAAGATCCATCATGCTGGAAGCCACGAACTTCAGCCTTAAAAATAATAAAAGTAGGAAATTGAAATTATTTGTTAATATAAGGTTGCAAAAGAAAAAATAACATGTAGATCAGCTGTACGCAGCTTAAGAAAAATGCAGTTCAAATGCACATATTAGTAAACTGCAATAAATCAATTAGCTAGGTGTGGTGATACTTGTAGCCTCCAAGGTTCAAACCCTAAAGAACGCAAAAGCATGGCCATTATAAAAAACCATTAGTAAACAGAACATATGCAGTGCATCTACGAATTGAACACTTATCAAATGATGTCTCCTAATATCTTTTAAATATATTTAGGTTAATCGATATTAAATAATATAGCATGATAAAAAAGAGGATTTACATGGAAAAATTAAATAATTTAATAGAGGGAGTTAAATAATAATAATAGAAGAAATAAATAAGTAAATCAATATGTAAAATAAACAATAAAGAAGGAAAATAAAAATGAAATTGAATATAAATAATCTAATGCTGAAAAAGGTAATGCTATGGAATTTCACACTTCAGGACTTTATCTCACTACCAAATGTCATACTCTTCATAAAACATTCCTGGAATATTTAACTTATGAAATTGCTATCTTTTAAAAAGGTACAGACAAGTGAAACTATTTTTATGCTTTTGGTACCTTTTTTATGTAAAATAAACTATGTTTCACTTTTGGTACTTTTGATGCAAATATTTATGCTTGAACAAAAAAATGCCAATGCCAGATATTAAAGGAATGTGATGATCACAGAAAACTCCACCTGTGGAGGTTCATTCCATCATAGTTGATACCAAGCCTGGATGAAGGAGGATGGTTAGCGTTAAGTAGATGGTCAATTATAAAAACTTGTTGACTCCTCGTGAACATGAATCCTAAAGATAATCTATTGAAGCATAACTCTCTTAGTGACGTATTGTGTTGGAATTCAGGTACAAAGAAAAGAAAACAAGAGGGGCTCTACATCGGTGCTCAAATGCAAATGAAAATAAACAAGGATTCTCATACCTTAATAATGAATGAGAATGAAGAAAGAAATAAGACTAAAACACCAAAATTAGATTAATAACTTGGAATATAAGAATCTTGATTGGTAAGAATATGAAATTAATAGATATAAATAAGAAAGAAAATTAACATATCATGCTTGTAAGAAACTAAGTGGATGAGACAAAAACTTAGGTTAATCGAGTATAATGGTCTTAAATTTTGTTACACAAGATAAGATAAATGTAGGAATGAAGTTGGAATAATAATTAATAAAAGTTTATGAAATGAAGTTGTTGCAATAACAAGGTTAGAAGATAAAATTATAACAATTAAAGTTGTAATAAGAAATGAGATAATATAATTAGTATATAAGCTCCATATATAGGTTTGGGAGAAATTATTAAATAGAAATGTTGGGAAGATTTGGATAGTTTAGTTCATGGTTTTTGCCTATGAATAAAAAGCTCTTTGTTGGAGGGAATTTAATCGATCATATAAGGGAGAAAAATATAAAATATACAAAAAATGGAGAATTTGATTTTGATAATAGAAATGAAGAAAGAAATTTAATTTTAGACTTTAGTATAACTTGCAATCTTTCAATATAAAATACTTATTTTAGGAAAAGAAAGGGGCATTTAATTACATTTAAAAGTAATTTAAATTCTAATCAAATAGATTTTTTAATTAATAGAAAAATAGATCAAAGAATGTGTTAAGATTGTAAGGTTATTCTATGAAAAAACTTAACTACACAACATGCATTGTTAGTATTAGTTGCTAATATCAATATTAGGAAGACAAAGACTAAAGCACATAAGAACCTAAGAACTAGGTAGAGGAATCTAAAAAGTGAAAAGAAAATTGATATTTAGATAATTTGTTAAAAGAAAGAATATGAAAAATAGATGAGGAGGTAAATAAACTTTGGAATGAAATGATTACTTATATTAAAAAGATTGTTAGGGAAATTTTAAGAGAGTTTTGTGGGGTAGTTTTACTAAGTAAAGAAAGTTGGTGGAGAAAGAAAGATGTACAAAAAATAATAAAAGAAAAAAGAATGCTATAAAACCTATCATAAATGCAAAAATAAGAAAAATTTAGAGAAGTATAACCTAGTAAAAAGGAATACTAAGAAAAGTATTAATGAAGTTAAGAATAAGGCCTATAAAGTATTATATGATAATTTAAACAATAGACAAGGAGAAAAAAGAATATATAAATTGGCTAAGGCTAGAAAAAGAAAATTTAGAGATTTAAGTCAAGTGTATTAAAGATGAGAATGGTAGAGTTTTAGTAAAAGAAGATGAAATAAAAGATAGATGGTGTAGGTATTTTAGTAAACATTTTGACAAATCAACCATAGGAAATTCTTCCGTGCAAAATTTAGGTAGTAATATAAAGGATATTGACTATAATTATTTTAGAAGAATTAGTAGTTTGGAGATAGAAGCCATTAAGAAAATGAAATTTGAGAACACTATTGGACTAGATGGTATTTCTATTAAAGTGTGGAAGCATACAAATGAAGTTGAGATTAAGTAGTTAACTAAGTTTTTTAATATAATTTTAAAGACAAAGAAAATGCCAGATATATAGAGAAAGAGTTTTTTAATACCTATATTTAAGAATTAAGGAGAGATACAAAATTATAATAATTATCATGGTATTAAGCAAATGAATTATACTATGAAATTATGAAAAAAGATAACTAAGCAAAGAAGGCATATAACTAAAACCACATAAAATCAATTTGAACTTATATCGAGTAGGTCAATAATGGAAACTATTCATTTACTTGGACAACTAATAAAAACTTTTAGAGTTAAGAAAAAGGACTTCCATATGGTTTTCATTGATTTCAAAAAACATATGATGAAGTATTAAGAAATCTATTGCAATGGGTTTCAACAAGAAAAAGAATACCCATAATATATGTTGATATTATAAAGGACATGTATGAAAGAATTGTTACTCTATAATATGTAGCAATAGAGGAATCATAGATGATATTATTCATAAGATTAAAGCAATATAGATGAAATGGAGCAATGCTTTTGAAGTATTAAGTGATAAGAGGATACCTTCAAATTAAAAAGAAAATTTTACAAAACTGGTATTCATCCAACTATACTGCTGTAAAACATGACCATATGCAAATAATTAGTATTGCTAAAATACATATAATTAAATGGATGAGTGGTAATATTACAAGGGATAAGCTTAAAAACGATTTTGTTAGAAATAAAGTAGAAGTTGCATCAATAGATGATAATATAAGAAAAAATTGACTTAGGTAGTTTGGTTATTTTCTTAAGAGACCAAAAAATATATCAATTAGGAGAAGAGAATTAATTAGCATAGAAGAAACTAAAAGAAGTAGGGAAAGGTCTAAAACTGCTTGGTAATGAATTGTGAGAAAAGATTTCAATTTACATAATTTAAACATAAATAAAAATACATGAAAGAAAAGAATTCATGTGGCCAACACTACGTAGTGGGACTATGACTCAAATTATTGTTGTTGATCAAAGAAGAATGGCTAATTATAAGCACTTGGGAGGCTAATCATATCTCCTCAACATATGAAATACAAGTGCAAGCCATGCTTGCAAACTATAATGCATGAGAATGTTTGATATTCTACCAAAAGAACTGTAAACAAGACATCTAAAAAAGATGTACTCACACATATGACATCGTTCTCTTCAAAGATGCTACGCATATTGAGTTCATCAGTAGCAGTTCGTCTCCTCTAATACATAAAAGGATTAAAAACAACAATCAAGGTAGGTTATTGCTGATAAACAAAAAAATCTCAGAAAGTAAAAACAGTAATAAATGGACAGCAGTTCAAATTCCAAATGCATTGAAGAAAGAACTGAACATATGGACAAATGCATCTTTTTGAATGGTTTTTTGGGATCTTCTTTAAGGGAATAATGAGTGGACAATGGAATTACAAAATTTACCAATTTCTGGTATGACGATATAGCAAAATGGATAACATTTCATAGCTCATGCAGAAGTGATGGACAATCATTGTATAATGCTATATTAAAAAGAGGGCAACATTCTATACTTATCTATAAGTTTCAAAAGATGCTAAAATGCAACTCCAAGTACTTTCCATAACAATAAACTGTATCCTTATACCTACTCCAGATTCCAAAATTCATGGGGATGCCTAGTCTTCCCATATTGGGTAGTTAGTATATGACAAATTATGCATATGGCACAACCTCCAAGACACACACCTTAACAACCATGCAGAAAGGTTATATTTCATAACTCAGATTATTAAAACAATAACAACAATTTGAAATTGAAGCAGCCTTCCTCTTATAGGAACACACACACTTACATTTCTACAAGATTGTTAACTAAAATGAGTGAGTATAGAAAAATGTTGTATTCTTGATTGTTAATAAGTTGAGAGAGCAGAAGGTAGTTTCAGTTCTTGGAAACAAGAAAAGAAAACCTGGATTCCGTCTGGTAAATTCATGGATGAAAGCATCAAAACCGCATCTTGGCTAAAGTTTATCTCCAATTTCCAGCGTTTTTGAGCAACCTGCAATAAGCCAAGTCAACTCAATTAAAAACAATGTGAAGAACAGCTACATCATTTGATACTGTAGAAAAAATGGATGGAACCAGTCAGATATCAACAAATGTTGTGTGTGGGCCTATTTATAAAAAAATGAAAGTATCATATAGGAAGTTAAGCAAATAAATTTACTTCAGAAAGAAATTACACAACTATGCTTGAGATGAACAAAAATGTTCGATATTGGTTCATGTTTGGCAGAATAAAGTAATTCAATAATGCTGGAAAAACTAACATTAATTGTTGTACTTCATGATGTTTGACACAAAATGAAACACATTTCTCATCACTTTCTTTGTCTCCATGGAACAATTGCACAGTTGAACCTAATGAAGCAATTACAAATAGGGATGTACATATATACTTTGTCTTATCATGCCTTAGAAGAAGCAATCGCATATCACAAATAAGAATTTACCTCAATGACACGACCAATTATAATATCTCCAATCTCAGGCTTATACCTGTCAGACAGAAGAATGTGTTCTTTTAAGGAAGCCGCAAGAAAAATGCTTCTTTCAAAAGACAACCAGTTTGAAAGAAATCTGGTCATGTAAAAGTAAAAGTTCCTCGTCGTGTAAATCCCGAGTACATTCCAAAAACATGGTGAGATCGAACGTGAAACTCAAAGTCCAACTGAGCATGTGAGAAAAATGAACAAGACCGCCCGAAATAGACAAGAAAAAGAAAAAGTACTTGCTTCAAACCATATCATAGTACCTTCCTCTCAAAGTTCGAACATAGACGAGCTTATTGACGCGCTCGACGACGCCGCATAAAGTCGCCACGATCTCGCCGTTGAGCTCGGACGTCCCATGTCCCCTGCCCAACAACAAAACCAGAAATGAGATGGTTTATCGGTCAAATGAAGGAGTTAGAAGGGAATAAGGACGATGAAGGATTGGAGAGAATTACTTGAGAACGTTGTCTTCGTGGTTGACGGGGATGGCGTCAGCGACGATGACGGAAGTGCCGGAGGCAGACGACCTCGTGTATATGTCCCCTAGCTCCCGGAGGGCCGAGTGAAGGCGTGCCCTCTGCGTTTGGCTCAGGCTCCGCTGCAGATCTCGAAGGTCACTCATCTTCTCGAGGGATGTGGTCGTAATGGAAGAGGGTTTATGCTTGGGGTTTTGCGACGGCTCCGCTGGGCCGAGGTCGGCAGAAGAAGTATAAAAACTCGTCGGACCCCAGCACCTGGTGGAAGTTTCGGTCATGGAACAGTAATTTTTAGCAGAAAATAGTAAAATTTTAGGAGTAATATTTATTTATTATAGTAATATTATTTGTAAATTTATTTTTATTTAAATTTTTAAAAAATAAATATTATAATTAATATTTAATCAATTGTTTACTGTTTTGTTAATATTGTAATATTATAAATTATTTAACATAATATAATAGATAAAATATAATATTTTGATTTGATATTATGAAAATATTTTTCTAAATATTTTTTTAATACAACGTTCTGTGATAATAACATTTTAACGATCTTTCCAAATATAATATAACATTAACGTACCTAAACCACTAATCAATCAGTTTTTCAACATATGATACAGCGTTATTATCACATTGCAAATATGTTTCTTGAGATAAGCATGTTCATATAAATTAATGAAGCATTATATAAGCCTGAAAATATGAAATAGTTTAAAATATTTTGATAAATTAAGAAATACACGTATAATTAAAAATATAAAAAAGATTGCAACTATAACAAAAGGTAATTTCATTTGTCAACATTACTAATTACCTTTTTTTTGTAAGCATGACATATTTTCAACCATTTTTTTTTTCTTTTATCTTTGATTATAGAAATATTAACCTTAAGGAAGAAGTGAGGTTCTTAATTATACCTTAACATTTTCTTTGGTATGTTAATCATCTTTTTTATTTATTTATTATGTACTTCATCGTTAGTAATATCTTTTTCGCATAAAGTAAGAAAAACTTGTGATATATCTTTCAAACATTTTACTATTATTTACTGAGATTTTATATGAAAACGTATTCGCTTCTCTTTTTTCCTCTACTTTAATGAAGTTTGTGCGCTTTCTCTTGAACTAGGAGATACATCAAAATTAATGTTTATTCTATTTTGTGCAATGTTTGGAGCAAATGTATTTGAAACTTGAGTGTTTGGTACAACATCTACTAATTCTATCTATTTAAATATATTTCTATTAGTCATAGTACTTTTAAAAATTAGCTACAATTACTCATAAATCAAATATGATTTTCCCTAGCAGCTTTCACACTTTGGATGTGCCTATAAAAAATTACAATATATTTAAAAAAAACTATATTATATAAACTAATAATCTTAAAGTATGTAAATAGAAATCAAACATTAATAAACTCATTCTATATCTCTTCATCTATATCAGTATATCATTCTATGAAATTTCATCATCATCTACTCTGATTTACAATTTTGAAGTAGTTACGATAAATTTGTCTTTATATCTTTAAACGACTTTCTACATTTTTCTTTATAATATATGCATTTCTTCTATTATTATATTTTTAAATTACTTTATCTTAAATGCTCCCTTTTATCTTTTCATATTAGGTTTTTTTATTATTTTCAATTAACATTTCTGACAAAATATCTAAAAAGAATACATCTGCATTCTAAGTCATATAACTTTGTCATTTATTATCTTCTTTTTTTATCAAGAATAGTCATTTACTATATAATAACAAATATTAATAAAATATAATAAAAAAATATTTTTATACAAATACATAAACAAAAACATCATTTTTGCATAAGAAATCAACAAAATTTTCATATGTAAGCAAATTAATCATTCACAATATAAACAAAACCACAATGATTGCATTAACTAAATTGCAACTTAAGAACATATCAAATGATTACTATTTTTGACAATTTTTGATAATTCCTCTGTCGCAATTCAAAACAACAAGAATAATAATTATTAATGAAAGAGAGTTTTTAGACCATTGACGTGACATGATAGAAGTCCTATAGAATCATGAAAATTTGATATATAAAATTACTCTATATAAACTAGTGACTCCAAAATGAAATCTTACGGTTTTATTGTCCCTTGACTTTGTATTTTCATTTCTTTTAATTTCATTAATGCAAACACCTCTTAACATGAGCAAAGTCTAGCACTGAGCTGTGAAAGGATAATGAATAATAAGATTCAAAGGTCATCTACAAATAGCAAGAAAATGCATTTCAACAAATTTGTGAAAAAACTACTTCTCACTAGCTAACTTGAATTATGCATAGAAAATAATTAGCATCCATGTGAAAAAAGAGAGATTTTAGCAGAATTTAAATTAATACAAATCTTAATAACCCATAGCTCACTTGTAAACTATTAATCTAGGAAGGAACAAATAAGACATTATTAATTTAATACATATATTATTTATAAGACAACAGAACGAAGTACATGAATTAGTGCTAAATAACATTCTATGCACAATGAAAAATATTGAAACTAAGAAAGAACTCCAATTGAATTGAAACTTGAAGGAAATTGAAAGCAAAGTGGTTCTAAACGATAAAATTATTAAAAATCTTATACAATCACAAGGAGAAAAACAAAAATCATTAATAATAAAGATAAAGCAAATATATAATTAAGAACCGCATTGAATGATCATGAATAACTAAAAAGTAAAAAGTTGGCATAAAAAATGACCACAAACAACAATTTGATTAATGTAGAAAGAGATTGTACATGCATGAGGACAAGTGTATTAAGCAATTAAGGTGTATCTTTATACAAGTAGGAAAAAAGGTCAACAGTATGAGGCAAATTCAAAATAAAAGAGCAGTATATCTATGCTAATAAAGACCTTTTCTACGAAGATAATTGAATATATTGAATTTAAGAACATAAATCAAGTGAAGTGCTATGTCATTGAATAATAACTGAATTTAAGCACAACCAATATCACACATTACTACTTGGTACTTTCATCAATTCCCATTCTATCACAGCATCATCAAAATCTAATGCCACCACGAAGAGGAAGATTTCCAATTTCAGCTGGAACTGTCACTTGAATGTTATTTTTGTATGACTCCTTGCACTCAATGGATAATCTTAAAGGTTTCGAAAAGAAATAAAATGCATTTGACTTCAAATGAAATTTATATAAGTTTATCTCCTATCTAAACTAAAATGCTTAAATGAAGAAATAACAAAGAACAAAGTGCAAGAGAAAAATGAACAAATTATTTTCCTTAACAAAAATTACAAAATAAATCTGCAACAATGGTTTAAGTAAAATGTAATTAATAAGAACATATCATTAAAAAATAGATTTCTACGATAATGATGTCTTTAGGAGCTTTGAAATCAGATGATTGTATTGCTTCTATTCTTCTTTAAAATGAAGGATTGATTTTCTTCTTTTTTCCTTGGCTAGAACATATTCTGATTTTTTATCTTTACTATTTCACAAATAAGTGAAAATCGAAAGGGAAACCAAATGCTTGGGAAACCAGCCTTCTACAAGAATGATGTGAGTGAAACCAAATGCTTGGAAATAGTAAACAAAAAGAGAAGTAAAACAAGAATCCGACCACCAAACTTCAATACTTAAAATCATCATACAAAGGATTAATACACTTGAAATGGACAATAAAATATGGTAGTTGACAGTCAAAACAATGGTACGAAAAAAAAAAGAAGCTAGAAGAGGAGATTTATGTACCAACTTCATGATTTACTCTTTTAATAAAATTGTGCAGGAGAAAACATGCTAAAATTATATTCATTTGTGTTTCAAAGGGATATGACATGCATCATCATAAAATGGCAAAACAATAGTTAATTACTTAAAATGTATGTTCAATTACATTTCTCAGTTATGAATGTCTGTAATTGAAGTTTTTGATTATTTTATTTGGAAATCGATTTTGATTATATTTTGATAAATGATATCATACTCCTCGATATAGAGAAATAAATTTTAGATAATTTGAGAATCTTACATTGACCAAATAATATTTACCTACATAAAATATATTATAATTATCAACTTATACAATTTAATATTAAAAATTAAAAATAATACAAACATAATCAATAATGTACCATGTGAGACTTTTAACCTATGCCGTCGAGAAGTAGCATCTTATAAAATTCGTGCATCTGTAGCTAATCCTTCCCATTATGCAAGAATGTATGTGCTCTCCGTGTCAAAATTATAAGTTGCTAATACATTTTGAGACAAGTTTCCTTTTCGATTTTTGAATTTAGCATTTTCTTATTCATAAATGGTCGTTAACATGTGTGTCATTGATAGCACTAATGCAATCCTAACAAAATGATACAATATTAATTTCATTAAAAATACTACCAATGAATTAGAAGACACAACATAATATAATGATTAGTTTACATTAAAATATAGGTAGACGTTTAGATCATTTTGAATTCTGCTTGATGTTGATGTAGAAGGTTTTACTATAAGTACATGATCTAATCTAATTATAGCATTGATAATTTGATTGGAGTATGTGCTAACTATTTAAGAGGATCGATGAAATTGCATAGTTGTCACCCCATACCATCGGTTCTGACCAATTGTAACCAGAAAAATTGGTAGTTTCTCTTTTATACTTACACTTTGACTATCTTTTATTACTCATTCTCTTTTAAGAAATCTACAAAATTGCATGAATACATATTGACTTATGTGATATATTTTTTGATAGTTGTATGCTTAGTGATGTATCGTAGGATCTAACAACCTCCTTATATAAATTTTTCCTTCATTACTATATATTTGTTATACCGCTTGAGGAATGAAACCTATAATATAATGTGCAAATGTTGTCAATAGTTATGTAAGTAACACTACTAACTCACGCCATCTTTGTAATCACCTTTGTAATAGTTGTTGCAAATGTTCTTCATCATTCTCCATTTAAATACCAACTTCCTACATATGTACATCATTATAACATAAACATTTAAACAACTTAAACATGTATAAATAATAACATAAACAGTAACATAAATACTTAACATCAACCTTTGAAACATAAACAATGACATACTAAATTCAAATGAAATAAATGTCAATTACATATGTCTAACTAGAAAACAATCAATAGAAGAAACATTAATCTTTCCCACATTGCAATCACAACTTTAATAATGAACATAAAGGAAAATTAAATCATAACCACTTCACTTGCAATGCATTATAACGTAAGGTTAAAAAAAATACCATTTTTACTAGATTCTCTAGCAATTGCATAGCTAATAGTTGTTCATCCTCTGTAAGCTCTAGTAAATTAAGTATTTGAGGAACACATTCCTTTGTTTCTCTTCTTGAGGTAGTTTTCTAATATACATTCTGATATATTTCTTGATATTAGTCCACAATATTTTAGATAACATCACTAATATAATTCACAGACTTAGTAATATATTAAGCAGATTCAACAAATGGTCGAACTCTTTTCCTTGATCTTTTAACTACATTTTCTACAATAAACGAGCTTGGATTACCTTCTCCCTTTTCAGCATTGGAAAATATTGATGGAATCTAAGTATTGAAAACAGGAAAGATCTCTATAGATTCTACATCCTATGTCTATTGTAAATCTTTAAAAAGTACACTATTTTATCTAGTAGCCATATTCCTCTAAAATATTGTATATAGATCATCATAAATTATACATGACTTCCTTACATATGATTTACATTCTAGATGTTGCTGAAAGAAAGAAATATATATAAAGTTTCAATAATTTGAAAGTTTACTTGCAATTGAATAATACAAAAAAAAATTGAACAATTACCTTTACAAATTCATCTCGTATTTCTTTTGGAATGTCGGTATGACCATAAATGTAGTCTCACCCTCATTCACTTTATTTTGAAATTTTAGTTTAATTTTTATACATCGTCCTTCAAGTTTTCATTCTACTCTCAACGTGTTTTTTCTCAATATTTAGAGATACATTATTATTATATTCCACAATCATTTTATTCTATGTATCAATCTGATTTTTCCATCTTATTGCATTACATTTCCTTTTCTAATTTATGCTGCTAAAATACTTAAAAATATTTCATCTTGTTTGATGCTTTAATTGACGTATTTCTTATTTTCATAAGTCATTCCTCTAAAAATTACAACTTTATAAATAATAAGGAAATCTACATATTAGATAACAAAAATTAGATAATGAAATTAGTCCTCTATTAGGAAAAAAAATATTAGATAACAAAAATTGAATGTCAAATAATAGCAGATTTCATTTAAATATAGAAGAAGAATTTTGAAACAAAGAATTTTAGCACTTTAGTTCAACTTACAACTTTCATATCTTAGTCTATACTTCTTAGAAAAACAAGATCTTGGTCTATTTGAAAAGGTAATTTAATAAACTATATGAGAAAAATGTGTACTATAAAAAAGGTTAGACGAAACTAAGGAAGAAGACAGATGTTTTTCTAATATTTGATAACCAACGATCCCATCGTTGGTTAATAGATGACCAACGATGCCATCGTCCGTAGACTTCTTGTATAGTTATTTGATTTTTCTGTACAAATGTTTCACTTTTGTAACTCTAACACTATTGATTTATTTAACAATGATTTTTACCAATGATTATTATAGATTAGTGACAAAACAATACTTTTAGAGGAGGAAATCGATACTAGGATTGAGGTTGGCAAACTAAAATGTTGTTTTTGCGAGGATGAGATGTGAATAGGCAAAGACAATGACGACTACACGAGGAGAGATGCAAATAGGGATCAAGGGAATGGGTGAGCACAACTTCATAGTCTAATGAGATTGAGGGAACCAATGAGTAAGAGAACGGAGGAGACGACATCTAAGGGTTGAGATTGGGTGAATGGGTGAGTAGGCGAATGGAGGAGATGACATCAAGGGGTTGGGATCGATCTAAGACATGAGAGTTGAGGAGAAGATTTCCAACCATTATCGAGGGGGGAGGGGAGAAAAAAAAATATTTCAAGGTTTTTATATAGAGGTAATTGGGGAAAACCATTTCTTTTAGTTTATACTAACACAAACATCCTAAACAATGGGTAATGGAGAGAAATTTTTTCATTTCCCACCATAACATGTCATTTCTATTTTGTACTTAGATGGTACAAAACCCCCCTTGAAGAGCAAGGAGTGTGTGCTACAAATAGACAATAGCAACCATTGCTTGACTCATGGTACACATGGAGAAGAAGAAGAATAAGAAGAAAAAGAAGAAGAAGAAGAAATGGTTGTCGTGTCACATGTTAGATGTCAGAAGATTCTATGTCACCAACATACATATTTTTTCCTATCAACTTATATACATATATATGTGTATAAATATATATATAAGAGTTTAGTTACACTAATTTAAACCTTAAAAGAGTGTTTGTATATCTACAAAATAGTTGAAAAAAATGATAAAATATTATAGAAAATGATGGAAAAAAAAGACAGAAAGTAATGAAAAGTTAGAAAAAAATCAAGATATTTTTATATAGAATAGAAAATGATAAAATTTGAAATATGTGTGTTTGTATATAGAATAAAAAATGATAAAAAATTATAGAATATAATATATATATATATTTATTTATAAAATAAAATATATTAAAATTAATAAATTAAATATTTTGTATATTTATCTATAAAATAAAATAATAAAATTTATCATACATAAAATAAAATAAAGTCATTTGTAACCATAGTTATAATATAAAATATATTTTACATATCTCTCCTAATATTAATTCTTATTTGGTAAAAACATAAATAAATTTATATTAAAATTAAATGTTAATATATTTTATGATAATTTACCTTTTTATTCTTTAATTTTTCGTCAATTTCAAACATCAAAATGTCAAAAAAAATTTCGCGCACAGACCTTAAATTATAACGTTAGAATATCTTTGTCGTATAGCCCTACGGATGGTAGATGCGCCTCACCTGGTTCTGATCGATTACACTACACGCGCCTCCGTATCCATGGAGTCCGCAATCACTGACCGGTCTTTGCTAGTGGAAGAGCTTCATCGGTTGCAGGTGGAGAAGGCAAGGATCGAAACTCGGATAGCTTCTCTCCAGGCCCAACTCCAACAGGTTGACGCTGTCGCGAACGGTAGGAAGGACGTGGAGGAGTTGCAGGAACCGAGATGGAAAGCAAAATCGACCACCAATCCCTACTTTAACCATGGTTTGACACGGGAGATGATCTACCGATACAGCCGCCACCTGTTGCTCCCATCTTTTGGCGTCCAAGGTACCTCTTTTGTGCCCATGGCATGATCTTTAGTGATTTTCGCTGGTTGAAAATATCAAAGCTCACCAACTATTACATGCTTGCCATTTGTTTACTGGAAGACTACAGCAGTTATGCTTGCCAGCTCGATTACAATCTTCAGGATTTCTAGGTTATTAATCAAAAGATCTGAATGCCCAAAATCCCATGCATGTGTGTAGTTTTCTATTGATTAGATGAATAATTTAGACAATTACATATTTCATATGCAATTCACAGTAGCTACAGCGGATTTTTATTGGTTCAGCCAATGCCTGTGTCCAATCCTCATTCACAGTAGATACAGAGGATTAAAATGGTTAAATATAAATTGATTCCTTTACCTTTGGTGGAAGGACATGTACAAGAGGATAATTGCAAATGAACTATAAAAATATTGTTTTACAAAAAATATGTTATGGACTATGTAGACATACAAACATGTGAAATAAAAGTCAAATACAAGAAAACAATTATTGTGCAATGGCTAAAAATGGTATCCGGTCTTTGATGTAGCTTAAAAAACTCCAATAATGGCTAGCTTGCCTAGTCGATCAATTTCATATTTTTGCTGAACGATCCCATAATGAATTCATAATTTGATTTTCAAATAGAAAAAATCATATATTTAAATTCAAAATTATTTAAATAATATAAATTATTAGCAACTTCCAACAACTCCTTAGCATCCATAACTGAACAACAACCACAACAATCTGAGTTATAATTCCATTACATAGGTTCAGCCGACATCCATAACTCAAATGTTATAAATTCAAATTCAAATCTACAATTAAATTTAAACATTCAGAATAGATGACAACATTTGTTCATAGATCATGTTATTGACAATAATTTTCATCAATCAAAAACTATATTATAAATCTTAATATTCTTATTTATAAATCCAAAATTCATCTTTTAAAATTCAGAAACTATTTTAAGTCTATTCTCAGTATTCGTGCTGTACAAATCTTAACATTGAAATCCATTTCATAGCTCATCAAAAACTACAAGAACAAGTTGACTTCAACACTATTGAAATGTTCATTTTGCCATGTAGGCCAGTTCAATCTCTCAAAGTCCTCAATTTTGGTCGTTGGAGCAGGAGGGTTGGGGTCACCTGTGGCTTTATATCTTGCAGCTTGTGGCATTGGTAACATCTTTCTCTTGTTCATACAATCAAGAATGATGGAAATAAGTTTACTACTTTTTATAATTCAATGAATTTGACCAAACTATTTTGGAAATTTGAGTTGCAAATATAAACTCTTATTTAAACACATTTATGAATAAATCTTAATTCTCACTCTTTTCATTTTTTTTCCTGTCTCTCCTCCTTCCTGCTAGGTTGCTTGGGCATTGTGGATAATGACATTGTTGAGCTGAATAATCTGCAGAGACAGGTTTAATTATCTTCATCATTTTTACTAGGTCATCACCATCTATTTTAGACAACTTGCTTGTGTTCCACCGTTCCAGGAAGCCTTCAATTTGTTCTAGCATTTCCAAGTATTCCATAAAAAGCTTGGCTTGGATGGATCTCCTCTCTTCATTGAATATTCACTTTTATATGAAAGATGTTTTAGAAAACTTGCTTCTGAAAAGGATATCTACAATCTCTTCATAGGAAATCTGCTTAACAAAACCCTCACAAATCACAAGACTTCTGAGGTCACCTTATTAATACTATCATAGGAAAGCTTTTCAAGGGAAACTGCAATCATCCCCTATTTTTTCACATGATCTGTTCAGTAACCTGGAGACATTGAAAATGTGGGTTTTTTGGGATGCCTTATGAGGGATTGGACAGATTTCTTTTTATTTTATTTTATGGGATTTCTTTTTTATTTTCCTTATATTTGCTAAATTATTGATTTGCACATATATATTCCTAGTAGGTTTTATTATCATTTCATGGTAATCTCCTGATCCATTTATTCTGAAAATCTTATTTTCACATTCTTAGGATGAAATCTGTTCTTACCAATTTTAACAAAGGATAAAAATAACAATAACCTATGTTATAATCCTACTATGTGGGTTGGTCACATGAATCCTCTTTTTCTTCCATGTATTTCTATCTATGATTAAATCTTTAGTTAATTACATAAATTTAAATCTTTCTTACAATTTTTGACTGAGTAGTTTTTGGCTTTCTTATACTTTTTTTAATTTTTTCTACATTAATTAATTTTCTTTTCTTAATTGGTGTATCTTTTGGTCTCCTAAGGACATAATCAAATCATTTTATTTGATTTTCTCTGATCTTACTTTCAATTAGTACAAATCTTACTCTATTCCTAATAACATCATTTTTAAAATTTATTCCTTATGGTATTATCACACATTTATTTAAGCATTTGCATCTCTATAACATTAACTTTTTATACACGATTATGCTTTACAATTTAGCATTATGAACCATAAAATATAGCTCAATGAATAATAGTTTCATAGAATTTAGTTTTAGTTTTAAAGGTATCATTCTATTATATGACATTCACAAAGTATTTCTTTGCTTCATCCATTATAAATGTAGAAATGAATAAAATTTAGAGAGGTATAAGCTACTAAAACAGATGCTAAGAAAATTTTTAATGAAGTTAAAAATTAGGCCTATAAGGAATTATATGATAGTTTGAATGCAAAATAAGTAAAAAATAGAATATATAAATTGATTAAGGTTAGAGAAAGGAAATCTGGAGGTTTGAGCTAAGTGTATTAAAGATGAAGATAATAGAGTTTTAGTAAAAGAAAATGAAATAAAAGGTAGATGGTGTAAGTATTTTATTGAACTTTTGAATGAGTCTATCATAAGAAATTTTTGCATGCAAAAATTGGGTAGCAGTACAATTGATGTCAACTATAGTTATTTTAGAAGAATTAGCAATTTAAAGGGAAAAGAAGCTATTAAAAAAATTTATGGGAAAGCTGTTGGATTTATTGGAGGTGTTATTATGCTATTGGGTATCTATTTATGGGTCCATTATACCTTGTATATATATGTACTAATCCAATGGAGATTGACCTTATTTTTATCCTAATTAAGTAGAAACACAGAGAAATTTTAGGTGGTTCACCACTAACGATTATCCATTCTTAAATTCAGTTTGAACTTTACTACTTTCTTAACTTACAATATTTACTTTAAGGTCAAAGTAAAAACCAACCACATCTACTGAACTTTTAGGTCAAAGTTTTAACCAACCGTCCATAAGTGAAGGTTTAAGGTTGAGTCTACGAATCAACAATCTTTTTCAATTAGAGTTGAAGTGCACAGAGAACTTTGTTTGAGTGTGATTTCAAGTTTCTAATTTTGTTAATCTACGTTGAAGCTTTAGTTCTCGGATTTTCATTAAGTATTTTTCTAATGTTGTTCTATCTCTTTATGCTTTCTTTTTGTATTATTTTTTTCTTGATGAGTGATCTAGTTGTTTTTATATGTGTAAATCTAACGATCATCTCTCCTCCAAAAATGTTAGCTTGCTGTCCTTGTTGAAGTTTGACAAACCCAAACATAGTTAGTTACCTTGCTCAATAGTCAAATGTTCAGTTAAACAATTGGTATTATAATTCATTAAGTTGTTGAGAATGTCTGCTAGTTCAGATGCTTAAGTTTGTCTTACGTGAGTTCAAAAGTTGTAGAGTTATTCTATAACTCAACTAGTTTTTCTATGGGTCTAACTTAAAAGTTATAGAGTTATTCTATAACTTAACAATTTTTTTTTTGCTTTTAACTTTTGTTGATTTTATGCTGGTTGTTCAGATATCTGATAAGATAATTGTTTGTTAGGTCCAAGTCTTTCGATGAATTGCACATATGTTGGGTCAAGACATCCGACATATTGTACTTATATTATGCAACTCTTCGATTTTTCCTTTATAACTTTTCACTAGCTATTCGACAAATGTGGATATGTTGGATTTGAAGCATCTGACATTTTCAATTTTTCTGTAACCTTCCTTTCACTTAACTATAATAATTTTCTAATTTATCTAGTTAATCTTTTGCATAAATTCTACTATTAGACTTTTGTAATTTCTGTCTTCATAGCTCTTCTTCTTCACCTATGAATTACATAAGTATCATTACATAAATTTTTGTATTATCAAAATATAAAGGTTCTTTCAAGTAACTCTCTGTTTTCCATCATTGTTGCATCTTTTGTAGAGAATTTGCTTGATCTTCCTTTGACTAAGGAATGTTGGGTTGTTCCTATCCTATAACCTAACCTAGGGTTACCTTTTCTGAGTTGTTAGTTGACAACTTGTCCTTCTTTGCCTGCTATTGATCCTTCCTTGTAACTGCTTGTTGTGTGATGCACGTCCACTTATGTCAACCTCCTTTACAAAACATTTGCTAGCGCTTACCTTTTGAACTTGGTTGGACAAACATAGATTTAAATGATGTTGGCAGAAATTTGCTTGGGTGCAGGTTGTTATAGAGAATTCTGATCCTCTTGTTGATTGTGTTGTACTTACTCCTAATTGTGATACCAATTTAATGCCTTTGCCATTATTGCACTTACTTTTACTTTTAAGTATAGATAAAGCAATGGTAGTTGTGGGTGATTGTCTTTGGATCATAAACTTAGATGCATCCTCTCATATGATAAGTAGTGCTAATTTATTTACTCATTTATTGTCCTTACCTAACCTTAAGGGTGTTACCATTGCTAATAGATGATCTTGCCTTATTTTTGGTCAAGGCACTATACAAGCTTCATCTAGAATTAGGCTTGATCAAATCTTATTTGCACTTGATTTCCTTGTAAACCTTTTATCCATCAGTGTCAATATTGTTGTATCATGATCAATTACATTTTTTCCCTTTCATTGCATCTTTTAGGACCTATTGATGGGGAAGATAATTGGTTTGAGTCATAAGTGAAATAATGAAGTGTATTGCTTGGTTTGTGATGAGTGCCCTCATGGATTGGTTGCATTGTTGTAAACTTTGAGGTCCTCTATTATATGACATTACAAGCTAGGTCACCCATCTTTTTAACAAGCTTTAACAAGGTCTTCTATAATTGTCTCTTTTTTCTTTTGATTATGAGTCTTATCAATCAGGTAAACATAATCATACTTCTTTTCATCGTCTTCAAGTCACATCTAGTAATCATGTTTTTAATCTTGTTCATTATGATGTTTAAAGTCTTAGTTGTGTTATGCCTGTGTTTGGTTATAGCTACCATATTATATTTGTTGATGATTATTTTAGAGTTTCTTGGGTCTATTTGCTTAAAAATTGTTAAAATCTATTGCAAATTGTTAAAGAATTTTTTTTACTAAAATAAAAACTTAGTTTAATATTACTTTAAAATGTTTTTGCATTGATAATACTCTAGAATTTACTAAACATGAATTTAAAATTTTTTGTGCTTCTATTGGTGTCTTACACTAAACTACATGTTCTTATATCTCTCAACAAAATGGAATGACAAAGTGAAAGCATCATCATCTTTTAGATATTGCTCACACCTTGTTGATTCAAATGAAAATGTCCAAATATTTTTGGTTGGATATTGTTCCTATGACTTCCTATTTTGTTAATCATATGCCATCTACTCCTTCTGGTGGTGAAATTCCTTTTCATTGGCTTTTCCTTAATGTGGAATTCTTTTCTTCGCCTTTATAAGTTTTTGAATGTGTTGCCTTTGTGTAAGATTTATTTTTTGGTTTAGATAATTTCTCACCTTGATTTTCAAATGTGTTTGTGTTGGATATTTTCATACATAGAAAAGTTATCATTGCTTTTATTTTCCTATTAGGTGATACTATGTTTATATTAATGTTACTTTTTTGAGTCTTAAGTGTATTTTGAAGATATCCTTAAGGTCTTAGATGCTTTACCCTTGCCTACTATTGATAGTGGACTGCTAGCTCAAAACAATGCAATTGATTATCTATTGTAGGTGTATCAACAATGAAGATAACATCCATCAACCTCCTTTTTAGCTAAATAAAGCTTAGCCATGATAGTAACTCCACCACTTCCATCACCAATGACCTTAATCTTCTCATTTCCTTACGAAAAGGTGTCTGCACTTGTGGCTCTTATCTCATTTTTAACTTTGTTTCTTATGATTGTCATTCCCATTACTTGATAATTGGCCTTAACCATATAACCTAAGTCTATATTTAGGAAATATCAAGAGACATTACAACTACTACATTGGAAGACAACTCTAAATGAAGTAGCAATAACTTTGTGATTATGTGGCACATGGAAGTTAGTAGTTTGTCTTGCAAACGTCAATGTTGTCACTCATAGATGAGTCTTTACTATTAAATAAAGCTTGACAGTTTGGTGGATAGGTATAAGGCTTAATTGATTACTTGATGATTCACACAAACATATAGTGTTGATTATATTGAAACTTTTTTCCTAATGACTTACCTCAACTTCATTTATGTTTTTCTCTCTATGACTATTAATTAATAGTGAGATATGTATTAGTTGGATGTTAAGAATGCCTTTTTCTATGATAATCTTATAGAGTAGTTTTGTGATTACATGACAAGTGAGAGTTAGTTTGTCTTGTAGACACCAGTGTTGTCACTCACAAATGGGCCTTTATTATTAAATACAAGCTTGACGATTTGGTGGATAGCTATAAGACTTGATTGGTTGTTTGAGGATTCACACAAATATATAGTATTGATTATGCTAAAACTTTTTTCCTAATGGTTTGCCTCGACTTCATTTGTGTTTTTCTCTCTATTGTTATTAATCAATAGTGAGATATGTATCAATTGGATGTCAAGAATGTCTTCTTTTATGGTGATCTTATAAAGTAGTTTTGTGATTACGTGAAATGTGAAAATTAGTAGTTTCTCTTGCAAATGCTGATGTCATTACTCATAGATGGGCCTTCATTATTAAACACAAATTTGACAGTTTAGTAAACAAGTATAAGGTTAGACTGGTTTCTTGAGGATTCATATAAACATATAGTATTGATTATGTTGAAACTTTTTTTTAGTAGCTTGTCTTAACTTCATTTGTGTGTTTTTTTTTAAATTTCTATTAATCAATAGTGAGATATATATCAACTAAATGTCAAGAATGTCTTCTTCTATGATAATCTTATAGAATGGGCTTATGTGAAATAACTTCCAAGGTATGTTGCTCAAGAGAAGAATATCATTTGTAAGCTAAAAAAGGGCAATATATGGTCTCAAACAAAGTCTATGAGCTTGGTTGGAGAAATTTAGTCTAGTTATGCTTGGTGGTGGTTTCTAGTAGTGCTATGCAAATCATTTGGTATTTTATTAGAAGACAATTGTGGGGTGTCATATTTGCTATTTATGTTGATTAATTTTAATTACAAGTAGCAATGCTAAAGAAATTGCAAAAACCAAGACTTATCTTGGTAAAGTTTTTGCTATGTAGAACATGAACAAACCAAGATACTTTTTGAGAATTGAGTTTTCATACTCAAAAGAGAAAATGGTGATATCTTAGAGGAAATAGGCCCAAGTAGTGATGGAACAGTAGTCTAGCATCGAGAGACTTGTCTCATGAAGAATAAACACTACTTTGATGAAGCAAGACTACTTCAATGTCAACACTCACATGAAAAACAAGTAAAAGAATTGGAAGTTGATTATAGATGTATTTTTTACTTTTTTATTTAAACTTCTACCATTGTTTTTGACAGCTTTTTTTTTATGAAAACTCTCTCTCTCACTCTCCACTCTTTTGCTTTCTCTCTCCCTCCCTTCTTTTCCCTTTTTTATTCATGTATCTCGCTTCCCTCTCCCTCTCTCCCTCACTCTATTGTTCTTTTTCTATTTTTAGCTCATGTTCCTCTTAAATGCTCATTTCCCCCCCTCTTCATCATCTTCCATTTGCAACCATCGATAGGGGATAGGGTGGGAGGAGAGGAGACGGGAGGTGGGAGATTCTATTTGGGGAGTGACAGAGCAAAGCTTTGGTGTTAACAACTTATCTTATGGTAGGAGGAAGTTATCACAATGGTGGAGGATAGCACAACAATGGGTGGGTTAGCAGTGCCAACAAGCCTATTGGAGATGGCAGCAATGGTGAGTGGAGGTGTTGTTGGTGCATGTTGTGGTAGCATTGGTTGGAGTTGTGGTGGTAGTTGGTTGGGCCATTGATGTGGTTCTATGACTACTGGCAAAACCAATCCTTCCACTGTGATCATTGCCTGAAGCAAGTCCAACAAAAACAACAACAAAAGAATGAGATGATCTATGAGAGCTTCAAGGTCATTCTTCTTGATGTTTACATGATTTTAGATGCTCACCAACTAGGGGAGAAGTGTTAGTGCAGCTAGGGAGAGGCTACAGTTGATTAGGAAGAGAGGATGGATGTAGCCTTTGGCAATGTTGGTTGGAGGAGGTGGTGTTGGCAGCTAGGGTTTTGAGGTAGGGAGGAATGACTAGGGTTTCCCTCCTTTCTCTTTACATCTTTCTTTAAAGAACTTTCAAAATCTAAGCTTTGATATCATGTAGAAACAAGAAATACTGAAAGTGAATTGACATAAACATAAAGTGGACTAATGCAAAGATAGACAATGATAAACATAAAGATTTTTATATATGGAGACAACACAAAATGGACTAATGCAAGATAAGCATTGTAGTCTAACACACGATACAACCCTAATACATTAATATAGTCTAACAAGGATAATATAATTTCTTAATTTCCTTTGGTCTTTCTAGAAATAGGATTTTTTCTGATACTGTTTGGAGCTATAGAGCTTTAGAGTCCAGTCTCCAGGGGCATGCATGGCTTTTCTAAAACAGCCCCCCGAACTTCTATAATAGAAAAAAGATTACCAATTGAAAACAAAGAAAAGATATAACTGCAACTGAAATATTAAACAAAGGTAAAACCGAAAAATGAACAAATTTAAAAATGACATGGGAAAAAATAAAAACAGAAATATCTCTATAGAAAATAATGGAAATCAGCCGACTTCCATGCTGGTTTCTGGTAGTTGTATATCTGGAAAAAATTACAAAGACACGTTTTTATATTCCTGTGTTGTATTTGTTTTCCATTGTATTCTTGTATTTGAATTGCGGTTAATGTTGTCCCATATTTTGCACTAGATCATACACACTGAAGCATATATAGGGAAACCAAAAGTGAGGTCAGCAGCTGCTGCCTGTCGTGCGTATGTAATGCTCTTTTCTTCTTGTAGATTTCTATATACACATTATGAAATTGACCGACCACTATATTTTATATCATTTTATCTGATTCTGTGTTCAAAACATCCATCTGTCAGAGTCAACTCTACTATTGAGGTGGTTGAGCACAATGAAGCTTTGCTGGCCAGCAATGCTTTGGACATTGTGTCTAAGTATCCTTTGAAAAGGTAGGAGCATTTATGAAATATGTGATCAAAGTGTACTCATGTAATGTACTTTTCATTTTACTACCTGTTTAGATTCCCTTGACCATTTTGGAAGATATGATATCATAGTTGATGCAACTGACAATGTCCCGACACGTTATATGATAAATGATTGCTGTGTTCTCTTAAATAAGGTAAAATTATTAGCTTTTTCGGCAGCAAGGTAAAAATATTACTTGCTTCTTCAACTATCACTTTGAGCAGTAAATGGTCATCTACCACATAAACTTATGACAAAATCTTGTAATTGCATTTGTATGATTGTATCATGCTTTTAATACATCTGCAGACTTTATTGAAGGATCAAATTTAGTTTGATCTATAGTGGTTGCCTTCAGATTTTCTGAAATATATAAGACTAAAATATGGTAAATTTCTGTAGACTAAATCATAAAATGTTTTATATTTTCTTTTAGGTACTAGTGATTTATTTACACAAATAAAACTTGTTCCTCCCATTGTGGGTTTGGATAACTGGTAAAATAGTGTTTTAGCTGTCTATACTAAAATATTTTATTGCATCTCCTTCATCTGAAGAAACACTTTTTTGACTTTAAATTATCATGATCTTTTCTATTCCTTAAGATGCATATATTTTTTATTTGTCATCAAGGTGAGAACATTAATGGCAAGTTGGAGCTTCCATAATCTCATTCAACATGTATCCAAGCGTATGTATTCTGTAGATCATTAGGGATGTTTCTACTTTTTAGCTTTTGCAGATTTGATTATTATTTCTAGATATGGATATAATGATTTCAGGGTTATCTCGGCAGTTAACATTTTTGAAAAGCATTTATATCATGAAAATTGAAGCTATGAACTCTTATAGAAAAGAAAGATTTACCTTAAACACTATTCTGCTTGTGCACATACATGTTACATGAGAAAAACTATTCAGGATCAATGTCTTCATATACGTGAATCAACAAATTTAACTCCATTTTTCCACAAAGTTAATGTTCTTTTCAGTTCCAGCCACTAGATAAATTTGTGATTTTAAGCGATGTTGTCTAAGGATGATGAGATTTTTTTTAAGCAGTTGGCAAACAAAAATTATATAAGAAAAAAAAATACAAGACCAACTTTTCAGGAAGATAAGCCACAACAAAGACCAAAACACCAAAAAAGGCACCCATTCCTTCAGAGAGAGCATGGAAAACATGATAAACAAAAGTAAAACTGCACAAATGGAAGACAAGAATGTGCCAAAACAAACAAGGACCAACCATGGAATTAAACATTGGCACATGTTGGTGAAATTTTGTCAATATGTATCAATTGTTGGAATTATCAAAATGACATCAAAATTGATGTTGACATGGTAATTTGCTAACAAAAGGTGATTTCCTTTATCATATTTCCATTGGCATGACTTCAACATTACAAATTTTTACTGACATGTTATTTTGTTTTAACTTACTGAAGTCTGATATGAAATCAAAGTTAAATTCCTTAGGACCAACACACTATTCTAGGGCAACATGGTCCATACGGGAAATAGATTCAACAGCACATTAGATGCAACCAAAGCCTTCTCACAACATTGGACTCCTTTAGGTTTGTTATGCCTTGAGTTCACCCAATCAGCAACTCCACCCAATCAGGTTTCTTGGCAAAAGAGTGAGCATTGTCCTTGAAGATCTTTCTGTTCCTCTCCAATTGTCTAAGCCACCAAGTAGACAAAGGAAGAAGAGTCCATATCTGCTTCTTCTATCCTTAATGCATCTAAAATGATTCCATGAGGACCCCACTTGGGTGGACCACCAAACAATTTGTCTCCCTGCACTTGAAGAACAAGTGCCGTACATTCTTCACTTTGGCCCTAAAAAAATGCCATCTCCTAGTCAAATGCTATCCTTGCCTCTGCCATGGCTGCTCTCTCAAAACTCCCTCTCGCATCATAAGCCATTCGGAAAACTACACCTTCATATGGGCAGGTGATAACAACAATGCCTGGCAAGCTCCCTTTGAATACCTTTGTAGTGAAGAATACAATAGAGGGAAACTATCTGAAAAACACTCTGCTAACTCCATCTCTAGCTAAATGAATTGAAGACTGAACTAAGAAGTTTTGGACCTGCAGAAGATAACAAAGAGAGAAAATGAATATAATCCAAAAACTTAGGATCCCTGACATCTTACCGGAAAGGGATACTCCATGCCAACCTTGCTGAGTGGCCTACAGAACACTCAAAAACCTTACTGGATGGTGAGGCTGCAATTTGAAAAAGATTGAGAAAAGAGAGTCATAGAGGACAGTCAACAACCCATCTCTCTAGTCACAAACCATCCCTTCTCCCACCCCTCACCTTGTCACACTACCTCCTGTACCACCTCAACTGCCTCCTACATCCCTTTTCAAACCCTCTAACCTTCCTACTAGCACTCAAATTCCCAAATTCAAACTGAGCCCCATACCATTTAGCTAACACAATCTTCTGTCAAAGCACCTTGCATCCATGCTAAACTCCTCAGCCACCATCAACCACCACAGTCACTTCCTTACCCAAGTTAAAGTTGCACAGGCCCCGAAGGCTAAAATCACCCTACAACTTAGGCCTATAAACAGTTTTTCACATGACTGGAGGATACTCCTTATCTGCACCCTTTTCCCCCCCACACCATAAAAACTGTCTGATAACGTTGTTAATACTTGCTTAAACTCCAACTGGAATCCAGAAAATGGAAAGATAATAAATTGGCAAATTAGAAAGATACCTGCAAAGGATGATGAGTTTGATCCATTGTTGAGGTAGTAAATATGGAAACCATGCCACTCTTAATTTTTCTTGCAAATTGCTTCACTGTAATCACCTAGCTGCCTAAGAATGTAAAACCTCCCACAAGGTTTCAATTTCCATTTATTTGTTCATTCTTAATTATTTTCTATCACCATCACTTTTGGATACGCCAATAATCTATCAAGTAATCTTTTAAGCAAAATTTTTAAATTTTTCTTTGACTTATTCTATATTATATTTTTGTAGCCTCTTGTATCAGGTGCAGCACTAGGGCTTGAAGGTCAGGTCAGAATATTTACATTAACAGATTGTCTAGCTGTTGTCTAGTGATCTTAATGTTTTTTTTATGTTTAGCATATTGATGTAGTGATGGTAAAGGTGTTTCTTTGTTGTAGCTTACTGTGTACAATCATAATGGCGGTCCATGCTATAGATGCCTTTTCCCAACACCACCATCGACAGATTTATGCCAGCGATGCTCAGAAAGTGGAGTTCTTGGTGTAGGTCAGTAATTTTCTCCTTTAGATATGTAGATATTTGTTTCCAAAATTTTGGCTCAATAGTTTGTTTATTTGTGTACAACTAGAAGATTTTTAATTCCTGATGATATTGACACAGTTTCATTGGATGTTATAGGATATAGGCAAGATAAATATATAAATACGGCAAAGGATATGAACATGGAACTCAAATATTGGCTATTGAACTAGATGAACTTTTGGCTTTATTTAATTTGAAAGAATTGGATTGTATTTAGGAGTCAGTAATAATTCCCTCTGAATTTGGTAATTGGTTTATTCTAAGAGGTGCATTTATTACAAAGATGACTAGCTTGTTTCTAAAATGAATGGGATGCAACCTTCTAGTTAGGCATCCTTACTGCATGGAGTTGTAATGAAAATGCTCAATGTTTGCATTATTAATAATTTTTCCTTTTGTTAATAATACATAAAATTATACACCAAGCATTTTTTGTTGGGTTATGTAGTCATTATTGAAGCTCCCTCTTCCATCCAAAACCACTGTACTCCAGTCTTCTCTGCTATCGCCTAGTCCATCCTTGACCTTTTGAGTTGCTGTCCAGCCCTTCTAGGGCTTTATCTGCTGCCATCAGCTCTCCTAGGTCTCCAACCATCACCTTGCTAAATACCACAGGACCATCAGGTCTGGCCTATCCTCCTCCAGCCATTGTAGAACTCCTTGGCAGCCTCCTTCATCACCAGTAAGGGACCACACTTCTACTGCTGGTGATTTACACCAATTTCTTCTCCACCATCCTCACTACACCCTTTTTGACTCCTTCCTAGAGTATCCGCCCATCCACCTTTTAACTTCAAACTAGGGTTGGCATTGACTTTAGCAACATCTTGTAAAACAGAACAAGGTGGAGACAAAATAGGGGTGAAGGAAAAATTATGGTGGAAGATTGTGTTTCTAGAGAATCAAAAGTGACACAATTATCCATATTGCTAGCTTTTCTCCCAACTCATCAAGATCGTCAAATCTTATGAAGGCACTCCAACCATCACTCTGAAATCATCAAAGATCGCCACTAGACCCTACTCTATGTTTGCCACCACCGTTGTCTTAGAACCACCAGCAACCACCCTGTCTTTGATCCTCACCCCTGCTATCTCACAAGCCTCACTCCTGTGCTTGCTGACCACCCTCCACTAGTTTGCTGAGCACTACTAGGTTCACAACAATGAACCCCCACCCACCTGTTGACCTTCTGGAACCACATTACACATCAACATCAACATGCCCACTTCAAATGTCAACAATTCTTGGCACACCCTTGATTGCCCAACCTCCCTAACACAATCTTAGGACTGCTCCCTTCCATTGACATAGACATCACCAGTAACTACTTATCTACATTGATGGCTCCAGAATTGATAGTCAATTCACCAATCCTGTGATCTATAGGCATGATCCTCTCTTGATCAATGACATCCATTTCCTCAACATGAATTGAGATCAATGGTTATGACTCATTCTGTTGGTTTTCCAACTTATCTCACCTATCATGTAACTTGCCATATCATTGTTAGCATTGCCATCCTTCACACATTGCTCTCCTATCTTGACACAATTGATCGGGTTCCTGACCTGATTCACCCCATTTGATGCCACACCTTGAACAGATTGCATCAATCAATCTTCAACCTTGTGCACCCTCCCCTCATTAAGGCTTCTACAACAACCACTATGAGGCCTCCTTTCTTCCACCTTCACTAATTACCTTGTCCACTAGCTAGACCTAGCACACCCCTTTGCCACCTGCGACAAGTCTCAATTGCAATGCCCATTTTGCTTGCCTTCCTTGTTCACCATTGATGTACCTCTAAAATGAGAACCTACCACTGCCACACCCACATACACCTCGTCACCCACCACCATGTCAATTAAGCTTGAAAACACTTCCCCTTGGATAAGGATGAGTGAGCCTTTTTTATCAAACATCTTGTTCCCCATAAGTGGCCATACACCTCACCCATTATCCCTAAAATAGCATGCACTGCCTCTAAGCTTTAGGTGTGAATAAGGATGTTAGAAAGCACCACCTACCACTCTAGAATGGTTAATGTTGCCCACCCAAGATGGAGCCCAAGTTGTAAAAATGACTCACCTCTTGGCCTATCTGTATCCCTTCATAATCCCTTATATGAATTAAGCTTAGTTTGCCTCTCCACCACCTTGAACAAGACCAATTATGTAGGTCTACCCACTCACAATGTCCTACCCAAGTTACCACCTCTGCACATTCCAGCTCCTTTAACGTTAGTTCCATGCTATTTAAGTTTGAAAGGTTGGTTCTTGGAGAGATTCTCCTTAACAACATCTATGTAGGCCCTCCTTGATTATGGTTTAGTAGAGATCCTTGAAGGAAGCTGCCCCTTGACCATTGGCATTCTGTTGTTGACCTATAGCACTCATATGACCCATTGTCATTGAACTCAATGGTCATGTTGATCATTCCTCTTTGACCCCTTGGGTAGTTAGCCTCTCAATGCCCTATATTCCATGACATTGATGGCACACCCGACCTATTCTGGGATTCTTTCCTCTGGTACTCAACTTTGTAGCACTTCAAGCATTGGTCGCCCTTCCTAGCTGCCACCTCCACAATCCCTAGCACAACATTCACCTTTGTTACCATTGAGCACCTCCAATCATTTTGCGTTCACACCTACCATATGTGATTTGCTCTAAAGGCCAAATGGTTCACCTACCATTGCCAACCATCATCCACCCTTATAACCTGTGGGAGATTGAGGGCGTTGCTCAACGATTCATTTCCTGTGTCTCACCATTTGTCACATACAAAGATGAATATTATTTTTCTGACAAAAAGTCTTATGATTTTGTTGTTAATATATATCTTTTTACACAATCAAGCCTTTCTTTTTAGTTAATTTTATTTTCCTGTAGCAGACCATTTAATAGTTTAGTAATTGATCTGGTCATTTTTTATGTCATTTATTAGTTCCTGGAGTTATTGGTTGTCTTCAAGCACTTGAAGCCATAAAGCTTGCTAGTTCAGTGGGTGAACCCCTATCTGGAAAAATGCTTCTTTTTGATGCTTTATCAGCTCGAATTCGGACTGTGAGTTGGCCAAGCTTATACCACTTTGAAAATTTGGCTGTTTTATTGATTTTATATGATGAAAAATATAATACAATCGACAAATATGGTATCTTTGTTTTACTGTGGTGGTCAGATGTTGGAATTGTTTTCCTCTCTATGAATGAAAATTCAATTATTGTTAGATCTTTTATGGTTCCTTAAGTTTGTCTTTCAAATATTATTTTCATGGTCACGTTTTATACTTTGATTTTCCCTTTTCGAACTTTTTTTAGTTCTCTTACAGTGTCTTCATGCCCATCTCCTCTCCCTTCACATACTACTGAATAAACTGGCTTAGTCAAGCCCCCTCTAACACCATTTCCTTTCTCATTTATTTGCTATTGCCATCCTGTAGACAAATCAATGGATCTTGTAGAAAGCTTACCATACAATATTTGTCTTAATATTTAAATTAGTACTTCTGTGTTAGTTTCATGGTGGGCTCAGTGAAATTTCAAAATTTAGACGTCAAAATTATGGTTAAAAATTCAATGCTTCAAACATGAATTTTTGACTTAAATTTCAGAACAATTAATTAAAATAACGGTTGTATTAACACTTGTTGCATTAAATAGACCCAGATGGTATGAAACAATAAAATTAGTGTAAAAGAAAAAATAGAAATGTGCAAGTGGTTCATGTTCATATGTAGTTGAATCACATGATGAAAATTTGTTAGAAAATTTCTTCTTGATCTTTTTTAATCTATAAATTTAGTCAACCTTGCAAACTGAATCGCAGATTTCACCAAATTTTTATACAAAAATCATAAAAATAAACAATTGGTAATATTATAAATAATAATCATGAATTTCATTTTCCTAGAAGTGAAATGGACTCATCTCATGGTGTTGGGCTGTTAGACAAAAAACTTTTGCAAAAAGTATAGCTTAGGTGAGAATAGAATGGATGGTTGGTAATATTTTAAGAGATAATTAAGAAATAATTGTTTCCAAAATGGATTAAGAGTTGCACTCATGGAAGTTAAAATGATTGATCTTTTTGGAAGAAAGGTTTTGTCATATCTAAAGAAGATTCAATCAATGTGAGTTAATAAATTATGGTGGACTAGCATGGGTACCTTTGCATGGGTACCTTTTTAGTGGCTTCTCTGTACAGTACTCTACACCACGGAGGGATTAGTGTTTAGTTTGCTAGATAGCTAATGAGTAGGTATTCTTTTTGCATGTTAGATGTTGAGACAATGTGACATTTGTTTTTTGACTATTTAAATATGGTTGATTTGTGAAAGGACTTATAGATTTTGATAATACAAAAATCAATGTGAGGAATCATTTATTGTATTTCATAGGTTGATAGATAAACAGTTACAGACAGTCATAAGTAGTTCATTTAAAGCTGATAGATAAAATCAGGAAGTTTAGACAGTTCACAAGCTTAAGTATCCGGAAGAAGTGGATTTTCGAAAGGTTAACAAGTTAAGTATTTGAAAGACCACTTAAATGTAGCAAGAAAGCTTTTAAGAAAGTTACATGACTAACTCTTTGAAAACAAGAAGACTTTTAGAATGTTAGATAACTGTTCAAGCTTTTGAAAAATTAAAAGGACCAACTATTTGGAAATACTTTGAAATCAGAAAGTTAAGAAGACTAATTATCCGAACAGTTAAGTTACTTAAATACGCACATGACAGAAAGACAGAAGTAGTAAAAGACAACTGTTTGAGTTTTCAGAAAGTTAATAGAGCTAATTATCCGAAAATACAAGAGAATCGAAAAGTTAACTGGGACAACTATTCGAACAATTAAGTTATTTAAATACGCACGTGTAGAATTCAGAAACACAGTCAAAAACTTAAAAGGAATCTTGAAAAGCTAGGAAAGTTAACTATCCGAAAAACAAAAAGTTTTGGAAGATTGCAGATTTAACTATCCGAACTTATGTCCTAGCACGTGCTTAACTTAAATACTCACATGATATAGGCAGAAAGACCTTTTTGAATATTTAGAGAGTTACAAAGTTAACTATCCAAAATGTTAGAAATATCGAAAGGTTACGGTGTTACTTTCATTCAATGGTAACTTACCAAAATTAGGTCTGCTAGAATAGTAAGTATAGCAAGAGAAAGCTATCAGAAAAGAATATGATTGTTATGCCTTTTGATATAAAGATAAACAATAATCAAGAGAAAAAATCAAAACATATCGTACATATTTATACATTGAGTTCCACAAAAATTTGCAGAATACATTCAAGATCAAATTCTTAGCAAAATACAAACTCAAGTCAAGTGCTCACTGTGAAAACAATCTCTGATCTCTTTAAGCTGGTGGTTTGTTAAAGTTTCTTAACTGAAAACTTCAAAGATAGGTTGGTTAGAGTTACGACTAGAAAACTCAAATCTATCGATTGGTTCTTGCTTTGATTATAAAGTAAGTTTAAAAAAGTTAGTGAAGTCCAAGTAACCCTTGAAGGTGAACTAGCCGTTAGTGGTGAACCACCTAAAATCTCTGTATGCATTATCTTTATTTACTTTGTATTTCACTAGGCAGATCGTTTTATGCTTGCTGCAATATAATTGAAATCAACCATTTATTGCAAAGTCTTGAATTCATTTAAAAATCATTAAATCTTATCATTCACCCCTCTTTGGTAAGTCATTAAGTCCTAACAATTGGTATCAGAGTAGATTAATTTCATAAATAGATTTAACCATCTGAGATTATGACTTTCCACATTGCAGAGAGTTAGAATATCCATCGACTTTTCATTTTTGATGGTAGCAATTATAGCTACTAGAAAAATTGGATAAAGTGTTTCTTTAGGAGTACTGATGTGAAAATTTAAAGAATGGTTGTACATGGTACACCACTTTCAATCAATCGCGAAAGAGATTAAACTGAGGAGGATGAAAAAATCATCTAAATAGATGCTCAAGGGCTAAACTCTATTTACTATGCAGTAATTGGTGAATAGTACAATAAAATATTTGTTTGTAAGTCTCTCATGAGGCTTGGAAGACCCTTCAAATTATATATGAAGGAATCAACTAAGTGAAAGATACTAAAATTAGCATCTTGTTAAGAAAGTATGAACTATTTAAAATGTTTAAAAAGAAAAGTATTACTGATATGTTTTTAAGGTTCACTGAAATTGTAAATGAGCTAAGAGGCATTAGAAGAGAATTTTCTAATCGTGAACAGGTACAAAAGATATTAAGAAGCTTGACAGTTGAATGGAAACAGAAGTCTACTTACATACAATACTCGAAGGATCTGAACAATTATTCAATAGAAGATTTGTTGGAAAATCTGTTTACTCATAAAGTCTAGATGAAAGAGTGGAAGGAAGAAGAGAGAGTCACTGAAAGAAAAGTTGAGAAGAAGAAAAAACTGACATTTCCCTCAACAGAAGAGCAACTAGGCTCGAATAAAGATGAAGTTCTACTGCTGCCAGAAATTTCAGAAAAATGATGAGATAAGAAGACAAAGCTAGCTCAATATCAAAAGTCCCTGCATATTATAAGTGCAAGAAATTGAGACATATTCAACTCTACTGTCATTTTCAGCAAGAAGAGAATAAATAAAAATGGAAGAAGAAGAATAAAAAGAAAATGACTTTGAAAGCTATATGGGATGACAACAGCTCATTTAGTAGCTCATCAGATTCAGAGGAAGAAATCTCTGCAAATGTGTGTTTTACGGCATAAGAGGTATCACCTTCATCTTCCTATTACTGAGATAGTGAGAATAATAATTTAGATGTAAATAACCTTCTCTGTACAGTACACAACTTGCATGTAAAATGTAAAAATTATAGAAAAGAAATTAAAGATTTGAACTCCTACATAGAGGATGCTTTTACTAAACTAGAAAAAGCTTTAGTTGATAATAAAGATTTAGAAACAAAGTTTGATAACTATAGTTGTAAAAATTATGATTTAAAAGAAGAAAACAAAAACTTGTCTGAAATTGCTGACTTGAAAAACACCGTATGTAAGTTCACGAAAGGTGAAAATAACTTAAATAAAATTATAGGATCTCAAATAATAGAAATAAGTAAATTTAACCTAAGGTATGTTGTACTATAGGAAATTTACTATTATGGTGAAAATATTAGATCTTATAGAAATGACACTACTGTATTTGTCACCAAAAGAAGATTTACTTATATATGACTGTCAATAGGCAATAGATTTAATATGTTAAGGATTAATATTGGTGGACTTAAGAAAATATGGGTACTAAAAGTCTTAATTTCAACATGATCTGTAGGACTGTAAGGACAAGGAAGTTTAAATGTCAAAGTGGATAATTGACAGTGAATGTTTAAAGCACATAACAAGTAAGAAAAGATTTCTTGAGTTTATTAAAATCATAAATTCAGGATCAGTTAAGTTTGATAATAATGAAAAATACAAAATTACTATTGTATGAAATGTTACATCTAAAAATGGAAAAATTGAAAATGTCTTGTATGTAAATGACTTGAAATAAAATTTGTTAAGTGAAGATCAATTATGAGATAAAGGTTATAATCTACTGTTTACTGCTAAAACTACTTTATATTACAGTAAGATACTCTTGAAATTAAATTTATTAGATATAAAGATAATTCAATTTATGCCTTAGAATTTTTATTAGAAAATATGGTTAGTGATGCATGCTTAATTACTTCTAGCGAAGATGAATGGTTAAGATATAAGAGATTAGCTTATATAAATATGAGAACTCTAAGGAAATTAACCAAACATGATATTGTTAGAAGTTTGCCTAAATTTAGATTCAAAAGGATAAACCATGTAGTGACTGTATTGTTGGAAAACAAAAGAAATCTGCACAAAAGTATAGAAGATATTGCTATAAGACAACTACTAGAATTACTGCATTTGAACATTTTTGGTCCTACTTAGATAGCTAATTTAAGAGGAAGAAAATACACCTTAGTTGTGATTGATGATTATACAAGATTTACTTAGGTTATTTTTTTAACACACAAGAATGAAGTCTGTAATGAATTCAAATATCTCTGCATTAGAATTTAAAATAAAAAAGAATTAACTGTGAAAAAATCAGAAGTGATCATAGAGGAGAATTTGAAAATACTGATTTTGAAAACTTATGCAATTCATTTGGCATACTACATGAGTATTTGTGCCTAAGAACTCCTGCCCAAAATGGAGTAATAGAGAGGAAAAATAGATCAATATAAGAAATGACAAGAATAATACTTAATGCATTTGATCTACTAAAATTCTTATGGGTTGAAATTGTGAATATTGCGTGTCATATAATAAACAGAATTCATCTTAGACTTATATTGCATAAGACAATATTTGAATTGTGGTATGTTAAAACATCAAATATTGGATACTTCAAAATTTTTGGATCAAAATATTTTATGCTTAATACAAGAGATCAAAAAGACAAATTTGATGTAAAATCTGATCCTGCACTACTAGTTGTATACTTTTCAAAAAGCAAAGCTTACAATGTATATTTTGAAATGAAAGAAGAGTAGAAGAATCAATTAATGTGTTATTTGATGAAGATCTAACAAGAAAATTGAAGCAGTTAAAAATAGAAGATGAAAGTGACAGTGAACTAGAACATCAGAAAGCATCATAGAAAAGTACAATAATGCCTACATCTACTCTGACAGAAAAAATTTGAAAGACAAAATCTGGACATCCTATTGAACAGATAATTGACAATATAAATCATTGTGTCCAAATAAAAAGCAAAATTCAGGATATCTATAATTACTGTGCATTTGTATCTGAATTCTTACCTTTTACAATTGAAGAAGTTTGCAATGATGAATACTGGATTATGCCCATGTAAGAAGAATTGAATCAATTTAAGAAAAATGATGTTTGAAATTTAATTGAAAGGTTCACTGAAAAATCAACTATTAGAACTAAATGGGTGTTTAAAAAGAAATTAGATAATGATGAGAGCATTATCAAAAACAAAGTCAGATTGGTTACTCGGGGATACAACTAATAGGAAGGAATTGATTATGAAGAAATTTTTACAATTGTTGCTAGACTTGAAGCAATTAGAATGTTACTTGCCTTTGCAAGTAGTCTAAAGATCAAATTCTTTCAAATAGATATTAAGAGTGTATTCCTAAATGACATCTTATAAGAAGAAGTATATGTAGAAAACTATCAGGTTTTGAAGATAAAGATAGATCAAATCATGTATACAAATTGAATAAGACTCTTTATGATTTGAAGCAAGCACCATGTGTATGGTATGACAAGCTTAAGAGTTTTCTTTTTGAGAATTAATTTAATATAGGAATTGTAGATAACACTCTTTTTATCAAGTTAGAAACCTCTCACATATTGATCATTCAGATTTACGTTGATATTATTTTTGGTGCCACAGATGAAAATTGTCATGATTTTCAGAATCTGATGCAAAAAGAATTTGAAATGAGTTTTATGGGAGAATTAAAATTCTTTTTGAGATTACAGATTCATCAATTACAGCATGAAATCTTCCTGAATCAAGAGAAATTCTGTAAAGAGATTCTTTTAAAATTTGGCATGGATAAATCCAAAGAGGCTCACACACCTATGAATTCAAATGAAAAGTTTGATAAAAATATTTTTGGTACTTCTGTAAATCAAAAAAAATACAAAGACATGATTGGATCACTTTTGTATTTAATTGCCAATAGACTAGATATAATGTTTAGTGTGTGTGCATATACAAGATATCAAACCTCTCTCAAAACATCACATTTAAATGCAGTTAAATGAATCTTTAAATACCTACAGGTTACAAAAGACTTTGATTTATTTTACTCCTTACAGAATACATTAATTTTAACTAATTATAGTGATGTAGATTATGTAGGATGCAAGTTAGATAGAAAAAATACTAGTGATACATGTCAACTACTTGGTTATTCTTTAGTATCATAGTTCAGCAGAAAACAAAACTTCATAGCTCTATCTACCACTGAAGCAGAGTACATAGCAGCAAGCTTATATTGTGCCTAGATTTTATGGATGCAACAAATACTAGCAGATTACAAACTTAAATTTTAGAATATAATCATTTATTGTGACAGTAGCAGTACCATAAATCTCTTCAAAAATACAGTGCTACACTCAAGAGCAAAACATATCGACATTAGACATTACTTTTTAAGAGATCATGTTGACAATTGTTATATTTCTTTAGAATATGTTTCTAGTAAAGAACAATTAATATATATTTTCATTAAGCCACTATCTAAATCTGCATTTAATTATATTAGATGAAATTTAAGGATTTGTTCTTTTTATGATTTATAATCAATGCTCTTTTATCATTATTTTCCTCACTCTCTAAGCTCACAAACACAGGAGCTTGTTTTCTGCTAACATTTTTATCTTGTAGTAACTTAGTCAATTTCAAGACATGAAAGAATAATGCAGCTATAATTAGACTATAGCTCTATTTACAACCCTTTTTGACTAATGACAAAATAAGAGGAGAAAAACATGACATTATTTCTATAGGTAGCACAAAAATAGGGGGAGAAAACTCAGTATCTTTTTCTTATTGTTTCTTTGTGAGTTTATTTGTATAGCCATATAGAAAGTGAAATACATGTAACAAACTGTAAGATTTGTCATTATTAGAAAGGAGGAGATTGAAAGGACCTCTTGATTTTGATAATGTAAAAATCAATGTGAAGAATCATTTCTTGTATTTCACAGGTTGATAGATAAACAGTTATAGATAGTCATAAGTAGTTCATTCAAAGTTGACAGATAAAATCAAGAAGTTCAGACAGTTCACAAGCTTAAGTATTTGAAAGAAGTGGATTTTCAAAAGGTTAACAAATTAAGTAGCAGAAAGACCACTTAAATGTAGCAAGAAGCTTTTCAGAAAGTTACAATATTAATTCTCTGAAAATAAGAAGACTTTCAGAATGTTAGACAACTGTTCAAGTTTTTGAAAAATTAGAAGGACCAACTATCCGAAAATACTTTAAAATTGAAAAGTTAAGAAGACTAATTATTCGAATAGTTAAGTTATTTAAATACGCACGTGACAGAAAAACAAAAGTGGTAAAAGACAATTGTTTGAGTTTTCGAAAAGTTAACAGAGCTAACTATTCGAAAATACAAGAGAATCAGAAAGTTAATTAGGACAACTATCTGAACAGTTAAGTTATTTAAATATGCATGTGCAGAATTCAGAAACATAGTCGGAAGCTTAAAAGGAATCTCAGAAAGTTATGAAAGCTAACTATCCGAAAAACAAGAAGTTTTGGAATGTTTCAGATTTAACTATTCGAACTTAAGTCTTAGCATGTGCTTAACTTAAATACTCACATGTTGCAGGTAGAAATACCCTTTCAGATATTTAGAGAGTTACAAGAAGCTTTCGAAGAGTTATGAAGCTAACTATCCGAAATGTTAGAAATATTGGAAGGTTACAATGTTATTGTTTATTCAACGGTAATTTACCAAAATTAGGTCTACCAGAACAGTAAGTATAGTAAAAAAAAGCTATTAGAAAGGAATATGATTGTTATGCCTTTTGATATAAAGATAAACAACAATCAAGAGAAAAAGTCAGAACATATCATATATATCTATACACCGAGTTTTACAAAAAATTGTAGAATTCATTCAAGATCAAATTCTCAGCAAAGTACAAACTCAAAGTCAAGTGCTCATTGCGCGAACAATCTCTGATCTTTTCAAGCTGGTGGTTTGTTGAATTTTTCCAACTGAAAACTTCAAAGATAGGTTGATTAGAGTTACGACCAGAAAGTTCAGATCAATCGATTGGTTCTTGCTTTGACCATAAAACAAGTGTTTATAAGTTTAGAAAAGTTAGTGAAACTTAAGTAATCATTGGGGGTGGACTAGTCGTTAGTGGTGAACCATCTAAAATCTTTGTGTGCATTATCTTTATTTACTTTGTGCTTTACTAGGCAAATCGATTTATGCTTACTGCAATTTAATTGAAATCAACCATTTATTGCAAAGTCTTGAACTTGTTTAAAAATCATTAAATCTTACCATTCACCCCTCTCTGGTAAGCTATTAGGTCCTAACAATTTGTAGTTTGTACATAGAGGTGACAGACTTTTGGACATAATATGAGTTCTCCGACATTGAGGATGGATTCCTCTCTATAGGGCCACAAGTGTAAGATATGGTCGCCTTTCCTACTTGTTTGCTGGTAACTCAGATGGCTAGAGAGGAATGGTGGACTTTTAGTGGTGACTCTCATTCAAAGGTGGCTCGAGCTGTCAAAGATTCTTCTTCTCTAGTCATGTGAAGCAGCATACTTAAATGTCCTAGAGGGCTTTTTGCAGGACTGACTTAGACTTTTGTGGCTGTCCTAGGGTTGCACTGTTAAGGTTTTGGATTGGTTTGTACTTTGATCGTGCCTCATGGTGGATTTGATTTTTGGTTTGTACTATTTTGTGCATCCCTTGTATTTTGTTTTGAGTCCTATGTACTCTATGCAGTATTAGAGGTTGATTTTATTATTATTAGGTATCTTAATGAGACTATTATTGGAATAGAATAATAGTATATCCATCATATATCCAAACTCTATATATGTTCTTCTATTTCCTCAGTGAAATATAATTCTATGTTTTCCTTTATACATCATATTAGAGCTTAGGCAAAACCTTAGGGCTTCCCAATAGCAACCACCACTCTCTTTGCACAACCTATAATCACCATTTAGCACCTCCACCACCACCAGCCAGTGTCATTCCATTTATAGTTGATTCCCCCTTTTCTCCACTTTATATGGGATAGTGGCCCTCTTGGATTTCTCAAGTTTGTTGTTTCTTTCTAGGTCTAGTCTAAATGCCTATTTAGAATGAAAAAATGCATAATATTAAGGGTTAAATAATAGTTAATTGCATAATATTTAGCTTATTATATGAGAATTAAGTCATTATGTTATAATTACACTGTTATATGCTTTAATGAAAGAATCTACATAATTTCAAGGAATTAGCGTTAATTAAGTATATTTCTTAACTGTTGGTGAGTTACATGCTTTGAAATTCTTAAGTATCCAAATTTTCTGTTATTTCGGAGAGTTATATTTTATGTACCGGACAGTTATGTTTTAAATGTTAAAAGAATATTTTATTATTTCCTAGAGTACACATGTTGAAACTTTAATGCATAACTTAAGTGAATTTTCGGTAAGTTATTTGGTAACTATCCGAAATGTGTCTAAGCATCGGATAGTTAGGTTTGCAAGTATCTGAAATATCTTTTTATCATAAAACTTATTGAAGACATGTGTCGTGATCTAAAAATCGGATTTAAGTGTGATTTTATAGTATTAAGCATAATCTATTTTATTTACACATTTATATCATGTACATGTGCATAGTAACAACTCGTTGAGTTGATGTTCTTTTTATTGAAAGATCAGGTGTCAACTCGTTAAGTTACAAGTTTAAAGGTGTAAAAAGATCACATGAAAATTCATTGAGTTAGTGAGTAAAAATTGTAAGTTGTATATCTGAACTCGTTAAGTTAGATTTATGCACGTATTGAATTTAAATGCTTTATTATGTCACATGAGCTGCATATGTTTAACTTGTTAAGTTAGTATAACTATACACATTGAGTTACTTGAATATACATTAAGGTAACGCATTGTGTTAGTGTTATAAGCTTATAAGTTATTTCTTTATTGCATGTGTTTTATAGTTAAGTTAACGAAGTAAGTCTGTTGAGTTACACTAATTCTACGGACTATTTATTTTCTAATATATCACTATAGCAGTTGCAGAAACAAGAAATTTGAAGGATAACCATGATTGCACGTATCAAGTAGCAATTAACTCGTGGAATGAAGAAGAAATCACCATCGTTGATATGAATGAAGGAAATCTAACTGATCATTTAAGCAGAAATAGTTACTACTGAAAGAAATATAAAAGAAGAGCAAAACTCTGTGGGAGTGGGTAGAGGACCGTGCTAACTGCAGGAAACGTCAAAAGTTCCCTGAAGTTCCACAACACTACCAAAATCACCAACCATTGGAGGTCTGTGAGGATACTTTCCAGATGTCTGGTCGATTTTGAGTCAAACACGGTGACTGACAACCACTGTGAGGAGTGATTGCATCGCAGGAAGGGAAACCATTTTCACCAAGCACCAACTCATATCTCAAGAGATAGTAAAGCTTCTAGCCTTGGTTTTGGGTTGATGCCAGTATATTGAAGAAGAGATCAACTTACAAGTCTTGGTTCGCGATTCTATAAGGAAATGAGGTAAAATTGTAAGTGATTAAATTTTCAGTGGTGTAATCACGTCGCATGTAGTGACGAAAGTTTTTACTGTCAATAGAGATTTTTACATTTCACCTTTTACTCATTTTCAGGAGCATATCAAAACAAAAATATCAAAAATAATTCATTATCTGTATTTACATTTAGTATTAAAAGTGTTGTATTGTTTGTTTTGTATCGTGATTAATGTTATCATTGTCCGTATTGTGAATGTTTTTTGTTTGTTTGATTCAAAAAATAATTTATTGTTTACTAAAATTGATTTGTCTAGGATACTTAAAAATCTTAATGGTTACTATTTGAAATATCTGAATGTTAGTGTTGTTTAATGACAAATTTTAGATTAACTAACATTAAAAAGCTTAATTGATGTTATTTACACTTTGTAGAATTGTCCAATGGATGGTTGAATTCCTCTGTCAATAGTAGTATTTAACGTGAAAGATATGCTTGGAGTTAACTTAAGTCCACGAGGTTAGTCCAATGAGTTAACCATAACTACACGAGCTAAGTCCGTTGAGTTAACTGTAACTTAACGAAGTGCTTAACTAAATACATATAAACTCCAATATAAAAATCAAAATAGTATACAATTTTTACTCAATCTCTGTAGGATTGACCTGTATTTGCACATAAATACAATATACACTGTGCACTTGCAGTTAAAAATATAAATTGAACTTAATATCTAATTTGTGTGAAAAGTTGTTTGTTTACTTTTAAAAGAATTTATTAATATAAGTATAAAAACAATCTAATTTAACTTTTTAGAACAAGATAATGCGCTAATAGGCTCATCCTTTTCTCTTGCAATTGTAGGTGGGTACGTTGTCTACCTTTCCTGTCATTTCCAACCCTGATTGGTGATTTTCTCTCCTAACTAGCCCATGAGATAGGTTGCTGGTACACTTTTTTGTCATTTCTAAGGGTGGATGCTCCCTGCCCACCCATATTCCTACCTTTGAGTTCTCTCTAATATGCTTGGTGGCCTTTATTTTTTGTTTGGAATGCCTTTCAACATTAGGTTGCCACTATTCTACCCAAGATAGTCTTGGTGCTTTTGGATTTTATGAGCTCACAACTTTAAAATGTTCTTCCTTGTTCATTGTTGGCTGAAGCATGTGTTATGCAAATGAGGAAGTAGAAGAGATAGAAACAAGCACACAAGACTCTAGATTTAACGTGGTTCTCCTTGTGGGTACGTCCACGAGATGGGAGAGGGAGATAGTTCCACTATCTTTTGAAGGATACAAAATAGGGCTTAGAAATAAGCCCTAAGACCTATAAGCTTATATAGCTATGAGGGGTCAAATATAAAAGGACCAAAATGCCTTTATACAAATTCAAGACATATTTCAATAGCATGTCACCCTTCGCCAGATTTGAAGGACCTTGTATATGAGGATTGGTGGTCATCTTGTGGATGACCAAAAGTTTGTAGTCTGTGATTGCCCCTAGTGTTATGATGTTGGAAGTAACAAGAAGATTTGAGACACTTTGTAGCTCACCTATAGACATGAGAAGGTTATTAATTGTGTTTTTAATGTCTATGATTAGATTTTCATAGATCAACAAGGGGGATGGATGATCTAAGAGAACTCTCATGACCTTCCATGCACTCATTGACGAGCTTAAGATTCATCAGCCCTTGATGACCAATGTCAACAAATTAAGATGGTATCAGGATAAGTTGGCTGTTCCAGGTTATCTACATAGCTTGAATCCATAGATTTCTAGTCAAATTTGTAAATAGATACTAGGTAGTGTTGCACTGCCTGATCTCCAAACCACTTTCTCAAAGGTGTTGAGAATCACATCTACTGCTCCATCTCTAGTTACTAATCAATCAGCCATGGCTGATCATAGTTGTGGTCATGGTACAAGTAAAGGAGGTCATAGACGACAACCTTGTGAGAACCATTGTTGTATTAACCATTGGTTAAATAAATACTAGGAGAAATTTAGTAGATTAGGTTGGGCATAGCTGTCTATAAAGGTATAAAAGTCTACAGGATAGTCGATCTAGGGAGCTCAAGTCCACCCCAACTCTTATAGGACTCCAACACAAGCTAAGCTTCTATAGCTTTAAGAGCGCTAGATCCCAACCACAACGTTACATGCCACTGCATCTATTTTAGGTGCTATAGTCTTGTTGGCTTCTAGAGCAGTTTTTAGGTTATAGACTTTGGTGTATTCTCCTATATGTTAGGTATACGAGATTTATCTGTAGCTTCTATAGAGGTATAAAAGTCTATAGGATAGTCGATCTAGGTAGCTCAAGTCCACCAACTCTTATAGGACTCTGACACAAGCTAAACTTCTATAGCTCTAAGAGCACTAGGTCCCAACTATAATATTACATGTGACTACATCTATTTCAGGTGCTATAGTCTTGTTGGCTTCTAGGGGCACTTTTTAGATTATGGACTTTGGTGTGTTTTCTTATATGTTAGGCATACGAGATTTGTTTACCTATCCTAATTATTCAATATAACCTTTGTTTCTAGTACAAATGGTCAAGTTTGTTCTATCTCTAGAGAAAGGGTTGTTCAGGTCACTTGCTAAATCAAACTTGGAGTTCTTTATGTACTTGACTTTTTTGTTAACTTGCTATCCATTAGTACTATAACTAAATAATTATCTTGTTATGTAACTTTATTGCTCTTCATTATGTTTTTTAGAACCTATAAATGGGGAGGAGGATTGTTTTGAGCTATAGAGAGAAACTAGGCATGTACCTCCAAGTTTTAATGAGATACCTTGTCGACTTACATATTTGGTGTCTACCTTTGAGCATTCCATCCTTTGGCATTGTCGATCGGGTTGCCTTTTATGCCAAATGTTACAAGCCTTACCCTAGTTCACTATCTTTACCTTTGATTGTAAGTCATATCAATTGGGTAAGCACCATGTATCTTGTGTTGAGTTAGAATTTGTTTATATTGTGACATTTAGGGTTTTGTTAGAGTTTCATCCATGTCTGATCATAAATGTTATAATGTTTTCATTGATGATTACTCTCATACATGTTAAGTCTGTTTCCTAAAAGATAAAATTTATTTATTGGGTGTAATATAATTTTTTTCAATGAAATAAGAAATTATTTTTCTACTGTTTCAAAATTGTTTTGAATTAATAATGCTTTGGGGTTTAATTAGACAACTATTCAATCTTATTGTGAGTCTTTTGAAATCATTTATCACTTGTGCTTACATCTCACAACAAAATAGAATTACAAAGTGGAAACATTAACATATTTTTATGTTGTTTGTACTCTCATGATGTAAATGAGGGTTTCAAAGCATTTATGGTCTGATGTCATTTTGATTTTGTCTTATTTAATGAATAGGATGTCCTTTACTTCACTAAGGGGAGAAATTCCTTCATATAGACTTTGACTTGGGGCTGAGTTATTTTCTCTTCCTCTAAAGTTTTTTGGATGTATTGCTTTTGTTTAGAAATTAGCATTCAATTTGGATAATTTGGTCCCATAGTCAATTAAGTCTATCTTTATTGGGTACTTTCTTACACAAAGGGAGTATCGATGTCATCATTTACTAACCAAATGATATTGTATATCTACTGGTGTTGCTTTCTTTGTGTCACAACCTTAGTTTTAGTTTTTTTATGATTAAATTGAAAGTGTTCCATTGCCTACTTTTGTTGAGTTGCTTAGGACAAATGGAAGTAACTCCACAAGTATGGGACTAAAAATTTAATGACCATTTCAAGTTTACCATCATTGTTGGAAAATACAACCAACTCAACCGATGCCTCAACCCTACTTATCTACAAATGTTGGCACAAATGAGTCACCAAAGTTCTTTGAGTTTCCTATAACCTTGAGGAATGGTAAACCAACTTGTACTGCACATTTTATTTCAAACTATTTTTTCTATGATCACCTATATTGATTTGTTTAAGAGTTTGCTCTTTCTATCTTGTTTGAATGTATTCCCAAGAGCTACCAAGAAGCATTACAAATTTTACTCTAGAAGGTAGTCATGGATGAAGAGATGATAGCACTTCATGTGATATATGAGATTTGGTTCCTTGGTTACAAATGTTAGTGTAATGACCTATTGATGCATGTATACTATAAAACACAAACCAAATAGCATAGTGGATAAATACAAAGTTTGGTTAGTTGTTTATGGGTTCAGTTAGAAATGGAGGTGACTATGTAGAGACATTTTCTCTAATAATCAGATTGAATTCCATCAAAGTACATGAGAGATATATCAACTAAACATCAAGAATGCCCTTTTTTGTGGTGACTTACAAGAATAAACGTTGATGGAGCAATCCTAAGGTAGGTTACTCAAAGGGAGAATAAAGTGTGTCATTTGGAGAAGACAATTTATGACTTGAAACAAACCTTATGAACTTGGCTTGAAAAGTTTAACAAAATTGTTGAGCAGGGAGGATTTAGGAGATGTATGGTTGACCACTCAATATTTTACCAGAGATTTGAAGTTGACTACATCATCATTGCTATCTATGTTGATATCTTGGTGATAGGAAGCAACTCAACAAACATCCAAAATTAAGGAATGTAAGACATATTTTATTATTTAGGACATGAGTAGGCCATATTATTTCCTAAGTGTTAGCAACTTATAATAGTTATCTTATGTTATTTCTATAGATCCATTTAGGTGATAAATGCATATCCATTTATGGTCTTGTATAAATAAACTACTTTGCATCAATGGAAATGGATTTTTTTCTTTTGGTCATTCTCCTCCCATTCAACTTGGTATCAGAGTAAGGGCCTTTTTTTTTTTTTTCACCATCCGATCGCCTGTTCTCCATGCAATGAGCAAGTTGTTGCCTTTCCACCCTTAGCTGTCTCCGCTCGCTAGTTGTTGCCTGTCACCCAATGTCACTAGCCATTTCCGCCTATAGGTCCTCCATGCAGCGATGTTGCCGCTGCCAATCGGCATCGAATTAGCCATCGATGTTGCTTGGTCGTTTCCTGTAGCTCGGCTAGACCTGGGTTAATGCGAACAGTCTCGTCTGCTCTTGTCAGCCAACCTTGCGATTGTCATCTTAGGCATGCAAAGGATGCAGTCTGAGAACATGATACTCAGTGGCCACAACTACGTCCGATGGTGCTAATCATGACCTTGACCTGTCCAGCTCGGATCCTCTCGAATCTCTTCTCCTCTTTGGCTAGCCCTTGGGCCATCGACTCCCCTGTCTAAAGGAGATCCTCTCGGATGGTCTTGTCTGATCACCTTTTATCTCACCAGTTTGACCTTTGAAGTTGCCTCTTAGATTCGTGGTCTTGTCTTGGGTGTAGATGTCATGCTTGATCTTCATGAGACTTTTGCCAAAGCTCTATGGATTTCTACTTCGTCTTCTTCTCAACCTATTACTGATCAAACTACACTTGTTATATCTGGCGGCAAGAGACATGGTTGAGATTCTGGGGGATGTAGTGATTGTCAACGTCCTAAATGCTAATGGTGTGGTAAGTTAGGATATCGATCTGAGAAATACTGGGACAAGTACCCTTATTTTAAGCCTCCACTAGCACATGTTGCATCTTCTTCTAGTGGGATTGGCATGACTAGTTCATTTGGTACTTCTAAACTTACTGTCACCATCTCACAAGCTGATTAAAATCGTCTTGTTCAGTCACATGGAGCTAGTTCCATTGCCATGAGTACGTAGGTCACATCCTCCCATCTTGGTATAGGTACTTCCAATGCCTTAGTTGTTTCAAATGATGATTATTAGATAATAGACTCTGATGCCTTATCCCACATCTCAAGTACTTCTAGCCTTTTTGATCGGTTGATGTCCATGTAAAATAAATCTTTCATAATTATTGTTGATGGTCGTTCATGTCTTGTATTTGGTCATGGAGAAATCAAAGTCTCCTCCCAGATTAGACTAAACAATGTCCTTTATGTTCCAGATTTCTCTTTCAACTTATTATCCATAAGTACCATTACTGTTCAACTATCTTGTAAAGTTACCTTCTATCATTTTCATTGTATGTTTTAGGACTTGCAGACGGGTTGAAGGATTGGTTTAAGGCGTAAGCAACCTAATGGAGTGTATTTGCTGGTCCACGATTATGTTCCTTGTGGATTGATCATGTGCATGTTCAGTGCAAACTCTTTGTTCACCTGACATTATTGTTTGGGGCATTCGTCACTCGAAAAACTACGTCAGGCTCTTCCTTAAGCATCTGTTTCTTCCTTTGATTATGAGTCTTGTCAGATGGGTAAGCATACATGTGCTACCTTCAACCGTCTTCGTCTTTCCTTTTCGTGTAATAAGTTCGACTTGGTCCATTGTGATGTTTGGGAACCTAGTCGGATTCCTTCTGTCAAATGTCACAAGTATTATGTTGTGTTTGTTGATGATTATTCTCGTGTTTTGTGGGTCTATTTGTTAAAAGATCGTCACAATGTTGTAAAATACAAAATCAATTTTCTAGTATTCCAAAATGGTGCATACTGATAATGCTCTTGAATTTGTACAAACCTCTTTTCAGTTTATTTGTTCTTCTTTAGGGATTTTGCATTAGACCACCTGTCTATATACCTCTCAACAAAATGGTGTTACTGAATGCAAACATAGGCATATTTTTGATGTGGCACGAATACTTATGTGTGAAACCAAAGTTTCAAAATACCTATGGTCCGATGTCATTCTCATCGCTACCTACCTTATTAATAGGATGTTCTCTACTCCCTTGGGAGAAGATGTTCCCTTACATTGTCTTTATCCTGACAAAGAACTATTTTCTATTCCTTTTAGGATTTTTGGATGTGTCACTTTTACTCAAGACTTATCCCCGAGTTTCAACAAATTATCTCTCCAGGCTTTCAAATGTGTCTTTGTTGGATATTCTCGTACTCAAAAAAGGTATCATCTGTATCCTCTCTTAAAAAGATATTATACCTCCATGGATGTCACATTTTTTGAATCTCAATCTTATTTTAGTGATCAGATTGAGTTACCTTCAACTCCTGTTGGTTGTCAAGAACGTAACACTATTTCAGGCTTGGTCGAAATGTCTCCCTATTTTCCTATGTCGGTTGATGAACCTAAATCTGAACAAAGATAGGCACGCTCTCAACAGCCACTTCAAGTATATAGTCGTTGATTGCGATCACCTCCACATGAGATTGTCGATACATCTAAACCTGCCTCTACACTTGCATGTGAGCTCTCTTCCACACCAAATGCCAACTTACCGATCGCCCTTCGTAAGGAGACTCGGTCTTATACCTTTCATCCTTTATCTAATTTTGTTTCCTATGATAATCTTAACTCTACCTTTTGTAATTTTGCCCTTGTTATTTCTACTGAGGCTTTACCTAGGAATTATACAGAAGTTCTACAGGTTCTTTATTAGAAGTAGGCAATGGATGAAGAGATGGATGCCTTGTTATCTCGTAGCACCTAGGATTTGGTTCCATGTCTTGAACAGGTGAACGTAGTCTCCTGTCGTTGGGTTTTCACCATCAAAAGAAAGATGAATGAGATTGTGGACAGGTACAAAACTCAGCTAGTTGCTTGGGGCTTTTCTTAAGAATATGGAGTAGACTACTCTGAGACTTTTTCTCTTGTGGCTTAGTTTCACTCTATACGGGTTCTCTTCTTTATGGTAGTAAATCAATTATGATCCTTAACACAGCTAGATGTAAAGAACGCATTCCTTTATGGGGATTTGGATGCACAGGTATTCATGGAACAACCGTTAGGATATGTTGTTTAGGGGAAGACTCAAATATGCTCTCTAAACAAAGCTATTTATAGACTCAAATAGAGTCACAAGGCATGGTTTGAAAAATTCAGCAGTGTTATGTGGAGTGAAGGCTTTGATAGTTGTCGAGTTGATCACTCACTCTTTATCAAGCATACATCAAAAGGTATCATTGTTTTTGCTATTTATGTTGATGATATGTTACTGATAGGAAGTGATCAAGAGGGTATTGATGAGACAACATTTTCTTCGTCAAAACTTTGCTATCAAGGATATGGGCACACCGGGATACTTCTTGGGTATTGAGTTTGCTTTCTCTAAGGAGCATCTTTCCTTGTTATAGAGAAAATATACTCTTGACCTTCTAAAAGAAATAAGGCTTGAATGATGCAAACCAGAGAGCACTCCTATTGAGTCAAACCATGCATTCTAAGGCAAAAATACCCCATTACATAATCAACCTGAGCAATATAGAAGACTTATTGAGAAATTGATATACTTGACAATCATTAGGCCAGACATCTCATATGTTGTCGATCTTCTTAGTCAGTTTATGCATGCTCCATATAAGATTCACTGGTAGGGAGCTATCAGAGTCTTATCTTATATCAAGAAAACCCTTGGACAAGGTCTTCTTTACAAGAAGCATAAACACTTACGCATTGAAGGATTTGCTGATGTTAGGTATGTTGGTGATTGTAGTAACAGAAAATCAACCTCGAGATATCTATCCTTTCTTGGAGGAAATTTGGTTACATAATGCAATAAAAGTAGAATGTTGTCTCTAAATCTAGTGTTGAAGTTGAGTATCAAGCCCTGTCTAATGCTACTTTTGAGCTTATTTAGTTGAAGGCCTTGGCACATGAATTGCAGGTAGAAGAGATTGGACCTATGCTGTTAAATTGTGATAATTAAGCTACTATATATATTGCTAGCAATTCTACATTTTTATGAAAGGACTAAGCATGTGGAGGTAGATTGTCATTTTATCTAAAATAATGTCTCGAGAAGAATCATAACCACATCGTTCATTCAGTCAAAAAATTAATTGGCTGATGTTCTAACTAAAGGTTTAAGTGTTGGTGTATTAGAAGATTTTTGTAACAAGTTGAGTTTCACTGATATATATAGTTCAGCTTGAGGGAGAGTGTTAGCAGCTTATAATAGTTATCTTATGCTATTTTTATAGATCCATTTAGGTGATAAATGGATATCCATTTATGGTCTTGTATAAATACCTACTTTGTATCAATAGAAAGATATTTTTTTCTTTTGGTTATTCTCCTCCCATTCAACTCTAAGCATTGAGTTTGCATACTTTAGGGGGAGAATGTTACTAGTATCTTAAAGTATGCCTTGGACCTAGAGAGTAGGCTCTTGAGATGCAAACTTGATAGTATGCCTATAGAGTAGAATCTTGCCTTTTGATATGGTACTTCTAATCTATTCAAAGATCGAGGAGGTTGATTGGTAAATTGATTTATTTGATGATTATTTAATCAGACATTGCTTTTGTAGTTTGTCTTGTCTCTCAATATATGAGTCTAGAGTAGTTCATTGGAAATGAGCTATTCAGATGCTAGTCTACATCGAAGATGCCCTTAGAAAAGGATTAGTTTATAGAAAAAACAATCATCTAAAAGTTGGGGCCTTTTTTGACTCAAGATATGTAGGAGATTGTAGAGGTTGGAAGTCCATCTCTAGTTATTTCATATATATTGGCAGCAACTTGGTGACATGGTGAAGTAAGAAGTAGAATGTGATGTTTAGATTTAGTGTTGAGATAGAGTATAGGTCCATGCTCTTGTGAGATGATGTGGATTAGATCCTTTCTGATGGAGCTTAGTTTTACTGCTGAATCATCTATGGAGATACATTGTGACAACCAAGCAGTCATATTCATTGCCAACGATCTCACCTTTCATTAGAAGACAAAATATATTAAGGCAGACAACCATGACATTCAAGATATGGTGATGCACGAAATGTTCCACACTTTACTTTCAGTCTTTCACTAGCAAATATTTTCATCAAAGACTTGGGTGTAGAGGTTTTTGAGGATTAATGTACTAAGTTAGGCATAATTGATATATATGTTCTAGCTTGAGTGGGAATATTGGTGGCTGTTGTTATTGTTATTATTATTATTATTATTAGGTCATTGTTCCTCTTCACATGTGGATTTTGCTTTTAGTGTGTCGGATTTCTCTCCTGGCAATCCTGTTTTAGGTTAGTTTTGTATTCAGTTTGTCTATGGCTTGTGTAGGTTTCCTGCTTTTACTTATTTATGGATTTTGTTTGATTACTGCTCCAAAAAAAGGGTGAAACTGAAAAGGATAGATGGAGACTGAAAGCTACATGAAAGAAAGTGGAAAAAGTTTTACTTAATCTAAATAACAATATACAAATAGATAAGAATTAATGGAGAGAAATGATTCATGTTATTTAACCTTACAAAGTGGGATTTAGATATTGATTTTGTTAGTAGTGGACTCATCTATTGACGGTTAAACATTTTTTGGGTAGTGGTTGTAAATTCCATTTATACCAGAACTGGGGAAAGTTAAAAACTCTAACAAGGTAACCAAACTGAGAAGCCATAGATGCTGGATCATGCGAGCAGGCCTATTAGGCAGAATCACACAATATGTGGAAGAAATATAGAAATATAACAATATGATTTTGTTATCATCAAAATTGTATTAATCAAATACGTAAAATAAAGAAAAAAGATATGCTCCTAAAAGTTAGATTTTTTTTTACATTAACATGACCTGCTGTATCAGTAACAATTAAAAAAGAAATTGTTTTACATCTTAGGACAGCTTCAAATACATGGTCAGAAAGTACAAATTTACAGCTCAGATCTTCAACATCAAAGTTCTTATTAGTTAAATGGCAACGAGAATAATAAATTCTATTTGATTCCTGTGGGTTCTCAACCACACTGTACAAGGCTGACGTGTACCTTTGGAATGATGCATGAAAATTAATAAGCCACCATTGACCCATCTGCATTTTGTTTGCATGGAATAAATATTGCATTTGTTTCTTTTTGGATGGCTTTTATTGTTTAGTGAGAAACATCCTATTCATTCCTCTATAAAGGAAATACTCCAAAAAAGAGAAGTGTTTTATTGCTTCAAGGACAATATAGTTGGCATTTTCTGGAAGATGTCATATGAAGGTGTTGTTAGAATGACAATAGGATAGAAAGCATGACATTTCTGTTCCTCGCTGATTCAGCAAGGCCTTTCTTTTGAACTTTGGTGTTCATTCATGCGCTCTAGGAAATTGTTACAAGAATCTATTAGTCTGGAAATTGCTGTCACTTGCTTCACTTCTTTTAGAGAAGGGTTTCAAATACAAGAAAATGAAATGGAAATTTCCAACCAAGGCATAAAAAAATTTTATTTCATTAATTGTGAATATGTATTTGTTATGTTCAAGGTTACTTTTTTACCAATTTTCATGTTCAATAAATATAAATTTTATTGACACATTTCATTGTTGAAGGCAATTCTGTGATTTTATTACTTTTTCATGTTAGGTGAAAATCAGAGGGAGATCCTTGCACTGTGATGCTTGTGGTGAAAATCCAATGTTGACAAAGCCACTATTTAGAAGCTTTGATTACGAGAAATTTTCACATACGACAATATTTGATTTGGTATTTTTTTCCCAAGAACATTTACCTGTATTGTTTTAGTTATCTTCTATTTGAGCTTCCGTCTGTGTTATGAGTCTATGATAGCCTACTATCATTTTTAAAGTTTTCTTTTATATTTTGTAAATCTAAATGTACTTACGTTTTATCCTCTTCCTATTTCATGGTAAATGTTAGTTCATAACTTTTTGTGCTAATTTTCATTTGAGTACACATGCAACTTTAATAGTTTACAAGTTGCTGAAATATTGTAAAAACACAAGATATTTAGATATTGGTGTTATGATAATTGGGTTATAATGGAAACCTATGCATTTTATCCTGTACTTTTTTGTCACGTAAACAATGTCTATTAATGAATATTATTTGCTTCCTAGTTATTTTTATTTATTACTAAATATTTAACTTATTATTGTTAGTATCGTTATTAATATTATCGACTTTGTTATAGTTATTTATTTTTGATTTATTGTTATTGTTGAGACTGATAGTGATTTCAGAATAATTATAAGTTTATTTATACTTAGATTATTATTGTTAATTTTAGAAAATTATCTATAATGTTATCTGATGACTAATATATTCATAAATATTAAAAAAAATGTATGTAATAATTAAAAATTTTAATATTTTTATTACTGCCTAGGTGCTGCCATGGCGTCTAGGTGCCCAAGGTGCTTGACCATACTGCCATTGTGCCGTAAAAAGTATGGTCTGGAGGACTGCCAGTGGTCTTGACTCAGAACTGTAGCAGGGCTATTTTCACAATTGCCTCAGCAGTTGCATTTAATTAAAAAGAACAGAAGAAAAAATTTTATAAGCACAAATGCAATTGAAGTAAGAAGAATAAACAACCAGAATTTGCAACTGAAAACCAAAAAGGGAAAACAAGGTGGACCATTCCAGAAGAAGTCCATCAGAAATTTATTCACTGAAGAAGATAGGATGCAGGAAAAAAGAATAAAGGCTCCCCCCGCCCCCTCCCTCCTCAACCAACCAAAAAAAACAGAAGCTACAGAGGTAATAACTGCAGAACATGACTCATTGGATGGACTAGAGTTGATACATTAATGTCCAGCTAAGTACAACCTAGAGAACTGTGTCCATCTGCTTAAGAGAATCAGTTGCTGCTCCACTGAAGATTCTCCTTTTCTTCAATGGACGATACAACCACAATGATTATGGAACCAACATCTAAGCCTTCCTTGTCCAGCTTTTGGGATTCCTACTTTTCCTTCACATATCCTGAAGCTCAGGGATACCCTCGAAATCATTGAGAAAATTTTCACTTCTCCACCAGCCATTAATGTCCTACCGTCAAGAAAATGTCTGCTGTAGATATGCTGATGGGCAGAAACCACAGCAACTTGCTAAAGCTACCACATGGAATTTCAGGTATTGTTCTGTTAGAACATCCCCTTGGAGGATTTGCCAGCCAAAAAATTAGATTATTTTTGGCACCAATACATTCCAGAAGTGCCTGAAATAAAAAGAGCCAGTCTTATATGATAGCCAAGTTGAGAGTTGGGGCTAGACGTCAACAAAGAATGCTGGTCATATGTGCATAGACAGTACAAGAGAAACGGATCCATAGGTCTACTAATAAAGCATGGTTGTCTCTCACGAGCTTTAAAAATAAAATTCATAATGTCTGATCACAAATATTTACGTGTTATTTGCTACATAGATGGCTTAATTATTGTTTCTATTTCTTTTAGCTGTCCAGTTGCTGAGTTAAACATAAGAAATGCTTATAGTTGCCTTATACAGTTGTGGTATTCTGTCAGAAATGCATATCAGATTACCTGTGCTGCCCTAAGTACAACTATCCCTTCTAATGAAGTAGGTATGTGACTTGCCTATGGACGTGTGACATGATTTTAAAATTGAATGCACATGCATGTGTGTGCATGTTACTGATACATGCTCACTCTATATCCATCCAAATTCTGTATCAGTCAGTATCCATTTCATACCAGTGTTGGCACAGGTATGTGGGTCTGCTACAGGTAACCAGATATTGTAGCATAGTATGTGATTTATGGACAAGTCCCACACATTTCTATGCTGGGTTTACATATTTGTATTCCAATATCCTACCAAAGTGATCCTAGTGTTATGTTTCATTATAAAAACTTCATTTCTCTAATTAACATTGGTAATCATCCTCTTGCTTACACATCTGAATATTTGAAAATATTATAAACTCTAAGTACTCAAAGTACTTCTCATGAATATTTTGTTTGCTGGTGTTATGGCTTAATGCTGTTTTAGCTTAGAAAACTTGGTGTAGTGGGAATTTTTCCCGTAGCCTAGAAGAATACATAGTCGTTTGTTGAGTCCATAGATTCTCCTACAAGTAACACCCACAGTTAGCGTTGTCCATGTAAATAATATGAAGTCTTGACATCTTATTCACTGGAAGATCAAGTTTTTTGTTGTGTTTGTATGAGGAGGGTGATAATCTATTTTTTTGATCAAAAAAGGTAAGGGGAAACTGTGCCTATTCAATATTTTCACCTGTCAAGTGAATATACAATTGAATCATTCAAAGCAATATTTGAATCTTACATTCTATTGTCAGAGAGTTGAAATGTATGTATAATGTGTGCATATGTAATTTATGACATCATCCTTAAATATTTGGTTGAAAAGAAAATATATAAGCATGGTTTTCTCAAAAAATGTTTCACCATAATCGTTAGAAAAGATTTAAACTTGTGTATTTTAACCGAAGATTTGACTATAGATAAAAATATTTGTGGCTAATTCCATGTGGTGAGATTATAACTCGGCTTATTATTATTGCTAACATGTTAAATATTTGCAATAATAAGAAATTATTAGGAAGTGAAAAATGAATGTGAAATGTACTTTTCAGTTTTGTAGGATTTTTTGAGTGGATCTTTCAATCGTGAAATTAATTCTGTTATTTTTTCTACCTTTCTTATCCATCCAGTCCTGCAACAGTATGCTATTGCTTCCTATGGCATCTCGAATCGGAAGCAAAGAGTACAAAGAGAAGCTCGATAATGCTGAACCACATGTCTTGTTGGATGTGCGCCCGGCACACCATTTCCAAATAGCATCTCTCCCAAATTCCATCAATGTTCCTCTATCAAGTTTGCAGAATGAATTGTCAATAATCGATTCTGCCTTGAAAGAGGTAGAACAACTAAAAGGTTCACAATCATCTCTTTATGTTATTTGCAGAAGAGGAAACGATTCTCAGATAGCCGTTCAGGTTCTCAATGAAAATGGTTATTCTATGGCCAAGGATGTCATTGGAGGACTAGAGGCATGGGCATGTAATGTCAATTCTGACTTCCCTGCTTACTAGAAGCCATGTAGAGAGCATGTTATTATCATAGCTATTTATTAATTTACCCTTTTTTCAGCATTGTTTGTGTTATAATTTGAGCAGAAGGCTGGGTGGCTGCATCATTTCGTGATTAGAATGGTAGGACCTTCTGATAATTGAGGACTACCATATGCAAGCCTAAGTTAAATTAGTGAATAAATCTCACAGTATTTTCCTTATATATGCAAGAAAACAGGAAAATTTGTTCAAATTGCTGGTCAGATATTTTCCATTTATTCTTTAATTTTTAATTTCTGGACTTAATATGTTTAATTTTGTTGTGTGATGTCATATTCTTTAGTCCTCGTTATTTAGCAAATCAATCCTGATGGATTCTGTGGAGGCTACAGTTGATTTCATATCTTTTCATCTAATCATTATTTTTTTAAAGTTTTGGTATTTGATGTTTTCAATTTTGCTGTGCGACGCCATATTCTTAAGTTTTTAAAGTTTGACGTTATTTAGCAAATCAATCCCAGTGCCTTCTATGGAGACTACAGTTGATTCAAGATGATGTTTAGGAACTTTTCTGCAATTTTGCTTGGGAGCACTTGTGTCCCTGGAAACGTGGATGCAAGCCCGGGCATATACTGCTCGGAAGATACCAAAAATGTTTAAGAAACTTGCATGGTTCGATTCGATTCGATTGTTGTGGACCACCTTAGTAGATATAAATCAAACTGAATTTATCAAAATTTGATTCGGCTTATGGCTCACATCCTAAATATATTAGATTAAATGTGGTTTATATACTTAGAAATATGTTATAGGTAAGGTCGAACATGAAAAGACGAACGGTTAGAATTACATAACACATGATACAGTCTAATACGTTATACATTTGCATGCACGTAATATGATTATGAATTATTTATATACGTAGAAAATGATTAATTAAAGAAAAATGTGTAAATATATTAAGACTTTATATAACATTTGTAAGTATAATAATCGACGTATGGTTTTTAAAAGAATTGTAATTTTGACATTATATTACATTACATAATATATACGCACAATTTGTATAGATATAGCATGATTAATTAAAAAGATACTGTTTTCAAAGAAAAAATCCAAGAAAATCAGAAATTTTGAAAAAGTAAATTATCTTTACAGGAAACCCTGCTACATGGCAAACACTGACGGCTAGAAAAATACATCATAACTGCAATAAATAATATGAGCAGCAGTGAAGCTTCTTTCAACATTCGTACACCCTCCTAGTGCGTATTCAGCGGAACATCTCATACCGATCTATTGTGATAAAATTTCTGATCTCTCCATCTAATTGTTAATAAAATACAAATAAGACTTTATGACTTAAAAATCATAAATGAGAGGTGCACTAATGGCGCAACCAGGAATTTATGACAGGAAGTTTCAACAATCTTGAAGAACAATGGAATTGTGCATCCAGAAGAAAATAGCTGGAGATTATCGAAAAATGGGAAGATAGCTGGAATTTACCAGACTCACCAACTTGGAAGGAAAGCTTTTAAGTTTTCCACTAGAAACTGCAAAAACCATCCAAGTGAACCAGAAAACGGTAAAGCAACGTGTAAGTCACTCAAAAGAAAAACCATTTCAGAAGTTAGTAAAGAAATTTTCCAGGTGTTACATGAAACGGAATATTAAAATTTTCAAATCTTGTAAAATGATTTTAAGATTTGAAAATTATAAAATGACATTTCATGGCGGCATATCATATGTACATATCCTTTTATCGCCAAAGAACACAAAATAATTAGAAACTTTAGTTCGGTTACCTTTGGAGATCTAACAAATCAAGTCAAGTAGATGCTATCTAAGACAGCATATCCGGAAGCAACTCCACCTTCATTTGATGAAGAAGCTTTAGTGCGCAGCAGATAACCACATTGGTCATTCACAATCACTTTGTCTTTGTTTCTACAATCCCAAATTCAATAAGGTTTTCTGTAGCTTCATAAAAGAAGCAAGGGAAAATATGTGTTTTGATATTAAACAAAATTCACCTCAAATAAGCACCAAATATTCCAAGCTCTGATATTGCATTAACTTGATGGTAAGTACCATCCCGAACCAAATATGCAGCTGATTCTTTTGGAAAGATCCTCTGCATTAGAATATAAGCAGCATGTTGTTCACTTCCTTCAGCCTGCAATTTCACTATAGTATCCCTGACATCATCACCGTAGATGTTGTTCCCTGATGACAGCAGACTAAAAACATCAGGTCAATGCAAAAATATAAAGAGCATGTACAAGTTCTGAAGGATTCTAATGGCTAACCTCCTCCCTCTCTTTGAGGTTTCAGTACAAATGATTCTGGCCTTTTGATGGCAGTGTTCACTATATCTGAATTGTCTAAGCTCCACAATCCAGCAAAGCTTTTTTGCAATTTCTCAATGTCATCCTTGTTATCTAAGAATCTAGACATGAATGATATAAATGACATTGATCGTTCAAAATGTCAGTATACAAAATACAAAACAGTTTTCTAAGAGTAAGAAAAGAAAGATGACCTCAGTATGAACATAAGAAAATCCTCTGCCTTAACATTATGATGTACATTAAGGAACAATATTTCTAACGCTGCTGGTTATTTCTCAGAAAGTTGCTCACCTCTCAAGTACACTAGGTTTCGCCAATTCTTGCTGGATCTTCTTGGTTCCTACCAAATGGTAGGATATAGATGGGCATTTAATAGCAGAAGACTCTTCCATCAGAAACCTTGCCCTCCATTCCTTATGAAATAAGCGTATTCAAAATAAAATGAAACATGAGCATTTATCCCAAACAAAGTCCCAACAACAATCATATACACTAGACAAATATTAAAACCATAAAATGTGCACAAAAGACTAAAAAATGAGATAACTGCATACAGCTTCTGATGGATAGTCATTTGGCGAATAACCAGCTCGGAAATATACAACTGCAACAGTACAGCTACCTCTGTAATTCATGCACACGCACTAAAAAATGTAAATGAAATAGTAATTATAACATTATATAAAGGCACGTTATATTAAATCTTAGAGAAGTAGATCTACAGTAAAAACTGAATCTTATTCTTAATAAAAAATTAATAAATTAATTACAGAAGCTTCGTACACTTGGAGAGTTCCATCTGGGAGAACCACCCCTTCAGCATCTATTTCGGCTAAGGTTTTCCTGAGTGTTGTCACGTTATGCGTACTAAGATGTTAAGAAAAACATGACATTTCTCAGTGTAATAAAAAAGGCACCAATAGAAAGTTGTTGATGGGAAGTAATGCTCAATATCAAAGTAGCAAGCCACTTTCACCAGAAATAAGAATGCTGCCTTTATAAACAACTTTCACAAAGAACCACAAATTAAATTTACTTCATTCAATAAGAACTTAATCTGCAAATATTTCAACATTTGACTAGATGCACACTAGAAATATATGTGATTGATTTTCAAATAAAAAGATATCTTTCCTTAAGCACGGCGGAAACCCAGTGCTGATCATACATATTGCGCTCCTCAGGTTGGACAACTACCAGAACTATAGCACTGGAAAAAGTCAACGATGTTGATAGGCATAATGATATATTTGGTAGATTTAAGAAATAGGACATCAAAATTCATCAGTTTCAAAACCTTGGGTCATTATACTCATTCCATGCTTTTGCTAGAGCCTCAGCATATCGACTCACAGCTGTGTTACCGGGAATTTTTCTTGAATCTAGCCCCAGGGGCTTTCCATAGTGATTAAGCAAGTTCCTGCAAGATATGGAGAAACATATGCAAAAAAGCTGATTTTTGAATGCAATAATGGAAACAGTCAATAAGAAAGAAATAACCGATCAAAGCCTTTAAAATTGAAGAAACAGAAGAAGAAACTAAGTTGCAGTAATAGTACCATCAGCAAATTGACTGGTACATGTGCTGAATAGATGAAAATATGCAGCAAACACAAGTGCTTCTATTTTCTCATCAACCTATGTTCATGTACCCAATAAGCCTTGTGTTTTGTAAAACACTTATTGAGCTTCCTTTCCAATAAAGATAATTCTGTAGATTCTTGTTTCTCACATGAAGTAGTTTGAACTTTCACTAGAATTTCATGAAGGATAAGATCATGTGTAAATGTTGGGAATGGTTCAAGCTTTCTAGGAAGCATTGATATGATTTGGAGAATCAGATATGTCAAGATTCGGATGGGGGAATTCAATATTTTTCAAACATTTAGGATATGACTTGGCTTGGATAACATTAAATAAAAATCATATTTAAATATAAGAGTAATTCCTTGATAGTACCTTAAACTTTAAAATAAATCACTTGGATATCCTAAACTTTGATAGTTACATTATGCTAGACTTCTGTTAGTCTTTATGATGCTTTATGAGTTTTTCAAACGAAAATGCCCTTATCCTTCATGATAGAATATTTGTAGCCTAGTTTGACATTTTTGTGTTCTGATTTTATGTACTTGTGACTAGGTTTTACATATTTGTAACATTATTCAAAAATTTGTAAAATTCTCACTTCTTGTTTGTGAGTTGTGACATTGTTGTCTTAGGATCAATTGACTCACTAAGGAGGGGATGAATGGTGAATATTAACAATTTTGAATAAATTAAAGAATACTTAAATAATTTGCAATGATATTCAAAGAACAATCACTAATTATAGTTGCAGTGATCTAACCTAAGTGAAGAGATGAGGAACAATTAGAAATACACAAGAAAATTTCTAGTTTTTCACTTAAAACCCATGTTATATCCATTCCGTAAGCCTCGTACTTGAGTTCTACGCTATTTGGTGTTGTTATGGGTTAACACTCCACCATTACAATCCCCTCAACAAATCCATCATTCCTAAGTTATATCATTCAAGCGCATCAACCATATAAGTATAAAATATAAATGTTATTCAAACATCAAAAACATAACACCAAAGTTCAAATACCAAAAAATTTTCAACATCCTGCAGTATATAACATTTAATCTAATAAGGAAGAGGAGGAGGGTACATCACATGGTATCTATCTTCTATTTATTTGTGCATTTACCATAGTCAATTGTTGGATTCTTCCATATAGCTTACCGTAGCACTATGATACTTTTGCACTTCAGCCTGAACTTCATTAATCTGTTGATCTGACCATACCATGTAATCATTAAGTTGGGTAGATATTAGATCAAGTTGATTGTTAATTTGATTGAAGCTTTCCTGATATTCTTTGTTTGAAATCAGTAATTTCGTGATTCCATCATGAATTTCTACAAATTGAGCTACAGTGGATGTATCTTCTTTTCTTTAAACATCCTCCATTTATTCATCCTTATCATCATGAATTTTTCCTTGAGTCAACCTGGTCATAATCTTGGAGATGATTTTTATATCCAATGGCTTACTTCTAATATCCATACCTTGTTGGCCCACTAAAATCAACTCCAAACAATGAAAGGATTTTAGTGATGATGGCATTATAGAAAAATTTGGTCTTAACTTTTTCCATGTTATATAAGATGAATCTAGATCAATTTACTAGAATTCTATTTATATTTGCATAAGTGATTTTCTAGGTATTCTTACTAAGCACATCATAATGCTCTTTCTTCTGGAATAGATTTGCCACCACTATGTATGCACTTACCCTTACTATAATTGTTAATTCATCTATCTTATCAAATCTCTCCTGATTATGCCTATCTTCTCCAATAACTCTATTTGTTTCATTAATTTCCCAATCAAGTTTTAGTAAGGAGAGTGTAATATCAACTCCTCTACATGAAATATCCAAAATATCACTAAGATTTTCTTCATTTAGGGCATACACTACTATTAAGTTATAGCATCTGAATATTCCATCTCCAAGCTCCATATTTGCATAAACCTCATTAGTAAGACTTGGATATACTTTCACTTTTGTTATGGTATTCAAAAAAGTAACCAAATGGTGATAAGCAAATATTTTCCTAATGTGCATTATGTCTTTGAAATCAACTCTTGTACCATACAAGGTTTCTTTGCCAATAAACCTCAATTTGTGTGCCTTTTAAGTATTTCATTCTTAAAGTGAGGAATAATTGCTTCTATTCGACTTTTAGTCTCCTTGGACTCTTAAGGTCTCTCCTTCCTTTTCCTTTTCCTTTCCCTTATTCTTGCTTGCTATCATCTTTGTCAACATCTTTAAGCAAAATCCAATGGAAAACATTGTGGAAGTGGAGTGAAGTGTCGAAGATGAGAGAGAGTGAAACCCTTGCAGTGAAATAGGGGAAGAAATGGTGGGGCGATATATAGAAATTGAAGTACTGCTAAGGCTCGGTATGCTCCCTACAATACAATTAGTATATGGAAATTAATTTCGATATGCCACTTTTGTAATGGACCAACTTTCTAATGAAATCAGTATAGTATTTATATGAACAGTATATTGAAAATCAAAAAGTTTTTTGCCACGATTTCAATATACTGACCCTTATATCAGTGTACTGATATGACTTCAATACTTGCACTACTGTATATTCAGTTTACCATTTAAAAATTCATTATTCTGATTTTTATCAAACAAAATATATAAGATAGACTTCAATAAACACCATGTAAATAACATATTTCTAAATTTCATTCATTCAAATCAAGCATAAGTAAGATAATCAAATTCATTGTTAGTCAATACTATAACTACTATAGACCTGATTACATAAATTTTAAATTTTTTAAAATTCATTTAACACCTACAACATTTGAAACCAGTAGGGATTTTGGTACCCATTTTGCTTTAGAACAAGCAAAATTTATTCTTGAATTGAAAACTTTTATGTTCTTTAGTATCCAAAAATGAAATTTTTGATACTTAACAACTAACTAGACTTTGTATCTGTTTACTGTGCTATTTCATTTGTGCTCTATAGTATACACCATTCAACAAGTGATTATGCTGACATTTGTAGGTTGAAGAACCAAATCCTATGTACCACATGAAATGCTCACCTCTTCTCATTCATGACTACCTTTCAATGTGGGATTTATAGTGCTTCCTGGTAGTTCCTGAGAAATAAATTTAGATAAAATGGAAAAAGTAAACTCTTGAAAGGATGGATTTAGGTGATCATAGAAATTTTGATATAGAATGTGCAATATAGGTTTGTTTGCCTTTTCGCAAGGCTATAGGAACCTCAAAAAGCTCAATGATTCATTTGGACCAACATCCATGGACGAGGAAGGCTAAGGCATATTGTGTATCTTGGTGGTAAGGTTGAGCTAGTTGTGTATATCTTGGTGGTAACAATAAACCTGCAATAGATGTTGGTTCTTTGAGTCTACACTTGTTGTGCAACTTCTATCTATCCTTGATAGCATCATCATTGTAGTCTATGCTGATTATATCTTGATGAAGAAAGTCACTTAATAGGCATGTTTGAAACTAAGCAATATGTTAGGATATATTTTGTTATTAAGGACATCGGCAAGTTACACTATTTAGGCATTGAGTTTGCATACTTCAGGAAGAGAATGTTACTCTTTTAAAGAAAGTATGCCTTAGACCTATTGTAGGAGACCATACTCTTAGTTTGCATCATAAAAGCCCAATCTCCTATGATAAGTCCAAGATATACTTCCTTTGAGAGGGTAACATTCTTCCTTTAGAGTATGTAAACTTTGTCTAAGAAGTAGCATAGCTTGCCGATGTTTTTAGTGATAAAATATATCATAAGGTATTCCATAGTTTCAGATATGGCCATTAAATCTTCCTTATTTCAACTCTGACTGTGGTAAAATTGAAAGGTTCCCTTGCTTACTCCTATCAAGTTGCCAAAGACAGGTGGAAGTCACTCAACAAGTGTAGAATCAGACAATCAAAGTGAACCAATAGCAAGGAGAAACATTTTGAAGTTGTAAGCCAATAGTAAATAATTCTTCCAGTTCAACTTCTCTCATGTACAACTTAGGTTTTTCACAAGTGTCACTAGCATCTATTTTTTGGTTGGAAAATCAATGAACAACCTCTGATCAAAATAAATCCGAAAGCATCAGGTCCATTTTGGGTAGAAACAATGGCAACCCAATGTTGGAAGGCATTTCAGACAAGAGAAAAGGATCATTGAGCATGTTAGAGAGGATCCTAAGGAAAATAGGTGGTGGTAATGACCTAAAAAAGTGATCACCATCAGAAATACTAAAAAGTGTATCCCAGCCTATGGAATAGGCCGCTGGTCATGAGAGAGGACCATCGGCCAGGGCTGGCAGTGGCAGAAGTAGGCAACCTGCGTACTAGCAGCTGTAGGAGGTGATGGCCCTATTAGGGACTTTAGGCCAGGTGATCCAGACTTGGAAGAAGGTCTTGGAGGGGGAGTCAACCTAGGTGGAGTGGAGGAAAAAGGGTGACAATGGTGGAGGGAATGAATCGATTGATCAATCAATCTATCTATCTATCTAAATTATATATATATATATATATATAATTTATTGACTTTTATGGATTAGTAATGCATAAATCATAAATCTTCTTTTATGTAGTGGATGATTCACTTTTATGCATTACTAATCCATAAAAGTCAATAAATAACAAGTAAATCTTTAAGGAACTTTCCAAATTAGTTTGATTCAGCTGTGTTAACCATATGTTCACTTCAACATTCTTTGGTACGACTGACTCTCCAAAGTCTGTTTTGTTATCAATTTACACCATTTTAATGGTACATACAGATCTGAATTTGAGCAAAACAGGAGAAAAACAACTAACTGAATTGCATATTGATTTTCTGATAAAGAGAAAAATAAGTTTAAATATAGCATAGAAATGCCAGAATGGAAAAAAATACCAAAAGAAACTAGATTTAAGATTTTGATATCGAATACTCTACCTATGAAGATCACTAACAAGACAACTGAGGCCACAAAAGGAGACAGAGATGGTATTAAGCTCTATTTGGTACAGTAAACCTGTTTCTGCATCAAGCATGTAATCTGATCGATGAAGGCCTAACCGTATATCCTGGGATAGAAATGGTAAATATGATAGATATCTTCTCCAAGAACGTGTATCCACTCTTGTTTTATGGTATATATAATTCATAAGATTGATTATTCCTAGCTATTCACCTCCTTTTTGTCAGCTTTCATCATCTTATTATGTAAATCCAAAAGTCTTCCTGTAAATGCATCCACTTTCTTCGTCCTGCAAGATAAACAAAGAATTGAGGTCTTCCACTAGAACAGGAAGCCTGAACAGAATATTAGAGATGTGAAATAGACATAGATTTAAATGTTGCTTCATGTTGGACTAAGATCGAAAAACTCACAGATGTTGATAAAATTTTAACATATCAAAGTAATGTTGATAGAAATATAGTAAAGAAAATCATCTTTTGCTAAAATTATAATGTTGACATCATATCAACATCATGTAATAAAGTTGAATAACCAACATGTGTAGATAAACTTTTATGTATATGTTAGAAGTTTGATTCCATGCACACAGCGTACAATTAACTTAAATATAAATAAATGTTTTTGGAGGAAATCTTGGTTCATCACAGTACCTTTGTCTTTAATATTACTGGACATTTTGATCATACAGATGAAGGTGGATGCACTGTGATGACCCTCATTAGTCGTAGGAAATCATCTCCAATAAATAATGGTTACACAATGAAGTAGGATGCACAACTTCCAATCTAGGATTCTTATCCTAACCTCTTAATTATGGATCTACGTAAAGATCAATTTATTAGTTATTACAACATTTACTCTAACAGTATGTGCACCAATGAAATGAGGGTTATGGCAAGGGGAGTTAGTGAAGTGCTCAACAGAATTTTTAGACCGTGGTAAAGGCAAGGGACTACTGAGGATGACACTCAGGTTCATTTGAGTGCATGGTAAGAGGTGTGCAAACCAATAAAGGGTGGAGGAGATTTTGGGGCTTCTCTCTTTACAATATTATACTTCTACTCTTCTTTGTAAGTGGTGGTGGTTCTGCAATGAAGTCATTTAGGACCTTCCCACAAATCTTCTCCATAAGAGGAGATCCTTAGTCTATTGTGGGAGAGACAATGGTCCTGGGACCAACAAGGCACCACCAAGTAAAAGAGAGTTAGTGAAACAAAAAGATATAAAGAAAAAGTAAAAATCACATGGTCAGACACAGTGAAAATAGTTTTAAAACAATATAATATAATGAAAAATATAGTAGTGATAAAAATAAATAATGAAAAAAAAAGATTCATGTTGTCATCCCCACATAATGAGATGCATTGATTGTTGTTGAGCCCTGTACATCATTGGAACTTGGAACAAAAGATGAAGAATCAGAAAGATACCTGGACAATGATTCTTGCAGAAATTCTCCATCCAAGCTCACACGATCAACAAGTTTGTTAAAAATAGTGGCCAGCTCGCATGCTTGCCTCCAACAGTTTTTAGGGAATGGCGTTGGAAGAAGAGAAATGGGGGCATGAGTAAGACCTACACCTGGAACAGTTCCTGACCTCTGAAAATTGGTCATTACACATATTAGATCAAACTGAGACTACAAAATTTATTAATGACTATTACAATGAAAGACAGAAATATAGACCATTGTGCAACAAGAACAGGAACTCATTTGTAAACAGAAAACCGAGGTTCGAAATACCATCTATGACATTATGGGGGAGTTTGTGCTTTATTGGAATTCTCGAGAAGGAAAGAAATGAAACTGAAGGAAAAAAAAAAAACTGTTTATGCATATACAGAAACTTGGAAAAGTTAAAAAACTTTCCCAAATATAAAAGGGGAGATTTTCTAGGATTTCAGACACCCCCCCCCATCTGAAATCTTGAAAAAACCACCTTGCATCCCGCTCGACCTTTGTCCGAAGCCCACCCAACCTTTGCCGACCGCACCCAAACTTTGCTGACCTTGCTCGAACTCCACAAACATCGTTCAAACTCTACTAACCTTGATCTACTCCCATCAACCTCGATGAACCTTGCCTGATGTTTCTCGACCTCAATCCACCTTGCTTGACATTGCTCGACCTTAGTCCACATTGTCCAACTTTGCTTGACCTCAATCCACATTGCCTGCTTGCTCATTCATTGTCCCCATCGTAGGTAAGTGTTTAACTAATGTTTCACATTGCTCTATTTTTTATTGTTATTCCATATCAATGGAACTTTGTTGCTCTTGTTGCAATATGAAGAATGTTGTGTAAAAAATATTGAATACTGTAAATCAAAGATTTGATCAGTTATCAATTGAAGTTGCATAGGTACAAGAAACTAAAGAATTCGAAAATGCCTTGATGAGATGAAACAATGAGATTATATAAAGAACTATGAGAACTGCAAGGATGAATATTTTTCTCTTATGTTTTAATGCATTAGTCCCCGTCCATTATCATAGTTTTTTTGTTAATCATTCACTTTTATTGTAGTCTATGTGAGTGTAAACCTACAATCTTGTCTGCTTGAATATCTGACAGACCATGTACAATTCTCAAGAGGTATGCATTTAATTCTAACAAATTTTCCCATGATCCAAACTTAGATACCATTTGTAGATACCTAGGCTTAATTAACCCAAAACAATTTTAGGCCAAACAACCAATTTTAATATACCTAAGTTGAAGTTGATATAATGATTGATCATACATAATGTTTGTTTAATTTATTCATTTTTTAAGTATTGTGGCACTAAATTTTATGTTGTTACATTTTTATTTCATGATCATCAACTTCCAAATAATGATCTCAAGGAAACATCAGTCATTACCTAGAAATGCTGATATGGATGGTTAATAACGCACTTAATCATTCTTTATTTTTGTTGTGGATAAACATGATCTTGAGAATGGACGAGGACTAATGCACTAAATTGTGGTTGAATGGTTGTGTATCTAATATCTGTATCTATGGGATTTGATTTTTTTTCCTATTATTTTTTAAGATGCAAGAGTTTGAGAACATTTAATTGTTGTATGATATAGTTTGAGGGCATAAGATTCTAGAAGCAATTTTTGTTTCCTTCAATATGGTTATCAGTTTCCTTCAATATGTTTATTCTTGAGAACATTGTACTTGTTCACCGCCAGCAACTTCATCTCATTTGCAACAATCATTTTCGTATGTTCTAAAGAGAGGTGGTTGGTTTTGTGCCTTATGATTGTATCTTGATTGTAGTTCTTATATTTAGTTATTCATCTGAATATCTTTGTAAGAAAATTTTCATTTGAATTTGAAGATACATTGAAATGAAATATCTCTGTTGCATGAATCAGTGACTAGAGTAATTAAAAAGTTATTTTTCAACGTTGTCTGTTGTTAGGTTGTCAACCATAGCCAATGGTGGTAATTACGAACTTAGTTCTGCTCTATATGTAATTACTCTGTGACGATGGAAAAGTAGATTTCTAAAGTTGTGAAATATTGTTTATAAAGGAATTTTTCTCATGATGAATAGGAGTTATACTGTTATGCTAAAATTTAATTATATATTCAGATAGAAATTATGCATAAATAGAAATGTATAATATACTTTGTTTCGATGTTGAAAATGACTAAATGATTAGATAACCGACATGTTGTAATAATAACTTATTTAAGTTATTAAATAAATGATTGATGTCAAATCTAAACATATTCCAAACATTATAATATTCATGCATATAATTTTTAAATCTTTATTTTGTGATTTAGTCAAAGTCCTTGTCATACTTATTTTAATGATGTATTTTTGAAATGGTATATATTATAATGATGTACTTGTCATACTTATTTCAATTCTGTGTTTTTAAATCTTTCAAATTTATATGTATTGCAAATTAAATATAATTAGTACAGAAAATACAACACAAGGTAGACAAAGATCTTACACTAGTTGGAATACAAAAGCAGATGTCACATTTTTAGGTATATTAAAAGATGTTTTAAATAAAGGGAATGAAAAGACACATGATGGAAAAGTTAAAGTCGAAACATGGAACAAAGTAATAAATAAATACAATAATAACATAAATGTAGGTATCACAAAGAAAAATGTTGATAGTTGAATTAAAACATAATGACAGATGTATCGCAACTACACAAAAATTATGTCTCAAAGTGGTTAGGGATGAAATTACATATAAAGTCATATACATATTTCAAATGAAATTTGGAATGAATTTGTTAAGGTAATATTTTTAAATGTGTTAATATATTTTGTACATCTCATATGTGCTAACATTTGTGATAATCTTGCAGAAATATCCAGATTGTGTCTCCCTTAAAGGAAAATCATGTTCTATTTATGATCAACTGCAATTATCATTTAAAAGTAATATAGTTACAGAAAATATCAGTAGAGACTTTGAAATAATTAATCAAAATCAAATGTATTTACTTATGGATAATCAAATGAAATAACACTTCCATCAAATGAAAATCAATTTCAATATTTCACACTACCAAGTGACAGTCCAATGGATACAGATGATACCTAACTTTAAATTTCAATACATTCATCAAGAAGGTCCATTGAGATGAGAAAGGCAAAACATCCAAGACCACATGCAAAGTCAACATAACTTATGATATCTTCATTTAAAGATGTTACATCTGCTATTATGTCATTATATGAAAAAGAAGAAGATAAAGTTAAAACTCAACAAGAATATTATGATAATGTAACAAACATATAAAAATAACAACTTGAGATCTAGAAACAACAAATTAAAACTCAAGAGAGGTAGGTTAAAGTGTAAGAGAAAATGTTGCAATTTAAAATGAAACAAAGAAGTTTTACAACACAAGCTATAGAAGCATTACTACAAATTAAAAGTCTTAATAGCAATGAGAAATTCAAAGCAATGACTTTATTAGAAAAAAAAAAATTAGCAGAACAATTTTTAAGCATCCTAATAGAAATGAGGGTAGAATGAATAGAGTATCACAATTTATGAATGTCATTTTCTATTGTTGAGTAATGTTGAACAATGTGATGAACTTTATTATTGTAGTGAATAATATGTAATGTTGAATTTTAGATAATGATGATGACTATTGATTTTCATGTGTGAATGTTTCATTGCTTGATATTTATATAAATATTGTTATATCAAATAAATATTTTTATTATTGTTGAAGATTCTTATAGATTTTGAGGAGAACATGTACTAATCTCATTCTTTCTTGTAGGTAATAATTATCATGAATGGTATGGATAATTTGGAATTGTTAAAAAATATGATTAAAGAAGAAGAGGAAGAAGTAGAAAGACGATGAACGCTACTTTTTTCAATGTGGAACTTCCTTGCAGGTGTTGCATGTATGTCAAGTACATTGACTAGTACTACATATCACATTTATGATAGAGAATGACATGACTACATTAAAAGATTATTGGATCTATCATTATCATATCAAGCATATAACTGTCGGAAGATATATAGAATGAGTTAACATATATTCATTGACTTCAGTAATTTGTTATGAAAAGAATGTGACATGAGAAATACAAGTAATGTCAGTGTCAAAGAAAAGTTTGCAACCTTTCTCGTCACTATTAGTCAAAGCCAACGATATAGAGTAATAAGAGAGTGCTTCTCTCGATTTGCATAGACTATTAATATCTACTTCAATGAAGTACTTGATTTAATTTTAAACTTACATAAAGAACTTGTTGCAATGCCTCCAACATCAACTCTAAGTAGAATACTGAATGATTCAAATGTGTATCCCTATTTTAAGGTAAATATATATTTTCATATGGAATTGATTTGTACAATATTTTTTAACCAATTCTTTATGCCTATGTTAATAGGATTACATTGATGTTATTGATGAAACACATATTAAGACAACTATTTATGAATGACAAACAACAAGATTTAAAAATAGAAAAGAAGAGTTAAGTCAAAATGTTATGGTCGTATATAATTTTGATATGGAATTTACATATATTCTTAATGGTTAGGAATGATCAACTTCTGATGCAAGAATCCTTCGAGATGTAGTTACAAAACATCATCCATTTAAGGTTCCACCAAGTATGAAATGACATTATTGAACATATTTTTGTTGTTTACACTAATTTTTAATTATATACAAGCAAATTTTACTTGGTTGATGTTGATTATCTTAATCGACCTAAATTTATTTGTCTATATCAAAGAGTAAGATATCATCTATCTAAATATGAAAATAATAAGTTTTTAGAAAATGTAGTAGAAAACTTCAATTATAAACATTTATAATTAAGGTCAGTGATTGAACGATTATTTAAAGTTGCAAAAGATCATTTTGCAATTTTACGAAGACACATGCTATATCTTTATGAGACATAAATGAAAATTATGATGTTTTACTTCCTACTACATAATTTAATACATAGAGTTGACGAAGCAAATTTATTAGAAGATCTAGAAGATGAGTTAGTTGAATTTGATCTAGAAAATAAAGTAATTGGAATTACTGAAGATAAATTTTTACAGATGAATATTACATTAGAAATGACACAAGAACAAAGAAAACAAATAACAGATGAAATACGTGACAACATGAAAACTAATATGTAGGATGGACATGACTTTTAAATTATTTCATATGTAACTTTGTCATATTGTTATGTTACAATATTTGTATGTTGAGAATTTATATTTATGCTGTAAATTTTATTCATATATTGGATATTAATTAACAATTTTGAAATGTAATTATTTGTGATATATTATGTTCAAATAGGTAATAGACAATACAACTTTTTTTCAATTTGTTTATGATATTATTAATAAATAAAAATAAAAAGAATTGATATTTTTTCTTAAAATATAAATATTATAAAGTGAAGAAATAGAGAAAATAAAAAATAATTATTAGAATACTTTGATTAAAAAAGTATATTTTAATTTTAAATATTTCATTCGATACAAATTCTCTTTTGTGAATTTTAACTTTTCTAACATTCTAGACCTTTCAAGAATTTGAGATGTACACAAATACATTAGATTTTCTCAAGAATTTAAATTTTTTAATTTACAAAAATCTAGACCTTTCATTTCTGAATTTTTTCAAAGTGCACAAACATCCCTCATGTATGTAACCAATGACGTCTTGCTGACGGTTTTTTATCAGTATACATGTAAACCATATCTTGACAAATATTGCAAATGGACCTCTGGTAAAATGTGGACTTTAGTGTTGCAGGTAATCGAGTGAAGCATCTGTTCAATCACGATCACGTCCTAATCCACGCACTAAAGGTTTGGATTCCAGTAACATTACATGATTACGTCTAGGACTTCCCAAATAGACGGGAATCATCCACATCGATCTCGAGCATATATCATCCGTCAATGCTAGCAAGCACAAATGCCAAAAGAAGCAGACGAAGATAAAGGAGAAATCCTTTTTTTCCAAGATTCCCGAATCCTTACCTGTACGTTCCTATCGCCAACAAGCAGGCCATGAAGCGAGCTCCATACGAGAGCCTCGGACACCATCTCCTCCACCAGCTCCTGCGCCACGGCCCCGACACGCGTCTCCGAAACCGCCGCCCCGTCATTGCGGCCCTCCTTTTCTGTGTCATACAGAAGCGACGAAGACATGTTGCGGACGGCGGCTCGGGATCGCGGGAGGAGGAGTTGCCGCCGGTGCTGGACGATGCGGCGACGATCGACGCTGGCGGTGGGAGCGCGGAGGTGACAAGTGGAGACGAGGTCGGAGGCGGGGCCTTTGGATCGGGGAGTGGACGCACGGGAGGAGGAGGAGGAGGAGGGAAGCGAGAAGGCGGAACGAGAGGTCGCAGGGGAGCAACCAATGCCCATCACGGTCTCGCACTCGAAGAATAGTCCAGTGGAGTGCCCAGCCCGCTCCATCCTTTTTTTTTTTTTTTTTTTTGTAAAGGAGATTATTTGTGGTCTTGAAAAATAATAGATAGAAAAGTAAAAAGGTAAAAAAATTGATGGCAAATGAAAAAGAAACGAAAGTATTTATATTTTGTTTATTTTTTTAATATCTCAAAATTTAAAAAAAAAATTTAAAAAGTAACGTATCATTTTGTGTATTAGTACATTAAATTATGTATAAAAATAGATAGAGTATAATTAGAATCTATAAAAATTGTAATCCAATTCTTTTTTGAGTGATTTCTTGCAGCCATGTTCTTCTAATACTTACAATATCAAGTTATAATTTGATTTCCGTTTTTCTCTCATTGCACCATATTATTCTTGTCTGAATTATTAAATTTCTCTGGTTTTTACCGTCACCAAGAAATAAACCTACGATAGGAGAGAAGATTGACTTTTTGTGAGTAGGAAAAGTTCAGATATTTTAGATTTTTAATGTAGTAGAAGGTGAATGAATTACTTTTTGAAATTTTTATTGTACACAAACATTGGAAAAGTGAAGAATTACGTTTGATTATTTTTTAAATGTACAAGTACTTTTTTAGAATTCATTTGTATCTGTAGACTTTAACGAAAAGGAAAGTTAAAGAATTAAAAATTTAACTTCTATTATTAAATTAAATTCATTTTCCTACATTTTAGGTAAAAATATCAGGTGGAGTAATTTTTTTCAATGGTTATTATAACCTATAAATTTGACTTATACATCCATGCATAAATTAAAATCATTTCAAATATAAGTTATAAACGTTACATGATGACGAGCATAAGATACTTCCAGTAAGTTAAATTAAGCTATTGTAGTTTTAATCACATCAAATCCGTCTTTATTACATTAGATTGATCAACTTTTCAGCTCTCTTTCTAGTGGTAATATATGTTTTTCAGTATTCAGATCTTAAAATGAATTACGAGTATGGAATACTGAAAAATACATGATGGTTTGATTATGTTGATGTTTATAGCACTAAAAGGCTTTTGGACATCCATGGAGAGCATTGAATAGCGATGTTAGTCTCAATTGACATGACTGTAATAGTTCAAATCGTAAATATTTGGATCTATATATAATTAAATAAAAAACTTATGAATTTATATGTAAATTACCAAAAAGGAAAAGAAACTATGTAGACGTGTGTGTGGCTTGGGTCGTCCGTGGCCGTAGGATAACGGATGGGGGAAAATTGAAGCCCACGTGCGTAAAAGAAAGATGGGCTTCTCGGTTTGGAATGGGATGGGAATGAGGGCGGAGAGGAGAGGAGAGAAGAAGAAGAGGTCTTGAAAATTTAGAAAAATCAAGAATAGAAGTTAGATAATTATCTATCTGATAACTTTATTAAGAAAGCAAATTTTAATGATATCAGTCGAAGTAGATATTCTTTTAACCATTTTGAACGTCAGATGTATTTTGTAGGTAACTTTTGACGACATCATTCAAAGTATACATTTCAACTATTTTTGATTATCAGTTCGTGATAAATGTTGAATTTAATTTTAGAGTCTGGAAATGCGGTTTATTGCATTGTACCCGAGGAAATGTTAGAATTATCGATTTATCTTCCTTGGTGTAATATTTTATTGACGAAAACCCTTTTATTGCAAAAAGAGTTTTGTCAGGGCTATGATCTCAGTCTAATCACACAGGAGCCAGTACCATAATATATTATGCATATAATTAAAGAGACTAGTTAAATTGATGAATATCTGAACACCATCACAAGGTTCATATATGACATCAGGGGCCTAATCCTAAGGCTTGTCGTTGTGACCTTAGCTTGAAAGGCTATATTCTAGGTCTGACTACAAGGGGTAATATTGTAACATTATGGGCAAAATTAGAAAGACTAGTCTATATCTGTGCTCGTCACAGGGCTGGTGACAAAGGATTAATAAAATTCCATGACATTGAAATAATAATATTTTGTGAGAAGTAAATTAGCAGGGTTATCAAATACCATGCATGATATGCATCGAGGAAGATGAGTTTTATCATATCTTTATAATGATGATTTACGTATTGAATTAAGTGAGAAATGTAGGAAAGAAAACTCAATGAAATTCTTCAAGGAAGCAATTTAATCCTTCCGATCAATCTAGTAAACAACCGTTTGATGGTTCAATGAAGTGGAAGGTGCTTTCAATGTGGACAATTACGTCATAAGATTGTAACATGTCCAGAAAATGATAAATCGCGGCAACAAATCCCAAGGCAGGAACTTCCAAGGTTCCACAGGCTAGGAAAATGTGAATGCTCAAGCTTGAGATGAAAAGGGAAAACCAAAGGAAGAGTTTATGCACTTACCGAACAAGAAGCCAAAACCACTAATAATGTGGTCACGGATACAATTTAAATATTCTCTTACCATGCTTATGCATTCATTGATATTGGAACTACCTATTCTTTTATATCTATTGACTTTGTGGAGAAACATAATCTGTATGGTGAGCAAATGGATAATGAAATCTATGTTAGGATCCTTGTGGGAGGAACTTTAATTACCAATCAAGTATCTAAGCCATGCCCAATTAAGATTAGACATTAGACAGCAGAGACTTACAAACGAATCTGATAATCTTAGAGACGAAAGATTTTGATGTGATACTCGGAATGAGGTGGTTAGCTACTTGTTATGCTAAGTTAGTTTGCTTTTAGATTCTAGGGAAAACAAAATTCTACTTTAAAGGCAAAGAAAGATTGTTACAAAAAGAATGCTAAGGATAACAATGATAAGAGATGCAGAGAAAGATGAGCACAAGTTAAAGAATTCATTGATGTATTTCTAGAAAATCTGCCAAAAATGCACGTAGATAGAGAAATAAAGTTCACTGTCGAACTAATGCTAGATGCAAGTCTAATTTCAAAGACTCTCTAATGTATCCCACCAACAAAATTAAAAGAGTTAAAGACACAACCATAAGAGTTAGCAAATAAGCAATACATACATCCACCGGTACCAATATTATATGTGAAAAAAAGAGAGGATAGAATCATGAGGTTATGCATAGATTATTGAAAATTAAATAAAGTGACAAAGAAAAACAAATACTCCATTAACCCATTAACATTTTTAGAAGAGTAGATGGGCATTCACCCATTAACATTCTCTAGAGAAGCCCTAATGGTCAAGATATATCTAGAAATTCCACTTGAGATATTCATGTCAAAATGTTATTCATTTTGCAAAATCAATATCAATTGATCATTTAAAGAAATTTCCTAGAAAAGGAACACATTCAGTGTTATAAGGAAAAAAAAACCATCGGATCCACACAAGCGAAAGCAAAAATGAAATCCATCTCCAAGGAAAAAAGCTATTCAAGTCTCAAGATGCATCCGGGATTTAAATAAAATAATGAAGGCAAGTATCAGCAGAAATAGAGGAACAAATTCATGTCCAAGAACAAAGAACAAGAAAGGAGCACAACCGCCACTAAACTTTTGGTAATGCAGCGGAAGGACACTTCCCTAAGGTATTCCATAGTATGTATTCTCCGGAATAAACCTGCATAACACAATATTGATCCACATGAAAACGGTTTCCATGTTTAGAGATGGTGACCTTCCAGTCACAAGCAGCGACCTCATGATTTACCACCACATATCAAAGCCCACTTTTAGAATTGGACCAAGTCAAAGACAAACAAAATGCACAAGGCTCCCATCCACATGGGGCTACTAGATGGGGAGAATTTTGCACGATGTTTGGCCTTTAACTTGCTTATCATTTGGGATAATCATAAGCTTGCACCTCAAACCAAAACAATTTCTTTAAACAGGAAAAATGTAATAAAAATATGAAGAAGAATCGGTGTATACCTGCATAGAGTACTCCACAGGTGCTTTAACAGATGGATAAATGCTTACCTGCAAATAATAGACGTCGCAGAAACTACAGTTTGAGTAATGACACAGCATATACAAAGTACAGTTAGTTACAAGGGGGCATTATCGACAATGGTTTTGGTTTTTTAATTTTTTTCTTTTTCCAGTTTTCTGTTATTTAAGATTTTTTCCCATTTTCCTAAGATATTTTGGAATTTTCTACTTTCCCTTAATGTTTCACATTTTTCCTTTTTCATAGAAACATGGTAGGGAACCCCCCCCCACCACACACACACACACAAAAAAAACGGCAGTGACAAGAAGACAGCATAAAAATAAGTGACCCTTTATTTATTGTGATTAATTATCAAGTTTCCCTCTAAAAAATTTGTAAAATGAAGAGTCTGAAACAGTAAATGCCCTTCTAATGCATTGTGAATTGTGAAAACTTATATCCAATACCATATCACTGTCCAAAGTAATAAAAGTAGCTCTGCATAACTAAAATGCATGAATTGATCAAACAGTATGACTAAAGAAAACATAAGTTATATTTAAACCAACCATTCTTTAGTTATTGGAACTAAAATAAACAATCAGGCATATAGAGTACATGTTTCTCGCCAGCATCCATATAGAAAAGATATTAGTGCTTACTTTTACTCAACATTTGTAAAACGTTCAAAGTAACCAGACAGAATGCTAGAAAGAAATTATAAAAAATACAGTAACAGTGCAAGTTTGCAGCACCTTTTGACCGTACTTAAATGTACCCACATATTTTTACTTAGTGATAATTCCTATCTGATCTACATTATATAAAAATAATTTTTCACACCTGCACGATCTCTGGATAAGTGGGTAGTCTATTTTATTTCCCAAAATTTGAAGAAAAAATACAATAACATGGTAGAATTCAGATGCCAAGCTTATGTGGTAAAAGCTTACTGTTTTTGGGTCAATCATCATCCCTGAAAGTGTTCCACCTGAAACCTTAAACGATACCTGCAAATTACATTGATGTACAGATAATGGTTACAAGACGGTATCAGTAATAACGAAGAACCCTAGTCAATACAGAATAAATCAAGACATCCAGTAAAAACTAATTCAGAACATGCATGTCATTTTGACAGGACAGGGCATAGTCTATTAGCTTGAGCTAAACCAGGCCCTAAATATTAATGTGTGGCCGGACTAGAAATGGACTTATTTTCCGTCAACACTATTGTATTTCCTAGAAATCTCCATTAACCTCACCAATCTTCTTAACCTCACCAAACAAGGAAAACACAGAAATAATATTCAGCAATTAAGATGATATATTAAAAACTAAACAAATGAGATCTGCATCAATAGTTACGTTACATTTGGTTGTGTAGAAGTGTAAATCATTAACCTCTCTAAACAAGGGAAACGCAGAAATAATATTCTATAATTAAGATGATATATTAAAAGCTAAACAAATGAGATTTCTACCAATAGTTACACCACATTTGGTTGTGTAAAAGTGTAAATCATTAACGGTATATATGTGAACACCTGGATAAATGATATTTCCAACCAGGTCCTTGTCAACTTTGAACGAGAAGATGCGTAGGTCTGATATCATGCAACACATGAACAATATATAGACAGAACATGTAGAAACAAAGTTGAAGACATTTTTGGTGGATAGGAACAGGTTGATCATTGATAATAATTTCATATTATAAACAGTGGCAGAGTTAAAAATTTTATATTGTGGGGGCAATGTAAATAAATCAAACATATTAGTTTAAGTGACAATGAGACAAATTTTTTAGATATATATATTACTTTTATTAATTTAAAAAAAAATTAATAATACAATTAATCAATCTGTAAGATAATCTCTACGTGCTACAATGTAATTTTAAGACAGAATATGTTTACTATTAATTTTTCTTCAAAAATTTAATAGCCAAAATTTTCAAATTAATGGTGAATATTTAGACATTAGTCAGTAATTAATAATTACTTAATTCAAGTAAAAATTTTACCATGTTATTAGAGACATGTGTAACGATATTTATGTAACTACTTATTTCCTTTATTGTGTATGATAGCAAAAAAGATTCTTACATCTATGTTAGGTGTATATACTTCCAGGAAGATTAGCCAGTATAAACTACACTATCTGAAAAATCAGAGAGAAGAGGATGTCCTTGATTAGATATTATATATTTAGAACCAGTTTTGTTTAGAGTATGTACATTGCATATTACTACCATATATTAAAAAAATTAATAGACATATTTTCACTATTTTTGGAGGAAAAATAACAACTCCTTTCTCCACTTGTGAATCAAATTAATAAAATTTTGATCATCAACAAGACAAATAATTTATTTTGCAAGAAATTCTTTATATTTCTTGGTATTAACTTATGCATATCAAGCACATTCTTGATTTGAGATTTTTCAAGGAACTTGAGATAAAATAAAAAAGGAGAGAAAAAAAATTAAGAATTTTTTAAAAGTCATTTACTAGAAACCTTAAATAACATAATATAATATATCAAACCTTTATTCTATTATAATAATATTTTTTAAAACTTGATGGGGGCTTTGCTCTCACTTGCCCCCACCTCAATCTGCCCTATGTATAAGGTACGCACAAATCTAGATAAATGCTTGAGCTTTACATTCAAAGTGTTGCAGACTAAAACAACTTTGGCCAAGGAAGCTAGGGACGTGGAAATCAGATGTGACAGGATATGAAACTTGTAATTCAACAATTATCCAAAAATTAGGATATGATGCTAATATGACATAATTGAATATATAGGATATTGATTCAATGAAAATATAAATAATGATGAAAGCATACACTTAGCTATGAGATTCATAAAAGTAAAACTTTTAAATACTTAAGATCTATAATAAATAGTAATGGTGAATTATAAATAATGTTATTCATGGAATTAAAATAGGATAAATCAAGTAGAGAAATGCTTATATGAGAGAAGGATACTCTTAAAATTAAAAGGAAAATATTATAAATTTGACTATACTTTATGACTAAGACTGTTGGACTATAAAGCATGATTATATGCAAAATGTTCATGTTGTTAAGATATATATACTTAAATAGATGAGTGGTAATACCATAAAGGATAAGCTAAAAAAAAGATTTTACTAAAAATAGAGTAAGAGTTGCACCAACCGAAGATAAGAGAAAATCAGTTTAGGTGATTTGATCATATCCTTAAGTGACCAAAGAATTTAACAATTTGGAGAGGAGAATTAATTAGCTTAGAAGAAGTAAAAAAAAATAGAGATAAGCCTAAAATTATATGATTAGGAATTGTAACAAAAAATTTAAATTTATGTAATTTAACTGAAGATTTGATCAGAAATAGAAATACTTGAAAAAAATATTCATATGACCAATCCCATATAGTGAAATTGTAACTCAGATTGTTGTTTATGCTGATATGACATTGATAGACTACTACTGGTATTGTTTACATTAACGAATTTAATTTTTATCTGAAGAATTTAATTATAAGGCATTTGTTGAGTTGATTAAAGTGAGAAACTGTTTTCCTAGTGAAGGAAACTTTATTGTCATCACCATGGTCCTTTGGTCTTTAAAACTAAGGAAAGAACAAACAGAGTAAAAAAGAACAAAAAAATTTCCATTTGCATATAAGTTAGGATCTTTTTTCTTGCATGTCCTTGCAAAATTATATTTATATTTTGTCTTATATCCTTGGATTATACTTATTTACTTGGCTACCCTCCCAAAACCAAATTATTGTCTGAAGTGCCCCAATATTAACTAACATGAATGGACAGGCTCTGTTCACAGCAGTGATTCCTCCAACCTCACATTAGATCCTGGTCCCAGCCTAGTGTTTTTGTCAAATCTCTTCTGTTTCTTCTGGCCTGTGGAACCATGATTTCAATTGATTTTTCCACTTTCATGGTCTTCTTTGGGTTATTGTTGTAACCAAACTCTTCTGGTTTTGTTTTACCAAAAATCTCTTACAAAACATGGTGTAATGTGGTTTCAGTCCCATGTTATATGTATGTTAGACACTAGGAGTACATGACCTGCTTATATGCCATTACAAACTATATTTGCTCATAAAACGAATTCCAACATTCATTACAGTAGAGTGGTTGATATATTTTTCTATGAATGACTTGTAGAATCATAATGTTGACCTTCAACTTCAACCTCACCATTGAATCTACCATCCTCCATCTCTGATGTTTGGCTAAAAATCCACAAAGATGCACAAGGAAATGATCTCTAGGAAGTCTTAGGTGTTGGAAGGTTGTTTTGTGTCCCTAGAGATGTGGGAAAAAGTGCATCAAAAAGATGGAAGTATTTTGGACTGGATCCTCTAGATTTAATGCTTCATTAAAAATAGGTTAGAAATTATAAAATAAATTCAAAGCTTAAACACTATATAGGGCAATAATGAGGATATTAGTGTAGTTTACAGTTTGTTTAGAGGGTGCATAATTGCCAAAATACAACCTTTCAAGGGCGTGCAAGCAAAACACACTATCAATCATAAAGCGGATAAGGTCAAAAAGTAATTAAATATGGACTTACTTTTGCATAATTATATGCTTGCCAACATAAAGGTTCCTCCAACTCAACAGATGGGAGAGCCTTATTCATTTTTTCTGTTAGATATTCCTCTACATTGACCATACTACTAGTATTTTCTGGTTCATCATCACTCTCATTCTCAGCAAAACTACCAAAATTAACACTAGAGAGTAAGGGAAAACTCTGACTTTTTGATGCTGGCGAAAACCTGATAGTTCCAGGAAAAGTTGCTTCAACACTTCTTCCAGAAATGCCTCGTCCACCCATTACAATTTTCCACTCAACTGAGTGATCTGTAGTTGAAACTGTACCAATAGAGGGATTCCCATCAAAAAATGTCACTCTTCTCAGGGGAAAAGGCACCGTGACAGTGCAAAAATCCATAGTTAGAGGAGTCTTGTACCCATTCATCAATTGCAACTTAAATAAGAAGGCAGCTTCATCCTCAGATACCATTGACAACTGATAAAAACCTTTCACTGGAGGATTAAGTAAATGGGATGCTTGATAACGCATCAAAACAAAATTCCCAAGTGGAGGTGTGAACAACAAGGCTTGCTTATCCACACCTTGCTCTGGAACTTGAACACAAGGATGGCATGACAAAACCCCAATTTGGGAAGAATTTAGGCCCAATAAAGGAAAGAAAACGTCAGGTAATCCTTCTAGTTCTGCTCTGCAGTTCACTTGACCTGAAACAAATATAGAATCTGGAACATTATCCCTGTCATACATTGCAGCATATACTGCTTCCTGAATAGTAAAAAGTAGCCGTTGCTTTCCTTTGTACAAATAAGGTTTCCATGCTGGTTGCTGCTTGATAGCAGAAAGAGGCAGATCAGTTGAAAAACCATTGATCTTAATAGCAGAGATGATTGGATAATTCAGATCCAGTGGTGTGCCTATATGTACGAAGACAAACATTAGTTGAATAAATAAAGAAGTACAAGGCAGAAGGTAGTGTAGGGGAAACTTGAGATGAGAAATACCATAACAGAGATTACCAACCAAAGGGCATTGAGCCACTGATAAAAGTACGGAGTGCATCTTTATCAAGAGGCCTAGACATACTCCATGGAACATCTGATGAAACAGCACCAGCAACAGAAGCAGCTGTAGTAGATAGAGAACCAGGAGCACCCACAGGTTTCGCCCTTGTTGAGATGCCAGATATTCCTATGCTTCCAGTTAAAGAATCCAGTAACCCCCCTACTGAAGGGGAAGAGCTGACCACCACATCTGGATCCCCAGGATCACCAACTATTATATCTCCAATAGCATGTGCCACCATAAACGACCTATGACATTAAAATATCAGATAATAAATTTTGTTGTTCTCAAAGAAATTACATAATTAGTTCAGGCTGGAATCCTAAGTTAACCACTTCCACTGTGGGAAAGGAAAATTATGAGGAAGCACAGAATACACAAAACAGCAATTTGTTCAGGTCAGGATCTTAAGTTAACCACTTCCACCGTGGGGAAAAAATTGAGGAAGCACATCATACACAAACAACAAAGAATTTATTGGCCATAGATAAAAATGTAGAACAAAAAGACATGTGGAGCTGTGCAGTAGATGGGAGCATCCAAGATAGTCTGACTATATTGCATGTGGTAGGATGAAGTAATTGCACCATTCAGTCCAAACAAGGGCCAAGACATTTTCTTCGTGCAGTAGAAGTTAATTACGCCAACTTTAAATGTGAATAAGGATACAGGTTTATATTTTGTTGAATTTCCTCACTATTCGTTGGTGATTCCTTATCTCAAATGTTACTAAACTTTTGCCCGAGGAAAAAAAGTATAAAAACCAATACTAAGTTCATGCCAAAGTAAAATACTACTAATAGTCTATTATAAAGAACGATTGAAAAAGCAGAGCATGTGAATTGATTGAAAAAATAGCTTTATATTCAAAGTGCTAGTCAAAGTAAATTGTATGACATACAAATGATAATGAATCCATAAGCTTAATATTAATGCATTTTAGTTAGTAGAAAATGTTTATGCACATCCATGTGATTGTCTTTACAAACATATCCACATGAGTTATCAATCTTCTTGACTTTACCATGATTACATCAACAGTTCAACTTGTTCTGTATGCCTTTTTGGGACTGAAGTCCAACACAAAAACAATATTGTTCATCAACTCTTTTGTCACCAGTAGAATAGATAGGAAACTGATATAGATTCCATCAGAAATGGCAGCATGATAAAACAGAAACAGTAAGAAAGATGCAAGTTGACCGTGATAATAATGATACAGTTGTTGACCTTGGCAAACACAAGAAAAACTTACCTTACCCTGTGATGCATGGAAGGTCAAGTAAGATGCTCGACATGCTTTCTGCCCCTCCAATTGAATTCCCACAATCAGATCTATTACAGAGTCCTTTATACGACTTCAAATGAGATGGCTCAACTAAAGGCAAAACAAGGATATAGAAGTAGGCTTTTACATGCAAAATAAATGGCCATAATAGAAACATTTCACCATCGGCATGAACAGAAAGAGAAATAATATGGCGAGTTATAGGGTCATCAACCCATGTATCTGATCCCTGAGTTGACTGACTGATACGGATGCCAAATCCTCGAACAGAGCCTTCTCTACACAAGTGTTCAACACATGAATAAGAGATGGTAAACCATAAATTTTAGAATGCAACAAAATTGCAGGGAATATAAACAAAGAATTATTCTTGTGGAAGCAATCATCATTGAAGTTTTCCACTACTGATGCATAAAACCCACTCAGGAACAATGGGGTTATGGTGGTATAAATACAAAAAAGAAGCAATAATCCATAGGTATACATAAACTATGACAGAATTCAAGAACTTCTATGCTTATGTATTACAACAAAATAGGAATAGCCTGACATGCAAGACATGTGATTAGAGAAAATGCTTGATGTCATAAACAAAACGATAATATGAACTTTTAGCATATAGAGATCTATAAGGAAAAGTATCCCGTTCAAGATGATTCAATGAACAAGGAAGAACTAGAGCCAAGTCATAATGGTACAAAGATGAGTAAAACAAAGTTATTTGTCTATCTTCAGCATGATCCAGTCATGGGAATATTAACTTCTACCACAGTAAGCCGAATATCCAGGTATTAGCCTTATACAGATGGCTTTTTTTTGAAAATGAAATATGGTGAATCTTAATATCAATATGTTTCATCCAGATACAAAACAAAGAAGCAAGAAAAACCACATTATAGGAACGAACATCTTTGCCCAGAAAACAAAGAAGCTTTCACTCAATCCGATAATGTCTGCTTGTCCACATGCATTTCTCTAAAAACAGCATCATTCCTGAATACCCAGATAGCCCAGTATTAAGTCCCCCTTAGAGCGGAATGACATCTCCCACAACCACCACCAAGCTGACAGATTGCCAGGCCTTTCCTGACAGCTCACAGTTGAAGCATAAACAATCTACATCCCCATACTCCTGCCCACAAAACCTAAGCATCGGATCTGATTATCCAGCCCATTTACTCCCAAACATCTTGGTGACAAATCTACTATGAAGAAGTTTCTACGTGAAGAGGTGCACCTTGAGTGGAGACCTATATGACCAAAACCCAAACAATCTTCTAAGTAGCAAGGTTTCAAATATTAGTGTCGTATTGAAGGTCGATCCATGGGAAAAAGGAAGTATATAAAAGATCTAGGACTGTATCAGTGAAAATGTAATACTTTTGTGGAAATGGCCAAAAACCTTCAAATTTCAATTTAAAATTCAAAGATAAAATAAAATGCTATAGATAAGCATATAAAAATACTTAGATAAATTTTCTAGGTAATTATCACGTATAAAATGACAATTATATAGAGATATAGTAGTTGCATGCATAAGAAAAATCTTAAATCATGTACAAATAACTCAAAAAACTCATAACGACAAATGATTTAAAATACAATGAAATTATACAAATATTAATTCCATGTTGAATGCTTAAGTGAGTTGTATCCATATGGGTAGTATCCATATGTTTTGTATCTAAATGCCTCATATCCTTGTTGCCTTGGATAATTTCAGAACATTTGAGTTTGAATTTGTTGTTCCCACCATACAATGAATTGACTTCGTGGCATTCATGTGGCATATTCTGTGTGATACTATAAAACCCACTGATAATATTCAAAATTCAACAACTAGATAAGATATCCTGATGTTAGGTTCATTGTGCAGAAAGGAAGTCTATCATTGGAGTCTCCCTTTTATTACCTTTCTCTTTGATGACGTAATGGATTAAATAGTTTATGTCTTTCATATTGACTTGATTCATAATCGCTTGACTTGTGTGATGATAAAGGATTTGTCCATACAATATCAAAGTAGTCATCAAAAAGACCATGTCATTCTTCATATGAATTATACATGTAACAAAGTAGCCCACAGCACACTACTGCAATTCTCCAGCAATTCAAAGATATCTCTCACCATGAAGACACCAGATTTGCAATTCCAAACATCTTCCATAGTCTGGACAGAAGAAAGGGTGTTGAGAGTCCAGAAAGACTGAGACCTTACCAATCTCTTAATCCCAAAAATTATGCTGAAACCCAAAGTTCCACAATCAAGAGGCCTTGTTTAGTCAACCAGCTAATGCAGCATCATGTCAGGGTTGGATCAATCAGAAGATTGCCGAAAATTGCTCCTTCAGATATCCCCCTGGGTGCCATCAGCTCGTCCAGAACTTGATTCTATCCCCACGTCCCTCTGGAAATCAAAATGCCATAATGTCAGACAGCTCCCAGCTGCCACCCCAGGAGGGAGAGGTACCTCCGTAGATGTAGTGGTAGTCACCAATGTGATCATATTTACTGTTTATGATGCCCACCCAGAAAGTGTCTTCTCTGTTGTCCCATTGCCATTGCCAGACCCATGTGCATAGGAAAGCACAATTAAAGGTTCCCAGTAGTCTGATACCCAGTCTCCTAAGTTTCAGAATTTTACATAACCTGCCCCAACTGATCAAATGCGAGCCTTTGGATTCTAGTCTCCTCCACAGTACTATGCACAACCAAACATTTGTAAGGTTGGTATGCCATATGAAGCACAAGGTACCACCAATACTCAAGAATAGAAATGAAAATTTCCAATACAATGAATACACAAGACCACAAGATAACATAATTATTTTTCAAGATATGTTTTTTTGAACCAAATAGAAATATTTATTTAATAAGCATGAATTTACTTTGATATAATTATTATCCAATTCAACACAATTTGACATGTTTTACCTAATTATACATGTACCATTTAAAATAAATTTATTAATACACAAATATAAAACTAATTACAAATATATTTCGTATATATTTGAATTTATATTATCTTCAATAATCAATCATAATTTCACTAAATTATAAAAGAATATGATAAACATGATATGATGATTATCTAACACGATTAGTATGACATACACCAATGTCTACTGAAATACTTCATTTTCCAAGTTCCAATCCATTAGTCTCCTATCCAACTCATCAATGAGCATTCTCCACGCTTTAGTGAATCTTCCTTGGTCTCTCCACGAACACAGGAAGACCTAGATATAGTATAAGACTAACTTCCACCCTATAGCTCATTAAAGAGGCTGAACGAGTCATTTACTGTGAGTCGACATGCACACCAAACATTGAACTCTTATTGAAGTAGATCCTTGTTAGAGTTATTAGAGATATTACTTCTTACCATCTTAATAATACGGATTTAATTCCATATCAGAATTTGTAAACATAACCCCATCTTGTAAACTCTATTTAAAGAGATTAGCACTAGTTAATGGAAGATCCCCCTCATTTTTCTCCCCAATCTAACATGATATCAAAGCTTAAGGTTCATGAAAACAAAAGGGGGGGAGAAGAGAATAATCATCATGAATTATTAACGTAGTTATACTTTTTTACTATCTTATTGTATTTTATTAAGAGTTAGTTATAATGTGTATTTTTATTGATGTTATGTATTTATTACAGTGATTGATATGTACTTAGTAATTAGGTTATAAAATGGCAAACCCCAAACCAAACTGAATCAAACAGACTTTTAATGGTTCATTTCAGTGTTTAAACAATTTGATTTGGTTTATGATTTTACTTCAAATCAAGCTAAACCAAACCATGCACATCCTTAGGGTACTAGTTTGACGAGATTAGTATTAGGAAAAAAGGTAAATCCATTGACTTGGATCTTATGTCTACTGACCATCAGGAAATAGCTAACCCCTTGCTATTAAAGGACATAAACTACTTTATTCATGTTGTCATATAAGATAAGATGAAACTGAATCGATTATGATATTACTGTTTACTGTACTATTATGGATGCCTTTGGAGCATACTATTTTACCTTTTATGGATTTGTATTACCATATACTGATACAGAATTAAAAAACAACTATCAAATGAGGCAAGGTAAGTTACTATTGACCCACAGGCCATGTACCGCACCACCAGAAACTGTCATTGTGAAATAAAGAAAATTAACTACTGATATTCTTACTCATATTGATGTTACACTGGCAACAACTGTTCACTGCTACTGTACTTACTGCATAATTACTGTTGCTGATGTTGCATTAGCAGATATAATTTATTACTTTATTCTTATCACACCACTGTTACTGCTAAATATTGTTGTTTCCTTTACTAGCTTTTTGATGACTTTCCCATATATGTTTTGCTGTTGGTTTTTTCTCCATTTGAACATTCATGGAGTTTTATCAACCAACTGTTTTAGGTTTTACCGGTAACGATACTATTATATTGAAGATGATATTATAGTAGATATTGAATAGAATTCTCTGAAATTTAATATATCCAGAATTGTTCTAAAGCTTGACTTAATTAACTCTAAAGTCTTAAGTGGCTGCATCTAGTTGTACTAAAATAAGTTTGGAGGCTTAAACTGGTCCATATTGACATCTAGAGTCTGTTTGTATACTTAGAAAGTAATGGAGAAAGATTTAGAAAGTTATAAAAAGTGATGAAAGAGAAAGTTATAGAAAGTTAGCAGAAATATAAGTATTTGTGTATGGTAAGGAATGCAACAGAAAATAACAAAATATGGATTTAATAAAATATAATTGTTCAATGCTTGTGACAAGTTTATAGATAAAATATTATTTTTACGATAAAAGATGATGAAATATAATTTTTATGATTTATAATGATGAAATATGATTTTTATTATTTATGATGGTAAAATATGATTTTTAAGATAGAAGATGATAAAATATGATTGTTATGATTTATGATGATAATATATGATTAAGGAAATTAAAAAAAAAATTTGTTCAACATATGACGTAGACAAGTCATTACTTTTTGACTTCACACCTGTTAGAGTTGAAAAGGAAGTACAAAAAAAAATCTTTTCTGAAAAAGTTAGGACGAATAAACTTTTTTCTACTTTTCATCGTACACAAATATCCTACATTTTGTCTTTACTTTCTATTATTTTCATTTTTATCTCTTTCCACTACTTTCTGTCCTGCATAAACTCCCTCCCCTTAGTCTTAGTATAATGCATTTTAATAATCTATTTTTATTCATTGGACTTATGACCCTTTTCGAGAATTTTTCTAGCTCAACGCTGAATGCACGTCTATGAGATGCAACAGTTGTAAATGATACACGTCAAGGTCATGTACCAAAATTTTACCAGCCATAATCGTCTTCAATATATATATATACAAACAGGCAATGGCAAAATGCATATTCCTCACGTAAAAAAAAATAAAAAATTGCTTTGATTCTCTATAATCAAATTATTAAGCCCAATAACTTGTATAAAATCACAAACCTTGCCTTCCTCTCTGCAAAAGCAGCCGCCAGCTCCGAATCGGTGGGCAGGAACGGCCGCAGGGCGTAGTCCTCGGACGTTTGATTCGACCTCTGGCAAGCCGACCTCCACCTCTTCTCTACCACCGGGAATCTCCTGCTCGAACCAAAACAAAATACATGATCAGAGCTAGAATCCCGGATCGAGAGTATGGGACGAAAACCCCTCGCCCTCGGAATCAGAAAACTGAGGGGAAGACGACCGGGACCTGGAGAAGACGACGGCGCCCTGGGCGTTGAGGATCCAGATGGCTCGGATGCTACAGCAGCCGGACATGGCAGAGAGAGAGAGAGAGAGAGAGAGAGAGAGAGAGAGGTAGGAGGAGGTGCGAAGCGGGTGTGGTTCTCTGGAAACATGTTATTAACTTAAAATCGTTTATTTTATTGAATATATTACCTCACTACCAAGAAAAAAAACTTAAAATCGTTTATATTAATTATAAAGATTATATCAGAAATAAATAAACATTTTTTATTTTCAAATATTTATTTTAAATATAATATTTATCATTATAAAATTGAATAACTAGCTACAATATTTTTTAGTTATAAGTGCTGACGATGACAATGAATTCTAAATACGAATAGAATTATTTTTATCTTATCAAAAATTACAATAATATAGTGTTTAATAAGTGGAATGTGGTTTTTTCTTATGGTACGAAAACAAGACTTAAATATTCATTATCTTGAGGAGGAAATTCTCATTCTAAGAATGATATATTTTTCTTTGAGATAAAAGTAATCATACGAATATTATCATTAAATGATTATAATACATAATAAAAAATTTATCTAAATTAAACAAGTACTCATCATTGACAAATTTCTACTTCACTTCATGAATTAGGTTGAAATTTAATTTTAATTCAAAGTAAATTATAATGGAGATTAACTATCTTAATAATGATTTTTTAAAATAAAATGTTAAAAAAACTCTATTTGCTTAATTCTTTTTCCAAAAGGAAAATTTTATAAGTAGAAAAACAGCAACAAGCAATCCCATTTAGATGACAAATCAATATATACATGCATCACACACGAGGTTATGTATGTAGATGATGAAAAAATCTCGTCAAAATCAAAAATTTAAAATACGTAAAAAAATATATATATGCATTCATTCACAACCCAAACAGCACAAGACATCGGACACGTCAGACGAAAGAAAAACAACGCCAGCCAAAGTGTTCGACGTTAGACCGCAACGCAGGGGATCTGGGCCGCCGCCTGCTCCACCTGCATCTTGAGCGGAGGAGGGAGAGCGAGGGAGTGCAGACGCCTCCGTTGTATGCGTGGGGGTAGGTGCTTGACGTATCTCTTGGGTCCGACGGCCCAAGGGAGGAAGACTCCTGTGCCGCCGTTTTTGCGGGTCCCCTTCTTTGTCTGACGGTGGTCTCCGACCATGGGCTGTGGACGCGCCACCATGACGAGGGGGGGGCACTGGAGAGCCATGGTCCAGGTCGGAGGCATTGCTTGCGGAACGTAGTTGATGGGTTGTGGGATCGAGGGACCCGGTTTCCACAGCGCCGTGGTTGCGGTCGCTGGAGGTGTTGACGCGGCATGGGTAGAATCCGGTGAATGCTTCGACGGCCGAACCTTCAGGAATGTGATGCAGACTCTTGTGTTTGGTGAGGAGCACACCACATGCCTTGCCATGTCCGCACTGTTGCCTCTCATGACGATGAGCGATCTGCGTAGCAGAAGAGTAAATAAGTTGAGATACCAATTCTTACACCGAATCATAGACGACCAAGAGGAATTTAATGATATCAGAAATCAATTTGAGATAAGTAAGAGCAGCAAGGGTTCGATGTATCGTACCCTTCCTTGATGGGGAGAGTGAGGGAGCCTCTGTAGTTTCCATCGTGGTTGCCGACGAGGCACCGACCGAAAGCCAACGTAGTTTTGCAAAGGAACAGGATGGAGAATGGGTTGTCCAGGTGTGGAGGTTTGAAGTAAGGTTGAGAGAAGTCACCCTAAAACCAAAGAGAATGAACGCATACGTTACAGAATCAATTACAGCAGACAAGGTAAATGAAGGAATCGGTTGCTGCAACTGTAAAAAGCATACCTCATCGAAGAAGTTGATGAAGCAACCATTGGGTTTTCTGCTCTCGGGTATGAGACGCCATTGGACTAGATGATCGATAACATTTTGCAGGATCGACGGAATTGGTTCGATGGTACCTGCTGACAGAGGAGTGTCATTCCATCCTATGCACGAAAATAAAGGTAGCTTCTTCCATTTCCTACCAGTGATCATGAACCACGAACCTTAGAAATGCTTGGTTCATCCACTCGCTTAAAGTTAATTGTTGGTTCTAGGATTTGATTACTGATAATAATAAGGAATGTGTGAGACCATTCTGCCTCACTAGCTGTAATTTAAATGTGGCTAGAATCTAAAGATTTAGATATCTGCAATCTGGTTTGAACAAGTGACTAGATGATTGATAGATTTGGAAGACCCTATTCAGAACAAGAATTTGATTACACCCTGCCCTAAATGACTGTTGATTTGAAGATGCACTTACTCGTTGCCCCATCCTTGGAAGATTGGAATATTGGAACACCAAGCTGGATGATTTCTCTCTTGTTTCCTTTCGATTGTTTGTTGAAGAATATAAACGTGTCACCTATGATTCACGTTGGAACAAAACACTGTCACTTTCGAGGCAATACATACATCTGAACTAAACTAAGTACTTCACCTTAGACTTCAGATTTATTTAAATGAAAATTAGGATAAAATCTAGAAGAAATTTTTTTTGAGATTTCATAATCCACCATAATTAACTACAGTGCTGATTATCAGCTTTACACAAAAACAACTCATTTTTACCATGCTAAAATCTGAAAGATTTATGTATAAGTCTGCCATGTAAAATCTGTTTGGTTGGCTCAGATTTATCTTACGATCTCATATAATCCACCTAACCAAACTTCTTACCCTACTCAGATGTGTAGATGTGCACAGGAGCAAAAAAGCCAAGTCTCTTACCTGCGAGCTCTCCGTTCCGACCAGCGGCACGAAGGTCATTGATGTATTCAGTGAGTTTCAAGAGCTCCGATTCAATGAAGATGTCCTCAAACATTTTCAGCCCCTTCACAACATTCATCTGTACAAAGCAAACACCATCCATCAGTTGGAAGCACCTCTTCCTCCAGCCAAACCAATGAACTCAACCACTTCTTATCTACTGCCACCAGACCAGTAGTGGTAGACATCTTGTGTGTTGGAAAAGTCCCAAACTAAGATAGGAACAAAGTTACAGGCTTATATAACGATGAATCTCTTCACTTATAATAAACCGATTTTAAGTTAGAATTTCATGATATTAGAATATGTTTACACACATTTATCCGTAAACAGCTGTAGACATACAAATAAACAACAAATAAAAAGAGAGTATTGAAAGAGTCCTGCATCGACTAAAATGGCGCAGAACTTGAGTTTGTGCGATGATAGATTTCTTTATTCATGATCAATTGATTTTGATTAAGAATTTCATCGTGTGCGCGAGATAGAATGGAACTCACCATGTGCCCCTTCACTGGCTCCTTCGCCGTGAATCCCTTGCAGGTCTTGATCCTCTCTGGCCGTGCCGGGCAGCCATCATGGTCCGAGCAGATCCAGACGTCGTCACCAGGGTGCGCCTTGGCATCATTCTCAACCGAAGACGGCTCCTCCTGGAATGACAATCCTACGACCACAACAAGACATCAGAAGAACAGGACATAGGAGAAAAGCACAGGCATACCTACCTTCCTAAGAAAATCTCACCGTATGTGTTTCTTTTCTATGAACAAAAAGACAGAGAACCAACAGATCAAAATTTTCCCGGAAGATTTGGGCCTACGTCTAGGAAAGAATGAAAAAATTTTCACTGCAGAAGAGGTCGGATTCTTGAAGCCTCGTTTAAGAAGTCTAACACAAGAGGCCCACATGAGGGCAGAGTTGCAGAACCCATAAGTCCAGCTGACTTCACTTTCTTCCTCCACACAAGACAACCACGGCGGCTACCCAAAAAGAGTGCGTCCCGTGACATATGAATTACAATAAACGAAAGACAAACCCGTGGGGTCTATTGACGTCTTGTCATGAACAATCAATCCGAGGCCTTCCTTCGATCGCATCTCCATCGAGTTTGACGAGTGCATGGAACCCCGACACCAGCGGCCCGTGAAACACTACCCGTGTTTTCACTAGAGTCCAAAAACGTTCAAGTCCCCGTAAGCAGACGCCCGCTTGTGAGTTACGGCAATTGGCGAGCAACCAAGAGAAGCTCCATTACCGAATGATACTGCACCACAAAGATTGACGAGATTTACCGGTAAAGTGAGTACTTCACCGAGGTGGGTCCTGGTTCCAGACTGGTGCCGAACCAGATCGGGACGAACTGACGAACTTGGTATGATTATAAATCCGACGATTGAGATAGAGGAAATACTAGATTGCATATCTAGATGGTAGAAAAATCTTTAAATATTTAAAATACGTGAAGAATATCTTGATCTGGGGAGAAGTTCATTTTTGTGTATTCATCCATCAAATCAAATACCCCAATGCTGCTGTGCCTGCAGAACAGAAGAAGAACAGACAGAGCAGGCACAGCAGCAATCTCCTTCTCGCCGTCCTGCCTGCTTTTCCTAAGAACTGCTCCGCCTGCTCTTCTTCTTTCTCCTTTGACAAGTACTTTTTTGTTGACCATTCCAGCTTTTTCCAGATTGGAAAAATCCACGAACGGAGAACAAAAGCTGGTAGTAAGAGGTTTTAGTGGTATGGATACAACTTGTGGGTAGGGGCGCCTAGTTTAATCAGACAAATTGTGGTATCTGAATCTTCTCATGTAGATTTCAATCAACCATATGTAATCAAGGTATCATGTTGTTTTAATCTTTCAGTCCAAGTTGAGATAAAAAAGATTTGAGTTCAGACATGAACACAAAACAGTAGTATCAAACGAATAACCAAGATAGAACAATTATTTGCTTCTTCTAAGTAAGAGGAGATTTTGCATTCCAATCCAATAAATAACACTCATCATTATAAAAAGAATGATATCAAACAAATGATACATATCATTCAACAAGGGCCGACAGTGAAATTAGATCTCCAGAAGGTCATTAGCTCTTTTAGTTGGACCTGGAACTATTGGGAGCACATGACTGCATAAGCAAACGCTGTCAACTGCCTAGCAAAGACAAAATGACGGCGCGCTGGACTTGTCGGAATAGAACTCAAGTATTCATTACCCTTCTCCTTCGTTAAAATTCCAACTCAAAATCAAAATAAAGGATTAGTCAAGGTCTCGCGGTCTCGTCTTGATTCTGTGAAACACTTCTAACACTTTTCTTTAGTTTACTTTACTTGTGTACACATGACATCTTCGATCAAGTTCAGTGTCAAGGAAAATAAAGCCGATTGGTGTTTTCTCCAAATCACCGTAGAAAGATGACGGAGGAGGAAAGAACAGAAATCTCATAAACATTTGAAATCAAAAGCAGCATGAATCCCAACCACTTGAGGTGTGATTGGCAATCTAAATTTTACTTGGTTTTTTATCTGCTTTTAATTTCTTCATCCAAATGATATATTAAGATCAACTCTTAAAAAGAATCTACCAGAGTTTGTTGATAAGAGGAATGGCTAAAAGATTAAGAAGCCAAAAAATTTTATTTCATTTCAGAAGTTCAGTGATCAAATATAAATATACCCTAAAGGGCCAGAACAAGGGAAGAATGCAACTTTTGCAGACAACAACCATCAACCACAGGTAGAAAAAAAGAAATAAAACCCAAGAACTCTGACAACACGAGGGAATAAAGAGGAAAAACACCGAACACATGATAATAAAGCAATCCAGGCAAAGTAGAAAAACCGATAATAAATAACACAGGCCATTACAAGAAAAAAAAATTCCTTAAATTTAAATATACAGACAAAAGAAAATAAATGTGAGAAATAAAAGATGGAGCTGTTTCCGCTGCAGGCACTCACCTCCACTGCCATCGACGGAGCTGATCTGATCCGACGACGACGACGACGAATCCCCCTCCCCCTCCCTCTTCACCTCCTCATCTGTCGGCACCGACAGCGCCCCCTTCGCCGGTGGCTCCACCAGCACCACCTCCTCCTTGACCACCATCTCGACATCATCCTTTGTCGTCTTCTCCTCCTCGATTTCCATCTCTACGGCCGTCCTCGGCTTCTCCACGACGGCCTGGAGGTGGAAGGCCACCTCGTCGACGGAGAAGTATTTCTGCATATGCAGCATGGGTAACCAGTTGGCCCTCCGCCTGTGGATGGCAGCGAACACGGGGTCATAGTCCGCCGTCCCCCCGCTGATCTGCGCGATGTGGTTGCACAGGACGTCGATGATGGCGTTCGCGGCCGCGAACTCCCCACGCAACCACGAGATCATCGCTTCCCTGGTGTACACCTCCGGCACCGCCATCCCCGCCGGCGCCGTCGTCGGCTCGATCATCACATTCGGCAATGCCCCCGTTGTGTTGGTGGCCGTCGTCGTCGTCGTCGCTGACATGAAGACGGTAGGGTGAGATAGAGAGAGATGTTGAGGTCGTGAGGAGGAGGAGAGCGGAAGTGGAGGAGTGCCGAGTGCCCATGGAAGAATTAATAGAGAGGTGTGGTGGTCTTGATGCAGGGATAGATATGTCTGGCCTTGTCGTGTTGGTATCTAATTGTGTTTAATCGGAATAATATTAGATTCTGTCGTGTCGAGAGGGATAAGGTATCGGTTGTAGATGTAATTTTTTATATCATATTAATTAAAGATATAATTTAATTATATTAAGTTACGTTAAATTATACTTCTTAATATGCTCGTTGTAAAATTAACATATTAAAGTTGGAAAACTTAAAAAATTTTATACCGAAATTTAATCAAATTAGTTTTTTGAGTTCAATTATGTTTAAAAAATTATCATCTCGTGTTATTGGTTAATGCAATTTGATTAAACTAATTTATGTCAAACATAATTGAACTCAACCTAATTAGCATTTCTATGCAATGAACACAGGAGTGAACGAAAGTCTTTTAAAAATTTCATGTTCTTGTAAGGTTAGATTTGGAAGAATGTGGAAAAAATAAAAAGCATAAGGAGATGAGTAAGATTAAATCTCAATCATCTAATGCTGACACCTACATCCAAAAAGGACTTAGGTGGAGATTTTGTATCTCTTTTTTCTTCTCCTTTATTTATATTTTTCTTACATATGGTAAAATAAAAAAAGATTGAAGAGTAGAAATTATGTATCACACAAATACAATGTTGTTGATATGGTGTAGGAAATACGACAAGGTTGGAGATAGAGGATTACCTCCTTTGACTATTAATTTTCTCTAAACCTATGGTTAATCATGTATTACATCAATGTAACGTGATTATTACTCTAGTGGAAGAAATATAACAGGAGTTGGAACAAAGCCATCACCTGCAAAATTGAATGGGGATCTTCAGTCCCCATTTTCCTATTCTTACCACTTCTCTCTAATTAACATATTGTATGAACAGTCAATCGTGTATGACTAATGTGATTAGTGTGATAGAAGAAATAGGACGGTAAGTAACAATTAATGGGATGATAAAATGGTTCTAAACTTTGATATTATTTATCACAACTTGGATTACCATTTACTTCCAAAAGATTTGTTTAATGAAAAAAGGCATTCATTCTTGATTACACACATCACAACCTTTTTTATCGTTAATGTGAAACTATTTTTTTATATGATCAGGAGTAAAAGAGAAAAATCGCCAAAATTAAGTTTAATGTCTTCCAAATTTATTATTTAATCAAAACTTTATAAAAATGTTCACATACATCCATACATACACCTGAATAAGTTCAAACGTAGATATTCGTGCATGCGATTCTCATAAATAAAAAAACAAAATTTTACCAGTGCATGGTGGCGTAGATGGGGAGTCTCGAACAGGCGATCGACGTCACACACCGCGCACGCGCGTCCGGGGACCAAACTTTCCGCCGTACCTTCGTTTTATTACTACCATTATTATTTCTAAGTCAAGAAATTTACGAGTTTAAGCGCGTGTCTGTGCTGAAAAATGTGGTGAAATATTATAAAAGATAATGGAAAGAAAAATGATAAAAAATTAAGATATCTATGTATAGAATAGAAAATAATGTAATTTAAAATATATGTATTTGTAAGTAGAATAGAAAATAATGTAATTTGAAATTTGTGTATAGAATAAAAAATGATAAAAAATTGTAATATATATATATATATATATATTTATTTAAATGTTAAAATTAATAAATTAAATATTTTTTATATTTATCTATAAAATAAAGAATAATAAAATTTATCATAGATAATATAAGATAAAATCATTTGTAATAATAGTTACAACATAAAATACATATCTTTATTTTTTTACATATCTCTCGTGATATCAATTTTTATTTACTAAAGACATAAATAATTTCTATATCAAAATTATTTGTTAATATATATTCTGTGATAATTTACATTTTTTTTTTCTTTATTTTTTGAAATCAGAAAAGTCGAAAAATGAAAAAAAAATTTCTTATATATTAGGAAAAAATGGTAAAACATAAAGGAAACTCGCACAAACACTTAAAAAATAGTAAAATATTTTTTACAATTTTTTTTCTTAATATTTTTCATTATTTTTTAAGTACACAAATACCTCTTAAAAATTTAAATTCACGTTCAAATAGAATAGTAAAGTTCCAATCACTGTCAAAGTAAAAAAAAAACAAATGAAATTTAAATAACCCATACATGTGAAATCACGATCAGAGATAAAGTCGAGGAGAGGAGCTAAAGAAACCAAAAAAAAAGAAAAATCTAGAAAATCAACGAAAGAAAGAAAAGGGCAAAGGCTTTTTAAAGGTAGACAGGTAAAGTTAGGTAAAGCACAACACGACAAAATAGAGAGTGGCCATCATCGGGGTTCGAGCTCTGACTAACATTTTTAATATTATTTAAACAACTAGCAGGTTGGTTTAAATAATACAAGTAGTACTATTTTTAAATAATTTTTATAACGTTTTCCGCTCAAACCATTTTTCGGTTGAAAAACTTGTCTATGATCAAGACTTTGAGTTTTCTCATTGCTGACGAAACATCTACCACGGAAGTTTTCATTTTTCTGAACTGACGTGATAGCATTGCTTCATCTTCGAGCAGACGGTGCTCATCCGCATCAATCGGTACTCATCAACACCGAAAAAGGAGGCAAGTCAAGAGCGATGTATAAACAACCCCTTGAGTGAGAGTTCTTCGCTCCCACCCTGCAAAGATGCACGCAAAAAACAAGATTATCTATCTTCCACCCATGATTGAATAGATCTGCCCTTTCTCCACTGAAGGCGGCAGAGGTGTTGAAGAACTTGGGATCAGCAGCGTGAGGAGGAGTAGCAACCAACTGTGTCTAAGATGTGGAACCCTAATGCAAAGAAACACCATGCTAATGATTGAATAGATCTGCCCTTTCTCCGCTGAAGGCGGCAGAGGTGTTGAAGAACTTGGGATCAGCAGCGCGATGAGGAGTAGCAACCAACTGTTTCTAAGATGTGGAACCCTAATGCAAAGAAACACCATGCTGATCACTGTTCCGCACCACCTCTCCTAGAGGACACTCTACTACGATGACGATCCACATAGAAGTGTGTCCGGAGATCCCTGCAAACAAACGCAATTGGAGAATCCCATTGTTGCAGAAAATTTCATATGAACATCGATGAACTTATGAATCGTTAAACACTTAAACAAAATACTTGTTAAGAATCTTATGGAAATGAAGAGAGATCTTGTCTATTTTTATGGATATCACTTTGATCAGGAAATGGTACTACTTTTCCAATTAGAAGAGATATATATATATAGAGAGAGAGAGAGAGAGAGACATATGCTTGTTAGGGTTAGGGTACTCTACTGTATGCTGATACATTTTTTTTAGTAAAAATCTCAATCTTATTTATAAAGCGAAGACCCAATCAAGTAGAGAAACCAGGTCGACGAAAGATACGATGGGACAAAACTCAAAAAACAAGAAAAAAGAAAAGCAGCCCAAAACCAACAACAAGATGAAGGAGTTTCTGCAACTTCAAATGCTCCGCATTCATTAGCCTCTATTGTCTTCATTTAAATCAGGTACGCTGTCAAACTTGAGATCCTACTTTACAATATTCAAACCTGATTTAGCCAAAGAATCAGCCACCCTATTGCATTGCACAAAGGAAAAAGAACTTGCAAGAGCAAGAGGAAGAAAAGCGTCGAAACAAGAAAAGTGATCGATGATCACCATGCATGCATGGTGGCCTTCATAAGTGGACCCTAAAGGTTCATCCAACAATGCATATCACAATCTGCTAGGATAGCAGTAGTTTTATGTTTATCAAGATTTGAATCTTGATAAGAAATAAGAGTATCGCTCATTGTTGTAAACTTACGTCAACAGGAAAAATAAAAGAAGTCTTGATCAATGGGCAAACTGAAGCGTCAAAGATGTTGATCTAAAAAACACAAGATTGTCGGCTACTCCTCCATGGAAGGAGTTGGACTTTCTTACTTTTCTCAAATTTGTGTTGTCCTATTTGTTTAAAATGAAATGTCATTGTAAGTACTTACAGTAAGAGATACTATAACATCTATATCGTCATTCATCTTACACACTCTCACTTGCAAGTGTCATTCTTTGTCATTCATCTTGCATAAAACCTTCTTTAACTCTTGTTGTGGATCTCATTACTGCGAAGAATCGCATAACCTATTCTTGCTTTTCTATTTACTCTTATATTCATTCGCTGACATCATAAATTACACGGTTAACCGTGTCCTTACTTTTTTCTAGTGATCATTACAAACAATATATTAAAAAAAAATTAATATATCATTTTAAATATTTACGGTAAAAATGTTAACGAACGAAATGGTCGCTAGTGGTGGGGGATTGGAGCCTGTGAATCTACTTCTTCCCTTTTTAATTTGCTAAATTCCTACACCCATAAAGCATGCAAACAGAAGCAGACAGGGAATGAATGAGATCTTGTTTTCTGGTCAAGAGATTCGATCGATTCATCGTCAACGTGTCTTTTCTCTTAGACAATTGCAACTAGTGTAATGAATTGATCATTCATTCTAATCTAAAAGAAGATTTAGATTTGATCAGTCACTCTAATCTAATTGATTTAGATTTAGTATAATTTAAGCATCACCATCTCTTTACTCCTTAATTGGCCACTTCAAACTTAAGGCTTGTTCAACAATGTTTGCTAGCATTGTCCTTTTCTCTCGTCGTCGTTTCCTTCATTTTTCATTTCTTCAATGCGTGCATGTTTCCTATGGTCACTTGTCTTAACGCTTCAAGAAAGAAAAAAGTAAGACTGCTGTCTATTACAAATTCTTGCATTAAATGAAGTTTCTTGGCCTTGATTTACGTTGTTGGTCACGGCGTTCTTCATTTCATTTGATGATTGATTTTAGCCTACATAACCTTTTCCTTTCTTCTTCTCCTTTTCTTTAACCAACACAAATTGATTTGCCCAAATAAAAGTATCATTGCCGTCTACTTAATTACACATATCTTTTGGTGTGTTTGTTTACACGACTCTTGGTATCACAGCAAGTTGTTATTTTCTAGCTCTTGAAAAGAACTTTAAGAACAGAAGCTGAAGGCAAAAGATACATTAGTTTGGAAGAGTTTATCATCTTGAATAAAAGTTTCACATTGGGTGAAAACAAATAGAATTTAAATTTATATAATCTAAGACCCAACGCTTACTGCTAATCGATTTTAGGTCAGAACTTTCACATTTTGAGATATATTGGAGTTGGTCTCAAGAGTTATAGCTCACAAAAACTCACCCTTAATTATATGTGGGGCACTTGATTAGGAGTCAATTTTCTCAAGATTTGTGGACGCTTGGATATCAAAGCTAGAGATTTATCAAGTTGCGAATATTTGCATTAATCCCTCACCAACCAAATTAAAATTCAAATGGAAGTCATTTCCTCCTTTTTAATAATTATCTCATTTTTTTAAAACACATAAACTCACTTCACATGCATTCCTTTTACAACTAGTCTTAATCAAAAGTTAGAGGACATCAATAATAATAGCAAGAAGAATCCCACGGGCCACTTATTCCTTTCAATTTTCTCAGATCTCATGGACCACTCAATTAACCAATTATTCAAAATAGAAAAGGATGTCAGGATTGGGCATATTATAAAAGCAACGCATACTTGGACATGAGACACCCCATGAGGAATAAATCCAATCCCATGGCACACCTAAAAAGAAACTATTCCTTAAGGAAAAAGGTAGTTGTGATGTATCCATCACCTTCTCATAATGTGCTCATCTTTTCCTTCAAGTTTTCAATCATCAATGTACACTAACAAAGTTCTTCAAGATTGTGTGATCATGTATACATCTTCACCAAGATTTAATTCATAATGTCTACATCTTTTTACTAATTCGAAAAAAAAAAAAAAAAAAAAAAAACCCACAAGGGTTTGGAAAGAAAAAGTAAGTGAGTTTATGGATCCAAGTATTGAACAAGAACAAGTATAAACATTGCCACATGAACAATTACTATGCAGAAGAGATGGCACCACTTCATTTGGTATATATATATATGCTCCCCTTTAAATCTTTTGCACTTTTGTGTGTCCCATATTTGTTGCATGCCCTTTAAGCCCCCCAACCTTTTGTGTAAATAAATGCAAAAGGAAGAAGAAAGGAAGACAAGGATCCCGATGGTGCAAGGCGAAGGTGGAGACTAGAAGACAAGAAGTATAAAAAGGATGAGATGATGATTAAGAATGACCCTATATCTTTTATACTAAAAGAAGTCTCTTTTCCGTGAACTTGTAGGTTATTCATGAATATGATCATGTCTCAAATTATCTTTTGAGGAATATGGTTTAGGTTTTTTTTAAAAAAAAAATCACAAGTGACCTCGAAATCTCATGCATCATGAAGGAAGCACCTTAAGATCTAGCTAGCTAGGCCGCAAGACTTAATCAACTAACAGTGTGTATATATATAAATACTAATTTCTATATTTTCTTACCAATTACAAAAGAGAAAAAAAAAACTTTAGAGCCTTTCACCTATTTCAAAGGCTTCATACTCTTGGAAGTAATTTACTTGTATGTCATCAAAAAAATTAATGACATGCAAGTAATGTTCGGTGGCATGTAAGTAATTTAATATTTTTTCAGTGGCATGTATATATGCAAATAACATTTCCAAAACTTTATCAACTAAATGCATATAACAATTATTTTCAAGGTAATCTTAATTCCTAACCTCCCATCCTCCATCCATTCACATCCCTCAAAGCCTCAAACCCACCATCTCATTCCTTTATATTCTTCGAACCACGCATGGATCATACAGTTTTAGCACATGTATTATGCTGAAATTTAGAATAGTGTCATCACCCACCCATATTACTACTGCTCATGAACCTCAAAAATAAAAGAGAAAAAAACAAAAACCCATTTGCTCATTTTTGGTAGATGCATAAATGAAAAATACTAATACATAAAAAGCTTTAGCATCCGGTTTGGTGTTGTAGCAAGTACTTTGTCCTAAGAACTCAATTATTTGTTATCATCTACACATGTTTGTTATTCCATATATAATCTATTGCTTAGAGAAGTGTTGCGAAGGGATCTCTTGCCTGCATGCGCAATTAAATGAGATCTATTTTATTTGCTTGTGTGTCCATGCATGCATGACACACACCATCTATTTTAGTCTCGAACAGATCTGATACCCACAACTTGATTTAGGTGGTTTTTTAAAGTTAAAGGAAAAGGAAACTTGGGCAAGTATCTTTGATCTTAGGGATAGATGGGGCATCATTTGGTGACGAAAGCCACTACTTCTATTCAAGAAGGAGAAGTATGGAATAAACTTTAAAGAATCCAACGCATGCATGGAATAAAGAATCTCCCTTTCAATGGCTTCTTTAGATACCCAAACTTTTCTCTTATGGGTGTCTGTTAGTATATTTTTTATATATATAAAAAAAAAAAAAAATCTTCGATCTATTTATGAGATGGGTCCCAAAATAAAAATTAATTACAAACAACAAGGACTAGGCCAAAGCTCATGACCGTCTGTTAGTTGTCTAATAAATGGGAGTGTTGACTCCAAAATTTAGATATTAATTAGTAAGAAGTGTGTAATCACAAAGATCCAGCCAACTAATGCAATGGCATTTGTTGAGTACGAATGAGATAAACAAAGTATGATCATGAATGCATGCCGCTACAACTTGACAGAATCCTTATTAACAAATGGTACACTTGATCTCTTTTTTCTCATAATAACTATGAGAGACCAAGTAAACAATTTCTCAATAAGCACTTATTGATTAACGATGTAGACTCTCATTTCTTTTGACTTATTGTTGCCTTCCTACAACCGAAGCCATCTTACTCCACCATTCTATAAATAAGATCTGCCTGTAGATTTTGGATGTAGCATCTGCATAGCCTTTTCTTCTTCTTCTTCTTCTTCTTTTTGAAATCTTAATTAGGATTTAAATCCTGATAAAAATGAATACCCAAGTAATTTTGATCGACCAACTGCACTGCAGCTTGTTGGGAAAACCATACAACTTTTTAACGGTGAAATGATCAATGCGAAAATTCAATAAAAAACACCAGCGCAAACCACAAACACAATTAACACCAAGATTCACATGAAAAATCTCCCCAGTATGATAAGCAATACCCATGGATTAACAATCCATCCTTAAAATCTTCCATTATAATTATATAGGTATCAATCGAATCTTCTCTAACAAGAGGTAAAGAGATCGTCAATCTCAACGTGATTGTTCCTGTTAAATCTCTTACCAATATGCTACTTCAAAATTCATTAAATTTAGCAAAAAATGAAGTTTTAAAAATCCCCACGGTAAAACTTCAACCCAAGCGAATATCATTTGCCCCCGAAACCTCTACTGAAATGGGCTTTACTTTATTCCGATCCTCGATCAATCACTCTAACTAAGGAGTGACAAGTTAGTACCTGCTAAAGAGAGAAAACATCCTCTTTTCACTTTCTTCTTGGGTTTCTCTTATTTTGTTTCACCCTAGGAGGGACACGTAAGAGACCATGCAATCCCCTTTAACTTGGCACTCAGAATCGATTTCCAAACTCTTCTACATAGAATAAATAAAGATCAGATAAGAATCTTCAGGATCCGTTCAGCCTGAAAAAACGGTTGGACGGATTTCATAAATGCATTTGTTCTTCTCAAGAGAAACAATGCGCACGATTCTTTTACATTTAATGGTAGCTCTTTCGTCTAAATTTAAATATATCACATCATCTTTTCTTGTATTAAAGTGAAAGATTAATTATGTTATTTTGCCGGTGGTGGTGAATCAATGCACATGATAACCATGAAGGAAAACAAACTTATCTCCAGCTGATTTGAGTAGAGAGACAGACAGACAGACAGACAGACAGACAAGTTGGAGCTTACATTTCGAATATATTAATGAACTGCACGTTGTATCGCATGCACCACAGATATGGAGCAAAAACCATAAAACGTTACACTTAAATAATGTCTGCCTGCTTTGCCCTGTATAAATAGGGAAGAAAATAAAACCTAGGCTTGCGTAACGTAGGATCTATATATGCATTATTTAAGTGAAAAGTTTATGTGATGCCCATAAGTTTATCTCGTATGCTTCGGAATTCACTAGAAAGGGCAAACTTTAGGCTCGTTGCCAATTGTGCGCTTCAGCGTGAGCACACCCAGCTTCTCTTCCGTCGTCGTCTTCGTCAACTCAATTGTGCGCTTGTCATATGGGATGGGTTTGACCGCGCACCCGTGTTGGAGTTTCTAATGAAAGATGGAAAGGAGGAGGAAGATGAATTGCAGTGACCAAATGAATGTGTGCCGTAAGACTAATCCATCTGACGAGGTCGTAACAGCGGCGGAAGATTAAAGAGGAATCTGATTTCAGCAACAGCAGACCGACCGTACTGAGGAATTTCTGCATTTTTTTGACGGAATCCGATGCACCTGTGCCGATAGAGCGCCTCGTCTCTTCTAGTCAAAGCTCCACTTACAACAACTAATTATCTATTAATTAGCGATAACAACTTATTAGACTCCATTTTTTTTTTTTTTTTTTTCTTTTTTCAAAGTCGGCCGGTCTCCGTTTAGAACTGCTTATTAATATCTTATTGGATTTCTGTTTCTTTAATAATAAATTAATCGATACAGAAAACGCCTTCGAATGGTTGGTATCGTTTGACTTGTTGAAAAGCTCATATATGATCGATCAATGGAGCCTTTTCAATAAGCTAGCTAGGATTATATTTCTAATCTTCCTATTTTATCCTAAAAAGGTTTGATTAAACTTATCCTTGAAGAATCGTAAGCAATCAAACTTACCCTTGAATTCTCTCATCTTACACGCTGAGAAGGTATAAGAATACTGTTCAAAATCATGCAGATTATAAAAAATCTGTCATATCATGAAGCGTTTAAAATAATTCTACATTGAACAAGCGGAGGTCGAATCTGGATTTGTGTTATGATCAACTCTTCCATTCAATGCCAAAATAGGTTCACACGCATATATCTGTGGTCTGAGCTTTGTTTAATTTTGTTTCAATTGCTTGTTAGAATCTTAATTTTATTATAATTATCCTTTTTACCTGAAGTTTAAACTCGATTAAAAAAGTGTATTCCAGTAATAATGATAAACTTTTCTACCCTTCTTTTAGCTTTTGCCATCTTGTGCCGTTCTTTCGGCGGGGCCGTTGAAAGCTGAACATTTGTTTTAATAAACACCGGTCGATTTGTTTGCATATTTTTGAAATGTCTAACAAAGTGTCTATAGATTTCTAGAAAATTAAATAAAGTATTTATAGATTTTTGAATAGTTTGTTTACATTCTTTCAGAAAGTATAGTAAATTTTATGTGATTTCTTTCAGAAAGTGTTGAACAAGCTAAGTTAAATCTTGCATTAGTATCTTAATTATTTAGCATGATTTTTATTTTTTGAAACATCTAAATATGTTATATCTTAAGTATTTTGTGCCATAAGTCTAAATCTCGATATATTTTCATTTTTGGAAAAGGTATATTTCATTGATTCTACTTATAAACGATTAACAGTTTTTTTAGGATATATACTTTTAGCCGTTTTTTGAAGTTTGCAGGTCATATGAAGATCAATTAACAGATTCATAAGTTAAGCTATTTTTAAATTCAAAAGATTAGATGGAGAATAAAAATTACGTCAATTGTTGAAAATGAAAAATTATTTTAATGGAAATATAAAGAAACGGCAATAACATAGAAACATGGTAATCAAGTTTTGTTATTCGTTTGTAAAGATTTAAGGTCATTGACATTGCTACACTCAAGAAGATTGCTAAAAAAAACTATTATAACTACTATTGTTTGATTTAGAAAAAGGAATAAACTTCTTGTTTTAATTTTTCTTTTTGAATCGTTAATTCTTTCTACAAGAAAAGTAACTATCTTTAAAAATTTTATCTCAGGTGTTTTTCTCTAATACCAAAACTATTTTGATTTTAAAAAAACTTACTTCACTAGGCTGTGATGAGGACCTTATTACAAGGATTGTTCCTTGTAATAAGGAATGTGGTTTTGGAATAATTATTTATATATATATTATAAATAATTTATACTCTTGTTTAGGAATATTTGATATTTTGTATATATTTTAATGTCTCATATTTCATTTGAGTCAAAATATAAATTTTGTAGGCAGTTTATACTATATCTATGAGTAATTTAATATTTATATATTTTTTTAAAAACAATTTATACTCTTGTTTAGGAGTATTTAATATTTAATATTATTTTTTTATATAAATAGTTTATACTCCTATTTAGGACTATTTGATATTTTATATATTTTTTATAAATAATTTATACTCTTGTTTAAGAGATTTTGATATTTTATATATTTTTTATAAACAATTTATACTCTTATTTAGGAGTATTTGATATTTTTCAAATGTTAAATACTTACGTTTCAACTAAAATATCTTGATTTATATTTTAAATATCCTTTCTCTTTATCTAAAATATTATAAGTTTACCTTAGATATTTATGACTTAAGATACGTTAATTTCATTTAGTATTTAATGTGTTTTAATTAAACCATTTGTTACATGTTCGTTTTATATCTAAAATATTTAATTAGTTTTCTAATTCTAGATATGTACGCTTCCTATTTCCAAATATTTTATATTCTACATATCTCCATCACATATATATATGTGTGTATATATAAATTATTATATTATTATTATTATTATTATTATTTTGTTAGAGTACAATTAAATTGAACTTTAGTTTAGTCTAACTGAAATTTATTTCGATCTAACTGGAACAAAGTTTGGTTTAACTGATATATATGGGTTTGTTCATTTTGTATATATATATATATATATATATATATATGTATTGTTGTTTTTTTTATATTATAATTTTTTTAGATATTTATATTTTGTATTTAAAATGTTTAACTTTACTTTAATAATTTTTTTTTACTTCAGATATTTATATGTCACTTCTAAAGTACTTTACTTTTTTTTACTTTAGATATTTATATATTATATCTAAAGTGTTTTAATTTTTCACCTTGGAAATTTTATATCATGTCTAAAGCATTTTATTTTACTTTAGATATTTGTATATTATATCTAAAATATTTTAATTTTTCACCTTGGACATTTTATATTACGTCTAAAGCATTTTACTTTTTACTTTAGATATTTGTATATTATATCTAATGAACTTTGATATTTAATTTTAGATATTTATATTCGTATCTAAAATATGTTAATTTTTACTTTAGATATTATATTTTCTCATTTAAAATATTTTTGGTTACCTCAGGTGACTACATGTCATAAAATTATTTTTAGATGTGCTATAACCTTTTTTGTATTTAAAAGGTTTAATTTCATCTTCAAGGATTTGAAAAAAGAAATTTTTTTCCCTTCATCTTGAGATATTTCATCATGCTTTTTTCTTATATATTTATATTACTATTATTTTATTTATTATTCTATATATTTTTTCAATTAGATTGAAGTTGGATTTCAGTACGAATGAAGTTTTATTTATTTTGATTAGATGAAGCATAGCTTCAATATAATCAAAGTTTTTTTATTTTTTTGTTTTTGGTAGTATCAAAGCACAACCAAAGTTTTTTTTTCATTTTTCGATTTGACTGGCTCGATACGACCATTATTTTATATTTGTTTTGTACTTAATATCTAAATAGTGTCAAATTTTCGTTTTGGATACTTAATTTAAATTTTTATATGGATACCCGTAATGTCATGATTTCAGGTTTATGTTTTTATATTGTATATCTAAAATGATTGATTTTATTTTTTTCATCCTCATATTTATGCTTTAACCCTTATTTCAGATGTTATATCTTACATCTAAAATATTTTAAAATTCTATCTTGAATATTTGCATGTTATGTCTGAAAATCTATTTTGATCTCATTTTAAATACTTATACATAAAGTATCTTAATTTTATTTACATTTTTTTATATATAAAATATTGTGATTTCCATTTTCGGTGTTCATATTCTATCTGAAATATTTTAATTTCAGATATGCATATCTCTTACCTAAAACATTTTAATTTTTAGTTTTAGACACTTCTTTCTTTTATACCTAAAACATTTAATTTAAATTTACGTATTTACATTCTATACTTAAAAATATTTTATCTTCACCTTGAACATTTATATTTGATGTCCAATATATGTTTTTGGTTTTAATTATATTTCCGATATAAAATATTCTATCTTTCATTTTTGATACTTGTATTTACTTTCAGATACATGTATTTTCTTTTCATTACTTTTTCCCCTTCTTTTTTAACGGTTCATCTCATTCAACGTTCATTCAATCATCTTCTTCGTCTTCGACGGTGACGAGTCAAATTTTCAACGGTATCTTTTCAAAGAAATAAGCACATTTTCAGCTTGCCATCGTTATCGTCTAAATCTATTTTGTGAACAATCTTTTTTCAACCGCCATCGCATTTTGGAGAATGTTTTTTTTTTGTTTTTGTTTTATGGCCGTCGTCACAGTTTGTTTCCTTCCAATAGGAAGGAGGATTCTGTCTTTCATGCGGTCGTGGGAGGGAAAAATTGTCGTGAGCATGATCAAATGGTCATGATCGAGCGGCGAAGGATCACCGAAGAAGCATTCGTGGGTGACAGCATTTGTAGTAGTTTAAGAAAACTTATAAGTACCGCACGCCACTATTAATAGACTAAACTATTACTACTTTGGAGATTATTAAGCTAAGTTCCCCCTCAAAGATCTTGCCAAAAAGTGGTGGGCTTATCAAGTACGACAAACAGAGCAAGGCGATCGTTTTAAAGCCGTAAAACTGAGTCCAAACGTCCTCCTTGCCTACAATACGTTTCAGGTTAATAAAATCAACAAAGAAATGGTATATAGGACATGTCAAACTGGTGCGAATCTAGAACCAAACTACATGTTACATCTGTTCGACTATATTAAAGAAAATTGACTGTTTTATACCAAGTTACATAAAACAGAAATTACAAGTCTGTCTCGGCTCACCAAAATTGCAAGTTAGTTGGGGGGGAACTTTTGATGCCACCACAATAACCAAGATAGATGCCAGGGAGCACGGCTGCTACTTCGAAGAAGAACACTAACCACCATCAATATAATTTAAAAACCAAAGAAACCAAGCTCGGTCGCCCTCTCCTTCTCAAACGTCTCGAAGTACTGGTATATGATTGTTACGGCAAGCAAGATTCCGGTTCCAGAACCGATGGCACCCATGAAATCAGCCATAACCGTAAGAGCTCCGATGCACATCCCACCAAAGGCAGCCGCCGTGGGGATGTAGCGGTTCAATTCCTTCTGAAGATTTGATTCTCTGTGGCCTGGCATCACCATTTGTTGCTCCTGGAAAATGGTCGCGCAGGTGAGAAATGGTGCAAAGCGCACATATGATAATACCATACGAGTGTTCAAAGCATGAGAGTCAACTTTTAACTTCACCCGTTGGATTTTAAACAATTAGATGGAAAGGGAAGACATGGCCTAAACTTCTATAGAAACAAGTTACTGCAACAATACTTCAGCCATCCATCAATTCAGGATGTACTTGGGAAATGAATGTGTTGCTCCGATTTGTGGTTCTTGAGAGAATTCATTTTCCCTCCAATTTTTGACAGAACCAACAACATCATCACCAGATTAACAGCAAAATCAGGCAACAATGACAGAGTAACAATACTTTTATAGAAGATTTTATTAATAAAAGCAAGACTTTTGAATACTTAAAATTTATAATAATTAACAATAGAAAAATTATAGAGGATGGTTTGGTTATATCCCTAGAAAATCAAAAGATCCACCAATTAGGAAAGAAAAATTAATTAGTGTAGAAGAAACTAAAAGAAGTAAAAGAAAACCTAAAACTATTTGATTAGAAATTACGAGAAAAGATTTTAATTTATGTAATTTAACCATAGATAGAAATATATAAAAGAAAAGTATTCATGTAAATTGACCCTACATAGTGGAATTATAACATGAACTGTTGCACCATTCAGATGCAAACATCCACATAACGTAGAATTTGTAAGCAATTACTAGGACGGATTTATTCCTAAATACGTTCATTCTTGAAAAACTAAACCAAGGCTTATATTCTATGCCAACATTTTCAATATGCTAAGTCTTTTACACATAAAAGTTGTCAGACACGACGTTTTCAAAATGCTACGAAGAGTAGCTTCTTCAATACGTCAGATTATTTCAATAAGCTACTTCTAAATGCTTCATCAAAATATAGTTGTGGTAAGATCCTCAAACCTTTCATGTCTTACTATCATATTATAACCCACATGATAAATAAAAAAGTTTCTGTGCCAAAATTTCCAGCAGGGAAGAAATTTGCATGAAACCCACCTATCCAGCACCTGATTGGTGACAATTCAGCATTTTGAAGTTTAAACAGCAAACAGCAGGTTATCATACAATGCAAAAATCAGTATAGAAATGATTGTTTATATGAATATTCATGAATATAATTCAATTGGGAAAATCAAGAAACAAAATATTTGACGAGTTGTAAACAAGCATGACCACTACCAAAAATCATACCATTGAGCAGAGTTGAAGCAAAAAGTAAACAAAAGTTTGTAGTCTTTTAAAAAAAATAAAAAATGTTTCTATACGAGAAAAAATTTGAAACAGCAATACAAACTCGAGGAGAACAATCTTCAGCCTCCAAAATGATAATGCAATTATCTTTTAGGCTTCCAAAAATAAAAATAAGAAGCAGCACAACCATTACATGACAATTTAATATAAATGACGACCCAATCATTACGCAATAGTGCCACGAAATAAACTACACAGGCACACTGCTGAATTGTGATGTTTGACCTAAGGAATTCAACTTTGATTTCATGAGTGACTTTGAAGGTCGAAAAACTAACATATGTAAAAAGTTCTAACATGTTGAGTTGGTAGAAACATGGTAAACAAAAGTCACCTTCTTTTAACAAAATTACCGTGACATTGATTTCAATGTTGTGCAGGTAAGTCAAAAGGCCAAAATATGTGAAATTTCATAACATATGTCAATGTTTAAGTCCATGATTTCCACATTAATGATTCTTACCTATGTACAATTTCAAATGATGATGTTTTTCTAGATCGTAGATAAGGCCATCTTTGGTATACCATGAAGCGTGCTGTGGTTGCTAGTTTGAATGGACATTTAATCACTAAGTAAAAAATTGCTCAGAGAAAGTGCAGGGAGCAATTCCTTGCTGACAATGATTAAATGATCAAGAAGGCTAAAAGAATTAGAGCATGAACTATGCAATAGTGCCACCATTTTGTACAAAACGTATGCAACAAGCAACACATGTTAAAAGTTAACACGTTAGAGTCATGCCAATTGAAAGATGGAAGAAAAATCTCTTTCTAACAAGATTACCATGACATTGATTTTGATGTCATGTTGACAAGTTCAAGACACAACATATGCCACAAACTTTTGTGAACATGTGTTGATGTTTAATTCCATGGTTACCGCATTAAACTCGGAAGTTACTTAAATTAGAGGCATGTTTCTGAATTTATAATAGAATATGAACAAGAAAAAGATGAAACTCAATACTGAAGAGATGCCATAAAAGTTGATCATGATAATTGAACACAAAGACACCAAGGCATAAAACAACACCATGCAGGAAAATAACATCAAAGAAAGTACCTTAAGTTGCTTAGCTACGTCCCTTGCTGATGATCCAGACACCTCAATCCAGGTTTTTGAGAAAAGAGCACATGCAGAAAGCATAAAGACAATGTAGAAAAGTGCATGGAATGGATTTGCAGCCATGTCTGCCAAGCTGCAAAAGGCCTTATTTATTCAGACAGCTAATATTTATTCACCAAAAAAAGAAAATTAAATGCCAAAATATGGCTAAAAAAGCTACTTGTTCACTCACCCGGATGGTGCCGTAATATAATAGGCAATTCCACCCACAGGAATAGACTGACCACCAGAATATTCAGATACTTTCCATTTTCCAAGCAAATTTACAAGGAAATTTCCACTGAACCTCCTGTACAGCAACTGTACAACAAAACAGTTTAATGCTTGGAAAGATCACAAACTGTTCTTCAGAATGTTTGTAAAAAGCCCTTGATATATGAATAGTGTTTGATTCTTTATGCAGTGTGTTTTATGGATAGTTAAGTTGTAAAGCATCCAAATTCTATACTTGGTAGATCTCCTGCATGTCCTTTTACCTGAGAAATGAAGTACAAGTTGGATACAAGAGCAGATTGTAATATGATGGGCATGTTAGATGTATAGAAAAGCTTGATCGGATAAGAACCCTGCTGCCCACGAGCATTCTTTGATCTCACAGGTAACACAACACGGAAACCTTGGAAATATATAACAACAAGGAACACAAACACAGTGGCAAACAAATTTGTCACATTTGGAAGATTCTGACGATAGAAAGCCTCACGAAGTGCACGAACTTTGTCTGTTCGAGTTATGAGTAGATGGAACAAAGCAATGACAGCACCTTCAAATTCTGCACCTCGCCCACTGTTAATGGTTGTAGGGCTAAATGCCTTCCAGATGATATTTTCACTACATTGGCAATAAAAAATCAGGTTTCACTTTTCAAACAGTGCATCATAGAGAATAATAGCAAAGAAGCAAGTACCCACCATATGTTTGTGGCAATGAACAAGGATATACCAGATCCAAGGCCATATCCTTTTTGTAGAAGTTCGTCCAAGCAGATGACAATGATACCAGCAAAACAAAGCTGAAGAATAATGAGAATTGCATTTCCAGTTCCAAGTTGGCTGACACTGCCATACATCCCAGATAGAACATATGCAACAGCCTCCCCAATAGCAATTAAGATGCCCAGCAGCTTCTGTGCACCATTTCTGTGTGATTACAAGGATTAATTAGAGAAAAAGTTACTAAACAATTTCCACTTACAACACACAGACAACATATATACCAAAAATTTCATATAGCTAGGAAAAGAATATACAGCATGTGCATTTGGCTACAAGAAATGTGCACTGCACTGATAGCAATCATCGATCTAAAGTTCAACAAAATAATCAAGATGTTCCAAAAACAGTTATTATTGCAGCTCCAGCACATAATGGAGATTTGATTTTGAGACAATGGATTTAGCAAGGGCTCTAATATTGCAATAAAGAGAAAACACATAAAAAATAGACTGCTGATCAGAAAAACTCTTGTCGAAGTGTTTTTTTTTAAGTTCTACTTGTAATTTTCCCTTTTTTATATTTCCAACTTAAAGAGTATTTCAATAGTAATTGTAATTGTAATTTTTCATATATTTCTTCTCGTTTTAGTGTATTCTTAAAATATTTGCAAGTGCAGGGGTGTCCTATGCAAAACTGCGTCGGCTAAAATACCATCAGTAGTGTTTCAGATCACTGTGAAAAATCAGCCATAAATTAATAATGCATGAGAAAGCTCCCCTTTTATGAACTTTCATATTAGTGGTTAGCAGTGTATTATCCCCATCATTTTCCCATAGAGTTGAATGTAAATTTCTGCTTCCCTGTCTACTGTACCAACACGCAATGGCCATACATGAGGCATTTAACCAGCTGGTTTCATGATGGAAAAAGGATTTGATCCATTACTACCATCTAGTTAGTTTAGAAAGACTTGAAAAATAAATCTGAACTCCCAATTTAGCTTCAGATGATTGATACCCACACAGAGAACATCTAAGTACTTCTGGAGAGAGCACAAAAGTACAGAAGATCCCACTGTACAACATTGCATTATATGACTAAAATTTCACAATATAATTCATTTTGTTTGATGTGCGGCATAAAATTACTTGCATAATCCATTGGTTTTTTAGTTGATAAAACCAAATTAAAGGTTATTGTGTATAACAATATGAGTGCAATTGTCTGGAAACACTCACAAGAGGGCACGATCCTCACGAACACTGTTATCAACTTCAATGATCTTTGAACCAGCCAAGAGTTGCATGACTAGCCCTGAAGTGACAATAGGTGTTATTCCCAGCTCCATGACTGTACCGCGATTTGAGGCAAGGATAACACGCATCCAGTAGAAAGGGTCTGCCCCTGTTGTTGAATGTATACCATAAAGAGGGAGCTGACTACAGACGAGAAAGATGAAAAGCGAGATAACAGTATAGATAACTTTCTCTCTGAACGGAATTTTTCTGTCAGCAGTCTGAACTTCGGGCAAAAAGGCCAAAAATGGCCTAACAAGATGCAGCACTCTGAATCCTCCTGCCATCTTCCTGTTTCAAGCAAGGTAGATCAGAAGTAAATGCAGAGTGCAACACAATCAATAAACCCTAAATCCAAACTTCATATGCGATTAACAGATATTTGCAAGGTCCAACAAAAAGTTTCACGGAACACAAAAATTTGCAAGGATAGAATTCCGCTAATTCCATGATCTACTGCACCTAGAACACCAAACAAAATCAAACAAACAAAAGCACCGCAACGGACAAAAAAAAGCTTCGTTTAACGACAAGCGCACAGATCTGATCATCAAAGCATTCATGAAACGAATGATGCACGCAGATCTACGAGAACAATGACCTAAAGAAGAAGAAGAAGAAGAAGAAAGCGGGAACAATGTGGAAGAAGAATAAGAGGGAGAGAATGCTTGAGAACTCACCAGCGGCAGCAGAGACGGGAAGTGTGATGTTTGGGGACGAGATCGGAACCCTAGCACTTGCCACAGAACTGCGTCGACCCTCGATCCCTGTCGTATTTATTGATTTATTTAGGAGGCGAACGACACGGACACAAGTTGGATCGCAAGGGAAAGAGTATGGGTGCGTAAAATAACAGAGGATACCTGTAAAAAATAAATTTAAATTTAAAAAAATATACAAATACAGCATCTATAACATAAATTATTGTAGATATTTATCTCGAATATTCGAGAATAAATTTTTTAATCATTTTTCGTGCTGACCTTTTCTGCTTTTACGTTGTTTGATTTCACGGAAATCTATTTTGATGTTTTCTTTATACGACATCATCTAAGTTATCTCGATTACCATGCCAAAATACACAACTACGTACATACATGATCTTCCTTCTTCAACGAGATTGTGTTAGCTCCTATTTAAATTTACAATAAATAAGTTCTCTTAAAAAATTTACTGTTTGACCTTAAACAATAAATAAGTTCTCTTAATAAACTTACAAACAAGTTGCCTAATAAATAGGTCACATTTAGATCTACAAATACTACCGTTATCAAATAAAAAAACATTTAGATTTACATACATGATCCGTTTGTTTTTATTTTAAATTTTTAATATTCATTTATTATTTTTGTTTATTGGGTGTTACATGGCTCATAAATATTTTGAATGATATAATTTGCATTTAAATTATTTTATATATTTTTGAGTCAATGTATTTTAATATGAAGTATAGACTAGTCTTTATCATAGGTTAATTATTCACGTTAATTATGTTTATTATATCGACCATGTTAACAGAATCATAATTAAGTGAGTCAACAGTGTTGACAAATAAGTCAAGCAAATCATTTGTTATGTCAACAAATATATGATCGTGTCATTTACGTTCAACTCCTGTAATAAATGTGTAATGTAATGGAAGTAATTGTATTACATTCTTTAAGTAAATTACGATATTTATTATTAAAGGTTTAAAATTTGATTATAAAAATTCAAGTTATTTGCCCCATCACTCAAATAGTCAAACATGAGTTTACATGACGTAATTGATTTCTTATAGAATCTTAAATGTTAATTTACAGTTTATTACCAAAACTTAATTACGTGTGATTATATTACATTATAAACGTGGTTAATCAGATAAAATCTAGTGTGATTGTGGGCAAATGATCCATCAGCCCCCTTATTACTTCTAATTCCTAAAATTTGACTTTTGTTGAGAATAAATAATGATGATGTGTATTTTTTATTCATAATATGTTAACACACAAGTGGTAAACCCATTCTACCCATAATCTAACACTCTAATTTATAACCGGTAATGGATATTTACCAAACTTATTTTAACCTGTTATGCTTATATCACTATTAAGTTAAACTGGTAAGTTTCGAGACTTTTAAATCAAGTAATAATACTTATTCAAATTAAGTAAATTTTTTTATGAAAAATGTGGCCGTTTGTTAAAAAACTCAAAATTTCGATAAATAGGAGTAGTGAGAATTCATCTCACCACCTTACCATGGATGGTTGTGTATGGCACTTTTTGTTATCCGATAAATAAATTTATATGATTATTTTTATTCTTTATGTAGTTATTGACCTTAATTTTAGAGAAGAAAAAAAAAAAAGGTTCTATTTTTAAAAATTCTCTCCTTCAGACTTTTTGATTTCTTCCATTATTTTTATTAGAGACTTTCTTTGCGTTTGCATGTCTCTTTTTTTATATATATAAAAAAAGTTGTAGTTCTCCACGACGCTTATGGTACAGCTCACAAATGTTGACTTGCACACGGTATTTGCTGGACTTGTTGACTTTTAAGTTTATGTAAATTAAATTATTCTACTGATGTAGTCTTCCTTGTCAAATTTTTTTTTAATTTGATATTTAAAGATTGTCAGGCTACGTCGGCATCGTTCGATCATTGGTATTAGCTTCGGAGCTGTATCGTAATTAATAACTAAGTAATGGTCAAAACTTGAGTAACCAAACACAGTTTACATTGTTTAATACTTCCTCTCCATTTCTTAACTAAGTATAATATTCTAATTAATTAATAACAACAATTCCTATATCATAAATTTCATTTTTTAATTTATCTTTTAGGTTCAAGTTCAAACAAAAATGTTCACAAAAGGTTAAGTTGTGTTTAATCGTGGAGTGTACCATTGTAACTTCGATGTAGGGCATAACTCAATATGACTAGAGTGACAATAATTTTGTAGAAAAGAATTTGAATATTTAAAGTCTATTTATGTATCTTTTTCGTCAAAAAAAAAAAGAAACGATGGAAAATAAAAATGACAAGATAATATAAAATGCAATAATATTTGTACATCATAAGTAAATGACGAAAAATTAAATTTAAAATATTTATATAGTTACGAAAAATGATAGGAAATTAAAAATGCAAGACTTTTATTTAAAAATAAATGAATAAATTAGATAAAAATTGTAAAAACTAATATTTTTTAATTAGGTTATTTTCAAATTAATTTTTTTATGAAAAAATTATAAAAAATATTTAAAATTCATTAAAAAAAATCATTCACATACAAATAAATAAGACAAAATAATAAGAACATTATTTATCACAAATTTGACAAAATACAACATTGTTCAAGTTATATATTATTTCTTTGTCATATAAATAACATAATTTCTTCATGCATTTAGTTAATTATTTTCTTCCTTAAAGTACTAGTACAACATATTTCTTCTTTTTCTTCAATAACAATAGGAATTTCAACAAGTTTATTAGTATATATTTTAGCCAATTCATCAACAATATTTTATAGTAAATCTTCTTTGTGTTACTCTTCTTATGAAATTATAAAGCAAAAAACATACTAAATAATCTTTACTTGTTATCAAATATAAATAACATATATCTCCATAATATTGTAAATCAATATTTTATCACTCTAAATGTACATTCTATTATAGTTTTTAACTATGAATACTTGTAATTAAAATTCTCTATTACACTAGTGGAAAGTCAATTCTCGTCATACTTTAATAAATGATAATGAATACTTTAAATTAAAAAAAAAATTCTAATCGATTTGGAAACCCTATATTTACCAAATAAAACTTAACTACATAAAAATATCAACAATTACTTCTAAATACAACTATATATGAAGTACTTAGTGAGACTTTAAGTGAATTTGATCAAGAAGTTGTATTTTGAAGAATTTGAACCTCTATAGTTGATTATTGTCATCTACTAATAATATAAGTAATTTCTATGTTAAAATAATAAATAGCTAACACATTTTATATAAGTTTCCATTTCTTATTTCTAAATCTTACATTTTCTTGTTTAGAAATTATTACTTTAATATGTACCATCAATAATATCAATATAATTCGATGTAGGAAATAATTGCTTAATAACAATATTATAACAAATATTACAAATAAATTAAAAGACAATATAATAGGAATAAGATTTTACCTTAATGTATAGATATACATTTAGATCATTTTGAATTCTATAATGAAGGCTTAGCTAAAAGTATATGATGTAATTTGATTATAGTATTTAATATCTCATTAGAGTAAGTATTGACTGTCTAAATAAATTAGCGAAAACACTTTGTTGTTATGCATATAATTTGTTTTGACCAACTATATATAATAAGAAAAATAGCAAATTTTTCTTTGATAATTATATTTCTACCATCTTACACTACTTTTTCATTTCTCAACAAATTACAAAATTACATGAAAATCTGTTAACTTATGCAATGTATTTTTTTACAATTGCATGATTGATGTGGTATAGAAGAATCTAATAATCTCCAAATATATTCTTGTCCTTTTCTATTATATATTCACTTGGTAATTTAGGAAACAATATTTATCAAATATACTACTATAATACACATTTGAGAAATTAACATGAAGAATGTACATAATTTCTATCACCGTCTTTTGAAATATTGCCTTTCTTTGTTGTTTTCCGTATTGAGGATGGTTACTTGTAATAATGATTTCAAATATGAAACATAATAAACAACCAATATAACTATGCAAATTTTAACAATCAATAAACAAAACATTAATAATAACTAAGATATAAATAATAATATGCAATCGATCCATATCCAAAGAAGCTACAACTTGAACACTTAACATAAACAAAGGTCCAATGAAGTTAATAAGCAAAATGCCAACCAATCATTAAACTTATCTTTTATGATTAAATTTTGAACTAATTTCTCTATTGTCCTAAAAAAACCTACCAATATGATCACTTATTTCTTTCATTGACCTTACCTGTGCACCTAGAAAACGATGGAAAACGTCGAAAAGAAAAATGACAAAAAAATTTTCATCATTTTCTAAGTATTTGTGCACCAAATGATTTTCTGTCATTTTCCCTTGATATATAAGAAAAATTTTCTTTCATTTTCTGACATTCTAATATTTAAAACTAATGGAAAATAAAGGAAAAGAAAATATGAATTATCACAGAATATATTAATAACATGTAATTTTGATATAGAAATTATTTATATCTTTAATAAATGAGAATTGATATTATAAGGGATATGTGGAATAATAAAGATGTGTAAAATGTATTTTATATTGTAACAATTATCATAAATGACTTTATCTTATATTATCTATAACAAATTTTGTTATTCTCTATCTTGCAAATAAATACAAAAATATTTAATTTATTAATTTCAATATTTTTATTTTGTAAATAAACATATATATTTTATATTTTATGATTTTTCATTATTTTTTGTTTTGTGCACAAATACACATATTTCAAATTCCATCATTTTCTATTATGTGCACGAACACCTTAATTTTCCATTACTTTCTATCATTTTCCTTTCATCATTTTTTGTGATATTCCATTATTTTCTTTCCATCATTTCCCAATGTACAAACACTTCTTTAATTAGGAAAACTCTACATGTAGACCCTACGTTTGCCATTAATTATTAGGCTAGGGATAAGAGAACCTTCAAATAACTTGTAATCAAATGATGATAGAACCTAAGAACATAATATATTGAAGTTGTCTATGGATTTTAGAGGTTCTACATTTTATGTTTCTTATACATTTGGAGGTACTACACTATTAACTCTTATAGCTATGTTGTCTTCAAATATTTTGTATAATTTATTGCATATTGTACAAGACTTTCCTTCGTAAGATTTACACTTTAGATATTGCTACAAGAAATAATTCCAATTAAAAATATGTTATATGTTGAACATAATGAAGTTAAGCTACATTTAAACTTATATTACAATTGAAATGAACAAGGTTAAGAAAAACATCTAACTTTTACAAATTCTTTCCAAATCTCATTGAAAATGTTGGTATGACTATAGATGTAATCTTACTTCCAACCACTTTGCTTGAAAATTTTAATATAGTTTTTGTACATTGCCTTCTATATTTTCATTCTACTTTTAAGATGTTTTTTCTCTACATTTGTATTTGTTTGGTTGTTGTATTCCTTTATCACTGTAGTCCATGTCTCAAATCTCCTTTTTCCATCCATTTGTTTTACATTCTCCTTCTTAATAGTATTAGCTAAAATAATCAAAAAGGCTTTTTCTGCCTTTTTGCTTTAGTTAATTTATTTCTTTTTTTAAGAAGTCATCTTCTTTATAAGTAAGCACAATTAACACAACAATGCAAACACAATTAACCATCTTTTTTTCAATTGTAGATAACAAATTGATGATAGTGCAAATGGCACCTTAACAAACATGTAATATTTCATTCAGGATTATGTAGGATAATGCACCAAAGATCCATTTTAGGCTGTTTAATAGTATATTTCTTATCTCTAGAAAAGTTAGGCACAAAATAATTAACAGGTGGATGTAGTGCAAGTAGGAGCATCCAAATTGCATATTCATCATTTTGGAAACCGATGACATTTTACCAAAAAAATGGGAAAGAAACATCAAACTAATCGAACAAAAAAATTAAATAGCCATTTTATATTTAACAAAAATTTCAACAAATCAGATTGTGTTGAAATTCATTTATGGTCTTTTTGTCGTTTTCAACACCATATGACAAGGGACCTTTTTCTATTTGAATCAACAAAACTGGAAGATAAATCAAACACCAGATCTATGCCCACCAATTAGTGCGTGAAATCTATAACTATGACTCTAAAGGTTATTTGAAATTATTTATAATTATGACCCTAAAGGACAATACATTTTGGTAGGAGGATTATATTTTGGGAACAATATATGAAATTTCAGAAGTCATCTTCAGCGCAGAAACGCCCTAAAATTGATGCAAGAATACACTATTAACACAAACAATGCACTAATTTTTTTTTAGCCCATAAGAAATATGCCTTTGAGATTATGCTTATATAAGCAACTCTGCTAGTTACAAGTGGTGTTGAATCCATCATATGATTAATGAATTATTAGAGATTGGCTGCTGTTCTTATTGGAGATTGTTCAATCACCAATGTATTAAAAATCCAAGAAATGGAAGAATAACTTGACTTCCGGCACACATCACATGTAATCTAAGAAATTACATTGAATATCTTGACTTCCTTGGAAGCAACCTAAGCACAATTTTTCCACCTACCAACAGGAATACACAATCATTTTTCCTGATTAATTGTAGATTTCATTCAAAGCTGTTGTTATAGGGAAAACAATTATTGTTCAAAAACTATATGGATCTCTGCATTAGAACATTGAGAGCTCATTCTACACAGCACCAAAAATTTGCAAATTTAAAAAACATAAACAAAACCATGAAGATCTCAAATTGGGTAATAGCAAATTTCACAAGAACATTGACCTATAGAACTGGTTGCACTTAAAACCGGCCATGGAATCCCAAGAAATCTCAAACTCCCTCAGCAACCATTATACCTTCTAACTAAATCAAAGCTCACTAAGTAAGGCAGCAAAACCTTGATCAAAACACATTCAAATTAGTACTAAATCATGACTGTCAGATCAAACAGAAAAAAACTAAAGTAAAGCATATCTATCGAGAACCCACTAACTTACTTTACATGTAGATCTATAAAAATAGATTAAAACTCAACCAAACACTACAGAATCTAAGGAAAAATTAATCTATTTACTACCATAATCATAGTTCTAATACGAGGTATACTAAGACGACTAGTAACAATTTTAAGAAAGCAAGATCGAATGCAGTTTCCTCTGTTTTAACAATATTGTTGTCTTTAAAGATCGAATGCAGTTTTGTCTGAAAAAATACTGAAATCATAAACAAACTTGGACTGGAAGAACGTGATGCGTCGAAGTTTGGAAAGGACGTCTGGTTGCAAGCGAAGATCAAGCATGAGGTTGGCAGATGCGTTGGAGTACAAGATCGGGACGGGCGGTAGACGTGTTCGAGAGAAGCGAAGGTTGTGAGGTCGGTGCAGGCAAGGAATGTACTCGAGGTTGGGACGGACGGCGGCAAATGCATTTGTTCGAGCGAAGGCCGGTAGACGTGTGCAAGCGGTAAGGTAGGGATGCGAGCGCGAGGGTTGTCGGGTGATTTCCCCCGTTGTTTTCGAAGGAGAGACCGAGAAAATCACGAGAGATTCAGTTATTTTTATACGAGAGAAGACGATAAAAAATCGTTTCCACAAATATAGAAAATAAAAGGAAATTATTATTTTTTCTTTAAAATAATTTTCCACAATTTCTTGGTTGCACTTAAAAATTTTCACTTAAAAAAGTTATATTTATTAAGAACGTAGCTTTCAAATAAGTAATATAATATAGGTAATTATTAAAAATACTTATTACTAAGAAAATTAAGCAAATTTTTTGATCAGGTACTTGAAAACGAGTGAAGGCGACGTGGCAGAAGAAGATCACATGTTTACGATGAAGACCATGCTGCGTATGATAGATTGCATCCGACAAGTGCAATGAAGTTTACGATTAAAATCTATCGTTATCAAGAAAAGAACCGAATCATTGATATATTTAATGCGTCTCGTCGTGCTGCAGGCAAGCCCGCCATGGCAACCGTGAACGTCGTGGAATCCATCTCCATCTTCCTCTTTCTCCTCCTCGCCCTCGCCCTCTTCGTCCTCCCTCCTCCCTCCTCCCAACCCACACCCCGCAGATCTCTTCTTTCCACCGCCGGCTCCTCTTGCACCACCCTCCTCTTCCACCCCAATGGCCTCCTCGACTACTCCTGCCTCCTCCACCTCCCCTTCCTCCTCCCCTTCCTCCTACTCTTCCACTTTGCCCTCCTCATCCGTACCGCCTCCTTCCACTTCTCCCCATGCGTGTCCTCACTCGTTTCCCGCCTCCGCCTCTCTCCCTCCATGGGCGCCGCCACCCTCCTCGCCCTCGGCAATGGCGCCCCCGATGTCTTCGCCTCCCTCGCCGCCGTTCGTTCCGGTCGGGCCAGGACCGGATTGGGAGCGATTCTCTCTGCCGGAGCCTTCGTATCTGCGCTCGTTGTAGGGCTCATCGCCGTCTACGCTGCGCCCTTCGCCGTCGACCCGGCACCCTTCGTGAGGGACGTGTTCTTCTACCTACTCGCCGTCTCGGGACTGTTCTATGTCTACCTTAGCGCTGAGATTTATTTGTGGCAGTCCGTGGGGTTGGTCGGGTTCTACTTGTTCTTCGTTGGATTTGTATTTTGGATGGACTTAGGCGTGGATGTCAAGAATGTGGGCGAAAAGGGGGTCGAGATGGGGTTGAAGGACATTGAAAGGAGTGATCCGGAGTATGGTGGAGGAGGTCCTGACGGGGTGGGGGCTAAGCTCAATCTTCGAGTCTTCTGCTCCTGTTTCGGGAAGGTACGTTTATTTCCCATTTGCTTTGCCTTTGGAATGTAGTGTGTTTTTGCATCTTTCATCATTACTCGATTGCGCTTGTTTCGTTATAAGAGATGATTTTATGCGCAAGGATTTTTTTTTAACTTCCTGAACCAATTTTTTTGCCGTTCTCAGCTTTTTGTGCGGCACACATAGAATTTAAAAAATTCACAGATGATTATTGGTCACATGTTTGATGTTATTTCGGTAGGCTGACAACAAAAGAGCAAGTAAAATCTTGAAACAGCATAAACGATATATTTCTTTTGTTTCCCCAACTTAACTTGGTAATAAATGACAATGGGAACTTGATGAAAAATTCCTGAAATATGGCTATCCAATTTAAAATCAATTGACAATAAGTAGAGAGATCTTTCTTAGAGTTATCAAGGTAACACATCATAAAACTCTTGTCACCTTAGGCTACCAGACCAGGCTGGTAAGGGGGGTTTCTTAGACAAGTGCCCAGGCAGTTGGATTCAATTAGACGAGTGCCCTTGGTAGCCTTGATGCACTTGATTACTCATCACCTTAATTACCTTGTTTGCGTTATTGAAATTTGATATTTTGAACAATTCAACATTCGAGTGGTTTAGTTATTAAAAATAATAAAAAAGTAGATTCATTTTCAGTGGTTTCCCTGATCAAACTAGAAGGTGCCAAGGAACCATGCAAACCACTAAAGAGGGTGCTGTTGAATACACCAACTATGCCTAACTTGTGAAATAAAAAATGAAATTAATAAATTAAAATTGAGTTTTATTACCATTTTTTGCTTCCACCCAAGGTTTGAGTAGGTACAAATTCTCCCAAATGTTTTATTTTTCTTTTATGTTCCATACTTTTATTTTGGTTCTTTAACATTTCTTTCTCACCTTTATTCTTAACCTTTGTTTCTACCATGGAATCAAACATTGACACATGTTGGTGAAATTTTGCCAACATGTGTCATTTGTTTCAATTTATGGACGCAACATTAAAACCAATGTCAACATGTTAATTTTATTTAGACACAGAGCTTTGATGCTTTTCTTTTCCATGTTTCCATTGACACGTCACTGATACGTCAAAGCTTTAGCAACATATGCTTTTTAACATCATCAAAGTTTGACCCAAAATCAAAGTTGATTTCTCTACCCTCTTCATCTCCTTTCGGTACTTCAGCTCTTGATTACCTTCTCTTCTTTTTATTTCTTTTTTATCTTCTTCTTTTTTTCAATTTTTCATGCAAATACATATGTTTATTTCTTTGTAATCCTAAATACATAGCGATTTGTTGTAATTTTGTATCTTCACATTTTCTATCCACAGAAATGCAAAATGAACTGTATGTACTACTAAAATCCTTTTTATTTGTTAGATAATTTTTAATATTCTGTATTGTGTAAGATGATTAGGATCATAATTCATCTCTCTCCTTGGTGTCACCTTTAAGTCACCTTTTGCCTTGTACAGGGAGGGGAGATCTTTGGTATGAAGACATTGTTTCTAGTATCAATCTTACAAATATTTATGGTTTTAGTGAAGCAAGAAGCATCTAAACTTTGTATATCCCTTGTTAGGTGTATTGCCAGTTGATACCAAGTAGTTATTGTTATAGAGTTTAAGGCAACCTCTTAGTCATTCAATTATATACTGTTTTAACTTAGACCTCTTTAGCTTTGAGTTTGTTTTTATAGAGGTGTTAGTCATGGAACTTAATAATTTCAATTTTAAGATATTTTTCTAATAAAGAATTTGGTTTGTATTAGAATTATATCCATTTGTATAGAAAAATTACCCATTATAGCTTCAATATAATTGACTCACTGTTTGATCACATTCCACAAAGATGCACTCATTCATTGTGATGCTTTGAATGTTGTTGGGACCTGGCAATTTTTGACACGACACGATAACACAATTTTTACATGACACATCATGTAAATATGACAATTATCCAAGATATATATTTTGAACTATTTTGAAAGATCTATACAATGAACATATTTTTATTTTTATACTAATTGGAATGATTATTACCTAATCTAACATGATTATTATCCAGCTATACATTTTTAGCATTTAAAATAAAATATTAAATATATAAATATAAAACTAGATGCAAATGTATTTCTTACATAATTGAATTTATAGTGTTGTCAATAAGTATTCATAATTTCATTAAATTATATGAAAATATGGTAAAAATGATAAACACGTTAATATGATTATCTGACTTGATATGTATACAACACAACTCAATTTCCAGGTTTGGCCCATATCAGCAGAAGATGTCAATGAAGAGAGGAGAGAGGGGGATTTGGCTACTAGATGATACTTCAGTATGGAAAAAACCCTTAAAAGAAGATGTTGATGCATTCAGTCTCTTTTGGCTGTCAGAGTTGGATATTTTGCGGGAATTTGGTACATACACTGGAATCAATGAAGTTCACATTCTCTTAGCATGCTTGGCTAGCTATCAAACTGATTGTACTCTTCCTTATTTGATCCTGATCCCCCAACTTGGTTGGACATTGTGGTCACTCTAATGGCAGTGCTAGTAGTAGCACATCCTCTAGGGCAAAGTTGTTGAACTCATCCAAGATGGACGACTACTTGATTGACTAATTATATCTTTGATGGTGGCATACATGTCTTCCCTCACCAACGTATCTCTCTCCCACCTCTCCTCCCTCTTCAAACTTTCCTCATTCACCCTTCCATTTCCATGAGAAGATTATATCTAATTACTCAATTTTAATTCCTCATTGTTGTTGCTACTATTGGTTGATCCCCTTCGATGGTGATGACCATTATTACCTTGGATTTCTATGAGATTCTCCATCAACTCTGGTCAGTTTGGTTTTGTACAGAAAAGAGTGAAAGGTGTGCTTGGGATATCTAGAGATTGTTTTGTCTGATTGGACAGAGAATGGATGGCAAGTAGAAAAATTGTTGCAGGCCCTCACCTTAGAAAACAAATTATTATGCTTTACATAGTTTTTTTGCTAATTGAAACCTGCCACATGTATGGGCTGGGCTGGCCTAGAGAATATGAAGTGACACCTCCACTTTAAGGAATCTAAATTGGGTTTTGTGTCGAATTTGGATCTGACAGAATAAGGAAATGTGTCAGACTTTGATGAAAATTTTAGTGGAAATTTGTATAATCACAGAAGTTAAAAAAAGGTCTAAAAAATACAAATATTAAGACAAGCTAAAGTAATTCAAATTATACGTCCAAGAATAATCAGAATAATTTTCTAGGAATTTATGAATTTGAAAACAGATTATACTTTCTATTTAAAGTATTAGAATGCAACACAAATGTATTATATTAACCAAAAAAATGTTTTTAATGTTCAAAAAAAAATACAAACCTTACTACGTCTCATTGCCTAGTAGAATACCTAGCTGGTTTGAAATAGGATTCTATTGCTTAAATCTACTTAAATATTATGAATAATCTTGAACTTAGCCTAAAGCAAACAAAAATTCGGAAATTTCATTTCAAAGTCATACAACTTTAATTCTACACAAATCATCAATTATACAATTTAATATACCTTACATCTAACTTAAAATATGCTTTAATCGAAAAATTAAATCTGGACACTTAGAAAACATTCGAACTTAGAAGAAAAAAAGGAAACATTTTAAATAATCTTATATCCAAACATTCCAACGTTAAAAATATCATTTGTAGAAAAAGTACCTTAGATCTTCAATAGGAATGAAAACCTACATTGAATCAACTAAAAATAGCTTCTATGAGGTGATCTTATGAATCCGGTAGTTGCTTGGACTTTTCTGGCCAGAGGTGAAAGCAGATCTGGCAAAGAAAGTGCAGCTTTGACAAAGTTTCAACAGCATTGGTGAGATATTATACTTGGAAGGAAAAAAAGAGAGGAAGCCTTCTATAGTAGGAGAATAGGAGGAGAAACCAAAATATGTAAAGAAGAGAGGCTGCAATGGTTACGTGAGTGGCAATTACAGATGCCAATTGAAGTTCGAAAACTTTGCAGACATGGGGTCCCACCTGTATAAAAAAATGCAGGATTTCATCTGATAAGCCAACATGTAATGAAATTTCTCCAAAATTATGAAATCTTTTGTCCATCGATATACAGGTGGTTGCCCCGTAAGTGTGTGTTAGGAACAACCAATAAGGAAGTTTCCAATCCTAGGATGGACAGAATTTCCTGTCTGCAATAGTGACTCCTGATGTGGGGTGTTCAGTCTGACCCCTAACTTCATTTTGTTAAACCATGAGAAACAATCAGATCTGACTTGTGCACCCCTACAACCTGTAGTAACCCAGTTGTGAGTGCTTGTCGATTGTCCACTTGTGGTCATTGCTTCGACAGGTTGGATTATCCTTCTTCTGATTTGTATGATTCACTTGCTTCACTGTCACCTGGTCATCATTTTTAACATGTCACACTTAGCTGACCGAAGAGCATGCATCACCATTTGATTCTCTAGTTTCCAACTATGTCAACTTAGAACCTGCGAGGCTATATAAATATGGCATTACTATACCTGCCATAGATACGGAATCTTACCCAAAATTGGTCACCCTCTCATTCTGACTTAAGCATCAAAGAGTGTTTGGTGAACCCACTCTTCGTTGGTCCTAAGCACTTTCTTTTATCTTTGCAAGGTGCAATGGCCACCCAGTTCACACCCAAGCTGGAAGGAACCTAGATTGGTTTCATCCCCAGTCAGACCATCCATCTAGAAGACTGCTCGTAAAGATGTTGAGAAAGGAATCATGTTGTGATTAAGGTATGAAGGAAATTCTCCTACTTGTATTTGTGTTTAAAATTAGAGAAAGTAAGATGTGCCATTACCACCAATACATGCACAACTACCCATTTTTGAGTATCATGTTCGCTAATTTAAAAGAATGTTAGATGCCATAGCTACATATTTTATATTTCTGACCTCGTGGAAATGAAATTCAGCAAAAATAATCAATGCTTAAGATCTTAGAATATATTTCTAAGATATCACAATGTTGTGATTCCTATTATCCTTCAATATCTCCATATGGACATTGGAAAATCATATATGAGTAGAAGTAACTGCATCTTTTACATAAAAAGTTGACAATTGTAGTGCATGAGGCCTATACCAATGTGGATTCTAAAGAGGGTCTAGTTGCATGTAGCTTTACTTCCATAAATGGAGAGATTATTTCGTAGGATTCAAACTTGTGGCTTATAGGTCATAATGTAATTGTACAAGCCTAATCTCTCTAGTATTGATCAAGCTTGACTTTAAACATTTTGAGTTCCATGATTTCCACCAATAAAACTATGTTGAACTTATATATCAATGTCAAATCGAGCTGATTCTCTGAAGTCCAAGTCCAAGGAACTTTTATTGGTTAATATTGTAGTTCTAATTTCTAATCAGTATATTAATTCATAGCATCTGTTCTCTATAATATATTTATTTTGTCATACAAACTCATCAGATTTGAAAAATACGGTACCCAATACTTGCTGTAAACTTTTAGTTGGAAAGGCATTACACGTTTCATGTAAATAACTGCTGTTATAATCAGCTATTGCATTTAGTCATGATTTCATCTTTTTGTGCTTTGATTTTTCTGGGTAAGTAATTGCAGTTTAAATAATTTTTCCTTTATCTTTGATCATCTACAATTATTAGTTATTTTATTTTATTTTATTTTTTATGCACCATCTACCTGTTATTATCGTGCTTAATATTTTTATTGGTGTAATGGTATATCTTTGTACATAATTGACGTCTAATTGATTTCAATTTATTTTGTTTAGACAGATATCGAAGACATGGAAAATTCCAATTTCAATTCTTTTGAAACTCACCATCCCGTCTACGTCACCTTCTCAGTGGAGCAGGTTCTATTCCTCATCTAACATCGTTCTCTGTCCTTTGATCCTTCTATATGCATTTAGGTCCTTCATACCATTAGATCATCCATTCGTATTTCTTGTCCCACAAGCTCGTTTTCCTCTTTGGTCTATCACCCTATTTGTGAGTGTTTGCTTTGGAGTAGTACACTATATTCTTGAAAGAGATCCCCCAGAAACTGAGATGATGCCAGAAACATTACTTGCTTTTGTCATGAGTGCTTTTTGGATTTCCACCGTGGCTGGTGAACTGCTCAACTGTCTGGAAGCTATTGGTACTACACTGGACTTGCCCCCTACACTTCTTGGTTTGACGGTACTGGCATGGGGGAACTCCGTAGGGGATCTTGTTGCTGATGTGGCAGTTGCCAAGGCAGGTCAGCCAGCATTGGCAATGGCAGGTTGTTTTGCAGGGCCAATGTTTAACATGTTGGTTGGTTTGGGCACGGCCTTGGTGATTGAGACATGCAGAGTGCACCCAAAAGCTTATGAGCTCCGATTCCACATAAGCATCGTTGTTGCATTTGTGTTCCTCTTGTTTAGTCTAATGGGTTCTCTCTTGGTGGTGACCTGGAATAGATTTCGGGTAACTAAATTTTGGGGTTTCTGCTTGGTTGGTCTCTATCTTCTATTTACCACAACAAGTTTAGCCATTGCCAAATTTTCTAGGTAAGTGGTGCATTTTTGAACTATTCTCAGCTTTTCGAGAGGAGCGTGAGTTGTCAATAGAACGATGAATTTATCCATCAAGGATTAGCAGTCTTTAGATGATGACTGCACATCAGTTTCTGAAGGTATATGATATAAGCTGGATGCCTCCAGGTACCTCATGCTTGTCATTTATTTTGTAATCGTCAATTGGAATATCTCTCCAAGGGCAATATGGTCGAGAAAATTCACCTGGGGAGATCAAGGGAGGGAATCTTAATTCTTTCATTGACTGTATGATTGAATGAAGTTAAAGGTCACTAACATGAATGCAGAATTGGAAGTCAGCTACTTTCCAAATAAACAACTTCATCGCAGAAACAACATGAAGTTGAAGGTCACTGACTATATGATTCATCGCAGGGCTTGTAAACAACTTCTAGTACCATATGAATGCACTTTCCAAATAAACAAGGAAACACTTTTCCTGTGTTATAATGGTCTCCATTTCGGATGCGAAGATTAGTTTTTCATTCGATTCAAAACTCATTATAAAGAAACGGAATGAATCTGATGTTCTTTCAATCTGAAAGGAAATCTTAGTCATTATGTGATGCTTGATATTTCTCTATTTTTTTTCTTGGACTGGTCTATCCTTACCATTTTATATGTGGTTGTGCCTTCCATGTCAATCAAATTAGTGCAGTTCGAATCTGATCGGAATTAGCAGAAGTGACGGTTAATTAGATCTATGGATTCTCTAGTGTCATGAATTGAGTTGGATGTTATTTATCTTTTAATCGATGCTTGGGAGACGATGATAGACTATGCGGACGTAACGCAGCATACGATCCAAAATTGCCGGACAATGGAAAATGTTGCCACGGTGGTGAGAATGTTGTCTCGACGTTTATTCTGGGCCTGTCATGGGTTCATGTGTGAAGCCTCATTTTGGAGTTGTTTTTAAAAAGTTGAATTGTAAGAAAAGATTTAAATTTATGGAATTTAATCGAGGATGATAGATAGAAATACTTTAAAAAAAAAAAGATTCGTTTGGTTGTTTATGTTTCTTGCTTACTTCTCTTCTAGGGTGGGGTAACGAGATATTCTCTGATGTTACGTAAACCTATTTTTTTACAAAAATTAGATGTCTTGATTTGCCATCCTAAATTTTCTTCCATGATATATATATATATATATTTGCATGATTTGATGTGTAGAGCAGTTGCCTTCACATGTCATGATAAACTCCAACGTAGGCTTCTGAAGCTGGTGATGCGGAGCTACCGAAAGCGAACGCGGTTTACATCACTGACCAATTCAACAAGTTCATCTCAAATGAAATATGCAATTTTTTGAGGCCGTGCATGTCTCTCATCCACCAGTTTCCCAGGGAGGTTTGAATGAATGAGATTCATCGAATCCATCAAATCAACCTGTACCAAAAGCAAATTGCACGAATGAATAAATACGGCAGTGTCAAATTTCTTCTTTCTGATTTTCCCAAGTATATGTCATCCTCCACCTTTCGGTTTCAACTCCATAAGCTTAATTATTACCGACCGATGGATTAGAAGACCCTCGCAAGTAATCCGTCATTCTTCCACATGTGTGGGGCCTGTAGCCTCAATCCAGTAGTAAGTAGTATGAGGCAGGGAGAAATGCGTGGATTTGATTTACCTTTCTCAATCACGCCCTTATCAGGATTCAGATCACGGGCGTACAAATACGACTTCCTTCGGCTTTGCTGGCCACAGAAGAAGTTTCAATGAATGAAGTCATCACCAATACGTAACACAGTATCGATGAATTTCTTATAAAGCTGATTTTTTATCTCAAACCCCAATGGACGGAACGGCTCCCGCGTTGGAAATTAATTTGTCCGGAGTGACATTTGGCAATACAACTTTAGAGAAGTTTATAAATTAGCAGTTGTCAACTTTAGTGACATTTGGCAATACAACTTTCACGCGTTGGCATTGGTTTTGCGTCTAACTGTTTTTAATAACATTGATTTACGACGATCACCGGCTTCTCCACCCGTAGTAGAGTTGTAAGGCACAAAAGCGTTCGGCAACCGGAGTACCAGCTTCAGCACCTAATGGTAACTTGGGCTGGAGCTCACGTTGTCAAAATTTAAGTTAATATATGATCAAGTGATTTTGAAATGAAATATTTTGTAATCGGTATTTAATTTAATGGCTAAGTTAGATTGTATTATGATTACATCATGGTATGAGTCAATTTTAGAGCTCATCTTTGAGGTTCCTCTCTGTTTACCATCCATTAAACTCAATCTTCTTTTCTTTTCTTTTCTTCTCTTCTCTTTTTTTCAAAAAGACAGATACATGTGTGGCAAGATTCAAAGAATTAGAATTAGAATTTTTCTGCTGGACAAGAACATGATGACTGGGCCCTTCTCAGGATCATCTCCAACAAGTGGAGTTCTCATTCCATTCTGTGGCTGTTTCTTCTCCACAATTTCATGAACCGGGAAACTGGTGAACACATAACATCTTGTGATTGTTCTTATCCAATAAGCCCTCCCCTTCCCCCCTACACCACAAATCACCATATCATGCTGCTGACCAATAGATTAAAAAAAGAACAAGCGTTACCCCCACAAACTTCATGACTTTGGAAACCCTGTAATCCAACCTTTTGCCATGCAAGGATTACAACAGATCACTTCATTTTTTGCAAATTTCTTGATTTACGTGACAAGATGTGTCATGCAGATGTCCCTGATACAACTGACATTTTTTGATCTTTTAGAATTTGTTTTCATGCGTCCCTCTGTTATTTCCAATCGTTTGGGCCCATGCTTCTCTGATTTTGCTTGCACTTGTTATCTTAACAATGTTTAACGACGTCGACATTGGACTTACTTAACTGCTTTACCCTTATCTCATGGCCTTTGGAAAGGAGACCCTGTAATTTCACATGGTGGTTAAGGTCTTAAAGATATGTTTGTTCACAGTTATCTGATATGCTAACATTATTTCGAAAAACTAAACCATATTTATATTTCATATGTCAGGTCGATCAAGAGCATTCTAGTTTTAATTAAAGATCTTGGAAGAAAAGGTTAGGCCATTTGTTGCCGGAGGAGAAGATATCACAAGGGTCCCATTATTAGACATGTAACTCAAAGCACTTATGTTTTGATGAAGGAGAAATGGAGAATATGAATGAGGGTTTTAGGCTTGTCGGTAGAAAAAGATAAAGGAAAATTGAGAGGATGAAAGAAAGTGATTTTAATTTCGGTGTCAAAAGGTAAGGGGAGAAGTGAAGAAGACATTGGGTATTTGCCTTTTACCCATCTCCTAAATGGACAAACCTAACACAGGGATGCCATCCAAATCAACACTGGGGCATTGAAACAGCAGTCTTAATTGAAAGGGAGATTGCAAGCCTCTCTAGTTGTTATGAGGCTGGGGACTACCGGTGAGAGTCCGGTCTAATGTACCTGGGCCAAGTACATCATTTGCAACGGAAGAAGGGATATATGGTTAGATTTTCACCTTAAAAGTAGTGGTGTAAAGGATGCGCCCATGGTTTGGGATCCACTTGGCTCCCGCCGCCGCCGCCGCCGCCTGGTTCACCAACAGATGATCAACCTTCGTTTAAGAAATTTGTTCTGGTTGGTGGGTCGTCGTCCAACACCTAGTACCACCACTTGCTGCTGTTGCTAGTTAACACCAACTGATGGAGTTGGGTATGATCCGCATCTTCCAACCTGCAGGTGTCGCACGCCCTTGGATATTTTCTCTTCGATTACTGCCAAAGGATTAATTCCGTCGTGATCGTTCGTCTATCACCAACAGGGTCGATCGATCGATCGATCGATTCTTCCCAGTTGCTTTATTCTTCTTCTTTTTAATTTGATCCGTCGTCGTCGTCGTCGTCTTCTTCTTGTTTGGTCTCTTCTTCTGCAAGAAGGAGAGCCCTCCCAAAAGGCACCACGAGCATGCGTGGATTGCGTTGCCGGAGGAACATGTCCTTTCGAGTCGGGAAGCAGGCAGTGACGTGATTGGTTTCCAAAGCTTTTACCGTTCGATTCGATGACGTAGCAGAATCTAAGATTCACCTTTTCTTTTTTATCAATTCATTTTTTTTCTTAAAATTTCAATTCAAACTTAATTGAAGTGCAAAGAACTCATCACACGCTAGTCATTCTTACTTGCACCAATCTGAGACTTTTTATAACGTTTTTTTTTTCTTCTTCTTATTTTTGGCTTATTTATATACTCACTTAAACCAACTTTGGTACTATTATATCGAAATCTAATTCCAAATCAATTAACGATAAACGAAAGCATTCGTTATATATGTACGATAGGCTTAATCCTGTGAGACTCTTCTCTTCTCTTCTTCTTTTTTACTGATTTACCGTTTTGAGTATTTATTTATTGGGGTATATAACCTGAGTAAGAATCTACGTTGTTGGAAAAGAGAAAGAACCAAGATAAATTAAACATATTATAATATCCGTCACTCATTTTTAATTGGTTTAAAATGAAACCTTTGGCTACGTCACACCACATCGTACAGGGTAGTAATTAAAGGCACGCATCAAATGCATTTGGAGCCATGCAAAATATCAAAGCGTCGGCAGCGTTAATTAAATAAATGAAGTTGGTGCACAGGCGATTCTCTCACTCCCTGCAACGCATCCGTAGGTAATTTTAATGTATAAAAATACCAGAGCCAGATGGTTTTCTGTGGTATTATTTAATTTGTTGTCGTGACAAACGGGCATATTCTTCAATCGTACGTTGTAAATAACGCCCGCGACATACGTATTATATGATCGGCAGTTGCGTCCTCCAATTTTCTTTTTTCTCTCACGGCCTCTAATGTGATAAGGTCATATTATTTGGTAAGTTGACAAGTGGTAGAGAAAATATGAATAAATTGATCTAGTAATACATCTATTCCTATTTAGAAGAATAAGTGCGCCTAAAGTTAGAACAGTTGGATTCCCTGAAACCAACTTGTATTCTGGTACTGTTGTTGTTTATTCTGTTTCTAACAATCTTAAAGCATAAGTGCCAAAAGCATAAGATCATATCATGTTAAAATTAATAAGTGATAAATAAAAGTATTTATCGCATATAAGGTTTACTTATATTCTTATCTTTATAAAATTTTTCTAATAGAAATAAAGATCTTTAAAAAAAAAATTGACATATAAAATTAGATGATATCCATTTTTTTAATAAACACATCTGCCTTGCCGGTCTGCTTGCAAGCCTCCCGTACCTTTGAACAAAACCCTCGCGCTACATATCCGAAGGTATAATTTAGTAATGATAAAGAATTTTAACGGTGTTATTAACGTGTGTGTATTCGAACATTTCAATTTGCGATTTAATTAATTTTTTGCTTGAATTTGGAAGAAGAAGAAAACTGCATTCGAAAGGTCGTACGTAGCCAGCCAGCGACGGCTTTGATGGTGGTCGTGAACGCGGCCCATTCTTTTGGCGATGCGAGATTTAATTCTAGTTGAATTGTGCGATGCAAATTGATGAAATTAATTTCGTTCTTGTATTTTTGTTAAAAATAAGTTTTGAGGGAGAGTGAAAAGACGTGACGTATTTAAACTGAGCTCCCTGTCGACCATGGACGTACACGTACGTGATGGTTCCACCTCATATGATCGATCGATCGTTCGTTCAATCATCCCATTTCGCTGCGCAGAAATAATAAGAAATCTATTGAGAAGGGGGCGGGGGAGGAAATGGGAGGAGAGCGAGAAGCAACACCACAAGACCAAAGATAAAAGAAAAAGGTTGGGTGAGAAGGAAACGGAGAAGAGAAGAGATAAGACGTTGGACTTCTCTCGTGGAAAATCTGTCACAGGTATCGTAACCTTCTAGATTTTAAAAAGAAATAAAATATTTTTTTTTTATGTTATTACGTGATTTGTTCGTAAATATTGTCTGCGGCGACGCGTTATAAATACGACTCCTCCTCCGTCGTCCATCGTTCCCATTCCTATTCCGCCGTCCTCGTTCCTTCTGGGTTAGCAGAGGAGAGGATTAGTTAAAGATGTTGGCCGTGTTCAGTGGTTCGGTGGTGGAGGCCCCGGAGGAGCTGGTGGCTGCTGGCAGCCGGACGCCTTCGCCGAAGACGACGGCGTCGACGTTGGTGCAAAGGTTCGTGGAGGTCAACTCGCCGGCCGTGTCGGTGAGGATCGGCAGCGGCGCCGTCCTGGCATACTCCCATCAGAAAGGGTCCATCTTCAACCCAAGGTGTGTGTGTGTGTGTGTGTGTGTGTGATATGTGTGTTGTATTTGGTTGTGGTGATCGCTCAAAAATTGGGCGACGGCGCAGGTCGTTCGCAGTGAAGGATGAGGTATTCTGCCTGTTCGAAGGGGTGCTGAACAACCTGGGCAGCCTGAAACATCACTACGGCCTGTCGAAGAACACCAACGAGGAGGTGCTGGTGATCGAGGCGTACAAGGCCCTCCGGGACCGGGCTCCTCACCCACCCAGCAACATGCTCGCCCACCTCGACGGCAACTTCGCCTTCGTCGTCTTCGACAAGACCACGTCCACCCTCTTCGTCGCAACCGTGAGCGCCAACTCTCTGTTTCTTTTTGATTAGCGGTGGAAGATGATGCTCTCTGTTTCTCCTTGGCTTCCTGATGAATTCGTTGGTTGGTGGTCGGTCTACCAGGACCCCGATGGGAAGACTCCTCTGTACTGGGGCATCACCTCCGACGGATACGTGGCCTTTGCCAACGATGTGGATCTGCTGAAAGGGGCGTGTGGCAAGTCCCTTGCCTCCTTCCCTCAAGGTGACTGATCGATCGACCCGCCCATCACCTTCCGCCACCAATTTCCTCCTGCTCCTTTTATCATGTGTGATCGGTCTTCTTAATCAATCCCAGGTTGTTTCTACTCCACGAGCTCGGGTGAATTGAAGAGCTACGAGCACCCCAAGAACAAGGTGACCGCTATTCCCGCAAGAGAGGAGGAGATATGCGGTGCCACTTTCAAGGTACATCCCAGTGATCTTAATCGTACAAGAGTTTCCCAGTCAACATTAATGCTTCAATTTCCCAGTGATCTCAAACCATCTACTCACTAAAACATGTGTTGCCTGCAACACAAACACAACATAACACAGGTGGAAGGATACGGAGCTCCACAGTTGAATGCTCTCCCATGAAGCCTCCTCTCTCCTTGCCACCATGAATACCTTGCCAGCTAGTGTGATCGGATGGTTCGGTCTTCCGTCCATGCCAGTGTCCTCCTTCCTTGTGCATATGTTTCTCTGCTCTATTACATATATATATATGCTGTAAGCTTTGACTGGGTTTTGATAAATCGTCGGTGGCAGTGGATAAGCAATCTATTTGGATGTGCTTGGTGTGCTCATGGTAGATGAGATGACAGCAATAAAGTATGACTGCCTTATTTTTACAATACAAATCTGTTGGTAAATTAACTAACTTTTCACATTCAAATCCAAAAGTAGGCAACCCACATTAATTCATAGGTAGCAACAACTAGAGCTCGATACTTCACCCACCTATGTATGGTCTGCTGTTTTTTAATCTTCCAGGATGTAGGTGAGTTGCCAAGATAAATGATACAGCTTGTAGTAGATCTCCAGATCTCCCAAAGAAGGGGCAGATTCTTCAATTAGAATCAAGATAACATTTCAACTTGATGGAGTATTCTCTGGTAATTAAAGCATATTCCTTGGAAAGGGTTATTTTTAAGGTATTTAAGAACTCCAAGGGCAGCCTCATAACATTCCTTATATAGTTTAGACAAAGTAACTAGGTTGTTTAACAACATGAGAAAATCAAAGTTAAGGTATATTTTTTGAAGAAGCAAATTCTAAATCAGAAAAGAATTTCAAACTTACCAAAGTCTTCAGTTTTAAATCCATCGAGCATGCAACAAATTCTTAACAACAGAAATAACCAGAAAGGTCATTCCCGGCAATTAAAAAATCATCTACATCAAATAATATTACAACATGGGTTTGATTTTTATTGAAGTAAACAAGGAATGGTTAGCTTTAGACCAGGTAAATCCAATACTAATAATAAGGGTGTCAAATAGTTTAGGAAATCGATTTTTAGAAGATTGTTTGATGCTATATAAAAATTTCTCCCTATTCTCTTGTTGGTCCAAGTAGGAGGCATATGTACGCTGCTTTTAAATCACCAAGAAGAAATGCATTGATCACATCTATTTGTTGTAACACATCATTTCTTCGTGGCACAGTGGTCCTAAGAGTAGTCATTTTGATTGTCAGGACAAATGTCTCTTAATAATCTATTCTTTCTTTTTTATTATATTTCTTAGCTACCAACTTGGCTTGACTTGACTTTATATCCTCCCATATTTTCGTCTTTTTTGTATTTAATTTTATAGACTGATTTACATCTTATCGGGTTTCTCCATGGGAGTAGGCCGACAACATCCTAGGTTTCATTTGCTTAAAGTTCTAAATTCATGACTTCTCTCCATCTTCTGCCCAAAATAACCTCATCGTAGGCATCAGGTTCAATGCTTTTGTCATTGGCAGCTAAAAAGGTCTTGTGAGTGAGCTTTTAAGTGAAAGGTGGTTGCTTATAGTGTTTGGTACTACAATGGGCATTAGGTTTATCAAGAGAGGGACGGCAGAATTCTCTAAGCCTATCATGAGGTCTAGTTCTTCTACATGATTAGCAAGTGATGGGTTGATTAGTGGTGGTTTATGTATGGAACTGTCTCCAGCTTTGGTTCTTTCCATTGGTCCAATAGTAGGAATGGCTTGATTAGTCTCTAAAGTTTCTTCTATGGCCTTACTGATGTTATTATCCATTTCTCATAAGGGATTTGAAACAAGATCTTTAACCCCCTCAAGAGTAGGGAGTGTAGATAGTTTGAGGTTTGATGTGCTGACTAACCTTTTTAATTTATGTTTTCAAAGGAAAAGTGTCTTCAAGAAATATGGCATCGTCCCTATTAGTGATGAACTTGTTATTTTTTCTAAGTCAAATTTATAGCCTTTTTGACCTATAAGACACCTAAAGAAATTAAAATGGCAACCATGAGTTTTATTGTCAAATTAGTTGCATAACATAAATGAAGTCAATATATTATTTAAAGGAATGATATACCATTTATTTTTAAAATATACTAATAATCCATATAAAATGATATATCAATTATGTTTAGAAATGTCAAATGAGTTGGGCCACTACAAGTCAGCCTAATTTTTTTAAATCGAGTTGGGCTATAAAAATTTTCAATGTCGCCTTGCGGGCCAGCCCACAGGCAACTTACAGGTTGAATGTTCAATTGAACGTTTATTTAAATATTTTACGAACATTAAAATGAACGTTAAAAAGTGTTTGTTAAAATTGAACGTTCGTTAACAGATAAAGGGAGAGAAAGAGGGAAGAAGATGTAAAATTTTATAAATAATGAAGAAAGTTAGAATTTTTTTCACAACTCATGCTTATCAACATTGGTAGTGCTATTATTTAATCTTCTCTCTTTTTCTCACAAAATATATAAAGTTTTCAAGTTTCAAACTTTTAGCTTTAAAATTTTTTCAACTCTTAATTCAACTTCTATCTACTGTTTACAAAAATGACACACAACTTTAATGAATTCAACTTTAATAGCACTACCAATGCTGATTTTGCAACATTTCAATGAGAACAACAATACTCTTGGTCTTAAATTATAAAAGATAGGACATTTTCAAATACTTCTAAGTCAAGAAAAAGATGTAATTTATTATCAAAGTTTATAATAAAAATAAAAGATATGAAAGACAACACTGGAATGGAGAGAGACTGTTGCAACATTTGTAATGCAAAATTCTCTTGTAAAGTTTTAGGTGATATAAGTTATTTATTTAGACATTTAACCAATTGTTCATTAAAAAATCTTGAAAAAAATAAAATGATTTAAAGATAAATTAATTTTAACATTAAAGGTAATATAACAAAATGTTATTATGATCCTAAGAATGTTAGAGAACTGCATGTTAAATTTATTATTATTCAAAATTTACCTATTAATTTTGGTAATAGTTAATATTTTTAAAATTATATTTCATAAACTTATTGTTCACAATTTAAAAAAGTTTTTAGAAATACAACTAGATAAGATATTATTGATCTTTATAATAAACTTAGAATAAATTAATTAATATAATAAGTTCTATTAATACACATACATCTGATACTTGGAAGGATAGAATTAAAATAGAATATATTACTATTATTGCATATTTTATTGATAATAATTGAGTTTTACAAAAAAAATTAATAGGATTTAGAATAATAAATTATCCACATAATGCTCATAATATTTTTTCTAATATTATGGAAATTTTTGAATTTTATGGAGTTAAAGAAAAAGTAGTTAGTATTATATTTGATAATGCATCTAGTAATAATGTAATTATTCCTATGCTTAAAAATAGATTAATTCTACTAAATGGTTTTGATTTATTTTACTAAAGATGTATACATCATATAATTAATCTTATAGTTGAAGTAAGTGTTAAAGAAATTAAATCTTTTGTAGAAAATATTAAAACTACGTTAACTTATATTTTAACTAGTGGTAGATGTCAATAAGAATTTAATCATGTATGTGATTTTTTCGACTTATCACATACGATATTTACAATGGTTGTTCCTCGTAGGTGAAATTTATTATATTTAATGTTAAATAATTGTTTACCTTATAAAAAAGTTATAAAAACTTATTATAATAGTATAATTGATGATAGTACAACATCATTAGATGAAAATAATTTTACAGTAGTTAATTATTTTATTAAAATTTTAAAATCATTTTATAATGTAACAAAACATTTGTTAGGAATATATTATTCTACCTTTGTTTATGTAATACACCATTTATATAATATTGTAAGAGTTTTTAATAATTATGGTAATTATATATTTTTTACACTTATAATTTTAAAATGAAAGAATTTTTTTAAAATATTGGAATGATATACCTCTTTTATATATATTAAGTGATTTTTTAGATCATAAGATTAAAATAAAAGTTGTTAAAAAATTAATAATTGTAATACAAAATTGTTTAAATATAGAACTTAGTGTAACAATTGAAAATACAAAAGAAAGTTTAAATAATGTGTTTGATTTATATATTACAAAATATGAATCACAATAAACATAATGGACATCTTATTTATCACAATCATTATTAATTTATGATTTTAGTATATTTATCATTATCATCATCTCTCCCTCTATATATCCCCCCCCCCCTCTCTCTCTCTCTCTTTCTCTCTCTCTCTCTCTCTCTCTCTCTCTCTCTCTCTCTCTCTCTCTCTCTCTCTCTCCCTTTCTTTCGTTCTCTCTTTCTCTTTTCAACAATCTTACCATAATATTTCATGAAAGTCAAGTACATAAGTGGAAGACATAAGAGAGAGGATGACAAATGGAATAAAATTTAATTTCTAATCTTTTGAGCTTGAAAAATAAATTATGAGATTTACTAAAGAGATAAAATTTTAAGATGTATAAACAGTCTCTTTATAAAATTAGACAGAAATTTTTTTTCGTCCAATGCTACCTACACAAACCCTCTTAACATTCAAAATAAACAAAGGACCTGTTTGTGCACCTGAAATTTGAATTACGTAGAATTTGAATTCTAATGGAATTTGAATTCTAAAGAATTTGACGGAAAGAATTCAAAATCTGGGTGTTTGTGCATGTTCAAGAATTTGATGAAAATTAAATTCCAAGTGTTTGTGCACATGATAGAATTGGAAGGAATTGAATAGAATTGATTTTTAATAAAATTAAGTATTGACTTAAAATAATTAGTGAAAATGTAATTAATTTATTAATGAATTATTGACATTAATAAATGAACATATTATTAAAATAAATGTTTATATATCATTTATCAATTAATTAAATATATCATTATATAAAATAAATCAAAAATTACATAAATTGATAACTTTTTAGTTATATTACATATTTAAAACAACAAAAGAATTTATTACAAAAAATCTACTCATTATGATGTTTGTAATATTTTCATTCACGACCATCCCACATTGCATACATAATATTTTCACAAAATTTATCTGCAATTTCTTTTCTTTGCTCTTGCGTGTTGTTCCCAATAGTGTTAAGTATTTCATATTATCTTTTTATATTTGTAGAGTTTTCAACTTGTATATCACATTCATCTTCTTGTACTTCATCTTCAAGATTTTGACATAAGTGTGTTTTATCTGCTTTACGAATGAAGTTGTGAACTAAAAAATATGCCAACACTATTTTTGCTTGAGTTGTGAAATGAAATGGCATATATCATCGTAATATTGCAAAACAATGTTTGACTACTCCAAATGTACGTTCAATTACTATCCTCAACTGTGAATGTCTATAGTTGAAGTTTTCCATTGCATTTGTTGGTTGTCGATTTCCTTCATATTCTGATAAGTGATATTGAACACCTCGAAATGGACATATAAACTCAGGCCTATTTAGAAATCCAGCATCAACTAAGTAAAATTTACCTACATGTATTTGAACATCATTTGAAATAAATTCAATTTTGAAAATAAGGTGACATAAAGGTAGATCATAAGCTGTATACCTCGTGGTACTTGTAAACCATTGCATTGAGTTGTTGCATCTTGAAGGAGTCGAGCATCAACAGCTGAACCTTCCCACCCACTAAGAACATAAGTAAATTTCATATCAAAATTACATGCACCCAATATGTTTTGTGACAATTCACCTTTTTTATTCCTAAATCGGGCATTCTCTTTTCCATAAATTGTGGCTTTAATGTGTGTACCATCAATAGCACTTATACAATCCTACTCATACCAAAAATAAATTTAATTAATATATAAATGAATAACATGAAATATCAAAATAGAAATAAAAATTGAAGTGTGTACCTTGAAATAGAGATAAACATTAACATCATTTTGTATTCGATTGTGTTTGGCAACTTCATGTTTAGCTAAAAGTATATCACCTATTTTTAATATAGCATTTATCATTTCATTGAAATATGTACTGACAGTCCATGCTGAGCGATGAAAACACTCTTTGGTTACTCCATACCTTTGATTTTGTCCAACTGTTACTAAAAAAATAGCAAGTTTCTATTCTACACTCATTTTTACTATCTGATATTACTTTCATATTTCTTAAGAATCCACAAAATTGTGAAAAAACATGTTGACTCATTCGATAAATTTTTCCTACAGTTGTATGCTTGATATGGTGACGATGGATTTAACAATCTTTGTACATATTCTGCTCCTTCCGTATTGTATATACAAGTGGTGGATGTTTGAATCCCATTTATAATAATTCCGCATAGAAATTTCCACGTTCCCAATATAACTTTTCTTTTTTTCTTCCTTCGTTCTTCGTCTTCGTTAATAATGGACATAAATGTTTTCATAAATTCTAGTCCCTGCATCTGTACCTATCATACCAATTATGATTTAATAAAGAAAACATAATAATAGCATACAACGCAAAACAATGCATACATCAACAAAATGTTTACACCATGTTACATAACATTAAGGATAAAACAAGTTCAATAAATTCAAACATGTTCAACAAAATTTAAATTTTTAAATGAAAAAAGCACATCATTTCAAATTAAACTTCAACGATGAAGTTCTCATGTTCGGTGGTAGACGCTTAAATTGATTCTTCTTTGATTCTATCTCCAATAATTGCATTGCCTTGTATTTTTCTTCTTCTGTAAGATTTGTAAGTGAAAGTAAAGTAGTGAGAACATCATCTTCTTCACGATCTTTTTTCTTTAACAATTCCATCTTCCTCTTCATGTATGTCAATTTCCTTTCTTCAATACGTTGTGTAAATGCCATCTTTTCCTTTTAGATCGATATCATGTTCTTTTGTAGTTGTATGACACGCTCTGTGTATGCTATTTTCCTCGAATTTTCTTTCATATCTTCACTAAAATAATTCATAAGTGATACACCAACATTGTTCGTTGTAGTTGCCATAAGTTGTGATTCAGCATGTGGACGTGGACGTTTTCCTTTCCTACATGAGTCTACATCATTCAAACTAGGAGGAGTTTGAGTAGGAAAATGATCTTGAGCTTCAGCCTCAAATTCCATAGTATTTTGTGTAAGAGATACATTATCAAGGTCATTTGTATCTTCATTCAAGTTCACGGTTGCTCTCAAATTTGTTGTACTCATTTTAGTTGAGCCTGTTGCAAGATTTCCTTCAAATATTATTTGAAGTTGGTCATATATAGGATATGCTTTACCTTTGTATTGTGCACACTTTGGATGAACCTATTAAGAAAAAAAACATTAGTACAAATTGTAAGCTAATTAAATGTTAAATTTAAATTTGAAAAAATTCAACTAACCATAACAAATTCATCCCAAACTTCTTTTGCGATATTAGTATGTCCATGAACGAAGTTCCATCCCTAATCACTTTGTGCATCAATCTTTGTATAAATCTTGTACATTTGTCGCTATATTTTCATTTGAGTATCAATATTTTTCTTTTGGATGTTACCTCATGTTTCTTTATTGTAATCATCAATTACCTTCAGCCAAGTATCAACTCATATCTTTCTATCAGGAGTTTTACCATTACCTTCCTTAATAGCATCGCACACCTTTCTTAATATCATGTCATCCACTTGAACACTTCAACTAAAATAAGATCTTCCACATCCTTTCTTGTTTTCCATTTCCTAAGAATACATATATGAACAAAATATAAAATGCACTACAACATAATATAGAGATGGACATTACCATAAACATTAGATTCACAATATACACCTATCAATTCAATTTTGGGAATCATAATTTGTTACTTAGTGAATGCTAATTGCATCATTGCAGTTTCAAAGTATGCTTTCAGTGAATCATAAAATAGTCTTGTCTCTCAGTGAATGCTAGTTGCAACATTGCAGTTTCAAAGTCTTCTCTTATGATGCAAAATGATGTCAGAAATAACATCTGCAGCTTTGATATTCTAGGAATTTGCTGAACCATAAATGATGTTTGCATTTATTGAATTGCAAGAAGTTAGCAAGGAGGAATATACACAATCTATATACACAAAGAAGCTAGTAAGGAGGAATATACCTTGCAGTGAATTTGAATATAACATGAAGAAGCTAGCATTCGGGAATATACACAATCTATATACACAAAATACCACTGGATTCACAATATACACAAATTCACTGAAGAAGCTAGCATTTGGGAATATACACAAAATACCACTGGATTCACAATAAAATACCATTTGGGAATCATATTTCTTGCTGCACATCCAAAATTTACGAATATAACATGAAGAAGCTAGCATTCGAATCAACAGTATGAAGAAGCTAGCATTTGAATGTGAAAGTAGCATTGGAATGTACTTGTTCAACCAGAGAACTTACTGTTGAAGACGGTGTAGGCGAGTGGGAGGCCGAGCGTAGGTGTCGACGAGTGCGAGGGGGAATCGACTGCGGCGTGGGCAACAACAACGATGCAAGTGAGTGCAAGGGTGAGCGTGCAAGTATCGGCATCGAGCGTGGGTGCTAACGAGCGCGAGGGGGAATCGACTGTGGTAAGGGCGACGGTGCAAGCGAGTGTGAGGGCAAGCACGTAGGTGTCGGGGCTGAGCGTGGATGCCGACGAGCACGAGGGGGAATTGACTATGGCGCGAGCGAGGGCGACGGTGCAAGTGAGTGCGACGATGAGTGTGCAAGTGTCGAGGCCGAGCGTGGGTGTCGACAAGTGCAAGGGGGAATCGACTGCAACATGGGCGATGGTGCAGGCAAGTGTGACGGCGAGCACGTAAGTCGAGGGGCCGAGCATGGGTGCCGACGAGCATGAGGGGGAATCAACTTTGGCGCGAGCGAGGGCGATGGTGTGCGCGATCATGAGGATGAGCGTGCAAATGTCTGGGACAACGAGCGTTCGACGAGGGATCGCGAGAGGCTGATTGTCATAAAATGAATTCCGACCTTTAGGTTGGGAATTCATTTTCCCAACCTTTACATGTGATTGGAGGAATTTGAATCCCAAATGGCACAAACAACTACTCATTTAAAATCTGATGAAAAAAATTTTAAATTATGTTAGATTTCGAATGCACAAACCCTTAAAAGAATCAAAATGTTACGTCGTTATATTGTTTAATCGCTTAAAAATCTACTCCATCGTGAATACATGAAGTTTGCATTTTTTTTATTTTTAATTTTTTAATCTACAAAATTTAACGTTTAAAAACGTAGAAATGATCAAATTAGTCGAACTCAAGCACCTTAAACTTCAAAAGGCAGAAGGGTCGAGACAAAACAAAGAGTTAGGAATCGTATATATTTATTTAACAATTTTTTTTTTTCCTTCGATCAAATCAAAAGTTAACTTCAGTTCGATCGGTAATTTTTTTATTTTATATTTATATTATTCGATTGATCAAAATTGGGTAACTTTTTTATTTAATATTTATATTATTCGATTGAATTGAAGATTACCTTCGATTTGACCGAAGATTAGGACATTTTTTACTTTTATCTTCGGTTCGATCAAACTACGAAAAATACTGAATAGACAATAATAAGTTAATAACCTTTAGTGAGTTATGATAAGTTATCGAAATTCCAATAGTGAAACTTGTTGGGTTCAATAACTCTACAAGTTTATATATATATTATATTATATATTAATGTATTATGTATTTATGCGAAAATACACATTTTTTTAGATATCTGCGTTTTTAGTTTTCATTTTCATTTTTTTTAGATACCTACGTTTTGAATCTAAAATATTTTGATTTCATCATTTTTATTTCGTTTTGGGTTTGAGTACCTATTTTTTGTACCAAAAATTCTTTAATTTTCAATTTCTTAGATATATATATATATTAATAAGTATCTAAAATATTTTAATTCTCCATTTTGACTATTAACAATATATATATTATATATAAGAATAATAAGCTTAAAATAATCAATAAATAAAATAAAATATATAAAAAATATGTAAAAAATGAAAATAAAGATAATTATAAAAAATAAAAAATAGTATACTAACAATATATAAAAAATAAACTAACTAAAAAATAAAATATTAATATACTACGTAACTAACGTTACGGGCGACCCACGCGCAGGCCCAGCCCGCACAGACTGCGGCCACGGGCGTGTCTGACCGATTGACACCTATATTTATATCTCACGCCTATCGAAAATCGACTTTTTCGAAACTTATTATATTCATATCAATTTCGAGGCTCTGGCAAAGGTCGGGGTGCTTGGAAACGTGCATTTTCCATCGGAATTCCGAAAGAGGGGGAAAACGGAGCTCACGTTCTTCTTATGCTTTGGCGGAATATTTTTTGTTATTTTTCTCCCGTACAAATACGAAGAAAATGATAAAAATAAATTTCGTTATTTTTTGGACGTTTTCAAGGTACAGAAATATCTCTCAGTTAAAATTTTTTTAATTAAATTTTCTGAAAGTCCGAACGAAAAAATCTTTCGCTGCGAACGTTGATCGTCATGTATCTTGCAAAAAAAAGAAAAAGAAAAAAGAAAAAACATTTATCTCAAGTAACGGGTTAAATGTCCAAAGGTGACAAGATAAAACACGTAACGTTTCGTGGCTTCGTGGTTTGACTGTAAGACCCCACGTCCAAAACTCGCAGTCGAGCCACGTCTCCGGTCTCCTCCCCCACCGAAGATTCCGTAAATCCCTCTGCAAATCTGGCATTGAGGCCGGATTACGAAAAGGAAACCCAGCAAACGACATCGCAGATTCCCTGAGAAGAACCCACGGGGCCATGTCGGTGAAGCATCATCGTCACAGGAGTGGAAGGAAGCATTAAGAACTAGAATCCAGGAAGATCTTTCCCGTGATTCATTCCTTTTCCATCCTATATGATGTGGTTAAGCGTCACCCACATGACCGGTACTTGATGATGTAGATTAGTTGGAGAAGACGACATCAAAGCGTAACCCACGGTCTGAGCAAGTGCGTACCGATGAGCAGGGCGGTGCAGTCGTCGGCGGAGGGGGAGATGAATGGGGCCAAGAGTGGGAACGACCCAGGTCAGCATTCGAGCTCGGCGAGAAGACCGGCGTGCCTGGTATCCAGGTTGAGCCCCGTGTTTCAGTTTGGAGCCGTGGCTTGCATTTCCTTCGCCGTTCTCTGCCTGGTGGTCTTCTTGTTCTACGCTGGCCGGCTTGGAGTCCAGCCGCCGGTGGGAGGTTGGGTTGGGGGTGGGGGTGGTGGTGGGGTTTTGGGTTCCGAGCCGGTGGTGGGCGGAGGTGAAAGCTGCAACCTTTTTGATGGGAAGTGGGTGTGGGATGAACGGTATCCTTTGTATGATGCGAGGGAGTGTGGGTTTCTCGACGAAGGCTTCCGGTGCTCCGAGAATGGGAGGCCGGACGTGAACTACACCAAGTGGCGGTGGCAACCCAACCATTGCAAGCTTCCGAGGTCCTCTTCCTACTCCTCTTCTGGTGTTTGCCTTGTTTGTTCAAAATCCATGGCTTGCTTCCAACAATCGGTTCTTTCTTTTTTCTTTTCTTTTTTTCAATTATGGTGGTTCTGAAAAATCTCATCTTTTTGTAAGAGGAGATCCTTCCTCTTCGAGCTTTGGTAGACCTTTTCCTTATCTTGTCATGTTGGTTTTTACTACCGAACGAATTTATGAGACTTTTTTTTTGTAATGATCTATCAGATTTTGTGTCGTGCTTTGGTTCATCATCTATGGATTTGGTCCTGTAAAAAAAAGTTCTTTTTTCCTCCTTTCAAAATGGTTTATGAAAGTTGGCTTCTTCTTCTTTTTGTTTCAATTCAGGACAAAAGGTGCCTACCCAAGTAAATTTTCAGAAACTTTTTCCTCGTTCTTGCCATTTTTTCCCTTTTTCTTGAATTCTTGTGTTCTGTGTACAGACTTCAAATATTTGGAACGGTTTTTCACAGTCTTCTCCCTTCCTGAACTCTGCCTGGGGTTCTTCACTCTCCTGCCATTTTCTTAATCTAGCACATGACCTCCTTGCCCTAATTCCTTCCTCTCGGCAAATGTTCTTCCTTATGCCGATTTCTTAATTGCAGATTTCATATTGGAATACAAATGACCGTGTCTGTCACATGCCACTTGCGATAATTTATTCAAATTATTCTGTCCATGCTGATCATTTGAAATTGTTCTTCTTTTTTTTTGCAAATCTGATCCTTTGAAATTGATCTATCCGATTAAATACTTATTTTATACAACACTTATTTCCTCCAATATGTTCTCCTCTACTTGTGTCGTCTGCTTTGGTAGTCGTGTTCTTTTATAAAATTGTTTTTTTCTTTTTATTACATGTTTTGTTCTTTTGGTAATGCTTTCTCTTATAAATATTTTTTTTTTCTTCCTTTTGTGTTCTTTCATCTTTCACGTGTGCGGTTTTCAATTAATACAAACATTATAAGTTTGACGTTTTCTTCTCGATCTTTTTTCACGAGTGTGTTGACCACCGTCTGATTTTTAAGATTTATTTTATTTGAGGCACATTTGATTTAAGGATCCCTCATGAGAAAATTATTGCTACGTTTTTCTTGATGCAGAATTTTCATGATTGTCAATAAAAGTTTCCGTATTACTAGTCAGTATACTTTTTTGGTATTATAACTGGAGACCAATAGTTGGCAGGGATCTACTTGTCCATTAGAACACCATTCGAATTGTTTCATGGAAAAGGACTGAGGTTTATCTGGCAACCAATATGAACTGCATTTTGGCAATTTTTTTTTTATCTGAAGATTCCTTTACCAATATGTTGATGTTGTGCTTTATTTCTCTCTCAAGAAATGTAGTAAAAATGAAGGGGAAGTTGTCTTCATGGGTTTAGATGTTATACTTTTCCTTCTTTCTGCCTTCCAGAGACACCTTTCCTATTTAAGCCATTTTTGAGATTCCTTGTTTATGCTGCAAGGGGCATTTCTAATTATGTTAGCAACCTGAAGTAATGCCTTTCCTCATGTTTCTGACTTACATTTGTCTTTGGAGAAAAGAAAAGGTTTCAACCTTGTATATTGTATCTGCAAAGTTAAGTGATGCTTGAATTTCCTCTGGTTCCTTTCCCCTCTCTGTTGCAGATTTGATGCACATGATATGCTTCAGAGGCTACGGAACAAACGCCTTGTGTTTGTAGGTGACTCAATTGGGAGGAATCAGTGGGAATCTCTTCTCTGCATGCTCTCCTCAGCAGTTGCGGATAAAAATTTGTTCTATGAGGTGAATGGTAACCCAATAACCAAGCACAATGGCTACCTTATATTCAAGGTCAGAGACTACAACTGCACCATAGAGTACTATAGATCTCCCTTTCTAGTTCCCCAGGGCCATCCTCCAAAGGGGTCACCAAGCAAGGTTCTTACCACTCTTAAACTGGATATCATGGACTGGGCATCCCCTCTCTGGAAGGATGCTGATATTTTGATCTTTAACACCGGACATTGGTGGAACTATGAGAAGACTGTTAGAAGGTAACTAGCCTTCATGATATCTGATTGTCATCCTAATGCATTGGCTTGCTTTTTGTTTCTTTTGTCAGATATCTTCATTTTTATCTGCCCAAACAATTTTATGAAGTACAAAAATTTGCTTGCTTTTGCCTCTCCTGACTCAGTGAGTAGCTTGTATCCCACACCATCGTGGAAATAAAGAATGACTTGTTTAGTCTTGAAAATAATATGCATGATTTTTCCTAAAAGAAATGGGAATGACTTTGTGGTATAAGATGCATAGGGTACCGTTTAGATTCCTTCCATTCAAATAATCTATACTGTAGTTACCATCTCAAGAAAATGGTTAAGCATCTCAAATATATACACTTACCTTGCTTGTTTTCTGGGACGACCTATCTAACAATCTTCAGCAATTTGCAACAATCATTTGTTTACACCTCATGAAGCATTTTGGCTTCCCATCTTTAACAACACAGCTTGGGTGGACATATTAATTAAATCTTTATACCTCATTCTTCCATTAGTTAAAAAACTCAACATAAGTTAAAAAGGAATCTCTTTTAGTCATCAATAGTGGAAAACCTTCTTATAGGTGCCTATAATATGTAGGCATCCCTTTTTTAATTTTTATTTTTAAATAAAATGTAATATTCATTTAGTTAATATATAACATAATGTACCATGTTTTAAATATTTCATTCAAATCCAAGCTGGTTAATTTTCATCTCAAATTTGACAAAATGTGTTGAATATTATGACCATTAGATGAAGGATCAATAGTTCTCTGATTCAGGTGAAATTTCAGCATGTATTTATAGATATCTAACAAGTTCTAAATGGTTTTTTTCAGTCAATGTGTTTATTTGTGTAAGAGAGTATCTACAACCATATTAGGTGCTTGAATATAAGCACCTACAAGAGTTTTTTCTTAACTGATAGAAGACTGAAGCATTCTGTCGGTAACCTGATTTTAAATAAGAGGTATACAATTGTAAAACTTCTTGTAACACTAATTGATATACCAAAGTAAAGGAACACATGCATTTTACACTATGGTATGGCAAAGTAATTTTTTCTCTAACCAAGTTTATTTGGAAACACATTTAATGACATAACTTATAATTACCTACAAAATCTATTAACATTCTATAAATTCATGCTTTTACATATCACAATCAAGTAAAGGCATCTGACGAGAGGCCACAACTGCTGGGAATATTCAGTAAAAAGAAAACATGGGTACTTCATACTTTTTTAAAAGGAATTTCTAAGGAAAGTGATTTCTCACAGAGTCACAGCAACTTAAAAATTTCTTTCTTGAAGTTGCTGATTTCATCATCCATGTGCTTGAAATAATGACTGAGAACAAAAGTTATTGGCATTCATCGAAGTTTATCATACCTTGAGGATACTGTAGAGTCCCACATTATTTAATCTGTATTCAAAAGTGTTGAATGAGTATGAAATCTGATACAAATGAGTGTTAATCCGTATGCGGTTAGAAACATGCTTCAAAAATTCGTATATGCAGTATAATGTCTTATAATCTAAACTAAGCTCAAGTTCAAAACATGGAAATATGAATTAGTGATTATAATTTTTTTGCAGTGGTTGTTATTTCCAAGTAGGCTCAAATGTGAGGATGGAAATGTCCGTGGAAAGTGCATATAATAGATCTGTTAGTACATTGACTGATTGGATACAGAGAAATGTGAATGCAAGTAAGACGCATGTCATCTACCGAACATATTCTCCTGTTCATTTCAGGTTCGTTGCAGCTTGAGCATCTGCTTTTATTATTGTTAGTCCTTGTTTTAATTAATAATCCTTAATCTACTGCCTGAATCAATAAATCCTTCTTAAGGTGGTCCACCTTGTAAACATTTTCTTAAATATGACAAGCTAAAAGGCTACCGAGTGAATTTGTCAAATTCCACTATATCTAATAGAGTGTTGTGCGAAAGGAGTATTCTTCTTGTGAGCATTATTTCATTTACTACTTGTTGATCTTTACGTATATATTTGTGAGTGTTTGTTTGTAACCTTTGGATTGGGATCAATTAGTTGGTGTGGCTATGGTGCTTGTACGAATACCATTGATTGTCAATCTTAACAATTGTAACGATTCAATGGTAGTTACATCTTTTCAAGAGAACATCAATACCATAGAATTTTCCTTAAAAATTTTGAGTGAGTGATTATTTTTTATTTAAGTCAACTTTGATTGATTAATGCAAAATTTGCTTAATTTCCACGCATAACATTACCTCTTTTCTTCTTTTCATTGTCTTCTAATTAATTCTAGACATTTTCCCAACCTAAGGTTCTGTGTTCCAAACTTGTGTTATGCCATCATATTTTGTCAGAGTAAATGATGTAAAAAATGGATTCAAAACTGAGAGTGGAAGGCCAAAAATATATTACATCTTCAAAATTAGCTTTGTAATTTTGTTGCTGTAATCAGGAAACATGGTTCTTCTGCAGATTAATCTTGTTCTTGCCGACTTCTTCGTGCTGTAGGGATTTAAAAAAAAAGTGCAATTGTTTCTTGATTTACTTGTTTATCTGAGATAAACAGAGCGTGGATTGCTTTCATCTTAATGTTTTAGGCATTTGAAGTGAGTTTAGATGAAGGACATATGATGTTTCATCTTTTTTTAGAGGTGGGGACTGGAAGACCGGTGGGAACTGTCATTTGGAGACTCTCCCAGATTTGAATGCTTCAAATCCAATGCCTCTGTCATGGGTTACAAGAGTGGTCGACGATGTATTAGCCAAAAGTGCAAAATTTTCAGATATTGATGTGCTGAACATAACACAGATGACACAAGAAAGAAAAGATGGTCATTCATCTAGATACTACCTTGGTACTGGAAGATTGGCCTCTCTTTATCGACAAGATTGCAGTCACTGGTGCCTCCCAGGTGTCCCAGATACGTGGAATGAACTACTTTACGCCCTCCTTTTGATGAGACAGAACTCTTCCATCAGCAGTGCACGCTCATCCATAGCTTAGGCAGTGAAAAGAAGGTGTGCTTGCTTGTTTCTAAAAATGCAGATGGTACTGCTATGCCTGACCTTTCCGAGAGAGGATTAAAATATGACAAGAATTTTCGAACTACCTCGGTGCAAGTTGAGCACCACAGGATTTGGTCAAAATGGAGGAAGAACTGCTGACTGCTTTCTGGTTTATGGAGTTCTCATGAAAAGGAAAACTGGGTGATGATTCAAGCAAGAACGCTGCATTGTTCCTCATTATGGCACTGGTGGGCGGTGCTACCAATGGAAAAAGGGGTGGATGTGAAGCATCAACGCTGGGTTTTGTTCCAGAGGCGAGGCATCACTTGAAACATGCTGGCGGTGGATGTTGGCACAGAAATGTCATGCCCAGCCAAGCTTTGCTCCTTCTATTACTGAAAGCTCTCTGTGCTAGCAGGCCATTGTTGTTTTGAGATGGTCATGTATATATTGTGATTTCTTTTGTTGTGCAATACATTTTTATGATATTTACGTGAAGAAGACGACTGGGTTCGTTTTAAACCAGTGTTAAATGGGAGATTCTTGTGTGACAAATCTGGCTGTGCAATAAATTTTTATTGGTAAAGCAAGATTTTAGGGTTGTCATGAATCTGATTCTCCCTTCTTATTCCATGGAATAAGCACTGTATTAACCACTGTTTTCAGACGGAACTGCACTAATTGATTAAATCAGATTCAACGAAAAATCAATTTCTCTTCTCTGAAAATTATTTTGACCATTAAATCAATTCGAGTTAAACTGGTTAAATTGGTCTGTTAAACAAATGGTCCAATTCCTTGTATATACAAAAAATCAGAAAAGCCTACAAATCTTGGCTTGAAAATTTAAATCTCATATACATTGCAAAAATAAATAAATTTAAATCTCATATGACCCAAAAAATGAAGTAAAATTTACCATATTATAAAATTTATAAGAATTAATGCTTGTTGTAATAGACTGACATTTATATATCTTGAAAAATTATAAAGAAAATCAATTTAAACCATCTATGAACTTTTAAAAAATATTCAAAGTAATTTATGGTGATGATGTCATTGGTTGGTGTTGAACTTCTTTAAATCATAACCGCCGGTTCAACTTTGAATTTGATTTCAAATATTAACAGTAATTGAGGAGGTGATAATTGATTTGTAGGCTTCTAGATGGTATGGTAGGTAATATAGTCCGATTTTCCGTAATTTTTTTTATAGTTGCAAAATTTCTTCTAATAAATATATGAGAGGAGGACAGTAATTCTCTGAATTTGATAATTAGACAATTACAAATGCAAGGTAGAATTTTCATTAAAAATGAACAAACCTTAGTCATTGATTGAAATATAATTACATTTCAGCAATTTCTACTAATTTTCAACCATTTTTTTTTATATTCAATACTTTTAATGAATATATTTCAAATTAGATTTACATTTTAATCTTTGGTAGATTATTGAATGAGCCAATTTCTCTAGACAACTTTGGAGAATTTCCCTCAAAAAATATAAGATGTTCGTATCTAAATCTAAAGGTTTAAAAAATTTGTAATCTTTGTTAAATTTCAGCCCTTGTTTTTGTAATTGAGATAACTTGAGGACAATAAGTTAATTTAAAATATAAAATAAAAATAAAATATGGAATTAAGAAACTCAGATAGATTTTAGAAAACCTAAACAAACTTAAACAAAATATAAGATTAAGAAAGGGCTAGACAAAAGTAAAGCAAAAGGAATAAGGAGCAAATTAAAATAAGGTTAAAAAAAGACTAAAATGAAATCAAAATCAAAATGAAAAAAAAACCTACCGTTATTGAAAACAAAAATTTATGTTTTTTCAAGGGAACACAAAACTTTGGTTGAATTGCATAGTTTAAACATCCAATTATTGAAGAAAAATAAAAAATTTTGAAAGGTTAGTAGTGCAATCAAATTTATTTTTAAAAGGGAAAAAATGCACACTTATAGTAATTTTTTTATCATGATCCTCTCGATCGATTTTCGTTTTGATTCACCGATGCATCCATCTCCCCTAATCCTCGCGAGCCTCCACCACTGATTCGGTCTTGCATCCATCTCGCCGGTTTTGCCGTCACTTCATTTCGTCTGAGCTCGCCCCTTTGCTTCCCACACCTCACCTTCCACCGTGGGCGTCTTGTCGAGTGTTTGTGCAATAATGAAAATTGTTAGAAATGTTGTAAAATAAAAAATTTAAAAAATAACAAGAGATAGACAGAAAAGTTAAGTATTTATGTATGTCAAAAAATAATAAAAAAATTTAACATATTTGTGTAAAATAAGAAATAAAATGATATAAAATTTTTACGTATTTATCTAGGAAACGACGAGAAATAGAAATGATGAGAAAAATAATTTTTAATAATTTTTTAAAAGAGTAAATAATAATATAACTTAAAAGTAATATTTTAAATAATAAAATATATATTAATTATATTTTAAATAAATATAATATATAATTATTTTATTATAAATAAACTTTTCATCACAAATATAATTCAGTAATGTTCAACAAATAACATTAATATTTCTTACTCTGTAACCCACTAATATATATTTTATAATTCATACTGTGTGTAGTACGCACTAATATATATTTAGCTGTCGTTACTACATTTTGTAATTGTCAATAATGTTCGTACTTGTCATTAACTATCTTTATACTATTTCACAAATAGCTGAATACGCTTCACATGTTACATTCGTTGATTTTACTCATAATACTTTAATCATTGTAACAATAATCCTCGTTATATACATAATGTGTTATTAATTTATAATATTGTGCTAACTATTATAATGTTATTACCTCCTTTATATACTACCGTGTGAATTAAAATGTAAATTCCAATTAAATTACGTAATTATCCATCTTGTGATGTATATCGTATAACAAAATACATATAATATATCATCATTATTAACTGTTAACTTTACTAATATGTCCGCATGTTTGTACAAATGTAACTGCTGAATAAAATCTAACTAAACCATTTTTACATTATATGTACTACTTTTGCTTGCTGTTGTGTGTGTTGTTCTATATATCTTTATTGTATACTTCAGTGCTAAATTATCACATTAATTACACTTTACTTTTATATACCGTTTGTTTATAATGTATGCTATAACTTATTTTTTCATTATGCTTGTTCTATACTTAACTTGCTAATCATTTAAGCTGCCATAACTGAGGTTTTTGTCAACATATAAAATTTGTCAATTTATGGCTACAGTAACCACAATCCATTTCTAAGCTGCAAAGAGGATACTACGTTATTTAAAGTCTACAATTTGTGATGGTCTCTACTATAGATTGTTTGCATCTACTAGTGTACAAGCCTTTTATGATTCTTCTCCACTCAAAGCATTTAGTGATGCTGATTGGGGAGAGATGTGTATAATTGATGCTCTCAATCTGGCTTCTACAACTTTTATAAATCTAATCCCATTTCCTAGAGCTCACATAAGCAAATTGTAGTCTTTAAATCAATTATGGAAGTAGAATATTAGGCATTAGGACTTACAGACTATAAAGTTCTCTAGTTGATTATGCTATTTCATTACCAATGTGAGCAACGAGCATGAGCAGTGGACGAGCACCAGCGAGAGTAGTAGCAAATGTGAGTGGCGGTAGAGTAGCGAATGTGAGCAACGATAAAACATGAGTGGTGAGCAGCAGACAAGTGCAAGCACGAGCGGGAGTGGTGAGCACGAGTAGCGAGCAGGAGCGACGTGCATGCATGACTAATGAGCGTGAGCACAAGCGGCGAGCATGCACTATATAATGAGGGTTTTTCATGCGAGTGAGGGGGGGGGGGGAATTCTAGACCTTACCTAGGGGGGTGGCTTGAAATTGATCTTCCTTTCTCCCTTATATAGTACGAAAACCTTGGGAAAATGTTTCCCAAGATTTTCAAAGTGCACAAATATAATAACCTTGAGAAAGTATTTTCCAAAGTTACCTTTCTCAGTATTGTTGGGAAGCACAAACCCCTCACTATTGTCCTTCATGTTGAGAAGGTCTTCTAGAGCATCATTCTTCTATGCATTTTTTGAGTGTCATCTATTAATAATTTTGTTGTGATGATGAATATTTTATTAAATCTATAAATAAGTCTAAGTATAACAATCCCACAGTTAGGTATTAACATATTTTAAAAAGTTGTATATTTATAAGTTAATGTTTCTAGTTAGTTGAAGAGTTATATTAAAAACTCATATAGTTAAGTTATCTACACGTGTATTTTTAATATTTTTAATTTGTCACATATTTTCCATATATGTTTAGTAAAAAAAAGTTGAAGAGTTAGATAACTATTCGAATTTTTATACATGGATAGATAACTATTTGAGTTTCATAAAGTGACTAATGAAAAGTTAAGTTTGTTTATTTTAGTCACATGTTTTATTGGTGAAAAACTCAAAGAGTTATAGATAAGTCTTTAGGTTTTTACATGTCTTAAAGGATAAGTGCTCAATTAAAGTGGTGACTTAGAAGACGTATTCTACAAATCTCTAGAAAGAAGACTTTCAATTGTTCTACGATAATGGATTGTGGAAATTCAAAAATATAGTGGAAATAGTGAAAATTCAAAAAGACAATGGAGATTGTAAATAATTTAAATTTGAAATTAGTACTTGGGATCATGAATTATGGATTAAGAAGATGAATATGCCGAACGTGAAAACACAATTCTACTACTATAAATAAAGAATACAAGCTATATTTTATTCATCCTTACATCAATCTCTAATATCCCAACTTCGATATAGAGAAATCCCTATATCAATCTCTGATTTCCCAACTTCAATATAGAGAGATCTTGACTTCAATACATTGAATCCCAAACAAATTCAGAAAAAGAGCTACTACGAAGGAAGTCTTAGATATTCGAAGGAAGAAGGAAGCAAAGAGATATAAAAGTTGAGAAAATTTTCAGAAGAATTAGAAAGCTACATGCAAAAGCTCAGCTTTGAATATACAATTCAAATAAGGTTAGAATATGATAGATTTTATTCCATTGAATTGTAACTTGAAAAAATTGTATCAAAAATGACAAGTAGGACATTGTGTTGTAAACATCTGTAATTTCTTACTTTATCAATAAGAAGTTTAGAATTACAAATAATGAGTGTTTTGTGCTCTTGTTTTATCTACTTGATTTTTAAATTCTAAAGATACAATTTACCCCTCCTCTTGTGATACTACGACCCAACATCATCCACATCATCATCGTCCTTTGTGTTGAGGAATCTTTTGAAGCATCATCGTCTTGTCAAGCATTGTTGTTCTGCTAAGCATCGTCATCTTGTTGAGCATTGTTGTTCTTCGATCTAACTTTTGAGTGTTGCCCTCAACCATTCTAGGTAATGGATTTCCATTTCCAATGGGATTTTCAATCCACATGATGTTCTTTGATTGATCATTACTCTCGATTAAGATGTTTGGTTGGCATTTTCAGTCTGAATGTTGATAAGTTAAAATAGAATTGTTGAAATTTCCTGTAACAATGTTGTAACAAAATCTGCTATCATTATGCACTTTGTCTTTGTTGTTTAGCACTTTTCTTAATAGAATACCTTGAGATCTTTCAATAGGCACCAAGAATGTTGAATTTCATGTTGTATAAATGAAGTTACAAATTTTAGAATTTGGTGAACCCAAATTTTCTACCCCAACTACAATATACCTATTGACTTTATTTAGTTCTACTAAATAGATAAATAAGTATATATACATGTTAAAGAATAGGGATGTGCTCCATATTGGAGTGGAAAATGATGTTTATTGAAAAAGGGATGACATATTGCATGATTGATGTGCTAAACAAGGTTTACAAGTTGAGTGTAGTTTCCTCCATACAAGATTTGTTCGATGATTTTAAGTTTTAAAATTTGTAAGACTATAAGTGCATAGTGTCCAATGTGGGTAATGGTAAATATGGGTCATCCTCAAGGACTTGTGGGTTGATAAGTAGCTTTCCTTTTAAGTAAAATCCCCTAATTACTAATCTAGAATTTGATTTCGACAAGATTATTTGGTTTTTGCGAATTTCATCTTTAATTTCAAGCATGAAATATTCATGAAATTTTTATCCCAAGTTCTTGGGTAATAACTTTAGCTAGGAAAAAATCTAGAGGTCACAACTCAAAATAGAGCACTATTATAGGAAAATTAGAATCGAAAAATGCTCTATCCTTTGGAAAATCATGCATCTAGACACCTTTGTCTCAAAATGCTTGTATCTTAGGAAATGCTTAAACCAAATAAGATGAAACTAGGTGCGTTGGACACATCTTTCAGTAAGGTACAAAATAAAGGTAATAAACCTAATTTTTGGATACAAATAGTGGATGAAAAACTACTTTAAATTTAGATAAGAATGTGTTTAAAATGAAAAAGTGCATAATTTTAGTGGTTAATGAATGGTTAATTGAATAATATTTAGTTTATCATATGAAAATTAAGTCATTATGTTACAAATATATAATTATATGCCTTAATTACAGAATATACATAATTTCAAGGAATTAGCGTTAATTAAATATCATTTCTGAAAGATTAAAAACCTAGTTTACGTGTGATTCTATAGTATTAAACATGGTATGTTCTATTTTTACATATTTGTATCATGCACAATGCACGATAACAATCTATTGAGTTAGTGCTTTTTTCGTAAAAAGATTACGTGACAACTCATTGAGTTACAAGTTTAAAGGGTATAAAGATCACGTGAGAACTAGTTAAGTTAGCGAGTAAAACTGTAAGTTGTATATCTGAACTCATTAACTTAGCATTATGCATGTGTTGAATTTAAAGTTTACTAATGTTATATTATGTCATGTGAGTTGCACATGTTTAACTCATTAAGTTAATATAACTATACACATTAAGTTGCTTAATTAAAGACTAAGATAATGTATTGTGTTAGCATTTTTTTTTAAACTATTGATGAGTTTTAGACTTTTTAATTTTTGAAAGTATCTAAAATGTCTTTTGTTTCAGTAGGTTTCATTTTATGTACCAGATAGTTTCATTTTTTTAAATTCTTAAAGAGTATTTTATACATTATTTTCAGAAGGACACATGCCATAACCTTAATACATGACTTAAGTTGTCATTCGAAAGATTTTGATGAAAACTATCTGAAATACATCTAAGCATCGAAAAATTACATTTTGCAAGTATTCGAAACACTCATTTACCATCGAAAAGTTGTTTTAAAATTATAAGTTATTTCTTTATTGCACGTGATACATATATTATTATTTATAACAAGTCCATTGAGTTAAGCTTAACTTAACGAGGTCGGTCCATTGAGTTACAGTTAAGTCAACAGAGTAAGTTCGTTGAGTTACGCTAACTCTATAGACCAACTATTTTCTAATATTCGATTGTGAGCAGTTGTAGGAACAAAAAATGTGAAGGAAACCACGTCGCACAAACCATGCCATGATTTAAATTGTAGACAAAAGAAGTAATCACTACCATTAATCCAGCTAGTCATTTAGGTGGAAGCAGTTATTACTGAAAAAACTATAAAAGGAAAAGAGAAAGAACAAAGAAAAGTGTGGGTGGAGAACTGCACTAACTGCAGCAAGTGTTGAAAATTCCTTGAAGCTCCATCACCACCACCACCAATCTATCAGAGGTCTGTGAGGATACTTTCTGGATGTCAAGTCAATTCCAAGTCAAACATGGTGACTAACAACCACTATAAGGAGTGATTGTGTCATAGGAAAGGAAATCATTTTCACCAAACACTAAATCATCTCTTAGGAGACTATAAAGCTTCTAGCCTTAGTTTCGGGTTGATGCTGCTATACTGAAGAGGAGATCAACTTACAAAAGTCTCAGTTTACGATTTTATAGGGAGAGGAGCGCGTGACAGTAAGTGATTAAGTTTTTAGTGGTGTAACCGCGTCGCATGTAGTGACAAGAGTTCTTACTATCGATAAAGAATTTACCTTTCACCTTTTGTTCATCTTTGAGAACATACTACAACAAAAATAAAATAGAATCTCATTATCTATTTTTATGTTTATCAAATATGTGTTGTATTGTTAGTGTTGTTGAATGTTTTATGTTTATTTCATTCCAGAAAATAGAAAATCATATTACTAATTATTGAAACCAGTTCGTACTCAATTATGAAATCCTAATTAATATGGTTATTATTTGAAATATCCGAATGTTAGTGTTGATTAATGATAAATATAGTATAAACTAACATTAAAAGTTTAATTGTTGTTGTTTACATTTTGTGGAACCGTCTAATGGATGGTTGTATTCTTCTATGGACAGTAGTATTAATTTGAAGTCACTAATGAGGCTCGTTGAGTTAACTTAACTTCATAAGGATAGTACGTTAAAATAACTGTAACTCAACGAATTGAGTCCATTGAGCTAGTAATAATTCAACGAAGTGAGTAATTAAGAACACAAAAACCTCTAGTTATAAAAATTTAAATAGTTTGAAATTTTTACTCATTCTTTGTGAAATTGACTTGTAATTGCACACTTATGCGATAGACACTATGCATTTGTAGTTAATTATAAATTGGATTTAATATATTATTCGTGAAAATTGTTTGTTTACTTCTAAAAGAAAATATATATATTTAAGTAAACAATAACAAACCAAATGGAATGCAAACAGGCAACTATTGCACCCTGTTTAAAATGCTTCTCAAAATCATAACAAAACTCATCCAAATCTTGTGAAATTTTAAATCATCAAAGTTGGACCATGAAACAATGGATTTGGAAATTCTCAGAATTTTTATCAACCAATTCAAGACCAAATCAACATTTTATCGTTAGATAACGCTAGAGGACATAGAAATCTAAAGTTGAAATTGGGGAAAACCTTCAATCTTCACTATTTGATTCCAAACTCAATAAAATTTCAGAATTTCACTCAAATAACATTTAACAATAATCATCAATAATAATTCCCTCAAGATTAAATATCAAAAGAATGAACAATCTTCCAAAGTTTAAAGAACTAAACCTAGAACACATATATAATGAACATCTATTTGTTTTTATGACTTTTGCTATTGAAATTGAAATTGCTAAATGTTTAGAATGAAAAAGTGCATAAGATTAATGGTTAAATAATGGTTAATTGCATAATATTTAGCTTATCATATGAGAATTAAGCCATTATATTATAATTACACGAGTATATGCCTTAATGAAAGCATCTACATAATTTCAAGGAATTAGCGTTAATTAAGTATATTTGTGAACTGACGATGAGTTATATAGGCTTTTTAATTTCTAAGTATCTGAAATGTCTATTATTTCAGAGAGTTACATTTCATGTACCGGACAGTTATGTTTTAAATGCTTAAAGAGTACTTTATTATTATTTCAAGAAGGACACGCGCATGACTTAAGTTGTATTTTAGAAAGTTAGACTGTAATTATCTGAAATGTGTTTAATCATCGGATAGTTAGGTTTGCAAGTATCCAAAATACCTTTTTTCCATAAAAATTACTGAGGACACGTGTCGTGATCTGGAAACTTGACTTAAGTTATCTATTGGAAGGTTAAATGCTAACTATCCGAAATGCATATAAGTTTTGGATAGTTACAATTCGTAACTATCTAAAAAGTTTTTTTACCATCGTAAGATTAGAATTATGCATGTGTGAATTTAAATGTTTTATTATGTCATGTAAGTTGCACATGTTTAACTTGTTAAGTTTGCATAATTGTATGCATTGAGTTATGTGATTATACACTAAGGTAACACGTTGTGTTAGTGTTATAAGCTTATAAGTTATTTTTTTATTTCATGTGGTATATTATTATTATTTTATTAAGTCCATTGAGTTACACTAACTCTACAGATCAATTATTTTCTAATATACCATTGTGAGTAGTTGTAGGAATAGGAAATTTGAAGGAAAACCACAATTGCACGTATCACGTAGGAATTAACTCGTGAAATGAAGAAGAAATCACCATCGTTGATACAAATGAAGGAAATCCAACCGATCATTTAAGTAGAATTAGTTACTACTGAAAGAAATATAAAAAAGAGGAGAAAAACGAAAAGAAGAGTGTGGAGAACCACACTAATTGTAGGAAGCGTTGGTAGTACCCTGAAGCTCTACAACACCACCACAATCAACAACTATCGGCGGTCTATGAGGATACTTTTCAGATGTTAGGTCAATTTTACACTAAACATGGTGATTGATAACTACTATGAGGAATGATCACGTTGTAGGAAAGGAAGTCATTTTCACCAAGCACCGACTCATATCTTAGGAGATTGTAAAGCTTCTAACTTTGGTTTCAAATTGATGCCAATATACTGAAGATGAGATCAACTTACAAGTCTTGGTTCACGATTCTATAAGGAGAATAGGCGTGACTGTAAGTAATTAAGTTTTTAGTAGTGTAATCATGTCGCATGTAGTGACAGAAGTTCTTACTATCGATAGAGAATTTTTACATTTCACCTTTCATTCATCTTCAAGAACATATCACAATAAAAATACTAAAAACTAATTATCTACATTTGGAGTTAGTATTTATGTGTTGTATTGTATCGTGATTAATGTTATTATTGTCAGTATTGTGAATGTTTTATGTTTAGTTGATTCAGAAAATAGAAAATAGTTTTATTGATTACTGAAATTGATTTGCACAAAATATCCAAAATCTTAATGGTTATTATTCGAAATATCTGAATGTTAGTGTTGATTAATGATAAACATCATATAAACTAACATTAAAAAGCTTAATTGATGTTATTTACATTCTATGGAACTGCCCAATGGATGGTTGAATTTCTCTGTGAATAGCAATATTTAATTGGAAATTACAAGTTAGGCTCGTGGAGTTAACTTAAGTCTATGAGAATAGTCCGTTGAATTAATTGTAACTCAATGAACTAAGTTCGTTGAGTTAGTAGTAACTCAACGGAGTGCTTAATTGAATACATATAAAACTCTAGTTATAAAAATCAAAATAGTACATAATTCTTAATCAATCTTTGTGGAATCGACCTATACTTGCACACAAATACAATAGACACTATGCACTTATAGTTAAAATACAAATTGGACTTAGTAGTTAATTTGTGTGAAAAGTTGTTTGTTTACTTCTAAAAGAAATTATTAATATAAACATAAAAATAAACCAAACAAGTTTTCTCCAAACACTAAACCTAAATTAAAACTAATGTTCTAAGATAAGTCAATAAATAGGGAATGAGAAATGGTGGAGGAAATGAAAGAACTCACAAAGATGCCAAAAAGTGAAATCCTAATGTTGTTGCAATACCCCAACGTCTCTTCTTCTTGGAGATCTCTTCATGCACTTCAGCCAACATAAGGGCATGCAAGCCATGACTTCTAGAGCTCCTTGAGGCCTTGAACATGTTTGAATCACCCCCAACAAATGGCTCCTTTCTTGCAAATTCGTTAGGTGAAGATGAATCTTGATGAAGGTTGGCAGTTGTGTGTTGAAAGTGGTGTGGATGGAATCTCCCTTAGGTGTTGTTGATTCAAGGAATGGAGGATAGGTCTTGAGATGGAGAGAATTGGAAACGAGGAGGATTTTGAGTGGAGAAATGAGGCTAGAAGGGTGTGACGAGTAGAATGGTATGGAGGTGGAGACTAGGGTTATGGAAAGGGAGAGATGGAGGCTTGTTGTGGATGACTACCTCCTCTTTTATAAGCTCCTTTCATGCCTTGATGTCCTTAGATCTTGATCCAATGGATGAGAGTTGATCCACTTGATCTTCTACATTGAATCCTCATTCATCTTGAAATCCCTATAAGATACATTACTTCCAACAAAAAGAAATAACATCATACATACCACATTATATGAAGCTAAATAGAATACATCATAATGAGATTAATTTTCATCTAAAATGCATGAAATGGGAATAAGTTATTAATTTAGCTTAATATTGGAATTTATGTATAACAAAACCTTAATAACTTATATGTAGAATTATTTAACTCATAAAAATTCATAAAAATATGCAACATTTTGGCCCAAACAAGATTCTATGCATGACGAGCAAATGGTAGAGGCTATTCAAGATGCAAATTGATGTGTCATCAATTGCAATAGAGGTTGTTTAGAAAGTCAATGTACTACCTCAAATGTGATGGTAGGAACTTCAAGTATTGTGCATTCTATTGAAGATGTTCAACCCAAATTGTTTTTCTACCTTGACTACAATATCTTGATCACCATTTAAGTTTAATGTATGTCATTGATTTTTTTTGAAGAATGAGGATGTGCTCTTTGTATCCATGAACTACTTGAGAAGGCACTCACAAATTTTTACATTTAGTTTATCTTAATTATAAATTGTAGTTTTTCTCATGTGAATTCTAGTTGTTCTTCATTATTGATATGCTTAATTATTCATCATTGTAAATTTTAATTGTTCACTTGTGAGATTGGTGGAGCATTTGTAACTTATGCTAAATGGAAAATGCTCGATTTTGGAACAAATGGAAAAGTGGTAGCTTATTTTCATATGTTTAACTTATTTTCTTATTACAATTGGTTAAAATAAATGATATGGGTTACAAGCGAGTATTTTCATCGATTTGCTTGGACAGTTATCACATATTTCAATAAGATTGTAAATGCTATAATCAGATTATATTATATACTTATAACAAAATTTTCATTGTCAATAACAAGAAAAATTTGAAATGATACAAACGTTTTCTCATATTTTAAGGTTATGTTTATTGTATTATGTTGTCTCTTTTATTTTATTGATAGTATTTTTTTATAAAATTGACATTGTATTATTGACACTTAACATTTTTTTTATTTAGAATTGCATTGACATTATTGATGATATACATGTCAATGCCATAATTTATAGACAAGAAAATATTAGATACACAAATAAAAATGGAGAATTAATACAAAACATTTTAATTAATTATAATTTTGACAAAGAAATCACATACATTATTGTAGAATAGGAATGATCAGCTATAAATGTTAGAATATTATAAGATACTATTTTTCGACCACATGAGCTTAAAGTCTTACTTGGTATGACATTACTTTAGTTTACATGATTTTTATAATTTATTATTGAATTCTATAAAGTGTTAAATGTTATATATATTATGCATGTAAGTATTATTTAATAAACGTAGATTTCTCAGATTATTTAGAATTTATTTTTCTATTTCGAGGTGTTCGATATCATTAATCAAAATATGATTAGAATTAAGTTTCTTATAATTCAATAGAGAATTTTAATTATAGATATTTACAATTGAGAAATGTAATAAAATGTACATTTAAAGTAATTAAACATCATTTTACTATTTTAAAAGGATATATGTTATATCCATTTAAGACATAAGTGAATATTATTTTAGCATGTTTTCTTTTCCATAATTTTATTAGAATAGTACATTGAGAAGATTTAATTGAAAATTTAGTAGATGAAAAAAATGTTAATAATCTACTTGAAAAATGTATTAGTAATGTTGAAGAAGAAAATACACATTATAGTAGTTTGAGTATAGAATAAAGAAAAAGAATAGCTGATGTAATATGTGAATAAATTATGTATTTTATGTTAGAAAGAAATAATATGTAGTATGCAATATTTTTGTTAAAAATTAATTACAATGAATTATACTTATGTTGATAAGTTATTTTATATGTACATATTGTATATAAGTTATTTTACATGTTATATAGGTTTTTAATAAATTGTTAATATATATTATATTATTTAAAATATTACTTTTTAAGTTAACAGTAATTTTTATTAATTTATTATTTAATATTTTAAAAATTATTAAATAATATATTTCTTATAATTTCCTATAGTTATACAAATACTTCAAAATTTTATATTTTTTATCATGTCTTGTCATTTTCGTTATTTTAAATATTTTTTGCCATTTCATTTTTCTTTAAAAAATGTGTACAAACGGACTCGTAAGTAGAGAACCTACGACAAAAAAGTAAAAATTGATTTTTTCGATTTATTGAAAAATATTTTACAACCATACTTATTTTAGAAAATATTTTTAAATATTAATTTTAAAAAATCGCCAGAAGAGAGTTGCGGGAGATTGGGAGCGCCTCCGCCGGGCGGCCGAAACGGCGAAACCTCTGGAATTATGCTTCCGGGGGGCAGAACGTCGGGTGATCACGATGCCTCCTCCTCCGGATCTGCTCTCAGTGTCGAGCAATCCAATCCCTGCCCAATTTGTCTCGAACCAATCAAAGAAGAAGCCTATCTGGATCGATGCTTCCGTACGAACATCCCTAATCCTAACTCCGTCTCTCTATTATTCATCCATCTGCTATCAGTCAGCAATCTCGGTGCACATGTTTCTGTATCTTAGAGTTGAGGATGATGTACTTGACCGTTTCTAACAACAATCCGTCGTAGGAGATTTCTTTTTTATGAAAAGAATGGAACTTCTCCTTTCTGTATCTAGAAATGGACACAATCGGGTCAATTACCGTGCAATGGACCTGAGAGATAGTAGTTTCTTTTACTGCTGTGGTGAAGTTAACTTGTTAATGAAAGACGCTAGCCAACTGAATTATCCGTTGTTCCTCTTCATTTTGTATTGTTGGACATTCAATTTAAGAGTACGAACACAATGACCAGCAGTAATTTGTCTTCCGTACGGAATTTAATAGAAGAAGGAAACAAAATATCATGTACCCTTCTGAAACAGAAAACCCAATCACTTCTTATGAATTGTCTATGCAACTTCAAGGGAATGTTTCCGAATCTAAGAATGTGATATGCTCATAAATAAATATTTATAAAACAAGCTAACAGCATTAACTTCAAATCACAAAATCCTACATACCAGTGCTTGATCGTAGTGATGTTGATTATATGCATTAGTATCACATTATAATTGTGTATTTTTAATGCTAATAAACTTTTGTATCCCTTGTTAATTAATGAAGATTAATTTTTAGCAGTTAATGTAGATTAAAATACCCACATGCACCCTCATTTTTTCCATCTTTTCTAGATCTTTTTGATTAAAGCACCCATATTTATCTTTTTCTCATTTCCTATATCTTTCCTAATTCTTCTCTCATCTCTTCCTAAGATGTCGATTTTTCCTCCAAACAAAGCTGACAATGACAAATAGTGGTAAGCTCTAGTATCATGTATTGATAGGCTAAAAATTTCCATCAGCTTGCTCATAGACCATGATAATGTCAGTTGGGTTGCCAATGATATGTTGATGTCATCGGTGTGGAAGTCAATGATGATGATATAGGGATGGGAAAGCTGGAATGGAGTCAGTGCTAGGGTCATATCTATTGATGCTGATAATTTCAGAGGCCCATCTAGATATCTGAATATAGTGTTTGACAAAAATGGTGGTTGAGCCAATAGAGAAGAGGGTGGTTGGCCATTAGTTTGGAGGGTGCAGTGGTAGATAGATATAGATCCTAATCAGATTGGTAGAGTGCCTGATAATGACAGAGGTGATGATGTCTTTCACCAAGACAATGATATACATGAGGATAAGAGGTTTGATTGGAAATTTTGGATATAGCAAGTGAATCTGATGTGGACAATATATATATGAATTTGTTAGAGATTTGTATTTTTTGAGTAGGCAAGAAACAACTCATATTAAAGAAACAAGTACACCAAATATTATTAGGAAGATAAGCCACAACAAAGACCAAAGGACACCATACCTCAAGAAAGAGGATGACAACAACCTACTAATGTAAGCAACAGCAAAAATAGAAAAACAAAAAAACAGACCACTCCAAATCACTATGCTAGGGCATATATGCTCATACACAAATACAAGCTCAGCAGTGCAACAGATGCAGCCATTGCCTTTACGTGCCCTCATCCCCTGTTAGATTTACTAACCTCTGCATCAATCCAATAGAGATTGGCCTTAAATTTATGGGTTATTTTCATGTATAGTTTTACACCTCTAATTTTACTTGTACTGCATGTTTACCCTTGATTCATTTCATTGCATTTTTGTTGAAGTTTTATTGCATGTATACCCTGCAAACGTATTCTATTAAGGATACATATACAGTGATATAACAAATATGGAATGTATACATGTAATGCAAAAAATTGAAGGAAATACATGTTACATACAATACGATTGAATTTGAATGATATACATGCAAATAACCCTAAACATAGTTGCAAATATGTTGCCATTTTTTGAGCCCTTCAAACATTCTCACATGGTATCTAATTATTTCTTACATAAAAATGTGTGGAAAGGAAAAAAGTAGACTAATAATTTTAATTCAATTAGTTAAATTCTATTTACTAAACTTTTATAGAAAGGACAAATTTTAAAAGTTTAGAAGGAAAATCAACTCAAATTGAAATACTTGTTTAAAAGTTCAAGAAATAGAAAATTCAAAGTCTAATCAAAATGTGTCTTCAATGATCAACCCAACTCAGCACTGTATGATCAGAATGTTTCACAGCTGGCTGTATTTTTGTAAAATATGGCTAGTCATAAGGGGAGCCATTTGATTGGAATCCAATGGCTGTAATGAAACAACCATTGAATAGGTCGGTGATAGATTTCAGCTGGTTTTGGCATTCCCTTCCAAATGTGTGGTGGACTTGCAGCTGGGGTGGTGTGAGGCATGTGACCACTCACCAGGTTCTTTTGTTCACCTATTTTTTTGTCATGTAGTGATTTTTATTATCTTAGATGGTAATTTGACACTGACACTGGTTAAAGTGTCAACACATGAGTAATCTGCATCTTTTTTATTTTCTTTTTTAACCAACTTTCTTCTTCTTCCTTCTTTTCCCTGTAAGAGGGCATCTCCTTGTATAATCTGTGTTTTTGTTGATGCTTTTTGGAAGAATGATTAAAGTATTTCTTGGTATGTATTTTCTTTGTCTTTTTATTTCTTTCGTAAATGTAAATGATTTGATCTTCCTTATTTGTGATGAAGTTGTTTACTATATAAATTGCTTGATTTTGATATGAATATTTGCAATAGACTGTTTGTTGTATTAACATTAAATCGAGCTGTCAGTTTAGTGTTAGTTACAAATTCATCAAATATAATTAAATATCTAACATTGACACTAATTAATCATGTTGGCGTTGGTTGCAAGACTTCAAAAATAGAAGATAGCACCCCATTGATCAAGGACTAACATGCATTTTATGGGCTATGGTAATGGTGTTAGATATCGTACAGACACTCTATCAAGCACAAGTACTATGTACAATGTTCTTACATTCTCTCATAAGCTTGTTAATGTTTGTTTTACAGTAGTGTACAACGATGGATGTATTTGACAAACATTTGTTTCATGATGTTGGCACATTAATTTAAAGAAAAAGTAGAGTATGTATTCCATTGATACCAAAGTTACCCAATATCACAGGTTTAGTTATTATAAAACAAGATATAAAAAACAAGTCCTACTTCATGTCTTCAGCTAGCTGCCATGAGGATCAAGACAGTGATCCATGCTCAAAAAGTAGGTGTTGTTTAGGCATCCCAATTTATGTTCTGCCAAATACAATTCCTTCAATGGCTCTTAAAATGAAGACGCTGGAGTCCCTTGAGTTTTGTTTTTTGTGGAAAATCATATTTGTACTCTGTTGCCCAACCATCTTATCAATCTAATTTTTCTTGCAACAAAATCCTCATAATTAAGGCCTATCAACAAAGTAGATGTTATTAACAAGTCAACACACCATTCATATCCCATTGGGATATTGGGTTGATCCTAATTCGACCTAACCAAACCCATATATGCCCCTATTTATATGTAGCATTGAATTCATATACACTCATAGGTTGTAAAGAGTTGGACAATGTTGAAAGAAGTTTGAATTTAATGATTAGAAGAATGCTAGATATTATATCAATTATCTGTTGTAGAGATATGGTGGAAATCCACTTTACCTTTCCTGTGTGCCCAAAAACCAATAGATAACTTGAGTCTAATGAGTGAAAACATCAATATCAACAAGGAAATTTTTGTTGAAATAATGTTGCATTGGTAATAATGAAAAAATTATTTAAGGTTATATATAAGATGCATGATTTCTTTTCATAGCCAATTAATTTTGAATTAAATGTACATATTTAACATGTTATCAGAGCCATTAAAAGTTCAAGTGGACATAAGTTGACAATGACAAACATATAATCCAAAAAGAGTTTTGTAGGGTATAAAAAATGTCACAAGTGAAAAAAACTATTAAAGTTATCCTACATTGGGGAAAAAATAAGGACATGAACTTATATATAAAAGGGCTTCTTTATTTATATTCAATTGATTTTGAATTGTATGTTTACATTTCAAGTCTATGATGGTATTTGTATTCTGTGTTGGTTGTAAAATGATATTTCTCATGATATACTATCAAATAATTTTGTTTTTGTGTTTGTATCATTTGAAGATAAGAAATGATGGAAGAGTTGATTAATATCATTGACCAATAAGAGAACTTGTGTATTAAGGGCTACGTTATAACACAAACATGACAAGCAATGTAGGACTAAACCTACAAGACACTTTAACTTAACCTAACTCTAAGATCCATATAAGTATCCATTTATTCATATATTCTAATATATTATAATATTATTTGGTATAATAGTCAATTGATTTTTAGTTATACGTTTACATTTCAATGGTTACTAATAGATTTGTCTGTTGGCTATTATGGACCAGTTATATTTCAGCCGTATGGCCATTATTTATATTCTCTATTGGATGTCAAATACTTTCTCATGATATACTCTCAAGGAATTTTATTTTTTGGTTTGTATTATATGACATTGTTTGTATTAGATATTTAATGTCTTCCCTAGAAGAAAACATTTTTTATATTTGTACTTGTTAGAAAACATGAGAAAAAAATGTTATTTTTTTCATTAAGGAAGGGGAAGGTATTTATACAAGAGATGGATCTATATAAGGATCCATATAACACTAACACTCCTCCTCAAGCTGGAGAGTATATATCAGCTAATCCTAACTTGCCACACATTGAATCAAAAGATCTACGGCTTAAAGCCTTGGTCAAGATGTCAGCTTGTTCTTCACTGGATGAAATGTGAGGAGTACGGATAATAGTAACTAGATCTCTGATGTAGTGGCAATCGACCTCAATGTGCTTGGTACGCTCATGAAAAGTCTCATTCTTGGCTATATGAATTGCAGTCTGATTATCGTAGTACATCACCATTGGTACTTTGACCATTACTTCAAGCTCATTCAACAATGATCTAAGCCAAACCATTTCATACCCTATAAGTCTCATTGCCCTGTACTCAGCTTCTGCACTAGAGCAAGATATGACACTTTGTTTCTTGCTACGCCAAGTTACTAAGTTTCCTCCTATATATGTTAGGTAACCTGAAGTGAACTTTCTGTCGCCCTTGTTACTTGTAAAGTCATCATCAGAGAAGGCTTCAACTTCTAGATGCCCCTATTTCTGATACACCAATCCTTTTCCTGGAGTTCCTTTGATATATGCTAAAACTCTTTGAATTCCTTCCCAATGCACAACTCTAGGCTGATGCATAAACTGACTAAGCAACCCTACAGTGTATGCAATGTTTGGCCTAGTAACAGTAAGATAAATCAGTTTCCCAATAAGACATCTGTACCTGTTGGGATCAGAAAATTCCTTAGTAGACGTGTCCCAAAAGGGGAGATTTTGTTCAATTGGAGTAGATGTAGGTTTGCACCCTAAGGTACCAATTTCTGCCAACAAATCTAAAGCATACTTTCGTTGAGATAACACCATCTTGTATTTGGAGTACGCAAACTCCACACCTAGAAAGTATCCAGGTCGTCCTAGATCCTTGATTTCGAAGACTTTGGCTAGGTGGTCCTTGGTCCTCTTGATCCCTACACAATCATCTCCAATAAAAAGGATGTCATTAACATATATAGCAAGGATGGTATACCCCCTATCAGACTTGTGAATAAATACTGAATGATCCACTGTGCACATTCTAAAGCCACCAGAGAAAAGGACACTACTCAACTTTTCAAACTAAGTACGTGGACTTTGCTTAAGGTCATAAATTGCCTTCTTTAATTTGCAAACTACCTGTTTACCCTGTGAAATATACCTAGGAGGTTGGGCCATATATACTTCCTCAGTTAGATCGCTGTATAGAAAAACATTCTTTACATCCAGTTGGTGAAGTTTCCACCCTTGGTTGATCGCCACTGACAATAACACCCTGATTGAGTTCAATCGAACTACAGGAAAGAAGGTTTCTACATAGTCTACCCCATACTCTTGAGTAAATCCTCTAGCAACCAGTCGAGCTTTATATCTTTCTATCTTCCTATCTGGTCTAAACTTCACAATGAAAACCCACTTGCAGGAGACTAAGTTGACATCAACAGGCCAAGAAACTAGTTCTCAAGTGCCACGAGACCATAAGGCTTCCATCTCCTGATCCATGGCCTGCTTCCAAGCAGGATATTGCAAAGCTTCCTGGTATGTCCTGGGAATATTCTCAGACATGACAGACAAGGCAAAAGTTCGACAAGAGGGGGTAAGATGCTTATAGGAAACAAATTGAGAAATGAAATGTTGTGTACATGAACGTGTGCCTTTCTAGAGAGCAATAGGTAGATCAGCAACGGTAGTGGGCGGATCTGCAGTTGAAGAAGTGTTTGGTGGAGCCATAGGTTGAACTTGAGTTTGTTGCCTCCTTTGATACACCTGCAGTGATCTTACTTCACTCTCTTCATTTTGGGCACCCTCACTAGAAGACTTAGGAGTGGTAGGAATCACAGGCTCATCAGACTCACGAGGAGTGAAATAAGGACCCAGAATTTCGAGGGAGGGCTGATCAACTAAAGTATCAATCCTTTGTGTAAAATAAGATTGGTCTTCAAAAAAGGAGACATCAAAGGAGGTGTAATACCTTCTTGTAGGAGGGTGAAAACACCTATACCCTTTTTGAGTTCTGGAATATCCCACAAAGACACATTTAAGAGCTCTTACATCAAGTTTATCAAGATCAGGTCTTAGATCTTGAACAAAAGCTGTACACCCGAACACCTTAGGAGTGAAAGAGAAAAGTTCACCCTCAGGATAAAGACGATGTAGAGGAATCTCTCCCCCAAGAGGGGAAGATGACATCCTGCTCACTAAATAAGCAGTAGTGAGAATAACATTCGCCCAAAAGGATTTCGGAACACTCATGTGAAGAAGAAGAGTTCTAGTAATATCCAACAAATGACGGTGTTTCCTCTCCGCCACCTCATTCTGCCAAGAGGTGTGAGGACATGTCGTTTGATGAATAATCCCACGAAAAGTACAAAGGTGTTGAAACTGAGTACTCATAAACTCAAGAGCGTTATCAGTTCTAAGACACTTTAAGATAATAGAGAACTGAGTATTAATTTCATTCACAAAATTTTCAACAGAAACCACAATATTTTTTCTATCTTTTAGCAAATACACCCAACAAACTCTAGAAAAATCATCAACTAACACAAGATAATACCGATACCCACTAGAAGAGGTAACACGGCTAGGACCCCACACATCACAGTGAACTAGATCAAATATAGCCTGACTCTTGGTGAGGGACACACGAGGAGAGAGAGACCGACTATGTTTGCCCAATTCACACAACTCACAGACAAACTCAGAAACATCTATCCATGGTAGCGCCTAACGAAGCTTGTGAATAGATAGGTGACCAAGACGCCTATGTCATAAGAGAGAGGAGATGGTGGCAGAAGACAACGAGACTGTAAGGCCGCTAGAAGGTGTATCGCAGGCGAGAACATACTCCCCAGTGCCCCGCCTATGACCCAAACCAATTCTCCTCCTCGTCCACATATCCTGAAAAGTACAATGAAAAGGAAAGAATGTTACAAAACAAGATAGCTGAACAGTTATAACATTAATAGATAATAAGTTAACAGAGAGATCGGGAACAAGTAAGGTATTCTCAAGCCGTATATCTGGAGTGACATCAATTGTGCCACTTCCAGATATAGGACATGAGTGGTCATCCGCCACGGTAACACTCTGTAAGGTGGGCATTTTTCTGAGGCGAGAAAAGAGAGTAGGACAACCTGTCATGTGTTGAGATGCACCTGAATCGACAATCCAGGGTTGTATCTCGCTAGTACGCACAGTTATGCCAGAAGTGGAAGCCAAGGATGCAACTGCCAAAGAACTAGAGCCTTTGGCCTGCTTCAACCTCTTATACTCCTACTAAGAAATAACCACTGTTGCTTCCTCGGAGTTGCCTTCTCCTCCACTAGGAGTATCATGTACCTCAATCACATTTCTCGCCCAAGTAGGCTTACCAAACTTTTCTCAATATTTTTCAGACTTGTGATTGGTCTTCCCACAATGAGTACAAGGAACCCTGCGTCTTCCTGTAGTCATAGGGAACTGCTGAACTCTCTGTCTCCTTTGAGCCCCTCTAACAGCCAACGTTGAACTGTCCTGACCTGTAGAAGTTATCATGTTTTCAACCTTAGAGATACGCAACACCTTTGCAAATGCAGTTCCCAAATTAGGTGTAATGTCTCCTCCCAATAAATGTCCACGCACCTGGGACACTAACTTCTGAGGCAGACCAAATAGGAAAGCAGCTACCTGCAAGTCATTCCTATACCTTTGTAACGTAACCAAGTCAGTAGTAGGAGGCTGTAGCACATTCAGTTCCTCAAATAAAGACCGAATAGTCCCATAGTATTCTTGAACCGATTGATTACCCATTTTCAAGTTGAAAATCTGTTCATATACATCATAAACTTTTAGGATATTTCGCTCTTCTGCATACATCTACTTCAATGTGTCCCAAATGAGTTTGGCCGGTCGGAGCATCATCACTCCCTTGGCTATAGCAGGTTCCATACTATTTTCTAGCCAAGTAATTACCATAGAATCATCAGCAAATCAATCATCATACCCAAGATCCTTGATAACAATGGAGGGTTGAGTCAAGTGCTTACTTTTCTTTTGTGCTGCCACAAAGGTGAGAAAACTTAAAGACTAACTATGATAGTTCAAGTCATTAAGCTTCACAAAAGGTCCAACAATAGGTTGGATCACAGATTCCCGAAAAGCCATCACAACCAAGATCTTAAAGAATCAAACAAGATTCACCAAACTAAAACAATCATCTCAAGTGATGTCAGCAGATTCAGCAGCCACTGTTTGCACAACTACCAATCTACCGACAGCCTATCACATTAGATTGCAGGCCGATCCTAGACCTCCAAACTGCATCTACATTCAATCGCAGCCCTGTAGACTGCAACACCTCCGATCGTAGATCTCCAGACTGCAAACGACATCCGTTCGCGACAGAGGGGGGGGGCAAAACCCGTGGCAGGCTTTCAATGGGGAGGGGGGGGGGGGCAGATCACTGCTTTGATACCATGTTAGAAAACATGAGGAAAAAATGTTATTTTTTTCATTAAGCAAGGGGAAGGTATTTATACAAGAGATGAATCTATATAAGGATCCATATAACATTAAGATTCATATAACACTAACAATACTATGTTGTAGATTTTAATAATTTTAGAACATGTGCAAACTAGAGGAAATGGTAGCAATATCTTCAATAGGCTTTATTTTTCTGATATTTGATATCTTTAGATTCCACTTGATACAAAGTTGGTTAAAAGATGTTAGAGTAACTATCATCAAAAGTCCTCTATGTTCGTTCATGTTTGATTCTACATTTGTTATTTTTTGGACTCCTAAAACTACCATGTGTAGATATCCAAGCCTTCATTAAATTAATTGAGAAGGTTTTCTATGAAATGGGCAAACTATGTGTGGAATCAACAATAAAAATGCTGTCAATGATTGTAGCATTATGGTGACTTGAATTACTTGTCTTAGTTTCTTGAAAATCAATCAGTCATGCTGTTGGCTTCATTTTGCTTGCTAATTCATCTTATGTGTTTATTAATTGATTGATATATTTTTATTGTACCTACTATCTCTTTGAAACTGGATGATGGATATTTATTCTGTTGTTTTTTATCTGCAACATAATATGTAATAATTTTGATGAGCGGACCATATTGAAGGATTATAACTTATTTATCTATTTCTTCCAGTTTTCTTGCTTTGAAAAATTTTCGTTATTATAGTTGTAGTCAACATTTTCATTTATATCCAGACTTTATTACTAAATTATTACATGATTTTCATTGATGATAACCTGATTTCGCATAGCATGATTAAAATCTAATTAGCAATGCATTTCGACATAGGAAAAATCAAATTAGATAATGATTAATTGCTGAATTGAAACAAATCAGATTCAGAAAAAGTTTGCAAGCTAGTTTGAGCTCTTATTTCCTACTACTACATCCTTCTAAATATGATCAATTATGAAATAAATTTGCATGTGTAACATTAAGCTTTTTGCTGAGAACATCTTCAATGAAATAGAAACCAGAGCATATTCACTCCAATTTAAGTACCACTCAGTGTTTGTGGTTGGATTCTTGTCTATAATTATCACACGCTTGATCCTTTGATTCAGCATCTCTAGTTTGTATTAAGTTATTTTCTGAGCTATTTTTGGAGCATGTTCTAGTCCTCTCATAATAAATATTAATCTTTTTGCCATTCTCAGATGCATTTTGCTACATTTGTATTGCACAGTGGACCAAAATTGTTTCCAGCAAACACACACACCGTCTGTCCTATATTAAGTGCCCTCTATGCAAGGTTTGTTTCAATAGCTGTTACACTTTGTGCTATTAATGCATAAATAAATGGAATAAAGAAATATACTCTTTTGTACCTGAGGCTTTATCGTTTGGGTAGCTTTTTCTTCATTGTTTCAATAAAAGGATTTCAGTGTTCCAATCACAAACGTGAACATGGGCAGTTCACTTTTATTGTCAATAATAAAACCATAAAATGGGAACCAAGGTATACATTGAAGAAACAATACAAGCATCCAAGGTTGTTTAAATGGTAAGGCATTGAGGTGTTGTCCTGTGTTGCCTAGGCACCTTGGTGATGCCTAGGCATTTTTTAAAATGTTAATTTCTGTACATATATTGTTGTACATATTTTTCAGTTTTTAAGCATATATTTATTTCAAGCATACATAAATAAAAAATATGCATATATATATTAAAAAATGAAATCAAACACATTTTTTAGTCCTAAATCAATAAAATGCACACACTTCTAATGGGCATGGTAAAATTTAAGCAATATTAAAGTTAAACGAACAAATAACAAAAATAAAGTCACACATAAACATATAAAATTCTAACAAGAATTTCATAGTTTTTTTCAAGTATTCAGCATGAAAACAAATATGCAAGTCAATGAAAAAAGACTATCATTCACTATCTTTCATTCAACATCCTCATCATCTAAAACATCATCAAAGGCCTTTTGAAAATGAGAATTGGCATTGTTCTTCCTCTTGAGATTCTTCCCTTTCTTATTCTTCCACAGTTGGTCCTTTCCCTCTGCCTCTGTTGTTATTCTTCTTTTTTCTTATAGAAACTCTATTTCCACACCCTCATTCACACTCTCCTCTTCTTTTTAGAGAAGTTATGGTTGATTATGCAACCTTCTTTTAAAAGAAGAAAGAGTGAAATTATGAATCTCATTAAAATTTAATGAGGTCCATCTAATATACAAATTTAAAAAATATGGTATAGCCTTTGTTCTTTTAATTAGTCCCATGTTAGATTCGAAAGTTCCCATGACTACATTAACTTGTGTCCATGTAAGTCTACCTTTCCATATACAAATTCATTTGCTACAACCGTATTCCCATAATCAATTTACTATTTAGTTGAGCTTTTCAACACAAATTGGATCAAAGTCTTTATCTTTGTTTTGTATACGCCTTGTTTGAAATCTTTCATATAGGCATTTATTATAGTTGATGAAGACAAGTTTATCTTTCTTGATGTGAGCCTTACCCCCATTGATTCTACTCTTTCCTTTATAAGCTTGTCAGCCTATGACAAAGGGCTTTCATCTTCTTCCCAAAGAAAAGGACTAGAGGGAAAGTAAAAATTATTCCCTTGTGAAAGCCCTTAACTATGGACTCCTAAAGGCATGAATGTAGCATCATCCTAATTGCATGACACTTCAACATCAAAGGTTGACTCAAGATTTGCCATGTTCACTTCATTGCTCCCAAAATTGAATGTCTTCAGTGTCCAATTATGTGAGATTGAAGTGAACTCTTTGGAAACACTATTGGAAGGAGATGTTGAATAGTTGGTGCAAGTCTATCCACTTGAGCATGCAACGTAGAAAGCATATGGGTACTACCTTTGTGGCATAATTTTGAGTGTCCTATTCAACGTAATTGGATCTGGCTGAATTCAAAGAGCAAACTTGGCTAAATTGGGCTCCCCAAAAATCATTCTCAAGATCTTGAATTTTCCCTTCTAGCATGTAAACGACCTCTTGACAAATTCCAAAGTTGGAAAGGGTTTGGTTTGTTGGGTTTACTTTAGACTTAGCATCCGCCCATTGTGGTAGAGGTCAGTGAGAGTCACACTCGATGTGTCAGGTAGTCATGAGATCAAGTTCCAATGGACATGCCAGTGGACATGTGCTATAGGGAGGGATTGTTGAGGTGCTCCCACCCAACTAGAATCCTTGGTACCTATGGTAGGAGTGTCCTACATCTATCATGCTTGAGCAACCATGTAGGTGCTGTTAACTTACAAGAAGGTGTAACATCTTTACTATTAATTTAGACTTTTTGGTGTAGTAGCAACATTAATATTTACAAGTGATATTAAAGTCAGTGGTTATGGGTTCGAGTCCTAGAGAATGTAATTGTGTATATATACTTGTTGGTGGGGATTGTTGGGTTTGCTCTAGGTTCAACATTTGCCCACCATGGTGGAGGCTAATGAGGGTCAAGTCACACTCAACATGTCAAATGGTTGTGGGATTGAATCCTAGTGAACATGCTAGTGGGCATGTACTAAAGGGAGGGATTGTTGAGGTACTTCCATTCAACTAGAATCCCTGGTTCTTATGGTAGGAGCCTCTCATGCCTATCATGCTTGAGCAACCACATAGCTATTGTTAACTTATAATGAGATGTAACATCCTTACTATCAGTTTGGACTTTTGATGGAGTGGTAGTATCTGATCTTTATAGGGTTAGTCCTTTAGAATTGTCTTGTAGTCTTTTCATTGCCACCTCCTCTATGTACTCGCACTAATAGCAATGCCTCTTTCCAAGTAGCATTAGGAAATTGAACAAGAAAAGTTCCCTCCATACAATCTATTCACCTTCCATTCCCCTCCTCCCATCTTCCCTTGGGCCAAAGTATCAAATCCTTTTCCTGCAACCCTTGTGAGTAAACTAGGAAATGGGTTAACCACCTTTTATGTTGGTTTGCATTTGAAATCTTTGGTAATGACACCAATGGATAGCCCCCTCCATTGAACTCTTCACCAAGATCAACCTCCTTTTGATTCACAACTACCCTTTTTTATTGCTTTTAGGGACCCCACAAATTAAAACTTTGCTTCCCCTCTTTCGAGCAGAAGAGACATCTACAGATCTACTTTCCTGATGCCTTGTTTCTCTGCAAAGTCTGCAACATGTAGGATCACAACAATGCACTACCTCATGACTATAACCTAAGCATTAGAGGCATTGATTAGGTTTCCACCACCTCCTCCACCAACACTCCACCCTTCCATCATATACAATCCACAAGATGTCTCTCCTTCGCTTGCCATCACCAACACTCTTTCATGCTTCTGTGGTGTTGAAAAGGGATGCCAACTACACATGCTAGGGCCCCCACCAGCCTTTCCAAGTTGAGGATCATGAGGTCACTTATGTCACTTGACCACTAACCATTCTTGATCTTGCCCTCCTTCCTGTAAGCTTTCAATTTTAATCAAGTTAAAAATTTATTGCAATTAACTTTAATTATGAAAAGGAATATGAATTAAGTAAATGAACTACACCAAAGAGGAGGTAGAGAAACAATGAAGGGATGCATGCAAAATTTATAGTTGTTCATCCAATCAAGTGATGCCTACTCCTTAAGAGATCATCTCTTGTGCCTATCCACTAATTCTTGTTGCTTTCCTAGATTCACACTATAACTCTTCTATAATATGAGGTAAATCCTTGTCTTCTTACGTTAACACGTACAACTTATTCTCCTCAAGCTTTGAGGGTCGTCCTCACAGTTTGAGGATTTGAGCTTGACGTAAAAAATGCTGCTTCACAGCCTTGAAATGCTTTTCCTCAAAGACTTTCCTTAATTTGATGTGTTGGATGTGCAAGTTTAGCCCAAACATATGCAATTGAACTAGGAGAGTGAGAAAATAGTATAGAAAGGACATAATAGTCTGTTGATAATACATACTAGTGCCCAAGTGAGTTGACACATCAATAGTACACTATATTTGTAGATAGATCAAGATAAATGTATGGATAATGACTAGAAAATTTCCTCAACATTGGACAGAATCAGTTAACCAGTCCAGAGTTAGTTTATCATTTTGTCCAATGTTTGAATGGTTCAATTAACCTAAAACTAAAGTGGTGTACCTATCTGCCGATCATGTTGGCTATGACAGTGCAGAATGGTTGACTGTTTTTATTTGATTGACCAAATTATTCATGGGGCATACTTTTTGTTATCCAACCTAAAATTGGTTGACCTAATCTCTTGTTGGACTGAACCATGGTTATCCAACACAAAATTGGTTGACCATGTGAGACTATGATGAGTCAGTATATCAATCATAAAAGACTTTCTAGACTAAGTTATGAAGCATGAATAAATGATAATCCTAATGCCTAAGCATAGATGGTTTTGGTTAATCGATGCTAAGGGGTTAGCCAAATCACCATAGACCTTTATATGCATTCTTATGAATTAGTAATGATTTTTATGTGCCTTGAGCATGTAATTTCACTATGATATTTTGGTTAACCATTTGAAGATGATTGTCTGATCCTAGACTTATGCAGATTTTCTTTCAACAAAATTTCTATGAATTAGATTTTGTGATCATCAAAACTAGTATAGGGTGGAACTAACATCTTGAGGGTGGATTGGATTAACTTGTAGGAGGGTTCTCCAATCATCCAAAAATCACATACTTTTGTGTCTGTTCAGTTGCTCCAAATCCATGGATATGCCTTAAATTGTGTTATTTGATTGTTCTTAGAACATGATCATACAAGGCTTACTTGTTTGCGAATATTTACCTCATTATGATGAAGGTGTAAACAATAAAGATAACCCATCAACCATCTCCCATCTCTTCATGAATGAGGAGAATTTACTCATTTAAATGACAGTCTTCTAAATAATAAGTATCAAGTTATTCATCCAAAGTTCAAAGGACAAATTTGCCCATCTATATTATAAAATCCTGAATAATAATTTACTTGTTCAAATTCAATCTTCTGTGTATGAGGATAAACTTTCTTTTTCAAAATAGAATGTTCTTTGTAACAAGGATAACTTGTCCTCCTAAATTCAATCAATTTCAATTGATTGACCTTCTTGATCAATTTGTACTTTAAAATGGAACTTCATAAAAGTTATCATTACCCTTATACAAAAGAAAGTTCAATCAAATTCAAATGTCTTATTTAGCCTTAAGGAAGAGAGGTGACGTGGAGTAAACTTTTTCTCATCTCTTCTAATATTTTGGAAGAGAGTGTACCATGCCACAATGGTAAGGTTTTCCATTGTGATCTGTGGGTCACAAGTTTGAGTCCTAAAAAACCACCTCTCCATCTTGCGGGGGTTAAGGTTGTGCATAATTGGAATCCCCATATTGTATAGTGGAATGCTGGACAAGACACGTCTTTCTGAAGTATGGGTTTATATTTTTGTTTGGTCAAAACTTACATATGATACTAGTATAGATCAGTTGTGTAATTTCCTTCATACTGCTAATGTTATCTATATCATTTTGTTCATATTATAGCATCAGCAATTGTATGAAGTATCTTTATAATTTTTATGATGCAGACTGAGAATTTTTCAATTCTACATGGTCTGAGAAACAATTATTTCAAGCGACATTATGTTAAACATGGTCCTGATAACAGGTTGTCACATATTAATCGCATTCTAAGTTTCTTTTCAGTTATATATATGTTATTCTAGCATTATTTACATGTGTGTTGCTTTGTAGCCAGACCAGCTTCCCATCTAGAGATCATGTCTTTAGACGACAATGTTATGATAGTAACCCAGGTAATTGCTCTATATTAATATTGCAATTTTCATTTCTATGGTTTATCAGGACCTGAAAATCAATTACAACAGGCATATTATATCTCAAATTCAATGTTCAACGATATTGGCAAGATCGTCACTATCTCAAGCAAAATAAATGGCTAGAGCAGTGGCTGAGAAGAGAGATTCAGACACTTACGATGGTACATCATTCTATTTATTTTACTCATTTTTCTCCACTACTTTCCATTACACATAAGGTGGTCATTTGATAGTGATTATGTAGATATAAGTTCTAATGGTACAGAAGTACAGACTCTTTGGGAAAAAAAAATGATCCAATTGTAGCAAAAAAGCTAGTTTATTCCTGTAAAGTTTGTAAAAATTCATACCATTTGAATCGAAAAAGTCAAGAAAATGGTTGTGTCATCTAGTTCTTTCTGGAAAATGTTAGCTTACTCATAGGTTATATCTAAATAATCATCACCATGCCACCCAATGGTGAGATTAGTCATTGTTTATTGTTGCTTGCATTTGTTTTGCCATTGATCACTATTTGGGAACAAAGAACTTCTCATTCATGCTAATGATATTATTGATAATTCAATCAGCTTCAACAATAGGGTATCTATGAACAGTGTTGAGTGTCAACATACGTTGCTGATAATCCAAGGGCTTGATTCGATGTGTAAGGATATTGGTGGGTGCACCAGACTGGGCAATTCATTGATCACTATCTCATTGGGTTGACTTTGTCAGTCAACTCAGTGTATTTTTTTCTTAACAAAAGATGTTTATTAGCCGACACACATGAAATATTGATCAACACTACAGCCAATTCCCCCCTCTCCTTTCACTGCTTTCCCCCTCTTCTGATGCTTACTGGTGTATAGGACGTTCCTTGTCATCTTTAGCCAGCTAACTAGCCTCCTTTGTAAGTAATTCTGGTGGAATTTTCTCCAATCACTTAATTTCCATCTTATAAGCTAGATCTTCCTCTTCCTTTCTTGTATCTTGATACTTTAAGTTAGATCTTGCTGTCAAACTTCAGCATGTGTTGCTGAAATTTAGGCAACATGGGTCAGTATCTTCAGTTGGCCAAAGCAACATCTGCCTGTACTTTAGTGGATACAAGATATCACCAGAAATTTTGGTAAAATTTCATTGCATGCTGGCATATCAAACAACATTTCACATTTTTTATACGGGTGGGACCCCATGTTGGTGAAGTTTTCCAACTTCGGTCATACATCTACTGCTTGCACCCATGTGATCGTTGCAGCCTCTCTTTACATATTTTGGTTTCTCCACCATTTCTCTCACCACAGAAGGCTTTCTCCTGTTCTCTTTTTTTCTTTCAAGCATTAAATCTCAACAGAGCCACTGAAATTTCATCAGAACTGCATTTTCTTTTCCAAATCTGCTTCCATCTCTCAGTGGAGAACTCCAAGCAACCACCGGATTCATAAGAACACCTCACAACAGTGTTTTTAGTTGATACATGGCATTTTTTCATCCCTATTGAAGATCTACGATACTTTTCCTACAAATGATATTTTTTAATTTGGAATGTTTGGATATAAGGTTATTTAAAATTTTTCTTACTGTTTTTTCTAAGTTTGAATGTTTTCTAAGGGTTTTGATTTAAAATTTTCGATTTATTTTACTGATTTGTTGTTTTTCAGCAATATTTGAAGTTAGATGCAAGGTATATTTAACTCTATAATTGATGATTTGTGTAGATTTAAAGTTGTATGACTTTGAAACGAAATTTCCTGATTTATTTTGCTGTTTTAGGCTGCTTTCAAGCTTATTTATTAAATTTCAACATAGATTTAAGCAATGGAATTCTATTTCAAACCAGTTTGCCATTTTATTTAGTATTGAGGTGTAGTAAGGTTTGTATTTTTTGGAATACTAAAAACATTTTCCTTGGTAGTATAATGTGTTTTTATTGTATCGTAAGACTTCAAACAGGTAGTATAATGTGTTTCAATTTCATAAATGCCTAGAAAATTATTTTTATTCTTAGATGTGTATTTTTATTACTTTAGCTTTTCTTAAAATTTCATGTTGGAACTTGTATTTTTTATACTTTTTAGGGGGACTTCTGTCATTTTGCCAAACTTCCACAAAAATTTCCATAAAAGTTCAATATGTTTCAGTTTTTGTTGGATCAATGTCTAACACAAAATAGAAGTTGGATTCCTTAGGTTATAAATAAGATTTTGTGGGTGCATTTTCCTTCTTTTTTCTATTTTTTTAGGGATCTTCCTTATTTTCATAGAATTTTGTTGCTTTAATGATTTTTGAAAAGGTAGCTTCAGTGTTTTGTGTAGGGAGCAGCATATATCATTTATAAATTTAACATTACCACATGGGTCAAACATTAAAAAATGTTGATCTTGTATGGAGCTGCATATATCCTAAGTGGTGTTCAAGCATGTACCAAGGCACCCACCAAGTCTGGGTGTGCTAATGCTTGGAGCCCCAGGAGTACACAAGTGCTATTCACATATTTTAATTTATCATAAGTGCATGGCGTTTGCTGTAGATTTCGACAAATATGAGTTGATCTTACAAGAAGTGTGAAATTACACAAGAGGTTGGAGTAAAGTAATTGGGAATCTTAGGAAGAAAAGTATATACGCTAATCTAATAAGGAACACTATGTACAAAATGAACATTACTAATAATCATATGGTGAGGTACAATTTCTACAAATCAAATGCTAATGATACACTTTACAACATATACCTACAACCTATGTGCAAGAATAACAGAACTAAAACAAGAATAACACAAGTATTACAACTAGAACAATAAAAATGTTAGTATATTCACAATAATAGAGCAACTCTGAAGATACAAGGTCACCTGGGCTTTCACCTTCTGATACCACCCTTTAAGCCTCCGTCCATGTAGCTTTTGACGCCCAAGCTTTGTTCACACTTTCCATGTGCGGCAGTCTCCAATCCTTTGATCCAAGCTCCTTCCACGTAGAGGACCTCTGAGCTGTCACCAGGGAAACCCACCATCAGAAGGAGGACTGAAGTGCTTCACGTGGGAAAAGCAGCCACCACCGACACAAGGTTTTCAATCCAGTTGCAGTCCAAGGCCTTCTCCACATAGAAACCTAACTCCTAGTTGTCACCAAGGAGGCTTCCACTGAAGAAGGGAGGATACGTCACTGAGGACTGCTGTTAAACTCCAGTACTTGTCCAAGCTCTGTCCACACTGTACCTGTCTTCTAGCTGTCACTAAGAAGAGGCCACCATTGAAGAGGAGGCAGACTGAGGCCACTACCAGTGAAGAACAACAGCAACCATGCTACTGTCTTGCACGCCTCATGACATTAGGCTTCCTCCACACAGCCACTGCAAGTGTGACCATCAAAGGAAGGAGAGTGCAAGTGAGCCACGATTGTAGAGAAGCCACTGCTCGTGCATTGGCAGCTAAGATGCCAAGATGTCATTGAAAGAGGGAGATGAAACAAGGCACTCATAGGAAACTAGAAGACTTGTGCCTTTGCGATCTCACCCTAGAGGAGAGGGTTGACTGCCACCACACAGGAACTTCCATGCAAGTGAATGACGAGGGTTTAGTGAGCATGTTTTGGGGGTTTTGTGAAAGTGCATCCATGGGCGAAAGGACTATAATGCTCTTGTACAAGTGCTTCCAAATATGCCTATGTAAATATCCATGCAATGAACTATATAAATAAGACTTATACCTAGCTCAAATGGTGCATCTCACAATTTCAAGGTCCTATCTTTATGCACTTATTTCAACACATACAAAAATGTTAATTCTTCCACAAAAGTAACTCCCTTTTAAGCACTTTTCCATAATTTTCCTTGTAATTGATGATCTTTTAATTCTTGCATAATTCATATAAAATACCTTTGTGAAGAATCATATTTGGATCAGGATTACTTAAGAGAGGGGGTGAATTAAACTTGACTTCCTCTATTTGAATTAGTTACAGTTTGTGGAGATTTAAATCTATTTAAGTAAAATCTTTCAGAAAACATAAAATAATTTATAAATAGTGAACATAGAAATTTATAGTAGTTCTCTAAACCAAGAATATCCACTCGTTGAGTTCCACTTAAGCATTCACTATACAACTTGGAGTTTTTGGTTGGCTCTACAATCTGATGTTACAACATTTGTTTTCCTTAATTTGGTATTGACCATAGTTTAAGAGTAAATACTACACCACAAACCAACAAAGTACCTGCTCTATTCGGTTCATCTTAACATCACGAATCAATGATGTACAATACTCACTATACGAAAGACTCCTTCAATGTTTAAACACCATGAACTAACTAAAAATACTTTCCTATTAGTTTCATCCTCCACTTACAACCCAAGTGGAATGCATTTTTGAAAACTTTAAATGCAGAGAAAAATTTTGATAATCAATATATAAAAATAGTAGTTTTTCTCAAAATAACTAAAACTTTGATCGAGTTGGAAAAGCTAAAACATAAAACTTTGAAACTCCATATTTCTCCAAGGGTTGATTTATGACGCTCTCTCAATCAACAGCTCTTGTGTGAATGCTTTGGTGTTGTGTTGGACGCTGATGATATTCTCAACATTTGCATATATTTATAATTATGTATTCTCATATACGATCGAATATACATTCACCCCACGATCTTTAGTTCTTTAGCTACGATTGTGAAAATGTGAGTTGATCATTATTCTTCCACTATCTACAAAATTTTCGTTTGATTTGATTTTTAAACTGCACATTCCTTGTGACTTTGGTCAATACCAAACTCCCGCGATGTTTCTAATGATATTGTTCCTAAAATAAGGTATAAAATGAAATCTTGAAAAACTAACTCTCATAAAATTCTTTAGATAAATGTGAAACAATAATCATAAAAATATAAAATAAAGTTCTATGAAAAATTTAACATTTATATCTGTAAAGTTTGTTCAAACATAATAAACTTACTTTGTTACATTTGGATTTGTTATTTAATTCAATAGCGTCCATGTACATAAAAGCTAAACATAACAAACTAACTTTGTTGAGTTTACGTAAAGTCCACAAACACATGTTTGTGTACGAATATTAAACACAATAAACTAACTTTGTTGAATTTATATAAACAGCATGAGCATACATAAGTATAATAAAGAATAAACTAACTCCGTTAAGTTTACATAAATATCGCAAGCACCTCATAGAGTTTAAGTCTAAACACAATAAACTAATATCATTAGGTTTATTGAACATTATAGACTTTTTGTAAAATTTGCATGTCTAAACATAATGAACTAATTCTGTTAGGTTTATATAAATACTACGAACTTTTGTGAAATTCATATAACTTCTAAATACAATGAACTAATTCGTTATGTTTACATAAACATTATGAACCTTTGTAGAGTTTACCTAAACCTTACAAACTTTTTTTGTTAGGTTTGCACTTATGAAAATTTTCATGTAGTTATAATTAAATTTCGTAAACATTAGTTTCAAGTTATATAAAGAGTAAAATAATAATCATCATCAAAATATAAGATTCTTAACAAATCAATTATTTATAAAAATACACATAAGAAAGTACACTATTTGATGCTAAACAAGTGCCTAGGTGGGAGCCTTAATAAATATGATCACAATTGATGTTTTGTTTTTTTTTCCTAAATTGCTCTTATATCTTTTTGAAACATTTTATATGGTTAATTATAACCAAAAAATCAATCATTGAATTTTATTTTAAGCTAAATAATACAATCTACATTGAATTTTTGCCTAAGCTGCTCTTACATCAAAACATGGTTTCTTCGTATTCTTTCTTCCCAATATTTGAATGTGTTCAATAATAATAAAAAATTAATTATTGAATGAAATTTCCAGTGTATATTTTGTTTCTGATCATCAAATTAATTTGAATGTATAGGTGGAGGACGTTGATGTTGTTGTGCATCACATACTTGGTGTAGTGGAGGACTTCATGAAAAGGTTAGTCTATACTCTATAAAAACTAGGATTTTGTACTTCCTGGCACAGAAATATCCCTTCAATTTGTCCTTTTTTCATAGATAAGAAGAGCATCTTGGAACCTATCTAGATATTCTCACGAAGCTTTTTCCATGCCTGTTCATACTTGTTCTATTGCACTTGATTTTTCTGTATGACTTCCATTATATGGTCTAGAAAAACCTGTATCACAGTTGTTAATAGTTTGACCATTTAAAAATTGGTATCACAGTGTATAACTAAAATGGACACTCCTACATAGATATCAACAAATAAGGTAAAATTAGTAAGGAAAATCAATGAGAATGAAAACAAAATTTAAACATTATAACAAACTCTTGACCAAACATATAAAAACTCTTGGAACACAATCAAGGCTTGAATAGGAGAAATAACAAAAATACATGCTAAGAAACTTAACAAAATGAAGTGTTGGAGAGCTTTCAACCATCCATAGATGATCGGAGTAGATTTGGGAAGATCCAAAGGAGAAAATCCCATAGAGATCCAATGGAGAGGAAAAAGCAGAGTTGTTGTTATTATCTAGATTGAAGATGTTTTCTAGCTCTATTGTTGAAATATCATTAATATGGATCAAAATCTCCATCGAAATCTGTTTGATACCAAGGATATAGGTTTATTGGATCAGTTAATTGAGAAATCGATCTGTATTGGTGAAAATTCATTTATTCGAATTGATACATGTTCCATGCTTGTGTCTAGTGAGCTGTGAGTGCTTCCAAGTTGTTTTCTATTTGGCTTTGTTTTTAGTTTTCAGAAATTACAAGGCTGTAGGCATCATTTTTTTATAAATAAATACATGACAAGGAAAAAGCACACTTACTAATTTTGTTATTGGTGAAGTTCATTTAAATTAAATATCTAATTTTCCTTGATCTACTGGTCTTATAATTCAACATATATTACTACTGTTCATTAAATTTTAGCTGAAAAATTGACGACACTGATTAAAATGAAACTTTTAAGCACAGTATATTACCTTAAACATGAATTGATTATATAATTAATTTTTTATTGCTAAAATGACAGTCTCAAAACAATGGATGTTGTGCACAGACAGGCATGGGCATGATGTCATGTTTTGATCAATATCGATGAAATTTCAATGTTGTAGATCTATATTCTACTCCAACAGTATACTGCACATCATTTACGTGTATGAAATATATGCTGTTGTGCATAATATCAAGCTGTAGTGGCTTTGGATCAGTACCTGTTATTTTTATTAAGGGAAACATGTCTTGGATGAGCTGTGTGCATTTTGGTAAATACACTTGGACTTCCATCCCTTTCTCTTCTCATTTTGACCCTTTCTTCTCTTCCTCTCTCCAATGTAGGATTCTACCATGAAGATTCCCTAGAAAATGCTAGACATTTTTCAAACATCAACTTGGCATCACTTTTGTGGGTTGGAGGTTCTCCATCAACAATTTTTTTTTCAAAATCTAATGTATGTAATGTTCCTATCCATCTGGTATTTAAGCATTTCTGCTTTCTCAGGGTAGATCCAAGTGTTTTTATGATAGTCTTTTTAGTATGTGTGGATTAATGGATTATTGATATCTGTTTATCTAATATCCATGTAAATATGTAATGAGTCTCTCATTAGTCAATAATCTCTCATTTTAACTCCTTAATGTCACATAGTATCAATGCCTAGGTTTTAGTGATCAGCCAAAGAAAACATAAAAAACACACTAGAAAGGGTAGCAAAGCCATTGACAGCAGTAGCCCTAGTTGCTGTCGTTGATGGTAAGACTAGTAGTTGTCAATAACAGTAGTTAGACCTAGATGCTCTGCTTCCACCATTGGAGATGTCATCAACCCGTTTGATGTTGGCAGCCATCATTGTCATCTTCCTTTCTACCTGTTTGCTATTCATCCTTCAACTGGCAACCAATGCTGCCAATCACTTTCATCTCCAATCACCACAATTAGCCTTCATCGCACCTTCCTCCTCTTTTCTTTTAGTCAATCCCTTCCTTTCCCACTCTTCCTTGACAGCTAAGGAGGGAGGAGGCTTCTAGGGTTTCTAGTCAAGAAAGCCTTATCAAAGTATCCAATCATATGTATTAGGTTACCAACCTTGTTTATAGATCTGATCATTTGTGGCCATCTACTGTCCATGCTTGTGTGTACCCTCAATCATGTGTTTGGGTGTGGGTGCTCCAATTTGTGCCAATTTTCGATGGAGGTCAAACTTGTGCTTGATAAGAAATGGCCTCTAGTGAATCAATTGTGAAGAATTTAAGTGGAACATCTAAGATGTTGAATGCATAGTTATTAAGGCAGGTGCTTAGGCACTACTCAGGAAATGCCTAGTGGCTCAGGTGTTTTCTGGGCAATGCATAAGTACGCCCAATGCATTGTAGAACATAACTAGATCTTTGTTGTATTTGATTAGAGATCCAAAAAAAATGTAATACTATGTATCTCTTAATACTTGCACTCACTCCACCCTTTGATGTCTATGACTTTTACGACTCTTAGTTGAGCAAGTGGGCTGCTCAATGCCCCTCCTTACCACATCTTCTAAAGAACAAAGCTCTTCTTCATCCTCTCACCTGATGGCTCAAGGAAAGGCACTAATAGCACTGCAAACCCTACCATTCCTAACTGCTCTTCTTTGAGACCTCAAGTGGCTTCTCACGGTTTGCACTCTGTGCTTCTTCCTCCCCATTGGATTGCATCATCGAGTGGGGACCTAGCATGCAAGTTGTTGCCAGGAGGGTTGCTAGGGCCCAAACACTCAAGGCATCCAACACTACTACTTGGGTTCTTTGGTGTCTTAATAACCTTGGTTGAATGGTAGAAATTAGTTGTTGTGTCCAAGGATTTTAAGATGTTTATTGCTGCCTATAAGAGAAATTGACACATTTGTCTTTTAATGTGGAAGGTGTAACCTATGTTGATTGATATGTAAATGATGATATACTTATGATTAGTGCAAAGTATCGTAGCATTTTAAACTTTTACACAACACAATAGCCATTCCCAGATATGTTACAATTTCCCGTCCATCAATGGGTTCTATAACTACGTGAATGGTAGTCATCCAAGGAACATTGTGATTAGTACTTGCGGTAGAAAATTTCTGCTGTTGAGTTTTACTTAGTGACCAATAAAAACACTAATCATAGTAAGTAGACGTAAACATGCATGTATTTCTAATTGTAAAGCATGGTCAGTTATAAAATCCAAAATCATTAGCAGAAAATGTTTGGCAAAGTCAGAAGCCATCAATTTTAACTAAAAACTTAATTAAATAAACTTTAGAAGCCATGCCTTTATTACGTCTTGTCTTGTAGTTATATTTTCTTCTTCATTCTTAATCTTAATCTTAATCTTGTTCCTTGATTATCACTTTCATGGCTTTATCTTTGCTTTCTTGGCAATTACCTTTTGGCTACCTACTGTTGGTATACGTTGCCATAGAACTAAAACACGTCTAATCTTTGCCTCCTTGTCTTTTATTCCTTTAAGTATATTTATAAAAGACACATGACCTACGCATTATTATCTTTAGGCTCATGAAGGCTACTCATGTTAATTAAGTATTGTTATGTACTCGACATGCCACTTCATTAGATGGTGTCTTTACTTGGTGGACTTATTATTGCCACCAATACCAGATTGACCCCTTTGTCCACCTTTGTTAGACTAGGTTTATGACCTTTTCCTATTTTTCTTAATCCATAACCATAAGTCTTCATTCTTATACCTATTATACTTCTTTAGTATCATTTTAATTCATGTCTTAATAAACAAAAACCATCTCTGCTAGGAACAATCATCATTTGGTTAGCTATCCTCATGGTGGTTACTTGCCAATCAATCAAATGGTTGGTTGGTTAAAGATGGTGCGACAAATTTGTGTCCACTGAAATGTAAACCATTCATTGACGGTCATGAAAAAGACAATTGAATAGTTGATCGATCTAATAGCAATGTCAAATCAAGCTATATCTTGTAAATTCTTGAATGAAAAGCCTTGAAACTTCTTCCACGTCTCTTCAAAACTTGCATGACACATTTGCAACCTCTGTTCCACATCAGAATCATTTGAAACACGTTGAAAGTCATAAATGAATCAAGTCATTTAATGAGTGGCATTAAAACCCTAATTTGATACTAAATTCTCATTTTAATTGCCATTCACTAATTTTTCATACATAATGCTTCAATCTTGATCCTTCAAAAATAAAAAATGAAATCATATCTGAACACCAAAGAAATCTTTGATACACCGAAAGACCACTTACAAATATGATAAATATATATTTAGAGTTGTATGAGAAATTTTTTACTTTTCACTCCAGAGACAATTTAGTTCAAGACCACTACACTACACTCAAAGGATTGTTAGATAAACTCAACATTTACCAGTCACTAGTTACCAATGTCAACAAGTTGCCATAGTAAAGGGATGTGCTTGTTGTGGTTTGAATTTTGAGCTATCTTCCGAGATCCATGGACAGTTGGTGTCATCATAATTTGAAAACCTTCAAACTACCTTTTCCAAAGTCTTAAGGATTTCTATTGGCACCAGCTTCATCTTCAAATCAGTTAGCTATGGTGGTTACTAGAGATTGTGGTTGTGGACATTGTACAAGCAAAAGAGATGACCATGGTGCTCATATTGATGGAGGTGAACAACTTTGTGAGTATTGTGCCATTGTGGTTAGACAAATCATGGATCTAATTGGTGTTGGGATAAGTTTAGTCAACCAGAGTGATTATACCATGGAAACTTATCACTGTGGTTCCTTTAGATTCAACATTATTATCATTAGCTTGTGAGACTGTCTATTCTATAGGATATGCGTCATTCCTTCAGTTTTGGCATTAGTTCCCTATAGTGGCATCACATGCTAACTCCATCTAGTATTACCACTTTATTGTTATTAACTCAAGATCTTCCTTGCATATGTCAAGTACACAAGATCTCTTTACTCCTATCCCAATTACCTGATCTACATTATGTTTCCTTAGCTAATGGTTGTACTTGTGTTTTAGGGAAAAACACTATACATGCCTCCTCCCAAATTGTACTAGACAAAATCCTTTATATACTTGTCCTGGGTAAACCTTTTATCTATTAGTGATATCGTGAAACTTTGTTATGTGACCTTTCTCTTTCATTTTATCTTTTAAGTTTTGCTGGTAAGAAGTGATTGGTTTGGAGTATGAACATGGACATGGAGTCTACCTATTGGTTTGGGATGAAATTTTTTGTCACAGTATTATTTTTTAAGTTGCTTGGTGTTCTAACCCCTTACATAATGGGCAACAACCGCTAAGTTTTTTTGATAATTACAATGACTAAGTTGTTGAAGTTGCAATCTTTATTGTGATTGATCTTGTGTTGAGATAGTTTTGTAACTTTATAACCTGCATAATTTCTTATTCATCTCTGTTTTATTAGTTGTTTAGCATGCCTTTAACATATATGTCTAATCAAGAATCATTTCTCTGAAAGTGTTTCCTAACTCAGACAATGGTTGCAGACAACTGCATGAGATTTCTCGAGGAACATACAAGCAAAAGAGGGAGGAATTCAAGATCCTGGTTGCTGATGCTGCAAAACCTTTTGTCTCTGAATGGGCAATGCGTTTTGTTGATGAGTTAGAACTGTTCCTGGCTTCATGTTTAAATCCTGAAGCATATGAGAAATTATACGTTGAAGCCATGTCTAGTTCAGGGAGCGTGTCTACTCAAGTTTCAGTCGTTGAAGAACCATTGTTGTTTGTCTCTGACGAAGATGTGGATAACAACTGAAAGATGATAGATTTAAAAGCTGGCCTTTTAAGCTTCTTCAAGCCAGCCCCCTTCCACTCTACATCTGCAGATGACAGAGTTATTGCTTCTTTGGATTTGAGATGTTCAGAACAAGGCTATACCATCACCTTAGTAGTGGAATTATAAAAGTTCTGTATTTTCTATGAGGTATCCCTATTTTGTCTTACTCCATGCGGGTTATGCAAATGAGAATGCGAAGTAATTTTATCTTGCTTTGTGATATTCAGCCTTGACATTTTTCTGGTGTACCCAGTGGTTTCAATTGCAACAATATCAAAAATCTTTTTGATTTTTTAGACATTAAAATAGTACCATGTGACCTTTCAAAAAAAATTAGTACCATGTGGTTTTTGTGTAACGTGTTCAGTTAATGTGCGAATTGGGGTTCTGCAAACGTCAAATATACATCCTGAAGTAGACTATGTTATTTATGGAATATGTTCCTTTTATTTGATGTCATCTTATTGCTGATACGGTACAGATATTATTGCATATTTCAGAATCCCTGACGCAAGATTTGTCGCAAACAAAATACACCTTTGTCAAGCAATATCTTGGTTATTTTTAGAGATGAGAAATAATTCTAATAATGTCATTCCTTCTTCTCCATTGGACCTAATGCATTGTGCATGTATGCACTACCAATAATGGAATTTGTATAGATCTTAATATCCATTCCGAATTTGTATCTGAATAATTTATCATGGTGATGTGGACAGGTAGCTTGACGGGGGATGTACGGGTGGCAATTCATCTCATGTAGTTCCTCAACGGCAAAAGTTCTTGCTCAGAAGGCTAGAAATGATGAAGTTATTATCCATATTTGTAGTATTTTTGTCTGAACTTTACACGTTTTGACGAAGGAAAGATGTGTCAGCCGCTGGGGAATATTGCATCCGATAACGTACCTCTCAGGATGATGTGCTTGAATTTTTCAGGAATGGTATTATTTGGATAGAAGAAAAAAAAATCATGAAGATTGAGTTGGCCATACAAAAAAAATGACAGGCGTTGCAACTTGCAAGGTACGGACATTATATTAGTTTATTTCTTTATATTTTTTGTAAAAAAGGGTCCAAGTTGGTGGATTCCATGTAGGTTCAATTTTTTTTTTTTTTTTCTTGTGCATGGATACATGTGTGGACCCATGTTGGTGGAATCCAAGTTGGTGGGCCCATGTTATTTTGTAAAACGTTATTGTTATTAAATAATTCGGATACAATATAAAATTTTTTACTTGATAAGTACTGATCCTTGATTTAAAAGTCCAAAAATTGGATAATAACATTTTTGCTGAATTTCATTTATTGATTTTTAAATCAAAGCATCTTAAGAAATACAACTTTATATTAAGTTAAAATTTTAGTGCAACTAGGTTTACACTGTGAATTAACTATGTATAATTTCCTTTTCAAATTTTAAAATGAAATAGTTTACGCTACCCCTGTTTTGGTTTTTGCTTGATTGATTGATCTCTTGGATCAATGATGGCAACTTTTGACTTTTTTGCTCTGATAAAACTTTTCTTCCTTTTGTGGCCTTCGTTGCCAAAGTTTGGGCTTACTTTTGGTTTGTCTACTACCTTGAAAAAAATAATAGTAAAAAATTTGCTAAACTTTTGAAATAATTTTTTTGATGTCAAAGTAAGAGATTTAATTGTGAGTGGGAGACTAGAAATTTAAATTTTGGTTAAAATTTTTTTTATCATCAGTGTCAAGATATGTTTTTAAATGTTAGATAACTTTCGTGGGAGATCATTTTTATTTATTTATTTATTTATTTTATACCACAAGAAAAGTTGGAAAAGACTGATTTTCTCTACCGCGATGAGGAGGTCCTACTTGATTCGGCCACCTTAGCCGGCAAACGTAAAGGTAAAATAATAAAAAGGAATAATAATTTAAACAACACACACGAGAATGCGTATTAAGCTTGTGGAAGACTTTTTTGTCATCCTTTTATTTGTAAAAGATTAAGGTTGGAATCTACGAAGAAATTTTTTAACTTTTACAAAAAATAAATAATCTAATTCACGATCGTTGTAAACGAAATAGAAAAGAGGAGGTCACCTGTACGGACGGAGAATAAGAAGTGACAAGTGGATTGAGAAAAAAAAACCGGGGCCTTGTTAGGTTTAGAAAAAGACTGAAACAAATAAAGATGTGGAGATGGACTCAAATGTACATTACTTGTTAGATTAAAATTTCAAGCGAATCATTTGTTGTACCTCTCCAAATTAAAAAGAAGTTCGGAACGCAGTAGTAAGGTGGTCTAGATATTTTCTATCTGGTGGTAGAAAATTAGCAAACGAACGTCTGGAGCGACGTTCGTGTCATTGTTAGTTTACTTGACCACAGTATATTCTTGAGCATCGTATTACAGAAATGGGTAGATAAGGGTGTGAGCGCCAGGGAACGGTGAGACGACGAGTTACCGCTCAGAAGGGATTAGTGATTGCATTACTCGCATAATGGGCGACTCTATCAATCTATCTATAATAGTGTTCTAAATGCGTTTCGTGTTCGAACATGTTGCTTCACAGAATCACAGTAGAGTTAATTGTAGGGCTAGGTTTAGTATTTTTTTTTGCCAATGCCATGGAAGACCAAAGGCTGAATGCTTTGACATCATCTGAGCAATATAGAAATGCATTTGGATTAGTTTTTATTCCCTACCTTGTACACTTGGCTGATAAATTTTAATTAAGGTGAACTTAATACTAGTTTGGCCATTAGTATTTTAGTATAAAATGAAATAATTTTACGTTCATGTAATGTACTTCTCATCTGCTTATCTTCTAATGTGTCATCTAGAAAAACCACACTAGCTTTTATGGTTACAGCAGCCGTAACACATGTTGTAGGCATATTTCTTAATTGTTATGTTGCATTCATGTTGTTGCCCTTCAGGTCATGGCAATGATTTGGTGCCCCTCTCATCGTCAATGTCATATTTATTTTTATAATATTCATGGAATAATGTAAGCATGTTTTTTATTTTTATGAGTTCCATGTGTTGTACGTTATTCTTTACCTCTTCAGGAACATGGACAATGAAAGGACCCTCATAGATTTATCAACTTGACACAACGAATTAACTCCTCCAACGGATGCCACCCAAGCAAATAACTACTTCCAAGGCCATCATCACAAGTAAGACAGGAGGTTCTACCTCATTCTACACGGGAAATTAGTAATGACAACAAGAAGAGTAGAGTGGGATGATGATCTTGTATGTGAATTTTTAAATATCTGCATTGAATTAGCTGACATGGGACACAAGCCTAAATCTCACCTAACCAATAAAGGTTACCAGTTATTTGGGAAAACTTTGCTATAGGAGAATAAAATTTGCAGATCATTTGGCGAAGTTGTTTAACGATGGTATTGCAACTAGAAAACTTTATTTTATTACATGATCATCAATAAATCCATACTTTGAATTACAGGTAACTTCAACTTTGAAAATCCTATTGCCAATAAGGAATGCATTGTACATGAGAATTACAACTCTAAGTTTAGAGAAAAATGATCATTCACTGCAAATATGGCCACTGTTACAAAGCCTGCAAATAATACTAGAAGGAAGATACATAAGGAAATTGCCATTGGACAAATCAGTGCAGTGGAAAATTTCATTCAATCCTTGCACTGAGAAATTGCACAATGTATGGAAGTGCTTGAAAAAGATGATGTTACAGAAACTAATTCATTATGGAGTATTGCAATGTTGAAATTTGAAAAGGCAGATGCAAGACAAATATTCCTAAATATGAAGTCAGGGTCTCAACGATTAATATGGTTGAAAAGGTGTGAAGAAGCTTTTCACCGTACCAAACCATGGTAGTGTTATTATAAATTCATCTTCTTGAGTGTACTGCTAAATGAAGTTTCCCTTTTTCTTTACTATTGTGATGTTAAACTTATTTTAAACCTTATTTATGGAAGATATTTTGGCTGCTTATGTTATTTAGGTTTATCTGATCTTAAACTCATTGATATTCCATTGACAAATGACGCCTCTTTACCATTGACGTGTATATTTATGTATACTTAGGTTTACTTTGCCATTAATAAATATTTATGTATTTGTAATCACTCTATTGACACATTACTCTTTCTCTTGAAATCAATTGAAACCCTAACCCTATTGTCAACCAAGCACTGCTACCGCTACTCGAACGTCGCTACCATCATCATTCATTGCTCTACTTTACCATTTGAGTAGAGTGAAATCCTTCCATCCAACTAAAGATGATGAGTCACAGGAGATTAATGTCATGGTTATATTGAGTACCCTGTGAAATTTTTGAAATTCATGCGATTGAATGAATTTATTTAAGTTTGATCTACCAATTCTACAGGATTCCTCATTTTTCTTAGTCTTTGATTTGCATTGATATATATATCTACAATATTTATTCATGGGAAGTTTACCATAGAATATTTATAAGTTTAGAATTTATTTTTTATACTAAATAATATTTCTTCTTAAGATAGATATGACTACTCTTGAGAGGAGAAAGAGTGTTGGAAGACGAAGTTACATAAGTTAGAATGCTAAAGTAGATAGATTTTTCTTAGATATATTGATAGGTGTATTAAATGAAGAAAACAAAAAAACTCATGATGAAAAGATAAAAGGTAGTTCTTGGATGAAGTAATAGAAAAATAGAACAATAGGAGAAACAAAAGTATCATAAAAAAAAAAATTTAAAGTCACATTAAAACTTGGCGACAAATGTATTACAATTATACAAAAATTACAAAATAAAGTAGATGAGGTTGGAATTTTATATAGGGGAATACTAATATAGATGATGAGATATGAAAAGAGTTTATTAAGGTTATATTTCTTATGATTTTCTTTAAATATGTTAACTTTTTAAAAGATCATTTTTAACTAGATTTTTTTTTTGTAGTCACATTCAAAGTGTAAAAGTTGCAAAAGAAAACCATGCCTCATTTATGAGAAGTTGCAGCAAATTTTTGAAGGTAGTATGATTAATGAAAATATGGCTAGACAACACATTGATAGTTTGATAGATGATATAGAGTTTGCACCTAATACTCAAGATGCAAACTTCAACAACATGGAAGAAACAATGGACATAGATTCTGACTTATTGCATAGTTCAGAAAATGATATATAAGTTCCAATTGAGAGGAGGAAAAAGAGCAACTGAGCACGACTTCATGTAGAATCCCAACAAATTATTATAAAATCTTTTAAAAATGCAATAGATGCTTTTATGCATATATGTGAAATAGATAATGTCAACATAAGTATGCGTAATGAATATTTCAAAGAGATGGTTTCCATACAAAAGAATATGGTTAATGTTTAATAACAAATGTTAGCATTTGAAATTAAGATCATATACTATTTAGATGAAGCCATTGTAGCATTGCTTGAGATTGAAGGTCTTTCTACAAGTGAGCAATATAAAACTACAAAGCTATTCCAAAGGCTAAAAATGAGTCAAATATTCTTAAGTCTACCAAAAGAAATGTGATATGGATGGTTAAAGTTTTACTTAGGATAGAATACTTGTGTAGATGAAGTGTTAGAATTTTATGGTGTTATATGTTTATGTAGGCATACTATTTAAATGTTATGCTACTATGTTTTTGTGAAAGGATAATATTCTGTTATATTAAAGAGAATGTGAAATGACTTTCAATTATTTGTTTATTATCAAATTGTGGAATGACTTTCTTATTAATTTTCTTGTTACTTTGTAGGTAAAGATGAATTTCAATGAAATGTTTCTCCACCTAGTTGATAATGTTTTGATATTAATTAATGAAGAGGAAGAAGAGCCTAGAAGGAGGCGAAGACGTCTACTTTTTATATAGAATCTCTTAGTAGGGATGACAAGTATGTCAAGTTTGCTTTCAAATAATACAAGTCGTATTTATAGTAATGAATGAGTAGATTATATAAAAAGATTATTAGATCCATCATAACCACATCAAACTTATAATTGTTGAAATATTTATAGAATAAGTCAAAGTGTTTTTCACAGCTTTTATGTTTTAATGAAAAACAAAAGAGTGATTAGAGATAAAAACAATATTAGTGTGGAGGAAAAACATGCCATGTTCCTTGTGACTATCTAGCAAAATCAATGATATAGAATAACTATAAAGCCATTTACTTGTTCAAGTTAGATAATTATTAAATACTTTAATGAAGTGTTGTATACTATATTATAGTCAAATGATATACTTATAGTAACACTTTCATCATCAACACTAAGCAGAATTTGGAATTATCCAAATGTGCATTCATATTTTAAGGTACTAATTTATAAGTGTATTTTTTAGTGTTTTTATAATTATTTTAACAATATTCATTTTTGTTTAATATTTATAGGATTGCATTGATGTCATTGACGATATGCACATCAAAGCAACAATTTTTAGAGAAGAAACAACACAATTTAGGAATAAGAAAGGTGAATTATCTCAAAATATTATGGCAACATATAATTTTGACATGTATTTTAAATGGTTGTGAAAGATCAGTAACTAATGCTCATGCCCTTCAAGATGCAATAAGTAGAATAATAACTTTTGAGTTCCATTAGGTAAATATTTTAAATATATTTCAAAGTTATAATTACTTTATCACATTAATATCAAATTATATGTAAGTAAGTTTTACTTGATAAATGTTGAATATCCTAATAAACTAGAATTTATTTGTCCATTTCGAAGTGTGTGATATCATTTATTTGATTATGTTAATGATAAACTTCCTAATAATGCTATAGAGAACTTTAACTACAGACATTCATAGTTAAGAATAGTGATTAAGTACACATTTAGAATTGTTAAATATCATTTTTCAATATTACGAGGTTACATGTCATATCTTTACGAAATATAAGTGAAGATTGTTATTTCATGTTTTTTACTTTACAATTTCATTCACAAGATTGAAAAAGAAGATTTACTTGAAGAAGATTTATAAGACAAATTGGAAGAATTAAATATTATTAATGATATACAATTAATAAAAATACACCTAGAAACAAATACACAAGTTGGAATGAGTTAAGAACGAAAATAGATAAGATGTATGAATATATAATGATGACAATGTAGGATATAAGAGTTATTTGATATTATTTATATTGTAATTTTTTAAAATAATTTTTTAGAAGATGTGATCGTGTGTTTGAACAAATTCTGGACTTTAGAACAAAATATCAATGTGTGATATTTGTACTTTTTATTTTAATAATATTGTTTTAATTTTGAAATTTCAAAATAAATAATGATATATCAAATATTCTATTTTAAGTAGTGCACAATCCTTTCCTTTGAATTTTGACTTTTTAAACTTTCCTAATGTGTACTAAACACTTCTAATAATTCTAACTTTTCAGATTTTTCAACACACACACTAAACCCTATTAGGAATTCAAACTTTCCAAACATTCCATTTTTGATAATTTTAGACTTTCCATTTGAATAGTCTATTGTGTACTAACAAGTCCTAAAATTTTCTTAGAAAGGATTTGTATCACTAGGAAAACTAAGAATTGAAAACTTTAAAAAGTTTTTCTAGCTTTCTTGGTATTTGTACTATCTAAGAAAGTTGAGAATAAATTTTTAACTTTTCAAGATATAAAAGAAAAACCATTTTCAACTTTCAAATCATCAAAGGTAGAAATACCAAAGATTTCTTTGCATATGTTAATATATAATAAATATCATTATAGTATTTAAATATTATGATATAAATATTTATAATTTGTATAAAGTCATATAAATAGTAATATAGAGTATATCGATATTTATAATTATAAAGTAACGTATTATAATTATATATATAATATATAATTTTAATTATATATTATAATTATCATTATTTATATACTTTATAATTATAAATATATATGCTATTATTTATTTATTATTATATTTCAATTTATCATAATTATGCTGATATCTATATTGTATTTATTATTTATTATATGTTAATAATTACATTATTATTTATATGATTATTATCATATTATAATCAATTTAATTATTAATAGTTTATGGTTTATTATAAGGTCAATAATATTAATATCAAAGTTTAAGTTATTCATCAAAATCTTAAATTACATAATTTTCTTAACTTTCTAATAGTAGCATAAATAACTTTTAAGATTTAATTTTTAAATTTTTTATTTTTTCTATTTTTTGACATTTTGATTGCTATCTTTTTTGACTTTTTATTTCTTCAATTTTTGTACTTTTTGATGCGACACAAATAAACTCTTAGTTTCCTTAACCCAGCGTTGGCTTTTTAAGTTTTTTCCTAATTCCCAAATCCTTGAAGATGCCACTAACCAAGACTGAAGCCTCTCCAATGGGAATAAAATATCCTTTCAACCATGCCGTCCCACCTCTCCTTGTATCTTTGAAATATGATATCTTCGATGGAGTCTAGATTGAAGTCACTAGAATCCCCCCTCACCTTTGGTCCCTACACTTTTCTTACTATTGTAGTTACAGACTTCGATCACAAAGTCGCCTTTGATGCCAATGTTGACTTCAACGTAAATCATATTTCTAATATGTTCTTTTTACTCATCATGAAATTCAAGGGCATTTCTCTTTCATGAGAAAAATATTTCTTAATCCTCAAGGACTTTAACCTTATTTCAAAATTTAATCCTTTTTGGTTGCAACGCTAGACTCGCTGCATATGCTTATAGAGGCCCAAAAAGATCTTCTTCATCTCTTGTTCTGGCAAAAAAAAAAATCTAATACTTCTCCTATAACTTCTCATGAACTAGACCTTCGCCATTAGTTGTCATTTCCTAGCATGATAACCCCTCTCTTAGTGGTAAATCTTCTCTAAATCATTTTTCACCTTCCATCACCAATTCATCAAAACCTCTCGATCTTGTCAAAGGAGATGGAAATCCTTAACGAGCTTCGTAAAATGGGAGATATTTCTGAAAGTAAACTTATTTCCAACAAAGTTGTAGAAGATCTAAGCAACTCAACAAAGCTCAGGACTTTGTGTCCCTTAAGGGGCACTTTGTGTATAAATATCTGATCTAAGCAACATTACAACAAATTACTTTTTGGATTGAGAATTTATTTTTTTAACTTTTACATGTTTGAGAATTTAATTTCTTAAAGAAATTGAATTTTAAAGTGTATAAATATCTGATCTTTTAAAATCTAAGGAAAAAAATTTTCAACTCCTTCAAATTCTAAGTATACAAATCCCACCTTAATAGTAAATTAACTCTTGCTAATGCTATTTATCCTTTTTGTTCTATACCTTTTTTGTCAAAGTGACATGAACTATGGAAAGAATAGAAATTTTTTTTCTTGAGACTGCTTAGCTGAATGGAATCCTGAAGTGTAATCTGCTTGTAATGTTGCTTGATTAGCTTAACGCTTCTTTCAAATCCTTCGGTACGTCTGATGGGATCTATTACCAGCATTGTTGTTGTCACTCGTGTTGACGATGATACAATCGTTGTATAAATATCATTGAATAAGAATAGGACGACAAAAATTAATTTTCTTGTTATTATAGTACATGTATCTGCTTCTCTTTTAAAGTTAAATTATTTTATCTATTATCCATCTTATCCTGGTACGACTTCACCAGCTGTTCGGACGTGGGGTGGGAGGCAAGTGCGATCATTCGCCGTATGCTGGCGTGACAGTGCCGACGGGCGTAATTAAACGTGATTCAGTTAGGTGCATTTACATTTATTATTAAGTATTTATTCTTATAAAAGTTTTGAAGTTAATTGTGTAATATAATTACGATACGTGATCATCTAAAAGGTTTTTGTAAATTGTCTATAGACATTAATATTAACTCTGCTTAAACATTAACAAATTGTAAGTGTGTGCACCACTTACTTAATTTAAGTGTCAGCATTACGAGTCTTAATTTAATTAGTAATCTAAATTTAGTTGGTAGATGAGGCTACTTAAGGTATCTTTAACTAATTAAGAATCTCTACAAGATAAAATACGTAACACTTGAAAAAATCTATCATATTAAAGTCTAATAAGACTTTTTACAAACTTTCAATTCTTTAAATACTTTTGATAAGAACATTTAAGTATTTATTGATACTTACATGTTATCAATATTTGTAGATAATCTTTAAGGATAAAAAATAAAAAAAATCATAATTCAGTTATACAACCGTAATTACAATCTAAAGGGAAGAAGAAGAAGATTACAGAGAGGATGATGGGGGATTTTTTTATTTATTTTAATGAACGTGCATTTCTCGTCACGCACGTCCGTTCGTTCACAGTGAGGGATTTTGTTTTTATTTTTTAAATCTAATTTAAATTATTAGCAGTTCAGTTATACAGCTTTAAAATGAGATAATGACATCTGATACTTTGCAACAACAAAAAAATTAATGGTTAGCTTGTAAACTAAACGGACAGGTTTGCAAAAAAATCTGTTAACTTTCATATATATAAATATACATACATGTATTCTTGTTAATTACATTACATTTATTGGAAAGTCGAAATGAAGACATTAATTTTCAGTGAATAGCGGAAAAATTACTCTGCCGTGAACATCCATAGAGATTAATAAATCTAAAACTCAAACACAACCACGGAAACAATCAGATCGATCTACACGCACCTCCACAAAAGCTTCTCAATTATCTCATCTGTTTGATCTGATGATCACACACACACATATATACATGATTAACAGAGAGGTCGTCGGAAGAATAACAAACGGTCTGGAAGAGCTTGCAGACGACCGTCCTATGGGCTGTTGAGCGGCGAGGTGGCGGTGTCTTCCAGGGCGTCGTCCTCCACCCGAAGGTTACGGAGTCCCATGTTTCTCCTACTCGAGAAACTATGCTTCTTGTTGTTCCCCGGTCGAACTGGCGGCGTTACCACCTTGGCGTTCTTCCACCGTGAAACGTTGGTGTTATCATCGTTGGTTGAAGCAGCGTTGCTCACATGGGACGACCCATCACTCACGAAGGACGAGGACACGCTCGCGGTGGCGTCTTCCGCCGTCGGCCAACCGTTCTCCGACAGAACGAAATCCACTAAGTACGCCGTCCACCCGCTGACCTCCTCGGAAGACGGCGATCCGTCGTGGACCGGCCCGTCCTTGGAGGAGTACCGAACGCCGCCGACCAAGGAAAAGGCTGAGCTCTCCATGGATAGATCGATCGGAACAAAAGCACGGAGAAAGAGAGACGATTAACTGGCTTGAAAACGGATCCAGAGTTTAGTATTATATATATTCATGTCAATCGATATCGAGGAACCAAGTCAAAGGTTTTTTTGTTATTATTTATTATTCTTGTAGATTCCTAGAATAAAATATCCTTCACTTTAAATTCAATTAAAAATGTTACTGATATAAAAAATGAGATGGATAAAGTAAAGAAATATTTCTTCCGTACCGTGTAATTAATCAATAATATAATTTTTATAAATATACCATTTATCCAATCATACTTTATAACTTAGAATAGTAAATCATAAATTATGTTCATATATATGCAAAAAGTTAGTATCATATTTTAAATAGAAAGTGGGAATACTATAAAGGGTAAGTTAAAAAATAAATTTATTAAGGATAGAATAAGAATCGTACCAAATAAAATAAAAGATAATCAACTTAAATAGATCAAGGAATGTATAATTAAAAACAGGGTAATTTATTAGTGTAAAAGAAATTAAAAGAAGTAAAAATAGACTTAAAATTACTTGGTTAGGAATTATAAAAAAAAAATTATCAAATGAAACATAAGATTACGTTTAAATTATTGTCGTTGTTACCGTCGTCTGTGATATCTTCAGAGTAAAGTCAACTTTCTTAATACGAAAATCATTTAATCTCAATTCATTGATATTAAATGTTAAAATAGTATTTATAATTATAAAAAAATTATTATTATTTTAATAAAAGTCTATCATCTGATGTGACTATGTCAGGTAAGTTGCAATCGTACCTTCCACGCAAGTCGTCATCGAAATTACAAAATTGCTATTCAAAGTTGAAGATGTCAGCAAATTTGATTGTGAAAATTACTATTTCTCGTTCCTTTGAAGTATTCAATATTTATTTTATTCCAAATTATTTATATCCTCGTTCTCTTCCTACTTCGGCAAAAATGTCATTTTAGGTATTCAATATTTTTACTTGTCACTTATAAATATCATAAATTATATAACTTTTGTTCGTCGATATTATAAATCATACAATTTACTATTGGTAAGCATCATGAATCATATAACTTATTCATGTCCCTTATTTGTCGACGTCATGAATCACACAGCTCACTCTTATCCCTTATCTGTCAACGTTATAAATCACACAGCTTACTCTTATTCGTAACTCATTCGCTGATGTCATGGATCATACAATATATTTTTTTATTCGTCAACATCATATAACTTTCTCTCTCTCTCTCTCTCTCTCTCTCTCTCTCTCCTTTATTTTCAATTAGTGATGTTATAAATTACATAATTAATCGTGACTTCTTTTCTCGAATCGTAGAGATGTTATATTGAGATTAAATTCTGGTAAAAAAATAGTCCATTTTACTTGTCATAATTCACCCCATCGCAACAAGAACTTTTCCTTTTTCGAGTTGGACTTTTTTTGGAAATTTAGTTACTTATTTGTTAATTTTTCAATCTTCCATGAAAAGTATATAGACAGGGTTGGAGCAAGTCCGTTAGTTATTAAAAAAATGAAGGAGAAACGGTGGTGGTGGTTAAGACAACGATTGCAGACAAGGCATCATCAACCTTAAAGAATTAGAGCGACGCGTGGTTTTGTAAGCAACGTATACGTACATTATCTGCACATCACTTTCCGAATCAACCACGGCCTTTATTTTTCTGTTGCTTCTCCTCGGGGTTTATTTATTTTGGTGTTTTAAATTTATGTTCAAGGACGTCCGAACCCATGATTTTAATTTGTGGAGGACGAGAAGATTGTTTAAATTTACTTACATTTGCAAAGTTGTAACGTCGCCTCTCGATTCTGCCATCCGATGGAAAAGCATAGGATGTGAATTTATGTACATTGATTTTTTAATTTTAAATAAAATTTTACATGATATTAGAATAATTTTTTGTAAACACTTTAAAATCATATATCTTGACAAAACAAACAAACACATTTAAGGGCCAATGTTAGGAAAATTTTACATTAATTGGATAAAAAATAACAGGACCTAACTTTGTACATGCTGAAATTTTACTTTGTTTAGATGCAGTGGTCGGCATTTCTGAGTTTCCAAAGTTTTCACCATACCTGCAAGCCGATGTCGATTAATTTATGTGCATGCGTCCACAGAATACGGCTGTTTCAACCCCCCCCCCCCCCCACACACACATCAATTAGTTATCACGGAAATTGATTGAAAGAAAGAAAAATTTTTAAATAAAAGAAGAAGACCACCGATAGTTGGGACGGTAAATGGGCTTGGTCGGTCTAACTAGTGGCGGTGGTGGCCAGACCAGGGCCGACCCAACCTGAAAATGGACGTAGTGGGGCCTACGCTGAAGTTAGAGGCATGACTCTCTTTGGGCTTAACATCATCTATGTCAGGTCATTCTGTACCATAAGCAAAAAAAGCATTGTTGTATTTGTCCGCAAAAACATCATTGGCTCCAATGCTCGATAATGTTGAGAGTCAATAACTTAGATTCGATACATTTCTATGGTTTAACCTGCAATGTTTCTATTTTTATTAAATTTACAAAAGGTGAAATGGAAAGATGAAGTAAATATTTAACATTGTATTTCAAATAATTGGAGGTAACGGGTGTTTGATCTTGAAGATCAAGATCAAATGTTTAGGTAGTAAACGATAACTCACTCTATATTATAAATTTTCTATTTATGAATTACAGTTAAATAAAAATCTATTAATAATGAAGATTATATCCAAAATAAATAAATGTTTATAAAAAAAATATTTATTTGTTTTATATGCAATGCTGAGGGAGGTTTTTTTTTTTTGCAAAGGTTTAAAGTTATATACATATATATATAAAGCTTCAGTTTTTAAAGCACGATTGAGAAAAAAAGAAAAGAAAATACATCAACATAAAGAATTCAACCTAAGTAGCCAAAAATTCAAAAGAAGTTTATCTTACAAAAAATGTAATATTTAAATTTTAAGTTAATATATTTAATTTGTCGACGAACTCAATCCAAAATCTTAGACACCAACAACTTTTTTAATAATAATTTTCTATTAAAATTAATTTCAAAATCAATTAATAACAATAGAAGGACACAATATCATTAACCGTAGGTTCAACTACTATATACACTTTCAATGCGGGGAGGGGAGTATTGCTGTCCAGTTCTCCGTGACACTTATAAGTATATTATAATATTATATTAAAATTAATTAATAAAAAAAAAAACACACATGTAATCGCGCGGTAAGACTGGTTCTGACCACATGATTACGTTGTCGAACAACTTCACTGTCCATTCCGTCTCCCTGGCGTACGGGTAGGAACGGCACCTCCGGTAGCAATTGCTCAGGCGACGCTACTCGTACTCTGAGGAAGAACAGGAACCAGGAGAAGGGAGAGCGTCGGAAGGCTATGGACTTGAAGAGTGCGAGAGAGCAGGATGACGACGACCGCTTCGGCGCCTTCATCCAAAGGCTCCATCTCCGTCCGGCCCCCAACCCTTCTCCCTCCCCCCCTCTTCCTCTCCATGGCCTCACCTTCTCCGTCAAGGACATGTACGTACGTTGCGAATCGGTTGATTCAATTATTCCGCAGCATTCCTGTTTTTTATGATAATTACATGATTAGAGTGCAAATCAACCATATCGGATGTATCGAACTTTCATTTCTTTCTTTGGTTCTTGCCTTTTGTCTGTCTTGACTAGTGCCTCACTCCTCTGCTCCTGGCAGATTTGACATCGCCGGTTACGTTACTGGGTTTGGTAATCCGGACTGGGGAAACACTCATGCAGCGGCTACCTCAACGGCTCCAGCTGTTCTGGCGCTAATTGAAGCCGGTGCAACTTGTGTCGGTAAAACGGTTATGGATGAGATGGCTTACAGGTTAGAAACAAAAAAAATTGTTATGGATATTTAGTAAAAGCAAGAGTCATTCATTCCAGCACAAGCCTAAACGTCTATTCCGGTTATCGCTGTTATCAAACCTTAGTTAATTTTCTGAAAAACCTTCATGTTGTGCATTGAGTAGTACGTCTCTGTTTTATGAGCTCTATCATTAATTTTCAGTATAAATGGAGAAAATAAGCACTATGGAACACCCGTGAATCCAGCTGCTCCTGATCGGGTGCCTGGCGGATCTTCAAGTGGATCTACCGTGTCAGTTGCTGCTAATCTGGTTGATTTCTCTTTAGGTGAGGGTCCTACTAAATTACCAGATTTAGCATCATGGTTTGTAAGTTAGTGAACATGGAGTCATCCATGATGCTGCACGTGGATCATTACAATTTTCTGACTGGGTCACCCTTTTATTTATGGGGAGATTCTAGTAGTACACTTAACAGATGAAGTTCAGAGCTCAAAAGTTCATATTTGCAATTTCCCGTCTCCATTACGAAACAAACAAATAGTTCAACATTTAATTTTTATTGTATGCTATTTTCTATTGGAAATATAAATTCAGAGTATTGGTAAGTGATTTCCAGATAGAGTATGAATATGCTGGGTGCTGAATGTAACATATATCGACCCTTAAGAAGTCCACAAATATCCTGCTTTTTTTTGGCATATTAAGTGAAATAAAAGGTCCCAAGGTAATTAATATGGTATCACACTTGGTGATTCATGCTTCAATACTACATACTCATCTGCTGGACAGCAAGCCAACTAAGGTAGAAATGCCCATGTATTTACTGAAATAGAAGTAAAAAACCCCAAACTTGTCAGGCATCGGTAAATACTAAAAAGAATAAAAGAAGTTGATTTCTGCCTTGCTTTGAGACCAAGTAAAATAAAGTTGTGAAGAAGATCTAGAGCAAAATGTTAAGAGTTTATTTTTATGTTGTAAAATGATAAAAATACATACTAGTGATATTTGAATCCAATTTGATGCAACTGGGGGGTTGTGTTTTACGTGTATGGGTGAAAGTAGGCCTTTTTTGATTGAAATTATCTTTCTTGAATATTTCCAGAAATTACGAGCACAAGTGGGAGGAAGTCTACACAAATTTATTTACAATATTACTCCTGATCAATAACCAAAAAGGCAAGCCCAGTGAGGCTAGTGATATTCTTTACATCAAAGAACTGGTAAGATGGACCAAAATCCTTTATATGAGTATTAAAAACATCAAGGAGGAGGCTTCCTTTTTGAAAGAGCTCTGGATCTTTGATGATAACCTCCACTTATTTGCCATAAACCATGCAAAATTGATGCTTAATCAGTGGACTATAGCACCTTTTATAAGTATTTCTCCTCAGCCTAAATTCCAAACGAGAGAATGGCTAGATAAAGAGATAGATGCTGACTTTAGTAACTGAACAAGTTATAGTGTGCATTCACTGCTGTCTCCTATCTACCATGCTTGTCCAAACTCCTATCTTGGTTTCTTTTTGATGGAGGCGATAAGCATGCTGGTACAAAAACAACAACAACAGTAAATGGTCTTAATCCTAGTGAGTGGGGTTGGCAACAAAAAGGACAAATTTAATGTACTAGGTTTCCACTAAGGTGGGATCTAAGAAAAGTCTGATTGTAAACTGCCTTAGATCCGTCCTTATCTGCTAGAATCCAGTGAATAGGCTTACTGACACTGGTGCAACAAAATTTGGCAGAAATATATTGTTTTCCTCCCAGACCATCAATTAATTTATATTTATTTATGTCACTTGTAAATTTTAATATATAGTGAACTACAAATTGATAAATTATATTTCTTGATCAGGGACTGATACCGGTGGAAGTGTGAGAGTTCCTGCTGCATACTGTGGCATTTTTGGATTTCGGCCTTCACATGCAGTTGTTTCCAATGGTGGCGTTGTTCCCATGGCTCAGAGCTTTGATACTGTTGGTAAGAAACATAATCTTAACAAGATATAATGTAAAGGATTCATGAACATTGATCTTATAATATTTCAACCACATAACTTGAAACCAATTTTAGTAATCTTCTATATTTTGTCGTTTTAGTTGTGAGCCTGCTTAATAATAGTCGTTTTATGATATGCCTTATGGAGATCATGGCCATTTTCACAATGAATTAGCAGGATAGATTGAACTTTAACTACAGATTTTTTATAATGTTTAACTACAGTCTACAGAATTTTAATGGTCTACAATCAAAATAAAGTGTATATTTTTAGGTTTTTTTTATGCTTTATTCTCCATCTTTGTGCAGCCTTTGTAGGATCCAACTCCTTTATGTTCTACTTGAACTTAACCTGCTTAATAAATAGGTTGAAAATCCCAACCCTAATCTGTTTATATGTTAAATGAGTTACATATAATCCAATCTATTAACCTGTTTAATCTATTTGACTTGTTTAACTTGTATAATCTATTTAATCTTTTACACCTATAGAAAACAGATAATTAACTAAAAAAGGAATAAATATATAATATTATATGATATATTATATAATAACGATGTTATGTATATAATAAATATATACTAAACATATATTAAATATATAAAATTTTCTTAGTTTGTGGGTTATAAACATATTACACATACTGGATTCAAATTTAGCACATTTAATAAATTGTTAAATGGATCAACCAATTTATGACTTAAATTTATTTAACTTCAACTCTAACTTGTTTGTTAAACAGATTGATGCATTGGGTCTATGGTTCATGATCCATTTTTCCACCCGTACGCATGCACAATCCTTAGGACAAGTGAGATATGCTTCTAGAGTGAAACAATCTCTCCTAAAACCAAGTAAAACAAATGATACTTGTTAATTCCTATGAGTAAATGGGTATAGATCCATTTATTCACCCACTTGTTAAGCTCTACTTTATTAACAATGATATTCCATAAATCTATATTAATAGATTTTTAAAAACTATCATTCCATTTTTTCAATACAAATAATTTAACTCATTGAAAAATGAGGGTCTATTTATATTTTATTTTAAAAAAAAATGTAAAGTCATAATCTTAAGATAGTTAAATCTTTAAAAAGATCAATTAAACTCTAATACTAATTGTTAAGATTGATTTACAAAATCAATCCTAAAATTAAGAATTCCATCTCAAATTTAAGGTGTCTACACCAACACCAATGTGTCTCTCACAATAACTTGATAAGATAAGTTTTCCAAATGTTAAAGTCCAAAAGAAAACTTAATTCAAAATGTTTTAAGTATAAAGACATAAAGAAATTCTTGTAAATCACGAGAGCTACTTCCCCTTTTATGAAACTTTGGATGAAACCATATGGAAATGAAGTCTTTCAACACTTCTAAACATACTTGATGTGAAAATTCAATGCATCAGCAACCAATCTTCAATCCTAACGTTGTACGATCTCCTCCTTGCCTTAGGATGTCTTAAAATGATGTTAAGTCAAAGTTTTGAATATTGTTGGAGTGAAAGCGCACAAGGTGTTGCTTCTTATGTTGAAAAATTACTTATATATATAAGGTAGAAACTAAGATTTCAAAATGTAGAAAGATAATGTATTAAGATCTATCAGAATATTTATTAAATCATTATGCCATTTTTCTGACCTAGATACCCTTATTTGAATCCTTGTATGGTTGTATCCCAAATCAGCACAAGTATATTAACTTCAAATCTTTCATTCTACATTTACCATTTACAAATTGATATATTGTTCCATTTATCGGTATTCCATTTTTCAAACTTCTTCGTAGTTGTTATCTAATCTGCATGTATATGGTAATTTCAGATAATTCGTTTTTCAAATCCTGTTTAAGCTGCTATAGAAAATGATATGCTGGCAAAACCATTAGTATGTCATTTATTCTATTTTGTCCATCTTAAGATTAAATGGGGTATCATCCCTCTATGCTGATTTACAAAAGACCTGTATCACTTGTTCCAAAAAATATTTTGTTGATAGAAGTCACCAGTTTATCATTTGCTCATCTTAAATTATAAATGATCAAATGGTGTACTGCAATCTGATGACAATGTATCATTTTTCTGTCTAGAGATTTCAACAGATCTTTTTTTATTACAAAATGGTATATCGTTGTTAATTCAAGAGTATGTCAAACATTGGTCTAATAATTTTATCGAGTTGCCATTCATTCAAAAATTGTATGTCATTTATGAGAATAGTATGCCGAATTTCTATTTCAGTAACTTAGATTACCATTCAATTAAGAACAGTATGTTAATTTATCAATCGGTAGATCATATTTAATGACAGTATACAATACGTTCTAAGTCTTTATTTATATATAATTTCTAACTAAATATATATTATTAAATTTTGTTTCATCAAAATATCATAAGAATTTTTTTTTTAATAAAGAGAACATGAAAATTTTGAGTAAGAATAATATTTTTTGTGTGATATTACTTAAATCTATCCTTGCTGATGGCAGTTGAATTGGATGCTCCAAATTATAATATTAAGATATTTCTGTTGTGTGTGGGTTTAGTCTCATATTATTTAAGTTATATTTATATTTTCTATATAGCTTTTATATATAAAGATCTTATGTTTATTAATAAAAGCTATCAATCTATCTCTTATTTTTTCACATGTTATTAGAACTTAAGTCTAAAAATGTGTGAAAGATCTAGATAGGAAGGAGGGAAACCTAGCTACTACCCTCCTCCTAACTGCCAGCAGTCTAGCTTCCATGTAGTAATGTTGCCACCATCACTTGTTCCTTTTGCACTACTAGTATCGACTAAGGAGCTCAACCCTCCCATCAACAGTTCCAGGGTCTTTAGGCCCCTTCTACTATTGGGTCCACTTCATCTTCCCCTTGTCCAACCACTAATGACCATGGAAACAAACGACGGTGGTAGCAAGGGGCATTAGGCCCTCTCGTATGGTCCTTCAAGGATTGTTTCCCTATCTCTCTATTTATGTTTCCAGGGCATCCAGCTTCTCTATTGTTTTTTACCTCCACTCCATTAGTCATCCACAAGTATCAACTAGCCCTTTGTCATAGGCCTTGTTGTTGCCACCATTGCTCTCCATTCCCCTTGTCTTCTCTCAGATAATATTCCAGCCATGGTTACTGCTGAGATGCACGAAAAAGAAGGGAAAGAAGGTTGACGAGCATGTAAGAAGAAAAGAAGAAATAAAGGAAGAGAGGGACTATAGTTTGTTAATGAAAGAGAAAGGATAGAAGAAAAGAGAAAAAGAAATTTTTTGTAGGAAAAATGTATCAAAAAATGGTGGAAGTTTTTATTATTATTCAAAAAAGAGAAAACAGAAAAAAATTACAAAAAATCAATTTCTCTAGAAATATTGAGGATAGATCATATCTATCTATGAATCATTACTTCCCATAAATAGATCACATGTCTATCTATTTTATTGTCTCAAATTGTGTCATATGATGGTTAATCTACCATTGTTTAAGATATAGTTCTTCCTAGATCAATTATTTGTTATTATTTTAAATTATTTATGTTGTTCCTATGTCTACTACAACAATCGTTACTGTCTTTTACTACTATTTCTATTACAGTAACTAATGTTTTTATGTTTCTTTATGTATCTATTGTTTTTTCAACTATATTTGAGTTTTTATTTGGTCTGTACTTCAACTTGAAGAAGACTATTATAATATTAAGATATTATGTGTGCATTTTATCTGAGTTTAGTCCTATATCACTTAAGTTGTATTTGTCTTCTTTACATAGTCTTTATATAAAAAGGTCTTATATTTGCTAATGAAAACAGTTGTTTCCACCTATCTCTTGTGTTTTCACAAAACAATTGTATGCATCTCAAGTTTTATTCTTTCCGTGGCATTTTCCACGTCAAGATGTTTAAATTCTCTCTCAAATATTCTGGTTTTGTTTATGCAAGTTAGCACCCATTTTGCCTGAACAGTACAGAGGATTGGTAGCATTTTTTCGTTGAATATCCAAATATCTCAGCTTGGTGAATTTATCTGCTCAGCATTGTTCATCAGAGGATTAATATAGAATCCATAGGGTCCTCTCTGCCATAGGACTAGTGATCTAGATGATGTTCATGAAAGAATTGGGTTTTTTCCCATGCTATATTGTGTCCTAGGTTGACCAAGCATTATGTAATTTGTCAAATTTGAAGGTATCAGTGAGTTTTTGTATGTACTAGAAACACTAACCGCACCTCTATTGTGATTGATGCAACCATCACTAATTGGCCAGGTAATCTAGGCAGTAAATGAATGTGAGTGCTTAGCTGACACTATATTTTTAGTGGTTGCTTTGAGTTGAAATTTTGTGATTCTCATTTTTTGTCTTTTTCTCTTGCCCCTCTTGGGGAACCTTTTCTCTTATTGATTTATTTCTTCCATTTTTATAACCCTAGTATCTCCCTTTTTTTTCTTCTTAATATACTTTTCTGTCTTTAACATTAAAAAAAAATGAAAATGCTTCTGTCATCCATATAATAAGTTAATAACCAACTTAACAAAGTTACTTGAAGAAAAAATGCATGTTGTTGACAAACTTCTTATTGACCTATTTATATCTTCCATTACTTGTTTGACATTGTTAGAACTTGTTAGATCCGGTTAATCAAATATATGGATCTTAGGATCCATTTGTACTTGTATATATATATTATTAGTTAATGAATGAAAATAACTTTCTTCTTTTCCTTTAATCCATGATTAATCCCTAGCTTAAGTTGGTATCAGAGTTAATTTAAGGTTAACCATTTTTTCTAACCGTCCACTATCGATTAACCGTCTTTTTCGACCACCCTATTTTGATCGGCGCCGGTATTCGACCTCCTAATCTCAAGGGGTAGGAGAGCCCCTTCTCTCTCCAAATATACTTTTTGCGACCAATAATCTTGTTGTGGTCTATTGTGATTGTTGATTGCACTTGCTCATCCTAGAACGTCTAGTCTTCTTAGAATGTTTGGTCATCGGTTACATCTACATCTACTCATCGACTGTGTGCATCATCTATTTTGCCAGCTCTTCTGTTTAATAGCTCATCTGTTCAATAGAACCTTCAGTTAGTTTTGTGTTTGAATAGTCTTGTGAGTAGGTTGACAAGTCTTTTGGGAATATGGTTTCCTTCTCAATGTCTATGGATAGCTCTAAACTCAATGCCACAAACACTAAACTAAATGAATACAACTACCATACCTAGTCTCTAGCCTTTGAAACCTTTGTTATCTCTCAAGTGAAGGAGCATCATCTTTTCACTATTCCTTTTGATGAGAAAGATGACTCCTATCTAGCTTGGCATGTGACTGATGCAACCATCTGCTCTTGGCTTTTAAACAATGTTAACGATAGCATTGCGCAGAACATTGTGCATATCTAGCTTGCTCGCTGTATATAGGATACCCTTCATTTCACTTATGGTCAAGAACAAAATATTAGAAAGGTTTGTAAGGTGTACGAGAGTCTTTTCTCTCATTGTTGGGGAGAATCATCACTTCAAAACTACTACACCAAGCTTCGAGCTCTTCTAGAAGAGCTCAATATCTACCAACCATCTTCTCTAGATTTGGCTAGACAACATAGATATAAGGAAGAACTTGGTGTTGGACTCTTCCTAGTAGGCCTCCAACCAAATATTGCTTCTCAATTATATGGTTAAATATTGGCTGCAGATGTTCTTCTATCATGTCAACACACCTTTAACAAGGCCTTGCGGATCTCTACCACTACTCTAATATCTACTATTGAGGCTACTGCCCTAGTCTCTACTACTATTAGACATCCATCCACAGGTGGACACTCTTCTAAAGGTGGAAAGGTTCACAAGTCTAGTGGTTCTACTCACACTTCTTGCATCCACTGTAGGCAAAAGAATCATTCATCCAAACATTACTAGGCAAAATTTGGATGACCTTCAACTCCTTCCTCCAATGCTCATATGATCTACGCCAATCCGATTCCACCTATTTTTGATCTTATTCCCACTGTCGGTCCTAGCTCCTCTACCAATATGGTTCGGATCACTTAGGTTGATTTTGATGAGTTGTGTATTTTGTGTGCTCAACAACAGGGTGAGGCCACTACCTCTTATGTCCTTTTAGGTATCTCTACTTCTCATACTTTTGCTACCTTTAATTCTTCTTGGATCATTGACTCTAGGTCATCCAACCACATTATGGGTAATGTTTCCTTATTTTCCTATCTTACTCATATGTCTAATGCAAAATTTGTTGCCATTGCTGATAGTTGTAGTTGTGTAGTTTCAAGTGAAGGCACAACTTCTATTACATCTACTATAACCTTGCAAAAAGTTCTTTTTGTTCTTGAATTTTCAGTTAATTTATCCTCTATTAGTGTCATCACCAAACAACTCTTTTGTTTCATAACTTTCTATCCCTTTCACTGTACTTTTCAAGATCTTACACACAAAAAGGAGGATTGGTGTTAGCCATGATCAAGGTCAAGGCGTTTACCTACTGGTTAAAGATGATATTCCTTGTGGACTTACTATTATTACTATCTCAAATGGTGACTCATTTTTGTTATGACATTGCCAATTGGGGCATCCTTCACCTTAGAAGTTTAAGGAGACTCTACCTTAGATTGTAGTTCCTTCTTTTTCTTGTTCTTTTTATATCATTGGTAAACATTTTCAGACTACATTTACTAGTCAAGAATTGGTAATAACTCCTAAACTTTTTGATATTGTTTACTGTGATGTTTGAGGTCCTTTTAAAGTTATGTTGGTTACTAGTTATCGATGTTATATAGTCTTTGTTGATTTTTTCAAAACCTCTTGGTTATATCTATTAAAAAATCGTTAAACTATTTTTAATGTAACTTATTCTTTCTTTAATGAAATTCAAAATCATTTTGGTGTTGTTCTCAAAACTTTTTGTACTGATAATGCTTTGGAGTTCACTCAATCTTCTTTTGTTACTCTTTGCTCTCAACAAGGTATTCTTCATCAAACCACATGTGCATATACCTCTTAATAGAACAAGGTTGTTGAACGAAAGCATTGTCATATCTTAGATGTTGCTCGCTCTCTGATGATTGAGATGCATGTGCCTAAAATTTTGTGGTCTGATGCTATTTATCTCATCAATTGATTACCTTTTACCTCGTTAGGTGGCACAATTCCTTTACAAGGTCTTTCATTGGATAAGGAATTGATCCTCCTACTATTAGGGTTCTCAGTTGTACTATTTTTGTTAAAGATTTCTCCTTGGATATTGACAAAATCTCACCTTGTTTCATTCGTTGTATATTTGTTGAGAACTCTCATAATTTAAAAGGGTATCAGTGTTATCACCCTGTGTCTCATCGTTATTTTACTTCCGTTGATGTGGTTTTTCAAGAAAATGCTCTCTACTTTGGGATCTCTTCTTTAACCACTCTCCCCTCTTTTCCTTCGATTGTTGTCCCCTCTCCTATGGTAGAGCCTCCCATGATTTCTCCTACTCCACTAGCTAAGATGCCATCTCTTGTTCTTTCGAAGGCTTCTTTTCTTCAAGAGGACACTACCCTCCCTTCTAGCCCTATCTTGCTTCCTTCTTCTCCACCATCACTACCTCCACCTCCTTTTTGTCTATTACAGGTATATCATCGAAGGCCTGCTATTGCACTTGAGACTTCCTCTACTATGCTGTCTCCTTCTATGGTAGGTCCTTCATCTTCATCTTCTAAGGTAGATCTTACACTTTTCATTCCTTATCGCAAGGGTCGTCGCTTGTGCACGGTGTACCCTCTTTCTTACTATGTTTTTTATGCTTTCCTCTCTCTTGATTTCAAATGCTTTGCCTTATCCTTTACCTCAGAATCTCTACCCAAGGATTATCATGAGACACTTACTCTTCCTTCCTAAAAGAAAACTATTTATGATGAGATGCAGACACTCTTAAAGCAACATACATGGGAGCTAGTGCCTCGTCCTCATCACCTTCTAGTGGTTGGCTGTCATTGGGTGTTTGTAAACAAATATCTTGTTGATGGTTTGATTGCTTATCATAAGGTTCGGTTAGTGGCTTGTGGCTTTACTTAGACACATGACATTGATTAGTATAATATGTTTTCGCCTATGGCCCATCTTCCATTTATTTGGATTCTTCTGGCATTAGTCGTCTATCACTCTTAGAATATGTGTCAACTTGATATTCACAATGCTTTCTTGTATGGTGATCTTGATGAGGGGTTCTATATAGAGCAACCTCTAAGGTTTGTTACCTAGGGAGAGAATTGTGTCCATATATAGACTCAAACAGAGTCTCAAGGTATGGTATGTTAAGTTCAGCTCTATCTTACTCACTTATGGTTATCACAAGTGTCAAGTTGATAGCTTCATTTTCATACGGAAGTCTTCTAATGGTTACACTATTCTAACTATCTATGTTGATGACATACTCCTTACAAGTGATGATAAAAAAGACATACTATCTATCAAGGAGTTTCTTCATTGCCATTTTGTCATTTAGAATCTAGGTAAATCCTTGAGATTGCCTATGCCAATGGCAAATTGACGTTATCTTAGCAAAACTATGTTGTGAACCTATTAAAAGAAATTGGTCTCATTAGGTGTAAGCCGGTTAATACTCGTATCGAACCTAATCCTCCTTTTTAGGATGAGAGTTCTATGTTACTGGAAGATGCAAGCAAATATCGCAAACTCCTAGACAAACTTTTGTACTTGATTGTGACTTGTCCAGATATATCCTTTGCAATAGGTCTATTGAGCTAGTTTATGCAGTCACTTAGAGAGATACATTGGCAAGAAGCTCTAAGAGTGGTTGCTTACATTAAAAATTGCCCAAGAAAAAGACTACTTTACTCAAATTATAGTCACAAGATCATCTGTGGATATTCTAATGCAAGCTATGTGGATGATAAATTAGATAGAAAGTCTACTTTAGGTTACTACACCTACTTTGGAGGAAACCTTGTAATTTGAAGAAGTAAAAAATAGAATGTGGTGTCTAAGTCAAGCTGTGAATTAAAATATAGGAGTATGTCTCAAATTGGAAGTGAACTCATCTGAGTAAAATCATTATTATCAAAATTTAGAGTTGATATGTATACTCCTATACCTATACATTGTGATAACAAAGTAGCTATTTATATTGTTAACAATGATGTCTTCCATGAGTGGATCAAGCATATTAAACTAAACTGCTATTATGTTCGTGATCTTGTGAAAAACAATATTATTATTCTACTTTTCACTCCTTCCTACTGACAATTAGCTGATATCTTCACCAAGGGACTTTACGTGGGACCCTTCAACACAGTTTGTAACAAGCTAAGCTTATGTAACATTTTTTCTCCAACTTGAGGGAGAGTTAGATTTGGTTAACCAAATTTATGGATCTTAGGATCCATTTGTACTTGTATATATATCTTATTAGTTAATGAATGAAAACAACTTTCTTCTTTTCTTCTAATCCTTGGTTAATCCCTAGCTTAAGTTATCATCAGAGCTAATCTAGGGTTAACTATCTTTTCTAGTCATCCACCATCGATCACACAGAAGCTGTTATCGAGACCACCTTATTTTGATCGACGTTGGTGTTTGAGTTCATAACCTCAAGGGGTAGGAGAGTCCCTTCTCTCTCCAAATATACTTTCTATGACCTATAATCTCATCGCGACCCTTTCCTCTATCACTGATTTCCCACGACCTATAATCTCATCATGGCCCCTTTGGTATAAATATTGTCATGAACATTCCTTCCATCTGGTAATCAAATTAACCTTCCTAGAAAATATGAATTTATTCACATGCTTATTCAATTCTAACAATTGAGAGAAGCCCATTTTATACCAAAGGGAATCAAGTAGTGAAATGGGGCCCCATCCCAGTGACAATGCTTTAGCTGTATTTGAGAATTGAGACTAAATTAAGTCCACCAAATCTTTATGTGGATTAAAAAGAGGGTGGCCATTTCAGCTTGCTTCTGTCTTATTGATGCAATTTATAAAGTTCAAACATCTCAGGATATTTCATAGCATGAGAATTTGGTAATTGACATTTATCATCCCAAAGCAACTGATGTCATCTTGAACAAGCTCGTTGTAACTTATAAATATTTAATGCAATGATATCATATGTGTCCAAAATTATGTTTTTTCTGCTACATGTCTTTGTTCCTATTTCAGTGTAGCTCTTTTTTCCGCTTTGACCACTTTCATTTCATCACCCTTTGGTGGATGTTACTAATGAAATTTTCATACAGGCTGGTTTGCTAGGGATCCTGAAATCTTAAAACGAGTTGGGCATGTACTTTTGTCACGGCCTCAATCAGAAATCCTTTCACCCACAAAAGTTATTATTCCTAATGATTGTTTCCAAATTCTAAGCTTTCAAGGTGATCAAACTTCTCAAGTACTGATGGCATCAGTAGAGAAAATACTGGGTGGTAAGTCATACTGGTTTATATTCTCTTGTTTGAAACCATTCTGCTTAAGTGTGATATCAAATTTTAGTTTCAAATAACTATCTCATGAAACTACTTTTATGGAAGGTCATATATTACAATATGAAAATTTAGGATGCTATATTACTGCTGAAGTTCCAAGCTTAAAAACTTTTATGGTTGATCATTCTGGAGATCATGGACCTTTAGTGTCATCCTTATTAGCTCTTTCAAGTGCTATGCGTCTACTGCAAAGGTGTGCAAAATACATGCTTTATGTGAATGTAGTATACTTCATGATAGCTTTATGGTTATTTGCCAAATCTCAAGTTTCTTTCTTAGATGTTTTATTATTCTCAGAGTCCACAAAACTTTCCTTTTGAAATCACACATATGGATTAATCATGAAATGATTTTGTAAACAAAGGAACTATACTATTTGATCTTAATCATAAATTATTATATATTTAGAACCAACATTTACAATTATATGAAGAATAATGTCTATTGCCACAAAAACACAGATCCAAATAAAAAGTGCATAGCTTTTATTGTGAGAAATATCTTATTATCACAGAGACAATGCCCAGTCATAGCTAATTTCATATCTACAAATTCCCAACCAAAAAATCACCCCTTAAAGCAATGGATAATGGATTTACTGCAAGTTTGCAACAAGCTTGAGTTTGCAAATCCTCTAATAAATTGCAGTGAAAATTCTTAAGAAAAAATATTCATCTTTGCTCCATCTAAATATGGATTTGGCACCAAATATAACTGTATCTTCAACGAAAAGGAATGTATAGCATTAGAAGTATTATTTATCTAGGATTGACCACTAAAGAAACCATAGATTTTCAACAGTGCATTTCCTTAAGTAAATGTAAAGTAGATGTTTCTCTCTTAAACCTATATGCTCGTGGGAGTTTAAAATACAACAAATAGATTCCAGTAGTCCCAGCAATTCATTCATTTTCAGAATCTGCTATGAACCTTCACTTGCTGCAACCTGAGGTTTCTTTTAATCAAGATCAGATTAGGATGATCTTAACTCTTTCTTTAATGTTTTAGTGAAGTTCAACCATTATGTGATTGAGATATAGGAGTTGACCGAAAAGGATTCCTCTCTTCAGTGTAAAGTTGCATTTATTTGGTCCATCTCCTTATTGGATCATGTAGACCTTGATCTCCAATAAATCTTCAATATGATCTCTCTTCTTCATCTACTTTGAAAACGGCATTTTTGCTTGTTATATTACCATGTCACAATCTTGTGTGTGTAAACTAATTCTAGAATGTAGATGTTCAAATATAGTTTGTGTACGTTATTTGTTGATTTCTTCATTCATTGAAGGTTCAATTCATTTATGCTCAACTAAAATTATCAATCATATACTTTAGTCTAGTTTTTTTTTGTGTACAACAAAATAGGGTTATTCCTAAAGAATTTGGAAGTGTTTGATGCTTTGAATACTTGACCTATCATCTACTGCCTACATCAAACTTGGTTAATGGTGATGCATTACTTTCTAAAGGATATTTGATGGTCTATATCTCTTGTTATGATAGTAGCGACCTTCTATCATAGGATGCCATCTGGATCTATATCTTCAAAATTTAAGCAATATGGATTGGTTGTTTTAGGAACCAAACTGATAATGGGGGTCTTATCTATCGGTATTGGGTATGTATCAGTCAAAATTTCAACCTGTATCATTAGTTTCGGATTCATGTTCCTAAAATGGGATCACCTTTGTTGCTGCTATTGGAGTATGTTGTGGTGTTGCATGTAGAGAGATCTATCACCATTGTGGTGGTTTGCATTATGCTACACAAGTGGAGATCCATTATCATGGTCCTCAAGGTTGGGGGAGGGAACCTAGAGGCAGGTGGGGGAGATTGATGGCTTTTTCCAGCTTGAAGGTGATCAGCAGCTTCTGTGCATTGTGGCTGCATATTTCCCACATGGAACTTTGTGGTTACAATCTGGATAGGGCAGAGCAGTATGAGGGGTGGCAGTGATGGAGGCTGCAGGAACAAGGGATACATTCTCAATTTTTAGGGTAGAAGATAAATATATGATATTTTTTGAAAATATAAAAGTTGAATGTAAAAGAGATCATTCTTAGAAGAAGGATTACATAAGGTTTATATAGAAGTACATATATGGATATCCATTTACATTAAATGAATCTACATTAAATGGATCTACCTTACTATATAGCCTAACATTACATATAGATAGACTTTAACACTCCTCCTCACGTTAAAGTATATATATCAATTATGTCTAATTTGTTAGATGGATTTTCAAAAGTATTGAAACTCAATCTTTTGGTGAAAATATCTGATAGTTGATCATTTGATCTCGTATATAGTGTAGATATAATCTTCCTAAATGACATTGTTCTTGATGAAGTGATAATTAACCTCTATGTATTTTGTTCTTTCACGAAATATTAGCTATTTACAATGTAAATAGCTATCTGATTATTATAATGCATAGATATAAGCACTCATATTATAAATCTCAACTCTTAAGGTAAAGATTTCAGTCATATCATCTCACATGCAATTTAGGTCATAACCTTATATTCTACTTCTATACTAGACTTGGCAACAACATTTTACTTCTTACTAAGTTATGTAACAAGATTTTCTCCAACATAAGTGCAATAACTTATGGTAGATTTTCTATCAACCTTTCTCTCACATAACTTGAATTTGAGAAATCTTCGAAGTTCAAGTGACCATTTTTCTCATAAAGAAGTCCTTTCTCTAGTGCTTGTTTGATGAATATGAAAACATGTAGAGCTTTATACTAATGTACATCATTAAGCTCATGCATAAGCTTAGTAAATTGACAGCATAGATAATGTTAGATCTAATCACTATTAAGGAAATAAGTTTACCTACCAACTTTTTGTATCTCCTGGGTTCATCTAGTGGGAGAGATGTCTCATCCCAAAAGAAAAGATTTTCTTGAGTGGTCTGGTTTTTAGTTTACTATCTTCCAATCCTATATCTTTTAATAAGTCAAGAGTATATTTTCTTCAAAATAAAGATAACTTGTCATTTGAGTATGCAAACTTTATGCCATATTTTCATAGCAAAGTATTTATTTAGGAATTGTTTAGTTTCAATAATGTCTATCATATCATCCCTTGTAAGTAAAATATCATTAACATAAACAACAATAATAATACATCTTCGGAGTGTTCTTTTTATAAAAATAGAATGATCCACTATGCAACTTCAAAAATTACCACTTAAAACAACTTTGCTAAACTTATCAAACTAAGTCTTGAGACTTTGTTTGAAGTCATAAATAGCTTTTCTAAGCATACAAACATGAGTCTCTTCCTAAACAATATAACTTAGAAGTTGCTTTATGAAAGTCTACTCATCAAAATCATCATATAAAAATGTATTCTTAACATCCAATTGAAAACTTTGCCACAACTAATTTACTACAATGGAGATGAGCACGCGTATAGAGTTGAGACATGTTATAAGAAAAAACATCTTTAAATAATCAACAGTATTTTTAAAAGAAACCTTGAGTGATGAGACAAACTTCGTAATGATCAACACTACCATCAGGCCTATGTTTAATGGTTTAAATCCATTTATAGGTGACACACTTAAAAACTTTTAGAGTAAAAGAAACAAGTCTTTGTTAAGATAAAGATGACAAAAATGAACAACTCCACCTAAAAGGGTAGAGGGTAAGTGGTTAATTAAATTAGTGAAAATGACATCTGACCAAAGATATTTAGGAGTTTGCATCTGGAGTAGAAGAGCATGAGCCACATTAAAGGAATGATGATGTTTCCTCTTAGCAACCTTTTTTTGCTGAAAAGTATAAGGACAAGTTATCAATGCAAAATTCTTAAAGAGGAACACACAGATTGAAATTTAGATTGCATAAACTTAAGAGCATTATCGATGAGTAAAATCTTGGGACAAATAGAGAATTGATTTTGTATTTCAACAATATATTATTTGAATACATCAAGAATTGCACAATAATCTTTTAAAAGATAGACCCAATAGATATAAGAAAAATTATCAACAAACATAATATAATATTTATGACCACTAACAAATAAAACTCGACTTAAACCCTAAACATCACAATATACCAAATCAAACATATTTTTAGAAGAAACAAGATGTAAACACTTAAAAGAAGCATGAGTGTGTTTTCTAAGTTGACAAGACTCACAATCAAACATGAAAGATTAATTCAAGGAATATTTTAATGCAACTTAACAAGAAAAGAATGATCAAGACAATAATGCCACAACATTGAAAACTTGATAGTTGACAAGTAGCTCAATAAACCACAAGTTATATTACCACAAACTAGCTAGTATATACTAGTGTCGTTCTTGTGGTTCAAACCAATCCTCTTCTCCATCTATAAGTTTTAAAAAATATAATGGAAAGAGAAAAAAGTTACAAAACAATGTAATTCAATAGTAATGATGCAAATGGATAAGAAGTTAAAGAAAATTTAGGTATATATAAGATATTGTTTAGTCTAATTTGAGAGGATGTTTAGACATCCCTCTTACCAAATACAAGATATGAATGGTCATCAATAATAGTAACACTAGTTTTATTACAAAGGGAGGTGAGATACTCAAAAAGGGTAGATCTAGTTGATATGTGTGAGGAGACACCTAAGTCTATAATCTAAGAGCTATCACTTAAAGCATGTAGGATAGTAGTAGTACCTAAATGAGGAGAAGCATAAGCACTCATAAGTAAGGAATTTACCCCTTGTGCATGAAGAAGATGCTCATACTTTGCCCATGATAGGATAGTAGGTCCAAATAAAGCTAGTTCAAGTGTCTTGGGTATATTTGTACGAACATGTGCCAACTAAAGTGCCTAAGATGACTTTCCAAATTTGTCTTAACACTTCTCTAGTCAATGTTTAAAATGGTCACAATGATGACACTTGGTGTTGTGTTGATCACCTCTTCCATGATGAGCTTTTCTTTGGCCTCAACCATGAGAGGAAGATATTACTAGAGTGAATTGATCAATTGTAGACTAAGTAGGTTATATGGGAAGATATGTAGACTAAGTGGAGATGCACATAGCCTAAGCAAAAGTTTCATTTAAATCAGACATCTTTTCAACTCCCAAAATATGACCATGAAGTTAGGAACCAACCTCAGAATTAGACTAACCAAAAAGATAGCAACAACCAACTCTTCCTTGTAACGTTGAAAGGTGAAGATGTCAACTGTGGGTAGTTGATAAATGTTGAGCTCATTGATTAAACCCTGAATAGTACTATAATGCTCCTGGTAAGTTTTGTCTCCTTGTTTCAATAGAAACAACTATTTGTAAACTTGAAAAACCCATAAGATATTCTTCTCATATCTATAGGTCTATTGAAGATTGTCCCAAATTTTCTTTATAGAACAAACTATAATTACTCGATAAGTCACAATCGATTTCATATTGAACAACATTCATGAGATAATAGCTACATCATTTGCATATCAATCTTTATATGTAGCATTCTTGATGTCTAGAGGAGGTGAGATAAGATGATGTTCTTGATGGTAGGTAATGACAATGGTTTCAAAACTTTAATGGTTTCAAAACTTTAAGTCCACGAGATATAGTTTAAACCATTTAACTTTTCTGAAACTCTAAGAAAACTCTTGATTAATAGATCACAAGAAGGCACTTTAGTTTCAACCATACTAACAACCAAAGAAATGCAATCATGATATAGAAAACACTACTATCCCAAGCAACCCTAACAATCAACAATCGACAAATAGTTTTTGACCACTTGAAACTATTGACAGACAACAACCAACATCCAACTATGAGGACAAGCAATGGTAGAGATCATCGAACCTTAATAAGAACCTGATGGAAATAGAGTAAATGTCTACCAAAAACCAGTCGATAGGGCCACACAAATCATCAACCATTACAATGTTGGCCAACTAACTAAGCCAACAAACAACAATTGATAATAAGTTGAGCAATGATGCTGTATCTAGTAAAAACCTCACTATTGAAGCCTTACAAATAGCATGGAGCACACCATTGTGGTCAACATCTACTAGTGAAGTAAATGTTGTATGCATGATGCAAGGACCACACCTCCTTCTTGTAAGACAAGTGCATAGGTGGATGCTAGATTAAAGAAATGTTAGGATCAAATAACACACTAGAGAGGGGGTGAATAATATCTTAGCAAGTTTTAATTGCTTTTAAAAATTTCAAAAGCTGTTAACACTAATGAACTTTAATTAAGATGATTTAATGAACAATAAACAATCACACAAACAAAAGGAACACAAAAGATTTATAGTGATTCCTTAAAAATAGATAGTCTATTTTTTAAGGTCCCAACTTTGAAAATTCATTAAGTACTTTTTAAGACTAAGCACAAACATTAGTCATATTACTTTTATAGGCTAAGCAACAACCTTATTAAAGTTATTTTTCTTAGGTTTAACAATAACTTTGCATAAAACACCAACCTTATGTACTCAAAATTCCAATCTTGAGTAAGTAAAGTCACATACTTCACTTTCTTTACCAAAATTTCGATATTATGAAGGTATACTCACAATATCCTTGTGAGTTAGAATTTTTAAATGTAAAAAAGAATAATTCAGCATAGAAGTACAAGACTCAATATGATTAAAAACATATAACAAAAAACTTTCTGTTTGAATGTTAATGGTTGAAAGTTTTGGGAGAAATCTGGATGCTTCTGTATGATTTGATTTTCAGTAGTTGTTGCAGAAAAAATCTTTCAGATTTTTGGAGAAAATTCTTCACTAAGCTTTTGCTCAATCCATTTCAAAAATTGCTTCAGTAGGTGCAGAATCTTCCTTTGTTTTCTTTTCTGTTCTTTTTGTTAATTCTCTCTTGTCTTCTATAATTTGATTTTCAGTTCTTCTTCGAGTTTCTTAATCAGGAAATTACTCTATATTCGTCATATTCCATGTGTAGTAATTAATTTATCAAGTATAATTGATAATCTTTCAAATCAGATTTGGAATAAAAAGTATCTTGCCAAAACAATAATATATCATAACATAGTTACAAAAATACCAAGTTAAGAAATATTGGATACTTTCATAAAAGATAGAAGAAGCATTAGGAATACTTTCAGAAAAATCGAAACCTTTCAACTGAAACATTTTGAAAACAAAACTTAAGTTATACGTTAAGAGCATGACACATGTTATTTTATAAACAGTAAAACAAAATACTCTTTAAACATTTCAAATGAAACTATTTGATAAAACTATGAAACTCTCCGTTTCTGAATAGTATTTCGATGACTTTCAAATATAAAACATTTCAGAGGATTAAAATTGAACTTCACCGATAGTTAAAAAAATATTTCACATACTTTCAAATGAAACCATCCGAAATTGAAAAGTATTTTGATGACTTTCAAAAATAAATGTTTCGAAAGCTTAAAAATTAAAACTCATTCACAGTTAAAAAGTATTTCAAATACTTTCAAATGAAAACATCCGAAAATGAAGTGTAAAATTGAAACCTTCCGACTGACTTGAGATTTCGGTGACTTTTAGTAAAACTCTCCAATTGTGTACCTAAGGAGAAATAAAACCTTTCGAAACCTATTTTCGAATGTTTACAATAATAATATTGAATAAAACAATTAGACAATAACAGTTAAATTAAAAGTAAGTTTTGAAACATTTGTCTAATAATAATTACTCAATTTTTCATCATCAAAATTAAACCTATAAATAAAGAACTAATAATTTCCTCCTTTTTGATGATAACAAAACATTTAATAGGTATTCTTCCATTTTGTCATAATTAAAAAGAATGATAAGAATGCAAAGAACATTCAAAATAGTTTAAAAATAGATTTTATTACACATAAAATGTAACCATACACGAAGGAAGCACAATTACAAGATATCCAATAAGTAAACAACAATCAAAAATTTGTAGACTATCATTGCATAAGGTCTTGAATTAATGCATCATTCTCTCTTAAAAATTCTTCTAAATGAGCAATTTGATCTAATAACAATTGATTATGTTGAAGTAATTGCTCATTCTAATGTAGGAGAGAAATAGAATCATCTACAGGCTGAGAAGAAGGTATATTGCCATGGAAAGTCTGTTTTGATACAATTACAGGATCTGATAAGGACATTCTCTCTAAATCTTTGAGGTTCAGAAATTGTCCTAACAAATTTAAAAGACTTGCCTGAGAGATTAAAGTATCAAACCATCAACTTGAAAATAAAATCTCCATAGAATAAAAAGCTCTGCAAATGAAAAATTTGAGTAATTACTACTTTTGCCTAGTTTATTTTTATACTAGTCATCACAATATAAGTGGTTTGATATACTTTCCAATTCATCTGCATATCCTTTCTTTTGAAAAAATGAGCAAGTTAAGATGGTGGCTATCATTTGACCTAGACCATGAAAATCAATTTACTTCACCAATTTAAACATTTTATCTTGAGATTTACATGAGTTGATTCATATCTTCTTCTTTTCATCCTAAGGCAGTAGTGGAAAGAGAGATATTAATTCCAATACATGGTATTCCAAACGATTGCTGTAAAATTTTTTCATCAATTTTAATAGATTGATTTGTCAAATGCAATTGTAGGAAGCTTAGAAAAATCTCAAGATTTGCATAAAAGAGAAGAATTAGGTCTTCAAAAATTAACAACCCAAAAGTTGTAGGAATGAAGCCTAATATACCTTGAAATTACAGCATACGTTGAATAATCTTCATACCATTAAAATCTATAGGTCTATTATATACAATAGCTATTTTTTGAAATTTGTTGAAAAGTAAATCCCTCATTGAAGTTGATCTAAATTAATATTCATCTAAAGAGATTTCTGTTGTATAGCCTCCTTAGACACATGTTCTTCAGAATTTTTCTTGGGAGAATTATTTAGATTTTTGGAGATGTCTCCTTACATATTATTTTCAGAATTGTCCTTGGGAGGACTAGCTTTCATTTGGGGAGGAATGACATCAGTGGGTACTTTATCAGTTGGAATAGATATTTTTGAGCTATTGTCAATTCCTGTTGCATTGGAAATGTTACTATGGAATCTTAGGTGAGAGGAAAGAGTTTTCTTTCTTCTCCTATTGTAAACTAGAGTAACTTTCAGAGGAGGATCCATGATTATTTTAAAATTAAGAATAGACATAATTAGTTGAGTAAGATTAGGAGTAGTCTGATAAAGAAAGTCAGTGATCCTTTTAGGAATATCCGAGTGAGGTCTCCCACCCATATGTCTAAAATCTATTCTCCTCTTGGGAAGAAAAAATTCAAGTTTTGCTGGAGTTTTTCCCTTGCTTTCCATCTCAAAATTTGTGTGGTAACAGGAAGGTTTAGAAGGTTCAATTAGTTTAATCCCTAATTGTTGACATAATTTATTCTCTAAAGCTTCTTTCCTCCTCAAAATGAGTTTATTTTGCAACTCAAGGTCACTTTTAAAGTAAGTTTCTCTATTGCCCTAGAGCTAAGATTATTGGGCAAAAATTGTATAAGGTAAGCTTCATAAATAGCTTAAAACTAAGGTTCAAAGAATTAATTTTTGCAGTATGCATTTCTTCATTATCTGAAGAAGAGACTTTGGAAACTTTAGGTTTAACAAAATCTAACTGAACTTGTTATTGTTTCTTAATCACAAACTTCTTTTTCCTATAAGTGTGTTCATCAGAAGTTTGTTGTTTGTGACTTTTCACAACTTTCAATTTGATTTTCTTAAGTTTCCAACTGCTATTGGTTTGATTAACTAGACACATTTGTCTAAGAATAATAATCTGACATTCTAAACTAAGCAACCGTGTATTAATATTTGATGTTTCATAAATAGATTCTATATCCTTAACTTCCTTTCCAATAGAAATAATGCGTTGAATTTGAATGGGAGGAAGATCTGTCATACCTCCTTGAAGTTCTTTCTCCAAACGTTCAATGGTGCATTCTTTGTCGTACATAGACAAACCCAAAAACTAGCATGGAAGAGTTATTGAGAACTATGGAGGAAGACGCGAAAGAACCAAAGAAGGGTTTTGAAGATTGGAAGGATTGTACAGAAATGAGGTCAAAACCCTTCAAAGGCATTTAAAGGAATGGATGGTTCCAGAAACAGTGAGTTTCAAGTGAAACCTATCGAAAATAGACAAATTTCAGAATGTTTTAGTGAAATGTTTCAAAAGGCTTTTACTAATTGATTGAAACTCTCCAAAGACAATTTTGATTGATGAAATTATCTGAAGACAGTAAAATTATTCCAAAAATATTTGTAACCAAAGAATTACAAACTTTCTGAAAGAGAATTAAGCTCCCCCTAAATATGTCTTATGAATTTAAAATAATAATCTTGAAGATTACAGAACTAGGATAGATAACCACTTAGGAAGTTCTTGTGCAATGCCTATAGGCAGTAGTACTGACTCTGCTTAAACATTGGCAAACCGTAGGTGTATGCACCACTTACCCAACCTACGTGCCAACATTGTAGGCATTGTCTCAGTTAGTAATATCAACCGAGTTGGTGGATGAGGCCACTTAGGATACCTCTGACTAGTTGGGAATCTTTGCAGGACAAAATGCACGATATTTGGAGAAATCTATCATATTGGGATTTAGCAAGGCCTCCTATAAGCTTTTGCTTCATTGGATACTTCTGGTGTATTCAAAGTTGTTGGAGTGTTCATTGAGACTCACATGTTATCAATTCCATAGATACTCTTGGTGTATACTAGACTGTTTGAGTGTCCATGAAGGTTTACCTTTTATCACTTTCAAGGATATTATTAGTGTTCACCAGACTGTTTGAGTGTCCATGAAGGTTCACCTTTTATCACTTTCAAGGATATTCTTAGTGTTCACCGGACTGTTTGAGTGTTTGAAGATCAAAAAAAAAAAAAAGTTCTCAATTTGTTTCAAACCATATAAGACCTTTAGTTTCAAAACATACTTAGGAAAATCAATATCCTTAAAATCAAGTAGTTGTTTCACATATACTTCCTCTTTAATTAATCCATTAAAAAATGTACTCTTGACATCAATTTGATATAATTTAAAATTCATATGAGTAGCAAAAGTTAGAAAAATTCTAATGAATTTTAACCTAGCTATAAGAGCAAAAGTTTCTTTAAAATCTATTCTTTCTTATTGGTTATATATTAAACAACTAATCTAGTCTTATTTCTAATCATATGTCCTGATTTATCAGATTTATTCTTAAAAACTCATTTAATGTCTATTATTGAATGATTTTAGGGTTTATAGACTAAATCTCATACTTCATTTTTTCTAAACTAATTAAATTCTTCCTGCATGACACTAATCTAAAATTCATCATCTAATGCCTCATTTATATTTTTAAGTTCTAACTCAGATCTAAATGCATAACATCTAGAGACATTAATTTTAGATCTGGTTTGAATACCTTTAGAAATATCATTAATTATAAATTCTTTAGGATGATGAGACAAGAATTTATGAACAATAGAGTTTTCAAATCTATCTTGAATCATAGTACTTGATTTTCCATTAATTGTTTCCTTACACTCATCTTCAAAAGTATCAATATTTTCTCTTGTGTTGATAATTGACTCATCATCAAAATTTATATGTATTGATTCTTCAACAACTAATGAGTTTTTATTATACACTTAGTATGTTTTACTTTTAGAAGAATATTTCAAAAATACATCTTCATCAAACTTTGGTTAAAACTTGTCTTTATTTTCTTTAGTATTCAAAATGAAACATTTAGATCCAAAGGTTTTAAAAAGTAAACTTTAGATATTCTTCCTGACCACAATTCAAAAGGAGTATTGTCCAAATCAGTTCTAAAAGTTACATTGTTCAGAATAAAACATGCAGTATTAACTGCCTCAGCCTAAAAATAATAGACAACATTATTCTCATTAAATATAGTCCTAACCATTTCTTGAATAGATCTATTCTTCCTTTCTACAATTCAATTTTGAAAAGGAACTTTAGAAAAGACAAATCTATGTTCTATTCTTAATTCTTGGCAAAGATTTTTTATATTCTCATTTTCAAATTCCCTTCCATGATCATCACTCTTAATTTTTTGAATTTTCAATTGCTTTTTATTCTGTACTAAATTTAGAAAATTTTTGAACACCTCAAATACTTCACTTTTATGTTTTAAGAAAATTACTCATATATATTTTAAGAAATCATTTACTAGAACAAATACATATTTCTTTCTACTTAAGCTTTTAATTCTAGTAGAACCAAACAAATCTATGTGAATTAATTCTACAATTCTTTTAGAGATAATTTTCTTACTAGACTTAAAAGAACTATTTCTCTGCTTTCGTAGCTCACAAGCATCACAAATTTTATCATTCTTATAACTCATTCTAGGTAATCCTTCAACTAAGTTTTTCTTAGTTGCTTCATATTAATATGACCTAATTTATGATGTCATAACCAAATATTATCTAAATTACTAATAATTAAACAAGAATCAGTAGAAGATATATCATTAGGTAAATTTAGAAAACATACATCATTCTTTCTATGGCAGTAAATTTAATTTTATTTAATTTTTCATCAATAACTAAACATTTCTTAGATTTAAACAAAATCATATAGCTTTTATCTTCTAATTAAAAAATATTGATCAAATTATGTTCTAAATTTTCAACTAATAAAACATTATCAATAATCATTTTATCATTGACATACACTGAACCAATTTCAACAATTTTACCTTTTTGATTATTTTTAAATCTTACATTTCTTTCATCAATCTTCTTCAAATCTTTTATGACAGTTTTGTCTCCTATCATATGCTTTGATACACTAGTGTTCATCAGCTATCGTGATTTTTTAGTTTTGACCTGTAATAATAATCATGATTACTTGTTTTGGTATCTAAATTTTCTTGGGTCTATTATTGTTAGTAGAAAAAATTTGAAATCTATTCTATTTACATATCTAGGTATTATTTTGAGTTTTAGAATTTCTTTTTAGTACATAAATAATTTGTTCTTTATTAATGATTTTCAAATAGTCATTTCCATAATCTATTTTATAATTGTTTAAGAAATTAACAGAAGCATAGATTTTTTGTGGTTCATAGTTATAATCTATACTAGTTCTATCACAAAAAATTTTATAACTATTTATGATGTTTGTTAATTTCTTATCTTCTTTAGTAAAAGCTCTTAATTTTTATTTTAGTCCACCTATTTCTTTTTCCAATTGATCTATTTCAATTTTTAAAATGGATTTTTCTTCACAATAACTTCTAAGTTTGTTATTTAATTCAAAAATTTCATTCTGTAAATTTTTATTTTCTAGAGACTGATTTTCCACTTTTTTTGCAAGTTCTGAATTATCATTTTTAAGTTCAGAAATCTTATCATGCATATCAAAATCAAAAGCAACAAATTTATTCTTTTTAAGTGTAGACTTTTTAGATTTTAATTCAACATTTTCTTTTTCTAACTTTATAATCAATTTATTGTTGTTTGATAATTTTCTTTTTAGGTCAGAATTTTCTAGAATAACATTCTTTAATTCTTCAAATAATTCATTATAGTCTTCTTGATTAATATCAGATACATCTGAATCATTATCAAAAATAAATGAATCAACAATTTTAGAATCAAAATGTACCTCATTTGTTTTAGCCATGAAACACACATTAGTTAATTTTTCAGTTTCGAATTCAATTTGTGATTCTTTAATACTGGTATCTTCAAAGACTTCAAAGGCTATAGAATTATCCCAAGTAACTTGAAATGTTTACTTGTTTCGTAGACTATATTTTCTCTTATTGTATTTCTTCTTTTTAGAGAATTTCTTCTTGTCAAAATTCTTTTTTTCATCATTCTTTTAATAGTTACATTGACTTTGAAAATATTCAAATTTATTACAATTGAAGTACTTAGAACTTGATTGTTTGCTTTTGTCAGTCTTTTCTTTTCTTCCAAAATTTTCTATATTTTCAGATAACACAAGCAAACTCCTCAAAAAAATTATCAATAGGTTCTTTAATAGGTTGTTGAGCTTTTAAAGTAAACCTTTTTTTTCTTTTCAACTTTCTTTGAGGATTCTCCTTTTTCTTCTTTCTAATCATTTAATTGTCTCATAGGCTAACAGATTGTTAGTGAGATTTTCTAAAATAAAAGTCCTCATGTCCTTGGAATCTTATAGAGATATAACATTAGTCTTTTAATCTTTACTCAGACTTCTCAGAACTTTAATGACTTGTTTTTTCATAAGAAATTCTTTTCCAAGATTCTTTAAATTATTTATAATTTCAATAAATCAGTATATGAAATTAATGATGCTCTCATTCTCTTTTATCTTAAACATTTCATACTTTTTCAATAGTATGCTAATCTTGGTGTCCTTGACTTTATTTGTGCTCTCATAAGTGATTTGTAATGTACGCTAAATTTTATGTGTAGTAGAACAAGTAGAAATCTTGTTATATATCTCAATAATCAGTGCACAAGTCAATGCATTTATTTCTTTAACATTTGTTTGAATTTCTTTTTCATCCTCATTAGACTACATATCTTCAAGGATGATTGGTAGTTGTATCTCATATACAACTACTCTCTAAACCTTCACATCTATAGATTTAAAAAAATTAATCATTTTATTTTTCCAAAAATTATAGTTATTACAATCAAACAAAGGTGGTCTGTGAACATACTGATCCTTTATCATTGATCTCAGATTGGTTAAATCTATTACAAAAATAATTTTACTCTGATATCACTTGTTAGGATTGAATAACACACTAGAAAGAGAGGTGAATAATGTCCTAATAAGTTTTAATTGCTTTTAAAAATTTCGGAAGCTACTAATACTAATGAACCCTAATTAAGATGATTCAATGAACAATAAATAATCACATAAACAAAAGAAACATAAAAGATTTATAGTGGTTCCCCAAAAATAAGTAGTCTACTCTTCAAAGCTCTAATTTTGAGAATTCACTAAGTATTTTTTAAGTTTAAGCATAAACCTTAGTCTTGCTGTTTTTACAAGTTAAGCAACAACTTTACAGATGTTATTTTTCTTAGGCTTAACAACCCTACACAAAATACCAACATTATGCACTCAATACCTTAATTTTAAGTAAGTGAAGTCATATACTTTACTTTCTTCACTAAGGTTCCAACCTTATGAAGGTATACTCATGTAAGTTAGAATTTTTAAATGTAGAAAAGAACAATTCAACATAGAAATACAAGACTCAATATGATTAAAAACACACAACAAAAACTTCCTATTTGAATGTTGATGGTTGAAAGTTTTAAGAGAAATCTAAATGCTTCTGCATGATTTGATCTTTAGTAGTTGCAGAAAAAATCTTTCAAATTTTTGGAGAAAATTCTTCACTAAGCTTTTGCTCAATCCTTTTCAAAAAATTACTTAGGTAGGTGCAGGATCTTCTTTTGTTTTCTTTTTTGTTAATTCTCTCATATTCTATAATCTGATTTTCAATTCTTCTCCGAGTTTCTTAATCAAGAAATTACTCTATATTTCTCAGATTCTATGTGTAGTAATTAATTACCAAGTATAATTAATAATCTTTCAAATCAGATCTGCAATAAAAGTATCTTGCCAAAACAGTAATATATTTAACATAGTTATAGAAATATCAAGTTAAGACATATTAGATACTTTCAGAAAAGATAGAAAAAGCATTATAGATACTTTTAGAAAAATCGAAACCTTTCAATTGAAATATTTCAAAAGACAAAACTTAAGTTGTGTTAAGAGTATGACATATGTCCTTTTATAAACAATAAAACAAAATACTTTTTAAACATTTCAAATGAAATTATCCAATAAAATTGTGAAACTCTTCGATTCTGAATAGTATTTCGATGACTTTCAAAAATAAAACATTCCAAAGGATTAAAATTGAACTCACTAATAGTTAAAAAAAATATTTCGAATACTTTCAAATGAAACTATTTGTAATTGAAAAGTATTTCAGTAACTTTCAAAAACAAACATTCTAAAAGCTTAAAAATTGAAACTCATTGACAATTAAAAAGTATTTTAGATGTTTTCAAATGAAAACATTCGAAAATAAAGTGTAAAACTAAAACCTTTTGACTGACCTAAGATTTCGGTGACTTTTAATGAAACTTTTTGATTGTGTACCTAAAGAAAAATGAAGCCTTTCAAAATCTATTTTCAAAGGTTTGCAGTAATAATATTGAATAAAAATAATTAGGCAATAACAGTTAAATTAAAAGTAAATTCTGAAACATTTGTCTAATAATAATTACTCGATTTTTCACCATCAAAATTAAACCTATAAATAAAGAACTAACAAAAAGATGTTAGAGAAATTGAAGTAACAATGAAGGAGCTAGTGAAGGTGTGGCAATTGTATACAGCGGAAGAAAAGTCATAGTGCTCTAATGCCAAATTAAATGTAAAAGAGATCATTCTTAGAAAAAGGATTACATGAGGTTTATATGGTACATAGATGGATATCCATTTACATTAAATGGATCTACACTAATGGATCTATCACACCACATAACCTAACATCACATATAGATAGACTCTAACAATAAATATTTAAATATATGAATTTTTATGTGAATAATTTATTTAAGATTTAGATGCAATGGTCACACGTGTTCCAGTACCAACTGGAATGATATTCTGATAATTACTATTGTCCTGTTAAACCTATCCTTGTAGGTTACGCGTGACCATAAGCTTTGGAGTTAGAATTCATGATGAACACTACTTTACACACATTGTTTGTTGTTTCTCCTCCCAACAGGAATTAAGAGCATGACATTCATGATGATGACCTACATTTGTCCATTATATCTTCATCATGGTTTGTTGACTGCTGCAATTTATCTCGTCATCGTTAATATGATTGGCAGTTGTAGATTTAAATGAAACATCCTGCATTTTATGAGGAGAGACGTAACTAATGGTATTTTATGAGATTTTAGGTATCATATAACAAATAAAATATAAATCAGTAAGTGAATAATTCATTCTTGAGAAAGGATAATAGGTTCAATGAGCACTCTGTGTGATTTGTAATGTTATGTTGGTGCTTGGCATCCTGTAATTCATAAAAGAGAGAATATAACCATTTCAGTAAAAATGCCTGGGCTAACTTGCGAGAGAGAATTGTTTTTGCATGTCACTCCATCTTCTTCGGTAGATTTAACTTACTACTGAATAATTTTAAATTGAGTGTTTGCTTTGTTATAGATAATTTCCCAATCTAAATTTTCTAACAAGAGCTCCGTACATTCTGTTGACAGAGTTGAGTTCAGAAATAACCATGGTGACTGGGTAAAGACTGTACGACCTGAGATAGGTTCTGGAATATCTGAAAGAGTATGGGAAGCTATTACAGCAACAGATGAAAATCTTGATAAGTGTCTCTTGGTTCGATCTGAGCTCCAGGTAGCCCTGGATGCTCTTTTGAAGGTACGTCTGATCTCCTGTAATATCTTATTGAAAGGTATTCTATCATTGAGAAGCACGGACATTTGCACACATTTTAAACCAGTGATCATGTTGTGTGGGAAAGAAAAGCTCATTTGTTGAATTCTAGTGGCTTCACCGGATTAAATATTCACGAGAAAACCAAATATGGGACGCAACCTAAGACTTGCAGCAATTTCATTTAGAATTTTACCATAAAGGAATTTTATTTCGAGTTGTACAACATTAACAAAAATAAAATGGAGAGATTAGTTCAAGATTTTCATTTGCTTATTCCAGTTCATGAAATATCTATTGGTAGCAATGAAATAAATAAGGATGAAAGTATAAAATTAAATGGTTGTGAGATCCCTTAGAGTAAGAATTTAAATCTATAGAAAAATTATAGAGGATATTACCACTCATCCATAAATGATATTATTTATAGAATTAAAGAACAATAAATAGAATAAAAAATGTGTTGGGAGTGTTATGTGATAAAAGAGTACTCTTAAAATAAAAATAAAAATGTGATAAAACGTTTATTAAGTTTTGAGCTATTAGACATGAACACGTACGATTCGTATAATAAAATAAAAATGCTATGGTGGATAAATGGTAATACTATAAAAGATAAATTACGAAATGATATCATTTGAAATAAGGTAGATGCTGCACTTATCAAGGATAAAATAAGAGAAAAATATCTTAGATGATTTGGTCGTATTCATAGAATCCTCCTAAAGATGCATCCGTAAGGAAAAAATTAATTAATTTAGGTGAAATTAAAAGTGTTAAAGGAAAAACAAAAAAAATCTACTTGGTACTATATATATATATATATAGGGGTTGATGCTACTATTTGCACCCACAACAAAATTGTTATAGATGCCGTAATCAATGATCCAGATTTGATCAAGCCCATAGATGGACGCGCAAGAAGAAAACTAGACCTCTACTCGAGCTCACAAACAGTTGTGGGGTGGGGGGGAAGACGAAAGCTCGAACACTACTTGAGCTTGAGGGCAGAAGCTTGCACACAGACGAACGTGGAAAACAGACAAACGACGCAATGCATAAGGGCGTGGAAGCTTGAAAATGCTCACAGAAGACAACACCCACAGCAATTTTGCTGTGACTATAGCAACATTTTTCCCATATATATATATATATATATAAAGAAAGAGAGAGGGCTATAATGCTATGGGCATCCATAGCAATTTTGTTATAGACATCCACATCAATTTTGCTATGGGTGTCTTGATGGAGGGCTCTACCTAGGAAATCTAATTTTTTAATGGGTAGTCCACATAGTGGGTTTAATGTATTATTACGTTGCTTCCAATGAAACTCTTCTTGATGTTAATGGAAATTTTTTTTCTTGGTAACTTTTTTCCAAGCAACTAAGTAGTGTAGCTTGTGATTATCCTTCTTCTTTTTTTTCTTTTTGAAAACCTTTAGGATTCTGGAATATTAGCAATCCCTACCGTTCCAGGACCACCACCAAAATTACTCACAGAGGTATCTGCATTGGAAAGCTTTCGGGCTAAAGCATTTAGTCTGCTCGCAATTGCTGGAATGTCTGGTTTCTGCCAGGTACCGTTCTACCCAAGCTGGTTGAATCATAAGAGTGTTATTTATAAATGATAAATCTCGAACAAGTATTTGGTGCATCTTCTCTATCTATTGCAGGTTACAATTCCACTTGGAATGCATGATAATCTTCCGGTCTCTGTTTCCATGATAGCAAAGCACGGAGCCGACCTATTTCTACTTAATTTCGCTCAAACTCTTTACGATTCACTCAGAGAGCAAGGCATCATCACTACAAAATAGAAATTGAGATTTTACTCGACATCTGGGTTTTCTTCATGGTTTCTCTTCTTCTCCCCCAAAATCAAACCAATGGAGTTTTAGTGAGGTCAGTATCAAACTATTGAGCCGATCTAATTACCTTGTGCATGAAGCACTTCTGTTTAAAATGGAAACGAGAACATTTGACATTTAGCTGTCTTCATGTTCAAATTCCTTTATTTTCATCTCGTACTATCTTGGCACAAGTTGAGACAGAAAATTCTGTGGAAAATAAATCGCAATCCACTGAAGTTAATTTAATTTTTGTCGTCCAAAAATTTGATCCATGTAATACTTTGGGGTCGGAAGCTTTACGAGTCATTTGACTCCATGCATTGACATTTTTACCTTTTTTTAAGAGAACAAAACTCCAATGTCAATAAATCTCTTTGATATTGAGGCCTTATTTGTTTGGACTTATTGATGTAAGGGTTATTTCAAAATGTTGGATTAAAAAAAAAAAAAAAACTCGAAATGACCATCTTATGACATTTTGCATTTTTCTATTTTTTAGCAAAAACAGGCTTAAAGAAATATTTAGCTTTTTGTGATAAGTTACTTATATTTCAGATTATTGGTTCAATTTACTCTCAAAATGTCGTTTCTTATAACAGCTATTCCAATTAACGTAGATCAAATAAACTTGATAAGGAAGCCGGAAAAAGAAGAAGGAAAGTTCTATTTCAAGTTATTAATTATTCCCTCTCCAGTTGTTTTTGATCATTATTCTATCTTCTTTTGTTTTGACTCAAGAGCTTTATGTTTTAAATTTTTATCAACTTTTATTCCAACCTTGTTTCTATATTTATCTCCCCTATATACCATAATCTATAATTAAAACTATCTTCAATGATTTTTTCTCCAACCTATTAACAAATAATAATAATAATATAATAAAAATATATATATAAGAAGTTAAGTAGAAGGAGAATGACAATATATATATATATATATATATATATATAAACAATACAAACAAAATAAGATAGAAGAAAAGAAAAAGGAAATAGAAAAGATGATGCATTGAGTGGAAAAAAAAGAGAGAAGTGAAAATTAACAAAAAATGATAAAAAAAACAAAAAAATAAAAATGGTACGTTAATGCATGATCACACGTGCGAATGCGTTGGAGGACAATCGCACGTGCGAATGCATGATCACACGACCTCTCTAAACGAAGCTCCGCACGTTCGTGCACGGTGATGCATCGCTCTCCCTCTCAACTCCATCAAATGTTGTTAAAAAAGAAGGAGACAAACTCGATGAAAACTCCCCCTAGATCGTCAATCAACCGTCGCCCAACGAGCAAAAAAAAAAAAAAAAAATCTATCAATCAACCACCTCCAATGGACGAACGAGGAAATCAGAAGGCCTCTCATACGTGCGAATCCCATCTACCACCATACATTTCCATCGTTGTAAGAAACAAGAAAAGGGAACAGAGGAAACAAGTGAGTTGTAAAAAAAAGAAGAAGGAGAGATTGGAGAAGGAAAATGTATCGCTGCACACTCTTTTAGAAGGAAGCGGTCTATGATGACTGCGATTTAAAAAAAAGAAAAAAAGAAGTGAGATAACATATACGGCACTCTTCCTTTAAAAGAGATCAAACTATGACGATGGTCAAGGAAAAAAAGAAAAAAGTTACCGCACTTCTCCCAAAAAATGAGATCGAATTACAACAACGACGATTTGAAAAAAATAGAGAAGGTTATTCACCACACTACATCCATTCAAAATGGGTTTGAACTATGGTGGCAAAGAGTTAAAAATGTACTTGCTTAAAAAGATGTTACCAGAATTTTGTTGTTGTCAGTTATGAAGAAGCCAACTATGTCACTAAAGGAAATGAATCATTTTTTTAAAAAAAGAAGAAAAAAAATAGTAATATATATATATATAAGTAAATATAAGGTTAAGTGTTTCAGATAGAAGATATAAGTAAAAACAATATATATATATATATAAGATGTCATGTTTTAAAGAAAAGTCATCCAAAAAAATATAATATATATATATATATATACCCGATAATTCACATGAAGAATAAATATACATATGTACATAAAGAAAAATACGTGTATATGGGCAAATAAAGTTAAATGCCTTAAATATAAATATTCAAGAAAAGAATGAATATCTAAAGTAAACAGAAAAGCATAAAAAAAAAGAAAAAGAAAATAGATGATGAATAAGTAAAAAAAGAAGAAGAAGAATATGTGGATATAAAAAAAAGAAATCATAATAAGATAAGATAGCATATCAAAAGGAAATATGTAAACGGAGAATAATTAAACATCTTAAGTTAAATTATAAGATGAAAAATTTTAAAAAACACAAATAATCAAAAAAAAGAGGAAAAGATAAAAAAACAAGAGAAAGGAAACTACCAACTGACTGAAGCATAGGTGCAATCAAACTAAATTTAAAATAAAATCAAACAAATCAAAATCAAAATTGATCTAATTGATGTAATTCCTCACTCAGACCAAATGCAAAGAGACATCAATTTAATCGACACAGAATTTAAAATAAAACCAAATATCTTAGATATAAAAAATATAAATATCAAAGAAATCAAAACACAATATTTTAGATAGATATCTAAAATAAAATCAAATATCTTAGATATAAAAATATAAATATTTTAAATACAAAATATAAGTATCTAAAATAAAATAAAAATAGTAGATATAAAAATATAAATATCTAAGAAATTGAATCAAAATATTTTAAATACAAAATATGACTATCTAAAATAAAATAAAATCAAAATATTTTAGATACAAAATATAAGTGTCTAAAATAAAATAAAATCAAAATATTTTAGGTACAAAATAGAAGATATAATAAAATATAAGTATCTAAGAAATCAAATAAAAATATTTTAGATGCAAAATATAAGATATAAAAATATAAATATATTAGAAATCAATAAAAATATTTTAGAAACAAAATGTAAGTGCCTAAAATAAATCAAATATCTTAGATATATCTAAGAAATTAAAAAATCAAAATATTTTAGATACAAAATATGAGTAGCTAAAATAAAATTAAATATTTTAACTATGGGATATAAACATTTAAGAATTAAAATCAAAATATTTTAGATACAAAATATAAGTATCTAAAACAAAAAAAAATAAATACCTTAGATATAAAATATGAATATTTAAGAATCAAGATTAGAGTAATTTAGATCTAAAATATAAATATCTAAAATAAAGAATTAAAATATTTTGGATATAAAATATAAGTATCTAAGAACCAATATTAAAGTATTTTGGATATGAAATACAAATATTTAAGATAAAATCATAATACTTTAGATTTAAGGCCTAAGTATCCAAATTAGAAAATTCAATATTGTTATCAAAGAAAAATTTTATTAACAGTCCTAGATATGAGTCTAAACTATCCATAAAAAAAGAAGTATTTTTGCATGGAAACAAAGCATTTCAAAAAATAATAATAATAATAACAAATAAATAAAGCAATTGATATGTTCAAAGAACTTCAGAATATATGAATAAAAAAGAGATGAAAAAAAGATGTCACACTTGACATTTACAAATATAAATTAAATAAACAAGAGAATAAATTGTTTATATATATATATATATCAAAATACAAGAAAAAAAGAGAAGAAAAAAAGAGATCAGATCAAGATATTTTAGATATAAAAAAACATAAATATTTAAAATAAAATTGAAAGTGATTTTTAGGCATAATGTACAAATGTCTAAGAATCTTAAGAGGTTTAAAATGAAGGTTAAGGCATTTTAGACAAAAAAATAAACAAGAAATTGACAAAAAAAAAAGTCCCTAAAAAAAAATTAAAACAAGCTTTGATAAAATGGAAGTCAATCTTTAGCCTAACCAAAAATTTTAAAAAGGAGAAATAAGCTTCGGTTGAATCAAAGTTATGCTTTGATTAGATCAAATGATACTTTTTACATATAAAAAAAGTACAATGGACTTCGGTCCAATCGAAAGTTCAAAAAAAAATGATAAGCTTTGATTGAATCGAAACTATGCTTTAATCCCACCAGAAGTATAAAAAAAAAACATAAAAATAATGGTAATCAAGGAAAAATAATATATAATGGGGAAAATATACAAGGTAGTGAAAAAATAAATAAAAAGAAGGTGTCTAAAGTAGTTAAATATTTTAGATGGAAAAATATAATATCTAAAAAAAGGGAATTAATTAAATTAATATACTTTAGATATGAAATATAAATATCTAAAATGATAATAAAGAAAAAGTAAAATCAAATTCTTTAGATATAACATGCAAATATCTAAAGTAAAAAAAAAAGATATTTATTACTCTAAATAAGAGTATAAATTATCTATAAAATTTATATTGGGGCTCAAAAAGAAATGCAATGATGTCAAAATATATAAAGATATTTATTACTCTTGATAATAGTATAAAATGTCTACAAAATTTATATTTTAACTCAAAAGAAATGTAATGATGTTAAAATATGTAAAAGATATTAAATACTCCTAAATAAAAGTATAAACTATCTATAAAATTTATATTTTGACTCAAAAAGAAATGCAATAATGTCAAAATATATAAAATATATTTATTACTCTTAAATAAGAGTATAAACTATCTACAAAATTTATATTTTGGCTCAAAAATAAATACAATAATGTCAAATTATATAAAAGATATTTATTACTTTGGATAAAAGTATAAACTATCTACAAAATTTATATTTTGACTCAAAAGAAATGCAATAATGTTAAAATACATAAAAGATATTTATTACTCCTGAATATAAGTATAGATGGCCTATAGAATTTATATTTTAACTCAAATAAAATATAAAATGTCAAAATATATAAAAGATATTAAACACTCCTAAATAAGAGTATAAAGTATTTATAAAATAAAATAGTAATAATAATAATACATAAAATGTTAAATACTTAAAATATTAAATATTTCTTGGTAAGAGTCCAAGTCATGTAGACTCTCTCATAATAGTACGAGTAGCCTAGCAACAGACTTAAAATATTTTTTGTCATTTTCTTTTATTTGCAAGAATTACATTGTATAACACTAACTTGTATTTTTATTTTACAAATGATAATGAAATTTGATTTGTTCGGATATATATTTAACATGTTTGATGCGACTAATATAATGTACATGAAGTATTCTTCTTACAAGAAGGTATAAGGTACAAGATTAGTTATTAATTTTTAAGAGGTTTATGACACACATATATGCAATATATACCTTAAGATGTACAAAAAATATATATAATGAGATATATTTCTCATTCTGGGAAGGTATCAAGCACCAAAGAAAAATTCATATTAAACACAACCCACTTAGTTTTTACAACCATATTCTGTTATTTTTATTTTATCAATTACTTTCATAACTTACATTTTAGGATTCTTAATTACATTCCACATTAGTAATCTAATAGTTCCAGTGTCTAGAGTAATTTCTTCGTTCAGACTTGTCCATTAATAAAAGTTGAGAATTTCGTTTGCTTTCAACTACATCCGTAGACTTCATTCATTGGCATCCATAATTTGAAACAAACAAGAGAGAAATAATCGATTTTGACATAATTAATCTTATCAATTTTAAATTATCAAAATCTTATAATCGATGCAAAGGTTGGTTAATTATGGATTTCTATTCATTATCATGGACATTTTGCCTAAGGTTTCCTTGATTAATAATATAGTGAACAGTTGGGCTCATAAATTTAAATTAAACAAGCAATTAATATATCCGTAGTACCACAAACTTTATAATATATCTCTGCTATTGTACATAACCTCTCATCGATTATACATAACTTCAATTTTATCCAACTTTCTCCTACTTTTCTTTTGCGCAAATTCCCTTGGGAGAAAGGTAACTTTGTCTTTCTCTTCTGGTGAGAAAGATGAGAAATTTGGCAGGGATGCTTATCCACCGACCGATCGTTCCATTGCCTGCTTCTTCCAAACTTGTTTTATATACCATCACTTGGTCGTCTCGATCGTACGTAATAATAATATTCCAACTGGAAGTGGAAGCTTCCTCCCTCCCTCTCTTTCCACGAGTCAAAGCAATGAGGTTGTCCCTAGCTCCCCTTGTTGATGGGACAACTCTTACTTGGCGCATGCTTTAATTGTGCCAGTGGTGTTTCTTTTCCTTTCGCTCCATCTTGCTTGGTTCATTCAGTGGATTCTCCACCACCCACGGAGCGACGACGTGGTCGTCACTACTTCATCCTCATCCTCATGCAGACCGCCAGCTCATGAGATGGACTGATCATAGATATATACATCTATAGGTGGTATATATAATGACTTGTGCATATGCTTTCCTGCTGATAGGCGCGTTGTGTTGATGAGTACCACGCATATGTGCTCTTGGGTCTATGCTGCTGATAAGTAGTGATGGTGCCTTAGCTTTGCCTGAGAAGCAGCTTTTGCTTGCAGCAAGCGGATGACAGATGATTATAGTGCAGTTGTGTTGAATTGAATTGACAAGCTGTGACTTTGCATTCGCTCAGCAGCGCATCAGCCGGGCGTACGTATGACTCTACATATATGGTAGCACTTGGCATGGGGATCGGATCAACTTAATTTCAAGTAACTGAACTGAATTAGTGAAACTTGCGAGATCGAACTCGTATTTTATGGATATTCAAATCTTAACGACCATATTTTCTTATATATTAATTTCAAAAGGAAAACCTTAAGATTCTTCATTATTCTTTAATTTCCGAGCAAATTGGAAGAAGGGCTAGCTTGATTGGAACTCCATCTCCCAAACCCTTTTAAATATATTAACATAGCATGCATGTAGGTTAATTGAGTTCTTACATATATAACGATCAATATTAAGGGTGTGCATATTAATCGTACGTTATCTGATGATTAACTATTAATTAACCATCCCGATCGAAATGGGTCGAGTAATGGCCAATCCAAAAGACTTGTGTTGGGTTGATTAGCGCTTAATTGTAATCAAATCGATTAATGGAAATACTTGATCAATGTTTTAATTAACCAATTGGACTTGATTAATTGATTTAAATAAAAGATAGCTATATTTTATTATTTTACACATTTCTTTGATAATAATATTATAAATTTATGTTCAAATATGTTTCAAGTAGATTGATCGATGAAAATAATAAGTTGGATTGTATAAATGATCTACACATTTTCTAATTATTAATCAATCAATTTCAGTAGGGACGATTAAACAGTTAACCTTTACTGAACTAACTTTTGTCAAGTTGATTAATGGTTTAACTATTTATTTATCAAATTTGTTAGTAAAATAAATTTGGTCATTTAGATAAGGTCTAGTCAAGTAATGCCCATTCCAACTTTAGCCACCCATTTGCAACAAGACTGCCTCTTTTTCATCCACAACTTGTAGGGTCTCACTCCCTTACTAGAGGGGTGGATCTCATCCTCCATACATAGGTTGGTGGAGTCTATCACTTGTGAGGGAATTGTCACCTTAGTTAATCAACCTCTAATAGGTCAACACATTTTTTGTTTCTCATTAATCTTCCTTTTCTTCAATATAGATTATTCTTCCTCTCCTTTTTATTCATCAATGGTAATAAATTGTGGAAACAATGGTGGTACATGACAAAGGAGAAAGGCATGATATCATGATGGTGAATGGCAAAAGAAGAGGAGAATCTAATGTCCTAGTGATGCATGGTAGAAAATGTGGAGGTGCAAGGATGACAGTGACAATGGTAGTGCGTATAATATATATAGGAGAAGGTGGTTGTGGTGGAAGTCGAGGAAAAGTAATTAATAACTAAGGTTTTCTTCAAAACAAATCTTAATTATCTATATTTTTAGATATGATTAATTAATACTAACCATTGATTATGATACCAAATATTATATCAAGAGACAAAGCTGTTATATAAATGCAAACATATAGAGATTGGAAATTGTTTTAGATAAAAAGAACCAAAGCCATGTTAGGGATTTTATGCAACCTTATCTTCACACTAACTACCAAAATGTCCTAGTGAATCCTTGGTTGGGATTGGGAGTTTTTTGAAAGTAAATGTCAATGAATATGAAGAAATTATCTTAATTTTAGTCCTTTCATGTAACATTATAATATATTAAGGTTTAGTATCATGTTGCTTAGAATAAAGAATTAAACGAGATAAATAAAAATTAACTTGGATCAACTATTATATCAACTTAAGTTTGACAATTTCAGACCTAATTGTTGGTCTAGTAAGAGCTAGTTGGACATAGATTGTTATAAATGGTATTAGAGTATGTAAATTAAGAAGCGTTATATAACAAAGACTAGAAGCTACCTCTAAAATCATTGATCACATGGCCGTTAATTAGGATTGTAGACTATGACGAGGATGTCAAATAATCAAACAGGAGAGATTGCATCATCTCAAAGCTTAGTTCTATAATTGTTGGTAGGTTGTGTTGCATTTGTAATCTTAAACTCACGTTTAATATTGAGAAAATATATTTGCAAGAGAAAATCAATATCTAGTTAGGTTGAAATCACTTTCTTCATTTGGGTGATGATAATTTTTTTTGTTTATCAACATTTATTCCATGATTATTTTACCAAGATTTCAATGTTGTAATCTTAAACCCACATCTAAGATTGTGGAAATCTATTTGAAAAAGTAACAAGAGTAAAGTGATTACTAATTTCCAAAAGTAATTAATAAAGGTTTACCACCATAATAGAAAACTAATCCATAACTAAATCATGAGCGTGAGTTGGTTGCAACTAAACATGTAGATGTGCAAGATTGACTATTAGGGTAAATAAAATAAATGATCAAGAGAAAGACAAGATCTATTTGCAAAAGTAACAAGAGTAAAGTGATTCCTAATTTTCAAAAGTAATTAATAAAGGTTTACTACTAGGATAGAAAAACTAATCCATAACTAAATCATGGGCATGAGTTGGTTGCAACTAAACATGTAGATGTGCAAGATTGACTATTAGAGTAAAGAAGATAGGTGATCAAGAGAAAGACAAGATCTAGCTAGGTTGAAATCACTTTCTTCATTTGGGTAATGATAACTTTCTTCATTTATGAACATTTATTCCATGATTATTTTACCAAGACTTCAATGTTGTATTCTTAAACCGACATCTAAGATCGAGGAAATCTATTTGTAAAAGTAACAAGAGTAAAGTGATTACTAATTTCCAAAAGTAGCTAACAAAAGTTTACCACCATGACAACAAAACTAATCCATAACTAAATCATGGGCGTTGCAACCAAACAAGTCAATGTGCAAAATTGACGATTAGGGCAAAGAGATTAAACGATCAAGAGAAAAACAAGATCTAGCTCGGTTGAGATCACTTTTCTTCGTTTGGGTAATGATGACTTTCTTTATTTATCAACATTTATTCCATGGTTATTTTACCATGAGTTTAATGTTTTCTTAAATGCTCACAGTTAAATTGTCCTAGGTATTCATCTTACGTTTTGGATATATCAATTGAAAATTTATCAATGATGAGAAAATTTAATCTAATTAAACGAATATTTACAACAACAAAAAAAAAAAAAAAAAATTATTTCAAATGTAAACTTCACCGTTCATATATTTAAAATTTAAGATAACCATACGCGGTATGGGCATGCACCTTACGATCACTTTTCCTTATCTACCAATCCCCACTCACTCGATAGTTGAAAACCACGTCACGAGTCACATATACATCATGCATGCATGCATGCATGAATAATATTCTCCTCCCAGCAGCAGCCTTGACGGCGGTTCGGTTGCAGGGTTGGCTAGCTGGATCCCAGCAGCGGTGGTCCATCGATCGTTCCCGACGACCACCGTCATCCATCTGCACGCCTGCGGCAGACGCCGTACCGCGACCCTCGTGGAAAGGAAGATGGGTCGACGTGAGTGGGAAGCGCAACATCGACGGCGGACGATGGACGCCGCCTCCTTTTAATTTGTCCCCGCTCCTTCCCTCCTTTTGAGACGGAACGAGCTGGTCGGCCATGATCGTTAATTCATCGGTGGATTTAATTGACCGGAAGATATCAAGATACACACACACACACTGGTGGTAATTGAGTAATTAGGATTGATTATATTAGGGAAGTTGCCGTGGTGTTCCCTTGGGTTGTAGGTCGTAGAGGAGGTGCTGTAAATAAACAACTTGATCCTGGGGTTGTCAAATAGATGGAGCCAGCGATTAGCAGCTGTCAAATTTGATGAACCACTCGTCTGTATTTCCTTCTCTTTATTAGGCCGGGTTAGAACAAAGCGTTCAATTGGTTAAAACAAGGATGATAGGAAATAGTTTCATATTAAATAAGTAGAGACTAAATCTGAATTTACATTTGTCGATCCTATTAACTCATTATTATCGATTTGTTATAAATTAAAATTTTACATAATATCATAGAAATTCATTAATTAATTAGTAGAAGCACATATATATGTCTAGCAAAGAGAAATTGAAAGAATCCATTACTCATACAAGACCATGAGACGGTAATATATGCATGATACGTACATAGCTTAAGTACGTACAAAGGAGACATGCACCACCGTCTACCAAGGTGGTGAAAATTTAATTGCAAGTTCAAGATTCCGAACAGATAGAATATTTGTAATAAAAAAAAAAGGTATATTCAAAGGGATAGGAAGTTTCTTTCAAAAAAAATATTTCTCAGCGGCAGCCGCCTAGCCAGTGGACTATGTAATTTGCAGAACCGTGACATGAGATTTCATCTTTCCTTTGATTTTAACGTCAAAGGTTCAAAAGGATATTTGTCACTGGTTAAGCAAGATTCCAATTAACCTTGTCATCAATATTTATTATCAGAAAGTTAACTAGTCAAACAAGTTCTCTTCCGAAAGGAAATTAAGAAAAGAAGCTTTCTTGTGTTGCCTAGTTTGATGACCAATCTCTCCACGACTCCTCTATTAAATCACAGATTTCATATGCTCTCCAAACAAATCAGTGATTTCATGTGTCAAATAACTATCGTGTTTTCGGCCACCTAACAAGAGCAAGAGATGCCAAATATATTATACCATCCGACATTAATTCTCTCTCCGTGTGTTGGTAGTTGTGTAAAGGTGGTTGGTAGTTGTGCTGTGTTTGCTGTTGATTAATTAAGGTTCGACGGATATGGGAGATCACATGATGTCACGTGACTCATTTTAATAAGCCAAGTCTTAAAAAATAAAAATAAAAAGTACGTAGCTAAGGACTTTATTCGTCTCAGCTACGTACTGCATATATATATGATTTATTCGTATAAAAAGAATATTTGTATTTTGCTAATATGATAGTTATTGTGTTTTAATATAGGAGCCTAGCTAGATAGATGCTGCTACTTGGGAGAAGAAATTAAACACCATCTTAGGCTAGAGCACCAAAACCTATATATCCTCCTTGACAAGGAAAAATTCTGCAAGCAAAAATCAAGACTACTATGGTTATATAAAAAGAAGGTGATTCTAATTACACTACAGCATTCCTTCACACAATCACCAGAATGAACGCTAAAAGAAACACTATCTCTTCCCTCACGGTTGGGGACAATCTGAGTGGATCGATGGATTCTTTCTCCCAAATTAATTTGTGATGGAATCGAGTACAATTTCAAAAAGCTATTCAACAAGAACAACCGATCTATATTCAAAAGAAAAACTTGGATTGGATTAGACCTGGATTGTTGACACAAGAGCCTCCAAGCTATAAGCGTGCTTTGGAATAAAATTGGATTTCTTTTTTGCCTTTTGGTGGAGAATTAATCCCTGGTGCCGGATGGTTCCTCTCTAGCTTTCTTTCAACACTTTTGAGATGTTGTCACTAGTGATTTCAATAGGATTTTTGAGCACCAACACCAATCGTTGTATTTAGACACTCTAAATTTCTAAACAAAACTTAATTTCATTGCCCTCATTTCATAGAAATTGGTACTTAAATAGATATTGATTATCGATCGATTACTCTCCTAAACAGTACTTACAAGATTATTGTCAAATACGTAGCCTCTAGTTTTAGTCGTGCATTAACAAAGTGCGTTACTTTCTCAAAGGGAAAAGCATCCTTGATTATTTCAAATCATGTGGTTAAGAGACATTTCGCTACCTCTTGCAACAAATGGACTCGTACTCAAGCTAGACTTCAAAAAGGCAATGTCAACTAGGATTTCTTATTAAATGCTCTAGTTAGCATGGGTTTTGGCAAAAAGTGAATAGCTTGGATCAAAATATGTATCTCCCCGGCTACATTTTTCCATTCTATTGAATGGGAGTGCCAAAACAGTTCTTTCCCTTCCATCAATGGTTTAAGGAAATAAAACCCTCTATATCGCTCTTTTACTGTTCATTCTTATTACACATTTCCTAAATAAAATAATCTTCATGGCAAAGGATAATTTCCTTACTAGAGGAGTACAGTTCTCAAACAATATCCCAAAATTACTCAACATTCAATATGCTGATGTTGCACTTATATTCATTCAAAGAGGAGAAATACTTAGCTAATCTCAAATGCATTCCGTGTCACTTTTCATCTAGGCTTAAGATAAATTTCAATAATTCCTCTCTATTAGGAACATGAAAGGATTGGACCCCCATGATGGACAAGCTCAATTCTAGGTTGAATGGTTAAGGAGAGGTAGACTTCTTTCCCTTTGATAGAGTCAAATTAATAAACTCTATCCTTAGGGCTATACCAACTTATACCTATTCATGTTGCACATGACTAGCAAGGTTGGATAAATTTGATTGGCTGAGAAGAGATTCCGAAGGAGAGAATAGCCCAAAAATACATTTACTAACTGGGATATAGTGTGTTTTAGGGTGGCTTTGAAGTTACTGACATCCAAAAATTCAACTACGCTTTAAAATCTAAGCCTGTGTGGAATATTATATCTAAATTAATCCACTCAGTAGATGTATGGAGGAAATTTTCCATAGAAAAGTACACATGTAGGACAAGCTTGGGTGCGGTCCTCATCACCTTACATGCAAATATCTCTCCTATATAAGTAGCAAATGTGTTGGTAAACAGATTTTACCAGTATGAAATAAAAGTGGAAACTATACATGCATTCTCTAAGAAAGGAGGTGCATGTGAGTAGGTACTCTCCATTGGGATATTCATTTCCTACTTAATTAACCTCTTTACATTTCTTTATTCAAAAGGGCAACAGTAAGCAAAGGTCCTCAAGTTTTCGGCCAAGCCATGAGATCATAATTTTAACTTGAATGACCTGCACTTCTTCTCCATTTAGTTATGCCTCCATGACTTAATGGAAAATGCGTCTATTTCGTGAGGAATTCTTGCCATGGCATGCAAATTAATGATTTTACCTTATCTCTCGTGACAATCTTGTCCATTTGATAGATACATGATAGGCTAGAATTTCGTCATCTGCAATAACTATATATTTTGCAAATATTGATCGACTCAATATTTAATTTCATGATATGAATTATAACTTGATTTGTTTTTGGTTCGACGGCCTTAATTGCGTGTGGGCACGGGGAGTTGGATCGATCATTCATGTGCTGCACATGTTGGCAGATTGCAAAGTTCGTGGGACCTTAATGAAAATGGTGGTGGATGGGGTGAAACCAGTGCTGACCAGACCTTGCAGCCTAACACCAGTGACGATGGTGCTTGGTTGGTGAAAATGTCCCTTGAGTAGACAATGAGGCCCAAGTTGTAAAGGATTTTACTTTCCCTCGAATTCTCTTTTCGGCTTATTTTGTTCCTTAACGTAACATCGATCGACCATATAATACCACTTTTACTTGCTTTCAGTTTTATTAATAAGGTTGGACTACAAGAAAGCCTCATGTAAGTAGTGATGCGTGGTTGAATTTTATAATATTGTTGAAATGAAATTTAACAATTGTTAGCTAGCGCTACTTATATTTTATTCAAATTAAACCAAAAAAAAAGTAAAAAGGAAGTGGGAGTAGAATAGTGTGCATATATCTATCTATCTATCTATCTATCTATCTATCTATCTATCTATCTATCTATCTATCTATCTCTCTCTCTCTATATATAAGGCAATCTAACTATACGATATACGTACGTTGGTATATATGGTATAGTGCTTCTCACAATATATATAAAGCAGATACGGAGAAAAGGCCGATGGAAAAGTGTGCCAGTTTGCGACAAGCGCGGGCTGCACCAACATGTACGATACAGTACGCTTCAGGGGAGTTTAATTGCAAGATCCATGCATTCCAAATTAAAAGCTAAATGGATCGATCATTAACCACTTGGCAGTCCAAGTGCCTGTGGAAAAGATACGTTTGTGCCATGGGCTGGAGATTGGAGTGGATGCTTTGATTAATCCTGGCAGCCGCACAGTTACCAATCCTGACTTTAATTTCCTCACCCTCCTTCCAGCCCATTTCTTCATATGCTAGTGCTTCCATGGCAATGACACTTCTCCTCTTCTTCCTCCTCCTTATATATCTATATATATATATCACCACCCCAGGTTCCGGGACTCACGGCCACACATATATATATACACATACATACATATATAGGTAGATAGATAAGCGGTGGTTGCTGCAATTATATATATATTAATGGCGGCGTCGACCGACACACGGGTGGACAACCCAAATGACCGCCACTGCATCGCAGTGACGGTGGTCGAAGAAGGCGGGGGCGACGTGCCTGTGAAGATGAAGAAGGGGTGGGGGGTGAAGTGGGAGGTCCTCCACTTGCCGTCCCTCCTTGAGAGAGTCGCAGGCCCCGAGAACGCGAGGAGGCTGACGCACAGCATGAAGGTGGGCGTCGCCCTCGTCCTCGTGTCCCTGCTCTACATTCTCGACGTCGTCCACGACCGCCTCGGCGACGACGCCATGTGGGCCGTCATGACCGTCGTCGTCATGTTCGAGCTCACCTCAGGTACCATTACAATCATTACTCATGCATTAATTTCTACGTCAATATCGATCGATCATCGATCGTTAGTTAATGTTAATTTGATGCTCTTCTTCGACGGTTGTCCATCTTCAGATATGCAGGAGACTGCATGCTGATCCCACGCATGAATCTTCTATTACTAACTATAATAGCTTACAAATTAAAAAGAAATAATCATTAGTGGTAGGTATGTTCTGATCATCGACAAGCATAATTTCTTAGACTTGGATTTGAAATGTACGTATGCAGGCGCCACAATAGGCAAGGGCGTGAACCGTGGGATCGGCACCATCTGCGGTGGCGGGCTCGGAACCTTGGTGTCGCTGCTGGCTCAATATGCTGGTGGATGGGGGCGGGCTCTCATAATTGCCACCTCCTTGTTCCTATTTTGTAAGTACAACCAACTAGTACATACACATGCATCCACTTCTAGATGCTTCTACAATAATATATATATATATATTAAAATAATTAATTACGAATACTTCTTAATTGCATTTAATAGTAATTGAAATTTTTTGAAAAAGTTCTATATATCTTGCTACTTAAGTGCCTCGAATGGATTTTTATAACTTGCCTACTTCTCATATTAATTTACATATAAAATATTTTAAAATTAATTTTATTCAATAAAAATATAAGATAAAAAAAAAGGTTATTCACAATATATATGTTATACCAACATAAGCTTTCTGTGTCACCGTTCAATGGTTTCAATTTGAGTTTGCACCTTCTTCGAGATTGTAACAAGGCAACCCATTCTTATTTATTGTTGAGAAGCTAGCTAGCTTATTTTAATTAATACTAGATTGAAATAATCGTGGAATTAACTTTGATACCGTGCATTATCTGACGGACTGGTACGTTCCAGGCGCTGCAGCAACCTATACTCGAATGATCCCAAGAATAAAGAAGAGATACGATTATGGAGTCATGATCTTTATCCTCACCTTTAGCCTGATTGCGGTGACCGGCAGCCGTGGAAATCAGATCATCAAGGTGGCGACAGATCGGCTTTGGGCCGTATTCACGGGTTTTGCCACCTCAATCCTCGTCAACCTCCTCGTCTTCCCCGTTTGGGCTGGTGACGAGCTTCATGCTTCCCTTGTCTCCAAGATCAAGACTTTAGCCCCTCTAGTTCAAGGTCAGCATCAATTGCTTTGCTTCCAAATCAAATCAAACGGCGTAAGCCAATACACCAATTATGTACATTAAAGAAAATGTCGTTGCAGAGACGGCATCCACCCTCTTGGGTAAGATACATTAATGATAACAATTCAACCAAACTTTGAATAGATAGTTTCTAATCAACTTTAAATTATAAACATCTAATATTATCAAGTCATATATCTTACACCATAGAATAAACGACCATATATATATATCACCTTACATACCTCATATTAGTCGTTAGTTTATTGATGATACGCATTTTGATTTTTTTTTTCTATAGAAAATGTGCAAGAGTACTTCAAAACGGTGGAGGAAAAATCCAAAGAACAATCCTCAGGGAACTTCAAGGGTTGCATTTCTGTACTATACTCAAAAGCAGCTGATGAATCATTGGTATATATGTTTCTAACGCCAGCCTTTTCGATAGCTAGTGATTGACACTATTGAGTCCACAAAAATAATCGTTGATAACCACACAGCTGATATGACTTGTCCCATATTTTTGAACATTTCTTTCTAGGCGAATTTTGCAAAATGGGAGCCGTGGCATGGAAGATTTGGATTCTTCCATCCTTGGGACAAGTACCTTGAAACTGGAGAACAACTGAGGGACTTGGCTGTCTCAATCCTCTCACTTAGAAGTTGCATAAAGTCTAAATATCAGGTACCTTTTCTTTAAAAGTAAAACTCTGAGCTTTCAAATGATGTCCAAACCCAAATCAACTAATAATTATACATCTGAAATATTGTGTTGGATTTCCATGATTTATGTAGGAAAATTCGATGGTAACAAGCAAGGAACAATGTGAGGCAGTGGGAGCATTGATCACAAATGTACTGGGAGAGATGGGAGCTCATTTTGAGCAAATGACAGTGTTTGAAGCAAGAGAAATGTATGCAGTGAAGTTGGCGCATAAGAGACAAGAGCTATCTGCGTTTATATGCCTTCCAGAACTGAAATCAGTAAACCAAAATCACATTATTGGGGCTCAGAACACTTTTTTTTTCTTTGTTCTGATGAATATTGTTGACAAACTGGAGCAATTAGTCAAGAAGGTCGAAGAACTTGAAGTGGTTGGGAGGTTTAGACCTTGATATATAAATAAGTCTAAGGCAATGACTGATGTGTAACCCCAACCCTCTGCAAATAATGTGGTTGTATTAGAGGAGAGATATCTTTCTTTTTCACCAACTCAGAGATTGGAATAAATGTAGTGTTCAAATCTTTTGCTATTCTTTATTTAATTAGCTTGAATATAATGAGAGTTTCATCAAGAATTATGATCAACGCTCGTTTTAAATTAAACCAATGAATGTGTCTCATCATTTGATCGATCAAAGTATCAAGAATTCTTCTTAATCAACAATGTGCCTTGCTATATGTACTCTTGTTGACAACTCTTGTGTAAGACTCTAGAAATGTAAAGAGCCCCCAACCTCCTCCGATCTAGTCGAATGAAAACCACAATATGTTAAAAGGATTTAGAGGATAGATGACATGCTTGACTGGTTTAATAAATAGATCATATCTAGTTTATATATATCCTTCAATTACAATTCATCCTAAAATAGTCTATATTTGTGGCTAAACAACCAATACTAAGAAAATAAGGGATATTGACCACCCATTTAAGAGACAACAATACTAAAATTTGGCATCACATCTTAAAATTGCCACGTCTCAACTAAGAATGTAACAATTGTTGTATCAATATAAGAAGGAAAATTTACTTATTAATTTTCTAAAAAGTGTAAATATAATTCCTCCTTAATATTAATGCAAGGTAGGTACCTACAAAGAGGTATAAAATACAACAATTATATATGTACAATATCTACAAAACTTTACAATTGTACATATATTCACAACTAATGAGTTGAACAATTGTTATATTTAATTAATATCAAATACAATTAATGTATATAATTATTACACTTAGCTAACATCCTTCTTAGGTATTATGAGAGGAACCTAAAATCATAAGAAAACTAATAATAAGTTAAATGCCTAGTAAGTAATCTACTATATAATCAATTTATCATTTAAAAAGTATAGAAAATGAACTTGTATAATTAATAAAATAAATATTATATAAAATAATCTTAACACATACAATCCTAGGCTAGTCTACTACCACTTAGATATTTGCTCAACAATCTTAGTGTGCTACAACTACCCTATGCAACAAGTCAACTCTAATCACATATCAACTGTGTGATGAGGTAATAGTCACATATCAACCTTGTGACAGGATAGTAGTCACATACCAACTTTGTTATGGAGTAATAGTCACATATCAATTGTATGATGAGGATTATGATAGCCACACTAATCCTTTAAGTAGTATCAATAATCATCTTATCATGCAGAATAATAATATGATCAAACATGATGTTGATTACATCTTACTATATACATGCATAATAGAAGAAAATACATTTAAATATTATGCAAGATAATTTAATTCATTCAACTAAGCCATATACTATTTAATTAACATTAATTAAATATAATGGATCATGTACTAATTTTTCCAAGTTTTTCTTTCTATATTTCCCTTCCTATTCTTTCTCTTTTTCTTCCTCCTCTTCCTTTTTCTCTCATTCAATGGTGAAAATAATTCACTATCGAACATTAATATATACATGTGAGGTAGTAGATGTTTCACCACCTCAACATAAATTTTTAAATTTTTAAATTTTTTTTTTTTTAATCGATGTTACATTCTACCTTTCTTAAAATAAATTTTATTCTCAAAACTAAAAATAACTTATACCTATCGATTCAATAAGTAAGGATATTTCTTCCTAGCTTCATCTCTAAATTCCCATGTGGCCTCACATTTAAAGTAATTGCATCATTGAACTTTGACGTATGGAATTGTCCAACATCTTAGGACTTGCTGCTTAACATTAAGAATACAAAATGGAGTTTTCTCATAAGTTGAATCTCGCTAAATTGGTACCATTATTAGCTCTAGCACATGTGATAGATCGGATACATACTTTCTTAGCATTGATACGTGAAACACATTATGTACCCATGTAAAGGTAATTGGCAAGTCCAATTTATAGGCCACATGTCTAATTCTTGCTAGGATTTTAAATGGCTCAATGTATCAAGGATTGAGTTTGCCTTACACACCAAATCATGTAATGTCTTTCATAAGAGAGATCTTAAGAAAAACTTTGTCTCCTACTTGAAACTCTAAAGGTCATCTTCTACAATCAGCATAATTCTTTTATCTATTTTGTGTAGTCTAAAGTTGTTCCCTAATTTGCTAAACTTTTTCACTAGTTTCTTGCACATATTCTGGTCTAATCTATCTCCTATTTCCTACGTTATTCCAACAAATAGGACATCTACACTTTCTACCATATAGTCTCATATAGCACCATCTAGATACCCCATCTCTAATAGTTCATGGGTAAGTCCTATTCATGTAATGCCTAAAAAGTAGGAGTTATAGTGATAAAAAATGAACATTAGAAATTAATTCCAATGAGAATTCAATTGAGATGGAGAGTTTTTATAGATTATAGGAAACTAAACTCTATTACTAAAAAAGAGCATTTTCCTTTGACTTTCATAGATCAAATGCTTAAAAAACTAGTTGGATAAGAATATTTTTGTTTCTTAGATAGATATTCAAATTATAATCAAATACTTGTAGCTTTAGAAAATCAAGAAAAAGCTACATTTACTTGCCCAAATGGAACATTTGCCTTCAAAAGAATGTCATGTGGACTCTATAATGCTCTTGCTACTTTTTAGAGGTGTATGCTAGGAATGTTTATAGGTATGACTAATAACTTCTTAGAAATTTTTATAGATGATTTTATAATTTATGGAACTCCTTTTGAAATATGTTTGCATAATTTAGGACTAGTGTTACAAAGATGTATACAGAAAATTCTAATTTTAAATTGAAAAAAATGTCATTTCATGGTTAAAACAGGAATGGTATTAGGTCACATTATTTTAGCTAGAGGTTTAGAAGTCGATAAAGCTAAAGTAGAAATAATATCTAATCTTCCTAAACCTAAAATTGTGAAAGATGTAAGAGCATTTCTAAGACATACAAGATTTTATAGAAAATTTATACAAGACTTTAGTAAGATAGCTAAACCTTTAACAAATTTATTGAAAGATATCTCTTTTAACTTTGATAAGAATTATAGGGAAGTATTTTATAAATTGAAAATAAGCCTAGTAACTACTTTTATTGTTCAAGCACCAGATTAGAATTATCCATTTGAACTTATGTGTGACGTATCAGATAGTGCCATAGGTGTGATGTTAGGACAATGAATAGATAAATTACCTAAAATAATTCATTATGCTAGCAAAACTCTAAATGAAGCTTAAATCAATTATACAACAACAGAAAAAGAGTTACTAGATATAGCCTTTGCTTTATAAAAATTTAAGTCATATTTAATTGGAGCAAAAGTTGTAATTTTTATAGATCATGTTGCACTTAAGTATCTGTTAGAAAAAAGACTCCAAACCTAGATTAATTAGGTAGATTCTATAACTGCAACAATTTGACTTAGATATTAAAGATAAAAAAGGTTGTGAAAACATTGTAGTTGATCATCTTTCAAGATTACAAATATTGACATACTGTTAAGGTAGTATGTGTGGAGACAGTCTTCAGCTTGTAGTTTGTCAACCAAAGTTAGAGGCGAAGGCTAGGACCTCAACTAAGAAATTTGGGAGAGAACTCCTAGAAACTAGTAGTTCAACCAGAAAGCCAGGGATTTTGACTCAATTGTCTAGCGAGTGCAATCAAGGGAGTTTTCAAAAGTATCAGCTAGAACTTAGTTGTTGTCCGACAGAAGACCTAGGGATAGAACTTGTAATTATTGCATATAGGGTTTGCATCCTCCCCTTTAAATAAGGTTGTATAAGCACAAGTTGTTGCATGGTTGTGTGAGAGAGCGTGCAATAATATATGTGCCACAACAAGCATAACAAGAACTTCCAATACCTGTAGACGTAGGTTGTTGCCGAATCACATTAAATCTTATGTATTCCTCTTCTACTTCTTCTTCCATCCACTAGAATAACGAGAGAGGGTGAGTATTCTCAGAGCACAAGTTGTCACAACTCCTTTACCAATGGGTTCCAATTTTGGTGTCAAAGTCAAAAGAGAAAGTTGTAGGATGAGAGAAGAGAATAGACAACAAAAGGCTCCTCTCATTTTATTTTATTTTATTATTATTTTTTATTATTAAAAGACTATAGGATTACTTATTATTATTATTATTATACTTTTATTTATCTTCTCATTATATTTTATTATTATTTATCCACTTATTGTCTCATTTTCTCTTCATTTTTCTTTCCATTTTTCCCCTTACAATAAATAAGGAGGTGGGATTTCAAATTAAGGGGACAACTTTTTGAGGAAGAGAGGTGAGAATCTTGAGAATATAAATCTATTTATATATGAAAATGTTATATTTTCCTTTTCATTAATTTTATCATGCATAAATATATCAATTCTTGAAAACTATCTTAAATTTTTTCTTTTCCACAAATTCCAGCATGCATAAATTCCCCCTTAGTGAGAAACTATAGATATGCTACTTCAATTGCTTTTCATATGAGGCACCCTCCTCTCTTCTCTCATCAGCTAAATTGAAGTACCTTGTGCACAAGTACAGCACACTAGTGTTGTTGACGAGAATCTCTGGTTCTCTTGATATTTAATTTTGTTTTTAATTCACCTCACACATTCAACTAGATCCTTGAAGAAGTCTACCAAGACAATCTTCGCCCTAATGCCTTTAATTTTCTCCTTAATTGTTACCAAGTTGATCATCTTCTAACTGATCCAGAAATCAGGCCCAGAAGTTGATCCAAAAATCAGGCCTAGAGGTGGTGGTGTTCATGGCTTCGTGCATGTGCATGAATGTACGTGGAAGTGGGAGTATCGCTAGACGAAGTTCGCATAATTCGAGCGTAGGACACGAACTTACTCCGTGCACTTTGGGAGAAGAGGTTCATTAGTTCTAGCAAAAGACACAGACCAGGTTCAACGAAGGTCTGTGTGGTTTGCATTGTGAACCTGAAGTTCCTCCGTGGATTTCGGCTACAACGAACATGTTTTGTTGCGGGAAGAAGTTTTTGAGCAGCTCGCGGAAGACTCGTTCTTTTGTCGTGCATACAGGCATGAGACGTAGTCATACCTGAACGAGATACTACTAGGTTGTGTGGAAATGGACGAGGAGATTGTTACGTGTTTTTGAATTATTCATTTATTTGAGTCGGGTTGGGTTCTATTTAAAGGAACCTACCATTTTTAATGTAGGGCAGAGTTGTTGGCGTAGAGTTTTTTTCATCTTCTTGTACTTATTTCATCAATAGTAATTCTAGAAGATTTTTCTCTTACCATTCCTTTTCACTCTCTATTACCACCGAGCAAGTTTACGGATCACTAACTAAGCAATCTAATTTGTTGATCATCCAATCCTCATCTCCTTCAATTGACTTTAATCGAAAGGCTACTCAAATTGGTTGGAGTGATCAATATTCTCTAAAAAGGAACAAAAATTACTTCAAACCCATAAAGTGTGAGTTGTCAAATACATTTTGATTCTTAAATCAAGATGAGGAAGATGGGAGTGTATTTTGAATAAGGCGGCATACTTGTACTAGTTGTGTCATATATTATTGTATTTACAACACTCATTACATGAAAATTAGACTATTGTGACAAACATTTCTATTACAACAAATAGCAAAAGCTATCACAATAGAGTTTTTGTAACCTTTAAGTATTTGAAGGTCAACACACAATATAAATTGATTTGACCTATTTTCTATTACTAGACTAAAATAATCAAGATAGTCGAAGATTACGACACCTCATGTCACAAGGTTGAGACCTACACATACTTGCCAACTACAAGTGCCATGAAAGCCCAACTATGGTAGAACATGCACCAACAAACAATGAGAGGTATTAGAGGAAAGGTCCCACCAGTTGATCCCATTATTGAATGCCTTGTACAACGTTTGTAGAGGTGGAAATGATCCCACCTAAGATGAGATTATACTCTCCCAATATTGAACTAGGGAGGAATGATAGAGAATAATGTTCAAGCTTCACTTTTTCCCATTTTTAATGAATTTTATAAGTAATTTTGCATGGTATTATCTATCTATGGTAGATAAATGATATTAATTATAGGTAATATGAGTCTTGAAATATTATGTAATATAGAAATTTAATTAGCAAGTGCATCTCTCATTGGATATAATTTTACATGAAACTCATTGATGTTATTTTGATTATGTTGTTAGCTAACATCTCTTGAAGTTCAATTTCCATTAATTGTAGGTAGCACACATATGAAAGAAGTTTAATGCAAAAGACCAAAAGAATATATGAAGAATAAAAGTTGGTAGACTAACTTTTAAAGAAGACATGCCAACACCTTATTGGTCCTTCTAGATCTATAGCATCCTATTGACTTGGTGATAAAACCAAGGTGTCACATCAAAGGGAAAGAGTAGAAATAGCCCAATGTGAATAGAAGGAGAGAGATCATCATTTTCATAGGCCATCTTGGTGCTTCCAACAAGAGAAGAGGAGAGGAAGAAAAGCTTGGAGGTGAGACTTGTGCTTGCAAGGAGATCATCCATTGATGCTAGTCACCATTCCAAGGCCTAAGGAGAATTCACCAAGGCTTAGAGATGAGGTAGCTACCAAGTGCCATTAAGTTCAAAGCTCTAGAGAAGAAGAGAGGAAGCTCTTAAGGTAGTGACTGCCCTTAGAGTTTCTTATTTTCTTATCTCAAGAATTCTAACAGGTTTAGCATTTTCTTCTAAATATATGTGGTGACAGTATAAAGTTGAATTTAACCCTTTTATATCAGTCATAGTCCATCATATTGCTTCTTTATAACTTTTTACTACGTCTTTTAATTTAGCTATTTGATCCTCTTTTAAATCTGAAGCAATAATGATTGGACAGGTTCATTTATCTTCCAGAAATATATAGGTTAATTCAGGAGGTAAATGTTTTAATTCTAAATGTTGCCCATCAGAAGCTAGAGCTCCTAATTGAACATCATCATTTTCTAAATTAATTTCTTCCAGATCTCCTTCTATATTTATGCTTTCACTTTCCTCTAAAGTTTCAGAATTGATTTGCCTATTTAATTCTTCTTGAATCACATCATCTAACATATCTCCTTCATCCTCTAAAAAGTCTATGGTATGTAAGGACATTTCTAACTCCTCAAACATTTCTAGTTTGAAAATATTTAATTGAGTATCCTCATTACCATATGCTAACTTCATTACTTCAATTTTACAATTTATAACAATCATTGATGTTGCTAAAAATGGCATTCCCAAAATTAAAGATGTATCACTATTTTTATGCTTAATTTGTTGGGAATCCAAAATTACAATATCAATAGGATATATAAAATTTTTGATTTTAATTAAGACATCCTCTATTTTTCCTCTAGGGTATCTTATACTTCTATCAACTAATTGAATAACCGTACTAGTAGAAGTTAAGCCTTCTAATCCTAAGGATGCAAATATATCACTTGACATAACATTTATACCTGCACCTAAGTCTATTAAGATTCTTTCTAAAATGGTATTTCCTATGGTGCATGATATAACAGGGATTCCAAGATCAGATAACTTTTTAGGGATTTGTGGTAGAAATAGGTAACTACTTTGCTCAGCTAAAAAGACATTTCTAAGAACTTTTCGCTCTCTTTTCTTAGTACACCAATCCTTCAAAAATTTAGTACAAAGTGGCATTTTCTGCAATAGATCTAACAAAGGAATGTTAACTTGTAATTTTTCAAAAATTTCTCTGATTTTTTCTTGTTTTTCAGGTATTGTTTGTTGTAATCTTTCAAGATAGGGTGCTAAAGATTGTGATTTAAAAGATTCTTTTTCTTTTGTTTGATTTGTTTGATCATTTTTAGCTTCATTAGCAGATTCAGATTGTTTTTCAGTGATTTTTAGATTTTCAGCTATTACATTTTCATTATCTTTTTTATTTTTACTCTTATCCACCTTCATATCATTTTCATTTTCAGTTCTTGGTGGTATAACAGTTCCAGATCTTAATGTTACACATACATCTTCCAGATTTTCATTACTCTTATGATGTTTTTGTATATCATTTTCATGTTTATGATCTTCAATTATTTTTAGTTTTAAAGTACATTCTTTAAATTCTCTTGCATTAATATTTTCTTTTGGCTATGTATTTTGCAAATTATGTAGGTTTATAACATTATAATTTTCATTGTCCTATTGCATAACTTGCATTTTCATTGTATATTCGTCAAATGCTTTTAGTTTTCTTTCCATATCATCTAATTTCATTGCACTCAATTTTTGATCAATTTTCATTATGGTTTTTTTAGTTTCGTAAATTATATCCTTTTTAGGTTCTGAATATGCTTCCTTATAATTTAATTGGTTGACTTGTTGTTGCTGACACATAAAGTATTCCAGTTTGTCCAGGTTTTGCTCTATACTACGCTCCAGTCTATCATACCTATCCCAAACTTCTGTGTCTCTCAACATATTACACATTCTATATTGACCATCAATTGGGTAAACTATAGGATTATCATACTCGGCTCTATTATATTGAGGATAATTCATTTGTTGTCCATGAGATCTAACCATCTATAAACGTCTCAGTTTCAAACAGTCAGAAATGTCATGTCCTTCAAAATTGCAAAATTCACATATGCTAATTACAGGTTTCAGAAATCTTTGAGCATAAGCATATGCCATATTCTCAATTACAAAAGAAAACACACAACCCTCTAGCTATTAAAACAAAACAGCTCTAACAGTTGCTTATATCAATTCTAGTCAATTCAATTCAATTCCCCGGTAATGGTGCCATAAAACTTGTTTGTGTTTTCCCAGCACTACACCAAAGTATCTGATTAGATCTCCAATGACGTACCAGAAAAACTTGGATTTGTTACTTCTGTTTTTACTAAGTTAATTTATCTTTATGCCTATTCTTTCTTTTAGAAGTAAACAAACAACCTTTAATACAATTTAGATATTAATTCCAATTTGTACTTTAACTGCAAGTGCACAGTATCTATTGTATCAGTGTGCAAGTACAGGTCAATCCCACAGGGAATTGCTGAAGAATTTAGAACTGTCTGTTTGTTAATAATCAAATTTATATATTCAATAAGCTCTCCATTGAATTACAATTAACTCAATAGATAAAGTTCGTTGAATTATGGCTAACTCAATAGACTAACCTCGTGGACTTAAGTTAACTCCACAAGCTTGCCTTTTCTTTTTAATACTGCTATTTACAGAGGAATTCGGCCAACCATTGGGCGATTCCACAGATTGTAAATAACATCAATTAAGCTCTTTACTGTTAGTATAACTGGATTTATCATTAAGCAATACTAACATTCAGATAATTTAAACAATAACCATTAAAATCTTTAAGTCTTTTGAACGAACCAATTTCAGTAAACTGTAAAACTAAAACAAACATAAAACAATCACAACACTAACAAAGATAACATTAATCACAATACAACACAAACAATAAAACACTCAAATACAACATACAAACATAGATAAATTATTTTTGGTATTTTTGTTTTAATATGAACATGGAAATGGGCGAAAGGTGAAATGTAAAGTAATCTCACTCGACAGTAAATACTTCCGACACTACTTGCAACGCGATTACACCACTGAAAATTAAACCACTTACAATTCTGTCTCCTCTCCCTATAAAATCGCAAGTCCAGAATTGCAAGATAATCTTCTCTTCAACATACAGGCATCAACCCGAAGCCAAAGCTAAAAGCTTTACGATCTCCTGAAATATGAGTCAACGCTTGATGAAAATGGCTTCCCTTCCCGCGACGCGATCACTCCTCACAGTGGTTATCAAGCACTGTGTTTGGCTCGGAATCGACCCGACATCAAGAAAGTATTATCACATACCTCCGATGGTTGGTGATTATGGTGGTGGTGGTGCTAACGATGGTTGGTGTGGTACTTTAGAGAATTGTCGATACTACCTGTAGAAAGCTCGGTGCTCCTCCTCTGTACACACTTGTCGTCCATCAATCACACCCGCACTTCTTTTTCTTCTTTTCTTTTATATTTCTTCAATAGTAACTGCTTATGCTTGAATGATCAATTGGATTTCCTTCATTCATATCAACGGCGATGATTTCTTCTCCCTACGTAATACATGCAATCGTGGTTTTTCTTCCAACTATCCTTTTTCTGCAACCGTTACAGTGGCATATTAGAAAATAAATAGTCTGTGGAGTTACAGATAACTCAACGGACTTTCTTCGTTGATTTAACTATAAAACACGTGCATAAATTTAACTATCTGATGCTCAGGTGCATTTCGGATGCTTACAAACTTAACTATCCGATGCTCAAATGCATTTCAGATTGTTACAGATAACTTACCGATATATAACTTAAGTAAATCTACCAAATCTTGACACGTGTCAGCAGCAGTTTAATAATAAAATACACATTTCGGAGAGTTACAGGTCTAACTATCTGATGTTCAGATGCATTTCAGATAGTTACAGCTAACTCACCGAAAATCCACTTAAGTCACTTTACCAGAACATGACACGTGTCCACAGCTATTTTATAAATAAAAAGAGATTTCGGAGGGTTACACATATAACTTTCTGATACCTAGTTGTAATTTCTGATAGTTAGAGATAACTCACTGAAAGTTCACTTAAGTCATGCATTATGGTTTTGACACATGTACTTTTGGAAATAATAAAATATTCTTTCAAAACATAACTGTTCGGTAATATAAACATAACTATCCGACATGTTCGATCTGTTAAACATAACTGTCCGAAATATGTTCGGTATGTTAAACATAACTGTCTAAAATATCAGAAAATTCGGATACTTAAGAATTTCACACCCTGCAACTTACCAACAGTTTAGAAATGTACTAAATTGACATTAATTCCCCAAAATTAAGCAGATTTTTCAATTAAAGCATATAACATTGCAATTATAACATAATGGCTTAATTCTCATATGATAAGCTAAATATTATGTAATTAACCATCATTTAGCCGTTAATAATATACACTTTTTCATTCTAAACACAACCCAACATCCAGAAAGTATCCTCACAGACCTCTAATGGTAGGTGATTTTGGTGGTGGTGTGAAGCTTTAAGGAACTTTCGACGCTTCCTGCAGTTAGCGCGGTTCTCCACCTCTTCACATACATTTTTTCTTCATCTATTTCCTCTTCTTTTATATTTCTTTCTGTAGTAACTACTTCTACTTAAATGATCAATTGAATTTCCTTCATTTATATCAATGATGGTGATTTCTTCTTCATTCCACAAGTGAATTCCTACATGATACGTGCAATCGTGGTTTTCCTTCGTATTGTATCTTCTCGTAATTCTTCTATTCTTGCACCTACAAAACACATGACTAAACAAGAAAACTTATCTATTCGTTAGTCATTTTATAAAACTCAAATAGTTATCCATTCATGTGTATAAAACTCAAACAGTTATCTAACTCTCCGATTTTTCATTATCGAACGCACATGGAACACACATGAAAACTTAAAACATTAAAACACACGTGTAGATAACTTAACTATACGAGTTTTTAACATAACTCTTTGACTAAAATGAAACATTAACTATTCAAAAGTTTACTTTTCCTATTTCTGTATAACACTAACAAAACGCGTTAATTTAATGTATATTCAAGTAACTCAACGCATATAGTTATGTTAACTTAACGAGTTATACATCCACAGTTCACGTGACATAATAAAGCATTTAAATTCAACACGTGCATAATCCTAACTTAACGAGTTCAGATATTTCAAATATTTACAAACCTTAACTATCCAATGCTCAAGCATATTTCGGATAGTTACTAGATAACTTACCGAAAATCTACTTAAGTCATGCATTGATGTTTCAACACGTGTACTCTAGGAAATAATAAAATTTCTTTAAGCATTTAAAACATAACTATCCGGCACATTAAATATAACTCTCTAAAGTAATAGAAAATTCGGATACTTAAGAATTTCAAACCTACAACTTACCGACAGTTCAAAAATATACTTAATTAACGTTAATTTCCTAAAATTATGCAAATTCTTTCATTAAAGCATATAATAGTGCAATTATAACATAATGGCTTAATTCTCATATGATAAACTAAATATTATGTAATTAACCATAATTTATTCGTTAATATTATGCACTTTTTCATTCTAAACACCTACAAAGATTGAATAAGAATTGTGTACTGTTTCAATTTTTATATTGGAGTTTATATGTATTCAGTTAACTATAACTCAACGAACTTAGTTCGTGGAGTTATAATTAACTCAATAGACTAACCTCGTGGACTTAAATTAACTCCACGAGCTTACCTTTTCAGTTAAATATTGCTATTTATAGAGGAATTCAGCTAACCATTAGGCGATTCCACAGAATGTAAATAACATCAATTAAGTTCTTTAATATTAGTTAATATTATATTTATCATTAAGCAACACTAACATTCAAATATTTCAAACAGTAATCATTAAAATCTTTAAGTATCTACGACGAATCAATTTCAGTAAATAATAAAACTATTTTTTATTTTTTTGAATCAAACAAACATAAAGTATTCACAATACTGACAATGATAACATTAATCGCAATACAAAACAAACAATACAACACTTTAATACTAAATGTAAACACAGATAATTTGTTATTTTTGGTATTTTTGTTTTGATATGTTCTTGAAGATGAGCAAAAGATGAAATGTAAAAATCTCTATCGACAATAAAAACTTTTATCACTACATGCGACGCAATTACACCACTGAAAACTTAATCACTTACAATCTTGCCTCCTCTCCCTATAGAATCATGAATCAAGAATTGTAAGATGATCTCCTCTTCAGCATACTGGCATCAACCTGCAATCAAGGCTAAAAGCTTTACGATCTCCTAAGATATGAGTCACTGCTTGGTGAAAATGGCTTTCCTTCCCGCGACGTGATCACTCCTCATAGTGGTTGTCAGTCACTATGTTTAGCTCGAAATCGACCCGACATCAGGAAAGTATCCTCACAGACCTCTGATAGTTGGTGATTTTGGTGGTGGTGTGGAGCTTCAGGAAATTTCTGACACTTCCTGTAGTTAGCGCGGTTCTCCACCACTACGCATACCCTTTTCTTCGTCTTTCTCCTATTTTTTTATATTTCTTTCAGTAGTAACTGCTTCTGCTTAGATGATCAGTTGGATTTCCTTCATTCATATCAACGATGGTGATTTCTTCTTCATTCCACGAGTGAATTCCTGTGTAATACGTGCAATCATGGTTTTCCTTCGAATTTCCTATTTCTGCAACTGCTACAGTGTCATATTAGAAAATAAATGGTCCATGGAGTTACAGCTAACTCAACGAACTTGCTTCATTGACTTAACTATAAAACATGTGCAATAAAAAAATAACGAGTTCAAATGTTTCGAATACTTATAAACCTAACTTTTCAATGCTCAAATGCATTTCAGATAATTACCAGATAACATATCGAAAATTCACTTAAGTCATACATTGATGTTTCAACATGTGTAATCTAAGAAATAATAAGATATTCTTTTAACATTTAAAATATAACTATCCAGTACATGTAATATAACTCTTCAAAATAACAGAAAATTCAGATACTTAAGAATTTCAAAGTCTGTAATTCACCGATAGTTCAGAAATGTACCTAATTAACGTTAATTTCTTGAAATTATGTAGATTCTTTTGTTAAAGCATATAATAGTGCAATTATAATATAATAGCTTAATTTTCATATGATAAACTAAATATTATGCAAATAATCATCATTTAATCGTTAATATTATATATTTTTTCATTCTAAACAAAGGTCTTGGGCAACTTAAATGTTTATGGAAAGCAATTAAGGAACCTAGGCATGTCATTAATCATAGTTCTTTAACCAACTAAATTAGATTCAAATCTTACTAATAGAAATTAATGCGTCGAATTTTTGAGTAGTCACATGTTCTCTTTGTCTACATGATAGTGAGAGTGCACATGCAAACCTATCGGGGGAAGCGTATACTTACAATGGAATGGGTGTTGTGTCACCCTAAATTTATTTATTGTTTGCCTGTTCCGTCATTCTAGCGTGTAAAACCTACAATAATAAAAGTCTCAAAGACTAGAAGTTTATCTTCATTAAGGATCAGTTTTAATCTTTCTTCTATGTATTAGGAACTGTAGCATTGGTAGGAGGAGAATATTAGGTGAATGGCCTTTTTGACTTCTACTATGCTTGCTCTCTTGCCATGGATATCCTCTTTGACCTGCAATACCCAAAAAAGTGTTCCAAATTAGATTAAAAAAAACTAGACAAGAAAAGAAAACTCTAAAGCATGCTTGCAGTACATGCTAATTAAGTAGAAATTTGATAAGGATTCGCAATATTATGGTTATCTTTCGCTATGGTGTTTTTAGTTGTCAACATTGAACTTTAAAGACAAAAAAAAAGGTAATGTAAAAGCTTGCAATAAAGATTAAATCTTCTTCTACTACCTTGGCTCGTATCTCTGCAACGAGCGTGTCGTTACCGGAGGACGATTGGATGGACGTGACTTCCAGGCGGAGCTCGTGAAGCCTCTGGATGATCATAAGCAGCAAGCTCTCTCTGTAAGGGCACCGGAGCTCGAGTAGAGCATCGGCTTCGATTATGGAGACCTGCAGGACGTTGCTCGACGGCTGCACACCTCCTCTTGTCGGCATCCCTCCTTCCAACACCACCCTTGCCATCCTCCTATCAGCCATAGTCAATCTGCTTCTCTGATCCGGACCGCCGACGAGTAGTTGAGCGTTGTTCCCCTTAAACCATCTGCCGTCGATCGTCGTTGGCTTTGGCGCCGCCTTCGGTCTCTGGCGGTCCATGGCCGCCATCGTCTGCTTGTTGCCTCGAGACTCCAGTTCCTGTATACGCCGACGGAGTTGCTTGACGTACTCGATTGTGTCGCCCAGTATCGATGCCTTATCCATCTGCATCCAAAATGATTAGTTCAATAATGGCAAAAGAAGATTTGAAGTTACCATTCAAAATCAATCAATTGACTGAATGACTGACTGTTGGTGGTAAATTTTTTTTTTTTTATACCTTGGTGACAAATGGGACCAACGAGCGAAGGATGACGAATCTCTCGTTAAGCTTCTCCCTCCGCCGTCGCTCCGCCAGGACGTGGCTTGCGCTCAACTCGTCTTGGGGCGTGGTGCCTTTTCGAAACCTCTGATCATCATCGCCATCCTTGCCACCAAGGCCGTAGAGGAACGGGACCGTGAAGAGGACGTACTTGAGTTGGTACTGTGAAGCCACTTCCGGCTGCTGCGGCGTACTGCTTCCTTCCCTGTGGCTCCAACCGGAGAATGCCGACTTCCCTGAGAAGCTCAAGTGCCCATCAATACTGGAAGACGACCCTGCGTTGCGTTGCATGATCGCTGAAACCGTCTGCGAGTAGTGCGCGTCTTCTAATTGGTACGTCTCCTTGAATCCTGTTGTTGCTACAGCTGATGATCGAGAGGAAGAAATTCAGATCGATATCAATTGTAAAGTATTAATTAATTTCTTGGTGACATCAATCACCAACAAATTTTCACGTGAAAATGTGCCTCTAATTTAAGATGACTCACAATGATGATGATAGCCGTGCGGTAAATTAAAGATGACTCACAATGATGATGATAGCCGTGCGGTACTCTTTGCTGGTCACCGTCCGTAGATCGTCGACCAGCAGTGACCATGTTGGGGTCGAGAGCGACCACCGGCATGTCCATGTCAAAGTTGTTGGAGCAATCATCAGGTGAGCCAAGTGGAATGTCCGACGACATCTCCATCGCCATTATTTCACTTGGTAATTGATCGGCTGGCCTAATTGTGCTGGCGGGTGCAGCATTTTCTTCCGAACCCAAGCCACCAATATCCTCTTCACCATTGCCGACGTCGAGATCGGAATCTTGGTTCGATTCGAGTGGGGGGTTGGCGTTGGGAAGTTTTATCATGGCTAGAGGTGGGGAATGGAACAGCGATGACCGTGCCAAGGAGGAGGAGGAGGAGGCGGCGGCCGGAATATTGGAAGTGGAATGCTCTGAGCGGGCAGGTTTGGGTTGGTTGTGGTGGTGGATGTTGAATGTCTCTTGCTTCTCCACAAAGAAGCTCCTGGCCTTCTGAATAATTCCCATATCTTCTTCAACCTTATGATCAAAAAAACAAAACTTAGCATATACTTTCGTGCCATATTTTTGTTATAAATTAGATCGGGAACAATTTAATGGAATGTTGTGGTAAATTAATTCATGCTTGAATTGTGTGTGTACCTTTTCTGTAGTGCCAAGTTCAAGAACACCTTCTGCGAGAGGGATGCATATCACCGTCTGTAACATAAATCAATTCCATCCGTTCATCTCAAATACACAGTAGCATCTGATTGTTGTTTATTTATAAGTAGACGAAGTGTAAAATTGGGTTTGATCATATCAGTAGTATCAAAGCACTGGATTCTATCAGAATTCCAAAAAAGAAAAAGTGTGAAGTTCTAAAATATTTACCCGAATTCCTGCGCTCTGGTCCGCGGACGTCGGCATTCGGGTCAAATCGATGAGCAAGGATACGTCAGCCAGTCAACCGTGAGATTCTTAAAATGGTAATTAATATAGTAGTAACAGGATTTAAACATTTTAATATAAAAGGAATAGGATTTTAATGTTGTGATTTGATTACAAGATCTGTGTTCAAGTAATTGTGGGAGAGGCACCTTTGCAAGGATGGCCCTTGGAAAGAACTTGCTGTCTGCTTCGTTTGCTTTTGTCATCCAAACATGTTGCTGCTCTGCAATGGCCTTCCCTGGCAACCTATCAAATATATTAAGCATGATTATGGATGAATTTGTTATTGTTCTTAGGGCTCTGATGATATGAAACTAATTAGATAACAAAAACTAGATTTAAACTACATAAAACATAAAAAACAATGATAACCAGAATGTCCAAAATCTTGCATGTTACCATAACGTAAATAACTGTAAAACAAAAGGTATTTCATGCAAAATTATCCCAAAATAACATTTTAAGGTGAAATGGAACAAATCAGGCTGGTGTGAAACATAATAGCCTAAACACAACGGGCCCAGGTCCAGGCCCGAAAAGGAGATCATCAATTACAGTTATTTCGAGAAATCAAGGAATTTTTATGAAATACATGAGCATGAAATACAAAATTTATGAGATCGAAGTTGGGGGAATAATATTATACAACCTAATTTTTTACTTTTTTCAATTTAATACAAGTTATAGATATTTAAATATTTATTTTAAATTTATTTTAAAAAAATTTGATAAAAAAGATGACCGAGACGGTAAGCTCGGTTCAGCATACCAGCCCAGGCTAAGAGCAGGGCTAAGCCCAACTCGGCCCTCTCCTCAAGTACCTGCTGCTAATGTTCCTTTGTAAAACCCTCTCTTCTGTGTTAGTCACAAAAGGCAAACTTGGTGGGAGAGCACTCCGGCGCCGGAAGCAAGGTACGTAGAAAACTCCAAAGAGTGAAAAACAGGGGAACAAGACCAAACAAGTGACCAAAACTAATATTGCATGAGGCCCGGCTCTCAAAGGTAGTCGAGTCCCATTTTTAATAACCATCAAATAATTAATTTTAAAATTAATTAGTAATAAGTGAAGAGATTTATCATATATTAACCTAAATTCTATCTTCAATTTCATTAATGTGAAACTTTTCGTACTCCTCTTCTTACTTAAACATACAAATACCTTAAAGGTAAATGTATGTAAATCTACTCTAATAACATGTAAAATAATTCATTTCACAGTCAATTGATAATAAGTATAAAGATGCATTAGTTCAAATTCTATCCTTACATTCATTAATAAAGACTTCTCACAACAACATCATTTGTAAAATTCTAATACAAAACCAATTGACAATAACTAAAAAAAAATCAACATTTCAGTTCCTACGTACTATTTCCAACATAGGCCAAACTCATTAGTCGGTTTGGCATTCCTGACGTGCACATATAATGTCAAAACCAAGTTCTACATACCTCACATGATAAGCAAGTTTCAGGTTTTTATGTGCGTGCAGTTTTTCTTCAAAATGGTAATGTTGTCTATATAGGTGGATTCATATCAATCCGGAGCATTCTTAATTTATAAAAAGAGAGAAAACCCATTGCAGTGGTTGTTTTATATTAGTGCAGTGGAAGTGAGACCATGCATGTTATATCAAATGAAGAAACTGCACACGCGTCTCTTTTAAGCTTCTCTCCATGTTTGGACCAGTAATTGTCCAGTTGATGGAGACGCGCGTCGACTAAAACCATCGCAAAAGGAGGAGGGTGGAAAGTAGAAGTCACAGAATTAAGGTGGAAGTAATGGCATTCAGCGTATATATGGAACAAGAAGAAGAGGACCTCTAGATTTCACTTTTACTTGTTAGGGTTCACGGTCTGCAGAAGAAGATGGAGACCATCTTTTCTAATAGTAGCTGTTCTTAACTATATATATGTTAGAAGCAGAAAGAGAGAGAGAGAGCCGACGGTGCGAAACAGTGCAAGTACGAACTTGTTAATTCAATATAAAAAGATTGATCATCATGTAATATGATGTTTTTCCTAATTACATGAACCGATGTAGAAATATCTAATGTAAAATGTGGTACGTGAGAAATGGGAGTGAAAGAGAGAGAGAGGGGAGAGTGATCAGCGTGCTTGTGTGGTAGCTCACCCGGTGCCGGGAGGGAAGGAGAAGGAGACACACATGAGGTAGAACCACTCGGACTCGGTGAGGTCCTCCGGGGAGAGGGCGGCGCACGGCCTTCGTGCGGGTTGGGTCGACGTCTCCGGCCCCGCGGACAGGGTCTCGTAGAGCTCCCTCAGCTGCTGGCTTCTCTGGAGCGACGCCTCCTCGGCGCTCACCTCCACCGGCTGCACCGTCTTCCTCGTCTTTATGGCTCCGTTGTAGTACCCGTCGCCCCAAACCAGTATCCTGCGCGCGCCCGCTTCACACCAATCAATTCACTTCATTTCCACTTGTACGTCACCGACCATGGTCGATCGATCCACATATATATATATATATATATATATATAACACCGTCACTAGCTGCTCACCCTTGTTCGTGGCAGAGGCGCCAGAAGAGGCTGTAGGTCCACTGGAGGCTTTGCACTGCAGAACGCAGCTGGTACTGGAGCTTCCTCTCACTTGCGGAAGCCATGGGAATTCGATCGATCTGTGGGGGGTCGATGGTGTGGTATGATGAACTTGGAGTAAATGGTAAGGATGCGATGTCGTCGATCGACCTCAGCTTTTGGAGTGCAAAGCCTAGTCAACCATCGATGCCGTGGTTGGATTATTGTGCAACACCCCAGCTAGCAGCTAGGGGGTTTGTGGCCCAGCAGAGACGACCATGTGTGTTTGCCGATGACTCTGGAGAGGGAGCGGAGCATGTGAGGAGCAGAAGAGGAAGAGGAGGAGGAGGAGAAGAAGATGGTGATGAGGGTTTTGACCAGTTGTTGCCACCAGATAGCTCTTGCCATCTTCAGTGTTTGGTCATCTTCCCTTCTTTTCACGTGCTTAAGACATGAGAACCAATCTACAACCATTATTAGTTAATTAATAACTGTAGGTAATTAGTTCCGATTCCATTTGTTCCGTGGAAAAATATATTTTCCTTTTCTAAAAATACTGTATTTTGATATCTTGACTTAAAAATTGTTAATGATTAAAATTATATCTGAAACAAGCATATATCTCTTTTTTAAATATTTATTTTAGATATAATATTTACCGTTAAAAAAATTAAATTGGTGTATTTAAACTTTAAGATAAACATGTATAGCATTTTTAGTGTCTACTGCAACATTTTCAGAATTACTCTTGGGAGAGAGAATTATCGTGGTTTACAAGAAGAATTAAGATGATCTTTAATTCAACAAATTAAATCTGAATCGTTGATTATTGTACCATGAATGGATGAATGGATTACATTTATCTAATTTTTATATCTTTTCAAGAAAAAAATACAATCAAAATTCTACTTTTCAATGTGTATTTAAACATCTGTGTCTCTTCAGTTAATTTTGTGGAATCGGAGAGTTGACCACCAATAACAGGTGGGCTTTGCTTCATTTTGACAGTTAAACGAATTGCAGTAGCAAATTAATGGACGTTCAATCTTCGAGAAAATTAGTAGTTTTTTAAATAATAAAAATTTGATAGGTATACGTTGTTATATATTAAAATTCAATACGCAACACCAAGCAAGTTAAAAAACCTTCAAAAAAGGCATATTTCAGGAAGAAAAAAAAACCTTGCAACACCATGTTTTCTAGTAGCCATAAGATGATGGAAATGAGTCCATTCTTTTAAAACGAGAGAAAATTCATTCTGATCTTTAGGTACAAATCTAAAGGACACAATTAAATTAATTCATATACATAGATGATTGTATGGTAGTAAGTGAGGTGTTTGTTATTCAGGAAACTTATATAGATTTCAAATAGAATTCAGATTTGAAAATCATATACAATCCGCAACAAATCACCATTTCTTTCAATCCGAATTAATTCTAAAATACGAATATCTATGTTGTAATTGTAGAATTAATATCAATTTTTTACCTATTACAAATTCATAATTTACCTAATATAATAATTTTGGCTTAAAAATTGGTTATATTATATATATATAAATTAATTACAATATTATATATATAAAGTTAAATGACTTGTGTGTCTATTTGAATCTAGCTTAATGAAAGAATGTAATATCGTAGTCTTTACTAGCATAACTACTTAAAGTTAAAAATAGCTATCTTAAAATTTCAGAAGTTATAATGATTCATCACACAATGCTTTGATGATCTCAAGGTAAACTTTGTTTCTCACCCATAAACATACATTACATACACATATATTTTGTGAAAGGTCCTACCAACCATGATGGCTCGTAGCCATATTGCTATTTCTTATTTTTTGGTGATTGGAGAGGCATATAGATCAGCTAACCGTGTCCTTCAACTTTAAAAATAATGTAAATGACGCTTAATATATAGAAAGAATCCAATTCGATTTACGGTCAACTGTGAGGCAGTGATTAATATATGTACACACTTGACGGATGGTTGGTTGCTGTCTGTCGGCCCAAGGTTCACCAGAAGGTTCAAGGTTGACATTTGAGATCTAGTCCAAGAAGGTCGTTGTGATATTTTCTAACATTACTGCACACAAGATCGTATATATATATATATTTCGACGATTAAAAAGTTTTTCACCATTCGTATGTTTAAAATTTCTGAAAATTCAAATTCGAAATTTGTGAAAATCTTAACTTTACAGAAGAAAAAAAACCTTTCCTAACTGTTCCTATCAAGCTCCGAATACATATCACTGGCGTCTATGCATGCAGCGAGCATTTATTGAAGTGGATGATGTTGCTTATATATCTGTAGTTTTCATCGGTATTTGAATACTAATGAATGCAAAAACTGTCATTATCAAGAAAAGAAGATGATATATATTTATGAGTTCAAAAAAAAAAAAAAAACTGATATGTAGGATTTGGATATCATAAAGTTTTGACGGGCAATAGCCATACATATGTAGCAAAGCATAGACATAATGAAATTAATGTGATATTGAGAACAGTATTTTCATCTTCATTTGCACTCAGGATTGTTTTGTTTGCGATGGTCTGCTATGATGTGAAGGCAATTGCTTCATCAAGATCCAAGAGGTTAACACTTACTTGATTACCGGTTGGAGTAGTATTTGATGCTTGATCATTCCTGTGGGCGTCGTTAAATTAACCAAAAACAAGCTAAAGATATCAACATATTGAAAGAAAATATTGTCTCTTCATTTCTTCACTCTACTCTCTCTCTCTCTCTCCATTAATTTCTGCTGCCTTCTTTTAAATTTCAAATGAATGACCATATTGGTGCATGCCACCTGACCATGCAAACATTACAATTAAGAAGAATCACCTTGAATTGCTTGTATTTCAAAAGAAAAACCCTTGCATGGCTTCACATGCCACCACAGGTTATGAAGTTTATTAATTGCAAAAGAAATCAGGTTCTATCGCCTGCTGCCTTCAGTAATCAGTGCATGCAATTTTAGAATAGTATATATAGCTGGGTGATGTTGCAGCATAATGCACGTTACCTACCTGTTGGGAGCCTGTACAACAATTAATCAAGGAAGATGGGTGGTGACTACAGCAGAAAGCTTTAATTAGTTAATTCTTAAATAATTAGCTCCCAAACCAAATCCTATATCAAGATATATATTCACCTAGAAAATTTTAAAAACTGAAGCATTACATCATATAGAAATAGGCTTTAATTTTTTGTCACAATTCAATCGTGAATGCGAAAGAGTGGATGTGGAAATCAAAATAAAAAATGCTATAGATCGATTGAAACATATGTTTATGTGAGGGCTTCGGGTCATCCTTGTCATATGAAGCATGTTGCTCTAAATATCCTCCTTGTAATTACTTCCTATATATATTGATATTATACTATCTCTATCAATATCTAATTTTACCTGCAAGTAGGTAGAGTGGTTGATAGGCACTCAAATTTGGAAGTCCTTAAATAATTAATTTTCAATTGGTTACACCAATCAAAATGGTAATGAGTTTTATTAAACAACTATATAACTAAAAAACCAGAATATTGTTCTTCCCGTTCATCTTACCTAAACAAGGTAACTTAAACTTTCAGCATTTTCCATAGTTAATATTCAGCTAATTACACTACCAAAAAACGGTAAACTCCTTAAATATCTCTTTAGTTAAATTGTATGATTGCGAGGTAGCAACAACATACCTTACTTTTCCACCTTCATAGAACAAGGCAACCGTACAATTTCATAATTATCCTCACATATTTTCATCATTCCCACAAATTACGTCCAGTTTTCTATTTCAAGGGGAAACTAGATCTCTTCCTTTTTCTACTTCTATTGATCATGGATTTAACCAACAGTAGATGAACTTATCAAGTGTCCCCTTGGGAAAAAAAATTAGTTTCTCACGAAGTAGATGGCAAAAATTATATTTAGATGAAAATATTAATTTCCGAAACCTGTAGATTGATCTAAATTAGTTAAACCACCGATTTGATTTCTTAAACATTGATGACAACAACGCATGATTTAGTTAGCACTAGTTACTTCAGCACCATAGCACCTCAGGTTCCAGCCATGGTTTTTGAACTATTATGTAATATGGTGTACTTAAAGGCATTTAATTGAAAACTAATTGTAATCTCTTCTTTATATATACACAAAAAACCTGTTCTTACTTTCCAATATACAATTATAAACTCTAACATCTTATGTTCATCTTCAACATGACCAATCCTCGGGTATTTGTATGTTGTATCTCGGTGTCATCTATCTCCACTGCAGCCACCCCTCCCTCTCTTCCTTTTTCTCCACAACAACGCTACCTTCCACTACAGTCCATCGCTATGCATTGCAACAATGTGCTGTTTGAGAATGCTTAACATGAAGGGTATGGTGAAATAGGCTTCAACGTTAACAACATTGGATTCTTATTACCTTAATAATGCAAACACAACCAAAATTATAACAGATAATGATCTCATAGACCTCTACCCTTTTTCCTTATCGGCAGAGTTTTCCAGATTCCTTATTGTTGTTGCACATTGCTGATTTCCTACCTTTAACAAAATTTTCACAGTACTTTTTTTTTTTTGTAATGAGATTTTCACAGTATTTGTTAGCATCATTCAGCCGATTGCTTAACATTTCTGCCGAAGTCTGAATTTCTGATTCTCGATTGAGGTCAAAGTGCTTCAGAAGATATCCTTTACTCATCATCTGTTCCTTTCTCCTCAAGGATTCTGATGCCTGCTTTCCAAAGAAAACAAGATGGGCTGCAGCCTTTGTGCTCCTCTTTTTCCCTAACTTGTAAATCTGAAAGAAGTATCAGAGCAAGGAGTCTAAGAACACTTCTCCACACTGAAATAACAACTCATTTTCAAACTTCTGTAGGACAAATCGCTCTTCTTGGGTTATGAGACTGGCCACAGTGCATATCTCTTGTGAAAATGGCTTCCTGCCTGTCCTTCCAGCACGATGGAGGTAGTCAACTGCTGTCCTGGGAAGATGAAAATTATATATGTGTGTTGTCTCTGGCAGGTCAACTCCTCGACTTGCCAAGTCTGTTGCCACTAGAAGAGTGCATCCTTGTCTAACTTCCTACATGAATATATGACACCATTTTAACGTGCGCAACACCATCAAATCAGTGATGCATGAACATTTTTTATTATATGATAAACATGACTTGTTTTCTTTGTATAAGTTTAATCATTATGGACTTTATGAATGGCTTTACGGTGTCCTAGGTAAATCCCACATGAAAGTTTACTTATTTAACATAGCATAAATTGTCATGATTCCAAAGAAACTTGAATCCTATTCTGTACAATACGCTTCTACAAAAATAATCTTACTGATAATGAAGTTGCACGGGCATTAAAATTCATATCATCTTCCAGGACATGGACCTCTAAGCCACAACTGTAAGAAGACCTCAAGAATTCTATAACTAAGGTCGTTGGTGGTAACTCTCCAGCTCTTTTTGATCTCTCAGACTACAAGAATGAACAAACAATTCAGCTCAAGAGGGCAATAATAACAAACGAAATGTCTCTACTGAATAATACACATTCTGAAAATAAAATGTTCCCACAATTTTAATACCACAATAATAACTGAATCAGAAATTTATTAATGGGAAGCTTTTGTTCTGTAAAAAACAAACAGGAAAACCATATGTGCGGCATATCACTTATTTAAACAGATTGAAGTTTGCATTTCTTTAAATATTTTATTCTAGTTTTAGAAGCAAATACTGAAGACAAAAGAATCAGAAATGTCAAAGTATGAATCTCATGAAGCTAAAGGAAATGGATATAGTGGTAGAGAGAAAAGTTATGGAGAAATATTAAAAGGCAAGTTATTTACCGTTTAGGGTCAACAGCATGAAGTAATTCATAATCTTCTTTCTAGGCTTGATGATCTTTGCCCAGACACACAATCCTCAAAAGAACACAGAATTTGAGATAAGAGGGCAGACATTGATTCACAACAAATATGTCCTGACTGACTTGGGGAAAAAGAATACAAGAAAAAGCACAACTAACAAACAAGAGCTATCAACGGAAGTATAGTAGACAAACTTGCGCCATAAATCTAATCCCTCACTATCTGCTAAAAGATTCAGTTAAATGAGAAAGAGATCCATAGACAAGCTATTTTAAGAACTGGCTTGTATAGAGGCAGCAAGGACCACCTTGAAATGGTTTGTGACCACAACTGAGCAACCACAATTCACAAAATGACAAAAACTAGATTACAGATCCATCCATGATCACTCACCCTAAAAGTAGGATATGATATGATCTATCTCATTCTACCGAAACTCTGAAATATGCCAAATATTTCCACCGGGATATCATTGCTGTTTTACTTGTACAGACAACTAATTCTATTTATGAATTCAGTTAAAAATATACAATGCAAACATACAAAGATACATATAACTAATTTCCTATGCTTGCAATGGTGAAGAAAATAAAATATATCAAAAGGAAGCAAACCTGATCTCCAACAAAAATAATGGCAGACTTTGGTGCATCATTCTGCAGAAGTGAGAGCAAAGTGGGCAGCTTTTCATGTTTTCTACAGATCTATCAACATAGATGTATCAGTAAACCTATACTCCAAAAAATACATTTTCATTTATATAAACATTTTTTCTTTTAAATAAATAATATTTTAATTCCAACATACAGAAAATGAGCTAGAAGGGCTGAAAAGAAGCAGTGATATGCAATAAGATTGTGGAGACTGTCTAACAGAAAAGGTAGGCAATCACAATATACAGATGCTAAGCACAACATCATCAACCAAGTTTAACACCAAGAAGACTCACGACAAATTTGTGGCATAAGCTTGAAGGCATGGGCTCTGCCGGATTCACATGGATGTGAACTGCATCACTCTGACAATAAAAATATAAAACTCAAGTTATAATTTTCTACACAGAAAAGAAATTTAAATGACAACAAATCTAACTTTAGACAAACAAAAAGAAAACTGTATCAGCAAAACCTTGGTCCATTTCTGCTGTATACAGTCATAAAGAAAACGATTGTGCTGGGGGACGGATGCACTAGCAAAAATTGTCTGGCGGCTATTTATTTTTGAATATGAAGTCAAGAGCTTTCGAAGAGAATAAACTTGTTTTGACGAATGGAACATAAAATCAACCTGTACAAAAATAAATGGGTGATATTTGACTTGAGAAAATAGTGACTCCATGAATAACTGTAAACCATCAAGTTAATGCAGAAATATGAAAAAGATAATAATGCTGAAATTTCTTTATATGGAATGTTAAATGTAGACATTCCATTTATTTAAAAACCAAAAATCCAATAGGGATTTCTAGCCCATACAAAGAAATTAATAATGGTAGAGAAAAAAGTGATGTAATTATGTGATAAGACTAAGTAGGAAACTAATAATCCAATATGGATTACATTATTCCAACTGTAGACACTCCATGGATGGAATCCAATATGGAAGCTAATAATCCAACTGTAAACACTTCATTCATTTAAAGACCCAAAAGCAAATATAGATTTGTAGCTTATACAAAGAAAATCAGTAATCACAGGTGGAAAAAGTGAATGCTCTTACATGAAAAAAAAATTAAGATAAGTAGGAGCATGATAATCAGGTGTAAAGGATTCCATTGAAAATAATAAAAGGTGAACTTGTTATCGACCTTAAAGAAACTTGGTATCCCCACAAGCTAGAACTAAGAAATGAACAATGCACACAAAATGTATCATTAAGTACCTCATCTTGGTATCCCTACAAGCTAGAACTAAGAAATGAACAATGCACACAAAATGTATCATTAAGTACCTCATCAATCACAAGAACCCGCAATGCTTCAAGCTTAAAAATGCGTTTTTCAAGCATTTGGCACAAGCTCCCTATTGTAGCAACTATTATCTCAGGAGGCTCAGCCTATACAGGTAAAAAAACTAAAACAAATCAAAATCTTCGAATCAGTACAAAAGAAATGAAAATTCATATCAAAAACATAATTTTGTTAGTGTATATATACAAATGATTCATCCACGATAAAGCTAGAACTCATGAGTATCATAACTGACAAGCTGAAACACCCAAAGTTATCAAGGAATCAAAACATTGAGATGTGCCACTTTGGATGCAGAGGTGCCATTATTAATTAAAAAAGGTTTTTTTTACAGATTTTCTATCCATACATTATTACATAAAATTATGCAATAATATATCTATTCAAACTCAATTAAACATTAGGTCATTAACTAATATTTGAATGTCAAAGATAAGTCAAAAAAATGATGCCAGAGCAGATATGCCAGAGATGTCACAGAACTGGCTACGAAGGTAGGGGACTAGCTTGAGTAGTGGACAAGAAGGGGATAGAGGCCACTGGCTGTGCTTCAGCCACCAAAACCTGTCTTGTAGGCACTGACTCTTGTCAGGTCAAGATGTGGATCCAACTAGATCTGGAAAAGAATTACATAAGCTGGGAATCTAATCACTTGGCCACCCAATAATACCTTGGCACACTGGTTGTGCCTAGTGTCCTATAGCAGCCAAGATGCCTGCCTTAATGATGTTGAAAATGCAACATGGATACATCCCCATAGGACAAATCACCATATGGTCCATATCATTTTACAAGTGTAATGAGTCAAAAGGTAGGTCAGGTATAAAAGGTAACCAAAATAAAAATGGATAGAAGTCATCTCACTATCAAGAATGGCTCAAAGCTTTATATAAAGGTACTTGAATGAAATTGATGGAAACAATATAAAATGTCAAATGAAAATGCCTCCACTTCGGAAGAACAGATATACTAGAAAGCAGATAATGCAGTGAACAGCCTAGACGACACATCCAAAATAGCCAGTTACAAACAAAAGTAGCATACTACAAAACATACTAGTCATAATAATATAAAGTTCCAAGAGAGAGTAATAGCAAAAGAAGGATAAACACAGTGCACAAGATTGCCATATATGTGGGATTTGTGGAGGATCCAACTATAAGCACACAACTGTCCGTACAAATGGAGTAAGTTGTGTTTTTTGGGATTTGACCATTGACCCCTTGTTTACAATGAAACACCCTTCATTGCATCAAGATTTTCCCTCAAGTGAGAAAAAACAATGGGAAAAATTGAGAGTGCTAACTGAATGGTGGTAATCAAAATTTTATGCTACATCAAGAAGCCAAAGAGGAAAGAAAATAAGGAATGTCATCATACAACAAAGAATCGTCTAATATTTAGTTACATAAATTCCTAGAGTGATGAAGATTACATTAGATTAAAAATTTCTAAGTATTTTATTGCTCAAATGTGTTTACTTAAATGGATGAATAGTAATACTATAAGGGATAAACTAGAAAACAAATTTATTAGAAATAGAGTAGGAATTGTACCTATTGAAGATAAGAGAAAATCAACTTAGATGGTTTAATATCCTTGGGAGACCAAGGAAAGCACCAGTTATGAGAGGATAATTAATTAATGCAAAAGAAATTAAAAGAAGTAGGGGAAAGCCTAACGCGCTAGTTGATTAGAAATTTAAAAAAAGATTTAAATTTATGTAATTCAATAGAAAATTTGATAATAGATAAAAATACTTGAAAGAAAAGGATTCATCTAATTGATCACATATAATGGGATTATGACTTAGATTGTTGTTGTCGTTATATTTTACTACTCAAAAAATGTGAAGTATACGAAATAGATGAGATAAAGGTTTACAATTTAACTTAAAATAATTTGTCAACAGGGAAAATGCTACATATTTTAGAAGAAAAGATTTCAACATTGACAGATGGAAGCATCAAGTACATTGAGAAGCAATTTTAATTAAAAAAATTCCTGCCAGATCAAACAAACTTCTGTTTATAAATAAGACGAAAGAAGCATCCTTGGCATCATAATATTAAACATCACAATGTGCATGAAGAGTAGGAAATGTAGGAGATAAGAATTCATTAGCTGTTGATAACATAATAAAGACAAAAATTGCAGACAAGCACTGCATGATCGTGGTTGGATACTTGGATCCATCTCAATGATGACTATGCTATAGATTGATAATATGATCAAGGATGTTTTTAACACTTATTATCATTCACTATTGCAAAAAACAACCCAATTGTACTGGAAGATCCCTCTATTATGGCCTGGATAACAAAATTCACAAGTATGAATCAAATCCTGAAATTAGCCTCTCCACATATGTAGATAAGGTTGCACACAAATAGAACCTCATCAAATCCTATATTTTTTAAAATCACATGCAATGGATTTATCCTTATCATTTATATGTAAAAGCACTTGCATTGTTCTTAGTAAGTAGAAAATTACAGATATCATCAGGCTTGTATCATACACTAATGCATCCATCAAACTAGCATGATAATAACAAAGATTTAAGAAATTCTGCAAACCTTTAACCAACTTTTATGTCGTTTTAGCATCCCTCCATCTAACAAGGCCATAATAGTACAAGTCTTTTGTATTGTATCAAGACCTGTTGGCTTTGCCGCAAGCATTCGAGCAACCTTAGTGACCTTCTCAAAGTCCCATTAAAAGTATATAAGCAATTAATTAAGGAAAAACTGCATGAATTGTTTCTACTCGAGAAAAAATATTGACGAGGAGATGTTTTACCTGCATACCAAGTTCCCTTGTTGGCACAACTATCAGTGCCTGCACAGCAGATCGTTGAATGTTTATTACTGAAAATATTGAGAGCAGGTATGCCAATGTCTTCCCTGAGCCTGTCTAGATTGCAGTAAATTAGATATTAAGAAGTATAAAATAAAACTGTTTTTACTTGTAATTCTAACCATATACTCATTAGTCATTACTAAAATTTAAAAATTTAACCATATCATTCATCTGGATAACATTATAAGTTTATAACAACACTAGGAACAATAAACCATGGATTCTGTTTTAGAAGGAAGCATATTTATATTCCACTACCAAGCTAGCTTAGTAATTTTTTAGAGTATCGTTTTAATAAAAGATATATGATAAATGAAATGCACTTGTCCAACCTAATTTAATTTATGAGTGTTTTCCTCGCCAAAAATTCTAGATTATGCACAAGATGCAACTAAGCAAGAATTTGCAAATACAAGAATCACTACAACATTAATAAAATAGCACAGAACTAAATAAACAGTATTTATTAACAAAAAAATTTGAAACTTAATAATATAACATAGAGAAATGCTCACTGAAAAAAGAATCGATGCACTATGGTTAGAAATGAATAATCAGAAACCCCTGCCCACAACTAAAATATTATACAATCATTCAAACCATTGATGGAAATTCATATTCATTTAAAAGTGAGAAACAAAAAATTCATAATAATATGGCATGCTATGGTTGAATACATAACCAAAAAGATAGCTGTGAAAACTTAGCTTCAGAATTATCTACGGTTCTAAAGTCTAAACAAATAACTGACCAGAAACAAATAATTATCAGAATACTTGCATTGCACAATGTAAAAACATTAAGCAATTATAGAGCATCCAACATCACGAAATCAAAATGGTACCTAAAGTATATCACAGTTTTTTGTGTCATCTTATGACAGCTGTAAATATTAAACTTATTAATTACCCATGTTAAGCATGTAAGCTCCTCGACAACATGCAGAATAAGACCTTCAGATTCTGGCAAATATCAAAGGTTTCTTGTACATGTATGCTAAGATTCTATAGGACTTTGAAATAACCTGAGCATGCAGAATACAATCCCTTCCAGAAAGCAAAATTGGCAAAGATTGTTTTTGGACATCAGTAGCTATGATATAACCAACTTCTTCGGTTCTGCAGCACAGGATAGTAGTAGCCAATAATTGTTAAAATTCTACAAAAACATAATAATATAACCAATGGCAAAAACTAAACTAAAATAGTAACTATGTGTGCTTAATGGCAAAAGGTAAGAAATGTAGGTATTTTCGCATTACATGATTTATTTTTCACGATTACATGATTTCAGGAATATTCATATTAGCTTCAGTATTGTGGACTTGTGTCAGATTAAGTGCAGACATTAAAGAATATGATAAATTTCAACAAGGAAGGCTGCCTGATGTCCATGACAATCACATCACATGCTGATGATGGTCATAAATAGTTTTACCAAGATTGTCAAGGACTTGTGAGTATTTGATGCAGTGCTGTTTTATCCAAGCTAAAAAAGACAGCATCTTCTAGGACCTCATTACTACTTTGGTAAAGATGGTTTCTCTTCGTTTACTTCTTAAAAGCAGTTATAATTTTTTTTCCTTGCCCTAGACTTGTAAAACAACTTGAAATCCATAACCTGAAACATTAAAATTAGTGTTTGACTTTTCTTAATATGAAATTGCCCAAGTATAATATGGAAATGCATATCAGCATTCAAGGTCAGAGCTGTTGCATAGCTTCTTTTTCTTGGACAATAACTATGTATAGGAATACACAGGCAAGGAATGACAGAAATGATTGTGTCCTGTGTTCTAGTCACAACAAAGATGGTCTTTGCCTGCACTGTGAGCAAGTAGCTCAGCAGTATATCACACCCAGAGTTGTATAACAGGGCCTCTTGGCTAATTCAAAGGAGGACCTGTGGAAAAATTGTTGATTATGATCAAGGGAAAAATCATGGAAACTAAGCAAAGACTTCTCTTGCAAGCCACTCTATCTGTTGGAATATCTAGTTACAGAGGAATCGCATAATCTTTTGGGACCACACTGGTTGCAACTTGCAAGGAGCATACTTTGTATCATGTGTGTAGTCTTATAAATCCTTTTGCGGATAAGAATTGCTCTAATCTGTAGCCTGTGAGGATTTGTTGAATGATTTTCTTGATCAATTCTTCTTCTAGCTCTACAAGTTATATACCATTTTCACTGAGTCACTGTCCTTTTCTCATAGATAAATATTAGCATCATAACTTTCGTAGATTATATATAACGAACAAATGGTTGACAATTAACTATTTATCAAGCTTTTCAACACTCATCGATTTCAAGAGTTTTTAGCTGGAAAATTATTTAATCCATTCTAACCACGTGAAATGTACAAAACGAAACCAATAGAGAATATATCAATTTCAATGCAAATAATCAACTTTCAAAAAAAATACAATGCAAAGAATAGCATAAACAAAAAACTCAACTTGGCACCGACTCAAGACGGTTTTGAAAAAAAAATCGAGATTTTCAATGCTAAACAATGAGAAACAAGTAGAAGCGGAATGGACTAGAGAAAACAAACTCGCCTTTGGAGTACTTGTTCTGGGACACGCCCTTTGCAGATTTCACGAAGGGAAACAGTGGTAGAAGAAGAAGCAGCAGCAGATGGAAAGCAGGCGACGGTGCTGTTGGTAGCTCCACACTGCAGAGAAGCAAACGACGGCGAAGACGACGCCCACTGCGTCCGAAGAACGCGGTGGAATAGTGGACTGCGGGCTGGGGCGGCGGCGACGAGAGGAAGAGAAGGCGAGAAACTGACGGAGGTTTCCCTAGAAACCACTGAACCCGACCAAAACGGAAGTGGGAAGGAAGCCATGGTTCGCAGAGGAACGCCGGACCGACGGAAGAGGTTTATCACCTCTTTTCCAACTATCGTTTACGTGGAATTTTGATATCGACGCAAAAAATTCAATCATACATCTAAATTTAAAAATTTATATTTATATTAACAATATGATATAAATTATTTATCATCGTTAAAATATACTTTTAAGTAATTGTTAAAGGCAAAGGTACCCACGAAAAAATTTTATTGTAAATACATAAAAGGATTTTAATGCATTGTAATTTTAAATACAGCGGAATTTTTTATTTAAATTAAATAAATGCTATCATTAATCTAAAAATATTAAAATTAATTTATTTTTACTAAATTTTAACAATTGATTTTCGAACCCTGAAATCTTAGCATATAAATCTTAAATTTTAGTGCATTATAGACTAATTCGGATGATTCTGTTATAAATTTCTTCTCAACATTCTCCAGGGGAGACCTGGCTCAAGATATATTCCTCCTTTGCTACGATGTGGTGGATTCCGTGGTGCTGATTAGCAATATGAAATCATTTAAACAACAAATATACACAAGAAGATTGGACAATTGTAACTTACAGAAAGAGGAATAGGGTGCCTTAATTTTTACCCATTGTAAACATGATAGCACATGCTGCAGGTACAAACACTACACCAATGCTTATTAAACACATACTTACTAGATATTAAAATTACGATATTTTAATTTATTTGAAATAACAATAGTTGTATTTTTTTTTTTACAATAATAATGATTTTTATGTTCCATTTCATTAGATTGTTATTTTTAATATTCAAATCCCAAGGTGAAAAAAAAAAATTAAAGCCACGTTCGATCAGAATTTACGATGTCAAAATTACAACTGATTAAGGTCATGATTGTGGGTTGTGTTGCTGCATATGTGTGGTTGATTAATATTATGGGGTGGGGGGAGGGGGAGGGTTGAGAAAGGTAGCCTTGGGAAACACTTTCCCAAGGTTATCATATTTGTACGATATAAAAATATTGAGAAAGTATATAAAAAAATCATTGAAAGATGATTTTCTAATTCTCTTTCTTGGTAAGGTCAAAAAAATCATTCTTAAAAATCTTCAAAACATTTGTAACTTCGATAGTAGCGACTACCGATGCTTGTGACTACTGAAGTTCGTGATTACCGAACGTAATAATTTTTTATTATTCATGAATCCTCTATTTTAAGGAACATATATATTTATGTTTACATCATCATATTTATCATGTTATGTGTTTGTATCGTGTGTTAATAATTGTTAAATACAATGTGTTTATTTTAATTCAATCAATATGAAATCATTTGACTTTATTATGAAAATTATTTAATTTAAATCTCTAAAATCGTGTGTTACCTGTTTGATATTTGAATACTAAAATTACTCAATGTTAAATCTGATATAAGTAGAAATTGGAGAGAGTATAATTGTTGTTTACATTCTTTGGGATCATCTAATAGATGATCACATTCCTATGCAACCAACAATAGTGAAAGGAAGTTATTGAACTATTCATTGAGTTATTTGTAACTCAATGAAGGTAATACATAGAGTTATCTGTTAACTCAACGAACTTAGTCTGTTAAGTTAAATAGTAACTCAATAAAGTAAGAGTTTTCACAAATAAACACTACACTTATTCTATAGAAACTTAGCATTTGATTTCAACCACTCCTTATGGGTTTGACTTGTTCTTATACACTTTTTATTTTTATAACTAACACTATGTGTTTGCAATCAATTAAACAAATAGATTTACAAAATTTAAATCTTGTTCAAAAATTGCTTGTTTACTAAAAATATTCATTTAAGATAACAAGATAGTCCCTACCATAGACTCCTAATGTAGGTGGCTTCACTCAAGTCTCCTCCATGCACCACTTTAGCATCTAAGAGCATTGAAGGAGAAGGAGATCCATGGCCAACTTCTAGAATGCACGAGCACAATCTACCTATCACACACCCACGTATGAGTGCAAGCCTTCTTCATGCGGACATCGACCAAGACCAAAGGGGGGAGCATTTGCAAGCCTCCTCTATGCCTTGGACAAGACAACACCGAAGGAGGGAGCTTGCACAAAGGCTATTGAATGGAAGCCCTAGACAATATGTGGAGTTTGATTGAGAATGGAGAGAATGCCCTTTAAAAATGCTAAGTGTTGCTTTTATACTTTGGGTGAATTTGCCAAATGGTCCTGCATGTTGTTGAAAAATATTTTCCTTGGGAAATCTTGCAAATACACCTGCTTGTTTGGATTGCTCAAAATACGAAGTAATTTTCGAACAAGACTTAAATTAATTAAATTCATTCATTTAATTTACTACAAGTGTATAGTGTTTGTTGTAAAGGTGTGCAAGTATAGGTCTATCTATAGGGAGTAATTAGAATTAGTTTCTAGGTTGCTTTTATCAAGTTGTGTTTTCTTAGTTAACATCTCTCTCTTTGTTGAGTTAATAGATGACTCAACGAAGCACATCCGTTGAGTTAATCTCACTTCTGTTGTTTACATTTGAATTCAGCTAACCATTAAGTAATTTCACAAATACAAATACTTTAGACATGATTGATACTTATCTCAGATTGAACAATAAATACATTCAGCATCTAAATGATCTTAAATAGAAATGATTTAAGACATGATTTCAAAGATTAAAGTTAATTGGATTCAAAATAAAGTAACATACAAGTGTAAATACACAACATTTAACAATGACAAATGAACAATACAAACACAAACAATACATAAACAAAACATAATATATATGTGAATGTAAATATTTCTTAAAGTAGATGAGAAGTGAATGGCAATGTTCTCTATTGAAAATAAAAAATCTTCAACCTATATATAACGCAGTTACACCTCTAAAAATTTAATCACTTACTATCAAACTCTCCTTTCCTTACTAGATTGAGAGTCTAGACCTTTGTAAGGTGATCTTCTTATCGGTAAGTTGACATCAACCTGATACCAATGTTGAAAGCTTTAATCCTTCAACTGAGAGGTGATTTGGTGTTTAGTGAAGAAGCATCATCTTTTTTTGACATGATCACTCTTTCGTAGTAATTATCGGCCACCATAGTTTGATCAAAATCGACTCGACTCTAGAAACATCTTTACAGACCTTCGATAAAAAGTAGATGAGTGGTAAAAGAAAAATATCTCAAAGAACATTCGATTTTCTCTATAGTGAGCGCTCCTCCTTCCTTTTTCTCGATCTCTTTCAGTCTTTTTACAATTCTTCTTAAGTACAACTATTGGCGCTAAAAATCAATGACTGGATTCTTCTTTCCTATGTATCAATAGTTGTAATTTCTTCTCTATTCTACAATAAAGATCATTGGCGTGAATCATATAATGTAGGTTTCTAATGTGATTTCTATAATTGCTTATAATCACACATTAAATAAAATAATTGGTTCATAAAGTTAACATAACTCAACAGACTAATTTCATTGAGTTAATCATTACTCAATAGACTAATTTCATTGAGTTAAACAATAACTTCATGAACTTAGTTTGATCTTGCAGTTCATTAAAATAAACATTTACTAAAGCAATTTAGGTAAATAATGTATATAATAAACAATTCTAAGTAATATTTAATAATATTTTCAAGAAGTAATTTATAATAATTTTAAATAATACTTAATTAATGTTAATTCTTGAAGATGTGTTTAAAACAAGGGATGGACCCTTAGCATGTTGACTGTAAGGATTGTTCTTATCCTAAGTAAATGAGGATTAGAGGTTTCAAGATTAAAAAAATTGAACAACTGAGTTTGAATTATGCAAATCCAAGGAACTCCATGGTTGTTGAGGGATAACCATTTTAAAAAGCTTTCTACATATTACAGATAGCAGTTCTCTTATTTCTTTTATTACAGATGGTAATATTTTGAATCAAAGATTTCAAGTTTAACAAGAAAGGATTTTAAGTTTAAAGCGAACAATGTCTAGTAAAAATAATGATCATGTCAAGAATGATAAGAACTGACACTCAACCCTGAAAAATATAACCAAGGAGTCTAGAAAGAAATGTTATATATGAGAATAAGTCATTATTCTTTTCATGATAATTGCAGATGCAATTCCTACGTGCTTCCAATACACTTTTTCTTTATTGTTGGACGGACATGGTGGCAATGTACAAGTACAATCAATATATGTGCTCTTTTCTTGTATTCAGCTTTGTTTAGGCATGCAAAAATTTTCACTTCCTATCAATTACTTTTCATGTAAATATTCTAGGAAAGATATTGGGTAACTGGATTTTTTATGCTTAATCAAACTTGTTAACTCTAAAAAAATTAATTTGAAAGAAATATTTGCTGTGCATAAAAGAAGAGTTGCCACTTCTTTTGTTCTACACGGTTATGAAATTATAACATCCTGACTTCCTTATCCCAGAGTTCTACAACTATTTTTTACAAGAACTTAGAATGGACAGATAAGCATGCACATTTGTTATGCCTCACTCGAGATTAGAGCTTTAGAAAATGATTTTTAATTTTTTCCCATTAGAAAAAATTCATAATTTTAAATATTTATGTTGTTAGTTAATTTGAATCAGAATTAATTCGATTAAATGAAATGATAATTCCCATTTTGCTCTCCATGAGACGTGTTATTAGATCATGGGTGGTCTTCATAAAGGGTTGGATGATCCATTTAATATACAAAAATGGAAATTCTCTCCCTCCCTCCCTCCCTCCCTCCCTCCTTGTGATGAATATGTGTATTTACCCTCAACATTTGGTGGATGGCAAATTGATTGATGTGTGTTCAGAGTTTGATACATATATTTGATTGCCTTGAAACGCATACTTCCTAACTGCAGATGCTGTTGTTAACCTATCGGTCCTTGCATTTTGTTCGTGCATTCTTTTGGATATTGGTTTGTGACTCTGACTGATATATTTATTCACTATGAAAAGTAATAGATTTTATGTACGTTTTATCACACTCGTTTTCATTAATGTTAGGGAAAATATATTTGATTAAATTATGTCCTGGTTTGCGTCACTCCAACCTAGGGTTGCCCAGTTGGATGCAGAACAAAATTTCCTAGAAAACATTTTAAATGTTACGAGCAAATGAAGATATAGTTGACCATAGTATTTTTAATTTCTTTTATTAACTGTCCTTTCATACTCTAATACCGCACACAAGATCACTGAGTGGAAGAAAAAAGATCAAGTTATGTCACGGTTGTATGTTATCAACCTTGTCAAATATATTGTCTGATGCATACAATTCTTTAAGGATATGTTTGGTTCAACTTATTTTTTTAGCTGTTTATTCTCTATCAGTGGAACAAATTAAGTTGTGCCTTTTCTTTAGCTTTTTTATGCTAACGTAAATACATAACATTTCATGCTTGATTTGATTTTTATGTCCATGGCATCTTTGAGAAGAAATTGTTAACAATCTTATTAGGAAAATATATTTATATAATATATAATACGTACATTATATTAATAATTGTTATACATTATATTGATGGCTTGCACATGTTGATTCTATACATATGGCAGTGATGTTATAATATAAAATACTTTATATAGTAAATAGACATGTATGAAAATATTTCCAGCATTCTAAAATAGACAGGGAAAGATGGACTATTTGAACCAGCACTTTTAGTTCATCTTGTGGCCGAAACATACAATGTTTTTGAAAATGCTGAGCTTTTTCTTTTGTGTTTGGTTCAGCTTATGATGTTTTTGGCAGAAAAGATGCAAAAAATGCCGAAGCAAAGAGTACCTTGGAATTGTATATATGAATAAATGTAGCATATGCCAACACAGATAGACTAATGAAAGCACGCAGAAAAGCATCCATCCAAATTGAGAAATTACAAACACGAAAGTGATTACATAGCAAGTACAATATTACTGCTACAAAACTAAAGAGAGATGGATTTATTTGCACGTATGAATGCAAAGATTTAAGTCTAAAGAGAGATTTTATGCGTGACGGTGAAAAAAGCACTGCAACTTCTTCGGCTTTCATTGATAAGGAATAGTGAAGTAATTTTGAGTTCATTGCCTTGGAGCATTAGAATTGGTACAATAGATTGAATGGAATATGAACACACAAAACTCATTTGTCAATTTAAGTGCAGTGATTTCTTCATATTATAGCACCACAAAACCCATTGACGACTTACAAAATAACAATAGGAAAATTTTCGCTTAAAATAATGATAAGCGGGAGAAATACAAATTAGCACATTCACCGCACACATTCTTGCATGCAATCGTTACACAACACAAGGCCGCTGCAAACCACAGAACCACGTTAAGGTCAATAAAACATAAATAATTTCATGGCACTTTCCTTAATCATGACGATTGTGATTTGAATCATAAATGCCTACGACAGTACTTAGAGAACCAAATGCCATTCGCATCTGTTTATTATATTACACGTCCTGCAAAGGAAACAATATGATTCAGGTGTCAAGGACGGAGAAGGAAACTGGAAGAATCAGGATATAAAATTGACAACAAAAACACAGAGATTTATGCACATCAACGTATGCCACAAGGTTTTAACACATTTTGGATTTGAAGAAAATAAACTTGGAAAATCTTTCATACAGTCATAATGGTAAAGCAAAAAACCCAAGTTGAATGTTTCAATGTTTTTGTAATTTTGAATAAAGGATTTTGATAAAGCTCTTTTCTGTTTTAACAACACCAGGACTGAGTTAATATTTATCGGGAGCCATATTTAACATGATACAAGTGTTCAATTTACTTGTGTCTAATATTATATTTCATTTTGTTTTATTTTGAGAGATCAATAGTGTAAGAAATGAAAGCCAACAAATGCTGCACACCTATAAATTTCTCATTTGTGGACATAAGCCAAATAATGAAATACCTGCCTCTACATCGACGCTGGAACTAAAAAAGGATCAGGCATTATGTGGTACAAAGCATCCAGAGGGATCACCAAAACATACTTCAAGACCTCTCCCACCAGCCGAAGCTATAAAACATTGAAATCCACATGATTCAAGTTCATTTATGACCTTATCCGTGGATATTTTTGAAAATGCTAATTCAAATCAAGGAAGCAAAGAACGCAAGCACTGAATATGATATGAGGAAATTGAAAGTTGGAGCAAATTAAAAGAGTGGCTTTTTTTCAAAGAAATACAGATGACTGTAATGAAAATATGACACTAGTGAGAAATGAAATGGTACAGTATTTCAAGTATAAGATTAACATAATGTCCTTGTGTATAAGTAAGATCAGTTTTCCTGGAAGACCTATCATACCAACCACTTAACATATTCAGTATACATACCTATTTAATAGATTCAGCATAAATCGCCTGCTAATATTTGATATATTGCCTAGAAATCATTACACAATGCAAATTGAATTTTCAGTATAACACTATAAGGAGGAAGTAGCAAAGTGCATAAAATTTTTAGGAAACTAATTCAAAAAATGAATTGGTTTTTCACATTGAAATCAGTAATCAACCAAAGATTTCAGACACATATTGGGAAGAAACTGGTATGTAAAGTTTCCAGAGGAAGATGCCACCAAATTGTAACTGAAAATCTGAAAACCAAAAGATAATGTTAAATTCTATCCCATTTTGCTAAAGCAATAGAACTCGATGGGAAAAATTGAAGTCAACAATAAAAGGATACAATTTGGGAGAAGTGTCAATACACAACCTCCACCACCGGCTCCTGTCAGTTTAGAAACTAATTGGTACTTCGAAGTTGTCCTAAGGACAGTTTCTATTGAAGAATGACTAACTCCCATGCATTGCAGTAATCCTTGGTTAATTTCCATTAACTCTGTGATATTTTTTTCTTTCTTTGCAATGGAGAGGTCGTCAAAACCAGGTGACTGGATGATGGAGGAAAGTTCATTGGTAATGGAGTCAACAGCATCAAACACAGCAGACATAGCATCTGGGTGCTTTTTCGCTCTTTCAGAGACACTAGCCACCAATGCCTTGGTATTTCTACTAACCTTTGTATTAGTAATGAGCATGGTAAGAGGTAAACAAGAATTGATGTGTGCCAACTTTCCCAACTTGAATGTGATCATATTTCCTATAACAAAGTGAAAATAATGCATGAAAAATATTCTGTACGTTAAATATGAAACCATATTAACATACAAAATGGCATATGCATATAAAGCTAACAAAATTATCAGGAAATTCGAACATTCAAATGTAGCATATACCGTGCATAACATCAACCAAGATTTATAAGAAACTGCAGAAGAAAATCTGCAACAACGGCATATCAAATTTTTTTTAATAATATTAACGTACCAAATGTGATAACAGTGTTATCAACACCAGATGGTTTGCCATGTATTATTTTTTCCCCTTCAAAAGCCCATCTATTCACCAAGTCAAGATCAGTGTCCTGAAACTTCAGCCAACCATCACACTCTCTGTTTATGCTAACGACATCAGATGATGCAAGGAAAGCAGCACAAAGTGAGACACAGAATGAGGCAGATGAACCCAAACCCGCACCGAGAGGGAGATCAGAAGTTACAATCACTTTTGCCGGCTTACAACTATAACAAGCAATGCACAAATATCTTGTAAGAGAGCAAACAATTGAACAGCACCACAATTACAGAGGCGAGAATTTATGGTAGTATGGCTATAAGCCTAGAATAAAAGCTAATTGCATACCCTTGTATTGACAAATACAGATACAGAAATGCAGAGAGCCCAGAAGAGAGCCAAATGTTTTCTTCAGAAAGTGGTTGTTCCTCAACCAAACAGAATATGGATTGAAGACAAGCTGCTGAACAAGGTTGTGGTGATGAGGGAAGCAAATGTGAATCGAGAATCATCTCTTTTAGCCTCTGAATTGTCCAAGAAAACACTAATTCCTTGTCTTTGAGCTCAATTACCACAGACCCGACGTCAATATCTGAAAAGGAAATAAGAACAATGGTTACAACAACAAATAGATTACTCCCACGACGTGGCATAAGCAATATGAATTCTATCTTTACCTTTATGAGATAAGAAAATAGTTTGGATTAGAAAAATATAATGATTTTTCAGAATTTTGTATCAGATAACGCTTATGGAAGATAACTTTGACATGAAGCTGTCGTATTAGACAAAACCCTTCTTCACAACTTGTAGAAATCAAAGTTTTAACGAGTATCATGCAAATGGGAGGAGCTGACGTGATAAAATAAGCTAACATATAAAATAAAGTTTTGGTACAGCTTTTCAAGAACAAATGCGTTTTAGGATCGAATAAGCCGTTCTTAATCACTAGCAAACGCCTAGATTCGGGACAAGCTGAACCAATGATATTCACAAAAACGTATGGCTGCCATAGCAAAAAGAAGCTCCAATCGTAAACACATTAGTGTGATACGAAACTCTACTTCCATAAAAGCTGTATTACATCCTGAAAGTCCAATAACCTTGTGCCATAAACACGGAAACGTTCATCGTTGCATTGCGTGTTCTGTCTCCAATCCAAGGGCTAAAAGATAGACCAAGTGCCTGAATTGCACCATGTATATATATATGCTCAACTCTAGACGCCTCGAAATTAAGAGCCAACAAGTTTTAACGTAGTAGCAAAGAGTCCCCCGCGGAACAGAAAAGAGAAAAGCCTACGCCAAGAACACCTCTTTATGAGCGTGAATGCCTCACAAGCATTCCGCCAGAAAGAAAGAGGAAGATGGGTTGTCTCACGGCAAATGTCGCACGTACCCTAATCTAAAACGAAGAGAAGAGGCAGGATGCACCTGGGGACGACGGGGGATCAGGGTGCGTGAGGGGGGAGAGGGAGACGTGGGTGTACAGATCAATCGCAGCGGCCACAGCTGTGGCCCCGTGGACGACGGCGTGCTCGCCGGACAGTATGATCTTACCCGGGGCCCTGGCCCGGACCTCCATCATCCTCGCTTGCCACATCCAGTACCTGGGCCCGACGACGAAGGAGATCAGATCGGATCGCAAGGTGCCTTGCTCGCTCACTCGTTCACTCACCCAAGGTGAAGATCGTCACCTCTTTCTTTTTTTTAATACATACGCGTATCAATGCCGAACGCCATTTTCTGTCGCCTTTTCTTTTTACCAAGCTTCTGGCAGCACACGTTACATAATAAATACTATTAAATATTAGAATAATAGAATTAGTATTTCCGCACGCAAGCATAACAAAATAGTCACGTGATTTTGGACCAACATTTGTTACCGTTCCTTCACGTGAGATATACAAGTGAAACCTTACGTAACATCTCGTTGAGAGTGAGAATGTTGAGACGGTCTCACTTGTATATCTCACGTGGAGGAGCATCTCGATCAAGAAACATCTCGTCGAGAGTGAGAACGATAATTTTTACGTAAGATATGTTTCTTGGATGTTCTTCGTCTTGAAAATTTTTTATCGATTTACTGTAATAATCTGTAATTGTAATCTCATGTTTGTGACTTTTAGCAATCATTGACATTTTTCTGTGATTTTAAAAATTTTAAAGTTAATTGTATTTAGGCAGTAGTAGAATTAAGATAGTTGAACATCTAATAAGTTTTCGTACAATGTCTATAAGTAGTAGTATTAACTTTACTTAAACATTTACAAGTTGTAGATATGTGCATCATTTACTCAATTTACATGTCAATATTACAGGTCTTGCATCAATCAGTGATCTTAATCAAGTTAGTAGATGAGACTATTTAAAGTAATTCTAATTAGTTAAAAATCTCTACAAGACAAATTACGTGATACTTAAAGAAATCTATTATATCAAGACATAGTAAAGTCTTTTACAAGTTTTCGCTTCCTTGAATATTCCTAGTATACAATTTTAAGTATCTATTAAGACTCATATATTATCAACTTTATAAATACTCTTAAAAGATAAATAAATAAATAAATAAAAGTTAAAAAAAAAAAAAAAAAGTATTCAAGGAAATGATTGTCTGCCTTTGTAGAAAATGACGGAAGGTCGATACGTAAACACAACGTAATTTTTTACTCAATCGCAGTTCGAGATGAAGATCGATTTGAAGCACTCAAGCAAACGATGCTCCTCTGCAAACAAAGATATTTTTCTTTCACTAAGATAAATCGTCTATCACTGACGAGTATTTGAGAGAATTTTCTGTCTTTTTTTATTATTACTTTTACTAAAATATTTTTGACATGTTCTTCTAATACCGAAGAAATTAGAACGAAGAAAATATCCCAACGAAAAATCAAATAAGTACGATGTAACAAATTAATCAAGGATTAAAGACACATAAATGCTAATGGAAGAACATCCAAAAGTCAAATTTAATCCATAACAAGAAACCATTATTCTTACGTTACATTAATATTTAGATATTTCATCTATACAATTTTGATTTTGATGATAACAAAATCATTTGTAATGACGAAAAAAAAAAATGTATGTATGTATGTATGTATGTAAGTTATCTTAAATAAACGTATAAAAGAAAATAGAGATAATCAAGTAATGTACGAAAGATGATAAAATGAATAAGCTTGTGAAGATGTAAGAAAATCAATCAACTCAAGGAATTGCAAACTCACACTTCAAGCATTTTAGTATTTACATTTGTAACGATTGATGTAATTTTCTTTTTACCAATTTATAGTTCAAAATCTAAATCATCGAAAGACTCTTATTTATACCTGCACCAGGTTTTTCACTCATTTTATATTGTAGTGTGATACAAAATGTACGCAATCTTTAAATATTTCTAACAGGGTTGTGGTTTTACCACAAAAATGACGTACCAAATTTATAAAATGGTATACCATTTTGATCAAGCTCAATGGGGTAAGTCTAAAGCAAAAATGGTATATTGAATTTACAAAACATCGTATCGATTTTGTAATGGGAAGAATTTAACTCATCAGCGAAATATTGATACAAAAAATTTTAATAAAAAAATAAGTATATTAAATTTTTATATAATATTTTGTTATTATAATGTTGGAATATTAGATTTGGAATAAACAATTTTTAATAACATTATTTATATTATACAATAAATAAAATTTTTATTTAAATATTATATAAACGTTTCTCTTTTACGAACGTTATTAAACCGTTCGATCGAACGTTGTAAAAAATGCAATGTTCAATCGAACATTGCACGGGCCTGTGGGTTGACTTGAGTTGGGCCAAGTTTGCCTGCAGACCGAAAAAATTAACAATCGTAGACTCAACCCAATCCAAAGAATCAGGTCGGATTAGGCCTAATTGAGCCTATCTCAAACGAGCCGAGCCAGGCTAGCGCACAATGACCTGGCCCATCTGACACGTCTACTGTAATCATTATATTCATTACATGAATCACAATATAGAGGTTTGACCACTACAACAAGGAGCAACAGTACTAAGACAATGGAATATAATATGCATCTCTAATATACGGCCAATAATTATGCTTCCTGCCTCTAACTAATTATGATTTGATCTTTGCTACTTGTATCCAAACTTATGACCCTACTGGATGTCTGACATTAACAATTAATGATGCTTATGGAATTGAACCGAAAGGATTAGGACGCAATAAAAGATCTATAAGAGAAACCATTATTTAAAGATAGCAATTTTTACTGTTGTACCATGGAGAATGGAGAAAACCACAATAAACTTTCCATTCTTCGGTTCTACAGTACCAATGTCAGTTAAAAAAGGCTTTTGACGTAGTTAAAAGATAGACATAACAACGCAACTCTATTATCCTCCTACAAGTTATTCTCAGCAAGCCAAACTTGATGTGTGAATACATGCTCAGAAATCATTTCACGTTGGGCTCATTTGATTTTGAGGTATGGCAAAACAATTTGGAGACAAACTTGTGGAATGAGTTCTCCAAACAGATTGAACAATTGGATCACACTTAGTTGAAGAAGACACGTGAATGTCAATACAAGTCTTTTATAATAAATTCTTTGATATGAGAAATTTGAGCTCACCTGGTGACATAGAAGTCATCGTAACAAAAAACTAGAAGAATCACTTACGCATAATCTACTGGTTGATGATATCAACTTTTGGGTCTCATCATCTGGTTGCACTTCATCTTTTTTCATGCGTTCGACAACAATAAGAGGCATCTTACCAGCCTTTTCATATGTTCGAAGCAATGCATTGTAAATCCAAGTGGTTACGTAACCTGCTTTTCTGAGCATGGTTAGAAATTTTTCTGCGTGTTCAATGTCACCCAAATTCTCAAGCTTGTCAAACACTGCTGCCACAATTTTCTCATTAGGTTCCCATTTCTTCAGTGCCGCAAAGGCTTTTTCCAAGCAATTTAAAACATCAGCCATCTTATCTTCCTGAAGAAATCCCAATGCTAAAAGTTCCCATGTAATGTAGTTAGGACTGGTTCCTTTTTGTTCAATAGTCTCAAGAAAACTCTGTGCCTTCTCCATCATGCAATTTCTAGTATAAGCTGAGAGAAGTATGTTCGAAATCTTAGTACTTTTGTTCCTGAGGTTGACTCCCATTCACTGTAAATGCACTCTGCTTCCTCAACATCGCCTAACCTCACTAAGGATGCAAGAATGCAGGAGTATTCATCATCATTCATCTTCCAGAACATTGACTTCATTTCTTTCCATATCCTATTTACACCATCCTTGTCGGACAGATTAGCATGCAAAGTAATCAGGGAACAATATGCCTTTCGTTCTTCTTTAGATACCGTCTTTTCCATTTCCTTCAATGTTCTTTTGGCCCGTACGGGCATGTTGTCTTTAATGTAAATTTTGGCCAAGATGCTATATGTCATCCAATCTGGAGATATTTTTCTTTGTTGCATATCAAGAAAAGCATTCTCTGCAGCTTTCACGTCATTACTATCTGCACATGCAGTTAACCATAGGTTATATGTAATAACGTTCGGCACAACATTCTTCTTTAACTCCTGAATCACCTTAGGTACTTTATCCAGCTCCCTGTTTGTGATGTACAGATGGACCATATGATTATACGGGAGGCAGCAGGTGAGAAAACCTCTTGCTTTCATTGCTTCCATCAGAGACTCAGCCTTGGATAGCACATTGTTCTGAACATAGACATGGAGGAGAGATGTCCATGTAGATTGCTTCTTCATCTTCTCAGGCAGATCTTCAAAGAACTTCTCTGCACTAGCCAGACCACGGACTTTTGCTACCAAGTCTAGATGAACAGCATAGTCTCCAGGTTGCAGCAGGAAATCATTTTGTAGGTTCATCCATTCACATATCTGCATAAACAGTTGGCTAGACAATGATAAACCACAAGATCGTGGCAATTTGCTACTTCCTACCAAAAATACAAAAAAAATAACAATTTGACTGCATTTTGCAATGAAGCAACTGTATGATGTGGCGTCAATTTGAAAATTTTCATGCAATAATAGAAAAAACTTTCCCTTTCATTCCAGCAGACAAGATATTAAAGCAAAGCAGTAGATATATCAAACATATTTCAAATGAATTTCTGCATCTAATCGTAATGTTACTTCATTGTGGAGGATTATTTATTATGAGTATGGATTTGAATCAGAAACAGCTTCTCTACTTGTGGAAGTAAAACTAGGTGCAATTATATCCTTCACAGATTCCTTATCTATGAAGCACCAATAAAATTTGAGGGTATGGATATGACGCGTTACCAATTCAGGGATTTAGCAAATTTCGAAAAACTAGGATACGATGCTGATAGGATACGACATTAAATTTATAATATTTTTAAATAAAGTATTTAAAGATTTTAAATAATAATGCATTGAAATGACATACAAAGACATATATCAATACATGATTTAAAACAACATACCACTTCAATTAGAATTAGTCGGCCAAGAACAACTGTTTGATCATTTGAACGTAGAAGTGCCTGTTGGGTGCATAGGAAATCCTAAAATTCTGCATTTTTTTCTATCTTACCGTCTTTTATGGAATAACTTCTGCAACTTAGTCAAATGTTTAGTTACCACCAACCAGAACATGCACTCTTAGGTCCATATTGCAACAGTTTTCTGCAAACGAATAATCAGTCTTCTGGATTCAAATCAGGTTTAATCCTAGATTCAGCAGGCTCCACAACTTTCCGAATTCCGCCCAAGTTCAAATTGCTGACAACATCACCATAATCTCCCGTAGAATCTCAGATCCACCAATACGATATTGCATATCTATTGACATTTGATTGAGAAATGCCCGTAAATTACGTTAGAAACATTGGGTCATACACTTTGCGTGCACACTTAGACAAGCATGCATTTCGTTAAAATGCCATAAATCGGCAACACTCGTCACCATTTTACATCCCTCGGCACGAGACGAAAGACGTCACTCCAACTAAACCGTGAACTCCATTTCTCTCCTCACGAAGCTAAACCGATATCAAGACATTCACATACAATCCACAGTCACCAATTCAAAGCTAAGATACGAAATGGGTTCCAAGTGCAGACCTCGAGGGCATGCTTGTAACGGTTCTGCTTGCGCAGGTGTCGGACGATGCTGATGAGCTGGTGCTTCTGGACCCTGTGGCCTTCCTCTATCCACTTGCGAATAGCAGCGACGGCGCTGCGCTTCGGGAAGACCAAGTTCAGGATCCTCCGTCCCAAGTTGTCCCCGGCAACCTTACGAGAACCACCACGGGAAGGGTCGACGGTTGTGGGTGCGGAGGGGGGGGAGGTGATGGCATTGGCGGTGGAGGAGGACGCCTCGGTCGAGAACGCCCGTACGGCCGCGGTGGCGCGTCGAAGCCCACGTGGTGGTTGCATTTAGCTTCGTCTCGGGTCTTCTGTTGGACGGCTTAAACTTATTTCTGCCAACACAAAAATCATCACTGAATACGACAAATTTAAAAAAATATATAATGGTAAATAATATTACTTTGAAATGTTTCAAGACTTACAGAAAATATTGATAAATATTTTATGGTAAATAAAAAAATTAATAAAACAACGCTGCCAATAATGATGTTGCATATTTTATAGTGATGATTTGTTTCTGTACTGGTTGGTGTCATATTTTTAATATTACGATGCAATAATATATAAAATATATTAAACCTTATAAAAGAAAAAAATAATATCAAATTTTTTTGTATTCAAGCATCACCAAACATATTTTAAACAATTACGCGTAAAAAATGGTGCTGAACCTACGAAATTAAAAATGGACCTGTAACATAGATGACATTCAATTTAGGGTATGCTAAGACTGTGTGTTACCTTATAGTGATATAATTGGGTTAAAATCAAATTTCGACAGTGTTGTGAACAAATTAAATTTAAGATAAATAGTAAACTCTAAAAATTTTCATGATAAAACTAAATCATTGTTAATTAGATAGACAATATCATTCCATTAATTCTCTTTTTATTTTCTCGGTAGTACAAAAGTTTTTTCAACATATAAAGGATTTATTTTACTTGCGTATAAATGTTTTCGTGCCATGTGAAATTTTTTTCTTTTATATATACCTCAACTCAGAAAATATTACTTTTGTAAGCTCTTCCATTATCCACTGTCAAATTTTTTTCATCTAACATTTAGTTAAATATTAATATACATTGTAAAAAGACAAAACTATTACATCAAATCATATAAATTCATCTCATCTTCGATAAAAAAGCTACTCAAAAGTTTTCCACTTCAAATGTTTATTGTAGATTAAAAGAATTTTTGTAAGGTATATAGGTAAGTGATTATTATTGTTATTTCACTCAATTAAAGAGTTAAAATGTTTATTTATTAACGTCGGTTAATAAAAAGAATATAGTAAATAAGATTTTCTTTCATCGAAAATATGAAAAAAAAGGAATATTTAAAAAATTCAATATATCAATAACATATTCAAAGTACTAAAAAAACAAAAAGAAATTCATCTTGATCTAATTTATGAGTTTAGTGAAAACAAAAATGATGATTTCGTTTATTATTTTTGATATGCGTGTACGATGAAAAATAAGAAACGAAATTTCATCACTTTTAAGATATAAAAGGCTAACAAGATGCAATTTTCATCCACTCATTGTTAGATTTGTACACTATTTGTTAAATCTCCAAAATTTGTATTTTTCATTTGATAGAGTTTGTATTTTGCTAAATACGTAAAATTATAAGTTTAAATCATGTAGATTTTAGTATAATGAGCTCCAAAAGGTGTATTTTTCAGTAGTAGATAAAATATTTTCGTTATACTATTTTCTATAAACAGTGTATTAATTTCATTTCTGCAAATGGAATGTAGATTGATTTTGGTACTTGCTTTTACAAAAGATACATCAATTTTATTTCTATTATTTATACAAAAAAAATAGAATACTATTTTTATAAATAATATATTAAAATTTAAAATAAATTCAATATACTAGTACAGAAAATGATATGTCAATTTTAAATTTATTTCTACCATTTTCTAGTTATACAAATAATAGAAAAAGAAAGAAAAAGAAAATACTTTCATTTACTTTCCATCCCGATCAACTTCGTTTGCGTCGTCAAATATACAAATACACCCTACTTAATGGGGATTATAGATCTGCATAATCAAAAAATATTCATAAATTTTTTAGCGGTAAATTTCAATTCCTTGATTTAAAAAAAAAACTTGGACAATCGTATGATACACAATTTTTGGGCATGGGCGAAGAAGAAATTTCGACCTCCATCATCGGCACGGCATTCCACCAGCCAACGTCTTCCTGGTTCTCTCTCCCTCTCTCTCTCAGCACACCACTGCCGACCAGCAGGTCCCAGCATTACTTCTACGTTCAGCCCATCCACTGGCCAGTCCTCTCTCTCCTCCTGCGCCTCCCACGCCGCGCCTACTCCTCTGCTCTGTCGTAAGGTGAATGTTGTGAACTCAGCGCGATTTCGGGATTGAAACAAGGCAGCGTCAGAAGAAGATGATGTCCCTGGACATGAACCTTCCTCCAGACACAGGTATGAAGTGGGTTGAAGACGGAGGTGAGGAGGAAGAGGACCCATCGATGTCGAGGCGGATCGTGGATCGTTACATCAAGCGAGAGGTGCTTGGGGAGGGCACCTATGGTGTTGTATTCAAGGCCATTGACACCAAGGTATCCGATTTCCACCACCTCTTCATCTCCTGCTCTTCCTCCTCTTATTCTTTTGTTTCTTCTTTTGATGTTAGTCTAGGGTTCTACCGGTGGAAAGTTTTTTCTCTTTTCCTTTGACGCCTCCTTTTGTTGTCGGGTTATATGTTCGCTTTTGTTCGAGGCGAGGAAGATGAGTTGGATCGTGACGAGTCCAATGGCTAGTAGAGAGCTCTCGTTTCTAAGCTCGATTTTAGGTCCGTTGGCCCTCTTTGCAGAACCACGATTTTAAGCAAAATCATTATCAAATGCCTCCGATATGATGGATTTCAAAGAGAACGATTTTAAACAATGTTCTGTAATTTATTTTTTCAAAATCATAAAATCGAGAAAAGTTCGATTCTGGTTAATTTTATTCATATTGCACATATTTCTTTTGACATGAATTTCAATGGTAAAAGCAATACAAAAGTAAGAAAGATTTCAAACAAATTTTGTATACTGATCTAAAATCTCATGATTTTTATTATCTTGAAACAATGTAGAATCACAATTTGCAAAATTTTTCTACCCCAAAATCATATCCAAATCATACCCAAGCACCTGTTATTTGTAGAGTGGATATGGTTCATACCTTCCATTGAAAACAAGCAAACTTGGTTATGTGTTTTGTTACAATTTTAGAGGTTCAGATTTTTACAAAATTGAAATTTTGTTCACATTCTAAACTCTTCAAAATCTATGGATTATATGCGCTATTCATTAGGTGTTTGAGTAAGAAGGGAAGATGTCATATTTTGAATTGATACAACAATCATAAGGATCCTAAATCCAATACAAAATCTTGGAATTGGCAAAAATATTGATTCTCAGATTTCTAGAAAATGAATTACAAATCATTGTAGGTAATCAATAGGTTTCTACCAAAAAATTTTCATGCTATAGACATTTGGGATCAATTCTAGCAAAAATTCTAGAATTGCAGAATCAGATCACCTATGACCAATGTTATTTAATCATCAGAAAAAATATCACCCTTATTCAATCCCAAATGTTTTCTTGGAATTGTAGGATTGAAGGATAGGGGAAACTCTATGGAAATAGAAAAGATAAAATGAGTGGGAGGCTCCCATAATGTAGGAACTGTGAAGAGTCCAATTCTACACAATCTTACCCTCATAAATAGGGATGCTACTTCCTAAAATTAAAGTTCATGGCCTCTCCTTTACCACGGGACAATGTTACTATGGTGCCAAGGCTCACCCTTGATAAGCTTTATGGAAATGCATATAATAAAATGGAATAGTGCCTGTAAAAAGCTTGTAGTGTAGATTCAACGAGCTAAGAGAAATATCTATGCAGTTGTTTGATGTCAGACTTGTGGATGTGCCAGACACTTGTAGTTGTTGATGAAAACACCTAATGATTACTTTGATGATCTAGGAGAATCAGTGTCAGTAAATTGGTAGCTATCTGGAATAGCTGAATTGGCAAGAGTTGTAGATTGATTTCCATTTTGGTTAGGTCCACAATAGACTAAATAAAAGAGTAACAGGGCAAATATGTGTTTCATATGAGAGTTTTGGATGCCTGGCCTTAGATGAAATTTCTCATTTAACACCACATCATCTCCCCTCTCATATAATGGGAGGATAGCAAACATAACTAGAAGTAAAGCCTAACAATTGATGATAGAAAGCAAATAGGAGATTTGGTCACTTTTTCCCACAATTTTGCAATTGAGATTATTGAAAGCAATGAGAACAAAAGTAGAGGAGAATTTCTACAACATTAGGTTCATTTCTTTTTGACTTGTAGACTGTGATTTCAAGCTATTCTGCAAGGAGTAGTGAGACTAATGTATGTGTGGGCCCTTTAAGGACCCACCACCTTACAAAAGGACTTTTTCTTTGAGTCCAAGAATGTTAAATTTAGATCTATGATAACTCTATAAGGAAGGAATTTAGATAAGGAGAGAAATCAACGTATGAAAATGGTTGAAGTGTGTAATACATGGACCATTTTATTGATCTTAAATAGGGTTAAGAGCTATGTGTGTGGGTTTAACCCCACATTGCTTATCTTGTAATAATCTCAATTGTGTAGCCTCTATATATAGAGGCTCTCATGAGCAAAAATCCATTTTCCCTGCTCAGTGCATGAAATAGGTTAGGACATTGTTGCTACTGCCTCTAGATCCTCTAGAGGTCTTCTTTCTATTGCTTGAACTAATCTCTCTCTTTGGATTACTACTGTTATTGCTGGATCAGGTTGTATTTTATCACTTTTCTGACTAATTAATGGTTGCAAGTGACTCCTTTATGAAGAATCTTAGTGGAACATCAGAAAAAATGAATGGAAGCAACTATTTATTGTGAGAAAATAGCTTTTAGGATTTTCTCCTTGACCATTGCAAGTTAGAACACCTCACTGAACCTCCTTTGGATGCGAAGGACTCCACATACGAAAATTGGTTAGTGGAAGATGTTGCTGTTAGGACCTAGATGATTAATAGTATGAAACCCTCCATCATTGTATTGTCATGCTCCTTAGATCGATGAAGTAGATATGATAAACCTTGAAGATAACTTATGGAAACACCAAAAATATCACAAGAGTTTTTTGATGTCTATGACAGATTTTTACTGTTCGTTAAGGTGATTTCTCAGTCAAAGATCACTTCACTGCTTTCTGTGCTCCACTAGACAAGTTGGAGATTCACTAACTACTGACCGATCTCACAAAGCTTTACCAGTATAGAGATGAACTTGCTGTTGCCACCAAGCTGCATAGCCTCAATTTTGAAGTTTCATCTTAGATTGGACCATATATACTTGGCAGCGATGCTATTCCTAGTGTCAAGTCTACCTTCTCCAAAGTATTATAGATCTCCACTACTATTATAACATCAAGTATTGATCGGTCTACCATAGCCATCACCCATGGTCATGGTTGTGGTTTAGGTTGAAGAAGATGCTCAAACGGTTGTAAATGAAAACCTTGCTCTACTCCTATTATAACTATTAACACCCTTGTATTATGTTGTTCTCCCATCCACAAATTGTTATGACTTGGTTAGTGTGGAACCCAAATTGCTTGTTCTTTGTAGGTATATTGTAAGTGCCAACAGACGCAACCAACTTTGTCAATTGTCCAATCCTTTACTACAGCTGGAAATCCAACATGTAGATTCCACTAAGCTTTCTATTGCCTTATGAAAGAGTAAACAAACTTGCATACCATATCTTATTTCCCATTATGTCTTGTATGAGTACTTATCACCAACCTTTTGCATCTTTATGTTGTCTTTTTTGTTTGACTCTATTCCTAGGGACCATTAAAAAGCTCTACTCCTTCCTTAGTGGAAGGTTGTTATGCATGAGATGTTAGGGAGCTCTACTTATTGGAAAATTAATCCATTTGGCCATCACTTGACTTGATAATGCTTGTATTGTTAGTCTACTCTCATAGTTCATGTATGAACCATGATTAATTCATTGGGAAGGAGCCATGTGTATACTTGCATGTGTCAAAGGAGCACCAGATAAAGGCCTTGTTTATTGAAGAAACCATCATCTTAGAGTTGAAGCTTTTTTCAACTCTAGATATGAAGGGGACAAAGGTGATAGGAAATTCACCTCATGCATAATTGTTGGTGGAAATCTTATCACATCGTGAAGCAAGATGCAAAATGTTTTCTTACAATCTAGTGTTGAAGTAGAATATAGGTTGATGACTTAGACTACTTGTGAAATGATGTGGATCTAGTCATTGCTAACAAAGCTTAGGTTTATAGAAGAAACACTTATGGTAATGTATTGCAACAATCAGGTTGCTATATTCCTTGCTAATAATATTACCTTTCATGAGAGGACCAAGTATGTTAAGGTTGATTGTCATTATGTGTGGGATATGGTGATGTGTGGTATTATATCTATTCTATACATCAATATGTAGATATCTTTACAAAAGGTCTGAATGTTGAGACATTTGAGAATTTTTATATCAAGTTGAACTTGATAAATTTGTATGCTCTAGCTTGAGGGTAGGTGTTAAAGTGCATAATATATAGGCCATCATATGGATCCTAAGTAAGGTTAGGAGTTGTGTGTGGGTTTAATTCCATATTGCTTATCTAGCAATAGTCTCCTTTGTGTAGCCTTTATATATAGAGGCCTCTGTGTTTTGCTAAGAACAACAATCTATTTTCCACTACTTCTTGTTTTCACAAAAACAATGAACAAATGAGAGTTGTCACTTGCAAGCATGGAATCACATTTTGATCCAAATAGGTGAATGGTATTTTATGTTGTAGATGTTACATTTTTTGAGTTTAAACCTTATTTTATTTCAAATGAGTCTCTTGATAGTGGTCTCCCTAAATCTCTGTCTATAGGAGATTAGATTAGAGAACATCTATAGGAGAATCACAAATACAACATTCTTTGCAGGTGTGTCATTGAGGATTGCAGCCACTTCCACTATCTCATGCTTACTCCACTCTGCCCTGCCCTTCCCCCCACTCATGCACATCCTTTCCAACTTTGTTTCTTATGATTGGCTTCACCCATCATTTCATTAGTTTCTTTTATTCATTTCAGTAGAATCTGTTCCCTGGAACTAATTGAAACCTTTGGCTATTCTACATTGGAAATTTACCATAGATGAAGAATTTCAGACATCGATATTCTATAGTACATGGGACTTAGTGACCTGATTTGAAGAAACAAGCATGATAGGTTGCATGTGGGTATTAATAGTCAAGCATAGGTTGAGTTGTTTGATGGAAGGTACAAAGCACAATGTTATGTGTGACATTTTCTCTTGTGACCAGTGTTTCTAAAACCAGAGCAGAACAGCTAGTCAGACCAGTTCAACTGTGATTGCAACCTTGCTAGTCCCACCCCTTGTGTTGGTCACATTGTGAGTAGGTAGCCTTGCCAATTGGATCACCCACTGTTGGACTAATTTTGACATTATAATATTGAATATTGGTAGAAAATAGTTCTATAACATTCTGGAAAATTTGCCGATTTTTCTGTATTTTTTCAATGCATTTTATGTTTTAATTGTAATTAGTTAAAAATGACATCATCAGGTCTCGCCAGTTGGACCAGTCAGGTCAGTAATTGAACCAGACTGAGCAGAAAAATGGTCCATTTTCCAGTCCGATCTTGAAAACATTGTCTAGAGCTCAAACTCCATTCACGTACTTCTATCAATTGTTGTAAACTAGTCATGACTGCTTTGCCAATTTTACATGAAGATCAGATTTCTTTATGATGACCTTTTTAAGTGATATTAAGCAATCTCTAGGGTACATTGCTCATTGCTCTTAGAAGAAAGATTATGTTGGCCTTCTCGGAAAGGTTATTTATGGTTTTAAATTCTCTTGCATGGTTTGAGAAATTCAATGTAGTGATATAGAATCACTTTGTTAGATGTGTGATAGGCCACTTTGTATTTATTAAAAAGTGCATAATAAGATATTTTTTTTGGTTGTATATATTGATGATATTCTTTTAATGAGTGGTATTGTTAAGATTGTAGAGACAAAAGTTTATCTTGCTCAGCAATTTTGTCACAAAGGATTTGGGGAATCTTAGATTTTTAGGAATGGAGTTTGCTTATGGTTTCAAACCAATAAGTATACCTATTGAATTGATTCCTACATTTTGGACATGGTTACCAAGACAAATCATCTTGTTGTCATAGACTATCAAAATAGGTTAAGGGGTTTTCCTTGTAATTCTTGTGGTAGTTGGATTTAATTAGATGATTATCTTAGGTTTCTAATGAACAGTTCTAATTATTTCCTATATATACATGCATACATACGCATATAAATATACATGTATATACACATATGTTCATATGCAAGTATATACATGTAATTCTTTAGAAGTATTCACGTATTCTTTTATAAATACCATTATAAAAAGTTTCACAATGGTAAAAGTAGAGACAATATTAAACCTTATATATGACGAATCCTTCTACTTATTATTGATTAGTTTTGAGTTGAAATTTCAACATTGTATTAGAACTAGTTTACGTACATTCACTTATAAACACTTGTAGGTATATAAATAAGTTAAAGTAAGAGAGAGTGTTAGAAAATGTACCACATTGGTAAAAGTAGGGACAAACTAAACCTTATATATAATGAATTCTTCTAATCATTGTCAATTAGTTTTGAGTTAGAATTTCAACAAATACATTAAAGGGAAGAGTAAAAGTAATCATATGGACTAAGTCATTAGATGACCATAAATAAATGATAAAATTTTCAATTCAATCATATTAGTCCTTAATATAAAGGTTTAAATGTAAGCCATTTTTGTAAAATTTCATCCATTGATTTTTTTTAATAAAAATATATTAATGAAAATACTTAGATTAAGTTGAAATACATGGCAGTTTATGTTCCTTGATTAACTAATTATATAATTAAAATTGAATTTTTAAAAATAATAATGAAATAAAAGGAACCCCTAGAGACACTTTTCTGATGTATGTGTGTGTGTTTGGCACATGCTCGTGTGTGTCTGTAATATTGGTATGTACATATGAGACACTTTTATGATGTGTGTGCATTCAATTGTGTGTAATATTTGTATGTACCTATGCATGTAATTTGTATGTATTTATGTATGATTAACAGTTTTTCTGATTTAAATACATTAATAAAATCAAGATAAGGCCTACCAACAATTACCAAACGTCAATAACAAAGTAAATTCTTAAGGAAGTCAATAGTAATAATCAAATACTCTTAAAGTTCTTGACTAGAACAAAAATATATCAAGAATATGATCCAAAAATATGTCAATAGTATTGACGTATTTGATGATTATAATGACCAAACAATTGAAATAGATAGATAGATATATGAATAATATAAAATAACATTGAAAAATATAATATTAAAAACCTATATCAGCATTACATGTCCAGGTGGTTGGGCACCTGGTCAGCTGGACCTGAAAATCCACGTTGGTGCCAAGGCATCCACTACAAAAAGTATGGCATGGATTTTTCTTGAGATTTATAGATTGAATTTGCTCAACTCAAAACCATGATAAATTAATAATCATGCCTTAGAAAATTGGGAATAAAAGGTTAGGAAAAAAAATAAAAAGATGGTATAGAAACAATTGTTGAATTAGAACATTTTTTTGTAATTATAAGTAATTTTTTCCTTGTATGAATATAATCTCTAAGATCAGAGAATATTAATGTATTTCTATAGTGTAAATTGGAGATTAGGGCTTCATTAACAAGGGGATTAGTGTAGAAAGAGGAAAAAGTGCTATTTTCATTATAGCAATAGTAGATAAGTATAAGAGATAAATGGGTAAATAGATCTTGAGTATCCATTTACCATATAATTTGTATTTTTCTCTAACACCCTCTCAGGTTAGAGAATGAAGATTATACATTCTCAGCTTGGTACATAATTAGTGAAGGTACTCGTAGCAAGAGTCTTAGTGAAGATATCTGGAATTTATTGAGAGGATAGAGTAAAGGGGGTGTAGATGATCTCATCCAACAGAAGCTGTTGAACATAGTGACTATCTACTTTAATGTGCTTGATCCTCTTATGGAATGTTTCGTTACTTATAATGTAGATAGTAGTTTGATTGTCATAGTACATAGGTACGAATGTAGTGATCTTCACATCTAATTTCCTTAAGAAATTACGGAACTATACAATTTGTATTTTTCTCTAACATCTATTAAATTATTGTCTTGCAATAACATGTGCAGATTCTTGCACCCTCAGGTTTCTAGCTTCTCAAATATCCTGTGCAATTGAACAGAAGTTTAATTTGAACGGTACAACTAAACCTCTCTATTCACTATTTGAACTAAGAAATTGTTGTTTAAGCTGAGATTGTAAGGTTTTCTTTGTAAAAATAAGATGATAATTAGGCTAAATCAACTCTTTTAGTCATTTATAATCAGTTTGGTAACCAAAATCGAAGATTAGATTCCCACAAAGGTAGTAGCAGGTAAGGTAGCGAACATCAATGTTGTTAGGCATCGATTTGATAAAAAATTGATACATGTTGGAATTTGGTGGCAATGTTGGTAAAACTTTGTGAAAAACATGGAAATCCGTAAAAATGTCTAAAAACTATTTTTTCTGTATGTGAGTCCATGGACTTTAGGTAAGGTAGACAATATCAATAATGCACATTTATAAATAATTTAATAAAATTTTTAAACATCTATGACTTTTAAAGCACAACGTACTTTTAAATCTAGTTTGTAGAATACATTTAAATTTGAGTAAGAACTATAGATTTGAGCAAGAACAATGTATGCGTACAAGATTTATTTATTTTAAATTAAAATTTCCCAATATTTGAAAATTTTATTGAAATTCGGTAAAAAATATGAAAAACCTTAGATCTACAAATTGATGCACAATATATGTCACTTTAGAAGTTGAAGATGGAGAGATGAAAAATGTTGAAAATTTCTGCCGGACAGTGGCGATCAGTAGCAGCCAATAACTTTGGCAGGCAGCAACAACTTGCTTGGGAGAATCAGAGAAGGAAATATATGATAGTAAGTTGAGCTAGAGAGGTTACCCTTTTATTGAATTTATCAAGGTTAGGCTTTTGGCAATATGCCACGTGTCCACTAATGTGGGCTCAAGCAGTTGTTGCTTGACACATGTGCACACTGACACGGAACTGGCATGGTATCAAAATTGTGCATAAATGACATTCAACTAAATGTTGTGTTAGGCCAGTGAGAAACCAACATGTGTCAGCAACATATCACCAACACATGTTGATGCTAACTTCCATGGTTGCAGTCATGCAGGTTAACTTTATTTGGGAGAAGCATTCTGTAACATTTGTCATTAATTTATTCCACTTAACCTTGTGAACAGGTATTTTGAAACTTCATTATTGGAACATTTTGCTTTATTTGTTCATTCTGATCATGGGTGTTCATTAACTTCTTTGCTAGAAGCATTACATGTAAATTGAGATTAAATCATCTGTTGCTGCGTCTTAAGCAGTGATAATTTTTCCTTTTGAATTAGGTTTCTGTGGGTGGTTTCTTTGGTTAATATTTGTGACATCATTTCTTTTATGATTTAAATGAACGAGGCCTTAACATTAGATTATTTCTTTTTCATCTCTTCTTATCATCTTGATGAGGAGTTTGTTTTAGTATTTTCATGTTTTCCATTGCTCTTCTTATTGATAAAATTTTATTTGCCGACTGTTCAAAAAATTCACACTTCTCAACAAGTATCCTGTTTATGCTTGCTAAGGTATCATGAATGCAAGCTTACAAAGTTATGCTTTTTGGTCTATATTTTTTATTACAAATAATATCTGTTGACTTTGCATGCATTTATGCTAAAAATGTTTCGTTTTATATCATATATCACATTACTTTACATGCAGGTTACTGTGCTAATATAAGGGAACATTTTGTAGACAGGGAAGATAGTTGCTATTAAGAAAATACGACTTGGAAAGCAAAAGGAAGGTGTAAATGTTACCGCATTGAGGGAAATAAAGCTACTTAAAGAGCTTAAAGATCCAAATATAATAGAGTTAATAGATGCTTTCCCTCACAAGGGAAACTTGCATCTTGTATTTGAGTTTATGGAAAGTGACTTGGAAGCTGTCATACGTGATAGAAATATTGTCCTCTCTCCAGCAGATATTAAGTCATACCTGCAAATGACTTTGAAAGGCTTAGCATTCTGCCACAAGAAATGGGTTCTACACAGGTACTTATTTTGATTCGTGGTTGTGGCATGCCTCTATCTTAATGAATCTGCAATATATGTTTTTTCCTTATAATTTTATTATATATTCAAATGCACATGTAACAGGGATATGAAGCCCAACAACCTGCTTATTGCTGCCAATGGACAGCTCAAGCTTGCAGACTTTGGCTTAGCAAGAATATTTGGAAGTCCTGGTCGCAAATTCACTCATCAGGTATATGTGCTTTTATCTTCTTATTGAATATAACGTGTACTGGTGATTTATTCCAGTTGAGAAAATGACAAAAATTGGAAATTTTTCTCAGTAGGGAGCTTTATTCTTTTTAGCAGGTAGGGAGTTTTATTTTTGGTTGCTAACTGGAATGCAATTATATTGGTAGATAAAAGATTGCTTGAAAAATATATTGAACCTATATCACAAAAAGAGAGTTATCAAGAACAGCTAAAACATTATTATAAGTTGCCTCTGATTTATAAGCAGTGTTCAATAAATTATTGTTCATAACATTAAATGCATCTCTGAAGTTCAGTAAATTAGTAATAGGTTTAGCCTCATATTGCTAAATTTTATTGGTTATTTACCTCTATATATAGAGACATTGTCTTTGCTAATGAATTACTTAAGTTTTAACTATTTTTTTGTTCTCACATGGTATTAGTACAAATGAATGGTAGAATGAAATAAGGGAGATTAGGGTTTTCATTAATGATCAAGAGGTATATATAGATAGATCCATTTACCTGAGAAGTACACTAACACTCCTGGAAAACAACATCAATTGAGATAAGATATCAATGAGTTGAGATAAGATATCAATGAGTAGGCAGATGATAACAACGATAACCTTTTTGAGTGTAGGAATAATCCACAAAGACACTTGATAGATTGAAGAGAAAGCTTATTCAATCTAGGAGAGAGGTTTTTAATAAAGGTCGTACACTCAAAAACTTTCAGAGAAAGAGGGAAAAACTCTATATGTAGTGAGAGACATCGTAAAGGAATAAACCTCCCAAAGGAGAAGAAGATACATAGTTGATCAAATAGGAGGTGATGACAACATCAGACCATAAATACTTGGGCACATGCATTTAATCAAAATGGTGTAGAAAACTTCTAAAAGGTGTCGATATTTACATTTTGTAACACTATTTTATTGAGATGTATATGCACAACTTGTTTGATGAATGATACTACGATTGGTACAAAGAGAGTCAACATTAGATTAAGTAAATTTAAGGTCATTATTAGTGTAAAATAGTTTAGGAGTAGCGGCAAATTGAGTTTGAATTTCATTAAAGAAATTTTAGATAACATCAATAATATTTTGATGATTTTTCAAGAAATACAACCAAAAGACTTAGAAAAAATTGTCAACAAAGATTACATAATAATGAAAGCTAGATACAACCCAAGAGGGTTCTCAAATATCGTAATGAATTAAATCAAACAACTTAGGAGCAGAAGACAACTCACTGTTATAAGTAGCATGAAACTGCTTGCTTATAATACAAGATGGACGAAATTGATTGATAGACACTCAAGGAAAAGTCTCTCATAGCTTGCAAAGTGATAGATGGCCAAGATGACAATATCAAAACAAAAGGAGTCATCAAAAGTCACGATTGAAGCAAAATTAGGAGGAATATCATCTTTGGCAAGAATGTAAACATCATGACCCCAATCATGGCTCGTACCAATTTTCCTCATCATTTGTAGATCCTAAAAGGTGTAATGAAAATGAAAGAATGTAAGAACAATATAATTATTTGATAATAACACTAATAGATAATTAATTTATGGAAAAATTAGTAACATAAAGAACTTTGTCTAATGATATGTCGGAAGTAATAGACATAATGTCTTCATCAAAAATAGAACTATGACCATCGACTAGGACAATGAAACTAATATGTGAAAGTTGGGTAAACTAGTTAAATAAGGAACTATTGCCAAAAACATGGCTAGAAGCTTCAGAATTTATAATCCAAGAATCATTAAGAGAGGATGTATGAAAAGTAGAATTATTAGAAGAGAGAACATGTGTAGCAATAGCTTCATTGTTTTGTTGGGCCTAGAGAATCATTAACTCATCATAATCTACTTGGGAGTCTTGGACAAGCCTTGGAGGAGTGGTATTAGGCACATCAGAAGAGGGCTTAGTGCAAACTGCATGTATTATATTTGTCCTAACAATGGTTGGATGGGTGATTTTGTCTCCTACGATGCATGTAGGGGTTGTGTAGTTGTCCACTAGATTGTCCACCCAACTTGTCGAAGCCTCAATTAGAAGAACTTGGATGACTATAGTGTTATCTAGATGTAACAATGAGAGTGGAAGCGTCTACTAGAGTTGGTAGGGTTGTGGTGGAGATATGAAGCACTTTGTTGATAGTGGATTGCAAGGATGGAAGAGTATCGGTGACAAGAATTTGGCCCCAAATTTGAGATGCCAAGTTTGGATGAAGACCAACCAAGAATAATGTGACAATAAGCTCCTCATGATACCACCAAAGGATAGCAAGGTTTGTGACACACAACTGATAAACCTTGAGCTCATCGAGGAGAGAGTGCAGATGGGTGTAGTACAAGTGCATAGTAGAATCACCTTGCTTGTGGGAAAATAACTAGTTGTAGACCTCACAAACCTTGGATATGTTGTGTTTGTTGCCATAGGTGGAATGGAGAGTCTCCCACATACACTTCGTTGATTAGATATAGGAAATACCGCGGACCATATGATCCTCCATGCTATTGATCATTTAGGAGATCATCACATAGTTAGCAATGTGCTAGGTAGAGTAATTGGTAGCTTTCATGTCAAGAGGATCATTGGAAATGTGATGCTCGTGCATTTAAGCCACCACAAATGTTTCAAATGCAGAGGCCCAATGATGATAATTGGTCTCATTGAGCTTGATGTCGGTGATAGTTAGTTTGTTGAGCTAAGAATCTAATGCTAGAGGTGTAGACAAAGTCATCGCAATGGTACAACGTTGACAATAGGGGGGTTGACTATTCATCAGGTGTCAACTTTGACAACTTGGTCACCTCGAGGAGGCAATGACGTTACAGAGAACATAAGAGTGTTAAATGTAGAAAAGAGAAGAGGGAGGGTACAAAAAACTTGAACCTCAATTGCTGATGCCAAGTATAAATGAACAGTAGAATGAAATAAAGGAGATTAGGGTTTTCATTGATGATCCAACAGGTATATATACATAGACATATATGTAAATGGATCTTAGATCCATTTACCTAACAAGTACACTAACAGTATTAGAACTTAGGTTTTAAGAATTAAAGACGTGAGAGATTTGGATAAGGAGGAGGAAAACCTTGGTTGTTGTTGGTTGCCTTCCTCACCTTAAAACCCTAGTCATCACTCTCCACCTATGGTTGGCTGTTCCTACCTCTCTTCCCATCCAACTACAACATAGAGACGTCATCACCACTAAGACCTTCATCTTGTAACTTGCCATTATTGCCACACTTGTTGGAGTGCCACCCTGTTGTCCCCATCGTTGCCACCTAAGGGGACCTTATTTGCAGCTGTCACCTGTGCTGCACCCTCCTTTGTCCAACACTGCCGTTGCTGTCTCCTCTATGTCACACCACCAACACCTCCTCCAATCATCATCATTACCAGCATTCCCTTCAATCCTTTTCATAATGGGCTTACAGATGGAGATTAAATAGAAAGAAAGGATTCATGTGACCAAAATGAGATTAAGGCATTAATTGTTGTATCACCAATGCTATTTGTGTGCCTTTGGTAATTTCTGGGCCATTTGTTGCTCATAACTTGAACTTGACATTTTGGTATAATTTCTATTGCAAATTTATATATTGAGAGCTGTGGTTATTCAGGTTTTTGCCAGATGGTATAGAGCTCCAGAATTGTTATTTGGAACCAAGCAGTATGGCGCTGGGGTGGATATGTGGGCAGCAGCTTGTATATTTGCTGAACTTCTCCTTCGTCGTCCCTTCCTACAGGTAAGGATTGCTTCATCTTTTATAATATGAGAGTCCAGATCACTTTAACAGATAAATAGTTCAAGTGTTTAACCCTCATCTACTTCCAACTGGCATCTCTCTTAAATACTTTTGAATTTATAGATTTGGGTTGCAAATGATACAACATTTTCAATGTAACTTTTTGAGAAAATTGCTTTTTCCAAAAACACCTTTCCAGATGCACCCAGCAGTTGCAACTTTTTTGGAAATGCAGCTTCTGTGTTTTAGTTCAAATTCAACACTTTTCAAAAAACTGATATGAGTCAGCTTATGGAAAAGTTGTGGAAACTTGTCTTGGGTTTTCAAGATTGTCCTTGTAATTTTTTTTATATTTACATAAAACTATGGAAAAAGCTTCTAACAGCAGTAGTTATAAATGCACCCAGCATTGCAGTTTTTTTGGAAACTCAGTTTTTGTGTTTCAGTCTAAATTCCTTTCTTTCCAAAAGCTGATAGGAGTCAGCTAATGGAAAAGTTGTGGAAACGTTGTCCTGTGTCCTGAGTTTTCAAATCCGTCTTTTTTTATTTACATAAAAATCACTAACAAGCTGCAAACAATACTACTTTTCAATATGCTAGTTTTTCTGAAAAAAATGTAAACTCAACTACTGTTTCATATGCAGCCTTAGTGTAATATGTTTAATTTTGTTTGGTAATGCTTTAGTCTGGTTTAATGTTTTCAGGTAAAATAGATAAGTTTTGCTCCTGAAAATTAATGTAATCAGTTATATATTTTTTTAAAAGCGTGCTTTGATTCTAGTTCTGTAGCACTTGTTAGGAGCTTCTACTGTTGGCTAGGGGAAACAAATAGATAAGGATCTCCTTCATATTTTTATTAACGTGGTTGTTTTTTGAGTGTCCTTTATTTTGAAATATTTTTGAAAATTTGCATCCAGATCCAAAATTTTTCAATCACATAAGTTTGAATCTGTTTGGTGAATTCCTCACTTTAAGGTTTCCTGGAAAAGTTCTTCAGGTCTACATCTCCTGACATTTTCAAAACTAACTACCATCTGGCAGCACATGGAAGTGATCTTTTTGAAGAAAACCAATCACAGTGTATTTTTGGAATATTGTGTTATATCTTAGCCGGTCACTAGAAAACTATTGACTGTTTCGTTTTTGTAGTGCTTGTTAGGAGCTTCTAATGTTGTCTAGGTGCTTGTTAGGAGCTTCAGGGAAAGGCAAACAACCTATAATGGAAGAAGAAGATGATGAGTGCGCTCTTAGTGAAGAGAAAGAGAAAGTGAATGGGGTTATGAGATTCTCATTTGTTTTTCTTTGTTATTTTAGTTACATTTGGATGATTAAACTATTTAATTTGGTTAATGTGGTGTTGACTATTACTTATATATTAGGATGGTCCATAATGCCTTTTTATTATACTTTGTGTTGCTTAAAATTTTTAGTATTCAATTTTACATTTTTTCCGTGTTAATATTATATTAAATTGAGTGTATGTATAGTACCACAAGATTTTATAGCAATCTAAAAAAAATAAAAAAATCCTAGGTTTCTAGGTCCATTGGTGCTGTAATACTCTTGCTTCTAAGACTAGACAACTCCTGCTAGGCGTGTCTTAACAAGACAAGTAGCCATAGCTTCTGGTAGAAGCCCATAACTACTTCAACCAGATTTTCATGCATCCAAACATAATTTCTAGCTGAGAAGCTTTCGCCCAGTTATTTTTTTCCAAAAACACCATTGTAGTTTCAATTTATTTGCAATCATTACCTAATATATTCACAGCATCCCAGTCTATACATGCATACATAAAATACATCTATACACTTCCACAAATAAAATTTGCAGCGTTTGCATCTTCCCAAAAGTCAAATTAAATTGCATGTGTATTAAATAAAAAAAAATCTCATTGAAAAAACCCATGTTGTATTCACTCATCCTTGTTAGAACAAATATTTTTGATTGAGTTTAGAAAGGATAATTGGATCCTCTTATGTCAGGGATAAATAGATAGTACAGATTATGTTACTTCCAAAATGCCAGTGCTCCATGTTAAACCAAAAAGAAGCTTTTAGAAGGATTGTAGAAGCTTTCTCCTCAAAACCATTTTGGGAAATAGCTTCAAGAGAAATCTCAAAAGTTTGATTCTAGGAGTAGAGAGATCCAAACAGATCCGACATCCCCTAGTTTGCATGTGATGTTTTTAATTTAGTTTGCATTTTTCTGGAATTTTTTATCATGAATTAGAACATACTGGGATTGAAGCATTGACACTTATTTAATTTGGTCTACTCTACCTACCATCTTTACTCTACTTTAGGATGAGATTTTCAAGTTGCTGATGGTGCCTCTGCAGGGTTCCAGTGATATTGACCAGCTAGGGAAGATATTTGCTGCATTTGGGACTCCACAACAATCACAGTGGCCTGACTTGGTTTACCTCCCAGATTATGTTGAATACCAGTTTGTTCCTGCTCCTCCACTACGTTCGCTGTTTCCCATGGCTAGTGATGATGCCTTGGATTTATTATCAAAAATGTTTGCATATGATCCCAAAGCCAGGATTACTGCGCAACAGGCACTTGAGCACAGGTTTGGATGTGGTAGAGTTATTATATCATGTTATGGTTAACGTATTTTTCCACATTTGAAACTCATAATAAGGTAATACATGTTTCGCATCCAGATATTTTACTTCTGTTCCTGCACCAACCAAGCCCTTGCTACTTCCAAGGCCCCCTCCTAAGGGTGACACTCAGAATCAGAGGCCATTTGATTTAAATGTAGAGGGACCTCTTGTTTTGTCTCCTCCAAGAAAGTCAAGGAGAGTGACACTACAGCAAGAGAGCATGGATCAAAGTACATATGGATCTGACAAGACCGATGAACATGTTAGAGAAACCAGATATGCTAATGATACATCTGGCCAGAGTGGACATATGCCAATGTCGGTTGATGTGGCAGCATTCTTTGGGTCTGGATCAATTCCTAGACCAAAACTTAACAGGTATATTTGCAGTTGGGGAGTTGTTCATGCATATGCTACATTCTTAACTCACCTATCATAATACAAGCTTGGATGCATGGCAATATACATAATTCTGCTTGCATGCCTTATATAATGGTATATTTGATGATATGCCCTTGGATAACAAATTTACTTGCATAATCATCTAATACAAAGGGTTAAACACATCATTACCCCCACCACTACCTTGCATTAACTAGGCTTTCACCTCTAGTCATCATGCAAAATTACCAATGTACCCTTAATAAAACCCATTATTGACAGGATGGGAGCTTTGGAAGCTATCCTCTTTGTTAATCTCTCTTCAGCATTGATCTTCTAGATGTCTAGAAATCGAACCAAAGGTGGGTTCACCTCTCCTTGTATTATAAATAGAAAGAAGGGGCATTAAGTAAAATGAATGGTGGAGAATATTCAGTATAATTGACCATTTTGATTTCTTTTGCAATGATAATATTTTAATGGATATGCATTGTAAGTTAAAACAGGAAAAGAAAAATGAAAAGCATTACGGAGAAGTAACGGTTTTCTTTCTTACAGTGTGGATAAATCTCGTTTGAAGAGGAAATTGGACTTGGATCCTGATTTTGAGTGATCAGTTCAAAGATATTTTGCTTATCACTGGCTTAACAGTTTCGGAAAGATGAACATGGAGTCACATTATTATCAAATATATATATATGGAGTCACATTCTGGTAGGTACGTTACGCCATGGTTGACCAGGATCTCAATAATTAAATCACGATTATTTGGAATGTAAGGTTCTGTTCTATTCCTTCCGATAGATTTGCAAACAAAAATATAATATTTGCGGCTCCTGTATTCACTTTTTATAATTTTGAGTGATATTTAATATGGACCAGGGAGATTCTCCCTAACACTGGGGGTACATTCTACATATTGTGATTGATACAGGAACTAGTACAATGTTTGGAAGTAAACTATTTCTTGTTTTGTATGTCATAGTACAACAATTTTTTGGTGTTGATGGCAGTAGTATTTGGGGAGGGGGCAGTGTTGCACTAGGTGGGGAGAGGGGTTGATGGAGGAAGAGAGCATTGGAGGGGAGAATGGAATGGGTGACGTTGGAGGGTGATATTGCATTGGAGGTGGGGAAGAGAGAGTGAAGGGTGTGGAGAGGAGAGGGAAGAAAAATATCGGGTTTTTGATGTAGAAGAAAAACTTGTCTATTGATTAAAAATAAGATTTTATTTTATACTAGTGGCTTTAGGAACCACTTTGTGTAAAAACTATGTACCATAAGGGGAAAAGGAGAATTGGATGGATATTAATTTTTTTCATAGATCTACGTTTTACTCAGTTCTCTTCCATTGGTATTTTACCTTTTTTGTCATTACATTTGTACTTTTATTTTTTTAAAATACAATAGGGAGGTGGTTGTGTTACAACTATATTCTTTTTTAGTATTTATTGTAACCGAGGGGCATTGCGTTCCACATATTGATTATTTGTGCATTTTCTTATATGTAGTATATTGAATTTCACCTTTTTTCAATGCAGGAAGGCTTTTTTTTTTTTTAGGTCTCATCGTGTAATGAAGCATGTTTAATTTGAATTTTTTATAATAATAATTTTTATAATTGCTAGCATTTAAATCTTGATAGAATTATTTTTACCATGAGATGCTACCTGTGAGGGGAGCTTTTTAATATAATTTTACCTACCATTCCAGAAAAAAAATGGTGCCGAAAGCTTTTTTTTTTTTTTTTTAAGATAATAGGATAATTCACGTCAATGGTAGCCTTTACCTGTCATTTTTAGAGGGAACGGTGAGATTCGTCTAAAAGGTCAATAAACAAGGAACATCTAAGAACAACTATGAAAGATTGCAATTTCATTAAAAAAAGATAAAAATAACGCTTCTTTGGCAATGGCACATGTACCTAGGATTTGCAGAATTAGGCTATTGGTAGTCATCCATAACATCCCAATGATGGAATTTTTATTTACACGGTTTACTTCCACATGTGCTATGAATTGTATAATTTTTATTATTATCGGGAACTTCGGTCTATTTATATCTAGCATATAAATTGCATAATTTGTTTTTACTTTCTTACATATTTTTGTTCTTATTCACAGATATCATAAATTGTATGATTTACTCCTCTTGTTTTTGCCTGTTGACATTATAAATTATATAACTTACTTGTATGTACGTCTCACATTGTCATTCTTAATTAAGTCTCTCTTCTCTTATAAGTTACGTAGTAGATATTATCTCATTTTAGTACTTACGATTATGATTTTACTTTTCTTATAAAAAGATATATTTTATCTCTTTAAATAATATATCAAAATTAAATTAAATATAGCTCAGTTATTTTAAACGCTCAAGTGAAAGAGTTGCGAGTGGTCAATTTTTCTTTTGTTCCTGCGGTGCTGCGTAAAGCGTTGTCGTTCTCTCGTGGAAGCCCAACTTTTTCCGCATATTGTGATCACAGTCCTCTGCATTTTTTGTCAAACGTGAGGATTCTTCTTGAACAGGCGTGCCAAGATATACAACACCGGAGATTCTCGAATCATTGAACTTTTTATTTTGAAAATGGTAATTTGATTTCTAATGGAGGCCAGAGAACCAAGTGGTTTGATGGAATTTACAACGCACAGTTGGATGTGTCAAAGAGCGGAATGGATGAGTGGAAGAAGCTAAAAACTTCACGGTTGATTCACTCGGAAGGTAAAAATAAATTTGTCCATCATCATCAGAGTCGTAGGGCAACAGAAGAGCAGCATCTTTGCGCAGATGGCAAAGCGGCGCTTCTATTTTGCATCTAAAATCATTTGGCGTTGCCTTACCTTCTTTGGATAAATACATTTTAAACCATAGATGGAAGATTTATTTGTTTAAGATTTTTTGATGAAAAATGATCATCAATATTTTATTCTACGTTGAGAAAAAATTTTCCCAAATTTGCATATCTATATCTATAAACACACACACACACACAATGGAATTTTTCCCCAAAATGGGTTGTCATTCAGTGCGGAATCTGATTTCACCAACCAAACGACAATTTAACGTCAGATTTGCCATCAAGGTCAGTTCATGGTTGAACTTCGTTTGTTCAATTAGTACAAAAAAAATACTATCGACAATTTCACACAACTTTGTGTATCTGGTAATGAGTGATTTTTGACTTATACTTGGTACCTAACACAACAACCCGCCTTTGTTGACCCGCCGCCGCCGAGGACTTTTTCTCAATTCTACGAAGTACCAAGGGGCTCTATGCAATAATACCACGCCCACTTAACTCTCTGTGATCGAGGACTCAAGCATTTCATTCATTCCCCAGTCTCGGTTCCTCACACGTTTCGCCTTCCGTCTCCTTCTCCTCCTTCCCGTGGCGGTGGCGGTGGTGATCGGGGTGCCAAGTTGGAAGTATGGGGTTGGATCTGACGTCACTATCGGAGGCGACGTCCGGGGCGGTGGGGGCGTTGGTCAGCACCACTGTATTATACCCTCTCGACACCTGCAAGACCAAGTACCAGGCCGAGGTGCAAGCCCATGGCCGGAGGAAATACATGTGAGCACCCTTTTGCCGTCTTTCTCTCTCCTGAATGAGTAAAAGTCCTTCATTCTCTTTTTGCTATGATCAGAACAGCTTGCTCTGTGATCTGTTTGTTCCGTGGTTGCCGGTGTTGGTGCTTGATCTCCACAAAGCTGTGTCGTGCTCTCTTGTTCGTCGACGTTTTCGTTTTGTTTGTCTTTGTTGCATACGGATTGGTATCTTGAATTTTTCCCTTCGCTCGGTTTGGATCGTTAAAATGTTTGTTAGGTTCTGCTCCAAGTGTTGGTGGCCTTGGCGCTTTTACTGTACGCCTTATTGCAGAATTTTCTTAAGTTGGTATCTTAGATCTCTCGTACGATTATGTATTTTGAAGTCTCGGGTGGATAATTGGAAGGGAGGCTCTTCCTTTAACCGAACTCGATACGTTAAGCTTTTAATGTTGTTTTCGTCACTTTTTTTTTTGACTGTTACATTTTTACACCAAATTAACTTAAAGAAGCTTTTTGGTGGGATTCTTATGTTGCGCCAACTGTCTTCTGTCCAAAAGCTTGAGTCGGATCTACCTAATTTATTGAGCATTCTTCCCTAATGAGGTTCAACTTGGAGGTCTATTCTGCAAGAAAAAGAGTTCTTTTAGGTTTAAATCAAGGGGATTTCTACTGGTACACATCTTGGAAGTGCATGCACTTGAAGTGAGAGACGAGAGAACTTATTTTGGTACTCTTTTCAATAGCAGACATTTCCTGAAATGTTGAGCGATCAATCAGGGGTGTTGAAGAATCCCAATAGATTGAAGTTCTTTTCCTGTCCATCATCCTATGAATCGTGTTGTGGTAAACTATAATATCATCTGTTTTCGATTGGTGGACCTTAACAATGTTGTATCAAGGCAAAATCTAAAGGTAACACCCATTGAAGATGCTTCAGACAAGAAGCCATAGACAAGGTGGTAGCCTGATTGAAGTAAGGCAATAAATTATAAATAAAGAAATACATGCATAACATGACAATAATGATCTATTCATTCAAGGTGAAATCTAAAGGCAACACTCATTGAAGATGCTTGAGGTAAGAGGTAAAAGACAATGTGATAGCTCAATCGAAGTAAGGCAATACATTGTAAATAAAGAAATACATGTGTAACATGACAATAATGATCTATTCATTCAACTAGATGATAATGTAATCAAATGCTATAAAAATTATTGCACATAAATTCATAAAAGAGTATGATGTTGATGTCAATACCTTTTAATCATAATTTACAGTATAGAATATTTAAAACTTTTAACGTAAAGAGAACTTTGCTAATATATATAATTTCTTTTTAATATGTGTGGATAGAAAATGTAAAGAGATAAAAATAACATAAATTATGTACTTAGGAATAAGAAGGCATAAACTTATGTATTTGTATCAAATTAAAAGAAGAAGAAGATGAAGACTAAAATGAAAAGAAAAAGAGATGAGAGTTAAGAAATCAGCATCAATAAGAGATGAAGAAGATGGTATAGAGATAAGGAGACAAATAAAAGGAGGAAGATAAGGAACTAAGAGAAATAGAAATATAGAACATAAAAGAAAAATACAACACCCAAGGCTAAAAAATACCAGTAGAAATATTAGATTTTAATAAAGTGATCAAAGACAATTAAAGTAATGAAACAATCGAAGCACCTTGAGGTGACTTAAAGTGATTGCCTGATTGAATCAACTACCTAGAGACTTGTCAAGACACCCTCCTTTGTCTGATCTGGTTCAATAGCTTGAGGTGACAAGCCAACTAGCTTAAATAGCTATGATTGCATAACATCAGGAAATCAATGGCTGATGAGGAATTTTGTCAAAATCTTAGGAAATGAAGAATATGGTGCTGAAAGACTGTTATTATGCATGCTTGAGAGGGTTCAAAAAACTGTTCTTTAGTGTGCCTTGTGTAAATGTGCACAATAGTAATAAGTCTTTTATATGACTAGTTGAGTTTGACATACATTTTTTCATAATGTGTGGTGAATCTAAGCATTTATTTGAATTGTTGGAGTTGAAGATAGGGAAGAGAAGAAAAACCTTGATTTAAGCTTATTCATATTTATTTTATGCCATTTGTTTATGTTTACCATATAAGATTCTGACAATCTATTAGCATTGTTTTGGTAAATCGAAAATGACACTATTTCCTTTGCAATGTTTGGAAGTAACTATTATTTATGAGTTGTTCCAACACTTCCACACTCTATTTCATTAAGGAATTTTCTTGATAATCATATTTATGTTTTAAGTTTAACAATAATAGTATTTAGTTATTTTTTTATGCTGGATTTGTTCAACATACTCTAGCATTGTCCTGGGAATGCAGCGATGTTAGCGTCTTCTGTCAAAATTTAGTTACCCTATGAAATGCTATTAAACATGCCCCTTTTAGTTTCCTTGGTTCTATGTCTTGATCTATATTTTCTTGTATAATACATTTATTTTGAATGCTTTGTCTCATGCAGGAAACTTTCAGATGTTTTCTTCGAAGCAATAAAGAATAATCAGATTCTCTCGTTGTACCAAGGTCTGGGCACCAAGAATTTACAGTCATTCATAGCACAGTTTGTTTATTTTTATGGATATAGCTACTTCAAAAGGCTTTATTTGGAAAAGAGAGGGGTGAAATCTATTGGAACAAAGGCAAACTTGGTTGTTGCAGCTGCAGCTGGCACTTGCACAGCCATTATCACACAAGTAAGATATTCTTTTGGATGCTGTTTGTAATGGTGTACTACAGTAGTAGTGACTTGCAATTCTCTCCTTTGATGCCCAGGAAATAATGTAAAGAAATTTCACCGTAGATCTTATGCTGGTTATTAATGCAGTCCTAATGCTATTAAATGGAAAAATTATTGATTCCTCATTACCATCTTTACTAGAAGTAAATTTTTTTGAAAATTCTTACCAGAAGTAAATGTTGTGACTTCCTTTTTTACAGCCGTTGGATACAGCATCTTCAAGGATGCAAACAAGTGAATTTGGGAAATCTCGTGGTCTATGGGATACTCTAACAGAGGGTTCCTGGAGTGAGGCATTTGATGGCCTTGGCATCTCTCTACTTTTAACCTCAAATCCTGCCATCCAGGTGAGAACAATTTCCCTCTTATTCCCTTGGTCCCTGTTTACATACATCATGCTCAAATTCGAAAAATGCATGACATTCTCAAAAAAGAGAGATAAGAGGGAGGGAGTTAAATTGAAAGAATGCTCAAATCTGTGTCAAACAGCCTAACTTTCATCTGTAAAGTTCTTATTGTTATTCACACCTAACTTTAGGATTCTGATCAAGAGGGTGACAGTGTGTTGGCCTACCATAATCCATTTCAGTTGTTAAGTCCTAGGCTTCTTATCTATGGTGAAACAAATTCAATCCATTAAGACTGTCAATTTTTATTTTCTGTCATCGTTGAGTTTGACTCTACATCTTTACCTGAGAATCACCCTCTTAATTGCGATAATGCCTTCATTTATGGTTTTTTGAGAACAAAGAAAATTGAGCAGAAAATTAAAGTCTACATTTGCAAATATATGCAGTACACCATATTTGATCAACTTAAACAAAGGCTTTTGAAGGGTCGGCAAAACAATAGAACTGATTTGGGCTCAGCACCTCCAGAATTTCTTACTGCCTTTTCAGCCTTTATTCTGGGTGCAGTTTCTAAAAGTATTGCAACGGTGCTCACATACCCAGCAATCAGGTATGAGAAACCTTTGCAAAAATTATGTTTAGTTTTAGTAACGGTAAGGCGGCATAATTTCATTGGTAATGTAATATCCACTTAGTTACGTTTCTTCTTGTGTTTTACACCAGGATCTTTATTTGTATTGGTATTGCTTTTTTGCCTTTTGCGTTTTCCCATTGTATTCCTCAAAGAAATTGCTGTTATAGAAATTGCTTCTCCGTAGACAAGTTTGTGTGGTACCGTTTGTAAAAAAGTTATTTTAGATCCTAAGGTAAATAATTTGTTGGATGGATTGAAGATGGGTTCCAGTCTTTAAAAGAGTATGGAGGCGTTTGAATTTTCAGTTTGGTACAGTCTCTTGTATTTCTCATGTAGTTAGTTTGGTGAAAAGGGTAAAAGCTTACATGCCTCATGTTTCTTACAATCGATGTCCTCCATCCAATGTTTGTTTACAAGACCATGTCACATTCATATTGGGAGCAGCGGATTTCTCGAGTATGTTAATTTTTGTTGTTGTGGATGTTATCAATAAAGATGGGTCTATGAATGGGATTTGATAATTTATTGTATTTATTGTAGTTTTTTGTGATCCTTTCTGAGTTAGATCCTCTGTTGTCTATTTATTTCTGTTGGTGCTGGTTGAGTATTTTCACTGTTTCAAAACTATTGTTGTTTATACTTCTTTCTTCACTTCTATAAACAAATACATATAGATTAGTTCTCCTCATGTATGTATTTTGTATAAATTTATGAAACAGGTGTAAGGTAATGGTTCAATCTTCAACGTCAAACGATGAGAAGAAGGAAGGCCGATCCAAAACACCCAAAACAATGTCCGGTGCGTTGTATTCCATCTGGAAGAAAGAAGGTGCCTTGGGCTTCTTCAAAGGACTACAGGCTCAAATTCTGAAGACCGTCTTGAGTTCTGCTTTGTTGCTCATGGTAAAGGAGCAGATCTCAAAAAGCACATGGATTTTTATTCTTGCTATTAGTAGGTATTTATTTGTTTCTACAAGGAGATTGAAAAATGTGTAAGGTAATAATATCGTAAATAAACTGGCATTAAGTGTCCAATAGCCTCGGATGAATTTTGTAACCCTCGTTAATCTGTTATCAGAATTATGGCCCGCTAAACGTTTAGCTAAATATTATGAGCTCGTTTAAGGTTGTGAAAGCTTAGCTTTTATTCTATGCCTATGTTTGTTATGGCATTTTCTTGCCCATACCATAAGGTTACTTACCATCTTTCGTCTCTTGTGTTGCCCTGGTATTCCGTCTTTGTTCGCTGTAATGAAACCAGGCATCTTTCGGCTGATGATTCTTTGCCAGAGTTTAAATTTTTGTATTTATATACAAGGAATTACCAAATTTTTGGATAACATATAATTAAACAATCTAAATGGTAATTCGACGGGTAGTAGGTGGGAATCTTTTTTGAATGGTAAGTAGTTCTAAATTGATAATACAAAAGAGAGAGAAAGGGTGATGAGAAAATTTATAAATAAAAAAGAAAGTTAGAGATTATCTGAGAGACGACGTTATAATGGAAGTACCTACTATAACAAATGTAATGTAGATTTCTTATGTGAAGTTTCAAGTGATATAAGTTATCAATCTAGACATTTAGCTAGTTGTTCATTATGGAGGGATTTGTGCATGTGAAATTGGATGGAAAGTAAAAAAAATTTTGTCCAATTCTGCAAAGAGGTTGTTTATGCATCTATGAAATTCATTTTTCGACTCTTTAGTAAATTTCAAAATTTGTTTTCTAAGTCTAAATGGTCGGAAATTAAATTTCGTTCTACTTATTATCTCCTTTCTATGTCTCACTCACTTTTGTGAAAGGCTATGATGAGATTGTTGGAAAGAGATAGAAAGAGAGAGAGAGAGAGAGCTCTCTAATTATTTTAATTTATTACTTAAAAATTTTTAAGTCCATAAACCAAATTCTAAAATTAGTTTTATTTTGAAGCCAAGTTTTTAATGGTCATTTTAGAGTTCTGATTTTTTTTGCAAGTTCAGGATAGGTTGATTATAGCTTCAAGATCTTATGATGATTTCTTCTATTTCTTCGTCGAGGCTCTAAGATTTGGAGAATTTTGAAAGGTATTTTCCCCCAACTTGGAAGAAAGGAGTTTAATAAGATTGAGAGTTATTTTAAGTGTTGAGAATAAGACATAAAATGGATTTTCCCTAAACAACTTTTTAATGGTGAAAATAAATGTAGAAAACAATAAAAACTAATTATAAACAAATACCAAATATTTTTAATGTGTAAAACCTCTCCCAGGCACCATCAATCAATAACTAATAATAGATATACATGATATTCTTTAGTACTTAACTAAAAGTATCATATATTCACAACCACCATCAATCAATGACATAAAATAACAATACAAACAAGAGGTAAACAGATTACTCAATTAGACCTTTTATGTTTCAGAAAATTTTACTCACTGTATTATTTTGAAACTTCGTAAAAATGAAACTTTATGAGTCTAATCTGTTAACAAAATTTTGACATAAATAGACTTCATTTCGTTATTTAAACTAACTTTTTACTAAGAGTGTATACTGTAAAATTGCACTAATGAATTCCTTTTCAAACCTCTTTCGAATCTAAAACTCTACTACTTTGATTCTCGATCCAATTCTCTAAATTAAAGAATTACAATCTTATCGATAGAATTTCAACTTGATTTAACTGCAAACATCTTTTTGATCGACCTTATAATCAATCAAAGTGATGTCACTGTAAAAGAGAAGAAAGAACAAATTAGCCATCACTTCTCTTGTGTAAAAAACGTATTGTCATGTTTTCGTCTCCTTTCTGACAAAATCTAATAAGGTTAAATAGGAAAATTAGATCAAGGTTTCTACAAAATAAATAAATAACAAAGAAGGCCATCTTCAATGTAAAGGAAAGCCAACACTAAAGAATCCTATACAGATGGTATTTTGGAAGTCAAGCTCCCAAGAGGTAGAAGGCAGAAATCTAACTTAATCTGAATGTCGTTGGTTTGAAAGTTGTTATCCTAAACAGTTAGAAAAGGATCGGAAAAAGAATCGTCTGAGATTAGGAGAGAACCTTGTCGATGCAGGAAACGAGACAAGGATGGAATACAAGCAGTAGAAATTAACTAAATAGACGAATTTATTGTTGTGAGCAAAACGAAGAACTTGTGCCTTCGAGAGAAGCAACTTACATGTTATTGGCAAGGAGTCTCGTTCTTTTCCGAATCCGAACGCTCCGATGCGAAGTCGCCTTCATGCGAGAGGACAACTCCCGTCACGCATTGATCCAAGGGTTTTTTTGGGTGACCTTTACCTTTCCGGTGCCTACACGGCGGGTTTAAATTAATTACAAATAATAAACTTTTAGTTTAAAAATCGCATTCTTTGGTTGGCAATCATAAAACATAATTCTAGTCAACCAGAAAAATCACACACAACCTTATACATATATCTTCTAAGTTGTAAATTAGAACTTACGTGAACATAAGTTTGAGTTAACAAAATACGCTCGTACAAATAATAAAGAAAATCCATCAAAGCATGAAATTTTCTCGTCGAAAGTAATGTCAATTAAATGGTTAAATAGCCGAAACTAACCTAAAGGACCGTCATCGTCGAGAAAAAATTGCGATGACCAACAGAGTACACCCAATTTAATATTTAAATTTAAACTAAAAACTATCGTTATCGGAGGTGTGGTAAACAGTCAAAATCCTTCCGTGATTGGTCGTGACAGTCAACCGGTGGACCCACTTGACAGTCATCGCCGTAGGTCACAAATTGATTGATAACCATAAATGTGTTTTTATTTTTTTGTCATTGATGATTTTCTATCGTCGAGAATGTGGCCGATGAAAAAATGATAAATACATTTTCTTGATAATAGACACTTCTCTCTCTCTCTCCCTCTCTCTCTTAATTTGACACCTGTAACAAAATTGTTGTAAATAATAACAACGAAATTAGACTCTTTTTCGTAATGGTTATATTTTAACATGAGATTAAGAAGATGACTAACCACGTTACCTTTTTGCTGATACTTAAGTTATTACGGATGGTTAATAATTTCTATATAGTTAATCGGTATATCATATTTTTCATTACTATTTAAATTTCTATTACGTGTGTCAACACCTTATTATCAATTAATAGTTACGGATGGTTAATAATTATCATTTTGTCCGTTATCAAAATCTTAATAGAATTTCATGTTAAGTGGATAGATATCTTCCAAGACATTGTATCTTATTCTTTGAAGTTAATAAATATCCTTAAAAAGATTTTACCACCAAAAGATATCGAAGAAATCAATAATATATATAAGATCGATGAAGTAAGAAATACTTTTAAAGTATTGTTTGATATATCTTAAAATTAAAAAGAAATTGTATAAAACTACCAATAGCTTACGTATAATTTATGGTTTACAATGTTAAAATGTAAAATATGAGTGTATATAAAAATTTAGTGTGATTAAGATACACATGTTTAGAAGATTGAATGGTAATATTACAAGTGAAAATTTTAAAAATATTTTTATTAAAATAGAATAATTATACTTATTAAAATAAAAAAGAAATTAAAAGAATTGAAAGCCATATATATACGGCACGATGCTCGCGCGAATGGCGTCCAGCGGGCGACACCACTACTTTTGAGCAGGAGAAAGGGTAAGGGAGAAGGGTGCACGCGAAAGGATGACCGCAGATCTCACCTGAGGAATCCCCCAAAGGAATCTATCAAACCACCCAAGAGGACCAATGCCAATGCGTGGTGGTATTTGATGGCAAAGTTGCCACCTTTTTCGTCCCAGCTGCATCCCTTCACCACCATCCCCCCCAACTCTTAGTTCACCATAAGTAGTAGATTCCATTATTGTGGCTCCTGTGCCTAAAGGTGTTTTTGCGTTTTGTTGGTGTAGCTGCAGAAGAAGTGGAAGGAAGGAGTGGCTTGTGGGGATTTCAAGTTCAGCATGTGGGTGCTTCTTCTTTCCCTTTTGCATGCATCTGTTTCTCCTTTTCTTTTTTTCTGAAAGGTTTCTGATATTAGTGGTTTTGTCTTGTTGGTTTTTCTGTTTGTGGTCTTGTGGCTTCTGGTTCTGATTCACTTGCTAAACTTGATTTCATATATGGTAATCAGTCCAACTTGCTTTGATGCTTGTTTTATTATTTAATGGCAGAATTGAATAAGCCATATTGGGTTATTTAATTCTCTCCACGTGTTTCGAAAGTGCTTCCTGCTAAATGATGAACAGACACCAAGTTCTAAGTAAAAAGGAAGTTTTTTATTGGTGAAATTGTCAGAACGAATGCACTACTTTTCTTCAATTAACCCTAACGAAGATTATGTGGTGTGGATTACTTGACTCAAACTCATTGTATTGCGAATATACTTCTGGTTATGCGACAATTCTTTGGTTGGGTATTAGGTAGGATCTTGCCGTAGTTTAGAGGAATTTCGATGCTTATCCCGTTATGTAGATTAAACAATGATATCAGTTTCTGTAGCATAAGTTTGTAAATTATGCTAACACATCGCAGACCTTCAATCTGCGACTAAAAACATCCTTGTCTTCAAACTAGATTTTGTAATCATCCTTAGTCCTTATGTAAGAAATGATGGAGCAAATTATTCCCAATTATTTCAGCAGTTCAAAGGATAACACTTCTGCTCATATATCCCACTTCTGAGCTGTAACGAAGAAGTGTTCCATCTAACTGAAAACTAACAAATTTTGTTGTTTTTGCATGGCATGTCTTACCTCGTCCCTTTATTTTGAAATTTCCAGAAGACTTGCAGCAGATGAGAGTAGATCTTCATCGCTATACCTCAATGCTCTCTCATCTGCAATTCTTCTGAAACTTTCAGGTTTACCCACATTAATTGATTTCAATAAGACCAGAAAAGTTGCTCCATGCAATTTGCAACAAGTTTTCACTGTTATACAAATATGAAATGAAATGGACATCAGTGAATTGGTTTATGGAAGGTGCAACAAGTTGTCACGGTTATGTACTGTATAATTTCATTCTTATGCTTCATACTTTGTGTTCGCAAACTCACTTACGTTTTTCTCTTTGACAGAAGACCAGTATGGGGACATTGCCACCAGAAAAAGGGACTCTGATACCAGAAATCTATTCATCATTAGGTTTAAACATACAAGGAAAACAAGCTTCTGAGACTCCACGAGTGTTGTCAGTGTTTTCCTCTCTTCTTCAAAGAACTAGTCGAAGGAATGAGACATTGTTGGAGGCAATAAGAAAGAAGCAGGCTGTTTCTGTTTTTCATGGTCTGAGGGTACCTAATATAACCATCAAAAGATATATCGAGCGGATATACAGATATGCAAAATGCAGTCCATCTTGCTTTGTTCTTGCTCATATATATATAGACAGATTTGTCCAGCAGCCTAATGTACATGTCACTTCTTTGAATGTCCATCGATTGCTGATCACAAGTGTCATGGTAGCTGCCAAGTTCACTGACGAGGTGTAAGTACATATGCATCCATAAATCTATGGCGAATACCTTCTTTCTATTGCACATTTATTGATAATTCATTCTGAAAAAAATTTGAGTTATACAATATAGATACTGCTATATGTGTAAATTGTGATAAACAGCATAATGACTTAGGATCTATAATAAGTAAGATATTTAAATACTTAGATCTATAATAAGTGGTCATGGCGAAATTATAGAGGATATTATTCACAGGATTAAAGTAAGATAGATGAAGTAGAGAAATACTTCTAAGTGTTATGTGATAGGAGAATATTCTTAAAATTAAAAGGAAAATTCTATAAAATTGTTATTCACACAACTACCCTTTGTCTCAAAATGTTAAGTTGTCAAGCATGACTGTATGTAAAAAATTAGTATTGTTGAGATGGATTAGTGGTAATAAAGATAAACTAAAAAAAATGATTTTATTAAGAATAAAATAGGAGTTGCACCAATTGAAGATAAGATATGAGAAAATTGGATTAGATGGTTTGATCATATCCATAGGAGATCAAAGAATTGCACATTTGACATGATGAGCAAAATACAAATGGGTCGTGGCAGGAGTGGATTCCAGAAGGGATTCAGGGTGGATTTTGAATTAGACTTAAAAGGACCTTGAGCAACACCTGAATATTCCGTGGAGATTAACTAGCAAGTGCCTGAGGCAGAGTATCTACACCTCTTATTCCATATCTGTATATTAAGTTGTAAATCAAATCCAAGATGATTTTTGTTGCTATTTAGCTTAGTCTCGTTTGTGAAACTGGCCTAAACCTTGGTTTTCCTTATTCCATATGTTTTCAGTTGTTTATTTTCTTATACCTTATTAACATTGGATCAGATGATAGTCCTCTAGACATAATTTGGAAATGACTCCATCCATGTTTTGATTGCAGATTTTACAACAATGCGTACTATGCCAAGGTTGGAGGTATAAGCACAGCAGAGCTGAACAAAATGGAGATAAGTTTCTTATTTAGTCTGGATTTCAGACTTCAAGTGAGCACCCAGACGTTTGGAAGGTACTGCTTGCAGTTGGAGAAAGAAGTGGTCGCCGGACGATCCCAAGTAGAACGACCGATCCAGACTTGTGGGCTGAACGGCTGGAAGAGCAATGAAGAGCCTAAAAGCAGGCCGCCAATGCAAAAATACGGTTGTGGGGCAGTCTAAGTGGGGGAACATACTGGTTTTTGTTTTCCTTGCAAATTCAACAAGATTGCTGACCAATTGGTAACGACGTTCTCCATTCATTGTTTGTGCTATTTGTAGGCAAATGACAACATCTGAAATTTAGGATGACTATTATCTGTTATCTGTAATCCTCTACCACCCATTTTGAATGAAAACTAGCGTTGATATGGGGTTTGATCTACCTTGATAAATAACTAGATCTTTGGAAACCAGACCTAGATGTGCAAGACATTTTTGTGAATCATCCAACGAATATGGTTTGTCGGCAATCAAGCAGGTATAAAGAATATTGACAAAAGTTGATTATGATATCATTGCCTACCTGAAAAGAAATTTTGCACTGATGAGTATACATACATGACGTTTTACAATTGACTCCAGAGTTGAAAAGACTCATCCAAACCCTCTAGAAGCTTACAGTCATGAAAAAATATATATGATTGATCAAGATGGCTACGTCAAAAATGCTTATCTTCTCATCACCTTCAACCATTTTGTGAATGAGCCTTCTAAATACCCTTTAGAATATCAAACGCTGCTCTAGAAGAGTCAACAACCAACAATACAATTATTAGATTTGAAATCTTCCAGAGAAGCAGCACAGGAAACAGCGCCTTTGACACAGAAGATGGAAGAAGAAACTCAGACATTCACTTTCTCTACTAAGAAATAGACATTCTACCCGTGTTGGAAAGAACCCTACGGGGGCGAATGATCTCCTCCTCCGGCAAGCCGATGTGGTGGTTGTTCGTCGAAGCCATTCCCGAGAGCATAGGAGGACGCTGCAACCGAGCCGGAGACCCGATCACAACTCTCTTCTGAACGCTGAAGCAGAGCTTGCTGCCCTGTGACGGCGCGTTCTTCGGGCTAGCAACTAGCCGAAGCCTCCGGCGCGACGAAGCGTACGTCGGGATCTTTGACACCTGCGGCTGCCGCTGCAGCTGTGCCTGTGGAGGGCTGAGATACTTGCTGCTGCTTGCGTTACCATCGAACCAAGTTCTTCCCTTCCTCCTGCCCGGAGTGGACGCCGCCAGTGGTGTCATGGGTGGAAGCGTGGACAGAGGCGTGGAGGACAGTCTCCTCTTGAAGCTCAAGAACAAGGAGGCGCCTTGAGAAGAAGAAGGAGGAGGAGGAAGTACCTTCTTCTCACCGTCTGATGACCTCAGGTATGCCGTTTGACTTGGAAGTGCGGCAACCGAGACCCTTCTCCTGAGGGGCGCTGGTACTCTCGTAGCCTTCACAAGGGAGAGTGGAGGAGGAGGTCCGTCGGCAGCCACGTGGTTCTTCTCTTTGTTCTCCTTGTCCCTCGAAGACAGGGGGTTGGCGATGCTGTTTCTTCGGAAACCGCGTGGCCGAGGAGGTGGCAACACGTTGGTGATCTTGCGCAGTGGTTGTCGCCGCTGCTCCTTCACGGGTGGCAGCGGGGGCCTGCGGATTCTGGAGGAGCCCTTGCCTTCCGGTTGAATCTTGGCTTTCCTCGCGTCGTATAATTGTTGTTGTTGTTGGCTTTCAAGTTCCCTGACCTGATCATGACAACCAGATCAACAAAACCACAAGAACAACGCTCGCTTTATCAATCAATCAATCAAGATACCTTTTCCTGAAGATTTTTTATGACGCTCTCGCGCGAAGCGTACTTGATATACATCAACTGCAAGTTGTCGTTCAGCTTTGCGTTTTCCTTCTCCTCCTGGCGGAGCTTCTCTGCCATCTGCTTGAACTTGAAGCTCTCAACGTCCTGTTGCTTGCGCGCTGGACCGTGCTCGACTCCCTGCACTCTGGTGGCGAAGTTGAGCGAACAAAGGGTCTCCCCGACATCAGAAGAACTTGGACTGATCTGCACTATCATAAGGGTCTTGCAATCTCCTCCTGTTTTATCAACAACCATCAATGATAATTAACTTAGAGTCAGCAAAGACAGGTCGATCAATAATAATAGTATAAAGTTGTTGTGTGTACCCAAGGAGCTTTGCAGCAAGTGTGTGAGCTTGGAATTCCTGTAAGGTATGTGGTGGTTCTTGGAAGCAAGCGCGGAGATAACGTCACCAAGAGCAGATAGTGACTTGTTTATAAACTGTGACTCTTTCAGTCTCTCCCCTTCCACATCGATCTTCCCAACACGCTCACTTCCAGCCAAATCCACCAGCCACAGGTGACTCCTGCTCTTCTGCCCGTTCAACAAGTTCTCTGCTTTGACTGTAACCCGTAACAGGCTTCAAGTGACATAAGATGCTTGTCATTTACAATCCAAGAAGGGTTTTTTTTTTTTTTTTTTTGATAATGATGGTGTTTTCGTTGAAGTCTAAACAGTAAAATGATCTTGCAGAGAAAGTGAAAGCAGTCAACTTGTTTGAAGCATACCAGTGCGAGCGGCTGCTCATTTCGTTGGCATTGGTTGAACCCACGGATCTATTTTTCTGTCCAGTCCCAAGGAGCGCCCACACTTCTTCTGTGGTGGAAGCTGGAGCTTCGGTTAGTCCAGGTACCTCTTGGGTCCCTTCAGCTGCTTGCTTTATATCCAACCTTCATCATAGACAATCAGCGGGGAATCAAATTGAAATCAATCTCGATTGCAGATTGGGAAGGAAAAACTAAACGTCGCACCAGTAATGGGGCAGCAACTTACTTCTTTTCTTGGTGGTTTGAACTCTCCAAAAGATCTCTAATTTTCTCATTATAAACCTCCAGCATGCTAACATGGAATTCATATCTCATTGTAGAACCCCTCTCTCTTGATAATCTGAAAATCTCCTCCAGTGTTCTATAGTTAACGCCTCGGTCTTCTTCAGTCCCTTCCATGGTGAACGTCTTCCCGGTTCCCGTCTGCCCATAGGCAAATATGCAAGCATTGTACCCGTCCAACACCGATCTCACAATTGGCGAGGTTTCAGCAAAGATTGTTTCTGCAATAACCACATTTCTCACTTACAACCACAATAAGCGGGGCAGTATTATCGCGATTCAGATCTATCAATTGCCGTTACCTTGATTATCTTGGGTCCCAAAGACACGATCAAACTTGAAGTGCTTTTTGGATGTATCAGAGGAGAGTATCTGCAGTTCTCTTTCTTGAGAAGGGTCGAAATTGAACACAGATGAGTATCCTTTAGATACCTCTACCGAGTTCAATGGCCTGCATCTGCAAAAGACTCGGATGTTCCCTTTCATTTCCATGAGTTCATTATACAGACGCTTCCTCTCAGCGTACTCTTGATTGTACTTCTTCATCAATGTTTCCTTCTGCACTTGATATTTTCTCAACGCACAATTATACTTGGTGCCTAATTCCAAACAAAGCCATCAACGATCATTCATCTATTTTGCTTACCAACCTTCCAGTCGAATGCATCTATCAAAGGTCTCAGGGGAAAAAGTACATACCTAGAGCATAAACAACGGAAGAATGATCCATGTCTTCCAGTGACTCGGATGGAATAAGGCCGTCGTCCTCTATTGACTGAACCGGAACAATTGAAAATTCACAGAAAAGTACAAATATTGGGTGAATTCCAAACATGAATTCCGTCAGCAATTAATACTATCATGGTTTGTCATAAATAATGATTAGAATTGTAGCTATGAAAAAGACAAGGTGGTCTAGACCGGTAGGATATTTTCCCTTACCTGAAGGATGCTGGTCATGCGATCAATGTCCAGTTTATGAGTACATTTCAGAGCTGGGTGATCTGAAACATCTGAAATGGTACATTTGTCGGCCACTAATACTAATATTTCCAATTGAAAAATGTGACTAAATTACTGGTAATTTCCCTCTGAAAAGAACAAAGAATAACAAATTCATCTAAAAAAAATCTACCTTCTTGTTGATCTAGATTAGGATTTGGGCTTTTGGTGTGCTCGGAACCAGACCCATTTTCTTGAACTTCAGTATCCAGAACTGAATGCAAAAACAGAGAAAAAAAAAACTCAAATCAAGCACCCACAAATTCCAAAATCAGCAAAAGGAGCGCACCCTTTCCCAAATGAGTTCTTTTCTAGGTTTTTATTCTTACCTTGGAATTCTTGGAGGTCTGAACCATCCTCCATCTCCTCCTCCTCGTCCTCCTCACCCAGTGGATTCGAAGGCGAGGGAGGAGGAAGAATGTGTTCCGGGTGACGCTGAGCTCCCGGATCCTCCACCATAGCCTCCTCCTTTACTGGCGGCAGAGAGCGTGGGGGAAGTAAGGTCTCGACTTCCATCCCTGGCCTTCTCCCGAACGATTGGTTCAGACAAGAAGAAGAAGAAGAAGAAGCAGAAGAAGAAGAAGAAGAAGAAGAAGAAGAAGATTCTTCCTCGGTGTGAACAAGAAGAGACGATAGAGAGTGACGGCAGAGAGGGGGAGAGAGGAGACGACGAGAGTGAAGAGGAGAGGAGGCTCCAACGGTCAGAAACAGGGGAAGATCGTCCTTCCCTACCGTTTCGATTTTAAAATTTCAACTCAACGTCACCCTCTTCGTGGTTAAAACAATAACCAAAGTACCACCCCTGTCGGCTGTCGTCTCTCTCTCTCTCTTGATCGACTTACGAATCAGACGGACGGTGAATGATCACAGCGTCCAGATTTAATCAACAATTTTTTAATAAAATTGGGATACGGAAATTTTTTTTTGCAAAATATTGGATACAGAATTATGAAATTAAGGCGTGATGTAGAGCATAGAGCTTATATATGCCAGAAAATATGGTATGGTTTTTTGTTAAATAAAATATCGCTTTTTCTTGAGCCCTTAGGTTACAATTAAATTCCTACAAGCATCCAAATCTCATGGAACATAATTTGAGATAAATTTTTTTCTTCTCGGGTATCATTTTCAAAAACATTATATTATCATATATACCATTATAAAATAAGATATATCCTCTAAAAATCTATTATCTAAAATGTTACAACGACATTTTAGATCATTATGTGTGATTGAAATGTATTTTACACACATTAATGGTTAACGAGGACTTGTTGAGTTCTCATTTTGAAGTAACTTTTATGATTGCAACATCACGTAATTTTCTAAATGGTACTTTTATTTTTTTATTATGAATATCTATAAGGTAAACGTAACCGTATAGATTTTATATTATATAATTATAATAAATATACGATAAATTTTTACTGAAATTAAATAAATATTGAACTTTGAGCTGAGGACTTTGAAATTTTCATAAAAAATGACTTACTAAAAAATAATGAAAATGAGTCTGATTTGAAGTATATGTGAGGACATGAACGATTTGGTGAAGGATACAGAATTTTGCATCAGGCCGGAACTGCTACTTTGAGGGATTCAAGTATCTGATTTGGTGAAGGATACAGAATTTTGCATCAGGCCGGAACTGCTACTTTGAGGGATTCAAGTATCTGGTCATCAATGTCAAATTTCATCGGCTTCTTGTCTCTGCCACTGCCGACATACTCCACAAATCTCTCCTTCAGATCTTCTGCAAGATTTGTAGTGCTGCTCCATCCCAATACTTCTCTGGCAGCTCTCGGTTCTGCATAGAAATGCTGCAACACCAAACAAGTTTCAAGTTAATAATACTCAATGGTGGTAACCTCAACAAGGCAACATTTGTTTGGGATGGAAGAAGTACCATGTTCCGAAATGGAAATGCCTTTTTCGCATCGACACCTACTGCTTTCGGATCGTAGTGGACGATCTCGACTTCACGGCCAGCAACTTTTGCACAGATCTTTGCCAATCCATCCAGAGTCACGGATCGATCGCTAACACAGTTGAAGATATGGCCGCTAGCTTCAGAAGATTTCTCTACAGCAGAAGATAGCATGCTGGACAAGTCCCTGACATGTGAGATGTTGGTAAGTTGCATCCCTGAACCTGGAATGGGGACTGGTCTATCTCGAACAATTCCTGGAGATCAGCAGCCATCCATTAGCACGTAGTTCAAGTACACAACTGCCAAACAAAACAAGTTAATGCCATCATTGTCTTCGTGCACGCCCCATATGTTGCAGGTAAAACATGAACATTTTCAGTGGAAAACTTCTTTAAATTTAATTACCGATATTAATTAGATGATAACAGTTCCCATTCCATGGCAATGAGTGATCAAGTAAATTGGGATGAAAACCACAAATAAATTCAGAGCAATGTTACCACATGGGTGTGGGAAAGATGCATACTGTCAAAGAACCACTCTTCACAATCTTTGTTGTTTCCAGATCCTGTCATGTACTGGGGACGGAATATAGACCAGCTGCTAAAAGATAGACCAGCGATGTACTTCTCCACTGCCACATGACTTGCATCATCTTTGACAATGTCCTAGCACATCCAAGGAAATACTAAGGCAAATTGATCCAAGAAAAGGATCAATAACAACAATCAATTCCTTAGTTCAGTGCTATGGGCATGTTTGGTAGACTGTAGCTTATATCTAATGTAATGCAAAGTAATTGAATTACATTTTTAATTAGATTACAATATTTATGTTTTTATGATTAGAAGCTTTAAAATTTGATTACAAAAATCAAGTTTGAGACATCATTCAATTAATTAAATACGAGCTTAAATGATAAAATTAACTTTTCATATAATTTTAAAATTAATTTATATTTAATTACCAAACGTTTTCATTTGATCAAGTAATGTAATTTAATTACATTATATTAAGATTACGGTTAACCAAATGAGACATGTATAATTGGTAAGTAGCATATTAATAAAAGGGGAAAACATTATCCAACCCAAAAAATTCTAAAAATAAGATGCACAAGAAAGATCATTTACATCAATGGATACATAAATGCACTAGGATTTAACAAATTTTCACATGGGGGTCTTTGCCCTTCAAAAAAAACAAAAGTGAGGCCTTCCTCCCGGCTTAATTTTAAATTTATTCTACAAAAAATTCAACCATATGATTTGGCACTAAGCTCTCTTTTAATACCAGGGCTAATGACCCTGACCCTGTACACATGCAATTTAAGTTACTTGTTGTATTCAAATTTTATATGTTCAAAATCTACAGAATTGTAGGGCAAATTCAGTCAAAATTTATATGTCCAAAATCTACATTTTTCTTAACCTCTATAAAGATCTTTGTAGCAAAATGTTTAAATGATCTTCAAATTTTATGAATTTAATAAGCATGTTCCTTTCATGATTTATAATCCTATACTCATTCATAGCAATCTTAGTTTCTTATATTATAACAACAATGAGAATTCCATCATATTTATGTTAGATGCAAAATGCTCATCCTTTTCACCGATGATCAATCCTTGTGATGGTTTAGATTCTGCTGTCACTTAATATGAGAAAATTTAATATACCATCATATGTATTTGAAATTCAAATTCTGATTTGACTTAGCCACCAAATTTGGAGTCAGCGTCCCCAATATCACACTAAGATGAGAGTGTAAAGGATGTTATGATATCATGTGATGCTAGCTGGATGGATTACCGCCATATATAGTCTGATGAACACTTTTGAAGGAATGAACCCTAACTCTCCTACTATAAAAGGGGGCACAAAGAGTCCTTGAACACCTTGGCACATTTTTACTTGTTCACATCATCTTTGACTACCACAAAGTCTTCTCATTTGCTTGATTATCACCCTTAAAAACCACTTCAACGTGCCATTACATTGGGACTCTGTCTACTTGAATACTTCAAACTCAACTTCTTCCTTTCTTCTACTTCATTCATCAAGGTCTTTGGGTGAAGGCTATATGAATGCAATTTTTATTTTATCTTAAATTATAGATAGAATAACATTTGCATAAATCAAAGAAAATCCCTTCGGGATATTATTTTTTCTTTTCATTTCGTGTTTTACTTCTTTATTTCTTTTACATATTCTTGTACAAAATCTTACTAATTTCTTATTTTATTTGATTCATTGGATATGAGAAGAAGAGGAGCCTGCTATCACAGTAAGGCATGAAACAAAATGGATGGTCTACTTCATTAAAATTGAGGATGAGACAAAGGACAAAGCAAGGTGTAATTACCAAAAAGGGTAGCTAACATTAATATTGTTTCTTTAGACAAATTTAGGGGTGAAAAAGAAACGAAATCATGGTGCCAGAAGCAAGAAGCCTAACTCAAAAAAGAAGAAGCTAAACCTTGAGAACTTGAATGTCAAAGCTCCTGATTTTAAGAAGTCAACAAGACTAATGTATGTTTCGAATGCAGAAAGATAGGGCAATGATATTACTGCAAAGCATAAATGTGAACAAAGTTGTGATGAAGATTGGACATGAAAATATAGCAAAGAACGAGGCTAAGTGGTAGTTGCCTTTAATATCTTCCATAGTTTGTTACAAGTTGTAATCTATTGGTTTGCAAGCTTCTACCTCATCATTAGTTTAGCTTGTTATTAGCTGGTGTAATTATAAATATGTACTCTTGTCTTCATTCAAAAACCAATGAATAGACACCAGCATTTCATCTAACTTCATCTTCTTCTCTATCAGACCTTAGTGCTACATGCCATGTTTGAAACAACCAAGCATGGTTCTATTCCTCACATGACAAAGAATGAGTCCATGATCATCACAAACAACAGGTAGTCAAAAATATCATTATTGAGTTCTATCTTGATGATTTTGGATTAGAATGATGTGTCAATGGAGATAAAGTTATATATTCCTTTATTCTACTAATGCAATATTTCAACATAACGACATCCATAATGAGTGACTCGTTAATGATTGATGATATGAGGACGTTGGTGGATCTATCAGAAGACACCAAATTGATTGAGTGTACATGAGTCTTCAAGAAGAACATATTAATTGATGGTTCAGTGGATAAAGGCAATGCTAAACAAGAATTGACACAACAAAAATGTATTAATTATTTTGATACTTATTCTCTCTAATAGCTTGTCTTTACACTACAATTGTTGATTGCAGTGAATGCAATATAAAAATTAATGATACATTAGATGGACATAAAGAATATTATAAATGAAAACTTTACTGAAAGAATTTACATGATTCATTCTGAGACAATATTTGTAAATTGGTCAATATTTATATGAACTAAAACAAATTCCCAAAATATGACATGACTTTAAAAGTCATCACATCAAATTGTTATAAAGTAAGTAAAGTAGACAATTGTATTTATAAGAATTTCCTAATGGTATAGGTCTTTGTATGAATGATATATTTATATTTAGTGCATATGCAATTATCATCCCAGTTTAATATAAAAGGTATGAAACTTATAGATATGATCATGGGGATTAAGATACTGAGGTAAGATATGATCATGGGGATTAAGACACTGAGGTCTATAGGGGTCTTCAACTTGACACAATCCCACTATATTGAAAACGTACTTCTATATTCAAAAGTGATTGAAAGTCACATCTATGTGATGAATTGCAAGCAAGGAATTTAATTCGACAAAAAATGAAATGTGTCAGACTTTGATGGAAATCAAGGTAGACATTTAGCAAAATCACAAAAGTCCCCAACAAAGGTCCAAAAACATGAATTTTAATGTGAAAATTTAAGACAAGCTACATTATGTCTCTAGTTTTTATAAGATAAATCAAAATTTTATTTTTTTGCATCAAATATTCTTATGATTTATCTTGTGTCTAATAACTTTAGTTATGATTATTTTGTCCCAATGGCAACATTTCATATGGAAAATTTTGATAAACTATATTCTGAATATTTGAAAAAAATTGCATTGCAAGTTTAATTGTTAGTATTTAGTATCCCTTCACAATGAAGATAAAATAATGATGGATTAATGGATGATAAGAGAATACCAATTGACTAACATCATTTGGTTGGAAAGATCATTGCCACTGATCAATGATTACCATCACTTAGTTGGAAAGATCTGAAATCATTGATTAGTGTATTCAACTCTATGGTTTTTCTGTCTACCTAGATTCATATATTAGATTTTCATACTTGTATCATAGGCTTTCTATGGATTAGTGATGCCAACGGAAGTACTCTATGACTCGACGGGTGGGTGGCTGACAAGCCCCTCGTTATTCACTGAACTGGTTGCCAGAATCCACCAGCATTACAAGGTTGGAATCCATCAACGAAAAGAGAAACTCATACATGAAGAAATAAAATTGGAAAGAAGATCATGCTAAAGAACATGCAAGACTGGGTTTCATTCCAAAGTGATTCCCAACCGACAATGGTAAAAAGAATGGTCACATGAGTTGATGCATTAATGAACTTTAGCTATCCTCCGTCAATCAGTTTCAAAACAACATCACTAAAGCCTTTGTTTTGAATAATAAAGTGAGAAACTCAAGTTCAAGGGCAAAGTGTCTCCATATTGGTAGAGGGTTTTTTTTCATATGCAACATTAGTTGTGGATGTGGTGTGATTAACATAAGTTTGACACTTCTTTCATATTCACTAACTTTTTTCTTTTTTTTATAACCTTTTTTCATTAATAATATGATTATATTTGAGCTTTCTTTGAAATCAAACATGCTCCTTATCTTCCCTATTAAGTAGAAAGTTACAGAGAAACCTCATTCTTGCCAAAAAGACATTCAAATCATGTTCATACAATACTTTTGAATTAAGGAGAACATATTTTTCTTGTTGTTGAAGTTAAATGTTAAAAGGCAAGAGACGAACAAGCTTTATAAAAACCATTTTAGCATATTAAGCAAGTAAAACATACCCCTTCAACATGAGGAGGCTCATCAGTTGGCTTGTATATACCAGCACTACTAATGTATAAGAATTGTTTTACACCTGCACTCTTGGCCCAATCAGCAACAGGCCTAAAATTCAAAATGAATTAAGATTAAGGATCTTATGATGGAAATGAGACTTAAGAATCCTCAACATTTCATATTTCCTATTGAAATTTACAAGAAATGATAACTTGAAATTGACCAACACAATTACAAATACCAACATCTAGAGACGGATGAAATGATGATTAGCAAAAGCCTCCATTTACAAATTTCCTATTGAATTTATTACCAACTTAAATGATTGTCCAATAGCTGATTGTAGCAAATTATTGCATTATTTTAAAAAAATAAAAATGATTCGGTGGTGAAAGTATTGAAAAGAACATAACTACTCGATCCCACATCACACATTTAATCTAGTAAATTGGATGCACACCTCACAGTGTCGAGATCCTTGCCATTATTGTCCAACACTACATCAAAAGCAGCGTCACCCACAACATCACCCACCTCATCCGGGTTCCCCCACACCGTGCAACCACCGGCACTCACAATCTCCTGCTCAAACAATCCAATAACAAAAAAAAAAGGCACTTGATCATGATCAAATTTGACATACAAATCAACGCTAACACATGCCATCTTAACTTCACGCAGAAAACTCTCATACCGAGAATCTGGTGAAAGGGGGCTTCTTCATCTTGTCGGATTCCTCCTCCCCAACGGTGAGAATAGTGACCCCGTGTCCGGAGTCGAGCAACTGGCGGGCAAAGTAGAACCCGATGACGGCATGGCCTCCGCTGTTGGTGTTGACGATCAGGACCCTCTTCTTGGCGCCGGCGCTGGAGGCAGAGACGCGGAATGCGGAGGGGAAAGCGGAGGCGGCGGAGGAGGAGGGGCGGAGGGGGATGGGGGAGGAAACGGAGAGGGAGGAGAGGGAAGGGGAAGAGGAGAAGGAGAGCGAGGGGGGGATGAATGGAGGGGAGGGGAGTGCGGCGGAGCGGGGGGGGAAGTTTGGGGCGAGGAAGGAGAGGAGTGAGGAAGCAGTGGCCATGAGCGGTGTGAGGTGGGAGAAGTGAGGGAGTTGGGAGGACTCGTGGTTGATAAATGGGCGGCTTGTGATCGCGGGAGAGAACTCCAACGGTCAGAACCGCCGCCATATGGAAGAAGTCATGGTGTGGATAACGAACCGCATCAGATTATTTTTATTTTTATTTTTATTTTTTTCAAGTTAGCCACTGGATTTATACTAGTAAGAGGTCATAAAATTTTTTTACGAATCTTTAGATTTGTCTTTGTGATTGATTTTTTTTATCTCAATCTAAAAAAAAGTTAGACACTGATTTCAAGACTTAGATTCATGAGAATTTAAATTATAACAAAAATGGCAATGGTGACGTAAATTTTAGCAAGGAAAAAATTTAGATTTCAAATTGTAACAAAATAGTAGCAGTATCGAAAGAATTGTATGATCTTCTAAATTAAATTAAAGATGGTGCATGAACATATATAAAACAATATTGACATCGCAATATTGGAATGAAATGTAGGAGAGTATTTGACATCGCAAGGTGAAAATTTGTAGGCTACGTAATTATATTTATAAGTTTGGATACCGCTTAGATGCGTTGGTAATGGCAAAAGAAAAATTTCAAATACAATCATCAACATAACTGTTGTCAATGGTGTTATTAATCCTAATGGTCAACTTAGTCAGTATATTATTTACGTAAATAATAAGTGATTTATTAGGCAATTTTCTATCACCAAATTGGAATATCATTTTATAAAATTGATATGCTTTCTTTCTTCGAGAAACTTTGGATGGCTTAAAGTGACCAAAACGGTATGCTAGTATAGACATCCCCTTCATTGGGGTTGAGCCCTCGAAGAGACACCCGCCTTCATATGGATGACAGCGAGATGGGCTCAAAGGCTCATAATCTCTTTTGCTTGAGCCCAAAGGTCTTTTTTGGTGTAGGCTCAAATGGCTCCATTACCATTACCTTCTTTGCATGAGTCTAAAGACTCACCATCTCCTTTGCGTGGACTCGTCGATGACCTATTGCCTCTTACACAGGACTGAAGGCCGGCCCCATTATCTCCTTCGTCAAAACTCCAAGTGACACGTCAACATAGGGCCCACCCTCCTGTCGTCACTTAGATGGACAATTAGCACTTGTCCTTGCCAACCACGTTAGCCAAGCTATCTATGCATTGCCAGCTAAATAGGCCACACACCCACCCTAGGTGACGATTGTTCGACGATTTCCGCTCGTCCAACTAACAATCATTTGAGGATTTTTTGTTTGTCCTCTGAGCAACCACCATCCAATGACTGTCGTTTGAAATTTTCTATGTAACAACCAACTACTTGATGCCTATTAGACAATTCTATTAGTGTACGCTCGCTGGACGCTAGGTCTCTCTCATGCACCACCCACCTAACGCTTCTCAATCAAGGCATTTTTCGATGGATGTTACCCGCTCGCTTGGTTGTACCACACACACACACACACACACCACCTGATAATTGTTAGTTGGATCCAATGCGCATGCCAAGTCATGTCAATGTCTGCCACGTGGAGTGATCCAACGGCCTAAATTCAAATTGCTTGCTTGCTTGCCACCTCAGTTGCCGCGTTAATTAACTGCCGATTGTATAGCTTTCGAAGGTTGACCAACAATCTTGTCAGCTACTGTCAAGCCTTTTAGGCCTTTATGGTACTTGTGCCAACCTAGAGATCGGATTTTGGCCGTGCAGATTATAAGGGTCGTAGGTGCCAACCAATTGAGGCCCATTCAGTCATTGACGATCAAACTACACACACATTACTATCTCCCACGTCCATCGACCTTCACAACCTACATCCATCCACTGCCTCAGGGACATTAGGAGAGACCTCCATTTATTTGACCATGGGTGTTCGATCCACTACCTACGTACTCCCTCACGGTTTTTCCTGCCTTTTCTATTGGTGCATTTATATTCCATCAATCACTAGATGATTACCCCAAACTGGCGAGAAAGCTCGCTGGCCTAGTGACAATACTAGTTGACATGTGACTTTAAATGCTTAAAGCGACTTTCACCCAATTAAGTCACAGACAGGTGCTCATTTATCGTTTAGGTGCATCTATATCTCTTTCATGCTTTCCAACTTGTTTTCCAATTTTCTCTTTAAATGCTTAAAACAATGCTAGTTTTCTAGTTGATAGTCGGTCTTTCGACACTGACTTGTGACTAAGCTCATTAGCCAAGTGGGAATCATCCACTGATTAGCAAATTGATTTGATTATTGTCGATTTTTGCTACATTTCAACATGTTATATGAGTAAAAACACTTTGGATTTATGGACATTTCCAAGGTTCCAAGTCTTAAATTGCCTAGACAAACATAACATTGGTCTGTTAGCATCATCACTCATCATCGACTAACAATAATAAGAGAAACCTTACTGATTAGTCGACATTTGATGATTGCACAAATTGCCTAGCAAAATTCATCACAAGTCATCTTATTTTGGGGTGTAAACACCCTAGTTTTACATTGATTCACGTGTCCTTAATTTTTGAAATGATCGGTTGTTTATGATCTCACCATGAAACTCCTCATTATTTGACAATTATGAGAAAAGGTCTCTTAGGTCAACCAATGTCTCCGAATGAATTTCATCAATCATTCACTACATTTTGGGGTGCAAATACTCTTATTTTACAAGGGTTTCAACATTTGCAAACTCTAAAGTATGTAGCTTTTCATCGTAGGTCTCTTGTCCGTCGATGATAATGAGAAGAGCCCCACTTACTGATCGATAGTGGGTGATTAACAACTTTTACCAATGGATTTTAGTCTGTTCACCATTAATGCTCCTTGTTTAATCATGCTTATCGAAATTTTAACACTTGGATAGGGACATTGGTTCAATGCCTATTTTAGTTTTGTCTACTAGATGACACTAAGAGGCAAACCTCACTAGTTGGTCAACCAAAGTTGATCGACTCAAGTATCTAGCACTCTAAAGATAATTTCAAAGCTTCCCTGGCACTTTTGCTCGATTGATGGCCCCTTTGATGGATTTCCAAGGGCCCATTTAGCCTAGTAAGCATATTCTTGGGTCCTCTAGAGGTCCACTCCACTATATAAGTCTAGTATTTTAGGTTAATACCTTGCATGAAACTTTATGTTAATTAACCCTAATGACATGTGATTCTATGCCTTAATGCCTATTGTTTTAACATAAATGCATGCATGAACACTTATTTACTAAATCATTTACTTTGTGTGCTTATTCCTCATGTGCAAGCAAGCATATGGGGTTTATTTGGTTTACCCTATTTAACTCATTTTACATGCCACATGTCCATATATTATTACTCTTCCATCCTTGATCTAAATTAAAACAAGATAAGTTAAGGTAAGTACATGCATTATGTAGGCTATATTAGGGTTATTTTGGGAAGACAATTTTATTTTTGCAAAATCCATGTAAAAACATGCCATGCATCATGGGTGATTTGTTTGAGGCCCTGCCTCTTACAACTAGGTCATTTAGTCTAAGTTTATTTAATGTTCATTCCCACTTTATCACATTAAGGAATGTTATATGACTTTCCACTAGACTCTTAAATTTTCTTTCTTCTCAGACCTAAAGGCTTATTTTTTGTTAGGTCCAAATGCCCAACATCTCATCTATCTCCATTATAACACTTAAACACATATATGTACCCTTTTAAGCACCTAAATTAGTCTACTTGAGATATCAAGAAATTGGGCTAGCATTTTCTAAAAAGTTTAGAAAATTTAGAGTTTTGGGATATTCAATAAAGATCTTCAAATTTTTTTAGATAATTTAGTAAAGTCTCAAGCATTTTTCTGAAAAGTTTAATAAAGTCTATGATTTTTTAGATAGTTTAAGTAAAGTTTTCGGCCTTGATTGAAAAGTTAAAGTAAAGTTTTTGGCCTTAACTGAAAAGTTTAAGTAAAGTCTCCAACTCTTGTTAGTCAATTTACACAAAATTTACAAAAGTTGATAATAACTTTAAACATGTCTAGATAAGTTTAAGTAAATTTTCTTTCTTTCTAGTTATAGGTATTTTTAATTTTCTAATAGAACAATATTTAGAATTATTGTAGATTTCTATTAATTGACTAATTCTTTATTTATGTGATACATATATATTATCTGTCTACTAATATGATAACCTTGCTAAGTTAAAGATTTGTAAAATCAAGCATGTGCATTTAGAATCTTTATACAAATGCTATTTTCATTTTTGGATATATATTTGAAAGATATTGATTGAGAACAACTTCTAAATTAAGAAATAGATGATTTTCAAATTTATTCAGATGGAAACATATTATTTCATATTCGAAAGTAATATTTGGTAATAGGATAAAGGTTTAATGGAATAAAAATGACATAGAATTAGAGATGTCAATAGCCCAGGTCAACTCGACCCAAAAAGTGTCGGCCCATTTAGGCTATGGGTCAAGACAAGCCGACCTGAAAAAATTGTTAAAAACGAATAATTTTTTCAGGTTGGGCTGGCTCGAAAAATCTAAAGATTTTTTTAGGATGGCCCATAGTCTAAGCTCATATGGATTAGGCTTAGGCTAGCCCATGGGTTGCCACGAGCCTCACTTTTTAAAGTTTTTTATTTTTTTTAATTTTTTTTTAAACCTTCAGTTCAACCAAAGTTTTTTAATTTTATTTTAAATTTTAAGTTTCAATCGAACCAACCAAAGCTGTCCTTTAGTCTAACTGAAGTTTTTAATTTTTTTTATTTTAATTATCAATCAAATTGAAGTTGAAGATTTTTAATTTTTAAAAATTTTGTTTTAAGCTTAGGTTAGCCATCAAACCAAAGTTAAAGTTTTTTTATTTATTTTTATATAGCTTTTTGATTTTATATTAAAATAAAAATGCAACATTACTCATGATTCATCACATTATTTTATTTATAAATACGTGAATATCAAACATAAGTCATCATTCATGATTCGTTACATTAACATCAATATCAAGACATCATCAACTCATCATTCATGATCCATCAACACATTCAAACACAAGTCATAAACTTAAAATAATTATTTTATTTATAAATTAAAATTTAAAATATATTATTTTACATCAAATATTTTACATTTAATGTACATAATTACATTTAAATATTTAGATTATCTTGTTGTTACGAACATGAGCAAACTTTTAGTCTTTAACACACATTAATGCTTCTAAAATATTATTTTTTAATCTTACTCGTTTATGGTCTAATATATTACCATTAATATTAAATATCTATTCACATGCTACAAAAGAAGTTGGAATTATTAATAAATCTTTAGCCATTAATGATAAAATAGGAAATGTGTCTTTTTACATTTTTCACCAATTTATTACATCAAAATCTAGAAAATTACCATTATCTCTTATTAAATAGCTATGATTAGTATTATTAAAATTAATTAATTCTTGCCTATTTGTTATGCTAAAATCACTATAATCACCAATAAATACATTATAATCAAATGTTGTTGATGATGATTATGAAAAATAAGGTATACTTTGTGTTTGTTGTATTTCATATTTTGTAACATACATATTAATTAAACTTTGTTTTACATTTTCAATTGTTACATTAAGTTATACGTTTAAATAATTTTGTATTATATTTATTACTTTTTTAACAACTTTTATTTTTGTCTTTGGATCTAAACAAACACTTAATGTATATAAGAGAGGTATCTTATTCCAATATTTTTAAATTTTTTTCTTTCATTTTTAAAACTATAGATGTAAAAAATGGATAATTACCATAATTATTAAAAATTCTTATAATATTATATAAATGATGAATTGCATAAATAGATGTAAAATAATATATTTTTGATAAATATTTTGTTGAATTATAAAATGGTTTTAAAAATTTAATAAAATAATTAGCTATTGCAAAATCATTTTCATCTAGTGTTGTACTATCATCTATTCTATCATTATAATAAGTTTTTATAGTTTCTTTATAAGGTAAATAATTATTTAACATTAAATATAATAAATTCCACCTATAAGAGACATCCATTGTAAATGTTTTATATGGTAATTCAAATGAATCATATATATGATTAAATTCTTGTTGTTGTCTACCACTAGATAAAATGTAAGTTAATGTAGTTCTAATATTTTCTAAATAAGGTTTTAATTACTCAACACCTACTTAAATTATAAAATTAATTATATGATATATACATCTTTGGTGAAATAAATCAAAACCATTTGGTGGAGATAATTTACTTTTAAACATAGGGATAGTTGTATCATTACTAGATGCTTTATCAAATGTAATACTACTTACTTTTTTTTTAGTTTCATAAAATTCAAAAATTTCCATAATAGTAGAAAAAATATTTTGACCATTATGTGGATGATTTATTCTTCTAAATCTTATTAATCTTTTTTGTAAAAGTCAATTATCATCAATAAAATATGTAATAATAGTAGTATATCCTATTTTAATTTACCCTCACAAATATTAGATGTACATGTTATAGATGTGTTAATAGAACTTATTATATTAACTAATTTCATTCTAAGTTTATTATAAAGTTCAATAATATCTTGTTAAGTTGTATTTCTAGAAATTTTTTAAAATTGTGGATAATAAGCTTGTAAAATATATTCTTGAAAATATTGATTATCACTAAAATTAATAGGTAAATTTTGAACAACAATAAATTTGACATGTAATTCTCTAAAATTCCTAGGATCATAATGCCATTGTGATATATTATCTTTAGTGTTAAAAATAATTTATATTTAAACTATTTTATTTTTTCAAGATTTTTAGATGACCAACTAGCTAAATATCTAGATAAATGACTTGTATTGCTTAAAGCTTTGTGTAAAAATTCTACATTGTAAATATTGTAGTAGCCTCTCTACACCATAACGTGGTCTCCTAGGTTTTTCATATTTATTGTAAACTTCGACTATAAATTTGATATTCTTCTTAATTTAGCAACAACAGTTGAAGTTGATGCTTCAACTTTCATAGTTTCAACTTGAGAGTATTGTTATTTCTGTTTAAAATTATTGTTTACAATGCTATTGAAGTTGAAATCATTAAAGTTATGTATTATTTTTGTAAAAAATTTGACTTGAAAGTTGAACTATTAAAGAAAATTGAAGTGTAAAAGATGAACATGTATTTTATGAAAGAAAAAAAGAAGATTAAATAAATATAAGTTGTGAAAAAGCTTTTACTCCTATTCTCTATTTATAAATTTCAATTTTCAACCTATTATCCTTTCTCTTTCGATCTTAATGTAACATGAATGTTGGCCAACATTCCAAATGAATGTTACGAATGAAAGTTGGGTGAAAGGATATAAATGAACGAATGTTGTTGGTTGAAAACGTTTGTTGACTTTTTTCGTTTATAATACGAACATTGTCAATGTTCGTTCGTATATTTTATTATTAATATATTATTTATCATTAATAAAATATATTATAAAAAGTATTTATATATTACAAAAATAATTATATATTATAAACTTAGAATTAACATTAATAATATTAAATTTAATGATATTAAATAAAATTAAAAGAATTAATTTTATTAAAATAAGATTATTACAAATAAAAAAAATTAAAATTAACCTATAGGTTAGGTCGATTTATAACGCACCTCTGGCCTAGTCCACATTAGTCTTGCCTAATTGACACGAATGATGGTAAACAAATACAATAGAAGAAGAAAGAGTATTCTAGCGGTGAAGTGCAACAAGCAAAAATAGAACATTCTATGGATTCTAATTTTCAAGCAAAAAAAGAAAAAAACACTTGTCAATTGAAACACTACTAAAAGCTATCCTTGGTGGAGATCCAGATATCGTGCTACTACTGTTTAAGAGATCTTTTGTAAGTCTTGAAGTAATCAATCAAATACAAGATTTGAATTACTTAAGAAAATACCTTAATAGTAGAAAATTTCAAAGTTAATGGTTTGAAAAGTAGAGCAGTCATTAGTGATGAATCACTGTGAAAATTTTTCTACGTTCTTTTGTACCTTTATTTTTGTTTTAAAGGTTAAGATTTATTTCAATAATTTAAGTGGTGATATTAAATTTAGAGTGAGATAAAAAAAGATATAAAATTTATATAACTCACTGTTCACTTTTTCCTTTTGGTAGAACCCAATCAAACAAACTTCTTAGGAGAAAAGGGAACGAAAAAAGTAGTAAAAGAAAACAAGACACACAAAAAAATCATTAGCAAAGAGAAGTTAATCTACTAATATTCGTTGAAAACGTCCAAGATTTATTAAGAATAAAACTGTCCACACATTATCAATTGAAAAAAGACTTGTCAATCAAACAATGTCATTGATTGACCAAAAGCTACAGCTGGACAAGCTACGTTAAACTACCACTTGTTAAATCTAGGTCACGTCTACACAACCCAAGTGCATCCCACAATATAGGTCTAGGGCACAACTTGTCAAGAAGTAGCCAATTCAATTAAAGGTCAGACTCGACCAAAAGGTCTTCCACTCTTCATCACAAGCCGAGCACTCAGGGAGGATTTCGCTTCTGCACTTCCAAGTTCCACCGTCCTCTTTACCTCTTTGTTCCCTCTAAACCTGACGCCAAGTTCGAGGTTACCAGCAACTTGAAGAGGACGAACCTAATATTTCCTTTGACAATTAGCAGCAATCCCATCTTATCCCAGACTGGGCATGGGCGAGGAGGACGAATAATGTATTTGAGGACAAGAAGGGGGGGCATGTCGGAAGGTGGCAATGGGTGTGCTGAAGATGGGCAGACCCAAATGGCAACAGGCTGTGCCGGGGTCGCACCATTTGCAATTCAACGTGGCCCAACCCGACATGAACGGGCCATAAAAAAAATGGACCGGCCTAACACCGACGTTGACATGCCTCTGATTAAAAAAGCACCTATCTCATGTACTCATTGTTAAAAAAAACACACACACACACACACACCTATAATTGTATCCAATGCCAAATAAAGCAGAAAGTAATATACAATTGTATGAGGAAAGTAATAAAGAAGGCGCTTATTATTATTATTTCCTGGTAAGTATCAGTGGAGTGCAACATCGATCATCCTACTCCCACCCACATCAAAAGATTCAAACCCCATCATTACACAAAATATTGCCCTCTATATGCAAATTTTCCATCGCTCTCTTCTCCCTCGCTGCTTACTCTTACAAAATGTTCATAATGTCCCCGTGATATTTTTATTCTATCCAGTTCCGGCGAGCTGCATAGGTCTGGTACACCACTTTCTCACCCCCAGGGAACTCCTCCACCTTCCTCCCCCTGCAGCTCAACCCCGACGTCTTCAACACGCCACCGCCGCTCATCTTCGACGCCACTCTGCTCCCCCCATCGCAGCCGCAGAGGCAGTCGACTGACACCGACACCGACACCGATACCTTCCCCGGCTGGAAGACTTCCACCACCTTCTGCAGCACCTTCTCTACCGGAGCCTCGTCCTGACCGCCCTCACCGAGGATCTCCCCGTTGCACTCGAAGCTGGCGTAGCTGTAGCCGTCTTCCGGCGTTACGTGTATCGTTGAGTACCAGCGCCCGTCCAGGCCGTTCATGGAGTACCCACATGGGTCGAACCCAAAATCACATATCGTCGCTCTTGGGTTTATTTGGTCGATGCCGGTCAGCTCCGTCATCTCCCTCCCCGCCACGTCGCCGCCGCCACGGTGGAATCTCGTGGCCAGATCTCTGTCGAGCTGAGTCATGCACACCTCCAGCGTGAACTCCGTCGACGGCACACTTTGACCATGTGGTGTACCGGGGTTTACGTGGTCCGTCGACGACTCTTCACAGCTGCTGGCAGTGTAGACGTGCCATGAGTGAGACGAGGTCGGCGACAACGACGACGACGACGACGACGTTGATGGGAGAACAGAGGCCTTTCTGTAACGGAGACGGGCGGTGGGCAAAGCTTCCTCCAAGTAACGGACCTCTTCACTGAAGCTGGTGTGTGGGAAAGGCTGGGCATGTGGGAAGACGAAGGAGCCTCTGGTGTACCTGCACTTGGAGAGACTGATGCCCAAGCAGTGGGCGAGGCGTAGGAAGCACGGGATGGAGCGGAGAAGGCGAGTGGTGCCGCATGTTTTGAGCACGATCTTCTCCGGATAGACGAAGAGGCTGGACTCGGAGAGCACGTAGGCGTCGAAGTGGGAGTTCCCGATGGCGGAAACGACTGTGCACTGTACGGCATCGAGGGTCCGCTGAAGGGACTCGAAGGGGAGACGACGGAGGCCCAGGCGGTCGTGGTGGACGGAGAAGCGCAGCTCGAGGCGCTTCTCTGAGCCTTCGAACCCAGAGGACAGGGCCATGGGGAGATCAGAAAGAAGAGAATGGTTCTTGTTTTGGTTTTGGTTGGCTGTGCATGGGAGGAAGGAAGGTGTAGCTCTGGTATTTATACGGTGGAGGGGGAGGGAGAAGGAGAGGAGAGAGCAAGTGGTGCGGTGGTGGTGGTTGGGACGAGCACGCCTGCGAGGCACGGCCGGAAAACTTTACGTGCCGATTTGTAGGGTCCGATCGGTGGATCCCTTTTTATCGTTCGTTGTACCTCGTGCTTTTAAAAAAAAATAATAATAATGAAAATTTTTGCACGATCACCGTACATCCACGCAGGAAACGGAGGGCGAAATTCAATTGACGGAAATAAAAATTATTTAATTCCGTACGAACGATGTTAGTGTACATTATACTTACGGAAATGAAATTTAGATTTTATCATTGTATAAAATCTGAAAATTTCATTTATCGTCAAAAAATTTTACATTGCCTTCATTTAGAATTTCTCTCGCGAAACCCTTGATCGAGGCTTCTCTCCTTCTCACGCCGCTCACAATCGCTCGCAGTCGCCTGCTCACGCCGCTCATGGTCTCAGTCATCGCTCACGTCGCTCACGGTCGCTCGTAGTCGCCTGCATTGGTAGTGGCGTCGCTCACACCGCTCACGATCGCTCACAGTCGCCTGTGTCAATAGTGGCGTCGCTTGCAGTCATCGCTCACACTGCTCACGATCGCTCGCAGTCGCTTGTGTCGGTAGTGGCGTCGCTCGCAGTCATCGTTCATGCCGCTCACAGTCGCCTGCGTCGGTAGTGGCGTCGCTCGCAGTAGTCGCTCATAGTCGCCTACGTCGGTAGTGGCGTCGCTCGCAATCGTTGCTCGCAGTCGGCGCTCACGGTCGTTGCCCTCGCATCCATCGCCGCCGCCGCATCCGTCGTTGCCACTCGCAGCCATCGCATCCGTCGCGATCGCTCGCAACCGTCGCTAACAGTCGCAACTGTCACAGTAGTCGATCACGGTCGCTGCCACTGCATCCGTCGCTGCCACCGCATCTGCCGCTCGCATCCACCACGCATCCGCCGCTATAGCTGCACCGCTACCATCGCACTGCTCACACTCGATATTCCAGCATCCATACATAATAGTTTTGTTTAATCAGAGTTTTCAGCAATACTATACTATACTATGATCCATTTAATGGCATATTATCATTTAGCAGTACTTTTCTATGCTTTATGAATGCTAAATTTCACTTAAAGCTCAAGTCAATTTTTGAATCACATTGATGATTCGTGTATATTATGCTAAATTGTGTAATGACTTACGATCATGTAATTTTTTTAAAAGTTGTAGTAAATGCTATTGTTTAGTGTTATACTTACAGGGTTATGTATGCTAGTGTATAAATGGATCCTCTTCTCTAATGGCCTGATATATCCCCTCATGTACCATTTATTGATGTGATTCCTAAGATAATTTTGTTTGGCATAGGATATTGTTTTGCATTTATTGTTTGGCATAAGTTATTTAATTCATTAACCATTTAATATTAATATATATTTATTGGTTTGCTTTCATTTTCAATTATTGAGTAGATTGACAAAATATATTATGTTTTTGTAAATATCATAATCTTCTGTCAGAGCAGTTAATTAATATTTGATCTTATGTAGTAAATGAGTACTCTTGATAGAGGATGGGGTAATGGAGGACGAACTTATATGACTTGGAATGCTGATGCAAATGCATTCTTTTTAGATATTTTATCAGAAGTATTAAATGAGGGAAACAAAAAAACCCAAGATGGAAAGATAAAAGGGAGCACTTGGGATGAAGTAGTTGAAAAATACAATAATAGAAGGAATGCATGTATTACAAAGAAGAATGTGGAAAGTCGCTCAAAGACATGGAGACAAATTTATCGTAACTACTCAAAAATTGCAAATCAGAGTGGATTGGGATGGAATTTCATACAATGGTATACTGATATAGATGAAGAGATATGGAAGGAGTTTATTAAGGTAAGATTTTTATTTACATACTTTAAGATTATCCCAATTGTATTGAATTTTTCTTAATATATATTGTAATTTTATGTAGGCATATCAAGAGTGTGAAAGCTGCAAGGGAAAACCATGTTTGATTTATGAACAATTACAACTCATTTTTGAAGATACTATGGCTAGTGGAAATATGTTTAGACAGGCAGAAGAAGTAGACATTGTACCAAACACTCAAGTTCTAAATACATTTACTCTAGACATTACACAAGATGGAATGAACCTCGATTCTGACATACCTCTTAGTTCAGGAGGAAGTGCACATGTTCCATTGGAGCAGAGGAAAAAGGGGAAGCGAGCACGCCCTCATGCAGAATCTCAACAAATGATAGCAGAAAGTTTGAAAGATACGTCACGAGCTTTTCTTACTTTGTGTGAACAAGATACTGTTAATGGTGAGGTACGTAATGAACAAATGAGAGAGATGGTTCACATACAAAAGGAGATGTTTGTATGTAAGAAGGAAATGTTTGCATGGAAGAAGGAAATGTTTGCATGGCAAAAGAAGTCTGAGTCTTTTTTAGATGAAGCTATTGCTTCAATATTTGAGATTGAAGATCTATCTATGACTGATCGATATAAAGCTATTCAATTATTTCAAAAGCAAGAAATCAGTAAAATATTTCTATCAATTCCAAAAGAAATGCGACAAGGATGGTTGAAGTTTCACTTAGAAAAGACAGAAGACTAAAGATGATTTACATGTTTTTTTTTGTATTAGATGTATGATGTAACTACTTTTTGTTTGGACAAGGAAATGTGGAATGATATTATTATTGATGTTTGTTTATCATATTTTATTATGTTCTATTAATTGTGGAATGATTTCATGTAATATGTTTATTTGTATTACAACCTTGTAATATGTTTGGACATGAAATTTTGTAGGTGACGATGAATTTTGAAGAGGATTTTGACGAACTAGTAAATAACACATTGATGTTATTTGAAGAAGAGGAAGAACATGCTAGAAGAAGGCGAAGACGTTTACTTGCTTTTTGGAATATTTTAGCAGGGATTGCAAGTACCTCAACTTTGTTTTCAAGTACAAGTCGTATTTATAGTAAAAAAGGTGCAGATTATATAAGAAGATTACTAGATTCTTCTTTACCACATCAAGTTTACAATTGTCGAAAGATTTATAGAATGAGTCAAAGTGTTTTCAAGGGTTTTTGTGAATTAATGAGGAGGGAAGAAGTGCTGAAAGATACCAACAATATCAGTGTAGAAGAGAAGTTTGCCATGTTCCTTGTGACAGTTGGGCAAAATCAAAGGTATGGAGTAACTACAGAACGATTTAGTCGATCAAGTTGGACAGTTAGTAAATACTTTAATGAAGTGTTGAATGCTGTATTACAACTAAATCATGTTCTTCTAGCAAGACCTTCATCTGAAACACCAAGTCAAATTCGTCAAGACTCAAATGTGTACCCATATTTTAAGGTATATTTTCACACCTTTGGTGTTTCCTTATCTTTAATGTTATTTTAGTCAATATCAAAATAAAAATGCATGTTTATAGGATTGTATTGGAGATATTGATGGTAAACATATCAAAGCAACTATTTATGGACAAGAAACAGCAAGATTTAGGAACAGGAAATGTGAATTATCTCAAAATGTAATGGCAGCATGTAATTTTGATATGAAATTTACATATATTTTAGCTGGTTGGGAATGATCAGATGCTGATGCTCGTATTCTCCAAGATGCAGTTACTAGACCTAATGGTTTTCAAGTTCCACCAGGTAAATGTGTTTTCCACTTCTACAAGTTATGAAGACATCACCATACTAATATTTTTTTTATACAGGTAAGTTTTACTTAGTTGATGTTGGATATCCAAATCGACCAGAATATATTTGTCCATATCGAGGTGTAAGATACCATTTATCTGATTATGTTAATGATAGAGTTCCTCGTAATGCTGTAGAAAATTTCAACTACAGACATTCACAACTAAGAACATTCATTGAGCGTACATTTAAAGTTGTGAAACATCGATTCTAAATATTACGTGGTCAAATGCCATATCCATATGAAACACAAGTAAAGATTGTCATCGCATGTTTTTTGCTTCATAATTTTATTCGTAAGACTAATAAAGAAGATTTACTTGAGGACCTGCTAGATGAGTTGGAAGAGTTAAATATTATTGATGACATACAACCAATGGGAGAGATACATATAAAAATCAATGCCTAAGTTCGAATGACTCAAGAATAAAGAAAATAAATGACAGATAAGATACAATAAGATATGATGATGGTAATGTGGGATATAAGAACTAGATGATATTATTTCGTATTATAATATTTCAATTAAGATGTATTTGTATTTTTCGAATATTAGTTGTAATAAATTTTTGTCAAAATTTATATCATAATTTTCCGTCCTGCATTAAACCAATCTCAGAATTTTCATTTTCATTTCTGATACAAATTTTCCATTTCATTTACATCAGAATTTTTATTTTAATTCACGTCATAATTTTACGTCACGCACTAACATGTACGAGTGTTGATCTCCACCCAACACCCAACGATGGTAAAGGAGAAGGAGAAAAGGACGGCCGCATATCGACGGACCTCACGATGGAGGATGGAGGAGCATGTATGGAACGTATGGGTGTGTGTTGATTTGGACACTCGACACTTGCCATCTCTCTCTCTCTTTTGTTTATGCCTTTGACCTCCATGCCATCCACTTGATCGATCGAGGGATGAATGCACTGCGCAGGGTGTTGGGTTGCTGCATGTCCCAAAGCTTTTTAAAATTAATAATGCGGTGGATCGATGGGTATGTAGAGATATGCTCTGGTTCTAAGTTGGATTCTCCACCCTCCACCCAGCGGGGAACACAAACACTCTCTTTTCTCTTTTCATCTGAAAGAAAAGAAGGTTTTGGCGTGGGCGGACAGCGGAGGAGGAGACATTTAGTCGTGGAATTAAACTAATCGCCTATATATATCGTTCGTCTCCGAACCAGAGAACATAGATATTGGTCATCTGTGGAACAGTCCTCGCTTGCTTTTGGTAATGCAAATGAGATCAGTTCCTGTAAGAGCTATCTTATTCTAGCGTTTTAGTTTATAATTACATATGAATGAATTAGATCAGACCAAGAATGCACGAGATCGACATGATGGCACAGCCTGCGCAGCTCTACTTGAGAAGATATCAAGTACATGACAACTACAAGAATGAGCTGAGCTCTCAAGCTAGGTTGTCCTTGAATAACGAGGGCAACTTTAATGTGCATCGATGCACATCTCCACTCCCTGCAGCTAGCTTTCCAGTTATATGTATGCTGTGTTCTCTCAACCGTCTTCAGCTTTGCTCTTCCTTCCCTGTGCTAGGTTGGTGGTTGTCAGTATTTTTTACAACGATGATGATGCTTTTACCCAACTCGAGCATACGAGCTTCTCTTGTAATTATTAACGAAGAAACGGAAGATCGAAGCACATATTAATTATACAAGGTAGAGAAGTACAGCAGAAAATGTCTCCGGGATGTATGCCGGTGCCCTCCAGGAAAGGTGTCGGAAAAGGGAAGGACGGTAATGATAATACAACACTAACAATAATAATATATAATGGTGGCTGTGAGCCACGTTATCATGGCCTCCTTGGAAGGCATGCACGCGTACGAATACATCCAATGAAAACATGTGTCCCAGGGGAGCAAAAGTAAAGTAAAGAAACCATGCATGCATCCATCCCCCTCCTCTTCTTCTTCTTCTTCTTCGTCTTCTCCTTTCCCCACACACCGTTTCGATTGCATTATGCAACACCCAGCGGCGCTTGTTCCAATTTTTCAATAACAAAAAAGATACCTAGTGCTTCATTTGTGAGATTCTCCTGGCTCTATCCATGGATGACGCCCTTTTTTAATGCCTGGGTTTGTGCTTCTCCCATTCGTCCGTGTTAGGCACTTGGTTTACTTATTATTAATTAAGGCGTAATGGAAGATTGTATGTATATGTTAATTGTACATGAAAATTAATGAAAGAGCAACGTTTTTGAGGCTTTTGGCATTTTCTCGAAGGATCTACGTACTTAACTGCTATAGTCATCACAAACGATAGATGATGATCCAAGGAGATTGAGAACCCCAGGCAAGCACTAGGAGTGGAAGAGACCTGATGGACTTGTGAAAGTGTAGCAGACTGGTAGCTTGGGTGAAGAAGTATTGAGTCTGGCCATTGGTCCTAAGAAGGCTGAGCAAATTTGGAATTGTCCTAAGAAGGCAGCTCTTTGTGCAACAAACAAGCCAAGCACTAGTTCTTCTTTTTGTTGCATCGATCGACTACAAAGCCTCAAGAGGTCGTATATGTTTTTTTCTTCTGCTCTAAATGAGCATCTTCAAAAATTCAGGCAAGGCTGTGTGCTGGGTTGACAGACATGGATAGGTTACGTTAGAATTAGATGGTTTCACAAATTGAGGGCCAATAACGTACCATGAAAGTTTAAGTAAATTAAGCAATCCACAATGATTTTCGATAAGCAAGTGATCGTATTTATAACTGTAACAAGTTAAGCTAAGTTAAAAGATGAGAAACAAACATGAAGCCTCGCGCAAAAAGAATTTATGTAAAAACTATTTTTTACATCATTACATTTACAAATCACAATAGATTTTGTCATCATCAAAATTACGTTATTAATCAAATACCTAACAAAGAGGTATGTAAGCAACTAGAACAAAGCTTTTTGATTTTAAATGGATTGGGCAGGAGGTATATGTGATTTTAAAATTAACCTCCTCTTCCTATAGTTTCTCATCCTTGGTCCTTATGCTTCAAGGATATAATAAAGTAAGTAAGGGCAAAGATGTACGATACAGATGAGTTAAACCCCTAAGATGGCATGCCTTGCAAGTAAAATTAAAAGGGCACGTCTGCTCGAGGCCAAGGGAGAGATCGCCACAACGTCAGGAAAAGGTCAAAAGAGGAAGAATTTTTTCATTTAGAGGGTGTGCCTTTCATCCAGGTATTTTAAAGCAATTAAGACGAAAACAACACAGGAAGAAATAAAAGAGAGCAATGCCAAATACGTGGGAAGTTTGGGCATAATGCTATCAAATGTTGGCATCCATTTGACTACTACTTTCAAGAAGCTCAAATTCCTCATACCTTTACTTGTAGGCATAAGTGAAGATACCTCAACAAAGGAGTGGATAATTGATTCAGGCATGACTTTGCCATATACATGACTGGCACGAAGGTATCGTCTGTAATCCTTTACCTTATGCTGCCAGCAACTGTGCAATAAATAGTCAATGGAAAACCTATTTCCATAGAAAAACTAGTGGTCGGCAAGAATAAATATTTAGCTAATTAATGGAAAAAAATCACCCTACCCAAGGTCCTTTATGTTCCTAATTAACAAACGATTTGGATTGTAATGTAGAATTTACTCTTACTGATTTCAAAATCTACAACCCAGTGAAGATAACAAACATGGAAAGAACCTTATTCCTGAATAGATTTGTCACACTAGCCATATATATATATATATATTGCTAGTACTAGCAATAAAGTGAATGTGGTATTTTAGACTTGATCATCCTCCAGCGACAAGATAATTCACCTTCTTGATTCACATGGTTTAGTTTCTATTAACAAATGGAATAAGGATGCCTTGTGCGTTAGCTCGTGCCAGAAAGGAATGTCTCCCTAGTTAAGTTACTTTTTACATTGTCTGACTTCAACTTTAATTTATTTATTAAACAATTTGAGGGATTGAATTTCCAAGTCATATGATGGTGACATGTATTTTGCTTGGGGGAGAAGATAAAGATCAATCTAGATAATTAATCTGATCCCTGAAGAAAAACAACACACGTCCCACCAACATTATGTATATAATAATAATAACAACAACATAAACAATAATACCCTGACTTCATTATTTGGATCTTTGAATTCAAAATTGATAAAACATGCCAGAAATAAATTAAAAGTTGATGGAACATACAAAATAACTCCGGTAATCGTCTTCATGATTTATATGCCAACTGGAATCACAAACAAAGACGCATGACATGAGTGGACGGCACACGCGATCGCGATCGTGTACCAGAATTTTAAGGAGATCTCTGACCTTTCATCTATTCGCAAATTTGAATCGAAGGTTTGAAATTTACAGAGAATATTTTATTTAATTTTACGAAGGAAAACATGGGCGATGGGTAGCTTCAAGTCTGTGCATCACAAACAAGGTACGTAGTATATTATTGTATTGCAAAATGTAAAATCTCAAAATTTCCATGAAGTTAGTGTACAATTGTGTAAAATGATTTTCTAGGATTTTTCCAAAGTTTTCTAAGCCAAACTGTATTTTTGAGCATTTCCAAATAAGAGAAATGCTATTTTCGAAATTATTTTGAATTTCTTTGTATTATAAAATGAATTTGGAAATAAATTTGTGCGATTCACTTGATAGATTCGTTGTCATGCGGTTGTCCTTGTTTATAATTTTCTTAAAATTGAAGAGGGAAATGTAAATCAACGGTGCAAGTGTCTATGCCATTAAAAGGAGATAAGTGAGGGTCGGACTCGGAGAAGATATTTTCGAATCCAATACGATAGATTGTTTAATTAGGTTAATTGCTGATATCCATTGATACTGGAGGTTGTGGTTATAATATAGGAAATGATGGGTGATTTTGGTTGTTGATAAAATAAAATATTATTTTCTTGGTTTCATTCTCTCCCACCATCTATCTATCTATCCCATGACCATCTTTTGAAATATATATGTTGTGTGTACCATATTGTACTGATCGTTAACGACGTGGATTTGATTGAATGATGATAATGAAGATGAAGATGTTAGTGTGGTGCGTCTCTCAATATTGCACCAGTCGACGTTATCAACGGAACTTAAGACGGAACATTAACAAATTCACAAATCTTATCAACAATGCAAGCGCAGAACTGGTCAACCATATATACAAGCTTTTATTGCCAACTGGCTAACGTTAAGTACTTCAATTACCCATGATCTTCTAGCGTACAAGAGAAGTTTGAAAATTTTTTTTTTTTTTTAGCGAAATTCTCCGTTTTATCTAAGAGTATGTAAGAGCTCAAAATTAGAAAAGTAGGAGATGGGAGACTAACCAAAAAGCTCATAAAAAAAAAAACCCTGAGGAAATAAAAGAAGTTAAACAAAAGAAACAACTACTGAAAACCAAGATAGACATCCGAGATCAGAAACACGGAAAATAACACAGACATCTGGGATTAAAAAGAAAGAGAACTTTGATTGCATTCATTGGAGATCGATAATATCTTAAAATTAAGTACTCCTCGCTCTTCAATTCTATGAAACGCAACAACCGAACAACAAATTTCGCAGGAAACTTAACATTCTTCACACCAACTTTAAATTAGTTCCTCTTGCTGTCTGTTTCAATATTATTGTGATTAGTTTTTGGGGAGTCACAATATTTTAATATAATTTTATATTTTCTTCTTCTTTTTATTCTTGTTAAGCAAGTGAGCAGTGATGCCCGAGTATTTGTGAAGCTGCCTGCCGTTATCTACTTCGACTTCCATCCAGGTATTTGAAACGTCATCATATCAAATCATTATAAGGTAAGTGACGTAGACAAATGTATTTGGCATCTATGTGATGAATTAACAAAAAATGAAATGTACCTGGAAAATAAGGTAGAAATTTAACAATATCACAAAAGTCCCTGAAAAAGGTCCAAAAATATGAATTTTAACGTGAACATTTAAGACAAGCTACATTTTATGTCTCTAGTTTTTACAAGATAGACAAAAATTTTATTCTTTTGCATTAAATATTTTTATGATTCATGTTGTGTCTAATAATTGTAGTTATGATTATTTTGTCTCAATGACAACATTTTATATGGGAAATTTTGATAAATTATATTTCATATGTAAATTTTGAAAAAATTTGCATTGCAATTTTGATAAATGTTACTTGAAAAGAGATGCAGTTAGACAAGTAGAGGTCTGGTAGAGTTGTGCGGTAAGATTATATGTTATTCGTGACTCAAATGAGATATAGGTAGTAAGAAAACTTAAAAGAAGAGTATAATCATGTACTTACATCATTTGTTAAGTCAAATAAATTATGATCTCACAAAAAAGAAATATTCTATTATAAGAATATTGGTTGGTACTTCATCTAATCGTGACATTGGGCATGCCAAAATAGCTGACGTCATTTCAAACATTGCTGGTAAATGTGTAAATACTTGATAGGTTATATTAGAGTGGAGAGAAAAATGACAGAATAATATTGGTAGAGAATGTATGATTATAGTCAAGTATTTTCGTGAGTGAAGCAACAAAGATTCAAATTTTTTGGATGAAGACCACACATTTAGAAATGTTTTCTAGGTAGATAGAAGGGCTCGTGAGTCATACGTTAAATTTAAAGATGTTATATTTGACACAACATATAGGATAAATAATTTTAAGGTGTTGTTTGCATTGTTTACTAGAGCTATCCATTATAAACAATCTACATTATTTGGTTGTGCTTTGCTAGTAGATGAATCTAGTGATAAATTTCATTAGTTATTTGCTACATTTTAGACATACATGTATGAAAAAAATTTGAAAGCTATTGTTACAGATAAAGACATTGTAATACATACAGTTATACCTCAAGTATTTGAAGGAGTAATACATCGCTACTGTTTTTGGCATATAGGACAAAATGCTATTAAGTATGTGTCAAAGTTAAGGATAGATATAAGCTTTAAGGTCCATTACAATAAAGTAATATATGGATTGAAATGTACTATACAGTTTGAAAAGGAATATGAGTTATTTAAAGAAAAATATCTAACAATATATAATAACTCTTGACTCAATTAAATATATAATATTCAATATCATTGGGTTCCTTGCTACTTAAAAGATATATCATGACTAGTATAACTATAACTAAAAAAATTGAAAGTATAAATGCATATTTTAATGTGTATGTTCACTCTCAAACTCCAATATTAGAGTTTGTCATTCAATATGATAAGACGTTATTGACATGAAGTAGAAGAAAAAGAAAAGAAGACATGCAAACATTGACAATAAGGAGGGGTTTGTGCCAATTAAGAATGACAAAAAAGAAAGAAATGAAAGTTTGAAAATTTTATTAACTATTTGTGTAAATTTGAAAAGTTGAAAAAGTTAAAAAAAATTTCCAAGTATAAAAAAAAAAAATTTCCAAGATTTCAAAGACACCCTATTCTGAAATCTCAAAAATCCACCTTTCGTTTCTCCACTGATCTCGCCTGACGTCTACTAAGCCTGCTCGACCTTCATCAAGCTTGCCCAACACCTGTTGAGTTCACTCAATGTTCACCAACCTCACTCTAACTCAGAACACCTTTGATGCTCAATCATGTCTCTTGTCTCATTTGTCACATCGTCACCACTCACGTGTCATGTCATCATAGGTAACATATTTTGTGGGTTTTTCCTTGAATCACTGTAAATCTTCGAATGAGGTTTTTCCTCTTGACATTGTTGGGTTCACATTTTTTGTAGAATGACAAACAACTCTCTTTCTGTCTATTTTTTGGGATAAAAAATCATGATTGTTTGTCTTAAGTTCTAGATTTTTGGTTTTGATTTCTTTTGCTTTTAAGCCTCTAGCTATTGGAATGTTGTAGGTTTGTCCTTTATCCTTTGTGAATGTCTTTTTCTCTATGGATTTGCTATTACCAAAAGTTCTTATCTCATGATCTTTCATTTTCTTATTCTTTCTACTTGCTGATATTGTCTTTGCTATTTGTTTTGTCATTAATATCTTTTATTAGTTCAAGCTTAATATTGTGTGATACGACTATCAGGTTTTGATCTTACTACACTTTTGAGTAAGAAAGTTTTGAGTTCAAATACAAGCAAAAGACATTATTATTATCAAAGAAGAGATTGTAGAACATTATTTATGGCTTAAAGTTATGTAGATAACTAGTCTATCCTACAATACAAGCCATCATTATTGGTGTCTAGGTGCTAGAAATGGAAGGTGTTAAATATGTGCTAAATAATAACATTTTCTTTAATGAAAATGTTTAGTTTTTTGCATGGAAACTCATCAAAGAATATATTTTTCATATTAAGTAATCACTTCTTTTGTCCTAGCACTATTTAAGTGTCAATCTGCAAATGAAAGGAAAATTTCAGTATCTCTATTTTATCTTTTAATAGAATAGTATTTCTTTTCTATTACCACTTTGTTATTTGTGTCTTGGATCTTGATTCATAGACCTAAAAGGATAGATTCTTGTCATTCCTTAAATATTCATCTTTCATTAGGATTCATGTAATTTTGCAGGCTGTTGAAAATAATAGCAATGTTTTCTTTATAATAAATTGGTAGTAGACCCTTAAAATTCTAGGTTCTCTTGATAACACATCAAGTAAACATGTGATTAGCTTGGACAAAATCCATTTTCAAGGTGAATTCTAGCTTGCAAATGTGAGAACTATCATTCTAACATGGTGGATAGTACATTATTAGCAGATGTAAGATTGTGATGACTTGCTTCCTACTACATAATTTTATATGTAGAGCTAATAAATTAGATTTTTTAGAAGATCTAGAAGATGAGTTAGCTGAATTTGATCTGGAAAATAGAAAAATTGGAATTACTAAAAATAAGCTTTCATAGATGGATAGTACATTATAAATGATATAAGAACAAAGAAAACAAATAACAGATGAAATATGTAACAATATTATTTCATATGTAATTTTGTCATATTATTATGTTACAATATTTGAACATTTGTATGTTGATAATTTATATTTATGTTGTGAATTTTATTCATATGTTAGATATTAGTTAACAATTTTGAAATGTAATTGTTTGTGATATGTTATGTTCAAATAGATAATAGATAACACAACTTTTTTTCAATTTGTTTATGACGTTATTAATAAATAAAAATAAGAAGATTTGATATCTTTTCTTAAAATATAAGTATTATGAAATGAAGAAATAAAGTAAATAAAAAATAATTATTAAAATACTTTGATTAAAAAAATATATTTCAATTCCCTCCATTCCCTCTAACACAAATCCCCTCTTGGGAATCCTAATTTTCTTGACTTTATGAGATGTGTACAAACACTTTAGATTTTCTCAAGAATTTAAATTTTTTAATTCACAAGAATCTAGACTTTTCGTTTCTCCTATTTTTGAACTTTTCAACATGCATAAGCACCCCCTAAAGTCTACTTTATTGTTTTACTCACCTATTGAAATCTAAGTTGTTAAATATTATACTAAGAGAATGTTCTTATTATTACAAAATGAAAGGAGGAAAATAATGACATATGTAACTCAAAAAATAATTAAAGTGGTTAATAAAACATATTATACAATTTAGAAACCAGAAGTATAAAGTAGCCTCAAAACTATAATTTTGAAAATAGAGGTTAATTTTGAGATAAGATGTTCAGGTAAAAATTTGAATATGAGGGGATTCTTTGACATCATATTTTTTATGTTTTATAGAAAAAATGAATACAACATTCACTAGATAAGTATATGCTACATAGATGGACTACTAAGTTTAGATATCACACAAGAATAATTAATGTACAATTAAATTGTATAAATAGGTAAGTACAACATATATATTATAATAACATTTATCTATTATTGAACAAAACCTAACATTCTCTTTTTTATAGGTTAATTCCTCTCATGTTATATGACTTGTTGTCTACAACATTTAAATTAGTTAATATTGGTGCATTTTCAAATCAACAATACATAATAGTAAAATCAACTTTTGATGAATGTTTGAGGAAAACATTTGAATTAAGTATTCAAAGTAAAATTGATAACTAAACATATATGCAACTAAGTCTAGCAATAATATAAAGTTACCACCTGAGTTTATAACGAGAGATCTATCTACAATATGAAAAACAAAAAGAAGGCCTCTAAATAGTAAACAAATTAAATCTAGTGTTAACATGGGTTTTTTTACCTCAACAATTATTTGTTTATAAATTGATTAATTAATTAAGAGACTCTTCAAGAGTTAATAAACAAACTTTGTACCTTACATCTTCTTTTTGAAGAATGCCTTATATGTATCACATATGATACAACACAATGTACATCAAAAGAGATATTAGCTAATTTTCATTATTCATGGAAAAATATTACAGAAGTATTGTTGTATAGGTTACAAAATAAATGACATATGACATCAAACATCAACCAAAATATACATTTTGGGCATTTCCAGTTCCAAGGTGACTTCTCCCAAAATAATTTAAATAATTTATATTCATATATAAGACAACTTGTAAAATACCATTTCTTATATAGGAGCATACATATGATTTTTATATGTGCAAACATTTTATAGTATTATTTAGGAGTATTAAATATATTTTATATATGTCTTTATATATATTTTTATATATCCTTCTATATACATAAATAATCTATACTCTTGTTTAGGAGTATTTCATATATCTCATATATTTTAACATATTATATTTTGTTTGTATCAAAATATAAATTTGTATAAATAGTTTATACTCATATGAAGGAGTATTTAATATATTTTATATATTAGCATTATCATTATATTTAAGCCAAAAAAATAAAATTTTTATAGATAATTTATACTTTTATCTAGGTGTATTAAATATATTTCATATATTTTGTAGATAGTTTATACTCTTATCTAGGAGTATTTAATATATTTTGTAGACAGTTTATACTTTTATCTAAGAGTATTTTAATAAGATACATATATTTGGTAGACAATTTATACTTGCATCTAGGAGTATTTAATGTATTTTATATATTTTGTAGATAGTTTATACTCTTATCTAGAGTATTTAATATATTACATATTTTTTTATATGTAAATAGTTTATACTCTTGTTTAGGAGTATTAATATATTTTATATATTTTGTAAACATTTTATACTCTTATATAGGAGTATTTAATATATTATATATATTTTTTATATGTAAACAGTTTATACTCTTGTTTAAGAGTATTTTAGCATCCTTTATATATTTTGGCATTATCATTTTTATTTAAACTAAAATATAAATTTTGTAGTTAGTGTATATTTTATATATTTTGTTTATATCAAAATATAAAATTTTATAGATAGTTTAAACTCTTTACATTTCTATTATTATTATTTTTACATTTTTACGGTTGAACCAAATGATGACCTCAGTTCAACTAGCCATTATATTACCATTATTATTATATCTTTTCAATTGGACCGAAATATATCATCGATTCAATCTAGCCTTATATATATATATATATATATATTATCTTTATCTTTCGGTTGGACTGAAATATATCATCGGTTCGACTGAATCTTATATTATTTCTGTTATACTTTTGTCTTTCAGTTGAATCAAAATATATCATCGGCTCGATCGAACGTTATATTATTTATATTATTTTTATTTTTATATTTCAATCGGATCGAAGTATATCATTTGATCGAACATTATATTATTATTATTATTATATTTCGATCAATATATCATTGGTTCGGCTGAACTTTATATTATTTGTATTACTATTACTATTTATTTTTTTGGTCGGACCAAAATATATCATCGACTTGACTAAATTTTATATTATTATTATTATTATCTTTCAATCAGATCAAAATATATCATCGGTTTGACTGAATTTTATATTATTTTATACTATATTTATATTATTATTCTTATCTTCTTGGTCAGATTGAAGGATGACTTTAGTTCAACTGTTTTTTTTATTATGCTTGTATCAAAAATATTTTTTTATGAAATGTTTAAAATTTTTATATTTTTATTTCAGAACTTTCATTTCTATGTATTTTAGATATTTATATTTGATATCTAAAATATTTCAATCTTTGATACTTATATTTTATATAAAAAGTTTGATTTGATTCTAGATACCTTTATCTAGTATTTAATACTTTTGGATTTTAAAACTCCTTAGCTATATTTATATTTTGCATGTTGCAGATTTTTAAATTTTCATTTTTTAGATATTTTTATATTTTTGCATCTAAGATGTCATTAACAATATTTTAGAATTAATATATTGGCTTCACACAAACCCTTATTTATGTTGATATAATAATTGTAATCATATAGACCATTACATGTATATATTTATTATATTACAACTATTATGATATTTATTTGTTATTATTATCATTATATTATATATATATTTTATAATAATAATAATAATTTTTTATTTGTATAAATCAATTTAAGAGATAACTTGTGATGACTTTCTCCAAGCAATCAACAAGTATATAGCATATTGGTATAACAAAAGAACATCAAATAGAACTCTTTTAGTCTTTCACTCTTGATTAGCTCTATCCTTTCTTCCTCATATATCAACTTGTAAATCGAGAGAATGTCTTGAATGGCAATCACAAGAATATCATTATTGGTTAATGTGAAGCTTCTAATAGTTGCCATGATTGATTGCAAACTTATTTTTATTTTCACATAATTTCTATTTCAATGTCATCTGTCATGATTTTCCATCCTCTATATGTGAAATGCTGTATCCGTTGCATACCATGAGATTAAACACAAGGACAATACAATGGACCTCCTTCCTTTATCTATATTGTGATTTTTATACTATCATCTGAGGAGATAGATATTTTCATCCCTTTTACAAGAGGTGGTAATGGAAGTATTTTAGTATTTTCTTTCTCTATATTAATAATGATAATATATGGATCTAAACGAATGTGTGAAACACAGTCTCACACCAAATAAATTTTATCACATATGACAATTGAACATTTATCTTTAACTACCCTAGAGTCGAACACCACAGACTTCATAGGTTTTCAACTTTTATTTTCAAAGAAATAAATGTAGAGATAAACTTTTCCATTGCATTCTTGTATAGGTTCTCAATAGAAAAGTTTATGTTTTAGTTGACTTTGATAAGTCTCTAAACTAAATGTTATAACAACTCTAGATTTTCTAAGGCAATATTCTTTATTTTTCAATAAGGGAATCTGAAGCTCCTTCATAATTATAGGATTTTGAATGCATATTGTTGAAATCAAAGATTCATCAAGGACCAAACCTTTCTTATATAAAAATAAACCTTTATTGCAACCCAATATACTAAGTGTTATGTGGTCCAAAGAGTTTGATGGGACTCTTGAATAAAGATCATAACATGAGAGAGTTAGCTTTTGACAATTGCAAAGTGTTGAAAAAGAAATCACTAATGAAGGCATTCACTAATTTACAAAGGCAATAGAGTCGACATATTTCCTTCGCAAATAATCAGGAAAATACTCCCATCAATATATCATCAGAATAATGCATACCTACTAATGAACTCTTTGTATAAGGAAGTTTGTTAGCATATATGTAATCAAACAATTCTTTTAGTATTTGATTTACTTCAATGTTAAGTATTATATATATTTTCAAATGCTCATGATTCACATTTAAAATAATTAATGATTCCTAAATATTTATATCTTCATTTTTAAGATGTATTTTATTTTAAACACATCTATTTTGTATTTAAAATATTTTGATTCTAATTCTTTAAATATTTATATTTTTATATCCAAGATATTTAATTTTATATATTTCATTTAAGATACCAATATTTCTTATCTAAAATAGTTTGATTTTATCTTTAATTTGTTCCTACAACTTTAATTTACCATTAGATCAAGTACATACAAATATACAAAGTAAAACCAATACTAAGTTATAACTGTACAAGTTTTTTTTAAACTGCAACTAGGTAACTCTACGAGTTTTTATGATAACTCAACAACTTTTTCATGTGAAAAATTTAAGTTTACACATGACCTCATATTCTTTCATTTGACTATCACACATGTGAGGAACTTTATTCTTTATGTGACTAAAATTTATTATATATATTATTTTATTATTATATTTATTACTCTTTCCTTTTTTTTAATCACAAATATATTAAAATGACACTTGTCTTGGATGTGAAAGGTTAAATAAGAAAACTTGTTTATGCTTGTTAACTTCTGTTTTTAAACTTGTTTAATTTGTCTTTATGCATATATCAATTATTACTTTTAGAAGTAAACAAACAACATTTCACACAAATTAGATATTAATTCCAATTTGTATTTTAACTGTAAGTTCATAATGTATATTGTATTTGTATGCAAGTACATGTTGATCCCACAGAGATTGAGTAAGAATTGTGTACTGTTTCGATTTTTATATTGAAGTTTGTGTGTATTCAGTTAAGCATTCCGTTGAGTTACAATTAACACAACAGACTAAGTTCGTGGAGTTATAGCTAACTCAACGAACTAACCTCATGGACTTAAGTTAACTTCACGAGCCTATCTTTCCAGTTAAATACTACTATTTACAAAGGAATTCGGCCAACCATTACGTAGTTCCATAGATTGTAAATAACATCAATTAAGCTCTTCAATGTTAGTTAACATTAGATTTATCATTAAGCAACACTAACATTCAGATATTTCAAACAGTAACCAATAAAATCTTTAAGTATCTAGAATGAATCAATTTAAATAAATTGTAAAACTATTTTCTATTTTCTAAATCAAACAAACATAAAACATTCACAATATTGACAATGATAACATTAATCACGATATAAAACAAACAATACAACACTTAAATACTAAATGTAAACATAGATAATTTGTTGTTTTTGGTATTTTTGTTTTGATATGTTCCTGAAGATGAATGAAATGTGAAATGTAAAAATTTCTATCGATAGTAAAAACTTCCGTCACTACATGCAACGTGATTACACCACTGAAAACTTAATCACTTACAATTCTGCCTCCTCTCCCTATAGAATCGTGAATCCAGAATTATAAAATGATCTCCTCTTCAGCATACTGGCATCAACCCGAAACTAAGGTTAGAAGTTTTACAATCTCTTGATATATGAGTCGGTGTTTGGTGAAAATGACTTTCCTTCCTGCGACGCGATCACTCCTCACAGTGGTTGTTAGGCACCGTGTTTGGTTCGGAATCGACCCGACATTAGGAAATTATCCTCACAGACCTTCAATGGTTAGTGATTTTGGTGGTGGTGTGGAGCTTCAGGGAACTTTCAACGCTACCTATAGTTAGCGCGGTTCTCTACCTCCGCACACACACTTTCTTCGTCTTCCTCTTCTTCTTTTATATTTCTTTTTGTAGTAACTGCTTCTGCTTAAATGATCGGTTAGATTTTCTTTATTTATATCAACGATGGTGATTTCTTCTTCATTTCACGAGTGAATTCCTACATGATACGTGTAATCGTGGTTTTCCTTCGAATGTCCTATTTTTGCAACTACTATAGTGGCATATTAGTCTTTGTTTTAGTCGAACAATTATCATTTAAATCCTGTAAAAACTCAAACACTTATCTATAACTCTTCGAGTTTTTTTTACCAAACGCACATGGAAAACACATGACAACTTAAAACATTAAAAACACACATGCAAATAACTTAAATATACGAGTTTTTAACATAACTCTTCGACAAAAATGAAACGTTAACTATCCGAAAGTTTACTTTTCCTATTTCTGCATAACAAAACGTGTTACCTTAATGTATATTCAAGTAACTCAACGTGTATAGTTATGCTAACTTAACAAATTAATCATGTGCATCTCACATGATATACTAAAGCATTTAAATTCAACACGTGCATAAATCTAACTTAACGAGTTCAAATATTTCGAATACTTACAAACCTTAACTATCTGATGCTAAATGCATTTCGGATAATTAGTAGATAAATTACTGAAAATCCACTTAAGTGATGCATTATGATTTCAACACATGTACTCCAGGAAATAATAAAATATTCTTCTATCGTTAAAAGCATAATTGTCCGGTACATGCAATATAACTCTCCAAAATAACAGAAAATTCGGATACTTAAGAATTTCAAAGCTTGTAATTCACCAACAGTTCAGAAATGTACTTAATTAACACTAATTCCTTTAAATTATGTAGATTCTTTTGTTAAAGCATATAACAGTGTAATTATAATATAATAGCTTAATTCTTATATGATAAGCTAAATATTATGTCATTAACCATCATTTAACCGTTAATATTATGTACTTTTTCATTTTAAACAACACTTACATATGTAAAATAATTTTATCATTCTTTACATCCAAGATATTTGATTATATATATATATATATATATTTAAATACTAGTATTTCACATCTAAAATATTTTTAATTTAACTTCTTAGATCTTTATAATTTATATCAAAGATGTTTAATAGTTTATTTTTTTTATTTTAAACACTTATATTCTACATTGAATTTAAGTAAAAAGAAATTACATGCTAACGCTTCTTAACCCTACGGAGAGATAGATCTAAAGGAAGGAACTACTTCTACGCAAGGAAAGAGAATCGCTAATACGACCTTTGTATCTTGATTTTATTTTTATTTTTATTTTGAGATATCTTTATATTTTATATTTGAAATATTTAATTATATTTTTTAGATACTTGTATCGCATTGAAAATACATTTTCTTAAAACTTTACGCTTAAAACCTATCAGGTTTACGTAACTTTATAAATTTTATAATTTATGGAAAATATTTTCCCATTTTTTTTATACCTTAGTATATACATTTCTTGTGCATTTATGTAGAACGATACTTGAAATTTCTTTTTTGTAAATATTAGGTGACTTTCTCTACTATTTATAAATATATATATATATATATATACTTTTTCTATTTTAGTGTATATACTTCATTGATTTGCATCAAGTGTTACCCAACATTTTACAAATGTCAGGTAAATGTTATTACTTAAATGTTATCACGACATTCCATTGCCCCTCTTTTTTTTTTAATATTTCAACATTCTTTCTACGTACTTAAATATTGAAAGAAAATTTTCATTAATGTTTCCTCTTTTATTTCTAGTGATAATAAAATATTTAAGAGATAACATTCTAACGTTATCCATCATCTATATATTTCATAGAAAAGAAAGTAAAATATCAAAGATAATACTCTAACAGTACCTATCATCCATATATTTCACATAAGAATTGTAAAATATCAGAGATAATACTTTAATGTTACCTAGCATCCATATATTTCACATAAGAATAATAAAATATTAGAGATAACACTCTGACGATACCAATCATCCCTATATTTCATATAAGAATATTAGAATATCAGGGGATAACACTTTAACGGTATCTATTTTCTCAATATTTCATATAAGAATAGTGAAATATCAGAGATAACACTTTGACGGTGTCTCTTATTCATACATTTCACATAAGAATAGTAAGACATCAGGAGATAACACTTTTATGATGTCTATCATTTATATATTTTCACATAAGAATAGTAAAATATCAAAAGATAATATTCTAATGGTATCAATCTTCCTAATATTTCATATAAGAATGGTAAAATATCAAAGATAATACTCTAATAGTTTCCATCATCCATATATTTCACATAAAAATAGTAAAATATTTGAAGCTAACACTCTAATAGTGTCAATCATCTCAATATTTCATATAATAATAGTAAAATATTAGATATAACACTTTAACGATGGTCATCATCGATATATTTCATCAAGGAAAAGTAAAATATTAGAAGATAACACTCTAAAGGTGCTCATCTTCTCGATATTTTATAGGAGGAGATCAAAAAAGTAGAGATGAGAAGAATCTTTGTATGCCCCTCTTTCTCTATAATTTTTTTTTACTTTACTCTATCAATTGACAATGTTTTTTAAGTTTGGAGAGAACCGAAGTCATGAGAAACCTCTTTCTCTTTTGCGGAGGCCAAATCTCCAACATTATCCTCTTATTTATAAATGTAGACTAACGCTATCTCTTTTTTTTATGCATCTCTCCACGCTAAAGACATATCAATTCATAAAAATACATGTGATTTATTTTAATTGATTACGACACATTGCTATATCTTTTGTAACATTAATTTTTAGTATGATTATTTCCACAATGATTATCCTTTATATTTAATCCATGAAAATATTGTGGTCAATATTGAAGTTGCATAATTTTAAAAGTAGAAAAAGAAAAGAATATGCAAAGGATATAGTCAACTAAGACATTATATCATTACTTGTCCAAATACACGTTAATTTTAGTTTATCAATTGTGTATTATATTATTTTTTATTATAAAACTAATTGATTTAATAAATCAAAATCTTATAGGTTCTATTTAAATAGTATAAGAGCAAGGACAAATTTTAACGTGAAAATGGGTAAATTCATTATTTAATAGGCATCATTTTGATGCATAATCATCTATTTTAGGAGCAAATAAATTAGTTTTAAAAAATAAAATTAATGTAAGTCTTTTATATTATTCATGCGCATTTATATAGAAGAAGTTATTTATATTGTTTATGTGCATTTATATTCCTTAATTACGTTAACATATACATTTGGGAATTATTACATAAGACTTGGCTTTCTTATTGATAGTTTTTGTTTCACTTCATTGACAAGATTTCATATGATAGAAGTTGAGAGTTTTTGATGTCATGTTTTCTTTTGTATAATTGGTTATTAATACTTTAACATAAGTTTTATGTATAATTTATAATGTTGAATGGTTGCAATTTTGTAGTATCTCTTGCCAAATGATGTAAAAATTCAAACACCAAATTCACTACAATCAAGCATCTCTTCAGTAGCAACAATTAATAAAAGAGATGTTTCTTTCTTGGAATTCTATTCCACACTCCTCAAAGGATAGCAATGACACTCTCAACTCTTAGTCATTGTTACATGAAGTATAATTTCAAGTGATAGCATATTATCAAAACTCAATAGTTATCTTGAAAACTATTAAGTTTGAAATGTTAGATAATGCTTATCTGATTGACAGATATTTGCATTATTGTGATAGATGTATGAAATGCTAGATAAATCTGCATTTCATTTACTAGACCTATGTTACCAACTAATGAAATGTTAGATTTATATTTCATTTACTAAACTTATATTTCTCTATATTTAATTAGATAAATCTATTTGAATGTTAAAATATTTATCAAATGATGTATGTTATTTCAGTTTAATATTCCTCTTAATTATGTATATGTAACTACTATTTCACGTAATTTAAGTGGTGTGATTGTTGCATGATCAAGAATTGTAGGGATATTAGATAGAATTATTCTAATATTCTTATGAGAATGTGCATGCAATAATACGAGAGTTTGATGCTAAATTTCCAATGAGTCAAATGTTACATTTCCAACATTGTGATAGTATTTTTTTTTATGAAATCATCTAAAAAAATGACATAGCTTGGTGGGACTAAAATGTTAGATTGAAGAAAATAAGTAATTAACATTTGAATATAAGATAAAAAAAAGAAAAGACAATGGGAAATTAGACTTTCATCTAGTTAAACCAAAGAAAACTTCAATCATACTAGATGAAAGTTTAGTTTTATTGACCCTTAACTTTTTTATATCATTATTTTTTTACTTAATTTTTACAAATAATAAAAGAATGACTTTTTCGTTTTTACTATTAATTTTTTTAACAAACAATAACTTTATAAAATATAAATGTTTAAGATGAAATAAAAATATTTTTAATATGAAATGTAAGGATTCAAAATAAAATCAAAAGAATGAATATAAAATCTAAACGCCTAACTGGATTTTAATTTATTCTGATTACTACCTTTACATACTATTATTATTATATATTTTCCCTTTTACTGTACCCAACAAATGCCAAGTTCCCACCTGACATTTCATAAATGTCGAGTGTGCCGTTCGATATTTTATAAATGTCGAGTGTGCCTATTCTATTCTTATTATTCTTAGATTTCATTTCCTTATTTTAGATATTTAGTTTCTAAAGTATTTAATTTTGATTTTCTTTTTTTATTCCTTTTTAAGTTCTAGTTCCTTGATGTAAAATGTCTTACATTTAAAATATTTGATTTAATTTTAACTTCATTTTAGATATATGAACTTATTTTTAAAATATTTTTTAACTTTCATTTTTAACATTTTATATAGAATATCCAAATATTTAGTTTTCACTCTAGGTGTTCTAATTTGGTATTTAAACTCTTAATTTCAAAGACTTATATTTTAATTCACTTCTCTACTTTTCCCTTCTGTCTCTCTCTCTCTTTTAAAAAATAAAGTTTGGTCTGATCGAACTCATGTTTTGATTGGACCTACCTTTTCTTTCTTTTTTTTAAATGTTCGATTTGATCAAGCTCGCGTTTTACTTAAACCATCCTTTCCTTTTTCTTTTTTTAAAAAAAAGGGTTTAGTCTAACCAAACTTGTGCTTTGATCAGACTAATCTTTCCTCTTTCTTCATTTAATTTTGTTTAGGATAAAAATATTGTATTTAAAATATTGAATATAAAAAGCTTAAGATATCGACATTTCCATTTAATTTTGTTTAATTTAAACATACCTGTTCCTCTTGTATTTTACATTTCCATTTAGTTTACTTTAGATATTCATGTTATTTTAATTTTTTTAAAATGTTATATTTTTTTATTTAAACATTTTAATTTCTTTTTAAAAAAAAAAATATTTCGCTTCAATCATAGTTTTAGATATTAATTTTTACATTCAAAGCATTTTAATTTATATGTATGTTTCGTTATTTTAGTTTCAAGCATTATATTTTGTATTTTAATTTTAAATGTGATATTTCTCGTCTAGAATGTTTTAATTTTATTTATTTCTAGACAAAAATAAATCGAAAGGAGAAGATCGCAAGAAGGGATAGAAAATAAAATATAACGTACAGTAACTTTATAGCTATAGACAGCAACAGAAAGTCTGAACCTATAAATAAATAAATATATTTATATATTAGTGTCCTTGTCCTATTGGTTTGAGTGGCCGACTCTTATCATCAACCTCAATTTGACCGCCCTCTTTCTCGTCTTGAAAAAATATTCCACACGGAACCACCACACACACTTGTTCTTCTGATTTAACTTATTTGCCTGCGGACATGGATGATATGTATATCTTTTTTGATTAATGGAATGTAAAAATTGTATGTTACGTGTTGAAAATTATATTTCACGCTATACATTAATTGTGACGTCATGTTCTTAAAAGCAAGTAAAAACGATTTGAGTTTTCAAACACACATCGTTGACGATTCATATTTTGTTGGAAAGAAATCTTGCATATTTCTAATACTTGATACGTGATTAGTTGTATCTTACAGATCATCTTCTGATTATTGAGAATTTTATTAGATTGTATTGATCTATGATTTAATTCATGCATGCAGACTTCAAATAGTGAGCGTATCTTGCGTGGTATTTAATTATTTTTGGCAACAAGTTTAAATTTATTTGACAAGAATTGAAATCGAGATTTATTGGTATATATCCTTGTAACTAACCTTGAAAATTGGATTTATCTTCGTCAATTTCATTAATTGTAATCTTAAATCAATGCAACTAGCTTGATGTTAAGATTCTCTTCTCAATTAAAAGAAGAAGAAGAAGTAGATGATACAATTGGTCTTTCCTATTTCACGAGATAGAAAAGAAAGTTTTAGATTCAGGCCCAGATAATAGTGGATACATTAATTGCTACATATATATAAGCCTCAATAAATGAAGGTTCACATTACTGATTAATAAAAGTACAGGTTACGTACTAAATGAAGCAGCCCTTTGAGAGGAATCTAAATATTTAATTTAAGATCCGTTTACTTTCAATAAAATTAGTGGTGATAATGACATTTGAACTCATATTGCTGCTTTCCTTATCTGGTGATGATAGTAATAATTATTATATATGTAATGAACGAAAATACCAAATATTTATCCGCTTAACCGTGCCACCCTCGTAGTAATTCTCACCGAAGTGGTGGTACCCAGGATTCTGCTTATGCATAGTGGTCATTAGGAAAGAATCACCGCAAGCAAAATGCAGTTAAACTATGACGTCAACAAACGGTTAAAGGAAGTTAAGGCTCAAACGCGGAGGAATAGATTCACTGGAGTGTGAACCCACGAGCGATCAAAACGACCTCCTTCAGTAAAGTATTTATCATTATTTTTTACAATCAAGTATTTATTATTATTGGGGTGGCTTCCATAACGGACGGAGAACGGCCAGCGAGTGCACAACCCAAGGATCGTGTCGAACCAAAACCTTCCTCTTTAACACCGTGGTTTTTGCTTCATTCTCGCTCTTTCTTCGATCCGTTGCCTCCTGCTAGGGATTTGGAAGGAAATAAAGGAAGGAGTAGTCTTGTAACTTGTTGTTCTCTCTCTTTTTTCTGTATCCCTTTTTCAGTTGTGTGGGATGAGATGGGGGGGGAGATGCCTGTGGACGAGGAACGAGAGATTTTCCTGTTGGGGAAGTTACCCATCTCTGGCTTCGTCATAAAACCCATAAAGGTGTGGACTTTTCTGTGCTTTTCCTTTCTGGGTCTTCCTTCTATTGGAGGAGGAGGAGGAGGAGGAGGAGGAGGAGGAGGTTCAAGTTGCTGAGGCGGAAGAAGGATTGGATCATTTGTGCGCATTCTTCTGACTCATCCAGGTCCCCTTCTCTTTTGCTTGTGTTAAATAATAACAACAACTGTGTCTTGGGTCGTTTCTAGTGTTATTTCCGAAGTGGATTTTCATGAGTGGTGCTTCATATCCAGCCAATTATTGACATCACGATGCTATCCTTGTTGAAGTTCTATACTTTGCTGCGCTTTGTAGGTTAAGTTTTCTTCACTCTTTTCTACTTGCATCATTTTGCAACCTTGGTTGTCCTCCATCAAGGAGATACTTTATTTGAGGATTCGGGCACTGTTGGCCTTGGACGAGAACTCGGTTCGTATTTTGGAGGAACTAATAAGAAAAAGGTGTTGCCTCTGTCGGGAATGTTAAATGTACTCTGTGTCTGCTATCTCATGTTTCTATAAGCGACGTGACAAGCTTGTGGAGGTACTACTGCTTGCATAACTTCACAATGGGTTGCATTCAATGCAAGTGCTCTCATAATTCCTCATCCGATGATGAGTCTGAAGATGGAAAGGAGTATAATGTCCAGAGAATTCACGATAATAAGACTAACAGACTGCAAGACGGTTGTGTTGAGAACTCTGTGTGTTCCATCACCATTCCTTCTCACAACCTGAGGCTTGAGTACTCATTCCTGACACAGAAGGGCCACTACCCGGATACTCCTGATAGGGAAAACCAGGACAGCCTTTGCATTAAGACTCAGCTGCAAGGGAACCCTAATATCCATTTCTTTGGTGTCTTCGATGGACATGGTCAAAATGGGACCCAATGTTCAAATTTTTCCAAAGAGAGACTGGTTGAGATTCTGGCTAGTGATTCAAAATTGTTGGAAAATCCAGCTGTGGCATATAAATCAGCTTTTCTTTCTCTAAATAATGAACTTCATGAATCTGACATAGATGATTCTATGAGTGGTACCACTGCCATCACAGTTCTAGTTAATGGAGACATGCTTCATGTGGCAAATGTTGGTGATTCTAGAGCAGTTGCTGGTGTTTGGAGTGATAATACTGTAATTGCTAAGGACCTTTCAAGCGACCAAACTCCATTTAGGAAAGATGAGTATGAAAGGGTAAAGATGTGTGGGGCAAGAGTTTTGAGTGTTGATCAAGTTGAAGGTACTAAGGATCCCAATATACAGAATTGGGGCAAAGAAGAAGATGATGAGGGAGATCCCCCAAGGTTGTGGGTCCAGAATGGAATGTATCCAGGAACTGCATTCACAAGAAGTGTGGGAGATTCAACTGCAGAACAAATTGGTGTTACTGCTGAGCCTGAGGTTTTGACCGTTGAAATCACACCTGACCTCCTTTTTTTAATTGTTGCAAGTGATGGAGTTTTTGAATTTCTTTCAAGCCAAGCGGTTGTTGACATGGTAAGACCATTCAATTATTGAAATAGCCCCATCTGTTGCTTTCATTTTGTTTGTTAATCTTATTAACTGCTATTCTTGTTCAGATATCTGGTTCATGCAATGGAGACTTTTTGTGTTTAGCTTTCAATTTAATATTATGTAAAATGGAAGGATGTAGAGAAATATTGATCCTTAGTTAGGAACAAATATAAAAGATAAAAACAAAAAAAAGAGAAAGAAGGTGGCAGCCTACCATGCTACTGGTGTTTACAATTTAATATGCACTTTTATGATCGCATAACTCAGATTACTCTATTTTTACTGAAACATTCATAAAATCTATGCCAAGCATGCACACAGTGCTGCTATAAATCTTGGAATGAGCCACATTATTTATAGGATATATTAATATTATAAAGTACGTGTATGAAATAATGGTTGCTAGTGTTAAAACCATAAGAGGAGAAGCTAAGGAATTTCTAATAGGCATATGTTTACTTCAATGGTCCTTTTCTAGGTCCATACCTGTTTATCTTAGTTATGTATGAAATAACTAAAAAAATTTAAGGAGAAATATCCTAGCATACGGGTTGATGAAAGTAAGACAACATTAGTTCTAAATTAGTATTATGGAGAAATATTTTAGTGTCTAAAGGATTTAGATTGAGCAGGTTAAAAACTAATTATATGGAATGTAGGTTAAATAAAAATAGAAATAATGATGAAGATGTATAATAAGAAGACCATGAGATTCATAAAGTAAAACTTTAAATACTTAAGATTTATAATAAGTAGTAATGGAGAAATTATAGAAGTAGAGAAATTATAGTAGTGATTCATAGGATTAAAGTAATGTGGATGAAGTAGAGAAATATTTTTGAAGTTTTATGTGATAAGAGAAAATCCTTAAAATTAAAAGAAAAATTATATAAAACTAATATTTGCTCAATTATACTTTGTGGTTTAATTATAAAATTATATAATTGTTAGACTGTAAGGTATGATCATAGGTAAACAGTTAGTTTTGTAGAGATGCAAATACTTAAATGTATGAATGGTAGTGCTATAAGGTATAAGTTGCAAAATGATTTTATTAGGAATAGAATTAGAGTTACACCAATTAAAGATAAGATGAGAAAAATTCATCTTAAGTGACTTGATACATCCTTAGAAGGCCAAAATATGCATCAATTTCAAGAGGATAATTAATTAGTGTAAAAGAAACTAAAAAAGTAGAGAAAATTAAAAAAAACCTCAATTAGGAATTGTGAGAGATTTAAATTTATGTAATTTAAGAGAAGATTTGATTATAAAAATATATGGAAGAAAAAGATTATGCGACTAATTCCATATAATGAAATTATGGTACAGGTTGTTGGTTGGAGTTGCATGTGCTTCTAAGGCATGAACATTTTATCCTCCAGATTAGAAGCGTGGCCAAGAGAGCTGGTTTTGAATACTTTATTATTGTGAAAATTGGATATATATCATGATAGTGGTCGTGAGGGTCATGCCACATGCAATTGGGTATTGCTGGTGTTTGTCTTTTCATGTGGTTCTCAAAATCTTATTTGAAAAAGAATATGATATAAATGAAAGTTCACATTCATAGATTGAGCTCTGAATATCTTCTAGAGCATGGTGATGTTGACTTTGCTCTTACTGTTGGTAGAAATATGGAATAGTTACGTTGATGTGAATCCCATTAGTGGTTTGAAGATAAGCATTCTCATTCGTTAAAGGAAAACATAAACTTACAGAACAATAGGGAAAACGAGATTATCAACAAAATAGCACTGGACAAAACAATAAAAATAAGGGATTTTTGCTTGCATACTCTCAAAAAAGTTGAAGATAACTTGTTTAAACTCTGAATATAATATTATCTTAGATATTCTTAAAAACTTGGAAAACTGTAGCTATAATACCTTTGTGGTTAATTGAAAAGTGGCTATAAGAAATGCATTACTGTCATGATTTTAAGATATTAAGGGTATCTATGATAATGTTATATTTAAAGAACATGGGAGCTATTTACAGTTTTTTTATGGACATTAAAGCAAAAATCCCAAAAAATAATAATTCCAGAAAGGAAATAGATAAAGCAAATTCAAAATATATGAATTTACCGAGCTGTATTCCTACTTAACCATTAACTTGTAATATCACAGATTCACTATCATTTTGAGTGACCTACTGACCTCTTGTGGATTTGATTACCCTTCTAATCATTGAACTTCCTTGCTCTTCATTGGAGGATTCTTTGATTCCTTCCAATCCATCTTGCCCACATACATTTTCCTTTTCCTGTTTGGCTATTGGTTCTTTGTCTCTCAAAATTCCTTAAATCTTGAACTTTGCTCCCATTCTTCTCTAATCATAATTCTCTAACAGAAAGTGACATCTGGGCAAGAAAAGAAAAGATGCCAGACTGGCTCATAATATCATTCAAGTAAATAACACAGTTGCTAGCAAATGCCAACCTCTTTTCTCAAGTAGTTTTTCAGTTAAAACATCAGCTGCCAGCAAAAGGAAAGGACCTTTGTAAGACCATTTTAATTTTGTTCCACACATGTTTATACCATTGTACCTCTACCACTATTGGTAGCTTTACAGAATGACTTTACAGAAAAGATTCTATTGTTTGACCAAATCCATAAGTGCATATCCAGATTAGTACCCCATTCAGAAGGTGCCATGTCCTCGAGAGATGCCAATTCTGTTAGCTCCAATATTTTTGTATCTTTTGATCTTCACAACTTGATGTTCCCCATTGCTTACTCAATATTCTCACCAATTTTGTATGAGGATTTAGCAGCCAATCTGAATAAAGATGGGAATCTAACATTGACTCTCTGTTTTCCATCCAATTATCTAACAAGCGGGTCAAGCAACTCCAGCTACCATCACCAAATTGCAGTTTGGTCCCACATTTGATTACATTTATGGCTTCAAGCACAAAATTCTGGGTTCTATGAACTTAATAGTTGGACTTGTATCATCAAATGGTAAACTTCCTCCGTGACATTTATTTATAATGATTTTCTGGTATAATCCCAACCTCTACCTCCCTAGTAATTTGATTAAAGGTGGTTAAGGGCGCATTTAGATTGATCTCCGAATTCTCCTTTGAATCAGTTCCAACTTTCGAGAATCAGCTTCCTTCACAAACAATTTTTTTCAGATTCTACTCCATAACAGAAACCAAGAAAACTACATGAAAGAAATAAACTAGAGGATTAGGTGAGGGAATAACTAGCCTTAGAGTTGATCTGTTGGCCATTGATATAGCCATATGGGTATTCTGAACATAGAGAAAGTGGCATTATTGGTTGATTGGAAAGCACTGATGGGACGAGTGTTAACTTCCTACCTGGTGAAATAAATTTTCTCTTCTACCAGGACAATCTCTTCTCAAATGTTTCCACCACAGGTCTTCATTCATGAGCTTTGGCATATGCGTACTCAAAAGAAGTCCCGAATATGTTAAGGGAAACAACCAAACCTTCAACCAGATTTGGCTACCTGAGAAAACAGAGCCTCAGTAGTATCAGTATGGGTGATTGTTGACTTATGTACATTAACCTTAAGCCCAGAAAAGAAACCCAATTTGGTCATCACATTCCTTGCTTGTGCTTGTTATGCTGCAGAGAATGTTATTGTATCATTAGCCTACTGTAATAAAGGCTTGCTTCTCATGCCTCTCTTTGAAGTGAAGCCCTATATTTCTCCATTCCCGTCTGATATAACACCTTGTCTGCTTCGGACTAGTGAAAAAGCTTATAGGACAATCATTCACTGATTTGGAGAATTTAGCTGAACTTGTACAATATCCAACCCACACACACTATTTCTCTATTGTGATGATAGATTTCTGAAGTTTGCACGGCATAACCCTTGTCATCTTGGAAATCAATAAAGCCTCAAGTCTAATTTCTCTGTGGTGTGGCTAGAAGTAATGCTGATGATTTGAATTTCTTTTTGGATATGTGAGTTACTGCAGCTTTGTTCTGCAAAAAAATGTTAGCTTTCCCTCTACTGAAAGCTTAGGATCATGGATTCACATTGATGGGAATTTAACTTGCATTCCAGTTGTTTTAGTTGTCTTTGTACCGTTGGCCTTTTTAAGTGAAAAGTAGATGGAAGAAAAAGTTGGGAAAAAATTGTGCCTTTTATTATCATGAATAGATTTGATCCTTTACCTTTTCCATTTTCCTATTTGAAGGGCATGGTTTTATGGAACAGTTAGATGGCAAGTTTCGGCAGGTTGATATATTTGATTCTTTGACTACTTTTAGAGAAAATATTGCAAGGTTGACAGCTTGGACGTAGATAAGAAGACCTTTTAGTGTCATGAGACATCACATGTAAGCTAGCCACATGATGGCTATAAGAAAATTTCCCTTATTCCTGCTGAGTTCCAGGATGAGGGAATCACATATATGCACGCAAAGTTCACATTTGAGAATGAATGATTTCACAATATAAAAATAGTGTTATTAGTAGCAGAAAAATATAAAATACCATCTAAAAAGCATTGTGTTGGTGACATCCAAAAAAATTTTAAAAATTGATGAAAAAATCACTGAAAAATCATCTAGAAAAAGATTTTTCGGTGATTTTTTCGTCAAATCTTTTAACATTATGCACTCCATTTTCTTGTTGTCCTTGTTTAACATCATAACAACTTGCAAAACCTTGTCTTTGATACAGGTTGCAAAGTACAATGATCCTCGTGATGCCTGTTCAGCGGTTGCAGTTGAGTCGTACAAGCAATGGCTAGAGCATGAAAGTCGAACCGATGATATAACCATCGTTGTGGTCCACATCAAAGACTCGTGCACGGTAAGACGCATCACTGCATCCACTTCATGAAAAGCAAAATGCTGGTTTTGTCTCGGGTGTTGATGATCTCTTAATGGCAAAATGTACAACCTTGAAGGTAGATGCTGCAGCATCCAATGGTGGTGGTGTCAATACAAAGGCCTCCTTGACGGTGCTGGACCGTGTTACATCTGAAAAATATGTTTTCCCAGAGTCCTCTGTTGGTGTTCCTGGCAGAGACGAGCTGGTCCCTTCATATATTCCTCCAACTAACATTTTATCTTCAGGAGGAACAGTGAGTGGTTCTTTTTCAACCCAAAACAATTACTTGCATTATTATAGTGTATAAAAAGGTTTTTTAGCATCCAATCTTTTCACTTTTTCCTCGTTGCAGTAATAAAGCTGGATGGACTGATTGCAAAGTTCCCACATCGTTGACCTCACTAAAACATCTTCTCCCAAGTTTGATCAATCTTCCTTTTTCCATCTTTTAAGAAATTGGCATAAACGCCAACCATCGACATATTTATCGTGGAATGTTGCAGACAGATCGAAGCTGCTCTTGTTCTATGAACATACAGGTGCCGCCGGCAGCTTCACTCACTCTTTTCAAGAGGATCATGCCAAGAATCCTTGTACATATCCTATTATTATCTGCTGATTCCTTTCCATAGAACCAACTCCATAAAAATGTATTTATGACGTATCTACCAGTCCATAAATATGTTTCATGACTTCCAACCTTGTGTTCGATTGCTCTGATCTCTTTCCCGTGCAGAAACCACGCTTCTGATGATTACATGGTGTGGTTAATTTATTGTTATGATTGTTTGAATCTAGATGTGATTTTGAGCTGGATGCATGTTGTATTGTGGTCTTTGGTTTATAATTCGTTTCCTTTTTTTTTAGCCAATTACAATTGCTAGGGTTTGATGTTAAGCAAGACAAAAAAAGCTTTCCTTTTACTTTTTAACAAACAATAGTCGTCAATATTTATAAACATGCCATGAAGGTAAGTGTGGATCTATCTCTTATCATTCTTTATCCTTTTACCTTTTTACCCATTTTAGTCTGACTTCTAATTTTATACGAAATCAAAGTCTAAACCCATGTTTAACGTTTTCAAATTCCAAGCCCAAGTTTAATCTACAAGCTGCTTTTCACAGAAAATCAATTATTTAGAAATCAAATTCATAATAACCAACCAAACTGCTGACTTTAGTCGCTTGGTGTAATGGTGAAAAGTACAAGTAATTTTGCATGCTAGGGAATAATTTCAATTAATTGTAAATGATTTTCGGACATTTCACCTGTAAAAATCATGGCATAGAGGAATTGTTGTCTCGAACGTAATTTGATTCTGTTTTGGAAAACAATTGAAATTTGAATGGATGGGAAATGTTATTTTTGGATTCCATAAAAAACGAACTTATAACCGGGATGTACATTTTTGTGAAATCTGTATTATTTATTTGTATTGAATAAGATTTTAATTCTTTTAATGAATATGCTAGGCATTTCGTTTCATTATATGGTACTAAAAAAATCAAGTTTCTTATTCATTAGAAAGTCGAACTACTAGCATTTTTCATGTATTCCAATAAATTATTGTCAAATAATTTTTGTTTGACTTTGAAACAAAATCTGGACATGTGAAAATGATTCATCGCATTCACATTTAGTTTGTTGAAATCCACGAGTTTTTATTTTTCTTATTTATATGTATTTCGTTATAGTATATTAAGTCATTTTTCTCAATTGCCATGAAAAAATATTAATTTTCTTTTTACATTTTATTCATATGTTGTACATTTACATGTGTTGGAAAATCATGGATATAATTTGTACAATTTAACAAAAAAGTGATGACATTTGTCACTCTCACTTTACTGCCAACATTATAAAACATAAATAATTACATTGAAATACGCTAATAATGAATTTTAGGAAGAATGACTATTTTTATGTCTTTTATTTTGTATCATATATTATCTGTATGCATGTTATTCGCAAATAATTAAGACAAAATTTCTAACTCTCTTGTTATGACTCTACTTATACGATTTTATTAAATTTAATTTTTATTTAAAATTTATTATTAAAATATCTATAAATTAAAAAATTATTTCTATTCGTTTATTAATATGTAATATAATAAGTTCACTGGTATAAAATGTAACCTAAGAGTAGATACCTAAGTGACAAAATTACACCCTTCTCTTTTTTATGAAATTCACTTACCTTACCTTAGAGAAAAAAACTAGTACAAAATGTAATTAGAAAATAAATCATAAACGAAAAAATGACAAATGTTAGCGTCAACGTTAATCTCAACTATCCCTAGGCCCTCCCTCATCGTCCATGAATTATACTTTTTTTTTAGTTAAAATATTTAAATACCTATAATGATTTTATTATAGATACTAACAATTGCATCGTTCCCATCGAAAATTTTTCGACAAAAAGGAAAATTAAATATGTGATGGTGAACACAGCATTCCTGAGTTAAAATATTGACGAACTTAGTGGGTTCAGGTGCAAAAACTTCTGCAAGATAAATAGACTGGTTTCTCGATAAAGTTAGTTAGTTCACAGCCACTTGCCGTTCTGCTCAGGGCTCTGGTTCGTGTGTCGGCGGAGGTGAAGGGTGTGCCCATGGCATCCGTGCAGAAGACCGAGGAGGAGTGGAGGGCGGTCCTCTCGCCGGAGCAGTTCCGGATTCTCAGGATGAAAGGGACGGAGTAAGACCATCCTTACATGCCTCCTTTTCCCAATTCGCGTGTTTATGTTTGCGATTGACGATTGATTGCGAACCCCACCAATCGCCGCTAGCTGATTGTTTTGATGTTTCAATCGGTTGGCGTCATTCTTGCCCTGATTCTTCTGTTCTCTGTTCTTAGTCATCGGTTGAGTTTGTTTAATTCCGTCTCAATTGCTGCTTGAATCTCGTGTAACTCGTTGAAAGTAATCTGACCTAGCCGTGGATTCTAATCTGCGCTGTTCAGGCAAGCAGGTATCGGGGAATACGACGAGTTCTTCGCCGACGGAAGCTACAACTGCGCCGCGTGCCATACGCCTCTTTACAAGTCCACCACCAAATTCGATTCCGGCTGCGGATGGCCTGCCTTCTACGAGGGCCTTCCTGGGGCCATAAGACAGACCGTACGTTTCCATCGCGTTTTTGCCAAGAAAATCTCTTTCTCTCTCTGTCTCTTTTCTTATTGTGGATTTGGAAGAACTAATCATGTGCCCAACGACTAATGATTTTTCTGTCTGTGTTCGAATATCAGCCGGATCCTGATGGGAATAGGACGGAGATTACTTGCGCGGCTTGTGGTGGACACTTGGGACATGTTTTCAAAGGGGAACGCTTCAAGACACCCACCGACGAACGCCATTGTGTCAACAGTATCTCTCTCAAGTTCAAGTCGTCTTCTCAACTTTAATATCTTTCTGAAGTTAAATGCCGAGTTTAATATCTTTCTGCCATTGCCCGGATGCCGAGCTTAGCGACTCTAATTCGGGGAAAAGAATGTCAGCTATATATGTCTCCAAAGATTAAGTAGCTGTAGTACCAGAAACGGACCCTTAGCGTCGGGTCTCTTACTTCCTTCTCTCGTGTCTTGGTGATTGAGGGACTTGAGTGTCAATCGATCGATCCACTTGTAACATCATTCTTTTCGTAAATAAAAAAGTCACCCCAGAGGAATTCGTGAGGGAATGATTATTGTCTAGTTGAGTTGAAGGATCGAGAAAGTCCACCTCTTCCCCCGTATAGAGTAATAAAAGAGAAAAGGGGTGGAAGAGTCCGCTCACTTCTCAAAGATCTTTATCGATTCTGGTTCAAAACTATTACAGCAGCGGGCGAAAATGCCCCAGTCAGCCATAATACCTGATGATGAGTGAGCCCTTTACCTAAGCTCCCTTCGTAGAGGCACGCTACGCGTTAGTGAGTTCTTTCTCAATCATAGAGGTAGGCCGTCTGTGAGGAAGAACAGGGAAATGGGGTCCGCAAGGGAATGCACCCTTACGATGGGAGGGACCCCCAAGTTTCCGAATGGCAAAGATTAGGGTCACATCATTCTATAAAGTCTCTCTGTTGAGGGGGGTAAAGTGTTCAAGACATAGCATTTAGCGACCTGCTTTTAAGTTCTGTAACTATTAATAACTCCTAGTAGTTTCGAGTCAAGAGTTTTTGATTGCAATGCTTTTAAGAACTTAGTTGCTAGAGCTCTTATCTTGAACTGAATCTTAAAGGTTGACTTTTTCTTTTGTTCATTTTCTTTTTTCTGAAAAAGACAACCCTACAAGGACGTCGCTTGCCGTCAGGATTGTCCTTTGCCTCGTTGAGTCTTTATACTCAGAAAAGGTGGAAGGATCAACAAATACGAATGATACCCTTGGTGTACCGAAGTATAATCGTCCATTAGAGGAACAAAAAATAAAGGACTTGCCATCGTAGGTTCCTTCGTAATTCACGCCCATGATCTTGGATCCCTTTAGATTCAAAGATGGTTTGAGGCTAATCTCACCGAAAAGATCATTGGAAGAGATTGGTTTCTGTCATTTTAGGGTCATATCTAGTATTACAAGTTTGGGGACAATGTCGAGGAATGCGTGGAAGCAGCGAACAACAACAACACAACTCACTCCCTTTTTTTCTTTTTACTCCGTTGGCCCAAAAGCGCTTGGGCGCCCTACAGATAGGCAGAGCAAGCTACCAACGGTGATATACGCTACTTGATTGGAAGAGAGGAAGAAGGCTCTAATTACACCACTTCGCTAGATTGGTATGATTGCCAGGATTTCACATCCAAGACTGAGTGAGGGATCGGGAAGTGCATATCAAGTCATTCGAGGGGAAATAAGCGAGAAGTGGGATTTCAAAATCAATCTCAGATTCCTAAGGCATTGTTCGGTTCGTAAAACTATCATAGTTGTCCTCCCAACCAGGCACAGATAGGCAAGCTTCGCTCTATGGGGTGGGTCATCATTCGCTGGCTAGGTCTTTGAGTGCTTGTTGTAACACGTGGTTGGTGCACTAGGCTGATCAAGACTAAAGATAAATTGTAAGCAACTTATCTTTGAGCCGGACCGTCGAGTCGAATTGATGGTGTCTTGTGCATCGATGAGAAAGAGACGAGGTACTTTCACCTTTACATTTTCGTCTGACGAACGGATCAGATATCGAACCTTCCGTGCCAGCTCTTGGGCAAGATGGTAACAGATACTCATTTGGTCTTAAATCCCTTCTATCATATTTTTGTTAAAAAAACTACATCCTAGTACCATATATATGCAGCGTAATTAATTCTATAGTTAATTAATAAATGCAGAAGAGTCAACTATACAGGCATAAGTTTAATACATTCCCAATTTACAGATATAGAACATCTGTTCATTATAAAAGTTCATAGGTATCTACTTCATTTGGCCTGACAATCTCCTATATCTCTTTTAAATTGAACTCATAATTATTCAAGATTAATTTCAATGTATTTATTTAAGATTAATGATAGAAAGAACACATGAGTAGATAGGATAGATACATCATTAGTGAAGGGGCGTTCCACAAAAAGGTGCTGGAGAGACAGTTCTTCTACCCAAGTGTTGTCAACACGGATAAATCCATCTGTGGTTAAAATTACATTGTTAACTGCTCTTCAGATGAAAGTAAAGATTCTTTAGGGAGGCGACTTTGACTTCCGAAGCCTTCTGAACTCAAAATTGATGCTGTGCTGAGAGGTAGTACCACTTGACAATATCAATCTCTTGTAGATAGGTTTGGCATTCAAGGACTTGAAGTAACTTTGGTTTCCTCACACCAATCTGGAGTGAACCATCCTCATGAAAATATTTATCAAGCAGAGGATGGTTAGCTGCGGATTTAATGAAAACGCAGAGCACACGAGAGCTATGTTGGCAAAATAAGAGATTCTAACAATGAGGCCTCCTTTGTTTTTGGGGAACCGAAAGTCTTCCCATTTCTTTCAAACAATGGATTTTTCTTGGTGATGATTCCACCAGCAGAATTCACGACATAAAGATTCATTCTTCCCGTGTTCTTCTGCTGGGAGAAGAAGGGTAGAAGACATAAAGTGGTTACTCATGGATAGAAGAACAGGGTTAACGAGGACAGTCCTTTCAGACAGGTTTCCAACCAGACATGCTTTATTTTTGCCATGGACAGCTTTAGAATGAGACCAACGTTGATTTGAGATGCAGATACCCACCCAAGTAAGTATGGAAGCTCTGTCTCTCTTTTTATCCGAATGTGGTACTGTCCTCATGAACAGTAGAAACACCTGGCGACGCAATGGTGGTTGCTTCTTCTCGTCGGAGTAGCTTTCATAGCACAAGTAAGATTTCGTACATCCTATCGACGGACGGTGGACACCTACGTTGTAAGAGTCTTGAAAAGATACGTTAAGTACATGATAATCACATTTATTTATAATAAAACTTACGTAACTAACACTCCCGTACATCAAAGGATGCAACTATTTATATACATAATTAATCACTCTCATTTAATACTAGCTACACATGAAAAGGTGTGACTAATTACACATGCAACTAACTCACTTAAAATACATTTGAACACTTTAAAATGAAAAGTCACGACTATAGATTATAAATCAGAATTATACTCTTAACGTAGTGTAGGTTGCCCGACAGAGGCGGTCGGTGGCTATGTCTACCTTGCGTGTGATCAAGTCTATGATATTTGTGCGAATGTCGAGAGTTTCAATGGCTGAGCCATCGAGGAACTCGGCAAGTCTGTATGATATTTATCGGTCAAAAACAACAGCTCTTGTACGCACGAAGCCGTGAGCATTTTCACGTCCGTGGAAGAGCACGCGGTCGCAGGCTTGCATTTAAAAAAGAAAAAGTGAGCTACTCTCTGTTACAGTTGAATACGTAATGCTTGGGGTTGACTCGTTTATTCAAACAAACGATCACACATTTATATATATTGATTAATGTTTGTGTTGGGAATCTCTGGCTTTATGCGGATCGAACACGAGATTGTCATGTCAAAGACTAGCATTGAACGTTTTCAAATTTCAAACATCATAAAGCACCAAAAGAATATTACGGGTAACGAACTCACAAATCGAACGCAGGTATATTTGTATACATGGTGCAAGCCAAATAAATGTTTTTAACTTTCTTCGTTGTCAGCAGCATCACTGTCATCACCGGTTGCACTTCTGTTGCCACCCATGAAGTCATCGAAGAACTCCTGGAGATACCAAGGGCAGACCTCGTTCCAGCACCCACGCCGGGCGGTGGCACGCCACTGCTGGTCCGCGATCATGTCTGGTGAAAGCCCCCATAGCTCGAGTTCCTGAACCGAGTGGTGGATTGCCAGGCTGTACTCCCCGCCCGTCCCGAGCTGTAAGACCCGGTGCTCACAATTTTCAGGGTTGTTGAGTCTCTCAAATTGTTCCACCGTCCACTTGAACCACTTCATGAGAAACACCCGGCAGGTCAGGCCATGCGAAACGATTATAAGATTGGTTTCGAAGCTGTCGTCCTGGTTCAGTCTCTTCATGTCTATGTCCCTCCATAGAGTTTCCATGAAACCTGCAGCAGACCACCAGCCATGGATGGTAAAATAAGCAGTAGTACATTAGAAAATGCTTCGTTGGTGCCACCAAGATTTCACATACAAGATTCCAACTCCTTCCAGCTTGTTATTAATCGCAACAAAACATGGAGAGCATCATTTCCAACTACCATCTACCTAGAATTCGTATGAATATCTTTGGCTACCTTCCCCTTGATCATCACACAATGGCAAGGGAATAAATATTATGGCCTATATGAATCATCCATTTTTGTGAAGATTAGGAGCAATCACTTATTTTAATGCTTTTAGAAATTGACCTCTCCTCCTCTCTTGGATCAGATTTATCAACCAAAGCAAAGACAGTAAATTAGTAATAATGTCTCTTTGGACACGCCGAACCGGTGATCTAACAGAGATTGACAGATGTAACGTGTCAACGAATCCAAAACATGTACCACTTCATCCAAAATGATAGGTTGTTTTAGGTGAAGAGCATTCAATATGCAATTGGGAATTGAATTTGTAAAACACAAGGAGTACACGTTATTAGCAGAGGCAGATAAACATCATCATCATCTTCTTCACCTAAACCAAACAATTCAACCATTCTACATATTACCCAAAAAAAGGACTTCTGAAAGTTATAAAACTGAAAGAAAATGCCATCATTCTCAACCCCAATTCTAATTCTCCTCCTTATCAGCTCCGGTCCATCAGAAACCAGATAATCCTTCTAACCACGGTAACATATTAATTATATAAGAGCATATCAGTTAAGCAAAGATATATGAATTCGCTCAAAAACAGAGTGTCTACTAGAACAGTAAAACATAATTCAGAAAAAAAAACGCATTGTATTCGTGGATCACAAATAATCATCAAAGAAAATAAATAAAAGGAAAGGCTTTATTTTCTTACTTGAGACCCGATCGTAGACATCGGCGGCGGACTCCCCGTCGGGGAAGCGGAAGAAGAATCTGCCGAACCTCTCCCTCGTCTCCTTGATGACCTTCATCCTCTCCTCCACCTGGAAGTTGCCAAAGTCCTGCTCCCTCACCCGGCACTCCTCCCGGACCCCAATCACCCGCTCCTTGGGGAAGGCCCTCCCCATCTCCCGCAGCGTCGATCGGGTCCGGACGTAGGGGGAAACGTAGAAGTAGACCTTCCAGTTCTCCTCCCCTTCGTCCAGTGCCCGCCGTATCTGGTCCCCCGCCGCCTGGGCCTGCGCCACGCCCAGAGGGGTTAGAGGGATCTTGTAGTCCGGGATGGTCGTGTAGGCAGAGGTGTCGAGGTTCCCCTGGCTCTCGCCGTGCCGGACCAGGATGATACGCTTCGGGAGCATCCTATGCCCATGGCCGTAGCCGTAGTCCATCTCCTCCGTCCTCTCCACCACCTCCTTTGTTACCATGGATCTGTTCTATTTATAGGTTCCTTCTGATGGTGTGGATTTTCAGATATGTGGTTTATTAATGAAATGCTTTAATAATAATTTACATATATATATATATTCAAAATTTTTTTATTTCTACTGTATTCGAATTTGTACTAATTTTAAATAGTTAGATTTTTAAATCTAAGATTAAATATGTTAATTTTGTGACTCTAGGAATCTTGGAAAATTCAAGAAAAAGAAAGTGAGAAATGTGATTGAGGTGTCTGTGTCTATCTAAAATCTTGAGAAAATTAAAAAAAAATTATAACATAAAAGATTGGATTTTCTCAAAAATTGAAAGCCCCCCCCCCGCCCCCCCTTTCCCAATAGGTGAAAAACATAATTTTAAAATATTGAAAAACATAATTAATATAAACTAATTATAAAAGTATATAAAGAATGAATTTTTTAATTTAAGCTCATGTTTAATTAGGTGACAAAGTGACGTCCTAAAGAGCTTAATTTCTCTTTATCAAATTTTGAAATATAATAATCATAAAATAATAAATATTGTAATGTAATTGAGATATATAATTCAATTATAATACATATGAATTACAAACAATCAAACATGTGTCCTATATATAAGATTACCAATGCGAACTAAACAAAATAAGGAGTAGATGGCTTAAAGGAGATAATTAAACATGGCCTTTTTCTCTGGTATCGAAAAATATTAAGTAGTAGTTATCGATATTGATATCGTATTTCTTTCAAAGGCATACTTTATACGGAGAAGAGAAAAATGGCTAACATTGCAAACCACATTATGGTTTACTCCGAGAGTTTTCCTTTTTTTATTATTTTATAATGATAACATTTTTTGCGTTTTTCAAATTTCAAACCTTGAAAAATAAATAAATAAATATCATGAGATGGGGACTGTGGATATAATCAGTTAGCAAAAATATGATTATGGATTAGCGAGAATTCTAGCTTAATCGGTTTGATAATCATTTTAAACGTTTCGAAACATTGAAGACTACACTGAGACATTAAATGGTTCTGGATTAAAAAATGGTTTAGTTTTTTATTTGACGAATAAGCAGACGCTGGGAAGCTGCACGCCAGCCACCCCCACCCGTTGCCTCTGCTTTCGTAAAGAAAAATATTAGGAATATGATACGGTCAATGGTTCATTCAAATGTTCCAAGCATCGATAAAGGCACATGGAAAGTCTCGCGGAATCAGCCGACGGCTAATTTCTTCTTCTTTTTTATATATAGAGTCTGTTAGTGTGTAATAAAATATTTAGATAAAAAAGAAATCAAAAGTTTGAAATGATTAAAAATATAATATCTGAAAGATCAGAATTTCTAGAAAGATTTAATGTACACGTTAAAAAGTTCAAATTTCTTGAAAGATTAGTTTAAATTTTAAAATTTATTTTAAAAAATTATTTCAAATATTATAATATAAAATAATTCTTTCACATTACGTTACCATCATCGTATTTTCACGTATCTTAATTTTTTTCTTTATTTTTGACTCATTTTAACTTAGTACATCTTCTTTTGATATATATATATATATATATACTTTTCTTGTTAATTATATATTATCAATAATATTTAATTCTTGTGACGACTAATAAAGTTTGAAACGAGCTGAGATAAATAACGTGTTCGATGTTTGCCTTGTGATGATGTACATGAAAAAGAAAAGGAAACTGACATCCCAGGTCTCATGCTTGAGCGAAAAAAAAGGAAAACCTGATGGGCTCTACCGCAAAAGAAGCATGATACGTGGAGTTTAATATATGATCGTGAGTTAGACACGTCAACCGAATCACGTCTGTTAACCTAATCTGACACAATCAAACTAATACAGCATGGTTTTTAAAATTGTTCTAGACCACCTCTGAAGATTTATAATAATAATAATAATATTTCGGATATCCGAACGTCGATGAGGCGGTGATATATATATATAACTCAAAAAAAAAAATCAAAGTCGGTGATTGTGAAATATTTACTTTCTCGATAAACCTCTCTCCAGGCTAAATCGGCACGACTCGAGGGTTGTTCGTTTCCACGCACGGGAGAGAGAGCACCGCCTGCTTGCGTGGGAGAGGAGGACGTCGGTGCCGCGTAAGACGCGAGCGCTGGTTTTCGTCGTCAGTGCTCGTGCAGGTGGGGCCGACGACTGCATTCGACTGAATTTTACAGAATTTAAATTTTATAAATTTAACAGAAAAAATTTAAAACTTAAGTATGCATACGTATTTAGAAATTTAACGAAAATTAAAATTCAAGTATTTATGTACATAAAAGAATTAAATAAAATTATTTTTTAATAATAAATTAAAATAATTAGAAAGAATCATTTCTCTCTCTCTCTCTCTCTCTCTCTCTCCCTCTTTCTTAATCTCTTAAACCCTTGTCATAGAATAGTATATGATTATTACCTTTATATATAAATATTTAAGTATAAGCATGTTGTATCAATTATATAACAAGACTCATGCAGATGTTTGTTGTTCATTATTTTTTATTATATTATTATCACGCCATATGTTTATTTGTTACATTGTACGAGTAATTTACATTTTTAGCATATAGAAATATACTCATTAGACTTTTGACACATTTCTCCTCTTATGATTGTTTTAAATCCAAACTGTTAAGGCAGGGAAGACACTTGAGATTATAGGATAAATGCAGGCACGAGTTATTGGCGAGAGCAGGCAATGAGTAGTTAGTTGCCCATATTGATGGCGAGCAACGGTTGTAGATGAAACAACATTACAAGGTTTTGAAGTTGTAGCATTGAATGAATAGGGAGTAGTGTCCGTGAAGTCTGAAGTGGCGTCTACTCATATGAAAGGGAGCGAAAGTGCAGCAGTCGAACACATCTTCTGTGGTCCGTAGGGAAGTAGAAGAGTCTCAGGCTAGCAAGGAAGACAAAGTGGCGACATTGGTAGCTGTCCAGGGAGGAAACAAGGCATCGATTCGTGTGCACTGAGCTTGCATTTACGTAGTTGATAAAGATTCTAAGTTGAAGAAGCGATACTTTTAAGGAAGTGCAACGTGGGGGCACGACAGACAGCTCAGCTCCTCTTTGAGCGCATGCGTTGAGTTGTGAGCTCCTTCGATGCGAACGACGGGAAAGGCCAAGTGTGTAAAGGAAGTCGCAACAATGGCAGTGAACGTGACGATGAGGTGTAGTGATGGTAAAGCTACGATGGTGACAGCGAATGTTAGCGGTGGCGAGACACAACAATGGAGGGTTGAGATCATCGAAGTGGTGCGATGAAATTACAACTGTTTGATCAGATCCTAACATGTCAGGACTATTGTATCAAATCTTAAAATGACATGATCCAGGTTGTCGAGCAAATAGAGATTTAATTGGGATCGTTAGATCAAAAGATAAGTGTGATTAAATCTATATCGTCGAATTTCAGTCAAAAAGGTAAAAGTTGTCGGATCGTGGTGAAAATTCGACGTAGTCAAAGTCGTTGGATGGAAATCAAATAGACTAAGATAAATCTGACTTAAAGTTCAAATATTCACAGCCATTGGATCCTATAGACGATCAAGATTAAAAATCTAAAGGGGTGTGATGCAAATCATCTAATGGTTGAGATAAATCCAACTTAAGTCAGGTGAATTGTAGTTGTTGGATCTCATCGACCAAGGTTAACAACCTAGATCGTAACGTGACAGGGTATGGATCTCATCCCTCGATTGTGAAATGGATGACCAGGATTCAACTTGGGGAGGTCGTCGGAGGAAAGCCGTCAAATGGGTTTTCATAAAGCATCTATAGTTAAACTAAAATCATCTCTTCTCTTTAAAAGGAGAGTATCAAACTTACTTAATACAGACCTTCATGAATCTGCAGCTGATCTTCTATGTAATTTAAATTCAATTAACTTTACCCTAAACTTTGATTGTCCTATTTGGAGCTTAAATTCAAAAGGGACTTTTACAGTTAAATTAAGTTATAATATTTTGATCGATGGAGGTGTGTGTTTCAATCTTAATGAACAACTCTGAATTGCAAGTGCACATTTGAAGGTAAAAATTATTACTTGGTTTGTCTTAAATAACAAACTTCTTACTAAAAAAGACCTCACAAAAAAAAAAAAGGCTAACAAGGCAATCTCTCTTACTCCTTTTGCAACCTAGGTATTGAAAATATCCTTCATAACTTTCTAGATTGTCATATTCTGGTAGGGATCTGATTTTCCCTCTTGTACAATAATTTAGATATGTTAAGAGAAGATTTCTTATATTTTATTTTCTCTCCTTCGATTAAATTGAGTCTCTCATCTCTAAATCTACTTGGTTTTTCTTTATCGTTTCCCTTTTCTGAATTCTTTGGATTAACGGAAATAACGTTACTTTTGGTATTACTACGATCAATATCACCTTAATATTCCTTTAAATTCTTCATTTGACTTCATTTTAGACAGAAAGTTTAGCCGATAGAACAATAAATGATTGTCAAGGAAGCACAATTTTATTGGGAACAACAAACTAACTAATTTAGTGAAAAATGCTAATAAAGATAACGACAAGGATAATACTCACACATTTTAAAGAAGTTGGATTATATAACTGATAGAGAGAAAAAAAACTTAATCTCTGTATTTTTTTTCTGGTTTTCAAGTGCATAATCTTTTTAAAACTTCAAAGTCTTTTGTAAAATCTTTAAGCAAAACTTTTATTAGTTTGCTAATCGGATTTAGGACCTGATACGTCCATTTTCACAGAAATCACACGTGACGAAAACAAAAGAAAGTCTAATTATCAAAAAAAAAAACAAACAAACAAAAGAAAGTCCGCCTCGAGACTGTCTTACATATTTCCGATGCTGTGGGCGGGCGGAAAAGGCGGCGGCGACACGCGCCTCACCCACTTCCTGATGTTGACCGACAGCATTACATGATGTCACCATCAGAATGAGAATCACCCGTCGGCCCTGCATGAATTATTTCTCGTTCCAATGAGGGCAGGGATTGTTGTTTGGCGTACTTTTCTCGGTTTTTGGCTTTGACAATTTTATCAGATGCCTCATTTTCTCTGCCTTTCTCAAACGTACAGGGAAACCATTATCAGATGTCTTGATGATTGTTCCTTGTTAACGACCATAAATGGGAAACCATTAAGAAAGTTCAAGTCAAATAGACAAACAGGAAACATCGCAATCAGGGCTACCCCATCTTCTCTTTACCATGATAAACATCAAGTGAATACATAAGACTTAAGACTTTCCTCACCAGGAGGACATGATAAAAGTTCCTGCGTGAATCGAATTTTATCTAAATAAATGGCCACAGAAGAGTAATAATAACTAGACCTTCCGTTGCTCGGAGACAGATCAGGTTTAGCACCCCTGGTAGTTATTTCATTATAGAAAATCTCACTTCTTTGTATTGCTTCTCCTCGCATTACAGGCTTTCAGTGCTTGCACTTCTGGAAGAAAGTAAAAATCTCACTTACATCAGGAGAACGTCAAGAATTGGGTTGGTAAATTAGACAATAGAACACAGTTCCCCATCACTAATTAGGATTTTGACACGATTGCAACTTCATGGAAGAACACAACTTTAGCTGGAAATCAGAAAGGCAGACAATTGAATACATTACACACACATGTGGCAACAAACCGAAACTACCAGACACATTGTCAATTTCAAGCAATGATCACATTCAAAAATATATGGATATTTGGAAATGGAAGACTCTCGAACCGTCAAATATAATAAAGACAATCGCAGAACTGTAGCGAATAAATGAGAGAACCAGGGATACAATGGAAAAAGAAAAAATATTAGTTCCCAAAATCTGGACATATGGACCATAATATCCCAAAAAACATTAAGCAGATGAATGTGAACATGTTTTTCTTTTTTTTGTAACTCATTGAATGTGTATATGCGTACAAATTGAAATGACTTGGAGCAATGAAGGAAACGCCATACATAATATAGACAGATATATAAATGGCTTATTTGAGCTGTGCCTATGCAGCTCTCCTCATAACAATCTGGGAAATTTTCCCTTGGGAGACAATCAAAATTTCCTACCTTTTGAGAAGCAATCTAGTCAGAGATCTTACTACGGAAAAAATTAAAAAACTTTGGTTCATAAAAAGAGGACAAGAGAAGTAAAATTCAAATGGTTTGAATAGAAGTAAAGCATTTTTCAAATCATGACATGTTCAAGAAAAATTAGCCTAAAATCATGCATTAATCCACCATACCAACTTCAAAGCCAGTGCTAGCATAGAGAGATTCACCTATCCAATAAATATTTCGCTCCATATAGGTGATATTGTAATCTTTAATACTGACTGAACTTGAAAGCAACCTACAAATTTCTCAGTGCAATTACTTCCTTATGAAGTTTTTAAGTTGTTATCCAACGATTTCCTTTTTATGAAATTGGCAAGAACTAGTGGATTTGAATCTCGATAAAGTATAATATCACGTAGTCCTACCTCAACTACTTAGAGTTGGTTGTTATCCAATTATCAGTCATTCCAAATCCTAAACCCTTAAGCATCTTAAAGTCCTTAAAAGTCCAAACCATTGTGAGTTAGGTATCGTTTGACATCAATTCTAATGTTGTCAATTCTATGATTTTCGGATGTTGGTCATAATCACTCCCAAACACCCATGTTGTGATAGATTTTCCCCTATTTGAACTGATTCTTTATAGTGTTTTTCTTTTTTATTTTATAGAATCGAAGAATCAGTGAAAATGCCAATTATCATGGAATTTGTTCAATTTTGGCCAAGGTATTTGTGTGATGATGAAACACCTTGCAAACCTGATTATACTAATATTAAACTTCTCCTCCTGTTGCCATTGCCCATCGATTCTTCATGGACTTTGTCACCCTTTTTTTTAGGAAAGTTGAGTGAGTTCCGACTCTTACCACTCTTACATTGAAACTCCACAAATGCCCTCTTCTAGTGAATGATGAACATTTTGGTGTTCAAATTGCTCGAAAGTGGAGGGAAATGCAGCATAGATCATACGTTGGAGGACAAAGCAGCGTTGAGAGGGTTGGAGATGATGACAAGTTGCAGGCAATGAAGGAGGATGGCAATGGATCAAGGAATAAAAGGTAAAATTCTTGTAAAGAATGAACCAACAACAAACAATCTGCCCACAGTGTCAAATCTCAAGGTCATTTCTCTCTCCAACCCTCAGATTTATGCCCTAGAGATATGGCCACGTTAAAGGGGGAGGGAGAGGATAAAACTAACCAGATTGGCAGGACCTCCAATCCCTATCAGTTCGCACGAGGCAGTCCTGCAAGAAACAAAGCAGCACCAAAATTCACATTTTTAGAATCAAGAAACAGGAGGAGGACGAAGGAAAGAGACATACAGGGAGACGAAGGGAGAGCCTAGAGGACGGACCTGAAGCGCCAAGTAAACGGCGGAGCATTCATTGAGCTGCTTGACGTTCTCGTCTTCGTCGTCCGCATCCATCTGATGCGTAGCAGGTGATAAAGCGGCGGCGGGGGCTGATGCGGAAGGCCTCTGCTGCCTCGGTTCTGACTTCTCCGGCGGTGGCGCCGCCATTGTCGGGCTGAGTTTCGAGAACGGACGGCCACGGGAAGCTCTCTTTCGTCTGCCTATGCGGGAGACTCGAGATTATTTTTTTACTAAATTAAGAAATTCAATTAAAAATACGAATTTATTTGAGAGAAGAATCCAAAACAAACGGTAAAATTCTGGTCAAAATAAAACACAACAAAAAAGCTTCTAGAAGAAAGAAAGTTACATGGTAAACAAGGAAGATTAACTTTCATCGTATTGCCTTTACCCAACGATGTCTATCCAAGGAGTAAAAATAAGAATAGAGTCATCACTAAGAATAAAAGAAGTAATAGTGTCAACAGCAGAACCAGAGGCTAGGAAAGAAAAGGCACTTGTTAAGAGACATTTTATGCAGATTGTAACTTCAACAAATTTATGTTTTCCAGAGGATAAATTATTTAACTGAAAAAAAGACATATCAATGGTAGAATGGAATATCAAATCAATATTCGCAGAAGAACTTCTAAAAATAAAATCATTTTTGTTGATCTACAAAATCCAAAAGAAAACCATTAGAAGACAATACCAAGTAGATTTGTATAAAAAAAAAAGATTGTTTTAGGAAGGAATCCAAAAGAGGAGCCTGTAATTATCAATCAAAAGATACAACTTAAATTAATCTCATTATTAACTCTTCTCAGATGTATTCCGTTAACTCTAATTTATGCTTAGACAGATACAAATATACAATATTGTAAAAGATGGAAAAAACACTTATCACCTAGATATGTAACCATTAGGTTCAATCTCACTACCATCCTTAATCATATTTCAGAAGCAATAAGTAGAAAATTTGTGATAGAATATTTAACATTTTTCTTTAACATTCAAGTTTAGAAATAAATATGCATGTATACTTTTTTTTAAAATAATGATACTATTTTTATTTAAGTACCAACATAAAACTTTTTTCTCTTGAGGATCTTATAAAGTGGAAGAAGGCTAATTATGGTAACTGTTGTTATTTTCTTTTTTTGACTTCTAGTGAAAAGATCATGCAAATCCTACCTGAAAGTATTTTTATTATTAATTTTATTGAATAAAATTATTTTTTAAATATTTTACATAAATTAAATATTTGTATGCTGAAATATCTATAAATTATATAGGTGGGAAAATTGAAAAATCTATAACTTAGTTTAAATATTAAATATATCTATGTTGAATTTATGGTAAATAAAGTTAACTTGGTTGTTAAAATGTTAGTTTGTTATTATTTGAATTGGAATATTAGGTTCGTATTTTGATTAGTTGACTATAATTACATAATTAGAAATTCAATTAAAAATTGCTTAAAATTCTCTGGGTATCTTTCTTAACAAGGTTTACATTTAGTGTAGTAATAAATTGAAAAATAACAATGGCTATCATAATTGAATAAGAAAATTTTCAAGAATTTCAATTACTACTAAGGGCAATTAGAGGGTATCGTAAGTAAGCATTTAAAAATTCATTAATGGCTATGAGTTTGATTGGAATGAATTTTGAAAAGTGATTAATTGGAAATTGCTAAAGTACCCACCAAATGCTAAGTTAGCTTGATAGTTCCATACGTAAGTTCCACTGATATCACTACCATTACCAAAAAAAATTTCATTGATAGCATCCATTTGATTAAGACAATTGAGGTAAAAACTAGAGATCTTCCCTTACAAGACAAACACCAAATATGGACCTTTCTGTCAACCATCGTCACAAGAACTCTAGTTTCTTTAGTATAACGTTTCATCATCTATGGTTAATATAGTTCAAGGTAACAACATGAATTAACATAAGGTGGTCTCCTCTGTAACTTGGAAGGAAAGTCATTCACATAAAATACAGATTTTAAAGCTCCTGTGATCATGACGAATACTCAAGAAACTTATTTTGATTTGTTCCAACCATGAATGTGTAATAATCGATGAGAGGCTTCATCTTTCTTGGATATTTTGTGAAGCAAAGTGTAATATTGATTACAAACTTCTTGCTTCATAATGCTGCAACTTTCAGAAAGCATGTCTTGCTTGTATACAATTTGTGTCAAGATCCCGGATTACCGACCATATCTTCTGAATGAGTTTTAATCTGCTTTTTGTAGCCACCCAACCTGCAAAAAGCATGCAATATTATTTAACGTATGCACGACAAGCATGACAGATTGTTACATAATAAAAACATAGGCGTACCTTCCAAGCATACATCATAAAGAAGACAACGGCATCTGCAGACCAGACAACTGCAAAGGACTTCCAAACGAATGGAATCACAACATTTAGAAGAGGAATGACAAGAAAGAGATAGTTCAGAGCTTCCTTCTCATTTTTTGAGCAGTCACGTGCACGAAGAGATGGAATTGCTACAAAAATCCAGATAAAGCATAAAATCAAAACACATACACTTTATGAAATAAATTCTTACTCATATAGATATATGGTCAGTCAACTTTCTAAAATGTAAAAACTGTCAGAGTCCTAGCTTTTTTTCATTACTCTGAGAGCCATTGATCCCATTACACTTACATTGTCAATTTTACTTATTCCACCTTGTCCTGTTGGCAAACAAGGCTTGTCCCAATGTGAGCCTCCAGATCATCTCTCATCTGAGGTCAGTAATAAGTTGATTATAGCAAGGCAAGCGTGCAACCTTACTTTGGGTGTCCAACCCATTTTATGTCATCACACTCCTTGATCAGTTGCTTCCTTGGGTTTCCTCACTTTGGCAAAAAGAGCCAATCTCCCCTAGGGTGGTGTAGACTAGCTCATCCTGTATCATAAATATCTTGGTCTTTCCTGTTTGAATCATCCCAATCAAACCAGAGGAAGGGTCTTTTTCCATTGAGCACAATATGGAATTTGTTGATTGGACAAACTAAGTATTATGAAGACATTTTGAAGTTGCAATGAAGATCAGATGTCTGAATCTGGTTGTCAACACTACAATGACTACTTGTATTTGGTGATTTCAATTCCTATTCTTATGCATTTATATATAGGCCTTGGTGAATCATTTATATAGACTTACAAAATATTTCATCTTAAAATCAATCAGTAATAAATAAAGTTCATCATATATTAACTTAAATTTTGTCTTTACACTCATCAATGTTGAACTTTCCACACTTTCCCTCATGTATGACTTACCTTAAGTCTACAAGTACATCATAGGTGAATGTGTGTAAACCTATTTTGATACTATATGAAATATTTCATTTCAAAATTAATTAATAACGAGTGAAAAAGTCCATCATATATTAACTCAGGTCTTGTTCATACACTCATCAATTAAGATTTTCTACAAGACTTCCATCACTTCATTTTATGTCATATTTTCCTAAAATTTCACTCCACCAAAGGTAAAGGAATCAACTTACAACAAAAGCTTTTGCACTATTGTGAAGAGTAGTCAGTGTAAAAGGGTAATTCTCCGCCTATGGAAAGGACAAGAAGATGGTGAAGACTCTCATGATGTAGTAATGCGTAAAGACTGGATGTAGGCAGTAGTCAAATCAACATAAAACTTCTGTGCCAAATTGTCTACTGTGGTTTGCATGTGACAGGTGTGTTTGCTCCTTTATTCGATTAATCAAAAGAAAAAATGTGCACGTATGCATGTGATCTTATGCATTCCGTTTTTCCACTGATTGGTTGGGATACAAGCTTGCAAAGTATTGACAGTTGGGAGCAAACGGACTAGGAATACTTGAATCAGTTTTACAATATCCATGCCTTCTTTTTTGGGGAAAGGTCCACTCCAAAATCAACCGGAATCCCACAACTACCCTCTTCTACATGGTTATTTATCTAGTTGTCATCTCTAGCAAAGAGGATCTAGTTGTGTGCACTTCATGGCAAAAAAAAGCATCCAAGCTATGCTTATTAAATTAATGTGAATTTTATAAACCATTCCCCATCAAGAAGACAATGAATTGTTTGTATCTTCTGCAAATCTACTTCTGTAAGTACTGTTTCAAAAACACCAGTTTCCTACTATATCAGATGCAAACAGAACAATGCCACACCATACACAGCAGGGCATCGCCCTTTACACAAAATCCGTACCTCCCGGAAGTGCTGCTGGTATACCAAAGAGAAATAAATATTCAATATAAACTACTGAAAGTAAAAGGAAACACTGAAACAGGAAATGACATAGCAAGAAGAAAGCTACACATAGAAACAAATTAATGGAGACAAAACGTAGGCAAACAACATATTAGACCACGACTTACTGAACATCCAAATGGACCACATTCCCATTAATCTCCAGATGTCTGGTTCATTTGAAGGGAATATTAGGTTGAAGGAGAGAGCTCCACCTAACACCATGCATGCATATCCCTGAACTTCAAATACTTGGTAGAGAAGCGTTCCTGGCACGGCAGGGTTCTTACTAGCTGTAGAAGCCCTCGGTGCAAACGTCGCGGCAGTCTTCTGGACAACCTAATTGTAGGCAATGTTCAGATGGTTATGAACCATCGTCACAGAAATATCAGTTACTGGCAGACATTCCAAACCACGAATAAATAATTAGACCATAAACCGCACCCATCGAAAAGATATTCCTTTTCATTCAAGTCAACACTCAAATATGAAATTCCCCAAATGAGCACCTCGACAATACATGTAATCCACGAAGTACAGAATCATCAGTGAGGAAAAGTGAACATGGCAGACGGAACACTCACCCTCTTGATGTCCTTGTCGACGGGAGAAGAAAAAGAAGAAGAATCGGGACGAGCAGAGCCGGATGGCACGGCAGATTCCTCCTGCTGCTCCTCCTCCTCCTCGGTCTGTTCAATGGCCACTGAATCGGAGCCATTGGAACAAGGAGTCAAGCAAATTGATGATCTTCTTCTTCGTCCTATCCCATAAGGGGAGGTGGTGGTAATGGTAATCGGGAGTTGGAGCCTCGCGGGAGGAAGCAAAGTGGTGGAGGGCGCAAGGAGGGTGTGCAGGCAGCAGCTGAGTGCCGTCGAGGCCAACGGAAACATCTTTTGTTTTTTGTCTTGGAGAGGAGATGAGGAACGAGCGGTCTTCGTAATACGAAAGTGAAGGTGGCGGCCGCCAGTTCTTGATTGCCAATTTTTAGATAAGGGGTAATTTTTTGTTGAGACATGTCTGAAATATTTTGGTTGCGGGGTAATTTTATTTGAATATAAATAGTAATCGAATAGTTTTTAACATTATATATTTATAAATATATCATAATAATTTTAATTTAATTAAATAAGTATTAATTAATTCTTCATTTAAAGATCTTAAAATTAATTAATTTTAAATAATTTTTTTTTAACTAATGTAGCTTAAGTTAAATTGAAATTTTAATATATAGTAGATTATAATACATACATACATACATATATAAACTAATTATGTAATTAGAAGTGTCTCTTGAAAAGTTTCCCACAAACAACCCTACCTTAGAATTAGAAACACTTTTATGTCGTTCCAGTTGTTTCAAATTAAAAACAAGCATTATTTAAAAAAACAATGGTTACGTACTATGTATTGTCATGAATGTCATTGTACAATGTATATTTTATTGACATATCCTCTCAAAACCTAACTTTTGTGTTATAATTATGAAAAAATTTAAAGGTACCTAAAAATTTCTATCACAAAAATGTAACTACCATTAAGTAATAAAAGTAATTTGAATTATAATTTCTCTACATATTATCTACCGTATAAACATACATTAAGGTAATTTTTCCTTGAATTTTCTTATTTATTTCATGTATAACCATGACAAATAGATATAAACTTAAAGAAGACCGTTGGTTGTAAACTTATGTTCCTTGAAAATTCTCTAGTTTTTTCTTTTATAGTCTTAACATTTTTTTTTTTTTTCGTATATATCCTGTATAATATTAATGGATATATGTACTCTTCTTTTTAAAATCTGTCACGATAGATTTTTAAGTTCTTTATCATAAAATTTTTCTAAATTAATGAAAATCATATAAAAGTCCTTTTTTTCTATTAGCCATTTAATTAAATGGATAACTTTCATTGTTGGCCTATTCAACATAAATTCACATTAATTTTCTGTGATTTTAATTATATGCCTTAACCTTTTCTAAAGTCTATGTTCTTCATATTTGATTTTATTATTTTCGATTTTGGAACCATATTTCAGAAATTTTCAAAGTGAATACAATCTGTACAAGACACAGAACCATTCAGTTTTAAACAGGCAGGAGAAATTCAAGGCGACCAACCAATATATTCTATTTTCCTTTTTGCTTTGATGTTTGTGCGTAGATACAGAGATTACCATAAGATCTCAAAATCTTGAGAGAGCAATTAGACCGTGGTTTATTAATGTTGATAAACCGACTAATGCCTTGGGAAAAACTGATTAGAATGTTGGCTAACTCACAAAGAAGGAACCGAGGCTGTTTCCATTGACAATAATCTTACAAACACCTCAGTTTACTTCCACCATATCATATAAGCCCCGTTATGGTAGGTTGATGGCATTCTGCCAATTGGCAGAGCCTGCTTCTATTATTCAATGTTTCCATGTGCCTAAATAACAGCACTATTGAACTTATTTTAGATACATGAGCTGCTAGATTGGTACGATATATTTTGATAAAAAGAGATTATTCTGCAACCATTGCACTTTTTCATCGACTCTTATCTTATTGCCACTTGAGCAGCTGCAAGCCTGGCAATGGGCACCCTAAAGAGATGGAAACAAAAAATCGTTAGAAATCATACAAGGAAAAGGAATTCCTACGACAAAAAAAAAATCCAATGACCAATGAACGGTCACGGCCATCAATTCCAAAGTATTTGGACATATCAAGTGAAGAAAAATAGATAAATAGGGTTCGAAGTGGAAATCAGATCGGGCAAATGATGTCAATTTGGAAATCACACGTTATCTACTGGGTTTGGCCTTTGACATCTTAAGGACAGCATGTACCCTAACATCCATCTGGTGCAGCATTTGCTATTATAAAGCTCATTGAAAATTATGCATGTGATTTGAGAAATATTTCGGAGAAACCTGAAAGGAGAACAAGAGACATAATCCAATCCAGCCTCAGCAAAGAATGCAACAGAAGAGGGCTCACCGCCATGCTCTCCACATATTCCCACCTGTTTAAAACACGAACAGATTGCTCACAAAAGAATAACCATGATACAAGGATTTCTAACACAAAGTTCCACGTCAAATTGCAACTTTTAAGTATACCTTCAATTTGGGTCTAACACTACGTCCTCTTTCTGTTGCTAACTTGATTAGTTGACCAACTCCTCTTTGATCAAGAACCTGATCATTCATGAAACAGGTTATATCAAATAGCTATTTATGGAATCATACAGATCGGTGAGTTTATTAAAGAAATATATTGTCCATCAAACTGAAAACAACATTAAATTGTTCTGACTTTTGCAGTTGAATTCTATTAAAAAGAGAAATCCTACACCATAACATTAGAGATTTGACATTGTGGTTTACTGTAAGTTTATATATCGTATATACTTTATTGTTATACTTCATTGGTTAGATCTATAAACATTTTTACCTTACCACTAATAAAATATTAAATCTCAATGTTTATTTTGTAATGGTAAACATCCTATACCCTAACCATATCTCACCTATAAAATCTAAGAAACTAAACTATTGTGTTCTCAAAAATATGACGCTGATAGTAAACCATAACTTCAATGTTTTTATTTACAGTTACAAAATTCTCAAACTAACCTCAAACGGATCACTTTGCAATAGACCCTTTGACAAATATACAGGAAGAAACTTGCCAACATCATCTCTACTATATCCAAAAGTCATTTGTGTAAGATCATTGGTTCCAAAAGAGAAGAACTCCGCCTGTTCAGCTATCTACCAAAAGAAACAGATTTAGAGAGAATAAGTTAGAGCCCTTGAAAATATTCATACAAAAGGGATAGATGAATGAATTCGTATGCTCATCAAAAAATTGTAAATGGTAACCTAAGTTAATTATGGAGAAGCTCATTTGCAAGTGGAATCAGATATCAAGCTATTTTTGTTCAAGTAGTTTGCAGTTTATTACAAGGCACACACTTCTTTTAAAGATGGCGAAGTAAAAAATTTAATGTGTCATTTATGAACTGTTTTAACTTGGATTATTTATGAATATCTTATAAGGGAGTGTTCTTCTTCGCCACCATTTCTTATAATGTTACTTATAATTAGTCGTATATGAGAATGTGCATGTTAACTGAACATGATCATGCTGGCTCAAGAAAGCTCACTATTCCCAGCATACGTAATCCATCATATGGAAGTTATAATACATGGCAAAGCAAAATAAAGAAATTGTCAATTGGACGCACTACAATGAAAAACCCCATACTGCAAGAATAGGTACCATTGATGTAATAAAAGATGGACGTACAAGGATATGCTATTTACTTACCTCATCTGCTACTAATGCTGCACGTGGGATTTCTATCATTGTTCCAACCTTATAGCCTATAGAAATGCCCATATCAGAAAAGACCCTCTGCGCAATTTTGTGTACCACATTCACTTGATGCCCTAATTCCTGCCAATCTAAAATTTTTTAAGAATTAAATAAAATATAATATTAAGACTTCAAAAGAAATGTGTGCACCAGTCACCATCATACCAATTTTTCTACCCCAAAAGCTAAATCATAATTTTAAGATTCCTCTGGTAGAGATTGCTAGTAAGAAAACGATAGTTGCATCTTGCATGCACAATCATGTGTAAGGTACCAGAAACTTGGTTTGTTAGTAGATGAAAAAAGCTTTTTTGCAAAAACAAAACATAAAAATAAGTTTAAATGAGAAAATTGTTAGTGAATAACTAATACCTAGATTGTGTTAGAAAAGAATAACTCTCTAAGATTGCTATGAAATTCATAAAGTGTTCTGCAATAAAACATGAATAGCCCTGCTTTCACCAACTAGCATCACCTAAAAATTTTATAACACGGAATTCAAAAACGAGAAAACAGTCATTAAGTGCTAAAATAGGATTAAGCACCTGATAAAAGATGCATTGTGCTGATAAGATGGATTCACATGCTTAAAAATGCCAATAAAACATGTATACCATTAATGAAAGATAATGACATATATCGAGAAACAGGGGTATAAAATATGGGGAACATATGAATGTGATAGTGAATTATTTAATAGAACCAGCTTGATTCTTATTTACTTTATCAATCAAATATTCTAAAAAGTAAACAGTCAAAACTCTTAGAGAATACAGACAAGACTTTGGTTTAAATTATTGTGAATTAATCAATGGGAACTTTTTTTTCAAACAAATATAATGAAATTATAAACACTAATTAGTTTTTCAAATAACAAATAACGAAATTATTCCTAAAATTTTTAGATAAATGAAAATAAACGTTGACAGTAAAGTAGAAAACATGCCTGTGGTGTGCCCACAAGAGGAATCATTATTTCTGGGAAAACTTTGAATCCTTGATTAGTCATGGTAATCGCAGCCTCAAAAACAGCACGTGCTTGCATTTCTGTTAATTCCGGGTATGAAATTCCTAGCCTTTCAAAATAAAGTTAACAAGAGGAACGTGAGTGTGAGAGAACCGGAAGAAACAGTGTTTTAATGGAGTTTCAATTCCGTTCAAAGCAACAGATAATATAAATAATGCCAACAATGTTTCCAGGAAAAAAATAACATTCATGGATTTTCCGTGTAGAAACAGTCACCATTATTTAAACAATACACGTGAAAACACAATTATCTACCAAAACTAATAATATTTAGACTAGAGAAATCCGTATCCATATGTCCTTTTTCTTTCAATGAACAAAATAGATGGGCAATAAATAATTAAGAAGGTTCTAGAGATAGAGATGAAGAATTAAGATCGGAGAGTTTGTGTCAGAGAAAATGATTTATGGCATACCTGCACCCACGGAAACCAAGCATGGGATTCACCTCGGATAACTTCTCAATTCTTGAAAATATATCATCTTCAGTCATTCCAGTATCTGATGAAAGCTGAACAACCATTTCTTCAACATTGCCTTCTGGCAAAAACTCATGAAGTGGTGGATCTAGTAGTCGAATTGTCACTGGAAGACCTGGAATTTGATGCCTTTCAGTATTTTCTATGAAGTATGACATGATATCTTTGAAATTCAGTGGAAGAAAATAGCCGCACAAAACTTATTTCTTTGACCAGCGGGCGAAGCAACTATCATATAAAAAAAAATAGAGTACAAACTAATAGCTCATCAAGAAGATAAGCAGAATAACTAAAGGCAACAAGCGAAAAAATAATGACAAAACAAACACAATATAAAACAACCTGAAGAAGTGGAACACAGCAGACAAAACAAAATAATAAACACTACGGACACTGGCCAACAAGCTGGCCTAATTCCCACATGAGACCCAGAGCCATGCTCTCAAAGACTACTCCTCTAAATCATCAGATTTTGCCCTCCCATAAGACCATCGAAGAAGAACCTTAGCAATCTGCTCTAGCCACCTATGGAACAGACAAGACTCACCCCAAAAAATCCTTTTGTTTCTCTCCAACTATCTTAGCCACTAACTTGCCGGTAGGAATGCCCATTTCTTGTGCTCCTGCAAAGAACACCATAATGGTGGATACTGTAGACATAGCCAGTGAAAAGGTGCCCTGCCTTTTTTCTATTATAAACTCTACAATTCTTTCCCATGACCCAGATATTATTTTGTGGATTCTATCGGCAAATGGTTTTATTTGGTTAATTCTTACTACAAGAATTTAATGAATTTAATGGAAAGTGGTTTATGCTTTGGTCTTTACAAACAAATTTGGAAAGTTAAAACTCTACTTTAAGCAAAAATTTTAGCTTGATTTGGTATCCAAGATAAGTTACTTACAAAAGAAAATTTAACGAAAAAAGGTAGACAAGTAAATACTAACTACTCCTATTGTAATTTATGTATTTTCTGGATTGTGAAATTCCTAATAAATTTTGGTCTTTTTTGATAATTAATGGCCGGAACTTTATGAATGAAGATTTCCTTTTTCTGCCTTTTTATCATCATTTAAATGCAAATTTGATTTTGGTAAAACTTTGTCTGGTCCTCTTTCCTCATTTCTTTCATCTGAAATTGCTGGATTGGAAGAAACAACAAAATTTTTAGTTTCCCTTTTAAGAATATCTTCTTTATATTCGTTAATATTATTAGTCTCACTTCTTTTTTGGTTAGAAAACTTTACTGATTCTGATGCAAACACGGAGAAAGAAGTCTAACCTAATTGGGATATTCATGTTGCTAAAATTTCTGGCAACATGGATGGTCTCAACCAAGAAGTCGTTTCCATGATAATGGCCTAGTTCTCTGCAGGTGGGGCAATGATTCAAAAGGAGAGGGCTTAAATTAATCATTTACTTGCTATCTTTCTTGAGGATTTCATCTCTTCTTTTATGTATTTTCTTCCTTTTGTCTTTGATGCTGCTATTTTGTTGAACACTTTTAACTTCTCTTCCCCCTATTGTGGTCTCATAACTAGAGGTTTTTTATTTATCTTTAATATATCTACCTTGTTACTAAAAAAAAGGTGCCCTGCCTACCCTATGTCTAGTTGAAAGAATCAAGAGATGCCCCTAGACAATGCAGTCTATCATTAGAAACTAAAAAGAGATAGATATATGTTATCTTTGTGAAATTGATTATTTTTTTCTTTTTCTTGTTAACTTTTTACACCTTTTTTTACATATTTTTTCCTTTTTTTCTCTTTTCTCTCTCATCTCTCTCTCTCTCTCCCACATTCACAAACCTTCTTCCCAATTTTTTCTCTTTTTTCCTATTTTTCTTTTCTCTCTCTCCTTTCTCCTTTTCTCAGCCATATGCACACACCTTCTTCCCTATCTTATAAATCCTCTCCATTTTTCTTTCCTTATCGTTTGCATATGTCTACAGCAATCTTCTTCTGTGTCATTCTTTTTTTTTACAATTTTCCCTCTCTCCCTAAACACTCTTCTTTTGATGCAGACACCCACTCTCCTCTCATTACTTGTCTACATTAGCCTTTTTTTTCCTCAAAACCCTTTTCCACGCTCTCACATCTTTTGCTCCCCTTTTTTTTTTCAGCAGCACCTTTCCTCCTCTTCTTCTCTAGTGGTAGAGGTGGACAGAAATGAAGTCGCATAGAGGCCAAAGATTAGATTGGGTGCATGCCATGTAGTGTGACACTGAATTTAAGGGAAGATGGCCATGATGTCCAGTGTGAACTAGTGAGTTTGGGAGATGACATACTGTGTATTGAGAGTGTGTTTGCACAATAAATATAGGATTTATACACTAAGGACTACCTCCAGGTGCATTCTTGTTTGTTTCAATTAAAGATGAAATAACAAAAGAAATTAACACATACCTTGGTGTACATGATTTCTCGAACATAATCTTATTTGATAAAAATAAAGTATAAAGTAATGCTAAATTAGAATTATAGAGAAATACCTTATTATTTTGAAAAGTTAAGAAGACTAAATTAATGAATATAAATTTAACATTGATAAGAACAATGAAGTAAGCATAAATTGAATGGTCATGACTCATGAGACCTGTACAAGTATGAATTTTTATATTTAAAATCTATCACAAGTAACAATAGAAAAATTCTAAAAGATGAAGTAGACAAATGCATCTTGTAATAAAGAATACCCATAAATTAAAAACTTTTTATAAGACATCTATTCACCTAGTTATATACATCATGACCTAAAGTATTAGACTATTAAAAATGAAAATGTACAAAAAAGTTAGCATAACAGAGATGAAATAATAAGATAGATGGATTGTAATACTGAGAAACAATGTCATCCAAAATAAAGTAGATGTAGCACCAATTGAGGATATAAGAAAAAATTGTCTTAAATAGTTTGATCATATCCAAAGAAGGCCTATACATGCATGCGTAAGGAAAAGAGAATTAAGTAATTTAGGTGCAACTAAATGAAGTAGAATATAAAAATTACTTGATTAAAACTAGTGAAAATTTTAAATTTACCTAATTTAATAAAAGATAGGAATAAATAGAGGTAAAAGATTTATGCAATCAATCCCACATAATAAGAATAAGACATTGATTGATTGTTGTTGGTAGGAAAATTGTTATCAACAAAGGTGAATCCCTTAAAAGGTTTAGTGCCGCTCATTTGTACACAAATAATGCACTTGACAAAGCATACATTGGCTATTGGTATTTATCTAGATTTCTAAATATATTTATTAGAAAAACATTTGAATTATAGTCTAAGTTCAGATTAGCATTTTTGTAGATAATCTCGTGTGAAGACAAACATTCAAGTGCAATGGATTTTTGATATTAAGATATTTTCCACGTATAGGACCATAGGATGGAATGAACGTAGACAACATAGACTGGCTTATTATAAACAGATATTCCTCTCATAAAACCTTCTTGTGGAAGCAAAGCATCATCAAAGTTCAAACTAATTATATGATAGAACGTTACAACCTTCTTGTTACTGATAGAAAATTGTCTAAAATATGCAAAATTAAGCATGTAATCAGATGAAAAATATAAGGATAATAACAAAGAACAAGAACATACCATCCATTGCACGAAAAATGCCTTCAAAGTCAGACCTCTGATAGGGCAAAAGGATGTCTAGTGCTGCTTTTCTCTGCTCAAGAGTTGCTGCCATTATCATCTGCCTCACAGCCTTTATCCTTTCATCTGAAGCGAAGAACTGTAAACTCCCAAATATTCAAGTTAGGGAAATCATTAACAGTTTCATATGAACCCCTCATTTGTGATATTTATCAAGAATCTCTGAAATTACATTGCTTGCCAGAAATTGCCATTCTTATCCTTCATTCTAAACTACAATTTATCTTCAAATTCCAATCCTCCAGATACAATACATCAACAGCATAGGATTTATGTTTTTGTTATCCATTTAGATAGAGCGGTTATTTCTATTAAGTACCTCTACCTAGTATATAGGTAAGCCAGAAATGCTCTCTAGATAGCCTAGAAACCAAATGCGCTTTGATGCAGGAATCCTATTTCTAGTGAATAATTAGAATCTTGTAAGTTGCAAACATATTCAATAAGAAATTTCTTGCCTACCATATGCTCTGTCCTACAAAGCCCAATCCCTTCTGCACCGTTAGTTCTTGCCATTAGTGCATCTGCAGGTGTGTCTGCATTTGCCATAACCTTCATAGAAAAAACACTTCAATAAGATATGGCCAAAAAACACTGGCAGTATCCTGAGAAGAGAAGATGAGCGATCATAATTTCTGTGTGTCTTTATATTCTAAGCATGGCCACCATACTGAGAAGATAAAATTCTGAAAGAAATGGAAGATTATTTTGACTCAAATATAAATAATTATAAGATAGTTCAGTGTTTCAGAAAGAATACCTTGAGCTCCCTTACTTCATCAATCCAAGACATGAACGTGCCAAGATCACCACTTAAAGCTGGGGGAGAGAGCGGTTGTTTACCAATAATTACTTCTCCAGTGGATCCATTTAATGACAACCACTCACCCTCATGAACAACTTTGGCACCTACAGTGACAGTCTGCATGGGAAAATAAGAAAATAAAGTTAATTTGTTTATGCTCACCTATAACAAAACTATTGCAAGAAGTAGCCTGTCATAAAATAATCATTTCAAATATATTGTAAATATTGATTGAAGGTCCAATATGACAATCTTACTTTGTCTGCATTGTTTACACGAATCTCTGAACAACCAGAAACACAACATTTTCCCCATCCTCGTGCCACAACTGCAGCATGGGAAGTCATCCCTCCTCTTGCTGTAAGAATACCTTGTGCAGCATGCATGCCACCCACATCCTCTGGACTTGTCTCAGTTCTCACCTTTAGAACCAATAATAAAATAACAGTAAGCAAGCTAGTTTACTTGAAAGACTCATGCACATATTTGCTGTATTCTTCTCATTTAACGCATACAGTTTTTTCCTTGGCACCTTGATCATTGATTGACATATAACCATGAAGTAAAGGTAAGAAAGGGAACTACTTTTCTTTTGGAAAAAGAGTTATCTTTATGATAAACACAAAAAGAGAGTTATGTTTATGATATCTGACTATATTACAGTTGGTAAATTGAGGAATAAGCATGCCACACTGTAAAGTAAAAAAAGGTCTGCCTTGTATCATAATCTTGCCTTGGACCTAAGTTGAAACCAAAAGTAAATGGAATCTCTTAACTTTTATTTGACTATCTGGAATTCTTTGTTACCATTGGCTAGGCTATTAAGAGGACCTCTTATTGCAATTGAAAAAAATCATAAAAGAATGTCCTAAGATGCTGTGCTTGCCCACCCACCCACCCCTCCCCCCAATGTCCTAAGGTGCTGACAAGCAAACCATCCTTTACTTAAGCATGTAAACAGGGAAGGTATGATCTTATCCTTCCCATACCTTCTAAGTTAGTGTGGCAAAATGATGAGTAATATCTGTAAATTAACAGGTAAACTTGTAAGTTAGCAAGTAAGCATGCAGGTAAACGTGTAATAATGCAAAAATCATACCCCCAACATTAAATGGGTCAAGTCAAGGTGGGGGTAATGGATACAAATCACCCCATTTACAACCTACCTCTGCTATATTGTGCCATTTGTTGGTCGATCCGGCTGCATAGATATGAAGCTATTTTTGGGGACCAACTCAGAGAAGATTATTGAGAAAGTCAGGGCCCCTTTTGGGTTTTGAATGAACGTTGGTGTGCAAAATTATTTATTTTCTTGCTTTAACTACTTGTTTACCACTTGACCATCTTGATCACTACAACTGCACAACTTATCATTAACTGAATAACCAACGATTGACTATCAACTAACCCAATTTTGGTCAAATATTTAAAATCAGCTCAAATAATGGTTAACTAGTTAAAGTCATGTTAGATAAGGGAAGACAAGGTTATCTTAAATGATTATCTGGCCCAATCCATTTAACAATCACAATTTTAACAATTTACTTTATTATTACTTGAAAAATCAAAACAATAACAAGCAAATGTTTAAATTGTAGGCTATGCTCATTTAAATTTTCAAATGGTTATCGCCATTTAAGTAGTTGAGAGGATGTTCAGTTAACTACCTTTACACTTACAATAACAATAAGTGTTAGGACTGAATGACTCACCAAAGAGGAAGAGGTGAATGATGATATGTGTCTAATTAAAAATATTTCTAACTTATATATGGTTGGAAATATGCACAATTATCAAAAATAAATAAATGAAACATACACAATGAAAATAAAAGATAAGAACACAAAATTTTTAGGTGATTCACCAATTTGACTAGTCCACTTTTAAGGATTAATTGAACTTCACTAAGTGTTCCAGTACTTACATATACTTGTTTTCAAGTCAAAGCAATAACTAACACCTTAAACTTTTAGATCGAGACTCTCAACCTACAATTCATAAACTTTTAAGTCGAAGTTCTATAACTAACCATTGTGAGACTTTCAAGTTGAAGCCATAAACCAACACTTTGTGTAGTTTTCTAGTTAAAGTTATAAACCAATGATCCTTTTTGAATTTGACTTTTAGCGTACGAAGAACTTTGATAATCTTCTTGTAATTTCAACTTTCTCAATCTATTCTTTGTTGTGTGTATTCTGAATTATACTTCTTGTAGTAGTAGATGATCTGCAATATTTTCTCTCACCTATTTTCATTAAATAATCTGATTATATTTATATTTGTAATTTCAACAATCATAATTTCTTCAATGGTATCAATCTACTATACTTGATCTTCAACGTTATTATTCTACTATACTTTGATCTGTCAATCCTAAAAATGAAAAATTATTGTTAATCTAATTGTCAAAGATTCTAACTGTTGTTTTATCAAACTCAAATGACTTTCCAAGAAACTCAAATAGGTAGACCATAACCATTCAAATCTTTCCTTCTACTATTTTCTTATCTTTTTCAGGTAGACCATATCTACCATGAGATATGGAAAATTCGAATAGTTAACTTACTTTTTCTATTCTTCTCTTCTTTGTCACGTGATCTTATAAGTCGTGTACATGAGAATCCCGTAAAGTTGTAGAGTTATCTTAACTATTCGAGAAATTCAAATAGTTAACTCATAACTATACGAGTTTTACATCTTATATTTTTATCTTCTCAGTCATGTGATGTTATAAGTTGTACACGTGAGGTTACTTAATATAGACAGTTAACTTATAAATCTTCGAGAAACTTGAACAGTTACCTTGTAACTATTTGACTTCTACTTTATCTACTAAATAACTATTTGACCTTTTCCTTTTGTTTGCGACTATTTTTTAGCTATAATGATCTTTAGGTTGGCTTGATTATTTTCAGTTTGATTTTAACTCTTCATTTGTACTTGTGAAATACATCTTAATTTCTCATATAAATTTTTGCATTATTAAAACACAAAAGTTCTAATAGTAAGTTTAAAATTAAGTAGTTGTGTTTAACCACTTAAACAATCCTTGACTAGCCAAATAGTTTTGGATTGATCAAATGAACGTTAAAAAATAATTTTCTTCCAACTTAAAGTAGATCTGATTGATTAATGACCATCCCAAAGTATGTGTGGTGCAACAACTCCCACATGCTTTGTGTAGGAGGCACATAACACAATCCAAGCTTCAGACAATTGGTGTCATCCCACAAGTGTAACCCACATGCACACATCCTAATGGCTCTGGATATCTTAATGATTTGCAAAGAAAACTCTAACACTATAAATATTCCAAGGTATTATTCATTCACTTCTAACTATTCACGCATAAAATCTTCTTATAAACCTGAACTTGAAATCTTTCTTACCTTGACATCAGAGGTTCTTTGACTACCTTCATTCTTAGATCCATAATTGAGCAACACATCAGGAGTGCAACATAAGTCAAGAGGGAGATCAACAAGTGTAGTAAAGGACAAAAACCTGTTACAGATTCATGCCACATGAAAAGGTTTTTCTTTCACTCTAAGCTGTTTTTGCATGGGCAGCTTGCTTGCCGTTGTAAGCAAAGAGATCAGAAGATAGAAGCTACATTATTCATGTTTAGTATGCATGAAGCAATAAAAATCAACCACAATCTCACAAATGAACATAAATTTTGAATTTTTGGGTATATGATGTTTAGTGACCTACCATTCAAAAAAGAGAGTTTTGGGGATGTGGTGTTTGACTTTTTTTTGATAAGCATGAAAAAAGAATACCAAGAAAGATCAACATGAAAAGGCAGAAAGATGCTCGCTAATTATTATATCTTGAAAGCTTTTGTGTAAAGATTAACAAAGAGAAAAAGTTTCCTAGTCATTACTATTAGTAATCAAAACTTCAGGATCAATATTCATTTCAGCAAGAATAAATGAAACTATAAAAACAAAAATTAAAAATTAAAATAATAATATATTAAAGAAATACCAGAATGACAGCCTTTCCTTGAGCATGCCATTCTTCAGCATCCTCAGCACTAAACACCACCTGACCCACTGCAGCCCCTGGTGATGCAGGCAATCCTTCAGCAATAACTTTATCTTTGTAAGCAGTTGGGTTTTCAAACTGTACAAAAAGAACCACTGAATTAGTATTGTTAAGCACAAATCAAAGAGCACAGTGAAACAATCTTTCAAATTCCTCATGGTAAAAAGCCAACCAGAACAAAAAAGTGTTTTTCGTTGGTTTGCTAAAAGGTAAGAAACCCAAAAGCATTAATACATGTTTGACATTTGGATACACTCAGTGATCCAACAGGTTTCTAAAATTTTGGATATGATTTGACATGCATAAAAGAAAGAATAAATTATATATATACACACACTCAAAAATTTAGTAATTTAAAATTTTATCAAAATGTATAAATAAGATCTACAAATGTACATTTTGCATAATTATTTATTTAGTATGTTTTTATAACAATAACAACTTCTGTCATAATCTTACCATGTAAAGTCAGATATATAAATTCTATTCTTTCAAAAATTTCTATCTATATTTGAATCTTTGATTAAATTACATAAATTTAAATTTTTCTCACAATTTCTAACCAAATAGTTTTAAGCCTTTCTTTACTAGCCTAGTTGAACAATGGCCTAGCCTTTGTGGAGTCTACCACAGCATCTAGCTCCACAAGAACATTGAGGCCATACTCCTCGAGAAAGACCAGTTCTTTTATTAAAATGGACAGAAATGGAAGATAAAAAGTAGAAGGTTGGTTTGGCATTGTGAGGAAGGGCAAAGTGGCAGACACCATTGGAGGCAAATGACAATAGAGCTCCATCATTGCCCTCCTCCTAGCCCTATCAGCATGATTGCAGGCATTGTTGTTGCCAGCACCAACCCCTTTTACTGGTGCACAAAAACGCAACAATCATTGAAGGGGGAGGAAGGTTCTCAATGGAGTACATGTGGAGGGCGAACCAGTAGTCAAACCTATAGGTGGCATCTCTTCTCTAGAAAGAGCATCAAGAGCATGACTCATTTTCCATGTCTATTGACCAAATATCCTTTAAAAAAATGCTATTTTAATAAATCCGTCCCTCCCATTTTTCTTGTAGGCATATCTTCTTTTATAATTTTATTGTTATTTGAATTTTGAAACTACTTGAAGATAATTTCAGAAGAAATTAGCACAAATGCCTGTGCTAGGCACATGCACTTGAGGATTTGAACATCTAATTTATTTGTAAGGATATTATTAGCATTTGAAAAAAAAAAAAAGCATTAGCATATGATCAATATACATAAAATATATAATAAGAAAATGGATATTGATAGTGGCTGTAAAAGTAGCATGGGAAAATTTGTAGATTTAACACAAGAAAATCTATAATAATACTTTATAAAAGAAATATAGGTATGTTTTAGATACAATTTTAGAGAAGAAAAATTTTGCAAAACTGTAATTTTACATTGACTTCAATATAGTAAAAATTGTGAGATTTTGAACCACTGTACAAAATCTATTTGAAATTTTCTTGATTTTATCATCAGATTTCTTGTCAAAAAAGAAAACTGTGTAAAATCATCAGAATTAGGAAATTTTGGCCTTTATACACCTTGCAAAACACTGTTCAAAATCCATTGCTTTTGATTGAAAGTCTGTCTTAACAAAGTGTTTTAGAAAGGATTGTGGACAAAATCAAAAACTTTCAAAATCAAACTCACTGAAATCATACCGAGGCAGACTCATAGATAAATTTGTAAAAGTAACATGGACAAAATTGAAATCCATAAGATGCATAATCAGACTGTGGAAATAACATTGGCAAATTTTTAATAATTTGTAAAGATAACATTGTAAATAGTGATAGCAGAAAAGGATTTGAGGGCATGTACTTAGTACAGGCCTTTATGCTAGTTGTACAAAAACAATATTGTATTTGATGGTCCTTCTTGTTAGCTGTCCTCAATAACAATGTAGATAATCCTTTTAAGTTTTCAGCTTCCCACACACATACCTGTGGATGGAGCAATTGATCTAGATGCCCAGGCTCAACCATCTTGATGGCAGATGAAGTGTCTATCAATCCTTCTTTTACCATGTCTACAGAAATCGTCACAGCACCTTTTCCAGTGCGCTTTCCTGCCCTGCACTGCAGCATCCAAAGTCGGTTTTCCTGAACAGTAAATTCAATATCCTGCAATTCATAGGTCTTTTCAGTTGATATTTTGGAAATCCAAAAAAATTCTCATTCCCAGAATATAAATTTAACAAAATAGAAATAGGCATTTTGTTACAGAAAGGAAATTGGTAGTCAAAATAAAAAACAACATTCACAACAGTAATTCTGTGGCTGTAATTTGAAGATAGACTATCTACCATCATATCTTTGTAGTGCCTTTCAAGTATGTCACAGTTATCTAGAAGCTCTTTGTATGACTCTGGCATGCACTGCTTCATTGTATCCAGGTCTTCTGGGGTTCTGATTCCTGCTACCACATCCTCACCCTGATCAAGCACACTCTCATATGAATAAGAGACAACAAAGTTCCGAACAAAAAAAAGTGAGGAAGAAATTGTACATTAAAAAGCATTACCATGATTGATCTAAATGTTTAAAATTGCATGCATGACTAACATAGTGGACAATGCATGATTCAGATTCCAGAGCATTCACAAAGTATGATATCAAAAGTTGTTAGAAATTGTTAAAATATAACATGATAATTTGCATGTACTCCTCAAAACAAGCATTCCTAGATATTTTCCATGTGTACCCTCTCAAGCCACTTGCCACACACTTCATAATATTGCAATAGATATCATAGAAAGGTGCTGCTTTACATCTATAACACCAATGTTTTATAGTCATAAAATGTTTTAACTTTTTTTCGGAGTATATATGTAAAAATGCAAAATATGAATATATGTGAAGGATCCTATGATCAACTACAATCTTGAAGCCATGGCGGTGTTGGGATTAGGATGATTAATTGAAAGGAAATGCTGAAATTCACTGAAAATCCACTCTGAACTTGAGAAAACACATACAAATCTGAGAAATTGGGCAATAGAGAAGACCTACCTGGGCATTTATTAGGAACTCTCCATACAACTTTTTCTCACCCGTGCTAGGGTTTCTGGTGAAAAGTACACCAGTTCCCGATGTGTGTCCCATGTTTCCAAAAACCATGCACTGAACGTTAACAGCTGTGCCTTTCAATCCAGTTATTTGGTTGATGCTCCTGTACTTGATAGCTCTTGAACTATTCCATGAGTCAAATACTGCTAAAACAGCTAAGTATAGCTGTCTTTTCGGATCTGCCAATGTTCTAAGCATAAGATTTCCTTTCAGCTCTAAATAACTAAGTAAAAATGCTCCAATTTACATGGAACTGAATATAGATAAAATGGTACAGAGTTATGTCATATACGTAGATTGGTTGAAGTTGAATCTATGATATCTTTGATATTATGCTAGAAGAATAGAGTACAAGAGGGAGCTAGAACAACTCTCTATTTTGAATATTTTATCTTTATAGGAACATAGGATGAAACGCAGCGTAAAACACAAAGTCTGAGGATGGAAATAATGTTCTGTTTAATTGAGTAGTAGTGTAGTACATACCCGAAGGGAATCGTTCTTCTCTGGCTTCCATGTAAACTTGCTTGTACTGAGTAACAAGTTCTTTGAGATCATCAGCAGTGAGATCCGTGTCAAGGCTGACTCCTTTTGCAGCCTTCAAAGCCTCCAACTTCCCTTCAAAAAGAGAATGCGGAATCCCCATCACCTGTATCAAAATTAACGAAAGAACTTCCAGCATTATATCAGAATCAAGAACCAAAAAGATCCAAAAAGCTCAATTACAATTTGCTGTCCGTTCAGGTACTGTTGGAACAAATGCATGAAGTAAAAGAAACCCACCACATCCCCAAACATGTCAAGAAACCTCCGGTACGAGTCGTACGCGAACCTCTCCCCGCTCTTCACTGCAAGCCCAGCCACAACCTCATCGTTGAGCCCTAGATTAAGCACCGTGTCCATCATCCCCGGCATCGAAATCTGCACGAAAGATATCCTGATGCAACACGTTCAACAATTAAAAGGACAATGCAATGATGAAAAAATGGAGGTAGAGAAGATGGGATGGCGATCGATTACGGCTGCACCGGAACGGACGGAGAGGAGAAGGGGTTTGCTGGCGTCGCCGAGTGACGCGCCCATGTCGATCTCAACTGTCCTGAGGCCGTCGAGGACCTCCTCCCAAAGTCCCTCGGGAAGCTTTCGGTCGTTGTTCTGATAGTCCTCGCAGGCTTCCGTGGAGATCGTCAGGCCCGGCGGGACCGAAAGTCCGATGCTCGCCATCTCCGCCAAGTTCGCGCCCTTCCCGCCCAACTGCCGCCACCGCCATCGTCAGGAGAGAGAAGAGAGAAAGAAAGTAAGAAAAAGAGACGTGTCAGGAATTTATAGGCCCTGATACATTATTATATTACATGCGGTGTGGCAAGGACCATTTCATAAATTTCTTTTCTAAGTTCGAAAGTTGGGGATTCTTTTTAAAAAAAGTGAGGCATTCCGCTATTTATTGAACTCTTTAAGCTAAAAAGGAGGATTACTTACTGCATTTAGAAAAATCAACATAAGTTTATATTTTTCATCATTTTCGTTACAGTTTCACGAAATTTCCTTTTTTCCTGTATCTTTAACAATTCCACAAGGGCATGCCTTAATGGTCAATCAATCATGTAAAATACTTGTGTATTTTGATTAATCTAATATATGGTTAAAACCAAAGATCCCATTCCAGGAACGTATGAGACCGCAGGAACCCACATGTTCGTAACTGGTGGTGGGTACTCACACCGGCGGCATACTTCATGGATGCATGTTCACTCCTCTCGCTGACGAAGAGTGAGAGGTGAATATGGCAAATATACTTCTCGTTTGATGCTCTAGAAAAACTGAAGAATCCTAATGAATTAACTTTTAATGCCTTTCATTCCCCGAATGTACAGTGGCGACGCAAGTGTTTTTAACTGGTAACGATTGAAACAGTTATGCTCTACTTGGACTTTCAGGTAGCAGACAAATGCGCTACAAAATGAGAGAATATTAAGGTGATCATAAGTCTAATGCTATTAGGCGGAGATTTCACCAGAGATTTCATCCCTTTGTTCCCTTCACTCTTCCCCTTCCCGAAGGTGAACACTCTCTGCCAATCAAACACGCAAACAATCATATCATCAACCACAGAAGATCGAACATGAGCAATCGATCGATAAATTTATTGGTTACCTTCTTGGTGACCGGCGGTTGAGCAACCACGGCGCGAACCGGGGCAGCCGTGTTCCGTCTCCGGCCAACTGTCGAAGGCACGAGGAGACGGCAATTCCCAGGCAACCGTCGTCCCCTGCTTTTTCCAAACCCTAAGAATCCGACCCTTCCGAGCTCAACATCAGGTCGCGCCGGACTTGTCCATGCCACGGAAGATGGAGGTTGCGGCCTCGCCGTCACCGAATGCATCCTTGATTCCCGTCCTACTCCCCCCAGAAAAAGTAAGGAGCAGTGGAAGGAGTATGGAGAAGGTGATGACGACGGCTACGAGCGCCGGCGAGGTTGGAATCGGATGAGTGTGAAACCTCGAGAATCTCCTGCCACGAAGGAAAGGAAGATTCTTCGGTGTGTTTCGGTGACCACTGACCAGGTAAAGTCCCTTCATAAGCACAAGAGTTACAACACGAGCTTCCCAAACTACCCTCCCAGCTAAAAAGTCCATAGCATCATAGGAGAGGGTATTTTGGGAACATTGCAATCATCCGCCTTCTTCAGAGACGACGATGATAGGTGGGTCCAAGTGGCCAGTGAACCGTGTGCCACGTGGTGGGTTGGTGGACCCCAGCTGGGGTCATCACAACCACATCTCGTCTATCTACGTTTCCCTTGGCCTTTCATCTTCCACCTCCACTGGATTATTAATTTTTTCTACATGTGAACAAGAGCATTGATGAGATCCATGTCAGTCAGCAACATGCAGCATCATACGGCGGGTGGTGGGTTATTATCAAAGATATCGAAAAAAACATTATTTGGCGGTTGTTGAGTAGGACTGTCATAAATTGGTGAGCATTATTTACGGGGGTGATGACTGCGCAGGAGAGCAGCATATTCCTCCTTATTGCGCTGACGACAACGACGAGCCAGAATAATAATAACAATAGCCCCAGTTGAGTTCACGTGAATTACATACATCCATCGATATATATATCCTTTTGTCTAGATGTGTTTATCTGCACCTCATCTTGATGCCGCTTTCGTCATTTGTCCGTATTTCGTGCAAATCTGTTTAATATCGTTTATATATGTTGTCCAAGCAATATATTGTATCATATCATATGACACATGTATACGTGTTTGTGTCTGTAATTAAGCAAATATCCTGATTTGTTTATCACACACACACTGTCCTGTCCGTCAAAACCATAGTATCCAACATCGATCTCCGATGTCAAAACGTACGATGGAATCCAACATTTTCTATCGCTAATACGAACGAACAGAGCTATTCGCGTGATCTAGCTTGGATTCCGTTTTAGAAAAAAGGGGAAGAGTTATGCACGGGATTTTCGTCTCCTACTACAATTAACATTAGGTAGCAAATTTAAATAACATCACCTTGTAATTAGCAAACAACGGTTACGATTCGAGTTCAGTCTTTGGCATACGAACAATTGAAGGAGCAGGCCCGAGGCACGAAAGATCAACCCTCACGTGACATCGGGAGGATCAACCATATACCCTTTGGATGCAATCATGTGACTTGCTAATGTCGTGTTTGTTTACGATAATATATTAATCTACTACTTAATGAAGTGTTATTGTAATTATGGTGAAAGGATATGATGTTCACCGGTAGGAAGAGTGGATATAATCAAACATTTGAGTCAATAATAGATAAATTGTGTAATCAGATTTTATGATTTACATGCAATATTGATAAACAATAAGAGTAAAAATAGATTGTGTAATTGATTTATAATATTTAATTTGCACAACAAAAGTAAAAACAAGTGAGGGTTATATATTTTATGATGTCTATAAGTCATAAATTATGAGATGGATGATAAACACCATAATAAAACTAAATTTGGTATATCATTTTAAATACTTATAATAAGAAATATTGTAAATACTCATAACAATATTTTTCATAATATATATTATAGATAGAATCATAACTACTTTAGGATTTAGGGTTTCTACCATATATCAGCAAAAATTGTCATTCTAGAATCTTATTTTCCATTGTTTCTTGGCTAGAAAACCTTATTGGGCCCAAGCACTAATTTGTTGAAAACATTCAAACTAAGTAGATGCTCTCATTCCAAATATTCCTTTCTCTTTAAGACAGATTGTTGAAATAAGCTTGATGGAGAGGGAGTAAATAAGCTTTTATGTCTTTTGTTTCTATTGTATCTCTCACTTTGTGATTATTGTAAGTGTTTTAATTCAGATTACATTATTATTGTTATGTGGAACGAGTGGGAGATGTGTGTGTTGTATAACGTCACATGCCTATGTCGTGGTGTTAGTGGGCGATTATTTTAGATAGTTATTGTCATAAGTATGGGTGTTCAGAGGTTGTGAGTGAGAGTGTAAGGAAATAAGAAAAAAGTAATCTTCCACTAATCTATTCTCTATTCTTGTGGGTGCTCCTCGTTCTTTCCTCTTCTCAATTTTCATCATCTGACATCAAAGCTTGGTTAGTGTTGAATTGAGGGAGGAAAAGATGAATAATGTGGTTCAAGTTTCGGTTCCTACACTAGATGGTAAGAATTACAGTCGTTGGAGCAGCCAAATGCGAGTCCTCTTTGATTATCATGAACTCCTTGAAGTTGTAGAAGATGACAGTTTTATTGATGTAGCTAGAAGAGGGTAGGTGTTGTTGAAGACCAAGGTTGGCGATCACAAATTCATTTTAGACGTTCTCTATGTTCCAGCAATGAAGAATAATCTTCTCAACCTATGGCAAATACTTGAGAAGGGATATGGTTTGAAGTATGAAGAGAACAAGTTGATTGTACTTGACCAAAATGGGGTGCTAGTACTCAAAGCAACTTGCATGAAGAATAGGGCATTCCAAGTAAACATTACACATGATGCTTATGTATGTTTGTGTGGTACTTTAAATGATAAATCATAGCTATGACACTTAAGATATGGCCATCTAAACTTTTCAAGTCTGAAATTGTTATCACAAGCACAAATGACGAATGGACTACCAAAAATCACTCATGCTGATCAATTGTGTGAAGCATGTATGCTTGGGAAGTAAAATAGAAACTCATTTCAAGTTGGAAGAGGCTAGAATTCATCTCAACAACTAAACTTGGTCCATTCTGATGTATGTGGCCCCATGAGTGTGACATCACATGGAGGAAACAAGTACCATCTCTTATTTGTTGATGATTTTTCTAGGAAATCCTAAGTATATTTTTTGCAATGAAAGTTTGAACTTTTTTATTACTTCAAAGAGTTCAAAAATTGGGTAGAAAAATAGTGTGGTTTTGCCTTGAAAAAAATAAGAATTGATGGGGGAGGTGAATATATGTCTAAGGAATTCCAAGATTTTTGCACGAATTAAACATGAGGTAACCTTTCCCTATACCCCACAACACAATGATATAGTTAAAAGGAGAAATAGAATCATAATGAATATGGCTAGGAGCATGCTAAAAGCAAAAGGAATTCCAAATTCCTTTTGGGCTAAGGCAATAACATGTGTTGTTTATTTACTTAATAGATCACCAACAAATGCATTAAAGGATGTCACAACCATTGAGGCTTGGTGTGGATACAAGCTTAATGTTAGACATTTTAAAATTTTTGGTTCAACAACTTTTGGACATGTGCCATCTCAATGTAGAACCAAGCTAGATAATAAAAGTATAAAGACTATATTGGTTGGATATATGCATGGGGGTTATAAGTTGTTTGATCCACTACAAAAGGAAATTTTGGTTAGCAGGGATGTTCATTTTGACGAAAAGGGTATTTGAGATTGGGAGAATTCAAATGCAAAGAATTCATCTCAATTTCTTATGAAAACCCTTTTGAAGTCAATGGATTAATAGATGATAGTGTAAGGTAGGTAGAATCTAAAAGACAAGATGTGATCATAGATGATCAAGATACACAGGGGCATAATATAGTTCCATTCACTAATGGGGGAGCTACTTCTATGGCCAATCCAACTAGACCAAGAAGGGAGTGCCATTTACCATATGCTTTGAAAGATTATGAAGTGAGAGTGGGAAATACAATTAGTGACATTTTTTATCCTACTATGTATGCAAAAGTGGAACCTATATCAATCTATGAATCCTTAAAAGACAAAAGGTAGTGTGATGCAATGCAAGCTAAGTTGAATGCAATTGAAAGAAATCATACTTGGGAATTAACCTCCTTGCCATCCAACCATAAAGTACTCAATGTCAAATGAGTGTTTAAATTAAAAAGAAGGCCTAATGGTACAATCGAAAGGTACAAAGCAAGGCTTGTGGTGAAAGGGTATGAACAAGAGTTTGGTAAAGATTATTATGATGTATTTGCTCCTATGGCTTGGATTGAAACTATAAGACTTATGATTGCTCTTGCAACAAAAAATCAATGGAAATTGCATCATATGGTGTGAAGTCAGCTTTTTTGAATGGAACTCTAAAAGAAAGGGAGTATGTGAAGCAACCTTCAAATTTTGCTAAACCAAGAGAGGAGGAGAAAGTTCTCTTATTAAAGAAAGCACTATATGGCCTAAAATAGACCCTTAGGGCTTGGAATGAGTGTATTGACTATTCTGTCTTTACTATGGTGCATGGGGACTACAAATTATTTGTTGGTTTATATGTGGATGACTTAATTTTTCCAAGGAACAATGTAAAGATGATCATTAATTTCAAGCATACCATGGTGAACAAGTTCGAAATGATTGACTTGGGAGAGGTTTCCTATTTTCTTAGCCTTTAAATTAGACAAATGACTGATGAAATTTTTGTTTCTCAAAATAGTTATGTGAATGGTTTGTTGAAGAAGTATAAGATAGTAGATTGCAATCCTTGCCAGACTGACTCCTATTGAAGTTGGTACCAAGTTGTCTAGGTTTGATGATAGTGAAGAGGTTGTTGATCCAACAAATTACAAACAATTTTTGGGATCACAAAGGTACCTAACATATACAAGGCCTAATATCTTCTATGTAGTTGACTTGGTAAGCAGATATATGACAAATCCTCGACATGTCCATCTACAAGTCATTAAGAGAATCTTATAGTATGTTAAGGGTACTACTTAGTTTGGCCTATTTTATACTATTTGTGGTTTTGAAGATGTTGTAAGGTATACAAACAACGATTGGAGAGGTGATGTAGATGATTGAAGGAGTACCACAAGCTATTTATTCAATTGTGGAATAACTTTTTCTGGGCTTTATAAGAAGCAATCTGTGGTAGCTCTGTCTACATGTGGGGCAAAATATATTGCAGCAACAACTGGTGTGTATCAAGCAATCTGGTTGAAAGAACTGTTGAAGGATTTTTGTGTGTTCTTGGCAAAACCAACGAAGGTTTTGATTGATAATGTGTCCTGCGTTCGTTCAGGAGAAATAGAGACTTTCGATACTCGAAAGTGTTGGTGCCGACGAGCGCGAGGGGGAATCGACGAGGGGCCGACGAGCGTGCGGGCGAGGGCGACGAGCGAGACGACGAGCGCGTGGGCGAGGGCGACGAGTAAGTCGATGAGCACGCAGGCGAGGGTGACGAGCGAGACGACGATGACGCAGGCGAGGGCGACGAGCCAGACGATGAGCACGCAGGCGAGGGCGACGAGCGAGACGATGACCGTGCGGGCGAGGATGACGAGCGGGATGCGAGGGGCCGAATGTCGGAAAATGAATTCCGACCTAAAAAGGTCGGAATTCATTTTCCCAACTTTTGTTAATGTTTGGAATTCAAATTCCCAAGGAATTTGAATTCCAAAATGCACAAACACCACTAACTCAGAATCTGACGGAAAATATTTTCAATTCCGTCAGATTCCGAGTGCACAAACCCCCCCTAGATTTCACTTCTTTCGTGATCAAGTGCAAAAGTAAGAAGTGGAATTGGTGTTGTGCATATCAAAAGTGGAAGTTGCTGACATTCTAACCAAGCCATTGAAAGTTGTTTTGCTTTTCAAGTTTAGGAGTTTGATGGGATTGCGTGATGGAATCTGAATTAAGAGAGACTTTGTAAGTGTTTTAATTCAAATTACATTATTGTTGTTATATGGAATGAAAATGAGAGATGTGTGTGTTGTGTAACGTTGCATGTCTATGTCGTGGCGTTAGTGGGCGGTTATTTTAGATAGTTATTGCTATTTGTATGAGTGTTTGAAGGTTGTAAGTAAGAGTGTAAGGAAAGAAGAAGAAAGTAGTCTTCCATTAATCTTCTCATTTCCTTCAATTTTCCTGTGATATCATACCTGGGTAACTATTTCTACTTTAATCTAATCTATATTATTACCAAAAAAAATCTTAATTCCCAGTACTCCAACATCTATTTATAAAAAGATGTTACCTTATATTTATATTAATATACATATTAATATAATATACTTTTATTATATATTTACGTATATTATATTATAAGTTTTCTAGAAGTAAACTTCTAAATTATTGTCTAAATACTCCTTTTGTATTTGATCTTAATGCCTCCATGGCATTTTGTAATAGATGGAAGTTTATGTATCTATCATGATCAATAATTGGTAAATTTTCAAGTGGTAGAAATTATTACTTATAGAGAGTAAATTGAAATTAAAAAATTTGTGTATATATAAATCATTAAAGTTCTCAAGTTATATCAATCAAGATTCTAGAATCCTTAAGAAATTAGCTAATTTGACTAAAAAATGTAGAAGTTAAACTTATACAATCAGCCAAGATGCTGACTTCATGGATCCAAAGAGATGCACAGCAGCATTTATCCTCAATTTCATTTGTGCCTTTCAAATTCACTTCTCATTTCCCACATGCATCTATTTGTTGTCATCGGCTTTAATCTTTAAAAAGCTAGCCGGATCTCATCTTTCACCTTTCTTTTTTAAATATGAGAAATCTAATTTTAAATCAATTGACATTAAATGGAGTGATCTCTCGTAGTATAATTAATATGTATAAATCATGTTTACATTTTCAATTGAGATTATTTCAATATTCTTTGTAAACTGATTTTTTTAATCTCCTGCAAATGTCTTTATTTTTTTCGAATTGGATGGATTTAACTTAGAAAATCGTATCAAACTGTGATGTCATATGAAAAGATAAAACATTCAACATGAAAAACACTTTTTTTCTTTTATTTGGTGGGCCGTAGCCCACGATTGCTAAGGTCAGAGGATTGAGTTTCACGCTTAACTTGGAGAATTTTTTTTTCTCTAAAAAGAGGAGGCTAACCTTACCTTAAATGTAGAAGAATGTATGGAATGATAAATTCTTTTAAATGATCATGTCTTTTTTTTATATATTTTGTTTTTGCTTGTACTAAGCAAAACAAAACAATTGATTGCATGTCAACAAATGAGCTTGCGTGTTCTTTTTTTCTTGGTATAAATGGGTTTCCCGTCTCCGGGTGGATGTGCATATTTGTACGAAAACAATATCTTAGAAACTACCTGTCATGAGAAGATTTGTTACTTTTAAGATAAAGCAAATACCGTGACAGTCGATATGTCCGAGTGGTTAAGGAGACAGACTTGAAATCTGTTGGGCTCCGCCCGCGCAGGTTCGAACCCTGCTGTCGACGAAATAATATGCTTTTTTGAACCCATTAGTTTTTTAAATTTTCGACTCGCCTAAACTCATTCAAAAAAGAAAAGGTCCTCTATCGTACCGTAAAAGAGGCCAACATGCTTTGCAAGCGGAAGCGGATCATCGTACCAATGAAATAACGAAGGTAATCATGTTATCAAATATTAAACTTCGTGGAAAAACTCATGCTATCATAGTACGCGGTAATAGATCCACAATTTGGGTTCCTATTTCTTTTAAGATGGAGAAAAAGAAACCATGTCAAGATGATGAGATTACCGATGTCACCTGTTATTTTAGATTAGGGAAACAAGAATACTATTTCTGCCGGAACTGGAGAAGAGAAAAGAAGATGTCACTTGATGATATTACCTCCCTTTCAGCCATAAATTCTTTCTTTTTACGGCCAGGTGTCAAAGTTGAAAGTTTTAATGCCTGGCCAACAGGGAACTCGGCCTCTCAGACGTAAATTCATCCACCTTGTTTAGTATTAATATATAATCAGATCATAGACACTGTCTTCAAGGAGTAATCATCGATCCTTATCATCAGCTACAGTCATCGTACCTATCCTTAAGATCGTCTCATATTTATCTGTTCTGAAGTTGCTTCAACGTTGTAAGTTGATAGGTCTCTCCATCAAAGAGATGGATGCATCTGCAAGTTGCATGTACATATTATTACGCGAACGAGTCATGTGCCACAGAGTGCCGAAAGAATCTGGAAAGGCATGTCCAATCCCTATTAAAATACCATTTTTGTTGAAGCTCTCAAGAAGTGTGACAACATTTTTTTTTTTTTTTTTTTTTTAAAATGACCATCACCATCATCGTTGTCTAGTTCTTTTCAAGGAAGAATACGACAGGTGGTTCTTTTCTTTTCTTTTCTTTTTTTTTCAAAAATCGCAAGTGGTGTATTTTGTTCTTTTTTTTTCGACCCAAACCAGAAACCACCTATTTCTTTCTTATCTTTTTGTTTCGTGACGGCAGAAATGCGTGGCGGAGGACGGAAGAAGATGCTCGAAGGGGGAAATGTGCGACGGAGGGAAATCGCTGTGCACATGTGGCAGAGGAGGGGCTTCCACTTCTTTCTTCTTTCTCTGTTCGTCGGAGATGGATAAAATCTTTGTTCTCCGAATCCCTTCCTAAACTCATGACTTTTCTTCAATTTTCTTATCCTCAAACAGGACTCGAAGAAAAGGAAATTAAAATACAAACTAAAATATTTTCCGTCAGAGAAAGAATTCTCTAAAAGAGAGAGAGAAGAGAGAGAGGGGGGGGGGGGGGAGAGAGATGGCTGAGCGGATACCTTACGCCGCTTCCTCGTCCACCCAATTACCCAGCATCAATGAAGACATGGAGTTCGTGAGGAGAACGCGGACTCAGATCCAGGCCATGCTCGTTGATGCAGAAGAAATGGTGATCCATAAGGTGTCCGTCAAGCGCTAGCTTGTCAAGCTACGAGGTGTGGCCAACGACGTTGAGAACCTACTCGACGAGTACGAGTATGAACTCCTGCAACAGGCTTCAAGGGGCAAGAAGGTTGGTTTGAACGAGTACGAGTATGAACTCGTGCCAAAAGCATCAAGAGGTAAGAGGGTTGGTTTGTCTAGAACCCCTTCTACAGACAAGTCCTCCTCCTTGGATGAGGAGATTGCCAAGAAAGTCGGTGCTATGAGGAGGAGGTTGGACGAGATTGCGATGGAGAGAGAATGGTTCCAGCTCAGCGAAGAGGATGGTAATAGGAGAGTTGAGATCGCCCCATGACCGCCTAGTACGCATATGACCAGAGAAGCTTGTATATTTGGTAGAGGCAATGACAGAGAGGCCTCGATTCGTCTCTTGTCGTCGTCATCGCAAGACAACACCAGTGATGATGGCATAGATGCGATCACTTTAGTCGGCACGGGTGGTGTTGGAAAGATGACTTTGGTACGGCTTGCGTTTAATGATCCCAAAGAGCAGGGGAACTTCGTTGCTTGTGGTTGGGTACATGCGTCAATGGATTTCGACCTCTGCAAGCTCACGAAATCCACCATTGAGTCCTTGAGAAAGTTCATGAAACCTAGACCTAACTCAATTGTCTCCACTCCAAGAAGAGCTGGTGAGTGCGCTATCCAAAAGAAAGTTCTTGTTTGTGGTCGACGACGCATGGAACGACAGCATTGAGCTCTGGGAGACTTTCATGGCTCCCTTCAAGCATGGTGGTGTGAAGGGGGTCAGGATCTTGATCACAACTCGGGCAAAAGGTGTCGCAGAGTTGACGCGACCCATTGCCAACATGTCCGCTTACATTGAGCTCAGGAGACTTTCATGTCCGCTTACAGCTGGTGACAGGCGTTGGGCATGACTTGTAGATCGCGCCTCATTTTCTATTTTTCCAAATTACGAGTGCGTCTTGATGGGACGAAGAAGCACACTGACTTAACTTACGTTTATTTCACCCTACCTTGTGCATGACTTGTAGTAGCAATAAGGTTGTACGTCTCTGCGACGGGATACACAAAAGAAAAGAAGAAAAAAAAAAGAAAAAGGAGAGATAGAAGTCATGATAGAAAATAATGAGAGATGGGAATGTGAAAAAAAGGAGGAGTAAGTTGGATTTACGCTTGGTATGAGAAAGAAGAAGATGGAAAATGATTCATAAAGGAAGAAAATGATTGCAAATGTTAGAAGATTTATTAGGATGGGCGTTTCATTTTCTAACAAGTAACGACCATGTTTAGCATTAAAGAGGGATAAAATCCTAAGCACATGACTTCCACCAACGGGAGGTTTTGAGAATGTTTCATTCATTGCACATGGAATTAATCGACTAGAATGGCATTGGTCAAGAGTAACGACACTTGTAGAGTTCTTTCTAAGGTGTTGGCACCAAAAATTTTATGAATAAAAAAAATCATTATCTCCACGTTATGGAAAAAAATAGATAAATAAATGTTAGAAATATTCTCTAACTAAATAGGTATAATTAGTATTATTAAGATTAATTAATTCTCATTATAAGTATCAGCAAATAAACCTAAAGTTGTTTCAAAAATTTTGTGAGTGTTATGTTTATTATGTTCTATATCTTGCTGCATGTAAATTAAATTAGACGCATTATTTAAATTTTCTTCTATATTTTCAACAATTTTATATTTAAACGGTATTTTATCATATTTAATATTCTTCCAATAATACAAAAGTTGAAAATCGCTCGTCATATAGAAGACCTTTTTTTAACATCGTACAAAAGGCTTCTCGACGTCAATCAAAAGTCCTTTAATTATCATACAAAAGATTTCTCAAAACGTAGATGGAAAACCCCTGCGGATCGGATCTTCAGCGTGAGCCACAAATTCCTCGTCATGTAAAAAGCTTTCCAACGGTGAGCTGAAAATCTCTCAATCATGCACAAGCCGAAATCCCTCCTCATACAAGAAGCTCCCCCAACAGAATAAGCCAAAGGACTCCTCAGCATGAGTCGAGAATCCTTGTCGTACAAAGAACTCCTCAGCACGAGCCAAAGGATCTTCAACCGTAAACCCTTTTTAAATATGATTCCTAGGAGTGGGGGCAAAATCGCATCTAAATGAAAGTCAAGCATCGAAGAAAGCAGCACTGTGAAATAGAGTAGCTAGAGTGAAAGTGACGATGAAGGAGATGTAGGGTAGCGATGGTTTAAATGGAAATACAGGACTAAAAGATGCCAACAAGAGAGAGGGGACTCGGGAACGTAGAGACGAAGAGACTAGGATGATGACGAAACAGGGAGAAGTAATTGAATGGAAAAGAAATGGCAGTGGAGGAGAAATACAAACAAGGGAAAATAAAGCCAGGGAAGTCGTGAAGAGGAGAGGTAAAGGTAGTGAGGGAGACCCTTTACGAGGCAATTCATAAAGAAAGAACCAATATTTTGTTTTTTAGTTACTAGTGTTTTTTTTCTAATCTCAAGATCCATCTCATCGTTCATACATTTGCAGTAGCCATCGATCCAAATTCGATGAAGTCTGCATCGACAGATTTTATCATACCCTTTTAATGTGACATCACGCTTTCCAAGAAAGTTGAATGATATTTTATTGTTAATCTACTCCGTGGGACGAGAGATCAAACACATAGATGTCGGTCTTTCATTCTCCAGAACGTGTTTATTAAAAAAAAAAAAAAACTATAGAATCTATGAGAAATAGTGATTAATGATTAGGAAAACAATTACAATATATTCCTTTGTGTCAACCCAAAGACAAGGGAAAAAAGGAAAAATTGCTCTTGTCAATTTTGTTGTAGTGTTGTGGGTAGCAAAAACATTAACATTGGCGATGAGGAGTCAAAGATGCGAGCCTGATCTCAGTTGTCATGTGCAGTTGGATCCGCCATCCCAGTGGTGGACCGCTTCATTTCCTTCCATGAGACAGTGGAACCCTCCCATACCAAACGCATCCAATTCCAGTCACTTCCATCCATCTTTTCCACTGGCTGTGCGTCTGATTGTGAACGCAGCAGTCGTTGTTTATTGCAAGTTCCTGATCAACCCCCACCTAATCCTCCATCATCATCAACCCTCACCTAATCCTCCATCATTATCATCATCGTCATCATCGTATGTGACGTAGAAGCACACACATGGGCGCCAATGAGGATCGAAGGTCCAGGCTGCCCAGCGACAGCGGCAGGCCCCAGGAAGAAGGCAGTGTGGGGAGCAAAGCTGGCAGATGCTGTACAGGTTAGACGATGAAACAGGGGGGGGGGGGGGGGGGGGGGGGGGGGGGGGAGGAATTTCGGTGTATTCCCATGTCCCATGTTCTTCGACGTTTAAACTTTAAGAAAGGTCCAGCTCTCCTCCCACTAGCAACATGTGCCCATCGCCCATGAAAGCTGCTTAACTGTGCAACCGTATATGCCCATCATGCGTCTGCTTCTGCCTGAAATCTGCAGCTAAGCCATTTCTCCTTTATTTGCTGCCTCTCAAGCTTTTAAATGGTCGGCAATTCCATACTTCGCTTTTCCACCTTTCCTTTTGGCATCGCAAAAGAAACAACAAAAACGATCGATCTTCACCCATTTTATTATTGCCATGACTGTAAGTATGAACCACGTTACTCTTGGCAACTGGAATAACCCGAGAATTGTATCGAAACTCAAATTTACCAAGTTTTCAGAATAAAAGTACAGGAATCCTTAATAAGCCACTTGCTGGATAAATAATCACACATACTCACGCACACCTCCTCCTCTCCTGAACAGTGACAGGAACAGCCGTCACATGAGTGGTATGAGATATAAAATGCAACGGCAAGCTACTCCTCCAACTTGTCTTCCAGAGGAAGGCGACGTGCGTTGCAAAAATGAAAAAAAGGAAACATTGCCATCATGTAAAAGAACTAATTCAGAGGTTTTCCCAATTTGAAAAGGAAACACCTGCAATGTTTGGTTTTTACAGCTTTTAAACTTCACAGAGGTGAGCGCTGCTGGAAAACCAGCAGAAGCAGAACAATCCCACTTCCACCTTCCTGAAAGGCATGGTACGTTACGATATGTGAAAGCCTGTTACCACGGCGAGAGGAAGTTGCAGTTGTTGAGCCCATTGCAAGAGAAAGGGAGGGTGGTACCATGGAGTGGAGGGAGAGAAGAAGAAAGCCATCTCTTTTTTTTAAAGCTTTTGCATGTAGAAAAAAAGTGGCTACGGCCGAACAACGACACCATCACTGCCCAATCACATTTCCCACCTGCTATTGCAGCAGTTGGCAAGCAAATCCTCCACTTTCTTCTCCCTCTCCACCTCCCTCTTCCACGTGTACCGGCAAACCTTCCCCTTCTTACTTGGGGAAAAAAGGTCCTTTCCTCTCCCGTGTCTGTGTCCGAGAGAGCCATTGCGCTTCCCTCTCCTTCTCCAGTTCGTCAGCTCTCATGTCTGGAACAAGCAGTTGCGCTAGTCATCATTGCAGCCAAAGAATTAGAAGCAGCGGCGGCGAGCATGGTTTTTCCAGAACAGTACTAGCGAATTTGTTCCAATTCTGCAAGTCTCCGGCCAACTCCTGTAGCAACCAGATATCTGTTATGGTCGACTCGGTCAATGGTAAGCTCGGGCGTCTCTGCTCCGGACACAGGTGGGCAAAAGGGAAACCCAACAACAAGGCGAGAGCCCGCCGGACTCCGTCGAAGGAATTGTTCGAGTCGGCCTTAGGGGCGTCGATGAGGCTGGACGGTCGTCCCAGGGTTCTAGACTCCACCAAGTCGATCCGCCTCGCAACGTTCAACGCCGCCATGTTCTCCATGGCACCTGCCGTTCCCGGAGCGGGCTGCGGCAGGCCGGGACAGGCCGTCGAGCTCGACATTCGGGCGAAGTCAGCGAACGACCGGCCGAAGGGAATTCTGAAGGAAAGGAACAAGGAGAGGCCAAAGATGAGGGTGTCGATCAACTTGCCGGACAACGAGATCTCCTTGGGCCGAACCAAGCAGTCGAATTTGGTGACGTTGGAGAGGGACAAGGCTCCCATCTTCGCCAGCCCGAGCTTCGACGAGACGGAGATGGTTCGGAGCGGTAGGACCGTAATGGATGTCCTCAGGGAGGTGGGGGCCGATGTGGTGGCGCTGCAGAATGTGAAGGCGGAGGAGGAGAATGGGATGAAGCCCTTGTCGGAGCTGGCCGAAGGGCTGGGGATGAAGTACGTGTTCGCGGAGAGCTGGGCGCCGGAGTACGGCAACGCGATCTTGTCGAAGTGGCCGATCAGGAGATGGAAGGTGCAGAAGATCTCCGACGTCTCGGATCACAGGTGAGTTTCCGTCTTATTAAGAAACTATAATGATTATCTGATCATGCTAATCTTGCTATTACACTTTAATCCTATGGTTTTGAATTTAGTATCATTTAGATTTAAGGAGCTTGGTAAGTGATAGGATGTCATCTGCCTCCATTTTATTGAGTTTGATCGATTGTCTAGATGTGGTGGAGTGAGCTCAGGGATTTCAACTTACAAAATAGCTTAATTTGAATCAATATATGAACCTAATTAAATCAAATGAAAATCTGATTCAAATATGAATAATGGTTCCCTTAAGTTTTTTTTTTTTTAAATTTATAATATATTAAACCGAACCAACTTCATATATTATATATTAAATATATATCTATATAATGCATAATTCATTATATATTATATTCATATGCCAATAACCTTGTGAATACTGTTTTTTTATTTTCTCATATACCTACTTATTTGAAAATTTACAAAAAAGGACGCACCTATTAATCTAAAGCGTTGCTTATATGCAATTAAAAGAAATGCTAAATAGGAAGTGCGTTGGTGGGAAATGAAATGACAGTATTGCCCTTGTAATTAATTATAGGAAGCATCCACGTTCTCCGTGTGCAATTGAGCCTCTTCTCACCTTACCAAGTCTATCCGTGTGTGTGTGTGCATATATATATATATATTCATAATATATAAAAATTCTTATAAAAGATCCTAGTAAAAATAAGATAAAAGTTTAACACAATTATATTATTAAATTTTACTGTTAAAAAAATTATAAAAATAAGAAGTAATTCTCTGAACGCTTCTTTGTTTCAACAACAATATCGAAGTAGCCGTCGATGAAGAGGATTCAGTGATACATGTGGTGGTCTTGTAGCTGTTTAGGTTGATCCCCCAGCCACCGTGGCTTTGAACTACACGGAGATAGAGTTGAGGAGGGTGCCCTGTCACAGAGGCGTCGAGAGTGGGCATGTATGGGGGACAATTGGAGCGGTGGCGGCGACGCATTGGCACACTTCCTAGTAGAGGGAGGAGTGGAGGATGTCGATTGTGATAAAAGAGAAGGCAGAGGGAGGAAATTGGGGGCAACAGGGCCAGGATATCTGAAGAGGAAATGGAGGGGCTGAGGAAGGAGAGAATGGGGAAAAAATAGAAGAGTAGAAGGAAGGAGAATAGGGCAAAAAAGAGTCGGGCGGAAGAGACGAGGGTTTGGGACTTTGGGCGTCATACCATGAAATCATGGAAAAGTGTAATCGAGCAAAGACTAAGGTATGCAACAAAAATCATAAAAAATCAATTTCGACTTATGTTGGGTAAGTCAACAATGAAAATTATTTATTTAGATAACTAATAGAAAATTTTGAGGTAGTTAGAAATTATTACAAAAAATTTAAATCCATGTAGTCAATTCTACATAGTATGATTATGTAGTGTATTGAAGAGGTTTGTTAAATAAAGAGTAGCAATGTAAAAGGAATATTAAAGGAGGCCATCAAAGCGAGCAATTCTTATTGCAATGCTATCTTTCAACAAGCTTTTGTAGTTATATTTAAGCTCCATTTGATTCTACTTCTGGAAAGGTTAGTTTTTGAATAAATGTTAAAAAAGCTAGCATCTAATTGATTAAAGAAGCGACTTGTAGGATTGATGTCTAGAAGCTTTACTTAGCAAAAATGGGTATATTGATTCTGCATTTAGCTTATAATTCATTTACTATAACAAAACTATCGAAATAACATGTTTCACAGATATCATTTGGTTTATTTGATGATAATAAATAGTGACATGGTCAGATTTGGTGAAAAATTAAATACAGTTAAGCTAGGTTCACTATCTTCCATTTTCTAATATATCGTAGAATTTAACCGGAGTTTGATTCCAAAATCACGTTCCTTACAATAGAATGAATGACCGATTGTACTATCCTGTTGTTATTTTAGTAATTTCTGTAGAATCTAAGAAATTAATTGAAGTTAGAGCATCTAGAAGCTATTTACAAGTTGAGATTCTTGTACCTAGGTGACAACATTTGTTGGTTATCCAACTTATTCTTAAAAAATTGAAACAAGTTAATTTTTACACTAGCTCATATCAATAGTCTGATTCTTTGTTATTCATAAAAGTGTTGCAATTGCTTCAAAAGCTTTGAACGGGAGTTTTTTCAAGTTTGTTGGATTATTTCAATAAGTTGTTTTATGCTGGATTCTAATAAAAATCATTTTATGGGAATGATTTTACAGATATTAAATGACAGAAATTAGTCTATATTTGTAGTTTTTTGAGAAGATTTCTTTTTGATCTGCAGCTCATCATGAAAATTTATTTTTTTTCCAGACAATTATATTTCACAACTTTATTAATTTCAAAGTCAAGTTTTCGAAAAAAGCTACAGAAGAAAGCTTGTTTTGGACTCTTTTTTGGAAAAGCATTGCTTGTAAAAGGCTGTATCGCTAAAAGCAATTCCTAGTTTAGTAGCAACATGTGATCTAACTTTTTGGGTTTAGTTTCTGAAGGGTTCATAGATTCCTAGAAGTAGTTTCAAACATACGAAAGGAAGGTAAGTCCTTGAAGAAGTGATGGTTTCTAACAACTCTCACACTAATTTATTTCTCTACTTCTAGAGAAGTTATATATTATTTACTTGTAATAAATTTTAGGTCGATTGGCTTCAAATAGCAGTTTTGAATTATTTTTCTAGACGCCAATTCCTTCATAAACTCTTGGAAGTTGGATTCTTTCTACAAGGTGCCGATTGTATTTGGTTCAAGTGTATTAAGGGTCTTTAAGAGAGTATCTCATTAAATTCAATATAGTTTTTGCATTTTGTGTTGAATTCGCTTGGTGATTCATATATTAGAAAGTTAAAAAAATATTGTTTCTCCTATAAGTAAGCAAGATTAACAATTGACTGGTGCTAAACTGGTCTTATTACATGATTCTGTCCATTTCAATCGAGCATAGGAACGTGCTGAAAGCTGCAATTGATGTGCCACAAGCAGGAGAGATCAATTTCCACTGCACTTACCTTGATCACCTCGATGAGAACTGGAGAATGAAGCAGATGAACAACATCCTCAAGTCAAGTGAGGGACCTCATATTTTAGCTGGTGGCCTCAATTCTCTAGACGAAGCAGACTATTCTGAGGAAAGATGGAATGACATTGTCAAGGTAGCATTGATATTAACCATGTTAATGCCCTTTTTAAGAAAGAAAATTGGTATCTTATTTTTGATCTTTAACCAGTACTATGAAGAGATTGGAAAGCCAACACCAAAGGTGGAGGTGACGAGATTCCTGAAAGAAAAGCAATATGTGGATGCCAAGAACTTTGCAGGGGAATGTGAACCAGTTGTTGTGATTGCAAAGGGTCAAGGTAAGGGAGAGAATTCAAGGTATTAATTATAAGATCTCTCTGTCGGCTAATGTTTGCTTGTTATCAGATGTCCAAGGGACATGCAAGTATGGCACAAGGGTTGATTACATAATGGCCTCCCCGGATTCACCATACAGATTTGTTCCTGGTTCTTATATGGTTATCTCATCCAAAGGGACGTCGGATCATCACATTGTGAAAGTGGATATCAGAATAGTTGTTGATGATAAGAATGGTGGACATGTTCGACAATCATTCAAGCAGAATATTGTTAAGACTGACAAGGCTTCTTCATCGAAAGGAATTTGAAGTACAAATTCATAAAGATTGGATACTAAAAGTGATTTGTATGTATGTATGCTTTTCTTTCCTATCCTTGTACGTGTACAGTTTTGGGATGAATTGCATGAAAGCTGCATGTATTAAACAGAGGAATGAAACCTTTTTGCTTGTTTTTTTTCTCTTTTCTGTTTGGTGGACCACAGTAAATGCTACCGATTTTCTCACAGTATTATTATTCTTTGAATGATTTGCCTCCCGTATCTTAACATGAACATTCCCATTTTTTGTACCCAATTTTACAACCTTTGAATACCACTGGAAGATGAATCTTGAGTTTGGATCTTACGGGAAACTGAATCTCTTAAACAAGAAACCAAATTAACATATTAATCATGGAGTAATGTTTTAGGGGGCACTCATGAGAAGAGAAAAGACGATATCACTTTCTCGACATATGTAAGCAATATGGAAAGATGCGGAACAATGGAAAGACTTCATCTATTCCCATACGATTGATCGGATAAATTAAGTAAATAACTTTGAGAAAAGGTAGAAGAGATGAGAAGAAAATTTTAAAGGTGGTAAACTGTCACCTTTCCTCTTACATGTGAGTGTATTTAAAGAAAGGAAATAAAAGAAGATAAAAAGAAATGAAGTTGTCATTTTTAATCTGACTTTAAAAATAAACTTGAAAAGCCTTATTTAATATGAAGATAAAGTACAAGTGATATGTCCACTAAACTACTATAAGTGGATGACCCATGATCCAAGTGTACCAAAGGAATACGTAAATACTCCTATTATGTACAAAAAAGGTCTTAAAAATTCCTTGCACACTTGAATAATTCAACTTCTTTGGTCATCTTGATTTAGTGCATGTAGATCCTAGGTGTATATGTTGTGTAGCAATCTTAAGTGTAATAATAGGGGAAATGAAAAGGAGTGGATGATGTTCACCTACTTGAAACGAAGTTAAGATGAGAGGAGACATGGGCATTGCTTGCCTAGGTACATGGGAGGGAAAGGGGAAGGTGAGAATATTGAAGTAAGCTAGTTTAAGGAGGAAGAAATGGGAAGGAGATGGTTGTGCATTCTAGCCTAAGCATGAAATGTCCGAAGTTATGGCATTGGGTGAAAGAGGAAAAACAAAGCAAGGAAAGTTTGAGATTATGATTATGTTGTGAATATAGTAGACTTTTAAGTTAGTTATGTTGTTAATTAGGTTTTGATTGGCTAACCTAGTTACTAACCTTAATTACATGTTTTAAAGTAATGATAAGTGTCTTAAGTGAGAAGAGCAGAGAAAATAGTTTAAATGAGCCCTTGGATGAAGAGAGGAAAAAGAGAGTTGGCAAGCCTTCAAGGCTTTTGGATAATAATGGAGGATGAGAAGTCTGAGCTATGGCTCGAAAAGAAAGGTGTGTGCTTAGTTAGTGCCTTAGTGTATCTTACCACCAAAGAGGAGAAGGTGAGATGTGCCCTTAAAAGGGAAGGTAAGAGAAAGGGGTGTATTGAATTGTAGGGTTTTTTTTATCCTTTATATCCTTCAAAATAAATACATTTTATCTTTTTTGAGGTATGTATATTATATATATATATATATATATATATACGTTAAGAGACTTCTTAAAGATTAATAACTAATCCTACACTTTACATATTTTCATTAGAAGGATGCCTCATATGTATCATGTCAATTGCATTGAATATATCAAATATATCTAAAATATATTTTCCAATATAATATTTTATTTTATCAAAAGAAGTGATATCGAAAATTCTTAACCAAATCGCTTGGGGATTACGAATGTTGCTCGCATGGAATCACGTGCGGAATGCCAAAATGGGATGTGGCGTTGAAGATTCTTAAAATGTGTATATATTGGGGTTGATACATTCCTCCGCAAAATGGAATGTTGGGGTTGATATATTGTATACACGTGTGTAAGATACCTCATGATTAGATTTTATAGCTAAATATTCATTCATTTAAGTAAGTATCAAATTTCATATTAAGCCTAAATATATACTGTAATATTCATAATATACACTAATCTCTAAAAGTTATATAATATCTCTACATAAACACATGATTATGTTATAATCAAAATAAATATATAATAAACAATTTAAAATGCATAACACTATAATCATGCATTATTTTCAATAAGATAATTTTAGACTAAATGGTAAAAAATATTTTTTTTTAAAAAAGAAAATTGCAAAAAGTCCAGCATTATTTCTTTTTTTTATCCCCCTTTTCTCTTCTTCTTTTTTAATTTTTATTCTTCCTTTCTTCTTCTTCTTCTTCTTCTTCTTCTCTGCTGACAGTAATGACAAACCCAACACTCGAGCTCGTCAGACTTCTTCAGATCAACCTCAACTCGTTGGAAAATGAAACCTAGGGAATCATTTGAGCTCGCACGCACCGCTGGCAAACCTTGCAACGAGAAACAAAAAGTTCTGACGTCGCATAATTGATTGTGATTCATTGCACATCATAGGAAAAAGTTTCGCCTAACTGTGAGATGAGCATCACTACTTCTTCCCACGCAAACTTGTTGAAGATCATCGTACTCCGCCGACTCTTCCACGTGCTCGATGATTCGACGAAATAAGCGGTCATCTTGTCGCTGAATTGGAGAAGACGCAGGCGAAGAAATAGGGGAACACGTGGGCAAAAATAGGTGATCGGCGAAAAATCCGATCCATAATCACGAAAAATAAAAAGAGATTTTACCAAAATGTCCCTGATTTTTATACTTATTACACAAAATAAATATAGTAAAATTATATATATATATATATATATATATATAAACTAATCTCCAAAAGGCTAAATATTTTTAATTCTAATTCTGATGTATGTAATACTAACATAAATGTGAGTTTTGTTATTTTGTTAGAAGGAGATGACGAAATAGAGGCTGACGAAGAAGATATTAGTGAATCTGTAGTTATTAACTCTTGTGAGGATGATAGTATTATAGAAGACCTTATGGAGAGTGAAGTGTATGCTATGATTCCTAGAGAACCTCTAAAGCGTGAGATAGAGAAGAGCTCTCACCAATTGCAAGAAGAAGGAACTTCCAAAAGGACTGCAGTACACATCTCTCCTTGGTGATTGCAGCAAGGCCGACTCCACACTCCAACCAGCATCGGAGAAGAGAACTTTGCAGCAAGGTCTTCTCCACGCACAAGCCTTCACCGGAATTGGGAGCAAAAGCCAAGAGGAAAGCATCCACCACCACCACCACCACCACCCAAGAGGAAGTAGACGAGTAGAGGAAGGAGGAGAGCCACCGCCGTCCACGAGGAAGCTCAAAATGGAAGGGGAGTCGTAAAAGGGAAGAGAGAGAGAGAGAGAGAGAGAGAGATTTTGGTGATATCCCTTTAAGTAAAGTTTGTTGTAGCTCTAGATTTGTATCTCATCATGAAGGTGATGATCCTAATCTTGATCCAAGGGTCTTCATTTTTCCTTCACTTTTATGATCAAATACTTTCATAATTTGTTAGCCATAAGTAATTGTGTGACATTTATTTTCATGGCAAAATAATATATCCAACCTACAGTAATTGTTGTGCATTGAAAATAACAATTGCACATGTTGTATATCACTATACTAGTCATTGTAGTTGTAACATAGGCAATTGTCATAATCATTAATTGCAACCTATAACAAAACATTTAATTGTGATATGCATGCCAACGACATAATATAAACTATATACATTTGACATGAAGAATGTTAATCTCTCTTGATTGTACATGTGATATAGATATTCATGTAGCAAGTATTAACACATGCAAGATTTATAAATGTGCCCTTCTCAATCAACTATTATGCATCTTGACAAATATGATTGATATCTCCACAACTCTCGGTTTCAAAACTAAAAAAATTAACAAAAACTTATAATATCTATCTAATCATGTGAAATGTTTACAACATCCAAAGAGTGACAACCATACTTAGACATAATTTACAAAAAACTAAAATGTTTAATATTGCTACGGACGTCCTTCGATTAAATCTCGACCTCCTAAATCTCAACCCCCCATCCCCCCTCCCCCTCTCCTCCTCCAGCAAGGAAGAGTGGGTGGCTAAGCAAGGTGGATGAGCGCAGGTGTGGCGATGGCATTAGGCATGCGGGGGGTGGCGGTGGCGGCGTTGGGTGGGCAGCTACTAGAGTAGCTGGAATGGGATGGAGATGGAGAGGAGATGAAGGCATCTCAACCCTCTATTAAAGCACCCACGGCAAGGCTACTACCGTGGGTGTCTACAAATATATACTTACACACACACACACACACACACATACATACATATTTTTACCCTATATATATATATATCCAAAGCAACAAGAAAAGAGTCAAAACAGAGCTTAATTTGTCCCACATTTGTAGACGGCGGTGATGGATGGACGAAGACGGCACACGTCAACGATGGTAGAGAGGATGGTGATAGAGACACAATGGTAGGGAGCGAGCTTGAGTTGGGAGATACAACTATAAAATAAAAAAAATGTCATATTTGTGTTAAGCATATATTATATTAAATATACATATATATTTATTTATACGTTAGGCTTAAGTAAAGAAGAATGTAATGATGAAGGTGCTTACATGGAAAGATCAAGAACGACGACAAGATGCCACGTTATTCGAAATTTCCATATTTGAGTCCCGCCCTCGTTTTCATGCCATGTTCCTCCGCCCATTTCCCACTCACTCCCGCCTAAAGCGACATAATGAGCTTGTCACGAACAGCTGTATATATCACAAAATCATAAATTATTTTTTAAAACGAAATTAAAATTATAATCGTCCACTTAATAAATCAAGCGGAACGATGAATTATAATTTTATACGTATTATAAACTAGTTTTTTATTTTTTTTCTAAAATTGTTTGAAAACCAATGCAGCTCCATTTCAAGAATTTCAAAGTCACATCCTGCCTGAGTTATTGGCATTCGCAGTACACATGGACGAGTTACGGCTGCTATCTGCGGTAAATGATATCTCAGATCTCAATGAAGCTTCATTAATCATAACTAAGCTGCTTACTGTAAAATTTCCAGATCCGCTGAGTTTGAACGACTGTTCTTTGCCAACCTCAATTGTGTTCGTGCCAATACGAATTCAACGATTTAGTACTTGCGCTGTCATGAAAAGAATTCCTCAACGCAAGTATATCAGACAGTGAAATGAGTGGAACGAGCATCGCCATTGCATTTATAGAATGAATGTAGATAAATGGTGATCAGCATACGAAGAGACGTTTACAATTGATAACAGAATGGTAAACAATGCATGAACAGACGACACCAATTTATCAATCTATCGTCACACAGACGTAGCTCTCCAGTTTGTGCTCCGCGTAAGTCCACGGAGGTCGGACTTCCTCCCGCCGCCGAAGCGGCTCCTTGTCGGACTCCATCCTGTCCTTGGAATCGTCGGCGTAGCCAATCCCCTTCCTCGTGTGGGGCACGAGCATGAACACCATGGCCGCCAAGAACCCTAACCCCAAGGGGAGGTTCTTGAGGAGCTGCTTCTGGTTCTCGCTTGCGGAGGGGAAGAAGCAAACCTGCACGTTGGCGTCGCAGAACGCCAGCGCCAAGAACACGAGGACGATGAACACGACGCGGACGCCGTCCGTGATCTTCAGCCTGTACATTCTCCGAGTACTTTCCTTGAGCCAACTCCCGTCGTCGTAGAAGTTGAAGACGTGGAAGCCTTTCAGGGTGGCCACGCCGAAGTAGAACTTGCCTTTGTGGACCACGCTGTCGGTGATGGAGAAGAAAGCAGAGCTGATGGAGCAGAGGATGATAAGCGACACGGTGAGGTACTTGTTGGCCGTCAGACATTGGCCGCGGTTGGAGAAGGAGGGATTTAGGACTTGGAAGGCGAAGACGGTTGTGGTCGGGAGGATCTTCACGACGTTGCTGATTCCCGTCATGGTCTTGTTGGTGATCGTTGTCGTCGGCGACGCTGCCATTGCCACTGGAGGCTCGATGAGTCGTGGTGTAGGGGCGAACAGAGAAGAAGAAGAAGAAGACTTGCGGGTATGATTGCACTGATAGATCATGTGGTGAAATGGGTACGTTCTTTTGATATATATACATCGTTTTCTTTCCTAATATGTGTTTACTACCTTCTGTTCCCGATCAGTGATTTCTAATACGTTTATTTTAATAGTTATCCAAAACCACTGTTATATTTTCGGTCAAGTATGAGATCTATAGGAGAAGATACATGCTACAGGGGAGATGGTCCTTTTTTCCCTTAAATATTAATATTACAGGATTGTAAGATCTTAATATTACATCATTTTCTTACTGTTTACGCAAAATTATCGATCATTATATTTTGCTTTTTCATAGTGAATATCCAAATATTAAAGTAAATTACATATTTGTTCGACAAATTTATAAATATCCAAATATTTAAAATATTATCTGATATCAAATAACATAAATATTTGAATATTTAAAATATTATACATAAATGCCTAAAACATCATATAAGTACCCCGAATATTTAAAACATCATATATAAATGCCTAAAAAATTAAAATATATAATGCTCTCAGACATGAGAACGCTCAAACTGTTTAAAGCTCTCCTTAGGTAAAAAATAAAAATATATAAAATGAAATGAAAATATTTTGAATATCTAATACCAATATTTGAATTGAAAATCACAATATTTCGGATATGAAGTATAAAAATATCCATATTGAAATCAAGGTATTTAGATATAAAATATATAAATATCTAAACATTCAACATCACATATATATTTGGATAAAATATATAAATATTCAAATGTTTAAAATATCATATATATTTGGATATGAAATCCAAAAATATTTAAATATCTAAAATATTAATTGCCATTAGCTATAAGCCTAAATTACCTAAAAGATGAAATATTCAATTCTCCTTAAGAAGAGCTTAAATTGCCTAAACCAAAAAGATTCCTAAGGAAGAGTTTGAACTACTTAAATTAAAAATGCTTATAGGAAAAACCTAAACCACTTAGACTAAAATATGCTTTAAATATAAGCTTAAACTATTTAAAATATAAGATATTCTTAAATATAAGCTTAAATTAACTAACTTTCACATGAACACGAGAAATAAATATTCAAGTGATCAAAATATCAGATACTCTTGAGCCTAAATTATCTAAAATATAAAATACCTTTAAATATGAGTTCAAATTATTTGAAAATGTATTTTTGATAAGGAAATATATATACTAATATTAGAATATTATTGAGAAAAATGTGTTCATAGACAAATTACTAAAATACCCTTTTGTATGGGCAAATCATCAAAATACTCTTACACATGTCTAAAACATCAAATGCTCTAGAATATAAACTACATTCACATATTTTGTAAACCTCAATGACAAATTCTCCAACATTATCTATCAATTTTCTTATAAATTTAGATTGTATAACACTATTTTTTACTTTCCATTATAAACAATGAATTCTTAATATATTTTTTATATTATGTATATTTTGATACAATTGATATAAAATAAATAAGACAACTTTCTTTAAAAAGTGCAAGACACGAAATAGTTATTAATTCTTAAAATGTCTTATATATTACAAATGTATATCTCAAATAACAATATTTATAATACGAGAAAGACGAACGAAAACAGGTATGTATATTATATTCTAAGAATTTTCCCTTTGTTTTGATAAAATTAACGAGAAAGAAATTAACGTGGATATATATGTACTTTAGATTACAAATATGGCACTCAGATCATCAAAAGACTAGTGAAGTAACTCATGATATCTGCCGAACTACCTTTGAAATCTGATGATGGCTTAATGTCTACTTCTAAAAAGCAAACAAAATCACCAATCTATTCATGGGTCAAAGGCCGAAAATGAAGATAAGTACAAATGGAAAGACTAGACCAAAACACATAAAAAATTATAGCCATAGTACATATATATCCACGTTAATTATAACCAAAGTAGGGAATTTTGAAGGTCCAAGATTATGCAAAGCACTGTACGTAGATAAGATTTAGTGTCACACCTTATCTAGGAATGTGACAATCACTACGTTAATATGAGAAAAAAAAATTCACTTATAAAATTCACTTAGAATGTGTGAATATAACTCTTCATTGATATTAACACAAGGCAGGTATTTGTAAATAAGTATAAAATACATACATATACATACAATATTTATAAATTTTTTACATAAAGTTTTAAAACACTACAATTATACATTTATCTATAAATGTCAGGTTCAACGGTTATTACATCAAACATAACTAATATATACAACATAACACCCTTCCTAGGTATTATGCGGAGAGCCTAAAATCACAAGAAAACTAATAATAAGCTAAATGCCAAGTAAGTAATTCATTATATAATAAATAGATCAATTAAATAGTACAAAAAATGAGATTGCATAAAAAAAATGTGACTCATACAATATAATCCTAACACATATAATCTCAAGCTTGTCCACTATAACTTAAATACTTAGTCAATGATCTTGGTGTACCATACTAGGCAGCAAGTTAACTTTAGTAATATACCAACCTTATAACGAGGTAATAGTTACATAGTAACCCAGTGATAGAGTAATGGTCACAAGTCAATCTTATGAAAAAATCTTTATCACATACCAACCCTATGACGAAGTAATGGTCACATACCAATTCTATAATGAAATTTGTTATAGCCATACCAACCCAATTACTATGGAGCAGTATCAACAATAATTTAATCATGCATAACAATAATATGATCAAATATAATGTTAAATATAAATTTCTATATGTATGCATGATAAAAGAAAACAAATTTAAATATTATGTAAGATAAATTAAACATTTAACTAATCCACATGATATTTAATTAAACATTAATTAAATATAATGGATTACTTACCAAAAATATCACAAAAAATCCCTTTCTTCTTTTATTTATTTATTTTTCCACTCTTTCTTCTCCTTCCCTCTTTCTTTCTCTTTCTCCTATGTGATTTCTCCTCTTCTATTATTCTTCTTCTATCATGATTGATCAATGAACCCAACAACTCAATCTCCTTCCTCCTTTTCTCCTTGCAACTAACGTTCCCAATTCACTTACTACCAAGCACTTACTTTTGTAAAAACTATAGAGATAAGCATGTTTGAGTGAAAGCAATACTAAGATGAGTGATTATCTTTCTATGTATCAAGTTTTCACTTCCTTAGATATTTTTAATGTATACCAGATTATTTGAGTGCCCATTAAAGTTTACCTATCATCATCTTTATAGATACTCCTAATGTATATTAGGCTGTTTGAGTATATACTCCTAATATTCAACAAATTATTTGAATATTTAAAGAGGATCACAATAAAAATTAAAAAAAATTCTCAATTCACAACATTAGCAACCAAAACGATGACTTCCTCTTGATTAGAGTTCACACATGAGCTTATGATCTTTAGCAACGAAAAATAAAGGAGGCCAAGGACAAGTTGACGAAGCAGTGAGATGAGGTGGTGAAATAGGGGATCAAGATGGTGAAAAATAATGCATCCATAACCAAGAAAAATAAGGAAGGGGTATTACATCCTATATCCCTTAAAATAAGTTGTCTTCAAAACTTGGAATTACCTATATCATTGAATAGAAAGGGGTATTTGTTTTTGACATCTTCCAACATGGCTTTATGTTTAAAGTGGTTGTGCCACTAGACCTTGATATACAAAATTATCTAACGTCTTAGACCTATGCTTGACATCAACAATGCGAAGTGGGGCCTCCTCATAAGTCAAATCCCATTGCATAGGTACCATTATTAGCCCCAACACATGCGATGAGTCTGACACATACTTTTTTAGCATTGACATGTGAAACACATCATGTATCCTTATAAGTGCAACTAATAAGTCCAATCTATAAGCAACAGACTCAATTCTCATTAGACACATACTTTTGTAGCATTGGCATGTGAAACACATCATGTATCCTTATAAGTGCTACTAATAAGTCCAATCTATAAGCAACAGACTCAATTCTCATTAGAATTTTGAACAATCCAATATATCAAGGACTATCCAATACACCAAATCACATAATGCCTTTCATAAGAGCAATCTTGAAGAAGACTTCATCTCCTACTTGAAACTTTAAAGGTTGCATACTATAGTTAGTATGACCCTTTTATTTGTTCTGTGCTAGCTAAAGCTACTCTCTGATTTATTGAACTTTTTCACTGATTTCGTACACATATTTCAACCTAATGTATCTCCTCTTTCCCATGTAATCTCAACAAATAGGAAATCTACACTTTCTATCATATAGAACCTCATATGGTGTCATCTGAATGCTTCCCTAATAATTGTGTTATAAGCAAATTCTACCAATGAGAGGTGTCTATCCAACGCACTTCAAAAATCAATTACATAGGCTCTCAATATGTGCTCGGGTGTCTAAATAGTATGCTCAAACTGACCATCTATCTAAAGGTAGAAAGTAGCATTGAACTGCAATTTTGTGCTTAGAGCCTTGTGCAAACCTCCCTAGAATTTAAAGACAAACATTAGATCTCTATCTAATATGATCATAGTAGAAATGCTGTAGAGCCTAACGATCTCCTCAACATATATCTATTATTTTACTTAGAGACAATCTCACTCCAAAAGCTAGGAAATGAGTAGACTTCGTTAGCTTGTTGCCTTGTATCGTCCTTGGCAATCTTGTTGCAAAACTCATGGTGGCATACTCTCATTTCTACTCTAAAATGGGCAAAGACTATAATGGTCCTTGTAACCTCTAATGTTTGATCTTGACTTGTTGATAAGTCAAACAGTAAGCTATAAATTCAACAATATTTCTTTTCATGTCATTCCATTAAAAATGATCCTTTAAATCTTTGTACATTTTTGTACCTCTAGAGTGCATTGTATAACTTGAGCTATGCCTTAACAAGAATCATATGTTGCAGCTTTGAATCATTGGGTACACATAATATATCAAAGAGTCTTAAGGAACCATCATGATAGATCTTGAAACCAGTATGGGTGCCCTACTCTACCTCTTATCTAATCTTTACCAACTCTAGATTTGACATCTAACTATCTCTAGCCCTCTATAATAACATGGGCTCTATATGGATATTGGCTATCAAACTCTGCTAACCTAGTAGATAAATCTCGATCTTTTATTAGTCTAGATCCTTTAAGAGGAAATGGCTGAAATGCATTTTTATCTGACTTGTAGTGGCAAATGCATGGCTGAAATGGTGATTCATATGTAAGGAAATGCATGCATGCGCCTATTGCATTTTTATCTGACTTGTTATTGAAAATTTGTGGTTAAAATGTTGATTCATTTGTATGGAAATGCATGCTTGTGCCTATTACATTTTGATGTGACTTGTTATTCAAAATGCGTGGCCAAAACATTGATTCATTTGCACATGCACATGGAACCAGTGGCTCAAGCGAGCTTGCACGAATCTTATCAATTCTATTAGATAAGAGGGAAGTCCTCTTTCCTTTTCGTTCATTCTCGGCCATATAAATAGAGACGGAGGGACTTTCCAAGTCATAACCCGCCTTAATTATTGATGCTACGCATACACATGTGGACTGGTTGTCGTCTGCCTGTTGTACGTACGTTTGCACAAGCTATTAATTTGTTCCAGTTTTGAACATTTTCCTTCTCAAATTAAAATTATGAATTCCATTGGATAAGAAGGAACAATCCGGATGGTTTCCATCTGGTTCAGTCTCGGCCGGAGACAATCATTCATACACATGGACGAGTTACAGTTGCCATAGATAAATATATGGTTGATAATTAATATCTCAGGTCTCGAGCTCCAATTAGTACTTCCAGTTCCGCGGTGTTTAATTAAACGACTGTATTTGCAATCACAATTGGATTCATGCCAATACGAATTTCACGATTTACTTGAGCATCATAAAAAAACATTTCAAAACGAATATATATACAGGCATGTATCAGACGGAGTTTGCGTCTTCGTGCACCGTCGAATTTCGCCGACGACGGGCATCCCTTCCTTGAAGCGGCTCCATCTCGGACGAAGAGTCGGGCTTCAATTCCCTGGAATCATAGGTATACCCAATCCCCTTCCTCGCGTAGGGAACAAGCATGAAAACTATTGACGCCAAGGCCCCAAATCCCATGGGGAGGTTCTTGAGGAGCTGCTTCTGGTTCTCGCTTGCAGAGGAGAAGAAGCACCCCTGCACGTTGGCGTCGCTAAACGCCAGCGCCAAGAACATGGAGATGGTGAGCCCGACGTGGACGCCGTCGGTGATATTGAGCCTGTATATCCTCCTGGTCCGTTCCTTGAGCCACGTCCTGTCGTCGTAGCAGTCCGATTCGTCGAAGTTGAAGACGTACAAGCCGCTGAGTGTAGCCACGCCGAAGTAGAGCTTGCCTTTGTAGACCACGCTGTCGGTGATGGAGAAGAAGGCGCAGGTGACGGAGCAGAAGATGATGAGCGACGCGGTGAGGTACCTGTTGGCCGTGACACACTGACCGCTGTTGGAGAAGGAGGGATTTAGGGTTTGGAAGGCGACGACGGTTGTGGATGGGATGAGCTTCACGACCCTGCAGATTGCCGCCATGCTCTTGTCGGTGGTCGTTCTCATTGGCGACTGTGCCATTGCGCTAGCAGGCTCGATGGGTAGTGTTGAGTTGGGCATGCGGAAGAAGCTCAAGAGCTTAAATGGAAGAGGACTTGGGGTATGTATGATAATATTGAGGTGGCATGAATGGACGTCGTGGCATGCACCTTCCAGGAAGGGCGTATCCGCGTGGATTATGAAATGAAGCCGAATCTTATTAATTTGCAGATTTAAGTTTTCTCTGATATGTATGTTTACTAGTGGTCATTCAAAATTTAAACCGTCGGTATAGAAACCTATAAAATATTATTATAATTTAAGTTATTATGGTAACAACTTAGATGATAATAACTTTTAAAATAATAATTATTTTGTTAAATTTTTAAAATCATTTTATAATGTAACTGTAAGATTATTAGGAGTGTATTATTCAACTTCTATTTATACCTTACATCATTTGTATGATATTGTATTAGTTTTAATAAATATAGTATTGTTGGATTTTTTTGCACTTGTAGTTGAAAAATTGAAAGAAATTTTTTTAAAATATTGGCATGAAATTCCTTTATTATATTTATTACGTGCTTGTTTAGATCCAAGATGTAAAATAAAATTAGTTAATAAATTAATTGATAAAATTAAAAAATGTTTAGATTTAAAAATAAGTTTAACTATTCAAGATGTAGGGAAAAAATTAAATAAAATATTTGATTTATATTATTCAAAATATGAATACAAACAACACAAATTTCATCTTTTTTCATGCCATCATCATCATTAATGATAGCATCTTGGAGATTATTAGAAGATAAGGAAGATTATCAATCATCTTCAACTATAATGTGTAGACAAGAATTAAATACTTTTAGTTTAACAAATCAAAAATATTTGTGGAATAAATGTCCTCATATGAATAGTTTTGATATAATTAATTGTTAGAAAAAACAAAGTTTAGCGTATCCTATTTTATCTTTAATTGTTAGATATTTACTAACAATTTTAATGTCTTATATAGCTTATAAATAAATATTCAATGATAGTAGAAATATTTTAGATGAAACAAAATTTAAATTAAAGAATGATATTTTTGAAGCTTTAATATACATAAAAGATTAAGAGCTTGGTTAACAATATATACACAAGAACAACTAGATGATTGAATGGATGATTTGGAAAACATGAAAATTTGAATTTAAATGTAAATATATAATATAATTTTTATCAAACGTGTAATTATGTAGGTGTGTACTTTTTTAAATGTAATTTTTTTCATCTTATCAATTATTATTATTTAAATTTCTTTAATAAATAATAAATGAATCAAATGATCCTCTCTTTTTTGTTAATATTTATATTTATAATGAGCCTAATCAGCTAAATTCTATACATTTTTATATATTTATTATGATCAAGCCACCATTCCCTTTGCCCATACACTGGGCAGGCGAGCGACCCAATTGCACCCTGCAGTCTTCGCTAATCCGCCTAAGCACTAGACACGTAGACTATCGTCCATCGACTATTGGCGCCTAGAGGGCTCAAGTTGAACACTCGCTCGTCATCTCCACGGCCCGCCTACCTTTGTCGACCAACGGCCTCAACCCTCGCCTCCCCCAACCTACTGCCCCACCGGTCGCTTGTCACCTTCTTCAACAACTCGTGTCAAACTGTACTGTTGACTGACATAAGTTTATGCAAGCTGTGCTAACTAAGCATAGTCCGACTTAAACCCCTATTTGTGTTGGGCCGAAGGAGTTTGAGGTCATGTCGGCCCAATATGACTCGTATGTGTGTGTGTGTGTATAATGTCGTAAGTTGAATTATGTTTTTGGTTTCGTAGTTGTTATTTTGTTAAACTTGTAATAGGTACCTCATATTTACAAAATTAAAAATTGATTTTAACATCCAAATTTTTATATATATAATGCGAAACTCTTTTTTTAATCTTGCGGTAGTTATCATTTCCGCCTTCGTCTAGACAATGTCACATTCACAATTATGATGGACATTTGCCTGTGGAGATCTCGACCAAGCAGGTCATTTTCTTGGTCTTCAATTGTATGTAGACAATAATCCGGGGGATGCATCTCTCTCGGTCCACTTACGCTGCCCAAATCCTTCACAGGTTTGGCATGGATAATTGTTGTCCATGTGCTACTACACTCCTGGTGAGAAATAGCAGCGCACACAAAAATCATCGCTTAAAAAACCCATTAACCATTATTTGATTAGAATCTATTTGGATTCAAGTAATGGCCAACTTGTCTTGTAATCAAGTTCATCAACTAACATTCATTGATGTGTTGCACCGATTAACAAAAGTATTTGATCAAAATTTATTCAACCGACTTGTGCAAAGAAGCAACAGAAAATATTTATATTCCTTAAAATATAATTAAGATATATTATATTATTTAAATATATTACTTTCAAGTTATATTATTATTTTAAAAAAATTATTAAAAATTATATTTCTTATAATTTACCATTATACATATATACGTTAAAATTTTATATCATTTTCTATTCTGTACAAACACATCAAATTTTATTATCATTTCTCGTATATATACAAATACTTAAACTTTCTTATTATTTCTTAAGTTTTCAATTTCTTAATATTTCTAATAATTTTTGTCATTTTCTTTTTCAACGAAAATTATACACAAACACCTCCTAACATATACACCACTAATCAAATCATACCCGACATAAAACCCAAAAACCATGGAAAAAGAAATGCAGCAGTGGAAGGAAGGTTTTTCTCATCCATGCTTGTTTGCTAGAAGAAATGTTTTCTTCTCCTGTAAATAATATTGACTCCTTAGAAAGGGAGAGATCACTTATTCGAAATTTCCTGGACATTTTATGTTCGTTGATTTTATCATGAAGCATGGATGAACCAATCTTCAGATGAATACTCAAATGAAACAAATCTTCCAACAGGTCTGCAATACAAACCCATAGGGTTCGCAGATCTGCAAGATCGACCGAAACAAATAATGCTATGCCAACAAATAATAAAATATCGACCAGATCAAGAAAACGATGCAATGATAGATCGACGACCACCGTACAACCTTTCGTAGATGATATTGCACAGACGCAACTCCGACGAACACTCGGAGAAGATATTCCGCAGACGACGATCGACGAACAACCTTGCATGAACCTTCCAACAGATTGCAAGCAGACGGGCAACATTCGTAGAGGATGAAGGAGAAGACAGACGAAGGGAAAATTGCATCCACAAGAGTCATTGAGTAACATGGAGGCAACAACTAAAAGTTTTCCCTTGGAGCCGCAAGTTTTGTATTGGATTATTGCGACATGAAGCGAGTGTACTTAAACATAGATGTATTTTAAAAAAAAATCAAATGTACCTAATTCTTGTGACAGATTTAAAGTCAATCGTACCTTAATAATTAGACGAGACCAAAGATTTTAAAATTACATGACATAATAATGCACAGAATAAATAAAGGGGAAGGTCATGTTCCCAAACTCATAATGGAATAAAATGTTTTGATTTTCTATATACATACATGATGTACCCAAACAATATGTATGTATGTCATAACATCTGCATCTCTGAAGGACCAAAAACAGGGGGTAGAATGCCATATTCACTTTTCTGCAAATGTGTGGATTTCCATCGACATGCATGGGAAATTGAAATCCCCATATCAAACTGAATGTACACATCAAGATATCATCAAATAGCTGAGATCCCCCAATCAATCAATCGTACCAACAACCATCATAAAATGATCCCACAAAGCAATGAAGTTTAAACCAAGAGACCACAAACAAAGGAAACCACATCTCAACAAGGAGAGCAAGAACGATCAAATTCTACCATAGGAAGTATAATTTCCATTTCAAAGAGATATAAACAACTTACATATATATACCATTACTACAACTACTACTCGATTATTCTTCCTGGACTCACAGCACCAGGTATTAATTACAGCAAAAGAAGAAAAAGACCACATCTTTAACATCCTCGACAAGATAATCTAAGACGACCAATTTAGGCCGGAGCAGACACGAAAATGAAAATAATAAATACAGAGGCGACATCAGACTAATCTAACGGTACAACAGCAGGGAACTCCAAATCCACCATGACTTCACAAACTTCCCACCACCTCTCAAGAGACTCAGACCCAATTCCCTTCTTAAAAAATACTCGGGAAAGGTCCAGTCTTTGAGAGAGATCTAGAAATAAGGAAAGAGGAGGAATGCCAAGACCACTACGTTCTTTATTTTATTAATTATATTCCTTTCTTTCTACGTACCTTTCTGCTACGCCAGTCGGAGAAGCCGGCGAAGGTGCTCGGTGGCTGACAAGTCTACCGACGCCGCCGACTGTTCCGTGCAAGACTGCGGCGCCTTCTTCATCGAAAACGTCGGCAACGGAAGCGCACTGGGAGAAGGGGAGACGGAGCAGACGGACCCAGCATACATCACTGGAGCCGCAATCCGTGTCTTCCTCTCAGGCACGATCAAATCCCCGCCTGCCTCCGACGAAAGAACACCGCCCGATTCAGACCTCTTCCTCTCGTTGGAGAGAAATCCGCTAACCTTCTCCTCGAGCGACTCCCCTCGCTTAAGGATCGTCACCTGCCCCATCACAACGGCCGGCTGCAGGCTAGCCACCTTCTTCCTCTTCTTCGCCACCGCCCTCCGGGAAGGCGGATTAGCCTTAGCGTTAAAGTGATTGTTGTTCAAGAGACGATTGATCCTAGGGTTAGCATCAGGGTTAGGGTTTGTGTAAGAGTCAGTACGTGAATGTTTGTGAGACTCCTCGTGAAGCTTGCCTCGAGGTAGGTAGGTGGAAGAGGAGGGGAAGAAGCTTGGCGTGAGGCTGTGGCGGACGCAGGCCGGCGGCCACAACACCTCCGTCCCCATTAGAAGAACTAGATCTAAAATAGTAATAACAAGGAAAAAGAAATCTAGAGGGAAGAGGTGAAGAGGGCTAGCAAGGACCGATCTTTCTTCCCTTGTCTACGATATTTCCTGGGGACGGAGGGCGGCAACGCTCCACACAGAGGCCTCTCCGGCGAAGATGTCCTGGCTCTAGGGTTTGGGGAACCCGTTTCTACAGGGAGGTGTATTTGTAGCGGAGAAGATCAAGAGACCCGGGGTGGATGGTGATGGACACGTGGCGGTAAGTGCCGTTTGGTGCAACGGTAGGGCAGGTTCTCCTGGAGACGACGTGAACAGGTCAAGGTGCACCCGGCCGCCGTGTCCCGCGGTTTCCAGCCGACGAAGGTGGACCTAGTACCGAGCTTCCGGATGTTTCCAGGATGGTGATATTTTAACTTTTTAGGATAATAGTTTTTTTTTTTTTTTTTTTTTTCTGACCATCTTATTTTTCTTCGAATCGTTACGAGACATGTTTATAATTTAAAATGACGTAAGGCTATTAACCTCTCCGATTATTTTAAAAAGAAAAGATACAACTGGATGGTTGTTAGTCATCCCAACTGCGAACGAACATCCAGGTGGTAAATCATACACTCCTCCTTCTATCTCGTCGCTGCGACAATTTTTCACAGTTAATTTGTCTCAATTACCTTACAGGTGTACCACAAGTTGATGGCGGAGACGGAAGGCTACCAACGCCAAGGGAAAAAGAGAAGAGTTGAGGAAGGAGAAAGAAAGAAAGAAAGAAGGTAATAAAATAAATAAAAAGAAAACAGAAACACAAGGAAAGTAAAGAGAGAGAAAAAAAAAAAAAAAAAGGAGAAACGTGAAAAGAAAAACAACGAAATGGGAAAAAAAATTGACGTAGAAGTCGTGAGAGCGCGTGAATGATTAAAAAAGGAGACGACCATAAATGCACGTGGACGATAAAAAAGGGCATCAGATGTCGCGTTGGAAATGAAGTCGTGGAGGACATGGACTGTGGAACCGGTTTTTCTTTTTCTTTTCTTGTAATACCGTTTTTTTATTTGATTAGAAAATCCTTCGTTAGATTCTGACACAAATATATATATATATATTTATCTGAAGTCAACACACACATTTAAGCAAAAATACCATTTACCAGACTTCAACGAGAAAAGAATCATGGTAGTGTGTAGAAATAACTCCGACTCTAATAAGGTCTATAGATAAGAGTTGTAAAATTTTACACGTAAAATGATGTAATTCTTGGTAATTGATTTAAAAAGAGTTAAAAAATTCATTTGGCTTAATATATATATATTTGTAAAGACGAAGTTTGAAATTTATAGATTTTTTGATGATTGTTATTTAAAATATTTATCATCACTACTAAAATTATTTATGAGGGGTATTATTTAAGATGAATCCAATGATTTTTCCATATATATATGATTCTATTAAAAAAATGCCTAATTACCATTTAAAATTAATACAATGATTCTAAATATTTACGATTACTGTTTGAAATGCGAAAGGTGAATTCCTATGCGTCCCTACGAAAGAAATAATCTAACAAAAAATAAAACCCACCAAATTATCAACTGGGATCTTTTCGTATTCCCTGCAAAATATAGCAACAGTGTTCAAGAACATTTCAACGCTCCAACATAATTAGAAGGTCCGTCCAGCAAACAAAATATTTTAGGCTTCAACAGTCAAGAAGATAATGAAGTACTACATTCACGGTCTAAACAAGGAAATCGTATCACATCAATGTTAAGCCAATACATCAAAATGTCTAAAGCACCACCGAACTTCTACAAAATACCATAGTAACTCATTTTCAGTCGTCTCTCATTCTGAAGGCCCAACAACTAACTCTCTTGGTAGACCTGTATTTCAAATTTCATTAACATGCATTTCGGCTCTTTTTGTTTGAACATTATTAAACGAATTAGCCAGTTTATTTGTAAATTTTATTAAATGGACTATTAATTGCATTGTCACCTTAATAATCTAACCTTTTTATTGTATTTGAGACCAACATGTTAGGCTACGATCCTAATTTTTTATCAATTGTATAAACCACTAATAGGCGTATTTTTGGTGCAATCGATCAAAATGATAAAATATTGTGTAAGGCAAACACTTCATTACTCTCAAACAATTGTTCACAAACTTCAATTCAAACACACAACTGATACATGTCACATTCATTAAAAAAAATGAAACGACAATTATCGTAATATTAAAGAAAAAGAATGATGTCTAAATAAAATTATTAGCACATAAAAAAACTTTCTCATTTAATATTGTAAGGTTGGTATCTATTAAAAGAAGTATATCAACAAAAATAAATAAATTATAAATAAAACTTGTAACAGAAAATAGTAGTAATGTGTGAACAAAAGTTTAGTAAGTCAATCTATTATAAGTTCAAAAAAAAAATAACAATAAACTAATAAGCAGTAGGAAAGGTTGTACAATTAATTAATTTCAATAAAGTATGCAATCCAATTACAATAAAATAAATACTACAAATTCATAAATAATAAACTAAACCATAATATCACATTTGTTCGTACATTCCATTATTTAGTTTAACTATAACTACATATTATACTCTCTATAATATGATCTAATTGTCACATATTATTCTGTAATTGAGACATATGATACCTCAAATGTCTAAAATAAGGTTAAATGTATTTTTCTATCTTTATTATATATACAATACTATAGTATCACACTCCTCCTCGTGTGACTAAATTTCATAGCCAAATCATTCATTTATCATTGACAAATGTAAATTTTCACTTTTGGCCCAAGTCATAAATAATAACATGCATAAGACATAAGCTACGATAACTGACCTTATTTCAATATAACCATATGCAAAATGAATGAATCTTCTATAGTCAACAATAAGTATTCATGTCATGCATAACAATCATGAATCCCTTATATATGCAGTAATATCAATAAATATGCATCTTCCTGTCATTTATGAATATCAAAAATATCTGCATAAACATATAATTATGTCATAACCAAAATAAAAGGTACAATAAACACTAATATGCATATACTTATGAATTTAAAATGTATAAAACACTATAATCACCCATTTCTCTCAAATAAAAATAATTTTAAACTAAAGGAGAGAAAGACTTAGAATAAAAAAAGGGTTTATGTAAAAAAAAAACTCAATATATGTTTTCCTATTTCTTTTACTCATTTCTTTCCTCTCTCCCTCTCTCTCTCTTTTTTTTCCTCTTTTCTCCTTCTTCTTCTTCTTCTTCCTTTCTTCTTCAGCGACAGTCGAACCCAACTGTAGTAGAGCTCGCTGGCCTCCCCAATCACTAGAAATCGAAGACGTAGGAGAATGTCCGAGCTCGCACACACCTTCGACAACCAACAAGCCTCGCGACAAGAAGTGGAGGCTTCGGCACCGTGCAACCCACCATGATAAAAGATGACCGCCGCACACCATACGTGAAATCGTCTACCACGGCACCTCTTCTCGCCGAAAGCTACTTTAAATTCTCGGCGTTCTTCCACTGACTCCTCTCTACACTCACCGATTCCATGAAAATAATACGATCGACAACCATGAATTTGAGGAAACAGCAAAACAAAACAAAAAATGCGTAGCCAGAAACATGGGATCGATGATAAAATCCAAATTCATGATCAAAAATAAATAAATTGGCAATTTACCGATTTACTCTTAATATTTTATGCTTATTACATTATATTCTCTTAAAAATAAGTTTTATCTTCAAAACTTAAAATTACTTAAATTTTCTAAAATAGAAGGATACTTCCTCCTAACATCTTTTTTTAATTCCTACGTGACTTTACACTTAGAATGATTTTGCCACTGCACTTTAAAATATGAAATAGCCCACCGTCTCAAAATTTATTGCTTGGTGTTAATAATATGGACAAGAATTTCTTTATAGGTCAAATCTCGATGAACAAGTATGGTCACTTGCTCAAATATGTAAGCGGGATATATAACATATTTTCTTAACATGGAAACATGGAACACGTTATGTACTCCTAATAAGGTAGTTGGTAAGCCTAATCTATATGACACAGGTCTGATCTTTTCTAAAATCTTAAATGATCCAATATATCAAGAATTGAGTTTATCTCAAATTTCAAATCTCATAATGCCTTTAAGTGGGGGTTTGTGCACACAGAATCTTATGGAATTGAAAATTTTTTCCGTTAGATTCTGAGTTATGTGGTGTTTGTGCATTTTGGAATTCAAATTCCTTGGGAATTTGAATTTCAAACATGTGCAAAAGTTGAGAAAATGAATTCCCAACCTAAAAGGTCGGAATTCATTTTCCGACAGTCATCCCCTCGCATCCCGCTCGTCGCCCTCACCTGTGTGCTCGTCGTCTCGCTCGTCGCACTCGCCTACGTGCTCGTCATCGTGCTCGTCGGCCCCTCGTCGATTCCCCCTCACGCTCGTCGACACCAACGCTCGGCCCCTCGTCGATTCCCCCTCACCCTCTGTTTCTAGGAAAGAGAGGAGGGTAATTCAATTAAGTTGTGGGAAGGTTACGCTCCAAGCTTTGATATTGCAACATAAAGTACACAAATGTTTTCTTATTTCTGTTGTCATTGAAATATTAAGAAGGTACACAAATGCTCGCTCCAAGCTCGTCGACGCTCTGATATTGGGGTTATGTTTCTGTTGCAACAACTCTGATGTTGCTCTGATAGTGTTAAGATACACAAAAGGAACTACTAACTATAACTTGAGTTTTACTTCAAAATCCTTTCTTAATATTAATGCTTATAGTGATGAAGAATGAGGAACATGTTCATTTAAACGATGATCAATTACTGGTTACTACGTTTACATTGATGCAAATTGTTTTTATTTTGGGTGTTGTCGTTGTTATTATAATCTATCGTGACTACAATCTTGTAATGAAATAAAAACTCATCTTGTTTTCAAGTCATGCACTTGTATACTTCAAAAATTCAAATCCATGGGTTATAGTGATGAAGAACAAAAGAAGCACATCTCCAGTTGCCAACAAGAAATGATGTTCTCAGTTTCCAAGCATGCGTACATGGAATTATTGATAGTTTCTGTTTACAATAAAAATATACTGTGTTTTCTTTGATTCTTTCTATTACAGAAGTTTTAGATTATGATCATAATGGTAACAAATGTTGCTTTAGCAAATGATTTTTGCAAAACCAATTATTCTATTACTTCTAAACAATAGTGGAAGGTGTAATTGATTTCCCAGTCTACAATGAGGGGAGTACTGTATTCTTCATCTCTATGTTATGTTGTGTTGCATTTTATATTTTGTTCATATATGTATTCTTAAGAAATGGAAAACACGAAAGGATGTGGAAGATCTTATTTTAGTTGGAGTGTTCAAGCAGATGAGATGATATTAAGAAAGGTGTGCGATGCTATTAAGGAGGGTAATGGTAAAACTCCTGATGGAAAGATACGAGTTGATACTTGGCTGAAGGTAATTGATGATTACAATAAAGAAACATGAGGTAACATCCAAAAGAAAAATATTGATAGTCGAATGAAAACATGGCGACAAATGTACAAGATTTATACAAAGATTGGTGCACAAAGTGGTTGGGGATGGAACTACATTCATGGACATACTGATATCGCAAAAGAAGTTTGGGACAAATTTGTTATGGTTAGTTGAATTTTTTCAAATTTAAATTTAACATTTGATTAGCTTATAATTTGTACTAATATTTTTTTTCCTAATAGGTTCATCTAGAGTGTGCACAGTACAAGGGTAAAGCATGTCCTATATATGACCAGCTTCAAATAATATTTGAAGGAAATCTTGCAACAGGCTCAACTAAAATGAGTACAACAAATCTGAGAGCAGCTGTGAACTTGAATGAAGATACAAATAACCTTGATAATGTACCTCTTACACAAGTTGAAGACTACAAATGTAGAAAGACAATATGAAATACTTAACACTATTGGGAACAACACACAAGAGCAAAGAAAAGAAATTACAGATAAATTTCGTGAAAATATTATGTATGCAATGTGGGATGGTCGTGAATGAAAATATTACAAACATCATAATGAGTAAATTTTTTGTAATATGCCTTTTTTTTGATCATTACGAGGAATATAAAATTTATAATTATCCTTTTGTTGTTTTAAATATGTAATATAACGGGAAAGTTATCAATTTCTGTTATGTTGTGATTTATTTTATATAATGATATATTTAATTAATTGATAAATGATATATAAACATTTATTTTAATAATATATTCATTTATTAATGTCAACAATTCATTAATAAATTAATTACATTTTCACTAATTATTTTAAGTCAATACTTAATTTTATTAAAAATCAATTTTATTCAATTCCCTCCAATTCTGTCATGTGCACAAACACTTGGAATTCAATTTCCGTCAAATTCCTGAACGTGCACAAACACCCAGATTTTGAATTCTTTCCGTCAAATTCTGTAGAATTCAAATTCCGTTAAAATTCAAATTCTGCGGAATTCAAATTCCAAGTGCACAAATAGGCCCTAATAGGAACAATATGAAGAAAAATTTTGTCTCCTACTTGAAAATCCAAAGGTCGGTGTCTTTGATTTACATAACTCTTTTGTCTATTCTATGTATTCTTGAGTCTATTTCTAATTTGTCAAACTTTTTCTCATGTGTCATGTACAAATTCAAGATCTAAATGCCTACTCTCACTAATGTTATCCTAAAAAATAGGAAATCTACACTTTCTACCATATAATGTCTCATAAGGTATCATTTGGATGCTTGCCTAAAAATTATTATTGTAACAAAACTTGATTACTAATAAATATTTATCCCAAGAGCCCCAAAAACCAATCACACAAGCTCTTAGCATATCCTCAAGTATTTAAATAGTATGTTCTGACTGACTATATGTTTAGAAATGAAAGGAAGTACTAAATTATAATTTGATTCCCAAAGAAATTTAGAAACAAATCTCGAGTATCGACCAGAAATAATAGTAATAGGCACCCCATGGAGTCTTACTATCTCTCCTACATAAAGCTTTATCATTTTGTTAAATGTCAACACAAACTACATAAGCTAAGAAGTGAGTGACTTAGTCAATCTATCAATAATTACCTAAATGGCATCGTTGCTTCCCACAATCTTGGGTGATACAATTATAAAATCTACAGTAATATGTTCCCATTTCCATTTTGGAATAGGTAGGGGTTGGAGTGGGTTAGGTGGTCTTTGGTGCTTAGCTTTTACTTGTTGACATATCATACGATAGACAATAAAATCTACAATGTCTTTCTTCATTTAATTCCACTTGAAATTACCCTTCAAGTCTCTATATATATATTGGTGCCACTAAGGTGCATGAAATAACTAAAACTATGTGTCTTTAACAGAATTAACTATCTCAACTTAACATCATCAAATACACACAATCTATTAGAAAATGTCAAAGAATTATCACTATGAATTTTGAAATCTAGACAAAGGCTTTCTACTACTTCCTTCTTAAGTTTCTACAACTCTAGATCTAACATTTGTCCATCCTTGATTTTCTATAATAGGGTTGGCTCTAAGAGAATGTCAACTAATAAAACATATTATCCTTGGCAACAGATCTCAATCATTTGTCTATCTAAATCCTCAAGAAGATATCTTTACTACGTCAATAACATAATCATAGATCCATATGATTTTCTGCTTAAAGCATTTACCACCACATTGACTTTCCCTAAGTGATATTGAATAGTTAAGTTATAATTTTGCAACAACTTGAGTCATCTTCTCTATCTCATATTCAATTTTTTTTAGTGAAAATATATTTAAGATTTTTATGATCATTAAAAATCTCGTATGAGGTTTTATATAAGTAATGTCTCTAAATCTTGAGACAAAAAATAACTATTGCAAATTTTAAGTCCTAGGTAGGGTATTTTTCCTTGTATGACTTCAATTGTCTAGAAGCGTATGCAATTACTTTTCCTTACAATATTAATATACAACCCAAACCTTTTAGAGAAGTATAACTAAATATAGTGAATCCAAATCCTACTTCAATAGTGCTAAAATGAGAGCTAATATTAGTTTGTCTTTCAATTCTTGAAAACTACACTTACATTCTAGAGTCCAATCAAACTTTACCCTTTTTGAGTCAATCTAGTCAAAGGCTTTGCAATATAGGCAAATATTTCAACAAATCTCTTGCAATAGCCAATAAGACTTAAGAAACTATGAATTTCCATTACTAAGGTAAGTTGTCCTTAAGTACTAATCATCTCTACCTTTTTAGGATCAACAAAAATCTCATTTCCAAAAATTATGTGCCCCAAAAAAGCTACGTTGTCTAACTAGAATTTGCATTTATTTAGTTTGGCATATAATTTCTACACTTACAAGACTTACAAAACAATTATCAGATAATTCTCATGATTTGTTCTATTCTTAAAGTAAATTAAAATATCATCAATAAAAACTACTACAAACTAATCTAGATATGGTTCAAATATTTTGTTCATTAAATTCAAAAAAATTGTTAGTACATTAGTTAGGCTAAACAACATCACCAAAAACTCATAATGTCTATATCAAGTGCAAAAAGCAGTTTTCTAAACATCCTTTACTTTGATCTTCAATTGATGGTACTTAGATCTCAAATAAATCTTAGAGAACACTAAAACACTTGGACAATTGATCAAATAAATTATCCATTCTTAGAATTGGATATTTATTCTTCATTGTCACCTTGTTTAATTCTTGATAATCTATACAAAGTCTCATGCTTCCATCTTTCTTTTTCACAAAAAAAATTAGAGTACCCCAAGAAGACATGCTTGCTTAAATAAATTTCTTTTCCAATAATTCTCACAATTGAATTTTCAATTTTTTTAGTTCTATAAGAGGTTTTAGATATTAGGTTTATTTGTGGTAATAATTAAATGTCAAATTCAACTTCACAATCTATTGACATGGTTGGTAATTTCTTGAGAAAGATATCTACAAATTTCTTAATAACTAGCACATTGTTCAAACTAGCGGATACTTTATTTGCCTCTAGAATCATAGTTAGATATCCATGACAACCCTTCCACAAAAGTTGTCCAACCTTTAATGCAAAAACAAATCTTGGGTTATTCTTGTTAGCACTACAAAAATAAAATTTTGATTGCCTTGAAACTTGGAAGCAAACTCGCTTCCCAAAACAATTTACATTGACATGGTAGATCACCAACTAATTCATGCCCAAAATCACAACAAAATCCTGCATAACTAAGAAAAATAAATTTGTATGTAATTTTTTACCTTCTATCTAAATTTGGCAAGATTTACAAATTTGCTTAACTACCAAGATACTTCAAATTGGGGTAACTACTACTATCTAACCTCCATTTCTATGTTACTAATGTTATATTTATTCACAAAAGCACAAGAAATAAAAGAATAGGTAGCATCAGGGTCAAACAAAGCTAGTATAGAAAAAGTGTATATCTATATAATGTTTGTCACTACATTTGATTCCTCAACCCCTTATTGGGTCATAGCATACACCTTACTATAAGTAAGGGCCTTTCTTTTTTGATATAGGGTCCAATAACTTGGTCATCTATTGCTGACATTGCCACTTACTACTAAGGACTATGGTGCACTCTATCTTTAAGGTAGAAAATAATGTTGCAATTGTGGGGAAAAGTATGGTTGGAAAGGAGTAGTACTAACATTTTAGCGTGATCTCTCAACATAAGGACAAGTTGCAACCTTGTGGCCCTCTTGACCACACCCAAAACATTTTGTACCTTTCCACCTATATATACCAAAATGGTTCCTCCCACATTTCTAAGAAGTAGCAAGCCTTCACTTGAATTTTTTCTTTTTCCCTTGTATTGACTATTAGAATGTCTCCTTCTTGACTAAGAGGATCCTTGAGAAACTAATTTTGTAACAAAATGTGTAGTATCTACAAGGCGAGAAGCCACTTCTGATTATTGAGGACCTTCATCTTTTAAGTCAATATCAGCTAAGTCATTCTTTGCTATTAAAGCCAAATCGACTATTCTCAAATAAGAAGTCGACTTTTGCATAATAAGTACAAATTTTGCAGAATTTCTTAATTTTTTTGCTCTCTTTAAGTACTAATTCAGGTGAAAATAAAGATAATTTGGTAAATTCAGTTTCATATTGTTCTATTGTCATATTTCTTATAAAGATAATATGGTAAATTCAACTTCATATTGTTCTATTGTCATATTTCCTTGTTGGAGCTTTTCAAATTCTTTCTCATACCTAGCTTTAATGCTAGGAGGATAATATTTCTACAAAAATAAATTTATTGAAGTCCTCCCAAGTCCAAGGTCACTTAGAGGCCTAATGAAATTGATTTACTAAATCCCACTAATTGCTTATCATGCCTCATAATATGAGATATATAATTTTGACTTTTTCTTCCCCTAGATAAGGAAAGATCTCAACAAGTTTTTCCATATGCTGTAGTCATTGGTGACCTTCCGTAGAATCTTTCTTTTCACTTAAAAAGGTAGGTGAAGATAGTTTTAGAAAATCTAAAATTTTAACTCTCATTTTTTATCTCTATTTTTGGGTCTCATTCTCAAAGTAATCTATCCTACATTGGATTCTTCTCCTACTATTTTGAGTCTTATCAAAAGGAAACAAAAGATTTAATCACTAGTAAATAATCAAAATTTCCTATTCTACTCTACTCACATATCTAAATAAATTAAGGTTCTTGTAGTCATACCTTTAGCTTTAATATCACTTAAATTGTCATGTCTCTCAAAAAAGGAAATGACAATTACTATAATATTAAAGAGAAAAAATCATACTTAAATAAGATTATTAGCACATGAAAAACTCATCTCTTTAATATTATAAGGTTAGTACCTACTAAAAGAAGTATATCAACAAGAACAAAATAATTACAAATAAAACTTACAATAAAAATTATTTACAATCTAACCTTAAAGAAAATATACAAATTAGGGTACATACCATAATATTAGTTTATTCACAATTTATTTGCCATAGTTGACAAAGGGTGATCAATTCTATCATAATAAAATAAATCCTACAAATTTGCAAATAATAGATTAAGCCATAATATCACATTTGTTCATACATTCCATTATTTAATTTAACTATGATTGCATATTATACTCTATACAACTAAGTTTAGTTGTCACATAACGTCCTATGACTAAGACATAAGATACCTTGAATATCTAAGATAAGGTTAAGTGTATCCTCTTATCTCTATTATGTACACAATATCATAATACTATACCCTTATGGCTAAGTTTCATAGCCAAATCATTCATTTATTATTGATAAGTGTAAAATTTCACATTTGGCCCAAGTCATAAATAATAACATGCATAAAACATAAGCTAAAATAATTACCCTTTATTGAATGATACTAGAATGGTTCCTCCCACATTTCTAATAAGTAACAAGCCTTTATTTGAATTTCTTTCTTTTCCCTTGTATTGACTATCAGAATGTCTCCTTCTTGATTAAGAGGATCCTTGAAAAACTGATCTTATAACAAAATGTAACAAAATGTGTAGTATCTACAAGACGAGAAGCTACTTTTGATTACCGATGACCTTCATCTTTTAAGTCATTATTAGCTAGGTCATTCTTTGTTGTTAAAGTCAAATCAACTATTGTCAAAAAGAGGTCGGCTTTTGCATAATAAGTGCAGATCTAATCTTTGATTTTAGGACTTGGTAGAATTTCTTAATTTTTTTGCTCTCTTCAAATACTTATTCAGGTGAAAATAAAGATAATCTAATAAATTCAGCTTCATATTGTGTTATTGTCATATTTATTATAAAGATAATCTAGTAAATTCAACTTCATATCGTTCTATTGTCATATTTCCTTGTTGGAGTTTCTCAAATTTTTTCTCATACCTAGCTTTGATGCTAGGAAGATAATATTTCTACAAAAATAAATTCACTGAAGTCCTCCCAAGTCCAAGGCTACTTAGAGACCTAACTAAATTAATTTATTAAATCCTACTAATCACCTATCATGCCTCATAATATGTGAAATGCAATTTTGACTTTTTCTTCTCCTAGACAAGGAAAGATCTCAACAAGTTTTTCCATAATCTATAGTCATTGGTGAGCTTCCTTAGAATCTTTTTTTTCACCTAAAAAGGTAGGTGAAGATAGTTTCAAAAAACCTAAAATTTTTACTCTCATTTTTTATCTTTATTTTTGAGTCTTATTCCCAAAGCAATCTGTCCTACATTGGATTCTTCTCTTATCATTTTGAATATTATCAAAAGGAAACAAAAGATTTAATTACCAGTAAATAATCAAAATTTTCTATTCTACTCCACTCACGTGAAAAACTCCTCTCTTTAATATTCTAAGGTTAATACCTATTAAAAGAAGTATATCAACTAGAATAAAATAATTACAAATAAAACTTGTAGTAAAAATAATAAAAGTTATTTCCAATCTAACCCTAAAAAAAATGTATAAATCAAGGTACATATCATAATATCAGTTTATTCACAATTTATTTACCATAGTTGACAAAGGATATCAACACATCTTATCTTGCTCATGTTCACCTTAAGTGTCTACCAAACATCCTAAAAGAAAAAATAGCAATAAAATCATCGTCGTTCTTTCACCAACTCTTCTCCATACTTGCTGATTCGATGAAAATACGATTGACAACCACGAATTTGAGGAAACGGTGAAATAGAAAAACAGGGGAAACGTGCCGTTGAAAGAGGAGATCGATAATAAAAAAATAAATGAGAAAGTTACCAATTTACCCCTAACATTTTATACTTATTATAATATTATGTGTTGGTGTTTTCATGAAATATACTCCGGTATGTTTAAAAATATATTATTGCTACAGTCATTAGCGCAGCTACAACGCGGTAATTACCATAGGCTTTCTTACCATTTGGCTTTCCATCTTCCATGCTCCGACAATGAACGGGAATTTCCGCGGTAGCGTGGAATATCGAAACGATACCTAAGACTGAAGATAAAATCTAGTGTCCGAATTATCGTATTATTTTTCAAATAAAAGCCGCTGTTCTCTCGTGAAGCTTCGGCGGTCATTAACGAGAATCGGATCCCAGTCGGACCCGAGACCTGGACACACATGTGATACGGTAAGTTCGACACGAGAAGTGAAAAAAATCCGAAAATAAAATTCAGGCTGCCCGATGGAGCTCGTCCAATCAACTAAACCAAGTCCGTGAGACACGAGCGGACGGTAGCGACCGGGACCCGACCGAAGATTACAACAAAACCAAACTGGCATCGCCGATCACAGCCAGCCACACCGGCCAAATCCAAACCTGACGCCGCCTCCGTCCGACGGGACCACACACCAGAACCCAACGGATTGGCGGGAATGCCCCTGCCTTCGTTCGTCCGTTCGTCCGTCTGCTCGCTCGCTGCTCCTCCCGTCACAACCACGCCACGGGTCGACAACTCCACCACATACAAACACGCCTGCTGCGCTGTCCTCGGCTCCCCACCTCCTTAGTTACTGGTGTTACTTGCTCGGACCATGGCGCCGGCGACCGACTTGCCGGAGGAGCTGCTGGCCGTGCTGCCGAGCGACCCTTTCGAGCAGCTGGATGTGGCCAGGAGGATCACTTCGATCGCGCTGGCGAACCGCGTTTCCGCGCTCGAGGATGAGGTGGCGTCCCTCCGTCGGGAGCTGGATGACAAGGACGACGTTGTCATCGAGTTAGGGGAGCGGGTCGAGGCCCTCGATTCGACCCTCACCGACTTGTCCGACCAGCTCGCGCGTGCCAACGAGGAGAAGGTCTTCTTTCTTGCTTCCCTTTTATCGTTTCCCATAACCTCACACAAACACACCTTCTCTCTCTCTGCTTTTTGTTGTTTATGTTGGCGTTTGTGTCATGGCATGGACTGCAGGCAAGCCTTGCGAGTGAGAACGCCTCTTTGTCAAGCACCGTCAAGAAGCTGAACAGAGAGGTTGCCAAGGTAATCGAATCTTCTTGTCGCTCGGCTCGACTGCCATTTCATCATTGGAATGAAATCTTTTCCTCATCTGGCACGCGCAGTTGGAGGCTTTCAGAAAGACACTCGTCCAATCACTTCAGGAGGAAGATGAAAACTCGGTAAGATTTTTCCTTTCATTTATTCTGCTTACGAGCTTGAAAACTGAAAACACTAATCTTATTCCTCTTGTTCATCATCTCAAGGCAACAGCAATTTCCTGATGACAGGTTTATCGTATGTTCTTAAGTTAGTCCTTCATGAAACCATCACCTCAACTGATGCTTTGTACAGAAAACAGGGGCTTCACGGACTCTTCCGAAACAGACGACGGATTCCTCAAGTTCTTCGGCCGGATCACTTCCAGGAGGCAGTTGTGTATTCCCCTCTAAACCTGAAATACTTGATAAGCGTATGGTAGACGAAGTTTATGATGAAATGCCTCACAATGACTCTTTAAAACTGTCTCAGATGAGGAAGGTATCAAATTAACCCCTGTGAGAACTCGGGTCTCAGAGACCACTAGCACGATCTCTGATGATATGGACTCTGTCAACACGGATGGAGGTTTGTGAATTCTGCACCTTCATGTCACCATGCCCATGAAAAAGCAGATAAAAAGCTACGTTCTTCGATGCTTCTCAGCAATGCTTATATGCAGCTACTAGTCGTGGATTGTCTCATGGTTTCCTGCCAACACCTTCACAAAGTGTGACTCCAAGGCTTACTCCTCCGGATTCTCCAAAACAGCATTCCACTTCAGTATCCCCAAGATTGGCTATACCAATATCACCGAGAAGACATTCTACATCGTTTTCGAATGCAAGGAGTGCATTTGAGGAAAGGTCACCCTCGGAGTCATTCAGTTTTAGATCACAGACAGGTCAGTCAGTTTAAATTTCTCCAAAACAATTGCGATGTTTAGTTGCGCAAATACAAAGCTAATCTCTACCAGTTGTCAAAGAAACCAACAATACTAGACTGCTATATTTGAGATGAGGACATATTGATAGATGGATGAACTTAGCATATGTTACTCATGAAAACACCAACATATGTACCAATTGTTGTGTGCTTCTTTCCGGTATGAATTTGATAATTTGCTGTCTTTGTTGCTCATACTTTAATGTTCACATTTTCCTATCGAATTCAGAACGGAGTCGAGTTGATCCAGAACGGAATCGTGTTGATGGTAAAGAATTCTTTCGGCAAGTCAGGTACATGTATCATCCACTTAAACAGCCATAGTATGACATCCCAATTTTAATCCCATGTAATTATTATTAAAACAGAGAGTTAAGAGGACAGCATAAAAAAAATTACGATCGTCATTAAATGAAGCTCAACTTTTAAGCATGGTGGGATTAGGGTTGTCACGGGTCAAACTGAACTATATTGTTAGTTATATGTCATGATGCAATCTTGCTTCCATGTTGTATCTGTTTGGTGTGATGACTGTCTTACATGGAACTAGTGCAAAGACTATAAATCTTAGATGAATCCAACGGCCAAGAAAAATGTTTGATCATTACAATCCACAAAAAATTTATGTTTTAAATTTAAATTCGAACAAGCATACTACCAATATATTAAAAAAAACAACATACAGCTTGTTTCTGGAAAATTTCCCTTCTTACGCCAGAACAGGACTAAGTAACGGTAAATATGTTTTCTTGATTTGTTTGATTCCATGCAGGAGCCGACTATCATATGAGAAGTTCAGTGCATTTCTATCTAACGTCAAAGAAATGAACTCCCGAAAACAAACAAGAGAGGTACCGAGATTTCGGCTTCCCCTTCCCTCCTCTCAACATGCACTCATTGTCTTTTTTGGTGTTGAAAACAATCTACCAGGAAACTCTACGAAAAGCAGGCGAGATGTTCGGGGAAGATAACAAGGATCTGTACGCAATATTCGAGGGTCTGATCACTCGCAACCTCCACTGATGGGGAAGTAGTTTTTGGCACGGTATGTTGTGTATCTTCGTTATTGACTATTGTCATTCGTTGCCGATGAATTTTGAGAGGAATGCAATTGATGCATGTATGTGTGTGTGTGTGCCTTCTTCAATTTCAATTTGTGTTATTGAATGAAGGATTTTTCTTGATTTATGTTTCGAAAAATACCAAGCCACAGGTTGGAAACACTATATAGATTGCATTTGTTTGGGGAAACTGGCTAGCTGTTCATTTTGACAAACAAAATTACCCTTCTCATGTTGTTGACTCATGAGAAACACCAATCCACTAATATTGTTTGTTAACTCATGTTGGACTCATTGTCGCCCATTGCTGTTCATAACTCTGTTTTGCTTGTTTGCTTTCGATAGTGTTTTTTTTTTTAACCAAACACGCCTATACTAGCTTTTGACAAATGGTTGAATGATGCTGCTGCTGCTGCTGTTAGAGTAAATGAATATTGTTAAAATAAGTACATCTTTATATGGATCGTAATTAGATTACTTGTAGTTTAGGTAATTTCCAACAGTTGATGAAGTAATGGTTCTCATGTACAATAGGAGATTGTGACTTTCTTGACTAAACATTATAAATCACTTAATTGTGCACTTGTGTATCATGCGTTGAGAAACAGCTATCATAATTGCCAAAATATGATCATTGAAATTTGAAATACGAATATTGTAAAAAAGTTGTTTTATTTTAGTGGTGAAATTATTAAAATAATTGTTTACTTGTATTAAAGGATGTCCACCCATATATCTATATACCTTTCAAAAAAAAAAGTTCCCACCTATGTATCCATTAGCATTGACAAGAAGTCATCTGGATGTTTTGTCTCCATGCCTGTTCTGTTGCGCTCTCGTGATTTTAAATGCTTAATTTTATTTTATTTTTCTTCTTCTTGCTTGACTTTATATCTATTTATTGTATTCTCTCCTTCCGTTAAAGTTTCACTTTAAGCTTTGATTCCCTCTCTTGTTGCTCTCAAGCTACATATGCAATGCAAAAAGTTTTGCTTAGTTGGCCCATTTTGTGTTAAATTATGTTGTGCTTTGTGTCGTGCTTTTATACCAAACATTGTTATAATATCATAGGATAATAAAATAAAATTTCATTTTATTTTATTTTTTAAAAATAGATTGCAAAAATATCGAACTTTTATTTCATTGAAGTTGAAATTTCACATGATTAAAGTAATTATAAATACAAATTAATCATCATTTTTTTTTTTTTTATGTATTTCAAGTGCATATAAAGATTTTAGATTCACTCAACAAGGCATTTAAGAAAAATTAATCATCATTATTTGTCACCAACGTACGATAGAATAAGATTTTGATAAAAACACACGAATTTCGTTTTTCAAATGTTTGCCGTTGAAAACTTTTTAAGGCATCAAGCAGAGGAGCGTCGCGTACGATGTAATTTGACATATTTATTTATTTATTACGTTTGCTTACTTTTTGAGAAATTGGGCCATAGCTTTTACTATTACTATTTTTTTTCTAAAACTTTATTATCGATTTATAAATTAAAACTTCTCATGGCTTGAAGGCATACCCCTGCTTGTGTTACGTACGATACGATGCGCTATCAACTTCAATATATGATTTGATACCTTTCATCTAAAATATATATTATCGTAGATATCCTTTTGGAAAATTGAAAATGGCAGTTATGATGTGCATTTCACGGCCACGGCTGTGGTATTAATGTTCCTATTGACTACTCATTCATTATGGTTGGTGTGGGAGGTACTTTCAGAAGACAATGACACAAGGGATGGTAATGGAGATTATGATCTGAGATGAACATGAAAGCTAATAAAAATAATATATGTGATGACATATATATATATATATGCCATGGCTACGGCAGCAGCGGTCTAATTAGGCAAAAACATATGCAGACTGAAATTAAACCTCCGTAAAATGAGTTACCTAATTCCCCAAAGAAAAAAAAAGTCCGACTGATATCAATTAATTATAATCACCAGCAAATGGACCCGCAAGACACGATTAGAAAAATAAATAAAGATGGAAAAGGAACAAAACTACATATATATGCACGAGACAAGCAAATCGATATTATTTAATCAAGATAAAAAAAAATGTGAATTATTTATAATGTACGGCAGGAGTTCCCTTCACATTTGCTTTCTTCCGATCAAATCAACCAGAGCTGAAAGGAAGGATTGGAAAATATCTACGTTGCGTAGATCCTGGAGGATCGTTTTGCGTATATATAATTTACAACAAAATATAAAATAATATAAAGAATCTTTTTTATATATGTAACAGATTTTTGGTATTAATAAGAATTAATTTTGAGGTAGTGGACTGGAAAGGAGGTTTGATTAATTATTTCCCCTTCCCATCTCCGATATCGCGGTCTTCTTTAATTTCCCTGGCAGATCGTATATAATCACAGGATGGTGGAGTCGTAGAAGGAAAGTTTATTGTTGAAGTTAACCACCCAACCAACCAATGACCAGTTTTAGAACATGCAAATCAATGTGTGTATGGTCCGCATATTGAAGTCAGCTAACAACCTAACCAACCTTCCGTGGCTTCTCAATTTATTCAGGAACCTTTACCAAATCATCATATTTATTTCTTAATTATGTAAAGAAAATTTTAATCAATACGTGAAAAATGTATATGATGCCGTAATTAGTACAAGAACATTTGAATATATAAAAGACCCTAATAATTATTAAATATATATGGATCTTGTGGGGATCGTTTCTCTTTGCTTTATGGTCGATCCACAACCGCTATGATACGTACTCTACTGCTGGTACAACTTACTTAGGCTTTGCTAATTGTCGGTTTTCCATTACCATGATGCACAAGTGGAAGTGATTAGCAAGTACACCGTGTATGTACTACTCTAAACAAAATATTGTTAATTAAATAATATTTCATCTATTAATAGATAGAATTTAAAATTCCACGAATAATAAAATTAAATATCGAATACTTTATTCCCATATTTAGAATTCAACACCAACAGAAAATTTAAATTCTAGAAGAAAAATTTATACTAAACTCACTCAGGGCTTGTTTATTTGGTGGTTTTTAAACTGCCAAACATTTTTTCTTAAAAAAAAAAAAATGCTTCATCCAAGCATTTTTTCTTTTGATCTTGTTAGACGAGCACAACAACCATTAACTATATTATTAAATTTTCCTTAAGTATAGGCTATATCTGTATGTACTTAAAAAATTTGTCATATTGTGATCTAAAATAATATTTTTTTTATTTTTTAATTACCCTTATGGTGGAAAATTTGTGGTTGGTATCTTGGTGATTGATTGATGGCTCTTTCCAACGGTCGCAATCTCTCTCTTTTGGTAATAATTGTAGCAGTCTCTCAATCGGCCAATCGCGTGTTGTGGGACGGATTGTAATTATGCACCATTAATTTTTTGCAACCTTTTTTTGTATTTATGAAAAATGTAATATTAAAATGTTAAAATTAAAAATATAATAGGAATTAAGATTACAACCGTATTGTACAAAAATAGAAAAAAAAAGGTATCACGCATATCCCCTAAAATTTTTTATATTGTTATTTATTTTTTTTAATTTTTATTTAAAAAGCTATAAACCAAAATGAAAAATACGAAACCAAAGCGTGAGGACGACAATTTCGGACATCTCAACCACCGTTGGAAAGTAATTGAAAAATTGTAAAAAAGTCCACATGTCTGTGCATATTTTCCGGAGTAGCGTAGTTCCCGAACAGAAGCGTGAGAATGATTTGCCGACCTTTTTTATTTTTTATTTTTTTTTAAAAAAAAGGTGGGAAAACCATCTCGCTCGCAGTGTCGCAGTCTCTGTGACGGAGAGTTGGGGTTTTGAGCAGCGACAGCTACAAAGTTGATATGGAGGTCGATGATTAGAGTTGTATGCAGCAGAGATTGGATTTCACATGTTCCCCCTCCTTTCACTCTTTGCTGCTTTGCTCCCTTTCTGGCTCTCTTGAGTCATCGTATGATTGTCGAACATGGTGGTGCAGGACTGGTGCTAGAAGCACCAGGAAGGAGCTAGCAGACCATGGGCAAGCTTGGAATACCCAAAACACCTCCTTCTACTAGGTTAGAAATTTGTTGAGCTTGTCTTGATGGTTATTTAGTTTTCTTCTTGTGATCTCTGTTTATTTATCCTTTTGAAAGAACATACATTGTCGTTTATTTCATAGATTTTCTCAACATAAGTGCTGCGTTTTTGTTTTTCTTTCTGCATTCTCTATTTCCACCGAGGGAATTCATGTTCTTGTTACAGAAGGAATGATGGTCGTGCCTGTACGGTCCATAAAGAAGAAACTGCATACGGCTCGGAACTAGAATCAACAATTGACAATCAAGAATTTGCTTCCTCCAGTCGGAAAACTTCTGCTTCTTTACAAGGTGGTGAATTCCTATGTTTCTTTATGTCTTCTCTCCTTGATGTAGTTAATGTGCATTCACAAATTTTGTGCCTTTAGATTTCCAGAAATGTGTAGGTAATAATTACTCAGAGGACCGGCAATCCCCCACGGGAGTTCTAGAACAGAGGTTTAAGTCGATTCCAGAATCTAGCTCTTCAAATGCTAGCATTTTTTCAAGTTCCTCATCCATTCTGCTGCCTTCTCAATGGCTTAAGTTATTTTTCCCGTGGAGATCAAAATCAATCTGGAGGATGTCGACTTTCCCAGCAGCTAGAACTCCGAAGCTGAGGAAAAGTGGAAGAGATGCTCATGTTGCCCAATATCATGACAACAATTTTAACCCTTATGCCAGCATATCTAAGCCTTCTTGGAAGAGCTTTTCTATATCAGAGCTAAAAGCTGCAACCAACAATTTTAGTCCAGGTGCGTTTATATAGTTTCATGAGCAAAGTACCAGTTTCTCATAGATAATATTTCTGTGGTGTCTCTAATTCCATGCATTGTTTTCTTCAAATCAATAGTCTGTAAGCAAAACTTTCTTTGTTTGCGCGTGTTTTTGAAATCGATATCTACATTAAAATTTGGTAAGCATGAGCAGCTTATGATATTTTCTCTGAGACATGGTATTCATTCTTGGCCCCTTGGAATGTCAAAAACAATGCCTATAAGGTACAATATAATATCAACATGTAGATATGAAATTCATGTAATGTGGGGCTTTAATCTTCTATACAATTCCCTCCACGCTAATTAAGGATGCTTACGTTTTTTATTGCTTCTTCTATTACAGTGACTTTCCCTTGTAAGGCAAGTATACAAGTTTGAACATGGACTTAATGAGACGAGTGTTTTGCAAGTATGCGGTGAACTTTGGATGTGAGACTTTGGACTAGTTTTGTAATTTTCTTCAAGATGTCTATAAAAATTTCTCAAGTGATTGTTAATCCCTGATTTATAGACCTTTAATCCAAATGCTGGACCCCTGAAATAACCTGGATTACATGACATTAAAGGATCACATGAGTCACTTTCTTGGTATATCTTGTGTTGGGAAACTATGCACGTATATAACACATTAATACATGTGAAATTGAATACGGGAAGAAATAAATATGGAAAACAGAAAAATTTATGTGATATGTATGCCTGTACCAGGGCATTTGCACTTTAGTGGAACCTTAGAATTATGCCTCATTAGGTTTATATTGATTTCACTCCAAGTTTGCCATGTATAAGTAAAAAGAAATAATTGGATCCAAATCAGATATGGAAACCAAATTTTCAAAATGGTGTTTTCCTTTAAGGAACATGGTCTAATCATCAAATACGTATGAACCTTGGAATCTCAAGGCTTTCAATATGTTTTCTGTGGTGGGGGAATTTAGTAATATTGCTCATTATCCCCATCGCATTTATTGATTCATTTGACTGCTCAGGACAGAAGCAGTCTGAATTTCACTTTTTTCCCCTGTTGATATGAAACACAAGCTATATGATCATTGGGTTGGTGGATATTTCTATAAATTACATTAATTTTTTTCAAGCACTTGTACTTCTATGCTCTTTATTAGAGTAGGAGTTGCACCAATTAAAGATAAAATTATAGAAAATTGGTTTAAGTGATTTGTTTGTATCCTTAAGACATCAAGGAATGTATTAGTTAGGAAAGAAGAATTAATTAAGGTAGAAGAAATGAAAAGAAGTTGAGATAGGCCTAAAACTACTTAGGTTAGGAATTATAAGAAAGATTTAAATTTATATAATTTAACAGAAGATTTGACAATAGATAAAAGTACTTTGAAGAAAATAATTTATGTGGTCAACTCCACATAATAAGATTTTGACTTGAATTATTGTCGTTGTACTTTTATTTTCATGCTCTTTACGAAAAATTATTTTAGTCTATTGCAAGTAGATTCCTTATCTCTATAATGTATCTCATAGACAATGTCATCGGAGAGGGTGGTTATGCCAATGTCTACAGAGGATGCCTAGAAGATGGTCAGCTTGTTGCAATTAAATGCCTGAACCGTGGGAGAGCAGAAGAGCAGACCAGCAATTTCCTTTCTGAACTTGGAGTCCTAGTCCATCTAAACCATCCAAATATTGCTAAGCTTATTGGATACTGTATTGACAAAGGGATGTACCTTGTTCTTCAATTTTCTCCCAATGGTAGCTTGGCTTCTCTTCTTCACGGTACTACCATATCACGCTCTAGAAAAAATTTCCATCTTAAGTTTGTTTGGTTGAGTAACCTTGATATTCCTTTATCTGTTTGGTTGGGGAACCAAGATCCAGAGAAAAAACTTGAGTGGAGTGTACGGCATAAAATTGCCATAGGAACTGCTCAGGGTCTTGAATATCTTCATGAAAAATGTACCAGACGCTTCATTCATCGAGATATCAAGACAACTAATATACTACTTACAGAAAATTTTGAAGCACAGGTATAAATACTGTCAAGATTTTCCTGTGCTTTAGAAAGCATGACAATAATTTGTTTATTTTTATGATGTAATGCTAGTCCAAAACTACATATTTTTTATTATTTAGATCCACTATCATTCATTCTTCGTATGCAATCTTGCTGTATTTGCATTTGATATTCATTTTTATTCGGTAACAGGGACTTAGAATATTAGTCCTTTCACAACAAATTTAAGAATCTGTTTTGTTCTTTTTCAAACATCTATGAAGTCTTACTCTTTGTTAAGTAATCATATTGACATCATACACTAAAAAAAAGAAGTATCAAATTTCTAGAATTAGACAATAACATTGTTGATGACACTGGTGAGCAATTTACAGCTGACTTTGTGTTTTCAGATTTGTGACTTTGGACTTGCAAAATGGCTGCCTGATCAGTGGAGTCACCACAACTTTTCTGGCTATGAAGGCACATTTGGGTATGTTGTGCTGTTGACTTCTCGAACTCAGTTTATTACAATAGGGGATCTTTCCAGAATGGTCTGGACGGCTTGGAAATTACCATGTTGCTCTTCAGCCATATAAATTGGAAAAAATCAAATGTAAAAAATGAAAATTTTACCTTACAACCACAACAAAATATTACAACCGCAACTGTAAAAATGTGATAAATTCAAAAGATTGGAAAAGTGAAAAATAAAAAATAAAATAGGGGTTGAACTATTATGGAATAGCCTTCTGTCTATATATTAAGAGAAGCCTCCGTTTCATAGAATAATCATCCTTTAGGAAATAAGAATGTGATTTTCTAAAAAAGATGGAATGTCCCATACAAGGTATTGAACACAACTTTATTGCCAAGGGAAAAAACACTTACCACTAAAGTCACAAAACTTTGTTGATTAAATAAGCAAACATATTATTTTTAACTTAATATCAACTGTTTATCTCCGACCCACAGAACCTCTTCACACCTCCAAACCTTAGCCATCCCTTATCATACCCCCATTCTTAAACTACTTGTTGTGTTTGCATCTGCATGTCAAATTCTACTCTTACACTACAGTATGCTTCCGATCTGCTATTTGAGACAGGTACATTGCTCCAGAATGTGTTGTGCATGGTATGGTTGATGAGCGAACTGATGTCTTTGCTTTTGGAGTGGTACTTCTAGAACTCATAACTGGCCGTCGAGCTATAGAGTCCTCAACTGGAAACCTAGTGATGTGGGTACGTCTTATAATATTATTTTCTATTTGTTTTGTTGTGAAACTTAAGAATCTGAGATGGCATTGACTATCTAAAGAAAATTTCCTGCTTCTTATCTTTTCTCAGGCAAAACCCATACTTGCGGCTAATGATATCAAGAAGCTTGTTGATTCCTCACTCAACGATACCTATGATTGCATTCAATTGAATCACATGTTGTCTGCTGCCTCACAGTGCTTACAGAACTCTGCGATTCTAAGGCCTAAGATGAGCCAGGCAAGTAAGCAATACCCAACTGCTCGTTGGCTTGTCAAAATTGCCTAGAACTTAGTTGATCCTGAATCATACCTGGTTGATATGGAAATGCTTTACTTCAGAGCCACCACCAAAATTAATAATCATTTGCAGATTTTAAAAATTCTGAGAGATGAAGATAACACTTTGAGACTCGTGGAACCTCAAGATTGGATGGATATTCGAAGAACATTCTCCGAAGAAATCTTAAATTTGGAGGAGTACAACGCAACAATGCACCTGAATGATCTTGACCTCTGATTGGGAGATCATGTAGTTTTCAAAATTTTGTCTATCCAAAAGTACCATGTTAATCATATGGTGGGGTGCATATCTGGATTCATACATTGATTTATTCACACCATGTCAGGCCATGTGTTAGATTCTGAAGGTGAATTTCTAAATCGCCAATATGTAACTCTGAGCATGATTGTTATACACAACACTTTTCGATTGTCGAGCAGAGACGGAAATCTGTCCTTTTTTTTTTCCTATGTTGCAAGTATGTTCTTGAGTAGGAGAAGCTTTGTTTACATTTCCGGTCGTACATTCAAACAAATTTTATTGGATCTTTGTCCCCTTAATTTTCCTCTTCCTTGAATACAGCAAAGATCTGGTCCTCGATATCCCAACGGGACCATTTGAAACAACACCTTCTTCTTTTGGTCTCGTATTTCGTTGCTGGTTATTTTTTTAAGAGATAAATACGATTTATTAATAATAATTAGAATTTGAGATTACAATTATAATGCGAATAACAAACTTCCCAAAGAATTTATTTTAATTGAACAAAATGTTTATGGACTATTGGATATGAGATTAATGGTCTTACATGACATTCCGATATAACCCTGATATAATGGTCAAACTTTTTAGATCGATCTTTTGAAATAAGTTTTCTTAAATCGTATTAATTGATATTAAAGTTAAAACATTTTTGAAATAGATCTCAGGCTAGGTTGAAAGTTTAAACAGGACTTAAAAGACTAAGGAGACACTTGATAAACCACCGGTGCAAGAAGTATGATAAGATTATTATAAACTATCAATTAAATATGAATTTAATAATCTTACGTAAAGACAACAGATTCTGATGTGATGTTAGCATAAAGGTAAAGTTTTCTTTCTTGCCTAAACCAGTTTTTTAAGATATTCTCAGAAACCGTATCACAAAAAATCTATTACCTGTGTTGCTTTCTGCCCAAAGGTGAAGATGGGGATGGGAAATTCGTCTGTCCCTCGTGTACGCCTCTGCTTGGAAACATCTACAGTGCGCGGTGGTTGGGCCTGCAGATGTCGTGTCATGGCGTCACCTCATGCGCGGTGCAGTCGGCTGTGGTACGTACACATGGGAATGGCCGTCTACCGTCAGCCGTCTGCCGTCTGCCGTCTGCCGTCCCCTCCTCCGGAAAATGGGAATGGCCACGGCTAGTCCAGTATGTACATAACGACAATCACCAGCTGCCTGTCGATGAACCAAACTTAATTGGGGTGAGCGTACGTTCGTACGTACGTAAACAGTGGCCAAGGCAAAAGCATCTCCTCCAAACGACACCCATCATTGATCGGCGACCTGTTCGATGATTGGTGGAACATATACACATGCATGCATATATATACCCATCCACCAACATTTTTCTTCTGTTCGGTTCCGTCACGCTTCTTCTGGCTTAAGTCTTCTTGCCAACTCACTGGATGATCAAACCTAAATTAACTAAACCCAAGAAACATATCCGTTAAAACAGCTTTTCTTGTTGCATGACGTCCATCATGTTCTATGCCCTAAATTTGGATCTTCTTCGATTTTCCCTATTTATATGTGCTTCAGTCATCGATCCTTACTTTCGTGACATTTTCAGTCACCAACTAGTATTCATCCTTCACAGAAGAAAGCACAAAATGTACCGCTACAATGAATTAAAATTCCAACACAATAGCCGAGATCAGAGGGAATCTCAATCCCAGTTTGACATTTCCACGCACGAGAAGAGAGATCGATAAGTCTTCTAGATTTATTCAACCACCTCCAATGACTGGAAGGGCTTCTTGACTAGATGGCCGTCAATTAAGTCTCGTTTAGTTGATTACGGCACCCCACACTTCTGAGGGTGGTCCGATCAGTCGTCCCCCCCCCCCCAGCTCACCAGCTCACCTTACGTACCAGTAGTCAATGGACGAGATACGAACATTTATTATATTTACACATGTATATTTGATATAAATAATTTTATGCATCCGTACAGTGAGAAATGACAAGAACCATCTAAGCAAGTAATGGCTTTTCCTTCGATCTCTCTGTGGATAAGAAATAACATAATACTTTTTTTTTATCTTAAGGAAATATTTTGTTGAGAACATCACACAAGTAGACATAAAAAAAAAACGAAGCCCTGTGGAATGTGTGCCCACGCATAATCATTCAAGCAAGTAATGGCACGTTTAATTCTTCACTTTCCATATCCCTTTCTTACAAGGAGATGCATTTATTGAAAGGAAAAGCATTTTCCATTACTGCTCAAGAAATGATCAAAACCATGAGTTCACTAATTTTTAAAACTACTTGGTACCTTCTGTTTCCCATTGACCGTTTAAAGGAATTCCTTCAATTTAACATTGCATACGTCCTTTTCAGGTAATGTAGATTGTAATTTTCAACAAAAAAAAAAAACAGAGATTATAAGAGTATTTGGAGGGAGTTTTTCCTTCAAAGCGGCTGAGTTTCAAAACCTCATCCAAATTCAAATTCTTCAACTGGAAAGCCCACGAAAATGTGTCAATGTAGGAATGAAACCTGTACGATGAAGGTTTTTTATTTTATTTTATTTTATTTATAGCATTGACTTTTGCAATCCGAAATATGACATCCTTGTCTCAGATCGAAGGCAAGCGGCGCGTTGACACAAAGAAAAGGGAGGGGGGGGGAAGAAGAATAAGAAACGAAGAAATCCAGAGTATCGGAAATCGAACCAACCGGAGGAAGCGTGAAGTGACCCAAGGCAACCTGGAAGGGTCAGCCGACGGAATTCTGCGCCGCAAGGACTAACGACGAGCCTCCTGAAAGGAACGCGGAGACGAGAAGAACCGCCATTAAGGGCTTCGGTGGCGACTACAGAGGAGACGGGACGGAGGACAGAGAGTTCAAAGGAATACCTGACTTTGAACGACGGTATGGTTCTTCTCGCGAACCTCGAGGAAGGTGGCGGAGAGCTTCCAGTAGAGAGGACGGCCGACGTAGAAGGCGAGGAGGAGGATGGTTACGACGACGAACGCACGGAGGGCGACTCTGGCGTGTCCGGGAGCCATCGTGGCCGAGGAATCGTCCGTCTCTCTCTGCTGTTCCGTGCTGCGGAGGACTGAAAACCAACTCGGACCCGTAGATTTAAATCCCGGGGTCTGATTTAATTTAGGTCAATCCATTCCATCAAACAATTAATCGTGAGTTGGGGACACTTATGCATATTATATTACAATTCTTTTGCTGCACGTTATAACAATTACTAAAAGAAATTAACAGTCATTTAAAAGTTAGGAGTAAAAAAATTTACATAACGTCTATTTGAATTCAGTGTAAAATATAATATTTTTAATGGTAACACATTGTTTTAAATGTCAATGTAACCACAGGTCCCTTGATGACTTTCAGAACAAGTATAGTTCCTCGTAAGTCGTACACCATGCAGCGGGATGTGATTGAATTATATTTTTCAATTAGATTATAATATTCAAATTTTTATTTTTTTGCGATGCAATAAGGCAGATCAAATAAGAATAAACCCTGATTATGAAAGCACTAAAGGTCGCAAAAAAGGTCCAAAAATACAAGTACCAACGAAAGAATAACGTATAAACTTCGGAGGAGAAAAAAGACAGAAGTAAGATTAATTGTTGTGTTTTCCTTTCATTTCATCGGCTTAGCAGTGCAAGAAGAACATTAGATGTAACCAAGTCCTCCACCCAAATCCCATTAGCTGATAATTTCCACTTAATTTTATTCACGTACATCAAGGGTAAAGATAAAGCAAAGTCTCTGACATTAGAATCGACAAGATTTTCCAACTTTCTTTTAATAATTCAACCTTCGATTGCTTGCCTCTCTCGTATCATGTTCGTGCTCTCTCGCATCCTTTCATTCGATTTGAAGGTATATATATATATATATATATATCATTTTTTTGCCTCTATCTTGCTGGATCCATGTTTCGATTAGATTCTAAACCTTAAAGATTAATTATTTTATTCTTGATCTATTACTTTCAGACAATTGAGACCGAAAGCTATTGCCTCCCCCCCTGCAAACAGAAAAGAAAAATCATGCCAGATTCTTCAGATTTGAGGTTTGCAAAACGCAAGGAAATTCACAATTACAGAGTTCCATACTCGTGAGAAGCTTCCAAGCATACAGATCTGACTACTGACATAGGACGAAGTTCGAGTATAATAAAGGTGAATGAAATGATATTAGATCTTTTATGTGAAATCATAAAAGATCGATTAGAAATATAAAATGAATTTATCGAAGTTAATTGGTAGATATTCAGGTACACTATTTATCAATAAATGATCTGTCTCATTATAAATGCGTACGATAAGAATTTATTTTCTCTTCTCTCGTAGAAGCATAAAGATGTGCGCAATTTACGACGAAAAGGAAAAACGAAGGGATATATGAGTGGAGTAGTTTGTTTTTCTTGCCTCTCGAAGAATTTCTCAGAGAAACAACCTTAAACCGAGTAATGCACTGTCTGCCCTTTCGGTGACATGAATTGAGATGTTGCCGATGGATCGAGCTGGGTGTTCTACAACGCTACAAAAATTCACGACTTCCATAACGTCCCTGGTTATTCCTATTTTTTGATTATTTAACCGGGAAGGCCGGCGGTCCGGTCTTCACGAGGAGGAGAAGATCGAAGAAGATGCTTGGCAGATCTCAAATCTTTTCACCGGTACGACACTGCATTCGAATCTTAGTAATTATTATAAGATTACCACGACAGTTGTAAAAAATAAAAAAATGGTGAAAGGCAGCTCGCTTACTCACACAACCATCTTTGACTTGGCTAGCAGGAACGCGACGAATGGAATGGCTGGATTCCAAACGCCAGATGACGACGACGACGTCACGGCGAGAGGACTACCACCGGCGGCCGTCTCACTCCGGTCAAGTCAAGCCTCCCCTGGACAAAAAGGCTCCCGATGAAGGAGACGGAATGTCCCGTTGCTTCGGGGAAAAAAAAAATTTTTAAATCTTTCGATTCGGACAAAAGCAGCGCCCCGACGATGCAATCGGCAACACCGGTCGCAGTCGATTTTCACGAAAAATTACATTCTTCCCCGTCTTCCGTGCTTTTCGTAAGCTCGTCGTCCGACGAACGTCCACCTCTCTTTCGTCGATGATCGCTCATTGTCTCTTTTCCCCCCTTTTCGTTTAAAGTTAATCTTAGATTTTAGATAAATTAGTTTTTTGTTTTTGTACGATCTCCATTTCTCCTTTGAGGCATCCTTGTCCGTGGATGGTTTCATAGTCATCACATTGCGTTCTTCGCCTGCTGACAAGATTTCGAGGCGTGGGGTATGCATTACTGTTATTAGCTGATTATCATTCAGCAGTAATAAACGAGACACACCTTTCACGCCAATATAATCCCACATGTCTCTTACAGTTGTAACCACCACCAACTCTGTCGATCTTATTATATATATTGTTCTCTATCATTCTGCACGAAAGCTTTCGTTTAACACAAGTACAACACGTAGATCAAGCTCAATATCTTTGCCAATGATACATGGAACTCTTGAATCTTTTTTTTGCAGGGAAACAACAGAAATCTGAAACGATATTAGTCTAGCATAAATGGCAAGAACGGGCAGGCACTTGTGTCCATGAACCAGAAGATTCCCATCCCATGGCCAGTAGGGTCGTACAGTACCACCTCCATTACCGAACGACGATCTGGGTAGCCCGCCCGGATTTTGGCGTCCGATCACATACCACTCAAAAACCAGTCGGTGATTCAAATTCTAAGGCAATCCGAGTTATCTGCAACATGGAACACCCCTTTCCCTGCGACCTCAGACGCACACTGCTGCCGTGAAGCGATGGCAACGTAGATGAACTGATACTACTGCTACCAACCATAGGAACCGCCAGGTAGGCAGGAAGCGCGATTGCAGCCGATGAGGAAGAGCTTGACAAAAATCACAAATGAAATGTCTGATTACAGTTACGTGTATGTAAAACAAGTTCTCTGCTTTTTGGGGGTGGATTTTCCTTCTAAGAATCAGAATTCAAGAATTTCTTGATTTCATCCATCAGCACGAAGAAGTGGTCGTTGTTGGGCAACAAGTAGAATCCAATTGTGGCCTGCTCCAGGTAAAGCAGCTTCACTTGTTGCTTGGCCTTTACAAGGCCCTCCGCGTATTCCAGCTGCCAGTCACGGGTGAGGTCTAATCCGGCGACCGCGACGAGGCTCTTCGGAAATGCTAGGCCTTCCAGGTTGATTCCGTTCCGACCGAACGGGTTGCAGGCTGGATGGTTCCTGTCGGATCCCTCGGGAAGGAACGCTTTCCAATACCAGTCTCTGTCCTGGAGCGTAACGAAGTACTTCCCGTCGAACCTCAACTCCGAGTCCTTCCGATCTTCGCCGCCGAACATCGAGTTAAGGAGTATGTTCCCGTATACCTTAACACCTGACCCGATCGATCTCACGGCCACATGGTGAGCGATGTTCCCGCCTGAGCTGTCCCCTGCCAAGAAAATCTGGACGGTTGAGTCCTTCCCACTCCGCAGCCAAGGCCTGCTCGCTGTCCACTTGAGGGCGGCCCATCCGTCCTCATAAGCACATGGGTACCGGTATTCCGGCGACCGCCGGTAGTTCACAGAGATGACAACAGCATTGCACATGCTGACAAACCGGCGGCAGAGCGAATCGTATATAGCACTGTTAGAGGACGAATGCGAAAAGCTGCCACCGTGGAAGAAGACTATGACAGGGAACGGATCTGCGCTGGAGTCCGTCTCGGTGACGATGGCAGCAGGTGTAGTAATGAGAGTTTTGCGTGCAGGACCGTACACACGGCTGAGAAGGTTGGTCGGCCGATCGATGAGGAAGTCGAAGGAATAAACCCCGTCCACAGGAGTGGGATTGGCGGGTACCTTGCGGTCGAGAAACTCTGCCAGGTGGCGGTCGAAGCTTCCATCGGGCCGTCGGAGGAGATTATAAGCGAGCTTGAAGTTGGAGATTAGGACCCATGTGTTCAGTGGGACGACGTTCTGGAAAGAAAACAAGCTAATCAGAGCAAAGCTTAGGGGGTTCGGTAGTCATCTTTTCCCTCTTCCGGTGGCAAGAAAAGTCATCGCAATTGATATAAGCTCGAATCTTTCTCCACGGGAAGGGTAGAACCGCTTATAAATAACACATACCGATGTAATCAGTGGCAAGAAGGAAGAAGAAAGCTAACATAGGGCAACAAAAGCAGAAATTGCAAGAGGGGGACCAAAAAGAGGACCACCCGATCACCCAATTCGGTGGATCCAATCCCAAATTCACCACATCCACAGCACAAATCGGATAAGGCGTAGCAACCCATATACAAAAACAAACAGAGCACGCGAGAAATCCCTAGGTACCAACAAAAGCTTTCGAAATCCACCAACCCCCAATTCATTCTTTTCAAGGAAAAACAGAGTCATTCGAAAACCCAACAGAAGCCAAAATCAACGAGGATGACGCTGCAGCAGCAGAGGAGAGAATGAGGAGGAGGAAAGGAAAAATACGAACCCTGGACTCACTGGCGTTGACCTGGTTGCTTCCTGCCATAGTGGATTGTGTTATGCCGTTCCTCTCGCTCATGCACCAGAACAATGGCAACCACAACCACAAGAAGAAGATGAAGACGACCCAACAACAAAGCTCCCACCTTTTGTCATCCCCAACTCATTCCTCCACCCAAACAGACAAACTGACCGGCCGACCAAACTCAATCCCCCCTTCTCCCAGACACCCCCACTCCCCAGATCTCCCCTCCAATCCCCAGAATCGCAAACAGCAACAAGAGAAGAGCACCACCAAGGAGGGGAGAACAAGCACAACTACCACCAATGGGAAAGGGAGAAAGTGAAGAGAGAAAGGAGAAGGGTAAGGAACCAACAGATAAGCCGATGTATGTACAGTAGCAGTGATGGGAGATAAAAGGACAGGACCTCCACCGAAGTCCAAACCACCGCACAATAAAAGAAAAGAAAATGTATTCTTGTTGCAATTAAATATACGAGGAAAAGGAACGCATGCGAGCGCGAGGGGAGGCGGTGAAGGGTGGTGCGCGCGAACACGCGGTGGCGGAGGGGTGGAAGCGGACGGGAGCGCCCGCAGAAGGAAAGGCCGAGACGTGGACGGACGCTAAGCCTTCGATGGAGGATCGGACGGTCCGAACCGTTGAGAGAGAGAAAAAGAGAGAGAGAGAGAGAAAAAGAGAGAGAGAGAGAGAAAAAGAGAGAGAGAGAGAGAGTGTGTGTGTGTGTGTGGGCCCCCATTTCCCAGAACGCGACAAACGCCCCCACCTGCGTGTGGACGACGCCACCGGCGAAAGAGGACAAGAGAGGGCCTATTTATCATCAGACCAATAAAGTCCCCTCCTTTCCTCTGAGATGAGGTGACCGTTTTGCCCCGGTTTTGTCTTCTGCCAGTCTATTCCCAAATCATTTGTATATATATATCTATATAATGTACAAGTGTATATATATGTCTACATGCCTTCGTTATACATGGAAGTATATTTTCTCACATTTCCTCATATGCTATTGCTAGGAACGACTGTATATTTATTTATGGTTGTTGTGGGGCTTGTGGCCACCCAAGGACATGCTGGGGGTTAGGAAAAGAGAAGTACTGCCTTACCCAATGTCATTGATGGTGCTTCTGTTGTTCGATGTCATCCCAATAATATTGACATCCTGTCTATTTGGATTTCATCGGAGCCTTTTGTTTCCATGAACTGAACTACCTCCGGTATTTACTGCGGTGGTCAGATAAAGTTATTTAATTCATGCACTGAAAGATCCTGGTGAAGTACGTGACAGCCTTTCATCTCCTCAAGATTGATTGCTTTTATGTCAGGGATAAGGAATGCTTGCAACTAATTTTTGTAATATATACATATTTGTAACTCTTTTTATATAAAAAATTTCTGTATTTATTTATAATATGTAGACAGAAAGAGAGAGACACACAAATACAATTTTCTTTTTCCATAGTTTACTGAATTGGAGATGCCGACCGAGATCCATGCATGATGCTGAGAGGGCAAGCACGGGAACGGGGAACATGTGTGCCAACACCACCCAACCCGTGGGAATCAACGCAATTCATCGTCCACCCGTTTAATTACCTTCCACAGTACAGATATATGCCAGAGAGAGAGAGAGGTGTCATGCGTTTGCGTTTGTACGTACGTCTGGTGTAAAAGGATGAGATCACAAGCTTCCACTGGAGGACTGAAGCTGTACGTAGCAGCAGCCCTCCCCTCCGAAATCCAGACAGAACCGTCCTCTTTAATTTCTTGACATCGATTTGATTCCACTGAACAAGCTAATAAATTAGTTGGCCTGTCCGCCACCTCGATCCACTGAACCACAATGGCCTGCCCTAGCTGCATGCATGCTGTCATGAATTGCCTGTTGTCTCGTGGGGGTCGGGTTTACTTTTACTGCACTGCCGCCATCTCTGTGAACGTACCACTTCCACAGATTTAAGTATACGTGTGCGCAGTGCGCGCGCGCGCGCGCTTCTCAGGATCGAAGGCCTGCCTGCCTGCCTTTTAATTGATACTTCTCCTCGTGACATCAAAATATATATATACATACTTTCTTCTCCATGAGAGCATTATAGAAATGCAGTACGAACATGTGATGGAACTAATCGAGGTGCATGTGGGAAGCATGGCTTGTTTCATCATGATCCGTGATGGTTGACTTGACACGCACATGCGACGACATGCTAGCTACGGGTTGGATCATCGGCGTCGAATCGTTTCGTCAATTCCATCCCCATCTATCAGAATCCAAATTCAATATGAGAGTAAAAGATCAAATACGTGTTGCAATCTACATAGAGTTCAAGTATTTAATCTTTGGTCTCTACTGTTGTATATATATACATATGTGTGTGTGCGTGTATTAGTATTACGTACCATTCACTAATACATCCGAAGAGACTAGGTGAGAGATGATACAAGTTGATTGCGTATTTTCCGATATTTAGCAGGCTTTTCCTATGATATAAAAGACAAGACCTTCAGTAAATCCTTCCGCAAAACCCCTCTGCCGTTCCACAACCCTCACGCCCGTTTGTTATCTTTCCAGAAGGAAGTATTGTGCATCATCGACACAGACAAAGGAAGTGTCGTCGACAAATGCTCCCTTGAACTGTGCCCAAGGAACAGATCGTGCACCATCGTCGTCACATCGACCGACGGACACTGAAGGAAGCATCGCCCTCCTAAACCGTGCTAAAGAACAGATCGTGTACGTTGAAGGACCCCTCGTGAATCGCCGCCCCTCCAAAGGAAGCAATGCCTTGACAGCGGGACGCGTTCCTTGACCGCAACGCTCACGATTCCTCTCTTGCTCATCCGTCGGCCTTCAGTCGTCACTCGCCTGGCACTCCTCCTCCGTCCTAACTCAAAAAACGTCGACACAGACATCACCCAATCAGTCTTCATTCCTTTCCCACGGTCATAAGTTGTCACTACGACACATTCGACCACATAATAAATTTTTATGGTGTCGGACGACGCTGACGAACGGGAAAGAAGAAGGGGCGGAGAAAAAAAGAAAGAAAGGAAGGACAAATACAAATTTTATCATTTTGACAAAAAAATATTTGAATTTAAAATAAATGATAATTTCTTTTTATCATTTTCTTTCCTACACATAAACACAAATTTTAATTCTATCGTTGACAACCACAAAATTTAGGAAAATAAGTTTATTTTTTACCATCATCTATTATTTTTCATTTCCATTATTCTTCACAATTTTCTTTTCATTTACGTTGACATTTTAGAAAAAATTATAGAGCACACGTTATTTATTTCTTTTTTTGATAATTTGTGATTGAATAATAGCTTTAGGTGATTTTGAATCTAGATATTTTTTCCTCATCTCATACATAATATATATATATATATATATTCTGAAAAGAATCAGCTTCTCGCGATATATACACCGCTGGATGAATCAATATTGTTGGTGGATGTTTAAATTAAAGCACTTAATTAGTCGTTCTTTTTGGAATGACGAGGACAGCAAGTCCTATTTAGTGGCATATGCCAAGATATTCCTGTACTGGAATATCATTATAATGTTGGAATTCTTCTTTCGGAAATATTCACATACTGAAAATCTGTTATTTTCCACCAGAATCCAACAAAACAAACAAACATCGGTAGTCCTGTCGCATCCCCTTTGTCATTTACCGGCGTCTCTTTGTTATTACCACTTCATGTATGAGCGAGCAAATAAAGTTTGCGTCATTAATTTGAAAATTTCAGCAATTACGAACTTAAATACGTACGTATATGACACAACACACGTACGAAGGAAGGCTTTTCATCACAGTGACAGTGCAATTTTCAACCAATGCAAGTTCGAACAGGTTTGGAAACTAATTAGCTTGATCGATTTAAATTACGACTTCTTCTTAATTAATTTTTTTTAAAAAGAAGTTAAATAGATATGAGATAGGGGAGTTGGTGGTACATGCATGTAAATACGTGACAAGCCCTGCTCTTTTCCGTCCAACAGAATCTTCTTGGGTTCACACTTGCGTTCCAGACCAATTATTCGTTTTGTCCTTGCATCGATTCGTCTGTGTCGATGGAGATTCCGCTAATTTCTCTCCGATTGCACGGCAGGAGGAGGAGGAGGAGAGCAGCTTGCCGGCCCGCATGAACCCAGAGATGTTGTTCACATGTGCGCCCATGTGATGGAGCTCCATCACGTACCGTCCTCTTCAATCTCTCAAACCAAACCCATGTACACATATCTCCATATCTTGTTAATTTCCTTCTCGGTGATGCGCGCATGTGCACGCAGCACGCCTCTTCCTCTGCAGCAAATCACCAAACCTCTTTATTTATATGTCAACTGTCTTCTTCCTCCCGCCAGCCAGTGGTGTATGTGCACCCGCGACCACCACCGCAAGCGACAAGCGGCGGTGGGCGTCGTGCATGCATGTGTGCGTTGCATCTGATCAACTCACACACCACATATGCATCCATACAACTGCACCAGCTGCCACGGCTACCTAACTCCTCCGGCCGCATCTGATCCCCTTCTCCGGCTACCGATTCCCGTCATGACCTTTTGTGATGATATACAGACAGATCTTACAATAATTGCAGGGTTAACGTTTGTGGCTGGGTGTCTTCATGCTGACATGATGCATACATAGATATTAAACCTAGCATGCAATCATCTTCAATATTACTGAACATATTAAATCTCCTCCATACTTCTTTTTCTTTCTCATGTCAAATTCATTACCATAAAAAATAAACCATGTACGGATGATTAACGATGCTTCCTGCGTATGTCATTTGGCATTGGCAGTGGCAGATAACGTGGCAGGCCTGGGATATATATCGATCGACTTTGTGGTTGGGGTTGGCCGGGTCAAGGCAGGTCGGTAGGCACGTGCTTGCGGGAAGGCGGAAATATATACCCAAAAATATAATGCGCCTAACTGGAGGACGGTACGCAATACTATTGAATTACAATATTCAACATCAAAGATATTATTTGCTCTACATTATTTCGGTGGATTTGGATCTCATCCATCCTCCTCCGGGTTTTTTGTTTGTTTGTGATAAAGTTGTTAAGAGATTAATTCGTGTTTCTAGAGATTTTCTCACCATCAAGCTCCACATTATTTGAGATTTCACGTACCTTCTTATGCGTAAAATTTACGTTTTTGTTGAAAAAAGTTTTCGTGAGATCTCAGAGAAGGCATAATTTTGAAAGTTGGCTGTCAATTTACGTCATTGTAACATTAATTACGAAAAGGGGCAACTACTTTGGAATAAATCAGAACACGTTTTCGTTAAAATTTTAATCATCCTGACGAAAATACGAAAACACACAGCTTAATCTTTCGTGGATTCCTTTCTTCTTTTGCCAATTAATCGATCAACACTTGAGTGAAAGGCAAGCAATACCAAAGCGAAAAAAGAAGAAGAAAACATATTTGAACTTGAGGGATTAATTCCTAATGCTTTGGTAAAGATTCTCTCACACTTCGTCAATCGGAGGGATGAAATCTCAATTGATAATCTTCAGGTCGATACCTCCTCTAAAGTATGGTAGACACGAAAGTAAATCATATATGGTTTCAAAAAAACACACACGTTATCTATCATCTCAGAGGTAATAATTATAAAGCATGACCGAGTTGTACCTTGGACAAGAGTAAAAATTAACAAATACCATAAAAGTGTACCTTGATCATGCTAGAGCATAATCCTAATATTCAGATGCTGCGAAAGTCTTCCAACGCAGCTTGTTCATGTGCTTTTTTCTGATTGCAGTTGTTCGTGTTCCAAGCTAGTCTTATACGTCAAAGTTGGGTTGGTGTTATTGCTCTACGTGTGGTGTGAAGTGTTTCTAGTGTCTTGATCAAGTGAGTTGTGTTACACAAGCCAGCTAGTTTATTTTGGTTTAATATAAATATGTTTGTTTTAGTTGTCATGCATGTATAGATATGCGCGTTTTGAACGAAGAGTAGGAAACAACGGTGCAAATGTCATCGCCACCACTGTTGTCTTTCAATGACGGCGAGAGGAGGAGACGAATTAGAGCCTCCCTATCACCGTCGTCTCTACCAAATGCACGAGCTTCCCTGGTCACCGTGGGACCTCGACTCTTTTGTTCACATCGACTCTTATCCAACCCCCTCCTGATTGATAAATTAGCTACAAACATAAATTTCAAAGTTCCCACATTTTTCAATTGTAGACCAGTAGACAAGCTGGTACCCAACAAAAAATGAACACCGTAGATCGAAGGGGGATGAGTTTCCCTGGAATTATATATACAGGTGGATTTGAAATTTTAATCGGAGATTTGACATGCCTTTTCAAATTCTTTTGCCTATTTGTGACACAAGTCAAATTCGTTTGCGTAATAATGTTTACATACAACTTGCATATGCATCCACCTCTTTGACGAAGGCCTTTCAACCTACAGCGGTCAAGCAATTGCTGAATGATGACCCTAAAGTTACACATGATGCCTGTAATTGACGATAAGTACTGTTAATGGTTGGTTGCATGCATTCATACACCAAAAAAGAAAAAAAAAAAGAAAAAAAAAAAGAAGGATTATACAAATCTCATTAATTTGAAGGAATCACTTTGGAGATTAGACCTCCCAAAATTAAATGCATATGGTTGATTAAGAAATGAGTCGTAATTGCTTGAGATCATTAACCATCCAAAATTCCTAATGACAAAGAGAACTCAATTGCCAACTAATCTTGTTTGTTATCCTGGTGAATTAAACCCCAAAATTCGGAAGATTATACGATTTGGTGATCCGGCCTGATGTATATATATTTGCTGGCCGCGGTGGCTTGTGTTGGGAATTGAACGGGCCGGGGTGCAGCATATACAACCACTCCATGTTAATGCCAATCTGGCCGCATGAGTATATATGGATCGAGAACTTCCTCGTATATAGGAGATCTTTTTCTTCTGCGGAAGATCGCGACATTATGTAAATGAAGTCGTACTGACAACCTCTCTTCTTAATTAAATACATCACGGTGATGTATCTTCGGCTGCTCCATCCCTTGAATGGAGGCCCGTCTCGATTCATTGTCTTCATTTCATTATATTATCACTTTTTTATTTATTGTATATGTATGTCATTAATTATCATCATGACTTGGTTCATGTCTGAGTTGCATGTTTTTTATTTATCGGACCATTTACATGTTGCCTTGTTCATATAATCAGTCGGCCTGGTTAACCAATATTGATCAAGCCACCCATGGTGAACCCAAACAAGTTGCATGTCTTCATGAGGTAAGCAAGAAATTACCACGAAGTTCTTAATATCGACGGGTATGCTATTATTATTTACTCGGGGCTAAGGGCCGTCCATGGGTCTCCTACCCACCGACTGGGTCGTGTTGGGCCCAAGAATTACTTTTGAAGGACCTCAAGGAATTGCCTTTGAAGTTGTAAAGGTTTGAGGTTAGTTTTAACTGGATAAGTCCATGCAGCAGAAGTCTATGTAAGTCAAACCACTGTATTCATGTTTGTTTGATTCTATTAATGATTATGGATTCTGGTATTACCCTTGTATTCTGTTATTTGTCGAGATAGGCTTTGGGAAATAGCCTTTTACCTGAGAACTTACCTATCAATTCAATTTTCAATCACTGCAATGCTTGGACCTCAGCAAGCAGGCATTTGGATAACTTTTTCCTTTTTCTTTTTTTTTGAATGAACCGGCATTTGGATAACACGAGAAAGAAAAAGGTCAGAACATTTTTGTGTCATAATCCATTCAAGTGTGGTTGTTCCGTACATCAAGGTGTCTACGGTCTCTGTCCCCGTCATGCTTCTCGGAACACTGGGCTTTGTCGGACGTTACAGTCGTGCCACTGTTCATGGCGCAAAGCCCAGGACGCTGCTTCCGAAGGCGTCCTCCGAGTTGGGTTTGTCACGCGTGCAAGTCCTGCGGCAGGTCGACGAGGAGCTGGAGAAGGGAAACGACAGGGGAGCAGTCTCCCTCCTCAAGGACTTGCAAGGGATTCCCGGGGGACTCCGCTGCTTCGGTGCTGCAAGACAGGTTATTTCAAGTTGTCTTCTGTTGAATTGGGTTTCCTTGCTGTCGGTTTTGATCGAATGCTTCCACTGCCGTGAGTTCACCCATGTGAAATTTGATTCTTTAGTCTGATTCTCTGCGAGTTCTGAAGAATGAATCACTTTTGGGTACCCCATTTATGGAGATGGTTGTTTAGGTACTGGACGATTAGCTTGCCATTATGTTGTGGGTGTTGATTGGAGAGATGTTTTCTTTCTATTCCCAAGTGTGGGGAAAATCTGGTACTTGATAATTGTTCGAGACATGGGGTTACAGTTCTGACACAGATCCTTTAAGTTCTTTAGTGATTGAGTGGTTCGGACTTTATGTTCAGTGTGGTTTTCAGTCCGTATGAAAATGGAAATGAGCTAAGTTTTGGTGGGTCATTTGGTGTTCTTTAAGATACTGCAATCGTAATAGAAAACGTAAGTTTACTAGAATAAAAAAGATGGTGTCATATCGACATGATTATATACAAAGAATGAATTTGTTTTTAGGTGTTTTAGACAAAGAATGTTTTGGGCATGGTGTATTACGGTAACTTCCAGCTACCAGCAGTATAGAAAATGGAGAATTCTAGTTGAACAGACCATGAACCATGGTATTTAGTATCAATGCCATATGGTATCATAATTTTGCATCTGTCATTGAGTTTCAATTTCAACCATTCCTAGAAATACATGTATGTTTGGATTTGAAATTATAAATAAACAATTTCAACTACCCGATGGTATATAGATGACACATTGTGTCCAAAAAATAAGAAATTGTGTCATTATCTTCTCATAAACTATAACACGTCAGTCTTTTTCTACCACTGAATAATCATAATAGTCCACAATCATTTCCTTATTAAATAGTAACTGTGGAATTGTCAACAAATGCTACACTAAATGTTTTATGCTAAAAGAACTAATTAAATCTACATAAACCAAACATTATGAAATACTTACCTAGATCTTCCTATGTGAGTTGTGAACCCCCTACCATCTAGACATAATACAACAACAATAATAATTAAAGCCATAATCCTACTACATAGGGTTAGCAATATGAATACTTTTTTTCCAAGTATTCTCTATCTATGGTCAAATTTTCGGTTAAATTACATAACTTTAAATCTTTTCTCACAATTCTTAACCAACTAATACATGGACTTGAGACTTGTATGTTGTAATTTTGTAATATACTTGCTTCTAGATTTCTTTTCATAGAAAATGCATTCAATTTTTGCCTATTTTTATCAATGGAAATCCAAGTAATCCAACTATCCATCTAATATCTACCATGTTGCTGCTTTAGATCCTTATACTGTGGTAGTTACTTCTGCAGTTATGCAAATGTCATGAGTTCATGTAGTGTGGGATGTTGTGTCCATTGTGCAACTAGTGGACGATAGTGTGTTTGAGTAGTTATTTCCTTATGTTTGCTGTTCAAGTATATATATAGGTGTGTGAAAAAAATGATGAATGAATGCTAATAGGTGAACATTTCAAGTTATCCTTTTTGTTCTTCATCTTTCTCTTTACCACATCTTCCTTCTCTCTATTCTACTAAATTACTACAATATCGCTATATCCACTATTTGAAGAATGATTATAACTTGACATTGTAAGTCAAAACAAAAAAAATTATTATGGAACCCTACTAGTCATATGCTTAAGCAATGATGCACCTAATATTTTCCTATCTATATGGAATTTTACATGATAAACTTGTAAATTTTGTAATTTTAGTTATTTCTTCTTTTTGGTACATCAATAATTTGGTTATAATAGATTGGATCTTCGTGTAATATTAAGGTTGCTTTATTAAGACCTAAATATTATTTGCTCGAATCCTAAAAATGACTTTTCAAGTATGAAGGTAAGATGGCATACAATTGGATTCTCCCTAGATCTTATTTAGTTGGAGCCTCATACTTTGAGTTTATCTTTTTGTCAATGATTTGATTAATAATAATTTTATCTTATTAGTTCATTTTATGACTTAGACCCCAAATGCAAACCATAACCATATGCACATGTCCAAATCCAAATCAAACTTGAAATATAAACTCAAATCCAAGTACTCATATCTTGAGTCCCTAGCATACTTGGACTTCTGAACAGGTATCTGTGATGCACAATGTTGATGAAGGATGATACTGGGAAAAAGACTGGAGGAAGCTAAATGAGGGTATGTGTTGAGGAAGGAGGTATGGAAGATGGAATAGAGGAGGTTAAGGAATGTCACCCAATATTGGGGCTTAAAATAACCATGTCAGTCAGCATGAATTTCTTGATGCACATGGTGTCCAGTTGCATCCATCGAGATGATGTGACTTGCCAATACAGGTCCTCCAACTTCTTCATCAAAATAACGTGAAGTCTTATTTATTCTCCTTTGGTAGGTTATTCTTCTACCTACTCATGTTGGTAGCATTTTGCTGACATGGGTTGCTGATGTTGGATCAAGAAACATTCTTATGTAAATCCGTTTATAACAATATTTTCACATTTAAGGCAATCTTGAATGTTCCAAATTAAACTTTAAAACAAACACCAAGTTCCATTTCACCAAAAAAATATGCAGGTCTTTTTCTATGATGCATAGTTATATGATTACGTGCTGCATCCAAGTCTTATAGGCATGTTCTCGCTGTTGCTTACTGTGGAGGAATTTTTAGGATATTTTTTGTTTATGTAGAAATAAATAGCTGTTTTATTCGCAAATATGATTTTGCATATTTGACCTTCCACCACTTCAATTTTATTACTAATATGTTTGTTGCATAAATATCATGATAAACTTGGACAGATTTTCAATTATGCATGTGTCAATGGCAGATACCTCAGAGGATTTACACATTGGATGAACTGAAACTAAACGGAATCAACACTATTTCCCTCCTATCACCAGTTGATACAACTCTAGAATCCCTAGAAAGGACCCTTCAGCTTGCTGCAGTTTTAGGTGGGTTTTTTGCTTGGTCTGTGTTTGGCTTTACCAATCTACAAGTACTTATCTTCTCGCTGGGAGTTCTTTTCCTCTGGTCATTTGACTTGGTAAGTTCACAGTTAACTCTTTGTATCAAGTAGTTAGCTACAGACAATTGATATAGAATTGCTCCTCACAAAATGAAAATTTTACTTGATATTCATAATTTTTTCGTTTTATTGTAAATTAATAATTGTCATTTTTGTTTCCAAATTACAGGACTTGCTTAGCTGTAAAAAGATCCACTGTTCATTGGATTTTCAGTTATTACTTTTAATGCCTATATGTGGAATATTTCTCTGTTTTTATTTTTAGACTGGTTCTTTTTGTCTGCATGGTTCGGCCATGCTCAGCTCTCACGTACTGACACTATGGCTTTTTTGTCTGCTGGTTCTTTCTACTTAAGTAGCACTGCAGTGAAAAAATAATCCTAGTGTCATCCTGCAGATTGCTTTCAATGGTGGAATAAGGAATTTGATTATTGATACTCTGGGCCATATTATCAGCAAGAAGTATCACAATAGGGTCATCCAGGTGAATCGTAAAACTTTTCTTCTCTATAATTTCTCCATTTCTTACAAGTGCACATGTCAATTTGCGGTTTGAGCTTGCACAATTTTATAATAAAATTTTGGAATTAAAAAATTGTCTTTTCTTGGATTAGAAATATACAGACTGACTCTCTTCATGTAACAAAAATTATATCATTGTCTGGCATGAGATGGATATAGCAATATTAATACTTAGTTGCTAGATCTTGTACCCCACTTATTAATGTAGCAAAAAAGGTTTTTCACATCTCATGATTCGTTCTTTTCTTCTTCTTTCGGACTTTTTTCATTTTTGTGTGATACTTTGCCAATATTATCTAATTGCTAGTTAACTTTTTTGCTTATTTGGCATCATATATTTGGTATTCAATAGTTGTACTCTCCCCATATTTTTTAACATAGTACAGATGGTATCAGAGGAAAATCTTTTGGAGTATATATGCCCATTGGTGTTGATGTTAGACTTTGTTTCAAGGCACACCTTTTCTTCAACTGAATTTTCGTCCCTTTGGTATCACATTAGTTCAGTTTGAGCTGGTTGATCTTAATGTTTGCGCTTTGTTTGCTGCCAAGTAGTCCATATTTATGCTATTTTTACCAATGGAAGCATCTTTGTCACATTGTTTCCTAAAATAACTGATGTATTTGTCACATCAGTTCAGTATTTGCCACCATTTTAGTGAAGATCGAAAAGACAGAGGAATGAATACCTGATGGAACAAGAAAGAGGATGGAACAGAATAAGGGAAGAGAAAAACTGGAATTGGAGAAGAACTATCTCTTTCTCTTCTTCAAAGTTGCCATTACAGAACCTCTATTTAAGAAAAGGAACCACCCCTCCTCACAACTCACCTTTAACACGATCTTATGGACTGTGATTACATGACTAAAGATAGAGAAAAATAACTGCAAATTACAAAGATAACCATTTGACCGGTTCAAACTAAAAATAAAGAAAAAGGAACTAATTAAGATTAAACTTAGTCAATCTAAATCCGGCCAACATTTAGGAGAGCATGATTTCTCTTACCTAGATATGGTTAATAAGCATTCATGTATCAATATAAGGGCGATGGGTTATAGTTAGTTTTGCATTGGTAAAATTAATTATAGAGGAGTGTTCTTTCACTTCATTTCATCGACAAACTCATAATTAGTTTTGGGGATAGTTCATGAGGGTTAGAGAAGCTTCAATATGCAGTAACTATTTGTTCCATAGTATGAAGAGTTTGAATTGAATATTATGTCTGAGCCTGCTGCAATTACTGATGTAGTAAGTGTGATTAGGGGAGAAAACTGAGTATTAGCATTAGATTGAAGGGATGTTATGTATAGGGTACTGATCTAAAGTGGGTATCCATATACCCAATAACCCACATGACACAATACACATCTAACTCTATGACTAAAGACAGGCTAACAGTACGTATAATTGTAAACATTTGGATCATATTCTATGAAAATAGCATCAAGAAACTTTGCACAAACATGACACACCGAATTACTTTTTGAAAAAAAAGAACATGACACACCAAACATGCATGAACAAAAGAGGGGGATTCTACTATGAAAAAGGAAGATTTAGGAATGTGATAATTATTTCACACCTTATCTATCAAAAAATATATGTGGAACTAAAAGCAAAACTCATAAAAGTGAATTATTTTCAATAGCAAATATAAGGGTCTCTATATATAGAGACTACATATAACATACATAATATCCTAATATTTAACACACTCTTTCAAGTTAGAGTATCTAGTTTGTGACAAGCTTAATAACAACTTGACAAAGTTAAACATAGTTGAAAATAATAAATACATAAAGAAATATTAAAATAATTGTTGTAGCAATGGTAGCAGTAAAAGGCAATAGTTGTAGTAGAAGTAGTAGTAACAGAAATAATCTAAAATAAATTTAAAAAGAATTGTCTCAAATAGTAATAAATTAACCATTGGATGATATTTAATCCAAGGCAGTAAAATTGATAGATAAATGTTGTCTATCCTCAGGAAGTAAAGATAGGTAGGTAGATGTGATTTTTCGCTTCTTTTTTGTATACTTCCACCATTTTTTACTTTCCTATCTCTATATTTTTTCATTTTTTTTACCTCCACCAAGATTTTTTTTATTTTACTTCATTTTCTCTCTCTTCCCCCTTGTTTTTGTGTGAAAATGAAACCCTTGAGCGAGGGGATTGGAAAGGGAGTATGAGAGAGGGCAGGTGGCATACGCCTAGACTAGCAAGATGTGGAATGGTAGTGGCCCTGGTCTTCTCCTGCAGAGACCTTCTGTTAACCATGTGGTTTTGTGAACATAAGATATAGTGAAATTAGATTATTTCCATTAGCAAACATAAGAGCCTCTATATATGGAAACCACTTAGAGAAGACAAGTACAAGTTAAGCAATGTAGAATTAAATTGACATACAAAATACACATAATATCCTAGTACTCTAACATGTCTTAAACAAAATAACTATGATTTTTTAAACACAAATGTGCATTAGATAATGAGATCTTAATTTGCCATTGTATAGTTAGGTCTCCAATCACGTGTTTGCATTCTAGAAAACTTCTCCATTTGTTAAGGCTAGATTGCATATAATTGAATTAGGAGCTCTTTGCACTATGTGATAAATGGTTTGTTAAATATCAAATTGCATCAGCAAATAATTCTTAATGTTTTATGATTGTTACCCCTCTCATCCACTATGCTTATATGGTATTCATGTGTTTTTTGGAAGCCACGATCTAGGTCCAAGTTGCTACTTGATTGTGTTAGATGTAAGTTAACTGAGGATTGTTTGATGCAGCATGAGGCAGGTCACTTTTTGGTGGCCTATTTACTGGGAGTCCTTCCTAGAGGATATACATTATCAAGTTTAGAAGCGTTTAAAAAAGGAGGATCCCTAAATGTGCAAGCTGGTACAGCTTTTGTTGATTTTGAATTTCTTGACGAGGTATTTCTCCCCATTGCCTATTAATTTTTCCTGCATTCTCTTTTGTAGTGCCTTTTATAACTATATTATAATTTCTCACATACACTGTCATTTGCAAACTAAACTATTTTCACTTGTCCATGCTTGAGTGATTGCAGATTAACACCGGGAAAGTTTCCTCTCTGGTGAGTTTTCTTTTTACTTTTAACAAATTCTTATTGCTGAGATTTTCCGGTGTTTTTTATTTTGATTACTTTTTTACATGTTTTTGAAACATTAATAGCTTATGACTTCTTAATATTCCCTGTAAGAAGGTTTTCTAAAGCAAATCATCTTTACCTCCCACATTGAGCAATCCTTGTTTTCTCATGGTGTTGTTATTTAACATTCTGCGGTGGCTAATGGTTACATATCTTCCATATCTCCGGCATTTGCATTAACAAAAAAAAGTTCCATCTTCCCGAAGGTGCCTACTTGTACAGTTATGCTTGAAACTGAGAAATACCTTTTTCCTTGGATGACCAAACAAAATAGCATATGAAGTGATGCCTTTCGTTATATTCAAAATAAGCGACATCTTTATTGTAAGTTTCTTGTTCTTGTAGAAAAAATTAAAACACCATCTGACTCAAGCTTCAGCATCAAATCAATAATACCCTTTTAGCTTTCATAGAGTAGCTTTGGTTCTTTTTGCATGAAGGCATTGATTTTTTTTGTTCATATATATATACACACTCTCTAAATAATAATTAGACTAATTATATAACACCTTACTGAAGCTTTGATAGCAGACTGATTGAAGAGAAAGTGATACTTTCTATGACAGAAGGAAGTTTCATCGGCATATCATTTGTATTGATTGATATTTTTGTCCATATCAGTTAAAACAAGTGCCTCCCTTCTTAAAAATAATGGATCCACTCAATATGCACAAGCCAAATTGATATTTCAACTGATACCAAATGGATCTAAATAAGCCATGGTGAACCCAAACAAGTTGTCTTCAGGTTAACAGGAAATTACCGAGGAGATTTTTTAGAATATAATTAACAATGATGCTTCGTTTTAAATTTAGGTACCTTCCTCTTCTAATAATACACAGGAAGTGAGAAAAGACTACTCGTAAAAACGTTACAGTAATTTAATTTGACTTGAGTGGGAGCTCTTCCTCTTCTCTTAGATGACTTTCTGACTACTATCTTTGATGCTGTTTCTAGGACCGGTCATTTGTTCATTATCAAAAAATAGTAGTTACATTTTATTTTCTTTAACGAAGAACAGTCCTGTTCAACATACGGTGCAAATGAATGCCCCAAATTTTTAAGTATATTGCTGCAGATGTTGAACAGGTTTTCTTGCATAGCTTTGGCTGGTGTGATAACTGAATACCTTTTATTTGGTTGTTCTGAAGGTGGACTGTCGGACATCAATCAGGTTGTCTTACCGTTCAATCCGAAAACAATGGCCACACCAGCCTTTGATTGATTTCTTATGGTTGCATTGTTCCTTTTACGTGCAACAGTTGGATGGGTTGTTCAAGAGCATCGGATTCACGCAAAAGAAGGCTGACTCACAGGTCAGATGGGCGGTGTTAAACACAACGTTAATTTTGCGCCGGCACGGAAATGTTCGATCGAAGCTGGCAGAAGCCATGGCTTCCAATAAATCTGTTGGGTCATGCGTCAACATGATAGAGCAGCTCATCGATGGTGCAGATGCTTAGAAAGAAACAGTGGAGCCGCACATCTTTCTGCCATTACCAACCCTACGAATCAGTCACATCCGCCATCCTTCAAGTAACTTTATGCTAGCAACAACACATGTGGATAGACAGACGTACACGCTGCAATAATATGTGTATATCAAACATATTCTTGATCAAGGGCTTTCGGAATATTTAGAGATGGAATACGGAGGAAGAGAAGAAACTCCCTGTCCCGGGATTTCTTTTGATAGAAATTGGAGATGGAAGACATTTTTTCTTGTAAAATTTTGACTTGCACCTCACCTATCATAAGTTTATATGACCGATGAGCTTAGAAAGGAACACTAGTATCTATAAAATATATGGTTCTTTCTTTGTGATACAAGAACAAGACCATCATCACATTTTATGACGTCCTCAAGATGACTTAGTTCTTGATGTCTAAAGTTTAGAAGCCAGTTATGTTTCTCAACTCTAATTCATATTTTCATTGCAATATTTCAACTACATGTATGCATCAATGTATCCTATATCACCACCCGTAGAAAAAAGGAGGAATTATCTAAAAGGGTCTCCCTCAGATCTCTCCTCCTCGTATCTCCCTCATCACCGTTTCCTTTGCTTTTACTACATATTCTGTTACATCATGGTCATCCTCCTTTGTGTGTATCCCTCCTACATGCATCACCTCTTTCCAAGAGCTCAGACGGAAAATGGTATTTTCAGTTCTAAACAATCCGTGGTTGCCATCAATCTGTGCAAAGATGAAACATTAAGCTCTCACCTACTACCACCTAAACTTTTTGCCAATGCCATCTCATTTTCAAGCCAAATATAATTGCTCCATATGTCGAGGGTATGGAATTAATTATACAATGGGACTATCAAATGAATGAGCTATTTTCATCAAATCTTTTAAAGCATCTTGAAACGATGTACGCATGATCAACGGTATATTTACCAAAAAAAGCATGTTCAACGGAATAAATTGTGTTAAAAAGAAATTAGACATCTAAAGTCAAGCCCACTTCAGGATTAAAAACCAATACCAATAAAATCAAGAGAGAAGCAAGACACAATCTTAATAATGTAAGTAACAATTGCTTGTTTTCCATTTTGTCAGTTATACTTTTTTATTATCCAGGGTAGATAACAGTTCCACCCGCACATGATGATACAACTTCCATCGAAGAAGAACAAAAAATGTTTAAGAAATTTGCAGGCATTAACATGCCCACAAATTAGCTGCAGTCTCTTAAGGCTAAGAAGGCAGAATTTTCAAAATTCCCGCATTTTGCAACTGTAGCAAACAAATTTTTGCAACGAAAAAATAGGCTCTAACACCGTAGATAGTATAGTGATGGGTTTCTCGGGAATTATTCACCATATTCAGGTAAATTTGAAATTTTAATTAGGAATTGGACATGCCTTTTCAAATTCTTCTTGCTCTTTGCGACACAAGTCAAACTCATTTGTGTAATAATACATACAGCTTGCATATCCATCCATCTCTTTCGTGCACCTCTGATGCAGACCTTTTAACCTGCAGCAATAAAGCAATTGTTGAACCTCAGAACAAATCATTATGAGACGATCCTAAAGTTAACATATGATGCCTGTAATTAACAATAAGAATTAATGATTATACCTTGAAGGTGGTGTCTATAATCTATCTACATATTATGACTAAACAAGGTGAATGACTTATAGCTAAAAAGAGTTACGGAAGAAATATAGCCAAGGAATATGCATAACGTATTAAAGACCTAAATACGATTTCATTAAAAAGATGCAGAATTAGAAGTGATGATTGCATTTATTCACACACAAAAAACATATTATATATATCTGATTTGAAGGAACCATTCTAGAGATTAACATATGATAAAGTGACCTCCCAAAATAAATATGATATAAGCAATTCATAAATGAGATCATTAAATATCCAAAATTCCAAATGACAAAAGGAACTTAACAATCTTGTTATTGTTGTGAAATCCCAAAATTCAGAAGTTTTACCATTTGGAGGTACGTATGCTTGCACATGGTAAGTTTGGGACTTGATCAAGCATAGCCATTCCAAATACCACACTGGTCTTGACATTTATTTCTATCCATTATATTTCTTTAATATTTCCTTAATATTTCTACCATGGAAAATAAATTTCTTTAAGAAGATCAGTGGTACAAAACATTATAATTGATCAGTAGTACAAAACATTTTTAAGGACCAAACCAGTTGTCTGATCATATATGGTTGGACTGCTCCTTCTGGATTTCTTGTTAGATCAGACAAACAATCTAAGCTGTAATTTCACTACATGAAGTTGACCATCTTAATCTTTTTTTTCCAAGTATTTTTATCTATGGCCAAACCTTCAATTAAAGTACATAAATTTAATCTTTTCTTACGATTTCTAACTAAATAGTTTTAGATCTACCTCTATTTCTTTTAATTTAAATCTTTTTTGTTGGATCATGATTAAGATAAATAATTAAACCAACTCACGGTTAAAACAAGATTGGATTGCTTGAAACAAAGCAAATTTAGATGGGTATTGCAGCAATGATACAAAGATAGAATACCCAATAAATATTTCCTTTTCCGAGCAATGATACTATGTAAACATTTCACCTTCGATGACCTCCATCTATGATGGAAAGAAATAACATCAATTAGTCAGGCAAGAAACAGTTCTGAAGTGAATGAATTTAGAATATGAGTACCACACTGACAGAAAATAGAAAATAGGAAAGGATGAAACATGACAGCAAAACTCATTATCACCTAGATACCCGTTGGCCTTTTGTTTGGGGTGTTTTTCTCTTTTATTTTGTTCCTTGGTTTGTTTTATATTTTGGGGTTTTCCTTTTTGAAACCCTCATCTTCATTCTGTTTTGTTTTTGTTCTTTAGCTCGACTATAGTCTATGGCTTGTGTAGGCCTTCTTGTTTTCTCATCATTTTAACTTTCTTGTGTTGTTGCTCAAAAATAAATTAGTTAACAAACCGAACTCAACCATGTTTAGCACTTCAGTTCGGGTTTTTTAGTGTAGCAGTTCAATTCAGTGAGAAATATCTTCAAAGTTCAAATCAATCCACATGATTTGGTTTGTGGTTCCAGGGATGGTAACCAAACATAACCTAACCAGATAAGTATATGTAAATTAAATATTTAAATTTTGAATCATATGCAACAAGTTATGTAATATTTTTTGGTATATGATATTTATAATTGTTTTACATACACTATAATGCTATTACGTAATTAACATTAATAATAACACTATAACGTTATTACAAATATAATTTGTTAAAGAATCCTAAATATCTAAATCTCATCAACAAATATATTTAAAAATATATGTTGATAATTTAGAAAATATCATGTGTTCATGCACGTTTTTGTGTGTGGGTGGGGGCACAAACAATGTGAGCATCTTTTAATTCCCCTTTAATATTTTATTGATAGGCTAAACCACAAGCACATCAATTTGAATGGTTCAATTCAGTTTCTACTATTGTGGTGGTTTTTTCTGAGAAGTCTCTAGGCTGGTCTTTATGGTTAGATTTGTGATTGCGTATGGTTAGATTTTGCCAAACATACTTATTAAGACGTCAAGGTGCTTGAGCGGTAAGCTAGGACACCTTGGGCAACCAAGAAATGCCTAAGAACTCATACAAAATCTATTTTTTTATTAGTAAAGTATCTATTGTATATATTTATCAATGTTTAATGGTAATTATGTATACTTTCCACTCTGTTCTTTTATATAGCATTGAAATATATAAATATTCTTAAGATAAAATCAAAACCCCTAAACTAAAAAAATAGACATGAACCATTAACCAAATGCCTGAGAGGTGCCTAGGTAGTGCCCATCCAACGGCTCCCACTTGGCATGGCCAAGGTCTAGGTGTTAAAATGCGCAAACATTATTTTCCATCTTGGCACCTGCCTTGATAAGTATGTTGCTGCGTGGTATTTTTCAACGTATGCCTCTAACTTTTGAAGTGTTCACTTCCTTCTAGCTTGTGTGTATATTTTAGGAATGAAAAGTTGACAACTGATGAGGAACAAATGATTGACATCTTTTAAGCTACAGGTAATATTTATATCACAGTCAACAATTGAAGAGATATTTACAATATAAATTCAATGGTCTCCTACTGGTCGGCAAGGCCTTTGTGTACACTTGAAAGAGGATTGATTTCAAAATCCTAGTGAGGGACAGGCTAACTTAGGTCAAGGAAAAAGATAAGGATGAGTCAGATCACTTGCATTTGGACTGATATATTAAAGTGAATGACTAACAATGCAATTCCAGGATACAGGGCAATAGGACACTAAAATACATGTTGGATATTATTAGTAAATAGTAAAATAAGGTTTAAGAATAAAATATAAATGGATCAACTTGAAAGAGGAATAATTTGCACATCCTGGTGAGAGGCAAGATCACTTAGGTCAATGAAAAACGGAAGATGGATTAGATGACTTGCATTACTACACACCGTAAAGGATGAATGGATTAACATGAATGACTAATTAGTCAGTTCTAAAATTGAGAAAATATGCATGGTGGAGATCATTGATAGACTACTGTGTAAGGTTAAAGAAAGGGCATAATTGGCAATATTTTCATGCTAAATGTTAGTGAGAGTTTTCACATCATGCTTACTTCCATTCTATAGCCATGAATATGTTATTTCATCACTGAACCACGAATTCCTTGTTTGAACGCAATATTAGCATTCCAGTATGGCAGTACCATGACTTCAAACAACAACAAAGAGAGAAATACTACGAGAATCAGAAGTTACAAACTATATAAATAAGAAGTTGGTATTGAAACATTGGCAAATGACTATACAACCTCAACAATGTGTATAGTCATAGAGTACATACAAACAACCATCACCCAAAACTCTCCAACATGATATAAAAGTTTAACATCTATGGTCACTCACCCTAGAGCATGGACAATGTGATTTTGATAATACACCTAATAAGTCTCTCAAATGGTGGATACAAATCCTGTCTCCAATAAGTCAGTCTATAGATGTTCGCTAATTTGAAAGTCAAATCATCATTAATTGCTTGCGTTGTGGCATGAGGTGATTTTTTAAAGCTTCTGCCAAACAAATTTGGAGTGGTAAAACTACTTTTCATTCAATGGATGGATCCCATGACATCTTGATGCAAGATTGCACATAATTTACAAGATTAATAGTATTTGTGAGAGCATTAAGTTGGTCTTAGATAAATGGGTAAATAGATATCTGATTACATTAGGATTCCATTACTCATTGTCTATATATTGTATCATAAAAATGTTCATTCACCTCAATCTTTCTTCTCTGTTTGGTATTAGAACACAGGTAAAACCCTAGGGCAGACACCACCACCACTCAGCAGTCACCTTCCTCTTTCTTCCCCTTCCCATCTCTACGGGCAGCCCCTTACACCCCCCCTCTCCAAACACCAATGCTAGCCCTCTTTCACCAAGGAAGCTGGCACCTAGGGAAGGGAAGCCCTAGCCTGTTGCCAACAACAAACAAGGGCTGCATTGACAGCTAGGACTACCAGGTCCCCTCTTCTGCAGTGCATTTAGGGCCATCCACTCCTAAATCTACCACCAGTTGCATCCAAGGGTCCTTATCTTCCTGACTGGTCACTTTCCTACTTGAACAATCAATGTACAAGGCTGTGTCTACTCAAAACTGCTGCAAATCTTCCTACTCCACCTATTTTTCCTACCTACAAAGCCCTTATTCTACCTCTTGTCACTTGCAGGACTATTGTTTTTTACACTGGATAGATCTAATCAGCAACCAAAATTGGCTGCAAGAGAACTTATAGCCAAGAATCTCTATGAAACATCTGAAAAACTCAATGAAAAGAATTACATTTTGCGATCACAAAGTTTTCAAACCTTTATTTCTGCTCATTGGAAGATAAGGCACCTTATGCAGCCTCCTCCAAAAATAAAGGATAATGCACATAATAATTGGTATGTCAATGACTCAAAAGTTGTGACATGAATGGAGAACATACAGCCAAAGTGTAACCAAGGGTATTATGATGCTACGGCCGGTGAAGAAGATTTGAGATACATTGAAACAGATGTACAGACACAAGAAGAGTATCTCCTGAGTATTTAAGATGAGTGGATATCTACATTGTGCATGGAAAACAGATCAGTATAGGAGCACTTTGCCACTCTACAGACTTTATTGGTGTTAAAGGTTTATCAGCTTCCAACTTCACATGCAACAACTATAAGACGTTAGCAAGATGAGCTTGCCATTGGCACTTTTGTCAAGTCTAACTCCAGAGCTACCACCTTGAATATGTGAGTGGATACTAGGATATGATACTCTTCCTAATCTGGAAACTACTTTTGCCCATGTACTACAAGTCTCCATAGCCATACATACAAGAGACTACAGTTGGGGGCACATACCATGTGATCACTTCAGTCATACAAACCACAAATATGAATGGTGCTAAGAAAAGTTTGAGAGACTGGACACAAGTAGCCACAAAGAACACTGCCACTACAACAATAGCAAATACTACCATTGTCGCACCCTATTAGTACCCTGACAATTATCATATCTCAAACTATGAGTGATACCTGCAACTTCAAGCCACTAAATCCTCTACCACTATGGCTCTTGTTTCCACTTTAGATATGGGTAAATGTACGGTGACTACTGAAGAGAGTTCCTAGATTATAAAATCTAGAGGTTTCTCTCATATGTCAAGTGCATGTGACCCTTTACCTACTTAATTAGCCTACCTAATATCACTTCTTTTACTATTATCAATGTTCATTCATGTTCTATTTCTGAAGAAAATACTATTCAAGTCTCCTCCCAAATCAGAATAAACAAAGTCTTTATATATCTAACTTTCTAATTAATGTACATACAATTAATGTATTGTGTCACCTCTTTTCCCTTTCATTATATTTTTCAATGTTTGCAAATAAGAAAGAGGATGGGTTTAGGTAGAGGTGTTATAAATGGATCGTGTTGTGCTAGCTTGGCATGATTCAATTTGTGCCTAACACTATTTGCGTCAAGTTGTATTGTTCCAGAAGTGTGAATGTTACAACCCAAGTATAACCCATGGTTTATGACCAATTCATGTTATGTCAGTCAACAATATAATTTGACCATACTAAGCCATGTTGAGACAAAAATAAGATAGAATCTTATTGTAAAGTTTTCAGAATACCAGTTCCTTTATTAGCATATCAATATAAAGTTTGGTATATTAAAATCATGATGGAAAATTTCTATTTGATTTTTGGCATATCATTGATGTAAACAACATACTAATTTTATTACAAAGTTCTAGATTTTATAGGTTTGACGTATCAATATAAAGTTCAATATATCAAAATCATGATAAAAAATCTTTCTAGTTTTAACATATCATTGATATAAATGGTATACCGATTTTATTGCAAAGTTCTAGGTTTTATAGGTTTAGTATATCATGTTATATTGGCCTACATGCTTAAAGCAGATCATGTTGGTATGACCCAATTCCATCAAACAACTGCCTAAAATAACCTGAAATATCATGTTGTATTGGTCAACAACACAATTTGATCATGCTAGGCCATACTAGCACGATTGAACCTAACACAATTGACAATTCTAGGTCTAGGCCATAAGTATGGAGGAGTGTACCAATTGGTTCAAGAAGAAGTTCCACATGGATTGGTAGCATCGATGCCTACATCCTTGAGTGATATTGTTATTTGAGTGTGAATCATGTCAGTTGGATAAACACCATCATACCATTTTAGATATCTTCAATTAGTGTCTAAATAGTCTTTTTGATTTAATTCATTGTAACATTTAAAGTATTGGTTGTGTTTCATCAGTATCTCACTATAGATAATATTATATCATTTTTGTTAATTATTCTCGGTTTTTCAAGTCTATCTACTTAAGATTGTCTATATGTTTTGAATATTTTTAAATAATTTTTGGCCAAAATAAAAAATCCAATTTTCTGTTACACTAAAGTGTTTTCCCTTGAATTTTTTTAAAATGAATTTCAAAGCTTTTGTGCTTCACTTAGAGTAATTCATCAAACAACTTGTCTACACACTTCATAACAAAATGGTATAGTGAAAAGAAAAAACATCAACACATTCTAGATATTGCCCACACTATTTTGTTACAAATAAAGATGCCAAAATATCTTTAATTTGATGTGATACTCACAACTTCTTTCCTTTCCAAGTGGATGCCTTTCATTCTCCTTAGAGGTGAGATACCATTTTGTCAACTCTATCTTGACTCTACGTTATTCTCTCTACCTCCTAAGATGTTTGGTTATGTTGCTTTTGTTCAATACCTCTCTTCTAGTCTAGATAAGCTATCTCTTTATTAGGTCTATTAAGTGTGTTTTGTTGGTTACACATGCAAAAGTGATCATTATTTCCATCTTCCTACTAGGAGATATTATGTGTCTACTAATATCACTTTTTCAAATCACAATCCTAATTTGAGTCCTATGGGACACCATCTGAAAATCCTCCTTTATCAACCAGTGTGCCTCATGATGGTAGCTTCAAGGTTGTAAACAATCAAGCTAATCATCCATTGCAAGTGTATCATTCTCAACAACAAGCACCACCTCCCTTCACCAAAACTAATCTTGACTACAAATGCAGATCCAAATACATCAACTCCCACTACCTCAAACCTTGACATCGCAAATGCAATATGAAATGGTAAAAGTATTTGTATTGACTATTCTATTTATAATACTGTATCCTAAGATAAACTTCACACAAAATTTCTCAATTTTCCTTTGTCTATTTCTTCTTAAGTCTATACTTAGGAATTATCAAGAGGCACTTTAGCTACCATATTAGAAAGTAGTTATAGATGAAGAAATGAAAGCTTTGAGATCACAAGGCACATGGGATTTAGTAGCCAATTCAGCAAAGGAAAGCATAAATACCTATAGATGGATGTACACTGTCAAATACAAACCAAATGACTTAGTGGGTCAATATAAAACACAACTAGTGTTCCATGAATTTACTTAGACATATGGAATTAATTATATAGAGATATTCTCCCCACTGGCTTGTCTCAACCCTATCCAAGTGCTACCATCCATAGTCATTAGTCAATTATGAGAGCTAGCTCAACTAGATGTGAAAAAAGCTTTTTTATATGGAGATCTAATTGAGCATGTGTTTATGAAACAATCTCTAAAATATGTTACTTAAGGGAGAACTTAGTATACAAACTAAAGAGGGTGATCTACAGACTTAAGCAAAGTCTACAAACATAGTTTGAAAATTTTAGTAGTATTGTGACACATGAAGGTTTTTGCCAGTGTGCAATGGACAATTGATGGGGGTTGTGTGATCCTAATAGTTTATGTAGATGGCATTCAATTGATAGGTAATGATATATCTTTTGGAAATATGTGGATGGCCAGAATGTTACACCCTAAACCCATTTCATTAGTGTAAACTTGTCTATTGGACATTCTCTAGTTTACACTAGTAATTACTCAAGTACCTAATCCCTAGTTTCTTGGCACTACTCAGATGACATTGCAAATAAGTACTTTCCTGAATACCTCTATGAAGCCAACACCAACAACCTATGGCTTTTAACATAGAATGATCTGGGAAGTGAACAATTAAATTGACTAGTCGTCACAAATTAACTATACAAATCAACTACTACCGAAACCACAAAGAGAATCATGAGCTTTTATAGTAGTGCTTGTATCATTTATTTATTATAGATGAATAACTTCACTGACCAAGTTATTTAAAAGAGGTATTGTCTTCCATTGAATGGAATGATTAACGTACCAAGTACTGTACTAGTAAAAATAGAATAGAATTCCATTTCACAGATAGATAAACTCCTCGCGGCAAATGAAGAAGAACGTCTTTTAATACCTAAAATTACCAGCTACTATAAAAAGGAATCCAATGCCACAACCGCTCTAGATAACCAACAACGTTCGTTCCAGAGACCCATTGCTTTCACATTTAATCCTCCTTCCTTCCTACCCCATCCATTTTCATTCAAACAAAGATTCCGGTCGTAGGTATTGGGGCACGAATGTGAGAATGCAGATCGATGAGTAAAACAGAAGGGAGCAGAAGAACATAGTACAGCAAGCTTACAATGAGAGTACGCAGCGGGTTACGTCGCGGCCCTTGTCGAGGCACTTGTCAGGGTTCGGATCCTTCTTCTTGCAGTTGATGAAGGCCAGATTCTCCGCCCTGCACCCGGCGGCGATGTGCTTGGACGACGCCATCAGGACGGCCGAGGTCGGGATCGGGTCGCCCGCCGCGTCCGCGCTGCTTGCCATTCCGAATCGAACCTACACTGCAAGAACGACAAGAGAGGGCTTCAAGGAGAGAGAGGAAAATGCTAGAAACCGCTCCCGATTGCCGGCTGTTGTGTGAAATCTCCGGAATCCGGTCCTTTTGACGGAGGCCGAAGAAGTCGAGAACGCAGGGCAGAGAGCCGAGAGTAGAAGATTGAGTTGGAGATAACACCGTTCCACATTTTCCACTTATCTCACAATTACACGGACGAAATAAAAACTTGAGAAATTATATACCGTCATTTAAAAACTTAATAATCAATATTATCAAATTAATGTTTGGTGAAATTAAATTGAAGATGATGTAAATAATGACATGCTATTACGTTTGATGGTACGAACACATTGTTATTTTCTACAGCAAAACCGTACAAAAATACCGAACACACGGTGATTTTATAGAATTAAAATACGAGCGAAGCTCAGATTTTTCCATATCTTAGACGAAGAAGGTGATGATTTCATGTAGACAGGAAAAGTAATTTCTTAGATGTAAAGATTTTCGAAAACATATTTATAGAGACATATGTAGTCGTTCGTAAATAGAAATGTAAGAACAAGAATATGATGAGAATTTTTGGAAATGTGTGAAATTTTCAACTTTTGAATTCTAAGAGGTTCTAAAGTTCAAAAGTATTTAATTTTTATATCTAGGACAAACTTAGGGAACTTAGGGAAGGTTTATATATAAGAGAAAGTGAAGGAAGAAAAAGTAAGATAAAATAGTGAAAAAATGTAGTATATTTGTATATGATGAAAAGTCTATCGTTACTTTTTAAAATAAAGTTATCTTCTTTTACGAATTGGAATGTTTCAAAATGATAGAAAGTGAAGAATAAAAGAAATAAAAGAAAATATAATTTATTAGGTTCATATGTTAAAAAAAATAAAATAATAATAATAAATTTTTACAATATATTATATTTATATTAACCTCGTAATGTATAATATATTCTTATGAAGAATAAAAATATTTTTATTTTTTTTATAAATTTAAGATGTTTAAAATTTTTTTATGTTATTTATTTATATTTTTTTACTTTTTGTTACTTTGTAAACATTTTTGTTACTTTCTTGTCAATACAAAAACATCATATTTTCTAAAGACTTTTCTATAACTTTCTATAATTTTTTTTCTGTTACTTTTTAAATTTTTCGATATTTTCTTTTTTATTATTTTCTATCACTTTTTAGCTACACAAATAGACTCTTATTTCTATTGAAAACATGTAATTACATAAATAAAATAAAAACTTAAGAAAATATAAATATAACAAGAGAACAAAGCTATTACAGATATTCAACCTTTTTTATTGTAAATGCATAATTCTACGAGTATAACAAAAGTAAGAATAGGAATAAAGAATGAGATTATACAAAGAGAATTTATGTGAACAAGAAATATCATACAAGACGTGTCTGTGCAAGTAAGAAACAATGTAATTTATTGAAGTTATACTATTCACTAAGGTTGTATGATTCAAATAAAGATTATGTAATTTGTAACATCTATAAAGACTTTATAAGGATCATACAAATAAGAGCAAGAATGATTGTGTACTTTATAATATTTAAATAAGAGAACGTAAATGATATCCAAAGAATTGTACAAATAAAATGTTTTAGTTATGTAAAATCAAAAGCTACTATTATACAAACAAATAAAGACCAACGACTCAAATCAACATCCAAAACAAAAAAAATACAATATCAATAACAATAATCAACTTAACTGAATACATTCAATTCTAAAAATTAAATTTTTATGAAAAAGTTGTGCAGGGAAAAACCTACTCATCCAGAACATTAAATTGTTTAGTTAAATTGAATCACCTCTCATTTTTCTTTATAACTCTCTGTCTTTAAATTGAAGCTACAACATTGTATCCGTGTCGTGTCAAAACTGTTAATTTTCTTTCAATCTCTCTCTCTCTCTCTCTCTCTCTCTCTTTCTACCTCCCGTGTTGAAGTGTTGATTTCAAACACTTTCCATTTGGCAAGTATGTATTATGCATTAAGTTAGACAAAAAAGATATTAAGAGGGTATTAGTGCATTGGAAAACGGTGAAAAGAGAATGATAGAAAATAATAGAAAGTCAGTAGAAAATTAAAGTATTTATGTATAAAATAAAAAATAATAGAATTTAAAATATATATGTTTATGTAAAAAATAATAATGAAAAATTATAAAATGTAAAATATATATGTTTATTCATAAAATAAAAAATATTAAAATTAATAAATTAAATATTTTTTATATTTATCTGTAAGATAAAAAATAACAAAATTTATCATAGATAATATAAGATAAAGTCATTTGTAATAATAGTTATAACATAAAATACATTTTATACATCTTCATTGTTTCACATATATCTCATAATATTAATTCTCATTTACCAAAGACATAAACAATTTCTATATAAAAATTACGTGTTAATATATTATATAATAATTTATATTTTCTTTTGTTTCATTTTTCATTATTTTCAAAGATCAAAAGTTCAAAAAAATAAAAGAAAATTTTTCTTATATATTAAAGGAAAATGATAAAAAAATGAAGAAAACTCATTTGAGGTACAAACATCTAGAAAATAATGAAATTTTTTTTACCATTTTCTTTTTCGATTTTTTTGTCATATTTTAGGTGTACAAACACTCCATAAATCATCGTAGACTATTTTCAAATACCATGGATTTTTGTCCTCCCAAAGTTCCACAAATAATCAACTTCTCTTCCACACAACTCCAAATAAATAAATAAATAACTTTTTACAAAACTAGTTTTTTAAAAGTTAGCTATGACCTAATTGGATTTATAAATAGATCTATTTTTAAGACTAATACTTAAGCTTCGTTTGAATCGTTTGGATTTGTAAATATATCTTTAATTAGATCTATTTTTAAGACTTACGAATGACCTAATTGGAATCTGCTATTGAATCTCCAATTGTCCACCTGGATAGAGTACAATTAACCTAATTGTCATCTTTGGTTAGTCATCACACATATAATTTATGTAAATTAAATAATTGTATTGATTTAAGCATCAAATAATTACAAATACATGATGATAAAATTTTTACTTAATTTGATTTTACATTATTAATAAATTATCCATTAGCATAGACACATTTGATCAGGCATCATGAGCACTCTCAATCATCGTGAGTAGCTTGGACAATCCTAAGTCATACTACCTGGGACAATTTTGATCACTTCTGATCTCACGTGGAACTGGAATTTTACTGATTTGCTGTCATAAGTTGAGTTCACTTAAGGCCCTACGATTAGCTCATTTTTGACTTTGTAAATCCATTGGTGATGCATTTTGAATCAAAACCAATGTTCCATTGTAACTTTCAGTTCTATTACAAAAACCATGATCTGGTCAATTAATCCATGATCACTTGCCACAAGAGGAAAAAATGTGGCACCAATATTAAAACCATGAGTGAAATAAAACCAGAATTTCTTCCCTATAAACAAAATGCCGTGTAGAAATACAAGTGTTTATACAAAGAAATCTGATCAGAACCTACTAAGAATGCATAACCAGTGACCACCAGCAATGCAGATTACTCAACCAAGAACAGCATATAAAAACATTGTCTGTATAAGATTAGGTTCTAATGAAATTGAACTTGTACATCGAATTACTGCTGTGTCAATAGAAAAACGCAAGATATGAGACAAAACTTTAACTTCCAAAGCAGGATTGCAGGAAGCATCCTCCCAAATTTGACCGGTGTTGCAACCGACATCAGTACTCTAATGGATTCCAACGTCTTCAAAGCATTTCTAGAATGCTCTCGCCCATATTTTCCAGATCTTCTTGGGATAATAGTGTCTTCCTCATGCCACCACCTGCACTATCATAAGGCTGCGCCATCTTCTTCAGAAACTGTGACATTAGAAAGAGAGGACATTCAATGAACGATACAATTCCAGATATGGAAGAGGCAAATAAATGAAACCGTGACGTGTATTCTTATTGCTAATACATGATTGCTACATTACGAAAGAAATATATGCATACAAAGCTACAGAAAAAGATGCTGGGATGTCAATGATCGACTTAGGTCACCAATCATAATTGCATACCTCACGGGCTATGTGCAAGGCCATATCAGTACTCAGGTTCAGGTGAGCATCACGCAAATGAGACAAAATCCATGCCGGCAATTTGGAGCGCTTGTCATGGCGACTGTACCTGTAAGGTGAAGAAGAATACAAAACATTTAATAGTACATTAATCCTCCCAAGTGTCAAAACATGCAATGATCAAGAAGAATATGAAACAATACACTAATGTTATATCTACAGCAAAACGAAATCCATAAATAACCATTGAAATCATAGAATAACCTAATAACAACATTATTTTAAAAACAAATTCAGTGGTTTGACTTCTTCAGATCAACTCATCACCATTTCTTTGCTCGGTTTATTTCATGCAAATTGAAACATGATTTGGGTAAATAATAAATCAAACGTACGGTTAATCCATGATTGAACCAATTGCTCATAAGTGGATCCTTTTGAATTTTAAATCCATAATATGCACTAGCGTTTACATTTAAGATGAACAAATGTCCAACTGTTGCACAGATAATCATCAAAAAGAAACGTCAAAATTAAATAATATATTCACAAATAAGAAAAAGATAATCTATATTTCCACAGAAATTGAAATCGCAATAAAACCCTATGGCCTCCTTTGATTAGGTACAATCTTAATATAATGCAATTAAATTACATTATGTAATCAAATTACAATATTTGGTAATTAAATATAAACTAATTATAAGATTATATAAAGAATCAATTCTATCATTTAAACTCATGTTTAATTAGTTGAGTGATGTCCCAAAGAATCTAATTCCTTATAATTAAACTTCAAAATTTATAATGATAAAAACTCAAATATTGTAATCTAATTAAATAACATAATTGAATTACATTACATTACAGATTGATTACCATCAACTAAACAAGACCAATGTGTATCACATCAACACACTCCAAGACATTTACATCAAGTGGAAAATGTGGAACCTAAACTTTGAGAAACATTGATATCCATAAAACAAGAAAGCCGCCTGACATTTATAAGCCAAACAAATACTTAAGTACTTCAATTAATATTTCATTTTGGCTAAAGACAGAACAAATAGCCTAAAATGATGTACTTGGAATGGGTATTGCTTTTCCAACAACATATTTAGTTAAAAAACAAAAAACCTGATAATTGCTTTTCAATAAAACTCTAGAATGTTTTAGATTATGAAAATTGAACCAATTGTGCATATAATCCCATAATCTAGCCCAAAAAAGGCCCAAGGATAACACTCTAGCAATATGTGGTAGTTGGATAATCCCATAAGGTGTTTTCTATTTTTTGATAATAGATCCCTGAACCATGCAAATGCACCACATCATAGCAAGAAATGGGCCTCCCTGTTGCTAAAGCTAACCAACATAACCTCTTTCAGAAAAGAGATAACCAACATGACATGGCCAAGATGAAAGAAATTTTGCTATTTTGTTACAAAAGGTAACACTTTTTAGCATTTGTAGCCAGAAAGAAAAATATTATCCATACCTCTTGTCTGCAAAAATCATCATCCCATAATCTGCTTTTGATCGAATTACCCGGCCTACACACTGTGCTGCTTGCCGCTGCCAACATAATAGTGCAAATTACATTGATGGAATACCAATTCCATTTCCATATATAGTCAGGCAAATGGAATGAAAACATTAAACTAATGAAAGAATGATAAAGTTGACCTGTTGAACATACCAATGCATCAAAAGTAAGGAAATCACCCTCCTTTATCTGAAATGTCTCTCTCAAATATTCCAACCTAGCTAGTAAAATCCTGCATGATAGAAGGCATTACTAAATTAACAATAACTCGTACAATCAATAATTTCATTTTTACATTTTCAGAAAATTGAATGGAGTAAAAAATAAAAATAGGTTGTGTTTGGTATCAAGCTAAAGCTTTTTTGAAAAAACCAACATATTTATAACATGTGATAATCAAAACTTATATGATCCCATTATATAAGTTTATATGGTTACAGTTAAGAATCTAGCATTCAAAATAGTAAAAAAGACAATTTTGCTAATAATAACAAGAGGTGGACAACAATGATTGACAATGTTCGATGGCAGGCTGCAGCAGTCAACAACAGGTGATGGTGGTCAATGAATAGTGGTGATAGTTGTGGTAGTGGTGGATCTCAACAACAAGTAATGCTGATAGATGGCAGGCAGCAGCAGTTCACACCTTGATGGCAAACAGTGGTGGTCAACTATGACAAGCAACAACAGTCCACTGTGGTAGTAAATTGATGGCCTTGGTTTCTTGATAATAAACCTTAGAACATGAGGCCACTATTGGAAAAGTAGAAAATAATAAACTCTTCAAAGAGCTATTGAAAGTAGTTAAGCAACATGGTTTTTTGAATAAGTAGCAAGCAAATTGATGTGTGGGAATGTCTTTCATACAAACACAACAACCAAGTAACCATTGAGTCTCCTCAGTACGCTCACTCTTACATTTCCATTCACCGATAAATTTTCAACAAAATCAAATTGATATTACAAGATACTTCATAGTTTTTTTTTTTAAATCACAAAATCAGGAAAAAGTTTAATTCTGATCAATTTTAAAAATTTTGCATAGTTCTCCCTTATGGAATGAAATTTGATTTCAAAATCAAGACAAAATAGAAAATAATTCTAAATAGATTTAGTGCAATGACTCAAAATTTCATGATTTTCAATACCTTATAATGAATCTAAAATCACAATTTTACAAATTTTTTACCTTCCAAAAATCTTACCCAAGCACAGCCTAAATAGATTTTATATAGTGACCTAAAATCTTATGATTTTTATCACTTTAAAATTGACATAAAATCATGATTTTGCAAAAACTTAAGTTTCTAAAATTAGTCCCAAATGCTACCTTAATATCAAATTCTACATTCACGAGTATGGATGCAAACAATCAAAGATGCAGTATGAATATACGCATCTGTTTTCAGTATTAAAACAGGGTAACACATTTTTTCTCCAGATACAAGGAAAATACTTTTCCTACAAATTAAACTTAATGGATGAGAAAAGACAAAGTGATCTGAACTTGGGATGGAACATTGCATCACTTATAAATTATAAACCATAAATTAATAAATAAACATAATATTATTATACATAAAATATCCACATATCCATATATGTATACACATCCATCCAATTTCATAAAATCTATTCATGTTTGTCTCTATGTACAATCAAAACGCATAAACATATGTGTATGCACTTCAAAAATGAATACAATTGTCAATGGTGGATCTACATACAGGCCAGGTGGAGCACCTACCCCACCTGATTTTTGGAAACATTTAAAAATATGGTATATATTTAAAACAATTAATTTTATGGTGAGTGCTTTATTTTTTTAAAGGATTATATAATTAACTATAAAAGAGGTGATAAATGCTTATTGAGGAAACAAGAATTAGATCAACAAATGGTCAAAGATAAACATGCATCAATTTGTATTTGAAATTTTTAACTTAGTGGTTGAATTATTATTGAAAGTTAAATCATTTTTACAATCAAAAAGTAAGTTAAATAATTATGTCAATGAAAAAAATGACATTTTATATTTATGCCTTGCTTCAAATGATGGATTTACTTCTTGACAAAGGCAAATGGTAAACTCTTGTTTAACTTTGTCTTGATAATCTCTCAAACAACAATATTAGAAAACTTAGTAATACAACTCAATACATGTATATTAGATGTTCGTTATGATCTATGTTGTGAAATGAATAAAACTAGTGAATCTTCTCAAAAACATAAGTAGCATAAAATTTATTTTTTAGTCTATCGATGGAGACATTCACTAATCACTATGAACTTTGTGAAAGGAGAGTTTATAACAATAAAAATTATAAAGAATAACTAGCAAAATAAATAACTAAAGAAATTTATTAATAAATTGTCTATGATGAATGAGATTTTGCCAAGGATGTTGGCAATAACAACCTCATGAAAGAGTTCCAAGATTTACATAATTGATCAGATATCCTTTGAGTAACTTTTGCAATTCTACTATCATATTAATTTTAATATTTTCCAATTACTTTATCTTATAAAACATAGATTTTTTATTTTATACTGATATTTTTCTGCATTGTATTTTTAAATGTATAAGATAAAAAGGGTGTGCTTATGGTACATGCATGGTACCATAATTTTGAATGGGCATCATTAATTTTTAATTTCAACCATTCATGTAAAGCATGTATGATTGAATTTGTAATTGTAAATAAGAATCATAACAAACAATGATAGATACATCTTACGTTGTTGCTAGAGAATTTTTGGGTACCATAGAAATTTTCTAAAACCATATTTTAATTAGTACTCCACCTTATAGAAAATCTTGGGTCCATCATTGACAATTATGAATATCCATATATAATTTGCATGTGTTTGCATCACTATTCATGACATATTGATAGAAAGAAAATAAGGTGAATAGGCATACCTGCTAAGTGTATATTGGAAAGGAACCCCAAACATTATAACAAGCCTTCCATAATGCTGATCAAAATCTATACCTTCAGCCACCTTTCCTCTGCATATACCTCTAAATGACTAAGTCTTGAAAAACAAAAAAAAAAGTCCACAAAATTTATTAATTCAAACAGAATGTTCACAACTCAAATTATGTAGTTATCTACTTTACATTCCACTAATTTTGTGGGTGCTCAAAATCCAAGAGTAGTCCTAAATTTTAATTTTCTGTCAGACTCTGCTAAGGTGAAAAATAGACATGCTCAAAAAAATAATACGTCAATATCATATCAGTACAAACATGGTAAAAAATCCATATTAATTAGAAATAATTTATGCTAGTGCCATGTCAATAAATGACAAACTAAAAATAAGTGTTGAGAAAAGTTTGACAACATATGCCAATAGTTTGCACTACGATGAGAAGTATAGAGTCAACAAACAGCTATCAAAGTCTTAATCCCACTATCAAAGTCAACAAGTTGCAAATATAGATGGAATTTTTAACAATTTAAATTAAATTGTCCCAATACATACATCATGAAAAAAAAATTCATGTTGAGATAATTTTCATAAATGAAGAAAGCAAACAAGATTGTCACATAATAAACTTGAGCATGTGATGCAATTGCCTGGCATTTTTCTCTTGAAAAATGCATGAAAATGTGATTAAGCCAGATAATATCTTACAGCAAGATCAGAATAACCATGATTCATCAAAAATAGTAAAGCACTGAGCATATATGAAAGAACAGACAAGACAGAAAGCTGGCTACGACTGCCCTCTTAAGAACCAAAGGACAATGACAGTGAACACCAAAGACAATGAAATCTAGTATTTTTGCAGTTTGGCACTGACCTAAGCTAAATAGGTCATCCTTATGTGTATTAAACAAAATATTGGTAGTTTAAATGTAGATGCAGCAAACTGAAAAAAAATGACACAAGACATAATCTGTATACATTGATGAAGCTGTTTAAATAGGATTCTTGAAGATAAAAAACCATTCTTAAAAAAAGCATATAAAAAATACCTTGCAACAGAGAAAAAAACAGCACCTCTTCCACTGTCACAAGCCCTGCGATAATTATCTAGAGCCAAAGTAGTTTCAACCACATCCTGTGTTTCAATAAGAACAAGTTTATGCTGCATAATGTCCTGCATTAAGAGTTATTATAAGATATTAGTATACATCACTATAACAGAACATTCCACATTCAGTGATAAGGCTAGATGCATAATGAAATAGCATGGACCGCGACAAAAGGTAGCTCACATGTCCAAGCATTGCTTATGCAAGAACACCACACCATTTGGCAGCCAATTAAGTAAATGATGTTGTGGATTGTGCGACTGTATGTAGTCAGATAAATGCATTATGTTGGACAGTCTCAGCACAGACTCTACATTGTGGGTTATGGGACTGAATGTCTCCCATATTCTACTATCAAAACAAACAAATAGCATAGTATTTTTGTATTTGAAATGAACAACAATAATGGGTATTCTGACATTGAACTTACCATCTAATCAATAAAAATGATTTACAATGTTTTCAATATATTACTATTTAGTGAAATATATTCCATAGAAGTGATAATCTCATGCTTTGCTTGAGTTAATTTTTCATGTAATAGATTTAAAATATCTAGAAGAGAACAGCATGGCACAACTCAGATTATCACATATCACAAAGAAAGAATGATGAAGAAACTAAAAAAATAACTAATCACCTGTAAAATACCCATTTCATTCCAACTGTTTATAATTCCATCCATATATGAGTAGCTCACGAAGAAGCATACAATACCATCAGGAACTATAGCTGCCATTTCTAACAATAACCGTCCATAGTTCCTCACAACACCAGGATCACTCCGCATGTCAAATTTTGTACTTACAGGAAGCTGATCACTAATTATTACGGAAGAAAGAAACACATTAGAAACCTAAGAAAATTGTGAATAATCCAGATTTTCATTGATCATCTTACGTGAAAGCATGGAGCAGATCTCCAAAATGAAGGTCAAATAAGTTAAGCATTTTGAAGAAGAATATTTAACACTGAATGTAGTTTGAAATCTTTTAAAGGGGAGAATAAATGATCGAAAAAATAAAATCACATTCTCAATGCACTTTGTACCTTCCACGTGTCAAAACCATTGGGCATATGCAATCCCTTGTCAAAGACATTTTGAAAGTCTGGCTAATGACAGGATTGAAGTTTAGAAGACGGGGGTATAAGTCGATTGGGCTTAATGTTCCAGAAGTAATGATAACTGACTGGAAGCGATCAAATACAGGCTTTATAGCAAGAGATGCATCATGGCAGCTAAGCTGTACGATATAGAACAAGAAAAATAACAGTGAATCAAAAGAACCTATGCAGTAAACCACAAAACATCAGATCATGTGAGGAAGGGGCAACAATACCTGTAGCACAGGATCAGGTATGTGTGGCATACGCTCATCATATGGTTCAATTATAATAGAAAAACCACGTGTATATGTTCCAACCAGAGTTGCAAAGTCACACACGGTCTGAATATGCGAAAACTCATCGGTGTCAGTTATTTCAAGTGTCAACATCAAGGAATGTAAGCGATCATAGCAGAACTTGAGCATTTTCTGATCGATTCCAGCCTGAGAAAATACTGAGGCAACAAAGTTGACTGGCCCTTCAGACTCAACGTTTTCAGTCTGCAAACGCCCCTTCAGATATTGCACTAACCTACGTAAAACTGCAACAAAATGCTCGGCTCTTCTAATATTTCCAGGGACAGCTTCTTTCAATATGTCATCAGGCAATGCAGGATTAGCAAGCCAAATGTCCGTGACTGTGACAAGAAAGTTAAATGAGAGCAGTGGGGATAGATGAAGTGATAGAACTCAAGGTAGATAACTAAGAAAAAATGGCATTGCTATAAATCATGCATACCTGGCAAATTCCCTCTCTGTGCCAAACCATCAACAAGTCGATTGTACTCGGCACGTAGCCTGCCAGCATCCGTAGCCTTGAACCTTCCTAGCAATTCAACCATTCAGAAACTAGTGATCAATATCACTCATTTAGAATACAAAAATGCCATGGTTGAAACCAAGTAGCAAAAAAATCATCCAATGGGCCATTGGAAGTTCACAACTGGCAACATCCCTTGTTGTTACAGATTTGTGCAAGGAAAGCAGGATCATCTAATGCAAAAAAATAAAATTCCAACCTAAGGCATCCAGTAACAAGGAGAGAAAAAAGAAAGACACTCCTTTTATTAATTCAAAATGTACCTATTGATCTCCTCGGTCATCCTACTAAGATTCCTCGTCGCCCCATCAAGTGTCTGCCTCCTAACGCTAACGCTGAGTGCCTCGATACACACATTATCGATATTATGTGCCTCGTCGAACACCACAACGCATTCCCTCTGCATCTCCTTGGAAATGATACCGGCCACCTTTGGATCCAAGAGGTACTGGTAGCTATACACAACCACATTGGCATACCTCACCACCATCCGTGCCAGGAAGTACGGGCACCACCCCTTCCCCTTCCCATACACCTTCAAATCATGCAGCGTATACACCCCGGGCGGCATGATGACCGCCTCTGGTCCCCCCGTCGTCGCCTGATCCAGATTCTCATAGAAAGAACACAACTTCACCTCCCCGGGAGCACTCTCGGCGGCAAGAGACCTCACCCAGCTGGCAGTGAGGCGGCGGCAGGCGGAGTCGATCGAGTCGCGGGAGGCCGAGGAGACGACGTCAGGATTGACGCAAAGGTTCTTGCGGGAGGAGAGGCCGATGGCTAGGAGAGGAGAGGAGGGAGGGAGATGGGAATACAGAAGGCGGAGCTCGGCTAGCGTTTTCTCCATCTCGTGGACGGTACGGGTGCAGTAGATGAGCTTGATCGGGGACTGGGGTTTGGAGAGGGAGTAGGAGACGATGAGGGAGAGAAGTGCAATGGTCTTTCCCGTGCCCGTCGGCATCTCAAGCACGCAGTGGCCGCGGGCGTCGAGGGCGCGCTTGAGGTCGACCATGTAGAGGTACTGCTCCGGGTAGATGTGGGCGTAGGGGAAGTGGACGGTGACGTCTTCGATTTGGAACTTCATCGTCGTTGGTTTGCTCCGCCGACGAGGGTGGAGGAGGGTTGTGTGTGGGGTTTGGATGTCTGGTCGCGAGTGGCCTGCGATTTTTAACGGAGGGTTAAGCACCGCTTCAGTCGTCCTTAGCGTCATCCGTACCGAATAATTTAAGATAACAACTTCGTTTATGGTTAGTTAATACCATTTCAGTCAATAATATAATTTGGTATATCAATTATAAAATTAATATACTGTTAAAGATGATATTAAATTTGATTCGATGTAAAATAAATGAGTAAACGTGATCCAAAAATAAACTAAAGCAAAGGAAGCACAAATACATAAAATTTACGGCAGTTCATTTTACAACTTAGAGCTGTATCTATTTCTGAAGCAATTATTTTTTTTACTATCTAACTTACGGTAAGATGGTAGAAAGGAGTTCAGTAGCTTATTTTCTTACTTATTCAATGAGTTGTTCATTTATCACAATCATGTCATCGACGTGTAATAAAATATAAATAACCTAAGCCCCAAATTATAAACGGAAGTAGATGCGTATATAGACGGGCTACAAAAAATTTATTCTCAGAGCTACTTGTTTTAAGCCATACTAAACATTTTGACGTTTACAAGCATAAAACTCAATGATCTTTATCTTTAAAAGTAAGAGGTTGAGCATCGTGTAAAAGGACATCTTTTACGTCAAGGTACCTAATCTTTCCAATTTTTAACTACGACAGTGATAAGCACACTCTTATGGCACTAGCTAGCTCTAACATCAAATGAAGAAATTTGCACCTTCTTCTTATATCATGACCCATTGGTTGCAAGATTGGGTTTTGTGTTGAATATGAATCGAAGCTGACAAGTGGAGAAGATGTTGGGAAGAAAAAGAAAAATGTGTTGATAAACACTTCCAACTTCTTATCTGTTAAGTTGAAACCAAGTAATTATCTTATGTGGAAGACACAAAATGTTAGGGTTCGTTAAATCACAAGGTTTATATGGTTTTATTAATTAATACGTTGATCCTCCATATGAGTTTCTGATTAGCAAAGAACGTGGGGTGGTTAAGAAAACTCCTAATTCTGTTTTTTAAATCTTGGAAATACATTGAAGAGCTTCTAAAGACTTGGATTGTTAGGAGTTTTAAGTGAGGAGGTTGTGTCTCAGGTTGCCTGTGTTGAGACATCTTTAGAAGCTTGAAATATTCTTAAAGTTAATTATGCTGCTTCTAATGATGAACAAGAGTTTTTTCTTTTCCAAAAAACAAATTTAATTGTCTTGACGAGCTTCTTAATAATTTCAGAACTATTTTTGTTGCTATCCTATATTGTTGATGAAAAGAAGGTGTTTTTTCTTGTTAATTGGTTAGATGATAAGTATCAATCTTTCACTACTTGTATCCTTAGGCCTCTTGCCCCTAGCTTTAGTCTTGTAGTACAAACATTAGAAAGCTATGAAAATAGATCACAACTTGCTGATGTTAGAAAAATTGTTGATGTTGCCTACTTTAGCAACAAAGAAAGAGGACGTGGAAGAGGCAGGAATAATGGAAGAAGATTTGGAGGAAATATGAGAGGTTACAACAACACTAGAGGTTGTGAATAATCAAAATGTTATCAAAAAATAAGGTGATGAAGATTTTAAGAGGAGAGTTAGTTGTCAAATTTGTGGAAAAATTGGTCATGTAACTTTAGAATATTGATATAGATTTGACCATTCATATCAACTTGAAGATACTCCTTAAGTTCTTGCAAGTATGTCAATTGAAGATAGGGTGGGAGAAGAATGGTACACTAATTCTAGACCAAGTGATCATATTACAGGTAGTTCAAGTATGCTTTCTTTTAAAAGCCCTTATTATGGTAATGAAAATAATTTAGTTACTGAATGGTAGAAGTCTTCATATCAAAAATTTAGGAATTGCCTTTTTAACTGGTGTTAATAAAACAATAACCTTGAAAAATGTTTTTTCTGTTCATGGAATTAAAAAAAAAAACTTGTTATCTCTATCTTGGTTCACTATAGATTTTCCTTACAATATTAAATTTGTTGATGATCATTTCAAAATCAAGAATAGATATACCAAAGAAATAGTTGCTGTTGGAAAAAAAAGAAGAGGGAGCACTTATATAGGATTCATATGAACAAAATAAAAAACTTGAATTCTACTAGATTGATAGATGTAATGAGTGTCAACTTTTCCAATGCTGTAGTTTACCTTTTGCTGAATCTAAATCTTGTGCTGATGAACCTCTTAATAAAATTCATGGTAATATATAGGGTCCTGCACCTATTCTTTCTCATCAAGGTTATAGATTTATGTCATTTTCATTAATGATTTTAGTAGATTTACTTGATACTATCTTTTGAATCATAAAAGTGAATTCTTGAGTTTTTTTAAACATTTTATTTCATATATAGAAAATCACTTTCAAACAATTATTAAGGTTTTTCAATGTAATTGGAGAAGAGAATACTCATCTAAAAAAAATTTAAATGAAAAAGGCATTAGTATTAAAATTTCTTGTCCTTATACTATTTAATAGAATGGGAGAGCTGAGAGAACATATCATCAGCTAGAATGTAAACTCTGAAAATATTACTAGTAATAATAAGATGAACTATAATTATAAGACCAAATCTAAGTCTAGTATTTTTAAGCCTAATCCTAAATACATTCATCATTGTGAAAACACAAACAATCTTGATATTTATAATAGTATTGTTGATGCTATAAGGCATGAAGGTTGGAATAATGTTATGCATGAAGAAATTGAAGCCTTTCAGAGTAATAAAATGTGGAGTCTTGTACTTAGAAGTGAAGGCACGAATCTTATCAATGGTAAGTGGGGAGAGACTGAAGGTCAAGTTAGTATTGATTATATAGAAATTTTTTCTCCTATAGTAAAATCTACTACTATACTTGTAATTTTATCTCTTGTTATTATAAATAAATGAATTATAAAGCAATTGGATGTCAAAAATGTTTTTTTACATGATAGTTTAAAGGAAGATGTTTACATGAATCAACCTTTCAGTTTTGTTGACAAAAAATTTCCTAATTATGCACGTAACTTAATAAAGCTTTGTATGGATTAAAACAAATTTTAAGATTTTAGTTTAAAAATTTTAGGGAATTTTTGTTTGAATATGGGTTTCATTCCAATCATAGTGATGTCTCTTTATTCATTTTCAAACTTAAATGGAAATGTTATGTATTTGCTTTCATATGGTGATGATGTCATTATCATTGGAAATAGTGATTCTTGTATTAGTAATTTTATAAAGCTTGTTAGTAACAATTTTTCCATGAAAGACCTAGGAAAATTACATGATTTTTTTTAGCATAAAAGCAACTTTCAAGAATAATTTTCTTCTTTTAAGTCAAGTCAATTATACTACCTCTATTTTAAAAGAATGTTCCATGAGTGAATGTAAACATATTAAAACTTCTTTGCCCATTAAGCTTGATAAATTTATTGTTACGAGTAGTCCTCAATTTTCCTAGCCTAATGTCTATAGAAGCATTACAGAGAGTCTCAACATAACTAGGCCAGATATTTGCTTTGCTTACATTGCTTGAACTTACTACTGTAGAATTGACCTAGCTAGCACGATTGTTTCAAGAACTTTGAATTAAATTGATAAACAGTCCAAGAATTTTGTATGATGATTTCAGCTGATCCAGTTTATCATAGCAAAAGAAATCATGTGGAAGTTGATTACCACTTTGTGTGAGAAAAAGTCACAAGATGACATCTTGTACATATCAAAACCAAAGATCAAATTACAAATGCTTTTTTTACCCAGTCAATTCCAACTACCACCACTCTTCAGTGATTCATTAACAAACTTGGTCTTGGTCTTATACCCAGACCATTAGTTTGAGGGGGGGGGCATGTAAAACAAGGTCATTATAAGCCCACATCAGAGGTCTAACAAGGTTACATAAAGCCCATCTAGCCCATTAGTATTTTGACTCGGAATGTTTTGTTTGTTTTCGTTTTTTGTAACAGATTTATTAGAGTCCTGTTAAATTGTTGTAACAGAACTTAATCACCATATATAATTTTGTGCTCGATGCCTTCAAAAGTGCATTCCTTTTCACCGAGTCGTCTTTTGTTTTCCTTTCGTCTCTTGCTACGAAAGATCTAACATGTCGAGACCAGATTTCACTGCATGTTCGTAGCTACTAAATAAAATAAGCACGATTGTGGAGAAGAAAAATGCAGTTCTTCGTTTATAGCATTTTTCCGGTCCTTGTGAACCAAGAACCTTAGCAATGGAACTAGGAATACCAGAAAGTCACCACTAAGTTGAGCAAAGAGATGTTTAGGATTAAGCTTACGTATCTTTGACTTAAACCTAGTTCGGATTCTATTGCTTGGATCAAGAGGAGACAGTGTGTGGCTTGACTAAAAGAAGACTCATGTTCCATGGGGGGGCTAGAGAGGAGACTCACTTGGGCTATATTTGTTCACAACCAACTCTCGTCCCCACGATCTTTGGGAAGTTTGTTTATCGCTTATTTTTATAATAGATACATTTCTTCCGCATAATGAATGAAGCAAATCATTCACATCGACCGTTGTTCGTAGGTGTTGCAACAAGGAGCGGTGCATGAATAACTCTGCACACGAGATATCTACTCTAACATGACCCTTTTGTCCATTTCACCACACATGATCTTCCATGCAATCTTTCGCAAAAAGCATTGCGTGCAATCTTTTGCTAGATTCATCTCCTTTTGTTCATCACTAGATTTGAAGGTGCTGAATAGAGCTTTCAACGCCAACTTAGGTTGATCCAGCCTAGCACGAGTTGACTTTCTCAGTCAATAGCCTAGCTAGGTTTAACAGGCCATGCTGGATCGAAAGATTTGTGAATCGTGCCATGTCAACACAGCCCGTGGTGCCAGAGGTCTGGCATGACATGGAAGAAGAACAATTGAGGTGGCAACAGGCAGACAACAAGCTAGAGGGGCAAAGAGAGAGAATGGGTGGGACGAGGACCAAGGTACAGGCAGGCAACGAGCGGGGTAGGGGTTGAGGAATACTGCACAAGCGGTAATGGACGTCGGGTGACTCGTACAACAAGTGAGGGCAAGGGTAGCTGACGGGGTCCATTCCAAAAATCTATAAATTAACTCAAGATTTTCAATTTCTTTTTACAGCAAATCACTACCCAATCTTTCCCTCTACGGATCACAATCCTCTCTCTAGTCTCTCAGTTTCTCATTCACAAATCAAATCAGATCGTCAAAAACTGATTGGTCTCAATGCCCACAAACCAACTACTATGTAAGGTCAAATCGTTGAAGCTAATCAGTCAATTTGACTAAGATCGACGATCGGATCATTGAAGCTGATCGGTCATTCGATTTATATTATTGGCCCAATCTAAGAGTATAAAAGTCACTATATATAAAATTAGTTCAACAACCTGATCTAATGATGATGGTGTAGACCAACAACCTAGTGAAATCCAAATACTAAAATGGGTGTCCATTTAAAGATATTGGTCTAAGGTTCGGTTAAACTAATCATAATTTTGTGTCAGACTGGGTAGGATTTCGATCAAATTGGTTTTGGTTCAGTTAAACCATTCACAATCTTCAATCAGGTTGGATAAGATTTTGAGTCTTAACATGAACGAGTGCTCAATCTTGGAAACAGTGACTTGATTCTGTTCGTAATAGATTTATTTGATGCTACAATACCAAATTTTCTCTTGTTTGGTGCTACAATACCTGATTTTCTCTTGTTTAATGCTTAAATGTTTGGCGCAGTGTTCTACGGTTCCAAGGAAAAACGAATACTTGTTGAAAACGGTGACTCAATTTGACTCTAGGCTTATTACATTTCTAGCTATATGCTTAAGGTCTAGCCAATGATAAAGACTTCTTATACTCTTTCTCGTGTGATCTTCAACATTCTTGTTTCTCTTCACATTTTCTTTGTTTATTAATTTGATTTTCATGTGCTCTTTTTCCCTTAATGATCTTACTTAAATCTTTATTCTTCATTCTTTATGTTGCATGATGTTTTTGTTTTTCTTTATATTTTCTTTGCTTGTTAACTTAATTTTCATGTGTTTCTTTCTGCCTGATGATCAATGTTTATTCTTCATTTAAGTTTTACATCAACAAAATTCTAGAGAAAGTTTTTCCCAACATTTATCAATTCTCTCTTGTTCGGTCAAATCAAACATCTTATTTAATTTAAACCAAAATTTGTCTTCTCTTTATATATATATAGCATATTTTATTTAGTTTAACCATAACTTTCTCTTGATCAAATCAAACATCTTATTTAATCAAATCAAATTAATATTAGATTTAAACCAAACTTTCTCTCTCTCTCTCTCTCTCTCTCTTTTTTACATCACATTATATTCAATTTAAGCAAATTCTCCTTTGAGGGAGGTCATGTCATGCTGAAGTAAATAAGGACATTAAGACATAGTCAAACTATGTTGGTAGACCGACACAACCCACAGGCCCGTCTTTGTAGGCTATACTTGGGCCAAACACTTTGGGTCATGTTGGTCCACCATAAATGGTAAGCAAGTTAGGTGCATTTACACTTATTATCAAGCACCGACTTCTATAAGAACTTTGAAGTTAACTGTATTTGGGCAGTAGTAGAACCAGGATGGATGACCACTTGGAAAGTTCTTATGCAGTGCCTATGGGCAGTAATGTTGGCTCTGCTCAAGCATTGGCAAGCTGTAGTTGTGTGCACCACTTACAAAAGTGGGTCTAGCAAGGCCTCCTACAAGCTTTCGTCTCCTTGGATACTCCTGGTGTATACCAGGCCATTTGAGTATCTATTGATACTCATATGTTATCACTTCCATTAATACTTTTGGTGTATACTAGGCAATTTGAGTATCTATAAAGGTTCACCTTTTATCAACTCTAAAGATACTCTTAGTATTCACCAAGCTATTTGAGTATCTAAGAAGTGTCCAACACAACCTATTAACAACTCTATTGTTGAAATACCACACAACTGGGAGACCTCCCGTACACATGGAGATTAGGAGATTCATAAATTTAGAGACTTATTCCACACGAAAAAACACTACAAACTTGTGCTGATGAAAAGATCGTGAGGGTATCGCTCTAATGTTTCTATCTTGTTGTGTTTAAACATCACTACTAAAGTGACGATTCACAAATAAACAGGAGCTAGTCTCCTTGACAACAAACAGTCTTAGCTAATTGAAATCAAATCAGTGATGTTGACGATAATATTGTGATGGTCGTCGGACTTGTTAGTGTTGTGAATGTGTTTGTTGCTCAATAATGCAACAACCATTCATGAATATTGGTTTTACTAACCTCATGACAAGTAAAGGAAAATTGCCTTGGTCCAATACAGCATGCACAATAGAATACAATGAATGGACACAATGAAAACACAATGAATTGAATGAATTTTTTTTTTTTTTTGTGTATAATGACAAACACGTGGAAAACAATTGCAGCCAAAATCTTTAAAAAATTATAATCAAGAATGTTAATTTGAAGAATCCTAGTAGATACTCTATTCAATATATACATAACAATAGAATAGCACTCCAATATTTTTTCCAGAAATACCACCTTGAAACATAAGGGTAAGTCCAATACCAATAATGGATCTATGTCTACATTCAACTTTTCAAATACGAGCATGAATATAAGAATATGAAATGCATAAATAAGTTCCTTGATCTAAAAGATGCTTGGCAAAATGTCTGTGTATTGTCCTCTTCTATAATCAAAGTCATCAAAATGCAAGCAGCGATCCACCCAAAGCAAACGCTGGCTTGTAAAGCTAAAACGTTGTAAATTACAACCACACCCTTACATTACCACTTGACCAATTGATTTTATACCAACTCCAGTGGATTTTAATCCAGCAGATCGATGATCGATCGATCGATCGATCGGTGCATGCAAAGAAGAATAAAAAAGAAGATTAGATTTGTGTACGTGTGCTGGAGCGCAGCATGCGTCGCTCCTGCTCGATGCCTTTGATTGTTCACCACTCCAAAAGAAATAATACAAGTCCCGAAATCATTATTACCTTTCCTAGATCTGATGCCGACAGCGAAAGCAAAAGAAAAAGGATCCACATGCATGAGCCCGATCTGCGCACATCCTTCCAGACCTGGCTTTCAGCGTGTAATCCCCACCCTCGTCACTTCCTGCTCACTCAGTTCACCGTTTTGCTGCGGTCGCCCTTCCCCAGCTGTCGTCTTCCATTCACATCCATGTCCTTGTCCCATGCAAATTAATCAAAGTTCGTGGACAAACCTTGCGGACCCGATCGACAGATGACAGCCTGCGCGCCCGGCGTCACATCAGGCGTCACCAGTGTTTCATGGATACTATTATATATTCTTCCACGCTAACCCTATATAATTATAAGTCTCATCTCATCTCATCTCATCAATTTAGAGTACTGGTTGCTTATACCAACATTAAAAGGAAAGGCCACCTGAGAGACATTATTTTGGACAATATACATAGATATGACTCTTCTACACAAATCGATACATATGCGTATGTGTGTATATATGCTCGATGTGTGCTTGCTGTGATCCAGATATGTACATAAAAAACCGAGCTTAATTATGCGAATGTGCTCGGTGAGTGAGCAAAAACTCCGTCGCCGCCGACCGACGACCTCGCTTGCCGCCCCTCCACCACCCTCCAGAGCCTTCGGATCTCGCAGAACGCGTCGTCGGACGGGAGCTCGAAGCGGCAGCACGGGCAGGTGCTGCGTCGCCTGAGCCACGGCAGAATGCAAGCCCAGTGGAACTTGTGGCCGCACGGCATCCCGCACACGTCCCGCCACGCCTCCATCTTCTCCCTGCGCATCCCAATTAATTATTATCTCCGGTTGAGCTTAGTTCACCAACGAAAATACTTAAGTGAGGTTTGATTGGCATCTAATTTTATTTTTAAGTTAATGAGTTTTGTAATAACGATGGATTATAATATTATATATTGTACACATCACTCACCAGCAAATTGCACAACATTCTTTCCCGTCCTCGCAACCAACCGAGTCCAACGACACGACGGCGGCCACCGCGGCTCCCACCTCCCTCGCGGCCTTCTCCTCCCCGACAACAGCGGCGAGAAACCTCCGGCACTTCGCCGCCACCCCGACGCTCATCCCGAAGGCCGCCCCAACGCCAAGTCCGGCCGGGCTCAACAGCTCCGACAACAGATGATCCTTTATTCTCTCCCTCCACTCCTTGTCCGTCCCCGGCTTACACCTTCCCTCCTCCTCCTCCTCCTCCTCTCCATCTTCGTCTTCCTCGTATGCATCACACATGGCCATAAGCAGCACGGCGGCATCCAGGTCCCGGAGACCCGTGGCGCCGGCGGTGGACCGTAGCGTGTTCGGATCCACGGCCAAGGCGAAGTGATGGAGAGTTCGGAGGAGGAATCGGGCGAGAAGGGTGGTCTTGTCGGAGAACGAGAGGGATCGGAGGTGGGCAAGAACGTACGAGAAGCGTTCGGGGGAGAGGAGGAGGGAGATGAGCCGGTGATGTTGGAGGCGGAGGTCGGCGACGAGAGAACGGCATAGATCGGCGAATCTGTGGGAATTGAGATCCAGAAGGGAGGCCATTAGGATTGCGTCGCCGGTGCGGCGTGGTTGTGGTGGGAAATTGTCGGCCATTGGAGCGGATCGGAGAAAGCAGTGGAGAAGAAGACCGGGAAAGAAAGGCGGGTGGGGTGTGGTTTATAAAGGAGAAGATAGTAAAGTGGCATGCATGCATAATATTTAATTTTTTTTGTTAATCATGCATAATATTTAATCATCGCCTTGTTTTTTACATTTAGTTCTCGATTCTTTGGATGATGTCAGTTTTTTTTTTTTTTTGGTAACCGCAGATTTTGGTTTCCAAACTAAACGTGATGAAAGTTAATTATATTTTTTATAATTATTTAAAATCAACAATAATATTTAACATTATTCCTCATTTAAAGTCTGTTGTCGATGTCACAGACATTATTTGTCCTTATTCTTTTATACGACAACAATCAATAAATTTCTTGGTCATTCTATGTGGATAATGTTTTCTCTCTACTAATTTTTATACATATATACGTATCACTTAATCCTTACATAAATATTTATTTATTTATTTATTTTAATAAAAACAATATTGTTACATGATTAAAAACAAATCACAAAACAAAAATAAATATATAAACAAACAACTACAAGAGAAATATCTAAAAAGAAGAATAAAAGAAAATTAAACAAAAAATTAGGTGGGAATATATATTATAAACAAAGGAAAATTTTAAAAAAACTACAAATGTGAGAAAAAATAAACAACAAAAATGAAGATGGACCATATGAATATAACGCTGCAAACTAACTCGTATTACCATATTAGGGTTTTTTTCAACAAGCCCTTGTAGTTGTTGCATAAATTTAAAACAATGGAAAATTAAAATTAAAAACCAAAAAACAAAAAATTGCAAATCCCTGAAATAATGGAAAATTGAAAAGAAAAAAAAAAAAACACATTGAAGAAAAAACGAATTTGGAAAAGAAAGAAGGAATTATCTAGATTTTATTCAACAATGGTCTTGAGCTATATATCAACTACATATATGATCGATCACTACAGTCAATTTTCTACGGTAATTGAAGTGATTTGCGGTATATAGTTGAAATAGAATACAAAGACATCGAAGTCATTTGTCGAAATTAAGCGAATAAAGAATTCAGAGAATGAATCTTTATAATCCTATGATAACTAACATTAATATTTATCTATATTTCTGTTCTTCTATTTTTATAACTGCCGACAATATTATTACCTGCAACGCAAAATTGCGAGGTTTTTGTGGGTTTTTCTAATGATTAAGATGCAATGATTTCTTTTGTATCATTTACACATGCAGCCCATCTCGTCATTTGTCTTCATTTTAATTACCATCCATCAGAGATTTGAAATTGTGATGTACGTTGTAAATACGAAGCTGCGTACAGCTTTTCAATACTACAGAAGGCAAACGTATTATCACACGTGATTGAATTTGAAAATATATTTTTTAAACATTTTTATTACTGTTTATTTATGACATGTATCTCTTGCTTGTTATATCAACTCTTCGATTAATGGTCAAGTTTGGAAATTATGATTGCTTGTGCTATGTTTATTTTTATGTGAAAACACAAAGTTTATGCGTCTTCCAATGATTACGCAGTCAGTCATTGAATTTGTTTATTTTTTCAAATGCAAATAGTTGAAAGTTTTACGTATCATCTTATGTATGTACTATGTTTGATTTCTACGTGAAAACATATAGAGTTTGTTTACATTCCAATGATTGTGAAAACATAAATGTTTACTAATTCAAAACTAACATGGATGTCTAAATCAAGGATCAGTAAGTATAGGTAAGTGTATGTATCATGATTACTTGAAAAATGTCATTTAGTCATCCATGTTAGTTTTGAATTAGTCAACATGCAAGCTAATTTAATCAACATTTTAACTTCAAATAGAGTTATATAATTTAGAATTCAAAAGCATACATGTTTCATTTTCATATGCATGGTCGAACTCGAAGGTGAAGTTGCATGCATTACCTTTTTCGACATATATATATATATTATTTACACAAGATTCATAGTTTTACTAGCTTTTACACATGCAATCGAACTCAAAAGTGAAATTGTGTACTAATAATTTTAAAAGTGATTTTGAATTCTAAATTATATAACTCTATTCAGATGATATCTCACTCATAATTTTAAAATATGCCATCTAGAAATTAAAGTCTACCTATAGCAAAATCATAGAAGATTAGGTGACACTTCTCATCTTAAGAATCAAAGAAATCTCCTAACTTCGGAAATGTAGTTAGTATAAAGTTATCTCCTTAGTTCATCCAAAGAATGCATGTTGCATATCATATAAGACTAAGGTCATTCATACGCATTAGTTTCCTTTCTCGTCTCTAGGGAATCTCATGATTCCCTTTCTTTAAGTTATCACTTAAGTTTTACATTATACAAGTGATAATTCTTTAATCATTTCTAAAATCTATCAAAATAATTCCTTCAAAGGGGCGTGAATGGGCATACCTCATTTTACATTTCTTAAAGCTACATTGCATGCACATCATGCATTATTTGTTTGACTAATTCACCTAATCATGTCATGCTTAAGACATTTAGATTAAGACTATACAAGGCTCGTTCTCTACTCACCACATGAGTGAGAGGATGTTTACATGACCCCCTCTTAGACTCCTAATTCTTTTTGTCTATTTAGGTAAAAATGTTTGTTCTCAACTTTTCTGCCTTTTACACTAATAGATATTTACATACATCATCATACACACACCTAAGGACATTTGAGAGGTCAAGAATTTAGGCACGTAGGGTGTCTAGCATATTCCTTATACGTACCTAGAATGCTTAAATAAACTTTTTAATTAGCAAATCTTATACAGACTCATTCACTTTACATACATCTATGCATCATAATTAGGTTTTTCTTAGTCTTTCCTTAAATTAGACTAGGTGGCAACTCCATTTTTCTCTTTTTCTTTGAAATTCTCGACATTCCTTCTATTACCTTTGACTAGAGTGTTACAAATACTTATATATTGCACACATTCAATATATTGTGTGAACTAATTAAATGAATTCTTGCATTTATTACTCTTAATTTGCCTTGGATTTTACTCTAGACAACTCAAAAAGGAAAAATCTAGCTTGAGGAAAAGGTGAACACCCTCGCTACAAGGCCTGTAAAGATGCCATTAGAGGAGCAAATGCTCAGCATTGTCATCAACCACATTAGTAGTTTGGAAGCTAAGCTCTCGAAAACCAAGAAGGTAAATATGTCAAATGGGTTGGGCCATTGTGAGTCAGCTTGACCCAACCCATAATAGGCTAGCCCAATCTAACCTGATTTTAAAAATTAAGCTAGGCTATAGAAATTTTTATATCAACCTGCAGGTTTAAAAATAAATAAACATTTTTTCAAACACTTTTTAACGTTGGTTTTACAAATGTTCATTTTTACGAACATTCTTAAAACATTCATAAAAAATGAATGTTTGTTAATGGACAATATTAGAGATTTAGAGGGAGAGGGAGAGGTAAAGAGAGAGAGAAAGAAGAAAATGTAAAATTCTATAAATAGGGAAGAAGGTTAAAATTTTCTCTACAACTTATACTCATTTAATTTTCTCTCTTTCTTTCACAAAACATATAAAGTTTTCAAGTTTCAAACTTTTAGGCTTTAACTTACAAATTTCTTTAAATCTTAACTCAAATTTTGTCTTCTGCTTGCAAAAATGCCACACAACTTTAATAAGTTAATCTTTAATAGTATCACTAACAATAATTTTACAACATTCCAATAAAAATAATAATACTCTTAGTCTCAAACTATAGAAGATGGAGTATCTTCAAGTATTACTGCTAAACCAATAAGAAGATCTAATTTATGATCCAAGTTTTCAATAAAGATGAAAAATATGGAAGATAACACTATGGTGGAGAAGTCTTACTACAACATTTACAATGTAGACTTCTCTTGTAAAGCTTTAGGTGATATAAGTCATTTATCTAAATATTTAATTAATTACTCATCTAAAAATCTTGAAACAAATAAAATGATTCAAACACAAATTAATTTTAATACTGAAGGTAATATGACATAGTGACATTATAATCTTAGGAATGCTAAAGAACTATATGCTAAATTTATTGACATTCAAAATTTACCTATTAATTTTGGTGATAGTCATTATTTTCAAGATTATATTTCACAAGTTTATTGTTCAAAATTTTAAAAAGTTTCTAAAAATACAATTAAACAATATATTATTGAACTTTATAATAAATTTAGATTAACTTATATAGTATTACATTTAATAATGCATCTACTAATAATATAGTTATCCCTATATTTAAAAATAGATTAACTTCACTAAATGATTTTGATTTATTTCACCAAAGATGTATATGTCATATAATTAACCTTATAATTTACAAATCTTTAATTGAACTAAACATGTTCTTTGATTTGACTAAAGTTTTTATTTTATTTTATATAAAAAAGTTACAAATCTTCGATTAAATTGAATATAATCATTGATCCAATCGAAGATTTTTTATAATTTTATATAAAAAAAGTTACAAATCTTTAGTCTAATTGAAGATGATCTTAGTTTTTTTTTTATATAAAAAAGTTACAAATCTTCCATTAAATCAAAGTTTATTTATAAAAAAAGTTACAAATCTTCAATCAGATCAAAGATCAACTTTTTTATATTTATATTCTTTAGTTCGATCAAATATTAACTTTGATTTGATCGAAATTAGGTAATACTTTTTTAAAATTTTATATTTATATTCTTCGATCGAATTGAAGATCATCTTGGATGAATCTTTGATATATTTATTTAAATTCTTTAATTTTCAACTTCTTAAATTTTTTTTTAAGTATCTAAAATATTTTAATTCTCCATTTCGATTTTCAACAATATATATATTATATAATATATATATAAAAATAATCAATAAATAAAAATTTCACTGGTATAAATATAAATATAAATATAAATAATAAATTCTATATGTGGCCTATGGGCTGACCCAGGCCCAACCCACACGAGCTGGAGCTATGGGTCGGGTCGGGCCGATTTGAAAAAACTTTTAATTTTTTCGAGTCAACCGGGCCGTTGACATCTATACAAGAAGGTACATGTATGTATATATGTATGGAAATTGGAAGAAAGAACGTCATCATCGTTAGAAATTAAGATGCTTTAAGATTCTGATTTGATTAACTAAAATCCCACATATAATGTACGTGATAAAGTTGAATTCAATTACATTCCTTAGTTAGGCTATTATTATAATTACTATCGTTGGAATCCGATTACATCAACTTCCAAACACAACCACTGTTAGGTAAACAGCAAATTGCAGAGAAGACAACCATAGACTACAGCAAGGTAAATTCCAAGTCCCTCTCTTGCCAGAATATTTTTCTTTCCTTACGGTTCTTCTTCTATATATTTTTTTTATTTTTAAAATACATTGTATTATCCATTGATGGCTAATTACCGATCACATCATCGTTGCAAACACGGACACACGTCCAAGGAAGATACGGACATGGACGATGAACTGGGCACATTATTATCGTTCGGAGAAATGTGGAGCACCGGAGGGTTGTCTGCTTCTACCACTGGTGCTGTCGGTTCAAGTAAATTATAAACTTATATATGTATCTTGTTGTTTTGTCGATCTCCTTCAACCCTCTACGGCTCTTCCACTCTACCTTTCTTTTCCTGAACCCAACCTTGTGCGACTCCACATGGTCTGTCTCCCCACGCCCGTCCCATCCAGTTTGGAGGATAATGGACGAAGAAGGAGAAGCTAAAGTTTGGAATATTGCTTCTTGTATATATATGTCGGAATATATACTGCGTACATTATTATCTGCATGAACCAACGTTACCTTTCTTGAACTCACTGTGATCGAGCAGTGGTAGAAGGATACGCCTTTCTTATCTTCTCTCATCTTCCGTTTGTTGGGAAATAATTCGATCAGGGTGAAGCTAGTTTCTAACTTGCGGTATATATACTCAAATCTCTTAGCTAAACTGGGCATGCCAGTATGACAATACTTGTTAGGAGGAGGGGATTGGACTTTTGTTATTTTTTGGTTTTTACAATATTCACTAGGATGGACTTGATTTCTGATAGATATTATAGATATCAATTAAATTACGCTCAGTTATTTATCTTACATCCTCTTGTCAAAACAATTAATATTCTACGTACATGTATATTTTTCTCAAACAAATCTGCATGCCAAGCAAAATTCTATATGGTTGACAGAAGATTTGATGTGTGATCATGATTCCGTATATGGTATATTTTCTCAGGTATCTGAAATAAAGTAGGAATAAATAATAGGTGTAACTTCATCAAGTCTACACCCTCTAAGCATCCAAAATAATACATCATGCAAGACACTAGCATGCTCAATCTCGCAGAATAATAAATATGTAACATTATGTGACAAGTGTTAGCATGAGTTTTCTTTTTCATATTACAAATATTATAAGTTATTAAGGATATCAAGGAGATATGAATTTGTAATATATGAAATTTTTCAAGAATTAACTAATAATTTTATACTTTATACCTTAAAACAATATATTTCATTTACATCATGTCAATCATATCAAATACATATATGAAAAATATGCAATTTCATTACTTATAAAGAAAAGTATAAAATAGTATTGTATAATTTAAAGATACATTGAAATTGACAAATAATATTTGCAAATCCATCGTTCTAGTAGACATTTTATACTCATATCCAGGAGTATAATATTTTTAAATAATTTAAACTCATATCTAAGAATGTATATTAGTAATTTTCATAGTTTTTAACTCATATCTAGGAGTAGAATAACATTTCAATTATTTGAATATTTATATATCATATTTAAATATAATAATGATTTAAATAGTTTTAAACTTATTGTTAGGATTATCAAGTCTAATTTTGATAATGCAAAACCATAATTTAAGGCTACAATTCTTAATCATTTTGATAATATTAAATTACTCCGAGATAGTTAACCTACTCTATAAAGTAATTGAAATTAGCTAAATCATTTAGTAAAGTCTCTAGATTTTTTAAAATGGTTTGGCAAAGTCTCTAGCATTTTTTGGATAGTTTAACAAAGTCTAGTATTTTTTGAAAAATTCAGACAATATAGAATTCCAGAATATTCAGTAAAGTCTCCAAAATTTTCAAGATAATTTGGCAAAATCTTCAAAAATTTTCAAGAAGTTTAGTAAATATATGATGCAGTGGGAAACGTGAAGATGAGTTGATAGAGGTGGTGGTGAGAAAGAGGTTCTCAAAATCCACTAAGAAGAAGAAGAAAAAGAAGAGGGCTCTTGGAATCCACCAAGAGAACAAGGATTGCTTTCTGGTCGTTGGGTTTTGATTAACTTTTTGGCAAAAAAAAAGAATGCCCTCCTTACAACTATGAATGTCTCTCTTTTTTATAAAGAAAAGAAAGCAATACTAAATAAAGAAAGTAAAACTAATAGGACACAACACCATCGTTCTTGCCACTAACTTTCCATGGTGCTTACCATTTATGAGGCTAATGGGTCAATAAGATCTATCCTTCTGGTGTACAAGCCGCTAATCCTCTAACTTTTTATCTCTGCCATTTCCATTAATTATTGGATCAATAGGATTTCCTTCCATCAATCCTACGTTAGGCGACCCATCCTCTAGGAAGCTCGTCCTCGAGCTATTATAATCTGGATGTTCTTATGGCAAGTGATATTCAAAAAAGTCAGCTATGTTGAATGTGGCCATTATGGAAAAGGATTCTGGAATGTTAACTTCATAAGCATTGTCATTTATTTATTTGAGTATGCAGCAAGGGCCGAACTTCTTGTTCTTCAATTTATTGTAAGTGCCAACTGGAAACCTTTCTTTGCGTAAAAACACCATGACCAGATCTCCTGGTTTAAAGATTTTCTTACACCTGTGTTGATCAGCGAGCACTTTATACTGGGTGTTGGAATTCTCAATATTGTTCTGAACTTCTTATTGAATGATGCAAAGATCGGCAATCAACTGTTCAGCATTGGACTGGGTTGGTGGAAGAGGTGCTAAATCTACCACATGTTTGGGCAATCTCCCATAAACAATAATGAAAGGAGCTTTACCAGTAGTCCTGTTTGGCATGCAATTGTAGGAAAACTCAGCCTGTGCTAGGTAGTGATCCCACTATTTAGGATGTTCACTGGCAATCGCACGAAGAAGGTTTCCCAAGGTGCGATTAACAACTTCACTCTGACCGTCTAATTGTGGGTAACAAGTGGAGCTAAAATTGAGGGAGGTGTCAAGTCGCTTCCACAACAACTTCCAAAAGTGTGATAAGAACTTGGAGTCCCGATCGAAAGTGATGGATTGTGGTAGACCATGCAACCGAACTACCTCCCAGAAGAATAGGTTGGCGATGTTGCTAGCATCAACGGTTTTCTTGCATGGGATGAAATGAGCCATCTTGGAGAACCTATCCACCACAACAAAGATGGAGTCCATACCTTTACACGTACGGGGGAGGCCCAAGACAAAATCCATCGATAGATCGACTCATGGCATCATCGGTGTTGGAAGGGGCGTGTAAAGGCCGGTGTTTTGAGAGTGGCGTTTGGCTTCTTGACATCGCAAACAGCGTCGTACCAGTCGACCTACGTCTCTCTTCAATTGTGGCGAAAAATAGCGTTCTTCTAGAAATGCTATGGTTTTGTCCCAACCAACACGCCCACCTAGTCCGCCTACACGGAGTTCACGAATTAGTTTTTCCCTCAAGGAGTGTTGTGAAATACAGAGTTGAGTGCCATGGAATAAGAATCCTTCTTGAATCATCATCCCATCTATCGGTAGATTGGAAGAATACTTCTGCCATGCATTACTGAAGTTGGGATCGTCGACATATAGTTCCTTAAGACAATCAAAGCTGGTTACTTCATGATGCAACACCGTCAGCAATTTGGAGCAATGACTGAGTGCATCCGCCATCTAGTTTTGTACACCTAACTTGTATTTTATTCTGAATACAAATCGTTGGAGGAAGGTAACCCATTGTGTGTGCATCCTGTTGATGTGGGTGGCATTGTGTATTAACTTCAAAGCTTGATGATCAGTGTGGAGGATGAAATCTCACTGTATTAAATTGTGCTCCTAATGTTTGAGAGCTCAGACTACTACATATAGCTCTAGCTCGTAGGTTGTCCACTTTTGACATGACTCGGCAAGCTTCTCACTAAAGAAGGCCACTGGGTGTCCTCCTTGCATAAGAACAGCGCCAACACCGATCAGGGAGGCATCACAGTCCACTTCGAAAACCTTTTCAAAGTCTGATAGTGCGAGCACAGGCGCAATGACAAGTCATTTCTTGAGGCAATTAAAGCTCTGTTCAGCTTCAGGTTCCCAACAAAATTTGTTCTTCTTTAAGCAGTTAGTGAGAGGTGTTGTAATACTACCAAAATTTTGTATGAATCTTCTGTAGAAAGATGCCAACCCCATAAAGCTACGTACCTCACTAACAATTGAAGGTCATGCCCATTCCACGAGTGCCTGTACTTTGCTATCATCCATGCTGAGACCCCTAGAGGTGACAAAACCTAGGAAAAGCAGTTTGTTGGACATGAACGTGCACTTCCTATAGTTAATGAGAAGATGATTTTCCTAAAGGGTTGTAAGAACGTCCTTTATATGTAGCATGTGAGTTTCTTCATTCCAGCTATATATAAGAATGTCATCGAAGTAGACGACGACGAACTTGCCCAAGAAAGGTTGGAGAACCTGATTCATTAGTCGCATAAAGGTGCTTGGGGCATTAGAGAGGCCAAATGGCATAACAAGCCATTCATACAAGCCTTCTTTGGTCTTGAAGGCAATTTTCCATTCGTCGCCTTCTCAGATGTAGATTTGGTGGTATCCACTACGTAAATCTAGCTTGGAGAATGCTTGAGCCCCTGCGAGCATATCTTCCATCTGAGGTATTGGGAAACGATACTTGACGGTGATTCGATTGATGGTGCAGCTGTCGATGCACATCCACCATTCTTCATTCTTCTTCGGAACGAGAAGCACAGGAACGGTGCAAGGGCTCAAATTCAATCGAACAAGACCGCGCTGGATTAGTTCCTCCACTTGGTTCTGTAGGATGGTGGCTTCCTTGGGGCTCATTTTGTAATGTGGTAAGTTGGGGAGTTGTGCTCCTGGGATAAGGTCAATTTGATGTTGGACATCTTGAAATGGAGGGAGACCCTGTGGAATATCTGAAGACATAATAGAGTTGAATTCCTTTAGGAGTAGTTGTACCTATAGCGGAATGCTGTCAAGGTTCTCTTTCTTGTGCATGGTTATGATCAATGCGTAGGCCTCCTGTGCTTATTTAAACTCTCGAACGAAGGTGGATTGGTCTACCAACAAGAAGTTACGCCTAATGTTGTCTTCGACAGCATGGTTTTCTGGAGGTAACGACATCAATCGAATGGGTCGGCCTCCCACACGTATGACATACATGTTGCTACGGCCTTTATGTGCTGCATCCACATCGTACTGCCAAGGTCTCCCTAGGATGATATGAGATGCATCCATATCCACCACGTCACAAGCAACTTCAGCTAAGTAATGTTGCCCAATGGAGAGAGGGACATTGCACACCTCTATTACATCGACGACATCTCCCTTACAGATCCACCCTATTTGATATGGTTGCAGATGAGGAGTGATTTTAAGGTTGAGTTTGGCAATCACCTTCTTTGAAACAAGGTTGTTGGTGCCCCCGTCATCAATAATAACATTGTAGGTCTTTCCTTGCACGGTACACCTTGTACAAAAAATGTTGTGGCGTTGGGTATGGCCATCCATTTTTGGAGACAACAATACTCGATGTGTGACACAAGACAAGTGTTAACCTTCGTTTGCATATTGCTCTTCTCCCTCGTCGCTATTTGATGTAACCTCTTCCTGTTCAATTTCCTCCATTCGATTGATGTCGACGGCTCCGTTGACAGCTCTAGTTGCAACATGTACCATACCCCTCTTTGGGCATTGATTGGAATTATGGCCTGTTTGTTGGCAATGATAACATTTAAGTGGCTCGGGTTTGGAATAAGGATTGGTAGGAGGAGGATTCTTCAACACTTTGGTCTCTTGATGATTCAACTTTGGACTGTTGAGTGGCTTGGAGTTAGATCTGGTTGTGCTTTCATTGGCCTTATTGGGATGTGATCGAAGGCCCCGTGCTAATTGTTTTTCGATATTTTCAATGAGGCTAATGGCGTCAGCCAATGTATAAGGATTTTGCAAGGAGATCTGGTCTTAGATGGTAAACTTTAAGCCTCCCACAAACCGCAAAATTTGTTAAGGTTCCATTTCATGTAGATTGTTGCATGAGGCCAAGCAATAGAATTCTTGGGTGTAATCGGCCACCGATTGCACTCCCTATCGGCACTGTTGATACTGCATGAACAAAGTTTGTTCATAATCAATCGGCAAGAATCAAGCACGCAGCAATTTCTTCATTTTGTCCCAAGTACGCACAGGTTGTTTTTGTTGACGAGTCCGGTTCATTAGGACTTGATCCCACCATGCTGATGCTCCTCCTTTGAGACGGTAAGCTACTAACTTTACTTTGCGTTCATTAGGAATCTCCATATAATCAAAAAAACGTTCAACTTCTGCAATCCAGTCAAGAAAATCTTCAATGTGCAGTTGGCCATTGAAGGATGGTAGATCCATCCTTAACTTGAAGCCTCCAACCGGCTCGTTCCCTCGTTGGGGGTGAGGTAGTCGTGGTTCTTGCTGATCTTGATCTTCATCACTTGAGGACCCATTAATAGGAGGCGTGAAACGGCGTTGAAGGTGGTGAACCTGTCCCTCCGCTAATCGTTCCACCATCATCATCAACCTTTTCAAAGTGCTGCGGAGCTCGACAAATTTTGCACGAGTGATTGGTTGAGCCATGGCTCTGATACCAAATGATGATGTGGTGGGAAACGTGAAGATGAATTGATGGAGGTGGTGGTGAGAAGGAGGTTCTCAGAATCCACTGAGAAGAAGAAGAAAAGGAAGGGGGCTCTTGGAATCCACTAAGAGAACAATGATTACTTTCTGGTCATTGGGTTTTGATTAATTTTTTGAAAAAAAAGAAGGAATGTCCTCCTTATAACTATGAATGTCTCTTTTTTTTATAAAGAAAAGAAAGCAATACTAAATAAAGAAAGTAAAACTAATAAGAAACGACGCCATCGTTCTTGTTGCTAACTTTCCATGGTGCTTGCCATTTATGCTACTGACGGGTCAATAAGATTTATCCCTCCAACATATAGGTTGCTAATCCTCTGACTTTCTATCCATGCCACTTCCGTTAATTATCAGATCAATGGGATTTCCTTTCATCAGTCCTATGTCAATATAGAACTTTAGAATATTTAGTAAAGTATCTACACATTTTTGAAAAGTTTAGGTAAAGGGTTCGATGTTTTTCAAAAAGTCTAATAAAGTATACGTCGATGACCAGACAATTAAGTAAAGTATCAACCCTTGATTGAAAAGTCTAAGTATTTGTTGTTTATCAATCAATTTAATCAAAGCCTCCTAAATATGATAGTAACTATGAACAAGTCTTGGTAAGTTTAAATAAACCTTTCAACTATTTAATTATAGTATTTTTTTATTTATTAGCATAACTATATTTACATTTGCTACAGATTTTCATTATTTAGTTGGTTCTTTATTTATGCAATACATACATATCATCTATCTATAAATATAATACTTTTGCTATATTTAGCTAAGCTAAAAATTTGTAAAATCAAGCTTGTGGATGAAGAAACGTTTATACAATTGCTATTTTTATTTCTTGACATATAATTGAAGGATATCGATAAGTAGCAGCTCTTAAATGTAGAAACAGATGATCTTCGAATTTATTCAAATGGAAATATACTATTTCATATCCAAAAATAATATTTTGTAACAAGAAAAGGCTGGAAGGAATAAGATGATCGAGAACTATAGTAAACAAATAATTTAATAGAAAGAGTATTGCAACGGCTAAGGAACAACAAACAATAATAAAGTAGTCAACTGACTAAAAGCTTCAAGCAAACAAACGTAAAACTTCAAGTATTGTTGAAGGTCAATCTTTGAATTTTATGTTATTGCTGATCAAAGGATTTTCTTCAAATTGATATGCAAGATTTGCATCTCTAAATTCCATTATTTTTTTATATTAAATGCTTCTGTGCTTAAACTGAAATCCAATTTAATCTAATTTAAAGTTCATCTTACCAAGTTATGGTAAAAAGTACAACGTCGGTGTCTTACATCTAAGGTTAAGACCTTAGAGGTGAGGTTGATACCTTGCAAATTCACAAGGTTGGTACCTTAAGTGAGTATTTTCCTTCGCAAACATGACAACAGACACGTCAAAAGGTGAAAATAGCACTATGATCACATTGGGAGTGGAGGGCGAATATTTACATAAATTTGAACCGGACTACTGAACGGGGCCTTTCAGTCAGCCGGTCCAAACCATCGAATGGAAGTTTCGGTCATGATGAACTGCCAAGTGAGCTCTCTTTTTCTCGGAGCATCGTCCATTTGTTTTCTTTTTCCTTTTAACATCTCTTTCCTTTTCTTTTTCTTATTATTATTTTCCCTTCTTCTCCATCTCCGTCAGCCCCCCTTCCACTTCCTGCGCTGGGACTGACGACCAGATGGTTTGCCGTTTCCACGGTTCCTGCGTCAAGACCGGGCGCACGACTACTTTTCGTCGGCCCGTTCATTGTGGATCTCACCCCCAGCCTGGTGGGTTCAACCAATAATTTGCTTCCACGATAATCACTCAATCCAGTCGGCGGCAAGAGCTCCACCTGATTCCGCCAGTGGCATGAGTTTGGATAGAGATTTGGTTAGAATAATTTCTGTATTTCACTCAATCCCGTCGGTTTGGTTAGAGATTTGTGGTTTGCTCCACCCATTCTTGTCAATGGCAGGAGCTTAGGCGGAAGTCTTCTGCAAGCCAAAGACCTTTTTTTTTCACCATATTGGGTTCACTTGGTTTCTGTTGGTTTGCAGGTTCTTGAAAGCAGCATTTGAAGGGTGTCAACTGTCAACCGGACGACCGGAGAAAACAATCGATCGGGCTTAGGGCTAAAATACAATTTTTTTAGTATCGTAGTTGTGATTAATTATGTTGAAGAGGGGCATCGGAACTTCCTTTTTTTTAATCTTTTTTAACTATATTTACTAATGCAAAAAAAAAAAAAAAAAAAAAATTGGATATCAGCATTCATCTAGTTGAGATTCGTCGTATCTCAAGTTTTAGTATACATGCTATTCAACTCGACCTCTAACATGTCCAGAGAATTTGTTCGAAATCACCGTTTAATTAATAGGAGAAATAAAACACATGAGACTTATGTTTTCGGAAAGAATTCTATATTTGAATATTCGCAACAACATTAAGGCCGAAATTTACATATAACGTAGTGTAATGTAATTGAATTTCAACATTCAACTTACAAGTTATTATTACCTTACATTATTTCTAAGGATTTTTGCATCTCTTCCATTTTGCGTATCTCGGCCTACCCATAAAATTTACGTTTTTTGTTCAAAACAGAATTGAAAAGAATTTTCGATTAAGTGAAATGTCGAAGGCATAATTTTGAAATTTATTCAAGAGGTGTCTTTTTCATTTAGAAGCTATAAATTTACTTATATCGATGTAAAATAACAAAAAGAGAAACTACTTTGAAATAAATAAGAACATGGTTTTTTAATCTTAACGAAAGTATGAAATCACACAATCTCAGCAACCCGTAGATTTTTCTTTTTGGCTAACAAATCAACACTTGAATGAAAGGCAAACAGTACTAGATCTAAAATACACACCTGAACTAGATGGATTCCTCATGTGCATGCTTTGATATTGATTCTCTTACCCTTCATCTAATTGATATTCTTCAAGTCCTCATGCAGCATGTAAGTATAAATAGGTGTGAAGTGTGGGAGATGGATCTTGCTGTAAGTACAAATAAATATGAATTTATCCAAGTCCTTCATGCCTGCAAGTATAGGGGATAAAAGAGTCAATCATAGTTCAAGAAAAAAACACTATGAAGCATGATTGAGTTGCATTTTGAAAAATATCCAAACCTAAACAGCATAAAAGCTTACTTCATGCTGGACTACAATTTCGATCTTCAATTGGTGCAAGTCTTCTCATGCAGCATGTTCAAATCATGTTCCAATTTTTAGAGTCAAATTTGGGTCAGTGTTATTGCTTTATGTGTGGTGTGAAGTGTTCATGGTGTGTTGCATGTGGGCTGTGCCATGCAAGGTAGTTTATTTTGGTTCAGTATAAATGTGCATTTGTAGTTATGTATTTGCTTTGAATGAAGAGGAAGAAACAAAAGTGTAATTGCTTATTTTCTTGTTCCAGCTTGTTCCCTATGCCAATAGTTCAGACGTCATAAAACATGGAGGATGATACTAATAAAGAGTACAAGTTTTATATGAATAACGGCATTACTTTAAGAATTGAATCTTGTAAAACAAGAAAGAAATACTACATTACCAAAAAAATGTAAAGGCATAGAATATGTAAAATACCTCTTGAACATCTTATCATCGTCCCTTGGATAATGAAATTGATACCGATCCAAGATAAGTTCTGGGATATAGGCAAGCAAAGAGCAGGCATTTCTTCTACACCACGTAGTTAGAGTTGAGTTGTCATCAATGTCTAAGTACTTCAATTTGGTGCTTGACTGCGTCAATAACCGCGGTATCTCAAGACTTTGGCAACGAAATATCTGGAGCATCTCAAGACATGGGAATGGACCGTTATCCAAGCTTTCCAAAGAAGACAAGCATTCCAAAATGACATTCTTGAGAAATGGAAGTTGCCCAAGTCCCTTCAAGTCTTTGAAGTTATAACAATGGAGAAGTTCCACGGTTGTTAGGTTGGCGAAAGATGGATCGCCAAACCAAGAAGGAAGTCGATGGCCACTGTATTGACGCATCGTAAGCTCTTTTAAATTGACATGGGGTTTTAAATTGTTCATCACTTCCTCCTGTCTGTTGGTATCTATGACGTTGACAAAAGTATGATGATACTCGAGTACTAATTTGTCAATGTGCATCTTGTTGTGCAATTCAAATGCCTCAGCTTCTGAAGCCCTCCTGACTTGTTCCAAATTTGAAATTGTTAGCTCCCCACCAAGGTACATTAAGTACTTCATCTCTATTGTACGAATGTTATCACCATATCTTTTGACTTTATACCTGTTTAGGGTGTGGAGATTAGTCAGTCCTCCCATATAAGTGGGTAGGTACACTCCAAGAGGGATCAAGAGATGCCTGAGGTTCTTCATGTCACCCATCTCTTTAGGTAACGGTTGATCATACAAGCAGAAACAACCACTTATGTCTAATGTTTGGAGGAAACAAAGAGAAGAAATTGATTCCGGTAGATCATCAATACGGAGACTACTAAGAGCAAGATAGCGTAGGTGTTTCAAATTGATTAACGACTTGATTGTCTGAGAGAAATTTAGTGGTTCTTGAGACCATATGATAGCCTTTATATGTAGGTAGCTCAAAACTAGCACTCTCAAGTGCACCAACCTAGCACGCAATTGCTCAATGCATACTTCAGTTTCAGGGTACCAATGTTGTAGAAACGTTCTCCCGATTCTAAGTTCATGGCATGCACGACCTCTGAAAGTTCTTCGGAAATAAGTGGGAAGCAATGGCGCATGGAGAGTTTGCAATTGAAAGGCATCGCTAACAATATTGTATTCATTCATCAGGATGTATTGGGCAAGGTCATGCATGAGGTCATGGATGATGACAAACCTGGAGTTGATCCAATCATCTCTGGATTGGCGATTGACTATGCATGAGGTCATGAAGAAGGAACTCCACCACAGGTCTTCAAGGTAGTCAATGCCTAAAACCTCTGCCTTATTTGTCATCTCAACATCAACGTCGTCGCGAACTAGGCCCTGTGCCATCCAGAGCCAAACCAACTCATCCTTCTTAAACTGATAACCTTTAGGGTAAACGGAGGAATACAAAAAGCATGGCTTCAAGTGCCTTGGCAAGTGATCATAGCTTATCCTCAGAATTGCCAAAACCTCTTCGTTAAAGTTGCTGACATCCCAGAGATCATTGTTCAACACATGTCTCCATTTACTCTCGGATTTCGTAAGATTTAGAACACCACCAAGGGCCTTGGCCGCTAGAGGTAAGCCATTGCATTTTCTAGCGATCTCCCTTCCAATCTCTTCTAAAGTTGGGTTTTCAGGGAGACTGAGGCCATTAAATGCATGATGCTTGAATACCTCCCAACAATCATTCTCAAAGAGTGGATACAGGTGGTAGATGGCAATCGGTCGCGTCACCTCTGCAACATGTCTCATTCGAGTTGTGATCAGGATCCTACTCCCCTTTGCGCCACCATGCCTGAAGGGAGCCATGAAGGTGTCCCAACGCTCAACGCTTTTGTTCCACACGTTATCGACCACGAACAAGAACTTCCTTCCGGATAGCTTTCTCTCCAGATCTTCTTGTAGTGTAGACAACTCGGTTAGGTATGTGTATACCAATGTCAAGGACTCGATGGCGGAATTAGTGAGCTTGCAGAGGTCAAAGTCCTCCGATGCATGTATCCAACCACGAGCGCCGAACTTTCCTTGAACCCTAGGATCATTAAACACAAGCTGTGCCAGAGTCGTCTTACCAACACCACCCATGCCGACCAAAGCGATCACGGCTATGTCATCATCACTACCATCGTCGGAAGATGGTGACAATAAGAGATGGATCAAGTCCTCCCTGTTCTTGTCTCTACCGAATACACGAGCTTCCCTGATCATATGTGTACTGGGCGGTCGTCGTGGGATCTCAAATCTCCTATTCCCATCCTCTTCTCTGAGTTGGAGGCCTTCCCTCTGTATCGCGATCTCGTCCAACCTTCTCCGAATGTCGCCAACTTTCTTCGCTACCCCATCCAAGAACGAGGACTTGACAACAGAAGAGGTTTCAGACAAACCAACCTTATTGTCTCTCGACCTTTTTGGCACGAGTTCATACTCGTACTCGTCAAGTACGTCCTCGGCGTCGTAGGCCAAATCTCTTAGGTCGTCAAGCCAACGCCTAACAGACTCCTTAACGATCTCCATGTCCTCCGCGTCGGCGAGCACAGCTTGAATCCGTGGCCATGTTCTCCTCAAGAAGTTAATGTCTTCATTGATGCTGGATAATTGAGTGGAAGAGGAAGAGGAGGAGGATTCCGGCGTCTGGATTACAAGGGTGGTGAGACGATTGGCCAAGTTTGAGAGTGCCGAAGGGATCCACTCTGCCATCTTGCTACCAACCTGATTTCTCTCTCTCTCTCTTGCTATAGTGATAAGCAAGTTCTTCCTCCTTGATCGGGTAATGTTTGAAGAAAAAAAGATGTGGATTGGAAACGCATTTTCAAATTCTTCTTGCTCTATCACAAAAGACAAACTGGTTTGTGTAATAATACATACAACTTGCTTATGCATTCATCACTTTGATGAGGACCCTTCAATCTGTCACAAAAGTCAAACAGGTTTGTGTAATAATACAAACAACTTGTATATGCATCCGTCTCTTTGATGAGGACCCTTCAACTTACAGCGATCAAGTAAATATTAAACCTCAGACTAGATCATCATGAGACTACCCTAAAGTTACATATGATACCTGTAATTGACGATAGGTACAATCAAAGATTACATATTTATACACCAAAAAAATCATATGTCTGGGTGGTCGTTGTGGGACCTCTCATCCCCATCCCCTTGTCCAAGCCGAAGAGCTTCCCTCTGCATCACAATCTCGTCAAACTTCCTCCTAATATCACCAACTTTCTTTACTACCTCGCCCAAGAACGAGGACAGAAGGGGTTTCAGTCAAACCAACATTCTTGTCTCCCGATGCTTTTGGCACGAGTCCATACTTGTACTCGTCAAGCTAGTCCTCGATGTCATAGGTAACATCTCGTAGCTTGCCAAGCCAATGCCTAACGTACTCCTTGACAATCTCCATGTACTCTGCATCGGCGAGTGCTATCTCGGGCCCCGGCCTCACTAGCAAGGGGTTGGATTGGGTTTGACTTCAACTCTCAGTTGATTCGAGGAGAGAAATGGGAAGGAAGGAGCATGCAGATGACCAAGGCTTGGACCCAACACCTACCTTCTTTGTTGTTCGCCTTAGAAGATTAGAGGCTTCGATGTGAGTGGGCCTCTAGAGCATACACCCTTCTGCATTCAGGTTGCAGCGCCGGTCGCACAAGATAAGGGCAGACCACACACATCGCCGATGATGGTGACTAGCTTATGCGAAGCGCTCTACTGACCTCTCGCATGGAACGACCGTCACAAAGCTGAACTATCACTGTACGAACACCTCAGTGCCCAACTCTACTGTAACCGGGATGAACAATACAGACCATGATGTATCGAGGGATCGGGACAAGCCGTTGACGTAGATCTGTTTCTGCTCTCATTTCCCTAGATACGTTGGGACTGAGGCCTGCGACAAGGTACGGAAGGAAGGGAAGAATGCACAAAAGGAACTCTCCTTAGTCCTCCTACCTTCTTCCACTGATTCTCTCCTTCCTTTTCTTCTCTTGCAAGTTCCTGGTGGATTTTGAGAGATGTCTCAACGCAGGGTGTCCTGTTAGTACATATTTCTTATAGCCACGGCAAACATACAAATGGAACGAGCATCCATCCTCCTGCAACTTTTCGTTGCTTCACTTTGTTCTTTTGAAATGCACGTAAATAACTTTAATAAATATCACAATATTTTTGCTGCCAACATTAAGTATTCCTTTGGTCACAAAATTGTTGATCCTTAACAATCATTCAACTACTCTTTGAGTTAAAAATAAATTTAGATGAATCCCTTAAAATGCATAATAGTAATAAATCGTCAGATGAATTTTAGAAACTGTTGCAACGATAGTTGTCTCTTAATTGGTTAATTCTCTTCGATTGAAAGTTGTCTCTCCCAGAACATTCCATGCTCTCGCTTGTTCCTTTGCCAACATCCTCATCTTCTTTAATTTTGTCTCTCTCCTATTCTCTTTCACGTCATAAACGACACTGCCATCTTCCTTAATCTTATCGTTCATTAACTTCGTTTCTTCCTTTCCCTGCTCAACCCCTTCAGTAATAATAACCAACCCCATTATATCCCATAGGTATATTTGCTAAGATATTCCTCTATTTCGTTTTAAGCTAATCTTTTGGATTCCACCAACCACCCTCCTCCCGTCATCAGAAATTTCCACCTTCAATTGATCTTGCTTAATCTCGAATGCCATCCTTGTTGCATTCTCCTCTTGATCCTTCCAGACAACACCTGGCAAAAGCATGGTTCCCTAGATTAATTGCTTCACCAAGCCAGATACGAAAGGCATGCTTCTTTGCTTGCCCTTTGCTCTTCTACTAGTCTCTCTTGATTAATTGTGCCTATGGATTTCCCACCAATGAAGTAGACACTGTCTCCTCCTCTTTTCTCTTCTTCCATTCAACCTCAGCTTTGATCTCATCATTGAATCTGTCCTTAAGCTTGTAAGGAAGTCGATCTCTCCTTGTTTATCTCGTAGAGAACATTAACCACCTCTCTCACCTTTGCCTTCTTTCTACATATTTCTACCAGATTCCTATCCGGCCACACAATATATTTAGTTTGTAAAATCTGGGCAGCCTTCCACCCTTGTTTCTAGTCCATTTCACATGATCAACCTCAGTCTTTAAGGGATTCCCACGTTCAGTTCAACTTTCATTGTTTGGAATCGAAGAAGCTTTTCTGATGCTACCCTCCTACCAAACCCTCCAGTTTCCCAACCACTGCATCTGTAACATTATCTGGAGGGATTCACTGCGTCTGTTAACTTTAAAATGTAATGCATCTGAACATAAATGATGTAGAGGAATATCCCCACATAGAATGGTAGATGGCATCCCATTACATTTCAAATAGACTGTTATAGGAACTCCATTCGAATGATTACACATATTAATTAGGAGCATTCATCATGAACATACAAGTAAAATCAAGGATATGGTAATGTTTACATTTGGTAATCCCTTTCAATCGAGAAGTATAGGAGCAAGATATATGATATAAAATATCACAATGCATAAAATTTAGAAATTATAAATTGTACATATTCTAAGGCATCATCATACGTACAGAGGAACTATATATAACAACAGAAAATTGAGTCTTCCTTTCGTTAGAAGAATTTTGATTAGAGAAGGTATATGAGATATGTCTTAATTAATTTGTGTAACTTGACCAATGTCACTCTTGAGTAATTATCGATATTAATTTTGGTAGAGGATCATCAATTTTAGTAAGATATTATTTTGAGGGGTCAAATGTCGTCTATTTGAGCTAAAGTATTTTTAGTATATTAGAGACATAAAACTTTCTTCCTACCAACTTCGGGTTTTTCTGGCTCATCACGGTGGTTGCTGCTTTTCCCGAAATAGAGCAGCCAAGATTGATAATTTGTTTCATCTCTTGCTGCATTTGATATGAATTGTGTCGATAAAACACATCAATGCATATTGTGATTTCTCTAGTAGAATATTAGAGAAAACTCATTTATGCCTATTTTAATTATAGTGAAAAGTTTGTGAACGAGCCATCAAGTCCCATGATTTTTGCTCCTCACAAAGAGAGAATTTTCCATGTAAATCATTATGTTCTTGTGTTTGTAGTTTGGTATTGTATTTTTGATTGATTTTCCAAATGTTAATTTCACCATTGAGAAGATCGTTGAAAGATTGAATTTTTCCCAACAAATTAGACACTAACAAAATAAGATGAATGACAAAAAGGTAATACAATGATGTTTACCTAACTTGCAAGACTTGCTAACAAAAGACTCGACTGAATTTGTAAGCAAGTTTGTAACTTACCAAGGCATACACCACTCAGATGATATTGTCACAAGACAGACAACTCAATTTCAACATAGGAACCTTGGAAAGTTAGATGGCTCTAATACAATGAAAGAAAGGATAACCTCCTTAATCCTTGACTAACATAGGATTCATAAATTTACAAAGTGTCCTAATAGTCTAAGGTTAAGGGACCTATTTACCCACTAACATGTTAAATCTTCTTCTAAATTGGTAGGACAACAAAGACATCAGGAATTGAATCTTAGTAGAAAATATAAAAACACATAATCTTCGTCAATTCAACTACTCAAAGTGGTTGTAACAAAATAACATGACAATAATATACTTACTAGAATTCTTTGTGGGAAGACAAATGACTTAACGATACATTCCTTATGTCAAGCTAATACCAAACGACCAACTCTCTCATTCCTTGAATTCAATTGGATTGCGGTTAAGAAACCCTTAAAGCAAACAAAACATACCGCTGAATCCTTCTCTGCCTTCCAGCTTAGTATTTGGACTTGTCACTCTTCAAAATGATATATTATTGAGATACCAATATACTATTATTGCAAATAGAGTTGGTTACAGATAATTGAAATAATTATTACAAATTTTGTACTATTTCATCTTTTTTTACTCAAATGCAATATTGAAATGTGGACATTTAATTGAAAACAATGGAAAACGTTTGAAGGGTTTTTCCTATATATATGTTTCTACTTTTTTAACGTAAAACCATTCCAACAATGAAAAATACAATTCAATTTTGGACCGTGATTACTTCTTCTTTTTTTAACTTTTTCAAGCGAGTTGATTTAGTTTACCTGAAAAATATTGTCCCCATTACCTTATTCAACTCAAGTACTTATTTGATTTCAAATTCCACTGCTTAACCAATTTGCAAGAAAACAAGGTAGATAAATGCTCACCCTTTCACTTTACCTTTTTCTTTTTCAAGAAACCATTCCTGATCCGCTTACTCAATAAATCAATTTTTAGAATAAGTTGAAACTCAATAAATATTTTCAGATGTAACTTTAGAAAAAGCTGCAAAAGTTTAACATGAACAAGGAGTTTTTCCATTACACTTGACCTGAAAGTCACATCAAAGCTCTATTAAATCTTGGCCGTTCATCCAGCAATTGATGACTCAAAATTTTCCGTGATAATTTTTTTCTTTTCGATTTTTCTGCAGCAAGTTTTATGAAATGTGTTTAAAATAGCAAGAAGTTGCAAAATTGTTGAAAGCATTGTAAATTACAGCTCCTAAACTTTGCCTGTTGCAACTAATTAATTTTCAAACAAGTAAACAAGTTTTAAAAAATAAACAAATAATGGCCCTGAGCTATGTTCCTCCAAGATCACATAAAATATTAAGCTTGATTTTCAGAAAGTTCAAACTCGTAATTAAAGAAACGATGAAAAGCTTTTTAACCATCCTACCGTACAATCTCATGTTCTTCCTTAAAACCCCAAAGGAGATGATGGATGGTTGTGATCTGGGCAGTAATATTATATTATCAACTCCGGATGATGTCACGATTCTTAACCGTTGATTTTGGGATGGATGGTTGTGGTGCAATTGTAAGGAATTTTTGCATAAGCATTCTTTGTAGATGTTCGGAGATATATATAGCAGAAAAATCATGTCTTTTTCAAGACATTGCCAAAAAAAATAATGGAAAAAAGAATTATAAGAAATCCCAGAAAGACTTGGGCAGCGGATGCAACATGAAAAATATTTTTAATGGAAAAGAGTTGAAGATGAATTCAACCGTCTATCATTCTCAAACTAAATGCAAAGAAAACGTCAACAAGTGATCAGTCCTCATCTTCATTTGATATAGCTACGATTTTTCCATAAGCACCCAACGCCCGTCAAAGGAGCTGCGTGGCCTGCCCTCATCTTCTGAACGACTTCTTGTTCGATATCATAAGTTTCAACATCTAATTTGACATGGGAAATAAGAAAAATGTAATGGTTGGGTTGATTAAAAATGAACTTTGGGAAGCATAAAAAACACCAACATTGCTGGGAAAGAAAAAAAACGGAGGAAAGAAACAGATCGCCTTTCTGAAGAATCTGAACTGTGGGTAAACCAATCTCTGCCTGCTCTCAACCCACTTGTGTCTGATCAATCAAGAATTCAAAAGTTGATCATTTTTAGATAAATAATAAGATTTATAAGAAAGAACCAACAATTGGGAGGTTCCATTTTAAACAACTGAGGAAGAGAGTGAGAGAGAGAGAGAAGAAGGGGAAAAAAAAAAAGGGGCCCTAAGTTTTGCAGAAACCCATCAACATCAGATGAAAATACTACCATACAGCAATAGCCCCCCCCCGAAGCATTCAAACCGTGGGTTCATGGGTACCCACGGTCGAGGCAGATCTCCCAGAACCGCCGGTCGGCCTCAGGGTCCGGCGGCCGGGGGTACTCGATCTCGATGACGGCGTCGTCGTCTCGATCGCATTCTTCTCGCTCCACGTCCTCGTTGTCATGGCCGCCGCAACTCGATTCGGCGTCGTCTTGGTCGTCCACGCCGATCGTCGGAGAAAAGTCGGAGTCCATGGGAAACTCTGAGTCTCCCACGGCTTCGCCGACGAGCTCCGGGGCCTCGTAGTCGGAGCTCGGCCATTCCATGCCCGTCCAAGATGTGAAGGAGGAAGGTGTGGGGGATGATTTAAGAAAATCACCGTGTTGGCATTCTCCCTTATTTCTGCGTATAGCATTTACGTACGTGTCCTTTTTCTTTCGTAATCATCATAATTTCCACTTTCACGAAAAATTGAATTTTAATAAAAATTATAAATATATGTTTGTACGACAATTTCTCTTGAAGAATTGTTCCTGTGTTTGAATTTGACACGATATCAAGATAAATTTACGTATATTTATTTATAGACATATAAATAAATCATAATTGAAGATAAATATTAAAAATATTCTTTCATTGAAAACTTAATTTAGATTATATTTATTGATTTTCTATTTATAATTAGTTATTTATAAATTAAAATTTTAAATATTCAATAATCAAGTGGTAACATGCGGTAGCTGTGTGTGGTTTTAAGTCTTCGGTTACACAACGTTGCCGTCGTAGTTAAGCAGATATTTAAACTTTTTTTTCTTTTTTATTTTGAACTGTTCCTTCTTTACGTATTTTAAATTTTATCTTTTATATTTTTTATCTTTTAAATGTAATTTTATAATTAAAGTGTATTTTTTAATCCAACTTATGTTTTCTCGTAAACAAACGCTGCCGAGAACTCGCAACGACGGGTCACCGTGCCATGCACGTGCGCAAGTGAACGGTGGTTGGCACAGGACCGGAGGCTTTAGGTGGAAGGTGTCCGATGTGTGGACCGTGATATGTAAATATCATTGAAGAATAAGCGTAAATAGAAAAGTTTAATTTAAAATTAATTAATACCAAGTGATGAATCTTCAATTATATGTTTTTTTACGTCAAATTTTGTCTTAATGTCTTTTTTTTTTAACTTTTTTATATTTTATATACAAACAAATGATCCATACTATAAACTTAATTTAATATCATGTAAAAGCTTAATTTTAAAATTAATTAATAATGAATAGCAGATCTTACATCATATAAATCCATATTTTAAAAAAAAATTAATTAACGTAGGACATTTTCTTACCATAAATGATATGTCAAAATTAATTCGTACCTCAGGGAGAAGAGTCGCTTTTTTTTTTTCCTAATAATGGTGGCATTTCACCCGAGTTCGAGTTTAATATTTCATATGTAGTGAATGATTAATTATGCTATCGATTCTGATGCCGTCAATGACTTTCCAGATTAAAATTTAAGATTTTACCTTTTCACAAGTCTTATAATTAAGTTAAAATATTATCGACTTAAAAAATGGTTAGTTGCGCTAAGGATTTATAGATCTTCACTAATTTACTATTTTTTTTGCACATGATGTGCGTGTGTGTGTGTGGCATACGAGCCAAGTCAAGCACGTTTAAATAGAAGACGACTAAATAATAAAAATAAAACTCTTCTAGAAGTCATACATGTTCTGCTGTGGAATCCTTCATTATCCCTAAATTAAAAACGACGTACCTCGCAATAAATTTAAAAAAAAAAAGCACGTTACATATGTCCACGTGTCAATCCATCTGTCCTCGTGTATAAACGAAATGTTAATGACTCGATCAATCTTTACATTAAACGTCATAAGAATATAAGCTTCTTCGGGTAGATTCCAGAAATTATAATTAAATCTCAGCTTCTACTCGAAGTTACCTCAATATTACGAAGATAGAAATTATCGTGCAGGTTAAGTTATCAAATAATAATAATAAATACATAATAGAATTTTCGTTTCAACTAGACAAGGATCATTTTTTGATTTAAAGGTTTAAAAATCCATCAATTTTGGCTAAATTTCTAGACGATTTCTAATCAAAGTATCTTAATAAATATAACTCAGAGTAAATTTAAATAGTAGGTTAACCTTGGATTAACTAATTACGTAATTAAATTTAAGTTAATAAATAATAATAATATATCTTGAATGACACTTTTCCATATTGCAAGAAGAATTTCCCACATTATCTTGGAAGTTACCGATTCTTTTTGTGTATTTATCGATGTATTCTTAGGGTTTGTTAATGTACACCAAAAAGTTTAGATAGAAATGAAATAAAATATTAATTTTTTTATAGAAATTTAATATACTTACTAGAAAGTTTAAAAAGTTAAAATTTCCATAAAAGATTTAGTACATGCTAGAATATTTAAAAATTGAAAAATCAATAAAATAAATTGTAAAACACTACTTAAAATTATGTAATTGATGCATTATCTGTAATTTGATATTAATATATATATATATTAATGAATTTAAAAAGTATATTTATTCAAATTATTATAACATAAATGGAAAAAATAACCTAAAGGTACAAAACATTCAAAGTATTATAACATGAATGTAAAGAATAGTCTAAATATATAAAACATTATAATTATTACAACATCAATGTCTAAAATAATCCAAAGGTATAACATAAATGAACTTAAATAGTCATTTCTTCCCACATCACTATTATCATATTATTACGCATTTTATCAGTTACTTCTTTTCATTATTCTTAACTCATTCTAACTTATGAATGTTTATTCGTATGTATTTCTCCTATTAGTTGTATATCATCAATAATATTTAATTCTTCTAACTTATCTTGCAAATCTTCAAGTAAATCATCTTTATCAGCCTTTCAAATAAAATTGTGAAGTAAAAAACATGAATCACAATCTTCACTTATGTTTCATATGGATATGGCATCTAACCTACTAAGATTGAAAAACGATGTTTCATAACTCCAAATATGCACTCAATGACTATTCTCAATTGTGAATGTCTATAGTTAAAGTTCTCTACAGAATTACTAGAAAATCTATCATTAACATAATCAAATAAGTGGTAGCATATACCTCGAAATAAGCAAATATACTCTAACCGATTGGGATATCCAACATCTACCAAGTCAAACTTACTTGTATAAAAATAAAAATTAGTATAAGAATGTACTTATTACTTCAAAATATACTAAAACATTTACCTCGTGGAATTCGAAAACTATTAGGTCTACTAATTGCATTTTAGAGGATATGAGAATCAACTACTGATCCTTCCCAACTAGCTAAAATATATGTAAATTTGATATCGAAATTACATGTTATCATCACATTTTAAGACAATTCACCTTTCCTATTTCTAAATCTAGTTGTTTCTTGTTCAAAAATAGTTGTTTTGATATGAGTATTGTTAATAGCTCCAATGTAATCCTATACACATTAAACATAATTTAATCTTATTTTAAATAACATAAAAAAGGAAGGACATTACAAAAGTGAATACATACCTTAAAATAAGGATAGACATTTGCATCATTTACAATTCAACTTGGTATTGAAGATGAAAGTCTTACTATAAGTATATGATTTAAACGTAATATAGCATTTAATACTTCATTAAAATATTTACTAACACTCCAACTTGAATGACTAAATCGCTCAACTGTTACTCCATACCTTTGATTTTGCCTTATTGTGACAAGGAACATGGCAAATTTCTCCTCTACATTGAAGTTGTTGGTATCAACACTAACTCTTTCATTTCTCATTAAAGTACAAAATCTTTTAAACATACTTTGACTCATTTTGTAAATATTACGACAATTGTAAGCTTGATGTGATTGAGAATGATCTAATAATCTATTGATGTAATTTACACATTCTTTACTATATATACGACTTATGTTATTATAAAGTAATTGTGACATGCTTGCCATTTTTGCTAAAATTGTCCATGATGCAAATAGATGCTTTCGCCTTCTTTTGTCCATTTCTTCTTCATCTTCTAAGAATGAAATTACATTATTACCCATAACAGTAAACATGTCATTGGAAATCATCCTCACCTACAAGATAATAAGAACATTAAGAATTTCTCCTTCCACATTTCAATATATAAAAGACATTCAATATTTCTAAGAAAATAAAAAGCATTACACATTTAAAAAATCAAAAGACATTCCACATTTCAAAATACAAAAAGCATTTTACATTTCAAAATATGAAATGTATTCTACATTTGAAAATGTAAAAGGCACTCCACATTTTATAACGATAAGTCATTTCACATTTCAATATATAATATCCATTTTACATTTCAAAATATATGACCTTCCACAGGAATATTTCATCTATAAGAGATTTTTGCCATAAAAAATTGCATCCACAAAAACACTTTATAAGCATAAGTTAAAGATTGGATAAAAAGTAAATTCACACACAAAAGTCAATCATTCATTGTAACCACATGCTCACTTCCTAAACCTCAACCATCCATAATGCATTTCTACTGGTATAATTAAAAACAATTTACATAATTTTGGCTTTTGAAATAGTTCCATAACTTCAAATTATTCATTGTTTGGGTGAATTTCGTTTACTTTAATTATATGTTTATAATCTCTTTTAGAAGTAAACAAATAATTTTCAGAAATTAGATATTAAATCTAATTTATTTTTAACTACAAGTACACAATTTCTATTATATTTGTGTGCAAGTACAAGTCGATCTCACAGAGATTGAGTTAAAACTTTATACTATTTTGCTTTTTACAACTAGAGTTTTATGTGTGTTAAATTACGCACTCCATTAACTTACTGCTAACTCAACGAACTTAGTTTGTAGTGTTATAGTTAACTTAATGGACTATCTTCGTAGACTTAAGTTAACTCCACAAGCTTAATTAGTAACTTCCAATTAAATTTTGCTATTCATAGAGGAATTCGATCATCTATTGAGCAATTCCACATAATCTAAATAACATCAATTAAGCTTTTAATGTTAGTTTATATGGTGTTTATCATTAATCAATACTAACATTCAAATATTTTAAACAGTAACCATTAAGATTTTGGGTATTTTGTACAAACCAATTTCAGTAATCAATAATACGATTTTTTATTTTTTGAATCAAATAAACACGAAACATTCACAATACTGACAATAATAACATTAATCACAATACAACACATAAATGCTAACTATAAAAACAGATAATTAGTTTTATTTTTGTTTTGATATGTTCTTAAAAATGAACGAAAGATAAAATGTAAAAATTCTCTATTAATAGTAAAAACTTCCATCACTACATGCAATGCGATTACACCATTGAAAACTTAATCACTTACAGTCATGCCTCCTCTCTTTATAGAATCGCGAATCAAGACTTGTAAGTTAATCTCCTCTTTAGTATATTGGCATCAACCCAAAACCAAGGCTAGAAGCTTTACGATCTCTTGAGAGATGATTCGATGTTTGGTGAAAATGGTTTCCCTTCCTATGACATGATCATTTCTCACAGTAGTTGTTAGTCACCGTGTTTGGCTCAAAATCGACCCAACATCCGGAAAGTATCCTCATAGACCTTTGATGGTTAGTGATTGATGGTGGTATTGTGGAGCTTTAGGGAACTACTAACACTTCCTACAGTTAGTGCGGTTCTCCACCCAAATATCTCACACTCTTGTTCGTTTCTCTCCTCTTCTTTTTATATTTCTTTCAATAGTAACTATCTTCGACGAAATGACTGGTTGGATTTCCTTCATTCATATCAACGATGATGATTTCTTCTTCATTCCACGAGTTAAATCCTACGTGATACATGCAATCGTAGTTTTCTTTTAAATTTCTTGTTCTTATAACTGCTCACATTAAATATTAGAAAATAACTGGTTCGTGGAGTTAGTGTAACTCAACAGACTTACTTCATTAACTTAACTATAACTCAACGAACTTACCTCATTAAGTAAAGCTTAACTCAACGGACTTGATATAAAATAATAATATAAAACATGTGCAACTCACGTGATATAGTATAACTTTTAAATTCACACGTGCATAATGCTAACTTTACGAAAGTTTGTAAACTTAAAAAATTAAGTTTATGAGGATTCATAAACTTAACTTAAAACTTTACGAACTTCCATAACCTTAATAACTTTACAAAGGTCCATAAACTTACCTAAGTAACTTTACGAGTATCCATATACTTCTATAAAACCACACTTAAACTAAGTTTTCGATCTTTTAGAAATAATATTTAATTAACGTTAATTCATTGAAATTGTGCACATTCTTTAATTTAAACATATAATCGTGCAATTATAACATAATAACTTAATTCTCATATGATAAGTTAAATATTTTGTAATAAAGTATTATTTAACCATTAATATTATATACTTTTTCATTCTAAACATTCATCTATAGAAAGACTTTCAAACTAAAGTAACGCTACAACAGCATTATCTAAATAGTTCTCAACCTTTTCTTTAATATCAACAAACCTACTTTGTACTTTAACCAATCTATTTTGTGCATCAACCAAATCTTTAAATTGTTCATTTTGTGTAGCTTGAGTTTAATGATTTATTTCACACATATGCATAATGGTGGTTGATGTATCTTTAAATGATTCTATTATGATTTGATAGGACACTACATGAGGTCTTGTTCATTTCTTCCTCTTCTTAGTTGGCATCCTTGAACTTCCTCCTAATGAAAGTGGTAAATCATCATCAATGTCCATTGTTTCCTGAGTGTTGTCTACAACGTTGATTTGCTCATCTTGTGTGTTTGGTACAACCTCTACATCATCATTCTGCTAGCCATATTCTTAGTAGTCATACTGCCTTCAAATATTTGTTACAATTGCTCAAATATCAAACATGGTTTTCCTTCGTAGCTTTCACACTTTGAATGTGCCTATAAAAAGAAAAATGTAGTCAAAATGGAAAAAAATAAAGATTATAATATCTTTAAGTCATAAGTAAGTTAACTTTAACAAACTCCTTCCATATCTCATCATTAATGTTAGTGTAGCCTTGGATGAAATTCTAACCCCATCTACTCTAGTTGGCAATTTTTGAATAATTCTAATACATTTGTCACTAAGTTTTTAAGTGACTGTTTAGAATGAAAAAGTGCATAATATTAACAGTTAAATGATGGTTAATTACAGAATATTTAGCTTATCATATGAGAATTAAGTCATTATATTATAATTACACTATTATATGCTTTAATGAAAGAATCTGCATAATTTAAGGAAATTAACGTTAATTAAGTATATTTCTAAATTGTCGATGAATTACAGGCTTTGAAATTCTTAAGTATCCAAATTTTCTATTATTTCGAAGAGTTATATTACATGTATCAAATAGTTATGTTTTAAATGTTTAAAGAATATTTTATTATTTCTTGTAGTGCACGTGTTTAATTTAAATGCTTTATTATATTACATGAGATGCACATATATAACCCATTAAGTTAGCATAACTACACACGTTGAGTTACTTGAATATACATTAAGGTAACGTGTTGTGTTAGTAAGCTTATAAGTTATTTCTTTATTGCACTTGTTTTATAGTTAAATCAATGAAGTAAGTCCGTTGAGTTAGCTGTAACTCCACGAACCATTTATTTTCTGTAGCAGTTGTAGAAACAGAAAACCACGATTGCACGTATCACGCAAGAATTTACTCATAGAAAGAAGAAGAAATCACCATCATTAATATGAATGAAGGAAATCCAATCGATCATTTAAGTAGAAGTAGTTATGACTGAAAGAAATATAAAAGAAGGGAAAAAAGACGAAGAGTGTGTGTGTGTAGAGGTAGAGAATCACACTAACTATAGGAAGCGTTGGAAGTTTCCTAAAGTTCCACACCACCACCAAAATCACCAACCATTGGAGGTCTGTGAGGATACTTTCCTGATGTCGGGTCGATTTCGAGCCAAACATGGTGACTGACAATCACTGTCATGAGTGATTGCATAGCGGGAAGGGAAGTCATTTTCACCAAGTACCGACTCATATCTCAGGAGATCATAAAGCTTCTAGCATTGGTTTCGGGTTAATGCTAGTATGCTGAAGAGGAGATCATCTTACAATTCTTAATTCGCAATTCTATAGGGAGAGGAGGCAAGATTGTAAGTGATTAAGTTTTCAGTGTTGTAATCGCGTCACATGTAGTGATAGAAGTTTTTACTATCGATAAAGATTTTTATATTTCACCTTTTACCCATCTTCAGGAACATATTAAAATAAAAATATCAAAAACAACCAATTATTTGTGTTTACATTTAGTATTAAAGTGTTATATTGCTTGTTTTGTATCGTGATTAATATTATCATTGTCATTATTTTGAATGTTTTATGTTTGTTTGATTCAGAAAATAGTTTTACAGTTTACTAAAATTGAATCATTCCAAACACTTAAAGATTTTTAATGGTTAATGTTTGAAATATCTGAATGTTAGTGTTGCTTAATGATAAATCTAATATTAACTAACATTAAAGAACTTAATTGATGTTATTTACATTCTAGGAACCGCCTAATGGTTGGTCGAATTCCTCTATAAATAGTAGTATTTAACTAAAAAGGTAGGCTCGTAGAGTTAGCTTAAGTCCACAAGGTTAGTCCGTTGAGTTAACTATAACTTCACAAACTAAGTCCATTGTGTTAACTGTAATTCAACGGAATACTTAACTGAACACATATAAATTCCAATATAAAAATCAACACAATACACAATTCTTACTCAATCTCTGTGGGATCGACCTGTACTTACACATAAATACAATATACACTATGCACTTGTAGTTAAAATACAAATTAGACTTAATATCTAGTTTGTGTGAAATGTTGTTTGTTTACTGTTAAGAGAATTTATTAATACAAAAGTTAACAATCAATACAGTGACTTTCTACATTCTTTCTTGTGATACCTACATTCTTTCTTGTGATACCTATGTTTATTCTAATATTGTATTTCTCAATTACTTCATCCCAAGTGTTATCTTTTATTTTTCCATCATGTGTTTTTTTTGTTTTCTTCTTTTAATACTTTCACCAAAATATCTAAAAAATATGCATTTGCTTCTACATTCCAACTAATGTAAATTCTACCTCTACCTATCCTTCTCCTATTAGGAGTACTCATATTTTACGTAAGTATAAAGTCAATAAATAAAATAAAACATATAGAATAACAACACAATAATAAAAATATTCATATGCATTTGCTAAAACCATTACATTTACATTTTTTTCAAAATCATATAAGGAAATTGCAAAAGTAGAAACAAAACCTAGTTCAAAAGGTACAAGTACGTAAACTAGAACATGAAAGAGAAAAACATATACTACTAGGAGGAAACAACTTTCATTTAAGAAAAAAAAATGGAATCTAATTCCTACGAAGGAGGTAGACGTTTGGACAAAGCAACTGGCAAGGAGCAACTTTCGAAACTTTGGAGGTGGGAAAGCAAATGACAAAATTGAAAAGTCAGGCTTTAATATGGACATAAATTCTTTGAAATCTTTTTCACCAATTTATATGTACACTAATGACTTATAAAAGGAAAATTTAAACTTTTTTTTTATTTTCCTAATTTTATGTGTGTACTAATTATTCCTTAGTTATTTACTTTACTTTTAGTATCATTATTATTATGAAATTATCATTTAAATCTAGACTTCACCAACTCACTATCAATGAACACTATTTTTTATTTCTTTAAAATTCAAAATAAGCAAGAATATCAGAAAATTTTCAAAAGATACTTTTCACATTTTAACAAAATTTCATTTAAATTTTTGTCCTTTTTTTTTTTTCCTTTTCTCCGTTTTTCAAATACACAGGAAGAAACAGGCTAAAATCGTCGTCAGCATGAGGAGAGTCTCACGTGAGAAGAAATTAGCCTGCTGCCCTTTAAAACCTATTTATTCGGAACGGGACGTCACGGTTTCGAATCTGGCGGCTGGTTCGAAGGAGACGTCCGCCCTTTCAAATTTCAAACCATTTGGCTGATTTTTAACGCAACTTATATTTTTTCTGTTTCAACCGATTAGGTCAAACGTGCGCTTTGAACATCATCAGAGAAGTGTCCAGTTGTCGTACGAATTCCATCAACGGATGCGACAAGAAAGCTCTAACTTTTACGCAAGATTGTTTAGATGAATAATGAAATTTTTATTTTTAAATCTATGAAGTATGCACGTAAGTTAAGTCTTGAATTTTTTTTTTTAAAAAAACCCCAAGTTTCTCGGTTGCAGCAGAAATGCTACAAACTACTCTATTATTTTTTTAAGAAGTGCGGTAGAACAGAAATAATATTGTTTTTAAAAATTCTACTTGGAATACAAATTAATTGATATTCTTCTATATTTGTAATACCGTCTACAAACTCTTTGTTAAAAAATTACTAGGTTTAAAAAAAAAACTACCATCTCATGAGACTCATCTAACTCGACTTTTTCGAAGTTGTACGAAGATTTTGTTAAGTGTTAGGCTAGAGCTCATTGGATATAAAAAAATTGACCTATTTTTCTCTTTACAGGTAACGATCAGTTCAACCGTTTTTTTTTGCCTCTCGGCGACAGATTGTAGGGAGGTCTCTGTATTTTAATATAAAAAATTATTTTAATTTTTTTATAAATATTTTTGGATTAACATTTTTGCTATATCAGCACGTGTAGAGGTAGGGTGAAGTGCACACAGAGCTTCGAGCGATGTCTGATTATAGTGCATTTGAGGCAGATGCACGTGTAGATGAGTGGAGGATCGTGTGGCGATGCTTGTGGAGTTAAGCAAAGGTGCACATGTAAGGCGATGGTAGTATGCGTGAATGTAGCGTCAAGCCATGCAGTGGATGCACAAAAGGCAGACAGTCTGCAGACGGGCGTCAAACGTAGCTTTGATATCATTGTAGATTTACGATTGATGGCCACGATGGTTGGTAGCCAAGCTACTGTAAATCAGGTGGTACTCGATGCTGGTGTTGGAGCTTCGACTATAAGAGTATTGTTTTTCCTTTTAATAATTTATTTTTTCTGTTAATCATGTTTTATTTATAATGTTGGGAGGAATTTTTATCTTCCGCCCACAATCTCCACCCCCTCCACATTCTCTCATTATTCTAGTAACCATCAAAATTTAATTTTGAATTTAAAAATGAAATTGAGCTTCTTGACTGATTCCAACAATGAACATATTAAAAGATATTCCAGTATGATATTCTCTAGTGAAACGTAAAATAATATATCACTTTGTGCTTGCCACGTGACCAAGTTTAAATTTGGAGTTTCATTTGAAGGATCTATTTGTATACTTAGGAGTTGTTTGTGTACTTAAAAAATGACGAAAATAAAATGACAGAATATCACAGAAAATGATAGAAATAAAAATGACAGAAAGTAACGTAAAATCAAAGTGTTTGTGCATAGAACAAAAAATGATGAAATTTGAAATACATGTATTTGTGTATAGAATAGAAAATGACGAAAAATCATAAAATATAAAATATATATGTTTATTTACAAAATAAAAATATTAAATTTAATAAATTAAATATTTTTTGTATTTATCTATAAGATAGAAAATAACAAAATTTATTATAGATAATATAAGATAAAGTCATTTATAATAATTGTTACAATATAAAATATATTTTACACATCTTTATTATTCCACATATCTCTCATAATATCAATTTTCATCTATTAAAGACATAAATAATTTCTATATTAAAATTACATATTGTTAATATATTCTGTGATAATTCATATTTTCTTTTCTTTTATTTTTCATCAGTTTAAGAGATCATAAGGTAGGAAAACGAAAGAAAAATTTTCTTATATACCAAGGGAAAATAGCAGAAAATGACGAAAAATCATTTGGTGCACAAACACCCAGAAAATGGTGGAAAATTTTCCGCCATTTTTCTTTTCGACGTTTTCCACCATTTTCTGGGTGCACAAACACCCCCTTAGGATTAAATCTAGTAGAATTTGAATTCTTATGAAATTTAACAAAAATGAAATTCAAACTTTAAATATTTGTGTATGTTCAAAATTTAGATGTTTGAACACATAAATAGAATTAATTTTTAATATTCTTAATTAATGAATTGAAGTAATTAGTTAAAATGTAATTAATCAATGAATTAATTACTTACATTAATTAATTACACATGTTATAAAATTAGATATTTATATATTATATATCAACTAATTAAGTATATATTATTTATCAAAATTAAGTATATACAAAAATATAAATATATATCTACATTCATGTATTCCATGATTATTCTTGAAATCAAAAAATTTAAAAATAGAAAATCTTAGTTGAAATTGTAAAATAGGATCATTATGTTACTACAACAAAATGAATTATGTTTATGCATAAACATGTCTCAATTAGAATTTAATGAACAATAAATTTATTTATGTTTGATTTCGATTGCACGTACCCTTCCTAAAATAGTAAATTGAGTAGTACATGCAAATTTGAAAACTTGAATTCAAGTTAATAACATAATAGAAATTTTACATTTATCTTTTCTTGCATACTACAATTTAAAACTTTTATCTTCAATTAACCTAGAATTTTCTCTCATCCTATTACTTTCTTACAACCTTAATATATTAATTTTCATTCTTACCATTATACCCCTTAATTTTGATTTCTATATATATTCCAATTTGCCAACTTAATTTTGATATTTTAAACAAATTTTTTTTACCTACGCTCATCTATTAAAGTGTAATTTTTTTTCTTATTATTATTTACATTATAAAACTCTTATGTTAAGAATATTTTCTTATCTCGTATTTTACTTTCATTAACTGCACTCAAGGTACAGCGCAACGCATCGTTAAAAACGTTACGTCCTGCCGAATTGTCTTTAAAATTGATACTTATAAAAGGTTAACTAGTTTTTAGAGTTAGTTGTTTACCTAGCGCTAATATTTCTCTTATGTCCATATATCCTTGGAATCATTTACAAAGATGGATGTTAACCTTTGCAAACAAAGTTTAGTTGAGAATACTATTATTATAAAAAAAGTCTAACGTTTACGCTAATTTTGATTTAGTTGCGTTTGTGATGATTGTTTGAAACGACGATGATGTGTTATTTGCTTTTAGATCACCGCAATTATATCTTACAAAAGAAATCAGTCTTATAATTTTACAAAATTCTCTTACCCTTTCTCTCTCTTTGAGTATGCAGGAAAAAAAAAAAAAACCTTGGGATGAATTTAAAGATAAAATCTAATATACGATAATTTTTTATTTTTTGTTAATTAATTTTAAGATAAAAGATTTTACATAATATCAAACAAATTTACATATATCTGTCTATAAAATATTTGTAGGGTCTATTTATACATTTAAAATTAAATTTGACAAAATAAGGATTTAAATAAAATTTAAAATTCAAGTTTATGTATACGTTTAGAAATTAAAATTTAGTTGTTTGTGTATGTTTAAAAAATGATAAAATTAGAATTTTATATTTGTATATAATAATAATGTAATATAGTTATCATTAATTAATTAAAAAATGTATTACATTAATTAAATATTTAACACGACATATAATGATATCATTAAACGTTCATATGTTATTAATATAACTTTATATTTAATAACAAAGTTTAAATATTTACTTAAAAAAAAGAGAGAAATGAAATTTTCATTTAAAGAAATGAGAATTTAAATTTATGTTTTTACCATATAATACAAAATTACAATTCTTATTAGAACTGTAATTTCATGTAAACTTAAAATTAGTTATAAGCGAAGAAAAATGTAGAAAATGTTGACGTTGACGAATAAAATATATGATTTTAATACAAAGGTAAAACTTAAGTTAATATATGATAAATCTTAAAATAAAATATTTTAAGTGGTGTAAATTCTCCGGTCGAGCCGATAATCTTCTCCATGGCGTGGGGAGACTGGACAAGTTCAAGTCGATGGAAAGAGGTTGCGGGCCACAACCTCTCTAAGTCTAGAATCGCGTCGTCATTAATTACAGCATTAAGAAAATGTGTGGGTCACGTGAACAGTACTCCAAGCAATTTCTTGATACGTTCACAGCCTGACCTGACATTCAAACTTCGACAGTGTCCATATATAAATATACATTAAATCATTCTCTAAAAACTTTCTTGGTACTTTACCAAAGCATTAAACAAAAGACCACGCTTCTTCTTGAGTTCATTAATCAAAGATTCGCAAGAAAATGTACGAACAACTCAACTTTGGATAAGTCAATGAACAGAAATAACAAGGAAAGTTCACTGTTAACACCGGGCCGGCGTCTACAAGAAGTTTACCAAAGGAGAGGGGAAACATTGGGAACTCAATTGACACGTTTTAAAAATTTCTTTGAGATAATTTTAAGTGACTGAATATGAACCTGCGATGGTAAATCTAGTTTTGCTTTGAATTCCAACCACCGGCTTGGTTGTTGAAGTGAAAGTTGTCATTGGAAGTTAAAGGAAAAGGTTTAGTGGAATGATTTATTGCAGCACCGAAATATTTAATCAACCATTAAATTTTTATTGATCGCGACTATTAAATTTACATCAATATAGGACTTATAGTCGTAAATTACAGTAAAAAAAAAAAAAAAAAACCATGGTGAACCTTACCACGAGATAGGTATAGTTACAATTAAAATAGGTTACTACTATTTTTTTTTTACTACTGAATTATATTTTTGAACGAGCCATTTTCTAACAATGATGATATTTTTATTTAAATATGAATCTATGAGGCATATTTATTTCACCCTGCATCTGATTTCAACCTCTCGCTCCACTCGTACCTTCAACTTAATATGGTCTTTTCGAAAGCCCATCGCCTTCTTCTTTTGCAAAAACCCCTCGCCTTGGTTCTTTACATGATTTGGTATGAATTGAACAGAGTGCAACGTTGAAAATTTCTGAGTTCCTTCTATTTGGGATGAGCTTGCATTTTGATATTAATGTTGTTTTTCTATTATGGGAACTTTAGAGTGGGTCTTACTTTAACTTTCGCTCTTAGATAAAGTATAACTCATTGGATTAACATTTGTTGAAGTGTAAATGAAAAGAAAGAAGACAAAAGTAATACTTGGAAAGTCAATTGAGTTCGTTTGTATTAAATAAAAAGTTAAAAAATTAAGAAAATAGAGAGTTAGAAAAATTAGAAATTAAAAAGTCAAAAAGTAAAATTTAAAGGTCTTTGTGTTGGAAAGTTAAGAAAATTATATACTTTTTGAAATTTTAATATTATATATTAAATAATAAAATAAAATAAAAATAATATTTGTGAATTTAATATTATAAAATTACATTAAATAATATTAAAAATAATAAACTAATTAATTCTTTATTATTAACAAAATAATATTAAGATACTTAATTAAATAAAATAATATTAACAATATATACTTTAATTATATTTACTATAATAAAAAATATATTATATTAATATACTTTAATTATATTAAAGTATATACAAAATAATTTTAATTAAAAAAAATATATATTATAAAGTAATAATTAAAATAATATAAAATTTATTTAAATAAAATAATATATTATATTAATATATTATACTTTAATTATATTAACAATATATACTTTAATTATAATTTATTTTAAATAATTAAACAAAGATAATTCCTTTATCACTTTACTTTTAGATGAAGGAAAGTTTGAAAGCTTGAAATCTATAATTTTTTTTGGCACAAATTTCAAAATGTTTGGAAAATTTTTTTAACTTTTCAATTCTTAGCTTTATGACTGATCTTTGATCTATCAATATAATATATTATTATAATATAAATTAATATTCTAAAATGATAATGATATAGACTTATAATATAATAAATTATGTATAATTATTAATATAATTATAATAAATTTAAATATGACAATTATAATAATAAATAATATATTATAATTATAAAATATATTAAAATAAATAAATGACATTAACGTAATATCAAAAAGTACAATTATAATAAAAATAATAATAACATATTATAATTATAATAGATTAAAATAAAAAATAATGTTGAAGAATGATACTAGATTATAAAACACTAAATTATAATAATGTCAACGTTATAAGAATAAAAAATACATTAACATATTTAGCAACTTAATAATATATTAATGACATGTTAATTACAAATATATTATTTCATACGTTACATCTGTATTTAATAAAATATTGATATATTATAATATTTAAAATATTACTTTTTGAATATGATATTTTTAAATTTATTATTTAAATTTTTTGTTAAGTTAATAGTAATTTTTATCAATTTATTATTTAATATTTTAAAAATTATTAAATAATATATTTTTTCTAATTATATAAATACCTTATTTTTTATTTTTTGAATATTTCTTCTAGTATATAAATAACTTTAATTTTCTATCGTAACTTTTATTTTTCATCATTTTTTGTGATTTCATCTTTCGACAGAAAATGCATGTAGGCCCTTAATTTATTTGCGACGATCTTTTTGAAGGTGTCAGTATGGTGTTGAAAAGTTCATAAAAATCTAAAAAATGAGAGCAACAAAAATCTAGAGAAAGTTTCAGAAATTTAGAAAATTTGAAGATGTTAGTATACATTCAGAAAGTTTAGTAAAGATTGAAAAATTTCAAAAAATTGAATGTGTTAGTAAATGTACAGAAATTGAAGGGAATTAAAGTCATACAAATTATAAATAAATATTTTTATACTTTAATAGATTTTTTAATATAATAATGAAAGGCAAATATTATTATTAATAATATCTATGTGTTAATTAATTTATAAAAAATTCACAATATTTTTGAAAATTCAATATATTTTATTGAAATATCTTAAATATTACAACATACCAAATGAAATAAAATGTTACTACAATGTTAAAATACAAATAAATTTTAAATAATTCAACTTATTTGTACTTCTCACGTGGCATTTATAATATTTTCCTACATTGTATCAACTATTTCTTTATTATCTTCTTGAGATATTTCAATAATATTCCTTATTTCTTCTACTCCTTCATTTGTACTTAATATCTCATTAGCAATGTCAACTTTTGTTAAGTCATTTTTAAATTTTCAAGAAAATTAGTTGAATCTACTTGACAAATAAAATTATGAAGTAAGAAACATGCAATAATAATTTTCACATGTGTTAGATATGGAAATGGCATGCAATAATGTAAAATTGCGAATCAATGTTGTTTAACCCCAAATGTACATTCAATCACTATCCTCAATTGTGAATACCTATAATTAAAACTCTCAACAATATTCGTTGGGTTTCTATTATTGTCATACTCTGTCAAGTGATATCTAATACCTCGAAATGTACAAATAAATCCTAGACAATTTAGGTAACTAGCATCCACTAAGTAAAATTTACTTACATACCAACTTTTATTAATATACCAAAATGTAAGAAATGATAATTTCATATGCATACTAACTTTTATTAGTACCTAGTGGAACTTGTAGTCCATTTGGTCTAAATATTGCGTCTTGTAATATATGAGCATTGGTTGTAGATTCCTCCCAGCCATCAAGAACGTAAGTAATTTCCATATTGAAATTACATGCAACCATAACATTTTGAGATAATTCTACTTTCTTATTTCTAAACCTTATAGTTTATTGTTTATAAATAGTTGCCTTGATATGTATCCTGTCGATTGCTCCAATGCAATCCTATATAAATTAAAACCCTAAAGCCAAGTGACTAAATGAAATACACAAATCGTATACATACCTACTATGATAATGATATAAATGTACCTTGAAATATGGGAAAACATTTTCATCACTTTTAATCCAAGCAGGAGTCATAGTTGAATGTTTTGCTAATAATGTATCACTCAAATGTAATATTGCATCGACTATTTCATTAAAATAAGTACTAATTGTCCATGAAGAATAAGAAAATTGCTCGTGTTACTCCATACTTTTGATTTTGGCCAACTATAACAAGGAAAATTCCAAGCTTCTCTTCTACTGTTATATTTTTCCCATATGCTATTGCTCATTTCATCCTCAATAAATTACAAAATTTCAGGAATACATGTTGACTCATCCTATATATTTTTCTACAATTATAAGCTTGATGTGATAAAGAAAGATCTAACTGTTAGGACCCTAGTATTTTGATAATGCAAAACCTATGTGAGGAAACATATTGTATTTCACAATTAAGTCAGTGCAGCATTATATCAGAAGGCAAATAGAACAAATTCCATGTAGACGAATAGATGGAGAAGGTTCCAGATGATACTGCCTTAAAGCTACAAGAAAATCGGGCAGTTACAAGTCCAAAGAGTAAAATAGCAGCAAGTCCATCGAACAATTAGAATGATAACTATCCGATTTTACAAAGCCTTCGGAGAGTTATTTAATCAGACAGTTAAGTTGGTTGAATGATTAGAGAGTTATGGAGTTAACTATCCGAAAGAAAAAGGAAAATCAGAAAGTTAGAAAGACTAACTATCCGAAACTTAAGTCATTCAATTAACTATGTGCAGAAATACAAAACAGAATCTTAAAGGACTTTTCGGAGAGTTAGATAACTATTCGAGTTTTTCGGAAAGTTATAAGTATAACTTTTCGGAACTTAAGTCATCTTATTATGCATGTGTAAAATGGAGAAGCTGGTAGTTGAAATCTTAAAAGGGAAAATCGGAGAGTTAGATAACTATCCAAAATTTTAAAGAGAGTTTCAGTAAGTTACAGTTTAACTATCCGAAACTTAAGTTATTGAAATTGTCACGTGCAGAATTCCAGAAAGAAGATCATTTAAGTTTTCGGAGAGTTAGAAAGATAACTATCTGAAATTTCAAGAGAGTTTCGGTGAGTTACAGTTTAACTATCTGAAACTTAAGTCATTGAATTTCTCACGTGCAGAATTCCAGACAGATGCTCAAATGAGTTTTTAGAGAGTTAGAAAGATAACTATCCAAAAAATGGGAAGTTTTTGTGAGTTACATTCTTAACCATCCGAAACTTAAGTTATTCTTTTATGCACGTGCAGAATTGAAGAGACAACTATCAGAGACTTAAAAGAAAGTTCGGAGAGTTACAATAGTTAACTATCCGAAAGTCAGGAGCTCTTTTCAGTAAGTTGAATACAAGACTCCAAATACTTAACATTACACGTGAGCAACTTAAAATCCTCATGTGACTTAGATAACAGAATTTGAGTGATGAATTGGTAAGTTATGGATGCTTTTCGGTAAGTTATTTTTATAACCATCCGAAAGCCTGAGATTTTCGAAAGGTTACTTACTGAACATCAGACAAAACAATAACTTACCATATTTAGGTCTAATTATTTACCAAGTACAGTAGAATACATCCGTTGAGGAGAAATTATGATCGTTGGATATTCAAGCATAAATACAAACAGATCTTTCAATATTCAGCAGAGCTTACAAGTGAGATTACAGATACAATTACATATAGAGATACAGTATACATTGCAGATCAATTACTGATATAGAAGAAAGCTCAAATTCAGTTTAACAAAGAATCGATTGAAAGTTGGATTTACAAGAAGATTCTTAAAGCTCTCCATGTGCTGAAAGTCTGATCCAAGAAGGATCATTTGGTTCGTGGCTTCAACCTTAAAGCTTCATTCAGTTGTTGGTTTGAGTTTCAACCTGAAAACTCAAGAGGTTGGGTTTCTGGAGTTTATACCTGAAAACTTCTGAGTGTTGGTTTTTTGGAGTTTATATCTGAAAACTTCTGAGTGTTGGTTTCTAGAGTTTATACCTGAAAACTTTTGAGTGTTGGTTTTCTAGAGTTTATACCTGAAAACTTCTGAGTGTTGGTTTTCTGGAGTTTATACCTGAAAACTTCTGTGTGGTTGGTTCTTGCTTCAACCTGAAAGCAAGTGTGTAAGTGTTGAGACACTTATTGAAGCCCAAGTGACCCTTAGGGGTGGACTAACCGAGTTGGTGAACCACCTAAAATTCTCTTGTGTTTTTTACCTTTATTTCCTCTGTGCATGATATTTTTATCTGATTATTACTTATGCAAACTGATTAATCAAATTAGTTAGTAAAGTGAAAAATAGGCTTAAATTCACACTGTTCTCCATTCACCCCTCCTCTAGTGAAGCCATTCGTTTCTAACACTAACAACCTCGTAATGTATTCTTGACTTTCTTTGTCAAAAATTCTATCTATTGCAATTGAAGTACTTGCAATAGCACAAATGTTATTCCAAATAGAAGTAAGAAATTGTCGTCTTATTTTTGCATCATTCTCTTCTTGCTCAAATGCTATGTTGGATGAAGACATTATACTAATTATTTAACTTGAGAAGAAAATACATGGATAAAATGTTTTGAAGTTCAAATACATGGATAACAAATGTTCAACATATTATAACACAAGTTCGTCATACCTTATGAAAAGAATGTTAAAACGTAGTGTAGAATAAAGTTTCAAAGTTTATTATAGCAAATATTACCTTCACAAAGTCTTCCCAAACCTTATTACTAATATTCATGTGTTTATTCACATAATCCCAATCCCAACTACTTTGATTTCCAATATTCAAGTAATTCTTGTACATCAAACACCAAGCATTTAACTGTCCACATTTTTTTTAGTAATTTTTGCTCCTATATGTTCATTGTATTTGGCTATTATCTCATTCCATGCTTCCATTCGAATTTTCCCATCATGGGTTCTCACATTGCCTTCGTTAACAACTTCAATCAAAATGTTTAAAATTTCCTCATTTGCCTTTACACTCCAAGTACAATAACTTCTTTCTGAACTAGCCATTAACTTAAAATACTTACACAAATATCAAAAGATTACATACACGAATGCAAGGTATGTTTAGCAACTCATATACATTTCAATTTATTTAACAAGTCATATTATTTAGCAACTCATCTACAATTCAATGCACATACACAATATATGGAAGAGCCTTAATGCATAAGGAGAAAGAGCAAACTAACAGAGCAAACAATATATCATGTGTGTCAACAAACAATATATAATGAAAGAGCAAACTCCACAAGATACTCATGAAGAACTCAATATATGAACAATTGAAAATGTTTTCAATAACTACAACAATCCTTTACACAATGGTAAACTTCTAACAATCCTTTCCAAATAAAAATACACTATTCACTTTGATAGTTATGGATGATGTCCAAAACATTTCACATATGAATGTTGATATACAAGACAAAACCCAAAAGGCCGAAAATAGTATATATAAACATCTGGCAAATACAATTTATTTATGATGTCCTTGTAATTGTTCATGTCTTACGACATTTGATCCGAGTAGTGTTCGTCTCAAAGTGCAAGAAGTTAGGTTGATAGGGTGGTCTAGAGATGAAGTGAGGCGGCCTCATCTCCATCAATTAATTCAAGCTAGCTATTATTCATTCTTCCATGAAATGTTTGATCTCTTAAAGAAAATTCATTGCCAAATACTAGAATCTAAATAAATTGCAAGAACAAAAAGATGTAGCATTTAAAGATACCGTAAATAGAGGCTGGTTCCAAGCACATAACATGTTGGATTTCATTAAGTATTGATGAAATGGGGATGGACATGGAAAGGTGGTAGAACTACTAGTAAAGACTAAAGAGTGAGAGAAACATATTTACTGGGGAAGATCGAAGATCAGAATCAGATCTGATTGGATAAGGGCATAGATCAGTAAATCGATCATAGCCTAATAGTATAAATTATATTTGTAGTAGATAGCTTTTCTAAACCTCTTAATTTCATAAAATAGAGGCTCTTACGGAAGGCAGGTGAGGGCGGCGAGGGTGTGTGCGAGTGAGAGCAGCTATGTGTAGTGGGCAAAGGCGAGGTTGGGCGAGGGCGAGTGTGTGAGAGAGCGAGAGTGGTCGTGTGCAACAAGCGAAGGTGAGGCTGGGTGAGGGCAGTGAGGGTGTGCGTGTGCGCGAGCGAGAGCAGCTGTATGCAAAAATCCCAACATGCAAGTAGGAGTGAAAATGAATCCTAGAACGGAAATGGTAGGAGTGCAAGTGAAGGCGAGGGTAGTCGAGGGTATGGTGAGAGGAGCAAGAGAGGGCAGGGTGAGGACGACTGAAGGTGACGACGATAGTCGAACCAGAACCAAGCGAGAGTCAGAGCACGTGCAAGAGCGAAAAAAAAGCAAAGTAGAGCACATGTGGGCAAGTGAAAACAACGATGCAAACACAAAAATTACAGAACTTTCTCACCTTAAAGGTGAAACAATTTTTTTCACCTTCAAATAAAAGTTGAAAACCTAGGAAATGTAATTATCTAAGTTTCTTACATGCCACTAATCAAAAAAAAAATAAAATTTCCTTACATTTTTTTTTCTTTAATTTCTCTTATTTTCACGTTAACCTCTCCTTAATTTCTTGAACATTTTATTTTACTTTACTTTGCTTGCCTTTGTTTTGTTAGATTTGTACACGTTTTTGTTTTTGATATTATCATTTTACCTTGAGACCAATATAAAAAAAATATTACACATATCTTTCACGACGAAGGTCTCATCATATGATTTGAGAGCTGATGTGACAGTTGTATTTTATATTGAAGGGTTTGTACATCGGAAATAACGAAAAATAAAGATATAATACATTAAAATATAATAACATTAATATTATAAGAATAAATAATATATTAAGATATTCAACAACTTAATAATATGTTAAGTAACATTAATTCTAATACAACTTAATAATATTAAATAATACATTAACATATTATTTTTGAAAAAATTTAATTTATAATAAATAACGTTATTTATGTTAATCATAAATATATTATTTTACATAGTACATCTATATTTAATAAAATATTAATATATATTATAATATTTAAAATATTACTTTCGATAGGAAATATGTACAAACGGACCAGAACGGGGAAGAGAGGGTTTGCAAGAAATGGGTTGTTGGTGTTCGGATACCAGAGGTGGGAAGCAAGCGGTCGACGTCGGCAGAAGTAGTGGGCCGGGGGTGTCTGTGCCTGCGGCCTCCGCTGCCATGGAGGCCGGCGAAGCCGTTGACCTCTTCGTACGCCACCGTGGTGTTGCCGGACCCTCCAGTCATGTGGAGGTATGTACCTTCTTCCTTCGCCGTCGTGTGGTTATTTTCGACCTAAGCCCTATTTTCTCTACTCATTTGCAATTGTCATACGGGAAATGACCTTGCATAAGATTTATCTTTGAGGCGCTCGATGGTCCTACGGTAGTCAATCGTCATTTTTGTTTAATTCAATCTTTTGATCCCAATGTTTGTCAGTTATTCACATCCAGTACTTCTTTTTTCTTTTCAAAAGTATCCCACGGACTCAAAGATTCGAGCCATTTTTCTTGATACGGGTTTGAGAGAATCCGTCGCAAAATACTGATAAAAAGGAGAGCTCATATCAATCCATACCAGGCTTCTTGCACCGGCGTCTCCGTCGATGGTTCAGCGTCTCCGTCGATGGTTCGGCGTCTCCATCGATGGTCCACTCTGTACATTTAGGTGCAAAAAATGCTGAATGCCTACATTTACATTTTTCCCTTTTTGAAAAAAGTTGAGGTGGAAATGTGGTTCCAAATACAGATCAAGTCATTCAATTTTTTTAGTCAAATGCAATATATTTTTCAATTTTTTGCATATTTCAAATTTTTTACATAAAAAGTGTGGATTAGTTAAGGAAGAACTCGAGAATTTTTATTTGATGATTTGATTGAGAAATAATTGTTTAAGATTTTCATCAAGGAAGATTTTTATCGGAATTTAAATCAGCTAGATAGTGTCTGTGACCTTTTGGTAGTAAACATTTATTTTAAGAAAAGAGAAGAGCATTTAATTCCATTTAGAAGTGGTTTAAATTTTAGTTATATTGATTTTCTACTTATTAGAAAAATAGTTCAAAGAATGTGCAAAGATTATAAGGTTATTTTAGGAGAAAACTTAATTACATGATATATATTGTTAGTATTAGATGTTGTTATGAAGATTAGAAAGAGGACTAAAGTGTATAACAACAAAAGAATTGGGTGGTAGAATCTAAAAGGTGAAAAGAAAATGATATTTAGAAATAACTTGTTAGTAATTTTATTTTGATGATGAATATTTTACTAAAGTTTATAAATAAGTTTAAATAAATCTAAGTATAACAGTCACATAGTTAGATGTTAATGAGTTTTAAAAAATCATATAGTTATAAGTTAACGTTCCTAGTTAGTCGAAGAGTTATGTTAAAAACTCGTATAGTTAAGTTATCTACATATGTGTTTTTAACGTTTTAAGTTTTAAAGTGTTTTCCATGTACATTTGATAAAGAAAAATCGAAGAGTTAGATTTCTACAATTTCCTGTTGTAGAACAATCAAAATTCTTTTTCCTAGAGATTTGTAAAATATCTTTTAAGTCAATGTTTTAGTTGAACACTTATCCTTTAAAACCTATAAAATATTATAGGATTGTAGTATCACAAGGAAGGTGAATTGTGTCTTTAAAAATTAAAAATTTCTAACAGATAAAATAAGAGCACAAGACACTCACAAATATAATTTTAATCTTTATTATTTAAAGAAAAAATTTACAATCGTTTTTTAGTACAATTTCTTACTTGTCAATTTTGATATAATAGTCCAATATACAATTCAAATGAAAAATAAAATTTTATTCTAAACTTGCTTGAATTGTACTTTTAAACTTGAGCCTTTGCAGGTAGCTTATGATTCTTCTGAATTTTTTTTACTCAACTTCTGTATATATTTTTCTCTTATCTTCGAATCTTCTAGACTTCCTTCATTATAGTTCTTCTGAATTTTCTTGGGATTCGAACTTTATCTAATATTGGAGAATTTTAGGACTTCTCTGTATTTTCAGAGAGTGATATATATGTAGGGATATATGAATATTGGGATAGGAGATTAATGTAGTGTAGCTTATACCCTTTATTTATAGTAGTAAAACTATAACTTCATATTCAGCATGTTCATCTACTTAATCCAAAATTCATAATTTCATGTACTAATTTAAATTATCCACAACCCCCACTATCTTTTTGAATTTCTATAATTTCTTATCATAGAATAATTAAAATTCTTCTTCCTGGAGATTTGTAGAATATCTTTTAAGTCATCGCTTTAGTTGAACACTTATTCTTTAAGACTTGTAAAATTTGAACACTTATCTATAACTCTTTGAATTCTTCTACTTGCAAAATACATGATTAAAATAACAAAACTTAACTATTTGTTAGTCACTTTATAAAACACGAATAATTATCCATTCATGCGTAAAAAAACTCGAACAGTTATCTAATTCTTTGACTTTTCTTTACCGAACACATATGGAAAATACATGAAAACTTAAAACATTAAAAATACACGTGCAGATAATTTAATTATATGAGTTTTTAACATAATTTTTCGACTAACTAAAAATTTTAACTTATAACTATACGACTTTTTAAAACTCGTTAATGTCTAACTATGTAACTATTATACTTAAACTTATTTATAGACTTTAGTAAAATATTCATCATTAAAATAAAATTCTTAATAATCTCTCTTTTTTTGTTGATGACAAAACCTAATAAATTAAATAATCTCTCCTCCTTTTTGGTATTATCAAAAGTACTAATATTATGAAAGGAAGAAAAATGTCTTAATTCAAAAAGAACTATAATTTGTATGAATAACACATGGATAATATATGTTTACATGAGTACAAAAATGTAATAAATAAATAATTTTTGGTAACAAATTACAACAAATATTTTTTATTTAATACATAATTTATTTTTATTCTTTCACAAGTCTCTTTGTCTTCTAAAAATATCTAATAGAGTTTCTGAAATCTTTTGTGTGATTTCTAAATTGACTTTGTTTATGCGATCAATTGTGTCTTGATCTAAATCTGTGGTATGAACTTGTGAAGGTTGCTGTAATTGTTTAGTATTTCTTTCTGTAGAATGTTGTTTGTATATTGTATCTTACCTTTGTTGCTGTATATGTTGTGTCTATTCTGTCTGTTGTGGATGCTGATGTTGTTGCTCTTGATCTTGATTTTGCTATTTATTCTAATTTTCAAGTAGATCTAATTCCTAGTATTTACGTAATTCTTTTGTAGAGAAAGATCTTGATTTCATCTTTTTCTATAGTTAATGTGTAATATCTATTTGACTTGTCATAAATGTTAAAATTGCATCATCATAAAATAATTTATTTTGCAAATTTAGAATATGATAAATAAAAATATCATATTAGTTCACTGAATGTGATTAATTAAAGCATATATCACATAAAGACAACATTTGTCAACTTCAGCTCTATGATCAAACTTCTGAAAAATCAAGGTATGTAATATTTTTGTAATAAATTGAGTTTGACCATTTAAATCATTTAGTAACCTTAATTCACTGTTGGAATCAGAATATTTTGCTAACATTTTTATGTCTCATCTCAACTGATATACATGTTTTCTTTCTGATATCTTAACTTCTTCATTTTTCAAATCAAGTACTTCGTACAATAATTGTGGAGTTAATTGAATATCTGATTCTTTGATATTTGAAACAGGAATATCTTATATGACTGTTAAGTTTGCATTAAAATAACTTATTATTTCTGGTATTGTGAGATAGTCTGGCTATTGTGGCATAAATGTCAATAAGCCTTGCAATTCAAACATTTCTTATATGTATGTCATTCCTTCAAACTTAACTGACCGAGAATATAAAATTGTAAAAATTTTATAATTCTAAAACTTCTCATAATAGGATCTGTTTTTAAACCATAAAAGAGTATTATCTCTTAAGTTCTGTTCGAGATTTTGAATTTTCTTGTCATGTGTTTTTGACCTGAGACTTATTTGTATTTTTTCATCAGTATCTATATTTTCAAATCTTTCAAAACTTATTGAATTTCTGTTAAATTTAGTATGGATGTTTAAAATATTTGCAATTGTTTCTTTAATAATGTTTTAAACTGCATCCATTTGAATCTCTTCAAATGTATCAGCAATAGTCATGTGTATATCATTATTATTTTCAGCAACTTCTATAAAATTATTAAATTGTGGTATCTGTACAGTATTTTGAAATAACTGTCTTCTTGAAAAATATTCTATATCAATTTCTGATATAGAAATATTTTGTATATCTATAAAATCTATATTTGAGACTTCAGGAAAATCGTATTCTATTTGAAATTTTGTATATTGTTTACTATATACAGTTATTAACAAATAACATGTATACTGTAAAAGACATAATTAGATATATACAAATTGAAATAAACAACTGTATTAAAAAGTTATCTGTACTTAATTGAGATACAGTAAGAAGAATAATTTCTGTACATTTCTCTTCAAATGATATGTTTTCAACAATTATAAACTCTGTCTATATCATCAAAAATATCATTTAGATCAATATCATTCGTATATGTATCAAAACTATTAAAATCTTCTACATTTCCTGTTTTTATAGGAAAAATGGAGAATAAATTTTGTCTTGCAGCAGTATTTCTTGGAAAACTGTCTATTATGTTAAAAGAAACATTATAGGTTAATATAATATAGAACATTAATGTATAGACTTTCAATCCAAGGTCTGTCACATCTGTTGGTATTCCTGTTACGAATTCTTGTCTAGCATTTGCAATGGAACAAAGTTTTTCATTTCTCAATAATTCTGCTCTTTGCTATAAAATTTCTTGTTCACCTGTAGTTAGTCCTAAATTTTCAATTATTTTTTTAGTACAACTATATTTCTGCAGTGGTTTTTTTGTTTGTTCTAAAGGGGCAAGTGCTTGTTTTATTTCTTCTGTAAGAGACACTTAAAGGTTTGATGATCCTTCACTACGTTGTCTAGGTTGTAGTAAAGGTATATATTGTGTTAAAACCTCAACCTTTGCCTTCTTTAATTGATAAATTCTCTATCCTTCACTACAAAGACTCATTTTTCATATAGTTATTTTCTATTCATTTATGACTTTTTGTACTTCATCTAAAACAACAGGGGAAAAATAATGTTGAAAATATAAACTTGATAATTCCTTATTTGCATTTTTTATCATAGGTCTCCATTTCTTTCTGTAATAAATAATGGACTGTATTGATTTTTTTGATATTTGTCTAGAACTAGAAACAATCTCAGGGTTAGGTTGTAACTTTTTTTCCATATATGCAAGGTAGAAAGTGTTATTTGTTTTAGTCGAAACTATGTTTTGACATAATTTCTGATAAATTTCCAACAAATTTTTTTTTCTTCTTGAACAGATTTTCTAATTTCATGTAATTTAATAATAAGTCCCATCTTTATCAATATTTCCATCGATACTTGATATATGCCATTTTTATGTAGGATTAATACTCAATATGATACTAGTATGGAATACCTTGGGTGAAATAAGGATTAAGTGACCAACTTAGTTTTTCAATATAATTTTAAAGGCAAAGAAGATACCTAAGAATGGAGAAAAGTGCTCTTTAATACCTATATTTAATAATAAAGATACACACAATTGTAATAATTATCACAATATTCAGTTAATGAGTTATACTACGAAACTATGAGAAAAGGTAATTGAGCAAAAACTAATAGATATAATTCAAATCACAAAAAATCAATTTGTGTTTATGTTGGGTAAGTTAATAAGGGAAGTCATTCATTTATTTAGATAATTGGTAGAAAATTTTAAAGTTAAAAAAAAGATGTCCACATGATTTTCATTAATTTAAAGAGAGCTTATGATATAATACTTAGAAGTTTATTGTGGTGGGTATTGGTGAGAAAATGAGTACTTATAGAATATATTAACATTATAATGAACATGTAAAATAGTAGTTACTAGTATTAAAATTATAAGAGAAGAAACTAAAGAATTTTCAATAAACATAGGTTTACACTAAGATTCTTCTTTAAGTTCATATTTGTTTGTCTTAGTCTTAGTTATGGATAAAGTAATTAATGAAATTCAAGAAGGAATACCCTAGTATTTGCTATTTACTTATGAAATAGTTTTGATTAACAAAAGTAAGGTAGGAATTTGTTCTAAATTGAAATTATAGAAAGATACCTTATAGTTCAAAGGATTTTAATTGAGTAGGTTAAAAACTAAATATATAAAATATATGTTTAACAAAAATAGGAATAACAATGAAAGTATACAATTAAATGGTTATGAGATTTATAAAAATAAGACTTTTAAATATTTAATATCTATAATAAGTAGGAATAGAAAAATTGTATAGGATGGTATTAATAGGATTAAAGTAAGGTGGTTGAAGTGAAAGAATACTTTTAGAGTGTTATGTGATAGGAGAATTTATTTAAAATTAATAGAAAATTTCTATAAAACTACCATTCATTAGGTTGCAAAGTATGATATGTGTAGAAATTTAGTGCTACAAAGATGTGAATGTTTAGATGGATGAGCGATAATATTATAAGAGATAGTTAAGAAATGATTTTATTAGAAGTAAAGTAGAAATTTATCAATTGTAGATAATATAAAAGAAAATTGCTTAGGTGTTTTGGTCATATTTTTAGGAAGCCAAAGGATACAACAATTAGGAGATGTGAATTAATTAGTGCAGAAAAAGACTAAAACAAGTAAAAGAAGGTTTAAAACTACTTAGTTAAAAATTGTGAGAAAAGATTTTAATTTATGTATTTTAGTTAAAGATTTAACTATAGATAAAAATATATGGAAGAAAATGATTCGTACGGATGACCTTTTTTTCAATAGAAAATCCTTGATCTATTTATGGAGCAAAGACCCAAAAACCGAAGGAGAGTACACGTGGGGGAACTAGACCAAAACCCTGCAACAAGGGGAAACAAACAACCAAGGAAAAATGAACCTATCACCTCCTACAGCTAGAGATACCCCATCTATCAAGCAAGTATTGTCTTCTAGATTCTGTTGGCAACTCCATATAGCTATCAAAAAGCTCTAACCCTTCCTTGGCCAAGCATTCTGCCATTCTGTTAGCTTTCCTGTAGATATGAGAGATAGGTAAAACTTAAATAAAAACATAAGATGACACCAAAAGCTATATCCTTGAAAGACCGGGCACTTCTCCTCCTTAATAGCATTAAAAAGCCCAAGCAAGTCCAATTCAATCTCCATCTTCTCCAAGGGCACCTGCTTTTCTACACATAAGATGAGCCCATCGAAAAAGCTTGAGTTTCAGTGAAAAGACTGCAAACATAGTCGTAATAGTTACAAAAGGCCACCACTGAATGATCTGTAATAACCCCTCCACCAGCCACCCGATGCAAAGAGCCACAAGTGCTGTCTATTCAGCCTGAGATTTCTGCCTGAAGGCCTAATCCAGTGGATCCACCTGGTGACAGCATCCTTGGAGTTGTATATCCATTTGCCTCATTGTCCAACAGCTTCTCAAACACCAGTTTAAGGTGAAGCCACAATTCACTCTCTATTTTATGTCGTTAGCAAAAGCAGCAACCTTCCCATTATAGAGGGTGTTGCACCTCTCTTTCCAGTACTTCCAATGTGGATGACCTCACATGGTGGGATTATGTCATAGGTTGTCATTGTTGTAGATTAGATTAGGATTTTAGATTAAGCATATTTTGTCCTTTCATTAATTATGCTGGGATTGTGGTAGATTATTCCATCATTCAATTTTATAATATTTATATTATATTGTGTGAGCACCTCATGAGTGATTTTGGAGGTTATAGTACATTATTCCATTGTTCAATATTATGTTATAATATAAGAGATTATTCCATCGTTTAATTTTAAAATTTCACAAGTTGCTTCAGATTTATTTGTCTCCAGGATGTTTAATGTTCTTCTTCACTTGTATCAGTTATCTTTCTCTGCATCGAAGTTACAGGATCTGGACTTCATGTCCAAGGTACATTTTCTGCATTACATGCTGCCAGCATGCTGTTGAATCACTTAAGCAATTTCATGCTCAAACTTGAAACTTGATCAAGTTGAAATAATATTTCCATTTCCTGTATTGCTGCCAACTTAATAGATATGCTCTAAACATATTCTTCTATGTTTTGTTTGTAGGTTTTATTTGAAAGTTTTTTTAGGTACACTCTTGATTGTTTGATGATTGGGTAATACTAAATTTTGTCTAATTTATGACTCTGAAAAGAATGCAATAATGTCTTCCCTTGTTAAATAAAGTAATTAAGGAAATTCCAAATTTCAAGTCACAAAATTAACTTCAGATTTACAACTCTGTGGTCAGCTCTTATGCACTTTTTGCCAAACTCCTTTAGGTTTTATATGAATTTTTTTTACTAAGAAATAGGAAGACAATATTCTCAAAAGATTTTGTATAGAACTTTTGCTAAAAATTTATTTTATGATTTTGATATGATGTTCAGATTCTGATATATGTTTACGTGAATTGGAATATATATTGTTATATCTGAGTATTGTCCTATCAGGTATCGGGTTGTCCACTTTTAACAAAGGGTCTTAAGATCAGAGATTGGCAATTGGTAATTGTTTGTTTTGAACAACACCCATTGGGGTGGGTGGGAAGGTTTTTGTTATTTGGGGGAAATCTTACCTTGATATTTTCAGTCTTTTCGAGCTTCCTGATCCACCATCATTTGGGTGGTTTGGTATAAAATCAAAATGGGAAGGTGGTTTGGAACTTAAGAATTTTTTGTTACATGAACTTGGCTTAGTCTTAGAAATTTGGTTTTGGAATGATGTGTGGGTGGGTGCCACCCTTATCATTCTTGTTCCTAGCATTATTTTCTATCACATCTTCCATCCAAGTGAAAGTCACTAAGTATTTTGAGCATTATGAGGTAGGCATAGTTTAGGATGTTTTATTTCGAAGGAAACTAATTGATGTAGAGTCTTCTGTCTCTCTTTCACTCTCATGGTTCATCTCTTGTTTTAACACCACCTCCCTCACAGATTTGGCATTGGAGCAAGGTTAGAGTTTTCTCTGTTTTACTAGGTTTTGGTTTATTTTGACAAGTTGGATACCAGCAAGGTATAATTTTTCACGTGGTGTCTCTGTCATGGTGGCATTCCAATTGAACCAGTGCTCCAAATTTGGGGTTTCCATTTGGCAGGGATCTGCAGACTTTGTTATGCATAGATGGAGAGTTTCTGGGACCTCTTCTTTGATTGTCCACTCATTAACAAATGATGGAATTCTTTGTTTGTATTACATGCCCATGAGAAGACGACATTTCAATGTTTTGGACTATCTAGGAGGTGAGGAACAAAGGTGGTACTAATAAGGCTAAAAGGAAACTGTTGAAATGACTTGAATTATTTAGTGGAAGATGAATCATCATCTTCTGAAAAAGGGAGATATGTTTTCTGCTGTAGATATGTCTTCTGATGGAGAAGATTTGCTTTCCTGTCATAGGAGATCTACCTTCTGATTTAGGAGATCTCCTATTACCAGTTTTGGTATGAGTGGATGTGAATCCATCCTTTAGCATCTTTTAGGTGCTATATCTGTTGTAAAGAGAAATGCCCTTAAAGGGAGCCTTGGACCATTACTTTTGTAGGTCCAATTTTGAAATCTCTTTTGTAACACATTTTTTTCAATAGTGAGACTCCTCTCCAACTGTGGACGTAGCTATTTGGTGAACCACGTAAATCTGTGTTTTAGTTTGTGTGTTAATTATTGGTGAATGCTTTTTCTCCTTTTTGTGATCCTATTGTCTCAACAAAGTGGTATTAGAGCTAGGTTAAGAGAGAAGAATCATTTTGTTTGTTTTGTGGAGGGGTGGTTCTAGTTTGTAAGGTGAGCTTTTGGTCATCCCCTCATTTATTTGGTCTTTTTTTCTACTTGTTTTGATGTCTTCACATAATGTGAAGATAGAAAAATTCATTGGGAAGAATAGTTTTAGCCTCTGGCAAATCAAAATGAGGGTCTTGTTAAAACAAGAAGGCATTTGGACCTTAGTTGTCAACCCTAAACCAACAGATATTGTAGAAGCTGTGTTAGCTTCTTAAGATGAGAAAACTCATTCAACCATTCTTCTATGCTTGGCAGATGAAGTAATAGTGGAGGTTGTTGATGAGACCATTATTGTTGGGTTGTGGGTGAAGTTGAAGGGTCTCTACATGACCAAGTCCTTGACTAATAAGTTATTGCTGAAGCAAAGGTTGTTTTCACTTTGTATAAAGGAAGGTATGCCTTTAAAACAACATCTTGATCAGTTAAATACACTGCTTATGGAGTTGAGAAATATAGATGTGAAGTTTAAGGATGAAGATGTTGTCTTGTTGTTGCTTGTATCTTTATCTCAATCATTTGAGAATTTTGTGTAATCTTTTGTTGTTAGGAAGGAGTCCATTATCTTGAAAGAAGTACGTTTATGCCTCCATACTAGAGAGCTGTGACATTTGATAGCTAATATCAACAATGATGGTGTTGCAACAGGATTGACTATTTCTAGATTTAACAGGAGACGTCCAAAAAAGTCTACTAAGCAAAAGGAGAGAGGAAAGTCTAAAGGAAGAATCCTAAATCCTAAGAATGTATGTAACTATTGTAAGGAGAGTGGACATTGGAAGAAGAATTGCCCAAAGTTGAAGGCTAAAGGACAAACTTCCATAGTGGTGCAAGAAGATTCTTCATTTGAAGCTGATGTGGCCCTAACTGTTTCTAACAATCCATATTCAACTCAAACTTGGATATTGGACTTAGGGGCATCTCATCACATGTCTTCCAATAGAGAGTGGTTTGCCACTTATAAGAAAGTTGAAGGAGTAATAATTGCTTTGGCAAACAATGATGTTTGTCCCATGGTTGGAGTTGGATCAATCCAAATCCAAATGCATGATGGAGTAATCAGAACCTTGGAAGAGGTTTGACATGTTCCCAGGCTAGGTAAAAACCTTATCTCCCTTATAGCTCTTGATAATAAGGGTTATAAGTACTTAGGTGGTGATGGGATCCTTCAAGTCTTAAAAGGAGCTATGGTTGTTATGAAGGGGAAGAAATCATGTCCCTTATATATTTTACAAGGGACAACAGCTACAACTGCTACTTCAACAACCTCTATCTCAGATTTTGATGTTGAGTCACAACTTTGACACATGTGGTTAGGTCATCTTGGATATAAGGGATTGCAACATCTTAGCAAGCAAGGATTCCTTAATGGCTAGAAAATTTCAGATGTTGGTTTGTGTGAACATTGCATTTTTGGAAAGCAAAAAATGGTGCAATTTGGAAAGGGAGAACGATCAACCAATAAAACTTTGGATTACATACATGCTAATTGTTGGGGTCCTGCTCAACAACCATCTTTGGGTGGCTCTAGGTAATTTCTTTCTTTTATTGATGACTTTTCTAGAATATCTTGGATTATCTCATGAAGCACAAGAATGAGGTATTCAAGTATTTCAAGGAGTGGAAGTCATTGGTTGAAAATCAAGTTGAAAGAAAAGTGAAGTGCCTAAGAACTAATAATAGACTTGAATTTTGCTCCAAAGAATTCAATGATTTTTGCAACAATGTTTGAATTTCAAGGCATAGGACTGTCAGGGATACCTTATAGCAAAATGGAGTAATTGAACGTCTAAACCGCACCTTGCTTGAAAAAGCTTGTAGCATGCTCTCAAATGCAAGTCTCCCTAAGATTTTTTGGGTTGAGAGTGTCAACACAGCTGTATACCTCACCAATAGAAACCCTTCCAAAGCTATTGGGGACAAAAATCCCTATGAAATTTGGTCGGAAAGAGTTGCTGACTATTCTAGATTGAGGGTCTTTGGCTGTCTAGCCTATTACTATGTAAATAATGGTAAATTGGAGCCAAGAGCAAGAAAGAAAATTTTTGTGAAATATGGAATTGGAGTCAAAGGCTTTAGAATATGGGATTCCACATCTCATAAAGTGATTCATAGTTGTGACATCACTTTTGATGAGTCATATTTATTGAAATTGAAAGAAAGGCTTACCAAAGAAGATAACCATGGTGACAAGGAACTGGTGGAGTTTCAGACTACACCGACTAGAAGAGATGCAAAAACTGAGCCAGAACTTGAAAATTTAGGAAATCCAAACCCAAATTAGACTGTACAGAATCATTTATAGTTTAGGAGTGTGGCCATTGATTGGCCAAGAAAGGAGGCTAGACCACCTCAAAAATATGGGTATGGAAATATAGTTGCTTATGCTTTTCAGGTTGTAGAAGAAATTGATGGAAATGATCTAGATCCATCATCATTTGTTGAAGCTATAAGGAGTTTAGATGTTACTAACTGGACTTCAGCCATGGAAGAGGAAATTTCGTCACTTCAAAAGAACCACACTTGGGACCTTGTTAAGGCTCCAAAGGATAATAGTATTATTGGTTGTAAATGGGTCTTCAAAAGAAAAGTTGGATTTCCCAAAGAGCAAGAGACACATTTCAAAGCTTGGTTAGTTGCCAAGGGTTCTCTCAACGTGAAGGAGTAGATTTTAATGAGGTATTTGCCCTTGTCATTAGACATACTTCCATTTGTGTTCTACTTGCTATTGTAGCTTCTAAAAATCTAGAATTAGAATAATTTAACGTGAAGACAACTTTCTTGCATAGAGATCTAGAGCACATATGAATGAGGCAACTAGAGGGATTTGCTGAGCCAAAAGTTGATTGAAGGGAGAATCCGTGGTTAGGAAATAATCCCTAATCACAAATTATATTAAGTAGAGAATGGTAAATGAATCTTGCAAGATCCATTTACCCATTACAACATTAAGTTCATCAATAATACCATATTACAATAATTACTCCAACACTCCCCCTCAAGCTGGAGAGAACAAGTTCAACACTCCAAGCTTGTTACAAAGATCATTAAAAGGACCAACACTAAGAGACTTGGTGAAAATATTAGCAAGCTGATCTGAGGATTTGGTATAAGGTGTGGAGATCACTCTCGTTAGCAATAGTTGACGGATATAGTAACAATCCACCTCTATATGCTTTGTACGCTTATGGAAGATCTCATTGCTTGCTATATATATGGTAGCTTGGTTGTCACAAAAGAGCGATATTGGAGTTGAAAGCTTTACTCCTAGCTGGGCTAGAAAATTCTTGATCCATACTACTTCCTTTCTTGCATGAGCCATGCCTCTATATTCTGATTTTGCATTGGATGTAGATATAACATTCTGCTTCTTGCTGCGCCACGTGACAAGATTGCCCCCCAGGAATGTGCAATAGCTGTCTATGGACTTCCTGTCACCTCTATCTCTTGCATAACTAGTGTCTGAGTATGCCATTAGCTTTAGATGATGGTTGTTTGAGTAGATTAGACCCTTTCCTGAATATCTTTTAATATAGGCTAGAACTCGAAGTGGTCCTTGCTAATGCACCTGTTGGGGATGCTGCATGAATTGACTAAGGAGACCAACTACAAAGGAAATGTCAGACCTGATAACTGTCAAGTGAATTAACTTGCCAATCAGCCTCCTATATCGAGTGATATTTTCTAGGAGATCTGTATGAGTATCCCAAAAAACTGGATTCTGTTCTATAGTTGTAGCAGGTTTGCAGCCTAACATCCCTGTTTCCTTGAGTATGTCCAACACATATTTCCTTTGACATAAGACAATCCTATCCTTGGCATAGGAGAACTCTATACTTAGAAAGAAACGTGGGCGTCCCATGTCTCAAAGGGTAAATACCTTTCTTAGCTCCTCCTTAGTGTAAGTGATGCCAACCTTGTCATCACCGGTAAGCAGAATGTCATCTACATAAACGGCAAGTATCACAATACTTTGTGAGCTACACTTTATGAAAATAGAGCTATCTACAACACACTTGTTGAATCTCTGAGAAAGAAGTACGATGCTAAGTGTGGCAAACCATGCCTGGGGGCTCTATTTTAGTCCATATATTGCCTTTTTCAAGCGACATATCTTCTCCGTCTCCCCTTGAGCAACAAACCTAGGAGGTTGCTCCATGAAAACCTCCTCCTGTAGGTCACCATAAAGGAAGGCATTGTGAACATCAAGTTGAGTGAGCGATTAAGATCGGTTGACAGCCAAGGATAACAGCAGACGAATGGAACTGAGTCTAGCAATTGGAGAGAAGATGTCACTATAGTCAATTCCATACGTCTGAGAAAAACCACGGGCCACCAATCTAGTCTTGTGATGCTCCACAGACCCATCTGGTTGGAATTTGTGGGAGAACACCCACTTGTAGCTCACTACAGGCGATTGACAAGGACAATCCACAAGCTCTTATGTTCCTCGTCCAAGTAATGCCTGCATCTCAACATCCATGGCTTGCTTCCATGGTGGAAGGGTAAACACATCTAAATAATGAGTAAGTAAAGACTTGGAGACAACCGTAAGAGAATAAGGGTCATGAGAGACAAAATGAGCAATAGGATGAAGTGTACATGAACGGGTACCTTTCCGAAGGGTAATAAGAAGATTATCTGCAGGCGAGGGAGCCAAAGGTGATGATGTCGTAGGAGCATGTGGGCGGTGATATGTCCATGCAAATAGAGATACCTCAAAGGAGGGGAGATCAGTAACATGCACGTTAGTAATGGGAGACACTACTGGAGGAAGCTCAGGGCAAGGCAGTGAAGAAGTTGGTGAGGTGGTATCACTAGGCTCCACACTAGATTCTAAGGTGCCAGATGAGGGAGAGTCAAACAAGGGAACATTCTCTAGAAATTGCACATCGGCAGAGACAAGGTAACTACGTGAGGGAGGATGATAGCAGCGGTAGCCTTTTTGATGACGAGGATACCTAAGAAAGACACATCTAACAGAGCGAGGTGCTAGCTTATCAAGACCAAATGAGAGATTTTTGACAAAAGTTGTACACCCAAAAACTCTAGGTTGAAGGGGAAAAGACTCCTGATCAGGAAAGAGCCGTCCAAGGGGAATGACACCCCTTAGGAGTGGACGTGAGACGGTTGATCAAGTAGACTATAGTAGAGATTGCATTCGATCAGAAGACTTGGGGCACATTCATGTCAACCATGAGAGATCGAGCAACATCCAAAATATGATGATGTTTTCGCTCGGCTACTCCATTCTACTGTGAGGTATGAGCACAGATGGTCTGATGGAGAATGCCACGAGAAGCATAGAGGAAGATATGGCCTCTTGAGTGAATTCAAGCGTGTTGTTAGTTCGAAAAATTTTAGGAGTAAGACCATGTTGAGTTTGAATTTCATTCATAAAGGTAGTGATGATATCAACCATAGAAGAATGATTTTTCATTAAATAAAACCAAATGGTATGAGAAAAATCATTAACAAAGACAATATAATATTTAAAACTAGAAATAGACGTGACTCGTGTGGGTCCCCAGACATCACTGTGAATAACATCAAAAGGCTTGGGAGATGATGCCAACTCACGACTGGGAAACGTGCTACGCGCGTGTTTCCCAAGGATACAGGACTCACACTGAAAATACTTAAGAGGCATCTAGGGCAAAGTAGCATGAAGTTTCTGATGAGACGGATGCCCTAAATGCTTGTGCCATAACATAGTAGAAGCATTCGAACTGCAAGCGGCTGCCAATCCTCGAGGAATCTTGTCGCATGCAAGAACATAAACATCACGACCGTGCTCGTGGCTCACACCAATCTTCCTCCCGATCTGCAAATCCTAAAATGTGCAATGAAAGAGAAAGAAGGTAATAAAGCAGAAGAGTTGTTTGGTAATTTTGCTTATGGAAAGTAAATTAATGGGAAATTCAGGTACAAGAAGGACGCGGTCAAAGGTGATATTAGAATTGATGGGCGTAGTGCCTTCACCAGTAACAGAGCAACTACAACCATCGGCTGAAACAACAAAGGATATGCTAGGAGGCCCAGTGAGGCAAGTAAACAAGGAGGAATCTCTTGCAATATGGTTAGATACTTCGGAGTCGATAACCCACACATTGTTTGAATCAGATGTTGAGGTGGAGGAATTACCTGAGGAGATAACATAGTTGGCCATGACCTCACTTGCCTGTTGTGCCCTATATATCATAAGCTCCTCGTACTCTGCTTGAGAGATCTTGATCTCCTCCTGAGAGACGGTCCTAGGAGATGGAGTGGTAGACTCCAAGGGGACCGTCATAGTATGAGTCAAGGCCGGTGGGGTTGGAGGCCACCCGAACTTGTCCCAACACTTGTCGAAGGGATGGTTTTTGTGTCCACAATGAATGCAAGGCTGTCGAGGGACCCTATTGTCTTGTTTTCCTCACCCCCTAGAGACCTGTCTTGCAGAAAATTGGGTCTGTCCAACCTGTCCAGCACGATTCCAGCCTAATCTCGTGTTGCCAGCCCATACGACAAGTGCTGATCCTTCTGAACCGGACTACTGGTCAGTTGATGACACCCTAACAGTGGTTGTATAGACTCTTAGGACCTTATTAAAGGTCTATTGGAAGGAGGGAAGAGCATCAGCAGCAAGCACCTGTCCCCAAATTTGATTGGTTAGGGTTGGTTGCAATCTAGCCAACGACCGAGCCACAAAGATTTTTTCCTTATACCTCCTTTGTGTAGCAATATCTCCACTAGGAGGTTGATATACTTCGATTTCCTCCTTCAACCCTTTGAGCCTGTTGAAGAAGGCATGAGGGGTCTCCTGCGGACCTTGTTTGTCATTGAATACATTTTCCCATAGCTCACACACGCGGGAAATATTGTGTTCATTGCTAGTAGCTTGAAGATTGGACCATATACGGCTCACCGGTCAGACCTGCGTATAACTCTAATGGATGTTGTCCTCTACATTATTCAGCAACCAGGAAACTACTACGGTATCTGTAGCCTTCCAAGCAACATAGTTCTCAGCCTTGACATCTGGTGGTTTATCGAAGAGATGATGCTCCTTCATTTGTGAAACTACAAAGCTCTCAAAGGTTGGAGCTCACTGATGATAGTTGTTATCATTCAGTTTGACTCCAGTAACACACAACTTGTTGGGGAAGGAATCATACTCGGTCATATTATAGCAGAACAAATGAAAATTGGAGATTTCCAGTGAGATCCGACCAACTCAGGTGTCGGAAGTCTAGCACCAGATTGAGGAGGTGCGTCATTAGGGGATCAGATGGTTGGAGAGCTTCAAAACAACCCCAGCATGGTTGCTCTGGTCTGCAAAACCAGACTGAGGAGGTGCGTCCCGCCGTGAAATCCCGCGGCTAACAGCAATGTGTAGTAGTGGTTGCATAACATACTACAGCCTGTAGCTACCGGTGTGTCACTGTAGCCTGTAGCTCTAATACATTGTCGACATGGCACCAGAATTCACATGAGAACCAGCAGCAGCTACGACAATACCCCCACCGAATGGGGGTAGAGGCAGACGGAATGCCCATGCGTTGTGCGCAGAATCAGAATGTGGCGGTAGAGTGCGCGGAATCGAAATGCGGCAGAGTGCGTGGAACCGAAATGCGGTGGAGGAATCGGGCTGGCAGAGGTGGACCAAACGTTGTAGGCGTGCACGGAACCGACGTCGCTCTGATACCAAGTTGATCAAAGGGAGAATCCGTGATCAGGAAATAATCCCTAATCACAAATTATATTAAGTAGAGAATGGTAAATGGATCTTGCAAGATCCATTTACCCATTACAACATTAAGTCCATCAATAATACCATACTACAATAATTACTCCAACACCAAATAAGCTTGATTATGTTTGCAAGCTTAGAAAGTCTCTTTATAGGCTCAAGCAATCCCCAAAGCAATGGTATAAAAGGTTTGATAGTTTTGTTACCTCCATGAGATATCAAAGAAGTCTACATGACTCTTGTGTATACATCAAACAGCATGAAGATAATTCATATGTCTACTTGCTATTGTATGTCAATGGCATACTATTTGCAGCTCAAAATTTGAAAGAAATCCAAATGTTAAAGGAAACTCTTAGTGCTGAATTTGAAATGAAAGATCTTGGGGCTGCAAGGAAGATCTTAGGTATGGAAATATTTAGAAATAGAAATGTTAGTTATTTCTGTCGCAAAAGGAATATATTGCAAAGATGTTGTCTAAGTTTGGCATGGGTTCTTCCAAGCCCATAAACACTCCTTTTGAACGAAATCTGCACTTATCAGTTAACATGACAATTAGAAGAAGAAAGGATATACATGGAGAAGGTTCGATACTCTTATGCAGTTGGAAGCCTTATGTACACTATGGTGTGTACAAGGCTTGATTTGGCATATTCAATTAGTATTATTAGTAGATATATGTTTAATCTAGGGAAACTTCACTGGCAAGTTGTTAAAAGAGTCTTTCGCTACCTGAAAGGCACCTCTAATGTTGGATTGGTTTATGGAACAAGCAAAGACTGTAGCATGGAAGGATTCTTAGATTCAGATTTTGCTTCTGATGTGGACAGTAGGTGTTCCTTAATTGGGTATATTTTAACTATCAATAATTCAGTTGTTAGTTGGAAGTCGACTCTTCAACCAACAATATCTCTCTTTACCACTAAAGCTAAGTATATGATATTGACTAAAGTAGCCAAGGAAGGGATTTGGTTAAAGGATTTACTTGGAGATTTTGGGTTGCACCAAGAAAAGACAATAGTTCATTGTGATAGCTTAAGTGCCATCTATTTGACAGGTGACTATGTTTTTTATAATCGAACCAAGCATATAGACATTCGTTACCATTTCCTAAGGTCTAAAAGAAGGATTCACATGTAGAAGATAAGATCTGAAGATAATCCTGTAGACATGTTTACAAAAAGGGTCATTGAAGGTAAGTTCAAGCATTGCTTGAACTTACTTAACATCTACAATTGTATTTGAGGGCAGTTGTTGGGGAGTACAACTTAAGGTGGAGTTTTTAAATTCAAGTTAAGGTGGAGATTGTTGAAATGACTTGAATTATTTAGTGGAAGATGAATCATCATCTTCTGAAAAAGGGAGATATGTTTTTTTGCTATAGATATGTCTTCTGATAGAGTAGATCTGCTTTCCTGTCATAAGAGATCTGTCTTTTGATTTAGGAGATCTCCTATTACCAGTTTTGGTATTAGTGGATGTGAATCCATCCTTTAGCATCTTTTAGGTGCTATATCTATTGTAAAGGGAAATGTCCTTAAAGGGAGCCTTGGACCAATGCTTTTGTTGGTCCAATTTTGAAATCTCTTTTGTAACACACTTTTTTCAATAGTGAGACTCCTCCTCCTCTCCAACCGTGGACGTAGTCATTTGGTGAACCATGTAAATCTGTATTTTAGTGTGTGTGCTAATTATTGGTGAATGCCTTTTCTCCTCTTTGTGATCCTATTGTCTCCTCTTTGTGATCCTATTGTCTCGAAGAAGGAAACTATGGCATCATGCTACATGTGGTGTATATGGTTGGAGAGCAATAATAGAATCTTCCACTGGATTGCAAAGGATATGGCTTATATTAGCAAGGTAGTGGGTGTGTAGTGGATAGGTCTAGAGGATGGAGGAAAATTCTTGTCCTATCCGGTGTGTGGTGGATATGTCTAGTGGATGGAGGAAAATTCTTGTACTGTTAAATGAAATGATTTCAGCTTGGTTCCCCTACAGGTATTTTGAGTTGCACTTTCTTCTGTTTTTAGGTAGTTTTCCCTTTTGTAGCATCTTAGCGTGGTTTTCTCTTTTGTTAGAGTTTCCTACGTGGAACTCATATTTGTTGTGTTTTTATGTTTTCTTTTAGCTATCCTATAGCTTGTGTTGGCCCATTGTCTTTGACATAATTCACGTTTTTCTTCTTGCTGATGCTCAAAAAAAAAACTGAATTTTCAATTAAAATTTGTTGGCCTAGACAACTTATTTTCTTTCATTTACAACAGAGTGATCCCATGGCAGTAGTTTATGCAAGGACAAGGGATGGAACACTTGAAGAAATCAGCCGAACAGAAGTAATATTGAATACATTAAATCCTGTTTGGGTGACAAAGGCTGCGGTCATGTATCAGTTTGAGATTGTCCAACAACTAATGTAAGCTTTCTAATCCCTTCCACATTTTTGAAGACACTCTATGGATATGATTTGTTATGCTAATTTGTAATTAAACTTGTATTGGCAAGTTAGTCAAATAATTTTATGATATCTATAATGTTTCTCATTTTCAGATTTAAAGTTTATGATATTGACACCAAGTTTTATAATATACCTGTCAAGGTACTTATTCTTTTTCTTTGATGATCTACCTTTCATAAAGTGGAATTATGTTTGTAGATCCATGCTGTTGCCAGTTTTATTTTATCTAACGCTTCCAAGATGGAAGCCTGTTCTTTAAGATCTCAGATTTATTTAGAATAAATTGAATGATTATAAAGCTAATAAAAGAGGTTTATCTTGTATTATATCTGATGTCCATCCCTGCATTAGATATAGAATCATAAAATTTTATGTTAAAGTAACGCTTATTGGTTTAAGCATTTTAAGTAATCCTTATCATTAAAATTCTTTTAGTTTCTTAACTGGGAGGGAAATTCCTTTTCCCAATAAGCCCTTAAGTGATGATGCTTTTATATTCTTTATAATTTTCAATCCTCGAACTTCTTATTGATGTCAACATTTTTCTTGATTGACTTATCATTTTCTATAATTGAATTTTTCGTGATATTGAAATTGATTGAATTATTTAGTCAGAGGGAAGGTTTACATTAACATGGCCTGGGCCTTTTTCTTTAGGCTGTCTCATCGAAAAGCCATAAAAATTATGAATCAAAGGTCACACCATCCATCAATGGGAGTTCTACTTCTTTAATCCTAGTCTTATATCTTCACGATTGTATTTCTAGACATTTTGTTCTATAAGTCATTAAGTTTTATATGAATATTTTCTTTTGGTGAGCACAGCCTAATGGTAAAACAGGCAGTAACATCTGAAATGATCTATATAATGAAAACTTTCTTCACATCGTATTAAATATAACCAATGAATATAATGATAAGTCAAAAAGAGAATTGTATATTACCAGAGAGGTTCTAGATTAGTATTTAGCCTAGGAAACTTTGCTTTAGTCACAATACCATTAAGGGGGTGTTTGTGCATGTCGGAAAGTTCAGAAATGAAGTAAATGGAAAGTTCAGATTTATGTAAATTAGAAAGTCCAGATTCTTAAGAAATAAAGGGTTGTTTGTGCATGTTTCAGAAACTTAGTAAAGTTAAGATTCCCATAGTGGGGTTTGTGTTAGATGGAATGTTTAGAATTGAAATATATTTTTTTAATCAAAAAATTCTAATAATTAATTTTAATTTACTTTATTTATTTACATCATAATATTTACATTTTAAAAAAAAAAAAATTAAAAATAAAAATATTTATTTATTAATAATATCATAAACAAATTGAACAAAAGTTGTATTGTGTATTACCTATTTGAACATAGCATATCATAACCAATTACCTTTCGAAATTGTTAACTAACGTAAATATATTATTCGGCTAGGCTAGGCTTGTCCGTGGGTTGATTCGGGTTGGGCCTAGGCTGACCCGTGCGCCAATTCGGGCCTAGTTGAAATCTAACGGAAAATAAAAAATAGAAAATATAATATGATACCTCTCTTATATACATTAATAAATGTAAACATAAAAGTTGATGTATACAAAATTAATAAATGTTAAAGTAAAAGTTGTTAAAAAATTAATAAATGTAATACAAACTTGTTTAAACATAGAACTTGATGTAATAATTGAAAATTAATAAATGTATTTATAAATAAAATAATGTGTTTGAATGATGAATTGATTATCGGAAATGTTGTAAATTTATTTATTTTTATTTTAATTTAAAATAAAGAAAATAAATATAAAAAATCAGATGATGAAAATTAATAAGTTTATTTATAAATAAAATAATGTGTTTGAATGATGAATTGATTATCGGAAACGTTGTAAATTTTTTATTTTTATTTTAATTTAAAATCAAAAAAATAAATATAAAAAATTAACAATTGAAAATTAATAAATGTATTTATAAATAAAATAATGTGTTTGAATGATGAATTGACTATCGAAAATGTTGTAAATTTTTTTTCTTTTTATTTTAATTTAAAATCAAAAAAATAAATATAAAAAATCAAAAACTTCAATTGGACCGAAGTTGAGATTCGGTCTGATCGAAAAAAATAGAAAACTTAAAAACTTATGTTCGATTGAAGACTGAGCTTCGGTCTGATCGAAGAAAAATATAAAAAAATAAAAAAGTTTCAATTAGTCAGACTAAAAAAATAAATAAAAGAAAAAAAAATCGGTCAGACGGAAGCTCGATCAAACCGAAAAAAATTAAAAGACTTCAGTCGGACTGAAGGAAAAAATTCGATCTGACTAAAAAAAAATAAAAAACTTCGGTCGGACCAAAGGAAGAAATTCGGTCTGATCGAAAAAAAAGTAAAAAAACTATAAAACTTCGATCGGACCGGAGGAAATAATTCGATCTAACTAAAAAGAATAAAAAACTTCGGTTGGATCGAAGGAAAAAATTTGGTCTGACCGAAAAAAAAGTAAAAAAACTATAAAACTTCGGTCGGACCAAAGGAAGAAATTCGATCTGACCGAAAAAAAAGTAAAAAAACTATAAAACTTCGGTCGGACCAAAGGAAAAAATTCGGTCTGATAGAAAAAAAAGTAAAAAAACTAAAAAACTTCGATCAGACCGAAGGAAGAAATTCGGTTTAACTGAAAAAAAAGTAAAAAAACTATAAAACTTCGGTCGGACCGAAGGAAAAAATTCGGTCTAACCGAAAAAAATTAAAAAACTTAAAAACTTCGGTCAGATCGAAGTTTAGACTTCGGTTTGGCCGAAGGAAAAAACAAAAAACACTTCAGTTAGTCGGAGTGTTGAACCGAAGAAAAATAAAAATGAAGAAAATTTTTGCGATCGCACCAAAGGTGGTCTAACGGTTTGACTAGAAAAAGAATAAAAGAAAAAGAAAACTTATATTTTAAGAAAAAATATTAAGTCTTCTTATTTATATTTATTAATAATATCAATTTGAATAAATTGAACACAAGTTGTATTGTGTGTTACCTATTTGAACATAATATATCACAAACAATTACTTTTCAAAATTGTTAACTAACATCCAATATATAAATAAAATTCACAACATAAATATAAATTGTCTAACATACAAATATTCAAATATTGTAACATAACAATTTGACAAAGTTACATATGAAATAATTTAAAAGTCACGTCCATCCCACATGGTAGTCTTTATGTTGTCACGCATTTCATCTGCTATTTGTTTTCTTCGTTCTTGTGTCATTTCTAATGTACTATCTATCTGTGAAAGCTCATCTTCAATAATTCCAATTTCTTCATTTTCTAGATCAAATTCAGCTAACTCATCTTCTAGATCTTTTAATAAATCTGCTCTGTTAACTTTACATATAAAATTATGTAATAGGAAGCAAGTCATCACAATCTTCGTTTGTGTATCATAAGGATACGGCATATGTCCTTGTAAAATTGCAAAACGATATTTAACAACTCCAAATGATCGCTCAATCAATGATCTTAATTGTGAATGTCTGTAATTGAAGTTTTCGACTGCATTTTCTGGAATTCTATTATTTTCATATTCAGATAGATGATATCTCACTCCTCGATATGGACAAATAAATTCAGGTCGATTAGGATAACCAGCATCAATCAAGTAAAATTTTCCTGTAAATAATTAAAAATTAGTGTAAATAAAAAATATATATTCAATAATGTCATTTTATACCTGGTGGAACCTTGAATGGATGATGTCTTGTGACGACATCTTGAAGGATTCTTGCGTCAGAAGCTAATCCTTCCCAACCACTAAGAATAATGATATGGAAATATGCGGCAATAACATTTGACTTAACTCTCCTTTTCTATTTCTAAATCTTGCTGTTTGTCGTCTATAAATAGTTGCCTTAATATGTGTTCCATCAATAGTACCAATGCAATTCTGTTAACATATGAATAATAAAATGAGAAAAAAATAATATACAAATCAATTTCATATGAAAATATATATTTACCTCAAAATAGGGATACACATTTGAATCATTCAGTATTCTACTTGGAGTTGATGTTGGAGGCATTGTAAGAAGTTGTTTATGCAAGATCAAAATTGCATTAAGTACTTCATTGAAGTACGTACTAACAGTCCATGCAGATCGAGAGAAGCACTCCCTTGTTACTCCATATCGTTGGTTTTGACTAACAGTGACAAGAAAAATTGTAAACTTCTCTTCGACACTAACATTGCTTGTATTTCCCACGCCACCTTCTCTTCGTAACAAATTACAGAAGTCAAGAAATACATGTTGACTCATTCTATATATTTTTCGACAATTATATGTTTGATGTGGTAATGATGGATCTAATAACCTTCTAATGTAGTCATGCCCTTCTCTACTATAAATGCGATGTGTAATATTAGTCAATGTACTTGACATACATGCAACACCTGCAAGGAAGTTTCATACTGAAAGAAGTAACGTTCGTCGTCTTTCCGCTTCTTCCTCTTCTTCCTCTTCTTCCTCAAGCATATTCTTTAACAATTCCAAACCATCCATACCATTCATGATAATTATTACCTACAAGAAGTAATGAGATTAGTACACATTTTCCTAAAAATATATAAGAATCTTCAACAATAATAAAAATATTTATTTTACATAACAATATTTATATAAAATATCAAGCAATAAAGCATTCACATATGAAAATCAATAGTCATCATCATTGTCTAAAATTCAACATTAGACATTATTCACCACAATAATAAAGTTCATCATATCCATCAACATTACTCAACAATAGAAAAGTACATTCATAAGTTGTGATAATCCATTCTACCCTCATATCTGTTGGGATGCTAAGAAATTGCTCTGCTAGTTATTTTCTTTCCAATAAAGTCATTGCTTTGAATTTTTTACTGTTGGTAAGACTTTTAATTTGCAATAATGATTCTATAACTTATGTTGTAAGATTTCCTTGTTTCACTTTGAAATATAGCATTTGATCTTGCACTTTAACTTGTTGTTTCTGGATCTGAAGTTGTTCTTTCTGTATGTTTGTTACATTATCATAATATTCTTGTCGAGCTTTAACTTTATCCTCTTCTTTTTCACATAATGACATAATAGCAGATGTAGCTTCTTTAAATGAAGATGTCATTAGTTGTGTTGACTCTGTATGTGGTCTTAGACGTTTTCCCTTTTTCACCTCATTGAACCTTCTTGATGAAGACATTGGAGATTGAAGTTGGGTACCATCTGTATCCATTGAACTATCGCTTGGTGGTGTGAAGTATTGAAAATAATTTGGTGGTGGTGTCATTTTATTAGGTTCATTCATAGGTATGTCTCCTTCATTCTGAATAATTGTTTCAGGGTCTCTACTGACATTCCCTGTAGTCATATTACTTTCAAATAACAATTGCAGTTGATCATAAATATGACATGATTTACCTTTGAGGGGTGCACAATCTGGGTGTTTCTGCAAGATTAAAAATATGTTAGTATATACAGAACGTACAAATTATATTAACACATTCAAAAATATTACCTTAATAAATTCATTCCAAACTTCATTTGAAATATCAGTATGACCTTGTATGTAATTCCATCCCCAACCACTTTGAGACATAATTTTTGTGTAGTTACGATACATCTGTCACCATGTTTTAATTCGACTGTCAACATTTTTCTTTGTGATACCTACATTTGTGTCATTATTGTACTTCTCTATTACCTTGTTCTATGTTTCAACTTTAACTTTTCCATCATGTGTTTTTCCATTCCCTTCATTTAAAACATCTTCTAATATACCTAAAAATGTCGCATCTGTTTTTGCATTTCAACTAGTATAAGATCTTTGTCTACTTGGTACTGTATTATCTGTAATAGCCATATCTAATTTGCAAAACATATATATAAATGAAAAACACATCATTGAAATATGGATGACAATGAGAACATCAATCATTAACATAAAAATTAAATAAGTTATTATTCATTCAATGACAATATGCATTAAAAATGGATAAGAATGAATAACTTAAATAAGTTACTAGTCATTCATAACACATATGAAATGGCATACATAAGAATTTCATACTTTTTTTCGTTGGATTTGTAATCAAAATATAACTAAAGAAATAAGTTAGATATCATGAAAATGGAAGCAAATGAAGTAAGAACACCAGCAAAAGATATTCAAGAATTAACACAGCCTACACTAAGATTGCTTAAGTCTAGACATGCTTTGTTGCTAATGCAAGGCCAACGTAGTCCATCCTTGTCTAAAGCAAAATCCAAATAATGTAGGACCTTATTAATGTAAATTGAGTCATATTGATCACAACAGAAAATATTAAGTCATATTAACAAAATCCTAAATCTTCAACAACCTTAGTTCTTGCAAAAGATCTTGCTTCTTGTTTTTTCAATTTTCCTCTTCTCATTAATCTCCACTAACCATATAAACATGATATGGATTTCTAACTCTTATTAACAAAATACATATTTTACAAATGTTAGCTTGTAAATAAGTTTAAACGATTGATACAAAATAAGTTCCACCGCAAACAATAGAAATTATTAGAGATGATGAATGGATGAAATAAAAAGTTTCTCAATTTAAATTTGGTAGATAAGATAAGAGTGTTTGCTCGGAAAGCTCTACGTCTACCCTTATTAATTTCCACCGTATGTCCTTGCCTATTTGTTCTTGTAACGACAAAAATGAAATTTTGAACACAGTAAATCAGGAATAGTGGCTCACCGACATGCATAAGTTATAATATTTGTTAATATTCTTCTGGATGCAAGAAATAAACTATGCAAAAGTTTCATGAAATTATTACCTTCGACCGGTCGGTGAGCTTCAAGCAATCGACGAGCTTGGAGCGGTCGGCGAGCTTCGAGCGGTTGACGAGCTTTCGAGCGTTTGGCGAGCTTCAAGCGGTCGGCGAGCTTTCGAGTAGTCGACGAGCTTCGAGCTATCCAAGAGCTTCGAGCAGTTGGCGAGCTTCAAGCGGTCGGTGAGCTTTGAGTAGTCAGTGAGCTTTCAAGCGGTCGGCGAGCTTCGAGTGGTCGGCGAGGTTTGAGTGGTCCGCGAGCTTCGAGTGGTCCAGGAGCTTTCGAGCAGTCGACGAGCTTCGAGTGGTTTGCGAGCTTCGAGCAGTCGGCGAGCTTCAAGCGGTCGGTGAGCTTTGAGTAGTCGGCGAGCTTTCGAGCGGTCTGTGAGCTTCAAGCGGTTCACGAGTTTTCGAGCAGTCGGCGAGTTTCGAGTGGTCTGCGAGCTTCGAGCAGTCGGTGAGCTTCAAGCGGTCGGTGAGCTTTGAGCAGTCGGTGAGCTTTCCAGCGGTCGACGAGCTTCGAGCGGTCGACGAGCTTTCGAGCAGTCGGCGAGCTTCGAGTGGTTCACGAGCTTCGAGCAGTCCAGGAGCTTTCGAGTAGTCGACGAGCTTCAAGCGGTCCGCGAGCTTGAAAGCAGTCGGCGAGCTTCAAGCGGTCCGCGAGCTTTCGAGCAGTCGGTGAGCTTCGAGCGGTCGATGGCCTTCGAGCGGTCGGCGAGCTTCGAACAGTCGACGGGAATCACGCACCTGGCGAGCTTCAAGCAGACGAAATCAGGGCATTCGGGCGGTCGAGAATTCCTTGATTTCAGAGGGAAGAGTCTCTGAAATCAGGGAAAATTTTTCCTTTTATATTTGGGAAAGTTAACAAACTTTCCCAAGTTTCCAAATCTACACAAACTACTTACATGCTTTCTTTACTTTCATTTCTTTCCTTTCTTAAAAATCCGAGTAGGCACAAACCCCCCTTAAAACAGCTATATACATGTAATTTGTTGTACCAGTTATCTAATATGAGTGAGATACAAAAATGCATTATATGTTGTTATTGCATCTAGTTGTGACAACTGTTATTTCATTTTTTTTCTTTTTGCTAGTTTCTCGTTAAATCTTTTTGGAGCATTATGTATTACCTTCTAATTTATTTTGATATAAATATGTCAGAAGTTGAAGTTGGAGGAGCAAGATTTTCTTGGAGAAGCATATTGCACTTTGGCAGAGGTAAGTTACTGTACTTTCTCTAAAGCAAAGTTCAATTTTTGTTTCCTTGCATCATAATTTACTGGTAGGGGATAACTACCTGTACATGGTGATGGAATGCACACTCTCCAATGTTTGGATTACTATCGTACTCGTAATTATGGATCCATATAGATTTTTTAAGGCCAGCGCTAAGGTGTGAATTGGTCACACCTTGGCAACTTGCCTCGCGTTCTCTTGAACTAGCAGATCTTTTGTCAAATTTCTTTATTTAAATATATGTTTTTTTAAAGTTTGAAATATCTTTCATTTCAAAAAACTTAAATATGAAGTTTTTTTATGGAGTGCCACTAAAGTATACTTAATTATTGAAATATATAATTATGCATATTAATGAAATATACACATTAGTATTGTTACACATTATATTTTAATGGTATACGGTCTAGACTTATTTAAGTATTTGAATGTTATTTAGGAAGTAAAAAAGCTAAAATCTTAATTGATAATTATTAAATATGTATAAATATATATTATGTACATAAAAAAATATTTGCATGAGCACCAAGGCGTTCAGCCACCTGGGTGCCTTAAAAGTATGATTTCATACAAGGATCTATTTAATACGTTATACACTCTAAGAAGTAAACCTCCAATTCACATACTTTGGTCAGCTTGCAAAGTTCATATATTTTTTAAGATATCTGGGTCCATGTAAAATTCCTTAAATGATCTCCTTGAAATTTTTATCTTGGCAGATTGTAACAAGAAAGAGCATTACACTGAACCTTCAAAACTCAAATGGCAGCAAAGACGCAAAAAACTATGGGACCATTACTGTCCGAGCTGATGAAACAAGTGCTTCAAGAATGATGGTGGAGATCATATTTCGATGTGCAGATCTTGAAAATACAGATATATTTTCTAAAAGTGTGAGCAACTTTTCAGAAAAAAAAAACTTATGTGAGACATTACCTATATATAACATATGGTGCTGAATCTTATTCGTGTAGGACCCCTTCTTGATAATCAGTAAGATTGTGGAGACTGGAGATGCTATTCCTATTTGTAAAACAGAAGTAATAAACAACAATCTAAATCCCATTTGGAAACCCATTTTCCTGTGCATGCAACAATTTGGAGGGAAGGTAACTTTAAGCTCATAATGTCCTTGACAGTATATTTTCTTATTTTTATATTTGTGATCATACATATTTCACGATCCTTTCTTCTGATTTTTCCAATTTTTCCAATATTATATTCAGGTTAACCCATTAATCATAGAATGCTTTGATTTCAACAGCAATGGAAGGCATAAACTTATAGGGTAACTAACTAATATGTTGGTGACTTCGTGAGACTGATAATTCATCTTACATTTCCTGTCACCTGAAGAAACACCACCTATTCTTATTTCACCAGGAAGGTTCAGAAATCTCTGGCAGGACTAGAAAATCTCCACATGCAGAGAATTGGAGCAAACTTCCAATTGCCATCTGCTGGCCAAACGGATCATGAAAAGGTCAATCTAAATTAGCATCATTTTTAGCTGATGTTATTGACAAGTGACTGAGTTATTCTTTAATATTTAAATTCCATTATCTTGAATTTTTCTCGCAGATACTGAAGAGTCAATTGTTTGTTGACAGATTTTCTGAAACATCACAGTATACATTCTTGGATTACATATCCAGTGGATTTGAGCTGAACTTTATGGTTGCAATAGATTTTACAGGTAGAATTACTTAATAATAATTTCTCAAAACTATATGTTAGAACACAATAAATAAATAAAAGTGAATTGATCTCATTGATAATTATAAAGTGTTTATATATAAAAACTACATAGAGGACAAGTATCATTTAAACAATGCAAGATCAAACTCACATATAACACACACATGATATCTTAATATTCTAACACTTCCCTTTAGACTGGAATATCCAACTTACAATAGCTTAATAATGACAATTCAACAAATTTAAGCATAATTGAGATATACAAAGAGACGTAAAAAGGATCATTAATTGCTGTAACAATAGAAATGATTTAAGATAAGTCTAGGAAATACTATATCTCAAATAATAGTAGATTAACTATTAGAAGATACAATTTGAAGCAGTAAAATGTAGTCTATTCTTAAGAAGTAAAGAGAGGTAGATAGATATAATCTATCATTAAAATCTTATTCTAATTTAATTTTCTTTACCCTTTTTTTCACTTCCATCATTTTTGTTACTTTCCCTTTTTTTCTATCTCCATATTTTTTTAATACTTTTTTTATGAACACTTTTTACTGTCACTCTCCTTTCTGTCTTTCCCACTTTCTTTCTTTGTTTTTTTTTATATCTACATCCCACTCAACCCTCAGCAAATAGTATGCAAAGAGGAGGTGGACTTGTTAGGGCAAACAAAAAAATAGATGAAAGTTCCTACTAGCTACAGATGACACCCTATAAGGGGAAGATATGGTGTGTGACGGTAAAAGAATTTAACACTAGGAAACAAGCCAAGAGTAGTTGCCATCAATAGGTGGCAAACCTTTGTCATCTATTTTGAAGCTACACAAGAGCATTGACTAGAGGTGAATGCAACAATGAATAACCTCAATGATGTCACACTAGTGGGAGGCTAGGGGCTACAATGCAGGAGTCAAAATGGTGATAGTGGGAGCATGATACAATTGTAGAGATGAGGGCCAAGGAAGAGCTCACCAAAGTGTAAGAAGACTTTACTGAAGTTTTGTTCAAAGATGAAGCAACCTAAGAAGGGGTGCAAGGTGTGCCTTACATGTGGTTTAATCATTACTAATAAAATTATAAATGAGGATAAGGTTAAAGGGGAGAGCATGTAGAATGTGCATCACATGTGATCAACTTTAGTTGTATAAATATATGTTATCCTTATTAATGAAGATAAGGTTGATTAGGAGCTCAAATATTGCTTCTTTTTTGGCTGTCATCTTAGGTCTAACTCTCTACATTTAAACATTCCCCCTCACCCTCTCATTTGTATATCGTTCTCTTTCTCTTTTGATCCACAATGTTGGTAAAGATGTATGACTAGATGGCTCAAGACAAAGGAAGCCAAAATCTTATCAAATTGGTATTAGAGTTGAGCAATCCAAAGGAAGTTATGAAGTCCAACAAGTTGGAAATGATTAAAAACTTATTGGAATGAGAAAATAATATGGAGGTTAATAGTCTTAATTTATGGCAAGCAATGATGGGCATAACATAAACCCTAAGTAGTGAAATTTTGGAAATAATTGAGAAGCTACAACAATTGGACCCAAAAAATGGCCTTGTGATAGACAATAGTAAAGGAGAAAGAAGTACAATTCAAAAGGAAAGAGAGTTGTACTAGTTCATATTTGTGATTATGATGCTGTCCCATTTTGATAGTACCCAAGGGTCCAAGATCTTGGTATACAAGGCAAAATAATACTTCATTATTTACTAAGTGCTAAAGGAGCAAAAGTTGACAATAGTTGTCTATCATCTAGATAGGGTAGCTTTGGAATGTATTAGTGTATTAGCAAGAAGAGGGATATGGACTAAGTGGAATTATCTAAAACATTAATGCTAAGTGGGTGTTTATGCCTTTGGAATCTATTGGAATTGAATTGATTAGAAATCAATTTCAATACATAGTGTTTGTGCACATGGAATTTGATTCCTCAAATTCCAATAGATTCCAAATGTAAATACTTAACATGATTAAGGGTTATAATTCATTTTTGACCCCGAACCTTCCAAATCATTCAGATTTCTTGAGTGTAATGACTCTTCGAAGCTTGTATTCATCCCTTTCGTGCCCTTTGCTCATGTTGTTTGCATCCATTCGTGTATTTTTATTTGCGTGGTCTACTTGTGTATCTTTGTTTGTGTTGTCCACTCCATTATGTCTACTCCATTAGGTCTACTACATGAGCATTGTTAAATACTTTTCACCCTTAATGGGTATATGGATCTTTATGATCCATTTATTTTGTGCTTGTATTTATTCTCTCCTTTCACTAATGTAAGTGCAACACAATGCTTTCTTCTCTAATCCTCTTCTCAACTTGGTATTAGAAGGCTAACCTAGGGCTTAAGCTTGTCCATCCACCTCTCTTCCTCATCTTTGGCACGTTGATTCCCTTATTTTGATCGATGTGTCTGTCCCTCCACTGTCTATCCTTCTTGTCACCTTTATGCGACCATTGGGGTTGTAGGAGATACTCCGAGTAATAGTCTCCTCTCGCTATAATTCTCATCGCATTGATGGTGAATTCGTAGGCCACCTCTCTCTCTCTAGTTGAAGTTTCCAAGCTCAATGTTACTAGAATCAAGCTCAATGAGAGTAACTACCACCACTAGTCAATGAAAGTAATAGTCATCTCCCAATTCAAAGAGCACCATCTCACGCAATCGCTGTTGCTAGAGTCTAACTTACTGTTTCACACTTGGAGGGCTACTAATGCCATTGTCATCTCTTGGCTTATCAACAACATTGAAGACTCCATTGGTTGCAGCATCTCTTGAATGTGTCCTGCTTGCTGTATCTGGGACTCTTTTTGTTCAACATACAACAATGCTCAAAATATTTCCCTTTTCTCGCACAAGTAGGGTGATAACTCCTTACATAACTTGTACATGAAACTCTATGCTTTCCAATTGTAGTTGGACATCTACCAACCTCCCTTACTCAACCTATCTAAACAAAAACGTTACTGTAAAGAGCTCGGTGTCGCTCTCTTTTTGGTTAGCATTCGTCTTGACCTTGTTGCTCAACTCTAGGGACAAATTTTGGCTATCGATATCCTTCTATTTATGTTGACTATGTTCAATAGAGCTTGCATCTCTCATGCCTCTCTTGTGCCCTCTATTGAAGTCATTGCCCTCTCACTCACTCTTTCCAGTTGTAGTTCTTCAAACACCAACTATGGTGGAAAGGGAAAATTTGGTGGGCGTGGATCATCTCAAAATCCCTAAGCTCACTGTGGATGTCGGAATCACTCTTTTGAGAAATGCTTAGATAAATTTGGTTGTCCCCTTGTATCTTGTGTGACCTCTATTACTCTGTCTGTTCTAGCTAAATCATTTTAGGTGAACATGGTCTTGATCTCTCATGCTGACTTTGATGTATTACTATTTCTTAGGCTTAGCAACAAGGTGAGGCAATGTTTGTCCATGTTCTTTCTATAGGTATATCTACATTTCACACATCCTCTATATCCAATTTTCTTTGAATTATTGATTCTGGTGCTTCTAACTGTTATTGTTACTATTTCTTTGAATTCTTTTTTCTTTTGTCTTCTCAATTAGCACCATTTGCTTGTGTCTATGTTTAATTCTTGTCTCATACTACTCATTTACTTGTTTGCTTGCACATCTGTCTATGCTCATTTGATTGCTCATTTGTGTATTTGTTTGTGCTACTTGTCTCACATCAAAAATCCCTAATTGTTGTTGGAGGAGAAAGAGAAAGGTTGGGGAAGAAGAAAGAAGAGAAAAAGAAAATTGAAAAAAATAAAATAAAATAAATAAAAAGAAAGAGAAAGAAAGAAAAATATGAAAATAAAGAATATGAAAAGGAAGAAGAAGGAAGAAAAATAAGAAATTAATAGATATTACAACTAATTTTCATTGTCTTGTATTATAACTTTTATGTAATTATATAATATTTGCTTTTATGAAGCTTTATTATGAGATAATGAAATTAATATGACATTGTGAAGAGTACAATGGTAAAAATTGTTCAATTATAGTAAACAAAGAATAGTACAAACATATATAGTTACATAACTAGTTAAATGAATCCTCCATTTAACTTAAATACACAAAAGGACTTATATGCTCACACTCCCCCTTAAGTTGAAATATATATATTTGTCATTCTAAATTTGTTACAAAGATAAGAGAAACTATTATAGCTAAGCCATTTATAAGGATATCAACAATTTCTTCTTTAAATGGAGTGTAGGGTGTACAAATAACCTATTTAACCATTAAATCGCGAACGTAGTGGCAATCAACTTCAATGTGCTTGATTCTTTCATGAAAGGCTTCATTTTTGATAATATAGATCATTGATTGATTGTCACAATGCATTTGCATAGAGAGTTCAACTATAATTCTAAAATCCTTTAGAAGGGACTTGATCCACATCACTTCACATATGGTTTCTTTCATGACCTTATATTCAACCTCAACACTTAAGCAGAAAACAATACTTTGTTTTTTACTACGTCACATAACAAGATTGCCATTGACATATGTATAGTAACCAAAAGTGGACTTCCTATCCTTATCTTTAACATAACCAAAATCAGAAAAGACTTCAATTTTGAGATGACCACTTGCATAATATAAAAGACCTTTTTCAAGAGTTTCTTTAATATAAGCAAGTACACGTTGGGCCCCTTTTAAATGAATTTGCTTAGGATTATGCATGAATTGACTGAGAAGCCAATTGTGTAAGCAATGTTTAGTCTAGTGATAGTGAGATAAATGAGTTTCCCAGTTAATTGTCTGTATTGTTTGACATCTTTTAATAGTGTTTAATTTATCTTAAAAGGAAAGTTTTGCTTGATAGGCATGGATTCTGATTTACAGTTAAGATAACCTATTTCCTCAAGTAGGTCTAGTGCATATTTCTATTGGTTTATTTTTCTTCTAGAATACATAAATTCAATGCCAAGAAAGTAGTTAGGTCGATCCAACTCCTTTATCTGGAATGCATTGGTGAGGTGTTCTTTGGTCTTTTTAATGCCTTCATCGTCACTACTTGTGAGAATAATGTTGTCTACATACATTGCCAAGGTGACACAACCTTTTGAGCTTTGACGAATGAACATGAAGTTGTCAACAACACACTTGTAGAAGTGGCCAGCAAGCATAACTTGGCTAAGTTTATGGAATTAGGTTCTAGGACTTTGTTTCAATTTATAAATAGACTTTCTTAATATGCACATTTCTTCGTTTAGGTCTCTATATAGAAAGACGTTCTTTGCATCAAGTTGATGTAAAGACCAATTTTGATTCACAACTACGAAGAGAATAATGCAAAGAGAATTGAGATGAGCTACTGAAGCAAAAGCTTTTTCATAGTTTATCTTCTATTCCTAAGTGAATCCATGAGCTACAAGACGAGCTTTGTACCTTTCAACTATGTCATCTAATCTATGTTTGATAGTAAAGATCTATTTGCATAACACAAGATTGACATTAATAGAGCATTCCACCAAACTCCTAAATCTCATGGGACATTGATGTATTGATTTCTTCATCTATAATCTCTTTCCAACAAGGTAGCTATAATACTTCTTGGTAGGAGCTAAGAATAGACTCAGAAGACACTCTTAAAGCAAAGTCATAACATGAGGTATTCAAGTGCCCATAAGAAATATAATTGGCCATAGGATATTAGGTGCAAGATTGAATACCTTTGCATAAAGCAATCAGCAGATTATCATCCTTATCATAGGTGGGATCTGAAGGTGTAGTTTGCAAGGATACATCAGGTTCTAAATCAATGGGGGAATAACCTTCTTCAAGAGCTATGGCTAGTGGAGCTTCAAGAACAACAGGTGGTCTTCCTCGACGATAATACACCTATTGAGGGTGATCGATTGACCTGTTGTCATTGAGATGTGTGTTTTGAAGGGGAATAACATCTAGAAAGGGAGCAGAAGAATTCTTAGAGGATTTAATAGTGGAATGGTAAGGTTGATTCTTAAAGAAAGTGACATTAGCAGAGGTATAATATTTTTTTGTTAGAGAATGATAACATTTATATTCCTTTTGAATTCTAAAGTATCCCACAAACACACATTTGTTAGCTCTAGCAAATAACTTATTCAAGCTAAGGGTAAGATCCTGAACGTAGGATACACACCCAAAGATATAAAGAGGAAGAATAAACAATTCTTTGTGAGGACACACATGCCTAAGAGAGACCTCTCCTCCTAAGGGAGTAGATGACATATGATTGATAAGGTAAACAGTAGTAAGTACAACATAAACCCATATCTTAGAATATTCATATGAATAAGAAGAGTCCTAGCAACATCCAAGATGTAGCAATGATTGTGCTCAACTGTCATTCTGCTGAGAAGTATGATGGTAGGTAATTTGATGGATAATGCTAAGAGAGGCACACAAGGATTGAAAAGTAGTACTCACAAATTCTAAAGTATTGTCAATATGTAAACATTTTAGAGTAATATCAAATTGAGTTTTGATTTCTATAAGAAAATTTTGAACAATAGTAATATGTTGATGACCTTTTAGGGTCTGTTTGTATACATTTTCTATCGAGAAATGAAACAACATGAGATCCAAGAAATAGTGGGAGATGGTAAGGAGAAGAAATGACAGGAAATGATAGGAAATAAAATAGTGTTTATGTATATCAAGAAATGATAGGAAAGTTTGAGCTATTTGTGCATACTAGAAAATGATATGAAATGACAAGAAATTTTTTTAAAAGAGATTAAATTTAACTTTATAAAATATTTAAATATATATTATGAACATTTCTAAATTTTTGATGTATTAACTTTAAATAACTATACAAAATGTACATATGGAATAACTTTTTCATTAAAAGTAAAATTTATTAGAACTACATTGAATACATTTTTTTACATATTATCTCTCTCCCACATGAAATACATAATTCTTTTAGACATTACATTAGCTACTAGTTTCCTTCATTCTATGCTTAGATTAGCAGAACAATGTACATTATCTTCTTCAACATTGTTAACAAATTTTTCATTTAATACAACATTTTCTTTACACAATTCATCTGCTAGATCTTATAGTAAATCTTCTCAATCTGCTCTTTTAATAAAATTATGGACAAGAAAACATGCTAAAATAATTTTAACTTGTGTTTCAAATGAATATGACATATAACCTCGTAAAATTGCAAATCGATGTTTAATCACTTCAAATGTACGTTCTATAACATTTCTTAATTGAGAATGTCTATAATTGAAATTCTCTACTGCGTTATTTGGAACTTGATTTTGATCATATTCTGATAGATGATATCGCATACCTCGAAATGGAGAAATAAATTCTAGACGATTTGGAAATTTTGCATTTACCAAATAATACTTACCTACACAATATACATAACATTTAGCACTTTCTATTATTTACATTTATGTAAACAAATAATGTGAATGAAAGTAATGTCATACTAGGTGGTACTTCAAGTCTATGTAGTTAAGAAGTTGTATCTTGTAATATCTTTGTATCTACAGTTGATCCTTCCCAACTAATAAGTACATACGTGATTTTCATGTCAAAATTATATGTTGTCAATACATTTTGTGTTAATTCTCCTTTCTTATTCCTATATTTAGCATTTTATTGTCCATAAATTGTGGTATTGTCATATATATCATCAATAGTGCCAATACAATCTTATATTGAGAACATGTAAAAAATGTATTGTCAAACATCTATGTAAAATACATTCAATGAAGCAGAAGAACAACATAATATAATTCACATTTTACCTTAAAATATGGGTAGACATTTAGATCATTACGAATTTGGTTTGGTGTTAATGATGAAGGTTTTGTTATAAGTATATTATGTAATCTGATTATAGCATTGATAATCTTATTGAAATATGTACTAATCGTCCAAGCAGATCTTTGAAAACGCTTGGTAGTTACTCCATATCATTGATTCTGACCAACTGTAACAAGAAAAATTGTTAATTTCTCTTCTACACTTATACATTGACTATCTAGTATAACTCTTTCTCTTTTAAGCAACTTACAAAATTCCATAAAACAATTTGACTCATGCAATATATTTTTTGATAGTTATATGATTGGTGTGGTATTAATGAATTTAATAATGTCCTAGTATATTGTTCTCTCTCTCTACTATATATTCGTTTAGTAGAATTCCTTTTAATATGTGTAATATTATGTGTGACTACACTATATGTTTGAGTAATTATATTGCATATTTGCCTTCATCTTCGTCTCTCTAATCGTTGTTGAGAATTTTCATCATAGTTGTCCATGTAGAGAAAATTATATGTAAAAAAGTAAATATGTCAAATATATCAAAAATGAACCAAATGAAAATACTAAAGAATAAAAGTAGAGTGCACAATCGATTAAAGAAGTCAATAAAGTAAAGAAGGTAAATACTCAATAATAATAACAATGTTCGAATATGATAATAAAATGTTCTTTGAATAACAACATAACTTACAAGCATCATAATAACAATAAAGTCCAACTACAAATTATTACAACATTATAATAAAATATTTTTTCAATATCAATATAACTCGCAAGCATCACAATAACAATAAGAAAATTTAACTACAAATTATTAGAACATCATAATAAAATGTTCAAATAGAGGTATATATGACAAATAGTAGTTTGCATTCTGTCAATATGATGTCTTATCCACATAACTCGTACAACATTAAAGAGTAACCCTAAAAAAATAGTTCTTTTCACAAAGTGTTTTAGCAATTTCAAGCCTAATATTTTCTCTACATCTGTAAGACCCTCAAGATTAAAGATTTAGAAAATAACTTCATCTATCTCTCTTGAGTTCTGATTTCTATCACTTCTCATCATTTTTTACAATCTTCGTCATATTTTTACTCAGTTCATTCATTGATGTAGTAATTGATTGAGATGATTCAACATGTGATTAGACTCTTTTCCTTGAGTTCCTACCGATATTTTCACTTATATAAGGGCTTGACGTATGTTCATCGTCTCTATTATCAGAAAGTATTGGAGAAACTTGAGTACTAAATACAAGGAAGGTGTCTATAGGTTCTTGGGATTGCACATTGTGACGTGAAATCTTGGGGAACGTGAATATTCACTCCAATTGACATATTTCTATCAAATACTAAATACAGATCATCATATATTGTACATAACTTTCCCTAGCATGTTTTACATTTTGGATGTTATTATAAGAAATAAATGAAGAAATTACTTAATATATGAAAGTTCAAATAAATAAATCAATACCGTCAAATAAAATAACATATCTGCACAAATTCATTTCAAATTTCTTTGAGAATGTCAGTATGTCTACGGATGTAGTCCTACCTTCATCTATTTTATTTGAAAATTTTTGTATAATTTTTATATATTGTTCTCCATGTTTTCATTTTATTTTCTACATGTTTTTTCTTAACATTGACATTAGTTTTATCATTGTATTCAGCATTCACTTTTTATCATGTCTTAGCTTTGATCTTCCCATCATGTGCTTTAACATTTTCCTCTCTTATTTTTGATGTTAGGATACCTAAAAAATTTTCATCTTGTCTGATGCTCCAATTCATGTAATTCTTTCTATTAGAAGTCATATTCTTGTATTATGGTCATCAATAAAGCTACAAATTACTTCATTCAAACACTAAATAGTAATTTCATTTATATTTTGTTGTTATTACGTGCATCCAGTCATTCAGTGTAATTTCATTTATAGATTTTATGAAAGCACTCACATTTAAGCCATGGGAAATGAAAAGTAAGATGTAGTTATTGATTGCCATTTGCACGCAAACTACAAACAAACAAAAAGACAAAAATGTACAATCCAATATATATCATACAGATCTCGATAAAGGAAATATATATCACAAGTTACAATCCAATATATATCATTTGAACAACTAAATAGTAATCTACAATCTAATATATATCATTTGAACAACTAAACAATAATCTACACTCTAATATATATCATTTGAACAATTAAACAGTAATCCACAATCCAATATATATCATTTGAACAACTAAACAGTAATCCACAATCCAATATATATCATTTGAACAACTAAACAGTAATACACAATGCAATATATATCATTTGAAGAGAATGTGGATTAATGGATAAGAATAGATCCAAAACAAGCAAAATTAGAAAAAAAAAATTAGGTCACTACAATTCAATAGAAAAAATTTATACAAAAGGGTACCAGAATTTATACAAAACATTATGAGACAGATTTTCAAACCCTAAAGTGTGATTTTTTTTGTGCTTTTCTCAACATATATAAATGTGGAGTTGCATCACTCTTGGCTTGACAGATTTTTGCTAAACACTAAACAAGTATAAGAGAAAGTATTTACAACAACTAAGCACTAATCCACAATCCAATATATATCATTTGAAGAGAATGTCGACAAAAGGATTAGAACAGGAAGAACATTAAAAGTATGTAAGGATTAGTATGTAAACATTTGAAGAGAATGTCGACAATATATAAGGACATGTTGAATGATCATTACAAGTATGTTTTGATATATTTATGTGCAATCTTTAGAGGATCCTCCACTCTGCACATATTGTTACTCATGTTATCTTCCTACTCATGTTATCTTCACATATTGTTTCATTTCACAAGCTGTCAATCTGTCATGCTAATTAATTGTTGATTTTTTCAGCCAATTGGTTAGGGGTGTAAATGGAACATGTTTGAATCAGAAAGACGTATGATTGAATCCATATCCCTATAGCTAAACCTTTTAATTTTGAGATTAAAGTAGACAGTGCTTCTCCTGTAAAATAATCTTTATCTAAATTAAATTTTGATTAAACTAAAATGTGCACAAACAGACCCTTTTTGTTTAAGTTGTGCATAAGTAGATAATCCACAGTTTACAATTTTATACATACAAACAAATATATTTAAATCATGAGGATCTTTGTTTTAATTTACATTTCGCAAGAACATAATGAAAAATACATCTCCACATAAAGCATAAGGATTATAGAAGATATAACTGTGTATGGAAATTTAACCAGGAAAATGTTGACAATGCAAAATAAGAGACAGAGAATATAGTTGACATAAATGTAAACAATGACTTGAGCATTCATCTTAGTTTAGATAATAACACATATAGTAGGTTGTTATAAACAAGAAGAAGAAAGGAAAACGACTATGACCTCGTGTAATGCATGCATCTAAGAAAACACCAAATCGAGAGCTATTATGATAAAACATCAAAATGTAATGCAACATTAACTATTATGAGGGTAACTTTTTCCTGAACGAGGGTAACTTTTTTCTGAAGGTTTCCCACGGGGCAATGGGAGAAATGGAAGGAGAGAAGATTTTTATATCAAGGTAATAGGGAGAAATGTTTTCTCCCTATTTCCTTTATACACAAACAGGAGAAAACCATGGGAAATGGTTTCCCTCAATTTCTTTTCGCCCTCTTTCACATGATTTCCCCTTGCATAAACCCTCCCTTAATAAGTAAATACAACATACATGAGAATAATCTTTAACAAAGACAATGTAATAATGATAACTAGAAATAGATAGAACATGACTTGACCTTTCAATATCACAATGAAATAAGTCAAACATTTTATTACTAGGAGCAAAATGAACTTGAGAAAACAAAGACCTACCATGTTTTCCCAACTGACATAACTCACTGAAAATGAGAAAGAGACAACCAAGGTAAAGTATGCTAGAGCATCTGATGTGATGAATGCCTTAGATGATAGTGCCAAAGTACAAAGGAGGTATAGTAGCCATCAGAGGACAACAAGGCGGCTAAACTAGAATTAAGTGTATTTTGCACGAGGGTGTAGATGCCATTGTTGCCTTTATGCCCTAAACCAATTTTTCCCCCCATTTGAAGGTCTTGAAAGGTGTAGTGGAAAGGAAAAAAAGTTATGGAGCATGAAAGTTGAACTATTATGGCATTAATTGATAGAAAGTTTACAAGTAGATTGGGAACTTAAAGAGTTCGATTAAGGCAAATATCGAAAGTGACCTGAACAAACCCTCTACCAGAAACCTTGCAAGTATGACCAATATGGGGGTACACACCAGATATAAGAAAGTCACTACAATTAAGTGGAGTTTCTTCTAGAAAGGGATTATGAGGAAAGTGAAAGATTTCATCAAGGAGTACATCATTTGTCAATAGTGTAAGTACAATCTTAAGCCAACAAGGTTGCTTTAACCTTTACTCATTCCTAGTCAACCATGGCATGACATAGCTATGGATTTTATTAGTCATTTACCAAATTCAAGGGAATTTATCGTCATAATGGTAGTCATCAATCAACAAACAAAATATGTGCACTTCATTGCTATGAAACATCTTTATACTATGAAGTCAATAACATAGGTATTTGCCTCCAACATTATAAGATTACATGGTATGCTAGCCACTATAGTTAGTGGCCAAGACACAATGTTTTCAAGTCAATTTTAGAAGGAAATTTTTACTCAAATGGAGACTAAACTGCACATAAGTACCATCTACTGCATTGAGACAAATGGGTATAATGAATTGCTAAATCATTGTTTGGAGACTTACCTTGGTGTTTCTATCATTCTACCCTAATAGTGTGGTTGGATTGGTTGCATTGGGAGTACTAGTATAACACAACTTACCACTTAGTAATGGGAATGACATTGTTTGAAGTGGTATATGGTAACCCACCTCGAATACTCTTTATGTATATAATAGATGCTAGCCCAAAATAGGATGAAAGAAATTACTAATAAAAGCTGAAGAGAAAAAGAATACACAATAGGAGATTAGGTGCATGTGGATCTTCAACCTTATAGACAACTCTCTACCAAATTGCAAGCTCAACAAAAACTTAGTCCTAAATGGTATGGTTCCTATTGTATAGTCCAAAGGATTAAGGTGATAGCTTATGACTTGGAGTTACTAAAGAATGCATAGATTCATTCAGTTGAGCAAGATCAAAGGGAAAAACGATTACTCTCTTCTCCTTAGGGTACAAGGTAGAGGAATAAATATCCCCTTACATAATCAGATATTCATTTCAACTTAAATGGATATCTGATGGTTACAAGCATTCTCTAACACCCCTTCAAATTGAAGCATATATATCAAACATGTCTAGTTTATTACAAAGATGTTCAAACACTCGTATGCCTAATTCTTTGGTAAGAATGCCAACAACTTGATCCTCTAAACGGACAAAAGGTGTTGAAACAATTCCTTTGATAATGTTGTCTTAGACGAAGTGACAATCCATCTCAATATGTTTGGTTCTTTCGTGAAAGGTGAGATTATTAGTAATGTGAATCGTAGTTTGATTGTCACAATACATTGACATAGGAACATTCACTTTGACTCTCAGCTCGATTAATAGTCTTCAATCAAATGAGTTCAAGGTTGCATTGGACATGCTACGATATTCTACTTCAGTACTTGACTTTGAAATAATGTTTTATTTCTTACTTTGCCAAGTAACTAGATTCCTTTCAAAATATATCAAGTATCTAGAGATATATTTCCTGTGATCCTTGTCTCTTGCATATCTAGCATTAGAGAAACTCGTCACTTGTAGATGTCTATGTCTTGTGTACAAAAGACTTCTTCATGCCCTAGGAAAGAACTGTAATAGTTCCTTGCCAGTGAATCTCTCTTAGAGCATGTATAAATTGACTTAAAAAATTTACAATGTAGCTAATATTTGGTCGAGTAATTGTTAAGTAGATAAACTTCCTAATAAGTCTTCCATATTTTCCTAGATCATCATATTCTAGAGAGTCTTCATCCCATAATGAGTGGTTTTGTTTTATAAGGGTGTTCTTAGGTTTGCAACTTTCAAGTTCTGTCTCCTTTAATAGAGCAAGTGTATACTTTCTTTGGGATAGAAATAGATGACCTTTAGAGTGGCCAAATTCAATGCCAAGAAAGTACATTGATTTCTCATCTCTATTATGGTGAAGTTACGTCATAGAAACCATTTGGTTTCTTCTATGTCTTGAAGATCATCTCCAATCAACAACATATCATTAACATAAACTATGAGAATAATGACACCTCTTGAAATGTGTTTAGCAAACATAGAATGATCAACTCTACAACTATCAAAGTTATCACTCCATATGACTCTAGTGAACTTTTTGAATCAAGCATTTGGACTCTGTTTGAGTCCATAAAGTACCTTATGAAGCAAGTAGACTTGTTTCTCTCTCTAAGCAACATACCCAAGAGGTTGCTCTATGAAAACTTGTTCATCCAGATCACCATAGAAAAGACATTTTTAAGGTCAAGTTGGATAAGAGGCCAGACATTATTCATCGTCATGGAGAAAATTACGCAGACGAAGTTCAATCGAGCTATAGGAGAGAAAGTTTCAACATAGTCAACTCTATACTATTGGGTGAAGCTACAAGCCACTAACTAGGCCTTATATCTGTCAATATTATCATTCAGATGTCATTTGATGGTGAAGACATACCTATAGGTGACATTGTTGGTGTCCACAGGTCGACGTATTAGTTCTCAAGTGCCATGAGAGAGGAGAGCTCTCATTTCTTCATTCATAGTTGTCTTCTAATGAGGAATTTGAAGGACCTCATGATGATTCCTGAGTAAAGACTCTATAAAGATGGTTAAGGCAAAATCATGAAATGTATTGACAATGTTAACATAGGTAATAACATTATACAATGGATGATGTGTACAGGAGTGTGTGCCCTTGTAAAGAGCAATGGGAAGGTGAGGAGAGGACTCATCATCAAGGGAGGAGGTTGGTTTGAGGGTAGTAGGAGGACATTATCGTCGACTATAAACCTATAAAGGTTGAGGAGAGCAATCATCGTACATTGATTTTGTTTCAAGGGGGGCAAGAGTAGAAGCCTAGCTATTAGGTATGTCCACAAGTCTTGGAAGAAGAGTAGAGATAAGATTTGCAAATGGACTAATGCTAAAGTAGGATTGAGACTTAAAAAAAGGTAATGTCAATGGATGTATAATATTTTTTGGTAGGTGGATGATACAAGCAATACCCTTTTTGAGTTTGAGAATATCTAATAAAGACAAGCATGTGGATACATCTTATCAGGGTTAAAAGATAGATATTGAAGAAAAAGAGTAGACCTAAATACTTTTGAAGGGATAGCAAACAAATCATAGTCAGGAAAGAGTTATATAAGAGGAGTATCACCTCCTAGAGGTGTTGAAGGCATCCTATTGATGAGATAAACACTAATAAGAATGACATCAAACCATAAAAATTTAGGAACATTCATACATACCATAAGAGTATGAGTGACATCAAGAATGTGACAATGTTTTCACTCAACAACCTTATTTTTTTTAGAAGTATGAGGACTTATGGTTTGATGGATGATACCAAAGAAGCAAATAGATTGAAAATCATGTTGGAGGAATTCAAGAGCATTATCAGTATGCAAAGTTTTTGAACAAATTGAGAATTGATTTTGTATTTCAGTAATAAACTTTCTGTATACATCAAAAACTTCATGATGATTTTTCAAAAGATACACCCAAGATATATGAGAAAAATCATCTATAAAAACATTATAATATTTGTGGCCAATAGAAGATAGAACCCTACTTAGACCTCAGATATCATAGTGAACAACTTCGAACAAAGAAGAAGACGACACTAAATTCAAATGTTTGAAACAAGCATGAATATGTTTCCCAAGTTGTCAAGACTTGCACTCGAAAGAGGAGATAGGAATTTGTGGAATAGCTTGACAAAGTTTGGTACATGAAGGATTCTTCAAGCAATCATACCATAGAGGAGGAGAATTAATGTTTGATGAATTAGGCATCAGACCATGAGGAATATCATCACGAACCAACAAGTAGGCTTTAGAAGTGCTTACCTTATGTCTCAAACTAATCCTTCAACCCATCTACAAGTCTTAAAGGATACAATAGAAGGGTAAGAAAGTTATAGAGCAATATAATTAGACAGTGATAATACTAATAGACAAAATGTTGAATGAAAAATCAAGTACATAAAAAATATTGTTCAATTGTGATTGTGAGAAGGCTTGAACCTCTTCTTGATTAGTTATAAGGTATGAATGGCCATCAATAATGGTAATACCGAATTTATCAGGAAAGTGTGATAGACTGTCAAATAAGTTGCATGTACATGATATATGAGAGAAGATTCCAAAGTTTATGATCCAAGAATCATCATTGAAGGCTAGTAAGATAGTGTATGTACTTGGACAAAAAGATGTAGCTTGAGCACTCATAGCATTGAAACTAGAATCTTGAGCTTGGATTAATTGTTCGTAATCAGCCTGGGAGATAATAACTGTAAGGTTAGCAACAGTATTGGTCTCTAAAATAACATTAGCGAATTGAGTAGACTTAAGATGAGGAAATTTTTTCCAACATTTTTCAAACTTGCGTCTTAATTTTTCATGCCACTAACATTTTGGGCATTGACGATCTCCATGGCCACGACCGTCAGAAGCAACCAATGTAGATTAGTTTGCTCCTAAATTACCATGTCTAAAGAATACAGTTGTAGAGACACGTAAAATCTTGGTGAATGTATCAACTAGGTTGGGTATCTGATCAACTCCTAAAACAACCTCATGGATCTGAGAGGCGATTGTAGGGTTGATGCTGACAAGATAAAATCACTCCAAGTTCCTCCTTGTATCTTTTAAAGGTGTCAACATCTGAAATAGGAGGTTGATAAATGTCTTACTCATTCATCAGTCTATGAAAAAGACTATAATACTCTTGACAAGTTCTATCGCCTTGTTGAAGTTGGAATAAATCTTCATAAACCTATAAGATCTTTGATATGTTTTTCTCATGGCCACAGGTTTTACGTAGAGTATCCCAAATCTCTTTTGCAATCTTCATCATGACCACACCTCGAGCAACATTGGCTTCTATACTTGACAATATTCATGAGCTGATGGTTGCATAATTAGTAATCCAATCTTTGTATTCTGGTTCTTTAATATCTAGTGGCAAGGAGAAAATTTGTTTATCTTAGCGATAAACAATAACTATCTTTTCAAGACTTTGCGTCTATATACTGTAATTTGAGCTATTTAATTTCTCGAACACCTTAGGAAAATTCTTAACAAGCAAATCATTGCCATGAACATTTGATGAACTTGATGTCATGATTTCCATAAGAGAAGAAATAATGTTTAACAAGTAAATATTTATTATTATTTTTTAATGTGTGTCACTGTTCATGGTTCATTGTTTACATTTGGTTGAGAAGCAAAGAAGACGACAAGCCTTCAACTATAGTAGAGTTGGAGGGAACAAGCAATACTGAGAAGCCTAGGCCGATGATTTTTTGGAGAACTTTCGAAGAACTATAGAGAGATGTAGTGGAACCTAAGCTGTGGTTGTTGTGAGGGAAGCCTTAGTGATGCAACCTTTCATAACCTTGAACTAGTGGAGACGTAGTAGAAGATATGACCTAAGAGCTCTCTAGACAATTGGTGGTCATAGTTCAGTCAATGAGTCTTTAGGAGTTTGACAAATGAATGGAAGATTGGCAGTTTGAATCCAATCGACGAGTCTTCACATTTGATAGACGAGGAAGGGGATCAACGGTTTGAATCCAACTGAGAGAGAGCTTCCTTCCTCTTCTGTTTGGGATCAGTGGGAGTCATCGTTGCCTATCAAGGAATGGTGGTCGACATCAATGATGGAAGACACCGACCATCGAACTTGAGGAGCAGAGGATGTGCACTACTCTCGATTGCTTGCTACTCTAGTAGGCAACGATGGTTAGTGGTGGATTTCGGTGGAGGATGAACTTTAATCTAGCTTTGATACCAAGATCAAAGGGAAAAAAATTATTAACTTCTCCTTAGGGTACAAGGTAAGGGAATAAATATCCCCTTACATAATTGGATATCCATTTAAGCTTAAATGGATATTTGATGGTTACAAGCATTCTCTAACACATTCCATTTTCCAGTTGTTGTAGATTTAACCACATATGGTGAAATTCCCAAAGTTGAGCCATTGAAGCTATCAAATTTTTGCCATCTCACCCATTTGGAGTCTGCTAAACTATTAGGTCAACAAATGGTTAACAAAAAGGGACAAGCAATTAGTTAACCATTGAATCAATGGCTAAGGAGGTGCAAAGAGTAAGTAACTTGGAAAGATTATCACAAATTCACAACCTGAGTTTCTTGATTTTAAGCTTGAGGATGAGCTTCCCTAAAAAGGGAGGAAATGATGTGATTCTAGAGACAAGGACCAAGGAATAGCTTGTTGGGGTGTTAGAAGACTTTGTTGAAAGTTCGTTTAAAGATGAAGTAGCCTAAGGAGGGATGTGAGGCATACCTTGCACATGGTTTAATTGTAACTAATAAAACTATAAGTGTTATAACTATAAATGAGGATAAGGTTAGCGAGGAGAGCTCGTAGAATGTACATGACATGTGATCAACTTGAGTTGTATAATATATGTTATGCCCATTTAATGAAGATATGGTTGGTCAGGAGCTCAAATATTGCTTGTTGTTTGGCTGTCCTCTTAAGTTTAATCCTTTGCATTCAAACATTCACCCTTGTCCTCTCATCTATATTCCGTTCTCTCTCTCTTGATCCAAGACACCAATAGGGGTGTGTAGCCAAACAACTTGGGACAAAGGAAGTTGGGAGCTTATTAGAGCATGGGTGAGATATGGGTTTGCTTGTTTCTCTATCTTCTCTTCTCCTCAAAGGAGGAGGAGCAGGCAAGGAGAAAGGAAGGCGTGAGAGTTTGCAATGATGGCAGGAGTGGGCCCACAAACCTTGATGGTGGTTGTAGATGCTAGATTGCAGAAGAGGAAGATGGAATGGGAGGCAGCAGTGGTGTGTGCTGCAATGGGGGAAAGGGCATCGGTAGTTGTGGTTTTGGGTAGGGACAAGGGTAACTAACAAGGATTAGGATATTCTCTCTTCTCCTTCTGCATCTTTCTCTAGCTTACTCTCAAAATCTGAACTCTAATACCACGTTAGAACACAAAAATAGATAAAAGTGGAGTGATCTCGTTGACAAAAGGTCTATGTATAAAAGCTGTATAGAGAGGATAAATACCATTTAAGTAATGTGAGACAATTTACGTGCAACACACTTAATATCTTAATACTCTAATAGTAGATAATTTGAATTTCTATTTTAGGCAGTGTTTGGTTTAAATTATAAGTTGTTTGATTATAAGATTGTGGGATCATGATCATTTTGAAACAAATGGTATGGCCACAATCTTTTTGATTTTGCATAGTAGTCATATAATAATATATAACATAATCTACATGATCAAACTTTTATCCCATTATGAGATTATGGATTTGGTTACGAGTTTTTCTTCAAAATACTTGCATAATCTTAAGAGATACAACCCCAATCATATAAGATTATACGCAACACTCTACAGTACCACAAAATCCACTACTTCAACTATTTTACAAAATTTCAATTATGCATAATTTAGACATCATATAATTTATAACAAACTAAACCTAACTTTTCTCTTTGACGTCTTGTTTCCAGCTTCAAATGGAAATCCTCGGCAAACAAATTCCTTGCATTATATTGATCCGTCCAGTCATCCAAATGCTTATCAACGTGTAGGTGGACGTAATTTTTGTCAAATAGTTCTTGCTAATATGTTACTACTTCAATTTATATTATTCTGAACTGATTTTCTCTTTTGGCAGGCTATATTGGAAGTGGGGGATGTCATACAGTTTTATGACTCAGATAAACAGTTTTCAGCATGGGGATTTGGAGGAAGGCCTATGGGTAGATCAATATCTCATTGCTTTAACTTGAATGGAAGTAATGAGGAATGTGAGGTAAGATGGTCTGCTAGAATCCTCTGCCATTATCCTCTTGTTATGCTTAAGTTCAGTGAATGGTCAACCCCACAGAACCTTTTCTATTCTTTTTTATAGCAATTCATTAAATGTCTTCTGCTGTATGAAAATCTGGTTGCTGTGTATGATAGATACATAATCCAATCACAATACATGCTTCACTCAAGCAGCAACATAAATCCATTTGAAGAGTTCCTGGCATTACTCTGTTGCATGCACGTGCTACAGCTTTTTATTTGCCTCTGTTAAGGATAAACATAATCTTATACTTGTTAGATCGAACCTTAATCTTCTGTCAAATATTAACTTAATTTTACTTTCAGGTTTCGTGCATATGAAGATTATAATCTTTTTTAAACTAAAATTGAGTACCATCAGTTAGGATTTGGAAAGTATGTTTCATAACTAATAGACATAATTTGGAAACTTTAATTTTGTTTTAGATGAATGTATGTATTTCATGGCATGTATTATTGGATATTTTTAATTTGAAAGTTGTATGTGCAATATCTAAGCAAATATATCTAAGGTTAGTTGGATACCTGTTTTTATGTGCAACTTGTCCTCTCTCTCTCTCTCTCCATGATAATTTTTTTCCATTCTCAACCTTCTCAGTCATTTTTTGAAACCATAATCAGAAACAATATCTGCAATCTTCTTTGGACTATTAGGAAAGAATATTTTATTCCCGAAGAGAGTATATTTCATAATATATAAGCAATGTTAGACTATTAGAAACATCTGCAGTCATCTTTGGACTATTAGGAAAGAATATTTCATTTACCGAAGAGTAAATTTCAATATTTCATATATATGAGTATATGTGATGATGTAATTATTTTTATCCTATTAATTGGATTACTTATTTGTGGATATAGTTGAAATTGCTCTAGATGAGTATCACTTAAAGAATATTAAATTATACTATCAGAAAACATGATGAAGAAAGTTAACTGATGAAATTTTAAGATAATGTACTTACTGATTCATAATATACTCCTAAAAATATATCTGATGCATGTTCATGTTCCAAGTATATAAACACAAATATTCTCAGATCAAGTGGCTTCAAGAAACAGTTATCGTGATCCTCCCTTTTTTTCATCATGTGTGAAATGAAGTTCCATAGTGGTCTGTATATGATATTAGATGCACTACAATATGTGTTGTAATGAATTGTAGCAGCATCGTACAGGTTTGGAAAGGTGATTGTAACCATGGTCACATTATGTGCCTATGCACACTACGTTGCTCTTTTCTTCTTTGGCTTTAACTATGGACAGAAAAGTTGCTAAAGTTCTTTTATCCTGTCCAGGTTGTTGGCATAGAAGGAATCATGTCTGCTTACTCAAGGGCTCTCCAAACTGTTTCACTAGCTGGTCCTACTTTGTTTGGAGAAGTAATCAGCAAGGCAGCTCAAATTGCCAACAGGAGTTCATCCGACAATCATAACAAGTATTATGTGTTACTTATAATCACGGTAGGCAGTGGAATATATTAATAGCATTTTTCCATGCTTGGTAGATTCTTTTGAGCTGTAATGGATATTTTTCTTTCTAGGATGGTGTCATAACTGATATTGAAGAAACAAAAAATTCCATTGTGTGGGCCTCTGACTTACCTTTATCTATCCTTATAATTGGAGTTGGAAGTGCAGATTTCAAGGAAATGAAGGTTCACTCTTAATTCTTCTTTTTAACTGCATATTGTTGTTTCTCCGTATTATTTTTTAAACTATTTTAGTTTCAATCATTGTAAATAAAGTGTTGAGAACTCTGAAATCTTTTTCTATGTTTTTGACATAATCCTTGCTATTTTTCAGATTACTCAGAAAGAAATAACTTTTGCACTGCAATGGTTCCCATTGTGATTGCAAAACAAATGCAACTTTCAAATTTACATGGTTCTTTGGTTGAATTTATTGCCTTTTGTATTTTGTGGATGTTGCTTCAAATTTACGTGGTTCTTACAGATTTTGGATGCTGATGATGGTGAACTATTACAAAACTCTACGGGGCGGATTGCAAGAAGAGATATCGTCCAGTTTGTTCCAATGCGTGAGATGCTTGGTAATTGTCCTAATCCAAATATTTCTGCCTCATATTTGTTCATGTTGCATAATGAAGCAGATGTCAGGACCTTAACACTTCAGCCATAAATTAAATAATTTGATATTCGTTTTTACAAATTAGAATTTTCACCTATTAAGTATTGACAAGACATCTCTTAGTTACATAAGGAATATATCTGTAAAATCTAGTTCATCATTAATGAGGCAAGAGGAGAGCTGAAGTTTTTGTTAATAAAGAGTTAGTGGAGTAAATTCTTGAATTCGTTCTACATAGGGGTTGTCTCTTAGAATTTTTATTAATATGAGGATATAAGGGCAAATAGTTTGGTAGTTTGGTCCAAATGAGAAGTTGGGAAAAGATAGATGGACCTGTTAGATGGCGAGTCTTTATTTATAATTTTCTTGATTCTTAAAGTGATCTACAATCACTCCATTAGGGTTTTCCATCACAATCTTGTATATAAGTACATGACTAAATGGATCCTTAAGATCCTACCCATTTACACCATCTACATAACAATAATAACTCTAACACTTCCTCTTAAGCTGGGTGATATAAATCAAACAAATCTAATTTGTCACATAGATCCTTGAAGGTACTAGACATTGACTCTTTGTAAAAATATCTTTAAGCTACTAGGAAGATCTAATGTATAGAGTATTAATAATTTTCCTTTCTACAAGCTCTCAAAGATAATAGTAATCGACCTTGATGTGTGCCTAATGTGTTCATGGAATATGTAATTGTTGACAATATAGATAGTTACTTAATTATCATAATGCATGATCATTGGTATCAAAATTGTAAACCTAAGATTTGTTAAGAAAGACCTCAACCACGTCATCTCACTAGTCTAAGATACAAACATGTATTCGATTTTGGCACTTAACTTTGATATAACATTTTGCTTTTTACTCCTTCAAGTGATTAGATTGTCCCCTACATAGGTACAATATTCTAAGGCAAATCTTCTATTTTCTTGATCACCAATATAACCTGAATTTGAATAAGCCATAATATTTAGATGTCCATTCTTGGAGTAGATCAACCCCTTTCTAAGATTACTTTTAACATAGGACAAAATTCTTATTGTATCATGCTAATGTGTTAGGGATAATGTTCTTATCTATTAATATGTTTATATTTTGATGGGTGACAAAATGATTTTTACTTTAGTTATGTAAAATGATAAATTTCAAAAATAGTATCAAGTCCATAAGTTTACGGATTATTGTAAAAGTTATATAGTTAACTTTACGTACAATTGTAAATTTATTTGATTCAAAACACTTATTTAAAACTTTAAAATTTATCTAAGTATATAATTTTATGGAGACTCGTAAAATTATAAGGATAAATTTATGGACGTTTGTAAAGTTATGAAGTTACATTTATATATACATATAAATTATAAAACTTAAGTTGTAAAGTTATGAGTTTAATATTACGGATCATCGTAAACTTATGATATATAAAATCTATAAAGTTATAAGGATAACTTGATAGACTTGTACAAGGTTATCTCTCAAGGGATTTATAATGTTATAAGTCTAATATATGTAATTTATAAAAGATAAAGAATTATACTTTATATGTGTCATCTTATAATAATCTGCAAAGTTAAGGAGATAAGTTTACGGATGTTCGTAAAGTTATGGGCGTAACTTTATGAAATGTCGTAATGTTAGCATTCTGATGAATTTATTTAACTATTATATTTTTATATTTAATTAAAGTTTGTTGCAGGATTATTTATTTTGCAGATGACATGTGACACGTACTCACACACATTCTACTATATTTTTAAGGACTTGGTCAAATATTTACAGATGACTATCAGAGATCGATTTGACAAAGTCAAGATTAAAAATCATAGTTTGAAAAAATCTTAAACTGAATAGGTCCGTTGAGTAAATCTTAACTCAAGAAAGTAAGTCCGTTGAGTTACAATTAAGTCTACGAGGTAGGTTTGTTGAGTTACAATTAAGTTTACGTAGTAGGTCCATTGAGTTACAGTTAAGTCCATAGAATAAGTTTGTTGAGTTTCACTAACTCTATGAACTAGTTATTTCTCTATGATCATGTAGTGAGTAGTAAGAAATTTAAAAGAGAAAGAACGTGTATGTACGTTCGTATGCAATCAATTAGATTTTCTTAATGTAATATAAATTGAGTAAAATCGAAGTTTGGAAGAGAGTTCCTTTTGGCAATAACTCTAAAGAGAAAATTATTAGAAGACTTGAAAATATTTAGAGAATGAGAGCTGAAAGTTATCTGACGGAACTTTACGACAATAAAGTTATTAGCTGAAGATTTAAGTGTTGTTATATCTATAAGAGGAAAGTTTTATTATGTTTATGCTTTCATAATTAATTTTTTTTTATATTATATCGTTAATTGAAAAAAAGAACCTATCTATATGGGGTGTCGTGGAAGAAACTTTGAAAGGTGTTATTTTAGAAGAGTTTCGTGTAACTTTAAGGAAGTCTTTAAAGTTGTGCAGATAACTATATGAGGGTTAGTATAGTTAATACAGTAACTGTATAAAGTTTCATATAGTTAAAGGGAGAATTTGACAAAGAATCGGTACCTTGTTAAGTTGATTTTGCTTTAAGTAAAGCTATAGTACACTAGGTTTTGAGTGAACCATAAATTCTTGAGGATAGTGAATTCTTGAGTAAGGACTTAAGGAGTGAACATACCTTAGTTGAGGGGAATCATTATAAATTGTCTGTGTGATTTAATCTATGTTTTATTTTTGCATTACTTAGATTTAAAAAAAGACCAAAAATTCTATAAAGTATGTAGTATACTTAATTCACCTATTCTCTTAAGTATAAACCTTTCCTAACATAATGTATCATTTTTGGCTCATACATAAACTAGCTTAGGAGACTGACGACATAAGTAATGTTATGAGTGACTATAAGGTAAATTAGTTTCTTAACCAACCTATGATATATCCTAACATCATTAAATAGCTCAAAAGTATTATCTTAGAAAGGAGGATTCTTCTTAATAGGAGTTTATTTAGGCTTACACCTCAAGAGCTAGTTTCCAATAAATCAAGTGTATACTTTCTTTGAGAAAGAATCATTCTACCTTTGGAGTAAGTGAATTTAATGTCTAAAAAGTGCTCAGGTTTACCTATCTTTAATAACAAAGTATTTGTCTAGAAAACTCTTAGTGACATATGTAAGAATCCTTCTATTTTGATAATGCAAACATACATGTGAGGAAATAAATTATGTTTCTCAGGTGTTACAAGTCAGTTTAGCAAACTGAAGATCAGATGGTAGATAAATAGATTCAGATAGTTCAGAAATTACTGCAAGAAAAAAACAGGATTTTCGAATGGTTACTAGACTTAAGTATTTGAAAGAAATAGATCTTCAGTGAGTTATAGTGTTAAGTATCTGAAGAGTCATTCATTTTAAAGGCAGCGAAAATAGCTTCGAATAGTTAGAAGGATAACTATCTGAAAATATAAGGGTCTTTGGAAAGTTAGTAAGATTGTTATTTGAAAAATCGGAGAGTTAATGAGCTAATTATTAGAAAAATCAAAGAAATCAGAAAGTTAGAAAATTTAATCATCCGAGAACTTAAGTCATTCAATTTCACACGTGCAGAAATCTAAATGGAAGCTTAAATGATTTTTGGATGCTTACAGGTAAATTCAAAAGACTACTGTAGTTAACTATCCGAAAGTTAAAACACTTCGGTGAGTTAACAGCTACAACTATTCGAAAGTTAAGTTACTCAAACACACATGTGCAGAATTGAGGAACTTAGTTGGAAGCTTGAAAAAGACGATTCGGTAAGTTAGGAAAGTTAATTATCCAAAGGTTAAAGATGTTTCGATAAGTTACAGTTTTAACTATCCGAATCAAAAGAAATTTCACGTATATGACTAAAATCACACGTAACATAGACAAAAAGTCTTTAAGTGGATTGTTGGAAAGTTAAAGTAATTCTTCAGAGAGTTACACAGCTAACCATCTGAAAATCTAATGAAATCGAAAGGTTATCTTGAAATACATTTTTAAATGGTAACTTACTGTTTTGGGACCTGCAAAATCAGTAAGTACAACAGAATAAATCCGTTGAAGAGAAAATATGATCGTTGGACTTACAAGTATAAATACAAACAATATCATTCAATATTAGAGAGAGAAAATAAGAAAGATACTAGAAATACAATCATATATAGAGAGAAAAGATATTGTAGATTCTCTTCCATGACAGAAAGCACATGTTAGATCCAATATAGAGAAAATAAGCTGAAAGTAGAATTCAAAAGAAGATTCTCAAAGCTCCTTAATTGCGTTGAAAGTTTGATTCAAGAATGATCATTTGGTTTGTGGCTTCAACCTTAAAGCTTCATTTTAGTTAGTTTAAGTTTCGACCTAAAAACTCAAGAGGTTGGTTTACTGAAGTTTATATCTGAAAACTTTTGAGTGGTTGGTTAGAACTACAACTAGAAAGTTTAAGTAAATTGTTGGTTCTTGTTTTAACCTGAAAGCAAGTGTATGTAAGTGTTGAGATACTTAGTGAAGTCTAAGTAATCATTGAGGGTAAACTAGCCTAGTTGGTGAATCACCTAAAATTTTCTTATGTTTTTTACTTTTATTTCCGATGTGCATGTTTTATATATCTATTTAGTACTTGTGCAAATTGATTATTTAAATTGGTTAATTAAGATCAGAAAAGGTTTAAAATATACATAGATCATCATTTACCTCTCTCTGGTAAAGTCTTATGGTCCTAACAATTGGTATCAGAGCTGGTTAATCTCTTTTTATAGATTTAACCATCTGAGATCATGATATCTTTTGATAAAGAGGGTTAGAACATTCACCATCCTCTCCTGTTTGATGGTACTAACTATAATTATTGGAAAAACATGATGGAATATTTTTTCAAGAGTTCAGATGTGAGTCTAGAAAATTGTGGTTCTAGGAACACCTATTCTACCCAATCATGAGGATGATTGGGTTAAAAAGGATGAAAGAATTATCTAAATGAATACTCGAGGGTTGAACATAATTTATTGTGCATTATCTGTTGAACAATACAATAAAGTTTCAACTTGTAAATCTGCTCATATGGTTTGGAAAACTTTTCAAATAACCTTTGAAGGAATCAGTAAAGTAAAAGACACAAAAATCAATATTTTATTTAGAAAGTTTGAATTATTTAAAATGTTTGATGATGAAATAATTACTGATATGTTTTCTAGATTTATTGAGATTATTAATGGTTTAAGATGTTTGGAAAAGAAATTTTCTATTCATGAACAGGTGTAGAAAATCTTGAAAAGTTTAATTGTAGAATGAAATCAAAAGTTCACATCAATACAAGATTCCAAAGACCTCAACAAATACTCAGTAGAGGATCTGATGAGTAATCTACTGGCCTATGAAGTTCAAATAAAGAAATGGAAAGATGATGAAGTAAATGCTAAAAGAAAAATAGAAACGAAAAAAGAATTGGCCTTCTTATTAACTCAAGAACTTCAAAGTTTAGATGAAGATGAAGTTGTGCTATTAATTAGAAAATTTAGAAAATGAAGGAAAAAAAAGAATAAAGCTAGCACATCAAAAAACACTGTTCCAACATACTTTAAATGCAAAAAGCAAAGACATATACAACTTGATTGTCCACTGCAACTAGAAGAAGAAAAAGAAATGAAGAAGAAGAAGAATTACAAAAGGAAAATGACATTGAAGACTACTTGAGATGATAGTAGTTCCTCTAGTAGTTTATCCAGCTCAAATGAAGAGATATTAGTAAACGTGTATTATACAGTACAAGAGGTATGTTCCACATCATCTCAAAGTGATTCTAATGTAGACAATGATAATTTAGATGTAAATATTCTTTTGTTTACTGATAGTTTATATGTTAAATGTAAAAATTATAAAAAGGAAATTAAGTATTTAACTACATGTTTAGAAGAATCATATACTGGAAAATTACATGTTGAAAATAGAAATTGCAAGAATGATGAATTGATAAATGAAAATGAAAATTTGAAAAATAAAATTACTGATTTGAAAAATACTGTGTATAAGTTTACTAATGGACAAAATAGATTAAATAAAATCATTGATTCAGAAATACAGTTCAAATAGATTTAGCCTAGGGTATGCTACTCCAGAGGAAATATCTTACTGTAGTGGTGTTATCCGATCTTATAGGGATGGTACTATAGTGTTTGCCATCAAAAGAAAATCTAGATCAATGTGGTTACTAGAAGGAAATAAGTTAAATGTTTTCAGGACTAACACTTATGGATCCAAGAAAGTATGAGTGCTAAAATCTATTTCTGTTTGAACTATAGAATTATATTATTTAAGGGGAGTAGTTGATCTACAACCTTAAATCATTATTTAAAATTTGACTAAAATCTGAAAATAAATTAGAAAATGCGGAACACTTGAAAATCAGTCATGACAGTAACATTTGATATCACTAAAAGCATAATTAATTGGTATTAAATGCTACATACAGATTGTGTGGCAAATGTACCTAAAATCATGATATTCAAGGAAAGCAAAATCTGCACCGGTGAGAAACAAGCATATAGAAAAGAAAGCAGTAACCAGATTACAGTCTTCAAATTATCTTATGCAAAATTGAAAGAATCTTTTGAAATAAAAATTTAAGAGAAGATAAATGATGCAACAAATCTATCTGCAAAGAAAAGTATATAAGTAGGGGGAGAATGTACTAGTCTTTGAAATTTAGAATGTTGCTTTGGTTTAAAAAGAAAGTTTATAAAGAAGGCACGAATATAGGGGAATAGTCTATAGTTTAGTATTCAAAATCAGAAAATCTTCATAACAGATAAGGGGAGAGCATGTGGTAGCAACTACAAATATTAACTACATACTTATAAATTGTTACATTAATAATTGATATTTTACTGTTTTCAGTTCTTACAGATGATGCAGTAAATAAACAAGACAAAAGAAAAAATACCACAAACCAGGAGAGAAATTATTGATATCTTAAAAATTGATATATCAACAACTGGTATCAGACAAGGATTAAGATAATCAGGAAATTGATACTTTAATTGATGTTGTGCTTGAAAGAAGAAAAATAGTACAACATCAAAGGGAAAGAAGAAAATAAATTACAATTATGAAAATATTTCAACAATTGATATCAACACATAGATAGTTGACATTTGATGTAAAATCAAAATCAGTATTCGTAGATATTGATGCAATTGATTTAACAAAAAGAGGAGAAATATGATAGTTATTTCAGTAAAAGAAAATTATGGAACTTCTTTTATCTAATGACAAAAAAAAAGAGAAGAATATGAAAATTACAGTATTGAAATTCCCAACACATTATACACATTGTAAATCCTTGTTTTACTTATGTTCTGTGTGATTTTATGTATATAAAAAATCTAGGGAGTATAATACATGTAATTAAATGTAAAGTATTTTGTCGTTATCGAAAAAGATGAGATTGTAAGAATCCTTGTATTTTGATAATGCAAACATCTATGTGAGGAAATATTATATTTCACAAGTGTCACAAGTCAGTTTAGCAAATTGAAGTTTAGATGACAGATAAACAGATTCAGATAGTTCAAAAATTGCTACAAGAAAAAAAAGGATTTTCAAAAGGTTACCAAGCTTAAGTATTTTAAAGAAATAAATCTTTGGTGAGTTACAGTGTTAAGTATCTGAAGAGTCATTTATTTTAAAAGTAGCAAAAATACCTTCATATAGTTAGAAGGATGACTATTCGAAAATATAAGGGTCTTTGGAAAGTTAGTAAGATGACTTTGGAAAATCAGAGAGTTAATGAGTTAACCATCTGAAAGACCAAGAAAATCAAAAAGTTAGGAAATTTAACCATCCGAAAACTTAAGTCATTCAAGTTCACACGTGTAGAAATCCAGACGGAAGCTTAAATGATTTTCAAAAGCTTACAGGAAAATTCAAAAGGCTACTGTAGTTAACTATTTGAAAGTTAAAACACTTTGGTGGGTTAACAGTTACAATTATCTGAAAGTTAAGTTACTTAAATACACACGTGCAGAATTGAGGAACTTAGTCGAAAGTTTGAAAAAGACGATTCGATAAATTAGGAAAGTTAACTATCCGAAAGTGAAATATGTTTCGGTAAGTTACAACTTTAACTATCCGAATCGATGGAGATTTCACGTGTATGACTAAAATCTCATGTGACACAGACAAAAGGTCTTTAAGTGGATTGTCGGAGAGTTATGGTAATCTTTCGGAGAGTTACATGGCTAACCATCCGAAAATCTAAAGAAATCAGAAGGTTATTTTGAAATACTCTTTTAAACGGTAACTTACTATTTTGAGACTTGCAAAATCAGTAAGTACAATAGAATAAATTCGTTAAAGAGAAAATATGATTTTTGAACTTACAAGTATAAATATAAACAAGATCATTCAATATTAGAGAGAGAAAATAAGAAAGATACTAAAAATACAATCACATACAGAGAGAAAAGATATTATTGTAGATTCTTTTCCATGCTAGAAAGCACATGTTAGATCCAATACAGAGAAAATAAGCTGAAAGTAGAATTCAAAAGAAGATTCTCAAAGCTCCCTAATTGCATTGAAAGTCTGATCCAAAAAGGATCATTTGGTTCGTGGTTTCAACCTTAAAATTTCATTCTAAGTTGTTATTTGAGTTTCGACTTGAAAACTCAAGAGGTTGGTTTACTGAAGTTTATACCAAAAAACTTCTGAGTGATTAGTTAGAGGTACAATCAGAAATCTCAAGTGAATGGTTGGTTCTTACTTCAACTTGAAAGTAAGTGTATGTAAGTATTGAAATACTTAGTGAAGTCTAAGTGATCCTTAAAGGTAGACTAGCCTAGTTGATGAACCACCTAAAATTCTCTTATGTTTCTTACTTTTATTTTCGTTGTATATGTTTTATATATATGTTTAGTACTTGTGCAAATTAATTATTCAAATTGATTAATTAAGATCAAAAAAAGTTTAAAATACATATAGATTACCATTCACCCTCTTCTAGTGAAACCTTACGATCTTAACAACATAAATGTCTTTGTCATCATCACTTGTCAAAAGAATGTCATCCACATAACTAGAATCGTGTACTTTCCCATAGAACTTATTTTTATGAAAATTGAGGGATCAATAACACAACCAAAAGTTGTGGAAACACATAATTACAGTGAGCTTGGCAAATCATGTAGATTTCCCATGCATGAGGTCTTTAATTTCGTTCATAAATGACATTCTTCAATAAACAAATTTGATTCTTCCCTTGAACAACATATCTTAAAGATTACTCTATAAAAACTTTTTCTTCTAAATCATCATAAAGAAAAACATGACAAACAAGTGATTAGTTGTTGACTGTTAGGGAGAGCAACACTTGAATTGAACTAAGATAGACAATTAAAGTAACAAGACAAGTTTTGTAGCGATCAAGAAAGCCATTTAGTTTGCACTTGGTGTTAAAAACCCACAAACTGCTAACTACAAGAACATCAGCTTGGTGAGGTACTAGTTGCCATGTTCCTCTAGTAGTCAATGCATGCCATTTCAAGATCCTCTTCATGATTCTTAGGAATTAATTTTGATGACATAATTAATGCAAACTTGTGATATGTGGGGTTGAGGGAATCATAGAAAACAAAATGAAAAATGAAATGTTAATTAGAAATGCAAGTACCTTACATAAGCTATGGGCAGATTAAAAGAAGATGAAAGTGAATCTGCTTTAGTAAGAAGAGATGAGTCACTTGGTGCCATGGGAGGTCTATGGTGTTGATAAACCTACAATAGAGTTGACTATGAAGCCTCAACTTCAAATGATGAAATCCGACTAGGAGGAGCTATGGTAGGTTCAACAAAGGTTGTTTATTGTAATGGGTTTATAGTAGTGGTAGAGGAAGGTGAAGAAAAATAAGGAGTGTCCTCTAAGTAAATCACATTGGAAGAAACATAATAATGGTGTATTAGAGGATGATAATAATAATGCCTCTTTTAAGTACGTAAGTAGTCAACATACACACACTTAGTAGATTGAAAAGAAAGTTTAAAATGCCAAAAGCAAGAGTTTTGACAAAGGCTGTATACTCAAATACTTTAGAAGGTAATGAAAACACTTCTTAATCGGGTAGAAGACATCGAAGAGGAATATTTCCCCTTAAAGGGAAAGAAGACATACAATTAATGAAATAACATGTAATGTAAGTAGCATCAAACTACAAATATCAAGAAAGATTCATCTCAATCAGGGTTTGAGCAACATTGAGTAGATGATGATGTTTAAGCTTTATGGTCCTATTTTATTGAGATGTGTGAAGACAAGTAGTCTAATATAAAATATCACGTCATTTACGCAAAGAAAGAACATCAGAATAAAGAAATTTCAAAGTATTATCAATACAATAATTTTTGAAGTTGAACCAAATTGATTTTGAATTTCATTAAGAAAGTTCCAAGTATATGAACAAATTGTTGATGATCTTTTAACAAGTATAATCAAGAGACACATAAAAAATATCAACAACTACAACATAATAATGAAAACATGACTCTTATAGGCGGCATGAAGTTTTCTACTCATAATGTAGTGCTAACAACTAAAGAGATGAATAGAAATCCAAGGAAAAGTATTCTGGAGTTTATGAAAAGAAAGTTGACCAAGATGATGATAGCATAGAGTAGAAGAGTCACTAAAAGTTGTCACAAACGTGAGTTCATGAAGAATATCATTTTTGGCAAACATGTACATCTTTTGTCTATGCTTATAGCCCGAACCGATCCTTCTCCCCTTCCACAAATCCAGAAAGGTATAATGAAAGGGATAAAAGGTTACAAAAAAATAAAATTGTTTGGTAATAATGCTTATAACAAATTAATAGTGAATTCAAGGATATCAAGAACTTTTTCAAGTATCATATCAAAAGAAAAGGAGGTAGTGCTTTCGCTAGAAACAGGACAATGGTGACCATTTGCTAATGAAATAGAATGAATGTGTGGCATTTCTGTAAGACGATTAAAAAGATATAAATTGCTATATATGTGATTGGATACATCAAAATCAATAAGTTATATATTATTAGAGATGGTGTGTAAGGTAGATATACCAGAGGACATCAAGTAAGCAATTGTAGGGGTTTCATTCTATTGGGTGCAAAAAAGAAGATATTCATCATAATCATCCTGGGAGATGTTTATTGTGTGCTAAGTTGTACTAGAACTTTCAATCTCCATGGTTTGGTCGATTAAAATAGCATTAGCAAATGGTCGATTAAAAAATCTTGACAAGCAAAAAGATTGAATAACTTAAGATATTTTTTGAGATTAGTTTTTATTTCATTTTGCTACCCATGAATGATTTAAGGTCTAATTATGGTGTCTGTCCTTATGATCCCACAGGAGAGCAGATCTCTATTGCTCAATCCCTCCTGGAGGAGTTGCCTAGTCAGTTCTTGACATACATGAGAAGTAGAGGCATCGAACCAACTTTTGTCCAGGATCTCAAAACTTAGATGTGAAATTATCACTGCTATCAAATCTGCTTCTCAATTGCATTTTACATATCATCATTTTTATATTCTCAGTTTTATTTTTCTGAAAAGATTCCTTTCGTTATTATCTGAAAGGAATTCTTTTTCAAAAATGTAGAGTGGTGACTTACACACTGTTGATATTACTATATTGTTCACAATGTCATCCCGTGAATCTTGCCATCTATTGAAATAAGCCCAGTGCTTAGAAAAGAAAAACGCTGGCAAAATGCCAATGCAGAGAGGTTCAGTGAAAGAAGAGAACAAGACAATTTGTTCCTCGAAATAAACTTGATGAAAAAAATTGACCATCTTTACCGAATGCACCGCAAGTCCAATAAAAAAAAAACCGACAAATCGAGTGGCGGACCCTGCTTGTATATATTGCTTTAAAATTCAAATAGTGGCTCAACCATTTTGATCAGCTTTTTATTTTTTGTATTTAAATTATTGATTTTCATGTGGATGAAGCATGATTTGGATGAGTGGTGTGGTTTATGGTTAAACCATAGTTCAATTAATTGAATTGTTAAAATAGCAGAAAAGTAATTGGTTGGAGTTGAGAATTCATGGAAGCCTTTCCTGTAAAAAATACGAAAAGAATGGACCAACGATGTTCATCCATCTATGCGAATTTACATACCGCAATGGTTCGAGAATCAACATCATTTAAATGATTGCTGGTTTGAGTTCTGACAGATTCGAATATGTGGGAGAAAAAAACTTGAATTTTAAAAGCATGCTTCTGCACAAGGAATACAATGAATTCAAGAATTGACGAAATTCAAAAATAGTTTAAATGAATTGAAAAATATAGGAAAATAATTTCCTATTGACCATTTTGCCTAATATTTGTACATATTGAAGAATGCAAAGAAAATAGAAATGAAGGTATTTGTTTATATTGAGGAATTTTATCTCAATTTTTAATTCAAAATCGAATAAATACTATTAATCCATTTGAGCTATATTAGTTTGAGAATCAAACTCGTAACAAGGAAAATGTGTTCGTTGGAATAAAAAACATGTAACATGTAACATGTTAGACATATCTTGGTTTATACCGTTTATACATAAGGTAGCATAATTTTTATAATAATATATTGATATTATAAACTAGAATAACACCAAGTAGGAGCTCTAAACTAATCACCAAAGATAAAAAATGCCTCATTTTCCTCCTTTACAGATCAAAAATTCCTCGGGCCGCCTAGATCCCTGCCCAATCCACTCGATATCTTTGCATTAGAGTTTGATGATGGGCCTGAGTGTGAGGCCCAAAACTACGTACCCATACCACAACATTAATTTTACTTCTCCACATTTCATTTATTTATTTACATTTTTTTCCTAAATCAATCAAAAAGAACTATACTATAAATCCCAATTGATAATTAATGATTCTCCCCATTGCAGCTAACATCATATATACATAAAAAGTCAAAATTTTAATCTACAAAAATTTCAGGGTTTTGCACTTACATTCTTAAATTACCTTCAACATCAAGGTTTTGAAGGAATGTACTCCTTCAGGAGGTGACCTAATGAAGTTGGAAGAGAAAAGTACCTTTTATTGCTCTGCGCTTGCTTGTTAATGAATTCTCTGGTTAGAAGTCTACCGGTTCGCGCATGCAGGAAAATCCTTCTTTACGAATACCGTTATTCTTATTTGTAGACCGGTTGTTGTTTTCTTCCTGTGAACCTATAATTGTGATGTCATGAAGTTATTTTTTAAGATAGGATATTTATAATGTATTACGTAAAACAAACCAACCGGGCATTTGGTCTAGTGGTATGATTCTCGCTTAGGGTGCGAGAGGTCCCGAGTTCAATTCTCGGAATGCCCCAAACCAAATTTTTAAATATGGAAGGCTTCGGTGCTTTTTGAAGAATTTTTTCTCGACTTCTGCGAAGAAGATTGCAGATTACCACCAAGTATGGCACATCTTATCTACAAGTAATATATTACTATAATAGCATTTCAAAAACAATGTGGTTTCTTCAACCTTGATCTTATTCAAATCCACCACAGTTAGTTAATGATTATTTTAATCTAATGCATGGAAGTAAATATTTAAAAAAATATAAAACTCGAAGTTTTGCCCCAAATGTTTTTTTGATGAGAATATTTGCCCTTGAAGCTTATAGTTTAAATTCAATTATTTTTTAATCTAACATATAATTAAAATGCTTAATAACAATTATTGCAAATCACAAACATATTTTCCCGTTATCAAATATTTTCTTAGTACCTTACAAAGTTTTCCTCAAACGCTCACACACATTTTTTCTAACATGTTACATTACTTCATTAATTTCTCTGGCGGTACTTTTTACCTTTTAACAAAATGATCACATCACTGGACTCAAATCCACACATTCACCAAGCCTAAAAAGAATGTCCCTTTATGAATCTAAAAGAAACAACGCAAAGTGAAAATATTAGAATAACAAAGTGTGCAAATGACTTCTGCTACCAAATACAAAGATTTATTTATTCATAAATAACTGATTTTGGGTTCATTGCACATGTCAACAAGGTGTTTCTTTGAAAATGATAATGTTTCTTCTCAGAGTCCACCGATTGAAAGAGAAACGGGACGAATACTTCAATGTCAAAAAAAGGATCCTTGCACGGAACAGACCAACTAAATTTGATTTAAAAAGCCACTCTTCCCCATAAAAGGACCTCAGCACAATAATAAATTTACCAGAGAGAACAGCCTAAACATATAAAAATTTATTAGTAGCCAATCCTTGTCATTCAGGCATTAAATTCATCGTCACTGCATATTTCTAAAGAACAAACCTGACAGACGATTGCAAAATTGTCATCAGGAAATTAGAAGTCTTTTCTGTATGCTCAAAAAGCAAGGTCTCGGCATGGACAACTACAGTGACCAGCGATTGCCTAGGTGGGTCGAAGTTATTGTTTTCGCATGAACAGAATGACGAACTAAGAACCAAATGTGCCACTCCCAAAAGTTGGGGTATTATGAGGCGACTGACCGAAGAAACTTCTCGGCTAGAATTTTTCTGTGACATAATCAAAGGTTCAAACACTTGACAGGAATGCTATCAGAGATTGGAACGATCTCCGCTCAATACCTAATGGAAAGCCAAGTGGAGAACCGAATCCCTCTCGATATTACAGCTAGCGAGGGTTTGTTCATTTTTCAAGCGTTTGGCTGCAAATACGATTTGCTGCAGGTTTGAAGGGATCCCTTCCTTCGCCTGTATCTTTTCTTTCACATCGCCAACAGTTTCCGAGCCGATGACCTCAAGGGAAATGGTCTTCCCAGTCGCAGTCTTCACAGAAATGGGCATCTAATTTGCAAAAAAAAAGGTAACACCAAGAAATGATGCATTCTGTGCCATATTTGTATAAAACAAAAAGGACTACAATCAAGACTTGAAAATGATTGCCTACATGGATTAAGATGGCATAGGAGTGTATACCTCACTTATATGAGCTCTTTCTTCATCTTCCTTCCAAGATATGAGAGAACCAGGGGCCAGTTTCCAATGAATCTTGTTTGCAACTGCGTGATTCACACAAACCTTCCCATGGCTTATCAGCTGCCTGGCTTGAGCAAGAGACTGGCAAAAATGTATACGGACCAAGAGAACATCTAGTCTCGTTTCAAGATGGAGCAGGAACGGGATGAACGAGGAATCCCCTCTCGACTTGCGCATCTCTGCCATGCGTATGTTGCCATAGAAGAGAGACAATCTCCGCGTCGTCTGTAGTCTTATGTACTCGTACTGGTTCTCTCTCCGCGACACCTCCCTCTCGGCGGCACGTCTCTTGGTCCTCAGTGCACCGAGAATGCGGCGTTGTATGAGACTCAACTCTTTCTGCCATACATTTCTCAGAAGAAGACGGCAAGCTTTGAATTTGAGGTCAGGCATGAGTGATCACTTGGTATTATTCTGTGATGTGAATAGTGGTTGAATTTGGCACCCCGTTTTTTTCTCGATAAGCTGAAGCTTTACCTGTTCTTCATATCCGATGCATTTTCTACCTTCCTCATTGTTTGAATCCTACCTACCTGTGAACGATAAAATCATGCAATTTTTACGCTCAATCATCCAAGCCTTCAAAAGTTCGAAGCCTAGAAGAAATTCAACATGAAATAGCAAACAAACATAAAATTTGGCAAGCTTGCGAAGGAGAGTACGCAAATCTATTGGAAGACAACGGCAACACAAACAGCTCTCCCAAATCGACATCATCTTCAACGGTGAAAAAAACATAGAAATCATGAGAAACTTCATGGACATCGGGGAGAAAACCGATCGACTGAGGCGATAATTCCGCACTGCCATTGCTTCTTGGATCTCTAGAGCAGAAGAGAAAGGAGATGTACCTGAGACACCGCAGCTCTCGCCGACAGAAAGAACGGGGAGGTACTGAAAGAGTGGTGCCCTAACCGGCTACTTCCAAGGACTTAGCAAAAGAGGTCGGGGCTTTTTTTTATCATAATCCAATACTTTTTCAAAAATAGCATTGATTTATAATTGTTTATAATGGCGGAAAAGTTTACAATTAAATAAAGTCTTTAAATTTGTTCACTTCAACGTATATTAGATGTTTACAGGTTTCAGGGTTAGTCGAATTTAATAATATTAAATGATTATAATTTAAAATTAAATTCTGACAATTACTTTAATATTATTAAATCATATATTCTATGATATTTTTGGATTGAAAGTCTTCTTAACGAGAGAAATGAATAGCATCAAGAAAAAATAAGGAAAGTTTCGCTAATAAGAAAACCTTGGAAGAGAATGCCCTTAAGTTTTACATGATCTATTACGAAGTTAGTCCAAGAAACTTATCTTACGTGTAAGCTTTTAGAAAAATCGTCGATATTGATCAGAGGTACATTAACCATGTGAACGGTAAAGTTGTGATTGTAAGTATGTATTTTATGCTATGAGATACATGATTTTAATAACATTAAACAGCTACGTAAGATCGAAGTCGAAATATCAAAAAAAATTCAATCTCTTTGAATTTGTAGACGTTTAATGTCATTTAAAATAAAATAAAAACTTATTTTTACTGTAAATGATATTTTCAGTTTAAAATAATATATTAAAATTAATTTCAATATGTTCTCTATTTGATTTACAGAAAAGTAACAATATAATTGTTACGACGTTAATGAATAAAAATGAAATACGTGATTTATAATATTAACAAATAAAAATAAAAATAATATTATAATTTATGATTACAAACAAAATCATGTATAATTAAGTTACAGGTATAAATTTATCATTTATGATTATAAATAATCTACGACGTTTGTAAGTTACAGGTAAAAATTTATCAATAATTAAGATCAAACAATAAAAAAATCGAGAATACATTTTTGTCATGTATATACACAGAGCAACAAACTTTTCTGTGTAATAATTATCCATCTCCGATAACGTGGCATTCGGGCCTTGGGGAATCTGAACGCTAATCCTCCGGAAGGAGAGAAGGAAGCGAGAGGATAAGGAGGCGCGACGGGCAAGTCAGAGTTCTTCCTCCGCATTCCGCGTGCACGCTCCCATTCCCGCCGGTTCCTGCAGCCGAGATGACGGCGATGGCAGCTGCCGGCTGCTCCTTCTCCTTCTTCTCCCTCTCTCGAAACTACCGAAGCAAAGTTACTCTCTCCCCCTTCTCCACTGCCGACCGGCCATCTCGGCACAGGAGGCACTTTCCCCAGAAAGGCTCCAAGCAGAGTATCGGAAGTGACGATGTAAGGCAATGCTGATGTCTCATTGTCCGCATTTTTCTTTAACTTGTGGAAGTTCTTCTCAAGCTGTTTCCTTCTTGAAAGAGATGAACTTTGCCGTGGTGGTTGAGTAATTCGAAGTGCTGAAGTTTTTTAAAATTTGTTCTAGCCCCCCCCTTAAAACGTTGTCGATGTCTTTTTCTTCCGTTTCCAAGGGTCTGTAGAGTTCCTTAAAGAATCATGACAACCGACAAGCTTAAGCACTAGCCTATTCTGAAATGCGCTTTCTCGGTGTGTTCGTCGACTTTGGTTTATAGATTTTTATAACTCTCATCCAAGATTATTTAAGGTTAATTTGTATGACACGTAAGTTTTCATTAGTGTTCGTTACATTGTGTGAAAACCGTATCAGTCAGTATGATAAGAATAAACATGCCTTCCCTGCAATGAGTGGGACAGGAAACGTGATTTTTTTCTATTTGTTATTGAGTTCTTTGAGAGATTCAGTCCATTTTTCTGGTCACGTTGTTTAATATCAGGATTAATCATCCACAGAATGCTGCACTCTTTTTAATCTATTGAAATCACATACACATTACATCACTCATGATCAAAACTTACTCTCTGATACTTGGTCCCATATTTTTATTAATGATTGTGTCTTGTGCTTTATTGAATGACATGGTTTTTCAAATAAATAATTTGAGCCACCTGTGTTATATCCTTAAATAGAAGCTAACCCATCTCAATTTCAATGTGTTTATTTCTTACTTATGTGGTTGACAGTGTAAAATAATACCAGTAATTCGTTATCATATTGTACCTAATATGCCGTGCTGCCTTAGTTCTGCTTGATTTTCTCAATGGTTCTTTTATTCCAAAGTTCACACACATTTATATACAATCTTTAGTTTCACGACCATTGGTCCAAAAAAATGAAAAAACGGACGTTATAAAGAATGGACATTAAAGTGTTCTTGAAATTGGATGTTTAAAGAGAAATTTTTGAAAAATATTATAAATAAAAAATAAATATACTTGGCTGTGTACAATTATTACATATAATACATTTCAAAAGCATATTTTGAATATTTGTGCTTATTAGTTAACAACAAGTCTTTAAATTTTAAACATAACTAATCATCTAAGAAGTACATTAAAAATTTTAAACAATAAAGTAAGTATCAAAATGGTAAAATCATGTTAATGGCAAAATGAGCTCAATGCATGTTACCACTCAAAAACTAACAAAAAGGTGACCATTTAAATGGTCAAGAATTGGGCATACAGCCATTTTCCTTAAAAAGGGGAAACTTGTCATTTGAATTGGAGAAACAGTTTTTTTTTAAATCTGTTTTTCCTATTTTTGCGAAAACCCAAAAAATATAGGCTAAAAAAGTGTTGAACTACGTTTTAACTGCTGTTTTCCCATTTTTACAAGAATGTTCACAAGTAATTTATTATTAAAAATAATTAATTAATTTTCCCACAGAATCTCTTATATATGCTCCACATACAAGTACCTTCTAATTCTTGTTTCATTTTCAGTTCAAAGCTATTCCTCAGAAGAGGTTTACTCAAAAAGGGAAAGACGCATATTTTTCTCCTAATAATATTAAAGATGATGATACATTGAAGTCTCTTGGTGCACAGAAAAGGGACAAAAATGATTCCATGTATGACCTTAAAGAACAACAGGTACAAGCTAATAAGATAACTCATTGTCAATGGCCTTAAATTGTGCATGAACCTCTGTCATTTTTCTTAATTTCTGTATATACTTCTTACATTTTATTTTCAGTTTCTGATGCATTGAAAAATAAGAATCAGAGTTTCATACTTGATTGCAAGAAATTATTGCAAAATGTATCTTCAAACCACTGTCTTGGTCGATGGATAGAATTTAATATATTTGATTTATCATTTTAGTGTGTGTGAAGTATTTCTGTGTGGATGATCATTTACTCTTTTTATCTAATTTTTTCATATCTATAATTCAGTACACACCCTACAATATGTTTTGCTTGCCATCGTTAACCTGCTATAGTACCAGTATTGTACAAGGGATGGCATTCAAAAAAGTATGCAGTTTGAGAAATTCCTTTTCCTGTAAAGTAACACCTTATCATTTATTAGCCTTGAATTAAGAAGAATATTATTGTATCAAATATATTGAAATATACCTTATATGTCCGGGTTTCTTCAGCATGTTGATTTTCAATCTTATTTTAGATGGTGCCATGGTGATTGTGTGGAATATACAGTTACTACACATCAGAAGAATCTTAAACGCATGGGATATGTCTTGTTGCTTTCTTTGATTTTGGTCTTATTTCCTGATAAACCATCTTTATTTTGCTTCAATTTTCTTGTGCTTTAAGTAAAAATTAATTCACTAGTGCTGACAAAGAATTACCCTAAATCATATGCATTAATTTACTTGCAATGTACTTATAATCTTAAATGGCCTATAGTATTTATTCGACAGTATTCATTGTCAAAACAGAGGATCCCATCCATAAGTTCTAATCCTGATAGAAATGGAAACAAAGTAAGCTTTTTGGTTCACTTTAATCTATCAATTTTTTTTTCCAGATCAATGATTTGGACAATCTCCAAGATGCATCTTTTCTTAATGCTGTTGTGAAGGTATGAAATATTTCATATTTACATCTTAAATTTCTGATTTAATGGGATTTTCTTGTCGTATTGTTTCACTGCTTTTGCAAATTATCTAATGATAACTGAGCTTCAGCTTAATGTTCATCTACCTCAAATAACCTTAGCTTTCATTGGCTACATGATCTATTAGATCCCACTCTATATCAACTTAGCATAAAAGATGAGAAAGCATAAATTTTAGACCTGAATATTAGCGTAATTTTTTTGCTTATTTTGAAGAGAATTTCTCATTAGGTATCTAGATTTTTCTTCCATACTAGCAGAAGGGCTTTGAAATATATCTTCAAAATTTTTGGTTACAAGTTTCAAATGATAGGCTTTCCTATTGTATTCCGAAAATTTGAAGTTTTGGTCTTATGCTGCGTTTGGAACTGCATTTCTGCCACAGTTTTTTTCATAAAAACGTTTTTTTAAAATGCATTTCCAAATGCACCCAACAGTTGTAGCTTTTCTGGAAACGTACCTCCTATATTTTAGGCTATAGATTTGGTGCTTTCAAAAAGTTGATGGAAGTTTAACTTTTGGAAAAATATGAAAATATTGTTCTGCAATTTAAAGTCTGTTAATTATATTTTTTTATTTATATAAAAACAACCAGAAATCTGTACCCTGCAAATAATACTAATTTTTAATAATATATTTTTTCTAAAAAAACTGTAAGGTCAATCACAGCTCCAAATGCAACCTTAAACAAAAACATTGGAAAACATGACATTGACACCAAGTTCTACAGACATCCCTTAAAAGTCACAAAATATGAGTGTGTTTGAAGCTTCGGATGAATCACTATTCCCATAAAGCCATAATACACTACAAATTCAAGGGTGGTGTGGATGTATGACACAACATCCCTACATCAGCTGATTCCTGATTTTGTTTTACAATTTAATTAAAAGTTCAGATTCAGAGTTATTGTACCTAAAAAGCTCCTTTTATTTTTTCCTACGAGCATGTTTCTCATGCAGCACCTTTTGTTGCCTTTTCTCTTCTCTAGGTTTACTGCACACACACAGCGCCTGATTATTCTCTTCCTTGGCAAAAGCAAAGGCAGTTCACAAGTACTGGAAGGCATGTATTGTCTATACACATTATCAAGGCATTTATAGTTTATTTTCACAATTATGAAGTCTTAATTTTTCAAGGAGGCAACTTTGCATCTCTGGTAAAATATGCTTCTAATATATTTTTTTTGATTAACTGATTAGCACTTGATAGATGATTAGATACATAGCTTGTGCTAGTATGTGGATGATTTAGATGCAGAACAAGAGCAGTGCAATGGTGTTTTTATTGTGTTAAGCCTAGGGAGATTTAAAATGTCAAAAGAAAAAAGGTAACATAAATCGGCAAGAAAGAGATTGAGGGGATAAAAGACTTATAAAAAGATTGAGGTTTGCTGAACCAATTGAAGAAAAAGGAAAGAGACATGAACAAATATTTAAGCATGTGCTGTGCTTACTGCTGCTATTGCTGAGATCCTCATGCTTTTGTTGAATTTTTTTTGCAAAGAGAACTGCTTTAGGCATGATAGAAATTACCAATAGATGTTTAATCATTGAAACTCCAGATTGTGGGAAATTTTATAACAAGGTATTCTTTATCATTGCTGTATAATAGTCTGCTATAATAGGTACGTAAAAACACATCTGATCATCTAACAGTGGTAGACAATCCAATGGCAAATTGTTGATCTTGCAGTGCTTTTATGATAGGCGATGGGAAGCTCTTGACAAATGCACATTGTGTTGAACATCACACTCAGGTACTTTTTTTTAGAATGACCTGATAGCATCAGTTTTATTACTCAATATATAATAATTAACTTTTGTGCATCAATGAGGAATCTACAGTTTACTTTCAGCCTTTATATAGTTCATAAAAGAGATTGGATTTATTTTGTTGTCAGTTGCCGCCATGTTACATACGGATGGGGATGTTTCAAAAACAAAGATATATAGTATTTGTTCTTTACGAGACAAGTCTCATGACCTGGAAAGTGTTGATTTGTCGCTATTTTTTGATGATTTCATGGTAGTTGTATTGATGTCTACAGGAATTTGTTTTTGCATGTTTTTTCAATATTTGTCTACAAGTGCTCATTATTATTGATTGGTCTAATGATTTCACCAATCTTTGGAGCTTGTTGGACATCTATCACAAATGTTATCAATTTAGTCAAATGTGGTAGACCTAGTCAATTATTTAATGTTCTTGCTTGTCTTTTATATGATCAAAGAAATTTATTGTTGCTCTTGCTTGCATATTGATATTATTTGCTTGTCATTATGGTTCCTACTTGTTTGGTGACTACTATAGTCATCTACATTTATTTTTATATTTGAGTTTGCAAGTTGGATATTTTAGATGTTCTACATTATTTGTGGTGTAATGGTCTCTTTCTTGTAACCTCCATACATAGAGGCATTGTATTTATTAATACTTCAATTACTTCCTGTATGGAAATTTAATCATAAAATCACAAGTGCATGGTGTACATTGTAATATCCTGACAAATATGAATCATTATTACAAGAAATCAGTAATTATAAACTAGGTTTTTAAGGAAAGAAACAGGAAATAGAAGCTATGTGCAAACTATAAGATTAAACAAACATAAACCACAAGTAAAATAGCAAGATCAAAGGAATGTTTTAAAAACATACACATAAAGATTGAAAAGATGTACATACTTTTATAGTTGCTACCAAATAAGGTAAAACTCACCATAGAAGGATCACACACATTTAAAACTACCAACTAAGGGTCATCATGCCTTGCTTCACTAGATGCTCATCTCTCTACAACCAATCAAACATGTTGGAGTCTACTTCAAATGCAACCACACATTGGACAACACCACTCCAAGTTGTTAGAAGTTTTCCTTGCAAAGGTAGCCATGAACTCAACCGAGAACTACAAATGCACCCTAAGAAGCTATCTCCAGCCTATTGGACGTGACTTATGAGGACTCTTCAATGGCAGTTGCATTTGTTGCAAAGCTGAACTTCACCACATTGGAGAAACGCCACCATAAGTTGTGTGTCCACTTGCAAGGGCTGCCTCCATGACAACCAAGAAGAGAAGCCTAGTTGTCACCCAAGAGAGTCTTTGATTGTGAGATGATGGAGAATGAAGTGCCCTAGGGGTGTTTACATATTAGGGGGTGAAATGTCTAAGTTACCTCTCACAAGTTCTTCTAATAATGTCCCTATAATTGATGCATATGAAATTGCACAAATAAACAAGAACTTGCAAAGTATTTGTACATTACGAATACTTATTAGAAACCAACTTTTCTTCTTGAGTAACGAAACTAAACTTACTTGCTTAAGTCAAATTCCTCCTCTTGAGTAATGAAAATAAATTTATTCATTAGAAATCAAACTTTCCTCTTGAGTAATGAGACTAAACTTACTCGCTCAAATCAAATTCGTCTTCTTGAGTAATGAAGATAAATTTACTCACTAGAAACCAAATTTTCCTCTTTTTAGTAATAAGATTGAACTTACTCATGTTTGAGGTTATTCCCCAAACTTATGAGAGTAGACTAAAAAAAAAAGATGATTAAAAAAGACAAAAAAAAGAAAACAATGACAAAACAAAAGAAAATCAAAGTGAGAGAGAAAAGAAAAGAAAAAGTCCCATTGGCATGAATGCTAAATCTAAGTTAAACTCGCCTCTTGAATAATGAAGCTAAATTTACTCTACTTCTTGAGTAGTGAGGTTAAATCTATTCATTCCTTGCAATCGATAAAATCATTGTAAAACTCTAGGCACTAGTTGTTAGGAAGAGGAGACGATAAGATTGCAACAATCTTTGCTCTCTCTCTCACTCTCACTCTCTTGTAGTCTTTTCCCTTGTTCTTCGACATCCTGAACTAGAGCCTGTTGGTGTAAGGACTGCGTCTGTTTGCACGTGAAGAAACTCACCCTCTTGACTTACAGTGGTTGGAAGATGAAAAAGAAGAGAAAGCAGAAGATGAACACACATAAGATTTAACGTAGTTTGGTAATAGCCTACGTTCATAGGTGCTCTAGCTCTTGAAATGCTGATAACGACATACATAAACTTGTGCAGGTACATCCCTATTTATAAGAAAGGATATGAACCCTAGTTACAACAATTACAAATGTTGCTTTGATCTTTCGTTGCACAAGATGAAGAGAATCTTGCACTTTAATCTTTTTAACACCTTGTTGAGGACTTATAGGTGGTACCATCATGCTAACAAAAGTATAGTATCTAGTCTTGTAAAGATACCAAAATTACCTACTAATAGACTTGAAAATGCTAGAAGACGTGCTTAGGGATTTTATGTGCATATTTTTTTACTCATACTTGCCCCTCTAACATCCTTGTATGCATTTTTGTTTACATGCACAACATTTCCATGGGAAATATTCTTCTCTTCTCTAGATTGATCTGAAAGGACCCTACTTGTTGCTTGTTCACTTTCCTCTTTATTGTTTACTTAAAGGATATACTATTTTCCCTATGACACGAGTACACTAAGTAATTACTATGATTTCCTACAATTGTTGTATGCATTCAATTGTTCATCTTTTCTGATGTACTCAAATTTTCAATGGCCTATTGCTGCAGGTCAAAGTGAAAAAAAGAGGAGATGACACTAAATTTGTTGCCAAGGTATCCATATCGGTTCTTCTTTGATTGTACTTCCTTTGATGGTAATTTGTATGAATACCTTTTTAGTAGAACATAGCATCAGATATATTGAAACTGACTTTCTTATTGCTTATGATTGGTCAGATTTTGTTTGTTCCTAATTTGTTTTTCCAAAAATATTCATTCTTCATACTTTGAACATTGATGGACTTCCTGGTTTATTAGGGTTCTCCTCAATTTTCTTTTTGTGTTATATTCTGTTATCTCCAAACAAGATTAACGTCTCATCACATAATTCTACACAGCTACCTTGTTACCTGCACTAAAATCCTCAACTGCTGTCCTACCCCACCTGTCTATTAACTCTTTTAATTTGCAGTTAACCATGTATATACCACTTGAAAAAGTATATAATCCCTATTTTTTTCAAGTATTTGTTCCCATAGAAAAGATGCTTAATGTGACCAACTACTGGAATGAAGTTGTCTTTGCAAGGGAATTGTATTATCAGAAGATATGGGGATCTCTCAATGACCTTCATGTATTTATAGGTTGAAATAATTGGCATGACGTGGTTTTTAATTCCATAATTTTATAACTGTCCAAATTGACTTCTTTGTTAGGTGTTACTTTAAACAGTAATGGTCTGTATCAGTTTTTGTAAGTTCTAATACTTTTTCTCGTCCAAATCTGGAACTACAGAACATTGAAATTTGTGCATTTGCAATTAGAGAGCAAGATGCTGCAGCATTTCTGCACATGGAGGAATACAACTTAACTTAGAATGAGTCCCAACAACTTTTATTAGAATTAGAGGAAGTTATCTATACCATATATAAAAATTACAAGTGTGATTTTGTTTTTATGTTCACTTTTTTTCTTGTATATTACATTACATTATACCATGCTATGCTATATAGTATTGTATTGCATTGTACTGTACTATATTATAATATATTGTATCATATTATATCAGTTGTATCTATTACAATAGCCCCTTGTTAGAAATGAAAAGGAAACTTGTACAATGAATATAACATTAGACATCTTGATTCAACTAATTAATTTTGAGATGGATGTTCATATTTCAATGTAGTATTAGAACTTATTATGGCCTTCTAGGTCTATGTCGTTGTACATCCACTGAATCCAAATGTAAGGATATTAATAGGACTTAAAAAAAGTCCCAAGTAAAAGATAGCGTTAAAATAGTCCCATGTTAAAAATAGGAAGAGAATGTATATAATTAATATAACATTAGACCTTTCTTCTCATAATTAATTGGTTTTAAGTTAGATGTCTTCACTTTAATGGTGTCTATATAACATAATATATAAACTGTTATTCTCTTTTATCCTTGTTTTATATAGAAGTCACTAGAGTGATTCCACATTTATTGTTTCTACCTTTTCCTTTATATATTATATTACAAAGCTCACTAGAGTGATTTTGTATTTTGTGTTCACTTTTGGTTTGTACATTGTATTATATTATATTAATTATATTATTACATCTACGCTCTTATGTAAAAGTCACTAGAGTGATTTCTATTTTTGCCATTGTATATTATATTATATTCTCCCAAATCCTTTTTCTTTTATTTTTACTTCTTTTACAAATTGACTTTGTTCCACTTTATCTATGTTATTTTTACATATTGATTCATGTTGTTTTTATAAATTATTATTAAAAATTTACTTATGTTACGTTTGTCTATGTTATTTCTCTATATTTTTCCATATTACTTTTATAGGTATTGTCAACTATCCTACTCTTATTATATATTTCCAAATATATGTAGACTCTATCTTTTACATAAGCATTTATAATTTTTGTCATATGATAAAGTATTGTTTTCATTAAATGTTAATCTTCCTTTATTAATTGATCATTTGTTTGAATCCTTGACCAGCTATAATTAGTATGAGCCTTTATACTATTAAATAAAATGAAAGGAATAAAATTTTAGTATCTCATCAAGGATCATATTGATAGAAATAAGATATTTTTGTGGAAATGATCAAAAAATTTAGAAATTTGACTCAAAACTCAAGGAGAAGAGAAAACAGGCTATAGCAAGCACATACAAACACTTAAATAAACTTTTTAGACAATTGTCATGAATAAAATGCCCATTACATTGAAATACAATACTTGTAGGCACGAAAAAGGACTTAAATCATATGGAAATAGTAGCCTTGTCGTTGTTATTGATCCAGATATTGTTGGAATATATGACTACATATCATCTATTTCCTTTGCAACATGTAATGACCTCATGTCATTTGAGTTTTACGTAATAGGTATGATATTCCACAATCTACTAATGATACTTTGAATTAGGTACATGTACAAGATATCCTATTTATGGAAATTGATGAAGTATCGTCACAATATCTTCAAGTTCTTGTGAGTGAAGAGGTAGCATTAGTGTCTGTAACCCTTGGAAAGGGTTATGTGTACCATAATTGGATATCACATCTCTTTTATCATACTGTCTTGGCTCATAAGATATGATAGATTTATTCATACACTATCAGAGTAGTAATTAGATGGGTCATGTAATCATTTGTAGGAACTGTAAGGATCCTATGACTAAGGTTAAGGATCATCCATTTGCAAACCACCAAAGATTCTTGATAAAAATGATTTTATGCTACCTTTCCCTTTCCTTGCTGCCTATGGCTGTGGCTGCATGTTAAAAGCTCCTATCTTTTTCATTGTGTAATGATACAGTAAGGGTTGAAAGTCATGTTTATAGCATGACTTAGATTTTCATCTTGAGCGACATGGGTAAAGTAAAAAGGATTGACTGGTCATTTTAAATGATTGACTGATCTGGGTTCAGTTCAAAAAGCAGACTGTATCAATGAATTCATCAATCTAGAACTGGCTGATCCGTCATATTATCAATAATACTGATCTGGATCGGTGATACTTTGCCAATCCAGATTGAAACAACATTCAGTGCTCAAGGAACATAAACCTGCAATCACTGTCTCTTTCATTATTTAAGTAAGAATTTCAGCCTCTATCCTGCTCCAAAGGTATACATGCATGCTCAGTATAGTGGGGCCAATATAGATCTGTGGTCGTGAACATGAAAATTACATTCATAATAAACCTGAATTTTAATAACATTGTAATTATTAGTAATAAAACCTAAACTTGGTAACATTGTACTCGTTCAACAATTGGCCTTGGCTATTTTCCAACTGAGATCTTTGATACCAGCTTTATGAAGACATCTTTATAAAGTCAATGAACAAAGGCTCTTATTTTATCTTTTTGTAAGTCATTGTGTTATTTTATATTTTTATTATTTTACATTTCTAAATTATCATTAACAACAATACCAGGTTGTCTTGTTTTTGCTAATATGCTTGATTTTCCATATAAAGTAGTGCCTTTTCAGATATCTTGAGTGTTATGCACCGAGTGAAAACTAGTGATTAATATGATTAACAGGTTTTAGCGAGAGGTATTGAGTGCGACATTGCATTGCTTGCAGTTGAGAGTGAAGAATTTTGGAGAGGTGCCCAACCACTTCATTTTGGTCGTTTGCCAAACCTTCAGGTTACATGTTGCCATGAATGTTTTTTGTGGTTCACTTCCTTGAACATTTTCTTCTCCATATTTTGTAGTTCTTATTCTTTTTGAGTGGAAGTAAAATTTAATGAAAACCCAGAGGACTACTTATTCTTAATGCTTATCTTCAACATTTTTAGATGTGTATCTTCTCAAACATGCAGGATTCAGTAACTGTTGTAGGATATCCGCTTGGAGGAGATACTATATCTGTCACAAAGGGTGTTGTTTCACGAATTGAGGTTATCTTTTGGCATCATTTGGAGTATCATTCATTATGAAATGTCAAATAAATGAGCTTTGTCTTCTATTTAAATTGTTTTCCATAACCACTGTAAATTGCATATTTTTTAAAGTGGGTGTTTAGATGTACGTGCATGTTTCTTCTTGCCCTTTACAGATGTATGTATTTACATACTTACATCTGTGTTGGTGCGGTATGCACATGTGTATGCATGTGTACATACATGTAATGGTTCAATGCCCTCTAACAAAGACTTAGAACACAGAAAACAAACCCAATAGCATCCTCCTTGATAAGTACGGGGAAGTTGGATAACCAATCTGTATAACCCTCATATGGAAACCTTTAAAAACCAAATTGTTAATATTTTGCATTTTCAAGTTATTTGCATGAAATTTTTTATTTTTATGGTCACTTACAGATATCAACTTCATTCTCATAGGAACTACTCCATAATCTCATTATCAAATATCTACTTATGCCAGCAATTCAAGAAACCTGTGTACTTGGGTTTGTTGATACTTGAACATTATGAGAAAGTATAGGATAAATATTTGTTTCCTACTTGCGCCATGTGTTATTTGATTGACTTCAAGATCAACTTGTTAAGTCCAACCATACCTTTACTCATACTTGTCAGGGTGTCAAGGTGCCAACCATTAGCCAAGATTTCCTTGCAGTGGTTAATAAAATATATAATGAAAATCATAATAATGCTGTAGAATATGTTAAATATATGCACAATACTGCAAAATTAGATGTTAATTACCATGTATTATGTAATATTATGAAAACTACAAAACCTTATGATGGGCAGATTTTCCGACTTTCCCAATTAAATAACGCATAATAAAAATGTTGAATAATATACTAAATATTTGCAACTATTAAAAATAAAAAACGGAATTTAAATGTTTAAAATACACCAATAAATAATATATGAATGATTACATGAGTTTGGAGAGGTTGGAGGGAGCATCAATCATCCATTTAGCCAGTCAAGCTTCTCTCGGACACTGTTCTGATTAGGATCCAAATGTTTACAAAAAGCCAGGTGTAAGCACCTAGCTAGTTATGGCGCCTTGACATGTAGGTATGTGCCTCATTGAGTATGGCCTTGATAGAAATCCATCTCATTTTCTAGGGATGCATTGCTCCCCTTCAATGTTACCTTGAACACTTACACCTTCAACTCAAAACTGTAGTAGTATGCATACTTGTATGTGAAGAGCAATTCACTGTATATTATGGACAGCGTGAGATTACTTTTTGTGTGATTTTGGCTGATGGCACAATGGCTAGCAATATGTTCTAATTTCAGGTTACATCCTATGCTCATGGTTCTTCTGATCTCTTGGGTATTCAAATCGATGCTGCAATAAATCCTGGTTAGTGAGATAGAATTTTTTTTTGTATAAATTTGATGCTCCTGACTTCAATATTGCATACCAGAAGACATTCTGTCTTCAATCTCATTGTGCGGTTTTCAATTGGTGTTATCCTCCATGCATATATTAACAAATTGTGGATTATTCTCAGGAAATAGTGGTGGTCCTGCATTTAATGATCAAGGAGAATGCATTGGAGTTGCATTCCAGGTAGTTGTCTTTCTGTTGTGTGTGTTTGTGTGTGCAAATCTATCTTCACATTTTCATTGTGAGACTATTCCAACACTACACTTTTGGTTCCTTTTTAGTCACACTTATTGAGGTACACCTAGGTGTCCCAACTAGGCTAGGCATTTTACATCTAATATTTCTTTCAAAAATAATGTTTTTATGATTTTTGGTGTATTTTAATCAATTAAGATCTGATTTTTTTACCCATTTGGAAAGTAGGATTAATTAATAATATAGGTGAGATTAAAAGAGGTAAAGGAAGACTAAAATTACTTGGTTAGAAATATCAAAAAAGATTTAAAATTATGTAATTTAACAATAGATCTAGCTATAGATAAAAATAAATGAAAGGATTTATGTGGCCAACACAATCTAGTAAGGGCATTGATTATTGTTGTTGCATTTAGCATATTATACAACATTTTTATGATATTCAATTATGCATTTTATTGACAAGCTCTGTGTGTCATAACTTCTTCATATTCCGATGATATTATATTGCACATAGCAATTGACATCTTTTTTTTTATATAAAATCACCAATCTATATAAACGTTGGGAGCCCAACTGAAAAACCAAGATGCAAGACAAAATGGAGCAAAACAAAATTTAACCGTGAAAGAGGCCAAAATCTACTAGCCCCTTCTGAAATTTCTATAGCCCAGCATGTCCATCAGAAGCTAATTTCGAATGATTCTAGGAAGCTGGGATTCATCCGTAAACTCAGCATTACACCTTAGTTGAAGGCCTAACTTAGCAAGCAAGTCAGAAAGATTATTGCACTCCCTAAAGACATGGTAAAAATCACGAACTTGATTCAAGAGAGGGACAAGATTCAGCCACACAACTCTGTTGATGGTGGTCAGGCAAACACCATCACTAAAAGCATTACACAGTAGCTGGGAGTCAATTTCCACATCTATCTTCCTTAGATCAAAGCCTTTGGAAGCACATAGAAGAAGACCCTGAGATAGAGCATTTATCTCTGCCACAGTACAAAATGGATCCAAAATAGCTGTAGAGAGCAAAAATCAACTTTCCTCTTCCATCTCTTAGTGCACCACCCCCTGAAACATGGGAGCCATCTGCAGCTCCATCCATGTTTAATTTGAAACAGTTTCTGTCAGGTTTTCCCTATTGAAGCCATCTTCCTGCCCTCAGAAAATTAGCAGAACCCTGCATGTGGATAAATTCCTGTAAATCATTACGAACCCTGCGTTGAACATCTTTGAAGGACTCTTTCAAACCACCATATTTGATGTTGTGGCAGCTCTTCCAACAATGCCAAAGCATCAGAGCCGAGAATAACTTCCTGATCTTTCCCTGTGAATTTTTGGCCTTGACTTGGATAGAGGTCAATGAATTCCTTCCATTCAGACTTAGATTTGATGTTTAAGTTGAACATGTCATTGCACTACCTCCAACCTTGAAAAACCCACTCACCATTAAACCAGAAATGGTCAATAGAATCCTGGTTCCTTTGAATTTTGCAACACAAGCAGTAGGATGCGAGGGTGAAACCTCTCTTTTGGAGATTGTCATCTTTGGGTAAAGCATTTGAAAAAAACCTCCACAAGAAAAAGGAGACTTTAGAAGGTATGAAATCAGCCTAAATGCCCACAAAGATTGGCATCCTTTCTGACCTGGAGCGGATTAGGTCCCATGCAGTTTTAACCTCTAAATTGTTGTTTCCAGAATAAACCCAGAGGAACTGATCTTCCTGATTGGAAACTAAAGCCAGCCCTTTAGCAATCTTATCTTTGATGTTGTTGGGAAGACTAAGCTCCTTAAGAATCTCTCTGTTATTATTAATCTGTTCTACCATCAAAGATTTATACTCATCAGGGACATTGACATGCTCTAATAACCTGCCACAGTCCAGTCACCAGACCTCCCAGATATTAATCTTCCCAAGACCCCCTTTCCACTTAGCGTGCTGTAATATTTTCTCCCAAGCAAGCTGATATTGTCTGGGTTTAAAACCAATGCTGTCAGTGATAAGGTTCTTGGAGAGCATCTCAGAAATGGCTTTAGACCAGGGGCACAGTTTGAGATGTATCTCCACACCTGTTTCGTGTGCAGAGCTTGCATAATTTCATAGCAATTAACATCTGATTTTAAAGTATTATATGCATGTTTAACATGTTCTACAACGTTATTATGAATTTCATTATGTATTTTATTGACCAATGCTATTCATGACGACTTGTTTTTCTTATTTACATAAATTTTAGTAACTAACATTTGATTTTGTAGTTTTATACATATATTTAGCATATTTTACGTCAATGACATATTTTAAATACATATATGTATCATGCATATGCCTATTGTTAAATGTACATATATCTTATTAAAAAATGGTGCTAGATGTCACCTAGGTGACACCTAGACCCCAAGGCTTTCGAGGAGCCCTTGGCCAATGTTTGGGTGCCTTGATGTCTTGATGAATATGTCTTTATTTTTTATTTGGTGAATGTGAGGGGACTTAGAACATTAGACTATTTTTTGGGACTGAACATTAGACCGTTTTTGCTTTTGCCAACACTTTGGAATGTTGACATCCAACTCAAAAATCAATTGATCATGGATAGAGATGTTTCTCTTTATTGGTTGGGATAGTTCACATTGAAAAAAGTGAGGATAACTTATATACATATACAAGCATATAAAAGAAGGAAGCTCATCATTCATTATCATTTGATTTTAAGTTAGATGTCTGCAATTTAACATATATCAGAGCTAAAACTAGTCCACTAGGCTTAAATCCTCACACACTCACTTTTTCTAAAAAAGTAACACTTTCTTAGACCTAGAAAATATCACAAAGTGTGGGAAAGTATTACATTAGTCTCACATTAGAAAAACCAAGGATGAAACTTTTATATATGTGAGATTATGAACTATGTCTACTAATAACCAATTAATTTTAAGTTGTCTACATTTCTATAGTCCCCAGAGATGTCATAGTATTTGTGGTATTTGGGGAAAACAAAAGATATTCATGTATCTTATATCATGCAGGTTAATACTCATAATCTATTGGTTTTTGAAGCAAATGTTCAGATCGCAATTTGTACCTGGGAATCAATTGTTTTTGATAAACAAATTTTCCCCTCAAATGTCTGAATCCCCATAAAATTCCACTAGAAAATTAAATCTATTATAGATATGTTCTTTTGTTTTTGTTTCTCACTAATCATGGCATTTAGGTTTTCAGGTCAGATGAAGCTGAAAATATTGGATATGTGATTCCCACCACTGTTGTCTCCCATTTCTTGAATGATTATGAAAGAAACGGGAAATACACTGGTTAGTAACTTCACTTTATTCATTTCATTTATATGTTTGCTGTCTATTGGAAGCCTTTTCTATCAATATAAAAGTTTCATGTTAGGTAATTGAGCTTTAAAAATCCCCATCTTTCTCTATGAGTAGTACAACAAGGAACACCACAACAATTGCCTTTATGCTTTGCACATTTACATACCTTGTATGTCTCAAAATTTCCAAGAAAAAATCGTATATCAAATTCCTTTCAATTTATTGAAACTGAACTCCTAGCAAGCAGTTGTTTCCATTCAATTTTCTGACCTTACCACTCAAGTTTTTCACAAGTGTATCATGTGGATCCATTTTTGGGCTGAAAAATCAACCAACAATCTCTGATCTGTCGAGATCCATCTCTGTTTTGGGCAAACACAGCAGCAATCCAAGTCCCAAAAGCATCCCAATTGTTAGATACGAACCACCGGGTGAGTTGAAAGTGAACTGGAGGCAGTTGGACAGGTAGATATGCACCCTTAGAGATGATGAACCAGATGATTCTCAGCCTATTTCTTAGGATGGTCAGTAGTAGCAATCACCAGCCTGGGCTGGTGGTGGCAGGATAGTGGGCAGCCTAGCTGCAGGAGGGAGGATGGCCATGTTAAGGTCTGCATGTCAGGCCTGATGACTTCGAAGAAGGTCTGCATTCTGGGAGGGAAGCCAGTGGGCCTGACAACCTGTTTGGAGAGGGGGTTGAGGGGTGGGGGGTGGGGTGCATGCCGGTAGTGCAGGGGTTGGTGGCATTGGGTGTCTACACTGGAGGTGGTGGATGGTGGGACGAGTGGCAATTGGTGGTGGTGTGCCCTAGGATTTTTTGTTTGGTTCTGAGTATCATGTGAAAGGAAAGTACCAAATGTATGTGTTCACTAAGAGAGATTAAATGATACAATAATGAAAGATTGGATAAATAATGGATACCCCATTATCGTTTTACAATAATACCTCTATTAAGATGTAATACTGTAACATATATAATAAAAGATTCTAGGTCTACCTCGTGTCATCATGTTTTTCATTTGTGGCTTCAATTTTCTTTGTTGTTTTCCTTCCATCCATATTATATAGGTTGTTTTCATTTAGTTGATAATTAATTTTTCTCCATGATGTTTTGTTTCTGAAAATAAAAGAGGTAGGGGAAAACAAAAAATTATATGGTTAGAAATCGTGAAAAAGGATTTGAAATTATATAATTTAATAGAAGATTTAGGAATGGATAGATATAATGGAAGGAAATGATCCTCACTTTTGACCCCATATTGTGAGATCAAGGTATTGATGTTATTTTGTTTTTGATTGGATAAGAAATGAAGTGTCATGAGCTAGTAAACATGTTTGCATTGGTTTTCTTTCAACTTTACTAGAACCATGTAAGTTTTATTAAAAATTAGTTTCATTTTGTAAGTATGACGGTTTATTTCAACTTATCTCATGATATTTGATTTGAATTGCATTTCCTGATGGATTGCAAAGCTCAGGATTCCCATGCCTAGGTCTCTTGCTTCAGAAATTGGAGAATCCTGCATTACGTGCATGTTTAAAAGTGCCTATAAATGAGGTAGAATTTTGGAGATACTAACTTATTTGATTGCCTTTTTACTTGGTCGAAAGATTAGAGAGGAATAGAAACTTGCTTGAGGAAATACTCTTCTGTTAAGCTAATTTATGTTGATGCTTGAAAAATCTGCTATGATGGCATTGAAGTTTAATTATTCTGATAAGTGATGACTGTTATCATCTACCTAGAAGTTGGTTTTTAACCTTGGGAAATTTTTGTGGCATTGCATGTCTACAAAAAAATGGCATATGTTTGAAATAGTTGATGTTTATACTTTGTATGGGACTTTATTTCCCACTATTTTTTGTCCTGCATTAGCATTGTCGTGGATGTAGATATAGAACATTCACATGCCATTATGGTAGTTTAGAGTTGGGAAGGATCGATGACGGATTAGGGAAAGAGGAAAAATCGATGTTTCATTCATACTAGGGAGACGATATAGGGTCTAAAGTACATATATGGAGTCAAATCCTAATCGAATCTTAACAAAAAAATAAAACTCACTCATTTTCTAACACTTCCCCTCAAATTGGAGCATATATATCAAACATGTCTAACTTGTTACAAAGTTTTTCAAAAACTCTTGTATCTAACCCTTTGGTAAGGATGTCAACAATTTGCTTTTCAAAATGTATGAAAGAGGTGAAAATAACTTTTTGTACATTGTCATGGATGAAATGACAATTAATTTCATCATGCTTTGTTTTTTCGTGAAATATAGGATTGTTGGTTAGATAAATGGTTGCTTGATTATCGCAAAACATAGGCATTGGAGTGGTAACTTCAACACCAAGCTTGAACAACAAGGCCTTGAGCTATATTAATTCTGAAGTAGAATTAGACATACTCTTATATTCAGCTTTTGGACTTGATTTGAAAATAACATTTTGTTTCTTACTTCTCTAAGTAACAAAGTTTCCCCCAAGATAAGTCAAGTATCTAGAGGTTGACTTCTTGTCGATCTTGTTGCCTGCATAACCTACATCTAAATAACCCATTATATTTAGATGTCTGTCTCTTGTATAGGAGACATTTACTAGGTGTACGTTTAATATAAGCCAAAATTCATAGGACCCCCAACCAATGAATTTCTCTAAGGGTATGCATGAACTAATTGAGTAAATTCACAAAATAACTAATATCTGGTCTGGTGACTGTTAGGTATATGAGTTTTCTAACAAGTCTTCTATTTCTTCTAGAATCTTCATAAAGAGAGACTTCATCCCATAGAGAGTGATTTTGCTCTATTAAGGTGAGCTCAGGTTTGCAACCTTCTAGTCTAGTTTCCTTTAACAAGTCAAGTGTATATTTTCTTTGAGATAGAGATAAACTACCTTTGGAGTAGGCGAACTTAATGTCTAGGAAATATCTTGGAGTTTCCATATTTTTGGTAGCAAAATTGTAGTGGATGAATCACTTAGTTTCTTTAATGCCTTGAAAATTTTCCCTAGTAAGTAACATATTATCAACATGGACTGTCAATATAATCGTTCCTCTAGTGGAATGTTTGATGAACACAAAATGATCTACTTTACAACTATCAAAGCTAGCACTTTACATAACCTTGTTGAATTTTGCAAATCAAGCCTTCAAACTTTACTTAAGTACATAAATAGCTTTGTTAAAAGAGTAGATGTGAGTCTCCCCTTGAGCAACATACTAAGGAGGTTGCTTCATAAAGACCTGCTCTTCTAAATCACCATAGAGAAAGGTGTTTTTAATATCAAGTTGAACAAGAAGTCAATTGTAATTTACTGTCATAGAGAGGATGACCCGAATAAAATCCAAGTAAGCAATTAGAGAGAACGTCTCGGAGTAGTCAACACCATACTCTTGAGACGAGCTACAAGCTAAGCTCGATAACGATCTATGGAACCATCTAGATGTCTTTTTATTGTGAAGACCCATCTACAGGTGACAATGTTGATGTTTTCAAGACGAGGAGCTAGTTCCCAAGTACCACAAGATAATAGAGCATTTATCTCCTCATCTATAGCTACCTTCCAATGTGGAATTTGAAAAGTTACACGATGATCCCAAGGAATAGACTTTATAGAAATGGCTAAGGTAAAGATACAGAAGGATTTAACAAGCTTAGCATATGAAAGGACATTAGATAATGATGTTGGGTATATGTGTGGGTTCCTTTGCAGAGGGCAATAGGAGTATCACCTTGAGCAGGAGGGTTAGAAGACTCACCTTCAAGAGAGAAGGATGGTGCAGGTGTAAGCATAGGGTGTGGGTGCCTACTATAAATATGCAATGGTTGTGGTGCCTAAGTATTTTGCACTAAGTCTTGGGAAAAAGGCATGCTCTCTGCTAGAGGACTCAAAGACATTAGACTAGGAATTAGAGTAGACAGAGAGTCTTCAGTGGCCTTAGGAGTGGGAGAGACATCGTCAAAGTAGAGTTGAGACTCAAAGAATGTGACATCCATGGATGTATAATACTTTTAAGTGGGTGGATGGTATATATGATACTCCATTTGGGTGCAAGGGTATCCAAAAAATAATCATTTAATGGCCTTGGGGGAAAACTTGTCTAGACCAGGAGTTAGGTCTTGAACAAACGCCACACAATCGAAAATCTTAGGGGGCATTGGAAAGAGCTTGTGATTTGGATAAAGACAATGAAAATGGACAACACCCCCCAAAGAAGAGGAAGACATCTGGTTGATGAGATAAATGAATGTAAGAATGACATCAGACCACAGATATTTGGAAACCAAGCATATGAAGCATAAGGGTGGGAGCAACATCTTTGTTGAAAAGTATAAAGACAAGTGATTTGGTGGATAATGCCAAGAAAGAAACAAATAAATTAAAAATCAACCTAAACAAATTCAAGTGCATTATCAGTACATAGAATCTTAAGAGAAATAAAGAATTGATTTTGTATTTCTACAAGAAAGTTTTTAAGTATATCAATGACTTCTCAATGATTTTTTAACAAGTACACCCATGAGACATGCAAGAAGTCATCCACAAAAATGATGTAATCTTGTGACCACCATAAGAGGTGACCTGACTAGAATCCCAAACATCACAATGAACTAGTTCAAATGCTTAAAAGAAGCATAGTGGTGTTTTTCCAACTAACAAGACTCACATCCAAACGTAGAGATGAACACCCAAGGAATTACTTGACGAAGCTCATTGTAGGAGGGGTGACCCAATTGAGAGTGCCATAAGCTAAAGAACTCAGTGTTAGATAATGTAGCCAGTAGACCACAAGGAACATCATCATAAATCAGTAAATAAGCGCCAATAGAGGTGGCTCTATACTCCATACCAATCATCCGCCTTGCCTGTAAGTCTTGAAAGGTATAATAGAAGGGAAAGAAGGTTACAGAAAATTGTAATTAGGTGGTGATGACACTAATGGATAAAAGATTAAGTGAAAAATTAGAAATATAAAGGACATTGTTCAATCACATATGGGAGGATACTTGAATTTTCCCTTGGCCAGATATAGGACATGAATGACCATCAACTATGATAATTGATGATTTGTTAGTTATATAGGATAGACAATCAAAAAGAGTTTGTGTACCTGAGATGTGGGACGAGGCTCTAGAGTTTATAATCCAAGGATCATCTCTTGTAGCTAACAAGACAATTGTACCTGTGTGAGAATGAATAGTTTGAGCACTCATGGTAGTAGGTATAGCACCTTGACTTTGAAAGGAGAAATCATAGTCTATCATTGGAATGGAATTGGTAGATGTCATGGAATAATTCTTCTCTACCGTAGGATGTTCTAAGTTGATGTGAGCAAACTAAGTTGGCTTTAAATGGGAAAATTTCTCTCAACACTTCTTTGATCTATGACCCAATTTACCATACTATCGGAATTTTGGACGTTAACCTCCACATCCTCTCCCTGATCTTCCATGACCACGACTTTTAGATGCAACAAAGGTTGATGTGTCAATGTTTGAAGAAACAGTTGTTGAAGGGGTTTGTGTGGATATGCACATAATCTTGGCATAAGTTTCAGTCAAGTTAGGCATTTTGTCTACTCCCAAGACTAAGCCTCTAATTTAAGTGGCAATTTTAGGGTTGAGATTGGCTAGATAAATTGCCACACCTAATTCTTCCCTATATCTTTTGAAAATGGAGATGTTAGACATAGGAGGTTGGTATATATCCAATTCATTCATCAATCTTTAGAATAGGCTATAATGTTCTCGACTGCTTTGATCATCTTGTTTGATTTGGAACAAATTTTCATAAACCTGAAAAATTTTTGATAGATTTTTCTCATATCCAAAGGTCTAACGCAAGTTCTCCCAAATTTCTTTTATTGTCTTCATCATTGATACACCCCTAGCAATGTTCAACTCTATACTGAAAATCATCCAAGAATAGATGATGACATCATTGACCACTCAATCTTTGTAATCATTGTCCTTGGGTTCAAGCGAAGGATGAGATAAATGACGTTTCTGTTGATAGGCAATGACAATGCGCTCGAAGCTTTGGGCCCAAAAAAGATAATTAAGACCATTCAATTTTTCTAAGATTCCAAGGAAACTCCTGATCAATAACTCTCCACTTCTAGAGGTTGAGGCCATGATAACTAAAGGAAGTAGGTGCAAAGTTCAAAAACAATTTTTTTTTTTTTGTGATGTTGTTTCAGATGTCTTGAGTGGACCACATTGGAAATGCCACTCAGGAGTTGGCCACTCATTAACTTCACAAATAGGAGTCTGATCTAGGGCATCAAGCATTTGGTCTTGACAGAGAAATGTTGAATGGTTCAAAAGGTTTGAGTTAACAGAAAAGTGTTAGACAATTTAGCAAGAAGGACCATTGTGAAATAGAGCGGTAGAACAAGACAAGGGCGACGGTGAAGAGCACACTATGTCAATGTTGGCATTGGAAGAATAGGCTACAATGGAGGGGACATTGGTGGAAGATCATCGGCTAAATGATGAGTGGTCAACATCGGTGATGGATGATGTCAACCACTTGGCGACTGACTAAGGGGATCTGGTAGGCAGGTAGTAGAGATGGTTGGAGTTGATGGCAAGACAAGGGGATTAACTGGCAACATTTTGATACCAAATTAAGGGTCAAGAAGGATAGGTGACAGATTAAGGCAAGAGAGGAAAAATTGATGTTTCATTCATACTAGGGGGACGATACAAGGACTGGAATACATATATGGAGTTGGATCCTAATCGATCCTAAACATAAAAAGGAAATTCACTCATTTTCTAACAATAGCAATTATCGCTAAAATAGTCAAGTATCTTTTTTCCTATCTTATTGACAAGAATTTTCCAATAGCACATCTACACATCACATGTTTTCCTAATGCATAAGAAGTAAGAGCATGCATTTACCAAGTTTGCACGTTGGATGATTTGAACATTGAAGGCTAACCGTACTAAGCCAATTTCTTTGTTTGGTTTGAAAAAAATATGGTTTAATTTGATTACATTCAAGCCATATAACTTGGTTGAATTTTGTTGCAAAGGTTAGTTTAACTAAACCAAATTGAATCAATAATATGAGCATTGCCATTTGGTTTGATCACATTTATTAAGGCATCAAGCAAGGTATTCTGGCTTGTGTACCTAGCACAACTTAGCAATTAAAAAACATATTTTAGTTTTATAGTTACATGTTATTCAATGTAATGTATTCTTTAGTAGTGACTAAATAACATTGAAAGAGATAACAAATGACAATTTTATATGAAAATATAATGAGATTAACATCATTACATCAATTATAAATGCCCATAGCATATAAAATTATTAAAAACATCAAGTTTTAATTATTTCTTATTTATATTTCTTCTTGCTACATGATATACTCATTCTCCTAGTTATTCATGTAACAAATAGATCATTTCTTCAATATATGTGATTCTGATTTTTTTTATTTTCAAATTAAAAAGGGTGTATTAGTCAGGAGAGTTGAGCCCACTGCTCCAGCAAATAATGTATTGAAAGAGGTAAGTCGCTCATTATTGCATTTACCTATATATTTTTAATTTCATTTAGCATGTAATTCCTATTTGAATCATTTTAGTATATTAGAATGAAGAAAAATTTATTGGATTTGCTAATAAATTTTCCCAACCTATTCTTCCTAGAATATTAGGATCTCTTGGGGATTCTGTTAAACTTCCATTGTGTTGATGGAGATATTAGATATATTGACAAGATTTTCTTCATCTTGATCCACCAAAAGATGGTAGTCATATTGGGTCTTCTAGTGGGGTTAGCAGCTGAAGAGTCCTGGCAATGCACAACCACCTTCCAGCCATTGTCCTCCACTCGACTGTTGGTTTCCTACATGATTCTCATTCATCGTCCAATTGGAAGCTTAAACAGCAATTATAAGTTTGACAGCTACTTTTTTTTAATACATTTCAATTTGCTGCTTCTCAATAAAAGTTGAGAACAAAAAATGTCGGTTCTAAAATGTCATTAAAACAGCATCATGCTGGGAACACAATGAAAAAATTCACATTTATTCATATAACTTTCATTTCTATGTTGTTTAAGGTCATGCTGTATGCATCAATGAAACCTTGCTCATACATGTCAAAATTTGCTAGTTTGTTAGGATGAACCTTTGCATTTGTTACGAAAAATGGAACTTGGCATTTATTTCGTATATTATTGTCTCTGCAAGAATTCCTTCAAATAGAATGTATGCTGCCATTAGACTTTGGCGTAAAATAGATTGGAATAAGTATTTTAATAGGGGACTGCTTTACTGGAAAATTCAATTTTTTTTTGTTACTAACATGTTCAATGAATAAAATTACATTTTACTGAGGATTGAAGATTTATTGCCTTTTCTAGTTGGAAATTTTTTATTCCAAGCATGCCCCACGGCCCCCATCTTAGAGTTGTTATGATTAAATGAATGAAATTAAATCACACTTTGAAAATAAATTTGCATTGCATTTTGTGTCATGAGAATTGTCGTATTTTAATTTAAAACTATTTGTGCTTTGGCTAAGCATGCCATGCCTAAGAGTCAGTGTCATATATATTTTAATGAGCATGTAAGTAGATAAGTTAATTTCTTTTTTTTACAAATTAGTTTATGAGAAAAAGAAATATAGAAATGAATACCTTTTTTTGTTAGTTCACCATGGTAACGTTAGAGGATGCATGTGACCTGTTTCTTTTTAATGCCTTTTATACGAATCAATTTGGATGAATTTTTCTAGAATTATTATTTGTGGATATTGATAGAAATACATGGAAAAAAAGATTCATATGGTTGAACCCACATACTAGGATTATGACTTAAGATTGTTGTTGTTTATTGTTTGTGGATATTAGATGTGCCTATAAGGAAAGAATAATTAATAATTTCAAGTAGAACTAAAAGTAGAGGGATTAAAAATTGCTTGGTTAAAAATAGAAAAAATAAAATAAAATTATATAATTTAACAGAAGATTTGAGGTGTAATGATAGTTAAAAATAAATGGAATGAACAGATTCATTTGGCCAAGCCCACATAGTGTGATTAAGACATTGATTGTTGTCATTGTATATTATTTTCAGATATTTTGAATTTTCAAATACAAGGATTTGTATATTGTTATATGCTGAGAAGAGCATAAAAAGAAAGTGAAAATGAAGTCTTCTTTTTATGCTTTGTTTTTCAAACTAGCTTCTGGGTGTTACTGCATAAATTAACCTCCTGCTGTTAACATTATAAATTTACATATAAAAACTTTCATTTTGAACCTAAATATTTTTCTATGCTAAGGTTGACTCAATTATCTGACCTAGGATCACAGGGAATTCCAGTTTTATTTTTTGATGTGGGAAGCTATTTTTTCTCATCTTCATGCCCATCCCAAGTTAAAATATTATATTAAAGCAGTCACAATTTCTTACTATAAAGAACGTATGGAGTGATAAATGCCAAAGTCATCTTTATTTCTATTAAAGTAATCCTGGACCCCTGGTATATTAAATGTAGATTCTTTACAGTGGACTAGTTTCTGTTTCAGTTGGGGTTAACTTGATTTGTATAAGTAATAGTCTATTCTACTGCTACTCTTAGTGATTCATGAGCATGAATCTTATGATTCGGTCATGAACATGGTTGTTTTTCCTGTCTTTATTTGGCATCATGGTTTTCTTTGTAATTCACTTGAATCTCCAGATAATTCTAATGATATTGTTAAACCTTATGCTTTTCAGGGGGACGTGATTGTGAGTTTCGATGGTGTCCATATAGGGTCTGAAGGAACTGTTCCATTCCGGTCCACAGAGCGTATAGCCTTCCGGTACCTCATCAGTCAAAAGTAAAGTTCAAACCACCATATCGATTATGCTTCTGAAGTGTGTTGTTTTGAAGATAAGTCCAGAGACAGTCACTGCTTGAAATTGCAAAAACCTAGTTACCATCTTATCATATATTTAAGTGCTTCATTTAATAGCTAGAACTCATTATTGTTGTCTATATATTATAATATTACATATGCCAATGTTTGGAGTAGAGTTATGGATCTTGTCTTACCCTTGATTAATTGCTTTTCATCATTTCTCATCTTGACTTTGTTAGTTTTATGATAGGGTAAACAATTCCTTTTATATTAGTTGCCAATGTTTAAGTTATCTGAAGAACATTTTATCTCCAGATTTCCCACAACCCAAGGTAGAGAAGATTTTTCATGCTTCAACTACCACTTTTTCCAACATCAATGTTAGTTTGTTTTGATCTCAGATTTTCTGGTGACATAGTTGAGCTTGGCATCATCCGAGATGGAGTTCACATGAATATTCAGGCTGTCCTACACCAGCGTGTGCACCTGGTATGCACTTAGATTTATATATGAATGATTTCAATTAAACTGAATAATTGGGCATTTCAATCTCTGCTTTTTTCATTTATTGACTAGACACTCTTTGCTTTATAGGTACCATATCACATTGAAGGGGGACAACCTTCATACCTGATTGTTGCTGGTCTTGTATTTACTCCACTCTCAGAGCCCTTAATTGAGTAAGTTTGAAATTGTGGTTATTTTTTTCTGTTAGGTTCAATTACAGTATATCATTATTTCCTGTTAGGTTCTGGTTGTATCATAGGTTTATTGGATATCCATTTATCCTGTATTCTTCATTAGTGATAATCATTCATTCATTTTCTATCGTCACATGTTCTTTTATTATCATTTGCAATTTTGCACGCTGGGATTTCAAACTGGGCATCAATCATCATGATTTTCAAAATTATATCCAATATATTGTTTTTTATCTAATTTTTTTTCTTCTTTTTGCAGTGAAGAGTGTGAAGATACAATAGGGGTGGGTTTCAATTGCTTGTCTTGCAAAATATATTCGAAGATTTTTTTTTTGTACATGAGTTTACTGTTGTCCATGTCTGGCTGAATCTGTTTTAATATTAAACAGTTGAAGCTACTAGCAAAGGCTCGGTATTCTCTGGCAAAGTTCAAAGGAGAACAAATGGTGATTTTATCACAGGTTTGTATGTTCAATAAATTGCTGCTTTTAATAACCTTGCAAAAGAAACCCTTATGATATAGTCCTGGAAGATTCTGGGTGACGAGTGTTCAAATTTTTTTATTGATAACGGGAGCCTGTATGGTGACATGCGAGCAATGACTACGGACTTTCAAGTTAAGGTCTTATAGGTTTTAGTTTTTCTTTTGTTTTTGAGTTCTTTGGGCCTTATTTAGAATTTGGCTCCACTGCTTGGTACCAGTGGAAGTATAACATTTTCTCAGCAGATTTTGTATGTCACTGTGTCTGGCATCTGATATTCTCAGTCTATATATTTGAACTAACCTTCTATAGTGCTCTCATCTTTAAGTTTCTTAATAAGATGCACCTTTTTGATGGGGAACCAGATGCATCAATATACATGGAAAATGAGGTTTTAAAATAGGACTTTTCTTTTAGCAAGATGGATTAGTGTGAAATGGTCGATACTATTAATCTGTAGAGACAAGGATTTTCAATGTAAAAGTACTTGCTGCCATTACCCCCTAGAAGTACTTTAATCAGATCACTGATTGATTTTTAGTTCTAGGTTTCATTGTCAACGGAATTGGTTACTTGTCACACTGAATTACAATTTGACCTTGTAACTAGAATTACAGGAAATTCTTCAACACTACTCTATTGGGGTTTATCCCCTAGAAGTATTCAAATAGGGTAGTGATTGATTCCTAGTTTTAGGTTGCCTCGTTCTAATTATTTGATTCTCACACTGAATTATAATTTGTAAATCCAATTTGACTTTCACATGAGACAGAAATCAGGGTATCCAATTGAAATCCAATGACTGTCTTCTATTTGTGACTAGATGTGCTTAGAAGATACTAAGCAAGAGCATGTTGACAAGAATTGATTGAACAAATAATCAAAGTTGTCAGCTATCTCCTTTAGAAAATACACTGACTCTGGTCTTTCATTGAGAAAATAAAACAAAATGCCAATTTTCTATATAAAAATATTTTTAACTGACGGCCCTTCTCACTAGAGTTGAACTTCTATTATTTGGTTTCATTTCTTTTGTCCTCTTTATTAAAAATCAGACGTGGAAGGCAGTCGGTGACTGGCATGGTATGCAGAATATGAAAGGCAACTGGTACGGTGTGTTGGATATGGACCATTTTTTGCCTAGTCTGACATGATTACAGGGGATTAATTCTTCCTGTAAATCATAATACAGCGGATATTTTTATTAAAATATCCTGAGGCATGCAGAGATTGCTTCATTCTTGTTAATTTACTAATTAAGGACTACGAAGTTATATACAAAATAAAATGGAAAAGTTGGTTCCTAGTTAAGTTATAATATCTGTTCCTCTGCTGGGAAAAACGATTATTTTATTTTCATTCGTTCTTAATTTGATTTGTTAGTATTAGAACTTGATTTTAGGATGTTTTATTTTTCATTCATTTAGAGTTTGATATATACATCAGATATACCTGACTTCATTCTCCTCTATCTAGGTCTTAGCAAATGAAGTAAACATTGGATACGAGGATATGAGCAATCAGCAGGTAATTTTTAATATATGGAACACGTTTGGGATGTCACTCTGTTCTTCAAGTCCTCTTTGAATATAAACTTGATTGATATCATGTTCAACAGGTTTTGAGGTTTAATGGTATTCCCATCCAAAACATACATCATCTAGCTCACTTAGTTGATTGTAAGTTGACTTTACATCATAACCACAAAACTACTCTCTGATGTTGGAAACTCTAGTTCTAATCTTCCATGGACATTGTTCTGTAGCTTGCAAGGACAAGTATTTAATTTTTGAATTTGAAGACAACTTCCTTGTGGTTCTGGAAAGAGAAGCGGCCTCTACTGCTTCATCCTGCATTCTCAAAGATTATGGAATTCCATCTGAAAGGTCTTCAGACCTGCTGGAACCATATATTGATTCATCAGATGAAAACTATACAGTGGATGCTACAGATATTGGTGACAGCCCCAATTCAAATCTCGAAATGGGCTTCGATGGTCTACTTTGGGCATGATATCCATTTGTATAAGATGTGAACGAAATTGAACTCTGGTGGCCAATTTTCCCATTTGGCATTAAATCACACCAATGAGTTCAACTGAAACCAGTCAGCCTTCTGTCTTGCCGCAGATCCACATCTCCCTCATTCAGCTAGTTAGGTATTTTTGGCACCAACAGATTTATCCCAGATGCTTTGTATGGGGGTTTAATTCATATGTTCATTCGCCCAAGCTGGCATTGTTTATGTAATTTTTACATTAGTATTTAAAATAAACAATTTTTATTGATATTTTAATGGTTGAGTTGTTTACACTAAAATGAATAGAATCTCATTTTTCAACTTATCTATATGATATTTTTGTTGGTATTTACACTGCACTATCTGTTGACCACTATTAACCAAGACCAAGCAGAAGAAAGTGGTTCCTGGCTGTAACCATATGTACCACTCTAAGCTTTCCCCTAGTTTGATATAGACCTATGCTGGTTTTCATTTTATTCTAGTTAAACTTAAAAACTTTGCTGTAGACCTACCTGATTGCTTGTGTTTCATTGCTTACTAAAACTGTAGCTATAGAGCTTTTGCAGCTAAGTTATATTAGTAATACATCTTTACCATTTCCAAAATGAAAAGGAATGTGGTTCTGACTAGGAAGGTTTCTTCCTCCTGTTTTAAAGAATGTCTTTATGAGCAAAGTTACTTCATGATTTCATCCCCATACGATCAAATTTATGTGCTGAATAATGTTTCGCAGTGGCATCATTCAGAACTTGGAATTGCATTACTTGCCAAGTATAAAAGCGAGAAAGTCAAAATAACGAAGAAACAAAAATGTTACCGAGCGGAATAGCGAAAGGAAGGCCCTGGAGCTTGGGGGAAAAACTGAAACAAAGAGGCTTTTTTTTTTTTTTTTTTTTGGATTTTGATGATCTTTAATAAAGAGACAAATGTTACAGAATGACAATGACCGCCAAACCGATCCCTCTTACACGGTAAAGTTTTCATCATCTGGCCATGAAACTTCAATGTTCCATGGCAGAACAGTCAACTTGAAAGTAGCTGACACCAAGTATTACCTACCGTCAATTAAGTTATTGCAATTAATTCCTTTCAGCTACCAATTGGTAAAAATAAATACAATAAGGTTGTGTTTGCATGGTTATAATTTTGGATGAAATCATTTGCTAACATTTTTGACACGACGTAGTTTTAAAGAATTCTATAGATTTTAAATGGTTCATTGTGGTTTATTCTTCCAAAACCAAAGAACTATAGAAAAGTTAGTTTTTAGCTGATTTTATTAATTTCACACAAATCTGATGGTAAAATAAACGTAGAATAAAAGAAATTTCGAATATATTTTTTATAATAACTTAACATTTTATGATTTTTATTACTTGAAAATTAATATAGAATGAGAATTCTATAAATTTTTTTTCCCTCTAAAACCATATTCAAATCATACCTTGATCTCTTTCTAAGTGTATAAAAAAAAAATATCATTTTATAAAAGAGTCGATAAAAAATTTTAAGATACGTGTGTATTACGGTAACTTTCACCATCGTTTCTCCCGAATTCGAGTTTCGACTTCTTCGTTGTCGTCTCTCAAAGAAAAAGAAACGTTAAGGCATCGATAAAATTTGAACGGTCTGATTCTGAACCGTTGGATCCCACAGTGACAACAACGATAAAAAATATGTTGTCCAAGTGGGTCCCACCACGCTCCCTCATCCGATTTTAATTTCCTCTTCTCTTTTCCCGCCTCTCCCACAAAAGTCCAAACCTCTGAAACAGAAGAAGAAAAAAAAAAGAAAAAAAAGAAAAGAAAAGAAACGAAACTCAATCTGGAGTAGACAGAACCTCATCTCCGTTCTGATCTTCTTTCTCCCTTTCCTCACTCCTACACTATTTCTCAGGAAAACCCTAGAAGATGGAGAACTTCCACGTCTACGAAACCATCGGCCGTGGGAAGCACTCGGTGAGCCCGTCCTCCCTCTCTCTTCTCGAAATGATGGTGTCCGAAATCCAAATTGCTTTTCTCGCTCGGGAATGGTTGCTCTTTGTTCTCACAGTGTTTGTTGCTCGTTTTTGGCATTGCTGTGGTTCAGACGGTCTACAAGGGGAGAAGGAAGAAAACGCTCGAGTATTACGCCATCAAGAGCGTCGACAAATCCCAGAGGAGCAAGGTCCTTCAGGAGGCAAGTCTTCTTCTTTGTTTTTGTTTTCTATCATATTCGATTTCTGTAAGAATTCGTATAGGGATGATGATGAGTTGTTCCGTACTAAGCTGCTTAATCAGTTTTTTTTTTTTTTCTTCATCCAATAGAGAGCGTGTTTGTTACGTGAATTCTCTTGTATATTTTTTTATTTTTGTTCCCTAAAGTACGCGAGTAGCACATTTTTAAGTTTCCATCGTCTGTTATCTCTTTCTTGTATTAATTCTCTGCATCATTCTATCCCTAATACGATCTTTAGCATCTTAAACTTAAGTTGAAGCTCTCTATTTTGTAAGCTCCTCCAATCCAACCAATTTGTCTGTCGTGTGTCTGTTAGTATCTTATCGAATTTCCTTTTGGTGTTGAAATGCTTGAAGTTGTGATTCTGTTTTGTCATTTGGTATATTCAGTGGAAATTTTCAAGAAAAAGGTATACCCTGGACTTTAATTTAGGCTATTCACTATGCTTTGTATGAACATGTAATCTCGTATTGTCTCACCAACTGGTTTCAATTGATGCTGTCATTTTTTTATTTTTGCGCAGGTTCGAGCACTTAACTCGTTAGACAACCCAAACATACTCAAGTTCTTCTTTTGGTATTGCAATTTGGAAGTTATTTCTTTTACTTCTGATTAAAGTACATGTTTTTTATTCATCTTAATGTCATAGAGCAATCTCTCACATGTATTTAGACTTCACCTAGCATGAAAGAAGATCGATGACTTTGACCTAATGGTTAGTGTGCCTTGAGGCAAAAACCTTGACAAAATTTTAGGATGCAAACTTTACTCTGATAAAGATCGATGACTTATTAGAAGGAGGGTGAATATTGATTTCATTTAAATCTCTATCAATTTTAAACTTATTAATTCAAAGTTGATTAAATTTTATTTCAGTGTAGTTAATAGTAATTATCACAGAAATAAAAGAAATGATACAAAGAAATTTATAGTTCATTCAAATAGGTTAATTCACTTTTCAATGCCCTTATTTTGAGAGTTCCACTATCAATGATATTTTTAAGGTTTTATACCAAGCCTTACAAGAGGTCATAACCTCAGATAGTGTTTTCAAGTTGTACATCAAACTTTTAACACAAAGTATCAACTTTACATCTGTACAGAGCTCTAATGTTATGTACACAATATACCAACTTTATGTAAATGAGACATCAACCTTATCCTCTTCTCAAGTTCCTTAACTTGAGAAAGTATCTTATCATAGCTTGGTGAATTAGGATTTTTTTTTTCAAATGGTCAGTTATAAATCAATTAAAACATTTACAATGACAAATGAAATTCTAAATCAAATCAAACTCAAATTTAGAACTAGGAGATAGTTGATAGTTGCTAGAATTCCCTCTGCACTGTGGCTTCAGTGTTTTCTCTTGGGTTAGTGTTAGAACATGAGTACACTTGCAATTCTTCTCCCTTGAATGCTCCAAAAGAATATTCCACAATTTTCTTGTAGTAGTGTTTTTATCTGTTGCAATATTACCGATCAACTTATAATCAGTAAATCTGTAAATTAATTGTGTCGAATCCTCTTGTCATATATCTTGGTAATCTTCAATTATCACTCTTAAATATGGGCGTAACAATCTATAATGTGAGATGCAAAATCTACAATAATTTGAATTTAAAAAGTAAATTTAAGCATTAAATAATTTTAATGAATAACAATAATCATTCCCTTTATAAACTTTATACTTAGTTTTTATTAGCCTACAGACTAAATAAATTATTCACGGACACTTAATATATAAATTAGCCTAGGGACTACTGATCATGAAGACTTAACTTTGTATGTGACCGAATATTCTTAGAATATTTTGAGAACACAAATTCTATGTTTCCTTTTTGTTAATAAGTTGTGATTCTGTTTATGGATACTTAACCACATATGTGTCTGAATAGTTCTAAAATATCTGAAGATGCATTTCTTATGTTTCTGTCCATTAATAATTCACAGTTCTGTCCACAGACACTTAACTGACTGTGTCTAAATATTCCTAGAATGTTTGAAAACACATTTTTTATGTTTTCATCCGTTAACAGTTCTGTTAATTGACACTTAACTACTTATGTGTCTAAATTTTTAGTAAGTACAGAAACTTATCTCTTTGTGTCCGTCCATCAACTAAATAATATAAGTTTTAAATGTAGGCTTTTAATCTTATTTTTAGTTTTTTATCATCAAAATCTATCATCAATATTCTTCTTAGAAAATATTTTTCTAACACAACTTACAGTCATTCCAATTAAAAAAGTCACATGCTTAATTGGAAAAGGTAAAAAGTAAAGCATGATTTATATACGAAAAAACTCAAAAAACATGAAAACAGAAGATGAAGATATTGACATGCATGTATAAGTCCAGGGATTAACTCTATAAGGATGACAAAATTTGCTAGTGTCTGATGACACACTCATGAATCACATATCTTTATCATTTTCTTTAGTTTTTATGGAACTTAAAGGCCTAATACTTTAATTTTTGTTTAATAATAGATGAATATTTGAGCATCTATATTTTAACCATGATATTCTATATTTTATCAAAATATTTGGCATATTTTAGATGATGTTTCATATGCAATTGACTTAGGATTTTGCCTAGAAAGGCAAACATAGGTTTTAAGTGCCTCATACACTTTTGGATATAAAATTTTGAGTGTCAATAGTGTTTATGGATAGCAAATATAATCTTAGAATGTGGTTATTAAGGTGCCAAGATGCCTGGGCAATGTAGGCAACTGGTTAAGTTGTTTTTTCTATTTCTTATATAGTTTTTTTACCTTTTGTAAATCAACACATTTATACTTATTTACAATATAGTGACTGTTATGAAAAAACTGGTATATACTACATTTTTAACTCCACGTTTAATTTTTTTTTTTTGATATATTTGCATATTTTTTATAAAAAATTTTCTGGAACACAAATAAAAAAGTAATCTGCTGGAAAATAAATACTAAATAGAAGCAAAAATGACTAAATAGTTTTCATTTCAAAGTGGAAACATTGAATAAGAAGTGAACCTTGTAATATAGTGTCAAATAACGATAACAATGAACACTAACTTACTAAATCACACAACAAACCAAATAACTAGAAAGTGTAGTTGGATCTGTTTGATCAAGCTAAAAATTAATGTCTGAAATCTGAATTTTAAACATCTATTTTTTAAAAAGGATAAATATCTGGATTTTAAGCCTCTAATTTTTAAACATCTAGATTTTTTAAAGAAAATATCTACATTTAAAAACATCCAGGTTTTAAAAGGATCCATTTACCCATTTAATGGCTGCTTTGAGGTGCTTCAGTGACACCTGGGCACATGCCTGTGCTACCCAGTGCCAGGAAAGGTTTTGGATCCAGACGGTGGATCGCCTGGATCCCATTTTCTGTTTAGGCACTACCTAGTCTCCTGTCTCAATAATATTTTCTAAGAAGCAATCATTCTTTATGAGTTTCTTCAGAATTTGTCATTTTGTGTTAGAAACTACACTTTCGTGTCCTTAACCTTTAACTACTATTGTGTATTCCTCGACCTTTTGCTATTGATCAAGACTATTAAGACTTAAATATAAATAACATTGTGTACTTTGCAATTGAAAAATAAACAATAATATTTTTATGCCTAGTTTATGATGTTGCTTTTGTCTAACGTTGAACACTAAAAATTAATCATCCTAAAATTTTTGGATTAATACCTTGTTTTTGTTAACATCACCATAACATCCTTGTTTAATATTTTGCATGCCAAAAACTGAAATTGCAACTTTAACTATTCATACATAAGAAAGACGTTTACTTGAACCTCATCCTAGAAGGTAGACACTTGAGAAATCAAATTATTTGGAAGCTAATTTATATACTTCTATTTTTGGTTTTCAAACTTCTTTCATTACATGACATGTTTCTATAAGTTAATTTTCTTTTATTTTTATTCATTGAAAGTACTAAACTATAGTTTCCTATGTTGTTCTAGCTATGAAACATCTGCTCATCTATGGCTGGTCTTGGAGTATTGTGTTGGTGGGGACCTCATGTCTTTATTACGTCAGGTACCTAAAAATTATCCTAGGTTGTATTCTCATTAATATGTACCATAAAAGAATTCTACAATATTTGCATGATTTTTGTATGCTAGCAATGACATTTTGTAAAGCCACTAAGGAGGTGCTTGTGCATTTGAAAAGTGACAAAAAGAGAAATGAAAAAAGTGGGGGAATTCATGAGAAATGGAAAGTGAAGGAAAGTACTTTCCTTTTCTTCACTTTATTTTTGTTTGTTTGTTTCAAAATTTAAAAGAATCTAAATTTGACATACCGTTTTATATATCATTATATCGAATCATGTACAAAATTAACATACTATTTATAAAAGTGATATATTGATTTTTGTATAGAGAGTAGGGTTGAAACTTTTTGACATATTGTGAGTGATATTAATCCTTAAGTGGTTCTTAAGAATGGTCCATTTAGTTAGATCCATTTAAGGATGTGTTATCATATGTCTGTATATATTGTACCTTCTATCCAAAAATGAATATATTTTCTCTTTCTTTCCTCCCATTCTTCCCCCTTCTTCTTCCTCCTAGGGCTCAAATCTCACATGGTGTTAGAGCAATAGGTTTTCTCCACCACCTTGGTCACTTTTTGTCCCTCTTTATTATTATTATTTTATTGGAAGTCTTGGTTGTTGTCTCTTTACTCCATGATCGACTGTTGAAGCTTGGACATTCACAAGACATGTGAACTCGTGGGACGCACAAGCGATAGGTGGAAAGGGCATTTATGGGACATTTGTGGGATGATAAAACTCGCATCTCACATTTCGCGGCAATAGTAGATCCACAAACTCAGCAAGGGGGACTTCTATGCATAGACACTTCCATGGGTTGGGCATGTTTGTGTAGGGCATGTGTCTGGGCTTGGTACATGACTCCATGTGAGCAGATTGCTCATGAATAGCTCTTCCCTTATAGATGTACGGCTACTGAACTTCATTATTTTTTCCCTTGTAATCCATGTGAGGATCAAGCCTACTTCCCATGGATGTAACATTCTTTAAGGATCAAGCCTACTTCCTAAATGATTTCTCTCCTTTAAAAGGGCTCACTTCTACTCCTATCTCTTTTTTACATGAATCCTTTGTGGATTCATCTTGTGGTTCCACTTGGGATAGTCAAGGAAACTCAGAAGATGAAGGTAATGCCACAACTTGACTATCATTGCATGTATACTCTCGACAAAGGAGGTACTCTCCAAGATGTTCTCAAGTACCAATCATCTGGTCTCTTGATATAGATCCTATATCTCCTAATAATGAACTCCTTATAGCTCTTCGAAAAGGTACCCATTCTTATATCCAATATCTTATTTCTCATTATATGTCTTATGAACATTTGACCTCCTCTTGTCGTGATTTTGCATTTGATGTTCAATTAGAGTCACTATCAGGGACATATCAAGAGACATTACAACTATCATGTTGGAAAGAAACTATGAATGTTGAGATTGATGTTTTACAGTCACGTGACATGTAAAAGCTAGTTCCTTGTCTTGTTGATGCCAATGTTGTATTTTACAGATGAGTACTCACTATCAAATACAGGTTGGATGGATCCATTGACCAATACAAAGTTAAGCTAGTTGCTTATGACTTCACCTAAGAATATGACGTTGACTATGTAGAAACTTTCTCTCCAGTTACTCAACTTAATTCTATTAGAGTTCTTCCATCACTTATAATGAATCAAGATTGAAATCTATAATAACTTGATGTCAAAAATGCATTTCTTTATGATGACCTTATAGAAGAAGTCTATATGGAACAACCACCACACTATGTTGTTTAGGGGGAGGGTCAAGTATGTAGGTTAAAGAAGGTTATCTATGGACTAAAGTAAAGTCCACAAGTATGGTTTGACAGGTTTAGTCAAATCATGTCCAAAGGTAGTTTCAAGAGCTGTATGGTGGATTATTCTATTTTTATCTGATAGTCAAACAAGGGATTAGTTATCCTTGCAGTATACATAAATGATATTCTTCTTATTAAAAGTAATAGTGAATGTATTGTTAACACTAAAGAATATCTAGCTAAAGTCTTCCAAACTAAGGATTTGGAATGCCTAGGGTGCTTTCTTGGCATCAAGTTTACTTATTCAAAAGAAAAAATATTTTTGTTAAAATGAAAATGTGCATTAGACTTTCTAGTAGAGATGGGAACTTAGGGTGCAAGCCGAAAGACACTCCTATTGAATGGAATCCACTATTCTGGGATACCAATTTTGAAGAATTAAAAAATCTAACACATTATTGAAGACTGGTTGGGAAATTAATTTACCTTACTATCATCAAGCCTAACATCACCTATAGTATTGGACTTTTGAGTCTAGTACAGGTTGTGTGAAGTTCATTAGGTGGAAGCACAGAGAGTTCTTGCTTATATTAAGAAAACTCCTAGAAAGGGATTGTTATACAAGCACAACAACCACTTATAGGTAGAAGCCTTCTCTGATGTTGGTTTTATAGGAGATCGGAAGTCAACGTCCGTATATCTCACTTATGTTGGGGGTAATTTGGTTACCTAGAGAAGTAAGAAATAAAATGTGGTTTCTTGTTCAAGTATCAAGTCAGAGTATAGACCTATGAGAGAAGTAGGATGTGAAATGATGTGGCTAAAATTTCTACTCCAATAATTAGGCGTGTAAGTTCAACTTCTTATGTCTATGTATTGTGATAACCAGATAGTTATATATATTACAAAGAATGAGACATTTCATAAGTGTACAAAACACATTAAGATTGATTGTCATTATATTCGAGGTCTTGTAGTAAATGATATTATTTGTACTCTGTTCACTCCATCAATTGAGGAATTCATCGATGTTGTTTCAAAAACTTTAGTTCACAATCTATTTGATTATATATGTGATAAGCTGAGAATGATAAATATCTATCTATCAGCTTGAGGGGGAGTATGAGTGATGTTAATCTTTAAGTAGTTTTTAAGGATGGTCCATTTAGTTAGATCCATCTATCATGTATGTCTATATATATTGTACCTTCTATCCAGAAATTAATATCTTTTCTCTTTCTTTCCTCTCATTCTTCCCCCTCCTAGGGTTCAAATCTCACACATACTATTTATAGAAATAGTATATTGAAAACAACCTACAACCCAAGGTTACTTTCGTTCAACACCTATAATATTGACCTACAACTCAATCCCTATAGTTCCTCTCTCACCACATAACACCATTGTTGTTCTAAGTAATTGAATATTTGTAATTTACACTTCTATCATGCAACTTTTGAGCAGACCCATAGCAAGAAGGGAGTTTGGGTAAGAGGGGAGGTTGTATGAGAGGAAAGTTCATACGAGATTCTATACTATTCATGGGAGAAGGAAGAAAAGTTCAAAAATCACTTTTCATCTTACACAAACATTATGAAAGTTAGGAATTATTTTTTGTCACTTTCCTTTTTTTCAGTTTTCGAATGCATAAACACCTCCTAAAAGTCCAAACAAAAACTCATTAAAGTTACATGTTACAAATTGAATTTACTTTTGCAAAAATGCTTTAAGCATCTATACAAAACTTTGATTTTTAAGTTGATTTTGTTTTAAAAATTATCATTTGGTTTGAAATGGGTTCTATTACTCAAATTTGTGATTTTATATGTATTAGCTACAAGAAGAATTAGTTGAAACAATGATGTGTCTTTCTCTTAATTTGACTCTTATGAATGTATAAATCTTTCACCAATGTTAGGCTCTAGGGAATAGTTCATTTTCACCAACCTTACCACAATAGGGAGAAAGGTTGTTTCAATGATTCAAACCTATGATCTTTAGATCATAATGGAGCAACCTACTATTGCACCAAGGCTCACCTTTTAAAATTGTCTCATTGTAGCAAAATGTCTCACACTTCAAAATGGTTGAAAAACATATTATCTGTAGAGATTCAAGCTCCCTAAATGTTCATCAAAATTCTTAATAATCACCATGCTTTTGTTGGTAGATCATGGTTTTTTAGTTAACTTCAAAGTTAATTTGGTAAACATTCCAAGTAGCTTTTGGTCTCGAGTTATTGACAGAAGACTCACTTTTTTGCAAAAGCTTTGACAAAATAAAATAAGAGAGTGGTTTTTTGTTAAAAGCCCATTTAGCTACTCAATTCAAAAAAGAAAAATCTTAAAGCTCTTATTTTTGGGAGATCAAAAATTGGGCTTTTGAGCCTTTAAAAATGTTCCTTAAAGCTAAATCTTGATTCTTGGGAAGTTCAAGTTAATTGGAATCCTTACTAGTGATTCCTATATCGATTCATATCATTGAAATTTTGGTGATGAAAAGAAAGAAGAAAAGAAAAAAGGAGAGAGAAAAAGGAAAAAAAGAAGGAAAAAATGAAAGAAAAAAGCATAAAAAAGTAAAAAATAGTGGAGGTATATTAAAAAAAAAGAACGTTCAATTTCACAAAAAAAAAAGAGGATAGATCACATCTCTTTACCCACTTTCTAAGGATAGACTACATTTGTCTTTATGTACAACTACCTTATATTGTATTATTCAATGGTTATTTTATTATTGTTTGAAATATAGTTCTTCTTAGAGTTATTTTAGATTATTTCTATTATTATTATTGCTGCAACAACTACCACCACCTATTATTGCTATTTCTGTTATAGTAACTATTACTGTCCATTAATGTTATTTCTGGTACAATAACTACTACTGCATTTTGCTGTTACTTTTATAACAACTGATTTTTTCTATGTATCTATATTTCATACTACATTTAAGCTTATTAATAAGTTGTTTGAGTTTGTTGCAAGCTAGACGCTTCAGTTTGAAAGAGAGTATTAAAGAATATTAATGTATTAAGGTTAAAGGTTATGTGTGGGAAATGATTGTCTTAGCATAAATTTTATTTGTAAAATTGCATTTATAAAAAGTATTGAATATGGGTTTACTTGTAGTTGAATGATGGCATATTTATTAAATGAATGTTCTAACATTAAGGTGGAGTGCATAGCATAAGATGTGAGAGGAATTGGAGTGCATGCAAATGTCATTCATTTCAAGAGGGGGAATAGAAGGAGCTCAGAGATTGAATAACTTGATATTTGTACACTACAATGTGAGTCTCAAAATCAAGCACATACAAAAGGGAGAAGATGAAGGAAGATTGTATCCTAGTAACATGACATATATATATTAGAATTCGAATGATTAAGGATCGAATTACAGAATGGCTTAAAGAGAATGGTGAGTTGGTTTTAGTAGGTGCTAGTTGCTTAAGTGAAAAAATTACTAAAGCAATAGATGTAAATGTAGAGTATTACATGAGCTCGTAGAAGCATTCTCATGGGAGAACACTAGGATTAGGTGCCAACAATGATGATGATGTTACCATTTTACCACATGATGATGTCAACAACAATGATGACAGTGAATAGATAACAATTTAGAGGACAAAATAATGAAGAAGAATAAAGGTCGTTTAGTCCCTTCACTAAAGAGCAATGTTTCACACATGTGATATACAACATTATGATGCAAGATCACAACTCAAACATCAATCATTCTATTACCATTATAGAAGAAAAAGAAAAGAACCACAATTAGATGCAAACCTAGTACAGTCAATGGAGGGAATGAGCATATTCATAATCCATATGGCTTCACAAAATTGGAGTGTGATCTTCATGATAAATGAGAGTATATGAAGCAACATTGGATTTACTTGTGTTTTAAGTCATTAAAATAGTCAAAGTCACTACAATTATCATAGCCATGAAAGTCATGAAAATTGCCACAACCATCAAAGACAAGGGATGGAGATATACAAAGAAATTGTGAAAAGGCTTTAAGAGTATGAACAATGTTATCCACATGTGGGTTATCTTTAGAATGCAGTTGATACAAAATATTATAAGATAGTTATTGACTGCTAGAAATGCTATGTCACTACCATGTCATGAACTCACTTTGTAGAATAGTAGGAAAGTATGAGACAATCGAATGGAATATGTCCAACTCATGTATTTACTACATCTCAAAGGAAACAGCAATGACTATGATCCCCCAAACACTCTACTCCATATGGTATTGAATTATATTTTTTCAAGTTTAGTAAATCATTTTTTTTAATATTTTTGTTTAGTTTTGTAGTTTTCTACAAGCATATGAACCATATAGTTAATTGTATGTGATTTTTTTGATATAATTGTCTAAAAATTAAATCTAATTGATTTTAAATACTATTATAATTTGTTTTATCATATCTTGAAGTTTCAAGAGTTGAAATTCAATGTTTTTCCTTTGGAATTTGACATTTTTGCGACTTTGTCCCATGCCCATCAACTTGGAAATTTTCATTAATATTCAATACGTCTCTGTTTTCCAATACACTGATACTTGAAACAATACCAATATTGAATACTTTGATCGTTATAAAGTAACTAGTCTCCAGCATTTCCTACCTGAGGATATGAATATATTTGCATTGATATTAGGACCATTTTTAAGATTTCCCTCCTATTGGAGCATTTAGGATTCACTTTCCTTCTGGTAAATCATTCTTTTTACACACTGGATTTACAGGACAAACGACTTCCAGAAGATTCTATACATGATCTTGCTCAAGATCTTGTCAAGGCATTGCAGTAAGCACCAATCGATTTTTTTCCTGTTTGTTGCATCTGACACTAATTACAACATATTTTTTTCAGGTTCCTGCATTCGAAGGGAATTATTTACTGTAATCTTAAGCCATCAAACATCTTATTAGATGAAAATGGCAGAATTAAGGTATGCATTGCAATAGGATGTTGTAATTCATAGCAATGCTTTTACATGTGTTTAATGATTAATGTAGGCATGAGTGTCCAGACTTTATTGTTGTTTCTTGTGTATCTAAACATGTTAATTCTATATTTCAGCTTTGTGACTTTGGATTGGCAATGCATATAAGTGATATATCCAAAACTACTCTTTCTTCTGTAAGTTCCCTTGAAATATTTATTTTACTGGTATTCAAGACATAGCTTAATAGTTTTTGGTGGCATCCTTCTACTTTCGTTCTCCCGTTACTCTTTGCAGCCACCACTGGGAAAGAGAGGAACTCCATGCTACATGGCACCTGAATTATTTCAGGATGTAGGGGTGCATTCTTTTGCATCTGATTTCTGGGCACTTGGATGCATATTATATGAATGCTATGTGGGTAGGCCACCTTTCATCGGAAAAGAGTTCACTCAGCTAGTAAATTCTGTTCTTTCTGATGCAGTGCCACCTCTCCCAAACAATCCAAGCAGCTTTTTCTTAGACTTGATCAAACGTTTATTGGTTAAAGATCCCAGTGATAGAATACAATGGCCTGAACTTTGTGAACATAGTTTTTGGAGGAAAAAAATTGTACCAGTGGCTCTACCATCTCAGCCTGCTTTCAACCATATGCTTCATCTTTATGCCAAACCTTGTCTTTCAGAGTGCAATGATAAGAGCTCTACTCAACAGAGAACACCATCAAAGTACGGTGAAAGAGAACCCATGAGGGTCCAGAAGCAGGATGAAAATTTTGCTTCAATAAATTATAAAACACCAGATAAAAATGTCCAGAGTGGTAGAAAAACTAATAATAGGACTGCTACCAAGGTTGCGGATAAGAAAAAGGAGAAACCTAATGTTGCGAAGGATGTAAATATTCTTAGGCTATCTAGGATTGCAAAGCACAATCTTCAAAGAGAGAATGAGAAGGGAAATTATAGACGACCTTTTCCAAACACAGAGAATAATGCTGAGGTGAATATTGAAAACACTGATATGGAACTTGATTTCAATGAGAATCCTGAGGATGACACACCTGATGAATCTGACAGTGCCTGTGCAGCTGATGGAAATATTCCAACTCATAGTGAAAACTCAGAGAAAACTGAAGAGACTGAAGTTGACATGAATCTATGTGAGATACAACTTGAGACTAATGTTCTTCCACTTAATGATGTAAAAGAATGTGAAGCGGATAGACATCCAGATAACAAGGAAGCTGCTGCAACACCACCTAGTGTCAGCCTACCGAGAAAGGCTTTACATGTTAAAGCAGCTTCAGGCAGTACCCCTGATTCTGATACAGACAAGTCTGCCAATAATCTTTTGGAGGTTCTATGGCATCCATCCGATCTCTCTGTTAGACCAGTTATGCCCAACAGAAGATCTGACAAAGCTTCAGATGCACTCCCCATGCTAGCATGTGATGTAACCTCTGCTTCTGATTATGCTAAGTTACCTCATGAGCGGTTGGAAGCACTGAATGCTCGTATTCTTCACAGTTTGGGTGGAACATCTCAGCTTTCGGAGAAGCATGGTTCACTTAGATATCTAGAAATGCTTAGCATGAATACTGATGCTGCTAATATATTGACAAATGGACCAATTATGTTTTTGCTTGTTAAAATGCTGCGACTTTCAAAGACTTCAAGCCTGCGAGTTCTAGTTGCTTCAGTGATAGGTCTAATGATTCGGCACTCCACTTTGATTAAACCTGAGTTGGCTGCTTGTGGGATACTGAATGCATTAATGGATGGACTGAGGGATAAACAAGACAAAGTGAGGAGGTTTTGCATGGCTGCTTTAGGTGAACTGCTGTTCTACATCTCCACCCAAAGTGATCACACAAAGGATGCCAGTGCCATTGAATCTCCACTAAAGGATACCCGATCTGCACCACGTTGGCAGGTTTGACTTGTCATCTTGATTTTCCTTTAGTTGATGAAGAAATGAATTCACAGTTTGTTTCTTATTTAGTTTGATATTCAAAATTCAAAAACATCTTCCTTTATCTGGAATAATTCAAAAAACTATCTCCAGTCGTTTATAGATAAAATAAACCTTCAACCATGAACAGTTTTCCCTTGACCTGCTAAATTTTGTGACCTCTACTTTAGTGCTGAGGAAAGCAGAGACGAACAAGAATTTGTAATCCTGTACATCAAATGTTTTATTTTGGTAAAATTAAAAAATGATTGGGGATACATCATATTAACAATTATGATTTATTGAATTTTGATTTGCAGGTAGGAAAGTGATTGCACTTTTTGGGTTAATCATATCCTTTGGTTCATATATGCTAATAGTTGTTCATTTGGTAGAAATTTGATGTTACTTTCATTGTTCTTAGGTCCCTAACTCAGTAATTGCATTAGTTTCTTCTTTATTGCGCAAGGGAGAGGACGATATTACACAACTGTATGCTTTAAGAACTATCGAGAATATTTGCAGTCAAGGAGGGCATTGGGCTTCCCGTTTTGCAAACCAAAACGTGATTGGCAATCTCTGCTACATATATAAAGCCATAGGGAAACAGGAAAGCACAAGGATCACAGCTGGCTCATGTTTGGTACGTTTAGCTCATTTCAGTCCATCATGTACCACCTTCATAATTGAGAAGCTCTCCTTCAAGGAAATTGCCTCCACACTTGTAAAAGGCAATCCTCGTGAACAGCAGATAAGTTTAAATCTGTTAAACATGGCTATACTTGGGGGCCAAACAATTTCCAATTTTACTCGGCATTTGATTTCACTAGCAGAGGAGAAGCAGCTTGTCCCTGCCTTTCTATCACTTATTGAGCAGGGAACTGAAGTGTTAAGGGGAAAAACTCTCATCTTTATGGCACTGCTTTGTAAAAATAGTCGCAGATGGCTGCCTCATTTTTTCTGCAATGCTAAATTACTATCAGCAATTGATAGATTGTTGAAAGTAAAAGACTCCTTTACTCAAAATTGCATGGAATCTTTTATTGAGTTGGTGGCTTCTACTGTACCAGGAATTCTTGAAACTGTACGGCAAATTATGTTTGGTAAACGCCATGGACACGTGAATGTTCCAAGTGTTCGAGGCAATCCGAAGAGCATGATTCACTTGTTTCCTGTAGTTGTCCATCTTCTTGGCAGCTCGTCTTTCAGAAACAGGATGGTAACCAATCAGGTTTTGTCCCAGCTGGCAGATATTATCAAGCTTATGGAATCACCATTTCAGGTAATACAATAGGGATAATCCAACAGACTATTTTACATGCTCTTTTCTATGTCATTCAATTTCCTGTGATTATTCTTCAACCCATTGCATCAAATGATATGATTATTTTAATATTGGGTTTGTCTTACATTATTGTTTTTCATCATCTGTAGGGTCGGGATGATTTCCAAATAACTTTGCTTCAAGTTCTTGAATCTATTACGGAGGATCCTGTTTTATTTCTTAATGACCCTAGAATTTTCACTAATCAGCTTCTCCCAAGTCTGGTCCTCCTGTACAAAGGAAATAAAGATGGTGATGCAAGATTTCTATGCTTGAAAATTTTATTTGATGTGATGGCTGTTTTCTTGGATAGCATATCCAGCAAATCATTAAAAGATGAAGGACCAGTAATGAAGGATTTGAAGTCAATATCAGATGCCTACTTTCTCCCTCTTTATCCTGCCTTCATTGAGGATGAAGATCCTATACCAATATATGCACAGAAACTACTTGTCTTGCTCATTGAGTTCGGCCTTGTGAAAGTATCAGAGATTCTTAATCTGCAAACAATTTCTCAATACTTTGAATTTTTGCTTGGTGATCTTTCAACTGCAAATGTGAACAGTGTAAAGCTTTGTTTAGCTCTAGCATCAACTCCTGAAATGGACACAAAAATTTTGTCTCAGTTAAAAGTGGTTAGGAAGATTGGAAATTTTCTTGAGTTTGTAATAGCACAAGATATGGAGGATTTTGTGGAGCCCACCTTATCTCTCTGCAAGGCATTTATGCTGCACAGTATTGGAATTAATACAGGGGTCGTGCATTCCAAAGAACCGGCTCTTTTACTAGATACCACATTGGACATGCATGTTGCTGTTGAGCAGCAACATTGTGTCAAGGACATATCAGACTTCTGTAGCAATATTGGTGTCTTTTTGGAGTTGATTGGGAAGAGTGAATTACATGCTGCTGACTTAGCTTCAGAATGTATGGTGTTATTATTCAAGGCATCACCAAGGGAATCCTCAATGAGTTTCTTGACTAACCTTCCGAAAATAAGCTGCATATTGCTGGCGATGCATGAGAGTGCTTCTAACTTGTTGTTGCGCCTCATGTATTCTCTAGCTTTCTCTTGCAGACATTATCTGTCTCATGCAACGATCTTGTCAATTTCTGTATCTGATGTCCGGAGAATAGAAACTTTTGTTTCAAGTTTGAAGAGCTCAAGCTCAAAGAGTATTGCTAAAGCTGCTTCTATTTTGTGCTTGGAGTTGCAAAGGCTACCACATTGCCTCTAACCATCTAAGTCCTGCACATCCTTAGTTTATTCCATTGTGCTTTTTTCTGTATATCAAGCGCGAGGGATTGATTCATTATCGGCGTACAAGCTTATCTCATGTTGCTTATTGGGTCCTGGCATCCTGCTTCCTTCTTGAACCCTTCAGGTGTATTTGCACTTGTTATAATAAGTGATTGGTGCATGTTTTAAGCTCTATCAAGCATCAAATATTGGAATGTGCCATACATCTATACATAGTACAACGCAACAGGTACGATAAATGCTATTTCCATTTGTGTATTTAATAATACTGATTTCTTTCTGGGGTTTACAGTTATGTATGTCATAACGTTGTCTAGGAAAATTGTGCTAACCATACTAACATCGGGTAACATGTATCAAGACAAGATATTGAGATTTTGTATATTAGCACAGTTGCAGACTTGGGTAAACAGGGATGAAATCTGTGACAAGAAGATTCTTGTTATATTTTGCAAGACATTCAAGCAGACATTTTTGATACTAATTGGTTGGCGTTTGCGTATATTAGTTGTTTCTTAGTTGCCTAACAGATTTTTACCCTTGTATGGGAAAGGCTTGAGAAATGAGAACGCAGTAAGCCATTATTATAAATATTAAGGAATCTTTCTCCTCCTAGAATTTAAATTTCTCATGATTTATTATACAATTGTAATTTTCTTGTCATTTTTCATTTTACACTTCTATACTTTTTTGATCACCACATTCTCTCCTAGTATAAATTTCTCCCGCATAATTATTTTTTTGTATTAAAAAGTTTTGATTTTATATATATATATATATATATTAAAAATTTCAAGCATACCATGCTAAAAATGGAATTGAGATAAAAAAGAAAATGAAACTAGAAGAGTATTTCTTGTCTCTTATAAATTTGAATATACTTTTGAAGTTCAAATATTTGATTGATTGAATTCTTTATAGGGCACTTTTACTAATAAATCATATCTTTTATGCTTTTATTATTGTATTGCCTTCGTTTCATACAAAATAGCATGCATTTACGAACTTGAATTATTTTTCCAAATGTTTATAATATTAAAATTAATTTTCCTTTTTACTGAAATTTGATTATAATTAGTTCAAGTAAAAAATTAAATAGATTTATATTATATTATATTGTTTTGTACTAGGTTAATTGTAAGTCTTTGAAAAATTTCATCTTATTTTTGCTTCTTATATGCATCATAAATAAATAATTATAGATAAATATACATTGTATGAGGATTGCTTAGGTTAATACTCCTAAATAAAGCATTAACAAAAGATAAAATATATTTTTTATGATTGTAATAGACATTTTAAATTTATTTTATGAAAATTAATTCGTATAAAGCATGGGACTGTTGCTGGTGTAAAGAAAGGATCTTTGTTGGAAAGTGAGGATGAAATGCCCATTGATGAGAAAATCTCTTTCAATGTTCTTTTTTGCAAAGAGTTGACAGATAAAATGGTAGTCATGAAGCTACAACTAGAGAAAAGTTCTATAATAAATTTAAAGTAAAGATAAACTAAAAAGCCTAAAAGAAGGTCAATTGATAGGAAACAAAAGAACAAGAAGCAGAAAATAAGGCAAAACCAGAATCAATTTAGATCATCCTTTTCAATCGCATCATCTTATCTTTTAGTAGGAGTAGGCATTAGGCAACCAAGTTACAACCTTCTGCATTGCTGAAGGTACTTATCGTATAATGATCTTATTTAGATTGGACTTTATGAAGAATATTAATATCTTGCTTGCATCTGAATCTTTTAACCAAAAACATGTAAAATCCATTATTTTCATGACTATCAAAGGAATATTTGAATCTTTTTGCCCAAAATTTCTCTTTTAATGCAGGAATATCATTTTTATCTCCAACTAAAACAGAATGACTATTGCAACCAGCGGTCAACCATCATCTACGGTCAATCTATCAACCACTGGTCAATACCACATGCCTAGAGTTGAAGATTTCTCAACCCTAGGCTTGACCCCTCTAGGCCCATTTTAGCTCCTTTGGATCAATTAAATTTTAGGCGAGATTAAATTAGTACTAATTTGAGAATCGTGTTGGGTCGTAGGTACGATTATGATATGTACCTCTTGGTTCGTAGGCTCGTGAAGAATTATCACATGGATTGGTTGCTTTATTGACTTAATTCAAAATCATTTATCATGTACTCAAAAAAAAATTATCTATCATATGACATTATCAATTTGAACATCCGAGCCACATCGAAAATTCCAACCCTTAGGTCTCGATCTCTTCACCCGAGTGTGAGTTTGAACAGAATTAAAATTAGTTTGAGTAGAATTTCTTATTTTTGAAAGATATCATGTTAGGCACATTTAAATATTGAACTGATCTAAGTAGTAGTCCGTTGGGGGATGGCGTAATTGATCTACACTGATGAGATTTTAAAATCAAATTCTTGTGCCGAGTTGAATCGGCATGGGATGGTAAAAAATGTCAAATTGATCGTTGAGATCTTAAATTTAAACTAAGATAAAAATACTACCATATAAAAAAATAAAAGTATAACATTTTTTTTTTGAATAACATCGTTGAGAGATCTTCTTCAAAGTAGTATTCTGTTTTGGAAACAAAAGCAAAAGCACAAACATCATAACTTTGCCAGTTATTGAAAATCTGTACTTAAAAAACTCTTGTAGAAATCTAAACTAATTATTAAAATGCTAATTTCTTTGGTATATATGTCTCCAAACAATTTAGTAGAAATCTCTTGGCAAATATAGGTTCCATTTGATTCATGCTATTTTTAATGTAATGCAATTAAATTATATTGCAGAATTAAATTACAATATCTGATAATCCAACATAAATTAGAACAAGATCATATAAATAATCAAATTCACTATATAAAACAATATTTAATTAATTAAGTCATATGTTAAAGAACTTAACCTCTTATAATCAAAGTTCAACCCTTATGATAATAAAAATTCAAATGTTATAATTTAATTAAGAAACATAATTCAATCACACCCACACATATCCATAACGTTACCAAAAATCATTTATTTGTTCTATCTCATCGCAATCAAAATTTTAATACAGCAGTTAAATGATAAGATTTCTCGTCATTGTTTTATTTTAGGTAAGTTCGAATTCATAAAATTTAAAACACGCAATAAATTCACAAATCATTAGAGAAAAACAACCAAAGTTTGAAGAAGAGCGGCACTCCAAAGGCAACAATGACAGAAAATTACAACGTCAACCGAAGCAAATCAACGGTGGAGATCGAATTAGACAACTTAATCATGTCAAAACCACCATCTACAGTTTCCGGCGAGTAAATAAATCCACAGGAACGCCATACCAAACATCACAATCGTACCGTCCGAAGCATCGGCCGACGAGGTACTCTCGCCGGTGGTGGCGGCGGCGGTAGCCGAAGACCCGAGCGGAGGTAGCGACAAGACATCGGGGACCATGTTGTCCGGATTAGGAGGGCTCCGGCTCGCCGGGATGGTCACCGGAGTTCCGCCACCGCCACCCAAACGTGGCGACGGGAACACCGGCAACACGTCCGGCGACAATGCTGCTGCAGGGGGTTGCACCGACGGCTCCGGGGCTCCCGGGAGGAACGATGGCGCTGCGGAGATCGACGAGATTGGCAGCCCCGCGGGATGATGGGAAGGGGAGAATTCGGCGTTGGTGGGTTCCAAGAAGCAGCAAAAGCATAAGAAGAAGAAGAAGAAGAAGAGTGGCAAGGAAGTGGTCCGTGAGAGGGTGGTGATGAAGGTGGAGGCATCCGCCATTATAAAGAGACGGTGGCTGGGATATGGTGGTATGGTGTGCCGTCCTGAAAGAAGAACAAGAAGCAGAAGAAGAAGATGAGGAAGAGGGGTCGGAGATGGCGATGATCACGGGACAGGTGGTGGTGGTGTTTGGTGGTGGACTCCTGGATGCACTTCGTTTGTCCCAATGGAGTTGGACGATTCCCTTCGGCACCCGCAGTACTGCACCAGTGGGAATGCACCTCCCACTTGCCCCAAATTTACCACCGCAGAAAATTCCTTCCCCTTCTCTGTTAAATTAAATTACCATTTACTGACAACCATAATTTTTTGTTGTTCTTAGCTAATCGAGTTACGAATATAATTAACTTACAGTTGCTTAAAGTACCGTAGTTATTGGATAAAATTATTTATTTCCGAATGACTTTCACACAGGTCTGTTTCTTTTCCCTTTTCGGAAAAATGTCATTGTTGGTGGTAGTTACAGCAAACTTGATTATAACTATTCATCGGTCACATAACTTAATACATCGAATGAAAACAATTTAATGTTGTTTTTTGATGATATGTACACGTGTATACAGGACAAGAAGAAGAAGATTGGTGAATGTGTGACAAAGGCTGGCGGTTGCTTGGTGCGGTGTGAGCAGAAATTATTATTATTATTTTCCATCCGTTTCTTCTTCTCCGAGAGATGAGATTTTTCTGTTAATACACAATCTTGCGTCAAATAAATCCATTGTTTGAAAATGCAAGTACTGATGTTTCTTTTTAAATCTACATCTCTACCGAGTGTTCTGATTTGTTGGTCAAGAAGAAATGATAAAATCTTTAGTCTTTTTATTTAAAAAATATTATCTTAATATTCAATAACATGATCTGCTTTTTAACTTATTTTTAACTAAAGAATCTAACAACCGGCTCGACGTAGAGTACGTAAAAGATGTGAAATCTAACTTGGATATTCAATCGGTACGTAACGTAGACATCACTAATCTTACCAATGTTTACTTTTTTTCTATTTACTCGTCTGTATTTAAGTTTTAGCCTTATTTGTAATTTTTTTTATTTGTACTCTACAACTTTTTTTAGTTGCATAATCCGTACTTCCTTTAATTAAAATTCGTTATCTCGTTAAAAAAGCATTGAGTACCGGTATTTAAGTAACCAACGCACGCAGGTTGGTTTGTTACCTACGAAAATATACAAACACACCACAGATCCTCGGGCCCACGCTCGTCGCCGCCGACGTCGTCGTCGTCGTCGAGATTCCCAGCCACTCTGTTACTCCCCGCCCGTGCTCTCCCGCATTTTGTATCCTTCCTCCTCTCCCCGATCCCTGACCGATCCCGTCGGCATCCGTGGTGGCGCCCCCGCAAGGTACCTACGCCATTTCCTGCTGCCGCACCTTGGAATCTTTCTCTCACGACGTCCATTTGTTTTACATTTTTTTTTTCGCTTCTAGTGTTGGCGGGAACGAGAAGTTTTGCATTCGTCCTTTCGTCCGAGAACTGCTGCTTCTCGTTTGTTTCCTTTGTGTCGGTTTCTGGTCTCTGCACAGGTTTTGTTGTTGGAGCAGGGGAGGATTTTTTTTTTTTTTTTTTGATTCCTCATTTTTTTGTTTTTTTTCTTGATTATACTTGTGAAGAAAGTGGAGGAGGAGGATGGGATCGGAGCGGGAGCTTCTGGTGATCGAGCCGTGGGAGCTGAGATTCGTCCGTGAGTTTTCGTCCCCGTGTTCTGTTGTCCATATCTAGTCTATTTATTTCCTCTGTTTCTGTTAAGATTTTTATATATTCAACCTTCCTGTTGTCTTGATCTGGTTTTTGGATTGTGTGCTATAGTCAAACAAGATTTTGAAATGAGGAACCTCGAAGTTTTTGGGATCGGGTGCACTGACTTGTACATGGCAAAACGCCTTGAACGCTTTCCTAGCGAGATGGATGGTGGCTACTTAATTGCCCTACGAATTTCTGTCTTTTCTATGGTAGTAGAGGACGGAGTGACAATACAGCTCTACTTAATTAGCATCGTCAATGTTGCGTTAGAAGTCACATTTTCATGAGTTTCTTAGGTTTTTCTAGTGTTCTGTGTGAACTCACTGATCTTCAATTATTTCACTTGTCATTATTAGGTTCTAGGCTTCTTGGAAGATTACTCATGATGTGATGATGAAGAGTTTGCTCCTATACAAAGGAATTCCAGGTTGTGGAATGTGTAAGGGAATTGGTTGAGATGGTATGTGCACATGGTGTAGATCAATTTTATAGAAGATGTTTGTGAATATGAAGTTGGATCATAAAAGGTTAAGGAACAAAACCAGAATGAAAGGGAAGCATGGAGATGCTCGAGATGGATTGCTCTTCAAGAAGTTGAAATGATTCTTCTCCTCCTACTGTATATCATTACTTACCAACAGCGATGGAGGCAAATAAAGGAGTATCTGTTTGAATCGACGCCCAAAAAAAAAAAAAAAAGGAGTATCTGGTACATCTCATGTTCTGTTTCTGCAAGGATTAATCCATATTTTTATTTAAATCTGCCTGCCCAACCAGATCATTGACACCTATCCAATATTATCTTATCTTGATCATATTTGATCAAGATTAAAAAACACAATAACTTAAGTACCTTACCATCGATAACAAGACTTCAGCTATATGGCTTCTTTCCTATGGTCACTCTAACACGCTCCCCTTAGAGCTCCTCATGGAAGAAGAAGAACAAGATAAAGGAAGCAAGGAATACTTGTGGATGCTCAATGGTGTGTCTATAAATAAAGAATTCAGGAACCTCCATCTACTTTTATATGACTCCTATGCATAACACTCTCACTGCAACTTCAACCATTATCTAACATTGCTTGTGGAAATAGATCATGCATGTAAAAGTCTTTTAAAAGTCAAGGTGTAAGTATTGTAAGTCAACCATTGAGGGATATATATATTCTTAGCATTCAAAAAGCTGATTTTTATTGTACAGATGTATTATGGAATTTTTATTTCCTAGACTTGAACAATTTCCAAGTATTTTACCTTTGGATCTTCAAAAATTGGTTGTAAGCTTGAATTATTATGAAAATCATACGATCCTTGTGATACATCAATACATGCAAATGGAGATCTTAAGCATTATTTGCATTTTACATATTGAGTTTCATTTTTAGATTTTTTGCATTGATACATATATGAGTTGAAAGCCTGAGAATTATCAAATTGTTGTGTAGGACCTATCACTCTATTAATTCTTCTCTTTTCTTTGCCTTGCACTTCAAACTTTAAACGTATTTTTTGTGCTAAATATTTTATTTTTGCCTAAAGACAATCTGATGATTCAAGAAAGCATATTTGGTAGTTTAATTGGAAGTTTGACAAATTTTTTTCAATGTGGCAGTGGAATTGAAGAAACAAAGTTCATGTTTGATGCAATTAACCAATATCACAGACAATTACATTGCATTCAAGGTTAGAAGCAGATGCATGTGTAGAACTATTGTAAATGAGTAAAGAACATTTTCTTGTCTTTTCAGAGACATTTGATAAAATTGGGAGTAAAGAACATTCTTGTGTGTTTTTGATAGGAATTACTATTCAATTCTAAAGTTTCATTGTGGGAACTCGTATGTATCATTGCCTATAAAAAAAATCATGATTGACTCCCTCCAATACAGAATGTTACAAAAATACAATTAATCATTTATTCAGTTTCAACCACTAGGCAAATTGTACTCAATGTGTCTAGCAAATTATTTAATTATTAGTTATAAATTTAACGCTTATTAACTTTTTGTACTTAAACTACACATAAAGTTAAACTTTAGTATGTAACAATGTTAATTTAAGATTTTGAATTTGTTTATGTAGTGATCATTATAGATATACATGGAAGAAAATGATTCATTGGCTGACCCTATGGAATGGGATGAGTCGAATTGTTGTTGTGATCATTGTCAATTTTTTCTTATTAATTTTTTTCTAATAATAAATTAGAACTTTCTAATCTTAGTCACATATATCTAAAGTATAAATAATGGTGTCTTTTTTATTTCATGATTTGCAGGTTAAAACTACATCTCCTGGGAGGTATTATGTGCGACCAAATGCTAGCATTGTTTTACCAAAGTCAACTTTGGATGTAATAGGTAGCTCTATGTATCTTATCCATATAGTGTATTATGTTCTAATTATTTCAGTACAAATGATATTATTTATTTTGGCTATCAATACGTGTGTGTTCTGCTGAACATATCTCCCAGAGTCCTACTCATTATATTTGATCATATAGCTTTCTTTTTATGGCAATGAGCAAATCAACTCGAAACCAAAGAGAATATTGTTGGTTTCAAATATTTCTAATAATTACACTATTCATTATTAAAGTCTTTGTAACATAAAGTCCCTTTCATCATGTACTAGAAGAAAAAATGCAAAAAATCTTGGCTATTCTTATATAAAGTCTACAAACATAGTCTTCGACTGTCTTTAAGTGCAGTGCATTTGATGCATTGAGAGGTAGGGATCTCTAGACTTTTTAGGGTCGTATCTTTTACATAAGATAATTACGGCAGGACACCAAATAGCCATCATCCTCGTCTAATACAGGAAATCAGAGTGTGAAATGAAACCTTCATCATTTAATCTTCTTGGCATATGCTTTATTTATGGATATTTTTCTTTCTCCATTTTTTTCTTGTTAATAGACATGATCAACATAAGGATGATTTTCGTTGATTTCAATCAAGATTTTTTTTTTTGGTAAAATGGATGACATGCAAAAAATGAATGAAAAGAAAAATAACAATATTTTCAGCAATGACAATCAACTCTTAATCCGACTATGCAGGATTGACAATATGAATCCTTTCTTTTCATTCCTATCAACCACTCTATTTTATATTAAATTATGTAGTTTCAAATTTTTTTTCATTCTCATGTAAATTTTGATTCTCCTTGATTCTTTTCAAATATGCATAGATTTATTAATTTTCCGCCTTCACAAATGCATATATAGGTTTTGTTTTGATGTGATAAAACCATTTAAGGTTATTTTCTCTCGTTTTGTTCTTATTTAGCACAACTTTCACTATATATGGGATGAAATTATTCTTAATTTATCTTTTAAAGTATTACTGCTCATTTCTCTCAACAAGCAACATTCATCTTTTATAGACTTACATATTTTTATTTTGACAGCCCAACCCTCTAACGAGAGTATACAGTTTTTTAATAATAAGACAAGGATATGAGAATATTAGAAAAATGTCAAAACAATAATATGTATGAATCATTGGGCATGGACGACCTCTTCAATGGGGTGCTTGCTTCAATTCTTAGCCTAATTAAGTAACTGGTTTGACCTTCAATTCTTAGGTACCAAGGTGCCTAGCCTTGATAACACATTATAATGACACCTGCTTTTGTTATGCTTTAAAAGCATCCATTAATTGTTCCTGTCTGAAGAAGGCAATAATTTTGAGTTAAATCTTATAGTTTTCAGTAAATCATGAATGACACCATAGGTGGTCATACAAAATCCTTAAGGTAAGGCTAGGCCACTAAGTAGTGAGTTTGGCTTGTATTACGTGGATTATGGAAATAGCTTTGGTGTTTTGCTATCTACTTCTTGAAGGATGTGGTGGTGAACAGATTGCCTTGGGCCAGAGGGCATAATCTCTACCCCCAACCAATGTGTGGTACTTAACTAACAAGCTTTCATAATTTGTACCAACTTTTGATTGACGTGTTATTATTTGATTTTGTATATGCAGTCACTTTACAACCCCAACGGGTTATTCCATCTGACATGCAATGCAGAGATAAGTTTCTCGTTCAAAGTACAGTTGTCCCTTTTGGTACAACTGAGGAGGAAATTAGACCAGAACTGGTAAGTGTTTGTGAGGACATCTGTTCTTAGTTTTTCCCTATTGATTTGTGATTTTGATTTTTCCTTCTACAGTTCTCCAAGGAACAGGGTAGGTTGATTGAAGATTGCAAGCTAAGAGTTGTTTTTCTTGCACCACCATATTCTCCAATTCTGCAACAATCTAAGGGATCTTTCAAGAAGGAGATGTCTTTAAATGAAACTTCTTCTGAAGTTTCCAACTTGAAGGAAGCAAATTCCTTGGAAGAGGTTCCTGTTAGTGAAAAAATAGTTTCCCAAAAGTCCCCTTCACTTACAGAATCTGAGGTTGTGCCCAATCTAAAAATAGCTTCCATTGTACAAGAATCTCCAGTTCTCACGGAAGCTCATGTTATTAACGATGCACATTTCCTGAAAGATCAAAAATCAACTGGAGCTGAAAATATATACCCCTCTCATGTAAGATAACTAATGTTGCCTTGTTATAGTAATATCATAATTATTTACTTTTCTTATGAATGTGAAAATGATTTTATATGTTTTAACAATTTGACAGTTTTTTCTTCCATTAATTCTTCCAGAATTTTTGAAATTCGTTATACAATAATGCCATTATAAGTTTAGCAAATGGCAAGGTCTTACCGTCTTTGTAAATGTCTTTTCAGGTCCCAAAAGATGTGGAGGAATTCAAATTGAAGCTCTGCCATTTAGAATCCAGGCTAAATGATGTAAGTGCACATGTTTTGAAGTTGTTGGCTTCAGCAATGCATATTTTGTCAAATATGTCACCTATTTTTTATTATAGCATTGACAAGTTATTTTGAATAATTTAATCAAACAACCGGATGTCCAAGTAATACTTGATAACATTCTTGATCATAGGAGATCAATGAAGAATAGATATTCATATGAATTTGGATGTGACAAGCTATAAATTTGCGTTAGCCATTATTCTTAAACTAGAATGTAGGATGACTAAAATATGGATTTAAGTACATACTTTAACATTTTTAAATATTTATTATCAGTATGTTTAAATACATACATCCAAATCATGTAAAATCAAATGTATGTAAAACAATATCAAAGTGCCCATTACATCCTCATTTATAAACTACAAATCAAAAAGAGTCAATCGGTACTAGAAAGCAACCTAAGATTGATGAAGTTTAGTTATGATTCTTCTATGCCGAGCCAAAAGCTTTTGTTCAACTGTGAAAGGAGAGATATGAGGTGATGGAGTACTGAATCATTAGTAGTTTGATTCTTTGGACAATGCATGAAGCCTCAATCTTAGTCAAGCTAGCCCCTAGTCAAACAAGTAGATTTATTCCTTGATCCTTTCTTGTTGGCGTGGTGCTTGTTGGAGAGATTAAACAACTATGTTAATAGTCACGGTATCTTAGCATTTACAATCATGCATTGGAAGGAAAAATAAAGAGATCCATACATAAATTTTCATAATAAGCTAAATAGTCATGTACAAGACCAAAGCATTCATAAAATATGTAAAATCTATTCAAGAAGTACTGCAGCCAAATTCCCATCAGTCCACTCATATCTCAGTTGTATCCCTTCATTTTCTTTTCCATTCTACCCTTGATAATCCACTCATCAATAGTAAGTGATACGTATTGGATATGGATAAATTGGGATCTTGAAGAAAAATTCCCTGTACCTACTAGGAGGTATGAATATCAAAAATTCGGTTTTGAATCTTCTTGGAAAAATAATCTCAAGAAAATGAAAAAAATTTACAACATGAAAGACTTGTAAAGAATGTATAATGTATATCATATCATGTTCACACATACATGTGCTTTTGTAGTAGACATCATACCTTTTAAGGCAGCACCTATCCCAAGCGCCAAGGCATGTATTGGTTATGTCTTGGCTGTTCACTTCACCTTACCTTAATGAAGTGGATCTTTTGTTAGATCCATTTTATGAAATATATGTTTTTAAAGGTTTTTAAATGTTAAAAGACTGCTTGATCTTTACGTGGATGCCATTTTATATGAATCATATGTCTGTTGCTGGATATCTTTCAGTCTGAGAGGATCAGCACTATCTTGAGGAAGGAGAAAAGTTTAGTTGCACTAGAGAAGGAGAAGTTGAGAAAGGAACTGGTTGGTATCCTAACCTGTGGTAGTTTTTCCTTTATTACAAATAATTCTGCTGTATCTTGTTGAAATACAAGATTACCATTTCGTCTTCACTGTACGCTTTTTGTACTTTGATAACCCTCTTTTTGTTACATTTTCATTCATCACCTCTTGAAGTATTGGTGTTTGACATTTCACGTCTACTGTTTGAAGCCATTTTTGCTCCTGAGATGTTCAGTAAAACGACTGTAATTTGTACATATTAAGTCATCTTGGTCCTACTTCATATTTTGTGCTACTTTGTCTTTGCATTTTGTTCGGAACCAGGGATTTCAAGTATAACCTTCACGTACTACAAGAAATTTCAGGTGTTTTTGTAAAGTGTAGCCAAGTGTTGCATTTGACTCCCAACAGAGCCCTTGCAGTATTTATTTTCCTGCAATTACTACTCAAATATTTGTAGTCCCGTATTCATGAGATTTGCTTCTGATTAATGAAATCTTTCTGTCCAGATGTTATTGAAGGCGAAACCTATTGCAAGAATACAGGTGGGCTATCCAATTTTATTTGTTTGTTTTGTTGGGCTAGTTGGCTTCGTCCTTGGGTATCAGTTGCACGGATGAGAATTCTGGACTTTTTCCATGTGATTGAAACTGGCGTTTGAAAATATATCATCATTGAATAGAAATTCAACAAAGGTTGTCATTTTAAATAGAAAATTTAGGTGGTGTTTGTGACTAGCTATTGAATGAAAAGTTTCAATTAAATTTTTGCTGAAGAAAATTTGATAACTAAGCCTTTTCAACTCTTAGTCTATGCCAATTTATGTATTGACAATGATGTTAAATACTGAGAATCTATTTGTGCATCGAAAATGATGGGAAATGAAACGATGAAAAGGTCTAAAGATAATGAAAGATGAAAATAACGGAAAATGACATCTTTACAGTAGTGTTTGTACGGAAATAATAAGAAATTGAAGTTGAGATTGTATAGTTATTGAAATTAATAGGAAATAAAAATATAACATTTTTTTATTTGGATCTTAATCAATATGATTAACATTAAATTACATAAAAAATTAAAAAAATTATTATTATATTTCAAGTAGATTATTTTAATTTTAGTTTTTTAAAAATAAATGGTAGAAAAAAAAAAAAAAAAGATTGCACGTTCGTAAAGAGATTTCATAAAAGATAAAGATAACCTTGCTAATAAGTAGTACAAAATTTCAACAATATTATTCAACACAATACAGCGTCTTTCTTTTACAAAATAGATTATAATATAAAATAAATAATTATACAAATAAATAAACTATATATTTCAATGATAAAATGATAATTAAAATTCAGGTATCACCAAATGGTTCACAAGCTTTGTTCGAAGGATACAACACTCACTAGCCTACGGTCTAAAATGGAGCAACCGACAGTGGACGGACGACGATTTCCTATTCACAATTGACACTTCTCGGTACGGCCACACGGTTTCTCGTCTCACTTAGCCAAGTCACCTATCGATTCCAATACGTCCACCAGTCTATTCGTTTCCAATTCGATCAACACCTATGCGCTACTTGTTGCACAACACCAAATCGAAGAAGAAGCTACGATGCCGATGGTCATGGCTAGGAGTCTCCCTCGCACCCTCAAGTCGACGTATGTGAATGTCAGGACGAAGTGGAAGGATGTGTTCTACGATGCCCTTGATGTTGCCAATGAGCCTTAAGGACCCAAAGATTGTCCTCTCCCTCAAGAATATCATCGTGCAAGCCCCCGATGGTTGCATCCTTGGGTTTGGAGCTCGGGTCCGTCGATTGCATTAGGTGAGTGGTGACCTTTATCGAGGTGGAGAGGGACGGAGAAAGAACTCCTACCCGTCAGATTGGTTCTCTCTACAATTTGGAAGGCCGCCATCTTGATTAGCTACGGGAGGAATTGGCGAAATTCGTCACGGCAACTTGAATCTAAGTTTTGACAGGCAAAAAGCAGGCTTGGAAAAAGGGGTGACCTTTTCTAGAAGGCAAAAAGAGACTTTTGTCTCTTCACCAAAGCTGTTGGCAAGAGTAAGGGGGGACTCTCTTGTCGAATGGAATATACCCATCTTCAGGTAAGCAATTGATCCAGAATGATAAAAAGAGTGGATTTGCATTTCCTTTTTGGCTATATGTTAGACCATTCTTCCAATCGAATTCTAAAGAAAGAGAAAGTATTTACAGTGGCACTTCTAGATAAATCTTTATATTGTGAGGCAAACCATTCAAGATTGTCAAAGCTCTTAGCGACCCCCTTTGCCACATGAGGCTGTAGTATGTTCCAAGGGTTGGGCTGTTCGCCTGTTCAAAGCGGTGCGCGACCTGGGTTCAGAGGGTTTCACAATGATGGTGAGGAGATCACATCGACATGGTGGCATTCGACATCGGGATAGAGAAAGTTTCAAATCTAAGTGTTCATTAGTACCGTTCAAAAAGTTGCATCGAAACCAGAGGTTACATTGGACATTTCTGCTTGCTTCGAAGGGATCCTAATGCAAAATGTTGTCTAAACGAGTTTTAACACGGTAAAGATGATAGAAAATTATTTTTCATCATCTCTGACAACACACAAATATAGAAAATGATGAAAAAGATTTCTTATCATTTCATCATTTCTAGTAACACAAATTCTTACTTAAATTTGTTTTTAAAAATGTGCAAAATATGTTCACCAGAACGCAGGTGATGAAATGAACATACTGGGGTTTCTCATTTACCAGACACAAAAACTTGGACGCATGACTGTATCTTTTCAAATCCTTTTGTTTCTTTCATGCATTTAGAACAGTTCGTCTTATCGTCGAAACAAAGACAGTGAGATGCTTTTTAAGAGGAAAATTCTCCAAACTTGTTCTCTGAGCCGGTAAGGTAAGATATATCCCGCCAAGATACCAACTACACACGATATGAATTTTTTTGTTCCTGGTGTATTCATAAAGTAAAAAATTAAAACTGTGACCGAAATAAATTTACATGTACCTTGTCAAGTACAAACTGTCCTCCATTATCGAAAACTATAAAACATCCATTAAAAACCCTGTAATGTAAACAGACATCTGTGAACTTTTCTGGTCGTCCGAAACCATCTGAATGGTCGTCTGGTCGAAGGAGAACAGTTCTCGCTGCAACCATACAAGAAACTACTGTACATGGAGGTGATCGATTCCTTCTCCTAGGAGGCGGGTACGCTATGTTCGGTGGGCGAGCCCGAGACGAATGGGACGAAGCCTCTGCCGCCAAACACGGGGCGCATGTAGGCGTTGTCGAACTTGCGCCAGTAGTAGTGCACCGTGTGGGCCGGCGTGGTCAAAAGCATGCGAAGGCTGTTGGGGTTTGCGATGTGGTTGCCCGGTTCCTCCTCGCGCGCCGGCCGCCCGTTCCCGAGAAGCGGGGAGACGACCGAACTTGGACCTTGGGCGCCCGGCGGGCCACTGGGCGTGCGGGTCAGCCCGGATGGTGGTAGTAGATGCCTCACCAGGGGCTTGGTCAACAGTCCAAACACCTGAACAAAATCCATTTCAACAAATTATTAACAATATACATAACGATCTTCAAAAGCTATGTTATACTTGGAACAATATCTACCCATCTGCTCTAACTAACCATATGGAAATGTGCTCGGTTCGAATCTCAGCTTCTTCTTAACACAACAGTTTTTCTTGTTAAGAAAAAGACTTGAAAATAACGAAAGAAGAATCCAATCCAAGAGAATATATATGTAGGTGAACAACGAGAAGAGAGAAGCCAATACAGAAACGGAAAAAGAACTTGCTCACAACAGTCAAAATTATTTAGCAGAAAGTATTATTGGAGGATGCAGGCGGCTTACCACAGTGCTAAAAAGGACAACCGAGATGGTACTCGTGATCATTATTGCATTCTGACGTAGTCGGGTGTACCCAGATCTCGTAAACTGCAATTAGATATCAGGCGGTCGGCAAAAAGATCAAGCTAACAAAACAAGTTCCATCAAGAAACAGTACCTACGGTAATTGCAGATGAAGAGGTGAGAACAAAAAACTGTTATAAAGTACCGATGATCTATTTAAAAAAAAAGATACTGACGAACTGAGTCGGCGTTAAACAAATTTTTCCAGAAAATTGAATCCAGTATTGACACTATTGTTTACAAGCAAAAACATGAAATGTTCCGAAAATAAAACGTAAAAACAACATAGATCAATTAATGTCTTATTTCACTATGGGTGTATTTACTTATCCGTAATCTAGATAGATATAATGTAATGTAATTACATTTCTTAGGTACGTTACAATATTTCATCTTTTATGATTATAATTTTTGCAATTTGATTATGAGAAATGAGACGTCACTCAACTAATTAAATATGAACTGAGATGCCAACATTGATTTTTTTTATATAATTTTATAATTAATTTATATTTTCTTATCAAACATTGCGATTTGATTTTGTAAGACAATTTAATTACTTTTTACATTAAGGTTTCGGTCAATTAAATACGATCTATGTGAAATCTGAAAATGAATTATATACCTAGTAACAAAAGACATTTGATACTGTGATTAGGCATCAAATAAAAATTAGCAAATTTACATTTTTGAAACTTGAAATTATCTAAAGAAAGAATCGTGTGCTTCCCCTTGTTCAATAAAATAAAGGTTCAAAGTGTAAAAGATTATTGTTCATATTTTACCTGACTGTAAGCAAGTGCCATGGATACAGCACCTCTCATAAGACCCGCCCACCATATTGTCACCTAGGATCGGCTTAGCAAGTAAAACAAGGTGCCTGAAAGAGATACCACAGTAATATACAGACTCAAATTGAAAAAGGAAACCCACTTGTTGATTTATGCTTATTTTCTCAAGAGGAGATCTCGTGATCAAGTTTGATAAAAATGACAGAGGGAACACAAAAGCTCCTCTCCCAACCAAAACTAAGCCCATCAAAATGGAGCTCACAGCAACTGATATTCCAGGACTGCCAAAAAAATTGAAGTGAGCAAAAATGTAATCACCTATATAGATGACAATTTAGTTAACAGTCACAGTAATCAAAATCAAAAAGTTTTACTTGGTTCAAAGGTATACCATCACTAATAGAAAATTCTAAACATAACTTGAATGACAAAAAGGTGCAAGTCTATGTTTAGTTTAACTGGGTTGGACGATAAGAAAGCAGACAGTATGAAGAATTTATCAACTTAGAAATGTACTGAATTCGATGTCTATATGGAATATAACATACCTATTACTCACGAACCTCCACTTCTCAATATCCATTGCATCCATTCCCACGTAAAGGAAGATAAAAATCTCAGCAACGAATGACAATGTTGCAAAAACGTGCCTGAAATGAATTAACATGTCATATAAGCAGATAAATGACACAGGACAAGACACATGGTAGAACCAACCACAATTGAAAACATACTTGGTTGTCACTCTTGAATTCTCAGTTATGTTATGCCACGTATAGTGAGACATTAGTATCCCACAGAAAAATACCGTCAGAATACCACTTAAGTTTAATAACTGTGGCATCAATCAAATTATGAAGGTAAACATTTAGTTGGTGACAATTAGAACATAATCAGGAGTGGTATTAAGCAATCAAATCATATAACAAAGGTGGTGAGTTATACTTCAGACAATATATAGGACAGGTAAGCCAGGAGAATCATATGAGCAACTTCACGATCAGTAGAATGCCTGGCACATTAGAATGAAATAAAAATAAGCATGAATTCAAATGTTTCCTCAAATGCCAAACCAACAATTAGAGTGTCAGAACAATAAGATGATCGTATCATTAAATCACATCTTCATTGAGAATTCTCTATTTTTGTAACATAAAATCCACTGAAGTAAAAGATAACAGAGAAAAATTACAAGTTTGGAAAAGCATCAGAAACAAAATAGATCAGAACCTGCCAAAATATAGAAATTTGACAAGGATAGCACTTAGCAGTCCTGCCTGCAGAAGAATGTTGATTCAACTTGTCAGAAACAGGGATGCATACCATAAACCTACAACATGTACAACAATTCAAATGAAGTTGAAGCTTACAAAAATCCCAAGAGAGGTGCTTGCAGCAAATAAGTACAAGAAATTGCCAACAAACTTTAAGAAAATGGCTGTGCTGATATCACTGAGATTAAAATTATGAATCGCATTAAACAGCACAATAGAAGTGGCATCATTGACAACACCTTCACCAAATACCAAACTGTATAATAAAGGTGTCTCATCCTGGTTAAGGACCTATTTCATGATAACAATCACAAGGAATTATTGAATAATATGTATATCATGATTTGGTGACCTTCTAAAACAACTTAAATTCTAACCTGCAAGGTGCACACAGAATCTGTCGCTGAGAAAATTGCTCCAATTGCTGGAAAGTCAGAAGCATGTGTAAACTTAGAGCTTGATCCAATATGAAACTACTGATGGCAAATAAAAAGGTAAAAATAGAGAAATAATAACAAAGAAAAAAATCAGTAAGGTATAGGGCATGTTTGAGGATATACCAAGATAATCCCCTAGTTCCAATTGACCTACGTCCAGTTTACTCAAAAGTCCAATGGCACCTGCATCAGTTTGATATCAGAAAATTACAAGAAAAACATGTGATATATGATAACTTTCTAATTGCCTTCAAAACGAGTTATTAAAGAAAAAGGAAAACCCAATACACAAGGCTCCCACAATGTAGAGATTTAGGAAGGATCCAACTGTACAAAGTAGACAACATAAATGGAATCTAAGACTCTTTGCATGAAGCTAGGTATATAGCAACAGCATAGCAACAGGGGAAATGATTATTCACATGTCGTTATTCTTGTACATATGTTATTACTGCAATGTCAAACGGGAAGCATTGCTGATCTTTCTAATGATTTTTTTTTTAATTTAAAAGGTGAAGAAATTACTAGATGCACAAAATTCAATATGTGGACAATACTGAAATCATATCTTCGAGGGTCAGATTTTAAAATGACAAGGATATGTATGTTTCAAAATGAAGCAGCAGTGGCCTAACCTTTGCCTTTTTTATTATGTTCTAAGCCTTAATTCTTGTTCCAAGTTTTCTATTTGTTTTATTTTTTTGTTCTCTTAGTCTGCTCTAAATTATTTAGAAAAATTTTGGTTATAGTTTCATATGTTTAGGAATTCCTTTTGTTTGAGTGGCATACACTGCAGAATTCCAAAGATCAACAAAATTTCATATACTCACGCCCTAAATAATTAAATAAATTTATCCAAGCAAAAGTGTACCCTGGAACACACTATTCTGTATCCATCATTACTTTCTTTGTTACAAGCTGCATGAGAGTTAAAAGCCCAAAGATCATAGAGAAAAAGAAAATGCCAGTTTTTCAGTAACAGACTACATTACGAACAGAAAACTAATTAGCCCACTTCTCAAAAGATTATATAGCTGTTTCCTCATGGTTGCCTGTATACATAAATTCTTCGCAAAAGTTTTTTGAGTCTCTACATATGAAAACTAACTTTTCTATTGAAAAGAAAATCATACCAAGTCCAATGATGGTAAAGGACACCAGTGTCCCAACTGCACCAAATAACATGATTGTTGCAAAGTTACGAAAGAATTGTTTCTTTTTAACCTGGAACCTAGATCAAGAAAAGGAAGAATGCAACATCATGCAATAGCTTTTAAATGTATAAATACCATAACATGACCAAGTTGAACTGGATGGGACCCAAGGAACTTGTAAGGCCATTGCATGCGATATTCAAATAGAACATTTCAGAGACAAATATCTGTGTGTTTTCCATTCATTATGAAGTAGATAAGAGTAAGTTCAAATTACCAATGCCTGGGTTGTTCCTTTACAAGAAAGGAGATTCAAGTAAGTAGGCCAGTTACTGAATTAAGCACTTCACCAAGGATATGTCATTTTACTTTGCTGGCGGTTATATATGCCATTTTTTTTACTTCCGGCTTACCATAACATATGGTCTGAAGGAGGATGGAGTGCACCGAGATCTCAATCTTAATTTATGCCTCACCTACCCCAGCCTATGTGTAACCAAATGGTTCGGGAGGGAGTTCAGTCATTTCAGCTCTTTCAATGGATAGCTCTCTAGCAGCTAGATTTTGAAAAAATGAATACAGATAGGTTGGCTTCTAAATCAGAAATTCACAATAATACCAAGAAGAAATCAATGGTTCTTAGGGTACAGGAAAAATATATTTCTAGATTAGGGAACTTGTTTAATATGCAAAAGACATTGGATTTCCAGTAATTAATATATTAAAGTTGCTGGGCTAAACATAGTTACAACGAAAATTATTTTTATTTCACTAAAACAAGTATGAAAAATACCCAAATGAATCACTGATTGGATAGATCTTAATGTGGATAAATACTGACATATATAAAGTTTAAGAATTTCGAATTCAGTCGTTCCCATAGACAAAATTAGACCGAGAATTCACAGGTTTGTACAGCTAAGTCATTGGAGCAGAACTTAAATCAGTCAGAAAAATCCAATCCTGATCCAATCTGCAAAGCCTACCACTTCCGACAAAAAGCAAAAAACATGGAAGACTATACTACCATGTCCACAAGAGAAACATAAGAACGGAAGACAAATAATGTACGGAAAGAAAAAAAAGACAAGATGAAATACCATTAGCTAAAACAAAATGGGATGGCCTAACTTACAATACCACAAATAAAAATTCAAACCTCACCCCGCATTAAAAATAATCGGTGGAAGAAGATAAACAAAGAACAGATCCTCACTAAACACCAGAATCCTGGAATTCTTCCAATCGGATGTCATCAGAATGACGGTCCCAGTGAACAACCCCTGCCACCAAACCCAAGAAAGTAAAAAAAAAATTCACTTCAAGCAAAAAAAAAGGGTGATCAGTAACGATCGGAAAGACAAGCTTACGATGAGAAGCGCGGTAATGGATTCGTTCATCCACCTGTGCTTTTCCAACCAATGCCCGACGACGATGCATCCCCAGAGCACGCTGGCAAAGATGAATATGGACATGAACGAGGCGTACTCCGTGGTCGACGCTTCCAGCACCGCCGCCGACGTTGTCAGGGACCCCGCCGCCAAATCGAGGCCCATGTCCATGGCGGCGAGATGCTGCCGAACAGGCGGAGTGGGAGGTCGCTTCTTTCCTTGGGAACGACGTCAACCAGTGGCAGCTTCGAGTGCTTTATATATGCCGAGGTGACACGACAGCAAATGTTTATTGATTTATGCAGAAAATAAAATATTTGGTAGATTAATTGATCAACACCAAGCGTCCAGAATTATGGGACTACATCTATAATTGATATAAAATAAAAGATTTGATGTGATAAATTTTATAAAAAATTAATGAGATTATGTGTTATAATTTTATGAGAAAATTTTGGAATTTTAATGTCGATCAGAGTTTTTATTCAACTTAAGTATAAATAATAATAATTGTGATAATGATGACTAACTCGTAAAATGTTGTACATAATCTCAGTTATGCATAATTTAAACGTCTTATAAATAAAACAAAACGTGGTTACGATTTTCTTGAATCTTATCCGAAAGAAAGAAAAAAAAAAAAAAACTAAATACAAAAATTACTGTAACTATTAAAAAACATTTTTCGTTGAGTATTTCACGGGTTTCGAATCTTAATTTCGAAGAGATTTGAATTTATGATTAAAGGAATTATATGAAACTTTTTATCATCTTCATACGTGCTATCGTTATTGAAAAAAGTTTGAAATATCAAAAATCAAAGAATGCATTTGGTTTTTTAAGAGATTTATGTAAAATTTTAGATTCTTCGTTTTTGTTCTGAAGTAGTGGAATTTTTTAATACGTCCCGATCTGGGTTGGCATCGAGTTCCCGTTTCGGACTGGTTGGTGCGGACCATCGCCGATAAAATATCTACCCACGTGGAAAAAGGGCATTTCTTTACATGTAAATATATGAAGGGATCTCCTTTTAAGAAATAATATATTTGCTTTCGATACATAAAAATATAACATGTCCTCAGTTTAACCCGTAATTTTTATCGTATAAAATACAAGGCTCTAAAAATATATATCTATCAAAACATTACTTTTTGCTGATTTCGAGACACCTATATATGAAATACTTTACGAAATGAGAATTTCAAATAATTTATGTTTATTTGAATTATATAGTTTATTATCAGATAACTAATTTATTATTTAGGTACACATGTAAGATAAATATCTGTAAGTGGCTCGTCATTTATAAATATTGTAAATTGTACAACACATTATTACTCATAAATGTTGTGAATCATACAAGCATGTCAAAAGTTTTCTTTTAATTTTCTTGTAAATCATATGTTTTATCATAAGCTATAAAATTCATATTTTATCATCTTTTACCATAAAAATCATATTTTATCATTATAAAAATCATATTTTACTATCTTTTATCTTAAAATATATATTTTATGATCATAAATCATAAAAATCATATTTTATCACTGTAAATCATAACCATTATATTTTAACATATTTAACCATAAAAATCATATTTTATTATCTTTTATCTTAAAAATCATAATTTATCATCTTTTACCATAAATATCATATTTTATCATCATAAATCATAAAAATCATATTTTATCACCATAAATCATAACAATCATATTTTATCTTAAAAATCATATTTTACCATCATCAATCATAAAAATCATATTTTATCATTATAAATCATAAAAATCATTTTATCATCATGAACAAACTTATGAAAATACAGATAGAAAAATTGAAAGAGCAATTACATTTGGATTAAAATAAAATGATACATTCTATTATATATATATATATATAATAAATTTTCACTTTGAAGTAACCAAAAAGAGAATTTGGTTTGATCAAAATTTTTTGTATTCTATTACTTTTCATTAATTTCTATTACTTTTTGGACTATATACAAACACTTATATTTTCTATAATTTTTCATTACTTTCTATAACTTTCTTTTTTATTACATTCTATAACTTTTTGATACTTTTTTTCTATTACTTTCTATTATTTTTTAAGTACACAAATAAATTCTTACTTTCTACGTAAGCTAACGCATCTCACACTATTAAATAATATATAGAAATTAAGTTTAGTATGCATTTTAGACACTTACAAGAAAAAATCTTATAAGTGATGTACATGGTAAAAATAGACCATATTGACAATTATATTTTAAATTAATTTATAAACCCATCCTATGGATTTTAAACTAATTTTAAAATCTTGTACTACCTCATGAATTACTTTTGTTTGACATACAGTTGAACCAAAATGAATTTTTGTTTACAAGAGTAATTTCGTGATCGTTAATTAAATTGGTTCTGCTCCAAGTTTTCAAACGTAAAGGGTTTAAGACTGACTTCAAAGGCCTTAAAGTCAATCTATTTTTATATTTTATGATTGTAATTAGTCATACACTCTGCTACGAAAAATGAAGTCTGGAATACTATTATTATCAAGAAAACATTAAAATAGCGAGTAAAATTCACCTACCTTTTAATTTAAATCACTCCAGTACACAACACATGGGACATTTTCGACTTTGCACATTGGGTACAGTAAAATTCCTATGAACACAAGACTAGGGAGAGACATGCCATGGGAGATATTAAATTTAGCGTTACATATACAGTAATTAATGAAAGAGAATTTGTATGTCCTTATTTACAAAAATAAGTATTATATATATTATAATACTCATAAAATTTATAAAAAAAATATACTCTTGTAATATTTTTCATTATATATAATATATATTTATGTGTATATATATATGGATAAACTTTAGAAGGTCTATATAGTAAATATGATAATCGTTGATTAGGGCACCATACTGATGTTTCTCTTTTACTCTTTCTTTCTAATTCCATGATTATTTGTGTTGGTTTTATATTATACACGTCATTTTTAAAATCAATAAATTTTAATAGATTACTGTTAATTTTATTAAATGTCAAACTCTCTTAACAATACTTTTGTTAGCGATTCTCATGGAATCACCCTAATTTTGGTTGGAGATCTTGTCTGACGACAAAAATACATTCCAACGATTATTATTTAATATTAAATGAAAAATAGTATTTATTATTTAGTATAATTATAGTATTATGATATTATAATAGTAGTATATATTAGTTTGACAAATGCATGTATATCCTTAGAAATCATTTTAAAAGAGTGTGGCATAGTAGTAACTAAAGAGTGTGGTATTTGTAATATCAAAGAGAAGTAATTATATATAAAATAATAATAAATACATGTAAAAAAACTTTCTTATCTAATATTATAAAATTGAATACTTGTTAAAAATAAAGTATAACACTAGAAAATCCAAAATCATAAGAATGTAACTTTGTGATGGATAGCCAAGTCATAAACCTTACAATCATCCAAAACAAGATACCAAAACTACTTAGATTACATTACAACATCACATAAGATAAGGTGGAATCCAAACTAATAAATGCATTCAAAAGGGTCTGCAAAATCACAAAGGTTACTTACAAATTACAGCTCAAGAGGTGTTGCTAACCAAAGAGTCTATAGGATAGTCTAAAAATAAATAACCACCTGTGTAAATTAAAGTTTAATAAGTTAATTCACTATAAGTTTAGAGTTAACAAATAAATAAGGTATGCATGCAACAGGAAGACCATCAAGTGAATAATCAATGCAATATGGTAAAAAATGCAAATACACAGCAATAAATATGAGTTATGCATAATAAAGCACCTAAATAGGCTACCACTATTTTATATATATCCGTATATACAACATAACTAGCTATGATCATATTTTATCTCTTAGGACAAAATCTAAAAGTCATAATATCATAGTTTGAACTCTTATGATTGGATCACGTAGTTAAACTCATCATTAATAATGTATAAAATGTCAATATAGACCTCAAGTCATCCTTATTAATCATAGTCAACAATAATGTTATTTCTCACAAATGTAACATATGCATAAATAAATAAACATTCCAAACTTATAATCAAAGGTATATGAAATGCATATAAACGTGAATAACTTATAGATGTCATGATACACACAATCAACAAGAATATACAACAACTCACGTAAATATGCCATAACCATGATAACTGTGCAATAGTCAAGATATCTATACAATATTTAACATAAATATGTAATAATTAACATATATGTACACAATGATATCACAAATGGTGTATAAATTATCTCCCAAAATATTATTATTTTTAGATTAAATGATAAAAAAATAATACAGATGTTTGTGTATAAAATAAAAAATAATAGAATTTAAAATTTATTTATTTATTAAACAGGAAGAAAAAGTTAATTTTTCTCCTTCCCTCCGTTGACCAAACCACCTAACGCAAGCAGACCACATGCGAATGACCCCAGATCTCGACGATCCACACTCGCACGCAGATGTAGACCACTAGAGCTACACCTCCGCATGAGCTGGTAGCCAACGCCGGACGAAGCAAACACTGGTGTGGTGTTTGTACATTTTGGAATTCAAATTTCCAAGTGTAAAAGTTGGGAAAATGAATTCCCAACCTAAAAGGTCGGAATTCATTTTCCGACAGTCAGTCTCTCGCATCCCGCTCGTCGCCCTCACCCGTCTCACTCGTCGCCCTCACATGCGTGCTCGTCGTCTCGCTCGTCGCCCTTGCCTGCGTGCTCGTCATCTCGCTCGTCGCCTTCACCTGCGTGCTTGTCGTCTCGCTCATCGCCCTTGCCTGCGTGCTCGTCGTCTCGCTCGTCGCCTTCACCTGCGTGCTTGTCGTCTCACTCTCGCCCTCGCCCTTGCCTGCGTGCTCGTCGCCCTCGCCTGCGCGCTCGTCGTCTCACTCGTCGCCCTCACCTGCATGTGTCGTCTCGCTCGTCACCCTCGCCTGTGTGCTCGTCGTCTCGCTCGTCGCCCTCTCCTACGCGCTCGTCGGCCCCTCGTCGATTCCCCCTCGCGCTTGTCGGCACCAACACTTTCGAGTATCGAAAGTCTCTATTTCTCTTGAACGAACGTAGGTATGTGGTATTGCAGATTTGCGTTGATTTGAGAAATTTGTTATGAGGTATGTGTATCAGGCCTTGATTCGAGAAATTTGTTGATTCAACATTTTATTTTGTTTTGGTATGCAATGATAGTTTTACATTGATGTGTTGGAGTGTTGGGTTCAACTCAATTTCTTTCTATTAACCATGAACATTTCGAGATATTTGCTAGGTATGTGCTGATTTACTTTAGTTATCAATGATAGTACTACAACATCTATTTTTTAGTTACGTCTACAGATATCTTGATACATTTTATTTCTGAGTTTAGTTAAGGTTTAGACCCTGGAAATCCTTTGGTACGCAGGTCTTCTGGTTGTAGGAGTTTACTTTAGTATTTTTGTTTGTACCTTAGTAAGCATATTATAATTTTTCACAAGAATAATTGTATTTCCTTAACACAAGTTGAAGACTCTACAAATGTAGAAATACAATATGAAATACTTAACACTATTGGGAACAACACACAAGAGCAAAGAAAAGAAATTGCAGATAAATTTCGTGAAAATATTATGTATGCAATGTGGGATGGTCGTGAATGAAAATATTACAAACATCGTAATGAGTAAATTTTTTGTAATATGCCTTTTTTTTTTATCATTACGAGGAATATAAAATTTATAATTATCCTTTTATTGTTTTAAATATGTAATATAACGGGAAAGTTATCAATTTCTGTTATGTTGTGATTTATTTTATATAATGATATATTTAATTAATTGATAAATGATATATAAATATTTATTTTAATAATATATTTATTTATTAATGTCAACAATTCATTAATAAATTAATTACATTTTCACTAATTATTTTAAGTCAATACTTAATTTTATTAAAAATCAATTTTATTCAATTCCCTCTAATTCTGTCATGTGCACAAACACATGGAATTTAATTTCCATCAAATTCCTGAACGTTCACAAACACCCAGATTTTGAATTCTTTCCGTCAAATTCTGTAAAATTCAAATTTCGTTAGAATTCAAATTCTACGGAATTCAAATTCCAGGTGGACAAACAGGCCCTGGTAGACCGGTTGTTCGGCTCACCGCTCGCGCAACCTTCAAGAAGCAACGTCGGCGTCTCCGGTCACCCCGCGCGGACGACGGACGTGTGTGGGAATCCCTCGGGCCAAGTGGATGGACGCGAGTAGTTGAGCTTGAATCGGGGAGAGAGAGAGAGAGAGAGAGAGAGAGAGGGAGAAAATCACTTACCCATAATCAAAATAAATCAAAGGGTGAAAAGACGAAAATGCCCCTAGGACTTTTACACGTGTATTAATCCAATGTCTTTTTTAATCTATTATTCAGCGTGAGGTCGGTCGTCCCAATCTTTCGGAAGGTTTTGTTTCCACCTAACATTGTTTTAGATTTACGTGAATGGATCTTGCTTGCAGTGAAGAAAACATAAGAGTATTTATTTTGGAAAAGATTCACGAGAGTTAATTATTGAGAACTGTAATTGTATTTATTTTAACTTCAAAGTATGATAACTAACTCTAGTTAAAAGTGACGGTCTTCGGTGGAGAAGAATAAAATTTTTTAAATGGCGTTTATTTGTTAAAGTAGTATTTTACGTAGATTTTTAAATTTACCTTGTACTTATTTTTTAAGAAAATAAGTAGTGTGATGAATATTCAGTACGCTATAAACTTTTTTTTATTGATATTGTAATGTTATAAATTACATGAAATAATGCAGTAGATATTAAAAAGATTAATTTATGTTGTAAATTGATTTATAATTATAATTATAATTATAATTTTTTATGGCGAGTAAAGGTTATCAACGTGAATGAAGACCTTTTATATTGTAGGAATGACTTATTTACTCAAACATGGAAGTGAATCCATATCTTTACATAGAACTCAATTCGCTTTAAATTGCATTTACTTTGTTTATCTAATTGCATCTCGACCTTACATTGCACGTAATTAAGTTGAAGTTTATTTCAATTTACTATTCACTCATTTAGTGAAGTTGTCCGATCTTGATAATTTACATAGATATCAGAATTGATGCAAGATACTCTTCTATGTTTCACTCCAATTTATGATTTACTAACTAATATTTGATACGTACGTTGACGCGTCGTCGATTACGAGTCTTTTAATCTTCGATTGTTTCAGATTATGAGATTTATTATGGTGGATCATGGAGACTTTAGATGACAGCATGAAAGCGTAAATTTCATGAATCCCAAATATATAAAGTTATCAACATTTTTTATTTTCTCAATTGCCCTAATTGTCCATAATCATTACTATTATGTGTCAGAATCAAACCATGCCATGATTTACAAGTCTAAGAAGACAGCAACTATGATCACAAGGACAAAAAATTGGATTATCATGAAATCTCTACTTGCTTCAGGTAAAGATCTCACAGGATGCTGTTATTTCTACATCTTTTGGGTCGTATCTGTCTTCTTCTAAAACTTATTGTATCTTAATTTAATTTCACGTTAACTTTGAAAAATATATATATATATATCCACAATATGTTACCACCTCCATAAGGATTTTTTTTTCTCAATTTAGTCCTTACACGAGCTTTGAATTTTTGATTAATATATATTATTAATGTTATTTTTATACTTATTAAATAGACTTGTTTTTCAAATATGTAAAACTAAATCAATCATAACTCAAATATGTAATTCAATTTCCGCACCAACAAGATTCCCGTTCATATATCCCGAAATTTCCACGTCAGATCGACGGCACCACGTCATCACCTTCAAATTTCTGACACGACACAACGCTGACGTGGACGGACCATATAAATATCTTGTTTTCTCTCTCTCTCTCTCTCTCTCTCTCTCTCTCTTCTCTCTCATCCACATTTATAATTTATTCTCGTCATAATAAACAAAAGGACAAAACGCCTGCCTCTGGTTACTCTCCACGGAGGAACGGGAGGACCGGCAATTTCGATCCTGATCCTTCTCCTACCCTCTGGCCCTCCTCTAGCCGATTCGCTTCTGCTCTTTCCTGTTACGGACACGATTCCTGCTCCTTCCTTCGGGCCTCCGATCCGTTCGTCTCCTGTCGTTGCGATCCTCCTCCCGTTGCGCTCTGGTGGTGCTTCTGGCGGTGGCGATGATTCGCGAAGTGAGCTCCTATTTGCTCTGTTCTTAGTTTTTTTTCTTTTGCGGCGGAATCGGTCGTTTTCAATGCGTGCGTTTCTTTTCCGGACAGTGATATTGGAATTGGGAGTTTATTTGTTGTGTTTTGTGAACGTGGATTTCTGAGAGACGACCGTTTCGATCTGGTTTCGTGATTTATAGAATGCGTATCTGTTTTGGAGTTTCCTGGGTGTTGTCTGGATTCGGAGGGCCTTTTGTAGGATCGATGGTGCAGCTTTTGGAGAGTGGAATGCTTATGGATTTTATAAAGCCATCTGTTTTGTAGATGTTTCACGAAAAGATGGATATGGGCTTACACCTGTTTGTATTCTTCTTTGTGTCTAATTTAAACTTACATGTACACCAATCAAATGCTCAATTGACGTACTTTTATGAGGTCAAATAGCGAAAACTTAATAGCAAAGAGTGTGCTTAAATAACTTATCCCTTACTACTTCAAAATCTCACTTTTATATTTGTTCCCCTAAAAAAGGAATTTTTTTGAAGGTCTAGAAAAGGACATCTGATTCTTGCATTGTAACGAAATTCATGGCTTCATTGTGTTGTATGTGCTGTTCAATTTTAGCCAACTTTTTCTATTACACGTAAAGGTGTATAAGAATAGATATATTCTACCCCATTGTCTCCCATATTGTGCCATACTTTTATTAGAACTGTCGTGTAACCCTGTCTGTACCCATGCTTTTTAAGTTGACCGGTATCTGTTTTTGCCTCTAGTAATGCAGATTCCACATGCGTTTTAGATGAAGAATCTTTTCTTGGTTTTTCATTTGCATTCCATGCGTATTTTTCAAATTAACAGTATAATCTCTAACTGTTGGTTGTACCAAACATGGGGGCTTTTTATCTAAGTGGAGTACCATTTTAGCATGACACTGCCATGTTCTTTTGATTTTATTCTATGGAACTAATGCCATTAAATTACAGGCCAATCATATGGGATTGCAATGACCTGTGCTTTGTCATGCTTCTAGTCTTCTTCTGATTTTAAAGGTACATTTGCATTTTTGCTTCTCTTTAATTACTGAAAACAATTTGGATGAGCTAATTGCACATATTTACTTCCTGCTGTACTGAGGAACTATTCTATTAGACTATCATGCATGATCACAATATTATGGATGGAAGTTATTGATAGAGATTGCTTTTGTTGTGTTGTTGATGCTGCTTTACTTTTTTTAATTATCTCCTTCAGTTCAATCATATGTACTTAGAATGACTTTGTTTTGTCATGGTCCTTGCCTACTTGTGATTTTAAAGATATGCAATTTTCTTTTCTCCTTGACTACCTAAAATAATTTGAATGAGCTAATTGAAATTCACTTTACTCCAAAATCTAATACATTTACATATCATGAAATATAATAATTTGTTTAGTTGTTTACTTTCTACCGTAATTGTTTTCAGTTGAGACCTAACCCTTTGAGATAAGCATATAATGTTTACTGGTTGTTTATGAGTGTGCCAGAGTAACTCATGTTGTTTAGCTTCTGTTTTTGAAGGATGTTAACAGCAAATCCTAGTGATTGATGTTTCATTTACTTGTTGGCCTTTGATATTACTAATGTTCTTGCATAAATTCATTTATGAAAAATCATCAATGGAATGGTAAGAATCAATTTCACACATCATTTCAAAGAAAATCAATAATAATTTCTTTAAAACTTTGTTTTAAGTTTTCATTCCTTGGTGTATAGCATAGGCAAGATAGCAGATTCACTTACTTTATTCATGAGCATGTACTTATCTTTGGCTTTTCTTTTTCTTCTATATCTATTACTTGTTCCGATTAGTAGGCAATGTCATTAATAAAAGTACAAGTGAATTAGCATGTAATTTTGTGTAAGATCCACTGATTCATGGAAATGTATTATCTTACGCTTGTTGCTCTTGAATAACCACTTACAGGCCTTTTTGTTTCAATGGTCTGCAAGTTTGATCCTATCAGAATGGCAGCCATGATGAGGCTTCTCTCCAAGGGAAGTTATCTGGAAATAACTGCAGGTAATTTTCTTCAAAATTTGTCATTGGTAAATAATTTAATTATTTTTGTCGAGGTGGTTCCAGATATTAAGGTACGTTGGTAGAAGTAAATGCAAGAATCTATGTCTTTATTGCAAGATATTGTCATTTATCATCTATGTTTTACATATTTATCTCAGATTTTCCCACAAAGATCAAAGCACGAACATGCATTGTATTTTTTGTAGCAATGAATTTGTAGTCTTCCAAAAAAATATGCAAGAGCCATTTTTCAGATTGAGATTCAGGCCATTTGGATGTCAAACATGCAAAATTCACATTGAACTCTGTTAATTGAATTACCATTGTGAGGGTCATGAGAAGTGTAAATTCTCAAACTGTGTTTTAATTAACCGCTAGCGTATGGTGTAATTGTAATATACTTTAGCGAATACGGATTGAATCCACAGGAAATCTAGGAATTCATTTTAAATCCTTATGTGATGAGTTGAATCCTCTTTTTTGGAAAGCACAATCATATTTACTCAAGGGGCAAACAACCAAAAGGGTCGTCTACATGACTACTTACAAGAACATGCAAGAGTTCACAAGACACCCAAATAAGGAGTCCTTAGGAAGATGCACAAGTGAACATTAGTTTTAAATTCCCTTCACCCTTCATTATGGTAATTTACATTATTTGCACAATATGTACCCAGAAAGCACTTGCAAATACTTCAACCAAACAATGCTTTCTAATTCAATAGGTATTCTTGAAAATCAATAGCAAGAAACTCAATGATAACCAAGTATTTCATTCCAGAAATCACTGAATTGAATCTCAACTTCTGACTCTTCTTCTTCCTAGCTTAGACATTGGAAAATTCCGAGTAAATATTTGCTGGAAGGGTTATCAAGTTATCTTTACAACAAAAGTATTTCCAGGTCTAATTCATTCTAGATTGCTACTAAATTCAAAATCAAGTTCAAGGTGCAAGACAGTTCATTAGATTTTTAGAAAACGCACTTGCATTCAAAAATTTCTATCTTTCACATTTCTCCATGAGAAATCCTGGAATCAATGCTCAGTGAAAGTTGACTCAACAATCCAACAACAGAAATTTATAGATCTCAAATCCGTATTATAGAGAGCGAGAAAACACCTCTGAAACTCATATGATTTTACTGACCTAAAAAGAGTTATAAGCCAGATGTATCCTTCATGAATAAAATTTGAAAACTCACTAAAATCTACTCTGAAAAATTAATGAATGATAAAGGGACAAACTAAACCCAAGGCTTTGGAAAAAAAATGAATCAAAAAACAAAATAAAACTCTGCTGGAAACATAATTTACAAGTAAAACAAATCAACATTTGTTCTGAAAATGTAAAAATCTGCTGCACTGTTCCTAGCGACAAGAAATCTTTCAAGGAACCAAAAGAATCATACATATGCACACATATAAACACTATACATAAAAAGAAACATTATATTTCCTATTGTTAGTCATACAAAAACACAAACAAACAACACACAAAACGTTCCATCTATTAGCATAACACACAAACACTACTAATGTTGGAATAACAACACAAAGACACATAAATACAAGTGACCACCTCATTCCTTCCATATACCTTTAAAGTTCAGCACAAGCAGTGGGGTGTAAAACACTTCAAGGGCGATTTCCTAGCCTATCTCCACGTTCAACACTCTGAGCTGTCACCACCAAGATACTTCACCAGGGGAGGGAGGACCTTGGAGAGCTCCAAATATTGCTGTGATGCCCTAGACGAGTCTCTACTACTGTAGCCAGTCGTTCTCCATGCAAAATTGTTAAACCGAGGGGAGGATTCCTTCTATCCGTTCCTCATGTCCACAGCTTCAGACCAGAGAGGGGAGCTTGCACATGGAAGCACGTCCTCCACCTTGCTGTAGGGAGCATGTGTCCACCTTGCTGCCATCTAACCTTCCTCCACGTATGGAAGACACACCGGAGGGGAGAGGAAACTTGCAAGAGGAACTTGAGCTTTGCTAGAAGGTGAGTTGGCAGGAGGAAAGAAAATGAGGGGTGGTCCACTTCTTGGTGCCCTATCTCTTTATATAAGAGCAAAAAGGTGTTGTGATTCCCATACTGTCCCTTAGATAATGAAGAAATTCTAGCAAGAACCACCATCATTTAAATACCTATCTTTCAAAAGAAACACTGAAAATGTTAAAAACAATAATAGTATAAAACAAGTTATGACCAACATGTAAAAACTTGTGTCTCATTAAAGTATGCCACCAACATAAAGTCTAATTTATGCATATATAAATCAATTTAATCTAATATTCATGCATGCCCTTAAAAATATAGATTTCACAAGTTTTTAACTTAAGGACACATATATATGGACATTATAAGTATAAGATGCATGAATTAACATATTGAAATATGCATAAATTATGACTTTACAACCGTGTGAAGCCTGTAATTAGCATTTGATTAACTAGATAAAAATGAAGTGTGAAATACATAACAGTAACAAATTGAGCCATAATCTCATTACATGGAGTCAATCACATGAATCCTTTTTTCAAATATTTTTATCTATTGTGAAGTCTTCAGTTAAATTCTATAAATTTAAATCTATTTTTATAATTTCTAATCAAGTACTTTTAGGTCTACCTTTACTTCTTTTAATTTTTTCTGCATTGATTAATTATTCTCTCTTAACTGATGCATTTTTTGATTTTTTAAGGATATAGCCAAACCACTTAAGTCGATTTTTTCTTATTTTATCTTTAATAAGTGCAACTCCTACTTTATTTCTAATAAATTTGTTTTTTAGCTTATTTTTATAATACTAACACTCATCCATCTATGCATGTGTATCTCAACAATACTAAATTTTTGCGTGTGATGATGTTTTATAGTCTAACATTTCAAGTTGTAAAGTATAGTTAGGTGAATGACAGTTTTATTGTAATTTTAAGAGTACCTTATTACATAATACTCTAGAAATATTTCTCTACATCTATTCTAAGGTCTTGCTTTTATGAGTCTCATAACCATCTAAATATATACTTTCATCATTATTCCTATTTTCATTGAACCTTCATTTTATATATTCAATTTTTGACCTACTCAATTTTAATCCTTTGAACTTTGAAGTGTTTCTCCATAATTCTAATTTAAAACTAATTATTGATTTACTTTCATCAATTAAAACTATTTCATCAGCAAATAACATACACCAAAATATTTCTCCTTGAATTTCTTTGGTTACTTCATCCATAACTAAGACAAATAGATATGGATTTAGGGAGGATTCTTGGTGTAAACTTATGTTTATCGAAAATTTTCTAGTTTTTTCTGTTATAGTTTTAACACTAATAATTGTTTTTTTGTATATGTCCTTTATGATATTTATATATCCTATTAGTACTTTTTTCTTCTAAAACCACCATAATAGGTTTCTAAAGTACTCTATTATAAGCTTTTTGAAATTCATGAAAAGCAATATAAAGGGTTTTTTTTTTCTTAACTTTAAAATTTTCTATTAGGTTCTTAGTAAATGAATAAGTTTCGTTGTTGACTTATTCGGCATAAACTCAAATTGATTTTCAATCTGAAATACATATCCTGGAATTTTACTCCACTTTAAAAATGCTGCAATTAATCTTTTGTTGCAAAGCTGAGAAGAAATCAGAAAGTGCATAACACATTTCTCACTGTAGTGATACTCTTATTCATTATTTTGGATACTTTTGTGCTCCATGTGTATGTGTCATCAATGTGATTCTCTTATAAATTTGACCAAGTTTTTCTTGTTCACTAAATTCCTTGACTACTACTTTCTGAAAGATATTCACTAATCACGTTTACATTTTTATATGTTACAAATTTCTAGTTCTTCTGAGTCAAAATATTAGAAGTTTAGTGCAAAATACAAATTTAATTCCAAAGTTACTGTTTCAAAACTACATATGTTAGTTTGTGAGAAATTGTTGTGGCAATGTTCTTCTTTGTGGGATTCTTTTCCACACTCACAAAGCAGAAGAGGACATCTTAATAGCATTGAATGAACCATGTTTAGCATACCATACTCAGAACCAATTTACCCAAAGCAAGTGCCATTTTTTGCGACAGCATCCCATAGATGATTAAGATTAACTATGGTAGATCAATCCCTTATACACTTGATGCCAATTTCCCTTTCTCCTTTGATCGGCAACAATCAGCCCAGCTTACCACAATTACCTTATTCTCCAAATTGGGGCCTCCCAAAGGAACCACTTAATCATCCTTTCCATTTTGTCAATCAAACTCTCTGCGATGCCTGTACTATCAATTTTGATGTCTTCAACTGTTAAGTTTATTAAATTATTCTACATGCAACCTTGTTAGTTTGAAAACTATATATTTTTAATGAATGGAGCTCCTTCTCTAGAGGAAGCAACTCAGGAGGAAATCTTAGTGCAGACTATAAATAGGGAGATCCATGAAGCAAATGAGGCAAACTTACTTGAAGAAAAGGGTAAAATCTGTTTTTACTCATAAATTCCACATTCACTGTAGCCTGCTCTCTATTATCTGCATGTGTTGCTTCATTTCTTTTCTATGCATGCCTATATTTCATTTATAAACCATACGTTGTTAATTGTAGTTTCTTTCTGGAGATGTGCGTTTTTAGAAAATGTTTTAAATTCCAATTTGAATCTTCTGTATTTTTCACTACTTAATATAAAATGGATGGTAGGGTTATTATTAAATGCATTCAGACTGCACATGAAGTAATGAACAGTAAAAAGGCTCTTCTCACAGAGGAGCAACCTTTCCAGAATATTCCTAAACTTTATCTGTAATTAAAAACGTGCAAATTTCCTCTGAAAAAATTAAAAGTACTAAAAACATTTAAATCTCTAAAAAGTTATGTAAAGTTACAAAAAGCTATATAAAATTATAATGACCATTATGTGAATGGAGCTGACTGGATAAGCTTCCATGTATATTGTTCAAGGAAAAATAGGATGTTTGCTTTACAGCTTCTTGTTTTTATACTGTATAAGTTTCTACTAGCTTGGGTTTTTTTTGATAATTTCTTCTGTGTGAATTTGTAAAATAAAACTGAACTTTTAGAAATATTGAAGTTGATCTGAAAATAATGGACTTGAAGTGTTTGATGAATCCTGATGATGATATTATTTTGGATTATTGCACAAAGAGGAAATTGAGCAATATGACATCTAACTCTGTCAATTATTTTCATTTCCTTTTAAAAGTTTAGCATTGGAAAACTGCAATGTTCAATTTTCTATGGACATTGTTTTGAAATGTTGAACATGAGCCTAATGTTAAATATAGTTTCATTATGACCTGGAGGTCATTGATTCAAATCCTAAGAAATCACCTTTCCATTGATGGAAATAAGATTGCATACAATTGAACTTCCACAGATAATATATTGGTGGGAACTTCTTGCATTGGATCTGCCCTTTTATATTGTTTTCATATTTTAGTTATGTTTTTGTGTTAAATATTACCTTGAGATATTGTGTTTCCTTTCCTTGTTGTACATGTTAAAAATCCATTGAATTTGAAGTGGCATAAATTTTTTGCCCTAGTTAATGGCTCCCCAACTCTGCCTATAGAGATTCATCTCTTTGTAGCCAGTCTCAAGCCTAAATAAAGGAGGAGGGTTAGTATTAAGAAAACAACTAGTTGTAAAACCTTGTTAACTCCTCATAAATATGAATCCTAAGGGCCCATTTATGCACTTAGAATCTAATGGAAAAGAAAATAAAAAAAAGTCAAAAAAGTTAGGAAATAAAAAATAATGGAAAGTTAGAAAAAAAGGGGTCTATTTGTTCACTTAGAATCTAAAGGAAAAGAAAGTCAAGAAAATTCATTGTTTCTCTACCTCCTCTTTAGTATAGTTAATTTACTCAACTCATAATGTTTAAAGTTAATTGCATTAAACTTTGCTTGAATTGAATTTTATTCATCTTCTCTATTCACCCTTCTATAAGAAACCTTTGATCCTATCAATTCAAACAACATTGGATGAAGCAATGTTTGCAGTGGTGGTGGCAATTGATCCTGGGCTGCTGATGGGTAGTGGTAGGGGAGGCTCTCAATAGGGTAGTGAGTTGTCCTACGGTGGATTAGGGTTTGGGTTCATCGTCACCACCACAACAAAGTGGTGATGATGCTTAAGGTTTCTCTTTTCTTTCTTGGTTTTTAGAAAACCTAAGTTATAATATTATGTAAAAATCAAGAAATAAGTGAAAGTGGAATAATTCATTGATAAAGATAATGTCTTCATATATAAAAGCTACAAGAATAAAAAAATTACATAACAAGTAACCTGGGTTTAAACCTACAAGAAACCTTAATTGAACCTAATCCTAAGATCTATATGATGATCAATTTGTTCATATATTCTAACAATAACTAAATAGAAAAGAGGTACAAGCTTATCTAGAAGATAAGCTACAACAAAATACAATGAACAGACTCAATGAACAAAACAAGAAGGCTCTACCAGAGCAAAAAACACAAAAGATAACTCAAACACTACATCATGCCTAATAAAGACCCAACCACACCATAGAATTGGCCAATGCTGAATAATTAGCTGCAATCATCTCCCAATGATGTCATTAGATTCCCCTTGACCTATGAACAAACCAACACCTTGCCAACACAGTCCTTCCAATAGTGTAAAGATTGGGACGAACCATGAATGTAACGACCCTAGTACAGTGCAATATAATTCCACTAAGTTAAAATAAATTTATTTAACTACCGTATGAAAAGTTGAATGATAAAACATCATTCCAAAGTATAAGCATTCATATATAATATGCATAAAGCTACGGTAAAACCAGAGTCATTACATAATATTACATTTAACAACAAATTTTATTATTAGACAAAACAAGCCAAAACACAACAGCAGTTAAATTGGGTGCCAGAATCTTTAGGTCCATGATGTCTCCAATCACATACTTCACATTTGCATGCCACTCGATGTCTATCTCTTGGTCCATTCATTACCATCGGTGAAAAAATACTGCAACTTGAGTGTATATAACTCAGATTGGAGAGGGACTTGGTAATACCAATTTACTTAAATAGTAAATTGATATTTAACAAACAATAACAATAAACTGGTTCTGATACCATACAGCAGTACCTGAAGTTGACCTTTACAATAAATAAGAGTACAGAAATAGGTGTTAAGATGTATATAGTTAAACCACCAGGCAAAAATCATAAATCCATACAAAGCCATTCAATCAGTAAATCTCTCAATAAATAATTCAATTTGATAAAACAGTTTGGTTCAGTAAAACAATTTAGTTTAGTTGGTTTTGTCATTTTGTTCTTTCAATGTACTTTATCTTTTAGTTTTTATCAATTCTGTAGTTGTTGTTGGTACAATAAATGAGACTAACCTTCATTTTATTTCATTATTTTTTAACACAGTAAAATAGTAATTGGTATATTTATTAAGAAAAGTCATTTATATTTTATAATCACGAAGTAGCTACGGAGAGTTAATTGACACCGTTCTGAGTTAGTGGTCATACCTATGTACCACAGTGTTATCTTTTCAAAATAATACTCCTATATTATCTTTAAGGAATGATCGGTAGATATCAATCTCAGTAAATTGATATCCCTCTATTACTTCTAAGGAAGGGTCAATACAGTAAGGCCAACAATTGTTTTCACTTTCATTACATATTTTATTATCAAGTATAAGTTAGCTTATAAGTCATGGAATCATAGAAAATTGAAGAAATCATAAAATAAGGTTGTTTGGACTATTTGATTGGGCCCCCACCGCTTTAATAGAATGGGGATATATTAATGAAAAAAAAGGTTGACTCGACTACATTTGAGTCAGATATTCGATTGAGGGCTTGATACAGCATAGCCGGGTAGAATCACCTGTTCTGGATGTTTAATAGATAGGTGTCTAGACCTATTATTTACTTCAAAGGAACCCAACAAACTCATCGGATCCTACGCCTACTCTACAAAGACATCTGAGAGTACAACCTTGTTGTTGGCATATTGTAGGCATGGAATATTAGCCATCCCATGCTCGGGACAAAACTTGAAGAGCTTCTCATTAGACATTGCAATGTTGCACATCCTTCCAAAAATCTTCTCGATGAGGTTGAATAGCAAAGGGGATAATAAATCACCTTGCCTGAGGTCTATCACAATCAAAGATCCCCTTAGTGCACTTGTTGACCTGGACTAAAAAATGGGTTGAGCTTACACAATGCCTCATTCAATTTCATCACTTCTTTCCATAAGTTCATGCACCCGGTCATCACCTCTAGGCAAGACTAGTGTACAACTGTAAACTGTCATATGCTTTCTTCATTACAAGGCCCAAAAACTTTGGGAGTTACATGATTCAATATATTTTTGCACCACTAAGAAGCCATCTAAAATTTGTTCCCCTTCTACAAAGGTAGCTTGGTAATCCCCTTTCAAGATTGACTTGAGAGGTTTGAATCATTTTGCTAAGCACTTGTGTATGATTTTGTAAATGCTATTTAGGAAGCTAATGGGTCATTTTTCCTTGCTATTGCTCAGAAACAATTCCTGCTTCTTGTATCAGTGTCATTAGCTAGGCCAGTGCTGATAAATCATGTGTTTTTCTTTTTCCCTCCATTTTTATGATATTCTTGACACTTTAATAACTTTTTTTGCAGATATGCATATATTTGATTCTAGACCATTGACAGATCCATTATACCTGGCAAGTAAAAAAACAATAATTTCTAACCATACTAGACTAACCAAATAATCAATACAGCTTTGGCATCCTATTATTGAACATCTGTAAGTGCTTCTTGCTTTAGGTCCGTTGCAATGCTTGTGAGAAACCTATCAAGGCAAGTCAATATGCTACTCATGCAGGTATATATATGCACCTATGAATCACTTTTTTCATTCACCATTCACCTTGCAATTTTAGTGTTGCAACACTTAGATGTAGTGTGTAGATTTCATGTTGGTTGTCCTTTACATAAAAGTTTTTATTGTTGAACAATTTACTAATCTTGCTTTTTCAAAGAGTTCTTTTACATCAATAAGTCTTATCATAGGATATAATTAATTACCTACAATACAATAGGTTTGTGCAAGTTGATGAAAATCCTACCTGTGTAAACTAAGTGTCTTAACATTAACAAGGTGCTTACATGAGATTAAATATGATCTATAAATGGATCTTAAATGGATCTTAAAATAGATCTACTAATATTTACACTTCCCCTCAAGTTGGAAGATATATATTTTTTATGTTCAATTTATTATAAATATAATCAGATGACACTCGACTTAAACATTTGGTAAGGATATCAACAAACTCCTCAGAAGATGGAGTGCACGGAGTGCAAATAACTCCTTTAGTCACTAAGTTTCTAATATAATGACAATCAATCTTAATGTGTTTGATGCGCTCATGAAAAGTTTTATTTTGGCTTATGTGAATTGCTGACTTGTTATTGCAGTACATAGACATGAGTTTCTGTACAGTGACACCACATTCTTAAAGAAATGATTTGAACCATATCATCTCGTAATTGGCTTCTCTCATTGATTTGTACTTTGATTCACAACTAAAGCAAGAGACGACATTTTATTTCTTGTTTCTCTAAGTCAGATTTCCTCCCACATATGCAAGTTATCCTAAAGTTGACTTCCTACCTATCTTATCTCTTGCATAACTGACATTCGAGAATGCTTCAGTCCTCAAGTAACCATTGGTCTAATATAGAAGACCTTTTTCTGGTATGCCCTTGATGTAACCTAACAGTTGTTGAACCCTTGCCCAGTAGACATGTCTTGGTTTATGCATGAATTGGCTTAGCAACCTCACAGTATAGACAATATTTGATCTAGTAACAATGAGATAAATAAGTTTTCCCACTAGCCTTTGATATTATTCAGAATTATCTAGTTCCTCAATTGTAGTGTTCCAGAATTGTGGTCTTTGTTCAATTGGCATACTCTCTGGTTTGCAACCAAGACTTCTAGTCTCCATCAAAAGATCTAGTACATACTTGCGTTGAGAAATGACCATTTTTCCTTTTGAATATGCAAATTCAATGCCAAGGAAATATCCAGGTCTCTCCATATCCTTAGTCTAGAATACTTTACCAAGATGTTCTTTAGTTCTATAGATGTCTTCGATATCACTCCTTGTAAGAAGAATATCATCTACATACACAGCAAGTATAACAAACCTTCTAATAGTTTGCTTAATAAAGACAAAATGATCCACAATGCAACAATGGAAACCCCCACTAAACATGACTTGACTTAACTTGTCAAACCACACACATGGATTTTGCTTCAAGTCATAAATAGCTTTCTTTAACCTAAACACCTAGTACTCCTTCTAAGCAATGTAGTTTGGCGGTTTATATATATATATCTCTTCAGTAAAATCTTCATACAAAAACACATTCTTGACATCAAGTTGGTGTAGTTCCTACTGTTGATTCATAGCTAGGGAGAGAAGTACTCGAATAGAGTTGAGACGAGTAACTGGGGAGAATATTTCAACATAATCAACTTCATATTTCTACGTAAAATCATGAGTAATCAGTTGAGTCTTGCATCTTCCCATAAAACAAAATAATGAAGACTCACTTGCAAGAGACTACGTTAGTGTCTACAGGACAAGCAATTAACTTTCACCTACCATAGGATTGTAGCACAACCACCTCATCATCCATAGTAATTTTCCAATATGGTATCTGTAATGCCTCCTGATATGTACCTAGAATAGACTTAGACGAAAGTGCCACAACAGAAGCGTGACAGAAAGAGCTCAAATGGTCATAGGAAATGAAGTAGGTAATGAGATGTTGTGTGCAAGTACATGTACCTTTGTGAAGGGCAATAGGAAGATCACGAGAAATGAGACTTAACTTGGGTTGGCAGAACCACAGAAGGAGTTGTAGAAGGCAACATCAGAGAAGTCACCGAAGGATGTTGGTGTCAACGATACACCTGTAGTAGGTTCTCTAAAACTTTGTTATCTTTACTAGAGTCGTGGCTCCTCCTGCAACAATGGTAAATTAGTTGTTTGCAAAATTTTAAAATCTCCATTTCACTCTTTGAAATTTTATACTATAGAAAGACTCAACAATGGGAAATTAGTGAGATGGAAAAGTTAGATGGGATTGTTTTCTACAAGATGAGAAAAATTTTTATTTAAAGCCTTATGGAGTAAAAGTGAGATAAAGGACATAAACATTGGGGAATTTGACAAAAATAAAAGCACTAAGCAAGTTCTAGAGAAAATATAAAGAAGAAGCAAAGGAAAAAGGTAAAAAAAGGAAAAATTATTTTGTGATGATAATTTTGGAAAAATGTGGATATGCAATATCATATCTATTTAGAGAAAGAAGTGATAAGATTACTTATTGCTTAGGGCTAATGCCCTGTAAATAGAGGTACATAATGATTCTTGGATATATAGATCTCCACCAGGATCCATATATTGTTTACTAGAAGAATACCTCTAATAGCCTTTAAAAGGTAAATTAACAATACCCATGGACTAATACACCTCTTGTTAGGAAAATCGTTTTAAATTGATTTTAGTGATACAAAACTTAATGATAAATATATAGTGACATATATTAGGTTTGGTATAAAAAATATGAAAAATGTTGTAAGCAAAGCCAAACAAAATTAATATGAATAAAAGGAAGTTGTAAACACATATATATCAAGCAGCGAGCTTGAAAAGATCAAGCAAAGATGGAGAAAAAGCAAAAAGAACTTAAGGAGAATCAGACCATTGAAATAAGCAAGAATTAGTTAAAAATTTTGTATTATTTATGTAATTTTTAAGTCTTGTGTCCTAGGAAAAATTGTAAATCCCCTGTATACTCTCTCATATAAGAATCTTCATATAGGATATTTAGGATAGATGCATACATTTAAAATGCCTAAACATGCATCTAACTCAGTACTATCTACCATAAATCTGGAATACCATTTTTCAAATACAGTATATCATTTTTTGGGCCAGAAGTATAATCAGACTCTAAACCAAAAACTGCATGGTAAATTTTGATTTTGGTATACTATTTTCTGGACAGAATTGCATTTGGAGTAAAAACAATATATCAAATTTTCAAATTGGCATATCAATTTTATCACAAAATACTAAGGTGTTTGCGATTAGAATATTGTTGCATGCAATGGTATATCATTTCCTTTGATCATTAGAATAATGGCATATTAATAGGAAAAGCATCATACCAATGCACTATACGTCAAGAGAAATTTCTAGTCATTGTGACTTCACCACTAGGCCTCCAAATACTATATAAACACATCCATAGGCTGTACAATAGATACAACATCTTCTCCAACATCTATTGTACTTCATTCTGATTTGTAAAGCTTCATCTTATTCTCTACTCTTAGAAAGCATTCATTCTAAAGCTTCCTTAAAGTTTCTCAAGCATCACAAAGAAGGCAAGCAAAAGGGATATAGTGTTCCATGTTTTATAAGTTGTTTTTGTTGTAGAAACTTTTGTCTGGTTATGGTGAGATTCTATCACCATTTTAAATCTCCATTTTAAACTTTGCAATTCTATCAACTAATCCTATCTAAGGCCTCCAGTACTCTTTCTTGTTAGATAGGCCTATCATCATATAACCTTTCTTTAACGGGAATAGAATGAAATTGGAAATTACTACCCTAATTGCCAGCTGAATATAATATTCAAGATCACTTGAAAACATTATGAAGGGGCTTTAGAGGGCCTATAAAAGGGCAGGGTAGTACATTTTAGACTCTACATCAAATGCTATCAATTGTTTTTAAGAAGTGCTAATCACTTAAAAGTTGAATTACTGAAAAATAGTTCAAATAGACTATTTATGCCTGTGCATTCTCTTGTTTTTTGAGAATTTAGTCAATTCAATCAGCCACAATATGGATAAGTGGGTGATACAATAGAGGGAACAGTGATAGCAGTTGTGGATACACTGTAGTAACATATCCTGTTAAAGATAGGGGCAATGAAAATGGGGATACACTGACTGTGGTGATAGTGATGAGATTGGTAGTGACAATACTAGTATAGCAGCAATGATGGTTACGAAAGTGAAAGGAGAAATTCTAATGGGACCAATCTCTAATGAGAGGTTACAAGGAGATATATATATATATAAGGTTTTTGAAGAAATAGATATCCAATAATCCTCTAACATATAATAACAATATATAAAAACTCTAGCTCTCCCTCAAACTAAAGTATGTGTGCGTGTGTATCAATTATGCCTAGCTTACTACAAAAATTTTCAAATACTTAACACTAAAGCTTTTGATGAAGATGTCAACTAGCTACTCTGAGAATTAAGTGTACCATATGAAAATAAGAGAGCACATCACTATATTCTAAATGCATTGACAATCAACCTCAATATGTTTTATCTTCTCTTGAAATGTGGAATTATTGATAATGAATATAACTACATGATTGTCACAATACATCTCCATCGATGTCTCTACAGTTATCAAATTTAGTTAAGAAAATTCTGAATCCACATCATCTCAAAAAAAGATAAAGAAAAAAAAATCACAAAAATCAATTTTACAAAAAAAATCCTAAGAGTAGATCACATCTATCTACCTATTTTTACTTCGTGAGGATAGACTATATTTATTTATTTATTTTTCTACTTTGGATTGTATCATATTAATCTATTATTGTTTGAGATAATTTTATCTCAAATTATTCTTGTTACTATTACTTCTATTATAGCAACTACTACTACAACAACTAGCTTTTTTATATTTCTTTATGTACCTGTTGTTTTCTGCTATATTTAAGTTTGTTGAGTTTGTATTGAATATGTTGCAAGCTAGATATTCAGCTTAAAGGAGAGTTAAATAATATAGTAGGGTTATGTAAGTGTATGTGGGTTTAGTCCTACATTAATTAATTGAAACTTGCCCTCTCTATGTAGCTGTTATGTTTAAGTTTGTTGAGTTTTTATTGAATATGTTATAAGTTAGGTACTCCAACTTAAAGGAGAGTTAAATAATATGGTAGGATTATGTATGCGTATGTGGGTTTAGTCCTACATTACTTAAATGATACTATCTGAAAAAAATCTTGGAGAATCCATGTCATATCTTATTCAACATGTGTTGAGTGTAAGTGTAATGTATGTTTAGAAGAGTGTGTTTTCTAGCCGGCTTTGGTATTTGATAGACTTAACTTTCAATATTGGTAGATGTTGATGTGGATTCAGATGATGAGAGTGAGGATGGCAATGCTGATGATTGTAATTTTAGTAAAGAATGAAGATGGGCTAGGTGATTATGAAGATGGAGTGGTGTACAAAGATCGGTTAATACAATTTCTCATTGTGTGGTTGAATCTGGAACAATATACTTTCTGGCCTTCTTGGATTCATTTTATAACGATTAGAATGAGTAATGTGTGATGACAATGATGCCTATTTCTGATGCTTAATCATTTCCCTTCTTGCTAGTTATTTGATTTTCTATATGGGATGATGCTATATTGTTGGAAATTCTGTTTTCTGTACGATTCTTTCATAAACATTTAATATGAATGGAATTTCTCCAGAATGGTGTAGGGCTTTAAATTCTTTGCAAGAGATTAGGATGGAACCTGATGCAGATGCTGGGAACAAGAAGTCTCTAAAGGAGGGGAAGAAGTTGCGGAATGGCCATAGTAGTATCTTTATTCTTCTAAATTGCATTATCTCTGAGTTTGCATCGATGGTCCATTGTTCCAGTTTCAGTATATTGTGAACATGCTTCTTAGGATCCAATTTTCTTTTTCACTGAGTCCTATAATGGAGAAGTAATTTGCAAACTTTTCCAACTTTGATGGTGTTCCAGCCTTTTCTTTTGGCTATAATTTTGGCAAATACTCTTGGTTTTGTTTTTGACATGTTATTGATAAAGGCATGGCAATTGGGGAACTGGAAAAGTCTGGTTCCATAGATGGAGATGTTGCTGTCTCAGAATTCAATTTGGATGAGCAATTTGGAACATTTTCTCAACCTTCAAGAAAGGGAAAAAGTAATTATACTACTTAATTGGGTTGCACATTTTGCTTCAGTTTTTTCCTAATTATACTCATGTCACTTCCAAGTTCCAACCAATGTATTTGATGTTTTCATATTTGTCAATCTGCTCATCCTTTCTGCACGTAGTGATGTATATATCCAACAACGTTCAATATTTAGGTTTCTTTACTTGCCTAGTTGCATTCTGTTTTATCCCCAAACAACCTAGACACCCTTTACTCCCCATTTTCAGCCTACAAAGAGCAGGTATGGGAACACAATGAACATGAAATGAGTTGTGGAATTTGCAAGCACTGTGATAGCACAAATTGTAATCTATATTAGCTATTGGGTCCTAATTCAATAGTCAAAGACTTGACATGATCATACAAAAGATCAGAAGCTAGAATGTCATGGACATGAAATCTATGTACTTCCCCGGGAATTTTTTTGTTTCATTAAAATTGAATAATATATGTGATGAAGAGTGAAAGTCTTTGGTAGTTTTATCTATTATTTTATTTAAATATTGGAGAAAAAAGGTTGTTTAAACCTATTTATCTATTGTTGATTAGTGTGAAAGAATTCCATCCACAAGTGTTTCTATTTTCAAAAGTTAAGTTCAAAAAAACACAATTTAAATTTCTCAAAGATTCAGGCAAGATGACCACGTCCAAGCACAAACTTCTGCTGCTTGTACATGCTGTGTGCTGGACCATGTGGAGACCCAGAAATCTCATCATCTTTGACTCAGGAAGCTGCACTTCTGGAGAGATCATTGGTCTTGCAGGCATCTTTGGGAACCCTGAATAACTTTTTGCTAAGCTTCTTCTTATGTTTTAATTTTTTTCTGGTTTACCATTGTAGTGAACCTTTTGCTTTTGTTTCTCAATATCTTATTGATATCTATTAATGAGATTCACCCTACCCTTTTCAAAAAAATTTCTTAAAGACTCAAACATAGACAATTGTTTAGGATGTGTTTGTAGAATCCTTCATCAAATTATTGCAAACAAAAGAATTGCCTTATTTATTTATTATTTTAATATGAATTGGCATATGGTAATATAGTTTGCTAGCACAGAATTTTAACATGGCATACCACTAGACCTGTGAAGTGCAAATTAAAAAAATTGATCCAACTAAAATTTGTATCAAGCTAGGTAATGTTCTTCATGAGTTTTCTAAATTTGTGTCTGTAGGCAGAGTCGTCTGTTCACTCTGTTGCCATTAGACTTGTAATTTTTGTCTTACACAATCTTGCCGAAGTGATTGTCTTTTTTTTGAACATATATGTCATATAAGAGGTCGATACTTGCATTATTTTTCTTTCTTGTGTGCATTTTTTCTGCAGATTACATCATAAAAATGGAGAATTCTGGGGCTAGTCATGGAAGCATGCATGGCAAAGCAGGTGTAGTTTCTTTTATGAATATATTGAGCTACATGTTCATTTTACCACCAGTTGTGATTCTGACTACTGATTTTTCAGTGGTAATAATGATTTGAAAAATGAGTGACAGAAGCATGTTGGATCTACAAGTCATCATATCATAACTCATATTTTGCTTGACCACTTTTATTTTAGAACTTGGATAATTAAGAAATCAATTACTTAGTGGAGAAGTGCAATCATCCTTTATTTGTAAGCATTCATGCAATCGGCCTTATATTTGTAAAAGGCCTTTGTGGCTGAAGGTGCCAACAACAAAATTTGTCGTAGGTACCTTAAGACCAATGCAATAATAACCATTGATCTTTTGGGTCCCAAGCCAACTGATTTAATTTCAATTATTCTAATCAACTCCCATGTTCTTCATCCTGCCTTCCCTTTTCCTATGTCATACATCACTCTCCCCAAGTGACACCCAGTAGGTCTCTTTTGTCCTTCCCATAGAATGAAGGAAATAAACTCTGGCTCTCTCAATCTGTTCCAGCATAAAGAGCTCTCCCACTACTGTGTTCCCTCTAGTCCTACCATTTCCACGCTCTAGAATTTGGTGGTGGGTATGGAAGATGAGAAGGTTTGATGGCAATGGGAAGGAATCAGGAGTTCTTGATCTGCAAGGAGGATGCCATGATTCAGATGCCTACAGGGATTGAGTATAGGTTGCATTTCCTGTACCTATGTTGGGTTCATCATGGAATTCATTTGCATCCACACCATGGATTTTCTAAGTTTATATGGCCCTTGGGTGGTTGGTGCCACTGGATATCTTCCCATTGGAGACCAGTTCAACCAAGCAGAGCATCAATGTGGTGGTGGAGATACTCCTCATTTTCCTGATCATTCAAACCTTGTTGATAATGTGTGACATGAAGTTTGGGTTGTCAGACAAATCCATTTGTACTTTTTTACTGAAAAGCATAGTGATTCTTCCACTGCATTAGTACCATGCGTCAAATCTAGTTAGTTTTGTATTATGAACTTGTTATTTTTGTCTCATTGGTTAACTTTTCAAAATTATAGTGTTAGATATATGATATAGAAAATTGTATAGTGTTATGCTAAAAATGATTTTATTGGGAATAGGGTAAGAGAAAATTGACTTAAGTGATTTGGTGTTATCTATAGAAGACTAAGAAATGCACCAATTAGGAAAAGAAATTTAATTGAAGTAAAAGAAATTAAAAAAAGTAGAGATAAGACTAAAACTACTTGGTTAGGAATTGTAAAAATTTATGTAATTTAACCAAAGATTTGGCAATAAATAAAAATATTTAGAAAAAAAGAATTCATGTAACCAATTCCGTATATGAATACTATTTAGTGATGGAGGGGATTTGGAAAACTACGATATATTCAAATTATGTTCACTTGCTAGTCCATTGATGTTGATGTTTTTGGAAAATTGAATTAATCTCTGTAGGTAACTACTGTAGATGCACTAACATTATTATTCAATTAGGTGCCCCTGCTCCTCTTGCAACCAAAATGTACCATTCACAGGGAAGCCATCACCTTCGGGTAGCAATTCGCCATCTTTATTATCAGTCAGTTGCAAATGATTTTTGTAGCAACCCAATCCCAGTTCCAGTGCAGGATAATGGTTTAGTCTCTTCCAGTGTTGCTCCTCCTGATTAATTATTGCATTCCATGCAGAAGGATAACACTGCTCATCAGAAGGTATGAATATGTCAATTTCTAATCACCAAATATAAGTTCTACATTACTGTTACTACTCTTCTCAAAGTTTGGGTCATCTTTGCCTTAGATTTGGTACTCTTAAATAGCCTTCCATTTCAAACTAATTTTCTTATTATTGTTTTTGACTGATATTGTACGTTTCATTGGGATTTGATTGGACAAAGGGTAGAAAACTGATATTGTAGTGTTCTACATTTTATACCCTAGATGTTTAAGCTTTGAATACATCATAGTGACAACATGCAAGCTATATTATAGTTATAAAAGGTGTTTTTTATCATTAGATAGTTTAATAAGATCAATTAGAAAAAGCTTGATTGAAAGAAAACATGTGGCCAAAAAGTTGTAACGTCCTGACAAATTGGTGAACAGGAAACTAGATGGATATAGCACTTACCCTGAAAATGTGGAAAGCAAGCACCCCATCACCAAAGCTACATTTGCCTAGGCCAACCTCTCCTGTTTTGCTCGGTATGATGGTGACCCATTTTGAGCACAAACCCAACACCTCTTTTACATCTAGTTCCAGTAGCACAGACAGGTACTCTTGCCCCACTCCCTATGGGTACACTCAGGTTGGGGCGAATGGAGCTGTGGAGTCCCATCCAGTCAAATGTCTCACTGGAGGGAGCCATGATGAGCATTGTTGGAGCTGGTAGGTTTCTTAGGTTTGTCTATGTAACCATGTTTTTGGCAACTGTCTTAATGGTCACCACCTTAAAAGGAATGGGCGTCATTGTTAGTAGTGGGGAAGATGAGGGGGTGGGGACATCAATGGTCACAGTCCCAGGATGGACAAGCTACCCCCCTTCACCACCCACTTCTTCCTCCTTTAAGTGGCTAACGGGTTGATGACTTGAAAATCTTGAAAGGCAGTCCATAGTCCATGCTCACCTTCTATACAAAAACACAAGTCAGTTGTCCAAGCAAGCAAATATGCATAGGAAAAAAACATGTGTTTGAGAAGGGGATGGTCGAGTAGTGAAATGATAAACACACCAGTGCACTACTTCACTTCTCTAGGGGCACCCTCACCTTGTTGGTGAAGCTTCCACTCTTGTTCCATTTGTCTGATCAAGGCATTGGAAAATGGGGTCAAACTTGTACTCTTTATCACCCTCCCCTAGATCCAGTTTGGCCAAGACATGACAATATCTATAGGCTGAAAGTTAGATAACTCGTCTACCTTGATGTGTAGGGGAATATCATTCACTTCGGCAAGCTCAGCTTGGAGACTGTTACTTGACTTGGCTGGTGATCCATCAGTCAGGTAGGCCCACTGGTTCCTTACTCTTCCCTTGTCACTTGCTAGCCCCTCCACAATAAACCAACAGGAGTGAAAGCTCTTGTTCTAGAAGGGGATCCCAACACATAGCTTCCTGTATTGAATGGTTAGGCCACTTGCTGGTCACCACCAACTTAAAATATTTGGTAGAAGCCTTCACCGCTAGCTAGTAGCCGCAGAATCACATGTGATCAAACTTTTAATACCAGTCCAACAGCATGGGTGCAATTACATACCAATTAAGGATGTCAATGACCAGGGGAAAGAGGAGAATCTATAGGTTGGCTGTAAAGATCTCCTTGAACATTTTGAAATTTATCACCAAGGAGATGTTGGTACTCTGTCTCACCCAGCTAGCAGACAACTGCTCACTATGTGATACGTCTGGAGGCAGATGAGGTTGGCATTCTTCATCATGCTTGTGTACTTGTACCAATTAGGTACGAACAAACTTTTTTCTTTACTTCTCAATTACATAGCTACTTCTCGGGGTGACTTGGCTCACTTGTCCATTTCGTTCTTGGTTGACCTAGCTTCTTTCACATAGTGCTTGTTGATGCACTATTTTTGTTTGAGTTCTGAAAGCTCCCACTATTTTTGTTTCCATTTGACTCTTTCCCTTAAGTGGATGATATGTGGCTATGATCTCATCAAAATCATACACTGCACAATCTGTGTTCAGATGGTAAGGCATCTTACCTAATATGACTATGGTCTCATCAATCATATGTTGCACCATCTCTATTCAGACTTCTCATGCTAGTTGGGAAGGAGATGAACTCCTCAGCAAGCTTGTTGCACTTGGACTGTTTGTCTTGGCATATTACTTGGGAGATTAGTGATTTCAAGTGAGCCACTCTCCATGTCTCTTGTTTAAGGATGTGTGCAGCACCTTTGCCTACCTCAATAGACAAATCATCCTAAGCTTCACTTCCACAGGATTTCACAACCTGGATTATGAGACCCTACATGTCCAATTCAATGCCTATTTTGTTGAGGGAGTTGTGACATGGTATGCTTCACATCAAGCTTGGCTCAGAATTATTTGCCTGCCTGTCCACATTTTCTACTTTGGCTGGTGTCCTTCCCCTCGTCAGCCAAAAGAGGGGATTGCTAATGTAGGATGTTCTGTTGGATTATTGGTCTGACTTAGTCCAGGACAAAACTTGACCCGTCATTGGCTAGCAAAGTAATCACCAAGGATTATAACACAGCTAAATGAACACCCATCTGCTCGACTTTTACTTGACTCAGAATTTTTGTCAACCTATACACAATTTCTACTTTGGTTGCCAACTTTCTGCTAGTCAATCAAAGAGGACTTCAGATGTGGAATCTTTGGTTAGACCATCTGTTTAACTCTATCTGTAAGACAAAATTCACCCTAGCAATGGCTCATCTGCTTGTTAGAAACTACAAGACTGCTTGGATGGTCAACCATCTGCCTGTTTGGTATTTAGTTGACTAAAACCACCTTGTTCGCATGCTTCTCTTTAATTCATTGCTTTCCAACTACCACAATACTAGTAGGCAATGCTAAATGCCTCAAGAAATACTACTATATAGGTACACTAGATATATTTTTAAACCTGATTGATCCTCTCAAACTGTTCACGTAAGTGTCAAAAGTCTTTAATGACCCACATGCCGTGGACACCTAATCTTTCCCTTCTTTTTCTAGATAAAGTTTTGCCCATTCTGAGCCATCCCCATCAGAACAACCAAGACCGGAGGATTCAATTGAGCCACTACGTCCTAGATTTAGATGAGCCAAGTCAGTCCTAAAATTGGAGGAGGATCACCAGGAATAAGTTAGCAAGTCTTTGGTACACAATCAATTTAATTATAATGTGAGCAAATCATTTCTTAGGTGAAGATCGTAGGACATAAACTTTCATATCTATGGGCATGGTTGTGCCTTATGCATCCAGTCAATTGAGTATAAATCTATGATTATATATCTGATTACTGTGTACAGTCTCTTATCATAGCTAGAAGGTGAGGGGACAATAACAGTAGTTTCGAGTCTATTCTAGGGTAACTTATGACATAACTACTTTCTAATGGTACAAAAATAGGACATCGATCCATGATTTACAACTATGGATCCTAGTTTGAGCCATGGAAATTGACGTTATGAGTTGTGGCAAGTGGCAACCAGAAGTGGCAGATCGGGTGATATCTAGAACTAGATTCTGAATATCAAAAATATGTAGGTTTGGAGAGAAATTTCATTGTTATGCCATGTCTTCTTATAATGAGTTTCATCAAAATCTTCGATATTTATTTTTTTTCATGTGAAATTGAGGAATTTTGATATTCCATGGGTCCAGACGATAAAAGTTATAGTCTAATGATTTGGTTCATTTGACAGTGGTAGATCTGTGGAAAAATAATAATGTGTTTTTGCTTGACATTACATAATTAACAACACTTTGATCTAAGTTATTTGAAAAAAATGCAATGCTTTATTTATTTTAGTAGTTGGGTGATTGGGATGGTTAACAACACTTCATGCTCTGCGTTATTTGGAAAATGTGCAATGTTGTATTTATTCTAGTAATTGGGTGATTGGGATGATTGTTTGCTTACATGACCAACGATGTTTATAAGTTCATAGAAATGGCATTTGATCTGATGGTTATAAACAGGCCTCGAGAAGTAGATACTGGACTTTGCAAGGCCATTGATGGCTTTTCAAAATTTGGAAGAGTTATTTTTCACTTGTAATTTGGGGGATATTCCTGTTCTCTTTTCCTTGGAGTCAGAATGGCACATGCCCCGGATATAAATGCTACAAGAAATATTGATCGAAATTTGACACATGGTTTGGAACCATATTTTGCTGCCTTGAATTTTTCAAACCCGTTCAGTGACAGCAGTATGGCTAAAAGTAGACCAAAATCTGTCAATGATGCTGTGGCAACTGTGAGAATGAGATTTTCTCCTCACCACATACTTTTCCTGGAAATACCGGCAGGTAATGCAAAACCTATATTTGGTTGTCATCTTACTGCAATAAGATAGTATACTCACATGAAACAGCATTGCAACGGAACATGCAAATAATTAATTTGTAATCATCTTGTTTAATATTTCTCATTGTTGCCGGCTCGAGTTTATTATTTTTTCTGCTCCAAAATTAAGTTCTTCACTGACGCTCACTATTTTTAAATGTGCATACTTCTGAAATATAACAAATGAAAGTTACACTTTTCTCGATAGCACTTACTAATGGGAATGTTGGTTTTTATATTTGGTTAAATATCGATTTTCTTAGAATTAGAAGTGACTTGAAAATTGAAGCGTTGAAGGAAACTAGCTAGAAGACTAAAACTACTTTATTGGCAAACTACAGAGAGTTCAAATCTTTGACCAATGGCCTCTCTTTCGGATGATTAAACGTTTGTACTGTTTTACTTCAAAAAAAAGTTGTGTTTTGAACATCTGCAGCTCCGTATGGAATCCGTAGAATGGCGCTTAAATTGGAATTTTTATGCATTACATTTGCATTTGTATTTGCACGTTCTCTCTCTCTCTTCTATTTTACCATTTTCATGGTATAGCTCTCAGTCTGTATGTTAGTATTCTTAATGTTTTGACTACTATTAGTTTTAGAAAGAAACTTTAACTACTTGCGTATTTGCAGGTGCAGCAGTTCTTGGTACAAGGTAACAGCAGAATGTAAGTGTTCCAGTAGTATAGTTGCCTCTTCCATTCACAGTTGGTGTAGAATGGTTTTTTTTTTTTCAACCCTCCGGTCCTCCAACCATACTCATCTATCCAATTTTGTTCACCCTTTTTGGTCCCTGGGAGTCATTCAATTTAGATGGTTATTTCTAGGACCACGTAGTGACTCATTATTCAAAGAAATCCGATTCGGTGCATATATTTTTCTCCCTGTTTGGTGAACGTCTACAAATATTGCTGTCCAGACTACCATATTCTTTAAGGTATGCTTGCTTGTGCGTGATTTGTATGTATTATAATTAAATTATATTACGTAATCAAAGTACAATGCTTAGTGATCAAATGTAAGCTAATTATATAAAAAATCAATTTTATTATTTTAACATATGTTTACTTAATTGATTGATGTCCTAAAAAAATAATTTTTATAATAAAAATTCAAGGTTTAAAATAATAAAACTTATATAATTAATCAAATGTAATTCAATTATGTCATATTACAATACATTATTATTATTATTATTATTATTATTATTCAATTTTGAAACTTTCATTTTGTAGGATCGTATGGTTACGTAAGAGAATGTGAATTGTGTATCTTTAATATTTTTTAAAATATAATTTAAACTTTAAAATTTAAAAATAAGTCGAGATATTATTTTCATAAAATCATTTTTATTCAAGATTTCAATTACAATATATAATTCAATTCTCCTCAAAAATTGTAGATGTAATTATATCTCGATATCATGTATTATCTAAAAAATTTCATAATTACAAATATAGAAAATTAATTTGTAAAATTTAAAATATTTCTTCTTATTTGAGATCTTTCTCATTTTTATTCTTCAGTAATTTTTCAATGACGAATATCTTGTTTTTCTTTATTTCATCGAATTTACTTTATTATGATATTTTAAATCTTCAGTGACATAAATAATACTTTTTTATGTTTCACTGAATTTTATTTCACTTGAGACTTTAAATCTTCAATGACATATATCTTATCATTTTCTAATTCATTAAATTTTCTTTTACTTGAGAGATTTTTTCGAAGAGTTGTTTTTGATCCTTGAAAAAGATTTTTCTTTTAATATGTATGGATAGTTTGATCTTTGAAAATATTTTTATTTTTGTGTGCAAGGATTGTTTGATCAACAAAAATTTTATGTCTTTTATATTATATCTTCATTTCATGCATATATTTCACGTTTAACTACTACCAATTTTTCACTTCTTCACATCTTTTTCTTTTTCCTTCATTGAAACACACGTTCTGACTCACGTTTACATTTCAAATTTTTTTTAATCATCAGTCCTAGATATCTGAAAAATTTTATGCAAAATAAATTTTATCATTTAAAATCTTTCATCAAACATAATAAGAATTCGTTACTTTAATGTTAATTAAACAATTAACACAATTATATATATATAATTTAACGTTTCTAACTTAACAAGTTCCTTATACGACATTTCACGTAACAAGTACTGTAGTTAACTCAACAAACTAAGTCTGTGGTATTACGTTAACTTAACAAATTAGTTTAAACTTTCTTTCAAAAGGTTAAACGATAACTCATCGAAAATAGTTTAAGTTTTAGATAGTTATGGTTGTAAGTCTTCGAAAAACTCTTTACCATAAAACTAATGAGACACATGTCAATACCTGAAAACATAACTTAAGTTACCTTTCAGATAGTTATGATTGTAAGTCTTCGAAAAAACTTTAACTTAACGATTCAGTAATAAATAAATATTTTTATAATAAAAATTTTATTACATGTAAAAATAAAAACTTAAGTTTATAACGTTAAACTAATGCATTGACTTAATGTTTAATATAATAATTCAACGTGTTTAGATATGTTAATTTAATGAATTAAACATGTGCATCTCACGTGATACAATACAATATTTGTACTTATAATTTCAACACGTGTATAATATTAACTTTAAAATATATCATATTTTTCAATAAAAACATACGTTAACTTAACATTTAGTTAAATGAAAAATTAATATAACAAAATGATTAGTTATTAATTTTAAATCTAATACAAATAAATATTTATATCATTAAACTTTTTATGTATTATTTTAATTTTTTTTCACAAATAATATTAATTAAATAAATATGATTATTTTCATTCAACACACATCATCAAAATAAAATACTAAACACACTTATAAGTAGGAAATTAAGGGAATCATTTTCCCTCACTTAATATACGCAAATACTTTTATTTTACTTAATAAAAAGAAATCAAAATGTAAGTACATAAACCTCTTAGACTCGTAGAAATTTGAAATCAAATTTCAAAAATTAACATAATTCTTTTATAATGGTAATTTTTAGGCACGACAAGAATCCTAGCAAACTATTGAACTAATTTAATTAGATATTTTTCATCGTATTATTAACCTATTTTTTCTACAAGGTATTATTAACCTTTTTGTTTCTAGTTAAGAAAATTTCGTCTGTGATTAATGGTCGAGGAAGTAGGGATGGAACTGACTGAAGATCGCGGCGACGCTCGAAATATGCTGAAATCCAGGTTTGGTCTGATCATTACAAGCTGGAGTGGTGGTGCCTTTGCAGGGTTAGAAAACGAAGTAAAAAGGCAAAAGAAATCGGACCCTGTGGCGTGCACCACACCTCTCGACTACTTGCTGTGGGCCGGCCGTTCGTTTCCCAGGCATGGTCCATCAGGTGGCAGGCAGACCCTGTTATCGTGCTCCAGACAAATGCAGGCAGACGTTCGCTGTTGGTTCGGTTGTCTTGTTGTTGGTGTCGAGGCCCCCTATAGTACACCTTGGAATCATCACCAAGCAGTGCCGTATGGGGGAGGTTCATACTTGTTGTTTTCCGTTGGCCGCCGCCGCCGTCTACGTTGGCCTGTCGCTCTTCCCTGTCCCTGCTTACGTCCATCCGAGCCTTCGTATTCAAGTCTCACCCCTGTTTTTAATTCCTCGTAAAGGTTGGAGTTACAAGGAATCATTCTCACCAACATCTACGCATAATCCTTAACTAATTAAATATTAATACTATTCAAACACCGTAGTAGCAGTAGCAACAGTGACATGATTAATGCATATCAACTCTCTACGTGACAATAGCGCTACAAAAAACGGTTGCGCTACGAGCGGAAGTGACAAGCTACGCCGCTTGCATCTGTCGACTGCTATTGGTATCGCTGGAAATCGCGTCGGTGTGTAAAGACGATATGGTTCCCTCGTCGTCCGAAGGCAGATCGTCGGCGTGCAACTCTGGCTGGTTTAGGCTCCTCACGAACTCCGTGAACCGAGGCCAGTGCTCCGGCGAGAAGAAGGACGCCCCCATCCTCTGGTAGGTGAATGACTCCAAGGAGGACCTCCTCTTCGACAACATGTTGTCTTTGATCCTAGTGAATGCCAGAGCGGCGTCGGCGATGGAGGAGTTCTCACCGCAGACACCCACCCCGTGCTTCTTGCACGCCCTTCTTATCTGTGACACCAGCGACTCCGGATTGGACCGGGATTGACCGCCGTTCGATAGCTCCAGTCCCGTGACGATCATCCTACATGAATTCCTAGCGAACATCTCTGCCACCGCATCGTATCCGTCTCTCGTTTGTGTGTTGTAATATCCGGCGGTCAGCTCCGACGGATGGGAGCGTGCGTCGTACCACGTGTGTGCCAGAGGGATCTTGGCGGAGACCGTCACAGGGAAAGCACCGAATACCTTGGATGCCATAGAGAGGAGGCGGTGGCCGTGGGACAGTAGTTGGGTGGAGTACCATGTGAGGAAGAAGTTGCCGTAGGGAGTCTCCCACGAGCCGCCGTGGTCCTTGAAGAAGTTGCCGGCTTCCGGCGTCTGCTCGTACCGAGGGGCGTCGTGGGGACCCGTGAGGCCCCAGAGGTGATTCCTCGACGCGTCGGCGACCTCCTCGAGGTTTCTCAGCATGTGCTTGTCGTAGCATTGGAACTCCCCAACACCGGTGGCTTCCTGATTCTTCACCCGTGGCGGAGAGGAGGGATACCTCAGCTCACCCCCGGGTCCAAGACCAATCGAGATGTCCTGAAATAAGAAAAACATCATCCAATCATCGGAAAACAGAGCACCATTAATCTTGAAACCAATCGGTGGGAGTAGAAACGAAGGTCCTTCTCTTGCTCAACTCACCGTGATGGTGGAGCCGATGAACTCCGAAAAGGTGGCCTGGAAGCTCCGGCAGAAGTCCTCGTAAACTTGCACGGGTGATTTCCCCCCAAGCACAGGGAGCTCATCAACCGCCAAGGACAAGCACTCCTTGTACCTCCTCCGTTCTTTGTTGGTGAAGTAGATGTCGGGATCAGCGTCACCGATGGAGGAAACCCAAGTCGGAAGTGGGTTTGCTGGTGCCTTGGAACCGTGGAAGTACAAGGAAGCTCTGACCTTCAGACCCGCATCCTGGATCATCCGGACTAGTGCAAGGTAGCCTGACCAGTCGTACTTGCCCATAGCTTCCTTCTCGACGATCCCCCACCAGAATGGCAGCTCCACCCCATCCGCGCCCAGGAGCTTCACAGCCCTCAACCCAGCAGCGATTGCCTTGGCATGGTTCACGGTGCTGCAGTCGGCGGAGACCGAATCCAGTGGGAGTCCAACGAACATCTCTGGCCGGCGAACAACCTGCAACAAAATCGATCATCGACTTGGGCGAGCATGCGAAGGGTGTGGGTTTTGATGGCGCATCGTTAATAAAACAAGAAGAAACCCAACTGATTTCGACAGAATTAGATCGAAATACTGGAATTAGGAAACAGAGAGGGGAGACAATTACGAACTATCTTGGAAAAAAACAGGATCATCAATTAATAACAGAAAGGAGAAAAAGCTCCAGACTTTAATCTAGAACTCACCGGCGATCTGAAAACCCTGGTCGCCCTCTTCTCCAAGACGATAACGTTCGCTTCCGCCCTTACGACGGAAACCCTCCTGGACCTCCTCCCGACCTCCAGACCGGCTCCGCAGCCCAAACTCTTCTTCCTGGGGAAGCACACTCCGCAGGCCCTCCTCCCCCTCATCCCCCCCAGCTTGACCTGGTTCTTCCCACTCCTCCCGGCCGGGAACGCCTCCGACGCCTGGGCAGTGGCGTTGGCCTGCGAAACGCCGATGACTGCAACCTCCATGTCCAGCAGACTGAGTGTACTATCTAACCAATCACACCTCCCTCCCACCTTCAACGAGACGAAGACGACCAAAACAAGCAAAGAGAGCACACGAAACCCTAGAGGGGGAAACAAAGACGACGACGTCGCACTCTCGCAGGCTTCCTTCAAACGTAGGTAAGGAACGATGGGAAGGAGCATGGGGCTTGCAACAGTTTATATAGTGGAGAGGCGGGGGTGGAGACAAAGGTTTGGTCGTGCCACGTGGCGGATGAAGAGAAGAAGCTGAATTTTTTATTTCGGAGAAAAGAAAATATTATCTATATTATTTATTAATTCGATAGTTAGTATTATCCTTTTTATAGTGGATAAGATTTTATAACCTACGTTACACGGAGAGGCTCATCGATTGCCAAAAAATTAATTTACTGCCAATTTGATTTATATATACATACATTATTTTTTTATGAACACTCATGTCGTCCTTTAAAGTGTAAAAACAACACGCTAAATTTAATTTTAATATATCATTTACATGATTAATGTAAAAAGTAAAAGTACAAATTAACCATGCAATTTATAATACCACAAGTGAAACTAAGCTGTGCAATTTATACGAACGTAAACGAAAACTACAAATCATAAGAGCTAAGAAAAAACAAATAAGTGTCGTGAATTACAAAATTGACAATTAAGAGTAAACACCTACAACACAAATGTTAAGAATGTCTATAATAACATTTTTGTCATATACATACATATGTGTTTGTTGCTTAGATTTTTCTAAGGAAAATTTCTTTTTCTTAGCAACGCGATATGGATTTGGATCTTGTATTAAAGCATTGTAAAATCATTACACGTGGTACATTATATAGCTAAATGGTGAAGGAATCCCTAGCGTTCTTTTAATCACAAGTTCGATGTCTTGAAAAATTAGAATTCAAAACAAGTAAAAGAAATCTTAACTTTGAAGAAAGAAAAAAAATTCATTCCATAAGATTTCCCATGAATGAAAATGCTGCAGAAGTACCATTTATGACAGCACCATTACCAAGAGATTTAATATATCTAGCATTTATTATCTTACAGCGCAGGTAGGAATGGAAGACAACGGTGTTCAACATGACCGTCCTACCCAAATGGATAGATATTTACTTCTCCAAAACCCCCAAGTTTGGAAATTAATTTGTCTTGATAAACCTCTGCTGCTCTACATCCCAGGACAAGTAACGGTACATTTATGGAAGTTTACGTTTATCCCAAAGTTGAAAACAACATAAAACCCTCTTTAAATTCGTACACACAAAAATGATTTCGTGCGTAATTCTCTGTTAAACTTGCAAATCTACCCTTCCTAACAGTCTCATTTAAAACTGGTAATAAAAAAAAGGGTACGTGCCGACTGCCGAGGAGAAAGAGAGTGGGGGGGGGGGGGTGTAGGGATGAGATCAACAGAAATTGCTTTGATCTGGAGTTTAGTCGGTCCGTCGCGCGGTGGTGGTGCCGCAGTCAGCGTCGGACGTCGGTGGACGTCAGGGAGACGGAACCAGAGAAGTCCTTTCGGATCAGCCCTGACGGCACCACCGTCCGTCTGGTTTTCTGGGCCATGGATTGAGACTAATCGATCAGAACAGTAATAATATAATAATTTAAAGGAAAAAAAAAACATGGAGAAGAAGAATTAGACCAAGCAGGTAGAATCGTATAGTTGTCTCTTCCTCACTTGCCGGCCTAGGGAACGTAAATGGTCGGTCGGATGGATATATATTTTTTGTTTAATTAACAAGGGTGTGGCAAAAGATGCAAAGCCATGGATAGGACCCCGTCGTCATCCATGCTTGGCGATGTAGGATAACCAGAACAAGTTTGGAATTTATAATTGGCAGAAAAGTGATAAAGACAAAAGAAGAAAATACTTATATGAAAGATCATGTGCAACACAAATGCACAACGAACGAAGATGGAAGAGGGCAATTTTTTTTTTTTAATTGTGCAAAAAAGGGGCGGATGCCCGTAAGGAAAAGTATTGGACCGTGGATTTACGAAATAAAACCATGTGGTCCAATAAAAGCCCATAAGAGAGAAAGAGGGAGAGCTGTGGGCCGTAATTAGGCTGTAAAGATGGTAACCGGCCCAGTCCATCGAAATTTAAGCGTCACCATGCCAACATTCTATTAGTGATCAATTCAAAATCAATCAACGATGGATGAAAATGAATGTCTTATCACATAAGCATTCAAATCATGTTTCGACTTAAGATATCAAATTATTCCACCACTCTATCCTTAATTATAACCTTCACTTATAAGTGCCTATTTTTACAACAGATGAATGTGAAAGAACATAACTCAAGTATTTTTGACTTTGCCATCAAATAAAAATGTAATGTGATAAATCTAATTAAAAATCAATTGATGAAGAATAAAAAGGCTTCTTGCTAAATGAATCTATTCGACAACACAGTTTAACCGTATGTATATATGAAGCAAAAAATGTTATTATTTAATTAACACAATAATATTAACGGAATCCTATGGCGATGGACGTCGAATCTTATAATTCGATGAATTGAGAGGCAATATGACATCTAAACCAACCTCCAAAACCAAGAACATTTCCATTTTGATGCTGCCAAGGTAGATGGATAGCTTACGGAAAAAAATAACCATTAGAATATTTTTTCTATTACTTTTCATAATTAGAAAAAAAGCTATAAAGTGTTGTTGAATAATTCCTTATACAACATATAAACTGAAGCAAATATGTATTATCTCCACTCTGTCTCACCCTATCTTCAAAAAGAAGACGAGGACAAATATGATAAAACTCTCCCCCTATCTTCCAAAAGACGATGAGGACAAATATGATAAATTCACTCAATTTTCACCTTTCAGCATCTTCTATGACACAGAACTCTATAATTCGATACAGAACTCTATTACCGGGGATGGAAGAAACCTCCATGGTCCGGATCTCGGCCTGGAGTACCACCAGGAAGAGGAGACCTATAGGAGGCCACCGGGACCACCTGGAGCCCAGGCACCTAGTGAGGTTAGGTAGAAGAACTGAAAGAGAACAGATGGAATGGAGAGTGAATTTAGAGTGGCAGAGTGATACCGACGAATGCAGTAGCCCCTACCACGGTACCACTATTCTTCACGTGAGAATAAGTGCCACCCATCTTTCAACAATTTGAAGAACAGAGATGAAGTTGAGAGATTAACAAGCGATAATAATAGGCCGAGGTATTAATCAAGGATCTTGAGTTTCCAACTCAGGCTTGGTATTAATCAAGTTGAAATGCCATGACACAAAGAAATTTAGAACACAGAGAGTGAAAGCAACCAATCCACCTGACCTCAGCCTTCTTCCAAAACTCTTATTTCAATGTCAGAGTTAAGACTCAATACGTACAAGTGCAATGAAAAAGATAGTCATCGGTTCAATAAATTGTAGGTAACGGAAACCCAATTTTGCAAAGATAACATTAAATATTAATTTTAAATCATTCATGGTAACACATACAGTTAAATTTGTAATTGTAAAGGCGATTAATTCATAAACTAGGTAATGGCAGTTTCTTACTAGTAAGAAACTTTTCAGAAAATTTCCAAAATTTTCTTAACATTATTATTATCAAGGGAAAAGGTTCAACTTTCCCTTTTGTCTATATTGTCCACTACTACTTTTTTAAGTCTGGTTTACCAAAAAGATCCATCACGAATAACTTATCATTTGCAAGAAAAAATCATGTATAACAATTTGTAGAAATCTGTATCGTTACTTAGGAACTAATAACAGACAAAATGCATAGGTTGATGCAATGATGTGGTACAATCTGTATCATTACTCAGGATATGCTCTGCTAACACGGTTTGAATCTTTTCCCCAACCAGTGATCCAGAATACTTTTACTCCGATCCAACCAAGGATTGGTCGGTTGTATCTCTGAAAAAATGGATCCTAAGTGAGACCATTCACTATCAGAAATGATGTTGATGAGATTCTCAAACTTCGATCTTCATGCAAGCAACTTTTAATGTAAGAGCCTAAGAGGAAGACAATGCTTGTCAATGGGAAATAAGGTTTGAGTTTATGAAAGTTAGGGAGCAATCAATAAATTTTTTGGATAATCCACATTAATCTTGTGAACCATACTCAACAGGAGGCATTCTTTTTCTTCGTCCAAAGGTTCACAGATGAAACAGAAACACATTAACCGGTTACCATTCGGCATGCCAGCAACTCCAAAAACGAATCAAATAGATTTCAGAAGTCGAGCTCACGAAGCACCAGCAAATCGACGGCATGCCGTTAGAAAAATCATAACCAAAACGGAAACGAATAACAGGCGAAGAAACAACGAGATGCAAGCCTCAGATTAGCATTTTGGCACATTAATCACGGAAAGCAACAACCCCGGGTGTTACCCCAGGTACGCAAATCGTCGTTGCTTCTCATGACAGACGCTGTCATCAGCGGCAAGCGATCTCGAAACAAAACCACGAGAATCGAAACCTCGACTGCAGGTAGAAGAAGTTCAAGAAAAAACAGTCGATGAACGAAAAGATTCCGTGAGAACTCATCGAAGAAAACGACGCATTAACCTCGTCGGAGACGCGCTTCTCCAACTTCTTCTAGGGTTTTTTCTCTATCCCCTTCTTCTCCGCCACCGCCACGGGCTTGGTTGGGGCCTCCGATTTCTATACGCTTTGTTGTAAGATGGAGCGGGGTGGGCCTGGGCCGGGTGTGATTTCAAAAATGTGGGCCTTTGGGTGGGAATCGATCACGTCATAATCAGATCAAGGACGTCGACGTCACGTGCGATGCCAATGGAGTACCACCTGGCGATGGATCAAATACCTCCTCTTCTTCTTCTCGACCGGATCACATACCTCAGACCGCCGTATCTAACACTATCTTGGTCTTGCATGGCGCCTGGTCGGCGGCGCCCGCCCTCTCCGGTCGGTGCACTGTCTCGATCGACGACCATGTACAGGCCCACGACCACCCCGGGCTCCATCGACCTCCGGAAGTACTACTATTCCACCCCATGCCACTCCAGTCTCAATCATAACACATGATGGGTTGCCATTATTCTTCCCCTTCTCCTTCTCCGTTTTTAAGAATAAAGCGCCGCAGCTCTCTCTCCTTTCGTCGCCTTCATCATCAGCATCATCATCATTCATCATAATCGGCCACGTGCCTGCGTCATCCGACGTCACTCGCCACCCCCATCGAAATCCGAAGAATCTACGGTGGTGCCGTCGGATCACTATCACGCCGATCCGTGGCCGGCGCAGGCGCGTTCAGGCGTACGCCGTCTGTTCGAGCTCCTCTAGTCTCCTCCGTCAGGCGTCAGGGAGTTGGAATCTGAGCCTCTTCCTTCCGACACCCGAAAAAGAGTAAAAAAAAAAAAAAAACCCAATCCGTCAGAGGAAAAAAAAAAAAGGTGAAAACGAGAGGACCCGTGCAAAAATAGTTGCATCTGGCATGGACATGTTACTGATAAATATAAATAACGAACTATTAAAATTAAAATTTGTATTAGTATAGAAATTATGACTATTGTTAAAAAAATCCTCTCTGTATTTAATGGTATCATTCGCCAATGCAATCTAAAATTGACTTGCTATAGATTAAATAAAGATAAGATTTAAGTCGTGCAAAAGATTCTTACCCTTGCAGCCAGACGTCTCATGTGCTTGTCCATTAGGCATGCACATCAACTCAAGCCACCTTTATTAAATTTATCATCAATTATCAGTACCATCTGACATTTACCAGAGAAAAAAAAACAAGTGGATTGAAGAACCAGGTCTGGCACCGCCCTGCCTGCCTAGGTTATTGCCATTCTATTTAGGTTTTTTTTTTTTTTTACTACAAAACCATTGTTATTTATTTCTGATTTTTTTTTAATATGCAAATGTTATTCTTGAACGAAGGATCACGTGATTCCCACGGAGAGCCTTCTTTGAATTACTCTTGAACAAATCACTCTTTTTATATATGCAATCGTACTAATGTTCGTTGCACGATGTTGCTCTTATAAAACTTGCACATGCACTATGTAAAGTAAGAGCACTTGCAAACAAACGTAGCCTATGTCTCATGTAAATCTCAAATTATTTTCGTACGATAGGATTAGAAGAAATAATATTCGTGTCATTGACTAAAATTTTTAATTTGGTACCGTGGACGTGGGCGATTGTTTCTTACCGACACGCCACAACCACGAGCGTTGGGTTTCCACCAGATTCCGTTCGATAGCAACGTCGTTTGAATTCGACTTGTGGGAGCACATGGAGGTTTCTTTACGTGGAAAAAGTGAGTTTTCTTTAAAGTAAAAAAAAAAAAAGAATACAAACGAAATTGAAGAACACAAAAATTGGAATTTGTTATTTATTTAAAATTTTCATTATTCTTGCCATGTTCGAAAGCTGACGTGTATGCAAGCAGATCATAACAAAAGAATATATATATATATATATATATATACATATGTGTGTATGTATTATTTATTGAAAATAGCAAAATAAAACCACCGCAGATGTCGTTGCAGAGTCGCAATCGAATTTCACGTCTCTGATTGCGACCTCGGCACGGAATCGCCCTGTGCTATTATTGGACCGTGTCATAGAATAACTCTTCCGGCTATTTTGACTAAAGAAAGTTTTTACAGGAGTTTAAGATTTTTTTTTTCCTTTTGTAAATATTACACAAAAGAAAAATGAGTAATTTTAATCGTGAGAGACAGACGTCTGCAACGAAGAAGAACATAATTGAGAGGCCATCTTTTTATTTATTAAAAGCTAAAGATTGAATTAAATTAGAACTCTCTGGTTTTGAAAACGCGGTCCGAGAAAAATAAATACAAAAACAGTTAAAATCTCTAAAAAAGTCAAAATAAACAGCAAGCTACGTATCTTCACTTCCAACCACAACATCATCTACTGCATCGGTTTGTCTCTTAGTGTTTCAAGATTAGTAGCTGACCTAGAAAGACGTTTGTAGGTAATGAAAACAACTGCATGTTGGTCCCAGACAGAAAATGACCATGTTAGTCGCTTCTTCACTAATTCCCGAAAAAGAATATTTGACCAAAAGAATAACATAATTGTAAATTCTGTCGAGGTGGTATTTCTAATAAAGTCTCGATGTTATTTCTACTTATCCAGATGGTTTAGAAAAAAAAACTAAAACAAGAGAATTGATTATATTTTATTAAGTAGATAAATATGAATTCACAGCAATTCACAGAATATTTTTATTTTTATTTTAATCGATATGGGACTAATTCCGTCGGTTTAATGAAAACAAGAATTAAATTGAAATATAACAAAAACATGACCACTAAAATACAACTTTTCTGAGAACAAACTCTGGCAGATGTTTCGTTATCTATCTACTATTACTTTCTTAGAACTGTGGCAAACTTTACTTTAGATGTGGTTTTATAATCGAGGCTTTTCTTTTAATCTAATTAACTTAATTTACTGAAAAGAAGTTTCTCCCCGTAATCGCATTTCAAGAATTTTCCACGTGGCAGGAAAAATTCTCCTTCCGGCGTGTAAAAAGTTAGCCATTCCACCGCCCAATCCATTCCGTGGCACACGGTCCACCCCCAAAGCGATGGATATAATGATAATTTCGCAAAGGTGAAAAAGTATCGAAATCAAAATTCTTCGCAAGCATGGAAAAAGTGAAAAAGGCCCCCCTTGTAAAGTTAATATAGTTTTATCTTAAAAAAAGAAGAAGATAATATAGTTTTCTTCTTTCCAATAATGATAATTTTTACGTCCACTAAAAATCGAATTTTAGCAAAAGTTAACGACTAATGTTTTCGGGAAGTATTCTCTCAGTTCAAGGAGATTTAAATCTGCCTTTGTAAGAATGGTAAAAAGAAAATTTACGACTTTCGTGGGTAAAAGTTACGGGTAATGTTGATCGTAACCAAATGGATTAAGATAATTTTTCTCAATTAATTATAAGGAGCTTTTTACTCGAATGATCTCAAACCTTCGTGGGATTTAAGATCATTAAGTGGTTAACGCTTTACAAAACAAGTTTCTTTTCAGGAAGAGAAGTTGACCAAGAGGAGATCGATAAATCGAATCGAATGATTTCTTCTATGATTTGATTCGATAAAATGATATGTTGCGATTCAATTAAATTATTATTATTATTTTTATTTCGTCGAAAGCAATTAGGTTCTTAATTCTCAGTGCAGTTAGTGAAACCAGAATTAAAATAAATATATTTATTAAGTGTACATATAATATAAGTTTTAAATATTGATCGTTAGATCTTATTCCTGTCATCCACACCCTTTATTTTACAACTCAAAAATTAAAGCAAGGAAAAACAAACTTCTCTTGAAAAAGGGAAAGACCAAACACCTCTGCTGTTTCACCAATCATGTTGACGTTGGATTAAATTTGACGTTTGACGCTTTTCTCGACAACCGACAGCTTTTAAGAAAATAAAATTTTGGATTTATATAAGAAAAAGTTAAGAGTATTTACTTGTGTGTGTTGGATTAAATAGTGTCGTTAACATGTAATTGAACCTAAGTTTAACAATATTATTTTTGTTCTTTCAGTTTTAAGATGAAATGTTAGTGTTACCTAGATTTTTAGATATCTTTTTTTAGACTAAAAGAAAATGTCATAAATGTAAAAAAAATGTCAGACTAAATAGTCTCGTATCGACGCTAACATGGTCGATCTCAATGTAAATTTAAAATTTAACTTTTATGTTTTTCTAAAAGATTTAAAAATGTACTATATATTTTAAATTTCGTAAGATTCGACGACAGCGAGGGTACTCGTCAGCCACCTACGCCTTTTATGTAATTTTACCTTAATGTCAATACTTAAATGGCAACTTAGATGATTCTGACAAAAATATCAACGTAAAATAAATAAATAAATAAAAACTATTAACATTACGAAAAAAGGGTACCGTCTGACGTCGTCTCACTTATCACATCTACGGCTATCCAATCAAATCAGCGGGGCCCACAAGGGTGACGCTCATCACCACCACCTCCCTCCCCCCATTTCAATTCGATCCAACGGCTGTAAAACCCCAAGTGTCCACGTGTCGGCATATCAAGTCTGCACGATCTTCTTTCCTCCTCCTCCAAACTCACACTCACGGACGGACACGAGCAGATCTCCTCTGCCTCCTCCTCCTCCGCCTTCGTCTTCCGCACACAAGCGATGGTCGCCGCTTCACCGCCGTCGTCACGCCGGCACATTTCGGCCTGCCCGGCGGCGGCACTCCCGGACGAGGTCTGGGAGCATGTGTTCTCTTTCCTCACCTCTGACGGCGACCGCAACTCCGTCTCCCTCGTCTGCAAGGCGTGGCACCGGATCGAGCGGCTGTCTCGCACCAAGATCTTTGTCGGGAACTGTTACGCCGTGTACCCCCGGGCGGCGATCGCGAGGTTCCCCCAGTTGCGGAGGGTATGGATCAAGGGGAAGCCGCACTTCGCCGACTTCAACCTCGTGCCCTACGACTGGGGCGGTGGGGCGATGGAGTGGGTTAGGGCACTTGCGGAGAAGTGCCCGTTGCTGGAGGAGCTCAGGTTCAAGCGGATGCTCGTCAGTGACGACTGCTTGGAGCTGATTTCCACGGCGTTCAGGAACTTCCACACCTTGGTCCTCACTTCGTGCGAGGGCTTTACGCACGACGGGCTCGCGGCGATTGCTGCCAATTGCAGGTGGTGTCTTGGTTATCATGGACCTGCTTGCTTAAGTTAGTTTTTTTTTTTAATTATTTTTATTTTTCCGTATAAGTTGAGTTTCTTACTTTGGAAATGGTTGCTCCGTATTGGAGAAAAAGTTTGGTTGCTTATCTGTAAGTCAATTCATTTGCTAGTTACTAGAAATATTAGTTTTTTCCCTACATTTGACAGTAACTTTGGGCGTGAGAGGGAGGAAACGATTCTGTTTGGATCGTAGTTTCCACAAAGTCGATGTCTTCCCTGCTCATTACGTCTTTCATTTATAAAATTGAAGTATTTCACCATGAAAAGAGCCGTAAATTGGGTTTTTCCTATGGATTTATTTGATCAGATCTGTCTTTACCTGTTTTCCTGATGATTTGTTAGATCTATGTATGTTATGCTTTGACGGTGCTAATCTGATTTAGATTCTGCACATCTATTTGATGGTTATGTAGCTTATCTTGATGTTCCCTGTTTCCTGTAGGAGGTTGTCTTGCTTGGTGTTTTGATAGAATAATGTTGATTTCACTTTTTATGCTGATGGCATGTAATTCAATAAAATCATATATGCTTTTCTTACCAGCCGATAAACAAATTGAGTACAACAATTTCACCTTTTGAGTAAAAATAGTGATTTTTTCATGGTCTTTTTCGTATCTTATAACTTGTTGGGATGCAACTGCATCATGCTGGTGAGCCATTTTCATATCTTATTAGCTGAGGCTTCCAGTCATTACTCAATTGTTGCTGTTGGGAGACCTGCTTCCAGGTATGAAGATGGTGTGAACCGTGAAGGGGCGGTCATTCACTTATTCTAGGGCCTCATGTGATTTGAGATTGGAACCTTTTTTGTTTATAATTTTCTGGCGGCTCTAACGTTGATCCGCTATATAAGTTATTTTCCCCTACATTGATTTACTCAGTTTTAATCTAAATATCGAACTGTCTTCATCATCCATCTGAAATATGTGTGGTACTACAGTAGGCATGTATTAATATTACTTAGATTGTGTTTCATAAAAATTTTAGAATTATGATTAGCAACATTCTAGCGCAGAACTTGTGGAAGTTTATAAGTAATGTGTGTTTTCTTGTAATGTAGCTCATATAGAGTTTACGTTGGCTGGTATTACAGATTTTAGTTAGGTGTAAGTTTTTTGCTATAAATATAAAAATATCAAATTGATAAATACATTTTATCCCAAAATCTATCATTACAGTAGTTCATACACATGTTGGATGAAATCGTCCTGCAAAAAAATAAATAAAAATTAATCAAGTTATTGACATTATAATTTTTTTGTTCTGTTTACAAGTCATTCAATTTTTGCCTCTGCAATTTTTACCAAATGTACCCTTATAATGGGATTTGCATACTTTCATACCAAAAGTGAAATAATCCAAATAGTAATGAATCTTTAAGTTGGCAACAGTAGTAATTTTGATTGTTCAAATTCTGAATACTTTTGAACATAAATATGTCGTTATTTGCTATAAAATAAAATCATAAATCCAGTTTGTTTCTGTGTTTGCACCTTGCAGAAATCTAAAGGAGCTTGACTTAATAGAAAATGATGTAGACGACCAGAATGGTAACTGGCTGAGCTTCTTTCCTGAAACATCTACTTCTCTGGTTTCACTCAACTTTTTCAGCCTTGAAGGGGAAGTAAATGCTTCTATACTGGAGCGCCTTGTTACCAGGTGCACCAACCTGAAGACCTTGAGGCTAAACCAGCCTGTGTCTCTCAATAGATTGGCCAGCCTCCTTAAAAGGGCTCCACAACTTGTCGACCTAGGCACTGGAAGGTTTTCAGCAGATCCACAACCAGAACTGTTCTCCAAACTTAATTCTGCCTTTGAAGGCTGTAAAAGTCTGAAAGCCCTATCTGGGTTTTGGCAACCGTGTCCCTTTTATCTGCCCGCTATTTATTCTGTTGGAAATAACCTAGCTACCTTAAATTTGAGTTATACCTGTATAAAGAGCTCAGGATTTGTGAAGTTGATCAAGCAGTGCCCTAATGTGCGCAAGTTATGGGTACGTCTTCTTTTTCTGCATCTATGAATTTATCAAACAATTGTTTTCTAAAAAAATTTCCACCTGCATTTTGGGTAATTCGCTCATTGTTTCATTTCATCAGCAGGTTCCGTGCACTCTTATGTCAGTAAACTGAATAAAGAAATGGTAACTATCATATTTTATAATTGAAATATCTAATTTTTTTTCCTTTGCTGCCAGGTAATGGACCAGGTTGAAGATGAAGGATTGGAAGCTGTGGCCGCTTCTTGCAAGCTCCTACAGGAGTTGCGTGTTTTCCCTTCTGATCTGTATGGTGTGGGACAAGCCATTTCTCTTACTGAAGAGGGACTTGTCAATGTGTCTGCTGGATGCCCAATGCTTGTTTCAGTTCTCTACTTCTGTCGCCAGATGACCAATGCTGCTCTCTTTGCCATTGCAAATAACCGACCAAATCTGATCTGCTTTCGTCTCTGTGTCATTCAGCCTCATGCCCCTGATTATGTTACGCTGCAACCTCTTGATGCAGGATTCACTGCAATTGTCCTATCCTGCAAGAATCTCCGTCGGCTTTCAGTCTCTGGCCTCCTTACTGATCGTCTTTTCAAAAACATTGGGGAAAATGCAAACAGCCTTGAGATGCTTTCGATTGCTTTTGCTGGGGATAGTGATGCAAGCCTTCATTACATTCTATCAGGGTGCAAGAGCTTAAGGAAGTTAGAGATCAGGGATTGTCCATTTGGTGACAAGGCTTTGTTGAACAACGCAGCCAAGCTGGAGACAATGCGATCCCTTTGGATGTCAACCTGTTCTGTGAGCTTGGGTGCATGTAAGTTGCTGGCTCAGAAGATGCCAAGGCTTAATGTAGAGGTTATCAATGAGAACAAAGGGCCTCGGGATACATGGTCAGACGAAAGCGCTGTTGAGAAGCTCTATATATACAGGACAGTTGCTGGTCCAAGGTCAGATGCCCCAAGCTATGTATGGACTGTATAAGATTTTGCAGGCAGAATACATTGATCTACTTTGGCACCAATATTTCTTTCAAACGCTGCATTATCCTGGATGAAAATCAAGTTTGGGCCTTTGGGCTCACATATTGAAAGTTGTTGCTGCATTATCCTGAATGGTGATATTGTACGATCCGTTTCACATAATCTTTCTAAATCAAGTTTGGGAACACCAGGTTTGGCCTGCCCACAGCCTAAGTTATTAGCAAAAAATGGGTGCATCATCCGAACCAGAAAATCAGCACCAGTGCAATACAGTTTCAAATCATGGCATGAGGAATTTTGCTTCTTTCGCTACAAGTCTGGTGTTGTAACGGATTGTTCAGAGATCTTGTGTCTGCTGTAATCAGGATTAAACGGAAAGCAATTTGATGTGATCTTCTTACTACTGATCGCTTGGTCAAGAGAGGACATCATCTATATTTCATACACGCGTGTACCAGAACCACTGGGGAATTTCCACATGATGTAACGATGATTTGGTCACGATAGAAGCTGAGAGTTCTTTTTAAAATAATTCAGTGGCAGGCAGGCAGGCATCAGTGTCGTATGTAACTTGGAGAAAATGTGCTCGTATTGAACCCTAATTATTCCTGATGGAATGTTTAGTCTTTTGGAAAAAATTTGTAAAGTAATGGATCATCGCATGGAACCCAATCCTATCAAATCATGTAGTTGTAAGCGGTGATTCTGATTTTTGTACCCTTAGATTGCGTTTGTTTTGGTTCCTCCGTAACAACTCTTAGGCATTTTAGGTGAGATGTAATACAAAAGAATAGCAATTTAAGGAGATATGTTTGTTTTGTAAAGTAATATTGAGTATTTTTTTAAATTTATTTTTCTTTTGTTTTGACTTTGTGATGTAATATGATTATATTCGGGTGATTCTATTTAATATTTATGAGAATATCTTTTAAATAGTAAATGATTTCATATGATCAAATTATTTTTGGAAAATAATATTTTCAATAAATATGTGGAAATTAATTTTTAACAATTTATTTAAATAGTCTTCAGATAAAACAAATAATGTCTTAAATTACATAATAAAATATATTACATTAAAATATAATATGATTCAATAATTTATGTAATGTTTTAAAAATTATTACGTTAGAACATAATAAAACAAAATACCTGTATACATATTTTAGAAATAATATACGACACTTTTCATCGATCTCTCGTAAAAAAGAAAATTTCGAAGGTGATTTCGTCTTTTCACCTTTAAAGATCAATTAGAAAATTCTAAAACTGTTAATCAAGTTTTTACATTTTTAACTACAGTAAAAATAATTCAAAATAGTAAAAAACAAATAGAACAACAAGAACTAAACGTATTTGTTAAAATTTTAGTTATTTTTTATCTAAAATATAGATGAAACGTTTAACATAATTTTACTTTAAGGTAGGATTTATATACTTAAAATTAGACAAAAATGAATTTAAATTTTATTCAATTTTAAATACAAAGGTATTTATTTATGTACACAGAATTATAATTTCAAAATAATCATTTTTGTCTCGCTCTCCCACAGGACCTGACCCACTCGTCCTTGCAATCCATCACAAACCCTCGTCGACCGACCTTCGTCCCACTGGTACACTGCTCGTCGTTGCAAACCCTTGTTGCTCATTCATCGCAACTCGCTCATAATCACGCTCACCCCTCTTAGGTTTGCAATTTCTTCCCCTCGCAGTTCTATTTTGTCGCTGAAGATTACTTCTGCGCTTGTTTGGCATAATTGTCGGTAATGTAAATCTACATACATTGATTTCGATTCATTGAGTGAAGAATTGCAACGTTTCCTATCAATATATTGGTCTGCCATTTCCTTGATGCTCGCTTTCTTCTGTTGATCTTCTATTGTTGGGGGGCAAGATTGCAGTAATTGTGTTTGTTTTATTCTTAGTAATGAGGCATGGAATATACTTGTGAAAAGGATGTAGCAATTTGGGATTCGGTGTCAAAATTCATGTCTGAGCAACGTTGATTGCCTTTGTCGATGGAGTGATTTAGTTGTCTTTGTTCTTTAGTAGCCTCAATCTGAAGACCCAGAAAGTTTTATTTAAACTTCATTATGTATGTACGATAGAAATGCAAAAGAAGATGATTGAAGTGCAAGAGAAGAAGATGACTTATTTTAAAAAAAAAAGAACGTGAAGAAAATAATGTGAACAATTTTACTTTCAGTTTTAGATCTTAAATATATATATATATATATATAGGATAATGTAGTTATTGGAGATTCAATCAAAAAGAAATTAGTTTAAGTATATTAAAAAACATAAGAACTTCATGATTGAAGTTCAATTTAAAATGATGTATTATGTTTTTTGTCAATAACATGTTTGTTATATGAACTTTGTTATTTTGTTTGTCATCTGTGTTGTAACGACATTTTTAATTTGTTATGTTTCTTTCGTTTAAAGTAGTTGTGGTATGAATAAAGTTAATTTAAATTATGTTATTGATAATGTTGTATGTGTTACGTTTCATTTTTATGTTTTATGTGTTGTCTATTATTAGTATGTTTTGTATGTCTCATTATTGATATACTCATTCTCTATATACACATATTAATAGAAATGCATAAACAAAAAGTTATGAAGTCTTACAATATTAATAATTGAAGAGGGGGAAGAAAAAAAAGAAAGTTAACAATATAACATGATAATTCTTATGTAAAATTAATGTAAGTGGAATTAAAGTATCTATTGCTTAAAGTATATACAAAGATTATTAAATTCTTTATTGTCATATGAAACATACAATTACAAAAAAATTATTAAATGAGTCAATATATTTTCTTTGAATTTTACAAGTTGTTAAGAAATACAAAAGTAATATTCAATAATAGAAATATGGTTGTAGAGGAGAAACTTATAATATTTTTAGTAATAGTTGAACAAAATAAAAATATGAGATAACTAAAAATGTTTTCATTACTTTGCATAGACTGTAAATACATATTTCAATAAAATAATTAACTTTATATTAAAAATAGGTAATATTCTTTTAGCTAAATATGATTTATTTACACACTTGAATTTGGAATAACTTAAATATTTATCTATACTTTAAGATAAACTTTTTACCTTTTTTTTACAAAGATGATTTTTGTTGGTGTTATTCCTTTACATTATAATTGTATTTAATTTTGGTATAAATAGAATTGTATATGTGCTATTAATGGTACACATATTAAAGTTATAATTTATAGAAAAGAAAATGTATGGTTTAAGAATACGAAAGGTGAATTGACACATCATTTGGGCTATTTGCAATTTGATCTTGAATTTACATATGTTCTTAGCAAATGAAAAGGATCAACTATTGATGTTCAACTCCTTCAAGATGTAATAAGTCAACCAAATGATTTAGTTATTCCACCAAATATTGTAGTTAAGATCTATGTACGCTTCACTTGTTAAATGAAAATTAATTCAATTCAATTGCCATTTGATTGCATATAGTAACATTTTACTTGATTATATTTTCAAATAGGACTGATTTTATATATTTGTTTCAAAGTGTTTGATATCACTTGTTAGAATATGAACCAAATTAATTTTCAATTAATGCAATTAAAAGCTTTAATTATAAATATTCATAGTTGAGGATAGTAATCAAGCATATACTTAGAATAGTCAAATATTTATTTGCAATATTACAAAGATACATGTCATTTCCTTTTAAAACTCAAATAAAAATTGTTTTAGCATATTTTTTAATTTACAATTTCATTCATAAAGTAGATAAAATAGATTTATTTGAAAATTTTAAAGATGAACTATAAAACATTTAGTATCATGCAACATTATAAGTCTCCCATGATATAAAATGATAAGAAAATATAGTTAATACTATTGGCAACAATACTCAATAATGAATGAAGGAAATAACTAATAAATTTTGTAAAAACATTGTAACCATGATGTGAAATGATTGTAGGCGATTTTTTATTTATGTATTTGAATATTAAGACTTTGTTATTGATATTTGTTAATAAGGTTATTAATAAATAACATATGAACATCTAATGATATCATTATATAATAAATTTATTAATTAATTATATTTTTACTAATTAAATGAATAAATTAATTAAAGATAATTATATTACATTATTATTATACAGAAATATAAAAATTTTAATTTTGTTTAATTCTATCTTGTATACAAACAACTAAATTTTAATTTTTATGTAATTCTTAAATATATACAAATACCTAAATTTTAAATTTTATTTGTCTAATTTTATAAAATTCTAATTCCATCAGAATTTTAATTTTATATACAAACAAACACCAAGAAGAAAACAATTTAACGTTTGACAAAAGTTGAAATCATGGCATTTGACTGCAACATATTTTCAAATATTTGCTGAGCACCACTTACACCATCTTAAAAAGGCCTGTTCGCAAATAAATAGAGTCGTGCATGGTTTTCTGGGAAGTGATACATGAATATTTTACTCAAAATACATGATACATTTGTTCATAAACTTGTGCAGTCTATGTGTACAAAAGGACAAGGCAACGCATCTGTATGGCTTCTGAGAACTTATACATAGAGCACGTGATCTTCCGTATCAGTGTCCATGGTGAAACATGGTTGCTGCCGACGTTGGATCAAAGAAGTCATGATTTGTCCTGGCTTCCTCATGTTTCAGACAACTCATCTGTCTACATAAGAAGTAGCTGAGCAAAGTCACATGGGTACAGTCTTCATGTTATTGCTGCTAATCCGATAGTATCATCTTCTATGCTTGGAGTGGGGGCTGGGGTCACACTGCGAGGTTTAGCTGAACAGAAACTAAATATTAGCAAAATGCTAACTGCCGCTTAATCTCAAACAGCTTGGAACATGCGTCATATCATCCACCATTCAAATGATTTGTTTGATACAACAGGCCTGTACTTTTTTTCTCATTTTTAGAGTAATTTTTTTTTCCAGAAAAATATAAATCTGATCGTCGTCTAAAATCTAAGTACAGCATTCCCTCAACAAGTACTAATCACTTCCTTGAGGCTATGTGGAGTGGAATCTAGATTCCTACAAATCTGGTTTTTGGAAAAAACCCAAAGTGAACTTACCTTGGTATCTCCAAGATCTTTGCAATTTCAGATTTTAGAGCATTTTTTAAGCTTCGTTTCCCATGTTAATAAACGACTCAGCTTTCCCAAGATCAAACACCACTAGAAACGGAAGGAGAAATAGCCAAGAGCAGAGTACATCAACAAACGATAAACATGATGAATAGTATGCTAACCTGAAACATTTGTTATAACATTAGTGACTTTTTGAGAAGCCAGAGCTTTGAACGTATTTCCCGTAGCCAACTGAAGAAAGCTCCTCAGAAGTTGCTTTTGCTCTTTGGAGCTACTAGTTTTTGCAAGAGCATCCTCAAAAGCAAGTAAATCCTCGGTTTTGATACCAGGAAGCGTTAACAAAACCTACAACCGCAAAAATTTTAAAAATGGATCCAATGAGAACAATTATAATGTTAAAAACTCTGGGTGCAAATCTTCACTATAAGGTTTTTGATTTCAACCTGTCTAGGAGCAGGATCACGATCTGAGAGATATACGAATATTTCACGACAAAGTTCAACAAGTTCAGAACTAATAACAGCGTTTGACTCAAGGGTCAGGCTATGAAGGATTGCATAGAACAAATCTTTTGCAACAAATTGCTTGAGTTCGTCGTTATTTGCTGAAATAGATAGAAGAATCACAGTTCCACAAAAGGAAGCAACTTTATTAACTGCTTCACCATCCGTCCAAGAAAAGGCTTCTATCATTATTTGTAGAACTGGAAGAGCGATACTTTTATGGATCAGGAAGAAGCTGCAGATCAAAGGACACATTGTAACTAATTTAGTGATAATAGTTTACACAAATCAAAATCAAAATCGCAAGAATTTCAAATATTAAAAACACTTGGGCTTTGGCGTGTATTACAAAAAAAGCAAAAAAATAAATATCAATGTATCCCCACTCCTTCAGTTACTTGAAAATGTAAACACGTTACCAAGTCAGAGAATCTGAGACAAACGCATTCAAGTCTTTCAGTGAAGATGCTTCAACACGTAGCACATTTCCAAGCTGATCCAACGAAGGAATCCCACTATTTAAAGTTGGTGAGGCTACAATATGTAGGAGTTGGCAGACCTCCCGTGTCAGAGCACGAAGTAACTTTTCCTCCATCACTTCCACCTTTAGATCCAATCCAGAAATTGTACCAAATATATCTGACACCTTTGCTCTACCTTCATTAAGAAGAGCTGACCATGAACAACTAAGAACATGTTGACAGTGGGTAAACAATGGAACAAGAATTTTTACTAGCCAATTTTCCCGTAAACTAGGTGGACAATATCTGACGATAGGAATAACTGCCAAGCGGACAAGCTGACGTATGTGCCTAAACTCCATTGATTGCACATTCTCCATAAGAGCAAAAGCCACAAAGGAACTATCCAAACATTGAAAAAAACATTCTCCAATGGTTGCTGACATGCCTAAAACATTGTACCTACCAGAAAGAAAGTTGATTATATATATCTTCCACTCAATGATATTTACACACAAAAACTACTTTAAAGACAATTATGTAAGAAGCCGTAAACTATTTTTATGAACACAACTGACGAAGACTTTGAATGTCTAGTCATAAATGGGGAGATTTTCCTAAGAATCACAACCCATGATAATTAAGTCACGAACTTCTTCAAAAAAATAAAATAATTAAAATTTAAATGAACATTACTTTTCTAAAACTTAATGCATGTGGAAAGTTTGAATTTGAATGAATTATTCAATTTAACTCAGTTCTTTTTTCCCGGTTAATTTAAAGCATAATCGGCATGCACTTTCTAGAAAGAAAAAAACACAAAAGTGGCCATACGCTATCATCAACAAGAGAATCACAACATTGGTAACACAAATATGATACTTTTAACTAAGGTTCTAAATGTCGATTGGGGTTATGACCTTCACAATTTGGAAAATAGATGTGTAGTTAAAATATTGGTAATACTGGGGTTAAGTTGTGTGTATATTCTTTCTTATATTGTCTTGTAGGATTAACATAGCTTAGTGTAGTCCAGCTAGTTGGTACATGTATATAACTCATTCCTTGTACAATACACATAATTCAATTGAAGGAGAATTAGGGCTTTGCATTCAACTTTGTATTAGAGCTCCTTGTCCCCACCCAGTTCGCTAGCGAGCTTGCTAGAAAGTTTCTCCGCCATGCATCCACCACCTACTCGTTGACCATGTCGAATCGGTCTCTATGCACACATCCTCCGCACACCCCCACACATGTCCTTTGCACGAGTCTTCCTCCTCTCCCACATAAGATTCCACCATGCGAGCTAGCTCCCTAGTCGTACAATCCTCTTCCGTGTGAGATTCCTCTTGTTGTGCATAGTCGTCCACCACCAACCATCTCTTATCATGCACATCTACCTGTAAATCTTCCGCACAAGCCGTTACACACTCAATTTTGCTCGACACCACTGTTAAAGCTCCCCTCTTAATCTTCTACTGACCTCTCTAGTCCTTCAAACCATCAACTTCTCCTGTCCATGTAGCAACTCCAACGATAACATCTTCCATCAACTTCTCCTAGTGTTATAGTGACAATAATGTCTTAGAAAAAAAAACTTGTTGACAGTGGACAATGTCTTCAAAGGATATGTTCAATAAGATATTCCCCAACGTGTTCGAAAAAGTTAATGGTTCTAATTACTTATTGTGGATTCAAAGTTTTGAAACTATTCTAGAAGGTTATCGTTGTGAGGATCATTTTACATAGCCTCCACCCAATGCCAAGGATGATGTTTTTAAAGATTGGAAGGTTGATGACACTAGTATTGTGCCTTGGATGCTCTCTACAATGGAACCCTCTATTGCATAGGGCATGGCTATGTTACACCCTGCAAAAAGGATATAGGAGAGTCTACGGAAAACTTATGAACATGACAAAAATATCTCTAAGGTGTTTCAAGTTTATGAACAAATTTTTACCTTGAAATAAGGAGATTGAACTTGGTAAGAGCTTTACTACAAATTTAGCCACCTCTCACAAGTACCACGAGGAGTTGGCCATCGCTAGTTTCCTTGCTAGTCTTAACCCTAAAGTAGTTTCCCAAATTTGCGGCTCTATTCTTAGTGCTACATCTATGCCTAATCTTGAAGAAACCTTTTGTTGTGCTCTTCGTGTTTCCACTCCTTCCACTAGTGTTCCTTCTGATCTTTTATCTACTCTTGTTGCCTCTAATAGTTGGGGAAGACGGCATTTTGATTGCAACGGCCAATGTCTTAAATATCAATGGTGTAGTTATTAGGGCCATCATTTTGAGAAATGCTATGATAAATGGGAAAAGCCCTTAATAGTTGCCCATGTCAACACTAAATCTACTACTCTAGTTCCTTTAGTGGTTGATCCTTCAAGAGAACCTATTGTCACCATATCTCAAGCTAAGTATGACCGATTTCTTCACTCCTAGTGATTTGATTCAGTTGCCCTGAGTGTTCATGCTTCCTCATCTCACACAGGTACCACCTATAGCACCGCCTTTTTTGCCTCAAGTGGTGACCCCTGGGTACTTGACTTTGACATCTCCTCTCATATCTCAGATATTTTACCCCTTTTTGACCAATTCTCTCATCTTCCTAACCCATCTACCGTCACTATTGCTGATGACCAGTCCTACCCTATGTTTAGTAATGGAGAGGTTCAAACCTCTTCTCAAATGCAACTCCACCACATCCTATATGTTCCTGATCTATTAATGTCATTACTAAACAGTTGTCCTATTCTATAACCTTTTTTCCTTTCCATTGTATTCTTCAGGACTAGCAGACGATCAGAGGATTGACATGAGATATAAGCGCAATGACAATGTCTATGTTCTGGCTCATGACCGCATCTCACCCAAGCTTGTTACCTGCATGACATAGGAAGAATCATCTATCCTCTAGCGCTATCATTTGGGTCATTCATCTAGGGATAAACTTTGTCAAGCTCTTCCATGGACGTCTATGTCTTCTTTTCAATGTGTCATATTAGTTTGGAAAACACACCTACTTAATCTTCAAGCGTTTGAGTCTATCATCGGCCTCAAATTTGTTTAATCTTGTTCATTGTGACATTTAGGGCTCTAGTCATGTTAAGTCTGTTAGTGGTCATTGCTATTACATTATTTTTGTGATTGACTACTCTTGTGTGTCTTGGGTGTATCTCCTTAAGAATTGTCGTCATCTTGTTAATGTACTCCAAAACTTCTTCATTGAAATCAAAAATTAGTTTGATATTTGTCCAAAAATTTTGTGCACCGATAATGCTTTGGAATTGATGCAATTTGTTTTCAACACCTTTGTCTTCACGTAACATCATCCACCAAACCACCTGTCCTCATACTTCTGTGTTGAATGATGTTACTGAGTGCAAACATTGTCATATCCTAGATGTTGCTCATACTCTACTTTTGCAAGCCCATGTTTCCAAATTCCTTTAGTCTGATGTCATCCTTACTACTATCTATCTTGTCAATAGACTACCTTCTTCTCCTTTGGGTGGTGTTATTCCTCTCAATCGTCTCTACTTGTTTCTTTTGCCTCCAAAGGTCTTTAAGTACATTGCCTTTATTCAAGACTTTTCTCCTAATCTTAACAAACTCTCCCTTTGTGCCCTCAAGTGTCATTTTGTTGGCTACCCTCACTCTCAAAAAGTCTATCATTTATACCATCCTCCTCCTTGGTGGTACCATACCTCCATAGATGTTACCTTTTTAGATTCCACTTTCTACTATTCTACCATGGATCCTACCTCTAGTGACGTCTTGGAGGTACTTGTCTTTTGTCCTCTCCTTACTCACGGTGACCCTTGTATTGTGTCAGAGGTTCTTCCTATACCATTGGTTGCTTCTCCAATGCCTCCAGATATACCTCCACCCTTGTAGGTCTACACTCACTATGGACAACATGATATACCCCCTCCACCATCTTTTAGCTCCGATTGCGACGTCATCCCCCCCACCACTGATGATTGTCTTATTACTCTCTGCAAATGCACTCATATCTACACCCTTTATCTGAGGTTATTTCTTATGGTAACATCAACCCCACCTTTCGTAGATTTACTCTCTCTTTTTGTAGAGTCAATTCCCTGAAATTATCAACAAGTGCTTCAAATTTTGCATTGAAAAGCTGTTATGGATGCAGAAATGGTTGCACTTCACTCTTGTCATATCTGAGATCTTGTTCCTTGCCCTCCTACTGCCAACCTTGTCTCTTGCCGATGGGTATTCACCATCAAACACTGTCTTAATGGCTCTATCGATAGATATAAGGCTTGACTCATGGCTCGGGGTTCCTCTCAAGAATATGGCATCGACTACTCGAAGACCTTTTCTACTGTTACTTGGTTGGACTTTGATTGGGTCCTTCTCTCCCTTGTTGTTCATCACTCTTGATCTATTTGCTAGCTTGACATCAAAAATGCTTTCTTATATGGTGATCTAGACGAGCTTATTTTCATGGAGCAACCTTTTAGTAATGTTGCTCAAGAAGAGACTAGTGTATGCAAGCTAAACAAAGCCCTTTATGGCCTTAAGTAAAACCTTAAGGCCTGGTTCTCCAATCTCAATACAATTATGTTTAAGTGTTGGTTTCACAAGCTGTAGCATTGATCATTCCATTTTCATCAAAAAGACCTCTCATGGTACTATAATTCTAACAATCTATGTTGATGATATGTTACTCACTGGTGATAATCAATAGGGCATTAATGATGCAAAATAGTTCCTAAACCAACACTTTACCACAAAAGATTTAGGCACTCCTCAATACTTCCTAAGGGTTGAATTTGCTACTCCAAAGGTAGTGTCTCTCTCCCAACGCAAATATGTACTCAATATGCTAAAAGAAACTAGTTTTGAAGGATGCAAACCATCAACAACTCCTATCAAGGACAATCACTCTTTGTATGATGATACCTCTCCTTTATTTGAAGATCCAAGCAAATACAGATGACTAATGGATAAACTGATATACTTAACGGTCACTCGACCTAATATCACATTTACAATTAACCTCCTAAGTCAATTCATGCATGCACCAAGGGTAGTTTATTGGCAAGGAGCTATCAGAGTCCTTGCTTATCTAAAGAAGGCTCTTGGAAAGGGTCTCCTTTATAAATACCATGGACACCTACGCTTGAAAGTATATTCTAATGCTAGATATGCAAGAGATAGATTAGACAGAAAGTCTACCTTAGGCTATTGTCCTTATCTCGAAAGCAACTTAGTAACATGACATAGTAAGAAGCAAAATGTGATTTCCAAGTCAAGTGCTTAAGCTAAATACAAGGTCATGTCTCAAGCTAAATACAAGGTCATGTCTCAAGCTACATCTGAGATGATTTGGCTGAAAACTATACTACATGAATTGAGAATAAATGTTCAAACCCCAATGCATTATACTACATGAATTGAGAATAAATGTTCAGACCCCAATGCGAATGTATTGTGACAATCAAGTCATCATCTACATTGTTAGCAATCCTATCTTCCATGAGCTGACAACACATCAAAGTTGATTGTCACTTCATTTGAGATAATGTGTTAAAAAACGTTAACTCTACCCATTACACTTGTTCTTCAAATCAACTTGTAGATATCTTCACCAAAGGTTTAATGAATGAGAATTTTAATATCAAACTGAATATGTTTGATATATATACTTCTAAGGGAGAGGAGTGTTAAGTTATGTGTATATTATTTCTTATATTGTCCTATATGATTAACATAGCACATAGCTTAGTGTAGTTCAGCTAGTTGGTACATGTATATAACTCATTCCTTGTACAATACACGTAATTCAATTGAAGGAGAATTAAGGCTTTGCATTCAACTACTGGTATCACATTTCCTTGGAACTTTCCATGACATTGTCTTGTTGAAGTTTATGTTAGTAAATAAAAAATAATGCATGTGTTAGAGAAATTCTAATGACAAATGTTAACATTTGGTTCTATGCTGGTTCTGACTTACCCACTGTCACGAATGCCCCTAAGCCAGTTTCTCAAATCATTTTCAACTGATTCAGTGCATCCATAACCATTCATTTCTATCTGAGACCCATCTTTGTAAGCTGACCGACCCTTGGTTGGTTTAGAAATCACCTCACCAAGAAGACTGGCCTGCTCAGAATGGCCCATGCTCATTGCTGCTCTCAGCTCTATAGGTAAAGACTCAGCTATTTGATGAGAACAAATTGAATGTAAGCAACGAAGCAACTGTAAAATTAAAAAGAAAGCATTACCAACCACATTACTGAAATGATATGATCATTGAAAAAAACATAAATAATGCATTAAAATGGCATTACTTATTGATAAAATGTGATCATCTAAAAAAATTAAGAGCACTTTAACTTAAGTAGCGAAAAATGCTTTCCTTGTTATTTAGTGCTAGAAAATGTTTCCCTTATCAAGAAAGGAGAACCCTTACATAACACAAATTGAAGCAATTGCAGATTTTTATTAGTGTTACTGCATCGTATGGATGGACATATCATACATAGAATTACCTTTAAGAGTGGAGGGAGCATCCATGAAAGGTGAGAAGACATGGGATTTTGAGGTGTTGAACCATGAACAGACATTTGTAGATTTACACTACCCTTCTTAGTTCCACCACTTCTTTTCAGGGCCTTCTCAAAGAACGATACCATGTGGAAAATAGACCACATAAATTGTGTATCTGAACATAAACTAGCCAAGCCTAGGGGACTGGATAAAAAAGCATCCTGCCACTCTATTTGCGTCCACTCTTTGTTCAAAGGTGCAAGTAACCAAGCTAAGACTTCTTGTTGCTTTTGAAAACTGCATACAAAACAAAAGAAATATGAAATGTCATAAAGCAGAAAATATGAGAAAACTTGAAAAGAACATGACTAATTAGCAGAATTAGCCAGGTGGCTGTTTACCCAGATGATGATGCCATGACCATAAATGCTTCAGATAGAAGATTACGCTCACCACGAAGAAGACGGCCTTCAGTTTCAAGATATCCCATGGTGTCAGCAATGGCCTACGGAAAAATATCAATCAAGGAATGAAAAGTTAGATGTACAAAAAAAATGATCATATTCCACAACTACATTGTTCACCATAAATTGGGTCCGTGGGATGAAATTAAGTAACACTCTTAATGGTTTGTAAGGAGTCAGGTTATTGGGTGTAAGAATAAGCAGATCTTATGAGGCCCATTAGTCTGGTGTTGTTTTGTATGCTCGTATATAAGGGAAGAGAGCAGGAAATGAATCTTCTGTTATGTTTTGATCTTGTGTTCTCTCAGTTGTACCACTAAACCGGGATGACCTAAGGCATTAAGTAATTCAAACGTGTAAGGATACCTAACACTTTTCTTGTATGTATTTATAACGTTTACCCACTCTTCTGGTTCACCCAAATCACAGCCCATCTACTTAGTAATTTAGTAGGCATACCACTTTACTTGCATATGCATGAGTTTTTTCTATTTTATCCTTAAAATTAAATTAGGTGACAACTCCAGTTCTTCTCTTCCTTTTACTTAGAGTGCACACACATAAGGACTAAGCTGATGGTTCGCCTACCTTACACTTTGCTTTAACAAATATTCAATGGAAAAGAATTTAAGAACATGATTAATTGCTTGCTTTGCTTGAAAATGAAGCCAATGCATAAATAGAATTTTATTCTCCCAACTTTGGTTGTGGGACAATGAACTCATAAAAATTTGTTTATTTCAGATTTTAACATGTTGCACAAGTGAAATGTCAAGAGCTAATTTGAATGACAATGTTAAAGTAATAATGGTGGGTAATTAGTCCCACATTGTTCATGATGTACTAATCCTCTACATATAGCATATGAAGAGGTCCTATTAGTGGTTAATGATACTCAATCTTCTACCTCATTGTGGCAATGATGACAAATGCTAAGTCCAATCATCATCCACTCCATGATAATAGTGATGTCCCTGCTAACCCATGCGCTTCAACTAAACTTTTCCTTCAAAACCCTAGTATCTTCCTCTTGGAGTCCAAGCCAGTCAAAATAGGAGAGGAAGAAGACACAATAATGTCCTCACACATCCACATGGCCCACTCCTCTTTGTCCTCATCATCGCTACTCTCTTCACACAATCTCCAAGACCCACTCCAATGCCAACAACTCCCACTACCCACATGGTTTGGCCCTTACCTCACTCAAAATGTTGCCTCCCTCACCCCAAAACCCTATCTCGTTAGGCCATCAACAAAGCACATGCCATCCTAATCAATGACATCACTTCTACTCATCCCATCTGCATTCCAATAATTGCCCTCTTGTTCTTGTTGCTTCTTCTTCCATGTGAAACCCCAATTAACTCCACTGTCCTCTTGTGGATCCCAATATTTTTACCTTTGAGTGTTTAAGCCCTAGCAAGATCTTATTAGTGGCTCATTGTGGGCTCACTGAAGCCTTAGGAGGAAGACTTTTGATAAAAAGGAGGGTGAGAGAAGATGACATGTGAGATCTAAAATAAAAAGGTGATGCATGGTTTAAAAAGGGAAAGATATGTGTTGGTGGAAAAGATCAATAAAGAACAAAAAAGATAGTTTTAAAAACAATGAAAGATGACAGAACCATTCATGTTTTGCAAGAACATATTTGTGTTTATGCATGCAGGTATTAATGTGTCTGTAACTTGTAAGTTTTATTGCGTAGGTGTTGAATATTTGTCAGTGTTGAATGGTGTTTGCAGTTGTCTGTTGTGTGGTCAACAAGATTGATCATTGTTTGTGTGTGTGCTCAACAGAATTGACAATTGTCTCTCTTGCTTGTTGCTTCTGCTACAACTTTTGCATCTCCTGCAATTCTCATACTTACTCCAGTTATCATCCACATTTGTTTCTGTTGCAAAGCTGGATTCTCCACCTTAAGGGGAGTGTTAGTATGTAATAATAGTGTGTAATTGGCCCCACATTGCTCATTATGTACAAATCCTCTCCATGTAATCTCTAGATATAGAGATCCTATAAGTAGTAAATGACAATCAATCTTCCACAGATAAGATTCCACTAAATTCATGGGGTGGTATGTCAGTCAGCTTTATTATTTCCAATTACAAAGGTTAAACAACCTCCATAATTTTCACAGTATTCTGACCACGAATTAAATCTAATCAATAATCTAAACTTAAAGTGGCCCTTTTGAATTTTTGTAATTTATCTATTTGAAATCAAATCTAAACGTAAAAGTAAAATCAATATATACCAAATCTTATTCCATGAACTTATATGTTGTATTATAAGTCAATCTTTGAGACATGAAAAGGATTTTTTGGGCTAGCAGGATCACACTTTCCTATTAATATTTATGTAAACAAAAAATGATGATTATTTGTCCTATTATTTCTTAATTTTTTAGTCAATCTCTCTTTTTTTATGTTAATAAACATTAATATCTATCTTAAATTCCTTTAATTGTTCATTGGCGTGCAGTTTGCACATGCCACTAGTTGTAAGAAGTATGCTCATCTAAAAATACATGATCAAGTTATCAAATGTAAACCAACCTTCATATGAGGAAGAAGACTTTTATCAGCAGCTCTAGAAATACGTATAAATGATGAGCAGATCTGTAATCTAGCATGCCGGGCACTGTTTGCAGCAGAATCCTAACAAGGTTGGGCAGTCCAGACAGTATATAAAATGGCTAATTAGACATTAGAAAATTCACAACTACAGTAGGAATGCATATACACTTACTGTGAGCACAAAGGGAAGTGATGTGAGAAGCTCAAAGAGCTTATTAATAACACCACCAACTGAATCAGGGAAGCATTTCAAAAAGGGACCAAATGCATCCAAGTACCGTCCAAGCATTATTGCAAGTGTAGGCTCAGTCCATTTCAAATGGAAGAGTTGCTGGAGTAAACCTTAAATTACAAAAAAATGAAACTGGGGACTTTAGTAAGACAGAGGTATTAGATAATTAGGTGATTCAAAGAGCTAAGGATTACCTTGAAGAATATCATATAATCCAAGTTTGTCATTAGATGAAATTATCATAGCTGGTCCATCGAAAGTTGCACTTATCACTGTTTCCAACCCTAGTTGCAGGCTTTCCAATAAAGCCACAGCCTGAAATTTCATACAGCAACGGCTATCAGTTCCCAAATTATGGAATTCTACATAGCAAATTTAGGCACTTAACTGGAGAAGATATTTGATTGTGAAGATTGTTCTTAATGACTGAATCAATTTGTTCAGATATCCTTGTAACTGCTATAGACGGCTTATAAGAAGCAACAAGCCTGATAAGCTCCACCTATATCAGATTCAAATATCAGAAACAGAAAATGGTCAACAAATAAATAACATAGTGGCATGAAGGAAAAGTGGACGTAAGGCAAACATGAAGAAGGTTCCCAATGTATCTTTTATAGAAAAAGGGTGAAACTTATCAAATTAAGTTCAACAAAAGAAATTACAGACCAACCGTTCCAACAAGATGCAAATTACATGTAAAAAAAAACATTCATTGGTCCCATACAAGCCCTTTGCATACCAAATTATTTCTTTTGTAGGCCACCATCCCTAATTGAACACTTTGTTGATCCCATACACCCAAATAGTCAAGCAAACCATGTGAATAAGCAGCAATCCTTTGTGCTTGGACTCACCCATCTTAGGTCAATACTAGTAAAAATGTGTCTTCTGTAAAAAGGCAAAGAATCCCAATGAATTGCATCCTTCAGCAACTGAATATCAAATCTGCTTGCTAACAATATACCATAATTGACATATACAGATGACAAGGGAAGGTGGGAATTAAAAATTCATCATCAAAGATGTTAGAAAGATAAGATACTTTATTGGGATTGAATTTGCATAGGGAAAGGGGAAGATAATGTTATCTTAGAGAGTATGCATCAAATCTTCTTCAAAAGATAAGACTCTTGATGCATCCCTAAAAAACCAAACCTAGTTGATCTTCAAGGGTGTGAATATGACATGTCTAGATATTAGTTATGTAGTAGGTCTATTAAGTCAATACATGCATGAGCAACAAACTATTCACTGGAAAGTGTAGACAAACATAACTGAGAACTGCTTCTGTTATGTAACTCATGGTTGTGATTTATCTCATCTTGTGACTACTATGAGTTTGTTATTCATCTTCATGAATACATTTATCTCTAGGCCCCCATATGATTAATACAAGAAAGACTATTTGCCACTCATCATTCTTCCTAGATGGCATCAGATGTAGGTGGATCCTTAATGGATTCCGAGATTCATTCTAATAATTCCTCCTTTGATGCTTCTAGCCTGCTCACATCCTTTAATATTTCCTGCCCCTTTTCTACCCCCATGGAGAAACCCAACTATCTTTCTTAGTGTTTCTAATTTTTGAATGTCCTTGTGATACACCATCTTGGCAATCTTCTTTCTGATGACTATACCCAGCCTGGTAAACATCTCCAGAGTACTCCTCATGGGTGAAGGTCAATTGACTCAATGGCACCATTGCTCCAACTGCTCAACACTATATTCTTTCCTGCAATAATACACATGAAGTGGGATTTGCTTGCTAAATGCCTCTCACCTATTTCTAGAAACAATGCTAAGACCATTCGTGGCAAACTCCGCTATCTGGAGAAGATCGACTCTCAACCAATGGAGGACTATCTTCTTTAAGCCAAGTCTACGGCTGAGTCTCTTAATTCTATTGGTCATCCCATATCTGATAACAACCTTATGGACCATATTGTAGATGGTCTTGGAGCTCAATACAAAGATTTCATCACCTCTCTTCATTTCATCTACTAGAGGACTTCAATGAGTTTTACAATCTTTTAATACAAAGTTTGACATTGCTGCCACTTCTGCTTTTCTTCTGCGTTTCTTGCTTGTGCAAACAACAATCAGAATGGTGGCCATCACGGTGGTCATAACTTTAGAGGAAGAAGCTGTGGAAATCGTGGACATGGGCATAAGAATCATGGAAGTAACAACTACAACATTGGAAACAACAATAATAGAGGCCAATATCAGCAAAACTATTACCAGCCACCTAGTCTTCCTATTCCTGCTTCTGTGTCACCTGGAGTTTCTTCCAATATTCCACCACCACTACCTCCCACTCAAGAACCTACCCACCACACTCATTCATCCACCAATGAATTTTCTAGTCCAAAACCTACACGTAACAACCATCTTTCTATCTCTCTCTCTCTCTCCTGACAGCACGACTTCTTCCTTTTCCAACTCCAGCATTCCCAACAATTTCCCTCAACCCACATCCACTCTTGTTCGTTTTCAATGCCTTTCCAACCTTTATTGCAACACTCAATCTTTATCAATGCCTTTAATTTTACTTCCCTTGATGCCACTGACATGGAACCAAACTATTAAACACGAGACAAGAAATATTCTCATTGGCAAAAAGCCATGAATGAGTATTCTGCTCTCATGAAAAATGGCACCTGGGTGCTATTCCCACCATCTCCAACCCAGAACGCTGTTGGATCACAGTGGATTTACAGAATAAATAGGAGAGCTGACAGAACTGTTGCAACCACTCTTCACTGGCCTTTACATTAGACGGACATCAAAAATCTTGGTATGTTGGGTTTCTTCCATGCCATGGAAGTCCAGTAGCATAACGAAGGCCTCTACTTAACCTAGAAAAGACATGCCACAGATCTTCTTACTGTGGCATAATTGATTGTGCTCCATGTCCAACTCCTGCTTCAAGCATTAGACATATTTAAAGATCCACCTTAAAACCCGACCATATTCAGAAGTATTGTAGGTGGGCAGCAATACCTTATGTTGATAGAACCAGATATATCTTACACCATCAACATCTTAAAGAACCCTCTGATTCCCATCTAAAAGCCACAGAGAATTTTACGTTATATAAAGGTAAGTCTCTCTCAACCAGATATATCTTACACCATCAACAGCATCTCTCAACATCTTAAGGAACCCTGTGATTCCCATCTGAAAGTCAAAAAGAGAATTTTACGTTATATAAAGGGAAGTCTCTCTCACAGTCTCTTATTCACATCAACTCATTAACGCTTAATGCTTATTTGGATGCAGAACGGACAGGAGATTGCCAAGATCGTTGCTCTATCACTGGTACAGGCATTTTCCTAGGAAATAACCTCATCATGGACTGCAAAAAAGCAATCTACTGTGGCTCGTTCAAGTGAAGAAAATGAGTACCATGCAATCACCTGAAACATTGCTGACATCAGATGGTTCTGTTATCTAAGAACACTTAGGATTCCTTTATATCAACCACTGACAATCTACTGTGATAACATGTCTGCACTTCAAATCTTACATAACCCAAAGTTTCATTCTCGAACTAGACACTCAGAGGTTGACTACCACTTCATCAGTCTTGGTGAGTCAAGGAGCGTTGCAACTAAAATATATACCATATGATCTACAAACAGCAACAACTTTGCTAAAGCTTTGTCACAAGACTACTCCCAGCAGCTCAAATCCAAGCTATCACATTGCTCTGTGTCATTCAGCTTGCAGAGGCATGTAAACGAACATAATCAATAGCTGCTTCTGTTATGTTGATTGAGATTATCTCTTGTATCCACTACGAGTTTGTTATTCATCATGCATATATATCTCCATACCCTCATATGATTAATACAAAAGAAGCTTTGTTTTCCACTCGTTGTCACACATCCTATGGAAAGGAGCCTTACGAGTGTTAACAGTTATGCAAAAGGCTTGCCACATAAAGGCCTAGTATATATCATAAACATGACCACCTAAACAACATTTCACATTCAGCTTTCTGGTTATGAAGACAGGAGATGAACATCAACATCTGGATACTGCACTTATGTCAGAAAAAATGGTTGCATAAAAGAACAAAAAGCAAAATATGGCCCCAAAAATAGTCCACAGAGCATATTAAGATTGAGTGTAGAAGTACAATACAGGTTTATGGAGTAAACTACTTGTAAGATGATGCAGCTAAAATCCTTCCTGAAAGAACTAAGATGGAGGGCTGGACAAGTGAACCACTAAGACCTTTTTTTTTTAGATAAAATGTGGGTTGAAGCTCACATTCTTAAGGCATCAGCCACAGATACATTGGATTAAACAAAAAATACCATATAATCATGCAGATGAAAAAGCATTCAAAAACTATGTTCAATGATTATACCAGTCTCGAACGGTATTGACTAAATTCAATCTTCCCATCAAAATCTTCACTCCACAGTTCTAAAGTACCAGCAGGTAAGAGTTCTTCAGGTGGAACTGTTTTCTTGAGCATTCGTCGGAAAGAAACATCTAAAATAGCAGCACACATATCATCATTAATAAAAGCAGTCAAAGCTTTCTTCTCATTATCTGCCTGTTCAGAACCGGAGCCAGAAGTGCTTCCAGCAGTACCATCTCCAGAACTTTGGAGGGTACTATGACCTCTAGAAGTGACACTCCTCATTATAACCTATGTAAAATCAAAATTGTAAGACAAATATTCACAGTTTTAGTTAGAAAAAGGTATGATAATTATAACATACCAACCAAAATAATAAAGATTGGAAATGGATTGAAAACTTGAAATGTCGAAAGTAGCCAAGCATCTGCAAGGAAAGGCACATTTATCATAGTAAATAGAGTATATTTAACAAAATATAGGAAAAATCTGTCAGCCAAAGAGTTATTTGACATGACAATGTGAAAATAAGCAAGAAAATAACCCCCAGAAAATATTTTAACTTTTTCCAATGAAATTGAATTTAATAAAAATAATGAAGGTAGTGCATGCCATGAACTTATAAAAGAATAACACAATAGATTTTTCTTCCACATCACATTAGCAAGAAAAAGGATGATAAGCTATAATACCCATTCGTACCCATATTTAAATGATACATGCAGGTACGGGTATGGGATACATGCCCATACATATTCCTGGGTGGGGCTTTTCTTTTTCTTTTTTTATATTGAGTGAGTTGCAAATTAATGATCTACAGTGTATTTGTATTTTTTCAAGGAAATGTATTTGTACCTTGCACTCGTACCTTTGCACATATTTGTGACATTTTAAGCGTTACAACCACATCCATGTCACTAAATTTGAAATTTTGACTGATCAATACCTATACCCATGTCAATACTCATAACTGAACCTATACTTGGCATTATAGATGATAAGAGAAAGTCTACATATAAACAAGCATATACAACAACACTTAACTAAACAAAAAAATAAAATGGCATTAATCAACAAAATCCAATGATTCCTTTTGGTAATGGTTTTGCATGTAAATCCAAATCAGAAAATGTATAAATATGAAACTGTAATATGTCATCATGAATATATTAATTTAACTTACTGAAAGAATATAAATCATGCATTCAAGGCATACACTTTTACTGTAAGAATCGAAAACAAGATAACACTAACAATGGTAGGCTTACTCTAAATCTCTATCAAATGCAAAATACCAATTGCATCGGTATCCATTCAAAAGTGCACTAATATTACAACAATCCAAGTTATAATCTCACTATGTGAGATTGACCACATAAGTACTTTCTTCTATGTATTTGATCAAATCTTCAGTTAAATTACATAATTTTAAATCTTCTCTCACAATTTTAACCAAGTAATTTTAGGTTTTCCTCTACTTCTTTTAGTGTTTTCTATACTAATTGTTATTTTATGTTTTAGATAATAAGGTTTAGATGGATCCATATAACTTCTAAATGGATATCCATTTAAATGTAGGGTATCTATATATACCCATTTGTAACTTGCTTTAGCTAATGACAATAATTACCAAAATCTTTTAGCATGGTATCAAAACACTAGGAAAATTACTTACCTTTCTTCCTTGCAAACAATCAACATGCAATGATCGATGTTTTTCTTCATTGCAAACAGCCAAATAGATGGACGCCGATCTCCTTCATCCCAACACATGACCCTAGTTAGTGTTAGTGATCGACGTTAAAGCCACCAATGTTGACTAGAGTCAAGTCATCGGACATCACCTTCACTTGTTGGATTCTAATCACGGGTCTCCACTACCTATCTATGTCCTTGTTGAAGCTCAACAATCGAACAATCATGTTTCTCATTGATGACCACAGTTGACGCCTTCCATAAGATCAAGTCCTTTCCTGTATGCTTGCATCTTCATTCATCAAGAACTTTTTAGTTTTCTTTCACATGCTCATTAACTCCCACTTTGGGTCATGTCTGTAAACGAATCTTATGTCGAAGTCTTCCCAATCTTCTTACCATTGAACAATCAATGACTTACTCCTCTCGCAGTAGTGACCTTATGAGAAGTTTTCCAAGTATTTCCAAAAAACTCAATGGACTGAATCATGTGTTGTAAGCACAAAGTTTTGAATGGATTGTTGTTGTTCATCATCGTGAACATCATTTGGTTTGTCTCCCACCTAATGTTAAAAATGTTGAATATATAGACTAGTATGTTGATGATATTGTAATAAATTTCTGAATGTTGACGAGTATGAAGCGTCATATTACTTATGGAATTTCAATAATGAAAACAACAAAAGAAATGTGAGACAATCTACACCAAACCTATAGTCATGAGAAGAACATATTCAAGATTTTTCAAGTCTATGAAGATTTCGTTTAGATCAAGCAAGAAAGCAGGACAAGTCAAGAACACTATAGCTTATTCTAGGATTTGATAAATATGCTAAATATCTATCAACCCCCTACTTCAAATATTGTCACATTCAAGTGCTATCATAATGAGCTCGCAAATGCTTTCTACCTTACTAGTATAAATCCAAAAATTGCTTTGTAGATTTGAGATCATGTTTTGGGAGCGAACAAGCTACCTAACTTAAGAGAAGCCTTCGCTAAAGTAATGTGTGTGCCTACTCTAACATCACAGATATCACCTTCATTAGTCACGAATCAATCAGCACTTATCGCTTCTAGTAATTAAGGTCGTGAATGTAGTGGAGGAGGACATGATAATCGACAACGCCCTAAATAATAGTCAAACACAGATCTGAGAAATGTTGGGACAAGTTCTCTTATTTGAAATTTTCTCAACAAGCTAATATTAGTTTAAAGACTCCTAGTGCAACCTCCAGGTCCATTGTCATCATTTCGCAAGTAAATTATGAATGTTACCTTCAGTTACAAGGGCAAAATTTCACTACCATGAGTGTTCAAGCACTCTCCTACCTTCCAAGTACTAAACACTACTTTGATAGCCTTTGGTGATGATCCATAGATAATAGATTCTAAAGCCTCTTTATACATCTCAGGTACATCCTCTTTGTTTAGCCATTTATCCACCATCACTAACAAAACATCAGTCACTATTACTAATGACCACTCCTATCTTATATCTAGTCAAGGGGAGATTCAAGTGTCCTCCCAGATAAGCCTAAACAATGTTTTTTATGTTCCTAAATCTTCCTTCAACTTATTATCTATTAGTGTCATTACAATTTAATTACAATGCTCAATTACTTTTTTTCTAATTTACTATATCTTTCAAGACTTGTAGATGAGATTGAGGATTGGTTTGGAACGTAGGTCATGCTCTTATAGAGTCTACCTATTAGTTTCTGATCATGTACCTCATGGCCTAATTGCATATATGTAGAGCATGAACTCTTCTATTTTGTGGCACTATTGTCTAAGTCATCTATCGTATGAGAAGCTTCACAAGGCTCTTCCTTGGGTCACTATATCTCCATTTAATTGTGAGTCTTGTCAACTTAGGAAGTACATTCATGTAACTTTTAAGTAATTATGTTGTGTCATTTATTCACATATTTGATCTTGTCTATCGTAACATTTGGGAACCTAGTAGAGTTATATCATGCAACCCTTCTATGTCTAGTCACAAATATTATATTGTATTTATCGATGATTATTCTTGTGTGTCTTGGATTTACTTGATAAAGAATCATTGTAATGTTATTGATGTTTTTAAAAAATTTCTTACTGAAATACAAAATCAGTTCTCTATTTGTCCTAAAGTTCTATGTACTAATAATGCACTTGAGTTCATGTAAGCAGATTTTCAATCTATTTGCTCTTCTCTTGGTATTCTTCATCAAACCACCTACCTACACACATCACAACAGAATGAGATTGTCAAATGCAAACATCGTCATATTCTTGATGTAACTCATACTCTTATATACAAATGCGTGTTTCTAAATTCCTTTGGTCTAATGTCATTCTTACAACAATTTACATGATTAACCATATCTCATCTACACCTTTAGGAGTCATTCCTTTCTACTATTTTTATCCCAAGGGAGAATTATTTACTATTTCTCCAAAAAATTTTAAGTTACTTTTGTTTAAGATTTTTCTCCCAGTCTTAACAAATTGTCGCATCATGCAATTAAATGTATTTTTGTTGATTACTCTCACACCCAAAAGGGGTACCATTTTTATCATCCTCCTACTCACAAATATTTTACATCTAAATGTTACCTTTTTTGAATCTCAATCTTACTTTGATGGAATTGAGTCCTCTTCTGTTATCTTAGAGGGTTCAAGGTCTATCCTTCTCACTAATCCTATTGAGATCACTTGTGAACAAAATTCTAGTGTCACAACTTCAAAAGATTCTTTTGTGCTCAACATTACTAATCAACAACCATTACAAGTATATAGTTGTCAACCACGTGCTCCACTTACTACCTCTGAACAATCCTATATTCTTAAGAGCAAGCTTGTTCCTTCATCTTTGGCTGGTCTTCCCATTGCACTTAAGAAGTGAACACGCTCTTGTACCCAATACCCTTTATCAAGTGTTATTTCTTATTCCAATCTTGACCCTACTTTCGCAATTTTGCTTTAGACATTTCCATAGAGTCTTTACCTACAAATCATCACGAAGTTCTTATCACTTAGTACTAAAAGGATGCTATAGATGAAGAAATAGATGCTCTTCTTTCTCATGATACATGAGAACTTGTTGCATGTCCTAAAGGAGTGAACATGATCTCCTATAGATGAGTTTATACAATCAAGCGCAATCCTGATGGTAGCATTACTCAGTATAAAACTTGTCTGGTTGCTCGTGGTTTCTCACAAGAATATGATATGGATTATTCAAAAACATTCTCCCTTGTTGCTCGTCTTGACTCTATTCACATCCTCTTATCTATGGTAGTAAATTAGTCTTGACAATTGGTACAACTTGATGTCAAAAATGTTTTCCTATATGACAATTTGAATGAGACAATTTACATGGAGCAACCATCCGAATATGTTGCTCAGGGGGAGACCAAACAAGTTTGTTTACTTCACAAAGTTATTTATGATCTAAAACAAAGTCTCAAAGCTTGGTTTGAAAAGTTTTGCACTATTATGCGAAGTGACAGTTTTGACAATTATAAGGTTAATCATTCTATTTTCATCAAAATGACCTTAAGAGGGATTGTTCTACTTGCAATTTATGTAGATGATATGTCATTAACAAGTAACAATGTACAAGGCATTGATGAGACTAAACATTTCCTAAACAAACATTTTGCCACAAAGGATATGGGTAAACCACAATATTTTCTAGACATTGAGCTTGCATATTCCAAAGGGCACCTATCATTGTCTTAAAGAAAATATGTTTTAGATCTGTTAAAGGAAACTAGACTTTAGGGGTGCAAACCCGAGCGCACTCCACTAGAATACACTCAATCTCTTTAGATGAAAATTCTCCCTTGCTTGCAAATCTAGGTCGATACAAGAATTTAGTTGGAAAACTCATTTACCTGACTGTCACTAGACCAAATATCACATTTGCTATGAGTTTGCTTAGTTAATTCATGCATACACTAAGAGAAGCTCATTAACAATGTTTTGTTTGTATTTTATCATATATTAAACAAACTGTAGGAAAAGAGCTTATATGTGGAAATCATGGATACTTAAGTATTGAAGGTTACTCTGATGCTAAAGACAAGGCTAATAGAAAATTTACATCTAGGTATCTAACATTTTGGGTGGTAATCTTGTCACCTGATGCAGCAAAAAATAAAATGTCATTGTTAAGACATTATTATAAGAGTTAGGTGTTGAAGTCAATGAAGTTATGTCTATGCATTGTGACAATCAAGTTGCTATTCACATTACTAGTAATTCTACCTTTCATGAGCGAACCAAATACATTGAAGTTAATTATCACTTTATCAAAAATAATGTTTCGAGAAAAGTTATATCCACTTCTTTTATTCGATTTGAAGATCAACTTGCTGATATTCTCACAAAGAGTTTAGGGATTAAGATTTTTGAAAATTACGTAACAAGTTGAACTTAGTTGATATGTATAGTTCAACTTGAACTAAGTTCAACTTGAGGGGATGTGTTATGTTTATGTTTTAGATAATAATGTTTAAATGAATCCATATAACTTCTAAATGGATATCCATTTAAATGTAGGGTGCGTATATATGTACCCATCTTGTAACTTGCTTTAGCTAATGACAATAATTACCAAAATCTTTTAGCACTAATTAATTCTTCTCTCTTAACTAATGCATTTTTGGTCTTCTAAGAATGATCAAACTACCTACGATAATTTTCTCTTATCATCAATTGGTGGAATTCCTTCTCTATTTCCTATAAAGTCAATTTTTAGTTCATCCTTTATGGTATTACCACTCATTCATCTAAGCATTCACATTTCTAAAACACCATGTCATAATTTCCACTATATAAAGTCAACCACATGGATCCTTTTCTTTTCTTCCATTTATTTTTATCTATAATCAAATCTTTAGTTAAATTACATAAATTTAAATATTTTCTTATAATTCCTAACTAAATAATTTTTAACCTACGTTTATTTCTTAAACATGAATCCCAAAGATAAATGTGAGAATTTTTTATGGGTGTCAAAAATTTGAGACAAATTCAAATGTAGGCATAAATGCATTAGAAGGTCCCCTTTGACAAAACTACAATATTAAAATGGTTCCCTTTTTCTTACACCTGATACAAGGTTTGATTGCTAAACTTATCCTTGAACAAAGGCTCATTTCTCAATTGATCTGATAGAGTACTTTTCACTCAACAAAAAAAGGAGATCCAAAAATAACTTTTTTTTAGCAAATCAAGCACAAGGTAAATAACTTTTTTTTAGCAAAAAGAAAATATATTAAATTGATAAAGGCCAAGGGGCCTAGACAAGCCATAGGCAAGCTAAACCAAAAATAAAGACCCACCAGGCATCCAAAGGAAACCCACTAAAAACAAAAGGAAAACTAAGCAATATACAAGAAACAAAGATGGGATAAAAGCTAGCAAAAAGAAAATCGAAGAGCAACAAGCATTTGTGGCCACACCAAAATTTCTGCATCATCCCACTTGTCCTAGGTCTACCAAAAGATCTTGTCCATTCCACCACACATTTGAACAAATCAGCCATGAAATACACCTCATTGTGATAGATAATCTGAAATATCCTGTAATTCCTTTCCAACCATCATCTTCGCCAAATTGCATGAGGAATAGTGCACAAGGTAAATAAATTAATTGCCCTAAGAAATAAGGTTGCTCAAGAGATTACCTGTTCAAGATATAAAGGAAGCACTGTAGCTTCATTCAAAATGCATTGCATGTTAGATGAACCAAGAGCTACCATTGCCTCACAAATACACTCAAAAAACTCATGTTCACTTTCCTCAATTCCAGTTGCAATGGAGATGGATCTATAAAGGAAACTTCTAGACACATTCATTAGGATTTGTAAGATATTGATCATTGCAGAGTTGAAACTAGAAACAGAATCATCATCAGGCCTTCTCCTGCGAATGAAGAATGACAATTACTAAAAACTCCTCTTAAAATCCAATTTTTCCTCATTTGCAAATTGAACATCGTACCTTTGTGAGAGAAGCTTAAAGAATTCACAAACATGATGCCGAAACTCAATAGAAGAAAGCAAAAAACCACACCTATGCAAAAAGATGATTGGCATGTTCAAATTAGTACAATACACTAAATATGATACATTGAAAAAACACACGTTCATACCCTTGCATCAAACCATATTTCACAAAATCTGAAACAGGAACCCACTCTGCATATGCATTTATGGCATTTAGAACAGCTGTCACTGTGTTAGCATGCTGCTTTGCAGTATCAAATTGTTTCTTTTCAACATTCTCCAAAGCAGATCCAAAGTGCTTTTCAAGCAACTGCACTACATATTGATGTCTTCAAATATGGTAAACTCAATGTTCTACACCAGATAAAGAATCAAAGATTACATTGTATAAGAGAGGCAAAATTTCTGGCAAAGACTGAGTTAGCCCACGTAGTAGAGCCCTCCGACGGTCTCCTGTAAATGTTCCCCCAGAAGAAAGAAGATAAATGGCAGAATGCAAAAAAAAACAAGTGTTAGTGAGAAGTAGGTGAAGATTTCTAAAACCTTCCAAGTCCTCATTATGAACAGTAATATCCTCAGGGATCCATCTTAGCATCATAGCAGCCATCTCAGCCTGAAATTGGTTATCATAAGACTGGTTTCTCCACAAGCCTATGGTAATCAGGAAAAAACAATCATCACAAAAAATATCATGAGTGATACCTCTATGGGACCTTTGCTTGACATATAAACTAATGAAGGAAGAAACTCCTGCCATATATTTAAGCCTTCTCTTCTGACCACCTGCATTGCAAAAAGAAATGAAATTAGTGCCAGATCTCTACTCATGATACTCAAGAACAAAGGAAAGAAAAGAATGAAACCTCTGCAACAAGAGCTGTGGTCTGACTTTTTATTGCCCATTCTTCAAGAGGGTCTACTACCTCAAATATTAAACTTGTAGCAGCATTAGCAAAGTTAATTTTCTCTGCACTGGTGAATTCATCCCATCTCAGCCGGACTAAATGCTGCAGATTGACAAAAGAAGAGCAATTAAATATCAAACGAAAGCAAAAGTTAAAGGCTAGTATTAAAACCCTATATGAAAGAACAATTACTAGTATTAAAACCATAAGAAAAGAAACTAAAGAATTTACAATTGACATAAGTTTATAACAAAGGTCCTCTCTAAGTCCACATCTGTTTGTCTTAATTATAGATGAAATAACTAAGAAAATTCAAGGGAAATATCTTGACGTATGTTATTTATTGACAATAGTTTTAGTTGATGAAAGTAAAACAGAAATTAGTTCTAAATTAAAACTATAGAGAGGTACTTTAGAGTCTAAAAGACTAATATAAAGTAGGTCAAAAAACTAAATACATGGTATACAATTAGGTTCAATAAAAATAGGAATAGTGATGGAAGTATACAATTAGATAGTCATGAGATTCATATAAAAATTTAAGTACTTAAGATCTATAATAAGTAACAATAGAGAAATATAGAAGATATTATTTATAAGATTAAAGTAGGGTGGAAAAATGCTTCTAGAGTATTATGTGATAAAAGAATGCCCTTAAAATTAAAAGAAAATTTCTATAAAAGCATGATCATATGCAAAAAAGTTAGTGTTGATAAGATATGTATGCTTAGATGGATAAGTGGTAATCCTATAAGACATAAACTAAAATTGATTTTATTACGAATAAAATACAAGTTGCACTAAGGACTTGTTAGTGTACAATGGAATGTTTAAACGAAAATGAAATGGAAAATTCAAAATTGGCAAAAATGGAATGTCCGAAAAGTTAGAATTCTTGGAGGGGTTTAGTACACATGCCGGAAAGTCCAGAAAGTCTGAATTCCCCGAGGGGTTAGTGTATGACAGATTGTTCGAAAAGTCAGAAATTGAATAAATAGATTGTGTATTACCCAAAATAAAATGTTTGATACATCGCTGTTCATTCTGAAATTTCAAAAGTAAAGCGATATTAATGAAATAAAAAGTACATTTGATAGATTGTTCTAAATTTCAAAAGTACAAAGAAATCTTCTAGAAAATCATTTCAAATATTACAACATAAATAATATCAAATAACCCTTCTATCTCACATTATTATCATTATATTTTCATGCATCTTATCTATTAATTCTTTTTTTTATTCTTCACTCATTCCAATTTATGCATTTGCTTCCATATGTACATGAATGAGTTGAGTTTTTTTTTTAAATTTAAGATCACTGATATATATGCAGATCACTGAAAAATATAAACCACCTCTCAATATAAACCATGCATGATGCTGCTAGTAAGTAGCCACAACTCTCAAGCTAAGGATATGAAGATGAAGCCAAGAACATGGAAAACAACAACAGAAGGACGAAACTAGACTCATTATTGCTTACAGATTATAGCCCTTGTGCATGATATATATTTTCATGTTACTTCACAGAACTTATAAATGTAGAGATCTATCTACTGTGTAATCTGTCTACCATGCAAATTAAAGCAAAGGTTACACACTAATTTAAAAATGTTTGGATCAGATTTCAAATTGCAGGCAATGGCTACAATATTATGCATGAGTGCTATAGCAACTACAGTGATTAAAATCTAGTGCAAACTATCTGTCAAGACTGCTGTAGATAATCTCCCCATTATTATATATATGACTCTAGATTGAAATGGGAAAATACAGATGTCTACATATATAGAACAAATGTAGAGCTTAATTAATAACAGCCAGGTACTTGAAATTTTTTATTGATTTGAAGTTCAGAAAACTTCCATCCATATAATTAAAGAAAATAAATCAACATTCAAATATGTGTTGTAAGTGGACATCCTAGTGAACTCATTTTTAACAAGAGTGCAATGGATTGCATTCATATATAGCTTTGCCATTATGGTGGCTTCGATATATCTCAATACAATGGGAGAACTGGATTCAAATTCACAATACAAACACAAATCAAACATTTTAAACCAATACAAATTGTACAAAAAATAAAAGCATACAACTGCTAAACGAATAAAAGTAAACAAGTGCGAAAGTATACAAAAAATAAAAGAGATTACCTATGTGAAGAACATTCGTCCAAATCACTATTCGTTGGTGATGGTCAAGAGTTTTGCAAGGGTGGGGTAGGTGGCTATGAGGCTTGACAACAAAGAGCAAAGGCCTTTCATGATTGCTAGAGGTGAAACAATGGTGACTGATCATGCAAGCTTAACGACTGCAACCAGAGAAGGAGAGCGATGTTCCATTGCGGGAAAGCTTCAAGGTGACAGGGAATGACCAAAGGACAAATATTTGGGGTTTTTGGGAAGTTCAATAGCTTGAGTGGCATTTCTCGTGCATGGAATCCAGTAGACAAGTTGCAACCAAAACAAGGGAGGTTGTGTGTTGTGTGTGGTGGACAATAGCAATGATGCATGTGCGAGCCTCTGAACCTTCCGAATGTTGGAATTTCAGGTGAACAAGTGTTCTCAGGCATCAATTGGTGAGTGACTATGGTGCATGATGTTCGTCTTCATAGGCAAGGAGCGACAATGCATAGCGAACAAGCAATGAGTTCTATCGAGTGTCAGGGGCAAGGAAGGAGAGGTAGAAACACATGAGATTCAGTCCTTCAAAGGTGGGAAAGGAAGTGGCAAAAAGGAAAGGAGGGGTTTTTATATGAATGGAATTTGACATTTTCCTTTCTATCATTTCTATCCTGCACTAACGTCTAAACAAATAGAATTTGTAATTTTTCCTTTCCGATGGAAAGATTTCATTAGGCACTAAACCCTCCTAATTGAAAATAAGATAAGAGAAAATTGTGATTTGGTTACATCTTTAGGAGACTGAAGAATGCACCAGTTAGGAAAGGAAAATTAATTAGTGCAAAAGAAACTAAAAGTAAAGGAAGGCCTAAAATAGCTCATTTAAGAATTGCAAAAAAAGATCTAAATTCATGTAATTTAATTGAAATTTTGACCATAAATAGAAATATATGGAAGAAAACATGTAACCAACCCCACATAATAGAATTATGGCACAAGTTGTTGTATGGTGTCACTAAGCATGAGAATTTAAAATGAGAATGTGTCTACACAAGTGTAAAATGTAATGTGCAACAATTTGCTTAATAGGATTATGTAATGTTGTAGTATGGTGCCACTAAGCTTGAGAATTTAAAATAAGAATGTGTCTACACAAGTGTAAAATATAATGTGCAACAATTTGCACAGTAGCAAGGAAAAAGAACCTTCAAATTGGATCATTAATGGATTACAAGTTTCAAATAACAAGTGTTTAGGCTAAAAGAACCATAGAATTGTTGTTATGGTCAAATAATATGTGAGCTATAACAAAATTTGTCAGACCAAACAATGTGTTCAAATCAAGGTAACATGTGCAAGAGACATTTAGGACAAGCACAGATTTACAACATGGCAAATAATAATCTATTACTTTAATATATTCATATGCTAACAATATGGCCAAGCAGCTTCTTTGTAGCCATTCTTGGTAGAGATAAAAAGCCAATATAACTATTTTGTTGTTACAATGATTGAAATATTCTAAAATCCAACAATAAAAAATAGAAGATTGTAAATGTGAACATGCCTGGAGCATCTTATATCCATGCAAGCGAATTTCAGAGGCCCTCTCCTTCTTTATCAAAAGGAATGAAGTGCTTGTTAAACTACGTATATCTCCCATTTTTATCTGCAAACTTTTCAATTTAAAGTTAAGCATTTCTTATTTATACAATGCTACAAAGCTTTGTCAGGAAATTAAATGAGTAAAGATCACTTGAGAAAGCTAAGATTTTTTTTTTTTTTTGAGCAGCAATAAAATGATTTGAAAAAGCTAAGATTAGATATAACATTTAAAGGAACATTCTTATTAGCTTCTAAGTCAACTTGAATCCATAGAGGAATAAATAACATGCATTCTTAACCCAACTTTCATAAAAATAACCCTATTTTATTTTATATCTGTTTCATAATACACAAGCAATTAGAAAATTCACCTTGGCCGGATCCTAAACTCTGTATTCACAGAAACAGCTGCGGAAACTTTATCCTATATATCCATGGGTAAAAGACTAATGCTTTCTATTTTAATATCGACAATGCCTGGGATCAAATCGGTAGGTGTACGGACCAAAATATCCACCACTATGGTACATCATCATATAATCAATATAAGATTCACTAGTCTCGAGCTCAGCAGGCATCTAATTATCCAAGAAGCCATGTGCTTTGGAAGAATTATGCATAATTTGGGGAGTCCTATTCATAAAAATTGATCCATTTCAAGGTAACACTTTGGAAGATGGGATATAGCTAGAAAAATAGTTGTTGCAGTGAAAAAGATTAATAAAAAATGACACGTTTAAGTACTCAAAATCCAGATGATCGTTCTTAGTCGTCTAAATTTCAATTGGTATGAAAATCTAATGTAGGCATCTTCAATTTCATCTCTGACGACGACCTAGACATTACTGCACTTTACCAAAAAATTCCCATTTTCCCTAGCAAAGTTGAGTACAGATAATTCCTTCGTTCAGTATATCCAGTACTCCAACATGGAAAAAACAAACAAGTATAATAACAAAGCGAAGATGCTCCAAAAAAAATCCAATATCAATCTTAATACACAAGTCAGAAGGTACACTTCATAGGGGGTTGTAACGACCATAATGCTTCGTAACTCTTCCAAATACCAGCAAAAAACTTCCTTCCAGTCAGAAAACAAGTACCATCTCGGTATCAATACTGACAGGCAGGTGAAATCAATTCCTTTACTACCCCCCCCCCCCCACACACACACAGAATGAGAGAGAGAGAGAGAGAGAGAGAGAGAACAAAAGAGAGCACTGACGGATTCCAAGTAGGAAACTGCAGCCTTCCTAGCATCGGGAGTGGAGGACCAGTCCATAGCAACAGCAATGGCCCGCGCCACTTCATTTGCAATGTCAATGCCACCACCGTCCGCCATATTTCAGGAGGATCGGAGTAGGGGCGGCGGTACAGATCGTTGAGTCTTGGGTGCAGGACCAATTCGCAGGAGGAGGAAGAGGAGGAGGGGGAGGGGAATGTGAGCGGAGAACTGAAGCGGAGCGCGAGAACGGTAAGGAAGGGGTGAGGAAGACCAGAAGCGGAAATGGATTCCTTGGGGGGAGATATGTCGTCGAGGAGGGCATCAAGATATTTCCTTTTTTTGGTAGGTGCCTACAATTTTTTTATTTTTTTTAAAAAAGTATTACATAACTAATTAATCTATATTGTAATTAATTATAATTAAAATTTTAACTTAATTCGAATTCCACTTACCAATGTTTTTAGATTTAAAAATCAATGGTTAAAAATGAAGAAAACTTGATCTTTCTTTTTAGTACATTTTGATCGAAGATCAAAATTTACTTAATTTAAATAAAAATTTATCATCTATTTATGATTTTATAATTTATGTTAAAAATTTATCTTAAAATTAATTAATAAAAAAAATAACAAGATTATTATAACTCAAAGTTTAAGTTTGATCACATCTTAAACAACGTGAGACATTTTTTAATTACCCTTCGAAAATTATTTGTAGTTCCTTTTGCAACCTACAAATATCTTTTCTTATTAAAATTTTATCTCAAAATTAATTAATTACGTAAGATTGAAACTAACATAGTATTATAGGTCCCATATTCAATCACATATTAAATAACGTGTAACTTTCTTTTCAACAATCCTAACTCTATTGCATAGAAGACGACCTTAATTTAGACTTAAGGAAAAATACTATTATTATAGTGATGGATTCTTTGAGAATCAACAAATAGAATGGTTCTATGAAGAATTTGGAATTAAAATATTATCCCAAATGTATAGAAATATTTGAGGTCTGGTTCTTTAGTCCTTGTCGTTTTTTTTTTTTTTCTAGATTCACAACAAAAAGTTGAAAAACTCTCGTGACTCGGTATCTTGAAAAAACACCAAGAAATTTTAATTAGACAAGTTCTTAGGGTGTGTGCTTTGTACTCATATTCTAATATTCTTGAGATCTTTAGAGTGGGCACCATCTTAGTTGAGAATTTTTTACAATAATGATTTCTTACTTGAGCTTCAAGTTAGCATTCTTATTTGAAATCAAAACTATTGGCTATCATTAATTGTAAGATTTTTTTGACCATTAAATCAAAGTAAGCTGATTTAAATCAGATTAAATTGGCTAGTTAACTATTCAATTTACTTGTAATTGATACCCAAATATTTTTGTCCACTAAGCTAAAAAGTAAGAGAAAGAATTTTTATTGGTTTTATCTACCTCAAAACATATTTGTAAAAAATGACGAAAAGAAAAATAAAGAAAGTAGGAAAAAATTAAAAAAATAGAAAATCAAAGAAGGTAATCTTTTTTCATTATAGCAATATTAAGAAACAATATATTATTATTGCAAATATCTGCTTGACCATTATTCTTAATTATGAATATTTGTAATTACGGTTTTCTCTAACATTCATTAGAAATCAATTGATATCAATGTTGATTAAGTGATATTAAATAATACAAAATGGATAAAAAAATTTGATCAATTTAAATAACTAACATATACCAAGTAAATATTTAAATTAAATTTTAGCATTTTCTTTTTTATTGATTTCCTACATGAACAAACAGATTCTAAGCATATATTTATCTTCATCCAACTATTATCGTAGGTTTTTTACCTCAACAATTATTTGTTAATTAATTGATTAATTACATTTAAAATTTTAATTTTAATTTTAATATAAACTCTTAGTTAGACTGTAATGCAATTTCGATTTAACTGAAATACATATATATATTATTCTATATATATATCTCCTTTTGGTTAGACTAAAGGATGATTTCCATCTAGACCGAAACGTATTCTATACACATTTTATTATTATTTAATAATTATTTTATTATTTATTAATTTTTAAGCAATATATATTTTTAAATGTCACCAAACGTTTGTAATGTTGGGTGTATTGACTTGGCATTCATAAATGTTAGGTGACATTTTTTCATTATTCTTATTTTTATATAAAATTTCCCCAAATTTCATATAATTTGTTTTTAATTCAAATATTTGTAACTCACATCAGAAACTCCTCTTTTTCCATATTCATTTTTATATCAGAAATATTTAATGTTTTCTATATTCTATTTCAAATACTCTTATTTCATATTTATAATACTCTAATTTTAATCTCTCAAATATTCACATACTTTAACTAAAATATTTGGTTTTACTTTCAAGTATTAATATTTTAATTGTTATTTCTTAAGTAAGTCTGTTTATTTTGACAAACCCAATGAAGACCAACTTCGTTGGGTTTAGCTAAACTTAATAAATTAAATCTATTGGATTTAGACTAACCTAATGGACGAGTTCATAAGATTTAAATACATCTTTTTTTTATTTATAGATTAAACCCAATATTTTAAAAACAAAGTCCACGAACTATTTTAACTTATTGGATACTTTATAAAGCATTTGTTTTCATTTGAACATTCTTATTTATATCTAAAATATTTAGATTTAGATTTTTCATATATGTATATTTTAATATTTAGATATTTATAATATATATCTAATACGTTTAGTTTAATCTAACTTTCCTACATATTTTAGGTATTTATATCTTATATCCAAACGTCCTTCTAATTTTGAATCTTTAGATGTACATTTTATACCTAAAATATTGATCCTTATTTAATATTTTCATGTATATTTTAGATATTTATATTTTATATCTAAAATATTTCAATATTGGGTACTTATATTTTAAATTTAGGTCTTTTTTTATTTTGGTATTAAATACCTTTATTTAGTATCTAACACTTTTAGATTTTAAAACTTCTTAGCTATATTTATATTTTGACGTTACAAGTTTATTTAATTTTCATTTTATATATATTTTATTTTGCATCTAAAATACTATCAATAATATTCATGAATTTAATCTATTGAATTTAAATAAATATTATAGAATAAATCTATTGAATTTAAATAAACTCAATGAACTGACTCTATTAGGTTTACGTAAACTTGATAGATTGCATCCATGAAGTTTACATAAACTTAACATACTAATTCCATTAAGTTTGGGTAAATTATATGAATCTCTTTTTATATTGATATAATAGTTATAATTGTATATGTATTTTTTGTTATCCTGGCTATTACATGTATACATTCATTATATTATAGCTGTTATTATGTTTATTTATTATCATTATCATTATACTATATATATATATATAATAATAATAATAATAATAATTTCCATATGTATAAATCAATTTAAGGAATAGCTTATGAAGACCTATTCCAGGAGATAACGTATTGGTATAACAGAAAAATATGAGATAGAACTCTTTCAGCCTTTTACTCTTGATTAGGTTCATCCTTTATTCTCCATAAATCAAGAGAATATTCTGAATGACAACCACAATGATATTGTCATTAATCAATATGAAGCTTTTTGAAGGACACCGTCATTGGTTTTAGACTCAAATTTACATCAAAAAAGTTTATGTTCCAGTGCCAGTGGCTATCGTAATTTTTAATTGCCTTAAAATCAAACATCACAGGGTTTTCATCTTTTTTTCTCCAAAGCAGTAAATATAAAAATAAACTTTGTCGTTGCATTCTTTCGTAAGTTCCCAATAGAAAAGTTTATGATCTAATTGACTTTGGCGAGCGAGTCTTCAAACGAAATGTTATAACAACACCGACTTTTCTAAGACAATATCTTTCATTTCTCGGTTGGGGAATCTAGAACTCCTCCATAGTTACAAGATTTTGAATGTATATTGTCAAGAATAAAGAATTATTAATGACCAAACTTTTGTCGTATAAAATTAAACCTTTACTGCAACCCAATATACGTGACGCTACATCACCTAAAGAGTTTAACGAGATGCCTAAATAAAGATCAAAACACAAGAAAGTAGGTTTTTGACTTCGATATCTGATTAAGATGCCGAAATATTTCTATCAATATATCATTTAAACAATGCATGTCTGATGATGAACTCCTTGTATAAGAAAATTTGTTAGCACATATGAAATCAAATAATTTTTAATATTTGATTTTCTTTAATGCTTCATATTTTATATACTTTTAATCCCTACAGTTCGCATTCAAAACATCTTGATAATTTCTTAAATACTTATATCTTCATTTTTAAGATGTTGGATTTCATTTTAAATACATTTATCTTGTATTTAAAATATTTTATTTTTAATTCCTTGGATCTTTATACTTCTGTATCTAAGATGTCTGATTTTATTACTAATATATTTTCCTTTTACATCCAAAGTATTTTAATTTTTTTATTTCTCAAATATCCACATTTCCATATCTAAGATGTTTAATTACATTTTTAAGTACTTGTGTTTCATCGAAAATACACTTGTGCTTATGAAATCAAGCCTCGTATTTATAGGTATATATTGATGCTATTCTTCTACGTAATATAATATGTTGCCTCGTGGAATGACACGTTTCGTCGTCATATATGTCTTTAAATTAGAATATAAAGTTTTTACAAATGTGACTTATATTTTAAATGATTGTAACACATACATATATCAAACAAGTTGGATGTAAACTTATGTCTCGAGTCATAAACAATGATAATTAAGAGTGACCTTGAAATTGAGTGTTCGTGTTAACGTTTTGATCAAGGTGATAAACTTGGATGGTATAATCAACTTTCAGTTAGAGGTTTACTTATCTCTCGTCTAGGACAAGTTGACGGGGCTAGTTGTTGTTTATATAACTTTAAATCTCTGTTAGAAAAGATTGGTGTGTATGATGTTATTTATATGTCACTTTTTTATTATCATAGATACGAAGGACTACTTCAATACATTAACCCACCAGTGAATGATGATGGTAGGCCTCTTCCTCCTTTACCCAAAAAAGTTGAATGATGGTAGGCCTCTTTCTTGGATACTTCATAAAATATTTGAAAACTCAAAATCTAGGGCGAAAATCGTAATTTTCCAAAACCCCTTCTTCTTCCTCCGGTTCTTCCGACGAAACCCACAAAAACTCTCTCCTCTTCCGCTCACAGAGCAGGGCACCAGGCCCAGTTGAACTCCACTCAACGCCCTCCACGCATGGAAGCTTCTCCAAGAAACGAGGACGACGATGGTCTCTCCTTCTCACTTAGGGCTCGATCGGATGAATGGGGAAAAATTTTGAACAGAGGATTTAAGGTTCAATTTCATAACCGTTCCTCCCTTTCCGCCCTCGACTCCCACTACCGATTTCTTCTCATTTTTCGTTTTTTTTTTTAAAATTTTATTTATTTATTGATTTTCCATTATTACCCTTATTCTCACAAGTACGATTATTTTTCCACTTGATATCGATAATGATTTTGCTTAAATTCAAATTCACTGCATTCTTCTTTTGTAGAACATATAAGAAAAGAAAATATTAACTGTTAATTGCTAACTCAAGTTGCACGATAAAGTACTTGAATCTTTTCTCTACACAGGTCAAGAGCTGCTTGGTCTTGTCAGTCATTTATTTACCTTGTCTATCAGACTGATGGAATAGTGTTCTCATCTACAATCAACAGATTCATATATTTTGATTTCCTTGGAAAGAAACCAAATTTAGAGGACTTGACAAGAAAAAAAATTACTCCTTGCTAACTTCTTGCAATTCAATAAATGCAAACATCATTTATGGTTCAGCAATGAGAATATCAAACCTGCAGATGTTATTTCTGAGATCAGTATACCATGAAATTACATCCACCATATTTATCATCAAATTTTATTACACTGTGCCCCACCCCCTCCCCTCTTTTAATGGAAGACCCCAAGCATTCTTTAAAAAACAACAACAAAGAAACAAGCAAAACAGCTCAATCTCGATCTAGATAATGTAGATAATGTAAGACGAAAGAATAAACAAACAAAAGCATCACCCACACAAATCTTAATCATATTCTTCACACTGCTTTGAGCTGCTTCTTCCCTCTCATGTTGGATTTGACATCCTTCTTGTGTGATGTGACATGGTAAGTCTCAAACTAGGCTGTGACGTGGATACATTTCCATTTTGCATCATAGGAGAAGACTTTGAAACTGCAATGTTGCAACTAGCATTCACTGAGAGACAAGACAATTCCCTGATCTTATTGCTCTGGCACTTAAGTGCTTTAGTTCTCAAGTTCTGATGGTTAATTTTGGAATAAGGATCTGAAAGACTTCGAGATTGAGATCCAAGTAGATCAATAGAGTTTTGAATTCTTGATCTCTGTGTTTTCACTCTGCTACCGATCTCCAATGATGTGCTTTTTCTCTGGCGGCTGCAAAACGTAGAAGCCATGAAACGTGGAAGAGACTGGGTTTTGCTAGATATTGTTTTCTCTGCACTCCTTGGGCTGTCAGTGGTATCTTCATTGTCCATAGTCAGAGGACTTCTTGGTGATCCCTTCTGATCTTCATGTAGCCTTTTTCTTTGATAGATAATGGATTCGGTGATTTGTATTTGTCTCCTAACTCTTTCGATTTCAATTTCGGTATCCTTAATCTTCTCATTGAGTTCCATGATATGACATTCTTTCTGTTTTTTCAAATCCTACCAAAGCACGGTGGGAATTAACATGAGACAGGCTGTAAAAAGACGTGGATAGAGTTTGCAGAATTAGCTTACTTACATCTGAAAGTTCTTTGCTGAACTCTGATGCCCTTGCTCTCTTGGCAAAGTTCAAAGAGCATGCCGTCTCCCCAACATCATCTTCACTTGGGCTTATGTGAACAAGCATCAACACTTTCGATCCATCTCCTAGAATAACATGTTGGCGACAGAATGGTCATTTTTCCATCAAAGGAAATTGGCAACGTGCATTTTAGAAGTTGACAGTGCAATCCTAAGGGGATTGTAAACAGAAATCCAAGGTCGTACACAATACCAAGTGAATCGCTGAGGATCTGGGTAAGCTTGCTATTCCTGTACGTGCCACAAAAAAGACATCAGATCAAGTGAGTTGTACTCAATGAAAAGAAAGAAAGAGGTCATCAATAGAGAACATGCCTGTAAGGAACATGATGACGTCTCCTTTTTAGTGCAGAAATAACATCACCAAGAGTTGACAGAGATAGATTTATTGCTTTCCCTTCATCCATTGTCTGCCCAGTAGCACCAGTTTTTAAAAGCCTCTCACTTCCTCCAAGGTCCACCATCCACAATTTGCCAATTACTTTCCTACTTTCTTCATTGTTGCTTGCTTTGGCAATGGTAATTCTGGTTAAGCTAAACATTCAGAGCTAAAATAAATGAAATAGTCGCCATTCTGAATAAACATGCATATGGGAATGTGAGGAATCAGAAGTGAATCGATAACCCACCAATGAGATCTGCTGGATGCTTCATTGACATGAGTCCAGGAAGTGGATCGTGCACGTCTTCCCTTTACATACCATTTGTAAGCTTGTTTGAAGTCATCGACCGATACATCAGTGAGACCTTCCACTTCCACGACGCCACTACCACTAGCTTGAATATTGAGGTTATTGTCATATACGACAAGAGGATTCCTTTCAATAAGAAGAGGAAGTCAGAGTATCAGTGCAACTATTATATCAGATCTGCAGCAATATAATCTAGCGTGAAAGAGGGTGAATTTCCCACATCAACAAGTGCATGACAAACAAAACATCAATGGCTTTCTGGTTCATCAGTTTTGTCAATTGCCATCTGAGGAGTCATTGCTTCTGAAAAAGAGAACCCACAAGAGATCCATAAGAAAGAAAGCATGGAGTCACATTAGAATTCACCTTTTGGTTGTAAATGTCATTGCCTTGCTGCTGTGCAGCTTTTGAGCTAGCAAGTCCCTCAGACTACCCATGTAAACCTCCAACATGCTTATGGAGAAGGTAAAAGAAGATGCTGCCTCATCCTGATTAGCTTGCTGAAAGATCTCCTTGATAGCTCGAGGAACGATACCTGGCTTGGTTACCAATCCTTCCTGATGGATTATTGTGCATCAGACATTAGAAAAGGATCTTAAACCTTAAAAGTTGAAAAATCCTATCTCCTACATTTATATCACAGATCAACAATAGCAAGTTCATGTCTCACAATGTGCTAAACAATACAGCAATAGAGGCCCCTTTGATCGATCTCAAGTTCGTAATTACTAACCATGGTATATGTCTTGCCGGTTCCTGTCTGGCCGTAGGCAAAAACACACACATTGTGTCCATCAAGTGCAGATCTAAGTATCGGCTCCACTTCCACGAAAACATCCTCTAAGATATCACAGATCAACGTAAAGGACTTTGAATTCCCATTGATGGAGAAGCAAACAAGTAATTGCGTCGATTCCATCACAGACATAATAGTTACCTTGCGTTGATTCTGGAGGGAAGACCTTGTCAAGGCAAAACTCTTTCCTTCCTCCTGCTGATTCAACGGCGATCTTGTCGGACCCAATTGAAATCTGAGCTTGGTTCCTTCCCTTCTCCCAGGGAGAAGAGGACCGGACTCGGCAGAACACCCTGATGCTTCCTGAAAGAACCATGATAAGCTCAGTGGAGTTCACAGATTCATAGGAAATCCCGAGTGGAGTTCCGGAATCATGGGTACCTTTGATGTCCAGTATCTTGTTCAGCGACTCGCTGCGCTTCACATCCAGAGACCGCAGCTTCAACCTCAATGCCAACACTTCCTCTGGACACAGATCAAACACGTCTCAGACCGTATCAATGGACCTTAAATAAACACGGTGAAGGGTGGAAAAAAAGTCACGAGACTGCGAAAATGAGGTATTGATGGGCAAAATTCTACCTTGCAGCTCAGAGATTGTTGGCTCCTTTCCTTGCTCGGGCGTTTCATTGTCATCCGTGAAGACCCCCAGCGGAGAGTGTGTCTCCAGGTGACCTGAATTCAACACTTGCTGCCGCAAAGGACTCTGCTCGGAAGTTGGTTCTTCAACAGAGACGAACATCTCGTAGACCAATAGAAATGTCAATAACTATGAACCCCAAATCCCTTCCTTCCAAATCTATGAACCAGATGCAAAAGCCCTTCTTTCATCTAAAATGTCAACACTCAATCTGCAATGACCAGAAGGGCCAAAACCCAGAAATTGCATTAGCTAGATCTCTCTCTTTCTCTCTTCCCACCACCCACCTTGGAGCTAAATATAGCCATATCGGTAAGAATTAAAGCTCATTTGGGTAAAAAGTAACGAAAGGAACATGCACGAACATGCACCAGAGCCAAACGGACAAAAGAAGCAGCTCCTTTCTCTCTCTGCAGGGAACCCCATTGTGCATATCTGCTGTGATATCCACCAGAATCCAAAGCCACCTCACAGTACCCTTGGTAAACAAAAAAAAAAGGAAGAAGAAAGCTGAGGATTAGACTAGCATGTAGCCATTATATGAACAGTAGGGAGGAAGAAAACTGTGGGGAAGAAGATTCCATGGCAGAAAACGAAAAAAGATGTACCACATATACATACATACATTTGATGGGGGTATGAAAGCTTCGTCCTCCTGAAACAGATTTCCAATTTTTTTCACTGAGTTGACAAGAACCAACTGATGCGTTCATCAGCCTAACGAGGGTAATGATCAGATGCTACAGAGCATCTCATTATAGTAATAACACTTGTGCGGTGGTGGGGAGCAACATGGTTCATGAATCAGATGTGGGTCAATGGAGGCCGGTAAATAGTGGCCTAGAAAATTAAGAATAAAAATTTGGGTTGGTCCTTTTTTCTTTTCCCCCAACATGCATGATTGTCATTCAATGTTGATTTTTTTTACGGGTGTATTCCTTTAGCTCATGCTTACATTTACTCCGCATCAAATTTTACTCTGTTTAAGATAAGAATCCGAAGGCAATGGACACAGGAGGCTTGGCAGCCACCTGCAGAGCGGTCAGCGGTAACGACGATGACTCACGAATAGTTTACGCTCGACGGACGACCGTGAGCGCACAGTACCGTTTGGCTTTTTCCCTTCTTTTTTTATTTACTTTTCTTTACGGTATCCATTCGAACAATTCATCGTTCAATGCGAATCTTTTTATATTTTTTTTTTCCTTGCTTGTCATTTATCTCAACTTTATAAATACATGTACATCAATCTATTTTAACATTATGTAAAATATTTTAATTTAAAATAAATTAATAATAAATAAAATATCTGTCATATATTGGTTCAATTTATGTCTTTACATTTTTCTTTTATTTGTGACTTATTTTAAATTTATATAATTTTTTTTGGTAACAAATCTATAAGTATTCTATGGATCGATGTATATGAATTTACTTTTATACCATGTAAAATATTTTAACACTCTCTTGTGGTGATAATTAGAAAGATTTGTTTATATATTAATCTAGTTGCGTAAATTCTCACCATTGATAGAAAAAAGGCAGTTACTCAATGTTCCATTGTATGTGGCTCATCTTAAGCTTGCTTTTCTTTGAGATTGGGATGAAAATTTAAGTATAAACTTAAAAACTCAAATTCACATTAATGCTAGAGTAAAAATTTTCAAGAAAGCGAACTTTTAATGGCATAAACCATTTTAGAAGATTTTTTCATGGTTTTAAAGTTTCCAGCAGCAAATTTGATTTGACAATTTTATTGGTAATGCGATAAACAAAAAAAAAACTAATGCATCAGGTTGGTTAGAAAAAGTCACATTTTTTTTTTGGAAACGAGATGGTTCGAGATTAATACAAAAAATCATTACCCTAACTACACATTGATGATTATGAAATCTGCCATAAGTCTATATTAATCAAGCCAACTTTGAATAGTTATCCATGTAATCAATTATAACTTAATGAACATATGATATTATTAATAAATATGTATTATATAATATTATCAATTATTATCTGCATTAATCGTGTAATGATGTAATTACAACCAGTTAATTACTATTAGACTATCAATACTGATAAATAAACATTTACACGAATAAATCAATATGAGATAATTAAATGGTTACTTAGTCGTTACTTAGTCATATGATAATACTGATTTTTGTGATCTGATTCTTATTAGTCGTTACTATATATGATCAATATTGATCAATGGTTTAGTTATGAATACAGTTAACGGTGATGACATTTTCGTTCGAAAACACAAAAATGTAGTCCAAAATCTTAGAATCTTGAAGAATCGAAATAAATGTTGATTTTCTAATTATGTAAAAATGAACAAAGTAAAGTGCATTGTTGCTAATTAGATTGATTTCAAACAGATTCTATATGTCATGTCAAGAGCTTTAGAAAATCACAGAATTCATACCCAAAATGGATTGTTGTGATTTTTCATACTCTTGCGTTTTTGCAAGAGTTGTCCTACATTTATATTAAATTTAAATAGTTCGTTTTTATAAAAAAGCAAATCAAAACACAAAAGGATGGCCCTGTATTTATTGGTAAAAGTTGAATACTTGCCTGATCGTTTTAATTCGCGTAAACAATAAAATTATTACTGGTAAAAATAATAATAAATAAATTCTTAACTTAAAAATAGATATCAAAGTCGATAAAAAGTTATTCATGGCACTCTTGTAAATATTAATTAAATAGTTGTTGATGTACACAACATGCGTTTCATAAGAATGAATTAGCTACCGCAAACAAATATATGTAAATGTCGTAAAAAGTTGATGGTAAAAACGTAAAATGACAAGTAAAACTCTAAATCTTAAATGGTAAAATGATCTATTTTTTGACTGATATATAATAGAATTCATTTTTCTTGTAGTTGTTGTTGTGAGTACTTAAAATCACATATTAAATTTAATTTTGAGAAAATTAGTGACGTTAATGAAAAAATGCAAATAATACAAGGAAAGAGTTTAACGTATGATATATTAAAAAATATTATAAGTATCTAAAAGTGAAGATCAGAAATAACTTCAAAAGGTGAGAGTGAATTGTGACTATAAAAAGTTAACTTTTAAATCCCACAAAATATATTATAAAAATCTTTTCTAAATTCACAATTTATCACATTTTTGAAATATACCTTTGAGTAATAAAAATAACTACACATTGAACTGACACTTTTTAATTTTCTAATTCACTATACGAAACATTTTCACTTTTTTTTTTCAAGTTTTTCTTCAACAACTATTAGAACTTTCTAAATTCTTTGTTGATCTTCAATTTTGATTCATTTTGATCTTTAACTTTTTAGATTAATCTTGTGTAGTGTAAATGATTATTTTAGTGTGTGTGAAAACTTTCTTTCTCACTCTAAATAAAGACTTTGTACTAAATTGTGATTCTTTAGTATTGAATTAGGATTTAAAAGTTAACTTTTTATAGTCATAATTTATCCTCTTCTTGTGAAGTTATTTTCAATCCTCATTTTTAATTATTATAAGAGTATTGATTTATTTAGCAAAGGATCTAACGATCTTAAATAGAAATGACTTTAAATAATAATTTTCTATCTAAAAGATAAAATTTAAATATATCACTATTATTTGATATTAGAAGGTGGATCATGCTATTACCATGTCAAAAGTTCAAGCTGATAATAAAGATGTCATACATTCTTTTAAGATGATCAATAATGAAGCTCATGACATGTTTGAGTCGAGACCAATTATATTCTCTGTTATGAGTGAGATTGTTGGTCTCATACATATAACATTTTTCTCTTGGTATGTTAATTACTACAATACTAAAAGGTGAATCGTGTTGATATTATGTTAAAAACTCAAGTTAAAAATAAATACATCATATATCCTCTTAAGGTAATTAACAATTAGACTTATGACGTGTTCCAAGTCGAGATTAATTACATTCTCTGTTGCAAGTTGAGATTATTGGTTCCATACCTAACAGTATCCAATGTATACTTTTCTTTTCTTTTTTATATAATAATTACTTTTAAACAATTTTTTTTTTTTTTTTTTTTTTTAAAAAGGGCTCAAATTCACGGTTGCCAAACCGAGTCCGCCCGACCGGTCCATCTTGCAGCGGTGGCCGCCGCTTTTGTTGGGCGAGCTAGCGGCGTGCATGGAAGGCAACCGGCCAGCTCGGCAAAATTCCGTGTGCTCTCTCCATCTTTCGGTGGACGCAAGCATTCATTCGCTTTCCACAAGCAAGGAAAGGGACCGTGTGCTGCGACAGTGGAGCACGCACCGAAAGCTTTGCTGGTGGTGGGAGGCGCATCAAATGCGAATGAGAACGACGGCGGAAAGGCAGGCGTGACCGGGCCGGGCCGGCCACGGTGGGCCGAGGATATTCGACGATGACACCTGGTTCAAGTACGTAACTGGACTGCTATCACGTGCACGAACAGAGCATTAAGGTTGCGGACCAGAGCCTTGGACTTTTGCTGCACCTCGCTCCTCTAGGCCTAGTCCACGGCCCAATTGGATGGGCCTAGATAAGGGCTTAAGTTTCTGGGTACGATCTTCTTCTTTTTTTTCATGCAAAAAAACGTACGTCTTGAGGGTATTTGTGTCCCTGAAAATAGAAGAAAGAAAAATTTTAAAAAGAAATTTTGGATTTCCGCTCACCTGAATCAAGTAATCAGAGTTTAAATTTGGAATTAAGGATTTGATTAAGTGATTAAGATTTTGCTCAGAGATTAAAAATAAATGAATTAAGGATTACGTAGGGGATTAAATTAAGTAATATAAATAATTTAATCAAGTGATCCAATTAATTAAGTGATTTAAGAGTTAAATTAGATGATTCTTTGGTACATACATAAATACTCAAATTTTAATTTTTCTCATTTTTTGTCAGATGCACAAAAATTTCACTCATTTTCTTTTTTCATTGTTTTTCAGATTTTCTTAATTTTTCTTTTTCTCATCGTTCAAATGCACAAATGGGAGCCTTTTAAGTGAAAGTCTAACTCAAAATTTTAATTAATAATGGGTGAAAGAATATATTGTCATGTAAGTTCATGTTTAGTCTTAAATTAAATAATATGAAACTATTTTCATGAATTGTACGTAGTTTATTTATATGTTTATAAATATCTAATGAATATATGTAAACTTGTTCTAATACCATATGAAATTTTAATTTAGAATGAATTAATAATGAACGAAAGGGACTTATCGTCATGTACATTTAATTCAATATCTACTAAAACGAGTTAAGACTATTTCAACAACACAACACACCTTTTTTCAGGTGAGTTGGGCCGAATGACCTCCTCCTTTGAGCGGCGTAACGGGAATAGAAGGAAAACATCAGCAAGATGAAATACTAACTGTGGTATCTCTCGCTATATTTTTCCATTTTATCCATCTGGTGAGTCGTCCTTTTCGGTGGAGAATCGATGGACAATGCAAATTTATTAGCAATTAATGGACCATCGATTATGCATGACATGACAGACATGGAAATATAACAAACGGAATCTTTGGCAAACATCTAAAAAGCTGAAAAAATGTCATCTAACTTGAGTGTTTATGCATAACATACTAAGTAAACTTTCTTTTTTTTTTGTTAAAAGAACAAAAGTTATCACACCATCCAATTATTTTTGGAAGTTTCGTAAGTTAAACTTCAGAAACAGAAAGATTCAACTCTTTTAACTTTCAAAGTTGAAAGATAATTAGAGTCAACCTTAAGAGATATTTGTGTACTAGTGAAAAATGTTGAAAAGAAAAATATTAGAAATTTTTTTATCATTTTCTAGATGTTTATGTAACAAATGAGTTTTCAAAAGATTTTAATATTTTTATTTGATATATAAGAAAAATTTTATAAGAGAATGAAATGTGGATTATCATAGAATATATTAGCAACATGTAATTTTGATATAAAAAGTATTTATGTTCTTAATAAATGAGAATTGATATTACAAGAGATATACGAAATAATAAAGATGTGTGAAATATATTTTATGTTGTAACCATTGTTATAAATGACTTTATTTTATATTATCTATGACAAATTTTGTTATTTTATATCTTATAAATAAATACAAGAAATATTTAATTTATTAATTTAAATATTTTTTATATTTTATAAATAAATATATATATTTTACATTTTATAATTCTTTGTTATTTTCTATTTTATGTACAAACATATGTATTTTAAATTTCATCATTTTATATTTAATATATAAATATCTCAAGAGATGTTTGTGTAACTGAAAAATGGTGGAAAATATTGGAAAGAAAAATGACAATTTTTTTGACATTTTCTAGGTGTTTATATACTAAATGATTTTCTATCATTTTCCTTCGATATATAAGAAAAATTTTCTTTTATTTTCTAACCTTTTGATATTTGAAATTGATGGAAAATGAAGAAAAAAAAAATGAATTATCATAGAATACATTAGTAATATGTAATTTTGATATAAAAATTATTTATGTTTTTAATAGATAAGAATTGATATTATGAGGGATATGTAAAATAACAAAGAAGTGTAAAATATATTTTATGTTGTAACAATTATCATAAATAACTCTATTTTATATTATTTATAACAAATTTTGTTATTTTATATCTTAGACATAAATATAAAAAATATTTTATTTATTAATTTTAATATTTTTATTTTGTGAATAAATATATATATTTTTTCTATTTTATAGACAAATACTTTGATTTTCAAGAATCGTATCTGCAACTTCTCCTTGGCAAGGAGAAATTTTACCATTCGACTATATCCGTATCTTGTTCGTTTATGCATATGGTTATTTTTCTTTTTATCATTTTTTGTATTATTCTGTTATTTTTTTATCATTTTATAATATATAAATAATCTTTTATTTTACTGTTAAATTTTCTATTATTTTTCTTTCTATCATTTTATATAATATTTTTTTATTTTATTTCCACCGTTTTTCATAAGCTTAATAATAACCTTTGGAAGAAGCACACAGGAGAGGCAAGAGCCTCGGTCTGCGTATGTATTCAGGCTGTCATTTGCGTGGTTGGTAGGGCGTCCCCGTCGCGACGACTGACGACTCCGCCACATCGCCACCGGCCGTCGACGTCTCGTCGTCGCCGACCTTAACTGCAAGTCACACCAACCGAATGATCTTGGAGGAAGTCCGATCGACTCGACAACAAGGCCGTTGCACAAACTCGTCACTCCATCCACGCCGGCTTTCGAGATCGCCGCCGTTCTTGTCTCTGCGAAATCATCCGTCTGTTGCTGCGTCCAAGCTCCAAATCACACTCTTCTTCTTCCTCCCCCTCCCCGTCCTCCTCTCCTTTCTATTTAATGCTACTCCTCGATCGCAGCACAACCTTATGCCAGAGATGTCGTCATCGTCTTCTTCTTCTTCGCTGATCGGTTGGGACTCTCTCCCAGAGGATATTGCATTGACGATCACCTCCTCTCTCAATGTCGTAACCCTAGACCCCAATCTCCCCATCAGAAGTCTTTTCCCTTTTCTTTTTCAATTCGTGCACGCATGACTTGAGCGAGGAATCAATCAATTTCGAAATGAAGTCTGATGGGGGATTTTGTCGACGCAGGCGACGGAGTTGTGCTCGCTCGGCAGTTGCTCGCGACACCTCCGAGACCTGTGCGCGTCTGACTGCCTCTGGATCAACCTCTCAAAGAAGAGATGGCCCTCCGTCGATCTTTTAGACAAGGGCAAGGAAGCGGCCCCGGCCGACGCAGAGAGCAAGTCGATGTCGGTCGTCGCCGACGGCATTCAAGCCGCATCAGCTTCTCACAACAAGGTTAGAAAATATTTATTTTAAACGTAGGTTGATATCAATTTTTTTTTTTATTAGCACTTTTTTCTATGATTTTTATTTAACTATCAAGTATTTATACCACATCGTCTCTTTTTTTAATTTTAATCACCCGATTGCGTAGTCCTAATCTTTCACAAGGACAATAGAAGCTTGCTTGTGAAAATATTACATCGTTCTACTAATCATATCATTATTATTATTTATTTACACATAAACAACAAAAAGTTACAAACACAAAAGAGGCCTGTGAACTTCTTGGAGTCCCAATTCAATGTCCTCTTGACTCTTGAAGAAAAGAACAGTACAAATAATTTCACTTAATTGGTCATCAATTTTTTTGACTTAATTAAATTGCCTTTGGAGAATAAAGCCTCTTTCTTTTTGACAAGAAATCGTCGTATTTTATAAATATCTTCTAATCGGTTTGGTCTCTGATTGTGCTAGCTAGCATAATCAAGCTATTTCAATGGCTTGTTTTATAAATATGAGTGGGATTATTTAGTTAACGATAAATAAGAATATAGATAGACAAGACAAAATATTCTAATTAAATCCAAGTTCTGATCGTGCATATACTCATTAACGAATGGGAGAAAGAAACACAGCATTAAGTAGATAGAGGAAACTCATGATTATTTCTTGAAAATCGCCAGGCATGCGATAGATCGATGAGTAAAAAACGTTGGGTTATCTGAGGCTAATGCAGTTTACAATACATATGCTTCACTAATTAAGTATTGAGAATTAACATATGTAAACTTTAAATTGATCTCCATTTTTTCAGTGTGAGATTATTTTCAACATCTCGCTTATTAAACACTGCGGAGAAGAGGTTGGGTTACTTGAGAACATAATGCAGTTTATAATACGTACATACGCGTCACCTCTTCTCAGAGATGGAAGGACACGTACATGAGGCGGCACAGGGAGATCGCTGACGGCGTTTCCACCGCAATCGCATTCTTGAATCGGTGCGCCGATCAGAACGAGTCGATCCAGGTAGGAGACTACTCGAATGCGGTTGCAGACTTGGCTTCCCTCGGCCTGGGATTCGAGGACGTCAAGATGTTCCTGTTCACTGCGAAGAAAAGCGTGTTGCCCAACTTGGTTGGGCTGCACCACGCCATCTTCCGTCTCGGAGTACCGGTGCGTGTATACATAACCCAATCCTCCATATCGATCGATTGATTCGAGGATGTCATGTACGTCAAGGCAAGATTACGTACGTACGTGTACATGTGGATATATGAACAGGCTGGGGAGGTGGACGAGGCGCTCCGCCGGAGCTGGATATCCCGGCGAGAGGTCTGCGTGCTGTCGTTCACGCTGGGTAGGCTGTTCTTCGGCTTCCGGCTGCCGGACAAGTGCTTCTCCCACAGGGTGTCGCTCGAGGACCTCACGTCGGTGGAGCACGAGGAGGTCCGGGCCATTCTCAACAGGGGGGCCATCCATCACATGCCCCCGGCCGACATCAACAGGAACTGGGGCAAGGAGTTCCTCGACTGCGTCAAGCCCTGCGGATGAGGGAAGAAGAACAGGTCATGCATGCATTACCAGGAATTGATTGGAAATCCATTTTTTCCTTCTTCTGGTTTTAGAGGTAAAAATATATAATTGTATAGATTAAGTTTTTTAAGTACTATAAATTTTATAATAAATGTATAAATTTCAATCATGCATTAATCTTTAATCTAAAAGATTGGATTCAATTTCTTCCTTCCCTCTCCTTCCCTCTCCTTTATCTTCCGTACAAATTAATCAATCATCCCAAGATATCCATCACATCGCCCTTCAAATTCTTGCAAATTTGAATTCCAAATGCTGATTACGTACGAGCCCTTCAACTTCGCGCTTCTATCAGACACTGGATTATCGATCTATCCATTTAGAGAATTAAATCACAACGCTTCATGCTTAACGATGGGTATGCTGAACGTCCTAACTAGAAATGATGCCCTAGATTTGCATACGTCTAGGATGTGCTCATTATAGAAGCATATCCACTATAACAAGGATGCCACGTATCTTATAAAGGCGGTCCATGCTAAAGAGAACAAACGTTACCCAAAGAAATAATTTTGATTTCTCTAGGTTTTTTGAAGAAAAATTCCCATCAAAATCAAGTTACCCTAACTTTACCCTAATTAAATTCCTTCATTTCATGTTCTTCAACAAATCTTACAAGAAAAACTTACGCCATTACAACTCCTTACAGTATTATTACATTGCACTTACTTACACAATGTCCGCAACGCAGTGGAGGGTGAAGAAGGTGTTGAAAGGAGATAAAAGTTAAGGGTGATCGAAGTGGTAAAGATAAAGGTAATAACATCATGTTACTATAAAAGACCTAAGAGACTAATGGAAGTTTGCTATGATTAAGTCTTTTAGTCTAATGTACAAAGAAGAGTGTGCAGTGCATTTGTTAGAGAACACAAGGTACGTACGAGAAACAATTTCAAAAAATTAAGGGCATTTGGAACATTGCATGTTGAGAGCATATGGATGAAAAACTCTTCAGAATATTAGTTACAAGAATAAAAAGTAAGGGAGAGAAGGTCTAGCAAAATGAAACACATGCATTGAGCAAATTGAAAGAAAGAAAGAAAGAAAGGGCGCTAGAGATGCACATTTTAATCTAGCATGTCAGTTTTCTCTCAAAGCCTAGCCCTTGTGCGTACATCACTGGCTTCTAATTTACATTATTAATCCCTCCTTGTTTGGATTATATTATGAGAGGGAAAATTTATAAAATTGTGTGTACAATGTTCAATTTAATTTTCATAATCCAAAACAACCTTTAATATACAGTAAATTTTACGAAAAATCATTGAGATTGTGCATGGTATTTCTATGAGTCAGGGTTCATATCTCAACAATTGAGTTTTCAGTTGATTTTATGATTATTATGTAGATTAATCTACTCATTACAATCTCATCCAAATTTGATTTTCAGTGAATGTAAATAGTATTTGTCGATTATCTTGTAAAATACGTGCGTATAATCTCAATTATATATAATTTAAATATCTTACAACTTGAAATTAAATACAGTCAAATCAAGTCTTTTTAAAATTCAACTTGATAAGAGTTTTACAATTGAAAATGTATAAAATCGACATGCAAAATTTTTTACACACACACACACACACATATATATATATATATATATAGAGAGAGAGAGAGAGAGAGAGAGAGAGAGAGAGAGATCTTAACGTTCTTTCCCTCTTGGTTTGATAATCATAAGCTTACGTGTAGATTTCCTATTTTATATTCCTGGTTTAGGAATCCAAAAAATAAATATTGCAAGCGGTGTGAACTCCACTCTTTTCAAAAGAAATATTGAAAATCTCCTAAGTTTCAATGAGCACTCTTCTGTCTTTGAATTTTTAATGATCCTTTTCTAATAAGCTTGAGTCTATTTCAAGGAACTTTACTTCTTTAATCATTTACATTATCAAATATTGTCATAAGGATCGATCTTATTATATATGGGCGGTGATATTAGGTTTGGTTTTAACAAACAAATTTGGAAGCTAACTAACGACTCCTTTAATGTATCTTATACCAGTTTGGAAGTAGAGAGAATGATGGATGAGGAGAGAGGTGAAAGAAGAGGACGATGGCACAGAGCTATTGGATTTTTTTTTGGTTTTCTTTCACAATTCACTGAAAATGAGAATACAAATTTATAGAGCTTACAAAGAGCATCTAGAATCTTCTCTAGAGCCAAGAGATAGAAAATACCAAAATAATCCAAAAGATAACGAATATGCTAAAAATAGACAAAAGAAAGCTGAGCACCGTCTCTTAACAGCCCCCCTCAAGCTGAACGAAGGGGAGTGAGGGAGAGCTTGCGATAGAACTCAGAGAATGCAGGCGCACCAACAGGTTTAGTGAACAGATCTGCTAACTAGTGTGAAGAAGGAATATGCTGAACAAAGAAATGTTGCTGTTGTAAGTGATCTCTAATGAAGAAGTGCAAATTGATATCTATATGCTTGGTATGTGAATGATTAATGAGATTTGCAACAAGGTATATAGGTGCTAAGATTGTCACACCATAGAGTTGGAGTTGAAAACTTTATGTGTAATTCACCAAGCAACATTCTAAGCCATAAGATTTCACATGCAATTGACCCCAATGCTTTGAATTCAACCTCTGTACTAGACAAGGACACAACCTTTTGTTTTCTTGAGCTTCAGGAGATAAGATTACCACTAAAGAACACACAATACCTTGTCTGAGAGTGTCAATCTTGTGGATCCCCTCCCTAGTCAGTGTCACTGTACGCTTGTAGAGATGGATTTTCTACAACATAACCCATAAGTGACAGTGTGTTTCAAGTAACGAACAATCCTTTTTGTAGCTTTAAGATGAATTGTGGTTGACATAGCAAGGAATACTTAAGTGATGGAGTGCTCCAACAAGACACCTATATTCAATAGGATCCATTAACCAGTCACCTTCATCCTTTCTGAAAAATGACATTGGTGTTCTACAAGGTTTAACACCTAATTTAAATCGTTTTAACAAACCGGCCAAATATTTTGCTTGAGACACGTGTAGAGAATCAGAAGTTCTATTCACTTCAACTCCAAGGAAATAGTGCAGCTCCCCAAGATCTCTAATGGCAAAAAGTTTTACCAAGAGAATCTATGGTCTTTGATATATCATCTTTAGACGAGCCTGTGACAATAATGTCGTCTACATATATTAATATAAGTGTTGTAGAGTGATTCGTATGTTTAACAAAGAGAGATGTATCACACCTTGAATCAATAAACCCAATTTGTAGCAAATGATTTCTTAGTCGATTAAATCAGGCTCAAGGTGCCTGTTTTAAATCGTATGGGGACCTTTTTAGTTTACAAATATGTCTTGGAAAATTTGGATTTATAAATCCAAGAGGTTGCTACATGTATGTCTCCTTCTCAATGTCTTCATGCAAGAACATGTTTGATATACCAATCATTGCTAAAAGCATAATTTAAGGTACATTAGTGTATATCAGAAAGTTCAGACGAAAAATAATTAAAAAGTTTAAAAAGAAAGAAAATGAAATATCTAAAATGTTAAAATTCTCATGTGAGTTTAGTGTATCTAACAGAAAGTTTAGAAAGGTAGAATTTTCGTGAGAGATTTAGTGTACGTCGAAATATTTAGAAATTGAAAAAATAATAAAATAAATTGTAAAACATTACTTAAAATTGTGTAATTGATACATTAATCTATAATTTGAAATTTATAAAAAAATAATATTAATGAATTTAAAAAGTATACTTATTCAAAGTATTACAACATAAATAGAAAAAATAGTCTAAAAATACAAAACATTTTGATTGACCTTGACTTTGGTTCGAGCGTCCCAATGAGCTTGGTCATGGTAGGAAAAAACGATTGTGAAAATTGCACATACATAGAAATGGTAAGTCAATCAACAATGACAAATATCAAAGTCAGGAAGAAGGAGATGGAGCAAAGATCACACACTAGCTTGGACGGCTCCAAAATGGAGGCCATCTAGATCTATTCTTCAAGAAGGAGGTGGTTGGCCTACATCTTCGCTTCGCTGGTTGAAAACAAGAAACCCTTACATCAGGTTCTACCTTTTGGAGTTCAGAAAGATGATGATGATGGAAGTAGCGATAACGAAAGTGGCGACGATGGAAACAATGATGACAAAAGTGACAATGACGGAAGTTTAAAAATCAAGGGCTGATGTGCAATTGGGAGTCAAGTTTTGAAAGGGGAAGGCTCGAAAAGACGTTGGCGGTATCAGAAAATTCACCTTATATATAGACAAAATTTTCATAAATTCCTTTTCACCATTTCTCATGCACACTAAATAAAACTTTCCTTTCCTTTTCACTAATTCCAATGTATACTAACCTCAACTTAGTATCAATCGAATTGCCATTGATTTTATTATTGAGCTGAATGTTTCTATGTAATTAATCTTAAATTTTTGGGAGAATCCTTGTACCACTAATCAAGCCTTGAATCGTTCAATTGATCCATTAGATTTCTCTTTAATCTGAAATACCCATTTACTTCTAACCACGTTTGTTCCAATGGAAGTTGGAACAAAGTTACCGGGTATCATTCTTTAGTAAGGCTGTGTTATTCATTTTCCATGGCCTTCTTCTACCTCACATCACGTAAGGCTTGAGCAGCAGCGTGAGGAACCGATCTAGCCCCAGAAACATTGAGGGCATATCTAGGATTGAGCTTAAAGATTCCTTAAGATCCTCAAGTGACAAGCTGATTTTCATTTTGCATCGATGTTAGAGGAACATCTGTTGGCTCGAAGTGAGGAGACATTTTCTGGAATAGATTCAATAGATGGCAAGTGTTGATTTTCTGAGTTATTTGTCACCTGATCAGAAATGTCTATACTTGTTTCAGAGAAATTTCTTGAAACATAGGGTTGAATAATAGGTGGTGACACATTGCTATTAGCATCAACATCATTCTGTAAGCTGCAAGAGGAAGAGGGATATAATTGAGAATTCAGGGAGAAATCAGTTTCATCAGATAGAATGTCCCTTGACATTTATATTCTGCTATGAGTTGGGAGTAGCATAAATATCCCTTGCGTGAATCAAAGTAACTAAGAAGGATGCATGTAGATGAACGAAAATCAAATTTATTTTGAAGATATAGCTTGAGATTAGGCAAACACTTGCAATTGAAAACTTTAAGAAAGAAGTAATCAGGGATTGAATTGAATAGAGCTTCAAGGGGACTTTTATTTCTAAGCAGTCTAACAGGTAATCAATTGATTATTAGATAGACTGTGGTTTGAAAAGCTTTGCGCCACGACTCCTCAGATAAATTTGCATGAGATAAGAAAGTTAATCCTGTATCCATAATATGCCGATGCTTTCGTTTGGTTGTATCATTTTGTTCATGATCATATGGATAAGAGAATCTGTGTTGTATACCATTCTCTTCAAGAAAGTTCTTAAATGCTATAAACTCCCCTCCATTATCACTTTGGACCATTTTAATCCGTTTTCCACTTGATTTTTAAATCTAAAGAAAACACTACGAGCCTCAGATTTAAGTGTCAACCGAAAAATCCAAACCGATAGATTTAAGTGTCAAATTATTAACGTGGTCAACTTAACGTGAGACGAGAAGGCAAGTAATACAAACCGATGGTCGATGGATAAGTGACGAACGGTGATAACAATTAACATCGATGGGTAGACGACGGACGAAAGGTCAATGGATGAAGAGTGGACATGGGACAACCGCCGAGTGACGGATGCCAATGGCGGTCCACAAACGCCGATGATAATCGACAGACGTCGATGGTTGAGTGGCAAAAATTAACAACGATCGGCAAACACCGATGGCCGAATGTCAAAAGTCAACAACGACCAACAAACACTGACGATCGAGTGACGAAAGCCGATGATCATGTGACAAATGAAAAAAGGCTGTAAATCAAAGAAAATTAAATAAACACAAGTTATATTTGGATCTAATAATTTCGAAAGATAAATACGAGAGGCGTCAACAAAATACTTTCTTTTTGAACTTTTCTTCTTCTTTTTTAATTTTTTAATTTTTTTATTTTAATCATAGTTTCATAATTAAAAACTTGATCATAATTTGCAAAAAAAAAAAAACATTTTCCTTTTGGAAACGAGGTTGGTTGCCGTCCACACGATTCTCCGTCTTACCCATCTTACCCATCTTACCCAAGTGGAAGGAGAAATGGATCACGGCCGCGTGCACGTCAGTGACGTCACCATCACGGGCCTACAAATAAAAAAAGTACCCTCCAAAAATATAAGCGGAGCTGCGGAAGACGGAGGAGCCGCGAAGGAACTTCGAAATCCCTCCACCGCCACTGGCCATCCATGGCTTCCACGGATCGGGGGTTCGCTCTCTCCTCCCTTTCCGACGACCTCGTCCTCCAGATCGCCTCCCTCCTCAGCGTCCTCACCTCCTCTCCTTCCTCCTCCTTTCCTTTCCTCCTGTCCTCACGCTACTGATGCTCGCTCTCTTTCTTCGTTCTTTTGTTGCTGCTCCTCAGGTGTCGGAGCTCTGCTCCTTGGGGAGCTGTTCACGCTACCTGTGTGACGTCTGCGCCTCCGACTGCATCTGGTTCTCTCTCTTCCAGGCTCGATGGCCGTCGGTGGACACCGCCGCCGCCGCTGCTTCGGACGATGGGCCATCGTCGTCTCTCGTGTCCGTTTCTTCCCGCCCGACCTCTTCTTCCTTGCCTCCACCTCAGGTCATTCCTTCTGAAAGGAAAAAAAAATACTAAATATCTCATTATCATTTTTAAAAGAAGGAATCAAGCTTGGTAGCTTTTCTTCTCTTTTGGAAGTTTTTGTGGTTGTTAAGCTTCTCTGGCATTTTAAAGGATTGTTGAATGGCACAAGTATTTAACCTAACATGATGAGAAGGATCTTGGAACTTCTTATAGACAAAGCAGCTTACGTCAATCCGTTCCATGTCTAAAAATCTGATGGAATAGTTGGAACCTGACTGTTTTTGGTAGATCTTTCGTGGCACTCATAAGTTTCTAGTACTGCCTGGTCCATTGCATTAACGGGGAGTGACGGATACATCTTATACTTTTTAAAGGCAGGCACCTAGGTGCCTTACGATGAAATATGATTCTGGTTTATGATGTCTTATATGTCATTTTCTTAATTAAGTAAACAGAAATCTTTAAGTTTTGAAAGAATTGGATTTATGTGCGTGCCATCATGCTACTTCATTAATGTCGTCAATTTTAGTTTATATTATATGTATGTAATTCAGTTTTAATTGAATGATTTTTAGTGTGTTTTTCAGTCATTCTCTTCCACCTTCGTCATCCGACTATTCCTCTTCACATTATCATTTGGTATTAGAGCATTAATCTGGGTGTGTCCTGCCTTGCTATGTTTCTCCACCTTGCCACCACTACGTTAAGCCAAAATGAATGGTTTAGTACAGATGTTTGTGCCCAAACTTGATGGGAAATATTACAACAGATGGCGTAGCCGGATGAAGACTCTTTTTGACCACAACAAGTTGCTAGAAGTTGTGGAAAATGGTGTGCCACCCCTTGCAATCAGTACCTAGAAGAGCTTGTACCAGGAGAACAAGAAGGATAGGAAGGTGTTTTATCTCATCCTTTTAGGGATGAGTGGTGAGAAGTTTGAGAAGATTGTAGAATTGACGTCAGTGAAACACAGTGGAGGATATCTTGGTAGCTACTTCAAGGGTGTGGAGAAGGTGAATGGGTGTGGCTCAAACTCTTTGTTGACAGTATGGACCACTTAAAATAGAGACGTTTGAATTCATTGCAAGTTGAGTTGAGTGCTCATGTTAACAAACTAGATGTCAAGTTATGGTTAAGAGTACAATTATAATTAAAAGGTGGAGATGATTTTGAGATTGCTTACATCATGGTTCAAGCATATGGTGGTTGCAGTGGAAGAAGTGTATGATCTTATGGAGATGACAGTGAATGCATTTTTTGGAAATTTGCAAGTGCACAAGTAGCAAATGAATGAGAAACAGATTGAAAAACTAGTGGAGGAAGCACTCCAATTAGTCTCACTCAAAGGTGACAAGAAATCTAGCACTTCACACAAAGCCCCTACAATCACAATAAATGGAGAGATCAAGGACATTCAAGTTGTGGATTTAACTCACCGGAGTTGGGGTGGATGCAAATCTACTCAAGTAGGTGGTCACATGTTTGTACAATGTGGAAGTAGTTTTGTTTGTCATTGAAAAGGTTGAAGTGGGAAATTGGAAATGACTAGTATAGAATGTCATGCCTATTGTAAGTATGGACATTATGTGTATGAATGTAAAAGCAAATCTATTAATCAGTCTTCTTAACAATGCTCACGAAGATTATATTGATAAAGAAATGTTTATGTTCTTGATGGGCACCATTGGCATACATTTACTACATTGCTGTAAATGGCTGTTAGATTCGAGTTGTACCAATTGTATGTGTGGTGACAAGGATCAATTTGCAAATCTAGATGAATCAATGGAGACTCAAGTGAAGTTTGTTGATCATTGCATGATTCCTTTGATTGGTAGAGGTAGAATTTTGATCAAAATGAAGAATGGAGATCATAGGTACGTTTCTCATGTTCTCTATGTACCTAACATGTAAAATAATCTATTGAGTATGGGCCAATTGATAGAGAAAAGATATTTTCTATAGTTGAATGAGAATAATCCTATAGTTATCAATAACATTGGCACTCCAATTCTTAAGGTTTATCTAACTAAAAATCACATGTCCATGCTTTCCTTAATGCAATTCTAAAGGATGAGTCATGGCTTTGACATCTCCAGTTAGGACATTTGAATTTTCAAAGCTTGAAGTAGCTTGTGTGGGAGAGTATGGTTAAAGGGTTTCCAAATATGTAGTATCTTGAGCAGCTATGTGAAGCATGCATACTTGGAAAGTAATGTAGATCACCATTTGTTGCGAGGAAAAACAACATGCCTTATAACCATTAGAGATTGTGCACTCAGATTTTTGTGGATCTATGTGTGTTGCTTCCATTTGAATAATAGGTACTTCCTAACTTCCATTGATGACTACACCAAGAAAACTTGGGTGCATACGTTGCAACAAAAGTTTGAAGTATTAAGCCATTTTAAGAGTTTCAAATTATGATTAGTAGATTAAAAATGATAGATCTTGGATATATGTCATATTTCCTTGGCATAGAAGTGATGGAAGGAGATACAATCATATATGTAAATTAGAAAAGATGCGTGATAGACTTACTAAAAAGGTTTCAATTGGAAAATGTAATCTTGCAAGGACTAAAGTATAAAACTCTTAAAGAATAGCAATAAAGCATTTATTGTTCTTATTTCAAGCAAATTGTTGGAACACACACAACCTGATGTTGTGTATGGTGTTAGGTTGTTAAGTAAATTTGTTGATTGCCTGAAATGATCGCATATGCAAGTTGCAAAGAGAATCATGTGGTATATAAAAGGAACATGAGGCCATAGTTTATTCTACAGCTCATCTAGTATTAATGGCCTTGTTAGTTACTTGGATAGTGATTGGGGTGATATGGATGATAGGAGTGCATTTGGTTATGCTTTCAAGCATCCTACCATTAAATTCTCATACAATGTCTAGGATGCAGTCAATGGCAACACTATCAACATGTGAAGTAGAATATATCGCTGTTGCTTCTATTGCATGTCAGGCAACCCGGATTAATCAATTTTTAAAGGAGCTGCAATTTCCAGTTGATGGTCTAATATAGATCTTTGTAGATAATATTTTTACCATAAAAATTTAATTGTATATGGAAGGTCCAAGCAAATTGAGATGAGGTATCACTTCCGTAGAGAATAGGTACATAAGGAAGAAATTTAACTTATTTACTGTAGATTAGTGAACCAAGTTGCAGACATCTTCATGAAATCAAAGTATAAGACCTTTGTGAAGTTCAAGCAAAAGCTTGGAATGTATGAGCTACCAAAGACATTGATCGTGATGCCACCATCTTTCCTCCACCCTCTCCTCTCTTGGCAGGGACTGCTCCCCTGACCACCTCCTCTCTAAATGACCCCTTGTTCCCCCTTTGATTGACGTGCAAAGCCATCTCTCAAACATTATGTCTTTTGTTCTCTAGCGAGTCATCAGCATTTCCAAGGGAAGGAGGGGAAGGGCATGTGCTTCTTAGGGGCATGCCATGCTCCCTCCAACAGAAACCATCGGATTCAGCCATGTCAGCTCCTTTTGTCTTTATGCTGTCATCTTTTTTCATCATTCCTAGTAGAAACCATCTGCATTATATCTTATATGGTTTTCATTGGATGGACAGAAAGTGGGCGTTGAAGCTTTGATTGATGTTGCTCCACACTCTTGTACAAAACACCTGCCTTTGTGTAATCTTGTTACTTTTCAAAAATCCTCAATATCTATATTTTACAAGTCTTACCATTAAAATACATTTCATAATGCATCAAAAACTTCAAAAATAAGCTCCAACAAACCCCATAATAAGCTTTGTGGCATGCTAGCATTTAGTCCTCAGTTGTCACCCTACTCTGGAACTTCAAACTGCTTTACCGTGTTCAAGCCTCTTTAATCCAGTGTTATTCTATCATCTCCATCCAGTCTCTGTCTCTGTCCTTTCATTATAGATAGAGGAGTTGGGATGCTGCAAGTTTTTCATCTAGCATAAGAACTAGGGGTAAGAGGTGAGAAGTTTCTTGGACAAATTAGCTAAGAAAGCAACAAATCTTACCTCAACCCATAAAACTCACTGTAAGGAATTCTTACAATAGCCTACTCAGAGTTTGATTGATCTAGACAGCCGTCAGTATGTCTCTTAGTGTACCGAATTGAATGTTGTATGTTCTGCATTTTATTGAGAAGGAATTTGGATCCTATTTTTCCTTTTCAACAGGAGGAAATTTTTATTAACAAGAGCCTTTGCTATTATTGTTTTAAAGTTTGAATTAGCCGTTCTCTTATTCATTCTTTCAAATTTAATTTTTATAGTATCTTTTCCTAAATTCTATTTGATTATACATGAAACAAAAGATATATGAACTATTGTTATGTGCATTTTTACATTAGGAATTTAGGAATGCCATAGACTCACAGTTGTGTTCGTTATCTTTTCATATAAGGAAAGGAGCATGCTGTATCATAATGTATTCATGCAATTCTGTAAAGCAGAATGAAGACTAAATTGCTTAGTTGCTTGTTCTTTAACTCTCTACAGGGATGGAAGAAAATCTATATCAGGCAGCACAAGAAGATCGCAAATAGTGTGTCCACTGTGGTTGATTTTGTGAAACAGCACATGCGGAATGATTCAATTGAGATTGGCGACTACTTAAGGGCAGTGGAAGATCTGAGTGGTCTGGGACTGGGTTTTGACGATGTTAAACTGTTTCTGTTCGATGCGAAGAACAATGTGATGCTGAATCTAATTGGATTGCACCATTCAATGTTTAATTTACACATCCCGGTAAAACCACATGATTATTTATTAATTTGTCCTAATTTCTTCGTGTTTATACATTGCTTATAATTGTTAAATCTGCTACATTTGAGTTGTATGTATCTTTTTTTCTGCCGTAAATTATTCCAAATGTTTCTCCCTTTTCTGGAGTTCTGACAAGGAATCATATTTTGACTTTTTGAAAGCATAGAGAAGTTCACAAATTCACACCTTAATGGAGGTACAACCGAATATATGGTGTCAAGTATTAACAAAAACTTATTTTAGGTTTTTATCCTAAAGGGACATATAAGCAGCAGAATAATTTCATTTTAGATACAAAACATAAACAAAAGATTGAATGTCCTGGATTTCTGACTGGATGTCCAATCTAGAAAAAATGATAGATTGTTATTCACCACTTAACAAGATTTTTGTCGTAATCAAAAAGCTAGAGGGGAGATTTGTGTGTAGTTTCATCAAAATTATTTAAGGGGTAAGTTTTTAAGAATTAGATTTTGCATGTGACCTTCAAAGTATTCTCTGACACCCACTCTTTTCCTTCACCTTATTTTCTTCTATATACAGTGTAGCGGTAAACATTTCAAAATGCTAGGACAGTTGAGATCCATGTTAAGGTAAATCTGCGGGCAAGTGACGATGTTAGAGAAAACAAAACATCAATAGTAAAATAAATTGACCTTATTGCTCGATTAGTTCGTAGTGTACTCATAGGTTCAGTACAAGTGCAAACTTTCATACATTTTGCTGATTAACGTTCATCTTTCTATATTCAGTTCTTATTTTTTTACCTTCATTTCTGTTAGCTCTAAGCCTATCTGAGAACCATGCATTTTTTTATCTTGTGTTTTGTTAATTGTTCATATTTGTTAATTGATGCTTTGCTTTATCGTGGCATTGTGATTTATGATAGGCTGATGATGTGAACAAGGCCCTTAGTTCTTGCCAAGTATCAGCAAGAGAAATTTGTGTCTTTTCATTTAGGCTGGGAAGATGGTTTTTTGGATTCCGCCTACCTGATGAACGCTTTTCACGCAAAGTTTCACTTAGTGAGCTCACTTCACCCAAGGAAGAGATGATCCGCTCCATTCTTAATCGAGGAGCAGTTCATGAAGTTTTGCGTGTTCAGATCACAGCAATCACCTCTTCTCCAAGCTTGGACGTACTTCCTGATCCTCACAACATCAGCTAAGCTACAAGGTATGGTCATGTATTCCAAATTTCCCGTCAGTTATGTGCATATGCTAGGAGATACAAAATTGTGTAAATACTGAACAACTAACCGCAAATTAGTGAAATTACATGGACATCCTACTACCATAGACTTTTACTGCACAGAAAAAGAATCTACTGTCACTGAAGTACTAGTGGAATTGGCAAGAATTGGCAGACTGTTTTATTACTTTTGATAGTGGATTGAATGCTGCCGTGTGGTGCATCTGGGATTCTGGTGTTTCTTGAAGTTCTTTGTGAATTGACCAAAATAATGTTTGGATTTGGCTCGCAAGTTTCCGATACAGTTCTTATCAGAAACTTCTTTATCCTAAGTAAAACGTCCTAGGAATTGTGGTTTGGTTACTTGACCGGTTCTCATTTCTCGTGGATCAAAGTCCGATTACCACAACGATCAACTCCATTGCTGGTGACATGCAATCATGCTAAATGATCTTTATCTCTTTTTCGATGATATAGATGATCTTTATCTTAGCTGCAAAAACTTGTGAATTCCTCGTAAATATGAAGCCTAAAGATAATTCAGATTGTTATAGTTGTAAATGGTCTTTACTTTATATGGTACATATCTTTGACTAATCTGCTACTTCACTTGTTGCATGCATGTAGGCCTGCAGTGGATTTACATAGCTAGGCCATGAACTTTTATTTTAGTTAATGAATGAATTATCATTACTAGTAAGAAACTTTGTTGTTGCATTTCCTTTTTACTAATGAGAAGCAATTTTCTATTTGCACGTTGAAGAATAATTTTTAATTAAAATTTATTGTTGAAAAATATAAATTCTTTATAATTTGAAAATAATTAATAATTGTAAATATAATAATTTTCGTGAACCAAAACTATACCTTTTATGTATAAAAATTAACTAAATTTAATTTCATCTATATGATGCAACAAATGCATTTGAATTGAATAAGATTTTGATTTAGGCAAAATTTTGGAATTTAGTGAAAAGTAAATAATTTATTTATTTTTGAAAAATTGTATTTATGAGAAAGGGAACAATGCAAATTTTCACCTTCAGTGGTAGTCTAAAGATGTAGATGATGGTATTTTCTGAGAAATAAAGATGTTATCTTTATGTGTACCATCCCAATCGAAATTATTTAATCTCTTTTCATGTTACAATCAAAAGTTTATCGTTGTGTTTTTTGTAATGGTAAAAGTTTGTGTTCACCGAAATTTGAATGATGATGGAAAATATGAGTACTATTGACCACTATTAGAATGATTGTAGTTGAAGATCATGGTTGTGTTTGTTCTCCAATGCTTGTTGGAGCTCACAATAAAGTATGTTGGTGAAGGTACTGTTATGGGAGATCGTTTTTTTAATTTATTATAGTACATTTGTTCTGGTTCTTGTAACAAGATAAATAACCACATACTATGATGTTCAATTTTGATGAATGTAAAATCAATTTCATTATAACATGGCAATCGCATGACATGATGAATATATTCCGAATATATCGTGATCTGGTTGCACAAATTGCATTGCAATGCTATTTTGGAGTCCTTGTTGCAAGCATATATGACTTCTATTTTCTATTTATTAAATAAAAATATTATTGATATTAAATAACAAGTAAAGAATCTACCACCGGATGATACGATTGAGTTTTCACACCTTGACAAAGAAAAGTGGTAAATTAAAATTGGGTCAAAAAAGATAACGGCTATCATTGAAATCAAGCAAAGAGAAGAAATCGAATTGCCTCCACATCCAATCAAGTTTCAAAAAAAAGGGTCCGATATTAGAATACCTTCCGATCAACACCGTTGTTTTCCGATCCGACGGTCGGATCCCAAGCCCTTTTTACAGTAACAAATCCCAAACCCTACTTCGGTTTCAGATCCAACCCCTCTCCTCCGCGGCACGATGGTCGACAACAGCACCAGCACCGCTGCCGACCCCGCCGATCCCAACCCCAACCCTCCCCCGCCCCAATCCGACGCTAACCCTCCCCTCTCGGATCTCCCCGTGGCCTCCTCCTCCTCCTCTGCCAACCCCTATCCCGCCGCCGCCGTCGAGGACCTTGCGCGGAAGTTCCAGGAATCCTTCTCATTGCAGAAGAAGCACCCGTTCTGGGAGACCCAGCCCGTCGGCCAGTTCAAGGAGATCGGTGATCCGTCCCTCCTCGAGGGCCCCATCGAGCCCCCCACCCCTCTCTCTGATGTCAAGCCCGAACCCTACAACCTCCCTTCCCCTTATGAATGGATCACCTGCGACATCGACCTGGATTCCACCATTACCGAGGTGTACAATCTCCTCACCAATAACTACGTAGAGGACGACGAGAACATGTTCCGGTTCAACTACTCCAAGGATTTCCTGCGCTGGGCGCTCCGCCCCCCTGGGTACTACAGGAATTGGCATATTGGGGTGAGGGTCAGGGCGACGAAGAAGATGGTCGCTTTTATCACCGGAGTGCCGGCGAGGATCAGGGTGAGGGATGAGGTGGCTTCGATGGCGGAGGTGAATTTCCTCTGCGTCCATAAGAAGCTGCGGTCGAAGCGTTTGGCGCCGGTAATGATCAAGGAGGTCACGAGGAGAGTGCATTTGGAGAATATCTGGCAGGCTGCATATACTGCAGGCGTCGTGCTGCCGACACCGATCACCACTTGCCAGTATTGGCATCGGTCTCTGAATCCCAAGAAGCTTATAGACGTTGGATTCTCACGGATCGGGGCAAGGATGACAATGAGCAGGACGATCAAACTTTATAAGCTCCCCAGTGCCACTGTCACGCCTGGGTTCCGGAAGATGGAGCTCAGGGATGTACCTGCTGTTACAAGGTTGGTTAGAGGGTACTTGGAGCAATTTGCGGTTGCCCCAGATTTTGATGAGGATGATGTCGAGCATTGGCTTCTACCAAAGGAAAACGTGGTGGATAGTTTCTTGGTTGAGAGTCCGGTGACACATGAGGTTACGGATTTCTGCAGTTTCTACACGCTTCCTAGTTCTATACTTTCACATCAGAACTATTCCACTCTCAAAGCTGCTTATTCTTTCTATAATGTTTCCACAAAGACCCCACTTCTTCAGCTGGTAAATGATGCTCTTATTGTTGCTAAGCTGATGGACTATGATGTCTTCAATGCTCTGGATGTGATGCATAATGAAAGCTTTCTGAAGGAACTGAAGTTTGGTCCAGGCGATGGGCAACTTCACTACTATCTTTACAACTATCGGCTTCGACAAGCATTGAAACCATCAGAGCTCGGGCTTGTTCTTCTTTAACATCAGCTTATGAAAATTGGGAATCTGATGGGTAATCACCGAAGAGCATTATTCATTCGATTCTCTGTGGGTTGCTTTGTTAAAATTTCTTTATTTATTGACGATTATAATTCTGCATTGATATACTGGAGGTGTACAGCATCTCACTTCCAGATCATGCAGTTTTTGTTTGAATGTGCTTCCATTATGTTTATGCATTAATGAAACATTTTGTTGATTGACGGTATTGTCACCATTTTTATCACTCAGTTTATGTGCTAGTTTTTTTCGTAATCATATCTACCTGTTCTTTTTTCACTTGAGATATATTTATGCCCTTGTGCTTTTTGATGGGTATTATTGCAATCAGATGTAATCCATGATGATAACATCATTAGCATGTGTATGCTTCCTCTTTTGCTTCCCTGCTGTTTCTACAGAATTGAAAAGGGAAGGATCTGGTAGTGTGCATCATGTTAAATTCTTAATTATCCACCAACAAAGAAAAGTCCACAATCGTCCCACTTTACATGAGATATTTCTATTGCGCGTCATTAATGATTCATGTTTCATGGTGTGGCCAGTCAAAATCCAGCGGTCCACAATAGCTGATGGCTAAGATTACATGTGAACTTGTTTCAAAATCAATATTGCATGCAATGTCTTTCCATCATTGGTAGTTGTTAGAAAGCTTGAATGCTGTCTTAAGTTCATATTCATTGATCAGAGTTAAAGTCATTAGCCTCTACTAGGTCTGATAAATGGGAAGTGGTCCTCTACAAGGTCAGTTGTTTTGCAGTGAAACTCTCTGTTCATCTTTATAGGCCAATGTTTTGAAGCACTTTGTGAAAGGTTATTTGAAAGAGTCCTGCTTTACGGAAGAGTGGCTATGATATTTGGAATGTGATCCAAGCAGAATTATCAGAGGTTATATCTCCAAAGTTAGTGGAATTGGCTCTTTTTGGCCATTGGAGCTCAGGCTTGTTGTTTTTCTTTCTTTCTTGTTTTGGCTCAGCTGAATTTGGAATCAATGGTGGAACCTTGTTCGGTGCTTAGCTGCTGGTGATTTTTAATTTCTTATCAACTTGGTTTATACCTTTATTCACTGTTTGTTAGTTTTGTAGTGAGATGCTAGATTTGGATATTTTGCCCTCTCTGAATGCAGTTTCTGGTTCAAGGTGTCATGTGCAACCTGTATTTAGCTGACATAGGTCTGCATTTTATTATATATTTTAGTTAATAATACTTGCTAGTCGTTGTAGACAGGATGCATGTTCGAACATCCATTCTCATAGTCCAACAATGTCCATTTGTTGCTAGGCTTTGATCAAATTTGAATCTATGCCATAGGCCATAGCGTTTGAAATAATTTGATGATGATCGAAAATAGTAAGTATTATTAATTGGTCTTTCTTCAGGGCTTGGATTGTCTTTTATGATTCAGACCTTGATGCTCTTTTATGAATCTGATCAGCCATCAAGAGATGCGACTAACTGGAGGAACAACATCAACATTTGAATCCGTAGTTTCATTGAGAAGACTTGTTTTATTGACGTTCTTAAGGTTTTTAATGTTATTGTATGACAAAATTATTCTTGAATAAAACTCAAAATACATGGTAGAAATTAAATGACTATTGGGTATTTGGGATTTAAAGGTTGTGTTTGGTCTTTAGATTTAATTGCAGATTAGTTTTATTGGCGTTTACTTTTGTTTCTGAAACTGAGGTCCATTTGGTTCAGATTATGCTTCTAAATTTTAGGAATATGAGATATTAGATGGATTTATTTATTTTTTTACAATTGAATTGATTTTACAGTGTCTTCTAATGAAGGTGTGTATTTGGAGAGCAGGGGAATTGATTCGGAAGGAATTTAGATTCTTGTTAGTTGTTGACCACTAAAATCATTATGTTTATACAAAATATGGTAAAAGATTTCACAGAATTGCATTCTTGGTCTCTCTCATGCCATGAGATGGTATCAAAACCAGACTTTGGCATGAGCCAGATGATGTAAAGTTCTTGCTTCATGTAACAGTGTGGTAGCAATGAACTCCATTCAGAACGCAAATAATGCCCTAGCAGGCTTGAGTTGCTCTTGCTTGCGAAAGCTGTAGGTTCTATTCCTTTCGCCCATTTTCCTCGTATTAGGGGAGTGGGGGTGATTCTCCCCCACCCCATCTGAGCTCCGATTCCCTTATTGCTTGTTTGTTGGTTGATAAGGCAACATTTACTATTTTTATTAGTCATTCAATTATGCACACAATAATATAGAATCAACATTTATATTAATTCCCCTTTTTCCCATGACAGAAAGACAAGCATGATCGCCATCTCTTATGTCGTTAATGGTAAACCCAGTTCTACTGCTAAAACAATCAAATTCACCAAATTTATGATTCTTATCAATTTCCTATTATCTTTCTTTTACTTCTAAATTATTTTAGTCGGCTGGCTCTCTCTCTTGCCTGCATGTGAGGCATTAATTGACTACCAGCTATTATCCATGGTTCTTTATTACACCTCGAGTTTGGGTTGCCATACCTGCTTATACAGCCATCAGTTTTTATTTTATTGTACTTGAATTTACCAAACGATGATTTGTTTGACAGGTTTTATGAAACCTTGAAGATTTTACCTGGCAATTTCATCCACGTTTTTGCAAAATTGTAGAAAGATTAATTCCTGATGATTCTCATCATTTTGGTGGTAACACACTTTTCAAACCTCTATCATTAATCAAGATTACAATACGAAATTTATTGATCATGACATCCAAGTAAATACGACACACGAATGGCACAAATGCTTTGTCTCCGATGGTACACGAATTTAGATCTTTGTTAATTACAATACGTCAGGAGTCTGCATTGATTGATGATGCTCCTGGCAGCTTATGTGAAGTCAGTTGAGTGTTTGTGAGTGGCGGAATAGTAAAAAATGAACCACCCAATTTAAAAGTAAAGAATTCTTGTGCTTGACCTTGACCTAAGCATTCTTGTGTTTGCTGGTCTTTGGAAGGGTAAGTGTGCTTGGAAACAGTGGTCCCTTGAAAAGGTGATGTTCTATGGTGAGAGTGAAAATTAAAGAAATTTAATAACTTAGTTGAAATTGGTGTGGTGTTGAAATTGTTCGAAGAGGAGTTAGGTTGTAAGTTAATTTTAATATATCATTTTTGTAAATTATTTGTTAACAAGTTTTAACCTAACCTTTTATACAAAGATCAGTATATTGTTTTTATTAACAATAAGTTAACTCTAGAAATAATTCAGCATACTAGTCCATCAAATAATATGTTTGATGTCAGATTTATTTTAATTTTAAAATAAACACAAATATCAGGAAAATTAAGGAAAGGATTTCATAGATTCTATTAAATTCTTAACTCATTTTTTTTTTCCTGTCATTTTTTGAGTATACAAATAAACTTCTAATTGTAGAAATAGGATAAGTGTTTCTATGCGAAAGAAACACAATCTTGAACAGTATAATAAATTTATATAATTTCCAAATGAGCCGTAAAGAATCCGTCTAACTTAAAAAGAAGACATATGTAGATAACAAAATGATTCAAAACACATCTTATTGTTGTGGTTGCTTTTGGTGCTTGCAGATTCTTGATGGTCTGTGATTTTGACTGTGCTTGATGGGCATGGATGTGGCTGAGCTTCTTCACGGATATATACTGGTTATTTAAGTTACGTTAAGGGCGAGTTTGACATTTCGTGCTATACCTCTGGTTTAGTTTTTTAGTGACAACCAAAGGAGAATACATCTCCCATATGTATATGAGATGATAAGAGATGTGAATTTACTTGATTTGGGAGTTGGTTTTTCTATGGTTATTTGAATATGCACTTGATGCGAATTTATCTACAAGTGTGGCTGCTGTTCATTAATTGTGACCAACATATAAAACATATGACAACAATTCCTCAATCTTTGGTTGCAAAGACTATTTTGAGCAAACCGGAACCCAATTCCTCCAACCAGCTGAAACCCATCTATATATATACAAACACACCAGTTCGCATCACATATAATTATCAATGGTGAATAACACTGTTGATCTTGTAAAGTTCATGATATGATAATATTTTGAGTTAAAATTCAGACAGTATGACAGACCAAAAAGTTTGTTTGAATCAATTTCTAAACTTCAGCAAAGAAGCCTTAAAAACAGGCAATTATTCTGAACCCAAGATATATATATATATTACCTTCAGTCACCGGTATGAGCTTTTAATTTCTCCAAGCGCAAAATAATTTTGCAGTGAAGGACGAGCACGGCGGACCATATATATATATATAGAGAGAGAGAGAGAGAGATGTGTATACGCAGAAGCTTCATCTCCACCCTGATAAGCTGCCGCCGCTTCACATGATCATCACTTGATCCTCCGAACTATCATCATGTTTGGCGGCCGATAGGTACACATTTGGAAGAGCAGACAAAGAATGGCCAAGACAACCAGAACGCTCGTAACGTCTATGAGCTCCGTGTGATCCTCGCACGATATAACGCATCCCTTCCCCATAGGAGAGAGAGAGAGAGAGAGAGAGAGAGAGAGAGAGAGAGAGAGAGAGAGAGAGAGAGAGAGAGGAGCTTAAGGAGATCGAGAATAGATGAAATGGGCACAGGGGTGGATGGAGAACCGGGACTCGTAATGATCAAGGACAGAAGATCGAGATCAAATTTCTAATGGCTGAGAAAAGAATAATTGTATCAATTATTTCCAGTAGATCAGTCGTCTCTCTTTTCAAGTCGTCGTTGGGAACAAAAAAATATGGAAATTGAAGTCGTCTTCTTGGTTGTTTCCTTCCTAAAGATATAATATATGACTTCGACAATAAAGTCACATCACATCACATCACATCACATCACATCACATCACATCACATCACATCACATCATATGCTAAGTGATTTGAGGATTTACGCGTACAAGGAAGGAGGGTGAGAGATGTGCGGAAGCTTCGCGCACCCAAGAGATAGATAATAAGTAGGAGTTTGTGTATGTAAGACACGAGAGGAAGTATCATGTTAGGAAATTTTTTCTTTTCATCTTTTGAGTTTGTATATAATGGTAACGAGAAGAAATAATTTTTTTTTTTATACTTAATTCTTCCTTAAGGACTCGTTTGTGTATAAGAAAGTAATAGAAAATAAAAAAAAAAGATTCAAAAAGTTATGAAAAGGAAATTATAGAAATACAGTAAAAAAATAGGTATTTATATATAGTAAAAAATAGAATATAAATTTAATAAAATATAACTATTCAACGTCCATGACAAGTTTATAGATAAAGTATAAATTTTATAATAAAAGGTGATGAAATATGATTTATATGATTTATGATGATAAAATATAATTTTTACTAGAAGATATGATTTTTATGATTTATAATAATAAAATATTACTTTTAATGTAGAAGATGATAATATATGATTTATGATAGTAAAATATGATTTTTAAGATAGAAGATAATAAAATATAATTTTTTTAATTTATAATGATAATATATGATTCATAACGAAATTAAAAGAAATTTTTTATTTAACATTTAGTAGAGACAAGTCGTCACTTTTCAACTCTTTCGTACCTTTCAGAGTTAAAAAAGAGGTATGAAAGAAATATCTTTAGTATGAAAGTTAAAGTAGTGTGGTACTCTTTATTGCACTCTCAAGGGTTAGAGGTCAATGATATACAAAGAATGGCAAGAGTCCCTTAAGGAAAGAAGAGGAAAAATGAAGTTAGCCACTAAAGATGTCAATGGGCCTAGTCAAGTTAGACTAGGCCGAGTTAGGCTAAACCTAGGTTAACTCATAGGCTTTACTTTTTTTTAAACCTTCGATTGGATCGAAGTTTACTTTAGTTTGATTGAAGATTTTTAATTTTTTTAAACCTTTGCTCATACCGAAGCAATCTTTAATTCGACTAAAGTTTTTTTTATTTAAAAAAACTTTTATTTTAAGCTTCAATTAGATCGAAGTACAACTTCAATTTTATCGAAGTTTGTTATTTTTTTTAAACCTTAAGTTCAACCAAAGTTTTTTTATTTTTTTAACCATTGCTTAGACCGAAGATTGCTTCGATTCGATCAAAGTTTTTTTTTTAAAACTTTTATTTTAAGTTTCGGTTGTGTACTTCAATCCAATAGAAGTTTTTTATTTTTTATTTAACCTTCAGTTTAATTGAAATTTTTTAATTTTTTTTTATATTTCTTTTTGGATTTTATATTAAAATTTAAAATAAAAATAAAAATGCAACGTTACTCTTGAGAATCGGTTGGGCAGTCTAATTGAACATGACGAACGTCCGAACGTTAGGACTTAGGAAAAAATAAAAAATGACTAACTATTAGCCGTTAGGTTAAAAAATTAAAAAAATGCAACATTCAACTCAACGGTTCTAGGAATAAATGGAAAAATGCAATGTTCGAATTGCAACGTTTAAGGAGTAATTGAATAAAAAATGTTACATTAGGAGTTATGACCCGACCTAACCGTTAAGTTAAAAAATAAAAAAAATGCAATGTTCAAGGAATAAAAAATGCAATGTTCAGATTTTGCAGCGTTCGGATTTTATTTATAAATTATAAAGGAATAAATTATTTTATTTATAAATACATGATAATTGACACATGAACATATTAACATCAAGATCAAGTCTATTAGAATCTTTGTATTTTGATAATGTAAAAATCCATGTAAAGTATTAACATGTATTTCATAGGTCAGCTAGAAAAGAGATCGGATAATTTCAAGTTGACAGACTAATAAGTTTGAAGAATTATTCAAAGTAAATTAGATAGTTTTAAGTTAACAGTTGATCAGATAGTTTGATAGTTGATTGGAGGGTTTCATAATTGATCGAAAGGTTTTACAACTGGTTGGATAATTTTAGAGCAAATCGAAAGGTTTCACAGTTGGTTGGATAGTTTCAGAGCAAATTAGAAGGTTTCAGAATTGATCGAAAAGTTTCAAGGCACTCAAATAGTTTCAGATAGTTTTTTGAAGGTTTCAAATGAAATAATTTGAAAGATAAATACCTTTGAAAGGTTTCAACCTAAATAGCTTAAATCTAAATAACCTCACATGTCGAACTTAAATATTCATGTGACAAGCATGAAAGAAAGCATTGCTCAAGTTTTAGGAAATTTTTGGAAAGTTTCAAATGAAACATTCTAAAAGATAGAGAATTTTGAAAGGTTTCAAATAGAGAATTTCGAAAGGTTTCGAACTAAATAATCCGAATATAAGTTATATCACACGTAAAACTTAAAAATTCATGTCATAAAGCATTACTTAAGCCTTTGGATAATTTCAAAAAGTTTTTGGAAGGTTTCAAATGAAATAGTCTGAAAAATAGATAATTTCAAAAGGTTTCAAAAATACATTATATTGAACAGTAACTTACTATTTACAAGATTATCAACAATCATAGTACAACAAATTGATACTGTTGAAGGGAAATATGATCATTAGGTTTACAGATATAAATATAACCAGATCATTCAACAAAAAAGATAGAGAGATAGAAAATATTGTAGATCATTTATCATTACAGAAGAAAACATAATTTAGGTTTCATACAATAGAGAACAAATTGAAAGCTAAAAATACAAGAAGATTCTCAAAGTTTTCCATGTATTGAAAGTTTGATCTAAGAAGGATCATTGGTTTGTAGCTTCAATTAGAAAGCTACACATTATGTTGGTTGAGAGCTTTGACTTGAAAGCTCAAGGTTAGTTAAGAGTTTCGACTTGAAATCAAATAGTTGGTTGCTGATCTTCGGCTTGAAAACTCAAAAGGTTGGTTCTTACTTTGACCTGAAAGTACGTGTATGTAAGTATTTGAATACTTAGTGAAGCTCAAGTGATCCTTGAAGGTGGACTAACTGAGTCGTTGAACTACCTAAAAACTCTTTGTGGTCTTATCTTTATTTTCTGTTGTGTATGTTTTACTTATTAGTTTATTACTCGTGCATATTGAACACTCACATAAGTTAGAAATATTTTAAATTAGCATAAATCTCCATTCACCCCCCTTTGGTGATCCATTCGGTCTTAACAAAGTCATCATTCATGATTTATCAACACATTTAAACACAAGTCATAAAGTTAAAATAAATTATTTTATTTTTGAATTGAAATTAAAAATACATTGTACTTATAATTACATCAAATATTTTTACATTTAATTTACATAATTATATTCAAGTATTTAAATTTATAAATTCATTGGTAAAGTCATTTTGTTATTGCTATCCATGAACATGAACAAACTCCCAATCTTTAATATACATTAATACTTCTAAAATATCATATTTTAATCTTTTTTTTCTATTGTCTAATATATTACCACTAATACTAAATGTTTGTTCACATGCTATAGAAGAAGTTGAACTTATTAGTAAATCTCTAGCCATTAAGGATAAAATAGGAAATATGTGTTTTTGTATTTTCTACCAATTTATTACATCAAAGTCTAGAAAATTAGAATTCTCTTATTAAATAACTATGATTAGTATTATTAAAATTAATTAATTCTTACCTATTTGTTGTGCTAAAATCACTATAATCATCAACAAATAAACTAAAATCAACTCATGTTGATGATGATGATTGTGATAAATAGGTTGTACCTTATGTTTATTGTGATCTATGTTTTGTAACATATAAATTAAATATATTGTTTAAAACTTCTTCTATATTTTCAATTGTTACATTAAGTTCTACGTTTAAATAATTTTGTATTGCAATTATATATTTTTTAACAACTTTTATTTTAGTCCTAGGATCTAAACAAGTATTTAATGTATATAAGAGAGGTATCTTATTCCAATATTTTAAAAAGTTTTCTTTCATTTTTAAAGCTATAGGTGTAAAAAATATATAATTACCATAATTATTAAAAACTCTTACAATATTACATAAATGGTAAATAGTATAAATATATGTAGAATAATATATTCTTGATAAATGTTCTATTACATTATAAAATGGTTTTAAAAATTCAATAAAATAATTAACTATTGCAAAATCATTTTTTTCTAGTGGTGTTGTAATATCATCTATTCTACTATTATAATAAGTTTTTATACCTTCTTTATAAGATAAAAAATTATTTAACATTAAACATAATAAATTTCACCTATGATGGACATCCATTGTAAATGTTTTATGTGGTAAATCAAATGAATCACATACATGATTAAATTCTTGTTACCGTCTACCACTAGTTAAAATGTAAACTAATGTAATTTTAATATTTTCTACAAAAGGTTTTAATTCTTCAACGTTGACTTGGTATATAAGATTAATTATATGACATATACATCTTTGGTGAAATAAATTAAAACCATTTGGCAGAGTTAATCTATTTTTAAATATGGGGATAATTGCATTATTACTAGATGTATTATCAAATGTTATACTACCTATTTTTTCTTTAATTCCATAAAATTTAAAAATTTCCATAATAGTTAAAAAAATATTTTGAGCATTATGTGGATGATTTATTCTTCTAAATCTTATTAATACTTTTTGTAAAACCCAATTATCATCAATAAAATGTATAGTAATTAGTTCTACCCTCCCAAATATCAGATGTACATGATATAAATGTGTTAATAGAACATATTATATTAATTAATTCCATTCTAAGTTTATTATAAAATTCAATAATATCTTGCCTAGTTGTATTTCTAGAAATTTTTTTAAATTGTGGATAATAAGTTTGTAAAATATATTCTTGAAAATATTGACTATTACCAAAATTAATAAGTAATTTTTGAACATAAATAAATTTAGCATGTAATTCTCTAACATTCTTAGGACCATAATGTCATTATGTTATATTACCTTCAATGTTAAAATTAATTTGTGTTTGAATCATTTTATTTTTTTTAAGATATTTAGATAAATAATGAGCTAAATTTCTAGATAAATGACTACCACTTAGAGCTTTGCATGAGAAGTATGCAGTACAATTGTTGTAGTAAGCTCTCTCCACCATAGTATTGTCTTTGAGGTCTTTCATCTTTATTGTAAACTTTAACCATAAGTTTTATATTATTATTGATTTAGCAGGAGTAGTTAAAGTTGATGCTCCACCTTCCGTAGTTTCAGTTTGAGAGTATTATTGTTTTTGCTTAAAATTATCACCAACAATACTATTAAAGATGATGTTGTTGAAGTTGTGTATCATTTTTACAAAAAATTTGACTTGAGAGTTGAACTGTTGAAGAAAGTTGAAGTTTGAAAGATGAACTTGTGTTTTGTGAAAGAAAGAGAGAAGATTGAATGAGTATGAGTTGTAATAACAACTTTAACTTTCTTCCCTATTTATAGATTTTTCCATTATCCTTTCTCTCTCTTTTCTTTTCTTTTCTTTTTTTCCTACAATCCTACCATTAAACCAATGCTCATAAAATTTATGAATGTTGATTTTCAAACATTTAATAATGTTTGTAAGAAATGAACATTAAAATAATGTTTATTTTTGAACATTACGAACATTCACTTACCTAGCATGTGGGTTGGCCCAACCCAACTTGACTTGCAGGTTGATTTTTCAAGATATGATAACTTGGCCCAACTTGATTTTTTAAATTGGGTCAGACTAGGTTGGGCTGACCAATAGTGATCCAGCCCATTTGACATCTTTAGTCACCACCTAGTCTAATCGAAGGGAAGACTAGGAAAAACCTATGTGTAATGCATGGATGCATGTAAAGTAAGTGAGTCTGTGTATGATCTGCTAATCAAATAGTCTAAATAAGGATTTTGGGTACATGTAGGGAAGGTGTTAGGCATTCATACATACCTAATTTCTTAGCCTTTTGGATATCCTTAGGTGTATGTGTGTGATGCATGTAAGTGGCCAACTATGTAAAAGAGAAGAGATAAGAGTGGACATTTTTTGCCCAAATAGACGAAGAGAACTAGGTGCCTAGAAGGTCGTGTAAAGTATCCCTTCACTCATGTGGTGAGTAGGGAACAAACCTTATATGGTCCTAGTTTACATGGCCTAACACAGTGTGACCAAACAAATAGAATAGATAGATATGACATGATGTGGATGCAAAGTGACATAGAGACATGTAGAATGAGAGCAAGATACAACACTTGATCTGACCTAAATACATGTTTATTCAAACAAGTTCTATGTATTTATACATGGAATTAGGCAGACATTAGTATGGAAAGATAAGTAAATTTCCTAAATGTTTGCATTTAGAAAAACAAGTAGACATTTCCCATGAGGACTATGCAATCGTGGAAATAGACATACAAGTTTCGTGTGTTTTCAGATGGAAGCTAAGCATAACATAAGCATTCATAATATACAATCTCAACCAAATAAATAAAAGGGCATAGACAACAAACAAGCATGCATGTTAAACATGGACAGTGTCATAAATGTTGGAATTAAAGGGGCAGAAAGTGTTACAAAAGCATACTGATATTGAAACATTGACAATGAATACATGGTTATTGAAAAAAATGTGAAATCAAGTCTTGACTATACCACTTCGAGTTTACAATCTAGAAAAAATATGTAATGGAAATGTTGGATAAACATGAGATGGTAAATATTGTGAGGGAATTGACAACACAAAACAAAGCAATACAAAATCCACTCAACTATGAAAGCTTTAGAAAACTTTTCTTTAAATCCTATTGGTTGGACAAAGATGGTTTAAATGAGGCATGAAAATTAGGTTAATTTAGTTTCATGTGAAAGAATAAAATGATAATGTAAGGTCTTACAAAGATGCATCCACCATTATTGATGTAATGAGTGTGCAAGGGTACAAGGCTAAAAAGTAGAAAATAAATGTTACATATTCGAAAACCCACAAAACACACCCTTAGTGAATTTTTCTTCTTAAGGAAGAGAGGCAACTTTGAGCCACTTAAGCCTCCTTTGAAGGCTAACTCGACTATCGGGCAAAGAGAAGTTGCAAAAATCAAGAGGTCTTCATTGGGTTAGAATGAACAAAGGAAGTGAAATTTCAAGTTTCAAGGTGACTTCGATGGGGAAAATAGAGAATGAGTTATATGCATGAAAAATCACATTTCATAAAGTATGAGATGAAATGACCTTTGTATTTTGATAATGTAAAAACCTATGTGAGAAGCCTTTGTATTTCACATGTATAATTGAAGAGTTAAAGTCGAAACAAAGGTCAAACAGGCTAGATGAATGTTGCACAAGAAATTCAAAAGAACTCTAGAAGAAATCATTGTGTTACAAGTCAATCAGATGGTTTCACACTCAATCGGAAGGTTTCACACTAAATCAGATAATTTCACAACTGATTAGAAGGCTTCACAGTTTTTCAAAAGTTTTCAAGTTAAATTGTTTGAAATATAAATTACAAAATAGCTGTAAGATGGATAGAATAATTGAAAAGTTTTAAGCAGGAAATCAGATAGTTTCAGATTGTATCGGAAGGTTTCAAATGAAACAGTCTGAAAGACAAACAATTTCGGTGGGTTTCAAACTAAACAATCTGAATCGAAGTGACATCATGTGTCAAACTTAAGAGATCACATGGAAGAACTCATTGAGTTATAGACTTAAAGGCTGAAGAACTTGTTGAGTTAGCATAACTCAATGTGTAAATACAAAAGGAACAACTCGTTGAGTTACAAGCTTAAAAGGTAGTACTACTCGTTGAGTTAACACAACTTAACGTTAAAAGGTTGAACAGAACTCACGTACACAACTCGTTAAGTTAGCAAAATCTCACATAAATAACTCATTGAGTTAAAGAGTAAAATAAAGAACAATTCGTTAAGTTAACAAGTAAAAGGGAAAAACAACTCGTTAAGTTAGCAATAACTTAACAACCTAAGAGAAGGAAATATTAAAGATAGCTATCACGTGAACAACAATAATATCTCATGTGATAGAACTCGTTGAGTTAGCATAACTAAACATGTACTTACAAAAGTCAAGGAAGAACAACTTGTTAAGTTAGTAATAACTTAATGACCTAGAAGAAGATTGATAGAAAGTTATTGATAAGATATCAAATGGTAACTTACTATTTACAAGACTATCAAGAATCAAGATACAGTAAATTAATACCATTGAAAAGTAATATAATCATTGAAGTTACAAATATAAATAGACCAGATTAGTCTATAATGAAATAAATGTATACATACATATTGAGAGAGTAAAGTCTACAAAACAACTTTTCACGTTACAACTTTTCAAGCATTGTGCAAAGTCAGCAAACAGCAAATCTGAAGTGTTTCAAGCTCTCCGCACACAAATTTTGATAAAAGTCAAATTAGTTGGTTTGTTGAAGTTTGTACTACAAAACTTCAAGTATTGTTGGTTGGAGCTTTAACTTGAAAGCTCAAGTGATTAGTTAGTTGGAGGTTGTATCTGAAAGCTCAAGTGGTTAGTTCTTGCTTTTACCTAAAAGTAAGTGTGTAAGTGTTAAAATACTTAGTGAAGCCTAAGTAACCATTAAGGGTGAACTAATCAAGTTGATGAACTACCTAAAAATTTTGTATGCTCTTTTATTTTTATTGTGTATGTTTTTAGTTATATTATAAATTCTTCAACTACATTACTTAGAAATATTTGATTTAGAACGTATATCTCCATTCACCCTCCTCTTTAGTAAGCTTATTGATCCTAACATGAGACAAAGATATGAAAGAAACAAATGCATTGGACAGTGTGACAACCTCACATTGACAATATTAAGTATGGAAAAATATATTCAACATGTAATAATATGAGTGTAAAAAATAAATGAATGGTAGATAGACTAATGTAGCCTAATGAAATTTTAATGTATACCATAATATTTAAAACATTAGCTTTCAAATATTGTAATTTTTTCAATTTATTATCTTAATTTTTAAAAAATGATTAACTTTTTAATTTCTTATCATTTTCTACATCTACACAAACACTCTATTTTTTTATTTTTCATCATTTACTCTAGTACACAAATAATACTATATTTTCTATTATGTACTGCTATCTTCATTTTCTATTATTTTTATTATTTTATGTTGTTTCATTTTTAAACGAGAAATATATATAAATAGGCTCAAATAATCTAAAATTTTATCTTAAAATTAATAAATAATAATAATAATATCTAATCTAAGTTTAATTTTCATATTTTAATTGATATATATAAGATTATTTTCACACTCTCTTTTGCTTGTTGCTTATTTTTTATATCTATATACGTGTGTTTTTATAGATAGATATACGTAAATATATAATGTGAAGTTTGATCTAAAACTAATTATCAATGAAAATATAAAAAGATTTATCATATATTAATCTAGATTTAATATTCATATTGATTAATATACATAGAACTATTTTCATAGACAATGTCAAATTGAAATAGCTTGACAACGTGCATTACATAACAACCTAAGAGAAAGGAGAAGCGACTAATGTAAGGAGAAGCCAGTCAGTCAACACTTAGAAATGTTGTGGGAGAAGTTGAGCAACGTGTACATGACAATACATGTACGCCAAGGAATGGCAACACTTGGCAGACGATGGTAGCAAATGTCGATCGATGTCGCCTTAGAAATGGTAAATGTCTAACTAGTCAAAGACTTATAACAACGAGAGGCGATGCTGTAAAGTGGGGAGCAGACCAAGTCCTGCCATGCCTAACTTGAGCAATACATTGACTGGCCATTCAACTAGAACTAATTGGCTTCTTCTCTTCACGACTTAGGGTTTGAGATGTATAGATCCATTCCGATGCGAGCTGGTGGTGGCATGACCATGGCAATATCATGAAAGTAAGGTGAAGGCAACACCAAAGTAGGTAGGCAGCATGCATGTGGAAGACGTCTAATTTGAAAATGAAGTGTTACAGGAGGAAGACCGGTTGTTTCCATGGAAAAACATGTGCAATGGGAGATAGGTTATCGAGTGGTCAAATGTTTATTCAACACATCCACCGCTGTTCCTTCTCTTAAATGGGACAAACATTTTAAAACGAAAGTTTAACTTTCCTCCGTATAAAAAGAAAACACATTTTTTCCTTCTTTCCGACCTCCTTCCCTCCCCCTTCGGGGAATCTCTCCCGACATGACATGACAGCAATCGCCATGTGAATCCTACCAATATATTACATATGATTAAAATTTGTGCCATAACATGTTTGGAATTTTTTGGCAAAAGGGTGAGAGATTAAATGAAGCTTGCTCAATTCAAAATTGAGATGATATTTTTTAATCTGTTATTTGTTTTTGACAAGTTCTGGGGGAGCTTTGCTGGGGGAGGGGCATGCCAAAATTGAAAATTTATGCTCTCTATTTTATATTTAATTTGTTTTGGAGTTGGGTTTTTCTACGGTTATTTGTGTGGCTGCTGTTCATTGTGATCAACATATGATAACAAATTTTGAGCAAATTAAGATTATTTTGAGCGACCCAATTCCTCCAACCATCTGAAACCCATATACATACATAAACAAGCACATACCAGTTGGCATCACATAATTATCAATGGTAAAAACACAGTTGATGCTGTAAAGTTTATGACATACTTAACATTCTGAGTTAAAATTCAAGATATATTGATAGAAACGAACCCAACAAGCTCTAGTAATTCAGACGGCATGCAGACCATAAGATTTGTTTGAATCAATTTCTAAACTACAGCAGAAGTCTCAACAATATGCCATCATTCTGAACCCAAGCACCAGTACGAGCTTTTAATTTCTCCAAGCGCAAAATAATTTTGCAGTGAAAGAAGAGTACGGCGGACTATCATATGGATATAGATATAGATATGTATGTATACACAGACAGCTTCCTGGATCTGCACTCTGATCAGCAGCATCTGTACCTCCGGACTACCATCATGCGTGGGCGAGTAGGAGTGCACATTTGGACGATCAGACAGAGAAAGGCCAAGACAACAATGACGACCATAATGTTGATCTCCGGATCATCCTCACACTTTATAACCAATCCCTTTCCCATGGGAACTTAGAGACACAGTTCGAGAAAGAGAGCGAGATAGAGGAGAGAAGAGAAGAGATCAAATTGAAGTCGACTGGCAGAGAAAAGGCGAAGTGTCGACTATTATAGGGAGAGAAGAGATCGATCGATCGATTCCTTCGACCGGTGGAGAAAGGCAGAAGTGTCCCCTCTGGTTCGTAGACGGTACTCTTTCCCCATTCGTTGAAGGAAAGAATTTAAAAAATAAAGAGCAATGGTTTACTTTGACCAGCATGCAAATTGAAGTCGTCTTCTTGGCCTTTTTTTTTTTTTCCATCGAGATCGAGTCCAATTTTATCGTCAACGCGCATATTTTTATTGCATATGTTTAAAATAATATATTAAATTTTATTTTAATCCATTATTTGTATAACTGTAAATTAATTTAAAACAATGAGATCATCATTTAACGTACGACTGTACAGATTAAATTTAGAAACCAGCGGAATAAAACTGTAAAAGGGGGACGGTAGATTCTCAATAAATATTTGGTATGTTTTCAGATAGGAACGGGCAGCCAACCCACCATTATTTGAATCCGTGTGAAGTGAAATTTAAGATTTTTTTAATTCATAAGATCTATGGATATCAAATTAAGCCATGTGCTGCCACCGTGGTCTAATCCCATCATGCCTAAATATTATTTGTGTGAAGTCGTACCGTACCAGAGGTAGTAGGAGGAGGTGGCTCATGGCTTCCTGTATGTTTGTGTTGTATTGATTAAAAGTATAATTTGATTATATTGAATTTTGTCAGATTATACTTTTTAATATGTCAAATTATAAAACTAATATATTAAATTTATAAATTGATATATTATTTTTGAAAATAGTAGTATACCAATTTTAAATTCAACATAATAACTTTGTAATCGGTACACTAAATCTGACATTCGCTATATCCTTTTTATAAATATTATATCAGTTTTAGAAAAATTTATTTGTATTACGTTAACTTACATGCTTATATCAAGTTGTGCTAATACCATTTAATTGCATTATATCAGCTTGTCTGGGGCGCCATTTTTTTTTTTAATACTTTATTTATTTATCAATTTAAATATAATTATGGTATTAATTAATATATGGTATAATCTACTACGTATTAAGGTATAATGCAAATCAGAGTTGTATTGTTTATTATTATTATTATTTAAAAATTAATATTTGAAATTTAAGAAAAAAATGTCAGTTAAAATAAAGTAAAATAAAAATTGCATTATCTTAGCGTTATCACTGATGATTATTTTTTGGTATTTGCGGTGCTTTGTCTAAATTTGAATTTAAGACTTCTTTACTTTTTAAAGTTGTAGATTTTGCAGAAATAAAAATAATTGACACATCAAACTTTTCAAACAAGTATCAAGTTTTGATGCAGAAGTTTTAAAGGTTACCCATTTTTTTAAAATTTGAATCATTAATTTTTTAGTAAAAAATCCTGATAAAATCAACTCAAATTAAGTTGAAATTTCAATATGCAGTAGATCATATTTTAAGTTAACTTATTATATAATTAAATAAAAGACGATGATAAAAATAAAAACCGTATTTAAAGAAATGATCATATTATTATTAATTTTATCGTTCAAAAAATTACCATATAAAAAAAAAAATCTATAATTCTTTTAGTCAACTGTAAGGCGTTCGAGTCACTCCAAAACCACGCGCTGGGCCATTTCTGACCGTTGGATCATTTACCCTTTCCGATCTCCTCCCTCCACTATTTTTCCCACGTCACAGCACCGAAGCAGACATTTCTTACCGCGGAGCACCGGACTCACACCACCCCGCGGCCACCTCCCGCCGCCTCTAGGGGTCCGACGATATCTCCGCCAGAGATGCTTGTCTGAGCGATGCGGCTTAGCTCCCATGGGATGCATTCTTGCTAAAGATGTCGCCGCTGACTGGGCGGCGGAGTCCGCTGGTAAGAGGGGCTTCAGGAAGAAGGAAAAGAATGGGAGGCTACAGGTGAAGTCGCGGGCGAGTGTGACGAAGAGCGAGAGCAATAAGGTCGAGGATGGGTCGGTGGCGGTTGTTGAGAGGAGGAAGGATAGAGACGGTGGGGACGAGCATGGATCGCGACGCTGGCGTCACAGTGGGCATCGTAAGCGTGAGAAGTGGCGGATGGACCCGAGGAGCGGGAGCTTTGGGAGGAGTGTTCACGGGGAGCAAGTGGCCGCTGGATGGCCTCCCTGGTTGTCTGAAGTGGCTGGCGAGGCTATCGACGGCTGGATCCCGAGACGGGCCGATACCTTTGTGAAGATCAACAAGGTAAGATCTTTCGGATATCGTTCTTGATTGTGGGCTGTTTTCTCTCGTTGTTATTGGTTTTGATGTTTTTCTGATGGATTTTGATAGAATTCGTGCTTTTTTCTTTCCGTCTGTGGAATATTTTTTGGTAGATTGGGCAAGGAACTTATAGCAACGTTTACAAGGCTCGGGATATGTATACGGATAAGATTGTCGCGCTGAAGAAGGTGAGGTTTGATAATTGGGAGCCAGAAAGTGTGAAATTCATGGCGAGGGAGATTAATATCTTGCGGCGGCTGGATCACCCCAATGTTGTCAAGTTGGAGGGTTTGGCCACGTCTAGGATGACTTGTAGTTTGTATCTTGTTTTTGAGTATATGGAGCATGATCTTGCCGGTCTTGCTGCCAGCCCGCTAATCAAATTCACAGAAGCTCAGGTTGGTGGTTATTTGTTCGGAATTTTGGGGGGAAATTACGTGTTTTGATCATTTACATGGCTTTGCTTTGAGCAGGTGAAGTGTTATATGCAGCAGCTTCTCTCAGGATTAGAACATTGTCACAGTCGGCATGTCCTGCATCGTGATATTAAGGGCTCCAATCTTCTTCTGGACAATTCAGGACTGCTCAAGATTGCAGACTTTGGTTTGGCTACAATCTTTGATCCAGACCACAAGCATCCCATGACTAGTCGAGTTGTTACATTATGGTATCGAGCTCCAGAACTACTGATGGGAGCCACTGATTATGGTGCAGGCATTGATCTCTGGAGTGCAGGCTGTATACTAGCCGAGCTGCTGGCTGGAAAACCAATCATGCCAGGACGCACTGAGGTTTGTCGAGTTCTTATTTCTGGGGATAACTTGGTAAATGGAAAACCACACACCTTTGTAATGATGTGATTCTCGTTGCACCTTTTTCCTAGGTTGAGCAGCTACACAAGATTTTCAAGCTTTGTGGCTCCCCTAATGATGAATACTGGAAGAAGTTACCCCATGCTACTCTATTTAAGCCCCAACAACATTATAAGCGATGCATTGCAGAGAAATTCAAAGATTTCCCACGATCATCACGATCCTTAATTGATAGGCTTCTTTCTATTAATCCAGCTGATCGACAAACTGCAACTGCTGCATTGAAGAGCGAAGTAGGTGTTGTATTTAAAAGTTCCAAGTTTTTTGTTAAAGTCCTTTAGACAGTGCTTCTCCTGTAAAATAATCTTCATCTAAATTAAAATGGTGTTTGCCTCCATAGTTTCTTTTAAGATTTGATTAATACCTGTTTTGGATATTAGTTCTGTACTGTTCCGTTTTTTGTTAAAAACATTAAATCATAAAATGTTCTATGGTAAATTACTTTTCCTATTGGACATTCATTAGTTTGCCATAGATGATGCTACTGTTTCTTGCTCCATTTTTCTTATAATCATCTAACTGGCTTCATTATGATTACTAATTAGCAAAGAACAACGTTGCTACCTTATATACCCGTGCAATTCTCATGTATTACAGGGATCCTGGGCGTTGACCCTATAAATTGGTAATCAAACAAACCAAAACTTTGTGAATTTTTTGTATTTAGTTATAGCAGGTTTGCAAATTTAGAATGATGCTATTTCTGCTATTTTTTATGATTGTACCCTAATGGGGTTGATAATTAGGTATATAATTAATTCTAATCCTTTTCAGTTCTTCACAACGGAACCTTATGCTTGTGATCCTTCAAGTCTTCCAGCTTATCCTCCAAGCAAGGAGATGGATGCTAAGTTAAGGGATGATGAAGCCAGAAGGTGTTTTCCACTTTTCCTATTGTTTCAATCTTTGTTGAATCTGCAGAACTTATTCCTTTGATTTGATTGAGTTACAGATTTGCATTAACAAAAGGTTCTCCCAATGAATTGTTTCCTAAATTATTTAGTTATCACGGCCAACTTGTGTATTACCTAGCGAAAATTCTTATTCGAGTTTGGCTGGAGGACAACTTTGAATCACAATATAGCCTATGAGTTTTACAAGTCATGAAATGTTCAAGACTTTAAGCTCTTCGGTATACCAGATATTTGACTGTACTTTTTATAAATCATGATGATTGTTTGACTGTACTTAAACATTTCATGAGTTGATAAAATATTTTGTACTATACTGGAAGTGGATATTTTCTGGACGATTGTCATTGTACGTTGTATTGTTTTTTGCTACAAAGTGATCCATAAGATCATATTACACATCACTTCTAGCTGAGATCATACTTCATTATGTAACTCACTAAGTTACCATATAACTTGAATATAGGTTAAGAGCTGCTGGTGGTAAATCCACTGCCAATGGACCAAAAAAGACACGTGCACGTTATCGTACTGCAAAAGGTTTTGCTGCACCAGAGGCTAATGCTGAGCTCCAAGTAAACATTGATGTATGTAAAATAAAATTTTCCTTCTTGTACAAATTGATTCCTTATTTTATGAAAATTATTTTAATTTTTGCCAGACAAAAGTCGTGATAACGAGAATTGTACCTTTTATCAGTATGAGAATCTTAACTGAATCATAAGAGTTTAGCAATTACTGTTTTTGTACTGCTTAGAAAGGAAGTTCTTCCAGATTTTGTAGCTACTTCTTATGTTTCATTATTCTTGCCTCATAGTTCTGATAGTTTTTCAGATGAAACTTCTCAACTCCCAAGTAATGCTTTATCGATCAAACCTATTGGATGTTATTGTTCTAAATATTTTACAAATAAATATATTTTGAAACATGGAATGATGATGATTTACTCATCCCTCAACAGAGAAGACGTCTAATTACACAAGCTAATGCTAAAAGCAAGAGCGAGAAGTTTCCTCCACCACACCAAGATGGAGCACTTGGCTTTACCATGGGATCTCCACAACACTTGGATACTGAGCTTCAAACTCCAGAACCTTCATTCAGCGCCACAAATTTCCCTCGCAAGAACGGACCTCCCATGTCTACTTGGTCCGGTCCATTAGTAGGCGATTCTGGTCCCGGTCGTCCCAGGAGAAAGAAGCAAACTTCTGGTTTACCTTCAAAAGCACTTACTGCCGCAAAGGCAAACAAGGGCTCTTGGAAGGATAGGAATGACGTACAAATCAAACAAGAACAAATATTGGCATAGTTTCAAGGAAAACGGGGGAGATTTCAACCCGTCCATACTGCTTCAATATGGTAAGCCGAAGAGTTTAAACGCTTGTCTGCCCCCCTATACGAAGAGAAACGTCTGTCTTTGCCTTTCGTTTCTTTTTTGGTTCATTTCCATTTCATGCTCTATTTTTTGGACATTCGGTGTTAATACAGAGATTACATGTATATCTCCATTTTTTTATGTCAATGTTACAAGGGATACTTTTTTAGGCTCGTTATAAGTAAATTCAATAGATTAAGCTTAATTCTTACATTGCAGTTTGGACTGTTGAACATCTGTTTCTCGTTTGATCAATATTGGTTCTTCCTTCAGACAAATTCCTTTATCCATTCAAAGGGGTGCGGAAACTTTACAGCAGGGATGCACTTTCGGAACCAAGGGTCGTGGCTAACCTCTGTACTTGCTGTACTGTTATGTTAGACTTTGAGATTTTGGGAACCAAAATTGCTGATTGAAAAGTACAGTGGATCTAATCAAATGTAATAGTTAAATTGGTTAAAAATGACGATATTCGTAGTTCACATTAAAATTCGACTATTGATGAATGCAAAAATTATAATTATGGCAAAATCTTAGCAATTTTATAATAATGGAAAAGTGTTTCTCGAAAGGTGTGTTTTTAAGAAGCTTCCATAATAGACACTTTTTATTTTTTCAAAATCAGAATCTAATTATATAATTAGTTAATCTATAATATAATCTATTATGTATTAAAATTTCAACTTAATCCTGGTTATAGGGTTTAAGATTTTTTTTGATTTAAAAATCAAAAGTTAAAATTAAACAAAAATTGCTCAATCTTTCTTCAGATTAAGAATCAATATTTATTTCATCGAAATAATTTTTTTTATCGTGTATTAGTCATTCAACGTTAAAATTTATATGGTTTCTTTTTTTATTCTTGAACCTAAAGACACCTTTAGGAATGCTAAAGTGTCCAATAAAAATGATCCCTTGTAATTATTAAGCGAAGATAAAAGTTGCAGATCATGTAGCATGTCATTAATTTATTATTGTGTATTTTTTTCAAATAAATAAATTATACAAATTTTTTTAGCTTTATTGTTAAGGAATTCTTCTTTCATCTAAAATTGACACAGTTTACTAATCTTTACGTAAGGCACAAGATTGTTGCTGCATGTCACGTATTTCTACACGAGTTTAATTATGATTGTAAGCGCCACCACTCGTTACAAGTAGTAAAAAAACTTACCTTTAATCATTAGATTGCAGGTTCGAATATTTGCTTACTACTTCCATTGAGAAAAAATTCTCCACTTTTAAGATCAACCGTGAAACTCAATCTTGTGACTTCAATATTATGCAGTCGTCTTGCAACCATTGAACTTCGGCCTACCAAATTAAAAAAAAACCGGGTGCACGATCGTGATTTCTCTCGCGATGAGAAGTGAATCCAGTGATCACGATTCTAGGCCTATGTATGTGCATGATTCTCCTCACACCAACAACAGACCTAAGCTTGTTGCCAAAAGAAGGAAAAAGAGAAAAACACACCAACAGATCTAAACGCATCAAGAGGCAACGGTGGAATGATCTTGGTAGATTTGAACGGTGAAGGCCGTCGCTACGATAAGAGTAATGACCATGAATAAACTTAAATACGCAAAATCGTGATACCAAATCGACAAAAACTATCATATAAATGATCTGAAAATTAGAACTGTTTCCAAAAAAAGAAACCTCAGAATAAATAACATTTTGAAATAAAATGCACCTAATAGCCTCTGTTACATGTGCATAAGCAAAATTTTACACATTCTCTTGCACCTTTTATTCTTGAACACAGAACCAAATCATAACGTTACAAATAAGCGAAGACTAACCAGAGCTTTTTCTCTACACATTGAACACCACATTTTAATTAATTTCTGTGGCTATATCTAGCACCATCAACTGTCAAGCCATTAGCTTTTCTTTAGGCATACCATTCCCATCTTCTTCCAGATCTATCGTGACCTTTAAACCCACACTTGCTAACGAGCCTACCATCTTGGAAATCTCCTCTTTCAAAGACACAGCTAGCGCCTATATTAAGACAAGCAGAGTATCAGAGGAATAGGCACGCTTGTAACCGTTTAAACCAAAAAATTATCAGTGCACACAAGTGAATGTAGGAAGAATAGAGATACAACATTAATAAAACAAAATGAAATGAATTTAGCATGATAACCCGTTTAACCAATATCACATTTCTAGTGTGCACGTGCAATTGACATAATATAAAGTTTAAAATAGCCTTAACCCATCAGCTCGAAGCCACATAAGATGTGCAAAATAAAATAAATTCAAGAAATAGAGAGCATCTCCAATTTCTAAAAATGGCCAACACGGACAGAATCCAGTCTACAGATTTTAGCATAAAGGTCTACAGAATGTGTGATATTTGCCAACAAAAAAGCCTATTTTAGTAAAAGCACTTAGAAGTCAATGGCTATGTTTATATGACAGCTCAACGCAGAATCTTCCAAAAATTTCTGCATAGGATGTGTATATCTTTGATGCAAAATTGCAAATGTACCCAATAAAAGAACCAAATTCATAGTTGCTTTTTTATATAATAGCCCTTGGAGGCTCAACATCCTACTATAATACAATTTTTTTTTGAGTTTTATCTTCTGGTTTTACTTGACAACTTTGAATTAAACCGTAACAAGCTTATTTGCATGCAGTGACGGCTCAAGCCGTGGATGTCATTCTCGTGTCTGCACCTGCAAAACCAGATTCAGAAATAGAGTTAATAGAACGTCTTACAGTTACCTTATCTCATGTATATTGCAGAAATTCAAGATGTGGGTCTTACATGACTCAGGACATCCCCAACAAAATCTAGTAATCATCTACCCTACCATATTACTGACATGGGAATCCAGACGTGAACTGGTCATAGGACATAGAAGTAGTCACCCAGCATAGTAGAACTTTCTCGTACAATAATTAGTTCGAGTATATCTAGGTTCAATGTTTTCAATTGTTTAAATGTAGACTCAAATGCTAAAAAATCACTCAATAACACAAGGGCCTGCAGTGGTGACAAACCAACAAGCCAAAAACATTCAACCAACCATGCTAAAAAGCATTCAACATAAGTGAAATTGAAATACCAAAGCTTATATTGTCAAATTAATTGTTCACTTAAAAGTATGTGACTAATCCAAATCTTGAGTATCATGCTTTAATAGTTTCCTTCTATTGAAAATTTCAATCTTCACCCTTTTTAATATACAAATTTGATTACTTCAAATTTTAGTAGATTCTTACACAATTATCCTTCATATTAATACCCTTGAATCCTCTTTGCTGTTGTACACTCTTTTTAAGCTCTCATTTTACTATTTTCTTTCTCATCGTTTGTAACATCCTTTGCTTTTTAATTAAATTTCCCCTCTTACTAACAAAAAAAAAAACATCAATGACCCCAAAAGTAAGGAACAATAAATGTTCATCAAAAGAAGCAAATTCTAAAGAAATGGCACAATGTATGCATTTAGCAGGCCACAGCTTGGAATCCACCTTTTTAGAGTGGTTTTAATTTCAGAACTGCTTCAGATTGACTGGAAAAGAAGTGGGAATAGCAAGAGTTGCAGTCCCAATGAATAAGCCCGAATACAATACCTGCTTGCAACAACACACCCTCCCCTACCCCATAACAATACCACATATATACAATGGAGCAACATATTTCAACTATTGTAATTGCAACAATTCCAACTAAAATAAGATCTATGGTCCTGTTTGTACACATTTTCCATTGAAAAATAAAATGGTAGAAGATGATGGAAATGACAGAAGATAAAGATGACAAAATATGACAAAAAATATAGTATTATTTGTATGCCACAGAAAATCAAATTAAAATATTTGTGCAATTACAGAAAATAACAAAAAATTTAAAAATTAATATTTTTTTAAAGATTAAATAATAAATTAGAAAAATAAATTGGAAAATTTTATTATATTTAAAAACTATTATTTTATAATACAAACTATAATATACATTAAAATTTCATAAAAGATAACATAACATGTGAAATAACATGCTCAAAGCAAAAGCATTAAGTATTTCTAGATAGATGAACAACCATTGTGCTCGTGCTCAGTTTGAAAACAAAAAAAAATTCTTAGAGGCATTTTATTTCAACACTGCAGTACCATTTGATTAACACTGAGTCAACAAGGTTCAATAAGGTGCACGCCTTTATAATCTCAAATGACATCTAGAATGCCTCAACGAAAAAGAAATATTTCCTTTCTTTTCTAGTGATTTTTTCACTCCAACAATCCTTTGGTGTGCTACTTCGCATCCTCTGGTGACTCTCATTTGGCTCCAACCTTTCAATCATCTCAAGTATACAATATATATATAAACTTTTTCTCCATTTTCATATTTTAAATTTCTTAATTTTCTACTGACTCTTTTCTTCATCAGATTTTCATAAGCAACAAGCTTATTTTATCAATGGGAATCACCTTAATTACCTTTCAAAAGGCTATTATAAATCTTCAAGATTCCATCTAATCTAAAACAAGGCAAAGACAAAGTAGGCAGAAGAAGCACACAATGACTAATACAGTAGTCCCTTTAGTTTTTATTAATATCACAAACATGTACTAAATTTCTGAAGCAAACATCCAAACCTAAACCTAAACCTAAACCAAACCTGAAATCTTTCAAATCGAAATCACAATCTATGATTAATAAAATCCATTTGCGACCAAAATAGGTTATAGATAAACTACAATCGAAGATCAGGAAGGAGCTAGTTGGGACAGTTGCTTGGCAAGAGCTTTTCACACAGATCGACAGGGGCTTTTGACGTAGGAGCTTGAGGTTGTTAGGAGCTTTTCACGTCTGTGGGGTACAGATGCTTGAGCAAGGAGACATGAAGGAAAAAATTCCCCCTTATGCCAACTTCTCCCATTTCTGCCCATGTTTCATATGCACAAACTCCCATTATAAGGATTGACGATAGTCTGTTTTCCACCTAAATTGAAGATAATGACCTTTTGGACCTTCCAGTGAGAAGTCAAAGATTTACTTTGTCAAACATGTGTAACCCACCTATTACGTCCAGAATCGACAGAGCTTTAATTTACTGATATGGAAACTCAATTGCAAAGTTCCAAGGACCGGTGAGACCTGGTTCTGATCACATACTACTATAGTTAGACACTGCTGGCCACCGTTTTTGGTTGCCCCTTCAGACTAGAAAATGCTTGGCTAAAGGATAAGGAGTTTCATATTCTGGGAGAAGGTGCTTGAGGAATGGAAGTTACTGGATCGGCTCTCAAATTTATAGCTGAGAAACTCAGGAAAATCAACATTGCTGTATTAAAAAGGAAAACGGAAACTAAAACTAAAAAGCACCCAAGGAGAGGGCACAATCTAGAAATCATCCAAAGTCTAAACAGAAAAGGGAGGGAAGGGCTGGAAGATGAAGAGAGGGACAATAGCTTTCAAATACGAAATTGGTTGTTTAATGAAGGAAGAAAAAATCTTTCAAACGCAAAGGTCTCGTGAATTGTCTAAGGGAACAAAACTACAACATCGTGTTTTTCCATAAGTGTGCTAATGATGGATTTGCAAATGGATATTCAAAATCCTGAATTTGATTCAAATTCAGATCTGCTTAGCATGAAATTATCCAAATCTGAAATTCAGCATACTTTAATTGGGTTTTGAAATTCATATTTGAAAAATCAAATGAATACAGATATACATGATATCCACAATCTAGAAATCATCCAAAGTCTAAACAGAAAAGAGAGGGAAGGGCTGGAAGATGAAGAGAGGGACAATAGCTTTCAAATACGAAATTGGTTGTTTAATGAAGGAAGAAAAAATCTTTCAAACGCAAAGGTCTCGTGAATTGTCTAAGGGAACAAAACTACAACATCGTGTTTTTCCATAAGTGTGCTAATGATGGATTTGCAAATGGATATTCAAAATCCTGAATTTGATTCAAATTCAAATCTGCTTAGCATGAAATTATCCAAATCTGAAATTCAGCATACTTTAATTGGGTTTTGAAATTCATATTTGAAAAATCAAATGAATACAGATATACATGATATCCACAATTAAAATCAAATTTGAATTTGTTTATTTATATAATCAGATATCCTCATATTCAACATTATTTATATATATTATTTTATTTATAAATTTATTACTTTATCATTATAATTTTTTATAATATTTATAATTTTAAATATAAAATAATCATAATCTAAAATCAGATGTCTTGATTCAAATATTTAGACTAAAATTTTTACAAATAAAATATAGAATGTCAATGCAAAACAGTTATATTCAAATTTAGATTTTCAGACAGTTTTTTTAGGATTGACATTATCACTTTTGAATTCGGACAACTAGAATAAATTTTCCCTGAGTCAAATTTATTGGAATTTGGATAAATCCCCCAAATAGGAATTCAGATATTTAGATAGTTATCAGAATATTAACTAAATGGATTTAGATTACCCAGATATTAAACAGATGCGGATTCAGATACAGGTCTATTCACTTCAACTACGATCCATTTACATACAGCACCAGCTAATGAAAGAAGAATGAATTCCGTCAACAAAATTTGGATTGGGAACTGGATATTGCAATTGTGGAACATTGCTGAAACCTATTCTCAAAATAGAATACTTGATGCCCAAAGTGGAAACTGGCAAACCTGTTGCAGCTCTCTGAGGTAGATGGAAATGAGCTGATTGCCAGATTTCTCCAAAGAAGAGGTCAAACAGGCTGTTTTTTTGGCATGGAGGGAGAGAAAATTCCAAGTCCAAATGTTAAGGGATGTTTTCATCACCACGTTTGAAACCTCATCAGAAAACAGAAAGAAGAGTAACTCTAGTTTCCTTTGAAAGACTGACTTTATCTTCTAAGAAGGTTTTTGACAGCATTAAGTAGAAGTTTCTCATAGCTGCACTCCAGGCCTACAACTTTCCACTGGAATGGCTTGGCTGGATTGCCAATGTTCTTCAGCCACTGGATCTGGGCCGATTAATGGTGAGATGTAGAGGCCATTTCTCTTTCCATAGAATGATTAGGCAAGGCGACCTTCTGTCACCCTTTTTGTTCAACATAAATGTAAATGTTCTGACTTCTATGTGCCATAAGCAGTAGGCAATGCCTGGTTGGACTGCTGGCAGGTTGGCAAACAGCTCAACATTTCCATCATACGGTGCATAGACAACAGTTTACCTTTTTGTGGGAATAGTAACACACAAGTTCACAGAATTAAATTTCTCTTAAGACTTTATGAGCTGATTTCCAAGCTAAAAAGCAAATTTCAACAAAGTTCTGTGGTTAGCATACACATGGCTTGCATACAGATTGAAGGGATTACCGGTATTCTTCAATGTTAGGATGAGAAGACTCCAATAAATATCTTGACCTCCCGCTAACAGCTTCAAAACCAAAGAAGTGACTGAAGCGGGCTCATTGACAGGGGTGGATGAATGCCCATTCAGGTCGAAAACAAAATGCCTTAGAATGGGAGGCCACATCACTCTTGTGAAGATGGTCATTGGCAGTATTCTGATTTTCTATATGTATTGACTCTAGATTCTTGGGTTGATTAAAACCTAGGAAAGAAAAATAGGTTTTGGCTGTCTAAATTTAGTCCAATGAGAAGATGTATGTAAACCACAGAAATATGAATGGTTTGGGGAAAAATCTTTGCAGGTAATGAATAAGGCCCCGTCTGTAAATAGTGATGGCAAGGGTAGCTGAATGAAGGTGTTTTATCAACAGCAAATATGTGTCTCCACATAGAGGGTCTGTGCCTAAGCACTCACTGGATTCCATTATTTAGCACAGTTTACCTTGTAGAAGTTCATGAAGATCAACCTTAGCAACAAGATCCTATGTTGGATCAACCTTAGCTATCAAGTGGGATCAGGCAACAAGGTCCTATGTTGGAAAGATTGATGACTGGAGAGACTCCTGTGTGAGCTGTCTTTGCATGGCCAGTCATAGCAGATGTTACAAAATGGGAAAGAGATAGGCAGCATTCGGATCTTAATCTCAGAAGACACATCAAGGAAGATGTAATGGGGCAACTGATACAGCTTCGGCCAGACCAGATCCAACTTTCCCGATACATCAAGGAAGATTTGACCATAGAAATACACATAAAAAAGGATTCTTGTAGTTGATCCTATCTAGTGGGATTACAACTCGAATTATTATTGTTGTTATTGTATCATTTGCCAATGTTCAAGTAACAGAATATGATACAACATGAAAATATTCCTGGTGTCATTACCAAGAATATTTCTTGAAGTTTCCTCACTTTTATGGATTTATTTCCTATGTATGGCATAGATCCCTGCGTATGTAAGGGCATCCAATGGTAGAAATCATCCACCAGTAAGAAATTTCCCAATGATAATACCAGGTATGCATTAATGATACAATAGGATAAAAGCCAAAAACAATATTAGAAACAGAACCCTGACAAATGAAAAATTGAAAACCAAATAGCATATTGTTAAAATGGAAATTTGATAATGAAAGCTGAAAGAAAATTAAAAATAAGCTAGTTTTTTAAGAATAAAGTGAAATGTTGTTTGCCTACTAGTTACCTTCCCATCTCCTTTTCTCCGTTTTTCCACTTCTGAAGGCCATTCTGCAAGCTTCTGGAGTTCTTTGCCAATGTTTGGTTTCTTGCGATCAGGTAAATTCTGTTAGGCATACGAAATAAAAGAAAAATAAATAAACATTTTATAACTGTACCAAAGTAAATATAAAGACATAACAGAATAAAAAGTATTACAAGAATATGAGACTAACATATCTGATCATTTAAATATTATGCTGCAGTAGTACTCTATTATAACATTGTTACTTTAAATAAAGATATTTGAGGTATACATCGAATAAAAGTTTTTATCATTATAATAAGTTGATAATAAATTTATAATTTTTAGAAAAATTATAGAGAATAAGTTCCTGTACATTATTAAGGAAAAAAGGCAAAAGTTTATGCATCAGTTTGTGCATTCAGGCAAGGCTGCCTTTTCTACCAAAAAAAATTTGCTAGGAGGGACCAGCTAGGGAGAGGAAATATGGGTCTGGGATCTTAAATAGACTTTTCTCTGAAAGATTCTGCAATTAATCAAACTTGCTATTGCTTGTCATGGTTGGCTGTAGAGGTCTGGTTGATGGAATGCCAAGCTAAAGGACATAGATTGCTGCCTTTGCATTGCCCATTAAAATATATAGTGTTGTCTCTCTCTACCATGGGGTCCCTTGTTGAATGGTGGAAGGAGATGCAGAAAAAATCACCAACATTAAAAGTAAGGAATAAAATTTCAGTATCATAATGAGGATTTATCCCCCCGAAAAAAGGAAACATAACAAGGATAAGAGGATTATCACATTGGTGGAAATGGCCAAAAAACTCCAAATTTAACTTGAAATTTAATAATTAGATAAAAAAACTATATAAGTATATAAAAATACTTAGATAAGTTTTCTAGACAGTCATCACAGATAAAATGTCACATAGATTGAAATAAGTACTCACAAGCATGAAAAAAAGAATTAAATCATACAGAAATGGTAGAAATATATTGCATAATATCAAAGGATTTGAAATATAATGAAAACAGACTAAAAAATCAATTTCAAGTCAAATGCCTTGGAGATTTGCAGTATTCTTGTCCTTGTAGAAATAAATTATTATTGGAACATTTGACTATTTCCTCTACATCAGCTAACGACTGTCATCTAAGTTGCAAAATCTATGATACTCCACATCCCATCAGTAATACTCTAAATTAGGTATGTATATAAGATACCATATTTGTGGAAAGTGACGAAGTATTGCCATGATATCCTAAAGTTATTCCAAGGGAGGAGGTGGCACTAGTATTTGAGACACTTGGAAAGAGTCGTATGCACCACAATTAGATCCCACAACTCCTACACCTTGTTATGTAGTGGCTTGGCTCGAGTGATGACGAATTTATCCATGTACCATCAAAGTAATAACTAGATGGATCATGTGATCCTTTGTAAAGATCCTAAGGTTCAAATCAAGGATCATCCATTTGAAATCCACCAAAGATTTTTGACAAAAATGATTGTATATGTCCCTTAAACTGTCGTCTGTTTCCAGTCTGTTTCTACATGTCATCAATAGTTTGTCTGGAGAGATATAATTGTGAGAATATTTTGGCAGTATTCCCAGGTTGGAATTAGGATAATTCCTGATATAATGAGATCAAAACATATTTTACCATTACCAGTGTTTTTCTTCACTAGAAGTACTACGGGTAATATAAATTTGAAGATCTAATGCACTAGAAAATTAGAGAAAACAAGATGGAAGCATACTGCATGTATGCCATCTGAAATGAAGCATGTGGATGCTCCATTTCTAAATGTCATACATAGTTTCCTACTTTGATACCTACCTATCTATCAATGCAAGTACTCTTTAATCATTTATTAGCCATCTGTTCTCTTATCAAAGGAACAAAAGTCTTATCAGCTTGTGATCAAGAAAGTCAAGCATAATCCACTTTATTCTAAAAAATAAAACAAATTCACTAGATTCATATTCTAATATAATCATATAATTACAAAGAAACTTTCAATTAGTTGTTACCTGACTGAGAACATGAATAACAGCAGAAGCACTTTCTGGCTTCTTTTCCAGTAGAAATCCCTGGTAAAATAAGAATTCTTCAGATGCCAACCACATTCTTAACAATGATAAAGAATATACTACTAAAATTTCAAAAAGACAAAGGAAAAAAATAAAACAGAGCATTATCAAGCAGATAAAGCAGCAGTGATAACAACAACAAAATTAGTTAGAAAGAAGCATCGCAGTAAATGGGCAAGGATACTGATCTATCATGCAGTCATTGCAACAGTTAAGAAAAAACTGATCACTTGTTTGTCTCCTGCTTGGTTAGCAGATCTGTTTGAGGTAGCATGCTACCACTTGCAATCAAAGGAAGGCGATCAATTCTCCAGCATAATAGATCTTTAGAAGAAAGTATCATTTTTAGTGAAGGGAAAGATGACACCTGCAAACAGAGGATTATTCTTCTGACTCACGCAGGTTGTTGGGGCTTATGATGGCACCGGAATAAGATCAAATTTGATTAGAAGGCCTGCTTTTTAACGGAGATTATAGGAAAGGCAAGGGGTTCTTTGAGTTGTGGGTGAATGCTTTTGATATTTCTTATTTGTATTTTTCCTTTTGGATTATCATTTTGGTAAATGATGTACTTTTCTGGATGTTTCTTTTATTAATGAGGCTCATCCTCCACATTTTCACAAAAAAACCAAGGGAAAGCATTCCAAAGCATAAATAGCACCAAGAACAAAGAAAAACAAACTGCAAATAAAACCAGAAATTATATCATTATGAAGGGTTTGTAAGAGAACTGAAAAAGGAAGTTCTGCTAGTGAATGCCTCAGGGAACCTGACACTCAGAACAAAACTAGTAACACATGTCCTCAAGGAATGCTACACTCCAATTTTCTTTTCTTCTTAGCTACCTATTCTACCCAAGGTTTTAAATTTTGGTTTCATACTGGATATCAGGCTCACAAAAATAGGAAAAGCACAGAACTTCGGTTGAAATTTCAGTGGAAATGCAGCAAATTTACAAAAGTCCATGGAAAAAGATAAAAATCTCTAAATTTTGGTTTAAAACTAAGAGTATAAAACCAATTGAGAAATTTTTATATTTGCCATGTTCTAACGTCAATTAATAAAGCTAGATGTCCTAGATTTCAATTTTAGATCTATATGATATATGTAAAACATAAATCAATTAACAAAAACATACGAGAAGAATAACACCATCAGGAAGGTCAGAGTGAGAGACTCTTATGAGGGGAGGGTGGATGCAGTGGAGCCATGAAGGTATTGGCAGAACACTACAGGATGTTTTCAGTAAATCTAAATCTTCTGGTTGGAAAACACAATGGCTTCCAGACTGAATTCTAAGACTGAAAGAGGATGATGCATGTCAATGGCTGGGGAGATTCTGAGAAAGCACCTCATCTGAACAGTTACCCAATCATTTTTCCAACAATTACGGGATATTATTTTTTATTCCACATCCATAAATCACATGGAGCAGAGGACATTGGAGATTGTACCTTACGTCAAATTTGTTTTTGTACAATGCACCTGCTACTCAACGTAGGGCCTTTGGGGCTTCTAGATTTCCTCAAATGTAGATGTCCAGCAGACAGGTTTGTAGCTACTTAAGAATGCATATCTGAAATGTGGAATTCATTAACGAGAGGTATCGTTTGCAACATTAGCTTTAGGAAGGCATTTGATAATATTTATAGGTGGTTTCTGTGGGAAGACTTGAATGCACATGCCTTCTTGGTCAGGTGTATTTTTTGGGTCAAACATGTTTTGAAATCTGGCAAGGGATTTGAACTAGTGAATGACATTTGAAAATGGCATTTTTGTTTGTTTGGAAGGGGTTCCACGACATTCACCAAGGACATCCTCTTTCACCATTACTTTTCAATTTGCGTGAATATGCATTCTTTCATGTGATGGAGCTGTTAGTGTGGCATGATTGGACAGTCAGTTGGTCAAAAAATATACTCTCTATTCTTCAATTTGCAAATGATACTTAACATTATATGGCACTTCTTCAGAGTGTCTGAAATAGTTAAAATTCCTTCTTTGTAATTTTGAAATGATCTCTGGGCCTAAAATGGTAAAGCACATAGAATATGCCAATGATACTTAAATGTCATATAGAGCTTCTGTGGTGCACCCAAGTAAAATTCATTCTTCATAACTTTGAGATGATTTCTGGGTTTAAAATGATATAACACATTCATCAAGAAGATCCTCTATCACCACCACTTTTCATTTTAGGTGTGAATGCTTGCTTTCATGTGATGAAGCTATTGGTAAGGAGTGATTGGACAGACAGTAGGCTGGTCAGAAGAAAAAGTCTCTATTTTTCAATATGTCAATTATACTATGGTCTATGATATTATAGGAAACTTCCTTGAAGAACCTAGCATGGTTAAAATTCCTTCACATCTTTGAAATGATTTCTAGGTTTAAAATGATATAGCACATGGAAGCAGATTGAATAATTTTCCAAGGGTGTCCACAACTTGTAGAGGTAATGATACCTATAATTGGACCTTATCTATATTTCATTGGTGGGGTCCTCATGCATTGGGTTTACCATTCTTATTGACATAAAATGTTATCGTCTTGAATGATGACATGCCACACAATGTATTTATAATATTTGAAAAGGGAGCTTCCTATCAAAATTCAAAATAGATACAACAAGCATGTATTGACTACTTCCAACAAGCATGAGCAAACAAATCCGTGGTGTTTATTTAGAAATTCCACGATGAATTTTTTCTTTGGGTGCAAGATAATTTTTAGTAAGGAATTTGGAAAAGGCTTGAGGTAATTGGGAAGGATAATTCATAAGTTCAACCAGATGTTTTCTAAGAATCCATCCAAATTTTTACACCAGTTATTACCAAAGTCAATGTGGCTATTAAAAAGACTCACCAAGATGGTGATTTTGTTTGATATGCAATTGTCAATTAACGTGCATAGAAGGCCCAAGTGAAGCAATCAAACCTAGTAACTAGCCATGAATTAATTAATATAAAATCTACTAAAACTGACAGTGTTAAATATAAAAAGAGAAAATATCTACAAACAAATATTGTCATGTAAATAAAAATTGAAAATTAACACTGCCGAACCACAAACAAATATCTACAATAATATAGAGAAAATACACTGAGTTTAGGCATGATTCAAAAATAATGTCACCTTAGCACATGAAAGACCGCTTGAAAGGGTTTGATTCTTCACAGAATTTGATCTTAACTTTTCAATTTTCCATATAGAAGCAGCATCTCCTGCAAATATCATAATTTTTCATCACATATTCACGTCCAACTGAGCAAGAATACTGCAGACAAAGTAATGCAACGCATGATTGGTAAATATATCTCAAATGCTTCACATTTGATCTCCTGAAGTATTGATATTCCATGCAATCAAGATTTCACAATCTTGAAGATCTGGTAATCAACCAATCATTATTTATATAATTTGCACAAATCATGCTTTTCATGAAGAATCTTATTAGATAATACGAACCAGAGGTACAAAAGGGGTGACCTAGAAAAAAGATCATGTGTTAAAAATCATGCTTTTTAAAGCAAGTGCCTAGATGCCGCCTAGGCACACAGGTAATTTTTGAGGTCCAAGTGGTCGGGTGCCTAGACCTATAATGCTTATAAAGTATTTTTTAATATTATGCTACCCAAAAACATAAGTATTTTTAATATTATATTGTATTTCTTAAATTTTTTATTTAATGTTTTACGTTATTGATATAATTATGGATTGATTTGAATTGTTTGGTCACTTCCATCCTCATAAATTTAATGTTTTGTATACTGATAATATATTTTAGCTCTTGTCAACTTCAAAAAATTTTTATTATTACTATTGGCGGAATTAAGCATTTTATTTTTCTATGATTTACATATAAGTATTTTTATTATTTATAATATTTTATTAATATATTTTAAAAAAAACTCGTTTCTTAAATACATATATTGTAAATTATTATCCTAACCTAACTGCCTAGGCATCCAGGCCCCCTAGCTCATTGTCATGACACCTTAAAAAGTGCAGTCAAAATGTTAAGAGCATTACTACATCCAGAATAGACTTAAGAAAACACGATACCAGGCAGATAAATTGAGACACTCTTTTTCCAGATCTGACACAGGGTAAGAGAAAGCCAATAGTGGCTTTATTGAAAACACCAAAAATGAGCAAGTTGGACCTGAAACACATAAATCAGCTGGCAACATGGGGCTGACCTTGACCCAAGATGAGCTTGAACTCCAAGAAAAACCTATATTCAGCTCAAACATAGACTATGTTGTGACGGTTGTCTGATTCATGATTTTGGCCCTCTAAGTTTTAGTTTTTAGGAGTTGGATAAAAAAATGTTTTTCCACAATTCATGAATATATAATATAAACAAACATCAAAGATTATCAAAAAGGTTGTGCTGGTAAGAAACAGCATTCATCAACGTGATGTCTCTTAGTTAAGAAATGATGTAAGATCATTTTGACTAAAGAGAATGAGACTTCATTAATTTGGAAACTTTTCTAATGTCAATGGTAAATTCAAAGAGAAAAGACATAGGAAGAGTTGGAGAAGAGAAAGGAGAATTATTTTTCATTCAATTAGTAAAAGGGTACATGAGACAGATATATATCTTGGTGATATAATCAGATATCCATTTAGCATAAATAGATCTCCAAATACTAATAACCCTTATAACACTCACTCTCAAGTTAAAACATATATATCTAATATGTTCAACTAGTTACATGGATGCTCAACAAACTCTACACTAAGACTTTTAGTAAAAATATTTGCATGTTGATCTTTTGACTTGGTATACAAGATTAATACGATTCCTCTCATGACATTATTATTGATAAAATAACAATTAACTTCAATGTATTTGATTCTCTCATGAAATGTTGGCCACTTACGATTCCTCTCAACTTATTTGATTCCTCTCATGATATATTACTGCTTGGTTATCATAATGCATACACATAAGCATCTTAATTACAAATCCCAATTCTTGAAGTAGAGATTTTAACATCATTTTGCATGTCATTTGAACTATTACTCTATACTCTACCTCTACACTAGACTTTAATACCACATTCTATTTTTAACTTTGCCAAGTTACAATATTTCTTCTAATATATGTGCAATAACCTGAAGTTGATTTCTTATTAATTTTATCTCTAGTATACCCTGCATTAGAAAACTTTCAATTCTCAAATGGCCACTTCTCTCATAGATAAGTCTCTTTCCTAGTACATAAATTGACTATAAAGATTTACAGTAAAGGTAATACCCAACTTTGTAATAGTGAGATATATAAGCTTGTCCACCAACCTCCTGTATCTTTTGGAATCCTCTAACAATGAAGAAGTCTCATCCCAAAAGGTAGGATTCTACTCTATTAGAGTGTTTTCCAGTTTGCATCCATCTAATCTTGTTTTCTTTAGTAGATCTAAAACATACTTCTTTTAGGATAGGGATAACTTCCCATTGGAATGTGTAAACTCAATTTTCAAGAAATACATTAGTTTTCCCATATCCTTGGTGGCAAAAGTGTTTGTTCAAAAACTATTTGACTTCAACAGTAATGACAACATCATCTTTTGTCAATAATATATCAAGATAGATTGCTAGTATGACATGTCTTCTAGGGATCTACTTTACATAGATTGAATGATCTACCACACAACTACAAAACCCACCACTGTATACAACTTTGTTGAACTTTTCAAACCAAACTTTAGAACTTTGTTTAAAGCTATAAATAGCTTTTTTGAGTATACATACACGAGTCTCCCTTTGAGTAGCATAACTTGTAAGTTGTTTTATTAAAACTAGTTCTACAAAATCACTACATGAGAAGACATTCTTCACGTCAAGTTGAGAAATCTACCAAGACTGATTGACTACAATAGAAAGAAGCACTCAAATGGAATTAAAGTGGGCAATTAGGGTAAACATCTAAAGGGTAATCAACATCACAAGTCTACTAAAAATGATAAGCTACTAACCAAGCTTTGTATTGATCAATGGTGTCATTAGGTTTGTGTTTAATGACATAAATCCAACAACAAGACACTATATGCACCCTTAGAAGACATAGAACAAGGTCCTACATGCACTTCTGGAGGACATGGAACAAGGTCCCACATGCATCAAGTGTGGAGAGCAGGCATCTTCTTGTCTATAGTAATCTTCTAGTGTGGAATTTGAAGAGCCTTCTGATAAGTCCTAGGTAAAGACTTTGTAGAAATGAATAGGGCAAATTGGTGAAAAGTATCACCAATGTGAGCATAGGAAACAACATGAAATGTAAGATGTTGAATACAAGTGTAGGTGCCCTTATGTAAGGCAAGTAGATGATCATCAAGTAAATCAAAGCTAGAAGTAGGTGCATCTAGGATGGAGGATAGCAGAGCCAAAACATTTAGAAGTGGTCATAGTCGACGATGATATACCTATAGAGGTTGTTGTTCATCAACATAAAAAACAGGAACAACTTTAGTTTGTGTGGCAAGTAAGTAGAAGTCACCCTTAAGAGGAACAAGACAAGGAAGAGGAATAGGTTAAGACTCTTGAGAGACATCAACTTCAACACCAGAGTGAAAGTAAAATTAAGATTCGAAAAAAGTAACATCCATAGAAATATAATATCAACAACTAGGATAGTGAAATAGATAGTATCCTTTTTACATATGAGAGTAACAAACAAAAATACATTTGATAGCACGAGAAGACAATTTATCCAAGCTTAGAGAAAGATCTTTGATAAAAGCTACATAACCAAAAGCACAAGAAGACAAAAGAAATAAGTCTCTATCAAGATAGAGACAATGAATGAGAACATCCCCCCAAGGAAGTTGAGGACATTCAATTAATCAAGAAGGCGACAAGAATAACATCAAATCACAAATACTTGGGAACATGTATCTACAACATCAGGGTTCAGGCTACATAAAAAATGTGGCGATGTTTTCTTTTAGCGACTTCATTTTGTTGAGATGTATGAGAGTAAGTAGTTTAGTGTAAAATTCTCAATGAAGAGTAAATCAATTAAAAATCACTTTACATAAATTCAAGGGCATTATTAGTATGCAAAATTTTTAGGCAAATAGAGAATTGATTTTTGATTTAGCAATAAAGGTTTTGAATACATTAAGCATACTATGACAATTTTTTAACAAATAGATCCAACATACACGAGAATAATCATTGATAAAAACAATGTAATATTTATGACCACCAACAAATATAGTATGTTCAGACCTCAAATATCCCAATGAATTAAATCAAACATATTTTTAGATGAAACAAGATGCAAGTACTTAAAAGTAGCACAAGTGTACTTCCTAAGCTAACATGACTTACAATCAAAATGGGAAATAGTAACCCAAGGAAGTGTCTAACGTAACTTCTCATGGAATGGATGACTCAAGCAATAGTGTCACAAAACAAAAGATTCTGAAATTGACATATAAGCTAACAGTCCTCAAGGTATATAATCATGAATCAACCAATATACGTCAGTACCTCTTTTACGATCCAAACTAATCCTCCTCTTCATTTGCAAGTCTTAAAAGGTACAATGGAAATGGAAGAAGATTATTAAACATTGTAACTCAATGGTAATAGTATTGATAGATAAGAGGTTGAAAGAAAATTTAGGTACATATAAGACATTGTTCAGCCTAATCTACATAGAGGCTTGAACATTCTCTTGACCAAATATAAAGCATGAATGGTCATCGACAATAGTAACATTGATTTTATCTAAAAGGAATATAAGATGGTCAAACAAAGAAAATGTACCTAAGATGTGGGAAGAGACTCTAAAGTCTATAATCTTTTTGATTGGGCTTCCCTCGAAATCCGAAGGGAATGTTCCTAGCACCCGATCATTGAAGGGAGAGGGATTCCATTGAAACCTAAAGGGAATGTCTTAAGTTCGAACTATCCCTAGAGGCTATTAGGGCAATAACATTTTTGGTACTTAGATGATGAAAGAAGGCATGAGCATTCATAGCTATGGTTTGATGAGGATATAGTAACTATAGGAGTAGAAGATGATGTTGCAATAACTTGAAGTGTATTTGTAGCCACATTAGCTGTTTGTGTCAGAGACTTCCCAAACTTGTCTCAACATTTTTCTGAATGATGTTCAAATCTCTTACAATGATGGCATTTGATCACTACTTAGTCCTCCCTGATCATTGCACCCTCCCCCTCCACATTTGTGACTCCATAAAGAAAAGGCAGCAAGAGCAGAATAATCAACTACTAATGATGTAGATTGAATGGAGAGACACATGACTCAAGTAAAGGTTTCATCAAGGTCAGACATCTGATCTGCTCCCAAGATATGACCACAAAGTTGAGATGCAATCTCTAGATTTACACTAGCCAAATAAATGACCACAACTAATTCCTCCCTATATCATTGAAAGGTAAAAATATCTGTAGTAGGAGGTTGATAGATATTAAGCTTATCTATTAACCCACGTAATATGTTATAAGGTTTTTGACATGTCTTGCCCTCCTGTTTCAATTGGAACAATTGTTCATAGACTTGAAATGTCTTAGATATATTCTTTTTAAAATCAATAGTTTTCTAAAGGTTGTCCTAGATTTTCTTTGCAAGACGAAGCATAGTCACACTAAGGGCAATAGTGGACTCCATACTAGAAAACATTTAGGACACAATCATAGTATTATCTACATGTCGATCTTTATAACTCGAATTTTTAATATCTGGTGGATTTTAAATGAGATGATGTTCCTGACAGTGAACAATGAAAATAGTTTCAAAACTTTGTGTCCATAAAATGTAGTGCTTGCCATTCAGTTTTTCTGATACACTTAGAAAACTCTTGATTAGTTGCTCCTTGGTAGTCATGGTCTTTATTGAACCACACAGTCACAAACCCAACAGCTGAACCAACACAACAAAATTGATATTTCCACACAAACAATAGTACAACAGGACAATAACCATAGAATTGGAAACTTGGTTAAGACTAGCACTCTCACTTCTAGCTGGAAAATGAAACAAAACCGTTGGATAGAAGTATCAACAACACACCCTCAAACAACGGCTGGTCAGATGATAGCGACCCAGCAACAAACTAGTGATGAATCAACCAATGTAGGGCAAACGAACACGGGTGACAACTGACAAACTTTGGCAACCAAGCATCCAGAAGCTGTAACTTCAGATGAACAGCTGCATCTCAAACTGTAACAACCGGGGAAATACTATCAGCATCCAACAACCACAAACCAGTGGGAGGAAGAGAAGGACGTGACTAATGTGCAGAGAGAGTAGACCCTGATCATCGATGCTAAAGGGGGAGAAGGGAGGAAGATTTAGATATGGGGGAAGGTGGTGGTGAAGCTTGATGCCAATTCTTAGGTTGCTTTTGCCTTACCAAGTTGGAGAAGAGGAAGGAGAATTATTTTTCATTCAATCAATAAAAGGGTACATCAGATAGATATATATCTTGGTGATATAATCGGATATCCATTTAGCATAAATGGATCTCCAAATACTAATAACCCTTTTAACAGGAAGAGGTGCCATATGTCCCCCCATTCTCAAATATAACATATTTACCCACCCCCACCCCCCTCCAATTACATTCCTGAAGACAATATAGCACTTGGCAAATAGAACGTAGATCCACTAAGGAATATACCTGAAGTCCTCCTTTCAATCTCTTTGCCTCTTTAGTAATAACACACCCAAAGAACAGGTGACCCACTTGCTCTTGGTAAGCACCAAAGAGAGGAGAACTAAGATCTGACATCTTGATTCATTTGCTTCTATAACATTTAGGGTTAACCAATCACCCAAGTTATCATCCAATGGCCACTCGTCCTCCCAAATCAGAGCCCTATGTCCTGATGCAACCTTAAAATCAGTGTGTTGTTCCAATAAAATCTTGCAACTAAAGTAAACAATGCCAAAAGTGAGTCCTGCTTTTTAGATTGAATTGAACATTCCAATGCCTGAAGGATGCTGCACATCTGTATTTTCCATTGAGAACTATAACCTAGAAAGCCTTCTCATTGAAAAGAAGAACCTTATTCACCTCTCCTAGATCATTGAAGCTTAATCATCCATTTCTAATTGGTTCACAAAACCCCTTCCATCACACCAGGTGCATATCTGATTTCTTAGAACCAAACACAGACATTACCTGCATTTTCCCTCCAAGGCTTGCACCACCCCAGTTGGTAGTTCAAAAAACATGTGAGAGCCAAGAAAATTCATTTTCAGCCCATTAATTTTCTATCCATTTTATCCAGTAGAAATCAACACTCCTTCTTAAAAGAAATCTCCTACTTGATTTACCATTGATTAACACTGACCTGGAAGCTGAACTAAGAATGTTTTGAGTCCATGCAATCCATTTAGCTGGAAAAACATGAGCCTTCAACACATCCATTAAGAATTTGCTGTTTAAGTTGTCAAACGTCTTCATCAAGTCTATTTTGCACACAAATCCAGATTTATTCCACTTGTAGTAATCTGACAGCTTCCTAAGCTTGAGATGAAACCATCTACAAGACTTTAGCCATGTATGAACGTCATTTAGACCAGTTGAATCATCTTGTCCATCATTGCAAGCAGCCCATTGGTGAGAATCTCTGTAATAATCTTCATCATTGTATTCATTAAGTCTTTGCACCAATAATTTTAGGGATGAGCAAGATGAATGTGTTATCAATGCAATCTCTGCCTTTATCCTCTCCCCAGAATTCAGCCATTATAGATTCCAGGTCAGCACACACCTGTTTATATAGTCCTTAAAATGCCACAGGAACCCCATTTGGACCCAGGCCCTCCTTGGCAGTAAGATGACCTTTCTCCTGGGTTATCTTTTTGGAATAGCTATTGAAGCTTCTTCTGATCATGTTCTAACAGAATCTCTTTTTTGTATCTCCAGCCAAAATTATGTATCGGTCAAATGTGTTATTGAAGGTAAGCAGCTACATATAACCAAAATTTTATGGAATTAAAAGGAGATTGAAATCATGTGACATTATTGTTAGCCTTCATTACCCATTAGAAACATTCACCTTAATCCATGTTATGTTGATTGTGATGCTGGAGACACCTTACTGGAATTCCCGCAAGGAAATTGGCACTTAATGAAAAGATGCCCAGGTATCGTTGATTCTATCCTTCAAAATTGAATCAAAGCCTTAGTGCCTACATGCTTGGCTTTTGTGGAGTAGCCAGCATTATGGCCATTATAGGTTGCTTGTTGTGCTTTATTTATAGCATTGGAACTAGCTAAAATAACATCACAATGGAAAGACACGTCAATTTTTCAACCTGGAATTCCATGTCTTATCAAGTATGTTGACGTACAAAAGTTTCATTAGTATCACCAAGAGTCACAAGCAAGCATTGAGTTCTTTCAGGTAACTAGTAAGAGATATAAGTTGTCAAATAGCCCAAAAAGGAAGGAAAAAAGAGCGGAGAAATCAAGATGTACCCCTGTTTGCAGCAAATTCCATCCAGGTATCAAATGTAGATTGATGCAGTTTCACACCAGCTTTCAAGAATTTTCTCGAGTATATGGATATAAGATCCCATTTATTGGCATTGTAGCAAATACTGTACAAAAATCATTCAATGGTGAATATGAATATCATGGAAAGTTGACAGTATAACAAACTCCTAAATTACTAATGATGACAAATTGTTCTGGCATTTTTTGCTGTCTTCATTTCATCAGTTGAGTGATGGGGATTATCAAGTTACAAATGTATTTTATTTACATGTTATTTTGTTTATTTCAGCTAATATACAAATCAGATTAGTGTACTATTCGATTTGTTAGTAAGGTTTTTTTAGCAGCAACAAATAAATATATTAAAAGCAATAAAATCAAAGGAGGCCTACACAACCATAGGTAGACTGAAACAGAAAAAGAAAGCCTAAAGGTTCCAGACAAGAAAACTCATAACCTAAAAGAGAACAGACAAAGAAACTGCTCAAAAAGGCAGGGAAAAACAACTCTGCAAGGCACGTAAGGTCTCAAGGGACTCAAGCCAAGCCATGGTTGCTGCATCAGAAAGATCGTTATCAACTCTCCAACTTCTAAACCACTCAACTACACAACCCACAATCTTGGACATGAGATATTGCTCATCATGAGTTGTGCCCCACAAGATCCTGTTATTTCTTTCCAACCACATACACCACCATATAATATAAGGGACGATCCTCCATAGCACCTTCCAGACCCTATCACTACAACCTCTACTCATCCACCGATCTCAAAAGGCTAACATGTCGATCTCAGGTTGGGGATGCAACCTAATCATATATCTCCATCATACACTAATAGAGAGGCAGCATAGAAAAGATGTCAAATGCTTCCCTCTGATTGATAACAAAGTTGGCAAACACCTGCAAGTTGTATTCCCCACCTTTGTAACACTGATTTGGTAGGAATACCTTTGTGCCAAAGTTGCTACTTTGCTGTTCTAACTCTGAACTCACCAAAAGTCAAAGACTTTGTAAAGAGTCAACCAAAAAGACTCCTTCCCCACTCCATCTTCAATTCATTGCCATAGGAGAGACCAGTGAAGAGCAATAAGTATGGAGACTTCCTTCTTAGGTGGACACCTCATACTACCTCTACCTTAAAATACTCAGAGCGCTCTGCAACACTGACCTAGGTGGAACATGCACTAGAGAAAAACATTGGAAACAGCAAGGCCAAGGGCAAGTCACCTACCCAAACATCCATCTACAAAATAACCCCCACTCCATCCACAACCACCAACATCGATACAAACCTTACTACTCACTCCACACCCAGGATAGCTCTCCAATACTAGTCATTCTCCCCCTCCTAATGCCCTCTACGTCCTAACCTCATTACCCCTATACCATATTTTTTTGACTGTATCTACACAAAGGCCTATAGTTCGCTCTCGATCTTCAATCAACTGCCAAATCCATTTACCCAAAAGGCTATATTCATGGTTCGATGATCTGAAGGCCCAATCCACATTCCCATTTTGGAAAATAAACTCTATTCTATGCAACCAAATTTATTCCTGATGAATTGTCTCTGTGACCCTCTTTCCATAGAAACTGTCATTCAATCCTTCCAAGACACCTAACCACACTGCATGGAAACCTGAAGAGGGACAGATAGTGAATTGGGAAATTGGAGAGAACAGTCACTATCAATGTTAGTTTGCCTCTAAAAGACAAAAATCTGCAAGTGCAACCTAACATTGCTGCTCAATCGATCAATTAGTCAACTGCCAGTCATCTTCAATCCCTTTACTGACAAAAGAAGCCCCAGGTATCTAATAGGGAAGGACTCTATTTTGTACCAGATGTAATTTGCAACCACTATTGTTTCCTCCTCAGATAACGCAATCACTACAAACTTGTGAATATTTTCTACCAATCCTGGGACAATCCCATGTTAGACCCAAGAATTATAAATTGTTGACCTGATATTGATTGGCCTCATGAAAAATCATGTAATCTACATAGTAAAGTTGTGTGGCATTACGTGTGTCTTTCTAAGATTTAGTTTCTATGATCAATCCATTTACCTCAGCATTATGACACATACGCCAAGGGAAAATAGAAGAGAGAAAAGATCTCCTTAATGTAATCCTCTGCCATAACCACATTCCCCTGTAAGGAAGTGATTGACTAGCACAAAAAAGAAAGCAAAGCTAACACAATAGTCAATCCAATCATGTCATTTACTTCCAAAATCCATAAAATGCAACTTGCTTTAAGCAACTCCATGATACGTTGTCATAGTCTTTTACAATGACAAACTTCTAGACTGTCTACAAATGCATCAATAGGAATCCATACAAAATCTAATGACTTTCTACAAATGTTATCAAAGAAAGCAAACCTCATTGGAAAGGTCTCAACCTTTTAACTAAGCATGTGGCCACCACTTTGTAAATCTCATTAAGGAGACTAATGGGCCTAAAGTCACCACTACTGATGGCACCAATCTTCATTGGTATAAGTGTATATTTTGTTTGCATATCCAATGTCCTTTCCATTATGATTAAAGGCCCACATCATGAGCATCAAGTCCCCTCTAATTAGGTCTTAGTATTTTTGCAAAAAGAAAGTACTTTGGGTTGACCTTCAAAAACCAATTAAAGTATTGTGATTTAAGTTCCTCCTTCAACTTAGCACACAGCCGGGTTGAAAGTCCCCAAGTCAATATTTCTTCCTGAAAACATGCCAAATAAAAATAAAATTAAAAACAAAAGTTGTATAGAATCTACCCACTATGAATGCAATAAAACATAAAAACCTACATATCTACTCATCAAAGTGTGTGTTTTAACCCAATATGTGCCAATGCAATGCAAACTAATCCAAGTAAAAAAGTGGCCCACATCTAATCTCTTCATTAATGGAAATCCAAAACAAAAGTAAAATGAGAGAATGAGAGAGGGAATTCAATACCAAAGTTGATAGTCAGAGTGTCAATGTCAAGTTTGGATAACTACATCTTCACTTCTTCTTCTTCTTCTTCTTCTTCTTCTTCTTCTTCTTCTTCTTCTTCTTCTTCTCTCTCTCTTACTTTCTCTCTCACCATATGAATACCAATTAACCCCAAATAAGTGTTATGCATAAGATATTTATAGGAAAAATGAAGACAAAACATGAAAAATGTAAGAAAATAAGGTTAAAGGAGTCAGGACTGCTAGATATTGCCATCTAAAGTCTAGACAACTCAGTCCAGCCATTCAGACTAGTCAAAGGTCCTTACCAATCACTATTGGTTTCACAACATTAAATTAATTCAAAATTTAAGACTAATTGGGCAGTTCATGCCATCCAAAGGGAAGTCCTGTAAGGCTAGGTCAATGAAATTGAGTTGCTGACAATTTAAATGAGTCAACCAGGAGAGTCTGGACGACTAGAATTTGCTGTTCGGACCAAATTGGGTCTAAATCATGTGTAACGATTGATACAATACAAAGACTGACGTAATTAAAAAGCGAGGTATCAACAGATTATCTCTCCTTAAAGATGATTTTGTGACAAAACTATCCTTAAGGTAAAAGAGATAATAATTTTGACAGTAGGAAAGCAAGCCAGATATGAGACTGGGCTGCCACTGGAAGGTCAAGACAGATACAAGAGAGCCTCCCTAACTAAGATGACTTGACCAAATATGAGACTAGACAGCCCCCGGAAAGTCAAATAACAAATTGGATATAAGTCTAGAATGCCACCAAATACACTTAGGACAAAGTATTCTCACTACCAAGATGACAAGTGAAAATGTGACTGGGTTGCCAAGGGGGCTAAGGTAATCAGCCAGATGAGTCTAGACTACCTTCAAGAGAAAACTAATGGATAGAATACATGCAAGAGACACCAGTGAATTTGAGATTGGACTTCCACTGAAAAGTCAAAAGTAAAGATCAGATATGAAAGTAGGCTACCATTGGTTGGGAATGGGAATTGAATTTCTCCAATTCATACAAATGCAAAACTTTATTATTATTATTTTTTAAGTAATGCATAACCCTAGAGTTTGACATTCCTTCATCATTACCCATTTAATTTATATACTGGGTAGGCTCAGGAATTTGACTCATCCTCTAAAGTAACCAATACATGCATGAAATGCAAAGTCATTGTGATTAGGTATCTTTTTCATTAAATATGGTCATTATTCTCCAGAGAAACCCCCATCTCGCAATCTACTTACTGTAAAGCCTAAAATACATTCAAGGTCAGAAGTACTGGTGAGTGGAGTGACCCTAAACCTTAAAGCAAGTATTGAACATATCAGGTAGTAAAAATAGTAAAATTTGAGCCTTAAACGATCTGGGAAGCGATGTTGAGTCATTCAGACTCTAAATGGCATATGTTGGCTATCCAAACTAGGCTAGGCTCATTCCTTTGCGAAAAGTGATGACCATTGTAAATTTTGTATTCTGGACAACAATTAATCCTTGTACAGTCTTGCTTGACTATTACAAACACCCTTCAATTTTTCTGTAAATTTCTTCTATTTTTCACTCCCTCCAAACTTTTCATTTACATTTAAGCCTCCTTAATTGTGGATGCTAGAGAAATCCGCCAACACTCTTTCCATATTGCACGGTTCTCTTTGTCATCATCTGACACTTAAAAACATCTCCAGTAATCTGATGAAGCTATTCCATGAGAGAAAGACATCAAACATCAAACCTCGCATCAACCCTAAGATGTTCAACTTAGATTAGGTGTAGAGCTTATGAACTTGGGCCTTGAAGAAAAAAATGATTGCTTGAAGACTGTCACACTTACCAAGTCTTTTTAGATGTTTTGCCAACCAATCGAGTGAAGAGCAAGGTATTCAATATTGATATCATTTGGAGTATCAGTGTACTAAAAAAAGATGTATCAAATATTGGTAAAAATTTCAATGCAGATAAGACAAAGTCATAGAAATGTCAAATTCTAAAGGAAAAACCTTAGATTTCAACTAAAATAAAAATTATAATAATTATTTAAAATCAATTAGATTTAATTTTAGACAATTATACTGAAAAATATCACATGTAATAAATTATATGGTCTGTATGCTCATAAATAACCACAAAACTAAAAAAAATTGCAAAAAATAATAAGATATGAATTACTAACCTTGAAAAAATATAATTCAATGCCATGTTGAATGTCTAAGGGGTCATAGTCATTATCATTACCTTCTAGATATTGTCATAGATATATGAATTGGGCACACTTTGACTGCGCCTCTCACTTTCTTTGCATGCTACATAATGAGTGTATAGCATGGTAATGATATAGTATACCTGGTAGTCGTAACTATCTCATAATATTCAATATCAAGCATATTTTGAAGATAACCCTCATATCTCCATTCATTTCCTTTTATGACTTTGGAAGCTTCCGTGACATTCATCATAGTGATAATGGTGGTAACTATAACTATGTTGGTAAATCTCATAACTTAGAGCAAAAGTAGATCCAACACTACTCCATATGCTTTCTGAATGTCTAACTTATCCTCTTTAAGACATGCAAATAGACCAAACAACATGACCTCATGGCTAACAAGGGAAGACCAAACCACATGATAAGGATGAAACCCAAATTGTTGGTAAGCTATTTTAAAAATCTATAAACTCACTACTCATATTAGAATTAATTGCTTCCCTAAAAAGAAGAGTACCCTTTTTCCTTTTTGTCCTTTAATACCAACAAAATTGAATTACATGATACCAATTCAAGAAGAATTAGGAAAGCATACACACACACACAACTTATAATGAATTTTAAAAGAAGCAACATGTTGCCTTAAATGGCAAAGGTTAGAGTAACAGTACTTTCATTTTTCACATCATTAAATTGACCATGATGAGCTAAAACACCAATTATCACAAACACATTATGTACAAAAGCAACCATTTGGGAAGTTATTGTGTGACTCCATTAACAAATCTAACCATATAAAAAAATATCATGCAATCTTCAGCCCTTGTCATCCAAACTTTGCAAGATAATGGATACTGATAGAGAGAAGAGTGGGAAAAGAATGAATATCTATAGAAGAGGTGATCAATCTCTTCTTGCAATGTTGAAATCTATTTAACTACAAATTTTCTTTTTCTTCTATACAACACCTACTAACTTCAGACTTTTCTTCAACAAATCCTCATAGGAAACCAACAACCACTAGTTGAGGAACAGAGAAGTAGACAACAAATTTTGTAGTAAAAAGAGGTAGAAGAGAATTATGTAATTATACACAAACAAAATAGGATTTACGTGGTTCAACATTAAAGTTTACATCCATGGGTGTTGGTAGTTTCTATCTTTCTATCTCATGCAAAGGAATAGTTTTAACGTACCTTGCAATGCAAGGTTTCAACCCTATTTAAAGAATAAAGTTATGGTTACAAAAGAGTACAAAGGATCTGGTAACTCTTCGAACAAAAATGAAGACTTTGAGACAAACTTATCGAAGCTTGGCAAAACCTTCAGCTAAACCTTTCAGAACATCAGAGACTTTTGCTTTAACTATTCGATCCTTATGAAGACTTGAGCTCAACTGTTTGAGCAATATCGAAGGTTTTAACTTTAACTATTTGAACAATATCAACTGGTTTGGCCCAACCATCCAATCCTTTACATGTCAGCTTAAGTTATATTTGTGGCTCCGTAAACTATTTGAAAGCTATCAAATGCTTTATCTCTTAGGCAGACAGAGACTTAGCTGAACCAATCAATTTTCTTGATATCTCACACATGACCACAAATACTTGCTGGAGTATTCCTCCACACCCAACAGAGACCACATTTGAAATGGTAAGTTTTATTATCAATTGGGGAAAAACCATATGAAAAACAAAATCAAAAGGGAAAGGAAAAAATTTAAGGTTACATGCTTCTATCAAGGAAGGAGTATTATCAATATTATGAAAAAGACAAGAAAAAGGAAACGAAAAAGGTAGGAGAACAATCAAATAACATTTCTACAGTCAGCAAATGTGGTAGCTTATTTGTAAGATGTCCCAACTGGACAAATATCTTCAAAACATCGGTAAAACATATAGACAAGAAGAAAAACTATAGGGTATGATATGCATGAAACCAAGTTTCCAACATACATCCATCTTCCAATTTTAGCAGTGCTTATGGTCATCAAGAAAAAAAGAAGAGAATAAACCAATAAGAGAATTAAACCCTTCTAATATTACTTCAAATGGGGAAAAAATGACAATGGACATACCTAAAAACTATATCAGCTGTACCAGGTTGTAGGGGTAGACCATTCTTTTGCAAAACACGCATGATCCTTCTCATGATGTTATAGTCATTTTGTTCCTTAGCACGTCGCTGAAAATTGATTATGCATATAATAATAAGTCAAAGATTAATAACATCCCAAGAAAAATGAAATTCAACTGCTATTACCAACAAATAATGAGCAGAGGCAATGCTTGGAGAAAGTCCATAGATGTTATGCTTCCAAAGTGTCTTCAGACCTATGAAGGCAATGTAATGAAATTTTCATGAAAAACAAGCTGCAGCTCCATGATCATCATTAATTAAACTATCCCATATTCCTAATTTCCTAGGAATGTACGTACAAATATAATCAAGTATAGATAAGAAATTCCTTTTGTGTCTCATGACTAACAGATTTTTTTATGGATAAATACCCTGAGTATTCAAATAAGCAATCCTTTTTTTGAGCAATCAAATTAATTTTAATAAATAACCAAGTATAGCAATTGGGCAAAACAATCCAAATATTATGATTTATAGACAGCAGAAGTGATTATCTGCGACTATACGCTGCTAATGATTATAGCTAGAATATCTATGAACACTATCACGTAGGGGTTGTAAAAATAGATAATTTTCCACGATTTTATAGGAAAATTCTATAAAACTTATATTCACTTGACTATACTTTATAATTCAAAATACTAAGCTATAAAGTATGAACAGATACAAAAAAACTTAGTTTTACCAAGATACAAATACTTGGTGAATAAATAATAATACTATAAGGGATAAGTTAAAAAATAATATTATTAGAAATAAAGTGAAAGTTACATTCATTGAAGATAAAATAAGAGACAATCTGCTTAGATAACTTATTCATCTTTAAGAAGCCAAAGGATGCACTAATTAGGAAAAGAGAATTAATTAGTGTAAAAAAATCTAAAAGAAATAGAGGAAAGCCTAAAATTACTTGATTAGGAAGTGTAAAAAAAAGATTTAAATTTATATAATCTAACCAAATATTTTACTATAAATAAAAATATATAAAAGAAAAGGATTCATTTGACCAACCCCACATAAAGGAATTATTGCACAAGTTGTTGTTCTTATTGCAATTATCTAATCCCTATGCATGTTTCTTTTTGAAAGAACCAGATCTCTATGCTAGGTGTGGAGACCAACGATCCATGCATAGAAGTTCCAAGATGCAGACATGAAAGTTCTATGACCCAGACACAAAAGTTCCAAGACCCAAACATGGAAGTTTCGAGATCTAAACACAGACTCTCTGCAGTTCCTTTTGCTTAGTCAGTTGAGTAGTAGTTAAGAAGCTACAATAATTTCCTATATGGAAATTTGCCCTAGTTATCTCTATATAAAAGGTAGAATTTGTAACAATGTGTGGTGGTGAAAGAAATTGAACAATGAGTCTCTATTGCAGTCATGGACATAGTTGTCGAATTACAGAAATCATATTCCATTGTGTATGTACTTGATCTTCTTTCTTCTCTTCACCTCTCAGCCTTGAGCGAAAAGAATGTCCTTCCCAACAACTAATATCAAAGCTAAGTTTTTTGTGGGTTACAGGTTGCAAAGAAATAGTGGAAGTAATGATAGAAGATGGAAAGATCAAAAAAGAAAAGTTAGATAACAATGACTTTAACTTTTGGAAGATATAGATAAAGGACTATTTGTACTAAAAAAAACTGTATGAACCACTTCTAGTAAGACAACCAGAAGAAATAGATCAAGTAGTGTGGGAATTGTTAGATTGTCAAGTTTTAGATATTATTAGGTTGACATTGACAAGAAATGTTACATTCAACATTATCAAAGGAAAGATAATTACAGATTTGATGAATACACTATATATGTATGACAAACTATCAACCTCAAACAAGGTATATTTAATATATTGATTATTCAACTTAAAGATGACAAAAGGAGGATTTGTTACAAACCACATCAATGAGTTTAATATTAGAATAACTTAGTTACGCTCCATGGAAATTATGTTTGATAATGAAGTGAAGGCTTTAATTTTATTGTCATCACTTCCAAAAAGTTGATCAATAGTCATGACAAGGGTTAACAGTTCACTTAGTTATGCAAAACTGAAGTTGAACGATATGAGGGATTTGATTCACAATAAAGATAATTGTAGGAGAAGTAACAAAAAAATAGAAACTTCTGATTCTACTTTGAGTGTCAGTGGTAGAGGAATGGGCCAATACCATGGTTAGAATGATTCCCTTAAAAGGTCCAAGTCTAAGAAAAAGAAAAGAACTACAAGGACATCATCTACTAAAACTGTAACAAGAAAAGCCACTTCTACGGTTAGTACAAAGCACCAAAGAAAAGGAGCTAAGCACAGGAAGAAAGTTTTGTAAATTCTGCGAGTGAAGATATTGTAGATGTCTTAGTTTATTGTGTTGATAATTCCATTAAGTCATGGATCACGAATTTTAGTGCATCCTTTCACTCAACTAATGGAAGTTACTACACAATTATTTTGCAACAAAAAAAAAGAAGATTTACCTTATAGATGACAAAAGTCTAAATGTCGTAGGAAAAGGTAAAGTACATATAAGGACTTACAATAGTGGATTATGGAAATTGTAAAGTACTAAATATGTTTCTAATCTAACAAAAAATTTAATTTTCATAGGATAACTTGATAATGAGCATTACACAAACTTTGTAAATAGATAGTGGAAAGTAACGAAAGGTGTCACAGTTATAACACAAGTTAAAAAGGTTGGTACTTTATCTAACATCAAAGTGAGATAACATCATAGTAGTTGTAGACTGCTCAACAAACTCAAAGCTATAGCATAAAAGACTTAGGAATATGAGTGAAAAAGGAATAAAGTTGTTGGCGCTAAAGGGAAAACTACAGGATCTAAAGGCAATGGATGTAGAGCTTTGTAAAGATTGCATCTATGGTAAACACAAGAAGGTTATTTTTCAAAAATAGGAAGAATGCCAAAGTTAGAACTAGTTCATATTGATGTATGAGGACCAATTCTTGTAAAGTCCCTTAGAGGCTCACGATATTATGTCATCTTTGTTGATGACTATACCAAAAAGGTATGAACTTACTTTCTAAAAAATAAATCTAATGTATTTACTACCTTCAAGAAATGGAGGGCTAAGGTAGAGAATTTGATTGATCAAAAAATAAAAAGTCCAAAGTCAAACAATAGAGAAAAATATGACAATCAAGAGTTCAAAGTTTTCTATAAAGAACATAGAATTAAAAGAGTTAGAATAGTTGCTAAAAATCTATAGCAAAATAATGTTGTTAAAAAGATGAACAGAACCTTAAATGAAAGAACAAGAAACATCCTTAAATGAAAGAACAAGAAACATAAAACTATATGCAAATTTTCTAAAGACCTTTTAGATAAACGCAATAAATACAACAACTTATCTAATTAATAAAGGGCATTCAATCCTCTTAGAATATAAAATTCCTAGAGAAGAATAGACAAGAAAGAAGGTAAATTATGTTCATCTAAAAGTTTTTAGATATATTCCTAGTTAAGGAAGGAGAGAATAGTATCTTATTATCAAGACAAGTATGCAAGTGGACAATATATACCCAAGACATAAATGGATATCCATTTAGACTAGATGGATCTTCATAAGATAAATAACATTCTAACATTCTCCCTCAAGCTAGAACATATATGTCAAATATGCTCAGCTTGTTACAAAGATTTTCAAACACTCGTAAACTCAATCCCTTAGTGAGAATGCCAACAATTTGATCCTCAAAATGAGTGAAGGGTGTAGAAGTAACTCCTTTCGCAACATTATCTTGAATGAAATGACAATCTATCTCAACATATTTAGTTCTTTCATGAAAGGTAAGGTTGCTTGCAATATAGATGGTCATCTAGTTGTCACAATACATAGACATAGGAATAGTCACCTCAACCCTTAATTCAAATAATAAGGTCTTGAGTTAGATCAGTTCAAAAGTGACATTAGACATATTTTGATACTTTGCTTCAACACTTGGATTTGGAAGTGACATTTTATTTCTTACTTCGCTACGCAACAAGGTTTCCCCCAAGATACATGAGATATTTGGAGGTAGATTTCTAGTTGGCTTTGTCTCCTACATACCTTGCATCAAAAAAACTCATCACCTTCAAATGTCCATGTTTCATATACAATAGACCTTTTCTGAGGGCTTGCTTGATATAAGCCAATACCTGGAAAGCTCTTAACTAATGAACTTCTCTCGAAGCATACATAAACTGACTAAGAATATTCATTACATAGCTAATATCTGGACAAGTGTTAGTCAAGTATATAAGTTTCCCAATGAGTCTTTTGAATTTTCCTGGATCACAATGCATTAGAGATTCTTCATTCTATAAGAGATGGTTCTATTCTATAGGAGTGTTCTTGGGTTTGCAACTTTCAAGTCCTATTTTCTTTAATAAGTCAAGTGCATACTTCCTTTAAGATAAAAATAGACAACCTTTTGAATAACCAAACTTAACACCTAGAAAATACCTTGACGTTCCCATGTCTCGAGTGGCAAAGTTACATCTCAGAAACCATTTGGTTTCTTCAATACCTTAAAGATCGTCACCAGTGAACAACATATCATCAACATAAACTATGAGAATAACCACACCTCTTGAGGTATGTTTGATAAACACTGAATGGTCAACTTTACAATTGTCAAAATCATCACTCTACATGACCTTGCTAAACTTCTCAAACTATGACTTTGGACTTTGTTTGAGTTTATAGATTGCCTTATGAAGTGAACATACCTGAATTTTCCCCTAAGCAAGATATCCAAGAGGTTGTACATAAAGACTTGTTCATCCAAATCGCCATATAGAAAAGTATTCTTAACATCAAGTTGAATGAGTTTCCAAGATTGATTTACAACCATAGAAAGAATCACTCGGACGGAGTTGAGAAGGGTAATAGGAAAGAATGTTTCAAAGTAATCAACATCATATTGTTAAGAGAAGCCTCGGGCAACTAATCAAGCTTTGTATTGCTCAACACAATCATTTGGTTAATGTTTGATAGTGAATGCCTATCTACAAGTGACTACATTCGTATCCTCAATACGAGGTACTAGTTCCCATGTGTCATGAGAGAGAAGTGTGTCCATCTCTTCATCCATAACTATCTACCAATGAGGAATATGAAGAGTTTCATAATGATCTTTAAGTAAAGACTCTATGAAAATGGCCAGGGCAAAACTATGGAAAGTATTGTCAAAATTAACATAGGTGATCACATAAGATAAAGGATGTTGAGTGTAGGTGTGAGTGCCTTTGTGTAGGGAAATTGGAAGGTTGTCTTGGGTGGAGTTAGGAGGAGACTCACCGTCGTGACTAGAGGTTGGTTCAAGGGCAAATGGAGGTTGTTTCCATCAACTGTAAACTTGTGGTGATCATTGTACTTGGTTTTCTAGCACTACCTCACCCTTAAGTGGTGCAAGAAAAGGAGATTGGCCACTAGCAAGCTCCATCAGACCCAGAATAGGAGTTGATAGTTGAGTTTTAGTTTCCAGAGAAGTGAGTGGAACACTTTCAAAATACGATTGGGATTCAAGAAAGGTGACATCCATGGATGTATAATATTTTCAGATAGGTGAATGATATAAACAATATCTTTTTTGAGTTCTAAAGTATTACACAAATATGCATTTTATAGTTCGAGGAGATAATTTGTCAAGACTAGAAGATAGATCTTGAATAAAAGCAACACAATCAAACACCTTAGGAGGTATAGAGAACAGGTCATGATTAGGATAAAGACGACGAAAGACATCACCAACCAATGGGGTTGAAGATATTCTATTGATTAAATGGACTCCAATGAAAATGACATCAAACAAAAGATATTTGGGAATGTTCATATGCAACATTAGAGTATGAGTCACGTCAAGAATATAACGATGTTTTCGTTTGACAATCTCATTCTGTTGTGAAGTATGAGAACAAGTGGTTTGATAAATAATGTTGAATGATGAGCAAATGGATTGAAAATCAGATTACATAAACTCAAGAGCATTATGTACATGAACTCAAGAGCATTATGAGCATTCCCAAATATCTTTTGTTTTATGAGCATTACTAACAAAAACAAAATTTTAGGACAAAGAAAATTGGTTTTGTATTTCAATAAAAAAAATTTTGAATGTATCAAGAACCTTACAACACTTTTTCAACAAATACACTCAAGACATACAAGAGAAATCATCCACAAACACAACATAATATTTGTATCCACTACAAGAGATGATTCTACTTGGACCCTAAACATCATAATGAACTATTTCAAACATACTAAATGAAGACACAAGACGCAACTGCTTGAAAGAGACACATGTGTGCTTTCCAAGTTGACAAGACTCACACTCAAAAGAAGGAATAGAGATCTATGGAAGAGCTTGATGAAACTTCTTACATGAGAGATGACCCAACCAAATGTGTCATAGGAGAGGAGAGTCAATACTTGACAAACTAACCACCAAGTCATGAGAAATATGATCACAAACCAATAAGTAAACTCTAGAAGAATTTGTTTTATGTCCCAAACCAATCTTCTACCCTGCCTACAAGTCTTGAAAAGTATAATGAAAGGGGAAGGTCACAAAGTATTGTAATTGAATAGTGATGACACTATTAGAAAATTCAAGTATGTAAAGGATATTGTTCAGTCGTATCTGGGATAAGGCTTGAACTTCCCCTTGACCCGATATAGAATATAAACAACTATCAGTAATGGTAATAGATGATTTATTAAGAAGATATGATAAATGATCAAATAAGGAATGTGTACCTAATATATGAAAAAAAACTTCAAAGTCTATGATCTAGGAATCATCATTAGAAGCTAGCAAAGTAGTATCAATACCTAGATGAGAAGATGTGGCCTAAACACTTATAGCATTGGAACTAAAACCTTAAACTTTAGTAAGACGCTCATAATCAACCTGTGAGATGGTAACTATCGGACCAGATGAGTAATTATGTCCTACAATGGATTTCTCTGAACTAACATGAGCAAATTGGGAGGGTTTTAAATGAGAGAATTTTTCCCAATATTTTTCGAATTTGTGTCCTAACTTACCACACCATTGACATTTAGGATGTTTATGATCTTCACAATCACAACTACTAGAAGCAACCAAAGTGGACTGATCTCCATCTACAAGAACAAACATAAAGGATGATGGAGTGGATACACGCATGGCCTTGGCAAAGGTCTCAGCTAAGTTGGGCATCCAATCAACTCTCAAAACTAGCCCTTGAATTTGGAAAGCAATTGTAGGGTTAATGCTTGTAAGATAAAAGGTACCTGCAAGTTCTTCTCTATATCTCTAAAAGGTGGATATGTCAGAGGGTAGGCAGTTGATAAACATTCAATTCATTTATCAACCCACGAAAGAGGTTATAATGTTCTTGACAACTTCTATCACCTTGTTTGAGTTGAAACAAATCTTTGTACACCTATAGAACCTTTGAAATGTTTTTCTTATGGCCATATGTTTTACATAGATTATTCCAGGTTTCTTTTACCATCTTCATCATAGAGACCCCACGAGCAACATGTGGTTTCATGCTTAATAACATCTAAGAGTTGATGGCAACATCATCAATAATTCAATCTCTGTAATCTGGCTCCCTTACATCTAGTGGAAGTTGAGAAAGATGACATTCTTGATGGTGAGCAACCACAATTCGTTCAAAACTTTAAACCCACGATATGTAGTTAGGGTCATTGAGTTTTTCTGAAATCCCAGTAAAACTTCTTATCAACAAATCATTGCCATACATGCTTGAAGTTCCTACAACCATGATTTTTTTTTTTTGTAACTACAACTGGCTATTGACGAGTTGGAGGTGACTGACCTACCGGGCTACAGCAACTGACCAATCAAACACAACAATTGACTGACTAGACAATGCTCTTGCAAACTAGACAGACTAGATGAAGCTTCTTGACTGGACGATGCTCCTACAACTGACTAACTGATTGACTAACCAGATGATGCTCCTAAAGACGACAAACAGTCGAATAACTCCTGTGAATCTCACCAACTATATGGATAGGGAGAGTCGATAGTAAAGATAAAAGAAAATAAGAGTCTATAGGTGGTAGGAATCTAGCCAAATCATACGAAATTGAGTGACGAAAGTTCGACAATTTGAATCCAACTTGACTAGGGAAGAAGATCCCTTTTTACACGAGCTAGAAGATGCAAAGGATTCGTTGACTAAGGGTGATGGTGGCCAACATTGGTGGTGGGCAATGTTGACCATCAAGCATGTAAACGAGAAGTCATCGACAACCTTGTATTGCAGACACACGTTCGATGGTGAAAAGTCCTAACCAGGTTGATAGCTCTGATACCAAGTTAAGGAAGGAGAGAATAATATCTTATTATCAAAACAAGTACACAAGTGGACAATATATACCCAACATATAAATAGATATTTATTTAGACTAGATAGATCCCCATAAGACAAATAACATTCTAACATTCCTTATCTGCACATCAATGATGATGCTAGAGACAAGTTAGATTCAAATGCCAAAAAATGTTATTTCATTGACTATGAAACTGACTATTTTGGTTATTATTTCTAAAATGACCAAAATAGAAAAATTTTGAGACAATGATTTACCTTTAATAAGATTATGTTATATAAGCATAGAAGAGATATAGGACATGATTACATGGAGAAATAACTAAAGGCATGTGATAATGTTGTGATGGAGGACATCAATAATGATGATATTGCTAGAAGAAGACTAGAGACTAGTAAATTAAGAACAACATCCTAAGGAATCAACTTTCATTCTACAAGTGAGAAGATCTACTAGAGTATCAAAACCACTCCAACACTTTATACCATCTTTGCACCATTTGCTGTTGACAGTCAGTAGAGAACAAAACATTATGGTGAAACAGTAAAAATGAATAACTCAGAATGGTAGGAGATAACAATAAGAGAAGTATCCCCTTCTATAACGATTGATTCCGACCATCTTCAGTTAGGAATGACTTGGAAAGGGCAGTGGAACCTAAGCTAAGTAAAGGATTATCATGTTCACTCAGTCGGTCAATCATTCAAGGAAAATTGCATCCAAGTCTGTTCACGACAGACTACATACCAAGGAGGGCTGTCTTCCCCTTCAGTCAATGGGGCTGTTATAGAAGGGTACTTATGAGTCTTCTAGGTACTTTAATTGCTCGCAAGTGGATCTACATCTTGATCCATCATGCTGACATTCATCCATCAATCTCTTAGTCCTGCACTGAAGAGTGTAACCAAGTCCGCTTAGTAATATACTCTATTGATCAATCTTCTGATAAGGAAAGAACCGATGATATCTGCCACTCCGCTTAAGTCCGTTTTCATTACCTCCTTTGGATTAGGTACCATCCCTATATTTGTCTCAAACAAAGGTACAATCATAAGGACAGGGAATTAGCAAGTTTCAGTTGATCCCATTGAACAACTGGGAAATGAGGGATCTTCTAAAATTCAGGATGGGATGTGGTGGGAATGGTCACCAAAGGGTTCCCATTCTATGAAATCCTTGTATCACATCCTCCATGTTAACAGGTGAGGACTGTTATGGGGCCAAACACATGTGGAAGATAAATCCTCCTACTAAAGTTCAGGTTTTTGCTTGGTAAATTATGAAAGGAAGAATTCTTGCAAAAGTGGCTTTACAAAGGAGGGGCTGGCACCAAACTATTTGCTGTTGTTTTTGCTGGATAGAGCAAGAGAGATGTGCTCACCTTTTTTGAATGTGGTGAGCTTGGTGACTGGTGGAGTATGCTCATGAACAGGGCTTATTGGAAGTTCTTGTGTAGTTCAGATTTCTGAGAGGATTGGCTTCAGGTTAAGTGGGATCAGGAGCTGAAATTTTTTTTATGGAGGTTGATTCTCCTTCCTATCTCATGGGTCAGATGGACGAAAAGGAGAAATAGGTTGTTCCCAGAGCTTTCCAGACCTTGGAGTGAATGGAAATCTTTGAGATGATTACGATACTTCTCTGGGCTGGGATGATGATGCTGGATCAAGACAAATTTTTAGTTCATCAGTGGTTGGCAGAGTTGAAATCCCTATGCAATGTAGTTCCTGTTTTGTTTTCTTTGCTTTGTTGCACTAAGTTTTCTTATTGTTTGTTATCTTTGGTTCCTACTTGGAACTGGTGTTGTACTCTGTTTATGATATTTGAATCCTTCACCATTTTCAAAAAAATTTGTCTGTTAGCAGAATAGATATCTTCCCATGGTATGTCTGTTTTCACTTATTTTACACTCTATTTGTCTATTTGATACCTCATTAGTGTCATCTTACAAATTTTAGCATTTTATATTCTTGGTGCTTTTTTGACAAGATTTTGACCTTCTTACCGCCATGAGATAAAACATGTTAATCAAAAGAAATGATGCTATTCATTAAAGACAGTGCAAGCAAAATAACATAACTTTTCTCAGTGCCATAGGATAAAACATACCATGGAAAATAAATAATGCTGATCACTAAAAACAATGCAAGCATAATGATATGTTAGAATATCTTAGGTTTGAGGAATGGCATTCCACAAGGTGTCAATGGCAAGAAAACTATATTATTGAAAGACAGATTTGTCTGTTGCATTCTTGGTGTGACAGCCAACCATGCAAAGCTTTCATATCATTTTAGAAGTAGAATCCAAAAGATAGAACATCAGACAGTTTGCTTTAAGAACTACAGTTTTTGAAAAGTGATAGACACGATCAAACCAAAAATATATAAATTCCCCCGCTACATACCTTATCATTCTAATCATAAAGTAATGGATATATCAAAATAAAGTGAAAAATGATATAGCTATGTAAAAAAATGCATGAAATACAGGAGTTCATTGATGCGGTGAAAATATGATAACACCAAAGACATACCACAGTCAAAGGCATTTGCACGAGCACATGCCTCGGCAACTCTTTGGCATAGATGGCTATTAAAATCTTCACTAATGCGGAGGGCTGACAACCTCTGCATAAATATGAAACTTGAAAGTTAATGTTATAGACAACTAGAAAAAAGTCATATGTAAATGGGAAAGAATATAACTAACAAATCTCCGAAGCTTGCTTAATGTTAGAAAGAGAAGGTTGATATCTTCCTTCTTTGCACAGTTATCAACAAGAGACCACAGCCAGGAATTTGGAGGTGTAGATTTTGATTCAACTGATTTTGATATTTTTTCATACATCTCCATCACTGCCTCTGTCTCAGAAGTAAAAGAATTTAAGAATCTTAAGATAATCACTGCACATACTTTCCACAATGCCTAAGAAAAAAATATAAAATGAGTCCATGACTCCAAAAAAATGTCTTCCTAAAAAAACCTGTTGATAACAAACACCACATTATGTAGGTTAATTAATAATAAGGAGAATGAGAGGAGAAAAATATGAAGTTCAAATAATGAAAAAGGAGAACAACAGACTATTTGAGAGTTAAAACAATGATAACTCAAAGAAAAGCTGTAAGGATTGAAATCAGGCTACTTCTCTGATTTAACAAAAAGAATAGTATACACATCAGTGACAGCAAGTGAACAGATTTTGTAATCATCCCAACAGAGAACACGAGTGAATACTGAATACAGTGGTTTCAGGAATGAACATGAATCTTTAAGGATTCTCATCATGATAATAAAGTTAATGATCATAAGAAATGTAAAAATTATGCCTCTTCACTTGTTTTATGGAATCATAAGTTTTGGAATTTAAAGCAGAGAAGATGTTCCTAGAAGTTCTCACAGTCACTGGGTCAATTGCTTAATATGCAGGTACTTAATGTTCCTAATTAAGTGTTTCGCATAATTGCACATTAAGCACTTAAATATAACTTTAAGATGGAGCATGCAAATGATAAAAACTATGCAGTGTTTACTTTCTAATTGTCAAAAAAAATGATGATGCAGTGATTCATGTCTATCAAGTAAAAAACTCCAAACCGTTGGGAAGTTTTTATTATTATTACAGAGTAAAGTAAAATATACCTGTAGGAGTTCCATTGTCTGTGGAAGCTTCATCAGTGGAATAAAATCTGAACATGGGAGAACACAGGTATATTCCATCTTCAACATGGTTTCTCGAAGATATTGCTTTACCATGGGTAATTATTTCTGGTAAGATAATTTAGAAAATAAAAAAGGATTATAATTTGATACAAGTGTTTAATGTTTCATGTTAACCATGATAATAATTGATTCGATAAGTTCAAAAAAGGGATCATAGACTAACGTGTCAAATACACCATGTAATGCTACCATTTAGAACATATCCTACACAAACATAATAGATGAATGCATATAAATAGTATCGACAATAAATATCCAAAGTGAATATGCAACGATGTAACATTTTCTTCAACTAGATTACAATGTTGCCAGTTAATTTGCTAGTAGGAAAAAGGATGGTAGCAAAACTATCAGGCGTAATTCCACGTGAGCACCAAATATGCGACAATCCTATAAGTTAATACACAGTTAGCTTCTGGATATATGTGAGAAACGAAATAGCAAGGAACGAAGTAGAGAAAACACAGAATCGTACATTTCATGCTCCAAAAAAAATAAAAAACCTTTCACGGGAAAAGAATCGAAAACACAGAGAGAGATTACCGTGAGGAGAGAAGAGGGAGATGTTCCGGTGGTAGTGCCGCCGCTGGATAACTTCGTACGCTTGCAAAGTTGGAATGTGAGGGTTGGGGGCGACAGATAGTGACCCGAGGACGGCCCCGGCGAGGCGACGAGCATTGGAGGAAGCGTAGCGTTGCATCGTGTTGTGGAAGGGTGATTCGGAAGAGGAGGAGAGGTGAGAGAGCGAAGTGGCGGATGGAGGTCCGGTTGGCGCCCGCCGCCGGCGGACTCGTGAAATCGGAGATCACTGTCTTCCTTGGGTCAGTAGATTTTCTCGTGAATTAATTAATAATCGTGTGGGTAAATTTAATGTTTAAATTAAAGAAATTTGGTCATATATTATTAAAAAAATTAATAATTACTTATATGTTATCTAAAAATTTATATGCTATTAAAAACTTATGATTTTTTATTATGGTTAAAATATACAAGACCGGCGAAAAAGATATCAAAGATTTTTTAATGATCATATACAGATAAATGTGAATTTAAGTAACATATAAATAATAACTAAATTTTTAATTACATGTAAGTAAAAAATCTTGAAAAATTATCAATAACTTTATAAGTGCATGTAAGTATATATTTGTTACGTGTTATATGGTTTGCTATCTTTGATATTTTTGACGATTCAATAAATTAAATGTCAATTGCGTTTTGATTTTACTCTCAACACCTCGCTTATTTCAATTTCTGTTCTTTGGATGGTTCGCGGATCATATTCAACACCATTAACAACTAGCAATTCTTTATTTAACAAAAATAACTGAATGGTCAAGTAATTCGGATATATGAGTTGAACTAATACATTTTTTTTACATATTCAAAGTACTTAATGGGACTTATGATTTGCAGGCTACAATCTTACATGACTTAGAGGTCATTCCTTGGTATTTTTATTTTTATATATAGATTTTTTTTATTTTACTTTTCATTAGACTAAGTAGTGATTTTAAGTCTTTTTCTCTCTTTACCTTTAAGCATTACAGTGAAGACACCCACATGAAAAGCAGCATGAGTATTAAAAGAGGTTAGTGCAAGTTTGAAAGTAGAATAAATAAAAAAAGGTAAGGAAATTTTTTTTTCTTCTTCTATTAACGACGTATAGGAAATTTAAGGAATTACATTTTTCTAAGCTTCCAACACCTTTACAAATGAGAAAAAAAATTTCTCACTTTTAAGATAAGAAAGCTTTGAAATTCGTCTGCTTGCTTTTAATTCACATTCACCTGCTTACGTTTTACTATTTTCACTCTTGCTTGTGCACTAGGATTTTCGCTTACACTCTTCTACTTACTTTTGGTCCAACTCTCGCCCTTGCCCTCAACCACTCTCTCCTACTTCTATTATATATGATCTCTCGCTTGCACACGCTCTTACTCAAACTCACTTGCCCTCGATAAGAGCTTTTGTTTTTTTCGGTTAATGTTGTTGTTGTTGTTTTCGGATCAATCTGTTTATTAACAAGAAAGACATGATGAATAACCATTTCTTTTGCTTAGACGAGGAAGATTGAATCTTTTTGTATTTAATTCTCGATTTGAAGTATCTTTAAATTAAATTGTGGTATAGAAATAAATTATTGTATAAATAATGTGTTTAGCGACGATTATTGTAAAATGTTAGTATATTTTTATATACTAGTTGAAATAATTCTTATCAAAGTCTCGTAAGTGTTCACTGTCATGTTACCGTCAGGGAGTTCCAGGTCAATTGTTCTCTAGAGATTATTATGGCGGGCATGGGCGGCCAGACACACGTTGGGTTGGGCTTAGTGTCGATCTTCAATTAAATTTTGCATTCAATTATGTTGGTTAATAGTGATTAACGAAGATAAGCCCAATTAATCTAGAATTGACCTAGTCCGATGATGCTCGGTCATATCTGGGTGGTTAACTTTTTGTTCCCATGTTGACTTGTTTTTATGCCTTCCCATGAATCTATCTATCTATGTTTTGGGTTTTGACCAACATATTAAATTTTGTTACATGTTATTTATATGTAGATGTGGTTCAACGTTTATTTCCATGAACAATGTTCTCCAATTTCAATTATATAGGATGATAAGAAGCAACAACGTTAAGAGGTCTCTGCTGATATTTTGACTTGAATCAGTTTGTCCTACCGAAGTGTCGCCTTGTAGTGCTCCCAACCTCTAGCAGCTTCTCTTCAATCTGCTAAATCATGTCTTTTATAGATTTTTCTTCTGCACTTGGGTCTTTTATACATGTTTGCTTAGAGAAATGTATTATTGTTTTTTATAATGAGATGTATTGCATGTAATCAGAAACTTAAATAAAGATGTAATTTAATTGACATGTCTATCTCTAGTGTATAAATATATATATCTATATATGAGAATAATGGGCTGTTGGCGGCGGCGACAGCGTGCGCTTCTCGTGCTTGGTCAGGTTTCGACGAACCCAACAGGTCACGTACGAGACTGTTAAGCATGAAAGCATAAGGAAGCGTGCAAACGAGAACAATCGACAAGCGTCGTCCAAGAGCTCAGGAATGGAGACGGTGGAGAGGAGGAGGAGATTGCTGGCGACAACAGGGCCATTGTCAAGCCAAGGTCTTGGCGGCACCTGGCTTGGATTTGCTTCAGGTGGATTTGGGTTTTGCAGGATTTCACATATTACAACTGCAGGCAACGGCACCAGCTTTCCGAGTTATGGGTATTCAGGCGAAGTCTATAGTCGAGCGCGAGGTCGCTCGAAATTTCTACGGTGTTCATTCTTTGATGGATCTCCTCTTCCTCTCTTCTATGCGGAGCTTCTTCGTTCCTTCTTTTCTTCTTCTCCGATCACAATCCGGAATTCAAAATTCTCGGACGGCACGACTTCATCGACCTCTACACCTACCGCTTTGGCGGTGGCATTGGCGCAAGTTCTTGCGGGAGAAGGGTCGAGTCGCCACTCCGTTTGCGGAGATGACGCTTGTGAACGGCCTGGGGCTCGAACTCGCTCTCCTCCTCCGTGGTCTCGTCGTCTTCGCCGCCGCCACTCCGAAACCCTACGCCAGTAACCACTTGCGACGGCAACGAGGACGGAAATGTGATATATATATATTTTTTAAAACCACCGCGAGACGAAACAAGTCGATCGTGTCCGACGTGTACAGGGCAACAGGGCGCCAACAGGTACATCAATCTAAATATATATATAAAGTAACGCCATTGGTATCGTTTAAATTAAAAAAGTAACCGTGCAGGAAAATATAATCCATTTGTTTAGCGGTGGTTTGATAATTTTTTTATCTAAAGATTTCAAAATTAAATACTTTTATGTTAATTCTCAATCATTGATTTTTAACCAAATAATAATAATAATAAATATAACTCAAATTAGTATTAGAATTTATATATAATAGATTATATCATTATTTAATTAATTATGAAATTATTTTAAATTTTTAAAATGAAATGTTCAAATATGGTATGCTTTTTTTTTGAAATTTCTTCTCATGCGTTTTATTACCTATACATTGAAATTTTTAACTAAAAAAATTAAAAAATACCTATGTAGGGACCAAAAATTCTTTTTTCAAAAAAAAAATAATGATTCCTACATCAAAATTTCCAAATTTTTCATTTTTCTAGTTGAAAATTTCGATGCATTGGCAATAAAACACATGAGTAGAAATTAAAAAAAAAGAAGATCCTATCATATTTGAACATTTCAACTTGAAAATTAAAAATAATTTCTTAATTAATTAATTGATGATATAATCTACTATATATGAATTCTAATACTAATTCAAGTTATATTTATTATTATTACTATTTGGTTAAAAATCAATGATTGAAAATTGACATAAAAAAATTTAATTTTAAAATATTTAGATAAAAAATTATCTAACTACTACTTCTAAAAGATTATACGGCATGATCGTTTTTCTTTGAAATTTTAAAGTTTTTAAATAAAAAAAAATCTAACATAAAAGTAAATAATATTTTAGAAGTAGAGAGAGAGAGATAGATGTACTTTTCTTATTAATGCATGTAAATTAAATAGACGGCTTATATTTTTTGACTTTTTTTATTTCAAATCTAATTTAAATCATTTAAAATGCCTAAAACAAAATGACATAAATACCTGCAATATCACTTTTTCACACACACACACACACATGTACGGTTAGGATTGAATGGTTTATTCTGCCTAAATCTCGTGGACGCTGCACATCCCTGCCTTCAGACGAAGAGCTCGCGCCATCGGACCTCACGCGGAATCAGCGCCAAATTGAGCTCCTTCCTCCGAGGGCTTCTCCCTGTTCGTGCCAATGTCTGCGTGAGGATCGGAGGCGTCGTCGCCCGAAGTCGGAGGTGTTGCACCTTCCTGTCCGTGCCAACGTCTACGTGAGTGTCGGAGGCGTCGTTGTTCCAAGGCCGGAGGTGTCGCACCTTCATGTCTGTGCCGGCGTCTGCGTGAGGATCTGAGGCGCCGTCATCCGAAGCCGGAGGTGTCGCACGAGGTGAGCGTCATCCTCCGTCGTCGTCTACGCAGAACTGGTGTTGACCTCCATCTCGTGTGCAAGCGGGAGCACCGGTGTGTTCCCCGTGGTTGGCTGTGGGTTCTCCTCCCTCCCCGTTTGTCTCTCCTCCTCCTTCGCCTAAGAGGTCACACCGAGGAGATATCTGGGGATCTGCTATCTGATTTTCAGCTGGTGGCTGTTGTTCATTCGCCTGACGTCGTCTTTTATCTGGGGATTTGTTGTGTGATTTTTCGGCCGGTGCCTATTGTCTCTGGTGAGTGTGCCATCATCTCCGACATGTTCTAGTGGATTATTTTTACCTTCTATTGTCTTTTGTCACTGTTTTATTTCCTTTCTCCTCCATATTCTTCTTCTTCCTCCTTGACATTTATAAATAGAGATTTCACTTCTTCTAATTCTTATCTCCTTCTGACGTTTTTCATGGTTTTTGTTGTGTTTTTGCCCATCGAAACCAGCAGCAGAATGTGAAACCAGCACCGATGAAGAGCTCATGACATTTTGTAGGATGGAAATACACGAAGCAATGAATGAAAGTATGTCAAAGAAATTCCCTGCACAACATATTAGTATTAGTTCAAACCAATCAGAGGTATCAATTATGATTTAATCTATGGATATTGCATAGAACGCATTTTGTTTAGAAATTGAATGTCAATTGTGTCAATAGATGTAGGATTTTGTTCATCTGGCATGTGATGATTGTGATATCCAAGATAAAGGAAACAATGACATGGAAGATAATATTGAAATAAGAGAGGCATGTTCACATCTTAGTATGGAATTTACTTCCAAAAATAATCCATATTTATGCCATGATATATATGCAAAGAGTAAAAGATTTTCAATTAGGAGAAGTTGGTTTAGAGGATCTAAAATTAATGGTGATCTGCAAACATGTAATTTCGTTTGTTACAAGGAAGGAGGAAAAGATATAAAAGACAAACATTACTTGGAAAGAGAAGTTAATAAACGAGTATGTATTAGAGAGAGTTGTCCAACAAGGTTATATGTTGTTCATAAAAAAATAGGAGTACAAATGGTTGACAAATCCGTAATGGAGCATAATCGTATTCTTGCATCAACTTGTAAATCATAAAAATTACGATCTCATAATAAAATTTCTTACAACAAAAGAATTAGTTGACACTTTATCAGAATATGGTATTGGACCTTGTAAAGTAGCGCAAGTCATTTCAAATCTTACTTATGATGGTGTAAGTCTTCAACGAGATGTTGATTGTAATAAAAAAAATGTCTAATATAATATTGGTAGGAAATGTATGTCGATAGTGAACTATTTTCATAAGTGAAGTAATAAAGATTTAAATTTTTTTCTTTCAATTTGAATTGGATGAAGAGTATACAATGTGAAATATTTTTTGGGTAGATGGAACAACTCGTGATTCATTTATGAAATTTGAAGATGTGGTTATTTTTGACATGACATATAGGACAAATAATTTCAATATGCCCTTTGCACCATTTAATGGCATTAATCATCATAAATAATCCACATTATTTACATGTGCTTTACTAGTTGATGAGACAGAAAATATATTTCACTTGTTATTTACCACATTTCAAACTTGCATGTATATAAAGAATCCAAAAGCTATCATTACAAATCAAGGCATTGCAACGTGTAATCTCATTTCACAGGTATTTCAAGGAACAATACATTGTTATTGTTCTTGAACATATAATATAATATGTCTTGAATCATGCAGTAGAGTTAAGAATTGATATAAACTTTAAAGAAGATTATAACAGATGCATATATAGGTCAAAAACACCTATGGAGTTTGAAAATGAGTGGAAATCATTGAAAGATAAATATCTAACAGTACATAATAATTCTTAACTGAATCAAATGTATGATATTCGAGAACATTGAATTCCTTGCTACATGAAAAATATATTTATGGCTAAGATGAGCGCAAGTTCAAGGGTTGAAAGCATGAATTCATTTTTTGACGGATATGTACATTCTCAAACTCCTATATATATATATCGGAGTTTGTCATTCAGTATAACAAAGATATTATCAATACGACGTATGGCAAAAGAAATGAAGATCTTCAAATAATGACAAAGAAGCCAAATCTCATACTTTCTATACAATTGAAATTCAAGCTACTCAATATTACACAGAGAAAATATTTTGGCATTTTCAATATGAAATGAAAAAAGCATTGACCTATATTACTTAAAAAGTAAGTAAAGTAGATAATAAAACTACTTATCAAGTTTGAAAACCAAAAAAAAAGGTACCTCCAAAACTGTGATTTACATGATGGGAATTGATTTTGATGCATCTTGTTCTTGTAAAAAATTTAAACATGAGGGAATTCTTTATTGTCATATATTTTGTATTTCATGGAAGAAACAAATACGTCATTTACTAAATAAGTAGTTCATGTCTAGATAAACTATTAATTCCATATATCAAATAAGTACAATTGATACATCATCACAAAGTGGAGATAGGTAAATAGAACATATTATTTGTTTTTAATATTTGTGTCACATTGAAAATGATCTAACATTCTTTTATTTCTTATTAGGTTCACTTCTCTCATGTTATGGGATTTGCAGGCGCCAGCATTTAAACTAGTAAATATTGATGCCTCCTCATAACAGTAATATGCAATAGTGAAATCAATTTTCGACAACTTATTAAGGAAAATATCTAAATTAAGTCTTCAAAACAATATTAATAATCAAGCAACGAAAAGTAATTGCAGTATTAATATAAAACTACCACCTGGTTTTGTTGTGAAAAATCCATTCACAGTAAGAAGAATTAAAGGAATGCCTACAAATAGTCAACGTTTAAAATTTAGTACTGAAGTATATATAAGTCAAAAGACAAAAAATAAAAGAATCTATGGAGGTTGCTCTCAACTAGGACATTATATTATTACTTATCCAAATAGAAGTTGTGTAACTTAACTTATTTTTTATTATTAACTATATTTAATTTTTTTTATCAAACTATTGAATGACTATACATTTTTGCAAGTTCTACTCAAATAGTTGAAGAAGAAGTGGAAGATTTGTCATAACAAATGCATATTTAATAGTGTGTAGTATGCTTTATAATTTTTGTATCTCTTATTAGATGTTTTATCACATACCAACAATATATTTTTTTGTTTATTTTGTTCCAGTGTGGATGACAATTCTAGGAAAAAAATAAAGAAAATCTCTTCTTCTAATGTCAAAGTTCCAAAGAAGTGTGTATAAGGAATTAAAGATAATAGCGCTAAAGTGTTCAGTAATTTTGCAGGAATTTTGTCTCTTATAAGTTAAATTTGCAAGGTGATGTATACCTTGTATAGTGTGTATCACCAAGGAAGTGACTTGATGTAGAACTTGTACAGAATTTTTATAAGATGTAAGTGACTTGATGAAAAACTAAAATTGATACATAATTTCTGTTGTCTTCGTAAACTTACTTCAAATATGAATTTTTCTACTAACCTTGGTTAACGTTCAAGTGTAAGTGTATAGGATATATGTATACTAAAGATTAATTGAATAATGTTATATTTAAGATTTTATTTTCACTCAAAACTCACAAAAATTAGGTCTCTCTTGTAAGTGCAACTGTCCAAATCTGACAACATAAACAAATAACATAGACAACAAACAACACTCAGAAAAACTCATTAAAACATAATAATAATAAAATAAACAATTCACAGTAAAATCGATAGACCGATCCAGCAAATCGGTTGACCGATTTTCGCACACCGTATTTTTTTTCTTTGACGGTTATACGGAACGTTTCCACGGTCATCGAACTTTTCCATTGTCAGACCAAACGTTTCCGCAGTCAGACCGAACGTTTACACGGTGAGACCGAACTGTCAGCAAAAATTCTCGGTTTTTCCGTTGGATTGTTCATGTCTGCAGAGGAGGTGGCAGCTCACGTTGAGACCAGTCTTGATAAAGGCGAGCATTCCGGTGGTGGTGGTGGTTTGGATGTGGTAAGGGATGGAGTAAGTTTGGGCGTAGCCACGTTTCTGTCTGGAGATGTGAAGGGTGGGGTTGCGCTGCTGGAGTGTGTGGGGTTCAGGATTCGAGAGGAGGACGACAGGGAGGTTTGGGGTGCATGATCAAGGAGGTTATATCGATCTTGGAGAGACGGAAGGGGGATCATAATTAAGGAGGAGGAAAAGGGTGTTGGTGCCCAAGATGTAGTTCAGCAACAGAAGATTGATCGTCAGGTGGGTAGGTTTCACAATTCATTGCTGTTTCCCTTTTTCTTCTTCTATTAACCTGTCTGGGACAAGTACCAGGGCCTAGTTCTCAGAAAAATCATGCGCAGAACTTTGGGTTGTAATTTGCTCTGTTTTATTGTTCGAGATGCTCGGAGTATGTTTTTACAGGAAGGTCTTTATCTCCGAACACTCTGCAATTACTCCTGAACGTTTCTCCCTCAACAATCCCCCTGCTCTCCTCTCCTCCTCCTCCGCCAGTGATGACACCCTTGATTACGACGGGTTCGATCCGCGTCTTGACGATGGCCATGACCGTGGTGGCAAGCCGTCTTCGATCGACACCATCCCGGATGTCGAGATCACCGTTGACGGATCTGACGACGGATGAGGTTGCCTCCCGCCCTTGAACACTTGAACCTCTCCCCTGCGCGCGCGCGGGGGTGCCTCCTCTCCTCCTCCACGATCGATTTTTTTATTATTTTGATTTTCTTTTTATGGAGCGCTGACATTTAATCTCGGCCCTCCATCTGAGTGTGTGTATGTGTGTATATATATATATATATATATACCCTCGGCCACGCATCAACCGCAACCCACGTACGTACTTAGCACCAACACATAACCGACGCCATTCCCGTCCAACCTACAGATCTCGCATTCATCCATCCCTCCGCCATGGGCTGCGGCAGGTCGAAGGAGAAGGTGGCCTGCATCGCCACACGCAAGAAGCACGGCGGCGCAACCGACGAGAAGACGCCGTCGGAGGCGGATTCGGCCAAGGACATCGTCGCGGTGGCGGACGTGGAGGGGAACCTAATCGGGAGGGACTCCTCCGACCGGTACTTCTCGACCAGGAAGGATGAGGTGGCCCTTGAGGCCGAGACCGGTTCGGGTGGGTACCAAACCCCCCTCGCCGAGGATCACGGTACGCTGACGGCCTGGGGAACGAGCAAGGACATGGGGATAGAGGAGGAGGAGAAGGATCGGGCCGTCGAGGTCGCTGCCGAGGTTGTGGTCGAGGCGGAGGAGGAGGAGAAGGGGGAAGGCGGAAAGATTTCTGCATCGAACTTTGAGCAAGTACGTGTTGCTGGTACGTACGAATTTATCTTGATAGAGGAGATTCATTGTATATCAATCAAGATTTAATCTTTATATTAATTGATATGAAATTATTTTATCATTTTTTTTACTTATAATTTATCTTATATATGCTTATAAATATTTTAAAAGTAAATATATTCTGATATTATATTAAAAGTTTATCTCAAAATCAATTAACAATGAATAAATTTTTTTTATTATATATTATCTTAGGGTTAGTTCGTACAGAATTTATTTTAACGAAACCATCATTACCCTATGGTTGTTATTAAGCATATATATATATATTGTTCATTATAATTTGATGATCAATTAGTTTTTGCATGGTGGATACAGGTTTGGTATAAGTGGAGATTGGCATCCTTCATCTAAAAGATTAATGAACTGACATATATACATATGGATATATATCTATATATATATGAGAATATGCTGATATCTGACCCATGAATTATTTCCATATGTCTTAATTTGGATCGGAAACTTATTGTATTTTGAACTTAAGAGCTAATTAAAAGTCATAATTTTCTCTTGATATCTGCTGTTATATGTCTAGTTATGATGTTTCAAGTAAATGAAAAACCAACGTATTTTGATTTTTTTTCTTGCAGAAAACGGAGGTGAAAGCAAGATCAACATAAACTGGAAAGAAGATGAAGAAGAAAAGAAGGCAGAGAAGATCGTTGCAGAGAAGGGGCATGTCAGCGAAGGTGAGATTGTCATCAATCTTCCATGATCTGAGAAATATTCCTTTGTATTAACTGTGCTCAATGTGTTGGTATTCTAAACTTTATCCTATTATTATTACTTTGAATTTTATAATGGATCACTTTACTACTTCAATTTTAATTATGTAACGCTTAAAAGTAAATTCTTTTAAAACAAAAAAAAAATAGATGAAGAACACGTCTAACCTGAATGTGTAACTTAAGTTTAAGTTATCTGTGACTTGAATGAAAAATATATGTGATCCGAAGTTATTGAGAGGAGTTAAGTATGACAAAGTAAAAGTTTGTGTATTAATTAAAATGATTCATTTTGACGTAAATATAGTTAATAGATAATCTAATAAAGATTAAGGTACTAATATGATGATTATGAAAGGATCTATGGTTTCTCTAGAATGATTTGTGTGTTAGAACGAAAGTTTAAACTTTCAACTTGTAGTAATAAAAACTACTGTTCAATGAAGTTTATTTTGATATTAACCATAGTTAACTGATATTCTGATGAATGAAGTTTAAGGTACTAGCATGATAATTATTACTCCCAGACGAAAGATTAAAGTTGATCGTGGTTAGTGGTGCATTGGAACTGTTTTGATTTGTACCGAAGATATGAATTGACCATATATTAAATGAAACGAGATTTTACTCATTTTTAAAATGTTATATGCAATCAATTATTAATTATACAAAAGTAAAATTCAATACAAAGGGAAAGCATATAAATATTTTTAATATATATATATAATAAATAAATATTTTTATATAAATAAATAAATAAATAGTTAAAGATCGTCATTCTCATTTGCATATGTAAGCAGAGTTGGTGAATATAATTAGTCTGTTCTCCACTGTAACAATTCTATTTCGTGGTATTAATTAGACTGTTTTAGTAAGAACAAAACTAATTTTAAATTTATGCCTTTAACAGTACCAAATTGTATTTAAAAAATTGTTTGTTTGCAGCATATTTTAGTAACTGTATGATTTCTGAAAATATAATTGTTTTTGCTAGTTTGGATTTCCAATTGGATCTTATTTTGTTTGGTCCAATATGGCATTGGAAATAAAATAAATCAATTGTTGATCTGTATTTTTTATTTTAAATGAAACAAATAACGAAGTTAATTGAGGTAAGAGAAAATATGCTTTCGCTTGGAAAATCTTCAAATCTTACTCATTAATTTAGAACTTTTATAGAATTTGCAATGGAAAGATTATACTAAGGTTTCCTAAATATGGAAGATCGATTAGAGTTAAATCAGGAAAATTAATTGGACATTCCTTATGTTTTTTTTTGGATAATGGAAATTAATTCTTTATCACGTTGGAACCATCATTAACTAAAAATCATTCTAATGTTGTGTAGTTGAAAATCAATTATAATAGTTTAGCTGACAAAAAAGTTGTTTTTTTGGAACAAAAAGATTACGATACACAGAAACATATTTATAATGGAACAATGTACTTTTTGTCAGTCAATTATAAATTACAATAATTTGATTGTTCAAAATTTAAACACAAAAACGACACCATGAACACATTTTCTTTGGGATGGGCGGCACAAGAATGGTTTGATCGATAGTTACTGCAACACCAAAACCATGTAGAGCTTGTCGTTAAAAATAGACCATTAATACTGTTAGAATCAAGGGTTTGGATTTATTCAATGAAGCTGCGGAGCTCCCCGAGTTGATGTTCTCTACCATCTTTGGAAGAGACATGTACATATTCTATATACAAACTCATATTCTCAAGTACGATTTAAACTTCTTAAAATTCAAGATTCAAAATCTTTAGGTAATAATTTCAAGGAGGTGTTTGTGTATCTAGAAAATGATAGAAAACGTCGAAAAAGAAAATGATGAAATCTTTTTTACTATTTTCTAGGTGTTTGTGCGTCAAATGATTTTTTGTCATTTTCTATCATTTTTCCTTGGTATATAAGAAAAAATTTCTTTCATTTTTTGACCTTCTAATATTTGAAATTGATGAAAAATAAAGAAAAAGAAAATATAAATTATCACATAATATATTAACAACATGTAATTTTGATATAGAAATTATTTGTCTTTAATAGATAAGAATTGATATTATGAGAGATACGTGGAATAATAAAGATGTGTAAAATATATTTTATATTGTAACAATTATAATAAATGACTTTATCTTATATTATCTATAACAAATTTTGTTATTCTTTATTTTGTAGATAAATACAAAAAATATTTAATTTATTAATTTTAATATTTTTATTTTATAAATAAACATATATATTTTATGATTTTTCGTTATTTTTTGTTCTATGCATAAATACACATATTTCTAATTCTATCATTTTCTGTTCTATACACAAATATCTTGATTTTCTATTAATTTTTTGTTATTTTCTGTCATTTTTATTTCTATCATTTTCTATGATATTCTGTTTTTTTGGGCCTTCGTTTGACTTAGGGTTTCATTTCTTGGAATGATTGTTTTGTCTATATATTTCCATCTTTTATCGAAAAAAGTCGATAATTTGTAGTGTAGGGTACTTCAGGGAAAGAAGTACGTAATCTTTTTTGACAAGAGCGTCAATTCTTGGCACTAATAGTGTAGTTAGTCGACAATCATTTCAAAGGCATCCATTGCTCTGCCCCAAACCCAATGGCTTTTCTCACTTCTACTTTGGATTTTTTCCCCATCTATGATTCTTACAATGCACGCTCTCTCTCTCTCTCTCTCTCTCATTCTTATCTTTAGGCTTCCGCCTCCTCCTTTAAGTTATTATTAAAATTTAAATATTGACGAATATAAAAATTATTATTAAAAAAAAATCTAACATTAAACATATTTAGCAGATACGTATTAAACTGACTTTTGTTTTTGTTTCGCTTCTGGTTCTCGTAATCCACGATAAATTCCTACGCGGCTTGTGAAACATGTTTGACTTTTGATTTGGTCCCGAACTATTGGAAACTAAAACCAATTTGTTTCAGATCTTTTGATGATCGGGAGTTTCGGCTTCAAAACAGTGGGTTCATCCGACCGAACGGGGGAATTAATCGGGCTTTCTTTAATGCTGACAAGTAAAATGAACAAGGAAAGATTAAATTTAGAGCTAAAAAAAATATACTTTAATAACTTCTTTTTTTAGCAGTGTTTATAGTCAATGGCAATATGCAAAGATAGTTGAATATCATGTATTCTAAGAAATCTAAACATCTAAAAAAGTTCATACCGAACGCTGACTTAAATCTTTACTTACAGTCATGTATCCAATGTAGATTCATCCTTTTAGTTGCAAACTTCACTTTTCTTAAATCTACTTGTTCGAATGCCTAATATTTCATGAGACGCTGATCATCGATAAAATAAGTATAGAATTGTCGAGAACAAGATTTTAGCAACCTTCGGAAGTATATAATGACGCACCAGCGTTTATTTAACAAATAAGCACCCTTTTCGAATAAAAGGTTTAGATTGATCAAAATAAACCGTAACTTTGAAACCACTGACTGAAGAACTTTCTCCCAACTGCTGGGAGAAAGTGACAGTATCCCTTAAATGAAGAGAAAAAAAGCGCATTAAACCTATTTGATTAATAAATATGAGAGATTTAAATTTATATAATTTAACTAAGAAATTAAGTATCTCATAATAACAATATACAGAAGAGAAAAAAAAATTCATGTAACCAACCTCACATAATAAAAATATGACTTGAATTATTATTACATCTTGTAATATTATTATTTTGTACACCCGAGCAATGCGCCTTTGATCGAAATACTTTTCCCAACCATCTGCATTATATATAAACATTTTCAAACAAGGTAGACGCATAATTGCAAAATTGGGTAAGCTTTAAAACATATATGCCATCCGTGGCAACATTTTATGAGAACATTTACTTTCAGGAAACACTGTAAGATATGTTGTGTGAGAAATTGAGCGAACCTTGAAACATCCAAATGAAAATATACTTGAAAACACCCTCAGGTAGCCGGTGTTTATACTCCCTTCCTCCGCCCCTATAAGAAAAATATAAATGATAAGTACAAAGAGGGCACAAGCCCAATACATGAGGAATCAAAGAAAAGCAACTTCAAAGATAGAATGCTGACACCAAAATCAGCCATAGAGTGAAATTTCTCATATAATCCGATATAACTCATGAATTAGTGCAAGGGAATTTAGACGGTATAATACATTTAGGTACTACTGTCGCAATTCAGAATCTCTCCAATTCTAATCTCCAGAAATTTCCAAGTCAAACAAAAATAACAGTAGTTATAGAAGGCTAAGAAACAATCTCTCCATTCCAGAGATAAAGCCAATCTACGTCAACGAATTTAACTATAATTTTGTATTGAAGTCATGTCAATGGAAAACGATAAAGAAAACCACCATTTGTTAAGAAATTATCATGTGGACATTGATTTTGATGTCATTTCAACAATTCAAAAAGACACGTCGGCAAATTTTCACCAACATGTGTCAATGTTTAATTCCATGTGTACAAGTGAACTATTTCCAAACCTTGTATATCTCGAAACTCCATGTATTACAAAATATATATTACATCCTAATTCATCTGTTTCTTTTCCGGTATGTGTACTCATTTTGTCATCCTTATGAATTGGTTGTGTAATCATATCCGACACATTCACATCATTAATCAATATGCAACATAAAAACATCATATGCTTTTTGGGATCTTAAAAAGTATAACTACTCATGACAGTGGTTATGTTCTGCTACAGAGTATGCCTGATTTTTTAAGTGACAAATGATTACTGTCATAAACAAGCATACCGATCCCATGTAATCATCTGTGTGCTTTCTCCTCTTAAAAGAAGTCAAAGCAGGTATCTCAGTTGTTGGCACTTTAGACATGGATCGCTTAGAATGAGTGACATTCTGGCAAAGGGAGAAACAAGATGGTGTAAGTAGAATCAATGATTTTTACAAAGGAACTATAACACTATAAAACAAACTATATGGATAACCATCCATCACCAGTGAGAAGATCTACATATTCAAAGAAATTCAGGGAAGATCTACATATTCAAAGAAATTCAGGAAAGCAACTCTTGTAAAGAAATATACAAAATGAGTTCCATTCACTACATCCAATGCATGCTCTCGGATATAAACAGAATAATCCAGCTTATCATGCAGGTCATAGAGGCGCACATATTGAGGAAGTTACCTAGGATATCTGATTGGGCTTTTTACTATTTCACTAATCAAACCTTGGCCAGATTTTTGTTTTGTTTGACTTATTACTTTTTCCTTTGACTTTGTTGATTTTGATAAGTTGAATTTTAAATCAATTTTCTTCATCATTTTTAATTACTTATTATTGCTATTTTTAGTTACTTCGTTGTTGACATTATTTTATTTTGTTTTAAATTGGCTTTTGTTTGGTTACTTATCAATTGAAAACATTGTTTTTTATTTGTAATCATCATTTCGTTTTCTTTGCCACAGTATTTTATTCATGCTTTTTCTGAAACAAAGCAATTATCAATAAGATTAACAAGGGGCAACAAACAAAATAAAACGAAAAAGAAAAGAAAGGAGAGACCAGCATGCATCAGCAAGATAGATCAAATAAAAAGTTTCAAGTAGGAAAAAATACAACCACAATACAGGGCAGATCCTGTAGCTAATAAGTTCTTGTCACCATCCAATTTCACACCCAAATAAAGATTGAATCACCCCACCAGTCCATTCGATCACACCATCAAACATTAGCATCTTTCGGCCCTCTATGGGTCTGGAACTCCCACAAAACAATCTACTCTCTTTCCTTCCACTTGACCCACAAGTTGCTGAAGGCAAAAACCCTAATGCAACTGCTTTAATTCCAGACAAAAGTTAGGCCCTAAGCCATATGATCTAGAAGTCATTCGATGAAGAAACTTGCACCCAGCCCAAGTTAAGTTACCTTTCCACCAGTCTGCAATTTCCAGACAAGAAAAGAAAAGGTACCAGACTGCTTTGCACCTACATAAAACACACCTACTAGTAGACACTTCGCATTTTCTACATAGTGTGATGACACAACATGATAATGACATAAGACAACCGTGAAAAGATATATCCTAAATTTCTAATCGAGTTTCACGTCCTAACTGCGCCATGTATTAACCATGTCAACTATAATCAAATCTCAAAGACAGGAATAGTACTCAATATATTGTGTATATGTAATTTATATGATTAAGAAAAAAATACAAAGATAATACATCTTAACATATTAATGATTATTAGATTTTAAAATATCCATTAATAATAATAAATAAAAATAAAAATATAGTTTACAAGATTTTAGTATATTATCTCTACCATTATTATTATTGTAGAAATAAGAAATAGTGGAAGTAGACAAGTAATGTAGGACTAAACTCATGTATAATATACAACACACATAATACTAACACATTTGCTAAAATTGGAGCATCTAACTTCCAACCAAATTATGACAACTGAAAAAACTTAAATGCAATTAAAAACAAGAGATACATAGAAAAACATAAAAAACTAGTTACTGTAGTAATGGTAGCAACAAAAGGTAACGACAGTTGTAGCAGAAGTAATAACAACAAAAATAACTTGAAACAAGTCTACAAAGTTCTATATATCAGACAGCAATAGATTAATCATCAGATGATACAATTTGAAACAGTAGAACAAATAGACAAATGTAGTTTATCCACAAGAAGTAAAGATAGGCAAACATATGTGATCCACTCTCAAGATTTTTTTATCGATTTCTTTACTGCTGTTTTTCTATACTTATACCATTTTTTAACATACTTTAATTTTTTGTCTTTTCTCTCTCTCCTTTATCTTTCTCTCCCCCTCCCTTTTCCCCTTTTTTTTCTCATTCACGTGCCTTCCCTCCCCTTTTATCTTCATCCACCAATTTGAAAAACCCGAATGGGTATTGATAGCAATAAGGTGGTGAAAACAATCACCGAAGGAATGAGGGAGAGGATGACACAGGAGGAGAGGCTAGATGGCTATGATAGGGTGGTAACAATGATGACCTAAGGAGCAATGCCTGTGATAACTCATTCAAGATAACACCACAAATCTCATCCCATCCTTAGTGGGTCAATCAACTCATAGGACTTGACAAGATTGATGACAAGCACTTCCCCTTGAAGCCATTGCTGATCTAACATCTAATCTTTTTTGGCACTCATAACATCATGGTGGTGAAGGTCTCGCCTCCATGTTGAGAGAGAACTAGCTACATGAATAATAAATAAGGACAAAGGAGTCTAGTGGCCTGGTGGCACCAGTTGAAGGAGAAAACATAGCTTGGGGTTGCACTTAGGAGGATGACCAATGGTGGCACCAGACAATATTGGAGAAGAGTCAAAAAAATGATAGATTGGCTGATGGTGGCAATTTTGGGCAGTAGACGATGGACAATGGTGGGTGTTAGCTATTCAAGGATTTTAGGGTTTGGAGGATGACCAATGGTTAAAGTTTCCCTTCTCCCCACCTAGATCTCTTACACTCTTAGACTCCCAAAATCTTAACTCTGATACTATAGAAACAAGAAATGGAGGAGATAGATTAATTCATTAAAGGAGAGTGGAGCTCTAGACAACGATAAGATTGCTCAATTGTGATCTATAAGTCATAGGCTTGAATCCTCTACATTTACGATGGTAAGATTGCATATTATTAGACCCCCTTCAAACCCTATGTTGATAAAAAAAGAGATGCATCAAACTAACATTTACTCCAAAATTTTACATTTACCCATCAAAATTTAATAAATAACTATTTCAGATTAAGAATAGAAAAGACAAGGAGAATATGAGGCAGACACATTAGAAATAGGGAAGAACATGAGAGAAAAAAAAGATAAAGAGATAGAAAGAAAATGTAAAAAAAAGTGAGAGAATATATTCCTTACATGGAATACTCCATATACATTTTACTTGAGTCATTAATTAAAATCTCAAAAAATTAATTGTGTTAACCATGTATTAATTGTGTGAATGCAACAATAACCACATTGTGTTTGTATCTAATCATTAAGACACAAATTAATCTCATCATACCCATATGTTGGTTGTATGTGTTATGTACATGTTTATACAGGACATGGTTATCACATCACATTACAAGCAAAGATGCCATCCTCTTTGCAAAGCAATATAAATGAATCCACCTTGCATCATAGTCATCAAAAAAACTGACCCTACAAACATGCTTAGACCATGGAACCTTTCTTCCACTCATATTGAGGATATTGTTTATATAGGGATTTGAGAGAGAACTTTCCACTCTTTGATCACTTTCCAATATGAACATTCAAAGACATGCCCACCATAGGTTGACTCATGAAAAACATCAAGAAGGCAAAGAAATTCAGTAAACTCAGAAGTTCCATCATCCCTAAATTTACAACAATGATTTCATCCAAAAGCACCATCCACACTCTAAAACTTGGGACAATGGACAAGGATAACTTATACCAAGGTGTCCACCATACCAGTTCCCTATTATCACTTACACAAATAAAGGTGTCAACCAACCATACCAACCCAACACAGCCAAGATAGCTAGCAACTTGAACACTATTTGTGCTAAGCCACAACTACCATGGCCCAAGTACAACCCATTGGCACAAGCCTGTTTAAGCCATGCCAGTCAATGACACAATCAACTATACCATGAGCAAGGCAACTCACAAGCTTTCCATTTGCATGCATGGATAGGTGTCTAATTCCCCATCCAGATGCCTAGGGGTGATATAGCAGGCACCTAAGGGGTGATGTAACAAACACCCAAGCTAGAGGCCCAAGTGTCTCGTGTCTACTACATCACCCTTCATGTGCTCACTACATTACTCCCAAGTGCCTGATACAAGGCTCAAGTGCCTACTACATCACTTATCGGTGCTCATTACATGTTGCCTCATTGGTTGCAAGCAATTAAGCTTTAGCCTTTTAAGAGAGGTTTGTGCAAGCAGAATTGGACGGAAATGAAAATAATTTCTGTCCAATTCCAATGGGTTAGCGTTTGTGCATTCAAGGAAAATATTTTCTGACGGAATTTCATTTTCATCTCTTTACAAAGTCTCAAATTTCATTTTCACATCTCATTACTTTGAAAAGCCCTAGAATTCCATTCACATGTCTGCTCCCATTCTTGTCATGCTCATCATCCTCCTTCCTTGTGCGTCCACTCTTGACCTCACCATGTTCGTCATCTACTCCTTTCCTTGCATGTCCACCCCCAACCTCGTTGTGCTCATCGTCCGCTCCCTTCCTTGCATGTCCACTCCCGACCTTACCACACTTGCAAACCAACAACTGTTCATCTACGTGACCATGATCAATGGAACTTCTACATTTCTTGGTAAGTATATTGGTTGGTGTTTAATATCTTCAATGATTTGTCCATTTTATGAAGTTACATTTTGTAGATTTTAACTTTGAATGACAGAATGTTGTGCATGATCTTGTGCATGGTTGGGTGTATAGGGAAGTCCTCGTTATGGAAATTTGATGTCGTATAATTGTTATTGCTTGTCACTGATTTGCTATTGCAATAATTGGGTTCATGTTGCTGTTCAAATTATATGCCACTGATTTGCCACATTGAATAGCATGGTCAAATGTTCTAATAGAACTACCATATGGTTTAATCTCTACACCAAATGGAGGGTCAAAAAAAAAGAAAAAAAAAAACTCTGTAATGTTTCTGAAAATTTAGTTTTTCTGATATGCACAAATTTGGGAACCATGGTTATGAGTTTTTCTATAAAACTATCATTCTTAAGCTTTCTTGCAAGGTATTATACGTGATATTCTGATGTGTATAGTGGGAGATGAACTTTTCAAGTTAGAGGTATCATGTAGTTTTCTAGTGCAGAAACCGGTTTTTAAAATTTTTGAATCTTCTGAATCTGCTATTGATCAATTTGATGGAATTTAAATTGAATATTTTTCTGGAAAAGTATCATTTATTAGCTCTCCATAGAGATATTGCACATAATTTTCTGACTCATATACTCTAAGTTATGAATTTCCAAAGTAGGGTATGCAAGGCAGTTTTCTGGTTTAACTTCAGCAGAATTGAATTTTTCAGCAGTCTGAATATAAAACTTCTGCTATTGTTTGAATGGGTCAATAAGGAATCTGATATTTTTAATAGAAACTAGGTTAATTAAGCTTTCAAATGAGTGCTTGTATGTGAAATTCTGATATGTGTTTCAAGTTATAAATTTTTGAATTTGGTTATACCAAACAGTTTTCACAGATTATAAACGTCAAACCTCTTGTCATCAAATAGTTCAAGAAAATGGTAATGCAAAGCATAAATCTCGTAATAATCTATTACATGTTGGTCATACTATCACGAGTGAGAGAATATTCCAACTACTTTTTGCAGATGCCATACTTATCACTTGACATCATATAAATTCGAAGCATAGTTTCAGCAATATAGTTTTACATTATAAATTTTATCATGCCCTGTTATTTTGATATCTAATCTGCTACTTTTTTTGCCATTAGATACATATAAATATATTTGGCCTTCCAAATTTACAAGAATAAGTTGATAGGGTTTCATGTATATTGCAAGAAAAGATCAACTGTAAGACTGCGCATTACAGTCATTACAAAGTCAACTTCAAGACTTCAAACATATCGTGTTTCAATGTCTGTAAACAGGGAAAAGATTTATTATTTGTAAAGGTTTGGAGGATGGAACTTATCTGTGTTTGGATGATTTGTTGTTAATCATCTTAATTAATTTTGTGACCTTTTATTTGAGTATTGTTGGGTGTGTATGTCTTAGAGTTTGTCTCTATGTCAATGACGAGTCTCTTCTCCAAGTATGATTTGTTCAAATGTGACATAACAAGATTTGTGCCAATCATGGGTGTGATTCAATCTTGGCATCATTGTTATTCAATTTATACTATATCAATGTTCTTTAATTCCAATCAAATAATCATGCCCACATATTCCTATTATTTGTATTTTGTTGAAATGTGCATTACCAAGAAATGACAAATTCTAATAAGTAGAAAGGTAGTGGAAGAACTTATTTCAACTAGAGTATTCAAGCAGACACTATGATATTAAACCATTTATGTGAAGCTATTAAAGAAGGAAATGGTAAAATTCCTAATGGAAAGATACAAATGGAAACATGGATAAAAGTAATAAACAATTATAACAAAGATACAAGTAACATGTAAAAGAAAATTATCGATAGTCAAATGAAAATGTGAAGATAGATGTACAAAATTTATACCAAGATTGATGTATAAAGTGGTTAGAGATGAAACTATATTTATGAACATACTAATATCTCAAAAGAAATTTGGGATAATTTTGTTAAGGTTAGTTTAATTCCATCCAAATTTTATTTATCTAATAATCATGAGTTGTATTTATATATTCTTTTTTATTGATTCATCCAAAGTGTACACAATATAAGAGAAAAACATGTTCAAAGGAAATCTTGCAACAGGGTTGATTAGAATGAGTACATCAAATCTTGGAGTAATTGTTAACTTGAATGAAGACATAAACAACTTCAAGAACATGTTACCTACTCAAAATCCTTAAGAATTTAAGACGGAAACTCAAGTACAATCTTCATCTATGAAAGGAAAACACCTACATCCACATGTTGAATCATAACTCATGGTGACTACAATGAAGGGTTTTGGTGTATCACTTATGAATTATTTCAGTGAGAACATAAAAGAAAATACAAAGAAGATGACTTACACAAAGCATATGATATAAGTACAAGAGAACATGATTTTGATGTAAGAGAAAAAGATAACTTTTACAGAACATATGCAACAAGAGAAAATAATTTCTACAAAACGTATGCAACAAGAGAACATGACTTTCACATAACGTATGAAAGAAAAAAAGATGACATTCTCAAAACATATGCAAGAGAAGAAAATGACTTACATAAAGAAGAAGATAGAATTTTTAGAAAGAAAAGAGTGTAAAGAAGACAATGCTATGAAAATTTTACTTTCCCTTTTAGATCTTCTAGAAGAAAAGTATAAGGCAATGTATTTATTAGAGATAAATCAAAGATGAGTCAATTCAGGCATCTACCAAATATTATGAGAACTTCTTGATTGAAGTTTAACTTTAAATGATGTGTTTTTTTTGCATTAGGGTTTAAATTTATCATATGAACTTTGTTAGTTTCCTTTGTCTTCTATGTTGTAATAAATAATTTTAATTTGAAATGTTTTTTTTCCTTTATGGTAGTTTCCTTTGTTAATTCATTTGATATGTTTTCTTCCTTCATAGTTGCATGTGTTATATTTCATGTGATATGAACAAACTTAATTAATTTTATATGTTTTATTATTCATATGCTCATATTCTCCACATGTACAGATGCATGAACAAGAAGTTATGAAGTCTTCTATGTTAATTATTAACAAGGAAGAAGAACAAAGAAAGGAAAAAAAGAAAGTTGTTAATGACAACATGACAATTTCTATGTGGAATTATTGCAAGTAGAGTTAAAGCATTTAACACTCATATATATAGTAGAGAAAGAACATAATATATACAAAGATTACTAAATCCTTCGTTACCATATCAAACATACAATTATAGAAAAATTTATCAAATGAGTCAATATGTTTTCTCACAACTTTACAATTTCTTAAGAAATACAAAAGTAATATCAAATAGTAAAAACGACTATAAAAGAGAAATTTATAATTTTTTCTCTTTAGACAATTAGACAAAATTAGAGATATAAAGTAACTAACGAGTATTTTCATCGCTCAATATGAACTATCAATATATATTCAATGAAATGATCAATGCTATATTAAAAATAAGTGATATACTTTTAGTTAAACATGATTTGCCTACACATACTTGAATTCAGAATAACTTAAATGTTTATCTATACTTCAAGGTAAACACTTCAACCTTTATTTTACATAGTCTTATTTGATGTTATTCATTTAAATATTAATTGTATTTGTTTTTAGTGCAAATAGAAATGTATAGGTGTTATTGATGGTGAACATATTCAAGTTACAACTTGTAATAAGGAGAATGCATAACTTAAAAAATAGAAAATATGAATTGTCACAAAACATTTTGGCTACTTGCAATTTTGATATGGAATTTACCTATATTCTTAATGGATAAGAATGATAAGGTGTTAATGTTCAACTTCTTGAAGATGTAATAAGTTAATCTAATGGTTTAGTTGTTCCACTAAATATGGTACTTATGATCTAGGTAAGTTTTATTTGTTAAAAAAAATTTAATTTATTTTCATTATTGTTCAATTACATGTAGATAAAATTTACTTAATTGATGCTGAATTTCTAAATAACTCTTAGTTTATATGTCCATTTTAAGATGTTTGATATCACTTATCAAAATATGAAAGAAATCAACAACTAATGTAGTTAAAAATTTTAACTACAAACATTCGCAATTAAGGACAATAATCAAACACACATTTTAAGTAGTCAAATATTGATTTGCAATATTATAAAGATATACGCAATTTCCTTTCACAACTCAAGCAAAAATAATTTTAACATATTTTTAATTCACAATTTCATTTGTAAAGTAAATAGAATAGATTTACTTCAAGATCTTGAGGACGAACTACAAGAAAATCAAGGTGATGTAGCATTAGTATGAAACAACAAGAAAAAATAGTTATTACTATTAGTAGTAACACTCAAGAGCAAAGGAAGGAAATTGTTGACAAATTTTGTGAAAATATCATGACTACAATGTGAGATGGTTGTAGATGACTTCTTATTTATGTATTTGTATTGATTCTATTATCAATTTTTATTTAAATATTTGAATTTTGTTATTAATATTTGTGACGTAAGGTTATTGATAAATGATATATAAAGATCTAATCATATCATTACATAACTTATTAATTGATTAATGTAATTAATTATATTTTGACTAATTACTTTAATTCATTAATTAAAAACTTAATCAATAAATTAATTATAAATAATTATATTACATTATTATCATAAAAAAATATAAATTTCAATTTTATTCAATTCTGTCATGAGCACAAATATCTAAATTTTAATTTCTGTCAAATTACTAAACGTGTATAAATAGTTAAATTTTAGATTCTATTTCATCAAATTCTGTAAAATTTAAATTCTGTTAGATTGAATTTGTTAGACCCTTAAGACCTATTTGTGCCACCTAAAAAGTTAAAAAATTTAGAAAATAGAAAGTTAAAACTTAGAAAGTCAAAAAAATTAGGAATCAAAAAGTCAAAAGGTAAAATTTGAAAGTATTTGTGCCATTGACAAAAAAATAGGAAAATTATATAGTTCTTGAAATTTTAATATTATATATTAAATAATATTATAATGTTATATAATAAAATTAATTAAATAAAAATAATATTTATGATTCTAATATTATAAAATAAAATTAAATAATATTAACAATAATAAAATAAATAATTAAATAAATAATATTAACAATATAGACTTTAATTATATTAATAATAATAAAATAATATATTATATTAATATACTTTAATTATATTAAAGTATGTACAAAGTAATTTTAATTAAAACAATAATATATCATACAAAGCATATTACAAAGTAATAATTAAAATAATATAATACTTTAATTAAATAGAATAATATATTGTACTTTAATTATAATTAATTTTAAATAATAATATAATTAGTTAAACAAAGATAATTCCTATACTACTTTTCCAATTTTCAGATAAAGAAAAGTTTGAAAGTTTGGAATCTTTGATCTTTTATATGTAAAAAAGTTGAAAATAAATTTTAAACTTTCTAACATGACAGAAACCCCAAAAAGTTAAAAAAAATTTCTTAACTTTCCAATTCCTAACTTTCTAGGTGACACAAACAGGACTTTAAGGTCATCCACTTCTTTGAGTCCACTTATGTCCATTCAACGTGTGCTCACCCACAACCCACTTTATTCAACCATATATAATCCTCTCATTGCCTCACCTGATTACCCCTAGTTGCCTACATCTAACACTTGAAAGCCACGACGGATAGCCTACTAAGCTACCAACCCTACTTGTGCCCATGTGTCATGTTGTGTCAACACATGGATTGGAATTATGTCGTGCTGACATTGCATAGTACTATCATACAACAACCTAGCATGACTCACTGAATCATGTCATGTTAAGCCACACAGTTCGACCTAATCTATTTGACACTTCTGGACACAGCCCAACCATATTAACCATCCCTGCAAATTCTCCACAACCACTTTGCAAGCAAAGCTAAATTGAAGGATCACAAACCTAAATTCCAAGACCACCTTCACTTCAACCTTTTGCATTTATCTCAATAACATAATTGACATTATAAAGACCCCACCCCAAATCGAACCATATATAGTTAATAATAATGTTCCAAATATGAAAAAACCTTACATGTAAAGAATAAATGCCACAAAAAGCAAAATTCATTGAATGAAATTGGAGTTTGACTGCAATGTGACCAACGACAAGGAGGGAGTTGAAGATGGTGAGTGAGAGGAGACAATTAGTGAAGGTGGCAAGCTAAATGTTGTCCTAACTTTGGTCACTAAGCATTGTCATGCCACAAACCAATGAGATGCCAATAACCAAAAAGAAGTGGAACAATGGATAAGGTTCTGTTTAAAGACTATATGATGTTTGAAAGGTGAGGAGCATTTACCAAATGGATGCCAAGGGGATGAAGCTCCTTAGTTTGGTTTGGACTACGTGCCAAAATTGTTGTTGTGGGGACGATTACAGCAAGGCTTGGTGTGCCAGGACATATTCGGTGGTCAGATTGTTAGAAAACGAAGAGCACAAATTCGGTGGTAGATAAAGCAGTTTTACACTGTTCAGCTGCCAGTCAGATTTCCAAATTCCATGAGGGAGAGATCCTATACATTTGAAGCATTTTTTTAGATGCACGGAAGGATTGGTCTCAAGCAATAGTGCCTTGGCCAATGACATATAGATCAATCATTTGGATTCAACTAGTTGGATTGACATTAGAACCTTAGGCATTTCACCAGAAGCAGATGATTTATTGGGAGGTATTTTAATGGCTTGGAGTTGTACCTACCTCACATATATAGATGTGGAAGCAGGACAATTGACAATCCTCAATTTTAGCTTCATTTCAGAATGTGAGGATAATTTCACTCCAACAGCTTCCACTAGACTTGTAAATAGATATCCAAAATCTGAAAGTCAATTTGGATTCAAATTCGTTTAATATGAAATTATCTAGATCTAAAATCTTATAGACTTTAATCAAATTCTAAAAGTCATCTGAAAAACATTTGGAACAAATTCAAAATATATATATATATATATATATATATCAATTTAAAATTCAATTTGAATTTGATTACTTATATAACAGGATACCTGGATATCTGACATAATTTATATTTATTATTTTATCATTATACATTTATTTATATTTCCATTTACAATTTTTTTAAGATAAAATAGTCACATTCTGAAATTAAATGTTTTGATTGGAATATTTGGATTAAGCTTTTATAGATAGAATATAATATATCAATGTGAAATAGTTAAATTCAAATTTAATTTTTTGTATTCTGATATTTAGATGAGTTTTTCTGGGATTCAGACATTATCCAAATTTAGATTTTCAGATTTAGACATTCAGATTGAACTTTTCTAGGTTCAAATATTATTTAGATAGATATCTGAATATTAAAAAAATAGATTTGGATTATCTAGATATTAGATAGATAAAGATTCAGATACAGATTTATTTAATTCGAATCCATTCCATTTATAGCCCTCATTTCCCCTGGCCATAGTCTAGTTGATTATCAAAAGAAACATCTGTGTCCAAAGGAGATTCAAGAGGCTCAACTTGATGGCCTCACCCTTAGGTGATTTTGGGCGATTTTAATGTTCAATCACTAGAGGAAAATTCATGAGGCTTCCTAAATGGATTGAAGATTTTAAAATACATGACCTTCCAATGGAGAATCACCTTTTCATATGGTTGAATCTTCAAAAGTCTCCAATTATGTCTAAACTAGATCAAATCTTGATGGATAGCAGTTGGGTGTGTTACCCTAATGTCAACTTGTCAAGGTCATTGATCTACCTAGGCATGCTCAGATCACATCCCAATTTTGGTTGACATCAAAGGAAAATTTAATCATAGTCCTTTCAATTTGAGAAAGTTTGGGTACATAACCCAGATTTCTACAAGTTGGTGGAAAGGTTATAACTGAACTGGCTGTGGCAAAATCTGTCATCCAGTGTATTGCTCACAAAGTACACCAATGTTGAAGCACTTACCATAAAATGTAAAGATAACACAAAAACCAGATGCCAAGAAATTGAAGGCTGCAGAATTGACACAGGATTTAAACAGGAAAGAGGAAAGTATTACTTTTGACAGGTACTGAACACAGTGAGGTCAAAAACGAAAGGCTTTTTAAGAGAACTTATTGAGATTGAAGAAATCTTTTGGGATCAAAGATGAAGAGATCTTTAGCTTAAAAAAGGGAGATCCCAACACCTTCCATAAATGCACCTAACACAGATCCAACATTTGCAGCAACAGATTTGGACAATACATGCTTCAATAGGAAGAAGCACAAACATTGGAGGCCTAAATGGAAAGGAAGGTGCCGAGCTTATTAATCCTTACATGGAGGACATCAAGTGTGCAAACTTAGAGATTGAAGGTGAAAAGCCGTCGTTCCAGATGATTTCTCTGCATGCTTCTTTCAACATATTCAACTTGATTAGTGATGATCTTAGATTGCTTGTGACAGTTTTTTATTTAACACAAACTCAGGTTGTAATGCTACAATAACTCCCTACTCTTCCCCAGTAACAAAGAGGTTGTTGATATTGGGGATGTTGGTAACCTAGCCTTACGAATATGCCAATGAAGATTTTGAGAAAGACCCTTTCTAACTGATTGAATCAGGTTGAAGAGAAATTCATCCGGTGCTAGGCCTGTAAATGGTATTTGAAATTCAATTCAGTTATTAATCTGTTTAGTATGACATTGTCCAAATCTGAAATCTGACGAGCATTAATCAAGTTTTAAAATTCATATCCAAAAGATATTCAAAATGAAATCAAATATGAGTTTAAACAATCTAAAAATATCTCAACTCCATGATATGTGCGAATCTTCTACAAATTCTTTTCATACAAAATATATACATAACTTTTGGATAAGTCTAAAGTGTTTAAAATATGTTTTAATGTTTAACATAACAATTAATGAAGGAAATTAGAAAAATACATCATATATATACCTATCGTTGTTTGATTTCTCTTAATTCATCTCGTAGTTAATAGACAATTTTACGTCGTCCTATAGTTAAGATACATCTAATCTTACGTCATCTAATTTTTGTCTCATTTTCTCATTTGGATTAAACTTTTACAGAAAATATAGCATATCAATGTAAAATAGGTATGCACAAATTTAGATTTTTCAATATGGATATTTGGATTAAATTTTTCTGAGATTCGAATATTATTCAAATTTGGATTCTCAAATTCAGATATCAGGTTGACTTTTCCTAGGTTCAAACAGTATCTGAATTTGGATAAATTCGTCAAATACGGATTCAGATATTTAAATAGTTATGTGAATATTAATGAGACAAATTCGGATTATCCAAAATATTAAATGGATATTCAAATACAGGTTGAATCTACTCCAATTCAAATACAGGATTAGTCTATGGACAGCTTCCAATGGTTATTGTTATTAAGCCATCAATTGAGAGTAGATAACTCAATCACCACGCTATAACAGACAACGCACCGTTGAGGTCCACTGAGCACTGGTTGTACTCCAGTGACCATAGACTTCAACTTGAGGGACATTGACGCCAAACCATGCTGCCCCTCATCCCCTTTCCCTAGTTTTTGACAAAATAGCACCATCCATCTTCAATCTTTCCCTTCCACTATCAAGACATAAGAAGGCCTAGTGTTCAAAGCCCTTGCAGATATAAACCACTAGGTCTCAACACTCCTTCACCAAGGGACATATGCTTGAGCATCACAAGCATCAATCTCAACTCCACCACCACCTTGTTACTTTCCTCACCAGGAATGGGGATTCACCCTTGTGTATCACAACATTCTTCAAGCTCGTCCTCTCCCCAACCCCTCTTTCCTCCACTGTCTTCCATCGTTTTCTCCCATGGTGGTGCCAAGTTTTCAAGATGTAAGCCATGCCTCTCATGATGAACCCAATACCAATAGGCAATACCACCAACAATCACCATTAGAGAAGGAACATCAACCAACATTAGACTCACTTGAACCAAAAAGAGAAAAATAGCATGGAACAAGGATGATACGAGGGAGGATTCTTGAGTGTGCAAGGGACACATCACAATTCGAGCTTTTGAAGAGATGAGGCCTTTTAACAAAGCCAAGTCACACCAACTAGAGAAGGCATCATGCATGTCAATTTTAATGCACCACAAGAAGAAAAAAGGTGGCAAAGTTGATGAATAGATGGAATCAATAACTGACTAATGAAGGATTCTTTCAAGACAATACCAAAAGATAAGATGCCAAGCCAAGGAGGCTTAGATTCATCTCCATGTTAGGTCATTTGGGTGTTAGATAACCACATCACTCAACATGTTGAAACCTACACACATGTTCTACACAATTTCCACCAATAGATATGGCATCAAAAGGTGTCCAACAAATCCAACGAAAATCCAAAAAGGCTTCTTTGCCTTGGCTTCCGTGTGTCTTGGATTGATCCACCAACATGAGTTGTAAACATTTCACAAATGTCTACCAAAGTTGCAAGCCATGATGTTAATGTTAGAAGGAATTATTTGAGTTAAAGAATTTATTGCATTTCATAATACTAACATATGTGAAAATAATTTTTACCTTTTTTATTGGCAACCTAAGCACCCAACCCTATCACCTAGACAATACCTTAACAAAAATTAAGCTAATAGCATACAATTGCAACAAGAAAAAACTAAAAAACTAAAAAGGAGAAAAAAAGAACCAACCTTGGCAACCTTCTTATCTTTACGAGCTTGCCACTCTCGTTCATCAAATTCTTGGTTTTCCTTCTCAACTAAGCGAATAAGAGTATCACAACGCCTAGCAAGCTCTTGGGTTGTACGGGACTTTACAAACCAGTCAAAACGAAACAAAGGTGACGTGCGAAATGCTGCTTTCAACTCATCCCAATTTCCATAGCCAAGTTTGTGAACCATGCACAACTATTAAACTTAGTAAGAATCTTTGAAATTTCAAACTAAGCACTTATAACATGCAAGGCAATGTTGAGAATCACAAACCATGAATCTATCACATTCTTCATTATAAAGCTTTCCCTTGTTCTGCCCATATTGAATCTTCAATTCTAACCAAGGATTCTTGTATCGATTCATCTTCTTCCCTATTGCCTTCATTATTTCATCTTTGCGAGAAATTCTTGCTTCTCCTCTTTCAATGTTCTTGATTATTCTGTCATAATCTGCAAACACGCCAAGCAATAAATTTGTAAACTACTTTACCCAACTTGTGAACATGCTGAAGCTTGATTCTTCTAAACTTAGACAAAGATAGTAACAAAAGCAAATTAATCATTCCCCATCCATGGCAAAAACTTACCATTCAACTCTTTGTATCTTTCTTTAAAAACTTTAGCATATCTTTCAACCTCCTCATCAGATTTTCCTTCCATTTCAGAAGCAATACTTTTTAAATCATTCCGACCATACCTCTCACAAGCTCGAATGAATGTGTTAAAATCTCTTCTGGTCCAGGTTGAAAACCCCTACAAAATATAAACAAGTTAGTAGCCCAAACAAAAATAATCTACCACAATGATTACCATATACACTCACCTCTTCTAATAGCTTCTCTTTCTCTTCCTGCTCGTCAGAAGTTAGAGGATCCGCCAAGTCTGAAACAAAGGTTCCCATATAAAACCAGTAAACAATGCAACACATCAGTTAGAAGAAAAACTGCAGCATATGCACCAATAGAATCAAATACCTTCTTGCTCCTCCCCATCACCAATTGTATCCTTTAACTGATTTTTCTGATGTAGAAGCTAAAAAAGGAAAAAAACCAAAACCATGTAGGTTACAGAGATGCATAATGGTCATTTATTGACCAAGTTGGAATGCAATGAAATTAGTTGATTTAACAGAATTGGAACAAAAGCTAAGGACAAGATATCTGTACTACACACCATCAGATATCGGACTTCCTTCTCATATAATTCACTCAGCCTTTGAGTATTGAAAAACTGAAAATCATGTCTGAAAAGAAAAGAAAGGTCAGGTTTTTCTAAGAATATTACCATATCAATACAAGCTAGATAAATGATTATTACAGCTGAGGCATTCTAGGTATTCGTGGCTCTCTGGGTTTTGTTGGACCACCTTGCCGCATTGCTTGCTTAAAATAATCAGACTCAGAATAACTGGAAACAACATAGCATATTTGTTAGATAGCAAGAGTATGACAAGGCTCATTCCAAATGATACAATTGGCTTCAAAAAGCTTACTTGCGTTTCCGCTCCCTCTTTGGTGGTTCAATCCAGTTATCACTAACCAGCTTCTTAAAGTCAACCTTGTCGTCCTTCATAACAGGAAAAAGGTCCTTAGTAGTAATGAAACAAAGAACTTTAATAAAGAAATACTGCAGCCATTACTGTTTCAAAAAAATCACAACTATAGTCGGAAAATATTGCCAAAAGACTTGAATATTAACTATACCCTCACCTTTTCATCATCGAAGTCATACAATTCAGCAGCTGTATATAGAAAAAGTAAGATGATGTAAACTTGTAGGCACACATGAAGCTAAAAGGTAACTAGTTGAAGTAAAGTTTGCCTGATCAGAATTTCAAGCAGGGTTGATACACATACTTTCATCCATTTTAAATTTAATTGCATCTTCCGTAAATTTCTTCATTTTTGCATCAAGCTCCGCTGTTGCTTCCTCACCCTTGGCTATGATCCTGTCAATATCCTCATCGGTAACTGTGCTGTCCTTAGAACTGAAAACCATTTCAGCACCAAATCTCACCATTTGTAGCAACTCATCTTTATTAACAGCTGCATTCAGAATCAACATAATAAGATGGATATCCCAATGCAACAACAAGAACAACTAATGCCCTTATCCACTGTGTAGGGTCAGCAACACAAATCTTTTCTTTTTATGTACTTATATTCTCGTGAAATCTTCTGTTTAACTATATAATTATATCATTTTCACAATTCCTAACCAAGTAATCTTTGGTATTCCTCTCTGACTCACTCTCTTTTAATTTCAGCTAAATTCATTAATTCTACGTTTCTTACAAGTGCATCTATAAGGCTTCTATGGATATATTCAAACCATTTAAATTTATTCTCTTATTTTATTCTCAATAGATGCAACACCTATCCAATTTTGGATGAAATCATTCCCAGACATATCTTTAATACTATTACTATTCATTTATCTTAACATTCTCATTTCTATTAGATAACTTTTAAACATATACGTGTTTAACAATTCAACACTTTGTACCATATAGTATAGTTGGATGAATAGATGCACCATAAATCTTTTCTTTTAATTTTAAAGGCACTCTTTTATCACATAATACTCCCCATTTTACCATCCTCGTGAATTTGAATTTTAACAAAATTCGGGATTTTATAAAGGAAACACTTACTTTTTTGCTCTGCAAGACGACCTTGCTGAATCACTAAAGCATCAAGGGCAAGTTTTTTGTAGGCTCTTTCAATAACCTTTTCCTCAATGGTGTACTGTGACATTATGAGAAAATCAATATTTTGCAAACTTTGATATTGCTACACAAGTAAACTAAATGCTATTTTCCCACCAAGCATCTACATGTTTCATAAGAATAACAATTCATCGCTGGAATCCATAAATAGAAAATACCAACACTTGCTCGACTAAACATAATTTAAATCCCATCTCACAATACATTAAAACAAACCTCTGAGCAAAACCGAAATACTTGAACTTCTTTCTTTTGGCCAATTCTGTGAGCACGATCTTGTGCTTGCAAGTCAACCTGAGGATTCCTGCAAAAAAGTGAAATACAAAATAAGTGTTAGATTTACAAGTAATGGTCTGAAAGATTGATGAACTTTCATTAATATGTCATCATACCAGTCACTGTCATAAAGAATAACAACATCTGCGGTTGCAAGATTTATACCCAGACCACCAGCCCTTGTTGACAATAGGAAGACAAATTTTTCACTTCCAGGCTGATTAAATGCATCAATAGAAGCATCTCGATCCTCCCCACCGGTGTTTCCATCAATTCGACAATATAAATATCCACGAAACATCAAATAATCTTCTAGAATATCCAGCAACCTAGTCATCTAAGAATGAAATACAAAAGAACGAAAAAGATACCATTAAATCAACTTGTGTAGAAGGCCACCCTCAATTTCTTATTTTTGAAAAGAACACAATTTTCAAAAATACTTCATGGAAAATTTATATCATACAACATAATCCAATCACATAAAATAGCATGCAAATAATTTTACACCAAATTCACCACTCAGATATTTATCATATCCTCTCATGTCCTTTTGTGCCTTATATAAAACTCTACACTACCATTTGTAATTTCTTTAACACCCACTACACTTCAGTAAAAGCTGCATTTTTTTTGAGCAGAAACAAATAAATTCTATTAAAATCAAGAAAAACAAGGAGCCTATAACAAACCTTTTCTTTGAAACCAAGATGCAAGCAAAATCATTGACAGTTGCAAGTTGAAACCTTTTCTTTGAAATATTACACCCCCTCTCCTGTTGACTTTTTCCTTTTATACACCTAATTTCCAAATTTCAATAACATTGCAAAGTTTCCTTTGTTTTTTCCCCCAGCCTATAAATTTCAGTTTTGCATTCAAAAAGATGCCTTTTCAAATGAGATTAAAAAAAATGCTTTGGGTAACAGAATTTCAAACAAAGTACCAATAAAAAAGCACTCAATTGGCATACCCTACACTGTACCCTATTCTATACAAAATTTTGCCACCAATTTCATTCACAAACTGCCACTTGAGTTCAGTATTACCATTTACAACTTGGTTTCTTTAAATGAATGACTTAGAAAGTTCATTTAATATATAATCAGCAATTTATGAGGTAGGTAAAGGGAAAATGTTTCACAAAAAAAATTTGATTGTTTTTGAAGACTATTTTCTTTACACAATGATATATAACTGCTTCCAAAAAGCGTATACCAAATATGTCAAAAAAGGCAAGTGATTAAGCAAAATAGATGGCCTTATTTTGGAAAAAATTTACATCTCGTAAGTTTTCAGTTAACCATAGCATTTGAAACTTGAAGCATATTCTGAAAAAACACAAAATGGAGATGACATATTCATCGTTCTCACACTTCTGACCACAAAAAAATGGGAGAAATTTTGATGTCAAAGCTGCCATTATCAAAATAACTTCTTTGAAAACTTTGCTTTTACAAAATTTGCCTAAAATTTAAGTTGTTCTAAAGGAGAGAAGCACAATCAAGAGCAACTTTCTCACATGCTTTGATCTCTCTAACTTGTTACAATACTGCAAAAAAGGACCTTGAGAACTGCTTTTAGTGTTAAGCAGCTATATTATTGCTAAATTTAATCTTCATTGCACCTATATGTATATTATTGCTCAAAAATGTTAGCTTATGACTAAGAACAGTACATAAAAGTCCAAGTGATAAACTAAGAGCCTAACAAGCAATATCACATGACATATATAATTGCAAGTTTACATTGTTGAATAACATGATGCTTCTATCTCAAAAAGAAATAATGCCTACAATGAATAAGTAACAAAAGTATCTAAGATTAAATTAAAAAAACATATAGCAAGCTATTCTAGGAGCTAGTTGATCTGAACTTCAACGAAATGAGTACCATCATCCAAACACATGTTTAACTTAAACAGAAGATACAAGAAATTAGACCTGTGAAAATATAAGAACTCTGGACTCACGTTCCTTTAGTTTAGGAAGCAATTTATCCAATAAAACCATTTTTCCTGCAAAAAGCAAACATCAAGGCATTAGAAGCATAATAAACAATAAATGAAAATTATTGTTCTTTGCAAACTGCAAAGCATGAGGACAGCTTACCTGCATTTGTTATAAGATGTTCCCCCGTAGTATATGGTGGACCAGGCTCTGCTCCTTGAAATAGATATGGATGATTACAACATTTTCTTAGCTGCATAGCAATATTAAGAAGACGTTTACGCTCTCCACCAGCATTAACAACTTCCAAGTCCTTTTGAAGCAAAGCACGATAGTATTGCTTCTGCAACTGAGACATTCCAACTTTTAGAATGGTTTCTTTTTTGGGAGGTAATCCCTTTTCAACGTCAGATTTTAGCCTTCTCAGTAGAAATGGGCGAAGGACCTACAGATACAAACAAGATTTTCTGTTATTATTGATTACTTGATTTGATGAAGATAAATGATAAAGAAAATTTACAAAGTTTACCTTGTGAAGCTGTTGAACAACTTCTTGCTGATCATTTTCCCCAGAAATTTGAAACCATTCATCAAATGTTTCTGAAGAACTAAATATTTCCGGCAGCAGAAAATTGAGAAGGGACCATAGTTCATGAAGATTATTCTGCAGGTGCATGGTGTAATTTGTGGGTACTTCAGCAACATGAAGGGAAGCCATCGATATAGGAGTGACTGAAAGGCTGTAGCCATGAGCTACAGCTCAAAGACATGTACAGTGTAGGCATGAACCAGAATAGACACGTACATTGTGTTTCAATTTTCAATGTGACATTATATTAAACATTAAAAAACATAGAAAAAGCATAAACCACAGTTTGAAAAAAAAATGCTGATTGTTTTTTAAATTGTGCACATCCTTCTCACATATTCAAGCACGGAGAAGGCATGAAGAATTGATATGAACCATATGTAGGAATAGCCAGCAATTGCAATTCTATGTTCTGATTAAATGATATTCATGATAATCAAACTTATCTGATTTAACGTTTCAAATTGTATTTGAAATAAAAATTTGAATATCAAAGAATGAAAATCCAGCACTAATTTGTTATTCACACCAGCATCTCACCATCCATAACTGACAATATTTACAAAAAGTTTTGATAATAACACATATTCATGGTAATTCCTGTCAAAGTATAATAATTCAGAACAGAGTACAAGTATTTAAAGTCATTTCAATAATCTCAACAAAATATTGTAGAAGCAATTCACCTGAAGAGGTGTGCCCGTTAGAAGAAGGCGATAATTAGTATTATACAGTCTCATTGTTTTGGAAAGGAGGGAGTTCTCATTTTTTATCCGATGGGCCTCATCAATGATAACATAACGCCAAGTAAAGCGACGTAAAGCTGCTTTCTCTTTGATGGCCATCTCAAAACTAGTAACACATACATCAAACTTCCTAGCAACCAACAGTTTTTCACGAATATATTTCTGCATTAAGAGATTACAAATTAAGATGAAGCATGTGACCTAAAGAAAAAATTTTCCAAGTTAAAAGGCATACCCTTTCTTCTGGATTTCCTAAAAACTTGACAGCACACAATACAGGGCAAAAACGTCGTATTTCTTTCATCCAGTTACCAAGGGTAGACTTGGGTGCTACAACCATATGAGGTCCAGTGATTCCTCTAATCTCATGTAGATAACCCAATAAAGAAATGGTTTGCAATGTCTTGCCCAGTCCCTAAAAACCACAGCATCAAGAATCAACACCAATTAAGAATATCGCACAAGTCAATAAGTAAATAAAGCGTCTAATATGTACTACAACATGATCATAAAACAAGACCAATAGCAGAATAGCATGGTTGGTCTCCCACCTTGTTACAAGAGAAGAGGACATTAGTTTAAATTCAAGTAAAAACACAGCCAATTTACTATTCCTTTAGAAAAATTGGTAATTTAAAACAGAACACTGCTAACATGTATCAAGGAATACCATCTCATCAGCAAGAATTCCATTTATCCCATTTTCATAAAGCCTTATTAGCCAGTTCAATCCAGCCAATTGATAATCCCTCATCTTTCCCTGTATGCCTGAAAAAGGAAAACATCAGAAATAAAATCTGAACAAATGGAAAATAACTAACGTAGCATAATATTATTAAAAAAAATAAAAGAAGCTTGAATTGTTGAGTAACAAACTATTTTTGCTAGATATAGAAGCACATCTACACTATAAAAAAAAAAATTCTTCTACCACAGCATACATCCATAACCAACTTTTCAAAGAAAGAGAGGGAAAAATACTGTTGCAAACCCAAAAAGGCCAATACAAGGAGTTAGCACTTCTATTAAATTAAGCTTTTTAGGGTATTAAAAATACAAATAAACTTCTAGAGTTCCAAATATCAGAAGTGTCAAACTTACAAGATGGCTGCATCATCAATCGTGTCCCCCCTCCAGAATAACTGTCTTCTTCTTTAAGATATTCCATGTCTTCCTCCTCCTCTGTTAATTTAGATGCATGGCGGCCCCTTCAAAGTACACATAATGAAAATCAATAGAAAACATTAAGATGTACCATTAGGACAGAATAATAAAATTAAATGATTGTGATGATTTAAATCTCCATGTCAAAAAAAATAGATCTAGGATTTTCACTACTTTTTGCACCATGCAAGGAAAATCATTAAGGAAGAAAATGCTTTGCAACTTTTCTTGAGAAATAGTCAAACTACAATTGAAACTCTTTTTTCAAATATGCCATTAAAAATGTATATTTCCTATCACATATCTGTAGTATATCCTTAAGAAATTTAATGATCTTTGGTGGTAATTTTGGAAAGATCTTTGTCATCAGTAACTTGCAAAAACATATATTAGAAATTACTTTTCACTATGATAATCTTCACATGTTTCCAAAAGCTTACTCATTTTTAATGCTCAGCTTTAGGCATTGTAGACAAACATGTGAACCTCACAGATGTACACCAATGTGCCTCATGCCATCAATGTAGCCAAACATATAAACCTCAGCTCCTCCTCACCTTACATCTTTACTGCCAGCAACACCAAAATCCATCCTCACGGCTACCCATCAGAAGCTGACACCAGCACTAGGTAAATTTGTTGTTTGAGGTAGATTTTTTGTCTTACTAGATTTATTATCTTTTTTGCGCTAATTTCAGTATTCTTAGCAATTAGTATGTAATTTTTTGAATTGTATGCCATTACTGAAATTTTTGTTAGCATCCAACAGCATATATTTTTGTCACCTCTTATGTTCACCAAATAGTTTTAGTGGAATTTGTTGGTTGAGATCAAATGAACTTACATTATGTGTGCACAAACATGGAATTTGATATATGTATTTGAACTTTGAATCATGAAAGTTTGATGTTTCTATGAGATATTGATTGTATTTGATACATGGAATTTCACGTGATTTGATATTTATTGACATCATATTCATGGAAATCCTTTTTATGGTTTCAATACTCAAAATAGTACAAAAATTAGTTTTACCATAACAACTAATGTAGTACATTGTTTTTTAAAAATTAAAAGAAGTTAATGTCGCCTTGCTTCAATCAGGCTATTGCCTTGTTGTCGCCTTTCACCTCAGGTGATTTTTGGAGTCATCTTAGCATCTCCATTTGCCTTGATAGCTTTGATAAGAGCTAGAATCGTTACCTTCCCTTAGGCTTCTTCTCTGATTCTGATTGAGCACCTTTTGCAAAATGTGCAAATATCTCAGTCTGCTGCAGAAGATATTTCAAGCGTCCTTTCCCTTTGTTGTTCTAGCCACACATACACAAAACACTCAAATTACATTACATAACTGTTAGAAATAACAATGATTTTATGATAAGGCACTGGGTCATATTGTATATATCATAAAAAAAATTGTGACTTGTAGTACTAACTTAATGTACCATGTCAGCATCAATGGCAGCATTCTGTGCATCTAAAATTTCCTGAATTTTATTTTTCTTCATCTTCTGCATCTCTTTCAATCTAGTCCTTTCTCGTATGGCAACTTCTTTATTCATGGCCGTATTAATATCCTACATCAAAGTACGTATGATATAATTGCACTTCAGTTGAGAGCTTATGGTTTTTCCCATAGAATTCTACAAAAACTATTGCACGTTTATGAAAGATTGCAATGAAACTCTTGAATGTGCAATTTGATATAGCAGAGAAGGAGAACACATAAAATGAAGTATACAATATTTTTACTTATTCATCGCCAAGAAACGTAAAAACCATACAAGCATAGACGTTTAGCTCTTGATCCCACGGCATCCTAAAAATTCAACAAAATGACTAAATGCATCCCTGTTGTTGTGGTGGAGAAGACACGAGCTAGAAAGAGCCTCAACAAGTCAGATCAGTTCGAGGTCCAAACCAAACGACCATTTCGAAATGCAAAACAGGTGAGCAGAGGAGAAAAAAAATCAACCCCTAATCTGCTGCAACAGAGGAAAAACAGTTCGTTTCACTGCAATCTTACCACCATCGCCTCCTCCCCCACCTCCTCTTCTTCCTCCTCCTCCTCCTCCTCACCATCGCCAGCACCCTCATCATCCTCGGTGGACTCTGAATTTCCCTCCTCACCGTCGTCCTCATCGGTGTCTGCCGTCCTTCCGACAGCCTCGAGCTCCTCCTCGTCCTCCTCCTCCGCGCCTTCCGCATCGGCCCCATTATTCTGGTCCTCGTCGTCGGAGATCGAGCGCGCATCGTCGGAGTAGTCCTCCGAATTCCACGGTTTCGCCATTCGGATGGCAGCGACAACGTTTCCTTAAGGTGGGGAGTGGTGGGAAACGGGAGTGGAGAAGAGAAGGAAGCAAATTCTTGGAGTCGGAGGGAGACCGAAATTTCTGGGGAATCGTGTGGTTATATACGGGGGAGGGGAGGGCGCTTGCCGGGCACGTGAGGGTCATCTGAGGCTCCCGCCATTTGTTCGGGTCGGGTTTTCCCGTTCCCGCCTTCGGGTTGGTGTTCCGTATTGGACCATCGCCTTCGGTGTGAGTCCGATCGGTTTGATTTGTTAGATGCATGGCTTTGGATTCCAAATTAATGTAAGATTTGTATTAAACTTTACTAATTAAAAGTATATAAAAAAATTAAGCGTAGTAAGCCAAATGATGGGAAAGTAGAGGCTGGACCGGGTACAAACAAATTCACTGATAACTTAATTGATAAAAATAACCCATGCATTGGTTTTTTTTTACAAGAACAAACTACATATATTATACAACCGTGCAATATTTATGATTATTCAATATTTGTGATATGAAAATATATCATTTTTATAAAAAAAAATTATGTAATCCATTGTTCTTTTTGGTAACGTTTATGTAATCCATTGTTGCCAATTCAAGTTATAAATAATTTTTTGGTAACACACTTCCTCCAATTATAATTTCTTTCTGTATTATGGCCTTAACACATTCATGCATGTACATCCAGAAAGTTCAAACAAATGTGAACATGTTAATGCCTGTATATCATACCCAAACAATTTACTCCCTTACGCCAAAGAATTGATGAAGAAACATAAAGAATTACAATCTTCCGAGAGATGTATGAGAATTCACCAAAAATATAGAAAGCAAGCATGCTCTAAATTGGACGAAAATATGCAAATCAAACCAGACATTTCCTTCTGAACGGATGCTATGAGCCTTTCACAGAATATAAACATGGTAATGGCAGTACATGAAGTAGGTATCTACGACCATACAAACTTTACGACGAAATGTCATTTCATGTATCTTGCAAAGCAATATCCCAGCCCACAGTCATGATTCTTCGTCATGTGCTGATAAAAACTGCTCCAAAAATGCCAATATTCAGTTCCAAAAACTCTTGACAGTTGAACCTTACAAGCAAAATGTAGTTAAAATATTCTATATAAATAACACATTCTCTTTCGCATGTTTTTTTTTAACATTTTCTTCTTTATCTCTCAGCCTTTTTCTTACCCATATGCTTTACACTAACAATGTCTCGTATTTTCATTATCTTTTCTACTCTTAATCTTATATATGTTATAAGGGTGATTGGATCTTTTGCTTCTAGGATAGTAGTTGTCCTCAATGATGATGATTATAGATGGAAAAGAGGTAAAGAAGATGGAAATGTGTACTATTCAAGAGATACAAGACTCTTTGGAGGTTCATCAACATAACAGAGTTCATCAAAAAATACTGACTTCATCACCAAACCCTAGTATTAGAATAAAGACTCAAGGTTGACTAACCGAACTCCTAATCGAATCATTAGATTCATTAACCCAGTAATCACTAATTCCCAACAACATTACTCCCCTCCTTCACTATAGACCTTGTTTTCTTTCTTCTTTAGCCAACGCTTAAGAATTTTAGTTGGTTACTTATCCACAATAGGATATTGAACAGTAGTTGATTGTAGCTAACTTGGTGGAATGGGTCTAAAAATAACAACATAGTAAAGAGACATGGAAAACTGGGTGAGCTTGGGAACCTTGAGGCAGAATCAACTTGTAAGCAACTAGTCCTATATGTTTCATAACCTAGAAGGGTCATTGATAGTGAGCATACAATTTTCGATTAGACTTGCATTGAATGGACTATTGCCAATAACTCTATAATTTCAAAAAAACTCAATCACCAATTTCAAAGTTTTCATCTCTGTGTTTTCGACCGGCTTGTTGTTTCATTCTATTCTAGGTCCTATGTAATTGTTATTTAAGCTTGCACAACACCACATCTTTGCTCTGTAACTCTTTATCAACTACATCAACCTTAGTGGTAGTTGAAAGATATGTCAATAATGCAATAATCTTGGGGAGGGGGGGGGGGGGTCATTCCATACATTGCCTCATATGGAGAAATTCCTGTAGCATTGTTCATTGATGTGTTGTGCCATCATTCAACCTAGGGCAGTCATCTCAACCAATCTTTTGGTTTTTGTGATGTAAAACAACGTAAATAAGTCTCCAATATCCGATTTAGCATTTTCAATTGTCAATCCATTTGAGAATGATAGGAAGAACACATTCTCAGTTGAGTCCTTTATTAATTCATCAAAGTTCTTTAGAAGTTGCTTGTAAAAGTAGCATCCCTATTACACAAGATAGACTTGGGAATCTCATGCAATTTAACCACTCTCTATCAATAGTTGAGCTATATCTTTTGCATTGTAAAGATGTTTCAGAGTGGTGAAATGCTCATATTTAGATAATTGGTTAATTACCACCATTATAGCTATCTTTCCTTTAACTTAGGGAAAGTCATCAATAAAATCCATTGCCACATCAATCTAATTTCTAGTTGGCATTGGCAGTGGTTGTAACAACTCAGCAGACACCATACTGTCTTGTTTGTTGCATTCACAAACTTCACATTGCTTAATAATTTTTTTCAAATCATCTTTCCAACCCTTCCAATACAAGCTCGCTTTAAATTTTTGTGCTGATTTGTAAAAACTTGCAAGCCCCACTGTCTTGCTTCAGGAATGTCTGCCACAAAACTTTTGTAATACAAAACCTCATCCACCACACCATATTTCATTTTGCTTAGTTTACCTACATGTCAACCTTGTAACAACTTTTGATATGACTCTGCCACATGTTGTTGCTCCTTAAATTTATAAAACCATGTTGACATCACCACTGAGATAGCTAAGCATTGTCCTTCTTCACTTGGGAGTCACCTAGAAAGAGCATCTATAGCCTTTACCTAGCCTAGTTTATACTCAATTGTATAATCAAAACCTAGAAGTTGTATCAGCTATTTTTCTTGAGCATTTGAGTGAATTTGTTGATCATTTATATGTTTCAAACTCAACTAATTTGTGTGAATAATAAAGGACCGCCTCATGAGTAATGGTTTCCACTTCCTTACTGCACAGATTATCACCAACATTTCCTTCAAATGTTTAAAAATAGTTATATTTATAAGGTTTTACCTTCATTGTTTGGTTTGCATCTTTCATCACAATTTTGTGATCTTCTAGCCTCTTATAAGGTAGTTCCACTGGTTCTTCAAAGACTTTCTTAAATTTCTACAACATAGTTGCGACTTCTAGATCATTTTCACGAGCCTCTTATTATTATTGTTCTTCATGATACTCTTCCACTTGCACCAACATCAACATTGCACAACCTTTGGAAATTTTTGTTAGTTCTTCAACATTGATAACCTATAATTCTTCTATGATTCTCACTTTTCAAGAAACTCTTTTGTCCCCCATGTTAAACAAACAAATGAGGGTATTGAAGTTTGTGAGAATATCCCCCCACGATTTTAGCTAAGGAATGCCTATAATGACATAGTTCAATGGATGAGGGAAAAATTGATGTTAGGGAAAATTTCCCTAACAATACTTGTATTATAATAGGCAATGATAAATGGATCTTGCAATAATTTCCCATTTATCATATTACAATAATTACTTCAACACTCCCCCTTAAGCTGGAGAGAACAAGTTCAATACTCCAAGCTTGTTACAAAGATCATTAAAATGACCAACACTAAGGAGCTTGGTGAAAATATCAACAAGCTGATCTGAGGACTTGGTATAAGGTGTAGAGATAACTCCCGTTAGCAGCAGTTGACGGATATAGTGACAGTCCACCTCTATATGCTTTGTACGCTCATAGAAGATCTCATTGCTTGCTATGTAAATGACAGCTTGATTGTCACAAAAGAGTGATATTGGAGTTAAAAGCTTTACCCCAAGCTGGTCTAAAAAATTCTTGATCTATACCACTTCCTTTCCTGCATGAGCCATGCCCCTGTATTCTAATTCTGCACTAGATGTAGATATAACATTCTGCTTCTTACTACGCCACGTGACAAGATTTCCCCCAAGGAAGGTGCAATAGCCGTCTGTGGACTTCCTGTCTCCTCTATCTCCTGCATAACTAGCGTCTGAGTATGCTATCAACTCCAGATGATGGTTGTTTGAGTAGATTAGACCATTTCCTGGATATCTTTTAATATAGGCTAGAACTCGAAGAGCTCCTTGCCAGTGCACCTGTCGAGGATGCTGCATGAATTGACTAAGGAGACCAACTGCAAAAGAAATGTCAGGCCTAGTAACAGTCAAGTGAATTAACTTGCCAATCAGCCTCCTATATCGAGTGACATCTTCTAGGAGATCTGTATGAGTATCCCAAAAACCTGGATTCTGTTCCATAGGAGTCGTAGCAAGTTTGCAGCCCAGCATCCCTATCTCCTTGAGTATGTCCAGCACATATTTCCTTTGAGATAAGGCAATCCTATCCTTGGCATAGGAGAATTCTATACCTAGGAAGAAACGTGGGCATCCCATGTCACGAAGGGTAAATACCTTTCTCAGCTCTTCATTGGTGCAAGTGATGTCGGCCGTGTCATCACTAGTAATCAAAATGTCATCCACAAAAGCGGCAAGTATCACAATGTCTTGTGAGCTACGCTTCATGAAAACAGAGTTATCTACAGCACACTTGTTGAATCCCTGAGAAAGAAGCATGGTGCTAAGCTTGGCAAACCACGCCAGGGGGCTCTGTTTTAGTCCATATATCGCCTTCTTCAGACGACATACATTGTCTGTCTCTCCCTGAGCAACAAACCCAGGAGGTTGCTCTATGAAAATCTCCTCCTGTAGGTCACCATAAAGAAATGCATTGTGAACATCAAGTTGAGTGAGTGACCAGGCCTGGTTGACAACCAAGGATAACAACAGACGAATGGAACTAAGCTGAGTAACTGGAGAGAAAGTGTCACTATAGTCAATCTCATATGTCTGAGAAAAACCACGGGCCACCAATCTAGCCTTGTGACACTCCACGGACCCATCTGGTCGGAATTTGTAGGAGAATACCCATCGGTAGCTAACTACGGGCGATTGGCACGGGCGATCAACAAACTCCCATGTCCCTCATCCAAGCAATGCCTACATCTCAACATCCATTGCTTACTTCCATGGTATAAGGATAAGCGCATCCAAATAATGAGCAGGTAAAGACCTAGAGACAACCACAAGAGAATAAGGGTCATGAGAAACAAAAGGAGCAATAGGATGGAGTGTACAAGAACGAGTACCTTTTCGAAGGGTAATAGGAAGATGATGTCACCGAAACGCGTGGGCGGCGATGATATGTCTGTGCAAACGAAGATACCTTAGAGGAGGAGTAATCAGTAACCTGCACGTTAGTAATGGAGGGTATAATTGGAGGAGGCTCAGGGCACAGTAGGGAACTAGGCAGTGAAAAAGCTAGTGATGGGATATCACTAGGCTCCACGCTAGACTCTAAGAGACCAGATGAGGGAGAGTCAAAGAAGGGCATATCCTCTAAAAATTGCACATCGGCAGAAACAAGGTAACGACGTGAGGAAGGATGATAGTAGTGGTAGCCTTTTTGATGACGAGGATACCCAAGAAAGACACATCTAATAGAGCAGGGTGCTAGCTTGTCAAGACCAGGGGAGAGATTCTTGACAAACGCAGTACACCCAAAAACTCTAGGCTGAAGGGGAAAAGACTCCCGATCAGGGAAGAGCCATCTAAGGGGAATGGTTCCCCCTAAAGGAGTGGAGGGAAGACGGTTGATCAAGTAGACTGCAGTAGAGACGGCATCCGACCAAAAGACGTGGGGTACATTCATGGCAACCATGAGGGACCGAGCTACATCCAAAATATGACGATGTTTGCGCTCAGCCACCCCATTCTGTTGAGAGGTATGAGCACAAGTGGTTTAATGGAGAATGCCCCGAGAAACATAGAGGGAAGATATGGCCTCTTGAGTGAATTCAAGCGCGTTGTCAGTCTGAAAAATTTTAGGAGTAAGACCATGTTGAGTTTGAATTTCATTCATAAAGGTAGTGATGATATCAACCACAGAAGAACGATTTTTTATTAAATAAAGCCAACTGGTACGAGAAAAATCATCAACAAAGACAATATAATATTTAAACCCAGAAACAGACGCGACCTGTGTAGGTCCTCAGACATCACAGTGAATAACATCAAAAGGCTTGGGAGCCGACGCCAACTCACGACTGGGAAACGTGCTACGCGCATGTTTCCCAAGAATACATGACTCACACTGAAAAGACTCAAGAGACACTCAAGGCAAAGCAGCACGAAGTTTCCGATGAAACGGATGCCCTAAACGCTTGTGCCATAAGATAGCAGAAGTATTCGAACTGCAAACAGCTACCAACCCCTGAGGAATCTCGTCATGTGCAAGAACATAAACATCACGACCACGCTCATGGCCCACACCAATCCTCCTCCCCGTTTGCAAATCCTGAAAGGTGCAATGAAAGGGAAAGAAGGTAACAAAGCAGAAGAGTTGTTTGGTAATTTTGCTTATGGAAAGTAAATTAACAGAAAATTCAGGTACAAGAACGCGGTCAAGGGTGATATCAGAATTGATGGGCGTAGTGTCTTCACCAGTAATAGAGCAACTACGACCATCGGCTAAAACAACAAATCTGATTGGCCAAAGCTGGTTGCAATCCAGCTAGCAACCGAGCCACAAAAATTTCCTCTTTATACCTTCTTTGTATAGCAATATCTCCACTAGGAGGTTGGTATACTTCGATTTCCTCCTTTAAACCTTTGAGCCTATTGAAGAAGGCATGAGAGGTCTCCTGCGGACCTTGTTTGTCATTGAATACATTTTCCCATAGCTCACATACACGGGAAACATTATGTTCATTGCCATACGTAGCTTGAAGACTGGACCATATACGGCTCGCCGGTCGAACCAGTGCATAACTCCGATGGATGCTATTCTCTACACTATTCAGCAACCAGGAAACTACTGCGACATCTACAGCCCTCCAAGCAGCGTAGTTCTCAACCTTGACATCTGGTGGTTCATCAACAAAATGATGTTCTTTTATTTGTGAGACTACAAAGGTCTCAAAGGTTGGAGCCCACTGGTGATAATTGTTATCATTCAATTTGACTCCAGTAACACACAATTTGCTGGGAAAGGAATCATACCCAGCCATACTGTAACAACAACGGAAGACTAGAGATTTTCAGCGAGGTCCGACCAACTTAGGCGTCGGAAGCTTGGCACCGAACTGAGGAGGTGCGTCCTCAAGACTGACGGGCTTCACCTCAACATGCTACCACCTTTGGAGAGGTGGTGCGTACAATCGTAGAATCCCACGGTTGTGTCTACGGCATGTCTGACCAAAAAGGTGGTGCATACAATCGACTACGTAGTGCCTGACTCACAGCGCCAGATGGGGCGGCGGTGGATTGCAGACACGAATTGAACAGACGTGGACCGATCGACTGCGTAGTGCATAACTCGCGGCGCCAGATGGGACGGCAATGGACCACGCGGCAGTGAGCACCACGGTGACCTACCTCGTCGCGGGCGAGACTGGAACGATGGTGGACCACGCACGGACTAATCACACACTAGAATGCGACAGTCGTGCGCGGTGAGGCACAGACAGCGACGTAAACGACAATGGACCAGCGATCGGGCTTTCACGAGACAGACGGCGGTGGACATGCACCGCGGTGGACGGATCGTGACGAGCGCAGACCGAGCGGTGGGGAACCTGGGCTCTGATACCAAGTTCGATGGATGAGGGAAAAATCCATGTTAGGGAAAATTTCCCTAACAATACTTGTATTATAATAGGCAATGGTAAATGGATCTTGCAAGATCCATTTACCCATTTATCATATTACAATAATTACTTCAATAGACATTTGAGACTACCTCCACTACATAAAGATCAATAAGAACGACAACTCATTCCACTTGCATTTTAATTCTAGAACATATGGCTTCACATCTCACAACATCTCCAAAACTCAATTCCACTTTCAAACCTTTTTTGGAAATAATGGGCATTTTCAATCTTTTTGTTGTAAAAGGCTTAACAAAACTATGGGTACTACCTAGGTCTAGCAAGACTTGTATCTATTGCCCCTTGTATTTTCCTAGTAACTTTATTGTCTCAAGATGCTCACTATCTATCATAGCTTGCAAAGAAACTTTTGTTGAAATAGTGTCAAATTATTTCAAATAAGTTTCAACTAAACCCTCTTGTCTTAATCGATACATATCATCCTTGTAGTCTCTTAAGGCACCACCCCCAAATTTAGATTTGAGATCGTCAACCAAGTCACCCCAAACTACAATCTCCTCAGTTTGCCTAGTAGTGAACAACCATTGTGCAACCGACTCTCTGAGGTTAATGGTAGCAATGGTTACTCATTCATCTAGTGCAACATTTTGTTATGTTAGAATTTGTTGTGTTGTCAATATCCATGGATCCATATCACCTTCACCATCAAATAGAGGATAATCTAACTTAGGATGACCATAATGAGCTCCATTAAAGGTGTGTGATCCTCTCCCTTGGTACCTCTCTGACAAATTTGGTGTTAGTCCCTACCATGACTTTCATTAAAAGATTCTTGAACGTTAAGAAAATCTACCTTGGTTTTTAGTTAAGCCATCCAATGTTGCATGTTGTCCACAAACACTACCAATCGCCCCTCCAGATCTTGTTGACCACCAATGTCATTGGAAGCCTTTCTCATGGGATTCATCATCAACTTTGTTACAAGGGTGATTGGATCTCTTGCTTCTAATATAGTACATGTGTTCAATGATAATGATTATATATGGAAAAAAGGTGAGAAAGATGGAAATGTACACTACTCTAGAGTTGCAAAACTTTTTGAAGGTTCATCAACATAACAAAGATCACCAAAAAAAATTGACTCCATCACCAAACCCTAACACTAGAATAAAAACATAAGGTCAACTAACCGAACTCCTAATCGAATCATTAGATCCATTAACCTAACAACCACTAATTCCCAACAACAATATACTTGTTAAATTTAGATGAGAATATGCAAATTTTTTGGATTAAATGTTGATCAGGATCTAACTCTTCTCACTTCCCTTTCCTTTACACACACACATATATAGAAAGAAATAAACGAAATGGAAATCAAACACCACCGGTGCTAAATTGCATAATTGCAAATCTATTTGGACTTGGGGAAGACAAATGGGCATTACTTTTTCTTTAAAATCACTAAGTCTATATTTTTATTTTGAAGTTGGGTTTCACTCTGAAGTGTAGCATAAAAACATACATGAGATTTCTATCGTATATGTCACAAAAGTTCGGTGTCATCTGGATCTCCTTCAGCGTCTTCAACATCATTTTCTTCATCCTCTTCTGGTGCATCTGGATCCACCCCCTGTATACATGTTAAGATACAACCGGTAACACATATTGTATTAATGTTTTACACTAACGTGGAAGCAGGAAAATTGTAAAATACAAATAACAAATCAATGAAAAGAATAAGAACAAGTGAAAATAGTCAAAATGCAGACAATTAACATGAAGATTACAGACCTTCATCTGTTTCTCCAAACGTTCAAGACCCTTTTTAGCAGCTTCACTTTGAGGATTTATTCTGCAGAACAAAAAAATAAAATCCTAGTTAAAAGAAAATGAACTCAATATTTCCATAAAAAAATAGTTCAAAAGATGATTGTTGTGAGTAAACAATATTTTAAACAATGGAGGGATGTAAATATGGGTTCCCGTCAGAACCCAAATAATGGCTTCAGAACTCATCTATTTACGAAATAAAGCAAGATATTAGTGAAGTAAAAATAATCACTACCTGAGCCTTGTATGTCATTCTTTAATTACTCAACCAATCAGCATTGAACCATTTTTTATAAGAATGAACCATTTAAATTTTCCTTTAATAATGAAATAATATTAAAGCATTTTAATGTGGATATAGTTGAAAGATGTGGATGACACTACTTCAAGTACAATTTTGCTACTGCTTATGCATGCCATGGTACAATAAAGATTGCTACTATTATATTTGATGTTTTACAACTTGAATGAAACTAGAAATTCTAAAAAAAGTACACATCTGAACATTCAAATTAATTTTAACCTTAATGCAGATTGATAATGTGATAATGCCTCTGATAGCATATTTGTTGCTGCCAAAACTTGGGCTAACTTGATATGAAGAGAATCGTCCACCCAATCTTTGAGATATCTCTCAAGGAGAGAAATAGCATCTTTAGTTCGTCCCTCAAGAACATGAAGTTCAGCTAAAGCAAAAGCAGCGCCAAGGAAACCAGGTTCAAGGCGAAGCGAGGACTCATAAAATTTCCTTGCCTAGATCAAACAACAATTTGGTTCAACTAAAAAAACAGTCAGTCTGGAAAAATAAAATTCGAAAGCAATATTCACTTTTTACTCAAAGCCACAAAACTGAGTCAATTGATTAACAAAACTTAGACATCAGATATTTTTAATGGTAGCGGTAATACTATGAAAACATAAATAGAAATCCACTTGCTTGATTTTACCTTCTCCCTGCCACCAGCAGTGCTTGCATGAACATCACCAACTAGCTTCAATGCTTTTGCTGATTGAGGCATAGATTTCATTGCCTCTCGAGCAGCATATAATGCCTCTTTTGTTTTAGAAAGTGCTAGATAAGAACGAACCAGACCTGAAAATGAAAAATGATGAGCTCCCATTTGGTAAAACATTTGGATTACGAATGATCTTTTGAAAGTGTCAAACCGTGAGAAAGTCAACTATACCAAACCAAACTATTCAACAGTGAGAAAGTTTGCTAGAACATGCTCATGTTCTAGATGAGGGAGAGTGGAATTCATAAAAAACATTGGGCAAAAAATAAAAGGAGTTGGTTATTAGTAGTATTAGGATACCGTGTGTGTGTATTGTATGTTGTATGTAAGTTTAGCCTCTCTAAATATAAAGGTCATACAATTTGTTAATGAACCAATTTAGTTCCACCATTTATTATTTACACAGTATCAGAGAAAAGTTACATACACACACACACACGCGCGCATACCTGATCTAAAATTAAAAATATATATTTAAGGCACAACTGCATAAGATAAGTCATAAATGCAGAGATGTGTTAAAATAATCTCACATCAGCAATGCAAAGACTAAACTTGAAACTAATATATAATAAATCTCTTTACTCAAGCTAATAATCTCTTTCTTTTCTTTACTTTGCACGTGCTTCCCTACCCTCTCTCTTCACATGTCATTCTCATCCTCCCCATTTTTTCTCTCTCACTCCTTTCTCTTTCTCTCTCCCTCTCCCTTCCTTTCCTTCTCTCCCCTTCTCAATTTGTCTTTTGCAACCCTAAAGGATGCAAGTGGGGAATGGGGGTAGAGGAAAGAACTGCAGTATTGGCAACCCATCCTATAGTAAAAGCTAGTGCAATGATGGAAGAGGGTTTGGAAGAACTCGTAGGTAAGGCTGGTGGAGGGGGCACTGACAAACTTGAATAAGTCAAACTTAGTAGCCATTGGCAAGGTGGTGGCAAATGTCATGGATTCCTTGGGGACAATAGCAATTAGAGCAAGGAGAGGGAGACAAAAGCTATTGGCGGGGAGGGGCAAAGGTAGTTGGAGTAAGGATAACTTAAATACCATATGAAATTCTAACTCAAAACCAATTGACTTGAGTGGAGGGATTCATTGTTTTAGACTATTAGTTTTAGGTTTAATCCCCACATCGTCGATGTGGGACTATTCCTTCAAGTAGCATAAATGAAGAATCATAATTCATTGTTTTTGTACCAATTTTCACTAATCTAACTACTACAAAAGGTTCTCTGTTTCTCCTCCACCAACATTATAGTTATTGAAAGAGAAAATATAAAATTCAGAGCATGCATTCCTCAAAAAATCAAGCACTTCCTCTCATTGAATATTAGTCCAACCAAGTTTGGATCCCTTATTCTGGTGAAATAGATTACAAAAGTTTCAATCCACACGTTTCATTCTAGTGAAATAGATTACAAAAGCATAGTTCATTCCAACTAAGTTTAACTAAACTAATTCATACTTGTATCCTTTCTACCAAGAGAACTAATCCATAAAAAAACTCAAATAACAAGCTAAGTAAAAGTACACCTTAGGGTTGTGTCTTGCAAGAAAAAGTGTAAGTAGTGAGTGTTCAAACTTGAATTTATGCAATTTTTATAGGTTAAATCATGCATTTTGTCGAATTCAAGTTGTCATTAATATGGTTTAATGTAGAATGATATGTTAAGTATAGTTTCAAATTAATGCATGTTTTATATGTAATTAATTGATATATAAATTCTATTTTTAAGCTTATTGAAAATCATTTGGTGAAACAATATAAAAATTAATTATTTAGATTGAGTATTTGTTGTGTTAATTAGCGGAGGTCACAAGCTATGAAAATCTATGATTATTTTGTATGATACAACAAATCCATTGGTTAATTCAATAACTAATGAACTAACTCCGTTGGTCATCACTTTATCAACAAGTTTGTCACATGAATTGCACATGTTAACTCATTGAGTTAACACAACTACACATATTAGGTTGCATGTTTGAATAATAATATCTTATATTATGATTTATATACAAGTATAAAATACGTCATGAAGAAGAATTTTTATAGAATGTAATTATATGTTGTTAAAGATGATTTTTATGTTAATTGCAATTTTTACCTTTGTATGTGTTAATTAAATGTTTGTGCATAATCTATTTTATACAAATAGTTAGTCCGTTAGTTAATCAAATAACCAACGACCTAACATCGTTGGTTAACTAGTTTACCAACGATTGCACATTTTAAGGATTTCTGCAAGTTTAATTTATTTCGTTCCATTGTTAAGAATGTATTGAAATTCTGATTATTCATGAGCCACCAAAAGATTTATATCTTTTTTATTTATCAATGGATACAACATAAATTTTACATCTATTAAAGTACTTGCAGAAAGTAGATAAATTTATTTTCTAGGAAATGAAAAACGTGGTTAACATGAAAAGAACATGGTTTACATGAATAATTTTTATTCACCAAACAGATCGAAGTTAGCAAGTTGTACTTGCAATAACGACTACTACAATTGAAAACGCAACGCACTATCTTCACTTACAGGATCATGATCTTGTCTTGATACTACCATATAAGAGAACATAGAAACTACATTAAGGCTCTCTCTCTCTTTTCGTCCAACATCATTTCAGTGCATATCCATTTCAAAACTTCCACAATCTACCCATTCAATTCTTTCCAAGAGGAAATTGACGACCTCTTCTTCTTCATCCTCCCCGCCTTGATATGGTCATTGCAAGCTTCTCTAACCTAAGTGCATTCTTGAAGGAAAGTCTTTCAGCATCGACTATTTCCCTTCGTAGCTTCATACCATGGAATTTATGTGAATGACATGCAAACGTTTAGTGTAAGTTGTAAAAGAAAGGTTGCTAGCCTAACAACTAGGTGGTCAGGAAGTAAAGACAAAAAGATCTTAACTTAAGCAAGTCTCGAAGGGTGAAGGTTGCAATGTCAAATTAGGTGTTCTCTCCTTTTTTATTTCTTTATTTATCTATTATTTTATCACATTATATTAAAACTTTATCTGTCTATGAAATCAACCTAAACTTTGATGATATCTATGTTTTCTAATATTGTATTTGTATTTATAGAGTTGAATCTGAAGGAGAAGAAGGTGAAGAAGAAGAAGGAGAAAAGAGTAACCCTTGCTCATGATTGGGGTTCTCCATCAATATATATTTTTCCTTAAAGGATACACAACTATATACATATACATAGAAGGATAAATGGATCCTCACAATATTAGATATCTAACATATTTCTAACACTCTCCATTAAGTTAAAGCATGCATGTCAATCATGCTCAACTTACCACAGAGTCTCCTAAAGTTATTAACACCAAATCCTTTTGTGAGAATATCTACAACTTGTTCTTCAGATCGAGTGTAAGGAGTTGATATGATCTTCTTTTGAACATTATCGCGAATAAAGTGACAATCCACTTCAATGTGTTTCATCCTCTTATGAAAGGTAGGATTGGCAACAATGCGTATAACAACTTAATTATCACAATGCATTAACATTGAGTCACAACCATTAATTCTCAATTCAAACAGTAGAGCTTTTAACCAGATTAATTCTGCAACAGTATTAGACATGCTACGATATTCAACCTCAATGCTAGATTTGGCAACAACATTCTGTTTTTTGCTTCGCTATGTGACAAAATTACCTCCAACACAGGTCAGAAAACCAAAAGTAGATTTTCTATTGTTTTTGTCCCAAGCATAACTTGCATCAAAGTATCCTTCAATATTTAAATGACCATACTTCTTATATAGGAATCCTTTTTCAGGAGTTTATTTTATATAAACTAGAAGGTAGAGAGCTCCTTGCCAATGAACTTCTCTAAGTGAGTGCATAAACTTACTGAGTAGATTAATAGTGTAGCTGACATTAGGTCTGGTCACTATTAAATAGATGAGTTTGCCAACCAGTCTTCTGTATCGGCCTAGATCATCAAACATAGGAGAATCAGTATCCCAAGAAGAGTGAGTCTACTCAATGAGTATATCTTTTGGCTTGCACCCCTCACGTCCCATTTCTTTAAGGAGATCTAGAACATATTTTCTCTGAGACAAAGACAATATTCTAGCAAAATAAACAAATTCAATCCCTAAGAAGTATTGAGGAGTACCCATATCCTTCGTGGTAAAGTGTCTTCAAAGGAAATTCTTGATAGCTTCAATACCTTGAACATCACTCCCTATCAGTAACATGTCATCCACATACATAGCAAGAATAATAACCCTGTGAGAAGTGTGTTTGACAAAATAGAGTGATTAACTCTGCAACTATCAAAGTCATCACTTCACATAACCCTACAAAATGTCTCAAATTAAGTTTTAGGACTTTGTTTAAGACCATAGATTGCCTTGCGAAGGTCACACACTCAGATCTTCCACTAAGCAAGATAACCAGGAGGTTGCTCCATATAAACTTACTCATCAAGATCACCATACAGAAAGACATTTTTAACATCAAGTTGCACCAAGGGCCAAGAAGAATTTACTGCCATAGAGAGAAGAACCCGAATAGAGTCAAAGCGAGCCACTACAGAGAAAGTGTCAGAATAGTCAATCTCGTACTCTTGAGTGAAACCCCAAACAACCAGACGAGTCTTGTAACGATCAACAATACCATCTGATCAGCATTTGATGGTAAACACCCATCTGCAAGAGATAACATTCACCTTAGAGGGACGAGGAACAAGATCTCACGTGCCACGAGAAAGAAAGGCATCAATCTTGTTGTCCATAGCGACCTTCCAATGAGAAACCTGAAGTGCTTCTTGATAATCTTTGGGCATAGACTCATCAATGATGGCAAGAGCAAAAGTACGAGAGGTAAGAGGAAGGCTAGCATAGGAAACAACATGGGAGAGAGGATGTTATGTGCAGGAGCAGGTTCCTTTGTGTAATGCAATGGGAAGATTTGCTTCTTCCAAGGGTATGGGATGGGGAGGTGGCTCTAGAGAGAAGCCTACAACTAGGTCAAAGGATGTAAGGGGATCCACCACTAGGGGCATGCATGGTCGACGACGATAAACCTGTAGAGTATTTGGAAGACAAACCTCAGTGTAACGTAATTTCTTTGGAGAGGATGTGACACCATGAGAAGGGGAAGTGTCAAGAAAGAGAGGACCAGGGGTAGGTATAGAAGAGGTAGGCGAAGGCGCATCACTAAAGTACAGTTGTGACTCAAAGAATATGACATCCATAGAGACATAATAATGTTTGGTAGAAGGATGGTATAGATGGTATCTCTTTTGGTTACGAAGATACTCAACAAAGACACACTTGATGGCACGAGGAAACAACTTGTCGAGCTTAGATGTATGATCATAAACAAACGCTACACAGTCAAAAACCTTGAGAGGAATGAGAAAAATGTCTCTATCAGAGTATAGACGGTGTAGAGGAATGACACCTCCCAAAAGAGTAGAAGGCATCTGATTAGTTAGAAAAACTAAGGTAAGAATGGCATCAACCCAAAGATAATGAAGAGCCTGCATATGAACCATAAAAGTACAAGCAACATCAAGAATATGATGATGTTTGCGTTCAGCCGCACCATTCTGTTGAAAGGTGTGGGGGTAAGTAGTCTGATGAACGATGCTAGAAGAGGCACAAAAAACTTGAAATTGATGGTGCATGAACTCAAGAGCATTGTCAATATGTAAAATTTTTGGAAACATAGAGAATTGATTTTTAATTTCAGCCAAGAAAATTTTCAATATATCAAGAACATCCTTATGGGACTTTAACAAGTTCAAGACACATGAGAATAATCATCCATAAATACTATGTAATACTTGTGACCACGACACGACACAACATAATTAAGATCCCAAATGTCACAATGAACAACATCAAACATGCTAGTGGATGAAGTAAGATGTAATTGCTTAAAAGTAACACAATGATACTTACCCAACTGACAAGACTCACATTGAAATAAGGATAAAGAAAGCCAAGGAAAGGCTTAATATAATTTTCGATGAGATGGATGTCCTAGCTGACAGCGCCACAAAAGAGAAGAATCAGTGCTAGTGAGATCAAACACCAAAGCTCAAGGAATATGATCACGAACCAGCACATAAGCTCCAAAGATAGAGGACTTATGCCCCAAACTAATCTTCTTCCCCGTCTGAAGGTCTTGAAAGGTTACATGAAAAAGGAAAAACATCACAAAACACTATAACTGAGTAGTAATGACACTAATGGATAAAAATGTTAAAAGAAAACTCAGGTACATAAAGAACGTCGTTTAACCATATCTGGGAGGAAACTTGTATCTCCTCCTGACCAGATACAGGACACAAATGACCATCAACTATGGTAATAGAGGTTTTATCAGAAATAGCAGAAAGTTTGTCAAACAAGGTGGATGTACCTGATACATGAGAAGTGACTCTAGAGTCTAGGACTCAAGAATCATCCTTAAAAGCAATCAAGGCAGTGGAAGGCTGGATACCTGAGCGAGAGGATAGTGCTTGAGCGATCATATTTGTAGAAGGTTGTCCTTGTCCTTGGATGAGACGATCATAGTCCTCTTAAGATAGAGTAACAATGTTGGAAGAGGAAGGGGAAACATTGGTAGCAGCTAGACGAGCAAATTAAGGCTTTAGATATAGAAACTTCTCCTAGTACTTCTTAGACCTGTGACCCAATTTACCACACCATTGACATTTAGGCTGTTATCTATCTCCGTGGGTACCACGACCATGGTTAAGATCATTTGAGGCAACTAATGAAGATGGATCGGGTGTAAATACATTCGATGATCCAGTGGCCACATGCAAGGCCTTTCCAAAAGTTTATCTAAGCTCGGCATATGTTCTGCATTAAGAATGGAGCATCGAAGTTGTGAAGAAACATCTGAATGAAGAGCAGTAAGGAAGACAACAACAACAAATTCCTCCCTATACCTTTGAAAAGTGCAGATATTAGAAGTAGGTACTTGATATACATTAAGCTCATTGATCAACCCACACAACATATTAAAGAGATGTTGGATGGAACCCTCTACCTATCGAAGTTGAAGAAGATTCTCATAAACAGCGAAAATTTTGGATATATTTTTGTCGTGTCCATAAATGTGACGAAGAGTGTCCCAAAGAGCTTTAGCAAGTCAAAGCATAGAGACTCTATTGGCAACAGTCATCCATACTTGACACCATCCAAGAAATAATAGTTGTATCATCAGCCAACCAATCTCTATATTGAGGGTCTTTCAGATCTGGTGGTGATTGGTAAAGGTGATGCTCTTGACGAAAGGCAATGACAATGTTCTCAAAATTTTGCTACCAAATAATATAATTGGATCCATTGAGCTTCTAAGAGATGCCCAGAAAATTGCAAATCAATAAATCACTTCGAGGAGTCGAGGAGTTCGCCATGAGGAGAAGTCAAAGTCTACGGTGGACCAAGCAGACGATCTGGCAAACAATGGGAGAAAACAGTTCTTGTAGAACATGCAAAAAACTACATCCAACGATTGAACTTCAGAAGACCTTGCGGTTGCATCTGATGTAGAGCTTCCACAATTGTTGCTGTAATGGCGGACAACAAGATTATGCACAGATGAAGACTAGGTAGAGGAGTTGAGCTGTCTAGGAAATCTAAGACTTGGGAAGGGGATCAAGTTCACGACAAGCTTGCAAAGATCGGAGTTGAGCTATCTAGGAAATCATCATTGTGGTAAACCCTCCGCTAGTGAAAATGAGGGCGAGTTCTCCAAGGTCACGTCACAGGAGTAAGTGGAGCAGCGAGGCGATGTGTGGTAGGAGCGTGTGGAGTGCCAAGCTGCTTCCCAACGACCTCGAGCTTCATACACACATATTACATGAGCTGTGACGTGCATAGGCGTTCTACGCACACACGGGCAGTCCATGTGCACACACGCATTCCGCAATGGTTGTTCCACACACGTCCGTCAGGGCTTGTGAACCGTCAGGCCAACTTTGATACCAAGTTGAATCTGAAGGAGAAGAAGGTGAAGAAGGAGGAGGAGAAGAAGAAAGAGAAAAGAGTAACCCTTGCTCACGACCAGGGTTCTTCGTCAATATATATTTTTCCTTAAAGGATACACAACTATATACATATACATAGAAGGATAAATGGATCTATAAATGGATCCTCACAATATTAGATATCTAATATATAGCAAACTTGAATATACATGCAATTTTGTATTAAGTGTTGTATCATGAATGGAAAGAAAAACAATAAAAAATGTTAAGGTCAATTAAGGAAGTCTATCTTAAGAAAATTAAAGAGTTTACCAACAGAATAAGTTGTTGGGTAACTAAGTAACCTGTTAATCAATGGAGTAAGTCTGATTAATCTGTTAACAATGGACTACATCCATTGGTTAGATTTTAGATATATTAAACTTAAAAGAACAACAACAAAACGAGACTCCGATAATCATTTGATGGAGAATTAATTCAGCAATGTTACATTTAGGAATCTAAACCAAATTTTCCACTCCCTGAGGACAAATCTATACTTGCATATTAATTACATTTAAACATGTGCACTTATGATAAAATTTAAAAGCATACTAATTATATAATTTGAAGTACAATTAATTTGCCTAAAGCAAGTCTTTCTAAAGTATGTATTTCAACAAGTTTTTGAAGTCATTGCTAGGAATGTCAGTGTTAAATTAGCTAAGGAGCATAGATTAATATTACTGGAACTTTAATAGAATTTTGCTATCTTTACAAATTAGTTTTATTTCATAGTTTAGTAGTTTTCATTTATGTTGATAGTGTGGTTACTTAATTTAGTTGCATTGTTTAAAATTTTCACTGTTTATTTTCTAACATTTAGATAATCATTTTAGTAGATAAAATAATCTGTTGTTATCATAATGAATCCAAGTAACTCATCCTGTGAGAATTTTGGATTTATTTCAGGTCATAGTTATGGGCATTATAATTGTCCCGATTACATTGGAAGAAAGTATCAGTCTGTAGAATCTTACAGATCTACTTCACAATATAATCTAGGAGGTCCAAATGTTAATTCTTACTGTAACTATAACTGGAATGACAATCATAATTTAAGAAGTCATCATGGATATTATGATAATAGTGGGAGGTTAAATCTTAATGACAATATAATGGTAAATATTGGAAACAATCAGAACTATCTCAAGGAATTATCACTAAAGATAAAACAACATACAAATCGAGTTAATAAAACATTACAACAAATAAAAGACAATTAAAAACAAAATGAAGATGAATTGAATAGTTCGATTCTATTTAATCACATGGAAAAGTTAAATGAAATTCAAAAAGGTATAGATGTTATAATCGAAAATTCAATGGAATCTAATTTTACTAAATTAGAGAATAGCTTCCCAAAAGGACAGAGAGAAGTAAATATCATACTGAGATCTGGTGTAAGTTATGAAACCACTAAAAAAAAAAGACTAAGAAGATGACAATTTAAACAACTTTAAAGATATGATAAAAGACACAACTGATGATTATATTTTAAAAGATAAGAAACACGAAGAAGTTAAGGAAAAATATAAAGAACATAATGTTACAAATGACAAAGTAATTGAGAATAATCCGAATTCTGAGAAGATTGAAATCAAAGATAAATCACAAACTATAATAGAACTTTCATTTCCACATAAAATACAAAATGATACAGACCTTGAATCAGAACAAATTAGTAAAATATTTGAGTAAGTAAAAGTAATATCTCATTATTAGAAATTATTAAACAAGTACCTTCTTATGCTAGATATCTTAAAAAACTTTGTACCAAGAAAAGGAATGTATTAAAACATGTATTTTTAGTTAAAGATGTGAGTTCAATGAAAAACTCTATGATCCAGGAACTCCATTTATTTCCTATTATATAAGGGAGTTTTATTTTCATAAAGTTATAATAGATTTAGGAGTTGGAATTCATGTCATGCCTAATTATATTCATGAAAAGTTGGAGCTAGATAACATTAAGCCTACCAGAATAGTCATTCAATTGACAAAAAAATCCATAAGGACATTCAATACAAGAGAAAGAATTATTAGGAATCTTAAGAAAATATAAAAAAGCTATAGGATGACAAATGACAGATATAAAGGAGATAAGTTCAACTATCTATTAGCACAAAATTAATTTGAAATCTAAAATTCGATTTGTTAGACAATCACAAAAAAGATTAAATCCTAATATTAAAGAAGTGGTTAAAAAAGAAATTCTAAAGTGGTTATATAATGATATAATTTATCTTATATTTGATAGTCTTTGGGTCAGCTCAATGCAAGTAGTTTCTAAAAAGTTAGGCATAACAATTATTGAAAATAATAATAATGAATTAGTACTAACAAAAATTCAAATAGAATAGAGAGTTTCTAAAAATGCACTCACTAGAAAAGAACATTTTTCATTATCTTTTATAGATAAGATGCTAGAAAAATTAGTAAAGCATGTATATTATTGTTTTTTAGATGGATATTCCAATTACAGCCAAATCTCAGTTGCATTTGAAAATCAAGAAGAAACAACTTTCACAAGTCTGTTTAGAACATTTGCATTTAATCGTATATCATTTAGGTTATGTAATATACCTATTACATTCCAAAGATGGGTATATTTACAAATTTTATAAATGAATTTTAAGAAGTCTTCATGAATGATTTTCAATATATGGAAATTCATTTAAAGCATGCTTGAGCAATTCAGAAAAAGCATTAGAAAAAATGTAAAGAGAAAAATCTAATTTTAAATTGGGAAAAATAATTATCTAATAAGGATCATTTTATGGTAAAACAAAGAATAATTTTAGGTCATATTATCTCAAGTAAAGAAATAGAGATAGATAAAGTAAAAGTAAATCTTATATCTAATCTCTCTATTCCTAAAATAGTTAAGGATATAAGAGTACTTTTTGGTCATACTGGATTTTATAGAAGATTCATTAAAAACTTTAGTAAAATTGTCCATCCCTTAACTCAGCTATTGATCAAAGATTTCCATTTTGACTTTAATGATGAATGTGAAAAAACATTTAATTATCTGAAGTAAGCCCTTATGACTTCACCAATAGTCTATGTACCTAATTGGTTTCGACCATTTGAAGTGATGTGTGATGCATTAGACTATGCTTTAGGTGCAGTATTGAGACAAAAATTAGATAAATTACCACGAGTAATTTACTATGCTCGTAAAACCTTAAATGAAACACAAATTAATTCTAGCATAACAGAAAAAGAGATTTTAGCAATGGTACTTGATCTAAAAAAATTTAGACCGTATCTAATAAGGAGTCACACAATCATTTATACTGATCATATAACACTTAAGTATTTATTAATGAAGAAAGATGCAAAATCAAGACTAATAAGATGGATTTTACTGTTACAGAAATTTGACTTAGAAGTTAAGGATAAAAAGGAGTGTGAGAACACTATTGCAAATCATATGTACCAATTAAATGCATCATTCTTTTCTAATCCACCTATTAATGATACATTTTAAGATGAACAATTGTTTATAATAAATTTAAATTCGTAGTATGTTGATATAGTTAATTATTTAGCTATCAGCTTAATACCTCAAAATTGATTTAGAATTGACAAGAAAATGTTTTTATCTAAGGTTAAGTATTTCTTTTGGGATGACTCATATTTTTTTAAATAATGTCCTAATCAAATTATTAGGAGATATATCCCAGAAAATGAAATACAACAGGTTCTATAATTTTGTCATGATCAAGCTTGTGAAGAGTATTTCAAAGCTAAGAAAACTACATTAAAAATACTTCATGGTGGACTTTATTGGCCCACTTTATTTAAAGATGCTCATGAATATTGTAAAAGATGTATACAATGTCAAAAAGTGGGAAGAATTACAAAAAGACTAAATCTGATATAAGAAATAGAAGTTTTTGATGTATAAGGTATAAATTTTATGGGACCCTTCCCTAGTTCAAATACTTATATTTATATTTTGTTAGTTGTGGAGTATATAATTAAGTGGGTAGAAACAATTCCTACTAAAACTAATGATGCTAAAATTGTCAGTTAGTTTTTAAAAATCAATATATTCTCACGTTTTGAAATTCCTAAGGCTATTATAAGTAATAGAGAAATTCATTTTTGTAAATAAGATCCCCATGGAACAACTTCCTTTTAACATTTGAAATTTTAGAAAGAAAGATTCTGAACCAATTAACTTAAATCCTATTTAACACTGCATATGCGATAATTTTTATAAATGTAAACAGTTCCAAATCATGACCCTACCATTGATAAATTGTCTGGATCAAAATGAGAGTAACCAAATGTGCTCTGCCCCTTAGTTGTTTCAATCGGTTGAGCAGAGCAACATAAGGATCGATGGTTATAGTAGTTTTCATCTCTCGTTCTGACCAATCAGTTGCAGCAGTAGATTCAAGAATTTCTAAGCATTCATCTTTTAATCCCAAAACAGTAAACACAAACTCAGATGTTAGAAAAATGTCTTCTTTAGTAACATTGTTTACCAAAACACCTTCTTGAGTATGCAAATTCGAGTAAAAAGCAGGTACTAAACCATCAACCCTTAAATTCTAACTAGAATTAAGAATGACTTGCAACAAACCTTGGAATTCAAATACTTCTTTAATATCTTCCATGAAATTAAAATTAATTGGCCTGTTGTACAAAATATCATACGCCTTAATTCTATTAAATATGGAATAAGCATCTTGATCTCTGAAGTAATCCAAGTTAATTCCCTTCATATTTTCTGGATCAAAAAATTTGGAAGATGTTTCTAAATGAGTAATTCCCTTTGCAGTATATCTATTGGTATCTTCATTTTCTGAGCCTATTTCATATAGTAAATTGTAAAACTATATTTAAAAGCTTCCTACATAAAATGGCAATATGATAGAACATTAAAGATTGCATAAAATTAAAAGAACTGTTTATTGAAAATAAATCAATGATAGTATCGTTGATCATAGTATTTAAAGAATGAACTAATCGTTGATTATTGGGTTAATCAACGAACTTACTTCATTGGTTATTTTGTTTACCAACAATAACTCCATTGGTTATCTATTTACCAATGGCAGTTCTGTTGGTTATTTGTTTTAGCAACGACAATTATAATCATCTAACAATCCGATTAAATTTATTTGAATCTCCAACAAATGCTTCGTTGGTTAACATTCTCTCACGGCTCTTTGTCTCTATTCCCTTTTCGTGCGTTTGTTCTACCTAACCCTATTCCAATGGCTTCTTCCTCTTCCTCCTGCAATTGGATTACTGCACTTAAGTTTGAGAAGTTTAACATAAATGTCACCTATTGACATACAAAAAAGAAGAAAAATGTAAATCAGGAGTAGGAGTTGGAAGGCTTTGAAGTAGATCTGGCAAAGTGCATCCATGTGAGCAAACTTGCTTACATCAAGGTACCGAAATCTATGAAAAAGAAAATTACTACATGTATTCTTACTGAAGTGGAAAAAGAAAAATCCATACACCCTAAGAATGAATTAGCACATGCAGTATTTTTTAAAAGGTACCAATTTTGGTTTCAAAGAGAAATATATTGTCTAGCCACTGGAAATCTCTTCCATTTAAGGGGAAGTGTTTATCAGGCTAGTGTCTCAAATTTTCAAACTATTACTAGGGCACAACTTTCACTTATTGAGTGGGTAACTCTATTAGATATATAGAAATTTTGACTTACTATAGTCGATTGGTACTCAACTAGTAGAATAAGAGTCTTCCTGTAAAAAAGAATTAAAAGAGCTTCAGTACCAACTTGGTCTTTTTACCCAAAAGATTCAAGCTAAAGGGTTGCATATACCATTAAATATTAGGCAATCAATAAACGAAGAAGTCAATAAAACAATTTTGGATGAGCAATGAATAAGACCTCAAAACTCATTAACTCAAGAGGTAATTCGTGTAAAATCTAAGTTATGGTTCCAAAAACAAATCTATCATACTATTTTCATGTCATAAATAAATCAGCAAGGGTTCAGACAACTCCTCTCTCCAACATGTTAGAAACTGATGAAAAATGATAGTTTGACTTCATAGTTTATAGTTATATTGCAACTAGAGAGACACCAAAAGTAGCTGCCCAAGTTGACTTCCACGAATGGAGAAATAATAAGGCATCTACAAGCCCATTACAGTCAAATGTCTCAGTTGATCCACCACTGCAGCTAATTGGTCAAAATGAGAGATGAAAACTGCTATGGTCACTGATCCTCACGTTACTCTGCTCAATCAATTGAAACAATTAAAAGGCAGAATACATTTGGTTGCTCTCATTCTGATTTGAACAATTTATCAACGCCAATGTCATGATTTGGAACTATCCACATTTGTAAAAATTGTCACATATGCAATGCTAAATAAGATTCAAGTTAATTGATTTAGGATCTTCCTTTCTAAAATTTCAAATGATAAAAAAAAATTATTTTATAAAGATCTTATTTACAAAAATGAGTTCCTCTGTCACTTACAATAAAATATATTGATTTTTAGAAACTGACTAACAATTTTAACATCATTAGTTTTAGTAGGAATTGTTTCTACGCACTTAGTTACATACTCCACAACTAATAGAATATAAATATAAGTATTACAACTAGGAAAGGGTCTCATAAAATCTATACCTTATACATCAAAAACTTCTACTTTTAATATCAGATTTTGTGGCATTATCTTTCTTTTTGTAATTCTTTCTACTTTTTAATATTGCATACATCTTTTACAATATTCATGAGTATCTTTAAATAAAGTAGGTCAATAAAGTCCACTATGAAGTATTTTTAATTTAGTTTTCTTAACTTCAAAATATTTTCCACAAACTTGATCATGACAAAATGATAGAACCTATTGTATTTCATTTTCTGGAATACATCTCCTTATAATTTTATCAAGACATTATTTAAAAAAATATGGGTCATCCCAAAAGAAATACTTAACCTTAGATAAAAATATTATTTTGTCAATTCTAGACCAATTTTGAGATATTAAGTTAGTAACTAAATAATTAACTATATCAGCATATCACAAACTTAAATTTATTATAAACAATTGTTCATCTGAAAATGTGTCATTAATAGGTGAATTAGAAATGAATGATACATTTAATCAAGACATATGGTCTGCAACAATGTTCTCATGCCCCCTTTTATCTTTAATTTTTAAGTTAAATTCCTGTAGCAATAAAATTCATCTAATTAGTCTTGATTTTGCATATTTCTTCATTAATAAATACTTAAGTGTTGTATAATCAGTATAAATGATTGTATGACTCTTTATTAGATACAATCTAAATTTTTCTAAAGCAAATACCACTGCTAAAAACTTTTTTTCTGTTGTGTTATAATTAATTTATATTTCATTTAAGGTTTTACTAGTATAGTAAATTCCCATGGACAACAAAGAAACACTTGCAGGGATAATTTTGATAAGATAATGGAAGGCATAGTAATCAAAAAATGAAACAAAAGAATCAAGAAAGAGGTTTGCTAGATTAAATATTTATATTTATGGGAGACTGTAAGTAAAACTTGTTGAACTGGTCAGTCAGTTCAATCCAACCACCAATCAGCAAGTTAGCTAGTTCAATGTAGACCTTTTAACCAGTTACCTACCCACACACTGGTTCACTCATATTTAAACAAGTTTGGTAAATTTTGTTATTACTTTAAGCATAACAGACTATTTGCATTCAAATTGCAAGTAAAGTGATAATAAACATGATTTTCGATGTTTCATATAACAAATATTTTATATCTCTCATTATCTTTTGATATAGTTAGAAAATATTCCTGTAATTTTCTGTATTTTCCTGATTTTAGCTAATTAATAACAATTACACAATTATCACATCATCCAATCATGTTGGTTCAGTTTCGAACAAGACCAAACATGGAAATGATTCAATGTTTGATCCAATTAGGAAAACATTGATTGGAAGTGAGAAAGCAAAGTTGAAGGGAAAGATACCCTTACTTGGAGAATGGCTTAGACTCCAATGACAGACTTGTTTATGTCATTGTGTTGTCCAAGCTGCAAGTGGTATACACCTATATATAGAAGATAACCCTTAAAAGCTAACACAATCTAATTAAAAATCTTCTTCCAATAATATAGTATCAAGAAATTATATTTAAAAAAAGATGGGCAAACTATAATCCAAAAACCACTCACTATTATTACCTCATTCCTATCACCTCTTCATTGTCGTCAACATCTCATTTGCTTGAGTTCTTCACATATTTACTAGGATATCTTCCATCACTTCTACATTTTATTCGAGGATGATAAAGTATGTGACTCAAACTAAAAACATCAGAATGTAAAGTATGATCAATGTGGGTGTGTCAAGGAGTCCCTTATAGAGATGTATTGGTGATATTTTGCCAATATGTCTTGATCTTTGAGTATACTGAAACGATAAGCAACTACTTACCAATATTGACATCATTTCAAGTGATATTGATTGGATCTCATATCAAAATCTGACAACTTGAAAAGCCATTTCAAATGATATGGTCAAAATTTCAACTGATACCAATGTGAAACAGGGCAAAATACACTTCATCCCACCTCTCTCTGCAGCAATCTTCAACTCCCCTCTTCTCTCCTCTCTTTCCAATGTTTTCTCAAGTGTTTCTCCCTGCCAGATCTATTTCAAAGCCACTCCAAAATTATTAGGAAGGTTAAAGACTCTCCAACATCCATTTTTTTAGATATACAACTATGTAATTTAAGTTATTCTTCAAGTTTAAGCTAGATATCTCCTATTTATCTTAGATCTAAGATGGTTTTTTCTATTTTTAGATTTTTTGCAATTTTCGGATTGTTTACAGATTATTTACCTGTTTTTTCATAATTTGTGCTTTTCACATATTTATAGTTGAAATTTAATGGATTTAACTCATAATAGGTTAGATCTAATATTATTTAGGTTAAACTTTTTTTGCTATGATGGTACAATTGATTGAATGCGACATTCTTATTTGTATAATTGTCTAGAAATTAAATCTATTTGATTTTAAATGTCTATTATAATTTGTTTTATCTTATCTTGAAGTTAAGTCAAAATTTGAAGTTTTTCCTTCAAAATTCAATGTTTCTATGACTTTGTACTATCTCTACCAAAATTTCCATCGATACTTGATACGTGTCCTTTTTATGTATGATTAATACTCAATACAATGTCATTACTAAATACCTAAGGGCATGCTGATCATGTGTTTAGAGAAGTGCCAAGGGATGATAGTAAATCATAATAGACTAAAAACTTAGCAACTACTTATGGCACGATGAAACATGTTGTTGCTATCTCTCAAGTTGAGTGTCTCCCTTACTTGTAAGCAAGCCAAACCATGTTTGTAGCTTTCAATGATACTACATCAAGTATAGGTGTCTTTCTATTCTTTGGGGATGATAAGAAAATAACTGAAGTCAAAAATATTTTTAGGTTATTTGTAGAGGGTGTCCCAACATAATGATAATGTTACCCCATGGTGACTTAAAGGTCACAACTTCGAATCTTAGGAAAATGCCTTTATTTATGAAGTTAAGGCTACATACAATTAGACCCTTCTTAAGTCTTATGCTAGTAGGAAACTTGTGCATTATATTTGTCTTTTTAGGGATAGGGCTTGAAAGTGTTCAAGTGATTGAGTTCAATTAGGCCACCACTTTAGGTCATCTTGTCACCATGGATAATGGTCGCCTTATTAAAAGGCAATACCTCTTATGGAATTTCTTTTTGATTTTAGTCATTTTTCTCTTCCATTGTGTTTTTATCACTCTCTTTTTTTATCTTCTTTGCCTCCATCCCTTTGTCTTCATCTTGTCATGTTGCTTACCACTTGGTGATCTTCTCTTTTACTTGTCCATTTTGTTTTCATTTTCTATTCTTTTTATATTTCTATTTCATTTAACATCTTTTATCCACAAAATAAAGTATATCTACAATCATCTTCTTCATTTTATTTAATTTTTCAAATATCTAATATTATGTAGTACAAGAAGAAGGCAGCATCCACATAGACGGTATGTAGGCTTTTATATTGTAATTTTTATACTTTATAGCATATTTAGTGTTTGATTACATTATCATCCACTTGAACAAAGGGATTTTTATTTTTACATTTCATAAGTTTGTTTTACTTTTATAATTTGTACTTTAACAGATCTCATCATTGGGCTTTAGGGGGTCTCACCTTTTCCTCTTTGAAAATTTTATTCGTGAAAATGTTTCAAGAGAGCTTATTTCATCTGTTTCTATTCTGAAGTTCTCTTTTATGGTACTTTTATCACATATAACATAGGCTTAGTTTGGCAAAGATCTAATAAGTGGTTTAAGCTTCCAAGAATCAAGCTTTTGGAGTTTAAGCTTTCAAGGGGTGTTTTTAAAAATCCTTCCAAAAGTTTAAAAGCTCAATTTTTAGCTTCTACTAATGAGAGCTTTCTAGGAAACTAAATAAGCTTTTGACAAAAGACTACTTCCCCATTTCTAGTAAGGTGAAACTTTATCAAAAATAAGCTTCATTGGAAGATTTAGACCAAAAGTTGCTTGGGATCCTTACTAAGTCTGGCATTAATTTTTATTCCAAAAAGCAATTGTAGGATACAGTATATTGTATACGTTAATGGCATTAATAACAAATAGTCATGTACCATATTATTGAGATTAAGATATTAACTAGCATCTGAGATTCTTAGGAGGTATTTTGTTATCAATGACAAGATTTCAGTACTGTCTTGGTATAAAATTTATTGAAAGGAAAAGCAGATTTGAACTAAGTATGCACTTGATTTACTCAGGAAGGCAAACTTCTAGGTTAAAAGCTTAAAGTCATCTAAAAAAGGACAAATCCAATGCATGACACTTCCACCAGTTAGGGTTTGAAGAGGATACAATCGTGTGCATTACCTTCAAAAATGAAGAGTATTCTCTAAAATTCAGACCCATGACTTTTAGATCACAATGGAAGAACCAGAATGTTGAAAGCTAAAAGTAATCTAACCTAAAATGTTTAAGCAACACTTCTAAGTTTTTGAGGAAATTATATATATAGATGAATTTTTTGAGTACTCATCTTCTTGACCATCACACATAATTGAATTGTTAAATAAGTTCATACAAGTATCATGCATGTATGTCTATATTTTATGTATGTAACAAAAACATTGGGAAGAAACTTTACATTGGCCTATGTCATTATTACACTTGGCAAAGGCCTAGTCCATAGAGATAGACATCTTCAAATTGAAGCTTACTCAGACTCATAACAATGCATGCAAAGTTGAATATCAATCTATAATGCATATTATATGATGTAGCTTAAATCCCTTTTAATAAAACATAGTATGAACATGTCGCTCCTACACAGCTACATCTATACATTATGATGGCAAGGTTGTATTCTTGGTTAATAATCCAATGTTCCATGAGCCAATAAAGTATCTTTAGGTGGATTGTCACTAGATTAAATTTGCTATGACTAACAGACTCATCTTGAGATTATATACACCAATACCCATTCATTTCCCAAGTGCTTCTACTAAGACTTTGTCTTTTGGAACCCTGGAATCCCAACATAACTAGTTGTACATATTAGATAAACTATGCTCAAGTTTAAAAGGTGTTAGAATAGATGGATCTTTGTCTTCATCTAGGGTTATCTTTCAATGTGGAATGAGTAGTGTTTCTTATATGATTCCTAGTAATAAACTCAAACAAGACCAAAAGGGATAAAAAGGATTCAAGCATTTATAGGCAACAAAGTTTGAAACAAATACAGTACAAGTTCATCCACCCTTTCTCAAGAGCCAAGATTATAGGAAGCTCAGAGGGCTCCAATGGTTCATTTGAACTTACATCCAGGAGTAGGGAAGGCTAAGGCATAGATTGAACTAGTTGTGTGTCCTGATGCAACAATAAACCTACAATGGACATTGATTTTTTGATTCAAAATTCATTAAGTGAGTTCCACCTAACAGGTCTAAGCAAGAGGACACTTTCAACTTGACTACTACCAAACTCAAAATATGGTTGTGACTCAAAGAAGGTAATATTAGCGAACAAAATACTATCTAATGGGTTGATGGAAATACCAATACCCTTGTTGTATATAAAAATACCCAACAAAAACACACTTGATCAACTAGAAGGCATTCTATTTGTTAAACAAGACAGTCAAAACAGCATCAAACAACAAATACTTTGGAACCTTCATTTGCATGGTAATAGTGTGAGCCACATTGAGAATATGTCGATGTTTTTACTCTATCATTCCATTCTACAAGTTATGAGCATAAGTAGTCTAATAAATGATTTCCAAAAACTTACAATAAGATCAAATAATAGTTTAAGTAAACTTTAAAGCATTATTAGATCAAAAGTATTTTGGAAAAACAAAAAAATGAATTGTCTATTTCATCAAAAAAAATCTTTATTACATCCAACAGATAAGTCTAATCTTCCAACACATACAAAAGTAATTATTAACAAAAACAATGTAATACCTATGACTAGATACAAATGAAACTCAAATAAAGCCTCAAATGTCAGAATGTACTAACTCAAACAAATTTTATTTTGACACAAGTCACAATTAATGAAAAGTAGCACAATGATGTTTGCTTAATTGACATGACACACAATCAAATACAGAAATAGTGAACCAAGGTATGGTCTACTATAACTTCTAGTGTGATAAATGACCAAAACAATAATACCAAAGCATAGAAGTTTAAAGGTAGATGCTAGATATACAAATCCACAAGATATCTCAACATGAATTAGGAGTTACAAGCCTGATTACTCCTTACAGCTCAAACCAATCCTCTTAATCTATATGACCTAAAAACCATGATGTAAGAGAAAGGTCATGTAACATGTAATCATTTAATTATAGCACCAATTGATAATTGTTTGATAGAAAAACTTAAATATATATAGGACTCTATCAAGTACAATCTAGGAAGAAGCATGAACAACCTCTTTTTCAAATACAAAATAGGCTCATTCATTTGCAATTGAAACAAAAGTGAAAACAGATAACTGGAAGAGGTAGATAAACAAATCTCGTGTACACATATGAGAAGACGTGCCACAGTTTATAATCCAAGAACTGTCCTTAAAAGCTAGCAAGTTAGTAATAACCAAAGTAGAAGTGGTAGCATGTGATGTCGTGGTTGAGACCTAGCACTCTTAGGTCCATAGAAACCCAACACACTTGACCTAAGTCAAGGTAACATATCATGAATCTAGGCTTGTTGGATTGGCTATCCTTTTGAAAATCCTGTACCTTCATAGATAGCTGTACCCAACCTAGTCTACCATACTTCTCCCAACATCTATCTAACCAATGGCTAGTGTGGCTGTAGTGCTGATAGGGTTGTTGCCCACAACTATCAATATGTCCTCCTTGACTTTATCCTTTGCCAATACCACAACCATAATTACATGTTTCCATGGTTGACTGATTAACAAATAAGGCTGGAGCAGCCAATGAGACCCTCAAAACTTTGGGGAAAATGATCTGAAGAGTAGGAACAGTATCACTACTCATATTTATCCAAAAATTTAACTAGAGATCTCTATATTCAAACTATGTAGATAAGCTGCAGTTGTCAGCTCGTTGATATTGCCATATCTTGTTGATATAGGTCATCAAAGGTTGATGGACCTTATACTCATCAATAAGTGCATAAAAGGCACTGAAGTGCTCCTAGACTAATCTTTCCCTATGACAGTCCATGAAAATCTACTCTTAGACATCAAAAGCTATGTTAATGTTCTTCTCATGCCCATAGGTAAAGTGTCCTAGATCTTTTTAACTAGTTCCAACATCATAACACTAGGAGCTATCATGGAGTCTATGCTGTTGGTCCTCCACAAGTTGATTGTTGCATCTGCAATGCATTAATCCTTATATGTAGTGTCCTTCATGTCTAACAAAGGATCGATGACATGTTTCAGCTGACAGTGAACAAGAAGAAACTTTTTGAAGTTGTGAGCTCATAACAAATAATTTTTCTTGTTCAACTTCTTCAATGTACCAGTTAGGTTCTTCATAAGAGTGTCACTAGCATCCAGTTTTGAGTTGGAAAAAAATGAATAATCTCTGATGGATGTGAATCTGGATATACCAGCTCTGTCTTTTACAGAAATAGCATCAATCCAAGGCTGGAAGGCATCCCCAACAGTAAATAAGAACCATCGAGTGTATTGGAGACAACCTGGAGGCAAGTAGACAAGCGGACAAGTAAAATCCACCCTCATGAATGCTGAAATATGTATCCCAAACTTATTTTATAGGCTAGTTAGAAAAGAAGACCATGGTCAAGGCTGGTGGTTATAGGAGAGAGGACAGTTTCCTTGAACAATGACTGCAAAAGGTGATGACGACTCTGATGGACCAACAAACCAGCCCTGACAGCCTGGAAGAAGGTGTCAATGCCTGAAAAGAGATTAGAAGGTGCTGATGGGATCGGATAGGAGGAGATCACTGATGATGATGAAAGGAGATTGCTGATTGAGTGTGCCCTAGGTTTCTTTTCTCAGGTTCTAGTATCATGTGAGAGGAGGAAAAATGAATTAATTTTGCATTATGAGAGAGTACAAACATAAATATAGAGTTTTTGACATGTAACAGACATCCAATTATCCTATTACAATTATGAGTTTATGGCTTCATTAAGACATAATGATAACCTTTAACAAATTTCAAAATAGGAATTTTATTTCCTACTTTATGCCAATGTTCCCAAAACAAGTCTTCTCCAGAATTGTTTTCATATATTTTATGGAATATAATGGAATATTGTGATATAAACAACTAACCCTGACCACTTAAGAATATTGCGACAGCATTTCTTCAAAAAAGAAGACATGATATACCAGAACTTTAGATGTGCGATTCCTCAGTTCCCTCATAGATATACCTTGGTATGAACGCAGATCAGGCCTCAGTTCTTGTGCAGCTCTGAAAGCCGTTGCAGCAGCATCTGGACGTCTCAAGGAAAGAAATAGGTTCCCCTAGAAAGCCCCCATTATATCAAGATATCATGAACAAACTCCAAGATCCAGCAAATAACAACCTTCAGAAATGCATGCCATACTAATGAAATTTCTGATGTAGATCACTACCAAATTACCTTCATTATATGGCCTGTTATATGCCTGTCATCAATTCTGAGACTCTGATTGGGAGAGCAATATATAAAAACTAAATTAATCAAAGGCCTTCTTGCACGCCCATAAGGTTTCTATCAAGAAAGGAATCCCATATATCATGGACTGACCTTCTCAGCATAACCCAGAGCTCTACGTTCATCTTTCCTTTCCCATAAAACTGATAATGCAACAAAGGACTCTGCCCTTGCATGATCAACATTAAGTAAATCATGAACCAATTTGTTCAGCTTTGATTGATCAGAAGTCACCTTAAGAAGCATGGCATATTCATCCATGTACGTTACAACATATGGATCAATTGAGCGAACCTATAGATGGCTATATATGATCAAGGTATTGAAAGAAAGATGGAATAACTGAACAAAAATAACCATACAGGACCTGCCTTCTCAAATTTCATAATAGCATCAGAATTTCTTCCAACAATGGCTTCAACCTACACACATTGTAAGAAGAGAATTACTAAAAGAGGCTTTACTAAATGGAATATTGATTTATAAGAGATAATCCTCAAAAAGGCAACATTTGTCATCACAATGAAAAAAATAGCCCTAATATCAGGAAGATGGTGATAGACAAACATGGACATCAATAGAATCATGGATCATTGAGGTGGTTTTGATAATAGGCAAATTAAAAGTGAAACTAGATTAGGGATTTAGGGGTCCAATGTAACATACGCATGAAAGGGTAAGAAATTTAGATTCCAATTTAAAAGTGAAACTTGATTAGGGATTTAGGGGTCCAATGTGACAGACACATTAAAGGGTAAGAAATTTAGATTCCAATTTAAAAGTTAAACTTGATTAGGGATTTAGGGGTCCAATGTGACATATACATTAAAAGGTAAGAAATTGAGATTCCAATTTATACTTGAGTAATCCCTTCAAGACATTTACGAAGGCCCCATAAAACCTTCCATCACATTTGTTTCCCAAAAAACTTTCGTCTACCATTGACCCTCTTGCCATCAATGTCACTTCTTTGATGCAAAGAGCACTCTGAATCCATTCTAGAATACTGCAACAGACCATCCACAACTGTTTTCACAATGTCTTCTGGGAGTTTCCTCAAAATCTTGTGATACCAATAAAGTAGCTCCCAAGAGTATATCTAGGAAACTCATCTTTCCAACCAACATTGAAAAGAAATCAAACCCAAAACATCCAAAACACAAAAATGAAATTTGAGTCTAACTGAAGACTTCTTGTTGCTCCCTTGTCAAAGATGTCCATTGTAAACCTAACTCTAGTCTGAAGTTTGATCATCATAAAGATTAGTTTTTTATTGAGTTTTTAATTGCGTAATTCTTTGATGTACTGATTATAACAGAATGGGAACTTTCTTTGAAGTTATGATTTTTTTCAGTGATTTTAATATTGTGGGCAAAGAAAAATATTAGATTCTATGTAGGAGGATTTGTCATCTCTAAAGTCTAAATAACCAAAACTAAAACTATAGAATAAGTAACATTCTAAAAGACTAACTAATATGAGTGGAAGGCATACTCCGCTTATGCATTTTTATGTCTCTCGTCAAGTTATGTCAATGACTTTTTTCCTTCATTACATTAGAGAATATTTTGGTTACAATTGGTAAAGTCATGGTCACACTAGTTACTGGCAATAGATTCTGAAAAGTTCATCATCTTATCTTGAATTCTTGTCACTTAGAGAAAACAACTCTTGAGGAAGGATTCGTTTTTAAATATCTTCTTCTGTTTGCATTTGTCTTGAGATTGTCTTAATCTTGTGAAAGGCTTTATTGTACTCCAATGGGTGATAATACATCAGACTCGGAGATGTTGTGATGGTCATTAGAGTCAATAGACCTCTAGAAAGTATCCATCTTTCATAAAGTGTGCATGCTAATGATAAGAATTCACTAAGAATCCAAACAATTGGGAATAATGAAATGACGAAGATTCCAACTTTGAAAAAAGTTTGAATGTTCATTAGATAAAACTGAAAGTGAATGAGATGATGACAATCTCATTTTTTGTATTTTTTAAAAGTAAATTTGTGGCTTTTAAGTGTTGTTTTTACTTTATGCCTTGTTGGAACATTATGTTTTACACATTTACAATACATATTTTTATATTTAAAGAAATAAGGCATTATTAAAGAGTATTATGCATTAATATATCTACTTGAAACTTAATAAAGCAACAGTTTACACGGTAAAGATGTAAAACATAATGTTTTGAAAAATCGAAAATATATTTATATGGATTGAGAAAAAATGTTTTTTTTTAAAGGGCATTTTTTAAAAAATGGGATAGTAATATGAAATGGCATCAAAAAAGAAAATTATTCATTATACCAGAAAATCAATTTGGGTTTAAATCAGGTAGGTCAATAATGGAAGTTATTCATTTACTTAGACAACTAATAGAAAATTTTAGAGTTAAAAAAAGATCTTCATATGATTTAGAAATAACTTATGATCGAGTACCTAAAAACATATTGTAATGGTTTTTGAAAATAAAAACCATTATTGATATTATAAAGGACATGTATGAAAGAGCAATTACTACTTTTAAAAATTATAACAGAAGAATTTAAGAAATTTCCAATAGACATAGATTTACACTAAAAATCCTCTTCAAATTCATATTTGTTTCTCTTACTTATAGGGGATATAACTAAGAAAATTCAAAAGAAATACCTTAATGTATTTCATTTACTGATGACAGTTTTAGTTGAACAAAATAAGGCAAAAATTAGTTCTAAATTAAAATTATGGAAAGATAGTCCAAAGAATTTAAATTAAGTCAAAAATTAAATACATAGAGTGTAGGTTTAACAAAAATAGGAATAATGATAAAAGCATACAATTAGATGGTCATGAGATTCATAAAATTAAAATTTTTAACTACTTGGGATCTATAATGAATAGCAATAGAGAAATTATTTAAAGTATAATGGATGAAATTTAGAGTGTTGAGTGATAGGAGGATACCCTTAAAATTAAAAGAAAAACTTTATAAAACTAATATTTGTCCAGTTATACTTTATGGAACAAAATATTGCATTATAAAGTATAATCATATGCAAAAAGTTAGTATCATAAAAATATGCATGCTTAGATGGATGAAGACAGTACTATTAGATATAAACTAAAAAATAATTTTCTTAATAATAGAGCAAGAATTATACCAATTGAAGATAAGATAAAAGAATATGTGGTCTAGTCAAATTTGTAGGAGACCAAAGATGCACCAATTAAGAGAGGAAAATTAATTACTGTAGAAGAAACTAAAAAAGTAAAAGAAGGCCAAAAACTACTTAGAAATTGTGAGGGAAAAAATTAAATTTATGCAATTTAACCATAGATAAAAATGTATGGAAAAAAGGATTTATGTGGTCAACTCTATGTAATAAGATTATGATTTGAGTTATTATTGTTATGCATCAAATTAGTATATTGTAATTAAATAACATGTGTTAGAAGTAGGGTTATACTGTTTTTATCCTTGGATATCCTAACCATTATATATATTGTGTAACCCTAACTAGTAATAATTGATGCCACTTTTCTTTCACACTAACAATATGCAATATAATTAAGAAATATATTTAAACAATCAACATTACAAAGTTGTTTAGAAATTACAAATTTAAGTTTCTGAAAAGATAAACAAAAGTGGAATTTAACCAAAGTGAAATACAAATCTATTACGAAATCAATGTCTTATTTTAAAAAACTATTGTTAATTTGTAAGAAAACCCTACTCTTAAAAAATATGTAAGAAAATCTGTTTCTTTAAAAAAAAAATATTAAAAAATAAAAAAACATACCTCTCAATAGATGTTGAAGTTACATGAAGGGACAAGCATGTTGTCATTATAGTTGCAAGGAGAGAGGAGCACACTACTGCCAAAGTTGTAGGGGAGGATGATCCATGGGAGGAGGAAGACCAACATAAGGACGACCAATGGAAAATCAATGCCTTCACATAAGGTGGTTGCACTAGCAATAGGAGCCTTCACACAAAGGGTTCGACCAACAGGAGCTTCACATGCAGGCTAGAGAGGGTTTCTTTCATTCTTAGGATTTTAATAACTATGTACATGCAAACACATGCATGCACGCATGCACCTATATATATATTCTTAAGATTTTCTATGGATACACACACACACACTTTAACCACCATTTTTATTAAAAATATTGTTTATACCCACTTTTACAATAACCCTTTTTCAAAGTGTTTTTTAACTTTTTTTTTTACAAAAATGAAATGTTTAAAACATTTAAACACGGTCAAATGCTATTTTTTCCATTTTTGAAACAATGGTAAAACATAATATTGAAAGATACCACCTAAGCATCCCGTCCAGATGCCCAATTCCATCACCTTAGCACCTTAATAGCCTTGGTAATGGCATTTAGAAAAATAAATGTCCAAGGATTGTAATGTAACAATGTAACTGATGTACTATGCAATAAAAAATAACAATTATCTTATGCTCAAAAAATGATATATATCAATTATATGTGGAAATACAGAAAGATCCCAAAAAAACATTTATCACCTTCGCAATTTCCAATAAAATGTGCACATTATTTGGAAAACGTTGTAGAAGGTCAGAAAAATGATCAAGACCACCTGCAAGGCCCACAAGCAGGTAAAATCCAAATAATATGATAAAGTTACATGTTTTAAAAGAAATAAATCATTTACCTAAGTGAGAAGATTCATGAAGAACTTATTTAAAGAGATTTTTATAATTTGTTTATAAAATGCAAAAGAAAATGGCATTCAAAGCAAAAGCTATTGTCAAAATCAATAATATCCTTAGTCAACAAAAGTAGTCAGCTAATATCTTTATCAAAGGACTGAGTGTTGAGTATAACAAGTTGGGTATGTTTGACATATATGCCCAACTCGAGGTAAAGTATTAGAGATACCATTATATATTTGTATGGGTATGAGTATATGGAAATCCATGTAAAATGGTAACACCTATATATATGTAATCACTATAAAATAGAATCTAATATTCATTTATTGCCTAACTCACATCATGATTTTTCTTAATTTTTCATACACTCTTCCTTATGTTACCAAATTTTCTAGTTAAAAATATTTAGTTTTTCAATGTTAATGGTTATATATGTGCATGTACGTACATACATATGTAATTTATCACATACATTTGTATGTCTTTACGTACATACATATGTAATACATACAAATATACAGACAAGCGTAAGTACATACATACATATATCTATGTATTAGAGTCTATTATATTGGTTTAGTGCATTGACCAAAAATCACATTAACTAAATTCTAACCCAAGAAGTCTATATTCTTTGAGAAGGAGTAAGGTTAAATCTTATTTGGTAAGATCAATCAAAGTTACAAAAGAATGGAGGAGGTCAACCCAAAAGGAAACTATGTCTACATTGATAACAAATCTAATTTATATAATCTTATTATAAAGCATTCATTCAATTATTGATTGTTGAGATGTAGTCATTTACAAACAAAACAAAAAACCTCTATTTTAGAGATTAATAACCCATATTTATAAATTTTAAAAAAATCATATAAATATAAAATGAGTAAGCCAAGATGAATCATCAATCAGATCAATTATCATTAAAAACATTTTAAAAACAGTGTTCAACAAGTGATTTTACAGGCACAAAAACCCAGCATTTTCATTCAGCATGGTCAACTTCGTCATCATTGACCAAACTTGCAACCAACATCCGATAAGTTTAACCATATGTCATGTCAACCATTTAATTTTCTGACATGCATCAGCAAAATTTCTCTGAAATTGCAAACCATGCTTTCTACAAAATGGCAAAAATATAGAAGAAAGATGAATGATCAAGAATCCTTGAGAACTTGTAACATGTGCATCTCTTATGACCACTATGTGTATTTTTCATGTTCCTGTGAAAAGGTGAAGAAAAATACTTTTATAGTCATTGGCGGCAACACAACATTGAGCCTCAGCATACTTCTGCAAAATTAAATTGACAATGAAATTATTAGATGTATGTGACCAAATTAAAAAAAATGTCGACAAATATAATTCATCTAAAACTTGGTAAAAATCATTGACATGAAGTGCTAACAAATAATGGATTCTTACATTTTATATGCCAAGGTCTGAGAGGGTGGCTATAGAGTATGGAAAAAAACTAAAAATCATCATATGTTTCTACAAAGTACTGATTTTTAGCACAGATTGATCCTAAAATCTAAGATAATCCAAGTACCCAATTTACATTTTTAAATAATGAATTGTTATCATAATTTCGACTTTCTGAGATGTCCATGGTTAATTAACAAAAAAGAATTGAAAATACACAAAAAGTGGTGTTTAGCTATTATAGGCATCAAGGGATGTCTGATTGTGCCATATTTGTCCTTTTCTATTTGTATTTCTGTAGCTCATTAACCTTGCACAATAGTTAGGTTATTCATTGTGATCTGAAGGCTACGTTCAAATCTTATGAAATAACCTCATTATTTATGGATGTAGGGTTACATACGACTGAACTCCCGAAGACCCTATGTTAGTGGGAATGCATGCTGAATTTGCCCCTTTATTACCTTGCAACAGTTCAACCAATCAAGTACTTTTCAAGAAATGTATTTATACTTGTTTTATTACAAAAACTACTATGATTTTTTATAGGCACTAAGGTCTAGTATGTTTCGAATGATGAAAAATTCATATACAAGAATAATAGCATGAAATTGAAGGACTAAATCCACACTAACTTACTTGCAACCACCGAGTAGAATCAAAATGGTCAAGAGGAGGCCTTCCTCTAGTTGATGCCTGAGCGTAAAAATGGCAGCATTATATCATATAAATTTAAGAAACAAATTGCAATTTAAGTTCAAAGAAGATATAAATTTAAAATTTGCATGCTTGTGAGACAACAAAAAATTGGAAGGGATAGCATGACACAAATCACATTTCTAATGCTTTAATATATAAGTCAATATCTCAGCTTAAACACACTAGATAAGTCTTGCCACACTTTGGAACAGCTAAGCAAATAGACAAGCCCAGGTCAATTAAGAAAGAATGAAAAAACTGCAAACCTGAGGAAACAACGCATGAATATCCTTAGCTGAAATACCTAACTCTGCAAGAGAACTGATTGCGTCCAAAATATAAGGGCAATGTCTGAAAAAAACAGCAATTTATAATTTTAGGTTGAAATCCACAGTAATTCCTGAAAAAATAATCATCTCAAAATATAAAGTTGTTCTCCAAGAAGTATGAGTATAATCATTATATGAATTATGAATTCTTGTAGCACATACAAGTCCATTGATCAGAACAGGCCAAAAGAGAAAAAATAAATACAACTAACTCAATAGTTGAAAACTGTATTGATGTCCATCCACCAAGAACAGAAATAAGACTGCACGTATTGATGTCCACTGCTATGATACGCAGCAGTCAAATAAAAAGAAACAACTTGCAGTATCATTATCAATATTCATAGATGTTTGTTAAACGGTTGTTTAAAATTTTAAATGGATTTCAACATAATCCATTTTTTGAAAAGGCTGTTAAAAAGAATGTGGGCATTTAACATTTTTTAGTCAATCTGTGTAATTTTGATTTTCAGTTTTTTTTGGGGAATTTACTCCTTTTTTCATGCAATTGTTTCTCTTGTGAAATTCCTTTAAAGATGCCCAACCTCATTCACCTCCACAAAAGAGAAACATAAATTTCACATACGAACCTGAAGATATAAATAATGACTAATTAAAGAAGACAAATAGCAGATGATTGCAATTAGGTACTTGCTTTGTTTAATCAACCAAAAATACAAGGCATTCAACATTTTTCATCCATCTGCTTCTTAACTTTATAATGAGCTTCCCTAAGAAAATGATGGTCCAAAAAAATGCTGATATTTGAAACTATGGTTACACTTACACGTAAATAATTGAAAGAATGAAGAAAAAAATACAATTGTATGAAATTGTAACGCAAAACCAATTATCTATATGTGAAGAAATCTATCATTATATAAGTTTAGGTTCTCTACATCGACCGATGCAAAACTATTCAACATTTTCCTTCACATGTTACTTTATCTTATGCCTATAAATGTTTTTTTTATAAGTAGATGTATGTGAACTTACTCTAATACAATGTAAAATTTTAACTCAAAATTAATTGATTATGAGTGAAAAGATCTATCATTATATAAGCTTAGGTTCTTCCCTACATCAATTGATGTAGGACTATTCATCAAATTCTATTCTAAGTTATAGACATTCTCATGACAAGAAACTTCCTTTATATTATGTATAACATCACAATTTTCTAGTCCATGGTAAATGTTAGAGTTGTTTTGAGTTACTTCCTACTTGTATCCACTTAAGATCCATTTAAGTGTTAAATGGATATCCATGTAAAAGGAGTATATATACTCTTCTTAGTGTAATTTTTGAGAGACAATGAAGGAAGTTAATTTGGTATCAAAGCAATAACCACAATCTAAGTTTCTTTGCTACCACCTTCTCTATTCAATGTCTCTGTCATACAGTGCTCTTTGTCACATCCCGTCTTCTTCAATTGTGTTCACCCACCACTTCTCATGTTGATAGTTCCTTTCCATCTTCGGTTGCATCATCCCTTGGCATTGGAGCAATCATTGATGTCAAGGGCTTACACCAACTACATGTAGTCTGCTATAATTGCCTACTACATTCCATCAAGTGTCGAACAATCCTGTCCACACCCTTTTTTGTAATGAACTTCACAAATAGTCTAGTCTATGCCTTTGTTCATTGTTGATCAATCGATGTAGCTAGCCTCACAGATAGTTTAGTCTATTATTCTTCCACCACAACACTCCTCGGATAGTCTCATCTGTGCTTTCTCCGTCATAGTTTCCTTGGACAGTTGTAGCTCCTATGTTGCTTCCCAAGAGTTTTTCCAATTAGCATTGTTATTTTAGTAAACAAAAAAAAAGGTTCTTTAGTAGCTATTTTTTTGGTCCTTCATGGCTTCCTCCTAAAGCTCAAATAGTGGCAATTTACTTATTAAAACCTTCCCTAGGATTACGAAAAAGCTACATGAACCCAACTATCTGTTATGGACTCAAAGTTTTAAGAATATAGTGGTAGCACACCATCAAGAGCATCACTTGTACTCACTGCCTCCTGATATTAAAGACTCTACATATAAAGATTATATCTTGGATGTTGTCATGTATGGAACCTGTTGTTGCCCATGGAGTATCTATGTTACATCCTAGAGTAATTTAAGACACACTTCGACATATGTATGGCAATGAAAAAACCATCTCAAAGATTTTTCAAGTGTATAAACAATTGTTTCAACTCAAACAAGGAGACAAGACTTACCAGGAACACTTCTACATTTTTAGAGGTTTAATCAATGAGTTGAACATTTATCAACCACCCACTACAGATATTTCCACATCTTGTCAATAGAGAGACGAACTTGTTGTTGCTCTCTACTTAACTAACATTCATGCTCCTTTTCGTGAGTTTGCTATAGTCATCTCCAATGAAGTTCTTCCCAAAGACCATCACAAAGCATTACAAATTCTACATTGGAAGGCAATAATGGATGAGGAAATGGATGTCCTACTCTCTCGTGGCACTTGGAATTTGGTTTCTTACCCTATCGAGGCTAATGTTGTTACTTATAGGTGGGTCTTTGTTATTAAACGATGTCTTGATGGTACTGTTGCTAGGTACAAGGCACATTTAATTGCTCATGATTTCTTTCAAAAACATAGTATGGACTACTCTGAAACTTTTTCTCTTATGACTCGCCTAGACTCTATTTATATTCTTCTCGCCTTAGCTATTCATCACTCTTGATCGTTGACTCAACTTGATGTGAAGAATGTCTTCCTTTATAAGGATCTGAATGAAGAAGTTTTTATGGAGCAACCTCCAAGGTATGTCGCTCAAAGGGAGTCTACGATATGTTTACTCAATAAAGCTATCTATGGTTTAAAACAAAGTTCAAAGGTTTGATTTGGGAAGTTTAGTAGTGTTATGTGGAGTGAAGGTTTTGATAATTGCAAGGTTGACCAGTCTCTTTTTATCAAACATATACATCTCATAGAGTTATTGTTTTAGTAGTTTATGTGGATGACATGTTTTTGATAAGAAGTGATCACCAAAGAATTAAAGAAACCAAGCATTTTCTATGTCAACACTTTACTACCAAAACCTAAGGGCCCCAAAGTATTTTCTAGAGGTGGAGTCTGCATACACTAGAGGAAACCTATCTTTAACTCAAAGGAAATATGTATTTGATCTACTAAAAGAAATTGGTCTTGAGGGTTGTAAACCCGAAAGTACTCCTATTGAGTAAGTTCACTCCTTTTGGGATGAAAGTTCACCACTATTTAAAGATCTAGGATAATACAGGCGGCTCATTAGAAAACTTATATATCTGATCGTGAATAGACTAGATATTTGCTATGTTATTAGTCTCCTTAGTCAATTTATGCATACCCTTAAAATAGTCCACTGGCAAGGAGCTCTTCGAGTGCTATCTTACATTAAGAAAGCTCTTGCTAAGGGCCTCATGTATAAAAAAAATAACCATTTGATAGTTAAAAGATACTCGAATGTTGGATATGTTAAGGACAGGAGTGATAGAAAATCCACATCAAGTTATTTAACCTTTCTCTACAGAAACTTAATCACTTGGAAGAGTAAGAAACAAAATGTTATCTCAAGATCTAGTGCTGAAGCTGAATATCGTGCTATGTCCAAAGTTATTTTTGAGTTAATATGGTTGAAAGCTCTACCACAAGACATGGGAATTAATGTCAATGGTTTCATGTCTGTGTATTGTAACAACCAAGCTGCCATTTATATAATCAACCACCTCATTTTTCATGAAAAAAATAAGCATGTGGAAATGGACTATCATTTCATCAAAAACAATGTCTTGAGAAAAATCATATCTACTTCATATGTTCATTCTGAAGATCAACTTACAGATATCCTCATTAAAGGTCTTGGAGTTGGTGTGTTTGAAAAATTTTGTAACAAGCTAAACTTAAAAAAGATATATAGTCCAACTTGAGGGGGGAGTGTTAATTTCCTACTTGTATCCACTTAAGATCCATTTAAGTGTTAAATGGATATCCATGTAAGAGGAGTATATATACTCTTCTCAGTGTAATTTTTAAGAGACAATGAAGGAAGTTAATTGTAAACATATCTATTAATAATTACAATAAAATCAAGGAGCATGTAAATGAAAATTTTTACTTTTATAAACATACTCATGGCACCTAAGCAACTTAGGTTGGTGTTTGACTGGCTTGGCACCATGACAACTAAGAGATTATCAACAATAAATAAATCACAGACCTCAAACAGTCTTTATAACATGAAATGGCAGCTCGATTGTGTCTACATATACGATACAGCTTTCCCAATGTAAGATTCATTTGCAATGTTCTTGCTTTACTCGGGATACCTTCCAGCTGTTGCAGAGAAAAAAATACATGATTTCAGGATTTCTCAATAAATTAAAATGGTACTATGCTGGAAAATCTAGAGAACAACTGTTTTTATTTCTATCAACATTTTTTTCCAGTAAATGTTAAACAATCCACTAATATACACATAACCCAGTCTATGAAGCATGTATTTTCTAAGGATCTTTATTTCATCTCTCAAGTATATACATTCATTTCCTTTAGCTAAAAGAGAAAGGATTTACTTTGAGGTTTCTTCAACCATAAAATGATATTTTCAAGGTTTGAATTGAACTTTAATTTCTGTTTCTATTTGGAAATACTTCTGTTCCAACTATTTTACTAATTTTGAGTGGGAAACATTGTCATCATGCTTTTATCATGGGTGTCATTGTGGTTTTCTCCCTATTTGTGTCAATTTCTTAGCTTTCCTCACAGATTGCTAGTTTCTTGTTACACATTAAAAGATGGTCCAAATTGCTTATTTTGAAAGATGATTTCAAAAAATTTACTTTTTACTATATTTTAACAAATCATTAAAGGTCTTATGGTTTGAATTATTGATATTCTTCTAAATGATGGTCCAAATTTATTTATATTCAATGTAAGTGATGAATTCAATGTCATAGAATAGTTACAAATTGTAATAAATAACTGAGGACATGAACGACTGTCATCCTATATAATAAAGGTTATCAAATTGTGTTAAGAAACTTAAACAAAATTGCTTTTGCCACATTGACAGAGTCGAGAAAAGATGATTGTGCCTTTAACCATTTGTTAAACCACAATAAAAAATAATTTTTTATAATGACAACAATGCCATTGGTTGTAAAGTTGTCTTCTTATTGTGGTTAACAAATGTTAGGGACAAAGTAATCAGGAATGCTTTTCAGAACTTTTTGACAATGTAGCAAAAGAAATTATCTCAAATTTCGTAATGTAATATGATTATATAAGTTGGCATCCATTTATCATGCCTGACTTTGTAACAACTTCACCGAAAAAACTCGATGCAGTTTTTGCCTCAGCCTACATTCCCTTTTTCAATTCCCTTGTCGTCCAAAGAATAGCCATAATGATATCTTAAACAGCATGACACCAATATAAAATTGTCCTTGACAAATTAAAACATTGAGAGATCTTACTGATTGTGCTTTGCCTTCCTACATATTAGCAACTTTGCAAATTTGAAAACATACAAACAAAAGTAATATCTTTCCAAGTGTCACATAAGTATATCATAAGTCATTTGATAGAAGGTCTATCTTTTAACAGAAGGAAATAACATATTGGAAGAAAATAAAATATACCTCCTGAAGTGCATTCCGGTTTTCATTCAATGCAAGATAGCAAAGTGTAATTTTGAATTTCACCTTTTTTTGGAAAATATACCAACAAAAAACATGTCATCAAAGACATCCCAAATATGAACACTTCATATGGAATTGAAATATTCAAACATAAAGTACCTCGTTTTCATTGAAAACCCAATTATTCAATGAATTTGGGGATGACGATCTATTTGAAGCAGACATGGAATTTCGAACATTTAAATTAGTTTGTTTAGAAATAGCCTTGCACTGTTGCAGCGCTAGCTTGTATGTATTCTGCAAGAATAAAAACACTGTAGAGAACTCTGCATACTTTATAAAAGTGAATGTTTAAATACAAAACACCTCCCTGTTTGGAACTTTCAGAGGAAGTGTTGCCTTCATACAGGACTTAGTATTGTTAATGAAACTACTTTCTCATTCAAATCTCTAAGTTAAAGGCCATGCCTTTACATTTTAATTGGGTATCTCTTGAAAAACAATAAGGACTTATAACAAGAACTGCACATTACACAAGCTTCTGAATGAGTAAACAGGAGATTTCTTTAAAATAGTTTTTGTATGATGTCACAACACATGAGTACTGAGAACCACTGAAAATTGCTATCATCAAGAACAAAAATAGAAAAGAATAGCGATGACTGAAAAAGTGGAAGCTTCTGAAACTAAATGCCCTGCATCCTACAAAATCCTTTGGCAAGAATCTAATGCCTACCAGTGCCCTCCGAAATTCTCTTTGCCCAAACAAAGCATCACCATGAAGAACCTGAAATGAAAAGCATTGAGTTAGAAAGAGAAGCATGACACATGATGTGTTGATGTATTAACAATGAGATAATGTGATTTAAGAATTGAAACTGCTCATGGAATTATTCTATCTCAAACACATTATGTTGAAAATTCAATTAAGAAATTTAATTTTTCTAATATTAAACCTGCTTGTATTCCTATTAATGTGGCATTGAAATTGCATAAGCACAAAGGGTCTCTTGTAAGTTGTAGCTCAATCTAGGTAGTCTCATGCATCTTACTAATTGCACAATATTAGATATTGCATGCTATAAATATCTTGAGTGAATATACTATAAATCCCAATAAGACATATTGGAGAGAAATAAATAAAATATTTGAATATTTAAATGTCACTAGTGATTAGTGTTACATTATTCTGGTAATTTTAAAAGACAGTTGTAATTCTTATTGGGCACCTACTTCAAATGAAGTGTACAAATGGTTTTGCTTTCCTACTTGAAGGTGGAGTTAAGTCCTGAAAACCTTTCAAATAAACTCTAATTTCTGCGTATACAACTAAGGCTGAAGTTATTACTTTAGACATAGCGAGCATAGAAGAAGATTGCCTATACTACATAAAGCTTTACCATCAGCACTATATGCATTACCTTCATTAAGAAAGCCAATACAAATGACTATTTAAATACACATAAAGTTGAGAAATAAGTCAATTAGACATTGGTTATCTGCTGGTGTCATAACTCTTCTTGAACATGTAAAATCTAAAAAACGTGACAGATCACATCACTTGACAAGATGTTTATCAAAGAATCTTGTTATAACAACATCAAAGATAATAAGACTTAAGCCCATCAAAAAGGTCTAGTGCAATGAAAAACCTACTAAGAAAATTCTATTGATGTACGAAACATAGTACTACCATTATGGAGTATGACTTCAACTCTATCCCTATGATGAGTGTTTGTGTTACAAGAATATAGGATTGATTCTAAGCCTATATGTTAGGGTGAAGTCCTACAATCACCCTTGAAGTTGAGGGATGCAACTTTGAAGATCAAAGGACGGTCATCTAAAAGTACTCATGAAATTTGATAGAAATACAAGGTCATAATGAGTGCCAACCAGAGAATCAAAAAATGTAGTATAGATTACATGTGTAATAAGTTGAAATCTAATAAAAGAACCTGGTTTAAAGTAAATTCTACCAAAGTTTCTTCTGTATGTAACCCTGCATATACTAAGTAAAGGTTCAAGTCAGCCAAACATCTTTTCTCAATGCATATTGTTAAACTCCAGAAATTTTTTTTGCTTTATTTTCTTTTATTGAGAGACATTTAAGGTTCAAAGGATTTAAACTAAGTCAAAAACTGAATATATGTAGGTTTAACAAAAATAGAAATAATGATGCAAGTATACAATTAGATGATCATAAGATTCATAGAAGTAAAACTTTCCAGTGCTTAGGATCTATAATAAATAACAATCAAGAAATTATAAAGAATGTTATTCATAAAATTAAAGTAATATGAAGTAGAAAAATGCTTCTAGAGTATTAGGTGATAGAAGAATACCCTTAAAATTAAGAGTCAAAATTCTACAAAATTGCTATTCATCCAACTATACTTTATAGTTCAAAATATTGTGTTGTAAAGCATGGTTATATGTAAAAAATTAGTGTTGCAAAGATGTGTACGCTTAGATAAATGAGTAGTAATACTATAAGATATAAACTAGGAAGTGATTTATTAAGAATAGGGTAGGAGTTGCACCAATTAAAGATAAGATAAGAAAAAATCAACCTAAGTGATTTGTTCATATCCTTAAGTGACCAAAGGCTGTAGGAATTAGTAGGGGAAAATTAATTAATATAAAAGAAACTAAAAGAAGTAGAAGAATACCTAAAACTGATAAGGAATTGTAAGAAAAGATTTAGATTTATGTAATTTAATCAAAAATTTAAATATTGATAGAAATATATGAAAGAAAAATATTCATATGGTCAATCCCACGTAATAAAATTATGACACGGGTTGTTGTTGTTGTTGTTTATATTTTCTTTTGTAATTTTAAATATTTTTAAATTTATGGGAATGTAGGAAAAGTAATGATTGTAAGTTACTTTTTCCATTAATTTAAAAAATAATTTCCTAATAAAATATAGTAATAAAAGTATGATGTGTTATTTAATATGGAAATTATGAGATTAAATAAAGAGTGGAAATTAAATATGGAATCTTTTCCTTTAATATCCTTCTCTTGTATAACATGGGATTGTAATTTTGAAGAAGCACAATAAAGTAAGACCATACTCTTTGAGGCACCAAGACATGCAGACAATGGGCTAGGAACCCTTTCACCAAGGTTCCCATGTAAATATTATTTTTTATGCATATATTATATATTTATACATATTTAATAAGAATTATGTATAGATTTAACTCTATTATTTCCTAAATAACATTCAAATACACAGATAGGCCTAAGATAACATCAAAATATGATATGTAATAATACTAATATGTATATTGTATTAGTATGAATAATCATATGTTTCAATAATTAAAAATTTTATATTTAACATTTTTTGCAATGAAAAACATTTAAATCTTTAAAAGCATATATTTAAATGAACAAATCCAACAAAAGATATGCTAATTCAAGACAAGGTAAGGCAAGTAGCCAAGGCATGACCAATTTACACCTTAAAAATTCAAGTAAGACTATCACTTCATGCATGAAAAGGTTGCATACGGATCCTTTTGTACCCAATATGTTCCCACAGAGGTGCAATTGGCAAATGTGTTTGCTAAGGCAATCAATGTGGACAAGACTAAAACCTTGCTTACCAAACTTGGCCTTCTCGACATGCCAAGTTTGAGGGGGGGTGAAAAGTAGTGATATTGTATTATTGCTTAAGTGTGCCTTGTCATTTTGTGTGATGTAAGTTATCACCTTCTCATACCTTGTGTATCTAGAACTTTGTAGCATCATCGTGACCTTGGATTTTAATAGATAGTTTGTGTCCAAGTTTGGGCACTCACCATCGCAACTCATGTTGTAGGGTTTTTGGTTCCTTTTTCACCTTTCTGGAATGATAAGCTCCAAATACTGCTGAGCATTTGAGCTGGATCTTGAAAGTCATCTCATAGTACTCCCCAAGGTTTCTCCTCTTTGATTCTCCATCTCAGTCATTGCAATTTTTTTTAAAGTTAAAGATGCCTCGTTAAGTGGGTATGTTCTTTTTGCTCAACGATCACTATTTCAGCAAGGTCTGTCAGTCTTGTTGCGACACAATAAGTTATAAATCTCTTATAACATTTTTCCGGCGTTCCACAAAATTATCTGCGATACCCCCTAATTCCAGTTAGATTAGGTTTTGAGCATCGCACTTCGAGTCAAAAAAATCAGAGATGACTTTTAACGTCGAGCTAAATTGCCTTCAAATTTGATGGAGTAATATTTGTCGCAAGTGAATAATCACAGAAGCAAAAAAAGTTAACATGAACGGTACGATTCTACGAAACACTAATCGGTAAATAGCCATAAACAGAACACTAATAAACTCACAATCTTACCAGAGTTTCCGCCTTCCCACACGGATAGGTTTCGGCATTCATCCCGGACGAAGAAACGAGGAAGCATCCCTGCAGAATTCGGCACGATTCATCGAAAGCATCAAAAAAGGAATGAAACATTTTCCCTGAGCTACGGCTTGCCTAGATTCGAAATGGACAAGCCAGTTCTACTGGGACAGGAATGTGAAAAAAAAAGAAATAGAAAAAAACTTAGCTCGATTGCAGCATAGAAACGGAGAGAAGATGAAGAGAATGAAGGAAATTTGTACCAGCAGTTGAGCGGAATCGTAGAGGCCATTGTCGAGGAGTGTGGAGATCTGATCCTTCAGAACATCCATGCCGCCTTCAAGCAACCAGAGACGAGAGAACGGCGCTTCCCTCCCCCTTCCTTACGCAGTTCTCGCTTTCAAATTTTTATCGCCAGATCAGTCTGCGGCGACAACCTGGTTTAGACTCCAGAGTTGTCTCACGGTGTTTCGTATGATCTTGTAGTGTTTTACAGGGTGGTACATTGCTAAATTTTTAAAAATATAGGGTCTAAAGTACAATATATGAAGATACAGAATGAACTCAGCGACTTCTGATTAGGACGTATAAAATGAGAAGGTTTATTTGAGCCTGAATTTCGTCGTTTTACAAAGAATTGAAGAAATGTACTTGCAAAAAGTTTTAACATTACAAGTACAAGGACAAAATTCTTATAACATTATTAGACAAAAAAATTAATTACATTACAACGAACATAATAGACAATTAGGAGGAAGGAGAGGTTAGTGTACATCAGATTTCAGGGAACTTTCTTTTTGATAAGCGTTAGTATGTACATACCATATCTTGGAAAGGAAATTACACAATTTTCGTTCATACATAAAGATTATTTTTCATATCTGTCAAACCTTTTTTGACCTCTACCATTTTAAAACTTACGTTTCGTAGAGCTCGCAACCTTCAGTCCATCGCAGTGTCGTACAACTCGTGACCTTCAGTAATCGTTGCACTCTCGCACAGCTCGTGACCTCCAGCCAACCGTTGCACCCTTGCATTAGCTTGCGACCTACGATTGTAAAATACATATACCAAGATATAAACATTATCAACAAAATCATCCGGCTCTGCAAATTATCACGGAGAAAAAGATGAAACCCTTGAAGTTATCAAATGTTTCGATGTAACCCTTGCTCCATGCAATAATTAGTTGAAGCGTGATAACCAAATGTCAACTAAAGACAGCATGATAGTCGAAGGAAATATTACTCTCCTCTCAACAGAAACACAATGATCGGTTTGTTAGACCAAAAAAGATAAGGACAGCACTTGAATACAAGGGTAAATGTGTAAATGTACCTTAGATCTTTAGAAGCACTGGCCAAGGACAGTGCCCACATCAGTCCAAGAGTCTTCTTTAATAAACAATAAAATTCACTAATGTCGGTCCCAATTATAAGATGGCGTTGTTCTATTTGTTTAAAGATTAATGTCGACTCTAATGGCCCCACATGTCTGAGAAATGGTGCTCGTACTCAAACAAACAGTGCCTATACAGGAAGCAAAAAGGTAAGGCAAGACAAGTAGTGTTTTTGTAGAGAGCAAGGGAGAGCTGAGTATCAAGTGTCTCTCGTTGTGTGATTCATAAGAATTATGTGATTTATGGAGATAACAGTGAAAGAAGGGGGTGAAGGCAATGCAAGGAGTGAAAGCAATATAAGAAGTAAAAGTTATGCGGAGGGTGGGGCAATGTAAAAGACAAAGGTTGTACAGAAAGCAATGACTGTGTGAAGAGTGAGGCTTGCAAAAGAGGCAATAAGTAAGGGCTATACGAGAGATAATAATGATTGTGAGTGGAGATCATAATCATTATGGGGACCTTTTGCAGTGAGTGAGTGAACGAGGACAGTGCAGGAGGAGGGGATTACGGGAGAAGCAAAAACTATAAAGGTAGCAAGAGCGATATGAAGAGTAGGAGGGTAGAAGTCCTAAAGAACGCCAAACAAATTGGTCTCTTCTCCAAGGAAAAGAAAGAACGTTGAAGCTCCACTTGTTCGACCTAAAGAAGACTCTGCTATTCTTCCTCTTATCTCCATTGGCCTCTTCTCTCGATCTGCAAGACTGAAGAAAATGGACTAAGATACGTACTTTGAAAAAACAAAAAAAAAATGTAAAGTATGCTTGTGTCATTTTTTGATAATACAACATAAATGAATGAAACATAAAATGTATCGATTATCATATCACACACGATGAGGACAAAAATGCAGGAACTTCAAATGCTTCGTTGAATCATTATCTTAGAAATTGTATGTCCTACCAAGATAAGAAAAAAAGTTTCTTATACATTAGAGAATTTTGATTTTCTTTAAGGTTCTACTGTAGGTTCAATTTATATTTGTCACATTTATAGAGTATGAATGAATGAAATCTTATATAATCTCAAAAACCAATACAGTAAAAAATTAAAATGTAATTTTACAAATAATTTAAGGTCATTTTTGTAAACAAAGAATTCATATTTAGGTGGAATTTGTGCATTTGAAATTGAACATAAATGAATTTGAATTTCATCTAATTTTAAAATAAAAGATGTTTGTACACTTAGAATTTCAATTATGAAAAAAATAAAATTCTGAATTACAATGTAAATACAAAAATATAAATTCAAATGTGAAATTCATTTCTATTTCGAAAATGTTTGCATATTCCTTAATTATTGATAAATAACATATGAATATTTAATAATATAATTATATAACATATCAATTGATTAATATAATAAATTTACTTATTAATTATTATTTTACTTAAAGATAATTATATTACATTATTATCATACATAAATATAAAATTTTAATTTTATCTAATTCTATACTATACACTAATAATTTAATTTCAATTTTCATCTAATTTCTAAACATACATAAATACTTGTATTTTAAATTCTATTTTCATCCAATTATATAAATTTTCAATTCCATGAAAATTTTAATTCTACAAATTTCTAATTCTACATGTACAAACAGACCATTACTATTAAAATTTATGTTATCAAATATAACTCCTGTATAGGAAGCTATCGATCTTAAAGAAATGTGGAAGAATTAGTTTCACACAAACGTTGAAATTTGAAAGTTATTTCTAAATACTGCTTTACTAAAGGTGTCTACATGAACATTATTCTCATAAGAATATGAACATCAAGATCCTTGCTAGAACTTACATATAAAGGAGAATATTTGCAATTAGAAATAGTTAAATTATTTATTTGTGAAAATAAGTACAAGTAACATAGAATTTTTCTATTAAATATATATTAATTAGAATAAAAAAAGGGAGAAAATAAAAATATCATGAATGGTAGATGACTATTTATAAAAAAATTATAAATCCAAACATACAATTTCAATATATTTTATCAAAATAAAAGTGAAATTTATGTATTCTCTCTCGTCTTCCTTTAACAAAAAGTATATAGATTGTCAAGAGAAAGCATTTCAATTGGTTTAACGTTGTTTACACTAAAAATTCAAAAATAATCTCAAAAAGATTACAGAAATATAATTTGACTTATTAATAACCATCAACCGTCAATAATCCTTTTTTCAATTTCCTTCCCCTTCTTTTCATTTAACCCAGATTTTTTATTTTTTTGATGATAAGGAATTATGAGGAACATCGGACAATATTGTGCAACACAATCTTCTAATCCAACAAAAGCGAAATCTATTACCATTAATTAAAAATATTATTGTTATCGAAAGTACTATTATTCTATAATAATTATTATTATTATTTTGTTTCACGTCGTCGCCGCTGGAGTAGCTCAGTTGGTTAGAGCGTGTGGCTGTTAACCACAAGGTCGAAGGTTCAAGCCCTTCCTCTAGCGGTCTTCCCTTTTTTTGTTTTTTTATGCACATATTCTACAAACTTTTTTTTGATTTCTACCAACGAGCAACATTATAAAACAAGAAATCAGTGAAAGGAAAATGAAATAAAACGATATTTTGTGATTCTCACATTTTGTTCGGATATGGTGCGGCGTCACTTCCAAAAATCAAAATTATCTTTTATAATTTCAGTCACATTTCTCTGTATAAACTTCTTCTTAGGATTCCCTTTTTTCTCTCTTCAAATTTAGGTTGTAAATGATTGCAAATGAATTCCTAAATAATTTTATGCATCCAAACAAAGAGAAGTCGTAAATTCTTTTGAAGGTGAGGTGACATTATTCATACTTTTTTCTCTCGTTAGGTGTATACATGTTAACTAAGTTAGACTCAATCATGTAATTTATCAATATGATATGATTTTCTAAATTACACTAGGTCATCATCTAGTAGAATCATATTAATATAATATAAATAGATTTGTTAAAATTTTGATATATTATTTTCATAAATAGTATACTAAAAACCAAAACCAAAACAAAAACTTCTGAATTTTGTCTTTGTCGATTTTGATATATTGATTACAAAATTATTATTTCAGACGTAGAAAATTTTAAGTCTCAGTATTAAAATCAATATATCATTTGCTGAAACGACATATTGAAAATTATGTTTAACATGTTACTTCTGAAATTTGGTATATCAAAAAATATAATCTAATATGATTCAATATAATCGAATTTCATTATTAACTAATATAATACAAATAGGTTATAGACCAGAAGTTATGTTTAAACCACCTTCTCTCTCTCTATCTCGTATAATACAACTTAATATAATTTTGATTGAACGCAATGTCTTTTAAGGAAAAAATTTCTTGATACATTGTTTATCTATCATCTTAAACCTTCCTATTTTTTGATTTTCTCGTTGTTTTAATGTTCCTTCAGCATTGTCTACCATTTTTATAATTAGATTGTATAATAATTTATTAACATTAATATGTGATTCATATAATATATAACATTATATAGATGCTTACATATTAAACCATCTATAAAATTACAAAATCAAAGTTATTTATCAATTCATGTAATTTAACCAAATTATCGAAATTTCAAAACCCAATAAAACCAACAAAAAAGATTTGATTAGAAAAGTACCCTTGCAGGCACTCCCTATGCCCAGGATTGCATATTTAATGGTGAAAAAACATTCATTTAACATTGATCTACAGTAGGAATTTCTTTTACTCGTCGCACACTAATTATCTTTTCTATATGTTGATTTATTATTTTCAACCACATTTTTGTATATGCTAAAAATAGAGTCTAATTTAATTTAGTTGAGCACCAAAGAAAGATGTGTGCTCTCTCGAAATTTCTCACGAAGGGAAATTGGCATTGGTCGGCCTTTTGTTTCTCTCCCCCTCTCTATTGTTCCCTTGTTCAGCTCTCTTCAGGTGGAACCACAGAAAGAAGTAAGATGAACAATGAAATACGAATTTGTGGCATGCATGATCAGTTGAGTCATTGACGGACATGGTTCATACTTATAAATCATGTTTAGGTCGTATTTGACATAAACAATGATTGAACTGATGACTATTTGGATTATGTTAGGTTGATATAATCTGTTAATATCTCTATCCCTAGGTTGATAATTACATATCTAACAATAAAAAATATTCATTTAGCATTTAAGAATTTCTTTCACTCACAGTGGACTAATTATCTTTGAGCATAGGTTATCTTCTCTGTATGTTAACCTATTTATCTTATTATTTTCGATCACACCTTATATTATTACTCATGGTTACGTATTTATTTTCTTCGTTAACTATGCAGCTAATTTTGTTTACATGGTTTTAAACATTCAAAATAAAAAATATACTAAAAGTGGACTTTTATTTTTATTTGGTTTATCACCGAATAAAAGTGTGCGCTCGCTCCCTCGAGGTTTCGAGCGAAGAGAAATCGGCGTCGTCCGGCCTTCCGTTTCTCCACCCCGCCCTCCACATTCTTAGCTTGTTTGCTTCCCTCCTTCGATGTACTGCACGAACCAGTCATGGCCCTCTCTCGCCTCCTCCTCCGCCGCCTCGAGCAATCCAAACTCCCAGTATCCCTCATCCGCCTTCTATCCACATCTGCTGTCGACCACGACGTCCCTCCGCCCCCTCCACCGCCGGACCCCAAGACCACGCTCTCCACCCGAATGTCCTTTGTTTTCGATCAAATCGATTCCATCCAACGCGCCCGCGACGAGAAGGACGAGGCCTTGCAGCGCATCCGCGCCTGGCGTCACTCCAAGCTGCAGCAGCAGGATCAACAACAACAGGAACAGGAGAATGTGGTGAAGGAGGAGGAGAAGGAGGTGAAGAAGATGGAGGAGGAGAAGAGTGTTGAGAGTGTGATAAGGAAGGAGGTGGAGCTTGTCCACCCCTGGCCGGAGTGGATCGAGCTAATGGAGAGGTTGATGCAGCAGAACTATTTCGACCATCGCCGGGTGGACGAGAACAAGATGGTGGAGAATTTTCCTTCTGTTGATCTCTCGGGGTATGCAGGAGGCGACATGGCCGGGTCGGAGTTCTGGAGGGATTGGACTGCAGTCTGTACTGCTTGTCGGAACTTCGGCCATGACCGGTTCGACATACTGAAGTACGAAAATGGCCAACGAGCACTCTTAGTTTTTACATGTTCATTCATTACATAAAAACTGATAAAGTAATCAGAACACGTATGCTATGATGTTGGAAGAAATGCTCGCAATGTTATTTTTTTTATACGCACAATGCTTGTGATTAATTAAGCAGGCTATTTTTATGCTTCTTTGATTCGTTATTATCTGATTAATTTTGGTCGGTATTGTTGGGTTCTGTGATTTTGGAAAAAAAGAGCTTGTATGAGTTTGTTGGACAGTTGGAGTGCTTTTGTTTGATGTCGAACTGGTTTACGAAACAGGTCATTGTCGAGGAAAGACATCCAGGTTCTTGTTGGATACGGCTGCCCTAGCGTGGATGGGAAAGTGGTCTATTCCACAAAGCTACTGAGGAAGCTTGCTCATGTTAACGAAGGAGATGTAAGCTTTAAACAACATTGCCTTAGACTTTTTCTTTTTTGCAGTAGGTTGACACACAGAGACACAATTTACCTGGATTCTTATCTGTGGTCATAAACCGAGTGTTTTTTTTTCTCTTATTTTTTTGGTAAAAGTGGATAGAGGAAATGTTCTAATCAAAAGATCATGGCAGGTAAGAGACACAGGTGATTATTTGACTGCATGGATAAGTATTAATTTAAGAAGTATAAGGAAAAGAGCAAATTCAGTGTGCATGTCTTGGAATCATAATTATTAAGATGCCTCCCTAGACTCCAGGGCATTATAAGCAAGCTAGGCATTTTTAATGCCCAACCAACCTTATGGTTTTTTGAAAGTTTTTCCTTGTACATGTAGAAGTCTTGCAGTATCTTATTATAACATTGCTATACCTTTTATTATTAACATGAATTTACAACGGATAATTTCCATTGATAATTGCTCATAGTAATAAAATATGTAATTTAAAATGTAATTCTTTCAATTTATTAATGGTGCCTTGGTATTCAAGGCATCTGAGCTCAATGTGTGAGTACTTTGTCATCTTGTTTACCATGGTCTTCAGAAGACTCATTTGTATGTGGTCTTGAGAGTTTGTTTCCATATTCAAATCAACATCTTCTAGACTTTAGTGCATTAACGTTTCTATTGCACCAAAGGTTGCCCTCAACGGAAAATAAATATTAAGCAAATAACTTGACATGTTTTTAATGTGAAAATGCAATTACCTACTTAGAGGGTGAGCTTTGATGCAACTATAAGGTTGCTCTATTGTGACCTCACTTGTTCAAATCATATGAAACAATCTCTTTAATCATGAAGGCAAAGTTGTGTATGATTGAATCCTTTCCCAACCTTATATTGGTGGAAACCTTATGCATTGTGGATTATCTACCAAGACCACTTCATTGAACTTGTTAACGTAGTATTTTTCTAATGGGATATTGAGTGTATGCCATTTTACTAATTACATTGTGCATGATCAAACTTTAACATTTATTTGTTGTTTTTCTGGTTGGTATGGTTTAGGTTTGTAGTGCTTGCAGTCTAAGGAGCTCATGCAAAAAAGGATTTCTACTTGTTCCTAAGGAGGATGAAGCACGGACTCTTGATGTTATGCGTGTCTTGCTGACATTTGGTTTTGATTCAATAAATGGATCAGTAAAAAATAGACCTCTTATGAAGATGAAATCTGTAAAGACAGTTGTAAGGAAGCTGCTACATGAGATTGTCAAGCTAGCTGCAATTCCAATTGATCCAAACCTTTCAAGGCCTGTTGTAAAAAAGCCCCCTCCTAAAGTAAAGCAAGCACCTCCTCCTCCAAAGAAACGGGTAGGACGTGATGATATTGAAATGAAAAAAGGCGATTGGCTTTGCCCAAAGTATGTAGTTCTGTGACTTTATCATTGTATATTTTGTCCATTAATATGTTTTTTGAACCAACTTTTCAGATATGTTGAATATGTGCCTTTTCTACCACTTGTTTAATTCTGTTGACATTTTATTAGGTGTGACTTTATGAATTTTGCGAAAAATGCTGTTTGTTTGCAATGTGATGCTAAACGGCCAAAGAGGCAGCTTCTTCCAGGCGAATGGGAATGCCCTAAGTAGGTTTTATCATACATTATCATCAAATAATTGGTCCCAATTTTTTTTCTCATATGTTCTATTATTATGGTGTGCTTGTTCTAAAGCCCATCTGATAATCTGTTTGTATTTTTATAGGTGCAACTTCTTAAATTATAGGCGAAACATGGTATGCTTTCATTGTGAGTGCAAGCGCCCACCTGATGAATACATGGAGAGCCAACTACATGCAAAACAACCAGAACGAGGGACAGGATCTCCAAGGAATCTCAGAATGCCAAATGTTTCTGATGCTTGGAATTTTGATTTTGATGAAAACGAATCAGATGGTGCAGATGTTGCAGCATTCGAGTTTGCAGATCCACCCCAGATGGGTGATGGTGCTTCACTGAATGGATTGGTACAAGGAGGAACAAATAGGAGATTTGATGGTAACTATAATGATCATGCAAGTAAGCCAAGGAATCATGAAAGAACAGAATATTTCCATGAACTTGATGAAAGAGGTGTAGACCTTCGTACCCAGAGAACAGGATTTGATGATTTTGATGATGAAGAATATGATGTAGATGGTTATGAGATTGATGTGTCTCATAACAGTAAAACTCCTGCGATTCCCCGACGGAATCTTTCAGAATTTGAGAATTCATCTGAATCTGAAGATTTTGATGGCCTTGATAATCGTAATGGCAACCAGGGTGTCAAAGCATACAGATCAAATGCAAATGTTGGTGTGACAGGTTCTGATTCTGAAATTGACCCTGTGGATCATTATCCTCAATGGAAATCTAGCAAATACAAAGGTGTATCTTACATTTCTGATAATCTCCATTCTGACTCAGATGATGACTTGAGAGAAGGTCACGAAAGGTTACAAAATCAAACAATGAATGCAAGACAAAAAAGAAGTTATGATAAGACAGGCATCAGCATAAAGTCTTTTGAAAATGATGATTCAGACAGATATAATGGGCCTCATCGTCGTATGGAATTTGGTTATAACCATTGCAGAAATGGCCGGGATTCCACTGGATTAAAAGTTAATAATAGAAGAGAGAGTTTGCGGAACTCTGATAGGCTTGCACAAATGGATAGATTTGAATATACTCGTAATAGATCAAGTGATTATAATAATAGGTCAAAGTTTGATGATAGACTGCATGCACAGAAAAGCAACAGACGTGATTTCTGGGGTCCTGACAGGCTATCTAGACGAGAAGAATTTGAATACAATCACATTGCATCAAATGATGATAGGGTACACAGATGAATTATAGAAAGATAACATGCTACTTTATGCCATCTCGTGCTCTTTTGTATCCAGGTATACAAAGAATCATAATATTTTCTGTTAAAATATTAGGAAACAATAAATATATCTTTGAGAACATTTTTATATTTAAAAATAAAATTATACGGTGATACAGTTAATTTGCAGTTTGATAGGCTATCAAAAACTCTTCCATGTGAAAAGGCTTATGTTGTGTTCCGCAGATCCAATTGGAAGGAATCACAATTGGAATGAAATTGCAATTTAAATGGAATGAAATGAGTGTATTCATTCATTTGCTCGGTATGTATCTAAAAGTCAAAAGAATTGATGAAAATACGGATGGTGGGTGGTTGTCATGATATTAATTGACTACAACTAGATGTGTAAAAAGGTAGTTGCCTGTAAAAAGATGGCCAAATCAGGTCTCAAGTTGGGTTTGGTCTACAGGGATGTAGGACCGACCTAGTCCTTAGCTATGGGTGTATATGATTTAATTTGATTTTTGTAAAAACTATGAACCAAATCATATCTATCAGTTGTAGGAATTTTAAAACCGAACATGCCATATCTCAAGAATTGAACTAAACTTTTGAAAAATCAATTCGTTCCATTCAGTTCTTGGTTCTTACCTAAAAATAAAGTATGATTTAGCATGAAGGATACATATTTAAAAAATCAATGAAAGATAGTAGCTAATAGGTCTATAATTAGTATTTTATACCACACTAGAATTTTTTAAGATAAGAAGAAAGATGGAGTTTAAAACATAACATTTAACAGCCAATTACAGAGCCTACATAATATATCATATATACTAGCATTTGATAAGGTAAGAAGAAAGGTGGAGATTAAAACAGAACATTTAACTGTCAAAATACAAAGCCTACATGATATATTATATATATAAATATGTATTATATAAAATATTAATAAATATATTGGTTTCAATTCTGATTTAGTTAACCATACAAGTAACCAAGAACCAAACTGTTACCAATGATTCTAAAAATGGGGAAAAGTTCTGAACCATATGATACCACATAACCGAGCTAAACTATAAAAAATGCTTTAGTTTGGTTCAATTAATCAATTTGAACAAACCATAAGCATCCCTACCCTTTGCCCTTGGGTTGGCATGGTTGGATCCATCTAGTCCATTTTTTATTAAAAAATTAATTGGTCTAGAATCATTTTCACACATTTCATAATTTTGTTACTAATCACATATTCATATATTATATATTTTGCATTTTTATAAATATGTAAATTCATCATTTATGGAGTAATGTTGTGTAAAATTGGACGTTCTAGACCTCATTTTGGTGGGATCCCTGTGCATTGGGTTTGGTTTTTTAATATAAATTCATCATTGATCTAAAGTTTTAAACTAACCTAGCTTGACTTAGTTTGTCCATACATGACCTGACCTACTTAGCTCGACTAGCTTAGTCCACTCAACCCAAATAAACTTGACTCCATTTGAATTGATTTGCTTCAATTTGACCTAACCCAATCTGACTTAGTGGTACTTGACTGACTTGGCCCAATCAATGACAACGTTTGGTGGCCAATGGCAATGATAGGCAACATACAATGGTCAACCATGATAGTAGTGTTGGCCATTTCCTTTCTGTTTGAGAATGAGAATCAAATTCCTTCACTACAAGAAAGAATGAAATTCCTACCTTAAGTGGGAATTTCATTTCCAGGGTTATTTTTTTCCCCTTCCATTCATTAAGGACCATTTTGTTATACTTAGAGCAAAGATGGTGAAATACCACTTACCTTTACCACTAGAATACCAACTGGTAAAGGAGCTAGAAGGCACTACTTGCCTATTATATAAATGTTGGAAAGCAATATTCTTTTATAATAAATTATTGAACTCTTACACCCTTATTGAGGTTCCTGCCTTGGGCCAAGGTGCCCTGACAAGGATAGGTGCTTTACTTTTATATTCATAGTATTACTTTCAATAGCAGGATAAAATGAGCCACATATTATCATTGCAGTAATTTTTTAGTTCATATGGGTATTCTTCCAAAACAAGAGTATTGAACATGTATATCTGGTGAAAACATTGTGTGGAAATTGTTTCAGTGTTTAGCGTAATAGCTATCATTATCATCTTCTTTGTCAAATACTTATCATTACAGTATTTTTTTTCAAGATGGGATGAGATGAGCTACATATTATCGAATAGTTTTAATGGTAAAATTTTTTATATGTTATTTTATTCAGTGCAATTTTTCCACTATAAATTTCTGAAATGGATGATTTAGATGTGAATGACAAGGTTATCTAGATGAATCATTCAGTGTCTTCTTCCTGAAAAAAGTACAAAGCCATTTAGGGTCTGCTTATGCATAGGGCATTGATGGGAAAATATATTCTAGAGTTTAAGGAAATTGACAGGAATTGGAAAGCACAATAATGTATTTTCCTATTAACCAACTTTTCTGATGTTTGTATCTATTGTAGAATTCAAAATATAAATTTGAGTTTGTGACTTTGTATATTAATGGAAAAAGGTGAAAAGTTTTACGTGGTTATTAAAGTAGGTACCTGGGCGTGATTTGGCCACCCCTTGGAGTTTAACATTACTTATATTATATATATGTACATATCATAGTAAATAATAGAACTTGGCCCTAGTTAGATTATTTATGTCCCGAAATGTGAACCGTAGGATTTGAAAGAAGTACATAGTTCCAAACCATTCTTATTTTACCAATAGACTGATGCCTCTACCGTTTCTTAATATAAATATTCCTATTTACCAAATTAGAAGCCTCGTTTGATCTCTTCTCCACCCTATACCCGTTTATGGTAACCTTATGTCCTTCCTTTATTCCTCACACACACGGCAAACGCCACCACCAGAAAAGCAATCATCACATAGTTCTTGCAGTCTTATGTGTAAATTTCCATTGATGACTAAAGTGCATGAAAACATGATTTGTAATATTTTTGGTTTTGTAGTCATAAAAAAGGTGGGTTTCTATTGAAAAAATTTGTGATGCATCAATAGATGAAAAAATGCTGGTTTTTCTTACTACACATCTTTTTGTACTTTCTTATTTTCATTTTCCTCAACAATATTTTCTTCTTAAACAAAATTTTTATTTGTATAGGAGGTACGATGTTGAAACGTAGAAGAGTTTCTTTTGTAGAATCCAAAAGTGTCATAATATAGTAGTTGCTTTATTCTGTAGGTTCAAATATATTTACACATAATTATATCAAGTTTTGTATAATGCCATTGTGTAGATCATCTTTAAATTAAATCAGGAACTACCAAAAATTTTATATGCAAAATTTATATTTTCTATTATTTCAGAAATTAGCGATTCAATGTAGTGAACCGAATTTACCATACGGAAATACATCTAATTCTAATTTCACTCTCAACTTTTAATTAGTAAAATAATATAACACTTTTCGAAATCATTAACTAATAAAATGTTTGTTTCTAATTTAATTCAAGATACAAATGCTCCATTATATATATAACAATTTCAATTTAGTAATTGCTGAAAATAATATTCTCATTAATTTATTTGGAGACAATATACTGAAATTTTTAGTAAATAGCGTTTAAAAATAAAAATGCTTAATTTACAAAATTCGTATTTTCTGATAATTTATAAAATACTGGAAAATATCATCAGCTCCTTGTAAATTATATTGCGATTACACATTTGCAAGTGATTAAAGAAGCAAAAAATAATATATAATTTGTATTTACCAATAATTTATAATATTCAGCAAAAATTATTAAATACCAAAAATATTATTAATTCTTTGATAATTCACATTGGGATCACACATTTGTGGATGGCGAGGCAAAACTTATTAGAATTAAGAAGAAAATAAGATACTTTTATAACAAAACGAAATTGCAATGTATAAATGACAACAAAAATTTAATTATGTTATTGAAAAATTATTCAAAGTATTATTTGACAATAATTTAAATCATGCAAATGGCACGGTGATACCAAAAAAGAAATGGTAGATACAACACAATTCATAAAAACTTTTGAAAATGGGAAATGGTAACTGCCCATGATTTCACGTCCATGAAATAGGGAAAGAATATAAAAAATTATTTTTTATGTTCCATTAAAGAGAGAAAAATGTTTGAAATTAATACTAGGAAAAATAAATAGCTGACCATGATCCCACATCCATGAAATAAGGAAAGAATATCAAAAACATGTTGTTTAGGTTCAATTAATAGAAAATAAATAACTGCATGGTCATTTTTTATTCCCAAATCTCTCCCATAACTGTACCCTCCAGTCCACGTCCATCAACTACACACCATCAAAACAGGAAACTGTAAAAAAATTTAAATTAATTGTTATATAGGAAAGACAATGTGTAAAATACAATAGTTATCATATTAAACAGAAAATGTTTTGTTTTATCGAGGGCCCTGTTTACGATAGGTAGGGATGGACCCTACTAGAAAACTTTCCTCTATATATAATTATGTTTTTATTGGCCAATCTCACATAGCTCATGTTATTGTTCTTGTTGTATATTTATGTATAATTATATATACTATTGAAATATACATAATTATCAAAATATATAATATTATAGCATGTGATTATTAAATAACTAAAAAGTTATAATATAGAGTCATTTTATTTGATCATATATTTAATAACATCATTATAAACTCTTAAAAATAAAAACTAATATAGCATTATTTATTTGTAAAGTTTCCCAGAAATTTTATAATAATTGTTTGACAATGGAAATTATTAATTGATAAGTTACTACATAGAGTATGATATTATCATTAGCAAAAAATGAAAACATAGTAAACAACTAAACATCATGCTCTATTAGATAGATAATATATTAAATTATTAAAATTGAATATTATAATATAATCTACACTATTTATAATACCAAAATAATATAATGTTTTACTTAAATTAAATCATATTATATTTCAATTATACAAATATAAAAATAAAAATGTTCAGAAAATTTTAACTTATAAAAATTAGATTTATATAAAAAAAACCTAAATGAAAATAAGTATATCAACCTCTTAGAGATTTCAATGAATTCCTTTGGAATTCCATGGTGTAAGGAAATGGACACCATTAAATTTATACATTCTTTGGAAAGTGGAGGACTTTCTCATGAAATTTTCTTTGTTGTGCACAATTCACATACACCATGATTTCAGTGGTCAACAGAAATTTGAATTCCTTCCAGTTCAATTTCTGTGCTTTTCAGGTGCATAAACCCTTCCTACTCATCACTAGAGGGAAAAAAATAATCTTCCAAGTAATCTGCATCTCTGGTTACATTGTAGTCACTGTTGCCTGTGGCCCTTTAAAGTATGACGTGGAATGTACTTCCAAGATATGCTTCATGTCCAAAATGTTTGCAATTTTTTCTCAATAAGCCATGCAACTAGGAAATTGAATGGCACCTTTTCTTTTGAAACAAAAGTCGGGCTTCAGAACCACTCTTAGTAATACTAGGTGTGGTTTCCCTGAATCTAAATATTGTATTTATTTTTCTAATTTTTTTGGTGAAATATCCAAGTAAACTTTTCGCTGGATTTGATCGAATGAGGTCTTTCTTCATTGATACATGGTCTTTTTCTAAGTCTGTTAGCCTCATTCTCATTCTCGCTACCTCAAGCTTGAGTTCCCTGTTTTCTCTTCTTATAGATGCATAATTATCTCTAGGGGACATTGCTCCACTTCCGACACCACTAGTGGATCGTTGACCAAATTGTCCATTTGTTGATCCAATGAAGAACTGATCATGATTTCCATTCATGGCATTTCGAAGCCTGATTTGCTCAAAATAGATAACTTGTATTGCCATTTGCACTGGTAGACGTTCATTTTGAGCTGCATGACTGCAAGCCTCCCGTGATAACTTCTGGCAGTTGATTGTTTTGCAAAGCCGACAGCGATCTGACTGTTTGATGTTTGGGTGAACCTGTGACCGGTGTTGCACTTGTGTGAGTCTATTGTTTATAATATAATAGAATCAAATTATATTGTTGAAGGCAAGGATCTAATGTGCTACTGAAACCTGAAGTTCATAATTATGTGAAAAAGTTGATATGATCAATGTTATTCAATCAAATACATGAATCAGGCAGAGCCGGAGATAATTTCTACTCCTGACCTCTTGGATGTGAGAAATATAGAAAAATCAGAAACGTAATGAGATGAAATACCTTCAGGAAGATATCAACAGCCCTGTATATTCCATCACTAACTACTCGAGCATGATCTGGAAGTAACTCTGCTAAAACAAAGAACTTTGATGCCATCAGATTTGAATCTAATGCAATTTCTGTTAGGTAGCTGTCCATAAGTCTTGATACCTTTAAAATTGAGTTCTGTTTTGGGGATCCTGGAATGTCAAATTCAGAAGCTGGATCTATTTCTTCTTTCAGGTGACTCCTTTCATTACATTCCTCCAAATCTAAGAAAACACAGAAAATTCTCAAAACTGAGTCTGTGTCATATAATGGTTGATTGGTATTATTGTATGAGCTTGTAGGAATCAGGATGTCTTCAAGAATAGCTTGATCTAGCTGCAGCCCAATTCTATTCTCCAGATCTGTTTTGCAAAGAGATGAAGCAGACAACACTGCAGCAGTCTTCAGGAGGCGAGAAAGGAATAACAATGGTACATGGCTCTTTCTGGAATGGGTTGGAAGAAGACCAACTATTGTTTCTAAAATAAGCCTTTGCTGCTTCACTATTCCAGCGTCCAAGGGACTTCCATTTGTCCGGTGGTTGCTTCCGATGGGAAGATTGTGCAAGTAATTATGGGCATAGTTGATCAAGATCTTGCTGATTATATCCTGTTTTAGGCCCTTAGATTTCATTCTTGTTAAGATCCTTTGAAAGAAGTCTATGCTTAGAATTGTTGTGGTATTTCCCCATAAATTAGTCAGTGATTCTGGCTCTACTGTCAATTGTTTGTCTGATAAGGTCTCAAGTTTTGATATGCCTATTGTTAGCTGCTCTTTGCAGACACTTGATACCACTATGGTGATTAATTTATCGATCAGGTTGATGTCTTCAGCTGTTGGGAGAAGAACCTCACAGTGATGAAGAACGAACAGAGAGTTTGTTATGCTTGGGAACACCATTTCTTTCAGAAATAACTCTGTCTGGAATTCTAGATTTTTTTCACCAAATTCCTCTGTCATTTGCAGATAGTGAGCTACACATTGCAGCATTGCAACATTTGAGAGGGTAATCTCTATATTGACACCATAGCAGTACTTTGCAGCCAATTCAAATGCCTGTGCCCCACCTGGTACTGTTTGGAGATTTATTCTGCTTAACTTGTAATCTTTTGATTCAGACATGAGTTTACGGATCTTGCCACTCCTGGAAGCCAGAGGAAACTGTAGGAAAAGTTGTCTAGGTCAGTGAGATTTGTGAAGTTGCAGCTTTGACTCAAAAAAAAATCGTGTGGAAGCATGAGAAATTTGTTGTGAAATGCCAATGTTGTCATTCCCTGTCAATTTTCTGACTATAGATTTACAAAGCATTTGATCGCAAAATGGAAGGAAGCCAGGACGTTGCTGATGGAAAGCCACATCCTGGGAGCGGCATCTTTGATCATGACTAAAATAATGGAGAGAAATTTCTGGTGTTTTCCTTTCAGAAAAAGATTTTGGTGTTTAAAAGGTTATTGCTGAAAAGGAATTATTATCTAATCCATTAACCAATTTTCCTAGTAGGATCTTATTTTGCTTCACAAAATGGAAGGAAGCCAGGACGTTGCTGATGGAAAGGCACATCCTGAGAGCGGCATCTTTGATCATGACTAAAATAATGGAGAGAAATTTCTGGCGTTTTCCTTTCAGAAAAAGCTTTTGACTTTTAAAAGGTTATTGCTGAAAAGGAATTATTATCTAATCCATTAACCCATTTTCCTAGGAGTTTATTTTGCTTCACAATGTAGTCCATTTTCTTACCTTATGGAGTGCAAAGCTTCTTGTTCCAACATCCACCGTGAGATCACTTGAAACATCAGTAGGTGGCCTGCAGTATAATTTTCTCGAGCGGTGAATAGGCTGAGTCTCATTAGAATATAAAGTTTATCCAAATACAAAAAAAGGAGGATTGGCTAAGGTCAATCAAGAAAGTGCCCTGCAATATGATTACATCAGTCTAGTATCTACATTAAACCAACATGTCAGTATCGTGAAAAGTTGTAGTTCTTGTTGATGGTTTGATCAAAGATGTATTTCAGAAACTACTCTACGGGAGTTGCTGGCCCTATGGGAAGAAGCTTCCATTTTAGGCTAAATAAAAAGATTGCAGTTTCTGCGCTTTGGTCTTAGAGAACTTGAAAGCATTTGAAACACAGACTCTTACGAGTAATATGGCTTCTTCCAAATAACCAGGCTCCAGGTTGATGGTTTTTGATGCAGTCTACATGCCTGAAAATTTATTTTATCCACAGCTATATCCAATTGGAACATTTTCCCTTTCGATTTTATTAACCCATTTAAATTCTAGCGTCAGAATTATCTTCAGAGAGTTTGCTGACAAATTTTAGTACATTTCCTGACATGCATTCCACATTTGGATTAGTGAGTGTGGTGGCTACTCATTTTCCATGTTTCAACTATTTTTAAGTTAAGCCTGCTTATAATAACAATAACAATCCAAGTCATAATCTCATTATATGGGGTTGGTTACATGAATTCATTTTTTTCTGTATTTTTATCTATAGTAAAATTTTAGTTAAATTACATAAATTTAAATCTTCTTTTATAATTTCTAACCAAGTAGTTTTAGGTCTTCCTCTATTTATTTTAATTTCTTTTACATTAATTAATTCTCCTCTCCTGATTGGTGTATTGTTTGACTTCTTAAGAATATGACTAAATTATTTAAGTTGATTTTTTCTTATTTTATATTCAATTGGCATAATTCCTACTCTATTCCTAATAAAATCATTTTTTAGTTTATCATTTATGGTATTAACACTTCATTCATCTAAGCATACACATATCAATAACACTAGCTTTTTGCATATGGTCATGTTTTAAAATCTAGCATTATGAATTGTAAAATATAGTTGGGTGAATAACAGCTTTGTAGAAATTTCCTTTTAATTGTAAGGATATCTTTCTTTCATATGACATTCTAGAAGTATTTCTTCATTTTATTCATCTTACTTTAATCCTATGAATAACATTTTCTATCATTTTTCTATTGCTATTTGTTATAAATCCTAACTACCTTTTTATAATTTCTCTAAGTATCTTTCTATGAGACCATTACACTTAAGATATGTTGCACTTCTCTCCTGTTTTTTTTTAGATTGTACTCAAGGTCTGACGTAAATGTTGCTAAGAGGGTTATACTTTAACAAATTATCTTTAAGATTTATGTTCACAAGGAGTTGACTCCTTTTTACAGTTGATTGCCTATCTAATGTTAACTCTCTTCCTTTATTCGGTCTTGGGATCAATTATGAAGACAAAAAACCTTCAGGTGAGTTAAGCCTGTCTGCTGTTCAAACAAAGTTGTGAAAGTACCGTCTGAGAAAACATGACTTGCAGCTACCGTTGCTTTGATTTGCATCTTTTATTTTGGCATTGGAATCGAATGTGATCAGTGAATCATGCATCAGTATATAAGCTATGAATTACGCCTAGTTAATCATGTAGCTGCATTTAGTCCACTGATAAACTGGTAACTGCTGCTGAAAATCAAGGTTTGGGTTTATTTTTCACATGATAGGATTGCACATTTCTACCATGTTTTTGTGTTGCTGTGATTTCTGAAAATGGAATTGACCACTTCCAGTGTGCAAGGTTATCTGTTCTGTGCTGCCGACCAACGGCCATTAAATGCCAAGGACCATACCTGGACTGAATGCGTTCTCTCGCAAATTGGTACAGGTGTACAGGACGAGTGAAGGCGATGGTGCCTGGATGGCTAACCTCTAACTCTGGATCTGGAGCATTCTGTTGGCAATTCTGGGTGGTGTAGGACCTTCTCAAGGCCATTCTTTTGATGGAAGACTGGAAATATGGGACCCCATTTTTAAAGAGACCAGTAGACAGTTACTTGCATATGTGCAACAGCTTCAAAGACAACGTTGACGTAACATAATCCTGCCCATTTGAAATGCAAAAAAGAGACAACAGAAGGCTTGGGGATAAGTGCAGTGAGTTTGGACTTTTGTCTGTGAAAGCAGCCTATTTGTTTACAGTGCTGGCAGGTCATTGACTGTTTTGGTGCTTTTGCAGTGCAATATTTCTCCGGATGATGGCAAGGAATTCCATTGTTATCTGTCCTTTTTTGGTATTGAAGGATGTATCAATTTATCCTGTTTGTCGACTTTATTTATCTTGACTGGACTATGTGATATCGTGATTGCATGCCTTCAGTCTCAAATGACCCCCAGGAGCAGTGTAGGAGTGCGTGATGTTAATAAAGACCAGTCTAGTTCTCTTCTGACAGAATACTACGACCACAAGGATGGATAACAAATTCTTATGCCTCGGTGTTTTTTAATCTGTCTATTACAAAAGCAAACACTAGCAAGAGACTAGCAAGCGTTTATTTAATCAACTCTATGTTGTTGAGTTGGTGACAATTGCGTAGATTTATACTTTCCATTAAGGTTTTAAATCTTGGTGATTAGATACTCTTTTAATAATAAAAAAAAAAGAACATTTACTTCAATTGTAGCAGTTGTATCCATTTTATTGCCTTCACCTAATTAAGGTGGTCCATGAAGTTGACTTCCTACCAGAATGCTTTATATTTTAATGTAAAGTTACCATATAAGAAGGTTTTAAATTTTAATCCAAGTAAAAATACTATTAATTACCAAAGGAAATTTAGCGTATAGTGATGAATACTCATTTGTGTCTGTCACCATAGACTATCTACGGTGACGGATGCTAACTTTTTCTTTCTTATGATCTGTTACTCTATATTTTTTGCTTTACATGTCGACCTCTTTCTTCTTTGGATGTTTATCTCCTCTCCTCCTTTGGACATTTATCTCTCTTCTGTTGAACTTCCACTTCTCCTTCTCTTCGAACATATCCACCATTGCTTATAGCGATGGAGTTTAAAGTCTGTCACTGTTTCTTTAAAAAAATCAGAATCTAATGGTACATGTTAAGATATTTGTGTGGTGATATCCTTGAGCATGAGTTGTTGTTAATTAATAATTAAGTGGAGAACGTACATCTAATCAATCAAAGATGGGAATCATGCGTGGTGGGCATGAACGTATGTATATGGCATTAGGTAGGCAGAGGAGGAGGAGCCAACACCCAACAAAGGATGGGAAGATCTTGAGAAGAAGATAATAGTGCAATAAAAAAAGAGAAGCCATAAAAACATGCAAGTAGAAGCTAGTGCAGAAGTGGTAATTAAATTAATTAATTAAGCTCTACCATTCCGAAGCGTGCCCGGTGCTTTTGCTGTGCCGCAGCGTTCTCCTGCCCAGGACATTCTCCTTCTGCTCGTCGCTCCACATCTGTGCCACCTTCCTTCCCTTCCCTGCAGAACACGTATGGCCTCCAACTTCTAATTCTTAAGCCTTGCGGGGGTGAGGAAATTAATGCTGTCGGTGCCACGGTTCTTAATTACGCCGCCATCATGTGGACGGTACAAGGAGGACAAGGAGGGCATGGGTGGTTATACATTTACAGCTCTCTTTCTCTCTTAAACCAACGGAGAGAGGGAGAGGAGCATATACGAGGGTCTGAGGGGGAAGGCAAGTTTAACTGGTAGAGGTTCCATGGGAGAGCGATAGGATTTTATATACCGGCCCTATGCATGTTAGCTAGGAGTGGGTTGGAGCTTACAAGTGGGAGTGTAGAGTTAGATCTTGTGCAAGAGTAAGGAAAAAGGCACTAGAGAGAGAGAGAGGAGTAGTTGGCGAAAGTGAAATACCTTTTTTTTATATTTTAATAATATATTATTTTCTATATGTGATAAAAGTGAATCATGTAGATGAAAGTAAAAGTGAATGTAAGCAAAAGTAAGAGCAAGCCATATGAGTATGATTGTGTGATTAAGATCTAATGACTGCTGCAAGCATCATAGGAAAAATGTTGTGAATGTCTATAATAATATATATATATATATGTTACACGAGAGAGAGAGAGAGAGAGAGAATGTAGGGTGCTGGTGATTGGATATTAATGGTGTAGCCATTAAGCTTAACAAGCCTCTTCTATACAGCAAAAAATGTCTGGGTCTGTGAGGATAAAGTAACCTTTCTCAGCAATAAAAAATGGAAAAACTCCGTGACGTGCAACCTTTTGCCTGATGATTACTGTATTGTATTTCTTATCATGGGCTTTGCTTGCAGGATTTTTGTGGTGGAGAACATAAACGTCACTGCTGCTTGAATATTCCACTGGGTTGTCATCAGAAAGGCACACAAAGATGGTCTCAACTTAAAGATGCTCCTTGAGGATGTATTGATAGAGAAAAATATCAGGGTAGGCATGAGAGGATTGATTACCATCGTTATTGTTGGTAGAAAAGAAGGATAAAGTGCCAAGTTTGGTCTCTTGTATTTTGAAATTGCAGCAGGTAATTTTTATTAGGATTGATTTTCAAAAAGAAGTATGAAATCAAATAATATACGCCGACTATGGACTTTTAGGTAAATGGTCAGTTGTTTGGGTTTTGAGTTTGTCTGCATAAGTTACCTTTTGGGCAAAACACAAATTATAAACCTAACCAAGCAAGTTGTTAGATTTTTTTTTTGATGATGATAGAATTTTCTATATTTACAAAAATTTTAATTTAGTAAGAATTATGTATATTATTATTTTTTGATCAAACGAACAGGATCACGATAAATGCCGTAAAATTAAAAGAGTGAAAAGCTCCCCCTCTTTAATTTTACAAGGCTACACCTATTAAAAAGATGAATTTGACAATAAGAGACTAAAATAAAACTTGTGGACAATATACAAGGAATAAGTCAATTTCAAATTCCTATCAGTAGAAAAATCAACAATCCACCCAATTTTAGCAAAACTAGGTCAACGAAAATTCACACTAACAATAACGTAAAATATTATCTTGCTTTACATGCATACAAATATTCACAATCATCATATAGTTTACAAATATACATCTTTTAACAAGAAAAGATCTTGCCCCTTGTCTACAAAGTATAATTTGGTGTGACCTTTCTGATTCATTCTCCACCTATTGTTTTACAAAAAAACTTAAAAGAGACATCTAAAAGGAGTGAGCTAGCGCCAAATAAGTAATTCATCTATTAGTCAATTAAATTAAATAAATGACAATATGCTATAATAAGAAAATTTATAATAATAAAATACATACAGTTTAAGAAAATCAATAATCTTTCAGTTTTACACAATAAACCAAGAAGACTAGGCAAACCAAATACATTTTTTCTAATTTTCTCTTTCATTTGATTAACTACAACTATATATTTCTTCTTACAGCAAAGTAAGTGCGACTGCATATTTTCCCTTATAGTAGGGTTAGACACAACTGTATATTTTCCCTTGTAGTAGGGTCAAGTAGTCATATACCATCTTGTGACCAGACTGCAAATACCTTAAGTTGCTTTGAAACAGGCTAAACATATCTTATCTTAATCATATACATAATATCAGAGTAACATGCCCTTGTGGCTAGGTTTTGTAGCTAATCCAATTGGTTCAACTTATAATTTAATAAATTTAAACATACATAACAAGTTAGCTTTTAATCAAAACCATTGCATAAGTCCCACACCATTTCATAATGTTTCAAGACATTAAGCATCTACATAATACACAACAATCACATCTCATAAAATGCATGAGTCCATTCCCACGTGCATTATCGTCTATATTTGCACATGATAAATCACATTACATAATATCGACCACATAATACACAATAATCACATCTCATTAAAATACATGAGTCCATTCCCATGTGTATCATCATCTATATTACACATAAGCAAGATAAATCACATTACACAATATCACTAGATGTAAATCATCAACAACGTATCAAGCATACTAATAAATATGCACATCAACCCAAATTTAAGAATTAAAGTTTTTAAGGACTTTGCAGCTACAAGACTTACTATTTATGGACTAATTTAGCTACCATTACTAATAATTTCTATGATTTATAATAATCAATATAATAACTTCATCATTATCTTCATTTTAAACTTCGATACACATCATAATCATAGTAAATATATGACAATCAACAATGATATGCAAAAATACTACACAAAAAAATTAAAAGGGAGGAATGATTACTTACCGAAATTGGGGAGAAAATCCCCAAAATACCCCTCCTCACAATCGGATGCCAAAAAGACCCCAACCACTGAGCTTAGCCAACTTCCTCATGACCTTCGCACAATTCACGCCTACCACGTCTGCAACTTGTGCGACCAAGAGATTCTAGCAGATCAACACCTCGCTACAACACAAGAGGCGTTAGCACGACACTACGGCAGCTAACGCTCATGCAGGATGTTCGACTCACTTGCAAGCTCACAGCACCAAAGTCTCCACACTCCCGCACGACCGGAAGCTATCGAGCTCATCGAACCTAAAGCACCCATTGCTTGGAAGCCACTCGCATGAATGCACTCCCGTACGTGCAAACTCTGTCAAGCTATGCCCGCTAGCGTGATGCCGCTGGAAGCAGCCCTCTAGCATGCACACGTGTAGAAATCGGCGAAGTTGTCTGTCGCTTGCATTGCTCGCTTGTCGCTAGAGTCGTGCATCTATCGCTGCTAGGGATTCAGACGCAATGCTGTGCGAGGGAGAGGAGAGTTTGAGGTCGGTAGAATGAAAAATCTGATTATTTTTACCTTTTCATGATCATAGCGAAAAAGACAAGAATACCCTCCACTTTCAACCTATTTACATTGAGCTCTTACAACTAAATTGCTATATGTGATAGTTGGTTCATGTGTCTTAGATTTTTCACTAAATCAATATTCGAAGCTTTGACATATCACATTGGTGTCTTGGTAAATAGCACAATGCTTTGTAAAAAAAAAAAAAAAAAATTCCACAAATTGGTCATAGATTAAAATATTAAACACAATCACTCTACATGTTAAGTTTAATGCTTAGAATGTTGATGAGAAAAACATCAACAACCTCTTGCATTGCATGTGTAAATATATCTCTTCTTCTCCATCACTTTTATCTCCATGACTGATCAAGAAATTCTGTAAAAATCTAAAGAATTATTTTTGAATTCAGAAATAGTGAAATTAATGATTTATTGATTCATAAAACATGAGATGTATATGTAGTTTAACAGGCCAACGCAGCTTTTATGATAGGCAAGTGGGAAAATGAAATAATATGAGAATTTAAAATAATCTTTAGTTGTGAAAACCAAAAAATACTAGATTGGTGCAACTTACGAGTTTTTCTATCTCACAAAAAAAAGATAAGCAGTCTTAGACTATTGACCATCATCTTCTATGGTGCAGGCCTCATAGTTTTTCTTCTCATTAAATAAGCTTATTATGATGGCAACACTGAACACTCCCACCACATCAAACTAAACTTATTTAACTGTTGGGCAGCCACCAAAACACTCCCACCCATTGAACTAAACTAAAAAATAATTGCACTTTACATTCTTGTCAGGATGACTTTTCCTTTGATGACAACAGATTCCAGTGCAAAGGTTGTATGGATTGCCAGCAAGGTTAGGTAAAAGGTTCTCTCAACTTGCTGAGGCCAGATTAAAATACTGATCTGATAAAATGGTATCAATGGGTTATTGAACAAGAAATTGGGTGGGAGAGAAAAGGGGGTTAGATATGTTGGCACTGAGGGCATTGGTGTTAGAAGTAAAAAAGAGAAAGGAGAGAATCATTAGGACAGGAAAAAAGGCCAGTGTCTCTGATCATGGTAGACATAGGAAATGTAGAACATTCTGACCACAATCTTTAATGATGGAAACCTTAACTATTCGTCATTAACAATCATCTCCAGCTTACCAATGGATATGTCGCATCTGAAACTACTATGAAACTTCTAAGTTTGTAGGTTTTGAAGAAGCTGTGATTTCTTAGGATCCATTTCTAGAATTAGCAGGTTACAGACTTCAACCATCGCAAGAAGTCCCAGAAGCAACCAATGGATCCAAATGGTGTAAATTACTTTGAGAGAAATTCTGAACCTTTGTAGTTTTTGATGTAACCTCTAGAGAAGTTTCATTTTTCCAGCTTCTGCCTGGAAGCTAATGCTCTGAACTTTAATTTTCAAAAATGCCCCCGTAACTTGATGATATTTTCATATAAAATTAAAATTTATTTACATAAAATTCCATCCAAATATTACGTCTTTCCCTTAAAATTCTTATTTAGAGTTTTCGAAGTAATGATAAAGTTTAGATTTATTTAATTTTTTGCTGAGGTAAATTATTATCTACGTGCTTATTCTGTATTTGGTATTGATGTCATGGTATTTTCTGATATTGTAGTGTCAGACATCTATTAGATGAAAATTTTTAGATTTATCTTGATCAATAACTTTGAAAAATTTTTATGCAGTAGAAGTTATGATTGACAACGGGTAAAATTAGGACTAAAACAATTTGTGTGCAGGTCATTAAGATTCACAAGGTGTACCAAACAAGATTTTCAGTTTCTTGAAAAGTTAACTTCTCTAAGAAATTGTAAAATCTAGCTTCTACAATTAACTAAGAAGTTGTCTTATAGTATTATACAAGTAGGTAGATCTACATAGACCCTAAAAATAGTAAAGCACAGCCTCTAGGAGAATCCAGAATCCATAGATTATAGCACTGATGAATATAATTAACTTCTTTTGTTTTTACCTTAGTAGAAGTTTGGTTTAATTACCTTCTTTCACATCCACTCCTTCAGTGAGAAATCTTATATTATTATGATATTCAGTTTAATGATTATAAGTCCTTTAATGTCACGATTATATCTAGAATCTATTACAAGTGATAATCAATGCCCTTTGTTTGCAACACAAGTTTCTACTCATCAATCTAGAGCTCAGCTTTTAGCATTTTTAAAGTAAGTTATCACCTCTAAACAGAATAGGATAGCTTTGAGGATTTACCTTCTTTAATCAATGTTCACGAGATAGATTTGGAGTTGGAGCCGAACTCCGTGAACCCAGCGAAGGAAATAAGCATAGGTTTGCATGCATAAGTAAATAATATGTAACAGTGTTACCAAAAATTGAAGCAAGCTGATGTTGGAACAGAGATTAACAGAACAAGTTAATAATTTATTTGATCAAGTTATTCTATCAGACTTGCATTAGAAAAATTAGCGTTGTGCCATTTATTTGGTATGATGGAGCGTCTACATCTTTCTACCAGAACAAAATGATCACCACAAGAATCATTAGTGCCATTTGGAATGGGACTCGCAGCAAATGAAGGGCTTGAGCTTTGTCTGACAACAAGCAAAGGCAAAAAGGTAGAACGTCTTCTCAAGGTTTTCAGCACGTTGGCCCAACTCTTGTTCAGACTTATCAGGCCTAACTTTGGTTTTGCTCGATTCCATTGTATGAGTCACATAGCAGATCAAGGTTGAGAATCTATGAAAAGCTGGCATTTCTGGCAAAAGAGAAAGAATCAGTCCAAAATTCTGAAAGAAAATGAGCCCAGGGAACGCCATCATTCATACAAGCAGGCCGAATATTTCACACCACCATGTGTAAGCCAGCCACAAAATACCCAAATTAAATCATGACTATGTTTATAAAAGAAAGCTCATTGATAAAAGTTGATCCTTCTCAAACTGATATCACTGTTAAATTCCACTCACATGGACTCCATAAATATCGGCCTCAACAAAGTGATGAATGAGATTTTGAAAGAAACCTTTTATGGGGTACTTGGCAGCAATATGAAGTCTGCACTTTTCCTGTATAAAAAATAATCATGCGATTTAAGATTGTAGCATTGCATAACATCTCTTGTCTCCAGCTTTGGAGTCTCTGAATTATCTGTTCGGAGGAATACAGGAAAAAAAAACTATAAAAGGAGGACTAGTGATGAACAAAAAGGTGTGCAAGGCAACCTTCTCATTCCTTTCTTACTACGGAAAAGAAGGAAAAAGAAGGCAACTTTGCAGAGCGGGATACAATGAAAAGGATGCTGCCCTGAAATTCATCCGATCCTCTTCCTTCTAAAAGGAACAAACTTTAGTCAGGAGAGCAGGCCATGTTTCGGAACTGCAGAAGGGCCTCAGTTATTGGCAAGGGGGAAGATATTACCCACTTCAATATTGCTTCTGCAGTGATGCTATAGCTTATTTGTGAATAAAGTAGTTGTTTATATAAATATGAACATTCTGAATCTAGTAATGGATATAGCAGAATAAGTAGAGCATGGAAATGAGAGAGACCCTTGGACATCTTGTCCATTGAAGGATGCCCTGATCTGAACATGATGGCTTGATTTAGATGTAAAAGAATGCCCATTTTGTTGTGGTGCATTCAAAAGCTCCATGGGAACAAGAGGTTACATAAGGGTGTCATCAGCCTGAACCACTGGCATCACCCCCTTGACCAACAGCGCTGCTACTACTTGAACAGGTGGAACTCTGACCAGAGGCAGTAGTGACAAAAGAATGTGAAAATATTGAGCCAATGGAACCACTAGATGAATGCCCAGATGATGGCATTAGAGTTGAGAATGAGTCCTTGTTCGATGGGGCACTGGAGGACTCAGGCCGTAAGTCCAACGATGATATGGAAGGAGCCAAATTTGCGATAGAGTAACCAACAGGATAAGGAGCAACAGGCATGTCAGTGAGAGAAGATGCAGATGGACTGTAACTCAGCATTCCCGTTGGATGATCAAACTTACATGTAGGGCCAAACTTGCACACTCCGTGTTGTGCATAGTAGGTGCAAGGTGGGGCACCCTGTTCACCAAAGACAGTAAATATTAGAAATGGATATCATATAACAGAGAATGAAGAATGATGTCATCAATAAATGCTCAAAAATTGCCAGAATGTGACAGCAAAGAAATTATTACACTTCAGCAGTGGTTGCATCTCTATAATATTATAGCATTTGTTCCATATAGAATCTTTCCTTCCACGAAGCGAAATAGAGATTTATGTACATTATCCCTAAAAACTATGAAAAAGGGCCTCACAATAGTCTATTTTTGACAAGAACTGTTGGTAAAATAGTGCAGAAATTTCCTCAGAATGCAGCACAAGATCATAGCATATTTTCTGAGCCAGAGGTCTAGTGTGGTTTGATGAGGAATATAATGCAGGAAACTAGTACTGCTAATATATTACAACGAAATTTAGCTATTTTAATGCTAAACTGTTCAAAATATCAACATTATGCAGTCCAAAATATCAGATATGATGCATACAAGAGTTAAATATATGGAGCAAATATCTCCTAATTAACATTGTATCACCTTTCAAAGAAAAACAAGTTGACCAATATTTGGTTCAACATAAAGATAAGATAAGACAAGCATTGGGTATATGAACCAAAATCACCCCATTTTAGCCTGCTTCTTCCAAATGCACAACTGAAATGAAATATGATGCGTTACTTCATCACAACCATTTAAGAAAAACAACATATACCTAACTTTTCTTTGTTTATGTCTATTTTAAAAAGATGCATTGCTTATCTAACTTTTTTCAAGATACAACCATAGAAGAGTTTTTAAATAAATTTGGACAATCTACTAAAAAAGGCAAATCATTGAACCTATGAACAAATGCTTATATGTCAACAATCTTAACTTTACAAACTCCTCTATGAGCACTGACTTTTTATTTAACATCTTCATTAATCACATTCACTTTAGTTCCTGTAGGTGAATCCACAAAACCACCCATAACCAACATAAACAGGTTTCAAATTTTTATATCTTTTGCCCTTGTGGCAATATGAGTTATCATTGTAAATGGATTCATTCTGAAGGTTCAATACCTCAAGGACCTGCCATCACTGGAAAATCCATAATGAAAAAAAAATCTCTTTAGGTTCCTTAGCCCCAAAAGTACGAGAATTCTGAACTAATGAGACAACGAACTCGTTCAAATAGTTCTATATTGTCAGTGTAAAAGTAAACTAATAAAATTAATATATAATGAATCTTTTTACTCAATGTTAATTAATATTGAATTAAAATTTTACATAATATCAAAGTAGATTTGTGTACAGACAATTGTAAGCATAAGAAAAGTTATAAGTGAAGAGAAGTGTTGGAATGGTACCCACATTAGTGGTGTAGAGACTAAACATGAGACTAATATACGATGAATCTTTTTACTTAATATCAATTGATTTTAAATTAAAATTTCACATCAAAATAGGTTTACGCATGAAAACTTGTATGCATAATATGAGACACAAGTAAGGAATGCTAAAATAGTTTCACATTAATGGCGTAGGGGTTAAATCTAAAAGACTAATACATGATGAATATCTTCCTTCAATATTAATTGATTTTAAATTGGAATTTGACAAAACTAATCCTATCCAAAGAATAAAATCTAGGATACGTGTGGTTTAAACAAATAATTTGGTGGGGCACTTTGTCTCTTCAAACCAGGCTAATCCTTAAGAGCATGCTGCCCTCAGAGTCAAAGATTGAGTAATTTACTGCAGAATTATTGCAACTATAAGTTCATACAATATTGAAATAGGCACCTACCTCCTCTACAGAGTTCTTACTTAAGCCATGCATTAAATCCATTTATTATTTGGGTGCTTGCTAAACAAAAATCACATTAGGGTGAAAAACATCAACAGGAAGGCCACCTCAACAGTCACACTCACGATCAATACCCCATGTTAATTAACTATAAATGACTTATTTATTGATTAATAACCAATTATCAAAGAATATTGATCGATGAAGAGGAAAATTGGTCAAAACATGATTACAATGTCACTAAATCTCCTCATTAGAATCACTTAAATTTCTAATATACATGGAATGTTTTCTCACAAAGTTTTGAAACAAATATGTCTATGGAATTCATGAATTTGACAAAGAATTTTGCAAATTATGCAGTATTTATGATTGTAATGTGTTCCTGAAGTACCTTGCATTCTCAATATCAATTATAGCATACTAGAGAAAGAGCTTATTAATATCTATATTTAAGAATAAGGGAGACATGCAGAAATGTAATAATTATTGTGGTATTAGGTTAATGAGTGACACAATGAAATTATGAAAAAGAGTAAGTAGAGACTAAGACATAAGAACCTAAATGATAGAAAATCAATTTGAGTTTATGCCAAGTAGGTCAATAATGAAAGTTATACATTTACTTATTGATAACTAGTAGAAAAAAAAAAACTTCTATATGGTTTTTGTTGATTTAGAAAATTTATGACAAATACCTAGAAACCCATTGTGGTAAGTTTTGGAAAGAAAAGAAATATCCATTAGATATATTTATATTATAAAGTACATGTACGAAAGAATAGTTACTAGTATTAAAATTATAAGAGAAATTAGAAAATTTCCAATAGATAGAGGTTTGTACCAAGGATCCTTTCTAATTCTATATCTGTTTATCTTAATTATAGATGAAATAATTAAGGAAATTCAAAAAGAAATACCATGGTGTATGCTATTTGCTGGTAACATAATTTTAATTGAAGAAAGTAAGTCAGAAATTGGGTTTAATTTTGAATTGAAAGATACTTTAGAGTCCAAAAAATTTAGATTAAGTAGGTTAAAAATTGAAAATATGGAATGTAAGTTCAATGAAAAAAGGAATAATGATAAAGGTATATGCTTAGTCATAAGATTCATAAAAGTAATACTTTTAAATACTAAGGATCTATAATAAATAGCAATGGTAAAATTATGGAAGATGTGGATTAAAGTAGGATGAATGAAGTAAAGAAATACTTCTAGAATGTTATGTGATAAGAAGATATATTTAAAATTAAATGAAAAATTATAAAAATGTTATTCATCCAAAAAAAAGTTAGTATTGTTGAGATACACATGTTTAGATGGATGAGTAGTAATACTATAAGAGATAAACTAAAAAATGACTTTATTAAGAATTGAGTAGGATTTGCACTACTGAAAATAAGATAAGAAAAAATCAGCTTAGGTGGTTTGATTATATTCTTAGGAAACTAAGAAATGCATTAGTTGAAACTCGAAAGAGAAGAATTAATTAGTGTAGAAGAAATTAAAAGTAGAGGTATGTATAAAAATACTTGATTAAAAATTGTAAGAAAAAAATTAAATTTATGTAATTGAATTGAAGATTTGACTATAGATAGAAATACTTGGAAGAAAAAGATTTATGTGGCTAATTAGGCTTTAGGGATTATGACTTGAATTATTATTGTTGTTTGTTGTTAGTGATTATAGCATACTACACAGATAGATTAGCACTATAATGCATAATGTGCTTGTGACTTAGTTCCATATAATCAAAAGGTTAGGACATGTACCAATTTGCACATCCAATAAACCATAGAGAAAATTCATTCATGGCAATAAGAAGGAAAAATAAACTGAAATTTTAGAAATTTATAATAATCATGAAAAGTTCAAAATGGGGAGTTCAGAGCATATCCTCATTATCACAAAAAAATTCAGTAACATTGTTAAATGGCAAAAAGAATCTGAAGTATTTCTATCTAAGGGCTACCAATTGTGAAAACTCCCAACACTTCAAATCCCTGGTTGTTTGGCTTGTTCATTATCATCTTGTAGGTCTGAATTAATATTCTAACAGCCCATTCTAAGTTATTATAGGAAAAAAAGGTGATAGGATCTGAAGAATATATTGTAAACTTGAATTATCAATTTCCTGTGCAATATTCCTTTCTTGTATCATTTTAATGTCATGGTGGCCTTACAGAAAACAATCATCTTGGCGGAAATAAGTCAAGTAATTAGTACAAAACAAATGCAACATCATTCATAAATAGCCAAAAAGGAGTTTTGTAAACTGAAAATGAGGATAACTCCATGCACCTTGTGCAAGAGTAAGATGGATTACACATTTTTACTTAAAATTGTTAAGTCCCGGCAGAAAGGAGAAGGTAGAAAAATTGATGCAATCCATATAATCCCGGGAAAAATTATATAAATTGCATCAAGGGATAAAAAAGACACTTTTATGATAGTAAGTTACCAATTCTCAATAAAATTCAAGCAATGGGAACATTTGCAGGGTGATAAATAAAGATGATACCTCACAGTGTGTCCTATCACACCCTGTTCTCCAACCTTGATCCTTAACAAGCTATTAACTCTTCATTCTTATTAACAAAAAATATAATATTGTTTTGAGCAATATTCTCAATTTCCCTCTCCCAGAGAAGTTCTCCTAAAGTCACTTGTCCAAGATTGTGTAAAATAAACAAATACTATTTAGTTCTGATAAGCAAACCTTTTTAACAGCCAAATACATGAATAACCAAGATCCTGCCTTTTTCTCCAAATAGCATCCATAACTTCTATTCCAAACATTTGTTATTCTTCTTTTTGTTATCTAATCATAATAATTTTAATCAATTCACCAGGAAAATGCACTATACCTATTATAATGCTCAGTGGAAGTTAAATTGATGAAAAATGATTGAATTTAATAGAAAATACTAACCTGGATATTTGACAGAAAGCTTGGATGAATGACATTTATCCTCAGCCAAATATTAGAATAAAAAGTTTAACAAGAAAAGCACATGTTCGAATCTTAGCACATTTTTCTTTTATTTAATTTTTAAACGTCCTCATTCTCTTTTATTTATTTTAAAATGGTCCTTTATGATCCTTGTTGACATTCAACAGAAATCACTCATACCGGACGAAGAGGAAGACCAATGGAGCTAAGGGCACAGGTTGACTTTGGTCTGCTCCATTCTGGTGGGTGATGATATTTACATGTGGGACCAAATTTGCAATCTCCCGTCCTCATGTAGAACTGGCATTCTGGTTGACCCGGTCGCTCAGGGAAATTATGTTCTTTCTGGCTGTGGCTTGAGGGTCCTGCTGATGATGAAGATGCCAATGGGTATGGACTGAGGTAAGCAGGTGCTGAAGCAGACAGCTGTTGTGGGGCACCACCATACATGGAGCCTGCTTGAAATGTATGCTGCCCACCAGGAGAGATGACAGAGCTCACAGGAGGCTGTTTATTGTGAAGAAAGAACAAAAATCCTAGTTATTTCTTTGAAATTCAGACTTACTGCAAACTATAAACAAGTTCGCCAGTAGAGCTCTACCAACCTGATAGGGACTCCATCCTGAAAGTGGAACAAAACCTGGAGAGAAAACTACAGAACCATAACCCCCTTGCATATATGACCCAGGCAATAACTGAGGCCTAGCAGCTGGCCAACTGGCTATTGTGGGATATGGATGAGGTGAATGAACGGAAGGGGACTGCACAGCAGGATAAAATGTCGATACAGGAGGAAATGAAGAACCAACTGGTTGAGGGTGATGGAATTTACAGGTTACACCAAATTTGCATAGTCCTGTTTTCACATAATAGGAACACTCTTTCTCACCCTGCATTTTCCAGTCAAATGCAAGCATTACTAACTACCAAAGAATGCTATTTGCAGAGGATGGAAGTAGGAAGAACACATTACAATAAGAGAAAGAGAATGGAAACCAACCGGGCGTAAGGGGTAACCATGTATATTGAGTGTGACTGAACCACCCTGCTTTGGGTGGTGATACTTACAGGTGGCACCGAATTTGCAAGTCCCTGTCTTTAGAAAATACTGCAGGAAAAGAAAGAAACGAAAAGTAGATTTCCTTTTTGTGATATGCTTTGAAATTTAAGAAAACGAAAGACATTTTTAACTCAAAAATAAATATTGCATAGTTTGTTTTAGTGAAGTGAGCATCCATGGTATGCAGTTACCTGGCACAGTGGTTGCCCATGTCTTTCAGGGTACTCCCCTCCTGCCCTTGTAAGTCCTGCCATCTGAATATCGACACAATCACATAGAGCAGCAATTCAACTCACAGTTTAAGCAATTCCTTAAAATCCATGGCACCAATTCAAATTCCTAACTAAACGAGACCAAGCAATTGATCCAGTTGGCAACCAGAGGGTTTCAAGAAAGAAGAAGTCCAGAAAAAAACAACAGCAACTTTTCCACATCCCAAAAGAAATTTTCAAAAGGGTCGTTCTTTCAGCTTCAGAACCAAAAGAAGAAGCTACATTCTCAAGCACGCGACAACCAGCGACACAAAAAACCATATATCAGCTCACCATAGTCCACTCACCGGAGCCCGCCGATTACGAGGATGATTGAAGCGGCACCTATCTCCGTACCCACACATCCCTGTCCGCATAAAATGCATACAATCAGGCTCACCAGGCCTCTCTGGGTAGCCCACTCCGCTGCCTCCTCCTGCCGTCAGCCCCAGCTGCCAAAAGGATTCTACTCAAACAACAAAAACCCAAAACAAAAAAAAAATCAGAACATTACCTCATCATCACATCCCTGAATCCCCAATTCCACCCCCCCCCCCCCCTCCCCCCCCCCCCCCCCCCCCCCACCACAAAACCAGTACAGCCAAACAGAACAGAACAACCTCGAAAGAACAACAATGCCAATAGCGGCAAGTTAAGACAAAACACTCACCTTCCAGCCCCGCTCGAGGATCGGGGTTCGGCGAGTACATCTGCCGTTGTTGCTGCTGTTCCATCATCCCTCGGGTCCTATCAATCGGCCAGAGGGATTCCCACGAGGCGGGAATAGTACCTGCAACCTCCACTTTCCCCGATCACTCTCCTCCACCTCCTCCTCCTCCTCCTCCTCGGCTTCCGTGCTTTCTCTCTCTAGCTCTCGCTTGGTGCTGCTCACTTTATTGGCTTATTTCCGGGGTCGCTCCGTTTTCAAAGCTTTGATCTTTCCACGGGAGGAAGAGAGAGAAACAGAGATGCGAAGGTCCTTCCCCAGTTCCCCGTTCGTTTTTATACCCGCCAAGAAGAAGGGGGAAGAGTAATATGCCCGTAAAATTATCATTTTACCCCCCTTTCCTCCCTCTAATTACCTACCCTCCTCACCCTAATTTAAGTCATTTTGATCTCAACTCATGGCTTTTTCAGTTTTTGCCTTCCCTCTGCAACGGTACGCCATTTTTCTCTTCTTCTTTTCTGCTACGTCGTTCGATCGATCCGACTTGCCCACCGTTTTACACATGTTTGTAAAATTGCGACGGAGATTCGAGCGTTAAACAAAAATTCTTTTTAAATAAAGAAATGAAAAAAAATTAACATCAAAAGAAGAAGAGAGGTGGTAAAATCGCAAATTGGGCCCTCCATCCCCTTTTCGACCTTTGGGGGCATCACGTGACGAGTCTCGTGATGTTTGCATCTTTGTAATTTTCTTCTATAAAGTTGATCACTCCTTTAAATCGTCGGATCGTGATCTAACGCTCAACATCGATCTTAAGTACAATTACATACAATCTAGACTTGACGGCTGCGATCCACCACCCACCGTCACCTCGTCGAGAAAAAAGAGGGCTGTTTTCGTAAATATCGATCTCCCTGAGGGTTGTTACGTCATTTGGAAAAACATGATCGGGACACCTGACTTGCTGTAGCCGACAACAAATGCATGGTAATGAAACTCGACCAATAGAACATCGCCATGTGTTTGCATGCTCCCTTACTTGTTACATGACGATGGTAATAATATTAGCAATTCACCTGGAATAATCATTAATTGATTTCCTTGTGTGTGTGTGTGTTTTTTTTAAAATACATATTCAAATTACATGAGAAATTAGTTTTTTTTTATGATTTTTAATAAATTAATGAATTTTTTTATTATTATACTATTAACGAGAAATGAATGCCATCGTCAATTCCCTGCAATAACTCATTGATCAAGATAAGGACAAAAATCATTCAAATATTAACATGATACTCTTGAATTTTTTTAAACTAGATAATCTCTTAATTTTGTTGTTTCAGGTTTTAATTTAACTCCCTTTTGCTTGAAAAAAAAAAATAGATGAGAAAAACATTCCCTAATCTCAATTAACCCTAATCATAATAATAAGATTTTACATTTAAATCACATTTTATTTAGTAGAAAATAAATTAAAATAGTAAAAAAAGGGATCTGGAGTGGTGGTGGCCGTCGGTGGCCGAGTGCTGGTCGGGTGGAGCCCGCACTTGATTTTGGTGCGCGACCGACCAGAGGGGACGGCGGAACTTGACGGCGTCTGAAATGGCGGAGTAGCGAAAGAGATCGCGGGCGGCGAGGAGAGTGGTGACCGGCGGAAAGGAGAAGAAGATAATCGCACGTTCGCACCGGCGGAGTTATCAATTTCGTGTGGGGAATTCGGAGCTCCGATCAACGAAAACGGAGCCCCGTTTGCTGCAGGATCGGGTGATCCGAAAAGCGGGAACAGCCGCACAAATCCAGTACATTATCTCTTGTTTCTTCCATGAACAGAGAGGTGAGGAGTCTCCCGCTCTCCTCTTGAGGTTTCGCTGCACTCCTCTACTGCTCGTCCGGCTGTTGCCACCTCGATGGAGTGCCTCTGCTCCATCGTTCAGTTTCCAGCATCCGCCTCCTCCACTTCCACGTCGGCGTCGGCGTTGCCTCTAAGCTGGACGCCGCGGCGCTCGAGCATCTCGCTCGTCTGCACTCCCCTTCCACGTCAAAGACGTCTCGGAAGCCCCGGGATCGTTTGCATGGCGGTAATCTTTTCTACTTTCGCGCGAGCTAGATTTGCAATTCTTTTTTTCTTCTCAATTCGCCATTGGAGCTCATGGACTTGTGGGAGTAAGGATCCAGTGTTTGCAGAATCACATTAGTAGTATCTTATTAGCGACAATCTTGCGCTTTGGTTGAGTTTTTTTGTACTTCTCAAGATTCGATCTTGTGAAGTTTCAGGCGCCGTCATATTTGATTGTGAAGCTGGATTCTGCTGAGAAAACATGGAAGGAATTATCGGTACGCTTGTGAGTATCGTTTTATATTCATTCTATTTGACATGTACATGACAAGCAGGGAACCAATTCTGTAAATGCTTTATGAATTTTGGGGCCATCTGCGTGTTTAGTATTTAAAGTTTAATGACATGATATTTTCTAATTCAAGTTTGACATATCTGGCACTATCCTTACACAATCAAGCTACCAGAGTTCTTAATTCAGAGTCCTGTAATCCTTCACGGTGTTTCAAACGCTTCTCTCAAAGAATTGTTCTATGGTGCACCTTATGTACATATGTGTGCCTATCTACGCGTGCACACACACACATATAGATATATACATACATGCATGTGTGTGTGTGCGTGTGTGTTTGTGCATATGTGCTAGGTGCAAATATAGATATATATATATAAATACACGTAGATAGATACTTTAGATTGCCTTCAGGTGTATTTTGTCTCAAATGATAGCCATAGATGTATATGTTTTTAGGTAAAGTCAGTCATAACCTTTGGATCTTCATCTTGATCTCAAGGAAACTACCTACATCAAAAAATCATTTATTTAATCTTCTCTCCTTCCTTAAGACTAAATAAGCATATTGCTTAACCGTCATCTGCTTGTGGTCCTTGCATCATGACCCTTGTTAGATAGCTATCACTGTCGATAGCGACCTCTACCAAAGCATACCAGCCTGAATAGCCTAAATTGCAATGGTTGTGACAATTTGACTTTGTAAGGTTACTTGACAATCCCTCTCCTCCTGTTGACCTTGCAATGTCCCCACTTGTTGGATGCAACCAATATTTTCATAACCAAATTGGACATCAAAACATTTTTTTTTTTTTTTATCTGATTCAAAACTTGGCCCTATTGGTTAATCAATTTGATTAGATGATGTCATAATTATGTAATTAATAATTAATTAAAAATCAGAAAACGGGAAATAAAAAAAAAGAAAATATATACAATCTAAATAACATTGTCTTGCTATATTCATCATTATTATAACTCTTATGTAGGATATTCCTACACAATTGGTCTTAAGCCTCATTAAAGGAGGAGAATTAACATTAGGTAAGGTGCATTTACACCTACTACCAAACATCTACTCCTGTAAGAACTCTGGAGTTAATTATGTTTGGGCGGGAGCAGAATCAGGATAGATAATCACTTGAGAAGTTCTCGTGCAATGCTTATAGGCAGTAGTGTTAGCTCTGCTCAAGTATTGGCAAATCGTAAGTGTATGCACTACCTACCCTACCCACGTGCCATCATTGTGAACATTGCCTCAGTCAGTACTCTTAATCGAGTTGGTAGATGGGGTCACTTAGAGTACCCCTAATTAGTTGAGAATCTCTACAGGACAAAGTGCATGGTACTTAGAGTAGTCTACCATATTGGGACTTAGCAAGGACTCCTGCAAGTTTTCGCCTCCTTAAATACTCTTAGTGTATACCAGACAATTTGAGTGTTCTTTGAGGTTTACATGTTATCACCTTTATGGATATTCTTAGTATATATTAGATTATTTGAGTGTCTATGAAGACTCACCTTCTATCACCTCTAAGGATATTTTTAATGTTCACCAGACTGTTTGAGTGTCTAAGGAGAATCAAAAATAAATAAATTAACATTAGGTAAATAGCCAATTGTAAAAACTCATTAATCTATTATGACTAGGAATCCTCTGGTCGATTCCACATAGTGGAATGAAGGTATAAATTGTTGTTGTTGTATCCATCATTATCTTGTCAAAATATAAGAAAGAAAATGAACAAGTAATCAGGTATTAGAGTTTAGAAATTAAAATGGAACTGGTTTGATTGACATTTTTTTATTCATCTGTTAAAACCAAATTGTGGTTGTCTAATGGCATGTTGTTAGTCTGATTAGGTTACCACTTCATGGCTTGAGTGGTCTGATAGGCTCACCTAACCTGGTCTTTAAAATGCTAGTTTTGACTATGTGTTGTCCCCACTCCCTCTCTCGTTGGATGACCCCTCATCCTGGTGGACCTCGTAATGGCTCCCTTCTCTTGACCTTTTGTTCTCCTTATCGAACCTTGTAATCCTCCCCATTTGGCCAAATCCCACGGCCACAGTCCTCATGATCCCTCTATTGGGACTCTGTTGCTTAGTGAACCTTGGGCTGACAGGTGGAGCATGGTTGATCTTACATTGGAAGTTATGTTTTTGATCCTATTGTGTAACCACTATTTATAAAATGTTGTTTTCTGTGAGTAATAACAATATCTGTCATATTATCTCTCTTGACAGCTAGTAACAGTGTAATATATATACGTGTAACTGTAAAAAATTAGATCAACGGAATTAGAATTATATTCTGTTGCAGTTTTGATGAAGTCCCGCAACCTCATTACTTTTGAGAAAATTTTGTTCCTTGAACTTTGCCAAAACTCCTGCTGATTTTAGAGCTCCTAAAGTGCAAATTTTAATAGATCATGGTGTGGACTTACCACAAATCATAAACTTGTTTATTTCTTTGCCATGAATAAAATTTGTTATGTCAAAGATTGTGACAAAACTGGTGAGAGTTTTTGTGTTTCATCTATTCATCAAAATTTGATCATTCAATAAATTCTACTGCCACCCTTCAAAAATCTACTCAATTTCCTGCAATCATCTAAGATAAAGGAAAATAATCCTTTTCTTAAAGGGAGATACACCTGAAGTGCTGAACCAATCCCCAAGACAGATGTTCTAGCATTTTTATTAAATTTTACTTGTATAAATGCTGACAGCAGTGTTTTGTTTTCTAGGTCAAACTAGCACATGCTAGCATTTTCTATAAGTTTTACTTGTGTAGATGGCTGACTGCAGTGTTTTGTTTTCTAGGTCAAACTAGCAGATCCTGATGTCATCTCAAATCCTACTGAATATCAAAAACTTGCACAATCTATGGCAGAGCTTAACGAGGTGGAAGACTTTTTTTTTAATTTTCTTTGTTTGTATGTTACTTTTCCTCACTTTTTTATGGTTTAATTCTTTGAAATGCAGGTAGTAGCTACGTATAGGAACTATAAGGATTGTGAAAAACAGATAGGTGAAGCAAAAGGTAGGTGTAGTTTGGAAAGAAACTCAACTACAATGCACAGTCATATTAACTTTGTGCCTTTTCTACTGTATAGCTTTAGCAAAAGAGGAAGGCGGTGACCAGGATATGGCTGAAATGATAGCTCAAGAAGTTGAGAGTTTATCTAACCAACTTGAAGCCTTGGAGGAAAAATTAAAGGTTTTTTTCTTGTCTATCATACTTCCTTGCTAGTCTGTATATTCTAATTGTTTATGAAGTTCAGTTCCATTGTAAGCAGTCATCAGTATAACATGAGCACAAAATTGTGCTTCTTTTTTCATTTTGGATGCTTACATTCTTTAAGTGCATTATGAAAGAATCTTTTCGTCTAGAATGACACTGAAGACTTTCAAATACTGTACCCTGTGTCATCTTTAATGGATTAGGCTTCTTAAATTTATTCATTACCACATAAATATTTATATATGACTAGATAGGGTAAGTGGTGCCACCATAGCCAACAAAGAAAGCCTTGAAATAATCAAGGGTTTATCTCATAATGCATATATCTATTCAATTAGTTCCACCTTGCCACGTTTGGTGTGCATTGTGAAAGATAAAATCTGCACATGTAAGTTTACATGTTCATTCGGAGATCTTACGAAATATTAGGATTTTTAAGTTAGTTGAATTTATCAATTTAAATTGAATTAACTCTTAAACCTTTTCCAGGTCATGTTGCTTCCTACTAACCCTCTTGATTCTAGGAATATCTTGCTTGAAGGTATGCCACTTTTCATTGATTGATTTGTATAATGTTAATAATCATGTTGATATATTTATAAGCATCTATTGACATCTTGATAACATGCTGATTCTCTTTCAGCATACATATTTTTATACTTAATAAATTTTGTTGAATTTAACTAGTGATCAGGGTAAGCATGTAAACATGATTAGGATAGTGCTGCTTGGAACAATCTACTTGTTGAACTTCTGTAGCCTTAGAATGCTGTAGATGTGTTAATGTAAAAGACATCTTTATTCTCTTTTATATGTAGTGGAGAAGCCGAAGAATCAGAAATAATCTTTGCACAGGCAAGGAGGCTAATAATATGACGCAAGAAAGTCATTACAAACAAATTGGTGAATTGTTATAACTCTCTTAGTTTGTGAATAATTCCAATAAGATGGATAAAGTATCTATAGAGATTCAGGCATTGAAATCTGGTCTATTCTGAGTGATGGATCACATGTCTTTGTATTCTGTAACAAAAATTCTGAGTGGTTTATCACATGTTCCAATATTCTGTAACGAAAATGTTACAGCCAATGAGAAGAATTTTTTGTATATACAGCCACAACCAACAATATGTTCCGAAATCTCTAGATATTACAAATGCTGCCTTCTCATCCTTTCAAAAATACTTGGCTTACTTTAAAGCATTCAAAATCTTTTTGACTAACCTACTTTTAACGTCCACCCTCAAAAAAATTTATTTAGTTAAAGCAGCAGGTTCATATTCATAATGACCCAATTTGAGAAGTGATAAAAAATGTTGTTATATCACTTTTTACTGATCTCTGCTAGAAATTTTACCATCATATTTGCTAAGGGCACTTTCATCTCTCTAAACATCATGCTACATTTGACATCATTATTGGCACAAACATGTATCAGTTAGAAATTGGTTTGCTTGATAGCAATAGCAATTATATTTAGCCAGTTCTCACTGCTTTTGTGTGTCAGAGACTCAAAGTACATGTTTAACCACGAGGTTTGTTGAATTTTTGAAAAAAAAACTGGAGGTTTATTGGCAGATAGATTCTGATTATTGTTCTTTCTGCGTGCTTAATTGATGGAATGTTTTTCTTCCTTACAGTGAGGGCAGGTACTGGTGGGGATGAAGCAGGAATTTGGGCTGGTGATATTGTAGGTTTCTTTTATCCTTCTTCTCCTAAGATAAACATAGATCGGATAAATTGTTGTTGCTTAAGCTAATATCATCTAGGATGAAAATTTAATATAGTTGTGTTGTATGTTGTGTCTTGTGCATCAGAGCAACATGTTAAGAATGGTGAATAGCTTACACGAAGATATTATGATGGATATTGGGACAATGCTATGGGATAGGTCATGAAATGAGTTCATAAATAATATGGAGATGGTACAAATAAGGATAGAGAGTTAACATGGACTGTCTGAACACAACGTTTCTAGTTGACATGGAATGAGGAAATGCTTGGAGTTGGAAGAGCATGCATGATTTCATAAACAATCCATTTATTGTTTCTTTTTGAGATATATAAGTTGTTTCAACTATTAATGGAACGAGCCTAACATGAATATGCTGGCTTATTTTCACTTGGTTTCTTGATATATAGGAACTTCTTGGGCTTTGTTTGATCCTTGTCAAGCCTGAAAAAACTTTTCCCCATCATGCTGGGCTTATTTTCACTTTGTTAGGATCTGAGCCAGGACTAATCTAAGCCTTCTGATGAGCCACATGTTCTTCAATTATATCCAATATCATTCAACCATTGGCATCCTAAATTTAAGAGATTGACTTTGAAGCGTCTAAAAACATGATGAGAATATTGATATATATATGTGGTTAATAGAGATGGCATTGAAGTATACGAAGAAAAAGAGTAGACCTGTTACTTTTTATAGTGTATGCATTTATATGCGGCAATTCAACTTGAACTCCTGAATTCAGCACAAATCCCTGGGTATTTTTAATTAAAACTAGCGAAACTCAAGTACAAACTACACATTTTGGAAAAAATTTCAAATATTGATTAATATTAAGTTTTTAATAGGAGAAAGAAAGGATTAGTTGAGGAATTAAGGAAGAATTTTAGGAAATTTATTGTGTGGTTTTATTAGGAAACAATTATTTAGAATTTGGGTTTGGAAAAATTTTGGTTAGATGTAAGGATACGTTTGGCCTTCCACTAAGTTGAGTAGCCTATGAGGTGGAGGGGAGAGGAGAGGAGAGGAGAGTAAATTCCTTTAATATAATAGACGAGCATTGAACAATGGTTGGGGTTCATTCTGTCTAATCAGATCACAAATTAGTCCAAAACCGAGAAGAAGCTGAGCTGGATTTGATGCACACGTATGATTGCAACATTTACTAGTAACCTTTTTGAGTAACCAAGGAATCACTTCCCCCATCAAGATGGGCAACCATGCACCTGTGAAGGATAAATCTTGGGGTGATGGTAGTAACCTGCATCCACAGTCGACTGAGTATTTCTATGGAATTCTATACTGGAAAGAAGAATTCCAAGTGCAACTCCTAGTAGTCAAACATGCGACCTCAAGGATGGTAAGTACTTGGTGGCTGGGCTCCTAGACTTGTAGTTGATTTTTACTTGTGATCTTGCCTTCATGCCATCTATAGTTATTAGACTCATGAGTCATGACAAATAAGGAAGCCTTATGTTAAGAAGCTTCATGTTTCTGCTTTTTTTTATCTTTATTAAGATGAATTTTTTAGATTTCAAATTAATTAAATGAATATCTACATGTGTGCAGACTCATGACATACAAGGAAGTCTTATTTTAAGAGACTTCACGTTTCTGCTGTTTTATATTCTTTCTTTATTACAATGATTTCTTAGATTTCAAATTAAGCAATTGATTATCTATAGGTGCGCATGTATCAAAAATATAGTGAGCGCAATTTTTGGAAATATGCACCAGTTTCTAGTTCAGAGGTAATTGCCGATACTGTTAATAATTTATTTTGCCTATTCTGCCTCCGTTACATGTTTGTTAGTATTTGAGGATTCTCTATATTAGAAAAATACTATGGCTATGTCCTATGGGCTTCAATTTTGGCTCAAGTTTTCTTCAAGAATTAGGATCGTATGCATTTTTTACTACAGGTTGAAATTGACATCTTTCTACTTCAGGCAGAAAAGGGTGGATACAAGACATTTGTCATGGAAATTAAAGGAAAACAAGTATACAGTAAATTAAAGTATGAATCAGGTGTTCATCGTGTCCAACGTGTTCCACAGACAGAAACTCAGGGCCGTGTGCATACATCAACGGCAACTGTAGCAATCATGCCAGAGGTGAACGTCTCTTGTGTCTAATGGCTTGCTTCTTTGCTGTTGTTCCTTTTGGTTCTCATATCCTGCTTCTTATCCTTGTCTATTGGAACTTATCCAGCAGTTCATGGTTCAGATTGATTTAAGCATGACTGGCTTATGTTTCTAACCTTTTGGTTTGCACCTTCCCAGTTCTGAAGTTAATTTAAGAATAGTATATATTTTTTGAAGTCAGAGCTAGATAATTGAAATGAGGTGCTTAATTTGGAATCTTAAATAGAGAAGGGTTTTGTTTTTAGGCTGACGAAGTCGAGGTGGTTATTGATCCAAAGGACATCGAGCTTACAACAGCAAGGTCTGGGGGAGCTGGAGGTACTACCTTATAGCATATACTCATGTTGTCAAGGAAATGGGTGCAGACTACAGAGCAAGCATTTTTGTATAGTATCTAAGGTGACATTCAGAGACTTGAGATTCTACATGGTTTTTATGTTCACTTTTCAGGACAGAACGTCAACAAAGTGGAAACAGCAATCGACCTCTTTCACAAACCAACTGGTATCCGTATCTTCTGTACTGAAGAGAGAACTCAGCTTCAAAACAAGACCCGTGCACTTCAATTATTGAGGGCAAAATTGTAAGTTTCACTTTGACTTCCTTTGATTAATTATACCAAACTGAGTTCCATTTTCAATTAATTTGAGCATCAAGAAATTACTCATAAAGACAATTCATTTGACCACTACCCATATCCTTGGCCCTAGTGATCATCAAACAATGGGTAGTCAGTCCTTTCAGTATTTTTTTCATCTAAAACATAAAAGGCATCTATATTTATAGGAATGTAATTTCGGAGACTTGCATTATGACGTACAGTTAGCATACTTATTAAGGATTCTGTGTGGTAAGCTGGGGTGCTTAGGTGGTGCATATGTGTCCATATAAAAATTTATTTTTTTAATTTTTATGCATATTGTTGAAATAGTCTCATATGGACCAATTTAAGATAAGACATGATCTAATATGGAGTTGGACCCCTTTGCTCATAAACAATTGGTTTAAAGTTAGGTGCTCACATTTCGTCATGTTATCAAAGTAGAAAATTCCTATTAGGCTCATCCACATCTGATTAAAAAAACACTTGTAAGATTTGAAAAAGACTAAAAGTAAGGAATGTTGAATGAGTCTTAATTGAACTAATTTAAAATAAGATATGATCTAATATAGATATGTTTTGGAATGCATATCCATGTACATATATATGAAGTTTTTTTTGCTATGAAAACTTTTAAGAGCCTTATATATATGTATGCGTAATTGAAAAACCTAATATAAGATCCTCTTAACTAAGATATACTGTGGGGCCAATCTACACATAAGCAAATCATGCTTGGGTGCCTAGGTGAATGTCTTAATAAGTATTGCTTATCAATGTGTGAGGATGAACTTTACCCATGGATATGGTTCAATTGTTGATTTTGCCCACTAGGCTCTCCACTATCTATATTTTTTATTGTTTAATTTACTTTTATTTAGTCCATAATATTTTCCTACACTTAGAAGAAGATGAAACAATTACATTTTTCTATTTGGAACAGTGATTTGATGGTAAATTCATGATAAAAACATAAAGAAAATAATAGCTGCGTCTTACCAGAGGCATGGATCCACCACCTACCCAACAGAAAGTTGCCTGTACTTGTTGGTACCTTTTTGATGAACTTTTGTTTTGTAGATATGAAATTAAAGTAAGGGAACAGCAGGAATCTATAAGGAATCAAAGATTATCACAGGTATTAATTTTATCTGATTTGATTATGCAAACTTAATCTCAACTATCATTATTTATTTTTTTATATACTTATTTTTTATTGTTTTTCATCGATTTTGGAACATTCATTTCTTGTGTTATCTTCAATGGTCTAATGTACATTATATTTAAACATTGTGAACAGAATTTTCCATACCAAAATGTTAATATTAAAGTTATGCCAGTCAATTTAGTTCCAAACGCCCAGATCCTAATTACTGCCAAGGTGACAGAGCAAAATGTTTATGGCAAATCATCAAATGTAGTTGGCCAGAAATGTAGTAGCTTGCATTAAATGTAGCCGTAGTAGCAGCTTGTATTTTTTGAGACTATACTAACTGTTTAATGTAATTTTAAGACCAAGTGGTTGCAGATGAATGTGATTTTGGTAACTGATGGTTTTTTTATTTGTGAAAACATGAGTTAATTTTGTAGTCCTGATAAGGTTTATCGTGCTCACTACTTTCAGTGACAGCATGACAGCACAGACTAGAAGTTCTTTTAGGTTTTTAATCTTCTTGAGCTCTTTGTCAATTTGAAAGATGTAAAAGCTAATATGTTTGGGGACCCAAAATTTTGAGCTTCGAAATAAAAATCTCACATTAGTATTTAATCATCTCATTTTTCCTTTTTATTCTTCTTTGTAGCAAGCCACTACTTGAGAAAGATTGTTCAACTGTGGGGAACTCTTAATGAATACACACATACACATAAACATCCCCTCCCCTTACAAATACACAGTTTTTTTGCTAACATTGCACTTTCACCTGACATCTTATCCCATTTGGAACGATACTGTGCTGATAATTAATTATCTACGACTGTTTGTCTCTAGCATGACCACTCGATGAAATGTGGAGGAAATTTCCCCACCTAAGAAAGGTCAATTGGATCACTGTGCTTTAATTATCTATGACTGTTCTTGTCTTGTTTTATCCATGATTTGGATTTTGACATTTTTACCCAATAAGAAATTGTTTGTTTGCATTTGAATTTTGCAGATTGGTACTGCCGCTCGTTCAGAGAAGATCAGGACATACAACTACAAGGTAGAATATTTTTTCTATGAAACTGAGTATTTGCATATCTGAAGATTCTGTGATATGATGCCCCTATGAAATAAACATGAATATAAGACTAATGCTTATGTCTCTGAGCGAACACACTTTCTAATGGTATCAGTTGGCTTAGTTTTATTCCTGGTTTTGTAGATGTGCATAAAATTATATTTATTAGAAAATATGCTTTCCCAAGAATTAAGAACTTTTCCCATTTTTATTGATACTATCGTTATAGTTTACCTAAGGATTCATTTGGAAAACTAGGAGAGGGAAAGGAAAGAAATTGTAGGAAGAGAAGAAAACAATAAACGAGAATAATTTTATTGCCATACATTTGAGCGTGCAAGAGACAAACAAGTGATATACTTTATCTAGCATGGCTACCACACAGGGGAAGAGAGGATGATATGGCTAATTAATTAAAGTATCCTCTTATTGAATCTCTCACACTCGATACTAATGCTTTGAAAATCATGAACTGTTGCGTGTGCTGTTTCTTTTTCTCACCTTCTCTCTTCAGTTATCTCGTTATAATCTTCAACCCAGATAGATGTCTTTTTCCTCCAGCTATATCTTTTCCTTTCAACCCTCTTATCCAATCGGAGTTTACATCTTTGATCTCTTGCCCGCCCAGGTCTTATGCACAAGACCGATTTGGTCTTTCTTGCCATCAATTGATTAATCATTCCTTTCTTTAAATTTCAAACTTGAATCCAGGTTTGCATCCATTGCCACAGCTTGACTTCATTACATGCATCCTATCCCTAGATATAGACAAACATACCCATGACTAATATTGTTACAGCAAAATAGCTTCTCCTTTAATTGAGCTAGAAATCCAATAGTTTTTGATATGCTCTTTAGTTTCCCTATGTATTCATTCATTGAATTATGTCAAGCAATTTTTTATGTGAAAAATCTGAAACATATATGTTTTAGATCATGACCTTGTTCTTCCCCAAGGCGTGCAGTTGTCCTAACTTATAATGGCTGTTTTAATAGGACAACAGAGTAACCGACCACCGCTTGAAGATGAACTTTGAGCTGACGTCTTTTCTTTCCGGTGATATCGAGGCCGCAGTTCAGGTATGTTGCATGAGAACTATTTTGATGATTTTTGATGAACTTTGAACTGACGTCTTCTTAGTGATGATTTTCAATTTATCTTGCAGTCCTGTGTCTCCATGGAACAGAAGGAACTGTTGGAGGGACTTGCCGAATCTGTTGGTGCATCAAATGCTTGATCTCCTGGTACGTCGAAAAATCTTGACAATTATTATGTGCTGGTTACGACCATATATCCACGATAAAGATGGCGTTTGAACATGAGAAGCAATTTCCCACTGATAACGAAACTGATACAATATGATTGTCAGGGTTCGTTCGTTACCATTTGTCTTAGAGGATGTAACTGGTCCTTGAGTGCAATTGTAACCTCCCGGATTGTCAAACGGACTTATTCTTCATCCGAGAAACATTTTTTTCCGATATGTTGATAAACTGTTCAGAAGCAATCGTCACATACGAAACTATTGAAACTGTAGTTCAATGGAAGGGGGTTTATGTATACTTGTTTCTAGAAATTTCTTGTATTATCTACTTGTTTATGAACGCACATTGTGAATGGTGGTGCAGCAGCAAAGTTTAAAATGATTTCAAAGTACATACTTTAGGTACATTACATTTCTGTCCAGTTGATTTAAATCACTTATAATTAAGAACTAGATTTGCGTTACAAAAATTAAACTATTTTTGTTGAACATAATTGTGTATCAACAAAATAATAAGATTTAATAAGGATTTAGGTTACTAGAAAATATTACGTGTATCAACATATATTCTATGAATTTTGTAACGTGAGAAAATTATTTTGACATTATTGATAAATAAGATACACAAAATATTTCAAATGAATAATTTACACATTTACTTTTCATGTTCTCTCTCTCTTCTTTCTTATCTCTCTTCTCATTCCAATGTTTTCTTCTCGCCCTCACTCATTCTCTTTCTATTCTATACTTAATCTAAAATGGTTATTTATTAAACTTAGATTGGTGTATGTACATTTTTCTTTCTAAATATCGATTCAATCTACAACTTTCCTCTTAGCTTAGTAGTGAATTTAACTCAAAAATGTTAAATAAAAATTTAATGTTTTGTTTAGTTTAAATCATTTTGGCATCTATTTACTTGAAAAGGCCGCATTTTCGGAAAAGTATGGAATGATCTGATTATTTTCGATTTTGGTGTAAAAAATGTGCAAACACAAAAACCAAAAATGAGGTTTTAAGCACAGTTAAAAATGTCATAAATGTTGTTCTTACAATATATAAATTTAAAATCTACTGATGATGAAGATTACATCAGAAATAAATAATTTTTTTTAAATATAGTTGTTATCATTGTTTGATTTTAAATTGATATATTTAAACTGTAAAATTAACATTTGTAACAATATTAATCATGAGTGTTTATATCAACATTGAATTCTGAAATAAAATGCAGAAACTATATAAAGGTGCTGATGTATATAAGACCCAAACATGATAAATCAGTATCGTAGAAAATTTCGTGCAACAAACCTTCTGTCTTAGAGAACTAGGACATCCCATTCCTTATTGGTCATCTGCCACTGGATCAAGAACAAAGGGAGAAAAAAAAAATCCAAAGACAACAAGATAAATGATCACATCAAAGGAGACCACTACTGTCACTTGAGTATGTTAGATCGCGATTCTTCGGTTCTTGACATTCGTGGGAGTTAGACATTACAACCATGGCAATTTTCAATCACCTCAGCAAGCAGGAAAAAAAAATGGAATAAATATTTTACTTTTGAGATTATAAGAAGTAGAGAAAAAATGCATGCAAGTTGATCGCCCGTACATCTTCAGTGCTTAAGGTACCAAATTACCGACAATGAATAACTTGACGAAAATAAGCTCCTTGAGGCTCTCAAATCTTTCAATTGACAGTATTTAGCAAATCATCTATAAAGCCTGCCAGAGATGATCCATTTGCATGCACTTCTGCCTGCACTACAATGAAAACAGAGCCCAGTGAAAGTTAAAAACAAGAGATCAATGATCATAAATCTGACGATAAGAGACGATCTCTTTTCTTCTTCTTCTTCTTCTTCTTCTTCTTCTTCTTCTTTGAAGACTTTGCCTTTGCAGCCAATCCTTCTGATTTTGCCTTCTTTTTCTTTGACTTTTGTTTTCGAGCTACTTTGGCATCATTTATCTCGTATTCTTCATTATCCTGGAGTTGACAATATCCAATGTCAGCTACACACTTAAATTAGCCACTTAACAATGCAGAACAAAGGAATAACTGATCTCATACCTCAAATGAGGAAACATGGCGCACTATTCCACCTGAAGTTCCACCTGAATGGAGCAATGAAAACATCAGGTTACCATAATGAAGTGATTTATGCAACTGTTATCTTCCTGACATGAACTCTTGCAGTTTTTTTTTTTTGAGATTTTCATAATATAAAGGAAAATTCCATTTTGACCAGCAATGGTCGATGAGAAAATGGATTAACATTTAATAACATACACCGTAGTTTGTAGAGATTTTGATATTTCGACAGTTGGCATGGTTCATAACAGTAATAATTGATTGACCAACATTGTTCGGCCAACAGGAATGAAGTTACAATGAAACTGTATTATTGGGAATATAGGATTCCAAACAATCAGCTTCGGCCAGTATTCACCAAAAGGGGAAAAACACTGTATTAGAGAGGAGGCATATCCTATGTCAATTATTTTTGAAGTCAAAGTAGTAATTAAACAGATCTAGGTCATTCAATTATTAGAGACACTCTAAGACTAACATTAAGATGATGCAATGAATCTTAAAAAGGATGCATAGAAAACCCAAAGTGTTGTGGATTACAAATTTCAGTTACCAGAACAATTTATTTGTATCAACACTCAATCATGCATAATTAACATAGTTGACGAAAGGATGGTCAAAGGATATAAAAGGACACGGTAGCCATCTCTTGGCTGCAGATATCAACAGGCTGCAAAAGAATTTGTGTTTTCTCAACTATGTTCTTGTTCTGAAAGTCTAGCTAGTACTGGCCTTGTTTGTTTTTCTCTCTTTTTTGATTAGTGATTCATGGAGTACCTTTCTGTTTCAATGATTGATCAGTTACGGTCTGAGACCATAACATCATTTCAGTGGTCCAGAAAATCTGGATTGCTGGATTTGGTTTAGCTGGTTGAGATCTTTTGTTGTAATAATGAGTTGCAACTTTTGCAGAATAATCCTTATAGTTACAAGTAATGTTGTAAAATATATGTAAAAACATTTTTTTAATTTTGAAAAAAAAATGTAACAATGTTGTTACTTGTCATGCAAGATTTTTTTTGAACAAAATGATAAAAATGTTATAACAATTTTTTAAAAAGAAATTGTTATTTACAGTTACCATGACTGTATCCAAAAAAACTCGCTGTTTCAATACCCTTTTCTCACAGTAATATTGCTATTTACTGTTTAGAGAACTATACAATATATAGGACAGAAAACATTTGTAGGCATGCAAGCAAGCTTTTTATGCATTAGTGAGTCATGTTTAAACAAGAACACAGACTATATGCAATGTAAAAAATCACTACAACATCAAGTATTAGAGTTGTTGAGACCATAAGTATCAGCATGACTCATCTCAAATCCACTCAATATTTGACTATTCTCATTAGATGATTTCCTGCAAGTGCTATCCTAATTACAAGAATGCATCACCACGTTGGGAAACAAAACACTAAACATAAAATTTAGGACACCAACAAATTCACACTTCCACTCTGATTGAGTGCACGATTTCTCTACTGACAGAATGGATGCAACATTCCACTATTTTTCAGAAACATCTTTTAAGAACAGAATTTATAGCTTTTTGATAATCTACACATTTCCTAACTAGCAAGTATATTTTCAGATCAATAAAGCTCACAGAATATTTCTCAGAAACTCTGGAGGGACTTAAAATAATTTATTGAGCAAGAAACCCCTAATTCCTGGCATCCTGCACACATTTAACTAGTCCATGGAAACAAATGACGAGGCCTAGGCAAGTAAACCGATATCTTCTTGGTCAGTAAGATCTGGTTTTATGAAATTTAAGGGCTGTATACTATATGATGGCAGATCAGGATCTAATAGGGTGCTAGCTGTTGATGTACTCAAGCAGTGAAATAACCATTTCATAGGATATATACCATATGAAATTTCATAGGATTTCTGCACTCATTGACGTTCCCTTTATCTATCTACCGCTCAAAAAAGGATGAGATATATAGCTCTCTAGGGCATAGCAAAAGTCACATCCATGAACTATTTTGCACGGAAATAATAAAAACTTCACATTAGTCGAGTGAGACATGCACATCAATAGACCACACGGTTCCAACAAAAGAATGAAGCTTGTTATTATACAACTCCAAGTTTAAAGTCAGGAGACATAAGGCTTCAGAGATTACCGTCACAATTGCAAGCATAGATAAAACAACCTGATCGAACAAATAATACGCGTTTAACCTAAGATAGCTCCATGAGAAAACAAAGAGGGTGATACCAGCACTCACTGCCTCCTTGGCATTTCTAACGGCAAGTTCAAGTATCTCTGGCTTAATGGAATCCAACCCATCGGGCTGCTGAAGCTTTCTCTCGAGAAACTTGGCCAAAGCCGCCGCCTTGTTCGTTGTCATCGGTCCTCCTGGATGCGCCAACCTTCCCAAATTGCAAAAGGGCGGGGGGACGTCAGATTTTTGGGTCAACTCAAGTCACTCGGTATCTTCAAAAGCCCAATTGGAGTATGAGGTCCATTTGAACAATACCCATTAATCCTCCATCGATCAAGCTTTCTTCAATGAGAGAATTGGGTTCGGGTAGCAAAAGACGGAGACGACATACCTAGGTTGCTGCTGTTGCTGTTGTCGACGTTGGTGAGAAGGTAGTGGAGCAAACTTGCTGCCCCGGAGCGCACGGCGCTCTTCCTCGGTGAGGGAGGCGACGCCCTCTTCTCCGCTCATCTCTCTCGATCGATCGATCGAGGACCAGTCTCTCCACTAGAGGAGGGAGGGCGAATTTTTTATATGAAGTTTCCTACGCGTAGTTCCACTTCTTCTTCTTCTTTTTACGTGGGAAAATAAATCAGATGATATTTAAGTATTTATTTTATAATTTAGATTTATCAATTAAAAATTTATTAACAATAAAAATCATATCTAAAACAAATAGATGTCTCTTTTTTATAGATATTTATTTCATATGTAATTTTTGTCGTTAATGGATCTTTATTTAGACATATCTAAACTGTATAATAAACATTTAAAAAGAAATTAGATCGTATCAAAGCACTTACAATAACATTAAATAATAATGATATTTCTTTTGCAATAGTTGATAGTGTTACCTTAGATTTTAACATTAGAGGAGACTACATGATTTTGTTACTTCAGCAGTGGTTTTAATTAAGTTCAATCTAAATCTCAGTAAAATGGTAACGCAAAAATCCTTCAGATTACTTTACATGATTGTAATCTGAAACTTTGATTTAATCAACATTTTTTTGTTATTAATATATATTTTTTCTCGATTCAAATTCGACACTTCTTTTGTCACATTGAAGTAAAATGCCAACTTTTTTTATCTTACTATTAGTGATTTATTCGTGCAATTGAAATTTAATTTGGTGAAATTTTAATTTTAATAGAATTACTTTATAAAATTAGATGAAAATAAAATTTAAAATTCAAGTTTTTATGTATATTCAAGAATTTGATAAAAATTCAAATTCAAATATTTATACACACAACAGAATTGAAATTTATATTTATTTTATGATAATAATGTAATCTAATTATTTATTATTAAATATTTAATTAATGAAATAAAGTAATTAGTAAAAATGTAATTAATTAATTACATTAATCAATTAACATGTTATATAATAACATAATTAGATCTTTATATACAATTTATCAATAACATTATGTAACAAATATTAATAATAAAATGTATTACTAACAATAATAAAAAATATTACTAATTTTGGATTAATTAGTAGAAAAACTTATTATAAGGACTAAATCTAATAAAAACCCCTAAATTCTTTTCAGACGTGAATTGCAAAGATTCCGACGAAAATGATTTGAAAAAGTATTTAGCTCTGCGTTTCATTTTCGTCAAATTACAAAAGTCCATTACTTAGTACACAACAAAATATTCAAACGAAAAGAAAATAAAAAATTCAGAATTATCAGAATAATATCTGAAAAGTCAAATTTTTAAGAAAATCTAGTACACTCGCTAAAAAGTCTAAATTCCTAAGAGGTTAGTGTACAACAGTACGGTCGAAAAGTTAAAAATAAAAAAAAATAGATTATATACTATTTAAAATAGGATATTTGATACATTACTATTTATATTAGAATTTCAAAATTAAAATAATATTAACGAAATAAAACTTCTCCCTTCAAGATTTTTTTTTTGGTTTAAAAACTTTTCAGGTAATGTTGTTGAGATACTAATTTTTAGTTTTCAATGTGATGATTATTGTTAACGTCTAATTTCTAACCGTCAATTCTAAAAATATAAAACATTATATTGCAGTTTGTTTGTTGATATCACTCTATATATAACTTATTTATTTGCCAGCTTATGTTGCCAAAAATGTAATCTAAACTGTGAAGCATAAAAATAACTTGTGCAATAGTGATCCAATGCGTTCGTTGGCAAACATAAAAGCTTGCTAACGTAAGGTGGTGGGAAATCTGAGCTTCGACAGACGGTCGTCGACTTTGATGGAAGGCTGCGACGCGATGCACAGACGCGGGAGGGCTACGACGATGCGATGACGAACGACTCGCGAACGGCAGGACGGCACGATCGGAGCTTAGTGCCGCAGAATGCTCGACGAGACAAGCGTGACGGCGAGATTGCGAGATCGAGGGTTTGTGTTCGAGCAAGACGGAAAGGGGCGAAAATCAATACTTTAGCATCTAACGGGACGACGGTGAGCGCCAGCAGTCGGAGAGCATGAGATTCAGACGACGGCAGAAGCGAGCGTGAGGAGATTGGGTGGGGGCGATGGTGCAGGTTTCTGACAGCGATGAGATCCGGCAACGATCACGAACGTGAAGGCGTTTCGAGCAGAGAAGAGGCGTAGGCGGCGAGGGCTTCTGCGTTCGTTCAGGAGAAACAGAGATTTTCGATACTCAGGCGTCAGAAAAATGAAAGGGCAGAAAGGGAAGTGATTCGAATTATAATATACATTAACGTCCTAATTATCGGAATTTAAAAATTTTTCTTTTGTGTCAAATACTTTCCATTAGACATTAATCGTTTTAATTTAATTTAAATAGGAGAAATTTAATTTCCAACGGAAGGTATTTAACAATAAAAATTATTTTCATTTCAAGATAAAGTCTTGTCTTGTATTTATCATGTCAAATGATCATTTATTATATTTATTATTTTTTCCATATTTTGTATAATACAATGAAATTATGATTTTTCATTGACAATATTTTAAATTTACTATGCTGAAAATATATTTGCCTCTAATTTTGTATTTATATATTTAATATTTTATTTTAAACTGTAGCACATGTGTAACTAAGTAATCATATTGAGTTGGTAGTATATCGTGTCGAAATAAAATTATATTTATTGTATAGATCTTTCAAAATAATTCAAAAATATATTTTAAATAATTATCGCACTGTTGTGTCCATGTTATCATATCATGTCAAAAATAATTAAGCAGGTGACGTTCGTTAATTTGCTCTTCTAAATTGATGGTTTGGCATTCTATTATTTGAAATTAATAAGAAAATATAAACATCAGGATTTGAATCTTTTGAAGAACATGAAATCATATATCTTAACCAACTTTGAACTTATTACCATGACAAAGTTCAACACAAGCATCTTATAATCGTAAAAATTTTAGAAAATAGGAAATGAATAAAATTTTGAAAGTTTCACTGTAAGGTAGAAACCTAAATTAATAGAAAACCGCCAGCAATAAAGTGTGTTGTTGCTGACATTCAAGACTATTCCACGTAATAAAAAGGTGTTGTGGAAAAATATATACTAGAAACAGGAAGAAAAATTCCTATTGCAATGACTACTTTTTCAAAAATTTTAATGCAGAATTTTTATAAAAATAAAAAAATTAGACTACAATTGCGATAATCTAGTAACTACAATTTTGCAACGCTAAAATGGACCAAAATAACAATAACAAAGTAATAAATACTAAAATTTTCCTTGCTAATATCTCCCTTTTTAGTTGTAATTCCATGCCTGATCTTGGATGGTGAAGACAGAAGAAGATCCAATTGGGAAAGTGATTAAAACTTAGAAATTCATCAGGGTCTACCACAATGATCTGTTTTATAATCTTCATCATAACAAACCTCTCCTTTTCTGTTGTAATTTATCAATTATTGTATGATAGACAACACGGACAAAGGATAAGGCTGAGGGGTATTTCTCTTTAAAACGAGCTTATTCAGCAAGGCTTGACCACATCAAAATAAGAAAGAAGATATCAGATAAAAAAACTGAACGGACTAAATCAAAGTCTACCACAAGCAATTCCAGCAACTCCACGACAACACAAACACGTTGAAAAAAATTAAACCATTATTCCTTCAAGGAAAGAGTACAAGCACTCGAAAATTTTAGACCATTATTCCCTCAAGAAAAAACAATGATGTTGTTGTAATTTAAATATAAAAGAGGGAATAATTTAAATATAAAATAAGGCAGAGGATGCCATGAAGGAGGAAAAACACAAGAGAACATTAATACAGAAGGGTGGATACCTCTTTTAGCATTCACAGATTACCATACACACAGGTTTCCTTTCAATAGCTATCTATTAAAATTTTGTCAAGGCTTGTGAACACTAGGACAGCTGATAACCATACCAAAGCGCATGTAATGTCGATAGGAGTTGAAATGCCCATGTTCTTTGGTTCAATTCCCAGCAGTCTGTGGGGACGTTAATTGCCTCAAGTTGTATTTGGAAAGTTCTTTGTACCTTTTAGCAACCCCAATCAAGCAAATTGTCTGTGGGAATAAAAAGCAGATATATAAATGTCATATAAGTACAGCATAAAAATCACAATATCCTGAAGAAAAATTACATGCTTCAGTTTCATCACCAATGAACATACAAACAAGAAGTCACCAATCTACATGCACCAGTAGTTTAGAAAGTAGGCAAGGAAAAGGCCATGCCACACATGGATACCAGCCCCAAAGCAGGGGACACAATATGCACCAATATTTTCCCCGGTGGTCACAATAAACTAAATTAACCAGAATGACATTAGTAAATGGGGTAGTCGAAGATATGTCTGGACGGATACACAGTGATTACATACATAGATAAGGGAATCAGCAAGATAGTGGAAACTATTATCATAGAAAAGTCACAAGTGCGTACCAGGTGACCCATAACAAAAATTTTATCCAACATAGTTTCATCTATCATAAGAGAATCTGGTCACGTAGTTTGAAAGTCACACTGACCAATCTCGCCATCCATCACTAGACGTTGAAAGTTGTACTGATCCTCTTTTCACTAGTCATCCCATAATGCATGCTTCCTACCCTGTTCAGATGGAATCATACATATCCAAAATATACCATTCTGCATCTTACGGTCTCTCTTTCAACCCAACCATGTGAGGAAATGGTGAAAAGGTTTTTAAGGCATGAACAACATTATCCATATGGAGTTATCTTCAGAATATGGCTGATAATATTATGAGATGGTTATCAACTATCAAAGATACCATGCCATAAACTCATTTAGTAGAATGAAAGTATGAGATGTAATCAAATAGAATATGCCTAACTCGTGTATCTACAATGACAGCATTTGGAAGGTGATGATAATGACTATGACCTCCAAACACTCCTTATGATATTGAATTATATTTTTCCAAGGTCAATACGTCATATCTTATTTTTCTACATTTTGTTGTTTATTTTTGTGATTATTTACAAGCATACTGACCATATAATTCATTGTATGTGACATTTTTTTATACAAATGTCTAAAAATTAAATTTAATTGATTTTAAATATCTATTATAATTTTTTTTCGTATCTTGTAGTTTCAAGACGAAATTTAACATTTCTGTGACATTGTCACATGATTATTATTTTTTTACTTGATACCTCTCCTTTTACCAATATATTTATAATCAAAATGACACTGATATTGAATACCTTCGTTCAGACATAGACATTAATGTAACTTCCATTTGAAAGATGTTTTAATTGATGGAACTTCATGAACAATAAGAATGAAACCATCATACAAATAGCATTTTCTCTAAAATACCTTAAGTTGTTAAAAATATATTCTTCAGTTTTTTAATTTTGAAGAAAGATAAAAACCATATGTAAAAATTAAAAGCTATAATGCCTTATATTTCTAATACCCCCATAAAAGTATCCACTTTCTATGTAGCCGTACATGAAAAGTGCAGTATTAGCAAACCATATCTAACCTTGGCAACTTGAACTATAATTGTTTTTTCTGGATTACCGAGATCCACTTTGTGAGGCTTAGGAACAGATTTGGCAACTGCATTTATAATAGTCATTCTATCAACACCTGTATTTGCACGAGCTTCATATAACACTGCAAACTGCAAATTGAAAATGTGAAATTTTATTGATAAACTAAAGTTAATTTGAGAAAAAAGGATGTTATCAGTAAATTATTGTGCAGAAATGAACATTATTGTTTCAGACATCATTCTATATGTAATAAATTTAAATATATTATTCAACTCAATTATGATAGTATCTTTTTCTTGTTTATCATTTTGAATTTGAAGTCAAAGACCTTTTGGTGTATAAAAAGATGCATAACATAATTCAAATAGAATACAAAGTTTAGCAACTTGCAAACAGAATCTTGACTCTTGCCAAGCATCCTCTAGGGAAAATATGCTTATCCTACTTTTAAAGTGTGTCAGCTCACGCATCATCACTCATATCAAATGGAAATCACTTCCATATTCATGATATGATGAAAGAGATGTCTGATCAATCAAAAATAGAATCTCTAATAATACATGTCAAATCTAACAACTACAAAATTACAGTATAAAGACAAGATCATCCCAAATCATTATAATTTCAACGCAATCTGGTCGTAGGAAGGTAATATGTAAAGGTGATTCATACTCAAAGAAAAAAGCATTAAGTTCATGTATGAGGGAAAATGCCACCAAAAAAGCAAGTATTACAAATCTATCTACCACCGTTTAAATAGGGGCTTAGACAATTATAAGAGTAACTGAGAATTTGTCTCTAGGGCCTTTTAGTGCAAGAAAAACATGTTCCCAATGCAATCGCTATTACAAAACTAGCTTACATGCACATGCCAATGCATTTGCACATTAATTTTGATCAGCTTATTAAATACCATGATATGACATTTTTTGAAATTATAGTGAATATGTCAATCTTTGATGTATTTATTTCACATAAATTATTCACCTTTTTCTTATTCAAGAATATAGTTTTGATATATTTTTTACTGAAATATTATTGAAATGCACATAATCTGATAATCATAACTTATAAGTTTATAACTGCACCTATAATCATTATTAAAAGCCACTAAAATATATATATGATGAAAACATGGAGTGTAAAATTAACAACGATAGAAACAGTGATGAAAGGATAAAATTAAATGGTCATGAGATCCCTCAAAGTAAGAATTTTAGATAGATGTATAAGTTACAACAGATGCATTATATAAGATTTTACAAAATCCAATTACAAAACTGAGTACAAAATATACCAACTACTCATGGCACCATTAATTTAATACACCAATCCGATGACATAAAGTGGTGATGCTGTCCAACTGCTCGGATGGACAGCTTTATGCTATTATCATATTATGTAGTCCTAAAGATAGAAAGATATGATATCATAAATCAAATAGAAATTCTAAGCCTTAGAGATGTCTCCTCATTGCAATCATAGATTCAAGAAAACTGCTATATGCTTTCCATTAGTAACTCGATAGTCAAAATTTGAAAACTACAAAGCAACAAACTCAGATTCATTTGTATATTACAAAATACCAACAAGCCACCATGGTCAGACAAGGGTATTTGTTTCACAAACACCAATAAGGGAAAGACACCAGATAAACAGGTGATGGCATTAATGGGAGAGAGATTCTCTTCTGCTAATAAAAGTAAAAAGAAAAAATAAACTATGTTCAATTAAAATTATACCAATTTCTAACAATAAAAGACATCTTTCTAACAAACTAAAAAGTAAAACTTTGGGATTAACATAATTTCTGAGCTTCACCTCAAAGTCATTTTGTGGCACCTTGGCATATTGGAACAAATGATTATTCATAAAATCAAAATTTTTGTAATTTTGATATTTTGACTAGGGAGGTGTACGTAGGTTGTAACCAAGAGGAGATCATGGTTTTGTGCTTTGAGATTTTCTGCTTTGATGGTATTGACATTTTTTGTTTTAACATGGGTGTGTATATATAATAGGTCAATAAATTCCCATACTAGTGAGTGCATTTGGATTTCCCTAGGCAACATAAAGTAGTCTTAATTAAGTTCCATATCCAACATTATATTCTTGAAAGGAAGAGCTTTTTGTCTTAGTGTACCTTTTGTGGTATAACTGATGTTGAAGCCTCAATTGGAAAATGTTCCAAGATCAATGGTTTAATTGCCCTTGATATTTCCTCTTCTGAAGCGTAGCAAGTTATCTCAGCTGGTAAAATTCGTAGTATAAATCTGGACAAAGCAAAGAAAAAGAAAAGTATTGACAACGAACACCAGAGAAAATAAATGAAAAATCTAAATACCAAAGAGTCTGAGGATTAAAAGAGAAGAAACTACTCTCCTTTCAAGAATCAGACAGCTTTTCTCAAAAAAGGGATTTGTAAACAGAAGGCCCATTTACCTTGACATATGCTTCCGTGTAGATGCAGCTAAGCTCATTATGTGTTCTATGATTGCAGCGGGACCAGGATCTCCAGGCCTTTTATTCATTTGGATGAAGATAACACCATTACAGCCAGAATCAAGACTTACAAAATGTCTCTGTTTAATCACAATACAAAGGAAATATCATATGAGAAACAATGTAGACATATATTCTTTCTCTACATTTTTTTCTATCTGATGTGGTTTCCTTTGTTAGTTTATACATAGTTAAGTCACTTTCACTATTTTTAAGTTTTAGCCATATAATTTTGTCTTTCATATACCCCCTACCATCCTCTACAAGATTTTATTCTCATTCCAAAGGATGCAATGAAATAGGCAATCATGTGAAAGCTAAATTCCAAAGGATCTTAAAGGGGCTTTCTCAGCAATAGCATTTATGTGATTGAGTAATTTTGTAAGGTCCAATTATGTTTCAAAAATGTAAGCATTTGTTACAGATGGTGCACCCACATATGGCTAACGTTGTCTTGTTTATATCTTATAATCATAACTACTAATGTGTAAAGAAGGTTGGATGAACTAAATGGACTAATTTGATGGAGTGAGAAATATAAAACATGATTTCCAAAACTATGTTACAGACACCAGTGCCAATCTATTTGAACTTAGATTGACAATTCGTAACAAAAGACAAACATTGGTGTAACAACAAGGTTGTTCCATTATAACCTTCAGATTATGAGTTTAAAGTTTATAAAGCAACCTCTCCACTTGGAGGTAAGATTGTGTACAATTTGATCCTTCCAGGACCACATATTGGTGGGAGCATTGTATACTTTGTTTATCCTTTTTATAAGTTTGTGTTTATCAGAAATGGGATAATAATAATGCTGACAAACTTGTTCTTATATACCTGCAAAAACTGATTCATGCAGCCTGTTATGTAACCTATTTAGAAAAATACTAAGTGTACAACACTAGTGCAGGAGCGCAGCATAACCAGACATACCTTATTTCTATCTCTCAGCTCCACAAGCTCATCTTCGATCCTCTCATCAACTGGTTTGTATTCAGCTTTATTGCCACAATCATATTCTACCGAGTTGCCATATGAGCATTGTCTTTTTGCAGGCAAGTCATTTTTTTCTTCTAGTTTGTTATTGTTAGCATCCACAGAATCAGCATCTGTTCGATGTCTTTTTCCAGATAAATCCTTATTTTCATCTTTCTGCTTGTCAGCGGATGGTTTCTCACAAGCTGGACTGGAATCCTCATCACTTCCAGAAGAATCAGAATACTCAAATTTTGTTATTTTATTTAAAGGTTTTTTAGGGATGGTTTTGCATTTTGGACCAGCCACTTTTCCATCCATGAGTTCTTCAGAGATCTGTGAATAGAAAAGAAACTAGATAAGAATAAAAATGAATCTATTGTCTTAAAAGAAGAAAACTGGTAGTTTTATCGTGCATAACCTTTGCAAAACATACGCTTCAGATGAGAGGCAAGCCCGAAGCCTGCCATACTCATCTATGTATATATTTTTTTATAGAATAAACAAGTTGAGGCCTTGATATATCTGTATAGCATCTTGTCTGCACAGGCTGCTATAATATAGTGTACCGTTTACCAGTGTAGCATAATATGTAAGAGAATCTTATTAATTGGATGCAATGAAGAATACCATACCACGTAGAAGTGCAAATACACACTAAACATATCAAGATTATCTCATGTATCAACTACAAATTTCCATGCAAAGGAAAGGTACCAATTTACAATATTTTGCAAATATCTTATTAAAGCATCCTCCATACTCTGTGTTTGGTTATAAGTATCTTAATCAACTTTACGAAGACAGGTTTGACCTGCTAGTCCAGTAGGACTCTTAAGTAATACCTCGTTCAGCAATCGAGATAGGTATTTTGGTAAATTTATTTAATATATACAACGAAAGAGAAAGAGGGCACTTCAGCGGTTATGCAAGAAAGATGGCACTTCAGCGGTTAAGCAAGAAAGATGGCAGGGTGACAACAGAGAAGAGAAATCACAGGAAAACTCATCTCTTTTCCAGAAAACGACGTTTTTAAGAAAGGAGAACATGAGGCGTACGGTTTCCAGAAGCTCGATTGCTTCATTCGCCGCCTGGCGTTCCCTCCCGCCATCGCAAGTGATCAAGAAACCTTGAACTCCAGGACGAAGAGGATACGCCCCTTTCCGCACCGGCTTCTGTTCAATGACAAGCACACCAATCAACAAAACAGAACGCACCGGGACAGCAACAACAACCTGTGGTGGTAGAGAACGCGAGAGGTAATAATAACAACGATAGCATTACGCTATGGGGAAGGTACTTCCTCTTCTTCGGCTTCCCGGCGTTGCCAGCGGATCTGGAATTGCCGTCCGACGCCATCGCCGTCTTCCGCTGCCTCCTCGGCGACCTGCACTTGGGGTTTGCGTGGGGGTTTTGAGAGGAAGGCCGGGGGTCCGAGACGATGCCGTACAACCCGACCCGCTTGGAAGTAAACCGTCAGCGCTTCTTTTTTACTTGCGAAATTAATAATAAAAAAAGAAATTCATCTAACAAACACTCAAATTTTCTCATCCCTTGCTACGAAAAATTCTGTGAAAATCTCGACCTAGTCATTTTGACCTTTATTTTCTTGAATAATCTTTCATTAATTTGTATACCATTTTATCTGACGTATTTTCATTCTACTCTCTTTAGAATCGTTTGAGTCATAATGCTTATGTTCTTTTATTATTATTTTTAAATATAAAAATAATTCTATTATTTTTAAAATTAACATGAATGTTGAGGTTAAACATATCAATATTTAAGTTTTATTCTTTTAATTTCATTAAATTCCAACACATCCATAAATATCTAATTTTTAAATTCTATACTTTTTTTCAATAATTACTCAAACATAAAAAAGTATTTTTTATAAATTCTAGACTTATCTTTCATTTTCCATAGATACAAAAATTCAAAGAATAAGAAATCAAGCGAATTTACTCAAGTTTCATATATATTATTTCACTCTTTTGCACATAAAAAGAACCAACCCCCCCTTATATATGAGAAAGATAACGAAAAGTAATTTCGCTGTCAATTTTCTTGAACACAAACATGTTAAAATGCTATAAGTATTTATTTTATTATTGAAATACATCAATTTAAAATTATTAATAATGAAACAAATATTTAGATCCATTTAACATTACATTAAAACAAAATATTTTCTTAAAAAATCTATTTATTTCAAACAAATCATTCATCGTTAATAGATTTTAAGTTGATATAATTAAACTATAAGATAAATACCTCTAACATTTTTTTATTACAATTCTATTTTTTAAAATTATTATTATAAAGAAATATAAATAATTATTATTTATAATTCAACGATGATGAAAGATTTTTATTATATTAACATAAATCTGAATCGTTACGTTCGCACTTAGCTATTAAATGTCCTGTCTTATTAAAAAAAAAAAAGCGTGGGCAGCGTGACCACGTGTGCATGTGATCCTCGCTTCGCTGCCTATAAATAAGAACGGATCCGATCGGTCGACCGTCGTGTCTTGTTCGCTTCTGAAACCGCCTGCGAGTGCGCGCTCGCCAACTGCCGTGCTCGTCTTCGTCGCTTTCCCGCAAACCTAGCGGCATTAACACCACCAAATCGCCTGGATCGGGATGGGCCGGGGAGCGGCGGGGGAGAGATGGATCCTGTTGGTGACGGCGAGGTCGCCGACTAACATCGCCGTCATCAAGTACTGGGGGAAGCGGGACGAGTCCCTCATCCTCCCCATCAACGATAGCATCAGCGTCACGCTCGACTCCGCCCACCTATCCACCACCACTACGGTCGCTGTTAGCCCTGCCTTCGGTTCGGATCGGATGTGGCTTAACGGGAAGGTGGTGGATTTGTAGTGCTTCGTGTTTCTGATGGGGGGACGGGGCTTTGCGTAGGTTGTTCTTGATGTCATTTTCTTCGTAGTGTAGGAGATTTCGCTCTCCGGAGGGAGGTTCCAGAGCTGCCTCAGAGAGATCCGCGCCCGTGCCGATGATTTTGAGGACGAGGAGAAGGGGATTTCTGTGAAAAAGGGGGACTGGGAGAAGCTACATGTCCACATTGCGTCGTTTAACAACTTCCCCACCGCAGCTGGATTGGCTTCTTCCGCCGCGGGCTTCGCTTGTTTTGGTGAGCCTATGTGATCCAATAAATACAATTTAGTTGAAGCTCCTTGTGGAGATCATGTTCAACTAAGTGCTGTTCGACCTTTACGTGCAGTTTTTTCTCTTGCAAAGCTAATGAACTTGAAGGAGGATTGCGGCCAACTTTCAGCCATTGCAAGGTTCACCCTTGGAAACATCGTTTTTTTTCGTAATCCCTTGCTACTCTATGTGAAAATTCTATAAAAATATCATCTTGGATGTTTTGACCCTTTTATCAAAGGTCAGGCTTCTCAATGCCTTCCTTACGTTAATTTCACTCTTGATTTTCAATGGTGTATCACTCCGTTGATTTTTTAAGTTCTATGTTTTACCCTGAAAAAAATATTTTGAACATAAACGATGACAATTGACAACCTCTCAATGTATCTATTGTTCGGCACGATCTTCCTTCTTCATGACCACTGCCATTTAATGCATTGAGTTTTGCCCTTCATTCTGCAATATATGTGCAACAAGAACCTTCTAATACGTGGCTTGCCTTTTGGCAATTTTGTTGGTTTGCCATAACTTTGCAAAAGATATAATAAATAATAGGTATTTTTTTGATAATGGTGTTTTTTTCTTGAGTTTGAATCCAGGACCTCTTCCCACGTAATAAAGTGGAAGATTAATTGTATTATTCTATTGTTGGTAATATTAAGTATTTTTATTTCTAATTTTTTTTCTCACATTGTCTTTGCATCATTAATGTTGTATTGCTGCGCCATCTGCAAATGGACAGATGACATACTTTGATGTATCCTAAAAAATTATCTGGTATCTATCAAGTATTACACTTTAAGGTTCTATTTGTATCACTTAGAAAGTTAGGAATTGAAAAGTTGAGAAAAATTTTCCTAACTTTTTGAAGTTTGTGTCATACAAGAAAATTGACCCAACTTTCTTACATATAAAAGATCAGAGGTTCTAAACTTTTAGATTTTCTCCTATCTGAAAGTTAGGAAAACAACATAGGAACCGTTTTCGTTTCCCTCTCTAGCATTGTCTTGTTGTCTCATTGTACTTTGTGTTTCATGTCCTCAGAGTATCGGAGTGATACAAGTGTTTGTCTTAATCGTATGTTGCTCCATCTTCAACTCTCACTTTGTCGTCCTACCCTAAGTGATTTTACTTAATAAAAATAACAGAAAAATAAGAATGTAAATAATGAAATTTTAAATAATAAAGATTATATTAAAATACATTATAAAAAATTATATTTAAAATAAATAAATATTTAACAAATTATATTATAAACATGCTCGGCAATTTACTTCTATGTCAATATCTTTGATTTATGCTTTTTAAAATTTATGTTCATAAATAATTAAAATAAATGATTTTTGATTTCCATATCCAAATCACAAAAAGAATAAGTGATAATATTTAATTAATTTATTTTTAATTTCAAGTATGTATTATAAGTAAATTAAGAAAATTTTTTCAACAACTATATAATTTTTCTAACTTTCCATAAATGACATAAATATCTTCAAATTTTACTTTCCCGACTTTATTCTTAACTTTCTTGACTTATTGATTCTTAATTTTTCTGACTTTTCGTTTTTTGATTTTCCTAACTTTCTAGGTGACATAAATGGACCCTAAATGACTAGAACATCTTCTCTTTCATATGTTTTTTTGTTATTGTTATTTCTTCTTCAACTTCCTTGCAGTATCTTAGTGTTATTAGCTTTAGACAATTTGACCCTATATATCTTTAAGTGGGTTGCTCATAAATGTTATGTTATTGCTCTGCATCAGCATCTTGAATTCAATGGTAAGACTTTGTCTTGTTGCTTGTTTTGAATGTTGATTTGAAATTTTCTTACAGACAAGGATCAGGAAGTGCATGTAGAAGTCTCTATGGTGGATTTGTGAAGTGGAACATGGGAAATGTCAGGAATTCTAGAAATCCATGTTGTCTTGGTTGTTATCTGTATTGTCACATCTTTTTGGGTGCTTTAGTGACTATATTATATTTGCTATTCCCAGGATCCAACTGGATGTGATAGTTTAGCAGTCCAGCTTGCCGATGAAACACACTGGAGTGACCTTGTCATTATTATAGCAGTGGTACTATTCTTCATCTTATTCTTCAATGGTCAGTTGATTTTCCATATCAACCAGATAACTATTATATTTGTTTTGTTATTCTAGCTTGTGGTCTCCCTGTGTTTATCATCCTTAACAACATATGTGTGACAATTCTTTCCAGCCCAAATAGCACCTCTTGTAAGTTAGGATCGTCCACTTTTTTCCTGCTTGAAATATATCTGTTACTAATATTATTGATAAGGTTGTTGTACATACAGTCACACTAACAATTTGCAATGCTGTTCTCTATAAGCTAAATTTTGTGCAACTGATCATCATGTGGGAATTAAGGGATAAGGGATATCTTCGGATGTTGTTTTTTTTTAAGAAGCATTGAACTGATATAAGGTTACAACATGGGATTTTTTTCTGGTTTATCTAGGTTAGATTGTGAATAGACAACTATGGATTAGCCAGGTATAAGTTAGAGCCATGGTTATCTTATGTCTGGGTAATTTGTTTATAATGATGTGGTTATGTTCCTGAAAATTACAATTGCACGCTTTATTTTATCTCTTCCCAGATTATTGTGGTCAAATCTTGATGATTTCATTGCTAAATCTAGGTAAGCTCAAGGGAGAAGGAAACAAGTAGCACTACTGGCATGCGTGGCAGTGTTGAAACAAGTGCACTTCTTTGTCACAGGGCCAAGGCATGTTCTTAGCATTTAATATTCATCTCTAAGAATTTTCATTGTATTCATTTGGTATATTTTGAGGGTGTGCTTTAGTGCACTGGCAATGTTGCTCCATTATGACATGGAGGTCATGAGTCCAAATCCTAGGAAATGCCATTTTCATTTATGGGAGCATGCTGCACAAAATTAGACCCTTCCCCACATTGATGGGAGCCTTGGGTTTGTCCCTTTTTATTCGTTTTGTTATAGTTTGGACAACACAAAACGTATTTTTGCATTGAGGCTTGTCTTCCTAGACCTACATTCATCAAATTCTTTTTTGACATTTATTATTGGGAAGCCAATACCCTGAAAGTTTAGTTGTGCTTTAATTTCATGAGTCTTTATTGTTCACATTGTTAATTCATTTTGAAATTGGCATTTAATTGTTTATGATTATGATGGTATTATCTGATTGGATAGGTGCTAGTACCTGGATTGATATTGCAAATGGAAGAAGCTATTAGGAATCGAGATTTTGCATCATTTGTAAAGTTGACATGTGCTGACAGCAACCAGTTTCATGCAGTCTGTATGGATACTAGCCCTCCAATATTCTACATGAATAATACATCGCACAGGCATGATCTGCTCTGCGTTATAAGTACTTTTTTGATGAAAAAGTTTTACTTAATTTGAACTTAAGTTGCATAAGCGTTCTCTAAATATTTTCTACATCATCCCACTAATTATGTATAAGTTTAGGGATAGTATATATGAGTGAACTCAAAGAAAATAAAGTATGAAGGCAAACCATTTCAAGGCAATCTCCTAGGTATTCAGGCATGATTTGATCAGGCGTGGATTGGCCACCTTGCATTGTCTTAGTTAGGAGAATCTTCTCTCAAAATTTTTTAATTATATGATTATATATGCATGCATACATTTTTGGAATATATTGAAATATACACATTAGTATTATTACACTTTGTAGTTTGATGCCATCTGAGGAGTATCTTTGTATTTAAATGCTATACTTATGTACGTACATACATATGTACATATATACATGAAAAAAAGTTGGCACCTTAATGACTGGCACTTTGTTGATTCTCTGCAATATGAGTGAAATAAAGGAAAATGATGTATGTTATTGACAGACTTTTGCAGCTTGAGTTAGTGGCAATATGTTGCCTCCTTACATTTTTCAAAATCATCAGACGAGCACTGCCGGCTGTATGTTTCATTGTTTAGTTAACTTATATGGGCAACGAGCAACTTGCCAGTGTGGAACTTTCTTTTCATCTTCATTATTTATCCTTATTTGAAAACCTATATTTTTTAGATTAAAGCTTCAACCAATTTACATTTTTACCTTTTCAGAATAATAAACTTCATGGAAAAATGGAATAAATATGAAGAAACACCCCAGGTATGGCTTTTCTTGAGAAATCCTCTTTTATTTGTTTTTTATTCAGTAAGAAATATGCTGACAGGGTGAACACAACACGCAAGGTTCCCACCAATGTATGGTTTGGGATGAGCCTAATCATCTCCATAAGTGGAGAGATTGTTTCTTAATATTTTAATCTATGATTTTCATGTGACAATGGAGCAAGCTTAAAGTTTCACCAAGTCTTACATTCTCATCATGAAATATGCTCGTGAAAAGAAATTTCACCTTTCTTTGCTAAGGATAATGGAAAGAACTTTACACAAATATATATTTAATAAGGATCAAGAACTAAAAAAATGGATGCCTTTGATAACCATTCAAGAAAAAAATCAATGCCTTAATCCTACCATATGTGGTTAACAACAAAATTTTTTCCCTCTCTCTGCATTTCTATCCATCACTGTATTCTCTGCTAGAATATATAATGTCATATCCTTTTTTACTGTACTTGATTACATAATTTTTAATTTTCCCTTATCCCTTTTAGTTTCATCCAAATTTAGATGTTTGAAAAATAGTTTAGAAAATAAATTTTCTCTTCATTACCAAAGAAATAATGAAAATGGAGTAACTAGTAGATGAAACATAATTCTAAGGTAAAAACTGCTAGGTTTATGTTTTATTAAGACATCAAAAATGACAACCAGATCTTAAATTAGACATGCAACAATAAAAAATGAGCACCTGGCAGTTGACCAGAGGTTTTAGTCATTTTTTATTGAGTTCATTCATTATCAAGTTTCAAAAAATTCTCATAAATTTGTGTTCTTTAAGATCTACGTTGTTTCCACCTACTTAATACAAGCCACTCCATTTTTATCAACTGGAACACTTGACCATATTAAAGTCTTAGGTTAATATTTGATCTTCAGTGATCTTGCTTGGTGTCAATTACAACAAACAACAATCCAAGCTATGTGATCCTATTATGTGGAGACAGCCACATGAATCTTTTTTTTTTTCAAGTATTTCTATTTATTGTCAAATTTTCTATTAAATTACATAAATTTAAATCTTTTCTTACAATTTCTAACTAAGTACTTTTAGGCTTATCTCTACTTTTTTTAATTTCTTTTGCACTAATTAATTCTCCTCCCTTACTGCTGTATTCTTTAGTTTCCTAGGGATATGGTCAAATTGTCTAAGTCAATTTTTTCTTATTTTCAATAGGTGCAACTCTTACTCTATTCCTAATAAAATCGTTTTTTACTTATCCCTTATAATATTATCATTCGTCCATATTAGCACATACATCTAAACAACATTAATTTTTTGTATATGTTCATGCTTTACAATCTAACATTTTAAAACATAAAGTATAATTGGGCAAATGACAATTTTTCATTCAATTTTAAGGGTATTCTCTTATCATACAATACTCCAAAATCATTTCTCCACGTCATTCATCTTACTTCAATCTTATGAATAACATTCTCTATAATTTTATTATCACTGCTTATTATAAATAATAAATAATTAAAAATCTTACTTTTATGAATTTCATGATCATCTAAATATATACCTTCATCATTATTTCTATTATTGTTGAATCTATATTCCATATATTTAGTTTTTAACTTAATCTAAATCCTTCAGAAGTGTCTCTCTATAATTCTAACTTAGAACTAATTTCTGACTTAATTTTATCAACTAAAACTATATTGTTAGCAAATAGCATACACCAAAGTATTTCTTCTTAAATTTTCTTAATTATTTTATCTATAACCAAAACAAATTGATAAGAGCTTAGAGAGAACTGTTGGTGTAAGCCTATGCCTATAGAAAATTCTTTAATTTCTCTTATAGTTTCAACACTAGTGACTGCATTATTATACATATCATTTATAATATCAATATATCCTATTATTATTCTTTTCCTCTCTAAAATCCACCATAACCAGTTTCTAGGTACTTTATTATAAGCTTTTTTTAAATCAATGAAAACTATATATGATATCCTTTTTCTCAATTCTAAAATTTTCTACTAGTTGTTTAAGTAAATGAATAACTTCTATTGTTGATCTATGACATAAATTCAAATTGATTTTTTGTGATTTTAGTTACATGTCTTAGTCATTGCTTAATTACTTTTTCTCGTAATTTCATGGTGTGACTTATTAACTTAGCATCATAATAGTTATTACAATTATATATGTTATTCTTAAAAATAGATATTAAAGAACTCTTTCTCAAATCATTTAGCATGTTTTTGATTTTTAAAATTATATTAAAAAGTTCAGTTAATTACATAATCCTTACTTCACCCATATACTTCCATACTTCGGTGGGAATACCATCTAGTCCAATAATTTTCTTATGTTTCATTTTCTTAATGGTTTCTTCTACCTTCAAACAACTAATTCTTATAAAATTACTACAGTTTATATCCTTTTTATTGCTTCCTGAATTTTACATGTAGAAGTTGTTTGGTGTCAATTATGATTCAAAAATTCTTATTTTCCTCTCTTTGCCCTTCTAGTATTTTCAGTGTACACCATTTTCCATCCAAAATGACCACATTTATAGGACTTTTTACCTGTTGTCATTATTGCTTAGAGGAATTTGTTATGCGCCATTGATGAGGCAACTTCACTCAAATAGACGTAAGCATCATGTACAAGGGAAAAGCATAGGGCCAGGAAATTTGAAATTGACGAGTATGCAACTGAATCTGAATTACTGGATCTGCTAAATGTTAAATTTATCATGCATATGTCCATCTGTTAGTACACTGCTGCACATGTTTTATGAATTATTGGACTCTGCAAACAAGTTTGTCCATGACAGGTAGCATATACCTTTGATGCGGGGCCCAATGCAGTCATGTTGGCACCTAACAGAAAAACTGCTGTGCTTTTGCTACATAGGCTTCTATATTATTTTCCACCACCTCCAGAGACTGACCTGGCAAGGTTAGTACATCAAATTTAGATCCTATTATGAACACTGCATTGTCTTGCTGAATTTCAATTGGAATGTGACATGTTTTTCTACTCAAGGCATGATTGGTTGAAGGTGTGCTGCATTCACCATCCACACTATCTACTTATCCCTAAAATAGAAAATTGTATATATATTTGGTATCTAGAAATCTGATATTGTTTTTAAAGTATTGACAAGAAGGTCGTAGTTTTGGTTCATAACTATAGTTGTGGATGAGTTTATTTTCGTCACCTGACTGATATTTGTAGTCTAATATTTCCATCTTTTTCTAAAAATAATTTATATGTCAAGTGCTATTACATATCTTGCTTTCATACTATCTGATTGAACTCCCAAAACAAAAAAAAGTCAATCCTGATTGGCATTTGTTTTCAGCTATCTATTGGGGGATAGGTCAATATTAGAAGAAGCTGGTTTAGGGTCAATCAAAGACGTTGAAGCCTTGCAACCTCCACCCGAAAGCAAGAATAACAACAGTTCACCCCCAAAATATGCTGGGGACATAAGCTACTTCATCTGCACTAGGCTTGGGGGAGGACCGATACTACTCACCGACGAAAACCAGTCCCTTCTTCATACTGAAACGGGTCTACCCAAGTAATGCCTGGAGATTGTGCGCGATTCACCCATCTTTCCCAACCATTTCAATAAGTGAGGACGAACTGGAGCGTCTTTAGTCCCAAACCATAGATTTGGGATGAACAGCGACCCCTGAATCATTCAACTTGTTCTGCTTATTAGATTTGATGTAAATCTGCACCCCATATGTAATTGTCATTATTTATGCAATTAACAGCTCGAGATTTCAGATGCTACTTTTTGGGATAAATGCTCTTCGTTCTAGATATGGTAGGAGCATGTGTGGATAGTCACTGATATACCGATTGTATTCGTACTCTTTTTCGTAGAGTTTGAAGTATGAGGTTGGTATTATTTTGGTGGGTGGGGAAAAGATACTCGTGTAAAATCATGAACCAAACCAAGATATTGAACGTGATTTCGCCTTGGGTTGTAACGGCGTCGTCCCATAATTTCCTAATCCTCTAACGAACTGCAATTGTCAGATCACTACCTAATTTCATACGTCATTCGAAGGCACACATTACGATACATCACTCTCGAGGAAACCGTAGTATTTTTAGTGCAGAACAAGAAGAATTTGTGTGGAATCGTCTGACATCTGCTAAAAATATTATCACCACCTATCAACAGGATTGTATTAAATAGAACGAGTTTACAAGAATGGGTAATGCCTCTGCATAATAGGGGAAATTGTCAATATTGTATGCACAAGGTTTCGTAAATATGTTTTTCAGTTTCGTTAAATTTAGGAATGGAAGCGCAGAAAAAACTAAATAAATCATAACGAATGCACGACAAAATAAATAAAAATCAATCGTCTCAAATTTACAAAATTGATTTACCGTTGTCCATCACAAATATACATCTCCAGAACCGCTAGAAGTTACAAAAATGTGATACCGAAATGAGCGCCATTATCTTCACGAGCTACCTCAGCAAAATCCCGAAAGCTTTCTGGTGTCCTTTATGCTTTCACACAAGATGTGCACTTGTCGGCTAGGAAAACCTTAATCTGTATCACAAATCAGCCTGTATTTACAGTTGGACGATGCATGGAAAAGCCTTCTGAGATTTAAGCTCACTTCATGAAATTTTCTTGATGGGAGAACTTGTCCATCAGAAAAAAATTCTTAATTCAGTTAGATGTGCAGTTGTTGAGACCCTTCCAGCTATCTAAATAGGGTGGTGGGTTTCAGTAACTTATAAAAGAATCGATCATCGTTGTTTCTTTAATTCCTCAGTACCGACTGTAATATGAATAATCTGAGTATTTTCTGTGTGGATTCCCATGAATACTCCAGGAATATTCTGAATATCTATTGTTGCTTCCTCTATCAAAGCGGCTATAATGGGCATCATCGGAGTCTCTCCGTGCCATGTCATTACCTTTCCTACGAATTGCTCTCTTTTCCTCTTCAGCATCATATTGCCTCCGCTGAAATATGCAAACCATTGAGAGAATTTAAGAATGAGATCGAAAAGCAAAGTTCAGCTGAAAAGAGAATGTTTTAGTGTTGCGAACAGGGAAGTATCCAGTTAAGTTCAAGATTTCTTGTGAGACTAGCATTTTTTTTTCCTTTTCTGATTGTTTCCATTTTTTTTAGATTGTCACCCACTTTTTTGACTTTTCCGAATTGTTCCATTTTTTGACGAACCTTTGACGGATCTGAGAGTACAGTATATGCCTCTCCTATCATCTTGAACAGACGGTCTGCATCCATGTGCACCTCCTTACAAACATCCTTCCAGACAGCATCATCACCGTTTTCACCCTTTACTAGGAGCTGACTGGCCTGTACACATGATAAAGCAAAATTACCAAGTAGAAAATGTGAACGATCTAATTTAATATGTTTGAGAGGATTGAAACCTTATCCGGATGATGCTTCAGTGCAGCTTTGCGATATGCCTTCTTGATATCTGCAGCACTGCTTGAAGATTCAATTCCTCTGCACATGGAAAAGGACTAGAAGTTGAGTTTGCAAGAGGATGACATAAAGGTTAGCAAATAAAAAATTTCTGTAACCATCACCAATCAAAGTCAAAATTTTCAAAATTAGACCAGATATCGACTTCCGTAGAATGAAAGGATGGTCATTTATGGGTTCGACTGCTAAACCAGATCAGTCAAGCCAGTGATGGCAACATAATGTCACAATTGATAACTAAATAATTAATTATTACAGGATGCATCTATCAAAAATCATATCAATTTCAAAATATAGGGTATTTATTGCTGATTAGAATGATAGAACCATAATATTTGAAAACATAGTGTTAGAGAATATTAATGTATTAGGGTTAAAGGTTATGCATGGGTTTAGTCCCACATTACTTAAATTTTAAATGTCCTCTTTGTATAGCCTCTATATATAGAGGTTGTTAGAAACATTAGAGTCGCTTTATATTCTATGTTATTTTGAATGACCAGTTTATATGGATATATGTAAGGGAGAATGACTCCCTATATTTATCTGTAAACCCTCCAATATGAGTGAATCTATCCTTCCTTTTCAATCATAACATGATATCAGAGCCTAGGGAAAAACCCTAGGTATTCCAATATCTATATATATTTGTAACATGGAATAACCCTGGGCATTCCTTTACGATATCTATATTTATTTGTAATCCCTCCAATATGAGTGAATCTATCTTTCCTTTTCAATCATAACATGGTATCAGAGACTAGGGAATAACCCTAGGTATTGCACCTTATCGTTCTCCTAAACTCTCCTATCTCCCACCCTTCCCACGTATATCCTCCAGCATTGAAGTTGCCCCTCTCTTCTACTAGACTTGGTACCTTTTGCAACTGCCAGCAGTCTCAATTCTCTCCCTGCCAATGATGGAAGGACTCCTTCAATGCCACTGGTGACTTACAGCCGACAGTTGGTCATGTTGTCTTTACTCTATGGCTGCCTTAATCTATTCCTCTCAAGTTTTAGGGTTTATGGGACACCCTAAGTAAAAATTCACTCCACTTTATCAAGTATTTGACTCCATCAGCAAGAAAATGGCAAGCTCCAAGGACACTTGGACAAAAAACTCAACCACTTTTGTGAAACTCAATACCAGCAATTATTATTATGGTCCAGTGCATTTGAGGCTTTCCTAGGAGTACACCGGAGAATTAATCATATTTTGGAATATCCTCTCGATGACAGCTAAAAATATGCAGATGATTGTGCAGTTATATTAGATTATCAACAATCTTGACAAGAACATTGCTCCCAACATATCCAGAATCAAACTTGCAAAGAAGGTTTGGGAGACATTGCACACTACTTATGGTAACAAACAAAATATTGCATGTGCATGCAAAATTTATGAGTAATTATTTACTCATGGGGGAGCACACTGTCCACGATTACTACAACACCCTCCAATCACTACTTGATGAATTGAAGATCTATCAGACCTTTGTTGTTGATATTGCTACTATGAAAAACTTGTTGTCACCATTTTTCTTGCAGGCATGAACCTTGATTTAGCTACCCAAGCTTTTTGCATCTTAACAGCCTCCACATGTTTTCTACAAAGCAAGTTGCCTTGTCTTCCACAATTGTAGGATGTGAAGATCGTGGTAATGGTGCTCCACATAGGTGAGGGTGTTCTGGTGGACATAATTGAACTCCGCATAAACATTGTGGGAGAAATAATCATCCATCTTATTGATATTGGGGAAAGTTTCATCGGCCTCCATTAGCTCATTTCATCCCTTTAGACGTTGCATCCTCTTCTGATGTGCCACCTTCACAGAGATTTGTCACCATCTCTCAATTCAGCTGTAACCCGCACAGTCATCTACCACCACAACTACCTATGCCATCAACTTAGGCATAAATGCTCTGCATGCTACTTCTAATAGTTTCCAGATTCTAGTACTTCCACTCATATGTTAGGCATAAAAAAATCTATTCACATTTGTTCCATAGCACTTGCTAATTGACAAAATTGTATAGTTTCTAGTGTTGTTCATGCCACCTCACAAATTTCCCTTGGAAAAGTTCTCTATATGCCTGAATTTTCTATTGATCTTCTCCCTATTAGTGTCTTAACTAAACAGTTCTTTTGTTGTGTTACCTTTTTTTCCTTTCTGTTAAAAATGAGTGGATCGCAAGAATTAGAGTGGAAGAAGAGAATAAAAAAGCACACCAAGGACATAAATAATTTTACGTGGTTCACCCAAACAAGGGCTATCCATGGGTTGCAGCAACTCTCTCCAATCACTACTCAGAATGTTGTTACAGATCAGAACAGAGACGAGAACAGAAAAATTCAGACTTCCCCCTTGCCTGCAATTGCCAACTACAAGGCAATTTATAGACTAGTTTCTAGTGATACACCTTACAGGGCATTAACTGGCATTAAACCAGAAATTAGTACCTAATGAATACCACTATCAAACTGGCCTAATAATAGCACCAGGTAATGATGATATCAATATAAGCCATAGGTTTGAAACAGTCCACAAATTGTAACTGATGCAAATTTGTAACTAATGCAGAATTGTAACTGATGGTTTAAAGTCTCTAATCAGTTACAAAAGAGAGAGACATCAAGTCACATTTACACTTTCCATTGCACCTGTCAAAATTTGTATATAAAAAGATTAGTTTGGACCATAAACATGGGCATGACATGTATATGCTGACAAAAGATAATATTCCTCATTCACTTGTTTCAATTGTAACATTTGGGGATTCTTATCTTTTGCAACATCGTTGTCTTGGTCACTCTTTTACCTATAAGTTTCAATAGGCTCTTCCTTGGACCATTGTGAATTTAGTTGTTTGTAAGTTGTGTTAATTAGGTAAGCAATACCATACTACCTATTGTTTCAATAGGCTTCTGTGAGTCATAGTCCATTGTTAGGTAAGAGTCTATTGGAATTAATTCATGTAATGTGTGGGGGCTTACTCATGTTTCATCTATATCTGGTTTTGATTATTATATGGCCTTTATTAATGTTTTTTCAAAAGTCTCTTGAGTCAATAAAAGATCATTAACATGTCTTTGATATAATTCAAAAGTTTTTTAGTGAAATAATAAATCAATTTACCATTACTCTAAAGTTTTTTCACACAAATAATGCTTTAGAATTTATTCAATATGATGTTAAACTTTTTTGTAAACATTATGACATTATTCATCAAATATCTTGTATTCATACATCTCAACGAAAAGGTATTGTTAAACTAAAACACAACACTTTCTCAATGTGGCTCACGACATTATGTTTGAGATAAAGGTTCCAAAATATTTATGATTTGTTATCATCCTTGCAAACATTGTATCTTATTAATCATATGCCTTATTCATTAAAAGGTCTTGACAAGCTTGCTCTTTAATCTATACAAGTGTCCTTGTCAGTTACTCTTACATGCAAAGAGGATACTAATGTTACATTGTCTTGGTTGATGTAAACTTCCTAGAGGCTCTTATTTTGATATGTTTGAGTCCTTGCTGAATAGTGATCCTCTTCCTCAATCTTTCTATGTTGATCCTGCTACTTTGCCTACAAGAGAAGAACACCCCTAGATTACATTGGCTAAACAACCACTTCCATTGTAGGTTTATCAATATTGATGACCCATTACATTGCTAACCATGACTACTCTACTGACCTCACCATTCGTAGATCATCCTCAATTAGACCTTGATTTGTCCATTGCCCATCATAAAGATAAAAGAAACACTACAACTTATCTCATTTCTAAGTATGTTTCTTATAATCATCTTCACCCCTCTTTTTACAAAGCCATTTTCTTGTCCCTAAAATCTATTCATAGAAACTATGAAGAAGCTCTGGCTCTTGCACATTAGAAGGCTGCCATGGATGATAATATACAAGCATTGAAAACTTGAGGTGCATGGATACTAGTGACTCATCCTAAAGATGGAACTGTAGTTGATTATAGATAATTGTTTACGCTATAGAAGCATAAAGCAAATGGTTCTATAGGTCATTAAAAAGTCTGTCTTTTAACTTAGCGTTTTATACAATCATATGGTGTGGACTATGTGGAAACATTCTCTCCAATTATCTAACTCAATTCTATTTGTGTTATTCTGTCCATTGCAGTAAATAAATCTAGGTCACTTTGTCAATTGAATGTATGGAATGCCTTTTTATATGATGATCTTGAGGAACAAGTATTCATAGAGCAACTTCTTAAGTATATTGTTCAGAAATAGAATATTGTGTGCCTACTAAAAATAGTAATCCATGGACTTAAACAAAGTCCTAAGGCATGGTTTGAAAAACTTAGTTCAATTATAGAGCAGCATGAGTTTAATCAATGTGCAGTGGGTCACTCCATATTCATTAAGCAGAGTTTGGAAAGATATGTTATATTAACAGTATATGTTGATATTTTGCTGATAAGTAGTGATTCAACAGGCATCAAAGAGAAAGGAATATTTAATGCAACATTTTATTGTTAAAGGCATAAGGAAACCAATATAATTCCTGGGCATAGAGATTGCTTACTCAAAGGATCAAATGGTACTTTCATAAAGGAAGTACATTCTTGACTAACCTATATCAAAGTATAAGCTTCTAGGGTGTAAGCATAAGCATACTGCCATTGAAAAGAATCCACCATTTTAAGACACATCCTCAAAGTTATGTCAGGATGTTGAAAGATAACACATATTGATAGGAAAGTTGATTATCTTAACATGACTTGTCTAGATTTTCTATGTTGTTGGACTTCTTAATCAATTTATGCATTAGCCTAAAATGGTCCACTGGTATGGTGTATTGAGAATCCTAACCTATATCAACTTCTAGGAAAGCATTCTAGACTAACCAAAGGAAGATGAACTTCTAGGGTGTAAGCATAAGCATGCGTACTACCATTGAAAAGGATTCACCATTTTGAGACATCCTCAAAGTTATGTCAGGATGTTGAAAGATAACACATATTGATAGGAAAGTTGATTATCTTAACATGACTTGTCTAGATTTTCTATGTTGTTGGACTTCTTAATCAATTTATGCATTAGCCTAAAATGGTCCACTGGTATGGTGTATTGAGAATCCTAACTTATATCAACTTCTAGGAAAGCATTCTAGACTAACCAAAGGAAGATGAACTTTTAGGGTGTAAGCATAAGCATGCGTACCACCATTGAAAAGGATTCACCATTTTGAGACACATCCTCAAAGTTATGTCAGGATGTTGAAAGATATCACAAATTGATAGGAAAGTTGATTATCTTAACATGACTTGTCTAGATTTTCTTATGTTGTTGGACTTCTTAGTCAATTTATGCATAAGCCTAAAATGGTCCATTGGTATGGTGTGTATTGAGAATCCTAACCTATATCAAAGGAAATCTAGCAAAGGACTAATATATTTTAGAGATAGATAGTTGCATTTGAGATCTAATCAGATTTAAGATGTGTAAGCATGTATTGTTCCTATGTGGGTAGAAACATTGTTACATGATAAAGCAAAAAACAAAATGTTATGTTAAGATATAGTGCAAAAGCAAAATATCACTCTATTGTGCACACATCCAATGAGATGATATAGTCGAAATCTCTCTTGATCAAGTTAGGAATTAAAGTTAAACTACCAATGAACATGTACTGTAATAATCAAACTGTCATCTTCATTGCTATCAATCCAATCTTTCATAAGCACATCAAACATATAGACATAAATTGCCACTATATTCGTGAATTGTTTCTTACTGGTGTGATCAGCACTCCCTACACTCAATCATCTCAACAAATTGTAGATGTTTTTACAAAGTTAATTTTGATGTCTTCCAAAGGTTACATTCAGGAATGCATGATCAATATGCTCAACTTTAAGGAGAGTCTTAGAAATATTAGAGTAACTTTATATTCTATGTTCTCTTAAGTAATCAAGTTATATAGATCCATGTAAGGGAAAATGAATATATTTATACGTGAACCCTCAAATATGACTGAACCTATCTTTCCTTCTCAATCATAATAGAAGCATTATGTTTGCTTATGAAATTATTCCCCTTCTACCTGTCTCTTGTGTTCTCACATCCTATTAAAGCTTAGATTTTAAAAATTCAAAAGTATGAAAAAGAAAGGCAAGGAGAAGGGAAACCCTAACCACTACCCCTCCTCCCAACCATCATGGTCGTCAGCCCTTATTCAAGCCACCACCACCACCATACTCCCTTCCTCCTGTGTCCTACACATGCCTACTGGTCACCTAGATTCCACTCAGATTTCCACCGTTAGCAATTGCCACCCCTTGTGCTGATCCCCCTTCTCTCCACCAATCCTTTTTCCCTATCTTATGATCTTTTCAAATCTCTCCACTCTCTCCCACCCCAATTGCCAATATTGCACCACCAACAAAATAAAGGGAGAAGCCCTAGCTCTCTCTTCACTACAACCACTGCCAACATAGATTTTCATAACCCTCTCTTCCTGCTGCTACCAACTCCTCCCTTGAATTCCCTATTACTGTTGAGCTCTCCCACTACCACACCATCCCTCTCGTTGGTTGTGACCACTACCACTTATGACACTTGCAACTACTATGTCGAAGCCACCTTCATCCTATACTAATGCATGTGATCGTAAGTTTGTACATCAAGTTCATGGTCAACACCAAAATTGTTTGTGAGCTTGTTGGCAAAGCACCAACTAGGTGTTCCCTGTATGAGGAATTGGATGGTCATCAACTGTCGAGGATCTCTAGCAACACATGTTTGATGTGATGTGGTTGACAATCAAACATTATGGATGCCCATATGAGGAACTTGCACCCATTAGGGTTGTAGAGGAGGAGATAGATGCATTATAAAAGAGGAAATGTGAAGGGGAAGGAGAAGAGAGGAGAATAAAGAGAGAGAGAGAGAAACGTGAGAGAAAAAAATGAAGAAAATTTATTACGTAAAAAATTGTGTTAAAAAATGGTAGATCTATATTTTAACAAAACAGAAAGAAAAAATTCACAAAAAATACCTAAAGGTAAATAACATCTATCTACCTACTTTTTGAGAATAGGCCACATTTGTCTATCTATTTTATTGTCCTAGATTATATCATCTAATGGTTACTTTACTATTATTTGAGATATAATTCTTCTACACTCATCTCAAATTATTGTTTATTGCTACTGCTTCTATTACAAATTCTACTGCTTATTACTACTGCTACAACTTTTACTGTCTTTTATTGCTACTTTTACTACAAAAATTGATTTTTATATCTCTCTATGTATTTGTTATATATAAGTTTTTAAGTCAAGTTGAATGCTCCAACATGAAGGGGAGTGTTAAATAATATTAATATATTAGGGTTAAGAGTTATGTGTAAGTTTAGTTTTACTTTGTTTAAGTTATATTGTCTTCTTTGTGTGACTTCTTTACACTGAAGTCTTATGCTTACTTATGAAATTATTCACCTTCCACTTATCTCTTGTATCTTACACAAAATAACATAAACGACATTAGTGGAGGATGCAAAGCAAATAAATACTAGTTGATAGGGTATAATCATTGTTGGAGACCCCATGTCGATGCAAGATTGGAACTAGGAAAAGTAGAACGTTATAAATGAAAGTAGGAAAAGGCAAAAAAAGAACCCAAGAATAACGGTGGGTGCCTCACTAAAAAAATAGGAAGTTACAGAAGAACACGTGGAGATTGAGTAAATTAAAGCAGTGATGGTAATAAATACTTGAGGGAACAGTGAAATAGTTGCCAGATTTGAAAATCCGTATCCAATTAAACAGAATGGAATCAACATTGCAGATCAAGAATTATTGAGTTAGCCGAGTATTTCCAGACTCGAACAAATTTCATTCTCTAAAATACAAATGCCTAGGAATCAAAGAAAGAGACGAACGATAAAATCAAAATAAGGACTTGACAAACATGAGCGCAAATGGGAAACCAGATTAATTACTGCTACTATAACAAGGATTTCAAAACCCAGATAATAATTAAACAAATGATATACCCATTAGATTCATTTGGTAGCAGATAGAAAAAAAAAAAAAATGGTAATAAAAGCACTCTAAATAAACTCACAAGATTGTGTACATATTCAAAGAAATTCCTTTTCTGGCTTCTTCTTCAATACTAGCAAGTCGTAAACGAGCTTGTTTTAGAATATCCCAGTCATTAGTTGAACCTCCCACTGCTCCAAATTTGTTAGATTTTTGTTTAGTCCGCTTTTCCATAAGAGAGATCAGCCTGCCAAGATCAGAAGCTGCTTGATCATAGTCTCTAATCAACTCATACAACGTAGCCCTTCTAGAAATTGCCTGTGAGATGATAGAAGTATTTCAGAAACACATGGTACCCATAAGCAACAAGAGATATTGTTCTTGTAATGTTTCTACCAGAAGGTATAAAGCCAATATCTATTTTAAACTTTTGAAGTAGCCTGCAGAGATATCAATCTGTATCTGGTAATCTGAAATTTCGTTCAATTATATTTTCATATTCAAACAACTTGCAATTTGTTTTGCCATAAAATAATGAAAATGAGAAGCAATTATGGTCATACCCAGAAAAAAAATTCAAAGATAACTAGAATTTCAACATGAACTTTCATTTGGAATTCTCTCTCAACAAATTTAACCTCGTAATAAAAGAGATTTTATTCATGCTTTCTTCCACTTCTCCCTCAATCACTTCATTGCTGCATGCCTTGCTAGCTGTACTCTAAATATCTTTCTATACCCTTTGATGACATCTCGTAGCTGAGAGAACAACACCGAAATATTCTACCTTTCCCTGCATAGTGTTACCCTCCAACAGTCATATATTACTCACCACCTGCCATTGAGGAATGCCTAGGCACAAGGGAACACAATCTTCACCATGTCAATAACTGGCACCAGATCAAACACCAATGCTGCACCAATTACCCTTTACACCATCATAAGAGATGATGTGGCTTAACCCTTGTTAAAATACAAGAAATGGTGGAAGTAGATTGTCTTCATAAGCAAATATAAGGTCTCTATATATAGAGACTATATAACAAGGATAAACACACTATAGCAATATAGGATTAAACCCACTTATAACATAAACAACCTTAATACACTATTTACTCTAACACTCTTCCCACTTATAACATAAACAACCTTAATACACTATTTACTCTAACACTCTTCCTCAAGTTGGAGCATCCAACTTACAATAGACTTATACATAAGGAAAGTAGGACAAAATAAACAAGGAGATAAATGAAAACAAATATAACTAAAAGTGGAAGCAATGTCGTGCAAATAAAACAGGTGTAGATACCAATGCGTTGTTGTCATCATTAAATGCAGTTAACATCCATACACTTGCACATATAATGAAAACTTGCACATATGCTTCTATAATATAAACATCATCAATCATCTAATAAATGTGTGGAATGTTAACTTAAGGTATCCACAAATCACAGTGGATTGTTAATTTGAGGTATTCCACAAACCCTAAACCCGGTGGCAAACAAATGGTGGAGGATGGGGTCAAGCTTGGGGGGGTGATTTCAAAGGTAGGAGATGCAAAAGCTGGTGACCAACTGATCCAGGTGGTGCTCAAAGAAGGAGCTACACAAGCTAGGAGTTCCTTCTTCCAACACATCTTGAGTACCTTCGAATGGCTATTGGAGTGAAAATGGTTGAGAAAGGTGAGGTTAATGGCTGGGCAATATTCCAAGAGGTGGTGACCAGACTTATATCAACCACCACAAATGTTGCATAAAGTGTTTGCACCCAGAGGATTGATAAACCATTAACATTTGCCTGTGACTCTATCAACGGTTGTCATCTCAAGGTGCTTTGTTGGAATGAGACACATGGCTTTGGCTTTACAACCCTTCTTATGCTGCTTTGTTGGGAGAATTGGCTGATAGATGGTGGTGGCAGTGGTAGTGATGGTGGCGATGCTAGCAACAATGGCAATGGTAGCCTTGCCTTTCTTCTTATGGAGTGGAAGCCTCCCTCCACTTTTGTGAACAACGACAGGGGCTGCAATGACATTCAAGTTCAAGGGTTGGGAAAGAGGATGAAGATGAGAAAATGATGACTTAACAAGGGTTGTGACAGTAGTTGGAAGAGAGGAGGGTGACAACTAGAGTTTCACTCCTCCCTACCTAAATCTTTCGCCTTTTTTAACTCTTAAAACCTAAATTCTAATACCATATTGAAACACAAGAAATGGTGGAAGTAGATTGTCTTCATAAGCAAATATAAGACCTTTATATATAGAGATTACATAAATAAGATAAACACACTTTAGCAATGTGAAGACTAAACCCACTTTTAACGCAAATAACCTTAATATATTACTTACTCTAATTTTTTTTATTCATAAGCAAACATAAAGTCTATATATAGGGACTACATAAAGAGTATAAATACACTAACAATGTGAGACTAAACTCAGTTACAATACAAACAGCCTTAACACACTATTTATTCTTACAACCTTTATTGGCAAATCACAACTCCAAACCTCCCCTACAAACACTACCACCATTGCTAGTGTTTGATGATATCCTAATCCCCATTGCTTGTGTTTGATGATATCCTAATCCCCATAATAACGATGCAGCAAGTGATACCACCAGCTCCAGATGTGATACCCTTAACTAAAGTATCTTCTGTTGTTGCCTTGCCCTCTCTAACGTTGGTGACTTCAGCTTCAACTTTTTGTGGAGCGAGAAGAGAGAACAAAGATGGGCAGAGACCTTGGAGATTTGATTAAGTATTTTCCTTTCCCTTTTCAACCCCACTTTAGCTCAAGGAATCCCAGATATATACCCTTATCCTCATCCCAACATTAACCAACAACCATTGCTCCCATCCTTTACTGTTAATCTTCACCAATGTTCTATAATATCCTCAACCTCATACACTTGTTTAAAGAGTGGTGAGGACCACCACCCTTTAGACTTGCATTGACCGCCATACCAACATCCACTGGTAAGGCCAGCAACTTTCCACTGATTCTATATTTTCCCACCTTTACCACAAAAAAAGAAGGAACCTCCCCTCTGATTCTATCCTTCACACCCACTCCCACTCACATCCTCTCAAACCTTTATTACCGAGACAATGAAAACGATGAAAAAATGAAATGAAATGAATAATGGAAATTACAAGAACTTCTTGACCCTTGCCTTGAACCAATTTCCATTACTATTTCACCCCCAACCTTGTTCAGAGAAATACAAATCATTTTCCTGTTTACAAAATGTTCTTAACTATGATGAGCTTATATTCCATGCATGGAATTCAACATTGACACATGTTGCTGAGATTTCACCAACACCTGTCAGAAATGGATCCTATCAACACAGAATTAATCTGGGTGTGAAGTATTGCTCCACTTCAAGTGACAAGGTGGGCCCATGTCAAGCATCAGTTGATATGGTACATCTAAGCACCTCTTGACCATGTTGATAGACATGACCCACATGTCAGACCAACATAGGTGGAAAACATCCATAGGAAGGGGGTGGATGGAAGTTCCACCCATTTTCCCTCATTTTTCTCCATTTCTCTGCTCATTTCTCTATTCTTTCCTGCAAGAAACCACAACATATTTTATTGTTAGAAAAACCTAATCAGAGAGGTGTGGAAGCTTGTGGGAGTTGTGCTGAAGTAACTACCAATATTTTCAACAACTTTTTAGTTAGATTTATCAATATTTTTTTAAAAGTATCTTAAAAATATGCATTCCTCTCGAGATCTAGGTTCCAAATATATTTATTTCTAGATTCTATGCAACCACCACCAAATGATGATGAAGGTGGTGGTAACAATCAGAAGTAAGAATCACCACCAAAGTAGTTGATCCCATTTAGTGGAGAACAATGGTACAAATATAGCACCCAAGATGAAGATCATGGAATATGTTACCCAATAGATCATGACCTAATGACCTGCAAAAGAAAATGAGGTCATGTTGAAACAATCAGAAATGATGCTAGCAAAGGAATCATTAGAAGTCTTGATGTTCTAAGTATTAGATCAATTAAAAAGATTATGGTGATAGTCCCTTACACAGGCTTGAAGATTACTCTAGTAATGGCAGTGATTACTCAAGGAGAGAAACATCTCCATATGATCCACCTCTAAGATAGGGAAGTAGACAAAGCCAATAGAAATGGAACTTAGCTTCTATTTTCAATTTTCCTACTTATCAACCTTCACAGCAGCCATCATCATATAAACAGCCCACCAAGAAAAGGACGTCTATGCACTAGTTGTTCTAACTCAATAATACCCAACTATGGGTTTTCTACACAATTTGCCACAAGTCAATATCATGGACATGTTATTGAGTATCGAAACTATTCCACTCATATATAACAGGAGGATTTCATATATTGAAGAGAGTATACAATGGAAAAAGCAAAACATGGACAACAATTTGAAGAAGCAAGACATTCTACCTGGTGTTGAGGTAAAAGCTAGTTACTGTTTTTGTTGGTAATTCAAAATATTTTCAATGTATTTCAAATAGCTAATTGTACTCTAATACACTAGTTTCCTACTATAATGCATGTTTTAATTCCATAAAAATGTAGAAAAATGTTTTAATTATTCCTAGATGTGTATTTTTTATTACTTTAGCTTGTCTTAAAAGTTTATGGCAAAATTTGTAGTTTTTGGTTGGCTTTTGTAGATTTTTGTGACTTGAAAACTACCACTGATATTTCTCTTGAAGTTAATATGCTTACTTTTACTGTCAAACCAAAGTCTAACGTGAAACCAATGTTGAAATCCTTGGTTCCATTTTTGTACAAAGCACACGCCCCTCTACTAGTTATATAATAATGAGGGATTTTCTATATGAGGGATTCAAAATATCAAAAATCCAGGTTGCACAAATAAGATGCTCCATTCATCAATCAAAAAATTGTTAAAGAACATGCAATTGTGATGCAATATATGGTGCAACATTCAAAAAGTGCTACTCAATGGCAATGAGAAACAGGGCAGTGAGTATCAGAAACTTGTCATTTAATCAACAAGGAATGACTATAAATGGAATAACACTGATCATGAATAAATTACACTACATTAAAGAAACAAACCTTTGGATAACTTGCATCAAGTGCTATTGCTAGACTGCAATCCGCAATAGCGTCAGTAACTTGACCAAGACCATGATATGCAGCAGCTCGATTGCAAAAACAAATTGCAGCAAAGGGGCGTGATTCAATGGAGCACATTAAAGCAGCAGTATAATGTTCAACAGCATCCAAGTGCCTGCCAGCCTGGAATGCATCATTTCCTGCACTCTAAAATAACAAATGAAAGGGCATCAGAAGAATACTCAATATTTGCAAGGAAAATATATTCTAAAGGGACATATAATGTTGAAGTTGAATACAGCAAGACAAATTTCCCTTTGGATCAATATTCAGGGCACATAAATTCCCCAGCTTAATAATTTCAAGAGTTGGAGGATAATGTTGGAACATGGAAAATATATGTTTTAGAACATAAAAGGACAAATCAGTCCATGAGACCCACACACACAAGATGTGAGTATGATATCTAAATTCAATGAGGTAATTATGGCAATTGTGGTTAAAAAATTGAACAAAAAAGTCCATTGGTGAATATTGATAAACCAAAACAATGATTGATGTGGCTTCTAAGGTGATTGCAAGATATTCAATTTTGGATAATCCTACATCACCCAAGATGTGGAGGTCTTGAGCCTTATAACTTGGTGGACTCTCATTACCATATGATTTTAAGTTGATTTTTAACATAGCAACAGAGTCTCACAACTTCAAATGCATTTGTAAGTTACTCGATGGTTTAAGTACCTCACCTTAACAGTAAAAACGAGGACACTTATTGACTTGAGGATTCGCTACAAGTGTAAGGGAATGTTGGATAATCACACATTACCCAAGATGTGAAGGTCTTGAGTCTTATAACTTGATAGGCTCTTTCCTCATTGTCATATAATTTTGAGTTGAATTTTAATATTCAATATTAATATTATATCGAGTATTAGTCTTATAAAAAAAAGACATATCAAGTAATAGCGGAAATTGTGATTGAGATGATACAAAGTCACAAAATTATTAAATTTCAAAGGAAAAACCTCAAATTTCAACTTGAAATTCCAAAATAAGATAAAACAAATTATAATAGGCATTTACAGTCAATTAGTTTTAATTTTTAGACAATTATACCATGGAACTCAAAGGAAAAAGACTTTATTTCTTGATTAGAGGATTAACTACAATATATATAGGGTGTAATGGACTCCATGATAACAGAAACCATTTACACACTAATACAATTCAATTAAGCATTCATACTCCCCCTTAAGCTAGAGCATATATATCAATCATGTCCAACTTGTTACACAAAGATTCAAAAATACTAGTCCCTAACTCCTTTGTAAAGTTTAGAAGAGTGGGTGTAAGGAGTAACCATCAAGCCTTTCAACACCAAGTTTTGTACATAATGACAGACAACTACAATGTAGTTTGTACATAGATGGAAGATTGAGTTATCAGCTATGAAAATTACTATTTGATTGTTATAATGCATGTGCATAGGAAATGGTAATCAAATATGAAGTTATAGAAATACACACTGGCTTCATGTAACAAAAATAGTAACATTTGGAACCATCAACCTCTTTGTTCATCAAATCCTTGGAGCATACAGTGGATTGCACTGCACCCCTCAACAAGTACATGACATCTGAAATCCCTTGTGGGTCCCTATCTCTATCAACAAGCCTTAGAGCCTTCATCACTAGCTTCATTATATTCACAAACTTCCATACATCTCCTTGGAAGTTGTGGTAGATGATGTTGGTAACTCTCCTCCCTAACGAAATGCCACTCTCATGGTACCCATACCATATCTTCAAATTGAACATGTGTTTCAACTTAGCCTTCTTGTCTAACATGGAATGTAGAGTGATGTAGTTGGTGACAAATCAAATGACTCCTATGCCAACCAAGACACTCTCATAGGACTTTGGTATTCTCATACATATTAACAAATATGAATGTTTGCAGATGAAATGTGTGATTATTCTAGTACCCAATTGTTTTGACAACTAAATTTATCTTGCTTAAGTCTTTCAAAATCAGATCCATGTAATGAGTTATGTAAGATGTCTTGAAGATGGAATACTTCATAATCTTTCTCTCTAACCTTTTTGAAATTGTTGTCATCACTTAGACGATATTTCCAACACTCATTTCATCACATCTAATATCAACCTATATATGTACATGTGGTCCCTGATGTGATCAGAAGAATCAATAGACTTGGTCAAAGTCCATTGATTTTTGAAGGTTACAATTTGTTTTCAAGTGATTTGTCAACTCATCACACATGATTGTAACATTGATTTTTGAAGCTCGAGATTCATTGTTCCACCTCCTCCATGCTCTTCATAATTGTTTATGATATCTACCATGGATTATATGTATAGCTATTGGCTGCATTGGTGAGGATTTGTGGAACATAAACTTGAACACCACACTTGCACTTAATCTTAAATTTGTTGTTATCCACGAAACCATCTTAGGTCATCTCTCTTTCTATTAAGTTGCTCATCACTTTCATTTCCATGATGTTGAGCATGGAATGAAGGAGAGGTTGACATGTTTAAGCTTAAGAACACAGAAATGTACATCATTAGACAATAAGTTAATGACATATTTCATTAAAAAAGGAAAAAAAACCTAAAATACAAAGACAATCCATCTGAAATTTATAAAATATGCCTTTATCCAAAAAACCTAACATAATACAAGGCAAATCTACTACACTTCCTCTATAAATACATTTAAAAACGAAAATTACGAAAAAAATCAGAAAATATTCTGTAAATTGACGAAAAATGAAAAAACATGTAAAAATCAAATGCAACTTCACTTAAAACTTAAGGGCAATATCTAAGTATCTAACCTAATAGTGACAAGATCTAATGAGTTTCACTTAAAACTTCAATATTTTCGAAAATTCAGAACAAAATTCTTAAAAATTCAGATTGTGCCAAAAAATGCATCTAACCTAAATATCATTAAACCTATTCTATCAGAGGAAATATCTAATGAATGCCACCTGGTAACTACAATATTTCTTGAAAAACAGAAAAAATCTAAAAAATTTAAATTTGTAAAAAATATAAATCTACCTTAGGTAACTTCAGGTCTAACCTAACCTAAGCTAAATCCACCAACTTTTTGTTATAAACACATGAAAAATGGAAATTACAAAAAATCCAGAAAATAAATCATGAAAAATTCGTATATTATAAAAAGTATGTCTAACTAATGAAAATAGTCTTAGGTCAATATGAAAAGCCAAGATCTAACTTTGAAGAAGAGGGAAGATTTGTACAAGATTTGAAGATTCAAGAAGATTAGAAAGATTTTAGAGCTCAAAGCAAACACCTTGGTGTAGCATCAAATTAGAGAACCACTTCATCCTCCATGTGTTTCCACCAAAATTTTGTCCATATCAGATAATATAGCAGTTTGGCAACATAAAAATAGTCCAACTCAGATGATCCAACTGAAAGGCATCGACATTTCACCTGACGTAAGACTGAAACCCAATAAACCTATATATATCTGATCACTCCCAGAAAAACCCAATTGAAATGTAATTCCTTAAGTGATCTGTAGGGATGTAGTTGTGAAGGGTGTTTAGGAGCTTAATCTTTCTTATCCTAGGTTCATATTTTCTTAGTTAAATCTAATGATATTGTCCTAGATCTACATTAATTCATTAGATCTACACAATAAACCATAAAAACACATGACATTCATTGACATTATGGAAAATCTCGTTAAATGTTTGGTTAAATTGATGTACCTCATATAGAAAATATTGACACATGTCAAAAAAAAATTCTGGCATGTCAAAGTTGGTTTCCATGTTTCCAATGGAACAGATTTTTAAGACTTCATTATTTGATTGTGTATTACTCATGCCTAAAAGCTTAAATATAATTTATTACTCATACTGTATCCCTCTATTTGATGATTGAAATAAGATTTTTTATGACAATCAATGAAGTCAAAAGTGGCCTGGAGCATTACCACCATTAAATAATTTTCAAACTTTATATTGGACAATTCTAAATTCAGCTTCTCTATCTTTTTATTTTTAACTGTAATCTAAATAAAAAAAGAAACATTCTAGACAATAACTAGCATAATCGGTATCATTTAGCATGTTTGAGATTTTTCTGCTCATTAAAAATAATTATGGCAATCATCAGCTCGTAGATCACATTGAAAATAAATATCGGTAACAAGGGGGAGAAATGTAAAGAGCTAAACATACTTTAAGGCGCAGTAGTTCCTTTGCTGTGACAGAAAATGATGAAAAAAATTCAAGAGACTTGTTCCCACACCTGAAAAAGAGCATTTAAGGTAAAAAGAAATCATAATCTATTAAAAGATTTATAAAACAAGAGCCATGTTCAAATGTCTATGGATGAATTAAACATACTTGTTAGAAATGGATCCCATTAGTTGGTGCTTCTGTACTAAACTGAGAGCTTCTTCAAGACTTCCCAAATAGAAATATGACCTACAAATAAGACACCAGCGCCAAACTTTACAAGGGAGAAATCTTTTGCATTCAACTTCCTCCATTTTTTGTGTACCATCGGCACAGAAAAGAGAAGAATTTATTTCAGAAGATTCCATAGTCTTCTCACATAACTCAATCACCTCCTCATATCTCTTTAGCTGCTCAGTTCCAGAAAGGAAAAATTAGCTTTGAAACAACTAATGTTTTGGGAACTGGTATACGGTAACACTCATGAAAATACAAGAGATTTTTATTCAATGTCCTAAATGGCTGACTGATTTCCAGGAAATTTTAATAAAATTACAAAAATAAACAATTAGATTTATCATAAGCAAGTACTGTCAACATTTAGAAACAAACTAACCGAGAAAAGAGCTTCTGCCTTCATTTCAATCAAGTATTCTGAGTGAGGACTTATTAGTAATGCCTCTGAAATTATTTCCAACGCATTATTCACATCATCACATGCTCTCTTCCGCAATAGCTCAGCAGAACGACTGATACAATCAGCTACATTCTGCCAGAGGAGAACCAAATAAACATAAAATTATCACAAACAAGCCAGAATCAGAGAACAATTACATAGATGACTAAAACTAAAACCTCATTTACTTATTTTCTTTTTAAAAAAAAAATAATGCAATTCCCAGCAGTCGTTTACAAAAATAAAAATCAATAAACCAATGACTGATTTGCAGTCTACAAATAAAGTAACTTCAGACTTAACAGATAAGAAGAGTATTTCAGATCAAAGAAAAATATCTACTACCATTCAATTTTAAATTTGACTGGAAGAGTAGATGTAAATGTGCACACAATGTATCATAGCATATTTGTGTGATAAGAATAAATGAAAATCACTGATGAGCAAAGACAGATAAATTATCATTCTGAAATTTTGTAAACTTTCATGTCTTTTAAATGAAGCATTACTAATATCTGGAAACATGTCTGACAGAAGGTCCTTTTAATGTACACATTTGGAGACATTCTATCATCATCTTATAAAGCAGAGCAGGAACATTATTGTCATACTATCAATCTGTAAAAAATCAATAAGGTTAACTGATAAGCAAGAGGAAATTGGAAGTAAATCTAAGGTCAAGTTGATCCAGTATTCCAGTGAATATTATAAAAAAGGACTTGTGCTTTGTATTGATGGGATGCTCTATGTCTATTGGTAGGTTTAATACCATTGGCAGCTTTAATAATGTTTTTTCACATAAACATTATTTATCCCATAATAAATCCATATCACCAAATAAAATCATTCATGAGCTTAGCCATAATGAAAGATTCATGAGAAATGGAGTAGCTAACTGTGAGACAAAAGATCCAACATCTAAAAAAAATATTGGTTCAGAACTTTTCTATTACCTACGGATCAAGAGAACAAGAAACAAAAGAGTTCCTTGGAAGCAATCAGTCACTCAGCTGAAGGAACGTAACTACCAGATAAAGGGCCTCCATATTCCGAGGACCCAATAAATAAGAGAAAATGAGGAAAGAAAATAGAAATAATGCAAGACAAACAACAATCCTGAAATGTATGGAGAAAATAAAGAAGAAAACAGAAATACCAGAATAAAAGGAAAAAAAAAATCTTGAAAGTATAAATAAAGATGATGATAAAACAAAAATAAACAACAATCTTAAAATTTGAAACCTGAGCAGTTTGGAGACCATTAGAAGCTTCTTCTAGAATTTTTGAACCTGAACCATCATTGCTCAAAATCTCAAAGCACTTTTTGTAAAGTTTTGATGCAGCTTCAGTTTCCCCAAGTGCAAGATGGCAACTGGAAAATATCACAATAATTATATGAGTTATAGATTGTGATTTTCCTTGAAACTGAAATCAAAGACTGGAAAATTTACTGATAAAAACCAAGCAGCATAGAACCAATAATCAAGTAACAATAAGTAGTTAATAAAAAATAAAATGAAGTTCATGAACTTTTGCAATTATTACAATATCTGGCTCTGCCAATAAATTTGTAGAACATGCTGATAAATTTGGCTAATCATTGGGTGAGTCACAACAGGGGGTGGAGCAAAGTAGCAACATAGCCCTAGGGAGCACTACAATAAGGAAGGACGGCCTTAAAAGTGGATCATAGAGACCTAGTTCAAGTCAAGATGGGGGCAATAGAGAAAGTGACGGCCTTAAAGAAAGTCATTGAGGCCTTAGACAAGGTAAAAGAACCCTGATTGGGAGGCTACGAAGGGGAATGCAAGTCCTTTGCAGGACCTAACAATGGGAGGAAAGAAATTAAATGCCCTAAGAGAGACAAGAGATTGATTGGGGTGGTGGAGGGTTGACGATGAGCACAGAAGACCACTAACAAAGGTTAGGGTACTCAATGCTCTGGTAGCATGTAAATTGGGTGAAAAATAATTTGTTCACTTTGACAAGAGAAGCTTAGTACAATATATATATGTGGTATAATATATCCATGTTAAATGGATATCTATTTAACCACTTACATAAGAAATAACATATAACCCATATTCACCACAATACAGATACTTTATTCCTTACTTGGTTGATGGCTACAACCTAGAATGAGCAAATGGCTTGGCAAAACTCCCATGGAAGATGCAATATTGTAGGTAACATATCTACCAAAGGTATAGTTAAGAGTTGCTAAAAACAATTATACCGGATACCATAGGAGAGGTGGAGACACTAATGAATAGTCTAGGAATGCAAAGCACCTCTCAAGGTTGAGGCATTTTTATGGCTACTGATGACAGGATAATCATAACAAGAGCCGGTAGAAGTAAATGGACAGGATCTGTAGATCTCAAATGCATTTTCTGTGAGAAGCAGGATGACGAGCTAAAAACTTCTGAACAGGTCTAGAATCAACTGAACAGAAATGTAGTAACTGGAGGTTTCATCTTCAACACAGTGGAAAGCTTAGTAATTGAAGTATCCAGTATAATAAGAAGAAAGCACATTCCAGCCAAACACAGGCTTCTGCTCTTGGTCCATTCCATTTCTCAGACCATATAGATGAGGAGGAATGCAGCAATATCTAATAATGAATCCATAAGAGCTAGGGAGATCACTAGTTTTGCAAAGCACAGTTTCCATCTTTAGATAGGGTTCTAAATCCTTAATTTTATATTTTTATATTTCTTTTCTCCCAATTATTATGATTATTTCATACAGAATAAAACTTATTTCTGAATGAGATTGAACCTATTTTTCTTCAAAAAAATGACTTCCTTGCACAAAACATGATTGGACTTCAATCAAGGAGAGAAAAGCTTTAAGTCTATCTGCCAAAGAATTTGCAACAATTTTATATATCCTGTTTGTTGTATATTTAACAAATATACTACTATTTTAAAGAAATGGTTTCTGTGTTCTTCTGATAGACCAAGTCATACTTATTAAGGTGTCCAGGTGGTAAGCCAAGGCACCTAGGGACCCACACAAATATCCTTTTTTTAATTTTTTTATATATCCCAGACTATATACTTTTATAAACATTTAATGATAAGTATGTATATTTTTAGCTTTATTGATTTCTAAATAACATTGAAATGCATAAATAAAACAATCTTAAGATAACATCAAAATATGAAGTGAAATAATACTAATGTGTATATTTCAGAAATATGTATGACTATATCTATCAATAATATGTACAATTCAATAATATTACAATAAAAATATGTTTTTTGCAATAAAAAACTTTATATATACAAACCCAATAGAAAATCCTCCTAAGACAAGGTGAGGTAAGCAATTCAAGCATGACCAAATCATCTTAGTGTATATCTCATGAATGCCTACAAAAGGTCAACTCTTGCACACTATCAACAAATTAGATAACCGTGATTGTAAGCTTACCAATCACCATGGATTTAGACTCATCTAAATAGCTCCCTATAAGTTTGCCAAATTCTTCACTCATATAAAATGAAAATTCATCAATCTTCATATCTCACTTACAAATAAATCAGATTAACAATGTCAAACCTACACCAATAGATAGATAAAGACAAGCACCTCTATAATGTTCACTAACAAACAAAAGAAAAATTCTATAAAAATGTTATCTATAAGGTCTCAGCAACACTAATTTTTTATATATACCCATGCTTTTCATTTAATCCATAATCTTCATGTCTCAGCAACACTAACTTTTTACATATACTCATGTTTTACGACCTAGCATTCTAAGTCATGAAGTATAGCTAGGTGAATAAGAATTTTATACAACTTTTCTTTTAACTTTAAGGGTATCAACTATCACACAATACTTCAAAAGTATTTTTCTACTTCATCCATTCTACTTTAATCCTATGAATAATATCCTTTATAATTTTACCATTACTACTTACCATAAATCTTAAGTATTTAAAAGTCTTAGTTTTATAAATCTCGTGGTCATTTAAGTATATGCATTCATCATTATTCATATTATTGCTAAACCTACATTTAAAATACTAAATCAATTTTGGTTGCAACAACACCATAATATTTGAGCCAAGTAGAAAAGGTAATAAAAAAGGCTAACAACATTAAATGCAAGTAAAATGACAAATTTCCAATAATAGTTGGTCAAGCAGGAAGAACTTGCTGAAGGACTCCATTATATCATATTTGTTTCAAACAAATACAAAAATCCACATAGCATAGAAATGCTAGATAACTCCTTGGGCATGAAAATATTAAAGCATGTTACGAAAGCATATAAATACTTACTTTGCAGCCCTAACATGAGCTTTGAGAAAGTTAGGATCTATTGCAGCTGCCAACATACAGTCATTGAGTGCTTCTCTTAATCTACCCAAGGACATCCTTGTTGCAGCACGATTGCTATAGCAGAGCTTTAATTCATGAGTGCAGCCTCTAGAATGTTTCTTTGAAGAAGCGCAATTGACCCCTCGGGTATAATATTCCTCAGCTTTAGATAGATGTCCATTTTCATAGGCCTGGTTTCCCCTAGTATGCATAAAAAGTCAAATATTATATTAGAATTCAGCAAACATAGGAAAATAAGTCTTACACATTAGATGATCAAGTGTACATCTCTTGTGCAACTAATGCAAAAAAAAAGTACAAAATAAATGCAACAGATTATGATGCCAAGCTCAAACAAAAAAAAGAAATAAAGGCTACCTAAGTCTCCACTTTTCACATACTTCTCGGACTGCAATGCTTTCAGGAGTAGAGGCAGCATGCTCTTGCTTGAATTCTGGCTTTTTCTTTGGTTCAACCATATTTTCCTGTGTGTTATTTTCAAATTTAAACAGATCTTCCGAACTGCAATGTTCACATACTTCTTGAACTGCAATGCTTTCAGGAGTAGAGGCAACATGCTTTTGCTTGAATTCTGGCTTTTTGTTTGGTTCAACTTTATTTTCCTCAGTGTTCTTTTCAAATTTAAACAGATCTTCTGAACCATGCGTCCATGTGGGGCTAGTTTGCACTGGAACATTTGAAAGTGAAGAACTTGGGAATGTGGACTCTATATTGAATTTTGTGCTCAGTGTGCTTTTATGTGATTTTTGAACCATTTTTTTGTGGTCTTTCCTTCTATGGAATATCTTTGACGATGAGAATGAAGCTTGAGTTGGAGCCTCTGAAGCAAATCTGAAGGCAGATTCATTGGTAGTTGAACATAAGGGACTAAATTTTGTCTCTGCTGATTCATTATTCGAGCTATAGTACATGGTGACACCCTCTGCCGCACTCCCACTATCCACTTGACCAGGTTTAGAAACCACTTCTTCTCCATCATCTTCTTCTTCAGCAAAAGAAGTATTAGCATCCAGAAAACATTCAGCATCATCCTTTTCAGTATCAATATCAGGTTCTTTGCTATTTACATTAGTCTCGTTAATAACCAAATATTGAGCTGCAGAAACTAGATTTTCCATGTCATCAACAGAATTAGATTGTTGCTTACTGCCAGAACAGAGAGAAGAAACATGTGGGACAGAATCATCCAAAGAGACTGATGGTCTTGAACGAGTATCAGCCACCAAGACCTCCTCATATGGTGAGAAGTCCATGGGGGAATACCCTGAAGAATAAGCCCCCAAATTATCTTTAGGAGATTTATCCCTGTGAACAGAATCAGTAGGCGTATTCTGATAATCTTGAAAAAACTTTTCCAGCTTTTCTCTTCTCTTTATTGATCTGGAATCTTTCAAGAACCCCTTCTTTGAATTGAATATTAGGTTTGAATGCTTCTCAGAGAAGATATGCTCCTGAGAAAAGAATGAGGCATCCTTAATTGGTATCTTACATTCTTTTGCAACTGAAGTGAAAGTAAAATCTGCTGCAACTGATGGCAAACCAGGATCAACAGAAGATGGATGGAATGAATCAGTTTCATTTGTCACAAAATGGTAGTCTGAGTTGATAGAACAATCAATATCTATTTCTGCATTTCTATCTTGCTCATTTGTCTGAAATTTGAAGTCAGGAAAAGTTGAATTATCAGTTGTGGAGCTTTTATCTTGTTCTCTAACCGATTGGCTATCGTTAAAAGAATTTGGTAATGTGTCCTCAACAAATGTATGCATCTCACACCGACGGTCAGAGCTGGACACATTTTTACTGCTTGTAAATACAAATGGATCAGTCTTCCCAAAGAATGAGGCATCCTTATTTGGTATCTTGCATTCTTTTGCAACTGATGTGAAAGTAAAATCTGTTGCAACTGGTGGCATACCAGGATCAACAGAAGGTAGAAGGGATGAACCAGTTTCATTTAACACGAAATGATAGTCTGAGTCGATAGAACAACCAACACCTGTTCCAGTGCTTCTATCTTGCTCATTTGTCTGGAATTTGAACTTTGGGAATGTTGAATTATCAGTGATGGAACTGTTATCTAGTCCTCTAACTGACCAGTTATTATTACCAGAACTGGATAATGTGTCCATGATATTATGTGTATGCATCTCACTCCTACTGTCAGAGTCAGGCTTATTTTTACCACTTGAAAATACAAATGGGTCACTCTTCACAAAGGTACTGGTTCCAGTAGCAGGTACTTTAGCATTCAGAATGGTGTCTGGTATACTTTCAGATGTGCTTCGATGGATACCACATGGCACTTTTTGAGCAGAAATATCGGTTTTCCTTGAACTGGTTTCAGAAAAAAGATTGCCAGCTTTTAAATCCAATTTTCCGTCTTCCTGATTCTTTTTCTGTTCATTTTCAATGTTCAACCTCTTCATTTTCACGGGCAATTTATTAGCAATATCCTCATCAAGGGAGTATGTGGTATCCTTACCAGAACTGGATAATATGTCCTTGATATGTGTATGCATCTCACTCCTACTGTCAGAGTCAGGCCTATTTTTACCACTTGAAAATACAAATGGGTCACTCTCCACAAATATACTGGTTCCACTAGCAGGTACTTTAGTATTCAGAATGGTGTCTGGAATATTTTCGGATTTGCTTTGAGGGATATCACGTGGCACATTTTGAGCAGAAACATCTGTTTTCCTTGTACTGGTTTCAGAAAAAAGATTGCCAGCTTCTAAATCCAATTTTCCATCTTCCTGATTCTTTTTCTGTTCATTTGCAATGTTCAACCTTTTTATTTTCACAGGCAATTTACTTTCAATATCCTCGTCAAGGGAGTATGTGGCATCCTTGCTGCTTCCAAAAACGATACCGTCAGGTCTCTGCAACTTTTTAAGTGCAAATATATTGCTGGGAGTTTTCAGGTTTGAATTCCTCGCTTCACTATTAAAACCAAAATGATTGGCATGTTCTCGGGCAATATTAGTCTTAAAAGCATCATCTTTCGTAGCCTCACTAAAACGAAACTCATCGGTAGAGGAATTAATGTTCAATTTCCTCATGTTTTCGGGAAGCTTAGAAGCCATGCTTTGCCCAAACACATTGGAGTCACCACCACACGAAAACTTAATATTACTACCATCAACATTCAGCTTATCATCACGAACCCCACCCTGCTGCTGACTGGTTTTCCCAACGTCAAGCCTTCTCATTCTATCGGGAAGTGACGCACCCAACCCTTCACCAATACTAAAGCTACTGGAATCAACAACGCCTTTTGCCTTCTCGGAACCGAGCCCACACCTGGAATCTTTGAAGCGCCGATGCAGATTTGCGGTCTTCCTCGTCTCAGCGCTTCTCCCAAATACAGACACACCTGAACCGGCAGTCTCACCACCACTCATTCCACCCCTGGACTCGGGAAACGACCGACTACTTCCAAAAACGAAACTTTTAACTCCCTCTTCACTCCCATTCCCATCCCCAGACCTCGCACTCTCACCACTAGGAATCCAAGATGAGTCATCGAACGGGTACCAACTCCCCAGCTTGACCTCCACCGCCCTCATCCCCGGCGCCTCCGTCCTCGGCGTGGGACGTCGCCGCACCTTGGCGAGGCGGGGTTTCGACAGCCCCGATGTCGGCCGTCCCGACGCCGATCCCGACGGCATGCCTCCCTCCCCGCCACGCGTATTGGACGCCCTAGGGATCCAGCTGGATCGAGGGTTCATGTCGGAAAGAACGGGGAGAATGGAGATCGTACCTTCGATCGACCGCAATGGCGAGAGGATCGGGTATGTATCGCGTTCGCAATCGATAATGAGAGGAGAGAAGCAGCGATCTTGTGGTTCCCGTTATGGTTGTCCCTCTGGGGTTTGCTCGCTTTGGTTTTCCTTCTCGTTGGTGCCTTCTTCCCTTTGAATTGGTGGGGTCGAGTTGTCGATTTTCGACGTCGATGTCGTCGAAGGCGGAACGCTTTTCTCCAACAAACATTTCAAAACGAAAATAAAAAATTCTCATCATCTGCCAGAAAAAAATACGTACGACAATTATTTATACCCGACAAGATTTGTCGATCTTTTAAAATCATTAAATTTAATATATATATATATATATATACATTTTACATTATAATATTTTTTTTAAAAAAAAACTGTAAATATTTCATTTCTTACTTTTACCATCATTTGCATAAATACTTTAGTTTCTACCTCTGTCGTGAATAACTTAACTTTATTAAGTTTAAATACCTGTGATAATTTTACTATAGGTGATGACATCGGCGTGCTTCGTAGGAAATCTTTCTTTAAAATCAAAGATTTTTTTCATTTTAATGGAAAATTTCAACGATAGACCATAAACACGATCTTACAATTTTTTTTTTTTTTTTTTTTAAATCTATCCGAATATAATCCTAAAAGGAAACTTCCCTCTTCTACTTCTCCAAATTAGCTGACATTAAAAAGTAAACACGAAAAATATAAAATGACTATAACACCCATTTACTTTACCATTCTATCCGTTGATTTTTGTTGACCATTGCCATTTCTCCCCGAAATTCCTCTTTTTTTAAGGATCTCGTGCCGAACGTTGCAGGTGAAGTTGGTGTGAATAAACTAATGTTTGTGGAACATATTAAAAATATCGTGTGATCATGTAGACCATATTAATGAATAAACTAAAGCTGTGGATCATATTAAAATATCATCATGAGAGAGAGAGAAAAATAATTCGAATTAAACTAGTATGACATCCTACCGTCTATCAGACATGCCCGTAACAAATAGACTCTCTGTATATTATGTGTATCGAGAACAAACACAGACGACATTGAGTTAAAAAATGTGTAATTGTAACTTCTTCTTTTTTGTAGCGAATCATTTTTCAAAATAGTAGTTTTTTTGCATCATTAAATATTTAAATCTCAGTAGAAACTACGAGTACTGTACCTTTTTAACTAAGTTATTATAGTTGATTTTTTTTATGGTAAATGTCAATAGTTATTTGTACGTACATATTTTCTAATATTAATAAAAATTATTTTAGATTATACTTTAAAATCTATGTCATCTAAAAGGTTAGAAAAATTAAGAATCAAAAAGTTGAAAATTAAAATTTAAAGGTGTTTATAACACCAACAAAAAGTTAGGAAAATTATATAGTTTTTAAAATTTTAATATTATTATATTAAATAGTAATATAATATTATTAATTAAATAAAAATAATATTTTATGATTTTAAAAATATTATAAAATAATATAATATAAAAAATATTAACAATAATTAAATATTTTATTTATTAATAAAAATATAAAATTAATTAAATATTTTATTATTAATAAAAATAATCTTAAAATAATTAATTAAAATAAAAAATATATTAACAATATATACTTTAATTATATTAACAATATATTATATTAACAATATATTATATTAATATACTTTAATTATATTAAAGTATATATGAAGTAATTTTAATTAAAACAATAATTTATTATACAAAGTATATTACAAAGTAATAATTAAAATAATATAATACTTTAATTACATAAAATAATATATTAATATATTATACTTTAATTATAATTAATTTTAAATAATAAAATCATATATTTTATCATCTTTTATTTTAAAATCATATTTTACGGTAAAAATCATATTTTATCATCTTTTATCATAAAAATCATATTTTACCATCATAAATCACAAAAATTATATTTTATGATAAAAATCATATTTCATCATTTTTTATTATAAAAATTATATTTTATCTATAAATTTATCATGAATATTGAATAGTTGTATCTTATTAAATCTATATTTTATTACTTTCTATTACATTTCTTATTATACACAAATACCCATATTTCTGATTTTCTGTAACTTTTTTTTATCATTTTCTAGAATTTTTTGAAAATTTCTTTTTGTTTTTACTTTCTAGACATATAAATAAACCTTAAATAAATAAAATTTGATGGTATTTGTGTGGTTTTCTTCTTGAAGCTGTTGACATGGACGTTCGCATAATATTTGTAAACGATGATGGTGCACATGTAAAAAACCTTAATTCTTGTTATTTTCCGTCTTGCTCTCGTGCCAATCGTCGTCTATTCGGCTCTTCCGATCATCGCGTCCCCCTCGAGCTCAGCGAACCTCTGCCGCCACGGACCGCAGGGGAGGGAACCGAGAGCGTTCGAGCCGCGTTGGAAGGTTAGTCTTTGCTGAACCTAACTCATCGGTTTTCACTGCTCGTTCATGGTCCCTCTCCGTCTCTCAACGTTTTGGTTGGCGCATGGCGGTCTGTGTTCTGTGAGGGGATTTGAGGGATATGGAAAATGAAAACTGCTTGCTCTTCCGTCTTCTTGTCACAGGTATTTAGTTTTCATTTGAGGGGCATTTAGGTGTGCAATGTGCGGTGCGGTGGTGGATTTAGGATTTTTAATGCGGCGTAATACTGATTAAAGCATAATTTTATCTTGATTAACTTTCTAGTTTCAAAACACGAAGTAGTACACCCTATGAATATAATTATATTTGTTTGAGCCATTGTCTTTGCCGATTTATCATCCACCAGAAGCTTTGGCCGCTTAAATCAAATTCATTACGATATCTTAATGTGGATGGGGCCGTAATAAATGAAAATGTTAGGGGTATTTTGGTAAAATCCCTTTTTACCTTGTGTGGTTATGGATCAGATTTTGCCGTCGATCCTCTATTTTCGTCCTTACGCGTCTCCTGTTTTCCGCCTGCCTCTTCCTTGAATCTACGATCAATGATCGCTTATCGTCAAATTGGCGAGCACAAAGAAGCTTTGACGAGAATCGATAACTCTTGGTAAATTTTAAGATGTGAAAAGTGATGCAGCCAACGATTTCAGTAGTCCTCGGTGATTTTCGCATGGGAAGAAGCAGCGATCGTCGGCGTGCAGCATCGGGCTCTCCATTTTTATCATCATCGGTTGAAGGTCGATTTCTGCCAGAGAGGAGGGAGAGAATTCGGTGGTTGAGGTCAATCGAGGAGTTCAGTGAGCTTTGTTGGTTGGGTTCGTCGGTCGACTCGTGAAGAATAAGAAAAAGAAGAGAAGGAGAAGAAGAAAGGAAGAATAAAAGAAGAAGAAGAAGAAAAAGGAGGAAAATAGGGAATAATATTGTGTTTTTACAATTTTTTTCTTTTTGTAAGTTTTTATTTCTTTTAGTTTAAAAATTTAGTATTATTTAAGATTTATGTATGATTTTGACAATTATGGCGATTTATGTAATTATATTCATAAATATTTATCAATAGTGTTATGAATTTTAGAATAATGTATGGTTATAGTTATAATGGTATGCATTTTAAATTCATAAGCATAATTATTGCACATTTATATTGATTATGATATAATTATGTGTCTATGGAAATATTAAGATTTTGCATAACTTCTTGAGATTAATGCGTATTGTGGACTTTACAACATATATCAAGAATTTGTGATTATTTTGCATGACATGAATATTTGTAATTGACCATGAAAAACTTATTTATGTTGCATGTGATTATTTAATATTAAGGTAAGTACCGTAGAAATGCATGCCATTATTAGACCTAATGTGAAATTTGATACATATTAAAATGAATGAATGTTTAGTTATGAACTTGATCATAAAGGTATGGTACTGTGATATTGTATACGATAGAAATCGAAAGATATGCAATACATGTTAGTCATTTTTTGGTTAACTGTAACAAAATATTATAAATAATAGATTTTGTTATTTGTACCTTATTTTATGTTTTCTTTGTCTAGAGTTAGATTGTAAATAACTTTTATTATTTCACTATGAGTTTATTTATAAATATTATGTTTTTCTGTTATTATTCCTCTTTAGTAGGTATCAACCTTGTAATATTAAATGAAAGAGTTTTTTATACATCAAAATTTTATTTATGCATGTTTTCTCCTCTTTAATATTACAACAATTGTCATACTCTTTTTAGAGGTGTAACAATTATATAGTATCAAAGCAAAATATTTAACTACAAGAACCTCAACTTATTAGGATACGTGAGTAGAATAATATAAAGTGGGTAGATGATAGTCAACAAATTCATTGTTATTCTTATCGACAAATTTCAATATGGTTAGAGACAAGTCTAACGTAGGGCAACTCTCACTTGTGATTGAGGCAAGAGGAAAAGGTCGAGAAGTGTGAGTGGGAATTTGAGATATTCTTAAACTATTTTCCCCAATCTTCTCAAGTGAAAGGAAAGATTTCCGAGAGGCACACTAGTAGCTACGAGATATGAAGAGACTGTTCGAGTTCTACCACTATCCTAAGGATGACAAGGTTAGATTTGCAATCCACATGTATAAGGGAATGGTAAGAGATTAGTGAGATTTAGTTGACCAACTTTGTAAAGTTTTTAGGCGACCATGGATATGAGGGGATTTTTGAGATTCATTTTTACAAAAATATTACCTTCCTAGTATATGAGCTAGATATGAAAATGAATTTAAAAAGCTACGCCAAGGAAGTACGACTATGGAGAGATATGAAATTGAATGTACTAGGTTATCATTATTCTCTACAAATGTTGCATCAAATGAAAGTAAGAAGATTAAGAGATTTTGTCAAGGCTTGAATCCACAAATTCAATTTGCATTAGTCATGTACATGTTGACGAACTTTTCAATGGTGGTAGATTTGGCTATGACTACAGAGAGTGAATTAATAAAGTTCAGTTTAGAGATAAAAGTAGGTTAGCAGACAACATTGATTCCAAGGCTTGTTGGAGTTACACACTTAGCTTCAGGATCAGTTTCAGTTTTACAGTCATCCTCGTCATTGAGTAAGAGACTTTCTAACAATCAATTTAAAGAAAAGAGAAAGAAAATTAAACTAAGGTAGGAAACAAATATATGCCAGAGATGTGGGAAGAATCATCTTAGTCGATGTGTGTGAAAGGGTGATCGATGCTTCACATGTAGTCAAGAGGGCCATAAGGTTGTGATTTGCCTTTTTAGGGAGGGAACCCATTAGAGTTCAAACACTACACCATTTCAGCTACACTACTATCGTTATCAACAACACCCTTAGTTTTCAAAGTAAGGTGCACCACAAGTGTTGACAATTAATGGTGGCTCAAGCAGAGCAAGGTTAAGCCATCAGGCTATAGACTGTAAAAGGAAGACCCCTACCTATAAGAGAGTCTATGTTATGACTCATTAAGGGGAAGAAGAATCAGATGCAGTGACATTAAGTTTCTTCATTTCCAATTGAGCCATTATTTGATCCTAGTCCTACTCATTCATTTATTTCCTATAATTTCGTAAACAAACATGACAATGATAGTATAGAAATGGATGAATAGATACTAGTGAGTACCTTTATCGAGAATGCCTTGATAGTAGGACAAATGTGCAAAACTTGTCAAATTCTAATAAAAGGAATGAACTTATTAATGGATATTTTTATCTTATTAATAAAAGACTTTGACATGATACTGAAAATGAATTAGTTGACTATTTTGGAAAGTGGGTTTGCTTCCCATTTCTAAGAGACTTGGAATTCTATTTTGATGGTGCTAATTAGAATGTTTCTACATTTGTTTCTGTAGTTAAAGTCAAGTAGCTATTGCAAAGAAGATGTCAAAGATACTTGACGATAGTGTCAAAGGTTGATGTGACAACCCCTAATTTGAATAACCTTCCAATTGTCTAGAATTTTGTCGATGTTTTTCCTAAGGAGTTGTTAGACATGTCGGTAGATCGAGAAGTATAGTTTATCATGGATTTAGCTCTTAGGGTGAATCTAGTTTCTAAGGCTCCCTATAGAATGCTTCTTGTAGAGTTGAAAAAATTGAAAAATCAGATTTAGGAGCTATTAGAGAAGAAATTTATCCAACTTGGCACATCTCTACAGGGTGCTCTTGTTTTTTTTGTGAAGGAAAAAAATATGAGATTGTGCATTGATTATCGAGGATTGAATCATGTGACTGTAAAGAATAAGTATCTCCTTTCAAGGATAGATGGTCTATTTGACTAGTTACATGGTACTAAGGTGTTCTCAAATATTGATTTGAGATTTGGATACCATTAGTTGAAAATCAAGGCAGAAGATGTACTAAAAATTGCCTTTCATATCCATTATAAGCATTATAGATTTGATGAATAGAATATTCTAGCATCATCTAAACTAGTTCATGGTTGTCTTCATTGATGACATTCTAATTTACCCTCCAAATAAGGCTGAACATAATGTCATTTGAGAATTATCTTCTAGGTGTCATGGGGGAGAAAACGCTTTTTACCAAACTGAAAAAATGTGAGTTTTGGTTGGACCATGTGACTTTTCTAGGACATGTGATCTTTAGTGATGAAATATCTATTGATCTTAAGAAGGTAGAGGTGGTCAATACTTGGAGTCAACCCAAGTCATTAATGGAGATTTGTAGTTTTTTAGGTTTTGTAGGCTATTATCAAAGATTTGTTGAATGATTTGCTCGTATTGCAAAACCTGTGACTAGATTGACTCAAAAAGGGGTGTAATTTGACTAAAGTTTAGAGCGCGAGAACAATTTTCAAAAATTGAAAGATAGATTGATATCTTCTCTCATATTGGCATTGTCAAAGTAAGACATTAGATCCATTATGTTTAGTGATACTTCTCTAAAAGGCCTAGGTTGTGTATTAATGTAGTAAATAAAAGTAATTACTTATACTTCTAGACAATTAAAGTCATATAAGGAGAAATGTCTTATTTATAACTTAGACCTTGTAATAGTTATTTTTGGTCTCAAGATTTAGAGACATTATTTATATGAAGTTTCATGTGATATTTTTACTGATCATAAAAATCTTAAATACATCTTCACTCAAAAAGAATTGAATGTGAGACAAAGAAAATGACTCGAGCTGTTGCAAGATTATAATTTAACAATTTCATATTACCTAGAGAAAGTCAACGTAGTAGTTGATGTCTTAAGTAAAAGACTTTGTGAATCTCTAGCAACATTATTGTCATAATAGTGACAACTTTTGAGAGATTTAGAAAGGTAAGAAATAGAGATTTGTTGTCAAAGACTATAGACCTTATTTGTTAGGATTCATTTAGAGCTTACATTATTGCAAAAGATTAAGGAATGACAAATTTCAAAATTCATGTGGATGACTCTTTAAGGTTGGCTGATAGTTTGTGTGTTTTTGATGATGTTGAGCTAAGACAACTAATTTTGTTTGAAATACACAATTTTAGGTACTCAATGCATCCTAGGGCACCAAGATGTATAAGGATTTGAGGAGGAACTTTTGATAGAATGAAATAAAGAAAGACATTGCAGATTTTGTTGTCCACTATTTTAGTTGTCAACAAGTCAAAGTAGAGCATTAGAGACCTCTTGAATCACTTCAACCCTTATCCATTCTCAAGTGGAAGTAAGAGCATATTACAATGGATTTTGTGACAAGCTTACTTAAGACCTTAAATGGCAATGATGTCGTATGGGTGATCATAGACAAACTGACCAAGTTTGCTTACTTTTACCATATAGAGTCAGAATAACTTTGAGCAAGATGGTTACGTTGTACATGAAGGAGATAGTGAGACTACATGGAGTATCTTTGACTATCACATATGATTGAAACATAAAATTTATTTCCAAGTTTTGGGAATTTTAAGTTTTAGGAAAGCTTGCATCGAACCTTAGACACTAAGCTATAGTTCAATACTATTTTCCATCCTCAGATTGTTGGTTAGTCTGAGCGAATCATTGAAACTTTGGAAGATATGCTACGAGCATGTACTATTGATTTTAGATGTTATTAGGACAAACACTTACCATTAATTAAGTTTTCTTATAATAACAATTTTCAAGTAAGTATTTAAATGACACCATATGAAGTCTTATATGTTAGAAAGTGTCACTCACTCATTTGTTAGGATGACATTAGCGAAAGTAGATAGTTAGATCTCGAGTTCATTCAAGATATCAGAGAGAAAATCTAGTAGATCCGAGAGTGACTTAAGGCAGTTTAAAGCTAATAGAAAAGTTACGTAGACTATTGACGATGACCCCTTGAGTTTCAAGAAGATGATAATTTTTTATTATAGATTGCCCCTACTAAGGGCATCATGCAAGTTGAACCATTAGTATATTGGGTCATATGAGATTTGTTTGGAGAGAGACTGTAACAATTTTTGCTTTCTCTCTTCGCAACCTTCTCCCTTGTTCTTTAACGTCCTAAACTGGAACCTGTCAGTAAAGGGACTATGTTTGTTTGCTCACGAGGAAACTCACTTTCTTAACTTACAATGGTTGGAAGATGAAGAAGAAGAGAAAGTAGAAGATGAATACAATATTTAACATGGTTCGGTAGCTGTCTACATTCATGGGTGTCTTAGCTCTTGAGATGTTGATAATGACGCACATAAACTTGTGCAAGTACATCCCTATTTATAGAGAAATATGTGAACCCTAAATACAACAATTACAAATTCTACTTTAGTCTTCCATTACACAATCGTCGGCTTCTGACAAATTCTTTCAAAAACTCCCATGACTACACTTGCTAAACAGTTGAATTAACCTCCTTGGCTCCTCCAACTAAATTGTCAATTATCTAGATGAACTCTTCTGGATGTCATGGTTGAGGTCTCAACTTTCGCCTCTAACTTTGGCTACTGACCTATGAACTAAAGACTAACTCTACACATCTACCTTAACAATCTCCTACTTGGAGACTGTCTTCCTGCTTATTATGTTTGGATCCTTGTAATTCTGTTGTAGGATTCCTGCATCTGTCACTAGTCTCCTTGATTCACATTTCTAGGAGACTCATCAAGCTTTGATAGAGCCTGAGCTTTCTAGACGAGACCACCTTAGTGAGGACGTCTGTTGCATTCTCAACTCCCTTCATCTTCTAGAGGTAAGACTCCTGTCCTCGATCTTGTTCTTAGATGAAAAAATATCTTATCCTAATATGCTTGGATTTGGAGTGAAACTTCTAGTTTTCTGCCAAGTAAATGATAGACTAGCTATCGCAATACAACACATTGTGCTCCTGCTGGTAACCGAGTTTGGTTAGTAAGTTCTCTAATAAAATCCTCTCCTTTGTTACTTTAGCAATTGCCACATATTTTGCTTTGGTGGTAGAGAGGGCAACAATGCACTGAAACTTGGACCTTCATCTTACTGCACTACCTCCCATGGTAAACACATACCTTAAGGTTCTCCTAAGTTTGTCCATATCTCCTCCCAAATCTGAATCAGAAAAACCTATTAGCTCGGCTAATCCCCTCCTATAGCACAAATCGAGCTCGAATGTATTCTACAGATACTGTAGTATCCACTTCACAACGTGCCAATGTTCTGCATCTAGATTTGTCATAAACCTACTTACAACTCCAACTGCATGTGTTATGTCTAATTGAGTGTAAGTCATGACATACATCAAACTCCCTATAGTTACCATGTAGGGTATCCGAGACATTTCTTCTCAGTCTATCTCCATCTTTGGAGATTGTTTCTTCGACAACTTGAAGTGAGCTTCGAATGGCAATTATGTCTTTCACTCATCTGTTATGTTGAACCGCTCTAATACTTTTTCTAGGTACTTCTTTTGGCTCAACTTCAATGTATCGGTCTTCTTGTCTCGAATGATCCTCATTCTGAGAATTTGCCTAGCCATGTCCATGTCCTTCATGTCAAACTTTTGGTGGAGCTGTTTCTTCAACTTCTAGATCTCCTCCATACTCGAGCTTGCAAAGAGCATGTCATCTACATAAATAAGAAGAATGACAACAACTATTATGATATCTTACGTAATACCAGTAGTCTGTATTACATTTGTTAAAGCTTGTGGTACAGATGAAGTTGTCAAATTTCTTATACCATTGTCTAGGTGTTTGTTTTAAGCCATACAGACTTCTCTGCAATCTGCAAACCAAATTTTTCTTTTTACTGATTTTTGCAAATCCTTCCAGCTGTTGCATGTAAATCTCTTTGTCCAACTTACCATAGAGAAAAATAGTCTTTATATCTATTTGTTCCAAAAATAAATCTTTGGCTGTCTATAAGCTCAAGATGATTCTCACTGTGATCATCTTGAGTATTGAAGAGAATACTTCCACGTAGTCAATGTCTTGTATTTACTGGTAACCTTTGATAACAAGTCTAACATTGTATTTCTTACTATCATTCGATTGTTCCTTCAATCGAAACACCCATTTGTTGGCTAGTTCTTTCTTACATTTTAGTAATAGAGTTAGCTCCTATGTTTGGTTCTTCTCTAAGGATTTCATTTCTTTTTTCATCGCTAACTCTCATTGATCTACATCTTTCTTGGTAAGTTTCTAGCTTGCCATCATTTGTTAACAACATATAATTCAAAGAAGGCACAAACCTATCTTGAGACTTGAAAATTCTTGTGGATCTCCTTGGCTGTAGGTTGACCACTTGCTCCTTTATCTCCTCTACTTGAGTTAGCTTATTTGCCCTTGACTCATCTTGAAAATCTCTGGTAATCTCAACACTCATCTTGACGTTGTCTCCAGTTTTCGATTCTTTATCTATGGAAATCCAGTTCCTTCCACCTAGAATTTGGTCCTGCCCTACCAGTGGTTAAGTGCATCCACTCAAACTAGGTATTGACTTTGTGGGTTTCCATAACAGAACTCCTAGAATCCGTAAATCTCTTGTCAGCATCTAAGTGACTTCTCTTGGATCTTGATTTTCCACCGCACCTCTGAGCTTATACAAGTGCTTCTCTTCGAATAGGACATCCTTTGTTTGGTCCACATTCTTGGTTTCATCATCCAAGAACCTGTAGCCAAGATAATTCCGTCTATATCCTATGAAGTAGCATTTCTTGAATTTTGGATCTAGTTTATCTCTCTTGTCCTCGTTAACATGGACATAGGATAAACATCTGAATTCCTCAAGTGAAACAAGCTAACCTCTTTCTCACTCCATAGTTCTTCCAATATCTGAAAGTTAATCGGGATTGGCAGTCTTCGATTAATTAGGTAAGTGGTTGTGCTGACTGCCTCCGCCCAAAACAATTTTGGAAAGTTGACATGTAGCCTTATTGTTGTGCAAGAATAAGGAAAAAGAGAAGGAAACAAATAGAAAGACCAAAATTTTATGTGATTTCCCTTGTGGGTACGTCCACGGATGGAGGCTTGTTCGTCTTCTTTCTAGTTCAAATGGAGATACAAAAAGGAGCACCCAAAGAGTGCCCTAGGTCTAAGCTTATATAGCTTGAACAACTAATGGTCTAAAAGACCAAAATACCCTTACATATTAAATACAATAGTTCAAGACACATTCAACAATCTCCACCTTGTCTTGAATCATAAACTCCACCTAGAACTAAGCTTTCCATCTTAATGACCCATGAAGGGTCAGCAATAGGCATAAACGTTGAACAAGTTTAAGCAATGCCTGAACTTGCTCTTAATGACGCCTTTGGTGAACATGTCTATTGGATTATCCCTGATGTTGATCTTTGAAATCTTTATCCTGTCTTCAATCTTGAGAAAGTGGTATCTAACATCAATGTGTTTTGTGCGGTCATGAAACACATTGTTCTTCGTTAGACATATGGCACTGAGACTATCACAGAATATATCAGCCTTATTATAATGCAAGCCAAAGTCTCCTAATAGCCCCTTTAATTAGATTCCTTCCTTTGCAACTTCTGTCATTGCCATATACTCAGCCTCAGTGGTGGATAATGAAATAGTAGATTGTAGTGTAGATTTTCAACTAACAACTATGAAGACATAACCTGTCAAAGATCTACGTTGATCAACATCACCTACAAAGTTTGAGTTTGAATATCCAGTCACATTGCAGTTATGTTTTACACCATAAATCCTCTTCAAGGTCTGCCAATGACTCTTTCCTGAATTTGACATAAATTTACTTACAACACTAAGGGGATAAGCAAGATCTAAACGAGTATATACCATGATATACATAAGATTACCAATTACTTGTGAATATGGAACTTTCTTCATGTACTCCTATTCTAACTGCGCCTGAGGTATCATAGTAACTGATAATTGCAAGTTCCTATCATAAGGTGTTCTAATGGCTTTGCATGAGGTCATGCCAAACCTACTCAAAATTTTCTGAATATAGCTATGTTGATGAAGAAATAACCTACCAATGTTTCTATCACGTCGAATCTCCATCCCAAGGATTTTACCTACTAGTCCTAAATTCTTCATTGCAAATTCAGATTTCAATGTGTCTTTCAAAAATTGTATTTCATTGATATTTTTGGCAGCAATCAAGATATCATCAACATACAAGAGCAAATAAACAAATTTACCATCTTTCAATGGTTTAACATAGACACATGAATCGAAGTTATTGTAAATAAAACCAACAAGAGTAATAAAAAAATCGAATCTTTTATACCACTACTTGAGAGGCTGTTTTAGGCTATACAAATATTTTTGCAATTTACAAATAAAATCTGATCTACTTTTTTCTGCAAAATCGATTGGTTGTTCCATCCAGATTTCTTCTTCTAAATCACTATGTAAAAAGGCTATCTTTACATCCAATTACTCAAGTTTCAGGTCCTTTGTCGTAACAATCGCCAAGAGGACTCTAATGGACGTGTGTCTTACCACTGGTGTAAAGACTTCATTGAAGTCTACTCTCTCCTTCTGTGAGAAACCTTTAGCTACCAATCTTACCTTGTATAGGATTCCATGGTTGCCTTGTGTTCTTATTTTCTTCTTAAACACCCACTTACAACCAACAATATTCTTGTCCTTGGGACATTTCACCAACTCCCAAGTCCTATTCTTATGTAGGGATTGAAGCTCTTCCTATATAGCTCCCATTTAATGTATAGCTTCTGATTCATTAACAGCAGTATCAAAATTAGGTGGGTTAGCATCCTCCACCTCACTAGCTACCTGCAAAGCAAATGCAATCATATTGTTGAAACCATACTTTTATGGATGTTAAGGAATCCTTCTAGGTCGATCCCTAGCCACATATCTCTCTTGAGATTCTTCCATAATCTGATCATCATAGTTACCATCGGAGTTCCAAGGTTCATTTGTACCTGAAGTTCTTTGATCAATGACAGCTGGCTGTATCAAATCAAACTCCACCTGCTCGGGAGTGTTAGGTACATCTGAAACTGATGGCTTCTCTCTATTCAGCATAAGTGAAGCTTCATCAAAAGTGATATCACGGTTGTGAATCACTTTCTTTGTTTCTGTATCATAAATTTTATATCCTTTGACTCCCATTTTATATCCAACAAATATACCTTTCTTGACACGCGACTCTAACGTACTATTGTTCACATGGTAGTATGTTGAACAACCAAAGATCTTCAACTTGGAGTGGTTGGCAGCCCCCTATTCATCTGCACCTTATACGTGATCTTATAATCTATTGCACTTGAAGGTGACCTGTTGACAAGATAGAAGGTTGTATTAACAGCCTCAACTCAAAATTTCTTCTCCAAACTAGTGTGAGAAAATATGCATTTAACCCAAAATTTCTTCTCCAACCAGCGTGAGAAAGTATGCATCTAGCTTTCTCCAATAACATCCTGTTGAGATGTTCTGCAAGTCCATTTTATTGTGGAGTAACTCTAATTGTGTAATGCTTTGCTATACCTGCATCCATGCAAAAAGTGTCAAATTCATGATAGCAGAATTCTAAACCATTATCAGTTCTCAAATACTTTACCTTCCTCCCAACTTGATTTTCAACTAGAGTCTTCCACTGCTTAAAGCTCTTGAAATCCTCACTTTTGTGCTTCAAAATAAAAACCCAATTCATACATGAATAATCATCCACAATAGAAAGAAAATATTTAGAACCTGCGAGTGAAGGTTGTTGGAAGGTCCCCAATAATTTGCATAAACATAGTTCAATGTCTCTCAGGTGGTGTGCTCTCTTTTCCAAATTGCACATGCTTCTGCTTGCCAAAAATGCAATGCTTGCACAAATCAACATTTACAAATTTGTGCCCATTCAATCTGCCTAAACTACTGAGCTTCTGCATTCCTCTCTGTCCCAAGTGACTCATCATTGAGTATCAAACTGTAGAAATAGACTATTGATCTTCACTAGTAGTTGTTGCAACTGAACCAACAATAGGAGAACCCTCTAGTATGTACAATGACCCATCTTTGATTCCTTTCATCACTATCATGGAGCCTTTTGAGACTTGCAACTTGCCTCCTTCACCTGAATACTTGAATCCCTTGGAGTCAAGTGTCATCAAAGAAATCAAGCTTTTGCCCAATTTAGGCACATGTCATACATCCTCAAGTGTTCTTACATTACCATCATGTATCTTAAATCTAATTGTACCAACACTTGCTCTATGGCAAACATCATCATTTGCCAAGGTCACCTGACCACCATCAACTATTTCATAAGTTTGGAAATACTCCCTATTAAGAGTCATATGATGTGATGCACCAGAATCTAAAATCTAACTTTGATCGAAGTAAGTACTACATGAAACTATAAGAGAGAAATCACAATCAAAACTTGAATCTTCCTTTTCTGCAATGACTAAATTTCCTTTAGATTTTAGCTTTGGATAGTTCGCTTTCCAATGTCCTTTCTCCTTGCAATAGTTGCAAGTGTCCTTAGAATATTTTCCTCTTGATTTGCTTCTTCCTCTATGTTTGTTACTATTGCCTTTATATTGTCGTCCCCTAGAATCTTCATGTTGCACTAGCAAGCCAGAACTACTTGCATCACTACTACCATAAGTCATCATATGCCTTAATTTTCTTAAATGCAAACTTGATCTCACCTTCTCCAATGTGATTGTATCTCTACCAATCACAAAAGATTGCACGAAGTTCTCATAAGAGAGTGGAAGTGAAACCAATAAGATGAGAGTTGCATCTTCATCCTTCACGGCAATACCAATATTTCTCAACTCCATGAGAATGGTATTGAGTTGGTCCAAATGTTATTTTAAAGGTATTCCTTCATTCTTAAAGAAAATAACCTTTGCTTCAAAAGTAGTTTGTTGGTGAGAGACTTCGTCATATAGAGTAACTCTAATTTATTCCAAATGACAGATGTGATTGATTCATTAGCAACCTCAATAATCACTTCATCTGACAAGTATAGCAAAATTGTGGAATGTGCCTTTTCTTCTTATTGCTTAAATTTTGCAGATTTTCTATCTAATGTTGACTCCTTGTTAAGAGGAGCCCAAATGCCTTGTTTCAATAAGGTCCTCATTTTAATCTGCCACAAGTTAAAATGATTCTTCCCATTGAATTTCTCAACTTTCAAAGTTGATGTTGTCATCAGAAATTCTATTTAGATGCAACCAATATTCTAAAACATAAGTGCAACTCAAATGCAAATACTATTGTCCCAAACAACCAGTACACAAATACAAAAATACAAGTTACTGATTCCAACAATATAAATGCAAGTACTAAAATACTGAAATGTAGTTGAATGCCCTAATTTTTAAATTCAGAAATCTCCAAACGTCCACAACAAATTAAATGTAAGATTGCATTTATGAAAGTCGATGGTAAGTATTTCTTACCACTTGTGAAAATCTGGATGCACGAAGTCGAATTCACGTGCGTAGGCAGACACGCAGATGAACATGCGTAGGCAGACGTGCAAAGATGGATGCACGGACTGATGTGCACAAGTAGATGCGAGGAGACAGATGCACAGATTGACATGCACAGGCAATGCGAAGATGGACGTGCAAACTAACGTGCAATCTTCTACGTGCAAGCAGACGAAGCTTCCTAACGAAGCTTTCACGCACACGACTGGACTAGAGATAAGTATGGTGGCTCATTTTCACCCTCAACAAATCTTCCTTTCAAACCTTAGCTCTGATACCAATTGTTGTGCAAGAATAAGGAAGAAGAGAAGAAAATAAACAGAAAGACCGAAATTTTACATGGTTCCCCTTGCGGGTACATCCATGGATGGAGGCTTGTTCGTCTTCTTTCTAGTTCAAATGGAGATACAAAAAGGAGCACCCAAAGAGTGCCCTATGTCCAAAGCTTATATAGCTTGAACAACTAATGGTCCAAAAGACCAAAATACCCTTAGGTATTAAATACAATAGTTTAAGACACATTCAACACTCATGCACTTGATTCTCTCGTTTAGTGTTTGATTCATTCTCTCGACGACCCTATTCTGTTGTGGTGTTCTAGGTACCGTTCAGACTCTTGATTCCTTTCGACTTGTAGAATTCGATAAATTCTCTACTATCGTATTCGCCACTATTGTCCGATTTGATCCATTTTACCTTCTATCTTCTGAAAGTTTAAAGAACCTTTGACTTGTGCTTGAGGAAGTATATCCAAACCTTTTAGGTGTTGTCATTAATGAATGTAACATAATACTAGGATCTGCCTATAGAACCGACGGGCCCCACACTTTTGTGTGAACTAGGCTCAACTTACCTAGTTTCGGCTTATGTATTGCAATTGAAAAGCTGACACATTTCTACTTTCCCAAGATGTAGTTTTCACAACTTTCCAGGCTAACACTCTTTAGCCCTGAAATTCTACCGCCAGTTGTCATTATCTTTAGTTATTTCTCACTCATGTGTCTTAGTCTACAGTGTCACCGATGAGACTCTTTTGTGGCAATAACTGCTACAGATGACTGATCCTCATCTACTTCGTCTGCTATTGGATATAATGTTTCAGTCTTTTGGCTTGAGGCAACCACTCTAACACCCTTGGTTACTTTCCACTTGCCAACGCCAAACCCAATGTGGTGATCATCATAGTTGAGCTAGCTCACAGAAATCAGGTTTTTGGCCAAACCTGAGGCATACCTCACATCTTAAAGTCTCCACAGTCCCTACTTCGTTTGGATTCGAACATCACCTCGTCCTAGTATGTTCAAGCTCGAATTGTTGGTTATATATACCTTTTACACTGGTATTGCACAATAGTTGTACAATAACTCTTTTTGATGCGTCATATGGAAAGATGCCATAGAGTCCATCACCTATATGTTGATCAGACTATCAACACAATAGATCAAGGCATCATTTGAGTTGTCTACTAGAGTGTTTACATTTGCTCCTCTGCTGGTTTCCACCTTCTCCTTAGGTTTTGGACACTGATCAAAAATACTCGAACTTCTTACAATTCTAGCACTTCACATTTGTTTGGCTTCTACTTTTGCTCTGAGATTTTTGACGATTCTTCCTAAAGCTTCGACCTCTAGATTGACTCCACCTGCAACTCTCCATGTTGAGCACTGAGGTCGACGCTTCTCCATTACTCTTTCTATGGGTGTTCTTGTTCAATACTAAGTCGGTGATCTAACTCATGTCCAAACTTTTGTCTCATTGAGTTACTCATGGAAGTCACCACTGTAGACCAACTCGACGGTAGGCTTAGCAGTAGTATCAACGTTTGAACCTTGTCATTGAACACGATCTTCTCTTTGAATTTACAAATCTCCTATCAACATCTCAGTGACTTCTCCTAGATCTTGATTTTCCATCACACCTCTGTATTTGTACATGTGCTTCTCTTCGAATAGGACATCCCTTGTTCGGACCACCTTCTTGGTTTCGTCATCTAAGAATCGATAGTCAAGATAATTCTATTTATATCCTATGAAATAGCACTTCTTGGATTTTAGGTTTAGTTTATCTCTCTTGTCCTCATTGACATGGACATAGGATAAACATCTGAATATCCTCAAGTGAGATAGGCTAACCTCCTTCTCACTTCATAGTTCTTCCGGTATTTGGAAGTCAATCGGGATTGACAGTCTCCGATTAATCAAGTAAGTTGTATTGACTGCCTTTGCCCAGAACAATTTTGGAAAGCTGACATGTAGCCTCACGCACTTGACTCTCTCATTTAGTGTTCGATTTATTCTCTCAACAACTTCATTTTGTTGTGGTGTTCCAAGTATTGTTTAGACTTTTCTGATTCCTTTCGACTCACAGAATTTGATGAATTTTTTACTGTCATATTCGCCATCATTGTCTGATCTGATACATTTTACTATCTTTCTTGTCTAGTTCTTCACTTCTACCTTGCATCTTTTGAAAGTTTGAAGAATCTTTGACTTGTGCTTGAGGAAATACATCCAAACCTTCCAAATGTTGTCATTGATGAGCATGACGTAGTACTTGGATTTGCCTATAGAAATGACGAGAGTCAGCTCCCACACATCTATGTGAACTAGGCTCAACTTACCCGGTTTCGACTCGTGTACTACAATTAAAAAGTTGACACGTTTCTACTTTCCCAAGATGCACAAACACTCCCTTAGACTCACTTATAGGTTTGATCTTTGGAACTTGTGGTGGCTTTGCTGGAGGGTAGAGACACCAACAATGTTGAATGTTTGATTTTGTTTCATCTGTTCACACTAGTGATTTGTGGAGATTAGCGGATAGTTATAGACTTATAGTTGTGCAAATGGACGAAAGTGCAACTTCATTGAAGTTAGAACATGATCCAAATGAGTTATGAATGGATTTAATGAATGGAAAATTACATTTTGTGTTAAACAAAGCTAGAGGTGAACAGGAACTATCGCATAATAAAGTCTTTACATGATAATTGGGTGTGCTAAATTGGTTGTCCTACTTTTTATGTACAAATTAATAAACTACAAAGAAATACCTGCAGTCATCTAAAAATTGGTATTTTGTTAGGACCCTTGTATTTTGATAATACAAGAATCTATGTGAAAGAACAAATTGTATTTCACAGATTAGACAATTCAGCAAAATAGCAGAAGGCAGAGAAGTCAATATAGATAGTTCAGAATTTGCTACAAGAGATAAACAAAAAATCTTCGATGAGTTACTAGGCTTAAGTATCCAATGAGTCAGTGTTAAGCAGTAGAAACACCATCGGACGGTTAGAAAATTAATTATCCGAAAATATAAGGCCTTCAAAGAGTTTTTAGGATAGCTGGGTGAATGATCGAAAAGTTAAGACGATAACTATCTAGATGTTCAAGGAAATCAGAAAGTTAGGAAAGTTAACTATCCGAAACTTAAGTCAGTAAATTTCCCATATGCAGAAATCCAGAACAGAAGCTTAAAATGTTTTTTCGGAGAGTTAAAAAGCTAACTATTCGAAAAACAAGAAGTTTCGGAATGTTACAAATTTAACTATCTGAAACTTAAGTCATCCTATTTTACACGTGCAGAAATAAGAAAGTAGTAGAAAGCTTAAAAGAAGAATCGAGAGGTTACTGTAGCTAACTATCCAAAAGTTAAAGATTTTTGGTAGGTTAACATCCATAACCATCCGAACTTAAGATATTTCACGTGTTGGACTTAAAAATTCCATGTGATATAGACAAATGGACTTAAATGAATTTTCAGTGAGTTACAACTGTTATTTAGAGAGTTACACACCTAATCATTTGAAAATCAAAAGGAATCAAAATGTTACAAGCTGGACAGTATACAGAATAATAATTTATTATTTTTGAGACTGACTACATAGTAAATACAACATAAAACATTCGTTAGAAGTAAATATGATCATTATACCTCTTGGTATAAATATGAAAAGTAAAGGGAAAATTATAACAACGATTATCATATATTGTGAGCTACTAAAAAATTCTAAAAATACTCTCAAGTCTGTAAAATACAGAAATATTCTCAAAGTTCACTGCAGCACAAAATTTTCTTACGCTCAAACTCTATTTCAAAGTTCAAAGCTATTAGTTCATGAGTTTCAACTTGAAAACTCATTGTTGGTTAAGAGCTTGTACTTGAAAGTTCAAAGAAAGATTAGTTGTTGAGCTTCAATCTAAAAGCTCAAGTGTTGGTTATTACTTCAACCTGAAAGTAAATGTTGTAAGTATTCATATACTTAGTAAAGTCCAAGTAAATCTTGAGAGTGGATTAGTCAAGTTGGTGAATCACATAAAAATTTCTTTGTGTTCATTATTTTTCACTATTTTACATGTACATTGATTAATTAAGATCAAAAATAAATTGAATCAATCAATTAAGTAAAAAAAAAGTTAAAATTACACACACATCATTCACCTTCTTTCTGGTGAGTATTTCGATCCTAACAATTTAAGTATCATATGAGTTGTCTTCAACTTTAAGTGACAAATTTCAATTACTGAGGTGGGTGGATGATTCAAATTAATCTCTAGAAATCTCCTCAATCTTTTTATCATAGGGCCGAGTTATTGCAACACAATTGCCATTTTGCAATTAGCCATTCCAGGTTCTCAACAAAATTGCATGTGGGAACAATGGCATTTTTCACACGCAGATTATACCCTGATCCCATACCACCATCTTGTTTACCATGATAGAGTTGTCAATCTATGTATCAAGATGTATTGAATCCTTGAATTCCAAGGAGGTTTTTGTATCAGTTTTATTATTATAGAGTTCGAATGTATTTGTTGAGGTACCTTGAACCTTGTCCTCCTGGTAATACAGTTAAGATCCCTTATACAAGAGTCCTATCTGACCATCATTGTTGGGAGTCTTCTGTCTCCCTATCTGCAAACAGGGATCTTGCCGAGGATTTTATTTTGCACATTGTTTGTAATGCACCTATTCTCATCGTACCATTTTTTTTCTGAGCAGTCTCATCGTACTCTTCTTACAAGATGAATCACAGAAATTATGTATGATTGTGTTCTCTTGCTTGGCGTCTGTAACTTTGTAATGTCATTCCTTAATCATTATGTTAACCTTATTACCACTCAGCCGAAAATATCATCAGTCTGTGTGGATGTGTGGTTCAAATGGCTTGATTTCAAATTTACAATGTTAGAATAGATGACTAAATCCATTATTCTTGTGTTTTGCTTAGTCCCAAATTTCCAAACCACTCTGCAACTCTAGTTCAGATCTTTTCTATTTGCATCAATGAAATTTTTTGTGATTATAAGTGCAAATGGTAAATCAATAGATTATTATACTACTCTTCCTCATGTTATTTTCAATATTCAATTTTTGAAAATGATTGATATTTACTTCAAAGATACTTAATTTGATACAAAAAATATTTTCTTCAAAAAATGGAAAATCTTTTGTTTATTTTTTGAGTAGTTGATACATGTATCTCGACTCAAGTTTGATCTTAATGTGTTCCAGTCTAACGCTTAAGATGCCATGGAACCCAAGACTGATTAATCCATCCAACTCATCGATTACCGACCTTGTCTTGATTATTGATATGTCAGTCAAAATGTACTAGTACTAGATAACTTGAACTAGCTTTGTAGATGATATTAAGATGTGATGGTCGATGGTTGATGTCGGCATTGGCAGGCGACTACACATGCATCACCAATTGGTTGCTTCTTATCGACCACAATCTATCCCAACAATGCTTATAAATACCTTGCTGGTGTGTTCGTACAAGATTTTGAATTTCGAACCTCTGGAGCTTATCCACCACAAGTAACAATCATAAAAACCTCCTAAAATCTGATCCCTACTTTCATTTTTCCTTGTCTGATTTATAAGCATTGAAGACCCTTTGATCCCCTTACACCGAAGATAACAATCATTTTTTAGCATATCGGGCATTGAACACTCCCTAGCAAACCTTTGGGTTCGTCTGATGTCCAATCTCTGATCTGAACTGGGATTACTTACCATGAGTGACCACCACCCAACAAGCTTGAGAGAGGAAACATGATATCACCGGTGAATTTTTTGTTGTGTCATTTTAAATGAAGTATGCTTTCACTACAAGTACAAATCTTCTCAAGCTGCATTCTAGCCTAGGGTTGAAAATGCTTTATGTAGTGTCGTTTATCTCTTGAAGGAAGTTGACTGGAAGGAGAAGAGATTCACTAATCCTCAGAGCCACAAGGTTTGATTCCAAAAATGAACTAGTATCATTGTGTCTTCCTTTCTTTTATTTGGTCTTGGATTTTGCATTTGGCGTGAATGTAAGCATGCATGACCATTACTTTTTTACTGGTTTTGTCGTTCGTTCTTATTAATTAACATGTTCATTATCCATTCCAGTATTCTACCCAATTTTTCATGTGGAAAGTGGATTCAAATGCTGCCGCCTCTATAACAGAAAATCTCTTTTTTCAAATAGGATTCATTGTTTTATCGAGTTGATCATTGTTGAAGGGTGGTAAATTGTGTGTCATTATTCCTTGTTTGTGGATAATAATTCCTACTTTATAGCATCCATCAGTTCTTCTCATTCCACCTTTTAAACTCGACTATTTTACAACCCATTTCACTTAACATTTTATGATCATTTTGCATCAGAAAGGAGGATAACAATGACCGCGGAAAACACCATTACAGAAACCGAGAAGCTCTGCACAAAAATACGGAGCAAGGAGAGCAGAAGTCCAGGTTTCCAGAAAAATGAGAATGATGTTGGTAAAGAGGTTGTCGGTGACGTGAACATGGAAGCACCAATATCTAGCGACGATGTCATTCGAGCTGGAGGGCTTGGAGCAACCGATGACATAGGGAGCTTCCTTCCCGTTGCCACCGACTTGACCGATTTCGAGTCACATCTTCGTGATGCATGGCAATTCGAGGCACAAGCGAAGGAAACAACACACAGGCCTGGTTTAGGATGGAGGGGAGCAAAGTAATTCCAACGCTGTTCTGCCTGCCCAATGCTTGGCAGTGGCTTGGAGAACAGTATTCACTTACAAACGGTTCAGTTGCGTCTTTGGTAGAGGTTTAGGAATGAGACTTGTTTTTGGAAACAGAAAGATAACATAGAAGTGTTTGTATCTTAAAGCTAGAATCGATGAGGCCATGGTTGACGTGAGGGCGAACTCAACGATAATAAACAGGATGGTTTTGACTCTTGCGAGCGAGTCGAGCTTGAGATGATCTCTTGATAATGTATCAGATGGGTGCGGTCTGGTGATGCCCAATCATGAGAACGTGCTTGTTTCATTCCTGTACCATATATATATATATACATAGAGAGAGAGAGAGGCACATATACATACACATGTACAACAACCACCGACATTTTTCTTGTACATGTGTTTAATTATTATTATTATATATACTTGATAAGTGGCTTGACGGTGGTGCAGCCTTTTGGAAGATTTTCTGACCGGGAGCAAGGATGGCGAGGGGGTCGTATGCAAATTTCCTCTGGACAAAGGTCTCCCACCTGTCGCCGAAGTGGGCCTTCCATTCCTCAACGGTGGTGTAATGGGGCAAGTACTGCTTGCTGGAAATGCCGGCTTTCCTACAGAAGTCCAAGATATGGCGGTTCTGTTCGAGGGTGTCGTCCAGAGTTTGGTGGTCCGACATGGATGGAACGGCTGATAGAAAAGCGACCATGTAGAAGATCTCCTCTTCTGGGATTACGGCGGACGTCCTGTTGTCCCACCTGCGGCAGAGGAAGACATTGGTTTAGAACCGTGGTGGGATCGCCATTACAGGATGCTGTGCTCATTTTTATGTTATCTACTATTGTTACTTGGATTTGTTGATTGGGTATACGATGATGGGCCCGTTGCTGCTGTGGGTGATTATGTTGTCGAAGACCTCGCCGGCGAAGTCGCGTATTCTGGTGCCGGGCACGAAGAGGTTCAACCACGGGTGGGGGACGTCCCACAGGCCTCTGGCTTTCAGGGTCAGCTCGGAGGCGCGGACTCTGTCGAGGAACTCCACGTACGAGACCTCCGAGTGGCACATCGTGGCCGGTATGTACCGGAGCTTCGACAGCGTCGTGTTGACCTCCTGCAGCAAGAGAGAAAGCGCTCAGTCGAGGGTTCCAGTACAGCCGCCCTTGCCAGCGTGAGGAAGGGATTCTTGCCAGGTTCATGGAGTTGACGTCGTCGGAGTAGAAGTTCTTCGTCAGCTCGAGGCAGAAGAGAGTCTTCCCGCTGGATTCGAAGTTGCTGGCCTGGTCTGCGTCCTTTGGCTTGAGGAAGGACCTCCAGTTGTTGAGGATGCCCTTCCGGTTCTTTATGACGAACCCCTCGACGTAGTCGAAGGTGGTTTGATCGCCGGAGATGAGAGTTTCCTGATCCTCGGTGAACACGGCGAAATCAGAATACAGAACTCTTATCCATCTCACCTGCAACAAACACGTATATATATGTAAATAAGGCTACGTTCACATTTGATCATGTGGTGAGTCGCCGGCGGAAGCTACCGTCTTCGGCGCTGGTTCGAGGGCAATCCTCGCTTTGGTGATTATTCCAAACTGACCAAGTCCGCCCAGTACGGCGAAGAAGAGATCGGCATTTCGGTGCGGTGAGCAGTTCACCATCTCTCCCTTTCCTGCAACCAACGGTAAATTATTAGAGGTGCTGTGTCGACGTCGACGTGAAGTTTTCCGGTTACCTAAAGTCTACCGTCGACCACAAGTACTCTTCTCGGACGTACCGGTGACGACGTCCAGCTGATGGACGTTGCTGATCTGCGGCCCGTGCCTGAAAGCTTGTCCGCTGACACCGGCGTTGGATAGCGTCCCCCCGACCGTGAGGTGGAGGTAGTCCGTCCAAGACCTCGGTGCAAGCCCATGCCTTAGGCTCTCTTCGAGCACGTCGATCCATAGCGCTCCGCCGGAGACGTCCACGTAAGGGTCGACATCCCTGGCACAGACGTTAGCCTTCCCTTCCCTGAGCGACTCCATCATGACGACGACGCCGCTGGGAGCCTGGGCCTGGCCTTGGAGCGAGTGTCCATGCCCTCTGGCGGCGACCGTGAGCTCCGACCGCTCACCCATCTCGAACACATGCCTCACCAACGACGACACGTCCGACACCGTACTCGGGTGCATCACTGCCGACGGCAAGAACCAGTGCCGGTTCCCAAAGTCGCCGGCGGCATGGAAGAGGTTGTGGAAGGCGATGGAACCCTCCAGCCTTAGCTCCGACAAAGTAGAAGGCGTGCTGGGGTCGGAGGTGTGCATGGTTATGCTACTGTTCATCAGCGCCACCATGAGGAGGCAACTGCAAAGGAGTTCGATGCTGCTCCTTCTCATTTCCGGCTACCGCCAACAACAAGCGATCGATCGATGAAGGACAGGTGAGGGGGGAACGAGTGAAGTAGTGGTGGCGTTGGGAGGGGTGGAAGATTTTAAAGGCGAGGAGGGGTGGTAGGATTCGATCTCCGCCCACTTGGAAAGGTAGTCCTGTTCTTTCCGTCCGGTTGGTGGGAGAAGCAGAGGAAGTTCGTTAGTTAAAAGGAAGAGAGTTTGAGGGGAAGGGAGAGACACAGACATCTCTTTCCGAGTTGAAGACAGACGGATTTTGGTATAAACATTTTTTTTTTTTTTGTATTGAGGTAAAAATTTTAATTGTAACTAACTATAAATTTAATATTTGTATTTATATTGACAATATAATAAAATTCTTTTGTTATCATTAAAGTATACTTTAGGTTTACAACCAGCGATCATTGTATCATAAGTTGAAGAGTTCCATTACAAGTTCCATAGGCGACACAAAAGGCAAAAGAGTGCTAAATAAATAAACAATAAGAAAGAAAGGCGGGTGTAAAATATATGCCAACTATCACAATCAACACATAAATAAGAACGAGAAGACACGGGGAGAGAGAGAGAGAGAGAGAGAGAGAAATTAACAATTTTTTTTTTTTTTACTTATGATTGTTTGAAAATAATGTATTAGATTTATTTTTTCCGCAGATGTATCCCACTTTATTATTTTAAATCACGTTATTTTCCTTTTGAATCGTATTATTTTAATATGGAGAACTAACGTATTAAAATGAAAGTTCATATGTTATTTTAAATATGTCGTAATAATAATAATGATCAGAGCATTACTTTACAGAAAAGCTAGACTAAAAAAATTTATCTAACGTCGCCATCAGAGATTCCGTCGTGATATTCAACTTACCGAAAAGCCGTCAAAATATGATCTTATATTTCGAATAAAATTTCGTATTTACTAGCAAAATAATAATAATAAAGCTTTCATTTTAAAAAAAAAGAAGGTTAACTTAAAAAGTCACATCATTACTTTTCTATGAGCTAATTTATTTCGATAAAAAGTAATAATTTCGACAGACACCAATATAACATACTGAATATTGCATCCTATTGTGAAGCAATAAATTTTAAATTTAAATAAAAATAAATTAAAAAAATTACTCTAATTGAAATGACAAAATTAATATCTGATGCAATTTTAACTCAAAACTAATTAGCAGAGGAGAGGAGTAAAAAGAAAGAGTTCATCAAGTATTGATATAAGATTTTTTTTCACTTGTAGTTTATTTGTGTATGTGTAAATATTTACAGATAGGGGTATGTATGTGGATTGATTTTGATATCATGGCAAAAATTTAACTTGAAAAAAAAAAAAAAAAAAAAAAAAAAAAGGGTTAGAACGTACGTGTACAAGATCTAACGTGTATGTATGTAATTCCCTCTTTATTTTCTATTGGCCGGAGCCGGTCAAAGAAAGGGGAGACCGAAGTCTGCAACTTTTGAATTCCACCCACCGATCTCGGTGGAGCCACCGGCCGATAGTGCTGTCGCTTCAACCGGCCGAACTGGAACGACGACGACGACGACCAGTCGCCGGGACGACCTGTGTGCATGGGTTCTCCTTCTCCCTCTTCTTCTTCTTGGTCTTCACGTGGGGGCCCGGGTAGGGGACCTCAGATGAGGTGCGGGGGGGGGGAGGGGGCTCATGTGATCTGCTTGGTGGGTGCTGCTGGGGGCCAGGGAGTGAGTGGTCTTCTCTTCTCCTCCTCCTCCTCCTCCTCCTCCTCCTCCTCCTCCTTCTTAGCATTCCTTCTTGTACTTAATTCTTCCGGTGCGGTTCAGAGACGATTGAGATTAGTGGGAGATCGATCGACGAAAATGCAACATATGATATGGGTCCTAAACTCCATCAATCAGACAAGTGATGATCGATCATCTTAATTAATTGGATGGTACGAGCATTCAATTCTTCAGAGGATAGTTAGTGCTCTCTTTGGTTGCCGTCCACCGAAGATTTTTTTTTTCTTCTTTTTCCCCTTTTCTCTGTGGGTGTGGTCTCCTGTGCTTCCTCCACTCCCAGCTGTTGCTTGTGATTCCATCAATCATTGACACTACTCTGCTTGCTTTTTGCTGTACACCATCCTTGCGAGAAGTAATCCCTTTTCTTTCTAAAGAAATAAAATTTTAAGTAACTCAGATTAAGGTAGGAATTAATCCTGAGAACTCACTCCTGAGAGGACAAACACAAGCATCCGATAAACTTTCAAGGAAAGAATCTTGGTTCCCTTTTGAATATGAGTTTTCATGATAACGCATGTCTTACTTGTTATCAATTAGATTTGAATTTAAGAGAAAGAATCTTATTACTTCCTTCCTTCCTTCCTTCCCCCCCACCTCGTATACATTTTTAAAATTTTTAAAAACAGTATGTTTAAATTATGAATGCAGAAATTTAAAACTTAACTAACGAGAGAGAGAGAGAGAGAGAAAAAAAAATCGATTTCCGAGGGAAAAACCCGCATGGCTTTTGGCGGACGCTGATTTCCACTGCTGGGCAGAATCTTCTCCTCCTTTGCCTTTCCAGAATTGGAGCGGTGGTAAAATCGCTTTCTCCTCCTTTGTCATCGCTTTCGTCTTCCATCCTACTTCAATCGGTACTTATTCTTTCTTTTCCTTTAATGGGGACGTTTGACAACAATTATTTCAGCCACTATATCGAACTATTTTACTACTTTCTTAACAATTATTATCAAACCTTTTATCGGTACGTTGACTTATGTCTATATATTTGCTTTAAAAATTTATAATTCGAACAATAATAACAATTTCAGCCATAACTTCAGATTTTTCTTTGCAGTTCCTAAGCATTTTTAGGCCTTTCTTTTTACTCCTTTCAGTTTCTTTCGCGTTATTTACAAGTATTACAATTCAATTACGTACGTTTTTGCACAACCTCAAATTAATCACCTCCATCCATCATGTACGTACCTTGCTGACCATAGTCCATCCATCGTTGTCACATGACTATTGCATACTTAAATCTATTTAAGACTGCAGGTACTGGCTTTGTTCCATGCAAAAACCTCGGATATTTTTTTCTTCTTCACGTCTATCAAACAAGTAAAATGTATATATATGAATGGAACAGCCATGTAGTAAATGTAGCCAGGCTTACACATCTTTCTCTTCCTGTTCATTTCAAAAATTTTAATAGCATGCATGTAAAATGATGGGTATGATCTATGAGCAAGCAAGCAAGCAAGTGAAAAGACAGGTTTAACATATGATGACTAAAGTGAGGTTAGTGTAGTTTAGAAAGTAGGAGAGAAAAAAAACTTAAGGAAAAAAAAAAAAATTCTTATGTTAGGTAGCTATAGGAAAGTTGGGGAATTACTTTCTCCAATTTTCTAACTCTTTTATTAGAGAAAGAAAAAAATTTCTTACTTCAAAGGTGAGAAAGCTTTAGAAACCTGTGGAATTACTTTTCCCATGCATTGCCTACCACCTACCCTCGCATTACCTACCTTCGCTTGCCCATGCATCACTCACTTATCTTTGCTTAGTGTAATATTTTTTGAATAAAATATTGAATTTTAAAAAATAATGTGAAATTTTTTATACATTAATTAACAATTAAATATTGTTAATAATAACATTTGTCTTTATTATTATATTAAAAAATCCTTCAAAATATAAAAATTATTTATTTATAATTTGCATTACTTTACTTTCTTTCACTTTTTAAATATACACTAATACTTTCAAATTTTTTAATATTTCTTAAACTTTTTGAACGTACGCTGATATCTTTAAATTTTTTGAATTTTCTAAATTTTCTCTTATATTTCAGATTTTACATGCTTACACATCTTTCTCTTCCTGTTAATTTCAAAAATTTTAATAACATGCATGTAAAATGATGGATATGATCCATGAGCAAGCGAAAAGACAGGAAAACATATGATAACTAAGTGGTATAAAAATTTAACTCTACAGACTGCCCTTTACGAGGAGATCACAATAGGATGGGAATGTGTCTTTCATATCTCAGTACTCCACTAGTGGGGAGACACATCCTACCATGGTCTTGTCCTTCCTTTATTTTAATGCTGGCCCTTGTTCGATCAATCAACAGATTAATAGAGCCTGAGACTTGGGTGTGTTAATGGCAGGCATATATATGGTGGGATGTATGATCTGTGCACCTATTCATGCATTTCGGTGGAACCAATTAATCAGACACGAAGTTGTGTTGGGTGGGGATTCTGATTTTAATTTTAATTTGCTTGCCGCCGAGGCACCACCGGACAAGACATGACTGCAGGAGATCCTACCCACGCCAAGTCATGAGTATATATGGTGATATGTATCTTTGGTGAAGGAAACTTTTTCAAGGAGAGGTAGGGGGGTGGGGTGGGGGTCATGCCCTCACTTTCCAAGGTATCTGCCAGTCTACCTTTTTTATTCTTAGATGAGTAAATGAGATGGAATGGAGGAGGAGGACGTTAGTGGCTGGCATATATTGCTAGACATGAAAAGGTTCTGAAAGATTTGAAATCCGATCCTCTGAGGGGTTGTGATCTTATTTGGGTAGGGGAGAATATAACAATCCTTGTCTGATGATTAACCATGGTTGGTTGTTATATATATATCTTGGGTAGGGTGAAAATCATGTTTTAGGATTACAGCAAGGTAAGGTAATTCACAAGTAATGGAGTCCTCAGACTGCATTAATTAACGCGATATATATATATATATATATATATATTCAAAACCCTCTTCTCTTGTACCATGCCTAAAATTGAAATCCACATACATATATATATATTCAATACAAAAACTCACTGATCATGATGAGCAAGGAGGTACGTACCTTTATGTATAACCAAGAATTTACATTTACATTCACATTTGTGCGTAAAATCACAAAAAAAATTTGCTCAATTTTGTCAATTTATGGCATATTCCAACACTCTCCTAATTCCGTATTATTTCCAGGTCCCACAAGTATTGTTGCTTGGAATGAATGCATGTGCATAGGCTTACACCCACCAAACCTTTGTGACCCTAATAGTAAATTGAAATGTAGACTTTCAATTTAAAATCAGAGTTATCTACATGATGGCATCTTCAACTTTAATTAATTGGTGCATTTTGAATTTTAAAGCGCATCCATGTTCTTCCTTATCCTTTCATTTTCTATCACTTGTAACCTTGACGTAGCCACAAGAGCTATCAAACCTTATATATATATATATATATATATATATACAAATGCATAACCATACATTATCAGTCTTGCAAATAGCACCTAACACTTACAATTAAATAATAGGTGCTTCCATGCATGACCACACATATCTGGCAGGGCAACACAACATTATTCTAGTAGAAACCAAGACGGGCATTAGACAACAAATTAAATCAAAAACTTGGAGGTATTTGACAACGTGCGTGGGTGGTGCAAAAGAGGAGTGAGTTAGGCCGAATCCAAATAAAGATGGGTCTACTTCCATTCCAAAAATGGATCTCCCTCTCTCTCTCTCTCTGTGACAAATTATCAAACACCATGACTTCATCTGATTGGAACGCATGTTCGCATATGTTCGTTCTTATCCACACGAAAATGAAACGTTCCACGTATCTCATGAACTGATGAACACGAAGCCGTAGAGAGAGAGAGAGAGAGAGAGAGAGAGAGGAGAAAAAAAAACCCTACAATTTCGGTGGTCCAGATGTCTAGATTTCATTGACGCCCACGTGACTCAGATGTCGATTTACCAAGCGGTGTGCTTTGTTGTCCTTGGTCAAAAGATGGGTTTTTTTTTTTCCTTTCTTTTTGCAAAATGTCCTCGGGCTAGAGATTTCTTTTTTCTTTTTCTTGCAAAATGTCCCTGGTCAAATGATCGCTGTACCAACCCATACTAACCTTGTTCCCAGTCAAAAGTAGAAATATGATATGCATTTTCATTTCGTTTTCAACCCACTGGTGTATTTTTTAACAAAAAATGTCTCCTCTACCAGCTCTTCCTAAATTAGTCGTCAATTCTACAGTACAAACATCCCCTTTCATTTCATTTACATCCCACTCGTGCATTGTCTAAAGAAAATTTAATTCTCAATTCTTACCAGTCCTGTTCGATTGCAACTTCTTCTTCTTCTTCTTCTTCTTCTTTCAAGATAATTAGGGTTGAAAGCATTTCTAATTGTGTTTAACTGACCACATCTGGAAGGCAAAGTCCAAGAAACACAAAAAGAATATTAGGATAAGGTAGGTAACAAACAAAACAGCTTTTGAAGATAAACAAGAGCACATGATAGAATAATAAGGAAGCTAATTTTCATCATCCTACTCTTATTAAACAATACATGCCTAACTTCTATAAGCAGCAACAGCATCATCATCATTATCGACAGGAGTAATAATAATGGTAGTGACAGATTCCAATGTAAGTGTTGAAGGGTTAGAAGAAACACTAAGCTAAGCAGATATGGTATTAATAGTGTTATTTAGTCAGAAAAATGTTAGTGAATATTGAATTGATATTCAATGAAATGCCTCTAAAAATTAAAGATATTCCTTCTGTACTAAATAACCCAATAGAAAGCCATTAAAAGACAGCACAAGTAGCTTTATCTAACTAAAGAGAAAATAGGGGGTGAAGGAAGGAGAAATAATATTATGAAGTTGTCTGATAAGAGAAGTCTGTAATCGTTAATCAAGAAAAATCAAATTTTCCAAAGGTAAGTGCAATCCACAAATTAAGAGATGCTTAATATATCTTTTACACGAGGGTTGCAACAAGAGTAGGGATCACCTCCTCAACCTCTCCTTTTGAGGTTAGATATGATAAGAATTTTATCGTCATTGATAAGAAGATACAAAGAGGTTTTAACTTTAAGCGATGTAGTTGTTTTCCAAATTTGGTTGAAAAATCTAAATCTAAGAACTCCATCCATGAGAAAATGATAAGAAGATTTAGTAGAAAGAAGAAGAAAAAAAAACCCTTACAGTTTACATTCCAATGGATAGAATTGACATCATTGATGGGGGAGATGCTATTAATATCGACAATGGAATTTGATAAAGATCAAAGAAGGAGGGGTTCTAAGAAGTCTGTGAGATTCATGAGCTGTAATACCATTAACAAAATTTAATTTAAGATTTTTTTAACAAGAGAGCATAAATATGAGGGTAGGTAAATTTCATCTTATAGTTATGGAACCATGTATTGCCCCCCGAAAAAATAGATTTACCATTATCAACATATATAAAAAGAGCAAAAATTTGAAAAAGTAGGGAAGATATTAGAAATAATATTTCAAATGGGGGAGACATTAATCTTATTTTTGTTTAGATGTCAACAGACTCCCCTATTGCCAAAAAATGTCGCTATGAAAGACACACCATATAAGTTTAATTACTTTTAAGAGATATGACAAAAATATTAATATTTCTAATGCCAAGGCCACTAAATTTTTTAGATCTATATACAATCTTTCAATCTATGAGGGGATATACTTGGAGTTACTATTCTGATTAGAACCCCAAAGGCTGTGCCACTTTTACAAGAGGGTGTAGAACAAAAGGATAGAAAGTAAACATAGAGGTAAGAACAACATTAACAAGAGTTTATATATGAGAGAAATTTGCTCTTTCAACCATCAAGTTTGGGGGTAAATTTATCTAGGACAGTGAACCAATTTTTAAAAGAAGTTTCTTTCATAATGTAAATGAAGCCTTAAGTAAGCAATGGGAAGATTTAAGTTCTTGAAAGCCAAACAGTTGGCAAAAATGAGTCATCTCCTTGTTAGAAATATTAAAACTGAAAATAGAGGATTTACTGAAATTAATTTCAAGTTCAGAAAGAGCTTGAAAGAAGAAGAAAAAAAACCCTCTTGAGATTAATTAAATTAGAATTCAAAAAATGATTGTGTTAACATGTTGAATATTAAGAATATGGAGTTCCTTATTAGACATACGAATACCTTGAATAATATTATCATATACGTTAAGATTTAACACTCTATCTAAGAAGTGGGAGACAATAAGAAACGATAGTGAAGATAAGGGATCGCCTTACCTAATTCCATTATCTCCATTGAAGGAAGAAAAAAAAGCTTTTAAGAGACCCATTAATAATAATGATAAAGTATTTGATTGAAGTGATACACATCTTAATCCAATTGATCCACTTAACATCCAAGGCCGTCTCAACTAAACAGCTAGAAATAAAAGACCAATTTACTTTATCAAAGACTTTTTTAAAGTCGACTGTTAATCTTATTTTTGTGCAAATAATGAGTTATTCCTTGAAATGCAAGGAAGCAGTAACGAAAGTTTCTACCTTTTAAAAAGACACATTGAGAAGGATTGGTGGTAGCATTAAAGATGGGCTCTAATTAATCTTGTGGTAAGACATTTGGAAATAATTTTTAAAAAATTATTAATAAGACTAGTGGGTCTAAAGTGGGAGACGCAATTAGCACATTGACGTTTAGAGGTAAGAGAAAGGAAAAAGTATAATTGGTGGATTTGAGAATGTTAAAATTTGATTAGGATGGTTAGAAATATTAAGAAGGTCCTTATTGAGGGTATCCCAATATCTTTTGATAAAAGTAAATAGGAAATTAAAACCGTCAAGAGTTAGGAGATTTATCATCTCTTACCAAGGATAAAGTGGTAGATTTAATCACATCCATGGAGAAGAAGGAAAATTTCAATTGAGACAGAAGAAGCAAATTCGGAGGGATAAAACTCTATTCTAATCTACATTAATTGAGAGATAGAGAAGAATTATGATTGAAAATGTTAGGTGAATGATTAATAAATTCAGAAGAAAGGCTTTTAGTAGAGGTTATTAGTCTATCATCAATAAGCAAGGAGGAAATATATAGAGAGTTCTTTCCAGATGTAGCATTGGTCATCTTATGAAAGAAAAGGAATTATCTAAATCTCCTTCTTTGAACTATTGGATGTGGGAAATGTCTACTTCTTTCCAATGGATTCCCCTTCCAAAAGTAGATTAAAGTGATCCATCCCTTTTTGAGAGATTTGATGAGGTTAATTTCAAGAGGCTACAGATGCTGAGTTTTTTAGCCTTTAGACCTAAATCTTAGATCATTAGATTCAATTTATGGAAGACGTTTATAGCAATAAGTGTTTTTCAGGAAAGGAATTTATTTTTAATTTCAATTTTAATAATTTTAAATGACAACCAGGATTGAGTAATGAAAAGGAATAAGTAGTTTTAGAAAAATGAAATTTCCAATTGTAGGAAATAAAATATTTATCATCTAATTTGAGTTCAATTTCAATGATTTGAAAATTAGACTATTAAAAGAGATAACCGACAAATAAAATTAAAATTAAATTCATTTGTTAATTGTTAATGCAGTACTTTTGTTCACATGCACGTGCCAACCTGAAAGGTTGAGTGACCCACGTCTCTCCGGCGAATGGACGGCCACCGATCAGCCACCGTCCCCCACCCGGACATTCTCAGAGCAAAGCGTGCAGGACTGACGTAACTCCACACAAAGCATCGGAACTACCGCTTGCAGCGGATCTTCTCCCACAAGCTGCCATCCACCGATCAGGCCCTCTATTATTTGAGGCTGCCGGCCTGCCGCTGGTGCTGGCGCTGGTGCTGGTGCTGGTGCTGGCGCTGGTGGTGGAGCGGAGGAGGCGGAGTCCGGAGCAGTGACACCCGTCGCTGTCCCCCCCCCCCCCCCCCCCCCCCCCCCCCTGCACCACCACGTGACCAACCGAAGTGAGCAAGGCCAGAGGAGGACCCCGACCCGTCGACGTCTATCGTTATCGAATTGGACTCACTTTTCCTCCTCTTTCTCAACGTTTTTTTTTTTTTTTTTTTTAAATAAAAAATAAAAAATACAAGATAGCAGTAGAATAAGCTAACAACCTCTTTAAAGTAAAGTAAATAAAATAAAATAAAAATGTTATAAAACGCAGTTAATATAGAAAAGAAAAATACTAGTTGTGTGCGTTATGAAAAGTTAAAAAATTAAAATAAAGCTTAATATAAATATTAAATATTAATAAAAGTATATATATTAAAATGCATAAATTATCATTGTTAAATTTTATTTTGTCCATTGGAAATAAACTTTTTTAAGACTTTTTGTAGGATCTTTCGAAAAAGAAAAAATCAAAATCAAAATACAAGTTCTATTTTTCTTATTTTGTTGGCCTAATTTTTTTTTTTTCTTTTCCTTTTGATATTTGATATTGTGGTGCTTTCGAAGTTGTGCGATGGGAGCTGTACATTTGCGCTTCTTGTGCCAACAATAATTTGCACACGCCTGCGTTTGCCGATGACCTCATCATCGCGAACTCATAATTCAAAAGTTTAGAAAGAAAAGTTGTTTAAAAAATAATTTATATTTCCTTTATTATAAATATTATAGATTTTCGAATTTTTTTATTTTTTTCGAAAAATCTTAAGGAAGGTCCAAAAAATAATATGATTTTTGATAAATAAAAATAAAATGTAATATTGATAGTTCATGTACTTTTACTTTATGCATTTTCATTGTACACAATAAAGACTAAAGTTATTTCTCAAATGTCTTACATTATTTTTTTTTGAAGGAGATGTAAAGTTAATTGTTATTATATATATATATAAAAAAAAAAAAAAAACAGCAGCGGTGAACTACTTTTAACTATCATTGTCTATTTTTGGTCAACCCATCTCCTTAGAACAATATTACACCTGACGCCGTCTCTACAAAACAGTAAATCAAATTTATCAAAAGTTAAATTACATCCGACCGAAGATTACCCAGAGTATTATTTAATTCCGTCAAATCGATCGAGGATGAAATACTGCTAATACGGTCGGTACATCTCAAAAGACGGAGAATGTCATTGGTACGTACGGGACATGCAAGACATACACTCCTCCGAAAGCGGTGAAGAGGCGGTCAAAGGTCAAACCGGGAGGTCACTGGAGTCCACGTCAACGTCAACGTCCAGCACTTTGCAACAAAACTCATCAAGTGTGCACGTAATTGAAGAGAGACCTTTGAAGGGGGAAAAGAGAGAGAGAGCTTGATCCTTCACTCATTCATTATTAAAGGGGGAGGGGGAGGTGTTTATGTAGCTAGGAAAATGACTTAAAATATTTAGGGGGGAAAAAATGGTAAAAAAGAAGAAGATCATTTTTTAGGTATTTATATATTAAACAGATTTTTTAAAAAAATTTATTTATTTTTTTCTATATATATAAGAAAAATTTCCTTTCAACAATGTAATATTTGAAATCGATAGAAAATAAAAGAATATAAAAGATAAATTATCACGTACTATATATTAGCAGTACGTAGTTTTGATATGAAAATTATTTATATATTTAGTAGATGAAAATTGATATTATAAAAGATATGTGAAATATATTTTATATTGTAATTATTGTTACAAGTGACTTTATCTTTATATAAGATTTTATTATTCTTTATTTTACAGATAAATACAAAAAATATTTAATTTATCAATTTAAAAAAAAAAATTATTTAATAAATAAACATACATATTTTAAATTCTGTGATTTTTCGTACAACACACATGTATTTCAAATTTTGTGTATTTTTTATTCTATAAATAAATACCTTGATTTTTTTTTACTAATTTTCTGTTATTTTTCTTTCTATCATTCTTTTATAATATATTTGTTTTTCCTACTTTTTTTTTAGGTGAACAAACACACGTGGCTGTCCAACATCCGTCAAACCTCCAAGACCACAAGACCGGGACTTTCGTGGAGGTCGTGCAAAGTTCAAAAAAGAGAAGAAGGTTGAGGAGCTCTCCATCTTCCATCACGCAAAGTGGAAAAAAGAAAAGCGAATGCTTAATTACGTGACAATCAAGTCTCTTTTATCCGTGATCGTCAGATCTCTTTCGTGTTTTCGAAGCTTCGTTAGATGTCAAAAAGCCGAAGTTTTGACGTTGGAAAGATGATTATATTAATATTCCCGTTGCTCTTGTTTGTCGTCGATATCGTATTAATATCGACTCATGTGTGTTGGATTAGTAGCTGAGAGAGATGGCCTAGAAGAAGTTGCTTGATTTCCTACAAGCGTATGAAAATTCAAGTATCCTAATCTAATTGTGGAGTGTAATTACGTTACGTTAATCGTCGAGAATACCACGGAAGATGTATTATTCCCTTTTGATGTGACAAAGTCTGTGAAATGTTTGTGCGGTACAAGTTTATTCATATTTGGTGACCTATGAGATGCTTTTTCTTTCGTATCAAAAGCGTTCATGTGATATGAGTGCAAGCTTATTTGAAGAGATCCATCCAGAATGGGCACGCGGAGGGCCCAGATTTGAAGAGACGTGGGCCGTTGGATCTGAAATTGATGGCAGCATATGCGAAGGGGCCTGGGTTTTTAAAGACTTTTAAAAAAATATGTCAGGCGGGGGTTGAGTGGTGGGCTTGGGCCGGGAATTTAAATAGATTTTTCTTTCTGTGTGGGCTTTTTGGTGGGCTTACGAAAGATTTTGACAGTTTTTATGGATGTTTGGAATAATAACAAAGGAGTTTTAAGGTTTTCTCCCTTCTTCTTTTTTTATATTTTTATTATTTTTAAGTATTTAGTTTTATTTTTCTTTTTAGGATAGAGAAGGTGGGTTAAACAATTTTTACTGTGGTGTCTACAACACTCAAGAATCCAAGTACATTGAGGTTATTTAATAATCTATATCATTTCTTGTACTTCAAGAAAGCATCATTATTTATAATAATCTCTATGTTGTCTGTTATTTCATTTTGAGCAAACAAAATATGTTTAACGGTACGAAGGTAAAACTTCATTTAACATTACACAATCATTGCCACATTTTCAACTTCAAGTACACCTCAATACAGTAACGTTGAATACTAATGCCACAAAAAATGTATTGCACATACATTAATACAAGTAGAGCAATAAAATACGAAGCTCATGCTGTTGTAAAAATGGCAGCATAACAACCACCACAGGTCACTTCCACTTGCGTTAATCAAGGCACCGCCACTGAAAAGACAATTGATATTAAAATTATAATAGAAAAGGTTGGTTATTTTACCTTCAACATACTATTGGTATAATTAGTATACAGATTTATCAGTTGAACATGTTGATTTGAACAATTTGATATGTCGAATTAAAAAAAAAAAAAAAAACTCGTATTGTATTACAGCACGTGCTTAAAATCATCAAACCAAAAGATGAAGTTTACCCCTAACATAATATTTAAATCAATTAAAAACAATATTTTCATATACGAGAGAGGACGTCAGTTTCTCGTGGAGTCATTTTCAATCTGAAGAACGTCCCTTTCTCGAAATCAATACTCGTACTATCTTTTTTAAAAAAAATAATTCTCCAACCAACCGTCGATCTTCTCAAGTCAAACCCCAAATGTGAAATATCTAGATTTTTTAAATAAAAAAAAAAATGGAAAACACGGACAATTTTATTTTATTTATTTATTATGGATATCATAATTTTTAATTTCCAGATATCAGTTAAATTATAAATGACTATTGAATTGACGATTTATTCGTTCTAACGATTTATACGTTGAATTCGATCTTACTTTTGCGCTTTATTATAATAAAATTTTATTTCAAAATCAATTATTAATGAACGAAGAGGACGTAAGCCCATGTTCAATCCGCACTTATTTAATTAACGTGGAACTATTTTTAACAGTTTGTAAGAGCACTGTGAAATATAAAATTGTAAATAATAGCATCTAGCAAAAATTGAAAGATATCAGGGAATATTTAAAAGAAAGGAATTGTTTAATTAATCGGTTTTAAGAGAAGATTTAAAAGAAAGGAGATGTTTAATTAATGGGTAATAATATTATCGTTATGGAAAAAAAAGAAAAGGGTTGGTTAAGAAAATGGGTTACGGTGTGATTTGAAAAAGAAATATTAGAAAATTCATTAAAGATTTAAAAAATGAGATTTAAGAAAATTTGTTCTAATAACTTTCCCCCCCCCCAAAAAAAAAAAAAAAAAAACTTCCTTAAAAAACAAACCTAAGACGGTGCGGGGAAAAGGGGAACAGCCGAAAGTTTCGAATACGGACGCTTTTAAATTCTCACCTTCTTTCCATCTCTGATCTTTCCCTATTCCAATCAAACAATAACGCGCCCGCCATTGGATTGGGCGCGAGGACACCGGCTCCGGCTGGAATAGGGAAACTGATCTCGATCCTTCTCTAGAAGAAGCTACACCCTACAAACCTCCAAGTTCTCCAGGCTTCACACCCCTGCGAATCTGGGTATTTGGGTTTTTGGACTGGATCTTTTTTGATTTTTGTGCTTTGTGATCCGAGGCATGAAGATGGTAGGTCTTGGTTTGTTGGGTTGGGGGCGTGGATAGTTTGTTTCTTTTCTGATTGATTGCGAATTTCCCCTGTTTTGGAAGTGGGAGGAACTCGGGAATATAGACGGTGTTCTGAAATTTTTAAAATTCTTATTTCTGGTAAAAGGTGGTTGTGAAACTTGTGGGTTTTTGGGTATCTGTGTCGGGATTAGTGTGAACTGTGATGGGAGATTGGGTAAGTGCCTCTCCAGGAAATCATAGGCAGCTGCAGCAGAAGGGACAGCAATATCAGGAGGGTGGTCTTGGCTTCTACCGTTCTGTGGGTAGGGGTGGTCGTGGTGGGAGACCACCTAGATTTTCTTGCAAGCCTGGAAGGCCACCCACTTCAGGTATTAGGCTTTTCTCCTCACGTGTTGCTTTTTTCCTTCTTTCTATTTGGAACTGTAGTTGGTTTATAAATTCATTCTTATATGTTATTGTTGTTTTTGCTATCATTTATCATTGTCTTGCCATGCTTTACTGTTAACTCGTTCTTGGAGCTCAGTTTCTTAGTTCACCATGTTGGTGATGAATGTGTGGCATGGCTTAAGATTTCAAGATTGTAGTAATATTCCTGATCATGGCTTTATTTTTTGTTTAATGGATTTGTTTTCCCATTCATGTGATTAAGTATTTATCTGCACTTACGTTGTTTGCATTCTGTTTTTTGGAAATGGATCCTACTCTCGGGATTTAACCATTTTGAATCTCGTACCCACGGCAATTACATTCTGTTTTTATGAAATATTCTTTTAATTGTAAAAATGTTTAGTTTTACATTATACTGTACTTTAAGTGATCAAACTTATGTGAACAGTAATTAGCTCCGTAAAACCTAGGGGTTGATTTTTAACCTTAAACATCCTTGGTACATTTACTCAGCACGAAGATATGATTGCAAATGAAGATGTTCACAAGCTACATCAAGCAGGAATACCATGCTAAAGTTTGTATTCCCCTCAAATACTCATGTTTTCTTCACTCTTCATGTTTGTTATAGGATCAATCTGAATCTAGCTTTCCCAGTTACCTTTGCTCAAATACTTTAATTAGCAATCACAAGTCATGTTATGATTGTGAATTAACGTATCAATGAATTGCGGGAGTGGGCATTCACCTGTGGGATGTAATGTGCATTTAATGCATAGACGTAGTGGGTTGCTGTGGTGTTAACGAAGAGGAAGGATGTTGAGTTTCCTGAAGTAGTGGAAGTATAGATTTAAGTCTTGCCATACCTATATAAGAGAGGGTCACCCTCTCCAATTCCTCACCTTTTGGACTGTTGAAAATTGTGTGAAGACTTGAGTAGACAAGTTAGAGGTGTGACAAAGATCATTCATGTAGTGGAGAACCAGAACAATGAGTCCATGACCAACGTTGGAAGCTATCAACAAAGGTAGTTGGACTTCTTTGGCCGTTTGGTGTTGGGTTTTCCTAGGAACCCATTATCTTGGTGCTGGAGGTTGAAGACAACTAAGCATTTTTACATGTTTTAGATAAGAATGTTGTTATGCTATATTTCTTTACCTCTTTTATTTTTATCTAAATTAATTAATTCTCCTTTCTTCCATCAATAGGTCTTTTATGGATATCACCAAACCATTTAAGGATATTTTCTTTTATTTTATATACGATTGGCACAACTCCTTTCCTATCTTGGATGAAATCATTCTACTATTGCTATTCATCTATTATAACATTCTCATTTCTTGGAAGATCAATGAGTACACTAGTTAGGAGAGGAGATTTAGTTAGTCCAAAAGAAATTAAAGTAGAGTTAGGCTTAAAACTACTTGGTTAGAAATTATAAGGATAGATTTAAATTTATGTAATTTAATGAAAGACTTAGCAATAGATAGAAATGTTTGAAAGAAAAGGATTCATGTAGTTGATCCCATGTAATGGGATTATGACTTGAATTATTGTCGTTATATTTAATAACTCAACATTGTGTATTACATACCACTCTTAAACATTTCCCTACTGGGTTATGTGAATTTCAACCTTCGTAATTTTTTCATTATTTTAAATCTTAAGCATCTAAGATTCTTTCTTTTTAGGAATTTCATAATCATTCAATTTTATTCTTCCATCATCGTTTTTATTATTTTTAGACTTAGACCCATACATTCTTTCTTGGTGCTACTTGGTCTATGTCCCTTGACTCCTAAGGTATCTCTCAATAATTCTTAAATAAGGCAAATTCATTCCGTAGTCTTGCAACTAAGATTATGTCATCAACAAGCAGCATGCACTAAGGTGATTTCTTTAGTGTTTTAGTTATTTTGCCCATAATTAATGCAAAAGGCAAGAACTTAGAGTTGGTCTTTAGTGTAAACCTATATTATTGAAACTTGTTTTGTATGTACTTCTGTAGTCCTGACACTAGTTACTAGTTTTATACATATCTTTGATAATATCAGTATAAATAATGGTATTTCTTTTCTTTTTATCACTTAGCACAATCGGTGTCTAGTTACAATTTTTTAGGTTTTTTCAATCTGTGAACATCATATGGATTATGGAGCTCCTTTTTGGCTTTTCTTAACTTTTTCATTAGTTGCTCAAGTAGGTAAATAACTTCCACTATAGATCTACCTCTCCCTGTCTTAAATCTGAAATGATTTGCTGTAATTATAAGTTCCATAATCTTTGTTTGATTATTCTTTCTTAAAGTTTTATTGTATGAATCATTAACTTAGTACCTCCACAATTCATACAATTTTGGATGCCACATTTATTCTTAAATATAGATATCAAAATGCTATTTTCCCATTCCTTTATCATTTTATTTTCTACCTCACCAATGAATTTTTCACATTTATTTTCTTAATTTCTTCTTTTTCTCAAATGCCTTAAATCTTCTAAAGTAACTATAATTTTTACCGTTAATATGACCATGCTGGCTGGCATCATCAAAAATATGTCAAAAATATCTACACCGTCAATCTTTAAATTCATTATCTATCTAATGTAGATTATTTATTTGTAGTAATTTTTTGTTTAATTGCATATAGTTAGGGATGATAGGATATGCCTCTTTTCATACTGAATTTTATAAAACTTAGTCAAATTATTTATTTCCTTTTTATAAGTTCTGTTATGAAGTAAGCATGTGTGTGTTTGATTGTGTTCAGTGTTTATCCTTGATAGCTCAACTAAGCAATGGTATCTAACTATTTGAGAGTCAATATTTAAATTATCATGTGATATTTATGGATTATAAAAGAATAGTATGAATTCGATTAAGGTTGGTAATCTAAAGGAGGTACTATAATGACTTTGCTTCCATGACTGTCTATATATGCATTCAGCATGTATGTATCTTACAAGTCAATCTTCAACTTGGCACAGTAGAATTTGCCATGATTGATTTAGAAGCAAGTTCAAGTTGAGTATTCCTTTTATCATTCTTTAACTTTCATAATCATTAAGAGCATGAGGTGAATAAGCATGAATTTGAAAAGCAATCCAACCGGATTAGGGTAAATTGGTTCTTAACCAAGGATTAACCACGAAGTGTGGGTCATTCATTTCATCCACGTGAAAACCAATTCGTTAATCTAAAATGGTTAGTCTATTGGTTTGACTTTTATAACAATGGACATGGGCATTAGTTTGTGTGCAATAGTGTCATTTTGTTTCCATACTGAATGGTTTGGATTTAAACCATTTGTTATAATGTGAATGGGTTAATAAGCCTACAATTCAAAAATCAAGTGATTCCACCACTTCTAAGTCATATGGTATTTGGGTCAATCTTGTGTATGTGGTTCCCATAAATGTGAGGTCCACTTGTTTGTTTGATAAGTTTAGTGCACAAATATTTTATCTTAATTTAGTTCTATAAATATAAATCAATTTAGTAAATTAGGTGGCTTTCTACAAATCGACCAAGGGAAATGGCAAAAACAAGTTTAAATAAATTATATATCCAAAACCTAGTTAGATCATACATTCATTACTAAGAAAGGTAAGATCTTAAAAGATCCATCTTGCATTTTATTGTGTGTTATTGTGTGGATATGCAATATAATGTTTGCCGATGTGTGTACATCCAACTCAATGCCCACTATTGTTGAGTGGATAGATGATTCTATTTATTAATGCAAGCCTTATCTTTACTTTTCTAATGTTGTTCCAATACTTTCCCTCATTTGTGACCTTTTTAGGCCCTGCAAGTATGTCTTTGTAGATGAAGTGGGTGTGTCGGGACTTGAGTTCATTTAGACTGTGTTTGATATCATATTAAAATGTAGACATTCAACTCAAAATTAATTGCTTATGAGTAGAGAGTCCTTTTATACATTAGTGCATGTCCTCTTCTCTCTTTTCCCAACATGGGGCTATCTTGAAAATGTACAATGTTTTCAATAATAATTGTGTGAAGTATCCAATTAATTGGAAGATGCTTGATTTGTTTCTTTGTCATCTATTGGGCCTTGGTAGTTGGCATCTTGCTTGACCTTATAACAAGGAGCTTGTTTAAGCATAGAATGCAAACTGACGTTGGGGTAACCAAGCTATATTATATATAACTACTTGATTATCATAATGTATCATCATGGAAACTTGAACTTGTGTCCTTAGTTTTGTTAAGAGATTTTTGATTCACATTAGCTTGTTTTCAGCCTAGAACATAGATCTATATTCAGTTTTAGCATTGGATTTAGAGATGACATTTTACTTCTTGCTTCTTTAAGTTGTTAACTTACCTCTCATGTAGGTGTGGTAGTTAGAAGTGAATTTACAATTCACTTTATCGCCAACATAGGTTAAATCTGAATGTGCTTCAACTTCTAGATGACCATGGAGAGAGTAAACTATGCCTTTACTAGAAGTCTTTTTGATATAAGCAAATATTCTTTGGACACCTTTTCAATGTACCTCTCTACGTTTATACATGAACTAAGACAAAAGTCCAATAGCATACATTATATCTGGTTGAATTGCAGTAAGATATATTAGCTTCCTAATGAGTTTTCTATACTTGTTAGGATCTTCCAACAAGTTTGTTGCATTATCCTAGAATTGAGGATTCTATTCTATTAGAGTATTTTCAGGTTTACATCCCATAAGTTTTATTTCCTACAAAATATCTAACACATTTTCTTTGAGTTAAGAGTATATTTCTCTTGGAGTATGTAAACTCAATTCTCAAAAATTATGGTTTTCCAAGATCTTTGGTAATAAAATGAGCATTCAAGTATGGTTTGGCATCAATTATTCCATTGGAGTCACTTTCTATTACAAGAATATTGTTAACATATATGGCAATGATGTTAGTCCCAACTTTGATGGATTTTAGGAAAATAGAGTAATCAGACACACAACTCTTGAAGTCCCCTTGTATAACAATGTGATTGGACTTCTTGAAGCAAGCCCTTGAACTCTGTTTAAACCATAAATGACTTTCTTAAAATGACACACTACATTTTTCCCTTAAGCAACATATCTAGGAGGTTGCTCTATAAGAATTGTCTTTTGTAAGTCACCATAGATAAAGACATTCTTAACATCCAATTGATAGAGTTGCCACCTTTGATTGATGGTTATAGAAAAAGGAATCTTGATGAAATTGAGTTGAACAATTGGGGAAAATGTTTTTGCATAGTCTACACCATAGACTTGAATGAAATTTTGAACCACTAATTGAGTTTTGTATTGATCAATAGTATCATTAGGGTAAAATTTCATTGTATACATCCAACGATAGCTAACTACCTAAACATTTGTAAGTCAAGGAATGAGATCCCAAGTGTCATGTGTACGAAAAGTGGCAATCTTCTCATCCATGATTGTCTTTCAATGTGGAACTTGTAAAGTCTCATTTATGTTCTTGAGAATAGACTCACATGAAAGTAAAAGGGCAAAGTTGTGATATGTGGAATCAAGATAACAGTAAAAAACAAAAATGGAGATATTTGCCTTTTTGAAGTGTAATAGGTAGCTTAAAGGGTTTTAGTGAAGCAATAGGAGGCTCAAAGGGCTTTGGTGAGTTAGTAGTATCTGCATTAGAGGGAGGGCATAATTGTAGCTTAGGAGGTGTTACTCATCAACGACGATAAACCTATAAAGGAGGTGAGATAGAGTGTACATGTGGTGAGAAGGATAAGTCTAGGTTAGATGATAGGCACATTAGTTAGCACAAGTAAAAGAATAGGACTATGATCAGCAACTTGGTCTCAAGAATGGAAGAAGGTAGACTCAAAGAGGATGACATCGGCGGATACAAAATAATGTGTTGTAGGATAATAGCATTGATAACCTTTTTGAGTTTGAAAGTAACCAACAAAGATATATTTAATAAATCAAGGAATAAACTTGTTAAGACCATAGGTCAAATCATTAACAAAGGCTACACACCTAAAGGGAGAAAGAATAAACAACTCAATATCGGGAAAGAGCTCCTTTAGAGATATCTCTTCCCTTCGTAGATAGGATAACATATAGTTGATAAGATAAGTAGTTATTAGGATAACATCTGACCACAAATAAGAGAAGGCATGCATATGCAATATGAGAGTATGAGCTACATCAAGTAAATGTTGATGTTTACACTCAACAATTTCATTTTACATAAATATATGAGCATAAGTGGTTTGATGAATAATTTCTAAAGAAGTATAATACGATTGTATTGCAGATTGAGTAAACTTTAAAATGTTATCAGAACGAAAAATTTTAGACATAACAAAAAAACATTTTTAATTTCAATAAAATATTGTTTAACAACATCCAAAAGAGTTTGATGATCTTTCAATAGATAGACCTAAGATACTTTGAAATAATCATGTGCAAATAAAATATAATAACAGTAACTACCAATTGATGTGATCTAAGATGGACCTCAAATGTTACAATGTACTATATCAAAAGGACTTTTACTAGACACAAGACATGATCGATAAAAGGTAGCATGATGATACTTACCTAACTGATATGACTTACAATTAAAACTAGAGATCCAAGGTTAAGACCTATTGAAACTTCTTACGATATAAATGACCAAATTGATAATGCTATAGAGTAAGAGACTTAGACCTTGACACCAGATGTATTAATCCTTAGGGAATATTGTCTTGTTCAAAAACATACATCCCTTGTAATGTCTTACAGGCTAAACTAATTCTCTTTCTCATTTGCAGATCATGAAAAATACAATGAAAGAGAAAGAATGTTATAGTACAAAAGGGAACTTCAGTTAGTACATCAATCGAAAGAAGATTAATAAGAAAGTTTGGAATAAACAAAACAAAGTCAATGGATATATTCGAGGTAATTTGGACAACTACTCCAAAAATTGAGCAAGTTTGTCCATCAACAGACTTAACATTTGAAAGATTATTAAGATGGGTAAAAATGTTACGGGTGCTCGTCTTGTGTGATGAAGCTTCAAAATCTATAATCTAGGAATCGTTATATGAGGCTAGAAAGACAATGGTACCTGAGAAGGATGGTATAACATGGGATGTAGTGGCTAAGACCTGCTGTTTTTGTAATTGTAGAAACTCATCGTACTTAGCTTATGTCAAGGTAATAGTCCAAGATCTTCTCTGACTTGATACACAATACCCAAACTTATGAGTAGCATTCCCAGTTTTAGTAGTCAAACGAGCAAATTTTGGTTTGCCAAATTTTTGTTAACACTTAATCAGATTTGTGATTAGTATGCCTGCATTGCTCACAAGACACTTTTCCATGACCTCCTCAGTCACCTCCTAACCTCTGGAACGTCCATGACCTCTCACTACCATGACAAATTGCTCAATTGCTAAAAGAGAAGCTGGGGAAGATAAACATAATACCTTTAAGAATATGGTTTGGAGATCTGGCAAATTATCACCACTAAAAACTTGGTTTGGAATTGGTCTGACAACCTTTGGATTAAAATTGTTAAGGTATGTGGTAACTTGTAACTCATCACAAATGATAAACTGATGTGATTTTAGTTCATTTGTAAAAGGCCCTAAAACGAGTGAAATGCTTTGTGCTGTTTGTTCTCCTTGTCGTTCAGTAAATAATTGTTTACAAATTTCAAATACTCAACTAATGCTCTTTTCATTTTCATTTTATTGTGAAATGTCTCATATTCTTTTCAAGTAGTACTGCATTGTTAGCAACTTCAGGTTGAATGTTGTTTAACATATAGGAAATTATTGCTGCATCAACAATAAATCATTCCTCATAATTAGCATGTTTGTCGTCAGGTGGAAGTTAAATAATATGGTAAATATGTTTATGAGCAACAAGAAACTTCTTAAAACTTTGTGCCCATTGGAATATAGTTCTTTTCATTTAGTTTCTGTGATGTACCATTAAGATTTTTTGTGAGTCCGTTTAAAGATTCCATAAGGATCAACAGCACTAAGTATCACTTAAACAATTTGCATAAGAGATAGGTGTTGATCACTAATTTGTACCCTCTACAAATCTTGAGGGAGGATTAAGGTAGAACAATAAACAAATTTGTCCAAACAATATGTCAAAGCTACTGGAGATAGAAGAGAGTCACCTAGGTTGCTGGTTGAAACAGAGATCTCACGCAAGAAACATGGGGCTTCTTCTGTCACACGGACATATGCATCCTTAGAAGGCAACCTAGAGGAGATGGTTGCATCTGGAAGAGGTGGTTATATGGTGATGGCCTAATGGACAAATGTCTGTCAATCCATCAGAGGGGGAACTTGGGTGGATGTGACTGTTTGTGCAAGTGATGACAACAAACATCAACCAATGATGAGAAGAGACAATCAACATGTATGCTCTGATATCAAGTGCAAGCAGACGCCGAAGAAACCAAGCACTACCGGTGATGAGTTGCTGGAGGAAAGGAGAGGAGAAGAGAGGGTGGAGAATGAAAATGGTGTTTTTATTGTATTGATCTTAGAGTGTAAAAGTACAAGAGATAAAATGACCACACAATATATGGAAAAGAGAATACTACCCCTAAACTTAACATATAGCAGATGGGAGGTGTTTCTGTGATATATCTCTATGCCAGAACAATATTTCTTTAGAGCTTAATCATATCTCAAAGATAGTCTCTGTACTTGATATTTCTCTTCTTTTGAAATTGAGGCCATTGTACTATTTACACAGTTGTAAAAGGCCACATATCGAGATTCCAACTTGAGAAGTAGGGAAATTGTGGTTATTTCTGAGGGAATTCTGGTTTGAGCAAAATAATGTGACCATGAAATTCTTGATTTTGATCTCGACCATCTCTAACTACCATATAATCAGTTTGATTCCTGCTTTCTGAACACAAAATGTGGTTAAGGAATTTGAATTAGCATCTGAGCTTCTGAATTTTGATCGAGTGTTTGATTTACTTTGTTGTTGTTGTTGTCAATTATGTGAGATCGGTTAAGCCTTAAGATTTTTTATGAACACAATCCTGAGCTTATTTGATTAAATATCAACATGTGTGTTATGTCTTTTTCCTTTATTTCTGTTTTCTTATGATTATTTTGCAAGTTATATATGCTTTTGATAATCTCTGTTTCCTGGGTCATCTTGTAATTAAATTGGGTTTTTTCATGTTTATATCAATTTCTGTTGGTAGGTAACATGACAATAGACGTATTATTTGCTCCTAAAAACCAAACATTTCTTCTTCTTTTTCTGTTGTGTATTCTACCTTTGCTTCATTGTGCTCTGGTATTGGTTATTTTGATTTCTTTTGTTTGTTTGTTATTCTACTGTCATTTTGTAATGTACTGTCATTATTTACATTTGTCTGGTTATATTTCCTTTACAAATAGCAGCTAACATGAAGGGCTTTCAATTCTGTACAGATTGCTGGAAGCCAACTGTTCCATCTTGGGAAAAGGAGTTTTGCTATCATGCGGGGCCAGTCCCATGGAAAAAGGTATTGGAGACCAAGGCGCTGATGCCATTTTACAAGAATGTGGCCACGTGGGATGATTCAGCATGTGAAGAGGCATTTCACAATGCAAAGGCACGATACTGGGCTAACATAAATGGACTTCCCTGTGACATTCCTCTACCAGACCCAGACATGTATATCGACGAGATTGACTGGAATGCAGAACCTGATCCAGAGCTTGTCTTAGATCTAGAAATTAGGGCCTCATGTCCACCCTCAGATGAAGAGGGAAAGAAGTCTAGTTTCCTCACAAGCGGTTGGGATGCTTTCTTTGTTCCAAGGGAAGAAAGTGCAGTTAATGGTTGGTTTCATCCTGCAGATGAGAATCCTCCGGTTACGTCTGGATGGGGAGATGGCAACAGAAATGAGTGGGGGGGTGTTGAAGGACACGAGCACCCTCAGACTGCATGTGGCTGGGGAGATGGGGAGAACAGGGAGAACGGTGGCTACAGTAATGGTTGGGAAGAGAGAATTCCAGAAGATGCTACTACTTGGGACAAGAGTTACCCACAGGGTAAGTATGGAAACAGTTCACGGAGGTGGCACAAGGACAGAAGACCATGGGGACAGTGGAAGAATTATGCAAAGAATGATTCAGATTGTTATTATCAATCAGAACCAAGAAGATATGGCAAGAAGAGAGATGGCAATGCTGGTGGTTGGTATGGTGGTCAAAGACACATGAATCAAAGGGACAATTACCAGATCAGCAACAGCAACGTCCCAAGCTACCGCAGAGGGAGGAGGAGAGCAAGCCAAGCAAATGAACGTGGTCCTCCTTATGATAATGAGCTTGCAGCACCGGAGCCATGAAGGTCTCCTGCGGAACAATGATGGGTCAGTCAATATGCTTCGGGAGAAGCCCCACGGGGGTTTGGTCGGGCTCGGGGTTGAGAGTGGAAGTTGCAGTCTGCAACAGGAAAACTCTGGGCTTTGTTCTTTTTAAGCTGGAGTGAAGAGTGATGGCTGAAACCATTCTGCAAAATTTTGGCGATCCGTTACAAAAAAATCCATCTGTTATTTGTTAAGTTTTACAGATGAAGAAGAGTGTTGAAAATAGTTTTATATCGTTTAATTCAATAATGAATCTAGGTACATATATATATATATATATATATATATACACACACATATGCCAATTTTCTTCGTTCATTATCATAATGTGAATTTTTGAATACTAGATTGTGTTTTTCTGAAAGTGTTGATATTATTTCAATTTAAATATGAATTTATATATTTAAATATTTAGTCGAAACATATTGAAATTATCTGCATAACAATGGATTGAGATTCCGGATGATGATGGCAAATCCACTTTGGTATGAGGTTGTTCTTTTTGACAGTGGTGGTATTTTTATTTAGATTAATTTATATACAAATTTTATTTTCTATTTATAGTTATCGAATAATAAAACTCAGAAAATTTTACCGCCTTGCCTAATTATCAAATTGTGATATTACCTTGAACACCCTGTAAAACATGAAAATTATATTTTTTATGACTACTAGATATATATGTGACGATAGTGCGGCTTCCACCCGGCGAACTGCAGCAGCCCCTTTCCGATTCCGACCGCCCTTGGCTGTCCACCGCGTTCCGCCGATCATCGCTTTTATCCGTGGCACTGAAAGCATTGCCAGCCAACCCTTTGGCAAGTTCTCTCGTCTACTTGGAATCTGTCGATCGATGGAAAGAAAATCGTCGCAATATGTACTGAATTCAGAACCTTGAATTGGTAAAGGCACTGGATTTTGTTGTTCATTTCGAAGATTCGTCAATTTATGGTGTAGAAATAAATAGTCCAGCTATGTCTTGTTCAGCGCTATTTTGATTCTACCAATCGCAAATTTTGCGTATGCACAATGTCCGGTGCTGCTGCTTCTTGCTTGGTATCTGATTTTCACTCAGTCAGCACGCTAACTCATGTCTGCAAAATCCACTGCCAACAATCATGGGGGAATCTCTTCTATTCCCCACTGTTCCTAAGCCAGAGAGCTTCTTTGGCTCCTCTATGCTTTAACCAACAAACCATGGTTGCGCTTGAGAGTGAAGCGAAGGTGAACGAGGAGGAACAACAGCCGAATGTCAGATGGGATGGGCTTTCACTTAAAGCGACAGAGGGACAAATGCACTCCATTTCTAAGCTTCCACCCAAAATGCCCAAGCGTTGTAAGGCATTCATGAAACGAATCATATGTTTCTCGTCTAATGACAACCTGCCCCTGGTGGTTTCTTCATGGGTGAAGACGATGAAACCGAGAAGAGCTCATTGGTTGGCGGTCTTGAAGGAGATGAAGAAGATTGGCAGTCCCTTGTTCTTGGAGGTAATAAAAATTGGATGTGTAATTTGTCTTTTTCAAGGAATCAGGCCAGCTTTGTCTGCCTTGGAGGGAACTAAATCTACTCGAATCGCACTGCCTCTTTGAACAAACAAACTTTGCATTCACAACCAGCTTACCTATCATTAGATAATTGGTTGTGACAGCTTCACCTTCTGATGATTTGTCATGATTTTACAGGAAATACTTGTTCAGTAATCGCCTTCACTCTTTTCTGTCATATTTGGCGTAATTTTTTTCATATAGTCCATTAACCTCACATGGCATTTTTGATTCATATTTTCAAATTTATGGTATTCATGATTTCTTCATATTGGATATTTCTAAGTTTGTTTATTGCAGCATGTTATCTTTGTATGTATGGCAACTTATTATCTTTTGAAATAGCATGCGCATGAATTTGTAGATAAAATTTTCAATTTTGGAATAACCATTATTGGGGCATCACTTGGTAATTAATATCTATATTCAACATATTGACAATAAACATATGTTTTGAAAAAAATCTGCAAAAGTTAATGTATGAAAATAAACTGATACATGGAAAATAAAATGTTAATGTATTCCATACGAAACAATGCCTTAAGATTGTTGGGCGGGCGACTTTCGATTATTATTACTACAGTTTTGTATCTTGATGTTAATATCCGATTGTTATAATAATTTCACCAAGGCTAGAAACTTCCTTTGTTAGTCAATCCATGTCTGATGTCACACAATTCAATATATTCACTAATTTCTGGATATACATGCAGAATCATTTTAACATTAGTCACTATAGGTACCACTAGAAGAAAAACCATAAGGCATGTTCTCTTTTTAACTACAGGAACCATTTCCTTTGAATATCTCTTATGTAGGCATAATGTTGTACATATGCACCTACTTTTTTGTGCAGTGGAACTGAAAGCATGACAAATAATATTGTTCATTGCCTTTAAAATTGTTGTATTTTAGATAAGTTGGGTATGATTGAAGCAGATGGCCATTAGTCAAATGAAACTATATGCTTGCTATGTCAGACTTGTAACTCTTTACAAATTGTTTATGAAATTTCCTTGTCCAAAACCACCTTGGTTCTCATTCTTGTATTTTTATTTTACTAGTTTTGGGTAACAAGCCAAACTTGATGATGACGTCAACCTAGTATGTTATTTTTTTTGTCAGGTACTTGAACTTGCATTGGTAGAAGATACGTTTGAGGCCAACATCCGTGATTATACAAAGTTAATTGATTCTTATGCTAAGGAAAAACGATTGGATGATGCCGAGAATGCATTCTCAGCCATGAAGAGCAGAGGCTTCATCTGTGACCAAGTGACGCTCACCGTGCTAGTTCACATGTACAGCAAAGCTGGTGACCTTAATCGAGCGAAAGAAACATTTGAAGACATAAAATTGCTTGGCATGGCTTTAGACAAGAGAGCTTATGATTCAATGATAATGGCCTATGTCAGAGCCGGAATGCCTGAGCATGGAGAGAGCCTGTTGTTGGAGATGGACAGCCAAGATATGCATGCAAGTAGGGAAGTATACAAGGCATTGCTAAGAGCTTATTCCACCATGGGGAACACTGATGGTGCTCAAAGGGTGTTTGATGCCATACAATTTGCAGGCGTCGTACCTGATGTCAAGTTCTGCACTCTTCTTGTTAACGCTTACTGTGTAGCTGGTCAGGCTGACAAAGCTCTGGGTGTGATTCAAAACATGAGCAATGCCAGTATTCTGCCTAACGACAAGTGTGTTGCTTTGTTGTTAGCTGCCTACGAGAAGGAAAACAGGCTTGATAAGGCAATGCCTTTTTTGATGGAATTAGAAAGACATGGTGTTGCAGTTGGCAGGGAAGCAACAGAGGTTTTATTACAGTGGTTGAATAGACTAGGATTGGCAGATGAAATTTCACAACTATTGGGTGAATTCTCAGGGGTATGAGAATTGGGAGAACTACTTGATGATGTTGTCGAAGGTCAAAAGATCACGGGCGGGGCGGCGGCGGGTAATCAAGAGAATTTCTGCACTTCTATCGCACCGTATTGCTGTGAAGGTTGTCAAACTTAACTTCAAATTCATGTTGTTTTATACATCCACTGTACTCAGAAGTCCTCGATATTGGAGAAAGAGATACAACGCTTGTGTTTAGCTCAGCGTATAGAAGTTCAAATTATACAAAATCAAGATTAAAGGATAGGAAGATCATGGTGGGTCGTAGTTGCATCTAGGGTGTGTAGGAGATGAATTTTGGGTATGGGTTTGTTTATAACTAATGCTCAAAATTTCGTAACCACAAAAGAGATTCTCGTTCGCTTGCAAAGATGTAACCATCATTAGATGGTTATAATTATAAACTTTACCATGCACGTATTTCTGAATGGTTGAAATTTAAAATTATTAATACCCATCAAAAACTAAGATATCCCCATGCTTGAGACCGTTTAGTTCACCGTAATTTCACAATCCTAGCATCAAAATTTATTGTTTCCATGATGGAACGACATTTGTTGTGAATAACTTATCGATACACAAGATCGGGTAGCTGGATGGTGAAGAAATTCAAATCTCATGAAAATCAAACATCCAAAACATGCAAAAGATACCTTAACCTTGCAAAAAAAAAATTCATTCACAAAGATTACTTTAAAATAGAATTCTCTAATTTCCAACGAATAAGGCTAAGCTAATTGATTTGCAATAAAATTTCCCTAAAAACTTGCAGTATTGCGGCAAAGGATTATAATTGAATTTGAACGGAATTTCTGGCAATAACTAACGAGTAATGCATTTTGTGTCTCCTCTCTCCTCACCTTATAAAACCTTAAATTTGAAAATCTTATATTTAAATCAAAGTAAAAAATATTACCAATATAAAAAAAAAAAAAAAAAAAAAAAAACTGAATTTGTACTTAGTTACTAAGAAAAAACTAAAAATTCGTGCAGCATATAACCAGGTTAGATATTCCATCAGCACGAACTCTTGCGCCAGCAATAAAATTGTCACAAAAAGTGCTTTATTAGAGGCAAAGGGGAAAAGTCAGCAAAAAATTGAAATCAAATAACCAGATTGTCTTTGTTAGAAAGCAAAAACGGAAAATATATCTTGTAAAGGAAACCTGTAGTCTATCCAGTCCAGCATTGTACCTTCTTTTTTATAGATACAATGCCTCTTGGATAATTAAACTGCCTTGTTAGCAGCTATAAGTATTTGATTTAGCTAAGAATATATGATTTCATAGTCATTAAGATTCAATTCCCAATGACTATATCTTCTTACTAGTTTCAAAAAAATAGACTAGGATGTCAACATCACAGAAAAGCAGAACAAGATTCAATTCCTTGAACACAGAAAATTACAGAAGTAAACTGATGTGGATGTTACTTTATCATAATATATTTCATTCAATAATAGGAAAACTCAATCTAGAAATTGCAGGATTTCATTATTTAAAAGCCTCTCAAGTTGATACCAAACAGCAAGGAAGAAAGGCATGACGAATATCTGCATGCAACAAACCTTGACAATTGAGTGTTTCGGTGGAAACCACCATAGCCTGCTTAAGGCCTGAACCAGAAAGCATGTGTTCTTTAAGAATGAGAGAGATTTGTCTCTCTTCAAAAATCATAATAAGGCTGATAGTGGTTTGGTTGTTTAACTGATTAATGGAGTCATGAACCGTGCACCTCAGAAAATTGAAGTAATTTCATGCGTGCTTGAAGAGTTTCATGCTTAGCCAATGAAAGTAAATAGCCACAACAAGAGTTGGTAGCGTTAATGGCACCAATATGCAGTAATATCTGTAAGAAAATATCAATGCCACTGTTAAATGAATGACAACCCACCACATGCCAATATAAAATTTTAAAAAACTAGGAATAAAAATTATTCAAAGTTAATGTCATCAAGACCACAACAAATGATAAATATAGAAGCAACAGTGTTTCAATTTTCAACATCGAACGTGTAGTAGACGAAGATGAATATATTTTGAAAGTTCAGTTCCTTTAGGTGATCTGCATCATTTTAGATATCCAAGTTGTCTAATCCAACCTCATAATTGTTTTGACAAATCACTGATCATGCCTTAACTTCTCAGGTTTACATAAAGAACATGGACAGTTATCAATCACATTGCAACCTTAACAACTACCCAAACAGTTCACCATTACATAGCTAGTCATGTAAAACTCTAAATGTAAGTTTATGCATCGTTATAGTCTGCAAGTTGTAAGTCAAACAGGAACGTAACAACTAAATTTCTTGCGAGTTCAGTGATAAAAGTTCATACAACATGAGAAACGAAACAAACATAATAATATAATATAATATAATATAATACCTCAAAATAAAAGATTCCAATTATTATCCCTTTCAAGAAGCACAAAGTTTCTTCCCCTCGTACGGATGTAAACTACCGAATTCCCAAATGACAAATAAACAAACATGATATAAAGCCAAAAAATAAAATTCCAAATAATATCATTGTCAACAAGCACAAAATCTCATTGCATAGTAAACAGATCACTATACACGAAATCATAGTGAAATAAAAAATTACCTGTCATTTTGAATAGCATTCAGAAATCGATTGTCAAAAGGTGGAAGAAACTTTGACAGGACAGCAGCAAAAAGAAATCCAAAAAACGTGATCAATCCAAAAATGATGAATGTGAGACCCCACGGTCCAGTTTTTCCCGAGAAATTAGTCCTAGAGGAATTTGGATCTCCTGGCATTTTAGAGTAACTTATCCCAGATGTAAATTTCCAGAATAAGCCAAAATAATCCCTGGACTGCAAGTTGTGCAGGTATCCAAGTCTAGAATGTATTGATGATTCCTTCATCCACTGCAGTGAATTCTTGATGTTTCGTCCTCTGCTGATAGAACAAATTCTTATAAGCATCAGTTTCAACAAATTTCTAAAAAAGGTCTACGTATTGATGATGGACCCCCTTTTACACACTACAGAATTTCCAAACAAGCGCAGCATAAGAATATGGTGAAGAGAAATAGACCCCATGTATTGCATTGTTTGTTAAGGATCCAAATTAGGAATCTTAAAACACTAAAATTTAATTATTTTAAAAAGGATAAAAAAACTGAAATCTTTGAAGCATGAGCATGGATGATGGATATGGCTACTTCCGTCAGTGTGTGACATTATACAAAAAGCATATGCTAGTAAGCATATAATTATCAAAGTTAAAGATACTTTGTAAAAGCTGTAAGCCATTAGAATAGCTATGTTTGCAATGTATTAGTATCACCCAACTATCAATAGTTGACATGGATATAATAGTCAATTACTTAAGAACATTAGACAGGATATATCTAGAAGACGAGTTAGTCAGGAAGATCCTTCATTCCCTCACTATTGAATGAAAGTGAAAAACGATTACAATTGAGGAAGCAAAAGATCTTAACAATTACTCTTTGGATGAACTGATTAGAAATCTGTCTACATATAAAGTATAATTGAAGGTTGACCAAAAGGATGCAAAAGACAAAAATCAGAGAAAGAAAGAATTGACATTTAATGTAAGTTTTGATTTTGATTTAAATATTGATTTTAACAAAAATGTGTTGCTCTTAGTCAAGAAATTAAAGAAAAAGAGAAACCTTCAAAATGCAAGAACCTTTAATAAAAAAGAAAAAAGGATTGAAATCCTTACCAGTTATAAGTGCAACAAACAAGGTTATTTTAAGAAAAACTGATTGTTAAATGCAAATGAAGATAAACAGGTTGAAAGGAAAAAAAATCTAAAGAGAATCAAGCCAAGAAGAAAAAAAACTTCAAAAGAAAGAGCACATTGCAAATTACACTAGATGATTTAAGCATGTCAAAAAATACAAATTCAAGTCCAAGTTTAGACTCAAAAGAAGAAGAGGATTTGACGAACATGTGCTTCATAGCTACCACTTTTAAAGTTAAGAAATCCAAGTGAATCATGAACAATGATGCGTCAAATCATATGACTAAAAGAAGAGAATTACTTGAAGATATCAGACAATGTAAACATAGAATAGTAACATTTGGCAATATGGAAAAGAATAAGATACATTTGACAAATCAAAGTTATAGATTCTATAATTATCTCTAATGTATTGCTAGTTGAAAATTTAAGTTTTAATTTGATTAATGTAAATCAGCTGTAAGATAAAAAATATAAAGTAATATTTAAAAGGAATGAATACTTTATTGTGAAAAATTTAACTAACGATGTTAAATTTCATACCAAAAGAAAAGATTCTATTATCAAGAGAATCCCAAGAAGTAATGTTTTTATTGTCATCCCTCTATTTGATGTTATTTAGTCTCATTTTTTACTTACTGCATTAGGTTCATTGCTTAATGAATTTATAGGCTGGTTTTGTTCATTAAATTTCTTAATGGTCTACAAGCCAAGCATGATTGTGTATCTTTTATCTTGATTTATCTGTTAAAAGCTACTTGTAAGTATATTTTGAAAATATTTTTCCAAGAGGTTAATGAAATAACACAATTTGGTTCTTAGCAAGATAACATGATTTTTTTTAAGAGAAGGCAAGTAGAATCATATTAAGTTAATAAGTTTCTTACAAGGATGATAAGATTAAGATGTTACACAAAAGAAAATCTCAAAGAACCCATTAGAAAAGAAGTCTATCCTGATCATGAAAAGTACACAAAGAAGAAAATAAAATATCTTCTTTGTGGGACTTGATCACTGAAAATACAACTATCTCTATGCAACCATTTGCACCAGCAAATAGCAGCATGAATTGCTAGCTGAAGTCTTTTCTCTGTCAAATTTAGTTTCCCTTTAACAAAGTTTTTAATAGAGTCCAGGAGGCTATCAAAAGAGATGAACTACAATCCCACCATAATGACTTTAGGAAGGAGAGCATCCCAAGATTGTCAAACCACATTGCTTCTAAAAAATACACGGATCCCAATCTTCCTCCTGACTGAAAAGTGCACAAAGAATATCTGAATTTCCCACCCAATTACCATGCTTAGTCTTAGTAACCATGCGATGTGCACCCTAGTCCACACGAAGAGCTTGAGTTTAAGTGGTGAATTGCATCTCCAGATCAGATAAGGAGGTCTCCACTTGTCTCCATCTAAGTTCAAAAGCATCCTGTTGCATCCAGGAACGGTAAAAGATCCTGAAGTAGCACCATTGCGGATCAGACAATTTTCACTGTGAGGGTCTTCTTAATACCATCCCGGAAATGAAACAAGATTTGAAATCTTGTCCATCTCCTGATGCCTAGGATTCCTCCTCAAGCCCAGATTGCACAACCAAGAAGAATGAGTCCCAAGCACTGCCACCCAGGCATCCTTCTTGAGAGAGAGAGAGTTTAAATCCTAGGGAATAAATCTGCAAGAACCGTGTCCTCCACCCACTTATCCATCCAGAAGAAAGTGGAAGAATCATCTCCTATAGCTTTCAAAGTACTCTTGATAAGGAAATCCTGATTTGAAGTGATGCCACCCACCAGTAGGAAAACCTGGATCTTCTGTCAGAGCTAGACAAGTATTTCCTGTGCAGAATTCTGCTCCAGAGAGCATTCCTGCCCCTTAACCCTCCAGAGCCACTTGCAATTGAGTGGCTCATCGAAAGCCCTCAAAGATTTGATCCCCAGCCCACCCAGATACTTGGGTTTGCACACTACATTCCAAGCAATAAGATGCAATCCTTGACCACTAGTTCCCCTCTACAAACATCTCTAAAAAGGATCTTCCAAGGCAATAATGACCCTTCCAGGGAGAAGAAAAACTGCAATATGAAAAAATAGGAATACTATGAAGCACACTCTTGAGAAGAAGTTTGCCTCTAAAGCTGAGGAACTACCTGCCTCTAATCAGCTCTCTTGGGCTTTTGGGTGTGAGAGGGGCAGGCCAAGGTAATTAAGTGGAAACCTGTCAACCTTGCAATTAAGAATGTTAGCTGCATGCTCCATTTGTTGATGATCAACGTTCATACCAATGATAGAGTTTTTTGCAAAATTAATTTTCAGTCCTGATGACAGTTCAAACATTCTGAGGACGAACTTCAGACACCTTACTTGTTCTCTTGAAGCTCCACAGAAGAAAACTGTGCCACCTTTCTAATCACTAATCACCCATCCATGAAATCAGCCAGCTTTGAATGCTTCATTGCACATGAAAGCACTTGCATTAACCCCCTAATTGAAAAGGAGAGGACAAATGGTCTCCCAATCTAATCCCCTATGAAAATGAAAGTATCCTCTCAAATAGACATTCACCAAAACTGATCCTTTTACAGAAGCTGAAGTGTTCTTTTCCCAAAGCACTCATTTGTCAGGGAAATCATGAATTCTCAAAATATCAAGAGGGAACTTCCAAAGTCTATTTTGGTAATGAAACATGCATGCTTGTGATTACCATATTCTATCAGAAACTCCTGTGCTGCCACTAATCCATCAGCCAGACATCTACCTTTAACAAAGGCAGACTCAGCCAGGTGAAGGAATTTTTTGATGATCAGAACTAGTTTATTACTTAGGCCTTTAGTAATAATCTTTATGCTCAAGCTCATCATTCTGATGAGGTAATAATCATTGATCTATTCAGTTCCAACTTTCTTTGGAATAAGGAAGATAAATCTATTATTAGTTGGATCACAACCAATGCTTTCCCTCCAAAATTCATCTATTACTTGCAACAGATCCTTGATTTCAGAATTGAAAGCTTGGAAAAAGTTTGGCAGAAAACCATCTGGACCCAGATATTTCTCCCCAGCCATTCCAAACGTCATAGATCTGATTTCAGCTTCATCAAGCAGCCTGATCAAGTCCTCATTGTCAAGATTGGACACTTTTAGATGAAATTAGGATGCCAGCCAGCCTATTTCAGCAAACAAATGCTCATAGAAAAGGGCATTGTGCTGTTCAGATACAATCCTTTTGAAAACATGGCCATTAATGTGAACAGCACTGATCTTATTAACATGTTTCCTGTGACTGGTGCACTTATGGAATAATCTAGTGTTATTATTGGCCTCAAGCTAGAGCTCCTTTGATCTTTGATGCTATGCTATCTCGTCAAACTCCAACAGCTGCTCCAATTCTCCTTTAGCTGCAGTCCTCTCTTCCTTGTCTTTGATTGTAAGAGTCATCTGCTGCTTCTTTTCATCTAGCTGTTGGATTCTTTCAAGTAAACCATTTGAGCTCAACAATGCTTTTTGTCGCTGCCCTACCATTTTATCACTTCCTCTTTAACTTGCTTCAACTTCTGTACAAATTACCCCATTACAGAAGGCCTGGTAGAAGAAAGGCCACAACATCTTGAGACCAGAGCTCTAGATTCATCTAGCTTCAACCATCATGCTTCCAGCTGGAAAGGACTGCTATCAAGGTGTGTCAAGGAGTTGAGGAGAAGAGGGATGTGATCAGATCCAACCCTCAACAAACCTTGGACCTTGCAATGGGAAAATCTGTCCACCTGGGAGCCGTCAATTAAGAAGTGATCCAATCTCGATGGTATTGGCTTCACTTGGAGGTTGGACCAGGTTAAATGTCAATTTTCCACCAGAAGGTCCGTTAACCTTTCCATCTCAATCCAGTTAAAAAAAATCCTCATGTCCTCTATGAAAGTACCACCTGATGATCGTGCTCCCAGAGGCCTGACATGGTTTAAGTCCCCCATAACCAACTGCAGCTGCTACCATCTTTTACAAATGGAAGAGATTTACTTTTAAACAATTAACCTATTCGGGCTATTCTATGGGCCATAAACAATTGGGCAAGTCCATTGAAAGCCACTGCCATCAGAAAATAACACAGAGATGGAATAGTCTCCTTCGTCAAATCCATAACATTACAAACTATGGAGTTCCTGCAATGATTGCCAGACCATATTTTCAAGCTGACCAGCTCCCCAATCTCCTTAAAACAGAATCTTCCAACTCCGGTAATATTGTCTCCTGCAAACCCATAATTGAAACCCCCCATCTCCCCCACCAAATGCTGTTTGTTTGTCTTCCCATGACCCCTAGCATTCTAGCAAAGTATCTTCATGATTTCATAACCATCACCCTCAATGCATCCTCCTAATCCAACTTGCTCCATACTTGTCTGAGATTAGGAACTTACTGCTGAAGGAGAAACCCTAATAATTGCTCTCAACAGGTGTGATGATGTCATTTCCTACGGATCCTTTTCCTTCATTGGGGAACCAGAGAGGGTTTGCGGGAGAGTAAAACCATCTGATTCATCAAGCCTTTTACCTCTTTTTTTTAGGGTTGGATGCTGATCTGATCTTCTACTTGAATTTGAAGAAATTAGACATGGTCTGGAATTGAGCAGCCTCCATGTTCAAATGACAATTGTTCTGCAATTCAGTGGAAGGCTCTTGAGCGAGGCCAAGTCTACACCTTCCTCTGAGCCCTTAACAAGTGCAATGCGTTGACTAGAAGGATCTCTCACTCCTTGAGAATTCAGGGTTGAAGCCTGCCCACCGTCCCCAGTCTTCCTGTGAAAAGAGGCCCTGAAAAGTCTATTGGGCTGCCTATCAAGAAGTTCCCAAACCCTAAATGAATTTGAGGAATAATCAGTTGAATCTTTAAGCTTTTCGGCCACAGTGTCTATCCAATCCCAAAGATCTTCATCTCCCACATTTAACACCAAGTCCTTCCCACCACAAGTGTTTTTTGCAAGGTAAAATTAAGATAAAAACTCAACTGCGAGTACTGGAATAGAGTAAAAGTTTACATGCAATTTAGTTTAAGGGGAGATTGGAAAATAACAAGCTAGTGAAAGCAACACGTGAAAGAAATTTTCAGTTAGTCTATAACTACTTAAGCAACCAAACTTGTAACCTCTGAGGCTAGTTATCTTCAATTGATCGCTATTCCACCCATCCAATTTTCCTGGAGGATTATTGCCAACACTTGCAGTACCATTCTCATCATCAGTTGCATTATGGTTGTTGGAGCTATTCTCCTACATGATTAGACTTCAAGCATATTCTCCACCCCTTGCTTTAAGATTGCTAATCCAATAAAAAAATGGCTTAATACGTCATGGAACATCAAGTCAATGTTCAGACATTTACATCTACGTGCAACAGTGACTGCATGATGAAGTGTGATCATCCAGTTTTTTGCATTTTCATACAAGTTTGGATATTTATGCTTCAATTCAGATGAATCATGTCATCTACAGTCCCAAAATAGGGTAGGCCTTCCATCTTTTACAGTGTGGTTGCAAAAGTTATTGATATCTGGGAATAGAGATTTAATACAGTACCAAGTTGGTGATTTGCAGGTATTGCAGGCATTCAAAAATGCAATTACACCCGTATTTTTCATATATCTGCATATCATAGCCTTGCACCAAAGAGGTTGTTGATCTACCTTCGACTTTCTAGATTAATTTCCCATTTAAGGTTATGGAGAAGTTTTTGAGATTTATAATACCTAGCCTTCGCTGATTCCTGCTTCTACAAATGTTGTCCCAATTTGTTAGATGGAACTTTGGATTTCCATGTTCATTATATTCCCATGGGAACCTTTTTCTGACTGTCTTTCCAACCCGACAGTTGATGATAGATGTAAAACAGTTTAGTAGTATGTAAGGATTGCAGAAAGGACTGAATTCAGTAGTGTAATCCAACTCCCAATAGAAAGGAGGTCGTCATTCCATCTTTCAAGTCTAATATTTATTTTATCAAATATTGGAGTCCAATCTCTATAGTTTGCTTTTTTTTCTGTATGTAGTAAATGTCCAAGATAAGTAATTGGCAGAATTTGGGAGGTAAATCCAAATATCTTACCATATCTTGTTGCTTTGTCGATGTCCATGTTTATGTCAACTAAAGATGATTTATGGAATTTAATCTTCAGCCTAGAGCAGAGCTGAAAGTAGCATAATAATCTTTTTAGGTTGATCATGTTTTATCTGAAGGTTGAAGAAATATTAATCTATCATCTACATATTGTATATTAATTATTTTCAGCTCATTATTATTTATTTGAATGTCCTTGATAACTCCTTGGCAACTATCATTCTTTAGAAGTCTATTTAAGAAGTGAGTCATTGAAATGAAAAGCAAAGGTGATAGAGGATCACCTTTTCCTAAGTTCCTTGTCCTTAATGCCCACCACAAGTCTCCCGCAAATTGTCCCTAAATTCTGATCAGTCCTTCCCTTTGCTTCCTGATTTTCATATTGTAAGAGCTAACATGTGAAAAGTTGATTTTTGCAACAATTTATTTTAGAATGATTCCTATTATAATGAGAAAAGCTAGAAAGATCATCATGGGAAGCTTGAGAGGAAATGATGGTAAATTAGAAAATTTCAGTTACTTCTCAAAAAATCGTAATTTTTTAAAATTTGCATAAACATACTTGCAAATTTCTTTTTATTGTTAAGTTGCTAAAGGTAAATTGTCTGAAGACCTGCATCCTAAAGATGAAAATGTAAAATAGGTGAAGCATTAACTTACTGGACAATTGGACGTTTTGCCGTGCAGAATGCTTTGCACTTTCAGTGTGCATTCCAGTAGGAAGCAACTTATGGTGCATGATCTTGCAATATACCCTTTTACAGGAAGAATCTTTTCTATGAAAATGCAGAGCATTTAGATCTGCAAACTCTTACTTTTTACTGTCGCATTTGTAATCCCAAAGACAAGTTGGAAATGCTTCAGATATAATGGCGAGAATTGTCACCACAGATGTTTACATTTGATTGCTTATATCCTTAAAGGTTTGCCTTATTTGGTTTGGTTACTTGGCCTTCTCATCCATCCATCAACTTATGAAGTTGCCCTAAAGGGAATCAGGATGCAGCTTATAATCTACGAAATTTTAGTTGCATGGGATCTGAAATAGATGGCCAGAATCATAAATTTTTTTTTTACAACATCGTGTATTATTGCAAGAGTTCTAAGAATGCCGTTCATCTTGAAACAATTCCTCAGAGTTTGATTGCAGTAGGAAATTTTGGATCATACTCTCTGCAAACTTCAAGCATTTACATGCTGTCTAGTATTTTGAGCATATTATCAATTGGAACCAGCTGCTGCAATATCCATGTCATAACAACAACACCTTTGTTTCAACTTTCATGTTCCTGCTGATGAGCAGTGAGAGGAACAAATCCAAGTGCTTATGTTTGTGACTTTTTTCCCCAGGAGGAAGTTGGGAAGAACATTTTAACGGGGAAATGAAAATGACTTCATGAGGTAATGTAGTTAGATGAAAGGCAGCCACTCCTAGAGATCAGCTCAATAAGCCATCTGATTAATGTGGTCAGATCTTCTTTGTACAAAGTGAAGTTCGTCAGGAATAAAGGATCATTATTTTTCTGAACAAAGAGGGAAATATAGCAGGCAGATTCAGGGATTTCTTATGAAATAGTTGGTCTAGTTTATGAAGTCAAGCAATAGCTGTCGGAGTGGCATACTCAGTACCTTTGGTGGTCATCAGCCAAGCAACAAACGTTTTTGCATTGACAACTACCATCCCAGACAAGCAACACGCTCTGTGGAACCAGTAGATTTATAATTTCTACATGCTGTCCATGATACCAATCTTTGTCAATGTTACACTTTCAAACTTTGGGTTCACAGCTCCCATCCCAACCAGCAATTCCTGCATTCCCCCACCCATGCAAGGGACATCAGCAACAGAACTAAAAACGGCACCATTGCTGCATTGCCTGTGGAACGGGACTGAACCCAATTCAGTATCCATCTTCCCCCAGACGTCTGACAGAAGAGCTCTCAACCTCACCACTTCTGCCTCAAGTTTCGCCTGCCCTTGCAACCTCTTCTGCGGTTGATGGGTTGATCAAGCACAAATTCTTTTTTCTGTTATTTTTAAAGAGAAAAGGTAGTTGTTATCAGATTTAAAATTTAATGGTTGAAATTTAACAAAAATCAATAAAATTTAAGAGGGATAATATTAATACTTATTTAATTTAAGAATAATCTTATCATTAATTTATAAATATTTAATAATAAAATTTATATGATTATTTGTATCTTTTTATATATTTATAGAAAAAATAAAATATCTTAAAAAATTATGTATATGTCACCATTTGTAAAATTTGCACGATCAAGGCTACAATAAGAGTAAGGGCATGAATCAATGGTCTGGACTAAAGCATTTTGGTGGGTGTCAACGGTTGAGATTCATTGTTGCCACCAAACCTTATTCTCCTCAGTTAAGTCGGGAACCATCTTTCTACTTTATTATTTTAAAAAAAGAAAAATGCAAATGTACAGTATTAAATTTCCTCACCATTTTTTGTGATTTCACTTTTACGATTGCGTTTCATTAAAAAAATATATTATTTGCATGGTTGGGAGTCACTAAAAAAAAACCATCTTTCCGCTTTCCCCACCTTCTGGGGATCCTACCATGGCCTCCTCCATCACAATGGTCCTTAGGGTTTTGCCGCTCACCCAAGTACCTAAATTTCCATGACCTTGCTGCCTTGCTTGTTCATTGGATCTATCTAGACTTCACAGTCGATCTCACAGTCACCATAAACCTCCCTTCTCCCATTGCCTCATCTAGCCTAACCCTCAACACTCCTTGTGGCTCCACCTCAATTCCTATTTCCCCTCCCTCACTGTTGGCATCGTCCCACTCTCCATCTCTGTCTTTGTCATTATTGTTGCTGCTACTTTCCTCCACAACCTTCACGTTGAATTCTAGAGGTGAGGGTTTGTTTTAATGATGAGAAAGGAGAAAAGTTGTCCTGATATTCTTGCTGCAAAAGTTACTTTACTAGAGTTATTCACTCACAATGGGAACAAAAATGATGATCATATAGTTGAAAATTTGTATTTGAAATTTGGTCATATAAGCAAAATGAGCAGAATTTTTGCACTTTGTCTTTATCTTTAATATAATAAATCCTAATGTTTTTTATTCTTTGTGACGATTTCACATTGCTATAATACACACCACCATTTTCCTTCACCTATGGATATTAGAATCTTAATGTGTACCTTCTGATAAATTTGGAATTTGCAAAGAAGATCAATACGGTCCCTTCATACAGATGTTATGCATAAATCCAATTGGTTGTAAATGTATGACATTTCTATGGTTGGTTGAATCCCACATAGGAATTGTGTAATGATAATAATATATGATTATCGTCCATGCAAGCACAACTTGATGGCTCATAGGTTTCCATGGCTGTGTTGACCTTTTTTGTTCCTCGTAAGAATGTTCTCTTAGGAAAACGAGTAAAACTTTGGGCAACTGATACAACTGGGGTGGAGGAGGCCATGAGCCATCAAGTTATGCTTGTATGGACGACAACCATACATTATTATCATCACACAAGTTCTATGTGGGATTCAACTAACCATAAAAATGCCACACATTTACAACCAATTGGATTTATGCATAACATCCATGTGAATGGACCATACTAATCTTCTTTGCAATATTCCAAATTTATCAGAAGATACAAATTAAGATTCTAATGTTCATAGGTGAAGGAAAATGGTGGCATGTATTATAGTAATGTGAAATCTTGAAATCATCATGAAGAGTAAAAAACATTAGGGCTTATTATATTAAAGATAAAGACAAAGTGTAGACATTCTGCTCATTTTGCTTATAAGACCAAATTTTGGATATAAATTGTTGACTATATGATCATCCTTTTTGTTCCCATTGCGAGCGAATAACTCTATTAAAAACTTTGTTAAAGGAAAACTAAACTTGATAGAGAAAAGACTTCAACTAGCAATTTATGTTGTTTGCTATTGCAAATGGTTGCATAGTGATAATTGCATTTTCAAAGTGATCAAGTCCCACAAAGAAGATCTTCTATTTTCTTCCTTGTGTACTTTTCATGATCAGGATAGACTTCTTTTCTACTGGGTTCTTTGGGATTTTCTTTTGTGTAAGATCTTCTTAATATTACCATCCTTGTAAGAAACTTATTAACTTAATATGATTCTGCTTGCCTTCTCTCAAAAAAAATTCATGTTATCTTGCTAATAACCAAATTGTTTATTTCATTAACCTCTTGGAAAAATATTTTCAAAATATACTTACAAGTAGGTTTTAACAGATAAATCTATATAAAAGATACAAAGTCATGCTTGACTTGTAGACCATTAAGAAATTTAAAGAACAAAACCAGCCTATAAATTCATTAAGCAATGAACCTAATGCAGTAAGTCAAAAATGAGAGTAAATAACATCAAATAGAAGAATGACAATAGAAACATTACTTTTTGGGATTCTCTTGGCTGAAAGGATTTAGAAGGCATTGGGTAGTTGAGACCATACAGGCTTGGCAGTAAGAATTAACAAGTGGTATTCTTAAAACAATATCTCAGCAACAGATCCCATGATTTTTTTCAATCTGTATACTCCAGTTTACTTGTTAGCTTCAATTTTGATTCTAAATCAAAGAACTTTAATCCAGAAAGCACCAGCCCTGCTGTCATCCTCATTAAGTGTTCCTTGAGCATATCCTCATACATTATCAAGTTCGATTCTGTGATAATGTCCTGTTTCCTCAAGTATTCTAACACTTTATCTGCTTCCTTGGGATTTGAATACTTACAGAAGCCATGGACAATAGAACAATATATAATATCCTCTGGTGGGTGGCCTTGTTCTTCCATCATCTCATTAAGAATTCCTATCACCTTCTCAGCATTGCCTGACTTGGAGGCATCAATAACAGCCAACGCATACTTAAACTCCATAGGCCCACTTTCTACATTTCCCAGGCACTCCTTGACTAGCGTAATGGCTGCATTTATCTCTCCAGTCTTGCAAAGCCCTTTAACAAGTGAACGATAAGAGACAATGCTAGGTATCCAAGACCTCAGCTTCATCTTGGAATAACATAAGCATGCCCCTCTAACATCCCCATTGCCAACAAAGCAAGGTATTACAGAGCTATAAGTTGAAGAATCTGGTTTGAAATCTTGTGAATTGTTCATCTCCTCAAAAAGTGACAATGCCCTCTCAACCTTGTTGTTCTCATGAAGGGACTCTATAAGCACATTGTATATAGGAACACTACAATGCCCCTTTATTTTCAAGGTTTCAAACATTTCTACAGCTTTTATTGCTTTCTCCGGATCTGCTGCAAAGATGGAAAAAAACTTCTTAAGATAATCTATCACAGGTAAACCCAACTCAGACAATCGACTAACAAATTCAACTAGTTTCTCCCCCTCTCTCGTATCTGCATAAGCAATCAATATCGGACACAATGTATCAAACCCGGGAGCAAGGTCTTTCTTCACCACAACATGAAATAACTTATATGCCTTATCCACCTTACCGGCCTCACACATTCCAGAGATCAAAGAATCATAAATACTCAAATCCACCTGATACCCTTCATTCACCATCTCATTGAACAACTGGCAACTCCTCCGCAATTTGCCAACCTTGACAAAACCCTCGACCAATGCCCCATACACTGCCCTGTCAATCAAAACATTCTTCTCTTGCATATCTCTAAACACCCGATATCCCTCCTCCACCTTCCCGCCCTTACACAAACCCATCACCAACGTTGTGTACGCCATCGCATCTGGCACAATCCCGTCCTTCTCCATCTCCTCCCAGACCCTCAAGCACCCATCCAACCACCCTTCCGCCACCGACACCTTCACTAACGCCGTGTACGCGAACACATCAGGCTTACAACATTCACTCCTCATCCTCCCCAAGACCTGCAATGCCTCCTCGATCCTCCCACCTTTACACAATCCTTTTACAAGAATCATAAAGGTGACACCTTCCTCTTTCAGCCCATCCTCCCTAAAATCCTCATAAACCTTCAGGGCCAAGTCCAAATGCCCGGTCTTCACCAGCGCATCCATGATCTTGTTGTAAAGAAAAACCCTAGCCTTAACCCCAAACTTCCTTCTCATTTTATCGTACACATTGTAAACCCTAAGCCCACGGTTTGCGTCAGCATGGAAGCGGATGAGAATCTCGAACTGCTTCTCGGTGGGGGTCTTCCCCTGGGACAGCATGAGCTCGAGCACCTGGTCTGCAGCCCGGAACTTACCGGACCGATTGAGGCAGTACGCGAAAGCATTGTAGGCGGCGTAAGTGTGGCGGTACCCCTTCTGCTTACCTGCCCAGTGGAAGAGCTGAGTGGAGGGGAAGGCAGGAAGGCTGGAGGAGCGGAGGATCTCGGAGACTAGGTTTGGGGTGACGCGGCGAAGCTTGGAGAGATCGGAGAGGACGGGAGGGCCCCACTTATAGTCGTTGCGGCGGAAGGAGTCCAGGATGTAGCGGGAGATGGGGGAGAGTCTGAGAGATGGGGTCGTGGGAGGGGGAGTTGGCGGAAGGGGTGGCAGGTTGGAGGAGTCCCAGTCGCGGAAGGAGATGTTGACGGCGGCGGTGGTGGGGCGGCGGCGACGGAGGTGAGGCGAGGATTGGCGGAGGTGGTGGCGGAAAGGAAGGCGGAGATTGGTTGTTCCTTTCGTGGTGGAGCGGGAGGTCATTTTCTGCGTCGGCTTGGCATCACGTCCTCTCCAACTATGAGATCGAAGGAAAATATTTTCTATTTTACCAAAAAAGAGAAAACATTTTTTTGAAAGATAAAAAAAGAAAACATCTACAAATCTACGTGCATGTTAATGTAAATTTAATATTTTACTTGCGTGTTGCTCAATATTATTTTTATAACACAACAAATTTTTTTTGGGTGATGTATAGGTAATTTTAGTTACGTACAAATAATTTGATAAATTTTTGAGGGCATACAAGTAAAAATCTTAAAAATTTGAGGTTTATGCAAGGAAAATAGATTTCTTTGATGAAAAATATGATATGTAAAATGGATTTCCTTTTTTTGCAAGATAGAAGAAAATATCATTAAAGTAAAGTCGAATGTCACAACTAGAAAAATGAGAGAGTAAGTTCAAAAGAATCGTCAAAAAGATTTAAGAGATCAAAATAAAAGTTTAGCAAAAAGACCCACATGGTTTAGAAGTAGAAAAGACGTCCTTAAGACATTATATCACTCAATTATGCAAACATAATTTTTCTTTTTATAAAATAAAAATAATTTCTTTTCACTTAAAGGGGTAGAATGTCAAAGGAAATGGTTCCTTTTTGTTTCACATGTACACAAAATTTATAATAAATTAGACTCAGGGGGAAAAATCATGTCTTCATTTCCTTTAGTTTTACTTTGACTACATATTTTCCTATTATAACATTGAACTTGTAAGGTATGGACTTTCCTCATTGCTTATATTCTCTTTTCTATTTGAAAAAAGAAAAGAAAAGGAAAATGAAGTCACCATTTAATTTAATTCAATGTTAAATTAAGATAGCCTATATGTAAATTAAAAGTAATTTTTAGGTGTTGAATAAAATTAAAGTTTTGAAAACTAAAATTTAAATAAGTATTCCAAATACATGTAAGAAGTGTGTTAGACGTTACACATGCTCAAATACTTGTCATTTTAGTTATCCTTATAAAATTGAATTACTATAAATGTCTTTAAATAGACAACTAGTGTTAACTAAAACTAGGTAAGTATAAGATTATGTGAAAAAATAAAAGAAAAGAAAAAATGAATAAATCTAAGTGATCCATATGAGATAAAATAAATGAAAGTGAAGAGAAAATACCTACACAGAGACTAGAAGAGGGAAGAGATAAGTTATATTTAAAATTCTCATTCAAGTGTAAGGATGAAAAAGAATGACATCTAAGCATAATTAGAAGTGACCTAATCATAATGTGATTATGGATAAATTAATCTAAACAAATAAAACATGACAAGTGATAAATACATAAATTGAAATAAACATGCAATAAGAATGAAACTAAGGTATGCGTAAATGAGTGTACATGTTTGCTAAGACATGCATAAACTAATGTATAAATGAACATATAATTAGATATTCTTAAATGACAAGGTGTTTTTGACATTTTAATTAAATGCTTTGATTTTGATGATTTTATTAAGTATTTTAATTATGGTTTAATTACTTGAACGTCCTAGTGTGAGATAAAGGATAGAAAAGAAAAGAGTCAGAGAAAAATACAGGTAAAAAGAGATCCAACACTCAACAAAGTTGATTAATCATTAAGTCTAAAGTAGAGTGCTTACACCTATTTAATAAAACACTACTCAATAAAGACTTACATGTAGAATATTGATATTTTGTCTAATTCTTAGAGAATAAACTTAGTAAACAAATTTACCATAAAGGTAAGTTTTAGATGAATCTAATTTTTCATAACCCTAGCTGTAGTTCACAATGGAACAAGCATTGCACTGTCCTTAGTTCAACATGAAAATAAAGCACACAATTCAAGGTCCAGATAGGCTTGTTGGAATGCATGATTTAATACAAACATTGAAAACCAACTTTTTCATTGGGAAAATCGAATCATCTCCCTTGGTAGCCTTTTGTTTGTTTTGAGAAGTTTTCTGCACCAAGGTTTACTTTAGTAAAAATTATCATTGCCCATAAATAATTGAATTATTTACGGTTAATGAAGAGGTATTTCTCAACTGTAAACCTGTAACATACTTCAATTCAGAGTACAGTTTCATTGTACACACTTTAAATCAGTCCAGTCCATCTTTCTCTTTCTCTGTCAGAAATTCCAGCGCCTTCATCATCAGTGTTGTTTCTTCTTTTTTGTATTTCTTTTTCTTTTCAGATGTAAATATATATTGTATTGCATTTATGTGTAATGCATTGATTTGCACCCATGGAGAAGTCCATCAGTAGAATAGTGACAAGGTTCCATTTGGTCATGATCTTACATCTGATGTAATTAAATTATGATATTTTATTTTTAATTACAATAATTGTAATTTAATTATAAGAAATGAGTTCCTTGAAATATCACTCAATTATGCAAACAGTAGAAATTTATTTTATATATGCTTTGGCAAGTAGTTTCAGATTGGCTATCAGATGCAAGATAATTAAGTAATGTAATTTAATTACATGGGTTTTCTTTTTTCAGAAAATGCAGGAAATGGCAATACATGCTTATTTAGGTATAAGCTTGAAGACAAAACTACTTTGGAAAACAAAATTGAAGACAAAACTAGTACTGCCCATGAAAATTAAATGTTAGTATCGGATGCTATTCCTTGGTGTCTAGATGGTATCGATCTCAGTAGTCAGTTGGCCACATACAGAACAAACAAAACACGAATTGGAAACGCTCATCCACCTAAAATCATCATATATGTTGTGATTCAGTTCACTTAGATTTACATCTCACCTAAGGCATATGTTGGAATGAACCTATCAAGCAAAGGCAGCTTGAAGCAGCTAGTCGGCCGTGTGAAGTTTTATCTCCCATCATGCATGCACCCCACGGACCGCCGAGGATGAACCAAAATCAATTGACTGCAGTGTAATACTTGTCATGTCATGCTCTCCAAGATCTGCAAATACTTCACCAGCCAAAAAACATATTGTCGATCCTCCGTCACGCGCATGTTCTGGAGTAGAAAGTCTGTTAATCCAGAATTCACACCCCTATCCACAAGATAGTTTTTAAATGCCAGTTGCAAAGCATCGTTTGGACTACTGCACAAAGTAAGAACCAAATATGAGAGAATGAAAACCTACAACGAGATAGTAGAGTTAGTCATTTACTTAATGAAGTTTGCCAAAAACACTACCATTACCAAAAAAAATGTAAGAATTGGATAAATTGTGAGTAGTAAATTTCACTGGAGACTATAACTGATAGCTTCAGATACAAGTTCGTATATGGGGAATTTAAGTAATGATGATGATAACGATGATGATGAGATACTAACTCTAATTAGCATTATCAAGAAAAGTAAGAATGATGATCAAAGATAGTTCATGGGGTCATACATTTAAGCAAGCTGTCACATACCACTATTACAGAATGGGTAAACTCATGGCCTTCCATACATGAAAGAATCCTGTGTAGGTGACTGAACTATTTTTGTCTTCAATAGATATTTCTGGAAAGCAGAAAGGCAATGGCGATTTTAATTTTTGCATTTCAACATTTTCAAAGAAATTAAACATGCGTTGGCAATGTTATTAGAAGAAGAATATAGTTGATGGCAAGTTAGAAAGATGAAAATTCGCAAAATTCCATTACCACATGGACCTTTTCTAATCTAATGTTTACTACTCCAGCCTAACGTTGTTCAGTTTTATTCTTCATTTCTTTGGAATTTAAAAAAAAAGGCAGAATGATATAACAGTTAGCTGCAAGTACATTTGTTCATATCCTCAAGGGATAATAAGTCTGATTTTGGTTAAATTGTCAGATTGGAAGTATTTAAGCACTGCTGAAACAATTATAAATTAAATACATTGTGATTTTTATCTTTTTTGATATTAAGGTAAGAAATTCAACTAAGAGCAAGTTTGAATATTCGAACTTGCACCAAGCCACCAATAACATAGCGAAAAATTTTCACCACCACTAAGTTATATCTCTAGATAACACTACCATCAAAAATAGAGTTCACTGACAATAACTAAGGCTTTAACTTCAGCAAGCAATTAATTTCAGACATCATATATCCCAAGTTTACTTCCAATTGTTTTTGTCTAAGAACAAATGAAATAGATGCTGATAGTTTGATGCTTAACTCATCAATTCGGCATGTTCACAGAATGAGAAGGAACACAGAAAGATGGCATTCAAAACTACCAGAACAAAGTCAATCAAAACAAAATATGATGGTGCATCACTAATCCCAAACGCAATGGTACACATGACCAAGAATGGACAGCCAGAATTCCTCACAATGTGACATGTTTCAATGAACATGGCAGAATCATGTAATTTCAGCTGAACCCAATTCATCAGATCATCATCAAAACAATAACAAGGGTAATGCAACAACAATATCCCACAACGTAAGGTTGGCCATATGAATCTTTTTCTTTAAAGTATTTCTATCTATTGTTAAATATTTACTTAAATTACATAAATTTAAATCTTTTCTTATAATTTCTTTAAGTTGACCTCTACTTCTTCTGGTTTCTTCTTCTGTGATAATTAATTCTTCTACTCTCTAACTGGAAACAATAATGTAAAAAATAATAATCATCAAAATAAAAACAGAAAATAACAGTAGCACACCAACCTTTTAATCTGTCGTCTACAGAAAGAGGCATCAGGAGAAGCCCCTGCGGGAACCCACGAAACACGACGAACGGCAAAATCCGATCTTCCAACACCCTCGACAACCTCGCAATCAAATACCACCACCGGCCCCACCTCGTCCTTCTTCACGCACACCTTCATGAAGACGGTCCCCGGGACCACGTCCATCCCGATGCGACGGACCGGCCCGAGCACGGCCGACACCGCGACCTCCTCCTCTCCCTTGTGAGAAGACCCACCGTCCGTCCTCCTCCACCACCGCCTCAAGAGCAGATCTTTTCCGGCGCCGAATGTGTTCTCCTCGTCCCACTGGTACCTCAAGATGAAGCTCTCCACTATGTCATCGGGTGTAGGACGACGGACGTGGAGGTGGGGCTGCATAGAGTCGATCTCCGCGCGCAGCGCCTGGGGAAGTCCTCCGAAGTGGCAGGAAAGGGGCTGTTCGTAGAGTGCCTGTCTCCGGGAAAGCGGCGCCGCCGCTGCTGACGCCGCATGCGCCAGCTTCCGTATCGCCTCCATCTTCCGCTAGGCTTTGTTCTCCGGTCCAGGTCCTCTGATCTTCTCCTGGAAATGCTTGGAAGATTCAAGTGTTATTAGAAGTCATCAATTTGTCTAATTAGCTAATTTATAATGTAATCATTATATATTAAAACTTTGACTTAATTTAAGTTATATTCATTAAAATTAAGTTAATTTTAAAATTTAACAAAAAATAGTTCATTTTAAAATATTTATATAAAAATTAATATTCATTTACCTTCCATCTTCATTCATGATATCATAAATCACAATTTTTGAGAGAAATAACACATGACCAGTGGATTGGTATGATTAACCTATATTTTAAACGAAGATGTTAACTTAAACATATATGTTAACTGATTGTTTGGGCGTTCGTGTCTCGTCAAAATCATATTAAATTGTATTGTATCTGTGATAGAAAGAGATAACTTAGGTATAACCTGTGGTTCTTGACTCATTTACATAATGTTGATTAATAATATTATTTGTTTTATGTTAAATTATACCAAGTCATAATATTTAATATATCAAATTATAAAATTGTGAATCAGTATATCATTTTTGTAAATGATATATTAAATTTACTATACATTCTAATATTTTATAAGTTCAATATACTAATTTAACAATTCAATGTATTTAAAATAATATAAATAGATTTCTTAAATATTTTTAATATATACTAATTTTAAAAAATATATTATATTATATCGATCTACGTGCTCATTCCCAAACGTAGTCACTAAATAATAATCGACTTAAAAAACTATGTTAATCCAACCTCACACAGTTTGGCTCAATCCAATCATTATTATGCCTAGTTTTAAACAAATTAATGTTATAAACACTTTGGTCTGGTTTTAAGCCGTAGATTTTTTGTGTGGCCAGACCATAGTTTTGTATGGTTGAATCATGATCTGAGTAAATAATTGATCTAACTTATTCATGCACCGAAGGTTAAATTAATTATTTGAAGGTGAATTGATTTGCTCTTTCTACGATTTCCCAACAATGATGATATTTTTTACTCTAGTCCAATCCAACTATTAGATTATCCTAAAGACGTAGAATATGCACCATCTCATCCTTATGTTTTTTCGAAAATCATGTATTTGTTATGTCCACGCATGTTTAAAAAAAAGGAAAATTATTTTTATAATTGTATAATTGTTATGTTCACTTAATTAATATAAATTATAAATATCAGTGATTCTAAATCAACTAAATTATTGCATTTGATTTGAAAGAATTAAGCAGGCACGTTTAACATTTTGGTTAACTTTACACAGGGACTACTTCATGACGAAGGATATCGTGCACATTTTCTATTAAAATTTAAATGATAGAGTATCATATCACTGATATTAATTGTAATAAAAGGAAGGAGGCTTCTTCATCTATTTTTTAGTAATTTTAATAAAACATAAATATATCAAATATTTATAAAATAAAAAACCAAATAATGTAATCTAATACCACCATGTTCTCTCTCTTTCTTTCTCTGTACTCGCTCTTTCTTTCACTAAGATAGAATATCACTTTTACCATATTTGTCACTCTGCTATATTACTCTATCATATATCATCACTTTAATAATGATTTTTATAATATTTAGTATGTATCTTAAATCAAAGTATATTTTTTTTCAAAAAAGAGATTTATTGGACGTGTCAAATAGATCAGACCCAACCTAGCTCGTCTGAGATGGACCAGTTTAACTCTCCAAGTCAAGCTACGCTTGTAAATTTTGATTTTTCGATCCACAGGTTCGTGCAATGTAAAATTGAACGATTTAATAACATTTGTAAAAAAGGAACATTTTGACGTTCGTTTTTTTACAGATGTTTAATAAACGTTTCTTTATATAATATTTAAATAAAAATTTTATTTATTGTATAATATAAATAATGTTATTAAAATTTATTTATTCCAGATCTAATATTCCAACATTATAATAACAAAATATTATAACATTATAATATAATATTATATACAAATATATTATACTTATTTTTTAATTAATTTAATTTAATTTTTATAAATGTTCAATTACCATTGAACATTTATAAATATCCAATGACAACATAATTTGATATTTAAATATCCACGAGCAACTCAAGTTTGTAAGTTTATAAGAATTCATTTATGTACTTGAAATTTGAATTATATAAAATTTAAATTCTACAAAATTTAACAGAAATAATTTAACTAATTTATAATCAATCATTTAAGTCAAATTAGATTAGAAATTATGAAAACTTTATTTTTACAGGCCAACTTGACCTAATCCACAGTCTATACGGCCATTTTTAGTCTTTAGGTCAGTTAGTCAGTTCATTGACATGTTTAAGATTGATAATATAAAAGACCTTAGTTATGGATTAGAAATGAAGCAAACAGACAACAAATGTCTAAGATTAAAGTTTAATAAAAGGTTTGTGAAAAAATAGAAGAAAAATATATTAAGAAGTCAATTTCCTTTTCCTTCTGCTTTGTGATTGAAATTGTTATCATCACCGTTGCTTGCTTGTAACTTCGTTCATAAATTACGTAAAGTAGCAAAACAATTGTTGACATATCATATCATAGACGTCAGTGCATCATATCATGTCACAAAGCGGTTTTATGGTTTTTAAAAATTTCATTTATCTGTGGAATTTTATCGTGAAGTAAACAAATAAATAATATAGTGGATTATACTAAGTTTACTCATTTTCCTCTATTTCTGCAATTTACATCCTGCTCCATTTCACCTCACCTCATAATGAAATTCAACCGTACAGACAAAAATGTGCGGCTCTGATCAATATTTGGAATTGTTAAATAGTCCCACCTCGCATAAATTTATATTATTACGTTTATTTGAAAACGAGAAAGAAGTGATTCCAATGTCTCTTCGGAGACATCTGATAAAATTGGAACGATACAGAGAAGATTAGCATGGCCCCTGCGCAAGGATGACACGCATAAATCGAGAAATGGTCCAAATTTTTTTTTGCGCTAATCGGCCGTCCGTTCTCGCCCATCGCCCGATTCCTCTTCTCCCCTATTTCAGTATCACAGACCATCACCAGCTTTGGGTGTTTTACCAGCGATGGGCAATACCTACGGTAGCGAATGTCTCTTTTTGCCCTAATGTCTCTATAGGTATCTCCTTAAGTTCCCGTTCTCGATGCCTCTTAAGCGAAGTAGGATCTAGGGATTTTCTAGGAATTCCAGAAAAAAGTTTCTCTTACTGTTCTTTTGAAGTATCCTTTTAGGTTTTGTTGCCGCAAAAGTTGCAGGTCGCAGTAATTGACACGCATAAATCGAGAAATGGTCCAAATTTTTTTTGCGTTATTCGGCCGTCCGTTCTCGCCCATCGCCCGATTCCTCTTCTCCCCTATTTCAGTATCACAGACCATCACCAGCTTTGGGTGTTTTACCAGCGATGGGCAATACCTACGGTAGCGAATGTCTCTTTTTGCCCTAATGTCTCTATAGGTATCTCCTTAAGTTCCCGTGCTCGATGCCTCTTAAGCGAAGTAGGATCTAGGGATTTTCTAGGAATTCCAGAAAAAAGTTTCTCTTACTGTTCTTTTGAAGTATCCTTTTAGGTTTTGTTGCCGCAAAAGTTGCAGGTCGCAGTAATTGACGTGCAAGCGTGATATAGTTGATCACTAAAACGAGCAAATAGCCTTAATTTTGCATTTACCTCTTAGTTAATCAAAGACTTAAAAGCTTTCTTTCCTTGTAACGCTGAAGTATCTGATGAATTATTTGTGATTACTAGACTACTGGCAGGTAGCGCTCCCTCGTAAGAATGATTCCTTTTACCAAGTGCCATTTTCCATGTAACGTGTATGTTTTTTTTTTAATCAAAAAAGTGATGTGTATGTTTTTAATCCTTCGAAGTGACCTATTGTTGTATTTCTCTACTTCAAGCCTGATAACATCGATACTTTATTGAGTACAAGATGGTGTGTTTCCCTTTCACCTAATCATTTTGCTAGCTATTTTCTAAGATAAAATCACGTCTGGAATAAATGGATGTAATCTATCTAGCATCTATAACATGCAAATTGGTGCATCAGTTTTTGTATAATTTGAAAATTGTAAAAATGAAAGCATGTAGCTATTTCTTCCCTTTGTTCAGTTGGTAAAGCAGACTGCTATTTCTCAAATATTCAAATTGGTTAAGGAACAGAATGACTTTAGGATTCATGTTTATAAGGAATTCATAAGTTTTTACAATTGGCTATTTATCTAATTCTAACTTTCCTTCTTTATCCAAAATTGAGATTGGCTATGTAGGATTAGACCATCAAAGACGAAGTTAATAGAACAACTTATATTAAATATTTTAAAATATCAGCATAAGTTTTTAAACATTCCTCTAATATTTGACTGGAATTGTACATTCAGATATGGACAATTGTTGAATCTATCAAATTATTTTATCAAAAACATAATTTATTAATAGCTTTAGTTCTCAACAAACATCCTTATTATTTTATATAATATCTGAAAATGAAAAAATTTGATTGTTGGAAACTTTTTGTAACATCTTCTCTTAATGATTTAATTTGGTAATGGATTATTAATGTCGGCATAAGAACTTCCGTTTACTATTTATAGGTTTTTCTGATAATCAATTCAGAAATGTAGCGGTGGAAGTGTGAAACTTTAAATAGAAAATTACTTATAAACTGAATTTGGACAGAGGCTTTCGTGCATTTTGATGTTGTAGCTGTTATCTGGATGTTGCTAAATCCATAATCATGTTATATTGTTATCTACTTTATACCATTTATATTGATAATTTATGCATTTAACTATTTAGTTTATGTATACAAATGTTGGCCTTTTGATACTTGCTTTGTTCCATTTTGATCGTTTCTTATGTTGCAATTGTTTTTATATGTCCAGGATGCACTTTGTTCTTGAACAATTATATTTGGTATATTAATTAGTCCATCAGTAATGGACCTCCACAATAAATTCTTAGGCTTGGTATTAACTTGTGTATAATGTATATTATCTGTTTAATGTCAGTTGTACTTTTTTGCTTCATCAGAATTTCTTTATTGAGCTTATAAAAGCTACAATCATGTTTGTTTCCAAATTCATTGAAGACTTCCAAATTATGAATTTGCATCCTTTTTTAGATGTTAGGAAGCTGCTTGCTACAACCGCCTTGAAGGTTTGTGATGGCGGTGGTAATCCTGCATCAGGCACTTTTCATATTGGTGATTGACTGCTACTATTGTTGGACATTTATGAGGTAATGCTTGTAGTTTGTTCTATTTTACTTGCTCTTCTTTGTAATTTTTTCTTATTCCCTCAATTTTCAGTTGTTAAAGTGGTTGCCATTTTCATTTTATTGGTTTAGTGTTACCATCTTTACATCTTATCACTTGCTCCCGCTGTTTATCTAATTAAAATGCACACCATGAACAATCAACGGCCTATGTTGCCATTTTCTTTTGATTGGTTCAGTGCTAGTATACCACTATCTTTCTTTTGATTGCATGATAGTACTATTTCTTCCTTATTCCTCACATCCAAACATTATTAGTTTGTGGTTGAGAATCCATCTCCGGATCTTTTATTTTGTCCGATCAAACAAAAGAATCCAGAATGCTTTGCAGTTTAATTCTACAGTGGTGTGATGCATGGGTTCTGGCGTTTTTGCCATTTGAATGTTAGGATTCCTGGACTGTCAGCTAGCCGGTGGTAGGTGGGTGACTTTTATTTTCAAATGGCTATTATAGTTAGTTAATCATGTCAGACTAGTATTAACGATATAGCGATGATATGATTTATTGATATTAATCATGAGATGTGATAAATGATGAATGGGGGTATAAATAGGAGCATGAAGGGCACTCCCTTGATTATCGAGCATCATCCCAGAAATTCAAATATCCTCTATCATCCACTCTGTTAGACAAGGGAGGTGATATTTTGCATCCACTGGGCATCGGCTCCATTGGGCATCAGTCTTGGTCATGCGACAACCCTCCCAAGCTGTGGGTGCTCAACATGGCTGCATGAATTGCAGGACTAGATCATTGAAATACTCTCATATATGGTATTCTTTGCTGCCTTTCCAATGAAGTATCATCCAGATTTTGAAAATTCGTTACTTGTTTCTTCTTCAGGATTTCGGATAATATTCTTTGAAGCCATTTGTATACGTGCCTTCCTCATTTCTTCATTTAAGCAGTATCAGTGTTCAGTACACATGAATGACCTTAAATGATGCCGTTATTAGGACCTCCTTGCTTATGGATAAAGCTCTTATTCACCCTTATCTTAGCCTTCTTCAGATATGTTTTTCAGTCATCCTTGCTAATGTAAAAACTTGCTGGCTATGCCTGCTCACATTGTTTTTTAAAGAGAACCAACACAAAACAACACCACACTTTTTGACCTAAGACAAAATAACAAATCTACATAGACTTTTATTAGTATTATTTGCTTTGCGTCAACATCACAATTTCAAGCACGCGTGGGACCACCTCATCTTGACAATCTCTGAAAGCATCTTTTTGTGTAATTTTCAGATCTGCGTTGTCTTTGATAATGCCGCCCATTCTAGAATGAATCGTCAGCCGACATTGTGGAAAAATCTAGTAAGTACACTTTTTTTTCTTTTTGCCGTTGTTTCCTTTTATATTTTAGTTCAGTAAAAAGTTTCCATTTTACTCTATTTCTATGTATTTTTCTGTTACCGTCTTTTTACTTTTTTTTTCAATATAGAAAAACAAAACAGATCATTGTTCTAGGTGTCTACGGTTAATATTTCAGATTATTCCGGATAAAATTCATATATTCTTTTCACATAATAATACATAAACCTCCATCCCTGGCCGCAATTTTTTTTTTTTTTTTTGAAAATAATTGACGATGAGGTTAGGTTTTGAAATGAGATCTCTTTCTTCTTTTAATATTTATAGAATGAAGAAAATTACTTACCCTTCAGTGATGTCAGGTCACTATTCCTTATAAGATACAATACTTTCTGCATGTAGAACTTGCTGATAGCCTGATATCTCTCTACTCGTCTTCTTTCAAAGGTGAAGTCGCCAGGCAAGCGACCATTTACAATTACTTTAGTTGATAAATATTTTTCTCCGTCAGATATTATCTGGGGAAAACTAATGTCGAGAAAATCACATGGTCCTGGCCACCGCATCAGAACATGTATGCAAGGAACCCTACTGTTCTGGACATGTTACTTTCTTGACGGATGCCAGTGTTATGCTCCTTTTCACATGCCATTCAAATTATTCGGCCGACTACAGGATAATACTCTTATGATTGTCTTGCCCTTCTGTGTTAATCAGAAAAGGATCCAGCTGTTTTTATTAAATCTGGTTCTCTCTTTTTTAGCAGATAATTGTTAGAATAGGTCTTGACGTTGGAAGTCCATGATATGGTGCAGATTTTGAAGGGGTCAGCCATCCTTTTCTTTCTCACCTGCCGATATCATTTCATATTTTCCAGTTTTCACGTCTCTCCCTGCGTTTGGAATATTCCTCTTTCACGCTTATTCAATATTACATATACGTACCTTATGTTTGTTTTATGTGAGATCATTTACTATTATTTTACACGACTGGATTGATATGATTTATTTATCATATCTAGGTACGATGACTGAAACCAGATACATTTACTTTCTGCGTAGGTACCATTAATTTCAATATTTATCATTTATGTAAATACGCATGCGTGGATGGTTTGATCTTTAATTGTAAATAAGCAATCCAAACCATCTAATGATGGTTACAATCTTGTGGAAGAGTTTCAGGATTCTATGGAATTCTTCTTATTTAATATTTACGATATAATTATGTCTAATATATATATATCTGCCTTCGGTGGGAGGATGCTCTATGATATAGAATTGCTGGACAAATAATTGTATATGCCTTTCTTTTTTCGTGGTAGTATTTTTACTTGAGTCTAAGATCAAACTATATTATCTCATTGTTGAAGTAATATATTATCTTATTATAATATATATTATAATAATAAAATTACTTCATTTAGTGGTTGCATTGTTAATACGTAAATAAATATTAAGTTTCAAGTTACGAGATCCCTAGAGCACGTGAGATCCAAGGGTCTAGAACATGTTAATCATGCAACCACCAACTCAAGTGACTTTATTATTATAAAATGTTCATATATTATTTGTGTTATAATTATGAACTCTATCATTCAAATCCTGCTTCTAAATCTGAACTCTTTTCGTCTTGTCTTCAAAATAACAGCTGTCTTGTTTTCTAACCTTCGCCCTTCCAATCATATATTGGGTTATTTGTTTGTGCATAAGCTAATTCTCTTAAATTAAACTATTTTCATCTCATCTTCAAATCTATATCTACACTTTTCGATTTTTAAATCATTTATCATGCAAGCTGTACGTTCATTATACTATATAAAGAATTTTAACAAGAACATATTTTGATCATATCATCGTGGTTACATTACACAAGAATTCTATTATGAATTAAAATGGAAACTAGGAATAAGACCATAATTACATTATGCAAAATTAAAAGAAAGGTTGGGTCTGATCGCATTTATTAAAATTAAAATGGAAACGAACCGTAATTAACATACGTATGTTTACATGAATAGTTAGACAAATCGAAGGAATTAGGAGCGGAAAATTTTATGTTGTTCAAAGAGTCAAAGCTAGAAGATTAGAGATTAGTGTTATTAATTCATGTAGGGAACCTATACTATTATACTAATTCTTATGTCTTCTTATTCATGTCGCCATGCCATGTGGAATTCCTCTTTATTACCTTTAATATTACTGTCATTATTTTACAACTAACATACGATATAAAGACTCGTTATTACAACATTTAGTGAAAGAAAAATTATACTTGATATTTTATCCCTGACATACAAAATACAAAATAAAGAGTCATTATTGTAACCTAAAGTGGAAGAACTTAATGTAAATAAAGTTACAATTTCTCAATAAAATGTAAAAAATCAAGATGTGGTACATACATAGTGGTAATGGTCTTTCTATACCATATTACGGACATGCCACTTATGTATTTCTTGTAATTACTTTGAATAATATAAATTTTAAAATGAGACCATAAGAGAAGATAATGATAAAAAATAATTGATCTTAAAGATCTATTTATATACCTAAAAAGTAATAAAAAAATAATGATTTAGAAAGTTATAGAAATTGATGAAAAAGAAAGTTACGGAAAATTAACAAAAATATGGATATTTGTGAATTATAAGGAATGTAACAAAAAGTAATAAAAAATAAAAGAAAATAATAAAATATGAATTTAATAAGATACAAATGTTTAATGCTTGTGATAAATTTATAGATAAAATATAATTTTTACAATAAAAGATGATGAAATATGATTTTTATCATATAATATGATTTATGATGGTAAAATATGATTTTTAAGATAAAAGATGATAAAATATGATTTTTATGATAAAATATGATTGCTATGATAAAAGAAGATTTTTATGATATATGATGATAAAATTTGATTTTTAAAATACAATATGTTAAAATATGATTTTTACAATTTATAATAATAACATATTATTTATAAAGAATTTTTTTATTAATATATGATAAAAATTAATCGATATTTTTGACTCTTTTACATATCTAAGATTAAAAGAAAATGAAAAGAATTTTTAAAAAAAAATTAAAATAAATAATTTATTAATTTTTTCTTTACTTTCTATAAGAATCATCATATGTTAGTAAAAGTTTTCTTTTAATTTCTTTACGGGAGGATTGTGTATAATAGAAAGAGATAGAAAAAGATGAAAATGAAAGTTAAGATAAAATATAAGATATTTGTGCATAATAGAAAGTAAAAAAAAAAATTAATAGACTTTTCACTTCAACTTTTTTAAGAAAATTTTTCTTCTTATCTTCTTTCTAATCTAATCTTGAGAAATGTAAATGAGTCGAAAAGTGAGGACTTGTCCTCACTATAAGTTAATAAAATTTTTATTTTAATTTCCTTATGAATCATACGTTTTACCATAAATTATAAAAATCATATTTTTATTATCTTTTACCATGAAAATCATATTTTATCATCATAAATCATAAAAATCGTATTTTATTATCTTTTATCTTAAAAATCATATTTTATGATCATAAATCATAAAAAATCATATAATACAATATTTTATTAATTTTTCTTTACTTGCTATCTTATATCGACGTTTCGCATTTAATAACCCCACGACTCTACGATCTGCAAAAAGACCACAGATCGCGCAAAGAGGAGCTCGTCCCACCATCTCCGGCGAGGTTAGCTGCCACCTCCTGGTGGTGGTGTCGCAGAGGAAGAGGGAAGCCACGTGTTCGCCTGTTCCGCTCGACCGCACGTTATCATCGCCCACCGCAAACCTAGCCTTTTCCTTTGCAGTCATCGCATCTCCTCTCCGTCTCGAAACGCGCGGTGTCAGATCAGTGACGCGCGACCAATAACACCTCCCCTCCCCTTCTCTCCCAAAAGTGAGCTCCTGTGGCTCCGCCATGGAAAGATACCTCAGGAACAATTTCGAGGTGAGCTCGAAGCATTCCTCCGAGGAGGTGCTCCAGAGGTGGAGGGACGCGGTCGGCGCCATCGTCAAGAACAGGAAGCGTCGGTTTCGCCACACTGCTAACCTTGTCAAGCGCCAGAAGGCAGAGGCGGATAGAAAGAGCATCCAGGTTTCTATCTTGTCCTCTTTCTCATTCTTCGATACTCTCTCTCTCTCTCTCTCTCTCTCGAGAGCCGTTCGTTGTCTTGTTGTAACTCTGTTACGAGAAGGAAATTTACTCTCCCGGTAGATGAATTTTATCATATAGAAGAAACAGCAGATTATTCTTCTTCAACGACTTTTCAATTCAAAATTTTGGAGGATGGATTACAAATTTTGTTTCTCTCTCATTCCTGGGTGAAGATTCTGCTCCTGCTTCTGTTGGTCGCATCAAGCCACCGCTGGTAATCGTGTCGGGTTGCGTTTGGGTCACCGTCGGACTTCTCGTGTAACCTTCGGGGCTTTATTTGTGACGACTGGTGTCGTTATTAGCCCTTATCCCTAGTTCGCTCATTTTGTGTAGTGGGTGGCATGAGTCGTCGAACGCCACTATCAAAGGAAGTTTCCTGTAAACTGCCTCGACGAATTGCCGACTTTCTTTATAAATCAATTCATGAATTATTGTGGAGAATTGATTTCCTTTTTCATGTCTCATCAACGTTATTATGCTAACTTATCTCTGACTCTTGGCTATTGGTCGTTTGTGACTTGTGCTAACGTATGTGGCATATATCTTATCCTTGACGCCTGCAATTTAACATACGTGCAAGTGGGAGGGGCCTTTCATTCGCTGGGGACCAGCCAGTTGTCTTAGCATGGGATCCTTTTTGACAATTCTATCGTATCGTGGTTTAGGAAATTGTAATTGGCTTTTCACGCGGTGTAAGTTTCCTTCTAAGTAGCTGGTAGGATACTTGGAATGAGGCTATGAATGCGGCCATTAAGGAGGAAAATTGGAAATTTCATTTCATTTATGTACTTGAAAAGTATGGAAAAAGAAAATGAGGAGAATGAAAAAAATAATAGATTTTTTTTAGTAGAAAAATTTTCTAATATTTGTGTATTTAACAGAAAATAACAGAAATTGAAATTTAAGTATTTGTATGTTTTGACAAAAAATGATGGAAATTAGATTTTGAATATTTGAGCATGTGGTAGAAAATGATAGAAATTTAAAAATTACATGTTAACATAATAAAACTTCTAATTATAATATTTATCTTATCTTTCATGATTTTTTTTATTAATTTCTTTATTTTGTTTTCACACTATAGATTTTTTTTAAAAAGTCATTACTTTATTTTATTTTTATGAAAATAATTTTATTATGAATAAAATAAGAGTTACGTTCTTGTCCAAGACAACATTCCTTGAGGGTTGACACAATTGGTGTCATAATTTGGGCCTCTTGTTTTGTGACATTATTGACTTGGGTATCTTTCTCATGACAAGCTTCAATAGTCATTGCCATGGGTCTTTATTTTGCATTTTGATTGTAAGTCTTGTTAGTTGGGTAAACATCATTGTGTTACTTTTTGTTGGTTGTCTTATGTCAAGTTAAAGTTCTTTGATTTCTTTAGAGTGTCTTGGGTCTATTTGTTAAAGGATTGTCAAAATGTTTTGGATGCTGTTAAATTTTATTTTAATAAAATTAAAAATATGTTTTTTGCTGTTTTTAAATTTTTTTGTACTAATAATGCGTTAGAATTTAATTACTCTACTATGCAATTTTATTGTGCATCTTTGGAGATCACCCATTAGACTACTTATGCTCATATTTCTATACAGAATAGTGTTGTTGAATGCAAATATTGACATCTTCTTGATGTTAGCTTATGTAGGTTTTCACCTACTTGTGGTTGGATGCAATTTTTATTGCTACTTATCTAATCAATCATATGTTGTCTTCTCTTTTGAGGAGAGAGATTCTTTTAAAATGTCTTCCTCTCAACACTGAGTTGTTCACTCTTTCCCTAAAGGTGCTTGGTTGTGTTATTTGTATTCATGATTTAACTTTTGATCTTGATAAACTTACTCAATTTATTAAATGTCTTTATGAGATATTTTTGGACTTAAAAGAGATATTAGTGTTATCATCCTCTAACATATTGATATTTTGTGTTACCTTCTTCGAGTTGGTTCTTTTTTCTCTTCTCAACATCAAATGCCTCATCATAGTCTTGTATCCTTGCCTATGCCAATTAATATGCCTACAATAGATAGAGATTTGTCATCTCCATCAGATGGGTAGCTGACTTCTCCACCTTTGTAGGTATATTGTGGAAGGTGAGACATACATCTTGAACCATAACCTTCTCCTCCTCCCAATATAGGTTCACCTGATTTACTAGAGCCCTCTAAGTTACCTATTGCCCTTTATAAAGGTAAACATACCTACACTTTCTATTCTTTCTCAATTTTCATATCTTACCACTGCCTTGATTTACATTTTGCACCTTTACTTTATCTCTTTTATTTAAGTTTACACCTAGGAATGTAGATGAGACTCTACATGTTCTCTATTGGAAAGTAACAATGGATGAGAAAATTTTTGCCTTTTAGGCATAAGCTACATAGGACTTTGTTCCTTACCTTGCAAGCACTCAAGTGGTTGACTATCGTTAGGTATACATGATGAAATATCACTTTGATGGCATGGCTGATAGGTACAAGGCTCAATTGGTGGCTAAAGGTTTTACCCAAGTATATGGTGTTGATTATGCAAAAACATTATTATTCTTTCTATTGTTATTAATTAGAAGTGGAAACTTCATCAACTAGATGTTAAGAATTTTTTTTGTATGATGATTTGCATAAATATTTTTTCATAGAATAACTTCTTAGATATGTTACTCAAGGGGTGGAGGATTTATGTTATCTTAAGAAAGTCATTTATGAGCTAAAACAAAGCCCAAGAGCCTAATTCTAGAAATTTAGTCAAATTGTTACACTAGGAGATTTCAGAAGCTATGTTTTTGACTACTCTATCTTTCTAAAGACCACTAAAGTAGATATTGTTATCATTACAATATATGTTGATGATATTCTTGTGATAGAGAGTGATTCTAATGGTATAGTCGAAGCAAAATTGTATCTGAAGGCCTACTTTATTACTAAAGATCTTAGAAAACTATGTTATTTTCTAGGAATTGAGTTTATATATTCCAAAGGAAATATGCTCTTAACTTAGAGAAAATATGTATTGGATATGTTACAGGAAATTGGACTTGTAGGATATAAGCTTGAAAATACTCCAATAGAACAAAGCCCCCAATTTTGAGATGATACAAGTGATCTATTAAAAGACCCCAACAAATATAGAAGACTCATTGGAAACCTAACTAATATACCTTATAATAACTCAATTGGACATTACATATGCTGTGGGATTTTTATCTTAATTCATACATGAATCAAGGGAAGTTTGTTGGGAAGACACACTCAGAGTACTTGCATACATTAAAAAGGCTCAAGAAAAATGCTTAGTTTATTCTAGACATAGTCATTTAGAGGTTGAAGCATACTTGGACTTAAGTTATACTAGTGATAGAGTAGATCGCAAGTCTACCTCTGGCCATTGCACATATATAGGAGGTAATCTGGTAATTTAGAGAAGCAAAAAGAGAGTATTATCTCTAAATCTAATGTTGAAGAAAAATATAGATTCATGTCTCAAACTGCAAGTGGATTGATGTGGATTAAGAATCTCTAGACAGAGTTGAAGTTGCAAGTGTGAATGCTTATAAAGATGTATTGTGACAATTAAATAGCTATATATATTGTTTCAAACACAACAATTTACTAGAGAACTAAACACACTGAAGTGGAATGTTATCATGTTCATGACTTAGTGATTAGAAGAGTAATTTCCACTCCTTACATAAGGTCTTCAGAAGAAATATCCAATATCTTTACAAAGGGACTAGGTGTAGGGTTTTTTGAATATTTGTGCAACTAGTTGGACATGATTAATATATTTGCTTCAGCTCGAAGAGAAGTGTTAAGTGTAGGGGTAAAATAGTCTTTTCCTCTATTATGTAACCTTAAAACATATTTGTACTCTTTTCTATCGAGTAATAGTATCAAACAGGGAATGACATCTCTAAGCTCATCTCCCTCTTCTTCCACCTCCTTCTCACTCATAGCACACACACAACCCACTGTTTCCACTCATCATTGCAATACTAACATTTTGCACATGATCATCTTTTACAATCTAATTAGTTTGAACCAATAGGGTACAATCGAATAAATAGCAGTTGTATAGAATTTTTTTTTAATTTTAAGGATATCCTTCTATCACTTAATACTCTAAAAATATTTCTACCTTTCTCATCCTATTGTAATCTTATAAATAATATCCTCTACAATTTCTCTATTGTTACTAATTATAGATCTTATCTTCAATCCTAAGAAACAGTCTCTCCATTATTGGAGGTAAGACTATGTATAATGGGATCATTTTTAGATCCATATTGGAGGGAGCCCCATACATTAGGTTTTCCTTTCTCAAAGCTGTCTCTAATAAATTTTGTGTTCATGATCAGTGCTAAAATGTTTCAGGTGATATTCATGTAAAGGTAGTTCTCATAGTTCAGGTATGATGATGGGAAACTTTTCGTTTTTCCCTTTTTTATGAGCAGGCTATGTGGCAGAATGTGTCATTTTTGTTCCATTAGTATGCTTTCCATTTATTGGCCATTTTATAATAAAGATACTAAATCATGGTTGAGATTTTCTTTTACATTCTCATTCCTTATTCCTTTTTTCTGCCAGGAAAAAATCAGGGTCGCTCTTTATGTCCAAAAGGCTGCCTTGACATTCATTGAAGGTATTAACTCCATCTAGTGGTTTTGTTACTCTAAATTACATCAAGTTCCACTTCAAACTTCTCACGTTCCCTCAGCTGCAAAGGATGCCACTCCAAAAACGCTTCCAGAGTCTGTGAGAGAAGCTGGTTTCAATATAGATGTTGATGAGTTGGCATCAATAGTGCGTGGACATGACACAAAGAGATTGAATGTGCACAATGGTGTGTCAGGGATTTTCAGGGCGGTATCTTCATCACCTGATGAAGGAATCATGTCTGGATCTTTATTAAGCAGACAGGATATCTATGGCTCCAACCGTTTCACTGAAAAGCGTGCCAGACCCTTCTGGAAGTTTATTACTGATGCACTGCAAGATTTGACTTTGATTATTCTTATTGTCTGTGCATTTGTTTCTGGAGCTGTTGGTTATTTCACTGAAGGATTTCCAAAGGGTATGTATGATGGGCTGGGAATCTTGATTAGCATCTTTCTAGTTGTAATAGTTACGGCTGCCAGTGATTACAAACAGTCCTTGCAATTCAGGGCTTTAGAGAGAGAAAAACAGATGATATCCATTCAAGTAACAAGGGATGGATATCGGAAAAGTGTATGCATTTTTGATCTAGTCGTTGGTGATGTTGTTCATCTTTCAATAGGAGATCAAGTCCCTGCTGATGGATTATACATGTCTGGCTATAGCCTGTCAATAGATGAGTCAAGTTTGTCTGGTGAGAGTGAGCCTGTCAATGTGACCGAGGACAAACCTTTTCTTCTGTCAGGGACAAAAGTGCAAGATGGCTCGGCTAAAATGCTTGTAACAGCAGTTGGCATGAGGACAGAATGGGGAAGACTAATGGAGACTTTGAACCAGGGTGGGGAAGATGAGACGCCATTACAGGTTAAGTTAAATGGTGTAGCAACTGTTATAGGAAAGATAGGCTTGGGATTTGCTGTCCTGACATTTTTGGTCCTCTTAGCAAGAGACCTTGCTGAGAAAGCAGGTGCTGAAGGGTTGCTTAACTGGTCATTAAATGATGTTAGGGTGATACTGGATTATTTTGCCACCGCAGTTACCATTATTGTTGTTGCAGTTCCTGAAGGATTACCACTGGCAGTGACACTGAGCCTTGCCTTTGCGATGATGAAGTTGATGGATGATAAAGCGCTTGTGAGGCATCTGTCTGCATGTGAGACCATGGGATCTGCTACTTGCATCTGTACTGACAAAACAGGTACACTGACAACAAACCATATGGTAGTGAATAGAATTTGGGTTTGGGAAGTGTCTAAGAAATTTAACTGTAAGCAAAATACCGATGAATTTAAGTCACTGGCATCTAAAACTATGTTGGATGCTCTTCTGCAGTGTATTTTCCTAAATTCTAGTTCTGAAGTGGTTAGAGGCAAAGATGGCAGGAAAACCATACTTGGGAATCCAACTGAACGTGCATTATTAGAGTTTGGCTTGGATCTAGGGGGAGATTTTGAATCTCTAAGGAAAGAGTGCAGAATTGAGAAGGTAGAGCCCTTTAACTCTATCAAGAAAAAGATGTCTGTGCTTGCTTCCTTGCAAGATGGAGTTATTCGAGCATACTGCAAAGGCGCATCTGAGATTGTTCTCCAGATATGTGACAAGATTGTTGATTGTAATGGAAATTCCATCCCTTTATCAGACAGTAAGAAAAAGGAGGTCATGGATGTCATCACCACTTTTGCTAATGATGCTTTGAGAACACTTTGTGTGGCCTACAAGGACATGGATGCTACCACAAGTGAAAATGATATCCCTTCTGATGGGTATACTTTAGTGGCTCTATTTGGAATCAAAGATCCTGTACGCCCTGGTGTCAAGGATGCTGTTGAAGCATGCCAAGCTGCTGGCATCGTGGTAAGGATGGTGACTGGAGACAATATCCATACAGCAAAAGCCATAGCCAAAGAATGTGGTATTTTGACAGATGATGGTGTAGCCATTGAGGGCCAAGAATTACGCAAGATGAGTTTGCAAGAAATGAGAAACAAAATGTCTAAAATCCAGGTTTCCACTTTACATATGCAAGCATTTTGTGTGGAATTAAAAATCATCTGTTAAATGACCAATGTTGAATGTAGGTGATGGCTCGATCCTTGCCTTTAGACAAACATACCCTGGTGACAAATTTGAGGAGCATGTATTCTGAAGTTGTTGCTGTAACTGGGGATGGAACCAACGATGCTCCTGCTTTGCATGAGGCTGATATCGGTCTTGCTATGGGAATTGCAGGAACAGAGGTTTATCTTATAGTTTGTTTGTTATTACAACGGTGATTTTTTGTTTCTGCAACAAAATCCTGTGATAGTAGTTTTCACATTATTTTGTGTCAAAATAAACAAAATTGTATATGAGAACAATGGCTATATAAAAGGAATGCACCCAATGGTATAAAATTATTTTAACAACTTTTTAGAATTTTTTCTGTAACACATTTACATATATTGAACGTTAGATTTCTTCTTGATTTTAATATTATATGCATAATTGAGATTTACTTTTATGATCTCATGTTAGTAAAAAATGAGGATTCCTAATTAATTCTGAGTCAAATATTCATTTTTCAAGAACTACATGTAATAATAGTGACAATAGCATGAATTATTTGTTAGAAACTATAATCTCTGCTATGCAAGTCGGCAACATGAACATACTCTGTGGTTGGATTACTTTTATAGTAGTTGTAATTCACATCATATTGATAGAGTAAATTGTTTCCATGTAAGCAGTGTGTTTTAGATAAGGATAAAATATGCTAAGGCTATTGTAGATTGAAGAAGCCCAAAACAGGAAATTGCAACTTTTAAGATTATCATCATAATCAGACTGCTTGTTTGCATAGAGAGCTTTTATTTTTGCGAATATTGGTTGCAGTAGGTCTGTTTGTATTACCATTTCAATAAATTGTAAGATCACTTAAATTTTCTCTTTGTCATGTTCTCTGCAAGCAGGTTGCAAAAGAAAATGCTGATGTAATAGTTTTGGATGATAATTTTACAACCATCTGCAATTTAGCCAAATGGGGACGTGCAGTTTATATCAACATTCAGAAATTCGTACAGTTCCAGTTGACTGTTAATGTTGTTGCACTAGTGATCAATTTTCTATCTTCTTGTATCACAGGTATCAGCCAAAGTTCCATTAAATTTCTTTGTATGCTTATGTAGAAAGCTCATTGTTCCAATTGGCTGATAAGATGATTTCTATTTCAGGGACGACTCCTCTTACTGCTGTCCAGTTACTGTGGGTCAACATGATTATGGACACATTTGGTGCCTTGGCATTGGCAACAGAACCTCCCGATGATTGCATGATGAAAAGACCACCTGTTGGTTCTTCAGAAAGCTTTATCACCAGGATCATGTGGAGAAATATCGCCGGTCAGAGCATATATCAATTGGTTGTACTGGGTATCCTAATGTTTGATGGGAAAAAGCTTTTAAATATTAGCGGCCCACAGGCAGATATTGTGCTCAACACATTCATATTCAACACTTTCGTATTTTGCCAGGTAAATTTAGCTAATTTTTCTCCTGCACATAGTTGGCTAGCCCACTAAGCTAGCTGCGTAGTTCTTATACTGGTTAAAACCTGAAGGCAATTCTCGTTCAAAATAATCTTTAAACGATAGAGATAACATTTTAAAGCAAAACTATTCACTTGATGATTTAAGAATCCATTCGCACTCAACTTTTTCAAGTTGGGGGTTTCAATGGTTCCAGTTCATAAAGCCCAACCAATCAGAGGGCCCCTGTTTGAGTAAATTCCTAAAGGCTTATCTCATGCACTACTGACCATGTTCGGCTTCAGAAGTCTACAATTGAATGCCATAATCTGCAAGAGCATGACAACTAATTGTCCAATATTCTCATCAATTTTTTGTTCTATTACAAGGTGCTTGGCCATCAACGCTGATATTTGTCTTGATTTTCTTTTATTTTAGGTTTTCAATGAAATAAACAGCAGAGATATGGAGAAATTCAATGTTTTCCATGGAATTTTCAGGAACTGGATATTTTCAGTCATCCTCATTGTATCAGTCATCGTTCAAATAATAATTGTTGAATTTTGTGGAGCATTTGCATCCACAGTACCATTGAGTTTGAATCTTTGGATATACAGTGTCCTGATTGGATTTATCAGCATGGGTGTCGCAATCCTCCTAAAGTGCATTCCAGTTAATAAAGTCGACAGCAGATCTCATGGTAATGACGGTTACGAGCCACTTCCCAATGGTCCAGATGGTGTGTGAGGAGAAGATGAAATCTTCCAAGTCTCGATTCTAACGTGTAAGGGTCCTCCAACCAATTCTTATTGTTCTTTAAGTCACACAATTGTTTAAGCTTACAGTTTCTCCAACCTAGTTTAAATTTTATAGGGCTTGGTGTGTTATTAAGCATTCATGGTATAAGTATGAATGCTTATCAAAGTTTTGCTATTTCAAGTGAAACTTAGGAAGTCTTGAACACAAGGTGATGCATGATATTTGTTTGATTATTGAAGCTCCGATAGAGATACCCGAACTGAACTTCTGTTTGATTTCATTATTTGACGAATAAGCAGATTGTTTCGTGATTTATGGATACGCAATGTCCATTCTATCATCCTACCAAATTCACTGATAGATGACCTGAAATTTCCACAGGATAAGTTTCACATGCCTTTTTGAAAATGACACAAGATTCAGCAGGTAAATCGAAGTATCTTGTCTCTCAATCCAGATATTTTGGAGAGCATGCTAGGTTCTCAATTGGAACGGAGATTCTTGCAGTGAGGACTTTTTCGCCAATTTTGACATTTCCAATCAAGCATTAGATTCCATAAAATGATGTGCAGTAGATATTGAGATGCATAGCCAGGAAAATGAACATGCCACAATGGTGGTCTTGAATTTAAATTTCCCTGTATATACATGAAAAGATTATCGATTCAACTTTTGGTGTCAGTTAATGAGGAAGTACGGAAGCCTCAGTATTTTTGCCTTTTTTTGGGTGAACATACGTGGGTGGTGCATTTAGTTTATTTTTAAATGCAAAGTTAGTAATCTAGATTTTCTTACTGGGTTTCAATTGGACGGCATGATTTTGCGATGCACTTGCTGTTAATTAGCTTGTACTGGAGTTATCTACTAATATTGTTGATATAAGATGCAAGATGTTTCGTTTCCTTGAGAAAATGATAGTTGATATTGTTTGCTAAGTTGGGTCATGTATGACTTCTTTGCGTGTACATTTTCCCTAGAAAAACCTTGTCATGATCAATGAGGACGGTTATTCCAATTTCTTAGATCAAATGAACATCACTGATCTTTTATAATGGTAACATTTTTGCCTATATTTAGGACTAGGTTTTTTTTCCTTCAAAAAATCTTGTGATAAATTTTAATTTATTGCATTTAACTATAAAATGAACATCTATTATATTTTCAACCATATCTACGGTACCATTGAATTGTTACTGATAAATGAACATCACCTATTAGGAAGATAAATGATAGTGGATAGATTTTAAGTTGACGTATCCAATTATAAGATAAATACCTATAATATTTTTAGATAAGAACGTCCACAACAACATTAAACTCTTACCGGCAAATGAACATCATCACCTATTATCAACGGTATCTATGGAGGTGGTTTCAAACAGTGCTTTCTTTAAATTGCTGTGGTGAATAATGGTGGTAGATGCTACTCATCAAACTTGTTCCCTGTTAACATCTGCAATGGTTAAAGAATAGGATCGAGCTGAAAGATGAAGAAAGACGAAATTATTCTTGAACAGTCAAGGACAAGAAAAGGGTGGCAGGAGGAACATGTAAATGTCGTCAACAGGTTGAACAAGAACATCAATAAATCAAACGAAAGGAAATACTCTTAACAAATGGAGCATGGGTAGCTGGGAGGGCGTCTATGGCTGGCCCAGCAGCTGTGGCCTGTAAAAAGCATGACTTTGTGCGATCTCAATGCGGTCCCGTGGATCGTTCAATGTTTCGTCACGCAGTGCCTGAAGAATCGCTTCTGTTGAGCATTCCCTGTTTTACAAAACACAAGCATCATCGTCGGAAGAAGCCACAACCAGCCACATGTCGAAAGCACTTCAGCTACCAAGACTTCGTGACATAATATCCATGTACCTACCGACAGGAAGATGATTAAAATGAGATCTCGATGTCGTACCTTTTTATCAGTATCTTGTACAGTATCTTCAAAATAGGGCACAGCTCAACTGGGGCGACAGGTTTCTTTTCTTCAGGATGCAGCACATTTAGACTGAACTGACTAAGCAGTTCATAAAACGCATCCACCGCCGAGACACCCTAGAAGAAGAAGAAGAAGAAGAAGAAGAAGAAGAAGAAGAAGAAGAAGAATGAGAGTGAGATCAGATGCATGTAGCATCGGTAAACAGTAAATCAAAGTACAAAAGGGAGGGTGGGGGGAACTTGAAGAAAATCAAAATTCATGTCCACTTCAAATTAGTTACAGTGACTCAACAATTGCATACAATAAATTTACAAGGATAAATTCTATGTTGTTAAAGGATGCCTGCATTATTCTCATAATTTTCATATCCCCTTGGGAGTTCCCGGTCTTGCAGAAACCCCAAACAAAAACTGCCATTTATAGTTGTTTGGGGTTCATTTCAGAAAACTGCCTTATCTTTACCAGTTGGGGTTCATAAAATCATAAAAGTGTTTGCTTTCTTTTTTCAACTCTTTCTCAAAACACATATTATCCCATAATTTTCATACTTGTTCGTTTTGTTTCACAATTTCTGCATCGTTCTCCTTTTCTAAATTCTCTATTTTATTCTTGGCTCCACAATCCTCATGCAAAGAGGAGGGCCAAAAGCTCTTGTTATTTTGTATAACTTGCTTTTATATATATGGAGCACATTCAATAAACAAAATAAAATGTGTAAGTTGAAACAATGGATCATGTTTAGCCAGCAAAGATTACTTTCCATGGTAAATAAAATCTGAGCTTCCATCTGTACAAAGGAGAGTGCTAAAACTGAAGATTGTACACATGCTACACTAGACCTTCTGAATTTAAGAATTTGTAGCCACCAGAACAAACGTGCTGCACTGGCTTAGCTCTTAATAATGTGTTGCTCATAAGTGATAAGTCAAAAAAAAAGAAAAGGTAAGTATGAAACCTGAATCATTCCCTTTCCTTTTATGCTATCACCCATATCAGGACTTAGCGTCCCCTTTGCTAACATTTGGCCATACCAGGCATTGCGTCCTTTCAGTAAAGTGACATATGTATCGGCCAGCAAAGGGCCAGCAAGTTTTTCTGGTTCCTCTGTCAAGAGGTGAGTGATAAAGATCATTTCGGATGTGCAGTGTGCAAAGTAGACTGACTTGCTCGTTGCACTCTCATTGGTCAATGCAGCAACCATACCTGCTAAATGTTAACCATGTTAACATAAACGCAAAACACAACATTGGAATGCACACAACATGTTTTTAAGGAAATAAAGCTCCTAACAGTAGAACAAATTCTAACACAACTAAATATGAATTTATAAAAAGCCATGTCTATGATTTTAAGTTGGGTTAGCTGGTGAAATAAGTGAAGAGTCATGCTAAGCAGTGTAGGGAGAGATTAGTTGATTCACATGAGGGAGGGGTTTGTGCTTACAAGAAACATTGGAAAACCTTGGGTAAAGAAATATTGAGAAAATGTTTTCTAATGTTTCTTGTATTTGTGCATTATGGAAACCTTTAATTTCCCAACCTTCCCAACCCCCTAAGGTCTAAAACAAGGGGAAAGCTTGTGACCAACACCGTCACTCACCGCTCACCACTCACCGTGTGTCACTCGCCACTCACCATGCGTTGCTTGCCGCTCAGGCTCGTGTGCTCATTGCTTGTTGCTCGTCGCTTGTCACTTATGCTTGTCACTTGTCACTTATGCTCGTCGCTTGTCACGCTTGTTGCTTACCACTCGAGTTTGTTGCTTGCTCGTCACTGCTCTTCGCTGACGCTCACCACTCATCGCTCATACTCATTGCTCGCTACTCACTGCTCATCGCTCGCCATTCGCTACTCATCACTCGTCCCTCATTGCTCGTCACTCCTAGCCACTCACCACTTGTCGCTCGCTCGTCGCTCACCGCTCTCGCTCACTACTCGTCGTTCCTGCTCATTGCTCATTGCTCATCACTCTTGCTTGTCGTTTAGGCTTGCCGCTAGTCGCTCTTGCTTGGGTGAACGTTGTTGGAGAAGATGAATGATCGACAATGAAAAAAAACACTTTTGATAAAAGAAATAAAAGTTATTTATGAGAAATAATGAAAGAAAATAAAACTTTTAAGAGAAAGGAGGAAAAATGTGAAGGAATGAAAAATGGATGAAGATAAATATTTGTGAGATAGAAGTATATGAATGATCTAATTATTTAAGATAAAATTAAATATTTTAGATAAAAATTATATACCTTGTTAATTGATTAATGTAATTAATTAATTACATTTTGACTAATTATTTCAATTCATTAATTAAAAATTTAATCAATAAATTAATTACAAATAATTATACTACATTATTATCCTTTTGATATATTTTATTTTCTTTACCATCGCAAGCATAGGAAATTAGTTATATGTATCTTTGTATATTTGTATTGTATGTTTGTGATGAAAAAATTATTTATAATAAAATAATTGTGTACTATATATTATATTATATTATTTAAAATATAATTAATATATACAATATTATTTAAAATATTACTTTCAAGTTGTATTATTATTTACTATTTCAAAAATTATTAAAAATTTTATTTCTCATCATTTTCTATTATGCACAAACATATTAAAATTTCATGTCATTTCCGATTATTTCATTTCCTATTTTGCACAAATATGTCAAAATTTCTTCTTATTTTTCGTCATTTCCTGACATGCACAAACACTTAAATTTTCTTGTCATCTCCTATCATTTTCTAAGTTTTCCATTTCTCAACATTTCTAGCAATTTCTGTTATTTCCTTTTCAACGGGAATTGTACACAAACACCCTCGAGAGCATGCATTACTGTTTTGCTTTCGGAACATGTACCCTTCAACAACCTTTTTTTTCCCAAAATGGGGGGTGCTTCAATGATAACAAATGCTCCTTTCTAGTATAGGACAGAATTACACGGAACAAATAGAAATAAAAGAAAAGGGAGTGTTCTTACAAAAAAACTTAACACTCAACATTAAACCTCAACAAAAACACCCTGATACATGAAAATGAATAAAGATGCATAGCCTGATTTTATTTTCTAGTGGTTACATTGTTAAGATACAATGGAATCCAATGTGTAACATCAATCATCATGAAGTAAGTGCTTTCCTAATTATATGTTTATAAAAAAACACAAAAAGGGAAATAAGGAGAAACTCACCGGCACCAATGGCATAGACATTCTTCAACCCACCCATAACTTCATGAGTCACAAGATCACCGTTATCCCACACTATAAAATGGGGCTGCCTCAAGAACCTTGCAAGAGGTTTTCTCCATTTAGCAGCACCACATATTCGAGCATTAGCATACTCCTTGTTATAAATCTCTGAAGCTATATTTGGTCCACCAAGGTAAAGAATATTCTCCAAAGGGATTCCAGCTAGCATAGGAAATTAATCCAATTCCAAGGTAAGAGGAGAGGGAAAAATAAATATCCAAATTTAAGTCTGTAAGTTGAACCAGGCAAATCCATGCAAAATGGTAAGAAAGAAATAGATTTTGCAAAAATTGTATTACAAGCCAAGCACATCGCTTGAAAGAGTAGCTAGCAATTGATAACCATCTCTGACAAAGGGTACAGCAAGATTAATCCTTGGATACATCCAAATAGGGTGTTTGTGCTAAGGAAACCAAAAGAAAGGAAAATATGTAGTCAAAAGAAATTAAACGAAAATAAATTCATGGATTTTTATTTTCCACTTGACTCTAATAAGGTATTTGTACATGCATGGAAAGGAAAGGAAAATACTGTCCTTTCAAATTCTACATTGATGGATGAAAAAAGGTAAAGTCATTTAAAGCATCTGATGGAAAACTATGATAAACACCATCATTTTGAGCCTATTTTTTGGTAAAAAAAGAAAATATTTTCCTTCCCATTGGTTTCCAGGTGCACAAGCTCAGAGAAAAAAACTGCCAACACAATATTAGATAGCCAAGGAGGTATACTGAGTCACCGATCACAGAAGCTGGAACTTCCAAGACATCATAAAAGCAAAACATAATCCATTGCAATCACAGTCCTTCAATATCATATAAGACCAGGGCATTGGAGTGGGATCTCTTGCAAAAGAACTCACATAAACGGTCAGTCATTAGAGCAATCAAGCCTAAACATTAGGTAGAAGCCAAAGAACAGTCCTTTCCATAATGATAGAAATTGACGTTGAACCAATATTGATAATATGCTTCTTGCAAGTTGAGAACAACAACCACAACCAATGCCTTCCCACTGTGGGGTCGGAAAATTGATTTTCTTCCTAAAGTTGACAATGAAATGCATAGAAATGTTTGTTGTCAATTTTCCAATAGAAAAACCAGGCAGAGATGATGGTGGAAATTCTTAGAAAAAAAGACTGGAATAGGATTACTATGAAAAGAAATGGAAGCTTACTTGCACGGTTAATCATCTGCGTGGGTGTAATTATATGTGGTACTGGCTTCAGGGCAGCCTCTATACCTTTTGCCAGAGAGATGATAATAGGATTGGTAAGCCTCTCCTTCCAATACCTACCTATCTCCTCAAAAACCTCCCTTGTCTCGGTGGAAGGCAAACCATTGATGACGATATCGGCATCCCACACAGCCTCCTGCAGGTTGGTGACGACTTTCATTGGGCAAAGTGGGGTTTCAATCATGTTCAAGCAGAAACCGTCCCTCAAGATCTCATCGGCATAGAGCGTTCGATCGCCGAGCCGAGCCTCAACATACTTCAGGTAGGCACATCGCCGGATGAGACGCCTCAAAACATCCTCACGTGAATTGATTATCTCGAACAGATGCTCTGCTGTTGACCTATCAACCGATCTCCGTGGCCTCCTCCATACTCTTACCTGGAATTTATCACGGAAGTGCCCATAGGAATCCTGCAACAGAGCAGCAAACACGCTGCCCCAAGCACCGGCCCCAACGCTGACGACCCTCAAGATATCACCGTCTGACTTGCCCAGCAGGCGTCGAAGCTCAATCAGCTTTTCCTCAGTGCCATTACCATTTAGGATGGACCCATTAGTGTGGGTAGAACCATGGCTGCCTTCATCCATGCTCACCATCTTCTTTCAATTACGACAATCGATCCCGAAACTCTCTTCAACAACACAAATGTCAGGAAAAATCCCACCTTTTTTCCCACTATAGAAGCAGAATTTGCTTGAAACCAAAAAAGAGAAACACGGGCTAAAGAAAAGATTTGCCCAGAGCCAGAGGCGAAAAATCTAACTCAGAAGGAGCCATTCCTGCCGCAATCAATGCATTTCCTTTGATCCTGAAAAAGGGGGGCCAAGTTTCCAGTTTTTTCAGACGCCAAGATCGGAACTTCCGAAAAACCAAGAACCCCTTTTCTTCGGGAACAAACGAAAGACCAGGTGTCCGCTCACACACACCACGCAGCAAACATAACAAGGGAAAGGTGGTGTTTTTATAGGCGTCTGCACACACGCAAGCCAAACCCTTCCACGCTAAAACAAATACCGAATCCCAGCAACCCCAAGAGGTCACGGAAAAAGAACAAAACACGCCCAGATGGGTATTCCGGTAGACCTAAAAGGATAGATAAAGATGGACGTTTGGTGACCAAAACGCTCTACCTCCCCAACCTCAGCACTGAAAGAAGAGAAGAACCCAAATCCCAATAAGAAGAAACCGCCCACCTCCCCCACGCCTATTAAAATCCGGGCACAAACTTCCTCCCTTCACAATGACAGCAGCCGACACCAATGGTCTCCTTCCTTAGCTCTCTCCTGTGCAAGGAGGTGAACGGAAATCTGAGATGTACAGTGGGCAGGAAGTTGGCTGGCAGCTGGGGTTCAATGTGTCCGATGGAAGGGACCAACAAACTTTTCGGTGGGATTTGAATCTGATGGGGCGGAGAAACAAAGGACGATGAAGACACATGGCTTGCTTGCATGGAGAGAGAGAGAGAGAGAGAGAGAGAGAGAGAGAGAAGAGTGGAGGAGAGAAAGAGAGGGAGAGAGAGGCAGAGGGAAGGAAGCGAAACGATGGAGATGATTCCAAAGCGCGAGGAGGTTCGTGGCCATAAATGTGTTTTTTTTGTCACAAATTTTTTTTCACACATTTTAATTTTTTTTACTAAGATAAAACATTAAATTACACGTATAAATTCAATTAAAATATTAACTTGAAGATTTAAACTCATTAATAACATAACCTAAGTTATTTACTATCACTAAAAAAATACTTGCAGGTGTACATATTTTGACAAAAGAAATGATAAAAGACTTTTAACCTTATCATAAAGATAAATTTGAATCAGGAAATAATTTAGTTCACACTTGAGGAAAATAAACAATATTTTTTTTTGCTCGTATAATCTTGTAGACTTTGTAAATTATTTGCATATTTTCATGACACACATTTATGTATTGACATGCACATTTCTTAGATATGAGTAATTCTTACATACAAGTTGTGACCAATTTTATTATCTCAATAACTTTAAATTACCTTTATTTTTATACGTTCTTTTAATTAATTAATAAAGTACTATTTTTTTATCTTTAGTTTTTTAAAGCTACGGAAAACTTTTTTTCTTAAAGTAGCCTTAAAATTTTGATTTTTAAAATATTCAAACTCGTAACAGAAAGATAAATTTTTTTTGGCCATCTTGATACATGATTTTTGTAGAAGTTCAAGTAAAATAGGGAGATGAAGGAATAATGAAACAAGTGTGGGCTTCAGCTGGAGGGCCCTTTGCCATGCCTTGGCTGTCCAACTTATTGCATGCCGATCGGATCTGACCAATCGTCCATCAAATGCAATGACTACATCAAATCTTTCTATTCCATTACAGCAAATTTTAGGATGTGTGTGTTTATCCGTGAAATTGGCAAAAATAAATAAACAGGAAATCTAGAATTCATAAGAAACGGAAAGGACAAAAAAAAAAATATTATTTTAAGAATGTTTGTGCATACATGTCTAAAATAACAATGTTAAGGATAAATCAAAAGATTTCAGCGCACTGGATTTAATGTATAAATAAAAATAAATGTTCACAATTTCATCGTTGCTAATACTAAGTTATTATCGATACAATGATCTCCCATTCAATTATGTAATCGAGTTTTAACAATATTTCATATAAGGAAATATGGTTCAACACTTGCAGTTACCATCCGAGGAGTCAAAGTCAACTTTATGAATAAATATTTTGAAGAATATAAAAACATTATTTTTCATTTTAACCATTTTTTGTGCTAATGTATTAATACGAGTGAAATGAAGAAATTTATGGTGAAACCGCACATCATAATAATAACCATCAAGTTCATTCCCAATGAGTAGAATTGAAGACCGGTTCAGATAAATCATAGAATCAACTTACTTTCTTCAAATATTTTAAATGACTCGCTTCAATTCATGAAGTTGAAGACTATGATTTAAATCTTTGTACTTAAAAGGAATATTTATGCATTGAAAAATGGTGACAAGAAAATAATAGAATATCGTAAAAAAAGATAGAAAGAAAAATAATAAAAAATTAAGGTATTTATTTATTAAATAAAAAATAATAGAATTTGAAATATGTGCGTTTATCTATAAAATAAAAAATAATAAGAAATCATAAAATGTAAAAATATATATTTATTTATAAAATAAAAATATTAAAATTAATAAATTAAATATTTTTTATATTTATTTGTAAAATAGATAATAACAAAATTTATCATAAATAATATAAGATAATCATTTATGATAATAGTTACAATATAAAATACATTTCATACATCTTTGTTGTTTTACATATTTCTCATAATATCAATTCTCATTTACTAAGAACATAAATAATTTTTATATCAAAATTACATGTTGTTAATATATTTTGTAATAATTTATATTTTCTTTTTCATCAATTTTAAAGATCAAAAAGTCAAAAAATAAAAGAAATTTTTTCTAGTATATTAAAAAAAATAACAGAAAATGACAAAAACTCATTTGATACATAAATATTGAGAAAATGATGAAATTTTTTTATTATTTTCCTTTCCAATATTTTTTACCATCTTCCTTTCCAGGTTTATAAAACAAGAATTTTAATTTTGTATTTTCGTAATTGAAAATTTTTCTGACAAATCCCCTGTTACACGATTTCGTGTAGAAAAATATCAGGAGCTTCGTCAAACTACTAAAGAGAAAAATGTATCGATATTCTTCTCTAACATTATCAGGATTTCTTGTCAAAATGGTCTTCTCGATAAGCTGATTTTGATTCATTAAAGCTTCACACTTTCCAGCAGCTTCGCTGTGACCATTAACATGATTTCTTACATGTACTTGAAATCTTCATTCCTTTTCCAGTTATTTTAAAACCAGTGGTAATTTTAAAAGCCTCTTCTCCAGAATCTGACTTGAAAAGGTAGGATGAACGATAAAATTTTGCATCCGACTACTACACTCCTTCATCCAACATGGACAACAAATAAAAATTAAATGACAAAATGAAAAGGCAAGTTGGTAATGATTAATGACAAACTAAATATCTCACCAACAAGCGAATATCCAACCTAATCTCTTTTCCAATTCTCCTTGCAGTCGTAAGAAACGCCAACCTTAACTAAAGTGGGAACATACTTGATTTTGTGAGTTCCTGCAAGAAATAAGAAATATAATGTACCATGAACATCATACACCAGCAACCAACCATTCCATGAATTTCTTAAAAGTCAAGTAAATCGAATAACTTAAGAAATGAAAAAATAATTTCATTTCAGAATTGTATTAGCATTTAAGAATCAATTTCTTCGTCATATCAAATCCAATAATTTTCAAACATGTAGAAACCAGTTTTCTACCATTCCATCAATTCATAAACGAATACGATTTTGGTTTCTACTGAAAGAAAAGAACCTAACCTTGATTGGAGAGCACGGGGACCACGAGTGGGGGCGACGCAACAGTTCTGCCGTGGCCCGGGGGAACGAAAGGGGGACGGCGGTCGGCAGAACGATCGATGGGGCGGATCTGGGGAGGGTATGGAAAAGAAAAGAAAAGAAAATATTTTTTTCTTTTCGTTTTTTTTCTCCCATGGATATTTTATAATATGAAGTATATATTATATAAAAATTTTAATGAAGTCCAAGGGGTCTGATGTGAGGGACACTCTTGAAATTACCATAATTTAGATCAAAATTTAAATCTCATTGAACGTAATATATATATATATATATACATTAAAAATCCAAGTATGAAACCATCATTGGAAACAAAGGTTTGCAAGAGTCATTAAAGAGCCAGATAGCAAAAAGGCATACAAACTAAAGTTGCCGAGACAACAAATAACAACCAAAATACAAAAAATTCAAGTATTAATTTTCAATCTCATTTTCAAGATACTTGTCGAGAATCAAAAAGTAGATTTGGATTGCGGAATGCAACTGAAGTCTATAATGAAAATATAAAATCTTAGCTTCAAATTAAAAAAAAGAAACACAACGGATATCGATAAAACCATTTTGATGAAACTGAAAAGACCGAACAAAACTCTTGAGAGTAGAAAAAGCATCGTCACGTCACCGAGGAGAAAAATAGAGTATCATCAACTCATCAATGCAACAAAATTGAACGGCAAAGATTTCCCCTTTTTTCTTGCCCAATTTTTGTTCAAGACATTGAAAGCAGTTCAACGACTATTAGTTGTCTAGGTTGAGACTACCATTCAACAGCGTGTTCATCACTATCTCCGTTCGGAGCAACTCACAAACCATGTCTCCAAAAGAAAAATACTTAATCAGGTATTTCCTGCTTGAAGCTAATGAATCGGTGGTCAAGCTCAATTTCCAGGTGTTGGTATCAAGAGAGAAAATATTTTTGAAATTGACAAAAATATGTTATAGCTAGGATTTAAATACTAATGAGGAACATGAATCCACACAACCCTGACCACCAACTTAACTACTTAGATTTACTTGGTATCAAAGTAAAAATTGGAAATCAGAAATCAAGTATCACTTCATCAATGAAATGAGGAAAATGGTGATTGATAAAATAAATATGAAGGATTCTTGCAAAGGAGTAAAGCACAAACATGCTATGCATGAAAAAAATTGTAAACATGTCGGTTTATGACATAAACACAAAGCCAATTAGATTATGACCGTTTTAGGAGCTATCTGATAAAATAAGAAAAAGAGGCCTCCCTGATGTGCCAAAATGTAATATACTTATATATATGTAGAAATTTGTAAATAAATAAATAGGAACAGACAAAGTCATAACCACCGTACTGTCACTACGAGATGCAGAAATAAAAGAAAAGAAGATAAAAATAACATTCAGTCGGGATATAAGTCGTTGGTTTGAATCAATCTAATCTGAATAAAGAAAGGTGTCGATATATTTGCTGACACGCAACAGAATACAATAAGCTTGAGTTGCTTCATTGCCAAAAACTATAAATATAGTATCAAAACCAACCACGCCATTGCCAGCTTTTTTCAAGACGCAGACGTCTAATTCATTTATTTGGCTTTCATAATACTAACCTTGTGGTCAATGGTGGAACAACAATGTACCTTCACAAGCCAACTAACTGATGGTCTATACGATCCAGGAACATTGTCCAAAAAAGCATGACAGTGATGAAGCTTTCAGAACAAGCATTTCTTACGTCATCAGACCACCGATAGCCTGACAGTTAAACTCTATCCTCATGTGGACTAGAAAAATGTTTTTCATGGACTATTTGTGGAAACAATTAGATGTGTCACTTCCCTGCAAATGAACATTAATGAATCATCAAATAGATTTTATTATTATTCATACTTTCATATTGAATTTGAAAATTCAAGGAGCTTTTCCAATTATTAAACTATTAATGACTAACCAAAATTTACTTGGATTTCCATGTACAAAAAATCTTCCCACCAACGTGCTCCTCTTTATTTTTCAACCTTCAGGTTCAATTTGAATAATATGGTTACAGAAAAAAAAAAAAGTCTAGCCTGATAAGTAGAGTGCCAGGGAATGTTGCAAAAAATTTGAGCGTAATCATTACCGTGTTTATATCCTGCAATCAAGGAAAAAGAATTCTTCTAAATACTTATCTTTCTAATTGCATGTACCCACTCTACACTAAATTTAATGCCATCATACAATGTCATTTTAAGTCACCATTAGCTTATATTCGTTGTCATGCTGCACAAGAAAACATATACTTGTTCTTATGAATGCAATTTGGGTAATTTCTTAAGGCATACTGGGTCAAGCTCTGAATTAAGTTTTAAAGTGAAATTATTTGTAAAATTCAAATGTTCAGATAATGCAGTGGGTAGAGAAGATGTTTCATGGACTTTACACTAAAAACAATATGCAATATACTTCTTTCAACAATAACCTGTACGATCTGTATGTGAGATTGATCACACGAATCCTTTTCTTTTATATATTTTTACTTATTTCACTTTGGCAAATTTCCCACAACTAGAGCAATCAAGCATGACTTCAGATCTTAACAGAATGACATCTATTGATCAACATTTTTGGACTAAGAGATTAACAGACAACATAAAACAAGGTTCACGTGTCCCTCTAGCTAATTGCTTTAAAGATAATATCAACTGTTCCGTTTCATCTTTTGAATTCTCCTAAAAGCTAATCACAGAACATGATTGAAACTTGATAGCAGCTCTAAACAAGACAGGTTGTGGCTCTTACGGTTTTCATCATGATAAGAAACGTCAAAACCACATTTGCATCTAATAATAAACGTCATCATAACATTTACTGCTTATGACACACTTTACCATGTCGATTGACCATTCAGACTCACATCTAATCATTTTCATGTCTCCACGCCATCTTTAACTGGATGATTAACTTACCATCTTTGTAGTTGATGCAAAAAGTCTTGCCTTCAATGACGCCCATCACAGATAAACAAGATCGAAGATTCTAGTTATGTAAATAACTTGACACCACGGCCTCCATTATGTTCTCTACGCTGCTACTCATATATGTAACTTCGCCATCCCTCATAATAGACATTGCAACACTTTGTCTCAACACAGCTAACTTAGAGCATGCCACCATCGAAACATGTTTATGTAAAAACCCATTGTCTACACACTGTCACATTCTGCACTTGTATACTCTAAGAAGAATAAGATAAATGTCTTAATAATCTACAGTTGTGATACCAAATATTTGACAATAATCCTCTGCTTATAATTCCCAAAAAACTTCCTCTGCTGATCATACACATCTAACATTTTGACCTCAATTCAATGAGAAGAATCACAAAATGTATCACAAAGATGGAGATGCACGCAGTTGAACACATCATAAATTGCTGTAGATAGCAAAGATCTTTTCTTGAGCAGAAACAAGTAAATTATAAAAATTTGTAAGAATCGAGGGGTCCTACACAAGCCATAGGCGAGCTAACCTAAACCAAAAGAAGACCTACCAGGTTTCAGAGAGGTAACACACTACACTAGAAGACACCATAGACTAAGACCACCACCAAGAAAAAAGCCAACAAGACTAGGAAAACACGTAAGACAAACAAGGACAACAAGGACCATGAGCCAAACAAACCTAAAAGGCCACCACCTCATAATATAACCAAAGACGTAGATAACATAGATCATTAATCTTGAACCTTTGAGATTTCAAGCTAACATTGTAATCATATGACCAGGGTTTTATTGATACTAGAAGCAATTAAAGCAACTAAAGGCCTAGAGTCTACCTTTCTTAGGAAATGCACATACTATCTGGGAACAAAATTTAAAGTTATATCATTAAGCTTAGGGTCCATTTGGTAGCAATTATTCTAAAGTGACATATGAAACTGAGTTGAAATTTTCACGAAAGTTGTAGAACTCGACTCTTTTTATTCACATTTTTAGTTCAAAAGTGTCTTTTAAGCTAACGAATAGAAATAAACTACTGTATAAATAATAAGTTTGGTAACAATTATTAAAAAAATACTAACATATTTTCAGACATAAATTGAAATAATTGTTAACACTCCCTTTAAAAAAGTTGCAAAGAAATTTATAAGAGATTGTTTAATTGCGGCAACCTAACAACACGCAAATGCTTACAAGGCTGCCAGTGACCTAGGTTCCTAGAGTAAAAAAGTCAAAAAGGATCAAGACACCATTAAGACTTTAAGATAACTAAGAATGCAACAATTGTTTTAAAAAGATAAAAGTGGCATATCATGCAGGAATAATGGCGTGGCCACATTCTAAATGTGAGACTAGATAATCAAGGGCCACAATGACTGACTAAGTAGGAAAATTCTTTAGGGCATCATCATCAAATAAAGCATATGTACCCTATTAGATATCATGATCAAATAAGAAAATAAGAAAATATCAACACTTTAGGAATACGATGAAGCATAATGGGACGCTCTTTTGAGGTTGTGGATAAATGAGCAGATCATTGTTATTTTCAAAAGTAGGATTTAATGTGAAATAACAGAATACACTTGTTATACTCAAAATTAGGATTTTCGGATTTATTATTAGAAAAGAATATTAAATAGAACAATTTACTTGAAAGGAAAAGGAAATGATACCAAGGTCAGTAAGCTCTCCTCTTGCTTGGTTTCTTAACAAAACTTAGCTTCAGCTTCCTTAATCTCCTCCTCTTCCTCAATATCTTCTCGGGCATTGTCAACCTCTTTTTCTTCTTTTTCTTAACATCCTCCTTTGGCATCTTAGCGTGCCTGGGATCCACCGTGTACACCTTGGGAGTCACTGGAATCCCTTGAGCAACTGCTTCCTGAAACAGTGCATTGGCACGGTCTACTTGATTGTGGGCCGCAAGTTTCTGCATCAATAAATCATAGGTCTTGACCCCAGGGTTGAAACCATGGCCCTTCAACATCTTAAACACCTTCATTGCGTGGTCCACCCGCTCAATCCCACACAAGATTTTCAGGAAACCGTAACACTCCTTCACATCTAACTCAGCCTTGAAACCAGCAGCCCTCATCTGTTTAACCATATCATCACCCTCCGAAACCCTTGCGGCCTGATACAAGCTCCTGATAAGCACAAGATAAATGTCAGCATCAGGTGAACACCCCCACTCGCTCATCCTCCCAAATAGCTTCATCGCATCCTCCGTCTTCCGTATCTTGCAAAGATTCGTTATGAGCACGCAGAATGTCTCAGTATCCCTTGGCACACCCTTGGCCTCCATCTCCACCAAGACCTTCTCTGCCTCCGTCTGCATCCTCAAAGGATCCTTCTTCCTGCAAAGCTTACAAACCGAATCAAGTATCGAATTATACGCTGGAGTGCCAATTTCGTATCCACCTCGAATCATCTCGCCCACCAGCCGAATCGCCTGGTCCGGTTTCCCGTCCAAGCACCAACCTCTGACAAGCGAATAGCACATCTCCTGATCAGGAAATATCTTCGCCGCCCACCTCCTCACAATCTTCTCAGCATGCCAACCGAACCCATGGTCACCGAGCAACTTCACGAGCACAGACAACGTAAAACGGTCCCGCTTGATTCCATAATCCCTCTCCATGCCCCCGAAGAACTTCACGGCCTCGGCTGCACGACCGGCCCGGACGAGCCGATCGATGGCGGTGAAGTAGGTTTTCGGGCCCGTGCCACGGCGGAACTCGACGAGGACGTCCTGGATGGACTTGAAGTCGTGCTTGCGTCCGTAGAATGCGACAAGCTGCGAGAGGGACTCGTCATTGGGTGCAAACGCGCGCCGGTGGACGAGCCAGCGGAAGAGTTCGAGGGCAGCGCGGCCAGCGGGGGAGGAGAGGCGGAGTACTTCGGTGAAGAGGGCAGTGTTGAAGCGGACGTCAGAGAAATGGAGGGAGAAGTGGGATCCGAGGTCGAGGCGAGAGTCGGCGGCGGTGGCGCTAGTGGAGTGGTCGATGAGGTGGGAGGAGATGGTCCGCGCGAGGTCGGGGATGGGGCTGGGAGGGTGGGAGGAGAAGGATCGGACGGTGGGGAGGAAGGAAGGAGTGGGGGCAAGGTGGATCGGACGGTGTAAGAGGAGGCGGAGGAGTGCTGTCGGCGGTGGCTTCGACATCGAGATCGGAAACGGGAAGACGTACGAAAATAAAACCCTGAGAAATGGGACAAGTGTGGGGAACGTAAGAGGTGATAAAACCTCGTGGGCTTTGATGGGTTGGATATGGGCTGGGCTGGAACTGGGCTCTGTAAAGGACGATCTTTATTAGAATTAAATTTAATAAAATTTAAAGTGTTTGCATATCTAGTTGAAATTAAAATTTAATTACGTTTATAATTGAGAGTTAGAAATCATTTTCAACCTATGAGCTTATCCTATGCATCCTATGGAATTGAGTTTATCAACGCACAACCTCTGCACTTTGATTCTCCTCTTCTGCTCATGCACCCATCGTTACTTAATGCCATTAGAACTACGTTGTCTTCATATCGCATGATTATCTTTCGTCTTCCTCCATGACAGGAGAGATCGATTTCATTTGTCTGTGCATCGTTGCCAATCCCTCTTCCGTCTTCGTCCGTGAGCTAAAGATAAGAGACATCGACGCCATTGCTCATTTGTGCATCTGTCTCATGGTCCCCATTTACTCACTCGTTTGCGTGCCCATGTGCACCACCCGTCTACCTGCTTGTCTACACAGAGCCGTCTGTGCCGATCTTGTGTCGGAAATCCCTGATCGTTGACGGAGGAGAAAAAGAAAGGTCGAGGAAGAAGAAAGAAGGAAAAAAAGAAGAAGAGAAATATGAAAATAAACAAAATGAAAGAGAAGAAGAAGGAAGAAAAATAAGAAATTAGTAGATGTTACGACTCATTTTCAATGTCTTGTATTATAACTTATATGTAATTATATGATATTTGCTTTCACGAAGTTATATTTAAATTTCATCATGTACTTTTATTTTCAGTTTACGAGAATTAAAGTTTTATTACAAGGTTAATAACATTAATCTGAAATTAATGGAGATGATAATTTTTAATTACTAGTATTAAAGTTAAAGTTAATTATGTTAATCAATAAATTAAAATTTAAGTCTGTTTATTTGAATTCGTTTACTTTTCAATATAAGTACATAAATTTTCAATTCTATTTCATTCTTGAACATTTACAAACACATAAATTTTCATTTTTGACTGATTTCAAGAATTTATATTCTAGCAAATTCTAACAATTCAATTTTTTTAGATTTGTTTCTAACTAATTCTAAGAAGCGTACAAATAAACTCATAATATTTAATTTTAAAAATTTTATTTAATAAAAATTCTGGTGTTATCAATTTTTATAAATATTTAATTTAAGAAATTAAATATAATTATATAATCATCTAATGTTACAATTAGGAAATCTCCCGTGCATGATTGATACAAATCGATCTTATAAAAAAAAGAAAAAAAAAAGTCAACATTCTCTGTTGGTCTCATGTGGAAGGTCAACTCCCTCGAATATAATATGATGTGGCAGGTGATCATTTCGCATTTTATACCATTCATCCATGTGTGACCCTAATATCTCCATTTAATCTGTGGCTGATCGGAGGTGTTATTATTTATTCTTTTACGTAACGTATTGAATAAGAATTCAATCATGTCCTGCTTACTTATAAGTATTCATATTATAATTGGTGTGTCATTTTGTCAATTGTGTTGTTGCGTTTTGTCATATTATAACTATTCATATCATTATTCAATAATTTTATCGTTTCTATAGATTTTAAGATTATGGGGGGGTCAGTGACTGACGAAATTCAGGTGACGGAAATGAAAATTATTGAATTCCGTCAGAATGCTGTTAGTGTGCATTACACTTGACGTAAAGGAAAGTCGGATTTTACCGTTGTATAAAATCCAAAAATTTCATTTACCGTCAGAAAATTTCCGATCGCCCCCATTCAAAAATTTTTTCTCCCTCTCTCGTGCCTGACGGAATTCGTAAGACTGATAAGGAAGATTTACTTGAGGACCTGCTAGATGAGTTGGAAGAGTTAAATATTATTGATGACATACAACTAATGAGAAAGATACATATAGAAAGCAATGTCTAAGTTCGAATGACTCAAGAACAAAGAAAAGAAATGTCAAATAAGATGCGAGAAGATATGATGATGGCAATGTGGAATGGAAGAACTAGATGATATTATTTCGTATTGTAATATTTCAATTAAGATGTATTTGTATTTTTCAAATATTAGTTGTAATAAACTTTTGTCAGAATTTCCATCAGAATTTTCCGTACTACACTAAACCCCTTTCAGAATTTTCATTTTCATTTCTGTTACAAATTTTTCATTTCATTTCCATCAAAATTTTTCTTTTAATTTTCGTCAAAATTTTCCGTCGTGCATTAACACTCCCTATATATCTAAACACGAACATCTGTAACATTTTTTTGATTGATGTGCTACGTAAGGACATCAAATCTCTATTCTCGGTGCAGTATTGAAACAGGCGTCTGTGTCGACGTCTACTTGACGTAATATCCAACGACTACATGACATCCGTGTGTCCGTCTAGACTAATGCAAAAATTTCAGCGTGGTTAGTAGAACGGATCTAACTAACAGAGAGAAAGAGAGAGATGAGGCCGATTCATCTAACGCTTTCGTTTCTTGACAAGTAATAAACACAAAGGCGCCCCTTTTATGTGACGATATACATATATAGAACCAAGTGGTAGACGAGAGTGGGTAAGACGTGAGCAGGAGGCTTGCCTTACCTACAAATCTTCTTCAAGCACCAAAAGAATTGACTGTATTGATTAATCAAGGCACATGATGGATGGATGGGTGTGTGTGTGTGTGTGTGTATATATATATATAGAGAGAGGGAGGGTTGAGGAGATTACAAAGGAAGAAAGCTGTGGAGAGCAGTGCAGTGCAGTGCTTCCTTAATTAATTGCATGGTTCCTGCTGCAGCGATGTACTGTCCAAGTACCATCTCCTTCTCTTCCTTCTTCTTCTTCCTTGTAGCTGCACAAGTGGCTACGAACACTATCTCTTTCACAGGTAATTGATTATTTCATATCAATCAATTATGAATCTGCAGCATTTTTCCTTTCAACATATCATCTACACTTGTAATTTGATGTTCATAATGCCTTCTATATCTTCCCAGCTCTCCTTCTTCTTGATTATGTGTGTGCAATCAAAACCAATCAATTTTCACTGCCAATCAATTAGAAAGAATATGCAACAAATGCCCCAATCTTCTCTGTCAGACTTCCTTCCCATATATATATTTTTCTTTCTTTCCTGTATGCCTGGGATGACTTTTAATTAATTGTGTGTGTTTCTAGCTTGAGTAAGATTGATCAGCATAATTTATAAGTTTTCTTAGGCATAAATTGAAGAGTGAAGATTTCATTTCAAATCCAAGTAAAATACTACCGTTATTATAAAAAAAAAAAAATGCTCAATTTGCTCAAGAAGATCAAATTTTCTTTGCTGATGGATTGAGAAATTAAGTCTGATTAATCCTTCACATCTCACACCACCCACCCACCCACCTTCTCCCCATCTGCCAATATCATCTGGTTATCAGTCATTTTCACTTCCAAGAACGCTCCTTAAATTATTCTGGTGGCTTGTCAACATTAAGATCTACACATCATCATCTCTTATCTTCTATTGATCCACAGCCACCAGACATCATAGTAGCTATGGTTGAATTTAACTTCTTATTTAATTTACCAGTGCAGACAAGGATGTATTTCCTGACCATATATAGGTTATATATGGTGGTTTTTACTTACATGTCCTCAAAAAATAGGTTTCTATTTACATGTCACTTTAATTTATTTGCATGTTTACTTGTAGGCAATTAAATAATTTTTCATTGACATGAAAATAAAAGAACTAATTATAGTTGCCAAAATCTAAAACGGTTTTAGATTTTTTGAATATTAGATCACCTCAAGGCTGAAGTTGGAGTCATATGGATTTAAATCTAGTTGGTGTAACGTAATTTAAATCTAGTTTTGATCGACATACAACGTAATGTAAGTGAATTACATTAAATATATGATTATATTATGATGTTTGAATTTTTTAAAATTATAAATTTGAAAGTTAATTACAAGAAATTACTTTCTTTAAGAAAACACCTATGAAGTTAAATAGTAAAATTAATTATTTATATAACATTATAATTAACTTACATCTAATTATCAAGCATTATAGTTTAATTAAATAAATTAAATTTATTAAGTCACTTTTATTTGAAAGGAAATATATAGGACCTTAACATGCAAGATCATAATAAAGCAGGATAACAAAGAAGTTTTACATTATATTTTGATCGCGAATTCAAAATCCGTTGAAAACTAAGGTTTCAAAAGAAAATGTTTATTTTGAAAAAAAAGAAGAAGCACATGCCACCTTAGAATTCAGGGAAAGAAACTTCCACCGCTGGGAATATGACCTAAGCAATCGACGTTGGTCAGGAGTCGAGGCGGTCGTCGGAGTCAACTATGGCATGAAGGGAGGCAACCTCCCGCCGCCGGACAAAGTGGTGTCTCTCTACAAGTCCAGGCATATCCAGAAGCTCCGTCTCTTCCACCCGGACGCCACAGTCCTCACCGCCCTTGAGAACTCCGGTATCGAGGTCGTCCTCGGCACCCTCAACGAGGACCTCCCTCGCCTAGCCAGCAACGGCGGCTCCTACGCCGCGAACTGGGTAGCGACCAACGTCGTCCCACACGCGAAGGGGGTGAAGTTCCGCTACGTAACCGCCGGCAATGAGGTCATTCCAGGGGAACTCGCGAGATACGTCCTCCCCGCCATGCGCAACATCGACGCCGCCATAAGGGCGGCCGGACTTGACGTGCCCGTGACGACGGCGGTGGGGAGCAACGTGCTCGGAGCGTCGTACCCACCTTCCCAGGGTGTGTTCTCGCAGGCGGCCGCGCCATTCATGGGGCCCATCGCTACGTACTTGGCTTACGCAAATGTGCCATTACTTGTCAACGTGTATCCGTATTTTGCCTACTCCGGCAACGTCGGTCAGGTCCGTCTTGACTACGCGCTGTTCAAAGCGGATACTGTGGTAAGACAGACCCGAAGCATTACACCGCATCAACATCTTATTATTATTCCTCCATCTGCCGGTCGATATTATTATTTCATCGGACACATGCAGGCTGTTCGTGATGGGTCGTTGGGGTACACCAACCTGTTCGACGCGATGGTGGACTCGATCTACGCAGCTCTGGAGAAGGTCGGGGCGGCGGGAGTAGAAGTGGTGGTGTCGGAGACCGGGTGGCCGTCCGACGGCGACGGAACGTCTGCGGCCACCATCGAGAACGCGATGACGTACAACAACAATGCGGTGGCGCACGCATCGAGCGGGTCGGGAACGCCAAGGAGACCGGGGAGGGCGATCGAGACGTATCTTTTCGCCATGTTCAACGAGGACCAGAAGCCCGGCGCCGCCACCGAGCGGCACTTCGGGCTCTACCACCCGGACATGACCGAGGTCTACCACGTCGATTTCCACCGACGTGCGTGAGTGATTGATTTATCTCATGTGCTTTTTTTTTCTTCTAATCTCACGTTATTTGTTTTCGTTGGGCAATTCATCGTGAATTACGGGTCTGTTTGTTTGTGTATTTAGAATTAAAATTTTATAAAAATAAATAAAAATAGAATTTTAAATATAGATGTTTATATATATATATTTAAGAATTAGATGAAAATTAAAATTTATGTATGAAATAGAATTAGACAAAATTAGAATTTTATATTTGTATATGATAATAATGTAATGTAATTATCATCTTTAATTAATTAATTGAAATAATTTGTAAATTTATTACATTAATCAATTGACATATCGTATAATTATATTATTAAATATTCATATGTTATTTATGAATAATTAAAGGAAATGCAAGAATTTCTAGAGATGAAAATGAATTTTACGGATAAAGATTTACATTCATCCAAAATTTTATTTCTTTTTGGAATAAAAATTTTAAATGCAGAAACATTCTTTATTCTAAAATGGAACGAAATTTAAATTCATTTTTGTCTAATTCCAAATACATAATCCTCACTTACATTGTTCTTTTCCGATTCCAACTTAAAAGTAAGAAATCCCTACTATTTCTGTTGTCGCACATATCACTAATGTTAATGAAAATTATAACCATCGTTCTGCTTCGATAACTAAACCATCACAGCGAACAATAAAGAATGTCAAAGATCTTTCTTGTATCGAACAAGGAATATTATCTAAGAAGCCATCAAACATTTTAATTATTCTACTTCACAAGTCCATTGTGTTTCTTGACGTCAAAATTTTTATAAAGTAAAAAATACATAACTAAAATGAAGCTTTTCCAGAATGGTTGATGAAAATTGGGTGCTTACATCTCTATATTAAGCCCAAAAACATTAAATTCTTTTTTTCAACCGACCTGGCCTATATGGGCTAGGCTTGGGCTGGCCCAACGATATGTTTAAATTTTCCACAAGTTAAACGGAAAGTCGGAGAGGAGATAGTGAGATACATACTCAAAAGTCAAAACGGAGAATCAAAATATGTTATATACTAAAAAAATATATCTAAGAAGTTGAAAATTAAAGAATTTTTAGTACAAAATATAAGCACTCAAAATAAAATGAAAATTATGAAATCAAAATATTTTAGATTCAAAGTGTAAGTATCTAAAAAAAATGAAAATGAAAATAAAAAATGTAAATATCTAAAAAAATGTGTATTTTGACATAAAAACACAATACATTAATAAATAAATATATATATATATATATATATATATATATATATGAGAGAGAAAGGCCACACCTGACATTTATAAATGTCAAGTGTCAATGTCAAGTAAAGACACTTAGACATTAAGAATGTCAGTGATGTCAGTAAAAATAAATAAAATATAGCAAACTTCGATCGAATCGAAGTTAACCTTAATCTGATCGAAGGATAAATATATATATATATATATACGAAGTTTAGTTGAATTGAAGTTAACATCCGATCCGATCCAATGATAATAAAAAAAATGCGAACTTCGATCGAATCAAATTTTTTATTTTTATTTTTTATCCTTCGATCAGATTGAAAGATAAAAAGGTTAAAATAAAAAAGATGCGAACTTCGTTACTTCGGAAATAAGTTAAATAATGTTTTGAACATTAAAGTTAAACGACCTATTAAATTTTTATTTTTAATTTTTTTAATAAATATAGTATATTAAATTTAAGTATTATTAAATCATAATATTTGAATAAATCAACATAAAAAAAATAAAATATTTTATTTATAAATATATGATACATCAACATCAAGTTATCATTCATGATTCACACATTCTATCGTAAAGTTAAAATAAATTATTTTATTTATGAACTTAAATTAAAATTACATTATACTTGTTATAAGAATAACATAAATATTACATCAAATATTTTTACATTTGATTTACATAATTGTGTTCAAATAATTAAAATTTCAAATTCATATGTAAAGTCATCTTCTTATTGTTGTCTTTAACCATTAAAGAAAAAATAGGAAATATATCTTTTTATTTTTTCTACTAATTAATTACATCAAAATCTAAAAATTTAGGATTTTCTCTTACTAAATAGTTATGATTAGTATTATTAAATTTAATTAATCCTTGCTTATTTGTTGAGCTAAAATCATTATAATCCTCAACAAATATATTAAAATCATAAATTGATACTGACGATAATGATTGTGGTATATAAGATGCTTATTGTGTTTGTTGTGATTTATATTTTGTAACATAGAAATCAAATATGTTGTTTAAATTTTCTTCTATATTTTTAATTGCTATGTTTAGTACTACATTTAAATAATTTTGTATTGTAATTATTAATTTTTTAACAACCTTTATTTTAGTCATAGGATCTAAAGAGATATAAAAGAGGTATATTATTTCAATATTTTTAATTTTATTTTCATTTTTAAAATTATAAGTGTAAAAAATGGATAATTACCATCCATGGAATTATCTTGGACCAAAACCAAAGGAATCCATTGTATTGATTAATCAACGACACACAATATGGCTATATATATATATATATATATATATATATATATATATATATATAGGGAGGGTTGAGGAGATTACAAAGAGAGACCGAAGGAGGAAGAAAGTAGTAGAGAGCAATGTAGTGCTCTCTTAATTAATTGCGTGGTTCCTACTTCAGCAATGTACTGTCCAAGTACCTTCTCCTTCTCCTTCTCCTCCGCCTTCTTCTTTGTAACTACACAAGTGTTTACAAACATAATCGATTATTTGATATCAATCAATTATGTAATTTGATGTTCATAATGTATTCTATATTTTTTTGCTTTCTTCCTTAATTAGAATATGTTTAGCAACTACTATATATATAGAATTTTCACTACCAATCACTTAAGAAGAATATGCAACTAATGATAGTTTGTGAATCGGATATTCTTGTAATTAATTAATGAGATTTCTAAATTAGTTATCAAGACTTCATATTCAACTTGATTATTTGACTTTTTCTCAATTAAGATACATAAAAAGTATATAATATTTCATTGTGATGTGTATAATGTAAATCTTACTCAAAGACGTGTACCTTCCTCTTCCTCTTATTCTTCTTCTTCTTAAAAATGTGGATGAACGTGTGTATTATTTTCTTTCAATTCTCTAATACTTGTACATCATTACAACTTATTTCCTTAATAAAATTTTGTTGACAATGGGACGTGAGGATGTGGCTTGCCATGCGTATGCATCTTCTTCAAACCACACCGATCCATGGAATTATTTGCGACCAACACCAAAATAACATATTCTTAATTAGGATATGCTTAGTAGCTACTATCTATATATATATAGAATTTTCACTACCAAACACTCAAAAAGAATATGCAACTAATGATAGATTGTGAATCAAATATTTTTGTAACTAATTAATACAATCTCTAAATTAGTTATCAAGATTTCATATTCAACTTGAGTATTTGACTTTTTTTCAATTAAGATATACAAAGTATATAATATCTCATTGTGGTGTGCACATTCCTCCTCTTCTTCTTCTTAAAAATGTGGATGAAGGTGTGCATTATTTTCTTTCATTTCTCTGATACTTGCACATCATTACAACTTTTTTTCTCGATAAAATTTTGTTGTCAACTTTTTTCCTTAATAAAATTTTGTTGCACATTTCACTAATGTCGATGAAAATTATAGCTGTTGTTTTACTTTGATAACTAAACTATCACATCAAACAATAGAGAATGTCGAAGATCTTTCTAGTCTTGAGCAAGGAATATCACCTAAGAGGCCACCAAACATTTTAATTATACTTTGCAAATCTTTTTTTTCCCAACAATAAACATATAATGAGTTATAATGCTTGTTGATTCACCTTTAGGAGGGGTTTTTGTCTCATTGACATTCTTAGAAAGGAAAGAAATGAATGGGTTGTTTGTGTGAATTCAAGGAAATAAATTCTTAAGATTCTATAGTATAAAAGGAGGGTCATTTCAAAAATTCTCATGGCTCCCCCCTTAGAAATGTGAGAATTTTCCATTGTTTGTTGACAATTGACCATTGTTCTTTAGTAAACTTGATCTAGTTAAGTTGTGCTCCCTTAGTTGCAACATCCTTTGATAATTATAGAGAAAATGTAATTATGTAATTTGATGTTTATAGTACCTTCTATATCTTCTTAGCTCTCCTCCTTAATTAGGATATGTTTAGCTGCTACTATATATATATATATAATTTTCACTACCAATCTCTCAAAAAGAAAATGCAACTAATGATTGGTTGTGAATCAAATATTCTTGTAACTAATTAATGTGATCTCTAAATTAGTTATCAAGACTTTATTTTGAACTTGATTATTTGTCTTTTCTCAATTAAGATACACAAAAGTATATAATATCATGTTGTGGTGTGAAGAATACAAATCCTACCCAAAGATGTGCACATTCCTCTACTTCTTCTTAAAAATGTGGATGAATGTGTGTATTATTTTCTTTCACTTCTTTGATACTTACATGTTATTACAACTTCTTTCCTTACTAAAATTTTGTTGTCAACTTTTTTTCTTAATAAAATTTTGTTGCACATTTCACTAATGTTGATGAAAATTATAACTATCATTTTGCTTTGAAAACTAAACTATCATAGCAAACAATAGAGAATGTCAAAGATCTTTCTAGTCTTGAGCAAGGAATATCACTTAAGAAGTCACTAAACATTTTAATTATACTTCACAAATCCTTGTGTTTTTCCCAACAATAAACATTTAATGAGTTACAATGCTTGTTGGTTCACCTTTAGGAGGGGTTTGTGTCTCATTGGAATTCTTGAAAAGGAAAGAAAGGAATGAGACATTTGTGTGAATTCAAGGAAATAAATTCTTAAGATTCTATAGTATAAAAGGAAAGTGATTTTGGAAATTCTCACGACTCCCCCCTTTGAAATGTGAGAATCCTCCCTTGTTTGTTGACAGTCGACCATCATTCCTTGGTAAACTCGATCTAGTTAAGTTGTGCTCCCTTAGTCGCAACATCCTTTGACAATTATAGAGAAATTGTAATTATGTAATTTGATGTTTATAATACTTTCTATATCTTCTTCTCTCTCCTCCTTAATTAGGATGTGTTAGAAGCTACTATATATATATATATATAGAATTTTCACTACCAATTACACAAAAAGAATATGCAGCTAATAATAGGTTGTGAATCAAATATTCTGGTAACTAATTAATGTGATCTCTAAATTAGTTATCTAGACTTCTTATTCAACTTGATTATTTGAATTTTTCTCAATTAAGATACACAAAAGTATATAATATCTCATTATGGTGTGAAAAATACAAATCCTACCCAAATACGTGCACACTCCTCCTCCTCTTCTTCTTCTTCTTCTTAAAAATGTGGATGAATGTGTGTATTATTTTCTTTCACTTCTATAATACTTGCACATCCTTACAACTTCTTTCCTTACAAAAAGTTTGTTGTCAACTTCTTTCCTTAAGAAAATTTTGTTGCAAGTTTCACTAACGTTGATGAAAATTATAGCTATCATTTTGCTTCAATAACTAAATGATCACAACAAATAATAGAGAATGTCGAAGATTTTTCTAGTCTTGAGCAAGGAATATCATCTAAGAGGCCACCAAACATTTTAATTATACTTCACAAATCCTTGTGTTTTTCCTAACAATAAACATTTAATGAGTTACAATGCTTGCTGGTTCACCTTTAGGAGGGGTTTGTGTCTCATTAGAATTCTTGGAAAGGAAAGAAATGAATGGGTCGTTTGTGTGAATTCAAGGAAATAAATTGTTAAGATTCTATGGTATAAAAGGAGGGTGATTTTGAAAATTCTCACAGTCCTCCCTCAAAAACTTGAGAATCCTCCCTTGTTTGTTGACAGTTGACCATCATTCCTTGGTAAACTCAATTTAGTTAAGTTGTGCTCCCTTAGTCATGTCTTGTTGGCTTAAACGTAATTTTTATAAGTAAATAAGCAATTCCTAAACAAGATTTAAATCTAATAAATCTATTCATTTAATTTACTACAAGTGCACAATGTCAGTTATAACAAGTTTGCAAGAACAAGTCGAATCCATAGGGAGTGATTGAAATTAAATTCTAAGTTGTTATAGATAGAGTGCAGTGCTTACTAACTAAATCGCTCACTCCATTGAGTTAAGTAGTAACTCAATAGACTAAGTTCGTTGAGTTATAGATAACTTAATGGACTACCCTTGTTGAGTTACTACTTAACTTAATGGACAAGTCAGTAACTCTTTCTCTTGATAGTTGTTTTACATCTAGATTTGACCATCCATTGGCTGATATCAAATAATGCATACAACAATTATACGCTCTTAGATTGCTACTTCTATTAGATTTAATATTGAATAATTGTAGCATTCAAATACTTCAAATAATAAACAGGTTTCGTACTAACTGAAATAACATAAACACACAACATTTAACAATTACTAACAAACAAGACAAACATTAATGATGCGAACACAGAATGTAATAAAATAAACATAAACATATATGTTTCTTAAGGTGGACGATTGAGATATGGCTGACTTTATTGAAAATAAAAGACTTCTAACACTACATGCAATGCAGTTACACCTTTGAAAATTTACTATCAAACACTCCTCTCCCTACTAGGATTGCGAAGTTAGACTTTTGTAAGATGATCTCTTCTTTAGAAAATCAACATCAACCCGAAACCAATGCTAGAAGCTTTAACCTTCCATTGAGAGATGATTTGGTACTTAATGAAGAAGCATTTTCTTCCTATGATGGATCACTCCTCTACAATGGTTATTAGTCACTATGGTTTGCTCAAAATTGACCCGACTTTGGAAATTATCCTCACAAACCTTTGATGAATGGTAGGTAGCAGTGGGAGATATCTCAAGGAACTTTTGATGCTTTTTGTAGTAAGCTCAATAATCTCCTCCCTTTTCTTTCGATGTCTTTCAATTCTTTCATATTTCTAATAATTGTTGCCACCAAAATGACATGTAAAGGTGGTGAGCGACTAAATCCAACCACTACCTTCGATTCTTCCGGTGGTCTATTTTGACCACCATCAACGTTCTATCAACGTGGAATTCATGTTCACATACCAACATGCCTTACCTACACGTCTTCTTCAAACCACACCCATCCATGGAATTATCTTGGACCAAAACCAAAAGAATCCATTGTATTGATTAATCAAGGCCACACAATATGGCTAGGTATATATATATAGGGAGGGTTGAGGAGATTACAAAGAGGGATCGAAGAAGGAAGAAAGTTGTGGAGAGTAGTGTAGTGCTCTCTTAATTAATTTTATGGTTCCTACTTCAGCAATGTACTGTCCAAGTACCTTCTCCTTCTCCTCCTTCATCTTCTTCCTTGTAGCTACACAAGTGGCCACAAACATAATTGATTGTTTGATATCAATCAATTATGTAATTTGATGTTCATAATGCCTTCTATATCTTTTTTGCTCTCCTCCTTAATTAGGATATGTTTAGCAACTACTATATATATATATAGAATTTTCACTACCAATCACTTAAGAAGAATATGCAACTAATGATAGGTTGTGAATCAGATATTCTTGTAATTAATTAATGCGATCTCTAAATTAGTTATCAAGACTTCATATTCAATTTGATTATTTGACTTTTTCTCAATTAAGATACACAAAAAGTATATAATATTTCACTGTGGTGTGAAGAATACAAATCCTACCCAAAGACATGCACCTTCCTCTTCTTCTTCTTCTTCTTCTTCTTCTTCTTCTTCTTCTTCTTCTTCTTCTTCTTCTTCTTAAAAATGTGGATGAATGTGTGTATTATTTTCTTTAACTTCTCCAATATTTGCACGTCATTACAACTTCTTTCCTTACTAAAATTTTGTTGTCAACTTGTTTCCTTAATAAAATTTTGTTGCAAGTTTCACTAATGTTGATGAAAATTATAGCTATCATTTTGCTTCGATAACTAAACTATCATAACAAACAATAGAGAATGCCGAAGATCTTTCTAGTCTTGAGCAAGGAATATCATTTAAGAGGCCACCAAACATTTTAATTTTACTTCACAAATCCTTGTGTTTTTCCCAACAATAAACATTTAGGGCTTGTTTGTGCATTTAGAATTTGAATTCTATAGAATTTGATGGAAAAAATTTGAAATCAGGTGTTTGTGCACATTTAGGAATTTGATGGAAATTGAAATTTACATATTTGTGCACATGACAGAATTAAACAGAATTGATTTTTAATGAAATTAAGTAATAAATTAAAGTAATTAGAGAAAATGTAATTAATTAAGGAATGAATTAATTACATTAATAAATATTTAAATCTTTATATATCATTTATCAATTAATTAAGCATATCATTATTCTATGTAGATCACCCTTGTATTGTATTTATTTTGTATAAAGTTAAATAAAAAATTACAGAAATTGACACATTTTAGTTATATTACATGTTTAAAACAACAAAAGGTAAATTATATTATTAAATTCTATATTTTATTTGAAGGTACAAAAAAGACATATTACAGTAAATATACTCATTATGATGTTTATAATACTCTCATTCACAATCATCCCACATTGCATTTACGATATTTTCATGAAATTTCTCTACAATTTCTTTCCTTTGCTCTCGTGTATTGTTCCCAATAGTGGTAGCTATTTCATATTATCCTTTTACATTTGTAGGGTCTTTAACTTGTACATCACGTTCATCTTCTTGTACTTTATCTTCAAGATCTTGAAATAAGTCTGTTTTAACTACTTTACGAATGAAGTTGTGAACTAAAAAACATGCTAACATTATTTTTGTTCGAGTTGTGAAAGGGAATGACATATATCATTGTAATATTGCAAAATGATGTTTGACTACTCTAAATGTACGTTCAATTACTATCTTCAACTACGAATGTCTATAGTTGAAGTTTTTCACTACATTAGTTAGTTATCGATTTCCTTCATATTCTGATAAGTGATATCGAACACCTCGAAATGGACATATAAACTTAGGCCTATTTGGAAATTCAACATCAACTAAGTAAAATTTACCTATATGTATTTGAACATCCTTTGAAATAAGTTCAATTTTAATTGACAAGTGAAACAAAGGTAGATCAACAAACAAAGGTAGATCATAAGTACTATATCTCGTGGTACTTGAAAACCATTGCATTGACTTGTCGCATCTTGAAGGAGTCAAGTATTAGTAGTTGAACATTCACACCCACTAAGAATATAGGTAAACTCCATATCAAAATTGCATGCAGCTAATACATTTTGTGACAATTCACATTTTCTATTCCTAAATCGGGCATTCTCCTTTACATAAATTGTGGTTTTAATGTGTGTACCATCAATAACACCTATACAATCCTACTCATACCAAAAATAAATTTAATTAATATATTAATGAATAACATCAAATATCGAATTTATTGTAAAGATTGAAGTGTTTACCTTGAAGTATGGATAAACATTGACATCATTCTGAATTTGATTGTGTGAAGCAACTTCATGTTTAATATTTAGAATGAAAAAGTGCATAATATTAACATTTAAATAATGGTTAATTACATAATATTTAGCTTATCATATGAGAATTAAACCATTATGTTATAATTGCACAATTATATGCCTTAATGAAAGAATCTACATAATTTCAGGAAATTAGTGTTAATTAAGTATATTTTTGAATTGTTGGTGAGTTATAGGTTTTGTAATTCCTAAGTATTTGAAATGTTTGTTATTTCAGAGAGTTATATTTCATGTACCAGACAGTTATGTTTTGAACACTTAAAGAATACCTTATTGTTACATGAAGGATATATGTTGTAACCTTAATATATGACTTAAGTGGATTTTCGGTAAGTTAGATACTAGATATTTGAAATGTGTCTGAGTATTAGATGGTTAGGTTTGCAAGTATCCGAAATACCTTTTTATCATAAAATTTACTAAGAACATGTGTCGTGATCTAAAAACTTGACTTAAGTTATCTTTTGGAAGGTTAGGTGCTAACTATTCAAAATGCATATAAGTTTCAGATACTTATAATTTGTAACTATCCGAAATACCTTTTTATTTGTAAGTTAGAATTATGCATGTGTTGAATTTAAATGCTTTACTATGTCACATGAGCTGCACATGTTTAACTCGTTAAGTTAGCATAATTATACGCATTGAGTTACTTGAATATACACTAAGGTAATGCGTTGTGTTAGTGTTATAAGCTTATAAGTTATTTCTTTATTGCACATGTTTTATAGTTAAGTTAGTATAACTATATGCGTTGAGTTACACTAACTCCACGAACTAGTTATTTTTTAACATGCCATTGTAGTAGTTGCAAAAATAGAAAATTCGAAGGAAAACCACGATCACATGTATCACGCAGGAATTAACTCGTGGAATGAAGAAGAAATCACCATCATTGATACAAATGAAGGAATTCCAACTGATCATTTAGGCAGAAGTAGTTACTATTAAAAGAAATATAAAAGAAGAGGAGAAAGATGAAGAAAAGTGTGTGTGAAGGTGGAGGACTGCGCTAATTGCAAGAAGCGTCAGAAGTTCCCTGAAGCTCCACAACACCACTAAAATCACCAACCATTAGAGGTATGTCTTAAGAATGTTTGTTAACAATCAAATTTATATATTCAATAAGCTCTTCGTTGAATTACAGTTAACTCAACGGATAAAGTTCGTTGAGTTATGGCTAACTCAACGGACTAACCTCGTGGACTTAAGTTAACTCCACGAGCCTGTCTTTTCTTTTTAATACTGCTATTTACAGAGGAATTTGGCCAACCATTGGGCGATTCCACAGATTGTAAATAACATCAATTAAGCTCTTTAATGTTAGTTGACATTGGATTTATCATTAAGCAATACTAACATTCAGATAATTCAAACAGTAACCATTAAAATCTTTAAGTCTTTTGAACGAACCAATTTTAGTAAACTGTAAAACTAAAACAACATAAAACAATCACAACATTGACAAAGATAACATTAATTACGATACAACACAAACAATACAACATACAAACATAGATAAATTGTTTTTGGTAATTTTGTTTTAATATGAACATGGAAATGGGCGAAATGTGAAATGTAAAGTAATCTCACTCGATAGTAAATACTTCCGACACTACTTGCAACGCGATTATACCACTGAAAATCAAACCACTTACAATTTTGTCTCCTCTCCCTATAGAATCGCGAGTCTAGAATTGCAAGATAATCTCCTCTTCAGCATACAGACATCAACTCGAAGTCAAGGCTAAAAGCTTTACGATCTCTTGAAATATGAGTTGGCGCTTGGTGAAAATGACTTCCCTTCCCGCAACGCGATCACTCCTCACAATGGTTGTCAGGCACTATGTTTGGCTCGGAATCGACCCAACATCAAGAAAGTATTCTCACAGACCTCCGATGGTTGGTGATTATGGTGGTGGTAATGATGGTTGGTGATTATGGTGGTGGTAATGATGGTTGGTGTGATACTTCGGAGAATCACCGATACTGTTTGCAAAAAGCTCGGTGCTCCTCCTCTGTATACACTGGCCGTCCATCGATCACACACTTTTTTCTTTTTCTTCTTTTCTTTTATATTTCTTCAGTAGCAACTGCTTCTGCTTGAATGGTCGGTTGGATTTCCTTCATTCATATCAACGACGATGATTTCTTTTCCCTGTGCAATACATGCAATCGTGGTTTTTCTTCCAACTGTCCTATTTCTGCAACTGCTACAGTGGCATATTAGAAAATAAATAGTCCATGGAGTTACAAATAACTCAACGGACTTTCTTTGTTGATTTAACTATAAAACACGTGCATAAACTTAACTATTCGATGCTTAGGTGCATTTCGGATACTTATAAACTTAACTATCCGATGCTTAGGTGCATTTTGGATAGTTACAAACTTAACTATCCGATGCTCAGGTGCATTTTGGATAGTTACAAATAACTCATCGATATATAACTTAGGTAAATCTACCAAATATCGACATGTGTCAGCAGCAGTTTAATCATAAAATAACATTTCAGAGAGTTACAGGTCTAACTATCCGATGCTTAGATGCATTTCGGATAGTTACAGCTAACTCACCGAAAATCCACTTAAGTCACTTTCCCAGAATATGACACGTGTCCTCAGCTATTTTATAAATAAAAAGAGATTTCAGAGAGTTACAAGGATAACTATTCGATGCTCAGTTGCAATTTCGGATAGTTATAGATAACTCACCGAAAGTTCACTTAAGTCATTCATTATGGTTTCGACACGTGTACTTTAGGAAATAATAAAATATTCTCTCAAAACATAATTGTTCGGCAATTTAAACATAACTATCCGATACATATTTGGTCTATTAAACATAATTGTCCGAATTTGTTCGGTATGTTAAACATAAATGTTTGAAATATCAGAAAATTCGGATACTTAAGAATTTCACAGCCTGCAACTTACCGACAGTTCATAAATGTACTAAATTAACATTAATTCCCCCAAATTAAGTAGATTCTTCAATTAAAGCATATAATAGTGCAATTATAACATAATGGCTTAATTCTTATATGATAAGCTAAATATTATGCAATTAACCATCATTTAACCATTAATAATATGCACTTTTTCATTCTAAACAATAAGCTAAATATTATGCAATTAACCGTCATTTAACCATTAATAATATGCACTTTTTCATTCTAAACACTTCCCCCATACCTAAATTTTGCTAGTCCCTTAGAAAACTAAGATCTAATTAATTGGTTTTTCTAAAAGTGCTAGAACTAATTCTTTTTTTTTTTTTTTTTCTGTTTAGCATAAAAATATATTCTGTATGTTTCAGTAATCAACCTGCAAATATACTTAGAATATATGCCAATTACATACAAAGTATATCATCATCACATAGGTGTTAATTATATTATCATTTTTTCTTTTTTTCATCATCTGCCATCCTGAATTTTCCAATAAGATTTCTAGAAGAAATTTCAACAATATACGAGTCAAAATACAATCCAATTCAATATGATTAAGACAAGTAGAATAAAGAATTATATCACCATTAAACAACTTCAAAAGTCAATTCTAGATTCATATTATAGCAATTCTAGATGACAGAAAATATACTCGATTTATAAGATATTTGTATTTCACAAAACACTTGTATCTTTTTAGAATAGTATATGTATATATATATATATATTTTTTTTTCTGTACTTTAAAAGTTAATTTGACAAGTTTGAATCATACAAGAGTTTTCTAATGTACCCATGTAACGAGCTTTCAGTCAACAATCCCAGATCTGATCAGGATCTTAGGTTGCAGATTTTAAGAGTCCTTTTTCAGGTCAACAATCCTTACATACTTATCTGCTCAAGTACAAAAGGCTCTTGATCAAACAAGTCAATAAACTCTCAAAATTTTCTCTCTTTTTTTTTTTCAATCAAAATACACACACAAAACATTAATTACATACTGTATATGTACGTATTTCATTAATACAGATGCAGTAAAACACCAATCTCATATAATCCTATTTCTACCATTTACTGAAAATATGAATCCATAACAATAAGCTCATACTTTTTCTGTAGTTTAATAAGATCTACACATAAATCATTCTACAAATTCAATCAATCAAATTAAATGTATCTTTCATCATATATGTTTCATTTAATCTAGAATTCACATCTCAGCTCCTTCAGGAATTCAGATAAATATTTTTTTTTCATTAAGCATTCTGATTTCATTTTAAAATCGTGAAACTGTTAAACTCATGAAATTCAAAAAAAACAACATAAGATACTATATCTAGATTTGCATAAATAGTAAATTCTATAGCATCTTATATAGCCTTGTAAATATAACATTCAAGTAGTTACAATTTATATAAATTTTACAGTCTCAATTATCGGATAGTTACAGCAAGTTCATAAAAATTTTCAATTTCCACAACTTTGCAGTACCATTTTAATTTCTTTAATTAACAAACTTACATGGCTGTTACTTTAATTACCTCCTCCCCATACCTACATTTTGCATTGTCCTCAATGTAAAAGATTTGACAATAAGTACAGTAATTGTAGTAGGCATGAATACAATTTTATTTGATTTAAAATTCAAGGTAAGTAATTGGTTACATACCTTGTTCCGTTTGTATCTCCTTCTGCATATTCTGATTTTTTGATTTTGAAAAACTTTTCATTCACAGATAAAAGCAAAATATAAAACAAAATAACACTTAACAGATATTAATAAATCAGTGTCTTGCGTGGAACCCAGGCTCCTATGCCTCTGGTGGCTCACAAGCAAGCCAGTTAGTTTCCTAGAACAGATACCAACAAACTGGATTGATATGTTGTTTTTTTTTTCTTTTATAAAATAAAATGAAAACTATATATTTTTTCTCTTTTTTTTCTAAAAATAATTGCAGAATACACACAACATTAAACACACAAAATCACAGCTTAAGAACATGATTGAAAAGTAGAAACAAATGGAATAAACGTGTTAGTCCAAGCAAACTTTTTAGGCATAGTTCTTCTTGCTATTAATTTTGTTTTCATGTAGTTCTTGCTCCTTGTTAATTTGTAAACATGTAATATATTATAAATTCCAAATACAAGTGTATTACCATTAATGATATGAAATGCAGAAAGGGATCCTTTTTGGTTCCAGGGTAATGTAGTAGTTTCTATTTCTACATCTATTTCAATATACTTCTCTTCCCATTTCCATTCATTTATGTCTTCCATAATCCATATTTGAAATTTCATCAATTCATCCCACCATCTTATCAGACATAAAGTAGGATCATCTTCTTCATTATACCACATTCCTATTTGAATTTTATTAAATTTTGTAGATGGTGGTTTAGCTATATCACTCGGTATAGGTAAAATTTCTATATATTCATCATAACTATTTATGCTCACTATGTATAAATCAGATCCAAATGCAATTGATATATCTATGACAAGATATATATATCCATCAAGTATGACATGTGTTTGGTTAATTAATGATTTCTATCCTAGATATATTATAATATTTTCATTCCAAGATCTATTCAGAAAATTATACACACTTAAGCGTAAATCTTCACCCCAATTTTCTGTAGGTCTCTAATAATATAAATTTTCAGGAATTGTAGAATTTTTATCAGAAAATATTAAAGCTGACCCACAATTTACAGTTAGTACTTCAAATCTATTAGGTCTTCCTATATTCCACTCTTCTCCTATTATAGGATTTCTTATCAAAATATCAAGTAATAATAAATTGGCATACCTTGGTCTCGTCTTGTATATGATTAATCCTTCATCTATCCCCATAATATGATTTATTCCTTCTAATGCATTGGGTGGAATTCTAGTAGTTTCTTCCATAGCCAGATATTCATGGTTAATTGAACTACGATTAAATGACCTCCATATGAATCCATCTCTAATCTTAGTCATTTTTGCAGCTTGTAGTCCCTGAAAATATTTTTCTTCAATATAGTTTTTAATTTCCTTTGATACACAACATAGTCTGCACAGATCTTTAGCCGACAAGTTACTTAGTACTTCCCTTAGTGCATCCAACGGTAATTGCATCAATTCCATTTGTTGATTTTGTATAACACAAACAAAAATTTAGCAAAAACAAAAATTAACATAACTACTGCACACCCTCGTGGAGTTAAGGCATAACTCAACAGACTAAGTTTGTTGAGTTAATGACTAACTCTACGATACTATTAACTAAAAATAAAAACATATATACATACAGATAGTTGCTTCAGATATGCTGCTTCATTCAGCTATCCTCCTAGAAGAGGTATTAATTTCATTAACCGTTCTATTGACAAGATTAGGTATAGCTTGTATTGGCAATCCTCCAATAGGTCTACCTTCCATTGGTTCCTTTTGTCTAAGTGGTATATTTCTATTCTGATTTTGAATTGCAGCACTTCCAAATACAAAATCTAGACGATTGTTTAATTGTTGGATTATCTTTTCTAATTTCTTTATTCTAGATCCTTGTTCCAGTAATGCTTCATAACTTATATTCTTCTCATTTATATTTTCTCCTCCCTAGAAATTATTGTTTCTCCAAGATAAATTCGGGTGATTTCTCCAATTAGGATTATAAGAATTTCCTAAGTTATCTCTCTGGTTTCTAGCATAAATAATATCTAAATCATTTATATTTGCATTCTTTTTTGCTAGCTTTTGATTTAATGGTAACTCTTCTATTTTCTTTGTTAATTCATTTAACTTCATCTCAAGCATAGTACTTGAATCTATTTCATGCATTCCTCTTGGCAATATTTTTTTATCTGCAATACCTTCAACCGAATTTTCCCACTGTGCAGTTCTTTTTGCAAAGTTTTCTAAATATGCCCAAGCTTCTTCATTACATAACTTTAAAAATCCATTTTGACAAGTAGATTCTAGTAAAGATTTCGTTGAAACATCTATGCCTTCATAAATTACACATATTAATTGTACTCTACTCATTGCATGATGTGGACATTGAGTCAATAAATCTTTAAATCTTTCAAAATATTTCCAGAGTGATTCACTTTGTTTTTGGCTACACATTAATATTTCTTTCTTCTTTTTAATCGTTTGATGTGTTGGATAATATTTTTCCAGAAAAACAGAGTAAAATTCAGTCTATGTAGAAATTGAATCAGGCGATAGAGTATATAACCATCTCTTAGCTGTGCCTTTTAAAGAAAAAGGGATATATCTAAGTTTAATAGCATCTATACTCATGTTCGGCATTTTCATCATTTGACAAACTTCATTAAATTCTCTAAGGATATAATAGGCGTCCTCTCTTTTTAATCCATGAAAGTGTGGCAATTGACTAATATAATTAGATTTCAGTTCAAACCTATCTCCCTCAAAGGTTGGCAATCGAATACATGAAGGTTCATCAACTAATTCAGGATACAGAATCTCTCCTAATGATTTTTCTACTGGAGCAGCCATCTCTACGTTCTCTTTTAAAGAAAGGTTAGCTACACCCCAAAGAATTTCGTTAAAGTTCAGTTCAGAAAATTTTTCAGTACTCCTCTGCAATGAAAATTCCTGGGTAGGTGTTCTTACTAATCGTTTAGTGCTTAGAGAACGGGTCCATGTGATCATAAATAAATAGCAGAAGATTAATTACATACTAGTTTGAAGCTTTCCATTCAGTAAATATTTGTTGTCGGATGAAGTTGAATAAGCTGCTTCTCCTTCCAGTTCCTCCAACACATTCTCCTTTCTTTTAAAAGTGCTGGTAATTCGTAAATAACATTCTGTTTTATATATATACTGCACATCCATAAAGTGAATAAATCTCGTTGCAAGAACGTGTCTTGCAACGTGCATCGTGGTTCCTATTTTTATGGGTACGTGTACCACTATTAATTTCAAATTTTTGTAACCGCTAAACCGACGAAGTTTCGTTCGTGGTTAAAAGAATAACCGTTCTGCTTAATCCACGAACTAACCTCGTTGAGTTACAGATAACTCAACGGAACACAGTCGGTTACTGTTGCTAACTCCACGGACTAACTTTGTTGAGTTACAGATAACTCAACGATGTAACCTTATATTATATTATTGACCTCGTGGAGTTACGTTTAACTCAACGGACTTACTTCGTTGAGTTAACACTTAGCAACTTCTAAGTTTTACTCTCGTAAGTTCCTCTATGTTTTTTTTCTTTTTCATTTTGCTAACTGAAATAAAGTTAAATCTATGTCATTAATGCATCATTCTAATCAAAATTCGTTTAAATCTGACCATTATATAAAGATTTAACTTGTAGGTCATTTTATGTTATGCAGAATTTACATTTTACCTTGCAACATGCAGAAATTTTTAAGCATTTATCCTGTCATTCAACAAATTGTAAATATGTTACGTACTCATTCATAAAGTTCCACAAATTACATAATATTCAATAAATTCCATTCATTTCACATCCAAAACATGTATGAAAATTGCATCTGAAAAATTATATTCATTAATATGAATCAATTACATTACAAGTACATCGTTCAATTTCATATAATTTTATACAAGTAGACGAACAATACAATTTAATCTCTATTCCTAAGTTCATTTACTTCCTTCTGGAGTTTTTCTAATTGAAGTTCTAATTGATTAATTCTTTCTATAGCTCCTGTAATTCCTCTAGAAGGTACAACTATCTCTACAGCTACAAAACTTTTGTATTCTTTTACTGAAATGGTTCTTGATCTAATCCTTTTTGATGTCCATTTAGTGAAATCGATATAGTCCACCATCAGCAGTAGAATCAAATCTCCATAAAACAATTTTTTCTTCACTGCTTTCAACTTGGAGATAAAAACTGCAAACCAATTTATTTGAATCTTATTCACAACTGCATATGTAGCTCATTTGACAAATTGACTTAATTCTATGTCATGGCCCTATCATTGATAGACATTTTTAATCAGAATGTTAGCTACCGTGTGTGCTTTACCACTTAAATGCTTCAATCTGTTTAATAAAGGCACACTAGGATTGATAGCTAAACAATCTTTGATTTCATGTTCAGTCCACTCGATGACAGTTGTATCTTCCAAAATTTTTATTCCTTCATTCTTTAAACCAAAAATGTTGTGGAGAAGTTCTGGTATTATCTATACATCAACTTCCTCCACATTTGAAATTAATCCTCATTCTATTTCTCTTAAATTTGCATAAAAACTGGGCACTAAATTCTCGTATATTGCATGCACTCTCTCTTGAGAAATGAATTACAGTAGACCTTGGAATTCAAATAGATCTTTGATTTCTTGCATTCCATCCCAATTTACTGGTCTACTGTAAATAATGTCATAACCTCTTATTTCTTGGTATTTGGTATAAGCTTCCTGACTACAAAAATGTACTTCATTCAAAATTGTTGTTTCAGTCGGGTCAGAAAGGTAACTTTGTTGTTTCAGAGGGGTTTGTACTTGCTCTTCCTCTAACATAGGCTGCATTTCAACATTTTCAACAGATTCCTAAATTTCTATTTCTGTTTGTGGTGGTGAGCCAGTAGAACTCTCCACTCTATCTTGCATTCTTTCCATAAATTGCTGAAGAGTTTCTTATTCTTCAATGGAATCTGTGAAATTATTTTTGTCCAAATGGCTTTTTTCAACCTCTTCATTTTCTGCTCTTTCTTCTTCCTCCTGACTACCAATCTGTTCTGTTACTGTTCTTTCTGATTCTATAACAGATTGGGATGAAGTCACTAGCAATTCAGTTTTTGCCCTAATTTTTGTTTCTTCTTGTACAAGCTACAGACTAATTTCAGCCTGATTTTCTTCTTTTCTTTGCTCCTGTTGCTGCAGCTACTGCTCCTCCTCAGAATTGGATAGCAGGTTTATAAAAATTTGCTCCACAGGCCTTGTTAATAATGATATCTCAGATTTAATTTCTTCATATTCAGGTACTCTTTCTTTTCCTTTCTTTTTTCTGATTAGTTGTGCTTGTTCTTTCTCTTCATCTTCTGAAATTAAATCTACAAAAGTAGGCTCTGTAGGCCTTCGAGCCACAAGTACTGGCTCTTCCTGTTTAACTTTTTCTATAATTACTGGTCTCGAAGGACCAGCCTCTCCTACAACACTTGATTTAGTTGCTGCCTGATACTGTTCAACTTTTATTTTATATTGGGCCCTTATCCTTTCTTCGACCCTTTTTTTCTTAATGGCATCATATAAAATATGTGCCTTAGCCATAGCTATCTCTTGAGTATCACCTTGGTCTCTTGTTGTTTTGACCAAGCTAATAAATTCTTTCTCTTCTTCTTCAGTTCTTGGCCAAGCAAATGCAACTCGTGGCAATGGCTCTGTTGGCTGAACTGGAGGTCCTGACTGCTGTTCCTCAGGAATAGGTCTTTCAGTAATTGGTTCTTCCTATTCTCTTGCTCGTTGCTGCTCTCATATTGCCTAGCTTCCTCGACCAGCAATGCGTTTCTTAAACCACAATTTGGCTTTACGTTGAATTAGCTTTAGGGCTACTTCATTGTTTGGCCAGATTTTTCTTTCTTTACTAACTGCAATTTCAGTTGCCACTCTAATCCGTGTCTCCATTATCTGTGGTATTTGTATTTCTAACTCAACTAAAACTTTCCTCAAGTTAAAGAGTTCTGATTCTACCTTTTGTAGCTCTTTCTCTCTTGTTGTATTTCTGATCTTCTATCGCGCGTGCCATTCTTCAAACTCCTTCAAAAACTATGCGGTGTCCACTGCATCTTCTTAGAATTCAGGCATCATTTTCCTCACCGGGGAGTTACCCAATAGCACGAAATCGCTCTGATTTCTACTATTCTAGATTCTAAATGATTTGCCGGATAATGCCCCCAAAACCCTAGGTTTTAGTTTAAATAAGCCCTAAGTTTAGGTGGGTAATCGGGTCATTTCCCGAACCAACTATTATTATTTTATCCGCGGTCTTAGCTATAGTACTCCATTGAGTTACAGTTAACTCAACGGAATAAGCTCGTTGACTAACTCAAGACTCAATGGAGTAAACTCGTTGAGTTAAGCGTAACTCAACGGACTCCCCGTACAAACATATATATTAATAAAAATACTACAGATAATAGTTTTTCTGTTTTATTATTATTATTATTATTATCAGTTTAACCGATACTATGTTTCGATGAGACCTAAATATTTTTCCAATTGAACCGATACTATGTTTCGATAAATCAAACATTTTTTTCTGAAAATTAATATACATATATTTTATGTTCCGGTCATACCGATGGATCCGGTCGGTAGAACCGCAACGATTTTTTTTTTTTTATATATATATATATACAATTTTTTTTTTATATCCACATAAAAAACTAATTTTCTATTAAGTAAAGCTTGAGTAGTCCTCTACTCTGACTTCTTCCATAATTCCAAAGGAGCTTGTTGGTGTTTTCAGGATAGGTTTCAGTTTTTGTCCATTTACTTTAAATATATTTTGATTTTTAGGATTTTCAATTTAATAGCTCCATAAGGTTAAATATTTCAAACTATGTAAGGTCCTGCCCATCTAGATCTTAATTTTCCTGGATGGTTATAGAGTCTAGCCATATAAAGATATACTTCTTGTCCTATTTCAAAGCTTTTTGGAATAATTTTTCAATCATGCCAAAATTTAATTTTCTCTTTTTCTCTTATAATCTTCAAATAAGCTTCATTTCTAAATTCTTCTAATTCAATTAGTTACATTTTTCTATTTTCAGTAGCTTGATTTAAATTAGTATTCAAAGTTTTTAATGCCCAATAAGCTTTATGTTCTATTTCAACAGGTAAATGACTACTTTTTCCATATACTAGCCTAAAAGGTGACATACCTAAGCTCGTTTTATAAGCAGTTCTATAAGCCCAAAGTGCATCTATCAATCTATTAGCCCAATCTGTTCTAGTAGGATTTACTACTTTTTCTAAGATTAACTTAATTTGTTTGTTTGCACTTTCTACTTGTCCACTTGTTTGCGGATGATATGATGTTGCAATTTTGTGGTTTACTCCATATTTCTTCATTAAGGCTTCAAAACTTCTATTACAGAAATGAGTTCCTCTATCACTAATAATAACTTTAGGTATTCCAAATCTGGAAAATATATTTGTTCTTATAAATTGTATTACCACTTTGTTGTCATTAGTTTTTGTAGGAATAGCTTTTATTCATTTAGATACATAATCCACCCCTAATAATATGTAATTAAATTGATTCGACATAGGAAATGGACCCATAAAATCTATTCCCCATACATTAAAGATTTCAACCTCAACAATAGGATTAAAAGGCATCATATTCCTTTTTGATATTCTTCCTATTTGTTGACATCTTAAACAACTTAAGCAATATTTATGAGCATCTTTGAATAGTGTTGGCCAATAAAACCCACATTGCAGAATTTTTGCAACAGTTTTCCCTGAACCAAAATGCCCTCCACAAGCTTGGTCATGACAGAAAGACAATATGCTCGGATATTCAGTTTCTGGAACACACCTCCTTAAAACCAGATCAGGACATTTCTTAAATAAGTATGGGTCTTCCCAATAGTAATATTTTACTCTTGAGAAAAATAATTTCTTATCCTGTCTATTCCAATCCTTAGGTGTTAAACCAGTAACTAAGTAATTAACTATGTCTGCATACTAAGACATTGTGTTGATGGTCATTAATTATTCATCAGGAAAATTATCCTTAATTTAAATATTTGATTTTTCTATTTGTAATCTTGATAAATGATCTGCTACTACATTCTCATAACCTTTATTATCTTTAATTTCTAGATCAAATTCTTGTAATAATAATATCCATCGGATCAATCTAGGTTTAGTTTCTTTTTTCTTTATTAGATGTTTTAGAGCTGAATGATCCGTGTATACTATTACTTTATCTCCAATCAGATATGATCTAAACTTTTCTAAGACAAACACAATAGCTAATAATTCTTTTTCAGTAGTTGTGTAATTAACTTGACCATCATTTAAGGTTTTGCTTGCATAATGAATCACTCTAGGAGATTTTTCTATTTTTTGTCCCAACACTGCTCCTATAGTAAAATCAGATGCATCACACATTAATTCAAATGGATGATTCCAATTAGGTGCTTGAATTATAGGAGTTGAAATTAATCTAGTCTTAAGTCTGAAAAATACTTCCTTACAATTTTTATCAAAGTTAAATGGGACATCTTTTAATAGATTAGTTAAAGGTCTAGCTATTTTGCTAAAGTCTTTAATAAATCTTCTATAAAACCAGCATGTCTTAGAAATGATCTAATATCTTTTACTGATTTAGGTTCTGGTAGATTAGAAATTACTTCTATTTTAGCTTTATCTACTTCCAACCATTTCTTAGAAACAACATGCCCTAAGACTATTCCTTGTTTAACCATGAAGTGACATTTTTCCCAATTTAAAACCAGATATTTTTCCACGTAGCATTTTAATATTTGGTTTAAATTGCTTAAACAAACTTCATATGAGTTGCCATATACAATAAAATCATCCATAAATATTTCTAAGAAATCTTCAGTCATTCCAGTAAATATGTCCTGCATACACCTTTGAAAGGTAGCTGGTGCATTACATAATTCGAATGACATTCTTTTAAAAGCATAAGTTCCATTAGGACATGTGGACGTTGTTTTCTCTTGATCCTCTAATGCTATTGGAATTTGATTATAACCTTAATACCCATCTAGGAAACAAAAATATTTTTGCCTTGCTAATCTTTCCAACATTTGATCTATAAAAGGTAAGGGAAAATGATCTTTCCTAGTCACAACATTCAGCTTTCTATAGTCTATACATACTCTCCAGCCTGATTGAATTCTAATAGGTATCAAGTCTTGACTTTCATTCCTAATAACTATTAATTCTGATTTCTTGGGAACTACATGGATTGGGTTAACCCACGAGCTATCAGAAATTGGATAAATTATGTCATTATCTAACCATTTCACTATTTTCTTCTTGACTACTTCTTTAAGGTTTGGATTTAATCTCCTCTCAGGAATTCTAACAGGTTTAGCATTTTCTTCTAAATATATGTGGTGACAGTATAAAGTTGAACTTAACCCTTTTATATCAGTCATAGTCCATCCTATTGCTTCTTTATAACTTTTTACTACATCGTTTAATTTAGCTATTTGATCCTCTTTTAAATCTAAAGCAATAATTATTGGGCAGGTTCGTTTATTTTCCAGAAATATATAGGTTAATTCAGGAGGTAAATGTTTTAATTCTAAATGTTGCCCATCAGAAGCTAAAGCTCCTAATTGAACATCATCATTTTCTAAATTAATTTCTTCCATATCTCCTTCTATATTTATGCTTTCACTTTCCTCTAAAGTTTTAGAATTGATTTGCCTATTTAATTCTTCTTGAATCACATCATCTAACATATCTCCTTCATCTTCTAAAAAGTTTATGGTATGTAAAGACATTTCTAATTCCTTAAACCTTTCTAGTTTGAAAATATTTAATTGAGTATCCTCATTACCATATGCTAACTTCATTACTCTAGTTTTACAATTTATAACAGCCCTTGATGTTGCTAAAAATGGCCTTCCCAAAATTAAAAATGTATCACTATTTTTATGCTTAATTTGTTGGGAATCCAAAATTACAATATCAATAGGATATATAAAATTTTTGATTTTAATTAAGACATCCTCTATTTTTCCTCTTGGGTATCTTATACTTCTATTAGCTAATTGAATAACCATATTAGTAGGAGTTAAGCCTTCTAATCCTAAGGATGCAAATATATCACTTGGCATAACATTTATACCTGCACCTAAGTCTATTAAGGTTCTTTCTAAAATGGTGTTTCCTATGGTGCATGATATAATAGGAATTCCAGGATCATATAACTTTTTAGGAATTTGTGGCAGAAATAGGGAACTACTTTGCTTAGCTAAAAAGACCTTTCTAAGAACTTTTCGCTCTCTTTTCTTAGTACACCAATCCTTCAAAAATTTAGCACAAGGTGACATTTTCTACAATAGATCTAACAAAGGAATGTTAACTTGTACTTTTTCAAAAATTTCTCTGATTTTTTCTTGTTTTTCAGGTATTGTTTGTTGTAATCTTTCAGGATAGGGTGCTAAAGATTTTGATTTCAAAGATTCTTTTTCTTTCAGTTGATTTGTTTGATCATTTTTAGCTTCATTAGTAGATTCAGATTGTTCTTCAGTGATTTCTAGATTTTCAGCTATTACATTTTCATTATCATTTTGATTTTTACTCTTATTCACCTTCATATCATTTTCATTTTGAGTTCTTGGTGGTATATCAGTTCCAGATCTTAATGTTACACAAACATCTTCTAGATTTTCATTACTCTTATGATGTTTTTGTATATAATTTTCGTAATTATTATCTTCATTTGTTTTTAGTGTTAAAGTGTATTCTTTAAATTCTCTTGCATTAATATTTTCTGTTTGCTGTATATTTTGCAAATTATGTAAGTTTATAACATTATAATTTTCATTATCTTGTTGCATAACTTGTATTTTCATTGTATATTCGTCTAATGCTTTTAATTTTCTTTCTAGATCATCTAATCTCATTGCATTCAATTTTTGATCAATTTTCATTATGGTTTTTTCAGTTTCGTAAATTATATCCTTTTTAGGTTCTGAATATGCTTCCTTATAGTTTAATTGGTTGACTTCTTGTTGCTGACACATAAAGTATTCTAGTTTGTCAAAGTTGTGCTCTATACTACGCTCCAGTCTGTCATACCTATCCCAAACTTCTGTGTCTCTCAACATATTACACATTCTATACTGACCATCAGTTGGGTAAACTATAGGATTCTCATACTCGACTCTATTATATTGAGGATAATTCATTTGTTGTTCATGGGATTTAACCATATGTAAACGTCTCAGTTTCAAATAGTCAGAAATGCCATGTCCTTCAGAATTGCAGAATTCACATATGCTAATTACAGGTTTCAGAAATCTTTGAGCATAAGCATATGCCATATTCTCAATTACAAAAGAAAACACACAACACTCTGGCTATTAAAACGAAACAGCTCTAACAGTTGCTTATATCAATTCAATTCAATTTAATTCTAGTCAATTTAGTTCAATTTAATTCAATTCCTCGGCAACGGCGCCATAAAACTTGTTTGTGTTTTCCCAGCACTACACCAGAATATCTAATTAGATGTCCAATAACGTACCAGAAAAACTTGGATTTGTTACTTTTTTTTTTACTTAATTAATTTATCTTTATGCCTATTCTTTCTTTTAGAAGTAAACAAACAACCTTTAATACAATTTAGATATTGTAGGATCGTATGGCTGCACAAGAGGGGGGTGAATTGTGTATTTTTAATATTTTCTGAAATATAATTGAAACTTTAAATCTCAAAAACAAGTCGAGACAGTGTTTTCATAAAATCATTTTTATTCAAGGTTTCAATTACAATATACAATTCAATTCTCCTCAGAAATTGTAGATGTAATTATATATCGATACCATGTATCATCTAAACAATTTCATAACTACAAACAGAGAAAACTAATTTGTGGAATTTAAAATATTTCTCCCTGTTTGAGATCTTTCTTCTTCTTCTTTCTTCTTCAGCAATTCTTCAGTGACGAATATTTTGTCTTTCTATGCTTCACCGAATTTGCTTTCTTCTGATACTTCAAATCTTTAGTGACGAAAATCTTACCTTTTTATGCTTCATTGAATTTTCTTCAACTTGAGAGATTATGCCCGAAGAGGTGTTTTTGATCCCTGAAAAAGATTTTTCTTTTGGTGTGCAGGGATGGTTTGATCCTTGAAAAGATTTTTCTTTTTGTGTGCAAGGATGGTTTGATCAACGAGAACTCTATGCGTTTTATACTGTATCTTCATTTCATGCATATCCTCCACGTTTAATCACTACCAGTTTTCCACTTCTCCACGTCTTTTCTTTTTCCTTCATCGAAACACACACATTCCAACCCACGTTTATATTTTGAATTTCCTTTAATCATCAGTATTGGATCTCTGAAAAATTTCCTATAAAATAAACTTTCTCGTCCAAAAGTTTTTCATCAGTGTAATAAGAAGTCGTTACTTTAATGTTAACTAAACGAGTAACACAAGTATATACATATAACTTAACATTTCTAACTTAACGAGTTCACCATGTGCCATTTCACGTGACAAGTACTGTAGCTAACTCAACGAACTAAGTCCATGGTGTTATGCTATCTCAACAAACCAGCTTAACGTTTCTTTCGGAAGGTTAAACAATAACTCACCGAAAACAGTTTAAGTTTCAGATAGTTACGGATATAAGTCACCGAAAAACTCTTTATATGATAAAACTAGTGAGACACGTGTCAATACCTGAAAACATGACTTAAGTTACCTTTCGGATAGTTACGACTATAAGTCTCCGAAAAATTTAACTCATTGATTCAGTAATAACCAAATGTTTTTATAATAAGAATTTTATCACATGCAAAAATAACAACTTAAGTTTATAACGCTAACCTAACGCGTTGCCCTAGTGTTCAATATAGCAACTCAACGCGTTTAGTTATGTTAACTTGACGAGTTAAACATGTGCACCTCACGTGATACAATACAACATTCGTAACTTATAATTTCACCACGTGTATAACATTAACTTAATGAGTTCGTCTCTTCTTTTACTCACTAACTTAACGAGTTATCACATGACCTATTTTAACCTTTAAGCCTCTAACTTAACGAGTTCTCACGTGACCTCTATACAAACAAAACTCTAACTTAACGAGTTGTTTAAACGTGCACTGTTCATGATACAGAAGATATAACTTTAAAACATATCATGCTTTTCAATAAAACCACACGTTAACTTAACGTTTAGCTAAATGAGAAATTAATGCAACAAAATGACTAGTTATTAACTTCAGATCCAATACAGACAAGTACTTATATCAGTAAGCTTTTTTTGTATTAATTAATGATTTTAATTTCTTTTCACAAGCAATAGTAATTGAGCAAATATGATTATTTTCATTCAGCACACATCATCAAAACAAAAATACTCAACAATCTCCCCCTTTTTGATGATGACAAAACCATATTAAATCAATTATGAAATATGTTTAACTCAACAAAACACCTTCGTTGGGTTAACTTTTAATTCAACAAACTTGTTTGTTGACTTAAGTTCACTTAAGCTTATTTCTATTGTTTGTGTAAATTTTACCTCTCAGAACTAAAACTCTCAGATGTCAATAATTATATAAGTATCAGTTTTCTAATTATCATCTATCAGATTACAATAACCATTCAATGACATCTCCTTTTATAATATATATATGCAATTAAGATCATAATCATCTTTTTATAATATTTCTCCCCCTTTTTGTCATTAATCAAAAAGATAATTATAGAGAATATATATACATATATAATAGAATTACAACAACAATTTCTGTAAACAAGAATAATAATTGAACACATTTACAGAAAAATATATTGTTCAATGAATCAAACAAGTAATACAAACATTACATTTTGTATTCAGAAACAAACAAAAACAGTTATCGACCCCTCCTAAGTATATCACTTATAGCATTACATATTTTATCTCCTAGATGCCTAATATCATTTCTGATGTCGTTAAACACTGCATCTAAGTCAGGAGGTAGTTGGGTTTGCTGTTCTGCTTGAACTGAATAACTTTGTTGTTATTGTTGTATATGGTCTGTATCAGGTTGTTGTTGTTGTCGTTGAGGTTTATGCATGGCCTGTAATTTTTGCAAATCTTTGACACTAAATGCTCTCATGCCTTTAGTTTCAGAGGGCTAGTCAGATAAAGTCAATTGACTTGCAATGATTCTACATACAGCATCACCATAAAATAACTTTGAACTCATATGATGTAGTTGAGACATAAATACATCAAACCAATTTATTTGAATTCTATTCAGTAGGCCATAAGTTACATATAAACAGCTTCTGCTGACTTCCAAATTGTGTCCAACTCTCTGAAATAAATTTGCATGCAATATATTTGCAATAAACCTTGCCTCAACATTCAGATTTTCCATTAATCTCATTTCAGAATATACATCTAGAATTTTTGATAAAGACTGAATGTTCCATTCTAGTTGTCTTATCATGTCAAATCTGTTGGTAACAACAACACCTTCATTCTTTAATCCTAAAACTTCAAAAATTAACTCAGGAGACAATAGAAACTCCTATTCATTTATTTGAGTTTTCAGAAAATTTCCATTCTTGACCAGATTGCTATAAAAAGTTGCAATAAGTTCTGTGTATTGCTTCCATTTCGTTCTTACTGGTAAGAATTTAATGAGGCCTTGAAACTCAAATAGATCTCTTGTTTCCATCAAATTTCTGAATTTAATTGGACGAGCATGCAGAATCTGACATGTAATCAGATTATCGTATTTCTGCATTGCTTCTTCAGATCTAAAATGAATTGCATTACCTTGAATTTGTAATATTGTACACAAAGAAGGTGATACCTGAAGCCGTGATTCAGAGTTTAATTCATCTTCAGGAACCTCTTCTTCAAAATGAATGTCATGTTGTTCCTCTTCCAAAATATTATCTTGAAGCTGCTTAGGTAAGTTTGATTCTTCAGCTTCAACAATGTTAGGAACATTGTTAATATGCTCAACATTCATCTTTTCAGTCTCTATAGAATATTCAGAGTTCAATTTTTCCACAAATTCTACAGCTGGTGTATCTGCCTGTAATTGTTCATTTTGTTCAACAGATAATTCCATTGATTCATGCTGTGAATTCTCAGACTCTGCTTCTATAGATTCTGTAGAAGGCTGGTTAACTTTTAGCTCTTCTAGAGTCTTAACATTTTCAATATCTACTACTCCAGACAATTCAGCTTGTGAACTAGTTAATGCTTCAACATTGTCAATTATATCTGCAATAACTTGTTCAATGTCAGGTGCTTGATGCTCTGATTTATCAATATCTACATCATCAGGACTTGTACTAATAGAAAAACTTGAGCTCATATTTGACTTGTATTTCTTCTCAAGCTTTCTAACAAGGAAAAATAAAGTCTCATTATCTTCATCAGTTTCAGTATGCTCAGAACTGATGAGTTTATCAGATGCACAATAAGGTACAATGTCTAGACATACATTGTCCTTTGGAAATAAATTTTCATCTGATTTTCCTTTTTTAATAGACTTTGTTTCCTTAGACATAATTTTTCTGACTTTCCTTCTTCTATAACATTTCTGTTTCTCCTTTTCAAGTATTGTTGTTTTCTTTTCAAATTTCTCCATAAAAGTTTTCTACTTTAATTCTTCTAAGGCACTTTCTATTGCAACGGCCTTTCGAAGACTGTCAACTTTTGTTTTGTCTACAACAATATCTGATTCTACTTGTTTTGAATATAAAGGAGTAGGGATAGCTGATTCATGCTCTTCCTCAAATGCATATAGTCTTATACCATTTATAAGAGTTTAAGGAGTTCTATTTGATGAACCTACACCTTTTTCCAAATATTTTGCATACTATTCCAAAAATGCAATCTCAACACATTTCATTTTGTATTCTCTATCAAATTTACTACGAATACCCATGTATGTAATATTTGCATCAATATGTTAAAGTTCTTGTCTAACTTCATTTAGTATACCTTCAGGAAAGAAGTAATCTTTATAAATTTCAGCTAACCTTCTATCCACTCGAAGTAGTTTCTTGAACCAAGTACATGGAACTTCATCATTCTCTATTTCTTTTCCTTTTGCATCTCTTCTGCTTTTGCCTTTTCCTCTGCCATGACCTTTGTAGAACTTGGAGACCATCATCGCAGGTTGTAATAGCAACAAGCGGGAAAGATTTTCTTGACAAAGTTTACAAATAACCTAAGTGCCCGTGTAATAAGTATTTAAATAGGGATTTTAGGCGTATAACTCAACGTGAAGAGAAGTCGGGTTTAGAAATTAAATAAATATTGAATAAAGTTTATTCAATCAAAGTACCCGAAATATTCAAGTATAACTCGTTGAGTTAACTAACCTAACGAGTAAAACGCTGTCTAGAGGCATTTTTACATGTTACCTTATCTAACATAACGTCTAGTTAGTACACTTAAACAAGTTTCAGATGCTTCTAACTAAAACGTTCCGAAAACAACACACATGCTAAACTTAACATTATCTTGAGAACATTGTAGACTATTTGAACATTTTGTCTTTTGAATCTAAAATAGTTTATTTGTCTTTTTAAATTAGTTCATCAAGATTTTAAGAGTACATTAATTCAGATTAACTAAGATTTTTATTCTAAATTATATTAATCTGTTTTCGACATTTTTTAATGCTCCCCTTACAAATATACTTCAAATATATTCAATCAACATACAAAATATACTTGTAGTAACAATAGATGTTAAGTATAACTATACTTCTAAATTTTCTTTTTAGAAACTTCCGTTATCCTGAGATCATCAAAAATGATTTCCAGAATCAATTCCTACTGTATATGAATCAAAACACAACTTTGAACTCAATGTGATTAATTTAAGGAGAATAAAAGAATGTATCTCAAATAAACGTTTTCAAAAGTACTAATGTTGAGTCAATAAATCAGTAGTCATATTGGTAGAAACTATATGCGATTCAAAGATATCTATAATTAATGAAACAACTTTTTCTTTTCAAAACAGTAAATATTGATAATTTTCTTTAAAAGTTAGTTTGAAAAACTTGAATCATACAAGAGATTTCTAATGTACTCGTGTAATGAGCTTTCAGTCAACAATCCCAGATCTGATCAGGACCTTAGGTTGCCAGATTTAAAGAATCCTTTTTCAGGACAACAATCCTTACATACTTATCTGCTCAAGTACAAAAGGCTCGTGATCAAACTGATCAATAAACTCTCAAAGATTTTCACTTTGTAAGCACTTTTCATTTTAAGCACAATATATATGTATTCCATTAATACAGATGCAATAAAAACACAAATCTCATACAATTTTTACTTCTATGATTGTACTGAGAATATGAATCGGTTTCAATAAGCTTATACTTTTGATTAACAGTTTAAGATGAGTGACATATAACTTATTCTACAAGTTTAATCAATTAAGTCAAATTTATGCATGATCATATGCATTTTCCTTTATTCAAAGAAAACATTTAATCAAAATTTCAGAATGTCAGAAGTATTTAATGCTTTTCATTTACATTTCCACTTAAAATCGTAAAAACCATTAAAATTGATAAACTACTTAAAATCAATAAGATACTACTATGATTTTACAATAAATACATAATATCTTAAGCAGTAGTTTAGATATTACTTTAGATATTTATAATAAGTATATAATATCTATGAGGTGAACAACATCATCAATAATATTTATCTTTTTATGTGGAGTTTAAGCATTTTACACATCACATAGCCTACTAACTCAACGGACTATCCTCGTGGACTTAAGTTAACTCCACGAGCTTGTCTCTTCTTTATAATACTGTTATTTACAGAGGAATTCGGCCAACCATTGGGCGATTCCACAGATTGTAAATAACATCAATTAAGCTTTTTAATGCTAGTTAACATTGGATTTATCATTAAGAAATACTAACATTCAGATGATTCAAACATTAACCATTAAAATCTTTAAGTTTTTTATACGAACCAATTTCAGTAAATTGTAAAATTAAAACTAACATAAAACAATCACAAAACTGATACATATAACATTAATCACGATACAACACAAACAATACAACACTCAAATACAACATACAAACAAAGATAAATTGTTTTTTGGTATTTTTGTTTTGATGTGAACATGAAAATGGGCGAAAGGTGAAATGTAAAGTAATCTCACTTGATAGTAAATACTTCTGACACTACTTGCAACGCGATTACACCACTGAAAATTAAACCACTTACAATTCTGTCTCCTCTTCCTATAGAATCGCGAGTCCAGAATTGCAAGATTGTCTCCTCTTCAGCATACAGCATCAACCCGAAGCCAAGGCTAAAAGCTTTACGATCTCCTGAAATATGAGTCGGCACTTGGTGAAAATGTCTTCCCTTCCCGTGACGCGATCACTCCTCACAATGGTTGTCAAGCACTGTATTTGGCTCGGAATCGACCCGACATCAGGCAAGTATCCTCACAAACCTCCGATGATTGGTGATTATGGTGGTGATAATGATGGTTGGTGTGATACTTCAGAGAATCGCCGATACTGTTTGTAGAAAGCTCAGTGCTCTTCCTCTGTATACACTGGCCGTCCATCGATCACACTTTCTTCTTTTTTTCTTCTTTTCTTTTATATTTCTTCAGTAGTAACTGCTTTTGCTTGAATGATCGGTTGGATTTCCTTCCTTCAGATCAACGGCGATGCTTCCTTCTCCGTGCGCGATTGAATTCCTGCGTCATACGTGCAAACGTGGTTTTTCCTTCCAACTATCTGTTCCTGCAACCGCTATAGTGGCATTTTGGAAAATAACTATATAATACATGCAATAAATAAATAAGCTGCTAACCTAACGCGTTACTTTAGTGTACATTCATGTAACTCAGCGTGTGCAGTTATGCTAACTTAACGAGTTAAACATGTGCATCTCACGTGAAATTCTAAAGCATTTAAATTCAACACGTGCATAAAATACATGTAATAAAGAAATAAGCCGCTAACATAACGCGTTACCTTAGTGTATATTCATGTAACTCAACGCGTATAGTTATGCTAACTTAACGAGTTATAACTTAAGTAAATCTACCAGATCTCGACACGTGTACATCTGGAAATAATAAAATATTCTCTCTAAACATAACTGTTCGGCAATTTAAACATAACTATTCGATACATATTCGGTCTGTTAAACATAACTATCCGAAATATCAAAAAATTCAGATACTTAAGAATTTCAGTCTGCAACTTACCGACAGTTCATAAATGTACTAAATTAACATTAATTCCCCAAAATTAAGCAGATTCTTCAATTAAAGCATATAACAGTGCAATTATAACATAATGGCTTAATTCTCATATGATAAGCTAAATATTATGCAATTAACCATCATTTAACCGTTAATAATATGCACTTTTTCATTCTAAACACCTACAAATATCTAAATTTAATCTAATGTTGAAGAATGTATTTTCGTCTAGAGGTTTTGTAAATATATCAGCTAATTGATTTTTACTAGACACAAATTCTAATTTAATTTTTCCTTTAATTATGTTATCTCTTAGAAAATGATGTCTAACCTCTATATGCTTTGCTCTTGAATGTAATATAGGATTTTTGGAAAGATTTATTGTAGAACTACTGTCACAATAAATCTCAGTTGTATCATAAGATAATCCAAAATCTTCTAAAGTTTGCCTTATCCACAGAATCTGAGTGCAACACAGTGCAGCAGCAACATATTCAGCTTCTGTAGTAGAAAGTGTTACACAGTTTTGCTTTTTACTAAACCATGACACTAAATTATTTCCTAATAATTGACATGTGCCACTAGTACTCTTTCTATCAGATTTAGATCTTGCATAATCAGCATCAGTATATCCTATAAGATCTATTGAACTATCCTTAGAATAATACAGTCTGAAATTTTTAGTTCCTTGCATATATCTAAATATTCTTTTAACTGCAATTAAGTGTGATTCTTTAGGATTAGATTGAAATCTAGCACAAACACACACAGCAAACATAATATCAAGTCTACTAGCAGTCAAATAAAGTAAAGAACCAATCATACTTCTGTATTTTCTTTGATCTATAGATTTTCCTATGTCATCAATATCTAACTTTAAAGTAGTATTCAGAGGAGTTCCTCGAATCCTTGTATCATTAAAATTAAATTTCTTAAGCATTTCATCTGCATATTTTTCCTGATTTAAAAATATACCTTTATCCATTTGCTTAATTTAAAGTCCTAGAAAATATGAAAGTTCTCCTATCATACTCATTTCAAATTGATTAGTCATCTCTTCAAAGAATATTTCTATCAACTTATCAGAGGTTGCTCCGAAGATTATATCATCTATGTATATTTGAACAATAATCTGATCTTTACCATCTCTCTTAATAAATAGAGTATGATCCACTTTTCCCATGATATAGCCTTTTTCTATTAAAAAAGTAGACAATCTTTCATACCATGATCTAGGTGCTTGCTTCAAACCATATAAGGCTTTCTTCAATTTATACACAAAGTCAGGATTTTTAATATCTTCAAATGCAGGTGGTTGTTTTACATAGACTTCTTCATTAATTAAACCATTTAGAAATGCACTCTTTACATCCATTTGATATAATTTAAAATCCATATAACAAGCATAGGCCAATAATATTCTAATACTTTTTAACCTAGCTACAAGAGCAAATGTTTCATCATAATCTAATCCTTCTTCTTGTGTATACCCTTGTGCAACTAATCTAGCTTTATTCCTTATAATTTGACCAGTTTCGTTAGTTTTGTTTCTAAAGATCCACTTTGTACCTATTATGGACTGATTTTCTAGTGGAGAGACTAATTCCCATACATCATTTCTGATGAATTGATTTAGTTCTTGCATTGCCACTATCCAATTTTCATCAGATAATGCTTCTTGTATATTCCTTGGTTCCACTATAGAAACAAATATACACATACTATTTAAATTTACTGAAGCTCTAGTTTTAACTCCCTCATTAATATTACCAATGACTTGAGTAATGGGATGTGATGAAGAATAACGCCAATTTCTCTAATTTTCCTCAATATTCTCATCAACATCTGAAAGTCCATCACTTTCATCATTAGTTTGATCATTTAAGTTCATATTTTTGATTTTCTCAGATAAATCATCAATCTCTCTATTGATCTCTAACTCATTTGGAAAATTGATCATATCATCATTATCAACTTTAGATTGAGATTCTCTAAGAAAATTTTCATTGAAGTTTACATGGAGGGTTTCTTCAATAGTCCTAGAAGTCTTGTTATATACTCTATAGGCTTTACTTCTAGTAGAGTAAGCTACAAAAATTCCTTCATCTAATTTGACTTGAAATTTATCCCTTTTATCCTTAGTAATAAGAATAAAACACTTGCAGCCAAATGGTTTCATATAGGAAATTTTTGGAACCCTATTAAACATAATTTCAAAAGAAGTTTTATTAACATGAGGTCTTAAATGACTTCTGTTAATAATATAACAAGCTGTATTTACTACTTTAGCCCAAAGATTTTGAGATAACTTATGTTCATTCAACATAGTTTTGGCCATTTATTGAAGTGGTTTATTCTTTCTCTCAACAACACGATTTTGACATGGTGCTCTTGGAAAAAAAATTCTGTGATCAATGTCATGCTCATTACAATAGTTATCCATTTGATCATTATCAAATTCAGTTCCATGATCACTCCTAAGTTTTTGAATAGAGATACTTAGCTCATTTTGAACAAAATTGCAAAATATTTTAAATTTTTCAAAAATTTTTGTCTTAGATGCTAGAAAATATACCCAAGTGTATCTAGAGAAGTCATCTACTAAAACAAATACATACCGTTTACCACCAAGACTCATGATTCTTGTTGATCCAAATAGATCCATATGTATAAGTTCTAAGACTCTCTTGCTTGAAATATCAGTTTTGGATTTAAAAGAGTTTTTGTGAAGTTTACCTAACTCACATGCATCACACATAAAGTTCTTTGAGTATTTAATCTTTGGTAAACCTCTCACTAAATGTTTTCTATATAGTTTATGTAACAGTTTCATATTTATATGTCCAATCCTTCTATGCCATAGATATGCATCACTAGTTTTAGCTAGCAAACATGAATTTAAATCAACTACACCAGAAGGTAAAGATAAAATATATACAGAACCTTTTCTTTTAGTAATAAACTTAATTTCATCTGTATTTTTATCAATTATTTTGCATACATTATCTTCAAACACTACATAATATCCATTTTCAGTTAGTTTTATGACACTCAGCAAATTAAATCCTAGGTTTTCTACATATGGTACATTCGAAATAACACAAGCAGGAGTTATTTGAACATTGCCCATACCTATGATTTTATCTTTGCTTTTGTTTCCAAATGTTACACTTCCTTTCATGGTATTTGTAAAATTTTGTAATAGACTTTACTGTTCGGTCATGTGACTCGACGCTCCACTGTCTAAGATCCATTTTAATGTTGTTTCCTCCTGCAACACAAATTAAGAAAAACTTTTTCTTGGTACCCAATGTTGTTGAGGGCCAAGTTCATTAAACACATATTTCTTCTTTTTGTTTAAAAATAGTTTAACATTATCATTTATATTCTTATTAGTTGTAAGTACTATTGATTTATCATTAGCTTCATACTCACATATAGCATTATTGCTTTTACAATCATTCTTTTTGTTTTTAGATGTAGTATAATCAAGACCAAACAGATTTTTATCAGATGTTAATTTATTTTGGTCATTCTTATACATTTCAGTAAGTTCATACCAAGATTTTGTACTTGTATTAACATTTTCCGTATATACAAAATCCTTTTCTACACAAGAATTTTTAGTTTTATCACATGCAGAATGAGTAATTGGTCTAATACCAGTGTATTGAATTACATGCTTAGGTTTCTGAATTTTCAGTTTACTACAATTGTCTGAAATTTTAAAAACATTAGAAACTAAATTTCCAGAACAAGAAACAAGATTTTTAGAAACATTTATAGTCATGTTAGAAGTACAATTTGACAAATCACATTGATTTATATTATTACTGCATGATTCATCCTCTGAAGTACCTACTTCTACATATTTATTACCTTGTTTCATAATAAAAGGAATTTTAGTCTTAGATTTACTTGAACTGCAACTAATAAATCCTTTATTGGCTTGAGATTCAGGATATTCAGGATAATCAAATCCTAAGTCAAATTTATAAGACACCGCAGGGGTACTAATTAGTTTGTCTAACTTAGTTTGACTTAAATTCCATTTCTCAATGGTAGAATTTAAATCTCTCTCTCTCAGTTTTAATTTATCTATCTCTAATTTAAGTTCATTTATATTGTTTCTCAACATTTCGTTTTCAGATTCTATCTTTAATTTTTCAGCATTTATATTCTGTATTTGTTCATGCAAGATACATTCATTAAATCTAAATTTTTGCAAATCTCTAGCATGATTTTCATTATCACATTTAAACTTTTCTAATGTAGTAGATAGGAAACAATTTTCTTCTTCCATAATGGATAAAGATTTTCTAATATTCTTATTTTCCAATTTACATACTTTAAGTTTTTGTAGTAATGCATGATAAGTACATAATAATTCATCAAAGTTGAAATCTGAATGACTTTCAGGATCAGATATTACCTCAGACTCATTTGCCATGAAGCACACATGAGCAATGTCTTCTAACTCTTGTTCTCCTTCTAAATGTGAAGATTTTGATGCTGATTCCTCAGATTCAGACTCTTAAGACGTGTCATCCCAAGTGACCTTCAAAGTCTTTTTTTTGTAAAACTTTTTCTGAGTTTTTTGAGCCGTCTTCTTCTGATTTGTCTTACTTTGCTTTTCATTTTTCCTCATAGGACAATCTAGAGAAAGATGTCCAGGTTTCTTACAGTTATAACATACATACTTTCTAGATGAAGAATTCTTGTCATTTAGTTATTTTGACGTTGAAGGTTTACCATTTTTGTTTCTTTACTGTTTCCTAGCTTTCCATGCTTTCTTGAATTTCCTAGTCAGCAAAATCAAATCCTCGTTAGAATCAGTAGATATATCAGAATCTGAATTAATTTCGAAGGCTATTTCTTTCTTCATTTTTAGTTTGTTGTGACTCAGTGATTCATTTAACTGAACTTCATAAGCTGTTAAATTTCCTATAAGTTCATTCATAGTATAAACATTTCAATCTCGTGATTCCTCAATTGATGTTACTTTCTGAGACCATTTAGAACTTAGGGATCTGAGAATTTTCCTCACCAAATCCTTCTGTTCAAAATTCTTTCCTAAACATTTTAAAGAGTTTATGATATCAAGAAATCTGGAAAACATCTCAAAAATATTTTCGTCTTCATGCATCTTAAAGAGTTCATACTTATGAATCAACATGTTTATTTTGGTCTCTTTAACTTGAGAAGTACCTTCATGTGAAACTTCTAATGCATGCCACACCTCATAAGCAGATTTATATGTTGACACTTTACTGAACTGTTCATAACTCAATGCACAAAATAAAATATTTAAGCCCTTAGCATTTAGAGTTTCATTTTCTTTTTCAGTAATTGTCCAAGTATTATAAAGAGTAGTTAACAGAGTATATGGTTTAGAAATCATGAACCACAACTTATGATCTATACTTTGAAGAAAAACAGTCATCCTATATTTCTAATATTCAAAATGTATTCCATCAAATAAAGGAGGACGATTAAGATTTTGGCCTTCATATAAAGAAAAATTACCATTTCCAGTAGCCATCTTACCTTAAATTTTTCAACCTATTTTATTTTAAACAGTCTAAAAGCTTTAAAACAACTTGAGCCTTAAATCAAGAAAGTTAAACGTATGCTTAGATATTAATTTCTGTTTAAAAAATAAGGAAGTTAGAATAAGCAATGATATTAAATAAGTTGGTATAGATTTTATATCAAAGATTATTAACAAAGCTCTGATACCACTTGTAGGATGTATGGCTACACAAGAGGGGGGTGAATTGTGTATTTTTAATATTTTCTGAAACATAATTGAAACTTTAAATCTCAAAAACAAGTCGAGACAGTGTTTTCATAAAATCATTTTTATTCAAGGTTTCAATTACAATATACCATTCAATTCTCCTCAGAAATTGTAGATGCAATTATATCTCGATACCATGTATCATCTAAACAATTTCATAACTACAAACAGAGAAAACTAATTTGCGAAATTTAAAATATTTCTCCCTATTTAAGATCTTTCTTATTCTTCTTTCTTCTTTAGCAATTCTTTAGTGACAAATATTTTGTCTTTCTATGCTTCACCGAATTTGCTTTCTTCTGATACTTCAAATCTTCAGTGACGAAAATCTTACCTTTTTATGCTTCATTGAATTTTCTTCCACTTGAGAGATTTTGCCTAAAGAGGTGTTTTTGATCCCTGAAAAAGATTTTTCTTTTGGTGTGTAGGGATGGTTTGATCATTGAAAAGATTTTTCTTTTTGTGTGCAAGGATGGTTTGATCAACGAGAACTCTATGCCTTTTATACTGTATCTTCATTTCATGCATATCCTCCACGTTTAATCACTACCAGTTTTTTACTTCTCCACGTCTTTTCTTTTTCCTTCATCGAAACACACACGTTCCAACCCACGTTTATATTTTGAATTTCCTTTAATCATCAGTCTTGGATCTCTGAAAAATTTCTTGCAAAATAAACTTTCTCGTCCAAAAGTTTTTCATCAGTGTAATAAGAAGTCATTACTTTAATGTTAACTAAACGAGTAACACAAGTATATATATATAACTTAATGTTTCTAACTTAACGAGTTCACCATGTGCCATTTCACGTGACAAGTACTGTAGCTAACTCAACGAACTAAGTCCGTGGTGTTATGCTATCTCAACAAACCAGCTTAACCTTTCTTTTGGAAGGTTAAACGATAACTCACCGAAAACAGTTTAAGTTTCGGATAGTTACGGATGTATGTCACCGAAAAACTCTTTATATGATAAAACTAGTGAGACACGTGTCAAGACCTGAAAACATGACTTAAGTTACCTTTCGAATAGTTACAATTATAAGTCTCCGAAAAACTTTAACTCACCGATTCAGTAATAACCAAATGTTTTTATAATAAGAATTTTACCACGTGCAAAAATAACAACTTAAGTTTATAACGCTAACCTAACGCATTGCCTTAGTGTTCAATATAGCAACTCAACGCGTTTAGTTATGTTAACTTAATGAGTTAAACATGCGCACCTCACGTGATACAATACAACATTCGTAACTTATAATTTCACCACGTGTATAACACTAACTTAATGAGTTCGTCTCTTCTTTTACTCACTAACTTAACGAGTTATCACATTACCTATTTTAACCTTTAAGCCTCTAACTTAATGAGTTCTCACGTGACCTCTATACAAACAAAACTCTAACTTAACGAGTTGTCTAAACGTGCACTATTCATGATACAGAAGATATAACTTTAAAACATATCATGCTTTTCAATAAAACCACATCTTAACTTAACGTTTAGCTAAATGAGAAATTAATGCAACGAAATGACTAGTTATTAACTTCAGATCCAATACAGACAAGTATTTATATCAGTAAGCTTTTTCTATATTAATTGATGATTTTAATTTCTTTTCACAAGCAATAGTAATTGAGCAAATATGATTATTTTCATTCAGCACACATCACTAAAACAAAAATACTCAACAGATATTAATTCCAATTTGTACTTTAACTGCAAGTGCACAGTGTCTATTGTATCAGTGTGCAAGTACAGGTCAATTCCATAGGGAATTGCTGAAGAATTTGAGAACTATTTGTTTGTTAACAATCAAATTTATATATTCAATAAGCTCTTCGTTGAATTACAATTAACTCAACAGACAAAGTTCGTTGAGTTATGGCTAACTCAACGGACTAACCTCGTGGACTTAAGTTAACTCCACGAGCCTGTCTTTTCTTTTTAATACTGCTATTTATAGAGGAATTTGGCCAACCATTGGGCGATTCCACAGATTGTAAATAACATCAATTAAGCTCTTTAATGTTAGTTGACATTGGATTTATCATTAAGCAATACTAATATTCAGATAATTCAAACAGTAACCATTAAAATCTTTAAGTCTTTTGAACGAATCAATTTTAGTAAACTGTAAAACTAAAACAATATAAAACAATCACAACATTGACAAAGATAACATTAATCACGATACAACACAAACAATACAACATACAAACATAGATAAATTGTTTTTGGTAATTTTGTTTTAATATGAACATGGAAATGGGCGAAAGGTGAAATGTAAAGTAATCTCACTCGACAGTAAATAGTTCCGACACTACTTGCAACGCGATTACACCATTGAAAATCAAACCACTTACAATTTTGTCTCCTCTCCCTATAGAATTGCGAGTCTAGAATTGCAAGATAATCTCCTCTTCAGCATACAGGCATCAACCTGAAGTCAAGGCTAAAAGTTTTATGATCTCCTGAAAATATGAATCGGTGCTTGGTGAAAAAGGCTTCCCTTCCCGCAATGCGATCACTCCTCACAATGGTTGTAAGGCATTGTGTTTGGCTCGAAATCGACCCGACATCAAGAAAGTATTCTCACATACCTCTGATGGTTGGTGATTATGATGGTGGTAACGATGGTTGGTGTGATACTTCGGAGAATCGCCGATACTGTCTATAGAAAGCTCGGTGCTCCTCCTTTATATACACTAGCTGTCCATCGATCACACACTTTCTTCTTTTTCTTCTTTTCTTTTATATTTCTTCAGTAGTAACGACTTCTGCTTGAATGGTCAGTTGGATTTCCTTCATTCATATCAACGACGATGATTTCTTCTCCCTGCGTAATACATGCAATCGTGATTTTTCTTCCAACTGTCCTGTTTCTACAACTGCTGCAGTGGTATATTAGAAAATAAATAGTCCGTAGAGTTACAGATAACTCAACGGACTTTCTTCGTTGATTTAACTATAAAACACGTGCATAAACTTAACTATCCAATGCTCAAGTGTATTTCGGATACTTATAAACTTAACTATCCAATGCTCAAGTGCATTTCAGATAGTTACAAACTTAACTATCCGATGCTTAGGTGCATTTCGGATAGTTACAAATAACTCACCGATATATAACTTAAGTAAATCTACTAGATATCGACACGTGTCGACAGTAGTTTAATCATAAAATAACATTTCGGAGAGTTACAGGTCTAACTATCCGATGCTCAGATGCATTTCAGATAGTTACAGTTAACTCACCGAAAATCCACTTAAGTCACTTTACCAGAACATGACATGTGTCCTCAGCTATTTTATAAATAAAAAGAGATTTCGAAGAGTTATACATATAACTGTCCGATGCCCAATTGCAATTTCAACTAGTTATCGATAACTCACCGAAAATTCACTTAAGTCATGCATTATGGTTTCGACACGTGTACTTCAGGAAATAATAAAATATTCTTTCAAAACATAACTGTTCGGTAATTTAAACATAACTATCTAACATGTTCAGTTTGTTAAACATAACTGTCCGAAATATGTTTTGTATGTTAAACATAACTGTTCGAAATATGTTCGGTATGTTAAACATAACTGTTCGAAATATCAGAAAATTCGGATACTTAAGAATTTCACAGCCTGCAACTTACCGATAGTTCAGAAATGTACTAAATTAACATTAATTCCCCAAAATTAAGTAGATTCTTCAATTAAAGCATATAACAGTGTAATTATAACATAATGGCTTAATTCTTATATGATAAGCTAAATATTATGCAATTAACCATCATTTAACCGTTAATAATATGCACTTTTTCATTCTAAACAAATCATTTGTGTGAATTCAAGGAAATAAATTCTTAAGATTCTATAGTATAAAAGGAAGGTGATTTTGGAAATTCACATAGCTCCCCCCTTAGAAATGTGAGAATCCTCCCTTATTTGTTGATAGTCGACCATTGTTCCTTGGTAAACTCAATCTAGTTAAGTTGTGCTCCCTTAGTCGCAACATCCTTTGGCAATTACAGAGAAATTTTAATTATGTAATTTGATGTTTATAATACCTTCTATATCTTCTTAGTTCTCCTCCTTTATTAGGATATGTTTAACAACTACTATATATATATATATAGAATTTTCACTACCAATCACTTAAAAAGAATATGCAACTAATGATAGGTTGTGAATATGATATTCTTGTAAATAATTAATGTGATCTCTAAATTAGTTATCAAGACTTCATATTCAACTTGTTTCTTTGACTTTTTCTCAATTAAGATACACAAAAAGTATATAATATTTCATTATGGTGCGAAGAATGTAAATCCCACCCAAAGATGTGCATCTTCATCTTCTTCTTCTTAAAAATGTAAATCCCACCCAAAGACGTGTATCATTTTCTTTCACTTCTCTAATACTTGCATGTCATTACAACTTTCGTTAATAAAATTTTGTTGTCAACAAGACGTGACAATGTAGCTTGCCATGCTTGTGCATTTTCTTCAAACCACACTCATCAATGGAATTATTTAGGACTAACACCAAAATAATAGAGTGTATAGATTAATCATGGCACACAAGATGGATGGGTATATAGGGAGGGTTGAGGAGATTTCAAATGGAGAGGAGGGATAAAGGTTTGGAGAGTAGTACAGTGCTACCTTGCATTGTTCTTGATAGTTGCAATGTTTAGTTCAAGTAAGATCTCCTTCTTCTTCTTCCTTGTAGCAGCACAAGTGGCGACAAACATTATCCCTTTCACAGGTAAGTGGTTATTTGATATCAATCAATCATGTAGCTACACTTTTCCTTCCAATATATCACCCATACTTGTAATTTGATGTTCATAATGCCTTCTATATCTTCCCAACTCTCCTTCCTAATTAGGCATTTAAGGTTTTAGATTTGTGGAATATTAGACCAACACCAAATTAATTGAGTGTATAGATTAATCATGGCACACAAGATGGATGGGTATATAGGGAGGGTTGATGAGATTTGAAATGCAGAAGAGGGATAAAGGTTTGGAGAGTAGTGCAATGGTGTCTTACATTGTTCCTAATAGCTACAATGTTCAGTTCAAGTATGATCTCCTTCTTCTTCCTCCTTGTAGCTGCACAAGTGGCTACAAACATTATCCCTTTCATAGGTAATTGATTATTTGATACCAATCAATCATGTATTTACATTTTTCCTTCCAATATATTGCCCATACTTGTAATTTGATGTTCCTAATGCCTTCTATATCTTCCCAACTCTCTTTCTTAATTAGGCATTTAAGGTTTTAGATTTTTGGAATATTAGACCAACACCAAAATAATTGAGTGTATAGATTAATTATGGAACACAACATGGATGGGTATATAAGGAGGCTTGAGGAGATTTCAAGTGGAGAGGAGGGATAAAGGTTTGGAGAGCAATGTAGTGCTACCTTGCATTGTTCTGATAGCTGCAATGCTTAGTTCAAGTATGATCTCCTTCTTCTTCTTCCTTATAGCTGCACAAGTGGCTACAAACATTATCCCTTTCATAGGTAAGTGATTATTTGATATCAATCAATTATGTATCTACATTTTTCCTTCCAATATACCACCCATACTTGTAATTTGATGCTTATAATGCCCTCTATATCTTCCCAACTCTCCTTCTTAATTAGGCATTTAAGGTTTTAGATTTTTGGAATATTAGACCAACACCAAAATAATTAAGTGTATAGATTAATCATGGAACACAACATGGATGGGTATATAAGAGGCTTGAGGAGATTTCAAGTGGAGAGGAGGGATAAAGGTTTGGAGAGCAATGCATTGCTCCTGATAGCTGTAATGTTCAATTCAAGTATGATCTCCTTCATCTTCTTCCTTGTAGCTGCACAAGTGGCCACAAACATTATCCATTTCATAGGTAATTGATTATTTGATATCAGTCAATCATGTATCTACATTTTTCCTTCCAATATATCACCCATACTTGTAATTTGATGTTCATAATGCCTTCTATATCTTCCCAACTCTCCTTCTTAATTAGGCATTTAAGGTTTTAGATTTTTGGAATATTAGACTAACACAAAAATAATTGAGTGTATAGATTAATCATGGAACACAACATGGATGGGTATATAAGGAAGGTTGAGGAGATTTCAAATGGAGAGAAGGTATAAAGGTTTGGAGAACAATGTAGTGTTGTCTTGCATTGTTCTTGGTAGCTACAATTTTCAATTCAAGTATGATCTCCTTCTTCCTTGAAGCTACACATGTGGTTAAAAACTTTATCTCTTTTATAGGTAATTGATTATTTGATATCAAGTAATCATGTTTCTGCATTTTTTCTTCTAATATATCGCCCATACTCGTAATTTAAATCTAGTTTTAATCCACATACAACGTAATGTAAGTGAATTATATTAAATATATGATTATATTATAATGTTTGACTTTTTAAAATTATAAACTTGAAATTAAATTAGAAGAAATTACTTTCTTAAAGAAAACACCTATGAAGTTAAATAGTAAAATTTACTATTTGTATAACATTATAATTAACTTACATTTAATTATCAAACATTATAATTAAATTAAATAATACAAATTGATTAACTTACATATATCATTAAGCCACTTTTATTTGAAGGGAAATATATACTTCCTTGACAAACAAGATAAAGCAGGATAACAAGGAAGCTTTCCATTATATTTTGATTGTGAATTCAAAATCCACTGAAAACTAAGATTTCAAAAGAAAATGTTAATTTTGAAAAAAGAAAAGCATATGCCACCTTAGAATTTCAGGAAAAGAAACTTCCACTACTGGGAATATGACATAAGCAATCGGCGTTGGCCAGGAGTCGAGGCGGTCGTCGGAGTGAATTATGGCACGATGGGCAGCAACCTCCCGCCGCCGGACAAAGTGGTGTCTCTCTGCCATTCCAGTCACATCCAGAAGCTCCGCCTTTTCCACCCGAACGCCACAGTCCTCACCGCCCAGGAGGCCGAGCCATTCATGAAGCCCATCGCCGCGCACTTGGCTGCCGTAAATGTGTCTTTGCTTGTCAACGTGTATCCGTATTTTGCCTACTCCGAAAACGTTGGTCAGGTCCGTCTTGACTACGCGCTGTTCGAGGCGAAAAATGTGGTAAGACAGACCCGAAGCATTACACCACATCAACATCTTATTATTATTCCTCCATCTGCCGGTCGATGTTATTACACTCGACACATGCAGGTTGTTCGTGATGGGCCGTTCGAATACACCAACATGTTCGACGCGATGGTGGACTCGATCTACGCATCTCTGGAGAAGGTCGGGGCGGCGGGAGTGGAAGTGGTGGTGTCGGAGACCGGGTGGCCGTCCGACGGCGACGGAATGTCTGTGGCCACCATCCAGAACGCGATGACGTACAACAAAAATGCGGTGGTGCACGCATTGAGCGGGTTGGGAACGCCAAGGAAACCGGGGAGGGCGATCGAGACGTATATCTTCGCCATGTTCAATGAGGACCTGAAGCCCGGCGCCGCCATAGAGCGGCACTTCGGGCTCTTCTACCCGAACATGACCGAGGTCTACCCCGTCGATTTCAACCCAAGTGGGTGAGTGATCGATTCATCTCGTGTGATTTGTTTTTTTTTTTAATCTCGTGTGATTTGTTTTTTTTTTTTAATCTCGTGTGCTTTGTTTTTGTTGAACAATTCATCATGATTTCTTTGTTGTTGCACGTTTCACTGAGGTTGATGAAAATTATAACTATCGTTTTGCTTCGATAATTAAATATTTTAATTATACTTCTGTTACAATGCTTGTTGTTCAACCTTTAAGGGGGTTTGTGTCTTAAAATTCGTTAGTGCAAGGTAGAATATTTAAATAGAAAGAAAATGAAAAGTTTGGAATCATCGAAAATGAAATGTTTAAAACGTTTAAATTTTTGATGAAATTTTGTGTACATATAAAAAAGTTCAGAAAAATTTTAACAATTGTGTAAATTTAAAAATAATGATATTTAACATGTCTATTAATATGATTAAATAAATTGATAATATTGAAAGCTTTAATGAAGCTTATATCATTAATATACTTTAATTATATAATACAAAAGAAATTATATAAACTTGAATTTTATCTCTTATAATTGTTATTATAAAGAAGAAATATCAACATTGTAGTTAAAATAATTTCATATAAATAGATTTTTATAAATTCAAATACATCACCTTTTATAAGGTACAATAATCTGTAATATTACATAATATTTATTAATAAATATACAATGATCAATAAAAATGAACTACAATGTTCCTAAAAATTCTCTCTTCCTTCTTTTTTTCTTCGTTGTGCACGGTTTGCCACTTCTTTCTTCGTTCTCCTTCCTTGTGCTAGTGAGCGCCAACAAGATCTCCATCTTTGTCTAGGAGGTACTTGATTCCTTATTGCCTGACCACCCAAGTTATTTCGTCTTTTCTCTCCTTCCTCGTTCGGAATGTCTCGGAGTTGATCGGTGTTTCTGTACTCGGTTTTGTTCTATTGGTGGAATCCTCTTTCGGTCTTCCTTCTCAAGATATGGGCTTTCGTGAACTTTCGCTCCTGATCTGGTTCTTCCAAGTTGTTGCAATGGTCTTTTTTTTACTCTCTCTGACTATTTCCAAGTTGTATGCTTTTAAATCTTATTAAGATCAAACAATTATCATTTGGTGTAAACGCAATGGTCACTTACATCAAAATGAGTAGTTTAGATATTTTTCTCAATTATCACAATGTTGAAATGCAATCATGTTGATGTCTCCTCAATAACACTGGATCAATGCAAGGTCTCAATTGTTACACTGCCATATTTTGTTCTTATGTCATTTAAAGGACATATCTCATACTTATCTTCTCTAGTAGATGTATTTTTGGTTAGCAATGCTACATGGATTTCCAAGGATGAGTTTTTCAGATCTTAAGGTTGGATGAAATCTATTCTTTTTCGGTCTTCTGTTATCTAGGAAAGTGATGACCGCTGTCTGAAAAGAGTTAAGTAGCATTCTGGCATTCCTTTTTCATCTAAAAGATTGGTTAGATCATTTACTTTTGCGATGGCTAAAAAATTGCCTCTAGTTTTTCTAAGGAGTTGTATACAAAGTACTAAAGCTGAGTTTGCGATGCTTATTCTTAAATTTGTTATGAATACATTGAACATATGAGTTATAAAATCTATAGAAAAACTTATGTAAGATCTAAAATCAATCTACTGTGTATAAGAATAAAAATATTCTATTGAATTGTGGAATTTGTTCTAGATGTGTTAGAGGGTCCATTTAATAAACTTGAGGGGTGGGTAACCTCCTAGCCGTGGAAAATTGAAAATCCACCCATGTGCCTAGACACCACAGGTCTTGTTCCATAAGAGGATCAATTTAATAAAACAGATGGCTGGGTTTGTAACTGCTTAGACAAGAAAAATTGCACAGGCACCTGCCTTAATAACAATGACACACATTTGCATTGTTAATGCTACAAAGTTAATGCCCGTGTAGGTGTGGACTACTTGAGTTCGGTGAATTTAGGAGCCTATTGTCTCTAATATATTTAAAATGCAAACCAAACAAGTTAAGCCTGCCTTAGGTTTGGCCTGGTTCAACCCAACTTACAGATTAAACCGATAATTCCATCCTCTGTTGTAGAATGTTGGCAATTGGTCCAATTTAGTTCAGTATTGTTCATTTATCATTTTAATTTGAAGGAAACTTAATGTCTTCTACCTGGTCTTCTCTTGAGTTTTTCGCACAATGGTCCATTTACAATCTATTCAAATCACATTCTAATTAGATAAATGTTGAATGGAGTTATTCTACACTTTTTAGATGGAGTACTAGGAAGTGGAATTTGAGCAAAGACAAGAACATGCATTTTCTTCTTCTAGCCCTATAAAGAAAATGACCTGTAACACATTTTGGGCCGCCGAAGAGTGTGGTACATTATCAACAGGAGTTTGTTGAGCATTGAACCATTTTGATATTTCATTCTCAACCAAATAAATGCACATTCTATGTGGAGCTAATCTTTTTTCACTTGGTTTGCTTAGCTTTCCTTTTGCACAAACCAAAATATTTTATTCTTATGTCATTTAAAGGACATATCTCATCCTTATCTTCACTAGTAGATGTATTTTTGGTTGCCAATGCTACATGGATTTCCAAGGATGAGTTTTATCATCTATAATTTTTAGTGGCAAACCATTCCTAATCTGGAATTTTAATCTATTTGTGCTTGTGCTTGTTGGAAAGATTTCCTTTTACACTTGTCATAGACATTGATTTCCTTTTAACCTTTTTATAGACTTTTTAAGCTTAGGAGTAGGCTACAGTTTGTCTTGAATGCAACTACCTTTTAAGTTTAGAATGATAATAGGCATTTAACTAGTGTCATTGGATGAAAATGATTTATTTCATTAAAATAATTGCAGTTCTAAATTCTAGTTTATTGTCTTTACTGAGTTCTGCAAATTTTAGCAGCTAACATCATCTTCAAAGAAGAAAGTGCAATCAAAACATTGAGTTTGAGTAAACGTTTGGCATGTTTTTACATGATTTAAAAGTTTAAAGTGCATATTTCTGCCTTACACCTGTACATTTTTTTTATTGCTGACTATGACTATTGCAGTTCATGCTCATGTGCTAAATTCTTACAACTCCCAAATCATTGATTAGTCCAAATGAATTTTTTATTGATTAGTCATTATTTTTCTAAATATATATATTTGATTAGTCAATCAGTATTTAACTTCATACTTGGTTAACTATAATATATTAGAGCCAATGTAAAAAATATATAATATATTAGAGCAGCAGATGTATTATTCCTTTTTTCAACAACCACTCAGCCAGTTTTGTACATTTTTGGATATGAAGATTATGACGTAATATTTAGCAAAAGGTATTACTTTTCAAACTTAAACTGCTAATAAAACTTGGGTTCAAAGGTAATTAAGACATCTGGACCTACTACTGTTGCATGTTCACATCTATGTTAAACTGAAACTATATTATATTGATGTCTCTCCATCTTCTATTTTGTTTATTATTATCTTTTACCACTTAAAACTCCTCATATCTATTTATTATACGAGATCTGCGTTATAAATGCATGGTTAATATGTTGGTTTGTTGAAAAGAATGCATGAATGAACTCATTGCTTATGATTTATATATATGTTGCAATTTAGATATGACTTCTTTAAATAACATAAGTCAAGGTGGAGGAAGAACTTATACAAGTTGAAATGCAAAAGTTGATCAAATATTTTAAAGTTTTTTAGAAGATGTCTTAAATGAGGGAAATAGAAAATCATATGATGGAAAAATCGAAATAGAAACATAGAAGAAAGTTAGATAAATATAATAAAGAGACAAATGTAAGAATAAAAAGAAAAATATTGATAGTTAGATAAAAACATGACAACAAATATATCGAAACTACACAAATTATAAATCAACATGGATGAGGATAAAATTATATCCAAGGTCATATAAACATTTCAAATGAAGTATGAAATGAATTTGTTAAGATAACTTTTTTATATATAGGTAACTAGCATGTGTTAGAAATATATACTAAACCAATTTTCAATCTAATTGTAAAAACATCCAAATTGTCATTTGCTAAAAGGAAAGTCATGTTTTATTTATGAATAACTTTAGATGTTATTTGAAGATAATATGGTTACAAGAAATACCAACAAAGATAATCAACATAATAATGAAGTCAAACAAGATGTACCTAATCTTGATGTAGAAGAAGAAATGACACTACCATCAACTCAAAGTCAATTTTACACCACCAACTGAAAGTCTAATGGACATTGATGCTAACATATTTACAATGTCTGGTTCTCCATCAAGAAAATCTAATGAGACTAGTAAGAAGAGGAAATGTGCACAATCACATGTAGAGTTACAATAAATCGTCATCTCTTCATTTAAAGATACTACAAATGCTATTATAAACTTATGTGAAAAAGAAGATGACAAAGTTATACAACGAATGGTCTACTATGATAATGTGACTAATATACAACAATGTCAACCTGAGGTTCAAGAGTAGTAGACTAAAATACAAGATAAATTATTGGCAATAAAAATTAAAAGAAGGAAATTGTACCTCTAATGCTATGCAAGCATTACTACAAATCTTATGTCTTACTAACACATGAAAATTCAAGGCTATGACTTTATTATGAAATGATGATTTAGGAGAGTAATTTATAAACCTCCTAGAGGATATGAAATTAAAATGGTTATAATATAATTTATCATAGATGCACTTTTACAAATGTTGATTATATGAATCTATATTGTGAAGACCTTAATGTTGTGAACAATGCATTATGTTAAATTTTTGAGACAATGATGATGACATTGTTTTATGTTTAGACTCACCTATTTGATATTTTATGTTATGAAAATGTTATACTTATTGTTATGTTATTTCACCAATTGAAAGCTTACTTTTTCAAGAGATCATTAGGTAGTTTAAGAATGTGCACTTATGTTATTCTTTCTTAGTAGGAAATAATTGAATTGACGGGTATGGATTAGTTAAAGAATTTGCTTGAAGAAGATGATGATGAAACACAGACAACAAAGACTACTTTCATTATAGAGAATCCTTACAGAGTTAAATCTATTTCAAGTACAATGTCTATTACTACACATCACATTTATAATGGAGAATGATAAGACTACGTTAAAAGATTATTAGATCATTCACTAACACATTAAACATATAATTGTTGAAAGATATATAGTATGAGTTAAACATGTTTTCCTTAAATTTTACAATTATTAAGAAGAGAATGTCAAATAGCAAATACTAGCAACATCAATGTTTGTAGGATCGTAGTATCACAAAAAAGAGAGTGAATTATATTTTTAGAAATTAAAAAATTTTTAGCAGGTAAAATAAAAGCATAAAACATTCACAAATATAATTCTAATCTTTATTGATTAAAAAAAGAATTTACATTCACTTTTCAGCATAATTTCCTATTTGTCAGTTATGATATAATAAAATTTGAAATACAATTCAAAGAGAAAATAATAACTTTATTCTAATCTTATTTGAATTGTATAATTAAATCTGATCTTTATGCACGTAGTTTATTTTCTTTTGCTTAACTTCTATATCTTTTCTTCTTCTATCGTTGAATCTTCTAGACTTTTTACATTCTAGTTCTTCTGAATTTGCTTGGAATTCGAATTCCTTTTAATGTTGGAGAATTTTTCTGAACTAGAATTGAATACTTTTACTTGGAATTTTTGTGTGTGATGAGATCGAAATTTTGGGTTGATCATAGTGTAACTTGTACTCTCTATTTATAATAGTCAAATTATAAGTTCATGTTCAACTTATTCATCCAATTAATCCATAATCTCACGTATTAATTTAAATTTACATTATCCATAATCTCTACTATCTTTTTGAATTTTCACTATTTCCACTATTATTTTTGAATTTCCACGATTTCTTATCGTAGATCAATCGAAAATTCTTTTTCTTAGAGATTTGTAGAATATCTTCTAAATCATCGCTTTAGTTGAACACTTATCCTTTAAGATCTATAAAATCTCGAACATTTATTTGTAACTCTTCGAGTTTTTACACCTATAAAACACGTGACTGAAATAAGAAAACTTATTTATTTGTTAGTCACTTTTTAAAACTTAAATAGTTATCTTTTCATACATATAAAAACTCGAATAGTCATCTAACTCTTCGATTTTCATTATTGAACGTACATGAAAAACATGTAAAAACTTAAAACATTAAAAATGCACGTGTAGATAACTTAACTATATGAGTTTTTAACATAACTCTTCGACTAACTAGAAACGTTAAAACTATCTGAAACTTTAACAATCCAAAAATTTAACTATCTAAAATTTAACTATTTAAAAGTTAACTATTTGAAACTTAAGTGAAACTTTTCGAAAACTCATCAACATCTAATTATGTGACTATTATACTTAAACTTATTTATAGTTATTAAAAATATTTATCATCAAAATAAAATTCCTAACAATCTTCCTCTTTTTTATGACGACAAAATCTAACAAGTTTAAATAATTTTTCTCCTTTTTTTGACATTATAAAAAGTAAATATCATATATATAAGGAAGAAAAAACTTGTTAAGTATATATTTCAAAAAGAACTTCAAACATGAATAAAAATTATTTAATTAATAACTATTTTAAACAATAACCGTTGAAAACAAGTATGTGAAATATATATTGTAAACAATTTCATAATTTTTCGCAACAAATTATAATTTATGAAATCATGTAATAAATAATTTGTTTTTATTTACAAGCCTCTTTGTCTTTGAAAAATATCTAACAAAGTATCTGAAATTTTCTATGTAATTTCTATACTAACTTTGTTTATTTGATCAATAACTTCTTGATCTAAATCTGTATTTTGAGTTTATGTTGGTTACTGTAATGAATCTATATGTCTATATGTGTGTTGTTCGTATACTATATGTTGTTGTCCTAGTGTTGATTGTTCTGACTGTTATTATTGCTATTCTTGTTGATCTTGTTATTGTTGTTGAATTACAGGTAGATCTATTATATGTTGCAGGTTGTTAAATATATGTCTGATTCTTGTATATTTGAAACAAGAATATCAATTTTTACTATTAAGTTTGAATAAAAATAACTTATAATTTTTGATAGCGTGAGATGAGCTAGTTGTTATAGAAGTAATGTCAACAAACCTTAAAACTCAAACATTTTTTTAATGTTTGTCATCCCTTCAAACTTAACTAGTCTAGAATATAAAGTTGTAAAAGTTTTATATGTTTGAAACCTTTCCTAACAAGATCCATTTCTGAACTATAATAGTGTGTTATTTTCTAAATTCTGTTCAAGATTAGGAATTTTCTTGTCATTTACTTTTAACCTAGGACTTATTTTAATATTTTCATCAGCAGCTAAATGTTTAGATCTTTCAGAACTAGTTGAATTTCTATCAAAACCAATATAAATGTCTGAAATATCTGTAATTATTGTATCAACAATGCTTTGAGCTTCATCTATTTGAATTTGTTTAGACATATCAACAACTATTATTTGTATATCATTATCAATAGTCTCTATTTAAATATCTGTATCAACATTTATTTCTATAATTCTACTGTGAAACAATTGTTTATTTTGCTAACTATATACAGTTATGAACAAATAACATGTATATTGTAAAAGACATAACCATATATATATAATCCAATATAAGTAATTATACCAAAAATTTATATTCTCAACTTGAGATACAGTAAGAAGAAGAATATCTGTATATTTCTCTTCAAATGATATATCTTCAAAATTCATAGACTTTATGTTTGTTGATAAAAATATTATTAAAATCAATATCATTCGTATATGTATAATCAAAATTTCCTACATTTCTTATTTCTATAGAAAAAGAATGTTGTCTTGTAGTAGTACGTAGAAAACTATCTATTATATTAAAAGAAACATTATAAGTCAATATGACACAGTACCTTAAAGTATATGCTTTTAAGCTAATATTTGTCACATCTACTAGTATTCCTAAAACGAAATTTTGTTTAACTTTTAGAATGGAAAAGAGTTTTCCATTTCATAATGATTCTTTTCTTTGCTGCAAATTTCTTGTACATCTACAGTTAGTCTAAAATATTCAATGGTCTTTTTCTTTTGACTATATATCTGTAATGTCTTGGATTTTTCTAGTGGTTCTAGGATTTGCTTGATTTCACCCAATAGAGGTACCTGTGCTTCTAATGGTTCAACAAGTTGTCTAAGTTGTAATAAAGGAATATAAAGTTTTAAACCTTCAACCTCAATCATCTTTAACTGATAAACAGTTTGACTTTCATTATGAAGGCTTATTTTCCAGATTGTTGTTTTCTATTTATTTCTAAATTTCATATAAAATAGTTAGGGGAAAATAATTTTGGAAATATAACCTTGATAATTTCCTATTGGTATTTTCTATTAATGGTCTCCACTTCTTTCCATAATATGTCATGAATTATATCGATTTTTCAAGTACTTGTCTAGAACTAAAAACAATCTTAGGGTCAGGTTGTACCATTCTTTTTCATAAATTTAATGCTAAAATCTCTATCTATTTTAGTCTAAATTGGTTTCAGCATAATTTCAAATAAATTTCTAACAGAAATTTCTCTTCTTGAACAAACTTTATTTCATGCAAAATTTTAATGAAAAATGTATTCCTCGAGTAAATATCTTTAATCTTACTTTTAATTTTCTAAAGTTCTATCTCTTTCTTCTGAACTTTGGTCATTTTACCACATCCTAACATTATTGATTAAGCTCTACTTTGTACTGTAGAACTTAGAGAAAGTAAAGATTTGCAATCTAGCGTTACGAATGTAGAAATATAAAAGTTTATTAGTAAAACATTTATAACTCTTCAAGTTTATAAACAGATAATTGAATTCAATCATTAAAATCATAAATATAAGATTTGTTTTTCATAAATAACTCAAAAACTTACAATAAATATATGAGTTTTACAACTTAACAAAGATGAAGACTTAGCATAAATATTCGTGTAAAGAAAATAAATTTTGACTTAGTAAAAAAGACAGAATAAGAAACTCGAAGACGTATGATAACTATTCGAATTTTATGAGCAGCAAAGCATATAACTATACAACAAACTAGAATAATTACTATCATATTTTAAGTCTAACATAAAGATATAATAGTGTTATGTTAATTGTTTGAGTTTCTTGGACAAATATACTAAAAAGTCGAACGCTCAAACATAATTGTTTAAGTTTCTTAAACAAATAAAGTATAAGAATTTAAAACAGAAACTTAAATAAAAACTTAACTATTCGAATTTGTAGAATAATAAAACATAACTATTCGAAAAACTCAAATGGTTATTTATCTATTTGTGAGAAATGCATAACTATATGTTAAATGAACTAAATTAGTTTAACTTTTTATCTATGTAAGTTTTAGAATAGTTTCATTTAAGTGGTTTTGCTCTTCCTATGTTAATGTATTAAAGATAAACCATAGCATACTTAAAACTAGGTTACTAAGCCTTAGTATATAGATTTTGCATTAAATCCAAATAGCTGACTTAAGTGGGTTGTCAAGCTCCAATTTATAGATTTTTCATTTAAGGCATATGGCTTACTTTAAACTAGGTTGCAAAGCCTAAATATATAGATAAAATATCTCTCTTTTCTTGTAATTTAAAACAAAAAAAACAAGCAGTACTTTAACAATTTAGATTTTTTGATTTTTATTTTATTCAATTTACAAAAAAAAATTCATAAATATATACCGTAAGTAAATTAAAGGAATTCAACGATGAATACTCAACATAAGAAAATAAATGTATTACTTTATGTGTAAAGAATAGATAGTAACTAAAAAATAACAAAGATTATATATAAAGTTTACGAAAGAATTGTCATAACACTTGTAAAATAAACTAAACTTGAGTACATTGATGAATTTTACACTTTAACCTTTCTTGTTGTTGTTATATGCATTCCCTGGGGAATCTAGTAATTACACCTCTACAAAATATATTTAACATAATGTGATTACAAGAACAACAAGAAGAAATATAAACAAAATGAAGCATTAAGTAAATTATCAACTACTTCCAACATCAAAGTTTATAATTGATGGATTAATTTAAGCATTTGTTAAGGTTTTAAGATTAATTCCATACATGCATATAAATTCATGACTATCATGTAATTCCGTTTAAGAACAATATTATTTGACATATTAATCCTTAAAATGCATGAATAATGACATGTAAATAAGCACAAATTAATCACTTACAACCTTCCTCTTCTTCTTCTTCTTCTTAAAAATGTGGATGAACGTTTGTATTATTTTCTTTCACTTCTTTGATACTTGCACATCGTTACAACTTCTTTATTTACTAAAATTTTGTTGTCAACTTCTTTCCTTAATAAAATTTTGTTGCATGTTTCACTAACGTAGAAGAGAATTATAGCTATCGTTTTGCTTCGATAACTAAATTATCATAGCAAACAATAGAGAATGTCAAAGATATTTCTAGTCTTGAGCAAGGAATATCATCTAAGTGGCCACCAAATATTTTAATTATACTTAACAAATCCTTGTGTTTTTCCTAACAATAAATATTTAATGAGTTACAATGCTTGCTGGTTCACCTTTAGGAGGGTTTGTGTCTCGTTAGAATTCTTAGAAAGTAAAGAAATGAATGTTTCGTTTGTGTGAATTCAAGGAAATAAATTCTTAAGATTCTATAATATAAAAGGAGGGTGATTTTGAAAATTCTCACGACTCCTCCCCTAAGAAATGCGAGAATCCTCCCTTGTTTGTTGATAGTCGACTATCATTCCTAGCTAAACTAGATCTAGTTATGTTGCGCTCCTTTAGTCGCAACATCCTTTGAAAATTACAAAGAAATTATAATTATGTAATTTGATGTTCATAATGCTTTCTATATATTTTTAGCTCTCCTCCCTAATTAGGATATGTTTAATAGCTACTATATATATATATAGAATTTTCACTACCAATCACTCAAAAAGATTATGCAACTAATGAGAGGTTGTGAATCAAATATTCTTGTAACTAATTAATGCAGTCTCTAAATTAGTTATCAATACTTCATAATCAACTTGATTATTTGACTTTTTCTCAATTAAGATACACAAAAGAATATAATTTCTTATTGTGGTGTGAAGAATACAAATCCTATCCAAAGACATGCACCTTCCTCTTCTTCTTGTTCTTCTTCTTAAAAATGTGGATGAATGTGTGTATTATTTTCTTTCACTTCTCCGATACTTGCACGTCATTACAACTTCTTTCTTTAGTAAAATTTTATTGTCAACTTCTTTCCTTAATAAAATTTTGTTACATGTTTCACTAATGCTGATGAAAATTATAGTTATCATTTTGCTTCGATAACTAAACTATCACAGCAAACAATAGAGAATGTCGAAGATCTTTCTAGTCTTTAGAAAGGAATATGATCTAAGAGGCCACCAAACATTTTAATTGTACTTCACAAATCCTTATGTTTTTCCCAACAATAAACATTTAATGAGTTACAATGATTGTTGATTTGCCTTTAGGAGGTGTTTGTGTCTTATTGGAATTCTTGGAAAGGAAAGAAATGAATGGGTCATTTGTGTGAATTCAAGGAAATAAATTCTTAAGATTCTATAGTATAAAAGGAGGGTGATTTTGGAAATTCTCATGGCTTCCCCCTTAGAAATGCAAGAATTCTCTCTTGTTTGTTGATAGTCAACCATCGTTACTTGCTAAACTTAATTTGGTTAAGTTGTGCTCCTTTCGTCACAACATCCTTTGACAATTATATAGAAATTGTAATTATGTAATTTGATGTTTATAATACCTTCTATATCTTCTTAGCTCTCTTCCTTAATTAAGATATCTTTAACAGCAAGTATATATATATATAGAATTTTCACTACCAATCACTCGAAAAGAATATGCAACTAATGATAGGTTATGTATCAAATATTTTTGTAACTAATTAATTTGATCTTTAAATTAATTATCAAAACTTCATATTCAACTTGATTATTTGACTTTTTCTCAATTAAGATACACAAAAGTATATAATATCTCGTTGTGGTGTGAAGAATACAAATCCTACCCAAAGATGTGCACCTTCCTCTTCTTCTTCATCTTCTTCTTCTTAAAATTGTAATTGTGGATGAACGTGTGTATTATTTTATTTAGCTTCTCCGATACTTGCACATCATTACAACTTTTTTCTTTAATAAAATGTTGTTGTCAACGGGACGTGAGGATGTGGCTTGACATGCCTATGTATCTTCTTCAAACCACACTCATCCATGGAATTATTTAGGACCAACACCAAAATAATTGAGTACATAGATTAATCGTGGCACACAAGATGAATGGATATATAAGGAGGGTTGAGGATATTTCAAATGGGAGAGGAGGGATAAGGGTTTGGAGAGCAGTGCAGTGTTCCTATTACATTGTTCCTGATAGCTACAATGTCTAGTTCAAGTAAGATCTACTTCTTCTTCCTTGTAGCTGCACAAGTGACTACAGACATTATCTTTCTCACAGATATTTGACTATTTGATATCAATCAATTATGTATCTACATTTTTACTTCTAATATATCGCTCATACTTGTAATTTGATGTTCATAATGTCTTCTATATCTTCCCAGCTCTCTTTCTTAATTAGGCATTTAAGGTTTTAGATTTTTGGAATATTAGATGACCTCAAGTTTGTAGTTGGAGTCATGGATTTAAATCTAGTTTTAATCCACATACAACGTAATGTAAGTGAATTACATTAAATATATGATTATATTATAATGTTTAACTTTTTAAAACTATAAACTTGAAATTTAATTACAAGAAATTACTTTCTTAAATAAAACACCTGTGAAGTAAAATAGTAAAATTAACTATTTATATAACATTATAATTAACTTACATTTAATTATCAAACATTATAATTAAATTAAATAATACAAATTGATTAACTTACATATATCATTAAGTCACTTTTATTTGAAAGGAAATATATACTTCCTTGACATACAAGATAAAGCAGGATAGCAAGGAAGCTTTCCATTATATTTTGATCGTGAATTTAAAATCCGTTGAAATCTAAGATTTCAAAAGAAAATGTTAATTTTGAAAAAAGAAAAGCATATGCCACCTTAGAATTTCAGGAAAAGAAACTTCCACTACTGGGAATATGACGTAAGCAATCGGCGTTGGCCAGGAGTCGAGGCGGTCGTCGGAGTGAACTATGGCATGAAGGGAAGCAACCTCCCGCCGCCGGACAAAGTGGTGTCTCTCTGCATTTCCAGTCACATCCAGAAGCTCCGCCTCTTCCACCCGGACGCCACGGTCCTCACCGCCCTTGAGAACTCCCGAATCGAGGTCGTCCTCGGCACCCTCAACGAGGACCTCCCTCGCCTAGCCAACGACAGCGGCTCCTACGCCGCGAAGTGGGTCGCAACCAACGTCGTCCCTTACGCGAAGACGGTGAAGTTCCGCTACATAACCGCCGGCAATGAGGTCGTTCCAGGGAAACTCGCGGAATACGTCCTCCCTGCCATGCGCAACATCGACGCCGCCATAAGGGCGGCCGGACTTGACGTGCCTGTGACAACGGCAGTGGCTTTCAGCGTGCTCGGAGCGTCGTTCCCACCTTCCCACGGTGTGTTCTCCCGGGAGGCCGAGCCATTCATGAAGCCCATCGCCGCACACTTGGCTGCCGTAAATGTGTCATTGCTTGTCAACGTGTATCCGTATTTTGCCTACTCCGAAAACGTCGGTCAGATCCCTCTTGACTACGCGCTGTTCGAGGCGAAAAATGTGGTAAGACAGACCCGAAGCATTACACCACATCAACATCTTATTATTATTCCTCCATCTGCCGGTCGATGTTATTGCACTCGACACATGCAGGTTGTTCGTGATGGGCCGTTCGAATACACCAACCTGTTCGACGCGATGGTGGACTCGATCTACGCATCTCTGGAGAAGGTCGGGGCGGCGGGAGTGGAAGTGGTGGTGTCGGAGACCGGGTGGCCGTCCGACGGCGACGGAAAGTGTGTGGCCACCATCCAGAACGCGATGACGTACAACAACAATGCGGTGGCGCACGGATTGAGCGGGTTGGGAACGCCAAGGAAACCGGGGAGGGCGATCGAGACGTATATCTTCGCCATGTTCAATGAGGACCAGAAGCCCGGCCCCGCCATCGAGCGGCACTTCGGGCTCTTCTACCCGAACATGACCGAGGTCTACCACGTCGATTTCAACCCAAGTGGGTGAGTGATCGATTTATCTCGTGTGATTTGTTTTTTTTTTTTAAATCTCGTGTGCTTTGTTTTTGTTGGGCAATTCATCGTGACTACCTTTTCCTGTTGTCTTTTTCCATTTCAACGTTGAAATAAAAGAACTCTGTTTTCTTTGTTGTTGCACGTTTCACTGATGATGAAAATTATAGCTATCGTTTTGCTTCGATAACTAAACGTTTTAATTATGCTTATCAACAACGGAGAACGCCGAAGATCTTTTGCAACGAATATCATCTGAGGGGTCACCAAATATTTTAATTATACTTCACAAAACCTTGTGTTTTTTCCAACAATAAATATTTAATGAAAAGTTTCAAAATGAAAAGAAAATAAAAAGAAATTTCAATACAAAGAAAATGAAAAGTTTGGAATTATCGAAAATGAAATGTTTAAAAAGTTTAAATTTCTGATGGAATTTCGTGTACATATCAAAGTTTAAAGTTTAGAAAATTTTAACAATTGTGTAAATTTAAAAATAATGATATTTAACATGTCTATTAATATGATTAAATAAATTGATAATATTGTAAACTTTAATGAAACTTATATCATTAATATAATTAATATACTTTAATTATATAATACAAAAGAAATTATATAAACTTGAATTTTATCTCTCATAATTGTTATTATAAAAAAGAAATATCAACATTGTAGTTAAAATAATTTCATATAAATAGATTTTTATAAATTCAAATACATCACCTTTTACAAGGTACAATAATCTATAATATTACATAATATTTATTAATAAATATACGATAATCAATAAAAATAAACTACAATGTTCCTAAAAATTCTCTCTTCCTTCTTTTTTTCTTCGTTGTGCACGGTTTGCCACTTCTTTCTCCCCTTCTCCGTGAATTCGTACATCAAGATCATCTCCGACTGCTCTTCGCAGTGTCCGATCTACGACACCAGGTGCCGATGTCGAATTTTGAAGAGCTTCATTATCTTCGTGTAGAACTCCAACAAGCCCTGTCCCAGTTTCTGGGATCCTCTCTTGTCCAAAATGCATATTTCTGCCTTAGATCTGTACATTTTTTTCATTGCTGACTATGACTATTGCAGTTCATGCTCGTGCTAAATTCTTGCAACTCGCAAGTCATTGATTAGTCATTATTTTTCCAAATATCTAATTCTTTTATATATATTTGATTAGTCAATCAGTATTTTACTATGATACTTGGTTAACTTTAATATATTAGAGCCAATGTAAAAAAAATATAATATATTAGAGCAGCAGATGTACTATTCCTTTTTTCAACAACCACTCAGCCAGTTTTGTACATTTTTGGACATGAAGATTATGATGTAATATTTAGCAAAAGGTATTACTTTTCAAACTTAAACTGCTAATAAAACTTGGGTTCAAAGGTAATTAAGACATTTGGACCTACTACTGTTGCATGTTCACATCTATGTTAAACTGAGACTATATTATGTTGATGTCTCTTCATCTTCTATTTCGTTTATTATCATCTTTTACCACTTAAAACTCCTCATATCTATTTATTATACGAGATCTGCGTTAGAAATGCATAGTTAATATGTTGGTTTGTTGAAAAGAATGCACGAATGAACTTATTGCTTATGATTTATATATATATTGCAATTTAGATATGACTTCTTTAGATAGCATAAGTCAAGGTAGAGGAAGAACTTATACAAGTTGAAATGCAAAAGTTGATCAAATATTTTAAAGTTTTTTAGAAGATGTCTTAAATGAGGGAAATAGAAAAACATATGATGGAAAGATCAAAGTAGAGACATGGAAGAAAGTCAAACAAATTTAATAAAGAGACAAATGTAGGAATCAATAAGAAAAATATTGATAGTTAAATAAGGCATGACAACAAATGTATCGAAATTACATTAAAATTATAAATCAAAGTGGATGAGGATAAAATTATATCGAAGGTGATATAGACATTTCAAATGAAGTATAAAATGAATTTGTTAAGGTAACAATTTTTTTATATATTTGTAAATAGCATGTGTTAGAAATATATACTAAACAAATTTTCAATCTAATTGTAAAAACATCCAAATTGTCATTCGTTAAAAGAAAAGTCATGTCTTATTTACGAATAACTTCAAATGTTATTTGAAGATAATATAGCTACGAGAAATGCCAACAAAGATAATCAAGATAATAATGAAGTCAAACAAGATGTACTTAATCTTGATGTAGAAGAGGAAATGACACCACCATCAACTCAAAGTCAATTTTATACCACCAACAAAAAACCTAATGGACATGGATGCTAACATATTTACAATGTCTAGTTCTACATCAAGAAAATCTATTGAGACTACTAAGAAGAGGAAACATGCACAACCACGTGTAGAGTTACAACAAATTGTCATCTCTTCATTTAAAGATACTACAAATGTTATTATAAACTTATGTGAAAAAGAAGATGACAAAGCTATACAATGAATGGTCTATTATGATAATGTGATTAATATACAACAATGTCAAGTTGAGGTTCAAGAGCGATAGACTAAAATACAAGATAAATTATTGGCATTAAAAATTAAAAGAAGGATGTCATACCTTTAATGCTATGTAAGCATTGCTACAAATCTCATGTCTTACTAACATTGAAGGAAGTGGTACCTTGAATGTTATGCAAGCATTGCTACAAATCTCATGTCTTACAAAACGATGACTTAGTAGAGTAATTTATAAACCTCTTAGAGGATATGAGATTAAAATGGTTACAATAAAATTTATCGTAGATGTACTTTTACAAATGTTGATTTTATGAATCTATATTGTGAAGACCTTGTTAATGTTGTGAACAATGCGTTATGTTAAATTTTCAAGACAATGATGATGACATTGTTGTGTTGAGACTCACCTATTTGACATTTTATGTTATGGAAATGTTATACTTATTGTTATATTAGTTCTCAATTGAAAGCTTACTTTTTCAAGAGATCATTAGGCAGTTTAAGAATGTGTACTTATGTTATTCTTTCTTGTAGGAAATAATGCAATTGACAGGTATAGATTAGTTAAAGAATTTGCTTGAAGAAGATGAAACACAAAGACAACGAATACTACTTCTTTCATTATAGAGCATCCTTATAGGAGTTGCATGTATTTCAAGTACAATTTCTATTACTACACATCACATTTATAGTAGAGAATGACAAGACTACATTAGAAGATTATTAGATCCTTTACTACCACATTAAATATATAATTGTTGAAAGATATATAAAATGAGTTTACATGTTTTCCTTAAATTTTACAATTTGTTACGAAGAGAAGGTCAAATAGCAAATATTAGCAACATTAGTGTTGAAGAAAAGTTTGTAATATTTCTCATAACTATTGGTCAAAACTAATGATATAAAGTAACGATGGAGCAATTTAGTCATTTAGCGTAGATTGTTAGTACCTACTTCAATGAAGTACTTAAAACAATTTTAAAGTTGAATGATGTACTTATTGCATCACCTCCATCAACTCTAAGTAAAATTATGAATGATTCAAATGTGTATCCTTATTTTAAAGTTAATACTTTCATTGATGTAGTTAAATTTCACAAATTTCACCAAAATTGTTATGTTTGTATTAAGAGGATTACATTATTTTGCTGATGAGACACATATTAAGGTCATTATTTATAGACAACAAATAGCAATGTTCAAAAATAGAAAAGAAGAGTTAACACAAAATGTCATGATTGAATGCATTTACACATAAAATTGATAAAACATATTTGTTAAAAGATCTAAAAGATGAGTTAATTGAATTTAATTTTGAAAATGAAGACAATGGAGTTGCTAAAGAAGAACAATCATAAATAAATAGTACTTTAGAAATAACATAAGAACAAAAGAAAGAAATAACAAATAAAATGTGTGTCAACATTATAAGAGCTATATAGAATTGTCAACATTTTAAATGTAATGGTTTGTGTGAGGTTATGTTCAACTAAATATTTGAACTCTTTCTTTTGAAAATTAATATTTATGTTGAAGACTTTATTTTAAATCTTATTGTTTATGTCATTATTAATAAAAAAAAAGGGGTACAATTAATAATATAAATAAATAAAATGAATGAAAAAAAAGAAAAGAAAATTATTAGAAAGAAAAAAAACTAATAATTGTTAAAATATTTTAATTAAAAATGAAAATAATTTAATTCTTAATATTCTATTAGACATAAATGAAACTTAAAAATTTTAACTATCTTAACTTTTCATTACACACACAAACATCTTAATTTTTCTTAAAATTTTGAATTTTCCATCTCTAACCATTTTAGATTTTTCATTTTTTCAAATTCAAAACTTTCCAACATGTACAAATAAGTTCACAAAGGAAAGGAATCTCTGATTAAAAATAATGACTATAGTGAAATATCACAATTCCTATGCATTTAAATTGATAATTGATTTTAATTTGTAGTGTAAATTTCTAATAGGAGTACATCTCCCCAAACTAAAAAGAGTAGGTAGAAATCTATTCCAACATTTAAATCAATAGTTGTTTAACATCTATTATATATATATATAAAATTTTCACTACCGATCACTCAAAAAGAATATGCAACTAATGAAAGGTTGTGAATCAGATATTCTTATAACTAATTAATGTGATCTCTAAATTAATTATTAAGACTTCATATTCAACTTGATTATTTGACTTTTTCTCAATTAAGATACATAAAAAGTATATAATATTTCATTGTGGCATGTAGAATGTAAATCCTACCTAAAGACGTGCACCTTCCTCTTCTTCTTCTTCTTAAAAATGTGGATGAACGTGTGTAATTTTTTCTTTCACTTCTCCAATACTTGCATGTCATTACAACTTCTTTCTTTTTTAAATTTTGTGGTCAACTTCTTTCCTTAATAAAATTTTGTTGCATGTTTCACTAATGTTGATGAAAATTATAGTTATTGTTTGCTTCGATAACTAAACTATCACAACAAACAATAGAGAATATCAAAGATCTTTCTAGTCTTGAGCAAGGAATATCATCTAAGAGGCCACCAAACATTTTAATTATACTTCACAAATCCTTGTGTTTTTCCCAACAATAAACATTTAATGAGTTACATTGTTTGTTGGTTCACCTTTAGGAGGGGTTTGTGTCTCATTGGAATTCTTGGAAAGGAAAGAAATGAATGGATTGTTTATGTGAATTCAAGGAAATAAATTATTAAGATTCTATAGTAAAAAAGGAGGGCAATTTTGGAAATTCTCACAACTCACTTGTTAGAAATGCAAGAATCCTCCCTTCTTTGTTGACAATCGACCATCATTCTTGGGTAAACTCAATCTAGTTAAGTTGTGCTCCCTTAGTCGCAACATCCTTTGAAAATTACAAAGAAATTGTAATTATATAATTTGATGTTTATAATACCTTCTATATCTTTTTAGCTCTCCTCCTTAATTAGGATATGTTTAGCAATTATTATATATATATATAGAATTTTCACTACCAATCACTTAGAAAGAATATGCAACTAATGACAAGTTGTGAATCTTGCACGTCATTACATCTTCTTTCCTTACTAAAATTTTATTGCACGTTTCACTAATGTTATGAAAATTATGGCTATCTTTTGCTTCAATAACTAAACTATCACAACAAACAATAGAGAATGTCAAAGATCTTTCTAGTCTTGAGCAAGGAATATCATCTAAGAGGTCACCAAACATTTTAATTATACTTCACAAATCCTTGTGTTTTTCCCAACAATAAACATTTAATGAGTTACAATGCTTGTTGGTTCATCATTAGGAGGGGTTTGTGTCTCATTGGAATTCTTGGAAAGGAAAGAAATGAATAGATCGTTTGTGTGAATTCAAGGAAATAAATTCTTAAGATTCTATAGTAAAAAAGGAGGGTGATTTTGGAAATTCTCACAGCTCACCTGTTAGAAATGTAAGAATCCTCCCTTGTTTGTTGACAACTAACCATCATTCCTAGGTAAACTCAATTTAGTAAAGTTGCGCTCCCTCAGTCACAACATCCTTTGAAAATTACAGAGAAATTGTAATTATGTAATTTGATGTTTATAGGATCTTCTATATCTTTTTAGCTCTCCTCCTTAATTAAGATATGTTTAGCAGCTACTATATATATATATATATATAGAATTTTCACTACCAATTACTCAAGAAAAATATGCAACTAATGATAGGTTGTGAATTGAATATTCTTGTAACTAATTAATGAGACCTCTAAATTAGTTATCAAGACTTCATATTCGACTTGATTATTCGACTTTTTCTATATTGAGAAGCTCAAAAAGTATATAATATTTCATTGTGGCATGTAGAATGCAAATCCTACCCAAAGACATGCACCTTCCTCTTCTTCTTTTTCTTCTTAAAAATGTGAATGAACGTGTGTATTATTTTCTTTCACTTCTCCAATACATGCACGTCATTACAACTTCTTTCTTTACTAAAATTTTGTGATCAATTTCTTTCCTTAATAAAATTTTGTTGCATGTTTCACTAATGTTGATGAAAATTATAGTTATCATTTACTTTGATAACTAAACTATCATAGCAAACAATAGAGAATGTCAAATATCTTTCTAGTTTTGAGCAAGGAATGTCATCTAAGAGGTCACCAAACATTTTAATTATACTTCACAAATCCTTATGTTTTTCCCAACAATAAACATTCAATGAGTTACAATGCTTGTTGGTTCACCTTTGAGATGGGTTTGTGTCTCATTAGAATTATTAGAAAGGAAAGAAATGAATGAGCTGTTTGTGTGAATTCAAGGAAATAAATTCTTAAGATTCCATGGTATAAAAGAAGGTTGATTTTGGAAATTCTCATCGCTCACCCCTTAGAAATGTTAGAATCCTCCCTTGTTAGTTGACAATCAACCATCATTACTTTGTAAACTTAATCTAATTAAGTTGTGCTCCCTTACTCACATCATCCTTTGAAAATTACACAGAAATTATAATTATGTAATTTAATGTTTATAATACCTTCTATATCTTTTTAGCTCTCCTCCTTAATTACGATATGTTTAGCAACTACTATATACTATATATATATATATATAATTTTCACAACCAATCACTCAAAAAGAATATGCAACTAATGACATGTTGTGAATTAGATATTCTTGTAAGTAATTAATGTGATCACTAAATTAGTTATCAAGACTTCATATTCAACTTGTTTATTTGACTTTTTCTCAATTAAGACACAAAAAAAGTATATAATCTTTCATTGTGGCGTGTAGAATGCAAATCCTACCCAAAGACATGCACCTTCCTCTTCTTCTTTTTCTTCTTAAAAATGTGGATGAACATGTGTATTTTTTTGGTTCACTTCTCTAATACTTCCATGTCATTACAACTTCTTTCCTTACTAAAATTTGTTGGTCAACTTCTTTCCTTAAAAAAATTTTGTCGCACATTTCACTACTATTGATGAAAATTATAGTTATTGTTTGCTTCGATAACTAAACTATCATAGCAAACAATAGAGAATGTCAAATATCTTTCTAGTCTTAGAGTAAGGAATATCATTTAAGAGGCCACCAAACATTTTAATTATACTTTACAAATCCTTGTGTTTTTCCCAACAATAAACTTTTAATGTGTTACAATGCTTGTTGGTTCACCTCTAGGAGGGGTTTGTGTCTCATTGGAATTCTTAGAAAGGAAAGAAATGAATGGGTTGTTTGTGTGAGTTCAAGGAAATAAATTTTTAAGATTCTATAGTATAAAAGGAGGGTGATTTTAGAAATTCTCACGGCTCACCCCTTAGAAATGCAAGAATCCTCCTTTGTTTGTTGACAACCAACCATCATTCTTTGGTAAACTCGATCTAGTTAAGTTGTGCTCCCTTAGTCTCAACATCTTTTGAAAATTACAAAGAAATTGTAATTATGTAATTTGATGTTTATAACACCTTCTATATCTTTTTAGCTCTCCTCCTTAATTAGGATATGTTTGGCAACTACTATATATATATATAGATATATAGAATTTTCACTAGCAATCACTCAAAAAGAATATGCCATTGATGACAAGTTGTGAGTCGGATATTCTTGTAACAAATTAATGTGATCTCTAAATTAGTTATCAAGACTTTATATTCAACTTGATTATTTGACTTTTTCTTAATTAAGATACACAAAAAGTATATAATATTTCATTATAGCGTGTAGAATGCAAATCCTACCCAAAGACGATACTTGCACGTCATTACAACTTCTTTCCTTACTAAAATTTTGTGGTCAACTTCTTTCCTTAATAAAATTTTGTTGCACACTTCACTAATGTTGATAAAAATTATAGTTGTCGTTTGCTTTGATAACTAAACTATCACAGCAAACAATAAAGAATGTCAAAGATCTTTCTAGTCTTGAGCAAGGAATATCATCTAAGAGGCCACCAAACATTTTAATTATACTTCACAAATCCTTGTGTCTTTCCCAACAATAAACATTTAATGAATTACAATGCTTGTTGGTTCAACTTTAGGTGGGGTTGTGTCTCATTGGAATTCTTAAAAAGGAAAGAAATGAATGGGTCGTTTGTTTGAATTCATGGAAATAAGTTCTTAAGATTCTACAATATAAAAGGAGGGTGATTTTGGAAATTCTCATGGCTCACCCCTTAGAAATGTGAGAATCATCCATTGTTTATTGACAATCGACCATCATTCCTTAGTAAGCTTGATCTAGTTAAGTTGTGCTCCCTTAGTTGCAACATCCTTTGAAAATTACAGAGAAATTGTAATTATATAATTTGATGTTTATAATACCTTTTATATCTTTTTAGCTCTCCTCCTTAATTAAGATATGTTTAGTAGCTACTATATATATATATATATAGAATTTCACTACCAATCACTCAGAAAGAATATGCAACTAATGAGAAGTTGTCAATCGGATATTCTTGTAACTAATTAATGCCATCGCTAAATTTGTTATCAAGACTTCATATTAAACTTGATTATTTGACTTTTTTTCAATTAAGATACACAAAAGTATATAATATTTCATTGTAGCGTGTAGAATGCAAATCCTACCCAAAGACGTGCATCTTCCTCTTCTTTTTTTTCTTCTTAAAAATGTGGATGAACGTGTGTATTATTTTCTTTCACTTCTTCAATACTTACACATTATTACAACTTCTTTCCTTACTAAAATTTTTTGGTCAACTTCTTTCCCTAGTAAAATTTTGTTGCATGTTTCACTAATGTTGATGAAAATTATAGTTATCGTTTGCTTCGATAACTAAACTATCATAGCAAACAATAGAGAATGTTAAAGATCTTTTTAGTTTTAAGCAAGGAATATCATCTAAGAGGTTGCCAAACATTTTAATTACACTTCACAAATCCTTGTGTTTTTCCCAACAATAAACTTTTAATATGTTACAATGCTTGTTGGTTCACCTTTAGGAGGGGTTTGTGTCTCATTGGAATTCTTGGAAAGGATAGAAATGAATGGGTCGTTTGTGTAAATTCAAGGAAATAAATTCTTAAGATTCTATGGTATAAAAGTAGGGTGATTTTGGAAATTCTCATGGCTCACCCCTTAGAAATGCGAGAATTCTCATCATTCCTTCGTAAACTCGATCTAGTTAACTTGTGCTCCCTTAGTCACAACATCCTTTGAAAATTACATAGAAATTGTAATTATGTAATTTGATGTTTATAATACCTTCTATATCTTTTGAGCTCTCCTCCTTAATTAAGATATGTTTAGCAGCTACTATATATATGTATAGAATTTTCATTACCAATCACTTAAGAAGAGTATGCAACTAATGACAAGTTGTTAATTGGATATTCTTGTAACTAATTAATGTGATCTCTAAATTAATTATCAAGACTTCATATTCGACTTGATTATTCGACTTTTTCTATATTGAGATACACAAAAAGTATATAATATTTCATTGTGGTGTGTAGAATGCAAATCCTACCCAAAGACATGCACCTTCCTCTTCTTCTTTTTCTTCTTAAAATGTGAACGAACGTGTGTATTATTTTCTTTCACTTCTCTAATACTTGCTCATCATTACAACTTCTTTCCTTACTAAAATTTTGTGTCAACTTCTTTCCTTAATAAAATTTTGTTGCACATTTCACTAATGTTGATGAAAATTATAGTTATTGTTTACTTCAATAACTAAACTATCATAGCAAACAATAGAGAATGTCAAATATCTTTCTAGCTTTGTGCAAGGAATGTCATCTAAGAGGCCACCAAACATTTTAATTATACTTCATGAATCGTTGTGTTTTTCCCAACAATAAACATTCAATGAGTTACAATGCTTGTTGGTTCACCTTGGGATGGGTTTGTGTCTCATTGGATTTCTTGGAAAGGAAAGAAATGAATGGGTTGTTTGTGTGAATTTAAGGAAATAAATTCTTAAGATTCCATAGTATAAAAGGAGGTTGATTTTGGAAATTCTCATTGCTCACCCCTTAGAAATGCGAGAATCCTCCCTTGTTTGTTGACAATTAACTATCATTCCTTGGTAAACTCGATTTAGTTAAGTTGTGCTCCCTTAGTCGCATCATCCTTTGAAAATTACAGAGAAATTGTAATTATGTAATTTGATGTTTATAATACCTTCTATATCCTTTTAGCTCTTCTCCTTAATTAGGATATGTTTAGCAGCTACTATATATATATATATATATAGAATTTTCACAACCAATCACTCAAAAAGAATATGCAACTAATGACATGTTGTGAATTGGATATTCTTGTAAGTAATTAATGTGATCTCTAAATTAGTTATCAAGACTTCATATTCAACTTGTTTATTTGACTTTATCTCAATTAAGATACGAAAAAAGTATATAATCTTTCATTGTGGCGTGTAGAATGCAAATCCTACCCAAAGACGTGCACCTTCCTCTTATTCTTTTTCTTCTTAAAAATGTGGATGAACGTGTGTATTTTTTTCTCTCACTTCTCAAATACTTCCACATCATTACAACTTCTTTCCTTACTAAAATTTTTGTGGTCAACTTCTTTCCTTGATAAAATTTTGTTGCACATTTCACTAATGTTGATGAAAATTATAGTTATTGTTTGCTTTGATAACTAAACTATCACAGCAAACAATTGAGAATGTCAAATATCTTTCTAGTCTTGAGTAAGAAATATCATTTAAGAGGCTACCAAATATTTTATACTTTACAAATCCTTTTGTTTTTCCCAACAATAAACTTTTAATGTGTTATAATGCTTGTTGGTTCACCTTTAGGAGGGGTTTGTGTCTCATTGGAATTCTTAGAAAGGAAAGAAATGAATGAGTTGTTTGTGTAAATTCAACGAAATAAATTCTTAAGATTCTATGGTATAAAAGGAGGGTGATTTTGGAAATTCTTGTGGCTCACCCCTTAGAAATTTGAGAATCCTCCCTTGTTTGTTGACAATCGACCACCATTCCTTGGTAAAATCAATCTAGTTAAGTTGTGCTCCCTTAGTCGCAACATCCTTTGAAAATTACAAAGAAATTGTAATTATTTAATTTGATGTTTATAATACCTTTTATATCTTTTCAGCTCTCCTCCTTAATTATGATATGTTTAGTAGCTACTATATATATAGAGAGAATTTTCACTACCAATCACTCAAAAAGAATATGCAACTAATGACAAGTTGTGAATCAGATATTCTTGTAAGTAATTAATGAGATCTCTAAATTAGTTATCAAGACATCATATTCAACTTGATTATTTGACTTTTTCTCAATTAAGATACACAAAAAGTATATAATATTTCATTGTAGCGTGTAAAATGTAAATTCTAATCAAAGACGTGCACCTTCCTCTTCTTCTTTTTCTTCTTAAAAATGTGGATGAACGTGTGTATTGTTTTCTTTCACTTTTCCAATACATGCATGACATTACAACTTTTTTCCTTACTAAAATTTTGGGGTCAACTTCTTTCCTTAATAAAATTTTGTTGCATGCTTCACTAATGTTGATGAAAATTATAGTTATTGTTTACTTCAATAACTAAACTATCACAGCAAATAATAGAGAATGTCAAAAATCTTTCTAGTCTTGTGCAAGGAATATCATCTAAGAGGCCACCAAACATTTTAGTTATATTTCACAAATCCTTATGTTTCTCCCAACAATAAACATTCAATGAGTTACAATGCTTGTTGGTTCACCTTTAGGAGGGTTTGTGTCTCATTGGAATTATTGGAAAGGATAGAAATGAATGGGTCGTTTGTGTGAATTCAAGGAAGTAAATTCATAAGATTCTATAGTATAAAAGGAGGGTGATTTTGGAAATTCTCATGGCTCATCCCTTAAAAATGCGAAAATCCTCCCTTATTTGTTGACAATTGACCATCATTCCTTGGTAAACTTGATCTAGTTAAGTTATGCTCCCTTAGTCGCAACATCTTTTGAAAATTATGGAGAAATTGTAATTATGTAATTTTGATGTTTATAATACCTTCTTTATCATTTTAGCTCTCCTCCTTAATTTGGATATGTTTAGCGACTACTATATATATATATAAAATTTTCACTATCAATCACTCAAAAAGAATATGCAACTAATGACAACTACTATATATATGTATAGAATTTTCACAATCAATCAGAAAGAATATGCAACTAATGACAGGTTGTGAATCAGATATTCTTGTAACTAATTAATGCGATCTCTAAATTAGTTATTAAGATTTCATATTCGACTTGATTATTTGACTTTTTCTCAATTAAGATAAACAAAAGTATATAATATTTCATTGTGGTGTGTGGAATGCAAATCCTACCCAAAGACCTGCACCTTCCTCTTCTTCTTTTACTTCTTAGAAATGTGGATGAATGTGTGTATTATTTTGATTCACTTCTCCAATACTTGCACGTCATTACAACTTCTTTACTTACTAAAATTTTATGGACAACTTCTTTCCTTAATAAAATTTTGTTGCATGTTTCACTAATGTTGATGAAAATTATAGCTATCATTTGCTTCAATAACTAAACTATCATAGCAAACAATATAGAAAGTCAAAGATATTTCTTGTCTTGAGCAAGAAATATCATCTAATAGGCCACCAAAGATTTTAATTATACTTCACAAATCCTTGTGTTTTTCCCAACAATAAACATTTAATGAGTTACAATTCTCATGGCTCACCCCTTAGAAATGCGAGAATCCTCCCTTGTTTGTTGACAATTGACCATCATTTCTTGGTAAACTCGATCTAGTTAAGTTGTGCTCCCTTAGTCACAACATCTTCTGAAAATTATGGAGAAATTGTAATTATGTAATTTTGATGTTTATAATACCTTCCTTATCATTTTAGCTCTCCTCCGTAATTTGGATATGTTTAGCAACTACTATATATATATATAAAATTTTCACTATCAATCACTCAAAAAGAATATGCAACTAATGACAGGTTGTGAATCGAATATTCTTTTAACTAATTAATGTGATCTCTAAATTAGTTATCAAGACTTCATATTCAACTTGATTATTTGACTTTTTCTCAATTAAAATACAAAAAAAGTATAAAATATTTCATTGTGGTGTGTAGAATGCAAATCCTACCCAAAGACATGCACCTTCCTCTTCTTAAAAATGTGGATGAACATGTGTATTATTTTCTTTCACTTCTCCAATACTTGCACGTCATTACAACTTCTTTCTTTAATAAAATTTTGTTGTCAATGTGACGTGAGGATGTGGCTTGCCATGCCTATGCATCTTCTTCAAACCACACCCTTCCATGGAATTATTTGGGACCAATACTAAAATAATTGAGTGTATAGATTAATCATGGCACACAATATGGATGGGCATATAAGGAGGGTTGTGGAGATTTCAAATGGAGAGGAGGTATAAAGGTTTGGAGAGCGGTGCAGTGGTTCCTTGCATTGTTCCTAATAACTACAATGTTCAGTTTAAGTATGATCTCCTTCTTCTTCCTTGTAGCCGCACAAGTGGCTACCAACATTATCCCTTTCACAGGTAATTGATTATTTGATATCAATCAATCATGTATCTGAATTTTTCCTTCCAATATGTCACCCATACTTGTAATTTAATGTTCATAATGCCTTCTATTTCTTCCCAACTCTCCTTCTTAATTAGGCATTTAAGATTTTAGATTTTTGGAATATTAGACCAACACCAAAATAATTGAGTGCATAAATTAATCATGGCAAACAAGATGGATGGGTGTATAGGAAGGGTTGAGGAGATTTCAAATGGAGAGGAGGGATAAAGGTTTTAAGAGCAGTGCAGTGTTGCCTTGTATTATTCCTAATAGTTGCATTGTTTAGTTCAAATCTGATCTCCTTCCTCCTTTTAGCTACACAAGTGGCTACAAACATTACCCCTTTCATACGCAATTGATTATTTGATATCAATCAATCATGTATTTGTATTTTTCCTTCAAATATATCACCCATACTTGTAATTTGATTTTCATCATGCCTTCTATATCTTCCTAGCTCTCCTTCTTAATTAGGCATTTATGATTTTACATTTTTGGAATATTAGACCAACACCAAAATAATTGAGTGTATATGTTAATCATGGCACACATGATGAATAGGTATATAGTGAGGGTTGAGGAGATTTTAATTGGAGAGGAGGGATAAAGGTTTGGAGAGTAGTGTTGTCTTGTCAACTTAAGTGTATTTTTTATAAGTAAACAAACAATCTCCCAAACATGATTTAAGTTTAGTAAATCCATTCGTTAAATTAATTACAAGTGCACAACCTCTATTGTATAAGTGTGCAAGAACAGGTCAATCCCATAAAGAGTAGTTGAAATTGGATTTTAAAATTATTATTGCACAAGTGTAGTGTATTTTAACTAATTTACTCACTTCGTTGAGTTACTACTTAACTCAACAAACTAAGTTCGTTAGGTTAATAGATAACTCAATGAAACACCCCCGTTGAGTTACAGATAATTCAACAAGTTTTGTTGGTAACTTCCTATTAATATTGTTGATTGCAGAGGAATACAACCATCCATTGAGCGATTCTAGAGAATGTAGACAACATTTCTTAAGCTCTTAGAATGCTATTTTATATTAGATTTTACATTGATCAATTTTAGCATTCAAATACTTCAAACAATAAATAGATCAATTACGGTTTTAGAGATCTATACTAACTAATTTCAATATTTAATAAGACGATTTTCTATTAATTGAAATAAGATAAACACAAAACATTTAAATAGACAATACAAACACAAATAATACAAACATAGAACTTGATAAACAAAAGAATTCCGTTTATGGACAATTCATGACAGGTAAAATTCATGATAGGTAAAATTCTCTATGGATCGTAAAAGAATTCCATTTACTACATGCGATATGATTATACCATTGAAAACTTAACCGCTTACTATCAAGTGCTCCTCTCCTTATTGGATTGCAAACCTAGACTTTTGTAAGTTGATCTCCTCTTCAACATAGCGGCATCAACTCAAAACCAAGGTTAAAATACACTTCTTGTAGTGGTTGTCAGTCATCGTATTTTGCTCAGAATCGACTCGACATCTAGAAAGTATCCTCACAAACCTTTGATGAATGGTGGTGGTTGTTTGATGGGAGCTTAAGGAATGTTTGACGCTTTCTACAGTGGGCGCGATTCTCCCCCCTTTTCTTTATTTTTTCTCCAATCCTTTTATATTTCTTCATTGTGATAACTACTTCTACCAAAATGATTTGTTGGATTTTCTTCTTTTGTATCTACAATTGTAATTACTTCTTCATTCCACGATCAAGATGATAGTGTGGTTTGTGCAACGTGGTTTCCTCATGTATTTCCTATAAACTACTCAAAATTGAACATTAGAAAATAACTAGTCCGTAGAGTTAGTGTAACTCAATGGACTTATTTTATTAACTTAACTTCTAACTCAATGGACTTGCATATATAAACAATAATATATTATCACGTGTGTATTGATTGTGAACTTCTATTTGTTAGGCGATGTCAGAAAACTTTGTATTGGTTTGTTTTTATGCTTATATTAATAAATTTTTTTAGAAGTAAACAAACAACCTTTCACACAAATTAGATGTTAAGTCTAATTTGTATTTTAACGGCAAGTGCATAGTGTATATTTTATTTGTGTGCAAGTACAAGTCAATCCTGTAAAGATTGAGTAAGAATTGTATACTGTTCTGATTTTTATATAAGAATTTATATGTGTTTAGTTAAGTACTACGTTGAGTTATAATTAACACAACAAACTTAGTTCATAGAGTTATGGTTAATTCAACAGACTAACCTCGTGGACTTAAGTTAACTCCACGAGCCTACCTTTCTAATTAAATACTATTATTTACAGAGGAATTCAGCTAACCATTGGGCGATTCCACAGAATGTAAATAACAACAATTAAGCTCTTTAATGTTAGTTAATATTAGATTTGTCATTAAGTAACACTAACATTCAAATATTTCAAATAGTAACCATTAAAATCTTTAAGTATTTAGAATGAATCAATTTCAGTAAACAATAAAAGTATTCTCTATTTTCTGAATCAAACAAACATAAAACATTCACAATACTTACAATGATAACATTAACCACGATATAAAACAAACAACACAACACTTTAATGTTAAATGTAAACACAGATAATAAGTTGTTTTTGGTATTTTTGTTTTGATATGTTCCTAAAGATGAGTGAAAGGTGAAATGTAAAACAATCTCTATTGACAATAAAAACTTTTGTCATTACATGCGACGCGATTACACCATTGAAAATTTAATCACTTACAATCTTATCTCCTCTCCCAATAGAATCATGAATCAAGAATTGTAAGATGATTTCCAAGGCTAGAAGCTTTACGATCTCCTAAGATATGAGCCGTTGCTTAGTGAAAATGGCTTCCCTTCCTATGACGCGATCACTCCTTACAGTGGTTGTCAATCACCATGTTTGGCTCAAAATCAACCTGACATTCGGAAAGTATCCTCACAAACCTCCGATGGTTGGTGATTTTGGTGGTGGTGTGGAGTTTCAAGGAACTTCCGACGCTTCTTGCAATTAGCGTGGTTCTCCACCTACACACACACACTTCTTCGTCTTTCTCCTCTTCTTTTATATTTCTTTTCGTAATAACTATTTCTGCTTAAATGATTAGTTGGATTTCCTTCATTCATATCAACGACGGTGATTTCTTCTTCATTTAAGTGAATTCCTATGTGATACGTGCAATCGTGGTTTTCCTTCAAATTTCCTATTTCTACAACTACTACAGTGGCATATTAGAAAATAAATGGTTCGTGGAGTTAGTGTAACTCAACAGACTTACATCGTTGATTTAACTATAAAACACGTGCAATAAAGAAATAACTAGTTCAGATATTTCAGAAACCTAACTATTTGATGCTCAGATGCATTTTAGATAGTTACTAGATAACTTATCAAAAATTTACTTAAGTCATGCATTACGATTTTAACACATGTACTCTAGGAAATAATAAAATATTCTTCTATCATTTAAAATATAACTATCTGATATATGCAATATAACTCTCCAAAATAATAGAAAATTTAGATATTTAGGAATTTCAAAGCCTGTAATTTACTAACAGTTTAGAAATATACTTAATTAACATTAATTTCCTGAAATTATGCAGATTCTTTCATTAAATCATATAATAGTGCAATTATAACATAATGGCTTAATTCTCATATGATAAGCTAAATATTATGCAATTAACCATCATTTATCCGTTAATATAATGTACTTTTTGTTTGGGTTTTCCCAGCACTACACTAGAAAAACTTGGATTTGTTACTTCTATTTTTACTTAGTTAATTTATCTTTATGTCTATTCTTTCTTTTAGAAGTAAACAAACAACCTTTAATACAATTTAGATATTAATTCCAATTTGTACTTTAACTGCAAGTGCATAGTGTCTATTGTATCAGTGTGCAAGTACAGGTCGATCCCATAGGGAATTGCTGACGAATTTAAGAAATGTTTGATTGTGAACAATTCAAATTTATATTCAATAAGCACTCCGTTGAGTTACAATTAACTCAACGGACTAAGTTCGTTGAGTTATGGCTAACTCAACGGACTATCCTCGTGGACTTAAGTTAACTTCACGAGCCTGTCTCTTCTTTATAATACTGCTATTTACAGAAGAATTCGGTCAACCATTGGGCGATTCCACATATTGTAAATAACATCAATTAAGCTTTTTAATGCTAGTTAACATTGGATTTATTATTAAGCAATACTAACATTCAGATGATTCAAACAGTCACCATTAAAATCTTTAAGTTTTTTGTATGAACCAATTTCAGTAAACTGTAAAATTAAAACTAACATAAAACAATCATAAAACTGATACAGATAACATTAATCACGATACAACACAAACAATACAACACTCAAATACAACATACAAACAAAGATAAATTGTTTTTGGTATTTTTGTTTTGATGTGAACATGGAAATGGGCGAAAGGTGAAATGTAAAGTAATCTCACTTGATAGTAAATACTTTCGACACTACTTGCAACGCGATTACACCACTAAAAATTAAACCACTTACAATTCTGTCTCCTCTCCCTATATAATTGCGAGTCCAGAATTACAAGATGATCTCCTCTTCAGCATATAGGCATCAACCCGAAGCCAAGGCTAAAAGCTTTATGATCTCTTGAAATATGAGTCGGCGATTGGTGAAAATGTCTTCCCTTCCCGTGACGCGATCACTCCTCACAGTGGTTGTCAGGCACTGTGTTTGGCTCGGAATCGACCCGACATGAGGCAAGTATCCTCACAAACCTTCGATGATTGGTGATTATGGTGGTGATAACGATGGTTGGTGTGATACTTCGGAGAATCGCCGATACTGTCTGCAGAAATCTCGGTGCTCCTCTTCTGTATACATTGGTCGTCCATTGATCACACTTTCTTCTTTTCTTTTATATTTCTTCAGTAGTAACTGCTTTTGCTTGAATGATTGGTTGGATTTCCTTCCTTCAGATCAACGGTGATGCTTCCTTCTCCATGCACGATTGAATTCCTGCATGATACGTGCAAACGTGGTTTTTCCTTCCAACTGTCTGTTCCTGCAACCGCTACAGTGCCATTTTAGAAAATAACTATAAAATACATGCAATAAAGAAATAAGCCACTAACCTAATGCGTTACCTTAGTGTATATTCATGTAACTCAACGCGTACAGCTATGCTAACTTAACGAGTTATAACTTAAGTAAATCTACCAGATCTCGACACGTGTCAACAGTAGTTTAAACATAAAATAACATTTCAGAGAGTTACATGTATAACTATTCGATGCTCAGATGCATTTTCGGATAGTTACACCTAACCCACCGAAAATTCACTTAAGACATTCATTCTGGTTTCGACACGTGTACATCTGGAAATAATAAAATATTCTCTCTAAACATAACTGTTCGGCAATTTAAACATAACTATCCGATACATATTCGGTCTGTTAAACATAACTGTCCGAAATATCAGAAAATTCGGATACTTAAGAATTTCACACCCTGCAACTTACCGACAATTCATAAATGTACTAAATTAACATTAATTCCCCAAAATTAAGCAGATTCTTCAATTAAAGCATATAACAGTGTAATTATAACATAATGGCTTAATTCTCATATGATAAGCTAAATATTATGCAATTAACCATCATTTAACCGTTAATAATATGCACTTTTTCATTCTAAACACTTCCCCTATACCTAAATTTTGCTAGTCCCTTAGCAAACTAAGATCTAATTAATTGGTCTTTCAAAAAGTGCTAGAATTAATTCTTCCCCTTTTGTTTTTTTCTTCTGTTTAGCATAAACATATATTCTGTATGTTTCAGTAATCAACCTGCAAAGATATTTAGAATATATGTAAATTACATACAAAGTATATCATCTTTATATAGGTGTTAATTATATTATTGTTTGTTCTTCTTTTCATCATCTGTAATCCTAAATTTTCCAATAAGTTTTCTAGAAGAAATTTCAACAACATACGAATCAAAGTACAATCCAATTCAATCTGATTAAGACAAGTAGAATAAAGAATTGTATTTCCATTAAACAACTTCAAAAGTCAATTCCAGATTCATATTTCAGCAATTCTAGATAACAGAAAATATACTCGATTCATAAGATATCTGTATTTCACAAAACACTTGTATCTTTTCAGAACAGTATATGTTTTTTTTTTTTTTGTACTTTAAAAGTTAATTTGACAAGCTTGAATCATAAAAGAGCTTTCTAATGTACCCATGTAACGAGCTTTCAGTCAACAATCCCAGATCTGATCAGGATCTTAGGTTGCCAGATTTTCAGAGTCCTTTTTCAGGTCAACAATCCCAGATCTGATCAGGATCTTAGGTTGCCAGATTTTCAGAGTCCTTTTTCAGGTCAACAATCCTTACATATCTATCTGCTCAAGTATAAAAGGCTCATGATCAAACAAGTCAATAAACTCTCAAAGTTTTTTTTTCTTTTTTTTTTCTAAAAATAAATGCACACACAAAACAAAGCATTAATCACATACTGTATATGCATGTATTTCATTAATACAGATGTAGTAAAACACCAATCTCATATAATCATGCTTCTATCATTTACTAAAAATATGAATCCATAACAATAAGCTCATACTTTATCTGTAGTTTAATAAGATCTACACATAAATCATTCTACAAGTTCAATCAGTCAAAGTAAATGTATCTTTCATCATATGTGTTTCATTTAATCTAGAATTCACATCTTAGCTCCTTCAAGACTTCAGATAATTTTCTGATTAAGCATTAAATATTCTGATTTCATTTTAAAATCGTGAAACTGTTAAACTCATGAAATTCAGAAAAATCATAAAATACTATATCTAGATTTACATAAATAATAAATTCTATAGCATCTTCTATAGCCTTCTAAATATAACATTCAAGCAGTTTATAAAAATTTTATAGTCTCAATTATCGGATAGTTACAGTAAGTTCATAAAAATTTTCAATTTCCTCAAAACTTTGCAGTACCATTTTAATTCCTTTAATTAACAAACTTACATGGCTATTACTTTAATTACCTCCCCCCCATACCTACATTTTGCATTGTCCTCAATGTAAAAGATTTGACAATAAGTACAGTAATTGTAGCAGGCATGAATAAAGTTTTGTTTGATTTAAAATTCAAGATAAGTAATTGGTTACATTCCTTGTTCCATTTGTATCTCTTTCTGCATATTCCGATTTTTGATTCTGAAAAACTTTTCATTCCCAGATAAACACAGAATATAAAACAAAATAACATTTAACAGATATTAATAAATCAGTGTCTTGTGTGGAACCCATGCTCCTATGCCTTTGGTGGCTCACAAGCAAGCCAGTTGGTTTCCCAGAACAGATACTAACAAATTGGATTGATATTTTGTTTTGTTTGTTTTTTTTTTATAAAATGAACATGAAAAACTTCAAAATTCCTTCTTCTTTTTTCTCTAAAAATAAATGCAGAATACACACGTTAAACACACAAAATCACAGCTTAAGAACATGATTGAAATGTAGAAACAAATGGAATAAATGTATCAGTCTAAGCAAACTTTTTAGGCATAGTTCTTCTTGCTATTAATTCTGTTTTAATGCAGTTCTTGTTCCTTTTTAATTTGTAAACATGCAATATATTATAAATTCCAAATACGAGTGTATTACCATTAATGATATGTAATGCAGAAAGGGATCCCTTTTGGTTCCAAGGTAATGTAGCAGATTTTATTTCTACATCTATTTCAATATACTCCTCTTCCCACTTCCATTCATTCATGTCTTCCATAATCTATATTTGAAATTTCATCAGTTCATCCCACCATCTTATCAGACATAAAGTAGGATCATCTTCTTCATTATACCACATTCCTATTTGAATTTCATTAAATTCTGCAGATGTTGGTTTAGCTATTTCACTCGGTACAGGTAAAATTTCTATATAATCATCATAACTGTCTATGCTCACTATGTATAAATCAGATCCATATGCTAATGATATCTCCGTGACTAAATAGATATATCCATTAAGTATGACATGTATTTGGTTAATTAATGATTTCTGTCTTAGATATATTATAATGTTTTCATTCCAAGATCTGTTCAGAAAATTATACACACTTAAGCGTAAATCTTCACCCCAATTTCCTGTAGGTCTCCAATAATATAATTTTTCAGGAATTGTAGAATTTTTATCAGAAAATATTAAAGCTGATCCACAATTTACAGTTGGTGCTTCAAATCTATTAGGTCTTCCTATATTCCATTCTTCTCCTGTTATAGGATTTCTTATCAAAATATCAGGTAATGATAAACTTGCATACCTTGGTCTCGTCTTGTATGTGATTAATGATTCATCTATCCCCATAATATGACTCATTCCTTCTAATGCATTGGGTGGAATTCCAATAGTTTCTTCCATAGCCAGATATTCATGGGTATTTGAACTACGATTAAATGACCTCTATATGAATCCATTTCTAATCTTAGTCATTTTTGCAGCTTGTAATCCCTGAAAATATTTTTCTTCAATACAGTATTTAATTTCCTTTGATACACAACACAGCCTGCACAGATCTTTAGCTGACAAGTTACTTAGTATTTCCCTTAGTGCATCCAACGGTAATTGCATTAATTCCATTTGTCGATTCAGTTTGAAGCTTTCCATTCTATAAATATTTGTTGTCAGATGAAGTTGAATCAGCTGCTTTTCCTTCCAGTTCCTCCAACGCTTTCTCCTTTCTTTTAAAAGTACTGGTAACTCGTAAATAACATTTTGTTTCATATATATATTGTGCATCCATAAAGTGAATAAATCTCGTTGCAAGAACATGTCTTGCAACGTGCATCGTGGTTCCTGTTTTTATGGGTACGTGTACCACTACAAATTTCAAATTTTGGTAACCGCTAAACTGACGAAGTTTCGTTTGTGGTTGAAAGAATAACCGTTCTTCTTAATCCACGAACTAATCTCGTTGAGTTACAGATTACTCAACAGAACACAATCGGTTACTATTGCTAACTCCATGGACTAACTTCGTTGAGTTACAGATAACTCAACAGAGTGACCTTATATTATATTACTGACCTCGTGGAGTTACGGTTAACTCAACAAACTTACTTCTTTGAGTTAACACTTGGCAACTTCTAAGTTTCACTCTCGTAAGTTTTCTATTCCGTTTTTTTTCTTTGTTTTTCAATCTGCTAACTCTAATAAAGTTAAATCTATGTCATTAATGCCTCATTTTGATTAAAATATATTTAAATCTGAACATTATATAAAGATTTAACTTGCAGGTCATTTTACGTTATGCAGAATTTACATTTTACCTTATAACATGTAGAAATTTTTCAGTAGTTATCCTATCATTCACCAAATTGTAAATCTGTTACATATTCATAAAGTTCCACAAATTACATAATATTCAATAAATTCCATTCATTTCACATCCAAATACGTATGAAAATTGCATCTGAAAAATTATATTCATTAATATGAATCAATTACATTGCAAGTACACCATACAATTTCATACAATTTTACACAAGTAGACGAACAATACAATTTAATCTCTATACCTAAATTCATCTACTTCCTTCTGGAGTTTTTCTAATTTTAGGTCTTAGCTACAGTACTCCGTTGAGTTATAGTTAACTCAACGGAATAAGCTTGTTGACTAACTCAAGACTTAACGGAGTAAGCTCGTTGAGTTAAACGTAACTCAATGGACTCCCCATACAAGCAAATATAATAATAAAAATATTACAGAGAATAGTTTTTCTATTTTTTTATCGGTTTAACCGATACTATGCTTCGGTCAGACCTAAATATATATATATTTTTTCTTTTGGTTGAACTGATACTATGTTTCGGTAAAACCAATATTTTTTTCTGAAAATTAATATATAATTTTTTTGTCGGTTTAACCGATACTATGCTTCGATCAGACCTAAATATTTTTTATTTTTTTATTTTTCTTTCGGTTGGACCGATATTATGTTTCGGTAAAACCAATATTTTTTTCTGAAAATTAATATACAATTTTTTTTTAATGTTCCGGTCATACCGATGGATCCAGTTGGTTGAATCGCAACTATTTTTATGTTTTATATATATTTTTAATGTTTTTTTTTATTTTTAAACATATATATATAAACATAAAAACTGATTTCTTACTAAGTAAAGCTCGAGTAGTCCTCTACTCTGACTTCTTCTATAATTCCAAAGAAGCTTTTTGGTGTTTTTAGAATAGGTTTAAGTCTTTGTCCATTTACTTTAAATATATTCTGATTTTTAAGATTTTCAATTTCAATAGCTCCACAAGGATAAACATTTCGAACTATGTAAGGTCCTGCCCATCTAGATCTTAATTTTCCTGGATGGTTATGGAGTCTAGCCATATAAAGATATACTTCTTGTCCTATTTCAAAGCTTTTAGGAATAATTTTTCTATCATGCCAGAATTTAATTTTCTCTTTTTCTCTTACATTCTTTGAATAAGCTTCATTTCTAAATTCTTCTAATTCAATTAGTTGCATTTTCCTATTTTTAGTAGCTTGATTTAAATTAGTGTTCAGAGTTTTTAATGCCCAATAAGCTTTATGTTCTATTTCAGCAGGTAAATGACAACTTTTCTATATAATATCCTAAAAGGTAACATACTTAACCTCGTTTTATAAGCAGTTCTATAAGCCCAAAGTGCATCTATCAAACTATTAGCCCAATCTGTTCTAGTAGGATTTACTACTTTTTCCAAGATTAATTTAATTTGTTTGTTTGCACTTTCTACTTGTCCACTTGTTTGCAGATGATATGATGTTGCAATTTTGTAGTTTACTCTATATTTCTTCATTAAGGCTTCAAAACTTCTATTACAGAAATGAGTTCCTTTATTACTGATAATAGCTTTAGGTATTCCAAATCTAGCAAATATATTTGTTCTTATAAATTGTATTACCACTTTGTTATCATTAGTTTTTGTAGGAATAACTTCTATCCATTTAGATACATAATCCACCCCCAACAATATGTAATTAAATTGATTAGACATAGGAAATGGACCCATAAAATCTATTCCCCACACATCCAAGATTTCAACCTCAACAATAGAATTAAGAGGCATCATATTCCTCTTTGATATTCTTCCTATTTGTTGACATCTTAAACAACTTAAGCAATATTTATGAGCATCTTTGAATAGTGTTGGCCAATAAAACCCACATTGCAGAATTTTTGCAGCAGTTTTCCCTGAACCAAAATGTCCTCCACAAGCTTGGTCATGACAGAAAGACAATATGCTTGAATATTCAGTTTCTAGAACACACATCCTTAAAACCATATCAGTACATTTCTTAAATAAGTAAGGGTCTTCCCAATAGTAATATTTTACTCTTGAGAAAAATAATTTCTTATCCTGTCTATTCCAATCCTTAGGTGTTAAACCAGTAACTAAGTAATTAACTGTGTCTGCATACCAAGACATTGTGTTGATGGTCATTAATTGTTCATCAGGAAAATTATCCTTAATTTCAATATTTGATTTTTCTATTTGTAATCTTGATAAATGATCTGCTACTACATTCTCACAACCTTTTTTATCTTTAATTTCTAAATCAAATTCTTGCAATAATAATATCCATCGGATCAATCTAGGTTTAGTTTCTTTTTTCTTTATTAGATGTTTTAGAGCTGAATGATCCGTGTATACTATTACTTTAGCTCTAATCAGATATGATCTAAACTTTTCTAAAGCAAACACAACAGCTAATAATTCTTTTTCAGTAGTTGTGTAATTAACTTGAGCATCATTTAAGGTTTTGCTTGCATAATGAATCACTCTAGGAGATTTTTCTATCTTCTATCCTAACACTGCTCCTACAGCAAAATCAGAAGCATCGCACATTAATTCAAATGGATGGTTCCAATTAGGTGCTTGAATTATAGGAGTTGAAAGTAAGCTAGTCTTAAGTCTGAAAAATGCTTCCTTGCAATTTTTATCAAAGTTAAATGGAACATCTTTTAATAGATTAGTTAAAGGTCTAGCTATCTTGCTAAAGTCTTTAATAAATCTTCTATAAAAACTAGCATGTCCTAGAAATGATCTAATATCTTTTACTGATTTAGGTTCTGGTAGATTAGAAATTACTTCTATTTTAGCTTTATCTACTTCCAACCCTTTTTTAGAAATAACATGCCCTAAGACTATTCCTTGTTTAACCATGAAGTGACATTTTTCCCAATTTAAAACCATATTTTTTTTCTACACAGCGTTTTAATATTTGGTCTAAATTGCTTAAACACACTTCATATGAGTTGCCATATACAGTAAAATCATCCATAAATATTTCTAAAAATTCTTCAGTCATTCCAGTAAATATGCCCTACACACACCTTTGAAAGGTAGTTGGCGCATTGCATAATCCGAATGGCATTCTTTTAAAAGCATAAGTTCCATTAAGACAGGTGAAAGTTGTTTTCTCTTGATCCTCTAATGCTACTGGAATTTGATTATTCCCTGAATACCTGTCTAGGAAACAAAAATATTCTTGCAGTACTAATCTTTCCAGCATTTGATCTATAAAAGGTAAGGGAAAATGATCTTTCCTAGTCACAACATTCAGCTTTCTATAGTCTATACATACTCTCCAGCCTGATTGAATTCTAGTAAGTATCAAGTCTTGACTTTCATTCCTAACAACTGTTAATCCTGATTTCTTGGGAACTACATGGATTGGACTAACCCATGAGCTATCAAAAATCGGATAAATTATATCATTATCTAACCATTTAACTATTTCCTTCCTGACTACTTATTTAAGGTTTGGATTTAATCTCCTCTCAAGAATTCTAACAGGTTTAGCATTCTCTTCCAAATATATGTGGTGACAGCATAAAGTTGAACATAACCCTTTTATATCAGTCATAGTCCATCCTATTGCTTCTTTATAACTTTCTACTACATCTTTTAATTTAGCTATTTGATCCTCTTTTAAATCTGAAGCAATAATGATTGGACAGGTCCGTTTATCTTCCAGAAATATATAGGTTAATTTAGGAGGTAAATGTTTTAATTCTAAATGCTGCCCATCAGAAGCTAGAGCTCCTAATTAAACATCATCATTTTTTAAATTAATTTCTTCCTGATCTCCTTCTATATTTATGCTTTCACTTTCTTCTAAAGTTTCAGAATTGATTTGCCTATTTAATTCTTCTTGAATCACATCTTCTAACATATCTCCTTCATCCTCTAAAAAGTCTATGGTATGTAAGGACATTTCTAACTCCTCAAACCTTTCTGGTTTGAAAATATTTAATTGAGTATCCTCATTACCATATGCTAACTTCATTACTCCAGTTTTACAATTTATAACAGCCCCTGATGTTGCTAAAAATGGCCTTCCCAAAATTAAAGATGTATCACTATTTTTATGCTTAATTTGTTGGGAATCCAAAATTACAATATCAATAGGATATATAAAATTCTTGATTTTAATTAAGGCATCCTCTATTTTTCCTCTAGGGTATCTTATACTTCTATCAACTAATTGAATAACCGTACTAGTAGGAGTTAAGCCTTCTAATCCTAAGATGCAAATATATCACTTGGCATAACATTTATACCTGCACCTAAGTCTATTAAGGTTCTTTCTAGAATGGTATTTCCTATGGTGCATGATATAACAGGGATTCCAAGATCAGATAACTTTTTAGGAATTTGTGATAGAAATAGAGAACTACTTTACTCAGCTAAAAAGACCTTTCTAAGAACTTTTCGCTCTCTTTTCTTAGTACACCAATCCTTCAGAAATTTAGCACAAGATGGCATATTCTGCAATAGATCTAACAAAGGAATGTTAACTTGTACTTTTTCAAAAATTTCTCTGATTTTTTCTTATTTTTTAGGAATTGTTTGTTGTAATCTTTCAAGATAGGGTGCTAAAGATTTTGATTTCAAAGACTCTTTTTCTTTCAGTTGATTTGTTTGATCATTTTTAGCTTCAATTGTAGATTCAAATTGTTCTTCAGTGATTTCTAGATTTTCAGCTATTACATTTTCATTATCATTTTGATTTTTACTCTTGTCCACCTTCATATCATTTTCATTTTGAGTTCTTGGTGGTATATCAGTTCCAGATCTTAATGTTACACATACATCTTCCAGATTTTCGTTACTTTCATGATATTTTTGTATATCATTTTCGTGATTATGATCTTCAATTGTTTTTAGTTTTAAAGTGCATTCTTTAAATTCTCTTACATTAGTGTTTTCTGTTTGTTGTATATTTTGCAAGTTGTGCAGGTTTATAACATTATAATTTTCATTATCCTATTGCAAAACTTGTATTTTCATTGCATTTTTGTCTAATGCTTCTAATTTTGTTTCCAAATCATCTAATTTCATTGCATTCAATTTTTGATCAATTTTCATTATGGCTTCTTCAGTTTCGTAAATTATATCCTATTTAGGTTCTGAATATGCCTCCTTATAGTTTAACCGGTTGACTTCTTATTGTTGACACACAAAGTATTCTAGTTTGTCTAGATTTTGCTCTATACTATGCTCCAGTTTGTCATAGCTATCCCAAACTTCAATGTCTCTCATCATATTACACATTCTATATTGACCATCAGTTGGGTAAACTATAGGATTCTCATACTCAGCTCTATTATATTGAGGATAATTCATTTGTTGTTCATGGGATCTAATAATCTGTAAATGTCTCAATTTCAAACAATCAGAAATGTCGTGTCCTTCAGAATTGCAGAATTCACATATGCTAATTAAAGGTTTCAGAAATCTTTGAGCATAAGCATATGCCATATTCTCAATTACAGAAGAAAACACACAACTCTAGCTATTAAAATGAAACAGCTCTAATTGAATTAATTCAATTCAATTCAATTCAATTCCCCGGCAACGGCGTCATAAAACTTGTTTGGGTTTTCCCAGCACTACACTAGAAAAACTTGGATTTGTTACTTCTATTTTTACTTAGTTAATTTATCTTTATGCCTATTCTTTCTTTTAGAAGTAAACAAACAACCTTTAATACAATTTAGATATTAATTCCAATTTGTACTTTAACTGCAAGTGCACAGTGTCTATTGTATCAGTGTGCAAGTACAGGTCGATCCCATAGGGAATTGCTGACGAATTTAAGAAATGTTTGATTGTGAACAATTCAAATTTATATTCAATAAGCACTCCGTTGAGTTACAGTTAACTCAACGGACTAAGTTCGTTGAGTTATGGCTAACTCAACGGACTATCCTCGTGGACTTAAGTTAACTCCACGAGCCTGTCTCTTCTTTATAATACTGCTATTTACAAAGGAATTCGGCCAACCATTGGGTGATTCCACATATTGTAAATAACATCAATTAAGCTTTTTAATGCTAGTTAACATTGGATTTATTATTAAGCAATACTAACATTCAGATGATTCAAACAGTCACCATTAAAATCTTTAAGTTTTTTGTATGAACCAATTTCAGTAAACTGTAAAATTAAAACTAACATAAAACAATCATAAAACTGATACAGATAACATTAATCACGATACAACACAAACAATACAACACTCAAATACAACATACAAACAAAGATAAATTGTTTTTGGTATTTTTGTTTTGATGTGAACATGGAAATGGGTGAAAAGTGAAATGTAAAGTAATCTCACTTGACAGTAAATACTTCCGACACTACTTGCAACGCGATTACACCACTGAAAATTAAACCACTTACAATTCTGTCTCCTCTCCCTATAGAATCGCGAGTCCAGAATTGCAAGATGATCTCCTCTTCAGCATACAAGCATCAACCCGAAGCCAAGGCTAAAAGCTTTACGATCTCCCGAAATATGAGTCGATGCTTGGTGAAAATGTCTTCCCTTCCCGTGACGCGATCACTCCTCACAGTGGTTGTCAGGCATTGTGTTTGGTTCGGAATCGACCCGACATCAGGCAAGTATCCTCACAGACCTCCAATGATTGGTGATTATGGTGGTGATAACAATAGTTGGTGTGATACTTCGAAGAATCATCGATACTGTTTGCAGAAAGCTCGGTGCTCCTCCTCTGTATACACTGGCCGTCCATCGATCACACTTTCTTCTTTTCTTTTATATTTCTTTAGTAGTAACTACTTTTGCTTGAATGATCGGTTGGATTTCCTTCCTTCAGATCAACGGCGATGCTTCCTTCTCCATGCACGATTGAATTCCTGTGTGATACGTGCAAACGTGGTTTTTCCTTCTAACTGTTTGTTCCTGCAACCGCTACAGTGCCATTTTAGAAAATAACTATAAAATACATGCAATAAAGAAATAAGCCGCTAACCTAACGCGTTACCTTAGTGTATATTCATGTAACTCAATGCGTATAGTTATGCTAACTTAACGAGTTATAACTTAAGTAAATCTACCAGATCTCGACACGTGTCAGCAGCAGTTTAAACATAAAATAACATTTCAGAGAGTTACAGGTATAACTATTCGATGCTCAGATGCATTTTCGGATAGTTACAGCTAACCCACCGAAAATTCACTTAAGACATTCATTCTGGTTTCGACACGTGTACATCTGGAAATAATAAAATATTCTTTCTAAACATAACTGTTCGGCAATTTAAACATAACTATCCGATACATATTCGATCTGTTAAACATAACTGTCCGAAATATCAGAAAATTCGGATACTTAAGAATTTCACACCCTACAACTTACCGACAGTTCATAAATGTACTAAATTAACATTAATTCCCCAAAATTAAGCAGATTCTTCAATTAAAGCATATAACAGTGCAATTATAACATAATGGCTTAATTCTCATATGATAAGCTAAATATTATGCAATTAACCATCATTTAACCGTTAATAATATGCACTTTTTCATTCTAAACAACGTGCAATAAAAAATTACTTATAGGTTTAGAACACTAATCTAACGCATTACCTTAGTATTTAATTAAGAAATTAACATGTGTAGTTATGTTAACTTAACAAGTTAAACATGTGCAACTCACTTGATATACTATAATATTAGTAAACTTTAAATTCAACACGTGCACAATGCTAACTTATCAAGTTAAGATATACAACTTTTAGTTTTACTCACTAACTTAATGAGTTCTCATGTGATCTCTTTTAACCTTTTAACTTGTAACTCAACAAATTATCACATTATTTTTTTACGAAAAGAATATTAACTCAACGAGTTGTTACTATATATTATACATGATACAAATATGTAAAAATAAAACATACCATGTTTAGTAATGTAAAACCACGTGTAAATTGGATTTTCAATCTTTTAGAAATGATAATTAATGTTTAATTCCTTGAAATTATACATATTCTTTAATTAAGGCTTATGCTTGTATAAATATAATATAATGACTTAATTCTCATATAATAAGCTAAATACTATGCAATTAACCATTCATTAATCACTAATATTATGCATAATTTCATTCTAAACACTTCCCCCATACCTAAGTTTTGCTAGTCCCATAGCAAACCTATTCTAATATTGCTAAAAATTTCTTTTGCTAAAATGCTAGGACTATATTACTTATCTTTTTAAATCTGCACTTTCTTGCAAAAATCCAATCTTAGAAAGTTATTCAATCTCACATATATATCAATTCAAATAGAGATTTATGCACATATTTTTCACTATCCTAGTCTAATCTTAAACCATATGTACTTTATATAGATGATGACATTAATCAAAACTTTAATGTACATACTCTCATCCTTTGAAAATATTGATGCATCTTGGAAATAAGTGTACTTATCATATCTACTAAAAAATCATTGCTTCCTCATTGATTGTAAAAAATATTTCTTGCCTTAACATCAAAGTAATGGACATAGCATAAATGGTGTAAATGCATTTTTAGAAAGAGTTTTCTTCTTTTTCTTTTTTTCTCTTTTTTTTTTTCTATACTAATGGTACATTGACCGTAGTCATAACTTCAACTTTCCTTTACTAACGGCTGCATGATTGTAGGATCGTCTGTAAAGATAGAATTTACAATATCCTTCACAAGAGGGGGGGTGAATTGTGTCTTTAGAAATTAAATACTAGCAGATAAAACAAGAGCACAAAACACTCGTAAATGAAATTCTATTCTTTTATTTAAAGATAGAATTTACAATATCATTTCAACTCAATTCCCTTCTTGACAGTTTTGATACAGAAATGTTCGATATACAATTCAAATAGGAAAATAAAGCTCTTATTCAAAATTAATTTTGAATTGTATAAAACCTGATCTTTATGCACACAAATTCTTTCTTTCTCTTTGCTTAGCTTCTATATCTCTTCTTCTCCAGTTGTCGAATTTCCAGACTTCTTACGTTTGCAGCTCATTTTCTGAAATTGCTTGGAATTTTGAACTTCTTCTGATGTTGGAGAATTTTTCAGAATATGAATATTCAAACTTAACTTTTTAGTTAGGGATCCAGATTGAATATTCAGACTTGGTTTTCGAGATTGGGATCCTCTTCCGTAATGTAGCTCGTACTCTCTATTAGTAGTCGAACTCTGTTGTCTTTCACGTTCAACATGTTCATCCACTTAATCCATAATCCACATACTAATTTTCTCTTTAATCCAAATTACTTTCTATTTAAATTTCCACTTTCTCCAATAACATTTTGAATTTTCACAATCTCCACTTCGTAGATTCACCGAAACATTATCTTCCTAGAGTCTTGTAGAATATCTTCTAAGTCTTCAATTTAGTCGAACACTTATCCTTTAAGTTCTGTAAAAACTCGAACACTTATTTGTAACTCTTTGAGTTTTGCACCTGCAAAACACATGATTAAACATAACAAACTTATCTGTTCATTAGTCATTTTATAAAACTCGAACAGTTATCTATCCATGTGTATAAAAACTCGAACATTTATCTAACTATTTGATTTTTCATTACCAAACGCACATGGAAAACACGTGACAACTTAAAACATTAAAAACACACGTGCAGATAACTTAACTATATGAGTTTTTAACATAAAGTATTCGACAAAAACGAGACGTTAACTATTCGAAAGTTTAACTATTGCAAATCTAACTCTTCGAAAATCTTTAATTTATCCGACATAAAAATGAAACTTTCCGATAATCTGTTAACTATTATACTAAGAGAATATTATGTAGACTTATTTAAAAATGTTAATAAAGCATATATCATCAAAATTAAATACCTAACAATATCCTCATAGACCTCCGATGGTTGGTGATTATGGTGATGTTGGTGAATTGTTGGTGATGGTGTGAAGCTTCAGGGAACTTCCGACGCTGCCTGCAGTTAGCGCGGTCCTCCACCTCTGCACACACTGCCACACACCGCCAAACACACTTTCTCCTCTTCTTTTATATTTCTTCAGTAGTCACTACTTCTACTTAGATGATCGGTTGGATTTCCTTCATTCATATCAACGATGGTGATTTCTTCTTCCTTCGACGAGTGAATTCCTACATGATACGTGCAATCATGGTCTTCCTTCAAATGTCATGTTTCTGCAACTGCTATAATGGCATATTAGTCTTCGTTTTAGTCGAACATTTATCCTTTAAGTCCTATAAAAACTCTTACACTTATCTGTATCTCTTCGAGTTTTTGCACTTGCAAAACACCTGACCGAACAAGAAAACTTATCTGTTCGTTAGTTATTTTATAAAACTCAAACAGTTATCTATCCATGCATATAAAAACTCAAATAGTTATCTAACTCTTCGATTTTTATTACCGAATGCACATGGAAAACACGTGACAACTTAAAACATTAAAAACACACATGTAGATAACTTAACTATACGAGTTTTTAACATAACTCTTCGCGTACAGTTATGCTAACTTAACGAGTTAAATATATGCATATCACGTGATATATTAAAGCATTTAAATTCAACACGTGCATAATTCTAACTTAACAAGTTAAGATATTTCGGACACTTAAGAACCTAACTATCTGATGCCCAGATGCATTTCGAATAGTTAATAGATAACTTACCGAAAATCCACTTAAGTCATGCATTATGGTTTCAACACGTGTACTTTAGGAAATAATAAAATATTTTTTAAAACATAACTGTCTGGTACATGCAATATAACTCTCTAAAATAACAGAAAATTCAGATACTTAAGAATTTCACAGCTTGCAATTTACCGACAATTCAGAAATGTACTAAATTAACATTAATTCCCTAAAATTATGCAAATTCTTTCATTAAAGCATATAATAATGCAATTATAACATAATGGCTTAATTCTTATATGATAAACTAAATATTATGCAATTAACCTTCATTTAACCCTTAATATTATGCACTTTTTCATTCTAAACACCCAACTTCTAATGTTCATTCATATTAACTTGTTGATATTGCATGACTTCTAATTTAGTTGTCCATTCATCAAGTACATTTGGCTTTCTTTCCAAATCATCTAATCTAATTTCATTTAGTTTTTGATCAATTTTCATTATCATTTTCTCAGTTTCACATACAATATCTATTTTAGGTTCTGAATAACTTTCCTGATAATTAATTTTGTTGTTCTTCTTGATAATACAAATATTCTTCTAGTTTGTCTAAGTTTCGTTCTAAACTGCGTTCAAGTCTATCATACCAATCCTAGATTTCTTCTTTTCTGGACATATTACTCACCCTGAAATGATTATTAGTTTGGTAAACTATAGGTGTTCCATACTTCCTATATTGGATATAATTCATCTGTTGCTCATTTGATCTAGTCATCTACAATCATCTTAACTTTAAACAATCAGTAATGTCATGTCCTAAATTGCAGAATTCACATATGCTAATTACTGGTTTCATAAATCTCTAAGCATAAGCATATGCAATATTCTCAATGGTAAAATCACACAATACTCTCACTGCTATGAAAACAATTTACTACTACGAATTTCAAATTGTCAAATTCCTTGGCAACGACACTAGAAAACTTATTTCTTGATCTTGTTTACTTAAATATATATATATATATATATTTTTCTTTTATAAGTAAATAAAAAATTTTCACGAATAAGATATTAAATCCAATTCATAATTAATTGCAAGTGCATAGTGTCTATCATATAAGTGTGCAAGTACAAGTCGAACACATAGGGAACTATTGAAATTACTTTGCTTAATAAATTTTCATAACCAAAATATAATGTATATTCACAATATGCTCACTCTGTTGATTTACATTTAACTCAACAGACTCACCTCGTGGAGTTATGGTTAACTCATCAAGCTCTTAGGTAACTTATAATTAAAATTGTAGTTTGTAGAAAAATACGGCCATCCATTAGGCGATTCTATATATTACAAACAACATCAATTAAGCTCTTAAATGCTAATTCATCTTACATTTATCATTGATCAATTCTAACATTCAATAAACCCAAATGGTAGATTTCCTTAAATCAAGATTTCAAAGATTTGTATTAAAATACGATTTTCTATAACTGCAATTAAATTAATGTAAAACATTCAACACTACTAACAATATAGACATAAATGATACAACATAGATTTAATAAGCTTAAAACATAGATAATGAGTTTTGTTTTAGTTTTTGTTTTGTTTTTGTTCCTTCAAATGAGCAAATGGTGAAAGGTAAAATTCTCTATCGATAGTAAGAAAAACTTTCGTCACTACATGTGACGTAATTACACCATTGAAAACTTAACCATATACTATCAAGCACTCCTCTTCCTACTGAATTGTGAACCTAGACTTTTGTAAGTTGATCATCTCTTCAACATAGCGGCATCAACCCAAAACCAAGGTTAGAAGCTTTACTGTCTCCTAAGAGATGATTCAGTATTTGGTGAAAATGTCTTTCCTTCCCTTAACACGATCACTCCTCACAATGGTTGTTAATCGCTATGTTTGGCTTGGAATCGACCTGACATCTAGAAGGTATCTTCACAAACCTCTTATAGATGGTGGATAGTGGTGTTGGTGGGAGCTCAAGGAACTTCTGATGCTTTTTGCAATTAACACGGTTCTCCCCCCTCCCCTCTCTTCGGTCTTTCTCTTTTCTTTTTATATTTCTTTCTGTATTAACTACTTTTGCCAAATTTATCGGTTAGATTTCCTTCCTTTGCATCAACGACAATGATTACTTCTTCATTCCACGTTTTAGATCATGGCATGATTTGTGCAACGTGGTTTCCTTTGAATTTCCTACAACTGCTCTCAATCGAACATTAAAAAAATAATTGATCTGTGGAGTTAGTGTAACTCAATAGACTTACTCCTTTAACTTAACTGTTAACTCAACGGACCAACCTCATTGAGTTAAGCTTAACTCAACGGACTCATTTAGTTCTGCAATTTAGTAAAGCAAATATTTATATAACATTTAACACTTGATATTAAGTAATTTCTAATTCAATCATAAATGATACTTAATTAACCACTAATTCCTTGAAATTATGCATATTCTTTAATTAAGGCATGTAATCATATAATTGTGACATAATGGTTTAATTCTTATATGATAAGCTAAATACCATACAATTAATGATTCATTAACCACTAATATTATGCACTTTTTCATTCTAAATAGGAGTGATGTAGGATTGATCATTCCTAGAACAAAATCAAAGTATGTTATGCTTTTATCGAATATTTTTATTAGAAATTCTATCACTAGAGAAGAATTTAGTATTGGAAAACCAAGTACTTTTGAGGTTCCCACTAAAAATTCAAGGGCAACATTATCATTTTCTACTTGGAATTCAGCTATGCCATATAAATTATTTTATTAAAGACCAACTGGAAATTGAGATGAAGGATTATGCCTAAACATTTACAATTTTGAGAAAAAATGTTGGCATGAGAATACTATAGCATATTTATGAGATAGAGCATTAGTTAACAAAACTCATGTAACACTTGATAGATATATATATTTGGTTTCAAATGTATTAGTAGCATTTAAATCCAATCTATACATAAGCATAGATAGTTATGATGAAATGGTAGAAATTTTACCTATACCTCAGATTATAGCTGAACCATCATCCACCTAATATGACAAAGTTCAACTTGAATTATGGTATAATGAATTTGATTATCTTACTTTGTGTCTAGTGAGATGGTGGGATGACCTTATGAAATTTCAAATTTGGATAATAGAAGACTTGAATGATCGAAAATGGAGAGTCAAATACATTGAATTATTTGTGAAAATAGAAGCACTAATATCACCATGGTCTAGAAGAGGAATAATTTCTACATTTCATTTCATAAATGGCAATACTTTGATATTGTCAAATACATTGAATTATTTGTGAAAATAGAAGCACTTATATCATCATGGTCTAGAAGAGGAATAATTTCTGCATTTCATTTCATAAATGGCAATACTTTGATATTTAGTGTTGATAACATATTACAAGTTTATCAGTTAAAGAAATAAGTAAATTCCACAGAAATAGAATTAAAAGTTAGAAGAATGATGCCTAAAGGTTTTGCATGGACTGATACATTCATTTTGTATGTTACTACTTTTCAGTCATGTTCTTAAATTGTGTTTCTATAATAATAATTTAGTGTTAATGTATCGTTATTACATTATTTTTGAATTAAAGAAAAAAATTAGTATATGTTCTTGTTATTATTTTTTTGTATACGCTACATTTTATTTGCCTTAAAAGAAAAAAGATGAAGAAAAAAATGAAAGAAAAAAATTACCATCAATCTAGTTTGTTGGTATTTGTTCTAAGAAACCAACAAGCTTGCTTGTGAGCCACCAAAAGTGTAAGAGGTTGGGTTCTACATAATGCATATATATGTTTTACTTTTATTTGCGATATTGTTAATTTTGGTGAATGAAAGACATCTTAGGAACAAAGTTCATGTAGGATCATAATATCATAAGAGGGGAGGTGAATTGTGTCTTTAGAAATTAAAAATTTCCAATAAATAAAACAAGAGCACAAGACACTCACAAATATAATTCTAATCTTTATTGATTAAAGAAAGAATTTACAATCATTTTTCAGCATAATTCCCTACTTATCAGTTCTGATACAATATAGTCTGGAATACAATTCAAATGAAAAATAAAACCTTATTCTAAACTTGCTTCAATTGTACATTCAAACCTGAGCTTTTGCACGTACCTTTTGATTCTTTTAAATTCTTGCTTTACTTTTGTATCTCTTTTTCTCCTATCTTTGAATCTCCCAGACTTCCTTCGTTGTAGCTCTTCTTCTGAATTTGCTTGGGATTCGAACTTTATCTAATGTTGGAGAATTTCAAGACTTCTCTATATTTTTAGAGAGTGATATGTATGTGGAGATGTATGGATATCGGGATAGGGATTGAGATTGGGAGATACACATTAGTATAGCTTCTATCCTTTATTTAAAGTAGTAAAACTATAACTTTACATTTAGTACGTTCATCCACTTAATCCATAATTCATAATCTCACGTACTAATTCAAATTTAAGTTATCCACAATCTCCACTATCTTTTTGAATTTCCACTATCTCTACTATATATTTGAATTTCCACGATCTCCTATCGTAGAACAATCAAAAATCTTCTTTTTGAAGATTTGTAGAATATCTACTAAGTCACCACTTTAGTCGAACACTTATCCTTTGTAACCTATAAAAACTTGAATATACTCGAGACCTAGGTGTTTACTTAAGGCCATACAATGCCTTTTTAAGCTTGTAAACATACTCGAGATGTTTTGAATCTTCAAAACTTGAAGGTTGTTTTATATAAACTTCTTCTTTTCTATAACCCTTTAGAAAAGCAATTTTAACATCCATTTGACATAATTTAAAATTCATGTAACAAGCAAAAGCTAACAAAATTCATATAGATTCTAGTCTAGCAAGAGGAGCAAATGTTTCATTACAATCAATTCCTTCCACTTGCTCGTAACCTTAAGCAACTAATATAGCTTTATTTTTAACTATATGACCATACTATTCTACTTTGTTTTTAATACCCACCTTGTTCCCATTACAAACTAATTTTCAGGAGGTGGAACTAGATCCCATACCTCATTTCTTATAAATTGATTTAGCTCATCTTGCATAGCTAAATATCAAAATTCATCTTATAAGGCATTTTCAATTTTCTTAGGCCCTAGTAGAGAAATAAAAGAATAAGCACCACAAATATTGACTATTGATGATCTAGTCTTAACTCCTTGATTATGATCACCTATTTTCTGATTACAAAAATACCCACATCTAATTTGGCTCTAAATTTATCTTTACATTCCTTAGTATTTAATATAAAATATTTGCAGCCAAAGGGTTTTAAATAACTAATTTTGAGAACCTTGTTATACCATATCTCATAAAGAGTTTTATTCAAAATAGGTCTTAAATGTACCCTATTTATAACATAACATGCTGTATGAACTGCTTCTACCTAGAAAAACAAGGGTGACTTATTTTCATTTAACATGGTTCTAGCTATTTCCTAAAGTGATTTGTTTTTACTTTTTACTATCCCATTTTGTAAAGGAGCTCTTGGAAATGAATATCTATGATCTATGTGTAATTCTTCACAAAAGGTGTCCATTTGATTATTTTCAAATTCTATACCATGATCACTTTTGAGTTTTTGAATTTTAACATTTTGCTCATTCTGAACCTTATTGCAGAATACTTTAAATATTTCAAAAACTTCAATTTTATTAGCTAGAAAATAAACCCAAGTAAACCTAGAATAATCATCAACTAGTACAAAAGTATAGTATTTACCTCCTAGACTAGTTGTCCTAGTAGGTCCAAATAAATCTATATGTACTAATCCTAATACTCTTTTACTTGTTATTTCATTTAATGTTTTAAAGGATGTTTTATGTTGTTTACCTAATTGACATGCATCACACATAAACTCTTTTGAGTAATTTATGCTAGGTAAACCCCTAATTAGATTCTTTCTAAATAGATTTTCTAATAATTTTAGGTTGGAGTGACCTAACCTTCTATACCATAAAATGACTTCATCTAACTTAGCAATTAAACAAGCATTGTCATTGACAATATAAGAAGGCAAATTTAGAATACAAACGGATTATTTTTTGTATATAGTAAACAAAATTTCGTTTGTATGCATGTCTATAATTTTACAAGAATCTTTTCAAAAATCACTCTATAAAATTTCATTAAAATAGGAACACTCAACAGATTAAAACCTTAATTTTCTACTAATAAGACATCATTAATAAAATATTTTTCAATTACCTGAACTTTACCCAACCCAAGGATTTTTGTTTTACTTTTATTTCCAAAGGTAATTTGTCCATTCTTGGTCTTTGTAACTTCTGTAAGTAATCATATATCTCCAGTTATGTGGTTGGATGCTCCACTGTTCATTATCTATTTTAATTTGTGTACCTACAAAAACAATTAAAAAGATTTTATTTCTTAGAATTTATTTCTGAGTGGGTCCAAGAATGTTAGAGGGAGAGATACTAAAATCATGATAATCAACATTTTTAAATTTCAACTTATTTGTTTTCTAATAATTGTTTCTACATTTATTACTCTTATTTTTATAATTATCAAAAAATTTATTTCTATGTTCAACAAGGTTGAAATTTCATTTCTAACATGATTTAATTGCTAATTTTTCCAATACCCAATTTTTTTTCAAATATGAAGAAAACTAATAAAAATATTTAAATCTCTATTTTCAAACAACTTAGCATGATTTTTCTAAAAATTTCTTTTGGGGCTTTTACATCATGTGTTATTATTTATATGTTGTATTTTATCAACTTGCATATATTTTTCACCTTTCCTAATCATGTAAGGAAGAGTTTTTCTTTTCCTATTCTTAGTACTTGAAATAAAAGTATTATTTTTAGAAGTATCATCATGTAATATATAATTTTCAAAAGATGCATCATTTAAACCAATACCATATTTTTCTACATTTGATATTTTACTACTAAGTTCATTTATTATTGTTTGACTATTATTCCATTTACTTAAAGTGGCTTTTTAATCACAAACCTTAAGTTTTAATATATCAATTTCAGAATTTAAATCTATAATAGTCAAATTCAATTTATCAATTTTAGAATTTAAATCCGTAATAGAAAAATTCAATTTATCAATTTTAGAAATCATTTTCTTCTTATCAGCAACTAAATTTTCATAATCAGCATGCAAGTCTTTTTCTATTATAGCAAACTTTAAAATCTCCTATGCATACTTCTAATTTTCTTCTTTAAATTTATTCAACATAGAATTCAGAAAATCAATTTCATTTTCAGATTCATCTAGTACTTTCCTAGTGTTCTTTTTGTTAGGACCTAATGGCTTACCAAAGGGTGGGTGAATGGTAATATTTTAATTTCTTAAATGCAATTTCAGGAGTTTAACAAAGAATGACTAATTAACAATTTAATTCAGCAAGCACACAATAAAAGAAGATAATGCACACAGGGATTTTAAGTGGTTTACCACTAACGGCTAGTCCACCCCCAAGGGATACTTGGGCTTCACTAATCTTTCAAGACCTACAAACACTTACTTTAGGGTCAAAGTAAGAACTAACTAATCAAACTAAGCTTTCTAGTCATATCTCCAACCAACCAATCTTTGAAGTTTTCAATTGATGCACTTTAGTAAACCACTGCCTTGAAGAAATCAGAGTTTATTTGCGTAGAGAGCTCTAGACTTGAGTTTTCCTTTTTGCAGAAGATTTGATCTTAAAGATTTTCTTCTATATGTGTCGAGCTTGGTGTATAGATTTGTATATGCAAAAGCTATATAACTCAATTGTCTATTGTTTATATTTATAACATTAAGCATAATGATCATATTCACTTCTAACAGATATATTCTGCTGTATTTACTAAAATTGCAGAACCAAATATGGTAAGTTATCATTTAGGAAGGTGTTTCAAGATAACCTTTCGATTTCTTTTGACTTTCAGATGGTTAGCTGTGTAACACTCCGATGAATGCTCATAATTTATCGATAATCCACTTAAGTCCTTCTATCATGTGGGATTTTAAGTTGTACACGTAAGGTGTCATAAGTTCGAATACTTGTAGCTATAACTTACTGAAATGTTTTTGATTATCGAATAGTTAGCTATAGTAACTCTCTGATTTTCTTCAAAGCTTTCGACTAAAGTTAATCTATTTCGACACATGTAAAATAAAATGACCTGAGTTTTAGATAGTTCATTCTGTAATCTTCCGAAACTTCTTGTTTTTCGGATAGTTAGCTTTCTAACTTTTCGAAAATGCTTTTAAGCCTCAATCTGAATTTCCGCACGTGCATATTCTTCTGACTTAACTATCCGAATGGTTCTTCTAGATAACTTTTCAATTTACCTATATTTTTCTGATATTTAACCCTATAACTATCCGAAGAACTTGCTTGCTGCTTTTAAGTGAACTTTCGAATAATTAGGCTTTTAACCTTTCAAAAAATTGCTCCTTTCGGATACTTAGGCTAATAACTGTCTAATTCTTCTTATTTCATTTGTCAGCTTCGAATGATCTATTTGAGACTGACTTAAACTACAAATCTGTGGATCTGAGAAATACAAAGGAATATACTTCACATTGATTTTTGCATTATCAAAATCTAAAGGTCCTTTCAATCTCCCCCTTTTTGATAATGGAAAAAACCTTACAATATTTTACATGTATTTCTCTCCCTATATAGCTATACAGATAAACACATAGAAAGGAATAGGATACTGAATTTGAAATTGAAATTGCTCAATTTGCTCTCCCTATCTTTCTGAGTTTACTCCCCCTATTTTACTACAGCCTGTTGAAATAATATTGGGTTTTTCTCTCCCTATTTTGCCACTTGTCAAAAGGAGTATAAGCTAAAATAATTATATCTGGACAATTCATGGTTGTCTTGAAATTTAGCTAAGTTGCTACAATAGAAAATGTTAGTAGAGCAAGCTCCTGGTTGTGAGCTTGGAGAGTAGACAAGCATTGAACTATAAATCATACAAAGAACAAATTCCTAAGTTTCGTCTAATATGATTAAATGCAGATTTAGACAAAGGTTTAGTGAAAATATCTATCAATTGTTCTTTAGTAGGGACATATTCTAAAGAAATTTGACCTTTTTCAACATAGTCTCTTAGAAAGTGGTGTCTAATCTCAATATGTTTTGCTCTTGAGTGTAGGACTGTATTTTTGGAGAGATTTATGACATTGCTACTGTTATAGTAAATAATTGTATTCTAAAACTTAAGTTTATGATCTGCCAATGTTTGTTGCATCCATAGAATCTATGCACAACATAAACCTATTGCCATGTATTTAGCTTCAATTGTAGAGAGTGCTATAGAGTTTTGTTTTCTGCTGAACCATGATACAAGAGAGTGACCAAGTAGTTGACATGTACCACTAGTGCTTTTTCTATTTGATTTGCATCATGCATAATCTGCATCACTGTAACCTACTAATATTAGATGATTCTGTGATGAATAAAATAAGTCAAAGTCTTTTGTACCCTATAAATATTTAAAGATACGTTTGACTGCTTTTAAATGTGATACTTTTGGAGAGGCTTGATATCTTGCACAAGCACATACACTGAACATTATGTCTGGTCTGCTAGCTGTTAAATACAGAAGTGATTCAATCATGCCTTCGTATTTCTTTTGATCTACAAAAGTGCTAGAGATATTTTTATCAAGCTTTTCATTTGTGTTCATAGATGTATTTGCTTCTTTGGATTTTTCCAAACCAAATTTTGTTAGAATCTCTCTACAGAATTTTTCTTGATTTAGAAAGATACCATGATGTAATTGATAAATTTGTAATCCTAGGAAGAATTTTAATTCTCCTATAAGACTCATTTAAAATTCATTTTGCATCAAGTTCTAAAAATCATGACATAATTTTTCATCTATTACACCAAAAATAATATCATCAACATAAATTTGAATGACCAACATATGAGGATTTCAAGTAAGATCTCCTTCTTCTTCCTTGTAGCTACACAAGTGACTACAGACATTATCTTTCTCACATATATTTGACTATTTGATATCAATCAATTATGTATCTACATTTTTCCTTCTAATATATCGCTCATACTTGTAATTTGATGTTCATAATGCCTTCTATATCTTCCAAGCTCTCTTTCTTAATTAGGCATTTAAGGTTTTAGATTTTTGGAATATTAGATGACCTCAAGTTTGTAGTTGGAGTCATGGATTTAAATCTAGTTTTAATCCACATACAACGTAACGTAAGTGAATTACATTAAATATATGATTATATTATAATGTTTAACTTTTTAAAATTATAAACTTGAAATTTAATTACAAGAAATTACTTTCTTAAATAAAACACCTGTGAAGTAAAATAGTAAAATTAACTATTTATATAACATTATAATTAACTTACATTTAATTATCAAACATTATAATTAAATTAAATAATACAAATTGATTAACTTACATATATCATTAAGTCACTTTTATTTGAAAGGAAATATATACTTCCTTGACATACAAGATAAAGCAGGATAGCAAGGAAGCTTTCCATTATATTTTGATCGTGAATTTAAAATCCGTTGAAATCTAAGATTTCAAAAGAAAATGTTAATTTTGAAAAAAGAAAAGCATATGCCACCTTAGAATTTCAGGAAAAGAAACTTCCACTACTGGGAATATGACGTAAGCAATCGGCGTTGGCCAGGAGTCGAGGCGGTCGTCGGAGTGAACTATGGCATGAAGGGAAGCAACCTCCCGCCGCCGGACAAAGTGGTGTCTCTCTGCATTTCCAGTCACATCCAGAAGCTCCGCCTCTTCCACCCGGACGCCACGGTCCTCACCGCCCTTGAGAACTCCCGAATCGAGGTCGTCCTCGGCACCCTCAACGAGGACCTCCCTCGCCTAGCCAACGACAGCGGCTCCTACGCCGCGAAGTGGGTCGCAACCAACGTCGTCCCTTACGCGAAGACGGTGAAGTTCCGCTACATAACCGCCGGCAATGAGGTCGTTCCAGGGAAACTCGCGGAATACGTCCTCCCTGCCATGCGCAACATCGACGCCGCCATAAGGGCGGCCGGACTTGACGTGCCTGTGACAACGGCAGTGGCTTTCAGCGTGCTCGGAGCGTCGTACCCACCTTCCCACGGTGTGTTCTCCCGGGAGGCCGAGCCATTCATGAAGCCCATCGCCGCACACTTGGCTGCCGTAAATGTGTCATTGCTTGTCAACGTGTATCCGTATTTTGCCTACTCCGAAAACGTCGGTCAGATCCCTCTTGACTACGCGCTGTTCAAGGCGAAAAATGTGGTAAGACAGACCCGAAGCATTACACCACATCAACATCTTATTATTATTCCTCCATCTGCCGGTCGATGTTATTGCACTCGACACATGCAGGTTGTTCGTGATGGGCCGTTCGAATACACCAACCTGTTCGACGCGATGGTGGACTCGATCTACGCATCTCTGGAGAAGGTCGGGGCGGCGGGAGTGGAAGTGGTGGTGTCGGAGACCGGGTGGCCGTCCGACGGCGACGGAAAGTGTGTGGCCACCATCCAGAACGCGATGACGTACAACAACAATGCGGTGGCGCACGGATTGAGCGGGTTGGGAACGCCAAGGAAACCGGGGAGGGCGATCGAGACGTATATCTTCGCCATGTACTATTCCTTTTTTCAACAACCACTCAGCCAGTTTTGTACATTTTTGGACATGAAGATTATGATGTAATATTTAGCAAAAGGTATTACTTTTCAAACTTAAACTGCTAATAAAACTTGGGTTCAAAGGTAATTAAGACATTTGGACCTACTACTGTTGCATGTTCACATCTATGTTAAACTGAAACTATATTATGTTGATGTCTCTTCATCTTCTATTTCGTTTATTATCATCTTTTACCACTTAAAACTCCTCATATCTATTTATTATACGAGATCTGCGTTAGAAATGCATAGTTAATATGTTGGTTTGTTGAAAAGAATGCACGAATGAACTTATTGCTTATGATTTATATATATATTGCAATTTAGATATGACTTCTTTAGATAGCATAAGTCAAAGGTAGAGGAAGAACTTATACAAGTTGAAATGCAAAAGTTGATCAAATATTTTAAAGTTTTTTAGAAGATGTCTTAAATGAGGGAAATAGAAAAACATATGATGGAAAGATCAAAGTAGAGACATGGAAGAAAGTCAAACAAATATAATAAAGAGACAAATGTAGGAATCAATAAGAAAAATATTGATAGTTAAATAAGGCATGACAACAAATGTATCGAAATTACACTAAAATTATAAATCAAAGTGGATGAGGATAAAATTATATCGAAGGTCATATAGACATTTCAAATGAAGTATAAAATGAATTTGTTAAGGTAACAATTTTTTTATATATTTGTAAATAGCATGTGTTAGAAATATATACTAAACAAATTTTCAATCTAATTGTAAAAACATCCAAATTGTCATTCGTTAAAAGAAAAGTCATGTCTTATTTACGAATAACTTCAAATGTTATTTGAAGATAATATAGCTACGAGAAATGCCAACAAAGATAATCAAGATAATAATGAAGTCAAACAAGATGTACTTAATCTTGATGTAGAAGAGGAAATGACACCACCATCAACTCAAAGTCAATTTTATACCACCAACAAAAAACCTAATGGACATGGATGCTAACATATTTACAATGTCTAGTTCTACATCAAGAAAATCTATTGAGACTACTAAGAAGAGGAAACATGCACAACCACGTGTAGAGTTACAACAAATTGTCATCTCTTCATTTAAAGATACTACAAATGTTATTATAAACTTATGTGAAAAAGAAGATGACAAAGCTATACAATGAATGGTCTATTATGATAATGTGATTAATATACAACAATGTCAAGTTGAGGTTCAAGAGCGATAGACTAAAATACAAGATAAATTGTTGGCATTAAAAATTAAAAGAAGGATGTCATACCTTTAATGCTATGTAAGCATTGCTACAAATCTCATGTCTTACTAACGTTGAAGGAAGTGGTACCTCGAATGTTATGCAAGCATTGCTACAAATCTCATGTCTTGCTATCATTGAAAAACTTGAAGGTATGACTTTATTACAAAACGATGACTTAGTAGAGTAATTTATAGACCTCTTAGAGGATATGAGATTAAAATGGTTACAATAAAATTTATCGTAGATGTACTTTTACAAATGTTGATTTTATGAATCTATATTGTGAAGACCTTGTTAATGTTGTGAACAATGCGTTATGTTAAATTTTCAAGACAATGATGATGACATTGTTGTGTTGAGACTCACCTATTTGACATTTTATGTTATGGAAATGTTATACTTATTGTTATATTATTTCTCAATTGAAAGCTTACTTTTTCAAGAGATCATTAGGCAGTTTAAGAATGTGTACTTATGTTATTCTTTCTTGTAGGAAATAATGCAATTGACAGGTATAGATTAGTTAAAGAATTTGCTTGAAGAAGATGAAACACAAAGACAACGAATACTACTTCTTTCATTATAGAGCATCCTTATAGGAGTTGCATGTATTTCAAGTACAATTTCTATTACTACACATCACATTTATAGTAGAGAATGACAAGACTACATTAGAAGATTATTATATCCTTTACTACCACATTAAACATATAATTGTTGAAAGATATATAAAATGAGTTTACATGTTTTCCTTAAATTTTACAATTTGTTACGAAGAGAAGGTCAAATAGCAAATATTAGCAACATTAGTGTTGAAGAAAAGTTTGTAACTAATTAGGATATGTTTAATAGCTATTATATATATACATAAAATTTTCACTACCAATCACTCAAAAAGAATATGCAACTAATGACAGGTTGTGAATCAGATATTCTTGTAACTAATTAATGTGATCTCTAAATTAATTATTAAGACTTCATATTCAACTTGATTATTTGACTTTTTCTCAATTAAGATACATAAAAAGTATATAATATTTCATTGTGGCATGTAGAATGTAAATCCTACCTAAAGACATGCACCTTCCTCTTCTTCTTCTTCTTAAAAATGTGGATGAACGTGTGTAATTTTTTCTTTCACTTCTCCAATACTTGCATGTCATTACAACTTCTTTCTTTTTAAATTTTGTGGTCAACTTCTTTCCTTAATAAAATTTTGTTGCATGTTTCACTAATGTTGATGAAAATTATAGTTATTGTTTGCTTCGATAACTAAACTATCACAACAAACAATAGAGAATATCAAATATCTTTCTAGTCTTGAGCAAGGAATATCATCTAAGAGGCCACCAAACATTTTAATTATACTTCACAAATCCTTGTGTTTTTCCCAACAATAAACATTTAATGAGTTACAATGTTTGTTGGTTCACCTTTAGGAGGGGTTTGTGTCTCATTGGAATTCTTGGAAAGGAAAGAAATGAATGGATTGTTTATGTGAATTCAAGGAAATAAATTCTTAAGATTCTATAGTAAAAAAGGAGGGCAATTTTGGAAATTCTCACAGCTCACTTGTTAGAAATGCAAGAATCCTCCCTTCTTTGTTGACAATCGACCATCATTCCTGGGTAAACTCAATCTAGTTAAGTTGTGCTCCCTTAGTCGCAACATCCTTTGAAAATTACAGAGAAATTGTAATTATATAATTTGATGTTTATAATACCTTCTATATCTTTTTAGCTCTCCTCCTTAATTAGGATATGTTTAGCAACTATTATATATATATATAGAATTTTCACTACCAATCACTTAGAAAGAATATGCAACTAATGACAAGTTGTGAATCAGATGTTCTCATAACTAATTAATGGGATGTTTAAATTAGTTGTCGGGACTTCATATTCAACTTGATTATTTGACTTTTTCTCAATTAAGATACACAAAAGGTAAATAATATTTCATTGTGGTGTGTAGAATGCAAATCCTACCCAAAGATGTGCACCTTTCTCTTCTTTTTCTTCTTAAAAATGTGGATGAATGTGTGTATTATTTTCTTTCACTTCTTCAATACTTGCACATCATTACATCTTCTTTCCTTACTAAAATTTTATTGCACGTTTCACTAATGTTATGAAAATTATGGCTATCTTTTGCTTCAATAACTAAACTATCACAACAAACAATAGAGAATGTCAAAGATCTTCCTAGTCTTGAGCAAGGAATATCATCTAAGAGGTCACCAAACATTTTAATTATACTTCACAAATCCTTGTGTTTTTCCCAACAATAAACATTTAAAGAGTTACAATGCTTGTTGGTTCATCATTAGGAGGGGTTTGTGTCTCATTGGAATTCTTGGAAAGGAAAGAAATGAATAGATCATTTGTGTGAATTCAAGGAAATAAATTCTTAAGATTCTATAGTAAAAAAGGAGGGTGATTTTGGAAATTCTCACAGCTCACCTGTTAGAAATGCAAGAATCCTCCCTTGTTTGTTGACAACTAACCATTATTCCTAGGTAAACTCAATTTAGTAAAGTTGCGCTCCCTCAGTCACAACATCCTTTGAAAATTACAGAGAAATTGTAATTATGTAATTTGATGTTTATAGGATCTTCTATATCTTTTTAGCTCTCCTCCTTAATTAAGATATGTTTAGCAGCTACTATATATATATATATATAGAATTTTCACTACCAATTACTCAAGAAAAATATGCAACTAATGATAGGTTGTGAATCGAATATTCTTGTAACTAATTAATGAGACCTCTAAATTAGTTATCAAGACTTCATATTCGACTTGATTATTCAACTTTTTCTATATTGAGAAGCTCAAAAAGTATATAATATTTCATTGTGGCATGTAGAATGCAAATCCTACCCAAAGACATGCACCTTCCTCTTCTTCTTTTTCTTCTTAAAAATGTGAATGAACGTGTGTATTATTTTCTTTCACTTCTCCAATACAAGCATGTCATTACAACTTCTTTCTTTACTAAAATTTTGTGATCAATTTCTTTCCTTAATAAAATTTTGTTGCATGTTTCACTAATGTTGATGAAAATTATAGTTATCATTTACTTTGATAACTAAACTATCATAGCAAACAATAGAGAATGTCAAATATCTTTTTAGTTTTGAGCAAGGAATGTCATCTAAGAGGTCACCAAACATTTTAATTATACTTCACAAATCCTTGTGTTTTTCCCAACAATAAACATTCAATGAGTTACAATGCTTGTTGGTTCACCTTTGAGATGGGTTTGTGTCTCATTAGAATTCTTAGAAAGGAAAGAAATGAATGAGCTGTTTGTGTGAATTCAAGGAAATAAATTCTTAAGATTCCATGGTATAAAAGAAGGTTGATTTTGGAAATTCTCATCGCTCACCCCTTAGAAATGCGAGAATCCTCCCTTGTTAGTTGACAATCAACCATCATTCCTTTGTAAACTTAATCTAATTAAGTTGTGCTCCCTTACTTACATCATCCTTTGAAAATTACACAGAAATTATAATTATGTAATTTAATGTTTATAATACCTTCTATATCTTTTTAGCTCTCCTCCTTAATTACGATATGTTTAGCAACTACTATATACTATATATATATATAGAATTTTCACTACCAATCACTTAGAAAGAATATGCAACTAATGAGAAGTTGTCAATCAGATATTCTTGTAACTAATTAATGCCATCGCTAAATTTGTTATCAAGACTTCATATTAAACTTGATTATTTGACTTTTTTTCAATTAAGATACACAAAAGTATATAATATTTCATTGTAGCGTGTAGAATGCAAATCCTACCCAAAGACATGCATCTTCCTCTTCTTTTTTTTCTTCTTAAAAATGTGGATGAACGTGTGTATTATTTTCTTTCACTTCTTCAATACTTACACGTTATTACAACTTCTTTCCTTACTAAAATTTGTTGGTCAACTTCTTTCCTTAATAAAATTTTGTCGCACATTTCACTACTATTGATGAAAATTATAGTTATTGTTTGCTTCGATAACTAAACTATCATAGCAAACAATAGAGAATGTCAAATATCTTTCTAGTCTTAGAGTAAGGAATATCATTTAAGAGGCCACCAAACATTTTAATTATACTTTACAAATCCTTGTGTTTTTCCCAACAATAAACTTTTAATGTGTTACAATGCTTGTTGGTTCACCTCTAGGAGGGGTTTGTGTCTCATTGGAATTCTTGGAAAGGAAAGAAATGAATAGGTTGTTTGTATGAGTTCAAGGAAATAAATTTTTAAGATTCTATAGTATAAAAGGAGGGTGATTTTAGAAATTCTCACGACTCACCCCTTAGAAATGCAAGAATCCTCCTTTGTTTGTTGACAACCAACCATCATTCTTTGGTAAACTTGATCTAGTTAAGTTGTGCTCCCTTAGTCTCAACATCTTTTGAATTACAAAGAAATTGTAATTATGTAATTTGATGTTTATAACACCTTCTATATCTTTTTAGCTCTCCTCCTTAATTAGGATATGTTTGGCAACTACTATATATATATATAGATATATATAATTTTCACTAGCAATCACTCAAAAAGAATATGCCATTGATGACAAGTTGTGAGTCGGATATTCTTGTAACAAATTAATGTGATCTCTAAATTAGTTATCAAGACTTTATATTCAACTTGATTATTTGACTTTTTCTTAATTAAGATACACAAAAAGTATATAATATTTCATTATAGCGTGTAGAATGCAAATCCTACCCAAAGATGATACTTGCACGTCATTACAACTTCTTTCTTTACTAAAATTTTGTGGTCAACTTCTTTCCTTAATAAAATTTTGTTGCACACTTCACTAATGTTGATAAAAATTATAGTTGTCGTTTGCTTCGATAACTAAACTATCACAGCAAACAATAAAGAATGCCAAAGATCTTTCTAGTCTTGAGCAAGGAATATCATTTAAGAGGCCACCAAACATTTTAATTATACTTCACAAATCCTTGTGTCTTTCCCAACAATAAACATTTAATGAATTACAATGCTTGTTGGTTCAACTTTAGGTGGGGTTGTGTCTCATTGGAATTCTTGGAAAGGAAAGAAATGAATGGGTCGTTTGTTTGAATTCATGGAAATAAGTTCTTAAGATTCTACAATATAAAAGGAGGGTGATTTTGGAAATTCTCATGGCTCACCCCTTAGAAATGTGAGAATCATCCCTTGTTTATTGACAATCGACCATCATTCCTTGGTAAGCTTGATCTAGTTAAGTTGTGCTCCCTTAGTTGCAACATCCTTTGAAAATTACAGAGAAATTGTAATTATATAATTTGATGTTTATAATACCTTCTATATCTTTTTAGCTCTCCTCCTTAATTAAGATATGTTTAGCAGCTACTATATATATATATATATAGAATTTCACTACCAATCACTCAGAAAGAATATGCAACTAATGAGAAGTTGTCAATCGGATATTCTTGTAACTAATTAATGCCATCGCTAAATTTGTTATCAAGACTTCATATTAAACTTGATTATTTGACTTTTTTTCAATTAAGATACACAAAAGTATATAATATTTCAGTGTAGCGTGTAGAATGCAAATCCTACCCAAAGACATGCATCTTCCTCTTCTTTTTTTTCTTCTTAAAAATGTGGATGAACGTGTGTATTATTTTCTTTCACTTCTTCAATACTTACACGTTATTACAACTTCTTTCCTTACTAAAATTTTGTAGTCAACTTCTTTCCCTAGTAAAATTTTGTTGCATGTTTCACTAATGTTGAAAATTATAGTTATCGTTTGCTTCGATAACTAAACTATCATAGAAAACAATAGAGAATGTCAAAGATCTTTTTAGTTTTGAGCAAGGAATATCATCTAAGAGGTTGCCAAACATTTTAATTACACTTCACAAATCCTTGTGTTTTTCCCAACAATAAACTTTTAATATGTTACAATGCTTGTTGGTTCACCTTTGGGAGGGGTTTGTGTCTCGTTGGAATTCTTGGAAAGGATAGAAATGAATGGGTCGTTTGTGTGAATTCAATGAAATAAATTCTTAAGATTCTATGGTATAAAAGTAGGGTGATTTTGGAAATTCTCATGGCTCACCCCTTAGAAATGCGAGAATCCTCCCTTGTTTGTTGACAACTAACCATCATTCCTTCGTAAACTTGATCTAGTTAACTTGTGCTCCCTTAGTCACAACATCCTTTGAAAATTACATAGAAATTGTAATTATGTAATTTGATGTTTATAATACCTTCTATATCTTTTGAGCTCTCCTCAATTAAGATATGTTTAGCAGCTACTATATATATGTATAGAATTTTCATTACCAATCACTTAAGAAGAATATGCAACTAATGACAAGTTGTTAATTGGATATTCTTGTAACTAATTAATGTAATCTCTAAAGTAATTATCAAGACTTCATATTCGACTTGATTATTCGACTTTTTCTATATTGAGATACACAAAAAGTATATAATATTTCATTGTGGTGTGTAGAATGCAAATCCTACCCAAAGACATGCACCTTCCTCTTCTTCTTTTTCTTCTTAAAATGTGAACGAACGTGTGTATTATTTTCTTTCACTTCTCTAATACTTGCTCATCATTACAACTTCTTTCCTTACTAAAATTTTGTGGTCAACTTCTTTCCTTAATAAAATTTTGTTGCACATTTCACTAAAGTTGATGAAAATTATAGTTATTGTTTACTTCAATAACTAAACTATCATAGCAAACAATAGAGAATGTCAAATATCTTTCTAGCTTTGTGCAAGGAATGTCATCTAAGAGGCCACCAAACATTTTAATTATACTTCACGAATCGTTGTGTTTTTCCCAACAATAAACATTCAATGAGTTACAATGCTTGTTGGTTCACCTTGGGATGGGTTTGTGTCTCATTGGAATTCTTGGAAAGGAAAGAAATGAATGGGTTGTTTGTGTGAATTTAAGGAAATAAATTCTTAAGATTCTATAGTATAAAAGGAGGTTGATTTTGGAAATTCTCATCGCTCACCGCTTAGAAATGCGAGAATCCTCCCTTGTTTGTTGACAATTAACCATCATTCCTTGGTAAACTCGATTTAGTTAAGTTGTGCTCCCTTAGTCGCATCATCCTTTGAAAATTACAGAGAAATTGTAATTATGTAATTTGATGTTTATAATACCTTCTATATCCTTTTAGCTCTCCTCCTTAATTAGGATATGTTTAGCAGCTACTATATATATATATATATATAGAATTTTCACAACCAATCACTCAAAAAGAATATGCAACTAATGACATGTTGTGAATTGGATATTCTTGTAAGTAATTAATGTGATCTCTAAATTAGTTATCAAGACTTCATATTCAACTTGTTTATTTGACTTTATCTCAATTAAGATACGAAAAAAGTATATAATCTTTCATTGTGGCGTGTAGAATGCAAATCCTACCCAAAGACATGCACCTTCCTCTTATTCTTTTTCTTCTTAAAAATGTGGATGAACATGTGTATTTTTTTCTCTCACTTCTCAAATACTTCCACATCATTACAACTTCTTTCCTTACGAAAATTTTTGTGGTCAACTTCTTTCCTTGATAAAATTTTGTTGCATATTTCACTAATGTTGATGAAAATTATAGTTATTGTTTGCTTTGATAACTAAACTATCACAGCAAACAATTGAGAATGTCAAATATCTTTCTAGTCTTGAGTAAGAAATATCATTTAAGAGGCTACCAAACATTTTAATTATACTTTACAAATCCTTTTGTTTTTCCCAACAATAAACTTTTAATGTGTTATAATGCTTGTTGGTTCACCTTTAGGAGGGGATTGTGTCTCATTGGAATTCTTAGAAAGGAAAGAAATGAATGAGTTGTTTGTGTAAATTCAACGAAATAAATTCTTAAGATTCTATGGTATAAAAGGAGGGTGATTTTGGAAATTCTTGTGGCTCACCCCTTAGAAATTTGAGAATCCTCCCTTGTTTGTTGACAATCGACCACCATTCCTTGGTAAAATCAATCTAGTTAAGTTGTACTCCCTTAGTCGCAACATCCTTTGAAAATTACAAAGAAATTGTAATTATTTAATTTGATGTTTATAATACCTTTTATATCTTTTCAGCTCTCCTCCTTAATTATGATATGTTTAGTAGCTACTCTATATATATAGAGAATTTTCACTACCAATCACTCAAAAAGAATATGCAACTAATGACAAGTTGTGAATCAGATATTCTTGTAAGTAATTAATGCGATCTCTAAATTAGTTATCAAGACATCATATTCAACTAGATTATTTGACTTTTTCTCAATTAAGATACACAAAAAGTATATAATATTTCATTGTAGCGTGTAAAATGTAAATTCTACTCAAAGACGTGCACCTTCCTCTTCTTCTTTTTCTTCTTAAAATGTGGATGAATGTGTGTATTGTTTTCTTTCACTTTTCCAATGCTTGCATGACATTACAACTTCTTTCCTTACTAAAATTTTGGGGTCAACTTCTTTCCTTAATAAAATTTTGTTGCATGCTTCACTAATGTTGATGAAAATTATAGTTATTGTTTACTTCAATAACTAAACTATCACAGCAAATAATAGAGAATGTCAAAAATCTTTCTAGTCTTGTGCAAGGAATATCATCTAAGAGGTCGCCAAACATTTTAGTTATACTTCACAAATCCTTATGTTTCTCCCAACAATAAACATTCAATGAGTTACAATGCTTGTTGGTTCACCTTTAGGAGGGTTTGTGTCTCATTGGAATTCTTGGAAAGGATAGAAATGAATGGGTCGTTTGTGTGAATTCAAGGAAGTAAATTCATAAGATTCTATAGTATAAAAGGAGGGTGATTTTGGAAATTCTCATGGCTCACCCCTTAGAAATGTGAGAATCCTCCCTTATTTGTTGACAATTGACCATCATTCCTTGGTAAACTTGATCTAGTTAAGTTATGCTCCCTTAGTCGCAACATCTTTTGAAAATTATGGAGAAATTGTAATTATGTAATTTTGATGTTTATAATACCTTCTTTATCATTTTAGCTCTCCTCCTTAATTTGGATATGCTTAGCGACTACTATATATATATATAAAATTTTCACTATCAATCACTTAAAAAGAATATGCAACTAATGACAACTACTATATATATGTATAGAATTTTCACAATCAATTAGAAAGAATATGCAACTAATGACAGGTTGTGAATCGGATATTCTTGTAACTAATTAATGCAATCTCTAAATTAGTTATCAAGACTTCATATTCGACTTGATTGTTTGACTTTTTCTCAATTAAGATAAACAAAAGTATATAATATTTCATTGTGGTGTGTAGAATGCAAATCCTACCCAAAGACCTGCACCTTCCTCTTCTTCTTTTACTTCTTAGAAATGTGGAAGAATGTGTGTATTATTTTGATTCACTTCTCCAGTACTTGCACGTCATTACAACTTCTTTCCTTACTAAAATTTTATGGACAACTTCTTTCCTTAATAAAATTTTGTTGCATGTTTCACTAATGTTGATGAAAATTATAGCTATCATTTGCTTCAATAACTAAACTATCATAGCAAACAATAGAGAAAGTCAAAGATCTTTCTAGTCTTGAGCAAGGAATATCATCTAATAGGCCACCAAAGATTTTAATTATACTTCACAAATCCTTGTGTTTTTCCCAACAATAAACATTTAATGAGTTACAATTCTCATGGCTCACCCCTTAGAAATGTGAGAATCCTCCCTTGTTTGTTGACAATTGACCATCATTTCTTGGTAAACTCAATCTAGTTAAGTTGTGCTCCCTTAGTCACAACATCTTTTGAAAATTATGGAGAAATTGTAATTATGTAATTTTGATGTTTATAATACCTTCCTTATCATTTTAGCTCTCCTCCGTAATTTGGATATGTTTAGCGACTACTATATATATATATAAAATTTTCACTATCAATCACTCAAAAAGAATATGCAACTAATGACAGGTTGTGAATCGGATATTCTTTTAACTAATTGATGTGATCTCTAAATTAGTTATCAAGACTTCATATTCAACTTGATTATTTGACTTTTTCTCAATTAAAATACAAAAAAAGTATAAAATATTTCATTGTGGTGTGTAGAATGCAAATCCTACCCAAAGACATGCACCTTCCTCTTCTTTTTCTTCTTAAAAATGTGGATGAACATGTGTATTATTTTCTTTCAATTCTCCAATACTTGCACGTCATTACAACTTCTTTCTTTAATAAAATTTTGTTGTCAATGTGACGTGAGGATGTGGCTTGCCATGCCTATGCATCTTCTTCAAACCACACCCTTCCATGGAATTATTTGGGACCAATACTAAAATAATTGAGTGTATAGATTAATCATGGCACACAATATGGATGGGCATATAAGGAGGGTTGTGGAGATTTCAAATGGAGAGGAGGTATAAAGGTTTGGAGAGCGGTGCAGTGGTTCCTTGCATTGTTCCTAATAACTACAATGTTCAGTTTAAGTATGATCTCCTTCTTCTTCCTTGTAGCTGCACAAGTGGCTACCAACATTATCCCTTTCACAGGTAATTGATTATTTGATATCAATCAATCATGTATCTGAATTTTTCCTTCCAATATGTCACCCATACCTGTAATTTAATGTTCATAATGCCTTCTATTTCTTCCCAACTCTCCTTCTTAATTAGGCATTTAAGATTTTAGATTTTTGGAATATTAGACCAACACCAAAATAATTGAGTGCATAAATTAATCATGGCAAACAAGATGGATGGGTGTATAGGAAGGGTTGAGGAGATTTCAAATGGAGAGGAGGGATAAAGGTTTTAAGAGCAGTGCAGTGTTGCCTTGTATTATTCCTAATAGTTGCATTGTTTAGTTCAAATCTAATCTCCTTCTTCCTTTTAGCTACACAAGTGGCTACAAACATTATCCCTTTCATAGGCAATTGATTATTTGATATCAATCAATCATGTATTTGTATTTTTCCTTCAAATATATCACCCATACTTGTAATTTGATTTTCATCATACCTTCTATATTTTCCTAGCTCTCCTTCTTAATTAGGCATTTATGATTTTACATTTTTGGAATATTAGACCAACACCAAAATAATTGAGTGTATATGTTAATCATGGCACACAAGATGAATAGGTATATAGTGAGGGTTGAGGAGATTTTAATTGGAGAGTAGTGTTGTCTTGTCAACTTAAGTGTATTTTTTATAAGTAAACAAACAATCTCCCAAACATGATTTAAGTTTAGTAAATCCATTCGTTAAATTAATTACAAGTGCACAACCTCTATTGTATAAGTGTGCAAGAACAGGTCAATCCCATAAAGAGTAGTTGAAATTGGATTTTAAAATTATTATTACACAAGTGTAGTGTATTTTAACTAATTTACTCACTTCGTTGAGTTACTACTTAACTCAACAAACTAAGTTCGTTAGGTTAATAGATAACTCAATGAAACACCCCCGTTGAGTTACAGATAATTCAACAAGTTTTTTTGGTAACTTCCTATTAATATTGTTGATTGTAGAGGAATACAACCATCTATTGAGCGATTCTAGAGAATGTAGACAACATTTCTTAAGCTCTTAGAATGCTATTTTATATTAGATTTTACATTGATCAATTTTAGCATTCAAATACTTCAAACAATAAATAGATCAATTACGGTTTTAGAGATCTATACTAACTAATTTCAATATTTAATAAGACGATTTTCTATTAATTGAAATAAGATAAACACAAAACATTTAAATAGACAATACAAACACAAATAATACAAACATAGAACTTGATAAACAAACTGTTGTAAATGTAAACATATTTTTGTTTGGTTTTTGTTTTGTTTTTATTGTGTTCCTTAAAATGGACGATTCATGACAGGTAAAATTCTCTATGGATTGTAAAAGAACTCCATTTACTACATGCGATATGATTATACCATTGAAAACTTAACTGCTTACTATCAAGTGCTCCTCTCCTTATTGGATTGCAAACCTAGACTTTTGTAAGTTGATCTCCTCTTCAACATAGCGACATCAACTCAAAACCAAGGTTAAAATACACTTCTTGTAGTGGTTGTCAATCATCGTATTTTGCTTAGAATCGACTCGACATCTAGAAAGTATCCTCACAAACCTCTAATGAATGGTGGTGGTTGTTTGATGGGAGCTTAAGGAATGTTTGATGCTTTCTATAGTGGGCGTGATTCTCCCCCCTTTTCTTTATTTTTTCTCCAATCCTTTTATATTTCTTCATTATGATAACTACTTCTGCCAAAATAATTTGTTGGATTTTCTTCATTTGTATCTACAATTGTAATTACTTCTTCATTCCACGATCAAGATGATAGTGTGGTTTGTGCAACGTGGTTTCCTCATGTATTTCCTATAAACTACTCAAAATTGAACATTAGAAAATAACTAGTCCGTGGAGTCGTAACTCAATGGACTTACTTTATTAACTTAACTTCTAACTCAATGGACTTGCATATATAAACAATAATATATTATCACATGTGTATTGATTGTGAACTTCTATTTGTTAGGCGATGTTAGAAAACTTTATATTGGTTTGTTTTTATGCTTATATTAATAAATTTTTTTAGAATTAAACAAACAACCTTTCACACAAATTAGATGTTAAGTCTAATTTGTATTTTAACTGCAAGTGCACAATGTATATTGTATTTGTGTGCAAGTACAAGTCAATCCTGTAAAGATTGAGTAAGAATTGTATACTGTTCTGATTTTTATATTAGAATTTATATGTGTTTAGTTAAGTACTCCGTTGAGTTATAATTAACACAACAAACTTAGTTCATAGAGTTATGGTTAATTCAACAAACTAACCTCATGGACTTAAGTTAACTCCACGAGCCTACCTTTCTAGTTAAATACTATTATTTACAGAGGAATTCGGCTAACCATTGGGCGATTCCACAAAATGTAAATAACACCAATTAGGCTCTTTAATGTTAGTTAATATTAGATTTGTCATTAAGTAATACTAACATTCAGATATTTCAAACAGTAACCATTAAAATCTTTAAGTATCTAGAATGAATCAATTTCAGTAAACAATAAAAGTATTCTCTATTTTCTAAATCAAACAAACATAAAACATTCACAATACTGACAATGATAACATTAACCACGATATAAAACAAACAACACAACACTTTAATGTTAAATGTAAACACAGATAATAAGTTGTTTTTGGTATTTTTGTTTTGATATGTTCCTAAAGATGAGTGAAAGGTGAAATGTAAAAGAATCTCTATCGACAATAAAATCTTTCGTCATTACATGCGATGCGATTACACCATTGAAAATTTAATCACTTACAATCTTATCTCCTCTCCCTATAGAATCATGAATCAAGAATTGTAAGATGATTTCCAAGGCTAGAAGCTTTACGATCTCCCGAGATATGAGTTGGTGCTTAGTGAAAATGACTTCCCTTCCTACGATGCGATCACTCCTTACAGTGGTTGTCAATCACCATGTTTGGCTCAAAATCAACCTGACATTCGGAAAGTATCCTCACAAACCTCCGATGGTTGGTGATTTTGGTGGTGGTGTAGAGCTTCAAGGAACTTCCGACGCTTCTTGCAATTAGCACGGTTCTCCACCTACACACACATACTTCTTCGTCTTTCTCCTCTTCTTTTATATTTCTTTTCGTAATAACTATTTTTGCTTAAATGATTAGTTAGATTTCCTTCATTCATATCAACGATGGTGATTTCTTCTTCATTTAAGTGAATTCCTACGTGATACGTGCAATCGTAGTTTTCCTTCAAATTTCCTATTTCTACAACTGCTACAGTGGCAGATTAGAAAATAAATGGTTCGTGGAGTTAGTGTAACTCAATAGACTTACGTTGTTGATTTAATTATAAAACACGTGCAATAAAGAAATAACTAGTTTAGATATTTCAAAAACGTAACTATTTAATGCTCAGATGCATTTCAGATAGTTATCAAATAACTTACCGAAAATTTACTTAAGTCATGCATTACGGTTTTAACACATGTACTCTAGGAAATAATAAAATATTCTTCTATCATTTAAAACATAACTGTCTGGTATATGCAATATAACTCTCCAAAATAATAGAAAATTTAGATATTTAGGAATTTCAAAGCCTGTAATTGACTAACAGTTCAGAAATATACTTAATTAACATTAATTTCCTGAAATTATGTAGATTCTTTCGTTAAAGCATATAATAGTGCAATTATAACATAATGGCTTAATTCTCATATGATAAGCTAAATATTATGCAATTAACCATCATTTATCCGTTAATATTATGTACTTTTTGTTTGGGTTTTCCCAGCTCTACACTAGAAAAACTTGGATTTGTTACTTCTATTTTTACTTAGTTAATTTATCTTTATGTCTATTCTTTCTTTTAGAAGTAAACAAACAACCTTTAATACAATTTAGATATTAATTCCAATTTGTACTTTAACTGCAAGTGCACAGTGTCTATTGTATTAGTGTACAAGTACAAGTCGATCCCATAGGGAATTGCTGACAAATTTAAGAAATGTTTGATTGTGAACAATTCAAATTTATATTCAATAAGCACTCCATTGAGTTACAGTTAACTCAACGGACTAAGTTCGTTGAGTTATGGCTAACTCAACGGACTATCCTCGTGGACTTAAGTTAACTCCACGAGCCTATCTCTTCTTTATAATACTACTATTTACAAAGGAATTCGATCAACCATTGGGCGATTCCACATATTGTAAATAACATCAATTAAGCTTTTTAATGCTAGTTAACATTGGATTTATCATTAAGCAATACTAACATTTAGATGATTCAAACAATCACCATTAAAATCTTTAAGTTTTTTGTACGAACCAATTTTAGTAAACTGTAAAATTAAAACTAACATAAAACAATTATAAAACTGATACAGATAACATTAATCGCAATACAACACAAACAATACAACACTCAAATACAACATACAAACAAAGATAAATTGTTTTTGGTATTTTTGTTTTGATGTGAACATGGAAATGGGCGAAAGGTGAAATGTAAAGTAATCTCACTTGACAGTAAATACTTCCGACACTACTTGCAATGCGATTACACCACTAAAAATTAAACCACTTACAATTCTGTCTCCTCTCCCTATAGAATCGTGAGTCCAGAATTGCAAGATGATCTCCTCTTCAGCATATAGGCATCAATCCAAAGCCAAGGCTAAAAGCTTTACGATCTCTTGAAATATGAGCCGGCGCTTGGTGAAAATGTCTTCCCTTCCCGCGACGCGATCACTCCTCATAGTGGTTGTCAGGCACTGTGTTTGGCTCGGAATCAACCTGACATCAGGCAAGTATCCTCACAAACTTCCGATGATTGGTGATTATGGTGGTGATAACGATGGTTGGTGTGATACTTCGGAGAATCGCCGATACTGTTTGCAAAAAGCTTGGTGCTCCTCCTCTGTATACATTGGCCGTCCATCGATCACACTTTCTTCTTTTTTTCTTCTTTTCTTTTATATTTCTTCAGTAGTAACTGCTTCTGCTTGAATGATCGGTTAGATTTCCTTCCTTCAGATCAACAGTGATGCTTCCTTCTCCATGCGCAATTGAATTCCTACGTGATACGTGCAAACGTGGTTTTTCCTTCCAATTGTCTGTTCCTGCAACTGCTATAGTGGCATTTTAGAAAATAACTATAAAATACATGCAATAAAGAAATAAGCCGTTAACCTAACGTGTTACCTTAGTGTATATTCATGTAACTCAACGCGTATAGTTATGCTAACTTAACGAGTTATAACTTAAGTAAATCTACCAGATCTCGACACGTGTCAGCAGTAGTTTAAACATAAAATAACATTTCGGAGAGTTATAGGTATAACTATCCGATGCTTAGATGCATTTTCAGATAGTTATAGCTAACTCACTGAAAATTCACTTAAGACATTCATACTGGTTTCGACACGTGTACATCTGGAAATAATAAAATATTCTCTCTAAACATAAATGTTCGGCGATTTAAACATAACTATCTGATACATATTCGGTCTGTTAAACATAACTGTCCAAAATATCAGAAAATTCGGATACTTAAGAATTTCACACCCTGCAACTTACCGATAGTTCATAAATTTACTAAATTAACATTAATTCCCCAAAATTAAGCAGATTCTTCAATTAAAGCATATAATAGTGCAATTATAACATAATGGCTTAATTCTCATATGATAAGCTAAATATTATGCAATTAACCATCATTTAACTGTTAATAATATGTACTTTTTCATTCTAAACACTTCCCCCATACCTAAATTTTGCTAGTCCCTTAGTAAACTAAGATCTAATTAATTGGTTTTTCAAAAAGTGCTAGAATTAATTCTTCCCCTTTTGTTTTTTTTCTTCTATTTAGCATAAACATATATTCTGTATGTTTCAGTAATCAACCTGCAAAGATATTTAGAATATATGTAAATTACATACAAAGTATATCATCTTTATATAGGTGTTAATTATATTATTGTTTGTTCTTCTTTTCATCATCTGTAATCTTAAATTTTCCAATAAGTTTTCTAGAAGAAATTTCAACAACATACGAATCAAAGTACAATCCAATTCAATCTGATTAAGACAAGTAGAATAAACAATTGTATTTCCATTAAACAACTTTAAAAGTCAATTCCAGATTCATATTTCAGCAATTCTAGATAACAAAAAATATACTCGATTCATAAGATATCTCTATTTCACAAAACACTTGTATCTTTTCAGAACAGTATATGTTTTTTTTTTTTTTGTACTTTAAAAGTTAATTTGACAAGCTTGAATCATACAAGAGCTTTCTAATGTACCCATGTAATGAGATTTCAGTCAACAATCCCAGATCTGATCAGGATCTTAGGTTGCCAGATTTTCAGAGTCATTTTTCAGGTCAACAATCCTTGCATACCTATCTGCTCAAGTACAAAAGGCTCATGATCAAACAAGTCAATAAACTCTCAAAGTTTTTTTTTTCTTTTTTTTTTCTAAAAATAAATGCACACACAAAACAAAGCATTAATCACATACTGTATATGCACGTATTTCATTAATATAGATGCAGTAAAACACCAATCTCATATAATCCTGCTTCTATTATTTACTAAAAATATGAATCCATAACAATAAGCTCATACTTTATCTGTAGTTTAATAAGATCTACACATAAATCATTCTACAAGTTCAATCAGTCAAAGTAAATGTATCTTTCATCATATGTGTTTCATTTAATCTAGAATTCACATCTCACCTCCTTCAAGACTTCAGATAATTTTCTGATTAAGCATTAAATATTCTGATTTCATTTTAAAATCGTGAAACTGTTAAACTCATGAAATTCAGAAAAATCATAAAATACTATATCTAGATTTACATAAATAATAAATTCTATAGCATCTTCTATAGCCTTCTAAATATAACATTCAAGTAGTTTATAAAAATTTTACAGTCTCAATTATTGAATAGTTACAGCAAGTTCATAAAAATTTTCAATTTCCTCAAAACTTCGCAGTGCCATTTTAATTCCTTTAATTAACAAACTTACATGGCTATTACTTTAATTACCTCCCCCCTATACCTACATTTTGCATTGTCCTCAATGTAAAAGATTTGACAATAAGTACAGTAATTGTAGTAGGCATGAATAAAGTTTTGTTTGATTTAAAATTCAAGATAAGTAATTGGTTACATACCTTGTTCCATTTGTATCTCTTTTTGCATATTCTGATTTTTGATTTTGAAACACATTTCATTCCCAGATAAACACAGAATATAAAACAAAATAACATTTAACAGATATTAATAAATCAGTGTCTTGTGTGGAACCTAGGCTCCTATGCCTTTGGTGGCTCACAAGCAAGCTAGTTGGTTTCCCAAAACAGAAACCAACAAATTAGATTGATATTTTGTTTTGTTTGTTTTTTTTTTTATAAAATGAACATGAAAAACTTCAAAATTCCTTTTTTTTTTCTCTAAAAATAAATGCAGAATGCACACGTTAAACACACAAAATCATAGCTTAAGAACATGATTGAAAAGTAGAAACAAATGGAATAAATATATCAGTCTAAGCAAACTTTTTAGGCATAGTTCTTCTTGTTATTAATTTTGTTTTAATGCAGTTCTTGTTCCTTTTTAATTTGTAAACATGCAATATATTATAAATTCCAAATACGAGTGTATTACCATTAATGATATGTAATGCAGAAAGGGATCCTTTTTTGTTTCAGGGTAATGTAGCAGTTTCTATTTCTACATCTATTTCAATATACTCCTCTTCCCACTTCCATTCATTCATGTCTTCCATAATCCATATTTGAAATTTCATCAGTTCATCCCACCATCTTATCAGACATAAAGTAGGATCATCTTCTTCATTATACCACATTCCTATTTGAATTTCATTAAATTCTGTAGATGGTGGTTTAGCTATTTCACTCGGTACAGGTAAAATTTCTATATAATCATCATAACTATCTATGCTCACTATGTATAAATCAAATCCATATGCTAATGATATCTCCGTGACTAAATAGATATATCCATCAAGTATGACATGTGTTTGGTTAATTAATGATTTTTGTCCTAGATATATTATAATGTTTTCATTCCAAGATCTGTTCAGAAAATTATACACACTTAGGCGTAAATCTTCACCCCAATTTCCTATAGGTCTCCAATAATATAATTTTTCAGGAATTGCATAATTTTTATCAGAAAATATTAAAGCTAACCCACAATTTACAGTTGGTGCTTCAAATCTATTAGGTCTTCCTATATTCCATTCTTCTCCTGTTATAGGATTTCTTATCAAAATATCAGGTAATGATAAACTTGCATACCTTGGTCTCGTCTTGTATATGATTAATCCTTCATCTATCCCCATAATATGACTTATTCCTTCTAATGCATTGGGTGGAATTCCAGTAGTTTCTTCCATAGCCAGATATTCATGGGTATTTGAACTACGATTAAATGACCTCCATATGAATCCATCTCTAATCTTAGTCATTTTTGCAGCTTGTAGTCCCTGAAAATATTTTTCTTCAATACAGTCTTTAATTTCCTTTGATACACAACACAGCCTACATAGATCTTTAGCTGACAAGTTACTTAGTATTTCCCTTAGTGCATCCAACGGTAATTGCATTAATTCCATTTGTCGATTCAGTCTGAAGCTTTCCATTCTATAAATATTTGTTGTCGGATGAAGTTGAATCAGCTGCTTCTCCTTCTAGTTCCTCCAACGCTTTCTCCTTTCTTTTAAAAGTATTGGTAACTCGTAAATAACATTCTGTTTCATATATATACTGTGCATCCATAAAGTGAATAAATCTCGTTGCAAGAACATGTCTTGCAACGTGCATCGTGGTTCCTATTTTTATGGGTACGTGTATCACTACTAATTTCAAATTTTGGTAACCGCTAAACCGACGAAGTTTCATTTGTGGTTGAAAGAATAACTATTCTGCTTAATCCATGAACTAACCTCGTTGAGTTATAGATTACTCAACAAAACATAGTCGATTATTGTTGCTAACTCCACGGACTAACTTCGTTGAGTTACAGATAACTCAACGGAGTGACCTTATATTATATTATTGACCTCGTGGAGTTACGGTTAACTCAACGGACTTATTTCGTTGAGTTAACACTTGGCAACTTTTAAGTTTCACTCTCGTAAGTTTTCTATTCTGTTTTTTGTGGCAGAAATAGGTAACTACTTTGCTCAGCTAAAAATTCACTTAAGACATTCATTCTGGTTTCGACACGTGTACATCTGGAAATAATAAAATATTCTCTCTAAAGATAACTGTTCAGTAATTTAAACATAACTATCCGATACATATTCGGTTTGTTAAACATAACTGTCTGAAATATCATAAAATTCAGATACTTAAGAATTTCACAGCCTGCAACTTACCGACAATTCATAAATGTACTAAATTAACATTAATTTCCCAAAATTAAGCAGATTCTTCAATTAAAGCATATAACAGTACAATTATAACATAATGGCTTAATTCTCATATGATAAGCTAAATATTATGCAATTAACCAACATTTAACCGTTAATAATATGCACTTTTTCATTCTAAACACTTTTTCATTCTAAACAACGTGCAATAAAAAATAACTTATAGGTTTAGAACACTAATCTAACGCATTACCTTAGTATTTAATTAAGAAATTAACATGTGTAGTTATGTTAACTTAACAATTTAAACATGTGCAACTCACTTGATATACTATAATATTAGTAAACATTAAATTCAACACGTGCACAATGCTAACTTATCAAGTTAAGATATACAACTTTTAGTTTTACTCACTAACTCAATGAGTTCTCATGTGATCCCTTTTAACCTTTTAACCTGTAACTCAACAAATTGTCACATGATCTTTTTACGAAAAGAATATTAACTCAACGAGTTGTTACTATATATTATACATGATACAAATATGTAAAAATAAAACATACCATGTTTAGTAATGTAAAACCACATGTAAATTGGATTTTCAATCTTTTAGAAATGATAATTAATGTTTAATTCCTTGAAATTATACATATTCTTTAATTAAGGCTTATGCTTGTATAAATATAACATAATGACTTAATTCTCATATAATAAGCTAAATACTATGCAATTAATCATTCATTAATCACTAATATTATGCATAATTTCATTCTAAACACTTCCCCCATACCTAAGTTTTGCTAGTCCCATAGCAAACCTATTCTAATATTGCTAAAAATTTCTTTTACTAAAATGCTAGGACTATATTACTTATCTTTTTAAATCTGCACTTTCTTGCAAAAATCCAATCTTAGAAAGTTATTCAATCTCACACATATATCAATTCAAATAGAGATTTATGCACATATTTTTCACTATCCTAGTCTAATCTTAAACCATATGTACTTTATATAGATGATGACATTAATCAAAACTTTAATGTACATACTCTCATCCTTTGAAAATATTGATGCATCTTGGAAATAAGTGTACTTATCATATCTACTAAAAAATCATTGCTTCCTCATTGATTGTAAAAAAAATTTCTTGCCTTAACATCAAAGTAATGGACATAGCATAAATGGTGTAAATGCATTTTGAGAAAGAGTTTTCTTCTTTTTCTTTTTTTCTCTTTTTTTTTTCTATACTAATGGTACATTGACCGTAGTCATAACTTCAACTTTCCTTTACTAACAGCTGCATGATTGTAGGATCGTCTGTAAAGATAGAATTTACAATATCCTTCACAAGAGGGGGGGTGAATTGTGTCTTTAGTAATTAAATACTAGCAGATAAAACAAGAGCATAAAACACTCGTAAATGAAATTCTATTCTTTTATTTAAAGATAGAATTTACAATATCCTTTCAACTCAATTCCCTTCTTGACAGTTTTGATACAGAAATATTCGATATACAATTCAAATAGGAAAATAAAGCTCTTATTCAAAATTAATTTTGAATTGTATAAAACCTGATCTTTATGCACACAAATTCTTTCTTTCTCTTTGCTTAGCTTCTATATCTCTTCTTTTCTAGTTGTCGAATTTCCAGACTTCTTACGTTTGCAGCTCCTTTTCTGAAATTGCTTGGAATTTTGAACTTCTTCTGATGTTGAAGAATTTTTCAGAATATGAATATTCAAACTTAACTTTTCAGTTAGGGATCTAGATTGAATATTCAGACTTGGTTTTCGAGATTGGGATCCCCTTCTGTAATGTAGCTCGTACTCTCTATTAGTAGTCGAACTCTGTTGTCTTTCACGTTCAATATGTTCATCCACTTGATCCACAATCCATAATCTATAATCCACGTACTAATTTTTTCTTTAATCCAAATTACTATCTTTTTGAGTTTCCACAATCTCCACTCATAGATACATCGAAACTTTATCTTCCTGGAGTCTTGTAGAATATCTTCTAAGTCTTTGATTTAGTCGAACATTTATCCTTTAAGTCCTGTAAAAACTCAAACACTTATCTTTTAACTCTTCGAGTTTTTGCACCTGCAAAACACGTGACTAAAGAAAGAAATTTATCTGTTCGTTAGTCCTTTTATAAAACTCGAACAGTTATCTATCCATGCGTATAAAAACTCAAACAGTTATCTAACTATTCGATTTTTCATTACCAAACGCACATGGAAAACACGTGACAACTTAAAACATTAAAAACACACGTGTAGATAACTTCACTATACGAGTTTTTAACATAAAGTATTCGACTAAAACGAGACGTTAACTATCCAAAACGTTAATCATCCGAAAGTTTAACTATTGCAAATCTAACTCTTCGGAAATCTTTAATTTATCCGACATAAAAATGAAACTTTCTGATAATCTGTTAACTATTATACTTAGACAATATTATGTAGACTTATTTAAAAACGTTAATAAAGCATATATCATCAAAATTAAATACCTAACAATGATATTCTACACAAAAATTGCTAAGGCAAGACAAACATTTGAAGTAATAAATGAAGAAGATAATTCTCAGCTAGACAACAATTAGCACCCTACCCCAATAGTATTATGGGATGATCTTATTTCCATTGATTGCCTTGATTAATCTCATTATAAAGATGAAAATACACAATGGTCAAAACTATTCAAAGATAGCTAGAAATGATTTTTCATCTCTATTAGAGTGAAATACATGGAAAATGATTTCCTCTCTTCAACTAAATAATGTTAGAAAGTTTCAATCATTTTAGTATAAAATTTCAAAATGTTTCAGTAATGTATCAGATAGTTTTAGATTTTTTGAAAGGTTTCAGTTTTCTATCGGAAGGTTTTAGTTTTTTGCAACTAAAAATATATATATTTTTTTAATTTTTAGACAATTGCAAAACAATCCTTTTTTCATAAAAGTGATAAGGTTTAATTTGAATTTGATCTAATTACCCCCTCCCCCCTATACCTATATTTTGCATTGTCAATGTAATAAATTAGTAGAATAGACATTACATAATAGTAGGCATGATAAACTAATTCCGTTGACTTAACTCTTAAGTCAATGGACTTAGTTCGTTGAGTTAGTATATAACTCCACGAACTACACAAGAATGCTATTAAAAAAAGGATAATTAATAAACGTACATTGTTCCAATATAACTCATTTGATGTCGTCCAAACTTTGTTCCTAAGATATTCCTTCATTCACCAAAATTAACAACATAGCAAAATAAAAATAAAACATATAACTACATTGTGTGGAACCCTAGCTCCTATGCATTTGGTGGCTCACAAGTAAGCTAGTTCGTTTCTCAGAACATATACTAACAAACTAGATTGATAATAAGTTTTTTTTCTTCTTGTACTAAATTATATGCTAAATTTTTTTTTTAAGTTCATAAATGCAACAATAACACATTGACAACAATTCATTAATACAAAAACACAGTTTAAGAACATTATTGAAAACTAGAAACATACAGAATGAATGTATCAGTCCATGCAAAACCTTTAGGAATCATTCTTCTTGCTCTTAATTCCACTTCTATGGACTTTGTTTGCCTCTTTAATTGATAAACTTGCAATATGTTATCAACACTAAATATCAAAGTATTGTCATTTATGAAATGAAATGTAGAAATTGTTCCTTTTCTAGACCATGATGATATAGGTGCTTCTATTTCTACAAATAATTCAATGTATTCGTTTCTCTAGTTCCAATCATTCAGGTCTTCTACTATTCAAATGTGAAATTTCATAAAGTCATCCCACCATCTTACTAGACACAAGGTAGGAAAATCAGATTCATTATACCATAATCCAAGTTGAACTTTGTCATATTGGGAAGATGGTAGTTCAGCTATAATCTAAGGTATAGGTAAAATTTCTATCATTTCATCATAACTATCTATACTCACTATGTATAGATTTGATTTAAATGCTACTGATACATTTCAGACCAGATATATATATCCATTAAGTGTTACATGAGTTTTGTTAACTAATGTCCTATCTCCTAGATATGCTATAGTATTCTCATGCCAATATTGTCTCAAAATTGTAAACATTCAAGCATAATCCTTCATCCTAATTTCTAGTTGGTCTCCAATAAAATAATTTATATGGCTCAATTGAATTCCAATCAGAAAATGTTATTGTAGCTCTTAAATTTTCAATGGGAACCTCAAAAGTACTTGGTTTTCCGATACTAAATTCTTCTCTAGTGACAAGATTTTCAATAAAAATATTCGGTAAAAGAATATCATACCTTGATTTGGTTCTATGAATGATCAATTCTACATCACTTCCCATAATATAATCTATTCCTAATGCATTAGGTGGAATTCCAATATAGTCATAACTTACTGTACTACAACTAAATAATTTCCATAAGAATCTATCATTAATGTTTGTCATCTTAGAAGCTTACATTCTATAGAAATAACTTTCTCTTATACATCTCTTAATCTGTTTTGAGACACAACGCAATCTACACAATCTTTAACTAACAAATAACTTAATACTTCTCTCAATGTGTCTAGTAGCAAATCCATAATTTCCAATTGTCGTGATTCTGTATTCAACAACATAAAAACAAAAATAAACTTTAATTAATAACATACTACTAAGCTCATTGAATTAGGTAGTAACTCAACATACTAAGTTCATTAAGTTAAGTAATAACTCCACGAGCCTAAAAATAATAAAAACTATTTTTGTTATAAAGTTTTCTATGTTTTTGCTATATATATTATATATATATATTTTTAATATATATATATATATTAATAGCAATTATATTACTTCATTATGCTTCTCTCCTACAGGAAGTATCAATTTCATTTATGTTTCTATTTAAAGGGTTTAATACTACTTAACTTGGCAATCCTCTTGTAAGTCTAACTTCAATTGGTTCTTTCAATCTAGATGATATATTTCTATTCATGTTTTGATTTTAGACAGTAGTATGTCCAAATACATGATCTAAATGATTGTTTAAATTTTGGATTATCTTCTCTAATTTCTCTATTCTAGCTCCCTATTCAATTAGTACTTTATTTTGATTTTTATCATTTATATTTTCTCCTCCCTAGAAATTGTTATTTCTTTAAGAAAATTTTGGATGATTTCTCCAATTAGAATTATCAAAATTTTCTCTTTAGTTTTTAACATAAATAACATCTAAGTCATTCATATTTGCATTTTTTTCTACTAGCTTTTGATTTATGTTAACTCTTTTATTTTCCTAGTTAATTCACTTAATTTCACTTTAAGCATAGTGCTCAAATCAATTTCATGCATACCTTTAAGTAATATTTTTCTATCTGAAATAACTTTAGTTGAATTATCCCACTAAGTAGTTCTTTTTGCAAAGTTTTCTAAATATACATATACTTCTTCACTACATAGTTTCAGAAATTCATTTTGACATGTAGATTCTAATAAAGATTTTGTTGAAACATCTCTTTCTTCATAAATTATACTTCTTAACTTTGCTTTACTCATTACATGATGTGGACATTGAGTCAATAAATCTTTAAATCTTTCAAAATATTTCTAGAATGATTCTCCTTGTTTTTCGCTACACATTAATATTTCTTTTTTCTTCTTAATTGTTTGATGTGTTAGATAATATTTTTCTAAGAAAACAGAACAAAATTTAGACAATGCATAAATTGAATAAGGAGATAGAGTATATAGTCATGTCTTAGCTATATCTTTTAAAGCAAAGAGAATATATCCAAGTTTAATAGTATCAATACTCATATTAGGCATTCTTATCATTTGACAAATCTCATTAAATTTTCTCAAGAAGTAATAGGCATCTTCTCTTTCTAATCCCTAAAAATGTGATAATTGACTAATATAATTAGATTTCAATTCAAACCTATCTCCCTCAAAGGTTGGTAATCGGATGTACGAGGGTTTATCTACTAATTCAGGATAAAGAATTTCTCCTAATGGTCTTTCTACTGGAACAACTATTTTAATACTTTCCTCTAATGAAATGCTAGTTATACCTTGAAGGATTTCGTTAATTTCAGTTTCAAAAAGTTTAGAAATTTGTTTTTGTGCTAGATAATCTTGCTTAGGTATTCTAACTAATCTTTTAGGTCTAAGGGAACGAGTCCAAGTGCTCATAAACTTACAACATGAATAAAATTTAAAAAGTTAAACTACATACCAATTGCAATGTTTAACTCTAATATTTGAAGTCGTCAATGGATGAAGTTGAATCAACTACTCCTTCTAGTTTTCTTACGAGCATTTTTCTCTTCTCTTAAAATTGGTATTCAAATTATAACGTTTTGTTTCTTCTTTTATAATGCTCGTTCATGTTGCAGAAGTACTCTCGTTACAAGAACGTGTCTTGTAATGTGTAGTAAGGTTCCTATATTTATGGATATATGCTCCACTTCTAAATTTAAATTTTTAATAATCGCCAAGCACACGAAGTCATGTTCATGAAGAAAAGAATAACTATTCAGCTAACTCCACAGACTAATCTCATTGAGTTATAAATAACTCAACGGACTAACCTTGGTTACTAATTCTTAACTCTACAGACTAACTTCATTGAGTTAATAGTTAACTCAATAGAATGACCTTATATTCTAATATTAGCTTCAGGGAGTTACAGTGTAACTCAATGGACTAACATCATGGAGTTAACACTTAGGAAAATTTTTCTTTAAGAAACCTACTTCAAAAATTAACTTTCTATGCTTCTTGCATTTTCATTTTACAAATTATCAACATGAATACGATCAAATACATAATCATTCATGCAATTAATTCATGTTGATAAAGAAAAATTCATATCATTTCACTACATTTTTAATTATCATATTTCACACAGTAATATAATTTTCAAACAAATATATATATATATGTGTTCAGAATTTCAATACACTTTGAATTAAAATAGTTATTTAAAATTTCAAAAGCATATTGATTGTCAAATAAGCATACATATATAGTTATAGATAACTCAATGGACTAAGTTCGTGGACTTACAACTAAACTCAATAGAGTAAGTTCGTTGAATGAAATATAACTCCACAGACTTCTAAAAACTTTATCTATTAAAATATAAATATATTCTCGGCTTCGATCAAAACCAAAGAATCTCTAGTCTAACCGACACTTACTTTTGTAATTTCTTAATTTTGGTAGAACTAATATTTTTTTCTCCGATTGAACTGATAGTTTTCTAATTAAACCGCAAATTCATGTATATAAAAATTAATACTTCAGTTAAACCAATGTAATGTTTCGATCGAATTGGTGATTACTATATATATATTTTTCCTACCCTTTTTTTTCTTTTGGTTAAATCGATAGATTTTTTGGTTAGACCAGAATTTTATCGATATAAAATTAAACATTTTTAATATTTCAGTAAAATCGATACTTTGTTTCAATCAAACTAACATCACATAATTATATATAAAAATTAACATTTTAGATTCTAACTTAACCAAAACTAACTCTTAGACAAACTGAAATTGCTTTAATATTATAGTTGAATATATATATATATTTATTATTATTATATTTCTTTTTATGATGCATTTTTCTTAAGTAATGGAACTTGGGTAATCTTCCATTCTTACTTCTTCTATAATTCCAAATGCACTTTTTGAAAATTTAAGAATGGGTAGGAGTCTTTGTCCTTTTACTTTAAATAAATTTTGATTTTTAGGATTTTCAATTTCAATTGCACCATGGGAATAAATATTTCAAACTATGTATGGTCCTGCCCATCTAGATCTTAATTTCCCTATATGGTTATGAAGTCTAGACAAGTAAAGATACACCTTTTGTCCTATTTCAAAGGTTTTTGAAATAATTTTTCTATTATGTCATAACTTACATTTTTTCTTTTTCCACTACCGTTCTTGAAGAAGCTTCATTTCTAAATTCTTCTAATTCGATTAATTATAACTTCCTATGCTCAGCAACTTGATTTAAGTCAGTATTTAAAGTCTTTAATGTCTAATAAGCCTTATGTTCTAATTCAATAAGTAAATGATAGCTTTTTCTATATACTATCCTAAAAGGTGATATTCCTAGATTAGTTTTATAAGCAGGTCTATAAGCCCAAAGTGCATCTATTAACCTAGTTGTCCAATCTTTTCTAATAAGATTAACTACTTTTTCTAGAATTAGTTTAATTTGTTTATTTGCACTTTCAACTTGTCTACTAGTCTAAGGGTGATATGAAGTTGCAATCTTATGATTTACTCCATATTTTTTCATTAAAGTTTCAAAACTTCTATTACAAAAGTGAATCCTTCTATCACTAATAGTAGCTTTAGGCACTCCAAATCTAATAATTATATTAGTTTTTATAAAATATATTACTACTTTGTTACCATTGATTTTTGTAGGAATTGCTTCTATTCATTTAGACACATAATCCACACCCAACAATATATAGTTAAATTGATTAAATATAGGAAATGGACCCATAAAGTCAATTCCCTACACATCAAAAATTTCAACTTCAATAATAGGATTTAAAGGTATCATGTTTCTCCTTGATATTCTTCCTATTTGTTAACATCTAAGACAACTCACACAATAAATAATGTTGGCCAATAAAATTCACATTGTAAGATTTTGGCAACAGTTTTTTCTGAACCGAAATGTCCTCTACATGCTTAGTCATGACAGAAAGATAATATACTTTCATATTCAATTTCAAAAACACACTTCCTTATGACTAAATTAGGACATTTTTTAAATAAGTACGGATCTTCTCAATAGTAATACTTCATTCTAGAAAAGAACAATTTCCTATCTTGTCTATTGCAATCCTTACGTGTTAAAACTGTAATTAGATAATTAACTATGCCTACATACTAAGACATTATTTCTAATGTCATCAGGAAAATGATCCTTGATCTCAATTTTGGATTTCTCTATTTGTAACCTTGATAAGTGATCAACTACTACATTCTCACATCCTTTTTTATCTTTAATTTCTAACTCAAATTCTTACAATAATAATATCCACCATATTAGTGTAGGCTTAGTTTCTTTTTTTGCTATTAGATGCTTTAAAGTTGAATGATCCCTGTATACTATTAATTTATCTCCAATTAAATATGATCTAAACTTTTCTAAAACAAATACAATAGCTAGCTAATAATTCTTTTTTAGTAGTTATGTAATTTACTTGAGCTTCATTTAATGTTTTACTTACATAATGAATTACTCTAGGAGATTTTTCTATTTTCTACACTAGCACAGCTCCTACGACAAAGTCAAATGCATCACACATTAACTCAAATAGATGATTCCAATTAGGTGCTTCTATTATAGGAGTTGTAATTAAGCTTGTTTTAAGCTTAAAGAAAGTTTCCTTACATTTTCCATCAAAGTTAAAAGGAACATCCTTTAAGAAATTAGTTAATGGCCTAGCTATTTTGCTAAACTCTTTGATAAATCTCCTATAAAATCTTGCATGTCCTAAAAATGATTTGATATCTTTTACTATTTTAGGTTCTGGTAAATTTGAAATAACTTCTATTTTGGCTTTATATACTTTTAGTCCTTTCGTTGAATTAGCATGCCTTAAGACTATTCCTTGTTTCACCATAAAATGGCATTTTTCCTAATTCAAAACCAAATCTTTTTCTACACAATGGCTCAATACTAGTTCTAAGTTCTTCAAACATACTTCAAATGAAATACCATATACTGTAAAGTCATCCATAAATATTTCCAAAAAATCTTTAGTCATTCTAGTAAAAATATCCTATATATACCTTTGAAAAGTAGCTGGTGCATTACGTAATCCAAATAGCATTCTTTTAAAAGCATAAGTTCCACTAGGACACATGAAAGTTGTTATCTTTTCATCCTCTAATGCTATTGGAACTTAGTTATATCCTAAATACTCGTCTAAGAAACAAAAATATTCCTGACCTACTAATTTTTCTAACATTTGATCTAAAAATAGTAAAGGAAAATGATCTTTCCTAGTCACTGCATTCAACATCCTATAATCAATACAAAGTCTCTAGCCTGATTGAATTCTTATTGGGAACAACATGGATTGGACTAACCCATGAGCTATCAAAAATCAGATATATAATGTAATTATCTAACCATTTCATAATTTCTTTCTTGACTTCTTTAAGGTTTGGATTTAATCTAAATTCAGGAATTCTCACTAGTTTAACATTTTCTTCTAGATATATATGATGTCAGTATATAGTTAGACTTAACCCTTATATATCAGCCATAGTCCATCCTATTGTTTCTTTATATTTCTTTACTACATTTTTTAATTTAGAAATTTGATCTTCTATTAAATCTAATGATATAATTATAGGACACATCCGATCCTTCTCAAGAAATATATAAGTTAACTAAGGAGGTAATAGTTTTAATCCTAAATGTTGACCATTAGTCACTAGAGCTCCTAATTTAATATTTTCATCCTTAATGTCAAATTCATCTTGATCTCCTATAATCTCTATGCTTAACTCTTTATCTATATTTTCACCTTCATCAAGATCTTCAGTATTTAATTCTTTTTGAATCACATCTTCTAGCATATCTCCTTCATCTTCTAGAAAGTTTAAAGTATATATAGATATGTCTAAACCTTCATTTCCTTCTGATTTGAAAATATTTAATTGAGTATTTTCATTACCATAGGCTAATGTCATTATTCCATTTTTATAGTTTATAATTGACCCTGAAGTTGCTAGGAATGACCTTCCTAAAATTAAAGATGTACCATTATTCTGATTCATAGTCTTTTGGGAATCCAAAACAACAATATCCATAGGATAAATGAAGTTCTTAACTTTAATCAAGACATCATCTATTTTTCCTCTAGAGTATCTTATACTTCGATCTGCTAATTGAATTACAATACTAGTAGGATTTAAGTCTTCTGATCCTAAGGACACAAATATTTCACTTCGCATAACATTTATACCTACACCTAGGTCTATTAAAGTTATTTCTAAAATTGTATTACCTATTGTGCATGATATAACAGGTGTTCTTGGATTAGATAACTTTTTAGGAATCTAAAGTAGAAATAAAGAACTACTTTCCTCTCCTAAAAATACTTTTTTCAACACTTTCCTCTTTCTTTTCTTAGTACACCAATCCTTAAGGAATTTAGCAAAAGGCGACATTTTCTACAATAAGTCTAATAGAGAAATGTTTACTTATACTTTTTCAAATATTTCTCAAATTTTCTCTTATTTTTTAGGAAATGTTTGTTTTAATCTTTCAAGATATAGAGCTAATACTTGTGATTTAAAGGATTTTTTTTCTTATCCCAATTTTCCTTTAGATTCTATCTTATATTTTTCTTTTTCATTTGCAATTTCCTTTTCAGATTCAATTTTCTTTTCATTCATTACTACATCTTGAGATATTATAGGTTTGTTTTCTATTTCAAGATTGTTTTTACTTACATGTACCTCACTTTCTTTTTGAATTCTAGGTGGCACATAGGTTCCAAATCTCAGTGTTACATATACATTTTCTACTTTCTCATAATTTTCATGGTTTTCTTGCATTTTTGCAAGTGGATTAATTTTCTCAATTCCTATTTCATTTGTACTTTCGTTTATCTCCATATTTTGTATTTGATGCACATACTCGATGTTTGGGTTTTTAGGCGGCACCAGAGAACTTGATTAATTCCCCAACAATGGTGCTAGAAAACTTGGTTTGGATTTGTTAACTTCTATTTAGTTGTGCAAAGTTATATCAGTAATTTCTTTTAGAAGTAAACAAACAAACTTTCACACAAATTAGATATTAATTCCAATTTATATTTTAACTACAAGTGCATGGTGTATATTGTATTTGTGTGCAAGTACAAGTCGATCTCACAGAAATTGAGTAAAAATTGTGTACTATTTTGGTTTTAATAATGAAATTTATGTGTTCAGTAAGCACTCTATTGAGTTACAGTTAACACAAAAGACTAAGTTTATTGAGTTATGGCTAACTCAATAGACTAACCTTGTGGACTTAAGTTAACTCCATGAGTCTAATTTTTCCAGTTGAATATTGTTAATTACAGAGGAATTTGGCCAACCATTGGGCGGTTCCATAGATTATAAATAACATCAATTAAGCTCTTTAATGCTAGTTAATATTAGATTTATCATTAAGCAACACTAACATTCAGATATTTCAAATAGTAACCATTGCATCTTAAAGTATCTAGAACAAATCAATTTTAGTAAACTGTAAAACTATTTTCTATTTTCTAAATCAAACAAACATAAAACATTCACAATACTAACAATGATAACTTTAATCACGATACAAAACAAACAATACAACACTTAAATACTAAATGTAAACATAGATAAGTTGTTGTTTTTGGTATTTTCGTTTTGATATGTTCATGAAAATGGGTGAAAGGTGAAATGTAAAAATCTCTATCAATAGTAAATACTTCTGTCACTACATGTGACGTGATTACACCATTAAAAACTTAATCACTTACAATCCTATCTCCTCTTCCTATAGAATTGTGAGTCCAAAATTGTAAGATGATCTCCTCTTCAGCATACTGACATCAACCTGAAACCAAGGCTAGAAGCTTTACAATCTCTTGAGATATGAGTTAGTGCTTGGTGAAAATGGTTTCCCTTCCCATGACGCGATCACTTCTCACAGTGGTTGTCAGGCACCGTGTTTGGCTCGGAATCGACCCAACATCAGGAAAGTATCTATAGAATCGTCTGTATCACAAGAGGGGGGGTGAATTGTGTCTTTAGTAATTAAATACTAGCGGATAAAACAAGAGCACAAAACACTCGTAAATGAAATTCTATTCTTTATTTAAAAACAGAATTTACAATACCTTTTCAGCTCAATTCCCTTCTTGTAGGTTTTGGTACAGAAATGTTCGATATACAATTCGAATATAACAATAAAGCTCTTATTGAAAACTAATTTCGAATTGTATAAAACCTGATCTTTCTTTGTCTTTGCTCAGCTTCTGTATCTCTTCTTCTCCAATTGTCGAATTTCCAGACTTCTTACGTTTGCAGCTCCTTTTTTGAAATTGCTTGGAATTTCAAACTTCTTCTGATATTGGAGAACTTTTCAAAATATGAATATTCAAACTTAACTTTTTAGTTAGGGATCCGGATTGAATATTCAGACTTGGTTTTTGATATTGGGATACCCTATTGTAATGTAGCTCATACTCTCTATTTGTAGTCAAACTCTATTGTCTTTCACGTTTAGCATGTTCATCCACTTAATCCATAATCCATGTACTAATTTTCTCTTTAATCCAAATTACTTTCTATTGAATTTCCACTTTCTCCACTAACATTTTGAATTTCCACGATCTCCACTTCGTAGATTCACCGAAACTTTATCTTCCTGGAGTCTTGTCGAATATCTTCTAAGTCTTCGATTTAGTTGAACACTTATCCTTTAAGTCCTGTAAAAACTCAAACACTTATCTGTAACTCTTCAAGTTTTTGCACCTACAAAACACATGACTAAGCATAGCAAACTTATTTGTTCGTTAGTCATTTTATAAAACTCGAACAGTTATCTATCCATGCGTATAAAAACTTGAATAGTTATCTAACTATTCAATTTTTCATTACCGAACGTACATGGAAAACACGTGACAACTTAAAACATTAAAAACACACGTGCAGATAAATTAACTATATGAGTTTTTAACATAAAGTATTCGACTAAAACGAGACATTAACTATCCAAAAGTTTAACTATCTGAAACGTTAACTATCCAAAAGTTTAACTATTGCAAATCATATTGTTAATTTTGGTGAATGAAAGACCTCTTAGGAACAAAGTTCATGTAGGATCATAATATCATAAGAGGGGAGGTGAATTGTGTCTTTAGAAATTAAAAATTTCCAATAAATAAAACAAGAGCACAAGACACTTACAAATATAATTCTAATCTTTATTGATTAAAGAAAGAATTTACAATCATTTTTCAGCATAATTCCCTACTTATCAGTTCTGATACAATATAGTCTAGAATACAATTCAAATGAAAAATAAAACCTTATTCTAAACTTGCTTCAATTGTACATTCAAACCTAAGCTTTTGCACGTACCTTTTGACTCTTTTAAATTCTTGCTTTACTTTTGTATCTCTTTTTCTCCTATCTTCGAATCTCCCAGACTTCCTTCGTTGTAGCTCTTCTTCTGAATTTGCTTGGGATTCAAACTTTATCTAATGTTGGAGAATTTCAAGACTTCTCTGTATTTTTAGAGAGTGATATGTATGTGGAGATGTATGGATATCAGGATAAGGATTGAGATTGGGAGATACACATTAGTATAGCTCCTATCCTTTATTTAAAGTAGTAAAAGTATAACTTTACGTTTAGTACGTTCATCCACTTAATCTATAATTCATAATCTCACATACTAATTCAAATTTAAGTTATCCACAATCTCCACTATCTTTTTGAATTTCCACTATCTCTACTATATATTTGAATTTCCATGATCTCCTATCGTAGAACAATCAAAAATCTTCTTTTCGAAGATTTGTAGAATATCTACTAAGTCACCACTTTAGTCGAACACTTATCCTTTGTGACCTATAAAAACTTGAATATACTCGAGACCTAGGTGTTTACTTAAGGCCATACAATGCCTTTTTAAGCTTGTAAACATACTCGAGATGTTTTGAATCTTCAAAACTTGGACGTTGTTTTACATAAACTTCTTCTTTTTTATGACCCTTTAGAAAAGCAATTTTAACATCCATTTGACATAATTTAAAATTCATGTAACAAGCAAAAGCTAACAAAATTCATATAGATTCTAGTCTAGCAATATGAGCAAATGTTTCATTATAATCAATTCCTTCCACTTGCTCGTAACCTTAAGCAACTAATATAGCTTTATTTTTAACTATATGACCATCCTAATCTACTTTGTTTTTAATACCCACCTTGTTCCCATTACAAACTAATTTTCAGGAGGTGGAACTAGATCCCATACCTCATTTCTTATAAATTGATTTAGCTCATCTTGCATAGCTAAATATCAAAATTCATCTTATAAGGCATTTTCAATTTTCTTAGGCCCTAGTAGAGAAATAAAAGAATAAGCACCACAAATATTGACTATTGATGATCTAGTCTTAACTCCTTGATTATGATCACCTATTTTCTGATTACAAAAATACCCACATCTAATTTGGCTCTAAATTTATCTTTACATTCCTTAGTATTTAATATAAAATATTTACAGCCAAAGGGTTTTAAATAACTAATTTTGAGAACCTTGTTATACCATATCTCATAAGGAGTTTTATTCAAAATAGGTCTTAAATGTACCTTATTTATAACATAACATGCTGTATGAACTGCTTCTACCTAGAAAACAAGAGTGACTTATTTTCATTTAACATGGTTCTAGCTATTTCCTAAAGTGATTTGTTTTTCCTTTTTACTATCCCATTTTGTAAAGGAGCTCTTGGAAATGAATATCTATGATCTATGTCTAATTCTTCACAAAAGGTGTCCATTTGATTATTATCAAATTCTGTACCATGATCACTTTTGAGTTTTTGAATTTTAACATTTTGCTCATTCTGAACCTTATTGCAGAATACTTTAAATATTTCAAAAACTTCAATTTTATTAGCTAGAAAATAAACCCAAGTAAACCTAGAATAATCATCAACTAGTACAAAAGTATAGTATTTACCTCCTAGACTAGTTGTCCTAGTAGGTCCAAATAAATCTATATGTACTAATCCTAATACTCTTTTACTTGTTATTTCATTTAATGTTTTAAAGGATGTTTTATGTTGTTTACCTAATTGACATGCATCACACATAAACTCTTTTGAGTAATTTATGCTAGGTAAACCCCTAATTAGATTCTTTCTAAATAGCTTTTCTAATAATTTTAGGTTGGAGTGACCTAACCTTCTATACCATAAAATGACTTCATCTGACTTAGCAATTAAACAAGCATTGTCATTGACAATATCAGAAGGCAAATTTAGAATACAAACGTATCATTTCTTGTATATAGTAAACAAAATTTCGTTTGTATGCATGTTTATAATTTTACAAGAATCTTTTCAAAAATCACTCTATAAAATTTCATTAAAATAGGAACACTCAACAAATTAAAACCTAAATTTTCTACTAATAAGACATCATTAATAAAAAAATTTTCAATTACCTGAACTTTACCCAACCCAAGGATTTTTGTTTTACTTTTATTTTCAAAGGTAATTTGTCCATTCTTGGTCTTTTTAACTTATGTAAGTAATCATATATCTCCAGTTATGTGGTTGGATGCTCCACTGTTCATTATCTATTTTAATTTGTGTACCTACAAAAACAATTAAAAAGATTTTATTTCTTAGAATCTATTTCTGAGTGGGTCCAAAAATGTTAGAGGGAGAGATACTAAAATCATGATAATCAACATTTTTAAATTTCAACTTATTTGTTTTCTAATAATTGTTTCTACATTTATTACTCTTATTTTTATAATTATCAAAAAATTTATTTCTATGTTCAACAAGGTTGAAATTTCATTTCTAACATGATTTAATTGCTAATTTTTCCAATACCCAATTTTTTTCAAATATGAAGAAAACTAATAAAAATATTTAAATCTCTATTTTCAAATAACTTAGCATGATTTTTCTAAAAATTTCTTTTGGGGCTTTTACATCATGTGTTATTATTTATATGTTGTATTTTATCAACTTGCATATATTTTTCACCTTTCCTAATCATGTAAGGAAGAGTTTTTCTTTTCCTATTCTTAGTACTTGAAATAAAAGTATTATTTTTAGAAGTATCATCATGTAATATATAATTTTCAAAAGATGCATCATTTAAACCAATACCATATTTTTCTACATTTGATATTTTACTACTAAGTTCATTTATTATTGTTTGACTATTATTCCATTTACTTAAAGTGGCTTTTTAATCACAAACCTTAAGTTTTAATATATCAATTTCATAATTTAAATCTATAATAGTCAAATTCAATTTATCAATTTTAGAATTTAAATCCGTAATAGAAATTTTCAATTTATCAATTTTAGAAATCATTTTCTTCTTACAAGCAACTAAATTTTCATAATCAGCATGCAAGTCTTTTTCTATTACAGTAAACTTTAAAATATCCTATGCATGCTTCTAATTTTCTTCTTTAAATTTATTCAACATAGAATTCAGAAAATCAATTTCATTTTCAGATTCATCTAGTACTTTCCTAGTGTTCTTTTTGTTAGGACCTAATGGCTTACTAGAGGGGGGGTGAATGGTAATATTTTAATTTCTTAAATGCAATTTCAGGAGTTTAACAAAGAATGACTAATTAACAATTTAATTCAGCAAGCACACAATAAAAGAAGATAATGCACACAGGGATTTTAAGTGGTTTACCACTAACGGCTAGTCCACCCCCAAGGGATACTTGGGCTTCACTAATCTTTCAAGACCTACAAACACTTGCTTTAGGGTCAAAGCAAGAACCAACTAATCGAACTAAGCTTTCTGGTCATAGATCCAACCAACCAATCTTTGAAGTTTTCAATTGGTGCACTTTAGTAAACCACTACCTTGAACAAATCAGAGTTTATTTGCGTAGAGAGCTCTAGACTTGAGTTTTCCTTTTTGCAGAAGATTTGATCTTAAAGATTTTCTTCTATATGTGTCGAGCTTGGTGTATAGATTTGTATATGCAAAAGCTATATAACTCAATTGTCTGTTGTTTATATTTATAACATTAAGCATAATGATCATATTCACTTCTAACAGATATATTCTGCTGTATTTACTGAAATTGCAGAACTAAATATGGTAAGTTATCATTTAGGAAGGTGTTTCAAGATAACCTTTCGATTTCTTTTGACTTTCAGATGGTTAGTTGTGTAACACTTCGATGAATGCTCATAACTTATCGATAATCCACTTAAGTCCTTTTGTCATGTGGGATTTTAAGTTGTACACGTAAGGTGTCATAAGTTCGAATACTTGTAGCTATAACTTACCAAAATGTTTTTGATTATTGAATAGTTAGCTATAGTAACTCTCTGATTTTTTTCAAAGCTTTCGACTAAAGTTAATCTATTTCGACACATGTAAAATAAAATGACCTAAGTTTCAGATAGTTCATTCTGTAATCTTCCGAAACTTCTTGTTTTTCGGATAGTTAGCTTTCTAACTTTTCGAAAATGCTTTTAAGCCTCCATCTGAATTTCCGCACGTGCATATTCTTCTAACTTAACTATCCGAATGGTTCTTCTAGATAACTTTTCAATTTACCTATATTTTTCTGATAGTTAACCCTATAACTTTCCAAAGAACTTGCTTGCTGCTTTTAAGTGAACTTTCGAATAATTAGGCTTTTAACCTTTCAAAAAATTGCTCCTTTCAGATACTTAGGCTAATAACTGTCCAATTCTTCTCATTTCATTTGTCAGCTTCGAATGATCTATTTGAGACTGACTTAAACTACAAATCTGTGGATCTGAGAAATACAAAGGAATATACTTCACATTGATTTTTGCATTATCAAAATCTAAAGGTCCTTTCAATCTCCCCCTTTTTGATAATGGAAAAAACCTTACAATATTTTACATGTATTTCTCTCCCTATATAGCTATACAAATAAACACATAGAAAGGAATAGGATACTGAATTTGAAATTGAAATTGCTCAATTTGCTCTCCCTATCTTTCTGAGTTTACTCCCCCTATTTTACTACAACTTGTTGAAATAATATTGGGTTTTTCTCCCCCTATTTTGCCACTTGTCAAAAGGAGTATAAGCTAAAATAATTATATCTGGACAGTTCATGGTTGTCTTGAAATTTAGCTAAGTTGCTACAAGAGAAAATGTTAGTGGAGCAAAGCTCCTGGTTGTGAGCTTGGAGAGTAGACAAGCATTGAACTATAAATCATACAAAGAACAAATTCCTAAGTTTTGTCTAATATGATTAAATGCAGATTTAGACAAAGGTTTAGTGAAAATATCTGTCAATTGCTCTTTAGTAGGGACATATTCTAAAGAAATTTGACCTTTTTCAACATAGTCTCTTAGAAAGTGGTGCCTAATCTCAATATGTTTTGCTCTTGAGTGTAGGACTGTATTTTTGGAGAGATTTATGACACTGCTACTGTTATAGTAAATAATTGTATTCTAAAACTTAAGTTTATAATCTGCCAATGTTTCTTGCATCCATAGAATCTATGCACAACATAAACCTATTGTCATGTATTCAGCTTCAATTGTAGAGAGTGTTATAGAGTTTTGTTTTCTGCTGAACCATGATACAAGAGAGTGACCAAGTAGTTGACATGTACCACTAGTGCTTTTTCTATTTGATTTGCATCATGCATAATCTGCATCACTGTAACCTGCTAATATTAGATGATTCTGTGATGAATAAAATAAGCCAAAGTCTTTTGTATCCTATAAATATTTAAAGATACGTTTGACTACTTTTAAATGTGATGCTTTTGGAGAGGCTTGATATCTTGCACAAGCACATACACTGAACATTATGTCTGGTCTGCTGGCTGTTAAATACAGAAGTGATTCAATCATGCCTTCGTATTTCTTTTGATCTACAAAAGTGCTAGAGATATTTTTATCAAGCTTTTCATTTGTGTTCATAGATGTATTTGCTTCTTTGGATTTTTCCAAACCAAATTTTGTTAGAATCTCTCTACAGAATTTTTCTTGATTTAGAAAGATACCATGCTGTAATTGATGAATTTGTAATCCTACGAAGAATTTTAATTCTCCTATAAGACTCATTTAAAATTCATTTTACATCAAGTTCTAAAAATCATGACATAATTTTTCATCTATTGCACCAAAAATAATATCATCAACATAAATCTGAATGACCAACATATGAGGATTTTCTGATTTGATGAAGAGAGTGTTGTCTGTAGTTCCTATATTAAACTGATTTTCAAGAAGAAAACCCTTCAGCTTATCATACCATGCACGTGGTGCTTGCTTCAGACCATAAAGAGCTTTATTCAGTTTATAGATATGGTTTGGTCTTTCTTCATCTTCAAAACCTGGTGGCTGTTCTACATAAACTTTCTTTGCAAAATGCCATTAAGAAAAGCACTTTTAACATCCATTTGATAGAACTTTATTTTCATACTGCTTGAAAAGGCAAGCAACATTCTAATTGCTTCAAGTCTTGCAACAGGTGCAAAAATTTCTTCATAATTGATTCCTTCCTACTAGTTGTATCCCTAAAAAATAAGTCTAGCTTTGTTTCTGATAATACTACCATTATTATCTAATTTATTCTTAAACACCCATCTAGTTCCAATAATTGATTTTTCAGTGGGCCTTTCAATTAAATTCCAGACTTCATTTTTCTTGAACTGATTTAGTTCCTCTTGCATGGCCATAATCCAGTATTCATCATTACAAGCTTCTTCAACTATTGTAGGTTTAAGTTCAAATACAAATGCATAATAATTACAGATATTCTGAATTTTGCTTCTTGTTTGAACACCTTGATTTATATTTCCAATAATTTGTGCAATGGGATGTCCAAACTTTGTCTTCCAAGCTTTTTCTATCACAATAGGTGTAGGCAGTGTTGTGCTTTCCTTTTTCTATAGAGCTTTCTGATTTTCTAAGTCACTTTCACTCTCACTGTCTAATTTCAATTGCTTTAATTTTCCTACTAGGTCTTCGTCAAAAGATACATTGATTGATTCTTCTACTCTTCTCAGATTCAAAATAGACTCTGTAAGCTTTGCTTCTTGAGGAGTATCCAACTAGTAGAGTAGGATCAGACTTTGCATCAAATTTATCCTTTTGATCCCTTGTATTAAGCACAACATTTTCATCCAAAAATTTTGAAGTATCTAACATTTGGTGTTTTACCATACCATAATTCAAATGGTGTCTTATGCAAGATAGGTCTAAGATGAGTTCTGTTTATTGAATGACATGTAGTATTCACAGCTTCAGCTCATAAAAATTTTGGTAGATCAGATGCATTAAGAATTATTCTTGCCATTTCTTGTACTTATCTATTTTTCCTTTCTGCAACTCCATTCTGTGTAGGAGTTCTTGGACATGAAAACTCATGTAATATACTAAAAGAATTACATAAGTCTTCAAAATCAAAATTTTCAAATTCACCTCCATGATCACTTCTGATCTTCTTCACAATTGATTCTTTTTCATTTTGAATTCTAATGTAGAGATGTTTGAATTCATTACAAGCTTCATTCTTGTATGCTAAGAAAATAACTCAAGTGAATCTTGTGTAATCATCAACTACCACTAAGGTATATTTTCTTCCTCCTAAACTAGTTATCTGAGTAGGACCAATAGGTTCATATGCAATAGTTCTAGTGGCTAATTTGTGGCAATATCTACAATACTCTTGTATACTGATTTCTTTTGTTTTCTAATCGTATAATCACTACACAGTTTATCCTTTTTGAATTTGAGTTTGGGCACACCTCTAATGAGATCATGTTTGGTCAACTTTCTTAATGTTCCCATATTTACATAATTTAGTCTCTTATGTCATAATCATTCATCTTCACTAGAAGCAACTAAGCATGCATCAATAGACATATTATCTAATGGAAATTCTAATGCATAAATTGAATTATCCCTATATCTAGTAAATTTAATCTCATGTGTATCTTGCTGTAAAATAAAATAATTTTCAGCATTAAAAAGTAGATTGTAACCTTTGTTACATAATTGATCTACACTTAACAGATTTTGTTTTAAACCATTTACATGCAAGACATTTACTATTTTCCCATTTTTAGATGCAACATTTACTACAGTATTAATTTTACATCTTTCATTATTACCAAACTTAACAGATCCTAAATTTATGGACTTAATAGATTCTAGAAATCTTTTCTTACCTATCATATGCTTTGAACATCTACTGTCAATGATCCACTTTGACATTTGAACTTCCTTGTCCTTGCAGTCCTGCAAATTATATTGAAATTAAGGCTTTTGGTACTCATATTTTCTTGGGTCCATCAGTGTTAGTCCTTAGCATATTAAACTTGTTGCCTCTTGGTAGCCATATATGAGTAGATCTTTTAATGACAAAAACAATTGTGTCATCTCTATAAGATCTAATTTTTCCACCATAATAGGGAGTTTCCTATGGTACAGCATACCCTAGGCCAAATTTACTTGTACCCGTTCTTTGAGATCCTAGGATTTTATTTAAGCTATTTTCACCTTTAGTGAACTTACATACGGTGTTTTTCAAATCAGTAATTTTAGATAATAAATTTTTGTTTTCTTCTTTCAAATCAAAATTTTTACAACTATAGATATCCATTTTAGTTTTTAGTTCCTTGTTATCAACTAGAGCTTTTTCTAATTCAGTAAAAGCATTCTCTAAACAAGAGTTCAGACTTTTAATTTCTTTCTTATAGTTCTTACATTTTACATATAAGCTGTCTACTGTACAAAGGAGACTATCTATATCTAAATCATTATTTTCTTTTTCTGAACAGTAAGGAGATGTAGAGCATACCTATTGTGCAGTAAAGCACACATTTGTAGAGGCATCTTCCTTTGAGTCTGATGAGCTGCTAGATGAGCTGTTGTCATCCCATGTGGCTTTCAAGGCCATTTTCTTCTTATTCTTCTTCTTCTATTTTTGTTTGTCCTCTTCTTCCTGGAAAGGACAGTAGAGTTGAATGTGTCCCAATTTTTTGCACTTGTAGCATGTGGGGACTTTTGATCTTGAGGAGCTGGATTTGCCTCCTTGTCTCATCATTTTTTTGAAATTTCTGGTCAGTAGTAAAACTTCATCTTCATCCGAGCTTGGTTGATCTTCTATTGAGCAAAAAGCTAGTTATTTCTTTTTCTCAGTCTTTCTTTTAGTGGCTCCCTCTTCTTCTTTCAATTCCTTCATCTGAACTTCATAAGCCAGAAGATTTCCCAACAGATCTTCTACTAAATAATTGTTTAGATTCTTTAAATCTTGTATGGAAGTGGACTTCTGTTTTCATTCAATTGTCAAACTTTTTAAAATCTTCTATACCTATTTACGATTAGAAAAATCCCTTCCAAGACCTCTCAGTTCATTCACAATTTCAATGAATCTTGAAAACATTTCAGTAATACTTTCTTTTTCAAGCATTTTGAATAATTCATATTTTTTTAACAAAATGCTGATTTTGGTATCTTTCATGGTTCCTTCATATAATTTGAAGGGTCTTCCAAGTCTCATAAGAAGATTTACATGTAGATATTTTATTATACTATTCACCAATTAGTGCACAGTAAATAGAATTTAGCCCACGAGCATCTATCTAGATGATTCTTTCATCCTCCTCAGTCTAGTCACTTTCATGACTGATTGAAAGTGGTGTACAATGTACAACAATTCTCTAGAGTTTTACATCTATACTCCTGAGAAAACACTTCATCCTATTTTTCTAATAGCTATAATTGCTATCATCAAAGAGGAGAAGTCGATAGATATTCTATCCCTCTATAGTGTGCAAAGCCATGATCTCAGATGATTAAATCTATTAATGAGATCAACCTTGCTTTGATACCAATTGTTAGGACCTAATGGTTTACTAGAGGGGGGGTGAATGGTAATATTTTAATTTCTTAAATGCAATTTCAGGAGTTTAACAAAGAATGACTAATTAACAGTTTAATTCAGTAAGCACACAATAAAAGAAGATAATGCACACAATGATTTTAAGTGGTTCACCACTAACAGCTAATCCACTCTCAAGGGATACTTGGGCTTCACTAATCTTTTAAGACTTACAAACACTTGCTTTAGGGTCAAAGCAAGAACCAACCAATCGAACTAAGCTTTCTAGTTGTAGCTCCGACCAACCTATCTCTGAAGTTTTCAGTTGGTGCACTTTAGTAAACCACTACCTTGAAGAAATCAGAGTTTATTTGCGTAAAGAGCTCTAAACTTGAGTTTTCCTTTTTGTAGAAGATTTGATCTTGAAGATTTTCTCCTGTATGTGTCGAGCTTGGCATATAGATTTGTATATGCAAAAGCTATGTAACTCTGTTGTCTAATGTTTATATTTATAACATTAAGCATAACGATCATATTCACTTCTAACGGATGTATTCTACTATACTTACTGAAATTGCAAAACCAAATATGGTAAGTTACCGTTTAAGAAGGTGTTTCAAGATAACCTTCTAATTTCCTTTGACTTTCGGATGGTTAACTGTGTAACACTTCGAAGAATGCTTGTAACTTACTGATGATCCACTTAAGTCCTTTTGTCACGTGAGATTTTAAGTCGTACACGTGAGGTGTCATAAGTTCAGATACTTGTAGTTGTAACTTACCAAAACGTTTTTGACTATCGGATAGTTAGCTACAGTAACTCTCCGATTTTCTTCAAAGCTTTCAACTGAAGTTAATCTATTTCGGCACGTGTAAAATAAAATGACTTAAGTTTCAGATAGTTCATCTGTAGCCTTTCAAAACTTCTTATTTTTAGATAGTTAGCTTTCTAACTTTCCAAAAATGCTTTTAAGCCTCCATCTGAATTTTCGCACATGCATAGACTTAACTATTCGAATGGTTCTTCTAGATAACTTTCTGATTTACCTATATTTTTTGGATGGTTAACCTTGTAACTTTCCAAAGAGCTTGCTTGCTGCTTTTAAGTGAACTTTCAAATAATTAGACTCTTAACCTTCCAAAAAACTACTCCTTCCGGATACTTAGGCTGATAACTGTCTGATTCTTCTGATTTCATTTGTCAACTTCAAATGATCTATTTGAGACTGACTTAAAATACAAATCTATGGATTTGAGAAATACATATTAGTGTAGAATGTATCTTTTATTTATAGTAGTAGAACTATAACTTTACGTTTAGCATATTCATCCACTTAATCCATAATTCATAATCTCACGTACTAATTCAAATTTAAATTATCCACGACCTACATTGTCTTTTTAAATTTCCACTATCTCTACTATATATTTGAATTTCCACGATCTCCTATCATAGAACGATCAAAAATCTTCTTTCTAAAGATTTGTAGAATATCTATTAAGCCACCACTCTAATTGAACATTTATCCTTTAAGACCTATAAAAACTCAAACACTTATCTGTAACTCTTCGAGTTTTTCTACCTGCAAAACACATGACTAAAACAACAAAATTTAATTGTTCGTTAGTCACTTTATAAAACTTGAATAGTTATCCATCCATGCGTAAAAACTCAAACAGTAATCTAACTCTTCGACTTTTCTTTACTAAACACACATGGAAAACATGTAAAAACTTAAAATGTTAAAAACACACGTGCAGATAACTTAACTATATGAGTTTTTAACATAACACTTCAACTAACTAGAAAATGTTAACTTATAACTATACAACTTTTTAAAACTTGTTAACGCCTAATTATGTGACTATTTATACTTAGACTTTAGTAAAATATTCATCATCAAAACAAAATTCCTAACAATTCGGAAGACATCAATTGATTTATACTAAAGCAAGGCACACTTATTAATTACTTTTCATTTTAATAGCATTCTTGTATAGTTCGTGGAATTATATATTAACTCAACAAACTAAGTTCATTGACTTAAGAAATTAAGCCCCTGAAATCAGTTTATCATGTTTGCTATTCATATAATGCATATTTTGTTAATTTATTACATTGAGGACAATGAAAAATATATGTATGGGGGGAAAGGGAGGGGAATTTAAACCTTGTCATTTTTAAGGAAACATGATTGTTTTGCAATTTTCTGAAGAAATTTTTTTTTTATATATAGAGATAACTAAAACCTTCCGAAACTTTACTTAAACCTTCCAAAAAATCTAAAACTATTCAATATACTATTGAAACCTTTCGAAATTTTATATTAAAATTGTTGAAACTTTCTAACATTATTCAATTGAAGAGAGGAAATCATTTTCCATGTATTTCACTTCAATAGAGATGAAAAATCAATTTTAGCTATCTTTGAATAGTTTCGACCATTGTGTATTTTCATCTTTATAATGAGGTTATTCAAGGCAATTAATGGAAATAGGATCATCCCATAATACTATTAAGTCAATGTATTAATTTTTTGTCTAGCTAAAAATTATATTCCTCATTTATTACTTCAAATGTCTGTCTTGCCTTAGAAAATTTTTGTGTAGCATATCATGCAGCAATTAGTAAAGGAAAGTTGAAGTTATGACTGTGGTTAATGAAGAGATTTAAGTGTATAGCTTAAGTATATTTTTTATAAGTAAATAATCAATCTCCCGAATAAGATTTAAGTTCAGTAAATCTATTCGTTAAATTAACTGCAAGTGTACAGTGTCTATTATATAAGTGTGTAAGAATAGGTCAAACCCATAGGGAATGGTTAAAATTTGATTTTTAAATTTTTATAACACAAGTGTAGTATATTTTAACTAATTTGCTTATTTCATTGAGATACTACTTAACTCAACGGACTAAGTTCACTAACTCAACGAGTTCTCATATGATCTCTTTTAACTTTAAACCTATAACTCAATGACTTGTCATGTGATCTTTTTATAAAAAGAATACTAACTCAACGAGTTGTTACCGTGCATTATACATGATACAAATATGTAAAAATAAAACATACCATGTTTAGTAATGTAAAACCACACATAAACTGAATTTTCAATCTTTCAGAAATGATACTTAATTAACGTTTAATTCTCTAAAATTATGCACATTCTTTAATTAAGGCTTATACTTGTATAAATATAATATAATGACTTAATTCTCATATAATAAGCTAAATACTATGCAATTAACCATTCATTAATTACTAATATTATGCATAATTTCATTTTAAACTAAGTGCAGTGCTACCTTACATTGTGCTTAATAGTTGCAATGTTCAATTCAAGTATGATCATCTTCTTCTTCTTCCTTGTAGTTGCACAAGTGACTACAAACATTATCTCTTTCACAAGTAATTGATTATTTGATATCAATCAATCATGTATCTGAATTTTTCCTTCCAATATATAGCCCATAATGTAATTTGACATTCATAATGCCTTCTATATCTTCCCAACTCTCCTTCTTAATTAGGCATTTAAGGTTTTAGATTTTTGGAATATTAGACCAACACCAAAATAATTGAGTGTATAGATTAATCATGGCACACAAGATGGATGGGTATATAGGAAGGGTTGAGGAGATTTCAAACGTAGAGGAGGGATAATGGTTTGGAAAGTAATGCAATGCTGCCTTGCATTGTTCCTAATAGTTGCAATGTTTAGTTCAAATATGATATCCTTCTTCTTCTTCCTTGTAGCTGCACAAGTGGCTACAAACATTATCCCTTTCGCAAGCAATTGATTATTTGATATCAATCAATCATGTATCTATATTTTTCCTTCCAATAATTGCCTATACTTGTAATTTGATTTTCATAATGCCTTTTATATCTTCCTAGCTCTCCTTCTTAATTAGGCATTTAAGGTTTTAGATTTTTGGAATATTAGACCAACACCAAAATAATTGAGTGTATAGATTAATCATGGCACAAAAGATGGATTGGTATATAGGGAGGGTTAAGGAGATTTCAAATAGAGAGGAGGGATAAAGGTTTAGAGAGTAGTGTAGTGCTACCTTGTATTATTCCTGATAGCTACAATGTTCAATTCAAGTATGAACTCCTTCCTTGTAGCTTCACAACTGGCTACAAACATTATCACTTTCACAAGTAATTGATTATTTGATATCAATCAATCATGTATCTACATTTTTCCATACAATATATGTCCCATACTTGTAATTTGATGTTCATAATGCCTTCTACATCTTCCCAGCTCACCTTCTTAATTAGGCATTTAAGCTTTTAGATTTTTGAAATATTAGATCACCTCAAGTTTGTAGTTGGAGTCATATAGATTTAAATCTAGTTGGTGTAACATAATTTAAATCTAGTTTTAATCCACATACAACTTAATGTAAGCGAATTACATTAAATATACGATTATATTATAATGTTTGACTTTTTAAAATTATAAACCTGAAATTTAATTACAAGAAATTACATTCTTAAAGAAAAACTTGTGAAGTTAAATAGTAAAATTAACTATTTTTATAACATTATAATTAACTTACATTTAATTATCAAGCATTATAATTTAATTAAATTACAATGCTTATATCATTAAGTCGCTTTTAATACAAATTGATTAACTTACATATATCATTAAGTCACTTTTATTTGAAAGGAAATATATACTTCCTTGACATACAAGATAAAGCAGGATAGCAAGGAAGCTTTCCATTATATTTTGATCGTGAATTTAAAATCCGTTGAAATCTAAGATTTCAAAAGAAGATGTTAATTTTGAAAAAAGAAAAGCATATGCCACCTTAGAATTTCAGGAAAAGAAACTTCCACTACTGGGAATATGACGTAAGCAATCGGCGTTGGCCAGGAGTCGAGGCGGTCGTCGGAGTGAACTATGGCATGAAGGGAAGCAACCTCCCGCCGCCGGACAAAGTGGTGTCTCTCTGCATTTCCAGTCACATCCAGAAGCTCCGCCTCTTCCACCCGGACGCCACGGTCCTCACCGCCCTTGAGAACTCCCGAATCGAGGTCGTCCTCGGCACCCTCAACGAGGACCTCCCTCGCCTAGCCAACGACAGCGGCTCCTACGCCGCGAAGTGGGTCGCAACCAACGTCGTCCCTTACGCGAAGACGGTGAAGTTCCGCTACATAACCGCCGGCAATGAGGTCGTTCCAGGGAAACTCGCGGAATACGTCCTCCCTGCCATGCGCAACATCGACGCCGCCATAAGGGCGGTCGGACTTGACGTGCCCGTGACGACGGTAGTGGCTTTCAACGTGCTCGGAGCGTCGTACCCACCTTCCCACGGTGTGTTCTCCAAGGAGGCCGAGCCATTCATGAAGCCCATCGCCGCGCACTTGGCTGCCGTAAATGTGTCATTGCTTGTCAACGTGTATCCGTATTTTGCCTACTCCGAAAACGTTGGTCAGGTCCGTCTTGACTACGCGCTGTTCAAGGCGAATGATGTGGTATGACAGACCTGAAGCATTACACCACACCAACATCTTATTATTATTCCTCCAATCTGCCGGTCGATGTTATTGTACTGGACACATGCAGGTTGTTCGTGATGGGCCGTTCGAATACACCAACCTGTTCGACGCGATGGTGGACTCGATCTACGCATCTCTGGAGAAGGTCGGGGCGGCGGGAGTGGAAGTGGTGGTGTCGGAGACCGGGTGGCCGTCCGACGGCGACGGAATGTCTGTGGCCACCATCCAGAACGCGATGACGTACAACAACAATGCGGTGGTGCACGCATTGAGCGGGTTGGGAACGCCAAGGAAACCGGGGAGGGCGATCGAGACGTATATCTTCGCCATGTTCAATGAGGACCTGAAGCCCGGCGCCGCCATAGAGCGGCACTTCGGGCTCTTCTACCCGAACATGACCGAGGTCTACCCCGTCGATTTCAACCCAAGTGGGTGAGTGATCGATTCATCTCGTGTGATTTGTTTTTTTTTTTTAATCTCGTGTGATTTGTTTTTTTTTTTTAATCTCGTGTGCTTTGTTTTTGTTGAACAATTCATCATGACTACGTTTTCCTGTCGTGTTTTTTCCATTTCAGCATTGAAATAAAAGAACTCTGTTTTCTTTGTTGTTGCACGTTTCACTGAGGTTGATGAAAATTATAACTATCGTTTTGCTTCGATAATTAAATATTTTAATTATACTTCTGTTACAATGCTTGTTGTTCAACCTTTAAGGGGGTTTGTGTCTTAAAATTCGTTAGTGCAAGGTAGAATATTTAAATAGAAAGAAAATGAAAAGTTTGGAATCATCGAAAATGAAATGTTTAAAACGTTTAAATTTTTGATGAAATTTTGTGTACATATAAAAAAGTTTAGAAAAATTTTAACAATTGTGTAAATTTAAAAATAATGATATTTAACATGTCTATTAATATGATTAAATAAATTGATAATATTGAAAGCTTTAATGAAGCTTATATCATTAATATACTTTAATTATATAATACAAAAGAAATTATATAAACTTGAATTTTATCTCTCATAATTGTTATTATAAAGAAGAAATATCAACATTGTAGTTAAAATAATTTCATATAAATAGATTTTTATAAATTCAAATACATCACCTTTTATAAGGTACAATAATCTGTAATATTACATAATATTTATTAATAAATATACAATGATCAATAAAAATGAACTACAATGTTCCTAAAAATTCTCTCTTCCTTTTTTTTTTCTTCGTTGTGCACGGTTTGCCACTTCTTTCTTCGTTGTGCCGACGTCGAATTTTGAAGAGCATCATTATCTTCGTGTAGAACTCCGACAAGCCCTGTCCCAGTTTCTGGGATCCTCTCTTGTCTGCGATCGCCCTGTCGTCTTAGAGGACGCCTTTGTAGACCTTCCCGAATCCACCTTCCCTGATCTGATGATTCCATCGAAGTTCTTGGTTGCTAGCAGTATGCTGGCGAACGGAAGCTTCAGCTCCAAGTTCAGATTGGGAAACGGTGAACCTGTACTTCCCGCCGTCGTCTAGCTGTGAGGAGATGGATGTAAGAACACCCATTTGGAACCCCCCCGAATTGGCCGTCGTCGGTGTTTTCCTCCTCCTCCCCTTCCTACGCCGAACCATGATCAAACCCAACACACACTATCGCAACCCCAAGGAAAACCAAGCTGCTGAGCATAACCCCTACGACTGCCCCCGAATTCCTACCTTTTCCGGTGTTCTCTGTTAGCACAAGCTCACCGTTGATCTTCATGACCTCCAACTCGAGGCGGCTGGCATTCGAGACTTTCTTATGGGGGTTCATCGACGAGCGTTCGAGCTCCTGGATTTTGTGTGAGAATGTCGACTAGGAAAGGTGAGATTCGAATGTTCGAGGGTAAATGGTATAAAAGGAGCGTGCTTTTGAAAATTCTCACGGCCCCCACTCGAAAACGTGAGCATCCTCTCTTGTTCGTTGACAATCGATTCCTCGCTAAACCCTTGATCTAGCTGAGTGTATAGATTAATCATGTCACACAAGATGGATGGGTATATAGGGAGGGTTGAGGAGATTTCAAGTGGAGAGGAGGGATAAAGGTTTGAAGAGCAATGTAGTGTTGCCTTGCATTGTTCCTAATAGCTGCAATGTTCAGTTCTAAGTATGATCTCCCTCTTCTTCTTCCTTATACCTGCACAAGTAGCTACAAACATTATCCATTTCACAAGTAATTGATTATTTGATTTTAATCAATCATGTATCTGTATTTTTCCTTCCAATATACCACCCATACTTGTAATTTGATGTTCATAATGCCTTCTATATCTTCTCAACTCTCCTTCTTAATTAGGCATTTAAGGTTTTAGATTTTTGGAATATTAGACCAACACCAAAATAATTGAGTGTATAGATTAATTATGGAACACAACATGGATGGGTATATAAGGAGGCTTGAGGAGATTTCAAGTGGAGAGGAGGGATAAAGGTTTAAAGAGCAATGTAGTGCTACCTTGCATTGTTCCTGATAGCTGCAATGCTTAGTTCAAGTACGATCTCCTTCTTCTTCTTCCTTATAGCTGCACAAGTGGCTACAAACATTATCCCTTTCATAGGTAAGAGATTATTTGATATCAATCAATTATGTATTTACATTTTTCCTTCCAATATACCACCCATACTTGTAATTTGATGTTCATAATGCCCTCTATATCTTCCCAACTCTCCTTCTTAATTAGGCATTTAAGGTTTTAGATTTTTGGAATATTAGACCAACACCAAAATAATTAAGTGTATAGATTAATCATGGAACACAACATGAATGGGTATATAAGAGGCTTGAGGAGATTTCAAGTGGAGAGGAGGGATAAAGGTTTGGAGAGCAATGCAGTGCTACCATGCATTGCTCCTGATAGGTGTAATGTTCAATTCAAGTATGATCTCCTTCATCTTCTTCCTTGTAGTTGCACAAGTGGCCACAAACATTATCCTTTTCATAGGTAATTGATTATTTGATATCAATCAATCATGTATCTACATTTTTCCTTCCAATATATCACCCATACTTGTAAATTGATGTTCATAATGCCTTCTATATCTTCCCAACTCTCCTTCTTAATTAGGCATTTAAGGTTTTAGATTTTTGGAATATTAGACTAACACAAAAATAATTGAGTGTATAGATTGATCATGGAATACAACATGGATGGGTATATAAGGAAGGTTGAGGAGATTTCAAATGGAGAGAAGGGATAAAGGTTTGGAGAACAATGTAGTGTTGTCTTGCATTGTTCTTGGTAGCTACAATTTTCAATTCAAGTATGATCTCCTTCTTCCTTGAAGCTGCACATGTGGTTACAAACATTATCTCTTTTATAGGTAATTGATTATTTGATATCAAGTAATCATGTATCTCCATTTTTCCTTCTAATATATCGCCCATACTTGTAATTTGATGTTCATAATGACTTCTATATCTTCCCAACTCTATTTCTTAATTAGGCATTTAAGGTTTTAGATTTTGGAATATTAGATCACCTCAAGTTTGTAGTTGGAGTCATATGGATTTAAATCTGGTTGGTGTGACGTAATTTAAATCTAGTTTTAATCCACATACAACGTAATGTAAGTGAATTACATTAAATATATGATTATATTATAATGTTTGACTTTTTAAAATTATAAACTTGAAATTAAATTACAAGAAATTACTTCCTTAAAGAAAACACCTATGAAATTAAATAGTAAAATTTACTATTTGTATAACATTATAATTAACTTACATTTAATTATCAAACATTATAATTAAATTAAATAATAAAATTGATTAACTTACATATATCATTAAGTCACTTTTATTTGAAGGGAAATATATACTTCCTTGACATACAAGATAAAGCAGGATAAAAGGAAGCTTTCCATTATATTTTGATCGTGAATTCAAAATCCATTGAAAACTAAGATTTCAAAAGAAAATGTTAATTTTGAAAAAAGAAAAGCATATGCCACCTTAGAATTTCAGTAAAAGAAACTTCCACTACTGGGAATATGACATAAGCAATCGGCGTTGGCCAGGAGTTGAGGCGGTTGTCGGAGTGAACTATGGCATGAAGGGCAGCAACCTCCTGCCGCCGGACAAAGTGGTGTCTCTCTGCAATTCCAGGCACATCCAGAAGCTCCGCCTCTTCCACCCGGACGCCACAGTCCTCACCGCCCTTGAGAACTCCGGAATCGAGGTCGTCCTCGGCACCCTCAACGGGGACCTCCCTCGCCTAGCCAACGACAGCAGCTCCTACGCCGCGACGTGGGTCGCAACCAACGTCGTCCTTTACGCGAAGGCGGTGAAGTTCCGCTACATAACCGCCGGCAATGAGGTCATTCCAGGGAAACTTGCTGAATACGTCCTCCCTGCCATGCGCAACATCGACACCGCCATAACGGCGGTCGGACTTGACGTGCCCGTGACAACGGTAGTGGCTTTCAACGTGCTCGGAGCGGCGTACCCACCTTCCCACGGTGTGTTCTCCAAGGAGGCCGAGCCATTCATGAAGCCCATCGCCGCGCACTTGGCTGCCGTAAATGTGTCATTGCTTGTCAACGTGTATCCGTATTTTGCCTACTCCGAAAACGTTGGTCAGGTCCGTCTTGACTACGCGCTGTTCAAGGCGAATGATGTGGTATGACAGACCTGAAGCATTACACCACACCAACATCTTATTATTATTCCTCCAATCTGCCGGTCGATGTTATTGTACTGGACACATGCAGGTTGTTCGTGATGGGCCGTTCGAATACACCAACCTGTTCGACGCGATGGTGGACTCGATCTACGCATCTCTGGAGAAGGTCGGGGCGGCGGGAGTGGAAGTGGTGGTGTCGGAGACCGGGTGGCCGTCCGACGGCGACGGAATGTCTGTGGCCACCATCCAGAACGCGATGACGTACAACAACAATGCGGTGGCGCACGCATTGAGCAGGTTGGGAACGCCAAGGAAACCGGGGAGGGCGATCGAGACGTATATCTTCGCCATGTTCAATGAGGACCAGAAGCTCGGCGCCGCCATCGAGCGGCACTTCGGGCTCTTCTACCCAAACATGACCGAGGTCTACCACGTCGATTTCAACCCAAGTGCATGAGTGATCGATTTATCTCGTGTGATTTGTCTAGTGTGCTTCGTTTTTGTTGGGCAATTCATCATAACTACGTTTTCCTGTTATCTTTTTTTCATTTCAACGTTGAAATAAAAGAACTCTGTTTTCTTTGTTGTTGCACGTTTCACTGATGTTGATGAAAATTATAACTATCGTTTTGCTTCGATAACTGAACATTTTAATTATACTTCATGAACCCTTGTGTTACTTTTGTTGGTCAACCTTTAAGGGGGTTTGTGTCTTAATATTCGTTAGTGCAAGGTAGAATATTTAAATAGAAAGAAAATGAAAAATTTGGAATCATCGAAAATGAAATGTTAAAAAGTTTAAATTTTTGATGAAATTTTGTGTGCATATCAAAAAGTTCAAAAAAATTTAATAATTGTGTAAATTTAAAAATAATGATATTTAACATGTCTATTATTATGATTAAATAAATTGATAATATTGTAAACTTTAATGAAACTTATATGATAATATTTTTGATGAAGTTATATAAACTTGAATTTTATCTCTCATAATTGTTATTATAAAAGAAATATCAACATTGTAGTTAAAATAATGTTATTATGTCGAAGTTCTTGGTTGCTAGCAGTATGCTGGCGAACGGAAGCTTCAGCTCCAAGTTCTGATTGGGAAACGGTGAACCTGTACTTCCCGCCGTCGTCTAGCTGTGAGGAGATGGATGTAAGAACACCCATTTGGAACCCCCCCGAATTGGCCGTCGTCGGTGTTTTCCTCCTCCTCCCCTTCCTACGCCGAACCATGATCAAACCCAACACTATCGCAACCCCAAGGAAAACCAAGCTGCTGAGCATAACCCCTACGACTGCCCCCGAATTCCTACCTTTTCCGGTGTTCTCTGTTAGCACAAGCTCACCGTTGATCTTCATGACCTCCAACTCGAGGCGGCTGGCATTCGAGACTTTCTTATGGGGGTTCATCGACGAGCGTTCGAGCTCCTGGATTTTGTGTGAGAATGTCGACTAGGAAAGGCGAGATTCGAATGTTCGAGGATAAGATTCCATGGTATAAAAGGAGCGTGCTTTCGAAAATTCTCACGGCCCCCACTCGAAAACGTGAGAATCCTCTCTTGTTCGTTGACAATCGATTCCTCGCTAAACCCTTGATCTAGCTGAGTTCCAACATCCTTCGACACAAACACATTGGAACTCGCACATTCGTTTGTCCTTCCTTGTGCTAGTGAGCGCCAACGAGATCTCCATCTTTGTCGAGGAGGTACTTGATTCCTATTGCGTGACCACCCAAGTTATTTCGTATTTTCTCTCCTTCCTCGTTCGGAATGTCTCGGAGTTGATCGGTGTTTCTGTTGAGATCCGTGGGTCTGTACTCGGTTTTGTTCTATTGGTGGATTCCTCTTTCGGTCTTCCTTCTCAAGATATGGGCTTTCGTGGACTTTCGCTCCTGATCTGGTTCTTCCGAGTTGTTGCAATCGTCTTTTTTTTACTCTCTCTGACTATTTCCAAGTTGTATGCCTTTAAATCTTATTAAGATCAAACAATTATCATTTGGTGTAAACACAATGGCCACTTACATCAAAATCAGTAGTTTAGATATTTTTCTCAATTATCACAATGTTGAAATGCAATCATGTTGATGTCTCCTCAATAACACTGGATCAATGCAAGGTCTCAATTGTTGCACTGCCATATTTTGTCCTTGTGTCATTTAAAGGACATATCTCATACTTATCTTCTCTAGTAGATGTATTTTTGGTTAGCAATGCTACATGGATTTCCAAGGATGAGTTTTTCAGATCTTAAGGTTGGATGAAATCTATTCTTTTTCGGTCTTCTGTTATCTAGGAAAGTGATGACCGCTGTCTGAAAAGAGTTAAGTAGCATTCTGGCATTCCTTTTTCATCTAAAAGATTGGTTAGATCATTTACTTTTGCGATGGCTAAAAAATTGCCTCTAGTTTTTCTAAGGAGTTGTATACAAAGTACTAAAGCTGAGTTTGCGATGCTTATTCTTAAATTTGTTATGAATACATTGAACATATGAGTTATAAAATCTATAGAAAAACTTATGTAAGATCTAAAATCAATCTACTGTGTATAACAATAAAAATATTCTATTGAATTGTGGAATTTGTTCTAGATGTGTTAGAGGGTCCATTTAATAAACTTGAGGGGTGGGTAACCTCCTAGCCGTGGAAAATTGAAAATCCACCCATGTGCCTAGACACCACAGGTCTTGTTCCATAAGAGGATCAATTTCATAAAACAGATGGCTGGGTTTGTAACTGCTTAGACAAGAAAAATTGCACAGGCACCTGCCTTAATAACAATGACACACATTTGCATTGTTAATGCTACAAAGTTAATGCCCGTGTAGGTGTGGACTACTTGAGTTCGGTGAATTTAGGAGCCTATTGTCTCTAATATATTTAAAATGCAAACCAAACAAGTTAAGCCTGCCTTAGGTTTGGCCTGGTTCAACCCAACTTACAGATTAAACCGATAATTCCATCCTCTGTTGTAGAATGTTGGCAATTGGTCCAATTTAGTTCAGTATTGTTCATTTATCATTTTAATTTGAAGGAAACTTAATGTCTTCTACCTGGTCTTCTCTTGAGTTTTTCGCACAATGGTCCATTTACAATCTATTCAAATCACATTCTAATTAGATAAATGTTGAATGGAGTTATTCTACACTTTTTAGATGGAGTACTAGGAAGTGGAATTTGAGCAAAGACAAGAACATGCATTTTCTTCTTCTAGCCCTATAAAGAAAATGACCTGTAACACATTTTGGGCCGCCGAAGAGTGTGGTACATTATCAACAGGAGTTTGTTGAGCATTGAACCATTTTGATATTTCATTCTCAACCAAATAAATGCACATTCTATGTGGAGCTAATCTTTTTTCACTTGGTTTGCTTAGCTTTCCTTTTGCACAAACCAAAATATTTTATTCTTATGTCATTTAAAGGACATATCTCATCCTTATCTTCACTAGTAGATGTATTTTTGGTTGCCAATGCTACATGGATTTCCAAGGATGAGTTTTATCATCTATAATTTTTAGTGGCAAACCATTCCTAATCTGGAATTTTAATCTATTTGTGCTTGTGCTTGTTGGAAAGATTTCCTTTTACACTTGTCATAGACATTGATTTCCTTTTAACCTTTTTATAGACTTTTTAAGCTTAGGAGTAGGCTACAGTTTGTCTTGAATGCAACTACCTTTTAAGTTTAGAATGATAATAGGCATTTAACTAGTGTCATTGGATGAAAATGATTTATTTCATTAAAATAATTGCAGTTCTAAATTCTAGTTTATTGTCTTTACTGAGTTCTGCAAATTTTAGCAGCTAACATCATCTTCAAAGAAGAAAGTGCAATCAAAACATTGAGTTTGAGTAAATGTTTGGCATGTTTTTACATGATTTAAAAGTTCAAAGTGCATATTTCTGCCTTACACCTGTACATTTTTTTTATTGCTGACTATGACCGTTGCAGTTCATGCTCATGTGCTAAATTCTTACAACTCCCAAGTCATTGATTAGTCCAAATGAATTTTTTATTGATTAGTCATTATTTTTCTAAATATATATATTTGATTAGTCAATCAGTATTTAACTTCATACTTGGTTAACTATAATATATTAGAGCCAATGTAAAAAATATATAATATATTAGAGCAGCAGATGTATTATTCCTTTTTTCAACAACCACTCAGCCAGTTTTGTACATTTTTGGATATGAAGATTATGACGTAATATTTAGCAAAAGGTATTACTTTTCAAACTTAAACTGCTAATAAAACTTGGGTTCAAAGGTAATTAAGACATCTGGACCTACTACTGTTGCATGTTCACATCTATGTTAAACTGAAACTATATTATATTGATGTCTCTCCATCTTCTATTTTGTTTATTATTATCTTTTACCACTTAAAACTCCTCATATCTCCTTATTATTATACGAGATCTGCGTTATAAATGCATGGTTAATATGTTGGTTTGTTGAAAAGAATGCATGATTGAACTCATTGCTTATGATTTATATATATGTTGCAATTTAGATATGACTTATTTAAATAACATAAGTCAAGGTGAGGAAGAACTTATACAAGTTGAAATGCAAAAGTTGATCAAATATTTTAAAGTTTTCTAGAAGATGTCTTAAACTAGGGAAATAGAAAATCATATGATGGAAAAATCAAAATAGACACATAGAAGAAAGTCAAATAAATATAATAAAGAGCCAAATGTAAGAATAAAAAGAAAAATATTGATAGTCAGATAAAAACATGACAACAAATATATCAAAACTACACAAATTATACATCAAAGTGGATGAGGATAAAATTATATCCAAGGTCATATAAACATTTTAAATGAAGTATGAAATGAATCTGTTAAGATAACTTTTTTATATATAGGTAACTTGCATGTGTTAGAAATATATACTAAACCAATTTTCAATCTAATTGTAAAAACATCCAAATTGTCATTTGCTAAAAGGAAAGTCATGTTTTATTTACGAATAACTTTAGATGTTATTTGAAGATAATATGGTTACAAGAAATACCAGCAAAGATAATCAACATAATAATGAAGTCAAACAAGATGTACCTAATCTTGATGTAGAAGAAGAAACGACACTACCATCAACTCAAAGTCATTTTACACCACCAACTGAAAGTCTAATGGACATGGATGCTAACATATTTACAATGTTTGGTTCTCCATCAAGAAAATCTAATGAGACTAGTAAGAAGAGGAAATGTGCACAATCACATGTAGAGTTATAATAAATCGTCATCTCTTCATTTAAAGATACTACAAATGCTATTATAAACTTATGTGAAAAAGAAGACGACAAAGTTATACAACGAATGGTCTACTATGATAATGTGACTAATATACAACAATGTCAACCTGACGTTCAAGAGTAGTAGACTAAAATACAAGATAAATTATTGGCAATAAAAATTAAAAGAAGGAAATTGTACCTCTAATGTTATGCAAGCATTACTACAAATCTCATGTATTACCAACATAGAAAAATTCAAGGCTATGACTTTATTATTTAGCAGAGTAATTTATAAACCTCTTAGAGGATATGAAATTAAAATGGTTACAATATAATTTATCATAGATGCACTTTTACAAATGTTGATTTTATGAATCTATATCATGAAGACCTTAATGTTGTGAACAATGCGTTATGTTAAATTTTTGAGACAATGATGATGACATTGTTTTATGTTTAGACTCACCTATTTGATATTTTATGTTATGAAAATGTTATACTTATTGTTATGTTATTTCACTAATTGAAAGCTTACTTTTTCAAGAGATCATTAGGTAGTTTAAGAATGTGCACTTATGTTATTCTTTCTTAGTAGGAAATAATTGAATTGACGGGTATGGATTAGTTAAAGAATTTGCTTGAAGAAGATGATGATGAAACACAAAGACAACGAAGACTACTTTCATTATAGAGAATCCTTACAGAGTTAAATCTATTTCAAGTACAATGTCTATTACTACACATCACATTTATAATAGAGAATGATAAAACTACGTTAAAAGATTATTAGATCATTCACTAACACATTAAACATATAATTGTTGAAAGATATATAGTATGAGTTAAACATGTTTTCCTTAAATTTTACAATTTATTACGAATAGAATGTCAAATAGCAAATACTAGCAACATCAATGTTTGTAGTATCGTAGTATCACAAAAAGGAGAGTGAATTATATTTTTAGAAATTAAAAAATTTTTAGCAGATAAAATAAAAGCATAAAACATTCACAAATATAATTCTAATCTTTATTGATTAAAAAAAGAATTTACATTCACTTTTCAACATAATTTCCTATTTGTCAGTTCTGATATAATAAAATTCAAAATACAATTCAAAGAGAAAATAGCAACTTTATTCTAATCTTATTTGAATTGTATAATTAAATCTGATCTTTATGCACGTAGTTTATTTTCTTTTGCTTAACTTCTATATCTTTTCTTCTTTTATCGTTAAATCTTCTAAACTTTTTACATTATAGTTCTTTTGAATTTGCTTGGAATTCGAATTCCTTTTAATGTTGGAGAATTTTTCTGAACTGGAATTGAATACTTCTACTTGGAATTTTTGTGTATGATGAGATCGAAATTTTGGGATGATCATAGTGTAACTCGTACTCTCTATTTATAGTAGTCAAAGTATAAGTTCATGTTCAATATATTCATCTACTTAATTCATAATCTTACGTATTAATTTAAATTTAAATTATCCATAATCTCCACTGTCTTTTTGAATTTTCACTATTTCCACTATCATTTTTGAATTTCCACGATTTCTTATCATAGATCAATCGAAAATTCTTTTTCTTGGAGATTTGTAGAATATCTTCTAAATCATCACTTTAGTTGAACACTTATCCTTAAATATCTTTAAAATTTCAAACATTTATTTGTAACTCTTCAAGTTTTTGCACCTACAAAACACGTGAGTGAAATAAGAAAACTTATCTATTCGTTAATCACTTTTTAAAACTCGAACAGTTATCTTTTCATACATATAAAAACTCTAATAGTTATCTAACTCTTCGATTTTCATTATCGAACGTATATGAAAAATATGTAAAAACTTAAAACATTAAAAATACACGTGTAGATAATTTAACTATATGAGTTTTTAACATAACTCTTCGACTAACTAAAAACGTTAAAACTATCTGAAACTTTAACAATCCGAAAATTTAACTATCTGAAATTTAACTATTTAAAAGTTAACTATTCGAAACTTAAGTGAAACTTTTCGAAAACTCATTAACATCTAATTATGTGACTATTATACTTAAACTTATTTATAGTTATTAAAAATATTTATCATCAAAATAAAATTCCTAACAATTTCTCTCTTTTTGATGATGACAAAATCTAATAAGTTTAAATAATATTTCTCCCTTTTTTTGACATTATAAAAAGTAAATATCATATATATAAGGAAGAAAAAACTTGTTAAGTATATATTTCAAAAAAAACTTCAAACATGGATAAAAATTATTTAAATAATAACTATTTTAAACAATAACTGTTGAAAACAAGTATGTGAAATATATATTGTAAACAATTTCATAATTTTTTGCAACAAATTATAATTTATGAAATCATGTAATAAATAATTTGTTTTTATTTACAAGTCTCTTTGTCTTTGAAAAATATCTAACAGAGTATCTGAAATTTTCTATGTAATTTCTATACTAACTTTGTTTATTTGATCAATAACTTCTTGATCTAAATCTGTATTTTGAGTTTGTGTTGGTTAATGTAATGAATCTGTATGTCTGTGTGTGTGTTGTTTGTAAACTATATGTTGTCCTAGTGTTGATTGTTGTAACTGTTATTATTGATATTCTTGTTGATTTTGCTAGTCTTGTTGATCTTGTTATTGTTGTTGAATTACAGGTAGATCTATTTCTTGGTATTTATATAGTTCTTTTGCAGAGAAAGATCATGATTTCATTTTTTAAACTATGATAAATAAATATATCATACCAATTTACTTGTATATAGTTAACTAAAGTATAAATTACATAAAGACACCATCTGTCAACTTCAACTCCATAACCAAACTTCTAAAAAATTAAAGCATATAATATCTTTGCAATAAATCGTGTTTGGCCTTTTAAATCATTTATGAATCTCAATTGACTATTGGCAATCGGATATTTTGCTAACTTTTTAATGTCTCATCCTAGCTGATAAATCTATTTTCTTTCTGATAATTTAACTCATTTATTTTTCAATCCAAGTATTTGATAAACTAATTTTGTAGTTAAACATATGTTTGATTCTTGTATATTTGAAACAAGAATATCAATCTTTACTATTAAGTTTGAATAAAAATAACTTACAATTTTTGATAGCGTGAGATGGCCTAGTTGTTATAGAAGCAATGTAAACAAACATTAAAACTCAAACATTTCTTTAATGTCTATCATCCCTTCAAACTTAATTAGTCTAGAATATAAAGTTGTAAAAGTTTTATATGTTTGAAACCTTTCCTAACAATATCCATTTCTGAACTATAATAGTGTGTTATTTTCTAAATTATGTTCAAGATTAGGAATTTTCTTGTCATTTACTTTTAACCTAGGACTTATTTTAATATTTTCATCAACAGCTAAATGTTTAAATCTTTCAAAACTAGTTGAATTTCTATCAAAACTAGTATAAATGTCTGAAATATTTGCAATTATTGTATCAATAATGCTTTGAGCTTCATCTATTTGAATTTGTTCAAACATATCATCAACTATTATTTGTATATCATTATCAATAGTCTCTATTTAAATATATGTATCAACAACATTTATTTCTATAATTCTACTATGAAACAATTGTTTATTCTGCTAACTATATACAGTTATGAACAAATAACATGTATATTGTAAAAGACATAACCAGATATATATAATCCAATATAAGCAATTATACCAAAAATTTATATTCTCAACTCGAGATACAGTAAGAAGAAGAATATCTGTACATTTCTCTTCAAATGATATATCTTCAAAATTCATAGACTTTATGTTTGTTGATAAAAATATTATCAAAATCAATATCATTCGTATATGTATAATCAAAATTTCCTATATTTCCTGTTTCTGTAGAAAAAGAATGTTGTCTTGCAGTAGTATGTAGAAAACTATCTATTATATTAAAAGAAACATTATAAGTCAATATGACATAGTACCTTAAAGTATATGCTTTTAAACTAATATTTGTCACATCTACTAGTATTCCTAAAACTAAATTTTGTCCAACTTTTAGAATGGAAAAGAGTTTTTCATTTCGTAATGATTCTTTTCTTTGCTGCAAAATTTCTTGTACATTTACAGTTAGTCTAAAATATTCAATGGTCTTTTTCTTTTGACTATATATTTGTAGTGTCTTGGATTTTTCTAGTGGTTCTAGGATTTGCTTGATTTCACCCAATAGAGGTACCTGGGGTTCTGATGGTTCAACAAGTTGTCTAGGTTGTAATAAAGGAATATAAAGTTTTAAACCTTCAACCTCAATCATCTTTAACTAATAAACGGTTTGACTTTCATTACGAAGGCTTATTTTCCAGATTGTTGTTTTCTATTCATTTCTAAATTTCATATAAAATAGCTAGGGGAAAATAATGTTGGGAATATAACCTTGATAATTTCCTATTGGTATTTTCTATTAATGGTCTCCACTTCTTTCCATAATATGTTGTGGATTATATCAATTTTTCAAGTAATTGTATAGAACTAGAAACAATCTCAAGGTCAGGTTGTACCGTTATTTTCCATAAATTTAATGCTAAAATCTCTATCTATTTTAGTCTAAACTGGTTTCAACATAATTTCAAATAAATTTCTAACAAAAATTTCTCTTCTTAAACAAACTTTATTTCATGCAAAATTTTAATGAAAAATGTATTACTCAAGTAAATATCTTTAATCTTGCTTTTAATTTTCTAAAGTTCTATCTCTCTCTTTTGAACTTTGGTCATTTTACCACATCCTAACATTGTTAATTAAGCTCTACTTTCTACCGTATAACTTAGAAAAAGTAAAGATTTGCAATCTAGCATTATGAATGTAGAAACACAAAAGATTGTTAGTAAAACATCTATAACTATTCAAGTTTATAAACAGATAATTGAATTCAATCATTAAAATCATAAATATAAGATCATTTTTCATAAATAACTCAAAAACTTATAATAACTATACGAGTTTTACAACTTAACAAAGAAGAAGACTTAACATAACTATTCATGTAAAGAAAATAAATTTTGACTTAGTAAAAAAGACAAAATAAGAAACTCGAAGACTTATGATAACTATTCAAGTTTTATGAGCAGCAAAGCATATAACTATACAACAAACTAGAATAATTACTATCATATTTTAAGTCTAACATAAAGATATAATAGTGTTATGTTAACTGTTTGAGTTTCTTGGACAAATATACTAAAAAGTCAAATGTTCAAACATAATTGTTTGAGTTTCTTAAACAAATAAAGTATAAGAATTTAAAACAGAAACTTAAATAAAAACTTAACTATTCGAATTTGTAGGATAATAAAACATAACTATTCGAAAAACTCAGATGGTTATTTATCTATTTGCGAGAAATGCATAACTATATGTTAAATGAACTAAATTAGTTTAACTTTTTATCTATGTAAGTTTTAGAATAGTTTCATTTAAGTGGTTTTGCTCTTCCTACATTAATGTATTAAAGATAAACCATAGCATACTTAAAACTAGGTTACTAAGCCTTAATATATAGATTTTGCATTAAATCTAAATAGCTAACTTAAATGGGTTGTCAAGCTCCAATTTATAGATTTTTCATTTAAGGCATATGGCTTACTTTAAACTAGGTTGCAAAGCCTAAATATATAGATAAAATATCTCTCTTTTCTTGTAATTTAAAACAAAAAAAACAAGCATTACTTTAACAATTTAGACTTTTTTATTTTTATTTTATTCAATTTACAACAAAAAAATTCATAGAGATTTAACGTCAAGTAAATTAAAAGAATTCAACAATGAATACTCAACATAAGAAAATAAATGTATTACTTTATGTGTAAAGAATAGATAGTAACTAAAAAATAACAAAGATTATATATAAAGTTTATGACAGAATTGTCATAACACTTGTAAAATAAACTAAACTTGAGTACATTGCCCTTTTTTTTTGTTATCTCCCACAATACTATCTTTTTACGTGATCACAATCTTTTATTTAAGGGAAAGATAACTAGTTACTCAATGATAAGTGAGAATGGGCAACCTTTTTTTTTAAATATAATCTAAATTACTTGTATAATAAGATTTCAGTTAATACATCCTAAATTAATTGATTCAAGTGATTAAGGTTTAAGATCTCCTAAGGACTTAATTACTCAAGTAATTTTAGATAAATAAAATAAAATTTAGATAGTAAATAAAACAAGAGGTAACCTTAAAACTTAATTTTTCTAACAAAATGTTAATAACTTTTCTTTAATAAACTGTACATATTTTCTATGTATTTTCTAGTTAAAATCTTTATAAAGGTATATACATAAGTACAAAATATAGCTGGTACTCATATTTAATTAATTTAACTTTTCTTAAGTAACACTTTCTGAATATTTCTTAAATAAATTGACTTCAATAAAAATCAAAATTTTATAAATTCTTAACTACCTGTAAACATTAATTCCAAAGTAGATATTTTGAGTTTTTTAAAAATATATATAAAGAAATTAAATTCAAAGGGTAGAACTAGCTCTCATACCTTATTTTTTATAAATTGATTTAGCTCATCTTACATAGTTAAATATCAAAATTCATCTTCTAAGACATCTTCAATTTTCTTAAACTCTAGTAAAGAAACAAAAGAATAAGCACCACTAATGTTGACTACTAATAACCTAGTCCTAATTCTTTGATTAGGATCGCTTATTATATGATCAATAGGATGAGATGAAGCATAACGCCAATTTCTATAATGTTCTACATTTTCTATAAGCATGACATTATTTTCTTCAAGATCTTCATCATTTAAGTTTATATTTCTTATTCTATCAGATAATCTTTTAATTTCTCTGTCAACATCATTTGATTCTACTGGTAGAATTTCTAAATCATTATTTTTAGCATGTCTAAAATCTAAATGAGAATTTTCATGAAATTTAACATGTAGGGTTTCATCAATTATTTTTGTTGATTTATTATACACTTTGTATGCTTTACTTCTAATAGAATAACCAATAAAAATACTATCATCTGATTTGGCTCTAAATTTGTCTCTACGCTCTATATTGTTTAATATAAAATATTTGCAACCAAAGGATTTTAAATAATTAATTTTAGGAACCTTGTTATACCATATCTTATAAAGAGTTTTATCCAAAATAGGTCTTAAATATATCATATTTACAACATAACATGCTATATGAATTGCTTCTGCCTAGAGAAATAAGAGTGACTTATTTTCATTTAACATGGTTCTCAGCATTTCCTAAAATGATTTATTTTTCCATTCTACTATCTTATTTTGTGAAAGAACTCTTGAAATTGAAAATGAATACCTATGATATATGCCTAATTTTTTACAAAAGATATTCATTTGATCATTATCAAATTTTGTACCATGATTACTCTTAAGTTTTTGAATTTTAACATTTTACTCATTTTGAACTTTATTACAAAATACTTTAAATATTTCAGAAACTTCAATTTTATTAGGTAGAAAATAAATCTAAGTAAACCTAGAATAATCATCAACTAATACAAAAATATAATGTTTACCTCCTAGACTACTTATCCTAGTAGGTCTAAATAAATTCATATGTATTAGTTTAATACTCTTTTGCTTGTTATTTCATTTAAAATTCTAAATCATATTTTATATTATTTACCTAATTGACATACATTACACATAAACTCTTACGATTAATTAATATTAGATAAACCTCTAACTAAATTCTTTTTAGACAACTTTTGTAATAACTTTAAGTTTTAGTGACCTAACCTTCTATGTCATAAAATGACTTCATCTGACTTTACAATTAAGCAAGTATTATTTTTAATAATATTAGAAGTTAAATTCAGAATACAAATGGATCTTTTCTTGTATGCAGTAAATAAGATTTTGTTTGTATCCATGTTTATAATTTTACAAGAATCTTTTTTAAAAATCACTATGTAAATTTTTATTAAGATAGAAACACTCAATAAATTAAAATCTAAATTTTCTATTAATAAGACATCATTAATAAAATATTTTTTAGTTACTTAAATCTTACGAGACCCAAGGATTTTTGTTTTACTTTTATTTCTAAAGGTAACTTATCTATTCTTAATTTTTATTACTTCTATAAATAATTGTATATCTCTAGTCATGTGGTTGAATACTCCAATGTTCATTATCTATTTTGATTTATGTACTTGTAAAATAGTTAAGAAGAGATTTTATTTCTTAGAACTCATTTCTAAATGAGTCCAATAATTTTAGAATGAGTGATATCATGATAACCAATATCTTTAAATTTCAACTTATTTATTTTTTGATAATTGTTTCTACATTTATTACTTTTATTCTTATAATTATCAAAACATTTATTTCTATGTCTCACAGAGTTGAAATTTTCATTTCTAACATTATTTAATTACTAATTTTTCCAATATCCGATTTTTCTTAAATATGAAGAAAACGGATCAAAAATATTAAAATCTCTATTTTCAAATGACTTAAACATCATTTTTCTAAAAATTTCTTTTAGGGCTTTTATATCATATGTTTTTATCTATGTGCTGTATTTTATCTACTTACACATATTTTTCACCTTTTCTAATTACACACAAAATAGTCTTTATTTTTCTATCTTTAGTACTAGAAACAAAAGTATTATTTTTAGAAGTACTATCATACAATATATAATTTTCAGAAGATGCACATGTAAACTAATACCATATTTTTCTATATTTAATATTTTACTGTTAAGTTCATTTGTTATCGTCTGACTATTATTCCATTTACTTAAGGTGATTTTTTTATCGCAAAACTTAATTTTTAATATATCAATTTCTAAATTTAAAACTTCTTTAAATTTATTCAACGTAATATTTAGAAAATCAACCTTATTTTCATATTCATCTAGTATTTTTCTAATGTTCATTCCTTCTAATTTTACTCTTTTTTATTTTTTTTAGAACATACATCGAAAATACGTGAAAACTTAAAATATTAAAAACATGTGTAGATAACTTAACTATACAAGTTTTCAACATAACTCTTCGACTAACTAGAAATATTAAAATTATCTAAAATTTTATTATCCAAAACTTTAACTATTCGAAAAATTAACTATCTAAAATTTAATTATTCGAAACTTAAGTGAAACTTTTCGAAAACTCATTAACATCTAATTATGTGACTATTATACTTAAACTTATTTATAGTTATTAAAAATATTTATCATCAAAATAAAATTTCTATCAATGTTGAAGAAAAGTTTGTAATGTTTCTCATTACTATTAATTAAAACTAACAATATAAAGTAACATGGAGTGCTTCAATCATTTTGTGTAGATTGTTAGTACTTATTTTAATAAAGTACTTGAAACAATTTTAAAGTTGAATAATGTACTAATTGCATCACTTACATCATCAACTTTAAGTAAAATTGTGAATGATTCAAATGTGTACCTTTATTTTAAAATATACATTCATTAATGTAGTTAAATTTCACACAAAATTTGTTATGATTGTATTAACAAGATTGCATTAGTGTTGATGAAACACATATTAAAGCCACTATTTATGGACAACAAATAGAAATGTTCAAAAATAGAAAAGAAGAGTTAACACATAATGTCATGACTAGATGCAATTTTAATATAAAATTTACTTATATTCTTTTCAGTTGGGAAGATCAATGGTTGATGTTCAAATCCTTTAAAATACAATCACAATACTTAATGTTACATCTTTCAAATTTCCACCAAGTATGTAATTTAAGTAAAATTGTTAAAGTCATTCTTTTTTTTACACTAATTTATGATTATATACAGGTAGTTTTTCTTGGTTAATGTTGATTATCTAAATTGACTTGAATTTATTTATCAATATTAAGATGTAAGATATCACTTATCTAAATATGATGGTAATCAACTTCCAACAAATGCAATGGAAAATTTTAATTATAAACATTCGAAGTTAAAATTAGTAATCGAGTGAATCTTTAGAGTTGTAAAATATCATTTTACTATTTTTTAAGAGCACATGGTGTATCCATTTCAAACATAAATTAAGATTGTAATTGATCGTGAAACGAAAAAGTAATTACCATCGTTGACATGAATGAAAGAAATTTAACTAGTCATTTTAGCAAAATTAGTTATTATGATAAAGAAATATAAAAAGATTGAAGAAAAAACAAAAAAATGAGGGAGAATCGTACTCACTACATAAAAGATCAGACATTCCTCAAACTCCCATCACTATCACCGACACACCACCACCATCATCATCATTATCAACCACCATTTATCAAAGGTCTATGAAGATAATTTTCAAATGTCAAGTTGATTCCGAGCAAAATATAATGATTGACAATCACTATAGAAAAATGATCACGTCACAAGATGGAAAGTCTTTTCACTAAATACTAAATCATCTCTCAAGAGACAATAAAATTTATAGCATTAGTTTCAAGTTGATGCTAATTTGTTGAAGAGGAGATCAATTTACAAAAGTCTAAGTTCATAATCTAGTAAGGAGAGGAGAGCTTGACAATAAGTGGTTAAGTTTTCAAAATTGTAACAACATCGCATATAGTGTTAAAAGTTTATTTTATTGTTAATAGAAAATTTTACCTATCATAAATCGTATACCTCGAGAAACAAAGCAAAACAAAAACAAATATATGTTTACATTTACATAATTTTATTTATCAAGATTTGTGTTTGTATTTGTCTTGTCTATTAGTAATTGTTAAATGTTTATATTTATTTTATTTCAATTAATATAAAAATCGTATGATTAAATATTAAAATCAATTAATATAAATCTCAAAAATTATGATTGATCTATTACTATTTAAAATATTTGAATCTTAAAATTACTTAATGTTAAATCTAATATAAAATAACATTTGAAGTGCATAAAAGATGTTTGCATTTTATGAAATTGCCTAATATATAATTGTATTCATCTTCGTATTAATAAGAAGTTATTAAAATGTTTGTTAGAGTTATTTATAACTCAACGAATATAGTTTATTAATTTATTTATAATCTAACAAACTTAGTTTATTAAGTTAATTAATAACTCAATGAAGTGAGAAGATTAATTAATATATACTACACTTTAGCTATGGTAATTTAAAAATTAAATTTTCAACCACTTCATTAAACCTATTTTTATACACTTATACAATTGACGTTGTGTATTTATAGTTAATTTAATAAACAAATTTACTAAACTTAAATTTTATTAGAGAATTACTTGTTTATTTATAAAAAATACATTTAAACTAATAAGACACAAATAGTATTGTTTATGTCATTATTAATAAATAAATAAATGCAATTAATAATATAAATAAATAAAATGAATCATAAAAATGAAAATAAAATTATCATATAAAAACTAATAATTGTTAAATTATTTTAATTAAAAATGAAAATAATTTAATTCTTAATATTCTATTAAGTATAAATAAAATTTAAAAATTTTAACTTTCTTAACTTTTCATTGCATGCACAAATATTTCAATTTTTCTTGAAATTTTGAATTTTGGCCATATTAGACTTTGCGTTTCTTCAAATTCTGAACTTTTGGATGTTTACAAATAAATTCACAAAGGAATCTTTGACTAAAAATAATGACTACAGTGAAATATCACAATTCCTATGCATTTAAATTGAAAATTAATTTCCATTTCCGGTGTACATTTCTAAAAGGAGTACATCTCCCCCGACCAAAAAGAGAAGGCAGAAATCTATCCCTGCATTTAAATCAATAGTTGTTTTCCTTTACCAGTGTCTGTTTCCAATAACAGTACACATCTCCTGACTAGAAAGAAAAAATCCAACAAAAAGGGAAGGGCAGACATGGACACCTACGAAAATAGAGGTTCAAGAACTCACCTTTACATGAAACCAAATAATTAACACAGAATTAAATTCACAGCCTACTAAAAAAGCAGGTAACTAAGATACCACTAATGTAGCGAAATATTTAAATCAGGTCGCCTCACCAACCACCACCGGACCACGCACTCCTGTTTTCCGATGGCTGAGGTACCAATCTATTGGAATCACCCCATCCTGCACTGCCAGCGCTAGAATTGGCGTTGAAACCATCAGGATTTTTTGAAGTATCCCAACTCCCGCTTGCTCCAGCCCAACTAGCTCCACCAGCGCCATCATCCCTACCACCACTCCTGCCCCAATCATCACCACTGCCCCCATCTCCACTCGTACCCCATCCCCTACTACCACCACTACCTTCACCACCATAACCACTGTTGCTGCTTCCACCCCAATTGCCACTACCACCACCACCACCGCCACTCCAGCTGCCAGGAAACCTTTCCCTACCAGGCGAATTCTGCACTTTTGCACCAGGAAAGCTGCCCAACCCATCATCACCATCCCTTGTCCCAGAACCCAATCTAGAGGAACCATAAGCTGAATCCTGACCTGAATGGCTGCTGTTGCCTCTTCCACGGCCTCCACCACGGCCATAAGGCCTAGGAACTCCACTAGGATGCCCATCCCTACCAGTAGCGTTGTTCCTTTGATCAAATCGGCCACCTTAATGAATCAATAAATACAAAATAATGATGTCAGGCAAACAATTAGTACCAAATGGCAATGCACCTTACAAAAAGAGATCAATAAACCACATAAAGCAACATAAGTGCCTCCAGACCATAAACTCAATTACCACAGAAAAAGGACAATATGTAAATACCAAGAATCCGCTCCAATTGATTAATTTCAGATCTTTTTCCATTACCTTTTTTTGATAATGATACTGTTTTCACATAGATTTGAATTAAAAACATCTTTCCTCACAGTTAGGTGGAAGACCAGTTATGTAGTTAACAATAAATAAATAAAATACATCAAAGAAAGCAAGATACAAAATTGTCCAAAAAGAAAACGAAACAAGACTCTGGACACTACAGAACACTGCACCCAACAAGTAACCCAATCAAAGTAGACATAGACACAATAGCCAATTCCTCATGTACTCATCATTCTCCAGCTGTTCAGGCACACAAGTCCGAATAACGAACGCAGCCACAACCTACTCCTGGCAAGCTTGGATAGGTCATGCCAACCCCCCTAGAAGATCCTCCTCTTCTGCTCCACCTAAAACTACCATGAGGTAAGTGAGAGCAGTGCCCAAATCTTCTTTCTATGACCCCAAATAGAGCGCCCCCCCGCCAAATCTCCCAGAATGACTGCCTTCCCAAAACGGTGCCAGAGGCCCCACATATACACTCACCAACAATCCATCTCTGGGCAATCAAATAAGAGGTTTCAACTCAACCTCCAGTTTGCAAAAAGTACAGCATCTAGCAAAATGCCATGCTCCTCCATATGATACTTGACCCAGCACTCGCTGTTTCACCAATCATCCAAAGAACTACATCTTCAGGAGAGCCAAGGGAACAGATCTATTGAATACTAAATCTGCTTCTCTTTAATCCATCTAGATTCAGCTGGGCAGGACACATTACAGTGTAACATAGGCAATTCTGGATCTGTTTCCGGTGAGAAGTGGATACCACACTCATCGGTATGGAAGTACAATTCTCTTACAGTCCATGCTTCTTATGGGGTTGATAATGAATAATTGTGTGGTCATAAAATGCCAAAGAAGTGCCAATAAGACAATATCAAATGTTCTCTAAGCAAGTCTGAAGATGAAGTGGTAGACCACCAGTTTTTCTTTACACAGGTGAGCCAAGATATTTGGCAATCTGTTCTGCCTCTTTCCTGGAAATGTTTTTGGTGATGTCTAGGGCCAATCTGCTAGATAGAACAGACTGAGAGCTTGCTGGGAAGCTTAGTATTGACAAACACAGACTGACGCAGGGAATCCAATGCAATTCACTGGAGTGTCTGGTTGGTTTGGAATGAGATCATCTTCAATAATTCTAGGAGGGAAAGTCAAGATATCAATTGTAAAGATATGACTTTCTTTTCTTCCAGTATCAATGCTTCCAATCTGGACTAAGGGCATACCATGATTTGTTTTTTCCCATTGCTTTGTACATTTTGGATGATCAGAGTTGAATCATTCTTTTTGTACTTAGTTATTATAGATGCTAAAATAAGAAGAGCTCATTTTTAGAAAACTTCTAATGCTAATACTTTCAATAATGATCCTATTGCTGCTGAACACTCCAAATATGCAATCTTATCCCTACTTAATTTAAGTTCTTTAGATTCTAGTTTAGAACTAAACCCTGACATACACAATCATATTCTTGTGGTTCGCGTCCATCTCAAATGATAGGTTTTTCAATTATCAGATGTACCCAGAATTTGAACCAAATGACACCCTTTACATAGTTCACACTTAAGTATGATCAAGGTGATTTTCTATTGTTAAATGTGTCTCGAACTACTGTATTTAATACCTAAAGGTATTTTGGTCTTTTTGATCATTAGTTGTTCAAGCTATATAAACTTGAACCTAAGGCACTCTTTGTGTGCTTCTTTTGTATCCTTATTTTGTATTAGTGAGAAGTTCAATAGGCCTCCATCTGTGGACGTACCTGTAAGGGGAATCATGTAAATCTTGGCTATTTGTGTTTGTTTCCTTCTCTTCTTCCTCATTCTTGCACAACAATTGGTATCAAAGCTAAGGTTTGAAAGGAAATTTTGTTGAGGGAGAAAAGAAGTCATTGAACGTTTGAGCTGCGCACGAGAAGCTTCATCTACCCGCACGTCTAACTGCACGATCTTCTCCACGCGATTGCTGCTCATGCGTCTGACCGTGCGTCCTTCCCTGTGTGACTGCCGCTCGCGCGTCTGACCATGCATCTATCTCCGCACATCCACCTGCGTGCATCTGTCCATGCATACATCTCCATACGTCCGCCTACATGCGTCTGTCCGTACGTCCATCTCCACATGTCCACATGTGCACATCTATCTATGCTTTCATCTTCATGCATCTGCCTACATGCAACCGTCCAGTGCAATTAGTAACCTTCACAAGTGGTAAGAAATACTTACCATCAACTTTCGTAAATGCAATCTTGCATTTAATTGGCTGTGGATGTTTGGAGATTTCTGATCTTAAAATTTAGGGCATTCAACTGTATTTCAGTACTTGTATTTGTATTGCTGGAATCAGTAACTTGCATTTTTGGATTTGTGTGCTGGTCGTTTGAGACAACAGTATTTGCATTTGTGTTTCAGAATATTGGTTGCATCTTAACAGAATTTCTGATGTTAACACTGGCTTTGAAAGTTGAGAAATTCAATAGGAAGAATCATTTTAACTTGTGACAGATTAAAATGAGGGTCTTATTGAAACAACAAGGTATTTGAGCTCTTCTTAACAAGGAGTTAACATTAGACAAAAAATCTACAAAATTTGAGCTACAAAAAGAAAAGGCACATTCCACGAATTTGCTATGTTTGTCAGATGAAGTGATTATTAAGGTTGTTGATGAATCAACTACATCTGGCCTTTGAAATAAATTAGAGTCACTCTATATGACAAAGTCTCTCACCAACAAACTACTTTTGAAGCAAAGGTTATTTTCTTTAAGAATGAACACCTTTAAAACAACATTTGGACCAACTCAACACCATTCTCATGAAGTTGAGAAATATTGGTGTTACCATGGATGATGAAGATGCAACGCTCATCTTATTAGTTTCACTTCCACTCTCTTATGAGAATTTCGTGCAGTCTTTTGTGATTAATAGAGATACAATCACATTAAACGAGGTGAGATCAAGTTTGCATTCAAGAGAATTGAGACATATGGTGACTCATGATAGTAGTGATGTAAGTGGTTCTAACTTGTCAGTACACCATGAATATTCTAAGGGACGGCAACATAAAGGCAACAGTAACAAGCATAAAGGAAGAAGCAAATCAAGAGAGAAATATTCTAAGGACACTTGCAACTATTGCAAGGAGAAATGACATTGGAAAGCAAACTATCTAAAACTGAAATCTAAAGGAAATTTAGTTATTGTAGAAAAGGAAGATTCAACTTCTAATTGTGATTTCTCTCTTACAATTTCATGCAGTGCTTATTCCGATCAAAGTTGGATTTTAGATTTTGATGTATCACAACATATGACTCCTAATAGAGAGTATTTCCAAACTTATGAAATAGTTGATGGTGGTTAGGTGGCCTTGGCAAATGATAATGTTTGCTATAGAGCAAGTGTTGGTACAATCAAATTTAAGATGCATGATGGTACCGTGAGAACACTTGAGGATGTTTGGCATGTGCCCAAGTTGGGCAAAAGCTTGATTTCTTTGACGACACTTGATTTCAAGGGATTCAAGTATTTAAGTGGAGGAGGCAAGTTGCAAGTCTCAAAAGACTCCATGATAGTGATGAAAGGAATCAAAGATAAGCCATTATACATTCTACAGGGTTCACCTATTGTTGGTTTAGCTACAACAACTATAAGTGAAGATCAATAGTCCATTTCTGTAGTTTGACACTCAAGGATGGGTCACTTGGGACAGAGAGGGATGTAAAATCTCAACAATTTAGGTAAATTGGATGGACACAAATTTGTAAATATTGATTTGTGCAAGCATTGCATCTTTAGCAAGCAGAAGCATATACAATTTGGAAAAGAAGAGCACACCACTCGAGGGACATTGGACTATGTTCATGCAAATTGTTAGGGGCCTTCCCAACAACCCTCACTTGCAGGTTCTAACTACTTTCTTCTATTGTAGATGATTATTCACGTATGAATTAGGTTTTTATTCTGAAGCACAAAAGTGAGGTTTTCAAGAGCTTTAAGCAGTAGAAGGTTCTAATGGAAAACTAAGTTGGGAGGAAGGTGAAGTATTTGAGAGCTGACAATGGTTTAGAATTCTGCTCTCATGAATTTGATGCCCTTTACAAATATGCAGGTATAGCAAGGCATTACACAGTTAGAGGTACTCCACAACAAAAGAGTTTTTGATGTCTCAACAAGACGTTATTGAAGAAAGCTAGATGCATGTTTTCTCACGCTGGTTTGGAGAAGAAATTATGAGCTAAGGCTGTTAATACAACCTCCTATCTTGTCAACAAGTCGCCTTCAAGTGCAATAGATGATAAGATCCAGTATGAGATGTGGATGAATAGGACTGCCAACTACTCTAAGTTGAAGATCTTTGGTTGTTTAACATACTACCATGTGAACAATGGTAAGCTAGAGCTGCGTGCCAAGAAAGGTATATTTGTTAGATATGGAATGGAAGTCAAAGGATATAGAATTTATGATACAGAAACAAAGAAAGTGATTCACAACCGTGATGTCACTTTTGATGAAGCTTCAGTTATGCTGAATAGAGAGAAGCCATCAGTTTCAGATATACCTAACACTCCCGAGCAGATAGAGTTTAATTTGATACAGCCAACTGTCTCTAATCAGAGAACTTCAGGCACAGATCAACCTTGGAACTCCGATGACAACCATGATAATCAGATTATGGAAGAATCTCAAGAAAGATGTGTGGCTAGGAATCGACCTAGAAGGATTCCCCAACATCCACAAAAGTATGGTTTCAATAATATGATTGCATTTGCCTTGCAGGTAGCTAATGAGGTGGAGGATGTTGGCCCACCTAATTTTGATACTGTCATTAATGGACCAAAAGCTACACATTGGATGGAAACTATGCAAGAAGAGCTTCAATCCCTACATAAGAATAGGACTTGAGTTGGTAAAACGTCCTAAGGACAAAAATGTTGTTGATTGCAAGTAGGTGTTCAAGAAGAAAATAAGAACACAATGCAACCATGAAATCTAATACAAGGCAAGATTGATAGCTAAAGGTTTCTCATAGGAGGGAGTGGACTTCAATAAAGTTTTTGCACCAATGATAAAACACACCTCCATTAGAGTCCTCTTAGCGATTGTTGTAACAAAGAACCTGAAACTTGAGCAATTAGATGTAAAGACAACCTTTTTACATGATAATTTAGAAGAAAAAATCTAGATGAAACAGCCAATCCGTTTTGCAAAAAAAGATAGATCAAATCTTGTTTGTAAATTGCAAAAATCTTTGTATGATCTAAAACAATCTCCCAAGCAATGGTATAAAAGATTCAATTCTTTTATTACTCATGTTGGTTTTGTTCGCAGTAACTTCGATTCATGTGTATGTTAAACCATTAAAAGATGGTGAATTTGTTTATTTGATCTTGTATATTGATGATATCTTGATTGCTGCCAAAGATATCAATGAAATACAATTTTTGAAAGACACATTGAAATCTAAATTTGCAATGAAGGATTTAACACCAACAAGTAAAATCCTTGAGATGGAGATTCGATGTAATAGAAGCATTAGTAGGTTATTTCTCCATTAGCATAGTTATGTTCAGAAAATTTTGAGCAAGTTTGGTATGGCTTCATGTAAAATCATTGAAACACCTTATGACAGGAACCTACGGTTATCAGCTATTATGACACCTCAGACACAGTCAAAATAGGAGTACATGAAGAAAGTTCCATACTCACAGGCAATTGACAGTCTTATATATGTCATGATATGTACTCGTCTAGATCTTACTTATCCCTTTAGTATTGTAAGCAGATTTATGTCAAATCCAAGGAAAAGTCATTGGCAGATCGTAAAGAGAATTTTCAAGTACTTGAAGGGCATGTCTAATGTAGGACTGATTTATGGTGTAAAACATAGCTACAATGTAACTGGATATTCAGACTCAAACTTTGCAGGTGATGTTGATCAACGCAAATCTTTGACAGGTTATGTCTTCACAGTTGCAGGTTATGTCTGTTATTGTTAATTGAAAATCTACACTACAGCTTGCTATTTCATTATCCACTACTGAGGTTGAGTATATGACAATAACAGAAGCTGCAAAGGAAGGAATCTAGTTAAAGGAGCTGTTAGGAGACTTTGGCTTGCATTATGAAAAGGCTAATATATTCTGTGATAGTCTCAGCGTCATATGTCTAACGAAGAACAATGTGTTTCATGACCGCACAAAACACATTGATGTTAGATACTACTTTCTCAGGACTAAAGACAAGATAAAGATTTCAAAGATCAACACCAAGGATAATCCAACAAATATGTTCACCAAAGGCATCCTTGAGAGCAAATTCAAGCATTGCTTAGACTTGCTCAATGTCTATGCCTATTGTTAACCCTTCATGGGTCATTAAGATGAAGAGCTTAGTTCTAGGTAGAGTTTGTGATTCAAGACAAGGTAGAGATTATTAAATGTATTTTGAACTACTGTATTTAATACCTAAAGGTATTTTGGTCTTTTTGATCATTAGTTGTTCAAGCTATATAAGCTTGAACCTAGGGCACTATTTGTGTGCTTCTTTTGTATCTCTATTTTGAATTAGTGAGAAGTTCAACAGACCTCCATCCGAAGACGTACCTGCAAGGGGAACTACGTAAATTTTAACTCTTTATGTTTGTTTCCTTCTCTTCTTCCTCATTCTTGCACAACATCTATACTGCCTTAATGATTTTTTCCAGATTTTGATAATGGACTTATACATCAACTATTGAGTTACTGCATTGACTTTGCTTTTTTACTACCCAATTTATTCAATATCCACGTTGTACAATCAAACTCAGAACATTATATATACAGCTGAAAGGAAATCTAATTGCCCATCAGCTCATTCAGTAAGGTCGTCAATAGTCTGAAACAAACAGAACTAAAGACAATTGCAAAAAAAATTTAATCTTCAAATTTTTTCAACTTACAACACAAGCAATCCAAGTCATAATCCCACCATGTGGAATTGACCACAAGAAGTCCTTTTCTTACAAATATTTATATATTTCCAAGCCTTCAGTTAAATTACATAAATTTAAATTCTTACAATTCCTAACAAGTAGTTTTAGGCATACCACTACTTTTTTAAATTACTTTTGCATTAATTAATTCTCTTCTCTTTAACTAATGCATTTCTTGGTCTTCTAAGAATATGACTAAACCAACTAAGTCAATTTTTTCTTATCTTCAATAAGTACAACTCCTATTCTATTCATTATAAAATCATTTTTAAGCTTATCCCTGATGATATTATCATTCATCCATCTAAACATATGCATTTCTAAAAAATTTTCAGTATGTTTGTTCATAATTATGTGATAGGATTCCAAGTTTAGTTGTGGTGCAAAACATCTTAAGTTGGCGATGTGTTGTGCTGCCTTGGCACTTGGATGCCTAGAGAGTTACGGTAAAGTTAATATTTTAGCATATATAATTAATAGGTTTTTATTTAAATATGCTAATAAAAACTTATAACTAAAAACAACAAAGGGAAAAAACGTAAATAAAAAATGCTTATTTAAGAAAAGTAACAACCAAACATTCTTAAAAGAAGAGCAAAATTATATCAAGAATATAATCCATAAATATGTCAATAATACACAACATTAAGTTCCCAAACAATCAACAATATAAAACATTACATCAAAATATTAAAAATACAATATAATATCTAAAAATTATTTATAAGAATTACAGGCCCAAGTTCAATGTCTAGTCCAAAAAACAAAGACGCCTAGGAAACCACCTTGAAAAGTATGGTGCAAAACAGCAAAACCTAAATTTATTGTAAACTCTCAGTCTCTCTAGCCATAGTTTATCTCTACATCATCGTACATATATTTGATAACAAAAATATACCCATCAGATAGTACTTTTTCTAACATTCATCACAATAGGCTTGTAGAAAACATGCAGTACGCTTTTTCTAAATTTATGAAAAGCATGAGGTCCTTAACTTTAAGCTTTCAAGTTTCAATTACTTATGTAGTCAGCTTCCCTTGTCAGTCCTCATGGTTTTTCTAACGTCCATCACAAAAAGTCTCTAGATATGTTATCACTCTAAGCCAATGAAAAGTATATGATGTCCCTAGCACAACCTTCATGGCTTCACTTAGATAAGTAAATAGCTATTCTTTGTGACAGTTGAATTCATCTTTCACGATTTCATGTCTTAATCATTGTTTATATTGCTTATTTCAATTCAATGTCCTTTTTTGAACAGCATGAGGAAGATTCTTATTAAAATAGTATTCCACCAAGTGCATCAAATATCCAACAAGAAGATCAATCAAGATAAAAAAACACAAACTTGCACCCCACTCAGAACAGACACCCAAAAGTTAAACGAAGAGGAAGCATGATCTTATTTCAATTCAATATCTTACAGCTCAAAGACAAATTCAAATTCATTATAGGTATAAAGCTACTCCCTTGGCATCAGTTTGGTCTTCGATACTTTAACAAAAAATCAGGTAACCATATAGTCCATACTTTGCACATACATTTACACACCTCTACAAAGAATGAGAAATAGCATTGGATCCAACAGCTTTTTGTAATTTCATTTTCTTTATAGTTTCTTTTATATTAATTATTCCAAATTACAAATATCTTGAATATGAAATTTTTGTGATAGCTACAATGAAAGGGTTATCATAATATCAGTCATTTATATTTCATTTTCTTATCTTTCACCATAACTCTTTTATTTTCTTCACTAGTACATTTTTCTTTGACTTAAATCTTTAATTCTTCTAATCTTACCTTACCCTTGCAACTTTGTAAACAACGATTTCTCTCATTTTTCTCAATTTAGCATATAAATTATTATAAGCTTTATACTTAAGATTAACTCACATTTTCTTGCCCTCTAGCAGTTTTCCTGCTGCCATCACTAGGAAATTATATACCATTGAGCATTTTTTTAAACATTGGATTCCTTCACATACATAGGGAGCTGTGGTATGTATAATAAATTATCTTCATGTGAAAGAAAATATTGAAAAATTTCCTAGTGATGATATCAAGAAAATTTTAACCCTTTTGTTAATTTACATTTTCTAAAATTTTCATGGTTATTACATTTGTAATGATTAATAAATTCTAGAATATTTTACTTTTTTATTATTTTTTAGACATCTTCATACCACCAAGTTTCTTTTTTCAATGGTTCCATCCCATGGGATTATCTTAAATTTCCTTTAGCAATCTCTAATGCAAGTTATCATCTTAGTCTAAAGTTGGTTTACTTCGTCATCAAATTCTAGTTTTTTATTTTTTGCATCTTATCTATAAAACCATTATTTTTCTCATCTCATTCCATTGTATTTGTTTATATGCAGAAAGAAAATCTTCAACTAAGTGTGCGCCAGCAGCTATTTGTAAAAGAAATGAGACCAACTATGCAGATAATACCATCTTGATGTATATGGGGAATAGAGAAACATGCAGCAACAACAATACCAAAGAATAATACATAGACAAGAAGGTGCTGACTTACTGGTTCGGGAACCAGGGGTAGATCTTTCCCCATCAGAATCCATGTGATTCCTCCATCTATCAGAAGGGCCACCAATTGCAGGACTTCTAATGGGAACGGCAGCCGCTACTGATTTCATGGATATATCTGGTACTGATAGATCACTAATATGTTTTTGGAAATAAGCAACAAGACGGTCAATGTTGTCAAATTCTCTTTTTCGAAACTTAAATCCCTTGGGATACAAGCCAATGTACTCGTGATGAGGATTTGAACTCCGAATATATGTCAAGATGAAACTTCCAGGATACTGATGTGCAATACCAAAACAATATACTATTCTCATCGGATTCTCTGATTTCTCTGCCCTCAACATTTTGTCAATTGTATCTCTATCTCCAACTCTAAATTTTCGGTATCCAAGCATATTTTTCAAGTTAGCTACCAGTGGATCAACATACCGGTCCATCAGCTGAGAGATAAATGCAAAATAAAAAAGAAAGATCACAAGTCAAATAAATAACAAATGATCCAAATCCCACCATGGTACACCAACAAAGTAGTAATCATGCAAGTAACATCCAAAGACAGCATACTCGAAACAGTCAGTTAATGCATCAAGAAAGTCACAATGAGGTATCATTTACAAGACTACTAAAGAAAGAATTCAAAAAAAAGAAAGGAAACATGTTGTAGATGAAATGTTTCAAAAAAAAAACATGCCACAGATGAAGGTTTCTATGAAGAGGTATGTGCTGAACGCCAATCAATAATTTAAAAAAAGAGAGCTGAAGTTAAGGGCACTCAGTTCTTTCTAATTGCCACAGCATATAAAATTTCAATAGCAGAAAAATCGAAAAAATAAGAAACTTGTGGGACACGCAAAATATATATGATTACAAACCGAAATGGGATTGTAACAAATTTTATAATAAAAACTGAACTAAGGAAGGAAAAGTTGGCATAGAGTTTTTTTCATAACAATAACAAGAGGCTAGAAAAACAGCAAATAAGTGACATTCCCAGCAAAACAACATTATCCTCATAATATCAGTTGAAGTTATAGATTCCTAAGATGTTGTGCTTTATTTATACAACTAATTTGACATTTTATCGTGAAATGATTGCTAAGGAAGAACAATAACAGGAATATCACATCAAACATGGACAAAAATATAAAATTAATGTTAATTATTAAATTCACAGTTTACCTCATCTAGATCCTCAAAAGTGTCATCACCTATTGATAATTTTTTCCCAAGTCGAAGCAAGCTGGTAATGTCTTTGTTATCCTTGTCACTTTCAATTATTTCCTTGTGTGCATAAACTTTATCATAAACCTTAAGTGTCAAAGTCAAGTAAGATGGCCCTCTAGTACTCGGATGAACAATGCTTTCTCCAGCTTCCTTATCTGAAAGAAACTATGAACCACAACAATACAACATGTAAGGTTCTGATAAAGCATATATTATGATTGACTAAACAACTGAAAGAAGTGAAGAAACTACCAAACTAGAAATTTAAAATAAAAGTTCACCTCCTTTGCTTCTTCTTTTGTTAAATTCTGGAATCGAGGATGAACAATCATTCTGGGCTTGACACGACCCTTTGCCTGCTCCTTCTCTTTGCTAGCTTTATCATGCTTCCCACGTATGACAATATGATTTTCCTCATAGTAATCTATATGAAATTTAGGATTACGTTTTCTATTCAAATCACTTTCCTTGTGAGTCAGATACACCAAACATCTTGGCTTTTGGACACTCCTAATCTTGCAGGTCAATGTATCACCTTCATGTACCATTTCTTGTATTTCAGAAGGATCCAATGGCCTGTCAGATAAATCTTGTACACTAATAAACCCACGTAAACCATTATGTAATAGGCATACAACACGTTGCTCTTGAACAAAGCGAACAGTTACATCTACTACTCTTCCTTCAGATATAGTGTCATCAGTGTCACCAAATATCATTTGAAACTCTTCCTCTGGACTGGGTTCAACATATGGAGTACGCCAATCTTGAAACCCATGTATGAGCTCTCTCTTAATATCATACAGTGTCTGCCTCTTTCCAGTTCCACGGTCACCCAATGATTTGGCATATTCATCAATTTTTAATGACTTGAGCACATCCTGTTTTTCTCTGACTAGTTCAATTGCCATCTCTTGTGTTTCCTCATCCATCTCACTAACTTGATCTAAAGCATCTGCAGCATAGACATCTTTGGCCATATCCTTGGCCAATTCATATGATTCTGGATGTATTCTTGTATCATCTAATAAGTCTATTATGTGACCACTAGTACTTGCCACTCCACTGCGCCGCACACGTAAAAAACCGGCACAGTTAAAAAAGACCTTTTTCCTTAGAATCCCCTTTGAGATATCCTTGCGACTAAAGATTGAGCCAGCCCTAACCAATGCTCGTTGGAGAGCAGATGCCTTTCTGGGTCCAAACCCAGATATAAATTGCAGTGGAGCAAACAGCCATTCATGACTACAAGCCAGATTTAGATCTATTCCTATTTGGTTCGTGGCATCTACCATCACTTGTTCAACTAGACCATACTTCTCATCAGGTGTCAAAAATTGCTCTAAAGGACAAATTTTCCAAGACAGTATCTCCCTTTCTAAACCACAAAGTGTTGCCACCATTGCCAATGGATTTTGACGAAAACGACCTAGAGCAACAGCACGCTTAACAATCCCTGTAAGCATAAATTTCCAATCAACATTTTCTTTAAGGATGAGAAAAAAAGTGTTATAAAAAATACAATAGCACTTGCTTAAAACAAATAAATAAGCATTAACATTACCTGACTGTCCAGGTAGCTGGTCTGAAGAAATCTTTGAATTTTCATATAGCCGAGGCAAGGATTCATCCACCAAAACAGGAGAAAGTTCAAAATCTGGCCCAACTTCACTAGGGTGGTCCTCCAATATTTTATAAATAACCTGAATAAAAATAAATAACAAATTCAATTAATAATTTGAAAAATAGCTCATTGTTGGTGAATTATTTTTAATTCAAGCTTTAAACCGCAAGTGCATGTTGTACAATATAGTATATCAGCAAGTACAAATCATCTCCACAGGGAAAGACCTAATTAGCTATTTAATTTAATTGAGTTATTTATACAAGGATTATATTGATTGAGCCTCTTTTCTAGTTAAAGATATTTTTAACTTCAGCTTTAGACACTAAATTCCAGAGTTCAGTTTTAACATGCAAAATTTACTGAAAACCCTTGAAATCAATGTGAATTCAATTCCAGAAAATCTTGGATTTTGGATCTGGGGTCTTGTGCAGCTGTTGAAAGAGGGCGTGAATTACAAGGAGAGGAAGGAGGTGCTGGAGAAGAATAGTTCATAACCCATTTAACCAGCACATGCAATTATTTTTACATAATCAATAACAATCAAGTGCATGCAACCGAATATATGCAATTTTCTGATATGCCTAGATTCAAAAATTCATATCTCATTCAATTCTTATCAGAATCCAGCTTATAAATATTCAAAATATCAAGGAACTATACTTTGCACTAAAAATATCAACACAAACATCCCATGTACATGATAGTATCTAAAATTCAATGTTACATACTGACGTTCACTGTTATGCATGTGAACTACAAATGCAATTAACTCTATCTTCCAAAATTCATATGCAAATTATACTTCTCTAAAATTGTATTTATGCAATCACAAGTGCTTGATATTCATTCCTAATCCGTGATTTTATAATTTCAGCATTTGCAAATTAATCAATCATCCTCAAAACTTAAGGAGAAATAAACCCAATTTTAACTATATATGATACTAATTATACAATAAAAACTTGAAATTAAGCATAAAAATTAGTTAAAATAGGGTACCAAAAATGGACTAAACACCCATCCTCCAAAGCAGTCTTTCTCTCCTTGTCTCAAAGGCCTTTGACAAAAAAGAGGAAAAATATTTGAAATGTACTAAATTTAGTCAAGGTAGGAATCCTTTTAAGTTGAAGATTAATTGGAAGTATTGGAGGATAGCTTAGGTGGACATTTGGCATGCATTGAGGATGCAACTTAATACTTGTGTCCCAAATAAATGCAATAACAAATATAGCCGTACTCTGTTAAAGTATAAATCCCAACATTGCATCCTGTTTCATGAAGTCGAACATGATTGACAATTTGAATGTTCAATACATAATCAAAAAATTGCAAACCTAAAAATTATCCAACCTAGATGCTTCTTTTATTTCAGCTTGACCTGCTTTCTTTTCCAAATACAGAATATCCATCTTAGTATCAAAGTTTCATCATGAAAATAATATCAACTAAAATTAGCCAAATGAGACAGCCCAGCAAGAACATAGATTTTCAGAAGTTCGTGACATATAGCATTATCATAAGACTAAAAGGGAGAGAACAAAACCTGAAGACTGGTATGGACCTCCTTGCAATATAAGCTATACACTTCAATTCGACACATATTTACATAGGTTTCATTCACAAATTAGTTATGGTGCAAAAGCAGGAAAATAAAAATACACAACAATTAGACATGAGTTGGACCTACCTTTACATATTCCATTTCATAGCAAGGTTGAAATCAGCAGACAAAATAGTTGATTACCTCATTAATTTCATCTTTCAGTGTCCTAGAATTTACATTTGCAGCACCCACACAAATAACATCTGGTTGGTGATCAGTCATAAATTTAAGCAGTCGCTGTTGATCATTCTTCTTTCGCTGCTCATTAATACCTTGGGCTCTAAGATTAATTGAGCCAGCATACAACACATCCAGCACTTCACCGGCTGAATCTAACATCACAAAGGTTGTAGCTGGATTTCCAGGACCCCAACAGCAGGCCATCACTCTTGGCACAGATTCTTCCTCAGGAGTCTCTGCATTGTCTTTATGCTGGATGGGAGACACAGAAATTTTCCTCCACAGCTGTTCTCCATATTGCATAAGTACCCAGTTTTTTGCTCTAGTAGTCAGAAGCAATCGAGCTTCCTTTTCCATAGAAGGAAGGATAAAGCCAAAAAATGAATTTTTTAATATCATTTCACGTTGTTCATTCCATAGCTGAGCAGGCTTAGTAACAAATTCACTAAGATAAAAATCACGGGCATCCTGGATCAGCTTTTCTTGAACGGACTCAGGTAAATTTATGGAAACCTGGAGAAGCTTGTCCTCTTCAGCTTTCTGTATAAGAAGCCACTCCCCATTTACAAATTGGGTAATTGGTTTATGTTTCAGCCACTTCACCCTTGCCAACTCATGGAAATCATCGATAATAACATTTCCTTCTGAAGTAGGACTCGTAGAGATTACAGCCTTGTTCATGAATGTATCACGAACATGTTTCCTGATGTTTGGCTCACAGCTGATTTCTAGAGCAGCCTAACATGCATAAGAAATGGAGAAATAATCAAAAAATAAGATTTTTTTTGCTTACAAATTGTAGCAAGTTGCCAAGTTGACGAGAAACTTTTGAAATTTGCTGTAGCAAATAAAGAATCATACATACCATGTGCCTAGCACCTTTAAGTACATCTTGGGCTGACTCAAACATGGCACATGTATAATTAGTGGCTACTTCCTCAGGAGTTTCTTTAGCATTCTGCAGCTCATCCACATTCTGCAATCAATCAAGAAACTCTTTGAAATTCTGATGTCCAAATGCAACTCAAGTTTGTAGGTACAAGTAATCATTGATTCCCATCTGATAACAATGTTCTAATTCAGTGCACGATAAGTAGAATTTTATTATGCTAAAATATTAGGATCAACCAATAAAAAGCATACAACCTTACCAAATACTTGTCCAATAAAGGCCATGTTATAGGGTGATATACATCTATGGACTAATTCTTACCGGTGAAACTACCAAGGTTGACCTTATAAGCATCCTCATTTTGAATTTCTCACATCTGTAACAATATTTTTTTGATAATTTTCTATAACAATAATATGCAAAGAGGCACGTTCATAGATAAATTTCATAAATGGTAAAGATGTGTTGGAATGTATCAACAGGATTCGTCAATAAAGACAATTATCTTCATTCTGAAGAAATAAGGACCATTATATTCATTAGCATTCAACAACTATGATTAGAATTGTCAAAAAATTATGCATGTGTGGAATTATAATTATAAACTCACTAAAAAAACCAAGCCTGGAGTTAAGGTCACTCATATCCACTATTTATGGATTTACCTCTGGATTGTAGCTACAACTTCCAAGGTTTCTTCAAATATGCTTTCACAAATTCCACGCAAATATCACTATATATATGGTAGATGATGGCAGGTTCAAGCAGTAGATGAGTTATGAAGACATAAAGGTGTGAAATTGACAATTGAACGCTTAAGCACCCAAAATTAATAAATTTGTTCTTATTAGGCATATACACAATTATGTTTAGAGAAACAAAATATTTTCAACTAAGAAATAATAGAATCATCATTTAATTTTCAAAAAAGCATAAAAATATAAAATATATTTGTATCAGTGACATCACAAAAATGTAAAATAGTACCACTTAAGAAAAGTATAATCAACACCAAAAAAATTAAAAAATTGAACAATCACCAAATAAACATTTGTTTAGGTGATTTGTGAACTTTTTTTTAAAAAAAATTTAGATGGCATTGATACTATTTTATTATTGACACTACTTTAGATTTTTCTAAATTAATGTTACATTTTTATGAGATTTTAGTGTGTAAAAATTGATGTATCACATGTAAGCACATACACTACACACACAACGTATATGTACATCACGTGTGTACACACACATACATATATGTGTAAGTACATACATGCATACATATGTAGATACATACATATACCACACACATACACATGCAGGTTGAAAATTAAATATTTTTAAAAAAGGAATTAATGATCAATTTTTAAAAAAATTGCATAAATAATAAAAGGAAAAATATAAACATATTTACAAATATACAAGTATCACAATCATCAAAATAATTGAATAGAAAAATTATAATTCAATTACATGTAATACAATTTCAAAACATATTTTTGTTAATCAAAAATAAAAACTTAAATTGAAAAAAAATATATAAAAAAGTACAACGAAAGTTGTAAATAACAAAATAAGTATCAAAATAGTGAAATTACATCATTGAAAACAACTCAAAAATGAAATATAAAAATTAAACAATAACCAAAAGGACACAAATTTGGCCATTTTCCCAAAATAACTATCTTTATGTCAATTACATGTAATACAATTTCAAAACATATTTTTATTGCATGTAATTGTTAATCAAAAATAAATACTTAAATTGAAAATAAATAATATAATAGTACAATTAAAGTTATAAACAATAAAATAAGTATCAAAATAATGCAATTAAATCACTGAAAACAACTCAAAAAATCGAAATCTAAAAAATTTAAAAATAGCCAGGGGGAATCTTGCCATTTTTTCAAACCATTTTTCCAAAAAAAAACAGATTCAGATGAAAAATGTGAAAACAACACTTAAACAGCTATTTTCCCATATTTTACAGTAATGGTGATTAAAGAGGATTCACTTTGCCTTACTTTTATTTCATGCACTTTCTAAATCCAAAAGACCCCCTCCCCCATAAGCAATATGTATATCAGACTGATTGTTCCTATTTTCATGTGACATAAGAAAAAAGAAGTGATTTTCTCAACAAAAGGGGTACATGCCATAACAATGTAAAAAAACCAAAGAAAGAATCAGGCAATAAAAATTTCCATACTGGGTATGCAGCAAGATGCAGGCCCAACTGCTCTGCAGTGCGTCCAAACTTGGATGCAACCTCCCACAGACCAGCCTTGCAACAAATGCTATATAATGATCTCCTTTTTGGTCTTTTAAATTGGGTTGCTTCTACTTCAATTTCTCCAGATGGGAAATGCAAGTTAAACTTCATATCTACATCATCAACCTCCCTTTCCGACTTGGCATCTTCTAGAGCACTGATAATAGACTTGAAAATCTGCTGATTAAGTGCAAGCCTTGTTTCATCATCAATCCTTCGACACTCCTCCTCAAACCTTTTATGATAGTATGAATGAAGAGACAATTTTCTCTTTTGAACAAGTAGCCATCTCACATCTAAAGATAGGATTGTCCAAAGCACCTGAAAAATGAACCGGCCTTCACTGATTGGTAGCAGTGCTCATTAAAAGAAATTTGAAAAATAAATGTGTTCTCATAGAAAAACTTTTCAAAAGTTTAACGCACTTGAAACACATAAGTACAATTTAAGAAAAAAATCATTCATAAATTCAAATAATAAGAAATGGACCATTATAAACATAATCACATCATACAAGTGGTACATTCTTGTAAAAAAAACTATAGGCAATACATTCTAATCTATTCAAGTTATAAATAGAATTTTTTTTGCCAATCTTACAATACGTAAGCTCTTTTTGCTTTAGTATCACAAGGTTGATTGAAGCTGGTCCACAGCTGAAGAAAATGAAAATAGATTTAAAGAAGTACCTTATGCCATCGCAATACAGGTGCTGTCTCAGTATCAACATCATCAGCCTCCATAAAGTCTTGCTCGGGATCCTTTAGTAAACTGAGGCACAACTCCTTTCTATATGTTGCTATAAAAGGGATCTACAAGAACAAAAGGCTGAAGTTGTTGGCTTATGTACACAATGATTATAAGCTTATCTACTTATCTAGATTTATGCGCAACATCATATAAAGAAACAAATTAGTTTGTAAAATATTTCCAGTAACCTACTTACATCGAATTTTTTATCATGAAGCATCATCAAAACATGTCCAATATCATTCTTATCTATGTTTTTAAGATTTTTTCCCATGAAAGTAGAGACACCATCAGAAGAAAGCTGATCATATATCCAAGTTGCCTCATTCCCTATTCTCTTTGGATCCACTGGTGGCGCACCAGTATTCTCTTCAGATAGCTGCAGAGCAAAAGAGTGCATTTTCCAAATTAAGGCCTATAAATGCTTAACGGTGGAATGAAGAAACTATCATAGTTGAATAATCATGAAAAGTAACTATAAGGATGCATAGGTCAATTAAAATCACCTGTATTCTTTCAGGTACATCTGTATCACGAATATGATCATCCCTTGATGTCATATAATTCTTTTCAATTATCTGAGGCTCAAATTCATCTTCTAACCTTTTGCCATCCCAACTTTTAGAATCACCACCTGCAATTGAAAGCTCTTTCTGTCGGCGTGATATGAGCTCATCAACATCACCAAATATCTCATGAGCTTCCTGAAGAGCAGATGAGGGTACACCTACTGCCTGCCTTATCTTCTTTTTATTGGTTTTCTTCCTCCTACGTGTTATATATTGAACTGAGTTTGGGTAGAAATGTTGTGATCATAGCATGTTTCATGCATGTAAATTATATGAAAATATACCTATTGTCATCAACATCCTCTTCATCAACGATAAAATCTGCCATTTCATCATCTTCAGCAAGATCAACATCGTTCTCTTCTGGCTGCTCATCCTCTTCAGCAATGTCCTCAAGTCGAGCAGCTGTTGTACATTAGTGCACTATGCAAAGCATTTGCAGTTAATGAGGTCAAACAAAAAATAATATAGCATACATTCATCATCACCAAATAATCTGCGCTTGAGTTTTTCCTCAGCAGAACGACCATCACCATCACTTCTATCAAACTCCTCTTCATCAGAGAAGCCAGGCATTTCTTCGTCCCTACTATTCCTGTCACCCTTCTTTAGCCGCTTGAACATTTTACTTGCCTATTTTAACACAAAAAAAAAGAAAAGCACTCTTTCTAGGTGAACGCAAAATCTACCATTATCACAAAAAAAACTCTCTCAAATGATCTCGTAAACACGTGCTGACAGAAGAAAGGTATGTCAAAGAAACGTACAGGCTTTGGACGATGGAAACCAGTTATATTGTTATCCTCCAGTAGCTCATAGTCATCCTCATCGAGCATATAGTTTTTCTCGGACTCTCTGTGCAGGAAATTGAACAAAACTGGTCAGCGTAAACAGCCAAAATTCATGACTCCGAGAGAAGAATACAGGTCAGTGACAACACTACTGCCTTTTCTTCTTCCTCTTCTTTTTACGCCTTTCCTCCTCGTCACTGTTACCCTGGCCTTCGTCCTCCTCATTCTGTTCTTCTTCTTCATCATCAACTATAAACCCATCGTTTTCATATTCATCCTGTCCCTCATCTGCTTAAAGCAAGTAAAAATGCAATACAATATGAAGAGTCGAAAATAAACAACATTCAAAACCAACAGAAATACACCAACCATATTCATCTTCCTCTTCATCATCAGCACGACCATCTCTGTCATCCTCCTCAACAGCATCCCTATCGATACCTTCAACGTCCTCTTCCTCGTAAACCTCATCTACCAGTAAAAACAACAAAAAGGCAACAATCAGAAAAATGGAGAAACGTCTGAATTAGAGGGGGAAAAACAGAAAACAAAGCACCAACACAAATCCAAATTGTACCTTCCTCATCCGAAACAACCCTCCCAGGCATCTTTCCCTCTCGTAATAAATCCTAGCACGGCAAAGTAGCGCAACCTCACCCTCAGAAGCAACCTCGTCGCCGAAAACACAATTGGCCTTCCAAAACGTGCGAGGTACAAAAAGAACGAGTCTTTATGTGACACACCACAGCTGCGGGAAACCCCTAGTTTCGATGATTGGTGGCAGGCCGAAGCGGCAAGGGAAAGAGACCGAGCTCGAACACCAGCCGTCGGAGACGAAACGACCAAAATTCGAAAGATAATCGACGGAGGAGAAGGAATGGGAGCCCCAAACCTCGTAGAGTAGCGGTGGTCGCGGAGAAGTGAGCGTGGAGAAGACGAACTCGCCTTCGGCGGTGACGACCGTCGGGGGAGAGACAAAGAAGTGATGGTCCGGGCGAGGAAACGTCGAAATGGTCCAATTATTGTGCTTATTATCTCTTGCCATTTTACGTTATTATTTAGGAATTAGGGCTCATTTTTCCAGAAGATGCTTTTAAGAAATACTTTTCATTTTTTCATAGTATTTTATATTAGATATGTGATTATAAATACATGATACTTTTTTAAAATTGTATTAAATAAACATTTATTCTTAATCACATAATATATATATATATATATACACACGATATATTAAAGTTCTTGAAATTCACCGATTTCAACTATTAATTTTTAAATAAAAAATCTCAATGAATATAACTTAAATTAAGTTAAAAATTTAATACATCATAGTTTGTAATATAGATTAATAATATAATTAAATTTTAAATTTTAAAAAATAATAATTAAAACAAGAGATATCTTTAGAAAAAATAAAAATCCTAAAAGTACCGTCAAAACACTTTTCTATATTATTTATTAAGGAAACGACACAAATATTCTCTGCAAGAGATGGAATGATAACAATGAATCACTTATTTTAAAATCCTAAAACTGGGTCATTTGGTTTTTTTTTCTTCTTGACTTTATTACCCTTCCTTATGTACCGGCATTTGAAAGTCGTGAGAAGATGGAAGATCCCTGGTTTCTATACAACTTTATCATTCATAAATCATGTAAAATACACAAAAACCACAGAGAAGATGTCAATACCTGTATTTCATAAAATTATTTATTCCTATATCAAATTATACTTTGAAAAACTCCCAGTTCTTCAACCACAACTTGGCAAGCAAGCTTTGCTGTGTTGTGAGAACATGGAAACATTGCCTTTACATCAAGGAGTTCATGGAGAATAACTTACACCTAACTATTTTGCATAAAAGCACAAGTTTTTGTTAAAAGCACTTGAATTCCTCAAGGGTAAATTCATGAATTCAAGGATAGGCAGCCTGGAGGCACATGTTTCTTCTTTCCCCATTATGGTAGCTGCTTTCCTTCCTCCTCTTCCTTGCTTTTCTTCCATTCTTCTTCCTTCTTTCCAGCTTTCGATTCTTTAGTTTAGATGTAAATATGGAGGTCATGAATAAAATCAGCTTATGGTTTAGTCTTTACATAGGGGTGGCATCCCCCCAACAACACAGTTTGCCCTTTGAATCAGATAAACCTTTGGGTTTCCTAGTTACTCTCTTTATTTTTCCTTTCTACTTTCTTTTTCTGGCTTATTGCTCTTTTTACCATTATTTCCCACTACCTTGGGTTTGAAAATTTCAAGATATTACAATGACGATGCTTCAGGCACAAGATTGAGTTGTATTTTAATGCAATATAAGGAAATGTATGATAAGTCTGTAACGAGGAGATTAGAATTCGATTCAAGACAAAATCGTGTTATTCACATTTCAAAAACAAACTGGGGGTATTGCTACCAAATTGAAAGACAATTTTATCAAAAACTTGCAGAGTTTGTAGATGAATTTCTAGTGGGAAAATAGGAAAGCATATATTTCTGGCTTTATCTCGTTTGTTAGCAGATAAAGGTCAGCCATCAACCACCAAGTAGACTTGCAAAACTGGGAGCTATTGTCTCAATGGAACTGGAAATATGTTGCGGTGGGTTTCGTGATAGGATTATATAAGACCAAACTACATCATGATCTAATACGAGTAACAGCAGATAGAGTGACTAAATTTGGACATTTTCTGACAATGAAAGTAATGCATTTAAGAGATGTTTATGCACATAGGAAAATAAGAAAAAGTAAATGAAAGCTGGATAAATTTCACTTTTCTTCTTGTTTGTTCCTCCCCAAACACATTCGTCAACTTAAGCAAATCCTCGTGACCATCTTGCTTGTTCGTCTTTTGCCCATTTCCAATCCCTTCCCATTTGATACAGCTATCAACCTTCGTGCACAACTGCATAAACTTGGTTTGACGCAATCATCCATCACTGAAACAATTGCCTTTACCACTTGTTTAGACTTGGAATCTAACCCTAAACTTGAAACCCTGAAAATAAAATTGACACTTGTTTTATGAGTCAAGAGCCCAAATCATGCTACCTGCCCAACAAAAGTACACTCATTCTAGAATAGATCATTGATAACACAATCCAATATCTTATCAGCAACTAGACTTAGTTGCTAACCCCATATCCAGAACACTGAAACAATACAAAATCGCTACGTAGTGAAAAATAAAATGAACCACTGATCATCATAATGGGTTTCTGATCAAATTCCTTTACCCTTTTACAAATTTTATTACTTTCTTCTAGATTTCTAGATATGCACAAATATTCATTATTCTTCTAGATTTTTGCTAAGTCCTACTACTTTCAGTATCTTGACTTTTTCCGATTTTCATTTTCGCTAAATTTTGTGAGCACAATGGACCCTTAATGGAAAACCTGACTCATGCAGCCATATAGAGATGAGATTGTAAATTGTATGGAGTTCATTATCTATTATTGTTTATCATAGATATCGACAAGATATGATTTAATGCAATGAAAGCACTATTGTTATTAGTTACATTGTTTATAATTGCAATTGTGGGTATCAATGGGTGAAATCATGAGAGTTGCATGTCCTACCACAGCCCACTTGAATGTTGTAGCGTTGTCTTGTAAGTTGCATACAATGGGCATGAACTTCATAAAATCATGTTAATGGCCTAAAAAAATTTAAATATAATATATGTGAAATTGCTATCATATTTTATCTAAGGGAACAATTATCTAACGTAAGGGTATGATTGCCTATGTTTGTTTAATTAGTTGAGGTTAAGACATCTTTGTTAACTTAAATACCAATGACAATGAAAACTCACAAAGCCATGACTACAAATTTTACACTACTCAGTACTACATTGTTGATTGTCTCTATCATACCCTCTGAAGCTGTAGATCAACTTATAGTTTGCTTGCATTGTCATCATCGTAAATTTGTGATTTTTTTTTTTTTTATATAGGAAGAAGACCTAAATAACTTTTCGGCTTGGATATCTTAACAGGAAAATATTGTTGGTTTTGATGATTTTTTCAAAAATATAGATTTTGTTGCATGTTTTAAGTTTATTGTAAGACAATACATTACAGGCAAGTAACTGAAGTATAATTAAGGAGGATCAAAAAAGGATAAAGCTGAAGTACGTTAATAAAGATCAATTAATGATCTTGATGTGTGTGTGTGTGTGTGTGTTTAAAAAGTAGTAGGAAAAAAGGTAAGTTTTGAAATTTAGGAAACTAACAACATGTTTGTGCACTTAAAAAGTAGTAGGAAAAAAGGTAAGTATCTGTAAAAATTTATAGAAAGTAAAAAATAAAAGTTATTTTTCTTTGCATTCTAATAGTTACGTTTATTTTATAATTTTAAAATAATTTTACATTAACATATGATGTACTAAATTATTTTTAGAATCCATAAATTATTTATAGAAATGGTATATCAAAAGATGAACAAGACAGACACAAGAATTTAAGGTCAAAGGAAAAAGTAAAGGTTGAGTGATTGATAACAAATAAGCAAGAGGAAAGATGAAACAAAATGGACGTGAGAGCTTAAAGTTGATTCTTGACCTTTTTGTAAAGGAGAGCTTGAGGTTAAACAATTTGAGAGTAGAAGAAGAGGAGGGTTTCTGGGCTATAAGTTCTAGAGAAGTTTGAAAATGTGATTGGCTATGGAGGAGAAGAGGTAGTGACGGTTAGATGATTTAGTGTGAGTAGAAAAAGATGAAGACCATGAGGTCATTATTCTAAAGGAATTTGAGGAATTAGTCAATGATAATGAAGGAAAAGAGATTGAGGTCAAACGATTCGAAGGAAGCAGAAAAATATGACAACTTTGGGCTCAACATTTTAAAGGTGTTGAGAACATGATTGATAATGAAAGAGAAGAAACAATTAAAATTAGACAATGGTAAAATAAGAGGTTGAGGGCATTAATTAAAGAGATTTCTTGCTTTTTAACAGAAGAAAGGGAAAAAAAAAACTTCTCATATTTATTCGTCAAAAAATGAATGATTCACTTTTTTCACATTTCCATATGTACAAACACTAGAAAATTTGAATTTTTTTTCGTTAATTTTCTTTTCACCACTTCCTTTGTGTATAAGCCAAGATTATAACATGATAAGGGTACAATGAAAATTTCACATCAAAAGAGAAAAAAAACTGTAAATTTAAGAAAAGTGATGTTATTTTATAAAAAGAAAGATACAATTATTAATATTCATTTCTGCCGTAAGTGTTTTTTTTTTTTCTTCATTTCTTTGTCTCACATAACTACTTATTTTTCTCTTTGTGTGCGAAATTTTTCATTTATACGCGTAAACATCTCCTCATATTCAATCTTTTCCGATAGCATAAATAGAAGATGTTCTTCTCACATTTTTTAATATCACATAACGATCTATTTTTCATCTCACATCTAATCCTTTTTCGTCTTCTTGCATCCAATTTTTTTCATCAATAACATCTTTTGTACATCTTATTTTTTTCAACAATTATAAGTCTTAACAACAATTTTCTATTTTGTAAATTTCATTTAGTAGTAAAATTTTCTTGTGAATTACACGTATACTCACCACCTCGATTCAAATAAGTGATTGTCACTAATGTCACGAATATTTCATGAAAAATTCAATATCATTTCCTACATAAAAAATGCACCCCATAAAAATCTACGTATCTTCTACGGCATATTCGACGATAAAATCCTGTTACTTTAAAAAACCTGTTAAAGTGCTCATAAATATCTTCTATGATTCGACCTTTTTTTTTCAAAAAATTTCTATTTACTTATGGGAAAAATCTAATTAAACTAAAAGCACAAGTCAAGAATTGGACCTAAACCCTTTAATAGGAATAATTAGAAATTTTAAAAACCATATATATTTGATTTTTGCTAAGGATGTTATACGTGTCAAGTAAGTATTGCATGTCCAGGTCGAATTTATTTCACGTGAAAGTGTTCTTTTCGTGGGACCCGATCGTCACGAGATCCACCGTTCCGCCACCACTAGAGTCTCTTTCCTACTCATTTCTCTTCTTCTTTTTTTTAAAAAAAATCTTGTTCGTAACTCGTGAAGAGCAGGAGGGAAGCTCAGAAGTCACCAGAGGGGAAAAAAAAAAGGCAACGAGTGAAGGGAAAAAACACGACATCGGACTGTGTTTGCCACTTCGCTTTCAGTGGCGTCCGGAACTTTGTCCACGTTCTACTGCAAACCCTAGAAATCCAGTGGAATGAGGGAGGACAAGGGAGGTGAGGAGGAGAATGGGGACTGAGCTTGGCGGGAGGGAAGGGGAGTACATCTGGGAATGGGGAAGTTGGAGGAGGGGGTGCCGGCAGCTGTTTCCGATGCGGGGACAGTGGATGGAGTCAATTCCGTAAATTCTATGTATCGACAGTGCAGCAGGTGGATCCGGAGGCTTGCGTCGGTGAGGTGCGTCGTGGCGCTCGTTCTTGGCTTGGCTGTGATGGTGTCTGCCGTCTTCTGGATCCCGCCGTTCTTGCGGGAGAAGGGAGAGGACTGGGACGTGGATCCGAGGGAAAGAGTTGGAGGTGAGGATTGCATGTTGCTGTGACTGGTTGTTTTCTGTTTGGTCTTTTTTTTTCCTCTGTAGAAGTATGATGTGGCAGCATTATCCTGCATTGTGGTCACAGGTTCTCTTTTCTTTGATAAAAACTGTTATTCTAAACAGGATCTATGGCATCTCGTTTGTTGAGAATTTTCTTAGATAAGAACTGCATTTTGTTTTCTTTTATTGATTGGAGTGTGACCACTACATGCTGGATCTTTAGTTACAGATTCGATGTATGATTAGCTGAATTATTTGATCTGGCTTCGGACCAGACGTGGATTTATTTTCGCGGAGATTTAGTTAGTTTATTCACACTTCCAACCATTCTTCTCTGGTAAATTGTATACTTGGTTATCAATTTAATTGCATTTTGTTCTGCAAGTACGTTATACTTACAACTACATCTCCAAACTGATCACTTTCCTGGATTCCATACACTGCAAACTACAAGCCAATGTTGAGAAATCTTCAGATATTGTTTTGTTGGGAGTATTTTTTTAGCGTGAATTCCTTCATTCATGAGAAACCTTAGAATATATGTGTCACATTTATCTATCCCTGGAAGGATAAAACCATACAAGGGTGTTGATGCACATCTGCGGTGCATGATGTTGGCACCTGACTCACTTTCAAAAATAAAAGGATGATTTTCTGTCTCAGCTGTTTGTTTTCCTAGAGAGGTTCTACCCTACGCAAACATCAATAAGAAATTTCAATATAGTTATAATATAATGATTTCTCTGTCTTAGTAATTTAATATCAAAGTTTGTGATTTTTACTGCTAAAGTAACCAAATTTTGATTCATTCTGCTCGTGCTCATGTGTTTTCATCAACAACAGTACTTATTTACCTGAAAAGTAATAAATGCTGAAGAAGCCAGTTGGTCAATTGCTGATAAGTCAGATATACTGATGCATCTTCAGTAGAAGAGCTAGTTGCATGGATTAGGGAAATCGGTATTTCTGCAATAACTAATGATAAGACAGCAAGGATTATGTTGAAAACCTATGAGATGGTTAGTGAGAATCCAGGACAATGCGAATTTTACATCTACCATGTCTGATTTTTTGAAAGACAATGGACTTAAAATGGGTAGTTTCCATCTGCATTTGCCTCCTCTATGTTAACAAAAATCCAAGAAGTCAATCCAATATCTTCCTCATGAGATCCTCCCTTGAAGTTCATGGAAGTTTGTTGAATATCCTTAGGTTGGAAAGGAATTTGCAGGACAGGACTGCTTGGTTGTTGGTCAGGTTCTGCAACCTCGTAAACTGGTCAGTTATTTTAAGTTAAGAATGTTCACCGGTCTTAAGCTGCATAAGATAATATTGTTGGAATTTAATAAAATAATATTGTTGGAATTTAAGGTGCAAAACGTGTTTTTGCACTTGAGAGGCTCTTACAAAATAAAAAATATAATACAAGTTCTACTGGTGCTTAATATGAAAAGAATATTATAATTTGTCCAGTTGCCTATTTGTTGAGAAAATCATTTGTTTCATGGCCTACCTTACCACATCTGGTAATAGTAATTTTGCAGGTGATGCCTGTGTTTGGATCTGATTCTAGGTTATGGCTTCATATAATTTTGTTCATGACTAAAATTTCATTTATCCAGTTTTTTGGCTCCTAATAAATGTGCAGTAAGCCAATATCATTTCTTGTTTGGTTCAGGTTTTAGCCATGATGATTTAATGACTGTTTAGAGTTTAAATGGTGGAATCTGAAGCAAACATTGAAACATAGAATAGGCCTTTAATTTGCTACAAGTTCATCCCCTGTTATTTGACTAAATATCAATGAATTAGCTGCAGAACTTTTGCAGTTCTTTTTCCACTCCTGGTTCAGTCAGTCATAAAAAATGATGATGATAACAATAGTAATACAATGTCTCTTCTATTTCTATTTAGCTTCTTCCTTTGAATACCTTACACTAATTTATTTGTGTTTTTCAGCTGATATTATAGCAAGTTTTATGCTACCAAGATCTGTCTTTGAGCTGAATGAAAGTGTTTCCCGTCTTCAATATGACATATATGACGAAATAGGTGTTCCCAATTCTACGGTACTTTCTTAACCACATGCAAGGTATATAGATTGAGTACTTATATTAACATTTTTTTGTTGTCAGGTGGGTATCTTCTCCATTTTACCTATTGGTAGATCAAACTGGACAACTGTGGTGTTTGGGGTTTTCCCTTATCCAACAAAGTCAGCTATATCTTATGCCAGCCTCAGCATTATTAGATCCTACTTTGTGTCATTCATCATACAACAGTCAAACCTCCACTTGACTTCGTCCTTGTTTGGGACTCCATCTTTCTTTCAGGTTCTGGAATTTCCTGGAGGAATAACCATAATTCCTCCACAAAAAGCTTTTCTTCTGCAGAAAGTACAGATAACTTTCAATTTCACCTTAAATTTCTCTATTTATCAAGTGAAAGACAAGGTTGGTGACCTCAAGGATCAGATGAGGGTTGGTTTGCATCTTTCTTTAAACGAGGTTGTGCTTTGTCACTTTCTTAAATACGTCAGTTCTCCTGAACAATCGTTTACTGTTTAACTTGATCAATTACTAACGATCTAAAATGCCTGCAATGAAATTTACAAAAATTCTGAAACCCTTTTCCTTGGTTTATTATGTGAAATATCCAAGATTCACTTATAGGATAAATCTTCTCTACAGTTCACTTACAGTATCATTCTTCTCTTGCTTTCATTCTTTTTTGAAAGCTCTAGTGTTCATTCTTACATTGAAATGAGGATGATAGAAGAGTACCATGGTTTATGTGCTGCAACATGTGAACTTTCTCCTGAAAGTTTGAAGTTCCATTATTGATGCAAGTGTGGCAGTGTGCTGTGCACCTATTGGTATTCCTTATATTATATTTTTTTTAAACTCCAAAGATTATATTATGATACTCAAATTATATTACTCTTGTGTTGTTACTGATCTATAAATTATATTGTTATTGAATCATGCTTTTCTGGGATTAAAACTTTATAGTAAGTTATATTTGGGCCATCATTCATCAAATTTATTAGAAATGGAACTTTCAAAATGTAAAGTTTTTCATTTTATTTTTAATATTTTCTCTGGGTCTATTTGATGTCATATCCCTTGTACCTTCTCACATGCATTTTAGCTTATTGTGCTTTTGCACTGCAAATTAGGTGAATGAAATGCATGGGCCGCAAAATTGATAAAACCGGTACAATCCTAAAATCAATACTTTCTGGTTAAAACACACATTCATCCTTGAATGTGCTAAAAGGTTCTAAAGAAGACTCCCTTATTAAGGGTTAAATTTCAAATATTCCTCCCTTAAGGAGTCACTTTTTTGGCAATTGAACTGTCCTTATGTTTTCAATTAACAAAAAAGTCAAGAATATATGCAAAATGTTAATCTAATGTATTTATTTTTTGTACAGCAGAATTTGTATGTTACTTTGACAAATTTGGGTGGCTCAACAATAAGGCCACCAACGATTGTTCAGACATCTATTCTGCCTGCAATTGGTCAACCTTCTAATTCAAGGTTGAAGGAATTGGCTAAAGCTATTGCAGGTTCTCCAGCAAAGAATCTAGGTCTCAATCACACTGTATTTGGCCGAGTAAAGCAGATTCGCCTCTCCTCTTATCTGCAACATTCACTTAATGGTAGCAGTGGAGGTAGCACTTCTAGGTCACCAAGCCCTACTCAACTACATCCTACACACCACCCCCATCACCACCACCACCATCACCACCACCACCACCACCACCACCACCAACACCATCACCATCGTCATCATCATCACCACCACCACCATCACCACCACCAACACCACCATCACCACCACCACCACCACCACCACCACCACCACCAACAGTATCAGAGTATTCCTGCAGTTCTTGCATCATCTCCTCGACACAATTATCTGGCTCCATCTCCCTCTGGTTGCCATTTTAAATTAACATCCTGCCAAACATTTCCTACCGCAGAACCCATTTTCCCTTGGAAATCCTCTCCTAATCCATCTACTCCATCTTCATCTATGGAGGCAGGATCTTCTCTGCTTCCTGCAGTATCTTTTGCTTATATACAACCTCCAAGCAAGAGCAGGACACACAGCGAATTGCCACAGAAAATGTTGCCTTCTTCATGTGAGTTTCTTCTTTTCTTTTTAATTTCCTTATACCAGACAGCATGCATGTTATATGACGTATGAACTATTCTTTGGTCCATTTATCTTTTTGTTTTTTGGTTATACTTTTATTTATTTATTTTAGATTCTGAAATGGTCAATTTTTTCTTTCACATTTATTATTGTTATGCAAATGGATAGTGCAATAGCACTAAGTGCGGATCATTCTTTTTTGAGTGTGAAATTCTACAAGAATGATTTGAATACGAATAACTAGCAGTTTTGGTACACAAAAATATTCACTAAAGTTCCTTTTCGTTTAGATGAACTCATGTATGACACAATGCTATTGCCAATTGTCTTGATATCATACTCATTGATTCCTCCAAAATAGCTTGTAATGACTATCATCAATTTTTGCAGTGAAGATTCCCTTATTTGAATTCCCTTGTCAACAAGGATTCAAATTTCAGTATCAAAAATTAATCTTATAGAAAAAGAAAACGTATCGAAGATCGAGAATTGTATCAGTAGAAACATAAATTTTATAGGTAATTATCATGTATAAAATGTTAATTAAATACAAATATAGTAGTATGTATGGCTACTCTTAAATTATGTCAATTATAGTAGGCCCTTTCTTTTATAAGTCAAAGAACAAAATTGATTTTTTAATAAGTTCCTCTTTTTTAAACATAATTTTTAGGTGATATTTTTTATTTTGTCTTCTCTCTTTCCATTTTTTCTTTTTTTTCCTAATTATTAGATATCTTGTTTTCCTTTGTTCAAAAAAAACTTTTTCAAGTGAAGGAGAAATATATCTCCTTTATGTGAATCCCTTTTATTATATTTGTCCTTTTAAAAAAAAACATATTTATCCTTTTTATTTTTTTTGGCTATCTATTTTGATTTTTAAATCAATGCTTATAATGTAATTAATATTTAAAAAAATCTCATGTGAATTAATAAGAAAACTAGAAAATAAAGTTTGTGAATTAATTTTTTAAAAAATAAAAAATTATATATTTTTGTGATTTTTATTACTTCCACCATTTGTTAAACATAATTTTTTATTTAATATTTTTTTCTTTTATTTTCTTTTTTTCTTTTCTTCTTTTTCTTATCCTTCCTTTCCTTTCTTCTTTTTTTTTCATTTTTTCTTTCCTTTCCTTTTTTTTCCTTATTTCTCCTCTCCTCATGTATGTCACAACCTTCTCTTCGTCTTCTTCCTTTCCTTTTTTCCCATTAGAAACCCTAATGGGTTATGATAGTTGCAAAGGTTTCTAGCGATGTCTTTAACTTTGTCTTCCTCTTCAAATGATATCTTCTTTTTCTTCATTTTCTTCTACCAATGATGCCTCCATTTTTGTCTTCTTTCCTTCTTTTGCTATAAAATAATGACGACTTACTGACAGAAAAGCTTCAATGAATCGATCAATCCGATGCACAAATCAACCAATGTGACTTGCTATAGCTCAAAAACTACTATGATTCTAATGTCCCCACGAAACAACACCAATCTAGAAGGAAGAATCATTAGAACCTTAATGATAATTGAAATACATGCTATTTCGGTATTGTTAATCTGAAAAATTAATCCAGATCGATGATTTTTTTGTTAATCTAGATCAATTTTTTAATCTTTGCTTGCCGGTTTCATTAATGTTTTATTTTTTTGAAATGCCATGTATATTTCAAATAATATGCTGTGTTATAATTATCTTTGTTCAAAATCTCCTTGTTGCTGCTAGGTTTGAGCAAAGTGCTGTAAACTTCTGCTTGTATAAGACAATCATCCCATAACATGCCAGTATGATATGTTTTGTACTTAATAATTTGTCTATGATATTGATTTTGTGGTAAATAGATGAGAAAAGTCACATATGGATATTGGAAAATCAGAGCAACAAGTACATTAATCTCCTAATACTGTGGTTGATGTGCAAGTTGATAGGGAGATTGATATGCAAGTTGAGGTTGGTAGGAAGTATGGAACCTCTTGCTCTTGTATCATTGGTTGTGTGGATAATTAAAAATAGAAGTTAGGTCTCATCTATTCTATCCTTGTTCACTTCCTTGACTTGGAGGCAGATTATATGAAAACCTCATTCTTCTTGACTGTGCGTTACTGAAGTAGTAATTAGAATGTTCATAAGAAGAATCACTTTCATTAACATTTTCATGTGAATCATTAACACCCCTAGTATCAAAAACATTGAGGATACCTCTATTAAGTTTGTTAGAGTCAATTAGAGATAAATTATCGTCCCTTGATATAGTGTAAAAGGAATGTGCCATGACCTAAAGGATACTAGGCTCTATAATCTTAATCATGTGCAACATGAGTATGTCTAAATTCTGTAGTGAAATGGTTAAGTTACCTTGATACATCTTCTTCATCATTTACTGATGGTGGTGATTTCTAGATTCCTTAAAGAGAATTACATTTTCTCATAAGTTAAAAATTAGGAATTTTTTAAATTTAGAAATTTGACAGTAAAGGTTGTTCCACTATTATGGAAATCACAGCCTATGATCCCGGAAGTCTGGAGAGGTTCCACCGTTTGGAAATCATAGTTTATAATCCTGGAAGTCTGGAGCTGTCTTCTCTCTCCATTTCGTGGGGATAAGATTTCATTATATGGATCCTTTCTATATTTGGTAATCCGCTTTGGTGGATCGTTGGGATTATCATGCAATGGATATCTCAGTTTGCCCTATTGCATCTTAGAATCCAGAGATTCTTTGAAAGTTTCCGTAGCTCTATGGTTTTCTTGAAAATATGAAAGGAAACCGAGAAATACAAGGTTTCCTCCACTCATTAACTACAGACAAACGTACCATATGACCGAACGTCCACTCACAAAAAGTACTATTTGTATTTATCTTGCTTATTTGGAACTTAAATCTCCACAGAATGATTAACACCAGGTGCCCACGTAATTTTAGAAAGCCCTGGAAAAACAAGCTTCTTCCCTTTCTACCTTTAAAAATTTAAAATTCAGGATCTCCACGGCTTCCGTGAGTAGATCTTCAATTATTGCTTTATAACTTCTGACGTTACTTGTTAGTGGTGTTAAGGATCAAATTCTTTTTTAAGATCATGACATTTGAATAGTGTCCATTCAAAGTGCTAACAGGCCCGGAACATGGTATGCACAGGCTGTACTTCAGATTTTCAACCTGTCCATTGGGCGCTTGCATCACTACTTGGTTTGTTGGTTCATTTTTAATGAAGCACAAGTTCCGTTTGCAGCTTTTGCGATGCGGCTTTCAGTCTTTTGTTGCTGTTGATGTTGTACAAGATGGTAAATTTGTTTGTAACATCCCATCTGAATGGTTATTTTTGTGTATAAAATACACAGCAAGCGTGTTGCCAGGCTGAAGCCGCAAAGGTGGCAGGCCTTTGTAAACGTGTACGAGTATGGTTGTCATGTACGAGTAACATCCGGCCTTTCAGAGGCCGGGTGCCCCTCGCTCCTCAGGCTTTCATTCTCTCCACTACGTATCCACTTGTGTATCCACTTGTGTAGCCATTGCATTCGGCCGATGAGGGGAGATTGGAAATGTTAGGTATTTTTTTTAATAGTATTAAAGTAACTTTATAGATATTATTATCAGATGACCATACATAGTAAAATTTTCATTTAAATTAAATAAGTATTGATCTTTGAACTACAGGTTAAGGTTTTTTTTTTAACTTTTAATCATTGATTTTTAAATAAAAATGCCATAATGAATGTAACTCATTATAGCTAGATTAAATAATTGTTTTTAAATTTGAAATTAAAAATATTAATAAAAAATGATGCCACCAAGAACGTTTTTCTATTATCTGAAGCAAAACCCTCGGAGGAATGTTCCGACGGTTTAAATCACCGTAGATGGCATTATTGTATTTTTCGGTACAAGAATTTATTGAAGAAATAATTACAACTTTCTTAAATATTCTTGTAAATTATGAATTACTTTTTGGTAAATTGTTGAATGGTTTACGGTTACTTTATTGAAAAATACAATCTTAAGATCCAGTCGTATGCCTTGTTTCTAATACGACTCTCTACGGTAAGCATTGATTACAATCAGTTCGCTAACAAGGATTTACATTTAGAAAAAGATTTCTATACGTGCGTAGAATTCTTTTTCTTGAAAACTCTTAATCCATATTTTCTTCCGATTACTTTTCCTCCGAACCTAATGGGTATAAACCGCCGTTGCCTTTTTCACCTTTTTTTCTGTCAGAAATGCAATTTTGTGTTTGCTTAGGGTTTTAAGATATCATACTAAACAACCCTTCTTACGCTTGTTGAATTTAAAATTGAACTAAGACTAATGTTTTGTTGTTCGTAATCTTATTACATTATTTAAGTAAATTACAATATTTGATAATCAAATATAAATTAATTACGAGATTATATATAAAATACATTTAACATTTAAACTCATTTTATTAGTTAACGTCCTAAAGAAATTATTTTTTTATAATCAGATTTCAAAGTTTATATTTATAAAAAACTCAAATATTATAATCCATGTAAAAAAGCAATTTAATTATATTGCATCACACATACAATTCCAATCACACAAACATATCTTAAAGACCATTGGATGGCAACAAATTCGTCGAAAGTGCTTCATATGTCTTAAAATTCCACTCACGTAAACCACCCCTTCTTCGGTAAGCAACTTATCCGCCTACGGATTGACTGCACCATTATTCATAAATTTTCACACCCTCCAACATACTCATTGAGATAGACATCTAAATTCATGAATTTGATAGAAAATTTCTTATTCAGCCTATTAAGATAAGCAGAGACCCAGAAAACAGTATAGACAACATCATCAAACGCGGGCAAATTTTACAATGCTTTGTTAGGTCTTTGATTAATAAAATTTTGATGAGAATAGAATATAATTTGTGATCTGATGCATGTACACGAGTTATTTTAAACAACGTATACAAGAAAATGAAATTGACCAAACATAAAAAGAAAAAACAAAATTAAAAAACTTCTAGGAAATCAACAAGAAAGGACTTCAAACATGCAATTCAAGTTTCACAATTTTATAAAGTTCATTTATGATAACTGATGCAGTTTTTGTTTAGAGTTGCCGGAGTGAAAATGTAAATCCCTAGAATGCTCTCATCCCACTCACACATACTAAATTTTTCACTCACAAATATTTAGTGTGATATTAAAAATGCATGCATAATCACCACCCACTTAAAAATAATTTTAAAAGATTTGTAGCATGGTGTTTAATTTAAATTTTCTGTGCCACAAAATTGACAAATCAGTATAAAACATAGCCATACCATTATGGCTGATTTGGACAACATAAAGCTTTTAGAACAAAAATAATATACTGATTTTAAAAAATAACATACTAATTTTGTAAAAGAAAGACTATCTGATAAATGATATACCATTGACATAACAATGAACCAAATGAGTTGATTGTTATGACCATTAATATGCCATTGACAAAAATGGCATACCAATTAGATAACCCTTGCAACTTTTTCTACTTGTTGTCAGTGCATCTAGAGGTTATTCAAACTTATAAATATGAGCATATAGTACATGAATTTTCTAAAAGACTACTTGAAATGCCTGATGCTCTCTAATACTCCACTCCAATTTTCTAAAAGCAAATTCACTTATTTTCCTCACTCTCTTAAAGATTTCTTGCAAACACTTTTGAGTTTTTACTTCAAATCTTTTGCATGAACACAAGGAGAGCTTTTCAAGGTCTATTGCTTCCAGTGTAAAGTTAATTTAACAAGGTTAGCTCATTAGACTATGACAAAGACTCTTGAGCTATAAGGAGGATGAATTATGCAAAAATGGTTTTATGATAAATAGGGGCAAGACTTGACAAATTTGCCAAAAAATTGTAAAAGGATAAGGGTTGACCAAAATAACATTAGATTAATTTAAGCTCAAGTGGATTACTTGAGTGGATGTAATCTGGATTGTAGGTGATTGATGTTATGCTGTCAGCAGGACTTGGAGCTTAACAAACTCGTTGTGGAGATTGACTTTAAAGTGGTGTTGGACATGCTTAGAATGGGAAGATGTTCCTGATGGCAGGTCTTCGCTTTTTGGGTTCAGATTGTGAATTTGGTCCAACAAGTTTACTCTATCACTGTGGCAGATCGGTTGGCTAAAGACGGGGCTAAATGAAAGGCTACTAAAACTTATAGCAATGTCAAGGACTTTCCCAGTAAGTTAGAGGAACTTGAAGGTTGGATATGTGGGGTTTATTACTCTGGTTTACCATTGTTTTTCCTCTTGCAATTCTATGGCTTAGACCCAGTCCGCTTGTAATCTTTGTTTTTGAGTCCCCTCTCCATAAATAGATCAGGGAGTTTAGAAAAAATGTAATCTAGAAAACCTTATAGGTGACTTGGACATCATTTCTCTAATTTACAGAATTACATCTTCATAAGGAAAAGGAATACGTACAAAGTAATCAAAATCTATGTTATTTGTAGTCTATTTTATTGTTTCTTACCTCTTCTTTAGAATAGAATTCAATTTAATTGAAAATTGATATATCTTTCGTACATAATTGCATTACATTTTAAATAGTTATATAATGAGATTAAAACTCACTATTCACTTAAACCATCTGATTCTAACATGCTTTAATCATATGAAATAATTTCTAAAATCTTGGAATGAAAATACATTACTATCACATAAAATGAAGAACAAAGATGGAATAACAATATTTGCCAAACAAGATCAAAGCAATTTTTCCAGTTGTATATATATAAACCTGTGGTAATGCTGAATTTCAGTAGCTTGCAAGTTGTCCGTGTATATTAACTCACTTCACGAGTTGCAGTGTTGGTGTAATCACAAGTGCATCACATTCTCAAACAACTCTGAAACGATAATAGCAGAAGCTCCTCCAATCACCAACGCAAGAGTCAATTTTCCACCTGGAACAAGTGCGGGTGGTCTTGATGACTCTGAAACATTAGAATATCTCTCTTTCCAAGACATTACAGCGGGAAGAATTCCAAATAGAACGAGGTCTGCAAGCAATATTAATGATAAAATTATTTAAGAGTCTATTTTAGCCTAGATAAAAGGACTATGAGTGACAAAATGGATCATATGACCAATAAATAAACTTGTCAACACATTTAATAAACATGTTAAGATTGACATTAAATAAATTTAGGTCATAAATCTAATAACCTATTTTACCTATTTATTAAATGAAACAAATTTAGATTCAATACATGTAACCCATTAATGACCTATCAACCGTTATAAGAATTTTTTCTTCGGTGTGTGTGTATGTATATATGATATCATTATTATATAATGCACAATATCACACTATATATTTATTCATTACTTATGCAATATCCCTGCAACGCCTAAACTAGGTTTGTAAATAGATAGTTGAAATCCGAAATTCAATAAACCTCAATTAGAGTTTGAAATCCATATCTGAAAAATATTTAGAATGAATTTGGGCATGCATGACATCTATCAATTAAAATCTGATTCAAATTTGTTTACATATTTAATTAGATATCAATATATCTGACAAAATTTATATTTATTATTTTATCATCATATTTATATTTATATAGACAATTATTAAATAATGAATGCAACTAATTATAACGTAGACTAAATAATTATATAATTATTTTTAATTTTTAAATTTAAAATGTTAACAAAAAATGATGCCAGTAATAACGTTTTTCTATTATCTGATAGTAAGTTTTGCTTGTTTTGACAATAACGATCAATGAAACACAGACCCACAGGAGAATGTTCCAACAGGGTTTAAAACACCATACGTGGCATTTTAGTATTTTTCAGTAAATGAATTTATTGAAGAAATAATTATATTTTTCTTAAAAAGTCATGTAAATTACAACTTTTTTTTTCAGTAAAATGTTGAATAATTTCATGGTTAGTCGTAAGTTGAATAATAAATACTTCTTTGTTAAATACAAAAAAACATTCAACTTTATTGAAAATACAAGGAATTCTATAATCCTAAGATCCAGTCGTATTAGATCATATACTCTTTTTCCAATATGATTCTCTCCAATAGCATGGACTACTATCAGTTCGCTAAGTATTTGCATTTAGAAAATGTTCTCTATTGGTGTATAGAATTCTTTTTCTTGAAAACTCCTAAACAAAACTACCGGACAAAAATCCAATATTTCCTTCCAACTACTTTTCCTCCAATCCTAATGGGGAAACCCTAGTTGCTCTTTTTACCTTTCTTTAACACAAATGCACTTTTTGCGTTAATGGTTTTAAGGTATCAATACAAATTTTCACTTTGAAATGCCTAATAATACTCTCTTACACTTCAATTTTCTACAAGGAAATTCATTTATTTTCCCCACTCTCTCAAAGATTTCTTGCAAACACTTAGTTTTCACTTCACATCTCTTGCACCAACACAAGGAAAAAGCTTTTCAAGGAGGTCTAACACTTCAAGTATAAAGTGAACTTAGCAAGCTTAATTCCTTGGACTATAGTGAAGACTCTTGAGCTATGAGGAAGATACATGGATTATGCGAAGATGGTCTTATGACAAATAGAGATGAGATTTGACAGATTTACCAAGAAATTGTAAAGGACAAGGGTTTGACCAAAATAACATCAGATTAATGTAAGCTCAAGTAGAATACTTAGTGAATGTAATTTGGATTTAAGTGAATCACTATAAATTTTCTAATGTTATTTATAGTTCATTTCATTGTCTCTTATCTCTTTTTTACAATAGAATTCAATTTAATTGAAATTTGATATATCTTACATAATTCCACTGCAATTTAAATATTTACATAACTAGATTAAAACTCACTATTTACTTCCCTTCAATGAAACCATCCGATTCTAACATGCTTTAATCATATGAAATAATTTCTAAAATCATGGAACCAAAATACATAACCATCTCATAAAATGAAGAACAAAGATGGAATAACAATAGCCAAAACAAAATCAAAGCAATCTTTCCGGTTGTATATATATAAACCTGTGAAAATGCTGAATTTCAGTAGCTTGCAAGTTGTCCTTGTATATTGACTCACTACACAAGCTGTAATGTTGGTGTAATCACAAGTGCATCATATTCTCAAACAACTCTGAAACGATAATTACAGAAGCTCCTCCAATCACCAAGGCAAGAGTCAATTTTCCTCCTGGAACGATCAGGGGAAGCCTTGATGACTCTGAAACATCAGAATATCTATCTTTCCAGGACATGGCAGCAGGAAAAATTCCAAATAGAACGAGGACTGCAAGCAATATTAATGATTGAATTATTTAAGAGTAAGCTACAGATGAGTTTCAGAGTCTATTTTACCCTAGATAAAAGGCTTATGAGTGACAAAATGGCTCATGACCTATAAGTAAACTCACCAACACACAGGGTCTGTTTATGTATTCAAAAAGTAAGAAAATGAAAGTCAGAAATTGAATGAATTCATAGGAAATGGAAAGTAAATGAGCGTAATTTTCTTTCCTCCACTTTCTTCATGTTTGTGCTTGGTTTAGAATGGTATACCGTTGAATAAGCAAGAACCCAGAGAACCCATCCAAACAAGACAGACGTCCATGGCTGCAGCAACATCCATCTCCCAATTCTTAAGCCCCTACACCTCTCATAGGCTCAATCTTGGGCTTTGAACCTCCCACGACCTCCTAGGGGGAAGCAAAACAACGATTTAGTGCCAACCAACCACCTCTACTATGACTACCATCTGCTTGGTGAAGGTGGCAGAGATAACAACCTTCAAAACCCAAATCTCGATGTCCCATGTAGAGAAGATTATGGTGAGGAAAAAGAATGGATGAAAGAAGGGTCTCCTAGACAGATGAGTGTTACATGAATAGGTGGAAGAAGGAGCTTGTAGATTGATTAGTATTACACAAACAGACAAAAGAAGGGCTTGAAGATTGATGAGTATTACACAAACAGACAAAAGAAGGGCTTGTAGATGGACAAGTGTTACGTGAATGAGTGGAAGAAGAGACTTATAGACGATACACTAAATGAAACTTTCACTTTCCAAGTGCACAAGCACTAGTATTTTCAGAATTTATTTTCCCTTACTTTTATTTCCTGACGGAATTCAACAATTTTTCTTTCTATCAATTGAATTTCATCAAACACTAACCCCTCCTTAGTGTACAAAACTCCCCTTAATAAACATGTGACATTAAATAAATTTAGGTCATAAATGAAATAGCCTATTTATTAAATGAAACGAATTTAGATTCAATATATGTAACCCATTAATGACCTACCAACCCTTACAAGAAATTTTTCATGTGTCTCGCATGTACATATGATATCATTATTATATAATGTGTACTATCATATTATGTATTTATTCATTACTTATGCATTTTACTTATACAATATCCCTGCAACACCCAAACTAGGTTTGTAAATAGATGGTTGAAATCCAAAATTCAATAAACCATAATCAGATTTTGATATACATATCTGAAAAATATTTAGAATGAATTCAGGTATACATGATATCTATTGATTAAAATCTGAATCAAATTTGTTTACTTATTTAATTGGATACCAAGATATCTAACAAAATTTTATTTTTATTTTTATTTTTAAATGTATTATTTTTTCATCATAATTTTATTTATATTTATATTTATAATGTTTTAATATAAATAATCATATTCAAATTTGAATGCCTTAATTCAAACATTCAAATTAAGCTTTTTACAGAAATTCTAGAGCATCAATATGAAATAGTGATATTCAAATTTAAATTTTCGGATTTGGATTTCTAGATTTGGATATTTAAATTGATTTTTCGAGATTTGGATATTATCCAAATCTAGATTTTTGGATTTGGACATTCAGATTGAGTCTTCCCAGATTTAGTATTACCCGAATTCAGATAAATATGTCAGATAAAAATTCAGATATTTAAATGGTTATGTAAATATTAATTAAGCATATTCAGATTATCTACAAATTAAACGGATACAAATTTGGATACAATTCTATCAATTCAAACCCACTCTATTTACGTACCTTACTCAAACCCTAAAATCATTGTTCCCTAATATGGATTATGGTTATGTAGTTCTAATCTAAATAGTTAACCAAATGATTTTATAGCATGTAACAGATTAATAGGTTAAATAAATTAAATAACTTAAATAGGTTATATAAGTTGAGGAACATATGTAACTTGTTAACTTCATAAATAAGTTAAGCATGTTGGCTTAGGTTAACTTTTGTTTATAAATGTGTTGAATTTAGGTTGGGATTTCTAACACATTCATTAAACAAGTAAGATTCAAATATTCAAATTAAGCATAAATGAACTGCATCATAAATGACTCGAACCCAAACCTAACTCGGTGATCATTTTGTCAATCCTAAGAAGGATCACACACATGTAGGACACTATAGAGATTTATCTAAATGTAATGCACATGAAATTGCTATTTTTAACTTCAAGGGAACAACAAGAATTATATCATTCAATATTCATGTTAGAGCTTTATTATGTGTTAAGTGTTGTGTGTTAGGTTATTTGGGTATATGAATCCTTCACCCTATATAGTTACCATGTTGTATCTCCTGTAATTCTCATCAATTAGATTCTCTTCTCTTCTTCACCTCCTCTCCTAACATGGTATCGAGCTAGGTTTTGGTCCTGCCTAGGGGAGCCATCCACGCTTGGAGGAGACATTTGCACTTGGAGAGTAGCCTGGAGGACGACCACCCATCCTTACGCACGCCCGCGCATAGCGCCTTGCACGCGTCGAGCACACTTGATGCACAACTTGTCCTACACATGTCCAACACACTCGACATGGGTCTCACCTTGTGCACCATTCTGCAGGAAACCTTCCAACCTTGCATGCGTCTCATGTGATCAGGCGTCCTTTGCGCGTCGTGTGGAACTAGGGTTGGACTAGTGAACGTGTGCTACTGACTGTGACGAAGGGAGCATCGATGGAAGGAGGTGGCTGTCACCTTGAATGGTGACTAGTGGAGGTTTCTAGGTCAGTTAGAGTTGCTGACCTTGGTGCAGAAGGTGGCTACTGAACCCATCGGTGTTGCAGAAGGGGGGGCTACTGAACCTACAATTTTTGCTTGGGATGACTTTCAGGAAATCAATGATTCATCCCTTATTTGGACTGTCAATGAAGCTTAATGAACTCAATTATCATACATGATCCTTGAGCTTCCTCACCTTTGTGGCTACACAAAAGAAGAGCAAAGCATCTTACCCAACTGTCGATGGACATCAAGGATGTTATGTATAATGATTGGTTTGTTGATGATGCTACTATCATCACTTGGTTGGAAAATAATATTGAACCCTCTGTTGCTAAAGGTGTGATGATGCTTCACCTAGTCAAGTTGATATGGGACACTCTCAAGCAAATGATTTGCAAACTAAAAGGGGTTATTTATGGGTTGAACCAAAGTCTACAAGTTTGGTTTGAGAGGCTGAGTAGTGTCTTATTTGTTAAGAGATTTCGAAGATGTATTGTTGATCACTCAGTCTTTATTCACAGATCTAATAAGGAGTATACTATTCTAACTATATATGTTGATGACATTCTTCTCACAAGTGATGATAGTAAGGGCATTGTCAAAACCAAGGAGCATCTCGCCAAAGTCTTTGAAACTAAGGACCTAAGGCAACTAGGATACTTTCTAGGTGTTGAGTTTGCATACTCCAAGGGAAAGATGATGTTGTCACAGAAGAAATATGCTCTTGACTTGTTAGTAGAGACAGGTACTTTAAGGTGCAAACCTAAGGCAACACCAATTGAGCAAAGTCCCTCATTTTAGGACTCATCATCAAAAGAACTACCAGATCCTAGTAGCTAACGAAAATTAGTGGGTAAACTCATTTATCTCACTATTACTAGGCCCGACATTGTATACACTATAGGACTGCTTAGCCAATTTATGCATCAACCCAGAATGGTGCATTGACAAAGGGCCCAAAGGGTGCTTGCCTATATCAAAAACACTAAGAAAGGGACTGTTGTATCAGGATCATGGACATCTGAAGGTTGAAGCCTTCTCAGATGCTAACTTTACAAGGGACAAAGGAGATAGGAAATCTACTTCAAAGTATCTAACCTATGTGAGGGAAAATTTGGTCACCTAGAAGAGTAAGAAGTAGAGTGTGATATCTTGTTTTAGTGCAGAGGCCGAATATAGAACTATGAGATTCACTAGGTGTGAAATGGTATGGCTCAGTTCTCTGTTAGGAGAACTAAGACTGGAAGTTAAAGAACCAATGATTATGCACTGCGACAACCAAGCTACTATTTACATTGTCAAGAATGAGACCTTCCATGAACGCACCAAGCACATTGAGATAGATTGTCATTACATCAGGGATTTAGTCACAAAAGGAGTTGTTCGCACACCTCACATCTCCTCCACTGAAAAACATGTAGACATTCTTACCAAGGCTTTGAATCATAAGTCTTTTAATTATCTTTGTAACAAGTTAGGATTAACAGATATATACTCTCCGACTTGAGGGAAAGTGTTAAGAGTTTTATTATGTGTGTTAGGTTATTTGAATATATGGATCCTTCACCTTGCATATTTACCTTGTTGTATCTCCTGTAATTCTCATCAATCAAATTCTCTTCTCTTCTTCACCTCCTCTCCTAATAATTCAGATTCCAACAGCCTAGAGAATTCAAATCTCAGGACCATGTGTAATAAGAAGCAAATTACATTTCCAGCAAAACTCAACGTCAACAAGCATGCAGTGTAGGATATCTTTTTAATCTGTCTCATGAGCTAGCCATCAATTTTAATTTTTAAGTCCTAACCAATCAGCCTACTGAAGAAGCCTATTTTGGAAGAATCACTTATGGAAAAATTTTCAGTGGGTCTATTGAGACGGTTCTATTAAGCACAATGATACTTATGTGCACCATTTTTCATGAACTTGACATTTGTCCTGTTTCTACACATGTATTTTGTTAGAGAATATACTTGTTGACTATTCTTCCCTCAACCGCATGAAAAATCTGTAACTTATTTGGTTTCCACTAGGCGAACTTGGATTGATGTCAACATATACTATTTCTGTAAAAAAGCTGCCGGATTAGGTTCACATGTAGGCCATCACGTGCCCTATAAAACAAATGTGACATATGACATTAATCTATAGAATGTTTTATATGTTAACTATATGCATTTAACACAAACTATAATAGAAACCAACATTAAGTAATTAAGTTGGCTAAAATTGTGTAGACACATATTCATTACTAGAGTTCAAATCCTAATGCCTACTTAGCAATTTCAAAACATACAGACTAGAAGAGAGAGTGACAATCTGTATGAGCATTAATAATATCTCTTCACACTGTAAATTTCTATCTGCAAAATATCATACCTCCATAAGTTCCTGCAACGTCCAATGCTTTGAAGAATATCTCAGGGTCGAGCAGTGATAGTATTAATGGTGGAATTAGAGTCAAAATATATGGCAGAGGTTTGTTCTCTCCAGCAGGTAGTTTCAGAACTGTAAATTCCCAAAAAGAATGGGAAGAAGGTAAAGCAAAGTAGTTAATTGATTGCACAGATATACAGAGGTACTTCATTCTTGCACATGCATGCATTTTATTACACCTTCCTATCCATGGGGATACATTTTAACTAAGCAACTTGCTATCATCAGATAGTGGAATTAAGGTATTGATGTTGTTGTCATGCTTACTCTTGTGTATGCTTATGACATTGGTGTGGATTTTTAATTCTCAAGAAAAAGCAGAAATCAGATCAACTAGTATTATTCAAGGATCAGAAAAAATCTTTTTCTCCTCACTAAAAAACCTTTTCAGGTGCTGAATTCTTAAGAACTTACAGTCCGAAAGGAAATCAGAGAGTCCCAAAACAAATCCAATGTATGATGTTGCAATAGCAAGCAATGAAAACAACTCAATGATTGGCTGCATAAATACATCAAAACAGTCAGCAGGAAACAATGGTGCCATAAAAATTTTATTACAGGTAAAACTAACTGAAATTTGGCAAAACAGAAATATGGTAGGGTAAAACTCACTCCAATGGTCCCACTGTTGGATCGCAGTAGCACCAATGGATCAGCTATCTTGTCACTGTTTGTCTCAATATATGGAATGGTCCCAAGTATCACCGCATCCCACATAATAAATAAAACAAGGGGAACAGCTGTTCCGAAAATTATTGCAGTCCTGCAATTCAATGAATTCATTTTAAGGCATAAATAACATGTGATAGCTACACTCTAAACAACCATTAAGTAGAGCCATGCATGCCTAATTCAATTTGAAATATATTATGAGAATTTTTATGGACATCATCAAGATTTACAAAAGTGGAACACTGCCATGAAAATGCAAAATATCCAAGAATGTCAATGAATGTAATGCAAGGCCAAGTATAGCACTTAGTAATGCTGGTTTTGGGTTGGAGTACCTTAAAAACTGGTCCACTTGTAGTTCATTGAAAAAAATAGACAAGTTGAGCCCCAAAATGACATCCCTGAATTTGAGCCAAATAACTAGGAATTGATTTCACTTGAGAAATACCCTTTGATGAGGTATATCACCCACTAATTCAGAAATCTATCAAGTTCAATGTATCATAGATACCACGGCAGTAGCGGATGTATAGATGGAATATATTGAAGATCACCTTCATTTATGGTTTTGAAGATTATCAAATAGATCATGCTGATATGGCATGAGGAACATTAACAGTCGTTAAGAATGATTATTCCAGCTATACTAGGATATTAAAGTATGTCTACTTTAAAGTTCAAAGACCTACCAGAATGTTACTTTCAAACCAATTAATAAAACAGAAACCATTTGATTGCATTATGATAAGTCAATCCTGTAACGGCACATTTAGGAGAGTCAAAAAGACCAAAACCTAGTGTATGGAACAATCAATGTATGATCTAGGAAGGGTCTAATTTTACACAAGCACGTCTTCGTAAATGGAGAGATTGCTTTCTAAGATTTGAACCCATGACCCTGAAGCCATAAGAAAGCAACTTTATTGTTGCATCCTTATCATCTTAGGAGAAAAATTATAACATATAATAACAAACTGAACCATAATCACACTACGTGGAGTCAATCATACAAATTCTTTTCTTTCAAATATTTGTTTAAATTATATAAATTTAAATCTTTTCTTACAATTTCTAGTCAATTATTTTTAGACTTACTTATACTTCTTTTAATTTCTTTTACTCTAATTAAATATCCTCTCCTAACTGACACATTCCTTGATTTTTTTAAGATATGACCAAACTACTTAAGTTAATTTCTCTTATCTTCAATAGGTACAATTTCTACTCTATTTCTGATCAAATCATTATTTATGATTACCACTTTTTTTTGTATTACCACTCATCCAAGCATACCTATATTACTAACACTAACTTTTTATATTCGATCATATTTTACAGTAAATATGGCTAGATGAATAGCAGTTTTATAGAATTTTCCTTTTAACTTTAAGGGTATCCTCTTATCACATAATACTTTAGAAACATTTCTCTATTTTATTCACCCTACTTTAATCCTATAAATAACATCTATAATTTCACATTATTACTTATTATAAATCTTAAATATTTAAAAATCTTACTTTTATGAATCTCATGGCCATCTAAGTACATATCTTAATCATTATTCCTATTTTCACTAAACCTACATTTCATAAATTCTGTTTTTAACAAACCTACATTATCTCTCCATGATTCTAATTCAAAACTAATTCCAAATTTACTTTTATCAATAATATTATATGATTAAATGATTGATAGTTGAGATGATTGAATGATTGATAAATCATTGATAGTTAAGATGGATCACCTTACTTTCGATAAATCTCCTTCTAGATCTGTACACAAAACTGGAACAACATTCTGTAAATGAACAAACAACCAGTGTTACAAGAGGTTAATGCCAAATTAGAGGGAAAGGAATGTCCCACCCTCACCTGGTATACAAATGACAATGTTATTATTGGTATGCTTAGTGGAGCAGCTTTGAAATTTAATCTGAGAAGATAGTCCAAATGCACGTTCCCACCAGCCAATCCCTGTTGTACCCAAACACATCAAAATGGCAAGAGGCACTTGTTAAATAAATGATATGAATTAAATATTGGACAAGGGGATGTTTCCACAACCAGGAGTTTAGGTTGTGTTACAATTTTACAAGATGATAACAGCATAATTATCATCCATGGTAATAACCAAGACAACTTGCCAATAGACATGCACATGTATCTTATAGTTGATGATAAATGCACAATAATTTGTCCATTGTACTACTAGGATGGGTGACTTCCTAGGAAGACCTCATGATGTACCCATTCTTTAAACTTTTAAGAAAGGAAAAAGATTTTACTATTTTATTAAAATTTTCTTGGAATTCAGAAAACATCAAACAGAAGTTGCCTCTGAGTAAATAGGTTAACCACATATAAACATGATTCATCTCATGTTTAGCCTCAGATTCTCATGATAGGCATTTTCTAGGCAATGCCCATGTATGTCCAATGCCTTGTAAGACTTAATCAAACCTTTGTTAGATCTAATTAAAGATCTAAGGTGTCTGGGAACCAAGGTGCTCAAGGTGTCTAAGGCTACCACTTGGGTGGCTCAATAGCCTTGCATAGAGGACATTAATGATTGATCATGTAGAGCCAAGATATTGCTGTCACAAATGCAGAAGACTACAATGCCAAGCAATCACATGTAAATGAGGAACATGACTAGCAAAGGTAGATGAAATCATCAACATATCATAGCATATTTTTGCAATTAAAGTATTAAAATAATTTCAAGTTTTCTTCTTATAATAACAAAAGTTAGTAAACTCACTTTCCTAACTTCCTATACAAAGTTAAACATCTAGTAGTAATGACTGATGTGATTAAAAAATTGGTTTTTAGTCACAAAGTTAAGCTGAAGTGCAAGTTTGACACATGATAGATCAGGGAAGTAAAACATAACTGGACTTTTAAGGAAGGAACCTGTTTAATCATATGCACTTGTAAAAGATCATAACATTGTGGAAAATTATAACTACCAAGTAACAACAATATACAAACATCAAAATGATTTATGCAGAATTCAAAACTTACCACAAGAGCACTGAAGGAAGCAATAATCCCAAATATCAAAATTCCGTTTGTCAAACCAATAAATTGTTGGCTAACAAAAAGGAAAGCAATATTTTAGTGATAATTCTTTCAACATAATGATGCTTCTTTTTTTGAAACTAAGGAAACAGAGTAATACTTGCAGAAGATACATCTTTATAACTTTAAAAGTATTTCCATCATGAGTTAGATCATATAGTACCAAATGTCAGCAGTTATTGGAGAAATTTATTTGATTTGTGCCTTATTTTCAATTTACCAAGACAACAACAATCCAACTAGCTTGCATGGATTTTTTTTGAATAAAAGCGGATTTGTTTGAGAATGAGTCTTTGGTACAATGGTAAAATTACATCATTGTGACCTAGAGGTCACAAATTTGAATTCTAAAAAACCTCTTTATTTATGAAAGAAAGGCTACGTAAAATTAGACCCTTCTTACATCCATACTGGTGGAGGCCTAACGCATTAGATATGTCCCTTTACAACCATAAGTCAATCCTGTCTGCCACTACAATTCTATGTTTAAAATACAAGACCCCATCAACAACTGAGGACTTTTTGCGATTCAAATTCCCATATTGTCATGTTTTCAGTAGCTACTGGTATGTTTCAGACAAATAATTTAGTTCCTTCAATTTTGTAAACCATGTTGGCATAACTATTGATATAGCTTGACAATACATAAATAGTGTTTAATTTTGGTATGACTTCAATTTTGTTCCTTCATCTCTCCAAGAAATGAGGCAAGAAAAGATTTTCTTAGGATTTCTTTTTATTGTTGTAGGATTTAAAATTCTAACAATCCTTTATATAGTGTACCCTATAGATGAATCTTTGTTGATTAACTAGATCCATTTAACCCTAGCTTTATTACTACCCAAGAACCAAGTGATCTTGAAAAACTACATAGGCACCTAGGCAGCAATCAAGCAGGTGCCTCAATAACCATGATGTACACTCATCTATAGGTGTTTATACTGGCATTTGTAGGTTGAGGTACCAATTTCCATGTGTCACATGAAGTAAATGTTGACATCTTTTCATCCATGGTTACCTTTTAATGTAGAATAAGTAGTGTCTTATGGTAATTCCTAGGAATAAACTCAAATGAAATAGATAGAGTAAATTCTTGAAAAGGTAGAGTAAAATCATAGTAGACAAAATTAGCAATAAGATATAGAGTTAAAAGGCTCTATTGGCTTAACTGGATTTGCATCTATAGCCAAGTAAAGCTTCCATGTAGGAGCAAGTTGTGTATCCCAATGCTTACAATACACCTACAAGTGATGTTGATTTTTTGGTTTCACATTTGTTGAGTTACTTCCATTCCTATATGATAGCTCGATGGAACTAGGTAAAGAGAAACTCAATGTGAACAAAACACTAGCAACTTGTGTCTAAGAATATTCAACAAAGATGCACTTGATTGAACAAAGGGCTAACTCACCAAGACCAAAAGAGCAAAAGTAACACATCCAAAAATCTTCCAAGAGAGAAAAAAGTTTGTTACTAGGATAAAGTCTTAGTAAGGAATTTCTTCCCCCCTCCCCCTCCAATGAAATAAAAGACACCCTCTCTATCAAAAAGGATGCAGTTAAGACCACATTAGACCACAGATACTTTGGAATTATCATCTACATTATGATGGTGTAAGCCACATTAAGAACATGTTGATGTTTGCACTCTACTGCACCATTTTGCTAAAAGGTATGTGAACATGTCGGATGAATAATGACACCCAATGATTACTAAAAAGACTAAATGGTAGTTTTAGAATTCTAAAGCATTGTCAATATGAAGAAATTTTTAAAATGAGATTTTTAATATAATTAGTACATATGCTCCATAAGTAAGTTTATAAGGAGTTAGAAAATCAAAAATTTGGAAAGATTTTGATAGTTTAGTTCATCATTTACAAAAAAGAAACTTGATAGATCTTGGAGTTGCTGGAAGTGATATGGTGGCACTGGACGGTGGCAGTGATGTGTTTTTTTTTGTGGTGAAAGGATGATTGGGGTGATGTGCCCAAGGTTTCTTCTTGGGTTCTAATGCCATGTAAGAGGAAAGAATAATTGTGATTAATTCACTAATAAGGGATTACAACTACATATATAAGCTTTGAATACATAAATGAATATCTAATTACCTTATAGCAATAATAACCCTAACAACACATAATAACACTAACATGTCTAATTAACTTGACAATAATGATGATTGCATACATGTAATTATATTTATATCTATTTATTTTTAATTATAACATCTTTTCCAAAAGATCCCCTTTAAACCTCCTTTTTAAAAAAAGTTTTAATTTTCAAATGTCCATTTTTTGTTATTTATAACATTGCTTCTCCCCAGATAGTGATTCATGGAAATTACAAGCAAAATAATAGAATAGCCAACAAATGAAAAGGGTTTTCAAGAAGAACTCAAGAGGAATTTGGGGAAGGGCAATATAGTTGAGCATCAATGAGATAGCACTAAGGTTATCTCCAGCTAAGAAACCAGTTTGCCACCCATTGCCTATGATAATTTGTTTTTACTCCCTAGTTAGTTGGCTATCAACATTTCGAGGTTTTTTAAAAAATGTTTCTTAAGTACAGCAAGCACAGGATCCTTACTGTTCAGAATTCTTAATCAAGAATATGGTTGTTCTCCAAGTCTATATTAAAACAATTAAGTTACTCAACCATTGGATTGGTCCATGGTCTTAATATCTGATTAAGTGTGAACAATCATACCAAGGGATGCCAATCATGTTTGAAGCAGAGCCAACTAGAAGTCCTGTGATTTCTCATGTAGATTTTTTCCTTGGGTGTACATGCAAAATTATCATTCCTCAAAATCTAAAATACATTGTACGAAAGCTACTATTCCTTGATTTGCAAAAAAGGTGTTAGCTTCTGCAATTCTATGTACTAGATGATCTGATTCAAGTGTCTGATGTAGTGCAATATTTATAATAAAGTTATCAGTACATGTAGAAAGAGCCTACAATTCAAGTGGTATCAGAACTTGCATTATAAGGTTCATTCATTCTTTCATTTTTAATGACAGCTAAAGCAACAATCAGATTGTTACTTTGTCCGCATAGTTGATTAACTCAATGGTACTGACCTTCCAAAGTAGCATATGCTGCCCAAACACAATGAGAACAAGGTTGCGCTTTCCCATCTGTAAAATAGAATTTATTAGCAACCACTGATAATTGGAAGTGCCCCAGTTGTATAAGTGCATGTCTTTTAGATATGAAATCAAGGACAAACTACATCCGTACAAATGCATAAGAAAATAAAATTTATTTGGACTTACCAGTAAATCAATTTTGCACAATCAATTGCCATTGTTGATATGCCGAACAATATGAAACCAAAAGCAGTTTATTTATGATGGAAGCCTAAAAATGAATAAATGCTATTTTTTATAATCTCAAGTACCAACATGATTTCAATGTTAAGGATAACAAGCAATGCTCAATGATATATATACAATACTGGCGAGGTGTAGGTTTGGGGTTTGGTCAGCTTTGTTAATAAGGGTATGTAGTAACGTACAGTAGTAGGGTAACTTGTGCTAGTGTATGACTAGATATAGAGCGTCCTTTGCTTTTACCTCATGCAACCGTCCGATGGATGATAGAAGATAATATTATACTGACAATGGGTAGGTTTGGGGTTTGGTCAGCTTTGTTAATAGGGGTACAACATAAATTGCACTTGTGAGGCCATGAGGGTAACATGTGCTTGTTTGTGTGACTCTATATAGATCTGCCTCCAATTTTGCATTGTCATCTGCCTGGTGGATGTGCTCTTTTTGTACTTTGTTTCACTTTTCTTCTTATCTTCATTCATTACCACTCAAAACAGAAAAGAAAGGGATTAATAAACTGAAAGCAGATGAATCATCAATCCTAACTATAAATGAAAACAACATTTTCTTAATGATATTGACCAACCACAGGCTTGAAATATTGTTAAGGCAATAAGGAGACCGGGGTAACAATGGAGCATAGACAAGGCAACTTGAAGTAGACATGTAATCATCACAGGCATGAATAAAAATTAATGGTCCTAAATTACACCCAGTCGTAATCATGGTTGTCAAGACACCACCTAAGCACCAAGGTACCCCAACAAGACTGGGCATTTTATGACAAGCCTTTTTTATAAACAGGATCGTAATTGGATCCAGATCACCTTCAACCTCTACAAACTCATGTACTAATTTTTTTATATAATTTTTTAGTATAATTTAGTCATTTAAAATATGATTTTTAAATTTTTTATTTTTACATGTACTAACATGTTATAAACATTTTTATGATTTTTCATTATGCATTTTATTAATAAAATTTGTCTACATACATATTTTTCATAACAGTTAGCATATTCTAGAATATCAATATTATTTATTATGCATTTTATTAGCAAAATCCATACACCATGCATTTTTCTTCATATTTTAATAGTATTGCATTATACATAGTAATTAACATTTGATTTTAAATTATTTTGCACATATTCAACATGTTCTGCAACATTATAATTATTTTCATCATGTATTTTATTGACAAATTCTATGCATCATGACTTATTTTTCTTCTTTACATAAGTTTTGTAACTAACATCTAATTTTGTAGCATTATACATATATTTAACACATTTTACGTCATTGACAAAGTTTAAATGCATATATGTAATATACATCTATTTATGGTTAAGTGTACATAAATATACTTTATTTAAAAATACCAAAGCATTCAAGGAACCCTTGGCAAACACCTGGGCTCCTTGATACCTTGACAAGTATGGTCATAACCAAAAGTAAAGTTGCAAGCATGGGTGGAAATGGCAACAACTTGTGGAGGGAAAGAGGAGGACAGTAGGGCAAGGGAGCAAAGTGGATGAAGGTGAAGCAAATGTTCTCAAACAAGATTGACTGAGAAGAACTCAAGTCTGGAGACCACATCTACTCCTAGAGGTCACCAACTCTTATGCTCACCATGGAATATATGTGGGAGATGGGAAGGTCATTCACTTCACCAAACAAGCAGGTCAAGAGATGGGAACAAGAATGTTCTTTGATTGATTCCTAGTGAAACATGTGGTGATCATACCATGCTCCATGGAGTACATTCGTCTTAATTGCTTCTTAAATGGAGGTGACCTATACCTCTTTCATTATTCAGCCGTGCTGGTTCTCTTTTTTTACTCAAACTCAAGGTGGAACTTGCTGCTTCTGATCCTTTGAAGGACATCCTCTATCATGCCAAGTACCTATTGAAGAATGGCCTTGTCACATATTGCATCTTCAAGAACAACTACAAGACTAGTTTGTTGGTGACCACCAACTACAATGTCAGATTGGAGTGAACAGTTGGGATCCCTTGTGGCAGTTGCAAGTGTTATTGTATAATGTCTACTTCACTTCACGACCACAAGCTTTACTAGCCTCACGATTTTGTTGAGTGGCATGTACTGTGTCAACCATTACATGTCTGACATCAGAGTACAACAAGATGTTGCCAAGATTCCCATCAAAATATTAGTTGCCAAACCAACTACTGACAAAATTAGCAATGCAAATGAGACATGATGTGAAGGTAGAAATAATGGTCATCCCTCACATATCTCAGATGCTTAGTCTCCAAGTATGCCAAAATTAAGTTCCATTGAAGGATTCCTTTCTCAAGTCATGGATGGTTGGATATTATTATGATATGACCAATGCCATTATCATCTTCATCTTCATCTTCATCTTCTAAAAAGGTATGATCATAACCAGCTAACCTCCATCTATATTTACCAATAAGAAGGCAACCATGAAAGTGGTGCTTTAGTTTAAATCAGAAACAAAGTAGCACAATTCATTGTGATATCTAACAAAACAAATGAAATAATACTCGATGTTGATGAAAAGGAATCCACATCATATAACATTAGGATTTGGAATTTTGCACATCGATAATAAGATTATTGATTGGCATGTAAAAGTAAGGTGCATTTGGGAATAGTTCCTTGGAGAGACTCTAGCTCCAATACAAGTCCTAAAGGTCTCTTCTAAAGAAAAACCTTGTTTGACGCCAGCACATGGGAGCTTTTCAAGCTCCTAACACTGTAGATAAAAGAACAAATCCAAGAGATGGAAAAAATTAGCCATTGCAGTTTTTAGTACCGTAACTACACTATTAGAGGAGTTCCTATCATGGTACCAATTAAACAAACAGGGGTCAACAGCACCAAGTAAAAACAGGGGCCAAGGCACCAAATACATTCCCATTAGTACCAAGTAAAAACTAAAAGGTTTAAGACACTGTTAAGATTGAGATCATGATTCATACAATGGAATGTTGAGGAAGCTTGTTATAATATCTGAAGAACGAGCCACATATGCAACAAGAAGTGCATAATGTATAAAAACATATGACCAGCTGCAACAAAAAAAATTGTTGTATTAGAATCAAAGTCCATCTAATGCAACTTTATTCACAACAAGGCACAATATCAACAAGCATAGATAGACTGCATAAAGAAAATTAAACAGATACATTTCAAATGACAAAAACTCAGTCTATGTTGATATATAGTAATGCAAGCTTTCTGACTAGTTCAAATATCCCTTTCATTGTCCAGTACTCCATCATTTGTTGGAACAGTACAGGCAGACAAACATGGCTGATCAGAATCATAATAGCAGGTCTATTCTTCTTCAGAAAGAAAAATATCCTACACTATGATTTCATTGGACCTTGTTACAGCCCTTGAACCAGTCCAGTTTTGGTTCTCGATTCACATGGACTAAACGTACAAGGAAATAATAAATTATAAATTCTTCCTTCCTTACAAATACATTTATAGGTCTTCTTTGGGCATCACCAAACTGTAGGATTATTCTTTATTTCATATATGTTTTCTTATATCTAACCATGGATTTTCAGTCTTCCTCTATCCCATAAAGTTCCTCCCAAGTTTATTAGTTCCCCCTTCTTTGCAGGTCTGCTTATAGGTCTTTTCTTTGGACATGACCAAACCATTAGAGAAGCAAATGTATGAAAAGAAGAATCATTAAATTTGGATAAAACTAAAAGATATAAAGGAAAACCAAAAATTACAACATTCTAAAATGTAGGACTATCAATGCAATATTCTAAAAATGTAGGCTGTCTTTTATGGAGAATATTTAATCAAGTCAAATTAGTTAATCAAACCCAGATCAAGCTTTTTTCAACTAACCAACTTGACATATATGTTAGTTAACCATTAACCAACCTGATAACATGTTGGGTTAGGAATTACCCAACCTGTTTTGGATTAGGTAACTTTTAACCATCTCTTAAAGGGTAATATGTGCACCCCTATGATCCTATCCATTAACAGCCCCCAGCAAGCTGTTAGGGACCAGCACAGTTGCCTTTGGCCGTTCAAGGACTCAGATCCACCATTGGCAGGGGTTTACAGCCCTTGTCCCGCTGACAGCAGTAAAAGGGAGACACAAACTGCCATTCTACCGCCTGCCCAGGAAAATTCTCAGCTTCTTCTTGCTGATGTTTTGAGGGCCTCCAGACCTTAAATAACAGCATACCTGTCTGCCTATACCATTTTGGTGATTTCTCAATCCTAGTTTTCACTGGATCTAACTCTTTTCTTGGGAGAAATCAGACCTAATCAGAATGAAGACGCTTTCTTATTCATGTTGGAGTTACGAGAATCTTTCTATATTTGGCTGATATTATGTAATATAGGGTTCTTAGATATCTATTATTCAAAACCCAATATATATTTCCTTGTAACACTTCATAGTTAATCCCATTTGATTTTCTCCCTTAACATTACCAAAGCCCAAGTCATCCAAACCTTAGCCATCAGCCATCTCCTACTGTAAAAACAGCTGCCAGCAGACTTTCATCACCACAGAAAACTACTGTCTACCCCTCCACATAATATCCTTAGGACACCAAATTATGCACCAATTAATAGAGAAAAATTAATTAGTATAGAAGAAATTAAAAGAAGTAAAAGTAAGCCTAAAACTATTTGGTTAGGAATTGTAAGAAAAAATTTAAATTTATGTGATTTAACTAAATATTTGATAATAGACAAAAATATTTGAAGAAAAAGATTCATTTAATTGACCCTACATAGTGAGATTATAGCTCAGATTGTTGTTATTTGTTGATAGAGCAGGCTTTCCAACCCTTGTTGCGAGATCAGTGGTGTTGGTGGCCATGTTGCTGTTTCTCATTTTTAGACCACCAAAACCCTAGATCTCTCTTGTTAGTGTGTGGACAGCTTGATTGTCCATCTGAACAGTGTTTGTGCAGTAAATTGCCATTGTTTTCACTTCTGCTGGACTGATCAGATCTGAAAAGGATTATTTTTGACTATTTGTGGGCAAGAATCAATGACATCAAGAGAAACATTGGTGAGAAATCTTACAGCCTTACAAGCACATTTAAGAAGTTGAATAGCAAGAATTACCTCTTGTGTGAAAAATGTTTTAAAATTTTCATTTCAGCATATGAGAAATTGAAGCATCTCATAGATCCTCCTCCCAATGAGACAGATGGAAAATACAAAGATTGATATGCAGATGATGCAGCAATAGTCTCATGGTTAGTAAACAACATGGAACCCTATGTTGCAGATGGTGTTGTGATGGTTTAACTAATGAAGATTTGAGACATGCTGCGGATTACATATGGAAATGAAAAGAAAATCTCTAGAGTATTTGAGATTTATAAGCAGTTGTCTATAGTCTGATAGGGTAACAAATCAGTACCAGGGTTGTATGCCTCACCATGTTCTATTGGATGAGCTTGACATACATCAATCGTTAACCAATGATATTCACAAGATCTGTTTGTACCAAGATGAACTTGCAGTGGTGGTGTTTCTCTTCAGTCTCAATCCTAAACTGATATCACAGATTCATGGACAAAGTTTGGAAGCCAACACTGCTCCAGATCCTGATACCACATTTTGTAGAGTTCTAAGGACTTTTACCATTGCTCCAACATCCACCATAGATCAGTCTGTCTTGGTGGCTTTATGTGGACATGGTCAAGGCAGTGACCAAGGAGGACAACATGCAAGCAACAGAAACAAGCATAGATCACCCTGTTAGCATTGTAGGCACACACCATTTTGACCATTGCTGGAACAAGTTCAGGAATCCCTCTTGGGTCAATGCCTCCACTAAGGACAGAGCTTTCAGATCATCCACATCTAGTACATCATCGGTTAAACAAACAACATTCATCTCTCAGGTTGATTATGAACATTTATTACAGTTTTAGGTTTTTGACATTGCTGCCGCAACATGACATACTACTACCAGTTCAGATGCTAGTGCCTTCCTTGATTTTAAAGACAATTCTTAGATTATAGACTCTGGTGCCACTTTATACATGTCAGGTACGTCTAACGTTTTCACTTGATTATCGCAATTGTTTGATATTCAATTTGTTTCCATTGCCAATGATCATTCTTGCCCAATGTTCGAAAAGGTTGTACAAATCTCTTCCCAGATAACTCTAGATAAAGTTCTTTATGTATCCAACCTTCCTAAACTTGTTGTCCATTAATGCTATTACTGAACAATTATGTTGTTATGTGACACTTTTTTCTTTCCACTTTACTCTTCTAAATTTGCAAACAAAAAGGGAAATTGGTTTGAACCATAAGTAGCCACCAAGTGTATTTTTTAATGCATGACAAGATACCTCATAGTCTAGCTTTTCTAGCATCACATTCAAGCCAACAATCCTGTGGCATTACTGTTTGGGTCATCCTTCTCATTGTAGGTTCCAACAAGATTTTCCTTGGATTTTAATGTCCCCATTTCATTATGATTCATGCCAATTAGACAAGCATCACTGTACTACCTTGGGTTATTTATGTTTAACTTCAAGTCAATGTCTATTTGAGTTGATTAATTGTAATGTTTGGGGACTTACTAGAGTAGAGTTGATGTTTAACCACAGATATTATATTATATTCATTGATGACTATTCTTGTGTATGTCAAATTTATTTGCTGAAAATTTTCTATCATATTATAGATGTAATAAAAAAATTTCTTTAATAAAATAATAAATCATTCTTTGTTACACCAAAGTATCTTCACACTGTTATACATCAGAGTTTGTTCAACAAAATATTCAGTCATACCATATTTCTTTGGGAGTAATACATCAGACTACTCATACTTGCACATCTTGTCAAAATGATTAACTGCCAAAAGCATTGCCACGTCCTTGATATAGTACACACCATTATACTTCAGATGAAAGTTCCAATAGTATGGTCTAACTCTGTTTTGTCTACTTTATATCTGATAAATAGGATGCCTTCCACTTCTTTAGGTAGTGAAATTCCCTTAAGTTGTCTTCGGCATTACACAAATTTGTTTTCTTTTCCTTTGAAAGTTTTTGATATATATATATATATATATATATATATCTCCTTTTAACCCTTTCATTAGTAGTTAATCCCATTTGATTTTCTCCCCTAACTTTCACTACCTCTTGATTTGTCTACTTATCACCTCAATTGTATGTCAATAAAGTTGAATGGTAAGAATCATCTCATTTAAGTTTGGACACATCACTCAAGATCCTCCTGACAGATCGCCAGTATGATGACTAGCTAGTAGATAATTGTGTAGTGATCTCCTACATAGCCAATTGCATAGAATAACAGAGTGCCATGATGCTATCGCCCTTTCTCCTGTATAGATCTACAATTCCCTAGACATGGGAAAAATATCTCTCATATTGCCAACAATCACAAGGAGATTTTCACCTTACAATAAGGTCATCAACCTATCAAGGAGCTTTTTGCGTTTGAAATCCATCAACCTTTTAATAGCATATGTTCATGGGAGTAGCAAAACAATCTTGCAATAGCCATATTTCTTACACCATTCAGATTAAAGATTTCCTCCTTAATACGTAGCCAGATACTTGGCAACAACACACCATCTTTGGATAATACCTTCCCCTAAGTTCTCAAGGTATCCATTGTACTGCCATCCATGCCTACCAATCATTCAACGATGATCAACGCAGGTTGACATTAAGGTAGATTCTATCATGTATCAAAGAGAGAATGAGCAACCAATCAAGGCAATAAGAGGTGTGATCACTGTGGGCCAATCAACACTATCTTTGAAAAGTGCTAAGAGATGTTCGGGAAACTAGAGTGGAGTTCAACAGGTTTTTAAAGTTTCAAACTACCCAAGGTACTCCAACACTACTGTCTTTGATTTTCATGTCTCAACAGATACTAGTGCATTATTAGCCTCTAAAGAAAGTTCTTGGGTCACAGATTCAAAAGTCACTTCACATATTATAGGGAATTATGATCTTACTCTACCATTTACCTATTATTCACGCTGTCTTTATTGCCAATAGAGGCCAATATCCAAGTGACGTTCCAAATTTTCCTATAAACCCTCTTTCCATTGGTGTGATTACGCATTTACTATTCTGTCTTTTAACATTCTCTTGAAACCATATGAATTTCAGGATTTATAAACACAGAAGAGGACTGGTTTGGATTGTAAAGTAGGCAAAGGGCTCTACTTATTGGTCCAAGTAGAGATACATCAAGAACTTCTCTATTCTACTTCAATGACTAAGCCATTGTTGCTTTGGAATTATCATGTTAGACACATGTGTCTTAAGTAGCATTTGAGCACGATTTGAAAGGCTTAGATTTTGCAAACAAGCCAAGAACTTCAAAATTTGTAAATTGTGAGAATTGTTCATTACGTTTTTTTGTAGGAAAAAAGGATGTTTGATTTTGGATGACTACAACACTCATAGGCACACAAAATCCAACACAAAATCTTAGAATCAACAAAATGTCAATTCTCAAATTCCTAAAAAATGAACTACAAATCATTATGCAAAATTGAACACAGTTTCCTCAAAATTGGTCATGTCAAAAAAGATGGGCTACGATTTTGGCTAAAATCAAAAGATCTTAAGTGCTAAAATCCTAGTCAAATGATATCACAGTAAATTACATTGGATTTTACCATTGATGATATTGATGCCCTCTATGTGAGTCTTAAAAGTTAAATACTTTTTATAATTTGTAATATATTAAAAAGGTTACACAAGTTAAATATTTTAAATAGCTTAAATAGGTTATGCAAATTATACCAGTTAAATAACTTAAACAAGTTAAATGTCATATACAAATTAAAGGAGTTAAAACAATTTGAGTTACACCTGTAACTCTTTTAAATGCATAAATGGGTTGATCTAGTTTGATTTTCTTCTTTTTAAAATAATTAGCTTTTTAATAATCAGTATTTTCTTGAATAAACATTGTTTTGCTTTGATTGTTATTGATTTTTCTGTATTTTAAATATTCCTGTAACTTACTAGAATGTTGCTGATTTTCTGTATTTTTTTGCTTATTCTATTTTAATTAATTAAAAATGACGTCATAGTGACATCATCCAATCCAACAGGTTGAACCACTCGGACCATTAATTGAAACAGATTGGATAGGTAAACAGTCCATTTTCTGGCCCGATTTTGAAAACACTGTCCCCAACCTATTTAATAAACAAGTTGAGTTTAAATGAATTTGGGTCATAAACGAGTTGATTTATTTAACTCATTTATTAAATAGTGGTATTCAAGTTTGGATTTGTTCTTGTACATATAAGAATAATTTATATTTTTAATATCATATAATATCACCAATATTTATTCCTTTTAGTTAATTAGATATTTTTTACAATTTCTAATGTATTAAACACGACAAACTGGTCAACCCATTTATAAATGAGTTGAATTCGAGTGGGGATTTTCAACCTATTTAATAAATGAGTTGGGATTAGATTGAGGTTAAATGAGTAGAGTCGTAAATGAGTTGAACCCAAACCCATCCTATACGGCTAGCCCTACTTTTCATAGAATTTTACATCAGGTCACTTATTTCCATACTTCTTGAGAAAAAATTGTTGAATATAAACATTATCACAGCCTTGATATTAATCATATGATTCAAATAAGTGTATTTAAATATTTGTGCTCTAGCTGCTTCCACAATTGACGACTTAAAAACAGAATGCCATCTACTATCCTTCTTGGTGATATTTCCCATTACTAGTTATGGCCTAATGAGAGCTTTTCAAGTATATTAGACTTATTAAGGATCATTCACCTAAACTAGACGAACTTGCTTCCCGATCTATCAAATGTATTTTTGTCAGTTATCCTTAAACACAAAAAAGATATAAGTGTTATTATCATACATCTAGAAAATATATTGCTTTTCTTGATGTCTTTATTGATGAGTCTAATTTCTTCTTCACTTCTTTCATCACCAAGTCTATGGACATAGTGAACCTTGCCCACATGTTCCACGAAATATTCCACCTGTCATTTCTCCTGATATTGCATCTAAGTTTGTTCCCTTGCAAGTTTAACATTGATGGTCATGAGAAAGCCAAACACTTCTACCCAGTTGATTATTCACGCCGCAAATCTAGACGCAGGTTACATCCACTTACCAATTATTGTTCAGTGAGATAAGTGGTATGTTACTACACATTTTACCTTGTAATTCCATCTTATGATCACCTTAACTCTTATTTTTGTCAGTTTCATGTACATTTCTACTAAACCTTTAAGAAATTACTTAGATGTTTTAACAATGCCACACTAGAAATCTACTATAAATGAGGAGATCTAGGTTTTATGTTTACAAGGTATCAGAGAGTTCATTCCTCATCTGCAAGATTCGATGACTGGAGGTTATAGATAGGTCTCTCATCAACAAAATCCCAATGACTCCAATAACATATACAAAGTTTGTCTTATAGCTAAAGAATATATAGATATATGGCATTCACTACATTGAAGCGTTCTCACCTATAAGTCATGGCTCACCTAATCTCCATTCCAATGCTGCAATCTATATCTTTCAACCATGGTTGGGAGGTTTTTTCAGCTGGACATCAAGAATGCATTTTTCATAGCAATATGACGAAATAAGTATTTATGAGGCAACCTCTCGAAAATGTTGCTCAAGACTCAAGAGAAGAATATAATTTGCAAGCTAAAGAAAGTGATATATGATCTCAAACAAAACACACATGTTAAAAGCTTGTTAGACAAACTATTTATTTGATAGTTACCTAACCAAATATATCATTTGCCTTAGGCTTACTTAACTAATTTATGATGAACCTAGAATAATTCAGTGGAATGAAGCCACTAGGCACTATCATATGTCAATGGTAACCTTGGAAAAGATCTACTCTACAAAAGGCATGGATATCTTAATATTCAAGCCTTCTTTAATTGTGGATATGCATGAAATGAAGGGGATAAGAACACTTTTGACTACCAAGCTTATGCTTGAGGCACCCTAGTCACTTGAAAAAATAAGAAATAAAATGTGATATCCCAATCTAGTATTGAAGCAGAATACAAGTCTATGTCAAAGATTTCCTATGAGATGGCATTGTAAGGTTTCCCCACACACTAAGCTTGGATTTCATTTACAAATTCCCATGCCATGCAGCTATTAAGTTGCTATCTTCATTTGCCACGGTTTAGAATTTCATTAATAAATCAATTATATTGAGAATGACTGCCATTATATAAGAGAATTAGTGACAAAAGAAAATGTGTCCACTCATTATACAGTCTCCAAAGGAGATGCAGCTTTTTTTAGCAGATTTGGAGGAGATTGCTAATACTTTTACAATGGGATTAGCAGTTAGTGTCTAAATCATTGTGTAATAGGTTAAACATATTAGACATGTATGCTCGAACTTGAAAAGAAATGTTAGACGAGTTAATGGATATATGGATATTCATATATCTTTGGCCATATTAGACACACACATGTAATCCCTAGTGATCAATCAATATAATAATTCATTTTCTCCAGCTTATAATGGAATCGAGCAACATGCTATGAATGAAGAATTTAGAAGATAATTTTGCATTTGGATATCACATACCAAGCAACTTGGACCCCAACATTTCCAAGAGTTCTCCTGGCCATTGAAACCTGGAATTAAAGAGGAGAATACTAAGACCATCAAATTTCAACTTGACAAGCATAAAAGAATAAATTAGAAGTGTATGAAGTTAATCTAGAGTAATGCAGATGCAATCACAAGTGAACGACAAACATCATATGATTGATAAAAATAACATTAATTTTCATTGGTAGAAATAAAAAAAGAAGAGAAGCCATCTTCTATGCATGATTGACCACATAAATTTATAGATAGAGGTCAATAAATATACAGATAAAGAAATGAATAAACGTGTTCAAGATAAGAGAGATCACTCGAGGTGACACAAAATATTATTATTTTTTAAATTTATATGGCATATAAAAATAGCATCTTGAATAAACTGAGACAATAGTAAAGATGGCACTGCAAAAGATTTTGAACAATGGTAGACGATATAAATTAGACTGGGAGACATCAGTTAGCTAAGTTAAACACATGAGATATGTAACTCAGAAAATGCCTGCAAGGCTGCAAGTCTGCCAAATGGAGAAGCCATATTGCAGCAGGCTTAGTGTTGTAACTCCGGTAAAGACAATTATACATTTAACGTCAAAATGGAAACCAGCTGCTTTTGTCGTTCCTTGAGTTCAAACCAGTTTGATGGCATAATGCCCTATGATTCAAGCATGAATCCAGTATACAACAGAGGTCATTTTTCAGAGATTCTGATCATCAGTGGCTAAATTATTCGTGGTCAATGTCATATATACCATGCATGTCATAATACCCTATGATTCAAGCATGAATCCAGTATACAGCGGTGGATCATGTTAGAAAAGATCAATGATAAAGATTAAGTGAAAACACAAGCAACCACAAATGAGAACACCAAAATTACATGGTTCACCCAACTGGACTATGTCTATGGATGGAGAGGAGGGGCCAATCAATAATTTTCAAGTGGTTACAAATGAAAGATTTCAGTTTTTTTTGGGCATAACAAGTATCTGCCTATACCTTCAATTTATAGGAGTAAAAATGAGATCAAAAGACAACAGATCAATAACAATAATTAATGGAATAATTGTCACCATTGATTATCTCCTATAAATAGCCGAGAGGAAGATGAAACACTTCACCTTCCCACCAAAAATATCAACAGCCACAAGGGATATTGAAAGACACATCTAACATATCTCCACCTTGGCTTTCAATGATCCTCCACCTTGATTGAAGCTCCACCTAAAACAAAGCTTCCCCATTAGTTCTATCAAGGGCTTACAAATAACTGTAGACATTAAACAAGTCAAGGCAATGTTTGAACTTGTTTTCTATAACATCATTGGTGAACATGTCAATAGGGTTGTCTTCAATTCTAATTTTCTAAACTTCTATTATTCTATCTGTTTGAAAGAAGTAGTATCTCACATCAATGTGTTTTGTACAATCGTGAAACACTTGATCTCTTATGAGACAAATAGTACTTAGGCTATCACAAAAAATAATGGTTCTATCTTACTACCAACCAAGGTCTTCCATAAGTCCTTTCAATCAAATGTTCTCTTTAGTCGCTTCTGTCAAAGCAATGTATTTGGCTTCTGTGGTAGAGAGTGAAATAGTAGGTTGCAATGTAGATTTCCAATTGACAATGAAATCTCCGATGGTAAATATATAATCAATTAGAGATCTCCTACTATCAACATTAGCTACGAAATCTAAGTTTGAATATCCAGAAACCAAGCAACTAGCTCCTGAATCATAGACTAAACCAATGTTAGAAGTGCCTAAGTACTTGAAAATGTATTTTACCGCCTCCCAATGTTTACACCATGGATTACTCATAAATCGGCTAACCATGCTGATAGGATACACGAGATCAGGCCTTGTGCACACCATACAGTACATAAGACTCCCAACAACATTAGAACAGGAAACTCTCTACATGTCAACTTGCTCTTCTTTTGATTGAGGACCCATATTAACAAATAATCGAAAATTTCTGTAATATGACATATGAATGGCTTTTGAATTAGCCATTTCAAACTTAGTTAATATCTTCTTAATGTAGTCTTTCTGTGATAGGAATAATTTTTCATTATCTCTATCTCGATGAATCTCCATTCCAAGAATTTTGTTGACTACTCTAAGGTTCTTCATATCAAATTCATTACTAAGTAACAATTTGAGACATTGAATTTCAGCAAGATCTTAAGTTGCAATCAAGATGTCATCCACGTATAAAAGAAGATAAATATAATTTTCATTTGAAAATATGTTAATGTAAACGCAAGAATCATATAGACTTTTATGAAAACCAACATTGGTAATGAAGTTGTCAAACTTCTTATACAATTGTCTTGGGGATTGCTTCAATCTATACAAGGATTTCCTAAGTTGGCAAATATGGTCTTGCTTGTCACCATGTAAAACTGTTGTTTTAACATCAAGCTGCTCCAATTCAGGATTTTGAGTTGCAACAATTGCAAGGACTCGAATAGAGATATACCTCACCACCAAAGCAAAAATTTCATTATAATCAATGCCTTTACATTGACTATAACATTTAGCTCTTAGGCATGCTTTGAATCTCATCCTAAGATCTTCTTGTGTTCCTACCTTGTGCTTAAATATCCACTTGTACCTAACAATTTTTCTATCTTTAAGAAGTTTAACTAAGTCCCAAGTGTGATCCTTCTCCAACAATTTCATTTCTTCTTCCATGACAATTGTCCACTGTAAAACATCTAAACTATTGATAACATCCACATATGTGAGGGGCTCTTAGTCTTCTATTTCAACATTTTCAACAGCATGTAATGTATAAGCTACCATGCTTAGAAACTCATATTTATTTGGAGGTTAAACCTCCCTTCTTGATCTGTCCAGAGCAACAGATCTAGATTGGAGCAGATGATCTTCAACATCTTTCCCTATAGCATCAATCCCTGGTGGAAAATCAGAGAGAGTTGAAGAAGTAGAGGACTCATCTTTCTATAAAGGAGCTTCAAACTTTACCTCATGAGTAGAATTTTCAGGAACATCAGTAACTTAAGCTTGATGAAACATGGGATTTTCATCAAAAGTGACATTCCTACTAAGAATCACTTTATGATGAGTAAGATCTCAAATTCTATAGTCTTTACTCTTTCACCATAGCCAACAAATATTCCTTTTATCACCTTTGGATCAAGTTTCCCATGGTTCACATGAAAATAAGCAAGACAACCAAATATTTTTTATTTTGAGTAATCAATAGATTTTTTGGACCAAAGTTCATATGACACCTTCTCTCCTATGGCAGAAGACAGACTCCTATTAATCAAATATGAGGTTGTTGAACTAGCCTCAATCCAAAAGCCTTTAGAAAGGCTAGCATTTGAGAGCAAACAATGTGCTCTCTCAAGAAGAGTGCGGTTGAGATGTTCAACCACACCATTTTGTTGAGGACTATCCTTCAAGGTCATGTGCCTTAAAATTTCAACATTCATACAATACTCATTAAACTCATGTGAACAAAATTCTAATCCATTATTCGTTCTTAAACATTTCACCTTTTCTTTAGTTTGATTTTCCACCAATGATTTCCATTGTTTAAAGTACTTAAATGATTCATTCTTGTGCTTCATAAGGAAAATCCAAGACATACATGAAAAATCATCTATAATGGATAAAAAATATCTTAATCCACTAAGTGATGGTTGTTGGGAAGAACCCTAACAATTAGCATAAATATACTCAGGTATTTTCCTTGTAGAATGCATACATTTGCTAAAGCTGATGCATTTCTTTTTCCCATATAAACAGTACTCACAAAGTCTAAAATCTGTGACTTTATGACCTTCTAACAAGTCTTGATTGTTAAGGTGCAGCATCTCCTTCAACCACAAGTGAAGCCTCATATGTCATAGAATTGATTGATTTAGTTGGTTATTTAAGGTAGCAGCAGCAACAGTTCCTAAAATAGTGGAGCCTTGCAAGATATACAATGGATCATTCTTGACACCTTTCATCACAACTAATATATCATTTGTTACCTTCAAGATTTCATCTCCTCCAACATATTTATAGCCTTTATTATCTAAGGTCATCAAAGATATTAAATTTTTCTCCAACTGAGGGACGTGTCAAATCCTTCAAGTCTTTTAATAGTCCCATCAAACATAAGGGTTTTAATAAATCCAATTCCAGCTATTTTACATAACTAATTGTTGGCCAAAGATACGTTGGAGCCTCCTTCAACTTCTTCAAAGGTGTCAAACAAATCTCTTCTAGGAGACATATGGTGGGAGGCACCAAAATCCAAGATCCACTCCTGATTTGCACATAAATTGGTTGAAATAATAAGTGCAACATCTTCAAATGAAGTTTCTCCTTAAGCAACAGCAATCGATTGGGATTTGACCTTCAATTTAGGGTAATTTTTCATCTAATGGCTAGATTCCTTACAATAATTACAAACATCCTTAGAATTAAGATATTTGGTACTTGTCTTTCCCTTCCCCTTTTTCTTTTTATCGTTCTTATCAAAACAATTTTTGTGTTGATTGGAACTTGACGTCATAAGTCCAAAAGCACTATCACCACTAATGTTTGAAGCCAAATGACAAAGTCCACGCATGTGGAGGCTTAGGCAAACTATTTCTAAGGTGAAAGATTCTTTTTCAACCACAAATGATTGGACAATGTTCTCATAGGAGGGTGGTAGTGAAACCAATAACAAAAGAGTTGCATCTTCATCTTCTACTTTTACATCAATATTTCTCAAATCCATAAGTAAGGTATTCAATTGGTCTAGATGACCTTTAAGGGACATACCTTCTTTAAAGGTCTAGATCTAGACCTTTAAGCAACTTATTGGTTAAAGACTTAATCATATATAAACTCTCAAGCTTTAACAATAGTCCCTTAGCAGTTGATTCATCCATGACTTCAACAATGATTTTGTCTACCAAGCACAAAAGGATGGTTGAATGCGTCTTTTCATCATGAGCTTTAAAATCTGCCTCTTCAACATTTGAAGGTTTAGGATCTTCAAATGAAGTCCAAATGCCTTGTTACCTTAGTAAGACACACATTTTTATTTGCCAAAAGCTAAAACCTTATTTTCCAGTAAACTTGTCAATTTTCACATTATACGAAGACATAACATATACTGAATAAAAAAGAATAGCAACGAAAGAACCCCAGATATATCAAAAATAACTGAGGAAAATGTGAACAAGCCTAAAACAAACTTATCTGAAGATTCCAACAGAGATCGATAAAAGAAATATAATTTCAGCAACTGAAATAGTTGCTGAAAATTGATCGGAATGCAGCGGACAGAGGCCCAACCCTTGACAAAGCAAAGACCAGTGCAAGAGATCTCCCTTCTCTTCAAATAATAGAAGTTTCTCCTTACAAAATTAGTACCTCGCTCTAATACTAATTTGTTAGAAAAAATTGATGATAAAGATTAAGAAAACACACAAACAACCACAAATGAAAACACTAAAATTACGTGGTTCACCCAATTGGGTTATGTCTATGGATAGGGAGAAGGGGGTCAATCACTAATTTTTAGGTGGTTACAAATGAAGGATTTCAGATTTATTTTTTTTAGGCGTAACAAGCATCTACCCATACTCTTAATTTATAAGAGTACAAAGGAAGATCAAAAGACTCCAAATCAATGATAATAATTAATGGAATAATTGTCACCATTGATTATCTCTCATAAATAGTCAAGAGGAAGATGAAACATTTCACCTTCCCACCAAGAATACCAACAACCACAAGGGATATTGAAAGACACGTCTAGTAGATCAGAGATTCCGATTATCAACAGATAATTTGTTCATGGTTGATGTCATATATACCGTGCATGCATAAAACACCATCTTATACACTGCTGGATAAGGTTTTGTGCATCCATTAATAAACCTTTTGAAACAACATTTCAATATCATTTTCTAGATCCTATATTGTACAATGCGAAATAGTCATTGATCACTAAGAAATGAGTGTAAGGCATAGATACTATGTTCTTCATCATCATATCTTGAACAAAATGACAATCAACCTTTATATGGTTTGTCTATTCATGTTTGGTAGGATTATTGGCTATAAAAATCATTGTCTAAATGTTACGATGCATAGCCAAGGAGTCTAAACAGCAAAACCAAATTCCTATAAAAGCAACCTCAACCATACCATCACACATGTAATCTGAGCCATAGAACAATGTTTAGGTTTGACACTAAGCTTGGAAACAATTTTTTTTTTTTGCCATGTCATGTGAATAAATTACCTCTAAAATAGATGCAAAAACCACATGTAGATTTCTTGTTGCCTTGTCACTTGCATACCCAAAATCAAAATATACTTCAAATTACAAGTGGCCATGCTTCCTGTAAATAAGACCTTTATCTCGAGTGTTCTTACACATAAGCTATTCCACAGCTAGGGTTCTTTATGATTCTTTTTGAATACATCACATGGAATCTTCAAGACATTCTAGGTAAAAAAATAATTTGAATTCACTAAAGAATAGGAGATTACTCTTTTAATATTTGTTATGCATGTCTTACTGTCAGGGTATCATATTATGTACCAGTTATATGCCTATTTTTGGTCATTTGAATGTGTTATTTTAAATCATTAAATATTTATATGTAAATATATTATTTATTTGATGTTGTACCTAAGTCAAGTTGTATTTTGAATCTTAGAAAATTATTGAATCTCCTAATCCAAATCGTATTGTATCTGAATCCTTAAATCATGTTGGTGCTTGGTAAGTTAAGGTCAAAGAAAGCAAACTGGGAGTGGAGTATGTACCTAGAACCTATTGCAAGTTTACCACAAAGATGTGAGTCTTAAAAAACAAAAATGAGACTTTATTAACTATTTATGAGAGGGACTAAGCCAAAATCTCATGGAAGGAAACAAACACAAAGAAAGCTAAAGTTTCCACAGAGAATTCAAGCACTTAACAATTCTAGGGTTTGTCTCATGATGCATTAGCGAGCCGCAGGTGATGATTGCAAGACCCCTTCCACCTCATTCCGAGCCTAATGGACCTTCCAACTAGGTTCCCATGATGGCATCGATCGATGTTGAGGATCCTTTCCAGTCACCGATGTTATTTCATGCATCAAGCACTCCTCTTGATAGGGCATTTTCCTTCCTTCACAATGACCATTAGGAACTCCTTGCTTGCACCAACCTTCCCTGACATTCCAATGAGGGTGCCAATGATAGAGAATGGTGAACCAATCTTGTGCTTCTCCTAGGAAGAGATCAAGAACTTGGCTTCTACTTTCAACTAAGCTCTAATCAAATGCTTCACTAACCTTCATCTAAGTATGACTAACATTCTCACAGAGATGAAAAGGGTGATCCCCTTCTAAGACGACATAGTTCTCGTCACCATCAACTCTAGGTACATCATCGTTCACTTCAAGAATTGGGAAGATTTCATCAAGGCCTACATCAAGGATGTTTAGGTGATCAAAGGGAAGAGAATGCTTACTACATGATGGTCTCCTTCATTCTCGTTGGGGCTAGATTCCCCATAAGCATCGATTTAGGTCTATCTTCCCAAACTAAGGGCACACCTTCAAGCCCTCAAGATGGTGAAATCCATTATCGACATCTTAAGGCACTTTCTCTATGTTCACTAAGACATTCATCATTTCACTAGGTCGAGGTTGACAGTCTTTTGCATGGAGATGGACCTATCAAAGCCCCTTCCAAGAACTATCAAGAACAAGAATAAGCTCATCAAACAATCGATAGAGTACAACCCAAGGGAGCTAAAATTTTGCTCTCATTGCTTCAAGATTAGCCATCTTACTAAAAAGTGCTAGAACACAAAAAAGGAACTTCAAAGGTCTAATGGAGACATTGTTATAAATAGGGCTGGGAAGAAAGACAAGGAACAACTAGTGAATCCTCATTTACAGGGAGACGATAGGTCTTAAGTGAGGTGTTGAAGGAAGGTGTCCAAGAATGCCACCAATGGGTGAGACCAAAGAAATGAGCCCTCTTGAGACCGTTAGGAGAAGACTTCAATCTCATAGAATTCCTTACAGCCGAAGCCTAATTGAAGCTATAAGAACCTAAATACATCAAAGAAGGAACTCCACCTTGAAAAATTAGGAGATGAATCTCAAGAAGTCTCGGACTCTCATAAAGTGGAGTCGAATCAACCAATGCTACCCAACCTAGAAACTGCCCCTAATCCACCTGTTCAAGTTAGGGTGAAGTGGGCAAACCTTGACAAGGAGGTCAATTTGAAGGAGGAAGCTTTTGATGGAACCCAAAACTCTGAACTTGAGTCTAACAAGGACTCTACACTAGTCAACAATTCAACTTTGGAAATTGACAAGCCCGTTATTCACATGGAGGTAGATCACCATTCAAGGAGGGAGGGTGATCGTTGGCAAAAGGATCGCTCTTACATCTGAAGAAGATTCTAACCCCTAAGAAGCCAACAATGAACCAAAGGTGGCTGAGCTTGATGTTAACACTTCACATTTGCCTCGACATTGAGCCACACACACCCAAGTTAATTCATCTCTTGTCAGGACCATGACTTGACATTTGTGTATTTTTTCAGGTCCAAGTACCCATCTCATCGTACCATCAATTTCGATTGGACCAAAAACCACACCTATTCAACCTAATCCTTGTCAAAAGGCATCATCCAACATTTGGCCTTTTTGTTGGGTCCCTCGACCCGGCATCGATCTTCTTCTCTCCATCGGGACAAGTCTAAACCCGATAGACTTGTCTGTCTAGTTTAGCCAAACCAGGCAAACACCCAACATTTAAGGATTTGTCAAGTCCGTAGACCTAACATTCCCCATTTATCGCTTTTTTCTCCTTTTTTGGTCAAATTGAACAAAATATCGACTAGACCAAACCCCTCCATCGAAAGGGGCATCATCCGACATTTTTTCTTTTGTCAAGTTTGTTGACCCAACATTTCTTCTCCCTCCATCAGGTAAGTCTAAACATGAAGGATTCGTCCATCCAATTTAACCTAACTGGATGGACATCTAACAATTAAGGATTTGTTGAGTCTATTGATTCAACATTTTTCGATTCTCATTTTCCCATCTCCTCTCTCATCAAACCGAACAAAGCATCAACCTAACCGAGCCATCTATCAAAAAGAGTTATCCAACATTTTCTCTTTTTGTCGAGCCTGTTGACCTAACATTCCAGCCTCCCTTTATCAAGTGGAGTAAACTAACGAACATCTAACAATCGAAGATTTATCAAGACCGTTGACCCAACATTTTCTAACTATCACTTCTTTATCTCCTTTAGTCTAATCAAAGTTGATATCAGTCCAACTGAACTCTTCGTCAAAAAGCATCATCCGACATCAGTCCTTTTGTCAGGTCAAAACGTCTGACATTTGCCTTTCTTTTCTTCATCAAGTGAGAACTCATTGAGTTACTAATAAGCCAACGAGTTTTACATAGAGTTATTCGTAACTCTACAAATTTTAAACCCTAACAGAATAACTCTACAAGTTTTCTATGTGGGGAACTTAAGTTCTCACATGACCTCTCCTTTTGATTGGCGAACATGTAGGGAAGTTAAACTTCTCACATAACTGAAACTCGTAGAGTTATCACTAACTTTATGACTTTTCATGATAACCCAATGAATATTTGAGATTTCGCCACTCAACGTTTATTCTTTTGTTGAGTCCATCAACTCAACATTCCTTGACTATTATTAGTTATCCTTTTTTGATTAGACCGAACACTTTTGTTGAAAGACATCATTCTAGATTTTCTCTTTTGTTAGATTCATCAACCAGACATTCCTTCTCCCTCCATCAGGTAAGTCTAAACCTGACAAACAGGTACATTTACACCTACTACCAAGCACTAACTCCTATAAGAACTCTGGAGTTAACTGTGTTTGGACGGGAGCAGAACCAGGATGGGTGACCACTTGGGAAGTTCTCGTGCAGTGCCTATGGGCAGTAGTGTTGACTCTGCTCAAGCAATGGCAAGCTGTAGCTGTGTGCATCACTTACCAAAGTGGGCCTAGCAAGGCCCCCTACAAGCTTTCGTCTCCTTAGATACTTCTGGTGTATACCAGGCCATTTGAGTGTCCATTGAGACTCACATGTTATCACCTCCATAGATACTCCTAGTGTATACCAGGTTGTTTGAGTGTTCATGAAGGTTCACCTTCTATCACCTCTAAGGATACTCCTGGTGTTTAAGTGTCTAAGGAGAACCTTTAAAAAAAAAAAAAAAAAAAACCTGACAAACCTGTCCATCTAATTAAACCTAATTGGATGAACATCCGATAAGTTGTGGATTTGTCAAGTCCATCAACCTGACATTCCTTAATTGTCATTCTTTATCCTTTTTCAATCAAATCAAACAAAACGTTGGTCAAACCAAATCCCTTGTCCAAAGGTATCATCCAACATCTATCTTTTTGTCAAGTCTGTCGACCTATCATTTCTCTTCTTAGTTAGGACCATTGACACCCTTTGACAACTTCGATCTAACCTTGCTTTCAATGGTCCAATCAATGTCTCTACTCAATAGTCTATCCATTATCAAATTCCAACCACCAGATATTTTACTCGTCAAGCTACCATCAACAAAAGGCAATCTCTTTAAGGTAAGGCTACCCAACGACCTCATTCTTGCCAGCTAAACGACAACCCATCGGCACCTTGGTAACGATCTGCAAGCGAATCTTTTTCAAACGATAGTTGTACCTCATAGATAGAACCATCCAAAGCTATCAAATAATTGAAAATGCAGACCCCAAATCAAATAGAATAGTCCAACCGCACGACCTGCACATCTTAGAGAATCTTGTAACCACCAAGAAGATATACCCTTATACAAGAGATGCACTCGACATTCCACCAACTGACAAGATGGAAGTACAACAAGCATGTAGAAAGGAAAAATGTCTGCATGTAGTAGGTAGGGACAAATGTATTATGGCGTAGCAAGGGCTATGGCCAAAAAATAAGAAAAAGCATAGGAAAACTCATAAAGTTATCACATAACTCTATGTATGTGGACCTAGCACATGGACTTCCTTAAGGTGGTAGAAAGTAGTTGGGGGACTATAAAGGATACATGCCCTTTAAGATACTTGAGTAAGAAGTTATTTATACTCAAGCTGCATCTTAAACATTGGAACCAAATGGTCTTTGGCCACATGGACCAAGACAAAGCTCATTTTATGTTGGAAAGTGAAAATCAAATGGCTTCAAGAAAGCAACAATAATACAACCTATTTCCATAGAGTCATCAACCATAAACATAATGTCAATTGGGTTGGGACACTCATCACCAACATTGGGTCCAACTCAACAAAGGATGTTCAATGAAAAGCCAAGGAATTCTTTTCCACCCTTTTATCCTCAAAATGATCCAAGCAAATGGATCATCTTCTCCATGCTATTCCAAAGGTGATCAAAGAGGAGGAAAACCTTCTATTCTATAAGGCTCTTTTAAAGGAAGAGATTACGAAAGTGGTATTCTCCTTAAATCGCAACCATACTTCAATTCCAAATGGGTTCACAACCACGTTCTTCTATTTCTACTAGGACACAATTCTGATTGATTTGATTCAAGTTGTTCACCATTTATTTCAAACAAGGCATTTAAATGATTCCTAAAGGACCACCTTCATCTCTTAATCTCAAAGGTAGAAAGTCCTACTAATTTTAGGGACCTTCAATCGATTAGCCTATGTAATGTGCACCACAAAGTGATTGTCAAGATTCATGCAAAAAGACTAGCTACCTTCATTTACAAGTTGATATCTCCCACACAAGGGACTTTTGTTGGGGACAGAAGCATCTTCAACAATATAGCCTTAGCTTAGGAGCTGTTGCAATACATCAACAAGGGATAAAGAATAGGAAACATCATTCTAAATCTCGACATAGAAAAGTGTACGCACGCTGCTCACACCTTCCAGCATAGAAGAGGTGGAGGGAGGAACTATCGCTACATTCCCCTACCTAAAGTAGCACAGGAGAGAGATTGACGAAACGAAAAAGGAAGGAAGAAGACCAAAGTTGATCAACCTCTCAAAAGCGGTACATAAGTAAGCCAACAAAACGAAGTTGCCACCTTATTTTGAGGTTGAATAAATAAACCAAAGAAGGTCTGTGGTAAAACTCTAGAAAAATGAGTAGGGGTTTTGTAGTAATAGTGGGGAAGGTGTTAGGCACCCCCAGCCAGCCTAGAAACCCCAACCTCTCTACAGATAAAAGGAGTAGGTAGTTTTCTGATGTTCAGGATCTTCTCTAGATTTCTACGCACATGGGGGAGAAACTGGGGTGATCCTCCAGGGCCATGCTAGTGAGGTAGATCCATACCAACATGGACAAAATCAAGCATCTAAGGTCTTCCTTCCAAATTGCAATACACATGGGGCGGAGCCCAAGGAGAACACCTAAGATAGTGTCAGCCAAACCAAAAGTTGTAAAGAACAAAGGAAAACTGACAACCAAACAAGCAAAATGGAAGGTGGGTGGAAGGTAAGCAATGTAGGAAGACCCACGTGAAAGTCCTATAGGAGAAAATCCTTGGGTACACCTGAGGACAATCGAGTTGAGCATTCAACTGGCAATCTAATTGGTAAGACAACGTGATCACAACAAAGGATGAAAAAGGTCAAACCAAGATCGTGTGTCAGACAGTCGACCTAAGTGAGAACACGGTCTAACCAAAACCCTACGACGGTTCCACCAAAATGGAAAATGGTCTCGCCAAACAACTATAGTCAAATTGAAGCCCTATCATACGTGGTCCAACCGAGGGCAAACGCGATCAGACAAGGTCTTAAAAGGGCTCTACCGAAAAGGAAAACAGTCTAACTGAAGAAGAGAGGAAAAATAAAAGAAATGACATGGGTAAAATGGAGACGGCTTGGTTGGACTTGGGAATGACTACGTGGAGCCGGTGACTAAGGTGGAGTAAAGACGAAAACCGTCGTTGGGGAATCCAAGACGGAGGGCCATAGATTCAGCAGATTCGTCGACTGCTTGCCATGGAAACCCAAGCTACTGGACCTGGGCCTCGAGAGCATCCTTCTCCTTTCTGAATGCTAGGATACGAGTATCGAACGCCAAAAGAACAAGAAAATAGGGTTTTACACATTTTTTAAATATGTAAATTTTTTTTGATATAACAAAAATTATCATTTTCCAATATCTTAAAATGCAACAACCCCAACTCGACAGAAGCAACACAAAGCCGAAAAAAAGCATACACATGCATGCTATACATATATATATATTTCAACATTCCAAGAGCCATCAACACCACCACCCATACCAACATTGAACACCATTATAATGGTATAAATTAAAGAGAAAGAATGGTAATTATCTTCAGGTATAGATATTTGGATCTATATGTAATTATATAAAAATTTAAGTTCAAATGGAATCCAATGCTGGTATGATTGCACCTGAAGAGAGGGTGGAGCTCGAGAGAGGAAATCACTAAAGGAGAGAAGTGGAGGAAAAGAGGAAGGGAAAGGATGAGGTGGTCAAAAATACAGGTACATAAAATCTTGTGATAGAATAGTTATCCATACTTTATATTAATTAGATAGTATATAATGTCTAAAAGGAAGTCATGATCGGTAGTCATTGAAGGCACTGGAATAAGAAGATTAAATATGTCAACAATCTACAATAAAAATGGTGGATTATTGAGTCAACGAGTGTTCAATACAATCTTCATTAATCTATAAATTCCTGTAAGAAACACCAATGTTTGTTTACCCCAATATTAATTATCTCCTCTCTCATGTTCTCGGTAATCCAAGTTTTGGCGATTGGTCTAACCAAAAGTTAAAACTTGTGATAAGCACGAAGTTTAAGTTGAAGGTGGCCAAAAGAGATTGATTGCTCTAGGTCAAAAAGGTCCGATGGGTTTTGGAAAATATGTTTACCACATAAAATTCAATGGCAGGCTTATAAAATGTGAAATAGAGTAAGGCAACGTGCAGGTACTCTAGTAACAAGAGTCTTTGTTGTGCTTACCTACAAGAATATCTTCCTCGTACGAGCCCCCATGCATTGGGGCCTGAGCTAGAGCTAACTCCTCACCCAATGCCTCTTTAGTCATGCCTTGACCCATTAGTAGGGGAATCAACACCCTAAGCTCTCTCTCCCTGAAGACAACTCATCCGAGCTCGTCTTCACAAACACGACTCACTTTTTCATGGCAAGCGTCTTCCTCTTCTTCACTCTAGAGACCTAGCACTGGTCCCTGTGACTTCCTACGACATCCGACCCTCGGTTTTGGCTATGAGAGCTTGCGACATCTTATGTGCCGCCTCAGCCATCAAAGCTTGCCCTACAGGTCTCGTGCCACTCGAACTCGCAACAAGGTTGGTCACCATCTGTGAGGCCACCACCGACACTAGAATGCTAGGATGGTCAAGCAAGTTCCAACCAACTAGCCATAGTATCTCATCTTCTCGAGGGTTCATGCCGCTAGATAAGAATGTATAGTGCCCCTCCCTGCAATGCAACCAGATATATTATCGCATGAGGTTCTATCAACCCTAAGATGTCGGTCTCTCTCCACATCGGTTGGCCAACCTCACCTAAGGAGGGGCATTCTGTTGACCCTCATGCCTCAGCCAGTTTGCTGGCTTCCAAAGCCCCAACCCTGACAACCCAACCGGTTTCTAAATAAAAGTACAACAGCCAAGGATCCTAACCAGTTCCAAAGGCAAAGCTATGACTCGATGTATCCTTCAGGTCTAGCGTCCATGATCCACCTAGCGAACTATTTAATGATCATGTGGTCATGGTGACAACGCATCAAATACCTACGCACAGCAAACCGGTCAGACATACCACTCTCCCCCAAGCTGGCATTCCGACCCATCATGACGATTTCTAGATGAATCATCGGGTATTGGTAGGCTAGTATTTAGAGAGACTAACGATATTTGTCCATTTGCTGGAAGGGACCTGCTAGACTCAAGAACATTCTCCAAGTGACAATACAACCATACTGCGCAACAAGCATCCAGAGTAGTCCCTACCATTTTGTTGAAGGCAACCTTCCTAAGGATGGAAACCAACACACATTAAGCTTGGTAATCCAATTTTAGTGGAGCATTGAACAAGGCAGATATTTATATTGGCAAGCTTTCATTGCATTAGCAAGTGAAGATCGATGAACATCATCATCAATAGAGATCGATCATTAGAGACCAGGAATCCTTGCAACAAGTCCTAACAAACTAGCCTAAGCACCCTCAGGCCACCTTCCTTCTCAGGTGAGCTCATGTTCTTGGTCTTGGTTGCTTCCCTAGGGGAGGACACATAGTGCACCCCTAGGGAATGTCCGTCTTCCTGTCTCTCATTTATGCAAGGTTTTTCTAGTTGTTTTGCAATAGACCTGCGTTTTGCGATCTCTCTTCGGTCCATGTTGAGCGACCTAAGCTAAGGTGACATACTCCTTCAACAAATCCTTCGAGGTTGAGCCATGACCTTAAGGATTGTCACTTCCTCCTTGATCCTAACTAAGTGGTTGAGTCGAGTGTCATGCTCCCTTGATAAAGCCTTCAAGGTCAAGTTGCATTTATAGCGAAAATCCATCTTTCTGGTTCTAAAGTTTTCGATGGATGCGTGTTTTGCTTGAGCGTTTACCTTGCTTTCCACACTCGCTTTCACGTCTGCTTGAAGCTTCGGGTGTAGTAGACACAAGCCGTGCCACACTCCCTTCCCTTGTTTTCTTATTCTCTTGACGTCTGATGCTCATATCCTAGCATTTGAAAAGGAGAAGGTTGCTCCCGAAGCTTGGGTCCAACAGCCCAAGTTTCCAACTCGAGCAGTCAACGGACCTGTTGAATCTGCGACCCTCCGTCTAGGATTCCCTAGCAGTTGTTTCCGTCTTTCCTCCACCTCGACCACTAGCTCTACATACCCAATCCTTGGTCCAACCAAGCCATCCTTGTTTTACCCATGTCATTTCTTCTATTTTTCCTCTCCTCTTCAGTCAAACTGTTTTCCATTTCGGTGGAGCCCTCTTAGGACTCAATCTGACCGCATTTGCCTTCAGTTGGACCACCTATGATAGGGCTTTAGTTTGGCCGCCGTTGTTCGACGAGACCGTTTTCCATTCTAGTGGAATCGTCGCAAGGTTTCGATTAGACCGTATTCTCACTTGGCTCAACTGTCTACCACGTGGTCTCAGTCTGACCTTTTTCATCCTTCGATGTAACCGCACCACCTTACCAGATAGATCGTCAACCAAATGCTCAGCTCGACCGTCCTCATGTGCACCTAAGGATTTTCTCCCACAGGACTTCCATGTGGGTCTTTCTGTATTGCTTACCTTCCACCCGCCTTCCATTTTGCTTGTTTGGTAGTCAATTTTCCTTCATTCTTTATCGTTTTTGGTCTAATCAACACTATCTCAGGTGTTCTCTCCAGTCTCCACCCCACATGCATGAAAATCTGGAAGGAAAATCTCGGACGCCTCATTTTGTCTGCATTGATGTGGATCTGCCTCACTGGCGTGACCTCGAAGAATCACTTTGATTTCCGCCCTGTGTGCGTGGAAATCCATTGAAAGATCTAAAACTCAGGAAGACTACCCACCCTTTTTATCCGTGGAAAGGCTAGGATTCTCAAGTTGGCTAAGGTTGTCTAAGGTTGTCTAACACCTTCCCCACCAATACCACAAAACTCTTACCCATTTTTTTGGAGTTTTACCACAAACCTTCTTTGGTTTCCTTATTTAACCTCAAAATAAGGTAGTGTCTCCGTTTGTTGGCTTACTTGCATACCGCTTTCAAGGGGTTGATCAATGTTGGTCTTCTTCCCATCTTTACCATTTTGTCAATCTCTCTCCTACACCACTTTAGGTAGAAGAATCCAATGACAGTTCTTGCCCCCACCTCTCTCATGCTGAAAGACATGAGTAGCATGCATACAAAAAGGCATATGACAAGATGCAGTAGTTGACTATCTTCCAAGTGCTTGCCAACTTCGACTTCTTAGAGTAGACCATAAGTCTTCTTAAGGCCTATATTGAGAATATTAATTTCTCAGTCTTGATTAGTCGATCCATGAACTTCTTCCAAGCTTCCAAAGGCCTTCGATAGGGCAACCCCCTTTCACCCTATTTATTCATTATTATTGAAGAGATCCTTATTTATTGGAGTAGGTGAGTTGCTTGTTTTTGTTTTATGTGTCTTCTCCTTTGTAATTGGATTTCAATCCTTTAGTGAACCAGATCCACCCTTGTATCATCTTTTCTTATGTTTGCAAGCTTCTAACCACCTACTGAATAATATTAAGTTAGGGTTTCACTTTAAAAAAAAAGAGTTTATTAATGTATGTGGTGTTATGTGCCTTAGATAAATAGATCCTCCATTTATCTATTTATGGATCCATATAAGGCCTTCTCATATATATGTATCCATGAATGTAATTTTTTCATAATCAACGAACAGTAATCCTCCTCTAAACAATTAAGTATTTACTGCAGTGTGAATTTCACTTCTAGTAGACTCCCTCACCTCTTATTTTGGCCTGTAGGCTAGCTCTCCTCTTATTAAGTGGCAAACTTCAAGCTGGGCATAAGTTTTCCAATCTATTTACTTCTTGCACCTGTCTTCCATATGAAAAGAAGTTGGCCTACTACAGAGTTACAGAAATGAAGTGAAACAGCATGCATGGGACCTGAAAAGACCAAGGGCATGCACAATGATTCAAATTGACAACCCAACTTTCCAAGGATTTCCAGCCATCTGACCCAAGTGCAACCTAGGTTGACAACAAGTCATTGACTTTTCATGCTTATCAGAAGGGACAATTCCTTGGTACTAATATGCTTGCTAAAAATCCTAAGATAAAATTGAAGGTTGGAAAACTTTACTTATAAGTCAAGCATTCACACTGGTGAAATCCCAATTTAGGAATCTCAATGGACCACTCCAATTCGGGAATTGAAACTTCAATATGTTCTTACATAATTCAATCATTTCATCCTCAGTAGTTGGAGGAACTCATTACAAGAATGGAAAACAAACAGAACCTAAGAAAAAGTCACCATGTGAATTTTGAATCACTGCAAAAGACTATAATGCAAATGTTACAGTACAAAGCAAGGAATCTCTAGCTCTCTTATATTCTCATAGCACACAAGAGTAACATTAGAAAAAACTATACAGAAAAGGCAAGCATCAAAAAGAATGATAAGCAGTATATGATAGGGACAACTGCACTTACAAGTGAGACACCTCCGGAACCAAGCTCACACATAGTATTTACGTTTACTTCAGCTATTAATAGTCCAGTAACAACCTGTATTGCATGAAAGACACAAGTACAGACCAGCATGTATACCAGATATCCTTTAGCAATTAGCACTACGATAACATATAAAACACCACCATCTTAAACTAATGGCATCACATGTGAAGAAAATTTCGTTTCAGAATCAAAATTATTTCCACAAATGTAATATATCCATAATAAACTCTCTTTTTTTACTATTTACCTAGAAGATCATACAAGACCGTATAGTTTATGATCCAAATATCTAATAATTAAGAGTTAAAAATGTCAAGTAATTTGATGACTAGCCTCTTTTGTTGACCTACCTAGCATAAATCCAAATTTATTTTCTATGATTTTAGTTGCATATCTTTTTTTTTTCTTAATTATCTTTTCTCATAATTTATAATATGACTTATTAACTTAACACCATGACAATTGTTATAATTTTCTATGTCCCCCTTATTCTTAAATATATATATGTATTAAGGAATTCTTTCCCCATTCATCTGGCATATTCTTTATCTTTAAAATTATATAAAAAAGCTTAGTTAACTAATTAATTCCTACTTCATCCATATACTTCATACCTTAATAGAAATACTATTTAATCCAATAACTTTTCCACATTTTATATTCTTAATATCTTCTTTTACCTACAAACTATTAATTCTTCAAAAAAATTATAATTTCTATTCCTTGCATTGTTATCCAAATTTTGCATGTAAAAATTTTTTATGATAGGTTCATCAAAAAGTTTACTAAAATATTTATACTATCTTTTATTTCACTCTTTTTACTAGAACTCTATCATCTTCATCTTTAATACAATTACTCAAATCTTTAGATTTCCTTTCTCTAGTCTTAAGCAACTTATATATTCTATTTCTTTCCTTTTGTTTTATATTCAAACTATCATATAATTCCTTGTATATGTAATTTTTAACTCTCTTAACAATTTTCTTAGCATTCCTTTTTACTAGCCTTCTCTAAATTTCTCTCGTTTCTTCATTTATGATAGATTTCATAGCACTCTTTCTTTTCTTGTATTATCTTTTTTTACATCTTTATTCTACTACCAACTTTCTTTACATAGTAAAATCATCCCACAAAACTCCTAAAATTTCCTTACCAATTTTTTTAATACAAATAGTCATTCCGTTACAAAGTTTATTTGTTCTTCTATCTAGCTTCCATATTCTTTCTTTTGAGAAATTATTAGCCAAGAAAATAGTAGTTTTATAAAATTTTCTTTTTAATTTTAAAGGTATCCTCTAATCACATGACACTCTAAAAGTATTTATTTACTTCATCTACCCTACTTTAGTCCTATAAATAACATCTTGTATAATATCTCCATTGTTATTATAAATCCTAAGTATTTAAAAGTCTTTTATGAATCTCATGGCCATCTAAGTATAAACCTACAACATTATTCTTATTTTCATTAAACCTACATTCCATATATTTGATTTTTGACCTACTCATTCTAAACAATTAGACACTAAACTCATCTTATGAAAGAACCATGTTCTTGTCACTAGCTTTATGCCATAAGTCTCACGACCTCTATATCCAAGTAATTTCTTCTTTGTTTAACCAATCTTCCCGATTCTACTTCAAAACTTGTCTAGTAGTCCTATCAACATCTGACAAATCATTGCCCAATTCTTCTTTTTATCAAGATCCACTATCAAAGCACTCAACTTAAAGGAATGTGAACCTAAAATGCTCATATTTCCTGATTTCCACAATTTCAAGATGTGCTTTTAACTTGGCACAAGACCATATGTATCCCTAGTCTAAAGGAGAAAGGTCAAGGCAACCACCTCATTTATGTATTGCCATCACACAGATAATTTGTAATCAAATCCATCTATTTCCAACCAAAAGGATTCAAATCAGAATAGTCTCAACTCCCAATCAATGCTGTCGTCCACTGGCAATAGAAGTGGAATATGATCTGAGGTGATTTTAGGTAGGCTCCAAACAGAAAAAGGATAGATATAAGTCATCCCAATCAAGTCTTACAAACTATCAATCCAAACCATGAAAGCTCACAGAATAGGCAAGGTAAAGTGGACACCATTCGTCTCTTTGGAGACATCTGATAAAAAAAGGACAACATTCAAAAGCAAATCCACACACTAACATTCTAGGTTATGTCATTGAATTCATGCATTCCTAAAGTGATTCTAGCATTGTCTTATCTATCTAAAGAGAATTTGGTTACATTAAAGTCCCTACCCACTGCCAAGCATTGGTGGTCATACTACCCTACCTTCACAAATCATTCCACAATGTATATGTTCTACTTTGCTCACAAAGGCCATACACATTCATTATATGCCGCACCACATCAGACTATGGGTACTTCAAACTCATCAGAATGCCAAATATCAAAATCTCTTAACTCACCAATACCAATGAAGAATCCCACAGTGATGATGCCACCAGTCACACCAATAGCCTCTTTAGAACAAAAACCAGCAATAAGCTTACCACCAATCAACTAAGCTATAGCAAGATCCGCATTTTGAAGCTTTGATTCCTGCAAACATAATACCTCTGCCTTGGACCTGAATAACACTGATATAACCATTTTGCGTTTCTTTAGCTGACCAATGCCTATAACATTCCAAAATATGAAGTTAATGATGGCCAAAAACAACCCTTGCAAGAACTCCATATGTAATCCCATCAATGCCTGCCATGCAGATCCTAACAGAACTAGATCAACTTTCTTTTGACACATCCAGCATTCTTGCCAAGATTCAACTCCATTTTCATTACTACCTCCATAAAAAAGTGATCTAACTAAAGACAGACTCCACCTGAATTGGCTTTGTCAAGAGAACGACATACATCCACCCTCCTCTTCACTGGAGAAGAGCCCTCCCCCCAACATCAGGCTCACCCACCATATCTGTCCCACTTTTCACCCACTAACCCTACTCTTCCCTTGATCCACTCTATTCACAACGTTATTTTCCTAGGCATCCTGCAAATCAGAATGAGTTGAACAGGCAACAAAACTGGAAATAATGTTTTGGTGGAAGGCAGTGCAGGCTCATTTTTTCAAAGAAAAATGAGCGATACGGTTACTATGTTAATTTTTTTCCTTAGGCCCATGCAAATCATCCTGATCTGCAGGAGAATCATGCTTAATTGTTGGGTCAATGAAGGTAGACTTTGTAAACTGGTTAGGGGCTCCCACTAGCATAGAAACTTCTCCATTGACCATCCCACCATTATTTTCAACAAATAGCATGGCCAGCCCAAGATCAGCCTCAGCTCCAGGGCAATCAATGTTTAAATCAACAGCACCCTTGAGATGAACCAAATTGTCATACTCCATGATTGGTTGGAGGAAGGCCCCTAGATTAACACGATCCTCCTCAACATCTATGCAATCCTTCTCCACATGAAATCCAGGAGCTTCATACAACCATGTCATTTCTACAGTCATGATTTGCATCTTCAATTCAATGCAAGTTTCCAACTCTATTGAGCCATCATCATCAAACTCCCATTGCAACATAGAGCACATGACCTTGTCCAATTCAAATAGTCAACTAGACCACCAACTTGGGCCCAAGCAACCTTCCTTCACCATAGAAAGATCACTGCACCTATATCCACAATGCTTTCCCTCCTTGCTAACAAGAGACTATCCTATGTAACACAAACAAACCATAGACAACCATGCCCGAAAAACTACACCCTCCACCACCAACTCTATCATCTTCAGAAAATAACTTCCCTAGATAAGGACTAAATTGTCTATAGCATCAAACACACTATTCCTACCTCAAGAGAATCCACTAAATTTTCAAAGGGATCCAACTTTGAGTTTGATTGATTCAAGGCTTCTGGCATTTTGACATTGTAAACACCCTTACTTTCAGACTTCTCCCTCTAACTGGCTCATTATTCTCTTTGCTTGAGCCTAAAAGTCTATCACCCCTTATTTAGGCCTATCACCCCTTTACCGCTCGTAGCACAACATTGCCCTCCTCTCCGCCTATCAGTTTGCAAATGTCAGCATGCCACATCACCATCTACATGACAACCACATCACCAAAGGCCCACCACGTAGTACCCTTCCCTTTGCCTTTCATATCTAGATGTCTTATAATGAGCACAGATTACTCCAAAAAGGTCAGACGAATACCGAACCACTTGCAATGAAGCATCACCAACTCCTAACTGCCACCTTGTTTTTTCCACATCAACATGTAATGTTAGCATCCATGTAACAACCACATTACCATGGGCCTAGCACATGGCAACCTCCCATTGGCCACACCATTTGGTCTCATCTCTATTGACCAATTAGAGTTTGTCATATGATAGCCATATCATTATGGGTCTACTACATCAAACAATCGTATCTTTGAATTCGATCCAACGATCCACCACCAAAATCTAATCCAACGATCTAGATTGCATCATCTTAACATTTGATCCAATGGTCTAGATTAAAACATCCTAGACCTCATTTGATGGCTAAAATTCATCTACTTTTAATCCAATGGATGAGATTTCATCTAGGACTAACAGTTGGGATTGGATCACTTGAATTTGATCAAATGACTCGATCACATAATTATCGAGTTAACCGCCTAGATCCGACAATTGAAATTTTATCAACTTTAAATTCAATAGATGAGAGTTCATCTAACATTAATGATCAAGTCAAATTATCTAGATTGCATCGAATGATCTAAATTGTGTGATCATCAATTTGATCACTCAATCTAATAGGCACCATTTAATAATCTAGATCCCATGAATCCTGACCATCAGATTTGCTAACTCGTTTACCAATGGGACCACTATAACAATAGTCGAACCAAATTTTGGTTGCACGTCTTCTCTTTCTATGGGCACTCTTCCACATCTCCAAGGCCACACAAGCATTCTCCATGTTCAAGCAAACCTCCAAGCACCCACAACACATGCGTCAGCCCAGGTTTCTACTATTAGCATAGGCAATCTACTTCCACCCTTCTACAACCTCTCTTATGGTTGCTTATATCTCTAAATTTGATTGTCAAATTTGAATGAAATTTTAGTATGTAAAAGTTCATAAGCTACATTTTCCAATGCATATTTGATCCATGAAATCCATCAAACAAATAGAAAGTTATGGATCCTGAAATATCACCCTATGCTACTATCTAAACTGAGATGTGTGTTTTCCAATCATCTCTTCCCATGTACAATGCGTTCACTTGAATTTTCATCCAACATTTTTTCATTATCATACATTTATCAGAGTTTCAGATGCAATTTATTTCACATCATTTCAATTTAGGGATTGTAAGCTATGATTTTTCAAATTTGGGCCAGTACATATTATTTTTCTGCCGAAACTGTGATTGAACATGGGATTCCATCTCACTATTCCCATCAATCCGGCCAACAATATTGTGTTTTATCAATTTTCCCAAATGGAGAATCATATTAACTTCCTAACAAAGCTTAGATTGTATGATTTTTTTATTAATCTTAATGATATAATTCTCCAAAAGTTGAGTATATTCACTGCCCTACAACCATGAGGCAGACCCAACCATCGTACTATATTTCAGTTTTACCAACATGATGCATTGCTCCAATGAGTTGTTTTAGTTTTTTCTATGTTAACATGACCCTCAAGCTTTCTATAGCATTTTGTTTCATATCATTCCAATTCTTCTACATTAAACTATGATTTTCCCAAGCTATTAGTGCATTCTACATTATGTAGAAATGACTATTTGTACCAATATCGATTGATCTTGTCTTTATGGTCCTGTCAACGCTCGAATATTTAGTCCATGATTTTTCCCATAAAGGCAAGACTTTGAGGTTTCATTTTCATGTCAAATCACATCAATTCGATCTGTGGTTGAGGAGATTTGAATTTACAAAGTTATCTCCAACTACAGGCAGATATATCTGCCATAAGGTGTACACATCAATTCAAAAGTGTCAAATGCAATTCAAGCAGGAATTAATCATTTTGCTTTATATTTTTCCATAATATTAGACTTCAAAATGTTTCATTTACATCTTGAATTACATCATTTAGATTAGTGAGCATTTTTCTATGAATTTACAAAATCTACATACGCTAGTAGACAACCTCACTGATCTAATGTGCACCCCTAGTTTCATCAAGCATCTTATAGACCTCAGCTGTCTTAATAATTTTGTCATACATTTTTTTCAGATTGTAGACTCAGATATGTTTCGATTTAATGCCTATTTTGTGATTTTTTGCTTAGCGCAAATTATGATCCAATTTTTTGAAATTTGCACATTTTAGCAAACCATTCAATACATCTTAAGGCATAATCCTCAATCATTTAAAGATGATTACTATGTTTGAATGTTATGTTTACCCATGAATGTTTTAATATATCAATTCTTTGTTATTGCACATACATGCATATTTATCATCATTTTATTATTCATATGCTTACTTACCAAAATTTGTTAGTGCTAGTCAACCACTTTTTAGCTTGGCATTAAAAAACATGCATGCAAAATTAATCATGATCTAATTGAAATAGAGTGTCATGATTAATCTAAAGCAAGTTTTTTATGGTATGGATTTGCTTTTTATGTGTATGGTCAGACTCAAGTATAAAGTCATATGCACCATCATTTTATTGACACACATAACTATCGTTTTCACAAGTGTGCAGTTTTATTGAATGTTTTATCGATACAAAGGAAAACAATTTTGATTGCATGTGGCTGAACTTGAGAATGAGGACAGGTGTGCAATCTCAAATTGTAAGTTTCAAATAATATTTCATGACATCTCACCAATAATCTAAAATATAACATATAGAGATCAAGTCTACTCTATCAAAATCATAGAATAATAGACAACACTTTTAAATTATATCTTATCTCTGATATTAGTAAAATCTCATGCACCTGAGAATATAATTTACATTAAGGTCATCTCTCTTAGTCAAGTTAAGTCATAGGACTGCATTTGACATGATATGTAGGACTAAGTTTGTAAGTTCACATATATCTTAGCTTTCTTTCTCTCATCTTTTAAGATAGAATTTCATAATTCTCTCATTCTTTAGGTTATTACTAGGTTTCACATTTATACAAGTGATAACTAGTTAATTAAATTAAAATCGACCAAGACTTCCTTAAAGAGGGTTGAAATGGATGCATCTATTTTACATGTCCCCAAGTTGCTCACTTCGCATGCATTGTATTCACTTACATCAGATCAACTTACATCAGATCATACAATGCTTGTCTTATTTACTTCATGAGTGTTATTTGCCTTAATCCTCGCATGTAGACTAACACCATGTGAGGTCCATTCCCCTTTTACCATACAAAAGAGAGAATGTTTCACGATTTTCTCCTATCTCTATTAGTCTTATGTGGGCCCAAAGACTCATATTTTCATCTATTCTGCTTATTTGTATAAGCAAGCACAAGCATACATCATTTACACCTAATGAGCATTAGGAGGCCAAGAAATTGAACGTATAGGATGTCTAACACATTTCTTACACTTACCCAAACTCTTTGATTAAACCTACACTAGTCTCATCCTTTATAGCATGAACTCACTCTTACATGCATACATTTACATTGCATTTAGGTTTTCATAGTCTTCCTTTTGATTAAACTATATGAAAATGGTGTTTATTATTTCAACATCAATATTTAACCAATTACTTATATTCTCCTCATGTGTCTCAACGTTATAGCAAAATTAATTCCATCAAAAATGTATGTTCTCTATGAGATTAAGGATTTGTAGATACCTTGAGTAACAATTCATATTTTTATTAAATGATTGATGATGTTAGTATTATAGAAGCATATGTGCAAGTTTTCTTTATATGTACAAGTGTTTGTATGTTGACTAAGTTTAATAATGTTAACAATGCATTAGTTTTTGTTAACACCTATTTTAATATGGTCAGTTAAGATTTGATCATTTTTCTTATTTGCACAATATTACTATTACTTCTAGTTATATTTATCGGTCATGTATCTCCTTGTTTATTTTGTCTTAGTTTACTTAGTATGAGTCTATTGCAATTTGGATGTTTTAACTTGAAGAAGAGTATTAGAATATAAGAGTTGGTCTAGTGTTATGTTGTAAGCAGATTTAGCCCCACATTACTTATTTTGTGTTTATCCTCTTTATGTTATCTTTATATATAGAAACCTTATGCTTAGCTATGAATGACAATCAACTTTCACCATTACTTGTGTTTCAACAAGATGTAAGTCAAAGACCACCATGCACCACTCTAGGCAGAAGAACCCCATCTGATACCCTTCTTCTTATCAAGCTAAAGCCCCCACATTGAATGGGACCAGTTATGCAAGTCAAACCATTTAATTTCCCCTTTCCATGACACCAAAACTGCATTTGCTAACTTATCTTTCATGAGCCAAATGCTCCCCCGTTAGAGAGTGATTTGAGGGGGAGAATGGTCTATTCCAACCCATTGTCGCTTGTTTAATAGAGCATCCCTATAACACAACCCCTCTCTCCTACTCCAATGCTTCAACTTCAACTTCTGTCGAATACTAACTATTGCTGCACCCGAACAAGCAGCCATTGCACCAACATGGTCACTTGTACAAACCACTTATTTGTGTCTAAAGCCTTTGCACCACATGCATGCCCAACTATTCCTACATTTCTTTCTCCATTGCCCAAACACACACACACAAGCATGTGTATGCATGCACGCACGCACATGCACATACATACATATATAAAACCTAGGTTAACACTGTACCATATATATCATTGCAATCCTTCTTAATGAATTCAACGTCTCTTTCATACCTTGCAACAAACCAAAAATTTTAATGCATTTTGTTTCACTAAAAAAATAATGTTATGGAGATTAAGGTGGAAAACTAATAACAAAATCATGGAATTTTCCCTAATGATCTTTTCTTACTTTCTCTTGTCTACTAACGATTTCATGATTTTGTAACATATCTTTTACAATTTTTCACATATAGTGCCTTTTTAAAGGAACAAAAGAGAGAAAGATTCAAGTGATTTCCTGTATGTCAAGGTCAAAGGGAATTCAGATAAAATTCACTACCACATATATCCAGCATATTTACGAATATTCATAAATGTGTACCATATCTTTTACAAATTTTCACATATAGTGTCTCTTCAAAGGAACAAAAGAGAGAAGGATTCAAGTGATTTCCTATATGTCAAGATAAAAAGGAATTCAAATAAAATTCACTACCATATATATCCAGCATAGGATGCATGTTATTGTAGAAGCTAAAAATCCGCCTTCCTGAGTCACAGCAGGGATAGCAAGGATACCTGCACCTACCTATATATAGATAAATGAATGAGTTGGTGGTAAAAAAAAAGAGTTAAACAAGATACACCAATGTTACATAAGGATCTTCCAAGATGTACATATAAGCATACAACTTTCAAGTGTACACAACACCATGGCAAAAGATACACAAAATTACATGTTACTTCTAAAGTTTTAAATGTAAGGAATAACTTCAAATAATCAATTTTATATGAATATACATCATGCAATATGCATAATTGCAATTGTTATTACTTTGGAATACATAGATAACTTTGACACTAAGACCGGAAGTTAGAATTCAACTACTTCTGTACAACATTGTTTCTTGCATCATGTTGGGTTTTAAGGAGCTCTACATCGTTCAATTTATAACTAGTAATTGAGTTTCACCAAAAACATTGAATTTTGGTGGCAATATTGGTAAATAGGTGACAAGATCAAGTTTCATTTACAAACTTTTAAAGCAAGCTAAAATTGTTAACTATACACACATAGGACTAATTATATTAATTGCATAGACATTTATGACATTAAAAGTGTCACAAAAAATCAAAACAAATATGCTGAAAAACAAAAAATTGTTAGGATGGAACACAAGCAATATCAAGTAATTAACTTTAATATTAGAGAATTTCAAAAAAATGGTGAGGAATCAACAAAAAAATTTCTATCCTAATTTTCTTTGTTTTCCTGGTTATAAAATGTTCACATCATTTATTAAACAATCATTGTTTATTATTGGTGAAAGGAAGAGGAATAGTCTCAAAACAGGCTAGTGTTTCGGATTCTTGGAGTCTAGTGTTGGTGACCAGAAAAATGGTTCTTGCTGGTTGGAATGTGACCACTGGTGACTGAAAATGGTGTAGAGTCAAAATGGTAGTATTTCTCAACCATTTTACATCACTTGCCATTTTTAGTGCCATGAAGCTAAGAACAAGCTCCAAGAAGACAAAATGTCTTCCAATCATATTCACAACTAACGGCATCATTGTCAAGGTCAAATGTAGTATATGATAGTCACGTAATGTACAAGTTGGAGGTGATCCCCAGTCCTATGAATGTATCATTTAGTTTCCATATTTTATGTCATCGTATTCTTTGAATATTGTTTGTAATACCTGGCAAAAAACAAGATCCTCTCCTGTTCACAATTGGAGAGGTTCAGTTGTTAATCAAACTCCTTAAATATAAATGTGATGGACAACTTGGACGTGATCTTCACACCTATGAATGTATAATTTAGCTTTCATATTTTATGTTATTGTGTTCTACAAATATTGCCTCTACTACATGGCATGGAACCAGATCCTCTCTTGTTCACCACAAATAGAGAGATCCAATTGTTGATCCAACCCATTAAATATACGTCAGAGAGTGTTAATGATTCTTCTCTTTCTTGAAAAGAGAAAATTGTTGATTAGATGATATCTAATCATACATACCACAATCTGTACCTATTAAGACGGCCATTTAGGCACCCAAGCAAAATTTGCTCACACCTGAATTAATCACCTCAACTTGTCTTAATTAGGAAGATCTTCTATTCAGTTTTTTAATTAAATATATGTTTTCTAAGGTTTATTAATATTTTCAATTTTCATTGTAAAAACACATATTTTTTTTAAATGGAAAATTATTGAAATGTATAATCATTATTTTTCCGCAATATCCACATTAGAAATATTACGGTTCATATTTTGATGTTACCCTAAGATTATTTATGTATTTCAATGTTATTTAGAAAATAATAGAGTTAGAAGCCTAAAAGTATACATAATTAATATTAAACATTTGTAAATATAAATTTATCTCTATAAAAATTAAAAATAAAATGATAAGCAAAGCAAAGGATTGATTAATCAATAAAAATAATTTTTTTATATGAACACCTTGGCACCTTAGTATGCATACTACAATTGAAGCCCCGCCAAATTTGACTACCAATTTTGAATTGGAGAGGATCTCAATTCACCTAGCACAAAGTGAAATTATTTGGTATCTACCACAAAGCAAAAAAGCAAGTGGAATATATTTATTTTAAAAATGTCGATCACAGAGAGTTGAGAGAGAAACAAATAGAATAGAGAAAAGATAAAAACACACCAGTAACACATGATTTATGTAGTTTGCCAATTACAATATTCACAATCATAGTATGTTTCTTCCTTCACAAAAAAACATATCTAGGTTATAATATACATAAACAACCACTTTACATATTATGCTTTTGTGGCAAGGGTCTCAAATTAGTGCGTATAATGACAACAAGGAATGTCAACATTTTATATTTATAAAAAATTAAATGGGTGAAAGAAAAATCTAAGTTAATTGAGGATTGTGATTTTAAGTTGTGGTATACAAGAAAAGATCATCATAAAAAGGGAATTTAAATAAAAAATATTAAATTTTTAAAAGAAAAAATTATTAAGATAATGATTATAATTATATTGATTAAGTTTGTGATAATTAATATAATTAGAAATAATCATATAAGAGAGTAAAATAGAGGATCTGAAAGAAACAATAGGAGATTTGGTTTTGGTATTAGAAATAAAGAAAATACAATTTTAGACTTTAGTGTAGCTTACGACCTTTTGATAAAAAAACACTTATTTTAGGAAAATATGAGCATATAATTATATTTAGAAGTACTTCAAATGTTAGTTAAATAGATTTTAGAGAATTAGGTGATGAAATCTACGAGAGAAAAAATAATATAATAAAGAAAAGAGTAACTAGATGGACAAGTAAATAATATAATGATGTTATTTAGAGATAATGTGTTAAAAAAGAAATACAATAACTAGATGGACAAGTAAATAATTTTTTTGGAATGACTACTTGTATTGAAAAGAATGCTAAATAAATTTCAAGAGAACCTTATATGATACCTCCACTAAGTAAAGGAAATTGGTGGTGGATTGAACATGTACAAAAGATAATAAAAGAAAAGAAAGAATGCTACAAAACCTGTGATAAATATAAAAATGAGGAAAATTTTAAAAAGTATAAGCTGACAAAAAGGAATGATAAGAAAATTGTTAGGGAAATTAAAAATTACATTTAAAGGGAATTATATGATAGTTTAAATACTAAATAAGGGACAAATAGAATATATAAATTGGTTAGGACTACAGAAAGAAAATTTAAAAATTCAAGTACATTAAGGATGAAGATGATAAAGTTTTAGTAAAAAAAGTGAAATAAAAGATAGATGGTGTAAGTATTTTAGTAAGTTTTTGGATGAATCTACAGTAAAAAAAATTGTACATGCAAAATTTAGATAATAGTACAAAGGATATAAATTATAGTCATTTTAAAAGAATCTGTTAAGTTAGAGAAAGATAGATAGAAGATAAAACACACCAATATCAAGCATACCACACAAGACACCAAAACTATTACGTGGTTCACCACTAGAGCTACGTCCATGGCTGATGGAGAAAGGAGATGCACTATTTCAAATGTGTACAATAGAGGATTTTCAGATGGGATGGGTTGAGACCAATCTCCCCTACCCCTTTTATAGGTTTACAAGCAACACTTTGGTTTCCACAGAGTTCCAAACGTCTGGACAAGGATTTCCAGATGTCAGGCACACCAACAGCCACCCATAAATTCAGAAATAGTAAAGTGCATTTAAGTGATTATTATCCCCACTTAACTGACCATTCAAGTCACCACAACAGAATCAATAGTTTGTAGGTGTGGTAAGTTAGGAGGCATAATGATGCATTTGGGTCAGGTAAATTAATCTTAGGATCCATTTATATATATGACTTGTATATTTATATTCCTCCATATGAATGAAACCCTAACTCACTTTTTCCCTGTATTCCACCCACCATCTTTCATCTGAAGTAATCCTAATATTCTTCACAAAGTAACCCTAATCTTCACGGGGTATCAAAGCATTAGGGTTAACCTACCTTTTTCCTTCCATGTTTCTCCTTCTCTATACTCTCTATTTCTTTTTCTCTCACCTAATTGTCCAACGAACTTTTTAACATTGACATTAGTCTTCTCTAGTGTCAATGGGCATCTGATGAAGACTTCCTCCTCCTAGCAACAATCCCCTCCCCCAACCATGCATGCTCACATGCAAACACGATAACTCAAATCTATGACCTTGTGCTTTCATACCACTTGTAAAGATCGATGTTGCTGTTACACCAAAAGTCTAAACTAATAGTAAGGATCTGACATTTCCTTTTAAGTAATCAACAATGATTGACAACTTTATCAATTGAATGTTAAGAATGTTTTTCTATATAATGATTTGTTTGAAGAAGTCTATATAAAGCAGTCACCTAAGTATGTTACTCAAGGGAAACCTCGAGTCTGCAAATTAAAGGTCATATATGAATTGAAATAAAGTCTAAGAGCATGGTTTAAGAAGTACAATCAAGTCGTAATAAGTATTGATTTTCATAGATGTGTCATGGATCACTCTACTTTTCTAAAGAGAACAACTAAATGGTGTATTTTCCTAGCTATTTATGTGGATAATATCTTTCTTATAAGGAGCAATACTATGGGGATTACAGAACCCAAAGTTTATCTTCAGTCTCACATTGTCATAAAAGATATAAGGAAATTAGGTTATTTTCTTAGTATTAAATTTACATATTCTATTAGAAAAATGGTCTTGTGACAAAGGAAATATGTCCTAGACTTCTTGTTTGAGGTTAATTGTCTTGGGTGTAAACTTGAGAATACTCCAATTGAGCAAAACCCAACCTTTTGGGATAAAAAATCAAAACTACTTATCCAGAGCGATATAGGTGATTGGTTGGGAAACTTATATATTTGATTGTTATAAGACCAAATATAACGTATATAGTTGGCTTGTTAAGTCAGTTCATACATAAACCAAGAGAAATACATTAGATTGGGGTTCAACATGTACTTGCTTATCTCAAAGGTACACCATGAAAAGGACTAATCTACAAGGCTAATAGACATTTTCGAATTGAAGCATTTTTTGCTTCTAGCTATGTAAGGGACAAGAGTGATAAGAAGTCTACTTCTAGTGACTACATCTATGTTAAAGGTAATTTAGTCACATGGCACAATAAGAAACAAAATGTGGCGTCAAGATTAAGTGCAAAAGTAGAATACAGATCCATGATAGCAACTACTTATAAGATGATGTGGCTTCGCTCTCTTCTAACAAAATTTGGTATTCAAGTTCAAGAGTCCATGCCCATGCACTATGATAATCAGGCGATGATATACATTACTCAAAATGAAGCATTTCATGAAAATACAACATATTGAGATAGATTGTCATTACATCCAAGATCTTGTTGTAAAAGGAATTATCTATAATCCATATCTCCCCTATTGTGAGGAGCTAACCGATATTCTTACAGAAGAGTTGAGTATTAGTATTTTTTATTACTTTTATAACAGGTTGGGAATGATTAATATATATCGTCCCACTTGAGGGGGAGTGCGATAAGTTAGGCATAATGATGTATTTAAGATCCATTACATATATGACTTATGTATTTATATTCCTCCATATGAATGAAACTCCAACTCTCTCTTTTTACCCATATTCCACCACCTTCCATTCAAAGTAACCTTAATCTTCTTCACAAAGTAACCCTAATCTTCATAGTAAGTAATAGAAGATATTAAAAAAATGAAATATAGAAATTTATTAGACTAAATGGCATTCCTATTGAGGTATGAAGTGTATAGGTAAAGTAAGAATTAATTGGTTAACTAAGTTTTTTAATATAATTTTAAAGATAAGGAAGATGCCAAATAAATGAAGAATAGGAGGATCATACAAAATTGTAATACTTATCATGATATTAAGTTAACAAGCCATACTATAAACTAAGGAAAAACATAATTGAGCAAAGATTAAGACATGTAACTAAAATCACAAAAACAAATTTGGGTTTAAGTCAAGTAAGTCAACAATGAAAATTATTCATTTACTTAGGCAACTAATAAAAAATTTTAGAATTAAAGGAAAAGGATCTCCATATGGTTTTTATTGATTTAAAAAAAAAATTATGATAGAGTACCTAGAAATTTATCATGGTGAGTATTGGAAGGAAATAAGTATTTATATAACATATTGATATCATAAATGACATGTATAAAAGAGTAGTTACAAATGTTAAAACTATAAGAAGAGAAACTAAAGAATTTCCAAAAGACATAAGTTTGCACTAAAAGCCTTCTCAAAGTCCATAGCTATTTGTTATGGTTGTTAATAAAATAACTGAAATAATTTGAGAAATACCATGTTTATAATATTTGTTGATGACAATTTTAATTGATGAAAGAAAGATAAAATTAGGTCTAAATTAGAATTATAGAGAGATACTTTAGAACCCAAAAGATTTAGATTAAGTAAGAAAAAAATTGAATATATGAAATATAGGTATAACAAAAACAAGAATAATAATAAAGGTATACGATTAAATGATCATAAGATTCATAAAAGTAAGACTTTTAAATATTTAGGATCTATAATAAGTAATGATAAAGAAATTATAGAGGATGTTATTCATAGAATTAAAGTAAGATGGATGTAGTGAAAAAATGTCTCTAGAATATCCCTAAAATTAAAAGGTAAATTCTATAATATTACAATTCACCTAACTATACTTTATGGTTTAGAATGTTGAATTGTAAATCATAAACATTTACAAAAGATTAGTGTTACAGAGATACAATTGCTTAGATGAATGAGTGATAATACTATAAAGGATAAGTAAATAATGATTTTAGAAAGAATAATGTAAAAATTGCATTAATTGAAAATAAGATAAGAGAAAATCAACTTACGTGATTTAATCATGTCCTTAGGAGGCCAAAATACCTAGGCACCTTAAAAAGTATGAATTATACCTTCTGTAGTTCTTCTGTAGAGATTGAAAAAAAGAAATCATGACAGGTTATACACATATCCTCACAACCTTAATCTTTGTATGATTATTTATACGTGCACCCACAAAACATGATAATAGAGGTACTATAGATATCACTAGTTCATTACACCATATGATAGTGTATGTTTTATGACTTTCAAGGTTGCTGTGAAAATGATTAACAATAATATTTAAGGAACCAACAATAATAAAATCTAAGGTTAGTACATTAAATAATGAAACCAAATAGGGATTAATGTCACCAGGTGAAACCATCTTCAACTTTACAAAAAGTTCTATATGTGTAAAGGTATATGTATGATGTTAATAAATCTAAAAAAAGAAAAGATATAGGAATATTAATAATGATAACATTAATGTTGTACATAACAATAAGAATGGGAATGAATTATTCATTACGAGAATAAGATTATTGGTAATATTAAGGAATAATGTCTATAACGTTGGTAATAAAGAAAAGATGATGATGAATTTGATAGTTGCAAATAATGAATAAATCAAAATAAGGTCATGCCCAAAACGTACTAGCTCTTCAAAGTACCAAACTTACAAAGGTATACTAGCTGACTGACTTAACAAGGTTTAATGTGAGATATTAAGAAAACCTAATGAGAACAATAAATTCACAAGATTCAAATTTGATGTCTATTGTTACTTACATAAGTTAGTAATAGAGGTTCCCATAAATAAAAATGATGAAATAAAAACCAAAAAACAATTTATGAAAAAAAATCACTAGAAGTAAGGATGGGTTGCATACAAACTCAAAGATCACATTATACCAAAGGTGGTTGACCAAAAGGCTCTACTAAATTGAATGAATGGAATTCTAACATTTTATCAAAACCAATAAGTGATGCATGCTGTATTAATTATAAAATTGAAATTGTTAGATTAATAAGTCTTATGTTATATAGGTTGATGAGTTATTGGATATCCATTTAAGCCAAGCCATAATCACCCTATATAAACACTTGTAATCCTCTTTATTAATATTAACCACATATTTTTCCTTTTCTCTCACATGGTACTAGAGCCCAAGGAAATGTAGGGCATCAACAACCACCACCACCACCCTCCACCCTTTAGCCATATCTGGCCACTCTTCCCTTTCTTCCCAGCTAGCCACACCCTCCCATCCCTTCCCAGCCCAACAACACCTCCAAAACCCCTTGCAAAAGGTCACCAACCACCAAATCCAACTGCCAAGCCATTTATGGCCCAGTTCCAAGCCGTAAGCCTGTCAGACTAGCCCTTTTAGGGTTGACTACCACTGCTACAGCCCCTTTTGGGGTTGCTACTACCATCAGCCTTCCTGCTGGTGGTTCCTACTGCTGCTCAACTCTAGATGTTGCTTTAGAAGTCTTCATTTCATTGTTTTTACTGCTGATACTTGTCGATCAGACTTTGTATTTTCATTTCTGAGCAGTAATCATGATTGAAAATGAAACCCTAGTCAAAAATATATGTGGAACCTCAGAAAAACTGAATGGGAAGAACTATCTGATGTGGGCAAAGAGTTTTCACACATTCATAACTGCATACCAAAAGCCAAAACATCTTAATGATCCATCACTTGACATGAAAGACCATTCTGATAGCAATTAGTATGCAAATGATGTTGCTGTTGTTTCATGATTGGTGAACAGTATGAAACGCAACATCACTCAGAGTATAATTATGCTCTCACCTATCAAAAAGAGGTAGGAGAACTTAAGCATGTGTGGTGGAGAAGGGCACAGAAGGCCGAAAAATGGAGCAGGCCAGGGGTGGCAACACAATGCAGCAGATGGAGCAAGCAACAAGCACAGGGGCAACAGCAGGCCTTGAACAGACTTGGACAATGATGGGGTCATTCGTTAAATTTTTGAAAGGGTTTCAGTAGCACACTCTTTTGCACAAAAAAGACAAAAACAATGTAGGTTACAATGATATATGATTCAACTGTTGTCCTTTACAATGACAGTAAAAAAATATCAACCCACCATTATCAAAAAAGAAACCTTTTCATTTTATATACAAAAATACCTAGGCATACACAGTGCAAAATACCATTGATCTACCCTATCAGGTAATATTATTTATACTATTTCATTATACTATATCATTTGCTTTTACATACAACATAATTCATTTAAATTGAAATCATAAATATTTTTATTATGTTGTACTCATAACTCAAATCACCACCAATCTCCCTACCAATTAATATTTTCTTTGCTATTTTATTATAATATATCATTTACTTTTTCTTTTGTATATAAAATATTATAAATCATAGAATATTTTATTTAAATTGAATTTATAAATAATTTTCTTCTTATGTTGCAGTTGTAACACAAATGTCCATCACGATAGAGGCATGCTACTTACATTGTCTATTACCATGCAATTTAATTTCTTATTTGTAATGTTATACACACATATATCATGAAACTTATTCATTGACTCGAAGGGTATGTAACTATTCTTGAATTTTAAGTGCTTAAATTTCATTTCCATTTTAGGATGTGTTAGTAGTACTGGAAAGTTCAGGAAAGTGTTAAATCAATTATGGTATATATTTAATTTCCATTTTTCATGTATCACTTTTCATTATTGTTGCATACGGTCCTTTCATGAAATCTTGTATGTAAAATACAAGAAGCATATAACAACATTTTCTAAATTAAATAAGACATCTTATAAATAAAATTCTTTATTCCCAAATGTTTGATATTATTTTAATTATTTTTTGCAGGTTATGCTAGGAATCCAATAGCAAAAGAACGTGCCGAACATATATAAAACTGTCTTATTTTTTATGAATGGATAATAGCATCAGTGTGTATCAATGCATATGTTTTTTCCTGGTAATGGCAGTTATATCAATACATACGTTCGTATTTTAGATTCCATGAAACACATGATGTTACGCACAGGCCCACGTGTTAGCTCACTGAAAAAAGGAATCAGCAATATCGAATTCCTAAAGATGCAAAACACCCATTAGAAACATGTCTACACATTCGAAACGAAGCACGTACCGTGGTGCCGGCTACCAGAAATATCCCACTCGTAACACTTCCTAGAATCAGCACAGTTCACAGGTCACACCAGTTCTCTCAAAAGACAAAATCAGCAACAAAAACAAATTTAGCGATCGGAATCGAGAGAGGAGCACACCAGGGGATCGCTTCATGGTCGCCCGGTTGACGTTAGAGAAAAGTCTCTCGAACTCCTCGACTGGCTGCTTCCGAGAGGCGCACATGACGGTCTTGGATCGGCAGGCGCGGGAAGGGAGTAGGAGTGGTCTGAAACTGGGACGCCTCGTCTTTGGGGAAGCGGTAGGTAGTGGGGAGAGCGTGGGGCGTGGTATGCGAGAAAGGAGGGAAGGGAAGGCCGCGACTAGCGCCATTGACGACGAGGCCCCCGCCATTGCCTACCTTTCCTCAGGCTCCGGGAAGTGGGAACCTACAGATGAATCCTATCCCCGCTCTTTTCGTGATATATATTTAAAAATAATTAAATATAAGAAACCATGTAAAATGGGAACCTCTTAATTAATCCACTTTATCTTGTAGTAAAGTCAAGAATCGAACAAAATATATTATAGAACGTAGATGCGTAAATGTCTAGAAAATGTTCTACAAACTTGTGTTCGTCAGTTTCAATAGGTTGTATTTTCTTTCTCACAGCTTTCCTGGATGTATCAAATTTATATTTTTTCGTCCCGCGCGGATTTTCGACGATGAATGTGTAGGTTTATAAAAAAAAGTTAGGGCGTTAACCATTGCGAACATTCAACAAAGAGAATATAACAAACCATGCAAATTTTCATCCATCATCGTCATCCATAAGCAAAGATCAAGGAAATCCAACATATAGCTCATTTTCATATTTCATTTTCCTACAGGGAGGATGAGGTAACAAAAGACCTGGGCAGCATGAATATATCCTTCCACGCGAATGGGGACGCCCATTCGCCGGCAGCACCGGATGGCTTCATGCTGAGACCACCCTCCTGCAACCCTGGAACACGACCTTTAAGCCTTGGCTGTACAGTATTCCCACCCATGTACGTCGTCTCGTATCTGTGATCTTTCTTCAATGAAGGTAACCCATTCAATCTTACAGGTGTTGATTCCATGCTCCAATCTATGCTAGCGTAATCACAATGCAACATTGAGTCGCCCATGCTCCAATCTAGAGGTGACGACGAGCCGGAGGAGGCGGAAGACCCCCAGCCAGTGAACAACCCCAGAGATGAAGTAGCAGTCACAGAGCATGCTCCGTTCGATGTTCCATTGCCACACAATGGCGCACCCCACCCATTTGTACTGGATTCTACCGAACTTGGGACAACCGGATGATGGAAAGATTGAGTTCCGTTAGGATTGCTGGCGTTCTGACTCATGCTTGACATGTTCTGCCTTAAGCTGTCATTACCCGCATTCAATATGTCAATACCATATGGGCCCTTTGGATTCCATCCATTACTCACTTTTGGCAACATATTGAGGCTTATTCCAGCTACCGAGGAGTTCTGCTTTGTGCTGATTTGTTGCGATCGTTGATGCATCACATTCATATATCCTACGTCTCTTAATAACCCTGCTTGATTATTGGTTTTTACTTCGCCATTGCTCAATCCACAACGTGCGTCAACCGTTGGTGGTGATGTAACCTGCAATGGTGATGCTAAGGAGAGAGAGTTAGCTGGTGCAGCACTAAGAGTTGGCCATCTCTTGTCAAGCTGTGGTGCAACTTGAAGATTTTGTCTATCCGTCCGAGACTGACTACTTCTCGAAGAGGACAAACTCCTATTCCTGATATCTGGTGACACGGGTATTGATGCCACTACCTTTGGATAGCCGAAATCCCTCTCATCTCTTCTCGGTTGCTGGATACCAACCGAAGCAACAGGCTTCACTTGCACCGTGGTAACTGACTTTTCTGCTGATGCTAGTAACTTCCTCGGACCAGTGGTTGCAGATGGGTTACCAGATTCATGTAGCTTTGGGGGAGCATCAGATGCCTCTTGTTTCTGTGTTTTCAAAGTTTCTGAAGCCTTCTCCAAATCTCCTTCACATGCAACAATAGCTCTTTCCACCTCTTGTGTTGAGCACCTGAAAACTTTTTCCATTCCCACAATCCTGGCAAGCTCATCTGAAATATCGATTTTTAAATTGCACCCACCATTTATAGTTGTTGTTTCTTCACCTTCAGTGCCTCCTTCAAAGAGCCATGAAACGGAATCCTCAACTCGACCCTCATTCAGCATGAGAGCCATTGTTGCCCGTTCAGCAGGGAAGCCCATTGCAACAAGCTGCTGAGTGAGCACTTCTAGTTTTCTGGACATAATGAAACCAGTGCATCGCTCGTGCAATTCCTGGGCTCGCTTCTCCTTTTGACGCTGGTGTTTCCTTTCATTCTTTTGGCGTATCTTATCACGTTTCTCGGTATCACAACCAGGGATAGCTTCAGGCCGAGAAGGGCCTGATGCAACCTTGTCCTTATGATCTTCAGACTCAACAGAGCAACTATCATTGTTGGATTTGGAGTCATAATCAGCTGTGTTATTAATAGAATGTTCCTCATTTTCATCTATAGTTGAGAACTTGCCATTTTGTGGAGTCGGTGAGGTAGCAGGGCTTGTCTCAACAGTGTGGAATGTACCAGAAAAAGGATTATAAACATTAGCTTGGACATTTCCACCATTTGCAGAAGGCTTTGTCAAAATTTTTTGTTGTTCCTTGGCTGCCCTAGAAGATGACTTGTCCTTCGTCTTGGACTTTGTTGCTGGTGCCATCTCTTAGGATTCAGATACGACTAGGATCTGAAGGAGAAAAAGAAATCTATTTAGTAGGGAATATCTATGTGCTACCAACAACAGCAAAACAACATTGCCAACTGCAAACAAACCAGACAAGCATTAACATCTAGAAATGAGACTGAAGAAAGGCAACTAATTTTTAAGTCAGGCAAATGCAGCTTCAACTATTTCATAAAAGAGGCAAACAAACAAATAAGTGCATTACATCTGTCGAGGAATTCTTTTAATTAAAAATGCTATAATCAGAGTATGTGCAAGATACAAACTATTCAACTGGCATTTGAATGAAATTGTTTTCCCCAGTCCCATGTCCTAACGAGAAGAAAAAGAGAATAGACAATAACAATCAATCAAACTGCCAACTTGCAAGAAAACTGAATGTCATTCGCGTGAGAAAGGATATTCTTGTGAAAAATAATATAATGGTGTGTTAGAACAAAATCAGTGACAATGGAAACATCAAACGAAATCAATTCGTTAAAGGTGATTGAGAAATTCAATCTGCAATATTTACACATTGAAAAACAATGCGCACAATGGAGACATGTATATACAGAAATAAATTCGAACAAAAAATCAACGTCTTTATCATTAGAAGAGAATTCTTGTTGAGCAACATCATACCACACGAATGTATGGATAGCTAAAGAAATTGCAGTGATGAAAAGGAACGGCGTGACCAAGAGTATACAAGCATCGCATACAAATGACAAATGATCGTGAAGCAGTTAACCACGTATACGGTATATAACAACAGCCAGCTTCTGAAATCTAAAAAATGATTTTTTGTCATTTAAAACAAAACATACTACCGAAAACAATCAATAAATGACCAAAACGCGATAGAAGGAAAACACAAAAATAGCTCAGGGCATAGGGATTTATCGGAAAACAAATTTGCAATAAAAAAAAAAAAGTAAGGACCCAACGAATCACGATTAATCTCCCATTATCCAGCCGGTGCCATGGCTACAAAGCATCCGGATCTCCAGATCCACGTACATGATCTCCGAAGCTTTCCCCTTTGCAAAAAAATAATCAACCATAAAAAATCCCCATCCCTTGCCCAAAAACACAACCATAAAAGCAAAACCAACTACGAAACAGGAAAACACGAACCAGATCCAAAACGCACACAAATTCCCATGGACCGCCGCCCGCCGGCGGAAGCCGCGTGAGCCCGCCCAGATCCAGAGGAAAACCAGACGAAACCACGGAATATGCGAGTAAAGGAGAAAAGGATCGGGGAGAGCTTACCTGAGAAGCGCAGCCTGAGATCGGAGAGAAGGGAAGGGCAATCGCTGGAGCTAGGGTTTTGGTGGACGGACGTGGTTGTCGTTGGAAGGCGGAGGTAGGGCAATGAATTGCTATTATCCGCTCGAGATCTTGAGGGGTCGGTCGCCTCCTAGCGTCGTAGTGAGTTTGGTCTTCCTTTTCGGCCTTTTGTCCACTCGCTCGCATTTTACCATTTTTTGGTTTCCAGAGTAAATCATCTTGTCTTTTCCGCACCACCTTTTTTTTTTCCATTTTTTTTTCCGCAAGATAAGCACTCCTTCATTTTCCCATTTTTTCATAATCGGAAAACGGATCGAGGAAAAGCGAACTTGTCTGAGTCAGGCCTTTTTTTTCCCTTTTTCAGATTAATATTTCCTCTCTCTTTTTCTCTTTTCATGTAATATAAGATTTATAGATTAATATTATAAAATCTTAACGTATAAATCTTTTTTTTTTCCTTTAAGATTTCGAACTCACGATCGTACCATTATACTTTATTTTCTTACTTGAAATGCGTTAAAATTAAAATAAAGTTTCGCAACAAGTATGAAATAAAAAAACAACTCTCGATTACAAATTCGGTGGATTTCCATGTGACCTGTCATGTGAAGAAGTCCTCACGACACCGACGACGAGATTTCCATCACGAAGATGACAACACCACGTATCTTATTAGGCAATTATTCTTTCAATCGTGAAAAACTAAAAAGCAATAATTTGATTCATATTTAAATAAAAAACAGTCGTTTTCGATGAAAAAATGCTTTCTTTTTTTTAACAGCATTTCTTGGCACTAAACACTTTTTCTCCTTATTTTCTATACAATTGCGTAGTTTATTTTGAGATTTATGATTGTAAATCTCGCTACTTTCTTGACCATGTGATTTAAATGACATTTATAATAAAAATTGTTTTAAATGTTCATAAAAAATATCATTAAAAAGAAAAATTATAAAAAATGTTTTCATAAAGTCTTGTTACACTTACGAAGGATTTGTGCACGTGAAATAAATAATTGTCTAATTTCATAAATTGGTTATTTGTGTATCTTAAAATTTACTTTCCAAGGAAAAGTAAATTATGACTTTTTAATAAATCTCAAAATTTATTTTCCAAGCTTAAAATGTCGAAAATTAAATTATCTTACTTGGCATCCTCTCTTTCTATTATATCTTTACTTATGTGTTTGACTTTTATGAAATGTTGTGATGAGATTGTTGAGAAGAGAGAGAGAGAGAGAGAGAGAGAGAGAGAGGGTTCTTTTTAATTATTTTAATTTATTATTTAAAAAAAAATTATTAAATAAAAATTAAATTTATTTAATTCTATCATATACAAAAACATCTAAATTTTTATTTGTATTAAATTCTTGAACATACATAAATACCTATATTTCAAAAAAAAAATATTAAATTTTATATAATTTAAATTCTATTAGAATTCAAATTTAAAGTAAACAAATATTCTTTTACGTATACTTTAACGATAACCAAAAAACTCTTGTCATGTTTAAATCTTCAAATTCACGTTTATAATTGAATTTTTCGTCTTAATAGAAAACAAAAAAAAAAAACTCACCTTCAGATATGAGAAGTCTTCTTGTAGAAGGTGAGACATTGAAACTTAAGTAACAATGATCAACACTCACTAGTCCATGGTTGCATTAACCATCGTACGCATGAGTCAACTGTTGTAGCCTTTGGGTTGTTGGATGCATACGTTATCATTAAGTCCTTTAGGCATGCTCTAACAACAAGTATGTGGAGGTGTCATAGAATAATCAATCTCTCTTTCGTGTAGGTCCGTGAATTTACTAAAAGGCATGAGCTTTCAGAGCATGGACGGATTTACTATTGCCAAGTGTACGTGGTAGGGGCTCAACCTCCCTCCCACTGGATTAATAAAAAAAAATTAATCTAAAGTATATGTAGAATGTGTATGCAGTTGTGTAATGTCTACTTCGTTGTTACATTCATGACCATATGTATATGCACCTGTCCGATTAGTTTATTTATCACAAATTTAATAAGAATAAATTATTTGATACTTGCGAGTTATGCTGTGTAGTTCTAAATGATGATGGTAATATTTTTTCCTTTTTTTAAATCTTTTGGGGATTTGTTAATTCTCTCTCTGTTACCCCCCCCCCCCCCCCCCCCCCCCCACAGTGTGAAAATTCTTACTCTTCCCTTATATGAAGTGCATGTTAGACGCAATAAACTCTGTATTAACCCAAAACCATCTCAAGATCTATGATTCTCAAGGATCTGATCATTCTAAAACAAAGGGAAGTAAAAGAATTCTTAAAATTGATAAAAAAGTATGTGAAAATGTTTAAATTTATGTAATTTAACCAAAAAGTAGATCATAAATAGTGTAAAAAGTCTTACATAAAACAAAATGTGGGAACAAAATATATGATGAAATCCTTCACTAATGAGCAATTAACGACGATGGTATTCTTCACCTGAGTAATTTTTATCAGCAACAGAGCAGTTAACGACGTTTCATCCTTAAAAAATGAGCGTGTGCACCATCTGGATTCGGCAGCTAATTAATTAAAATGATGTAATCTTCAGCTCCTTCACTGGTCAGTCATAATCTTCCAAATTGGAAACGGGGACACTTAGATAGCCAGCAAAAGGCAATACAAGGGGTTGAGCAGTGCTTGGCAATTTTCTTTTGTTTTTCATTTCTGGTCCCAGCCGTCCTTGTTGTTTGTTGGGATACCGCTCAAAAAAAAAAAGAAGGTTAGGTCGGATACCTCATAATTCCACAGGTTGTGATTTTAAAAAAATGGAAAAAGAAACTGTGCTGATTTCATTTTGAACTTTTAGTTATTTAGTTTATCGTAAACTTTTTGACTTTTTGGATGCTATTTTGCGTGACCATGTTATATTGATGGCTCCTTATTTGTCGTCAGTGATTATGTCTTATTTAAATGTTTGTATTTTAAAGCTTGAACTTGAACTTGATAGTATATATATTTTTTTCTATTATTTTCACCCGTGATGATTATTTAGTTATTTTGTAGATAAAATCATCAATAACAAATAAGTGTTTCTTCTTTATAAATATTTATTTCGAATATAATATTTACTATCGTTGAACTTTAATTTAGGTGAAGTTTGTGTATTTAGAATTGAAGGAAATTTAAAATCATTTTTATCCAATTCTAAAATAAAAGTTGTTTGTATATTTGAAGATTCAATTCCAAAAATAAATAAAATTTTGAATTACAACGTAAACACAATAACGTGAATTCACATCTAAAGAGGTGTGAAATTAAATTTTATATTAAAAAATTCTTACATGTCATTCAATTATTGATAAATGACATATAAACATTTAATAATATAATTATATAACATATCACTTAATTAATGTAATATATTTACTAATTAATAATTTTTTTTATTAATTACTTAAATTAATTAATTAATTGAAAATAATTATATTACATAAATATAAAATTCTAATTTTATCTAATTTCATATTATGCATAAATACTTAAATTTTAATTTTCATCTAATTTCTCAACGTCTACAAATATTTATATTTTAAATTCTACTTTCGTCTAATTCTATAAAATATCAATTCCACCAATTCTAATTTTATAAAATTATAATTTTATGTACACAAATAAATCCTTAATGTATTTAAAATAATGGCGAGTTATATGTAAAAAACCCTAACCTACATCCACACGTTTCCTCTCCTCTCTTTGCCATAAGTTAAACAAGTCTGTGTCACCTCTTACATGACAGTTCCTTTGTGGAAAACGATTTTGGAATTCAATTCTTTGTTACCTTGTAATATACAACAGAACCTGTGCGCATCATGTCTGAGAAGCGCATAAAGCATAGATTTCTCATTGTTTATTGTAGGATTATGGTTCTCTTCCGAACACCGTAGGTTAGCAATTATTTTCTCATTTAATCGATCTTCTAGATTTTGAATTGAAGCATCACCTTGTTGCACATAAATGGTAGAAGACTTAAATTTATTTAGTTAGAAATTTTGAAAAATTTAGATTTATATAATTTAACTTAAGATTTGATCATACAAATATTATATATATACACACACACACTAAGATGTATTTTTTGAAATCATAAGAGAGTTTAAGCGCCCAAAATCACATGTGTACGACCGTCGCCGTAGCTAGCGTGCTTCCTTCCTGCAAGAATTTGCAAAATGGAGACCATCAATGTAATCGCTGAATAAGAAGGCTCTCATGCCTTTAATTTCAAATAGAAACGATAAATAGAATTTCACCAACGTGATCCAATTTTATGTAATAATTTGCCGCCACCACTAATGCAGATGTTGTTTCTAAAAATTTAATATTTCAGCCCGCAGGATGAATTCACTCTTCCGTAAGGAATCCTAGGGAATGTGTTACCCAAAAAGAGAGCATGATCTTCTTCTTTTTTTAAAAAGAGAGAGAGAGAGAGAGTATGATCGTTGACTGTCCATTTCTAACATTCATCTTCTATGGTATAAGAACCAATCAACTTTGTATATAAATCATGGGGATTTATCCATACGCCCCCTATTTTTTGAGGCTTTATATTATTGTTAATCAAAAAAATTAAAGAAAAAGATTGCTATTCTATGATCTAGAACGTTGACAATCAAGATCATCTTAGAACAAATGCGCAGAAAGTGCTATATTAACAAAATGGCTATAACATCCCTAAAATCAAATATTGTTTACAATAAATCATTGACTATTTGATTATTCATCAATTGCAAATTATCATCGTTTTGTTGTGCATTTCCTTTTGACCTGTAGAATCATGATTTGAACAATTAAACACGATATTGTAAATCCCAACATTTCAGGTCCGAAGTTAAAGATCAAGCTGAAATTTATCCAAAGGCAATGTTATCATAGAAATTTTATTTTTAAAAATCTACATTGATAATTTGAGCAGATGACGTAACTTAAATATATAGGCATGACTTTTCAGAGAAGGCTTACAAATTGCCAGGTTTTATTTTGGAGATATTGGAAGTTAAGGAAAATTCAAGAACAAAGAGAAAGTCATTAGTTCAAAAAGTATGAAGAACAAACCGTTCAGTTGTCAGCCATCAAACGTCCTTGTAGAGCAACTCAAATTTGGGTATCCTCTCTGGTGGAATCGGGCAACTCACAATAAACTTGCCTTTCATTGCTCCCCTGTATATGACCTGTTGATGAGGTATGAAGCTGCAGTTAGTAACATAACAAAAATGTATTTGAATAAGTCTTTTGAAAAAAATGCTAGCTTATTCCTATACACGAACAAGAAGAAAAAGCAATAAGTCAATGTTATCTTTATTGGATATTGTGATCCATAGGCCAGACGTACATACATCTCTCGAGACATGATTTTTCGTGAAGACGATTTTCATCACAACTCTCAAACTGAAGCAACAGGCAAACTGATGGAACGTATTGTTTCCAATATTCATATATATATATATATATATATATTTGAATATGAATACAAGTCAACAGCATAATAAAAAATATTCTGATAAATATATTTTTTGAATATTTGTCGAATGCCAAATATAAATAATCTAAATAAATTAGAAAAATATAAGTATTCATCAAATAAATTAAAAATAAAAAATGTTTTAAAATAGACTAATATCAACGCTTATACTATTTTATATATTTTTTTAATTTGTAAATATTTATATGATATATACAAGCAAGCATGTAACCATTTTATTTTTGTTTCAATAAAAATAAAGTACGGACCATATTTAACTAGATAATTGATAACATAAAACAATTATTTTAGTATTATATTAATATCAATATATATCTTTTTAGTTTAAACGTGTTGTTGGTATGGTGGTTAAAGCTTTCATAAGGTTAAAAGAAATCAAAGGTTTAAATCCTGTAAAGCATCTATTTTTGCAATTTATATACAATAAAAAATTTGAATACCCACATTCATATTCAAAAATATTAATAATATCCATACTCGTATTTGAATCTGAAAATTTTAAGAAAATAACTTCTGTAATTGAATTCATATTTGACTGAATATGTACACCAAATATTCGTACTAAGAAAAATTTGGATATGAATTCGAATTTGATCTAAGCATCTGAACTCTTATTGCATCCCGGAGACTAGCCATTCGAAGTATCATCTACAATACCCATTTACATTCTCTCTCTCTTGGCTCACCATCAACAACAGTCGTTTTGTCTTACCATCGCTGCCCTCCACCACCTCCACCAAAACCTTCCACTCCTCAAACCAACATTTTGACACCGACAAACCCAAATCCACCATCATCAAAGTCATCATTACCCCAAACTCCATCACCAACAATTCATTCCTTGCTCACCAGACTAAGAAGCATAATAACTAAACCCAACCCATGATATGTTCTTACCATCCATACATGACCCAATCCACCAAATGGATTTAGTGAGGCCAATAAACACCATCATTGGAGCATGGCAATGGTAGATGAATAACATGCTTTACTTTGAAATGGGAATTGGAGCTTGGTTCCACCTCCTCCTAGACAACACGTCATTGGATGCAAGTGGATATTCTATGTAAAAGAAAACTCTGACAGGTCCATTACGTACTATAAGATGCACCTTATTGCTCAATGTTATTACAAGGAAACCTACGACCTAGTGATCAAACTAGTGATGATCCACATCATTCTTCAAGTCATCTGCTCTCACTGACGGCCCATCTAGCAACTGGGCATGAGTAATCCCTTTCTACATGGTCTTCTTCAAGAGTCCATCTACAAGAAGTGGCTACCTATGTTTGTTGATTCCAATCTTCCCAACTTCGTTTGTAAACTTCACAAATCACTGTATAGCCTCAAACAGGCCCTGAGATTGTGATTTTGTTGCTTTCAAGCATTCCTTCTTCATGATGGCTTTGTTGATTCAAGATGCAATATGTCTATTCATCGAGCAAATTACAGCTTACATAATCTATTTTCTCATCTATGTAGACAATATAATCATCACAAGCTCCTCCCCAACAACAATTCAACAATTAATCAAAAAGTTCAGCACCACTTTTGCATCCAGGGACCATGGCACTTTGACCTTTTTTTGGGCATTGATGTCTCTCACACCTTACAAGGTCTTCATCTCTCTCAATCTAAATGCTATCTCAACTTTTGCTTCAATCCAATCTGCAGGATGCAAAACCTTAGCCCACAACAATGGCATCGCCATGTCAACTCTCCACGGATGAAGGTGAGCTGCTTTCTAATAGAACAAACTACTAAAGCATCATTGTGGCATTACAGAATTATAATATCACAAGACAAGATGTGGGCCTACGTTGTAACCAAGGTATGCCAATTGATGGCTTGAATAACAATAACTAACATGCAAACCATTAAGCAAATCTTACACCATCTCAAGGGCACAATTCATCATGAACTTCTTCAGCCATCATCCTCCACTCATCTATAGGGATTTTTTGATGCTACATGGGCCATAGATCACAATGATGGTACATTAAACCCTCCCTCTTCTCAAATAACTCAAAAGGCATAATACAATCACTAGGTCAAGTATTGGATTTGAATAGCATAGCCTCATCAGAGCTACAAGCAAACTCTAGTAGATTACAATGTTAATGCACAAGCTACATCTCAAGATGCCAAGAACACTAATATTATGGTGTGACGATATCAGAGCCATGTTCCTAACACCAAACCCAATCATACTTATAAAATCTAAACATATATCAATCAATTATCACTTTTTTAGGGAGTAAGTGCAAGATAAGTATTTGGAATTACACTTCATATGCTTAAAAGACCAATTAGTCAATGTACAAACAAAACCACTTAGGAAGGCCTCATTCATTTGAAGCCAAGAGAAATTCATTGTGGTCTCTCCCCATTGAACTTAAGGGGGGCTGCTGGCATACGTGGGACAAGAAGACAAAGCATCAACCCAATGATGATGGAAACAACAAATTCACAACAAATATATGATATGCATTTGCATGTACACTGTGTAACAATATTGTAATAAAATTATTCTCAAAGGTTCTTGTACAGGCTATATAGCAACACCCATTGTAATGAAACAATCATCGAGCATTTGCTCTACTTTTTCTTTTAGTAATGACAACAATTATAGTTAGAATGAATCTATTAAATAAAGGAAAAAAACTTCATAATTAAATTAAATCTACTATATAATAGAATATGCCAATTCATTTAGAGATGAAAAATAGGGAAATTTGTATTTCTAACTGGATAAGATTAATAAACAAAATTTCATTTAGCAAAACCTCCAGCACACATACCTCAACAACATCAATGAAATCTTGTTTACTATGAAATGAGCCTACCCATTTAGTATGATCAGCACTCCTGAAGATCAGATACAATTACCCCAAAACATCAAATGAGAGTTAAAAAGTAAGCAACTTTATGGCTATAAATGTTCTTAAACAATTATGACCACACAAAATATAATTAACGGACAATTAACATTTTCTATAGAGGATATCTATAATCGATCTTTCATAATTTGAAGGATACAGAACAACTGAGCTAATAAAAGTGCTTAGCGACACTACAACGCCACATTCTCAAGAAACAAAAAGATATGAACAAATAATGACTTCTCATTTCAAAAGGAAAACAAACTACCGATCCATACAATATTTCATTCTCCCACGGTAATCCAATAGTAAACCCTAGACCCTGAGCCTTAAAAAGGAATTTGGGAGATAAACTACACGACCAAATCACTCCACAATACCAAGCAAGCGAAACATTGCACAGAAACCAATTTGTCCGCTTTACATTAGACTAAAACAATCGGAAACCACAGACTTAAACCAAGGAAACAAACGAAGCGAAGTACCCGGAGTTCATCTTCATGTGGTAAGTGTTGAAGAAGAACACGGTGGACGGGAACAAGGTGATGTCGAAGTACTTCAAGTAGATCTGTATCTCCTCAGCATCCGCATCGACAAGAGCGATCGCGGCAAACTTCGACACCTCCCTCGAGGCCTTCGACAACTGACCAATTCGAGGGACAGAGGATTAAAAAAACCACGCCTTCTTCGTCAAAAGCAAAATATGAACAAGAAGGGAGACGGATACGATGTTGTCGAGGAGGACGCGGTCGTGGCTGTAGGAGGAATGGCCGGCGAAGCGGAGAACGGAGACCCTGTCCAGGGTATTCATTAGGAAGATGTCGACCTCTCTCTTCTTTGTCATCGTCGGAAGATCGAAGCCCTCCATTTCCCGCCGGAACAAATCAGCATTTCCTCTGTGCGTAAATACAAGGGGGTGTTTTTATGTGCGTTAGGGGGTTAGGGTGCTCTTGACGATGAATTTATTAAAAATATTTTCTTTCTTCTTGTAAATCTAAATTTTAAACTTTTGTGACGTATTTGTCACTCTTTTCTTTAACTTTCCTCTACCTATCTAATTTTTTAAAGATTATGTTGGTATTTCTTTTTGTGTTCTTACTTTAGGAAGTATGCAAGGTGGACTCACTCACTCGATTTAATCCTATGTATTAAGAATGGGTATATATTATTTAGGGTCAATTGTTAACCTATCGATTCATCAGTATTTATGCAATTTCACATATATTTTAGTTGTAGATTAAACATTTTCATACAAAAAAAAATGATTTTACACATTTATACATATATAACGCAATGTCCTTTTTAACTCATGTTTGTTAAAATCAAGGTTTCACTAAAGGGTGAATGATGAAGGTTAGACAACGTTAAACACAATTGAGATAATTGTTCAAGTGGAAGTGAATTGGAAAGTAGAGTGATGAATGATGATCATCTACCCTAATGGAGAAGTGACTCCATGTCATCTGCTCTTATCTATTATTTTGTCTCCATGATAATTAATATAAAAATAATAGTATTTTCGGAAAAATATGTAGTAAAATTTACATATTTGAATTTGTAGCCCAATGATTAAAAAATTGCAACCCTAGATGAGTTTTGTTTAGCCTTTCACCTGTAAACCTTAAAAATGCTGCCTTGGAGTGTTCTTTACATATTCTCGCCCACACGCTGCGGCAAAACAAACACCCTTCGATGGCGAGAATCCTCGGGCGAGCAGTGCGCGGCGACTTAGCGACGGCTGCTCTAGCGAGGATGCTGTGCACTGGAGGGGCCACGGAGGCGGCAGCACCAACTCCCACTTTGGCCACGAAAGCGGTGCCATCGTTCCCCCAGGTGTCCAAAGAGCTGCCGCTGTATCGACGCCTGTCGGCCCTCGGCGGCGCGCCCGATGGGAGTGTGAAGTGGACAATGAACAAGTGGCTTCGGGAGGGTAAGAAAGTGAGAGCGAAGGAGGTCGTCACCTACGTCAAGGAGCTCCGCAAGCACGGACGTTTCCGACACGCCCTCGAGGTACGATGCTCTTCTTCTTCTTCTTCCTAAATTCTACTCCATGTACATTCATGTTAATTTCGGCTTTCCTTGCGTTTCCTCAACCTTTTCATGCATGTTTGCAGTGCTTTTCTTGTTACTTTCCTTGTACATTTCTTTGGATGTTTTCCACAAACAATTAACAGACACATATCCTCTGCTACTCCTTTCAATCAAGGTATTCTCAGATGCAGGGAACGTTGTAACTCACCTCAAACAAATTTCTCATGCAATAGAAATTTTTTACATTATTGTTTCCTCATAGAGTCATAGCCATTTTGTCTGTAATTAATTGCCACATAGAAACATTTCCATTTTCTGTCAGTAGGATTTTAAACTTTGTGAGTGATGAGTCACGAGCCGATACTACATATATTTGTTCATGTTGTTGATCACCAGATCCACTGGTCTGATGCCATCTTAACCCTAGCCAAATCTTCAGAGTGGAGTGGATATACTAGCATTATTTATTGTAATCAATTTTCTTCCCCTGCTATTTAACGCTATTTATTGACAAGAAACTAATTCCTCATCGGCATTCTGATTTTACATTTATTACGTTTTCACATCATGCTTTATGAAACAAACAAAATTCAATTGTTAAATTACATAAGAATTTCTTAAAAGGATTGCCTCTAAATCTGCAATCGCATTGTCTTTTTTATGGATTGAACTTGGACTTAGATCCATGAGTGACTCCGTGGTATCAATACGTATTGGTTAACAAATTCTGCTCTAATTTTACTATTGCTTATATGTTTGTTTATTTTAAATTGATGTAGTTGCATTATGTCGTGTTTGCAGTTTACATGTTGTATCTTATGTTTGTCCATCCCAGAGTCACATTTTTGAGCAAGGTTATTGTTACCATGCAGTTGATGGAATGGATGGAGGATAAATACATGAACATGTCCTATGGACAGCATGCATTGCGTTTAGATTTACTATCCAAGGTAAAGGGTGTTAGTTCAGCAGAGGAGTACCTCAATGGTCTTCCAGAATATGCAAAAAACAGGCTTACCTATGGGGCGCTATTAAATGTTTATTGTATGGAAAAAATGGAAGACAAAGCAATGGAGTTATATAAGAAGATGAAGCAATTGAACTGCCATTTAAATACTTTAGTGTACAATCAGTTGATGAATTTATTCACAAAAAATGGTAAGCCGGAAAAGGTGCCCTCTCTTCTGCATGAAATGAAGCAGAACAACATTGAAAGGGACTGTTTCACCTACAATATATTGATTACCAGCTATGCTTCTCTTGGGAACATTGAAGCTGTGGATAGAGTTGTACAAGATATAGAGGATGATGATACATCTCTGTTGCAGTGGCCTATCTATGGTAATCTGGCTTCCATTTATCTTTCCGTAGGGCTTGTTGAAAAAGCTGAATCGTGCATTAAAAGGCTTGAAGAAGTTATGGGCAAAAAGGATCGTTTAGCATATCATTTTCTCATTAGCTTATATGCACGTATAGGTAATGCAATGGAAGTCACTAGGGTGTGGAAGTCTCTAACAGACAACATGAAGACCACCAACAAGAGCTATCTTGTCATTTTTCTGGCTCTTGATAAACTAGATGATTTTGATGCATTGAAGGATTTCTTCGAGAAATGGAATTCCAGTTGTGGGTCATATGATATTAGGTTAGTTAATGTCATGATCAGAGCTTATCTCAAAAGAGATATGATCGAAGAAGCAGAATCCCTTCGGGATGGTGCTGCTAGCAAGGAGGCAAACTCCGATTCTCGCACATTTGATTTGTTCATTGAGTATTACTTGAGGAAAAAGGAAGTTTATCTAGCATTGAAGTGCTTTCAGGATGCAGTGTCGACGTTACAACTGTGGAAGCCTAACCAAGCCATGTTGGATGCATTTTTCAAGCACTTTGAGGAGACGGAGGATGTGCATGGTGCCGAGGCATTCAAAACGAACTTGGAGATGGTTCAACATCGAGATGCAAAGAAGCAGAGTCCCAGTTATTGTAGTACTGACTCAAGCTTGGATGAGAGTGAGCTCTTAAAACCAGCAGATGGAAAAAGTAAAAGTGCCATCAGCTCTATAATTGGAAAATTTCTGTAGTAAAACTTTCTTACCTCATGTAGGCTATAATGGCTCTTTACTAGTCGTTTCTTTGTTGCCAAAAAGGTGGAAACTGGTAAGAGCACATCTAGCAGGTGAAGCACGAAGAAGGTGTGCGTCAAGAATGCAAGAAACTAGCAGCAGAAGTCTTGACGAGTATCAACCACCTATCTACTTGTTATTCATTCCACACACCAGCATGATGTGCAAGTTGTTTTTATGTATTTTTTCTAGCAGGAGAATTTCTCACCATTTGGACGAAAGACTGGACTTTATACGGTTGCATTCAAAGTTCCGATTACCCAATGATCATTGACTTGATTTAACAAAGAACACAATTCATGTATGTCGAACCAGTAGAAAGACCGCTTAGGTCAACAACCACTTCGATATCATGGTAGCTAAGGAAATCCAGATTATATTTTATCTCACTGGAAGCTGGAATGATAGGGGTTGGTGGAGTGAAGTGGCTGCCGTGGAAGGAGATGGGCCATTGGAGAGATTGGAGGAGTGGGTTGGGGTTGAGAATTCTAGTAAATTTAAAAAATTAGAAAATAAAAATGAATCATAAATTTTATTTTTAAAATATAATATTAATAAAAATGCAAAAATTAAATACAGTACATAAATTATCAATACTAAATTTTATTTTTATTTATTGAAAATCGTGTTCTTTGCTACAACTATCAACTATGTTTAGAAGTCTTAAATAAAGCTGAATAGACAAGTCTAAATAAATGGTAATGTTTTCACATTAATACGTCTGTTGGAAAATGGTAATATTAATATTTTTGTATGAGTTTAAACACAAGTATTTTCCTTTAAAAGTAGAGAGTAAGACGGGTTAAACATAGTGAAGTAATCAACTATAACAATTTCATTCCCAAGGATAATGATACTTACAAACGGTAATTCTTAACACGAGCTATGTAATTCGATATGTCAATTTAATGTTAAATAGGTTTGGTTTCTAAATACATCTATTAAGGTTAGTGTACGATAAAATGTAATAGAAAGGAAATTGAAAGTTTAAAATAGTCAAAAATGAGATGTTTGACAAGTCAAAATTCTTAAGAATTTAATGTACGTGTCAGAAAGTTAAATTTCTTATAAGGATTTAGTATAAGTTAAGAAAGTTGGGAAAGTCAAAATTTTAAAAAAAGAATTATCTATTACTTAAAATAAAATGTTTGATGCATCACTATTTATTTTGAAATTTTAAAATTAAAATAATATTATTGAAATAAAAAGTACAAATATCACACATTGATAAATTATTCTAAGATTCAAAATTTGTTTAAAAATATAAAAACATCTTCTAGAAAATTATTTTAAAATTTACAACACAAATAATATCAAATAGTTTTTTTATCACATTGTCATTATCATATTTTTATGCATTTTATCTACTAATTTTTTTCTTCATTCTTCACTCATTTAAACCTGTGTATTTGCTTCCTTATGTATTCTTATTAATTGTATATCATCAGTAATATTTAATTTTTTTAACTCATCTTAAAGATTTTTAAGTAAATCTTTTTTGTCAGTCTTACAAATAAATTATGAAGTAAAAAAATGCAATGACAATCTTTACTTATGTTTTATATGAATATGATATGTGACCTTATAATATTTAAAAATGATAATTGACAACTTCAAATGTCTATTAAATTACTATTTTTAGCTGTAAATGTTTATAATTAAAGTTTTCTACAATGTTAATATGAAATTTATCATTAATATAATTAGATAAATAATATCGCATACCTCAAAATAAACAAATAAATTTTGATCAATTGGACATCTAACATTTATCAAGTAAAACTTATTTACATATAAATAGATATTAGTGTGCTAATGTAATTATGACTTTCAAATAACTTAAGACATTTACCTCATGGAATTTGAAAGTTATTAGGTTTACTTATCTTGTGTTGGAGGACACAAGTAATAGTTACTAAACTTTTTCAACCATTTAAAATATATGTAAATTTTATGTTAAAATTACATACTACTATAATATTTTAAGACAATTCACATTTTTTTTCCCTAAATCTTCTTTATAAATAATTGATTTGATATCTATACTATTAATAGCATCAATGTAATATTATAAATATTAAATAACTTTTAATATTATTAAAAATAACTTAAAAAATAAGGAAAATATAAAAATAAATAAGTACAATACACATTTGGGAAAATTTTACATGTTGCAATATATTTTACAAATGTAGTTCCACATTTTATGGGAAATTGCGAGTGACAGCTCTTTGAGTAAAGTATAGTTTCATATATGTAGAGTGAAATTGTACTCTTCGGGGCATAAGTTTGTGTAATTTTCGAGTAGTCCAAAAAAGTCCTTGACTGAAGTTTTTCATGTGTCGTTTGACATTAATCAGATAATTGTATAGTTAATTATCTCACAAAAACCCAAGTTCCAAGGTTCATCTGTACGTAGCAGGATTCTGTAACATCTTAAAACTATTTGTTTCATACTTGGTAAGATCGTAATAGATGACGTAAGGAATCTATGCCTAAAATTTCATAAAATTTAAAGATCGTTTTAAGTTCATTGTTGTAAAAATTAATCTTTACAAGGATATTAAATGACTAGTTTCGACCGTTATTAGACTGTAGATTCTAGGTTTTTTAACATCAATTAGAATTTCTCAAAACTTGACTTTTTATTTGCATCCAATTAAAATTAGATTTAATAGGAGGGAGATTAAATATACCATTCACTTTCGATTTACAATTTTGGCGTCCCTGTGATTTATGGTAACAGACATTTAAATAGTGCCACATGTGTTGTCTTATTCTATTTAAACCTATAAAATAGAAGGATATAATTTTTTTGATGTTTGACATTAAAAAACCACAAACTTGAAAGGGAAAATAATAATAAATAAAACAAAAATCAGGTTAAAATTTTAATATATATTTGAATTCTGATAAACTAATCATATAATAATATTTAAATTTAAAAATATTTTTAAAAGGACATCGTGAAGAAAAAATTACTGTTATTCCATATTTAACCCACCATGTTCGTAAGAACGCGATTCGTCGTCGTTTCGTAAAAACCTTGTTTCCTCAAGGGAAACCCTAGCCTCCACTCTTTCCTCCCGCCGGTGCACCTCTTGAATCCGAGAAGCCAACGCCCGCTCCACTAACGGTGCATTGGAGGCTTCGAAGCGATACTTCCCTCGATTCTGTCAGTTCCGGCTCTTATCCTCTCTGTGTTTCTCTTCAGATCGTTTAAACTGTTGTTTTCCAGGGCTTTTGGTATCTGTTCTACTTGGATGTGCTACCATGATTATTAAGGGTTTGATCTTTGAGGGTTTCGGCTCTTATCCTCTCCCTTTTTTTTTCTTATTAGATATGTACATTATTTAGAACTTCAGTGGTAGGAGAAATGAATGCGATATTTCCTTGCTTGTAGTTTTTCAATGGGGTTCCTTATTGTTAATCATTGTCTCTCCCTGATTTTGCAGGCCATGTATCTGCAATATTACATCAACGAAAATGGAGACAAGGTGTACACCACCAAGGTAGCTCTTTCTTGATCGTAATGTTTTTTCTCTTTCTATTTTTGGATACGTGACTTAACATATCATAGTTTCTATTGGTGCGGTTTCTAATCTTAATTTTCTGTCTGATTGTATACTTCACTTCTTAACTTCAATTTTCTAGATAGATGGATAGATATGTTATGGTACGATTCTCTCTGACCTTGTTATAGAATTCAAGCCTGCTTTTGGATTTCTATTAATTTGTTGCATGGCCTTTTGTATGCATTACTTTTACAATCACCTCTATAAACACAATTAATTGCATTCTGATGTGTGATTTCCGTGTGTATCACTGATCTTATCTTTCCCCAACAGAAAGAGTCACCTGTTGGAGCAGCAACACAATCAGCCCATCCAGGTTTCTTTCTTTTTACCTTCTATTTACACTGTACCAGTTCTGAATAGACTTCTGGGAAAATGTCCATTACTTTCTTACCATTCATTTTTAATCTTCTCCTTTTTATGTATTGTCTTAACCTATTGGCATAATATAACTTATCAAATCAAGTTTCCTGCGATGTTTGTGTAGGTTGGGGTCATAACTTATAAAAAAAATTGCTAATAACATAATATATCCTTCTCCTTTACCTTGATGTTTTGAATATTGTGCAATCTCCTTTTTTATGTTCATCTGTTTGGAGACAGAGGAGGCTTATTGTGTTTCTTGTTTGATACTTGAGTAATTCTTAGATTGTTAACATTGTTGCTTTCTGCGTTTACAAACTTGTTTAGAGTGTTTTATTGGATTTGGATTGAGGAAAGAAATGGACATCTTACTTACAAATGAACATTTTCAGAGAGAATTAAAAATGAAATTCTGCATTATTAGTCAATATGTTTATTTATTGTTGGTTGACACCAGTATATAAACCAGAATGCTAAGAAGAAAAAATGTGAGCATATCTTTGTAATTATAGCATTCACCATTATTATGCTGCAATTTAACCCAGCATTTCCTTATTTGACTTTGATATTCATTCTTGTATGCTCTCATTTGGAAAGACTTTTCCTTCAAGTGGAAAGTTTATCATAGCTCCCAATAGTTTTTTCCTTTATTTTTGTTGTGGAGGTGGTTATTTGGAATCTGTTTTTTGAATTCAACCTGTAATTCCTTGTTAAGTTCCTAATCCTTTATTCTCTTCGTTCCTCTTTAGTTACATTAGATGAGTAGATGACATACAATTTTCGAAGGACAGGATGTTTTGATTTGTAGTGTGGTATAAGAATTCTGAAGTGTTTGGTTTGATTTTAGCTGTTAATTTCAATGCTTTAAAAGTGGGAAATTGACATTACATGAATTGGAAATTATAACTTTTTTTGTTGAAATGAGGGGAGGAAGATGAATGGGTGTTTTTCAAAAATGGTATAATAAAAAATGAATAAATAAAAATATATATACAAATATACAAGCATTGCAATCATCAAAACCATTGTATAAAATGAATTATAATTCAATGAAATGTAATAGAATTTCAAAAACATGTTTCTATTATGTGTAATTGTCACCCAAAAATCAATATTTGAGTTGCAAAAAAAAAGGCACAATTAAAGTTACAAGCAACAAAATAAGTGTCAAAATAATGGAATGATATAAATGAAAGCCACTCAAAAGATGAAATCTAAAAACTTAAGAAGAGCATTTTCTTGAAAAGGGAAGATGGCCCCAAAAAGGATATTTAAAAGGAAAAATGTTTGTTTTTTCTCAGAAAATGTGGAAACAGCCATTTAAATGGAAATGATCTTTTTTCCTAACTGTTTTTCCATTTCTTCAAAAAAAAAATCGATTGGGATGAGAAACATTTGAATTTCAAACAGCACCTAAGCAGTTTTTTCTCTTTTTTTTACAACAACGGGTTGTTTCCTCTTTGATTTTTTTTGGTTATTGTTGATTTGAAGTTCTTGAGATTTCTTTTGCTTTTCTTTCTTGTATTTCCCAGCTGTTGAAATTGGAAGCCTTATTTCAGTGCTATTTTTGTATGGTTTAATATCATAGGACTCTCTGTTTCGTTTCTTTGATTGGTCAAAATGTTGATGGATCACCAACTGTTCCAAGTTATTAGAGCATTTATTTTGTATTTGCACGTACAAAATATACAATCCACATCATGGCAAGTTTAACATTTATAAAAGCTAAGTATTTTTACTTTCATGCGTCAGATATACAGTCTTGTCTGGCAAAGCGTCAACAGACAACCGTTTAGTTTTTATGGAAAATGCCAATTTTTTTAAAGAAATTTGGTCTATAGAACTATATCCAGTTCAAAAGATAATCGCGGTACAGATATGTACCATTTCCATTTATCTCGCCAGTTGCATTTTTTTTTTACAAACTTATTATCTGGTTTGAAGCTTTTGTCTTACATGCGTGAATCATTTGACCATTGTGCAAGCACTCCTACCTTATGATCCTTGTTTGCTATTTACAACTAATGCACATTTTAGCTGTATCAGTCGTTTTGTGCACATTATCATCTGGGTCTATAGATGATATATTTATCTGCGAGTACCTTGCCGTCGTCGTTATTTGCAACCTGAAGTATGCCATAGGCTTTATTGCATTAGGGTTTGGGGTTTGTTACATTACAATTGAATGCAGATTTCATTTGTAGTACTAGCTTTGTTCGCTTCCTAGTCTCCTTCTGTATCACAAGGGGTGTATTTACTTGCTAGTAGTCCAACAACCTTTGGATAAATGGCGAAGGCGGTTGGCGTGGGCTTTGTAATATTTTATTGCATTGTTAAAACTTGACATAATTATATCGTAAATGCCCTGTTTTAAAAATGTTATTCTCTGAAGGTGATTGTCTTTTATTTCTCATCGATGCAGCTCGGTTCTCTCCCGATGACAAGTACTCCAGACAACGAGTTATGTTGAAGAAGCGATTTGGACTACTCCCAACGCAAAGACCGCCACATAAGTATTGAATAAATGCGGACCATTTGATCTCCTCTGGAGGAATGCTACGATATGTACATTGTACTCTGGTGGGTTGGCATCAAGCCGCTTCTTGGTGTGCTTAAAGTATTGTGCTAGTCTGGGCAACATAAGTACTGTTGCAGTTGACGGTCTTGACGTTTGGGTAACATGACATTTAAAAAACATTGGGTATTTTGACAGTTGCATATTCTCCGAACTTACCGAAGGAGAGAAGCAAACTGGCAATTTTGTTTGAGATAGTAGTTATTTCATGTTTAGAACAATCAGATAATTTTTGATTTTTGTGAAAGTAAAATATAATAATATAGATGCTAATGGATGCTGGAATTAAGTGTGAATTTCATACATTCAATTTAGCGAACATGTAAAATGAAAGAGAAATAATTGAAGTATAAATTTATTACTTAAATTAATTATTGTAAGTAAGCACAATGCTATAATTGGAGATCCCGTAAATCTGAGTTAAACGGTCCTAAGTTTTTAAATATGAATATGCAACCAAAGCGGATAATGCGTTTGTTTACAACCAGTAAAAGGTATTTTCAACGAATTCCTGTAAGAATTTCAAACTTTGGGGTTCAACAACTGTTCTTTATCAAGAGATTTTTATGTTCTCGAAGTCGTCGTCGTGCTATTGTTAAAAGGTAGACGATGGACAATGAAAATGTCGATGATCGATCGAATCGTTTCCGTTTAATAATAAGTGGTTAACAATTTCTCTAATAGTATGGTAGTTAACTCCTTCAAATCATCCATTATCAAAGGTATACCATGTTGTTTCCTATAGATGTGGATTATTGATTTTATTTCGAGCCTTAATAGAACCATCCCTTTTTCAAGGTGGTTGGTAATTCTTTTCTCGGATTCTTCCAAGCAAAAAACTAAATAGAGAGAATTTGCAAGAGGTGGCAAACCTTTTTTAACGATTTCCACGGTCGCCACTGCTCACTATAAGATTTGACGAAAGGATAAAAACACAAACTAATTTTTTATCCGTTGGATTTCCTTAAAATGCATCGATTTTATCTATTAGATATTAAAACCAGAAAGGGTACTAATCATATGATATTTTCATAGATATATCACTTTTATATTTATATATGTATATGTATGCAAAAATCTATTATTTTGGAGACCTATTAGCCCTTGGTGTAAAAAATTTGATGGAAGATTTGTACCAGAAAAAAAAAGATTAAAAATAAATTCTCAAATTAAAATTCAACCAACCTTAACTAAAGTTCAATTTGGATGATAAAACTCTCTTATTAATTTTTAAAAAACCTTTAAAATTAAATATACTTATTAAATCACAAATAATAGACCTTTAGTTAAAAATGATGAGGGATGTGATTTTTCATATGGTGAAATTTTAGCACATTGATTTTGATATGATTAATTATGAAACGAAGAAAGAAATCTGCTGCTGCGCTCACCACGTCATATACGGACAGCATTCCTTTCCCCTCCTCTCTCTGCGGTTGCCTTCATCAGTCCCGAAATCCCTAATCAGGTGGCGGTCGACGGGCGTCGGTCACGATGACGGAGGCGATGGTGCGGAAGAAGCCGGGAATGGCTAGCGTGAGGGAGATGCCTGTACTCCAGGACGGCCCGCCACCCGGCGGATACCCACCAGTCCGGTACGCTCGAAGGATCCCCACCAAGGGGCCCAGTGCCATGGCCATATTCCTTACCGCCTTCGGCGCCTTCGCGTGGGGCATGTACGAGGTCGGAAAGGGCAACAAGATCCGGAGGTTAGTTTTGTTATGGCCTTACCAAACTGCCTTTTTTTTTTAATGCCGAAGGGGAAGGTGCTTTCTTTTTATCATGAAGGGAGTGATAAATCACAGAGGGATTTCTCCTCTCTGTGATACCAGCAATGGTAAATGGTACGACTAAGTTGGTTCCTGGGTGGATTTGGGTTTTTTTTGGTCATGCGAACTCAATTATAGCTGAGAAGTTTTAGATATTGAACTATGGTGGTGGTTCTCTGATTGCATTTGTGCATAATTATGATTTTGCGAGCAAAGAGTTTCCCTTTGGTACAGGGAAGAATTTAGCGTTGTGTCACTGAAACACCCCAAACTTTTTATGCAATAAGTGGAAAATTTTTACAAAATTTTGTAGATCACAGTTATAATTGGGATGATTAGTACAGTCTTTCTAATAACAAAAAGAAAAGGTACATAACATTTACAACTATCTTTACATCAACAGTACACGGGGTCTTTTTCACATACAATGCTATTCATTTGCAAATTCTTATTAAATTGTACAACTTGTTCCTTAACACTGTTTATTAATTCTGATTGTCATATCCCTCTAGCTTGGCATCACCCTTACAATGGCTTCTTTTTCTTTCCATCTTCAGCTGGATTAGAAATTCTTGCTTATCTGCAATGTTAAAATGCTACAGGGCCTGAACCTCAAATTGACCATGGGAAAAAATAAAAGTTTACATATAAAACTATTAAAAATACTTAAAATACATTCTTCAATTAAATCATTTTTTTTCCAAAAAATTATTTTAATTTGATTTCACATGTGACAATAAGGGCTATCATATTCGATCCTTCATTTACTTTCATTATTTTCCACTCATGTATTTTATTTTTACCATTATTTGAAGGACATCAATCATTATCAATTTTCAATATATTATTGATTTTTTCCAATATTCAATATTCATGAGTGCACATGATCTTAAAAGTAGCCTAAGTCAATCTTTTACCATAACCTAGGTGCATTTACACCTACTACCAAGCACCTACTGTAAGAACTCTAAAGTTAAGTGTGTTTGGGTGAGAGCAATCTTAAGATAGGTGACTACTTGGAAAGTTCTTGTATAGTGCCTATGGACAATAGTTATGTCTCTATTTAGACGTAAGCAAGTTGTGGGTGTGTGCACCTACCCAATCCACGTGTTGATGTTGCGGGTCTTGCCTCTGTTAGTACTTTCAGTCGAGTTAGTGGATGAGATCACTTTGGATACCCTCGACTAGTTGGGAGTGTTTGTGAGACAAAGTGCGTAGGTACTTGAAGACTAATTTAAAAAGAATATTATTCTAGGTATTTTGGAAGATTTACTCTTACGAACTTTCACCTCTATGGATACTCTTGATGTATACCAGGTTATTTGAGTATTCATGGAATGTCACCTCTTATCATCTACATGGATATTCTTGGTATTCACCAAGCTGTTTGAGTGTCCATGCAGTGTCACTTAAAAAAAAAAAAAACTTTTACCATAACCCATACCCATTATAATAAAATCACAATCAATTTTTTTTTATAATTTTCCAATTTGCTACTGTATTACCGTAATTTCCCTTTCAATTCATTTTAATTGTTCAATCATATATTTCGTCTCATCAATAATTACAATATATGAGTGTGTTTGGTTTTTAGAGTTGATCAAGTCAACCCTTAACCTTTGCTCCTACAATTATTTCATTCAAATCTTAATCAATAATTACTTTTGTCAATTCAATATTCAATTATTTCATTGTAACAATTTTCATAATTGATGTTGCAATATCAATCATTTCATTTAAAATTCTCAATCCTATTGACTTTCATTTTTTGTTTTGTAAATCAATTATCTTTTCAATAAATCTCCATATTTTTTCTCTGACAGTAAATTTCCTGTCTTTTAGTGGTTGCTTTGGGACCATCCGTTGCTGTATACAGCACATATACATAGCCTTGGCAATTAATGAACCTGTCCTCACTTCCCAGTTGAGGTGAATTAATTTAAAATTTAGGATTGTGAATTGACTCTTGTGAAAGATCCTACCATTTACCAGGTAACCAATACGTAACTTTGGATTGGATGGTCAGACTTACCTTTATTGCCACTAATTGTGATAGGCTCATTAGTTTATTACTCCCTCACCCACTGAGGATAAGAACCTTGAGAGACCTGAGCTGTGATACCCAAGGGATAACAATCTTCTTGTAAGATATACAATATCAATATTCTCTCCCAAGAATTTTTGGGAGAGGTCAATCTAATCTAATCAATAAGTATTCCACTAGACACAGGGAAACTCCCTTGGGACTAAGTAATTATCTTGGGTATACTCATCTTGAGCCCCACACCTTGATAGTGCGTCAATTGGTACCTCCCTTTCTAGTTTGGTACCTCTTATTGCTTTGAGGAGGGCAGAGGTGTTAATGGGCTCAGCCTAACTGTGCTGACTTGACACAGTTGTGCTAGTGCCTAGGTTTGCACAAATCAGTGTTTGGCACGGCCCAACTTGGTACAAACAGTGTCCAAGATGGAAAAATATGGGCCTTCCTAGCTTGGTGCAACCTATTGACATATATACTTTAAGTTAAAGGTGTAAATAGGCTGGGTCCCATTGTGTCGGCCCGACCCAATATGGTCAAACTGTGTTGTTGACCAGCTTGGCATGGTTGGGTCCATGTCATTGGGATACACTAGCTTGTACTTGACATGGCCTAGCTTGACACTAAAAAATAGGCTGTGATGGCCTGACATGACTCATTGACTTGTCTAGAGGGGTGTTCCAGATCATTTTTTATTTTTTTAAAATTATATTTATATTTTCCTTTTGAAGTCAAAATTCTAAAAGAAATTATTTACACTTAAGGATGGAGTTAATTTACTGTCGGCATTGGTGACATCCGATTAGAAATTTCATTATAGGGTCATTTAAAAATTCTGGAACTAATGTTCTCTATTTAGGCCTGGTGGATTAGTAGGCATTTTATCTAAATTTTAAATTTCCAATTATGTAGATAGATATGTGTTAATTTCCAATATTTAACTAACACAAGGTAGGATGATTAATCTTTCAAATTTATGCAAATTACACATCATATATGCTTCAAAAATTTCAATAATTAGTATTATGAAACTATACTTGTTCTGAGACTTATCATGATTTTTATTGAATTTTTAATACACAAAAATCATAATAAGCTTGGAATTAATTCATCATAGCTATCCTATAAACAAATGTTATGCTATATGTTAGAACATGTCACATTTCTTAAACTGCACGTCAAAATTCCATAACATTTAACTGAGATAGCAATATTGAACAACATGCTATAAAATTTCTTTAGAAGATTTTTTGGATACTCCATAAAGCTCCAGATTCATTTTAAATTGATGTGTATGATAAAAAGATAGTCTGAGCATGTTAAATCGGTGGTCGGATGTGTTGGATTCTGGTGATCTCCACCTATTCCAACCAAAATCTGATGATCTCCACTATATCCAACCCAAAAATCAAAGAAAACAGAGAAATCAAGAGAATGGGAGAAAGATCCTGACATCCTTGAGCTGTCTACCTTGATCTACCTTGCTAGAGAAGCTACATCAGCTATTTTCTCTTCCTTGTCTATCATGAGTTTCACGTCCAAAAGGTCAAAAGAGACGAGAGAGGAAGGTCGAAGGTTGTGGATGCGGCATTCAATGGGAAATCACATTGGTGGTGAGTGGAAAATGTGAGCTGTTGCTCCGTTCCGTCATGCATGAATAATAGAGAGAAAATAAATGGAGGGAAATAAAATTTGATTTTTCCCATCTATTTACAGTCATTTTGCCATTCCATTCCATGCCACCCTCTGCAACTTCCCATCCAACCTCAACCCCCACATCAGCATACCTTAGCAACTGACTTCTACATTATATCCATGTATCAAGCACCTAAAAATATCTTCCCATCACTCATTCCTTTAATAACATTGGCCACTCATAAATATTGCATTTACATGTCATCAACCACATACAAATTCTTCCAATCACATTTTATTATGTGGTTGTAACATTTACCTTGTCACTTGTCACGTGTGTAGTCAATTTATATTTTCTTTTTCTAGTTTAAGGAACTTGCAAACAACGACAACTCATAACATGCATGTCAAGTATGTTACACAGATTTATTCCTAAATTGAATTTATTTCAGATTCATCTAATTTATTTTATAATTCAAAGAAATTAGAAATAATTTCGTCAATAGCAATTTTCTTATTTAAAAATGCTCAAAAATATAATTTAGCCTTGAAAAATCCCCATAAATTTTAGAAAATTCTGGGAAAATCCCAGAAAATTATTTTATACATTTTTTGTACTAAATTCACGAAAATATGGGATTTTGCAGTAACACTACAAGCATCGCTAGTATCAAGTAGCACTTTGTGAGACATTTCCCAGCAACTTTGTAGGAGCTAAGAGCTCCTTGTTTTGCATATTTTAACAAAATTATTGTATGCTTCCCGGTACATCTACAAGTGATAGCATGCATGAATTTGGGGTGCTTGTGCGTGGGCAAGGAATTTGAGGGGGTTAATGACGTCTCTCCTTTCTTTTTCCCTAATTTTTCACATGAGTATGGATTCTTGAAGCCGATTCTACAATCATATAAAATTATGTTCCATTTACCATGTCTTTTCCCCTGATATCAAGAGTATGAAACTAGGAAAGGATGGTATGACTTTGTAGAGGGTATGCTTGCTTCAAATGACAATTAATGAGTATATGTAAGACTCTCTGTCTTCTATGAAGATCAAAAGATTTGATTAAAGTCATACCAATTTGAGCTGCATTGTAGTGGCTTAGTACATGTATGTGAAATGCTCTGCCTTTCTCACTTATATGAAATTGTCTCCATGGCATTGTTCACCAGGAGTTTTCTTTATTGTTATAGTATTTATCGTTTACGTGGTATATTTTGTGGATGATTAATTTAGACAAGATGGACCATCATAATGAAATTGTTTCTCTGCTATTATAGAGGTGGATTTTTCATAAAGAAGCACTTAAATATCTTCTACTAATTTCTACGGCTATAGTATAACCAATCACATAGCCTTTGGAGTTCTTTACCTTCACTAAAACATTTAATTTCCGTGCTAAGATTTATAAGCTTTGGACGAATATTGGAAATTTAATCACATTTTCTGATTTTTACTTTGTTAGTGTGTGCTTATCTTTTATGGTACCAATGCTTTGCAAGACAAATCAATAACTACCAATTGGTAATTGCAAATCTTATTTTAAATCTCACCATCCATATTTTGAATTGATAGTCAAGATTTAAAAGTTTTGGTGCAGGGTACTATAGATGGTTCCGTCTTTAAAATAAATAAAATTATTTTTTTGTTGAACGCATTCTTGCAGCTTATTCTCCATATTGTGGGGTCAGTGCATTATCAGTGGAGTAGGAGAACATTTTCATAATTTTTGGTGAAGAGTGTCTTCATCGGTTGGAAGGAATAAACCGATTCATAACATTTTCTAGGCATATCTTCCCATTCATGTCAGCTTATGATTCAATAAATTTATCGTTAGTTATTGGGACAAAGAATTCTTTCTCGGAGACATTGGTGGCATGATATAACAATTTAAATTTTTTATTTCATTCAGAGAGCATCACTTTTAAATAAAGTATTTATCATTGTCTGAACCCGCAGGAATCTTAAAGAAGAGAAATATGCTGCTCGCAGGGCTATAATTCCCGTGCTTCAAGCTGAAGAGGATGAAAGGCAATATCTCTTTACCTATGCTTACGAGCAGAAGCTCGTAGAATGCTGTGCGGTTTGTTTTGTTTGCTATCTGACGTCAATCTGCTTCATCCATATAGGTTTGTTAAGGAATGGCATAAATACCTGGAAGAGGAAGGTAGGATAATGAAAGACGTACCAGGCTGGAAAGTTGGTGAAAGTGTGTACAACTCCGGGAGATGGATGCCCCCGGCTTCAGCAGAACTTCGACCTGACGTTTGGTGAGAGCTTGCTTTCACTGCAAGATCAGGCCCACAAATTGCACTGGACGATTTCTCCAAAACAGTTGTTTTAAGATCCTGGACGTGTAGGCCGTTCAAACTCGCTTTTTTCGTTCCATCGGCGAGAAAAAAGGCCGTTGGTTTTCAATAATATGTCTTGTTGCGACACCCTTTTTGTAACCGCGGAAATTTATCCGCAAGTGTTGTGCCATCAACATCATCTCATCCATTCGTGCTGCGATGGATGGGATGGATTCAGTCAATCGTAGTTTGTCGTTTCTGTATTTTCTTCCCTGTACTTCTCTGCTTGATATTATGAGTAATAAAACAATCAAAAAACTCGGAAAAACAAACTGCAAAAAATAAATATCATTAGTGCTTGCGACAGAAACATGGGAAGACGATTCAAAGGGCCTTCGATAAACAAGATTGTCATTGGCAACAAAATAGAGTGTGGGTTGTGAGAGTAGTGGCGGTACAATAAATAGCATCAGTAAGAGAGAAACCTGAGTTTAGAAATCATATAAAAATTTTATCACTATAAAGAAAAAGGCTTTTGTCTTTGCCTTCCGGACCCCTACTGTAGACAAAAGTTGAGGCGTTTTGTCTCGCACCCACTCAAAACGACAGCTCAACTTCAATCCCGGGACCGAAGAAGAAAAACAAGAAATGGAAAAGTAGCTCGCATGAAGAAATAAGACTGGTATATTCTTTCTAGATTCTATGTGACTTTACACGCCAACCATATACATCATATTTCCTATATTTACTGCACATCGTCGTTTCAGGATCGAAGAATCAAGAAAATTTTCGATTTTTTGTAATTTTCTCTTATGGTATGAAATCTGATTTTAAAATCGAAACAGAATAGAAAAAGATTTTAAACAAATTTTACATGGTAACTTAAAATCTCATAATCTTTATCACCTTAAAGTTGACGTGGAATCAAGATTTGATAAAAAATTTCCTTTCCAATATCGCTAAATGCAGCCTGAGAGAAAAAAGTCATAAATTAGATTGGTATTTGCCCATGTAACAAAGTTTGGCAAATAATTATTTGATTTAAGAATAAAAAATTATACGAGGGAAAGAAAAAGACGTTGGTGAGAGAAACGAGAGCCGCAACTATTGTCATTATAGCTCAAAAATCTAGTCCATCCAATTGATGATTGAGATTTTTTTTAGCGTAGCCGAGATTGTTTTAAGCTACGACAAGATTTGTAGCTTAAACTCTGCTACGAAATTTCAAAAAGAATTAGTAGAAGAGGGAGCAGAATACGGAAGAGAAAATGAAGCAGAGAGATAAAATAGAATGTGAAGAAGGAAAAAGCCTAAAATAAAAACATATCACTCACCTGTAACAATCATTTTACGTATATTTTATTTATCTAGATAACAGTGATTTTTGCAGATTTAAACTCTGGATATTGCTATTTTTATCAGTGGCATTATATGTTACTCATTTCAATTTAAAAAAAAATTCAAACATAGTTCCCTTCGAAATACTCATGCTCATTTATAGCACTACCCCACAACCTGGTGAGAAAAATCAATAACAAAAGGGAAACTCGAATTGGCGATTCTCTACCAACCACTCCAAAATCATGAAAGCGGACCTTCATTCCCTTCGCAACCTCGCCGATGAGATGGAGGCTTTTGTTTTTGTGGTTGAGAAGCCCTGGAATGTTTCCCCACACCAGATGCAAACGCAAGCATCGTCTTCATCCGTCGCCGTCGCCGTCGTCGTCGTCGTCGCCGTTCCCCGCCTCATCCGCTTCACAGGACCAATTGGATCGTATGGAGTCATCGGAAGAAAAGAAAACGAATGATTTCCCCCCCGCGGGACCGGATATTTATCCCTTTTTTTTTTTTTTTTTTTCTTTCTTTCTCGGTTGCATTTTTCAATATCGTTTATTTACGATTTTTCTGTAAATAATATAATTTCCGTTGCAACGATATTTTTGAAATTTTTTATTATTTAATAAAATATAATATGAAAATATTCATCTCAGAATTTATCTGAACAAATAATCCATCTGATTAATGAAAGGAATTAATGTATTATAAGAAAAACAATTAATATATCTGATTTATAACCAAGCGATAATTTATTCGCGAAAAAAGAGTCATATGAACATGAATGCGGTGGTTTTTGACCGTAGTGATTTCTTCCGCCAGAGGTCTTCAATTTATTTATTTTTTAAATAAGAAAAGATGATTTCAAAATAATGAAATAAGACATTTTTGCTTCTAACTTCGGTGGACTAAAACTACGATGATTTTTTCTTGCTAATTTTAAAAAGGCTTAAAGAATAAGAACAGATGATCAGGTAAACTAGTGATGGAAATAGAAATAGTAACACATTTTGATTGATGGAAACTATTTTCGATAGCTCGAGTAGTTGTATTCTTGAAATTTGATAATTTTTTATTAAAATTTAAACATTAATAAGAATTTACGAATTCTGACATCTGACTAAAGTAAAAGCGCTCTGATTAAAAAAAACACACACGTACTTGATGATAGTGTTTGTACTAACTTACATTAAATTGTCGTTATCAGTATTTATATCAATTTAAAATTTGTCAACAATGCCAATGATGATTGTACGAGAAATTTATTTTTAAAAAATAATTTATATTTGAAACAAATGTTATATTTTATATAAAATTAAGAGTAAGGTCATTTTCCCGTTTTACAATAATTGCGAGAAGATGATTTAAATATGCTATCCTGTTATCATCGTTATCAACAAATAATGGAAACAGGTCAGCGCGAAGAGAGAGGAAGTGGCAGTGGTGGTAGAAGAAGAAGAGGAAGAAGAAGAGGCAACAAAAAGGAGAGGCGCTCCAGATAGCCGTCCTTTCCATTCCACCGTGGTTGCGAGTTGAAAACAAGTGGAACGAGGAGAAAGGTGGGATCTCTGGAGGGAGGGGGGAATGGCAACGCCGCCGGCGGAAGAGCTGATGAAGAAAATCGAGGAGCTGGAGGTGGGGCAAGCGCGGCTCAAGCAGGATTTGTCGACGCTGATGTCGCCCGGAGACGGGGGGACGAAGGAGACGGACCGGAGGCGGCGGCAGCAGCAGCAGCAGCAGCAGCGGTCCCACTCGTTGTCGCCTAAGCGGAGTGCCGCGGTAGTTTCGCCGTTGAGGAGGAAGGTCGGGGAGGAGAGAGCGGCGGCCAAAGCAGTGGGGGCGTTTGGGAATTCTCCGCTGCAAAGAGAGAGTAGGAGCGGGGATGATAAGGGGGCGTTTCGAGGCGGTACAGGTGGGTTGTTGTCGGACGGGGAGTACCCGAAGATTCTGCAGTCGATGGGGCAGGCCGTGCATATCTTCGATCTGCAGGGGAGGATCATTTTCTGGTGAGATGGATGTGTTTCTGTTGGTTTGCAAGTGCTTTGTCTTTTTGGTGTTTACGGAAATTGGGAGGTTACCGTTGCCGATTAGTTGTCTCTCTTGTTCTTCGGCAGTTTGCTGTTCTGCTTTATGCATTTTCCATGGAAGCTTAATTTTATCAGAAATTTGTTGATAAGTAGATTTTAACGTCTAAGTACATACTCTTTTGTAAAGACACCTGAAAGTGACTAGATTCTATCAAAATTCTTTACCTCATTTCCTCGATATTTTCATTGGTCTTTGACTCTCTTCAACAGTGTCAGCTCATGTATTTATGGATACATCAATTGTCATACCAACTTACTTGGCTTAAAACACATTCTGCAAAATACCTTTTTGCAGGAATCGCTTTGCAGAAAGTCTCTATGGATTTTCTGCTTCGGAAGCAATTGGTCAGGATCCCATTGAGTTGCTTGTTGACGACTGTGATGTCATTGCTGCAAGTAATATGATAAACCAAATAGCCAATGGTGATAGCTGGACAGGCAAGTTTCCTGTCAAGAATAAGTTTGGGGAGCAGTTTATGGCTATTACAACCAACACTCCATTTTATGACGACGATGGTAACTTGGTTGGAGTGATCTGTGTATCAAGTGATTCACGGACCTTGCAAGAATCTCCTGGTTCGCCTGTAAATAAAGAACCCTCATATAGAAGGTATTTGTTTAAAGCTCTGGATCCTCAACCACCATTGCAGGCTGGCATCACATCAAAGATATCGAATCTGGTAAATTCAATTATAAATAGAGGCTCTATATGATTTTGTGTTTTATCTTTTACCATTATAATTTTTGCTTTTGTGAAGTGTATGCCTTCTCTCTTTAGGCTACCAGGGTAACAAACAAAGTTCGTTCAAAAATAAAGGCATCTGATAACAGCCGTGAATATGGAAGTGGAGACACCCAAAATGCTGATCACTCATCCTTTGATTTGAATCCCTCTGATAATAGAGAAGATGGTACATCAAGTGGGGCTAGCACACCCAGGGGAGACGTGCCACATCCTTTTGGTTTGTTATCTCCAGTAACCCCTGAAGTTAAAACTCATTGGAAGACATGCAAAACTAGTTCTGAGAATGTTGAAGGCAGAACCGGTATCCACAAAATCATTGGTTCAAAGGCTGAAGTCATAAGTTCAAAGGCTGAAGCATGGATTTCCAAGAAGAGCATAACATGGCCTTGGAAAGGAAATGAGAGTGAAGGTGGAGACCTTAAGAATAGATTTCCTTGGCCTTGGTTACAAAATGATAATGAGAATGAGAGAACCAGTCCTAATGCATCTGAATTTAGTCCAAAGGTTGAACAACATGTGGGTGAATATACACGGTCGGGGAATACTGATGCCCCAGGATCATGGTCATCATTCAATGCTAATAGTGCAAGCAGCATCAGTAGCAGTGGGAGTACAAGCAGTAGTACTGTCCATAAAGTAGACACGGAAATGGACAGCTTAGACTATGAGATTTTGTGGGAGGATTTGACAATTGGGGAGCAGATTGGTCAAGGTATTTTTTCTCAAATTCACATTTAAGAGCCTGCTTGGTTTACATTTATGTACTTTGGGAATTTTTTCTGTTCAAAGTGAAACTACATGGGAAGATTTGTGGATTCTCTTTATTCTATTTATGCCACATGAAAATTGTGTTCCTTAAATATTTCTCGATGTAATTACTTACTAGCTTCCTCCACTGAGCAATAATGTATTAGAAATTTAGAATCAAGTAAACCACTGTCCAATGCATCTGTAGTCAACAGCATCTGAAACTCTATATCTGTCCTGTCAGTCATGCTTTGTATTTGTAGTGTGTATATTTATTTCTGTTAGTTTCTATCTTTATTTCTTCTTGCATTTATATACCAATATCTTTTATCATTCATTTTTGATTCTTGTTTACTGCTTAATCTACTTTACTAATACGTACAAGTGCATTAGAAATTTCCTTTAGAATTCTAAAGATTGAACTATTAAAAAAGGATCATGAATGCTTACTTATTGTTCTTAGATGGTATTAAAGTCTAATATCTTGCAATTATTGTGTAGGTTCTTGTGGGACAGTGTACCATGCTTTGTGGTTTGGCTCGGTATGTATTTTTTCCTTTCCTTATAATATGATATTGTACAACCACCACTCAAAAAAATTAATAAGTGTGAATTGCCCAATGTATATTACATTATAGGGAGTGAGGGTATGTGAGCCCCCATTGTTTTGGAGAACAAATACTACTGTTGTAAAGGGGAAAAATGTTAGAGAGATGGATAATACTCATAGGGTGTAATCCCATTAATTAGTGGTTACACAGTAAGATATACAACTTCCGGTATAGGACTATTATTCTAATCCCTACTTATGTGTCCATATGAGGATGTATGATAAATAGATCCTTGTAAGGGTAGTAGGTCTAGTGTATGCACGATATCACTCACATTAGGCCTGCACATGTATCATTGATGTTTCAGATGTCTTGGTTGTGATTTTGTGTATATTAGTTGATTGACCTTTTGAAAGAATAAAAATGACTCAAGTTAGTTGTTCTGATCAATGGAAGTCAAAATATTGGGTGAAACAGGTCAAAAACTGATATACTTGTGGATGCCAAATAGGTCAATTGGACAATAGATCCTTATCATCAAAATTTTGATGATTTGGTTCAATCTAGTAATCAATGGTTCAACATAGACCTATGATTGAGGGGTAAGCAGTATGTGGCATGTGGCTTTCTTTTAGGGGTGATGACTATATTTGAGGATAAAAAATCTAACAACATTTATATTTATGTGTGTATTTTCCACTCTAGAAGATATGTTGAATTCTCAAGTCTCTTGTCTAGATAAATTAATAGATGTCTTCTTTGCTTCTTTTTTTGAGAATTTATATTTTTAACATTTTCATTATTTCTACGTTAGTTGTTCCTCAATAATATTCGTTTTTTCCTTTGATTATTTTTGTGGATATCTTCGTTCCCCTACCATGTTTCTTTATGTGACAGTCTTAGCATCAACTTCGTGGTTGAGCTTGTGGAGGAGTTGGTGGTGATTGAGAGGCTATGATTTGTCGAGTTGTGGTATTAAATTTAAGTCATTAGATTTTGAATGTCGAATGCGATTGGTTTGTTTGACTTGTTTTATTTGATTTAATCATGGTTGCTGATTCAAGGATACATCTTGACTATCCGATTTAAAGCAGATCAAATATTGACTGTTGGATTAGGGCAATCAAAATTAGGTAGATCCAATTTGGGCCATCCGATTAGGTTTGGGTGGTGCGATCTAGGTTGTTAATCCTAGATTAAATCTAGATTGTCGGATGAAAAATTGATTAAATGCCCATTTGGATCGTCAGGTTAACAAATTGAATGATGTGATTTGGATCATTCGATTGAGTTCAGGTGACATAATTTGGAGTGTTAGGTTGGATCCACATGGGATCCACATGAATGGATTTGGGTCGTCAGATCTATAATATGTAAAAGAATAATGATGATGTTAGGCTAGCATGGTGCTATGTGGCGTTGGTGTGGCAATGCTTGATTGGTAGAAAATATTGATAATCCAAAATATGCCCTTAATGAGGGGTGTCATGTAGCGATGACGTGATGCTAATGTGGTGTTTAGATGGTGATGATATGACGTCTAGTCAACGATGATGTGACATCTAATTAGTGATAATGTGATGTCAAGGTGACATCCAATTGGTAATGATGTAGTGTTTGGTTAGCGATGACATAACATTTACATGACTTAGACGTGGTGTAGATGTCATCACTTAAAAAATTGGAATTTGAAGTGCATTTGGTGAGAATTGAACCTATGACATATGAGTTCCAAAGGGGAGGAGTTACCAATGAGCTATCACACACATTTGTTATTCTCTTCATATCTAATGGTAATGGGTCATTTGGGCCCATTCAAAGGGTGATGGGCTTTTAAGCCCACAAAAGATAGGAAAATAGATCTTTGGACTTCCAATAAAAGTGAATGATGATTCTAAGATCCAAAAGGGAAATTGTGTGTTATAAGACATCTGGGGAAATTATAGATTGTAGGGCCCACACGTGAGGTTAATAGGTCATGAGGCTTACACTTGAGGACAACTTGGGCTTGAATGCAATGAGATGCGTCTTGAAGCCTAAAGAGGGGCATAAATGGGTTAATGAGTTCGGATTGGGGCTGTGAGACTGAAATAAAGGATACCAAATTAAAGGGGAGAACCCAAAAGTGGAGATGTCAACACTACCATTTTGGACTCACCTAAAGTTTCTTTAGCAATGCTTTTGATGTAAGTGGTCATCTTGTTTCATGCATATTTCTCCATTTAAGTTTTATTTTATTTCTTTTGACATCTTATATTTAAATTTTTTTTTTTTTCCTTTAGATTTCACGACCTAATTCTTGAATCTCCAAGTATTTTGTTGTATAATTAAACCCTCTCCATTCCATCCAATTTACTATAATTCCTTGGGTGTTTCTTTAGCTTCTTTTACATATTATAAATCTAATGTTGTACCTTCATATTTTATTTATCTACCTTAGTTTTCTATTGGATGCTATAGCCATCTAATGTCATACATTGTTATTTGCATGACATTCTTACCATTGCTAAACTTAGGCTTTATGTATTCAGTCTTAGTCATCCTTAGATATTGAATAATATATTTTCATATTTCTAGCTTATTATCAAGTTCTATTTTACTCTCATCCACAAAAAATATATTATCTGCACATAATGTGCATTTAAGTGTTTTCTTCTTGAATTGGTAGTTCTACCATCACAAAGATAAAATGATAGAGGAGCTTAAAGATGATCCTTGATGTAAATGCATTTTATTGGGATTTCTTTTTATTTTTCTATCTAATGCTTTGATGCTGTTTGTCATTTTCTCTTACATATCTTTGACAACATCAATAGACAGCCTAGTGGAATATTTTTGTACTGACACAAGGCTTATTAGAAGTTCTACTTTTTCATAGGTTCTGGTTGACGTTTGACACTGTTTCAAATACCTTAATGTAAGGTATATGTTTTGCAGGATGTGGCAGTGAAGGTATTCTCTAAGCAAATATATTCTGATGAGATTATACTTTCCTTCCGGCAAGAGGTAGGCTGTCCTGTTGAACTTACCTTCCTCAGTTAGTATTGTAATTTTAATTAGTAATCTGTTTAGTGTTTGAATTCATTGAGGAAATGTTCAAAACCCAACTTTCTGCAAGGTGTTATCATCTACAGATATCCAATGTGGTGCAACTGAAGCAAGTTGATAGGGAAATCACTGGAATTATAAAGAAACTTTCTGACAGTTGCATGGTCCTTAAATATCTAAACTGCTAGTGAAATTGGCACACTTTTTTTCTTACAAGATTTTTTGTTTTGGAGTGGCTTTATGTTTTGGCATGGCAATGCATAGAAATGCACATACTGCAAAAAGAGAGGAAGAAATGATTCTATGCATAGGGGACGCTGCAAACTTTTAATCCAACATTTAGAATGTTAAGACAAGATGAAACATGTCAAAAATGCTTTTGGAAAAGATTCTCTTGAAGAAAATTTCAGTTAGTGATAAGTCTCTGTTATGTTTGATCTTCATGGAAGATACGAAATGGAGATTTTCAAACAGTTCAGGACAATTGAACGGTCAATTCTTTCTCTATGACCTCTTTGTTTTGAAATAATATAGCTTTTGGGATCAGTTCTGGATGATACAAAATTAATTCAGGGAATTTCCGTGGCTCCTAAAATGTCAGATTCTTTTACCCGAAAATATCACCATCTCTTGTTTCATTCTTTATCTTTGTTACTGTCTTACTGACAAAAGCATTTTGGGTGTGTTTCATCTGATTTTGGTTTTTTATTGAAAATTCATTTTTTCTATTTAAACAACAACAACAACAACAATAATAATAATAATTGGCATTTGTAAAGATAATTTATGGTTGATATACATAAACCTTCACTTAAAGTTTTGTTAACTCGATAATTTAAACACTGTAGTGTACTGTTGTTGAATGTTCAATGGAATGATGATTATGAACTTAAATTCTCGCAATTGTTGGTGAGTGCAAAAGCTCAAGGAAGAAATTGTTTCACGTGTGGACTCCAATTGTATTGAAAACTGCTTTAAATAAATGATCTGCATTATAATTTGTGGCATCTTCTTTTTGAAAATGTTACTTTTCAGCTCTATGTATTTTAGATCCATGCTGATATTCATAAAACATAATCTAAAACTTATAACTTTTTCTATATTAATTTTTCCCAATCCCAGCCCTACTAAAGCTTGTAGTGAAATCCTGAGAACTTATAACTTTAAAACTAAGTGTTCTTGTAAAATTGGGTGACAATTTAATGCATAAATGGTTGAAACCAATTTTCATTTAATTGCATTTTTTGTGAACCTGGATACCCATTTTATATGTTGATCATTATTGATGCATATTCTTTTTTTTTTCCAAGTTTGACATTGCATATTTTTATATGCACTCTGCACTTCAATATGTAGCTTTGAACCTGTGTTCTTTTCTTAGATTTTGCAATTATTCGTTTTGAATGCATTTCATTTTCTGAATTTGATGTAATTGATTAAGGTGTCCCTTATGAAGAAATTGCGGCATCCAAATATTCTTCTTTTCATGGGTGCTGTAGCATGTCTGCAACGTCTTTGCATAGTCACAGAGTTCCTTCCTCGGTAAGTTACCTTATTCTGATTCTCTGAAGCATTATTCTTGATTTTGATGTCACTGTTTGTGTCAGGCTTGCCATTCCCATTGCTTATATATTGTCTTTTTCATGAAATCCCTGCCTTTCTGAGCATTTAATTGCAATTCAGGAACTGTTGACAATCAGGATCCATCAAGTCTCCATCGTTTCACAGTTTTGTTCATTACCCTGGAAAATTGTGATATGGATTGCTTGAGCCTGAACCATGTGCATATTTTTTGAGGTAGCTCATGCCATGTAGTCCTCGTGTAGCAGTTGCACAGATCTAGCATATACACCCATGAAGGCCTGTGTCATCCCTGTAAAAAGGCATACAATTATCAGCTACATGGCTTTGTAGGCAATTTCACTTTTATAAACAAGCTGAAAAAATTAGTAGCTCATAGTTTTGATATTATTTAGGACTTTGGTCTTTATTTCCATTTGCCTAATATGATTTGGTTGTTAAATAACTAAATTTTTTTCTTATCATAATTTTATATCTAGGTTCCCAGTCCTTTATGTTTATACTTGTTTATTTTAAATTCTATTTTAGAATTATAGACTTCATTTTTGTTAGCATAATATGCTGTGTCGGGTGGTTGTATAGTTTGAGTTTATTTGATGACCATTACCTAGTATTCTGTTCATTATGATCATTCAATTATTTATTTTAAAATGATCTACTCTGGTTGATAACATTTGCTTATATTTTGATAAGTTGATGAACAATGTTGGTTTGTACATGCCAAACATTTTTCTCTAATTCCGATAACTTTTTATTAAGCACTCACTTAAGCCAATGTATGATTTACACATGAGCAGAAATATCTTATTGCTCGTTTTCCAATTTTAAAAATTGGTTTCTTTAATGGCATCATATTCTCATAGATCGGCAACTTTCTTTCCTAGAGTTGTGAATGCCAGAAAGAGTGTTTTCCTGTGTTGCAGTAGCTATTTAGCACCTAGTGCAATACAACTGAATAAACTAATCATGGTACCTAGAGCATTGCAAGTGGGTAAGGAAGTCTCTTCAATAAGGTGAGGATCCCTTCAGGCAGAGACTGATAAAAACAAATCAGAATTTCATCACCTAGTCTATCTTTATGTTTGATTTGATTCTAGTATTCTGTGATCCCTCTACTTCTCGAAGTTTTTTTTGCATGTTTGCTGCTCATTTTCTTAACTTAAACTGTTTGCTCTTCCATCATCAAGGGGAGGGGGGTTATTTTTAATATTACCTCTGATGATTGTGTACTGTGCCTGATGATCTAAAGTTTAATTTTGATCTTTTCTAAGATTTGAGTCCATTTATTATATTACAATTATTTCCTCCTTTGCAGTTGTTGGGAAAATAGCCTTTTAGGCTCAGTTTCATATCCAAATAGGTCTCAGGATTTATAAGCACCTCTGGTTGGTCCTGACGCCTATTCAATTTTCAGTTTTGTAGCCATTTTAGGCTCAGTTACATGGAGTTTAGGTTTGTTCGGCTTTGGACTGCAAATATATTTTGATCGATGTGATTGAATCATTGCATGAAGTCGAATTCATAATTTGATAGCACTATTTGAATGATTTTTTCTTGAATATACATTATTTTCTCTATCTATTTGTAATTTTGTTCCTAAAAATTGCAGTGGGAGTTTGTTTCGATTACTTCAACGTAGCACAACTAGGTTGGATTGGAGAAGACGTGCTCTCATGGCTTTAGATATTGTAAGTTGTATCTATTGAGGTTAAATGTGAAGTGACTTTGTTTTCTTCTCTCTCTTTGCTCATTTTCTTGATAAGATTTTTATAATTTTTCTTTGATAATGAAAATACCCTTGATGTTCTGATAGATATAAGAGATTTTAGGTATTAATGCTTAATTTGATAATGATATCTGCACTTAAATGTACTTTCATATCCGCAGGCAAGGGGCATGAATTACCTGCATCATTGCAACCCTCCAATCATACATCGTGACTTGAAGTCATCAAATCTCTTAGTAGATAAGAATTGGACTGTCAAGGTATGGGGTTTTTTCCAAGTTTTACAAATTCACATTTGGGTTATCTAAAACTTTTATTTTCAAAAAGGTTGGAGACTTTGGTCTATCGCGACTTAAACATGACACTTATTTGATGACAATGTCTGGGAAAGGAACGGTATTGACATTATATACCCTACAGTATTTATATTTTTCAGTCCAGAAGATGAAGTCTACTTAGTTATATTGCTGATTGTTTTGTCATTTATGTTATCTAGCCACAATGGATGGCACCAGAAGCTCTTCGAAATGAACCTTCAGATGAGAAGTATGTTTAAATATTCATATAGAGAATGCATCACTTTATTTTTCATGCCATGCTGCTAGAATCTGAACCATCTCACTTTATGTGAAAATGAAGGTCAGATGTGTACAGCTTTGGAGTAATACTGTGGGAGTTAGTAACAGAGAAAATTCCCTGGGAGAATCTTAACTCCATGCAGGTAATTATTTTCAGGTTTTATTGTTGTGGAAGAAGAAATCAAATGGGATTGATCACTAATGAAGGGTTACGAGGATATATATATAGGATTTGGATATCTAATAATCCTATACTACATAATAACAACCAAATATATAAATACTCTAAAACATACCCTTAACTGAAGCATATATATCAATCATATCCAATTTGCTACAAAGAGTCTTAAATATTCCAATTCTCAAGCCTTTGATGAAGATGTCAGCTAATTGATTTGAGGATTGAGTATATGGTGTGAAAATAATATCTTGCATTACTATATCCTGAATGTAATGATAGTTGTTCTCAATGTGTTTTATCTCTTGTGAAATACAGAATTACTGGCAATAAATATAGTTGCTTAATTATCACAATATATTGCCATTGGGTTCTCATATTAAAACTTAATAACAGAATGATCTAATCCACATTATCTCACTAGTGGTCTATGTCATAAATTTGAATTCTACTTTTGTATTGGACCCTAAGACAACATTCTACATCTTACTTCTCCATGTCTCTAGATTGCTCCTAACATATGTATAGAGCTTGAAGTAGACTTTTTATCACCTCTGTCTTTTGCATATCCTAATTTTGAGTAGGTTTCAACTTTTAGGTGATCATTTTTCCTATCAATAAGATCTTTACTTGGAGCATCTTTGACATAGGCAAACACTTGCAAAGCTTCCTCCTAATAGACTTGTTTAGGGTCAAGCCTAACCTAAAAGAAAATCAATTACATATGTAATATTTAGTTAGGTAATTATCAAGTAGGTCAATTTCTTTATCAATCTCCTGTACTTGTTTTAGTTCTCTATCAAACTTGTACTATCATTACAAAATTGTAGACTTTTCTCTATAAATGTCTTCTCAAGCTTACGGTCCAAGAGATTGTCTCCTTCAACAAATCTAAAGCATACTTCTTTCAGGATAATGACATGTATTGTTTGGAATAGATAAACCCAATGTTCAAGAAATAATGTAACCAACCCATATCTTCAGTTATAAAGTATATACTTTAGTATCTTTGATCTTTATATTGTCTACCGAATCACTACCTGCCACTAAGATTTCAGCATAAATAACAATAATAATGTAACCTGCTGTACACTATTTATAGAATACAGAGTGATCTACTTTACATCTTTGAAATCACCCCTATACAACTTTGCCGAACTTTTCAAATTAGACCTATCGACTCTGCTTACATAAAGGGCCTTCTTCAGTCTACATACTTAGTCCTCTCCTTAAGCAACGTACATAGAAGGTTATTCTGTTGATAGCTAGTCTATCATCTCATTATATAAAAATACATTTTTTATGTCAAATTGATATACCTACCTCTCAACTCTGATTTATAGTAATGGATAAAATAATCTGTGTCGAATTTAGTCTAGCAATAGGGAAAATGTCTTAACATGGTTAATACCATATGTTTGACTAGAACTACATTTAACCAACCAAGTTTTATATGTATCTCTTGTGCTGTCTGGTGAAAAAGTTCTGGAGGGTGTGTGTGTGTTATTGTAGATAAATGGATATCCAATAATCCTATAATACATAATAACAATCAAATATAAATACTCTAACAATTGTATCATGCTAGAACAAAAATATTATGTGCACC